>OX637516.1:15882005-20909505 GCA_951799955.1 Apamea anceps | reverse complement strand
ACCTAACCTAACCTAACCTAACCTAACCTAACCTAACCTAACCTAACCTAACCTAACCTAACCTAACCTAACCTAACCTAACCTAACCTAACCTAACCTAACCTAACCTAACCTAACCTAACCTAACCTAACCTAACCTAACCTAACCTAACCTAACCTAACCTAACCTAACCTAACCTAACCTAACCTAACCTAACCTAACCTAACCTAACCTAACCTAACCTAACCTAACCTAACCTAACCTAACCTAACCTAACCTAACCTAACCTAACCTAACCTAACCTAACCTAACCTAACCTAACCTAACCTAACCTAACCTAACCTAACCTAACCTAACCTAACCTAACCTAACCTAACCTAACCTAACCTAACCTAACCTAACCTAACCTAACCTAACCTAACCTAACCTAACCTAACCTAACCTAACCTAACCTAACCTAACCTAACCTAACCTAACCTAACCTAACCTAACCTAACCTAACCTAACCTAACCTAACCTAACCTAACCTAACCTAACCTAACCTAACCTAACCTAACCTAACCTAACCTAACCTAACCTAACCTAACCTAACCTAACCTAACCTAACCTAACCTAACCTAACCTAACCTAACCTAACCTAACCTAACCTAACCTAACCTAACCTAACCTAACCTAACCTAACCTAACCTAACCTAACCTAACCTAACCTAACCTAACCTAACCTTCGGGACAACATCCAGGAACGCCATAGTTAGCTAGCCCGCGCGGAGACGCGTCTTTTGACACCTCGCCCGTGCGCCTAGCCCACATATAACATACAAAATTCCAGAATTTTTTGCATTTCATACATAGTATAAATTGACGAAATCCACCTTAGGGAGTCCTGATTTTGATCAAACCTATATAACTTTGCTTCCCGGTGACGCATTTACAAGCTGTTTTCAGCATATTTAATATTTTTTGAGGTCCCTGAAACGTTCCCACTAGGGATAATTGACAATTTTCACGAAAAACACTTTTCGTCATTGACTTGTGAAAAATTTCTATAAAACTCCTTTAAAAAACACTATTTTAACATTTTCTCAAATTTTCTCAAAATTTTCATCTAAATTCCCGTTCCTGTAATTTTAATTGATACTTACCTGCCTTACCTGTGCTCCCGTGCGCGTTCCGCGTGCCAGAGTCCCGTTTTGGTAGTGTTAGTCCAGGTTTTTACATACATTTTGGTCGTAAATTCAGTTTTTCCAGGAAAATTCCCGATTTTTCTTCGGGACAACATCCAGGAACGCCATAGTTAGCTAGCCCGCGCGGAGACGCGTCTTTTGACACCTCGCCCGTGCGCCTAGCCCACATATAACATACAAAATTCCAGAATTTTTTGCATTTCATACATAGTATAAATTGACGAAATCCACCTTAGGGAGTCCTGATTTTGATCAAACCTATATAACTTTGCTTCCCGGTGACGCATTTACAAGCTGTTTTCAGCATATTTAATATTTTTTGAGGTCCCTGAAACGTTCCCACTAGGGATAATTGACAATTTTCACGAAAATCATTGACTTGTGAAAAATTTCTATAAAACTCCTTTAAAAAACACTATTTTAACATTTTCTCAAAATTTTCATCTAAATTCCCGTTCCTGTAATTTTAATTGATACTTACCTGCCTTACCTGTGCTCCCGTGCGCGTTCCGCGTGCCAGAGTCCCGTTTTGGTAGTGTTAGTCCAGGTTTTTACATACATTTTGGTCGTAAATTCAGTTTTTCCAGGAAAATTCCCGATTTTTCTTCGGGACAACATCCAGGAACGCCATAGTTAGCTAGCCCGCGCGGAGACGCGTCTTTTGACACCTCGCCCGTGCGCCTAGCCCACATATAACATACAAAATTCCAGAATTTTTTGCATTTCATACATAGTATAAATTGACGAAATCCACCTTAGGGAGTCCTGATTTTGATCAAACCTATATAACTTTGCTTCCCGGTGACGCATTTACAAGCTGTTTTCAGCATATTTAATATTTTTTGAGGTCCCTGAAACGTTCCCACTAGGGATAATTGACAATTTTCACGAAAAACACTTTTCGTCATTGACTTGTGAAAAATTTCTATAAAACTCCTTTAAAAAACACTATTTTAACATTTTCTCAAAATTTTCATCTAAATTCCCGTTCCTGTAATTTTAATTGATACTTACCTGCCTTACCTGTGCTCCCGTGCGCGTTCCGCGTGCCAGAGTCCCGTTTTGGTAGTGTTAGTCCAGGTTTTTACATACATTTTGGTCGTAAATTCAGTTTTTCCAGGAAAATTCCCGATTTTTCTTCGGGACAACATCCAGGAACGCCATAGTTAGCTAGCCCGCGCGGAGACGCGTCTTTTGACACCTCGCCCGTGCGCCTAGCCCACATATAACATACAAAATTCCAGAATTTTTTGCATTTCATACATAGTATAAATTGACGAAATCCACCTTAGGGAGTCCTGATTTTGATCAAACCTATATAACTTTGCTTCCCGGTGACGCATTTACAAGCTGTTTTCAGCATATTTAATATTTTTTGAGGTCCCTGAAACGTTCCCACTAGGGATAATTGACAATTTTCACGAAAAACACTTTTCGTCATTGACTTGTGAAAAATTTCTATAAAACTCCTTTAAAAAACACTATTTTAACATTTTCTCAAAATTTTCATCTAAATTCCCGTTCCTGTAATTTTAATTGATACTTACCTGCCTTACCTGTGCTCCCGTGCGCGTTCCGCGTGCCAGAGTCCCGTTTTGGTAGTGTTAGTCCAGGTTTTTACATACATTTTGGTCGTAAATTCAGTTTTTCCAGGAAAATTCCCGATTTTTCTTCGGGACAACATCCAGGAACGCCATAGTTAGCTAGCCCGCGCGGAGACGCGTCTTTTGACACCTCGCCCGTGCGCCTAGCCCACATATAACATACAAAATTCCAGAATTTTTTGCATTTCATACATAGTATAAATTGACGAAATCCACCTTAGGGAGTCCTGATTTTGATCAAACCTATATAACTTTGCTTCCCGGTGACGCATTTACAAGCTGTTTTCAGCATATTTAATATTTTTTGAGGTCCCTGAAACGTTCCCACTAGGGATAATTGACAATTTTCACGAAAAACACTTTTCGTCATTGACTTGTGAAAAATTTCTATAAAACTCCTTTAAAAAACACTATTTTAACATTTTCTCAAAATTTTCATCTAAATTCCCGTTCCTGTAATTTTAATTGATACTTACCTGCCTTACCTGTGCTCCCGTGCGCGTTCCGCGTGCCAGAGTCCCGTTTTGGTAGTGTTAGTCCAGGTTTTTACATACATTTTGGTCGTAAATTCAGTTTTTCCAGGAAAATTCCCGATTTTTCTTCGGGACAACATCCAGGAACGCCATAGTTAGCTAGCCCGCGCGGAGACGCGTCTTTTGACACCTCGCCCGTGCGCCTAGCCCACATATAACATACAAAATTCCAGAATTTTTTGCATTTCATACATAGTATAAATTGACGAAATCCACCTTAGGGAGTCCTGATTTTGATCAAACCTATATAACTTTGCTTCCCGGTGACGCATTTACAAGCTGTTTTCAGCATATTTAATATTTTTTGAGGTCCCTGAAACGTTCCCACTAGGGATAATTGACAATTTTCACGAAAAACACTTTTCGTCATTGACTTGTGAAAAATTTCTATAAAACTCCTTTAAAAAACACTATTTTAACATTTTCTCAAAATTTTCATCTAAATTCCCGTTCCTGTAATTTTAATTGATACTTACCTGCCTTACCTGTGCTCCCGTGCGCGTTCCGCGTGCCAGAGTCCCGTTTTGGTAGTGTTAGTCCAGGTTTTTACATACATTTTGGTCGTAAATTCAGTTTTTCCAGGAAAATTCCCGATTTTTCTTCGGGACAACATCCAGGAACGCCATAGTTAGCTAGCCCGCGCGGAGACGCGTCTTTTGACACCTCGCCCGTGCGCCTAGCCCACATATAACATACAAAATTCCAGAATTTTTTGCATTTCATACATAGTATAAATTGACGAAATCCACCTTAGGGAGTCCTGATTTTGATCAAACCTATATAACTTTGCTTCCCGGTGACGCATTTACAAGCTGTTTTCAGCATATTTAATATTTTTTGAGGTCCCTGAAACGTTCCCACTAGGGATAATTGACAATTTTCACGAAAAACACTTTTCGTCATTGACTTGTGAAAAATTTCTATAAAACTCCTTTAAAAAACACTATTTTAACATTTTCTCAAAATTTTCATCTAAATTCCCGTTCCTGTAATTTTAATTGATACTTACCTGCCTTACCTGTGCTCCCGTGCGCGTTCCGCGTGCCAGAGTCCCGTTTTGGTAGTGTTAGTCCAGGTTTTTACATACATTTTGGTCGTAAATTCAGTTTTTCCAGGAAAATTCCCGATTTTTCTTCGGGACAACATCCAGGAACGCCATAGTTAGCTAGCCCGCGCGGAGACGCGTCTTTTGACACCTCGCCCGTGCGCCTAGCCCACATATAACATACAAAATTCCAGAATTTTTTGCATTTCATACATAGTATAAATTGACGAAATCCACCTTAGGGAGTCCTGATTTTGATCAAACCTATATAACTTTGCTTCCCGGTGACGCATTTACAAGCTGTTTTCAGCATATTTAATATTTTTTGAGGTCCCTGAAACGTTCCCACTAGGGATAATTGACAATTTTCACGAAAAACACTTTTCGTCATTGACTTGTGAAAAATTTCTATAAAACTCCTTTAAAAAACACTATTTTAACATTTTCTCAAAATTTTCATCTAAATTCCCGTTCCTGTAATTTTAATTGATACTTACCTGCCTTACCTGTGCTCCCGTGCGCGTTCCGCGTGCCAGAGTCCCGTTTTGGTAGTGTTAGTCCAGGTTTTTACATACATTTTGGTCGTAAATTCAGTTTTTCCAGGAAAATTCCCGATTTTTCTTCGGGACAACATCCAGGAACGCCATAGTTAGCTAGCCCGCGCGGAGACGCGTCTTTTGACACCTCGCCCGTGCGCCTAGCCCACATATAACATACAAAATTCCAGAATTTTTTGCATTTCATACATAGTATAAATTGACGAAATCCACCTTAGGGAGTCCTGATTTTGATCAAACCTATATAACTTTGCTTCCCGGTGACGCATTTACAAGCTGTTTTCAGCATATTTAATATTTTTTGAGGTCCCTGAAACGTTCCCACTAGGGATAATTGACAATTTTCACGAAAAACACTTTTCGTCATTGACTTGTGAAAAATTTCTATAAAACTCCTTTAAAAAACACTATTTTAACATTTTCTCAAAATTTTCATCTAAATTCCCGTTCCTGTAATTTTAATTGATACTTACCTGCCTTACCTGTGCTCCCGTGCGCGTTCCGCGTGCCAGAGTCCCGTTTTGGTAGTGTTAGTCCAGGTTTTTACATACATTTTGGTCGTAAATTCAGTTTTTCCAGGAAAATTCCCGATTTTTCTTCGGGACAACATCCAGGAACGCCATAGTTAGCTAGCCCGCGCGGAGACGCGTCTTTTGACACCTCGCCCGTGCGCCTAGCCCACATATAACATACAAAATTCCAGAATTTTTTGCATTTCATACATAGTATAAATTGACGAAATCCACCTTAGGGAGTCCTGATTTTGATCAAACCTATATAACTTTGCTTCCCGGTGACGCATTTACAAGCTGTTTTCAGCATATTTAATATTTTTTGAGGTCCCTGAAACGTTCCCACTAGGGATAATTGACAATTTTCACGAAAAACACTTTTCGTCATTGACTTGTGAAAAATTTCTATAAAACTCCTTTAAAAAACACTATTTTAACATTTTCTCAAAATTTTCATCTAAATTCCCGTTCCTGTAATTTTAATTGATACTTACCTGCCTTACCTGTGCTCCCGTGCGCGTTCCGCGTGCCAGAGTCCCGTTTTGGTAGTGTTAGTCCAGGTTTTTACATACATTTTGGTCGTAAATTCAGTTTTTCCAGGAAAATTCCCGATTTTTCTTCGGGACAACATCCAGGAACGCCATAGTTAGCTAGCCCGCGCGGAGACGCGTCTTTTGACACCTCACACGTGCGCCTAGCTCACATAAAATTTTGCCCACCCACCCGCCCTCTGTTCTATAGGAAGGTAGACGTGGGGTTTTCGGCGAAAAATCAATATTTTATATTAAGCTCTTCCAGCGACGTATATTCAAAAATCTCTCTGTAAACTGCTAAAATAAATTTTTCATAGTGATAGTTGGCACATTTAGAGGAGTTTTACTGATAGATTTTTAACTACCTGACCGAGTTCTGTTCTGCAGGGCTCGTTTTATAAATATTTCTTTGTTTTTCTGATCCCCCCTTTACAGGGATACAGACACATCGCCCACAAAGACCCATATCGACTGAAATATTTAGCCTAATATATTATTTAATTTATCTTAATTCATTTTAAATTATTTTAATTGTATTTAATTTTAAATTGTTTTTATTTTCTGTGTTCCCCCCTTTACAGGGACACAGAAACATCACCAGTGCCCTCTGACCTCATATGAACCTTACATTCACGAAGGCCACCGCCATGTTCCGCACACCGGCAAAGAAGAACGCAGGCTCGCCAAGTTCCAGCGGCTCACCGCGTTCGCCAGCGAGGACTGGACTCTCACTTCCCAATGTGAGGCGAAGCATTGGGGAGTGGGAGGCCGGGAAAGCTGAGCCCCAGACCAAGTCCCTGGCCGCCCCAAGGCGCACTACCACATCACCTGCGCCAAAGAACTCGGAGACCGGAGGAGCCGGACCGGAGTCGAGGTACCCCAGTCTCACAGCAGAGGCGAGAGCTTGCCTAAATAAAGCTAAGCTTCATTTAGGCAACTCTCGGAACCTAAAAACTGAGATAAAGACTGGGGTCCTTGACGCCATAAACCGGCTCTACGAGCTGGTGAAGGAGTCGGAGCGGAGCAGGACTCCCATCGCGCCGGCACCTGCGGTCGCCCCTGCGGTAGCGCCTGCAGCCGTGCAGGCAGTCGCACAGGAGCCCGCGCCTCTTAACCCGTCCACGGAGCCTCCGACAGAGCTGATGAAGAGCCTTATGGAAGGCCTTCACTCTCACAAACTGGCCTTGCAGGAGTGCCAACAGCACACCCAGGCTCTGTCGGAGCAACTCCAGCTGGTCCCTCGCTATGTTGCAGGTCAAGGCCCATCATTCGCGGAGATCGCCGCCGGCCCGAAGCAGAACATCCGGGAACCTCTTCACTCGGTCATTGTATCATCTAAGAATGATCAAGACACCGGTGAAGAGGTTCTTGAGAAGCTCAGGACGGCGGTCGATGCCAGAAATGAGGGCACGAGGGTAGAGCGGCTGCGCAAAGCGAGGGACCAGAAGGTAGTGGTCGGGTTTAAGACCAAGGAGGAGATGGTGAGGGTCACTGAGAGGATTAGGAGGACGGGCAATCTTGTGGTAGAAGAGGCCAAGAACAAGGACCCTCTTGTTATTATCAGGGACGTCCTCTCCTGCCACACGGATGCCGAGATCCTCCTCTCCTTGCGGCAGCAAAACACCCACCTAGTCGGGGACATTCCTGCGGATGATGTGAGGTTGGGGGTGAAGTACCGTCGAAGGACGAGGAACCCCCACATGTGCCACGTCGTCCTGCAGGTGTCCCCTACTGTGTGGCAGAGGCTAACGACAGCGGGTCGCGTGCATATCGACCTACAGCGGGTGCGGGTGCTGGATCAGTCACCACTGGTGCAGTGCACTCGCTGTCTGTCCTTCGGCCACAGCCGAAAAATGTGCACGCAGCCCGCCGACCTCTGCACCCACTGCGGTGACCCCCACCTGCGGGCTGACTGTCCTTCACGCATGGCAGCGGAAGCGCCGCGGTGCCATAATTGCCTGTCAGCACGCATGGAGAAGACTGACCACAATGCCTTCGACAGCGAGTGCCCAGTGCGCGGCAAGTGGGACGCACTGGCGCGGCTGTCGGTGGCATATTGCTGAGGTGGTGTCAAAGCTCTCCGGAAGCGGTAACCACAGCGGTATTGTTTTTGGACATTTTAATAATAGTAAAGCCATAAGACCTGAAAAAATCACCAAATTAGCAAATTGCAGCCGGTTTCATGAGAAACTGGCACAATTAAAACCCGGATCAAAAATAAACCCATATAGTAGTCAAAAATTTAGATATCAAATTATTTTAGCAGTAATTAAATCGTACAGAAATAAAAATAACACAATAATATACAATACAAAAAATATTAATAATCATACTTTACCGTTGTGGTCCGACGTTCGAGTAACAGCTGCGAGTTCGCCAGAATTACCTGTAAATAAAAATAGAAAATTAATAGTGAAAATAAGAAATGATGGCAAGTACATATTTTGGACAAGGAATATTATGTGTATATAATATATTGGGAATATATTAAAATAGCATAAGTATAGAATAGATTAAAGTTTTAACAAATTTAATTGAAATTATACCAAAATTATTATAATTATTATTTATTATTTTAATTATTGATTAACAGTAATATAGATTTTAAGATATAAATATTATAGGAATTAATTAGATATACTCAAACAAGAAATAAAAAACAGTAACATAGGATAGTAAGATAAATAGATATATGGAAATAATGCCAGTTGTTAAAAACACCGAATTAAAACAACACAATAAAAATGAACTAAAAGACGGACAAGACAAACAAAAATTAGTCTAAACAGGGCTCTGATTATGTCAGAGGGACACTGAGCAAGGGCAGGAGTGGGTTTTAGCCGGTAAGAGTCCGGCACTGCCCAGACTGGCTCATTAGTGAGGCAGTCTGGGCGTCCATGAGGATTTCCCACTCCTGCCAAAAACAAAAAAAAAAAAAAAAAAAAAAAAAAAAACCTAACCTAACCTAACCTAACCTAACCTAACCTAACCTAACCTAACCTAACCTAACCTAACCTAACCTAACCTAACCTAACCTAACCTAACCTAACCTAACCTAACCTAACCTAACCTAACCTAACCTAACCTAACCTAACCTAACCTAACCTAACCTAACCTAACCTAACCTAACCTAACCTAACCTAACCTAACCTAACCTAACCTAACCTAACCTAACCTAACCAGCTACTACACATACGGCGGAACCTTCTGGAAAAGAGGAAGGCCTGCTGGAGAGACTGAGAGCGGTGGAGGACGTAATTACTGCGCGGCTTTGTCAAATGGAAGCAAATATCACAAATGAATTTGAGATACTTCGCGGGGACAATGACGACCGAGGGACCGACATTGTCGACAGGGTTACCGGTAGTGTTGTCGAGGTCAGCGGCAAAATCGACAAGGTCAAAGAAACCCTAGACCACACAAAAGAAGGGGTGAGGATCGTTGCCCATGCTGCCGCTGCCCTCGAGGATAAGATCGGTGACGCTGTCAATGAGGTCGTGACCAGAACAGACCAAATAAGAGAGGCTCTAAGAGAAGAGGTAAGCGACCCAAAAATCGGCCCGCAGTCATATGCCCAAGCCGCAGCAGCCAAACCCGGACGTCGGCCGGCTCTTCACTCGATGGCGGTCACCTTCGAGGGCGGCCTGGAGACTGCCGACGAGGTGCTCGGGAGAGTGAAGAAGGCGGTCGACGCCAGGGGTACTGGCCTTAAAATAAGTAAAGTGCGGAAAGCGAAAAACCAGACGGTCATCCTTGGCTGTGACACGGAAGAGGAGCTAGGAAAGGTGAGAGAGAGGCTAAAAAGCCGTGGTGAAGGGCTGATTGTAGCGCCCATAAAAAATAAAGACCCACTCGTCGTCCTTAAAGATGTCTTCATGGACGGCGACGACGCTGACATGGCTATGGCCCTCTACGCGCAGAATGCTGACATCTTTAGGGGCCTATCACAGGAGGAGATGGAAATGACGGTTAAATACAAAAAGAGAACCAGAAACCCGAAGACCTCCCACGTTGTGATCCAGGTGGGGCCGAGGGTATGGCAAAGGATGACGGAGGCTGGAGCCCTCTACCTGGACCTGCAAAGGGTCAGAGTGGAGGACCAGTCTCCGCTCATCCAGTGCACGAAGTGCCTTGCCTTCGGCCACGGCCGTAAATTCTGCACCGAGAGTGTGGACAGATGCAGTCACTGCGGGGGCCCGCATCTGCGCGAAAAATGCGCCGACTACACCGCAGGAGCTGAACCGCAGTGCTGCAATTGTCTGCACTCTAGGTTGCAGAAAACAGATCACAACGCGTTTAGCGTCGAGTGCCCAACCCGCCAGAAGTGGGACTACCTAGCAAGAGCTAACACGGCATACATATGACTCACCAACACACGCACACGCAACACACACAACACAGAAACACACACATATGATTTACAAGTATATAGTGAATATATATGGACACATCAAAACATGCACACAAACACTGGACACGTACACAGACAAAATATATAGTAAATATATATACACGTCAAGACACGCACACAAACATTGGACATGCACACAAACAAATACTGCACAAATACATATATACATCATGACATGCTCACAAACACCGGACATTTACACATGCAAACACTCACAAGTATATAGTAAATATATATAGTTACACTAAGACAAGCACATAAACACAGGACACGTACACAAGTAACAAAATGAATGACAGCTTAAGAAAAACCCTGATAAGAATTGCAATAAATATATATATTGGAAATATATATAGGTTGTTGACAAGAAATAACAGGAATAAAATGTAAACAGAAGACACGCTGAGTCGTATGCCGCTATCCTGTAACAATAAAGATATGTTAGATTAAATAAACACTGGAATAGACAGAAATTGTAAACCCAGAACATATTGTTAAATAAGACAAAGAACAAAAAACTGTAATTTAAAAATAAGAATTGCATTGGTAGCAAAGAAACGAGATAGTAAGAACTAGGTAGAATAAAGATAAACTGTAATAGTATAAAAATAGATAAGTTTAGTTGTAACAACACAAATGTTGTAACATTATTGTATAGCATAATATAGGAACGTAGAAAATAAGTAGTAACATCATGAACAATAAAAAATATCACGTGTATAAAATTATTACCCTAGTATATAAAAACAGTAGTTAGTCAGTTAAGTAGCGGGAGTCCCACCCGATCAGGAAAGAAAAGTGATGGATGTAAGAAAGAACAGTATGCGGAATAGAAGTGCGAGAGGAATACAAGCGAGAACTGGAATGAATGAGATAAACAGAATAATAAGGTCCCGTTGTTCTCATGAACGGGGAAAAGCAGAAAAAAAAAAAAAAAAAAAAAAAAAAAAAAAAAAAAAAAAAAAAAAAAAAAAAAAAAAAAAAAAAAAAAAAAAAAAAAAAAAAAAAAAAAAAAAAAAAAAAAAAAAAAAAAAAAAAAAAAAAAAAAAAAAAAAAAAAAAAAAAAAAAAAAAAAAACCTAACCTAACCTAACCTAACCTAACCTAACCTAACCTAACCTAACCTAACCTAACCTAACCTAACCTAACCTAACCTAACCTAACCTAACCTAACCTAACCTAACCTAACCTAACCTAACCTAACCTAACCTAACCTAACCTAACCTAACCTAACCTAACCTAACCTAACCTAACCTAACCTAACCTAACCTAACCTAACCTAACCTAACCTAACCTAACCTAACCTAACCTAACCTAACCTAACCTAACCTAACCTAACCTAACCTAACCTAACCTAACCTAACCTAACCTAACCTAACCTAACCTAACCTAACCTAACCTAACCTAACCTAACCTAACCTTTTTTTTTTTTTTTTTTTTTTTTTTTTTTTTTTTTGTCGCTGAGAAATGCTTTATGCATCCCCGCCTCCCGGGGGACGAGACGGGGTATGTGGGACTCCCTGTCGGAATGACAGTATACCCACTAAAACTCAGCGGTGTTCCCGCGTCGCCGTGATGGGAGGGCCATGGGAATCCGGCATAGCCTTTACATCCACAGCCCTCCCGGCGCATGCCCGCCAAGATGGTATGGCGGGCCCCACATGCCCCCCACGTTGGGGGGCTACGGGAATGGCCGAGAACACCTGGCCATTCCCGTCCCACACTGGTGGAGGCCTGTGCAATACAGGCAACGGTGCCCCCGCACCCGCTGGCCTGCTGGCCTCCACGCCCGCCTAAGAGGCAGGCCCCGCATGCCCCCCCAGGTTGGGGGAGCTACGGCCGCAGAGGATAGGGAGAACGGCAACGAAACACCGACACTCCTCTTCCCCTGCGGCCCCACCGCGTCCGCCATCGAACGGTGGCGGCCCCGTCAAGGCCGCGGAAGGAAGGGAGAGCCCCTCCCGCCGCGGCCTCTGTCCTCAGCCGCAATGTCTCCCTCACGGGGGACATCGCGGCCCGCCTCAGGTAGGTCGCGATGTCGCGGCACCGCAACCTACCCGTGGGCCGCTACGTCGGGCTAAACCGCACAGCCCGGACGAGCGGCCCCCGCTGGGGTTCCTCTTAGCTTCACCGTGGCCCAGCTCGCCACGGCTACTGAGCCCCCCCGCCTCGACAATGCGGGAACCCACCGGGGGGGAACCTAACCTAACCTAACCTAACCTAACCTAACCTAACCTAACCAGTCTGGCTCCAACCGCCGCCCCGAACGCCACGAAAACACCGCGCTCCGCAGTCTAAAAATCGCGAAATTGGTAAAAAGTGTTCCAAAATACAAGTGTTGCATATCAAAACACGCGGAATCGCGAGGCCGTCACGGATGTGAAAAAATTTTTGTGATAAGTGCATGCAGGTGGAAGATATCACCAGAAAAGTGACAGTTCGGGAACGCGTCCCACAAAAAGTGAAATAACTTTAAAACCAAAGCGGCGACCTACTGATTTTAATTTGCCATCTGCACACCCTCCTCGAGCATCACGATCCTGGAAATTTCCAGATTTTTTCCGCGCCGGCGCGCGGAAATACAAGGAAAATTAGAGTTCAGCAAGACGACGTCCCTTCACAGGGGGTATAAAGCTACCCCCGACCTTCATCCAGGACAGCTGACAACTTCCCGAGAAGAAGCACGAGGAGGAGACCCTGAAGGTACCTTCAAACCCAATTTCCACCTTAGGGAAACCAGACTATCGACAATACAAACTTAAATGCGGTCGCAAAAAAGTTCAAATATTTTTCCGACCGCGACAAAAGAAAATTATCAGTGACGACCCACAGTGAAATTTTGTCGGAGGATAGCCAGGACGTCCCCAAACAGTATCCTGTAAGAAGAAAATTTTTTGGACATTTAACTTAGAAATTAATTAGTATTTAGTCTATAGCCATAAGATTTCCGGCCGCAAAACAAATTGTTTCCGACCGTAGATAGATTTAAGGATTGTGTACTACAGTGGTATTATCGACGAAATACTGATTGGAATAGCAGCCTGCAGTCAGCAGCTATTGCTCATAGAAAGTTCCAGGAGAATCCGATCAGTATTTCTGGAGATATAGCCACTTTTAGGTCGCGACTTTTTCCCCGATTTTACCTGTTTGCAGGCTGTGTGGGAAATTCATATATCTGCGAAACCGGGACTCGTAGAGGAAAAATTACAGCTGGACACACAGTTTCCCCTAGTCGGGCTACATATACACTTTGTCCCATCCCCCTGCGACGTCCCTAGAAAAAGCTCGGGGTAAATCGCGTAATTCTCCCCACAGTTTCGCCATCTTGACTGGTTATTCGTATTTTCTTTGACAAGATTCTCAACCTTATTGCTAGTGGGTTAAGGGTCAAAGTTGTCTGGGGAAGTTGGCGGTGTCGAGTGGCGTGACCTGCTGGTGCTAGTACGTCATCGGGCCGAGCCGATCCGATCCCCCCTCCCCCCTGAGGCTGCCCGTGCGCATCTCCCATAGTTGACTATAGCCCGCACTTATATTTATTTATCTACATATTATATTTACTTTCGTCGTCATTAGTTTACATTAATTTACATCCCAATATTATTTAATACATTAATAGCAATACATTAATATCATTACAGTACATTTGTATCAATACACCAAATTATTTACACAAACCCAGACCGTATCCCGTAAAATTCCCTAAAATCCAGATATCTCGAAAACGGCTGGGAATTTCGAAATTCTGACGAAATTTTCCCCCCCCCTATAACCCCCCTCTCAAATAGTATATAGATTGGGATAAGACCCCCCCCCCCCTTTTCTGACCCCCTCCGTTATAGACCCCAATTACATAAAACTCATAGACCAAATCATCCTTCTGTCCCTCTATAGATATATATATACATTTCAACTGACCACCCTCCCCCCCCCCATCAATCCTTCAGATTACCTCACCCCCCCGGGACCTAACTCCGTAACCAGAGGTCTCAGACCTACCGAGTTTGGGCTCTCCGAAATCGGGAGAAGGAGACCTTTCGCTTGGCCGCGATAAGATCACGGAATAACACCCTCCCTCTAATAAAAATTATAATATTTATATATACATATATTCTTCCGGTGCTATAGTGCATACTGGGCGAGGTGTCCCCTGCTGACGTCACTGGAAATAATAATTTTTATTATTTTATATTATTTTTACAATCTATTTTTAGATAATTTAGACACACCCCCATATACAGGGTCAGATTTGACAAACCATCGGTTAAGACCAAATATAAATATTTATTATATTTACTACACTTGACAACTTTCCCCGTTCGCTGTGCCCTATACACACAGCCACACAACACAGTAGGTACAGCCAGACGGAACCCTAACGCAAAAAAAAAATGGTTTTCGGAATTCGCACCCCAGTACAAGGGAGAGGACCAGCAGCTGGAACCAGTGGACCACAAGAGTCTCCGTCGCCTGCCCACATGGGAAATGAGGGTCCCTCTGGTACGCGTGGGGCGCCGAAGGGGTTGTCGCTGACGTTCGGCAGAAAGGACACTGCTCAAGGCACCTCAGCGGAAACAGCCGAGACACCACTGTCGTCGTCGGCGGGTACCTCTGGCATGGGCGCTCGCACCACCACTCCCAGCCCCGCGGGCCCGCCTGGACAGGCGCAGGACGCCGCCAGGACCTTTATCCGCAGACCGGAACGGAAGAGGAGATCCATAGATGTCATGGAAGCGTATAAAAGGCAGACAAACACCTATGCCGAACTAACAAACGACAGACTTCTCCAGGAAGTTATGAAGACCTTTGAGGATATACCAGCCAGGGTCAAAGAATACCCTCAGATGAGGAGGGACATCAAAAACTTCCTGGAGACTCAGTCAGACAAGAGCCTACGGATCCTCTTCGAACTGAGTGGGCGGGTAAAGGCCCTGGAAACAGCGCCCAAAATAGTTCCGACAAAGAACACTACGCCTGAATCACCGCAAGAATTAATAGAAAAGCTCGAAAAGGTTGAGGCCAATATTAACACGCGGCTCAACGAGCTCGAAGAAAAAATGTCGGAAGGCTTTAAAAACACGGCCTACCTATATGACGAAGGCGGTGCCGACGTCGTCGACAAGGTCATCGACAGGATCGAAGAGGTCAGCGCCAAGCTCAACACAGTGCAGGCGGACATTGGCCACACGACAGAGGGAGTGAGGATCGTGGGCCATACCGCGGCCGCCCTCGAGGATCGAGTCGATGGCGTTGTCGGTGGAGTCGCCGCCAGTATAGAAAGTGTCAAGGAGGTCATCAGGGAAGCATGCGGGCAAACAGCCGCCCCACACTCATACGCCGACGTTACGGCAGCCAAACCCGGGCGTCGGCCGGCACTTCACTCGATGGCGGTCACCTCGGAAGGCAGTCTGGAGACTGCCGACGAGGTGCTCGCTAGGGTGAAGGAGGCGGTCGACGCCAGGGGAACTGGCTTAAAGATAAATAAAGTCCGTAAGGCCAAGAACCAGACGGTGATACTGGGGTGCGATTCAGAGACCGAACTCAGGAGAGTTAAGGATAGGATCGAGAGCCGAGGCAAAGGGCTTATAGTAGAGCCCATGAAGAACAAAAACCCACTCGTCGTCCTGAAAGACGTCTTTTTGGACAGTGACGACGACGAGGTGGTAAAGGCGCTCTACGCCCAGAATGAGGACATATTCAGGGACCTGGTACAAGAAGAAAGGGAAATGACCATTAAGTACAAGAAAAGGACCAGAAACCCCAAGACCTCGCACGTTGTCGTCCAAGTCAGGCCCAAGGTGTGGCAGAGGATGACGGAGGCTGGGGCCCTTTACCTTGACCTGCAAAGGGTCAGGGTGGAGGACCAGTCGCCGCTCATCCAATGCACGAAATGCCTGGCATTTGGGCATGGCCGTAAATTTTGTACCGAGGGTGCGGACAGGTGCAGTCACTGCGGAGGGCCGCATCTGCGCGAAAAGTGCCTCGAGCACATCGCCGGTAACGAACCGCAGTGCTGCAACTGCTCGCACTCTGGGCTCAAGAAGACCGACCACAACGCTTTTAGCGTGGAGTGCCCGACCCGAAAGAAATGGGACTACCTGGCTCGGACGACAACTGCATATGCCTGAACAGCTCCCTAGGTTGTACGTAACACACGCAACACACACAGGAACACCCACAGGAACACACACAGGAACACACACACGAACATACCATAACACAAACACAAACTGGCAGTACATGGGAAAAGTGGATTATTGCTACGCAATAAACACATGCATGGAAACCGGAGAAAATCAAAAAACACGGATATATAATAAATATAATAAATATATACAAGTATATCTAAAACACACACACAACACCAAACAAGAACCATACACAACACCCAGAATAAAGATAAATATAAAACCCCAGACCAAGAAAAGATAATAAATATATTATATAATCTGAGTATATATATATATGTTATTACCGCAATCACCCTGTATTTAAATGTAGCATAGAAAGCACACACACATGCGCGATAACGTACCCCAAATAAAGGAGTGACTAATATGGTACTAAATAAAGCTGGTCAACTCTGTTGTAACCAATAATAAATACTTACTAGAAATTATATTGCTTAAAAAGCTAAATGGCAACAAAATTTTTTGTAGAATAATCTTGTGCTGATAATAGATGTGTAACCATAGCAATAGAAAATACGATAGATAAGTTTAGAAATTAAATAAGTATGTAATAGAATAAGAAAGTACATTATTAAATACAATATAGAAATAAGAAATAATGTCTGTAAACAATACGAATAACCGGTATATCATAAGTTTTGTTATTAAGTACATATAAAATAAGCATTTAGAAATATAGATATAAGATTAAGTATGTAAACATTATGCAAATACCAATAAAAGTAACCTGTATATTGAATATCCCTGAATAAAGGAAAATAAAAATGTTAGATATGTTTAGTAAGAAATAGGTATTAGAATAAGTAAGTACATGTATAAATATAATATATAAATAAGAAAAAATGGCTACAAACAAGAAACGAATAACCAGTAGGTATATCATAAGTTTTGTTGTTAACAATAAATAAAATTAGCAATAAGAAAAATAGTTAAGAAATAGATATAAGGAAATAAGTATGTAAAAATCTATGCCATGTTAATAAAAGAAGAGTTGTGTACTTAAATACCCCTAATAAAGAAAAATAAAAGTTAGAGTAGATAGAATAGCGGGAGTCCCACCCGGCTAAGAATGTAAGGACGAATGAAAGAAAGATACAGTATGAAGCATGAAAGTGCGAGAGGAATAAATGCGAGAACTGGAATGAACGAGAAACTTAGAATAACAAGGTCCCGTTGTGCCCATGAACGGGGAAAAGCAAAATAAAAAAAAAAAAAAAAAAAAAAAAAAAAAAAAAAAAAAAAAAAAAAAAAAAAAAAAAAACCTAACCGGTACCCCCCCAGCTCTCGTGGCGGTCGGATCGTTTTTAGAGCCACTCCACGCATAAAAATCCAATTAAATGGTATTTTTTAACGCTAGAAGGTCGTAACGTATACCAAAAGAACCGTCTCTGTGCCGCGCAAGTGCTTGTGAAAACCCCGTGAGCCGGAAAACTCCGGGGAAAAAGTGACAAGTGAAAAACTCAAAAATTGCGAACTTGGAAAATCTTCGGAGACCTTTAACTCCGAAGAACGATCGACAACCCAAGATTTTTGTTTCACCATATTGTGAGGCACAAAAAGACGCATCCAGAGACATCAAGCCGAGAAAAAACCGACTGCGCGTTTCCGAGAAAACGGCTGAAAACTGCGATCCTAACCTCAAAATTGGAACACGTGGTTGCTGAACGGGGCCTTGCTGGTTGCTGAATTTTTGAGAGAGAATTTGGGGTACACCACCGAGACCAACGACTCATAGTTTGGATTTTTACAAATATCAGGTACCAAGATATTCAATTTCAAAAGTCCAGACTTTGGACCCCTGTCCTGAAAAATCTTCAGGCAGGACCCTTACTTTTTCTGGTGAATCCTGCTGCGCGCTCGTTGGAAGAACACACCAAGACTAAATTTAAATTTTTTATGTGTATATTTTATCTAATAACACCGTTTGTGTAAATTTTTCAGTTTTTTCAAAAATTTTGGCCTTAAAATTATCAAAATTTTATTTTTTATGCTCTCATCTTATAGAACTTCATTTACCAAGAATTAATATATTTTTTCTAAATTTTTATGTACAAGGGCCGCAAAGATATTGTATTTTTAGTAATTTTTCCAAATTAAATAAAAACAATTAGTTTTAAAAATATTTCGACCACAGAATTGTGTTTGGAACACTTATCCCGACTCGTATAAGCCCAAAGTTGCCCCCTTTAGCTCCAAGAACGGAGAAAACAGACTTTTTCAGCCATATTGGTTTTTATGGTTGGCCACTTAAACACGGATTATCTCCGGAGTTATTGGGCGCAGAACTTTCGGATTTTCATAGTTTTAAGGGGGATATAAACGGGAACATTTACTGTAAATTTCAGGCGTTTTTCAGGCCTGAAATTTTTTGGTCCTGAAACTCGTTTCGCCGGATAGGGAAGGTTTGGTCGAGCACCGCATCCAAAACCGCGTCTCGCTCCGGCAAACGGGTACGGAGTTACAGCCATCTAAAGTTGACCTTTGACATTAGGGCGGCCATTTTGAAAATTTTCAATCCATCGTAGCTCTGGACTCGGTGGTCGTAGAGGGCCGCCGTTTCGATATTTTGAATCGTGGGGATAAAGCCTATTGTGCGGAGTAGGTTTCAGCAGTTTTCAGACTGAAATTTTTCAGGACCCTGGTTTTCACCTCAGTCGAGGGAGCGAGTCGGGGCAAGCCTAGGGAGCCCAAACTCGAGTGTTCTACGACCAGCTAAACCGGAGATATCATCTGTCAAAAATTGACTTTGACAGCTGTGCCGCCATCTTGGCAAAAATTCAAACACCCATATCTCCGCAACGGAGGGTCGTAGAGCGACGAGATTTGCTTTGGCTTGACAGGATTTTGCTTATCCTTCGACTGGGTAGGCTTTCAGGTATTTTCAGCACCGAAAAATTTTTTCAGCCTGAAAAGTGTACCAATGCGTAGATCTCGTCGGGCGCAGTCAGATGAGCCCAAGCACGGTGCAATTCGGTCTAGCGGTTGCGAGGCAGTTGCGTTTTAACCACATTCTGGCCGCCATCTTGGACAGCAACCAGAAATTTTAAACTGTGTTTTCTCCGTAACGCTTGGGGCTAGGTGCCCCGTGTTTGGGTTTGTTGGATTGGGCTCGGCGAGCTCTATCTATCTAAATAGACAAATAGACTCTACATAGAGCCATTATCGACAAAAGGCAAAACATAGGTTTTTGTCAACCAAAATTGATGCCCCTACAAGTACAGAGCCGAAAAAACCTTCCGAAATACCGAAGGCCTATGTAGAGTCTCTGTAGTGACTGACGGAAACCTAATAAGACATACGTCCGAAGACTTCACTGCAGACTTAACTTAATATAATTACTCGTCATTGTTAATCTGTCTTGTTTCAACTATATCGTCCTTATTGACGCTCTTATACTAGACTCTATCGTCCCTATTGACGACTTGTCTTCTTGACTCTATCGTCCCTATTGACGACTTTTCTTCTTGACTCTATCGTCCCTATTGACTTTCTTCTCTACAATTTTGACGCATACCCCAACATGTTCGGATTTAGGACGCCATTAAAGGCAGCCGATGGTGAAAAGTCACCGCCGAAACCGGGTGCTGCTGCCCCCTCAAATGTTAGACGCAGCATAGGGGAATGGGAAGCTGCAGGAAGCAGCCCCACCCCTTCCATAAACGAAAAGACGACGCAGGCTGGCCCTGCAAATACTAAACCTAAGCCCGTCTCAACGCAGGAGAACAAAACTGGGATCACGTTAAGGATGTCTCTTGACCCACCAACTAAACCCAAGTATGCGGACCGAACAGCGGAGGCTAAAGCCTGCTTAACCAAGGCAAAACTACACCTTAGCAGCTCCCGGAATACCAAAACCGAAATAAAGACTGGTATTACCGAAGCTACTGACCGACTCTACCAATTGGTTAAGGAAGTCGAAACGGAGCTGAAAGGCCTAAAACAAAAAATGATTAGGGAAGGGCCCGCACAAACAACAGTGGCCGAAAAACCAACCTCCCTAACCCCGTCTCAAAACATAGATACATGTAAAATCATAGACACAATCGAACAGCATACAAAGCTCCTAGAACAAAGCAACAAGAAAATAGAGGAGCTCAAGGAAACCATCGACCACCAGAAGGTTCTCCTAGAGAGAGGAAACACCTACGCCAGCGTGGCTGCAGCCGGGGGCGTGGGGTCGCTGCCGAAGCGCAGTACCCTGCACTCGGTTGTGATCACGTCCAAGGACGAGACAGAGACCGGCGACGAGGTCCTAGATAAGGTGAGGAAAGCGATCAACGCTAAGGACGGATGGATAAGAGTCGAAAAAGTCAGGAAAGCCAAGGACCGAAAAATCATAATAGGACTTGAATCCGAGCAAGAAAGAACGAAGATTAAAGACCGACTCCAGAAAGAAGGATTTGACCTCACTGTCGAGGAGGTTAAAAATAAGGACCCACTTCTGATGTTGAAGAACGTCCTGGTAGTAAATACTGACGAAGACGTTCTAAAAGCGTTGAGAAACCAGAACCAGGGTATTTTTAACGGCCTCGACAGTGGGGAAAATAGAATGGAAGTCAAGTACAGAAGAAGGACACGAAACCCCCATATTGGCCACGTCATCGTATGCGTGTCGCCGACCATCTGGCGACGTGCAATAGACATCGGGACTGTGCACATTGATCTCCAGCGTGTTAGGGTCGAAGATCAGACCCCGCTGGTCCAGTGTACCCGCTGCCTGGGCTTCGGACACGGCAAGCGGTTTTGTAAGGAGCCCGCGGACCTGTGCAGCCACTGCGGCGGTCCACATCTGAGAGCAGAGTGTCCGGACTGGCACGCAAGCCTACCACCTGTCTGTAGAAACTGCACAAAGGCCAAAATAGAGTACGGAACGCCGCATAATGCTTTCAGTCACGACTGTCCTGTACGCAGGAAATGGGATGAAGTGGCCAGGTCGACCGTCGCGTATTGCTAAGGGCACCCCAACTGAAAATACCCACTACGGAGTACTACAGGCTAACCTCCAACGCAAGAAGCTTGCCACCAATGAGCTGTTAATAGAGGCTACGAAGCGCGGAATAGCGGTGGCGCTTCTTCAGGAACCGTACGTGGCTGGGGCGAGAGTAATGAGGAGTCACAGGGGCGTTAGGATCTTCCAGAACACTGGCGTAGGAGAAGGGACTATCAAAGCGGCAATAGCCGTTTTCAACAGCGACCTCACAGTCAAACAGTACCCGAAACTCACCACAAACAACATCTCAGTGGTGGGAATCCAGACCAGTGCCTGGGAGATCACGTTTGTCTCCTTTTACTTTGAGCCAGACCAGCCTATCGAGCCTTACTTAGAACACCTTAAACAAGTAAGGCTCGCAGTCGGTTCCGAAAAACTGATCTTTGGAGGGGACGCCAATGCAAAAAGCATATGGTGGGGCAGCCCGACGGTCGACTACAGGGGGGAAGAGATGGCAGGAACTCTCGGCGAGCTAAACTTGAATATTCTTAACCGAGGGGAAATTCCGACCTTTGACACCATCCGAGGAGGGAAACGCTACAGCAGTTATGTAGACGTCACTGCTTGTTCCAACGACATCCTGGACCTCATCGACGACTGGAGGGTAGACGAAGGCCTCACGAGCTCGGACCACAACGGCATCACGTTTAGGATCCTCTTGCAGAAATCCAAAGGTATCAAAATAAAAAGGACTACCAGGCAATTTAATACCAAAAAGGCCAATTGGTCCAACTTTCATGAGAAGTTTGGCCAATTGAAAATAGATTATAAATTCACTGTAGCGGAAATCGACAAAGTCAAAAGAACAGAGCAAATCGACACACTTACTATAAATTTCACACAAGCAATAACCAAAGCATGCAAGCAGTCAATACCAAACAAAAAAGACCAAGAGGAACTTACCTTGCCGTGGTGGTCCGAGAGACTCGCTGAGATGAAAAAGACCGTCGCCACCAAGAAGCGCAGGATCCGTTGTGCCGCCCATATCCGAAGGTCAAAGGTCGTAGAAGAGTACCTGAAACAGAAGGAAGAGTATGAGTTAGAAGCGGCCAAAGCTCAGACCGAGAGTTGGAAGGAGTTCTGCGGGAAGCAGGATAGGGAGGGGGTTTGGGAGGGAATCTACAGGGTGATTGGCAGGACGCAGCGTAGGGAGGAGGACCTTCCATTGGAAAGGTGCGGAGATGTGCTTGACGCGAGGGGCTCCGTTAAGCTACTAGCGGAAACCTTCTATCCGGAGGACCTTCCTGAAAGCGACAATGCCCATCACCGATCCATCCGAGCAAAGGCCGAAAACGTAAACAGCGGAGAACAAGATGTTTCTTGCGACCCACCCTTTACGAAGGCAGAACTTAAACACGCGATGGAATCCTTCAATCCAAAGAAGGCACCGGGTTCTGATGGTCTCACCTCCGACATCTGCTGTCACGCCGTGGCCAACGACCCCGACTTATTCCTAAGGTTTCTGAATAAGTGCCTAGAACACCACCACTTCCCCACCCCCTGGAAAGAGGCAACGGTAGTTATACTGAGGAAGCCGGGGAAAGAAAGTTATCTCACCCCCAAATCGTATAGGCCGATTGGGCTTTTGCCTATACTGGGGAAGATATACGAAAAGATGTTAGTGGCCCGTCTAAAATACCATCTTTTACCAAGGATGAGCCCCCGTCAGTATGGATTCATGCCGCAGAGGAGCACCGAGGACTCCCTCTATGCTCTTATGCAGCACATTAACAAAAAACTGGCACTAAAAAGGATTGTTACGCTCGTATCCTTAGACATAGAGGGAGCGTTCGACAGCGCCTGGTGGCCAGCGATAAGAGTCCGTCTGGCGGAGGAAAACTGTCCGGTAAATCTTCGGCGGGTCATCGATAGCTACCTCAGGGACCGAAAAGTCTCAATCAGGTACGGTGGGGAAGTTTACAGCAGGGATACAAGCAAGGGCTGTGTCCAAGGTTCAATTGGTGGCCCAATCCTGTGGAATTTGGTCCTAGACCCCCTCCTTAAAGCAGTAGAAAGCAGAGGAAACTACGTCCAGGCGTTCGCAGACGATGTCCTCTTGGTTTTTGACGGAGAGACTGCACTGGAGATTGAGGAACGAGCCAATGTCGCTCTCAGTCATGTTCTGGCGTGGGGTGTCGAAAATAAGTTGAAATTTGCTCCGCACAAAACCACTGCGATGCTTATCACTAAAAAATTAAAATATGACACACCACGCCTGAGCATGGGTGGGATCGACATAGGCATGTCAAAGGAGATGAGGCTTCTGGGGGTAACCTTCGACCACAAGCTGACGTTTAACACCCACGTCTCGCTGGCTTGTAGAAAGGCGATCGGCATCTACAAGCAGCTGTGTAGAGCTGCAAAGGTCAGTTGGGGATTGCACCCGGAAGTCATACGGTTAATGTATGTTGCGTGCATAGAGCCCATTATACTTTACGCCGCTAGCGTCTGGGCACCGGCCGCGAAAAAGTTGGGCATAGTCAAGCAGCTTGGGACAGTCCAGCGTGGAGTCGCCCAGAAAATTTGCAGAGCATACCGCACTGTCTCCCTGAACTCGGGCCTGGTGCTGGCTGGGATACTCCCACTCGACCTTCGTATCCGAGAAGCAGCTGCATTATACGAAGCCAGGAGAGGGGTACCCCAGCCCATACTGGGGGGCAGGGAGGTAGAGCGGGTGGCTCCAGCGCTGGAGGCCCCACACCCTGCGAAGCAAATGAGCCTGGAGTTCGCTAGCCTGGTAGACGAAGAACAATACCGGTACCACAGCAATCTTGCTGTGAGGATCTTTACAGACGGCAGCAAGATTGAGGGCAGAGTCGGAGCGGCGCTATCCGTGTGGAATGGCACCACCGAGACAAAGGCCCTCAAGCTTGCTTTGCCGTCTTACTGCACCGTCTACCAGGCTGAACTACTGGCCCTGCAAAGAGCTGCGGGGGAAGTGCTCAGGTCTCGAGAAACCACGTTCGGTATCTTCAGCGACTCTATGGCGGCCCTCCAGTCGGTGACCAATACAAGTTCCCTTCACCCCTTGGCAGTGGACACTAGAGACGCTCTACGACGCAGCCAGCTCCAGAACAAGAGTGTCTCTATGTTCTGGATAAAAGCCCACGTAGGGTTGGAGGGAAACGAGAGAGCCGACCAGCTCGCAAAGGAGGCCGCCCTGGGGTCAAAGAAGAGGCCGGACTACGATCTGTGTCCCGTTTCATTCGTCAAGCGACAAATCCGGTCGGAAACGCTTGAGGAATGGAACGGGAGATATCGGTCGGGTGACACGGCTGCGGGCACAAAAATTTTCTTCCCGGATGCAGTGACAGCGTACGGTGTGGTGCGGAAGATGACTCACACGAGTATAACCACACAAATCTTGACGGGACACGGTGGGTTCTCAGCATACTTGAAGCGATTCAAGTGTAAAGAGAACCCATCGTGTGCCTGTGAACCTGGTGTCGAGGAGTCAGTTCCGCACATTCTGTTTGAGTGCCCTATCAACGCGAAAACTAGATACGAGACGGAGCAGCAACTCGCCATCGGACTAGTTGCCGAAAATGCACCAGAATTGATGACTGGAAAGAAACGGGACTTATTTCTTAAATATTGTAGCGACATAGCTTCTCGAGTTATAAAACGAAACAAGACAGATTAAGAAAATATGCTGTCATAATATAGTGTCGTATATTAGAGACCAGCATAATATTATAAGAGCTATATAATTATTATAAATATTAGGAAAATACAATATGTAAAAAATAGAAATAAGCCTAGATAAGTACAAAATTGTGTTAAGTTAGATTAATAAGAACTGTTAGCCCGTGTCTGTAGTATTAAAATAAGAAACTTTAAAATGTTAACCTAATTAGCAATAAGAAGAAATTATATTATTATGTTTAAAAAATAGAAATAAGCCTAGAATAAGTAGAAATGTAAAACAAGGTTATTAAGAACTGTTCCTCGTCTCTGTTGTTACTATATTAATATAAGAAATTGTAAAACATTACCCTTACCTAGAACTAAGAAGAAATAAAATGGTAAAATAGATAATAAGCAAGATCAAGATTTATGTCGAAATGTTGAAATAAGTCATGTGTAAAGTAGAAATTAATTAAAGAAACTCCTGTCACTGTTATTTCGTGTTGCACCCAAAACCGAATTATAAAAATAAAGAAATAAGAAATATTAGTAATCAGATAAAGCTGATAGCTGGGAATCCCACCCATAAAAGAATCGAATGAAGATGAATGAAAGAAAGAAAAAGTATGCGGAATAAAAGTACGAGAGGCATAAATGCGAGAACTGGTATGAAAGGTTAAGCAGACAGGCATAGGCTCCAATCATGTTGGAGGTAGCAGAATACAAAAAAAAAAAAAAAAAAAAAAAAAACCTAACCTAACCTAACCTAACCTCAGCGGTGTTCCCGCGTCGCCGTGGTGGGAGGGTCATGGGAAACCGGCTCAGCCTTTACTTCCACAACCCTCCCGGCGCATGCCCGCCTAGCTGGCGGGCCCCGCATGCCCCCCGGGCTGGGGGGCTACGGGAATGGCCGGGAACACCTGGCCATTCCCGTCCGACACTGGTGGAGGCCTGTGCGATGCAGGCAAGGGTGCCCCCGCACCCGTTGCCTGCTGGCCTCCACCTGGGAGGAGTCGGAGATGTCCGTCAAACTGACGTCTTCTCCGACCCCTCCTCCGCCTTCGGAGCAGCGCCGCGTGAGGATCGTCCTCCCGCGCGCGCTCCGCCGCCTCCTTCTGGGACATGACGTGTTCGCAGAAGGAGGCGACTGCCGCCCAGGACCCCTCATCCCCCAGCATGGCGTTTACCACACCGGGGAGCGAGAGGTCCGGTCCGATCGCCGCCATGAGACTGCGGCGCGGCTCGGACCACGACGGGCACACCGCGAGGGTGTGCTGCGCCGTGTCCTCCGCCGCGCCACAGCCGTGGCACGACGGCGTCTCCTCCCGTCCGATCCGGTGCAGGTATGATCCGAAACAACCGTGTCCGGACAGCACCTGCACCAGACGGAACGAGAGGAACCCGTGCGACCGCTCGAGCCAGTCTCGCAGGACCGGCCCAAGCGCGTCGAGGGTTCGGCGGCCAAAGGCTGCGGTGGCGAGGTCCCCCGTCCAATGGAGGACGATGGCGTCCCTCGCCTCCCGCCGGACGGCCTCCCGCTCTTCCGGGGCGGTGCGTTCTCCTCTCGCCCTCCGCCCCGCCGTCCATTCGTACACTCTGGCGAGCACCCACGCCTCGAGTTCCCAAGGAGGGGTGCTGGCCAGAGCGCACGCTGCCGCAAAGCCTACCGTGCGGTAGGCCCGCGCTACCCGCTGGGCTATGGCCCTCTGGGGTGCCCGCAAGGCGGCGGCGTTCTCCCGCCGTTGGAGGGCGTCCTCCCAAATAGGGGCCCCGTAGAGGGCCATACTCTTCAGGATGCCGGCGTAAAGTTGCCGGCATCGTACGCTGGGCCCCCCCAAGTTGGGGAGCAGCCACGAGAGCGCCCCCGCCGTCTTCAGCAGGCGCGAAGACAGCCCGCTAAAATGCGGGCCGAAACGCCACCTGCTGTCGATCACAAGGCCCAGATACTTCATCTGGGCCTTGACCTCGATTCTGACGCCCTCCACAAAGATGTGGGCGTCAGGTGGGGGGCGCTGCCGAGGTCCGTGGAAGAACACGGCCTCGGTCTTGTGCAGCGCCACCTTCAGACCTAGGCGGCGGATCCTCGCTGCGACCAAGGATCCGCCCGCCGAGGCCAAGTTGGCCGCCTCCCTGAAACTCCCCCCCCGGGCGGTGAGGAGAGTGTCGTCCGCGTAGCAGACGACGCTCGTGCCTCGGAGGAGAGTTCCCCGCAAGAGCCAATCGTAGCCGACGTTCCAGAGGAGAGGTCCTATGACTGACCCCTGTGGAACGCCGGCTTCGACTGCGTACCGCCGGACTTGGCCAGTCCTATCTACGAGGAGGATCGCCCGATCCTCCAGGTAGCTGGCCAGTAGACTGCGCAGGTATCGAGGCACTCCGTGGAATCGGAGCGCCTCTAGGATGGTGGAGTGAGGAACGGAGTTGAAGGCGTTGGCTATGTCGAATGACACCGCCAACAATCCGTCCCCCGCCTCCATCGCATCCTTCGCCTGGCCCTTAAGCCAGGCCAGCGCGTCCACCGTCGAACGCTCAGCCCGAAAACCAAACTGAGCGTCCGACAAGTCCGGCCCGATGTCCCGCAGGTGGCCCTTCAGGCGAGCCGCCATTATCCCCTCAAACATTTTGCCGACCTCATCGAGTAGAACGATGGGCCGGTATGCCGAGGGGGAATCCGCTGGGCGGCCCTCCTTGCGGAGGAGGCACAACTGCCCCTCCTTCCATGGTTTCGGGAACCTCCCAGACGCAAGACATGCGCTGAAGAGGTCCCGAAACCTGTCCTGCATTTGAGTGGCAGCGATCGCCACCACTCTCGCGGGGACGCCGTCGGGGCCTGGAGCCGTCTTCTTGGCGCGGATACGGAGGATCGCCGCGCCAAGTTCCGACTCCGTGACAGGAGGGAGCTCCTCTTGCTCCTCGTCTGCCAGCGGGGCTCTACACATCACTGGCGGGGTGAAGTTGTCCCTGCCCGGGAACAGGGACTGAATCACCCCGTCCAGAAATGAGGGCTCCAGGGTCTCGGCAACCGGGGGACCAAAGGGGCGCAATTTGTTGCGTGCAGCCTTGTATGGTCTCCCGTATGGGTCGTTGTCGAGACCCTCCAGCAGCTCGGCTCTCGCCGAGTCTTTGGCGGCGGCGATGGCCCGATCGAGGACCTGTTTTGCCTCCACGTATACGCCGTAGAGGTGGTCCTCGTCGGCCCGGTCCCGTCGACGCCGCCGCCGACTCCGCGTGTAGGCCCTCCTAGCCTCCACGCAAGCTGCTCGAAGCCCCGCCAGCTCCGCCGACCACCAGTACACGGCGCGTTTGGGTGGTGGTCGGCGAGACCGAGGCATGCTAGAGTTGCATACCTCGGTCAGACACTCCCGAAGCTGCCCCGCTGCGGTGTCCACATCCAGGCCGGCGGTAGGCGGCGAAAGCCAGTTCTGGATGAACGCCGCCTCCGCCGCTGCCTCCCTGTCCAGGCGGGTGAGATCCCACCGCGGGAACGGTGATCGCCCCGAGATGGGCCGCATCGCTCCTGGGCCCCTGGTGGAGATGTCGAACCGCACGTAGCGGTGGTCCGACATGGTCTCCACCAGGTCCACCCGCCAGTTCAGCACGCGCGCGGCTAACGCCGGGGTGGCGAAAGTGACGTCCACTATTGAGCCACCCCGACGCCGCACGCATGTCTGGACGCTTCCTCTGTTCAAGAGGGAGAGTCCAGAGGAGGCTGCCCACAACTCCACCGCCCGCCCGCGTGCGTCGGTGGCCGGGTTGCCCCAGCTCACCGACTTGGAATTCAGGTCTCCCAGTACGGAGACCTGACGCGGAACCGCCCTGCCGACCACGGCGGCCAGGACTCCGAGAAAATTCTCAAAGTCCTGGAGTGGGCGGTTTGGGGAGAAATATACCCCCACAAGGGCTATGTCTCCCCACGCGGCGGCCACGTATCCCGGTCCTCTCTCTAATAGCGAGAGGGGAGGGGAGTCCGTGGAAGACCGCGCCGCTAGTGCCACCGAGTCGTCCTCGTCACCCAGCCAGCTGCTGGGGACCGAGTAGGGCTCGGCGACCACCGCTACGTTCACCAACCACTCGGCCATGACCTGCACTACCAGGTCCTGGGCCGCTTTGCAGTGGTTGGCGTTCGCCTGGAGGATGCTGTAGTCGGAAAGCATTATTCCGACATTGCACCCCCCTCCTCAGCTACCGCCGCTGGAACTGCAGCGGCGACGACGGCGGTGGCGGTGGTGGCAACAGGGCGAACCTGCGCCGGCACTATGCCCTTTCGCACGGGGGGCTTGCAGCTCCTGCCCGTCATCCTGTGGCCCGCGGGGCGGCCACTGGCGGCACACGTCTTGCAGTGTGGCGTGGTGGAGCTGCAAGTGGCACTCCTGTGTCCCTCTTGCCCGCACTGGTAGCAGGCGTCTCCCCAGTCGGACTTGGAGGGACACGTGGCTCGGGTGTGGCCGAAAGCGAAGCACTTGAAGCACCTCGTTGGCTGGTCCTCCAGTGCCCGGACCACAGCCGAGCTGAGCCCAACGAGCAGCCGTCCCTTGGTCGCAGCAAGGACGGCCGCAGCCGCGGCGACTGGGCACTCGACGCGGATGATGCCCATGCCGCGGCGGCCGAGCCTGATGGCTCCCCCCTTCACCGCGCCAGCGTCGCAGCCTCCAGCCGCCGCGACGGCCGCCACCACATCCTCTTTGGTGACCGAATCGTCCAGATCGGTCACCTCCAAGGCTGCGGTCTTGACGGGCTTGACGACCGTCGCCACGTCCGCGATGACCTCTCGCAACTTCGCTGCGAAGAGGTCCGCATTAGTGCCGCGCTGTTCCCCCGAGAACTCAAAAATTCGAGCCCCGGTTAGGGTTCGGCGGCACTTAATGTTGCTGATCCCCAGCTGGGAGGGATCAGCATTGGTACGAGCCCGTCTTAGGACGGACTCGTACGTCTCGCCGCGCTCCGCGGCCTCCGGGGTGAGGGTCACCACGACGGCCGCGGTTTTGGGAGGAACCAGCTTCCTCCCGCCGGCTGGAGCCCGATTGGCTGCAGGAGCAGTCGCAGCGGGCTTGGGGGGCGACTTGGCCCCTCCCTTCTTCTTCCCTCTCTTGACCACTTCCGTCCATGACTGGTTGGACGGGGTGGTGGAGGGAAGAAGGGCGTCCTCTTCTTCCTGCGAGTTCTGGGCTGCTGGAGTCGCCGAAGACCCAGTCACTCCCTCCGCGCTCGTGGTGGGGGTTTGAGGAGCCGCCTTGGTCCTCTTACCCTTACCTTTGCCCTTGGAGGGCTTCGGGGCCTGGGGCTGCGCACCCGGTGCCGGGCCTGCTACAGGCGCAGGTTCCGGCTCCTTCGCTGGTGGCTTATCCGCCGCTAGCGGCGGGCGAAGCCGCTTTTCCGGCAGGAGCCGGTCCTCAATGCCTGCGAAGCAAGCTCTGGTGAAGGCCCTCTCCTCCATAACAACCTTTCGGAGGATCTCCTCAAGGTTGGAAGGGGAAGAAGAGCCTCCTACCGCTGGACCTGGGGCAGGTTGGGCAGGCCGAGCCGTGGCCTCAGCCAGCTTCAGGTGTAGCTGGCTGACCTCCGCCTGCAGGCGATCAACCTTCGCCTGCAGTTGCCGCGTCTCGTCCGTGGCCGTCCGCTTTACCAGCTCTGCGATAATGCTATGCATGCTGGCAGCCCGGCATTTGAGGGCCTTCTGGAAGGTCCCTTTCAGGTTGGAGGACTTTGAGGCGACCTCCAGGACCTCCTCTCTGTCCTCCTGCGCCATGCGCTCCAGTTCCGCCAGGGAGTGGTCAGCATACAGGACACTAGATGCCCCATAGCCAGCCCTCGCCCTGGCGGTTTGCGCCTGGCGCTCCTTCGCAGCGACCCTCTCCTCCAGGTCTTGCTGGAGCTGCGCCTTTTTGGCCAGATTAAGCTGGCGCTCGGCGTCCAGCAAGCCCACATCGTGGGTGTCAGCCTTTTGAGAAGTCGAAGCCTTTTTGGACTTCGACTTCTTCCCCGCCTTTCCTCCGGCCGACTCTGAGGAGCCCCCGGACCCGAGCCTCATGTAGGCCCTCTTCCGATTGAGGCGTTCATTTTCGGACACCGACGTATCCAGGTTGGTATCGTCGGAATCCGAAATCTCGTCTGCCCAACCAAACAAGCTAGCCGCAGATGGTGCGCGGTCAGCTTCCGACGCCTGAGCGTCATCGGCGTGGCCCTGAGAAGGGCCGTTGGATTGGCCCTGAGAAGGGCCGTTGGGTTGGCCCTGAGAAGGGCCGTTTGAATCGCCCTGGGAGGAGCGATTCGGGTTAAAAACAGGGTTTAAAATATTAAAATTAGGGATAAAATCTGGGTTAAAAACAGGGTTAAAACAAAAGCGCCCGGAGGCGTCACGCAAAGGTTTCTTCGACATCGTTCGTAGATGACCGCTTTGTATATCTACGAATTCACAGCGCACTTTAGCCGCCGGTCTGCCACTCCGTTACGGTGGTCAGACACGACGTTGCCCGGGGGATACTGCGAGGAAGTATGCACTGTGGGGGATCCCCCAACCTAACCTAACCTTTTTTTTTTTTTTTTTTTTTTTTTTCTCGCTGAGAAATGCTTTATGCATGCCCGACTCGTGGGGGACGAGACGGGGTATGTGGGACTCCCTGTCCGAATGACAGTATACCCACTAAAACTCAGCGGTGTTCCCGCGTCGCCGTGATGGGAGGGTCATGGGAAACCGGCTCAGCCTTTACTTCCACAACCCTCCCGGCGCATGCCCGCCTAGCTGGCGGGCCCCGCATGCCCCCCAGGTTGGGGGGCTACGGGAATGGCCGGGAACACCTGGCCATTCCCGTCCGACACTGGTGGAGGCCTGTGCGATGCAGGCAAGGGTGCCCCCGCACCCGTTGCCTGCTGGCCTCCACCTGGGAGGAGTCGGAGATGTCCGTCAAACTGACGTCTTCTCCGACCCCTCCTCCGCCTTCGGAGCAGCGCCGCGTGAGGATCGTCCTCCCGCGCGCGCTCCGCCGCCTCCTTCTGGGACATGACGTGTTCGCAGAAGGAGGCGACTGCCGCCCAGGACCCCTCATCCCCCAGCATGGCGTTTACCAAACCGGGGAGCGAGAGGTCCGGTCCGATCGCCGCCATGAGACTGCGGCGCGGCTCGGACCACGACGGGCACACCGCGAGGGTGTGCTGCGCCGTGTCCTCCGCCGCGCCACAGCCGTGGCACGACGGCGTCTCCTCCCGTCCGATCCGGTGCAGGTACGATCCGAAACAACCGTGTCCGGACAGCACCTGCACCAGACGAAACGAGAGGAACCCGTGCGACCGCTCGAGCCAGTCTCGCAGGACCGGCCCAAGCGCGTCGAGGGTTCGGCGGCCAAAGGCTGCGGTGGCGAGGTCCCCCGTCCAATGGAGGACGATGGCGTCCCTCGCCTCCCGCCGGACGGCCTCCCGCTCTTCCGGGGCGGTGCGTTCTCCTCTCGCTCTCCGCCCCGCCGTCCATTCGTACACTCTGGCGAGCACCCACGCCTCGAGTTCCCAAGGAGGGGTGCTGGCCAGAGCGCACGCTGCCGCAAAGCCTACCGTGCGGTAGGCCCGCGCTACCCGCTGGGCTATGGCCCTCTGGGGTGCCCGCAAGGCGGCGGCGTTCTCCCGCCGTTGGAGGGCGTCCTCCCAAATAGGGGCCCCGTAGAGGGCCATACTCTTGAGGATGCCGGCGTAGAGTTGCCGGCATCGCGCGCTGGGCCCCCCCAAGTTTGGGAGCAGCCACGAGAGCGCCCCCGCCGTCTTCAGCAGGCGCGACGACAGCCCGCTAAAATGCGGGCCGAAGCGCCACCTGCTGTCGATCACAAGGCCCAGATATTTCATCTGGGCCTTGACCTCGATTCTGACGCCCTCCACGAAGATGTGGGCGTCAGGTGGGGGGCGCTGCCGAGGTCCGTGGAAGAAAACGGCCTCGGTCTTGTGCAGCGCCACCTTCAGACCTAGGCGGCGGATCCTCGCCGCAACCAAAGATCCGCCCGCCGAGGCCAAGTTGGCCGCCTCCCTGAAACTCCCCCCCCGGGCGGTGAGGAGAGTGTCGTCCGCGTAGCAGACGACACTCGTGCCTCGGAGGAGAGTTCCCCGCAGGAGCCAATCGTAGCCGACGTTCCAGAGGAGAGGTCCTATGACTGACCCCTGTGGAACGCCGGCTTCGACGACGTACCGCCGGACTTGGCCAGTCCTGTCTACCAGCAGGATCGCCCGATCCTCCAGGTAGCTGGCCAGCAGACTGCGCATGTATCGAGGCACTCCGTGGAACCGGAGCGCCTCAAGGATGGTGGAGTGAGGAACGGAGTTGAAGGCGTTGGCTATGTCGAATGACACCGCCAACAATCCGTCCCCCGCCTCCATCGCATCCTTCGCCTGGCCCTTAAGCCAGGCCAGCGCGTCCACCGTCGAACGCTCAGCCCGAAAACCGAACTGAGCGTCCGACAAGTCCGGCCCGATGTCCCGCAGGTGGCCCTTCAGGCGAGCCGCGATTATCCCCTCGAACATTTTGCCGACCTCATCAAGTAGAACGATGGGCCGGTATGCCGAGGGGGAATCCGCTGGGCGACCCTCTTTGCGGAGGAGGCACAACTGCCCCTCCTTCCAAGGTTTCGGGAACCTCCCAGTCGCAAGGCATGCGCTGAAGAGGTCCCGAAACCTTTCCTCCATGCGAGTGGCAGCTATCGCTACCACTCTTGCTGGGACGCCGTCAGGGCCTGGAGCCGTCTTCTTGGCGCGGATACGAAGAATCGCCGCGCCAAGTTCCGACTCCGTGACAGGAGGGGGAGCCTCCTCTTCCTCCTCGTCTGGCGGGGCTCCGCACATCACTGGCGGGGTGAAGTTGTCCCTGCCCGGGAACAGGGACTGAACCACCCCGTCCAGAAATGAGGGCTCCAGGGTCTCGGCAACCGGGGGACCAAAGGGGCGCAATTTATTGCGCGCAGCCTTGTATGGTCTCCCGAAGGGGTCGTTGTCGAGACCCTCCAGCAGCTCGGCTCTCGCCGAGTCTTTGGCGGCGGCGATGGCCCGATCGAGGACCTGTTTTGCCTCCACGTATACGTCGTAGAGGTGGTCCTCGTCGGCCCGGTCCCCTCGACGCCGCCGCCGACTCCGCGTGAACCTAACCTAACCTTTTTTTTTTTTTTTTTTTTTTGTCGCTGAGAAATGCTTTATGCATCCCCGCCTCCCGGGGGACGAGACGGGGTATGTGGGACTCCCTGTCGGTATGACAGTATACCCACTAAAACTCAGCGGTGTTCCCGCGCCGCCGTGATGGGAGGGCCATGGGAATCCGGCATAGCCTTTACTTCCACAGCCCTCCCGACGCATGCCCGCCAAGATGGTATGGCGGGCCCCACATGCCCCCCAGGTTGGGGGGCTACGGGAATGACCGAGAACACCTGGCCATTCCCGTCCCACAAGGTGGAGGCCTGTGCAAAACAGGCAACGGTGCCCCCGCACCCGTTGCCTGCTGGCCTCCACGCCCGCCTGAAAGGCGGGCCCCGCATGCCCCCCACGTTGGGGGAGCTACGGCCGCAGAGGATAGGGAGAGCGGCAACGACACACCGACACTCCTCTTCCCCTGCGGCCCCACCGCGTCCGCCATCGAACGGTGGCGGCCCCGTCAAGGCCGCGGAAGGTAGGGAGAGCGGCAACGAAACACCGACACTCCTCTCCCGCCGCGGCCTCCAATCCTCAGCCGCGATGTCTCCCTCACGGGGGACACCGCGGCCCGCCTCAGGTAGGCTGCGATGTCGCCCAAGCGGCACCGCAACCTACCCTACGGCCGCTACGTCATTGGCTAAGCCGCAAAGCCTTGACGAGCGGCCCCCGCTGGGGTTCCTCTTAGCTTCACCGTGGCCCAGCTCGCCACGGCTACTGAGCCCCCCCGCCTCGACAATGCGGGAACCCACCGGGGGGGAACCTAACCTAACCTAACCTTTTTTTTTTTTTTTTTCTCGCTGAGAAATGCTTTATGCATGCCCGACTCGTGGGGGACGAGACGGGGTATGTGGGACTCCCTGTCCGAATGACAGTATACCCACTAAAACTCAGCGGTGTTCCCGCGTCGCCGTGATGGGAGGGTCATGGGAAACCGGCTCAGCCTTTACTTCCACAACCCTCCCGGCGCATGCCCGCCTAGCTGGCGGGCCCCGCATGCCCCCCGGGCTGGGGGGCTACGGGAATGGCCGGGAACACCTGGCCATTCCCGTCCGACACTGGTGGAGGCCTGTGCGATGCAGGCAAGGGTGCCCCCGCACCCGTTGCCTGCTGGCCTCCACCTGGGAGGAGTCGGAGATGTCCGTCAAACTGACGTCTTCTCCGACCCCTCCTCCGCCTTCGGAGCAGCGCCGCGTGAGGATCGTCCTCCCGCGCGCGCTCCGCCGCCTCCTTCTGGGACATGACGTGTTCGCAGAAGGAGGCGACTGCCGCCCAGGACCCCTCATCCCCCAGCATGGCGTTTACCAAACCGGGGAGCGAGAGGTCCGGTCCGATCGCCGCCATGAGACTGCGGCGCGGCTCGGACCACGACGGGCACACCTCGAGGGTGTGCTGCGCCGTGTCCTCCGCCGCGCCACAGCCGTGGCACGACGGCGTCTCCTCCCGTCCGATCCGGTGCAGGTACGATCCGAAACAACCGTGTCCGGACAGCACCTGCACCAGACGAAACGAGAGGAACCCGTGCGACCGCTCGAGCCAGTCTCGCAGGACCGGCCCAAGCGCGTCGAGGGTTCGGCGGCCAAAGGCTGCGGTGGCGAGGTCCCCCGTCCAATGGAGGACGATGGCGTCCCTCGCCTCCCGCCGGACGGCCTCCCGCTCTTCCGGGGCGGTGCGTTCTCCTCTCGCTCTCCGCCCCGCCGTCCATTCGTACACTCTGGCGAGCACCCACGCCTCGAGTTCCCAAGGAGGGGTGCCGGCCAGAGCGCACGCTGCCGCAAAGCCTACCGTGCGGTAGGCCCGCGCTACCCGCTGGGCTATGGCCCTCTGGGGTGCCCGCAAGGCGGCGGCGTTCTCCCGCCGTTGGAGGGCGTCCTCCCAAATAGGGGCCCCGTAGAGGGCCATACTCTTGAGGATGCCGGCGTAGAGTTGCCGGCATCGCGCGCTGGGCCCCCCCAAGTTGGGGAGCAGCCACGAGAGCGCCCCCGCCGTCTTCAGCAGGCGCGACGACAGCCCGCTAAAATGCGGGCCGAAGCGCCACCTGCTGTCGATCACAAGGCCCAGATATTTCATCTGGGCCTTGACCTCGATTCTGACGCCCTCCACGAAGATGTGGGCGTCAGGTGGGAGGCGCTGCCGAGGTCCGTGGAAGAAAACGGCCTCGGTCTTGTGCAGCGCCACCTTCAGACCTAGGCGGCGGATCCTCGCCGCGACCAAAGATCCGCCCGCCGAGGCCAAGTTGGCCGCCTCCCTGAAACTCCCCCCCCGGGCGGTGAGGAGAGTGTCGTCCGCGTAGCAGACGACACTCGTGCCTCGGAGGAGAGTTCCCCGCAGGAGCCAATCGTAGCCGACGTTCCAGAGGAGAGGTCCTATGACTGACCCCTGTGGAACGCCGGCTTCGACGACGTACCGCCGGACTTGGCCAGTCCTATCCACCAGCAGGATCGCCCGATCCTCCAGGTAGCTGGCCAGCAGACTGCGCATGTATCGAGGCACTCCGTGGAACCGGAGCGCCTCAAGGATGGTGGAGTGAGGAACGGAGTTGAAGGCGTTGGCTATGTCGAATGACACCGCCAACAATCCGTCCCCCGCCTCCATCGCATCCTTCGCCTGGCCCTTAAGCCAGGCCAGCGCGTCCACCGTCGAACGCTCAGCCCGAAAACCGAACTGAGCGTCCGACAAGTCCGGCCCGATGTCCCGCAGGTGGCCCTTCAGGCGAGCCGCGATTATCCCCTCGAACATTTTGCCGACCTCATCAAGTAGAACGATGGGCCGGTATGCCGAGGGGGAATCCGCTGGGCGACCCTCTTTGCGGAGGAGGCACAACTGCCCCTCCTTCCAAGGTTTCGGGAACCTCCCAGTCGCAAGGCATGCGCTGAAGAGGTCCCGAAACCTTTCCTCCATACGAGTGGCAGCTATCGCTACCACTCTTGCTGGGACGCCGTCAGGGCCTGGAGCCGTCTTCTTGGCGCGGATACGAAGAATCGCCGCGCCAAGTTCCGACTCCGTGACAGGAGAGGGAGCCTCCTCTTCCTCCTCGTCTGGCGGGGCTCCGCACATCACTGGCGGGGTGAAGTTGTCCCTGCCCGGGAACAGGGACTGAACCACCCCGTCCAGAAATGAGGGCTCCAGGGTCTCGGCAACCGGGGGACCAAAGGGGCGCAATTTGTTGCGTGCAGCCTTGTATGGTCTCCCGTATGGGTCGTTGTCGAGACCCTCCAGCAGCTCGGCTCTCGCCGAGTCTTTGGCGGCGGCGATGGCCCGATCGAGGACCTGTTTTGCCTCCACGTATACGCCGTAGAGGTGGTCCTCGTCGGCCCGGTCCCGTCGACGCCGCCGCCGACTCCGCGTGTAGGCCCTCCTTGCCTCCACGCAAGCTGCTCGAAACCCCGCCAGCTCCGCCGACCACCAGTACACGGCGCGTTTGGGTGGTGGTCGGCGAGACCGAGGCATGCTAGAGTTGCATACCTCGGTCAGACACTCCCTCAGCTGCCCCGCTGCGGTGTCCACATCCAGGCCGGCGGTAGGCGGCGAAAGCCAGTCCTGGATGAACGCCGCCTCCGCCGCTGCCTCCCTGTCCAGGCGGGTGAGAGCCCACCGCGGGAACGGTGATCGCCCCGAGATGGGCCGCATCGCTCCTGCTCCCCTGGTGGAGATGTCAAACCGCACGTAGCGGTGGTCCGACATGGTCTCCACCAGGTCCACCCGCCAGTTCAGCACGCGCGCGGCTAACGCCGGGGTGGCGAAAGTGACGTCCACTATTGAGCCACCCCGACGCCGCACGCATGTCTGGACGCTTCCTCTGTTCAAGAGGGAGAGTCCAGAGGAGGCTGCCCACAACTCTACCACCCGCCCGCGTGCGTCGGTGGCCGGGTTGCCCCAGCTCACCGACTTGGCATTCAGGTCTCCCAGTACGGAGACCTGACGCGGAACCGCCCTGCCGACCACGGCGGCCAGGACTCCGAGAAAATTCTCAAAGTCCTGGAGTGGGCGGTTTGGGGAGAAATATACCCCCACAAGGGCTATGTCTCCCCACGCGGCGGCCACGTATCCCGGTCCTCTCTCTAATAGCGAGAGGGGAGGGGAGTCCGTGGAAGACCGCGCCGCTAGTGCCACCGAGTCGTCCTCGTCACCCAGCCAGCTGCTGGGGACCGAGTAGGGCTCGGCGACCACCGCTACGTTCACCAACCACTCGGCCATGACCTGCACTACCAGGTCCTGGGCCGCTTTGCAGTGGTTGGCGTTCGCCTGGAGGATGCTGTAGTCGGAAAGCATTATTCCGACATTGCACCCCCCTCCTCAGCTACCGCCGCTGGAACTGCAGCGGCGGCGACGGCGGTGGCGGTGGTGGCAACAGGGCGAACCTGCGCCGGCACTATGCCCTTTCGCACGGGGGGCTTGCAGCTCCTGCCCGTCATCCTGTGGTCCGCGGGGCGGCCACTGGCGGCACACGCCTTACAGTGCGGCGTGGTGGCGCGGCAAGTGGCACTCCTGTGTCCCTCTTGCCCGCACTGGTAGCACGTGTCTCCCCAGTCGGACTTGGAGGGACACGTGGCTCGGGTGTGGCCAAACGCGAAGCACTTGAAGCAGCGCGTAGGCTGGTCTTCAAGTGCCCGGACCACAGCCGAGCTGAGCCCCACGAGCAGCCGTCCATTGGTCGCAGCAAGGACGGCCGCAGCCGCGGCGACTGGGCACTCGACACGGATGATGCCCATGCCGCGGCGCCCGAGCCGGATGGCTCCCCCCTTCACCGCGCCAGCGTTGCAGCCTCCAGCCGCCGCGACGGCCGCCACCACATCCTCCTTGGTGACCGAATCGTCCAGATCGGTCACCTCCAAGGCTGCGGTCTTGACGGGCTTGACGACCGTCGCACTGTCCGCGATGACCTCTTGCAACTTCGTTGCGAAGAGGTCCGCATTGGTGCCGCGCTTTTCCCCCGAGAACTCGAAAATTCGAGCCCCGGTTAGGGTGCGGCGGCACCTAATGCTGCTGATCCCCAGCTGGGAGGGATCAGCATTGGTACGAGCCCGTCTTAGAACGGACTCGTACGTCTCTCCCCGCTCCACGGCCGCCGGGGTGAGGGTCACCACGACGGCCGCGGTTTTGGGAGGAACCAGCTTTCTCCCGCCGGCTGGAGCCCGATTGGCTGCAGGAGCAGTCGCAGCGGGCTTGGGGGCCGACTTGGCCCCTCCCTTCTTCTTCCCTCTCTTGACCACTTCCGTCCACGACTGGTTGGACGGGGTGGTGGAGGGAAGGAGGGCGTCCGCTGCTGGTGCCGCTGCTGGTGCCGCTGCTGGTGGATTTGCAGACGACCCAGCTGCTCCCTCCGCGCTTGTGGTGGGAGTTTGAGGATCCGCCTTCGTCCTCTTGCCCTTGCCTTTGCCCTTGGAGGGCTTGGGGGCCTGGGGCTGCGCACCCGCTGCCGGGCCTGCTGCAGGCGCAGGTTCCGGCTCCTTCTGTGGCGGCTTATCCGCCGCTAGCGGCGGTCGGAGCCGCTTTTCCGGCAGGAGCCGGTCCTCAATGCCCGCTAAGCAGGCTCTGGTGAAGGCCCTCTCCTCCATCACAACCTTGCGGAGGATCTCCTCAAGGTTGGAAGGGAAGGACGAGCCTCCTACCACCGGACCTGGGGCAGGTTGGGCAGGCCGAGCCGTGGCCTCAGCCAGCTTCTGGTGCAGCTGGCTGACCTCCGCCTGCAGGCGATCCACCTTCGCCTGCAGCTGCCGCGTCTCGTCTGTGGCCGTCCGATTCAGCAGCTCTAGCACAATGCTGTGCAGGCTGGCGGCCCGGCATTTGAGGGCCTTCTGGAAGGTCCCTTTCAGGTTGGAGGACTTTGAGGCGACCTCCAGGACCTCCTCTCTGTCCTCCTGCGCCATGCGCTCCAGTTCCGCCAGGGAGTGGTCAGCATACAGGACACTAGATGCCCCATAGCCAGCCCTCGCCCTGGCGGTTTGCGCCTGGCGCTCCTTCGCAGCGACCCTCTCCTCCAGGTCTTGCTGGAGCTGCGCCTTTTTTGCCAGATTTAGCTGGCGCTCGGCGTCCAGCAAGCCCACATCGTGGGTATCCGCCGCTTTCGAAGTCGAAGCCTTTTTGGACTTCGACTTCTTCCCCGCCTTTCCTCCGGCCGATTCTGAGGAGCCCCCAGACCCGAGCCTCATATAGGCCCTCTTCCGATTGAGGCGTTCATTTTCGGACACCGACGTATCCGTATATAGGATGGAATCATCGGAGTCCGAAATCTCGTCTGGCCCGCCAAGCAAGCTGGCCGCAGACGGTGCGCGGTCAGCTTCCGACGCCACAGCGGCGCCACCGGCGTGGCCCTGAGAAGGGCCGTTGGATTGGCCCTGAGAAGGGCCGTTGGGTTGGCCCTGAGAAGGGCCGTTTGAATCGCCCTGGGAGGAGCGATTCGGATTAAAATTTGGGTTAAAATTGGGATTGGGATTGGGATTAAAATTGGGGTGGTTAAAATTAGCAAAACGCCCAGAGGCGTCCCGCGTCGGTTTTTTGCTCATTTTTGCAGACGACCGCTCGATGCCTACAAATTCACAGCGCACTTTAGCCGCCGGTCTGCCACTCCGTTACGGTGGTCAGACACGACGTTGCCCAGGGGATACTACGTGGAAGTATGCGCTGTGGGGGATCCCCCAACCTAACCTAACCTTTTTTTTTTTTTTTTTTTTGTCGCTGAGAAATGCTTTATGCATCCCCGCCTCCCGGGGGACGAGACGGGGTATGTGGGACTCCCTGTCGGAATGACAGTATACCCACTAAAACTCAGCGGTGTTCCCGCGTCGCCGTGATGGGAGGGCCATGGGAAACCGGCATAGCCTTTACTTCCACAGCCCTCCCGACGCATGCCCGCCAAGATGGTATGGCGGGCCCCACATGCCCCCCAGGTTGGGGGGCTACGGGAATGGCCGAGAACACCTGGCCATTCCCGTCCCACAAGGTGGAGGCCTGTGCTAAACAGGCAACGGAGCCCCCGCACCCGTTGCCTGCTGGCCTCCACGCCCGCCTGAAAGGCGGGCCCCGCATGCCCCCCGCGTTGGGGGAGCTACGGCCGCAGAGGATAGGGAGAGCGGCAACGAAACACCGACACTCCTCTTCCCCTGCGGCCCCGCCGCGTCCGCCATCATACGGTGGCGGCCCCGTCAAGGCCGCGGAAGGAGGGAGAGCCTCTCCCGCCGCGGCCTCTATCCTCAGCCGCAATGTCTCCCTCACGGGGGACACCGCGGCCCGCCCCAGGTAGGCTGCGATGTCGCCCAAGCGGCACCGCAACTTACCCTACGGCCGCTACGTCATTGGCTAAGCCGCAAAGCCTTGACGAGCGGCCCCCGCTGGGGTTCCTCTTAGCTTCACCGTGGCCCAGCTCGCCACGGCTACTGAGCCCCCCCGCCTCGACAATGCGGGAACCCACCGGGGGGGAAACCTAACCTAACCTAACCTAACCTAACCTAACCTAACCTAACCTTTTTTTTTTTTTTTTTTTTTTTTTTCTCGCTGAGAAATGCTTTATGCATGCCCGACTCGTGGGGGACGAGACGGGGTATGTGGGACTCCCTGTCCGAATGACAGTATACCCACTAAAACTCAGCGGTGTTCCCGCGTCGCCGTGATGGGAGGGTCATGGGAAACCGGCTCAGCCTTTACTTCCACAACCCTCCCGGCGCATGCCCGCCTAGCTGGCGGGCCCCGCATGCCCCCCGGGCTGGGGGGCTACGGGAATGGCCGGGAACACCTGGCCATTCCCGTCCGACACTGGTGGAGGCCTGTGCGATGCAGGCAAGGGTGCCCCCGCACCCGTTGCCTGCTGGCCTCCACCTGGGAGGAGTCGGAGATGTCCGTCAAACTGACGTCTTCTCCGACCCCTTCTCCGCCTTCGGAGCAGCGCCGCGTGAGGATCGTCCTCCCGCGCGCGCTCCGCCGCCTCCTTCTGGGACATGACGTGTTCGCAGAAGGAGGCGACTGCCGCCCAGGACCCCTCATCCCCCAGCATGGCGTTTACCAAACCGGGGAGCGAGAGGTCCGGTCCGATCGCCGCCATGAGACTGCGGCGCGGCTCCGACCACGACGGGCACACCTCGAGGGTGTGCTGCGCCGTGTCCTCCGCCGCGCCACAGTCGTGGCACGACGGCGTCTCCTCCCGTCCGATTCGGTGCAGGTACGATCCGAAACAACCGTGTCCGGACAGCACCTGCACCAGACGGAACGAGAGGAACCCGTGCGACCGCTCGAGCCAGTCTCGCAGGACCGGCCCAAGCGCGTCGAGGGTTCGGCGGCCAAAGGCTGCGGTGGCGAGGTCCCCCGTCCAATGGAGGACGATGGCGTCCCTCGCCTCCCGCCGGACGGCCTCCCGCTCTTCCGGGGCGGTGCGTTCTCCTCTCGCTCTCCGCCCCGCCGTCCATTCGTACACTCTGGCGAGCACCCACGCCTCGAGTTCCCAAGGAGGGGTGCTGGCCAGAGCGCACGCTGCCGCAAAGCCTACCGTGCGGTAGGCCCGCGCTACCCGCTGGGCTATGGCCCTCTGCGGTGCCCGCAAGGCGGCGGCGTTCTCCCGCCGTTGGAGGGCGTCCTCCCAAATAGGGGCCCCGTAGAGGGCCATACTCTTCAGGATGCCGGCGTACAGTTGCCGGCATCGTGCGCTGGGCCCCCCCAAGTTGGGGAGCAGCCACGAGAGCGCCCCCGCCGTCTTCAGCAGGCGCGACGACAGCCCGCTAAAATGCGGGCCGAAGCGCCACCTGCTGTCAATCACAAGTCCCAGATATTTCATCTGGGCCTTGACCTCGATTCTGACGCCCTCCACAAAGATGTGGGCGTCAGGTAGGGGGCGCTGCCGAGGTCCGTGGAAGAACACGGCCTCGGTCTTGTGCAGCGCCACCTTCAGACCTAGGCGGCGGATCCTCGCTGCGACCAAGGATCCGCCCGCCGAGGCCAAGTTGGCCGCCTCCCTGAAACTCCCCCCCCGAGCGGTGAGGAGAGTGTCGTCCGCGTAGCAGACGACACTCGTGCCTCGGAGGAGAGTTCCCCGCAGGAGCCAATCGTAGCCGACGTTCCAGAGGAGAGGTCCTATGACTGACCCCTGTGGAACGCCGGCTTCGACGGCGTACCGCCGGACTTGGCCAGTCCTGTCTACCAGCAGGATCGCCCGATCCTCCAGGTAGCTGGCCAGCAGACTGCGCAGGTATCGAGGCACTCCGTGGAATCGGAGCGCCTCAAGGATGGTGGAGTGAGGAACGGAGTTGAAGGCGTTGGCTATGTCGAATGACACCGCCAACAATCCGTCCCCCGCCTCCATCGCCTCCTTTGCCTGGCCCTTAAGCCAGGCCAGCGCGTCCACCGTCGAACGCTCAGCCCGAAAACCGAACTGAGCGTCCGACAAGTCCGGCCCGATGTCCCGCAGGTGGCCCTTCAGGCGAGCCGCCATTATCCCCTCAAACATTTTGCCGACCTCATCGAGTAGAACGATGGGCCGGTATGCCGAGGGGGAATCCGCTGGGCGGCCCTCCTTGCGGAGGAGGCACAACTGCCCCTCCTTCCACGGTTTCGGGAACCTCCCAGTCGCAAGACATGCGCTGAAGAGGTCCCGAAACCTGTCCTCCATTTGAGTGGCAGCGATCGCCACCACTCTCGCGGGGACGCCGTCGGGGCCTGGAGCCGTCTTCTTGGCGCGGATACGGAGGATCGCCGCGCCAAGTTCCGACTCCGTGACAGGAGGGGGAGCCTCCTCTTCCTCCTCGTCTGGCGGGGCTCCGCACATCACTGGCGGGGTGAAGTTGTCCCTGCCCGGGAACAGGGACTGAACCACCCCGTCCAGAAATGAGGGCTCCAGGGTCTCGGCAACCGGGGGACCAAAGGGGCGCAATTTGTTGCGCGCCGCCTTGTACGGTCTCCCGTAAGGGTCGTTGTCGAGACCCTCCAGCAGCTCGGCTCTCGCCGAGTCTTTGGCGGCGGCGATGGCCCGATCGAGGACCTTTTTTGCCTCCACGTATACGGCGTAGAGGTGGTCCTCGTCGGCCCTGTCCCGTCGACGCCGCCGCCGACTCCGCGTGTAGGCCCTCCTTGCTTCCACGCAAGCTGCTCGGAGCCCCGCCAGCTCCGCCGACCACCAGTACACGGCGCGTTTGGCTGGTGGTCGGCGAGACCGAGGCATGCTAGAGTTGCATACCTCGGTCAGACACTCCCGAAGCTGCCCCGCTGCGGTGTCCACATCCAGGCCGGCGGTAGGCGGCGAAAGCCAGTCCTGGATGAACGCCGCCTCCGCCGCTGCCTCCCTGTCCAGGCGGGTGAGAGCCCACCGCGGGAACGGTGATCGCCCCGAGATGGGCCGCATCGCTCCTGGGCCACTAGTGGAGATGTCGAACCGCACGTAGCGGTGGTCCGACATGGTCTCCACCAGGTCCACCCGCCAGTTCAGCACGCGCGCGGCTAACGCCGGGGTGGCGAAAGTGACGTCCACTATTGAGCCACCCCGACGCCGCACGCATGTCTGGACGCGTCCTCTGTTCAAGAGGGAGAGTCCAGAGGAGGCTGCCCACAACTCCACTGCCCGCCCGCGTGCGTCGGTGGCCGGGTTGCCCCAGCTCACCGACTTGGCATTCAGGTCTCCCAGTACGGAGACCTGACGCGGAACCGCCCTGCCGACCACGGCGGCCAGGACTCCGAGATAGTTCTCAAAGTCCTGGAGTGGGCGGTTTGGGGAGAAATATACCCCCACAAGGGCTATGTCTCCCCACGCGGCGGCCACGTATCCCGGTCCTCTCTCTAATAGCGAGAGGGGAGGGGAGTCCGTGGAAGACCGCGCCGCTAGTGCCACCGAGTCGTCCTCGTCACCCAGCCAGCTGCTGGGGATCGAGTAGGGCTCGGCGACCACCGCTACGTTCACCAACCACTCGGCCATGGCCTGCACTACCAGGTCCTGGGCCGCTTTACAGTGGTTGGCGTTCGCCTGGAGGATGCTGTAGTCGGAAGGCATTATTCCGACATTGCACCCTCCTCCTCAGCTACCGCCGCTGGAACTGCAGCGGCGGCGACGGCGGCGGCGGTGGTGGCAACAGGGCGAACCTGCGCCGGCACTATGCCCTTTCGCACGGGGGGCTTGCAGCTCCTGCCCGTCATCCGGTGGTCCGCGGGACGGCCACTGGCGGCACACGCCTTGCAGTGTGGCGTGGTGGCGCGGCAAGTGGCACTCCTGTGTCCCTCCTGCCCGCACTGGTAGCAGACGTCTCCCCAGTCGGACTTGGAGGGACACGTGGCTCGGGTGTGGCCAAACGCGAAGCACTTGAAGCACCGCGTAGGCTGGTCCTCAAGTGCCCGGACCACAGCCGAGCTGAGCCCCACGAGCAGCCGTCCATTGGTCGCAGCAAGGACGGCCGCAGCCGCGGCGACTGGGCACTCGACACGGATGATGCCCATGCCGCGGCGGCCGAGCCGGATGGCTCCCCCCTTTACCGCGCCAGCGTCGCAGCCTCCAGCCGCCGCGACGGCCGCCACCACATCCTCCTTGGTGACCGAATCGTCTAGATCGGCCACCTCCAAGGCTGCGGTCTTGACGGGCTTTACTACCGTCGCACTGTCCGCGATGACCTCTTGCAACTTTGTTGCGAAGAGGTCCGCATTGGTGCCGCGCTTTTCCCCCGAGAACTCGAAAATTCGAGCCCCGGTTAGGGTTCGGCGGCACCTTATATTGCTGATCCCCAGCTGGGAGGGATCAGCGTTGGTACGAGCCCGTCTTAGAACGGACTCGTACGTCTCTCCCCGCTCCACGGCCGCCGGGGTGAGGGTCACCACGACGGCCGCGGTTTTGGGAGGAACCAGCTTTCTCCCGCCGGCTGGAGCCCGATTGGCTGCAGGAGCAGTCGCAGCGGGCTTGGGGGCCGACTTGGCCCCTCCCTTCTTCTTCCCTCTCTTGACCACTTCCGTCCACGACTGGTTGGACGGGGTGGTGGAGGGAAGGAGGGCGTCCGCTGCTGGTGCCGCTGCTGGTGGATTTGCAGACGACCCAGCTGCTCCCTCCGCGCTTGTGGTGGGAGTTTGAGGATCCGCCTTCGTCCTCTTGCCCTTGCCTTTGCCCTTGGAGGGCTTGGGGGCCTGGGGCTGCGCACCCGCTGCCGGGCCTGCTGCAGGCGCAGGTTCCGGCTCCTTCTGTGGCGGCTTATCCGCCGCTAGCGGCGGTCGGAGCCGCTTTTCCGGCAGGAGCCGGTCCTCAATGCCCGCTAAGCAGGCTCTGGTGAAGGCCCTCTCCTCCATCACAACCTTGCGGAGGATCTCCTCAAGGTTGGAAGGGAAGGACGAGCCTCCTACCACCGGACCTGGGGCAGGTTGGGCAGGCCGAGCCGTGGCCTCAGCCAGCTTCTGGTGCAGCTGGCTGACCTCCGCCTGCAGGCGATCCACCTTCGCCTGCAGCTGCCGCGTCTCGTCTGTGGCCGTCCGATTCAGCAGCTCTAGCACAATGCTGTGTAGGCTGGCGGCCCGGCATTTGAGGGCCTTCTGGAAGGTCCCTTTCAGGTTGGAGGACTTTGAGGCGACCTCCAGGACCTCCTCTCTGTCCTCCTGCGCCATGCGCTCCAGTTCCGCCAGGGAGTGGTCAGCATACAGGACACTAGATGCCCCATAGCCAGCCCTCGCCCTGGCGGTTTGCGCCTGGCGCTCCTTCGCAGCGACCCTCTCCTCCAGGTCTTGCTGGAGCTGCGCCTTTTTTGCCAGATTTAGCTGGCGCTCGGCGTCCAGCAAGCCCACATCGTGGGTATCCGCCGCTTTCGAAGTCGAAGCCTTTTTGGACTTCGACTTCTTCCCCGCCTTTCCTCCGGCCGATTCTGAGGAGCCCCCGGACCCGAGCCTCATATAGGCCCTCTTCCGTTTGAGGCGTTCATTTTCGGACACCGACGTATCCGTATATAGGATGGAATCATCGGAGTCCGAAATCTCGTCTGGCCCGCCAAGCAAGCTGGCCGCAGACGGTGCGCGGTCAGCTTCCGACGCCACAGCGGCGCCACCGGCGTGGCCCTGAGAAGGGCCGTTGGATTGGCCCTGAGAAGGGCCGTTGGGTTGGCCCTGAGAAGGGCCGTTTGAATCGCCCTGGGAGGAGCGATTCGGATTAAAATTTGGGATAAAATTGGGATTGGGATTGGGAAAATTGGGTTGGTTAAAATTGGCAAAACGCCCAGAGGCGTCCCGCATTGGTTTTTTAGTCATATTCGTCGACGTCCGCACTAAAATCAACGAATCACAGCGCACTTTAGCCGCCGGTCTGCCACTCCGTTACGGTGGTCAGACACGACGTTGCCCGGGGGATACTGCGAGGAAGTATGCACTGTGGGGGATCCCCCAACCTAACCTTTTTTTTTTTTTTTTTTTGTCGCTGAGAAATGCTTTATGCATCCCCGCCTCCCGGGGGACGAGACGGGGTATGTGGGACTCCCTGTCGGAATGACAGTATACCCACTAAAACTCAGCGGTGTTCCCGCGTCGCCGTGATGGGAGGGCCATGGGAATCCGGCATAGCCTTTACATCCACAGCCCTCCCGGCGCACGCCCGCCAAGATGGTATGGCGGGCCCCACATGCCCCCCAGGTTGGGGGGCTACGGGAATGGCCGAGAACACCTGGCCATTCCCGTCCCACAAGGTGGAGGCCTGTGCAAAACAGGCAACGGAGCCCCCGCACCCGTTGCCTGCTGGCCTCCACGCCCGCCTAAAAGGCGGGACCCGCATGCCCCCCCAGGTTGGGGGAGCTACGGCCGCAGAGGATAGGGAGAGCGGCAACGAAACACCGACACTCCTCTTCCCCTGCGGCCCCACCGCGTCCGCCATCTAACGGTGGCGGCCCCGTCAAGGCCGCGGAAGGTAGGGAGAGCCCCTCCCGCCGCGGCCTCTGTCCTCAGCCGCAATGTCTCCCTCACGGGGGACATCGCGGCCCGCCTCAGGTAGGTCGCGATGTCGCGGCACCGCAACCTACCCGTGGGCCGCTACGTCGGGCTAAACCGCACAGCCCGGACGAGCGGCCCCCGCTGGGGTTCCTCTTAGCTTCACCGTGGCCCAGCTCGCCACGGCTACTGAGCCCCCCCGCCTCGACAATGCGGGAACCCACCGGGGGGGGAACCTTTTTTTTTTTTTTTTTTTTTTCTCGCTGAGAAATGCTTTATGCATGCCCGACTCGTGGGGGACGAGACGGGGTATGTGGGACTCCCTGTCCGAATGACAGTATACCCACTAAAACTCAGCGGTGTTCCCGCGTCGCCGTGATGGGAGGGTCATGGGAAACCGGCTCAGCCTTTACTTCCACAACCCTCCCGGCGCATGCCCGCCTAGCTAGCTGGCGGGCCCCGCATGCCCCCCGGGCTGGGAGGCTACGGGAATGGCCGGGAACACCTGGCCATTCCCGTCCGACACTGGTAGAGGCCTGTGCGATGCAGGCAAGGGTGCCCCCGCACCCGTTGCCTGCTGGCCTCCACCTGGGAGGAGTCGGAGATGTCCGTCAAACTGACGTCTTCTCCGACCCCTCCTCCGCCTTCGGAGCAGCGCCGCGTGAGGATCGTCCTCCCGCGCGCGCTCCGCCGCCTCCTTCTGGGACATGACGTGTTCGCAGAAGGAGGCGACTGCCGCCCAGGACCCCTCATCCCCCAGCATGGCGTTTACCACACCGGGGAGCGAGAGGTCCGGTCCGATCGCCGCCATGAGACTGCGGCGCGGCTCGGACCACGACGGGCACACCTCGAGGGTGTGCTGCGCCGTGTCCTCCGCCGCGCCACAGCCGTGGCACGACGGCGTCTCCTCCCGTCCGATCCGGTGCAGGTATGATCCGAAACATCCGTGTCCGGACAGCACCTGCACCAGACGGAACGAGAGGAACCCGTGCGACCGCTCGAGCCAGTCTCGCAGGACCGGCCCAAGCGCGTCGAGGGTTCGGCGGCCAAAGGCTGCGGTGGCGAGGTCCCCCGTCCAATGGAGGACGATGGCGTCCCTCGCCTCCCGCCGGACGGCCTCCCGCTCTTCCGGGGCGGTGCGTTCTCCTCTCGCTCTCCGCCCCGCCGTCCATTCGTACACTCTGGCGAGCACCCACGCCTCGAGTTCCCAAGGAGGGGTGCTGGCCAGAGCGCACGCTGCCGCAAAGCCTACCGTGCGGTAGGCCCGCGCTACCCGCTGGGCTATGGCCCTCTGGGGTGCCCGCAAGGCGGCGGCGTTCTCCCGCCGTTGGAGGGCGTCCTCCCAAATAGGGGCCCCGTAGAGGGCCATACTCTTGAGGATGCCGGCGTAGAGTTGCCGGCATCGTGGGCTGGGCCCCCCCAAGTTGGGGAGCAGCCACGAGAGCGCCCCCGCCGTCTTCAGCAGGCGCGACGACAGCCCGCTAAAATGCGGGCCGAAGCGCCACCTGCTGTCGATCACAAGGCCCAGATATTTCATCTGGGCCTTGACCTCGATTCTGACGCCCTCCACGAAGATGTGGGCGTCAGGTGGGGGGCGCTGCCGAGGTCCGTGGAAGAACACGGCCTCGGTCTTGTGCAGCGCCACCTTCAAACCTAGGCGGCGGATCCTCGCTGCGACCAAGGATCCGCCCGCCGAGGCCAAGTTGGCCGCCTCCCTGAAACTCCCCCCCCGGGCGGTGAGGAGAGTGTCGTCCGCGTAGCAGACGACGCTCGTGCCTCGGAGGAGAGTTCCCCGCAAGAGCCAATCGTAGCCGACGTTCCAGAGGAGAGGTCCTATGACTGACCCCTGTGGAACGCCGGCTTCGACGGCGTACCGCCGGACTTGGCCAGTCCTATCTACGAGGAGGATCGCCCGATCCTCCAGGTAGCTGGCCAGTAGACTGCGCAGGTATCGAGGCACTCCGTGGAATCGGAGCGCCTCTAGGATGGTGGAGTGAGGAACGGAGTTGAAGGCGTTGGCTATGTCGAATGACACCGCCAACAATCCGGGGGGGGAACCTAACCTAACCTAACCTAACCTAACCTAACCTAACCTAACCTAACCTTTTTTTTTTTTTTTTTTTTTTTTTTTTTTTTTTTTTTTTTTTTTTTTTTGTCGCTGAGAAATGCTTTATGCATCCTCGCCTCCCGGGGGACGAGACGGGGTATGTGGGACTCCCTGTCCGACTGACAGTATACCCACTAAAACTCAGCGGTGTTCCCGCGTCGCCGTGATGGGAGGGCCATGGGAATCCGGCATAGCCTGCCTTTACATCCACAGCCCTCCCGACGCATGCCCGCCAAGATGGTATGGCGGGCCCCACATGCCCCCCAGGTGGGGGGGCTACGGGAATGGCCGAGAACACCTGGCCATTCCCGTCCCACAAGGTGGAGGCCTGTGCAAAACAGGCAACGGTGCCCCCGCATCCGTTGCCTGCTGGCCTCCACGCCCGCCTGAAAGGCGGGCCCCGCATGCCCCCCCAGGTTGGGGGAGCTACGGCCGCAGAGGATAGGGAGAGCGGCAACGAAACACCGACACTCCTCTTCCCCTGCGGCCCCGCCGCGTCCGCCATCTCACGGTGGCGGCCCCGTCAAGGCCGCGGAAGGAAGGGAGAACCCCTCCCGCCGCGGCCTCTATCCTCAGCCGCAATGTCTCCCTCACGGGGGACATCGCGGCCCGCCTCAGGTAGGTCGCGATGTCGCGCAAGCGGCACCGCAACCTACCCGTGGGCCGCTACGTCGGGCTAAACCGCACAGCCCGGACGAGCGGCCCCCGCTGGGGTTCCTCTTAGCTTCACCGTGGCCCAGCTCGCCACGGCTACTGAGCCCCCCCGCCTCGACAATGCGGGAACCCACCGGGGGGGAACCTAACCTAACCTTTTTTTTTTTTTTTTTTTTTTTTTTTTTTTTTTTTTTTTTTTTCTCGCTGAGAAATGCTTTATGCATGCCCGACTCGTGGGGGACGAGACGGGGTATGTGGGACTCCCTGTCCGAATGACAGTATACCCACTAAAACTCAGCGGTGTTCCCGCGTCGCCGTGATGGGAGGGTCATGGGAAACCGGCTCAGCCTTTACTTCCACAACCCTCCCGGCGCATGCCCGCCTAGCTGGCGGGCCCCGCATGCCCCCCGGGCTGGGGGGCTACGGGAATGGCCGGGAACACCTGGCCATTCCCGTCCGACACTGGTGGAGGCCTGTGCGATGCAGGCAAGGGTGCCCCCGCACCCGTTGCCTGCTGGCCTCCACCTGGGAGGAGTCGGAGATGTCCGTCAAACTGACGTCTTCTCCGACCCCTTCTCCGCCTTCGGAGCAGCGCCGCGTGAGGATCGTCCTCCCGCGCGCGCTCCGCCGCCTCCTTCTGGGACATGACGTGTTCGCAGAAGGAGGCGACTGCCGCCCAGGACCCCTCATCCCCCAGCATGGCGTTTACCAAACCGGGGAGCGAGAGGTCCGGTCCGATCGCCGCCATGAGACTGCGGCGCGGCTCCGACCACGACGGGCACACCTCGAGGGTGTGCTGCGCCGTGTCCTCCGCCGCGCCACAGTCGTGGCACGACGGCGTCTCCTCCCGTCCGATTCGGTGCAGGTACGATCCGAAACAACCGTGTCCGGACAGCACCTGCACCAGACGGAACGAGAGGAACCCGTGCGACCGCTCGAGCCAGTCTCGCAGGACCGGCCCAAGCGCGTCGAGGGTTCGGCGGCCAAAGGCTGCGGTGGCGAGGTCCCCCGTCCAATGGAGGACGATGGCGTCCCTCGCCTCCCGCCGGACGGCCTCCCGCTCTTCCGGGGCGGTGCGTTCTCCTCTCGCTCTCCGCCCCGCCGTCCATTCGTACACTCTGGCGAGCACCCACGCCTCGAGTTCCCAAGGAGGGGTGCTGGCCAGAGCGCACGCTGCCGCAAAGCCTACCGTGCGGTAGGCCCGCGCTACCCGCTGGGCTATGGCCCTCTGCGGTGCCCGCAAGGCGGCGGCGTTCTCCCGCCGTTGGAGGGCGTCCTCCCAAATAGGGGCCCCGTAGAGGGCCATACTCTTCAGGATGCCGGCGTACAGTTGCCGGCATCGTGCGCTGGGCCCCCCCAAGTTGGGGAGCAGCCACGAGAGCGCCCCCGCCGTCTTCAGCAGGCGCGACGACAGCCCGCTAAAATGCGGGCCGAAGCGCCACCTGCTGTCAATCACAAGTCCCAGATATTTCATCTGGGCCTTGACCTCGATTCTGACGCCCTCCACAAAGATGTGGGCGTCAGGTAGGGGGCGCTGCCGAGGTCCGTGGAAGAACACGGCCTCGGTCTTGTGCAGCGCCACCTTCAGACCTAGGCGGCGGATCCTCGCTGCGACCAAGGATCCGCCCGCCGAGGCCAAGTTGGCCGCCTCCCTGAAACTCCCCCCCCGAGCGGTGAGGAGAGTGTCGTCCGCGTAGCAGACGACACTCGTGCCTCGGAGGAGAGTTCCCCGCAGGAGCCAATCGTAGCCGACGTTCCAGAGGAGAGGTCCTATGACTGACCCCTGTGGAACGCCGGCTTCGACGGCGTACCGCCGGACTTGGCCAGTCCTGTCTACCAGCAGGATCGCCCGATCCTCCAGGTAGCTGGCCAGCAGACTGCGCAGGTATCGAGGCACTCCGTGGAATCGGAGCGCCTCAAGGATGGTGGAGTGAGGAACGGAGTTGAAGGCGTTGGCTATGTCGAATGACACCGCCAACAATCCGTCCCCCGCCTCCATCGCCTCCTTTGCCTGGCCCTTAAGCCAGGCCAGCGCGTCCACCGTCGAACGCTCAGCCCGAAAACCGAACTGAGCGTCCGACAAGTCCGGCCCGATGTCCCGCAGGTGGCCCTTCAGGCGAGCCGCCATTATCCCCTCAAACATTTTGCCGACCTCATCGAGTAGAACGATGGGCCGGTATGCCGAGGGGGAATCCGCTGGGCGGCCCTCCTTGCGGAGGAGGCACAACTGCCCCTCCTTCCACGGTTTCGGGAACCTCCCAGTCGCAAGACATGCGCTGAAGAGGTCCCGAAACCTGTCCTCCATTTGAGTGGCAGCGATCGCCACCACTCTCGCGGGGACGCCGTCGGGGCCTGGAGCCGTCTTCTTGGCGCGGATACGGAGGATCGCCGCGCCAAGTTCCGACTCCGTGACAGGAGGGGGAGCCTCCTCTTCCTCCTCGTCTGGCGGGGCTCCGCACATCACTGGCGGGGTGAAGTTGTCCCTGCCCGGGAACAGGGACTGAACCACCCCGTCCAGAAATGAGGGCTCCAGGGTCTCGGCAACCGGGGGACCAAAGGGGCGCAATTTGTTGCGCGCCGCCTTGTACGGTCTCCCGTAAGGGTCGTTGTCGAGACCCTCCAGCAGCTCGGCTCTCGCCGAGTCTTTGGCGGCGGCGATGGCCCGATCGAGGACCTTTTTTGCCTCCACGTATACGGCGTAGAGGTGGTCCTCGTCGGCCCTGTCCCGTCGACGCCGCCGCCGACTCCGCGTGTAGGCCCTCCTTGCTTCCACGCAAGCTGCTCGGAGCCCCGCCAGCTCCGCCGACCACCAGTACACGGCGCGTTTGGCTGGTGGTCGGCGAGACCGAGGCATGCTAGAGTTGCATACCTCGGTCAGACACTCCCGAAGCTGCCCCGCTGCGGTGTCCACATCCAGGCCGGCGGTAGGCGGCGAAAGCCAGTCCTGGATGAACGCCGCCTCCGCCGCTGCCTCCCTGTCCAGGCGGGTGAGAGCCCACCGCGGGAACGGTGATCGCCCCGAGATGGGCCGCATCGCTCCTGGGCCACTAGTGGAGATGTCGAACCGCACGTAGCGGTGGTCCGACATGGTCTCCACCAGGTCCACCCGCCAGTTCAGCACGCGCGCGGCTAACGCCGGGGTGGCGAAAGTGACGTCCACTATTGAGCCACCCCGACGCCGCACGCATGTCTGGACGCGTCCTCTGTTCAAGAGGGAGAGTCCAGAGGAGGCTGCCCACAACTCCACTGCCCGCCCGCGTGCGTCGGTGGCCGGGTTGCCCCAGCTCACCGACTTGGCATTCAGGTCTCCCAGTACGGAGACCTGACGCGGAACCGCCCTGCCGACCACGGCGGCCAGGACTCCGAGATAGTTCTCAAAGTCCTGGAGTGGGCGGTTTGGGGAGAAATATACCCCCACAAGGGCTATGTCTCCCCACGCGGCGGCCACGTATCCCGGTCCTCTCTCTAATAGCGAGAGGGGAGGGGAGTCCGTGGAAGACCGCGCCGCTAGTGCCACCGAGTCGTCCTCGTCACCCAGCCAGCTGCTGGGGATCGAGTAGGGCTCGGCGACCACCGCTACGTTCACCAACCACTCGGCCATGGCCTGCACTACCAGGTCCTGGGCCGCTTTACAGTGGTTGGCGTTCGCCTGGAGGATGCTGTAGTCGGAAGGCATTATTCCGACATTGCACCCTCCTCCTCAGCTACCGCCGCTGGAACTGCAGCGGCGGCGACGGCGGCGGCGGTGGTGGCAACAGGGCGAACCTGCGCCGGCACTATGCCCTTTCGCACGGGGGGCTTGCAGCTCCTGCCCGTCATCCGGTGGTCCGCGGGACGGCCACTGGCGGCACACGCCTTGCAGTGTGGCGTGGTGGCGCGGCAAGTGGCACTCCTGTGTCCCTCCTGCCCGCACTGGTAGCAGACGTCTCCCCAGTCGGACTTGGAGGGACACGTGGCTCGGGTGTGGCCAAACGCGAAGCACTTGAAGCACCGCGTAGGCTGGTCCTCAAGTGCCCGGACCACAGCCGAGCTGAGCCCCACGAGCAGCCGTCCATTGGTCGCAGCAAGGACGGCCGCAGCCGCGGCGACTGGGCACTCGACACGGATGATGCCCATGCCGCGGCGGCCGAGCCGGATGGCTCCCCCCTTTACCGCGCCAGCGTCGCAGCCTCCAGCCGCCGCGACGGCCGCCACCACATCCTCCTTGGTGACCGAATCGTCTAGATCGGCCACCTCCAAGGCTGCGGTCTTGACGGGCTTTACTACCGTCGCACTGTCCGCGATGACCTCTTGCAACTTTGTTGCGAAGAGGTCCGCATTGGTGCCGCGCTTTTCCCCCGAGAACTCGAAAATTCGAGCCCCGGTTAGGGTTCGGCGGCACCTTATATTGCTGATCCCCAGCTGGGAGGGATCAGCGTTGGTACGAGCCCGTCTTAGAACGGACTCGTACGTCTCTCCCCGCTCCACGGCCGCCGGGGTGAGGGTCACCACGACGGCCGCGGTTTTGGGAGGAACCAGCTTTCTCCCGCCGGCTGGAGCCCGATTGGCTGCAGGAGCAGTCGCAGCGGGCTTGGGGGCCGACTTGGCCCCTCCCTTCTTCTTCCCTCTCTTGACCACTTCCGTCCACGACTGGTTGGACGGGGTGGTGGAGGGAAGGAGGGCGTCCGCTGCTGGTGCCGCTGCTGGTGGATTTGCAGACGACCCAGCTGCTCCCTCCGCGCTTGTGGTGGGAGTTTGAGGATCCGCCTTCGTCCTCTTGCCCTTGCCTTTGCCCTTGGAGGGCTTGGGGGCCTGGGGCTGCGCACCCGCTGCCGGGCCTGCTGCAGGCGCAGGTTCCGGCTCCTTCTGTGGCGGCTTATCCGCCGCTAGCGGCGGTCGGAGCCGCTTTTCCGGCAGGAGCCGGTCCTCAATGCCCGCTAAGCAGGCTCTGGTGAAGGCCCTCTCCTCCATCACAACCTTGCGGAGGATCTCCTCAAGGTTGGAAGGGAAGGACGAGCCTCCTACCACCGGACCTGGGGCAGGTTGGGCAGGCCGAGCCGTGGCCTCAGCCAGCTTCTGGTGCAGCTGGCTGACCTCCGCCTGCAGGCGATCCACCTTCGCCTGCAGCTGCCGCGTCTCGTCTGTGGCCGTCCGATTCAGCAGCTCTAGCACAATGCTGTGTAGGCTGGCGGCCCGGCATTTGAGGGCCTTCTGGAAGGTCCCTTTCAGGTTGGAGGACTTTGAGGCGACCTCCAGGACCTCCTCTCTGTCCTCCTGCGCCATGCGCTCCAGTTCCGCCAGGGAGTGGTCAGCATACAGGACACTAGATGCCCCATAGCCAGCCCTCGCCCTGGCGGTTTGCGCCTGGCGCTCCTTCGCAGCGACCCTCTCCTCCAGGTCTTGCTGGAGCTGCGCCTTTTTTGCCAGATTTAGCTGGCGCTCGGCGTCCAGCAAGCCCACATCGTGGGTATCCGCCGCTTTCGAAGTCGAAGCCTTTTTGGACTTCGACTTCTTCCCCGCCTTTCCTCCGGCCGATTCTGAGGAGCCCCCGGACCCGAGCCTCATATAGGCCCTCTTCCGTTTGAGGCGTTCATTTTCGGACACCGACGTATCCGTATATAGGATGGAATCATCGGAGTCCGAAATCTCGTCTGGCCCGCCAAGCAAGCTGGCCGCAGACGGTGCGCGGTCAGCTTCCGACGCCACAGCGGCGCCACCGGCGTGGCCCTGAGAAGGGCCGTTGGATTGGCCCTGAGAAGGGCCGTTGGGTTGGCCCTGAGAAGGGCCGTTTGAATCGCCCTGGGAGGAGCGATTCGGATTAAAATTTGGGATAAAATTGGGATTGGGATTGGGAAAATTGGGTTGGTTAAAATTGGCAAAACGCCCAGAGGCGTCCCGCATTGGTTTTTTAGTCATATTCGTCGACGTCCGCACTAAAATCAACGAATCACAGCGCACTTTAGCCGCCGGTCTGCCACTCCGTTACGGTGGTCAGACACGACGTTGCCCGGGGGATACTGCGAGGAAGTATGCACTGTGGGGGATCCCCCAACCTAACCTAACCTAACCTAACCTAACCTAACCCGACACCTCGCACGTGCGTCTAGCTCGCATATAACATCAAAAATTTCAGAAATTTTTGCATTTCATATATAACACCAACTGACAAAAATCTACCTAAGGGATACGTGTTTTAGAATAAAACTATATATCTTTGCTTCCCGGTGACGCAATTTCAAGCTGTTTTCAGCAAATTAAATATTTTTTGAGCTCCCTGAAACGTTCCCACTAGGGATAATTGACATTTACGCGAAAAACATTTTTTCGTTTTTTGACTTGCAAAAATTTCATTAAAACTCCCTTTAAGGAACACTTTTTTAAATTTTTCTTCAAAATTCCAGATTATTCCCTATTTTTAGTAATTTCAATAGATACTTACCTGCCTTACCTGGACTCCCGTGCGCGTTCCGCGAACTCGAGTCCCGTTTTGGTGGTGTTATTCGTGTTTTCCACATACATTTTGGCCGTAAAACAGGTTTTTTCAGCAAAATTCCCGATTTTTGTTCTGGATAAATTCCAGAAACTGCACAGCTCGCTAGCCCGCGCGCAGACGCGTCTTTTGACACCTCGCCCGTGCGCCTAGCTCGCATATAACATCAAAAATTTCAGAAATTTTTGCATTTCATATATAACACCAACTGACAAAAATCTACCTAAGGGATACGTGTTTTAGAATAAAACTATATATCTTTGCTTCCCGGTGACGCAATTTCACCACCACCCACCCGCCCTCTGGTCTATAGGAGGGTAGACATTTGGTTTTTGCCAAAAAATTAAAATCTAAATTTAGCTCTTCCAGCGACGCATACAACAATACCTTTTAATTAATTATAAAAATTATAGCTTTTTCTTACAGTTAGCGCCTCCGAGGGAGTTCTAGTGACAGATTTTGACTTACTCGACCGACTCCTGTTTACAGGGCTCGTTTTTTTTTATCAATTTTACTTTTGCTGATCCCCTCTCTACAGGAATCAGTACAGACGCAAGTGTCCCCCCTTCCTCACTTCGGCATCTGTAACCCGAAATCCAGCAAATATGTTTGGTATAAGGACACCGATAAACAAGCCAAAGACCTCGGAACAGACTGCAGACGCGGGGAGGCCCCAACTGGCGCAGGCTGGCCCGTCGGTCAGGCGTAGCATTGGTGAGTGGGAGGCTGATGGACTGAAGTCTGGACAGTCCCTCAAAACTCCATCTCCACCTAAGAGGGCCCAAACAACTACCCCCCCGAAAGCTTCCAAGCCCAAGCTAACGCTCTCCTACCAGACTAGGCTTGATGGACCGAAGCAGCCAGAGGTGACCGAACAGAGCTCACCACGAGACGCGCCACCCGTGAGGTACGCAAATAGGACCACCGAGGCAAAGGCGTGTCTCTCAAAGGCTAAGATCCAGCTTTTAAGTTCCCGAAACCTAAAGAAGGAAATCAAGGACGAAATAACTAAGGCCGTCGAACGACTCTACCAGCTGGTGAAGGAGGCGGAGGTCGAGAGGGCAAAAGGAGCTGAGGTGGTCGCCGAACCGGAAAAGGCGCGAAATGACCCAGGGCCAACCACGGACGAACCGACAGAGCTCATGAAGCAGCTCATGGTAAACCTCCAACAGCACAACCGAGCGTTGGAGGAATGCCAACAGCACACACGGGCTCTGTCGGAGCGTCTGCAACAGGCCCCTCGCTTTGTCGCAGGCCAGGGCCCTACCTTCGCGGAAATGGCCGCCGGTCCGAAGCAGCACATCCAAGGGCCTCTTCACTCGGTAGTCGTATCATCCGTTAATGAACAGGACACCGGTGCAGAGGTCATTGAGAAGCTCAGAACGGCGGTCGATGCCAGGAGCGAAGGCACGAGAGTGGAGCGGCTGCGCAAAGCGAGGGACCAAAAGGTGGTCATGGGCTTTAAGACCAGGGAGGAGCTAGCCAGAGTGGCGGAGAGAATAAGGAGAGCGGGGAACCTGGTGGTAGAGGAGGTAAAGAATAAGGACCCGCTCCTTATCATTAGGGACGTTCTCTCCTGCCACTCAGATGTGGAGGTCACTGAGGCACTACAGCGTCAGAACGCCCACCTGCTCGGGGACATACCGGCGGAGGACTTGAGGATGGGGGTGAAGTACCGTCGTAGGACGAGGAACCCCCATACCTGCCACGTCATCCTGCAGGTGTCCCCTACGGTGTGGCAGAGGCTGACTTCGGCGGGTCGCGTGCACATCGACCTGCAGCGGGTGCGTGTGCAGGACCAGTCGCCACTGGTGCAGTGCACTCGCTGCCTGCGCTTCGGCCATAGTCGAAAGCTGTGCACGCAGCCCGCCGACCTTTGCACCCACTGCGGTGACCCCCACCTGCGCGCTGACTGCCCGTCGCGGCTGGCAGCGGAAGCGCCGAAGTGCCACAATTGCATGTTAGCGAAACATGAAAAGACCGACCATGACGCCTTCGACAGCGCGTGCCCAGTGCGGGTGAAATGGGACGCATTGGCGCGCCTGTCGGTGGCGTACTGCTAAGGTGGCCCCGGCGCTTCCAGGAAACACTACTCCCGCTATCGAGACCTATCGTGTCGTGCAGGCGAACCTCCAAAGGAAGAAACTGGCCACGGAAGAACTCATACTCGAAGCCGGGCGCAGAAAAATTAGGTACGCCCTCGTACAAGAACCCTATGTTGGAGCAAAGGGTGAAATGAAGACCTACCCCGGGACAAGAATGGTTCAAGCAACCAAATCGGGAGACAGTGTTATCAAGGCCGCTATAGTCATTTTCGACAGCGCGGTGGGCGTGGTGGTGTGCCCGACACTGACAACCGAGAACATAGCGGTTGCGAGACTGACGGTGGAGGGCACCACCACCGTGGTAGCATCTGTCTACTTTGAGGACTACCTCGATATTGAACCATACCTCGACCAGCTGAGGGAAATAGTGACGAAGACAGAAGGGGCTAGCTTACTGGTAGGCGGAGACGTGAACGCATGGAGCACATGGTGGGGAAGCGATAGAGAGGACGAAAGGGGCAGACTTTTATCTGGAACCCTAGACGAACTGAACCTCCATGTGCTAAATTGCGGAAACATCCCAACATTCGACACCATACGAGGGGGGAAAAGGTACAAGAGCACTGTAGACATCACGGCCTGTTCAGATGACTTGCTCAGACATGTGGAAGAATGGAGAGTAGACACAGACATGACTAGCTCGGACCACAATGCGGTAATACTGAGAATCACAGCAAAGAAAGGAATAGATAATAAAATTAAATATAGTAATACTAGGATATATAATACAAAAAAAGCAGATTGGAAACGTTTTCGGGAAGAATTGACTAGGGAATTGATTGAAAATAAAATTGATAAAACATACATAGATAATATTAATAGTTCAGAAGGGTTAGGGAAATGTATAGGGGAATTAACAAAAATTATTACAGAAACATGCGACAAGATAGTACCTAAAATAAAGAAAATAAATAAAACGTACTTACCGTGGTGGAACGAAGAACTTGATCGGCTCAAAAAATCCATGTGCACGAAGAAGCGAAGAATCCGTTGCGCAGCTCCACGTCGTCGGGAATGGGTCGTGATGGAGTACCTGAAAGCAAAGGAAGAGTATGAGTCTCAAGCAAGGAAGGCACAAACTGACAGTTGGAAAAGCTTTTGCGGGAGGCAGGACAAGGAGAGTGTTTGGGATGGCATTTATAGAGTTATCATAAAGACAAAGAAGAGGCATGAAGATCTGCCAATTGTTCAAAATGGTGAGGCATTAGATCCGGGTGAATCTGCCAGGGTCTTGGCGGAAACCTTCTTCCCAGACGATGATGAAAAGGAAGACAACACCGACCATACCAATGTAAGAGAAGCTGCGGCACGTTCAGAGGAAGGCACACCAGAGGACGAAATGGATCCGCCGTTCACTCTTGCCGAGCTCAGGTATGCATCAAGGAGTTTTAACCCGAAGAAGGCGCCGGGCCCTGACGGGTTCACTGCGGATATTTGCGAAGCTGCCATAAGCAACAATGAACAAGTCTTCTTGGCCATAACTAATAAATGCCTCGAATTGTCCTGTTTCCCGGAAAAGTGGAAGGAGGCGGCGGTTGTGGTTCTAAGAAAACCAGGAAAGGATAACTACACCCATCCAAAATCCTACCGACCGATCGGACTCCTGCCTGTCCTTGGAAAAGTCCTGGAGAAAATGCTGGTGCGGAGACTCAGGTGGCACATGTTACCGCAAATGAACTCAAGGCAGTACGGATTTGTGCCACAGCGAAGTACGGAGGACGCTCTGTACGACATGGTTCAACACATTGACCTGAGGTTGAAGGAGAAGAACCTGGTGGTAGTTGTCTCGCTGGACATAGAGGGGGCGTTTGACAGTGCGTGGTGGCCAGCAATAAAAAGTCGTCTGGTAGAGAAACACTGTCCACTAAACCTCCGAAAACTAGTGGGAAACTACCTCGAGAATAGAAAGGTGGCGGTGAGATATGCTGGAGCCGAATACGAGAAGAGGACCTCAAAAGGGTGCGTACAAGGATCGATCGCAGGGCCCACGTTCTGGAATATACTCCTGAACCCGTTGCTGGACGAACTGCAGGACAGGAATATATACTGCCAGGCATTTGCAGACGACGTGGTCCTTATATTTTCCGGTAAAACAGCCTTGAATCTGGAGAGTGAAGCCAACGCCAGCCTCGCACATGTGCAGCGGTGGGGTGTTCGAAACAAACTCAAGTTCGCGCCGCATAAAACTCATGCTATGCTGCTTACTAAGAAGTTAAAATTCGACACACCACGGCTGCACATGGGCGGGGTTGACATTGCGCTCGTCGAGGAGATCAAGCTGTTAGGACTAATAATAGACCGGAAGATGACCTTCCGGAGCCACGTCACATACGTCTGCAAAAAAGCCGTAAATATCTTTAGGCAGCTATCCGGTGCAGCGAAGGTAACCTGGGGACTTAACCCGGAAGTAGTGAGGGTTATATACACTGCGGTTGTGGAGCCGGTTATCCTATACGCAGCTAGTGTATGGGCCAGAGCGGCAGACAAGATCTACATACAAAACCAGCTCAACACAATTGTGAGGGGCTTCGCCCAGAAGATAAGCAAATCATACAGGACGGTGTCACTGAATTCGGCTCTAATTCTAGCAGGACTGCTGCCGCTTGACCTGAGAGTCAAGGAAGCAGCATCCCTCTACGAGGCGAAGAGAGGGAAGCCTCAGCCAATTCTGGGGGGCCGACCTGTCGAGGAGAAAGCGAGTTTTCTGGCGAGGCCTCATCCAGCTGATGAGGAAGATCTTGTCTTCCAATGCCTGGAGAGTGACGCGGAAGTGCAGCTGCGCATGAGGGAGGGAACAGTACAAATATTTACAGACGGGAGTAAAATTGAGGGAAAAGTTGGGGCTGCCCTATCCTGGTGGAATGGGGCAGACGAAACCAGAACCAAGAAATACAAACTCGAGGAGTACTGTACCGTCTTTCAAGCGGAGCTGTATGCAGTGTATAAGGCTATGGAGCTGATCGTGCATAGCCCGGAGGAAGAGTTCGGCATTTTTAGTGACTCCAGGTCAACTCTGGAGCTGTTGAGGAACAGTGACACCTGCAACCCACTTGTTCTAGACATAAAGAAGAACGTCAAGCAAATAAGGAATTCCGGCAAAGACGTTCAACTTTACTGGGTCAAAGCCCACGTCGGGATAAGGGGGAACGAAAGGGCAGACGAACTAGCGAAAACAGCAGCTCTAAAAAGCAAAAGGCGACCCGATTTTGACAAATGTCCAGTCTCATTTGTCAAGCGAACCATTAGAAGCGGTTCGATTGACAAATGGGAAGACAGATATCAAAACGGGAGCCAAGCTAGTGTCACGAAAATATTCTTCCCCACAGCCACAGACGCCTACAGACTAAACAGGAACATCAAACCTACACACCTACACACACAACTCTTCACAGGGCACGGGGGCTTCTCCCAATACCTAAACCGTTTCAAGAAGAAGGACTCACCTGCTTGTATCTGTGACCCGGTCGCGGAAGAGTCAGTCTTGCACCTCATAGTTGAGTGTCCAGCGTTTGGGCTTGCCAGATACAACCTGGAAAATGAAATAAATATTAAGTTATGTAAAAATAGTATAAGTAAAATAATGATAAGTAAAGAAATACAAAGAAAATTTTTAGATTTTTGTTTAAATATAGTTATAAGCGTAATACATAGAAACAAAACGTAGAATAAGAAATTTAACACCGTAAATATAGTAAGTATATTATACGAGTGCTATAGCTAAGAACTGTAAAAGTAAAATTAAAAAATTGGAAAAAAAAAAAAAAAAAAAAAAATAAAATAAAAAAAAAAAAAAGGAATTTAACTAAACCTAAACAAAATATAAAATAAAGTTAATACACAAAACGATAAAATACCTTCATAAAAAGTAATATTAAAATAAATAGAAAAGGCAAAATAAGAAAAAATGCCTCAAAAGGTCTCTGACCATGTCAGGGGGACACTTAGAAAGGCAGGAGTGGGTTTTAGCCGGTAAGAGTCCGGCACTGCCCAGACTGGATCATTAGTGAGGCAGTCTGGGCGTCCATGAGGATTTCCCACTCCTGCCAAAACAAAAAAAAAAAAAAAAAAAAAAAAAAAAACCTAACCTAACCTAACCTAACCTAACCTAACCTAACCTAACCTAACCTAACCTAACCTAACCTAACCTTTTTTTTTTTTTTTTTTTTTTTTTTGTCGCTGAGAAATGCTTTATGCATCCCCGCCTCCCGGGGGACGAGACGGGGTATGTGGGACTCCCTGTCGGAACGACAGTATACCCACTAAAACTCAGCGGTGTTCCTACATCGCCGTAGTGGGAGGGCCATGGGAAACCGGCATAGCCTTTACTTCCACAGCCCTCCCGGCGCTACCAGAACTCGGACGGCAGCGGTGGTACTGTTAAAGCAGCAATAGTCGTGTTCAACCACGACATTGACGTCATACAGCTACCCAGTCTCACCACCAACAACATCGTGGTGGTGAAGCTGCGAACGAGCGCGTGGGAGATGCTCGCCGTCTCGTGCTACTTCGAGCCTGACCAACCCATTAGGCCATACTTGGACCACTTAACAGCTGCGATGAAAGAGCTAAAGCCCAAGAAAGCCATCATTGGAGGGGACGCGAACGCTAAAAGTGTGTGGTGGGGTAGCAGTACCATTGATGACAGAGGTGACGAGCTGGCAGGAATGATCGGGGAGCTGGACCTTCAGGTACTCAACTGCGGGAACAAACCCACCTTCGATACCATCAGAGGAGGGCGTAGACTAACAAGCTACGTTGACGTGACGCTATGTACAGAGGACTTGCTCGACCTGGTCGAGGAATGGACGGTTGCTGAAGACTTAACGAGCTCGGACCACAACGGCATAATAATAAAAATTAAATTACAAAAAGGGAAGGGATTCAATATTAAAAGAACAACTAGGAAATACAATACAAAAAAAGCTAATTGGGAACTTTTTAATGAAAAAATGAACCAATTAAAAATAGAAAATAGACTTAACACAGAACAGATAGAACAGATAAACAGTAAAGAACATTTGGAAAATATGATCGAAAAATACGAAGTTGCAATAGTAGAAGCTTGTGATGAAGCAATACCCAAAATAAAAGAAAACCATACACTTACCATGCCGTGGTGGTCCGAAGAACTCGAAGCTATGAAGCATGACGTCGCTACCAGGAAGAGAAGAATCCGATGCGCTGCGCCGTCGCGTAGAGAGGGTGTGGTCGCGTTGTACCTGAGGGAAAAGCAAAAATATGAGTCAGAGGTTAAGAAACGTTCCACAGAGAGTTGGAAGGAGTTTTGCCAGAAACAGGACAGGGAAGGGGTCTGGGAAGGAATATACAGAGTCATCAAAAACACGGCAAAAAGACTGGAGGATCTGCCACTAACTTGGAATGGAGTGGAAGCAGGTCAGGAAGGATCCGCGAGGCTACTGGCGGAGATATTCTACCCGGAGGACACAGAAGAGGAGGATAGCCCAGACCATAGTCGAATCAGAGCTCTTGCAGACCGAGTTAACGACTGGAGCCATAATGAGACACATGACCCGGCGTTTACAACGGAGGAGCTCAGGTTCGCTATGGAGAGCTTTAACCCTAAAAAGGCACCCGGAGTGGACGGCTTCACCGCCGATATCTGCCAGCGGGCAATATCGCAGGACATGGAGCTGCACCTGGCAATATTTAACAAGTGCTGGCAGCTGACACACTTCCCTACGGCGTGGAAAGAGGCGACTGTGGTGGTGCTGAGGAAACCGGGAAAAGACAGTTACACCAGCCCCAAGTCCTATAGACCAATCGGACTGCTACCAGTAATGGGTAAAATTCTAGAGAAAATGATGGTTAGAAGGCTGGTTTGGCACCTGGCGCCCCGGATAAGTCCCCGACAGTATGGCTTCATGCCACAGCGAAGCACGGAGGACTCCCTCTATGACCTGATGGCCCACGTGAGAGCCAAACTTCGAGAGAAGAAACTCATCACGATGGTCTCACTGGACATAGAGGGAGCCTTCGACAGCGCGTGGTGGCCGGCCATAAAGGTCAGACTGGCGGAAGAGGAGTGCCCAGCGAATCTCAGGAGAATGATAGCCAGCTACCTAAGTGACCGCATGGTCCGGGTTAGGTATGCTGGCCATGAGTACGCGAAAAGCACTAATAAAGGGTGTGTCCAGGGATCAATAGGCGGTCCCATCCTATGGAATCTCCTGCTTAACCCATTGCTGGTGAGCCTCACGAAGAGAGGCGATTACTGTCAGGCCTTTGCGGATGATGTGGTGCTCGTGTTTTCGGGGGAGACAGCTCTGGAAGTCCAGGGACAGGCCAATGCCGCTCTTGAACATGTTCGGAGGTGGGGTGTCATGAATAAGCTAAGGTTTGCACCGCACAAAACCTGTGCTATGGTGGTAACCAACAAGCTTAAGTATGACACGCCACATCTGACCATGGGAGGGATCGACATTGGAATGTCCTCGGAAATGAAGATCTTGGGACTAACCATCGACTCCAAGTTGACCTTTAACAGCCACACGGCCAACGTGTGCAAAAAGGCACTTGGTGTCTACCACCAGCTCTCGAGAGCTGCCAAGGTTAGTTGGGGCCTCCACCCGGAGATAATCCGTGTAATATACACCGCCACGGTAGAGCCCATCATCACGTACGCGGCTGGCGCCTGGTCCTCAGCATCAAAAAAGCTAGGAGTCCAACGCCACCTAAATGCGGTTCAGAGGGGCTTTGCCCAGAAACTGTGCAAGGCATACCGCACGACCTCTCTTCACTCTGTGCTGGTACTGGCTGGAATATTGCCACTCGACCTCCGCATACAAGAGGCAGCTGCCCTGTATGAGGCGAGGAGAGGGGTACCCCGGCCAGAGCTAGTAGATAGAGAGGTCGAGCGAAGAGCTAACTTCTGCAGTACGCCTCACCCGGGGAAGCGCACTGCGATAGAGTTCGTGAGTCTGGTGGACCAGGAAGAACTAAATATCCATAACAACCAGGATATCCGTATATTCACGGACGGCAGCCGGATTGAGGGGAAAGTTGGAGCAGCGCTGACTCTATGGGATAGCTCGGCTGAGGTGAAAACTTTCAAACTCAAGCTGGCTCCGTACTGCACGGTCTACCAGGCGGAACTCCTCGCGGTGTGCAGAGCCACTGAGGTAATTCTGCGAAGAACTGAGAGGAGTTATGGTATCTATAGTGACTCTAGGTCAGCTCTGGAGACCATAACTAATCTCAGCACTACACACCCCCTTGCCGTCTACACCCGCAAAAACCTGGAAGCCATTGAAAACCAGAACAAAACTGCGTCTTTGTTCTGGATCAAGGCACATGCGGGTCTAGCGGGGAATGAGAGGGCGGACGAACTGGCGAAGGACGCAGCACTCAACCTCAAAACAAAACCCGACTACGACTTGTGCCCGGTTTCATTCATCAAACGACAGATCCGAAAGGAGTCGATTGATGAATGGAACCAAAGGTACAAACTTAGTGCCAGGGCCGGAGTCACAAAACTCTTCTTCCCCGATGTCTCCACCTCGTATAAAATAGTCCGACAAATGACCCCAACCAACATCACTACGCAAATATTGACGGGGCACGGCGGGTTCTCTGAGTACCTGAATCGATTCGGGTGCAAAGAGAACTCATCGTGCATCTGCCAACCCGGAATACCCGAAACAGTGGAGCATATTCTGACTGACTGCCCGGTTCACGCCCTGAAGAGACTCGAGGCGGAAAATAAGATAGAAAGAGAAATAGTAGTTGAGAACCTCCCAGAGCTCATATCCTGTAAAAAATATAGACAAGCATTTTTAGATTATCTCACTGATGTTGCAGAGACTGTAATAAAAAGAAATAAATAGCACAAAAAATTAATGCTATATATATATTAGCATAAAATATATAGAGTAGCATAAAAAGTATAAATAAGAATAAGGCATTAATTGGTGAATAAAATAGATATGTAACAACAGATAAAATAAGACGTAGAAAGTACTGATTAGCATAATGTATAGGATAAGCCAAAAATACTCTGTAACCCCTCTTACAATTGTATAATGACCTAGAACGTAATAGTAGTAATAAGTAGCGTATAAGAATAACAAGTAGTATGTAATATGAACAATAAATGTATTAAGACTATGTATATAAATATGTAAAAGCTTGTAATGCCATTAGTATTAAATTAAAAAACAATAAAGAAGACCCGTAGATGCATCCCAACCCTAGTTAAATAAGGTCTCTGATAATGTCAGAGGAGCCACGTAAACGCCCTGTGATGACGGGTGAATAAAAAAAAAAAAAAAAAAAAAACCTAACCTAACCTAACCTTTTTTTTTTTTTTTTTTTTTTTTGTCGCTGAGAAATGCTTTATGCATCCCCGCCTCCCGGGGGACGAGACGGGGTATGTGGGACTCCCTGTCGGAATGACAGTATACCCACTAAAACTCAGCGGTGTTCCCGCGTCGCCGTGATGGGAGGGCCATGGGAATCCGGCATAGCCTTTACATCCACAGCCCTCCCGACGCATGCCCGCCAAGATGGTATGGCGGGCCCCACATGCCCCCCAGGTTGGGGGGCTACGGGAATGGCCGAGAACACCTGGCCATTCCCGTCCCACAAGGTGGAGGCCTGTGCAAAACAGGCAACGGAGCCCCCGTACCCGTTGCCTGCTGGCCTCCACGCCCGCCTAAAAGGCGGGCCCCGCATGCCCCCCCAGGTTGGGGGAGCTACGGCCGCAGAGGATAGGGAGAGCGGCAACGAAACACCGACACTCCTCTTCCCCTGCGGCCCCACCGCGTCCGCCATCTAACGGTGGCGGCCCCGTCAAGGCCGCGGAAGGTAGGGAGAGCGGCAACGAAACACCGACACTCCTCTCCCGCCGCGGCCTCCAATCCTCAGCCGCGATGTCTCCCTCACGGGGGACACCGCGGCCCGCCTCAGGTAGGCTGCGATGTCGCCCAAGCGGCACCACAACCTACCCTACGGCCGCTACGTCATTGGCTAAGCCGCAAAGCCTTGACGAGCGGCCCCCGCTGGGGTTCCTCTTAGCTTCACCGTGGTACCCCCATACCACGGCTACTGAGCCCCCCCGCCTCGACAATGCGGGAACCCACCGGAGGGGAACCTAACCTAACCTTTTTTTTTTTTTTTTTTTTTTTTTTTTTTTTTTTTTTTTTTTTTTTTTTTTTGTCGCTGAGAAATGCTTTATGCATCCCCGCCTCCCGGGGGACGAGACGGGGTATGTGGGACTCCCTGTCGGAATGACAGTATACCCACTAAAACTCAGCGGTGTTCCCGCGTCGCCGTGATGGGAGGGCCATGGGAAACCGGCATAGCCTTTACTTCCACAGCCCTCCCGACGCATGCCCGCCAAGATGGTATGGCGGGCCCCACATGCCCCCCAGGTTGGGGGGCTACGGGAATGGCCGAGAACACCTGGCCATTCCCGTCCCACAAGGTGGAGGCCTGTGCAAAACAGGCAACGGTGCCCCCGCACCCGTTGCCTGCTGGCCTCCACGCCCGCCTGAAAGGCGGGCCCCGCATGCCCCCCACGTTGGGGGAGCTACGGCCGCAGAGGATAGGGAGAGCGGCAACGACACACCGACACTCCTCTTCCCCTGCGGCCCCACCGCGTCCGCCATCGAACGGTGGCGGCCCCGTCAAGGCCGCGGAAGGTAGGGAGAGCGGCAACGAAACACCGACACTCCTCTCCCGCCGCGGCCTCCAATCCTCAGCCGCGATGTCTCCCTCACGGGGGACACCGCGGCCCGCCTCAGGTAGGCTGCGATGTCGCCCAAGCGGCACCGCAACCTACCCTACGGCCGCTACGTCATTGGCTAAGCCGCAAAGCCTTGACGAGCGGCCCCCGCTGGGGTTCCTCTTAGCTTCACCGTGGCCCAGCTCGCCACGGCTACTGAGCCCCCCCGCCTCGACAATGCGGGAACCCACCGGGGGGGAACCTAACCTTTTTTTTTTTTTTTTTTTTTTTTTTGTCGCTGAGAAATGCTTTATGCATCCCCGCCTCCCGGGGGACGAGACGGGGTATGTGGGACTCCCTGTCGGAATGACAGTATACCCACTAAAACTCAGCGGTGTTCCTACATCGCCGTAGTGGGAGGGCCATGGGAAACCGGCATAGCCTTTACTTCCACAGCCCTCCCGGCGCACGCCCGCCAAGATGGTATGGCGGGCCCCACATGCCCCCCAGGTTGGGGGGCTACGGGAATGGCCGGGAACACCTGGCCATTCCCGTCCCACACTGGTGGAGGCCTGTGCAAAACAGGCAACGGTGCCCCCGCACCCGCTGCCTGCTGGCCTCCACGCCCGCCTAAAAGGCAGGCCCCGCATGCCCCCCCAGCTTGGGGGAGCTACGGCCGCAGAGGATAGGGAGAGCGGCAACGACACACCGACACTCCTCTTCCCCTGCGGCCCCACCGCGTCCGCCATCGAACGGTGGCGGCCCCGTCAAGGCCGCGGAAGGAAGGGAGAGCCCCTCCCGCCGCGGCCTCTGTCCTCAGCCGCAATGTCTCCCTCACGGGGGACATCGCGGCCCGCCTCAGGTAGGTCGCGATGTCGCGGCACCGCAACCTACCCGTGGGCCGCTACGTCGGGCTAAACCGCACAGCCCGGACGAGCGGCCCCCGCTGGGGTTCCTCTTAGCTTCACCGTGGCCCAGCTCGCCACGGCTACTGAGCCCCCCCGCCTCGACAATGCGGGAACCCACCGGGGGGGGGGGGGAACCTAACCTAACCTAACCTTTTTTTTTTTTTTTTTTTTTTTTTTTTTTTTGTCGCTGAGAAATGCTTTATGCATCCCCGCCTCCCGGGGGACGAGACGGGGTATGTGGGACTCCCTGTCGGAATGACAGTATACCCACTAAAACTCAGCGGTGTTCCCGCGTCGCCGTGATGGGAGGGCCATGGGAAACCGGCATAGCCTTTACTTCCACAGCCCTCCCGGCGCATGCCCGCCAAGATGGTATGGCGGGCCCCACATGCCCCCCACGTTGGGGGGCTACGGGAATGGCCGAGAACACCTGGCCATTCCCGTCCCACAAGGTGGAGGCCTGTGCAAAACAGGCAACGGTGCCCCCGCACCTGTTGCCTGCTGGCCTCCACGCCCGCCTGAAAGGCGGGCCCCGCATGCCCCCCACGTTAGGGGAGCTACGGCCGCAGAGGATAGGGAGAGCGGCAACGACACACCGACACTCCTCTTCCCCTGCGGCCCCACCGCGTCCGCCATCGAACGGTGGCGGCCCCGTCAAGGCCGCGGAAGGTAGGGAGAGCGGCAACGAAACACCGACACTCCTCTCCCGCCGCGGCCTCCAATCCTCAGCCGCGATGTCTCCCTCACGGAGGACACCGCGGCCCGCCTCAGGTAGGCTGCGATGTCGCCCAAGCGGCACCGCAACCTACCCTACGGCCGCTACGTCATTGGCTAAGCCGCAAAGCCTTGACGAGCGGCCCCCGCTGGGGTTCCTCTTAGCTTCACCGTGGCCCAGCTCGCCACGGCTACTGAGCCCCCCCGCCTCGACAATGCGGGAACCCACCGGGGGGGAACCTTTTTTTTTTTTTTTTTTTTTTGTCGCTGAGAAATGCTTTATGCATCCCCGCCTCCCGGGGGACGAGACGGGGTATGTGGGACTCCCTGTCGGAATGACAGTATACCCACTAAAACTCAGCGGTGTTCCCGCGTCGCCGTGATGGGAGGGCCATGGGAATCCGGCATAGCCTTTACATCCACAGCCCTCCCGGCGCACGCCCGCCAAGATGGTATGGCGGGCCCCACATGCCCCCCAGGATGGGGGGCTACGGGAATGGCCGAGAACACCTGGCCATTCCCGTCCCACAAGGTGGAGGCCTGTGCAAAACAGGCAACGGTGCCCCCGCACCCGTTGCCTGCTGGCCTCCACGCCCGCCTGAAAGGCGGGCCCCGCATGCCCCCCGCGTTGGGGGAGCTACGGCCGCAGAGGATAGGGAGAGCGGCAACGAAACACCGACACTCCTCTTCCCCTGCGGCCCCGCCGCGTCCGCCATCATACGGTGGCGGCCCCGTCAAGGCCGCGGAAGGAGGGAGAGCCTCTCCCGCCGCGGCCTCTATCCTCAGCCGCAATGTCTCCCTCACGGGGGACATCGCGGCCCGCCTCAGGTAGGTCACGATGTCGCGCAAGCGGCACCGCAACCTACCCGTGGGCCGCTACGTCGGGCTAAACCGCACAGCCCGGACGAGCGGCCCCCGCTGGGGTTCCTCTTAGCTTCACCGTGGCCCAGCTCGCCACGGCTACTGAGCCCCCCCGCCTCGACAATGCGGGAACCCACCGGGGGGGCGGGGGGGAACCTAACCTAACCTAACCTAACCTAACCTAACCTTTTTTTTTTTTTTTTTTTGTCGCTGAGAAATGCTTTATGCATCCTCGCCTCCCAGGGCACGAGACGGGGTATGTGGGACTCCCTGTCCGAATGACAGTATACCCATTAAAACTCAGCGGTGTTCCCGCGTCGCCGTGATGGGAGGGCCATGGGAATCCGGCATAGCCTTTACATCCACAGCCCTCCCGACGCATGCCCGCCAAGATGGTATGGCGGGCCCCACATGCCCCCCAGGTGGGGGGGCTACGGGAATGGCCGAGAACACCTGGCCATTCCCGTCCCACAAGGTGGAGGCCTGTGCAAAACAGGCAACGGTGCCCCCGCATCCGTTGCCTGCTGGCCTCCACGCCCGCCTGAAAGGCGGGCCCCGCATGCCCCCCCAGGTTGGGGGAGCTACGGCCGCAGAGGATAGGGAGAGCGGCAACGAAACACCGACACTCCTCTTCCCCTGCGGCCCCGCCGCGTCCGCCATCTCACGGTGGCGGCCCCGTCAAGGCCGCGGAAGGAAGGGAGAACCCCTCCCGCCGCGGCCTCTATCCTCAGCCGCAATGTCTCCCTCACGGGGGACATCGCGGCCCGCCTCAGGTAGGTCGCGATGTCGCGCAAGCGGCACCGCAACCTACCCGTGGGCCGCTACGTCGGGCTAAACCGCACAGCCCGGACGAGCGGCCCCCGCTGGGGTTCCTCTTAGCTTCACCGTGGCCCAGCTCGCCACGGCTACTGAGCCCCCCCGCCTCGACAATGCGGGAACCCACCGGGGGGGAACCTAACCTAACCAAACCTAACCTTTTTTTTTTTTTTTTTTGTCGCTGAGAAATGCTTTATGCATCCCCGCCTCCCGGGGGACGAGACGGGGTATGTGGGACTCCCTGTCGGAATGACAGTATACCCACTAAAACTCAGCGGTGTTCCTACATCGCCGTAGTGGGAGGGCCATGGGAAACCGGCATAGCCTTTACTTCCACAGCCCTCCCGGCGCACGCCCGCCAAGATGGTATGGCGGGCCCCACATGCCCCCCAGGTTGGGGGGCTACGGGAATGACCGAGAACACCTGGCCATTCCCGTCCCACAAGGTGGAGGCCTGTGCAAAACAGGCAACGGTGCCCCCGCACCCGTTGCCTGCTGGCCTCCACGCCCGCCTGAAAGGCGGGCCCCGCATGCCCCCCACGTTGGGGGAGCTACGGCCGCAGAGGATAGGGAGAGCGGCAACGACACACCGACACTCCTCTTCCCCTGCGGCCCCACCGCGTCCGCCATCGAACGGTGGCGGCCCCGTCAAGGCCGCGGAAGGTAGGGAGAGCGGCAACGAAACACCGACACTCCTCTCCCGCCGCGGCCTCCAATCCTCAGCCGCGATGTCTCCCTCACGGGGGACACCGCGGCCCGCCTCAGGTAGGCTGCGATGTCGCCCAAGCGGCACCGCAACCTACCCTACGGCCGCTACGTCATTGGCTAAGCCGCAAAGCCTTGACGAGCGGCCCCCGCTGGGGTTCCTCTTAGCTTCACCGTGGCCCAGCTCGCCACGGCTACTGAGCCCCCCCGCCTCGACAATGCGGGAACCCACCGGGGGGGAACCTAACCTAACCTAACCTAACCTTTTTTTTTTTTTTTTTTTGTCGCTGAGAAATGCTTTATGCATCCCCGCCTCCCGGGGGACGAGACGGGGTATGTGGGACTCCCTGTCGAAATGACAGTATACCCACTAAAACTCAGCGGTGTTCCCGCGTCGCCGTGATGGGAGGGCCATGGGAATCCGGCATAGCCTTTACATCCACAGCCCTCCCGACGCATGCCCGCCAAGATGGTATGGCGGGCCCCACATGCCCCCCAGGTTGGGGGGCTACGGGAATGGCCGAGAACACCTGGCCATTCCCGTCCCACAAGGTGGAGGCCTGTGCAAAACAGGCAACGGTGCCCCCGCACCCGTTGCCTGCTGGCCTCCACGCCCGCCTGAAAGGCGGGCCCCGCATGCCCCCCACGTTGGGGGAGCTACGGCCGCAGAGGATAGGGAGAGCGGCAACGACACACCGACACTCCTCTTCCCCTGCGGCCCCACCGCGTCCGCCATCGAACGGTGGCGGCCCCGTCAAGGCCGCGGAAGGTAGGGAGAGCGGCAACGAAACACCGACACTCCTCTCCCGCCGCGGCCTCCAATCCTCAGCCGCGATGTGTCCCTCACGGGGGACACCGCGGCCCGCCTCAGGTAGGCTGCGATGTCGCCCAAGCGGCACCGCAACCTACCCTACGGCCGCTACGTCATTGGCTAAGCCGCAAAGCCTTGACGAGCGGCCCCCGCTGGGGTTCCTCTTAGCTTCACCGTGGCCCAGCTCGCCACGGCTACTGAGCCCCCCCGCCTCGACAATGCGGGAACCCACCGGGGGGGAACCTAACCTAACCTAACCTAACCTTTTTTTTTTTTTTTTTGTCGCTGAGAAATGCTTTATGCATCCCCGCCTCCCGGGGGACGAGACGGGGTATGTGGGACTCCCTGTCGGAATGACAGTATACCCACTAAAACTCAGCGGTGTTCCTACATCGCCGTAGTGGGAGGGCCATGGGAAACCGGCATAGCCTTTACTTCCACAGCCCTCCCGGCGCACGCCCGCCAAGATGGTATGGCGGGCCCCACATGCCCCCCAGGTTGGGGGGCTACGGGAATGACCGAGAACACCTGGCCATTCCCGTCCCACAAGGTGGAGGCCTGTGCAAAACAGGCAACGGTGCCCCCGCACCCGTTGCCTGCTGGCCTCCACGCCCGCCTGAAAGGCGGGCCCCGCATGCCCCCCACGTTGGGGGAGCTACGGCCGCAGAGGATAGGGAGAGCGGCAACGACACACCGACACTCCTCTTCCCCTGCGGCCCCACCGCGTCCGCCATCGAACGGTGGCGGCCCCGTCAAGGCCGCGGAAGGTAGGGAGAGCGGCAACGAAACACCGACACTCCTCTCCCGCCGCGGCCTCCAATCCTCAGCCGCGATGTCTCCCTCACGGGGGACACCGCGGCCCGCCTCAGGTAGGCTGCGATGTCGCCCAAGCGGCACCGCAACCTACCCTACGGCCGCTACGTCATTGGCTAAGCCGCAAAGCCTTGACGAGCGGCCCCCGCTGGGGTTCCTCTTAGCTTCACCGTGGCCCAGCTCGCCACGGCTACTGAGCCCCCCCGCCTCGACAATGCGGGAACCCACCGGGGGGGAACCTAACCTAACCTTTTTTTTTTTTTTTTTTTTTTTGTCGCTGAGAAATGCTTTATGCATCCCCGCCTCCCGGGGGACGAGACGGGGTATGTGGGACTCCCTGTCGGAATGACAGTATACCCACTAAAACTCAGCGGTGTTCCCGCGTCGCCGTGATGGGAGGGCCATGGGAAACCGGCATAGCCTTTACTTCCACAGCCCTCCCGGCGCATGCCCGCCAAGATGGTATGGCGGGCCCCACATGCCCCCCAGGTTGGGGGGCTACGGGAATGGCCGAGAACACCTGGCCATTCCCGTCCCACAAGGTGGAGGCCTGTGCAAAACAGGCAACGGAGCCCCCGCACCCGTTGCCTGCTGGCCTCCACGCCCGCCTAAAAGGCGGGCCCCGCATGCCCCCCGCGTTGGGGGAGCTACGGCCGCAGAGGATAGGGAGAGCGGCAACGAAACACCGACACTCCTCTTCCCCTGCGGCCCCGCCGCGTCCGCCATCATACGGTGGCGGCCCCGTCAAGGCCGCGGAAGGAGGGAGAGCCTCTCCCGCCGCGGCCTCTATCCTTAGCCGCAATGTCTCCCTCACGGGGGACATCGCGGCCCGCCTCAGGTAGGTCGCGATGTCGCGGCACCGCAACCTACCCGTGGGCCGCTACGTCGGGCTAAACCGCACAGCCCGGACGAGCGGCCCCCGCTGGGGTTCCTCTTCGCTTCACCGTGGTCCAGCCAGCCACGGCTACTGAGCCCCCCCGCCTCGACAATGCGGGAACCCACCGGGGGGGAACCTAACCTAACCTAACCTAAAACTCAGCGGTGTTCCCGCGTCGCCGTGATGGGAGGGTCATGGGAAACCGGCTCAGCCTTTACTTCCACAACCCTCCCGGCGCATGCCCGCCTAGCTGGCGGGCCCCGCATGCCCCCCGGGCTGGGGGGCTACGGGAATGGCCGGGAACACCTGGCCATTCCCGTCCGACACTGGTGGAGGCCTGTGCGATGCAGGCAAGGGTGCCCCCGCACCCGTTGCCTGCTGGCCTCCACCTGGGAGGAGTCGGAGATGTCCGTCAAACTGACGTCTTCTCCGACCCCTCCTCCGCCTTCGGAGCAGCGCCGCGTGAGGATCGTCCTCCCGCGCGCGCTCCGCCGCCTCCTTCTGGGACATGACGTGTTCGCAGAAGGAGGCGACTGCCGCCCAGGACCCCTCATCCCCCAGCATGGCGTTTACCAAACCGGGGAGCGAGAGGTCCGATCCGATCGCCGCCATGAGACTGCGGCGCGGCTCGGACCACGACGGGCACACCTCGAGGGTGTGCTGCGCCGTGTCCTCCGCCGCGCCACAGCCGTGGCACGACGGCGTCTCCTCCCGTCCGATCCGGTGCAGGTACGATCCGAAACAACCGTGTCCGGACAGCACCTGCACCAGACGAAACGAGAGGAACCCGTGCGACCGCTCGAGCCAGTCTCGCAGGACCGGCCCAAGCGCGTCGAGGGTTCGGCGGCCAAAGGCTGCGGTGGCGAGGTCCCCCGTCCAATGGAGGACGATGGCGTCCCTCGCCTCCCGCCGGACGGCCTCCCGCTCTTCCGGGGCGGTGCGTTCTCCTCTCGCTCTCCGCCCCGCCGTCCATTCGTACACTCTGGCGAGCACCCACGCCTCGAGTTCCCAAGGAGGGGTGCCGGCCAGAGCGCACGCTGCCGCAAAGCCTACCGTGCGGTAGGCCCGCGCTACCCGCTGGGCTATGGCCCTCTGGGGTGCCCGCAAGGCGGCGGCGTTCTCCCGCCGTTGGAGGGCGTCCTCCCAAATAGGGGCCCCGTAGAGGGCCATACTCTTCAGGATGCCGGCGTAAAGTTGCCGGCATCGTGCACTGGGCCCCCCCAAGTTGGGGAGCAGCCACGAGAGCGCCCCCGCCGTCTTCAGCAGGCGCGAAGACAGCCCGCTAAAATGCGGGCCGAAACGCCACCTGCTGTCGATCACAAGGCCCAGATATTTCATCTGGGCCTTGACCTCGATTCTGACGCCCTCCACAAAGATGTGGGCGTCAGGTGGGGGGCGCTGCCGAGGTCCGTGGAAGAACACGGCCTCGGTCTTGTGCAGCGCCACCTTCAGACCTAGGCGGCGGATCCTCGCTGCGACCAAGGATCCGCCCGCCGAGGCCAAGTTGGCCGCCTCCCTGAAACTCCCCCCCCCGGGCGGTGAGGAGAGTGTCGTCCGCGTAGCAGACGACGCTCGTGCCTCGGAGGAGAGTTCCCCGCAAGAGCCAATCGTAGCCGACGTTCCAGAGGAGAGGTCCTATGACTGACCCCTGTGGAACGCCGGCTTCGACTGCGTACCGCCGGACTTGGCCAGTCCTATCTACGAGGAGGATCGCCCGATCCTCTAGGTAGCTGGCCAGTAGACTGCGCAGGTATCGAGGCACTCCGTGGAATCGGAGCGCCTCTAGGATGGTGGAGTGAGGAACGGAGTTGAAGGCGTTGGCTATGTCGAATGACACCGCCAACAATCCGTCCCCCGCCTCCATCGCATCCTTCGCCTGGCCCTTAAGCCAGGCCAGCGCGTCCACCGTCGAACGCTCAGCCCGAAAACCAAACTGAGCGTCCGACAAGTCCGGCCCGATGTCCCGCAGGTGGCCCTTCAGGCGAGCCGCCATTATCCCCTCGAACATTTTTCCGACCTCATCGAGCAAGACGATGGGCCGGTATGCCGAGGGGGAGTCTGCTGGGCGGCCCTCCTTGCGGAGGAGGCACAACTGCCCTTCCTTCCAAGGTTTCGGGAACCTCCCAGTCGCAAGGCATGCGCTGAAGAGCTCCCGAAACCTTTCCTCCATTCGAGTGGCAGCGATTGCTACCACTCTTGCCGGGACCCCGTCGGGGCCTGGAGCCGTCTTCTTGGCGCGGATACGGAGGATCGCCGCGCCAAGTTCCGACTCCGTGACAGGAGGGGGCTCCTCTTCCTCCTCGTCTGCTAGCGGGGCTCCACACATCACTGGCGGGGTGAAGTTGTCCCTGCCCGGGAACAGGGACTGAACCACCCCGTCCAGAAATGAGGGCTCTAGGGTCTCGGCAACCGGGGGACCAAAGGGGCGCAATTTATTGCGCGCAGCCTTGTATGGTCTCCCGTAGGGGTCGTTGTCGAGACCCTCCAGCAGCTCGGCTCTCGCCGAGTCTTTGGCGGCGGCGATGGCCTGACCGAGGACCTGCTTTGCCTCCACGTACACGTCGTAGAGGTGGTCCTCGTCGGCCCGGTCCCTTCGACGCCGCCGCCGACTCCGCGTGTAGGCCCTCCTTGCCTCCACGCAAGCTGCTCGAAGCCCCGCCAGCTCCGCCGACCACCAGTACACGGCGCGTTTGGGTGGTGGTCGGCGAGACCGAGGCATGCTAGAGTTGCATACCTCGGTCAGACACTCCCTCAGCTGCCCCGCTGCGGTGTCCACATCCAGGCCGGCGGCGGTAGGCGGCGAAAGCCAGTCCTGGATGAACGCCGCCTCCGCCGCTGCCTCCCTGTCCAGGCGGGTGAGAGCCCACCGCGGGAACGGTGATCGCCCCGAGATGGGCCGCATCGCTCCTGGGCCCCTGGTGGAGATGTCGAACCGCACGTAACGGTGGTCCGACATGGTCTCCACCAGGTCCACCCGCCAGTTCAGCACGCGCGCGGCTAACGCCGGGGTGGCGAAAGTGACGTCCACTATTGAGCCACCCTGACGCCGCACGCATGTCTGGACGCTTCCTCTGTTCAAGAGGGAGAGCCCAGAGGAGGCTGCCCAAAACTCCACCGCCCGCCCGCGTGCGTCGGTGGCCGGGTTGCCCCAGCTCACCGACTTGGCATTCAGGTCTCCCAGTACGGAGACCTGACGCGGAACCGCCCTGCCGACCACGGCGGCCAGGACTCCGAGAAAATTCTCAAAGTCCTGGAGTGGGCGGTTTGGGGAGAAATATACCCCCACAAGGGCTATGTCTCCCCACGCGGCGGCCACGTATCCCGGTCCTCTCTCTAATAGCGAGAGGGGAGGGGAGTCCGTGGAAGACCGCGCCGCTAGTGCCACCGAGTCGTCCTCGTCGCCCAGCCAGCTGCTGGGGATCGAGTAGGGCTCGGCGACCACCGCTACGTTCACCAACCACTCGGCCATGACCTGCACTACCAGGTCCTGGGCCGCTTTGCAGTGGTTGGCGTTCGTCTGGAGGATGCTGTAGTCGGAAACCATTATTCCGACATTGCACCCCCCTCCTCAGGTACCGCTGCTGGAGCTGCAGCGGCGGCGACGGCGGCGGCGGTGGTGGCAGCAGGGCGAACCTGCGCCGGCACTATGCCCTTCCTCACGGGGGGCTTGCAGCTCCTGCCCGTCATCTTATGGTCCGCGGGACGGCCACTGGCGGCACACACCTTGCAGTGTGGCGTGGTGGCGCGGCAAGTGGCACTCCTGTGTCCCTCTTGCCCGCACTGGTAGCACATGTCTCCCCAGTCGGACTTGGAGGGACACGTGGCTCGGGTGTGGCCGAACGCGAAGCATTTGAAGCACCGCGTAGGCTGGTCCTCAAGTGCCCGGACCACAGCCGAGCTGAACCCCACGAGCAGCCGTCCCTTGGTCGCAGCAAGGACGGCCGCAGCCGCGGCGACTGGGCACTCGACGCGGATGATGCCCATGCCGCGGCGGCCGATCCCGATGTTTCCACCCCTCACCGCGCCAGCGTCGCAGCTTCCAGCCGCCGCGACGGCCGCCACCACATCCTCCTTGGTGACCGAATCATCCAGATCGGTCACCTCCAAGGCTGCGGTCTTGACGGGCATCACGACCGTCGCCACGTCCGCGATGACCTCTCGCAACTTTGTTGCGAAGAGGTCCGCATTAGTGCCGCGCTGTTCCCCCGAGAACTCGAAAATTCGAGCCCCGGTTAGGGTTCGGCGGCACTTAATGTTGCTGATCCCCAGCTGGGAGGGATCAGCATTGGTACGAGCCCGTCTTAGGACGGACTCATACGTTTCGCCCCGCTCCGCGGCCTCCGGGGTGAGGGTCACCACGACGGCCGCGGTTTTGGGAGGAACCAGCTTCCTCCCGCCGGCTGGAGCCCGATTGGCTGCAGGAGCAGTCGCAGCGGGCTTGGGGTCCGACTTGGCCCCTCCCTTCTTCTTCCCTCTCTTGACCACTTCCGTCCACGACTGGTTGGACGGGGTGGTGGAGGGAAGGAGGGCGTCCGCTGCTGGTGCTGCTGCTGGTGGATGGGCAGGCGACCCAGCTGCTCCCTCCGCGCTTGTGGTGGGGGTTTGAGTAGCCGCCTTCGTCTTCTTGCCATTGCCTTTGCCCTTGGAGGGCTTGGGGGCTTGGGGCTGCGCACCAGCTGCCGGGCCTGCTACAGGCTTAGGTTCCAGCTCCTTCTGTGGCGGCTTATCCGCCGCTAGCGGCGGGCGGAGCCGCTTTTCCGGCAGGAGCCGGTCCTCAATGCCCGCGAAGCAGGCTCTGGTGAAGGCTCTCTCCTCCATGACAACCTTTCGGAGGATTTCCTCAAGGTTGGAAGGGGAGGAGGAGCCTCCTACCACCGGGCCTGGGGCGGGTTTAGCAGGCCGAGCCGTGGCCTCAGCCAGCTTCAGGTGTAGCTGGCTGACCTCCGCCTGCAGGCGATCTACCTTCGCCTGCAGTTGCCGCGTCTCGTCCGTGGCCGTCCGCTTTACCAGCTCTGCAACAATGCCGTGCAAGCTGGCGGCCCGGCATTTGAGGGCCTTTTGGAAGGTCCCCTTTAGGTTGGAGGACTTGGAGGCGACCTCCAGGACCTCCTCCCTGTCCTCCTGCGCCATGCGCTCCAGTTCCGCCAGGGAGTGGTCAGCGTACAGGACACTGGATGCCCCATAGCCAGCCCTCGACCTGGCGGTTTGCGTCTGGCGCTCCTTGGCAGCGACCCTCTCCTCCAGGTCCTGCTGCAGTTGCGCCCTCTTAGCCAGGTTAAGCTGGCGCTCCGCGTCCACCAAGCCCACATTGTGGGTGTCAGCCTTTTGAGAAGTCGAAGCCTTTTTAGACTTCGACTTCTTCCCTCCCTTACCTCCGGCCGACTCCGAGGAGCCCTCGGACTCTTGCCGTAGGTAAGCCCTCTTCCGATTGCAGCGGTCAATTTCGGACACCGACGTATCCAGGTTGGTATCGTCGGAATCCGAAATCTCGTCTGCCCATGCAAACAAGCTGGCCGCAGACGGTGCGCGGTCAGCTTCCGACGCCTGAGCGTCATCGGCGTGGCCCTGAGAAGGGCCGTTGGATTGGCCCTGAGAAGGGCCGTTGGGTTGGCCCTGAGAAGGGCCGTTTGAATCGCCCTGGGAGGAGCGATTCGGGTTAAAAATGGGGTTAAAATCGTTAAAAATAGGGTTAAAATTGGGATTAAAAGAAGGGTTAAAATTAGGGTTAAGACAGGCAAAACGCCCAGAGGCGTCCCGCATTGGTTTCTTCTTCATTTTCATAGACGGCCGCAAGAAAGTCTATGAATCACAGCGCACTTTAGCCGCCGGTCTGCCACTCCGTTACGGTGGTCAGACACGACGTTGCCCGGGGGATACTGCGAGGAAGTATGCACTGTGGGGGATCCCCCAACCTAACCTAACCTAACCTTTTTTTTTTTTTTTTTTTTTTTTTTTTTTTTTTTTTTTTTTTTTTTTTTTTTTTTTTTTTTGTCGCTGAGAAATGCTTTATGCATCCCCGCCTCCCGGGGGACGAGACGGGGTATGTGGGACTCCCTGTCGGAATGACAGTATACCCACTAAAACTCAGCGGTGTTCCCGCGTCGCCGTGATGGGAGGGCCATGGGAAACCGGCATAGCCTTTACTTCCACAGCCCTCCCGACGCATGCCCGCCAAGATGGTATGGCGGGCCCCACATGCCCCCCAGGTTGGGGGGCTACGGGAATGGCCGAGAACACCTGGCCATTCCCGTCCCACAAGGTGGAGGCCTGTGCAAAACAGGCAACGGTGCCCCCGCACCCGTTGCCTGCTGGCCTCCACGCCCGCCTGAAAGGCGGGCCCCGCATGCCCCCCACGTTGGGGGAGCTACGGCCGCAGAGGATAGGGAGAGCGGCAACGACACACCGACACTCCTCTTCCCCTGCGGCCCCACCGCGTCCGCCATCGAACGGTGGCGGCCCCGTCAAGGCCGCGGAAGGTAGGGAGAGCGGCAACGAAACACCGACACTCCTCTCCCGCCGCGGCCTCCAATCCTCAGCCGCGATGTCTCCCTCACGGGGGACACCGCAGCCCGCCTCAGGTAGGCTGCGATGTCGCCCAAGCGGCACCGCAACCTACCCTACGGCCGCTACGTCGGGCTAAACCGCACAGCCCGGACGAGCGGCCCCCGCTGGGGTTCCTCTTAGCTTCACCGTGGCCCAGCTCGCCACGGCTACTGAGCCCCCCCGCCTCGACAATGCGGGAACCCACCGGGGGGGGGAACCTAACCTTTTTTTTTTTTTTTTTTTTTTTTTTTTTTGTCGCTGAGAAATGCTTTATGCATCCCCGCCTCCCGGGGGACGAGACGGGGTATGTGGGACTCCCTGTCAGAATGACAGTATACCCACTAAAACTCAGCGGTGTTCCCGCGTCGCCGTGATGGGAGGGTCATGGGAATCCGGCATAGCCTTTACATCCACAGCCCTCCCGGCGCACGCCCGCCAAGATGGTATGGCGGGCCCCGCATGCCCAGCCGCAGGTTGGGGGGCTACGGGAATGGCCGGGAACACCTGGCCATTCCCGTCCCACAAGGTGGAGGCCTGTGCAAAACAGGCAACGGAGCCCCCGCTCCCGTTGCCTGCTGGCCTCCACGCCCGCCTGAAAGGTGGGCCCCGCATGCCCCCCGCGTTGGGGGGGCTACGGCCGCAGAGGACAGGGAGAGCGGCAACGAAACACCGACACTCCTCTTCCCCTGCGGCCCCACCGCGTCCGCCATCGAACGGTGGCGGCCCCGTCAAGGCCGCGGAAGGAAGGGAGAGCCCCTCCCGCCGCGGCCTCTGTCCTCAGCCGCAATGTCTCCCTCACGGGGGACATCGCGGCCCGCCTCAGGTAGGTCGCGATGTCGCGGCACCGCAACCTACCCGTGGGCCGCTACGTCGGGCTAAACCGCACAGCCCGGACGAGCGGCCCCCGCTGGGGTTCCTCTTAGCTTCACCGTGGCCCAGCTCGCCACGGCTACTGAGCCCCCCCGCCTCGACAATGCGGGAACCCACCGGGGGGGAACCTAACCTAACCTAACCTTTTTTTTTTTTTTTTTTTTTTTTTTTTTTTTGTCGCTGAGAAATGCTTTATGCATCCCCGCCTCCCGGGGGACGAGACGGGGTATGTGGGACTCCCTGTCGGAATGACAGTATACCCACTAAAACTCAGCGGTGTTCCCGCGTCGCCGTGATGGGAGGGCCATGGGAAACCGGCATAGCCTTTACTTCCACAGCCCTCCCGACGCATGCCCGCCAAGATGGTATGGCGGGCCCCACATGCCCCCCAGGTTGGGGGGCTACGGGAATGGCCGAGAACACCTGGCCATTCCCGTCCCACAAGGTGGAGGCCTGTGCAAAACAGGCAACGGTGCCCCCGCACCCGTTGCCTGCTGGCCTCCACGCCCGCCTGAAAGGCGGGCCCCGCATGCCCCCCACGTTGGGGGAGCTACGGCCGCAGAGGATAGGGAGAGCGGCAACGACACACCGACACTCCTCTTCCCCTGCGGCCCCACCGCGTCCGCCATCGAACGGTGGCGGCCCCGTCAAGGCCGCGGAAGGTAGGGAGAGCGGCAACGAAACACCGACACTCCTCTCCCGCCGCGGCCTCCAATCCTCAGCCGCGATGTCTCCCTCACGGGGGACACCGCGGCCCGCCTCAGGTAGGCTGCGATGTCGCCCAAGCGGTACCGCAACCTACCCTACGGCCGCTACGTCATTGGCTAAGCCGCAAAGCCTTGACGAGCGGCCCCCGCTGGGGTTCCTCTTAGCTTCACCGTGGCCCAGCTCGCCACGGCTACTGAGCCCCCCCGCCTCGACAATGCGGGAACCCACCGGGGGGGAACCTAACCTAACCTAACCTTTTTTTTTTTTTTTTTGTCGCTGAGAAATGCTTTATGCATCCCCGCCTCCCGGGGGACGAGACGGGGTATGTGGGACTCCCTGTCGGAATGACAGTATACCCACTAAAACTCAGCGGTGTTCCCGCGTCGCCGTTATGGGAGGGCCATGGGAAACCGGCATAGCCTTTACTTCCACAGCCCTCCCGACGCATGCCCGCCAAGATGGTATGGCGGGCCCCACATGCCCCCCAGGTTGGGGGGCTACGGGAATGGCCGAGAACACCTGGCCATTCCCGTCCCACAAGGTGGAGGCCTGTGCAAAACAGGCAACGGTGCCCCCGCACCCGTTGCCTGCTGGCCTCCACGCCCGCCTGAAAGGCGGGCCCCGCATGCCCCCCACGTTGGGGGAGCTACGGCCGCAGAGGATAGGGAGAGCGGCAACGACACACCGACACTCCTCTTCCCCTGCGGCCCCACCGCGTCCGCCATCGAACGGTGGCGGCCCCGTCAAGGCCGCGGAAGGTAGGGAGAGCGGCAACGAAACACCGACACTCCTCTCCCGCCGCGGCCTCCAATCCTCAGCCGCGATGTCTCCCTCACGGGGGACACCGCGGCCCGCCTCAGGTAGGCTGCGATGTCGCCCAAGCGGCACCGCAACCTACCCTACGGCCGCTACGTCATTGGCTAAGCCGCAAAGCCTTGACGAGCGGCCCCCGCTGGGGTTCCTCTTAGCTTCACCGTGGCCCAGCTCGCCACGGCTACTGAGCCCCCCCGCCTCGACAATGCGGGAACCCACCGGGGGGGTAACCTAACCTAACCTAACCTAACCTAACCTAACCTTTTTTTTTTATACTACGGTGCCCCCGCACCCGTTGCCTCCTGGCCTCCACGCCCGCCTGAAAGGCGGGCCCCGCATGCCCCCCGCGTTGGGGGAGCTACGGCCGCAGAGGATAGGGAGAGCGGCAATGAAACACCGACACTCCTCTTCCCCTGCGGCCCCACCGCGTCCGCCATCTAACGGTGGCGGCCCCGTCAAGGCCGCGGAAGGTAGGGAGAGCGGCAACGAAACACCGACACTCCTCTCCCGCCGCGGCCTCCAATCCTCAGCCGCGATGTCTCCCTCATGGGGGACACCGCGGCCCGCCTCAGGTAGGCTGCGATGTCGCCCAAGCGGCACCGCAACCTACCCTACGGCCGCTACGTCATTGGCTAAGCCGCAAAGCCTTGACGAGCGGCCCCCGCTGGGGTTCCTCTTAGCTTCACCGTGGCCCAGCTCGCCACGGCTACTGAGCCCCCCCGCCTCGACAATGCGGGAACCCACCGGGGGGGGGAACCTAACCTAACCTAACCTTTTTTTTTTTTTTTTTTTTGTTTCCGGGGTGGAAAATCCTCATGGATGTCCGCCGCCCTGGGGCGGGCGACGGGGTCTGTCAGACTCTTACTACACAGGAGCGGGCCTAGGACCGAGCCCTGTGGAACGCCGCACGACATGTGGCGCTGGTTTCTGCCATCACGTCCCATGTAGGTGACACACCTCTCCGACAGATAAGCCCCAACGATGTGGCGGAGGTAGGGAGGCACTCGATGATACCGCAATGCCTCCCGAATACAACTCCAGGGCAGGGTGTTAAAGGCGTTGGAGATGTCCAAGGACACCGCCAACATCACCCCGCCCCGGGACATCGCTTCCTCCGCCAGGACTCTCACTCGCGACACTGCGTGTATGGTGGAGCGCCCATACCGAAACCCGAACTGACTGTCGTCCAGGTCCGGCCCCTCTCTGCACAAGTGGCCGACAAGGCGAGCTGCGATTACTCGCTCAAACAGCTTACCCACCTCGTCTAGCAGCACTATGGGCCGGTACGCGGACGACGAGTCCGCAGGGCGCCCCGCCTTCCTGAGCAGGACCAGACGACCAGATTTCCACAAAGAGGGAAACTGGCCCTGCTCAAAGCACGCTGTGTAGAGTCCTCTCAGTTGGGGCTCAAGCTCCTTCAGAGCGAGGGCTAACGCACAGCCGTGGATCCCGTCGGGCCCCGGAGCTACGTTCTTGGCCCGGAGCCGCATCGCGGCTGCCCCCATCTCTGCCTGTGTCACCTCTGGGACGTTGATGGCGTTCTCCTCTGTGGACTCTGTGGCTGTGGACAAAGCCATCGGTGGCGGCATATGCTCCGCTCTTGCCGGGAAGAGGGCTGCGACCACTTCCTCCAGCAGCTCGGGTTGGAGACTCTCCGTAATTGGGGGCGCCGCGGCTCTTAGTTTCCCTCGGACCGCGCGATAAGGGCGCCCCCATGGATCCCCGTTTAGAGTCTCCAACATCTCTTCCCTGGCTCGCGTCTTCGCCTCACTGATGGCCAGCCACAGAGTCGCCTTCGCCGCGCGGTACACCTCATACAGCGCGGCTTCTTCGTCAGGGACCCGACGACGTCTCCTCCGGTATCGGGTGTACTGGCGCCTAACTGCCACGCACGCGACGCGCAGCTGCGCGATCTCGGCGGTCCGCCAGTACACCTGGCGCCTTGCTGACTGTGCGTGGACCCGGGGCATGGACGCGTCGCAGATTTGCGTCATCGCCCCGCGGAACCACAGCGCCTCCTGTTCGACGTCGACGGGTCCGTTCATTGCCGACTCCCGGCTCCAGGCCTGGACAATAGCGGCCTCCTCGAGAAGCTCCCTGTCAATGCGCTTACGCGCCAAGCGCGGACCGTCCGTTCGCGAGGCCGGTGAACCGCGCGCGACGGTGGTCTGGGCGGAGACGTCGAAGCGGATGTATCGGTGATCCGATAACGTCTCCACCTCCACGGCGACACGCCAGTCGCGGACACGACCCGCGACAGCGGAGCTAGCGAACGATACGTCTACTATAGACCCGCCTCGCTGCCGCACGCACGTGTGTACCGAGCCCCGATTTAGGACGGTCAAGCCGCTCGTGACCGCCCACTCCTCCAGCACCTCGCCCCTAGCATCGGTCACAGGGGACCCCCACGCCGCAGACTTGGCGTTGAGATCCCCCAGCAAAAGCACCGGGCGAGGATGGAGTCGGCCCGGGGGAACCTAACCTAACCTAACCTAACCGCCTAGAAATAAGAATAGTGAAATAAGATGGTCGTTTGGAAGCGTAATCCAAAAATAAATGTAATAATATTAAGATGTAGAAAATAAGAATGAAAATCCCTAAAAAGATGTAACTATAAATAAGTATGTATATTATATAAGAGGGAAGTAAACTCGCAAATTGGCATGTAATAATATTAAGAAGTAGAAATAAGAAGTAGTAATAAGAAATATGTAAGTAGGAGTAAGAATAGTAAATAAGATAAAATAGTATTAAGAAATAGAATAAGAAACATTGTAAAAGAATAATAAAGAAATCTGTCGAGTTATACCTAAAAATAAAATTGAAAAGGAAAAAGGTATAGACTACAGAATAGGGAAATTAGAAGGGCGTCCTACCCTTATAGACAGAAAGAGGAAGGAATGATAGAAAGACATAGTATGAAGAATGAAAGTGCTAGAGGAATAATTGCGAGAACTGGTATGAATGATAAGCCTAGCACAGGCTCCAATTACGTTGGAGGTAGTAGTACATAAAAATAAAAAATAAAAAAATAAAAATTAGAGGGCCATACTCTTCAGGATGCCGGCGTAGAGTTGCCGGCATCGTGCGCTGGGCCCCCCCAAGTTGGGGAGCAGCCACGAGAGCGCCCCCGCCGTCTTCAGCAGGCGCGACGACAGCCCGCTAAAATGCGGGCCGAAGCGCCACCTGCTATCGATCACAAGGCCCAGATGTTTCATCTGGGCCTTGACCTCGATTCTGACGCCCTCCACGAAGATGTGGGCGTCAGGTAGGGGGCGCTGCCGAGTTCCGTGGAAGAACACGGCCTCGGTCTTGTGCAGCACCACCTTTAGACCTAGGCGGCGGATCCTCGCCGCGACCAAGGATCCGCCCGCCGAGGCCAAGTTGTCCGCCTCCCTGAAACTCCCCCCCCCCCGGGCGGTGAGGAGAGTGTCGTCTGCATAGCATATGACACTCGTGCCTCGGAGGAGAGTTCCCCGCAGGAGCCAATCGTAGCCGACGTTCCCGAGGAGAGGTCCTATGACTGACCCCTGTGGAACGCCGGCTTCGACGGCGTACCGCCGGACTTGGCCAGTCCTAAACCATTTTTTTTTTTTGTCGCTGAGAAATGCTTTATGCATCCCCGCCTCCTGGGGGACGAGACGGGGTATGTGGGACTCCCTGTCGGAATGACAGTATACCCACTAAAACTCAGCGGTGTTCCCGCGTCGCCGTGATGGGAGGGCCATGGGAAACCGGCATAGCCTTTACTTCCACAGCCCTCCCGGCGCACGCCCGCCTAGATGGTATGGCGGGCCCCGCATGCCCCCCAGATTGGGGGGCTACGGGAATGGCCGGGAACACCTGGCCATTCCCGTCCCACACTGGTGGAGGCCTGTGCAATACAGGCAACGTTGCCCCCGCACCCGCTGGCCTGCTGGCCTCCACACCCGCCTAAGAGGCAGGCCCCGCATGCCCCCCCAGGTTGGGGGAGCTACGGCCGCAGAGGATAGGGAGAGCGGCAACGAAACACCGACACTCTTCCCCTGCGGCCCCACCGCGTCCGCCATCTAACGGTGGCGGCCCCGTCAAGGCCGCGGAAGGTAGGGAGAGCGGCAACGAAACACCGACACTCCTCTCCCGCCGCGGCCTCCAATCCTCAGCCGCGACAATAATCCTCAGGCACGTAATGATGTAACTTACGCAAAAGCGTGTCATGGTGCACGCAATCAAAGGCTTTAGAGAGATCACAGAAAACTCCAATAGCATTTTGCGATTTCTCAGCAGAGCAACACCCGCGTCTGTAGTTGAACGACCCTTTGTAAAGCCATATTGATCATTATGGAGGAGGCTGTTTAAATTAAAATGTCTTAGCAACTGCTTGAATATTAACTTTTCAAATATTTTGCTAAATGCAGGTAAAATAGAAATAGGCCAGAAATTGCCAACGTCATTCTTATTACCTGATTTAAATAATGGTATGACTTTACTACTCTTCATGAGGTCAGGAAAAGTTCCTAAATCAACACATTTATTAAAAGTAAGTAGTAGTAGTATTAGTAGTAGATAGGGGGCTACGATGGCTATTATATTACTTAAAGGTTAATGGAGATGCCCCAATAATCACCGGTGTTTTTAGACTTAAGTGTATTAAAAATATTAAATACATCACGCGGGGTTACATGTTCGAAACTAAATAAAGGACTACATTTAGGTACACTACTATGCAAAAGGTTTTCAGCTTTAGACGGGGACGAATTTAAGGAGCGAGTCGTAGTTATCGGTATGTTGGCAAAAACTCATTAAATGCCTCAGCTACGTCAGCTGCATTATTAACTAATTTGTTGTCGACCATAATCTCAAGTTGTTTTTCTTGTTTAACAGATTTACCAGTTTCATTGTTAATAATTTTCCAAGTGGCTTTTACTTTATTATTAGAATGTTTAACTGTATCGCCTAAAAATTTTGATTTAGCATAAGCACTAATCTTTTTGAATAATTTTCAGGTGTCAGTTTCTGGAACGACGATTTTTCTCAATTTTAGAGAAGTAAATGAACCTGCTCGTTTGAGTTCCTCGTCTCTTTCTTGCGACTGTGCAAGGGCTTGATAGTCCTCCTCCAATGAAATGGATTCAACCCGCGACATAGCATCTGCAACTACTTTGTCTGTATGTACCCTTGATCTATATCTTATGTCGGTGGTGAATTGGCTGATAAAAGTTAATTGGTTGTGTTGGTGGGAGCTTGTCACGACGCTGCATGAAGGCATACACGAGGGGCTTATGGTCAGTATAAATTGCGGTGTTCTGCACTTCTAGTATGTGCCGAAAGTGTTGAATGCTCTCGTACACAGCTAGAAGTTCCCTATAATAAGCAGGCCACTGAGATTGTTTCTCAGTAAGCTTTTTGCTGAAATATGCTAGGGATTGCCAGTTATCATCGACCTTCTGCTGTAAACATGCACCTATGTGCATGCTCGACGCATCGGTAAAAAGACCTAAAGGGGCCTCACTATTTGGGTGCTATAGAGTAGTAACATTGGCTAGGCTCTTCTTGCAGTCATCGAAACTTTGTTCGAGCTCGGGCGTCCATGGAAATGGTTTTACGCCTTTGCTATTAGTTGCAGCGACTGCGTCAATTAAGGGAGCCTGGTAATTGGCGGCGTCGGGCAAAAATCTGCGGTAATAATTGACCATGCCCAAGAACCTACGTACGCCTTGCACGGTCTTAGGGAGAGTAAAATCCACTAAGGCACGGATACGGTCTTCGGGAGGGAAGAGCCTGCTGCATTAATACGGTAGCACAAAAACGTTACCTCGGCTGCCCCAAGTACACACTTCGCCAGATTGATGACCGCTCCGTACTGGTGCAATCGGTGAAACAGGAGTCTGAGGTGTTCAGCATGTTGCTGAGGGTTTCTCGAGTACACGAGGATATCGTCAACGTAGGCGAAACAGAAATTAAAACCCCGTACAACTCCGTCTATGAACCTTTGAAATGTCTGTCCGGCGTTTCTTAGGCCAAAGGTCATGTAGGGAAATTCATAAAGTCCAAAAGGAGTGATTAAGGCTGTTTTACAAATATCATCAGAATTTACTGGAATTTGTTGGTATGCTTTAACCAAATCAAGAGTGCTGAAAACTGAGCATCCAGACAAGTTGTGGCCGAAATCCCCTATATGGCGGACAGGATAGCAGTCCGGAACAGTGCGGGCGTTTAGTGCGCGATAGTCGCCACACGGACGATAAGTCTCGTCTTTTTTAAGCGCGAGATGCAGCAGTGAGGACCATGAACTGCTGGAAGGTCGAGCAGTGCCTACGCGAATCATCTCGAATTCTTTCTGAGCAGCTCGAAGCTTTAGTGGGGCAAGACGACGTGGTCGCGCTATCACGGGTGGGCCATCGGTAGTTTTGATAAAGTGCACCGTAGTATGCTTCACATCTTTAGGCGCGCCGGGAGGGCGAGATATGCTCGGAAATTCGGTCAAAATGTGCGAAAATGGTGAGTCAGGTGATTGGATAAGTTTAATGCTGGGTTGGTCGATTGAGGAGAATTCTGTTTCCGCTGACAACCCTGTTTTACCGTCTCGCAACCTTCCATGAGCACAGTCTGGTAAAAGCTGGTAATGAGCCCGGAAGTCTGAACCAATTATTGGAGTTTCTACTTCGGCGACTATGAATTTCCATGCAAAGTCGCGTCTTAAGCCTAAGTTCAGTTTAAGTTCGACTAGACCAAAAGTATTTATTTTAGTGCCATTGGCTGCTAAAAGTTCGTACTGGAGTGGCTGCTTTTTGCCCTGGGAGTAACGTCTAGGTAGGCACGAAAGATCGGACCCGGTGTCGATTAAAAATCGTCGGCCCGAATACCGATCAGTAACAAATAGACGGCGACTTGCTAGGGAGCAGTCAGTGGTCGCCACTACTGACTTCTGCTTGAGTTTTCCTGTGGTACAGGACCAGACCAAGTGCACGGTTGTAAACACCTGGAAGCTTTCGACGCGTATCGCCTGTGATACCAGCATTGGCCGTTACGGGTGCGTGAGCGTGAGCTTGAGCGACTGCGGTTATTTCTGTCGTTACTTGTGGTGAGGCCGGTCACAAGCCGTGTCAGGTCCGCCACTTGTTGTTGGAGCAACTTAAGTTGTTCCTTGGTGTCATCACTAGATGATGATGATACCCTACCTGCTGCATGGACATTCATTTGTTGCGGACTGATTTCTTGCAGCTTTTCCGCCAGCTCGCCCAAGTCCTCAAGGGATGAATGCTTTTGGGCAACTAAAATACCTTGCATGTAATGAGGCAACCTCTTCATCCAAATACTTTGGAGGAACTGTTCTGGGAAAGAAGAACCAGCAAGAGTCCTGAGGTGACGGAAGAATGACGAGGGCTTCCTATCCCCTATCTCCTCTTTTTCAAGAAGCCTCCTAATTTTCTCTTCGTATGACTCAGAGAAGCGGGAGATAAGGGCGTTTTTAAGACAAGTGTACGGTTGACTTTTAGGTGGCTCGATAATTATGTCTTCAACTTCAGTTGCGGATTTGGTGTCGAGCTGACTTACAGCATAATAGTATTTAGTCAATTCTTGTGTGACACCATTAATGTGGAACTGTGCCTCCAAACTTGCAAACCAGAGACCTGGTCGGTCTGGCCAGAAAGGGGGAACACGGATGGATACTCGATTTACTAATATAGGTTGAGATCTAGATGGGGACGCGTCCGCGGACTGTTTACCAGCAATGCCAGGTTCAGGGTCCAGGAAAATTTCCTTTCCCTCGGTAGTCATTGCGTTACTATACAAATTATGTTTATTTCACAAACAATAACACACAACCCTAAGAGGGGGCATACAGTATAACTTATACAATAATAGCACAGAGGTGAAATCAAAATGTTAATAAATAGTCACCATGAGAAAACACATTCATAGCAAATAGGACACACAAAACCAAAATATATCATACAGCACACGGGCAAGTAAAAGTAAGATGTTAAAGGTAAAAATATTCTCCAAAACGTCTTTTTAAATTATTAGCATTGTGTCCATGCCTTCAATGGAATAAACCAGGTCAGTGGGTAGCCTTAGGGGCGGAACCAGAATAATGACAAATCGAAACATGCAGAATGCACAAAACAAAAAAAGGAAATGCAATTAAATGATATGTTTAAGCATTTAGATTAAAATCAAGCACATAATGTTCTTAAAGAAACACAGTATATTATAATTTACTCTGTGAGAAACACCGTAGTATTGAAGGTAGGTTGTACGAATGTCCATCCAAGCAGAGTTGAGAAAAAAAAAATTACTTACAGGCTTCTGTTGTCACACTATTGGATACGGAACGCACCTTTACGTATCTAGTTTCATTGGAACGCAGCCGGTTTACGTTTGACGTTTGTAGATAGTGATGACAGGAGATAGGTATGTGTCAGTGGAAAGTCAGGTTATGTCAAACTTTGCGCGTTACCTTTGAAGTTCACTTAAAATCCGCACAAGAAAATATGGCGCTGCTATCGCGGAATTAGCTAATTGTTCTCGTTTCAGGTGGGTAAAGTTCAAACACGGTGTAATTTGGCACAGAAAGTATCCACAGTCGAACACTAGATATCTCGTTGGTCAATGCACTAATAGCACAAAAGTTCAAATACTCTTTAGGCGCGTTATGGCGCCTTGTTTATTTCAAATGAAACTCGGTCCAGTTGTACAGACGTGTATTTGTATCAACACATAACAAGCGATAGCGGTGGAAAGCACGTCATCAACATAAGATAAACAACGGTGTTAATAATTAACTTAAGATGGAATATTACACAGTTCCTATTTAACTATTCAAATTCTGTACTTCTGGTTATCTACTAGATACCATAGACAACCACCTCTAGCCACAGTAGTAGTGTTGTCTCCTACATCTAACAGTGGGAACCACAAACAATTAGTTTGGTTCGCCACAACTCCTTGATTTTCGTGGGTAACTTCGCGTAATGGCAGCGAGTAGGTACCGACTTGGACTTGTTCACGAAGAAACCCGCTGCCCGGTGTGAGTGTGAGCTCGTTGCGCTTCACAATACTGGATTCCAATTATTGTTTTAACACTGATAAGTTCTTCTATCGTCGCGTCGGGGTCACTAATTTAGGCGCGTTATGGCGCCTTGTTTATTTCAAATGAAACTCGGTCCAGTTGTACAGACGTGTATTTGTATCAACACAACAAGCGATAGCGGTGGAAGTGGAATGCACGTAATCAATATAAGATAAACAACGGTATTAATAATTAACCTAGAGTGGAGTAATACACAGTTCTTATATCTCCATTCAAATTCTGAACTTCTGGCTAAGTAGTAGATACCATAGACAACACCCTCTAGCCACAGTAGTAGTGTTGTCTGCTACATCTAACAGTGGGAACCACAGACAATTAGTTTGGTTCGCCACAGTACAATATTTACACTTTTGATTTAGATTCGACGTTGCCTAATCCTGTTAAAGTTCTTCAATATAATAATAATAATATAATAATATCCCTGGACATTTCACACAGCGCCATCTAGTCCCAAGCTAAGCAACCTAATGCTTGTGTTTTGGTAGCAAGATGGCTGATAAACTACTTATATACATTTTTTTTTTTGTAGATACATACATATTATAGATAGAAAAACACTCAGACTCGGAACAAATACATGTAGGTCATACAAATTTTTGTTCCGTGCGGGAATCGAACCCGCGACACGCAGCGCAGCAGTCAATCGCTTAATAATATTAAATTGTAATATATTTTTTCAACTTATTGTATATCACCATTCATTATTTCTATAGTTAGTTACAATCCTACTGATCCTATAACCTAAATTCCGTTTTAAATAATATTATAAAATCCAGTTTCCCTACCTTTGTCACCTACAATAAAAATCCTAATAACGTGACATTGGCTGAATGCACAAACCGTGCGAAGCCAGGAAAAAAAGAAAAAAAAAAAGCATTATACATCTTTTTGAAAAAGGAATACGCATTTATTATGCAGTTATGATTATTAAATAAAATTACGAAAACCGACGAGGCCGCATGAGCTTGATGCCTTTGCTTTTCCGACAAAAAAATATTAGGCTAGAGAAATACTCAAATCAACTCATCAACAATAAAATGTACCAAACAAAAATGTAACTCTCTCTATCAATAATTAGACCAATGTCTCGAATGTTAACTTTTACTTTTAATTGTCATTATTTTTAATAAATGCTTATCTCATATTATTATTGTGTTAATTTTTTCGCAAATGGTACGAAAAGTAGAGTATTTTCCTTGGTGATAAAGCTGTCTTAGTCTTGGGTGAACTCAAATCCCTCGCGATTTAAATCGTCACCCGCGACAGAAGACACTGCTTTATCCCCTTGGTTAATAATCTATTATATTTGGACAGAGTTACAGCTAAAAAGTAATTTATTTTATCTTAAAAATAGTGATCTTAAATACTAACTTCATTGCTAACGTAGTACATGGAATGACGTGATCGGCTTTGACGCATGTCCTAGATAGTTATTAATGCTAATCATAATGGAAGATTCTAGACAGAAACACATCAAATACAAATAAATACTTATTTGCTGACGAAGCTAATATTAGTAGGTTGAGGTAGGTTCTTTAACTCGCGCCTGTTTACGGCGATACTGTGCACGGGGGGCTTTCCCGCTTCGTGGAAGGAAGTGCGCGACATTATGCTGCCCAAGGCGGGAAAGAATATACTGAAGCCGGAGAGCTATCGGCCGATTACCTACTCTGTTGCCGATCGTCTCCAGGGTGTTCGAAGCACTCCTGCTGCGACATCTCTAGCCGCACATCGCGCCACGCCCGCAGCAATTCGGGTTTCGGGCGGAACACAGCACGACGCTCCAGCTGTCGAGGGTACTGCACCACCTCACAGCAGCGCTAAATAAGAAGGAATACTCGGTGGCAGTATTCCTCGACATGGAGAGAAGGCCTTCGACCGTGTGTGGCACGACGGTCTAATTTACAAGATGGCCACCACCGACGCGACGCGCCCCGTTGCGTTGTAAAGGTGGTCTCTACTATTCTCTCCAACAGGACTTTCAGGGTGGTGGTCGACGGGGTTCTATCCGACGTCCGGCCGGTGCTCGCGGGTGTACCGCAGGGCAGCTATCTGTCGCCGACGTGTTACCCACGCTACACCGACGACATCCCCACTACCTCGGAGGCGATGCTCGCGCTGTACGCAGACGACGCCGCGTACATCACTACATCGCTTAATGCGAAGTACGCGGCCGTCAAGATGCAGCGCGCGCTGGAGCTGCTTCCCGAGTGGCTGTCGAAGTGGCGCGTACGAGATCGCGTCTCAATCTCTACGTTGCTAGAACACGCACGCTGTGACACGCTATACTTCCTCGTTTACTTTTAAATATACTTTCGTCGTACATCTAGAGTATTATTGCCTCACACAAACTAAGCGCTACTTCGTCATAGTAGAAAATCATCAGGCAGTCAAGATGTTTTAACTGAAAAATGTTTGAAATCTGTTGGTGGGTGGGGACAATTTTTTGCATGGTCCTTTAATACTGGACTGGTACTTAATACACAATTACTTGTATGTAACTATATATATGTCGGAGTCATTCGTTTGACTATTCGGAACGTCAGCGCCACCTCGTGGCGCTGGACAGAGTCTAGCCTGAGTTCGTGGTGGGACGAGAGCGACTACAAGACGGGTGTAAGCAGAGCTCTCGGGATCATCGAATCATTGGACATCGTACGAACAACATGTGCTCAGAAACTGTCAGCGTTCCGTATCGTTGAACGTGTACCTATAGTGCGTGATTCGCTAGTGTGACTAACTTGTTCGTAAATTATAATCAGATTTGAAGTGCAAACCGTTTTTCTATTGTGTTAACCAAAACTACCCATAGTACGCCCACAGTAATTAAAATATGCCTGATGCTAACGAGAGACAGACATACCATCTCCGACATTGTATAATATCTGTAACAACTGTTGGTGAACCTCAATTAAATAAATAAATAAAACATCGCATCGCAAATAAACAAAAATCAATGCCTCCATGTCAACCGATACAAATATTTAACATTATAAAATGCATTAAAAACACTAATATCGTAGGGTATGACGATATTTCCACTAAAATTATTAAACATGTTGCCGACTTAATCTCTAAACATTTAAGGCATATTCTTAACCTATGTATCAGCCACGGTGTTTTTCCAGACCGTCTTAAGGTCTCCATAGTGAAACCTATACTTATAAAAGGTAACAAGCTACAAATGCAAAACTATAGACCTATTGCCCTTTTGCCAGTTTTTTCCAAAATATACGAGAAATATATTTATAATGAGCCTTACACATACTTAGAAAAACAAAAGATTCTCTGCAACGAACAAAAAGGTTTCCGAAAGAACATGACAATAAACATGGCTATTTATGACTTTTTAAATAAAATTATGACTAATATTGATAATAAGACACCTGTCTGTGCTGTGTACTGTGATATGACGCAAGCTTTTGACTGCGTTGAAACAAACTTGACTCATATGGTATAAGAGGTAACGTTCTGGACTTATTAAACACTTACCTTTCAAAAAGAAAACAAATTACCGCTATAACAAACTTAAACATAACGACTAAAGAAGAAGTAACATACCTGTCTAAAGAACGCACAGTATACTTTGGTGTACCACAGGGCAGTGTATTGGGTCCTTTGCTGTTCCTGCCGGTCGATTCTGTAAAAGTCTCACCGTGAAAACTCAAGTGAAGTGAGCGTGATGTGAGTTGTCACTAGTGTCAATCTCTAGCATTATTTGGAATGACAGCTCACTCCACGCTCACTTCACCTAAGTTTTCACGGTGAGATGGTTACAGAATCGCACTGCTGATCTATATTAACGACCTGCCCAAAGCTATAGACTTCCCAATAAATACTATCGTCAGCAAAATCTTTGCTGACGATAGTACGATAATAATAGCACGGGATAAACCTGAGTCATATGAAGCTGATGTTAATAACGCGGTAACTTCAATAATCTCTTGGCTTGATAATAATAATCTAAGAATTAATCTTGACAAAACACAAATAGTGCACTTTGGCCATAAAAAAACTGATTCGAAAATGGAGGTCCATTTCCAGAAAAACAAAATTTGCGATGTAGATAGTGCAAAATTTCTAGGTTTGATAATTGACAGGCAGCTCAATTGGAAGGATCACATTGAAGCGCTATGTAAGAAAATCAGTAGTTCATCCTATGACTTGTATAAAGTTGCCCCTACAATTAACACAGATGCACTACTTACAGCTTACCATGGTCTTGTAGCATCTGTACTAAGATACGGGATTATATTCTGGGGTAACTCTACAATAGAGAAATCGTTTATAAAGCGCAAAAGCGATCCATCAGAGCCATGTTCGGACTACAAATAACGGACAGTTGTGAACCATATTTCAAAAAACACAAAATTTTAAGACTACCGTCTTTGTATATTTATGAAACTGCCTTATTTGTAAAGTTGAATTTACACCTGTTTCCCAACTTATCGGATATAGTTAAACGTAACAGGCGGAATGATATGTTACGCGGACGTAGAGCCAAAACAGCATTAATGTGGAAGAGCATATTCTATATAGCTCCGCAAGTTTTTAACAAAATCCCAAAGCAAATCAAGCAGGTAAATCTAAATGGGTTTAAAAAGGAACTTAAAGAGTTGCTATGTAAAAAGTGTTATTATAATTTAAACGACTTTTTGAATGATACTTCCTTTTGATTGACATCCTAATTTATTTGTAGTTTTTTTGTATGTATTTTGAAATCTCTGTTTGATAGTTTGACATTGAATAATACTTTGACATTAATCTAGATAATATTTTTAACTGACATGCCTCATTTTGTAACATTAATTCGTAGTTTATTCAATTCAATATTAACCTAATATTTTTACTTTTGTACTGTAATAATTTTATTTGTATACCTGATATTTGCGCGCCCCACGTGGCAGAATGTGATAACACCATAAATGGAGAAATAAATGAATTTGAATTTGAATCGTCCTACGGAACCATCGCACACTTCTTGGCAACTTAAAAATCTCGTCAAAACTATTTGAACTATAGATTAGTTAGGTGCAGCCAGTGCAGCAGGTCATTTATTTAAATTAGTCTATGCAGGAAGCTCATCTGGCATGGTAACTGTGGCGCTGTCGGTGAACAAGACTAATAACGAGATTTTTTTTCATAGTGATTTCGCTAGTTCCACTTTTCAGCCACCTGGTCGGAAACGTTTGTAAATTGCGCGTATACATCCATTCATCACGTGTTCAATAAACATCATTATGTAAACATTATTGATTCTACAAATCAATAAAAGTTTTATTCACCTACATGTATGTAGTTTTTACTGTTAGTGCGGTGTGTGTATCCGATGAATTCGTAAAAATAGCATTGCAACATTTTTGACATGTAACGTCACGTCATACGTCACACTTGTCGCTGTCGCTTACGCCAAGAGAAACGGACATAAGGTGATTTTACAGGCAAAATAATATCCTGTTGTACCATCGATTTCAGAAATCAGATGCCCTCACTACTGTATCTACGAAGCCGATAGACGATAATGTAAACGACATGAGGAGTGCTAGAGACGGCATAGGTCGGTGAGCGAAATGTCGATAGAGTACGTGCCGGTGAGTGAGGGGGAGCAGGACGAGCCCATCGAACTGCCGACCGAGGAGGACGGCTCACTGCTGCTGAGCACTGTGGCGGCGCAGTTCGCGGGCGCCAGTGGGCTCAAGTATCGCGCCGCCGGGCGCCTCCGCGGCCTGCGGCTCGTGGACGAGCGCCTGTCGCCGCCGGCCGAGGGCTGGGGGGCGCACCGCTACTGGTGCGCCTTCCCGCGCGCCTCGCCCGAACCCACGCCGCGCCCGCGCTGCTCCGACCTCATCGTGCTCGGCCTGCCTTGGAAAACGGGTGAGGATGCAGTGCGTGATTACTTCACCGCCTTTGGCGAGCTTCTCATGGTGCAGGTGAAACGCGACGCCAAAACCGGGCTTTCCAAAGGGTTCGGATTTATCAAATTCGCGGAGTACGAGTCACAACTGCGCGCCCTGGGCCGGCGCCACATGATCGACGGTCGCTGGTGCGACGTGCGCATCCCCAACGGCAAGGATGGCGGTGCCAGCGCGCACCGCAAAGTGTTCGTGGGCCGCTGCACCGAGAGCCTGACGGCCGAAGACCTGCGCGAGTACTTCGGTGCGTTCGGCCAGGTGACCGACGTTTTTGTGCCGCGCCCGTTCCGCGCGTTCAGCTTCGTGACGTTTCTGGAGCCCGAGGTGGCGCAATCGCTGTGCGGGCAGGACCACATCATCAAGGGTGTGTCAGTGAACATCTCCACAGCGTCGCCCAAGCGCGAGCGCGGCGCGCGCGGCTCGCAGCTGCTGGGCTGGGGGCTGGTGGAGGGCGGCGGGCGCGTGTTCAACTGGGCGGGCGACGCGTGGCCGCCGCAGGCCGCGCCCGCGCCGCCCGCGCCGCCGCTCGACAAGCCCTACCTCAAGTATGAGTGACATCGCTGTGTACATAACCTCTCCCTCGGACCTGGCTCATGCCCGCTATGCTCTTTGTTGATCACTGTCAAATTTTATATGAAATGTGTAAATAATATTATAATATAGTATGATGTTGTCCGGATGTTTCAATTACTGGTTATACTTTGTTATTATGTACATAAACAATAATGTTACCTCTAATTTGTTACTTGCAACTTTTAAAGTTGCCTGATCTGGATCTGTTTGTTCATAATTTTATGCATACTTTGAGTTGTATAAAAATGCGGAAGAACAAAAATATAGTCGTAAAAGTTTTATTTCATAGTGAAGTTATAGATTATTTTCAAATGACAGTTGGATGAACAACAGTAGTGATAACAATTAATACTACTTTACTAAAACCATAAAGATGAAAGAGAAAGAAATGTAATGCATTGAGAATTTGAGATACACAATGTTGTTGACAAATTGTTGTTGAATATGTATGTAGGCTAATAATTAAGGGGTTTGTTTATTTAGAAATGAATGTCAAAAATGTATGGTTAAGCAGTCGCTAATCACCACTTAACTAAGCAATGTTTATGAATAAAGGGATTGAGATATAAACAAGGAAAGGATTGGTAGAAAACTTGGTAATGATTATAAATTATGGCGTAACAGAATGTTTATGGCAGAGAATGTGGCTAACCCATTCTGAAGCGGACAGCAATAGCATAATCAGGGTCCAGACCCGTGCTTCACCTAGGTTTCAGCCTATAGCATTTTCAACTCCGAGACTCCGAAAGACAGGTTGGCCATTATCCAGGCCCCAAGCAGGTTGGTGGATGGTAGTCTTTTTTTTTGGGATTAAGACGGGTTTTAGCAGTGGTGATGAAATAAAATAGGTACAGACAAAAAGAAAATGTTTCTAGTATTTGAACCCCTCGTCAAATGGGCTTCAAGCGATCTTAGAACCTCCGAGCTAACATATCAGATAGGTACTCACAATATTTAAATGTTCTTCATTCATTGTTGCTATTCTTGTAAAAAAAAATGTGGTTGTAAAAATACAAAGAACTGTTTTGCAGCTATGTCAGATTTGAATTGCGTGTCTATTAGTGGGGCACCTAAGAAGTCAAAGCTACACAATGTAAAGAGCTTGTCTGGGTTCGTAGCTAGCTAACATTTACAAAGTAGGACTGGAAAACGGTTGATGTGGGTCTTCATAGTTGACATAAATGAAACTATTATTTTTTGATCAATTATTAACGCACAAAATATTACGTCGGTAGTTGAGTTGCAGATATAATTACAACCCGCTATACCTTAGCCCTACAGGATCTCGCAAGCCTACCAAGTTGATGTTACAAATCTATCTAGAGTATAAGGTTCATAGTAAGATGGCAACGAAGCTGGATGCAGGTTGTTTCTGTTCCGCAATGTTTTTATTAAGAATCGTCATTGCTGAAAACAAGGTACGTGTCTCAAGCCGTACACTACCATTCGAGATACTTACACCTCGCATTCGAGGTGCAATCCGATACTGAATAGCATAGATAAGTAAGTACTGACGCTGAATAGAGCAGGTAGAGCAAGATGCTCGAAAGAGGAACGCACAGTCGCACATTCGTCTTTTTACGAATTTCTTCGCGCCTACACCAAAGAGTACTAGGTAAGTATAAGACGCCGAGGCCTACACAATGAGACAACAACAGCAGCATATAAGTACTTAGCACATCAAGCTACTACAATCTGTCAAATTTCTTTAACAGATTGTCGACTTTATTGCTAAAGCATTAAGGTTCAAGGTTGATTGGGAAAATTTGACAGTTTCGGGTAGCTTGACCTGCTGGCGTCTGTACATTCAATTTAAAATGTAGTTGCCAAATAAATAAAGCGCACTTTGTTCTTCGACGTCTTTTTTATACGTCCATGAGCTCGTTATATCTTTCCCTATATAAAAATGTACTGATATCTACTAACTCTATCGGTAGGTAGGAAGGCGATCGTATATTTTTTATGGATCGTATTGTGAATGCGCGAAGAAATGCGTTAAAATTTCAAATAATTATATGTGCGCTCAGGGTCTTTTCAGGGTCGTGTTTATTCGGGCTCCAAGAAGAACTCAATGCCTAGGTACATACATTAGCAGTCATTAGCACCGCCTCCGGAAGTACCTAATCAAGTAGGTATTATCAAGATGAAATTAATAAACAATTTAAACACGACGCCGCAACACCATACATTTTTTTTGTTCAATTATAAACACACACTTATTTTTAAACAAAGACATAATAGGTAGGTAGTGTCCTCGTTATCTTTCAAAAGTCAGCACCCGTCTAGCTGATGGTAGTGGTTCGTGGTTGCCTGATAGGAGTTCATCGTAAATACTTAGCAGCCCAATCAACTCGCGCAGCCCCACTGCCAACAGTCGTTGTTTCTGAAACAATCCAAAACGCACCTAAACTAATCGCAACGAACTAGGGTTCCCGCGACATGACAATTGGACGAAATCGCCAATCTTACCTCGATGCGCCCGAAGGGGCAGCGGCCGAAAAAGAGAAGTGTCTATTCTTGAACCGGTGACGTAGCGCGCCGCACTGAGGTAGGCGTGCGCCGCGCCGCCGGGAAGCGCACGCGCGTGGCGCGGTGGAGGCGGCGCGGGCGCGGGCTGCGCGGCCGTCTGCAGCGCGCCCAGCACGCTGCGGCCCCGCGCCGGCTCGCCGCCGCGCACGCCCGACACGCGCCGTAGCGGCGGCTCCCCGCCCGCCTCGTGCACCACCTCACCCCTACACCGTGGAATATCGTTTAGCCCGCGCAATTTAAATTGCAGCACTGTTTTACGAACACAAAACAACGTAAAACAGTGCTGCAATTTACTGTTTTAGCGGGTACCATGACGGATTTTTTTGAAGTGAAAACTTCTTTAGCGGCTTTGTGCACTTTCGTTGAGATGGGTAAAAAATGTTAAACTCGCGTCAGGAGTTCAGGACACGTGACCTGATCGAAAATTCGTAAAACGGAGCTCGCGTCAGGACACGTGACCTGATCGAAAATTCGTAAGACGGAGCTCGCGTCAGGACACGTGACCTCCAGGGTAGCGGGATTGTCCGAAAGGGTTACCGCTGCCCTGGAACATAAAGGGCTAAGGAAGGAACACGGGTGGGTTTTAGTCAGTAAGAGTCTGACACTCCCTCCTGCTCCACCTAGAGCGGGAGAGTCATTTGATGATTTCCCATCCTCAAAAAAAAAAAAAAGGACACGTGACCTGATCGAAAATTCGTAAGACGGAAGGAGAGTAGACCGCATTCCAAAATATCAAAAAACCACAACATAATATTCAAATTTTCACTTCTGCCGGCACTTCCGAAGTGCAAACCGTTTTTTTTTTATTCACAGTAGGTATTTACCTCTCTTAAAATATTCCTCGGCACCCATGGTGACCCCCCCCCCCCCCCCACAAAATCTTGGGCTGCGACCGCGCCTGTACGATAAACTTTTTCTGATGCTCCCGCTACATTGCCGCGATAACGCGAACTACAGATCACGCTCTCCCTCTCGTTCACAGCTTGACGTCTTACAACAGTGTACAATCGCGACAGTGTAGCCGTAGCATTACAGAAGTCGCTCCGCTCAAACGCAAATTTTATTACAGGACGTGTGGAGAAATCTCCAGTAAAAGGTAAGGTCAGATACACATACCCGAGTATATCGGCGAATCTGTCACGCAGTGGCGGCGGTTGCACCACAGCGTGTAGCGGCAGGGTTGAGACGGGCGATCGGGGATGCTCTGGTACATTTTCCGTTTCAGCTCGTGCTGCGCTTCTACAAGTTGTAATTATGCTATGATAAGAAACAACGTGGCTTCCGATTTATTCAGGTAAATATATTAGGAACGACTAAAACGAACCTCCTCGCACGTGATGCAGGTGGTGGCAAAACTAGCGCAGCGCCCACAGCAAAGTATGGAAATCTATGAACAACCACAAAAAGAAAAATGAGCTTCAACACTTTTAGCTATTGGCAAACAATTAAGCAGTCGGCCCACCTGATGGTAAGTGGTCATCGCTACCTCTGGACATTTGAAAACTTATATTAATATAAAAATTACCGAAGCGCCTGAGGGGCAGTGGGACGATCCCGTGGAGGGTATCGCATGAACGCGGCGAGCAGGGCCAAGGCGGGTGGCGAGGCAGAGGGCACGACGCGCGCCAGCGGCACGCCTGCGCTCGACGGGAAGCGGAACCGCAGCGCGTCGGCGAGCGCGTACCCCTCCGGCCAGTCGTCTCGGTCGGGAGTGCCCAGCACAGCGCATATCTTGTGCAACTGGTCTATTTCAGAGTTCCCCGGAAACAACGGCCGACAGGTATACAATTCTGCCATAATGCAACCGAGAGCCCACAGATCGATGGGCGCACCGTAGCGCGTGTCGTGCAGCAACACCTCCGGTGCGCGGTACCAGCGCGTGGACACGTAGTCGGTGTAGGGCGGTCGCGAGCGAACCTCGCGCGCCAATCCGAGGTCCGCGATTTTCACGAGTTCGGGTCCAGCACACAGCAAATTTTCTGGTTTCAGATCCCGGTGGAAGAACCCGTGACGATGCATATGTGCCAGCCCCTGTAATACTTGATAAACAATGTTCCTCAACACTGGCTCAGGAAAAGCGCGCTCCGCATCGCGTATCAGCTGGTAGAGGTTGCCCCGCATGTACTCGAACACGAAATATAGCGTATCATTTTCCCGTATTACTTCGCGTAGCTTGACAATGTTGGCGTGGTTCAGCTTCTTGAGCGACTTGACTTCGCGTAGGTTCATGGCTTCGTCCCACGAGTAGTACTTGCGTTTCATGCGCTTGATGGCCACCTTCTCGCCGGAGTCGCGCCGCTGCGCCAGCACCACGGAGCCGTACGTGCCGTCGCCAAGTTGCTGCAGCACCACGTACCGGTTCATGGTGCACCGTGCCCACCTCTATATAACTTAACCACACATTGTCACACACTATATTTCTAAATTATAGTAAAAGGATGTTGAATGCAATAACGATACGAACGAATAAAGATATCTAATTTTTATCCTTCTTTGCTTGAAGCACCTATCCATATGAGCGTAGATTTTTTATTATATCACGGAGCAAATGAAAAAATGTATCAAATACCTATCTTTGGTTATTACATTTTTGACGGCATTAACTTTCAAGGTAAGTAGTTTAGATTTCTCGGTAATAATAATCAAAGGGCCGACACTTTTTGACATACCTACCTAAAAAGACCGAAATCGCTTATATTGTTATTACAAAATCACAGGTTTTTTAAAATAAACATTTGATATCAGATGGATGCACTAGGAATACTTTTTAAAATATCAGATCTTGATACACTCTAAGGTACATGTTATTTACAATTAGTTTCTATGGTTACCTTGCGATTGTGACATGTAACATAGAATAACCATTCAGTTTTGTTTACAAAGCCAGCAGCTTCCACTTCAAGGTCTCCACACACTATCTCGGTCCGTAACCCAACCGTTAAATTATAACGTATGCGCAATGACGGTTACGTTATACGGTGACAAAAGTTTCCGTTTGAGTTCATGGGTTCATAAGCGTGTCCGCCATCAAAGCTCAAAGTCAAACACAAAACGCGGTTGTGCTGGTGCACCGTACAGCACCCGTTTTATTGTCCGCAAATAGCGACGACGTGTGTGACCAGGAACAGCGGTTTCTCAGCTTCGACTTCGCTCCTCAGTGTGAATCTGCACGTCAATTCTAACAAACTATTAATTTTTGCAAGAACCTAACCAGAGCGGGATAGTGGATGAATACCTTCATCAGGCATGTACCACGCTGCTATTTCAACCCATTTAAGACATAACTTGTGCTTCAAATGTAAGCTATAAAGTACTTACTAATTCTATAGTTAGAATGATTCACATTCACAGTATTTGTTTGACATTGACAGGTCTATTTACGATTCTGACAATTTCTGTCACAGTCACAGACAGACACTACTAAGCACTACTAAGCGTTCTGTCTGTGCTGTGATTGGCTGTGTGATCTGTGGTAGATCTGTCTGTAACTGTAGCAGCATGCGCGCTACATCTAATTGAATTCTTCTTTATTTTTAAGTTGCTTACTGACAATAGGGAATACCCTACACTAAATATAATAATTATTTTTAGTCCGTCAGTTAGATTATTGAAAAATAATGGACACGTACACGGAAGCCGACCCCAACATAGTTGGGAAAAGGCTGGGCAGATGATGAGATGACGTATATTTTCTTTTGTCAATCAAACAAAAAATGACAAAGATAAAGCGCGTCAAAATTTGGGAGTGGGGGGTCGTGACGTCACTTGCTTGCAAAAGTGTCGCAAGCAAGTGACGTCACGCGGAACTTTATCGGGCAATATCTTCATCATTTTTTATATAATTAACAAAAGAAAAAATACGGGTTCAATATTTTTTGCTAATCTAAGTGACGGACTAATTTGATTTTTTTAGGAAAATAGCCTATCCCATATAGTTGATATACGGTTCCATGCATCGTTTGTCTTTTGTCTATTTTTATTATTGCGGCTGGGGAGTTTGTTGCGCCACTTCTTCTTCCCAGCTATAGCACTAGGAAGTGGTGAAGGGCGGGCGTTTTTGGGGGACTGTCTTTTGTAATTTTGACGTTCGAAAAGTGCTGATTCTCAGCCTAATTTGAATAAATGACTTTTGATTTTTTCGCAACGCGCGATAAGGAACTTCGTTCCAAAAATTATTATTAAGTATTATAAAGTTCTAGGCATTCTAAAATTCACACTTCATTCCATTTTGTCTACACATCCTGTTGGGTCGGGCGCTAGCTGTCTACTGAATGCAGGCGAATGTGTAAACACTTAGTAAACAGTAAGTTCGTGTTCGCTATTCGTGCCCTTTGATTCGCGTCCGAAAAACCGCTCCCAACGCGATCGCGCGAATCGCGAGGCGAATCACGAGGCGAATAGCGAACCCACTGTTTACACATGCGTGTTCGTTATTCGCCTCGTGATTCGCCTCGCGATTCGCGCGAATGTGTAAATGCGGCATAATATTGTGAGCAATTTATTGTGCGTGTTTTCAATCAACGTTCATTCTATGATTACAACTACCTACAACGTTACAGCAGCAAGGATTAGCGAATATTCCAATCAAATAACATTAATTTACTTTACTTGCAAATAACTCAATGTTGCCATGTTGTCACAGAGTACATTATAATATCCACACAATCATCCACATCATCAGGAGTGTATGTGTTCTGTGCACTTCATCCAGTGGATGATGGATCACAACATGTATGCTGCGCTTCTACCGCTCGCGTAATGTTTAGTGTGATGGTGTGATGCTTATTTTAGTCGAGTAATGTGTGATGTTAGAGCTGGTTCACATTAGGTCGGACCGACAGTTTGCCGTTCACCGACTGCCGGGTGTTGCTGTTCACACTAGACGCCGCCGACCCGACCTAATGTGAATATAACGGTCGGTACGGTCGTTTTACTGTTCGGCCTGGGTCGTCACAAAACAGTTGTGAGTTGTCTTTCGTATGGGATGGACGACGACGACGTTTTCAATGCAATGTGGTATTTAAATAAAAGGCAGAAAAAAAGAAAAAGGAAATATTGGGTGCATCCAATAATTAGATGCACCCAATATTTTTGGCAGGCGGGTGTCGCCGCCGCTTCGCGCCGACAAATGTGAACGGCGCCATACTTGCTAGTACGCCAATATTGGCGTCCGATCCGACAGAAATCGTGGCTGGACATACGGTAAAAGTGTCGGCTCCGACAGTTTGGTCGGGTCACCCTAATGTGAACGGTGCTATTGACATACATACGCCAATATGGATCCGACACGTTTGTCGGGCCGGTAAAACTGTCGGTCCGACCTAATGTGAACCAGCTCTTACAGTACGCGCTCGGGTGATAATACGTGTGATGCATCACTCGCAATAATTACGCATGTCTGTCATCCACCCACCCACCATTTCATAGATTTTAGGTGATTTATGATCGTTTTGAATCCACTGAAGTCGGATCGGCTATTTATTGTTTTCTACTACTCATAGCCCCGCCTAGGGTATTAGTGTTCTGTGGCTGTTCTCATTCTCAGTGCTCCTCATACATAGATCATACACTTATCGGACCGTCAACAATGCCACAAAAATAATCAAAACATTATTATTTTACATTGAAGTGAAAATAATGACAGTTTTTTAGTAAACTTACGGATATGTATGACAGACATGAGTGCCGTGTTAACTAGATGTAGAGTGAGTTCGGAGCAACTGGATTTATTGCTGTCGTTTATGGAAGAGCACCCCGACTTCGCAGCCGGTAAACAATCAATATACTCCCGGTTCAGTTCGAGCAAGCTGTGGCGACTGCTGGCGGAGCGGCTGAACGCGGCGGCGGTGGACAGCGGCGGAGCGCGCAAGTCGCCCGACAAGTGGTGCCGGGTAAGTCGCTTCATGTTGTGGGTTACTCATGTGACAGATGCGTTGATGCTTAACATCGAAGCACTGGCATAGTATTTGGAATTTCCGGGTGTGAAGCCCTGGTTGCCCCTGGGATCGAATTCTTACTATAGGAGGGAAGCGCCAGGGTTTCCGCAAAACTTTCAGTTCATATAACCCTATTAGAATAGCCATTTATTTCGGCAAATATGGCTAATAAAAAAAGAAAAAAGGACAACTAAAGACTATCAGGAAGACGCTACTGACTGACCAAAACTGTTTTTGAAAAGGACTATTTTCATGAAATATCAATCAAAAGGGTTATATTGTTGATTTTAATTATTATACCATGCGTCATGTTCGTGAACGGGCACCGTCAGTAGGGACTGGTCATCTCTTTGCTGCCATGGGTTATTTTAATTTAATTTAATATTTGAAATTGTTCTTATTTTTATTTTTTTAAACTTTTCATTACGGACGCTTTTAATGTTCTGCATTGTTCTCACATGCATAATTTCTAACATGAATGATGTAACCAATATTTTGTAACCATATTATATTGATTTAAAAGAGTGTCCATGGAGTTTCTTGCCCGTTCTTCTCCATAGGTACCTACGCTTTGGAATGGGCAACTAGCTTCATTTTTCTGACTGACCGACCCCTTGACGATTCAAACGTGCCTGTAATGGTTTAATTGAAATAAATATTTTGAGTTTGAGTATAATTCTGCAAATACATACCTACTTGTTATGGTCACAAATCATATTATGTTCAACATGCAACCTAAGACTGACTTATTTGAACTTTGCAGGCTACCCTGGTACTTTCCCCTTAATATTTCTAGCTTTCTTCATTTCTGTCATACCATAAATAACTGAGGGATCAAAAATTTACCAGTGCACAATAAGTATGTGAAGTGTCTTAGCATAGCTAAGCTAGCTGGAAAGGTCTTGAAAAATTATAAAGGAGTTTTAAAATCACTTCTTTTGTTATAGTTGCATGCTTCTACAGTGGTAAAAACTCCTCCTTTGGTTCATTCATTTCAATTGTTTTGGGTTTGGGTTGACATGTTTTTTCTTTGCTCGTTCCCTACTCTTATAGCTTTCCACACATACTAAAAAAATGTTCTCACAATATTGTCCGCATTCTTCCGTTTCACATGACCATACCATGACAACCAATCCCCACAAATCTTTTTAGACACAATGTCAGAACTAAACTCAGGTGCAACCTGTAGGTAATTTCAAGTAAATTTTGATGTTGTTTGCTTTGTCCTGTCTATTGTAATTATATTATGCCTTTGAGAAATACTTACTACTACTTAATTAAATATTGTGCATGCGTAAATATACATCCCAACTGACAGCGAGACCCTACACTGTGTGTGGTCCAACACGCACTTCACCAGGTTTTTTTTTTAATATGAATAGGCTCGCATTTGAACAATGTGCATATTCTTCTATCAATAAAACTGGATAACTAATCATCTAGTACGTTAAAACAAAGCAATGATTCTAAAGAAAAGTAAATAAAATGTTGTTGTTACAGTATTGGGCTGACATAAAGTACAAAGCTCGCAAGAAGTGTGCCGCCGGCGGCGCCCTGGGTGACCTCTCCAGCGTCGAGGAGCGCTTGCAGAATATATTCAACAGTAGCGGCCAAGAATGTAAGTCACGGGGAACAAGAATGTATGAAGGCGAAGTGCAATAGTCTCGTTAAGCAAAGCACTATGGTCACTGTGCTATGCTCAAATGCATTGTACAGTCATAGTCACAACAAAAGCCACCACCTCCACCTTCAGGGCTTTTTTTCTGCTCATTGCATGATAGAATCTGCTACACCGACTCAGCATTATTTTTTGGCAAGCAATGTTTACCAACTAATTAAATTACATTATTTTGTAAAATACCTACGAACTACTTCGAAGGCATTGAAGGACATCTTTTGGCAAATTTTTAGCAAATTGGATTTCTTGGGTTTAAATATTTTTGCGGGGATCCCGAATTCATTCTTGTTCATAAAATAAAAGTAACCTACGTTACTCCTTATAACATCAGCTATCTGCCAGTGTAGTCCCGTCAAAATCGGTCCAGCCATTTCGGAGATTAGCCGGACCAAACAGACAGACAATTTTTTTGTTTTATCTTTTAATTATAATTTCATGTGCATTTAGTAAAAAGTTGTTGTGTTTGTATTTTTACATTACAAACAGACACTTCAATTTTATTTATTTGTATGAATAAAGATTCTAAGCTTTTGTCCGTCTCTGCGAGTAGGTGTTGTTAGTTCGTTGACGTCGTCAATGCCATACAGGACTATTGGCGGTGGCTTTGACAGCTTAGGTTTGGTCGCTGTAGCGTAGTCCTCTCCTGCATCTAGTGGTAGATTAGTTGGGGTAATTCGTTTGCGCTTTGTTGGTGCACTCACTGCCAGGAAGGTGGCACTGGCATAGAATCATGGGCGGTAGACGTTTGGCTTGTATGTTGAGATTCAGAGGCAGGTTTTGGGGCATAATCCGCTGTATGTTGTCGTGTGGGACAGTGAGCACGATGATCCGGATGACAGTGTCATCCGGGTCTGTTGAATACATTTTTTATAAGTTCGTACGTAAGTACCCAGAATTCTTTACAAAAAGAGAGGACATACAAACGAAAATTATTTTAACACATAATAATAGACTTACCAACATAGCGACTAAAAATGTACTCCAATAGTACTTTTGTCATGTCCATAAAAATCTATAATATCCGAAACAATAAAGAATTTAAAATATAGTATAAGCGAATAGTTCAAACGATAAATTATAAATAACTTCGTATTTATGAATGTTTGTACAGACGCCAGCAGGTCAAGCTACCCGAAACTGTCAAAATTTTCCAGTTAACCTTGAACCTTAAAGCTTTAGAGATAAAGTTGAAAATCTATTTTGACAGATTGTAGTAGCTTGATGTGCTGGCGTCTGTACAAACCTACTTACAACAAAATTTAATTAAAAATATTAAAAACCCCCGACACAAAATAATAATAAAAATAGTATGAATGTAAAAAGCCTAAAATAATTTAAAAAAACGATTGATAAAATAGCCACATAACCTTGAAATTTTGACCCTACGTACTTACGTAGGGTCATAATTTCAAGGTTATTTAAAAAAAAAAAAATTATACCTACTTATAAATAAAATTTTTTTTGATTAAATGTTGTCCCGTCGCACACTGGTCCACTTTGGCAAAACTATAGACATAGGAATCGATGTGAGTCAGTGTGACCTGACCTTACAATATATTATGTGACTAGGAATAATACTAATAAATACTCGATTATGTTCCTAGAACTTGTGGCAAACTGAGGCTCAGTGCAATAAAACATGACGTCATCATTATGGAATGTGAGGCTTGCAACTACAATAGATGAGTCTATTACTTATTTCTCGGAAATAGTAAGTTTTTTTAAAAAACGCGACTAAAAAAAGTTGTTTATAATCAAAAGAGGAATACGTAAAAAAAAAAAGAACTCAAAATATACACTGACTCACATCGATTCCTATGTCTATAGTTTTGCCAAAGTGGACCAGTGTGCGTCGGGGGACCGCTCTAATTATTAGCTTAACGTTCGGGGGGCCGCTACTATTTTATACTTTGACAAGTATAAAATAGTAGCGGCCGCCCGACGGGACATAGTGCGACGGCGGGACGCCCGACGGGATATAGTATTCTACTAGTCAAGCCCTTTCATTTGATACCCATATTGAGGAGTTGTGAAAAAATATGTAATCCGCCATTTTGTGGTGGCGGCCATCTTGAACCGATTTTCATCAAACATAGCTAAGAACACTCCCGAGAAATTCACCTTTCAAACCAAAAAAAAAACAAAATCAGGTCCATCTTAATCGACGAGAACAATGTCATCGGCAAACAACATGCACCAGGGTGCCTCCTCCTGTATGTCCGCCGTCAGAGCGTCCATAATCAACAGGAAGAGGTAAGGACTTAAAGCCGATCCCTGGTGCAAGCCTACAGCCACACTGAACTCGCCGGTATAGCCAGCAGACAGACTATACATAGCACGAATTAACTCTACATACTTCTCGGGCAAACCTTTCTCTTTCAAGGCCCACCACAGCACATCACGAGGTACCCTATCAAACGCTTTCTCCAGAGCAATGAACACCATGTGCAAGTTCTTATGTGCACGTCTGTACGTCTCGTATGTACAATTGGCGGAGTGCAAAAGTGGCGTCCATTGTTCCTCGACCTGGCGTAAACCCAAACTGATCTGGGGCAATCTCACTCTCCTCTCGCAATCTTTTCTCTATTACTTTCCCCCATACCGTCATACTAAGTGACATGAGCTTTATCCCTCGATGTTGTTGCAGTCCTGTACATCACCTTTATTCTAGGGATAATAAATATTAGTAACGAAATAAATAAAAATAATAATAAGTAAATAAAACAATAATAAGTAATTCAAGAAATAAATGGTTTTTACAATGCTACTAATAAATTTATATAATTTAAAAAACAATAATTTTATAATTCTTAATTCAATTCTGTATTAATAAAACAGTATAACTTGCTAACTACTTAACTAATAACAAAATTGATAACATTAAACACCCAGTGCTCTTCCTCCTCTCTCCTACTTGATCTATGCTGTGCCCGACAGGGTCCATAATTGTGCATAATATAATTATTTCCCTACCAGCTGTATACATTATGGTACGCAATAAAGAATTGAGATGATATATTTACTGAGTAACAATTTTATTGAGCGCGTTCCAATTAATTATTATTATATATTTAATGTCAGATTACAATGATCCATAATGGTTAGTAACAATTGGAACTTATAAACTATGTTAGTAGGGTTACAAAAATACAATACCTAATTAAATACAATCATTAAACAGAATTACAAATATTAATAACAGCCCAAACATTTATTTATTTAACTGTCCCTACCATAATGCTCACCCAGAGCGAGTATATTGGACCCTGATATTTATCAGAAATGATCCTCAGAATGCCGTTGCTGCTGCCGCGTACTCTGCCTAACAGTGACGACACACGCTTGCGTCTTATTGCATAGAAGTCATCAGTACGCGCTTCAGCAAACATCGCGGAAGCACTGCAGAACCGCGGCAACCGCAACAACATTCTGAAGACATTATTGTATTGCACCCGCAAAGCGCTGTATGCCCTTTGAGTATAATTAATCCACAGGCTGCTCGTGTAAAAAGATTGACAATAGGCTTTGAATAATGCTAACTTGACTTTAGCTGAGCAACGAGAAAACCTGCGAACCAACATATTACCCCGGACAGCCAGCGCTCTGCGTTCACGTTCAATGTCCTCGTTGTCCTTCAGATCGTCGGTGACAATATGCCCTAGATATTTAATTGTTTTCACTCTAGTGAGAGGAGAACCGTTCAAGAAAATGGGTGGAGTTACATGAGGGGTTTTATCACCCAGGCCGAAAAACATACACTCGCTCTTGGTCGCATTGTACACCAGACCATGTCTCTCAGCATACCGCTCACAAACCTTCAGAAGGTTGCGAAGGGCCCCTATTGATGGGCTCAGCAGCACCATGTCGTCGGCGTAGCTTATATTATTGACAGCGACCCCATCAATATAACACCCCGCATGCATGCTGCTGAGCTCACCAATCAGGCTGTCCATGTATACGTTAAAAAGCGTAGGTGAGGAACTTCCCCCCTGCCTCACGCCGCACTCCAGCCTGTACTCTTCAGACAAGCAATCCGCCCATTTAACGACATTTAATTGATTGTCATACCAAAATTTAAATATCTCCACTAGTTCCGTCGGTACATTTTGTTTTCGAAGTTTATCCCACAGGACCTCATAACAAACCAGATCGAAGGCTTTGGACAAATCTAAAAAGCAAGCGTACACAGGTGTCCTGCGATCCAAATAATACCTAACCGTGTGCTTCATACAAAGAATGGCACTCTCAGTGGAAAGGCCAGGTTGGAAGCCAAATTGCGCGTGATACAAGTTTAGGTTCTTCCTTAATTGCCTGTTAAGCAGATTATCCAGTACTTTGGCTACAATTGTTGCCAGGGAGATGGGGCGATAATTAGTTTTATCGCAAATATCTGCAGTTTTACATTTAACTATTGGTATGACTATTGTTCTCATGAGGTCCCGAGGAGGATACTTATGACTTATACATAGCGAGAAAAACATGGCCAATACCCTGGGTAAATGACAGCCTGCGTGACGTAGATGTTCAACACTCAAGCTGTCATGGCCAGGGGATCTACCACGAGTCATGCTGTCAATAACACTCTTAACATCTGCAGATCTTATTTGTATAGTGGTGGTAATATCAGTCTGGAGGCTACATTGTACCGGTACCGGAGACATAGGTGAGCTTACTTGAAAATGTGCCTTAAATATATTAGCAATTCTATTGGAGTCTCTTTCAGAATTAATACATTCGGCACGATGTTGTTTTATATTTAATTTATTAGTACATTGCCAGAATTTTTTGAAGTCATGATTACTACAATGAGATGCCAAAATGTCCATTTTAATTTGTTCAGCGTGGTCTTGACACCACTTAAGCCTGGACTTAAATGTTTTCCTACTATGGCACATAGCCTCATAAATGTGCCCGGACGACGGTTTCCCATGCCAGACCCAATTATTAAAATTATTTTTAGCCACATGATGAGCCTCTTTTACATGCTTATTCCAGCCATATACCACCTTTTTACTTTGATGTCTCCTATGAGTAACACTTTCATAACTCTCTATACTCGCCTCTCGCAGCGTTTTTATAATACTATTATACATAATATCTATAGCTTGCTGATGTTTTAAATTCTTGCAATAATTATCAGCGCACGTCTGAAATTCTGGCGGAAAGTCGATACGTTTAAGATTTTTATTACAAACGTCATGATACCACTGAATTTGTCCTGGGGTCCTATTGCCCCAAACTATTTTGTTAGGTATATAATTGGAAGTAGATTTCTTGTGTCTTACAATATTATAATTACATTCTATCTCAACAGGAAAGTGATCAGACCAGAAAACATTATAATGAATTTTTACATTTGATATAACTTTATAACCCATTTCAGTACTAACATAATGGTCAAGCCATCGGCAAGAACCATGAACGTCACTTATAAAAGTATAGTCACCTGCGTTAGGGCCTATGCGTTCCACGTCCGCACATACCCATCTTTGCTCCCCACAGAAATGCATGAGTTCATTATAAAAGAGACCACCCGGGTGGGCATTAAAATCCCCCAGAACGAACACTGATTCGACGCCACTGCTGTCTATTATTGCACAAATCTCACTCAAGCAATCCGTGAACTCGATAAGATTGTCACTAGACTCAACAGGCATATATACGCACATAACTAATACCGCACATTCGTTATTCACCACTACTTTACACGCCGCTAACCGATCAGAACTGCAATCCACGGGAGTGACGGACGCAAAAGCATTCTTACGCCACAGAATAGAAACCCCGCCATAAGGTCTTCCTTTCAGACATCCAGTTGACATATCAACCGACGATTTGCCAATGTACGCATAATCTTCACTTATTGTGCCCAGCAGTGGGATATCATGTGGAAGCAACCACGTCTCCTGTAATGTTATTATATCTGCCTTGCCACAAAAAGATCTCACACTTTCCATCGAGCGCTTAAGGCCTTTACAATTAAATGTCATAATTTTACTAAGTGTGTTATCCATTAAATTTAAATATTATTATTAATTATCGTGTCAGGGCGTTTGTCCGCAGTCCGGTACTTAGAGTGTACAAACCGACGAAAAACAATCCCTTTCGGCCACATTGATTCATTCAAAAACATATGCAAAGTATAACTCGGTACAAAAATTTTGTAGGCATTATATTTACTTTCATTCTTAATGGATAGCTTGGTCGGTGACACTTTTTCTCCAGTTTTCTTTAGGATGTAATTGGTGATATCCTCTGTCGAGGTTTCCTTATGTACATTTGTTATATATATAGGTAATCTTTTCTCTGCTGCTCTGAAATTTAATTCTGCATCTTTTATGGCATTACCAACTTTTCCACTGAAATAATTCTTCCTCTTAGGCCTCTGTACCAATGTCCAATGTCAATTAATGATGGTAGTAATTATTTATGGCAACACTACTTTTCCAAACGTCAGATGGCATTTTTACATTGACGTCGTACGTAATATAAAAGAAAATCTCCGTGGATCTTTGGCAGTCGTTACGGGTCATTAGAAGCTCGAAAGTTGACAACCAGCCTTACCAAGGGGTATCCTTTTACCCAGTATCTGGGTTGTGGAGGTCAGATGCTCCATGTAAAATACTGATATTCAGCTGCTGGGTTAGACTGGAAGCCGACCCCAACGCAGTTGTGAAAAGGTTAGGCAGATTGATTAGGGTCGCTCGAAATAACTGGAAACTAGACTGTCACTTATGTGTAATTTTATTTATTTTAACTAGTTCAATATGAGGTATCGATTGATCCATAATACTATAATATTCTTAAGAGAGCTGATGAAACTGAGCATTCTCTTGTATCACGAGCGCATGTGAGCCCAAGCCCAGGAAATTAGACAGATTAAAAGCAGATCTGCGAAAAAACTTCTCACCTTGACTATGTTTATTAGGCCCACTTGCGCGTTTAATGAATAAATGTAGAGTTTGTACAGTCCGACATAAAAGAGTAGAAATTAAAATATTAAGGAACTAAAAAGTTTTCATGCGGTGTATGGCAGAATTTCAAGCTGGAAAGCTGCTTTCCAACTTGTGAAGATATTTACAAACGTACAGCGGATTTTACTGGTAAGTAACGATTGAATGTTGCACCAACCGTAATTACATACGATTAATACATTCATAGAGCAAAATTTCCAAACTAAATATTATTTACAAATCATTTGTCTACCATTTTTGAGGTAAGATAAACAAATACCATTGTAGTTATAGCGCGACTAAACAACGTTGAAAGTAAGGCAAAACAAATTAATGTACTTAATTTATTTTATTACGAAATATTTTTTTTTTGCCTTCCTACCATATTCGTTAAAGCAACAACATAAATGTAAAGAAACTTGATTTAAAAAAAAAAACACGTTGTTCTTATTCTTCCGTCGACCGTCAGGATGACAGTAGTTATAAAATTAAACGATATGTAATATTATGTAAGGGTCACTCATTTAACGTTGTATCTATGTATATTTTATGTTAATACCATGCTTTGTTTGTTTTAGGGGTTTCTGCACAAGCACAGTGCGCAGAATCGTGCAGCACGGCATTGGAAAACGGTGGGAAATTCTCGACACCAGCTAAACAGAAAGGGTCGTCCCTTAAAGGTATTAGATGACTTTGACACATGTGCAATTTGGCAGAAAATTCTTTTTTTTATATTGTTTAGAAGGAGGTACCAACAATAGGTAAATTACTAGTTCAATTAAGAGAAGATATCGGCTATGACGGAAGTCGAGAATATTTACAGAAACTTCAAAAAAGATTGGATTTCGATATAAAAAATGTAAAACAAACAGACAAGCTGATGGGAAATCCTATCCTATTGCACACAAAAGAGAACAATATTTAAAAATTATTATGGAAAAAAAACTTGCCTGAAGAGATTCAAAAGGATATAATATATTTAGATGAAAGCTACATCCACTCCAGTTACAAGCTTAAAAAATGCTGGCAGTCGATTGAAACTGAAGGATTCATTACGGACATCTCGAAAGGGACAGCGATGGATTTTAGTTCATACCGGAAATAAAAAAGGCTTTGTGCCTAATGCTCTACAAGTCTTTAGCGGTGTGAATAAACAAGAAGATTATCATTCTAAAATGAACCAACATAATTTCACTAAATGGGTTACAGAAAAACTTCTCCCTAACATCACAGAGCCCTCAATCATCGTGATGGACAATGCACCCTATCACTCTGTTATAAAGAATAAAGCTACGACATCAGCTAATAAGGTAAATGAAATAAGAATATGGTTACGAAAAAATAAAGTGTCTTTCGACCCAGATTTGAGAAAACCCTCGCTTCTGACGCTGGTAAAGAAACATAAGCCTGAACCTGAATACGAAATTGATGAGGTTATATCGCAATAAGGTCACACAGTAGTAAGGCTGCCACCATACCACTGTGATCTGAACCCTATAGAATTAATTTGGGCATTGGCTAAGCGAAAGGTCGCTTCACAGAATTTGGTTGCGAAAAAAAATTAAGGAGCTAACCGAAGAGGCATTCAATTTGATAACAGCTCAAGATTGGAAGAGTTGCTGTGAGCATGTTAAGAAAATTGAGAAAGAGCATTATGATCGTGGAAGAACATAGTACAATGAAATAGACCGTTTAGTAATACAGGTTGGTGGAGACAGCAGTGACGATGAGATTGGTTCAGAAAGCAGTGACGAACCACCAGACCAGACCAGGTCAGATCTGAAAACAGACGACTTGAACTTAGGTGATCCCATAGAAGGTGTAGAATATTTAGATTTTAATTTATTGGATTAATGCCCTTTTTAAATTATAGTTTATATTTGAGTGGAGTTGTTGTTTTATTGCTGCTACATACCAAATCTACTATCTATATAATCTATGCGGAACTTATTGAAAGCATTTGATTCATAAACATAAGGAGTTATTTAAAATATTTACTCATTATTTAAAGCTAATAAATAAAAATAATACTAGTCAAGTATCAAGATTAGCTGGGTCGTACTAACTGGGTTGCTACCTGAGCGATTGTGGCGCCCTCATTTATTTTCTACTCTTTTATGTCGCACTGTAAACTCGGAGTTAAGTAATTAACATTTTAACTCTTATGACGCGTTCCGCGGTTCCGCCACTAAATAATAACACCGGGTTAGTTAACCAGACATTGGTGTTTTTTGAGTTGGGAACATTGCAGTTCAATCGACGAATCATAAAATAGAATTGCAATAATTAAATTACTTTACGATGCGTATTACTTTCATGTCTTAATTTTAATGTGAGCCCTGACCTTTACTATACAAGTACGCTGGACTAAATATTCTATACGAAATAAGTGTTTGCGTTACCCCAGCCAGATGTTGTCGAAAATGGTCATTTGAATCTTATAGATAATTAGTTTTGCGGCTTCTGTAATTGTTGCACACATTTTTAAAGGACAATGTCCAAATTGGCCCTGTGCAATAAAGAGTATCAGATTAAACGATAATTAATCGCCTATTTTATTATTTAAGTTGCAAATACTTCTGTATCACGGACTAGCTGTATTCCAAAATGTACTTTTAATAGAATTTAACGCGACTAATAACATTAGATCGCCATCTTCGCCTAATGTCATGTCGTGTCAGAAGTGAAATAGGGATGTCCAATCAATTATAATCGATTGATTGAATTATTATTCGATCGATTGTGTTTTCTTTTCTAAAGTGTATTTTTAAAAACCTAATAAGAATACTTTATGTATGCAGTCATACTCCAATTTAAATAGGTAGTAAGAATAATATTATACAGTAATCAAAACTTTTTATTTTGATTATCTAATTCATTTTTTACGACAATTAATACAAAAATAACATTTCTCTTTCGGCGTAAAATAAACCATTGTCATACATACTTGTAATGTTTATATGACAAAGGTGATGTAACAGACAGTTTGAAATAATTTAAGAACACAGTAAATCTTAATCGAAAAAATCGATTATTGGTGTGGTGTCGTACTACATCCCTAGTTTTGCTGTGAACGTCACGTCGCGTCGTTAGTTTAAATGCATTTTAATTTTGCACTTGCATCCACTTTTTAGAAAAACAACTGCATAGGTACCTAATTATCTAGGTAGGTATTATGATATTACCTACTTTTCAGTTTCTTAAAAATCACTCAGAGCTATGAAAAATCGTAGGTACCTACATTTAATATTCGTTGTTATGGTTAGATTATAACCTCAAAATCTGATACTTTTTTTGAAATATACCTTTTTTGCAGCTAGTCCGCTACAAATACAAGATCTTTTAAGAATCTACTAATGATAGAGAATACAATACATAATTATCCGATGCTCTTGGCTCCAGGGCCAACAATATATGGACGCAGAGCAATGTCCTTTGTTGCGCTTATAGTTTTTTAATTATTTCGCAAAAACATATCCTGCTGGGGTAACGTTACCCCAGCCAGACCTTTTTCTTTCTAATGGGAGTATTTAAATAAATACTAGCTATAAAATTAGTTGTCTATATGAAGTAAATGTTGTGCCTTATTTTGTATTTGTTCTTTCTTCGGTTGCGAAGTTATTCGAGATTTTGCTGGGGTAACGTTTTTGGTTTTGCTAGATCTTTGAAACGGTTAAGCGGATTCTTATCATATTTTGTACATGACTTCTTAGGAATTCGTTTAAATTTGTTCTGCAATAAAAAAAACAAAATAATGCATAGCTTGAAAGGTTATTTCATTAAATAGAAAATCACTTCAATTGGTCCCGGCACTCTCAATAAGAGGTTTAAAGACTTACTTTAAACGTTATTTTGAAGCTTGTAATTGCCTTCAAATGTATGTGAAGTTTCATTAGTATCCTGTAAGTATTTAACAAGTTATGATGATATTCAATTCTTCACGAGCACGGTCATGATGCGCGCGGTGTTATTTGGCCACTGATAAGCCTGTTTATGGATATATGAACTGAATGTTATGTCAATTATTAGTTGTTTAGTTCAGTTGTATATCAGTAAAATTTCAGCGTAATACATTGGATAATTAATGAGATAATACGATTAAAGTCATTAGGAAGTGAATGACCGTGGTAACCCGAACAAGTTTAGGTGGTTACGAAAAAGCGAAAACGTAGAACATTATGCTGTCTTTTGAAATGTTTAGTATAATACACCTTGCAATTTTGGTACAGACGCGTACACTGTTAAATACATAATAATATCTGTACTATGAAAATATTATTATTATCTTCCAGTTGCACATACTTATCAAAAATCATCGATAACACGTGTTCGGTGGGACGCGGGAGGGGTGGGGTGAAGGGGTAATTCATTGTTTGCATAACACACTAAACATGCTCCATAATCACATAATTCATCTTGTAGAGTGCGCGTGCGCTTCCGTAGTTCCGTTTCCTGTTTTTGCAAATATTTATCGAGTGCGTGAAAGCTATTTAATAAGTGTGGCGAATTACTATTGATCTGTGATTTTAATTGATACTAGCTGCTGCCCGCGACGTCGTCTGCGTGAAGGCTCTACAGCACCAAAAATACCTAAGATGCCAGTGTCGCTACAGCATTTTATGTAAACAACTTTTGAAATAGCATTAAAATGTAAGTTTTTTTTTGTAAGCAAAGCAAGTGAAGAGAGTCATATGGGAATCCTGCTGCGTTCAGTCATAAAAAAAAAAAAAATAAAAATAAAAAAAAAAATAAAAAAAAAATAAATAAAATACATTTATTTCGAGCAACATTAACTCATATGTGGAGTACACACAAATACAAATACACACAACATATAAAGGTTAATAAAAATAAATAAAATAAAATAAAAAGGCAACATCTAACGGGCCCTGCTGACGGCAACATGCCTATCACAGCAGTGCCGTATGTATGGGCAGTCCATCCGGTCCGCGATCATCGCCAGTACAGCATTGGGGCTGCCCCACACTCTACGCACCAGAGACGCGGCACGCTTACGCATGGTCGCATAAAAGCAATCAGTGCGCGCCTCAGCGAACATGCCAGAAGCGCTACAGTAGCGAGGCAGCCCCAATACCGCCCTGAGCGCGTTGTTAAACTGGACGCGGAGGGCCCCGTAAGATGCTCGCGTGTACTTCGCCCACAAGCTGCACGTGTAAAGGGACGTGCAGTACGCCCTGAAGAGCGTAATCTTCACCTCCCTCGAACAGCGCGCAAACCTACGCGCGAGCATGTTCGCCCTCACCGACAAGGCCCTCCGTTCCCGCTCCATGTCAGCATTGTCCTTGAGGTCGGTCGTAATTAAATGCCCGAGGTACTTAAATTGATCCACCCTTTCGAGTGGAACACCGTTTAGAAAAACGGGTGGACAAGTTTGCAAACGTTTCGTACCGGCCTCAAAGACCATGCATTGACTTTTGGTCACATTGTACTTCAACCCATGACCAAGGGCATACTCCTCACAGGTCCGCACCAGCTTTCTGAGGCCACAGATCGACGCGCTCAGCAGCACCATGTCGTCTGCGTAACTAAAATTGTTGACACAGATTCCACCGACATGGCAGCCGACATGCTGGTTACTGAGCGCGACGATCAAGGCATTCATGTACAGGTTAAAGAGGGAGGGGGAAGTCAACCCCCCCTGCCTCACCCCGCACTGCAACTGATACGGCTCCGACATTGCACCCGCCCACTTAACGCTATTGACCTGATGACTGTATCAGTATTTAAAAACGTTAATAAGTTTACGCGGTAGGTTTATTCCCTCGAGTTTAGCCCACAAGATGTCGTATGACACCAGGTCAAAAGCCTTGGACAGGTCGAGGAAGCAGGCGTGTACAGGAGTCTTTCGATCTGTGTAATATCTGACGGTATGCTTAAGACACAGTATTGCAGTCTCAGTTGACAGAAGGAAATAGAGAAAATAATGCAGGAATACATTCCAGGGCACAAAAGAGTACAAGTACGTACAAAGGTATCATACCTTACAACACTTCCCTATAAACTACGTTTGTAGTTATGCTGCCAGGAGCCAAAATGTAAAGAGAGTCAGGACTGGTAACGCGGGAGCAAGCGACGTTCAGTTGCCCGTGTGAGAAGCAACTCGTCCTGAGGTCGACACCCGCTGCCCTCAGTGTCTACCCCTGCGACTTATTGATGGTCATCGCGAAGCAAACACTCACGGGGAACTGTACGCGCATGAACTGGAACGGTAAGTTATGAGGTATGAGGGGAATGCGTGGTATAAATACTGCCTCGCCGACGCCACAACCCGTAAGAATTTCCGCCTCAATGGTGTGTCTGTGGAGCGAGATGACTTTAAGGCGGGTCCCGTTACACAACTTCGGAGGAGATAGGTTCCGAAGAAGCATAATCGGGACACCGACCTTCAGCTTGATGGTATGCGGTGGAAGTCCACTTGCTGACAGGGAGTTCAGAAATTCCACGGGATAATGTGTGGCGTCATCTTGCTCGACAACAGTGTTTATCGAGGTGTAGACCACTTCATTCCCCTCAATTTCCGAGAGAATGTGTTCGTTAATTGCTGCAGCGTGATCATATTTGGGCGTCAAAATGGCTGAGAATGGCTCACACACCCAAGAATTCTGCTGGTGCGGTATACGACTGATGTCCTTGTACACACAGCGAATGAGTTCTTCTAAGCTGGATACCACTCTACCGAGAGACTGGAAGCACCTCCTGTCCATCTCTCTCTTCTGGTAGAGTGCCTTCGCCAAGACTTAGAAGGACATCGGAGAATTCTTGAGCACGTGCATTGCTGCCGAGCCGAGCTCTCATATTAATGGTCAAGCGCAGCGTACGAACTCGTGACCACAACTAAGATCGTTTCAACGAAGCATTCACCTCGTCAGACCTCGATCCTCGCGTCACCACGGGAAGCGTTTGCCGGAAATCGCCACTGAACAGAACTGTGACACCACCCATCAAATGTTCGTTCCTGCGGATGTCCTGCAGGGTTCTGTCCACGGCCTCAACTGCCTTCCTATTGGCCATCGTACACTCAACCCATTCGATCAGAGAGCAATCCTTGAGCACGTGTCCCTTATCGCTGTTACGTGACACTCCATAAACAGGCGTTTCGGCGCTCTCTAAATCAATGGGAATTTTAAACATGGCATGTGCTGTCTGGCCATCCGGAAGCAGTGTGGCAGCGATTCCCGACGACGCTACAACAATAGCAATTTTGCCTTGCATCCTGACCTCTGCAAGTATGCCAGTGGTAACAAATGTTTTTCCTGTTCCACCAGGAGCATCCAAGAAAAACCCTGGTTTAGCCCAACGCGAACAAAAGTATTAATAGTCAATGTTTATTTTGTACTAACAACATGAAATTGATGGAGAAATGATCATCATCAATGAACTACTTAACACCGCATTTTTTAAAATTGTCTTCCTCAACTCTGCTCAAGATTTTGAGGGTTTTGTTGGAACTTGAATTTGTCAAAATGAACTATACGATACAACTTTTATGAAGAAAATGCACATTGCCATCTATGAATTTTAAGAATAACTAACTACTAACCTCGCCAACATGATGAAATTTAAATTATTAATTTCCAAAAAGTGTTAACATGTAACTTGATTTGATTTTTATGAAATCTCATATATGGCGCTGCTTTAAAGTTGTATTTATACTACTAACATTCATTAAACTATGTTTCTATGCCCAAGTTACTTAAATGGCGTAGTTTTTATAGTGTAAAGCTAGATAATAGCATGGCTTACTCAAAAACAACATTTAAATATGCGTCGTTAGATTACACGCTGTCACAGAATGCGTAAGAAAAATAAAGATTCATAGCTCCTCCCCCGTATGTGATAGCGTGATAATATGTAGCCTATATGTTGACCCGACCTCTTAGTAATATTCATGCAAAATTTTAAGTAAATCCATGCAGTACTTATTGAGTTTACCCCGGACATACATACAGACAAACAGACAAAAATTCTAAAAACTACATTTTTGGCTTCGATATCGATTGTAGATCACGCCCCAAGTATTCTTTTTAAAAAATATTCAATGTACAGTTTTGACTTTCCTACGATTTTATTATATGTATACATAAGTAGGTATTAGTAGATATACGTAAGTTTAGTGTTAACTGAAAAAAAAAAACATTGTATATTATTTATTGTCTGTGATCATTACACATTTTAATATGTGTATATTTAAATAAAGACTGTATCTGTGTACTGTGTATACTGAAATCTATAATTTAAATAAAAAGTATTAGAAAATTTCAAAAAAGCAAAATTACTATCTGTAATTTTAATCTGTGATTGTTTTTAAGTATAATTAATACTTTAAAAGTTCAATTGAATTGATTATTTTACCTGTTAATAAAAATTCTTTAATAAACATGTAGTTCTTTTTTAAAACTTGTGTACATGTCTGTACTAAATTTGTAACACTATCCTACATATTTTAGAAGGTAGCATAATGTTCTGCGTTTTCGCTTTTTCGTAACCACCTAAACTTGGTCGGGTTACCACGTTCATTCACTTCCTAATGACTTTAATCGTATTATCTCATTAATTATCCAATGTATTACGCTGAAATTTTACTGATATACAACTGAACTAAACAAGTAATAATTGACATAACATTCAGTTCATATATCCATAAACAGGCTTATCAGTGGCCAAATAACACCGCGCGCATCATGACCGTGCTCGTGAAGAACTGAATATCAATCATAACTTGTTAAATACTTACAGGATACTAATGAAACTTCACATACATTTGAAGGCAATTACAAGCTTCAAAAAAACGTTTAAAGTAAGTCTTTAAACCTCTTATTGAGAGTGCTGGGACCAATTGAACTGTTTTTATATTTAATGAAATAACCTTTAAGCTATGCATTATTTTGGGTGTTTTTATCGCAGAACAAATTTAAACTAATTCCTAAGAAGTCATGTACAAAATATGATAAGAATCCGCTTAACCGTTTCAAAGATCTAGCAAAACCAAAAACGTTACCCCAGCAAAATCTCGAATAACTTCGCAACTGAAGAAAGAACAAATACAAAATAAGGCACAACATTTACTTCATATAGACAACTAATTTTATAGCTAGTATTTAAATAAATACTCCCATTAGAAAGAAAAAGATCTGGCTGGGGTAAAACATTACCCCAGCCAGATCTTTCACAAAAACATATCCTGCTGTGGTAACAACCACAGCAGGATATGTTTTTGTGAAATAATTAAAAAACTATAAGCGCAACAAATTTAAAAATGTGTGCAACAATTACAGAAGCCGCAAAACTAATTATCTATAAGATTCAAATGACCATTTTCGACAACATCTGGCTGGGGTAACGGACACGAAATGAGTTGTTTAACTCTAGGTTTACCTCTAACTCTTGATGGCGCAAGATGAATTATTTGATTAATGAGTTATCGAGGATAATTATCTACGTGCAAGTGGGCCTTGAGGGATTACAAATACTGCGTGAAAAGTTCATTCCGAAATAATGTATGAATAAAAATTATAAACTGTCAAAGGTTTTGCAAATATTTGGGGTACATTCGTTTTTATGTCAATTTATGCCATCATAAGTTTCTTCCTCAATTCTGCACGAAAAAAGTAAAAGCAAAGATTAATAAATCTTAGGATCAATTAATAATGGTAACACAACAAACGATTTTACAATAAACAACCTATAAAGGGAGGCATGCAGTTTGCCTGAAAAATCTCATTCCTTCGGTTTAGAAACTGGGCACAATTATCTAGGTAAATAACAAAGATCGTAATCATACATTTTCCCAAACCACCCTTTAAATGGATTGATCGGAGCGTTGAAATTCCAAAGAGAATACGCGAAACCCACGCGGGCTAAGAGAGCCAGTCACATAAATTGACGTAAAACGAACACTTGATGAAACACGATTTTCGGGTCCTTTGACAGCTACTAGTTTTCTTTGATTTTTCACTCAGTATTTCTAATGCCTTAAAGTTAATCCAGAGCAGTTGTGGCCCAGTGGTAGGGTAACGGCCCGGACTTAAGAGTTGTAGGTCGTTAGTGCGAACCCAGTCAGGAGCGTTACTTTGTGTAATTTATTTCATCATCACTGCTCTCAAACAGTGAAGGAAAAGATCGTGAGGAAACCGGTATGTCCTACAACCAAAAAGTTCGAAGACATGTGACATCTACCAATTCGCATTGGGCCCGCGTGGTAGATTACGGCTCACTCCCTTTCAAAAAGAGAGGAGGTCTGTGTCCCAGGTGTGCCGGTGTACGAATCCCGGTGAGAAATCTTCACTGGGATTTATATCGCAGACGAATTCTTATTTTCATTGGGCTTTATGTTGTGAGCTTTTAGTCGTAATGTAACACTCGTTAGCACGTGTGCGTGCACACACAAGTGAATGCTTAGATTTATCAGCACGAGTTCTTGTAATAAAAGCACTAACAAAGTCGTGCGCGGTCTACAGCGGGCGGCGCGCGGCGGGCGAGCCACTCAGACGACGAGCGCAAGCCGGCGCTGCTGGACGACGACATGTGCAGCGAGGGCTCCGCGCCCGCGCCCGACGCGCCGCGCCTCGCCACCGAGGAGCTGCTGGCCGAGGCCGCCATGCGCAGCGCGCTGGCCGCCGAGAAGCAGGCCGAGGCCGTCGCGCAGGCCGTGGACCTGCTGCGCGACCTGCTGGCGCTGCTACGCGAGCGCCACGCGCTGCCCGCGCCGCACGCGCAGCACGCGCCGCACGAGCACCTCGCGCCCATGCAGCACCACCACCACCGCCTGTGAGCTAGCGGCGCGCGCGCTCAGCCGCGAGCTCGCGCTCGCAAGGGCGCAGGCCTACCAGCGCCGCCACGCGCTCGTACACTCGGTCGGCGCGGGGCCGGGCGCGCGCGGCGCCGTGGCGCAGCACGTCGCGCAGGTGCTGCGGGCGCGCTCGCAGGCGCTCGGCGCGCTCGCGCACGGGCGCCAGCGCGTGCTGTAGGGCGCCGGCCACGACGCGCTTGTACTGCGCCGTGGAAAGTCCGTCGGCCTCGAGCACGGCCTCCTCGGGCAGCTTGTCGCCGGCGAGGCAATGGATGGTCACCAGGTTGGACACGCCGGGCCGAGTCTCCGGGTCGAAGCTCACCTGTGTGCATTCATGGTTTACGTTCGAGCTGCGGTGCAGTATGCGCACTCGGTTTAGATTCATTCTGATCGTAGCGATCGCGACGGCTTTGCCAACAGTGATTCAAATTGGCAACGGCGGTCAATGTTTTGTTTAAAACTTCATAAACATTATACCCAATTGCGCCGCGTAGCGTCGCGGTCGCCACCGTTCGAATGCTTGTTGTCGCAGTCGTGCATCTAATTTTAGCAAGATGAGTGACTCACTTATATTGCAAAAAGACAATAATTAAAAATCAATTTACGCCAATGGTATGATTAAAAGTTTTTTTGAAGTACAATCTATTTTAATTCACCTTTCTTTTTCTTACACTCTTATTTGTTAGAACAGAAAAAATAAGCAATTACGTCAGACTACGAAGATGCTTAACTACGAGTATATCTCCTACAGAAATAGCAAAAGTCCGTGGTCCACTTCGAAAGCTGGCACACTGGCAACCACCCTAAGCTCGTTAACTTCTATTATATGGCAAACCCTCGAACAAACTACCTAAAAATTCCAAAACTGTAACACTGACCGGCAGCATATCGGCAAACCATTTTAAACGATTTACTGATTTTATTGTGTACGTTACCCCAGCAGGAAAGTAGCTCCTAGAGTGATAATATATGAGTGGAACGAATAATTATTATATAATCTCCTGTGGATGTGCACCACATAAAAAATTAGTGTGCTTTGTAGTTTTGGAAAAAACCGGCCAAGTGCGAGTCGGACTCGCGCACGAAGGGTTGAAGAGTTCCGTACCATTATCTATAAAAATCACGTCTATTGTATGTGACCCCCCTAAATATTTATTTTTATTATTTATTTATTAGCCTTTTAACCGCTTATGCGACACATATTTTCGTGCCCCTACCGCTCGTGTCGCATTTCTGCGACAGAGAACATGCATGATTTCTTCGTTCTATTTTCGTCCTTAACTGCGTGGTACAACTAAAACGCTGGTTTTCTAATAAACCTTTAGGGAAAAGTGACGGGGAGTACACACAGTTTCAACATACCTAATATATACTTATAAATAAAAAAAACTTGAGAGGTGTCAAGGGATTCCCGGATGGAACGAAGTTCCTTTCAATTAATTAGTGAAGGAATTGTAATAAAATTTTATTTTTTTTTAAGTTATAAATTATTTATTATGTACAGACGCCAGCAGGTCAAGCTACCCGAAACTGTCAAATTTTCCCAATCAATCTAACTAAATGTAGAAGATTTTTCATATAAACTGTATCCCCGCGTTTCACCCCCACAGGGGTGGAATTTTAAAAAAATCGTTTGGGATGTATTCATAAGTTGACTCAAAGATTATTTATACTAATTTTCGAGTTAATCAAGCCATGCAGTAAAATCCTCCCCTGAAAAATTGAGTACCCCATTTCAGCCCGTGAGGGGTAGATTTTCAAAAAACCCTGATGACACATTACCTATTCTTTACTTTCAATATTAGGTATAAATACTGAGTTTCGAGTAAATCGGACTGCGCGGACTTCCATACAAACTTTGAAACCCCCCAATCCCTTATTAGGGGGTAGTTTAGAAGAAAAAAAAACTGACATTCTTCATAATTTATTTAGATAAGTATTCGTGCCAAGTTTCAAGTTTATTAACCCAAGGAATAAGATTTTTCATACAAACGAATTCCCCCCTTTTCACCCTCTTAGGGGTGGAATTCTTCACGAAGAACACACCCTCCAAATTTCATGTCTCTAGGACCAGCGGTTTAGGCTGTGCGTTGATCTATCAGTCAGTCAGTCAGGACTTTGAATTTTATATATATAGATTAGATAGATCTAGTCATGATACATGCCTTGCCAAAAATACCGACATTACCGCATTTTTTTGCTTAGTTATTTGGATATGAATTTTTCAGTGAGAGAGCAATGACCTTTAGAAAATCTTGATTCAGTGAGAGGGCAATGACCTTAAGAAAATCTTGATTTCAAGATTACTTAAAGATATAAAACTTACGGTTTTTTTAGAATTGAAAATGATGTTGCAGGATTTCATATACATATTTAAATTTTAAATTAGGAGTGTTGTAGCTTTAGCTAATTTACCTAATTTTTGTTGCGAATCTATCAGATACTGCCGTAAACGTGTTCTGAACGTGTGGATAGTGCCCAGTACCCTTAATGGTGGTGGGATATTATTCCACACCTTAGGTGCAGCGAATCGGAAAGTACCTCTGAAAGCTGCTGTTCTATGAGACTGTGTTGAAAGTTGTTGTGCACATTACCTGGGCGCGCAATCTCGTCTACTAGTCATCCAACTAAGCTTGTCGTATAAATACTTCGGTTACTTAGACTTAACGATACCAAAAAGCAGGTACGCTAGATGTAACTTTCGTCTCGACTTCATCTTGAGCATAAAGTCGTTTGTTAAGAACGGGGGTGACATGACTTCTAGGGGGAACCGAGTTACAGTAGCGCGCACGTGCATTTTGGACTCTTACGTTTAATAAATTATTTGAATTTATTTAGGCTTAGATCTTGAACGGAACTTTATTATAAAAGCGTATACATTGGCATCTGAACGAGCCACCTATTTTCTTGAGCCTTGTTTGGCATCTAAACGAGCCACCTATAGGCTATAGGCCTAACAAATTTGTTGTACCTACAACAAGGCTACAAGCCTTGTTGTAGGTACAACAAATTTGTGTTTGTTCCTAGTATTTATATCATGGATATTACTGTATTTTTTAAACAATTTTATATTTTTATGGGCATAAAAGATTTTCATAAATATATTGTGAAAGCACAGTCATAACATAACATTAATCTCTTTAAATTTATCTCTGAGCGAGTGTCTCGGACTTAATTTATAAATTGATTGAACAGCTCGCTTCTGCAAAACAAAGATAGTCTGAATATCAGTGGCATTTCCCCACAATAGTACACTATGAATATAGCTAAAGTACACTAAACGGGCTGTCTCTATATCAGTTAAATTATAACAACGTATGCAGCGGAATTTAGCTTTTTTGACAATTTATCGATATGTGGACCCCACAGAAGCTTAGCATCCAAAGTTATGCCCAAGAATACTGTGCTGTCTTCAGGATTCAATTCTTCGCCCTTTCACCTGCCTAACGTAAGGTAGCGTAAACTTAATTTTTTTTCTCGTTTAAAAGTAAATTATTAATATTGAACCAGTGGACTACTTTAGAGATCGCGCTATTTACATCGTCAGTAGCCTGCTGCTGTCGTTTAAGTTTAAACAAATGTGAAGTGTCATCTGCAAACAACATGATTATCCTTTATGAGGTACAGACGCCAGCAGGTCAACCTACCCGAAACTGTCAAACTTTCCCAATCAACCTTGAACCTTAATGCTTTAGCGATAAAGTTGAAAATCTATTAAAGAAATTTGAAATATTGTAGTAGCTTGATGTGCTGGCGTCTGTACAGCAAGTCATTTATATAAATAAGAAACAAGAAAGGACCAAGAATTGAAATAAGAAGAATGGGAGTAAGAAGTTAAAAACTTCAACTATTCATAGACCTCGTCTGACAAAACAAAAACATCGATCACTAATATAGTGATCGATGATTAGCGAAGAACTTCCTAATCAGTTCGGCGTTCCACAGGGTAGTATCCTCGGTCCAACATTATTCTTATTTTATATAAACGATTTATGAGACATCCACTCCAAAACGGTAAAATCATCACTTACGCTGATGATACTGCCATGGTCCATGCTAACACGTGCGTGGGATGTTTTTAATAATTATGGTCAACAAGGTTTTGATACGGTGCATAAATGGTTATATTCCAATTTGCTTACCCTTAATGTCGATACGACAAAATACATGACAGACCTCAGGATCGACTCAACTTCAATTTGAAAACCCCTTCATGTAATTTCATCAACCATTGTTCTTGTCCTGTATTAGTTAATCAAATTCTACCAAACGCCTTGGCATTACCATAGAGGAGCTTGTGGCTAAGTAATAACAGCAACGCGGGTCGATCGATCAGGTTAAGCTACACTTCCACGGTTGGTCCGTGGATGGGCGATCATATTTACATATCAAGACCCCTCCGTGCCTCGGAAAGCACGTTAAGCGATTTGTTCCCGCCTGTCAACCGTGGATCTTTGGCAGTCGTTACGGTTCGTCAGAAGCTCGAAAGTCTGACACTAATCTTACCGAGGGGAATCGTATTACCTAGTAATAGGGTTGTGAAAGTCGGGGTGTAAGGGGGAGCGCACAACAACCAGACTCCCCAAACGTCAACCTCACCTGCACACGGTGCGCCCTGCTGCTTACCAACGAGGCTTTGACGATCGACAAATCTATATATATAAAAATCAATTGCTGTTCGTCTGTCTCGCTAAAAATCGAGAACGGGGCTGGGCCGATTTGGATGAAATTTTGTGTGTATATTTCAACGGGTTCCTGGATCGTTTCTGGGTAGGAGTAGGGTAGGGTCTGGTAGGACACCACGCGATTCGAACGAAGTAGCGCCGGGGAGCTAGAAATAATGTATATGGCAAAACAACGTTTGCCGGGTCAGCTAGTGTATAATAAAAATATCCATTTAATTTCGCGTGGTGGCGTGTAAATTACCAAAAAAAGCATTCCCAAGGAGGATTGGTGTCAGGCTGACGGCTGACTGTTAAACTATGCCAAACCAATAGGCTTCTTCTGGGCAAGCTCGTTCCACCGTAGATATCATCCCTGCCTCTGGGCTAGATTGAGGCCAAGAGTGAGCCCATTGTCAATAAAAAAAAAACCTATAGCAACATGACTAGAAAATATATGATGCGCGATAGGGCTATGACGTACCCCACAGGCGACGCGCAGCGGCAGCACCCGGCTTCTGTGGGAAATGGACAAGGGTAGTCGCACCAGAACGGGCGGGTGCGACGTAAGACGCAAGCTCGGAGTGTAAGAGAAGTTAGATTGAGGTGTGCGAGCTGGAATGTAGGTATTATGACTGGAAGAGGAAAGGAACTAGCAGATGTTTTAAAAAGGCAACGACTGAAAATTGCGTGTCTGCAAGAGACTAAGTGGAAGGGTGCGAAGGCTGGAGCGATATAGGAGAAAGATATAAGTTTTATTATTGTGGAAACGATGGCAAGCGGAATGGTGTGGTGTGGTGTGGTGGAATAGTTTTGGATAGTCAGTTGAAAGAATGTGTAGTAGATGTTAAAAGAATGAGTAATAGAGTGTATGAATGTGTAGTAGATGTTAAAAGAATGAGTAATAGAGTGTATGAATGTGTAGTAGATGTTAAAAGAATGAGTAATTGACACTTTCCTTTTGTAATTTACTGACATTTCTGATTTATCTTTAACTTTTATTGTTGACATTATAGAAACATATATTAATTTTGTACCAGATTTGACATTTCTGTTTATTGTTGAAATTTTTAAATTTTATTAATTTAGTATTTTAACTATCGCTCACTCTATAATTCTATTTAATATTGTAAAATTAATAATGAAATAATTAAAATAAACTTATGTATTAACTGACATTTGTACGCCTAATGGCAAAGCATAGAGCACTTTAAAAAATGTAACATCTCACACACCTGTGTATCTGTAACCTATGTTTACAAATAAATCATCTGAATCTGAATCTGAGTGATAGCTGTTAAAGTGATTGTGGGGACTTTGGTGGTTAATATACGAGGGTCATTCAATAAATACTTAGCCTACAAAAAGTAAACGAAAATTTTGGAATTGTAAAGTGGCAATTAAAGTGGCAAGTCGAAAAGTGGCAATTTATTTTTCAACATAGTCTCCTTTTAGTTCGATACACTTAGCCCAGCGATGCTCCAACTTTTTTAACCCGTCCGAAAAATAGTTTTTGTCAAACTCCGCAAAATAGGCCTCCGTGGCGGCGATGACCTCCTCATTTGATCCATATCTATTCCCGGCGAGAGATTTTTTCAGATTAGGAAACAGAAAGAAGTCACAAGGGGCCAAATCTGGAGAATACGGTGGATGGGGCAGCAATTCGTAGCGTAATTCGACCAATTTGGCCATGGCAACGGCAGACGTGTGAACCGCTGCGTTGTCGTGGTGAAACAGCACTTTTTTCTTCGCCAGATGGGGTCGTTTTTTCTTTAATTCGGCGTCGAATCGGCCCAATAAATCGGTCATTATTCAATCATAGTAAAGCCCTGTAATTGTTTTACCCTTCTCGAGGTAATCGATGTAGATCACACCTTGTGAATCCCAGAAAACCGTGGCCATAACTTTTCCGGCCGATTTTACAGTTTTCGCCTTCTTTGGAGCACGTTCCCCGATCTGGATCCATTGTTTTGATTGCTCCTTGGTCTCTGGTGTGTACCAGTGGATCCAGGTTTCATCGACGGTCACAAAACGACGCAAAAACTCCGCTGGATTCCGCTTAAACAGCGCCAAACACGTCTCCGATGTGGTCTCACGGTTGCACTTGTTTTCCGGTGTGAGTAAACGCGGCACCCATCGCGCCGACAGCTTTCTCATGCCGAGTTCCTCGTGAAGAATATGATGCACTGTTCCTTCTGAAATGCCTACAGTCTCAGCTAGCTCCCAAACCTTCAATCTGCCAATACGAGATCATGGATTTTTTTAATGTTTTCCTCCGTAGCAGCTGTTTTCGGTGCACCTGGACGTGGTTCATCAAAAACCGACGTACGGCCACGTGCAAACTCGTTGAACCAATTCTTGACGGTGGCCATCGATGGAGAAGAGTCACCGTACACAGCATCCTAGCGCTCTTTGATTTCGATGCGCGTTTTCCCTTCCAAAAATAGGAATCGAATCACCGAACGATATTGCTCTTTTTCCATTTTTGTAAAACCGATCGATACATTTGCTTCCATAAGTTGTCAAATTAAAACAAATGAAGGGATTGGAATGAAAATATGAAAAAAGAATTAAAAAAGAATGTGCTACACTGTGGTAAAACTCTTTTGAAACTACAGCGCCCTCTAGCGATGAGGCGAGATACTTATTGAATGCACCTCGTAGTTAGTGTGTATGCACCTCAGTCAGGTGTGAGGATAATGTAAAAGAGAAGTTCTGGAATGATTTCGATTGTATGATGATGGATGTGCAAGATAGTGAAGAAGTGTATGTGGGGGGTGATTTTAACGGGCATGTAGGAAGACAGAAGGATTGGTATGAGAGAGTGCATGGCGGTTGGGGGTATGGAGACCGTAACACTGATGGCGAGGTACTGCTGCAAGCTGCCTCGGCCTTCGACCTGGTAATAACAAACACGTGGTTCGAGAAACGAAATGAGCATCTAATAAGTTATAAAAGTGGCCGCCATGAAACTCAAATCGACTACTTCCTAGTAAGACGAAACAGCCTTAAAACTGTAAAAAATTGTAAATTGCTCCCAGGTGAAGACCTAGTCTCACAACATAAGCTGATAATAATGGAGGTTAAAGTCAGTGTCTGTCCAGTAGGGACAAGGAACGGCCCCCACCCATAACTAGATGGCGTATGATAGAAAAAGAGGAATGTGCCAGTAATAGGTAATAGGTACAGCGGGCTGGTATCCGCAACTCCACGACAATGCGCGTATTTTGCGTACTTTATGTGCCAGTATGTTTAAGAATCAAGTGGTAGAGAAAATGATTGACATGAAGGATACGGAAGGAAAATCCGTGATAAATGTTGGAAAGAGATCAATTGCGCTACACCATTTATAATACTCTCATCAAACCGCACCTGGACTATCTAATACAAGTATGGGGACAGGCCGCTATTACGCATCTTCATGACCTACAAGTAACGCAAAACAAAGCAATCAAAACTCTGTTTAATTACAATTACTTAACACCTACAAAAGAACTTTACACTAAAACTAAGTTATTTAATCTAAAAACATTATATACATACCACACATGCATACTAATAAAGAAAATTCTAACTAACAAAATACACTCTCAAATCACTTTCAAACGCAAAACTTACCACTACTACGCTAGGAATAGGCATAGTATAGAACTGCCTTCGGTTAGAACTTTGTACGGAAGGAGAACCATACAGTTTGAGGGAGCGCAGCTTTATAATAAGTTGCCTAAAGAAATAAGAGACTCCTCATCAATGAACATTTTTAAAAATAGAGTAAAGTTGTATTTGGCCAACCAACAATAACAAAAGACTACCACTGTATGTACGACAGATCGAAAGACAACTATGTTTAATTAATGCAATAATATTTTATTTTCGTTAAGTTTCTCATATTTAAGTGAACTATGTATGTTCTTTTTTGAGAAATAAACTTCTTTAAACCGAAAAAGATGGCGGATTGTATAAGGAGAGTAGCAAAAGCTGCGTTTCGAGAATCAGAAGGGAAAGGTATAATAGAACAGGATACATGGTGATGGAACGAAGACGTGCAAAAGATGATCAAATAAAAGCAAATTGCGTTTAAAAAATGGCAGGGTGTCGAAAACGGGAATGATAGTTTGATAAAAGATAAGAATAAGATTTATAAAGAATGAAAGAGAAAGGCAAAAAAGCGGCAGCAGTTTCGAGGGCTAAGGGACAGGAGAACTTGTATGACTCACTGGACAGCCCTAGAGGCCAGAAGGAGCTCTACCGGATTACGAAAGCAAGAGAAAGGAGAACGAGAGATATTCTTCACATTAAATGTATGAAAGACGACGCCGGTAAGGTTCTGTACAAAGATGACAAAATAAAAGAACCATGGAAGGTTTATTTTGAAAAGTTAATGAACGAAGAGAATATATGGAATGGTGTGCTTAAAGAGGTAAAAGTAAATATGGGTTTGGTGAGGGAAATTAGCATTGATGAAGTAAGAAAGGCAGTTCAAGGTATGAAAAATGGTAAGGCTGTGGGCCCAAATGATATACCACTAGAAGTATGGAAGTGTTTAAAAGAAGATGGATGTATGTCACTGACTTTATTCTTCAATAAGTTGTTGAATGAAGGAGGGATCCCACAAGAATGGTGCAATAGTTCGCTAGTGCCCATCTTCAAGAATAAAGGTGATGTACAGGACTGCAACAACTATAGAGGGATAAAGCTCATATCACATAGTATGAAGGTATGTGAAAAAGTAATAGAGAAAAGCCTGCGAGAGGAGAGTGAGGTTACCCCAAACCAGTTTAGGTTTATGCCTGGTTGAGGAACAATGGGCGCGACTTTCGCACTCCGCCAATTGTGCGAGAAGTACAGACGTCCACACAAAAACTTGCAGATGGGGTTCATTGATCTGGAAAAAGCGTATGATAGGGTACCTCGGGATGTGCTGTGGTGGGCCTTGAAAGAGAAAGGTTTGCCCGGGAAGTATGTAGAGTTAATTCGTGCTATGTACAGTCTATCTCGTACCAACGTCGGATCGGCTGCTGGCAATACCGACGAGTTCAGTGTGGCTGTAGGCTTGCACCAGGGATCGGTTTTAAGTACTTACCTCTTCCTGTTGATTATGGACGCTCTGACGGCGGAAATACAGGAGGAGGCACGCTGGTGGCTGGTGGCTGTTTGCCGATGACATTGTTCTTGTCGGTGAAGATGGAACTATGATCCAGAGCAGATTGTAGAAATGGCAACAGAAGCTGGAGGATGTTGGCTTGAAAATCAGCAGAACAAAAACTGAACATATGTTCGGCGATTTCAGTGGTCTCTTCAGTTCTAAAGCCATAGCGCTTGATGGCGCGCTTCTCCCAGTCTGCTCCGACTTTCGGTATCTCGGTTCACTCGTGCAAAGCGATGGCGAAGTAGATCGGTTAAGCACAGAATTAACACTGGATGGATGAAATGGCGGCAGGTCACGGGTGGTCCCGTGACCTCACCTCACCATCCAGGTGCCAGTTTCCTAAGAGATTTTTTTAAAGATATTGGTATTCGCACGGTTGCATGACAATTCATTTTTGCCAACATCTTATATATTAGGCAAAATTTACACTTGTACACTAAAAACAGTGATAATTATTCAAAGTGTTAACACTAGAAATAAGGACCAACTACGTGCACCCTTCCACCAGCATCATAAGGTTCATAACTCATTTTTTGGGCTTGGTATAACCTTTTATAACGAGATACCCTCTTCTTTTCTAGACTTGCCTTTTAATGCGTTTAAAGCTCAAGTAAAATCCAACCTTTGTTCAAAGGCATACTATCCCATCAACGACTACGAGTACTTACACGATAAGAATAGTTGGTCGCCCTAATTTAACGCAAGACAATGTTTATGTTCTTTCTCCAGGATTAGCTTACTGACAGGTTATTGTTAATAAATTATTAAAATTTATTTATTTTACTTCGATAGTCTTAGTTTATCATTTGTGACTTCAAGTGACAGCTATGTGCAGAACCCAGCAATGCATAAATATGTAAGCTGTCACGCCCTTTATGCCTGGAGGTTTTTATTTGGTTAGTAAGTTTTTGGAACGAAGTTCCTTATCTCGCGTTGCGAAAGGGGGGCTAGACGGAAAATATTAAGACCAAAAGTTGGAACGACACTTTTTTTTTAAATAAAATTTTATTACGATTCCTTCACTCATTAATCGAAAATAACTTCGTTCCATCCGGGTGTCCCTCGACTCTCAAGTTTTTATTTACATTTTAATTTTATTTAATTATTTTTTAGCTTGAGTAGGTACGTATAGTTTTTATTATATTTGTTGGTATATTGGCGTGGCTAGCTGACATATGGAAATTAATTTAATTTTATGTTCTGGTCTTGTAATGTTAATTACTCAACAAAGATACCTAGTATTGTATACAATCAAGTGTTTTCTAACTGAACAGACAGCTGTGCTGCTGAGGAGTTTGTTGCGCCACTTCTTCTCACAGCGATAGCACTAGGAAGTGGTGAAGGGCGGGCGTTTTTTTGGGGACTGTCTTTTGTAATTTTGACGTTCGAAAAGTGCTGATTCTCAGCCTAATTTGAATAAATGTCTTTTGATTTTGAATCTACGACTCCTGCATTCCCGTTAAACTTAAGGGGAAGATATACAAAACCATGGTTAGACCTGCTGTCTCGTGTGGATCAAAATGTTGGGCCACAAAAGGGGCGAATGAAAGGCAATTGTATGCAGCTGAGATGAGAATGCTGAGAGGGATGTGTGGTGTTACACGAATGGATACAATAAGAAATCTATATACATAAAATTCAAAGTCCTGACTGACTGACTGACTGATACATCAACGCACAGCCTAAACCGCTGGTCCTAGAGACATGAAATTTGGAGGGTGTATTCTTCGTGAAGAGTAGGTATCCACTAAGAAAGGGTTTTTCGAAATTCCATCCCTAAGAGTGTGAATGGGGGGATTTCGGATTTCTTGAGTTAATAAACTTGAAACTTGGCACGAATTAACGAACAAAATTATGAAGTTTGGCATTTTATTTTTTCTAAACTACCCCCTAAAAAATAATAATAAAAAATGTGTGAGACTAGAAAAATATTTAAGTCGCGTTAAAAATGGTGTCAGAACCATGAAAACCAGTTAAAAATGGATGATTTGGCAGCTAAACATAACAAGAAGGATTTCAAGGGGTTCTGGAAAAGTACCAACCGTTTGAGGATACGCCCTGGTCTTCCCGTGAGTGTTGACGGAACGAATGATTTGAAAGGTATAGCTGATAGATTTAAAAACAACTTTATTGTAAAGTCACCGTTGCGCGTTGGATTGTCCTCGTCATTGGGGGTGGGGGGGTGAGTGGAAAATGTGTAGATACCAGAATCTCAGCCAGGGATGTATCAATGGCTGTGAAATCGATTTCCCATGGGAAATCTCCTGGTCATGACGGATTGGGAGTGGAACATATATAGCACGCTGGGCCTCATATATGCAGGGTGTTGGCTATGTTCTACAACTGTTGTATTTCGCACTCATACCTGCCTGCTGACATGTTGAGGACTATCGTAGTGCCTGTAGTAAAAAACAAAGCAGGGGATTTGCCAGATATATCTAACTACAGACTATTTCTCTAGCTACCATAGTTGCAAAAGGGTTTTGACGGCATTCTTAATACACAATTAAACGAATACATAAAGTTACACGATAATCAGTTCGGGTTTCAGCCGGGACTATCTACAGAAGCTGCAATATTGTGTTTTAAGAGTGCTGTTAAATATTATACCGAGAGGAAAACATCTGTGTACGCTTGCTTCCTCGACCTTTCCAAAGCCTTTGACCTGCAGGCCAATTCTCGTAATTTAAAACGTTCAAAATCTAGTCGCAGTCTCATCTCGGCGACAAACAAATGTCAAAAACTTGTCAAAATGTAGGGAAATTAGAGGAATTTTTGACAGATTGAGACTGAGATCAGACTGTGAACGTTTTTAAAATTACGAGAATTGCCCCTCTGGTCTCTTACGATATCTTGTGGAGTAAGATGAGATCATTCCAGATACCGTGTGAACTTATTGACATCTTTAAGTATTGGTACGGGAACCAGGTGAACAACGTGAAGTGGGCGGGCACGTTGTCGGACCCATATTGGTTGGAATGTGGGGTGAGGCAGGGGGGGTTGAGCTCTCCCTCCATTTTTAACCTGTATGGGAATGAACTGATTGAGGCGCTCAGCGAGCAACATATCGATTGTCACATAGTTGGCGTATGTTTTAATAACATCAGCTACGCGGACGATATGGTGCTGCTGAGCGCCTCAGTCTGTGGACTCAGGAGGCTGATGAGTTTATGTGAGGACTATGCAGCTGATCACGGACTGCTGTATAATGTAAAAAAGAGTCAGTGTATGGTTTTTCAAGGTGGGTCCAGGAAAGTACTGGAAATGACACCCATAGAAGTTCGCCGCCTCTACGCGGGTGTCGTGCGATCGATGGTGCTTTACGGGGCGCCTGTTTGGTCAGGTAGACTGTCAGGCGTCAAACGCAGCAGGACCAAAGTCAATAGACTGTAGCGAAAGATGGCCATTCGTATCGCACGAGGATACCGAACGATATCCTTTGAGGCGGCAAGCGGCAACTCTCCTGGCGCGCTTTCCGCCGCTGGACATCCTGGCGGATATGTACGCGAAGGTCTACGACCAAATTCGCGATATCCGCCAAAGCGGGAATAGTGTGCCAGAAAGCGCATTCGTAAGGCTGAGGCGGCGGGAACGGCGACACGCTCTCGAGCGATGGCGCGAGCGGCTACAGCAGCCGCAATATTCGCGCAAACGCGTTGTCGAAGCCGTTCTGTCGCACTTCGAAGCCTGGCTGAAAAGAGGGGAGCGCATCTCCTTCAGGCTCACCCAGATACTCACACACCGGACATGGTTGCTTCGGTGAGTACTTGAACAGAATTGGGCGAGAGGCCACGGCAAATTGCCACCACTGTGGAAGCAGCTTGGATTCCGCACAACACACGCTCGAGGAGTGCCCTGCTTGGGCCTCCGAGCGGCGGGCTCTGGTTGCCAGGATCGGGCGAGACCTGCCTCTGCCGGCAGTAGTGAGGGCTATGCTGGCAGAGACAGAGAATTGGACAGAAGTAGCCTCCTTCTGTGAGACAGTTATGGTCAAAAAGGAGGCCGCCGAGCGGGATCGGGAGAGGGCTGATCCTGCTCGGAGAAGGAGGCGCCGGGGAGGCCTTGGCACCTAATACGCCAAAACCCGCTTACCGATTAAAGTAGGTGGACCTTTGGGGTCGCGGGCGCATAGAGCGGGGACTCTGTCCGCCTACCAAGTGACCCCAGGGAAGGTGGCACAGTGGTCACGTGCTGCCGTGCATAGCGAGGCTTAGGGGAGGCCCCTTTACAGTCTCCCCAGGGATGTGCCTTACAGGCGTTGCGCAGGGGTGGTTCCGGAGTTGGTCATTTAAGAGGAACCGGGACCACCCCTATGTGCGGATGGTGATCACCGGGGTAGTTTTAGCGAGGTAAAAATCCCACACTCCCCGACCCCTCTCCCCGGAGGTCGGGTGCCTTTCGAAGGTTTCCCCCCAAAAACAAAAAAAAGGGTCTTAACACTCACACATTTACACTCACACACACCTACACTTACAAATATCATACACTCACATTCTTCATTTTTTGTTATGCTCATTCTTATTTTATTTTGTTATGTCCTAAGGACGTATCAGTGAATAATATACATAATTTGTATATTTCTTCGAAATAAATGTTTCTGAATTTGGAACTTGCTTGCTTATACTTAATTGGATTTTTAACTTTCAGGGTAATTATAATATATCTAACTGTTGTTGTGTAAAGTAAAATGTCATATCTAAGAGAGCCAGTGATCTGTATCTCAGGACCATCACAAAGAACATATCACACACACCTTTCTCATTATAAGATTGTGCATTATATTAATCAGTGCCTGTAATATGATGTTGAAATAAAACATATAAAGATTTATGATTATGAATTACCCTATCTGATATCATCCCAGCAATAATGATTTTTATAAACGGAAAAGCCGCTGGTGTAGAAGACATCTCTGTTGACAACAATCAATCTACTGCTATATTATTTTAACTAGCTTCTGCCCGCGGCTTCGCCCGCGTGAATGTCGGAAATTATCCCACGGGAACGTGCTAACAGGATAAAATGTATGTGCTTCCCCAGGATGCCATCTATCTCTACGCCAAATCAGAAGTTCAGTGGTTTAGGCGTGAAAATGTAACATACAGTTTCAAGTTCAAATCCTCCCCTTAAAAACTGAATTACCCCTTTTTGTTCCGTCAGTGGTAAATTTTCGACAACTTTACATACTTATTAATAATTATTTTCTGTCAAAACTATCAATACTGAGTTTCGAGTTACTCGGACCGCGCATTCAATTTCTTCCACACAAACTTCACACCTCTATATCCCCCTTTGAGGGGTAGTTTTGAAAAACATATAATGATAAACTTTATTACTTACTTAGGCAAGTATTCTTGCCAAGTTTTCAAGTTTATTAACTAAATGAATAAGATTTTTCATATAAACTGTATCCCCGCTTTTCACCCCCACAGGGGTGGAATTTAAAAAAAATCGTTTGAGATGTATTCATAACTTGACTCAAAGATTATTTATACTAATTTTCGAGTTAATCAAGCCATGCAGTAAAATCCTCCCCTGAAAAGTTGACTACCCCATTTCAGCCCGTCAGGGGTAGATTTTCAAAAAACTTTGATACACATTATGCTTTACTTTCAATATTAGGTATAAATACTGAGTTTCGAGTAAATCGGACTGCGCGCTAAAATTCTTCCATACAAACTTTGAAACCCCCTAATCCCTTATTAGGGGGTAGTTTAGAAAAAAAAAACTAACAATCTTCATAATTTATTTAGATAAGTATTCATGCCAAGTTTCAAGTTTTTTAACTCAAGGAATAAGATTTTTCATACAAACGAATTCCCCCCTTTTCACCCTCTTAGGGGTGGAATTTCGAAAAATCCTTTCTTAGTGGATGCCTACTCTTCACGAAGAACACACCCTCCAAATTTCATGTCTCTAGGACCAGCGGTTTAGGCTGTGCGTTGATCTATCAGTCAGTCAGTCAATCAGTCAGTCAGTCAGTCAGTCAGGACTTTGAATTTTATATGTATAGAAGATTATTTTCTGTCAAAAGTATCAATACTGAGTTTCGACTTACTCGGACCGCGCATTCAATTTCTTCCACACAAACTTAACACCCCTATCTATATCCCTCTTTGAGGGGTAGTTTTGAAAAACTTATAATGATAAACTTTATTACTTACTTAGGCAAGTATTCTTGCCAAGTTTCAAGTTCATTAACTAAATGAAGAAGATTTTTCATATAAACTGTATCCCCGCTTTTCACCCCCACAGGGGTGGAATTTTAAAAAAATCGTTTGGGATGTATTCATAACTGGACTCAAAGATTATTTATACTAATTTTCGAGTTAATCAAGCCATGCAGTAAAATCCTCCCCTGAAAAATTGAGTACCCCATTTCAGCCCGTCAGGGGTAGATTTTCAAAAAACCCTGATGACACATTATTCTTTACTTTCAATATTAGGTATAAATACTGAGTTTCGAGTAAATCGGACTGCGCGGACTTCCATACAAACTTTGAAACCCCCCAATCCCTTATTAGGGGGTAGTTTAGAAGAAAAAAAAACTGACATTCTTTATAATTTATTTAGATAAGTATTCGTGCCAAGTTTCAAGTTTATTAACCCAAGGAATAAGATTTTTCATACAAACGAATTCCCCCCTTTTCACCCTCTTAGGGGTGGAATTTCGAAAAATCCTTTCTTAGTGGATGCCTACTCTTCACGAAGAACACACCCTCCAAATTTCATGTCTCTAGGACCAGCGGTTTAGACTGTGCGTTGATCTATCAGTCAGTCAGTCAGTCAGTCAGGACTTTGAATTTTATATATATAGATGAAAACCGTTCGTCAGGAATAATCATTATTCCTGACGATATTATATTTAACGACGATATATATTATAATTGGGCGCAGGCTGCGGGTCAACCTCAGGACGAGCTGCTTTTCACACGGACGACTGTATGTCGTTTGCTTCCGCGTCACCAGTCCTGAGTCTCTGTACATTTTGACTGCTGAGACATTTATGTATGTAGTTTACTACAAACGTAGTATACAGGAAAGTTATATAAAAATGTGGCGATTATTTTAGTATATTGAAGTGTCTTACGACATCTACACGAATGAAATTGCGGGCAGAAGCTAGTTTTTAATGACTGTTACCTGTGGCGTAAAGTCTGTGACGGCTTTTCTTATTTTCAGCTCAATAACGTCATCGGGGTCGGTCAGCAGAATACGCGACTTGGGATCAGTGTCGGATTTTGACATTTTCTTTGTGGGATCACGAAGACTCCGCAGTCGATCGCTGCCGTCGTCTGGAACGATAACAAGCGATATCAATAGAACGCGCTGCGGGTTCGTCATAGCGCGGTGCAGAGCGGCCGCTCACCTGCGAGCAGCGCGCGCGGCGTGGGGAAGGCGCGGCCGTAGCGGTGCGAGAACGTGCGCACCAGCTGCGACGCCACCTGCAGGTGCTGCAGCTGGTCCGCGCCCACCGGTACGTGCGTGCCGCCGTACACCAGCACATCCGCCGCCTGCACACACAGCCGCATTAGTAACTTGTGCTGAGCGCCAGAGCGCAGCTCGGCGACGTGCACAGACCTGCAGCACCGGGTACAGCAGCAGGCCGAGCGGCACCTCCTTCATGCTGGCCGCCTTCTCCTTGTACTGAGGCAGGTGCGCCAGGCGCGCGTGCGTCGCCAGGCACGCGAGCAGCCAGCACAGCTCGGCGTGGCGCGCCACGCTGGACTGCGTGAACAGTACGCTGCGCTCGGGGTCCACGCCGGCCGCTAGCAGACACGCCGTCAGCTCCAGCACGTTCTGCTGCAACTGCTGCGGGTCCTGACACAAGAGATCATCAGATAAACTACACTTACGCTCACATCTCAATATAGATGGGGAAAAAATAAACCACCTCAGATTTGCGGACGACATAATTGTATTCGAGGAAAAGACGGTTAGCCTGGAAGTTATTGTACAAGTGTTATGTGATGAAAACAAAATGACTAACTCAAACAGAATAACAATTAAAGTGGGTGGCTACACACTAGAGTACGTGGAGTACAAATACAAATATCTGGGTGAGCTCTTATATCCTAAAGACCAAACTAATAATGAAATAACTATAAATAGCCAGCAGATGGAGAAAATACTGCGGTGTAATTGCGTAACACTTTATCAGTAGAATTCAATAGAAACAGCTAGAGAAGGCCTTTGCCAAGAGGCACTCTGAATTGAGAGACATACTTTAACAACATACAACAGAGTAAAAACAATTCAGAATAAAAGGATTATAAATAAATAACAATGTCATGTTTTGTATCTAATGAAAGGTCTTAAGGCTCCCTGCACGAAAAAGAAACTCTTTTGTCAATTTCTATTATGTCACATGCAAGGAACTTGTATCCAACCTGCACCCTAATTGCGTAACACACAATCAATCGGAATCTGAATCATTTTGAAGCAAATTGCTAATCCATTGCTTCATAAGTTCGAAAAATTTGTCTGCTCAACACGTAAATAACGCAATGAATGTTGTTGAACTGTCAAAATGAAACCGATTCCGATTGATCGTGTGTTACGCAATTAGGGTGCTGGAATGCGCACACGCTGCCGATGCGCGGTCCGAGCGAGATAGCTTCGCGAGAGCTCTCTTTCCCTTTCATTAGGGTGACCAAACAATATGGTGTAGGTAGATACTAATATAATAGGATATAATATATATATATATTAACCAATAATTTGATTTCATAAAATAATAATAATATGCTTTAAGGATGGATTAAAGTAAAACGCATTATGGATAATTTGTAAAAATTTCTTTGGTAGATATTTACAGCCGGGTTCACACATTACTAAATAAAACAGTTCTATGCAATTTCTGTCTTAAAGTTTATATTGTCTCACTGTTTAAACCTTGCCTGGACTACGATAAACATTTCAAAACCAAAGTCAGCTAAATTCGGCCCAGCCGTTCGAGTTTTAGCGAGACAACAACAACAACACGAACAGCAATTGATTTTTATATATATATAGATATAGATAGATGATTTTCATATATATATAGATATACGAAGTGATGCACCTTAATCAGCGATTAATATGGGAAGTTGAAACATTTTTGCCATTTCCCTACAATGTTCCTCGGGAAATGTGAAATTTCCTGATCACGTCTATTATAATTGTGTATTTTTCGGAACAATAAAGATTATCTTTATTGTTCCGAAAAATACACAATTATAACAGATAAATCACTGGTCTCCACACTAGGATTCCCTGTGTCGTAGAGGACAGTCTCTTTCATCGTGGTTTAAAAAAATACAATGTAACATAAGTATATTTTATGTACCTATAAAAAAATTAAAAATGATACAAAACAAATAATTATGCATGTCGTCTTTTGCAGTAAGAGTGTACACACGGCTACACGTCAAGCTATACAAAACCAGTTTGTCTTGGCCTCACTTTGTATGATATTTTCTCACAATGAACGGTCAGCCAATACTGGTTTTGCATAGCTTGATGTGTAGCCGTGTTGACAAAAGTGTGAGTTGTGTAGTATTGGCGGGTATGTATGTGTGTTTGTGGTTGTGCGCGTGTTATGTCTCCAAAGCTAATATGACATGGTAGATAGATTGTAATAAGTTATTTAATAGCAGGTATTTAATAGTTTCTCTGTGTCGCCGTAGTCCAGATCTTTTAAGTAAGTTTTGATGTGAGATTTGCATATCGATTTTGTCATAAGTAATAAATTAATTTTATCGCTAAGTTTATTATAAAGGAATGGTCCCATATCTTTTTAACCATCTTTATTACGAATATAAATATGTATATAATATATATATATATCCGAATAAAGAAATTGTTTGTTTTATCGTCAAATTGCGGTTAAATTCAAATCACCATAATTTCAACAAATTAATATGGCGGGCTGCCAGTCTAACTTATAGGTATATAAATTCTACTAATCTTTCCTTTTTTAATTACATTTCAATACAGTGTCCAAATTGCTAAAAAAATGTTCTCATTCCAACAGATAATTGAAAAATATTAGAAATATCAGAACGAAAATTAATGTTTTTTTAATAAAACATAACAATATTATTTTTTCCTACCATTCCTACTAAATTTGGGAATAATCCTGCTGGCAACACTTTGGAAAGGGAGACAGGGCTCTCGAAACGCTTTCTCTCTTGGACCGGATTTCTCTTTGACCAAGTGATTGTCAGTAATAGAACTTAGCTTCATATACATAAGGTTTATTTTTATATTGGTGTCAAATTGAAATGCACATTCTAGGTTGCATATATAAGTTCCTTGGTCACATGGATGTGGCCCGGTCTAACAACATTGAGTCCGACACCACAGAGAAAGAGAATGGTGTCCTTTGTCTATGGCTAAATGTTTTTATTGTTAACGTGTGGGGCTTATTGCAGTGGCTTGTAGGAAAAATACTAAGAAGCAACATAAGTTGGTATAAATGGTTCCAGGGTCACTATGGAGCAACCCTAGGAGTGAGTCATGTGATCACCTTTGAACATTAAAATCTCGGAAACGTGACACTTTATGATGCGAGCTTGTCTTCCATGTCACTCTTCGACACTGTGCGTAAAACATAGCGCAATGACAATCAAGCTGAACATTGTTCAGTTGTTTTACACAGCGGAGGTGTTTTGTAGAACAATTAGCGATTGTATAAAACAGCAGATTTTACAATCCATCTGCAACACATACATTCGAACGACATATGTCCACGGCTGCAGTTGCCCCTATTGTCAGCGCGTGTCAATCGTGTGTTTCGAGCAATACCCTGATTAAAATTTCTCTTGGAGGTATTTTCCTGAAATATACCAATTATTAGCAGATGACTTATCTTCTCTACCTACTGACTGACACATCTACTGGCACAAGTCCATTATACATATACCAGGTGATAACCTGGTGTGTGGTGAGCGAGTGCAGGTCGGCTATGAATATCATGAGGTCCTCGCCCTGCTCCTGTAGGCGCACGCAGCGCCGCACTGCGCCGAAGTAGTTGCCGATGTGCAGTGCGCCGGTGGGCTGCAGCCCCGATACCACGCGCCGCGGCCACTCCTCACCACTACCAGCCCCCATCTCAGCTTCATCACTCCCTGTCTAATGTCCAAAATATTCTTATATCTTCTCTGCCACTTTACCGTTTGTTATCAGCTATCCAACGTACCTTTGTAGAATATTTACTATTACTATTTATATTATTTTTCATGCACTGGGTGCAAATACTTAATGTTTTTCTAAGAAAATTCGATGATATAATACCACGCATATTTAAATATTCGGGTTTAATGAAACATTAAAGTGGATCTGAATCTGATAAACCCTATAACTTTGGAATGACTGTTGACATTGACATTTGACATTGACAGCAGTTATTCAGTAATTTTTTTCTATTTAATCACCAGGCTACTGAGGCCTTATGGTTATGGCCTTATTATGGTTAACTAAATGCTTAGTATGTTGTGATGTTTTAACATTGGTTGGTTCTTAAATTATTAGATCTATCGTGTTGCTGTTGTAATCTTCGTCATCTGTCATGACCCAGCTATCATAATGCTTTCTCTTGTAGTGAGACAAATACATAAATCTTCTGAATTCACATTCTTGCTTCATTTTCTCTTGTCTTACCGAAGCTGCGATGTGATTTTGAAATCGCCAGCAACTCGCTGTGTGTATACCTAGCATAACTTTCGAATAATTTTTGACATTTCAAATTAATTGACATTGTCTCCTAACTGTGAGTATTGTCAATCACAAAAAATTCAGTCACTACATCATATCTTCTTCGAGTGTTCGTCTTTCAACATTCAGCGCCTTGTGTTGTCGGATGAACTGCTTAAAATTTATAGTAAGCCTGACGAGGTCCCGCAATGCATTCAAGAGCTACTTAAGAATGTCTCAGCTTATTTATACTTATACAAATTTATAGTAGAGACTGTAAATGATATTTAGTTTTGTAGGTATTGGGTTTTTGTTTTTAAAGATTATTTGTTTATGTACTTTAATAATACTTACTAAGTTTAAGTATAATTCACGAAAAATGTAAATAAAATAAATAACTTGTTATATGAGGAGATAGCTCGGAAAATACTGGAAATGGACGAAATAAAATGAAAACAATGATGAAAATTGAAAACATGTAAAACGCTAATGTTCAAGAGTCAAGTCAAGACAATGTCAATAGGTAGGTACTTGAACTGCCTATTGGCAATTGACATTGACCAATGACAGAAAAATGGATTTGACGTAAAGACAAAAATAAAATGACTAACTACTATAAATAGGAATAACTACGAAACACATATTAAATAAAATAAATAATTGAATGAGCATATAAACGAAAGACATTATTGTTTTTAAACTTACCACGTAAGAAATTGTACACGGAAGACTAGGCGGTATGGTCGAAAGACTTTAGCCTGCCCATTATATGGGCGAAAAAGAAAAAAAAAATTTATTGACATTGATTGTCAAATTTTTAGCTGATCACAGGATACCTAGTTCTCATTATCTTATCAACAAGATTCTCAATTTTCATGCGTTCTCAGCTCATCTTTAAGTAACAGGTACTTATAACACACAATCACAAACAAGTTGTGAAGTTAGTTACTGTGAGGGTTTTATTTATTGAAATATATACGTGAGATCATAAACGCTTTTATTATTTTACACATCAGTCATGTTAAAAAATAAATAAAAGTACGAAAAATCATCGAACGACGTGCAGTGTCATTTTGTACTGGGTTGGCTGCTGCCAGTACTAACAGTTACGTTTAACCTACTAGTAGACCTGAGTACCTGATAAGACCTATATGCATATCAGAAACCTTCATGACATCACGACCGGCGAGTCGTGTCTTCAGTTACCTACACATTTAAGCACGCTGCCTGGCCCACTATGTCTTTCAGATGCACTACCAGCATCTCAAATGGTCAAATAAAAAGGAAATGATGCAAATAATGTAATACCATTATTTGAATACAGTGCAAAGAATTGGAGACTGAGGTCATGAGGTTAGGTATGTTGCGAGCGTTGCCTTATTAACTTTATTTAGCAATGCATTTAGTACTTACTGAATAAAATCAGTCTTCACTTAACTCTGTAAAGGGCTTCAGGCTATAAAGCAATTAATGTTGCCCAATGTGTTGCCCAACAGCAGTTAATTTTTTACAGCTTGACAGTGTCACCAGAGGAACACTATTTGAGTAAAAGTAGCAAATTTAGAGGCCAAACAAACAATCAAGTCTAACTGAGCTGCAATTATTTTACCCTTTATGTAATTAATGTGTTAACTGTTTGGTGCCACCTCTAAATTAGTTATTTAGGTACATGAATTACTTAGTTAAGAATTTTTTGTAGGTTTCATTTTTTGTTTAAAAGCTTTTCCCCTTTTTGATTTCCTTTTTCATCAGTTTACTATTCCCCAGTTTGGCCTTAAGTTCTCATCAAAATAATTTAAATAAGCGCAAAAACAATGTACCTGATGTAAATTGCTGAGGAACTCTATTAACCTTCTTCTGTCTCCATCGTCAGATCAACTCCATAGGGGCAATTATTGTAATTTTAAGGATGTTCACAGTCTTGAGTCTCTATCTGTCAAAAATACCTCTAATTTCCCTACATTTGTGACATTGATTGTCACTGAGATGAGATTGTGACTAGATTTAGAACATATTTAATTACATGAATAAAATTCACTGTCAGGTCTCTATTGTGTTTAATGTCATCAGAACTACACATGAGTGCCAAGTTTCAATCATCACGAGAATGTCGAGGCAATCCAACTCCTTGACAACACTGAATTAGTGTGAAGACTAAAAATACAACGTACAACTTTTTGAGTTAGTTTAGTGCAGTGTGAGTAAACTTAATCTGAGGAAACGAGTTCCCCTTAAGATAAAGTGAATAAGAAAGACCTGACGTTTTTGGAAGATTTCTTAATTTTGCGATACATTCTGATTTTAATATAAGTTTATTTCCATAATTATTTACAATCATAAGCATATCTTATAGGCTATAGTTTCTTGTTACAATTTAATTAAACATCCATCGCCGAACTAGGCGAAAGCCTGTATTTCCTATCAGCACCCAAACCCACGAATAAAAAAAAAACTTAAAAGTAGCCATCAAGTTTAAAAATAATTAAAAAGTAATGATAAATAACATAATAATGTCATATAAAAACATTGAGAGGTTGCTAAGACGATTTTTTATTTAGATTTTCTCTTTTTTTTTTTATCCCCCCCCCCCCCTCTCTAGAAACTAAACGGCTGCCTCGAAAAATCTGAAAAAATTCGTGATGGTAGTACATGTGATGAATTTTGAAGGAAAACTATAAAGGCTTAGATAACTTCGTTAATTCAGGAGTTTTAAAGGCCTAACTTTAAAATGCGCTTACTTGGAAAACTTCGTATAAATAACGAAATAATAAGTAAACGTAAAATATTAAAAATAAAATCATAACAATTATGTATTGGACACGATTTTATTTCAATTTGAATCCTTTAAAGAGGATAAATAAAATTAGGGGCGTTGTGCATTTATTCCAAATTTCTGAATCGCGGTATGGTTTCGTTACAATACAAGTAAAGTAGAAATGGGTGACTACGGAAACCTATTCTATGCGTGCCGGTTTTATCTTTTACTTTCGGAACCTTAAAAACCGTTTTATTAATGTATTTTCTGATTGGCAGCAACAATTTTGGGCACAAAATGTTCATAATTGAATTATCTCTTTTGTATAGAATGCGGGAACAACGTGCACTAGCGGCCGCGGCCAAGCTGAGGGCGGCGGCGCGGCCGGCGCGGGAGGGCGCAGGGCTCGCGGCGGCGGCGCCGGGCGGGGGGCGCATGCGCGCGTGGCGGCTGCACGCGTACGGTGCGCTGCCAGAGCTGCAGCTGGAGGAAGCGCGCGTACCGGCGCTGCGCGCGCCTCACGACGTGCTCGTGCGTGTGCGCGCCGCCTCTCTCAATCCCATCGACGTGGCAATGATCGGTGAGGCGCCGCCACTTGCGCGGGACGGGGGGTCGCGTCGCGGGCGCGCACTCATGATAGGTGTCGGTTGCAGGCGGGTACGGCGCGCGCGCGCTCAATGTGCTGCGCGCGTTAGAGGGCGCAGAGGGCGTGGAGTTCCCGCTGGTACCGGGGCGCGACTTCGTGGGCGTGGTGGAGCGCGCAGGCCCGTCGGCGCGCATGCGGCCCGGCGAGCGCGTGTGGGGCGTGGTGCCGCCGCACCGCCAGGGCTGTCACGCTGAATTCGTCGTCGTTAAAGATGAATGGGTATAAAACATTTTGACCTGCCGCATATTGCACCGGGTTTGTACGCACGGGAGTTCAAGTGAGTAGGTGCCTAGTACCTCCTAATGCAATGCATGCCGAGAATCCAGTCTAGTCTGAAAGCGATAGCTACAGTATACGTAAGCCGTCGCATGGCAGGTGGGGCGCGCACCGGCGGCGCTGGAGGACGCGGCGGCGGGCGGCGCGCTGTACGCGGCGCTGACGGCGTGCGCGGCGCTGCGGGCGGCCGGGCTGGCGGGCGCGGCCGGCGCGCGCGTACTGCTGCTGGGGCTGGGCGGCGTGGGGCAGGCGGCGCTGCAGCTGCTGGCGCTGCGCGGTGCGCACGTGACCGTGGGCTGCGCCGCCGCCCTGCACGAGCGCGCCGCGCGCCTTGGCGCCGCCGCCGCGTTGGACCGCCACGCCGCCGACTACGACGCCGCGGTGGAGGCGGCCGGCCCGTGAGTATGCGCGCAGAGCGAGGGGCGCGGGCCGAGGCCGGCGACGCTGACGTTTGTGTGCGGCAGGTACGACGTGGTGCTGGACTGCGCCGGCCTGGGCGGCGACGCGGCGGCGGCGCGGCGCTGGCAGTTCTCGCGCTACGTGACGCTGACGACGCCGCTGCTGCGCGACATGGAGGCGCGCGGCGTGGCGCTGGGCGCGCTGTGCGCGGGCGCCGCGCTGCTGGCGCAGAGCGCGCGTGCGGCGCGGGCGGGCAGCGCGGCGGGGTCGGGGGGCGCGCCGCTGCCGCCACACGTGCGCTGGGCGTTCTTCTCTCCTTCGGCCCCGGACATCGAGCAGCTGCGCCGCCTGGCCGAGCGCGGACAGGTGCGTACCTCGCGGACGCCCGAGCGGCTCGCACGCGGCGTGTTGCAGTAAGTGCAGTGGTCGTGCTCGTGTTGCAGTTCAGCGTGTTCGTGGAGGACGTGTTCCCTTGGTGGCGCGCGGGGGAGGCGTACGAACGCGCGGCGCGGGGGGGGGCGCGCGGCAAACTGCTGCTGGACTTCACGGCCGCGCCGCCCGCGCCCCCTGCGCCCCCCGCGCCCCCCGCGCCCGCCGAGTAGCCGGCGCGGCGCAGCGGCACGAGCGGTACCCGTCGCCGCGACTTGTGCGACGTACAGAGAAGCAATAGCAATCGCTGTCAGTCTCTTATAGAATTAATTAGTATCATAGTGGACCTTTTGTTATTGTAATCTTAGTACCATAATTCTACAATCTAGAATATATAAATAAATGTTTTCCTTGTTGGAACGAAGTTCCTTATCATGCGTTGCGAAAGGGGGCTAGACGGAAAAAATTAAGACCAAAAGTTGGAACGACACTTTTTGCTATAGTTGTAAGCCGTGCGGCGTGCGCGTGTATCTCTGTCTGTCTCTCTCTCTCTCTTATAGAAAGCAAGCCAGTTATTTTCGTTTCGTCTTTCTATTTTGCATTGAACAGTATGGTGTCGCGACGATTATTTTTGTTGAGTGTAAACAGGTTTTTTGTACATAAAAAATAATAACAACTTCGTTCCTTCCGGGTGTCCCTTGACACCTCCCAAGTTTTTTTAATGTACTTTTATGTCCACAGATATAGGTAGCTATATCTGTGTGCAGCGGCGGCCTTAACCATTGTAACTGCGAGGCTTCGGGCCGCAGATCCTAACCATTCTGACTGCGAGGCTCCGGGCCGCAGATCTTAACCATTGTGACTGCGAGGCTCCGGGCCGCAGATCTTTGCTAAAGTGTCTATATAATAAGTGAATTGAAAGTAGTTATTTCTCATGATTGAGAAAATTTTATATAAAAAAAAAAAAATGTAGAGCTTTAGGCTGATTTTCCACCAGAGATGTGCTATGCAGCTATGGTGCGAGGATGTGAAAGTCAAGCTACGAAGCTATGCGACCGTTTCCACGAATGCTAAGCTGTGTAGCGGAGCGAATTTAGAGGTGCTATGAAGATGCGCCGCGCGCCGCCGCGAGGTAGATGCCCAGCTCGAACCCGATAGTAGGGAAGGCACGGGGAGTACTCTGCTCGGCACATAGCTACACCAGTCGCGCATCAGCTCCCATCCATAGCACGCATCCTTCCATATAAAAACTTAGCTCAGTTTAACCCGCACCCTAATTGCGTAACACGCTAACAATCACAATCAGAATCATTATCAGCTGAGTTTTAGTGGGTATACTGTCATTCCGACAGGGAGTCGCACATACCTCGTCTCGTCCCCCGCGAGACGGGGATGCATACAGCATTTCACAGCGAGAAAAAAAAAAGAAAAGAGAAAAAAAAGAAAAGAAAAAAAAGAAAGGAAAGAAAGAAAAGAAAAAAAAACCCCCGACTACGTGAAACCCTGTAAAAAGAAAAAAATAACCTTGTAATTATGACCCTACGTAAGTACGTATGAATTTTTTTGATTAAATGTTGTCCCGTTGGGGGACCGCTCTAATTATTAGCCTAACGTTCTGTTAAAGTTTAAAATAGTAGCGGTCCCCCGACAGGACAATATTTAATCAAAAAATTTCATACGTACTTACGTAGGGTCATAATTTCAAGGTTATTTTTTTCTTATTACAGGGTTTCACGTAGTCGGGGGTTTTTAAAATTTTTAATTTAATTTTTTATTTCATGCTTTTTGTAGGGACTCCTTATTATTTCTTTTCTTTTATTTTCTTGCGTTTTAAGATTCAGGTAATTTGGTATTTAATCAGGTTTTTTGTAATTCGCCATTTTGTGGTGGTGGCCATCTTAGATTTGAAATTTGTCATAGTGTATAGTATTCTACTAGTCAAGCCCTTTCATTTGATACACATATTGAGGGAGTTGTGAAAAAAAAATGTAATTTGCCATTTTGTGGTGGTGGCCATCTTGGATTTGAAATTTATCATAGTGTATAGTATTCTACTAGTCAAGCCTTTTCATTTGATACCCATATTGAGGGAGTTGTGAAAAAATATGTAATCCGCCATTTTGTAGCGGCGGCCATCTTGGACCGATTTTCATCAAACATAGCTAAGAACACTCCCGACAAATTCACCTTTCAAACAAAAAAAAACAAAATTAAAATCGGTTCATCCGTTCGGGAGCTACGATGCCACAGACACACACCCCCCCACACACACACCCCCCCACACACACACCCCCCCCACACACACCCCCCACACACACACACCCCCACACACACTCACTCACTCACACACACACACAGACACCCTCACTCACACACACAGACACCCTCACTCACACACACAGACACACGCACGCACGCACCCCCCCCCCCCCCACACACGCACGCACGCACCCCCACGCACAAGCACAGACACAGACACGTCAAACTTATAACACCCCGTCGTTTTTGCGTCGGGGGTTAAAAAAGATGAATGATGTTAAAGACGATCCTGACGACAGTCGGGTTTGAACGCGCGGCACATGATATGGCAGTCCACAAGCAAAGCTAGTGCGCTATGTATGCGATAATATTCTACTTAAAATTTAGGTTTAGGTCATCTCTCGTTGAGTGACATCATTACAAGGTAATATGTTCAAAATGAAATTCCGAATCACAACCATTAAAATTTTCCTTAAGCAAAGACTCAGCTACAAAAGGTGATGAGTTTAGGGATTTAGTAGTTGAAACGGGAATATCTGAAAAGAAATTTTCATATGCCTCGGCGACTTGTGAGTCTGATTTATTATGTTGTCATTAATAGACAGGCTGTAGCTTATATTGTAGTCTGTGGGCTGTAGTCAGTATTTCGGTTAGTAGATCTTCCCGCTTCACTATTAATAATAGTCCAGGTCGTTTTAATTACATTACTGCTGCTTTTAATCTTTGAACCTAAATAACGTCACTTAACACACATATAACAGACTTTTTAAAATAATTTTGAATTATTTCTAACGTACAAATTAAATTCATCAGTGTTAACTTAGGGCCTTTCATTGTGCAGTTCATAGAGCCGTGTTCTACTTTTATGAATACCAATGGTAGCCCAATCACTGAAAGATGCGTTACTATTAACCAAGATAGTCTTGGGAATAAAGGAGGAATCAAATTGTTTCCAGTACATATTAAAAAAAGGATCATATAGATGATTAGGATCGGCATGAGTTGTCAAAACTGGTAATTTATTGATGAGTTTAACTTTAAAAGCCTATAAGCGACTTGCAGTTTTGGGGTTAACAGTGATATCCTTTTTATCCACTTTTTTGTTTTGTTTTTGAATAGTAATCTTTTGCCCGCAATGATCAGAGTGTAGTATATTTATAATTTCTTTGTGGCTTGGTATAATATCTGTATAAATATTATCTAGGCATGTGGCACTAGTAGGGGTTATTCTTGTGGGCTCCAAAAATAGGTTTACAAGATTGTAGGACTGAAACAGACTTATAATTTTACTACAAGAACCTGAGTTTTCTAATAAATTGACATTAAAATCACCACAAATGATAACGGACTTGTTTGAGTTACAAGTCCACACTTCATCCATTATGTACCTTTTCAAAGCAGTCATACTATCCCGAAAGGGGTGTACACACTTAATACAACCAAGTGCTCCAATTCTATACAGGCAATTTCAACTGTACGCTCAACAGATAAGTAGGCTCACAATATCGTTACGATCTTTAAATTTGAGCTGGTTACTTACTATTAGTAAGTAACCAGCTCAAATTTAAAGAGCCACCATGGATAGCATTTATTCTGCTGAACGAACTACCAACCTGGTGATTATTAAAATTGAACAAGAACTGGTGACTTTTCAGCCAATGAGCCTCTGTTATACAAAGAATATCAATACTATTAAAATTCATAATTCTACTTCTAAATCTTTGTTCATAAATCCTTGAATATTTTGATGCACCAGGTTGATACTATAAATTACCGTTTCTAAACTTTTTATTGAGCTGTTTTTGCAATTTTGGACTTTATAGCTAGAGATTGCCTCTATTGTCTTAATTTCTAATTTAAATTATTAGCAATGTCATGAATTGTGACCAAATTATTAGTAGAATTATTTACAATGTCATTGTATTGCTCAAAAGAAGCAAGTTGTTTAGCCAAATTATTGGCTGTGATAGAAAAAAACTATGATAGCGACACAGCTATCTGTCTTTTATAATAATTAGAAAGATAGTACATAACAATGTTATATCTATCTTTTGTCAGATATAAATTATTACTAACATAATTGTTAGTGTCAATCAAATGGAACATGCTATTATTATATGTCAAGTTATGCATTGTCATAGGTATTCAATTCAAATCTTAAACTATTTTCTTCCTGTGGCAAACTGTTACCGTAAGGGAATGTAAACAACACAACTTTTCTTAAACTAAGATTGGAAAATGTTCTATGATATTCAAGCAGTTCTCCTTTGTTTACATTTCCCCTATTACCTATAAAAATTAATAATGTGGTATCCTGGGTAAAGTTAAGTACATTTAGTAATTTCTTTCATAATATGAAACAAAGAACAACCAGGCATACAGTAATTTAATATTGAGTGTCCCAGATACTCATCTGTCAACAAGTGACCTAAGTCCTTACCAATCTCATCACAAAATAACACAATCATTATTTAAAGTTTGATTACAAGGTTTATGAGCACGTCAGACAATCGGGCCAGCAAATGAAATCCCGTTATGACTAGTGTGGTTGCACAATTCAGTCCGCAGCAAAGGGAAATCTCCTAAGTTTTAAGCTTAATGGGATGGACCGTACCGGATTGTGACAAAGATTAATGACGTAACCACGGATATCACGGGATATGCCTTGGGGGCGTGGCACGTGGCGCCTCAATATTATAAAATTGTTCTTATGTTCGAACGGCGGCTGTACGCTTCATTCAGTCGCTTTGCAACTCCGTACAGTGTACTATTGATGCGTAAAAAGTCAAAATGCCGAGTTGTGCAGTAATTATATGTAAAAATAGATCAAATACCATCAACCTGAAAACAAATGGTGTGTCCTACCACCGGTAAGTAACCAATTAAGTCAGTGTTTTATATTTTAAATCAATTGTTAAATGTTTTATTAACTTTCGTCCGGAGCGACACGAACTAGCCCGAACTAGACCGAATCTTCCCGAACGCAACGAACGTTTTGAATTTAGAGAGGTGCAATCGAGTGCGTGCGACTGATTTTATCGATATGCGTATTATTGCAGCTGAATATTTGTTTACAGAACTCAATGGATATTCTCGTATTACATGTATAGTAAAAGAGTTAAATTAGTTATTAATTTAATGTTGTTTGAACCAAATTAAGACATTGTTATTTCAATACTTACAGTTACTCGTGAAATGTAAAAACTCAAATTAATATTACATCGTTGAAAAAAAAAAATATAAAAATAAATATTTTTGAAAATAAAAAAAATATTTTGCGCAATATTCTTGTATTGATCACTAAATAGCAAGCACTCAATTCATGTCAATCATAAGGCCGAGCAGACGCCAAAGTTCTAAATTTGAATTAGAAAATTCGCGGTCCGTCGCTATTTTGTCAAATCTTTGTCTATAATACTGAGGGTTTAACATTTTATTTCTTTACAAATGTGTTAAATAAGCGTTCAATTTATCCGGTAATACAATATTAAAAAACTATTCCCATTTTATTTTAATAAAAATAAACTATATTTTCGGATAGGTATTTATATAAAAAAAAAAGAAATTATTTAAAGAAAATTAAACGAAGTTATTATAATACAAGAATGTGCTATAATTAAATATCGACAAAAATTATCGACCATCGCTTTCGACTCCCTAATTGCATGCGTGTGCATTGAATAGCAAATGTTTACAAGTGAAGGCCCCGCCCATTCTATGCATGTGTGCTGTTAGAAATTGACATAGTGTAGCTGCTTTCTTCTTATTAGTATGCGTGTTCAAATTTTAAGTGTGTGTCGTAAGTACACTATTTGTTAATGTTGTAAGTATTTGGGTGGGAGATTAGCGGCGGCACTAGGACTCCTTACTATTCCGCAATGAAGGCATATCTCCGGATATCTATGGACGTAACCTACCGGATACAGAAAGGTGCAAGAGGTTTTCCTAAGATCGTCCATGTAGATCGACTGGCGCGTTATTATGGAGCCGATAATGCTCGGGACGAGCATGTCTTAGGAGGGGGCAGTGGCGCGCCACAATTAATGCCTGGTACATGGTGACATTAGTTACCACTAGCGCCATCTAGTACTAAGTAGCAGGACTAATTTACCACTAACGCCATCTAGTATTGGGTAGCAGAACTAATAGATCCTTCTAGAAATTTCGATGCTAGAACTATCGACATCTGGTCAGTCGGGGCCGGTATGTACTTGCACCTTCTAGATATTTCTACAATAGAAGGTTCTAGAACTATCTGCGGCACTATATGTATAAGGCCGGGGTGGGCCACTACCGGGACATCAACCCCGATAAGAGTCAAGCGGTTCTCTACACGGAACCTAGACATTTTCACCCCCCCCCCCCCCCCCTCCACCCATCACCATGTTCGGCAAGCCGATCCCCTGGGAAAAGCGAGCCAAATACCTAGGTGTCATCCTAGATCAGCACCTCACCTTCTCAGAGCACATAAAGATGGTCCGTTCGCACGCCGCTTTCGCTCTCGGCCGCCTCCACTCTCTCCTCAATGATCGCAGGAAGCTGTCACTCAAGTGCAAAATGCGCTTACGCTTCCGTAGTCTTTGCTCATGCAAAGCCCCGTCACATCCATAGAATGCAATCCCTACAGAACCGTTTCCTCCGCAAGGCCACAAACTCCCCTTGGTTTGCTCGCAATGAGATCCTCCACGTTGATCTCAAGATCCCCACTATCCAGCAGTTCATGAAACACCTCTCCAAGCGTTTCTTTGCCACAGCCGCCAATCACCGCAACCCTCTGGTTGTCGCGGCCGCCAATTACACCCCCTCCAAAATCAGCAAAATTCGCCGTCCAAGGCATGTTCTCGATGACCCCGATGACCCCATAACCCTCCTCCAGGAGAGCGATAGGGCAACTAGTACAGTTTACAAGCACAAATTAGGTACCGTCATTCCGACATCGCCGCCGAGGTCCCTCGCGACGCCCCCAAGTAAATTCTCCCTTGCCCGTTGAAGCGCCAGCCCGCGCCGTAGCTGAGCCTGTAACTTTAAATCCCCCGACTGTGACCTCTGAGTTTGTTTCGGCCTTTCTTCTCAGAGATAGTCCTAGGAAACGCCGTGCTCATCAAAGCAATAATACTAATTCGATCCATCCTGTCCCTTTGCTGCCCTCTCCCAGCGACGCCCTAAGCCGAGGTTCGTACCCCACAGGGGGTGCCCTTAGCGTGCAGTCGCTTAGTTTTAATCTAGATATAGCCCTGACTGGAGGCTTTAAGAATTCTTAAGGCAACCACAGGATAGTCCAGTAAAGTAGTCACGACCTCTCAAGGTCAACTACCTACGAGATGACGTTCATAAAAAAAAAAAACGACCGGAACAAACTTGGATCAACGATACAAGCGAATACATCGAAAGTAATGAGAACAATTGTGTTTTATAATTAGTGTGTTTGAGCTGTTATTAGTGTTGTTTAATTAAACTGCCAAAATAATTAAAGTGTAATTTTTGGTAATTTTTATTTACCAAAAATTACACTTTAATTATTTCGGCAGTTTTTATTGTAACGAACCCGAAGCTCGTAACAATAATTATGTTAGAATCGGACAGATTTACTTTTTTGTGATGCCTTTGAAAATATGTCGTTTTAATAACTTTTTGAATAAAGATATTGACTTAGTGTCTTTTATATGCTTAGGTAAAGAGTTGTAGATCTGTGCTCCTTGATACAAAATACACTTTTTACCATAGGTACCTAATTAGTTCGCGGTCTAAATAGTTGTATATCGTGTGCTCGCCTAGAGCTGCGGGTATACATATATTTGATTGTATTTTGTGTGTAATTTCGTATTTTTTATTAGTAACACAATTAATTAATACATTTTGATTCAAATTAAGTCTAAAATAATAATACATTATGTACAGACGCCACACGCCAGCACATCAAGCTACTACAATCTGTCAAATTTCTTTAATAGTGTTACGAGCTTCGGGTTCGTGACGATTAAAAATGCCGAGAAAAATTACCAAAAGTTACACTTTAATTAATCAACACTAACAACAACTCGAAACACACTAATTATAAAACACAATCGCTTTTAAATCGCACTTGAAGATCGCTTTCGATGTATTCGCCTGTATCACTGATCCAAGACTGACTGCTCACTTTCAGGAGATCGTGTCGCCCCCGCAGGGGGGCGAGGCGAGCGGTACCGGGGCGTAGCCCCCCGGCCGCGGAGGCGGTACGGTGGCCCGTAACTACGGGCCTCTCATCGTGTCCGCTGCATCGGCTTTTTAGCCTGTCGGGCGCGCGTGAGTTGCGCGCGCCCGTGTGAGTGGTTGCTATGTGTTTTTCTGTAGGCGCGCCGCGACGCCGACTCACGGCGCCGCTTTCTTCACGACACCTCGGCGGTCTGTCCCCGCCAGGTGAGACCCCCAGTTACCTGGGGGAGGCCCGGCGGGGGAGACTGACTGCTCGCGGCTAATCCCGGCCTTATATAGTGCCGCAGATAGTTCCAGAACCTTCTATCGTAGAAACATCTAGAATGTTCGAGTACATATCGGCCCCGACTGACCAGATGTCGATAGTTCTAGTTAGTTCTAGCTTCGACATATCTACTCGTCAATAGATGGCGCTGACGGATGGCGCGACTATTAGTTCTACTATTCCATAATAGATGGCGCCAGTTAGTTCTGCCAATCCACAATAGATGTCGCCAGTAGTAACTAATGTCACCGTGTATCAGGCATTAATTGTGGCGCGTAACAATAGATATTCAACTTTATCGCTGAATCATTAATGTTTAAGGTTGATTGGAAAATTTTGACAGTTTCGTGTAGCTTGACCTGCTGGCGTCTGTACAAGTGAAAAAAAGAATCATAGGGCATCAAAGCATCGCTGTCAACAGAAACAGTGCCCAAAAGGCTGGCAGCATTGCCACGTTGTATGGCGATGCTAATTTTGTGAAGTTTATTTGTGTGTGTATGTTTTTGTTTAAGATTTTTCGTATTGAAATAGGTACATGTGTTATTTTGGTAAAGTGCAATATTGAATAATGTTGTCTCATTATAAATTTTGATAGTTGAAGTTAAATAATTGTAGTGGAACTTTTACTATTCTATTTTGCGCTCTTTGTAATTTATCAAGATGTGTTTTGGCAGCTGAGCCCCACATTTCTATCAAGAAATCAATGTGAGGTTTTACCAATGAATTGTAGATGGTATACCGTACTTCATCTTACAATACCCCGAAGTGCACCCGTAAGACAGCTTATTTTTGACCGTAAGTTTTCAATATGGTCTCCATTGTACTTAGTTGATTATCTAATGTAAGCCCTAGATATTTCTCCTTGTTTATTAAAGATTAAGTAAAGATTGGTAATCGCGATTTTTTTTTTTGTTTTTTGCTGAAAATATTACTCGTATGTAATTAGTTTTTGACGCGTTTACAGTTAACAAGTTGCCTAAAAACTTTTTTTCTAGAATATTGAGATCATCCTGTGCTTCCCGTATTACGGATTCTGTTGAATGACCAAAGTAGTAAGTAACTATGAATAATGATAAAATAATATTAGTAGACACCGTGAAATTTTTAGGTATAATATTTATATTGGCGAAAGCCTAAACTGGAAAAAGGAACTGAAAGCCATAGAAAGTTCAATAAGTTCAGCTTGCCTTCGAAGCCTTCGAGATGAGATTTTCAACAAACAATAAAAAAATGTTATAAAAAATTACTCGCTAAATTTATCATAGTGTATAGTATTCTACTAGTCAAGCCCTGTCATTTGATACCCATATTGAGGGAGTTGTGAAAAAATATATAATCCGCCATTTTATAGCGGCGGCCATCTTGGACCGATTTTCATTAAACATAGCTAAGAACACTCCCGACAAATTCACCTTTCAAACAAAAAAAACAAAATTAAAATCGGTTCATCTGTTCGGGAGCTACGATGCCACAGACAGACATACACACACACATACACACACGCACACACACACATACACACACGCACACACACACAGACACGTCAAACTTATAACACCCCGTCGTTTTTGCGTCGGGGGTTAACAAAACAGGGCCATAAGAACCATGGTGAGAATTCCCCAATGGATATAATGTAAGGAGTACTTTAAAGAACCACAGATACTAACAGTCCCTTGCTTGTATATATTTGTTCTACTCACAGACCTCATGAAAAAACTACAAAATTTCGAAACACTTGAGGAAAGAAATAAGCGGGAAGCTACAAGGCGCAAGGACCTGCAATATACGATTCAACCGCATTTGAAAGTAGTTGTCATGCTGCAAGCTCAAAAAGTCCATTAAATTATTTAATAAACTACCTTTAGAATTAAAGCCCATTTATAATTGAAGCCAGTTTAAGAACCAGCTAAAGTCCTCCCTGATAGAAAAATGCTATTATACACTTGACGAGATTCTCAGTGATGTGTATCACTAGACTGTTAAAACTATTAACCTTTTTAATGTTATTGACATAATATTTTTTTTCTCTCTTTATATTTGTATCCGTAGGTATATTGAATTTTATTTTATTTTATTTTTATATAACTACATATCAGTGGCTTTTGGATTTTGAATTAATAATATAATATATCCCTGGACATTTCACACAGCGCCATCTAGTCCCAAGCTAAGCAACCTAATGCTTGTGTTATGGTAACAAGATGGTTGATAAACTACTTATATACATTTTTTTTTTTTGTAAATACATACATATTATAGATAGAAAAACACCCAGACTCGGAACAAATACATGTAGGTCATACAAATATTTGTTCCGTGCGGGAATCGAACCCGCGACACGCAGCGCAGCAGTCAATCGCTTAACCACTGCGCCAACTGTGCCGTCAAATTGTTTAAGTTCTACGAAGATTGTTTTAAAATTTGTCACTCATGTAGGAAAAAAAATGTAAGAAGTAACATATACCTACATATATTATGAATACATATTCTTAATATGTAGGTATATGTTATTTCTTATCTTTAAATAATGTTTCCTGTTATTTTAGATTTAAATGTAATGCGTTTCAACACAATGTAAAAATTGTTAATGAAATAAATAAATAAATAAATTAAAAAAGGCGTGTATCCTCTGCGTATAGTGAGATATTTCCTTTAAGTCCTATTTCATGTATGCTGTTAATGTAGATAAGAAATAGGAGTGGCCCCATAATAGATCCTTGTGGAACACCACATTTGATTGTTCTAGGTTCACTAGTGCATTCTACTATCCTAACCACCTGATGTCGGTTTTCCAAGTAAGATACGAACATTTTATATGCGCTTCCAGTTATGTCAATTGCTGCCAATTTATCCAATAGTAGATTGTGACTGACGGTATCAAACGCCTTTTTTAAGTCGATGAATACACCGAGGACTATTTGTTTTTGATCTATGTTAGTCTTAATTTGAGTAATTAGGTCAGTTACAGCTGAGAGTGACTAGACTTCTGCCGAAATCCATATTGTCGATCAAATAAAAAAATTTGAGAACTAGGATATTGTGACAATTTGTTATGAAGTAACTTTTCAAATTCTTGTAATTCTCTCTCTCTTATTTTTAAAGTAGACAGGAATAGACAAGATTTTGACGACGTAAACAGTGGATTCTCAATAGTTACAGATTGGTTTACGTCAAATAACCTAGTTCTCAATGCCAAGAAAACGAAATTTGTAAAGTTCGCCTTACCGAGTTTTAGTTCGATCGGACGTCCGTACAATGTCGTATTCCAATCAGGAATATGTTAAATAAATCTATGTATATAAAATTCAAAGTCCTGACTGACTGACTGATATATCAACGCACAGCCTAAACCGCTGGTCCTAGAGACATGAAATTTGGAGGGTGTGTTCTTAGTGAAGCGACCTTATTGCACCAGATTGACGCCCCAAGTGAGCTGCACCCAGGTTACACGCAGCTCACTTGAAATAATAAACACTCCACATACACTACATACATTCGTTGCGTAGCGTGTATAGGCACGTTACGCGGCGAATACAGACATCCACTACTACACAGAGGCCTAAACCCACACGTGTAGGCGCAGCGCGGGCCGCGACACACGTAGATACTGAGCGGTGTTACACAATGCAATACCGCTCACACACACACAACTGCTCCTTAGCTCGGAACGTAACCGGCTAGCTCTGGAAACGAGACGGGCGGGAGCAAAACACCTTTATTCTGTAGGAGTGTCGAGTCGGCACCTTCATCGCTGGTCGTCCCCCGCCGGGCCTCCCCCAGGTAACTGGGGATCTCACCTGGCGGGGATAGACCACCGAGGTGTCGTGAAGAAAGCCTTAATAGCCATTATAAATGAATTTCTTTTATATAAATCGAGCTTGCATTGTGGCAAGCAGAGCCTATGTTTATCCCTAGAGGAAACATTCTTTTTGGTTACATCTCTATGTTTAATAAAATTTTCAGGTTGTTGTCGTACTAATAGGCACAATTCTTTAATATACATGCATGCTAACGGTAAAATGTTGTACTTTTTAAACAGTGGCAGCAGTACAGCTATCCATGTACCCAGCTCCACAAATAAATAAATAAAATAAATAAAAATTTTATTCAAGTATAAAGTAAAGTAAAAATATGATTTACGTTAATTACAATCGAGGAAAGTTGAATTCTAATTGTAATGTAGACCTGCCTGATCTAGGTTTATGAAAAACCTGTGTTTCAGGCACAGATTGCACGTACACATTTTTTTTGGATTATAAACGCTTTATTGACATCCACCGAATTACCCCACAACAAGAGACCGTATGAAAGTACGGAGGAAACATATCCGTGATATGCACAAAGAGCCGCTTCAGTAGAGACCGTGGCTTTTAATCTTCTTAGTGCATAGATCTGTCCAGTTTGTCACAAACATAGTCGACATGCTTTTTCCAGTCGCAATTTTGATCTAATTGTATACCCAGAAATGCAGCACTTACTACTTGTTCTATTGTAGTGTCATTATATTTAATAGTCAATGTTAATGGGTTTCTCCTGTACGTTTGAAATTGCATCATTTTGGTTTTCTCCATATTAATCTGTAGGTTATTGGAGTTCAACCATTGTATTATATTTTTGATGGCTTCATTAATCTCATACTCGTAGGTGTCGACTCTTTCACACTTCACAACAAGGGTCGTGTCATCAGCAAATAAAAACACTGTGTGGCGAGTGATATTTGGGAGGAATAAAAAAGGCCCCAATACACTGCCCTGCGGCACACCGAAATTATTTTTCTGATAGCCGCTTCTATATGACACCTTTTCGCCATTATGGATTCTTAAATAGTCTCTTAACCAGTCGTTCGCTTTTCCTCTTATTCCGTATTTTTCTAAATTGTGTAAGAGCAATTCGTGATCTACAAAATCGAACGCCTTGCTCATATCCAAGAGGATTGCCGATACTGGTAAGCCTTCATTTATCGCCTGGGTGACAATCTTCATCAAATTGAAACAAGCCAAAGACGTGGTACTGTTTTCCCTAAAAAAAATGTGAATCACTTACTTGTTTGACAACACGTCAGTCTCTTATAGGCACTTCGTTTTGAGCATAGAAATGTTAAAACTTCTTTCTTATATCTATGATTCTGAGCATAGATATAGGAAAAGAGAAAGAATTACATTTCTATGGTTCTCATAAACAAACATAAACTTATTAATGAACACCAAAATGGGTTTCAAAAAGGTAAGTCAACAACTCAATATACCATTATGTAGGTACCTACTAAATAAAAGCGTGTTACATTTTGATGGAACATGTAACACAATGTAACACTCTTTTATATTTAGTAGGTACCTATATAATGGTATTTTTCTTATCAGGTTTAAATTATTTTAAACTTTTTAGTTCTTTTTATTAACAAGTAATAAAAGCTTGTTTTTAAAAAGTTTTTTTTTTCTTTTAATTTTATTTTTAACTTTTTAGTATTGTTGATGCGAGATTGACTACAGCGTAGTTCGTAACGCGTAGCAGTGTTTTTCCGTTAGTGAACGAACGAACTTATTTTCCCAAAGATGGGGTCGCATCAATGACTATTGGATCGCATATTCATGTCCACCAAACCACCACCACTCACCACCCATCAAGACGAATCAAATTCTACGCGGCCATCTCCCAGCTCCATCATCAAACCCTGGTTACCATTTAGCACCAAAGTACTCGGCAAGACGGATCAAACGAGTCCAAACTCGATGGGGTTGTGTCGTTTAATCATCGAGTTCCTATGGCCATCTTCCAACTCCATCATTAGACCCTGGTTACTATCTAGCACCAAAGTTCTCGTCAAGACGGATCAAACGAGTCCAAACTCGATGGGGTTGTGTCGTTTAACTACCGAGTTCCTATGGCCACCTTCCGGTTCCATCATCAGATCAGCTCCATGTCATAATAATTTTGCATTGTCATCCGATTTACACATGCATGCAAAATTTCAGTTAAATCGGTTGCAGATATCTCTTCAAAATTGAGTTGCAAGAGTCCACCTGAACAAACATATACATACGAGTACATACCTACATCGAAAGTTAAATAAAAGTTTGTAAAAAAGTACCTATTTTCACATTCTTTTTATAGTTAATTTATAAAAGAACTAGCTTCGCCCCGCGGTTTCACCAGCATAAGTTTCGATCCCGTAGGAATTTCAGGATAAGAAGTACCTATCCAATCAAAGCAGCAGCCTCATCGGTGCTATTATAATCGATACCAGAGTATCAATTAACGTAAGGGGACATTTTGGCGAAAATGAGTTACCTATATATATCATTGGATTCAGAATTTTCTGCTCTATCGATTGGTATTATTGAAAAAATTCTATCATTAAAAAAAATTCCCTTACAGTAAAAATGTTTAGCCTGCATAAAACGATTTATGACAAAAAAAAAATTATGTACCTAACAGACGTTTACATTTTTTTTCTCTGAAAAATAAAGTAAGTCATAGTGTTAAATAATTTACACCCTTACCTTAAACCTCAAATCAGTCAATTTAAATAACATGTCCTTTACTTTAATTAATGGCTCCCAATTTCCATTCCAGAATACAATGACCTCAGAAAATTGTGCGACACCGGTATAATACCATTAAGATTTCATGGTGAATATTTGAACCTTCCGAATAAATCGCCAGTTATAGATACCCTCAATGAAACCGACGACGATGAAGATGTGATGGATGACAGCTGATGATGACTAGATAAAATATCAAATAGAAAAAGTTATTCCAACCATTTCAATTTCACCATTAAAATAGTTTAATTTACTAATAGTTATCATCATAATCTGTCTGCCCACTCCTAATTATTTATTCTTGTACTAATATATATTTCTTATATTAATATTCATATCATTTATATTATTTTATTCATTCATCTTTCAGACAATTCATATTTTTTCATCTGTCTTTCGTTTCTGTACATTCATTAAATTACTTAATAAATAAGACTGTTGATTAAGTCTGAGAAAATATATTTTTTATTCATTTGGTGATTATAATTATAAAGCTAATTAAACGTAATTATTAAAGGTACAGTTTGTAGGAAGAGATCATGGAGTCAATTATACATAATTATTTTTACATTGATAACTAGGTGTGTATTACTAGAATTACGTATAATTTTCTATTGCTCTTGGTGCTTACACTATGCTTGACGGTACACATGAAATAGTAGTAACGTAAGGCACAACTAAACATATTTTTTTAATGTAAGGGACATGATATATTTTAAGCCGCTGGGTATTCCTAAATCTTTCGTTTATAGCATGAAAGAAGAGGAAATTCTAAGAAACTTTGCTCTAGACACAATTAAAATTGGAGCAGACAGTAAAAAGTTATAGACAGATTTAAAAAAATAAAATAGTTTTTTGGCTCTCCTGAAAAACCGTGTTTTGTGATACTTCTGGTATCGAATTATTATAATTATGTTTATTGTGAAGCTACTGGGAGGCTTGGGAGCGCCCCAGGCCTCCAGGACGCTTCGACCCATGCATGCATACTTCTCGTCACATGAAAGTGCGGGGACCTCATGCGAGTAACAAATACGAGTAGGTATCCTAACAGGACAACTTCAGACAGCAGGACACGCAAATGACGCAAAGGTCCGCCAAATCCTCCAACTAACATCAATAATCATTACTAAATAGTGTGTGGCGCAGGTCAGGACGCCAGGTAGGTACTCCGGTGTAGTTCCCGCGGCCCGTGTGTGACCTGTGTAGTGTATATTTATGTAGTGTTAGTCTGGCAGTGAGGGGTAGCGCGCGGCCGGCGCGCGGTGCAGGGTGGCGCGACGGCGGCGCGGCACGACGGCGCAGCGTGCTCGACGCTCGACTCGACACTCGAGGGACGGACGGCCGCGTCCTGCCATTGGCCGCATGCACGTGGCCTGATCTCGCACCATGGCAACGCGCCCCGTCCCGCGCGCCCCGTTCACACCGCAATTAGATATCACGCTAGCAGTCGCCTCCGCGCATTTCGCATTCACAGTCGCGCTGAAAACGAAGACGCGTTGTGACGTGCCGGACGTCCGCAGATCGCGCGCCGGTCGATACTCGCGAACCCATATTATTACGACGAACGTTCAAGTTACAAATTACGGACAGTGCTAGAGCTTAGTGTTTTGTAATTATATTTCTCACCGGATCAATGCTCGCTTTAAAGGATTGAAATCAGAACAAAAAAGTAAATTATTATTTTGGTCGTCTGCAGTCACAAATTGGGATTAGTTTTACACAGTAAGTAACAGGTATTATAAAGCCACCATTTCCTGGCAAATTGTTACCTTACCGAGCTTTTCACCCACGAGAGCTTTGGTAGTTTGAAACTTGGAACATGCTGAAGTACTTAATAGGTACCGTACATTATGTTTAGCATAATATTTGTAAAAGTAATACGAAATAAGGAAAAATTTAATATGACCACTAGCAACATTCTATTCCTCAATCCTCCACACTTGGTTTTCCTTACGCGTGTTTCCCTGATGTCGTTCATTACTTAATTTGCGCTAAAAGTGCTCTGCGTCAGAATGAGTGCGCGTACAGGAATAGGTACCCGGGTACACCTACCTATTCATTTATTACTCAGAAGAAATTTTCAAACAAACCTCAGCAGACACTGTCTATGACTCCATACATGCGGGGGCCACTGATCCGTAGAATACGGCTTGGAGGCTGTCGTTGCTGCCTGCTATTGATTAGGTGGCTGGCAGTAGTCTCAGGCCGCAGGGATAGTGGGCAGTGACGGCACGTGGGGCTGGGTAGTGTATTGTATGCTCTACGGCTGGGCAGACAGGCGTGAGTCGGGCGCGTCGTGTGGTGGCGCTGAGCCGGTGACGTCACGCGCCGCCTGCCGGACAGCTGACGGTGTGATGCGGCGGGTCGCGGTCTGCATACTTGCACAGCCCACAAGCTACTTACAAGCGTCACCTGAACTTGACTCATGAGAATGCTTTGTAATTTCTAACCACGATATAATAGGTACTTACTTTGTTTTCTATTTTATTAATACATGTCTGCCTATGAGTAAAATTTTCGAGATTACAAAAAAAAACTTAATTTACAGAAAAGCCAATGACCAAAATATATGAAGCAGGCTTGTCTTTTCTTTCTTTTGCCTGACATTCATATTAAATAGGTATGTTAACTTATAACATTAGGTTCTAAAAAAATTGTAGGTATTTCGGGAGGTAAGTCATAAAATCAGTCCGATTAGTATAAGTGGTGATTTTTACTATGGCACATCAACCGATCTTCTCTGTACAAATCTCAACGTGAAACGGTGAAAGCTTTTAATAGATGAATTGAGCTGTCATTCGTCCTGATGCAAGGGATTGACACTATTGACAGCCAGCTAGCTCACTTCACCTGAGTTTTTTACTGACTAAATCCGAAACTATGGTTACCTTCTACAGCGAAGTGGTCAAAGCAAGTGACTTCTATTTTGAAGAAAAATAAAACCACGTCGTTAGTATTTTCAAAAGGGTTTTGCCTAAGCTCACTTGTTCAAAAAAACACTATTTTTTATGTGGATGCAATTCTGTTTCTGGACCCATAGTTGCGGATTTCGCCCTGATATCCCATCCCAAATATCACCCATAAACTGATTTAACTCAACTCAGACTGACTTTTAAGCTTGACCGTCACACAAAAGGAAAATGCAACTTTTCCCATTGAAGCGTCGTTCAAAAAATTCAAACATGCTGCCTAGAGATGCGGCCAATGGTAATTCATAGATCGTAATATCGTCATTCGCAACATTTACAATGGCGACCAATAAATCGGTCCCGGCAAGTGCTTGTTTTGGTCGCCACTAAAAAAGAAAGAAATGTGATATTCGGTCGCCATAGTAAAGGTTAGGTACGAATGACGATATTACAAACCATCTGCATCGGCCGCATCTCTGTGTATTACACAGTATTTTAACGTAATCATGTTAGACATGATTACGTTAAAATATCTTTTTTTCGTTTGATTAATATTAACCTAAAGAATACACAATTCAGGTGTATATCCTTTATTTAATTTAAATACATATGTATAATAGTAGATTATTAACCAAGGGGATAAAGCAGTGTCTTCTCCTTCTGTCGCGGATGACGATTTAAGTTCACCCAAGACTAAGAGCTTTATCATCGAGGAAAATACTTTACTTTTCGTACCATTTGCGAAAAAATTAACACAATAATAATATGATATAAGCGTTTATTAAAAATAATGACAATTAAAAGTAAAAGTTAACATTCGAAACGTTGGTCCAATTATTGATATAGAGAGAGTTACATTTTTGTTTGGTACAGACGCCAGCAGGTCAAGCTACCCTAAACTGTCAAATTTTCCCAATCAACCTTGACCTTAATACTTTGGCGATAAAGTTGAAAATCTATTAAAGAAATCTGACAGATTGTAGTAGCTTGATGTGCTGGCGTCTGTACATTTATTGTTGATGAGTTGATTTAAGTATTTCTCTGTTCTTGCGTCTGAGAAACTTGGCAAATTCCTAGACTAATATTTTTTTGTCGGAAAAGCAAATGCATCAAGCTCATACGGCCTCGTCGGTTTTCGTAATTTTATTTAATAATCATAACCGCATAATAAATGCGTATTCCTTTTTCAAAAAGATGTATAAATGCTTTATATACAAACTCAATGGTGTAAACACAGATGTAGTTCAAATTTCGGTAAGTATTCCAAATTTAAATCACATTCACCCCCTAGAGGATGAATGAAATTCAGTACAATTTTCTTTCCCTGTTTTTAACAGATTAAAAATGACTATTGTTATGTTCGCTTTTTGTGGCATAGAATGTCACTTTTTTGAGCAAGTGGTATGAAAATTACATTTTTAAATATTTTAATAAATCCTATCTACTAATATTATAAACGTAAGTTTGTATGGATGGATGGATGTTTGTTACTCTTTCACGCAAAAGCTACTGAACGGATTTGGATGAAATTTTTCACACAGATGGTTTTTAACCAGGATTAACATATAGGATACTTTTTATCCCGATAATCCCACGGGATCGAAGCATGGTGAAACCTCGGAGCGCAGCTAGTGTTTTAATAATAATAATAAAAAAATATTATAACAAATTGTAGCCCACCGGTATCGGGAACAGGGTCCAAGCAGAGTACCGGAGGCGCGGCGGTCAGGGCTCTAAAGAGAAGAACCTCCTAATAATGCGAGCCGTGTTCAGAAGTACCGCTTTCTGATTCAAGCCCTTGATCCAACTGTCCAACGAGGCCCTCCTCAGGTGTTGGTCGAGGCTCTTGGCTGTCTCAGCTATCCGCACAATGATCGCTGAGTCCACACCCCACAAGTCGACAACCTCGTGAGCCAAGGTGTATATAATATTATTACTACGTTACCTACGTTAAAACATTTTACACTGGCGATTTTTTTAACGCGACCATTTTTTATGATACTCTGGATTGTATTTAGTAATCTGTGCTCTAGGTGTTAGCAGAGCATTGAACATTTTACAGCGTGCAACAATAAAACACTGTTGGAATTTCAGTGCGATGAAACCCCAGTGCAGGATAAAAAATCCGGTCAAGTGCGAGTCGGACTCGCGCACCGAGGGTTCCGTACTAGGTATGTTACTACAAATTTACGGTTTTCGGATTTTTTTCTTTACTTGTGCTATATGACATTGCTTCTTGCCAAATTTCATGATTAGTACCTACCCTATAGGTTTTGATTCCCTTGCGAGTGTCAAAATATGCGACATAAACGGAACATATTGTATGAGTATGCCTAATATGGTGGAGCAGTGCAAAAGCACACCAATTAACATAATTACAACTCTGAAACCACTGTCTCACAATAAAGATCTTTGACTTTGATAAACGCCCATATCTTTTGATTGCGTTTACTTAGACATTTGATTTTTCACTGCTTCAAGTGATTGCAGCCCTGAGTATTTGATATTAATTTAAACTTGATAACTCTACGCGTTCCTGAGAAAAAAGGTCTTGACAGACGGACGAACAACGAAGTTATCTTATAAGGGTTCCGTTACGGAAACCTAAAAATGAAAATAAAAACATATTTTTTAAAACAAGCTTATTTAAATAAAAACTTAACCTAAAAAGAAAGAATAACGCGAACTAAGAAAAAAAGAGATTGTGATATTTTTCATACTTACAAAATTTATTTTACATTTGACGTAAGTATTGTATATAATTATAAATACTTATAGATCTTTTCAAAATGTAAAATCTATATAAATTGTAAACGCTTGAGACACTGATATTGTGTAGTACCTACACCTGTATAACGGATAGCGTACATCAGTGCCTCGAGCTTTTAAAACAGCTTTTCAGCTGCATTCGTTTAGACTGGAAGCTTAAAGATTGTTATATTGCTAGCTTAAAGATTTATTACTAACGGCCATATGGAATTTAGTGTTTTCTACTCTTCAAGCCCTTTCATTTGATACCCATATTTAAGAGGTTGAAAAAAACAATATAATCCGCCATCTTGGAGCGGCGGACATATTGAAATTATTATATATACACTTCTGGACACATCTTGTATTTTCAGCCCACCTTGTATTTTCAGTTTCGTTTGGTCCTAGCTAAAATTTTATATTAGGTCGAGCAAAAAGTTTTTATGCAGTTTTGAACCTGGCACATTCACAATTTCATTCAATAGTCTTTTTTTGAATTTCGAACACAGAATTTAAAGAAACAAAAGACAATTTGGAGCCTGTTTGTTGATATCAAACAATCGAATACTAAGAAAACTTGGTTTTATTGGTTTACTTGGATTTAATTCTTGAAAAAGTGATTGATATCTTTGGTTTTGCAACAAACATTACTTATTCTTAACATTAAGGTGAGGTTCTATCAATAATCTATGGATACTTCACCTGAAGTCGCCGCCCAAGCTGTGGCACTTATTCAGGCCGGACACAGCCAAAGAAACGTGAGTGCTCAACTTAAGTCGATCTGCGGTCCGAAATGTTTATCGGAGGTACCTAGAGACTGGCGGCTTTGTTCGTCGCCAAGGAAGGCCACGATCTCGGGTCACAACTGAAAGGCAGGATCGATTCATCGTGACGACCAGCTTGAGAAATCGTCACCTTACCTCCATTGAGATACAAAACCAACTTCGCGACTTCCACGGAGTATCTGTGAGCGCTCGAACTGTTCGGAGAAGGTTAAAAGAACGCGATATGGTACCAGACAAGCCAGCTAATGGGCCCAAACTAACGCGAGCCCACCCAACAGCGCGCCTTCATTTCGCACGCAGTCATTTAAATTGGACACAGCAAGATTGGAGCTGTGTACTCTTTTCTGATGAGTCTAAAATTGTGTTACATGGCAATGATGGAAGGAAGAAGGTCTACCGACGTAAGGGAGAGCGTTTCGCACAATGCTGCTTTGAAGAGAGGGTTGCTTATGGCGGTGGCTCATGGACTGTCTGGGGCAGTATATCCGCGAGCGGCAAAACTCAACTTGAGGTTGTTACAGGACCACGGCTGCCAATATTAAATGCTGAAAGGTACATTCGTGAGTGCTTAGAACCTCACGTGATACCATACGCGGACTATGTGGGCCCAAATTTCCTTTTTATGCATGATAATGCAAGAGCCCATGCGGCCGGCATCGTCAGGGAATATCTTCGGGATGTGAACATCACAGTTATGGACTGGCCAGCCAGAAGCCCAGACATGAACCCCATTGAGCACATGTGGGACGAGCTAAAAAGACGTGTTAGGGCTCGTCAGCCAGTTGCCCAGACGATGCAGGAGTTGAAAACTGCCATAGAAGAGGAATGGGAGATGATCCCTCAAAATTTCATAGAGCGGTTGATAAACTCTATGCCTAATCGTATGAGAGCTGTGGTAGATGCCCATGGAGGCAACACGCGTTATTAAATTAAACCTTTATTTGATAAAACATGTTTTTTATTAAAAAATCAATTGCCTTTAACAAGGCGCATATCCGACTTGTTAGGCGTAGCTCCATGTCGTATGGTATTCTGAATTCAAATTTAAAACAATACGATCGAAAAAGATGGTAAAATGTATCAGGTTTAAAACTGCATCAACAGTTTTTGTTCAATCTAGCAATCATATTTCGGTAGGGGCCATCGAAACCTAAACTCTAAGGTGGGCCAATAGATGTGTCCAGAAGTGTATATTGCAGAATATTGCACATCGTATTGTCACCAGCCGATCGATTCTGTAAAAATCTCACCGTGCAAAGTTAGGCGAAGTGAGCTTAGAGTGAGCTGTCAATGGTGTCAATCCCTAGCATTAGTTGGAACTTGGAATGACAGCTCACTCCACGCTCACTTCACCTAAGTTTTCACGGTGAGATGGTTACAGAATCGCACTGCAGAACTAAATGTGTATGCAAAATTTCAGCTCAATCGGATACCAACATGGTCGAAAAATGGATTGCAAATTGTGACGGACAACTTACATACGAACAGTGCAAGTTAAATAAAAGCTTAAATGACTTGTGGCCACAAGGGCTAATTTTCTTTCTTCAAATTTTATCGTACTGCTTTGAAAAATTTTTTAGGTGCCATAGTAAACGTTGCCAATGACGATATGATTTTTCGCTTGGCAAAATGTTGGGCCAATAAATTGCGTCATCCTTTCGTTTGTTATAAGTATTATTTTCGAGGTAAAGTTCCTTTAATGACGCCGAAATAGAGGCAGTAATTTAGGTCCTTGGTTTTATGACAGACTAGCTGTGCCCGCGACATCGTCGGCGTGGATGTCGGAAAACAATAATGTGTACCTTAGAAAAGCTGCAGTTACCACTCCTCCAATGAAAAGAAAGAATCTTCCGAGCTTGCCTGGTAGGAAGCGCTACCACAGCCCTTTCGAATGCAGTCACTACGTCTTCATCAGGGTACAGACGTCAGCAGGTCAAGCTACCCGAAACTGTCAAATTTTCCCAATCCACTTAGAACCTGCTTTAGCGATAAAGTTGAAAATCTATTAAAGAAATTTGACAGATTGTGGTAGCTTGATGTGCTGGCGTCTGTACATAATGCCAATGCGACGAAAATTCACTTTGATTTTCGAGAAAAACGAGAAGGGACTTTAGTTTGGGAAGTCCTTGTCAAGGTCTAAAAAATGTGATAACTAGCGCATATAAATTCGTGTAAGTACTAATTTATATTGATACCTACTCAGCAACATTTTTCACTTACCGTACGAAAACCCAGTCACAATAGGTAGGTTACCTATACATCATTTAAGATTTCCGTGACAGTAGGTTTTTTTCGCAGGCAATGATCAGTTAACCACGGATAGTAACTAACTAGTAACTTTCTTTTATCTCTTTACAATAACTAATCCATAGTACCTACGAGTACTATACGTTATTATAAAATAATCCTCAGAGTGAATTGGCTGCGTGACAGACGCACAGGACGAAATGTTAAACCTTCCGTTTCTATGTGCCATATTTTGGCTACATACACCTAAAAACAGACGAATGGAGAACTTCTCCCTTGTTGCAGTCGGTTATAAAGATAAAATAACCTATATATACCTCGGAACACCACTTGATTTCCGGCAACTATCATCCAGCTGCTACCAGCTATCCTGCGAAGATCGTCGCTCCACCTAGCCTGAGGGCGTCCTACCTTAAAAGTTCTTCTTGAAAACTTCAAATTCATACTTTGGTTTATACATATCTTTGATAGTGAAGCTATTGCGATGAAACAAAAACTAACTGTTACTTCGAGCTACTCACACTATTTATACATATATAAAAGTTAACCAAATGTATTGATGTGGTACTTTTTACGTGCTACCTGTACAACATAATCCCTCACATCCATAAAAACAAAAATTTATTAAATGTTTTCTATTGGTTATCCCTTAACAACCCAGCTATTTTTTTTAAATAATGTTCCATGTATTGAAACGCCTCTTCTACAGATTTATTATATGTATTGTTTTTGTGTAAGTACCTATAGAATAGACTAGCTGTTCCTGCGACTTCGTTCGCATGCATTTCGGAAAACAAATTGGATTTTATGAGTTATAACTTTTTAGCGCAGAACCCTAATTCTTTTTCTATAATAAAAGTAGCCGAATAAGTGACTCCTTATAATATCAGCTATCTGCCAGTGAAAGTGCCGTCAAGATTTGCTGGAACAAACAGACAGACAGTTATAAGTAAGGACCGTGTATTCTTTCATAATGCATTCAGTAAAAAAAACTGTTATTTTGACATTACAAACAGACATTTCAATTTTATTTTTTTGTACAGATTATTGAACACTAATTAATTATTAATTAGTTACCTAATTTATTGACAAAAGTAAATAATTTACTGAAATATAATAATTAATTAATTATTTTATTTATTACGTAGCTAGTGTAACTAAATAATATTCACAAAGCTAGTCATAAAAAGCGATGAAGATTCTTTGCTAATTATGTATATGTAGTTCTGTGGCAGTGTGGGAATGCAAAGTAAAAGCACGTGTGTTCAATACATTGCATTGTGAACCTAAAGTCGGTGCAATAAGAGAGCCACTTTTCGAGCAAGTGTGTTGAAAAAAATAAAAAAGATATCCAACTACGTACTTGGGTACTAAATTACAATGCCATTTGTTCTTGCAACAAAAAAAAACAGATGACGTCTCTTGCCTGAGTCACAGTATAATAAAGTAAGCAGTATAACGTCTCGGCAGTGTCCTTGAAATAATTACATAAGGCCGCCGCTCGGTCACTACTAAATAACTAACTAATAGATACGCACTAGGGTTGCCCACTGACTGTGCCTCTTGGGTTATAAGTTGTAACTGCACTTTATAAGTCCGACTAGGTAAGGTTTGTTTGCTAAATCATCTGAACACATCAGCTGATCGGACACTGATTTTCTTTTAGATATTGTCCATTTATTCGGGTTCAAAAATAACATACTTTTTAAAGAAAAGTTGCAATAACAAGGACTATGAAAAGTCCGTGACGAAAAAAATACTCAAAAGTTTATCTAAATACGTCGTAAAAAGTCGGTGTCGTTGGGTTCGCATTTTCGTTGTTTGCCACCGACTTCCGAAATTAAAGTTATTTTTCACTTTGTAATGTCGTTTTTGGAAGTCGGTTGTTTTTTTTTTTGCAAAAAAGTTTTTATTTTTCACTTTTTAGTTGTAAGTTATTTTTACCAGTAATTTTGGTTTAAAAACCAAACTACTAAACCGTTTTTGATGAAATTTCTATGGGAATTTTTCAAATCGGTTGGCAAGCGACGGAGTTATGCGCGAACAAACATAAAAAAAAACAATACAAACATCCGAATTGAGAACCTCCTCCTTTTTTAGGGTTCCGTAGCCAAATGGCAACGGAACCCTTATGGATTCGTCATGTCTGTCTGTCTGTCTGTCTGTCTGTCCGTCCGTATGTCACAGCCGCTTTTTCCCGAAACTATAAGAGCTATACTGTTGAAACTTGGTAAGTAGATGTATTCTGTGAACCACATTAAGATTTTCACACAAAAATAGAAAAAAAAAACAATAAATTTTGGGGGTCCCCATACTTAGAACTGAAACTCAAAATTTTTTTTTTTCATCAAACCCATACGTATGGGGTATCTATGGATAGGTCTTCAAAAATGATATTGAGGTTTCTAATATCATTTTTTTCTAAACTGAATAGTTTGCGCGAGAGACACTTCCAAAGTGGTAAAATGTGTGTCCCCCCCCCCCCTGTAACTTCTAAAATAAGAGAATGATAAAACTAAAAAAAATATATGATGTACATTACCATATAAACTTCCACCGAAAATTGGTTTGAACGAGATCTAGTGAGTAGTTTTTTTTTAATACGTCATAAATCGTAACGTAACGGAACCCTTCATGGGCGAGTCCGACTCGCACTTGGCCGGTTTTTTAGAAGTCGGTTAAAAATATGACAGAGTTGTATAAAACAAATAAGTATATAATATGTTAATTTTTCCAGGGAGATAGTAACGCTCCCGTTAGACATCGCTACATATACGAGGGCGTCACTGAAAGTTTTTAGAACTGGCCACTACTTGTAAACGATATAATAAAAAAAAAAATAAGTTCAAATTTTGAAAATGAAACTCTGCCAATATTATTGTGTACTAGCTGCTGCCCGCGACGTCGTCTGCGTGATGGCTCTACAGCACCAAAAATACTTAAGATGCCAGTGTCGCTATACCATTATAAGTAAACAACTTTTAAAATAGCATTAAAATATAAGTTTTTTTTTGCAAGCGAAGCAAGTGAAGAGAGTTATATGGGAATCCTGCTGAGTTCAGTCATAAGATATGACTGAAGGAAATAAGAGAAAATAATGCAAGAATACATTCCAGGACACAAAAGAGTAAAAATAAAAAACCTACAAAGGTATTATACCTTACAACACTTCCCTATAAACTACGTTGGTAGTTATGCGGCCAGGAGCCAAAATGTAAAGAGAGTCAAGACTGGTGACGCGAGAGCAAGCGACGTACAGTTGCCCGTGTGTCTTTTACGGCGACGGCTGAAGATAACATCAGTGTTGTGCGGCGTATGATAGAGACTGACAAAAGAGTGACTTATCAGCAGATTCGGACAAGCTTAGGCATCGGTATGAGTCAAGTGCACAAATCATCCATGAACATTTAACAGTCAGGAAGCTTTGTGCCCAGTGGATACCTCATAATTTGACAGAGGCCCAAAAGCTCCGTCGTGTTGATTAGTGTCGTGAAATGGTTCAAAGATTTAACGGAGGTGACTCGAATGCTGTGTTCGACATACTTACGGGTGACGAAAACTGGATTTATTGTTATGATCCTGAAACTAAGAGACAGTTTGCTGTCTGGGTGTTTCCTTTCGAGGAGTTGCCAACTAAATTCAAGAGAGGTCGAAGCGTGTGAAAAAAGATGGTGGCCTTGTGTAACATAATGTACATACTCACAGTTATCTACATTCATTTCTCCAGGTCAGAACAAGCATTCTGTTACCATTAGGCGCTGTTCTGATTATTTCTCACGACACGTTTTATCCATAATCAGTACACAGACACAGCTCCAACTTTAACATGAGTCTACGACGATTTAGTGTCATCCAAGGGTTGGCAATTTCGCCCACATTGATGGATATCATTTTTCCTATAAACACTATACTTCTAACACAAAATAACTATATATTTTATTGTATTTTAGTAATAATATATTTTATTATGACAGCTTTGACAACGACGTTTAATACGTCGCCATGGCAACATACCTTTCTAATTCTTACCGGCCTGTATCTTTTTATATGCAAACTTATGTATGTACTATGTAAAGAAGCCACTGGCCGAATTCTTATCTCAAATTCATATTTTTTACATGATGCTGTTCTACGAGGTTTCTTTAAAGATTCGCCCAAAGCAAGGATCAGTTCGAGTTTCGCTTCTAAGGCGAACAGTATAAGGAGCCTGATACTCCAGGGCCACCTATCCTGATACTCCAGGGCCACTTATCCCGGAAATACCCAGCGTACCTCTCCGGTACGGTACCTGACGGACCCTGCCTCCGTCCTCCGCCCTCCGTGAAGGGCTACTACATCTACTAGGCCGCGCCTCACCCGAGGGCCGCCTCACCTGAAGGCCGCCTCACCTGAGGGCCGCCTCACCTGAAGGCCGCCTCACCTGAGGGCCGCCTCACCTGAAGGCCGCGTCACCTGAACGCCGCCTCACCTGGCGGGCTGACAGCGTCTCCGCCGTGCCTCTCTCTCCTGCTGCCGTGCTACGTCCTGGCCTGTTGCGTGGGCCCTCCTGTCCTCACCTGAAGGGCTGACAGCGTCTCCGCCGTGCCTCTCTCTCCTGCTGCTGTGCTGCGTCCTGGCCTGCTGCGTGGACCCTCCTACGGGTGTCCTCCGTGTCGCTACGCACCAGCACCAGTCCTCACCTGTTCCTGCTCCTCCTGTTTCTGCTCCTGTTCCTGGACCTCCAACTGTATCTTCACCTCAGCCTCTATCACGCATCGTCACTTATACACCCCACCTCCACAAACTACACACCACTCTTCAGACCATCTTCATCTTTTACTGTAAATATATCTCTAATTGTTTTCTATCTCCCTTTTTCATTTTATTCCTTAACCATACTTTAGTTTCCTTGTCGCTACACGACACTTGTTCTTCGGAAGGACAGGTCATTAGTTACGCAACAATTGTTTTAGAGGATCGAAAAACAGTTACTGCAGAGTGATACACTAACAATTGTTTGCCACTTGTCGTGGAAAAAATTCGGGAGAAACGACCTCGCAGAAGGATCCTCCTTCACCACGACAAAGAAAGAAAGAAAAATGCATTTATTGGCATTACACAAAATGACACCTTAAAACTACAAAAACATAAACAAAGATTATAATGCCAAAAGGGCCTCAGCTCAGCATAATGTCAGATGACAACACAAGTGTACCACCTGACGCTGATTTTCAGCTGCAACCCACGAGTGCCATACGCTGGAATACCAAACACAGGGAAGTGTGTGTCCGTAATAAAAAATTAAGAGAATTCATTTAAATGCTAAAAATTATAGAAAAGCTCATGCAAAATCAAATAAAATGTCGTGACATACATGTATGTGTGTGTGTGTGTTGTATTGTAATGAATGAAAAACTAAAATAAATAAATACCCAACATGTGCGTACTACCTACACAAAAAAGAAAAAAAAAAATGAAATAAATAAATCTAGAAACAGAAAGTACCCACCCACCTATAAGACAAAATCGTGTGACTGCATTGTTCTTCTTAACTACGATTTTACGGAATTTACGGATGAACGGAGGAACGAACTTACAGATTTTCATGCGATTTTCGTTCTCAATTAGAGTAAGGACAATTATAAATGACTAGTAAAAATTAAAACTTATTGAAATTAAAATTGAAATATATAATAATTATAAAATCGATAAAATTGGTAAAATTGGTAATTTTTTTTGAAATTGATAAAATTGATGAAATACATTATTTTATATGGCAGATACATCTGCTCGGACATTTTCAAAATCTTTTTGATGGCGTAAAAGAAATTCCTCGTCGCACACCGCCAAGCAAACAATCGACTACTTGGCGACGTCAGACTTGGAATTACTACGTCACCCGCCCTATAGCCCCGAGCCCCCGACCTCACACCTTGCAATTTTTATTTATTTCCTTCCGAAAATAAAAGAAATCTCTTCGACGGCATTTTGAAACGCAGCCTAAGGACGAGTGGGCAAAGTGCTTTTCTCAGTGGTTCCATCGGATGCAGCGATGTATTGATGTAAATGGACACTATTTTGAAAAGATATAATAAAACTAATAACTTGCTAATTTGTTCAGTTTTTGATTTTCTAAGAACTTTCAGTGCCACCCACTTTCAGTCACACCTACTATTTTCAACTTTAACAGAACGTTAGGCTAATAATTAGGCGGTCCCCCGGCGCGACAACATTTAATCAAAAAATTTCATACGTACAGACGCCAGCACATCAAGCTACTACAATCTGTCAAATTTCTTTAATAGATTTTCAACTTTATCGCTAAAGCATTAAGGTTTAAGGTTGATTGGGAAAATTTGACAGTTTCGGGTAGCTTGACCTGCTGGCGTCTGTACTTACGTAGGGTCATAATTTCAAGGTTATTTTTTCCAAGGTGGTTTCACGTTTATACCTTTTTTGTTCTATTTGTGGCTATTTTTTCAATAGTTTTTTTTTAAATTGTTTTAGGCTTTTTACATTCATACTATTTTTATTATTATTTTGTGTCGGGGGTTTTTTAAATTTCTATTTTTTTTTTGAAGGGAACTTAATGATCCAACACACACGCCACCACCAGCGAGACATAAGACAACAACAACCACAAGACAAAACACAACACAACACGACACAAGTACAGAACAGCACAAAAACAAGCTAGTGAAGTACTACTTTATAGTAAAAATATGTATGACTAGCTTCTGCCCGCGACTTCGTCGGTGTGAAATTTCTTGATTAATTAATCATGATTCAAAAGACACGGGGCGCCATCTATTATCATAATAACGTTATTGTTGTTTTCCTCGAGAACCACTTTTTTTCGGGATGAAAGGTACCCTATGTCCGTTTCTGTACACCTGACAACGTATATATCCAAAACAGGATGATCGGTTCAGTGGTTTAGGCGTGAAAAGGTAACAAACAAGCTTACTTTTGCAATTATAATATTAGTATAGGCTTCTTCTGGGCAAGCTCGTTCCACCGTAGATCTCACGGACGGATATCTATGGTAGATCTCATCCCTGCCTCTGGGCTGGATTGAGGTCAAGAGTGAGCCCATTGTCAATAAAAATAAAAAAAGTTAGGGCGTCGCCTTTCTTTTGTTGTGCGGTGGAAATCCTCATGGACTTCGTCCATCATGGGGGTGACAGAGGGGATCTATGCCGGACTCTTATCGGCTAAAAGCACCGCGGTGTTCCACCTCTGCCTATGGTCGGGGGTGCGGGATTCGCATAAGCATTCACCGCTCCCCCCCGGCAGGCGGGCCTGTGTCGCCTGAAATGAATAAATAAATAAAAATAAAACAAATTAGAGTGAGCATGACATACTCTCAGCCTCCAGGGCACATTCAAGTCAATGAAAGACGTACCCAGTAATGGTATATGTATTTTGTTCCTTCAATCGGGCATCGGTAGCATAGAAAATGAGACATACTCACCTACATACCTAGTACCTACTCGTTAAGGTGGTTTTGCTCGCTACGCTTCAATAATATAGAAACCCTTACATAACATAAATAAATAAAAACTAAAAACGATGTTAATCTTATAGGCATACCTTGCCCACTGAGTTGGTAATTAAAAAAATGTTATTTCTGGTTTTGATATTGATGAATTCGGACGTCTATAACTTCGTGAATGTGCCGGAGGGTCTCGCACCGCCCGGGTCCTCGTCCTTACGTAACTGCAGGCGCGACTTGAATAGTGGTGTACAGGTACACTGAGATCTTGAAGCGCGTCGTTTCTCGACCCATTTGTATTTATTTATATATACTTTATTTTACACCACAAAAATACATAACATAAAAAATACATCAAACACTACAAAATATACAATGGGCGGCCTTATCGCTTTTTTCGATCTCTTCCAGGGGCTGCAGACCGAATTCAGTCGTAAAGCGATCGCTATGAATGTCGAGACTGCTGGGGCAGGCAACCTTGGAATGGACAGTTGTATGAAGTTGAGTTGTATGAAGACGGAATACTGCTTACTTTATTATACTGTGCCTGAGTGTTCACCTTTCACGATTGTCACGAATGATAGCATATGTCTTCCTACTCTAACAGGTTTCCGTAAAAACGTAAGTCGGGTAAAAACAAGCAATGCGACGATTGATTAGTGACGTTAAGAACATTCAAGGACTAACAACATTCATCATTATTCATACCAAAACCACAAATGCAACAGCTTCCTAACATTAAAGGGTTTTGGCGGAAATTAACCTTTCGAGTGTCGAAATGTGTGACATTAAATGGCCGTATCTTCCGATTGCTTTAAATTAAAAGCTTGAATTTTTGACCTGTTAAGGGGACCGTAAGCCTTAAAAGGTTCCTATAATTACAACTTGATACTTATACCAGTTCCTGAGAAACAGGCTCTTGACAGGGGGACAACTGGACAACAAAGTGATCTTTTAGTTCCGTTTTTTTCCTTTTGAGGCACGAACCCTAAGAGTAGTAAGAAATCCGCCAGCGTTAACTGCAGTCTCGTGTGTTGTGATCACCCGTGTGGGCAGAGCTTTGTGTTCCAAGATAGAATAAAATGACTTGGAACATAGAAAATATTGTTCCTACACTCTTGCTCGTAAAGTGCCTCTTATTGCACAGATTTTAGGTTCACAATCCAATGTATTTATCACGCGTGCTTTGAACGTTATATTCCCGCACTAATGCGGCAAAGTGCGCTACAGAACTATACACTAGAGATGTCAGATGATAGTGTGTGTGCAACAAACAAAAAACACTACCTACCATGTTTTTAGCAGAGGGGTAATTCTCGTAATTTTAAGAACGTTCACAGTCTGATCTCGGTCTCAATCTGTCAAAAAATACTTCTAATTTCCCTACATTTTGACCAGTTTTTGACATTTGTTTGTCGCCGAGATGAGACTGCGACTAGATTTTGAACGTTTATATTAAGAGAACTAGCTTCTGCCCGCGGCTTCGCCCGCGTGGATGTCGGAAATTATCCCACGGGAACGTGCTAACAGGATAAAATGTATGTGCACCAGGATGCCATCTATCTCGCGGGCCCTTTGTGGCTAATTACAATAGAAAACCAATTGTGTCTCATTAATGGTGATTAAGAGGGTACCTATATGATATCTTTACCTAAGTACCTACCTATTTAAAAAAATAAATAAACTCAATAACAGAAAATAAAATACCTACCTACCTAAATAAACCTATTTATGACGATAACTAATCTAAACTCAATCATCATCTGCCTAGCCTTTTCCCAACTATGTTCAGGGCCGGCTTCCAGTCTAACCGGATGCAGCTGAATACCAGTATTTTACATAGAGCGACTGCCTATCTGACCTCCACAACCCAGTTATTGGGTAATACGATACCCTTGGTACGACTGGTTGTCAGACTTTCGGGCTTCTGACTACCCGTAACGACTGTCAAAGATCCACGAATGACAGCCGGGACCAACGGCTTAACGTGCTTTCCGAGGCACGGAGGTGTCTCGGTATGTAAAGATGGTCACCCATCCACAGACCGACCGCGGCAAGCGTAGCTTAACCTGACCGATCGACCTGTGCGGCTGTTATTATTTAACCACGGGCCCCTCAATCTAAACTCAATAAATAAGCAAAATCTCTAAAAACTAATATCTATACGAATGACTATACTACAGTATTATAAAATAACCTACGGTCACTACGTACACTATCAAATATACTACCTATACTTTAAAATTAATATCTATACCTACGACTTATATAAAAATAAACCTAAATAACTCTAAAAAGTAAAAGGAATAAAAATGAACTCCACTGGGTGTGACCTAACCTACGACAAACTTATTATTTGCGGTTGGTACAGTAATCGGATCTAGGGATCGAACCGCAAAATTAAGTTTGTTTTTTATTGTATATACTTTTCCGGGATAAAAAGTACCCAGTGTGGTGCCCAGGATATTAAAGAATAATTATACCAAGTTTCATCGTAATCGAACCGGTAGTTTTTGCGTGATGCCTGAACAAACAGACAGACAGACAGACAGACAGACAGACAGACAGACAGACAGACCGACAGACAGACAGACAGACAAAAATTTTTTTAATCACATTTTTGGGTTCGGTGTCGGTCTAGTAACACCCCCTGCCATTTATTTTTTTGATATTTTCAATGTACAGAATTTTCACTTCTACAGATTTATTATAAGTATAGATATAGATAGATTGGCCTTCTGTTGTCGTATCGCTTATTCTCGAGGGGACGCCGCAGATCAGCGCAGATCACTTGTGTAGTTTGCGCTGCGAGGCGGGGCAGCGCGAAGCGACATTGTGGCTCTTGGACAACGGAGAAAGCTTTGTCGACTCTCTTCCTGGGGCCCTTGGGCCGCTCTGCGGAGCCGGCCGGCCCGCCCGAGTGGAGGTCATTTCTTTCTGCTGCCAGGTTTTGCGCGATAGTTTCCTCATCGTCCTCAAGTCCCAATCTCAATGGAACGAGCACAATTTATTTTTTCCATTATTCTGATGGGCTTACGGATTCATGAATATTTTTTCTTATTTGTTTCTTTTATTTTGCATAATTTCGACCTTCTCTAAATTGCAGCTGTCAACTTTGTGAGTAATAATAATAATATATTTACTAGACCAAAATGAATAAACAAGTTACACAATTTGTCTTAGCAGGTACATTCGCTAGCACATCAATCTGTACAATTTCTTAATAGATTTTCAACTTTATCGCTAAAGAATTAGGTTCAAGGTTGATTGGGAAAATTTGACAGTTTCGGATAGCTTAACGTGCTGGCGTCTCTACGTAAATCAGTTGGAAAATTCTTATTTTTTTTATTAAATATAGTTAAATAGGGAATGAATATTTGTACAAGTACCGGGCGCACGGCGTGTACGGTAATAAAATACTTTTGTGTGATATTGCAGATCTTGTTGTTCTGTTGCTGTTGCTCAATATATTGCAGATCTTGTTGTTCTGTTGCTGTTGCTCAATCAAAATTAATCTCAGTCGACGTCTAGTGGAAAATCCCAGCCATTTTCAGCCCATTTTGAGACTATAACAAATTCGAAGAACACTGAACCGACGGCAGACCGCACGGTGGCCGCGTGTATGTTCGCCTGTAGAATATCACGACCCTAGCTTATATTTTAGACTCCACTTGCATTTCATTGGACCACGTCATCAGCGCAATGAACTTTTATGTCGACATTTCCAGCGGCATTTTAAACCGGCAATCCATTCCAGTGCTGGGTGAAAAATTAAATTAAAAATTTAAAAAACCCCCGACTACGTGAAACCCTATAAAAAGAAAAAAAAATAAGTACCTTGAATTTATGACCCTACGTAAGTACGTATGAAATTTTTTGATTAAATATTGTCCCGTCGCGTCGGGGGACCGCTCTAATTATTAGCCTAACGTTCTGTTAAAGTTTAAAATAGTAGCGGTCTCCCGACAGGACAATATTTAATCAAAAAATTTCATACGTACTTACGTAGGGTCATAAATTCAAGGTTATTTTTTTCTTTTTATAGGGTTTCACGTAGTCGGGGGTTTTTTAAATTTTTAATTTAATTTTTTATTTCATGCTTTTTGTAGGGACTCCTTATTATTTATTTTCTTGCATTTTAAGATTCAGGTAATTTGGTATTTAATCAGGTTTTTTGTAATTCGCCATTTTGTGGTGGTGGCCATCTTGGATTTGAAATTTGTCATAGTGTATAGTATTCTACTAGTCAAGCCCTTTTATTTGATACCCATATTGAGGGAGTTGTGAAAAAAAGATGTAATTCGCCATTTTGTGGTGGCGGCCATCTTGGATTTGAAATTTATCATAGTGTATAGTATTCTACAGTCAAGCCCTTTCATTTGATACTCATATTGAGGGAGTTGTTGAAAAAATATGTAATCCGCCATTTTGTAGCGGCGGCCATCTTGGACCGATTTTCATCAAACATAGCTAAGAACACTCCCGACAAATTCACCTTTCAAACAAAAAAAACAAAATTAAAATCGGTTCATCCGTTCGGGAGCTACGATGCCACAGACAGACATACACACACACACACACACACAGACACGTCAAACTTATAACACCCCGTCGTTTTTGCGTCGGGGGTTAAAAATGGAATAATCCGAATAGCGTTTTGATTTCATTACAGTTCAAAATCAAAAGTCATTTATTCAAATTAGGCTGAGAAACAGCACTTTTCGAACGTCAAAATTACAAAAGACAGTCCCCCAAAAACGCCCGCCCTTCATTGAATCCACCGAGAGATCCAGGCCAATAGATGGATTGGCGATCTACTTTTTAATTTTGGTCGTCCGTTCCAGCTTAACTAGAAATCTGGAATCGTCTAGCCAGAGCTAAATAGCCAATCCAGTCCAATTCCAGTGCATTTTCTAACTGCTTCCATTTTGAAATTATTGTAACTGTAGTATTTAGAATTCAACGGCTTAAGGCAACTGTCGCGAGCGATTAGCTATCGACTATTTTCTCGCTTAACCGCTAAACTGCGCTACTATTTATATTATAATGTATCTCTTTTACTGACACAGGACCTACATCAACTGTACGTTTCTTGAGCAAGAAACTAGTCGTTAGCTACTCGCTTGGTGGTGCTGGTCGGTGCTGACCAGGTGCCTATTGACAGAGCGCTGTCCCAACGCTGTGACCTATTCCGTCTCATTACGAAACAAGATCCTAACTTTAGTCCAAGCTCAAACCTTCGAACCATTACATACAAAAACTGACTTGTGAACCAGTTGACAAGTATTTATTGGAATAAAGTTGTTGTAAAAATAAAATACCTAAGGGCTAGCATAGACTAAAGTTGCACTCGTTTTGTAAAAAGACGAATTGAATCTAACGACTGCACTACAGTGAATCGGCAAGGCTTCCATTCCAGTAGATATAATCATTTGTGAGTAGCCATCATATTGTATTTTGGCGCTATTCTCTGTCCGCAAGGAGTACTTGAACAGGATATGTTACAGAATATTTCATTTTCACGGGGTGGTAACTCTTGCAATATGAAATAAAGTTCTAGTTTCAACTAGTAAAAGGATCGTCACATCACGTCGACATCTGATAAGCATCCGAATGCTTATCAGATGTTAATGAATAGGTAGGTAAGTCAAGTGTAAAAGTAAGTGCATGCGTAGCATAGCGCTTAGTGTATGGCGCTTGTGCTAGAATGACAATCAGCTGGAGTATTGTGGCTCATGAGAGTGGACGCAGCGAGCAGTAGCAGTGGCAGCGGGCTCGCTGGCTCGCGGCCCGCAGGCGCGCGGCTCATTAGCTGAACGAGACATTGTGTGAGGTGATCCGATCCGTCGGTCGACGTCGCCAATTGACGCACAAAGAGCCCTATTGTTGTCGAAAGATAGGGCGTCGCAACCGCACGCCAGGCCCGGCCACTCTTCCGCTGAGCGACGCTGCGAGGCGCACAGCGCGGGCGGCCCGTGCCTCCGACCGGCTGCGTCGAATTAGGGCTGAACTTCGTCTGCAGTCAAGTGCGCCCAAAGAAGAAAAATACTGCCTGCGAGTGCGCAGAGTAGGTAGGCGGTGCGACGATTCGGCGCGTGATTTGACTTTAGATCATGATTAATTGCGTATTTAATCGAGGGGTCGCTAGATCGACCTCTCTAGATAAAAGGAACACTCGGAGGTCGAAGCGGACTCCCGACTACAGCTGCCCCATCTGCGTCGCATCAGCCAGCACACACGTTCCCGCGGGCTCGTGGCGGACCCGGAACGTAGGGAGCGCGGGGCGCGAACGTGGCGGGCCGCATTGGTAACTTTCTTGAAGAGGAAGAACGCGTCGACCTTGTCCGTCCTTGCGGCGCGATAACGCGGGTTCGGGGTCTCGTGGAAACGTGACGCTTCGGGCCGCGACCCCGCTATCGCGCCCTTTTAACCGCGTGTCGCATCGCCGCCGCATCACTCGGCTCGCACGCTCCTCGCGCGTATCACGCACCTTTCGTTCCGACCGTGCGTTATACATAAATATCCAAAACTAAACATTTCGGATTCAAACGACGGCCAAACCCGTACCGGGACGGACCATCCGCAACAATTGGTTGAGGTGAGCGAAGACAGAGTCGTCTGCTCGCTTGAACTTTCAATCAGTGCGGTGCATCACACTGAAGCCGCGGTCTGCTTGCAGATACGCGTCACACCTGAGCAGCCGACATGCCGAGTGCAGTGACGAACGGGGCCAGAGGGTCGGAGGACGACATCGTGCTGACGGGGCTGTCAGGCCGCCTGCCCGAGTCCGACACCATCGAGGAGTTCGCGCAACAGCTGTTTGATGGCGTGGACCTGGTCACCGCAGATGATAGACGATGGACCCCAGGTAATCACTTTTTCGCTTAAGCGCTTTTTTTTCGCATCCAGTTTTCTCTTCCTTCCTTGAATTTCCTCCTGGAACTTTATATTTTTCAGATTAGTGAATAGTTTTTGCTATCATCATCTAAGCAAAAGAGTTAAGTATCTTTGCAATTACTTATGATTACAAATAAACGCTAACTCTTTTAATACCACTGCCACTGCAGCGAAAAGAACTATTTTCTTTTCTGAACCGTTTTTGAGGCCCTTTTTCATGCTGGCTCATTTTATTTTGCGATCTTAGACTTTATTTTATCAGTCCTTGCCAGTATTGCCAACGGGGCCCAAAAAAATAAATAACTATGGTTCTGCCTCACTTCTCCGACATGAGAGCGTCCTCGCTCCGGAGAAGCACGAGCAAGCAGCTCCTCGCCAGCGGCCATCACGACGATTCGCGACACACCACAATTCAATTCCCTGAAGAGGGATGTCTGATGAGGGACCTACCAATCTTTTAATTTTAAACTCGCATGGTAAATTCAGAAGAAAATCTGGTTAGAAATCAAGTCTGGATGAGAATGATGGTACATACGAGTCCGCAAATAAGACAATTATCACTTTAGTGCATACGAGCTATGATCACAACTTAACTGATGAATCGACAAATATGATCAGTGGGCTGTGATGAGAATATTGTTGTGTTCGTAATCTTACATAGTTTGATTGTGCCACATCGTCATGTGACATTGTGGTATAAGTCTGTAGCCATACATATAATGTACATTTTTGCAACAATATAGCGGAAACATGTAATGCGGGTACTAATTATTAAGTTTAAAATACCATCTGGTTATTAAAGCTCAATGACGATGATTTCATTTTATGCGAAGTTATAAAGTACCTAAATAAAATATTCAGTATTTTTGTACGAACAATGTATCGTAGTAGGTACTTAACATTTTGTCAATTTGAAATGTTGTCCTCTTCAATTGGTAGTGTTGACTGTTGTCTGTCGATGCCATGTGCGTGTAGTAGCAACAGGCTGCGCTAACCACGCGCGGCGGGAGTGTCGCGCTGCGCGGCGCGGTGTGGCTGCGCAGTTGCGCACCCTGCGTGCGCATGTTGCCGGTACTGATACGCGCTGGCTGCGCACGCGACACCTACTTGACCTTCAGTCACAGAGTGCCACGCACCGATTGACCATAATATCGGTGGATTACAGCGACTATTATAAATAGGTACCTACACGATGATGTTTTTAAGAGTTTTTTCAAATTCGATAAAGTACAATAAGTAAATAAATACATACATACATAAAAAATATATTACTAGCTGACCCGGCGAACTGCGTACCGCCTTAGAATCAATAAAAACGAATGTATGAGAAAATGAATATATCGTGTAGGTAAATTAAATAATTTTTCGTTCGTTATTTTTCGTGAAATGTTTCGTGTCGTGTTTCAATAGTTATTCTGCTATTCGGAGCGGAGAAAAATCCAACAAATCATAAAACATCGGTCCAGCCGTTCTTGAGTTCTAAATGGTGTAACTAACTCGACTGTTTTATTTATTCAGGGTGACAGGTGAAGTCGACCTAGATCCTTTAAGAGGTTTTAGTTTTCATCATTCCTAGCTGATTTGACTATGAAACACCCCATCCCAAACCTAACCCGTATTGAGATTTTGGATTTTGATTATTTTTTAAATAAAATGACGATTTTTTGTATACTTAATTGTCCTTTTTTTTTCGGATTTTGTGCCTCTAATTTATAATGTTTTTGCTATTTTTGTGTAGTAGATTAGTTTGTTTATTACTCTCGACACAAATAAAAAAACAGGTAACTGAACCAACTGGGTAGTAGTCGACGATTGAAAGTTTAAAAAATAAACTTTGTGTCATCATCATCTGCCTAGCCTTTTCCCAACTATGTTGGGGTCGGCTTCCAGTCTAACCGGATGCAGCTGAATACCAGTATTTTACATGGAGCGACTGCCTATCTGACCTACACAAAAAATAAACTTTGTGTAAACATTTTTTTTTTCTTTTAGAAATATTTCAAAAAAAAGTCTATGACAGTTATGCTGCAGATGTACTAAATAAAATCTACGTTTCTTTAGCTATCGAACAATGTATAACAAGCCAGGGTACCATCATGATATTCAGAAAAAAACTGTGATGTGTAAAGCTCTCAGGCAGTAGTAAAAAATAACTGTACTTAAGGACAAAGTTATCACTTGGGTCAGCAAACGAAATAAAACAAACTAAATAGCTTTAACAACATTTTAAAAAAAAAATACATTTTCCACATGTCCACCTCTGTTCCGCACACATATTCGCATTCTGTGCCTTAGTCCACTTCCAGTCGTTAAGCCTCTTCTAATTTCGTTTGCTGCATCGATAATTTGCTGTCCTACCTAATCTAAGAGTGGAATGCAGCAAAACAATTTCTTTCTTTGGTATGGCAAAGAGCAACAAGACATTTTGTGCACTCGGTGCGCGAAAATCCTTTATAACGAGGCAGTCTGCATCTATTTTTCTTTTCGCATCTTCTTTCGTTGTGGTCGACACCATCCGTTCTTACATCTTTTACTGGCACAGGGTTGAGCGGTTTACGACGAGGTTTCTTCGCTTCCAATTCTCTTTCAATATTGCTGCTAGAGGGTCTTCCTCTCTTTTCAACACTTTTTTATAGTTACATAAAGCTTCTGCCAACTCTGCTCTAAAGTCACCTAAAGTCATTTTTTTGGTCTGATTTCCATTATTAGCTTTTTTATACAAAACCCACGAGTTGATGACCGCCATATCGATCAAATGATAGAAGATACGAATGTACCACTTTCTGCTCTTTATTCTTATCCTGTACCTTCCCAAAAAGCTATCCATAAGGTCGACGCCCCCCATGTGGGCGTTATAGTCCTTGATAATTTTTGGGCAGGGTATAGTTATTACTTTTTTCTGCTTCTTGTCGTACCTATCGACTGTGTCGGCCGGTTCTGCTCCAACGTATGTAGATGCCAATGTTACCATTTTGTTGTCCTTCCAGGTAGTTACAGATATGTCTACACCTTCATAATCCGCCACTTGCTCCTCATAAGAACCTCGAGCTACAGAATCTTTCATGAATGTCTGCTGTGTTGGCAGCTTACAATTCTTGCCGCGACGATTCCTTTGGATGATACCCAGAGCATAAATGCCCTGACTATCAAGGGAGTGCAGCAAAGGAATTGAGGTGTAAAAGTTTTTGAAATAAATTATGTGGTTTACCCGCCGAGGGACTGAACGACACAATCTTATGACGGCATTTCCTACCACTCCTAGATCTGGTTCACATGGGGCTTGGGCAATATCTTGCTTACCAGAGTATATTTCAAAAGTATATGCATACCCAGATAGAGAGCACAACACAAATAACTTGAAGCCCCATTTGTGTGGCTTGTTTGGGAGATATTGTTTCATAACATAGATAGTCCACCAATGGTCTTATTTTATGGAGACGATCATGCTGTGGATGATTTACAGGTTTGTGCTCTGAGTTGTCGTTGAAATGAATTACAGACCGTATTTTTTCAAATCTGTTTACTGTTTGGTTTTCATGATTTGAGCAAAGCCGTATTTTGTCCAGTATGATCAGACACTAGGGTAGTGAAACACCGACATGAATATGATAATAGCTAAAAATTGTCGTATTTCTGTAGCAGTTACGGGCGCACTGGTAACACTCTCTTGGAAAATATGTATAAATTGGTCTGTTCGACAATTTTTGTAACAACTGCGTCATTTATGAATTTAGAAAAAAATTGGAATGGAGTTTCCAGGCCCGCGACGTCTGAGGGTAGCTCTGAGCTTCCTAAGAAAGCTATGCGATCTTCATTCCATACCAAATTACGCTTTTTCCATATTAGGTCTCTTATGCAATGTATTCATCCCGAGCTCGTGCGGATACACAGTTGCAGTACCTATTTCGTATTCCTCCTTCGTGAAGGTCGTCATCGTCAACAGTTCCAAATCAGAAGCACGTATCAAAGTCCAGTTAACAAGCACAGTCACAAATCGAAGGGAAAACAGTCCAGAAACACAAGCCAAGTCGATTAAGTTTCCAAGAGCACTAAGTATAACATCTGCTACGGACGAATCGTATCAGATCGTATCGTAAACAGACTTAAACCAAACAGAATAACAACAAAATGACCGAAAATAATCTATCTCGCTCACACCTACATAAATCGTCCCGCTTGCACGCACCACAGTTCCATCGAAGGATAACAGTACAGTAATTTTTGCTACTACCCTTTTGTGAAAGTTTTTTCTAAGAATTGTGATAATACCCTAGTTTGTTATATAGCTAAAAAAAACCTTGTTGGATAGCTAAAGAAACGTAGATTTTATTTAGTACATCTGCAGCATAACTGTCAGTCTTTTTTTTAAATATTCTTTAAAAAAATATGTTTATACAAATTTGTTTATTTTTTAAACTTTCAATCGTCGACTACTACCCAGTTGGTTCAGTTACCTGTTTTTTTTTGTGTTGAGAGTAATAAACAAACTAATCTATTACACAAAAATAGCAAAAACATTATAAATTAGAGGCACAAAATCCGAAAAAAAAGACGATTATAAAAAAAATCTTCATTTTATTTAAAAAATAATCAAAATCCAAAATCTCAATATGGGTTAGGTTTGGGGTGGGGTGTTTCATAATCAAATCAGCTAGGAATGATGAAAACTAAAACCTCTTAAAGGATCTAAGGTCGATCTAACCAGCCGGTCGATTCTGTAAAAATTTCACCTTGAAAACTCAAGTGAAGTGAGCTTGATGTGAGTTGTCAGTTAGTAGTGTCAATCCCTAGCATTATTTGGAATGACAGCTCACTCCACGCTCACTTCACCTAAGTTTTCACGGTGAGATGGTTACAGAATCGCACTGCTGTAACCCTGTATAAGATGTATGAAAGGTCTCGGGGTCGATTTTGATAAAAACTAAAACACATCATACGATTTTTGATGTAGGTACATACGCCAGCAGGTCAACCTACCCGAAATAGTATTTCTCAATAAACTGACAATAAAAGTTAATGTAACCGAACATATCGCTTAACTACCTACCCAGAAACTACAAGGCGCGGCGGGCGTATCTTCTTCCATACTATTTTTATTGAAAGTGCTTTTTAAAGTCTGAAAATTGAAGGGTTCGTCAATAGACCGCGTGCCATAAATAATAATCGGACTCAAAAAAAAGCTGCTTACTTATTATTAATCAGTTTATTTCAGATAAAAATCAATCCATAAATTACAAATTATAAATAAAAAATGCAAAGAAAAATACAGAGAAATAAATTATTAAATTAAATGATTACAATTATAGGTGTTACTACTATGTATACTTACTATTGTGTTAATAAAATATTATGCATGGTAGTCAACACTCAACACCCAACACAAAAGCATCTATTTGTTCTGGATAGGGCAATCCGCACCTACACACTGAAGTTTATCTTAACTTAACACCTTCCCACTATTCTGTGAGCCTTTTCTGTTTGACATCAGTTCACAGAACTACTACAATTTCATCTATTTCACGGCGAAAACACAAAACACACAACAACAGCTGTTATTTTCCAAAGCAACGGGTTCGATTCCCAGGTAGGTAATCTAATAATGCAGTATAAGTTTTTTTTAAGCGTTCACTATTTGTAACCAACCACAACAGAAGGCCAATTATTCTCGTAATTTAAAACGTTCAAAATCTGGTCGCAGTCTCATCTCGGCGAAAAAAAAACAAAATTAAAATCGGTTCATCCGTTCGGGAGCCACGATGCCACAGACAGACATACACACACACACACACACACACACACACACACACACACACACACACACACAGACACGTCAAACTTATAACACCCCGTCGTTTTTGCGTCGGGGGTTAATAAACAAATGTCAAAATGTAGGGAAATTAAACGAGAATCGCGACATATTTGCCAACAATGTAAACAAATATTAGTTTATGGAAAAATAACTTTTATTCCTACACAATAAAATTCAGTTTACGCTACAACTTCAAACATTTTTAAAACTTTTTCAATAATGCTAGTTACTGAAATTAACTTAACAACCATTAAAATAAAGTTGATATTTGTTTAACTTGAAATAACGTCAATTTGAAACTTAAATAAAATGTGAATATAGAAGTATTTTTTGACAGATTGAGACTGAGATCAGACTGTGAACGTTCTTAAAATTACGGGAATTTGCCCCTCTGTTGTGTTCGGTGCGTTGTTGCGTTATAATGACAACTAACAGCTGTAATGCAAGGCTATCTATGCGGTAGTTGCGAGCTCAAGACAAAACCTTACTATCTATGCTGTAGTTGTGAGCTCAAGACAAATACTCACTATCTATGCGGTAGTTGTGAGCTCAAGAGTTCAAGCCAAATACTTACTATCTATGCGGTAGTTGCGAGCTCAAGACAAAACCTTACTAATCATAATAATAATAATATCCCTGGACATTTTCACACAGCGCCATCTAGTCCCAAGCTAAGCAACCTAATGCTTGTGTTATGGTAACAAGATGGCTGATAAACTACTTATATACATTTTTTTTTTTTTTGTAAATACATACATATTATAGATAGAAAAACACCCAGACTCGGAACAAATCCATGTAGGTCATACAAATATTTGTTCCGTGCGGGAATCGAACCCGCGACACGCATTACTATGTATGCTGTAGTTATGAGCTCAAGACAAATACTCACAATCTATGCGGTAGTTGTGAGCTCAAGACAAAACCTTACTATCTATGCTGTAGTTGCGAGCTCAAGACAAATACTTACTATCTATGCGGTAGTTGTGAGCTCAAGACAAAACCTTACTATCTATGCTGTAGTTGTGGGCTCAAGACAAATAATAATAATAAGTATTTATTTTCTCACCGCAATAAACATTACAGACATTGTTACACATGATATATTATTTGGTTTAGTTTACTGTGAGAGACTGGTGCCTAAGCTAGGCTTTAAGGGCCTGTGTTTCAGGTCACCAGGTCTCCGCCCTCTAGCAGTTCGATACATTGCATGATAATCATAGTAAAAGTAATTTAACAAATTTTGAATTAGGTATTAAATACTTACTATATATGCGGTAGTTGTGAGCTCAAGACAAAACCTTACTATCTGTGCTGTAGTTGTGAGCTCAAGTCAAATACTCACTATCTATGCGGTAGTTGTGAGCTCAAGACAAATACTCACTATCTATGCGGTAGTTGCGAGCTCAAGACAAAACCTTACTATCTATGCGGTAGTTTTGAGCTCAAGACAAAACCGTACAAATAGGTACTTACCATAGATATAAGAAATAGGTACTTACCCTTTATTTTTTAACAAACTCATTTTATTTATATGTATCTATCTACTCGATACTAATTTAGGAATCTGCCTGCGTGTTGTCGATGACGATAATAAAACAAAATGTTTCGAGCAGGATGTACCTATTTCGAATACATCTACGTAATACGCATACAAATATTTATTCACTAAATAAGTAAGTGCCTACTATAGTGTCACTGAGATCACTGAGCTATCAGTCAGTCATTTCACTGTCTATAGCTAATTGTTTAAATCGCCAACCGTTCCAATCGCGTCGCGCGTCGTCCGCGTCGCCGTCGTCTCGTGGTTCATTCAAGGCTGCGTATAGTTAGGAGGTGACCATGATTTTGGTAAGTACAGTCCGGATAGAACATCAGAACAGGCCGACAAGATTTGCGGAAGCGGGCCTGCTCACGGAGACACTGCCCACTAATTCGCTCGCATCATGTGATTCCTTTGTTCAAAACAAGTAGTGTGCCACAAAATTGACAAGTTGCGTGTGACTGTGTGACGCCGCGCGCCACCAATCAGCGAGGTTATCTGTCCGATCGCTTGACTCACGGCTCACCCGCTATTACCGCCGTTTTAAACAAACGATAACGTCGTATCTGGCATCAGCTCATCATGGACACCCGACACTCGACAGATCGATCTCTTGCAATCTACAAATTATTTCTGTTCACTGACTTCTCTGCCGTTGCTCATTTTCTGCTTTTATTTTGATGTAGCGGATGTAGCACTCGAGGTATCCTGATACCTCGAGTGCGTTTGTAAATGGCATCCTTGAACATGCAAGTCTACAAGAGGTTAGGTACTTACTTACTTATACATATTTACCTAATATTAATGATCTTATTTTGGCTTGCGAAGCGAACTTGTGGCGGACGAAACAGAGAGGGCTTGTGGCGACGGTATGGCACACGAGCCTCAAATAGTACAGAATGGACTAAGGAACATGGGTGCTATGGGTAGCTAATGTTATAATGTAATAGTGTCCAGTAGGTACGTTCAAAGTGGACGATCGCCCACATATTGGCACGTTTAACCAATTGTGCGCGAATGAATGACTAGTGTCAACGGCATCAGCCGCGCGTCCATTCCATTGTGAGGCTTTCACCGTTAGATGAGCGAGCGCGGCGGCGAGCCGGTGACCACAGCGCGCGGCGCGCCCGCCTCGTGTGCCGCGACTGCCGAGTAGCCGAGCCGAGCCGCCGAGCGCGACCAGCGCCCGGCCGGTGGCGTGATGCGCCGTGCGTCACCGCGCACTCACACTAGCACAGCCCGCGATACCTATCTCGCTAAGCTAACAAAGATCTTACTCGTCAAACCTGTCATAAATTATGTCATCGTGTTAGCAGGAAATATAGTAAATATTGACTTTTGTTAGGTTTCCGCGTGCGCCTGTGACGTACCCGGTGCCGGCCGTGTTTAGATAGCTCGCTGATAAACAAACATTCGGCGAAATTTAATGACTACACATCCGTTCGCTTGCGCATAATATCGTTACGAGTATAAAGTAGTTCATGCAAATAAACGAGAAACTTACAAGTGATTGTGATGTTCGCTCAGGAGTGATAACTGAATTGTTTCCACATAAGTAATTGCAATGTAATCTATACTAATATTAAAAAGAGGTAAAATTTGTTTGTTTGTTTTACCCCTGGTAATCTCCGGAGTTATTGATCCAATTCTAAAAAGGTTTTCACTGGTAGAAAGCTACATTATGTGTGAGTGCTATAGGCTATAAATTATGTTTGCATCGTGCATTTTAGCTGAGCTATCACAACTTTTGTCTGGCAAGTCGGAAATAAATACCTCTTAAAACAGAAATATTTGCATGCGCTGCCTCATCAGTTGTACCTATAATAACTAAAAACTATGTATGGCAATCAGGCCCAGCAGTCTCGACATTCATAGCGATCGCTTTACGACCGAATTCGTTTGCAAAGTCCTGTCACTTCATACATTTCACCTGTCAATTCGGGACTTTGCGACCGAATTCGGGCGTAAAGCGATCGCTATGAATGTCGAGACTGCTAGGGCTGGTCCGCCTTAAATAGTTCTACAAAAAAGTCCGCGACACCATATTTCTATCTTTTATTTTTTATTATCACTTTTAGGTTTAAAGAATTTTTTTCACATGCTTACGTTTGGATGAAAATATATTTTTTAAGTATGAATCCTTATCAATATTAATTATTTAATGACCACAAGGACGTTATAGAGATAAGTTTGCCCTTTACAGTTATCCCAAGTTGAGTTAATCTATATACTTATAATAAATCTGTAGAAGTGAAAATTCTGTACATTGAAAATATCAAAAAAATAAATGGCAGGGGGTGTTACTAGACCGACACCGAACCCAAAAATGTGATTAAAAAAATTTTTGTCTGTCTGTCTGTCTGTCTGTTTGTTCAGGCATCACGCAAAAACTACCGGTTCGATTACGATGAAACTTGGTATAATTATTCTTTAATATCCTGGGCACAACACTGGGTACTTTTTATCCCGGAAAAGTATATACAATAAAAAACAAACTTAATTTTGCGGTTCGATCCCTAGACCCGATTACTGTACCAACCGCAAATAATAAGTTTGTCGTAGGTTACGTCACAGTATCTTAGCCGTGTGCAGTGTCCCTAAGTTATGCTCTAAATGTAGTGCTGAAGGTTGAATTTGGCTTGCACCGTTCGCAGCACACGCGTGGCGCGCGGCCGCGCGCGCATTACGTTAGTACCTACTTATCCTTACCTATGGCATTACATTTTTTGAACTTTGATTTGAACGGACGTGTCGAGTGGCAAGCGTTCGTTCTTATTCTTATTTTAACTGCTACGTGCAATTCTAAACCGTGCTTTTCAGTGCGACCTTTTTATTCCTTTTAGTTTTTAGAGTTATTTAGGTTTATTTTTATAAGTCGTAGGGATAGATTTTAATTTTAAAGTATAGGTAGGTAGTATATTTGATAGTGTACGTAGTGACCGTAGGTTATTTTATAATACGGTTAGGTAGGATTAGTCATTCGTATAGATATTAGTTTTTAGGGATTTTGCTTATTTATTGAGTTTAGATTAGTTATCATCAGAAATAGGTTTATTTAGGTAGGTAGGTATTTTATTTTCTGTTATTGAGTTTTTTTTTTAATTAGGTAGGTACTTAGGTAAAGATATCATATAGGTACCCTCTTAATCACCACTAATGAGACACAATTGGTTTTCTATGGTAATTAGCCACAAAGGGCCCGCGAGATACCTAGATGGAATCCTCGGGAAGCACATACATTTTATCCTGTTAGCACGTTCCCGTGGGATAATTTCCGACATCCACGCGGGCGAAGCCGCGGGCAGAAGCTAGTAATAATAATAAAGTTAAAGAGTTTGTTTGCTTGAACGCGATCTCTGGAACTATCAGTCTGATATTATTATGAAAAAATATTTTTGCATTTGATTGATAGCCCAATTGTTGGGAAAGGCTATTTAACATCACGCTACGACTCTTCGGAGCCGAGCAGACAACAAAACAAATAATAGCGCGGGCAGGCGACGCGTTCCGACGACGGGTCGTTCGGAGGAACTAAAAGTTCCACGCGGACGAAAGTCCTAATAATATTTAAAATTTGTTCGTATGTAAGTTTGTATGTAGGTAATGTAGGGGATAATCTCCGGAATTACCAGTAGGATTTGAAAAATTCTTTTAGCGTTTGATACCCCAATTCTTGAGGAAGGTTATAGACTATATAACGTCACGCTAGGACCCTAAGAAGCCGAGCGAAAAGAAAAAAGTCAAATCAGAAACAACGCTAAGCGAAACGAAGTACTAGCGCGGGCAGGCGATGCGATGCGACGTGGTGGGTCGGGAAACAACAAACACGCAGACGAAGTGCGGGCAGAAGCTGGTCATTAGTATAATAAATAATACGTGGGGCACGATGAGGCAGAGCTCAGCAGAGACCGGAGCCGCTCCGAGCGCGCGCCAATAGACTGGCGCGTGTACTGAGTAGTGAACCTGAACATTAGCTCTGTGTCTACTTGCTAAATTGCCTATTGAGGCGGCAATCTGAACGGAACAAAAATGTTTCTAATGATAAAACGCGCGCGAGCCGAGCGAGTGAAGCGAGCGGTGCTGCGACAGCTGCCGGCGAGCGCTACTTCTAAGTTAGATTTGTTACTGACTACTTAATTCAAATTTGTTAACTAATTCAAAATTTGTTAAGTAACTGCTCATCATCATCATGAAGCCATTTTAATACTAAATATTAATTTAATTACCAATTTTAATGCTCAGTTTTTACCGCCGAACTTGTTAATAAACTTGCATTTTGTAAATAATAATCTAGCCGCATTAATCATAGCTCTCATCAGTGCCTTTACAAACGAGCTGAAATGATAGATGAGATACTTAACTCACATTCGGGCCAAAACAATTTTATCAATATTTTACTGTTTGTCGGATTCCTTATAATATGTATTTCTGATAATGTTAGGTCATTGTTTTAAGGTGGCCTCTACACCTACAGTATTACGAACTGCACACTGTTCATGACCGCTAGGGTTGGCATTGGCATTGAAGATTGCGCAATAATTGCGCAATCTTCAATGCCAATCTTCAATGCCAAAAGTATAATACTTGAACAAAAGTTTGAGTGTTTCAATTTTATTGCATATATTTTTATTGCGTGAAAAAATTTATTGATCGTTTAAGGCTGATTTTATCATATTGCACAATGTAAATATTGCGCAAACTTATTGTAGGAGTAGGAGCGACCTTACTTAAGACAACGGAAAAACAAGTAAACTTTTTTTTTTTGTGACAGGCTTGCACGGTCTCCCTGAACGCAATGGCAAGCTCAAGGACCTGGCGCACTTTGACGCGACGTTCTTCGGCGTGCACGCCAAGCAGGCGCACCTCATGGACCCGCAGCTGCGCTTGCTGCTGGAGCTCACGCACGAGACCATCATCGACGCCGGCATCAACCCCAGCGAGCTGCGCGGCTCGCGCACCGGCGTGTACGTGGGCGTGTCTAACTCCGAGACCGAGGAGATGTGGACCGTCGACCCCGACAAGATCAACGGCTACGCGCTCACGGGCTGCTGCCGCGCCATGTTCCCCAACCGCATTTCCTACACTTTCGACCTCAAGGGGCCGTCCTTCGCGGTGGACACGGCCTGCTCCAGCTCCATGTTCGCACTGGCGCAGGCGGCCACGGCCATCCGCTCCGGCCACTGCGACGCGGCCATCGTGGCCGGCTGCAACCTGTGCCTGAAGCCCGCCAACTCGCTGAATTTCCACCGGCTCAGCATGCTGTCGCCCGAGGGCCGCTGTGCCGCGTTCGACGCCAGCGGGCGCGGCTACGTGCGCTCGGAGGCGGCCGTGGCCGTGCTGCTGCAGAAGCGCGGCGCGGCGCGGCGCGTGTACGCCACGCTGCGCGGCCTGCGCGTCAACACCGACGGCGCTAAGGACCAGGGCATCACCTTCCCGTCCGGCGACATGCAGCGCCGCCTGGCCGAGGAGACCTTCGCCGAGGCCAAGCTGCGGCCCTGCGACGTCGCCTATGTCGAGGCCCACGGCACCGGCACTAAGGTACGCCGACGATTGTGTTTTAAATCAGCCCAGAAAGCGTTGTGACATTGAACACGCAACGTACTGGCGGCACGTTGGCGGTTTGATCATCAGCTACGAAAACAATTTGTGCGCGTGTGAACGTGCAGAGAGTATAAGCGATGTGCTGACGAAACGTGTGCTCGCCAGGTGGGAGACCCTCAGGAGGTGAATGCCATCGCGGAGCTGTTCTGCAAGGGGCGCAAGGGTCCGTTGCTGCTGGGCTCGGTGAAGTCCAACATGGGCCACTCGGAGCCCGCGTCTGGCCTGTGCTCCGTCGCCAAGGTGGTGGTTGCCATGGAGCGCGGCGTCATTCCCTCCAACTTGCATTACAAGAACCCCAACCCGGACATCCCAGCGCTCAACGACGGCCGGATCCAGGTACGTTGCTGATTCATCCTCCCGTCACTTTCCGCGCAGACACGAACATTGGTCTGGTAGTGTTTGTTCATGTGCGATTTAAGCATATGATCCACGAAAAAAGTCTAAGTCAAATTATTTATTTTAAGAGCGCGCCTAAACCTTTCACCGGCTTCATAAGGTTCATAACTCATTTGTTGGGCTTGGTATAACCTTTATAACAAGATACCCTCTTCTTTGCTAGACTTGCCTTTTAATGCGTTTAAAGCTCAATTAAAATCCAACCTTTGTTCAAAGGCTTACTATTCCATCAACGACTACTTACACGATAAGAATAGTTGGTCGCCCTAATTAACTCAAGACAATGTTCATGTTCTTTCTCCAGAATTAGCTGAGGTACTGACAGGTTACTGTTATTAGTATTAACCCACTTATTTATTTCACATCGATGGTCCTAGTTCATCATCTGTGACTGCAAGTGACAGCTATGTGACGAACCCAGCAATGCATAAATATGTAAGCTGTCACGCCCTTTATGCCTGGAGGCTTTTATTTAGGTAGTGAGTTTTTATTTTTATTTTAATTTATTATTTTTTAGCTTGAGTACGTATAGTTTTTATTATATTTTTTGGTATATTGGCGTGGCTAGCTGACATATGGCAAATAATTTAAGTTCCTTGTAATGTTCATTACTGAACATAGGTTCCTAGTATTGTATACATGCAACTATATTCTAACTAAACAGACAGTTGTGCTGCTGGGGAGTTTGTTGCGCCACTTCTTCTTCCCAGCGATAGCACTAGAAAGTGGTGAAGGGCGGGCGTTTTTGGGGGACTGTCTTTTGTAATTTTGACGCTCGAAAAGTGCTGATTCTCAGCCTAATTTGAATAAATGACTTTTGATTTCATTTGATTTAAAGCCAGTAAAATTTTAGAATAGAAAAAAAACAAACGTAGTATGCGCCAAAACTGTTATATCGTAATAAATCCAAAACTAAAAGGATTTACATAAAATGCCTAAGCACAGCCTTTACTCTTGTATAAATATAATTAATTATCCAATTTTTGTCGCAATAGGCATTACCGTATTGAGTACAAAACGGAAAAATATGAGAGTTAGAGGTTACTTCGTGATTTCTTTCTATAGAGGAAGAGTTATTATTTCATGTTTTTGATCAAAGTGAACCCTCGGAAATATCATGTAGTTATTCATATATTTTTATTTTAAGATTTGGTCCGGAATTTTTCATGCAAAATCAAATATAAGATTGGTAATTTTGCTTTATACGCGCTCTTAATTAGGAAAATTAAAGGCACTTTTGAAAGTCGAAATTGACAAGAAAATTGAATTGACTCTAGTTATCCCTTCGAAAAGGTAGTTTCTTAGGGAGAAGAATGGGCAAGAAACTCCATAGTTGAAATGTTTTACAGTATTTTGTATAATTAATGAAGTAATTATGATTATATGAACACAATGAATCTAAAATAAAATTATTATACTGCAATAGGTACAAGTAATTATAAGGAGATTCCGCAGTGCGAGTTAGTAATAAACAAGGAGATCAGTTTATAAGTAGAGTGCGCATGTGGTGGCAGGTGGTGGACCGCAACACGCCATGGGAGGGCGGCCTGGTGGCCATCAACTCGTTCGGCTTCGGCGGCGCCAACGCGCACGTCATCTTCGAGTCAGAGCCGGGCGGCGGCGACGCGCGCGCGCCCGCGCGGTACGCGGCGCCGCGCGTCGTGCTGGCCTCGGGCCGCACGGAGCAGGCCGTGCGCGAGCTCACGGCGCTGGCGGCCGCGCACCGCGCCGACGCCGGCCTGCACGCGCTGCTGGACGCCGTGCACCGGCACAACATCCCCGGCCACTCGCACCGCGGGTTCGCCGTGCTCACCGACCCGCCCATGCAGGAGTGCATCGTGAGTATGCGCCGCGCCGGGGCTGGCTGCCGCTTGCGTATCCGTTCGCGATCGGTCATGTCTGACGACTCTCTGTACGCAGGAAATGGAGAGCGGCGATCCCCGACCCGTGTGGTTCGTGTTCTCGGGCATGGGCTCGCAGTGGCCCGGCATGGCTAAGACCCTGATGCAGCTGCCGGTGTTCGCGGCCAGCATCAATCGCTCGGCGGCGGCGCTGCGGCCGCACAAGCTCGACCTCATCAACATCATCACGGACGCACCGGCGACGGCCTTCGACGACGTCATCAACTCGTTCGTGTCCATCGCGGCCGTGCAGGTGGCGCTCGTGGACGTGCTGCGTGCGCTCGAGATCCGCCCCGACGGCATCGTGGGCCACTCGGTCGGCGAGATCGGTGAGTAGCGAGCTCTCGTGCGCAACAGCAGTGCGGCGTAGTGAGCGAGACTGACCGACAAGTTCGCCCGCAGGCTGCGCGTACGCGGACGAGACGCTGACGGCGGAGCAGGCCGTGCTGGCGGCGTACTGGCGCGGGCGCAGCATCGTGGACGCCAAGCTGGCGCCGGGCGCTATGGCGGCCGTGGGGCTGTCGTGGGAGCAGTGCGAGGCTCGCTGCCCGCCCGACGTCGTGCCCGCCTGCCACAACGCCAACGATAGCGTCACGGTGAGTACCGGCGTGACCGCGCGGTACAGTCGGCGTGACGTCAGCGTGCTCATGTGACGAGTTGCACAGATTTCAGGGCCCGTGGAGTCGCTGGAGAAGTTCGTGGCGACGTTGTCGGCGGAGGGCACGTTCGCACGGCGCGTCAACAGCTCGGGCGTGGCCTTTCACAGCAAGTACATCGCCGCCGCCGCGCCGCTGCTGCGCCGCTCACTGGAGAAGGTCATCACGGACCCCAAGCCGCGCACCAAGCGCTGGGTGTCCTCGTCGCTGCCGCGCGACCAGTGGGACTCGGATCTCGGTGAGCCGCACACGATCACTACTCATGAAACGTTCACGATTCATTGTAATCGGCGGTTTAGCGATTAATCGGAAATCTCGATTATTGTTAGATTTTTTACGAATGAAAGTTAGAACTTTCATTCTATTTAGAAGCAAAAATTTCAAGTTTAGCTTTCCGATTTTATAACAATACCAATATTCTACTTAATAAAAATATTAAATTCGTTCAATGACAGACAGCGCACCGCCTAAACTGCGGGTTAGCCTGTGCGTTGTCTGGCGGCCTAGAAGCATGAAGTGTGCATAAATAACGAAAGTGAGCACTAACGATTTTTGGAAATTCATCCATTATAGGGGTTAAATAGTTCGGTTCCGAGGGGAGTAGTTCGAGTTTGTTACGAAGTTAGAAACGTGGAAGTTGTTGACACGTGCTACTTAGACTTCTGTTTAAATCTGAAATGTGGTTCATCGTTTTTTGCTCTAATGCTCCTGAGATAGCGCCGGTGGGGAGCTTGTTAACTGTAAAATGCTAAAGTCGCGATTACAAGAACTTTTACTTGATGATAGTATGAAAAATAAAAACAAACGGCATGTAGAGATAATCGTAATTGCTAAATTCGCAGCCAAGTTGAGCGACGCCAACTACCACGTGAACAACCTGCTGTCGCCGGTGCGCTTCGCCGACGCCGTGCGCGAGGTGCCCGAGCGCGCCATCGTGGTGGAGGTGGCGCCGCACGCGCTGCTGCAGGCCGTGCTGAAGCGCGCACTGCCCGCGCCCGCGGCCGCGCACGTGGCGCTGGTGCGGCGCGACGCGGGCGACGCGTGCGCGCACCTGCTGGCCGCGGCCGGGCGCCTGTTCGCGGCCGGCGCGCAGCCCGCCGTGGGCCGCCTGTACCCGGCCGTGCCCTTCCCCGTGCCGCGCGGCACGCCGGGCCTGGCCTCGCACGTGCTGTGGGACCACCGCCTGGAGTGGCAGGTGGCGCACTTCGGCAACGCGTCGCGCTCGGGCGAGAACGTCATCGAGTACGACGTGTCGCGCAAGGACGACGGCTTCATCACCGGACACAACATCGACGGCCGCGTGCTCTTCCCGGCCACCGGATACCTGGTGAGTGCTGCGACCGAACCGGGACGGCGCGTCTCGCCGAGCGCCGTGTCTAATCCGATTTGAACGGTTCCAGACCCTCGTTTGGAAAACTATGGCGAAGCTCAACAACAGAAAGCCTGAGGAGACCCCGATCGTGATGGAGAACATCCAGTTCCGGCGCGCCACCATCGTGTCGCGCGACACGCCCGTGCGCTTCCTCATCAACGTGCTGGACGGCACGGGCGAGTTCGACGTGTGCGAAGGCGGTGCCGTGGTCGTCACGGGCACCGTGCGCCTGGCCGACGACCCCGCCGCCGAGCGCCTGCGCGACCTGGACTCGGCCGCGCCGCGCGCCGAGGACGGCCTGCTGCCGCTCGTCACCGACGACATCTATAAGGAGCTGCGCCTGCGCGGCTACAACTACGGCGGCATCTTCCGCGGCATCCGTTCATCTGACCCGCGCGGCACATGCGGCGAGCTCGCCTGGGACGACAACTGGATCTCGTTCATGGACACCATGCTGCAGTTCGGCATCATCGGCGTGGACACGCGCGAGCTGTACCTGCCCACGCGGCTGCAGCGCGCGCTCATCGACCCGGCGGCGCAGCTGGCGGCCGTGGCCAAGCTCGGCGAGGGCGGTACGCTGCCCGTGCGCATGCACCGCGACATCGACGTCATCAGCGCCGGCGGCATCGAGTTCCGCGGCGTCAAGACCAGCCTGGCGCCGCGCCGCGCCAACCCGCAGGCCGCGCCCAAGCTGGAGAAGTACGTGTTCCTGCCGTACGATAACGCCGCCGTGGCCACCGAGGACACCTCGCGCTCCAAGCGCGACGCGCTCACCGTCAGCCTGCAGCTGGTGTTGGAGAACGCGGGCGCGCTGAAGCTCAAGCTGGCCGAGGCGGCGCTGGAGCGGCCGGCCGAGGCGTTGCTCACGCCGCTGGCCATGCAGGTGCTGGAGGCCGAGCCGCAGGTGCGCGTGGACGCGTCGCTGGCGGCCGGGCCCGCGCCCGCCGCCTACTCCGCCGTCGTCAAAGACCTGGGCGTGAAGGTGCTGCCCAAGGACGGCAAGAGCGCGCCCATCGAGAGCGACTGCCACCTGGTGCTGGCGGCCGACGTGCTGAGTCGGCACGGCGCCGCCACGCTGGAGAACCTAACGGCGGCGCTGGGCGAGGCCGGCATGATCCTGCTGGAGGAGCCGCACAAGGCGCTGGACGAGCGCTCCGCGCGGGACATGGTGGAGCGCGCCGGCCTGCTGTGCGTGTCGCGCCAAGTGGCGGCCAGCTGCGAGTACGTGCTGCTGCGGCGCCGGCCGGCCGTGCCCGAGCGGCACGTGGTCATCGACGTGGGCGACGACGCGGCCTTCGGCTGGGTGGACGCGCTGCGCGAGGCGCTGGCGCGCGCCGAGGGCGAGGACATGCGCGTGTACTGCGTGGCGCGCGCGGCCGCGGCCGGCGTGCTGGGCCTGTGCACGTGCCTGCGCGGCGAAGCGGGCGGGCGCGCGCTGCGCTGCTACTACCTGCCGGGCGCGCGCGAGCCCTTCCGGCCCGACGCGGCGCCGTACGCGGAGCAGGTGCGGCGCGACCTGGCCGTCAACGTGCTGCGCGCCGGCGTGTGGGGCTGCTACCGGCACCTGCCGCTGGGCGACGCGGCCGAGGCGCAGCTGCAGGTGGAGCACGCCTACGTGAACACGCTGACGCGCGGCGACCTGTCGTCGCTGCGCTGGATCGAGTCGCCGGTGCGCTACGCGCGCGAGGTGCCGCAGCCGGCCCGCTCGGAGCTGTGCCGCGTGTACTGCGCGCCGCTCAACTTCCGCGACATCATGCTGGCCACGGGCAAGCTGCCGCCCGACGCGCTGCCCGGCAACCTCGCCGGACAGGTCAGTCGCACGACCACATTATATGTTCACTATGGAGAAAGTGTTTTAAAGAATTAGGCATTTTAACAGTACCGAGTAAAGACACTAGTAATCCTGAATCACTTTGCTAAGATCATAATCATTAATATTCCAAAACTATCGTTTAATAAAATTGAATGTCTGTATTATAAAAAAAATGAAATGAAATAGACGACAGTAAAATGTGTAATAATATTATGTCTCTCGTCTTCAGGAGTGTATCCTCGGCTTGGAATTCAGCGGACGCTCATCTAACGGCAAGCGCGTGATGGGCATGGTCGCGGCGTGCGGGCTGGCCAGCACCGTGCTGGCCGACAAGGGCTTCCTGTGGGAGGTGCCGGCCAAGTGGTCGCTGGAGGAGGCCTCCACGGTGCCCGTGGCCTACGCCACCGCGTACTACGCGCTGTGCGTGCGCGGCCGCATGCGGCGCGGCGAGGCCGTGCTGGTGCACGCGGGCACGGGCGGCGTGGGGCAGGCGGCCGTGGCCATCGCGCTGCACGCGGGCTGCACCGTGTACACCACGGTGGGCACGCCCGACAAGCGCGCCTTCCTGCGCGAGCGCTTCCCGTCGCTGCCGCCCGAGAACATCGGCAACTCGCGCGACACGTCCTTCGAGCAGCTCATCAAGCGCCGCACGCGCGGGCGCGGCGTGGACCTGGTGCTGAACTCGCTGGCGGCCGACAAGCTGCACGCGTCCGTGCGCTGCCTGGCTGAGGGCGGCCGCTTCCTGGAGATCGGCAAGCTGGACCTGTCCAACGACACGGCGTTGGGCATGTCCGTGTTCCTCAAGAACACCACGTTCCACGGCATCCTGCTGGACGCGCTGTTCGACGCGGACTCGGAGGACAGCGACAAGGCGGCCGTGGTGCGCTGCGTGACGGACGGCATCGCGTCCGGCGCCGTGCGGCCGTTGCCGGCCACGGTGTTCTCCGACCACCAGCTGGAGCAGGCCTTCCGGTGAGGCGTCGACTGCTCGACCTGATTCTCTTTACTAACTAAATCCACGCCGAATGAAAAAATAAAACCGGCCAAATGCGTGTCGAACCACGCACAGTAGGGACGATTATTGTTTTTATCGACCGTAAAATAAGTTTGCATTTCATAGAAATTTTCGAAAAATACTAGTTTTTCTACGGTTATAATCGAAAATATCTCAAATCAAAGATCTCGGATATAAATAGGAAGAAACTTCATAATCTTTTATAAAATGTTTATTTCTACATTTTACAATTACATTACAAAGTTATAATGGTTTTAACTTCGGGCTTAAACGCGTTCTAAGTTATTTTGTTTTTTTTTTTCATGTATTAGGAATAAAACATGCCAAATCTTTTAGTACCAAGGATCTCTGATTTAAACCGCGGACAGGCAGACGGACTTGAAACTAGAAGGGTTTTGTTGTTGTGTTACATTTGTGGGGTTGCGCGCCACACCACAACTCGTTTAGAATAGTTTTTGCGGTGTTTCCCGAACAGTCGTTGCGAGTTATATCATTTTGGTTGACTGTATCTTGTGAAATAGTCGTGATATTTAAAAATAATATATAGATTTTTAATTTTTTTTTTCAAATACGCAATGCGCATACAAGAAGCGAATATTAATTGAGTTTTCAACGAAACCCCACGCGATGAAAAACATGTTTTGTCCCCATATTTTCCAGCAGGCTTCAGTAGCAGACTTGAATATATTTTTTCCAGAGTTTGAATACTTACAGAATTTTTGGTGTTTATGCTTTTAATGATATGAATACGTTGCGCAGGTACATGGCGACGGGCAAGCACATCGGCAAAGTGGTGCTGCGCGTGCGCGAAGAGGAGGCTGCGGGCGCGCGGCCGGCCAGCAAGCTGGTGTCGGCCATCCCGCGCACCTACATGCACCCCGCCAAGAGCTACGTGCTCGTCGGTCAGTACGCGCCTCATTACTTTCGCGGTGTTCGTTTAAAACCTTCCGCAACGAGTAACGTTCGTCACGATCGCAGGTGGCATGGGCGGGTTCGGGCTGGAGCTGGCGCAATGGATGGTGAAGCGCGGCGCGACGCGTATCGTGCTGAACTCGCGCAGCGGCGTGCGCACCGGCTACCAGGCGTGGTGCATCCGGCGCTGGCGCGAGCAGGGCGTGCAGGTGCGCGTGTCCACGGCCGACGCCAGCTCGCCGGCCGGCGCGCGCGCACTGCTGCGCGAGGCGGCGGCGCTGGGCGTGCTGGGCGGCGTGTTCAACCTGGCCGCCGTGCTGCGCGACGCCTTCCTGGACAAGCAGACGCCCGCCGACTTCCAGGCCGTCGCCAAGCCCAAGATCGACGGTGAGTGCTCTGCAGCTTCTTGTGCATACTGGCCCTGTGCTCGACTACTAAGGGACCGTCTCCACGAGCGAGAGAATCGCGGTGATATATCGTCGTGCCATCCAGTTCTGCCGTGTGGAGACACGTTTGAAGAGAGTGTATAGAAATACGAGGCACGATGAGAATATCGCCGCGATTCTCTCACTCGTGGAGACGGCCCCTAACTATGTAGATGAACATCTGCGTCGTGTGAGATTCCTTATTATTTACAACATTTTTTCAGAATCCCCAAAAAAGTACCATGTCTTGTTTTTTCATCCTGGCTTCAAATGTACCTGTTGTTTATTTTTTGAGTTTAGTTTCGGAGTAAATATGAAAAATAACAAGCAATAAAGTCCCTTTCCGACTCACCGAGGATAACATCATTATTATTATTATTAATTGAAAACTATATTTTGGGAAGAAAACAACAGAATATAATACGGATATCATATTTTGAGATACATAATGTACTGAGTCCAATTAAATTAGATAGCGCAACTGTAGACGTGAGGGTATCGATAGTAGATAGCGGATTTTTTTGCCAAATCCACCGGAAAAGTCGTAAAGGATGGTACCTATTCTTGTATGAAAATCTCAATAAAAAGAATTACCCGGGCACGAGTTTTTATATTAAAGCATCATGAAAATAAGAAATGTTGTCAATTGAGCAAGTCCGACCAAAAGCGCTCTTGATCGGGTTTTTTAAAGCCTCACCATTATTTACTGATTGATGCTTTTATCTTTAAATTTAATATGAATGACGTGACTGGTGGGCACAGCTACTAAGATCCTGGATGCGGCGACGCGCGAGCTGGCGCCCGAGCTGGAGTACTTCGTGGTGTTCTCGTCCGTGTCGTGCGGCCGCGGCAACCCCGGCCAGAGCAACTACGGGCTCGCCAACTCCGCCATGGAGCGCATCGTGGAGCAGCGCCAGGCCGACGGGCTGCCGGGCCTGGCCGTGCAGTGGGGAGCCATCGGTGAGTAGCCGCGCCGGCGAACTGCGGCCCGGGGGCCCGCGCGGCCCGAGCGGCCGCCTGACTCGCGTCTGTTGCAGGCGAGGTGGGGCTCATCGTGGAGACCATGGGCGGCGACGAGACCGTGGTGGGCGGCACGGTGCCGCAGCGCATCGCGTCGTGCATGGAGGCCCTGGGCGCGCTGCTGGCGCTGCCGCACGCCGTGGCGGCGTCCATGGTGCTGGCCGACAAGCGCCGCGCCGCCGCCGCGCCGCAGCAGGACCTGCTGCACGCCGTCGCCAACATCCTCGGCATCAAGGACCCCACCAAGGTGTCCGACTCTGCCAACCTAGCGGAGCTGGGCATGGACTCGCTCATGGGCGCCGAGATCAAGCAGACGCTGGAGCGCGGCTACGACGTGGTGCTGGGCGTGCAGGAGATCCGCGGCCTCACCTTCTCCAAGCTGCGCGGCATGGCGGGCGGCGACGACGCCGCGGCCGGCGACACGGCGGCGCCGGCCGCGGCGGCGCAGGACCAGGTGCAGTTCGCGGCGCTGGGCGAGCTCATGCCCAAGCAGGTGCTGGTGAAGCTGCCCAGCGCCGCGCCCGCCGGCTCCGAGCTGCAGCCGGTGTTCATGGTGCACCCCATCGAGGGCGTGGTGGAGCTGCTGCGCGGCGTGGCCGCGGCCGTGCGCGCGCCCGTGTACGGCCTGCAGTGCACGCAGGCCGCGCCGCTGGACGACATGGCGTCGCTGGCCAGGCACTACGTCACGCACGTGCGCGCGCTGCAGCCCAAGGCACCCTACACCCTGCTGGGCTACTCCTTCGGCGCCGGCGTCGCCTTCGAGATGGCGCTGCAGCTGGAGCAGGTAGGCGTGCGTCGCCGACGCCCGGGCGCGGCCGCTCGGCCGAGAGGCACGGGAGTGACGGTCCGTTCTGTTGGCAGGCCGGATGCGAGACGCGGCTGGTGCTGGTGGACGGCTCGCCGGCCTACGTGGCCACGCACACCACGCGCGGCAAGAAGAAGCGCAGCACGCGCTCCGCCGAGACCGACGAGGCCGACGCGCTGGCCTACTTCGTGCAGCTGTTCAAGGACGTGGACGCCTCCAAGGTGAGCGTGCGACCCGCGGCACCCGGTCGGTGCCGGCGGCCTGTGACGTTAGTGCTAGGATGGGAATAAAATGTTGAAATAATGTACTTACATACACTTTCACGGGAAACAAAAAAAAAACAAAATAACATTTTTTTTACTTGTTATGAACACTGTCTATAGGTAAGGTAAGGTCATCCGGGCTGGTGTCCTCCACGTCTAGCGCTTATTTTGCGTACGGTAAAGGTAATAAACAAGATACATGTTGCTGTTAGTTACAATATTATCATCCTGTAAGTACATAGACAACTCCATAGTTCGCGTCTTATTCATTAGCATTCAACCATGAGTCATTCAACTCATTAGCTAAAATAAACTTTAAACTGAGGCCTACTAATTACCTTGTTGCAGCTTGTTATTGTTAAGAATGCATTATATTGTGACGGAACGTTACACGTTGCAATATTAATATTGCATTGTCTAACTTCTGTTTTGTATAACACAGCTTCGCACTTATGGATTATATCAAATTGTAATGTTCACTTCCACATTAGGTCATACATCTCAGATGCCCTTGTATGGTCCTTCGTATAAGTTTGTACGATCATTACCAGTTTTACTTTTAATGTCGATATTCATATCATACTGCAGTAATGCGTTGGTCGTACCTAACTTTTCTTAGTATTTTATGACTAGCTGCGCCCCGTGGTTCACCGATTCGATCCCGTGGGAATGTCGGGATAAAAGTATTCTGTGTGTTAATCCTGGTTATAAACTATCTATGTGCCAAATTTCATCCAAATCCGTTTAGTAGTTTTGACGTGAAAGAGTAAAAAACATCCATCCATCCATGCAAACTTTCACGTTTATAATTTAAAAAAAATTAGATTTGTAACCGATATTTAAGTTCGAAAGGATAGCTTTCGTTATGGTACAGAGGTTCTATAGTTTTACTGAGAGTGCTCGGTAAATTACACTTCTTTCCATAGACAAGTTCAAAAGGTGTTGGTTATACAGGGTGGAATTTTGTAATGCCTACTGTAGATAGAAAATTTTACTCAAAGAAAACATTCCTTTATTTTTTAATAGAAAGAAAACTGCTTTCAATGATTTTCAAAAATTCGCTTCACCCGGGACTAAAATCTGTAAAAATTACAACCTGTAGTTACTTTTATTGCATCGATCGTTAGGATCAATTATAAGGAAGAAATCTGGGGGCTTACCACCAGCTCTTATAGCAGAGCAGAAGTTGAACTGCACTGCTTTTTTGTTCTATCACTAAGTACAAAAAAGCAGTGCCATTCAACTTCTACCCTGCTTTAAGAGCTGGTGGTAAGCCCCCTGTACTTATAAATTCAATGAGTCAAGTTAAAGCTCTTAACTCAAAGATCCATCTGTTTACCTAAATTAGTAATTAATAATTATCATTGACGTCATTTATCCATTAAAATAACGAATTACTGTTTAGATAAGACGATTGCAATTTGTACGTGTTTGTAATGCATTCTCCTTTCTTAGATGCGACATAACTGCGTGTATGAGGTAGTTTAAATATGGAATGTTACATTTGAAAATAGATTGTCATATTTGTTTTTGATTGTTTTTACAAATCATTTCATTGTCTCACGGTAAAAATGGCTTATCAAGAACAATTAGATTTAATGGAAGCTTATTTTTAAATAACAAAAACGTGAATCTAGCTCTGCGGTGGTATGGAGAGAGATATCGAGACCGACAGGCACCAACTCAGTTCGTATTGAAAAGAATGGTAGAAAATTTAAAGAATACGGGGAGTTTCAAAAAGCGACGGCAAAGTCTTCAGCAGAATTATTTCGATTTTGATCTAAATGTTTTAATATAGGTACCTACTTACTTTGAATCATTTCCGAAGGCTTCAAGCAGAGATGCTGCCGAAGAATTAGGCACAACCCACACTCGCGTACTTAAAGTGTTGAAAAAGTATAAGTATAAATGTTATCGTGAACGTCGGTTGGTGCAAAAATTGCATCCTGGGGATTGTGAGAGACGATTACAATTTTGTCAAAACATGCTGAGAGAAATTGACCGTAACCCTAATTTTTTGAGAAACATTGTATGGTCTGACGAAACCAACTTCAGCAATAACGGCATGTACGATCGCCGCAATAACCACTATTGGTCTCGAGTGAATCCTGTTCGTGTTCATGAAACTAACAATCAAGTAAGATTTTCTTTCAACGTTTGGTGCGGAATTATGAGAAATATGGTTGTGTTAGTCCACGTGTACGAAAGTCATTTAAACACTGTCAAGTATCTTGAAATACTGGATCTCTTAAGAAATGAGTTAAATGGTTTCCCCGAGCAAGAGCGAAACCAAATAATTCTACAGCAAGATGGTGCTCCAGATCATAACAGCAGAATCACTACTGCCTACATTAATAACCATTTTAATACCTGGATTGGTACAAACGGCTCAATCAGATGGCCTGCGAGATCACCAGATCTCACCCCTTTAGATTTTTTTTTTGTGGGGATATGTGAAAAATCAAATTTACATTAAATCTTATGCGAATGTAAACGAGTTGAGAGTTTAAGTTCAGAATACGATTTATAATATTCACCACAACACGTTATTAAAGGTTACTAGAAATAAAATCGTTAGAATAATACATTTGTGTATCCAAGAAAATGGAGCCCATTTCGAGCAACTAATTAGCTAATTTACCATTTTTTGTAAATAATTAAAATAATTTAAGATATCCTGGTTTTCCTGTCATTTAATTTATCAAGTTTGTTAGAGAGATTTCATCCTTATAAATTGATCCTAACGACCAATGCAATAAAAGTACAGGGTGTAATTTTTATTTATTTTAGTCGGTTTGATTACCGGGTGAGGCAAGCGTATTTTTGAAAATCTTTGAATGCAGTGTTCTTTCTATTAAAAATTAAAGGAATGTTTTCTTTGAGTAAAATTTTCTATCTGCAGTATTAAGAGTACTTTCCCTTCAGGTGGCATTACAAAATTCCACCCAGTCTAGTAAATCGTATCGTATGCCAAACGCCTTTTTATTTTGTACTCGTCACTACACCACTCCCTGCTACAGGTGTCGGCGGAGCTGGAGCGGCTGCCGAGCTGGGAGGCGCGGCTGGCGCGCACCACGGAGCTGGTGGGCGCGGCCGCCGGGCCGCACGGCGCCGACGCGCTGGCGGCCGCGGCCAACTCCTTCTACCGCAAGCTGGTCATCGCCGACACCTACAAGCCGGCCGGGCGCCTGCGCGCGCCCGTCACGCTGTTCACGGCGCGCGACAATTACGTGACGCTGGGCGAGGACTACGGGCTGCGCGAGGTGTGCGCGGGCGCGCTGCAGACGCAGCAGCTGGCCGGCACGCACCGCACCATCCTGGCGGGCGACGCGGCCGCGTCCATCGCCGCGCACCTGTCGGCGCAGGCGCACTAGCGCGCGCGCGGCCCGCGCCGCCGCCGGCGTCGTCGGGCCCGTCGCTAGCTGCCGCTGGCTGCCTGTGGCTGCCGCTAGCTGCCGCTGGCTGCCTTTGGCTGCCGCTAGCTGCTGCTAGCTCACTGGACGGACGTCGCTCGTTTACCGGTGACGGGCACTCTCTATTTATTTCTGCGGGGTAGAGTATAAGTAGTGCGCGGAGTATAATTGTGTATATAGCTATAACATGATACTCTATTTATTGTACGTATGTTAGTAAGGTCGAGCCCGGCTCGCCGCTTGTGATACACTACATTCCGCCGTGCCGACCGCGTCGAGCACGCGACGTACATACACGTATGTATGTGTGGTTAGTTTGTAGTATACTATTACATGAAGCATGTAATCCTGACTATAAGATAGAGTATGATACGTGGCGCTGGCGCTGTTCACGGACTGTTATCAACATTTTAAAATATTAACTATTATTGGTATTTTGTATATTTTGATATTTTTCTTATGGAATTAAGTAAGTTGCCTACTAAATAAGTAATGACGGCAATACTGGACGTATTGCTACACGAGCAGGCAGCCCGTGCCGGGAGGCGCGACACGTGCGGTCCGTGGCGGCGCCGGGTCGTCGGTAGCGATAAGTAGTTAGTACCAGTGTATGGTTGTTGCGGTATTTATTTGGTTACTAATAAGGAGCCTGCGCCCTGTGATTAAAAGTGCATTATTTTTTAAAGAAGAGTTTTATTTGTTGCGACACTTGCGACGTCTATCTATTTGTTTACGAGGAACACAAAGCAAAACGAAACCTTGGAAGTGCGATACGTGACGATTGTTGGTGACTCATATGTTAATGTAATGTTCTTGTACGGGCTTTGTACAGGTTTCTATGGATAACTTGTACGAAGAGAATTGATAACCTGGCGTAATGTGAGGTACGACAGGTACCCCGCTGCTTGACCCTTCGTTCAATGCAGGCGTATATGTTTTTTGTCCAGGCGTTATGTTTTTCTTGAAACCTATACAACGTAGGAATAATGATAGGTCTTGGTGACATGCACACAGGTCGCCAGTCAAAGACCCCCCTCACGGCTCACCTTTATGGAGCTAAGCAGTCACAATCGTGACATTTTTTGAATGGATCGTGATATTTTAGTCAACACCGGCTGCTTCGTACAGTTATGGTTGTATGAAGTTACTTTCCGAACTTTTGACATTTGTTGTAATTCTTTTTATCATTTTGTTATACTAATTAATGATAGTTCGTAGAACGTCACAGAAAAATATGAAGTTTAGGCCTCTTCTGTCATCTATGGTTATCATAAAAAGCCAGGAATTTTGTAAGAATGCGTTAGGCAGTGTATCAGTGTTGTGCCAGAAGGTATATCCAGGAACTCAGGCTTTCTTTAAGTCACTGAAAACGAAAAGCTTCGCAAGCAATGGGAAATTGCTACTGAAGGCTACTAAGGGAAATTGCTACTGCCGGTGTCGATCTCAGGACGAGCTGCTTCTCACATGGATGTCTACGTCACTTGCTCGCGTCACCAGTACTGACTCTGTATATTTTGGCTGCTGGGACGAAAACTACAAACGGAGTATACTTACAGGGAAGCTTTATTAAATATGGCGGTCATTTTGGTACTTATAATGTAGCGTTTTACGACTTCCACGTGAATAAAGTTGCGGGCAGAAGTTAGTTTTTAATATTTGGCTGGTTGGCCAATTCGAGTCAGCCGAACCGGTACCAAAAGTACAGGTTCTGTATCGGTACTTAGCGGTTCTTGCCATTTCGGTACCTGGGTACCGGTTCTAGACGGGTAGGTACCGCGGTAGCCCACCATTTCACCGGTACCAAATACAGTGACCTCGTACGGTTGCCGGTTGGCCAACTTGAAGTTATTTTTGTAATGCCTATTAAGTAACATTTTCAACAAGCTTTTATTAGCTTCACTTGTAACTAATAAAGTAATCAAATCTTAGAAGTCAATGTTAAGCTACTTCTAATTATCGTATCGAAATTAAACTTTGAATGTATAACGGGTGTAAAAAGACACTTAACGAAGCCGAGACTCACGTACTCCCGTCATTGTTGTCGTTTGTTTGTACTGGACCATACCTGGGAACCTTCTGGTTACAGAGATATTGAAGTTCGAAATTCCAACTTTAACTGACGTTTTTCTACGAAAACAAGACGATTTGAAACACCCTCCGACCCCTGTACCGTTGCATACACCCATGAGTAGAATTTTTAGCGTACATTGCACACAACCGCATACAGTGCAATTATTTCTGCACAATGTTACTTAGTTGGATTGTACAATGCGTAGTTGACGGCTGTGTGATGTGTCTTTTTACACCCTGTATGTAGTTTGGAAGTCAAAATTATACTTTGGTATATTGGAGCTGATCTGATGATGGAGTCAGGGGGTGCTTAGTGGAACGGTTCAGTGGCTACTAGTAAACCCCTCGAGTTAGGGTTCATATGATTCGTTTTGACGAGTCCACTTGGTGTCGACGGTTTGATGATAAAGCCAGGAGGTGGATAGTGGGGGTTCAGGAGCTATTTGTAAACCCCTCGAATTTGCTAGTAGCCCCTAATCGTCATAATGTCGTTGACTTTATACTTATTAACTTAATGAAAAGAATATACTAGAGGCAAAGTTAAAAATAAAAATATGTAAGTAGTTTAAAAATGTCTAAAAAACACGCTTTTATCACGAACAAAAATTATAGAAACATAAAAATAAAATAATTTTAATTCATATATGAAGGATCCATAGGTTGGTACATCATGCATAAAAATATTACACAAACAAAAATAATAATTAGAATGTAGATTAAAATGATAATTAAAATTATAATTAATGTTGGCAACACCGAGTGTAGCTACTTCGAGTGCTGGCAGGAATGTTTTGGAAGGAAGGAACTTCCATAGAGAAATAAAAACTTCCCGCCATTATGTTTTTTTCATGATTTGTTTGCTCATGCCGCAAAACGCGTTTGATTTATGTTGGTTTTTAATATTTAGTATTAATATATTTATAAATAACTAATACGTGTTTTAAACACCCTCTGAATAGAAATAGTTAATACTAGCTGCTGCCCGCGACGTCGTCTGCGTGAAGGCTCTACAGCACCAAAAATACCTAAGATGCCAGTGTCAGGGCACGCCACGATAGCGGCGGTAAGGCCCCTCTTTGAGGAGTGGCTAGAGAGACGTCACGGCGTTCTCACCTACCGCCTGACGCAGGTCCTCTCCGGACACGGATGTTTCGGGAGGTTCCTGCACATCATCAGGCGGGAGGAGACGCCTGGGTGTCACCACTGTCAGGATCGCCCAGAGGACACGGTGGAGCATACGGTGGAGGTCTGCCCTGCTTGGGCAGAGCACCGCCGTGTCCTCGTAGAGGCGATCGGCAGCGGCGGCGACCTCTCGCGTCCGGCCCTGGTTCAAGCCATGGTCCGGGGCGAGAGGGAGTGGGAGGCAGTCACCTCCTTCTGCGAAGCAGTCATGCTAGTGAAGGAGGTGGCGGGGTGGGCGAGAGAACGCGCCTTGCGCACCTCACGCCTCAGCCGCCGCGGGAGACGCTCCGGGTGTCGGGAGCCGCGTGACGACTCCCGGCCACCGTAGGCGCGGGCCTGCGGGCGGTGAGTAATGGGTAACTCACCGTCCGATCAGGACCAGGCCCGTGCCGGACGGCGTGTTTGTGTTCCACGCGCGCCTCAAAGAGATGTCAGCATGAGTGACGGGGCTCGATAGGGCCGAAGCCTGCCAGGGTAGCGGGATCGTCCGAAAGGGTTACCGCTGCCCTGGAACATAAAGGGCTAAGGAAGGAACACGGGTGGGTTTTAGTCAGTAAGAGTCTGACACTCCCTCCTGCTCCACCCAGAGCGGGAGGAGTCATTTGATGATTTCCCATCCAAAAAAAAAAAAGATGCCAGTGTCGCTATAGCATTTTATGTAAACAACTTTTAAAATAGCATTAAAATATAAGTTTTTGTTGCAAGCAAAGCAAGTGTAGAGAGTTATATGGGAATCCTGCTGCGTTCAGTCATAAGATGTGATTGAAGGAAATAGAGAAAATAATGCAGGAATACATTCCAGGGCACAAAAGAGTATAAATACGTACAAAGGTATCATACCTTACAACACTTCCCTATAAACTACGTTGGTAGTTATGCTGCCAGGAGCCAAAATGTAAAGAGAGTCAGGACTGGTGACGCGGGAGCAAGCGACGTACAGTTGCCCGTGTGAGAAGCAACTCGTCCTGAGGTCGACACCCGCTGCCCTCAGTGTCTGCCCCTGCGACTTATTGATGGTCATCGCGAAGCAAACACTCACGGAGAACTGTACGCGCTTGAACTGGAACGGGAAGTTATGAGGTATGAGGGGAACGCGTGGTATAAATACTGCTTCGCCGACGCCACAACCCGTAAGAATTTCCGCCTCAATGGTGTGTCTGTGGAGCGAGATGACTTTAAGGCGGGTCCCGTTACACAATTTCGGAGGAGATAGGTTCCGAAGAAGCATAATCGGGACACCGACCTTCAGCTTGATGGTATGCGCTGGAAGTCTACTTGCTGACAGGGAGTTCAGAAATTCCACGGGATAATGTGTGGCGTCATCTTGCTCGTCAACAGTGTTTATCGAGGTGTAGACCACTTCATTCCCCTCAATTTCCGAGAGAATGCATTCGTTAATTGCTGCAGCGTGATCATATTTGGGCGTCAAAATGGCTGAGAATGACTCACACACCCAAGAATTCTGCTGGTGCGGTATACGACTGATGTCCCCGTACACACAGCGAATGAGTTCTTCTAAGCTGGATACCACTCTACCGAGAGACTCTGGAAGCACCAACTGTCCACCTCTCTCTTCTGGTAGTGCCTTCGCCAAGACTTAGAAGCACATCGGAGAATTCTTGAGCACGTGCATTGCCGCCGAGCCGAGCTCTCATATTAATGGTCAAGCGCAGCGTACGAACTCGTGACCACAACGAAGATCATTTCAACGAAGCATTCACCTCGTCAGCCCTCGATCCCCGCGTCACCACGGGAAGCGTTTGCCGGAAATCGCTACTGAACAGAACTGTGACACCACCCATCAAATGTTCGTTGCTGCGGATGTCCTGCAGGGTTCTGTCCATGGCCTCAACTGCCTTCCTATTGGCCATCGTACACTCATCCTATACGATAAGAAAGCAATCCTTGAGCACGTGTCCCTTATCGCTGTTACGTGACACACCACGAACAGGCGTTTCGGCGCTCTCTAAATCGATGGGAATTTTAAACATGGCATGTGCTGTCTTGCCACCCGGAAGCAGTGTGGCAGCGATTCCCGACGACGCTACAGCAATAGCAATTTTGCCTTGCCTCCTGACCTCTGCAAGTATGGAGTCCCGTACGGTATATCGAATTACCCTTGAACGATATAACTGTCTACAGAAAGCATGGTTCACCGACGAACGGTAATACGAAAAAACTATTAGTCGATACCATTATTTAGCGACAGCACGTTTCGCCGAAAAACGCAACAAAGAATGAATGGTTGGCCGATACCAAGATTTGCCGATGTCTTGGTTCGCCGGAACACGCTTGAACTAAAGAATCCTTTACCGTCTCTGGGCCAGATTTTTTTCATCATCTAATTTGTTTCCGTAACCAGTTGTACATACATCAATTGTCAGTCAGACATCGATTAAATAGCAGTTAATGCAATTTAATCGATGTCTCTCAAAATTGTATGAGCGAGAAACTAAAGACAATTATTTTGGATCGGATGTGTAAGAAAAGGTGCTTTCGATGCAAATAGCTATCCGTAAAGGTTTCTTTAGTTCAAGCGTGTTCCGGCGAACCAAGACATCGGCAAATCTTGGTATCGGCCAACCATTCATTCTATGTTGCGTTTTTCGGCGAAACGTGCTGTCGCTAAATAATGGTATCGACTAATACACTCGAGAGCAATGAATCCGGGTCACTTGAAGAATCCTAAAAATCTCGGAAACTAAAAATGCTAGGTTAATGCAATAAATTGTATTTAATAGACAATGTAATACTCCTTAAATGAAGGTATTAAAACTTCTTAGTTATTGTAAAGTTATATCATAAAAAAATCAAATTTGAAAAAGGGCCACTTTCGAAGATGGAACTACGAAATTACAGCATTTGGTTTTGCTTTTTTTTGTAATCTGTCATTTATGTGGGTACATAAACCATGTTGATAGTGCTCTATATTCATTATTCAAGCTGAAATTATGTCGCTTACGCCTGAAGAATGCACCAGAATACTTACAATGCTGGAAACCGGCCGGAGTCAGCGCGATACAGCCAGGACTGTCGGTGTGTCGCTGTCAACAGTACAAAGAGTTCTCCGACGTTACGAAGAAACTGGTTCTAACCTACGCAGACCAGGAACGGGCAGAACCAGGTGTACCACAGCACGAGAAGACCGATACTTGGTGAACACCATGCTTCGAAATCGCTTTCTCACAGGAATTGAACTCACAAATCAGTTTCGACGCCTCGGAAGAAGTAACCCAAGTGCATGGACAGTAAGACGTCGGCTTGCTGAATCTAACTTAAAACCCTTAGACCTGCAAACGGCCCTAAACTGGAGCGTGGGCATCGTATTTCAAGACTAAGATATGCCCAGAGCCACGTAAATTGGAGTATTGAAGATTGGTCAAAAGTTATGTTCTCCGACGAATCAAAATTTATGCTCTACAAGCACGATGGAAGACACAGAGTGTATCGAAGACCAGGGGAAAGATTCAAGCAAGCATGCATCGAAGAAAAAGTAGCCTACGGTGGTGGGTCTGTACTTGTGTGGGCCGGAATTTCTTCTGAAAGTCGCACAGAGCTGGTGATCATAGAAAACGGCTCTTTAACTAGCGTAAGATATGTGGAAGAAATCCTCAATGATCACGTTGGTCCATTTATGGTCAATTAAGGTGAGGATGCTATATTTATGCATGACAATGCCCGACCTCATACAGGTAGGATTGTGAATGACTACCTTCAAGAGATGAACATTACTCGTATGGAGTGGCCAGCGCGCAGCCCGGATATCAACCCGATCGAGCATGCTTGGGACGAGCTAGGCAGATGCGTAAAACAACGAAACCCTCCCCCAATCACGCTTCGTGAGCTCAAAATTGCTCTCACAGAGGAATGGGAGAATATTCCCCAAAATCGTATAAGGAACTTGGTGTACAGCATGCCAAACCGCGTAAACGCAGTAATGGAAGCACGAGGAGGCAATACGAAGTATTAAAATTCAAGAAAATCGTAATAAAGTTCAAAAATTTCATGTTTCCTATTTTTGTTTTAAGGAGAGTTCAGCAGTTTTTTTCTTTATGTAATTTTGTGTTAATAAAATGTATGGTGACTCATATTTTTTTTTACTTTCATTTAAGGAGTATTACATTGTCTATTAAATACAATTTATTGCATTAACCTATTTTTAGTTTCCGAGATTTTTAACATTCTTTAGGTGACCCGGATTCATTGCTCTCGAGTGTAGTTTTTTCGTATTACCGTTCGTCGGTGAACCATGCTTTCTGTAGACAGTTATATCGTTTAAGGGTAATTCGATATACCGTACGGGACTCGCAAGTATGCCAGTGGTAACAAATGTGTTTCCTGTTCCACCAGGAGCATCCAAGAAAAACATTTTACCCTGGTTTTGCCCAACGCGAACAAAAGTATTAACAGTCAATGTTTATTTTGTACTAACAACATGAAATTGATGAAGAAATGATCATCATCAATGAACTACTTAACACCGCATTTTTTTAAATTGTCTTCCTCAACTCTGCTCAAAATTTTGAGGGTTTTGTTGGAACTTGAATTTGACAAAATGAACTATCCGATACAACTTTTATGAAGAAAATGCACATTGCCATCTATGAATTTTAAGAATAACTAACTACTAACCTCGCCAACATGATCAAATTTAAATAATTAATTTCCAAAAAGTGTTAACATGTAACTTGATTTGATTTTTATGAAATCTCATAGATGGCGCTGCTTTAAAGTTGTATTTATACTACTCATTCATTAAACTATGTTTCTCTGCCCAAGTTACTTAAATGGCGTAGTTTTTATAGAGTAAAGCTAGATAATAGCATGGCTTACTCAAAAACAACATTTAAATATGCGTCGTTAGATTTAGATTACACGCTGTCACAGAATGCGTAAGAATAGCTCCTCCTTTTTTGTAATACTTAACACCGCATTTTTTTTAAATTGTCTTCCTCAACTCTGCTCAAGATTTTGAGGGTTTTGTTGATAAATGATAAATGATTTTATTTTTGTAAGTAGGTTTGTACAAACACTTTTACACGTCAATCATATTTTAAAACTAGATGAAGTCGGCGTTTCCTATCTGACTAGTCTGAGAAGAAAGGCCGAAACAAACTCAGACGTCACAGTCTCTTTTAAAGTCCAGACATAATCTTGGTCAGATCATATGAAGACCATGTAGGTCGATGTCTGAGATGGTCTTTTGAGGAAAGAACCACACAGATTGAGAGGACCTGTCCAGTCAGTGCACGCATATGTCAGAAATCGTGCAGCTCAACTCAAAACTTAAGGAGCTCAACGGTTCGACGAACAATACCAAAGAAAGGACATTTGGGTAGGCCACATTAATTACTCAAACTGCCAGACCATGACAAAACTAACAGAACAGAGCGAAAAATAAAAAATAAAATGACCCACATAGTCTTCACATTCACAATAATTAAAATAATAGAATACTTTACAAAGTAAGCAAATGTCATAGTATATAGTATAAGTAAAGTTGGAACTTGAATTTGTCAAAACGAACTATACGATACAACTTTTATGAAGAAAATGCACATTACCATCTTTATGAATTTTAAGAATAACTAACTACTAACCTCGCCAACATGATCAAATTATTAATTTCCAAAAAGTATTAAGGTGTATAGAAGGCTCGCTGACCTTGTGTATGTGGGCGGAGCTAAGCGCTCTACCCCCGAATACGTAAAACGCGCGCGGTGGCGCGCTGTACTAAAACGACGATCAAAGAATATGCAGAGGCGCAGAATGCCGCACGCAGGTCGTCATTTTTGCCTACGATTCCAGAGGGGAATGGCGGATGCAAAGCTGATATATTTTGTGTAGATTGATACTTATGTTACGTATATTTTAAGTTTTTACTGGACATTATTTTTTAGCAATTTTTCATTTAGAAATTTTGTTTAAAATCATACGTGAGAAGGGACTTAGTTCCTAACGGGGGTAAAACTTTAAAAATGATATCGAGTATTTTCTTAGGAATAGAATAACATTTTATTTGCATAGACTGTAGGTCTTCTTAGGACTTACATAAAAATGAGATTTTATAAAAATGTGAACCTGTTTCATGAATTTGAATTATTATAAATCAGTAATAAATATGCGCGTCTGTCTGTGTTAGTGCAAATATTTACGAACGAATTGTATCAGTGTGCGTTTATTGACTAGCTCGCTGCAGATGGCCCATTTCTATAGTGCGCGTGGACGCTTACGATAGTAATACAAGTAGTAGGTATCTAAACTAATATTAAAATGAGAAAAAATTGAATAATTGGATTTGATCAAAATAAAAGTCCAAGATGGCGGCTGCGAAAAGGACATTGCTCTGCGTCCATACATTGTTGGCCCTGGAGCCAAGAGCATCGGATAATTATGTATTGTATTCTCTATCATTAGTAGATTCTTAAAAGATCTTATATTTGTAGCGGACTAGCTGCAAAAAAGGTATATTTCAAAAAAAGTATCAGATTTTGAGGTTATAATCTAACCATAACAACGAATATTAAGAGTGAGTTGCATCAACTAACTATAGCCATAACCAATGTTTTGACAGCCTTCAAAACTCCGATTAAGCGAAATTCAGGTTGCATCATTTTGACAATTGTTGTAATGACGTCATAAATAACTATAACAAGCAATTATAACGATAATCATTGCTTTGACAGCCGTCAAATCTCCGGTTAAGCGAAATTCGGGTTGCATCATTTTGACAATTGTCACAATTGTCAAAAAAACGTCACAAACAACTATAACATTAATCGCCCAACTTCGGGCGGTTAAGGGCTATAGTTACAGTTTGTGTCACCATTTTTTTTGGAGTTTGGCATTGAATTCCTTTTCAATGTCGTCCCATGCTTGTTTTTTTTGGTGTTTTGTGCTAGTCTCGTCTGTTCTTTGCACAACAAAAATGTGTTTTTCTGCAAAGATTTGTAATCTAGTAACTTCTACGTTGCTAAAATTAACACCTCAGTGCAATCATCATATTTATTCCATAAGCACAATCAGCCTTTACTGTTTCCACTGCTGTGACACAGGCAGTGGCTGTGGGAGGGCACTCCCGCCCATCGAGAAGAAACCTGTGTCACAGCAGTGAGCCGCACTGGGCCCGCGTGGTGGATTACGTTGCGGCCAACTGGCCGCAACGTAATCCACCACGCAGGCCCAGTGCGGGTTGGTAGATATCACATGTCTTCGATTTTTAGCTCTAGGACACGCCAGTTTCCTCACAATGTTTTCCTTAACCGTTTTAAGAACAGTGGTGACTGGTGATGAAACAATTTACACAAAGTAAAGTGCCTCTCTGGGTTTGAACTTACGATCTACAAGCTGTAAGTCGCAGCTGTTACAACGGAGCCGCCAGTGCTCAGCGATAAATAGTAGGATTAAAGGGTGTTTTGAATGGTCTAAAATCAAACATCACATAGTATATATAACAAAGCATTTTTATTACTGTAAGTACTTATATTCATTTCAACGCCAGACGAGTTAGAAGTAGGTAATATTTCCAGGTCGCTCCACCGATAAAAACTTAAATACCGCACGCTCCACATTACATGTGCACAACAGCTAACAGTACCAACGTCTGCCCACCAAACAGTTATCCAGCAAGTGCAGATTGCTGTTAGAAATTGATGTTATCGATCGATATAAACGTATTCTAACTAATATTATTATTGTTCTTTTTAGTGTGCTGGAATCCACTGCAAAATAATGTTCTTTCCCGCAGTCATCAGGCACAGTATGCGTTTGTTGTGAAAATCGACATAGAACAATCGGCACATCTGCAGCAGTCTCGGGCAATGTCTTCGCACATTGCGTTGAAATCTTACTGAACATTCCTTCTGGAGTAAATGCTCTAATGCTGTAATGCATCTTCCAATAACACAATCCTTCAATTATATACAGGAAAACACAAATATCAATTTCATGCAATTCGAAAGAAACTGAAAAATAAAATGAATTTTATTGTCACTTGACACGTCTTGTCTTTCTGAAAGTGTCAGATAGTGATGCGGCTCGATTTTATTTACCTCGTTACTCGAGTAAATAAAAGTCCATTTTCTCTCGAGGTGCCACTCGATGTAGTCGCGATTAGATAAATATCACCAACACTGCCACACTAGTTAACTGACATTCTTCGGTATTAAACGTAGGAATAGATATATTTCGTGTAATAAACCTTCAAAATACTGTGATGTACAGAGTCACAGAGTTTTATAAGAGAAAATAGATGTTCTGTGGGTTAGTGCTGGCATTTGATAAAGTATAATATTTTGTCATTAAAATCGTCATTGATTATCAGATCAACCTGATAATCAGTGGAATCTGAGTAGGACATAACGCTTTTTACAAAGTCGAACAAAGACAATCTTAGCCGAATGTCACATCGATGTACAGACGCCAGCAGGTCAACCTACCCGAAACTGTCACATTTTACCAATCAACCTTGAACCTTAATGCTTTAGCGATAAAGTTGAAAATCTATTAAAGAAATTTGACAGATTGTAGTAGCTTGATGTGCTGGCGTCTGTATCAATACAGAACGGTTACTCTATTTTGGATATTGCTACGATTCTTTTCTTGAAGTTTTTTTTTGTGTGTGTTTCAAACGTACGAAGCAACAACCAACTTGAATTGAGTTTCGAATTAGATAATCGAGACATCGAGTCCATTTATGACTGAGTAACATCACTAGAGCCAACAAAAGAAAGCGTGATGACAACAAGCTTGAAGTGTTGCCCTTGTCAAAAAAATTACCCAACTTTAACGAAAAGATTTGCAGGAAGGATTTGAGGGAGGCCTTTGCCCAGCAGTGGGACAGCATAGGCTAACAAAAAAAATATATATATTATGAATATGGATAGTAATATTACTATTATTTATTTTATTACTTAATAAAAACAGTTTTGGTCACCACCTCAGACTGTGACTTATATGTTTTCATATTTGAAAACACGTTGCGTTTCATATAAATAAGTTTATCTTGGTTATTTTTGAAAGTGTGATGACAACAAGCTTGAAGTGTTGTTCCTGTCAAAAAAATTACCCACGAACATTTTGGGGAAATAAGACGTCTTATCACTTGTCACCCTTTTAACTTTAACTTTTTATATTTTACATGATGGTGCAACAACAGATAGTTAGATTCTTTGGTCATACTTATTGTTAAAATTAAAATTAACTTTGACATAACTATAGCGGAGCTTTTGATGCAACTCACCCTAAATGTAGGTACCTACGATTTTTCATAGCTCTGAGTGATTTTTAAGAAACTGAAAAGTAGGTAATATCATAATACCTACCTAGATAATTAGGTACCTATGCAGTTGTTTTTCTAAAAAGTGGATGCAAGTGCAAAATTAAAATGCATTTAAACTAACGACGCGACGTGACGTTCACAGCAAAACTAGGGATGTAGTACGACACCACACCAATAATCGATTTTTTCGATTAAGATTTACTGTGTTCTTAAATTATTTCAAACTGTCTGTTACATCACCTTTGTCATATAAACATTACAAGTATGTATGACAATGGTTTATTTTACACCGAAAGAGAAATGTTATTTTTGTATTAATTGTCGTAAAAAATGAATTAGATAATCAAAATAAAAAGTTTTGATTACTGTATAATATTATTCTTACTACCTATTTAAATTGGAGTATGACTGCATACATAAAGTATTCTTATTAGGTTTTTAAAAATACACTTTAGAAAAGAAAACACAATCGATCGAATAATAATTCAATCAATCGATTATAATTGATTGGACATCCCTATTTCACTTCTGACACGACATGACATTAGGCGAAGATGGCGATCTAATGTTATTAGTCGCGTTAAATTCTATTAAAAGTACATTTTGGAATACAGCTAGTCCGTGATACAGAAGTATTTGCAACTTAAATAATAAAATAGGCGATTAATTATCGTTTAATCTGATACTCTTTATTGCACAGGGCCAATTTGGACATTGTCCTTTTCAAGTCTTTTAATAAGGGTGTCGTTTTTAATACTTTTCGAGGGTGATAAAGCCGATAGTGAGGTCAAAATAAAAATCCAAAATGGCGCTGCAAAAATTTTCAAATATTTCATCATGGGTGTCGTTTTCATGCTTTTCGAGGGTGATAAAGCCGATAGTGAGGTCAAAATAAAAATCCAAAATGGCGGCTGAAAAAATTTTATAATATTTTATCATGGGTGTCGTTTTCATACTTTTCGAGGGCAATAAGGCCGATAGTGAGGTCAAAATAAAAATCCAAAATGGCGGCTGCAAAAAATTTCAAATATTTAATCATGGGTTTCGTTTTCATACTTTTCGAGGGCGATAAGGCCGATAGTGAGGTTAAAATAAAATTACTTATTTTTAGATTAATTATTTTTGGCTTCGATATCGATTGTAGATCACGCCCCAAGTATTATTTTTAAAAAATATTCAATGTACAGTTTTGACTTTCCTACGATTTTATTATATGTATGTATAGATCAGAAGTGTGCATAAACTTCTCGCGTCCGAAAAGTACCTAAAGTTAAACTATAATGGGTAAAAGACGCATAAGTAAGCGTAAACACAAGGCAAAGCGCGCTCGTCGTAAATCACAGTAGCAGCAATACGAGTTCTAGCAGTAGCAGATGTAGCAGTACGAGTTGTAACAGTAGCGGCTCAAGAACACCCGCTGGCACCTCACGAAAGGATAAAGGCATCTAAGACAAGATATACCGGAACTGTGAGTACAATTTTGCATAATATGATACCGGAGTTTGACCCATTGAACGATACTATTACTTCTTGGTTAAACGTGATAGAATCGTATGCATCAACATTTTCTTGGACGGATAGTACAATACGCTATCAGGCACTAAGTAAGCTCAAAGGCTCTGCTAAAATCTGGTACGAGTCTTTATTGCGTAATGATCACATGTGGACAACTTGGCTGTGGAAGGATTGGAAAGAAAATCTTTCTAATACATTTAGAGTGAAGAGAAATATGTTTGACCTACTTAAGGAAATCGTCGACCGGAAACCAGTGGAAAATCAACCGCTATATGACTTTTTTTTTAACAAAAATCTAAAATTGATAGTCTGTGCTTAAATTTTACTGAAAATGACGTAATCTCGATAATATTAGGAAATATCGGTGATAATAACATAACAGCATCCGTTGAGGCTAGCAACTTTAAATCATGCGATAGTTTAGCTGGATTTTTACACAGCCGCGTTTACAAAGCAAAAGTTGTTAAACAAATGGTTAACCACAGCAACACTCGTGATAATGTTAAGGTTCCCTAAATGTCAAGTTCAAAGTTCTGTTTCCAAACATCAACGGCAAATACGACAACCGCATCAACCGTGACTAATCTAACCCCAAGCCAACGTAAGTGTTATAATTGCGGCGGCAATCACAAACGATTTCAATGTTCGGTAAAATGTGAATTTTGCGGTAAAAAAGGTCACTCGGAAACTTCATGTTTTCACGAAAAGAATTCAAAAATTGACAAACCTAAACAAAAAAATAACGAGGAAACAAATAAAAAAAAAAAAAAACATAAGTCATTTATTCAAATTAGGCTGAGAATCAGCACTTTTCGAACGTCAAAATTACAAAAGACAGTCCCCCAAAAACGCCCGCCCTTCGCCACTTCCTAGTGCTATCGCTGGGAAGAAGAAGTGGCGGAACAAACTCCCCAGCAGCACAGCTGTCTGTTTAGTTAGAATATAGTTGCATGTATACAATACTAGGAACCTATGTTCAGTAATGAACATTACAAGAAGCTTAAATTATTTGCCATATTATGTCAGCTAGCCACGCCAATATACCAACAAATATAATAAAAACTATACGTAGGTACTCAAGCTAAAAAATAATTAATTAAAACAAAAATAAAAACTCACTACCTAAATAAAAGCCTCCAGGCATAAAGGGCGTCACAGCTTACATATTTATGCATTGCTGGGTTCGTCACATAGCTGTCACTTGCAGTCACAGATGAACTAGGACCATCGATGTGAAATAAATGAGTTAATACTAATAACAGTAACCTGTCAGTACCTAAGCTAATTCTGGAGAAAGAACATAAACATTGTCTTGAGTTAATTAGGGCGACCAACTATTCTTATCGTGTAAGTAGTCGTTGATGGAATAGTAAGCCTTTGAACAAAGGTTGGATTTTACTTGAGCTTTAAACGCATTATAAGGCAAGTCTAGCAAAGAAGAGGCATCTTGATAAAAAAGGTAATACCAAGCTCAACAAATGAGTTATGAACCTTATGAAGCCGGTGAAAGGGGGCACGTAGTTTGTCCTTATTTCTAGTGTTAACACTGTGAATATCACTGTTTTTAGTGTACAAGTGCAAATTTTGCCTAATATATAGGATGTTGGCGAAGATGAATTGTGATGCAACCGTGAGAATACCAATATCTTTAAAAAAATCTCTTAGAGAAACTCTGGCACCTAGCTGGTAAATTGCTCGAACAGCTCGTTTTTGAAGTACAAATATATTTTGTATATCAGCGGCTTTGCCCCACAGCAGAATACCGTAGGACATAACACTTTGAAAATAACTGAAATAGACTAAACGAGCTGTATCAACGTCAGTGTATTGTCTTACTTTCCTGACGGCGTAGGCAGCCGAACTGAGCCTTCCTGCTAGACTTGATATATGAGGTCCCCACTGAAGTTTGGCATCTACTGTTAGTCCTAGAAAAATTGCCGAGCCTACTGTTTCAAGCACCTCTTTATTTAAGACGATGTTGGATCCTAGATTTCTGACATTTGGTAAGGCGAACTTTACACATTTCGTTTTCTTGGCATTGAGAACTAGGTTATTTGACGTAAACCAATCTGTAACTATTGTGAGTCCACTGTTTACGTCGTCAAAATCTTGTCTATTCCTGTCTACTTTAAAAATAAGAGAGGTATCATCTGCAAACAGTACAACGTCACAGATGCCCTTCAAATGGAATGGTAAATCATTGATATATACTAAGAACAAGAATGGACCCAATATTGAGCCTTGCGGAACACCTAACTGAACTGGTAGCCCGAAATACGTACAACTTTCTAATGCGAAAGACAAGTTTTGTAAGAAAATAGGCATTAACGGTTTTGTTCATGAAGCGTTCATAGATACCGGGAGTAGCTGTTCTATAATGGTCTAATTTGGCAGAACGATGTAATCTCCAAATACCTCCGTTGAATACCCCTACAACATTGCAGGGATTTTCTAAAGATAATTTAAAGAATGTAACGGAGGTGGTGAAGGCAGGCATACAATTAGATTCCGTGAAAATAGACGAGATTGAGTTATACATATTTAATGAGCTATCAGGATGTGACGTACTGATAGGACGCAACGTGAAAGAACGGTCTGATTTAATGTATTAGCGAATTCGTGAAAACGTAAAACATTTTGAAGACTTCTGCAACGTTGTTGGTGAAATATCCTTAGAGTTCGATACAGCAGTGCGATTCTGTAACCATCTCATCGTGAAAACTCAGGTGAAGTGAGCGTGGAGTGAGCTGTCATTCCAACTAATGCTAGGGATTGACACTATTGACAGCTCACTCTAAACTCACTTCACCTAACTTTTCACGGTGAGATTTTTACAGAATCGATCGGCAGATTCTCACCGCGATGAGTTGAATCACCTATTCGGTAAATATCAGCAATGCATAGCTACGAATATAAACCAACTAGGGAAAGCAGAAGGTCATGAATTGGTCATACATTTAGATGATAAAAAACCTGAGCAATTTAGACCATACAGGACATCTCATTGGGATAGGCAAATTGTAAGAAGCATGGTAAACGAACTTTTAGAGAATGGTATAGTCCGTGAAAGTAAATCCGAGTATGCGAGTCCAGCTCTGCTTGTGAATAAAAAAAACTGTGAAAAACGATTGTGTATTGATTACCGCGCATCGAATAAAGTTACAACGAAAGATAAATATCCGATGCCACGTATTGAAGACTTGATAGATAGATTACAGGGCTGTAAATCATTCACAAGTTTGGATCTTTAAAGTGGCTATTATCAAATTAAAATGGCAAAGGAATCTATGCACAAGACCGCGTTTATAACTGAGGACGGGCATTATGAACTTTTGCGACTTCCATTCGGTCTAGCCGATGCACCATCATGTTTTCAACAAATGATGGACAAGGTCAAGAGGAACTAGAGATTTGGTAAGATTGTTCTGTATTTAGATGACGTTTTGATAATAAGTGAGACGGCTGAAGAAAATCTTAATCTTGAGAAGGTATTGGCAATCTTTAAGGAAAATGGTCTTACGCTTAACATAAAGAAGTGCCATTTCTTAAAATCAGAAATAGAGTTCCTGGGCTATAGAGTAAACCCTGAGGGTTTGAAGCCATGTGAGAGTAAAGTTAGGGCAGTTAAGGATTTCCCGGTCCCAAAAGGACCGGGAAATCCTTAACTGCCCTAACTAACAATCCACCAGCTTCGTCAGTTTCTTGGTCTCATCAGTTATTTTCGCAAGTTTATCAAAAATTGTGCCATGCTTTCTAGTCCGCTTTCTAAATTACTGAAAAAAGACAGCCTTTGGGTTTGCAATTCTGAACAAGATCCCGCCTTCACGGTTCTAAAAGAAACGTTAAGTTCAGACGATATTTTGACATTATTTAACCCTGCCAAGCAAAGCATGCTATATACTGACGCAAGCAAGGACGGAATCGCAGGCATTTTGATGCAGGTTACAGATAATGGTGAAAAATATCCTATCCATTATTATAGTCGTCAAACTACTGAAAATAATAATAATAATAATAATATCCCTGGACATTTCACACAGCACCATCTAGTCCCAAGCTAAGCAACCTAATGCTTGTGTTATGGTAACTAGATGGCTGATAAACTACTTATATACATTTTTTTTTTTTTTGTAAATACATACATATTATAGATAGAAAAACACCCAGACTCGGAACAAATACATGTAGGTCATACAAATATTTGTTCCGTGCGGGAATCGAACCCGCGACACGCAGCGCAGCAGTCAATCGCTTAACCACTGCGCCAACCGTGCCGTCAAAAAAATAATCAATGAAAAAAAATACCATTCTTTTGAGCTTGAGCTGCTAGCTATTGTCCAGTCTTTGGAAAAGTTTAGGCGCTATCTGTTAGGGACTAATTTCCGTATAGTGACAGACTGCAGGGCGGTACGCTATGCGTTAAAAAAAAAGGACATAATTCCCCGAATTTCGCGGTGGGTGCTTTCTACGCAAGAATTAGGACAACAGGAAATAGTCATGTCTATAACGGAAGCGGATTGGTTGCTATCAGTTCAACTGCAGGATCCTCGGATAGTAGTAATTAGGCAGACTTTAGAGTCGGGGGAAGCGGGCAAACATAGGGATGTATTCAACAAATATGAACTTCTTGGCAATAAAGTATATCGACGTACAAGTCACGGTCGTCGCTGGGTTGTCCCAAAGAAATGCATATGGCAAATTATCAAATGTAACCATGACGACCTCGGTCATTTCTCGGTTGATAAAACAGTCGAACGAATTTCTAGCCGATATTGGTTTTCTCGGATGCGACACATAGTTAAGAAATATATAAAAAACTGTTTAAACTGCGTTTACTTTAAAAACAAAGGCGGCCCAAACGAAGGTGAGCTATATCCACTACTAAAATACGCACAACCATTCCACACTATTCATGTGGATCATCTGGGTCCTTTTGTTGAAACACGAAATAACAATAAGTATTTGTTAGTCGCAGTACCGAGATGCATTTACTAAATTTGTATTTATCTCGGCGGTACCTAATACGGATAGTAGTAACGTAATTAGTGAACGTGAAGGTATAGCAAAGATATTCGGCAACCCTCGTAGACTTGTTACGGATGCGGGATCCGCTTTTACGTCAAAAATGTTTAAGGATTTTTGCAACGGGATAAAATATTCGCTTACATACAATAGCCACAGGCATGCCCCGTTCAAACGGCCAAGCCGAAAGATTTAATAAAACAATTCTGGAGGTCATGAAAACTAAGGGTGCAGATTTGGATGAAGATTATTGGGATAACTGTATTACGCCATTACAACAGGCGATCAATAGTACGTATCACAAAACGCTCAAGGCAGTTCCATGTGAGGTTATGTTCGGGTATAGACTACGTACCGATAGTGACAGCTTCGGGCCTGAACTTGAGCATAATGACGAGCATATTACGGATGTGACGAAGTTGCGTAAAAGAGCGGACGAAAATATAAAGAATAGTGCGAAATCTCAGGAGAAAAGATTCGACCGGTGCCGCACTATAGCTAAACTTTATCATGAAGGAGACTTAGTCCTTATAATAATAATAATAATATCCCTGGACATTTCACACAGCGCCATCTAGTCCCAAGCTAAGCAACCTAATGCTTGTGTTATGGTAACAAGATGGCTGATAAACTACTTATATACATTTTTTTTTTGTAAATACATACATATTATAGATAGAAAAACACCCAGACTCGGAACAAATACATGTAGGTCATACAAATATTTGTTCCGTGCGGGAATCGAACCCGCGACACGCAGCGCAGCAGTCAATCGCTTAACCACTGCGCCAACCGTGCCGTCTTATTAGAATACAAAGCCAAACAAATGATGGACGAAGTAAAAAAATACTACCTACTTTTAAAGGCCCTTTCCAAATAACGAAAAGCCTGGATAAAGATAGATATGAAGTTAAAGACATGCGGGCCAGTGAAAGCAGTTTTAGATCGTATAATGGGGTGGCCGCTGCTGAGAACATTAAGCCTTGGATTAAAATTGATAACTGGTGTGTTGATTGATGCATCATTAGTCAGTTGATGAGTCATTAGTAAGAATAAATAAAAGGCGTGTTGGCAAGGTAAAAAAAAGGAGTATATATATAGGTATATATTTAATTTTACTTGATATAGATACGTCCTGGTCAATAAATCATGCTTTGTATAATTTGCAGTTTCTGCTCAAGTTGATTACATTCAATTGATACTGGATAAAAAAAAATGTTATTGCCAGAATCGAGGTGGTGAGCTGAAACAGTACTGCCTAAGACTAAAGGAGTGAAATGGGCCAGGCACCACCTTGGATTAAGGAAGTGAGCTAAAATAACAGTAGCAAAGATTTCAGAATGGGATTACCAGTTGCAGAGTAGGGAGAGTTTCTAAGCCTAAAGGAACAGAAACGATGTAAACCCTGCAACTGGAGTTCTATAGTAGGTATTATGAATCATGATTGGCCGAAGCATTATTGTTTTATATTAAGTACCTAACTTATAGGTGTGCTTTCAGATACGTGTTTAGTTAAGCTAATTTATTTATTTATTACTTTAATTAAAACGGTTTAAAACCAATTACAGTAATTAAAGATACAATGTGTATATACACAAACACAAGATAAAATAAAAGATAAAAAGTACACAAAAGATAAAATATTAAATCATCTAGTAAAACAACACTTTCATAAATCCCTCTCACAGTACTTCTGACATGCCGACAAAATCTTCGTCCATTCATCCGCAAACAGATCGTTTGTTGGATTAGAGTCCAAAAGATCATTAAGTGCGGCCAGAGTACGTGGTATTGGGGACTTAGCACGCGCTAGTGTGCGACATGGAGGCACAGCAAACAGCCTGTGCTTTCTGCCGCGGCAATAGTTGTCTGGCACAAAGAAGCAAGCTAGCTCAGCATGTAGATCAGGTGCGTCTATGGTGCCACGGAGCGTCTTACAGGCTATGGTGAGCTGGTCTTTTGCTCGCCTTACCTCTAATGAGTTATATCCGAGGCATCCCAGGAGAAATTTAGTCGGATAGAGGTAAGGGTAATAGCCATGTTTACGCTTATAGATAAACCTAAGAAACGCTTTTTGTACTTTTTCCAGTAAAAGCTCGTAGGTACTTTCGTGCGGATTCCACACGCAGGAGCTAGATTCCAATTTGCTACGTACGAGTGCATTAAATATAATTTTGATGGCATGTGCGGAACGAAAGTCGCGGCAATTACGCAGAACAAAACCCAATCTTTGGTAGGATTCCTTGGCTACCGTGGTGATGTGGTCGTGGAAGGTGAGCTTTGGGTCGAATGTGACTCCCAGATCTTTCATGGCTGATGTTTTCATGATGGTATTGTTGTTTAAATTATATTCATAATTAACTGGGTGCCGCATTCGGCCGAATGTCATTGCGAAGCATTTGGAGGGATTAAATTCCATCTTATTGTCAAAGCTCCACCTGTATATCGCGTCTATGTCTTGCTGCAATGCTAAACAATCACGCTCGGAGTTTACTTCGAGGTATAATTTCAAGTCGTCAGCATACAGCAGACATTTTGCATGACGGAGAACTTGGGGAAGATCATTAACCATGATTAGAAATAATAAAGGTCCCAAAATTGATCCTTGACTTACTCCGGAACGCGTATGGTAGGTGCTTGATTCGTATACACCGAGCCTAACGAACTGCTGACGATCGCGTAGGTAGTCTGCGAAGAAACGGAGGAGAGATGGTGCGAAACCTATTTTGCTAAGTTTCATCAGCAGCGTGTCGTTGTTAACCCGATCAAACGCCTTCCGAAAGTCGAAATAAAGTACGTCTACCTGACGCCCGCGGTCTAAGCTGGAAGAGATATATTCAACCAGTGTCAGGAGATTCGTGTCAACTGACCTCTTGCATCTGAAACCATGCTGCTCATTACATAAATATTTGTTTACTTGCTCGTATATGGCATTATGGAGGATGTTCTCAAATACCTTCGCCAGGGAAGATAAAATTGCGATAGGGCGGTAATCTTCAACGGAGCTTTTGTTTTGGGTTTTAGGAATAGGTGTTACTCTAGAAACTTTCCACTGAGAGGGATATGTGCCAGTCTGCAAGGCTAAATTGAAAATGTGACAAAGAGGATTACTGAAAATATGTTTTGAACATTTAATGATAAAGGAGGGAATGTTATCGGGGCCAACGGAGCTGTTAGGTTTTAATTTATTTATGCCTTTAACAATGTGTATAGGGTACAAGGGAGGTATATTAATGTAATTGCTGTCACTGGTATGGTCACGCGCACTAATATGATCAGCATTTAGCTTCGGGCTATCAGGCAGAAAAACATTAGAGAAAAACTCAGCAAACGCCCCTGCTGCTTTAGTTCCTGAAAAAGTTATACCTCTGTATGAAATGTTAAGCTCAAAACCACCTTTGGATCTTAGGCTGGAAATGTGCGACCAGAATTCACGAGGGGTAACTTTAATTTTACTTTCTATATGTCTCATGTACGCGAGATATGCATCTGAAATACTGATCTTTAAGCTTTTCCTGAGGTCAGAAAATAACAAATACGCGCTATCACAGTTAGTGCGTTTCCAGTTTTTATGGTGCTTTAGCTTGAGCCTTAGATCTCGAATGATATCATTATTAAACCACACAGGATATCGTTTATCCGTCGATTTCTTTCTGCGTTTTTTAGGCATGCAAGTATCAAAAAAAATATTAATTATGCTGTAGAACTTATGAGTAGCTGTGTATACATCTTTGGATTCCAAAACCTCCTCCTAAGTATTCTCGTTAGTGAGTAATAAGTAAAGCTGTTCGTAATCGCATTTTCCGAAGTTCCAATCCTTGGTACCGTGTATATTGCTGGGCTCAATTGAATTTGAATAACGACCTACATCAACTCTTACGTCAATGTGTAGTGCCGGGTGATAAGCATCCAGTGGTACAATTCCTTCGGTAGCGGTTACGATTGTCTCACGTGCACTAATGTTCTCTTGGACTAAAACAACATCTAACATACCTCCATACGAATTCTTCACAACGTTCATTGCATTCAGACTACAATATGATACAAAATAACAGTAATAATTCTTAATATTTAACGAGACACTATTTAAATTTAAGTCGCCTAATATTATTACAAGACCTTTTAAATTATTTATATATTCTTCCACTTTACAAAACCATCGCATGTACTCATCATCACTTGCACTAGGTTTAATATATACAACACATACGTGAACAGTTCGGCCGCACCATGTGAAATCAGCCCATAAGTCCTCACCACCGTCTGTTTCAGGATCGCGGCGGCGGCGCAGCACAATGGGTGCGCGCGCAGCGAGCATCACTCCACCGCACGGTGTGCTCCTGTCACGGCGCATCACATTCCAATCCTCAGTTGTAAGTTCTCCGTCTTCGATAGAACCATCGAGAAAGCTCTCTGTTACAGCGATCAGATTATGCTCCAGTTGTAACAAGTTCGTTCTCCACGTCGAAAGTTTAATAATAATAATAATAATAATATCCCTGGACATTTCACACAGCGCCATCTAGTCCCAAGCTAAGCAACCTAATGCTTGTGTTATGGTAACAAGATGGCTGATAAACTACTTATATACATTTTTTTTTTGTAAATACATACATATTATAGATAGAAAAACACCCAGACTCGGAACAAATACATGTAGGTCATACAAATATTTGTTCCGTGCGGGAATCGAACCCGCGACACGCAGCGCAGCAATCAATCGCTTAACCACTGCGCCAACCGTGCCGTCAGTTTGGTTTTGAGACCACGGACATTTTGGTATAATACGCTAAAGCTCTTCATTTTGTTATCAGGCTGCTTAGGCACGAAATGTCTGGTAAGTTGGTTGGGTCTTATCAGATGCCTTATAGTTTCTGGTATGTCTCGGGTTCTCATACGTAATACATGTATTCACTCTTGCGTTCATTGGCCATACATCTGTAGAATAGCATTTTTCGTAGTAAATAACTGGAACACCAATCTTGTACGACTTGTAACTTCCTCTAGCCCGCAGCTCTTCAACTGTGCACGTTCCAGTGGGACACAGTTGACGCAGATAGTCACGGATTTCGTCAGCGCTGGACTCCATATTCCACAAGTGTAGATGTTTGCGTGGTTCGACAGCTCTTAGGCTAGTAATGTTGGGCCCAGCGATGCCACATAATGAAGCAAGTTTTCGGAATTTCTTTTGTTTTACTTCTGTCCAGCTTTGATTGTCAGTATAGTCGTCGGCAGAAGAAGTGCAGTCATGGGCAGGGGAAACGCGAGCGTCGGCAGGAGAAGTGTAGACATTCTCATTGACCAGTTCTATGATTTCCGATGTGTGCACCTCAACGTTGGCTGGGATTACCTGCGAGACGACCGGGCCTGTAGTGACAGGAACTTTAAGGGCAACACTTTTTGCTTTATTCTTTTTCTGTCTTTTGGCACGGTTGGTGGTTTGTAGCGCAGCAGAAGTATCCGGTGCAACAGGAATGAGCTAAGCTTGCTGTTGAGTAGTTATAGAGTGGGGTTGCTGCTGAGTACTTACAAAGTGTGTTTGCTGCTCAGTGGTTACACAGAGGGCTTGCTGCTGGTCGGGTATACAGCGGGGTGGATGTTGACTGCCCGCACAGACAGGTTGCTGCTGTTCGGCGACGCTTATAGAAGTTGCTATTAAGGCGTTGCTTTGCTTTAGCTGGGTGTTAAGGAGGTCAATTTGGCAGGCATAGCCTGATAACTTAGATTCGTAGTTCGAAATAAGACATACGGCTTTACTAAGTTGTTCTTTTAATATCTCCATCTCAAGTCGTAATTTACTCATTTCAAACGAGAGTTCTTGACATTCGAGCTGGTTTTGTGCTCTTTGTATCTCAGGAATTTTTTTTCTAAACGTGATATTCATATTATTATCATCGGTTAAAGTTATGCAATTATTATCCGTTTCTTTAGTGGAACCAGTGCGATTCTGTAACCATATCACCGTGAAATCTCAAGTGAAGTGAGCGTGGAGTGAAGTGTCAGTGTCATTCCACCTGATACTAGGGATTGACCAAGCATACATTTACAATCATAATCGAGATTTTTATAATATTTTTATTCTAATTCTATTGCTCATTTTATATAATTTCAAAACTAGTATTTTAGTAGTCAAAACGTTCCTATTTTGTGGGGTTATAAAATAAAATAGAAAAACAGAAACTCAGTCAAGATCTCAATGTTGTATTTTTCTCTTTTTTTCTAGACTAGTCCTTATATAGCTTGAGGTGTGACCGTGCACAGCTACTAGACTGATGTAAATACGCATCGACATTGTTTGTTATTATGAGCGATTGTAGATGGAGTCTAGTAAAGACTGCAACGATGTTCAGCGCTGATAATAACCCAAATCTATTCAATTAGAAGAGATAACCGAGTGTGTCAAGTCATCGAGTGCTAACGGTGTGCCTGGCTGACTGACCTTAGACTGAATTCAACCCGACGACGTAGTAAGAGTGGCGTGATCACTTCACGCGATTCATGACATTTCGCTCGTGAATCGGGTGAAGTGATAAGATCACGCCGCGCTTGCGCGTTAGGCACTGCCATTTCCAAGAAGTGAACTTGTTTTTTTTTTTGCTGTCATTGATGACCATGTACATATTATTATTATGTCTGTTCGTATTCGAGTTCAGTGACATAAATTAGTTCCTAATTATTTTAATGCTTTTAGACATTTTATTGTCTAAATCCACTGTCTTTTATCTGCCTAGCCTTTTCCCAACTATGTTGGGGTCGGCTTCCAGTCTAACCGGATGCAGATGAATACCAGTATTTTACATGGAGCGACTGCCTATCTGACCTCCAGAACCCAGTTACTGGGTAAGTAATACGATACCCCTTGGTAAGACTGGTTGTCAGGCTTTCGGGCTTCTGACTACCCGTAACGACTGTCAAAGATCCACGAATAACAGCCGGGACCAACGGCTTAACGTGCTTTCCGAGGCACGGAGGGGTCTCGGTATGTAAAGATGGTCACCCATCCACAGACCAACCGCGGCAAGAGTAGCTTAACCTGACCGATCGACCTATGCGGCTGTTATTATTTAGCCACGGGCCCCTCCTCTAAATCCACTGTCTTTGTACATCTAAAAAGTTAATTTTATCAGCCTACAATGCCTACATTTGGTTTTCAACAAACTGATATTACTTACTTAAGTAACCGTGTAGTTCGGAAGCGCCTCAGATTGGTCCCTAACACACGAACCTCCGTCGGCATGTGCGTTAGTTAAGACAATTGATAAAAGGCTCCTTTCATAATTAGGCGCACAAGTTTAATTTACTTACAATATTCAACTCTGTAAATGCGTTAATCGCCATTTTCATGATAGTGGTGGTTGAGGCTAAAAAACATCAAAATTGGGGATTTCGAACATCCACACCCCACTACAGGGGCAGTGAATAATACATCACTTAATTATTTGACGAATTCATCCATTGTTCAAATTAAATAAGTAGTGGTAATGAAGTGTTTTGCAGTTTTGTTATTCAAAGTCGAAGTTTCGCGCCAATCTTGCGTGTTTACATTTTTACTTTTCACAAATATCACACACACTCATATAGATACGATTTGAAATGTGTCAAATGTAATTTAAAATGTTTTAAACAACAAGAAAGTGCCCATCTCGTAACGTCTTAAACAAACACAAGTTCAATAATACAATTTTCATTACCACTAGGTACTCAACTCAATTCGTGTTCAAAATCGCAGAGTTCGCCGACCATTATTGTTTTTTTTTTTATTGTGTTGATGTGCGAAAGCGAAACGATTATTATGCCAAACGATTTTTTTTGTTTCAATCTATTCGAGGAATTAATATGACGAATTTCAGAAATCGATTCTTACAAATTGAAATAAACTTATTTTTTAAGCATTATATACTAATCTAATAAAAGCATTACACATAGATTGTATCCCGTAAACATAATAAAACCCGTATTTTTGATGCTAGTAACCCTTGTATGAACAAGTAGTTCGTGGCACTGGTAACCCTACGCCGAAGTGATGTTGCCATGGGTTTTTTTTTTTTTTTTTTTTTTTTTTTTTTTTTTTTTTTTTTTTTTTTTTTTTTTCTGGCTTCGCACGGTTTGTGCATTTAGCCAATGTCATGTTAATGGTTATAAGGATTTTTATTGTAGGAGACAAAGGTAGGGAAACTGGAATTTATTAATATTATTTAGAACGGAATTTAGGATATAGGATCAGTAGGATAATAACTAACTATAGTAATAATGAATGGTGATATTATACAATAAGTTGACGAAAAAATATATTACAATTTAATATTATTAATGGTAATGAATGAAGCTATACATTTATATACAGGTAAACTATTTGTACACAATAAAGAAAGGAGTGAAGTAGGAAAAGGAATACGGAGAGACAATAGGTTACTGAAAAGGGAAGAACGGTCATATAGAGGACAGGAGAAAAGAATGTGGTTCAAGTCGCCCACATCTGTGCCACACGAACAACTGGGATCGTTTATAATTTTAAGTTTGGTAAGATGAGCTGGAGAGCAAACGTGACCGAGTCTCATCCGTATAAGAACGGAGGACTCCATCTTGCCAAACTTAGCCCTGCCAAACCACGGTTTTTCCGAAACGTCGGGGTGGATTAAAGAAAGATGACGACCCTTTTGTCTGCTGCTGATTTCCCAGGCCACCTTCCAGGTGTCCAAAAGATAAGTTTTAGGTAAATTTACAATGTCAGAGCTGAAAGTTTTATATGGAACTATGTCCCCACACTGCACCGCTTCACTGGCGAGAGAATTCGCCACTTCATTGCCCTCGATTCCAGCATGGGCTGGAACCCACGCGAATTGCAGGGCATCGCCCTCCGATAACGTTCTGTACGCAAATTCTCTTATTAGATAAATTATGGGAAACTGTGATTTATGTGCCAGAGGAGATTTGTTGATGGCTAGAAGAGCACTTTGAGAGTCTGAAAAAATGATAACTTTTTTGAGTTTAAATACCCGACTATATTCAATGGCTTTTAAAATGCCAAAACATTCTCCTGTAAAAACGGAAGTCTCCGGAGGAAGTTTAATTTTTTGAACGATGTTGTATTGAGAGTGGTAAGTGCCAATCCCAACACAACCCGACGGTGAACGCTTGGAAGCATCCGTAAAAATGTGATGGTATTCAGCGTGTTCAGCCAGAAAATTATTGAAACGTAGATGACAAACGGGGTCAGATTTACTTACACAGTTAAATTTTATGATGGGATTAAAAAGTAAACTATCATAACTACTGCTAAATATGGGAAGTTTGTTGGAACGGTGAACTGGAGAAGATAGGGAGAGGTATTTTTTATAGCTTATAACTAAACAAGGAGCACGTTTATGGGACCAGTAATCTGAAGATTCAATCAACGTCACTAAAGTGTCCAGTTTGGAAATGAGAGGATGAGTAGAGAACTGAATAATTCGGAACAAAAATTTATCAGAAAGGAACTGTCTTCTAAGATATAAAGGGGCTTCCCCGCATTCGACTTGTAAGGCATTAATGGGACTCGACTTCATAGCACCCGAAATAATTCGTAATGCTTTAGACTGTATGCGGTCCAATTTTTTAAAAGCCATTGCACTACCCGGTTCAATAACAAATAATCCATAATCTAATGTGCTTCTGATTATAGCATTGTAAATTAATTTTAAAGAAAAAGGATGTGCACCCCACCACACGCCTGACAGGCATCTAAGCATGTTTAAATGGTTTTCGCATTTATTAACAATAAAATCGCAATGGGGAACACTGCTTAATTTAGAATCTAAAATTACACCCAAATATCTGAAATTATCTTTGACTGGAATAGGGGTATTTTTAAAGTAAAGATTTACTCTGGGAATATTTCTCTTCCGGGTGAATAAAACAGCCGCGCTTTTAGACGTTGATAACTCTAAACCGTTTAGATGTAACCATGAATCCAAGGCAGATAAAGCAGAATTAACAGAGCAGCTAGCTTGCTCAATAGACTCGCTTGTAGAATATAACAATAAATCATCGGCATATTGAAGAACTTTAACAGGATTAGGCAAGGTCGAATCTAAATCAAAAGTGTAAATATTGTATAAAAGGGGGCTGAGCACAGAACCCTGTGGGAGACCTCTCCATACAATATGAGATACCTCATGATCCCCTATAAACATGTTAACAGACCGTTCAGTCAGGATATTAATGATGAAATTCAGCAAGTTCATTGGAACTTGTAAGGCTTTTAATTTATTTTGTAAAACTGATAATACGACATTATCATAAGCTGAATTAATATCGAGGAAAACCGCGACAGTGGATTGATTATTGGAAAATGCAATACGAATATCCGATGTTAGAATGCTTAAACAGTCAGTGGTACTTTTGCCTTTTCTAAAGCCATATTGTGATTCTGCCAGGAGACCGTTACTTTCAACAAACCATTCTAGGCGATTTTTAATTAAGTGTTCCGCTAATTTTATCAGAATTGAAGACAAAACAATGGGACGGTATGAAGAAACATCAGCAGGAGTTTTATTTGGTTTTAGGAATGGCAACACCATTTGACGTTTCCATTCAACAGGAACGTTTCCTGAAATCCTAATAGAATTAATAAGCTCTAAATAATAACTGAGAACGTCGTCATTTAAATGAGCAAAAAAGGAATACGGTATGCCATCAGTGCCTGGGGCTGAATCCTGTGTTTTATTAATAATACCCTTCAATTCAGTGAGAGTGAATGGACGATCTAGCGACGAATTAATATTTTGGTTATTGGGACTATTGGATATGAGAGATATGTTAGCCTCGGGAACCCATGGAGGAGCTAATTTATCTAAAAAGTCGCTGGCTAATGAATCAGGGATAGGAGAATGGTTTTTATAAATTGATCTAAATCTACGAATGTAGCGCCAGACAATCGTAGGGTGAGTATTCGGTGAAATAGATAAACAAAAGTTACGCCAAGATTCAAATTTTTTCTTTTTAAATAGATTGCGAGTTTCTGAAATTATTTTAGAAAGAATTTCGTAGTTATTATTTGACATTTCGAAATTATATTTATATTCAGCCTCATTACGTTTATTAATCGCTTCTGTGCACTCCGAGTCCCACCAAGGAGGCGACGGAATTGAACTAATATTGTTCTTTTTTACAGGAAAAACTTCATCCGCTGCTGTAATCAATAAGCGTGCTAATGCTTCAGCACAACTATTTTCATTACCATCAGAAATAACTGGCAAAGAACAAAGCTTTCTGTCAACAATATCCTTAAATTTGTCCCAGTCACTACTATTACTATGGGGTAATTTATGTTTTAAATTTGATCTCCTAATATGTGCATTTGGTTTTGAAAGAGGATAAGAGATGACTATTGGAAAATGGTCACTACCATAAGTAGAGGACAGGGTGTACCAAGTAAGAGAAGAGGCTAAGTTTGGAGAACATATAGAAAGGTCAATTGCGCTTTGGTTTTGGTTAGGGACTGAACGTCGAGTGGGTGCTCCTGAATTCAAGATGCATAAGTTATGAAAATCTATTATATCAAGTAATTCATCCCCATAACAATTCGAAATTGAACAACCCCATGATTGGTGATGGCAATTAAAGTCCCCCAGTATTAAGAATGGCTTTGGAAGAAAAGAAAAGAGATTATTCATCTCTTGAAGTACAGAAGAAGAAGGGTGAGGAATGTAAATAGAGACAAGACAAGTATTATACACTTTTATAGCTACAATTGAAATTTCCTCACTATGAGGTGGTATTGTAATGATAGAAAAAGGGACAGAATTCTTGATAAGTATAGCTACTCCACCATACCCATCAGATCTATCCTCTCTAATGGTTAAATAACCATTGATTTTAAAAATGTGGTAAGATTTTAGCCAAGTCTCTGCTAAAGCAAAGACAATAGGCTCATATTTGTTTAACAAATATATAACGTCACTCTTTTTGTTTATAAGACTGCGGCAGTTCCATTGGATTATTTTGGATATGTTGTCCATTACGAATGGATTGAGGTACATTGAAAGAAGGGGCAACGTTGGACGGTGAAATGTTGAACTGAGAAAGAAGACTGTGTAATGCAGAAAGAAAATCATTTATGGAGAAATTAGTCTCTTTATCTTCAATATTAGGTATAGCACAACCATTTGATGGTTGGGGGATGTTAAAATCTTTAATAATAGCATTGTGAGCTTCTTTATTATAGCCTGGTACAGATTTGGGAGGAGAATGTGGTTTGAAGAAGACAGTCTTTTTATAACTTGTTGAAGCAGACATTCTATTAGGTAAAGAGATTGATGGAGTATCAGCAAAGTTTTTGGATGGTGGAGATAAGAGTGTGTCTGCATAGGATTTTGAAACTGGTGGGTGGACTTTTGCTGCTTCAGCATATGACACAGAGCTTTGCGCCATGTATGTTTTAATTAATTTTTGTCTAGCAAATTCTGGGCAAGACTTATTTGTTGCAAAGTGGTAATCAGAACAAAGACAGCAAGATGCGTTTTCTTGATTAGTTTCACAGCTATCCCCAGTGTGTCCTTGGCCACATTTAAAACATTTAGGTTTCGACCTACATTGGAGTTTTGTATGACCGAAACGGCAGCAGTTAAAACACTGTACTGTCGGGAAAATGTATAATTCCACAGGTAATGCGTTGTAACACATAAAAATCCTTTTGGGTAAAATCTGCCCATCAAACGTAACAACAATAGATTGGGAAGGTTTCCATGTGGTATTGCCATCAACAATAGATTTAAAATTAAGACGTCTCACTTTTAAAATTGGACCACAACCAATTGGAACTGAAATATTTTCAATGATTTCCTCTGGAGACCATTCCGCAGGGACTCCGCGGACTAAGCCCATTCTAGTCACATTAAAAGTGGGTATGTAAGCTTTATAATTGTACTTTTCAAGACTGGTATTACTAATAAAAGAATTTGCGTCTATGAAATTTGAAAAAGAAAGACTTATTTTGTTACGCCCGATTTTCTTAACACTCCCGTTGATGATGTTTTGGAAGGCATTATGTTTTAAAAACTTCCCAAATGTGATGGGATGCAGTGTTGTTCCATCATTTTCAGACATAAAATTTTTCTGGACATGTATAACAAAAGGCGCGCTGTCTGTTTTCTCATAAATTTTACGCCCAATTTGAGCGGGAACTGAAGGAGCTGGAGTTAGAACGACAGGTAATATATTAGCGGTGGTGGGTGTATTTAATTCTTGTTCCGCACTCAAGTTTGAATCCATACAACCACAACCCGAAGTTTCGGATCCATGGCCTTTGCGGGTACGACGTCTTTTGTTGCAGTGCTTGCACACATGCACACGATTTCTTTTTAATGATTTGGTCGTAGAAGACCCATCGGTTTCCATCCCCGATTCATTGGAAATTGTAACATAGCTGCCTGCCGGTGGGACAAAGCCCCCCGGATCAGGCGGATCGTTCATTGTCACCTATTTAGAAAATAGTTAAAAACTTACCCCTACCGAAGAATAAACACACAAACTAAAATTAAATAAAAAACAAAGAAACTACGACACTAAAACTACGACTACTGATGCTATAATACAGTTTTACTCAATTTTTATAGAAAATTTCAAAAAGGACGCGTCCGCCAAGTTGAAGTTTCCCGCGCTTTTTTCTTCCTTACTTTTAAAGGCTATGAAACTATTCTTGCCATGGGTTACGAGCATCGCGTGAAGGGAGATTTTGTACATTCCGAACTACGCTGTAATCAATTTGTGCGTGCTCACACCTCTTCCGAATTAGCGTGTCATGTAGCGTGTGATAAGGATGTCCCGTGAATCGAAAAAGATGAAGTCTTATGAGTGAGCGCTGTCAACGGTTGTGATCTAATCGGATCTAAATCGGAAGGGAAATTATATATTGTTGAAGTGAGCGCTGTGGGCGATGATGGCCTAATTCGGAATAACCTAAATCTCCCGCCGCGCAAGCGCGTTAGGCACTGCCATTTCCAAGAAGTGAACTTGTTTTTTTTTTTTTGCTGTCAATTGATGACCATGTACATATTATTATTATGTCTGTTCGTATTCGAGTTCAGTGACAATAATTAGTTCCTAATTATTGTAATGCTTTTAGACATTTTATTGTCTAAATTCTCCTATGTCTGTAATTTAAATGTAATTTAAAATATTATAAACAACAAGAAAGTGCCTATCTCTTAGCGTCATAAACAAACACAAGTCCAATAACACGTAATATTCATTACCACTAGGTACTCAATTTACGTTCAAAATCGCAGAGTTCGCCGACTATTATTGTTTTTTATTTTTATGTGTGATGCGCAAAAGCGAAACGATTATTATGCCAAACGATTTTTTTTATTTCAATCGATTCGAGTAATTAATATGATGAATTTTAGAAATCGATTCTTACAAATTGAAATAAATACCAATCTAATCTAATAAAAGCATTGTTTATAATGGTGATTTAAGGCGGAAACACATTGTTAAAACCCCCCGACAGGACAATATTTAATCAAAAAATTTCATACGTACTTACGTAGGGTCATAATTACAAGGTTATTTTTTTCTTTATATAGGGTTTCACGCAGTCGGAGGTTTTTAAATTTTTTATTTCATGCTTTTTGTAGGGACTCGTTATTATTTCTTTTCTTTTATTTTCTTGCGTTTTAAGATTCTGGTAATTTTGTATTTAATCAGGTTTTTTTAATTCGCCATTTTGTTGTGGCGGCCATCTTGGATTTGAAATTTATCATAGTGTATAGTATTCTACTAATCAAGCCCTTTCATTTGATACCCATATTGAGGGAGTTGTAAAAAAATATGTAATCCGCCATTTCGTGGCGGCGGCCATCTTGGACCGATTTTCATCAAACATAGCTGACACTCCAACACAACTGAACTGAACACTCCTGACAAATTCTCCTTTCAAACAAAAAAAAAAACAAAATCAAAATCGGTTCATCCGTTCGGGAGCTACGATGCCACAGACAGACATACACACACACACACACACACACACCCCCACACAGAGAGAGACACGTCAAAATTATAACACGCCGTCATTTTTGCGTCGGGGGTTAAAAACGCGACGCGACGCAACGTGTCGACACCCGATATGCACCGTGCACATTATCAACACGCGACGTCACGACATACTAGCAAATTCTGAATCCAGTTAGCTAACAAGCTAACAGCAGTGGAATCGTATGGACTTATGTACAGACGCCAGCACATCAAGCTACTACAATCTGTCAAATTTCTTTAATAAATTTTCAACTTTATTGCTAAACTATTAAGGTTCAAGGTTGATTGGGAAAATTTGACAGTTTCGGGTAGCTTGACCTGCTGGCGTCTGTACTATTAATTAATTGTTCGTCGGTCATTTCGCTAAATAAATACAAAAAATAATATTAAATTAGCATAAACTCCGTTTGACAGTTTGAAGAATAGGGAACGCATATAATTGCTCTGTGACAGTTCTCGAACGGCTTACGCGTAGCGTTGGGTGTTGTCTAGAAACATACCGCGCGCGCCGCGTCGGATGGCGTGTTTACCCCCACCATGGGCAACACACCGACCTGGTACGTCTGGATCGAGTGGCGTGTGCGCGCATGGCGTCGCGTCGGATGTTCATAGTGTGACTCTGGTCTATAGAAAACAATACATTTGATTCGACTCAACACGCATCGCGTTTCATCGGGTCGCGTCACGTTTTAATAATGTGTTTCCGCCTTAAATCACCATTATAAACAATGCTTTTATTAGATTAGATTGGTATTTATTTCAATTTGTAAGAATCGATTTCTAGAATTCATCATATTAATTACTCGAATCACTTGAAATAAAAAAAATCATTTGGCATAATAATCGTTTCGTTTTCGCACATCATAGCAATAAAAAAAAAAAACAATAATGGCCGATTGGCCGACGAACTCTGCGATTTTGGACACAAATTGAGTAGTGGTAATGAATATTACGTGTTATTGGACTTGTGACTTTTTATGACGCTAAGAGATAGGCACTTTCTTGTTGTTTATAATATTTTAAATTACATTTGACACATGTTAAATCGTATCTATATGAGTGTGTGTGATATTTGTGAAAAGTAAAAAATGTAAACACGCACGATTGGCGCGAAACTTCGACTTTGAATATCAAAACACTTCATTACCACTACTTATTTAATTTGAACAATGGATGAATTCGTCAAATAATTATATGATGTATTATTCACTGCCCCTGTAGTGGGGTGTGGATGTTCGAAATCCCCAATTTTGATGTTTTTTAGCCTCAACCACCACTGTCATCAAAATGGCGATTATCGCATTTACAGAGTTGAATATTGTCTATGTAAATTAATAAACTTGTGCACTTAGTTATGAAAGATTTATAATGGCGTTAACATATGAGCTTTTTATCAACTGTCTTAACTAACGCACATGCCCGCGGAGGTTCGTGTGTTAGGGTCCAATCGGAGGCGCTTCCGAATCCGAACTATACGGATAAGTAATATCCGTTTGTTGAAAACCAAATGTAGGTTGATAAATTAACTTTTTAAATGTACAAAGACAGTTTATTTAGACAGTAAAATGTCTAAAAGCATTAAAATAATTAGGAACTAATTATTGTCACTGAACTCGAATACGAACAGACATAATAATAATATGTACATGGTCATCAACTGACAGCAAAAAAAAAAAACAAGTTCACTTCTTGGAAATGGCAGTGCCTAACGCGCTTGCGCGGCGGGAGATTTAGGTTATTCCGAATTAGGCCATCATCGCCCACAACGCTCACTTCAACAATATTATAATTTCCCTTCCGATTTAGATCCGATTAGATCACAACCGTTGACAGCGCTCACTCATAAGACTTCATCTTTTTCGATTCACGGGACATCCTTATCACACGCTACATGACACGCTAATTCGGAAGAGGTGTGAGCACGCACAAATCGATTACAGCGTAGTTCGGAATGTACAAAATCTCCCTTCACGCGATGCTCGTAACCCATGGCAACATCACTTCGGCGTAGGGTTGCCAGTGCCACGAACTACTTGTTCATATAAGGGTTACTAGCATCAAAAATACGGGTTTTATTATGTTTACGGGATACAATCTATGTGTAATGCTTTTATAAGATTAGTATATAATGCTTAAAATAAGTTTATTTCAATTTGTAAGAATCGATTTCTGAAATTCGTCATATTAATTTCTCGAATCGATTGAAATAAAAAAAATCGTTTGGCATAATAATCGTTTCGCTTTCGCACATCAACACAATAAAAAAAAAAAACAATTCTGGTCGGCGACTCGGCGTCCGGCGAACTCTGCGATTTTGAACACGAATTGAGTACCTAGTGGTAATGAATATTGCGTATTATTGAACTTGTGTTTGTTTAAGACGTTACGGATGGGCACTTTCTTGTTGTTTAAAACATTTTAAATTACATTTGACACATTTCAAATCGTATCTATATGAGTGTGTGTGATATTTGTGAAAAGTTAAAATGTAAACACGCAAGATTGGCGCGAAACTTCGACTTTGAATATCAAAACTGCAAAACACTTCATTACCACTACTTATTTAATTTGAACAATGGATGAAGTCGTCAAATAATTAAGTGATGTATTATTCACTGCCCCTGTAGTGGGGTGTGGATGTTCGAAATCCCCAATTTTGATGTTTTTTAGCCTCAACCACCACTCATGAAAATGGCGATTATCGCATTTACAGAGTTGATTAATGTAAGTAAATTAAACTTGTGCGCCTAATTATGAAAGGAGCCTTTTATCAATTGTCTTAACTAACGCACATGCCGACGGAGGTTCGTGTGTTAGGGACCAATCGGAGGCGCTTCCGAACTATACGGTTATGTAAGTAATATCAGTTTGTTGAAAACCAAATGTAGGCATTGTAGGCTGATAAAATTAACTTTTTAGATGTACAAAGACAGTGGATTTAGAGGAGGGGCCCGTGGCTAAATAATAACAGCCGCATAGGTCGATCGGTCAGGTTAAGCTACGCTTGCCGCGGTTGGTCTGTGGATGGGTGACCATCTTTACATACCGAGACCCCTCCGTGCCTCGGAAAGCACGTTAAGCCGTTGGTCCCGGCTGTTATTCGTGGATCTTTGACAGTCGTTATGGGTAGTCAGAAGCCCGAAAGTCCGACACTGGTTGTCAGACTTTCGGGCTAAAATCAAAAGTCAAAATCAAAAGTCATTTATTCAAATTAGGCTGAGAATCAGCACTTTTCGAACGTCAAAATTACAAAAGACAGTCCCCCAAAAACGCCCGCCCTTCGCCACTTCCTAGTGCTATCGCTGGGAAGAAGAAGTGGCGGAACAAACTCCCCAGCAGCACAGCTGTCTGTTCAGTTAGAATATAGTTAGTTGCATGTATACAATACTAGGAACCTATGTTCAGTAATGAACATTACAAGAAGCTTAAATTATTTGCCATATTATGTCAGCTAGCCACGCCAATATACCAACAAATATAATAAAAACTATACGTACTCAAGCTAAAAAATAATTAATTAAAATAAAAATAAAAACTCACTACCTACCTAAATAAAAGCCTCCAGGCATAAAGGGCGTGACAGCTTACACATTTATGCATTGCTGGGTTCGTCACATAGCTGTCACTTGCAGTCACAGATGATGAACTAGGACCATCGATGTGAAATAAATAAGTGAGTTAATACTAATAACAGTAACCTGTCAGTACCTAAGCTAATTCTGGAGAAAGAACATGAACATTGTCTTGAGTTAATTAGGGCGACCAACTATTCTTATCGTGTAAGTAGTCGTTGATGGAATAGTAAGCCTTTGAACAAAGGTTGGATTTTACTTGAGCTTTAAACGCATTAAAAGGCAAGTCTAGCAAAGAAGAGGGTATCTTGTTATAAAAGGTTATACCAAGCCCAACAAATGAGTTATGAACCTTATGAAGCCGGTGAAAGGGGGCACGTAGTTTGTCCTTATTTCTAGTGTTAACACTGTGAATATCACTGTTTTTAGTGTACAAGTGCAAATTTTGCCTAATATATAGGATGTTGGCGAAGATGAATTGTGATGCAACCGTGAGAATACCAATATCTTTAAAAAAATCTCTTAGAGAAACTCTGGCACCTAGCTGGTAAATTGCTCGAACAGCTCGTTTTTGAAGGACAAATATATTTTGTATATCAGCGGCTTTGCCCCACAGCAGAATACCGTAGGACATAACACTGTGAAAATAACTGAAATAGACTAAACGAGCTGTATCAACGTCAGTGTATTGTCTTACTTTCCTGACGGCGTAGGCAGCCGAACTGAGCCTTCCTGCTAGACTTGATATATGAGGTCCCCACTGAAGTTTGGCATCTACTGTTAGTCCTAGAAAAATTGCCGAGCCTACTGTTTCAAGCACCTCTTTATTTAAGACGATGTTGGGTCCTAGATTTCTGACATTCGGTAAGGCGAACTTTACACATTTCGTTTTCTTGGCATTGAGAACTAGGTTATTTGACGTAAACCAATCTGTAACTATTGTGAGTGCACGGTTTACGTCGTCAAAATCTTGTCTATTCCTGTCTACTTTAAAAATAAGAGAGGTATCATCTGCAAACAGTACAACGTCACAGATGCCCTTCAAATGGAATGGTAAATCATTGATATAAACTAAGAACAAGAATGGACCCAATATTGAGCCTTGCGGAACACCTAACTGAACTGCCGGTCGATTCTGTGTAAATCTCACCGTGAAATCTTGCGTGGAGTTGGAGTGAGCTGTCAGTGTCTTCCCACTGACGCTAGGGATTGACCAAGCAAACATTTACAATCATAATCGAGATTTTAATAATATTTTTATGCTAAGTAATTCTATTGCTCATTTTATATAATTTCAAAGCTAGTATTTTAGTTGTCAAAACATTCCTATTTTGTGGGGTTATAAAATAAAATAGAAAAACAGAAACTCAGTCAAGATCTCAATGTTGTATTTTTCTCTTTTTTCTAGACTAGTCCTTATATATAGCTTGAGGTGCGACCGTGCACAGCTACTAGACTGATGTAAATACGCATCGACATTGTTTGTTATTATGAGCGATTGTAGATGGAGTCTAGTAAAGACTGCAACGATGTTCAGCGCTGATAATAACCCAAATCTATTCAATTAGAAGAGATAACCGAGTGTGTCAAGTCATCGAGTGCTAACGGTGTGCCTGGCTGACGGACCATAGACTGAATTCAACCCGACGACGTAGTAAGAGTGGAGTGATCACTTCACGCGATTCATGACATTTCGCTCGTGAATCGGGTGAAGTGATAAGATCACGCCGCGCTTGCGCGTTAGGCACTGCCATTTCCAAGAAGTGAACTTGTTTTTTTTTTTGCTGTCATTGATGACCATGTACATATTATTATTATGTCTGTTCGTATTCGAGTTCAGTGACAATAATTAGTTCCTAATTATTTTAATGCTTTTAGACATTTTATTGTCTAAATCCACTGTCTTTTATCTGCCTAGCCTTTTCCCAACTATGTTGGGGTCGGCTTCCAGTCTAACCGGATGCAGCTGAATACCAGTATTTTACATGGAGCGACTGCCTATTTGACCTCCAGAACCCAGTTACTGGGTAATACGATACCCCTTGGTAAGAAGAGTGACTGGTAGCCGGTCGTCAAAAAAACGGTCTCTAGGTTAATTATTATAATAAATTAATAAAAGTGTTTTATATATGTTAAATTAGTGTAATATAGTAAAACCTCAGTATTAAGTATTCCAAACAGTTATTATCAAGTGTTTTTTGTCGCGAAAACTTCGTAAAACAGAGGATTCAAAACCGGCTGTCAACTCAACGTACCAACGGTGACGGATTTCAAACTTTCATCGATCCCGGGGAGTATTTTGTTTTATTTAAGTGCTTGTATTTACCGACCACAGAACAACACAAAGTACTGCTCAGATCTCTGAGCTACGTCCATCACACACTGGCACGGTTTATGTCTCCTTTTGCTTGACAACTAGTGGAAGCAAAATCGACGACGAAAACATTCGCCCATACAATAAACACTACATAATTTACTGCACAAAAATAGGCTCATTACAGCTTATTCACCCTGTAAAACCTGTGTCATTAACTTATTATTGTCAATTAAGCTTCTTTGTGTTTTACAATAAAAGCAGTACCTATTCCTTGTAACTTCACTTCTATATAACATCTCCATCTTGTCTCCATCTCATTCCCTAATAACTTCAACTAATTTTAAAATTCCATTTGTTAACATTTCATTTCATTACTTATTTTTAACTTACTTTAATTTTAATTTTTATATTTCCCTTCTACCTCCTACTAATCTAAATATTGGATAATCTTTTCTCACACTGTTATTTAGCTGCATAACTTCACACATTTCAGGTGACTGACATTTTAAAGACAATGATGACCCGCAGTGCTACAATCAAGGAGATGGAAGCAAAATTAAGATCTACCTTGATGAAGCTTGAGGTTTCTGAAGCTACATGTAAACAGCTGCTCTGTGAAAGGGAAGACAGCGAGGTGGAAATAAAGCTCATTAATGACAAGAACACTGAGCTTAAGAATCGGTCAGTGGGTAGCCTTAGGGGCGGATTTTTAGGAGTTGGAGTATATCCTTAGGGGCGCTATGAGAAGCAAAGAAAACGAAAAAAAAATTTTTTTGGTTAAAAAAATTTTTGGGACTTAGAAAATTTTTGGGACTTAGAAAATTTTTCGAAAAAATTTTTTTTTTTCAAATTGGTACCATACGCTTATAGACACCATGAGCGGTGCAGAAAACGAAAAAAAAAATTTTTTTTGGTTAAAAAAAATTTTTGGGACTTAGAAAATTTCTCCTTACTTTTCACCTTGAGTACGGTTAGGGGCAAACACTTAGAAAATTTTTCGAAAAAATTTTTTTTTTCAAATTGGTGCCGTACGCTTATAGGCACCATGAGCCGTGCAGAAAACGAAAAAAAAAATTTTTTTTGTTTAAAAAAAATTTTTGGGACTTAGAAAATTTCTCCTTACTTTTCACCTTGAGTACGGTTAGGGGCAAACACTTAGAAAATTTTTCGAAAAAATTTTTTTTTTTCAAATTGGTACCATACGCTTATAGACACCATGAGCGGTGCAGAAAACGAAAAAAAAAATTTTTTTTGGTTAAAAAAAATTTTTGGGACTTAGAAAATTTCTCCATAACAAGTGGCTCTCGTTACGGTAAAGTTTCGACCCTACCTCAACTATGCTAAAAATACGCGAATTATTGGGAATTCTCAATACTCGGGCGATCCAAAGTTTTTGCTGTCGTTAGATAATTCGTTGTAGTTTGTTGTAATTTGATATTATTTAGTGTTTGTTTCTTTTTATTTTCGTTTTGTTAGTTTTTAATTTTAGTTTGTTTTAGTGGTTTTTTATTTGATTGTTTTCGTGTTTTTTTATTTAGTAAGATTTAATTTGTTTTATTTTTTAGTCTTAATTTTTTTTTATTTTCTTATTAGTTTTCAGTTAGTTTTAAGTTAGTTTTTCTTAGTTTTAGTTAGTTTATTAGTATTTGCAAAAACTATGGATCCTTTCCAGCTTATTTCATATTTCCACAAACTAAAATTCCTGTCCAAAATAAGCTGGAAAGGATCCATAGTTTTTGCAAATACTAATAAACTAACTAAAACTAAGAAAAACTAACTTAAAACTAACTGAAAACTAATAAGAAAATAAAAAAAAATTAAGACTAAAAAATAAAACAAATTAAATCTTACTAAATAAAAAAACACGAAAACAATCAAATAAAAAACCACTAAAACAAACTAAAATTAAAAACTAACAAAACGAAAATAAAAAGAAACAAACACTAAATAATATCAAATTACAACAAACTACAACGAATTATCTAACGACAGCAAAAACTTTGGATCGCCCGAGTATTGAGAATTCCCAATAATTCGCGTATTTTTAGCATAGTTGAGGTAGGGTCGAAACTTTACCGTAACGAGAGCCACTTGTTATGGAGAAATTTTCTAAGTCCCAAAAATTTTTTTTAACCAAAAAAAATTTTTTTTTTCGTTTTCTGCACGGCTCATGGTGCCTATAAGCGTACGGCACCAATTTGAAAAAAAAAATTTTTTCGAAAAATTTTCTAAGTGTTTGCCCCTAACCGTACTCAAGGTGAAAAGTAAGGAGAAATTTTCTAAGTCCCAAAAATTTTTTTTAACCAAAAAAAATTTTTTTTTTCGTTTTCTGCACCGCTCATGGTGTCTATAAGCGTATGGTACCAATTTGAAAAAAAAAAATTTTTTCGAAAAATTTTCTAAGTCCCGCGCCATAGCGCCCCTAAGGCTACACTCCAACCTAAGAATCAGCTGACTGAACTACATGTACAGCATATGGACATACTTGACCAGCATCAGCACCTCCGTCAAATAGTGTCAAATTTCCAGGAATGTAGTGATACCCACGAACTGGCTTTGAGACGCATATCTGAACTAGAACAGGAATTAAGCAAGGCCCACAACACAATAACCGCCTTGGAAACTCTCAAAGCCCGTGAAGAGTCTGCGATCACCTGCAGTCTTTATGATGAGTTGGTTGGTAGCGGGTCCGGTCCCATATGTGTTGAGCCAGTTGTAACAATAGATTTAACTGATGATACTATAGTTAAAAATAAATTGTTTACTAGTCACAATAAGTTAAAAAAATATATTAAAATTAATAGATTAATTAGAAAAACTCAAAAATCTTTAAAATGCCAAAAAGTAAACAAATTAAATACAAAACTTAGGCAAGAAAAAGTAAATTTAATACAAGAATTAAAAAACTGTAACAGTGAATTAGAATTGTGTAATGCTATGTATAACACAGACACTCGGCGCCTTCAGGATGAATTGTTTGTTAGGGAATACGCTCTAAAGGATATCTTTAGTAAATATGAGGCTTCTCAACAAGACCTGAGTAAGCGCATGCAGGAGGCTAATGAGTTGGCAGACCTGGTCAAGTATAATGCGGAGAGGTACGAGTCTTTGACAAATAACCTCTCTTTTAGCTGTACCTGCTCCGTGGAACCCCAGCTTGTTACACCCACTCCCTCAGTGACTCAGCCAGTAGGTAGCCGTATTAGTGATGATAGCAATAGTATGAATAATTTGATTAACACTACTTATATCTTTTCTGACAAATTTGGTCAAGGTTTTGGTAGCTTATTAAGTCAGTGTTCGCAACAATATGTAATTAATAATTGTTTACCCGGTGCCAGTATTAGCCAATTAATTAGTAATATCAAATTGACAAAAATAAACCCTAGCTCAACTGTTATATTATTATATGGGGATAGTTTAAATGTAAGAAAAAAGGACTTAATTGAATGTGTCCATTTGATGTTGCATCTTAATGAGACTAATAATTGTAAATTTATTTTTTGTGCCTTGCCTTATTCTTACTATTTAACTGATAAGCAAAATAAGCATATTTATAATTTAAATATGTTCATTTATAATAGGACTTGTCGTCACAGTGATGCTATTTTATATTTTGATTGTAATCAATTCATTACTGATTACAAACTGACTAATTATACTATGTATTTGCCACCTAGTTGTAGGAGACAAATTGCTAATCTTTTAGCATACAATATACTAAGTGACACTGGTACTTGTAGTGTACCATTGATTACTGTTAGTACTGATACTAACACTACTTTTGATACGCCTTGTAGTTTAAACTATTAGGTGCGACAACAGGTCAGCCGCATATGTTGAATGTTGTTCATCAAAATATGCAGGGTCTGTCCGGCAAAGAGCTAGAATTAAGTTTATTTATGGAGAACTATGATGTTCAGGTGTTATGTTTGACTGAACACTGGTTGAAGGAACATGAAGTAGTGTTTATTAATGATGAAAACTTTACCGTACAGAGTGCATTTGTGAGAAAAAGTGCTATTCGCGGTGGCTCTTTAGTTCTTGTTTCAAACAAGTTGAAATGTAAACAACGTTTAGATTTAGTTAATCTTTCAATCGAGCGCACTATAGAGTTGTCTTGTGTTGAACTTGAGCGATATGTTATAATTTGCGTTTATCGACCCCCCTCTGGGGATTTTATTAGTTTCGAATCGGTAATGGAAGATTCTCTCAATAGGTTGAAATCTAGTAACAAAAGCATTATATTATGTGGAGACTTCAATATTAATATTTTAGACGTTACTCCATTAAGTATTAGACTTCTCAATCTTTTTAGGTCTTATAATTTAATTAACTTGTTTTTTGAACCTACTAGGATCACAGCATCTTCGTCAACTTGTCTTGATATTTTTAGTGATTGTGATGCCAAACATAAATTAGTGTTAACTGACTTAACGTCCGACCACTGTGGTTTATTAGCTAGCTTCCCCATGCCATTACATAAAAAGCCGCATAAACTTGAATGCAGGCCTTATACAGCCAGTCGTTGCAAAATGTTTAAAAATAATATAGCTCATAGAATTACACCATCTATATTAGAATATGAGAATCCCAATGATATTTATGGTGCCCTTTTTGATGTTGTGCAAAAAGAGTACCAATCTACTTTTAAGACCAAAACTATTAACATTAATGGATCCTCTGTTGGCTTTAATCAATGGGCTACTCCAGGTATTTATAAAAGTAGAGCGAGACTATACGAGTTATACCTATGGTTTGAAAAAATACAGGTTTGATACTCCTTTCCTAGAGTATGTCAAAAATTATTCAAAATTATTCAAAAAGATTAGTGCTTTTGCTAAATCAAAATTTTTAGGCGATACAATTAAAAATTCTAATAATAAAGTAAAAGCCACTTGGAAAATTATTAACAATGAAACTGGTAAATCTGTTAAACAAGAAAAACAACTTGAGATTATGGTCGACAACAAATTAGTTAATAATGCAGCTGACGTAGCTGAGGCATTTAATGAGTTTTTTGCCAACATACCGATAACTACGACTCGCTCCTTAAATTCGTCCCCGTCTAAAGCTGAAAACCTTTTGCATAGTAGTGTACCTAAATGTAGTCCTTTATTTAGTTTCGAACATGTAACCCCACGTGATGTAGTTAATATTTTTAATACACTCAAGTCTAAAAACACCGGTGATTATTGGGGCATCTCCATTAAACTTTTAAGTAATATAATAGCCATCGTAGCCCCCTATCTAGCTGTTACTTTTAATAAATGTGTTGATTTAGGAACTTTTCCTGACCTCATGAAGAGTAGTAAAGTCATACCATTATTTAAATCAGGTAATAAGAATGACGTTGGCAATTTCAGGCCTATTTCTATTTTACCTGCATTTAGCAAAATATTTGAAAAGTTAATACTCAAGCAGTTGCTAAGACATTTTAATTTAAACAGCCTCCTCCATAATGATCAATATGGCTTTACAAAGGGTCGTTCAACTACAGACGCGGGTGTTGCTCTGCTGAGACACATATTTGACGCTTGGGAGAAATCGCAAAATGCTATTGGAGTTTTCTGTGATCTCTCTAAAGCCTTTGATTGCGTGCACCATGACACGCTTTTGCGTAAGTTACATCATTACGGTGTCAGAAACGAGGCTCTCAACATAATAATTTCATATTTACATAATAGGGTCCAATGTGTAGATGTTAATGGCGCGAAATCTTCCGGGCTACCAGCAGTGCGATTCTGTAACCATATCACCGTGAAATCTCAAGTGAAGTGAGCGTGGAGTGAAGTGTCAGTGTCATTCCACCTGATACTAGGGATTGACCAAGCATACATTTACAATCATAATCGAGATTTTTATAATATTTTTATGCTAATTCTATTGCTCATTTTATATAATTTCAAAACTAGTATTTTAGTAGTCAAAACGTTCCTATTTTGTGGGGTTATAAAATAAAATAGAAAAACAGAAACTCAGTCAAGATCTCAATGTTGTATTTTTCTCTTTTTTTCTAGACTAGTCCTTATATAGCTTGAAGTGCGACCGTGCACAGCTACTAGACTGATGTAAATACGCATCGACATTGTTTATTATTATGAGCGATTGTAGATGGAGTCTAGAAAAGACTGCAACGATGTTCAGCGCTGATAATAACCCAAATCTATTCAATTAGAAGAGATAACCGAGTGTGTCAAGTCATCGAGTGCTAACGGTGTGCCTGGCTGACGGACCAGACTGAATTCAACCCGACGACGTAGTAAGAGTGGCGTGATCACTTCACGCGATTCATGACATTTCGCTCGTGAATCGGGTGAAGTGATAAGATCACGCCGCGCTTGCGCGTTAGGCACTGCCATTTCCAAGAAGTGAACTTGTTTTTTTTTTTGCTGTCATTGATGACCATGTACATATTATTATTATGTCTGTTCGTATTCGAGTTCAGTGACATAAATTAGTTCCTAATTATTTTAATGCTTTTAGACATTTTATTGTCTAAATCCACTGTCTTTTATCTGCCTAGCCTTTTCCCAACTATGTTGGGGTCGGCTTCCAGTCTAACCGGATGCAGCTGAATACCAGTATTTTACATGGAGCGACTGCCTATCTGACCTCCAGAACCCAGTTACTGGGTAAGTAATACGATACCCCTTGGTAAGACTGGTTGTCAGACTTTCGGGCTTCTGACTACCCGTAACGACTGTCAAAGATCCACGAATAACAGCCGGGACCAACGGCTTAACGTGCTTTCCGAGGCACGGAGGGGTCTCGGTATGTAAAGATGGTCACCCATCCACAGACCAACCGCGGCAAGAGTAGCTTAACCTGACCGATCGACCTATGCGGCTGTTATTATTTAGCCACGGGCCCCTCCTCTAAATCCACTGTCTTTGTACATCTAAAAAGTTAATTTTATCAGCCTACAATGCCTACATTTGGTTTTCAACAAACTGATATTACTTACATAGGTAACCGTGTAGTTCGGAAGCGCCTCAGATTGGTCCCTAACACACAAACCTCCGTCGGCATGTGCGTTAGTTAAGACAATTGATAAAAGGCTCCTTTCATAATTAGGCGCACAAGTTTAATTTACTTACAATATTCAACTCTGTAAATGCGTTAATCGCCACTTTCATGATAGTGGTGGTTGAGGCTAAAAAACATCAAAATTGGGGATTTCGAACATCCACACCCCACTACAGGGGCAGTGAATAATACATCACTTAATTATTTGACGAATTCATCCATTGTTCAAATTAAATAAGTAGTGGTAATGAAGTGTTTTGCAGTTTTGTTATTCAAAGTCGAAGTTTCGCGCCAATCTTGCGTGTTTACATTTTTACTTTTCACAAATATCACACACACTCATATAGATACGATTTGAAATGTGTCAAATGTAATTTAAAATGTTTTAAACAACAAGAAAGTGCCCATCTCGTAACGTCTTAAACAAACACAAGTTCAATAATACAATTTTCATTACCACTAGGTACTCAACTCAATTCGTGTTCAAAATCGCAGAGTTCGCCGACCATTATTGTTTTTTTTTTTTATTGTGTTGATGTGCGAAAGCGAAACGATTATTATGCCAAACGATTTTTTTTGTTTCAATCTATTCGAGGAATTAATATGACGAATTTCAGAAATCGATTCTTACAAATTGAAATAAACTTATTTTAAGCATTATATACTAATCTAATAAAAGCATTACACATAGATTGTATCCCGTAAACATAATAAAACCCGTATTTTTGATGCTAGTAACCCTGATATGAACAAGTAGTTCGTGGCACTGGCAACCCTACGCCGAAGTGATGTTGCCATGGGTTACGAGCATCGCGTGAAGGGAGATTTTGTACATTCCGAACTACGCTGTAATCAATTTGTGCGTGCTCACACCTCTTCCGAATTAGCGTGTCATGTAGCGTGTGATAAGGATGTCCCGTGAATCGAAAAAGATGAAGTCTTATGAGTGAGCGCTGTCAACGGTTGTGATCTAATCGGATTTAAATCGGAAGGGAAATTATATATTGTTGAAGTGAGCGCTGTGGGCGATGATGGCCTAATTCGGAATAACCTAAATCTCCCGCCGCGCAAGCGCGTTAGGCACTGCCATTTCCAAGAAGTGAACTTGTTTTTTTTTTTTTGCTGTCAATTGATGACTATGTACATATTATTATTATGTCTGTTCGTATTCGAGTTCAGTGACAATAATTAGTTCCTAATTATTGTAATGCTTTTAGACATTTTATTGTCTAAATTCTCCTATGTCTGTAATTTAAATGTAATTTAAAATATTATAAACAACAAGAAAGTGCCTATCTCTTAGCGTCATAAACAAACACAAGTCCAATAACACGTAATATTCATTACCACTAGGTACTCAATTTACGTTCAAAATCGCAGAGTTCGCCGACTATTATTGTTTTTTTTTTTATTTTTATGTGTGATGCACGAAAGCGAAACGATTATTATGCCAAACGATTTTTTTTATTTCAATCGATTCGAGTAATTAATATGATGAATTTTAGAAATCGATTCTTACAAATTGAAATAAATACCAATCTAATCTAATAAAAGCATTGTTTATAATGGTGATTTAAGGCGGAAACACATTGTTAAAACCCCCCGACAGGACAATATTTAATCAAAAAATTTCATACGTACTTACGTAGGGTCATAATTTCAAGGTTATTTTTTTCTTTATATAGGGTTTCACGCAGTCGGAGGTTTTTAAATTTTTTATTTAATTTTTTATTTCATGCTTTTTGTAGGGACTCGTTATTATTTCTTTTCTTTTATTTTCTTGCGTTTTAAGATTCTGGTAATTTTGTATTTAGTCAGGTTTTTTTACTTCGCCATTTTGTTGTGGCGGCCATCTTGGATTTGAAATTTATCATAGTGTATAGTATTCTACTAATCAAGCCCTTTCATTTGATACCCATATTGAGGGAGTTGTAAAAAAATATGTAATCCGCCATTTTGTGGCGGCGGCCATCTTGGACCGATTTTCATCAAACATAGCTGACACTCCAACACAACTGAACTGAACACTCCTGACAAATTCTCCTTTCAAACAAAAAAAAAAACAAAATCAAAATCGGTTCATCCGTTCGGGAGCTACGATGCCACAGACAGACATACACACACACACACACACACACACACAGAGAGAGAGACACGTCAAAATTATAACACGCCATCATTTTTGCGTCGGGGGTTAAAAACGCGACGCGACGCAACGTGTCGACACCCGCTATGCACCGTGCACATTACCAACACGCGACGTCACGACATACTAGCAAATTCTGAATCCAGTTAGCTAACAGCAGTGGAATCGTATGGACTTATTTACAGACGCCAGCAGGTCAAGCTACCCGAAACTGTCAAAATTTCCCAATCAATCTTGAACCTTAATACTTAGGGATAAGGTTGAAAATCTATTAAAGAAATTTGACAGATTGTAGTAGCTTGATGTGCTGGCGTCTGTACTATTAATTAATTGTTCGTCGGTCATTTCGCTAAATAAATACAAAAAATAATATTAAATTAGCATAAACTCCGTTTGACAGTTTGAAGAATAGGGAACGCATATAATTGCTCTGTGACAGTTCTCGAACGGCTTACGCGTGGCGTTGGGTGTTGTCTAGAAACATAACGCGCGCGCCGCGTCGGATGGCGTGTTTACCCCCACCATGGGCAACACACCGACCTGGCACGTCTGGATCGAGTGGCGTGTGCGCGCATGGCGTCGCGTCGGATGTTCATAGTGTGACTCTGGTCTATAGAAAACAATACATTTGATTCGACTCAACACGCATCGCGTTTCATCGGGTCGCGTCACGTTTTAATAATGTGTATCCGCCTTAAATCACCATTATAAACAATGCTTTTATTAGATTAGATTGGTATTTATTTCAATTTGTAAGAATCGATTTCTAAAATTCATCATATTAATTACTCGAATCGCTTGAAATAAAAAAAATCGTTTGGCATAATAATCGTTTCGTTTTCGCACATCATAGCAATAAAAAAAAAAAAACAATAATGGCCGATTGGCCGGCGAACTCTGCGATTTTGGACACAAATTGAGTAGTGGTAATGAATATTACGTGTTATTGGACTTGTGTTTTTTTATGACGCTAAGAGATAGGCACTTTCTTGTTGTTTATAATATTTTAAATTACATTTGACACATTTTAAATCGTATCTATATGAGTGTGTGTGATATTTGTGAAAAGTAAAAAATGTAAACACGCACGATTGGCGCGAAACTTCGACTTTGAATATCAAAACACTTCATTACCACTACTTATTTAATTTGAACAATGGATGAATTTGTCAAATAATTATATGATGTATTATTCACTGCCCCTGTAGTGGGGTGTGGATGTTCGAAATCCCCAATTTTGATGTTTTTTAGCCTCAACCACCACTGTCATCAAAATGGCGATTATCGCATTTACAGAGTTGAATATTGTCTATGTAAATTAATAAACTTGTGCACTTAGTTATGAAAGATTTATAATGGCGTTAACATATGAGCTTTTTATCAACTGTCTAACTAACGCACATGCCCGCGGAGGTTCGTGTGTTAGGGTCCAATCGGAGGCGCTTCCGAATCCGAACTATACGGATAAGTAATATCCGTTTGTTGAAAACCAAATGTAGGTTGATAAATTAACTTTTTAAATGTACAAAGACAGTTTATTTAGACAGTAAAATGTCTAAAAGCATTAAAATAATTAGGAACTAATTATTGTCACTGAACTCGAATACGAACAGACATAATAATAATATGTACATGGTCATCAACTGACAGCAAAAAAAAAAAACAAGTTCACTTCTTGGAAATGGCAGTGCCTAACGCGCTTGCGCGGCGGGAGATTTAGGTTATTCCGAATTAGGCCATCATCGCCCACAGCCCTCACTTCAACAATATATAATTTCCCTTCCGATTTAGATCCGATTAGATCACAACCGTTGACAGCGCTCACTCATAAGACTTCATCTTTTTCGATTCACGGGACATCCTTATCACACGCTACATGACACGCTAATTCGGAAGAGGTGTGAGCACGCACAAATCGATTACAGCGTAGTTCGGAATGTACAAAATCTCCCTTCACGCGATGCTCGTAACCCATGGCAACATCACTTCGGCGTAGGGTTGCCAGTGCCACGAACTACTTGTTCATATAAGGGTTACTAGCATCAAAAATACGGGTTTTATTATGTTTACGGGATACAATCTATGTGTAATGCTTTTAATAGATTAGTATATAATGCTTAAAATAAGTTTATTTCAATTTGTAAGAATCGATTTCTGAAATTCGTCATATTAATTCCTCGAATCGATTGAAATAAAAAAAATCGTTTGGCATAATAATCGTTTCGCTTTCGCACATCAACACAATAAAAAAAAAGAACAATAATGGTCGGCGTCCGGCGAACTCTGCGATTTTGATTGAACACGAATTGAGTACCTAGTGGTAATGAATATTGCGTATTATTGAACTTGTGTTTGTTTAAGACGTTACGAGATGGGCACTTTCTTGTTGTTTAAAACATTATAAATTACATTTGACACATTTTAAAACGTATCTATATGAGTGTGTGTGATATTTGTGAAAAGTTAAAATGTAAACACGCAAGATTGGCGCGAAACTTCGACTTTGAATATCAAAACTGCAAAACACTTCATTACCACTACTTAATTAATTTGAACAATGGATGAATTCGTCAAATAATTAAGTGATGTATTATTCACTGCCCCTGTAGTGGGGTGTGGATGTTCGAAATCCCCAATTTTGATGTTTTTTAGCCTCAACCACCACTCATGAAAATGGCGATTATCGCATTTACAGAGTTGATTAATGTAACTAAATTAAACTTGTGCGCCTAATTATGAAAGGAGCCTTTTATCAATAAAATTGTCTTAACTAACGCACATGCCGACGGAGGTTCGTGTGTTAGGGACCAATCGGAGGCGCTTCCGAACTATACGGTTATGTAAGTAATATCAGTTTGTTGAAAACCAAATGTAGGCATTGTAGGCTGATAAAATTAACTTTTTAGATGTACAAAGACAGTGGATTTAGAGGAGGGGCCCGTGGCTAAATAATAACAGCCGCATAGGTCGATCGGTCAGGTTAACACATTAACTGCTGAATTATTAGCGAACTTTTCGCAAATGCTAAATATATAGCTCACTAACCCCTGTGCGACAAACGTTCATACGCGTTCAAATAATTTTCGTGTGGTGCTATGAACGCGCATGCGCGGTTGAAGAAAGTTTTACCCAGTGCGGCTGGCCGCATTAGTTGACGCTTCTGTGCGTTTGAAAATTTTCGAGTTTGCACAATGGACGCACCCGTGCGTCCATTGTGCATTGCGCCGCACTCGAAGAAAGTTAAGTAAATTGTATGGACGCGCGTGCGCGCCGCTAGCACATGGTCAAAGCTTGAAAAACGCGCAGGCGCGTTGGCCGCAGTTAACGTGTTAAGCTACGCTTGCCGCGGTTGGTCTGTGGATGGGTGACCATCTTTACATACCGAGACCCCTCCGTGCCTCGGAAAGCACGTTAAGCCGTTGGTCCCGGCTGTTATTCGTGGATCTTTGACAGTCGTTACGGGTAGTCAGAAGCCCGAAAGTCTGACACTGGTTGTCAGACTTTCGGGCTCTTCTTACCAAGGGGTATCGTATTACCCAGTAACTGGGTTCTGGAGGTCAAATAGGCAGTCGCTCCATGTAAAATACTGGTATTCAGCTGCATCCGGTTAGACTGGAAGCCGACCCCAACATAGTTGGGAAAAGGCTAGGCAGATAAAAGACAGTGGATTTAGACAATAAAATGTCTAAAAGCATTAAAATAATTAGGAACTAATTATTGTCACTGAACTCGAATACGAACAGACATAATAATAATATGTACATGGTCATCAATGACAGCAAAAAAAAAACAAGTTCACTTCTTGGAAATGGCAGTGCCTAACGCGCAAGCGCGGCGTGATCTTATCACTTCACCCGATTCACGAGCGAAATGTAATGAATCGCGTGAAGTGATCACGCCACTCTTACTACGTCGTCGGGTTGAATTCAGTCTATGGTCCGTCAGCCAGGCACACCGTTAGCACTCGATGACTTGACACACTCGGTTATCTCTTCTAATTGAATAGATTTGGGTTATTATCAGCGCTGAACATCGTTGCAGTCTATAATAGACTCTATCTACAATCGCTCATAATAACAAACAATGTCGATGCGTATTTACATCAGTCTAGTAGCTGTGCACGGTCGCACCTCAAGCTATATAAGGACTAGTCTAGAAAAAAGAGAAAAATACAACATTGAGATCTTGACTGAGTTTCTGTTTTTCTATTTTATTTTATAACCCCACAAAATAGGAATGTTTTGACAACTAAAATACTAGCTTTGAAATTATATAAAATGAGCAATAGAATTACTTAGCATAAAAATATTATTAAAATCTCGATTATGATCACAGAACAGATAAAACCTCTTTTATCTGTTCTGTGATTATGATTGTAAATGTTTGCTTGGTCAATCCCTAGCGTCAGTGGGAAGACACTGACAGCTCACTCCACGCAAGATTTCACGGAGAGATTTACACAGAATCGACCGGCAGATGCCCTTCAAATGGAATGGTAAATCATTGATATATACTAAGAACAAGAATGGACCCAATATTGAGCCTTGCGGAACACCTAACTGAACTGGTAGCCCGGAAGATTTCGCGCCATTAACATCTACACATTGGACCCTATTATGTAAATAGGAAATTATTATGTTGAGAGCCTCGTTTCTGACACCGTAATGATGTAACTTACGCAAAAGCGTGTCATGATGCACGCAATCAAAGGCTTTAGAGAGATCACAGAAAACTTCAATAGCATTTTGCGATTTCTCCCATGCGTCAAATATGTGTCTCAGCAGAGCAACACCCGCGTCTGTAGTTGAACGACCCTTTGTAAAGCCATAGTGATCATTATGGAGGAGGCTGTTTAAATTAAAATGTCTTAGCAACTGCTTGAGTATTAACTTTTCAAATATTTTGCTAAATGCAGGTAAAATAGAAATAGGCCTGAAATTGCCAACGTCATTCTTATTACCTGATTTAAATAATGGTATGACTTTACTACTCTTCATGAGGTCAGGAAAAGTTCCTAAATCAACACATTTATTAAAAGTAACAGCTAGATAGGGGGCTACGATGGCTATTATATTACTTAAAAGTTTAATGGAGATGCCCCAATAATCACCGGTGTTTTTAGACTTAAGTGTATTAAAAATATTAACTACATCACGCGGGGTTACATGTTCGAAACTAAATAAAGGACTACATTTAGGTACACTACTATGCAAAAGGTTTTCAGCTTTAGACGGGGACGAATTTAAGGAGCGAGTCGTAGTTATCGGTATGTTGGCAAAAAACTCATTAAATGCCTCAGCTACGTCAGCTGCATTATTAACTAATTTGTTGTCGACCATAATCTCAAGTTGTTTTTCTTGTTTAACAGATTTACCAGTTTCATTGTTAATAAATTTCCAACAAATAATTTTCCATCGCGCCACTTCCCTTCGGATACATACGTACTCTGGTAAGAAAACGCACCAGAGACCAACACGACAAACTTTGGACGGAGCTAGGCGAATGTAGGCAGGCCAAGGAAGCACTTCCCACAATTAATGGCCGGCTCACGAAACAGGTTCTCCGTCTAAATAAACTAAAGCTGCGCACAGTTACTGCTGCTTTAACTGGCCATGGGTCATTTAACAAACACCTCTATGTCATAGGAGTAAACAGACAGTCCGCTGTGCAGGGCCTGCATGGAGGATGACAAGACAGCGGCGCATGTGCTGCTAAACTGCCCGGTGGTCGCCACGTACAGGGCAAAGTACTTCGGTAACCCAGGTACCCTACGTGAGACGGTCAGTAACATCAAGGCGTTGCTGGCCTTCCTTGAGGAGCTGGGGTGGATCGAATGATCGATTTTCCCACCCGTACGCAAAATACGCGCATTGTCGTGGAGTTGCGGATACCAGCCCGCTGTACCTATTACCTATATTGTTATTCACTAAAGTAAATCACTAACTTAGCAGAAAAATGAGCGATTCGTTTTTTAGGTCACAGATCACTTGGAAATATTTTAACGACATATGATAAATAATATTGCTTATAGGTACACACGTCTGCTCTACTTGAGTGTCAGTAGGAAATAATATAGAAGTTATCTGAGAAAATTGGTACTACGTCTAACGGAGTACCATCCACACACGGCCTGTGTGTGGATGGTACTCCGTTAGACGTAGTACAACTCTTAGCACAAACATCTACAACCTCATTACCTTGTATCCCGATATGAGACGGAATCCACTGCGTACTGATATTGTCTCCATTTAATGATAAGAGACTGAAGGTCTTGCTGTAAATTGGGCCCCGTGTACATTAGGTCATTTAAACTTTGATTTGTTGATGTTTTTGCCGAAGCATTGTGAACAACTCGTAATGCAGTCGTTGCAATATCTTCGCGCAATACGCAATGATGCAGTAGGAAACATTCCAGTGTCTGATTACAAGGTGAAGTTTTCATGTGACCTAAGGTTTTGTATTCGTAATGAATGATTTATATGGGTTGTACAAAGTGTTGTTTTTATGTAATTTCTTTTGTAAATGAATGAATTGAGCCACAGCCTCACTTTTGGACTGCCCCAACTTCTCTTCAAATTGTGGTACGAGCGGAAGTCTCACTTCGTATTTCCGTCATCCAAACGAGTTGTGGTTGTGGAGGCTTCATAGTATTGAATGCACTCTTGATCTCCTGATAAAGATTTTTCTTCTATAATATCTCCAGTCTCCCAAAATTGCTGAAATCTGTATAAGTCGAATTGTACCACGTTGCACATTAATTTAGTTTTCATATTTCCACACAGTATCCAACCCAGACGAGTCTCTTGAACAAGCGGAAGTGATTCGCTTAATCTACACCATGCCCGCTAAAAGAATATTGGAGTATACGTCTACACCCAACAGTATATCAATGGGTTGGCTGATGTTGTACTCAGGATCTGCTAATTCTAGTTTATCCAAAAATGGGCATGCTATTTTAGGGAATGAGTGTGATGGTAACTATTTTGTTAAGTTGTTCATAATATAAACATCGATATTAAATTGTTAGAGTTTGATTCTTGAGCTTGACATACAGTTCAGGTTCAGCATTCCTTTGCAACTGTTTTCCCTTTGTCCTATGCTTGTGATTATGCCGTCACACCTGGATCGCTGCAATCCTAATTGCTGAGCGGCATTCTCTGTGATAAGAGACATTTGTGAGCCCTGATCAATAAGGGCCCGCAAAATCAGGTAGGTCCCATCTGCTTTCTGAACCTTTAGCAGTGCGGTTGAAAGCAAAGTTTCTTGCATCATATTTTGTTATGTCACGTGGGTGTTGCCTTGATTTACACGTTCTTGATTATAACGGATGTTGTTTTTTGATGTAGAAGGTATCGAGTTACTTCCTTGTGTTGATAATTCCTTAGAATACGATTCATAAAGTAATTTGTTGTGAAATTCGTTGCATTCGATGCAACGCTTCTTTGATAAGCATTCTTTGCCTTTGTGGTCATATAAGCAGTTTTGGCAATAATTTAAATTAGTAACACATTGTTTTTTCTTCATCACGGAAAAGTCAGCAAATTATTTGCAAAAATAAAAATAGCATGTGCGTCATTGCAGACTGGACAGTTTGGCCGATTGTTTTGCAATTTCCTGTAACTTGGTGATTGCGAAATAGTCTTGTTACTTGAATATGATTGCTTAACTATGATAATTTCTTGATTCTGATGGTTTATTGCTGTTTGAAGAATAGGATTTTTGATTATTGATCTCCTGTTTTCTTCTGCTTGCTTCCATGCTCGTGAACTTACCCTCTAGAAAGCCTAGAAATTCATTCAACTCGAGTAATTCTCGAGGTTGTTTGATTGCTGCGTTGTATTCACTGAATGTGTCCGAATCCAATTTCTGATACAGGATGTGCACTATCAACGGGTCTCATGAAGTCACATTTATCGTTTCAAGTGCAGTGTCATGGATTCGTTTGATATGATTAATTGATGCTTGTTTTAAATTTGATATATTTAATAGAATGTTAATTTGTGAGGTAAATATCATCCTCTTGTTGTCATAATGGCTCCAGATGTCCCAACTAATGATACAGTTGTCTAAGCTGATCGAGAGATGCTGTATGAGACGCTCTGCTTCACCTTTCACTTTTGACTTAAGAAACTGCATCTTCTGAGCCCCAGATAATGATGGGTTGCCATGAACTGCTTCTGTGAAGAGATCCTTAAAGGATGTCCACTGATGGTAGCTGCCGCTGAATGTAGGTATTTCTATTTTTGGCGTAGTATGCTCTCTATGTGAAGCGGACGACATCTTCTTATTGATTGCTTTGATAGCATCGTTGTATGTGCTGTCGTATTTGAGGTACATATGATGATACTCTTGATTTCGGACTCCCAGCTCACTGTCTAATTTCCAATGCTGAGAGTCAATTTTAGCCCAGCGAGACCTTACCGTACTCAACAAATGATTGAATTCCCATTTCTCCGCTACCGCCTCCATGTTGATGTTTGAAACAATATGTTCAAAGGCCTTGAAGTTGCTTATCTGTTTCCTCATCATCTCATCCGTCTTGCTGTTTGATCCCTGACTCTTCAAAGATTGTCCTGAAAGTTGCTGTACGGTGCTTGAGGTAGCTAGAGGAGTAGCAGGCTTTAGAAGCGGTATTGATGGTCTTTCTTCTGTTGGCTGATGATTCTGAATAACTGCTCTGATTTTCTCATATCTCTCCTTCATTCACAGTTTCAAATTGATTCGAAGTAAAATAAGTATGCGATCTGGCATATTCGATGCTAGACAGTCTTATATGATTTGATTGAAACTCTTGCCAGCATGCATCCAACTTTTCTAACCTTCGGCGTATATAGTCCGAGGTTTTGCGGTCAGAGCTATCTTTTTTGAAGTTTGAGTAATTTTGCTCTATCTGACTGAGTAGTTGCTATTGTTGGGCGAGTACGTCTTCCAAAGACGACATGTTGTTGAAATGATAGTAAATGGAACGATCTTACTTGATTGTCCAAGCGGGAGCTCTGTTGCTCACCAAAGGCGATCCCTGTTGATCACCGCTGATTGTTGCTGCTGCTGCTGTGTACTGCCCTATTGCTGGCAGTACAAACACCTTCACTGATAGTTCACTTGATGTCACTAGTGAAAGCTTTACAGTACTTGATTGCTACACTGTAATGAACACACGTGAATCCGGCTCGAAGGACCAAAAATGTACGGGTAAGGTACATTTAAATGATAAACTGAATTATTGAATTTGTGTATTGAAATAACACCCAAAACTGATAAGCAGTGATAGGAATAGGTAGTGCCTATTTGCCTAAACTTCGAATAACAGAGACAAGAAACGGAGACTTCCTTAGGACTAAATTTCTTCCGGGACATCTGTCCCGAAATTCGGGACAGATGTCCCGGAAAAAATTTAGATCATGTAGATCATTTCATTATTGCTGAAAACGAGAAGCTAACCTCGACGCGCGCGTATTCTAACAGTCGAGTGCTGCCTGTCAATGTGAAGAGGCGCGGGCACGCGCACCGGCTGGCCGCGGCGCACTGCGCCCGCTGCGTGCGGCGCAGTGCGTGCGCGCCGCCGGGTGGTTTCCCTTTAAGTTCAGCGTGCACGGGTCTCTCTGCGCAGACTTCAGCTATCAACATATCACGCTTCCACCGTGTTCCGCGTAACTTTAGCGTCTGTAGCTAATCAGTTTGTACAAAACTAAAAAATATTCCTTCGCGGTGTTGTGCCCAATACGTACATATAAAACTTATGCCCATCATCTATTATATCTGATTGTTAACTTTAAATTGTACCCTCGAAATATAGGTACCCCATAGTCCATACATTTCTGATGAAAACTTACCCGTGGCCTAGGGCTGTAGTCTCGACATTCATAGCGATCGTTTTACGACCGAATTCGGTCGCAAAGTCCCGGATTGACAGGTGTAATGTATGGAGTAACAGGACTTTGCGACCGAATTCGGTCGTAATGCGATCGCTATGAATGTCGAGACTGCTGCCCCTGGAACGAAACAAAGACATTCTCACGACTACCTAAGATATTTTTTTCGAAAAAACGACTACTAAATTATGTGGAAGTATTTAGTAGGTACAGACGCCAGCAGGTCAAGCTATCCGAAACTGTCAAATTTTGCCAATCAACCTTGAACCTTAATGCTTTAGCGATAAAGTTGAAAATCTATTCATGACATTTGGCAGATTGTAGTAGCTTGATGTGCTGGCGTCTGTACCTACCTACATTTTGACGCAAGAGTGCAAAGGCAAATGGTCACGTGTGAAGTGGTACGTATGGGATAAAAATGATAGATGGTAATGTTCGATAATTTGGTATAATGACCAAGTCCACATACATAAAAAAAAACAACCGACTTCCAAAAACGACACTACAAAGTGAAAAATAACTTTAATTTCGGAAGTCGGTGTTGTTGGGTTCGCATTTTCGTTGTTTGCCACCGACTTCCAAAATTAAAGTTATTTTTCACTTTGTAGTGTCGTTTTTGGAAGTCGGTTGTTTTTTTTTTGCAAAAAAGTTTTTATTTTTCACTTTTTAGTTATAATTTTTTCCAGTAATTTTGGTTTAAAAACCAAACTACTAAACCGTTTTTGATGAAATTTCTATGGGACCATTTGGGAAGTATACCCTTTCCAACAAAAAAAGAATTTTTCAAATCGGTTCGCAAGCGACAGAGTTATGCGCGAACAAACATAAAAAAAAAAAATACAAACATCCGAATTGAGAACCTCCTCCTTTTTTAGAAGTCGGTTAAAAACACATAAAATTTAGAATGGAAGGCGAAAGTGTAGGTATAAAAAGAATATTCATGCGATATAATTAAGTAAGGAAAAATATATTTTTCATTGACATGAAAAAATCAACTGACGTTTCGTTGACATGTCAATCAAGTCACCATAGAGCACCAACGCTACACGTGTAGCAAACGACGTTTTTCAACTCACTTGCGAGGAAACCATAAATAGTTATAATATTACGTGAAAAATGGCTCGCAGGCAGGGCTTGAAATATCGGTATTTATTTATTTATACAGGATTATTTTTCAAAGACCAGCCAAATTTAAGGATGTGGTACAGACCATCAAACTGAACAACTTTCTCCATGGGACCAACATCGTAATCGCGAATAAAAATTCAGCCGTCCCATACATTTAGGTCGAGTAGGTATTGAAGTTTTCTATGGGACAGTTGATAAAATTTTCGCGATTACGCTATTTGTCCCATGGAGAAAGTTGTTCAGTTTGATGGTCTGTACCACATCCTTAAATTTGGCTGGTCTTTGAAAAATAACCCTGTTTATAATATACTTAATTGTACACCACAAAATTACATAAAAAAAATACATCAAAAGCTACATGTACGAGCAAACCCGTACAATAGCATATGGCCTTTTACTGTGGGGTCGGGCTGCTGACATTGAATCCATTTTTATTTTGCAAAAAAGAGCTGTCAGAGCTATTTACAATCTACGTCGCCGCGAATCTCTTAGGGAACTATTTAAAAGGGTTAATATTATGAGTGTTATGACGGTATCTTGCCAATTCATTTATGAAAATATTATGTATTATGTAAGAAAAAATCAACATCTTTTTAATAAAATAAGTGATAGACATAATTTTAATACTAGAAATAAAGATAAATTAGATCAACCTTTTTTCAGATTATCTAAAGTACATACATCTTTTATGGGGTACTGTGTTAAATGTTACAACAAAATACCTTGTGAAATATTGCAATTAAATGAAAGAAAATTTAAAACTTATATTAAAATTACACTTTGTAAGCAAGGATATTACAAATTAGAGGATTATATCCAAGATAAGAACGCTTGGAAACATGCTGGTCCTGCTCCATAGGACAATCTCTATAGTCTAGACAAAATCAAACTGGTTGCTAATGTAATTGTATAATTTATTCTTTTTTTTTTATTCTCTTTGACATTAATTTACATTCTGTAATTACTTAAAGTCATCCGGACTTATTACTCCTTATTATTTATTTATGAAAATAGTCTACTTTTGGAATGTTTGTAAATATGTGAGCACCATGTACCTATCACATAGTCAATTTATATGTCATGGTTTCATTAATTCATTTTAATTTTTTTACCTATTGTGGTATAGTAATTTTATGTTTAGGTGCATCGTCTTCACATATAATTATATAATTAATGTATGCAAAATATTGTAAAACATTTTAAAAGAGTAACGGTGGAGTTTCTTGCCCATTCTTCTCCATACGAAAACTACCTTTTGGAAGGGGCGACTAGAATCAATTTAATTTTAATTTTGACGTTCAAAAGTGCCTTTTATGTGCCTATTTGAATTAAATGATTTGACTTTGACTTTGACTTTGACTTTATCCATTTTATGCTGACATCGACGCGCAGCGAACGAATAAAATATACAATTTTAGGTCAACGATCAGTAGTCGTATATCACCGTTTGGGCTAACGACAAATGACTCATTCGCCGCGAGTCGATCAGTTATCAGCAGTGATAGGAATAGGTAGTGCCTATTTGCCTAAACTTCGAAGAACAGAGACTTCCTTAGGACTACATTTTTTCCGGGACATCTGTCCCGACCTACTAAATACTTCCACATAATTTAGTAGTCGTTTTTTCGAAAAAAATATCTTAGGTAGTCGTGAGAAAGTCTTTGTTTCGTTCCAGGGGCAGCAGTCTCGACATTCATAGCGATCGCATTACGACCGAATTCGGTCGCAAAGTCCTGTTACTCCATACATTACACCTGTCAATCCGGGACTTTGCGACCGAATTCGGTCGAAAAACGATCGCTATGAATGTCGAGACTGCAGCCCTAGGCCACGGGTAAGTTTTCATCAGAAATGTATGTTCTATGGGGTACCTATATTTCGAGGGTACAATTTAAAGTTAACAACCAGATATAATATATGATGGGCATAAGTTTTATATGTACGTATTGGGCACAACACCGCGAAGGAATATTTTTTAGTTCTGTACAAACTGATTAGCTACAGACGCTAAAGTTACGCGGAGCACGGTGGAAGCGTGATATGTTGATAGCTGAAGTCTGCGCAGAGAGACCCGTGCACGCTGAACTTAAAGGGAAACCACCCGGCGGCGCGCACGCACTGCGCCGCACGCAGCGGGCGCAGTGCGCCGCGGCCAGCCGGTGCGCGTGCCCGCGCCTCTTCACATTGACAGGCAGCACTCGACTGTTAGAATACGCGCGCGTCGAGGCTAGCTTCTCGTTTTCAGCAAAAATGAAATGATCTAACAAGTGTTTAAAGTTAAGCGATGAAATGGACTAGATTTAAATATATTTATAGGTCTACACCAGTTTTAAGTATTTTTTTATAATGGTGTAAACCGAAAACATTTTCATTATTATGATGGGATGTGTTACGGTGTGCTTATTCGACAAATAGGTGCGCAAGCAAGCGTGAGTGTTGTGCGGGTGTTGTATCAAATGCGCGCGCAGCTCGGGGAAACAATTTGTGCGGGCGCTGCGCTGTACTGATAGCGACGCACTATCGGCTGCTAGGATGTCCCGAGCGAGCCCGGCCTGCCTGCCCGTGCCGCCTGCCCGGCGCGACGTGACGCGCCATCTAATGGAAGCGATTCTTATGGAACATGGAGTGGATCAGCTCCGTTCATGCTTTTCGATATATAGGCAAGAGAATTAGGTTGGTTTTTATTTTGTCAAATTGTTTGTACTCTGGCATAGAAATGACAATCCTATTCCAGCCCAAGCAGTTTCGACATTCATAGCGATCGCTTTACGACCGAATTCGGTCGCAAAGTCCTGTCACTCCATGCATTTCACCTGTCAATTCGGGATTTTGCGACCGAATTCGGTCGTAAAGCGATCGCTATGAATGTCGAGACTGCTGGGGCAGATGAAAAAATAGTAGCAACATCAATATACTGTGAGCCTGCATAATTCCACTGCAAAGAAAAATCCGGAATAGAAAATTTATAGACCGTAGCTTGAAGTAACACTTAGTCTTTCCAGTAGAGTATAAGAAGTTATAAGTATTTTTTAAACTGCAAAGTTATGTTTGTCCTTCAATCCGGAATTCGATATTCACAGGCCTTGTCACTTGAGCGAGTCAGGGCGCGAGTCCTGCTCGTACTTGTCCGGATTTTTGTATTGAAACGCTACGGCCCGATGCGGCTGTAATGTGCGCTTGTCTTTAGAGAGCAGAAACACGAATTGACCTTGCCCGGATTTCTATAGCGATAGCAAGCACCACGAGTGGTGGACTGGCGAGTGGCGGGATTCCGACAGAGCAGTGGTTCCGGAGCGGCGGCGGCGGCGTGGGAGCCGCGCGAATGAATCTCCTCTTCACGACTCATTACACAATTAGCCAGTGTGCGCGTGTGCCGCACCGCCCCAGTAATTGTCCGTGCTCACCTCCGACCGGAGCTGCCCGCACCCTGCACCCCGCACCCCTCACGCCGCTCTGGAACTCTGCCCTGCATTCGTCTCTTGCACGCATCTCTTGTTGTTATTGAATGATACATTCTCGATCATTTGTCAAGTTGTATTGAATTCTTACATGCAAGACGAACTCGTTGGCTCCCGACAAATCCCGCGGTGTTGGGTGTCGCGGTGGTCGTGCAGTCATGCAGTGTCTCCGCAGCGCAGTCTGTGACACGTGTAACGGACACGCGCGAGAGCCGGATTCTTGTCGCATGGTTGCACCACACACTCGCGAGTAAGTTTATTTATTTATTTATAAAAAAACAAACAAAAAAAAAAGAAACAATAATCGACAGACAAGTCTTCGCGTTTAGATTTATAATAAAATTTGTGTCGTGAACATAGTTACAAGCAGTAACATATTAATAATATTAATAGTTAAAACTATTAAAATAACCAATTGTGTTCGCAATTGAAAAGTGAAAGTAAAATAAATAAGAAAAAATACAATAACTAAAAAGCACTGCAGCTATTTAAAAAAATTGAGGTAGCACCTTCTAGCTGAGGTCACACTGGTTGTAAACAGATCCAAATCGTGTTGTTTACATATTATGTCCGTAAGGACTGATGAGCCACATCAGATTTTTAAAATCTGATCTCACCTTTATTTAGCAGCAATGTAGCTGATTTTGCAGCACGAATTCTAGATTTAGCAGCAAAATATATCACTAGTTATATTTAATACAAAAGTGGCTCCTCAATCTAAACGTCTGAATTGAGGAGCCATCTGGAACTCGTTAAGTAATAGATGAATATTTTTGGAAATTTTGTATCATTTAGTAGCAATTGTGCATATTACCGTCTAAAAATTTAGCTTATGTAGCGCTAAAATGAAAGAAAATACAATACTTTTAGTATGGCTCCTCAATCTACACTCAAGAGGTGAATTTCTATTGGATGTGAGCGATCAATAAATATATTCGACATAATGATCATTCAGCAGGTGTTGTGTTTGTTTTTGCAGTATAGGAATAAAATAGTAAAACAGAGTAAATTTTGTAGATGAACGCATTTTCTTTGGCTCCTCAATCCTGACGTTCTAATTATATATGTTTGACTGTAGCCACCTGAGATCTCAACGGAATCTAAAGCCAGAGATACTAACATTTAGCAGAAATGTCTGCTAAATATATCTGCACAGTTCAGCAATGTATATATTTTGGATTCTGAAAAAACAATACATAACTATTTTCTTGTAAATTCAGTGTGAAGGGTGATGAAACCAGGATAAATAATTTATAAAATTTATATTTTCATAACAGGTTATATCTATCGTCCCTACGATTTAGTTATTTAGCAATTGAATGGATATTGGCTGATCAGTGCTTATACGAATTTTAGAATCGTAATCATCGTAACAGAACATCTCATTTTTCGGTGTAAGATAGTGACATTTGTATTGGCCTGTGCCAGTTTCGATAATTGCAGGAATAAATACTATAGGATCTATTCGAAAAAATTACAAATCTGGTATTTCTCTCACTCTAAACTTTTCACAACCATTCAGTTCATATGAAACTGTGTTTTATCTATATTCTACATACTTAATATTATAAAGCTGAAGAGTTTGTTTGTTTGTTTAAACGCTATATATGATGATATATAGCGTTTAAACAAACAAACAAACTCTTCAGCTTGATCTTAGCGTGATGACGCTAAGATCACTATGAACGGAGCACCAATGAAGAATGTTTCAAAATCGGGTGACTTTTTCCTATTGAGAGCTTCCGCTGTGTGCGCTGCGTAAACGGTTAAAGTTTCGCATAAATCATGTATGACAGAATTGTTCCTCTTTAAAAGTTCAAAAAAAAAGTCCGCGATAGCATATGTCTATCTTTTAAGGTTAGCTCACTTTAACCTTTTTTATGCTAACCAAATTGGATCTAAAATATTGCATTATTTACGAAGGTGTTTTTATAAACATAATATTAATCCTTATCCAAATAAATACGTTATTCATCACAAGTATTTAATTTAAAAAATTGCCCTTTACATCATTTGATTTCAATTAATATTTTAGGAGATATCGTAGTTTTAAAATAACATCACAGCAAAATAATGATCAATTGTTGCGCGCGCAATGTGCAAAGCCGGCGGGCAGTCATGAGGGGGATGGGCGGTGGCCCCAGCTATCTGTGCAAGATACCATGCCGCGCGGCTCAGACGCGAGGTCGGCTCCTAACTAAATAGATAGGTAAGGTAGGTTATTTTTCTTATCTAAATAGATAGGTAAATTATTTGATTTTGTACTTTTAACGTGGATAAGTTATAGGCTTATCGTATAACAATTAATTATTGAGTAAGTAATTAGTTTTCCAATCAATTTCCGGTGAAGGTATCGTTTGCCGTAACAATTAATAAGGCCCAGGGGCAAACATTTAAGCACGTAGGAATAGATTTACGCCAAGAGTGTTATTCGCACGGGCAACTATATGTTGCCCTATCGAGATCTGGTTCTGGTGAAAATCAGTACATACTTCTGCCAGAAAAAAACAAAACTCAAAATATAGTGTATGCAGAAGTACTTTAAAATATTAGGTATTTTAAAGTACTTCTTCTTTAGTTTAGTTTTTTTTTTTAGAAAAACCTACAACGTACATGAGTTATGATTTTAAGACCCATTACTTACTCACCTATATAAACGAAGTCGTGGGTTAACGTAAGCGTCAGCCCAAAGTAACTATTCCACGCGCACGAAGTCGCGAGCGGAAGCTAGTATAGTATATTTACACACAGTTTGGTTGTTACAAAACGTACAGTCGGCACAAATGTACTTACATTGAAAACAGAATATCAAACTGCACTTAATTATCAGTCACTGCACGATATTGCACATATTAATATCCCCACAATTCAATTATGATGAGGTATGAGGTTCTGAATTCGGATGTTTGTATTTTTTTTTAATGTTTGTTCGCGCATAACTGAAGAAAAAAAAAAAGGATTTATCAAATTTGAAAAATCATTTTTTTGTTGGAAAGGGTATACTTCCCAAATAGTCCCATAGAAATTTCATCAAAAACGGTTTAGTATTTTGGTTATTAAACCAAAATTACTGGTAAACATTACAACTTAAAAGTGAAAAATAAAGACTTTTTTGCAAAAAAAAAACAACCGACTTCCAAAAACGACACTACAAAGTGAATTAATTTCGGAAGTCTGTGGCAAACAACGAAAATGCGAACCCAACGACAGCGACTTCCAAAATCAAAGTTATTTTTCACTTTGTAGTGTCGTGTTTGGAAGTCGGTTGTTTTTTTTTTATTTCGTACATGAACATTTTCATGTACAAACGAGAATACTTCACCGCTGATGAATGTTTTGTTACTAAATAAATATTATTGTGGATAGGTAAGTGAAATATTAATTTGTAGGTACCCCTAAAATGTGGTCACCCTTCACACTGAATTTACAAGAAAATAGTTATGTATTGTTTTTTCAGAATCCAAAATATATTATACATTGCTCCTGCGTCATTAGTTTCTTTACTATCTCTCTGGTATGATAAGCAGAGGAACTTTGTAAAATGGTCCAATGCATTGTCGGACCCATATAAACTCAAATGTGGTGTGAGGCAAGGAGGTCTTACTTCCCCGAGACTGTTTAATATATATGTTAACAACTTGCTTGTTGAGCTTAGCAGCACTCATGTCGGTTGCCATAATTATAGACGGAGTTAGTTTAAATAACTTAAGCTACGCAGATGATATGGTGCTGCTGAGCCCCACAATCGGTGGAATTAGGAAATTACTGACTATTTGTGAGAGATACGCCGAGCAGCATGGCCTAAAGTATAATCCGACAAAGAGTGAGCTGTTGGTGTTTAGAGGAAGAAATAAAAGTCCCTCAAATGTCCCTCCCGTAGAACTAAACGGTTCACCCTTGCAGAGGGTATCACAATTTAAATATTTGGGCCATATTGTTACAGAGGATCTTAAAGATGACTTAGATATGGAGAGAGAGCGCAGGGCGTTGGCTGTGAGGGGAAACATGTTGGCACGCAGGTTTGCTGGTTGCTCAGCACCGGTTAAAATAACACTTTTTAAGGCGTTTTGTCAAATATTTTACACCAGCAGTCTGTGGGCTAATCATACCCAAAAAGCAGACAGCGCACTGCGCATCCAATACAACAATGCCTTCAGGGCGCTGCTGAGGCTTCCGCCTTACTGTAGTGCATCAGGGATGTTCGCTGATGCGCACACGGACGATTATTTCGCGATCATGCGCAAGAAGGTGGCATCAGTGATGCGCAGGGTGAGGGGAGGCAGCAACAGCATTCTGAAGGTTTTTTCAGAAAGGTTGGAAGGGCCAACAATGGATAGGTTTATCAAGCTACATGTAAGACATGGGACGTGATAAATCTTCCTCTCAATGGTGGCTGTGTGTTTCTTTTTGTTTTTGTTTTTATACTCATGTGCGCCTAAGTAGTCTACTAACATAGTTTTTAAGTTTTGGTAAAACTAACACGCTATGGGCCGTTGACGCCTGATAATAAACGATTTTTTTTTATTTTTTTTTATTTTTTTTTTTTTTATTATTTTTTTTTTTTTATTGCTGAACCGTGCAGATATATTTAGCAGACATTTCTGCTAAATGTTTAGATTCCGTTGAGATCTCAGGTGGCTACAGTCAAACATATATAATTAGAACGTCAGGATTGAGGAGCCAAAGAAAATGCGTTCATCTACAAAATTTACTCTGTTTTAATATTTTATTCCTATACTGCAAAAACAAACATAACACCTGCTAAATGATCATTATGTCGAATATATTAATTGATCCCTCACATCCAATAGAAATTCACCTCTTGAGTCTAGATTGAGGAGCCATACTAAAAGTATTGTATTTTCTTTCATTTTAGCGCTACATAAGCTAAATTTTTAGACGGTAATATGCACAAGTGCTACTAAATGATACAAAATTTTCAAAAATATTCATCTATAACTTAACTAGTTCCAGGTGGCTCCTCAATTCAGACGTTTAGATTGAGAAGCCACTTATGTATTAAATATAACTAGTGTATTTTGCTGTTAAATCTAGAATTAGTGCTGCAAAATCAGCTACATTGCTGGTAAATAATGGTGAAATCAGATTTTAAAAACCTGATGTGGCTCCTCAATCTTTACGGACATTACATATTTTATTACAGTTTTTGCTTGCACGCACAATATAAAGCCGCGTTTTCACTAGGACATTTGTTCCGCGACTCTGTCGCTCTACACGAAATTCATGTGTCCCGCGCGATGTCGCCTTACCTCGCTTGGGACATTTACGGGTCGCGCAACTTGTCGCTAGTCGATGCTCTGCGAGCGTCGACACGCGCGACCTTCGTGTCCCTCGACAGTCGCCGGACAGGCTTTGAGACAAAGAGTATAATAATAATACGCTTTGAGTAGTGAGAACGTGTGGTGCTCATTTACGGAGACGCGGGGCGTCACGCGTCGCGTTTTGCGGTGCGGCCGGCACTTAATTCAAACATATGGCGTTGTATGAGTGCGTTTACGGAGAAGCGATTTTAGACGCGTTTGCTTGAAAAAGAGCTTTTTTAAGAGCCCGCGGCTGTCACCGCCGCGTGTGACGCGGCGGCGCACGCAGCGGCAATTCTCGATGAAGCGTCCCGCGGCGGAATCTTCTGCCAGTCATATTTGGAAATTGCAGAACGCAATTAATTAATTATTAGTAATTACTAATTAATTTAATTTGCGCTCCCATCTTCCGCTAACCTAAAACTGATCGGTTTGATTGAGTATCCCGCGTGCGCTGCAGCGTTACCCGCCGCGTGCTTTGCTACACGCTTGAGGATTCGCTGCGGGCGCAGCGGCGGGCACCGCCACGCTTCCCGCCCCGCGTCTCTATGAACAACGTCTTATATTGCCATACGTTTGTGTTTACGCGTGTGATGATAATGTGCCGCTTGACGCGCCGCCGCTCCATAAACAGAAAATCGAATGACGCGCCGCGAGACTCCACGCCGCACGCGACGCGTGACGCCCCGCGTCTCCGTAAATGAGGCCTAAGTGTTCTGAAAATAACAATACTACTACCTCCTCGGGCGACATATTGATCACGACTGGCCAATGTGAACAAGTCATATGTCGCGGGACATTGTCCCACAACTTTTGCAGAGACAACTACGTGAATGTCGAGTGATGAGTATCTGCGACATGTCCGCTAGTGAAAACGCGGCTTAGCTGTTCTGCCTATAATTCGTAGAACTGTGAGGTACACGTAAGGGTTGTATAAATCGAAATGTAATTTGGAACATTGAAATAAAATTTTGATAATAACTCAGGGCTGCCAATATTACTGTTAAAGATTTTTAACAGGAATAAATAGTCGGCAATCTCACGTCGATCTTCAAGTGGTAATAAATGATACTGTTTACAGAGTCGGAGGTAATCGATTGAATGGAATGGAATCTTTTGATGGAAGCAAAGATATTTTATGAAACGTCTTTGGATATTCTCAATGCGGCCAATGTACTTATGATAACGTGGGTTTCATAGCTGAGATGCATACTCTAGCTGGCTTCTAACAAAAGTGCAATACAATATTTTAAGTGTGTTAGCATCTGTAAAGCACTTAGAGCAATCCAAGCAATTTAGAGGCATTTTTCACGTTGGCGTCAATGTGTGTGTCAAAAACTAACTTACTATCTTGGTGGACGCCTAAGTCATGAATAGTATCGTACCTAGGCAAGGTTTGGCCCGCTAAAGTATAGGTGGTGGCTCGGATAGCACGTTTCCTAGTATAAGTGATCACTTTGATGGATTGAGATCGAGTTTGTTAGCCCGACAGTACTCTTCAAGCCGATATAAATCAGCCTGAAGTGATGAAATCTTGATGAAAATTTTCATGTCATCAGCAAAGCATAATAATTGGGATTAATGCAGGCATTGATCGATGTCGTTTACATATATCACAAATAAGAAGGGACCGAGCAACGAACCCTGAGGTACTCCGCTGGGCACAGATACCCATCCAGACATATAATTATTGAGCACTACTGCTTGCGACCTATTGTCTATATACGATGAGAACCACCGCAGGAGGTCTCCACGAATGCCCATGTGGTTGAGCTTATTTATTAGGGTGTCATGGTCGATGCGATCAAATGCTTTGCTATAATCAGTGTAGACCACATCGACTTGCCCACCATCGTCCATAGCCTCGGTAATGAAGTCGTTAAATAAGACGAGATTCGAAGTGGTGGACCGTCCCCTTAAAAAACCACGCTGGAAAGAGCTGAACGAATTAGCAAGCGCAGGGTATAACTGGTTATAGATAATTCTCTTAAATATCTTAGCTACAATGCACAGTTTGGATATATCGGCCTATAATTAGTAATTTCAGTTTTGGACTCCTTCGTATGTATGGGTGTAATAAACGCAGATTTCCACTCTCTGGGGACAACGACTTGGGATAAAGACTTGGAGAACAAGATTGAAATAGGTAGGGCTATAGAAAACGCACATTCAATGAGAAATTTAGAAGATATATTATAGGGCCAGCACCTTTTGATGGATCCAAATTGCAAAGTAAATAGCACATCGGTCTTTACTTCAATGTGACAAATGTCAGACGAAGATATAATAGTGCTAGCGGGAAAATCAGAGGCTGAATTGGGATTATTAGTTGAGGTAGAATCAAGGAAGGTAGAGAGAAAATAAGAAGAAAAAGCCTCACAAATAGAATCACCAGTGAGCAATAATTCATCTATGTAATTGAATGTGTTAGGAATAGCATTAGAGTTGTAGCGATTTTTAACAAAGGTCCAAAAATGTTTAGGATTGTTTTTAATAGGTTTTTCCGTTTGATTGAGGTAACATTTATAACATGAGGCTTCCTTAGTCTTAACTCTTTCAAGCAAGAATTTAAAAGTTAACCCATCAGATTTATTTCCGTATCTTAATTTTTTTTAAGTATTTATAGTTTTGTCGTCGTGTCCTTCACCTTTCAAAACTTCATGGAAATCAATTTTGAGATTGCCAAAAATAGTCAAGAAATAGTCTCCATTAAATCTTCACCTCTAGTGCAACCAAACGGCTGGGAGTATCGACTTGATTTCAATTCCAAAAGATAGTCAAGAAATAGTTATAACGCTATGCCAAATCTCCCAAGATGACGCCGATATTTATAAAATAACTCTACTAGGCGTAATTAGGACTGCTTCCATTTCTGGTATAGTCCCACACACTCGTTCGACATCCTGCATCCAGCCAGCCTCAGTGTGACAGACGGGTACCGACCAGATTCTGCGCCAGAATGCACTCGTGGTGGCATCATCCGGGCGGCACATATCTGTCGCATTTTGTTCAGGTCGCTCCCACGCTCTATACACCCACCTCTCATCACTCTGGCACATGCGATTCTGCGTGTATCGATCAACCCGCCGCTTATACCGCCGAATACGGCTCGCCCATGCACAAACTTTCTGCTTCAGGAAGTCGATGCGCTCTGTGACATGGGACATGTTTTCTCGAGGACTGATTACAGTCCCCGAGAATGCCTGCCTTACAAAGCGCATCACTCGTGGTCGTGTATTGCCCTCCCTGAAGCAGTATAGTTTGTCGATGAGTACTCTGGCCCCATCGATACGACGCTCGATCCTGCGCTGCCAGGCTGGTACGGCTAGTTTTGATCGAGTAGCTCCGTCTCAACTTGGAAACTTGACGTTAGCTAAACGACATGCCGCCACAGCCGCGTAATACAGGATCGAGTGTGTATGAACGAGATCCTCGCTGCTCTCGAAGAAATCCTTGAGCTACGAGTCCAAGGCACACACCAGCACCCTATTTTTTTGTGCATAGGTAACCGTGGTATTCGGGGTCTAAGTTCGGTTGGAGTGGACTTATACTCGCGAAACGCATCCTCCAGTGCACTCCTTAGTCGGACGTTGCACTGGCCAAACCTACTGTGTCAACCCTATCATCATCTTCTTCAACATGATTGGACCGCGGCGGGATGGCATCAATAGTTAACGCTTGTGCCGCGGCTTGTGTCAGAGTCGAGACGATTTGGTTGCTCAATACCTCTGAGCGCAGCCTATCAAGTGCGATATCGTCCAACCTGTGATTGCGTTGGATGACCCGCACCTGATCTGACAGTCGTTGGGCCGAGACGTTAACGGTTGGTTCCAGTTCCTGGAGCAGAGACAGCATCCTATTACGGTACGCAGTGAGGTTAGTTCCCCCCTCTGTAGACCTAAAATATGCGCGCATGACGTTCTCGTTTATAGACTGAGTCCATCTCATGCGCTGCACACAACCACCGGCAGCGGGCACCCTAAGTCCCAAGCTCCTCGGTGGCCGACCTCTCCCCTGCTGACGTACAAGTGTAGGCGACATCGGCGGGGAAAAATATTCGTCGCTCGAGCTCGACGCAACCGCTACGGCCGGTGTCACAGCACTCTCGATGGGGCTAGTTCCGGCGGCGGCGGGCGGGGCTGAGCGACGACTCCGGAGGTGGTAGACGTGCACGGCGAGCTGCTGATCTCGTCAACATCTTCATCATTTAATTTTTTATCGGAGGTGACATGACAGATGTCACTGACTCCGGTTCGGCAGTTTTTGCTGCAAGTTTATGTTTTCGTTCATTGTATATAAATAAAATTATGTTTTTATCATTTTGATTTAGCCTGCTATGGTTTCACGTAATATTTAAATATAAAAACTGCTTCTAAAAATTTTAAATTAAAAATTAAAAAAAAATAAAAATTAGAAAATTGTGAGGAGATGACATAAGAGACGTTGACGTTATTAATATTATTATTATTAAAAATTTTTGATTCCTATCTAAAAAACCGGTCGCAGTTATTTAGAAGGAATAATCATTATCAAAGTGAGGAGTTTCCCAGAGATCGATTTAAGGGCCCTTGCTCTTTTTAATCTACATAAATAATACAACAGGAACTTACACTGCACGGCCATCTTACTTTATATGCACGTGACACGGTACTTAGGTACTTATTTTATTTCGGATCTTCCATTCATGATTTTAGTTTTCTAGGCTCAAGATGATTTAAACACCCTTATCTCATGGTTTCAATACAATTTATTAACTGTTAATATTTTTAAAACATGCTATATCTTGTTTAAAGCCATAAATAAAATAATACCTCCACATAATCCATTAGTAATCAACAATGTGCCAGAAGACTTGTGAGAAATATCTTAGATTGCGAATGGATAGCTCTATCGTGGACTGTTCACTTGGATCATATAAAAACAAAGCATAGGTCTCTACTTGGATCCCTCCGAAACATAGTTCGATGTACTTACCACATAGACTGCGTCACATCATCTACAACGCTTTAGTAAAACCACACCTGCTTATCTGGTTGAAGTTGGGGGCAGTGCGGCCAAGACGAAGCTAGCGAGTCTACAAGTTGCACAAAACAAAATAACGAAAATGATTTTAACTACCCATATTCAACATCAACGTGCAAAATTTATGAAGAAACCAAAATAATGAACATTAGATAGTTATATATTTACAATACATGTATTTTCATTCGTAAGGCACTCAACAAAAGTATACAGACTAACTTATCGTTTATGAAAGTAAAACAAGTAATCCGACGTAGCAGTAGCCGCGCTAGTTTTTAGGGTTCCGTAGCCAAATGGCAACGGAACCCTTATGGATTCGCCATGTCTGTCTGTCTGTCTGTCTGTCTGTCTGTCTGTCCGTCCGTATGTCACAGCCGCTTTTTTCCGAAACTATAAGAGCTATACTGTTGAAACTTGGTAAGTAGATGTATTCTGTGAACCGCATTAAGATTTTTACACAAAAATAGAAAAAAAAACAATAAATTTTGGGGGTCCCCATACTTAGAACTGAAACTCAAAATTTTTTTTTTCATCAAACCCATACGTGTGGGGTATCTATGGATAGGTCTTCAAAAATGATATTGAGGTTTTTAATATCATTTTTTTCTAAACTGAATAGTTTGCGCGAGAGACACTTCCAAAGTGGTAAAATGTGTGTCCCCCCCCTGTAACTTCTAAAATAAGAGAATGATAAAACTAAAAAAAATATATGATGTACATTACCATATAAACTTCCACCGAAAATTGGTTTGAACGAGATCTAGTGAGTAGTTTTTTTTTAATACGTCATAAATCGTAACGTAACGGAACCCTTCATGGGCGAGTCCGACGAGATGAGAACTAAGTTTGGCAAAAAAATGTTAACTTTTGAAGGAGCACAATTATATAACAAAATAACCTCACGTATAAAAAGGCTGCACTCATTCAATGCATTCAAAATTCAATTAGCTGCATATTTAATCAAAAATTCCCTTCCTAAAAGCTGAATGCATTGGATGGGTGTATCATAATTGCTACCGTGACGTCTGTGACGACCTTTATATACCTAATTTAATTTTTTAAGCATTATTCTCATGAATAATGCTTAAAAAATTAAATTAATAAATAAATCTATACTTATAATAAATCTGTAGAAGTGAAAATTCTGTACATTGAAAATATCAAAAAAATAAATGGCAGGGGGTGTTACTAGAGCGATACCGAACCCAAAAATGTGATTAAAAAAATTTTTGTCTGTCTGTCTGTCTGTCTGTCTGTCTGTTTGTTCAGGCATCACGCAAAAACTACCGGTTCGATTACAATGAAACTTGGTATAATTATTCTTTGATATCCTGGGCACCACACTGGGTAATTTTTATCCCGGAAAAGTATATACAATAAAAAACAAACTTAATTTTGCGGTTCGATCCCTAGACCCGATTACTGTACCAACCGCAAATAATAAGTTTGTCGTAGGTTACGTTACCCGCAGTCGAGTTCACTAAAGTTATGCTCTAAATATAGTGCTGAAGGTTGAATTTGGCTTGCACCGTTCGCAGCACACGCGTGGCGCGCGGCCGCCACGGATCGCTACCGTATATAAGGATATTTTTTGAACTTTGATTTGAACGGACGTGTTGAGTGGCGAGCGTTCGTTCTTATTTTATCTGCTACTTGCAATTCTAAACCGTGTTTTTCAGTGCGACCTTTTTTATTTCTATTAGTTTTTAGAGTTATTTAGGTTTATTTTTATAAGTCGTAGGTATAGATTTTAATTTTAAAGTATAGGTAGTATATTTGATAGTGTACGTAGTGACCGCAGGTTATTTTATAATACTGTTAGGTGAGATTAGTCATTCGTATAGATATTAGTTTTTAGGGATTTTGCTTATTTATTGAGTTTAGTTATCATCAGAAATAGGTTTATTTAGGTAGGTAGGTATTTTATTTTCTGTTATTGTTTTTTTATTTTTTATTATGTAGGTACTTAGGTAAGGATATCATATAGGTACCCTCTTAATCACCACTAATGAGACACAATTGGTTTTCTATTGTAATTAGCCACAAAGGGCCCGCGAGATAGATGGCATCCTGGGGAAGCACATACATTTTATCCTGTTAGCACGTTCCCGTGGGATAATTTCCGACATCCACGCGGGCGAAGCCGCGGGCAGAAGCTAGTAATAAATAAATATCTTTAAACCTAAATCTCGAAAATAGTCTTTTCGCGCGTTTTTTATTTTTTCACAAACGTTTTTTTTTATTTGGCAGTCGTGCGATTTCCTTTATCATACAGCCTGTTCTTTCAATGTTCGTGATTGATCTCTTTGGTTATTGGAACTTTTACTAACAAAATCCACATTCCAAATTTTATTCAAATCATTGTTAGTCCCTATGGATTTAAGAGCTATACGAAGAATACACAGCTTTTTTTTAAATGTAATAAAAGGTCCATAAAAATGAAATGAAGATGTTTAGATGGGCGGTAGGTGTGACCAGACTGGACAGAGTCCGTACTGATTACATACGAGGCAGCTTTAAAGTCGCACCAATCACTCACAAAATGACCGACAACCGCCTCCGATGGTAGGTGCTCGTATGGACACATTAAAAGACGCAATTCAAATTGAAATTCTATATTTCAGACCTGAGTCCATAGTGTTAGTATCAACAAAATAACTTAATAACTAGTGTTAGTAATAAGAGATACACAAATACAAATATCATTTGGTATGGATACCAGCTATACCCTGTGACGCAGCAAGAGGGGAATCCCACCGATCTGAGAACAATGAACCAACCAATGACCCAATGAAGATCATGTGGTACAAGTTGCACTAATTCTGCCAGAATAAAAGAGAGGCAGAGGCCGTCCGCCATTGATCTGGTGGTCAAATATAAAAAGAGACCTCAAAAAAGCCCAATTGCCTGGACCGACAACCCAAGACAGAATAAATTGTCGTAGAACAAAATAAAAGACGTAAGTGCTAATTAAGCGTAGTTAGCAAATATTTAGTAGGGCCCATCACCTGTCGTATTAACTTAAATTCTAGTGTGTCTGAGTAGCGCGTCAAGTGTGCACTACAAAGTGAAAAAAACTTTTTTGAAAAATAACTTTAATTTCGGAAGTCGGTGGCAAATAACGAAAATGCGAACCCAACGACACCGACTTCCGAAATTAAAGTTATTTTTCACTTTGTAGTGTCGTTTTTGGAAGTCTGTTGTTTTTTTTTTCAAAAAAGTTTTTTTAGAAATCAGTTGTTTTTTTTTTGTAAAAAAGTATTTTATTTTTCACTTTTTAGTTGTATCTACCAAACAAATTCATATATCGTACTTAATTATACTTGCAAGGCTAGAGGTACCTATCCCAATAACAACTTTGACAGAAATGAGGGAGTACCGTGGTATACTGAACGCATTACTGGCACGCAGATGTGCTGCGTACCCCTTTAGAGGGTGCAGGCGTGATGTTATGTTGTTGGATTGCGTAAACAATGCATAAATATTATGTGATAGCAGCAATCGCGATAAATTTGCTGGCATTTATTGAAGAGTTCCGTTGTCTGTCTTCGAAACTCATTATCAGATCTTTACGAAATTTAATTGGGACCTCTTTCGAACAAAAAAAGAATTTTGCAAAATCGTCTATAATGACGGAGTTATGTCCAAACATACATAGAAAATATATATATATATAAACATCCGAATTGAGAACCTCCTCCCTTTTTTGAAGTCGAAGAGACAGGACTAAACTTATATTTATCTTCTGTCCTTTACTTAATGAAATAGAAAGAAAAAGATGCACTGAACATAAAGTTTAGTTTGTGAAAAAGGGAATTGGCGCAATGTCACTAGAAATAGACGTACTAAGAAAGGCACCATTAATGTATAATAAAATTCCAGAGGTTATTAAAAATATAAACCAGCCAAACTTATACTGAAAAATGTTACTATTATGTTAAAGATTATTTAAATGATAGTTTCTAATCTATTTGTGTTATATTTTAATGTTGTTATGTTTTTTTTCTGTCTTGATTGTGTTATATATTTCAAGTGGCTATAATTTATTTTGTACGCCATGTTGAAATTCACAGATTTTCACTTTTACATCAACATTTGCATGTATAATGTTACACATGTTTACAAATAAATAGGTATATCTTTATCTTTTTCTTTGTGAACAAGGGAATCGGCGCCAATATACAGCTACACTCACCAAAATAATTAGGTAACATTACTGAAGTTCATAAACTAAGAAAGCACTGAATATTGCTCGAACGAAAAGATAAACTGGATTGAGGGACAAACTTAACTTTACCGTGTGTAAACTAATGTCCCCATATATCGACATAGTCGCTATTAGTTTACCAACTGCAAGTAAATTAGTATTTAAAAAAAAAAAAAATTTTGGTAATTTATCTACAAATTTAAGGTTTTCGGATTTTTTCCTTACTTGTGCTACACGACACTGCTTCTTGCCTAATTTCATGATTCTAGGACAACGGGAAGTACCCTCTATAGGTAGGTTTTGATTTATTTGGGACTATCAAAATATGTCGCATGAATGGCCGAATTTTTTATTGTGTTGACTTAGAAGCTTAATTTTTTTTAGAACTCCAAGGACCGTAGACCTACTTATACGATATTAATTTCAATTTTTTTTTTCTACTTTCAACGTTTTCGACAAAAAGGGTCAATCAATCAATCAGTCGGTCGATTCTATAAAAATCTCACCGTCAAAACTCAAGTGAAGTGAGCTTGATGTGAGTTGTCACTTGTGTCAATCCCTAGCATTATTTGGAATGACAGCTCACTCCACGCTCACTTCACCTAAGTTTTCACGGTGAGATGGTTACAGAATCGCACTGCAGTTTATTTGTGAAACATAGGTGTTTACATAAATAGGTGCGCTATGTTTTGTCATATTATGTACTAGCTTCTGCCCGCGGCTTCGCCCGCGTGGATGTCGGAAATTATCCCACGGGAACGTGCTAACAGGATAAAATGTATGTGCACCAGGATGCCATCTATCTCGCGGGCCCTTTGTGGCTAATTACAATAGAAAACCAATTGTGTCTCATTAATGGTGATTAAGAGGGTACCTATATAATATCTTTACCTAAGTACCTACCTAATTAAAAAAATAAATAAACTCAATAACAGAAAATAAAATACCTACCTACCTAAATAAACCTATTTATGACGATAACTAATCTAAACTCAATCATCATCTGCCTAGCCTTTTCCCAACTATGTTCAGGGCCGGCTTCCAGTCTAACCGGATGCAGCTGAATACCAGTATTTTACATGGAGCGACTGCCTATCTGACCTCCACAACCCAGTTATTGGGTAATACGATACCCTTGGTACGACTGGTTGTCAGACTTTCGGGCTTCTGACTACCTGTAACGACTGTCAAAGATCCACGAATGACAGCCGGGACCAACGGCTTAACGTGCTTTCCGAGGCACGGAGGTGTCTCGGTATGTAAAGATGGTCACCCATCCACAGACCGACCGCGGCAAGCGTAGCTTAACCTGACCGATCGACTTGTGCGGCTGTTATTATTTAGCCACGGGCCCCTCAATCTAAACTCAATAAATAAGCAAAATCTCTAAAAACTAATATACGAATGACTATCCTACCTAACAGTATTATAAAATAACCTACGGTCACTACGTACACTTTTAAATATACTACCTATACTTTAAAATTAAAATCTATACCTACGACTTATATAAAAATAAACCTAAATAACTCTAAAAAGTAAAAGGAATAAAAATGAACTGACCTAACCTACGACAAACTTATTATTTGCGGTTGGTACAGTAATCGGATCTAGGGATCGAACCGCAAAATTAAGTTTGTTTTTTATTGTATATACTTTTCCGGGATAAAAAGTACCCAGTGTGGTGCCCAGGATATTAAAGAATAATTATACCAAGTTTCATCGTAATCGAACCGGTAGTTTTTGCGTGATGCCTGAACAAACAGACAGACAGACAGACAGACAGACAGACAGACAGACCGACAGACAGACAGACAGACAAAAATTTTTTTAATCACATTTTTGGGTTCGGTGTCGGTCTAGTAACACCCCCTGCCATTTATTTTTTTGATATTTTCAATGTACAGAATTTTCACTTCTACAGATTTATTATAAGTATAGATTAAGACATACTTCATAAGTGACACATTAGGTGTCATTACATTATGAGACTTAGAAAAAATAATATTTTAAATTAATTAAATACATGAACAGAAAAGAGAAAAGAAATACATCAAATACAATAAAATCAATAAATAGTCATAGTACTTATTATCAAAGGGTAAAAACACATAATTGGTCGTTCAAAAATTCGTCTACAGTATAATAAAATGAAATAACATTTGTCAATTAATAATTTAGTAAGAGCTTTTTTAAACTTATATAATGTCATGTATTTTATTTCATCAGGAATTTTATTAAACACTTTAGTTGCCATTCCAAAAAAGCTGTAAAAATGTAAGATCGCATCAATGCGGTCTTACATTTTTGACGACGTAGTTTATTTATATATTGGGCATGTAATGGAGTTTTTGTAGTGGAAGTACTTTTTTCAAATAATTTTCATAATCAACGTAGTTTCTAAAATGTATAATGCTCCGGGTCAGTATTGTTAAAGACTTAAAATAGGCTCTCCAGCTATCCGTCTTTCTTTCTTTCTAACTTAAAATGTATGTTATTTATACTTTAATTTCCTACGAAATGTATGTTTGTCCGTTAGCCTGCACTGTCCCGCTGCAGGGCAAAGGCCTCCCCTGTATTCTCCCACCTATCCTTGTGCTGTGCCTGCTCCGTCCAATCGGTTAGGAACGAGTCCAAATCGTCACGCCAGCGTTTCTTTGGCCTGCCTCGGTGACGACACCCGTCTTCAGGCACCCACTGTGTGTCGACTTTAGCTCATCTGTATGGATGCATCCTACAAGTGTCACACGCCCAGTCTCACTTTAGATTCGCAGACTTGCCTCCGACATGGGCGATACCTGTCTTGAAGAGTATTTCGGTGTTGCTAATTTGGTCGGTGAGTTGGGAAATGTATCGGAATTGTTTTTTCTTTGACTTTTCTACTACTCAATCCCCAGTTAAAAAGGATCTATTGGCATCAAAATTAAGTATTAGTGAAAACTCCCTATTTTCTTGCAGTCTGTACTTTTTTTTTAAAAATCTGTAAATGAAGATCAAAATTTCTTAAATAGTTAAAGTCAGTCTGCTAAGACCGTGTTCCTGTAGCTGCCCATTGCTGCCCGACTCTAAAGAACCAGCAAACTCTTCAGCTTTATTAATGAGGGGTGTAGATATACTCGTAGATCACAAACGCGTCTGACATGGTCCCAGTGCACGACAAAGGGCCTCTCTTCCACGTCTCTCTCGTATCTCTGCGCTGTCCGTCTGAATTGGCATTAGAAAAAGAATGATCGAAGGTTGTGCTCTCCACGATAGTAGTAAATCCGCCATCAAGTGATGCACTAATCGCTAATTGTCTGATAAGTGTACTGTGTCCTGTAGCGATTGATGAGCACAGTCGTAGGCTCGGTGGGCTCGCGCGGGAGGCTCCGCGGCGCGCGGCGGGTGTGCGACCTGCGCAGGATGCCGATTGATTATGATGATACATAATTGTAAAACCGCTAACCAGTTGACGAGAAACTGCAGATGCGTTCTCACCTTCTCACACATGTTGTTAGGTGAAATGGTTGTATCTATGTAAGGTTCCAAGGGACGCTGAAATACGCTCCGTCGCGGTCAGTATAAATAAAGGGTAACCCTTTTTACCATACATGTATTAGTAGGTAAGTAACAAAATCCTTTCCGTGGGTAACTTGGTAGGGTACTTATAACTACAACGAAACCAACCCTTGTGTTCGAATTTGACACAAAAACTAAATAAATATCCACCGAACAGTAGGTAAGTAAGGTTGCGGAGAGACGACTGCGCAGCGCGCCGCTCCTGGGAGCACACCAGAGTGCAGTAAGTATTAACGAGGTACTAGCAGGTACTACACCAGGTACTAACATCACTATCGACCTTGCGGCCGTGGCTCTCCGTGTGGAGTCCCTCGGTAAACAGTGACCAGTGGAGGATGTGTGTCAGTGTGTCGGAGTAATCGGGTTTGGACGTGTGCCCGGTCTCGCCGAATCCTCGCAAAAAGTTGGACATACGACATTCTGCGTCCATGGCGGCGCCCCCCTCCTCCACGCACGGCTGTCCGCAGAGTGACGACGGATGTGTGTCGCGCATCACGCTGCACGCTACACGCTGCACCGCGCCGCTGTTCCGGCGAGTCACGGCTAGGGCATGCAAAAACCGGGTTGTTTATAAAAACCGTTTACTTTCAGGTTTTTTGTTTATAAGACCGGTTAAATCGGTTTTTTCGGATTTTTGTTTACAAAACCGGTTTTTTCGTTTTTTCTTTCAATTTTTATTAAAGAAATGAGAATTATGTGTAAAAATACACATTTTGATAAGACTATTCACTTGTTTTTCTTTCTTTTCATTTTCATTTCTTTACCAAATGATAATGCTGAAGTCTTATCAAAATACTTATGTATTGTTTTACGTTTATCTCACTTATTTTTATAATAATGAGCATTTGTTTGGACTGAAATAAGCTACAAAATCGGCACCAAATAACGTGAGAATACCAAAAAACGTGTGAAAATTTCGCGGTTTTTCGAGTGCTGCAAAGTTAGCACAGGTCTTTCGAAGCTGCAAACTTGGATATATGCTACTGGTAGTGGTCCTAACAACACATTAAAATATCAGAACTAGTCGTTAGTTTGCGATTTTAGTGTTTTTTAGTGTTAGATATGACTGGCTGAGTCATTCTTATAGATACAGATTAAAAGTTAAAGTTACACAGATAAACCAAATTACTATTTTTTACTTTGATATAATGACCGTAAGGATAAAGTGTATCAAGGGAGACATTATTTAGAGTACTATGGATTTTATTACACTGACCAAAAAACAAAATGGCGGCAGCGTGGCATAGTACGTGCGACAAGGATCTAAATTAACGTGGCCGTCATAGGAACTAACGCCGCCTCGCCATCCTATCCACGTTTGTCAGTGATAAATTTAATATTTTGTTTGGGTATCCGGTTTGCATGCCCTAGTCACTGCGTGTAACGCCGTGTAATGAGGCGCCCCGCACTGTCTACCGTACAATGTACGTACATACATTGACAGCGGTGGTGCGCGCGCCGCTATGTTGTGTTGCGATGTGCGCACAATGCCTCATTGGTCGCAGAGCTTATGTTATTATGCGCGTGTGTCTGACTGTGCTCACATTACCTCCCGTACGTGTTCACTGACACATACCTAACACAAGTCATTCGTTAGTTTTACGAATGATTTCCTGCATCATTGGTTTGGTGGCGATGGCGTGGTGGTATTGTATCTCCTAGCTAGAGGCACTAGCTAGTACAATAGGTATACGCAGTTTACCAAACGTCGCGTTTCTGAAGGGGAACCTTTCTTGTCACATCTAATACGAACCTTGTTAATGCTTCATCTCCAATTCCCAAGTGGACAGACGAGAAGATTAATGACTGATTCCATTGTCAATAGCCGAATTGGTTGCATATCTGTGTAGTTGTGTATCGTGTGTTCAGCCAGTGCAGCGCGGCGCGACATGCTGCGGCCGGACCAGACGTACGAGGCGCGGGGCGCGGGCCGCGCGCTGCTCGGCGGGGGTGCTCCCCTGCTGGCTCTGCTGCGCTCGAGGCGACTGCCGCCAGACTTCTTCTGCGCCAACAGACAAGGCGACACACCCTCGCGACAGAACAATATGAGCACACTACCGGCGAGGTGCGTATGTCCAGCAAGGAGCTGAACAACCCTGTCGATGCTGATGATGAGATGTGTGGCATGTCCCGCAGGCCGGGCCCGGCAGCAGCGCGCGCAGAGCCGCGGCGGCGGCGCCGTCGCGCGCAGCGCACTGCTCCACAACACGGTTAGTAGGTACTCATCTCACCACCAGAACACCTCCGATACTTACTTAACGACGCGACGCCGAAAACGTATTTATTATAAAACATCCTCAAGTCAAAATCTAAGGAACATTTATTTTCCTGGTTTGGTTGAAAAGGTTTCGCCCGGGGGCGCCAACATTTCTTCAACTGCTCAGGCTCAAAACGGTGAAGGAGGAGACTAGAACCAAAAATTCGAAGACATGTGACATCTACCCATCCGCTCTGGGCCCGCGTGGTAGATTATTTCATGCTGAATTATTTCGAACGCAATGTGAATTATTACTGAATAAAAATTGAATTGAATTTCACCCTCTCGAAGAGAAGAGGCCTGTGTCCCAGCAGGCAGTGGGGAAATAACCAGTCTGTCGCTTTACGCTTACGCAGGTCAGACTGCGACAGAACAGTATTACATCGATTATTAAGTCCAACCATAGAAATGTTATATCTATGAATCCAACGCAATAAAATATTTTGGAACGAAGTTCCTTAACGCGCGTTGCGAAAGGGGGCTAGACGGAAAAAATTCAGACCAAAAGTTGTAACGACCCTTTTTGCTATAGTTGTAAGTCGTGCGGCGTGCGCGTGTTTATCTGTCTGTCTCTCTCTCTCTTATAGAAAGCAAGCCAGTCATTTTCGTTTCGTCTTTCTATTTTCGTTTTTCTTTTTCTTTCTTGTTGGAACTTCGTTCCATCCGGGTGTCACTTGTTTTTTTTTTCGAGAAGACAGCTTTGAAGTCTCAGTTGACGTTAGCAGGCTAACGTCAACTGAGACTGCTAATCAAATGAGCTACGTTCAAAGTACATAAAGTGCGGGTAAGCGACACGCACCGTGTTACTACCGTATATTACGACGCTTGCCGTCGGCCGCGCCGCTGACAGCGCGCAACGATTCAACGATTTACTCGCTTGTTCGAGTGCGCAGCGCGGGCGCGTGGACGACTCGCGCGCAGCATACAATAAACAAGGCTGGCGTTATCGCGCGCTGCTTAATTGGCATTATCTGCGCCGCGTCGACACCGCGCCACGCCGGCACCGTGCCGCGCCGACACCGCGCCATTGTCCGCGTTCCGTGTCCGCGTGTTCCCGCACTCCTCGCTACGCTGCTCTTGTTCGGCTCTATAGCACCTTTTGTTTCTTGCCAAAATATATATGCCAAATACGAACCGCGTTAACCGTGCACATACATAGGACATACTCTCATGTACTTCTAGATTGCAAGAGATCATATGCAACGTGGAAATGTAGTAAGTTTTATAAAATATTAGAGTCAAGCTACGATACTGGTCGCTCCGGAATAGACGTACCGTACAAGTAGACGACATTTGATCAAATCAAACGTCCGTCGTCTGCAGGTAGATACTTGTATTATGTGATACCTAATGTTTTGTGATCGTCATTCGACTGAAGTGTACTGAGCAAAAGTACTGCCAAAGACAAAAACCACACGATACATGTGTCAACTTCTGCCTTGATCGCACGTGCCGAGTAGATGGGCGAGACAGTAAAATGGTAGTAGGCCGTGAGAGTTGGGGGACGAGGAGATGTTTAAACGTATTTTTTAACTTGGTACCGAGTCAGTCAGCCAGTCCACGAAAATCGCCGGAAACGGTAGCGACGTAGCGTGCTGCGAGCGGCGTGTGTGTGCCGAGTGGCGAGTACGCCCCGAGTGCGTGTTGTTACCCGCCGAACGGGCAAGTGATCAGCGCGGGGACGCTCGGGGTGCTCTCGGCCCAGCAAATAGAACGGGGTCCGAGTGAATGTCTCGCCCTTTAACTGGACCGAGCACTCCGTGATGTGTTTACGAGTGCTACAGGAGCCGAGCATTTGTTTATGTATTAATAACCAACTTATATTAAGCATTCCCGATTCAGCGTTACCGAACAAGCGTGACGGTCCAGGGGGCCTAAGCACGAAATCAATTGTTTCGAGCGACATTACGGGCACATCACATAAGATTAGTTTGGGTCCCGAACTAAAAATGAATGAAAATGACATGTTGCCCCTAATCGCGATGTGTGTTGCCCATTCAAATTTTTATTTTGTCATTTGGTTTGACGGATTGATCAACTACTTCCGATGGGCCCGGGTCTCCCGAGACGGACTCAGAGAGTAGACCTGTTCCGTTCACTGTTCAGAAAGAACGCAAACTGCGCCAAAATAAGATTTCACGTTTAGCATTTTGTACAATCTATACATATAAAATTCAAAGTCCTGACTGACTGACTGATAGATCAACGCACAGCCTAAACCGCTGGTCCTAGAGACATGAAATTTGGAGGGTGTGTTCTTCGTAAAGAGTAGGCATCCACTAAGAAAGGATTTTTCGAAATTCCACCCCTAAGCGGGTGAAAAGGGGGGAATTCATTTGTATGAAAAATCTTATTCCTTGAGTTAATAAACTTGAAACTTGGCACGAATACTTATCTAAATAAATTATGAAGATTTTCAGTTTTTTTTTCTTCTAAACTACCCCCTCATAAGGGATTGGGGGGTTTCAAAGTTTGTATGGAAGAATTTTAGCGCGCAGTCCGATTTACTCGAAACTCAATATTTATACCTAATATTGAAAGTAAAGAATAATGTGTATCAAAGTTTTTTGAAAATCTACCCCTAACGGGCGGAAATGGGGTAGTAAATTTTTCAGGGGAGGATTTTACTGCACGGCTTGATTAACTCGAAAATTAGTATAAATAATCTTTGAGTCAAGTTATGAATACATCTCAAACGATTTTTTTAAAATTCCACCCCTGTGGGGGTGAAAAGTGGGGATACAGTTTATATGAAAATCTTCTTCATTAGGTTAATACACTTGAAACTTTTCAAGAATACTCGCCTAAGTAAGTAATAAAGTTTATCATTATAAGTTTTTCAAAACTACCCCTCAAAGGCTTGTTGAAGTTTGTGTGGAATAATTTGAATGCGCAGTCCGATTACCTCGAAACTCAGTGTTTATACTTAAGACCAAAAATAAAGAATAACATAATTCAGGGTTTTTCGAAAATCTACCCCTAACGTGTTGAAAAGGGGTTGTTAATTTTACAAGGGAGGATTATAATGCGTGGCTTGATTAACTCGAAAATTGGTATAAATAATCTTTGAATCAAGTTATGAATAATCCTAAACGATTTTTCAAAATTCCACCCCTGTGGGGGTGAAAAGCGGGGGATACAGTTTATATGAAAAATCTTATTCATTTAGTTAATAAACTTGAAACTTGGCAAGAATAGTTGCCTAAGTAAGTAATAAAGTGTATCATTATAAGTTTTTCAAAACTACCCCTCAAAGGGGGATATAGAGGTGTGAAGTTTGTGTGGAAGAAATTGAATGCGCGGTCCGAGTAACTCGAAACTCAGTATTGATAGTTTTGACTGAAAATAATTAATAATAAGTATGTAAAGTTGTCGAAAATTTACCACTGACGCGTGACGGGACAAAAACCCTAATTCAGTTTTTAAGGGGAGGATTTTAACTTGAAACTGTATGTTACATTTTCATGCCTAAACCACTGAACTTCTGATTTGGCGTAGAGATAGATGGCATCCTGGGGAAGCACATACATTTTATCCTGTTAGCACGTTCCCGTGGGATAATTTCCGACATCCACGCGGGCGAAGCCGCGGGCAGAAGCTAGTAAATAATATAGGGACAATGTGTTTCTAGCGAATAAACGTTTGATTTGATTTGGACGGTGCAGATTTTTGCAGTGATGTGTCGGTCTCAGTGTGTCGGGCCCGCGGGCCTAGCGTAGCCGGCATGGCGGCACCAGTCCACGTTCCGGACCTTCAGGGGCATAGGCTACAACATATTGTCCATCGCACACTACAGATACATCATCAGCCTACAATGTTCCCACTGCTGGGACACAGGCCTCCTCTCGGTGAGAGGGAATGGACCGTAATCCACAACGCAGGCCTTACAAGTCGTAAGTCGCGGCCGTTACCACTGGGCCACTACCGCTCAGACACTACAGATGGCTTAGCTATGTACCAGCTAGCTGCACTTGACTCGGTGGACGCAGAGTCTGCGCTTAGATATGGACTAATTTATTGGGGGAACGCTACAGACAGGGAACTCGCTTTTAGGGCGCAAAAGATATGTCTTAGAGCTGTTTGTGGCATACGTGCATCTGTATGCCATATTTTACAAAGCTTAAGATTTTAATGAGTTATTTTGGTGCGTGTTTGCACTGCTCCACCATGTTATGCATACAATAGTTTGAACAATTTGTTATCGTAGACCTAAGTTTGTGTTATATATATTAATTCAAATACACATTTTAATTGAAATAGAGCTATATTTTGCATCAAAACATAAAAAAACAGTTTGGTACTAACCTAACCTTAACCTTGGTTATCTGTCGGACAAAACCTTATTTTAAATTCGTGAAGACATTCTGAAGAAACTTTTAGAAAGTTGGGCTATTTTTGAGGGCACATTTGCTATTTTGTTGGCATGTCGACGGGAGTGCAGGTACAAACTTTTCCCTATTGGTTTAAGAAGAAGAATTTAGCGACCTCATAGATGTAGAGGGCAGGAAAGGTTAACAACACTGTAACCACTGTCTCAGAATAAAGATCTTTGACTTTGAGCAAAAAGGCTCAGACGCGACGAGACGTGGGTGGCTACGCTTCACAGCCTGCTTCATAGGCGTGATGTTGCTTGCCTGTCGATCTTCTACAGACTGTACTTCGGAGAGTGTGTCGAGGGCTGCACGACCTGACCTGATCGACGACACTTGGTTACATGTCAAATGTCAACATGCTATGTTCCACGAGTGAAAGTGTGCAGGACAATCACTGCGGTGTGAAATATTTCGTATTCATATACAAGCAATCACCACTGATCGTTGTGGCGACGTGTGCGGGTGGGAGTGCTGTGCATCGAGCGAAGCCATTATGGTGACGATCAGATTACAAAAAAAAACTGTGATTGTGAAGTCGTGAGGTGAGAAAACGTAATTTCATTCAATATTCTGACAATATTAACACATAAGTAACTTAAATTAGTTTAAAACTATGGACGAGAGTTATGTCTGAGATAAATAAATTATTATTATATTATAATAAAGATAGAGATCAGATCACTCGCTAGATTAGATGATCCTGAACCCGGCTAACAACGAAGAACAACACAACACTCGTCGCCGCACGACATGCCACCAGCGCGAGCTCGAGCACCAGTCGTCCATTGTCGACGTGACACGTGTTTACATCCGTATAAACGGTTTTTATAGATCAAATGATTTTTTTGATTGAAAACCAATGTATATGAGCATATTCGATGCGGTACCGTTAAATGTCGTTATGAGGTGATGTTACAAAAGTTTAGAAATCGCTTTATACTAAATTATGTAAAGCAAAGTGTGTGTGTGCAAGCAAAAGACATCAACGCGCTCAGTTGTGACAGCTGTGAGTCGACACGCGACGCCGACGCCGCGCCGCCGCCGCCGCGCTGCTCAACATAGAGTGACTGCCAAGGGAGGGCAGAACACGATAACCTCCATGATAGGAACAATAGTATCTAGGACGTTCACAAAATTATAAAAAAAAACAGTTTTAACCAAGTCGCTTGTCATGGCTGTCTGTTATTTTGATTTTGATGCACTTTTCACCATGATTTAGTGAATTTATTTCGGAATATTTATGTGTATAATATAACTTGGATATAACACGGAAATTACGATGTTTCGACATGTCGCCAAAGATTCATAGTTTTTAGGGTTCCGTACGTCAGAATCAAAAAACGGAACCCTTACACGATCACTAGTGTGTCTGTCTGTCACATTCAGTTGGCTCCGAATTTACTGGAACGGTTAAGTTGAAATTTAGAATATGGGGTCACTTTGGGTTGTAGGGGGGGAGGACCGTATAAACTGGTCCCCACGACCAGTAACAACCACACATATTTCATTAGATGTGCATTTTAATAGAGAGCAATGACTATCATCGCGGTTCATTACAAATCGCTGTGTGAAAAAGGTTATGGCGATGTTTCGTAGCACGTATGTACAGTAAGGGTCAAAAGTGGAGTGACAGTGTCAGGAAGCAATAGATTGACACTTCTGTTTAACTTACGACCTTCTTGTAATGAGTAATTTCTATACTAATAATAAAAATAATAATAAAAACTTTATTGCATAAAAGGTGTTGCATTAATACAATAAAACAGTTGCACTTTACAAATGAACACTGGTATACAACATAAATGGTTGGGGTACTGTCCTCTTAGATAGGCTACATAATAGCCTGTAGTAAAGAGAAACAGTGCCGCATCCCTCAAGAATGGAGAAATCAATTGTTTAGTGTTTAAAATTTAAAACAATAATTATATTAGTTTTAATAACATAAAAATACTATAGACACACACTCTCACATTCGTTTGCAACTGACTGTAGTTCATAAATTCAACCATTAGGTTATATGGCATGATAGATAGCGGTTATCATACGTCGGTAAGCACGTTCATGCGTAGCGAGCTGTGGGTTCGAATCTCACGCGCGGTGATAATTTTTTTAAATGTTTTTATAATTACCTGCTGGAATAATCACGCTATTGAATATAGTTCCGTATCATGTTCGCCTTGTTCACATAATTCGTTAAACTTTATGATTATACCCACAGAAATCTAAATAAATAAATTATAAGGTAGACAGATGCAGTTAACTTTCGACTCACCGCGACTAAATAGAACGTTATTTGTTTTTGGTTGGTTGTTATTGTAGATTATTGGCGTGTGTTTAATCTGTTAACAGTGTTGTACTTAGTTCATTTTGAAATGCAAAGAAATTTAAATATAAATGATTTTATTTTGTAAGTAGGTTTGTACAAACACTTTTACACGTCAATCATATTTTAAAACTAGATGAGGTCGGCGTTTCGTAACTGACTAGTCTGAGAAGAAAGGCCGAAACAAACTCAGAGGTCACAGTCTCTTTTAAAGTCATATTGAGATGAAAGCAGATATTATCGCGCTGCGTAAAAATGGACTTAGTATTATATACACAGATATTTGATGTAACCGGACTGAGTGTGAGTATGATTTAATTATTTTATCGATTTTTTTTTTCTAATTAAAGTTTAACCTATATAGCTGATCCTTTTAGTTATTTTTTTAAACGTTTTATATTTATCATAAAGCCTAAATAGAAGAAAAAAAAATTAAGAATATAAAATATAACATTAAGTATGTTATTAATATAATATTTTAATATAACATTTCTATTTTCCAAATAATTTTGTTTCAAATTGGTAATAAGTAATCGTATTTTGCTAGTAGCCTAACAGGACTCTGTTTTTGTTTTAGAGAAATACCTACTGTGAGTCGGATGGCCAAAAGATGTCCCCAGCTAGTCAATGAATAATGAAACAAGTGGTTTCATACCAACGAGATAGTTTGCCGAATTATTCGACACATCTTTACGGTTTTCGTTTCGCCCATATTTGATTGAAAAACATAAACAAGAACGTTTACATTTTGCGATATAGCGATGATACAGCGATGGGAAGCACGGAATGAGAGATCTGGTGAGCAGTTGAAGTTGCATTGCATGGAAATATGGGAACATTTAAGAGGAACAGATATATGTTTCAATATTGTTGGATTCGTGCGCCAGCGTTTACTTGATAGCATTGATAATAATGGGGGTTATACAAACAAAGTATTAAGTTATAAATTACAAATTGATTTTAGTAATCTATCTTCTATACTTATAATAAATCTGTAGAGAGGTCAATTCTGTACATGAAATATATTTCCAAAATAACTATCAGGGGGTGATTAGGGATCGATACTGATGCCAAATGCAATCAGTAAAATTTTTGTCTGTCTGTCTGTATAACCGTTATAGAAACAAAAAAAAAATACAACCGACTTCCAAAAACGACACTACAAAGTGAAAAATAACTTTAATTTCGGAAGTCGGTGGCGTTGGGTTCGCATTTTCGTTGTTTGCCACCGACTTCCGAAATTAAAGTTATTTTTCACTTTGTAGTGTCGTTTTTGGAAGTCGGTTGTATTTTTTTGCAGAAAAGTTTTTATTTTTCACTTTTTAGTTGTAATTTTTACCAGTAATTTTGGTGTAAAAACCAATCTACTGAACCGTTTTTGATGAAATTTCTATGGGACCATTTGAAAAGTATACCCTTTCCAACAAAAAAATAATTTTTCAAATCTGGTGGCAAGTGACGGAGTTATGCGCGAACAAACATAAAAAAAAAAAAAAAAATACAAACATCCGAATTGAGAACCTCCTCCTTTTTTAGAAGTCGGTTAAAAACTACTCAACGGATTTTAACGAAACTTGGTAAAATTATTTTTCATATTCCTGAGCTGGTTATAGTATACTTTTCATCACGCTACTGTCAATAGGAGCAGAGCAGTGAAGGGAAATGTTGGGAAAACGGGAGAAGTTACTCCATTTTTTAAGCTTCCGACGCGTGTGCAACCTTAATGGTTAAAGCTACACAGAAATCATGTATGACGGAAATGTTCTCCTTAAAATTATATAAAAAATATCCCACGACGGCATACGTCTATCTTTTATGGTTGACTCACAATAACACGTGTAACTCCCGATAGCTTAGCAGTTCGAAGCATTTTGATTATATTTGTCTACTCTTACGTTTATAACACTCTCAGTCATCCCTAATTAAAAAAGTTAACATTATTAACTATTCCATAAAAAAGAATCATAGAAATCGGTATAGAAACACCAAAGTTATACATGAAATACGCTAATAATAAGCCATCGCGCGTGAATACTGAATCACGCTCGACGCCTACCGGTTCGATTACGATGAAACTTGGTATAATTATTCTTTAATATCCTGGGCACCACACTGGGTACTTTTTATCCCGGAAAAGTATACACAATGAAAAACAAACGATCCCTAGACCCGATTACTGTACCAACCGCAAATAATAAGTTTGTCGTAGGTTATGTAACCCGCAGTGGAGTTCTGCACACGGCTAAGATACCGTAATATTTTATCTTAAGATTAGAGATGGGCCGACTACATATAGTATTTGCCGACTAACCGACTAATCGGTTTTCAAAATGCCGATTAGTCGGCCGACTAATCGGCAATGCCGATCATTCTAATACCTACTTGCTAGCTACTACCTAGCTTAATTACTGACTGAGAATACGTTCTATGTTACCTTAATGGTTTTTGAATATGTTTCAAGACTGTAACTTTAGATTTAAAATCTATATATATTAAATTCAGTCCTTTTTTTTTGAGGATGGGAAATCATCAAATGACCCCTCCCGCTCTGGGTGGAGCGGAAGGGAGTGCCAGACTCTTCCTGACTAAAACCCACCCGTGTTCCTTCCTTAGCCATGTTCCAGGGCAGCGGTAACCCTTTCGGACGATCTCGCTACCCTGGCAGAAATTCAAAGTCCTGACTCACTGACTGACTGATATATCAACGCACAGCCTAAACCGCTGGTCCTAGAGACATGAAATTTGGAGGGTGTGTTCTTAGTGAAGAGTAGGTATCCACTAAGAAAGGGTTTTTCAAAACTCCACCCCTAAGAGGATGAAACGGGGGTATTTTGTTTGCATGGAAAATCTTATTCCTTGAGTTAATAAACTTGAAACTTGGCACCAATACTAATCTAAGTAAATTATGAAGTTTGTAATTTTATGTTTTTCTAAACTACCCGTAAAAAGGGATTGGGGTGTTTCAAAGTTTGTATGGAAGAATTTTAGCACGCGGTGCGATTATCTCGAAACTCACTATTTATATCTACGATCGAAAGTAAAGAATAATGTGTATCAGTGTTTTTCGAAAATTACCAGTGACGGGCTGAAAAGGGGTAGTCAATTTTACAGGGGCGGATTTTACTGCATGGCTTGATTAACTCGAAAATTAGTATAAATAATCTTTAAGTCTAGTTATAAATACATCCCAAACGATTTTTTTTAATTCCACCCCTGTGGGGTTAAAAAGCAGGGATACAGTTTATATGAAAAATCGCTTTTATTAGGTTATTAAACTTGAAACTTGGCAAAAATACTCGCCTAAGTAAGTAATAAAGTTTATTATTATAAGTTTTTCAAAACTATCCCTCAAAGGGGGATATAGGGGTCTTGAAGTTTGTGTGGAAGTAAATGAATGCGCGGTCCAATTAACTCGAAACTCAGTATTAATAGTTTTGACAGAAAATAATTAATAATAATTATGTAAAGTAGTCGAAAATTCAGCTGCATCCGGTTAGACTGGAAGCCGACCCCAACATAGTTGGGAAAAGGCTAGGCAGATGATGATGATGATGATGTAAAGTAGTCGAAAATTGACCCATGACGGGGCAAAAAGGGGTAATTCGGTTTTTAAAGGGAGGATTTAAACTTGAAACTGTATGTTACATTTTCACACGGAAACCACTGAACTTCTGATTTTGCAAAGAGATAGATGGCATCCTAGGGAAGGATGTCAAATCAAATCAAATTAAATTCCAATAATCAAATTAAATTCCAATAATCGTATTATTTATTTAAGTTGTGTTGTTCTATTTTGTACCTTTCATATTTTTTTCATGACTTCCTGTTTTTCTCCAAAGCTAGTATTGTATTTATAAATGTACTCTGCGCCAAAGCACCTTGTACAGTGTGGCATGTCGGGTCACCCTCCAGTATCCAAGGTTTCGTCTTTTTATCCGGTCCATCTCATCTTTCATCTTTGAAATTCACTCACAAGCGCTTACAGCACTAACACATAACTTTTGCATAACACATTACATCATTGGCCATTTTGTAATTCCTTACATCATATTTTCTTTGGTGCATGTTGGGTGCGCGTACGTCAGATAGGACGCTTCGGAAATGTTGCCACTACCTAAAGCGTAAAACCTTTATTAAGGATGATATTCTCTTAGCATGTATAATTATCCTCCTTTTTGTTTATTTTTTATATTCCTGTTTTTTTTTGTCACACTTAAATTGGATTGTATTGTTTTGCTTTATGTACGCTGTACCAGTACAGCGTCCTAATAACTGTTTACATAAAAATAATCGTTTTATACTTGTTTATGAATAATTGTTTGCTGCACCGGACGACGTCATTACGTCGGCGCCGGCTGTCGCTGAAAACCAGCGCTGGGGCTCTGTCTTGCATAGGGTCGCGGCATAATGCTGAGCGATGGCCGTTTTGCGTGGATGTGACGCATATCAACCATTATTTATTGTTTTTTTCTTTATTTTGTTTTTATGTTTTTTTTGCGCCATGTTTACCGCAAATAAACGTATTTTCGTCTTCTTCTTCTTTCAAATACATTTTATTAGGGTAGCACGTTCCCGTGGGATAATTTCCGAAATCCACGCGGGCGAAGCCGCGGGCAGAAGCTAGTATTAAAATAATATTGTGTCGTATCCGTAATAAGGATTATTTTGAGGTTTAGTTTCAATCTTCTTTTCATAATGAAAATGAATACTTAAGCTATAACCGCAATAAGTCCTAATACTTAAATACGATTTGTTAACTTTGCCGTTTGAGATAGGCAACTAAAGTTAAAACGAACGCACTGGCAGTAAACAAAAAGTACTGAGTAATTTAATTGTATTGTGACAAGGAGTTCACACTTTTTTTATTTACGTGGGTAGATTTGCTAGTTGTGATTTCTTAGATTACCCACACACATAAGTAGTTAAAGCACAATATTATTATATTACTAAGATACAATATTTTAATTCTAAGGGTCGTAGTTTACTTCAGTAAATTGTTCTTTTTATAAGAGAAAATAAACTGTTTTGACTAGAAGTTTATTTATTTTTTTAGTTTATAAAATTATAACGAGTAATCATTTTGAAATAACATAGAAAACATTTTTATTTTAACCCCGTATTACAATAGCAATATAATAATGAAACTAAAATAATTATTACATTATTATTCTTGCCTAGTAATCTATAAAAAACGAATAACAAAATAACTAATAAAGATTATTCTTGGAAAAGAAAAATAAAAATCCCAGACCTATGCGTTCAATAATCCAATACGTAAGACTACCAGCTATCGGTACTTGATGAAATGATTTCAATTTTAGCAATGGTATGAACCAACCAAGGTCATACGTAATTTTACGTAGCCTGTGTGCAAAAGCGACCGAATGTTTTTTGTTTCGTTCGACGCCAGCCAGTGTGCGAATTATGAAGTGAGCGTTCTGTGTTGATCACTTTATGCACACAGACGTAGGTACTGCCTTTGCCGCGCGTTCACAGCAATACAGTCCTTAAGGTGGTACTGGATGAATGACCCCCTACTGTACCTGGACGCTAGGTAGCGGCACACTTGAATATTATGTCCGTAAGGATTGAGGAGCCACATCAGATTTTTAAAATCTGATCTCACCATTATTTAGCAGCAATGTAGCTGATTTTGCAGCACGAATTCTAGATTTAGCAGCAAAATATATCACTAGTTATATTTAATGCAAAAGTGGCTCCTCAATCTAAACGTCTGAATTGAGGAGCCACCTGGAACTCGTTAAGTAATAGATGAATATTTTTGAAAAGTTTGTATCATCTAGTAGCAATTGTGCATATTACCGTCTAAAAATTTAGCTTCTGTAGCGCTAAATTGAAAGGAAATACAATACTTTTAGTATGGCTCCTCAATCTACACTCAAGAGGTGAACTTCTATTGGATGTGAGCGATCAATTAATATAGTCGACATAATGATCATTTAGCAGGTGTTGTGTTTGTTTTTGCAGTATAGGAATAAAATAGTAAAACAGAGTAAATTTTGTAGATGAACGCATTTTCTTTGGCTCCTCAATCCTGACGTTTTAATTATATATGTTTGACTGTAGCCACCTGAGATCTCAACGGAATCTAAAGCCAGAGAGGTACTAACATTTAGCAGAAATGTCTGCTAAATATATCTGTACAGTTCTACAGAGTATATACTTTGGATTCTGAAAAAACAATACATAACTATTTTCTTGTAAATTCAGTGTGAAGGGTGACCACATTTTGGGGGTACCTACAAATTAATATTTCACTTACCTATCCACAATAATATTTATTTAGTAACAAAACATTCATCAGCGGTGAAGTAATCTCGTTTGTAGTACAGACGCCAGCAGGTCAAGCTACCCGAAACTGTCAGATTTTCCCAATCAACCTTGAACCTTATTGCTTTAGCGATAAAGTTGAAAATCTATTAAAGAAATTTGACAGATTGTAGTAGCTTGATGTGCTGGCGTCTGTACATGAATATGTTCATGTACGAAATAAATAATTAACTTGGATTTGTTAACGATATAATACAGTGGCTAGATAATAATAAACTTAAAATAAACATTTCTAAAACTAATTTGTTATAAGTATTTTAAAACTTGGAAAAGTCAAAAAATACGGTTTAATGTGATCTATAATAATAATAATATTAATCAAGTGAGTGAGTAAACTAGAGGAGCGGAGCCACCTAATACAAGCAAATCTTTGCTTAAAAGGTGACTTCAAACTTAACAATGTCATTTTAAATGAGCTGATGAAATAAACATTTTTATTTTATTATTATTATTAACAGACAAGTGCTCGAGGACTCGATTAACAAATACAATAACAATACAGACACGCAAATTTGATCTTTATAACTTTAGCATTAGGTTATATGTTATAACTACTTGTTATAATATAATTAGTGTAATAGCTTATTTTAATGATTGTGTTCAAGTAATTTTGGTCTCGTGGTCTGTGTATAAGACTGATAAAATCAAGGTGCGAGATCAAATCCTGCGATGATTACATTGTTTTGCTTTCAATTTTTAATTATTCCAAAACTATTTCTTGTATTATTATAAAGAACTATAGACGGATAATCTTCAAATATAAACTTTTAAAATGGTAATATTTTCTCATAACTTGTAATAAGTGGGTAGTTGAAAAATAAATATTATTTATAAACTGGTATTCAAATGCTACTAAGGGTATGCAGTGACTACGCTCAAACATATTTTACCTTGTCTTACTAAATTGCAAAAACAACGTCTCTACCATTTTTTATTTTCTATTTTATAGGTAGATTTTTTATTATCATGTCTCAATGGAGTGATTATTTAAAATAAAAAATAATCTATTTGCACGAGGAGAAGGTTGGCTGCTTGTGCTGTGCAAGAATAAACTTTATGAAAGTATACTATATGGTTTAAATTCTTTAGATTATGCTTCTGTGTTTCGTTCTCGAGATTAGATATATATACACTTGTAGTCACACATACAATGTCGCCACTAATGCACTAAGTTCCAAGAGAGAAAAAATAAAAATAAAAAAATAAATGTGGGTACACCGACACTTCTCTATAGATTTACTGTGTTCAATACCTCATTCACATTTCAGTGCTCCGCCACTTTGTATTTCTATTATTGCGTTACAGTTTTTATCGACAGTTTAGTGTTTTTTTGTGTTTATTAACGGAAAATGCCGAAGAGGAAACGTGATGACAAGGATTCATTGAGTTATATTAAGAAGAAAATTAAGAAGTTGGAAAGAAAACTGTTAAAAGGACGCCGTAGATCTTCATCATCCTCGGATTCTGAGCGGATGTTATCAAAGCCTCAAGGTACCTAATGTTTACGGTTTATTACGAATCATTTGTATTCTTTTGTGGATTAACGTTACAACGTACGAGTTGCAACTTATCCTTTTTTCAAACTCGGGTATACGATGCAACGTCTTGAGTTCATCTTACCCGCTGTGTCTGTACGTGTGTTTACGTATAAATAATACTACGTTACCTGTTTAGGTACCTAACTATAACCACGTACCACGTAGCAATTTATGCATTTACTAAACTCGGGTTCACGATGTTAACGCCTATGAGTTCATCTTACCCGCTGTGCTGGTTTAATAAAATTAAACATTTGAATAAAATCTGTTATTACCTGTTGAGGTACTTACCCACAGTCATGCGTACTTAGGTATCGATTTACATATTTAAATGTAAATTATATTATGAACTTATAACTTTCTTTACTAATACCGTATTGTAGGTACTGCACAACAAATATTGTTACTTTTCCTAAGGGGAATGGTATAGCAATTTATTATTTCCGATTGCAGATAACGCAGTTATGGAATCGGATAATAATGAAGACTTACCGATGGACCGTGACGAGGCGGTACCATCGACTAGCGCATCATGCTTGGAGTCACTGCAGGTGTCAAATGTACCTGAAGCGATACCAGAGCCTTCTCCCCAGCCAACGGCTGAAGAGGCTACCGCTGCTGAAAAGGAGAATCAGCATGATGATTTAGACGAAACCGTGTTGGAAATATTGGGGACTGATCCATTAATCACCACATCTTTTGGTAAAGATATTCAGAAGGACTTAGCCGTACGTTATGAGTTCATAGCCACTTCTGGACTGACAAAAGAACTCCGCAAGGAGCTCTTAGAATCTCATTTGCCCCCAGCTAACTGTAAGATGATAGACGCACCATCCCTTAATCCAGAGATTAAGGCGGCTGTCACTGACGTCATAGTGAAAAGAGATAAAGCTATGCAGGCGAAACAAAAGCAGATAGGCAGTGCTATCGCATGTCTAAGTGAAGCTATAACTATTCTTTTGTCCAAAGAAACAAAAGATCCAGACATATTGAAATTACTTGTGGACACAGGGCGCATCTTGTGCGACTGTCAACATAATGATTCTATCACAAGGCGTAATTTTATCCTTGCTGTGCTGAAAAAAGATTTGAAGGATCAGATGCAGCTGACCAAAATAGATAGCTTACTCTTTGGTCAAGAGCTCGCTGACACGTTGAAAACGGCTAAGGCTATAAATAAGTCAGGAGCTGAACTGAAGTCTGTTCCGCCACCTAAAGTTTTAGCAAACAAGCCAAGGCCTCCTCCACCCAACAGGAATTTAAACTGGAAGGCTCCAGCCCCGCACCGCAGACCGATGGGGCCTCGGAGAACGAAGGAGTCTGCACCCTCGACGAGGCAACAGCACGTGCAGTCATCCAGAGGCTCACGTCCGAGCAACAGCCGCAACCGCCAATAGACACTACGGTAAATTTTGCCGGCAGGCTATGTTTTTTTTACGATCAATGGTCGCAAATAACATCGGACCAAACTGTACTGTCATGGATAAAGGGTTATGAAATTCCTTTCGCACAAACTCCATTTCAGATTAATATGCCACCGTCTAGAAAATATTCTCGTATAGAAGAATGTGATTTTGACCAGGCTATAGATAATTTATTGGCTATAGGTGCTGTTTCAAAATGTGAACCTTGCGACGGCCAATTTATATCTAATATATTCTTGGTACCGAAACCAAACGGCAAAACTCGCCTAATTCTAAATTTGAAAAAATTGAATGCATTTATAGATACAAAGCATTTTAAATTAGAAGACCTTCGGACAATAATTAAGCTTATTTCAAAAGATTGTTTTATGTCGACAATCGATCTTAAAGATGCATATTTTTTAATCAAAATTCACGATAATTCTAAAAAGTACTTAAGATTTAAATGGAAAAATAACTTATTTGAATTTAATGTTCTGCCGTTTGGTCTCAATACCGCGCCCTACGTTTTTACTAAAATCATGAAACCTGTTATGAAACTATTAAGATGTACTGGTAATTTGTCAACAATATATCTTGACGATTTATGTCTTGTATCACATTGCTATAGCGATTGTGTTGATAATGTTGAAATTACAAAGAAATTTCTTTGTTCTTTGGGCTTCATCATAAATGAATCTAAAAGCTGTCTGGTTCCTAGCAATTCATGTAGATATTTAGGATTTATCATTGATTCTAAAACAATGGAAATTAGCTTGCCTGCTGAAAAACGTGAGAAGATAAAGAAGGAATTATTAAAATTCAAAAACCTCAACAGATGTCAAATTAGGGATTTTGCTCGTTTAGTAGGACTTTTAACATCTGCTTGCCCTGCCATTGAATATGGCTGGATGTATACTAAAGAGTTTGAGAGATGTAAATTTTTAAATTTACGAGGCGATGATAATTATGAAAAGTTCATGTCCATTCCTTCTACTTTAGATTCAGATTTTGATTGGTGGATAAACTCCATCAATAAATCTGTTTGTAAAATTAAATTTGATAAATACAAATTGGAAATTCAGTCTGACGCCTCAACTACGGGATGGGGTGTAGCGTGTGCGGGGAAAACGGCAAGCGGTAGTTGGAGCCAAGAGGAAAGAAATCAGCATATTAATTATTTAGAATTAATGGCTGCTTTCATTGGTCTTAAAATTTTTAGCAAAAACTTATTCAGCTGTCAAATTATTTTACGAATTGACAATACGACAGCGATTTCTTACATAAATCGCATGGGAGGTGTGCAGTTTCCCCATTTAACCAAACTTACCAAAAATATATGGCAATGGTGTGAGGCTCGCAACCTTTTCGTTTCTGCTCTGTATATCCCATCAATCGAGAATAGTATCGCCGATGCTGAATCGAGACGAATTCATCCCGACATTGAATGGGAATTATCAGACATTGCCTTTCAAAAAATAATTAAATCTTTCGGTGAGCCTGATATAGATATGTTTGCTAGCCGTATAAACAAAAAATGCGCTAAATACGTATCGTGGCACAAAGATCCTGACGCATATAATATTGACGCTTTTTCAATATGTTGGTCCGAATGGTATTTTTACGGTTTTCCTCCATTCGCAATTATTCTCAAAACATTAAGAAAGATTATTAGTGATAGAGCTAGAGGAATACTAGTCGTCCCAGCATGGCCGTCACAGCCGTGGTATCCCTTGTTTAATAAGCTTTTGCAAAGTAAACCTTTGATATTTCGTTCTTCTCAGGAATTAATAATTTCTCATTCCAGCAACCGTCAAATACACAATCGGATTACCCTGGTTGCCGGAGTATTGTGCGGGAATCTCTACTGAGAAGAAGTATTCCATCTGCATCAATTCACATCATGTTGGCGTCCCTTTCGGAAAATTCCATCAAACAATATGATACTTGTTTGAAAAAATGGTATCATTTTTGTAAGAAAAACAGCGTTAATATTTATGAGGCCTCCATACCGAAGATTATTTATTTTTTTACTGATTTATTTGAATCCGGTGCGCAATTTGGTACGTTGAACAGTTGCAGGTCCGCACTGTCTTTAATTTTAGGTCATCAAATCAGTAAAGATGATCGGGTAAAAAGATTATTTAAAGGGTTATTTAGACTTCGCCCACCCTTGCCCAAATACGATTCAACGTGGGATACTTCATTAGTTATAGAAACTCTGTCTAATTGGGTACCTAACGATAGTTTACCGTTAGATAAAATTACAATGAAATTGGTAACATTACTTGCACTTGTTACAGCCCACAGAGTTCAAACCCTATCAAAAATTAAAGTCGAGAATATTAGTACATTACCTAATGAAATATCTATTAAGATCCCTGATTTAATAAAAACATCCTGTGTAAAATCTAAACAGCCAATGCTTATACTACCATACTTTCGGGAAAGACCCGAAATATGCCCTGCTAAATTATTACTCGAATACTTACGAGTAACCGAATCGTTGCGTAATAATCACAACTTTCTTTTTATTAGTACCAAAAAGCCACATAATAAAGTTTGTGCTCAAACACTTAGTAGATGGATAAAGAGTGCCTTAGAGGTCAGTGGAATCGATGTTACCGAATTTTCTGCTCACAGTACTAGACATGCCAGTACTTCTCGAGCTCATAAAATGGGAGTCAATTTAGATCTAATACGGAAAACTGCCGGATGGTCTGGAACATCCACAACATTTGCCAAGTTTTATAACAGGGCAATATCAACTGATTCTAGAAACCTATTTGCTAGGAGTATTTTGATTGATGATAATTCATAAATCACTAACATGATTGTTTGTAATATCCTATCCTGGGTAAAATTACTAAGATTGTGATAAATATTATTTACATGTATTCCTATGTAATCAACTAATCAGCTGTGATTAAAATTATTATTTTTTATTGTCAATGCATTATTTTGATTCTTTCAATATTTTATTGATTTAGTTACCTAACATCTATACATTTCACAAAGAACTCTCAATATCTACAAGTGTATATATATCTAATCTCGAGAACGAAACACAGAAGCATAATTAATGATTAAACGAACTTACCTGTAAGTGAAGTTCTATCATAATTATGTGAGGTGTTTCGTTCGAAGAGATTAGTATCCCGCCCTCCCTAATTTAACCCCCTAAATTGTGAAATGAATATCTTATCTCTGAACTAAATGAGGTATTGAACACAGTAAATCTATAGAGAAGTGTCGGTGTACCCACATTTATTTTTTTATTTTTATTTTTTCTCTCTTGGAACTTAGTGCATTAGTGGCGACATTGTATGTGTGACTACAAGTGTATATATATCTAATCTCGAGAACGAAACACAGAAGCATAATTATGATAGAACTTCACTTACAGCAGTGCGATTCTGTAACCATCTCACCGTGAAAACGTAGGTAAAGTGAGCGTGAAGTGAGCTGTCATTCCAACTAATGCTAGGGATTGACACTATTGACAGCTCACTCTAAGCTCACTTCACCTAACTTTTCACGGTGATATTTTTACAGAATCGATCGGCTGGTAAGTTCGTTTAATCATTAAATATTGCGTCTAGCATAACAACTAAGATCAAATTTCAATGCGGCTTATAAGAGTTGAGTTGGTCTTGTGGTCACTAAGGTAGTGCGATGTTCATCGTTGTCTACGTTCGAAACCGAGTATAACCTAAATGTAGCTTTTTGCTCAGCTGTTTTTTTTTAATTATTTTACTACATTTTTTTACATTTCTTTAATGGACGACGTAGGGTCTTGTTTTTTTAAATGTATAGAAATAAAATTAAAAAGTTGCAAGTTTAAAATGTTTATTATTTCATTAAAACACTTTAGGTAAGATAAAATAAGTAAATGCTCATATATATTTCCAAATTAATATACCTACATTTTATATTAGTACCTATGCCATAATCAAATCTAACTATTTATTAACATTAAACAAGGCATGCTTATGCTTAAAAGTTTGTTATCGAGAAAATGAATTCATCTGTGAAATGCTTTACAGATTTATAGCTATTTATATATGTAGTGAATAAACATGTTATTTAAATAGAAACAATCTATTTATAACAATAACATCAGCACATAATCTGCAACATTTTAATGGTTTAACAATCAATCCATTGAGCATTTACTTACATGGTGTGTTTAAAAATAGAAAATAAAAAAAATAAAATTTAAATATTCCTGGGCAAAACGGACCCTTTCTTCGCGATGAGCAGGTCAATGCAATTTTCTGTGTTGATTTATAATTCCTTATCCCAGCAGCGTGTAAATGCCTTCTCACTGTTTCCCCTGAAATATTGTGGTTTATTGCGGTTACACGAATGGGCAAAAAATGGATTTTCAACATGGCTTGAAACAACGGTGGCGTTCGAATTCGGGACTATACTTGATGGTTTTTGCTCCTGGAGGAATCCGCTGAATATTTCCATTGTCTCCATAACGTCTTAGGCATAGACTGACCGTATTTCTCTAAAACAAAAAAAGAAAAACATTTTTGGAACCGTTTATGTAACTTGTAAGGAGTGAATGTAATGGTAAAATATCCAATTACGCGTTCGTTAATCACAATCAATAAAATAAAATAGGTATAAAAAACACTTACTGCTATATTAAGTCGATGACCAATCTCTCTAATTCCATCATTCTACTCATGTAAAAATATGATTTTATGTTTGGTATAGTCACTAAGTTGCGACATGATGCTTTTTAACACCAAATTGCTTAAAAATACTTATCGAGTTATGTGAAACGATTTACAAATGTGTGTGCGAAGTCACTGCTATTAGGCGTAGTGTAACTTTTGTCAGTTAGATGAATTTATTATCTACCTCACGCAAACATATTTTTTACTTCGTATCCAACCATTCTTGGTAAATATAAATTCTGTGAACTTAAAGTTTTTCAATTTACCCACCTGTTTACAAGATAAGTTATTAGGCGTAAATCATATTGGTCGTTCTTTAATATTGCAAGCAATATTGTAGAAATGAAAACAAATTAAAAAAGAAACTGATAATATAGGTGGACTGTATTTTCGAACCCACATGTTGTTCCTCGCCAATCCAGCATCAAACCGCTAAGCCACAAGAACTTGTTGGAAATACGCGAAATTAAAGATTGGGTTGTAATTATGTAGTGTGACTTAAAAGCTTTTCAACTTTAATGTCAACGAGATAATGATTAAAATAGCTTAACAAAATGATATTATAATGCCGGTGGTTCCGACAATGTTGGGTGGGTTTACCTTAACGTTACGTGTTACAGATGTTTGCGTGTCTGTATTGATTGTATTGTTCATCGAGTCCTCGAGCACTTGTCTGTTAAGCTCATATAAATTGAATAAACCTTAATGTTACAGCCAGAGGGTCCAAATTCGTTTGTTTTTAGGTTGGGTCAGATAATACTGATGGGGGACTGTACACGTCAAGTTTTTAAACTAGAAGAGTAAGGTGTTTCTTAAATGACTACTGTAAGAAGAAAGGCCGAGCAAAGTCAAAGTCAAAGTCTCTTGTAAAGTCCAGACATAATGTTGGTCAGAACATGTGAGCGTTCCGATGATAGTAATATAATACGAGTATGAGCTTAAAAAGTCTTATTATTATTATGTAAAGTGTCTTTAACATATCTCGGGACCCTGCGGGCTGCGGCCCTGTGCCTTTGTAAAGTGTCTTTAACATAATAATATTAATAATAATTTTTATTGTTCAGAAAAATACACAGATATAACAGATAAATCACTGGTCTCCACACTAGGATTCCCTGTGTCGTAGTAACTATTCAGTAATCTGTAGTGTCGTGGAGGCCAGTCTCTTTCATCGTGGTTGAAAAAAATACAGTGTAACTTAAATATATTTTATGTACCTATAAAAAATGAGAAATGAGACAAAAACAAATAATTATACATGTCGTCTTTTGCAGTAAGAGTGTACTGTGTGTGTGTGAGTGTGTTGCAGTGTGTGTATTTTGTGTGTGTGTGTGTGTGTGAGTGTGTGTGAGTTGTGTAGTGTTGGCGGGTATGTATGTGTGTTTGTGGCTGTGCGCGTGTAATGTCTCCAAAGCTAATATGTCATGGTAGATTGTAAATAAGTTGTTTAGTAGCAGGTATGTAATAGTTTCTCTGTGTCGCTGTAGTCCAGATCTTTTAAGTAAGTTTTGATGTGAGATTTGCATATCGATTTTGTCATAAGTAATAAATAAATTGTATCGCTAAGTTTATTATAAAGGAATGGCCCCATCTAGCAAAAACACCTTTTACCAAGATCAAGTTTACGCTTTGGTTTATGCCATGTAGGCTTCCTTCGGGAATGCTGTTTAGACACCACTTTTGCTAAAGCTTCTTTATGGAACCTTAGAGCTACAGCCATAATATAAATCTGTCGCACACGCATTACACCCGTCTCTTGATACAAAGTATTAGTTGGAAATTGCCTTGGTTTTTTATAAGCCACCTTGAGAATGGCCCGTTGTGCGCGTTCTGCCCTTATCAAATGGGTCTTTAGTGCAACATATCTCGTGACCCTGCAGGCTGCGGCCCTGTGCCTTTGTAAAGTGTCTTTAACATAATTATCTCGGGCCCCTGCGGGCTGCGGCCCTGTGCCTTTGGAAGGCGTACAACAGGCCGCAACCAACTCGCACACAGATTCGCCCGTGAAATTCAAATTTTCTTACGTTTTTTTTTTGCAATTTGCTGGTCATTGTTAGGTTGTATGATAAACGAAATATGATTCGCGACCGGAACAAGCATGTATTTACAGAATCATAATCATTACAACCATTAATACAACCTCTAAGTTCATATAATTCTATTGATTGACGTTTCATGAAATAATCATACAATAGGATTATATGATTAACTTAAATGGTTGTATACATACACTGTGCACCTACACATACACCCGCACCTACCGGAGGTTGTCTTCGGGTGCGCTTGCACCCGAAGACAACCTCCGGTAGGTGCGGGACTATTACAGAACTTGGAAACAATTAGTTTTTATTATTTTGTGGAGTATAGGGTTGGACGTCGCTCCGCGCTCGCATTGCGAAATGAAATTCGCGCGGACAAGAGAGGGCGGGCGCTCGGCTCTCAGTCGTACGTGGTCGCACGCTGAAGTGTATACGTACTCGTACAGTCAACTTATCAAATGATTCCTTAGAAAAAAAAATATTCATCGGAAAATCTTTTTACAGTATTTTGACAGGTGTTGATAGTTTATGTAGGATAACCATGTGTTCATGGCATCTTTTGTTCATGGCATCTTTTGATTCGTCAATTACACCGTAATAACAGGTAAATTAAAATGTTAGTTTGTTGTCCATCGTAGACATGTAGACATGCGTCTCAGTGAGATCTGCGTAAACCAGACAAAAGTCGCGAGAATTTTTATGCGCAATGCGTGTTAATTGAAAATATATCGTATACACTGATTTTGTACTGCGCGAATAAAAATCGCGAGGTGAGATTTCGCAGTGCGGGTTAGCCTTAGCTCGTGACAATGTGCGCGCTGACGGAGCGCCGAGCGCCCGGAGCCGCCGAGCGCGTGGCCGGCCGGAGCCGCCGAGCGTGTGGCCTGAGCTGTGGTTTGAGCACAACAGGGACAAAAAGTCACACCAACTGCGCCCCAGTTCCTGGTATCGGGCCAGGCGCGGTCCGAGGGAGGGGGGGGGGGGGTCGTGGGTGTCATGACCCCCCCCCAAAATCATTCAAGCTATCGAGAGTCTGAATGATTTACTTGTCTTACTAACTTAAAACTGTACTTGAGCCACAGACACTCCGGTGGGCATATACAAAAACATTAAGAACATAGGAGACATGGGGACCGCCGACAGAAGTGAAAACTTTAACTATGAAAAATGACAGTGGGTTTTTTAACGTGCCTAAAAAAGTTTTTACTTTAATAAGCCTGTTATAAAATATAGAATGTAGGATGCAAAAGCGAGCGAAGCAATTGGGCACTCCATTTGTACGTAAAGTTCGAAAGGCTTAGGTTAAGGCCTGATTCCAAAACCTAAACTGCTGTAAAACGAGTTTAAGCTATTCGACATAATTCGATAAAGTAAGTTCTCTTTCTCTATAATGGTCAAAAGAAAACCGAACCTATTTCAAAGAGGGGTGCAAACATTTTCAGGCTCGCTTCGCTTGGTCACATTCTGTTGATTCTTGAGCTTTTCTTCATAACTCATAAGTTGACAAAGCAAGTAATTCCTACTCCTTTTGGAATGATCAAAATAAAAACCAAACCGAGGCGGTTTGTTAAAATTTTCGAGCTCGCTTCGCTCGCTCTTTCCACCCTACCTCATCTTTAGTCCCCGAAGGGTTAGGCAGGGGTGTACCTTCATGTAGTACTTATACCCCATTTCGCCAGTTATGTTTAGGTCCCATGTCCTAAGGGTGAGCCTCCTGCCACCAACCAGGCGTAAATCCAGACTCCAGGCTGCTTCTGAGAAATTTCTGATGGAAAAACCTAATAACACTGTACCCAACCTAGGAATTGAGCCCAGGACCTCATGTTTAGCAGTAACGCTGGCGACCACTGGACCAACGAGGAGATGTCCCTTGTTAATATTCCTCGGCACCCATGGTGACCCCCCCTTGGGCTACGCCCGCGCCTGGGTCGGGCTTGCTCCGCATAATACGGCAAGCAGAGTTAAGTAGGAAGTACTTACGCCTAATTTCGAGAGAATTATTTAGTACTCCGAGTTAATAGGTTGTAGAATAAAGGAAGGTGAAAAAGAAGAGTTTGTTATATAGAAATCTAAGAAAGGTCTTCTGAACTTTTTGAAGAAGTAAAGCGTAAGTGCTTTCATAAGGGTTCCATATCACTCCAGCTGATTCTAGCTTACTCCTGGCTAAGGCCATGTAAACTAACTAGTTCACATGGTCTTAGCCAATACGTGCGAGTTTAACAACCCACCAGCCAAACTTAATGGCTGGTGGGTTGTTAAACTCGCACGTATTTAGAATAACAAAAAACGTGATATGATTCAGCAGTGAGCGTCCTCATCTTCTATATCTATCTATACTTATAATAAATCTGTAGAAGTGAAAATTCTGTACATTGAAAATATCAAAAAAATAAATGGCAGGGGGTTGTTACTAGAGCGACACCGAACCCAAAAATGTAATTAAAAAAAATTTTGTCTGTCTGTCTGTCGGTCTGTCTGTCTGTCTGTCTGTCTGTTTGTTCAGGCATCACGCAAAAACTACCGGTTCGATTACGTTGAAACTTGGTATAATTATTCTTTAATATCCTGGGCACCACACTGGGTACTTTTTATCCCGGAAAAGTATATACAATAAAAAACAAACTTAATTTTGCGGTTCGATCCCTAGACCCGATTACTGCACCAACCGCAAATAATAAGTTTGTTTTTTATTGTATATACTTTTCCGGGATAAAAAGTACCCAGTGTGGTGCCCAGGATATTAAAGAATAATTATACCAAGTTTCAACGTAATCGAACCGGTAGTTTTTGCGTGATGCAATGGAGTTCATTTTTATTCCTTTTAGTTTTTAGAGTTATTTAGGTTTATTTTTATACAGGGTGGCGATTAGGTTATCACATTAAATTGTACAGCAGGTATTACAAGTTGTTATCAATCCGTTAAAATAATAAAATAAATAATTTTACTAAAATTAAGAAAATGCATTTTTCAAACAAAATAAATGGCGTTATAGTTGGTCAAAAATAAATCATCCTTTATAATATTAGTTTACTGACCTGTAAAAGCGGCAACGCCGCAGCGTCGCGCCGGCGGAGCACGCGCCGTACCTACGCGAGGTACGAGTACGAGTACCTACTTGTGGATGTAGGCACGCGCGCGTGGTGCGTGCGACAGTAATTCAACATTTTCACAACCTACTTACGATATTGTTTTATGAAATAATGACAAATTAACTTTAAAAATCTCCACTTAAATGCTCAATTATTACGTATTTTAATTTTTACGTTTTCAAAATGTCCACCGTGCTTCTGAACACACAAATGACATCGTCTTACGATATTATTTCGGACTCTTCAGAGTAGCCTGAGTAGGTTTCGCGACTAAAATTTTTAAATTGTCGAAGGCCCGAATTATTCGAGATTTTAAATCGTCCATAGTCGTCACTTCAGTAGCGTATACCTCATTCTTTATACGTCCATTGCCCGAACTCCAAATCATATCGGTGTACTCCGGCGCGGCGATGCGAAATTGATTCGAGGCATCTTGTTGGAAACAATAACACAATGAAAATAGCTACCTAACAATAATTATTATTTAAGCGTTTGATTTCGCATAAACTGTCACACACACCACCTTCACTAACCTATCCTATTCCTATTACTAAAATAAAGTTAACACAAAACAATGTCCACAAAATAAAAACAATAACAATACTACGAAGGGCGCGTGCGCCAATCGTCAACTATCCCTCAAGTATTTTGGCGGCGGACTATGTGACTCATTCGTCGCACGCGCCAAAGAAATGCCTACAAGCACACCCCCGTACCCCGTAGCATTTCGCGCATAGAAATTTATACCTTGAGTCGTCAACAGTAAGAATATTTTTGCATATTTTTTTCATACCTCTCATGCGGTCCCTTTTCATCTTTTAATTTTGCGCACAAAAAACGCCTTCAACTACTAGCCGTAAGAAGGCGGTAAGGACATTTTTCGCTTGAATTTTTTACGTTTCTTGTAATAATAGTTTGTAAAATGGTAGTTTAGTAGTGCTTGTAGGTAATTCGGAATGGCAACGTTTAAAGTTTTGAACTATCTTCACCGGCCACGGGTCTTTGACCTACTTTTATTGGTCAGCTGATTATGTTTATGCAATACATGATGTTGTGAAATATTAAAATGAAAAAAAGGGTCCTGCGGCTATAATATTGTTTATTATTAAATTATTTTAATTGAATATGATAAAATACCTAATATAGAGTACGTGGTTTCAATTAATGTGATAACCTAATCGCCACCCTGTATAAGTTGTAGGTATAGATTTTCATTTTAAAGTATAGGTAGTATATTTGATAGTGTACGTAGTGACCGTAGGTTATTTTATAATACTGTTAGGTAGGATTAGTCATTCGTATAGATATTAGTTTTTAGGGATTTTGCTTATTTATTGAGTTTAGATTAGTTATCATCAGAAATAGGTTTATTTAGGTAGCTACGGTATTTAATTTTCTGTTATTGAGTTTTTTTTTACATTAGGTAGGTATTTAGGTAAAGATATCATATAGGTACCCTCTTAATCACCACTAATGAGACACAATTAGTTTTCTATTGTAATTAGCCACAAAGGGCCCGCGAGATAGATGGCATTCTGGGGAAGCACATAGGTACATTTTATCCTGTTAGCACGTTCCCGTGGGATAATTTCCGACATCCACGCGGGCGAAGCCGCGGGCAGAAGCTAGTACATATATAAAATTCAAAGTCCTGACTGACTGACTGACTGACTGATAGATCAACGCACAGCCTAAACCGCTGGTGCTAGAGTCATGAAATTTGGAGGGTGTGTTCTTCGTAAAGAGAAGGCATCCACTAATAAAGGATTTTTAGAAATTCCACCCCTAAGCGGGTGAAAAGGGGGGAATTCATTTGTATGAAAAATCTTATTCCTTGAGTTAATAAACTTGAAACTTGGCACGAATACTTATCTAAATAAATTATGAAGATTGTCAGTTTTTTTTTCTTCTAAACTGCCCCCTAATAAGGGATTGGGGGGTTTCAAAGTTTGTATGGAAGAATTTTAGCGCGCAGTCCGATTTACTCGAAACTTAGTGTTTATACCTAATCTTGAAAGTAAAGAATAATGTGTATCAGGGTTTTTTGAAAATCTACTACCCCTGACGGGCTAAAATGGGGTAGTCAATTTTTCAGGGGAGGATTTTACTGCATGGCTTGATTAACTCGAAAATTAGTATAAATAATCTTTGAGTCAAGTTATGAATACATCTCAAACGATTTTTTTAAAATTCCATCCCTGTGGGGGTGAAAAGCGGGGATACAGTTTATATGAAAAATATTCTTCAATAGGTTAATAAACTTGAAACTTTTCAAGAATACTCGCCTAAGTAAGTAATAAAGTTTATCATTATAAGTTATTCAAAACCACCCCTCAAAGGGGGATATAGGGGTGTTGAAGTTTGTGTGGAATAATTTGAATGTGCGGTCCGATTAACTCGAAACTCAGTGATTATACTTAAGACCAAAAATAAAGAGTAACATGTAACAGGGTTTTTCGAAAATCTACCCCTAACGGGTTTAAAAGGGGTAGTTAATTTTATAAGGAAGGATTATAATGCGTGGCTGATTAACTCGTAAATTGGTATAAATAATCTTTGAATCAAGTTATGAATAATCCCAAACGATTTTTCAAAATTCCACCCCTGTGGGGGTGAAAAGCGGCGGATACAGTTTATATGAAAAATCTTATTCATTTAGTTAATAAACTTGAAACTTGTAATTAATAATAAGTATGTAAAGTTATCGAAAATTTACCATTGACGGGACAAAAAGGGGTAATTCAGTTTTTAAGGGGAGGATTTGAACTTGAAACCGTATGTTACATTTTCACGCCTAAACCACTGAACTTCTGATTTGGCATAGAGATAGATGGCATCCTGGGGAAGCACATACATTTTATCCTGTAAGCATGTTCCCGTGGGATAATTTCCGACATCCACGCGGGCGAAGCCGCGGGCAGAAGCTAGTGCGATCATAAAAAGTCTCGTGCAGAATAGTCGGTATTCCGATAATATTATTTTTTATAGTGAAAATAAAATCTTGGTCATAATCATAGAAAAGTAAAGTCATAATCGTCGGTATTCACATGCTGACATATGCTCTGTGCCCAGCGCGGTTCGAACCCGCCAAATTATACGATAACAGTGTGTGCGCACACTGTTGTCGTATAATTTGGCGTGTTTTTAATGTTTCGAGTATGGAGCAGTCAAGCAGTGCATGCGAACTGCTTGAGTAGCTACTTCTACGAGTGTCACAGGCGGCGCGGCCGGCGGTGCGCGGCCGGCAGCGGCACCGCCCGCGGCGCGGGGCAGAACAAAACATAGCGTGAGCGGATACCTGCGGTCTGCACCAGCCACCGGGCTGCAGATAAAAAGTATAGGCCGCATTTGTTTTCTTGTGTTTTAGTTGCAAGGATTGTAAGGGATGCTCAGGTACATGCTCCGGCTGCATATTGATGTGAACTGTCGCTCCACATAATAGTAAAGTGTAGGTTTAGTTTAGCTTATATGTATGACGTATTTTTCGGAATTTTTTGCGCTCATTAAGGAATGTTAAGACATCCGTTTCTATCGAAAATACATACGATTAGGGACTACTCACACTTATTCAGCTCCATTCGCGTTTCGCTGAACGATTTTGGTCACACTTATACAGTTCTGCTTCTATCAGCCGCGTACAGCGTCGTAAAGGCCTACGCAGACCGGGACGGCATGGCAAGGGATTTAAATTTTTACTAATGGACATTCAAACGTATCGATATAGAAATACGACATAAATTGCTATGCTTTAAAATGATGCCGTGGCATCGAAAGGGATTTCATTGCACGGCATTAAAAGACGCGCCACGGGCTCCCGTGGCGGAATGCCGTGGCGTACTGCGGTAGGCAACAGCATGCCAAGGACCCCGGCACTCGTTTTGACATACCGCGGAGTGACATCAACACTCGATCAAACGCAACTGAAGACTAAAAGTGTATCGGGCAGCAGGAGCTGCCGAGGCGTGCTTTGTCGTGCCGCGACACGCCGTGGCATGCCGTGGCAAGGCGCTGGAATGCCGCGGTATCTAAGCAGCTAATGTGCGCTGACTGACGGCAAAATCCCTTGCCATGCCGTCCCGGTCTGCGTAGGCCTTAAGAATGAGAAAGTCGTCATAGTGTGTTATCTCCGTTGAAACGTTCTCTTCCCAAGCATTATTTTTTCTCTGTTGGTCGCTATAAGGTGACGAACTAATATCAACAACAACAAGCAAGAATATTTTTACACTAACAATATAAGTAAGAGTTTCGAATACCTACAACTGACATTATAAGGAATTTTGATTTTGTAGTCACGTTTTAAATCAGTTTCGCCGGGTAATCTGTCTGTCTGGCTGTCGCTGATGTAAACATAAGCTCTAGCAATAGGCATGTGACATTGTTATCTAGTGATCATTGTGACAATTTGTGAAGATTCAATCAAATCAAATAAAATAAAAAACAGAAAAAAGGTGTAAATCAAAACCGGACTAAAGTTTAAATTCTCTTCTACATATAGTGCGTGTGATAACTTATAAACTAAATGTACTCTTGCTTTGAGAGCAATATTGGTGAAACGGTGAATTCAACAAAGAAGCAACGGTGAATTATTGTTTTCTTTAACCGTCAACTGAACTGGGCCCCAAGTCTGCTATTTTTATAAATTCGTCATTCCAACACGATCCCATTCCCATCCCATTGTCATTTTGCTTAAAGTTCGTAATCTGCTAAATCCCTAATGGCGATCATTGGTCGGTCAATGGTCTCGTAATAGAATTGTGTCATAATGACATTGTCGTATTGCCATTATTATAAAACCCGTTAGTAGAAATGATTTTAGAAAAACTACCACTACTTATTTATGCCAGATTTCATTTATATATATTTTTACATATTATTTATTAGTGTTTTATACAAGGCAAGTATTTTATGTAAGTCAGTCATTCATTTATCATTATGTACGAGATTACCATTCTATGCCATTTCTTTCAATGGAGTGTCAGTGGTTGACCACTGGAAAGTCATAATGACGCCATTATGTTAGTAGATTACCAAACTTGTCAAAATCAACAATTATGAAATCAATGATCGACCATTCTGGCACTATTGTAATAGCAGACTTGGGGCCCTGTCATTTGTATCGTCGAAAGAACAAAGAAATGACCTTTGGACTATTACTCGACACATCAACCAACCAAAACCAAGGTGCAGTCAACAATTTTGAGCTTGTCACGTACGGTGGCTTAGCCTAGCGGTCACACCACTGCGCTTGAGAGGCGGTTCCTGTTGGTCGTAAGTTCGATCCCCGCGAAGTGATATAATTTTTCATTTACATTTTATTATTCTATCCGAAACAATTCAATTTGTATCCAGAATGATTTTTTTCGTAACTCAGTCAGTATCGGAGACTACGTTCGAGGAATCGAGTACAAATAATTTCACGCTAGATGGCAGCACAAGTATTCTACCCAACATATCCGACGATGTATGTGACGAAACCGAAGCTTTAAAATGCCAAATATAAAAACTAAAATTGGAGCTATTATCAGCCCATGAAGAGATAAACACACTGTCTATTGAGAACAGTAACTTAAAATCAACACTGTTTGAAGTCACTAATAAATGTGAGCTCTTGAAAAAAACAACTAAGATGTTAACAACCGACGTAGGCTCACCAAACTCAAAATCAAGAAAATTTTCAACTCCGTTAAAGCAATTAACTCAACAAAGGGCTGTTAAAGATATAAGATCCCTGAGAAAGTCTATGCCTGAGTCCTGATATGCATAATTAGTATTAATAATAAACACAATGTATGGTTAACTGCTGATAATGCATTTCAGAATAACTGCAATCTGTTTCATTATTTGAAATCGAATGGAAATACAAAACAGCTTCTGGGTGGACTGGGTACCAAATTAAAAAATTATACTATGGAAGATTGCTGCATCATACTCCTTGGACAAGAAGACTTCAAAAAAACGAATGACTATTATGATATTATCTTCGATATGAGAAGTATAGTTCAAGATATAAGAAATACTAACATAATTATTTGTTTGCCTACATATAAGTATCCCTTTGACGCTACTTTATTCAACTGTCGAGTAGAGACATTCAATAATCTCTTATACTTTGACATTATGACGCATGGACATGCATACCTTTTAGACAGCAACCTCAATCTGACATATGACGACAGCATGTTTAATATATACACAGGGACTATCAATAATCTTGGACAACGTACAATATTTAACGATTTATGGGAATTATTTGCTGAAATTACTCATAATTACACTGATATACAACAAAATGGTCTCGACAAAAAAGAAGGAACTACAGCGGATGACAATTTTTTTCGTACATATCGTGACACCCTTGCAGTCAGCTTGAATGAATTGTCAGATGGAAACATAAACGTGGACGTTCTATGCATTACGGAGCATTTCATGATGGAAGGCTATGACAAACACCTTAACTTAAAGAATTACTGCTTGGCGGCTTGTTTCAGTAAAAAAGAAAGCAAGAGAGGTGGGGCATGTATACTGGTGAAGTCAGGCCATCAATGGAGAGAGTTGCGAAAAATAGCAAAAATGTCATCAACGGGTATCTTTGAATGTTGTGCCTTTGAACTTGTTACTCATAGGATTGTTTGTGTGTGTTTTTATAGAGTGCATAGTGCTAAAAACTTCAACGAATGTATGAATAAATTAGAAATAATATTACAGACTATAGTGAAAAATTATTATAAAAAAACTTTTTTTGCAAAAAAAAAAAACAACCGACTTCCAAAAATGACACTACAAAGTGAAAAATAACTTTAATTTCGGAAGTCGGTGTCGTTAGGTTCGCATTTTCGTTGTTTGCCACCGACTTCCGAAATTAAAGTTATTTTTCACTTTGTAGTGTCATTTTTGGAAGTCGGTTGTTTTTTTTTTGCAAAAAAGTTTTTATTTTTCACTTTTTAGTTGTAATTTTTACCAGTAATTTTGGTTTAAAAACCAAAGTACTAAACCGTTTTTGATGAAATTTCTATGGGACCATTTGGGAAGTATACCCTTTCCAACAAAAAAAGAATTTTTCAAATCGGTTGGCACGCGACGGAGTTATGCGCGAACAAACATAAAAAAAAAAAATACAAACATCCGAATTGAGAACCTCCTCCTTTTTTAGAAGTCGGTTAAAAATATTGTTTTAGTAGGTGATTTCAATATAGATGTTCTTAAGAGAAATAGGCAATCAACAGAATTTGAAAACATGTTATTGAGTTTTACCCTAAAACTAGCTCTTCATCAACCGACGCGCCTTAAGAGCAAAACATGCATAGACAATTTTGCGCATAATTTTAAAAAATCCTGTAAAGCCACAGTATTGGAGTTAGCGTTGTCTGACCATACTGCGCAGTTATTGAAACGTATATACTTTTAAACGGTGGACTAAGAGAAGACGTGACTAAAATATCGACAACATCAATAAGTTTAAAGGCTATCTGCAAAGCCTAACTTTTTTATACAGCCAAGGACCCAAATGTAGCATATAAGGAGTTCGTAGACATTTTCATTTTGTTATACGATCAGTGCTTCCCCGTAAATTTTATTTCAGTTAATGTCCACAATAATCAAAAATGGGTATCGCGCGGTATTAAAAAATGCAGTGAAAAAAAACGTAAATTATTGTGGCTGTATCGAATAAAACCCACTAAAAAATACTCAAAACTATTTTAAAGAATAATAAATTTAACACAGAAAGCACAAAATAATTACAAAATAAAGACATCAATTAATAAATCCAAAACTACTTGGCAAATTATAAACGAATCTAAATTAAATATACCAAAAAATAATATCCCCAAACTTAGAATTAATAATGAAATTATCTCAGATCCAAACCATCTAATTCATTTAACGATTATTTTATAGACAAAATCCAACCCTCGATGAATTCAGGGCATAGAGTAACAAAAAATATTCTGAACAGAAAGAATTCTATGTTTATTGCCCCAAGTTTTCCGAATGACATATCGAAAATCATTCTAGCGTTAAACAATACAAATAGTGTGGGTTATGACGGGATCAGTACAAAAATACTAAAAACAGTAGCTGATGAAATAAGTTACCCGCTCTGTCATATTATAAACTTGTGTATAGGTGAAGGTATTTTTCCAAACGCATTAAAAATATCGGTAAGTAATAAAGCCATTGTTTAAAAAACAAGACAGGGAACTAATGGAATGTTACATGCCCATTGCATTAATACCGATGTTCTCAAAAGTAAACAAATACTATATTTATAATCAACTTGGTTCTTATTTAGAAGTAAACAATATACTCTGTAACGAACAAAAAGGATTTAGAATAAAGAAAACAATAAATATGGCAGTTTATCACTTTTTGCACTCGATTATATCAAATATGAATAAAAATACTCCAGTCTGTGCTATATTTTGTGACATGACTCAGGCATTTGATTATGTCCAACATGGTATTTTATTAAAAAAACTTGATGCGTACGGTGTTAGAGGGAATGTTCTTGAACTTATAAAATCACTAGCTTCTGCCCGCGGCTTCGCCCGCGTGGATTTCGGAAATTATCCCACGGGAACATGCTTACAGGATAAAATGTATGTGCTTCCTCAGGATGCCATCTATCTCTATGCCAAATCAGAAGTTCAGTGGTTTAGGCGTGAAAATGTAACATACGGTTTCAAGTTCAAATCCTCCCCTTAAAAACTGAATTACCCCTTTTTGTCCCGTTTTGGTAAATTTTCGATAACTTTACATACTTATTATTAATTACAAGTTTCAAGTTTATTAACTAAATGAATAAGATTTTTCATATAAACTGTATCCGCCGCTTTTCACCCCCACAGGGGTGGAATTTTGAAAAATCTTTTGGGATTATTCATAACTTGATTCACAGATTATTTATACCAATTTACGAGTTAATCAAGCCACGCATTATAATCCTTCCTTATAAAATTAACTACCCCTTTTCAACCCGTTAGGGGTAGATTTTCGAAAAACCCTGTTACATGTTACTCTTTATTTTTGGTCTTAAGTATAATCACTGAGTTTCGAGTTAATCGGACCGCACATTCAAATTATTCCACTCAAACTTCAACACCCCTATATCCCCCTTTGAGGGGTGGTTTTGAATAACTTATAATGATAAACTTTATTACTTACTTAGGCGAGTATTCTTGAAAAGTTTCAAGTTTATTAACCTAATGAAGAATATTTTTCATATAAACTGTATCCCCGCTTTTCACCCCCACAGGGATGGAATTTTAAAAAAATCGTTTGAGATGTATTCATAACTTGACTCAAAGATTATTTATACTAATTTTCGAGTTAATCAAGCCGTGCAATAAAATCCTCCCCTGAAAAATTGACTACCCCATTTTAGCCCGTCAGGTGTAGATTTTCAAAAAACCCTGATACACATTATTCTTTACTTTCAAGATTAGGTATAAACACTAAGTTTCGAGTAAATCAGACTGCGCGCTAAAATTCTTCCATACAAACTTTGAAACCCCCCAATCCCTTATTAGGGGGTAGTTTAGAAGAAAAAAAAAACTTACAATCTTCATAATTTATTTAGATAGGTATTCGTGCCAAGTTTCAAGTTTATTAACTCAAGGAATAAGATTTTTCATACAAAGGAATTCCCCCCTTTTCACCCTTTTAGGGGTGGAATTTCTAAAAATCCTTTCTTAGTGGATGCCTTCTCTTCACGAAGAACACACCCTCCAAATTTCATGACTCTAGCACCAGCGGTTTAGGCTGTGCGTTGATCTATCAGTCAGTCAGTCAGTCAGGACTTTGAATTTTATAATATAGAAGATATTTGCATGACAGAAAACAAATAACCGAAATAAGCAGGCTAAACACTAAAACCAAACATGAAGAAAACATTCCATCAGAGGAACGAACCGTTACCTACGGAGTTCCACAAGGAAGTGTTTTAGGACCTTCTCTTTTTACACTTTACATAAATGACTTTCCAAAGTCAATTGACCATCCTGTAATACTTTTCGCGGACGACAGTACTATAACTATACCCTGTAATAATAAAGACCTATATAAATATGACATTAATAATACATTGATCAAAACTATACAATGGTTAGACAATAATAATTTAAAAATTAATTAAAGTAAGACAGTAATTATGCATTTTAGCCAGCGTTTATTGACATTTTCCAATCTTAACATTACATATAATGATATAACAATTGATACAGTTAATACAACTAAGTTTCTGGGACTAATTATTGACTGACATTTAAATTGGAAGGATCACATAGATGTCAGCAAAAGCGACGGGGCCCCATAGGGCCGAAGCCTGCCAGGGTAGCGGGATCGTCCGAAAGGGTTACCGCTGCCCTGGAACATAAAGGGCTAAGGAAGGAACACGGGTGGGTTTTAGTCAGTAAGAGTCTGACACTCCCTTCTGCTCCACCCAGAGCGGGAGGGGTCATTTGAAGATTTCCCATCCTCAAAAAAAAAAAATAAAGGATCACATAGATTCTCTGAGTAAAAGAATTAGTAGTAGTGCCTATGCATTGTACTTGCTGTCACGAAATGTCAATAGGGAGGCGTTATTAACAGCTTACTACGGTCTGGCTGAATCCATTCTCAGATATGGTGTTGTCTTTTGGGGTAACTCGACTAATAGAGAAGTAGCATTTAAAGCACAGAAGAGATGCCTTAGGGCAATGTTTCATTTGAAAACCACGGACAGCTGCAAACCCTATTTTATAATGCATAAAATTTTAACATTGCCTTTTGCATTGCATTTTTTGCATTGCATTCTTGAAACCATTATGTTTGTCAGGAACAATCCTAAGTTATTTCAGCGCATAGCAGATCAATTTCCCAGGAACAGGCGTGACCAAACCCAACTACGTGTACCTCCCTGTAGTACTGCATTTATGTGCAAAAGTGTTTTTCATAAGGCTCCAATTGTTTACAATAAGTTGCCTAAAAGTTGGAAGGAGCCTAATAATGTACACTTGAAAAGAAATCTTGAGACGTATTTAGTAAATAAAGCATACTATAACATTAACGAGTTCCTAGAGGAAAGATTTGTATTGACATAGTAGCTTATTTGATAAAACTATTAAATTATTATGTTTCTTAATTTACAATGGAATAGTTTCATTATTTTTGGATCTTTATTTTTTATTGTTGACATGATTATAAAATAACAGTAATAATAACTTATTTTTGTTTTTAATGTTCTGTTTGATCTTTGTTCTTTTAAATGTATTACAATATTATTATTATTCTTTAATTACTTAATTTATTGTTATTTTGAGAGAATGTTTTAATTAGTAATATTTCTTGACATTTGCACGTCACATCATGTGGCAAACTTGCCTGTACCTAATAATGTTGTTACCATCTTGTGATTCGGGGCATCAATCGGGCTTGCAGTATTATTCAGGTATGTAATTGTTCGTCGATCAAACTGCTGAGGCGCTCAGTGCATGTGTGGCGGCGGAGGCGTATGCGCACGTACCCCGTGTGTGTGTGCGGGAGGCGGTCAGTGGCGCGATCCACTAACTTCCGTCCCCGTTGTCCATCTTCGCCAATTTCAAGAAATGCGTCAGCTAAAAAAACGGCCAAGTGCGAGTCGGACTCGCCCGTGAAGGGTTCCGTTGAGTTGATTGAATGAAAGGTAAATTGCTGTTTACGATTTATAACGTATTAAAAAAAATACTACTTACTACGAGTAGATCTCGTTCAAACCAATTTTCGATGGAAGTTTACACGGTAATGTACATCATATATTTTTTTGGTTTTATCATTCTCTTATTTTAGAAGTTACAGGACACACACACACACATATTTTACCACTTTGGAACTATTCGGTTTAGAAAAACATGATATTACAACCTCAATATCATTTTTGAAGACCTATCCATAGATACCCCACACGTCATGGATTTGATGAAAAAACTTTTTGAGTTTCAGTTCTAAGTATGGGGAACACCCAAAGTTTTTTGTTTTTTTTTCTATTTTTGTGTGAAAATCTTAATGCGGTTCACAGAATACATCTACTTACCAAGTTTCAACAGTATAGTTCTTATAGTTTCGGAAAAAAGTGGCTGTGACATATGGACGGACAGACAGACAGACATGACGAATCCATAAGGGTTCAGTTTTTTGCCATTTGGCTACGGAACCCTAAAAACTGGGTCATGTGACGTGCGTCCCAACAGCTCCATCACTCAGCGCCCCCTGCCGGCGGCGACCGGCTCTGCGGCGACGCAACACAGCCTGCGAGGTTCCGTGTTTAGCCGCTCTGCACTATGTGCATAGTTAGTCCGCCACACAATAGAGGTCGCTCAAATTAAGAACCAGGCTTCAATCCCTAGACCGAATGCATATTTAGCTAAAATGTGGATATTGTCAATACACAATTTAGACAGTTTTAATTTAGCATTTCAAACTTGTGTTCGATAAGTGACTTGGCGTAGTTACACCGACGGGACTGAACATATATGTCCAGTAAGGTGCGGGAGTTGCTACTACGGTACCTACTTACACCTCTGCCGACCACTTCATAAACTTGTGATGGCTCGCGTCACGCGCACTATGGAGTAGCCGCATGTCCCTGTGTGTCGTGTACGGTGCAGCACGTGGTCGGTGACACTCGTGTACTACGAGTGTGCCGTGTAATAGATATCGACGCGCGCGCAACTTTGGTTCTAGTATCGAGGTCAAGGATTCAGGGCCGACCTGTCGGGCGGCCCTGAATCCTTGTATTGCTTTGGTAAACGGTGTCGCCAGTTTTACAGTCATGCTCATAGCTCTAGATGGCTTGCTTTTGACAAATAGGCGATAAAGCATAATCAGCCTATAATGTTCCCACTGCTGGGACTCGGGCCTCCTCTGTTCGAGAGGGACTACGCACAATTGAGTGTAATCCACCAAGCGAGCACGCGAGCCCAGTGCGATACGATTTTTTCCTTCACTGTTTTGAGTGATGATGAAAAAAAACTTTTTTGCAAAAAAAAAAAACAACCGACTTCCAAAAACGACACTGCAAAGTGAAAAATAACTTTAATTTCGGAAGTCGGTGTCGTCGGGTTCGCATTTTCGTTGTTTGCCACCGACTTCCGAAATTAAAGTTATTTTTCACTTTGTAGTGTCGTTTTTGGAAGTCGGTTGTTTTTTTTTGCAAAAAAGGTTTTATTTTTCACTTTTAAGTTGTAATTTTTACCAGTAATTTAGGTTTAAAAACCAAACTACTGAACCGTTTTTGATGAAATTTCTATGGGACTACTTCAGAAGTATCTCCTTTCGAACAAAAAAAGAATTTTGAAAATCGATCCACAATTGGCGGAGAAATCGCGTAACAAACACACAAAAAAAAAATACATACCGTCGAATTGAGAACCTCCTCCATTTTTAGAAGTCGGTTAAAAATAGTAGCCCACCGGTATCGGGAACAGGGTCAAAGCTACCGCAGCGGTCAGGGTTCCAGAGAGAGGAACATCCTGACAATGCGAGCTGTGTCCAAAAGTACCGCTTTCTGAATCAAGCCCTTGATCCAGCTGCCCAACGAGAGCCTCCTCAGGTGTTGTTCGAGGCTCTTGGCTATTAAGCCAGTGGCTGTCGCGACTATCGGCACAATGATTGCTGAGTCCACATTATTATTATTATCTCCTTTATTTCATTTAAATGCTTACAAATTATATTTTTAAATATTTTTACAAAAAGATATAAAAAACATTTAAAAATATAAAAAATAGTAGCCCACCGGTATCGGGAACAGGGTCCAAGCCACCGGTGGTCAGGGCTCCAGAGAAAGGAACCTCCTGACAATGCGAGCCGTGTCCAGGAGTACCGCTTTCTGAATCAATCCCTTGATCCAGCTGCCCAACGAGAGCCTCCTCAGGTGTTGGTCGAGGCTCTTGGCTATTAAGCCATTGGCTGTCACGACTATCGGCATTGTGCCGATCGCTGAGTCCACATCCCACATGTCGACAACTTCGCGAGCCAAGTCAAGATACTTGATTTTTTTATCTTTCTCGGCTTTCATGAGGTTCTCATCATGCGGGACGGTTATGTCAACAATCATTGCGCATCGCTCAGATCGATCCACCACCACTATATCAGGCTTATTGGCAACAATAGTCCTGTCAGTGATGATGGATCGATCCCAGTACAGTATGATATTTCCATTTTCGAGAACTGGGTCGGGCACATACCTGTAGTACGGCACCTCAGATTCCACGAGGTTGTATTTCAGAGCAAGTTGCTGATGGATTATCCTAGCTACAAGGTTGTGTCTATGCAAGTACTCTCCGTTAGCTAGACGAGAACACCCGGAGATAATGTGCCTGATTGATTCCCCCGGCCAGTAGCATGCCCGACAGATGTCAATCGTGCCGTCTTTCACAATAAATCTCCGGTAATTGTTCGTCATCATAACTTCGTCATTAATTGCACAGACAAAACCTTCGGTTTCTCCAAAGAGGTCACCAAAACGCAGCCAGGCTACGGACGCTAGTAGATCTACATCAGGCCCATGTAGGGCCCGGAAGAAGCGTCCATGAAGCTCCTTACTCTGCCATACCTCCATGCGTTCATTAGTGTCAAACACTACTGGTTTGCGCCAGTTCTCTTTATCCAAGGAAAGCGGGGTGAGCCCCTTGTCCATCGCGACTACATCTCGATGCATCCCCACGTCGTTTTCTAGAAAATATTCCCTGAGACTGCATATCTCGCGATTGTGGAGGTTCTTAGCGTTTAAAAAGCCTCGACCTCCACACTTTCGCGGGATATACAGTCTCATTACCGATGATCGTGGGTGATGCATTCGATTTGCAGTCAGTAGCGTACGGACCGAACTCGACGCCCTGGATAGGAGGCTATCCAGGGCGTCGAGTTCGGTCTGAGTCCATTTGAGTATGCCAAAAGAGTACATCAAAACCGGCATGACCCAACCGTTGAAGGCGCGCACCTTGTTTCCGCCTGATAAAAGACTATTAAATACTTTTTTCAGGCGGCCAAAGAAGCGCTCCTTCAACGATTGCTTCATGTCAGTAACATTGATGCCCAACGCTTCCGACATACCCAAATGCTTATAGGTTTCGGATGCGGAAAGGGCTCTAAGGTTTGTGAAATCCGAGAGTTGAGTTCCCATGGATTCCACAATCTTCCCTCGCTTTATATGCATGACCGCACATTTGTCCACACCAAATTCCATACTGATGGCTCTACTGAAGGTTTCAGTAATTTTCAGTAGCTCCATCAGTTGCAAATTGTTGGGGGCAAAAAGTTTTAGGTCATCCATGTAGAGGAGGTGAGATATAACTTGACCACCTCTCCTCAACCGATAGCCTAGACTTGAATCTTCCAGCAGTGTGCTTAGAGGATTCAAGGCTAAGCAGAACCAAAGCGGACTCAAACTGTCGCCCTGGAATATTCCTCGCTCGATCCTTATCGGCTCGCTATTCCTGTGGATATTTCGACATCCTGGATAGCGAAGAACTGTCCTCCATTGCCCCATACACGTCATCAGGAAGGTGCGCAGAGTTGTATCTACTTGATACAACTCCAGCACCCTCATGAGCCATGTATGCCATTATTATTAAAAGCTCTACAAAACGGGAGAAGACCTGCTGTCTTGTACAAACCGGAATGTACAGTTACCAGCAGCTAAGATAAGAATAAAGGCAATGGACGCGTGCTTGTGTGTCCAGAGTGGATGCGATTAGGAATGAGAAGACAGGGAGGTATGGTATAAGAGGGAGTTTGAAAATAGTGCCATGATAGTAAAGCGGAGGAGCAGCCAATTGCCGTATGGATAAATGTGATGTAGAGGAATGAGGAGCATGCGACACCGACACTTGGTAGGCATGAATGTGGATAGCAATAAGAGGACAGGTAGACCAAAGACAAGGTAGGTGATGATGCGGGATGAGACGGTGGAGAACGAAGAGGACTCCGAGATGAGCGACAGTGTGGAAGAGAGAAGGTAGGGGATGGTGCGGGATGAGACGGTGGAGAACGAAGAGGACTCCGAGATGAGCGACAGTGTGGAAGAGTGAAGGTAGGGGATGGTGCGGGATGAGACGGTGGAGAACGAAGAGGACTCCGAGATGAGCGACGGTGTGGAAGAGAGAAGGTAGGGGATGGTGCGGGATGAGACGGTGGAGAACGAAGAGGACTCCGAGATGAGCGACAGTGTGGAAGAGAGAAGGTAGGGGATGGTGCGGGATGAGACGGTGGAGAACGAAGAGGACTCCGAGAGGAGCGACAGTGTGGAAGAGAGAAGGTAGGGGATGGTGCGGGATGAGACGGTGGAGAACGAAGAGGACTCCGAGATGAGCGACAGTGTGGAAGAGAGAAGGTAGGGGATGGTGCAGGATGAGACGGTGGAGAACGAAGAGGACTCCGAGATGAGCGACAGTGTGGAAGAGAGAAGGTAGGGGATGGTGCGGGATGAGACGGTGGAGAACGAAGAGGACTCCGAGATGAGCGACAGTGTGGAAGAGAGAAGGTAGGGGATGGTGCGGGATGAGACGGTGGAGAACGAAGAGGACTCCGAGATGAGCGACAGTGTGGAAGAGAGAAGGTAGGGGATGGTGCGGGATGAGATGGTGGAGAACGAAGAGGACTCCGAGATGAGCGACAGTGTGGAAGAGAGAAGGTAGGGGATGGTGCGGGATGAGACGGTGGAGAACGAAGAGGACTCCGAGAGGAGCGACAGTGTGGAAGAGAGAAGGTAGGGGATGGTGCGGGATGAGACGGTGGAGAATGAAGAGGACTCCGAGATGAGCGACAGTGTGGAAGAGAGAAGGTAGGGGATGGTGCGGGATGAGACGGTGGAGAACGAAGAGGACTCCGAGATGAGCGACAGTGTGGAAGAGAGAAGGTAGGGGATGGTGCGGGATGAGACGGTGGAGAATGAAGAGGACTCCGAGATGTGCGACATTGTGGAAGAGAGAAGCAGAGCTGGAGAACGACGAGTGTGACGACTCAGGAGATAGTATGGTTGGGTACAACACGCGGGAAACCACCAGGGCACTTGTTACATATATTTGAAGTTATTGCGTGGAAAGATCTCTAACCTGGCTGTACCAAAGGATGTGTGTCTAAACGTGCTGGATTACGTGTCGCGGTGACGGAGACCGCGGTTACTGGCGGTGCCTCGCGGCCGGACCGCCCCGAAGCACCTTGGACGCGCATCTTGCATACACTCAACGAAATCGCGGAAACGATGGATTTATTTACCTGTTCTCTGAATGAGTTCTCAGAAAAATTACTTTACATGTAATAAGCTTTTTTGGTTGAAGTTTACACGGTAATGTACATCATATATTTTTTTTTTTACTTTTATAATTCTCTTATTTTAGAAGTTACAGGGGGGGGGGCACATTTTACCACTTTGAAGGGTCTCTCGCGCAAACTATTCAGTTTAATAAAAATGATACTAGAAACCTCACTATCATTTTTGAAGACCTATCATAGATACCCCACAAGTATGGGTTTGATGAAAAAAAATAAATGAGTTTCAGTTCCAAGATTACCCCCAAAATTTATTGTTTTTTTTTTTCTATAGTATTTTTGTGTGAAAATCTTAATGCGGTTCACAGAATACATCTACTTACCAAGTTTCAACAGTATAGTTCTTATAGTTTCGGAAAAAAGTGGCTGTGACATACGGACGGACAGACAGACAGACATGACGAATCCATAAGGGTTTCGTTTTTTGCCATTTGGCTACGGAACCCTAAAAAGATACTCGATATCAGTTAAGTGAGACGGTTATTCTCATAATGAATGAAATTCGCTTGTATTTTTAGTCACGCATACCTAATAACTGACGGAGGCTTCCTAACCTCCGTCCGTCGCTCGTCGACGTCGCAGTAACATGATTAATAATAACGCCGTATCTCTCCGGTGGCGTCGTGGTGGGGCTTGCGCACTCCGAACTCTAGGCCAGTGCCGGAAGAGTTTATTTTGCCGAAACAGGTCTAGGGTGAGGAGCCAGACCAAGAGAGATACAGAAACCCGCAGGGCAGCATGTGGCGAGCTGTTGGGTAGTAGCGACCCCACGGACCCTATATCCCGGGAGAAATCTTGTTCCTCACCTCTGGCTTGCCTTTATTGGCTGGATGGAGTGAATAATGACGAGGAACAGAGCTCCCACCTCATTCTTGCCTTTACTGGCTAGCTTGAGTGGAGACTCACAAGAGCAAACTTGCTCGGGGAAAGGAAGTGTTCCAGTCAGTGCTCGTAGGGATCTTTACCATCTTCCGGGCTCTGGGATTATTCTGAAAGCCGTGGAATACCTCTCCACTCCTCATAAGCACCTCAGGACATGTTGCCCCCTTGTTGCTACGTCACTATGTGCTAGCGACCGTTTCCGGTGGCCTATTATTGAGTGTGCAAGTCACCCCCTGCCATTTTATCCGTGTATATACAAAACATTGATCAGGCAGGGGCTATAGTTCTTCCATAGTTATTGGTAACCAGTCCACTTTAGCCACCCAAACCCTTAGGCCAAATTTGTGTTTTTCCATATCCTGCAATAGTCCTACACTAACCCGGGGTTATCTTTGGGTGCACTTGCATAGTGCATACAGGGACAATCGTCGGGTGGTGCCACATTTCAATAAAATTTTAAAATTAATAGTTGTGCATCAAATCTTGACGACGTAAATAACGCCCTACTGCAGATCCAAAATTGGTTCACTGCTAATAATTTAGTATTAAATGGAAAAAAAACGAAGTGCATAAGATTTTCTTTACCAAATGTCAAAAGTAGTCATTGTGAGATAGAATTGAATCAAGAGAAACTAGAATTCCTCGATAAAACTGTTTTCCTGGGGATCACGCTTGACTCAAGGCTTCAATGGGGTCCTCATTTAACCCCTTCATCCCTTGCAGGACGACTAAAACTGTGAGAAAAATCCGTCAATTTACTGATGTTGATACCGCGAGACTAGTCTATTTTAGTTACTTTCATAGTATTATGTCGTACGGTATTTTGCTATGGGGACGGGCTGCAGACATCGAGTCTATTTTTATTCTGCAGAAAAGAGCCATCAGAGCCATATAATTAGCCTCCGCAGGCGTGACTCTCTAAGGGAATTGTTTAAAGATATTAACATCATAACGGTACCTTGTCAATATATCTATGAAAACATTATGTACGTAAGGAAAAATCTACATCTTTTTAGTAAAAGAGGTGAAAGACACAATTATATCACTAGAAATAGGGAGCAATTAGTTCAACCAGGTTTCAGGCTGGCTAAAGTAGATTCATCTTTCATGGGGTACTGTTTAAAATGTTACAATAAAATACCTCCCCACATAATAGAACAGAATGAAACGAAATTTAAATCTTGTATAAAACGCACACTATGCAGCCAGGCATATTATAAATTGGGGGATTACATCGCTGATAAAAATGCTTGGCTAAACGCTGGTCCTGCTCCATAAGGACACATAAATAAATTGATTAGCATTTGAAAATACTGTTGGAACTGCTGAAGATTTTAAAATACTTTTTTTTTGCATTATATAAACTCAATCTCCTAGTATTGTATAATTGTATAGCACATGTGTGAGTACTATGTAATACTATAAAGCTACCATTTACTGGGTACGTCTTTCATTGACTTGAATGTGCCCTGGCAGCAGAGAGTATGCCATGCTCACTCAAATGTCTTGCTGATGGTGGCGCATGTGTTGGATCATTTGGCTCACTTCAAAATGGTTGAGCTGAATGGTGCTAATCCATGCGTCATGTTCGTGAACGGGCGCCGTCAGTAGGGACTGGTCATCTCTTTGCTGCCATGACTTATTTTAATTTAATTTAATATTTGAATTGTTCTTATTTTTATTTTTTGAAACTTTTCATTACGGACGCTTTTAACGTTCTGCATCGTTCTCTCATGCATAATTTCTAACATGAATGATGTAACCAATACTTTGTAACCATATTATATTGATTTAAAAGAGTGTCCATGGAGTTTCTTGCCCGTTCTTTTCCATAGGTAACTACGCTTTGGAATGGGCAACTAGCTTCATTTTTCTGACTGACCGACCTCTTGACAATTCAAAAGTGCCTGTAATTTTTTATTTTTATTTATAGGGAAAACAAACAGTAGTATACTAAAAATATACAAATGGTCTTAAACATATGACTTAACAAATATACTACCCACTACATTTTCCACAGATTACTACTTACACTAAGACAAACTGAATAGCAAACGTTAATTGTAGCCAGGGTATGTAAAAACATTAGAAGCTACTGTTGACCCTTCAAAATTTTGATTATGTCAGTTCTAAAGGTATATCTGCTTACAAATAATATATCAATTGCACAAAATAACTTATTGTATGTGTCGACTAAACGGCGTAGCGGTGAGCGCACACCAGCATTGGATTTGCAAGAACTAGTAGCGAATAGCTGTCTGGTGCGCACCTCCCGCCCCTGCACTGTTCGAGGAACCAGGTAGTTAACACAAGCTGTTCACCAAGTCGGGGTAATCAAATTTGTTTCGGCATACACCGTATAGAGTCATTGTCTCAAGGAGCGAGCGCCTTTTCTGTAATGTAAGGAGGCCATATTTTTTGAGCATGGACTGATAAGACGTTTTTTTTTCGAAAACATCTATACTCCATGGCTCGAAGGTACTTACGTTGAACTAATGTAATGGTTTAATTGAAATAAATATTTTGAGTTTGAGTTTGATTTCCTAAGGGGCCTCTGCGTGTTGGCTTCGGCCCCTCGTACGCCTTCCAAAGGACCGGGACCCCGTGGTCCCGAGATATGTTAAAATATAAAAATAAATAATAATAATAATATTAATTCAAAAAATTATAAGGCATAAAAAATAGTACAGTTTTGCTTAAATTTAAATTATATTTCTAAGACTTACATGCCTGAACTAGGTAATCCTGTGTTTCAGGCGAAAAGAGCTAAAACAGTCTTTAAAAATTAATAAATAATCAAAAGTTGACAATAGAAAAATAATTATATGTTGAGTAGCATAACTCATAGTTTCTAAATTTAATAAATATTTGTATACCCATATTTACTTTAACACAGTTAGTAAATTCTCTGTTTCTTCGTAAGACATGCTTTGGAGAGCCTCCTTGAGGATTCTCTTACAATTTGTATAGTTCAAAGAATAAATGTTTGCTTTCGAGTTTAGTCTAGAGAGAGGTCCGAGGTACAGGTAAAATTTGGCTATAAAAGCATGCTTTGTAGAATTTTGTGGACAAACTATATCTTTACGTCTTTTATTAGTATATCTAGTGCTGTAGGGTAGAGCTTTGTGTTGTTCAAAGTCAAAGTCAAATAATTTATTTCAAATCTATATATATAAAATTCAAAGTTCTGACTGACTGACTGACTGACTGATAGATCAACGCACAGCCTAAACCGCTAGTCCTAGAGTCATGAAATTTGGAGGGTGTGTTCTTCGTAAAGAGAAGACATCCACTAAGAAAGGATTTTTCGAAATTCCACCCCTAAGAGGGTGAAAAGGGGGGAATTCCTTTGTATGAAAAATCTTATTCCTTGAGTTAATAAACTTGAAACTTGGCACGAATACTTATCTAAATAAATTATGAAGATTGTCAGTTTTTTTTTCTTCTAAACTACCCCCTAATAAGGGATTGGGGGGTTTCAAAGTTTGTATGGAAGAATTTTAGCGCGCAGTCCGATTTACTCGAAACTCAGTATTTATACCTAATCTTGAAAGTAAAGAATGATGTGTATCAGGGTTTTTTGAAAATCTATCCCTGACGGGCTAAAATGGGGTAGTCAATTTTTCAGGGGGGGATTTTACTGCATGGCTTGATTAACTCGAAAATTAGTATAAATAATCTTTGAGTCAAGTTATGAATACATCTCAAACAATTTTTTTTAAAAAAATTCCATCCCTGTGGGGGTGAAAAGTGGGGATACAGTTTATATGAAAAATCTTCTTCATTAGGTTAATAAACTTGAAACTTTTCAAGAATACTCGCCTAAGTAAGTAATAAAGTTTATTATTATAAGTTTTTCAAAACTACCCCTCAAAGGGGGATATAGGGGTGTTTAAGTTTGTGTGGAATAATTTGAATGTGCGGTCCGATTAACTCGAAACTCAGTGATTATACTTAAGACCAAAAATAAAGAGTAACATGTAACAGGGTTTTTCGAAAATCTACCCCTAACGGGTTGAAAAGGGGTAGTTAATTTTACAAGGGAGGATTATAATGCGTGGCTTGATTAACTCGTAAATTGGTATAAATAATCTTTGAATCAAGTTATGAATAATCCCAAATCAGACTCACAAGTTGCAGAGGCGTTTGAAAATTTCTTTTCAGATATTCCCGTTTCTACTACTAAATCCCTAAACTCATCACCTTCTGTTGCTGAGTCTTTGCTTATGGAAAATGTTAATGGTTGCGATTCGGAATTTCATTTTGAACATGTTACCTGTAGAGATATAATTAAAACCTTTCACACTTTAAATGTAAAAAAGACTGCAGATCTGTGGGGTAATTCTGTAGAAGTTGCTAAGTCTGTTGTAGCACCTAATCTAGTGCTTATCTTTAATAGTTGTATTGAAAGTGGGGAGTTTCCACCTCAAAAATAGTAAAATAATACCTTTGTTTAAATCGGGTAGTACATCAGACCCTACAAATTATAGACCTATTTCTGTACTACCTACCTTTAGTAAAATTTTTGAGAAATTAATTTTGGAACAAATGCAAAGATTTTTTAATAAACACAAATTATTACATAGCAAACAGTTCGGTTTTACAAGGGGTCGTTCAACTACTGATGCCGGGTGTTGAACTTATAGGACATATTTATAATGCATGGGAAGACAAATGCGATGCCTTGGGCATCTTTTGTGATTTGTCCAAGTCATTCGATTGCGTTCTTCACGAAACTTTAATCAGGAAACTCCGCCACTACGGGATCCGGAACGCGCTGCTCTGGATCTTCTTACTTCATACTTGAGTAAGAGGATTCAGAGCGTTGATGTTAATGGAAAAAGATCTCCCGGATCTTTAGTAACAATGGGAGTCCCACAGGGCTCAATTCTTGGTCCTTTCTTATTTCTTATTTATATTAATGACTTGCCGTACCTCATAAAGGATAATCATGATATAGTGTTGTTTGCAGATGACACTTCACTTTTGTTTAAACTTAAACGTCAGCAGCAGGCTACTGACGATGTAAATAGCGCGATCTCTAAAGTAGTCCACTGGTTCAATGTTAATAATTTACTTCTAAACGAGAAAAAAACTAAATGCATTAAATTTACGTTACCTCACGTTAGACAGGTGAAAACTAATGTGTTGATAAAGGGCAAAGAATTGAATCCTGAAGACAGCACAGTATTCTTGGGCATAACTTTGGATGCTAAGCTACAGTGGGGTATAGACAAATTGTCTAAAAAGCTAAGTTCCGCAGCATACGCTGTTAGAAAAATTCGTAATTTAACTGATATAGAGACAGCCCGTTTAGTGTACTTTAGCTATTTTCATACTGTAATGTCGTACGGTATTCTATTGTGGGAAATGCCGCTGATATTCAGACTATCTTTGTTTTGCAGAAGCGAGCTGTTCGATCAATTTATAAATTAAGTCCGAGACACTCGCTCAGAGACAAATTTAAAGAAATTAATGTATGACTGTTCCTTCTCAGTATATTTATGAAAATCTTTTATATGCCCATAAAAATATGAAATGGTTTAAAACATACAGTGATATCCATGATATAAATACTAGGAATAAACACAAATTTGTTGTACCTACAACAAGGCTCAAGAAAATAGGTGGCTCGTTCAGATGCCAATGTACCTATACGCTTTTACAATAAAGTTCCAAGCCTCGTTCAAGATCTAAGCCTTAATAAATTCAAATCATTCATTAAACGTAAGTTGTGCCAGAAGGCCTTTTATACCGTTAAGGCTTATATTGAGGACAAAAAGGCTTGGGATTAAGCTGCTTCCAATTTTTACATATTGAATGTTTTTTTTTTTTGTTTTGTTGTTGTTTTTTTTTATATACACTTTGACATTAATGAATTTGATCTATGACATTTACTTACTTTGTAAAGTATTCTATTATTTTAATTATTGTGAATGTGAAGACTATGTGGGTCATTTTATATTTTATTTTTCTCTCTGTTCTCTTAGTTTTTGTCATGGTCTGGCAGTTTGAGTAATTAATGTGGCCTACCCAAATGTCCTTTCTTTGGTATTGTTCGTAAAATCGTTGAGCTCCTTAAGTTTTGAGTTGAGCTGCACGATTTCTGACATATGCGTGCACTGACTGGACAGGTCCTCTCAATCTGTGTGGTTCTTTCCTCAATAGAACATAACAGACATCGACCTACATGGTCTTCATATGATCTGACCAAGATTATGTCTGGACTTTAAAAGAGACTGTGACCTCTGAGTTTGTTTCGGCCTTTCTTCTCAGGCTAGTCAGATAGGAAACGCCGGCCTCATCTAGTTTTAAAATATGATTGACGTGTAAAAGTGTTTGTACAAACCTACTTACAAAATAAAATCATTTATCATTTAAACGATTTTTCAAAATTCCACCCCTGTGGGGGTGAAAAGCGGCGGATACAGTTTATATGAAAAATCTTATTCATTTAGTTAATAAACTTGAAACTTGTAATTAATAATAAGTATGTAAAGTTGTCGAAAATTTACCACTGACGGGACAAAAAGGGGTAATTCAGTTTTTAAGGGGAGGATTTGAACTTGAAACCCTATGTTAACATTTTCACGCCTAAACCACTGAACTTCTGATTTGGCATAGAGATAGATGGCATCCTGGGGAAGCACATACATTTTATCCTGTAAGCATGTTCCCGTGGGATAATTTCCGACATCCACGCGGGCGAAGCCGCGGGCAGAAGCTAGTTAATTATATAATTATATGTGAAGACGATGCACCTAAAATAAAATTATTAATGAAACCATGACATAAACTAACTGTGTGATAGATACGTGGTGCTCACATACTCGTATTTACAAACATTCCAAAAGTAGACGATTTTCATAAATAAATAAGGAGTAATAAGTCCGGGTGTGACTTAAAGTAATTACAGAATGTAATTCAATGTCAAAAAGAAAAAAAAAAAATTATACAATTACATTAGCAACCAGTTTGATTTTGTCTAGACTCTAGAGATTGTCCTATGGAGCAGGACCAGCATGTTTTAATAAAGTGCCCATAATAAATAGCTGTCGAACTGTTAATACTTCACAAGACTTGTACAGGAGGCTAGTAGGAAAAAGGAAAGGGCGGAAAGTAGACACTTCGAGAATCGCCCTCTGAGCTCTCTCGATGGTTAGTAACAATGTTTTACCCGCTCCACCCCATGTGGTAATACAGTAAGTTAAAATTGATTGACATAGAGCAAAGTAAACTTGTTTAACTATTTTTGGATCAGCAATACAGCGTTACTTTTTAAAAACAAATATCATTTTGCGAATTCTATTATTTAAAGCTTCTATATGTTGCTTGAACGAAAGTGTTTCATCTATTATAACACCAAGGTATTTTAAATAATAATAATAATATCCCTGGACATTTCACACAGCGCCATCTAGTCCCAAGCTAAGCAACCTAATGCTTGTGTTATGGTAACAAGATGGCTGATAAACTACATATATACATTTTTTTTTTTTGTAAATACATACATATTATAGATAGAAAAACACCCAGACTCGGAACAAATACATGTAGGTCATACAAATATTTGTTCCGTGCGGGAATCGAACCCGCGACACGCAGCGCAGCAGTCAATCGCTTAACCACTGCGCCGACCGTGCCGTCAAATGATAAATGATTTTATTTTGCAAGTAGGTTTGTACAAACACTTTTACACGTCAATCATATTTTAAAACTAGATGAGGTCGCCGTTTCCTACCTGACTAGTCTGAGAAGAAAGGCCGAAACAAACTCAGACGTCACAGTCTCTTTTAAAGTCCAGAAATAATCTTGGTCAGATCATAAAGACCATGTAGGTCGATGTCTGAGATGGTCTTTTGAGGAAAGAACCACACAGATTGAGAGGACCAGTCCGGTCAGTGCACACATATGTCAGAAATCGTGCAGCTCAACTCAAAACTTAAGGAGCACAACGATTCGACGAACAATACCAAAGAAAGGACATTTGGGTAGGCCACATTAATTACTCAAACTGCCAGACCATGACAAAAACTAACAGAACAGAGAGAAAAATAAAAAATAAAATGACCCACATAGTCTTCACATTCACAACTAGCTTCTGCCCGCGGCTTCGCCCGCGTGGATGTCGGAAATTATCCCACGGGAACGTGCTAACAGGATAAAATGTATGTGTTTCCCCAGAATGCCATCTATCTCGCGGGCCCTTTGTGGCTAATTACAATAGAAAACCAATTGTGTCTCATTAGTGGTGATTAAGAGGGTACCTATATGATATCTTTACCTAAGTACCTCATCATCTCATCTGCCTAGCCTTTTCCCAACTATGTTGAGGTCGGCTTCCAGTCTAACCGGATGTAGCTGAATACCAGTATTTTACATGGAGCGACTGGTTATCTGACCTCCACAACCCAGTGACTGGGTAATACGTGATAAGACCCGGATACCGGATACCGTACCTAAGTTCCTACATAATTAAAAAATAAATAAACTCAATAACAGAAAATTAAATACCTACCTACCTAAATAAACATATTTCTGATGATAACTAATCTAAACTCAATAAATAAGCAAAATCCCTAAAAACTAATATCTATACGAATGACTAATCCTACCTCATCATCATCATCTGCCTAGCCTTTTCTCAACTATGTTGGGGTCGGCTTCCAGTCTAACCGGATGCAGCTGAATACCAGTATTTTACATGGAGCGACTGCCTATCTGACCTCCACAACCCAGTTACTGGGTAATACGATACCCCTTGGTAAGACTGGTTGTCAGACTTTCGGGCTTTTGACTACCCGTAACGACTGTCAAAGATCCACGAATTACAGCCGGGACCAACGGCTTAACGTGCTTTCCGACACACGGAGGGGTCTCGGTATGTGAAGATGGCCACCCATCCACAGACTAACCGCAGCAAACGTAGCTTAACCTGACCGATCGACCTGTGCGGCTGATAATATTTAGCCACGGGCCCCTCACTAATCCTACCTAACAGTATTATAAAATAACCTACGGTCACTACGTACACTATCAAATATATACTACCTATACTTTAAAATTAAAATCTATACCTACGACTTATATAAAAATAAACCTAAATAACTCTAAAAACTAAAAGGAATAAAAATGAACTCCACTGCGGGTGACCTAACCTACGACAAACTTATTATTTGCGGTTGGTACAGTAATCGGGTCTATGGTTCGAACCGCAAAATTAAGTTTGTTTTTTATTGTATATACTTTTCCGGGATAAAAAGTACCCAGTGTGGTGCCCAGGATATTAAAGAATAATTATACCAAGTTTCATCGTAATCGAACCGGTAGTTTTTGCGTGATGCCTGAACAAACAGACAGACAGACAGACAAAAATTTTTTTAATCACATTTTTGGGTTCGGTGTCGGTCTAGTAACACCCCCTGCCATTTATTTTTTTGATATTTTCAATGTACAGAATTTTCACTTCTACAGATTTATTATAAGTATAGAATAGATACTAATACTTTACAAAGTAAGCAAATGTCATAGTATACAGGATAATTTTTTATTCAGTGCGTAAATTTTCACAGGGTGTTCTACCCATGAATATGAACAACTTTCACTATGGGACCATCTCTGCAATCACAAAAAAAAATCAGCTGTTTCTTATAAAAGTTCAATACCTACTCGACCAAAATGTATGAATCTGCTGATTTTTTTTTCGTGATTTCAGAGATGGTCCCATAGTGAATGTTGTTCATATTCATGGGTAGAACACCCTGTAAAAATTTACGCACTGAATAAAAAATTATCCTGTATATTAAATTCATTAATGTCAAAGTGTATATAAAAAAAAACAACAACAAAACAAAAAATAAAAACATTCAATGTGTAAAAATTGGAAGTTTTAGTTTTTGTTGTATTTGCCATTTTAATGTTAGGACAAACACACTGGTTATTTGTGGAAATTGTGCAATAATGAGCATATAATGTCGAGGTCATGATCTAGACTTAGATTACAAAGATTGTTTATGTATATCAAAAATAGTGTCCCACTGTCAAGGAATTTGTTCTGAGCGTTCGCGGGACCTTTGCGCTCTTGTTGTTTTGAAACTTTTGAAGCATGCAGCGTATCACATATTATACAAAGTAAAATCAATTTTGAAAATGTCTATTTTGTGTTAAGTAACTTTTTCCGAACTTGCGGTTATCATTTTCAAAGCAGTAACTTAATAAGGCGTCGACGTGCTTTGATGCTAGGTAATAGACTAATAGTTAAGGCAGCAAGCATTTCGAAGGACGCCGACGCGTCGTTACCGTGCATGCATCCACATGTAACATACTAGTCGCAGCGACTGGCCGCGTCCGCGCCGCGCCGCGCCGGAACCGTACAGTACCCAAATACACAGTTAGGAGCATGCCGAGTGCTGCGGGGACACGGGAGGCTCGCGCGGCGCGGGCGCATAGCTTTCGGCGCACAAATAAACAAACCAGTTCCAGCTCCCCCCGCCCCCTGCGCTATCTATACCCGGCCCCTCCCCGTGACCCGCGCTGGCCCCGCACACACCTGCAGCCTCCGCGCCGTGCCCGTTTAATGCACGAAATGAACTTTTGGTATCTGTATCTGCGCCGCTGTACGCCCGCCGATGCTCTCGTTCATCTTGTAAACATTACTAGCGAGCCGCCGCTGACCGCTCGGGCGCGGTCTACTGATGTGGCGACCTATGAAAACATCGAGAAGCTAAATATCAATTTTAAATTATCTAGAGTCTAGAAGATGGTAAACGAATCGCATGAAGATCCATTGCCTAGTTTAGAAGAAATAAGCGGACAACCAGACAGACACGAGAAACGACATGGTTTTATGAAGTCTCGACGCTACATACGCGCCTACTATCTGCTGCTCGTACCTACAGTGTACGCCATCATGGTCCAATTATTTTTGAATAACGTGTAAGACTTAGAGACGCAGATCTCAGGTCTTTTTGCGATACTATGCAGATCGTTTGCCAAATCGGTACCCGGGGAAATAACATTTCTAGTCCAAAAGTAGGTGTCGCTCGTGCCGAAGCCGCGGTGGAGCAGGAGACGAAGCGGGAGGCGCTGGGCACGGAGCGGCGCGGGCGGGCGGCGGCCGGCAGTACGCGGGTGCACGCGAGCGCGACTGGTCGCCGCTTTGAGCTTAGAGCGGCGCGGCCGCGGACTGTGATGCGAGCGCGCCGCCCGCCATGGCCACGCTCGGCCTCTCCAAGGTGTTCATTCTCGACAAGTACTTCACCGAGCTGCAGCGGTTCTGGGAGACGGAGAAGAAGCTGCAAGGTGAGCGCGCGCCCCCTGCCCCCGCGCGCCGGCCCTGCGCCCGCGCGCTCTGCGGCCACGAGACTGTGATGATTATTACTTTTTGTGTCGTGTTCCGAGCTCGAAAGCTCCGCGTAGTATTACTTAGTGTGCGTGCGTGCGTGTGTGAGAGTGTCTGTCTGTGAATGTGTCGAATTGCTTTTAAGCTGTTAGAGGATCAGGCTCCGAGGACTGCGGCAGGCCGTGCACTTGCTGTTCGTCGCTGTTCTCGGGGCTCGCGCAGTCAGTCTGTTCTTGTGCAATAAACTTACTATGAACCTCACTCCAAAGTTAGTGGTGATGCTAACCACTCAAATCAAAAATGCCTGTAAAGCAGACTTCAATACACAAGATTTGAAGTATTGTGTAGTCGACCTCGTAATTGCTTTGCCACCCCAAGCATAATGTCACTTACACTATTCTTCTATGTAACAATAAGGTAGTTTCAACCTTATTGAAGTTTCAGTTTGATCGGAATTGTTGTCAAAAGTGGTAATGCTATGACGACTAAGCACCTGCTAACATTTTATTAAGTGCTCTACTCCAAATTTCGTATTGTGTTCGTGGAAGGGTCACGTACAGTGTAGAGCGGTGCTGTGTCGCTACCTGCGCATTGTTGTCGCCCCCGCCCGCCCTCGCCTGGAGGCTTCACTCAAGGTCCCGGAGGCGCGGTGACGAATTGCTCTAAAAACAAACAGAAAAAGGACCACAAGGTTTTCTTTTTCCTTCTTATTTTGGATTCGTGTAGTGTGATTGTTTTTTGAGGGAAAATAGGTACAGTTTGTCTTAAACCTCGGCAACAACTCCCTTCCTGCTTCTAAGAACTTAGGCTCTGCCTAATATTTCCAAAACCTGTGCAACCCTTCCTGCTCACTATTGTAAATGGTTTAATAATACGGAATTTACCCTGCACTGGTCCGCTAATCTGAGGGTCTACTCCGAAGTAGTATCGGCCGAATGTTCGGCCGTTTTCTGCTACGAAGTTACTATTTGGTACGGTCGGTTCTGATCCTGCACTCCTAAAATCTTTCGAATATTGACTATGGTCCCGACCCAACTGAGCCGATCCGATTTTTTTCGCATTTTTCAATAATATTCGGTTCGGCCATGTGTCAGTCCGATCAGAACATTCCCACTATGCCCTTCGGAGTAGGCCTCCTGAACTTCAGAAGTAATGAGTAGATTGAACAAGAGTTACCAAAAGCGAACTGTCCCGAGGGGTTAGGAGCGCGCCTGTTGTGGGGACGCCAGTAACGTCACGGACCTGGGCGAATTCGGACTGGATGGACTTACACTTACAAGCACAAAGCGGGCCAACTCAGATCTGCGGTCATATACAATCTGGCATTACGCGGCCGGGTATATTATCTAGTAGTACGTAATCACGCAACGCTTGGTCCTAAATATACCCGACTAAGATCCTCCAACTGGGGTATATTTAGTACCTAGTTAGAAATTTCGAAAGCCTCATGCTAACTATACCCGACCAAACCCTATGGGGAGTTACCACAAGGTACATTTAGTAAAGACGCGTTGGAAGCGCTAACAGTAGCGATGCCAAGCGCTAAGAATTACAACGAAACTATAAATCTAATAATAATTCAGCCTGTGTAGCCGCGCTGCAGTGCACAGCTTCCATTTCCGTTACTACTCAGCCTGATCCCGAGCCTATGAAGACCAATCCCGCCATCGATCGACGCCTGATTTCATACAATTACAATAAAAATCAGGCGCAATTTCCCGAAAACGATGAACGGGCGCCTAAATCATCAAATCTGCCTAGCCTTTACCCAACCATGTTGGGGTCAGCTTCCAGTCTAACTGATGCACCTATACCAATATCTACAAGCTTGTTGGTAGACGTAGCGTAAACTTCGAGCCCCCCCTGCGGCTGTTATCATTGAGCCACGAGCCCCTCCCACTACTAGACCTATTTAGCCATACTGTGACGCCTCATAAGGTATACACCGAATAAGGCTCTCCGTATATATAATATGATAGAACCGTCAATACTTGTGCAGTCTCTGTTTTGTACAGACTGCCTTTTCGCTTCTTAGCCTCCATAATATTGTGTTAACTAGTTTTCAAATATTGACCAAAAAATGTACGTGTAAAAGTGGCTTATAATATGTAATTACGGAAAAAAACATCATTTATTTTAATTGTAAAATAGAAAGTTCTTGAGGTGAAGGGAATTTTGTGCTTTTTCATTATAATCGACTGAACAGTTGTACACAGACAATTTGTCCTGGATTAACAAATATGGTGATACTCTTGTCCGGGTACATGAAATAGCTCCCCTAGGACCCAGGCGAACCGCGGTTATCAGCCCCATTAATGTTAAGTACTTGTTGACCTGCGTATACCATCCTCCCATAGGCACATACCTAACCTATTAACAGTGTCATTTGATAAAACTTTTCAAAAGCTAATTGTTTTACAAAAAGTAACCTGGAGTTTCTTGCCGGCTCTTATCCGTAGGAAGCGATCAATTGGAACCGCGCACATAGGTTCTGATGCTTCAGAAGTGCCCATTTAGGTTTATGTGAAATAAAACATTTTGAATTTGAAATGATGTTTTGTTCGCACTAAAGCTACTGTAGGTAGGTACATTGTGTAAATTAAATAGGCAGCTCGGAACTAACTCAGTTAATATCCCAATGTTTGTCCTTCGGGGCGTAATGAGGTCGTCCCTGTGAGGGTGAAGAGCAGGTGGCGCGCGGCCTGCGGGGGCGCCTTCTGCCACCACAGCGACTGCGTGCCACTAACTGCGCAGAAGCCGTGAGTTCGTGACTGACTGCACGCCGTGGCACTGTCTCCTGTACAATATGTTTATGGCGAGGGCTCTTTGTGACGCACGCTGCGGTGTGCAGTAAGGGACAGTGCCTGAGACGTTGCAGTCAGCTACCAGCCAGAGAGCGAGTTTCGCATCGTTCGCGTCGTATGGTTGCGAGGCTGGCGATCTCGCCGCCGCGCGGCGTTGCTGCACTAGCGCAGTTTGAAAATTTAGTGTTCGAGTGAGCAGTGTTATGCAAAACTGCATCTGTACTAAGTCGTGGGCGCGCGGCCCCCGCCCCGCGCTCCCCCCCCCCCCACCTAACGGCACGTAACAGATACGAGCGCGCCACACGGACAGCCTCCCGACGAGGACTAAGCTTCTACTAGCACTGAGCTTTGTGGATAGTCAGTACTGTTACTACATATACATTTTTCTGTAGTCTAACCTAGTCGCTTATTTCTTAATATAAGGAATGGCGATATACTCCATGCACTTGTAAAGGATAATTAAAAAAAAAAAACAAGTATACAACAAATAACAGGAAAACGCGAGAGAAACCACGCGCCCGCCCGCGCCGGCCGAACTGAGACGTTGTCCACAGCACGCGCAATGTAGCAGCCGCCAGTGCGTATACACAGCGGCGCTGGCGCTAGCCGCGACACTGCTCAACGTGAGGTAACCCTGGCTGGCCACACCCGACCGGCATGCGGCAGTGCTATGCTAGATTCATTCCAAAATATCCTTATTATCACTACTACAATCTAAGTATTAACGTATTCGTTCGAAGCACTTGATATGGAAAACCTCAAGAAATTCATGTTACCCAACCTGCATTTGAATGAATCACTTCAAAAAGTGCTCGAATCACTTCAAAAAGTGTTCGAATCACTTCAAAAAGTATCTACTAATAGTTCGGATTTGTCCGTAGGTTCTAATGACGATAGACTTTGACTAACTGTCCAATCTTCATGAATGGCCCGATGTGTAGTCTAAGACTTACAACACAATCTTAAAATATAAGGATTTAGGAATGAAGAAAACGCTCAGCCTTGTGTACATTGTTCTTTTGTAGGCTTGGTTGAGATGTGGGCACCGGCGGCGGCGGCGGCGGCCGGCTGGTCGGCTTCGTGGAGCCTGCACCTGTTGGGACGTTCTCATTAACATACACACCACATCACGCGCGTGAGGAAGTGGACGGACGACCTTTTGAATGCCAACGAGCACGCGGTGAGCGCACCGAGCGCCTACCGTCCGCCAGATAGGACATACGAACCGAGCTCACATACATGCAGACTCTAAATATTATGTTGACTACGCATACCACATACGCATAACACAACAACATGTCTCTTTTCTCGCAAGGGGCAGTCGTGCAAAGTGTTCCTCCCACATGTCGCCAGATGTAGTAATGTTTTGCTATTAATCGGGCACAAGTCCACACTCCGGCCAGTACTCAGCTGGAAACCCTTCTGGTGTCAGCTGTGCTTCGCAAGCGTTAGGCCACGTACTACGTAGTTTGTTTAATATGCATTGTAGGCATGCTGCGCAACTCGTCGGCTTGTGTTCCCTTCAACCGGGCCGGGTGGGTCAGTAGACGAAACCATGGGCTATCAATGTCTCCCCAAATTGAATGCGGAGGGTGTCGCCGCTCATGGTCGCGGCGGCGGCGGAGCGCGTGCGCGCGGCGGAGCGAGGCTGCGCCAGGCGCGCGAGTAGCTGGCGGTACCGTTACCTCTGATCGCTGCTCTATCCGCCACATAACTCCCATAAAAAATGAATAGTGTCGTGTTTGTGCGCGTGTGCTACACGTGGTGCGCGTGTGTGCGTGTGATCGGCATCCGGTGCAATTATCGTCGGCGCGGCGGGTGGCGCACGCGCACTCGGCTCTGTTTTTGCCCGCGCCGCGCTATGCGCTCGCTGTCACTCTGTAGCTAACATTGTTGTATGAATTGTTATTACTGTATCGAATACTTTCAAAATACCTCCTGATCGTGGATAGTGGCCGTGAGGCGTGAGACGTGGGGTGCCGCACTCTTCAATACAGACTGTGTGAAAGCGTAACGCTGAAAAGGTGTAACCTAAAGAAAAACAAGGTTGTATTCATTAAAATACGTGTTCTTAACAGCCGTTTTATTTGTGCTTGTTGTCTTCGCGAATCTGGTGCAGGTAAAAAAAAAATCATAATAAGTAGCGAATTACGTACTTGTCCTACAGTACCTATTGTACCTAATGAGTAGAGTATTTTATTTTATGATGTTCGTAATAGTCCGAATTAGGTTTTAGGGAAAGAAAAATCGGAAAAGTTTCACGTGAAATTTTCAAATTTGGAAACAACTCAACGTCCTTTTTCCTTTGGGGCTTTGTGTCAATTTTTTTTTTAATTAGGCCTGGGCAGCCTCTGTCGGGTCAGCTAGCATGTATACAGATTAATAGATGGGTACTTTCTTTTACGATCACAAGAATCAAAACAATTGTTTTTAGTTTTCGGCCGAAAAGAATCCACTTTCCGTCGAGCTCTACTAATATGTGAGTACAATCCCGGGCCAGCGCGGCCCGCGCGCGCCTCCCTAGCTACCTGCAAAAGACTTCAACGCGCTCTCAAGAATGCGCGATTCTCATAATATTATCAAGTTCACTTTATACATACAATTTATTTATTTACATCTTACGTCATCATTGAAGGGTTTTTATTTTACCTAGGTAATTCGATAGTGTACTTATTTAATTGTACCTTAATATTATAAAATGATTACTAAACGTATATTATATATTTATTTCACATGTATAGTTTAACTATACACAAACAAACATTGTATTTTGACCTACTTCAAAATACAATGTTTGTTTGAACTATTATGAAAAAATTAAACCTAAGTATTCATTCGTATTTATATATTTATTTGCATTCCATAATGTAGTAAAAAGTAAACATGTGTGTATGTAGTAAGTAATGTGTAAGTACTAAGTAAGGCAAAAAATTCGTTGAAAAATAAACGGAGACGTTCATTGAGCTGCAGTCGGTACATAGTACATGTTGAGAGGCTTGTTTGGGCATTACGTTATTAGAATATTTAAGGTTCAAAAAAAAATATCTCAAAGTGAAAAATAACTATAATTTCAGAATTCGTGTTCCCGCATTTTCGTATTTTGACACCGAGTACCGAAATTAAAGTTATTTTTCATTTTGTGGTGTTTTTTTTTTTTTTTTTTTTGTGTGCGTTACCCTGGCAAAATGTTGTGCATTTGAGAGGTGAGGCCATAACAAATAATTAGTGTATCATGAGGGGAAATTTGTTTACTAATAGCAAAATTTGTGTGAATTGTGGTTTAAAAGTTATTTGAGAAAAACACATTTTGCTGGAGTAACGTTTGAAACGTTACCCTGGCAAAATCGATTTTCAAAAATTCGTTCAACCTGGAACCAAATACATGAATAGATAGCTATTGTTGCGTAGTAAATGTTTGTAAATAGCAAAATTTGTGTGTGCTATGGTTCTTGAGTTATTTAAGATTTTGCTGCGGTAACGTTTTGGGATTTCCCAGATCTCGAAAACGGCTCAGCGCAGAGGATTGAAAAAATACAAATAAGAGACCTTAATTTGTTTAAATATTACTTTTTGATTTGGTTGTCGTAAACCAATGGAATTAAATGGTTTCAAAAATCAGATAAAAACGGATTTGCAAGTAAACCAAAACACTTATAACCAAATAAACAGCTGTAAAAAATACGCATGGTAGAGGCTTATAACGTCAAATATATAAAATTTTGTATCTTACCACGATAAGAGGAAAAAAAAACAAATTTGATTAATTTTAGACTGGCCGTACTTTAGCGATGAAATACGCAGTTTCCAAAACATTAATAAACGTGGCATACTTTAAACAAATTAAAATGATTCATGAACATTCATTCCTATTAATTTCAGCTTTCAATTACGGCTGTAATGAAAGTTATATCAAAATCAAGAATATGTCAGAAATTCTCTAATAAGCCGACCAAATTAAAAAGGTCAGTAAAAATAATAAAGTGGTCATGATTCATTATTTTTATTTAAAAATCAGTCTCATATTTGGTGTAATACGGTACCCGCACTTCAAACATTAAAAAATCGGTTTCACATATAACGTTTTTCTGCTTAACTGTACAAAACATCGGACACTAAGTTGCTAATTAGCGAAGACTACTCGTACGTACGGTGCGGCCGCTTTTTCGTGACCTTTTCGATTTGGTCGGCTTATTAGAGAATTTCTAACATATTCTTGATTTTGATATAACTTTCATTACAGCCGTAATTGAAAGCTGAAATTAACAGGAATGAATGTTCATGAATCATTTTAATTTGTTTAAAGTATGCCACGTTTATTATTGTTTTGGGAACTGCGTATTTCATCGCTAAAGTACGACCAGTCTAAAATTAATCGTTCATGAATCATTTTCTCATTTTCAATCTTCTGCGCTGAGCCGTTTTCTAGATCTGGGAAATCCCAAAACGTTACCGCAGCAAAATTTTAAATAACTCAAGAACCATAGCACACAAATTTTGCTATTTACAAACATTTACTACGCAACAATAGCTATCTATTCATGTATTTGGTTCCAGGCTGAACGAATTTTTGAAAATCGATTTTGCCAGGGTAACGTTTCAAACGTTACTCCAGCAAAATGTGTTTTTCTCAAATAACTTTTAAACCACAATTCACACAAATTTTGCTATTAGTAAACAAATTGCCCCCATGATACACTAATTATTTGTTATGGTCTCACCTCTCAAATGCACAACATTTTGCCAGGGTAACGCACACTTTTTATTTTGAAGTCGGTTGTTTTTTTTTTGTATAAAAGTTTTTATTTTTCACTTTTGTGTTGTACCTTCCTCACACAAATTCGTTTAACACTACTTGCTATGTAAATATTAGTGACAGGAAGTTATTAAAACATCAGTATAAACTAAGTGGAAAAAAATCGTATGCTTGAAGCTAACTCAAAAACTACCCAAGCAAGTGAATCGATAGTTTCGGACGTTTACGATGTCGGTCTATTCTGGATAAATCTCTCCGTGAAAACTTAGCTGAAGTGAGCTGTCACTTGCAACTTACAGTCCATTCTCAATTATTTTACCTCTGATTTTGCATCACACAAAAGCACAATGAGCTTTATTATCATTGTGATAAGGGGGTTGGGTTGCTGCCATTGTCAAGTCTTTCAAAATCACAGTGATCTCTACTATTGTGACAATAAGGATGCTATTGGGTTGCTGCTGTAGGAAGTAAAATAACCGTGAAAGGAACAGTCCTTTCACGGTTATTTTACCTGAAGTGAAATGTCAATAGTGCCAATCCCTAGCATTTGTATTCTAAGAATTGGCACTATTGACACTATGTCACTTCTCCTAAGTTTTTACGGTGAGTTTTATACAGATTAGATCGGCAGAAGGTCGGAACTTACGACCCGAGTGAGCAGTGTACACTGTCTGTCAAGTCTGCCACATGCACCGCGTGTACCTCTAACAACATGTTGCGTGTGCCCATGTGCTCTCACTTGTTTCTTTATACTGTCTGTCAAGTCTGCCACATGCACCGCGTGTACGTCTAACAACATGTTGCGTGTGCCCATGTGCTCTCACTTGTTTCTTTATACTGTCTGTCAAGTCTGCCACATGCACCGCGTGTACCTCTAACAACATGTTGCGTGTGCCCATGTGCTCTCACTTGTTTCTTTAAACTGTCTGTCAAGTCTGCCACATGCACCGTGTGTACCACTAACAACATGTTGCGTGTGCCCATGTGCTCTCACTTGTTTCTTTATACTGTCTGTCAAGTCTGCCACATGCACCGCGTGTACCACTAACAACATGTTGCGTGTGCCCATGTGCTCTCACTTGTTTCTTTATACTGTCTGTCAAGTCTGCCACATGCACCGTGTGTACCTCTAACAACATGTTGCGTGTGCCCATGTGCTCTCACTTGTTTCTTTATACTGTCTGTCAAGTCTGCCACATGCACCGCGTGTACCTCTAACAACATGTTGCGTGTGCCCATGTGCTCTCACTTGTTTCTTTATACTGTCTGTCAAGTCTGCCACATGCACCGCGTGTACCTCTAACAACATGTTGCGTGTGCCCATGTGCTCTCACTTGTTTCTTTATACTGTCTGTCAAGTCTGCCACATGCACCGCGTGTACCACTAACAACATGTTGCGTGTGCCCATGTGCTCTCACTTGTTTCTTTAAACTGTCTGTCAAGTCTGCCACATGCACCGCGTGTACCTCTAACAACATGTTGCGTGTGCCCATGTGCTCTCACTTGTTTCTTTATACTGTCTGTCAAGTCTGCCACATGCACCGCGTGTACGTCTAACAACATGTTGCGTGTGCCCATGTGCTCTCACTTGTTTCTTTAAACTGTCTGTCAAGTCTGCCACATGCACCGCGTGTACCTCTAACAACATGTTGCGTGTGCCCATGTGCTCTCACTTGTTTCTTTATACTGTCTGTCAAGTCTGCCACATGCACCGCGTGTACGTCTAACAACATGTTGCGTGTGCCCATGTGCTCTCACTTGTTTCTTTAAACTGTCTGTCAAGTCTGCCACATGCACCGCGTGTACCTCTAACAACATGTTGCGTGTGCCCATGTGCTCTCACTTGTTTCTTTATACTGTCTGTCAAGTCTGCCACATGCACCGTGTGTACCACTAACAACATGTTGCGTGTGCCCATGTGCTCTCACTTGTTTCTTTAAACTGTCTGTCAAGTCTGCCACATGCACCGCGTGTACCTCTAACAACATGTTGCGTGTGCCCATGTGCTCTCACTTGTTTCTTTATACTGTCTGTCAAGTCTGCCACATGCACCGCGTGTACGTCTAACAACATGTTGCGTGTGCCCATGTGCTCTCACTTGTTTCTTTACACTGTCTGTCCTCTGTCTAGTCTGCCACATGCACCGTGTGTACAGTCAACAGCAAAAGTAGATGATCAAAATCAGAAATTTAATACTAATGAACGGAGTTCGTAGCTATATGGCAGCTGTACTAGTAGTAAATGTTTGGTATAATTTACAATCACATACTTTTGAATCACTTCAACGCCACACAGTTCTGACGAGAACTCCGTGCATTAGTATTGAATTTCTGATTTTGATCATCTACTTTTGCTGTTGACTGTACCTCTAACAACATGTTGCGTGTGTTGTTACTTTATATTACGAAACCTAAATGTTCTTGTCGAACCTACTATTATGTTCATTTATGATGTTGGAATTCCATGTAAATCTGTTTCAGCGAGCTCGATTTCTCGACTAAAGAATTTTGATCCGCGAACTTGTTTGTGAGTCAGAGTGGCGTTCACATTGGTTTAGGATTCCTTTGTCAAAGCTACTTTCTATAGTACGTCGTTGTCAGTGCTCGAGAGTTCGAGAGCCGCTCGCTCGCTTTCATATTACGAGCTGCATCGTGAACTAAAGGCAAAGCCTTTGTTTTATGTTGCACTATCATGTTCGTACACAATCACCCTTCCTATTCGGCTTAGTATAGTGATAGTGGATATTCGAGCTACTGCCCTTTGGATTCTTTCATTAAACAATCAAACTATGCCCAATATATAAAAATCTTTGCTTTACATTTTATTTATTCTCAGCAGTGTATTTGGTGGACGTTAAACATATCCCCGAATAGAACCTCGGTATCGAGCAGAGCGCAGCCGGTCACACCGGCCCAGCACTGCGCACTGCACTCTCCCCGTGACACATGCTCGTCTTGTCAGATATGTGTACTCGGTGTGTCTAGCCTGGGAGGTGGAACGCATTCTTTGTAGGAATGTGCGCAAGGTGCATGTCTTTCAAGCTCGTCACAGCACGCCTATGATGACCAATAGGGTTGCCCTTACTACGAAATCTTCTAAAATTCTAAAAACTTTGATGAAAATCTCTTTTTGATGGCTTTTTACTGCAACATTCAGTCGTATAACAAAAACAGCATTGAAGTAGTCACAAATATCCCTACAAAAAAATACTACTAAATTGGTATGCTAAGGCGAGCATAACTCTGCCTGTCTTTGTACGGCTGAGCACACAGGTACACCGTGACCAAGGTTGGGAGTGGGACATGGGATCATTGTCTTTATCCCGGTAGTACGTTCCCATGGGGGTAAATTCCGATATTCAAGCGGCCGCGCGGGCAATACCGCGGCAAAAACCTAGTAGGCAATAAACATTTGTGCGAGTCAATAAGTAGTAAAGTAACGCATGACATATAAGCAGCCCTGCGCCCCTGACGTGGCCGGCGCGTCTAATGCTAGTGTTGTTGCGGCGCGAGCGCGGCGCGGCGCGGGCTTGCCGCGTGATTACCACCACGACCGGCAACGATCTACTTATCGACTTTTTGTCAGCCAGTCTGAGCAGGTAATACTATAGGGAGATGTTCTCAAAATGTAGAACATAAGCTATCTGGGCGAATGGTACAGTTTTGATTAAAACTATCAAGTTTCCATGCCGGATGCAAATGAACATACATAGTGTAGCTGAAGAACATAGTTGCTCAGAGGTGTGACGGCATCAATTGGCGCTCGTCTCACGCATGCCATAGTGTTGTCAGCGGGCCGCGCACACGAGTCGCGCATGCCGCGCGCCACCGCCCGCGCGACGTGGAGCGAGTCCTCGTTGTTTGTGCACTGAGTCAGCAGCCAGCGCGGACCGTTCTCACGGTTGAGTGAGGTTTGGAATCCATAAGATTCGATACATCTCTTCGGAATGTCTTATATTAGTTATTTATTATGTTTTGCAAATTATTCTATTGCGTAGGTATGATCACAACATCGAATAGTCAGATGTTAACCAAGTTCCTCGTACCTCATGAACTGCTTCTCCGATGCAGTGTGACTAACGTTACTTAGACTAGTACAGTCAGGTTATCAAAAATGCAATATTTACTGCAAAGAAAGACTAAACTTTTAAATCATTTACATTGTTAGAAACTAGTTATTATTACTATAACTGTGAATACTCTTCGCTGGAAAAGAGTTCGTGGAAGGACTTCGGGGTCCAGCAGTGAAAAAAAGGATATAATTGCTACAGAATTACAGATATTAGTTTAGGTAGAAAACAAATAGGTATAACCCACGCCATGATATTCTTTTTTTACGTTTCATGCCTTCTATATATTCTTCAACAAAGATACACAAGTTGGTTGGTTGATTTCAGTCGCAATAGACAAATCGCAGCAGTGGTTATGAACTTGTATGTAGGTACGTAGAAGGGTCAACCAACACGTGATTTTGAAAGCTTGCTTGAACTTGCGATTTTTTAATTTCAAAAAGCTTTAATGTCTCCCTGTAATCCAAAATATATGTTGCTGCGTGCCGTAGAGTGTGGAGGTGTCCGACAGAAGCCGCAGCATTAACATTCCGCTGCGCGTCTCCCGCGCTGCGCTGAAAGTAAAAGCTCAGGCGCACGCGCTCCGCCTCGCGACTGTCGCGGCTCGCGCTCGATGCGCTGCTGTTTTTGCGCAGCGCTATGAAATAAAATTAACTCACACCGCTAACTACTCACCGTAAAGACAACACGTCAAGTTGATGCTTTTACTTGTTTACACAAGTTTCCTTTTTATGCAATTGTGTAACTTTATTCGCGCTTGTCTAGAAAAATAGACGTTAGTACGACGACCGGCTATTTATTTAACGTTGATTTATGATGTAGGTTAGATAGGCTACGATTCATTGGAATTTGAACTTCGTAGGTTCGTAAGATCACGCAAACTAGCTATTGCAAGCAAGTAGGTATACTTAGCTAACTCGATTCTGGAGCGCACAGACCCTCGTCAATATTATGGAGCCATTTAACAATAATTGCAAAATGAAACGTAACGTAGTCCGGGGCGGCGCCGGCGCACGCCTCGCGGAGGACGCCGTGCGCTGTTCATCTTAACAATCTCACGTCTTCACCAAGACTCGCCAGTTATTTCTCTCTGGCATGATCGGGCTCGTCACGCCGTACATTTAGATTGACTGCTATGACTTCTTTTAGTTCCGTTAGATCAGTAACAAACATTGCAAGAAAGGAACCCTTATCACGTCCAGATCACAGCACGTCCTTCTCCCTGAACAACTGTAAATTTCAACAAACATCAATGCCCGCACGTACTTCATTAGTTTTTTCAATATATGTAGAATGCGCCCAAAAACAGTTCTGTTTTTGGCCATTTTTAAACATGACTTCAAATATCACTAAATCTTTTCAAAACCACAGCACGTAGGAGTTACAGTCGTCTACGGCTGTTACCAGGTGGATGTGGCGCGGCGGCGCAGCCCCGCGACTGTTCGACGCACCATCAGATCGTGCTCCCGAGATCAGCGCGTGGTTGTGTGCCGTGGGCACACATCTGATACGTTTAGCGCTTCTTGTTTTCCGGTTTAACGGCTTGAAAGTTGTTTAATGTTTTCGGCCGTTTTTCCGGTTTTCGTTTAGCTTATTGGTGCCGTCTCCGCACGGAGCCGCCCGCGTCGCATATCTAAAAAATGAGTACCTACGACTACATGTTAAGCTATACATTTCCATAAAAGCTGACTTCGCATTGTATGAAAAGCCTATACAATGCGAGGTCAGCTAAAACTGGAGATGTATAGCTTGATGTGTCGTCGTGTGTACCAAATTGTACCTGTAGGATCTTTACACCCTTTAATGATGATAGTTGAGTGATACGCAAGAACACGTCGTAATAACAGATTTTATTGATGATGAAATTAATAGAATGCTAATGAGTGCACGCGATTTGGATGATATTTGTGTACTGAAGCACGCGTAGCAAGTGAAGTGCTAACACAATGATGTCAATTTTGTACGTGCTTACACTGTACACGCTCCGGAGCCCGATAAGATGTGAGATAAAGGATAATGATTTACAAGGTGATAAATAACAATTATGCTTACAAACTTAAATAAACTAAGCTTAAGGTATTTCATTGAATTGAGTTCGAACGGACGGCGAAGACCCTCTGTTGGTGGTGGTGGTGGCAGGGCGACCCGCAGCGGTGGCGGCGGGTTGTACATAGCTCACGCTAGCCTCTGCCTGCTCTGTTGTGGGAAGGTGCGGGCGCAGGACGCGGCTGGTGCGCTCTCACGCGTCGCCATGCGTACAAGATGGTGCAAATGACCCCAGCCAAGGCGTAGATGGTGACATAATGGTGAAAGTCATGGAATGTCACTCCATCCGCCAGTTCCTGACTGGTTTTCATCTCTTTGAGTGCCTTTTCAATCGCCTTTATGTCTTGCCCGTTGCTCGGTGATATCATCTGTCTCATTCAGTGGAGTGATGAGAGGTGTAAACAGATTAATGATATGATTTATTGGTGGAATCTCTATGTTCATAACATCGATCTTCGTTTTAATTGAGTTTGATAAAGATTTGTGTGCGTAGATCGTAAACCTTCTGTCGTGTTTAAAAGGTGTTAAGCCTAAACAACTGATAAACACTGTTTTGTGGTAGTCAGGTCTGTCTTTAATGACGCAACTGTCTCCCAGTGTAATGACACCTGGGGGTCTACTCCGAAGTAGTATCGGCCGAATGTTCGGCCGTTTCCTGCTACGAAGTTACTATTTGGTTCGGTCGGTTCCGATCCTACACTCCTACACTCTTTCGAATATTGACTATGGTCCCGACCCAACTGAGCCGATCCGAACTTTTTTCGCATTTTTCAATAATATTCAGTTCGGCCATGTGTCGGATCCGATCCGAACATTCGCACTCTGCACTTCGGAGTAGGCCCCCTGTTTTGCTGAGTTGTTCGTTCGTAATGTCGTCATCGCATATGACTCGCACACTGCATTGTCCACAACAAAAGTATAGGTAAAAATTAAATAAATGTAATTCAGTCCAGTAATCTTGACATTCTTCTGTTTCAGTCTGGCGTTGATTAGAGGCTTGATGTTTCAGACATAGGTTGGTGTTTGACGTCATTTGATAGGCCGGCCTTATCAGTGGACAAATGTACTCGTCGCTATCGTAAGGAACGCATCTTTGTAAATCGTTTATAGACACCGGAATGTAAGAGTCCTTGCGTAGGTTGATAGCCAGGTAGTTTGCTACAGGCACTATGTTGTCCATGCTTTCATTGGCTTGTTGTGGAATCGGTATGAGATTGTATAGCTCATAGTCTTCCCTGCTCACCAAAGGAATTCTAACTTCAAAAATCAGGTACTCCCTGGTTGCTCTCGCTTTCACTTTCAATAGGTGATATATCTTCGCCAAATCAGTCTGAATATTATTAATCGGTAAGGCTAATTAATTCCTTTGAGATCTGTCCGGTTATAATATTCAGTTCGTTTCACAACTGTGTGGAAGTTGCAACTTCTCATAGAAAATGTTGGTCACTGTATCAACCAACGTCTCCTGGATTTCTTTAAGGCGGGTCATGATATTATTGGCTATGAGTGTTGATAATGTAAATTCTGCTTTGTTGTCGGTGTGTTGGATTTCCTCCTTCAGTTTTCTCATGCCCTCGTTGCATTTGGTAATATGTATTGGTTGATTATTTTGTGCTGCTTGTCCCGGGTATTTTCAATTCTTTTGATAACATTTAGCTCAGCCTCCACAACTGACGTCTTGTTTCTCCACAGTTTACTAAGCTGTTTTTGACTGTGTCTGATTAAGGCAATATCTTTCTGATATTGTTCGGCAAATGTTTCATCCAATACTCCGAACAAACTGTGCGACGTAGCCAATGCCATTGATAAGCCCGCGACCTTGCTGACCAAGTAAAACGTTGTTATAGTGTTCAAGTTCGTTGTACCCGTGACGCAGTTGTAATCGGACTACGTCGCATTGTGGTATTAGATCCTTTGAACATATGTTGTCCAGACGAGTGACAAACTTGTCCAGTAGGTTAATTCCTTGCCAATACGGAGCCATATCGCAATAAACGATGAGTTTCCATTCTTCACGTTCCAATCTCATGGTGGCTAGTTTATCGAAAAATATGTTCTTATTTTCTGCAACTTTGGAAATTTTGTGCTCGCATGTTCCTGAGCAAATAGCCATTAGAAGTACGAGTGTTGTAATTATAAAGTTGCATAATTTTGATGAAGCTGGCTTGGAATATTTGCTGTCTGTTGTTTGACCTTCTTGGTTTTCCTTTTCTATGTCGTGGTTTAGATTGTTGTCGCTGATCGACAAAATGGATAATTTCGTAATTGGTCTCTTGAGTGTCCCATTTTTCGTCCGTAGGGTCACTACTCTGACGTATCCTATCCATCTTTCCCTGGATGAAGTTCAATAACTCTGCCCATAGGCCATTTTCCCGAGGGCAGATTAATGTCGTGAATGATGACGATGTCATTGATCTTCATATTCTGATGAGGTTGGCGCCACTTACTGCGAGCTGATAGCTGGCACAGATACTCAGCTCGCCATCTCTTCCACAGGTCATTAAATATTTTTTGTGTGAGCTGCCATCTTGTCCGTAGATCTCTCTCTGTCTCGATGATAGTTAACGTCGAGCCGCATGCCAAAAAGTGAGATGGTGTGAGACAGTCTAGATCTTCAGGATCTTCGCTGAGTGCGCATAATGGACAGCTGTTCAAATATGCTTCTATCTGAGCGAGCAAAGTCGAATATTCTTCAAAAATCAACTTCTGATCTCCTATCACTCGTTTGAGATGATGCTTCAAACTCTTGACGGCAGCTTCCCAGAAGCCTGCGGCACTGGGCCAGGAAGGGGCATTAAAATGCCAAGTAATCTTCATACTAGTACTAACCTCGAAAAAATTGTCGTCCAAAGTGTATTGAATGTTTATGAATTCTTCGTTGAGAATTCTACTCGCTGCAGCAAAATTCGTGCCATTGTCGCTATAGACATGGCCTGGAGTGCCTCTTCGAGCTGCCATTCTCCGCAAAGCCGCTAGAAACGATGAGGAGGTCAGGTCCGAGACTAGCTCGATGTGTACAGCCTTGGTTGCCATACAAACGAACGATGTACCCTTTCGTGGTTTTGATACCTCGGCCCTTGCTTGCTTTCACGTCGATAAACCCGGTAAAATCAACCCCTGTGTGATAAAATGGCCGTGTCGGATTACTGCGTGCGGAAGTTATACATATGTGTGATTGGATCGTGTCTTCGGCACTTGATGCAGTTTCGAAGATTCTTCTTAACGGCTCGGTTTCCTCCCAGAATCCAATATGTCTGACGTAGCCAGGCTTGAGCAACTTGTAAAATAATCAGTATGTCGTAGGATCGCAAGTTACTGCCATAGTGTAATACACCCGCCATTCTGACGCAGGCGCGGTCGCAGCCCAAGATTTTAGGGGTTCACCATGGGTGCCGAGGAATATTAATAAGGGAGGTACATCTCCTCGTTGGTCTAGTGGTCGCCAGCGTTACTGCTGAGCATGAGGTCCTGGGTTCAATTCCTAGGTTGGGTACAGTGTTGTTAGGTTTTTCCATCAGAAATTTCTCAGAAGCAGCTTGGAGTCTGGATTTATGCCTGGTTGGTGACAGGAGGCTCACCCCCTATGATATGGGACTTAAACATAACTGGCGAAATGAGGTATAAGTACTACATGAAGGTACACCCCTGCCTAATCCTTCGGGGACTAAAGATTACGTAGGGTGGGAAGAGCGAGCGTAGCGAACTCGAAAATTTTAACAACCCACCTCGGTTTGGTTTTATATTTTCAAGCAGAAATAAGAGTTACATTGTCGACTTATCCAGGCAAGCCTATGCAACTACCAAAAGGGGGATTCAAGAGCGAGCGGAGCGAGCTCGAAAATTTTAAAAACTCTCGGATAGGTTTGATTTTCTTTTGATCATTCCAAGAAGAGTAGGAATTACTTGCTTTGTCAACTAATCAAGAAAAGCTCAAGAATCAACAAAATGTGAGCGAGCGAAGCGAGCCCACCCTACGTAAGGGTGGGAAGAGCGATCGTAGCGACCTCGAAAGTTTTAACAACCCGCCTCGGTTTGGTTTTATGTTTTCAAGCAGAAATAGGAGTTTCATTGTCGACTTATCCAGGCAAGCCCAAGCAACTACGAGAATGTAGAATGCAAGAGCGAGCGAAGCGAGCTCTTGAATTTTGCACACTCTCGGATAGGTTCGATTTTCTTTTGATCATTCCAAAAGGAGTAGGAATTACTTGCTTTGTCAACTTTTGAGTTATGAAGAAAAGCTCAAGAATCAACAGAATGTGACCGAGCGAAGCGAGCCTGAAAATTTTTGCACCCCTCTTTGAAATAGGTTCGGTTTTCTTTTGACCATTCTACAGAAAGAGAACTTACTTTATCGAATTATGAGGAAAAGCTTCTCGTTTTACAGCGGTTTAGGTTTTAGAATCAGGCCTTAACCTAAACCTTTCGAACCTTACGTACAAGTGGAGTGCCCAATTGCTTCGCTCGCTCTTCCACCCTACGTTCTATATTTTATAACAGGCTTATTAAAATAAAAACTTTTTAGGCGCGCTAAAAAACCCATTGTCATTTCATAGTTAAAGTTTTCACTTCTGTCGGCGGTCCCCATGTCTCCTATGTTCTTAATGACTTTGTAAACGCCCATCGTGGTCTCTGTGGTTCAAGTACAGTTTTAAGTTATTAAGACAAGTAAATCATTCAAACTCTCTATAGCTTGAATGATTTTGGGGTCATGACCCCCACGACCCCAACCCCCCCCCCCCTCTCGGACCGCGCCTGTTCTGACGTCAGGTTGGCTGGTGTATTTTTGTGTAGCCAAGATTACTGAGATAGGTATTAGATTATGTATAAAATACATGGATATTTTCCCTCTCTTAATAAACATTAATTAAACTAAATTTCATCGAAATTCCACAGAAATCTAAACATTCACCATTTCCTTATACAGGCTGTCTGAGCTTTCTTTGACACAAATTTGAGAGTAGAAGAAATTGGGGATAATTGACTGTTGGGGTAAACTAGCTGTTAAAGCTTAAATCCCACACGGTTTTCCGAAACATAAGTTCGCTGTCCCGCGTCAGTTAGTAGTGAGGACGGCCACTGTAACTAGACGCCTCGTTCTTTTCTATATATATAAACTAGCTGCTCCCCACGGTTTCACCCGCATAAGTTTCGATCCCGTAGGAATATCGGAATAAAAAGTATCCCAAGATGTTAATCCTGGTTATAAACCATCTGTGCGCCAAATTTCATCCAAATCCGTTCAGTAGTTTTTGCGTGAAAGAGTAACAATCATCCATCCAACTTTCACATTTATAACCTTTATATTTCAATGTAAACTTATAAATTATAGTTTTAAATATTAGAATATAAAAACATTAAAAATAGTAGCCCACTATCCAGGTATCGTGAACAGGGTCCAAGCTAGCGGTGGTCAGGGCTCCAGAGAGAGGAACCTCTTGACAATGCGAGCCGTGTCCAGGAGTACCGCTTTCTGAATCAAACCCTTGATCCAGCTGCCCAACGAGAGCCTCCTCAGGTGTTGGTCGAGGCTCTTGGCTATTAAGCTATTGGCTGTCACGACTATCGGCACAATGATTGCTGAGTCCACATGCCACATGTCGACAACCTCGCGAGCCAAGTCAAGATACTTGATTTTTTTATCTTTCTTGGCTTTCACGAGGTTCTCACCATGCGGGAAGGTTATGTCAACAATCATTGCACGCCGCTCTGATCTATCTACCACCACTATATCAGGCTTATTGGCAACAATAGTCCTGTCAGTGATGATGGATCGATCCCTGTAATTTTCGAGAACTGGGTCGGGCACATACCTGTAGTAGGGCACCTCAGATTCCACAAGACTATATTTCAGAGCAAGTTGCTGATGGAGTATCCTGGCTAGAAGGTTATGTCTATGCAAGTACTCTCCGTTTGCTAGACGAGAATACCCGGAGATATGTGCCTGATTTATTCTCCCGGCCGGTGGCATGCCCGACAGATATCAACCGTGCCGTCTTTCACAATAAATCTCCGGTAATTGTTCGTTACATAACTTCGTCCATAATTGCACAGACAAAACCTTCAGTTTCTCCAAAGAGAACGCAGCCAGGCTACGGACGCTAGTAGATCTACATCGGGTCCATGTAGGGCACGGTTTAAGCGTCCGTGAAGCTCCTTACTCTGCCATACCTCCATGCGATCATTAGTATCAAGTACTATTGGCTTGCACCAGTTCTCTTTAGCCAAGGAGAGCGGTGTGAGGCCCTTGTCCACCGCGACCACATCTCGATGCATCCCCACGTCGGTTTCTAGGATATATTCCCTGAGACTGCATATCTCGCGATTGTGGAGGGTCTTAGCGTTTAAAAAGCCTCGACCTCCACCTTTTCGCGGGATATACAGCCTCATTACCGATGACCGTGGGTTATGCATTCGATTTGCAGTCAGCGGCGTACGGACCCTCCTATCCAGGGCCTCGAGTTCGGTCTGAGCCCATTTGAGTATGCCGAAAGAGTACATCAAAACGGGCATGACCCAACTATTAAAGGCGCGCACCTTGTTTCGGCCTGATAAAAGACTATTAAATACTTTTTTCAGGCGGCCAAAGAAGCGCTCCTTCAACGATTGCTTCATGTCAGTAACATTGGATGCCCAACGCTTCCGACATACCCAAATACTTATAGGTTTCGGCTGCGGAGAGGGCTCTAAGGTTTGTGGAATCCGAGAGTTAGGTTCCCACGAATTCCACAACTCCCCTCGCTTTACATGTATGACCGCACATTTGTCCACACCAAATTCCATCCTGATGGCGCTACTGAAAGTTTCAGTAATTTTAAGTAGCTTCATCAGTTGCAAATTTTTGGGGGCAAAGAGTTTTAGGTCATCCATGTAGAGGAGGTAAGATATAACCTGACCACCTCTCCTCAGCTGATAGCCTAGACCTGAATCTAGCAGCGTGCTTAGAGGATTCAAGGCTAAACAGAACCAAAGCGGACTCAAACTGTCGCCCTGTAATATGCCTCGCTCGATCCTTATAGGCTCGCTATTCCTCTAGATATTTCGACATCCTGGATAGCGAAGGACCGTCTTCCATTGCCCCATACACGTCATCAGGAAGGTGCGCAGAGTTGTATCTACTTTATACAAGTCCAGCACCCTCATGAGCCATGTATGTGGCACCGAGTCATAAGCCTTCTTATAATCTATCCAACATGTCGACAGATCCTTTCGGGAACGACGAACCTGTTGGCTAATGGCCATATCAATGAGGAGTAGCTCCTTAGTACCGCGGAACCCATTCTTACATCCATTTTGAGAAACAGACATGATGCAGTTGCTGTCTATATGTTTAATAATTTTAGCTCTCAAAATGGATGTAAGAACTTTATAGCACCGTTGGAAGACAAGTGATCGGTTTAAAATTATATTATATTATTATTATTATTAAAATCAACAATCATTGCGCGCCGCTCTAATCGATCTACCACCAGTATATCAAGCTTATTATTATTATATTTTTATCTCGGGACCCTGGGGTCCCGGACCTTTGAAAGGCGTGCCAGGGGCCGCAGCCAACTCGCAGAGGCCCTTTAGATAATTTTAAATGATGAGGAGGCACCAACCGACAATTATCCCTGTATGCACCATGCAAGTGCATCCAAGGACAACCCCCGGTTGGTGTAGGACTATTGCAGAACATGGAAACAAAATATACTGGGCTATGGGTGTGGGTGGCTATTGTAGATCGGTTACCTTGAACTATGGAAGGTCAATGTCCCCTGCCTGGCCAATGATATACTATTCACAGATGAAATGGCACGGGGTGACTTGCACACTCAATAATTAATTATTATTATTATATTAAAGATAAAGATAGATATAGATTATTAATTACTTAAGTCGTCTTTGACATATCTCGGGACCCTGGGGTCCCGGACCTTTGAAAGGCATACTAGAGGCCGAAGCCAACTCGCAGAGGCCCTTTACACAACTTTAAATTATGAGGAGGCACCAACCGACGATTATCCCTGCATGCACCATGCAAGTGGACCTAAGGACAACCCCCGGTTGGTGCAGGACTATTGCAGAACTTGGAAACAAAATATACTGGGCTATGGGTTTGGGTGGCTATAGTGGATCGGTTACCTTGAACTATGGAAAGTCTATGTCCCCTGCCTGACCAATGATAATATACTATTCACAGATGAAATGGCAGGAGGTGACTTGCACACTCAATAATGGGCCCCCGAAAACGGTCGCACACAGCACACAGTGTCGTAGCAACAAAGGGGCAACATGTTCTGAGGTGCTTGTGAGGAGTGGAGAGGTATTCCACGGCCATCAGGACAATCCCGGAAGTACGGTCAAGATCCCTACCAGCATCTTACTGAAATACTTCCTTCCTCCGAGCACGTTTAACGTGCTCGGAGTGAAACGTGAGTGGAGATTCGCAAGAGCAAACGCTCTGGCGAATCTCCACTCAAGCCAGCCAATAAAGGCAAGAATGAGGTGGGAGCTCTGTTCCTCGTCACTGTTCACTCCAGCCGGCCAATAAAGGCAAGCCAGAGGTGAGGAACAAGACTTCTCCCGGGAGATGACCTACATATCTCACGAACCCTCCATGGGGTCGCTATGCCCAACAGTTCGTTAGTAAAAACGGATTCGCAAGTAAACCAAAACACTTATAACCAAATAAACAGCTGTAAAAAATACCCATGGTAGAGGCTTATAATGTCAAATATATAAAATTTTGTGTCTTACCACGATAAGAGGAAAAAAAAAAAAACAAATTTGATTAATTTTAGACTGGTCGTACTTTAGCGATGAAATACGCAGTTCCCAAAACATTAATAAACGTGGCATACTTTAAACAAATTAAAATGATTCATGAACATTCATTCCTGTTAATTTCAGCTTTCAATTGCGGCTGTAATGAAAGTTATGTCAAAATCCAATGATATTATAAGTAGTAATTGTCAAAATCAAGAATATGTCAGAAATTCTCTAATAAGCCGACCAAATCGAAAAGGTCTCGAAAAAGCGGCCGCACCGTACGTACGAGTAGTCTTCGCAAATTAGCAACTTAGTGTCCGATGTTTTGTACAGTTACGCAGAAAAACGTTACACGTGAAACCGATTTTTTAATGTTTGAAGTGCGGGTACCATATTAGACAATTTCTACAAGTTTTCTATTTTATAAATGAAAATCATGCTAACAGTAGTTTGTTCTTAGGCATAATTTTACTCTATGATCAGTAATGACGTCTATCTCTATTTGACGTCTATTCTTTTCTGACACCATATTTTACGAATATAATGTTTGATTTTTTGAAAATATTTAGATAAATATCATACTTACGAATGATATGTGATTCCTTGAGTTTTAGAAATTTTTCTTGTATAATTTGTGCAATATCTCATAACACACGACGGCATTTTCGGTGTTTTTGGGTCACTTTTAATGCACTCGGTACGTGAAGTGCATCCGTTGACGTCGGCGACGCGACACTGAGGTCCAGTTTGGTCACTTGTCTACATTTTAAGGTGCCGCTTGCTGAGCCCTTATGGCCTATCTACACCTTTTTACTTATAATATCATTGAATAATAATAAATCTTTATTGAAATAAATTAGTGTAACAAAAACCTATGAAGCCTCTGAAACTCAAACTAGGTATAAACCTGTATGTCAGATTTCAGCGCCATCTCCCAATTCATACATTACGAGTATATATTATTTCATATCAACTAAGATCTTTAAAAGAAACACGATAATTTTGAGCATGCAGAAATTACAATAGGCATAGTAATTTAGGGTATTGAAAACGTAGTGTGGAAGTAGTGTGTGAATGTAGAGTGGGTGTGTGTGTGTGTGGGTGTGTGATGTGTTTACTTTGTGTTTACATATTCTTGATTTTGATATAACTTATATTACAGCCGTAATTGAAAGCTGAAATTAACAGGAATGAATGTTCATGAATCATTTTAATTTGTTTAAAGTATGCCACGTTTATTAATGTTTTGGGAACTGCGTATTTCATCGCTAAAGTACGACCAGTCTAAAATTAATCAAATTTGTTTTTTTTTTCTTCTTATCGTGTAAAGATACAACATTTTATATATTTAACGTTATAAGCCTCTACCATGGGTATTTTTTACAGCTGTTTATTTGGTTATAAGTGTTTTGATTTACTTGCGAATCCGTTTTTATCTGATTTTTGAAACCATTTAATTCCATTGGTTTACGACAACCAAATCAAAAAGTTATGTTTAAACAAATTTAAACAAATTAAGGTCTCTTATTTCTATTTTTTTTCAATCTTCTGCGCTGAGCCGTTTTCGAGATCTGGGAAATCGCAAAACGTTACCGCAGCAAAATCTTAAATAACTCAAGAACCATAGCACACACAAATTTTGCTATTTATAAACATTTACTACGCAACAATAGCTATCTATTCATGTATTTGGTTCCAAGCTGAACGAATTTTTGAAAATCGATTTTGCCAGGGTAACGTTTCAAACGTTACTCCAGCAAAATGTATTTCTCAAATAACTTTTAAACCACAATTCACACAAATTTTGCTATTAGTAAACAATTGCCCCTCATGATACACTAAGTATTTGTTGTGGTCTCACCTCTCAAATGCACAACATTTTGCCAGGGTAACGCACACCGAACGAGCCCCCGTCATCTCAATACTCAATACTCAAATCTTTATTGCATTCCATATGTGTTCCATGTGTGTGTGTGTGTGTGTTGTGTTGGGGTGTGTGTGCGTGTGTGTTACGTGTGTGTGTGTGTGTGTGTTTGTTGTTTGTGTGTGTTGTATCTCCTTCGTGTAAGGGTCCTTTAAACACTGTAGACAGGGTTTAAAGGAACTACGTCTTATTATTATTGCTTGTAAACCAACTTAGACCCGCCACGTGATCTTCCCCACCCTAAATACTCGCACTATGCACCAATCCCGCCATTTTTCAAGTAAGTTATTCTATGAAAAAGGGTATTTAGTAATGATCATTTTAAACTAGTGCTACTAAATATACCCGAGTAGCTGTGCCTTGGTAAGGTACATTTAGCGGTAGTCACCCGAAAATGTGGTCTCATAATTATACCCGAAGTCGGCAAGGTCCATGACGTCACTGGCGTCCCCACAAGGTACATTTAGTAAAGACGCCACCCCGGACATGCCGTAAGTCGACTCAGGGTCCGCGCAGTGCGCAGACATGCTCGAACACCCGCCACACTATCATCTCTTGAGATGCACGTTGTTTAGATATGATTAATTATTACCAATTTATCAATTGAAAAATTGACTGAAAACATAATAATAGTTAATAAATAGTCTAAGAGTTAGTATTTTGCAGGGGTAAGTAATAGATGATATAACAACAAAATCTCTAATATTAACAACATATAACAACGGAACCTATAATTTTATTTAATATAACGATTAGTTAATATAATGAACGATTGATATAATTTTAAAAGACCTAATTTTTATAAGCATAACATACATTAAATATAATATCGTTTGACATAACATACATTAAATATAAAATCGTTTGACATACCACTCAAAAGATATAAAACTTATTTGGTCTATCAATATGATGAAAACGCCTATTTAAAAACACACAGCAAATTTGCATAAACACGGTGGTTAGTTTATTTAGTATTATTTTTATGGCCTGTGGGTAGCTCAACAAAATTTATTGTTAGTTGTCATTTAGTGTGCGTAGGTAATTTGCTCAGTTAAATAATAATCATTAAAATATTCCTTTAAAAATGCAATTATTATATTAATTAAAAAAACAATAACTTTTTATTTTGTTTAATAAATACTTAAAAGTATATTTTATTTGTTTTATTCTGTGTAAGCATAACTTTATTTCGCATAATAATAATAATAAGGCGTGGTCGACGGAGCCCCCTATTTCTGTCTGCAGGGTTTAAAGGAACCTAACATGAAGGGGATGACGGGGGCTCGTTCGCTCGCTCCGCTCGCTCACTTGAGCCCCCGTCATCCCCTTCGAACCTAACCTATCCGAGTCGGGGTGCCCCAATTCCCGAGCTCGCTTCGCTCGCTCTTGCATCCTAAGTTCTCATTGCCATTTTACTAACTCGAGACATGTTAGACCTTGAGGTTATATTAAACGTTAGACCTAATGATTTTCGATTAAATAAACAATATACATATTAAACGTTAGACCTAATGATTTTCGATTAAATAAACATTAAACATAATAAACGTTAAACCAAATGATTTTCGATTACATAAACGTTATGTCAAACAACGTTATACTAATTAAGTTTTAGAATAAATAAATGTTATTTGTAAAGAAATTATATCAACAGTTGGTATATCTCACGTTGATTATATCTTATGAACGATAATAAAATGAAATTAGACCAAATGAGTTTATTTATACGCTATGAGACGCACCCATTTTGCAGCATGGAGTTTGGAATTTTGTCCGGCAACAGCACCCTAATCCCGTATCACACTATCTAGGTTGTTATAAAATATATTTCTAGGTTGTTATAAAATATATTTCTAGGTTGTTATAAAAATAAATAAAAAACAAAACATTCAAAATTATTTTTTACGTTTCGTTTTATCGATTTAGCACGACATTTTACACCACGAACAATATACTAGGACAGATTTGGTTGTCAATCGCCCATGTTAACGTTTCGTTTTCACTTTTTATCCGATTTAAGGGTAATTTTTTTAAAATTAATTTCTAGAAACATATAAATTACCTTTAAATAGGAGCGTTTTTCCTGAAATAAAACGCATATTAAATTACTTGCCTAAATTCTAAGCTTAATTATTTGAGATAGCAACACTGTGATCCCGCTTATTTCCCTAGTCTTTCTACCCTATTATCCCTCTCTTTCGCACATTGTTTAGGGTATTGAGGTCTATATCTATTGTTCGGTGAACAGAAAACTCGTTACGTGTCTTTACTTTTTTTTTTTTTTCATGATGGGAAATCATCAAATGACTCCAGGGCAGCGGTAACCCTTTCGGACGATCCCGCTACCCTGGCAGGCTTCACGTGTCTTTACTCAAAGGACATTTATTTTGAACTAAACTTACTTTCGATATTTGACTGAATGAACTGTGAATGAGTGAGTGGACTGTATGAACGTTGTTTGAATGTATGTGTGTGTGTAAGGAAACTACCTTAATGTATCTTAATCCTTTTAGACACCACCCACCAAAGGATCATATAAACAGTTGAGTATAAATAAAATATAAACTCAAAAGAAAAAAACAAAATATCCTAAATAAAGTGTACATTGTGTACTTATATCTAACTATGTCTACTTATATGGAAAATGCTAGTACTTAAATGCTATACTTATGTAATGACATACATTAGTGTTATCATTTTTAATAGAACTAAAGAATTACTATTAGTAATTATCCAATTCGTTACCTCTATACAAAGACATGCCCACCATGACGCTACATGGCAATTCAATGAAAAAAAAAATGAAAGAAAGAAAGAAAGTTGAAAGAAGATGAAAGTTGTATACATGTAAACATGCGAAGACAATACTTAGTATTCCTAATGTTTGAATATGATAAACTAACCGGTGGGGGTGAAAAAAAATGGTACCTACTACGCTTTGGAATGGGCAACTAGCTTCATCTTTTTGACTGACAGACCTTGATTATCAAAAGTGCTTGTAATTGGTATATTTGAAATAAATAGTTTGCGTTTGAGTTTGAATGCAAAAAAAAGTTAATATTAACACAAATTATGGTTATGAAAACATGACATCATGGATAAAAAAACAATACAATAGAAAGTAAACAATCAATTCACTTAGGTAGGATACATAATTTACTAATGGGACGTTTAAATTCGCCATGCTTGTATTGAACAGATACAACCAGTGCAATATTGTCAGGCCCTAAGTATTTTTTTTGTTATTTTTCCTAAAATCCATATTTTAGCAGGTAGGATATTATCGTCTCTCAAAATTACTATATCACCAACTTCAGGCTCAGATTTCTGGGTGTTCCATTTATACCGTTGGTTAAGGTTAACTAAATACTCCCTATACCATCGCTTGCAAAAATTATTAACCATTTTTTGTGTCATCTCCATCTATCTAGACCTATAACATTATGATTATTTATAATAATAATAATAATATCCCTGGACATTTCACACAGCGCCATCTAGTCCCAAGCTAAGCAACCTAATGCTTGTGTTATGGTAACAAGATGGCTGATAAACTACTTATATACATTTTTTTTTTGTAAACACATACAATTATAGATAGAAAAACACCCAGACTAGGAACAAATACATGTAGGTCATACAAATATTTGTTCCGTGCGGGAATCGAACCCGCAACACGCAGCGCAGCAGTCAATCGCTTAACCACTGCGCCAACCGTGCCGTCAAATTATTTATCTTCATCGGGAATACTTATTAATGGCTCACCTATAGGAAAATGACCAGCCGATCGATTCTGTAAAAATCTCACCGTGAAAAGTTAGGTGAAATGAGCTTAGAGTGAGCTGCTAATAATGTCAATCCCTAGCATTAATTGTAATGACAGCTCACTTCACCTAAATTTTCACGGTGAAATGGTTACAGAATCGCATTGCTGGTGTTAAAGCTTGAGGTTCGTTAGGATCATCACATCACTCATTACTGTAATTGGTCGGTAGTTGAGACAAGCCTCGATCTGTGCTAAAACAGTAGACAACTCATCATAGGTAAGGGTGCTATTTCCAATTACCTTATATAAATGTGTTTTAACACTCCGTACATCGGTCTCCCAGAGACCTCCGAAATTAGGCGCGTGTGGGGTATAAAATGCCATGTTGTGCTCTCCAAACTTAATAATTCTTCAATTTCACGCGGCACAGTGGCTTTTTTTTTTTTTTGAGGATTGGAAATCATCAAATGACTCCTCCCGCTCTGGGTGGAGCAGGAGGGAGTGTCAGACTCTTACTGACTAAAACCCACCCGTTTTCCTTCTTAGCCCTTTATGTTCCAGGGCAGCGGTAACCCTTTCGGACAATCCCGCTACCCTGGGGACAATCCCGCTACCCTGGCACAGTGGCTCGATCAAACATTTCACGAAGTTGTTTGTTGGCACCAACAAAGTTAGTTGTCACCAAATAAGTCTTGACAGTGACCTCGTCGTGCTGTGAAACGCTTGAACGCTGCAATGAACGCCTTTGAAGATAGATCAGTTACCACTTCCAAATAGATGGCTCGGGTAACCAGGCAACTATATAAACAAATATATCCCTTGTAGGATTTCGCTCCTCTTCCAGGAGAAAATCTCACACTAATAGGTCTCATGTAATCACAACCAGATGATTTAAAAGGTCGAGTCGGTTTCAACCTATGTTCTGGAATTGGACCCATCAGTTGATTGCTTTTAGACTTGGAATGTCTCAAACACTTAACACACGCTCTGTAGTGACTTTTAACGATCTCCTTTGCTCGCAATATTTTGACGGCACGGTTGGCGCAGTGGTTAAGCGATTCCCCCCCGGTGGGTTCCCGCATTGTCGAGGCGGGGGGGCTCAGTAGCCGTGGTATGGGGTACCACGGTGAAGCGAAGAGGAACCCCAGCGGGGGCCGCTCGTCAAGGCTTTGCGGCTAAGCCGACGACGTAGCGGCCAGCGGGTAGGTTGCGGTGCCGCTTGGGCGACATCGCTACCTACCTGAGGCGGGCCGCGATGTCCTCCGTGAGGGAGACATCGCGGCTGAGGATTGGAGGCCGCGGCGGGAGAGGAGTGCCGGTGTGCGGTGCGCCGCTCTCCCTACCTTCCGCGGCCTTGACGGGGCCGCCACCGTTTGATGGCGGACGCGGTGGGGCCGCAGGGGAAGAGGAGTGTCGGTGTTACGTTGCCGCTCTCCCTATCCTCTGCGGCCGTAGCTCCTCCAACCTGGGGGGGTATGCGGGGCCTGCCTTTTAGGCGGGCGTGGAGGCCAGCAGGCAACGGGTGCGGGGGCACCGTTGCCTGTATTGCACAGACCTCCACCAGTGTGGGACGAGAATGGCCAGGTGTTTCCGGCCATTCCCGTAGCCCCCCCAGCCTGGGGGGCATGTGGGGCCCGCCATACCACCTTGGCGGGCATGCGCCGGGAGTGCTGTGGAAGTAAAGGCTATGCCGGTTTCCCATGACCCTCCCATCGCGGCGATGTGGGAACACCGCTGAGTTTTAGTAGGTATACTGTCATTCCGACAGGGAGTCCCACATACCCCGTCTCGTCCCCCGGGAGACGGGGATGCATAAAGCATTTCTCAGCGACAAAAAAAAAAAGAAAAGTGGTTAAGCGATTGACTGCTGCGCTGCGTGTCGCGGGTTCGCGGGTTCGCATGGAACAAATATTTGTATGGCCTACAAGTAGTTGTTCCGAGTCTAGCTGTTTGTGTATGTGAGTTTAAATGTTTGTAAACGCGATACAGGGCCCCAAGTCTGCTATTACAATAGTGTCAGAATGGTCTATCATTAATTTCATAATTGTTGATTTTTACAAGTTTGATAATCTACTAACATAATGGCGTCATTATGACTTTCCAGTGGTCAACCACTGACACTCCATTGATAGAAACGGCATAGAATGGTAATCTCGTACATAATGATAAATGAATGACTGACTTACATAAAACACTTTTTTTTTTTGAGGATGGGAAGTATCAAATGACTCCTCCCGCTCTGGGTGGAGCAGAAGGGAGTGTCAGACTCTTACTGACTAAAACCCACCCGTGTTCCTTCCTTAGCCCTTTATGTTCCAGGGCAGCGGTAACCCTTTCGGACGATCCCGCTACCCTGGTTACATAAAACACTTGACTTGTATAAAACACTAATAAATAATATGTAAAAATATATATATAAATGAAATCTGGCATAAATAAAGTAGTGGTAGTTTTTCAAAAATCATTTCTACTAACGGGTTTTATAATAATGGCAATACGACATTGTCATTATGACACAATTCTATTACGAGACCATTGAATCGCCATTAAGAATTTAGCAGATTACGAACTTTAAGCAAAATGACAATGGGATGGGAATGGGATCGTGTTGGAATGACGAATTTATAAAAATAGCAGACTTGGGGCCCAGGAGAAATTCCTAGCGTGGGGCATCGTTTAAAAAAAAAAAACGAACATTTAGTTTTTAAATAGCACAACATAGCTTGTGGTCCTCCGTGACAGGTTTTATCATGAGCATCACTAATTATGAGCTTGGTAAGATGACTCTTAGCAGGCATAAGTATAGGATGCTTTGTATCATATATTACTTCTGACTCATCAATACGACCGCCAACATTCCATTTTCATTAAAAATGGGATAAAGGGTGCGGAGTCTACTCTTTTTGGGGCCGAACTACTTCATCTTTAACTGCTTTATTTCTTCACTGAAATGCTCCTCCTGAACCTGTTTGATGCATATAACTAAACTCATATTTATCTGTAGGTGTAATAATAATAATACTTTATTGATACTAAATACCTTTTGTTACAATAAGTAGTAAATGTAGGTTACAAAAACAATTGGTTGTAACCTAATTAAATACATGAACGGTGTAATAAGAAAAATAATAATAATGATAAAAAATAAGAGGGAACAAACGAAAATTTAAATGAGGAACATGAATATGTAGCTTGTTACAATGACTGCGTGTGTAAGTATGCGTGTAAGTGGGGGTGAGTATCGTGTTTATGTGTGTTGTGTGTGTTTGTTAAATAACTACTAACATTCGTTATATATGTTTGAGTGGGATGATTTAATTTAGCAAGACAAATAATTTGGTTTAGGCATGTTTAAATTTATACAAGCGTAGTGGAGTGTGATTGTACATTTAACTGCGAGACTAGCAAGGATAGATGAGTAGCTCTTCTGTTTTAGAATAGTCCAAGTCATACAGCATTGTGTTCGAGTATATTTTTTGTTTTTCTTTTGGTAATCTTAAATTCTGTAAAACTCTTCTCCAATATGATATGGCCTTTAAGGTGATGTGACAGTGATGAAAACATAGTCCAAAATTCATTCTTCAATACAGGTAAGACAGTTAAAGATGTATGTCTTTCTTCTTCATGAGTATCCTCAATATTATCATTACTGTTATTTAACTCTACAGTTGATTGTGAAAGCCAAGAGGGTCCTGTCCACCATAGGGAATGTTCAAGTAAATCTTGTGTAGCTATACCTCTTGAAACACAATCAGCAGGATTCGAATCAGTTGTAACATGCCTCCATTGATCTTATTCTAAAATATTGAGAATTTCAGACACACGATTGCTCACAAAAGTAATCCAGCAGCTAGACCCTCCTCTCAGTCAGGCCAGAACTATTGTAGAATCGGACCATGCATACAAGTTTTCCTTTAATATGTTCATTATTTGTGACACCTCAAATATTAACTTTGCTGCTAGAACTGCACCGCACAACTCCAGTCTTAGGGTAGATATCTCCTTCTCAATACAACCTTGCTTTTTGGTGATACCAAACTCACACAAATTTCGTTATCATTATTGATAGGTAACATGAATGTATACAGCAGCACCATACGCCAATTTAGAAGCATCAGCAAATGTATGTAATTCGACTTTGACCCTGGACTGAAATGATACCATCGTGGTATGTTTGTTTTTTTTTTTAACTTGTTCTAAATTGTAACCATTCACTTGTTAAATCTGTACTCAATACATCATCCCAATCAAGCATCGACTTCCATAATTTTTGGATGAATATTTTAGCTGTGATTATCACAGGGGCAATCCATCCTAACGGGTCATACAGCAGGCCACATCCGATAATACTTGCCGTTTATTAATATGTTGTTTTAAGTTTGGTAAATCAAGTGTGTACTGAAAACAATCTATATATCTATGCCATTTCAAGCCAAGTACCTTCATGACAGTATTTGTTTTTAATTTTAATGAATCATTGCTACTGTGGCTGTTTCCTTTTATGTGCGTCAGTAAGTCTTGATTATTGGTATTCCATTTTTTATTTCAAAACCACCACAGTTCATCAATTTGTTTATCTCATTATAGATATGAATGGCCTCTGGTAGAGTGTCAGAGCCAGTCAAAAGGTCATCCATATAGTCCGTCTTAGATATTGTTGCTGCTGCCGGAAATTTTGTAGGTTCTTCATCAGCTAACCTTTGAAGGGATTTCACAGCCCGATATGAAGCATACGCAGCACCAAAGGTCACTCGCAATAATTTAAAATGTCTTAATGGCTCGTCTATTTGTGGCCTCCATACAATTCTTTGGTAGTCTGTATCCTAAGGAATAACCTTCACCATTCTGAACATCTTGATAATATCTGCTACTTTGCAGATCCGGCTTCTCCATCGCATAAGGATGTGTCTCAAATCTTGTTGCAACTTGGGACCCACCATGAGATTATCGTTAAGTGAAAAATTATTAAGACCTTTACATGAACCATCAAAAACTACTCGGACTTTGGTTGTTTCCTTATTCTCTCTAACTAAAGCATGGTGTGGAAGATAAATCGCCTTGGGATTGTCTGTCTTCCTTTTTTATTGGTGTCATGTGATTCATAGTACTTAAGATATTCTTGCAAAACTTTGTGATATTCTTCTTTTAAAGTAGGATTTCTCTGCAGTCTCTTCTCTAAAAACTAATATCTTTTTGTAGCTATAAGTACTGAGTTTCCATATTGACACTTGGGTTCTTCTTTGTCCAAAGGTAGCTTAACAATAATTTTCCCTTCTTCATCTCGGGTCCTGTCATAAAATTCTTCACATCGTTGCTCTGTTTCTGTCATCCTTTTCTGTATCAAGTTGGGCTCATTTTTCATTTCCCGAACATTTCCAGAATTTCTTAAGTAGCTCTTCTCCACTTAAGTGTAAGTGCATGGTGATTATTCTAATGACAGCAGAAATTAAGGTTTTGTGACACCCTCCCTGATAATACCTAACCTAAGGTAGTGTTTTGTGCCAATATTTTATTGTGACGTACAATACCATCCAATAAAATCTCACTGTAAACTTCTGGGCCCGTATTCCCGTAATTTAAAACGTTCAAAATCTAGTCGCAGTCTCATATCGGCGACAAACAAATGTCAAAAACTTGTCAAAATGTAGGGAAATTAGACGTAATTTTGACAGATTGAGATTGAGATCAGACTGTGAACGTTCTTAAAATTACGAGAATTACCCCGCTGCTCCAAGAAGAATATCAATTTTACTTGATGTGTGTACCTGAATCAGCTGGTGGTATTATAACTAAATGTAACCAATCAGGTGTGTGTGCCTCGGTTGAAGGAAGTAATGACGTAACGGATTCCAATACATATGCATTTACTTGGATGGATACTTTAGGGTCATGCCGTGATACCACTTGCAGAAACCATGTGCTTTACACTCGTGTGGCTACCACCGCCTATATCGGAAACCGTACCACTAACATGTTTACGAGAAAGTCCATCTAATTGAACTACTGATTCACTAATAAAAGATGCCTTTGAGCCTTGATCCAACAATCCTCTCAACTGTTGTCTGTAACCGTGATCATTGTGGGCCCAAACAGATACAGTTGCTAACAAAACTTGACTCGGTTCTAATCCTTTACTCGAAAAATTTTGTTGAAATGGTACTCACGGTTTTGTCTGACTCACTCTCATGCACAGAGACATCTTCACTCTTGCTGTTCACCTCCCTTTCAATGAAATGTAATAACGAATGGTGCCTCCTGCCACATCGCTTACAATTCACTGAATGACGATACTTCATAACTGGATGAGATGGAGAGAAACAAATAAAACACAAGTTATTTTTTTGAACATAATCTTGCCTATCTTTGACACTTAGTTGACTAAATTCCTTGCAAAGGTAAAAATAGTGTTCCCCTTTATACTTAAGTTATTACATTTGATAGTTACGTTAGAATGACTCTTATTATTATCAATAGACCCATGAAAACACTGACTTTGTATTAGTGTTGTTACGTACCTTATTAATGTCTATCATTTCCAACGACCTACATTTTGATTCTAAAAACTCGGATAATTGAGCCCATGTTGGTAATTCGTCACTAAGCATACCTAACTGATATTTGTACTGCCTAACGGATTCAGGATTTAATTTAGAATCCACTAAATAAATAACAAACACATCATTAATTCGCCCATTACTAATTCCCATACTACCCTACGTATCGATTGTAAACAAGTTGTAGTTGTATCTAATTATTGTCTAATGGCACTTGCTGATTCACTCGTAACTGGTTTTTGCGTAAACAATAATCTCAAAAGTACATTACAATTATAACGCTTATTATCGTAACGTTTCAGTAACTGTTTCCAAGCTTCTTCGTAATTATCATTAGTTGTAGAAAAATTACGTAACAAACATTCCGGTTTACCTGACAAGTTGCCCTTAAGATAATGCAATTTTTGCCCCGGCGTTAAGTACTATTAGTATGAACCAGTGAATTAAACATATCATAGAACGTTTGCCACTAAACGTAGGTAGTTGCACACGCGGTAACATAACCTCGCACTCACTAACCACGTGTCCAGCACTGGATTTCTGATTTACGGACGAGGTTCCACTCGATGACGCAAGATAGGGCTGCAGGGCTTCCTTCAATGTAGTCTTGTATGATACATATGCTTCTTCGAACTCCTCATACATATGCTCAGTACAATAGGTATCCTGCCTTTCCTTTTGGGTCGCTCTGTCTTTGATAGTTTTGTGTCCATCTTTGAAAACTGTCCATAACTGCTCCAAATTGTCCAATCTGGTTTCTATATAAGATTTTCTGATCCGATCTTTGGGTGTCTTTTTACCGACTTCACAAAAAGGAGGAGGTACTATGTTCGGATGATTGTATGTTCGTTCATCGAATACTCCGCCAATTGTCGACTGATTTTCAAAATTCTTTTATTGTTTGAAAGTAGATAGTTCTGAGGTGGTCCCACTGTCACCAAGTTAGGATCTGATGATGGGATCTTAGAGAAATCGAGGGCAACCCTCAAATTTAATAGGCTCACTTATTGTTTTTCGCATATTTTATGATGTATCTTGTGTATTTGCGTATGTTTGTCACCATCTCAGGTGGGTGGGCTGATGATGGAAGGTACAACTCCTTAACAGTAAGAAGTTACTCGAACAAGCAAGGACTGTTTTAGTAAATTGTTTTGATGTTTGATAGGGCATTTGCCACATTTGGTCTCATGATCATCAAGTAATGACTGATAGTGATAGTAATGACCTGATGCTGCAGTCAGGATAGCCTGCAGAGTACCTAACTCCTCGACAACTAACAGCAGATATATCGTGTTTAGGCTCATTGAAAAGGGCTCGATGTGTGGATAAACGTACTGTTAATGAGGAATACCGAAGTATATAGAGACCTGATGCTGAAGCCAGAAGCATCAGAAAAAGTCCAAACCTTGAAATTACAGCACCGAAGTCGTGTTTGGGCTCATTTTAAATAGGACTAAATTTTAAGTTCAATGCAATGTTGACATAAGTCTGGCCTGATGCTGCAGCCAGGATTATTTATATAAAAACTTAAAAACTTTTTGCAAAAAGAAACAACCGACTTCCAAAAATGACACTACAAAGTGAAAAATAACTTTAATTTCGGAAGTCGGTGTCGTTGGGTTCGCATTTTCGTTGTTTGCCACCGACTTCCGAAATTAAAGTTATTTTTCACTTTATAGTGTCATTTTTGGAAGTCGGTTGTTTTTTTTTGCAAAAAAGTAATTTAATTATAGTATTTAATAGTAGTAATTTTTACCAGTTATTTTGGTTTAAAAACCAAAGTACTAAACCGTTTTTGATGAAATTTCTATGAGACCATTTGGGAAGTATACCCTTTCCAACAAAAAAATAATTTTTCAAATCGGTTGGCAAGCGACGGAGTTATGCGCGAACAAACATAAAAAAAAAAAATACAAACATCCGAATTGAGAACCTCCTCCTTTTTTAGAAGTCGGTTAAAAAGTGAAAATAAAAACTTTTTTAGACAAACAAAATAAAAACTTATAATAAAATCATACAAAAGACAAATCATCAATGATCGCCGACCGTTTGCTAGATTATATTATAATGTAGAAACGAACAGTATAACTGTTAGGAAGGAATAATTGAATAAACACTCACATGTATAATGTTAACCGCTTTTCTGATACTTATTTAAAACTCAAATAAAATTCGGTTAGCAATAATGGTAATGCACTTAGATTATATTCTTTAGGGAAATATGCGGGAAACAGAACGCCAATGAGTGCACTATTTGAAGAAACAAATTCAGTGCGAGCCTCCAAAAATCTGCTGTTTTGCACAAATTTTACCTGAACTTTGGCCGTTCATAATGTACTCATAAATTGTAAAAGTAAAGAAATCGTATCGATAGTAGCCTTGCACATGTAATGGAGATTCTAAATGACAAATATTTTTTCCAAAAACTTGTAAGGGTTATTCAAAAACACGTATTTCCTGGAACAAGTTTTATGAAATTTTCGAACATTATTTTCGTTCAATGTTATCGCTTTCTCACTTATTCGTAGTCAACAAGGCGGTATGATGAGGTACGAAAGTTAACGAATAACAACCGAGCGTTCATGCGCTATCTCTCTCTTTTCGCTTTGCCTCTTTTTCAAACATTGCGCTGGATGAAACAACAAGCTTTTCGACTGTGATAAGAGCGTTTGATGGTAGCGTTATAACCGCGGACCCGACCTACCAGCCCTATCGGAGTGACAGTATACCCACTAATACTCAGCGGTGTTCCCGCGTCACCGTGATGGGAGGGCCATGGGAAACCGGCCTTTACTTCCACAGCCCTCCCGGCGCATGCCCACCTAGCTGGTATGGCGGGCCCCGCGTGCCCCCTAGGTTGGGGGGCTGCGGGAATGGCCGGGAACACCTGGCCATTCCTGTCCTACACTGGTGGAGGCCTGTGCGATGCAGGCAACGGTGCCCCCGCACCCGTTGCCTGCTGGCCTCCACGCGCGCCTAGTTGGCAGGCCCCGCATGCCACCCGCGTTGGGGGGGGCTACGGCCGCAGAGGATAGGGAGAGCGGCAACGTCACACCGACACTCCTCTTCCCCTGCGGCCCCACCGCGTCCGCCATGAGACGGTGGCGGCCCCGTCAAAGCAGCGGAAGGTAGGGAGAGCGGCGCACCGCACACTGGCACTCCTCTCCCGCCGCGGCCTCCAATCCTCAGCCGCGATGTCTCCCACAAGGGGGACATCGCGGCCCTCCTCAGGTAGGTTGCGATGTCGCCCAAGCGGCACCGCAACCTACCCGCCGGCCGCTACGTCGTAGGCTTAACCGCCAAGCCCTGACGAGCGGCCCCGGCCCCCGCTGGGGTTCCTCTTAGCTTCACCGTGGTACCCTATACCACGGCTACTGAGCCCCCCGCCTCGACAATGCGGGAACCCGCCGGGGGGGGGACCTACCAGCCCTACCAGCTTTAACCCCTTTAACCCCCCAATTCCTGCCAAACGATACTAGATCCAACCCAAAAATTGCTAAGGCGCATATGCGTTTGAGACATGACACAATTTCTTGACAATTCTTGTGATTTTTTCGTTCCTGCAACCGGGTGAAATCTCAGATACAATAAACTTACCTAGTAAGCGGTTGGGCTGACTCAAAGTGAGCACTGCTGAGTGTAAGAAACATGAGTTGCCTAGGAAAAGTTTAGTCGTGCTGCAGTAGGTAGGCGTAATGTACGAAACGAATGCAAGTAATGCGAGCCTCACTTCCGGATAGCAACATTTTATTTTGAAAGCAGTTACTTACTAAATGAAGTAGGTACTTCAACGTAAAATTTTATATCCAGAAAAGAAACTGAGTTGCAGTGAGCTGACTCGAGCTTCATGAACAGAGTCGTCCTGTTCAAGTTTACCTGCTTGCATCATCGAAATCTCCGTGTGGAGTCCTACCGCTTAGGTGCTATGTGTGCCGGGAATTCTTATTTGTAATGTGGAAGAAAACACCGGCAAGTGTATTCACCAAGCAGCTTTATTGAACTAAATATAGTAATGCGAATGTAATACTAATAATGTATAAACGTAAGTACATGTGATCGCGGGAGTCAGCATTAAACTGTCGAGCGTGCTCGTACACTCCGTTACCAATATATCTATAAAAATTCGTAAAAAAGAACACATGCATATGAAAGTATTTACGCTACTTATAACAAAAAAAAAACGATCAAATGCGAGTCGGACTCGCACACCGAGGGTTCCGTACTTTGTAGGTATTTAAATAGTTTATCACGGGAATCGTGTCTCGAATATTTTTCCCGTTTGACAAATCTATGTACTTGTACAATAATAAATACGTACAACAGTGTAAGCAGTTAGGTAATGTACAGGTACATTCACCAAAATAATTAGGTAACATTACAGAAGTTCATAAACTAAGAAAGTACTGAATATTGCTCGAACGAAAAGATAAGCTAGATTGAGGGACACACTTAACTTTGCGGTGCGTAAACTATTTTCCCCGTAATACATAGGTCGCGATTAGTTTACCAACTGCAAATGAGTTTGTAACCACTAAATTTTTTTTTTCTTTAATGTATTTAACTTCAAATTACGGTTTTTGGATTTTTTCCTTTACTCTTGCTACATGACATTGCTTTTTGCCAAATTTCATGATTCTAGGTCAACGGGAAGTACCCATACTGGTTTTGATTCCCTTGCGAGTAGGGTTACCATATCTCAGGATTTGTCCTGAGATTTCAGGATTTTTAGGCTGCTAACAGGATTGCGGGCGGATTTTGGAAATCTCAGGATTTATCGATTTTCAATAAAATACAGTAGATTTTTAATTAGAAAGAAACAACTTATAGAAAAACATATAATTGTTTCTTCTTTGGATATATTCACAAATCAACGTAATTAACATCAACATATCTTTAGAGTTAGAATCAACATACGTGCACAAAACCAATTACTAATTTTTCCACAGAGTTTTGAATTCGTATGCGACAAAATCTCAGGACTTTGCTATGGAAATCAGGCTTTTTGTCAGGACTTTTCAATTTTCCATCTGGTAACCCTACTTGCGAGTGTCAAAATATGCGGCATAAACGCGTGTAATTTTAACTTAATAACTCCACGCGTTCCTGAGAAAAAGGGTTTCCACAGACGAAGACGAACGAAGTGATTTTATAAGGGTTCCGTTTTTCCTTTTAAGGTACGGAACCCTAAAAACAATGTTAAAATTGTTTTTCTATATGTTTGTTCTGGCTTAACTTCGAAACGGCTTTTTGACGGGACTTTCGATGGTAGATAGCTGATGTTATAAAGCTACAGAGGCTACTTTTATTTTAGAAAAATAATTAGTTAAGAGACAAATTAATGGTTGTTTTCCGACATCTACGAACGAAGTCGTGGGTACAGCTAGTCTAAACTAAAATAATAGTGAGATGCGCGGGCGCTGGACGGATGATGTTCTTCGATCGAGCACTATTCATTCGTACATAATAAAAAGGTTTTTGACGCAGCGCTTGCGTCACAGCGCAGAGGTCCATTTGGAGCTGTATGGAGTGCAGTGCGCGGGCGCGGTAGGGACGGCGGGCGGCGGGTGCACGACCGGTCGTCTCTACCCGCGCGCCCCAGCCCCAGGCCCCGCCTGCCCGCGCACCTATCTCCATAAACTATAATAATATGATCAGGTGGTCATTTAATTCGCTAACGTCGGCATTTCGTTTCAAGAGTTGATAATTTGATATTATTTCATTGGATTTCTCTTTTATGATTTCCGGAAAATGACCGTGCGAACGCAGACCCGTTGCCATTTAAACATAACACACACAAAACGCTCAGAAACTTGTAATAATGCAGGTATGTATGACGGAGGCTCATCAGTTGCATCACGCAATAGGCACTTAACTACCTCGTTCTGTACAATAGGTACCTCCCCAAAAACATTCAACACTGTTTGGAATAAAGCGTGTATGCTAGTGAGAATAAAGTAGGTACCTAGTTTTCAGGTTATTTATATTTTTTTGATAATCTCCGAAACCCGGGGTTTGTTTGCAAAATGAACTTTTGTAGGTGTTAGTATGATAAGTGTAGTCTATAAAAAACAAAGTTTGACTTTGATGCAGCATGGTACGGGATTCCATACATCCATGAGCATTGTCGTTTGATTACCATAAAAAAGGTTATAATGAGTCAATCTAAAAAGATAGACATATACTGTTGCGGACTTTTTTTAGAACTTAAAGAGGAATTGTTCCATCGTAACTTAAACCGTTTACGCAGCGCACGCCATGGAAACTCTCAAAAAAGAATCATTATTCCCGTTTTTGCAACATTTTCCTTTGATGCTCCGTTCCTATTAGTCGCAGCGTGATGTTATATATGCATAAAGCCTTCCTCGATAAATAGACTATCCAACACAAAAAGAATGTTTCAATTCGAAAGAGAAGCTCCTGAGATTAGCGCGTTCAACCAAACAAACAAAGTCTTCAGTTTTATAATCAATACACACATAGGTACATATAAAAAAATCGCAACTGGTCGCTGTCAGTACATGTAAGATATATAAGAAAAACTATTATGGGGGGCTTTATGAACGAAATAGAACCCAAAACAATGATTTTTAGAGTTTTTGCATTCCTTCCAGTGAATTTCGGTGTGCCCCAGGGAAGTGTAATTGGCCCCTGTCTCTTCCTGGTTTATATCAACCAGCTATGCAACCTGGCTCTGCCAAATGGGAAAATTACTGTATTTGCCGACGACACCGTCCTTACCCTCTACTACTCGGTACTTCCTGGCACGACACTTTTGAGGCAGCGCAATCAGGGATGAACACTGTAGTCGCTTGGCTTAATAAACACCTTCTTACTTTAAACTCGGATAAAATATAAATACTGACCTTTACTTTACACGAATCCACACAACCCCCAGATTCCTGTGCACTTGTGGCACATTCTTGTCATTCGCCGGAGTCCGTTGCGTGCAGTTGTCCTGTACCCAACGAGTACTCTCTATAAAGTATCTTGGGGTAATACTCCATAACGGTCTTACCTTCTTCTTAAACATAGATCTGTTAACCTCAAGAATTAGGAAACTGATTTTTGTTTTTAAAACGCTTCGCCGTGTCGCTGAGGGAAGAATTGTCAAGAGAGTCTACCGCTCTTTGCCAATCTCTCTTAATGTATTGTATTTCTAGACCCGGCACAACTACCTGTAGGCAATACAAATATTTGTTCCGTGTGGGAATCGAACCCGCGACACGCAGCGCAGCAGTCGATCGCTCAGCCACTACGCCAACCGTGTCGTCTACATGCGCCACCATCAGCGAGACATTAAAGTGAGCATAAAATACTCTCAGCCGCCAAGGCACATTCAAGTACTACAATCTGTTAAACTTTAATTGATTCTCAACTTTATCGCTAAAGCATTAAGGTTCAAGGTTGATTGGAGAAATTTGACAGTTTCGAGTAGCTTGACTGCTGACGTCTGTACATAGTACTCATACATGAGCTATGCAATTATACAATACTAGTCCGTCTGTCTATCCGTCTGTCAAGAAACTTTTTCTCAGGAACGCGTGGACTTATCGAGTTGAAATTAATATAAATACTCAGACCTGCAAACCCTTGACGCAGTGAAGAAATCAAACTTCTAAGTCAACGCCATCAAAAGATACGGGCGTTTATGTTCCATTTATGCCGCATATTATAACATTCGCAAGGGAATCAATACCTATAGGGTACTTCCTGTTGACCTGGAATCATGTTTGGCAAGAAGTAATGTCATGTAGCGCAAGTAAAGGAAAAATCCGAAAGCTGTAAATTTGTAGTTACAAACCTACTTTGTACGGAACCCTCGATGCGCGAGTCCGACTCACGCTTGACCAGTTTTTTTACTACTTAATAACTATTAGGTAGATACCGCAATGAACGAGTTCGACGAACGATACGAAGAAGTTTTTCATTTCTTCAAAAATTGAAATACTGCGTGGAAGGATTTGGACTTGATACAAAAAAGGCGCATTGTTCTAGTTTAGAAAATGAACTATGGCAGTTCATTTTCTAAATTAGAACAGCTGGCTCTTCAGATGTAAAGAAGTTCAACCTCTTTACTAAAATCGAATTATTACCGATGTTAATTAATTAATGATTCCACTACGCCATTTTAAACTACCTATTTGTTAACGCATATATAATTTTTTAACCGTCCTGTAATTCCTAATTAGTAATTACAATCTGAAACGTTTTGATAGTGGTATCGCAAGGAAATAATAATAATAAGTCGTTTATTTATAAAAAGGGAACACGTTTTACATTGATTACCTTACCAATTAAAAATAGCGCACTGTTGCTAATTTGCCTGCACTAGGTTGAACCTGTGCTTCAGGCTAAGAAGTGCATACATACTTAATATTATAATAAATTAACAATGCGTATAACGTAAAAACGAAATTAAAACTAAGATCAATAAAAGTAAAATAGCGTGTTAGCAGTTTTATTAGCAGAAATTATGTAGGTCTTCTGTTTGTGCATAATTGTTGGTTAGTAAAAATAATTAAGTATAATTTTTTTACAGCTATAGTAATTTAGTTTATAGATACTTAGTTTTCTATTTAATCTATTGTACAGGAATGGACCTAAGAATGTTATAAATCTTTCTACAAAGACATGTTTTGAGGCTGCATTAGACATGCATACCAGATCATTCCGTTTCTTGTTAGTGTTGTCGGCATTGTAGGCAAGCATGGTGTGCTGTTTTAATACAAAGTGCATAATGAAAAGCTGGCGAACCGTTAGTACATTGCAGGATTTATATAGAAGATCTGTGGGAAAAAAGAAGGGATGGAAGTTTGCTACCTTCAAAATTGCTCTCTGAGCTCTTTCAAGAGGAAGCAAATTAGTTTTTGGTGCGTAAAGATCAGAGTACGAAACTGTATTTCTCTAAAATGTTTCGGAAACACTTTGTCCATATAGATTGCATCCGGGTGCTACATGGGCTAGAGCCGGCGCTGACTATGAGACAGCAGTTACCTAGCTATTGTTACGTTTCAATTGATATGAGTGGATGGGTGTTGCTACGGCAGATCAGATCGAGTAGTTACAGGCATATTAGCAGGTCGGCCGCACTTTATGTAGCAGTTGAAGTAACATTGACGTATGTGTTGCAGACGCGTCGTCCTCCAACGAGGCGGTCCATCTGCAGCGGCGGCTGCTGTGCCTGAGCTCGGACCTGGTGTCGCTGCGCAACCACCTGCTCGTGGGCTCGGGCGGCGCGGGCGCAGGGGGCGCGGGCGGTGCGGGGCAGCCCGCCGTGCCGCCGCGCGCCCCGCACCTGCTGCCGCCACCCCCGGCCGCGCAGCCCCCCGCGCCCCCGGCTCCGCCGCCTGCACCACACCATCCCTTGCCGCCGCCACCAGGTCACTACCGAAGTATACGTTATTACCGATAGCATTTGACTTCTCAGAAGTTCGGAAAGTACGGCTGATCAATAACGGTCTCTTAGCCCAAGTACGCACGGGCGATTTATGATCGAGACGATTTTTTTCGCGCACCTTATTTTCAACTCTTGGTTTTGAGCCCAATGGGGAATCCAACAGAGTGCATCTCAGCGCGTCAAAAAAATACTGTTGGATTTTCAACTCTCAGCGCTAAGCGGTGCGTTGATAATCCAGTGCGTGATATAAAATCGCTCGTGGGTACGAGGGCATAGGCGGGTCATCACTAGTTTTCTAGGCATGAAGAGGTGATGGGTAGCATCAAGTGTTTTGTATACATTGACGAATGCTGTAATGTTGTTGTGTGTAGAGAGCCGCTGGTCGCAGCCGAAGCCGGCGCTGACAGGCGCGGGCGTGTGCGGCGCAGGCGCGGGCGGCGCCGACGTGGAGGACCTCATCCACCTGCGCGGGCCGCTCACCGAAGACGCCGTCGTGCGCGCGCTGCAGGCGCGCTTCTACCACAACAAGTTCTATGTAAGTGTGCCGGGCGCCACACCGCCGTCTCTCATATGTCCATGTAGTCGTTTGTTACAACTTTACAAGTAAATCGTTGTTGAGAAAAGGTTCAACCTCCTGGCATGGTCCAGATTTAAAATAACTCTGTGACGTTTTTACCAGCATTTCGGCAGACTGTCGGTTCTATTTGTCGTCTTCATCCTGCCACGTGCCCTACACTTAACTTATCTTACCTTGAAGAATGGGTGTGCTTGTACGTTCCAGACGATGATCGGGCCGATCCTGGTGGCGGTGAACCCGTACACGGACGCGAGCAACGCGCTGACGCTGACGGCGGCGCGCGCGCAACGCCCCGAGCTGGCGCGTCTCGTGCACGACGCCGTGCGCCACCAGGCCGACACCGGCTACCCGCAGGCCATCATACTCTCAGGTGCGCACCACTCCACAACTAGCGCACAATCGCCCTGCATGCCCGATTAGTGATCCTAAAGATAGAGAAGATATCACATATTTTATTCAAGAGAAGTTATAAACATTTATAATGTTTATATATAATAATGTTTACGGACAACGGAAGTGGGACCGAATACATGCTGTCATCTATATTGAATGGCCTACCTACCGAAATCTGTGATGTAATAAACAAGGATAATTATTGTAAAAGAGGATTAAAAATTAAAAGAAAAAAACACTTTTTAAAAATAAGCTTTTATTACTTGTTAATAAAAAGTTAGAAATAATTTAAGCCTGATAAGAAATAAATAAAAGAGAACATTTTTAGCATATTACCTACACCTTCATTATTTTTCTTTTGCAATCACAATGTAACGCTTTTATTTATTTCTTATCAAGTTTAAATTATTTCTATCTTTTTAGCTGTTTTTATTAACAAGTAATAAGAGCTTGTTTTTAAAACGTTCTTTTTTTTCTTTTAATTTTATTTTTAAGTTTTTAGTATTTTTGATGCGAGATTGACTACGGCGTAGTTCGTAGCGGCCATTCGTGTTCGTGTGGTGGCCATCTTCCAGCTCCATCATCAGACCCTGGTTACCATCTAGCACCAAAGTACTTGTCAAGACGAATCATACAGTTTCACATTTATATAATATCTTTGTTTATATTATTTGCGCAGATATAATGTGTTACTGTTTGTTTGTCCCAAATAAATAAATACGAGCCCAAACTAGATGGGTTTGTGTCGTTTAATTACCGAGTTCCTATAGCCATCTTCCAGCTCCATCATCAGACCCTGGTTACCATCTAGCACCAAAGTACTCGTCAAGGCGAATCATACGAGCCCAAACTCGATGGGGTTGTGTGTTTAATTACCGAGTTCCTATGGCCATCTTCCAGCTCCATCATCAGACCCTGATTACCATCTCGCACCAAAATTCTCGTTAAGACGGATTCAGAATGGAGTCCTGTGCCGTAAATGGGAAAATGCTTGGGGAGACAGCTGTCATTTGCAAATGGTTGTCCCTAAAGCTCAAGTACCGGATATTCTACAGCTGTTCCATAATGGTTGTTCAGGAGGTCATCTGGGAGAAAACGGACTCTACTGAAGATACGAGAACGGTTTTACTGGGTCCACTGTCGGGACGATGTCGAGGACTGGTGTCGCAAATGTACAAGTTGTGGAGCTGTAAAGGGACCTCAAACTCGTAGTATGGGAGAGGATAGTCCTTGACGTTGGGGGGCCGTTTCCGGAAAGTGAAAGTGGGAACAAGTATTTCATGGTTGTGATGGATTACTACTTCACTAAGTGGCCGGAAGTCTTCGCCATTCCAAATAAAGAAGCTTCGACAGTTGCATATAAATTAGTTTCTGAAGTTTTCTGTCGTTTTGGAGTACCTTTAGAGATTCACAGTGGATAAGGAAGGAATTTTGAGTCCCAAATATTCCAGGACACTTGTCGAGTTATGGGTACTCATAAAACAAGAACAACTTCTTACCACCCACAATCGGATGGAATGGTGGAACGATTTAATCAGACACTGGAGAGGTACCTAGCAAAAGTTGTGGAAAATCGGCAACGAGATTGGCTTGTCCCAATCTCGTTGCCGATTTTCCACAACTTTTACATACAACCGTTTTTGTTGTCATATCGAAGCGCTGTTCACGAAAGTACATCGGTGACACCAGCTTTCGCAAACTTTGGAAGACTTTACGGCTGCCTGCCGACCTGATCACCGGAATACCACCTGATGCCCCACGCAGTATAACCGATTATGCGAATAACTTGCGGAACAAAATGAATGACATTTATGAGCACGTCAGACAATCGGGCCAGCAAATGTCTGAAAAGATGAAAACCCGTTATGACCGCAAAATGAACAATAAAGGGTTCGACGAAGGTTCAGTAGTATGGTTGCACAACCCAGTCCGCAGCAAAGGGAAATCTCCTAAGCTTCAAGTTAAATGGGATGGACCGTACCGGATTGTGACTAAGATCAATGACGTAACCTACCGGATACAGAAAGGTGCAAGAGGTACTCCTAAGATCGTGCATGTGGATCGACTGGCGCGTTATTATGGAGTCGATAATGCTCGGGACGAGCATGTCTTAGGAGGGGGCAGTGTTGCGCGCCACAATGATTGCCCTAAGCCCAATTCATTTGGGGTCGGCGTAACATGTCTGTTTCTTCCATTCTATTAGACGTCATCTCGGAAGTCACCTCCTTTCTTTGATCATCATTCACACAGTCCATCCATCGTCTCTTTGGTCTTCCCCTACTCTTATAGCCATCGACATTTCATATCGCATCCATCATAAGATCATCATCACCCACGGATATCTATGTCATCACCATTGGCTGTTTTCTTGACGCGCTGGGATGCGCTCTGTTGAATTCTCAACTCTCGGCTCAACACCAAGAGTTGAAAATCCGGTGCGCAATAAAATCTCTTAGCGATATTTTTGAGTCCGTGCGAACATGGGCTAAGACCAGTAACCCTAATTGCGTAACACACTATCAATATCAATCTGAATCATTTTGAAGGATATTGCTAATTTTGTTGCTTTATATGTTCGATAAATCTGTCAACAACGTAAATAACGCAATGAATGTTGTTGAACTGTCAAAATAAAGCCCTTTTTTACTGTTAGTGTGCTACGCAATTCCACCGCTGGGCTGTCTGTCAGTTTGCCTTAACAAAGGATAACCAGGTAATCCGAAGAAAATTATGTTTGGAAATAAAACAAAGCATTAATAAATACAACTTCATTCAGAATATAAATAACAAAACCACTATTTATAATAAGTTACAGTATTATACACAATATTATACATTAGTTTAGACTAATCACATGTTTGTATCACGTCGCTTTCGTTAATACAGTATTTATAGATATGGTATAATATCAATATAAATAATTTCGAATTTATAGAAACTTCGAAAAGACCCCTTGCGTACGCGCTTTTATAATTTCTAAAATGACGATACTGTCGTGAACGTCCACGTCCATAAAATGTATGTAACCTGCTCAGGCGGAGATTAACAGATGACTCCACCCTGGAGTGTAAATGCCTGGCATGGTGACATTAGTTACCACTAGCGCCATCTAGTATTAAGTAACAGAACTATAACATAAACCAGTTAATTAATTCGATTATCACATCATTTTAAAATATTTCAACAATTTGCAAATTCGACCTTGGCCAATATTATCGACTGTTTCACCGGCACCTTTAAACATTTATGAAACTTTAGTACCTCATTGCATAGCTGATTAAATGAAGATGTCTTCCCCGTAATTTGTACGTTTATTGTTTTAGTAAAATTTTGAGATAGCTGGTGTCAAAGTTCGTGTACGTAGATGATTTTTGAAAATAGTTAATATGCTTCTTACTTTAACTTTTAACTGTTTGATATTTTAGAAAATTTGGTAACATCAATAGGTGTGTTAAAGTATTACGTAGCCAATGGAATAGCTATGAAAGCCACTCAATTAGAGAATTTAGAGATAAGCGAAATTTAGTGACGAATTCTGGAAAATTTGCAAAAAAACATGAAAATCAGTTTTTCTCAGATTCCATGAATTTTCGCCTAGACTTTATGGGGTGCTCAATTGTTGCAAATGGGTCACACTATCACGCCCTGGAAGGAACACGTCGAGTTTCCCTGTCACCCTGTATATCACGGTTAAACCCGCGATGGTTTGTGTGGTATATTTTTTTGTCATTAAACTTATGTATGTAACATGTTCTGAATAATAAAAAAAAATCTTTACACAATATGCGACACACTGCAAATGTAAAGATTGAAGATCCTCAGGTGTTGATAACTCAGAAGTATGTGAAGAAGTTACGTACTTGTGCGATTTCAAATTCAGAGAAACTAAATAATCTTTTAATTCGATGGTAGTGATATTATTGTGGTGTGTCGCGCAGGCGTGTCGGGGTCCGGCAAGACATACGCGTCGATGGTGCTGCTGCGGCGACTATTCGACGTGGCGGGCGGCGGGCCCGAGACCGACGCCTTCAAGCACCTCGCCGCCGCCTTCACCGTGCTGCGCGCGCTCGGCACCGCCGCCACGCCCGCCAACACGCACTCCAGCCGCATCGTAAGCATTGCACGGCGCCCGTCCACTGCACACCGCTGTACGACCACGCTCAACCACAACTTGTGTATCGCAGGGCCACTTCATCGAAGTGCAGGTGACGGACGGCGCGCTGTACCGCACCAAGATCCACTGCTACTTCCTGGACCAGACGCGCGTGGTACGTCCGCCCGCCGGCGAGCGAAACTATCACATCTTCTACCAGCTGCTCGCAGGACTCACCCCAGATGAGCGCGCACAGCTCCACTTAGAAGGGTACTCGCCACAAGACCTCAGGTAGATACGGCGGGGCTCCGGGCCGACCACAACCTGCGTACCAGTGCGAAGGCCGCGATCTTATTGTACTTACTTATTTATCGTTAGGTACCTCGCGTCGGCGCATCACCGGAGGCCGGAGCCTGAAGACGCGGCGCGGTTCCACGCGTGGAAGACCTGCCTCGTCATCCTCGGCATTCCGTTTCTAGACGTGGTGCGCGTGCTGGCAGCCGTGCTGCTGCTAGGCAACGTGCAATTCGCGGAGGGAGGCGACGGGTCCGCCGAGCCTGCCAGCGAGGCCGAGCTGGCGGCCGCGGCGGCGCTGCTGGGCGTGGCGGCGCCGGCCCTACTGCGCGGGCTGGTGTCGCGCGCGGCCCCGCGTGCCCGTGCCGCGCCCGCGCGCGCGCCCGCCAGCGCGCCCGCCGCCGCCGCCGCGCGCGACGCGCTCGCCAAGGCGCTGTACTGTCGCACGGTGGCTACCATAGTTCGTCGCGCCAACTCCCTCAAGCGCCTCGGATCTACTCTCGGCACGCTCTCGTCGGACTCGAACGAGTCGGTGCACAACCAGGACGCGGCGTCGCGCCGCGCGTCGTCCGCGGGCGGCAGCGGCGGCGGCGGCGCGCGGGGCCGCGCCGGCGCGCGCTCTATGGCGGCGCTTAACGACGCGGTACGCCATGCCACGGATGGGTTCGTGGGCATCCTCGACATGTTCGGCTTCGAGGATGCGGCGCCGAGCCGGTTGGAGCACCTGTGCGCCAACCTCTGTGCGGAGACCATGCAACACTTCTACAACACGCACGTGTTCAAGTCGTCGGCGGAGTCGTGCCGCGAGGAGGGCGTGTCGTGCGCGCTGGAGGTGGACTACGTGGACAACGTGCCGTGCATCGACCTGGTGTCGTCGCTGCGCGGGGGCCTGCTGGCCGCGCTCGACGCCGAGTGCGCAGCGCGCGGCTCGCCCGAGCAGTACGTTGTCAGGATAAAGGCCGCGCACAGGTACGACATCGTCATAACTTTTTGTATTTTTTTTTTATTTAGCCTCCTCTGTCCCACTGGCAAAGGCCTCCCATACTCCCATCATTTAAACAAATCCAAATTTATTAGTATTATGAAATTTGCGAATATCGCGTAAAGACCTTCGTTCCTGACGGAGTGAAAGAAAGAAAGAAAAATGCATTTATTGGCATTACACAAAATGACACCTTAAAACTACAAAAACATAAACAAAGATTATAATGCCAAAAGGGCCTCAGCTCAGCATAATGTCAGATGACAACACAAGTGTACCACCTGACGCTGATTTTCAGCTGCAACCCACGAGTGCCATACGCTGGAATACCAAACACAGGGAAGTGTGTGTCCGTAATAAAAAATTAAGAGAATTCATATAAACCGCCGGCCGGCCGCCGGCCGGTGCCGCCGTCATACGTCATGCGCATACCCTCACAGCTGTATTGCCCGCAGGCCCAACCCTTCGGGAAATACAGGTGTGAGGGTATGAAAAAAACGGTATAAAATAACTTAAATGACATGATTTCCTTTGATGTTAAATGATAATTCCAGAGGCCACCCGAGGCTGGCGGAGGCGCGGCCTCCGCACGCGCGCCGCTTCGCCGTGCGCCACTACGCGGGCGAGGTGTCCTACGACGCGGCGGACTTCCTCGAAGCCAACCGAGACGCCGTGCCCGATGACTTGCTCGCTGCGTTCGACAACAGGACATGCGAGTTCGGATTCGCGACACATCTCTTTGGCGCCGAGCTCAAGGTTTGTTAAGTAGTTATTTAAAAAAAAAAACACGGTTAGTCCCGTTATGCTCGACTCGAAAAATATCTACTAAAAAGTTTCGCTATGCACGAAATTCTTCGATTCTACTTAAACAATAGAAGGTACATTTGGATAGAAAAGTGTTTGAATTCAAGTAAAAATATATAGCGCTATTCGTACATGCGTAAGCGTCTGTGACTTAAAATTTGTTTTGTCTCGTTCTGACGGTCAAAAAAGTCAAAATACAGACAGACAAGGACAAACTAATTTCAGAGCAATTCTAAGTAAAGAAATGTTTATGAATAGAGCTGTAAGTCAATACTGGACCCACAAGATTTATCGAAGTCTCACAGACAGTCAGACTTTGATAGTCGATCTGGCACCGTTGAAGATCCTACAGTACAGCCCATGTCTCGATCGAATCAAAGGCTTTCTCGTAGTCCACAAACGCTAAGCAGAGAGGCAGGTTATACTCTTCGGTCTTCTGTATAACCTGTCGTAGCGTATGTATGACATGTGGTCGACGGTGCGAAAGCTTCCACGGAATCCGTGTCCGTGTGGAGCCCCGGACTTAAAGAATTGCATCACTATTTCCCGTGGGTGTCGTAAAGGCGACTAAGGGACATGCTGGAGAATGGGCAGCAGCGTTCTCTTTGCATTTTACCACCATACTGCGATCGCCAACCCGCCTTCCAAGCGTGGCGATTATGGCAAACCCCCAAAGAATGACAAGCACAAACAACACTTGGTGTTTACAACATTTTAACATAAAACCTCAATATTATTGCCATTGGCAACATTATAGTGAAATATTGTTTCATAAACTGGCAGCACTGCCGTCTCACTCTCTTATACCTTCATCTTGGTAAAATAAAGTATTGTTCCGTGTAAATATCTTTAAAATAAACGAATAAAATGTGAATAGGTATACTCAAAACTTGTTTGACTTGAACACTTGGCCCATTGGCTACGATAACGGCCGAGGCCACGATGAGGCAAGGGGTGCTAAGAATCACCGAACTTGACCTGGCAACATACAACACGCGTACACTCCGGATCGACGAGAAGTCACCGAACTTGACCTGGCAACATACAACACGCGTACACTCCGGATCGACGAGAAGTCACCGAACTTGACCTGGCAACATACAACACGCGTACACTCCGGATCGACGAGAAGTCACCGAACTCGAGGAAGAATTGAGCAGGTTACGATGGAGTATAGTGAGGTTATCTGAAGTTTGAAGAAGGGGAGGACTCGATAATCCTCAAATCCGGAAACTTGCCCTATTTCCAGGAGGGCGACCAGCAGTCCCAAAGGTGGTGTCGTCCATAAGTCCCTTTTGTGCAACTTGGTGAAGATCGAGTGTGTCGACCAGGGTGGCGTACTTTATACTCAGAATATCCGCAAGGTATTCGCTGTAGTTCGTACAGTATAACAAGCGCAAAGCTTGACCTGTTTTAATATTTTTAATGATGATTAAGTAAGGCTAACATATTTACATGCTAGGTTTTGTTAATTTACTTTTTAAATGGTTAAATAAAATATTACACTGTAACAGTTTTCTTCATCACTGCCCGCGAATATGATTTCGTGCATAGCGAAACTTTTTAGTAAGTATTTTGCAAGTCGAGCATAGCGGAACTAGAGCACAGGGGAACTAACCGAAACAAACTGCTGTTAAAACTAAGTAGGTATCAGTAGCGTAACAATATGGTGGCAGGGGGGCAAAATGCCACGGGTGCCAAGCCGGAGGGGGCCCCCGACCCGAGAGGGCCATGAGCACAGGAAACACAAACAACACACAGAAACACAACGATTTTTGAAACTGTGTTTTAATAAAATTGAATGAAATATTTGGCGGCGTAAATACGGGCAATACTTGAATCAATTGTGCAAGGACGCAAGTCTGTGATTAGACGAGGCAGAACATACATGCAATAATCGCCTTGCAATAATTGCCTTGGTGTAAAGTCTAGAAGTCGCATGCAATTGCATTCAATGGGGTTCAAAATAAAATTCAATTCAAAATAAACATTTTGATGGAATATTATAGAACATTTAGAACACAATGTAACACGCTTTTATTTATTTCTTATCAGGTTTATATTATTTTTAACTTTTTAGTCCTTTTTATTAATAAGTAATAAATGCTTGTTTTTAAAAAGTTTTTTTTTTCTTTTAATTTTATTTTTAACTTTTTAATATTTTCATGCGACATTGACTACGGCGTAGTTCGAAGCGCGTAGCAGTGTTTTTCTATTATATGCGTTTACTGCACTTAAGCTACCTGTTCATCTTTAGTCCCTGCATGGTTACCATCTAGCACCAAAGTACTCATCAAGACGAATCAAACGAGCTCAAACTCGATGGGGTTATGTCGTTTAATTACCGAGTTCCTATGGCCATCTTCCAGCTCCATCATCAGACCCTGGTTACCATCTAGCACCAAAGTACTCGTCAAGACGTATCATACGAGCCCAAACTCGATGGGGTCGTGACGCTTAATTACTGAGTTCCTATGGCCGTCTTCCAGCTCCATCATCAGACCCTGGTTACCATGTAGCACCAAAGTTCTCGTCAAGACGGATCAAACGAGTCCAAACTCGATGGGGTTGTGTCGGTTAACTACCGAGTTCCTATGGCCACCTTCCGGTTCCATCATCAGATCTGCTCCATGTCATAATAATTTTGCATTGTCATCCGATTTACACATGCATGCAAAATTTCAGCTCAGTCGGTTGAAGATATCTGCTTCTTCAACTAAACGAGAAGAAAAAAACATGCATTAAACGCACACTATGTAGACAAGCATATTATAAGTTGGACGAGTAGGTATATCGTAGATAAAAATGCTTGGCTTAATGCTGGTCCTGCTCCACAGGCACTTGGGCACACTAGTTGATCACAATTTCAATATTTGAAAGAGATGCTTCCCCTTTTTGTTTTTTTTAGTGTTTCTGTCATTACGAACTAATGTTTATTTTATTCAATCAATATTTAATTCTTAATACTTCAATATTAAATACCTCTTCCTGATTGGTAGTATTTTTTTTTTCTCATCTCTTAAATAAATTGCAAACTATAGTTTTGTATAATTTAGAAGCAATTTTTAAATTTTGTAAAGGCTTGGGCACACCAAAAGCAGGACAGGCGCAGCACCTTAGCAGGGCAGGTCAGTTGCGCCGCGGTTCATGTCACACCAGAAACATGAGCAGTCAGAGAGCAGTTTGAGCCCCCTGCTTTATAGTTATAAAGCAGGGGGCGCCTTGGGTTTTGGGGCACACACAAGAAGTACACTACAAGATGTTGAACGGTTCTGACTCTGACGAAGAGGAGCTATTGTTGCTTCTAGCTTTAAGTAAAAAAATAATAATACGGGTTCACGATGTATTTCTATAATATTTGTCCTTTAAATCATATAAACATTTATATTTCCTCACCAACTCAATCAATTTTTCATTCGTTTCCATGATAAAGTTGTAAAAAATCACAACCGTTTACGACCTGCGCTGCGTCTGTCCCGCTCAACTGCTTTGGTGTGACTAATCAATATGGCGGACGTAGTAATACAACGTGTACTCACTGCGGCCGCCCGCGCCTGCGCTGCTCCCGTCCAAACGTTTTGTAGAAGAGCAGTGCGCGGCGCAGTGGCGGAGCCAGTAGGATCAGCGGGCCCGCGTTTGTTCAGTGTGTCATCCCTCATATAACTACATTATTTTCTAACGTAGACGCACTGCTACCGCACTGCAACTGCTTTTGGTGTGCCCAAGCTTTTAATGTAAGAACCATGGATCCGTTTTTTATGATATTCTGATGTTGATTTGAAAGAGCATGGCAGTTGAGAATATGTCATGCTCACTTAAATTTCTCACTGGTGGTGGCGCGTGTGTTGGATCATACGGTTCCTTACGAAATGGTTGAGCTGGGTGGTGCTGATCCACGCGTCATGTTCGTGAACGGGCGCCGTCGGTTGAGACTGGTCATCTCTTGACTGCCAGGGCTTATTTTTAATTTTATATTTTAAATTATTTCTTTTTAACCCCCGACGCAAAAACGACGGGGTGTTATAAGTTTGACGTGTCTCTGTGTGTGGGTGTGTGTGTGTGTGTAGGGGTGTGTGTGGGGGTGTGTGTGTGTGTATGTCTGTCTGTGGCATCGTAGCTCCCGAACGGATGAACCGATTTTAATTTTGTTTTTTTGTTTGAAAGGTGAATTTGTCGGGAGTGTTCTTAGCTATGTTTGATGAAAATCGGTCCAAGATGGCCGCCGCTACAAAATCGCGGATTACATATTTTTTCACAACTCCCTCAATATGGGTATCAAATGAAAGGGCTTGACTAGTAGAATACTATACACTATGATAAATTTCAAATCCAAGATGGCCGCCACCACAAAATGGCGAATTACAAAAAACCTGATTAAATACCAAATTACCTGAATCTTAAAACGCAAGAAAATAAAAGAAAAGAAATAATAAGGAGTCCCTACAAAAAGCATGAAATAAAAAATTAAATTAAAAATTTAAAAAACCCCCGACTACGTGAAACCCTCTATAAAGAAAAAAATAACCTTGAAATTATGACCCTACGTAAGTACGTATGAAATTTTTTGATTAAATATTGTCCTGTCGGGGGACCGCTACTATTTTAAACTTTAACAGAACGTTAGGCTAATAATTAAAGCGGTCCCCCGACAGGACAATATTTAATCAAAAAATTTCATACGTACTTACGTAGGGTCATAATTTCAAGGTTATTTTTTTCTTTTTATAGGGTTTCACGTAGTCGGGGGTTTTTTAAATTTTTAATTTATTAGTTTGTTTCGACCTCCATTTTAAAAAAAGAAAAGTCAATTTTATCTTTGGGTAAAATAAATCTGATGTTGCAAAATCGGCACTTTGCACACTCTGTGCACTTATCTGATTTTGTTGATTTTAATACGTGTTCTATTAATGGGTGTTATTTACTTGAAATAAATGAATTTATTATTATCTCCTTTATTTCATTTAAATACTTACAAATTATATTTTTAAATATTTTTACAAAAAGACAAAAAAAAAACATTTAAAAATATAAAAAATAGTAGTCCACCGGTATCGGGAACAAAATTATTATTATTTTGAATATTTTTTTATGTGGCCTTGTAGACCTGGACGAGTGAAACCGTCGTCACGTCGTCGTCGATGGGTCGTTGAACGGTTCAACTACACAATGACTGATGCATACGTGTCGTCTGTCGGGACAGGTCAACTCAAAGCTCCAATGGCTCGTTCTTTAAAAGGCCCTTCCAGACATGGCCCTGCATTGTTAGACTCACATAATATCTTAAAAATATATCTGATGTTTGAACATTAAAAAAGGGCCATTAACTCTAAGTTTGTTTTGGCATTTTTTCTCAGAAATCAGTCAGCTAGGAAATGCGAAATCGAGTTACAGCAATATTGAAACCTTGACGTGTGTCTTAAAAGATTTAATTAGAGGAATAAATATAATTTCAGGCTTTAACCGCTCAAGGCGGGCCGACGGGCGGGCAGTTCCGCGCGTCGCCCACGGTGGCGGCGGCGCTGGACGCGGCGGCGGCGTCCACGCTGACGCAGGACTTCCACACGCGCCTCGACAACCTGCTGCGCACGCTCGTGCACGCGCGCCCGCACTTCGTGCGTTGCCTGCGCGCCAACGCCACCGAGACGCCCATGCTGTTCGAGCGCGCCACCGTCGCCCGACAGGTGGGTCGCTCACACGGTCCAACTTATTGTGTCTATGAGTGCACACCACGGCACATACCCTCGATTCTCTACTGTCGGATATGTTTTTTTACGTTAATCGTTATTTTTACTTTATTTATTTATTTACTTACCCATTTCAGGTGCGCGCCTTACAAATATTGGAAACAACTCAACTGATGGCGAGCGGGTACCCGCACCGCATGCGGTTTCGCGCGTTTAGCGGGCGGTACCGCGCGCTGTGGCGGCGCGGCGCCGAGCGCGAGTCGGGCGCGGCGTGTGCGGCCGTGCTGCGCGCCGTGCAGGCTGCGGCCGCGCCGCCCGCGCCCGCCTCGCCCGCCGCCGTGCGCTGGGCGCTCGGCAAGCGGCACGTGTTCCTCAGCGAGGGCATGCGCCAGGTCAGCGCCTGCACGACCCACCGCCAACTGGGAGAGCCCGCTAAACACTAACTTGCTCATCTGAATGGTAATGTCTGCAGGTGTTGGAAAGAATGCGACGTGCGAGACGGCAAGCAGCCGCCGAGTGCATCCAGGCCTCGTGGCGCCGGTACAGGGCGCGGGCCGCGCGCGCGCCGGCCGCGGCCCCGCTGGCCCCGGTGCGGCCCCGCCCGGCGCCCATCGCCGGCACGCCGCCGCCGGAGCCCGGCGACAAGGGCGACCCGACGCTCGTGAAGCGTACGTGCTCGCTGTTCGGCCTCGATCTGGTAGGCGAGCCGTTCCGATTCTCGCTCCCCCCGGTTCCCCTGCCCGTGCCTGACCGAGCGCTCGCCCGATCGCAGGAGCGGCCGCCGCCGCTACCGCCGTCGCGCGCCTACACCGTGGCGGGCGGCGTGAAGCTCGGCTATCCGCAGCAGCGCACCGTGGGCGCGGACTGGAGCGACGAGGGCGGCGTGCGCCTGCGCGCCGGGGACACCGTGCTGGTGGTGGGCGCGGCGCGGCGCGGCCACGTGGCTGTGCAGGCGGCCGGGCGCACGGTGTGCGTGCCACACGGCGTGCTGGCGCCAGCGCGCGCGCGCCCGCCGCCGCCGCCCGCGCCCGCGCCCCTGCTGCCCTAGCCTGAGGCACAGTGTCGCCTGAGGCACAGTGTCGCCTGAGGCACAGTGTCGCCTGAGGCACAGTGTCGCCTGAGGCACAGTGTCGCCTGAGGCACAGTGTCGCCTGAGGCACAGTGTCGCCTGAGGCACAGTGTCGCCTGAGGCACACTGTGTCGCCGGGTGCCGGGCACCGCGGCCGCCAGCTGGACGTCAGTTAGCGGTTTACCTGAATAAGAAGTAAGATCTCGGGGTGATCCAGAAGACTCCTACTTGTGCTCGTCGCGCGTAACTTTTGTTACGATTATCATGTCTGGCGTCACCCTGCGGTCATGGAAATGTTTTCAACGTTAGTGCTTCATATTGTCGCCGAGTGTAAATAGTAGTTTTAAGTATTTATGGTCGCCGTTTCGTCGCACGGAGGCCGAGACGCTCGCTAAAGATGTAACGTGCCGATGTTCAAGTATGTCCCGCTTGTGCCCACACAAGTCCATCCACATCTTGAGTCTTTTTGTGAAACATGCGTGTTACGATTCGCAGATTCAACTTCTGACGTTTTACATGCGCTAGACGCAAGATGAATTTTGGAAGTTGAACATGAAAGCGCACAAAGATATATGTAGCTATAGCTCACATGTCGACCGACCCCACAGTATTATGTACAGAGCGACCATATGTTATTTATAATACCTACAGTGTAACTTGGTCGCAAATCTAGTTTGGTAACACTCACTATGAAAATTAGAAGCGTCTAGACTTTTATTACACGTGAAACTGTTTTATCTACCTACGACTACTGTGCCATAATCATAATGATGGGTAACGATAACTACTTACATTTACTTAAGCTCCACAATATTTTCAACACAGCTTTGAACATTACATGAGACTAGGAACTCACAACATAAATGCGTTACCCTGTTTCAAGAGCAGTCGGGTAAAAATACTCAATGATGTAATTCCACGTACCTACCTACCTGCAGCCCGTTAATGTTAAAAAAAAATAAAAATAAGTAAAAACTTTATTGCATAAAAGGTGTTGCATTAATACAATAAAACAGTTGCACTTTACAAATGAACACTGAAACACACTGAACGAAACACACACACACACACACTGAATGTTGTCAAGCTATGTATGACTACTTGCGTATGTGACGATACAGAATTAAATGCAATTAACCTGGTGAGTATATAAGGCTTCGCGCAGCCCAATAAGGAATGCAAAGTAGTCGTCTCACCGGGCGTCCTCAAAGCGCTCGCGCTCACTGATACTGATGATATGGTTTGTTATTAGATATCATAGAAATCTTCTGCTCTGCGCTCTTAGCTCGGCGTTGCGCCTCATACTGAACTTTGGGATGCAGATAGCTAGGTAGGGTCTCAGACCCATATGTGCGATGTCCTCTGTAAGTTTTATTGTAGATAAAGGTTGATATCGCAACCGATTCAAGTTTTATGCAAACATCCAATCGATTATTTACCAACTATTACTCTAAACACGATAACTTGCAGGAGCAAACTTGCGCATTAAAACTGGCCAGCGGACAATGTGCCATGCGTACGCCCCTGACGATATTGTATCGAAACTCTCTTCTGTTGTAACACAGATGCAACTGTCGACGCTGATGTCCCGACGCCTCTCGCTCGCATCACACTGAGTGTGCAATTCGCTGATAGTTCTTACGGGTGATGAATTTATAAATCTACTGAAAAAGCGAGCAATGAACAACTTACGCAGATAACGTATAGGTACATACGTAGAGTGGCGTTGGGCGAGACTCGTCCCTGTGGTGCTACCAGGGTTGTGATCGGTGCTAACGCCCGTATCGCTTAGTACGTAGCGTGTATCATACTCGGAATTCGCGACTGGCACAGCTTCTTCTGTTACCATATCGTCTAACATGTACCGCTTTAGAGGTAGGTAGCTTTCTTTTGAATGTGTCATATAAGGGGTGTTGCAGTACTACTAGGCGGTAGCGACCCGGGCCAATCACGCGCACCGGGCGCTCGCATGTGCGTGTGGATTGAGAGATCTTTTCGAAAAACTCTTCCAATCCCAACCAAATTATAAGAGGATTTAGAAAATAATTGTGAAAATTTCATGGTAAGGTATAAAATTTGTGAAACCTAAACAAAGAAAGTTAGAACTCATTAACTGGATCTCTCAATCTGGACAACTGAAGAAAAAGCCATAACGCGTATCCAAGAATATACTGTCTATGTGTTTACAATTTGCATTTTAATTAATTGTGAAAGATTTGTGAAAGCTGCTAAACAAAATTTCGATTCGTTTCAAAGCCACGTTTAAGGTTTATATGGATCACTCAGAGTGGACAATTTTCAATTGAGTGATCTTGTAAAACACGACCTAATACTGAAAAAGTATGAATAATTATCATGTTTACTGCAAATTATGCTTCTGGGAAAATTTGTGAAATAAAAATCGTGATTGAAATCTTACTGGTTCAAGAGAAAATGAAAATCTTGTTTTTTGTCGATCGTCCCAACTGAGAGATCATTATTTTTGAACTATATATAATAAACCAAAACTTATAGGTAGAAGGTAGATACATCAGAAATTGTGAAAAATGTTGTACTAAAATTTGACGAATCCGTCGTCCCTGTAAGTGTTATACTTAAAAAGATAAATCATTGTTTAGAATCCTTGTGGAAAACATGGAGTAGGGTGACCATATCGGCGGTCGGAACCATTACCATTATTATTATATATATAATATAATGTAATTATATTATATATGTCGGGGAGATGGTATGTCTGTCTCTCGTTAGCATCAGGCATATTTTAATTACTGTGGGCGTACTATGGGTAGCGTTGGTTTTAGCACCATAGAAAAACGGTTTGCAGTTCAAATCAGATTATAATTTACGAACCAGTTAGTCACACTAGCGAATCACGCACTATAGGTACACATTCAACGACTATTATGACTTTTACCCTGCTGTGAGACAATGGCAGGCAGGTATAAGGATGATAGATCAACAAAACGTAGGACAGTTCCGAAGCGTCTTCACTGCTCGATCACCAGGATCAAGAATGCCGACTTGGCGCGTTCTCTTCAACCTCGTAACCGACCGGAAACGCCCCGACTCTGTCAAAGCGCGCCAATCCTAGTCCTGATAGTTGCCGCTAGGTGGCGTGCCTTGTTTTGTTGTAAACGTCAATTGCCGGATGCGACATATATATAATAAAAATATATTTTAAAATATATTTTCTCTTGAACCAGTAAAATTTCAATCACGATTTTTGTTTCACAAATTATCCCAGAAGCATAATTTGCAATTAACATGATAATTTTTCATACTTTTTCAGTATTAGGTCGTGTTTTACAAGATCACTCAATTGAAAATTGTCCACTCTGAGTGATCCATATAAATCTTAAGTGTGGCTTTGAAACGAATCGAAATTTTCTTTAGCAGCTTTCACAAATCCTTCACAATTAATTAAAATGCAAATTATAAACACATAGGCAGTATATTCTTGGATACGCGTTATGGCTTTTTCTTCAGTTGTCCAGGTTGAGAGATCCAGTTAATGAGTTCTAACTTTCTTTGTTTAGGTTTCACAAATTTTATACCTTACCATGAAGTTTTCACAATTATTTCCTAAATCCTCTTATAATTTGGTTGGGATTGGAAAAGTTTTTCGAAAAGATCTCTCAATCCACACGCAGATGGCGCTCGCGGGCTGCACACGTGTACTCGCGGCGAGGGAGTGGACGCCGCGGGCTGCAAGCGGTGTGCTCGCGGCGAGGGAGTGGACGCGGCGGCCCGCGCCGGCTTGCCAACCAGAGTCTGATTATTAATTATACTTACTATGTAATCTAATGTATTAATTGTTATGTGAAAAATTCCATAAAATGTATAATGTCGATAAAAGGTACAAATAAAATTATATATTAAAATAATCACTTTATTATTCTCCAATAGTTTTAATAATTGTATACAAAATAAGTAAACTCTGGAATGTGTGGAGTACGCAGCACTGGGCGCACACGAGTACGAGTGACTGAATGAACATTGCTATTTTAACACCAACACTTCTTTGCAGTTGGGCAAAAACACGTGAACGTCTTCGCCCGCGCACGTCACCGGTACACTAAATGAATGTCATCCAGTTGAAATTGTATACGGATCTATCAGACAAAAGTTTCAAAAGGAGTCGGAAAGGACTCCAAGATAAAGTGATATTACTTGTATAGCGGATAAACATCTATTACATATTTCATTAGCTAAGGATACAAACTAGGCGTCAACACGAACACTAATTCTCTCATTTGATCTATTAACAGTATAAGTAATATATTAATAATTTAAAGACGCGACGCGACACAATCACGATAAATGCGTAAACATGTATAAATAAAGACAGCAACGGTTTATAATAATATGACAACAAGTACGTTAAGGTCCCTTCAATAAACATGTAAATGTTAACATTATATGCTTCGTTGTGATATCACACAGCCGGCGCCCGGCCTGAGCACAAATCATACCATTCATATACACTAACATTTTATATTCTGTTTCCAAGTAGGTAATCAAATTTATTTGGATTTGATATTAGATAACAATTTCTTTTTATATAAAAATACATGAATATTCGACGGTGTCGCCAAATGATTTTTTCATAATAGAGTACATACTAATCGATTGTTGTAAAGCTTGTCAAAGCACAAGAAGTAGTACAGGAGTACTCCGCACAGATGCTTCGAGACTGCCGCCGGAGCCGCGCGAGTAGTGCTCCTGACTCACGGCGATCTGACTCAGGCTGGCTGGACAAATCTTCAAATTAGCTCGCATTTAACATTTCGAACCATATTCGAAAACGCTCCCGTTATTGAGATTCGGAAGTGCCAACCAGAAGTTTTATATGTAAATTCAAGCTGGCTGGACACAGATTTTTGCATTTTTCTACTAAACCGCTGTACGTATCACAAAACTTTTACCTCGATGCATGTTACAAATTTAAGTGACGCCCGTTGATATGCAAAAAAGTCGTCAAAATCCCTTCCGTTACCGAGATTGAGAGACCAGCGAAAAGTGGTTTTTCAAGCTGGCTGGGCACGTTTTCGATCGATTATCTAAGATTCTGTAGCGTTACAAATTCTGAAATATGGGTGTTTAGACGTCACATAAAGTGCCCTATTGACCTAGTTAAATGCGAGCTATTTTGAAGATTAGTCCAGCCAGCCTGAGTCGCACCGGCATGCAGCGCGACTTAACGTATACAGTCGGACTTTTAATTAGCTGCAGTAAAATGACAGCTTATGTGTTACCACTTTTTAACGTTTAAATAGTGATGTGACAAAAGAATCGATACATTCAGTTAACATTCAGTTCAAAATCGATCAATGATTTGAAAAATTAAATTGATTTTATAAAAAGGATAGTATATACAGGCTGACAGGGATACTCGACGTATTCCTTGAAAGGGGTTATACTAGAGATCATTAGCAACAAATTAAGTCCAGTGAACTAGGGGTCAAAACTGGATTGTTAAAAAATAAAAATGTTGGTATTAACGACCTTTTATTTCTGAGATTATGTAAGTTTTGCAAGCATTTTTATTAAAATGATCACCCATTTTTCAACTTTCAAAAAAGTAAATGTTTGAAGTGGAGTAGTTTTTTGTCGTAATGAATTGTTTTGGTAACATGTTGAAAATTTATAAAAATCGAAGAATCGACACAGCTCGGTCATCCGATTTTGAACCCTAGTTAACTGGACTCGATTTGTTGCTAATGACCTTTAGTATAACTCCTTTCAAGGAATACGTGGAGTTTCCCTGTCACCCTGTATATTAGGGTCCTTACATATATGACATTGGCGTTTTATATGGAAAAAACAGAACGATTTTTTTAAATGAAATGATGTGTATAATCCATCAAAGTACCCATATACCATCGTTATCTATGCACTTTCGCCATTTTATAGGTAGTTCATTAATTCCTTTGCTAAAAAAAATAGTAGTATGTAAATCAAAAAAATCTTTGAAGGCGGTTTTGACTGCTTCATCGGAATTGATTTTTTTTTCCTTGCAAGAAATTGTCCAAATTCCGGAAAAAATGGTAATCTGTTGGAGCAAGGTCTGGAGAGTATGGTGGGTGTCAGAGACATTCCAATCGCAGGATTTATAGAGTAAAAAATGAAACAAAAATATATTTTCATGTTTCAATATTTCTGGAGTGTAAGGGCCGGCGCCCACTGGCGGAGTGGCGGCAAGGGACTTTTATGCGACGAATAGAAAATGTGACTTAAAAGTATGACAATTAAATTGAAATTTCATCAGCAACGATGCCGCGCCATCCTTTGGCATCATCATTGAAATTTCAATTTTATTGTCATACATATTTAAGTTATATTTTTATTCGTCGCATAAAAATCCCTTGCCGTGCCGTGCCGCCAGTGGCTTATCTGCTACTGCGTTCGGTTTGAGTTTAAGTAGAATTCCAGCGAACCACTCCTCAATAGTCGTCTGCCTCTATTTAAAATTGATTTTTAGGAATAAAAGTTTGATAAATTTTTAGTACTAGACTAGAAAAACGATCTAAATCAGCCTGTGTTCGTAATTTTTATGATCGAGTAAAGTTGTAAATGTCATGTTTTGAACCATAAATAATCTAGACTGAATGAAACATAACATAATTATATTTTTATCCGATGAATACAAATAATATTTTGATTGTTTAAAAGTTAAATCAAAATTAGTAAAATTCAAATATCCTGGCCTAAAACGATGTTTCATTGCATCTTAATCACATCACTAGTAGAGATAGTGTGGTATAATTTTTTAACGAAATGACTAAGAAGCGTCATCTTACTGCAGCTACATAAGTAAAAGTCCCCCCACAGTCCGCTGTACGTCACACCGACACACTAAGGAAAATTTGGCCACACTCTTGTTACTTACCATTTTAACATACATAATAAATACATCGTAATACTAATACATTAATCAATTGTTTTGTAATGTTATCATAGTAATACTGTGAAATATATAAAGTAATTAGATATAAAATTGAAGCTCAAAACAGCATTTCAGTGAATGTACCAGATCTATAATTAAACTACATTAGAAGATAGTAGATTTGTAAAAACTTGCCGCACTTGGGTAGACCCCAGTGTGCAGTCACTCTTCAACTCGTCCGCATCCATGCAGCGAACTGGCGCCTGCCCGAGTACGGCGGACACTATTAACTAGGAATAATGTAAAGATTTCAAAAAGCCTACAACTAATACGAACGAGTGCTGCCACCACGCGGCTACACACTGGCACTAACGCATGCGCACTACAGCTCACGCCACGTTGCGGCTACGTACAGCCGATATATTTGCAAAAATTTTACTGTAAAAACTTAGGTGAAGTAAGCTGTCAACAGCCGCGATCCCTAGCATAACTGGAGGTGTTTTTACTGAACGGTCCCCGCTCACTTCACTTCGACGACGGCAGCACGTGTGAGCTGTAGCGCACATGGCCGTCGGCACATGCAGTGGAGCAAGCCAGTGAGTTAGTAGCACGACTATAGAGCGTGGCGCTTTAATGGCGACATTAATTTAACACATGTATACGGTTTTGCGTTGTAGTTTTATGAATATATTTTAATTTAATTAAACATTAATATTTATTTATTTATTAATAATTTTATAAAATAGTCTTAGAGCAACCTGACTTAAAGAACTGTAGCGCAGGGGTCATTTGCCGGGGTCACGGATCATAACATCGCATTAATGTAATTAAAACAATTAACGAGCAAAGAGAAGGCGAATTGAAGGAAAGAGAGAGAGTCCTATGTCGGCGCGCGGCGCAGGTGGAAGTTTTCAAGTTACGATTTTTGTTATGTTGTTATAATTTTTATGATTACTGGCTGATTACTGGCCCTACACGTGTGTTAAATTAATATCGCCATTGTAGCGCCACGTTGTATACAACTAACATACAGCACCAGGAAAACAATATTAATAGGCATTGTAAAGGGCGCAACGTAATAGACTTGCAACTTAAACTTGTACTTGAATATCAAGCGCAGATGACACGGCGGTGTAACGATTGTTAGACGTGAGGTTACGGTGCACCTTACTCCTCGACTTACCAGCTCCAGAACTAGGGCATTCATAACATCATTGGGTCGATCAAAAAGCCTTCATAAAATGTTTACTGCGCTTAAACGGAAAGCGTGTGAAGCAGTTCAAATCAAATCTCTTTATTGCATTCAGTTGGGCGTGGCAGGAGCACAAGTCACAAGTAACAACAGTTAAAGCGTCTCACGTTGCCATAGTATTAAGAGCCAAGTAGGCTATCTCCGGCCCAATCCGCGATATAATTGCCCACTGTCTCAGGGTTGTCACTTTTAGCTAAATTTTAATTCAGTGCCTATAAATTGGCAAGGGTCGGGAAGTTGTATTTTTTACTTGTATTGTCTGGGTACAGGGTTTGTGAGATCAGTTTTACCTACACGATGATGAAACCTTTCACGATGAAAGAAAGAGCGACGGACCGGCAGACGGGCGGCGCGGGGCGGTGATGAGTACGAGTAAACGGTAGGTTACTGATACTACTGTCACCAATTCATTAGTTTAAAGCCCGGCCCTTGCCAAAGATAACACAACTCTGTATAACTAATTCAGTGATCATTAGTCAATAAAGTTCAACAATGGTTTTCCTAACAAATACAGAAATGTATTCAAGATTCAGAGCAGTATTATTTATAAAAAAGAAAAGAGATAAAACAAACCGGCACATTTTTCATTCATTTAGCGGTGCCGAAAAGCAGTGACGCGCGAAATTCGTGCGGTGTTAGCCCCGACTGGCGCACTGAGAAATGGGTCGAGATTTTGTTTAAGTGTGCGTGCGGCGGTCATAGATACTTTGGCGCACACATACAAGTCGCGCGCGATGCGTTTGTATGAAGATAACCTATTCCCCTCTTTATACTATGACGTTGCTCATATTTCAATATTTTAAATCAATTCAACACTTAACCATCCACATTGTCTGCCAAGCAACATCTTCCTGTACAAATCTTATATATACTTAACTCCATACTTATCAATAATTTATCTCTAAAACAATATTTATATAATCGATACGGAGACTACCTCCACAAAGCAACGCGTACACTTTACAAGCGAATACGATGTCGTTATAATTAGTGATACACCTTAACAAACGTGAACGCAGATAATAATGTAAGATTCGGCAGTGGCGCGAATTGAACACACACTATAAGGCAGTGCTGGGTTACACACGGCGGCATTTGTACTCACACGTTACATTACATGAACGATTCTATTCAGCGCTTTATCGCTCTATGACTTCATATTATATATGGTTTATTTCGAGCGTCTTGCACCTACGGACGCATTACGCTAAAGCTCTCAGCTCACTGGCCTCCAGCTTGCCGCACGCCGCACCACTGGCGGCACACGGCGCGTGCGGCCAGTGAGCGGAGATCGGGTGGCGTCGCAATCGATACAGCGAGCAGACGATCACAACACTGTCAATATTCCAGTGAATATCAAGTGTTTTGGCGCAGATCGCATATTCATTACAAAATCATAAAAATATAATTTGGAATACGGCAAGGTCGGTATTGGCATTACGTCGATAGTTGCTTGAGCTTTCGCTATTTATATCGACTGGAAGCAGTAATACAGAGCGCGCAACCACCGACGCCCGCGCACCTAGCGCCTGCGGCCGGCGGCTTGGCAGAGTGCTGGCTCGTAACGAACATACACGTCACATTGAATATTTACAGACACCAGAGGGGCAATTCTCGTAATTTTAAGAATGTTCACAGTCTGATCTCAGTCTCAATCTGTCAAAAATTTCTCTAATTTCCCTACATTTTGAAAAGTTTTTGACATTTTATTTGTCGGCGAGATGAGACTGCGACTAGATTTTGACCGTTTTAAATTACGAGAATTGGCCTTCAGGTTGAACCGTTTTCCTTCGAGATCACAACGTAAGCACGAGATAATCTAGCTTTACTAGTCGAAACTGTACTGAACGATATATTTAGTCAATGGAGGCGTGACGGTCGTTCGTCTGACGCACACGACCGAGCGGAGCGATGTTTCCTTAGTGTCATCCGACAGCTGACGAAAGCCGACGGCGGTCAACTGCTCGTCCAGCGTGCCGCCCCGTGAGCGTGTCGGCTCTGGTCTGCGACTGACATCAATCCTCGATCTCCTCTTCGGCTCCTCGAGTATACCACCCAGGTCGTGTGCGCGGGACGGCTCGGTGCGTGGCGCGCTGCCTACCACAAGGAGCCGGGGAAGCAGCACAGCGGGCCCCGCTGCTAGTCGCGCGGGATGGGCGTGCTGCAGGCCCGCGAGGGCGCGCGCCGGGCCAGCGGCGAGCGCGCGCCCGGCTCGGCCGCGCCCGCCGCGCCCGAGCCCGTCAGCGACGTGAACACGCTGCTCGACGACACCTCGCGCACGCAGCGACGCTGCTCCGCTGCAATAGCGTGACAATGCACTATTTTAAGATAAGCTTGTTAGGTTAGGTACGGTGTTGTGCACAACACAATACACGGAAATTTCAAGAATTTACACAACACGAGGCGCGAAAAAACATATGTATCCGAAGCAAGAGTTATAAGATATGGCGCGCCTCAGGGTGGAGTTCTCGGCTCACTCTTATTCTTACTATATATAAATGACCTACCCCATCACATTAATGACCCCATGGTCTTATTCGCTGATGACAGTACTGCTCTAATAAAGGGCACAGATTTAGACAAATACGAACAAGACATTAATACTGCGCTTAAGGACATAGTGAATTGGTTTGACGAAAATAATTTAGTAATTAACCTGCAAAAAACCAACGTAATGCACTTTTATCAACGCACTCCAATCCCGAATGTAATGATAGAATATAATAACTGTAGTATAGACCAAGTAAAAGTTGCAAAATTTCTAGGTATACTAATAGATAGCCCGTTGACTTGGAAAGCTCAAGCAGAAGAAGTCTGCAAAAAACTAAGTATATCCGCGTATGTCCTTTATAATTTATCGAAAAAGGTCAACATCAACACAACAGTAGTTGCATACCATGGTCTAGTCGCATCCATTTTAGGATATGGAATAATCTTTTGGGGAAATTGTACTTTACGTGAACAGGTGTTCAAGGCCCAGAAGCGTTGCATAAGGGCAATACTTAATATGAAAGTGACGTGTTTAAGTCACTCAAACTTTTAACTTTCCCATGCATTTATATTTTAGAAGTCGCGATTTTTGTTAAAAGTAATATGAACCTTTTCAGTACTGTGTCAGAAACTAGGAAAAGACCTATGAGAAGTCAGTATAGATACTTGCTACATGTTGAGAGTTTTAATACTGCTTTACTCAAAAAAAGTGCTAATAATATGAGCCCAATTATCTACAATAAGAGGTTCACCCTTGTTTGGTATAACAACGTTTTGTCGAAAATCACTCCGGCTAATTTTAGTTACAATAAAGTAATTTCGAATAATTATTCATTTGACCGAATAATTAATTGGTAGATTTTTATTTAGCTTTATTTCTTTGAAATAATGTCATTTGACCGAATTTTCACATGCACTAATTTTATTTAAACTAATGTTTCACTACACTAATAATGATTTAGTCGAAAGATCGTATCGAATATTCAGTTCATTAATAATTCGCTTTCTTTCATTGTCTATAAACTAACATTGTTCCTTCACCTACTGAATTCGGTTCCCTATCCATTTGCATAAAATTTTAAGACCTAATATAACTTGGCATACCTTTGTTTGTCCTAATTATATTTTCGCATAAATTATTTACGCATAACAGCTTACGCATAATTTCTCTAATCATAATAATGATTCAGCATAACATTCTAAAGCATACATTTTTTAAGCATAACTTTATTAAGCACTAGCTTCTGCCCGCGGCTTCGCCCGCGTGGATGTCGGAAATTATCCCACGGGAACGTGCTCCCCTAATAAAAAGTATGTCCTTCCCTAGGATGCCATCATATCTTTGCCAAATCAGAAGTTCAGTGGTTTACGTGTGAAAATGTAACATACAGTTTCAAGTTTAAATCCTTCCCTAAAAACCGAATTACCCCTTTTTGCCCCGTCAGGGGTCAATTTTCGACTACATTACATAATTATTATTAACTAGCTTCTGCCCGCGGCTTCGCCCGCGTGGATGTCGGAAATTATCCCACGGGAACGTGCTAACAGGATAAAATGTATGTGCACCAGGATGCCATCTATCTCGCGGGCCCTTTGTGGCTAATTACAATAGAAAACCAATTGTGTCTCATTAATGGTGATTAAGAGGGTACCTATATGATATCTTTACCTAAGTACCTACCTAATTAAAAAAATAAATAAACTCAATAACAGAAAATAAAATACCTACCTACCTAAATAAACCTATTTATGACGATAACTAATCTAAACTCAATCATCATTTGCCTAGCCTTTTCCCAACTATGTTCAGGGCCGGCTTCCAGTCTAACCGGATGCAGCTGAATACCAGTATTTTACATGGAGCGACTGCCTATCTGACCTCCACAACCCAGTTATTGGGTAATACGATACCCTTGGTACGACTGGTTGTTAGACTTTCGGGCTTCTGACTACCCGTAACGACTGTCAAAGATCCACGAATGACAGCCGGGACCAACGGCTTAACGTGCTTTCCGAGGCACGGAGGTGTCTCGGTATGTAAAGATGGTCACCCATCCACAGACCGACCGCGGCAAGCGTAGCTTAACCTGACCGATCGACCTGTGCGGCTGTTATTATTTAGCCACGGGCCCCTCAATCTAAACTCAATAAATAAGCAAAATCTCTAAAAACTAATATCTATACGAATGACTATCCTACCTAACAGTATTATAAAATAACCTACGGTCACTACGTACACTATCAAATATACTACCTATACTTTAAAATTAAAATCTATACCTACGACTTATATAAAAATAAACCTAAATAACTCTAAAAAGTAAAAGGCATAAAAATGAACTCCACTGCGTGTGACCTAACCTACAACAAATTTATTATTTGCGGTTGGTACAGTAATCGGATCTAGGGATCGAACCGCAAAATTAAGTTTGTTTTTTATTGTATATACTTTTCCGGGATAAAAAGTACCCAGTGTGGTGCCCAGGATATTAAAGAATAATTATACAGACAGACAGACAGACAGACAGACAGACAAAAATTTTTTTAATCACATTTTTGGGTTCGGTGTCGGTCTAGTAACACCCCCTGCTATTTATTTTTTTGATATTTTCAATGTACAGAATTTTCACTTCTACAGATTTATTATAAGTATAGATATAGATATAGATTATTTTCTGTCAAAACTATTAATACTGAGTTTCGATTTAATTGGACCGCGCATACAATTACTTCCACACAAACTTCAAGACCCCTATATCCCCCTTTGAGGGGTAGTTTTAAAAAAAACTTATAATAATAAACTTATTTCTTACTTAGGCGAGTATTCTTGCCAAGTTTCAAGTTTATTAACCTAATAAAGACGATTTTTCATATAAACTGTATCCCTGCTTTTTAACCCCACAGGGGTGAATTAAAAAAAATCGTTTGGGATGTATTTATAACTTCACTTTAAGATTATTTATACTAATTTTCGAGTTAATCAAGCCATGCAGTGAAATCCTCCCCTGTAAAATTGACTACCCCTTTTCAGCCCACCACTGGTAATTTTCGAAAAACACTGATACACGTTATTCTTTACTTTCGATCATAGGTATAAATAGTGAGTTTCGAGATAATGGGACCGCGCGCTAAAATTCTTCCATACAAACTTTGAAACACCCCAATCCCTTTTTAGGGGGTAGTTTAGAAAAACATAAAATGGCAAACTTCATAATTTACTTAGATTAGTATTGGTGCCAAGTTTCAAGTTTACTAACTCAAGGAATAAGATTTCCCATGCAAACAAAATACCCCCATTTCACCCTCTTAGGGGTGGAATTTCGAAAAACCCTTTCTTAGTGGATACCTACTCTTCACTAAAAACACACCCTCCAAATTTCATGTCTCTAGGACCAGCGGTTTAGGCTGTGCGTTGATATCAGTGATATCAGTCAGTCAGTAAGTCAGGACTTTGAATTTCTTCCAGGGTAACGGGATCGTCCGAAAGGGTTACCGCTGCCCTGGAACATAAAGGGCTAAGGAAGGAACACGGGTGGGTTTTAGTCAGTAAGAGTCTGACACATTTGATGATATCCCATCCTCAAAAAAAAAAAAGGACTTTGAATTTAATATATATATATATATTTTAAATCTAAAGTTATAGTCTTGAAACATATTCAAAAACCAATAAGGTAACATAGAACGTATTAATCAGTCAGTAATTAAGCTAGCTAGTAGCTAGCAAGTAGGTATTAGAATGATCGGCATTGCCGATTAGTTGGCCGACTAATCAGCATTTTGAAAACCGATTAGTCGCTAGTCGGTTAGTCGGCAAATACTATATGTGGTCGGCCCATCTCTAATCTTAAGATAAAATATTATAGTGTAAGAATCGATATAATGTACTATATTAATTTATTTATTTTTAAGTCATACACAGTAATATAATCGACTATTTATTAATCGATTGTAAAGTGTCAACGTCGGTGCGACATTGACACTTGACGTTACTTGTCTGTGGCCATCTCAAGTCGGCCATATTATTTTTGGTTACTTCACTTGCTAACCGCGTGTTGAACTGTACAGTTGATTTGTATTAATAAATCTGCTTATATTCGAATAATCCTGCATATTTTATTTGGAAACTGAGTTGATCCTTCAGCTCAGAAGTGGGATTAACAAAACCCACGAGTTATTTCCACGCCAAGTGCATCATATGAAAAGATTCATGAACTTACACAATGGATAAAGATATTGAAAATACACATCGTGAAGGCGAAAAATCAACGCGTAAACGAAGCCATCCTCGAAAAACTCATAAGAAATCGCACATTCGAAGCTCAAAGACGGAATATCGCGAAAAAGGTACAAGGAAGAAACTTCATAGAAGATCATCAGAAAATCATGAAGATTCCAATGAAGACAGCGTTGGTGAACTGAACAAAGAAGGCACGAGACGATCTACAACAAGAACTCCGCGTCGTTCCGGTTCGAAGCGCCGACGTACGAGCTCAAGAGATAGTTCAAGCTCAAGACACCGACCGAGATCAAGAAGCTGTTCGAGATCTAGAAGCCGTTCGAGATCAAGCCGCCGTTCGAGATCCAGACGCCGTAAACATCACGGTTCGAGTACGTCGCCTGAAGATAACCATGTGAGTCGTTCTAATGTTAAAGATAATACTCAATTATTGTTGACTGAGTTAATTAAATCCATTTCTAATAATCGGCCAGAAGGCAATAAGTTTCCTATGCTTGGTAATGTTATACCAGAGTTTGATCCCATGATTAAAGGTCAGACTATTGACATGTGGCTTAGCAAAGTGGAAGATTGTGCTCGATTATATAAATGGGGTGATGACCAAACAATTCATTACGCGTTACCTAAGCTAAGCGGTGTGGCCAAAACATGGTATCAAACTCTGCCATCGATGTCGTTTTCGTGGCCCGAATGGAAAACTAAGCTGATTTGAGTCATTTCCATCAAGTGACGATTACGCAGAACTGTTGACGGAGATGTTGTCTAAGAAGGCTAAATATAATGATTCTTTGGAACTATATTTCTATGAAAAAATTAATCCCTTACAAAGATGTGAAATTAAAGGTAAACGGGCGGTAGATTGTTTATTATATGGGATAGAGGATCGTAGCTTAAGATTGGGGGCAAAAGCGGTAAAATGTGAGGAACCGGAACAGGTATTAAAATACTTTCAATCCATTAAACAACAACCACGTGAATCAGATAATAGGGTAAAAGCAAATTATGATAAAAGGACAAACACTTATGTTGGTAACTCTTCTAAGTCAAACTTCAAAGCAATAAGATCAAATGACAACAATAAGACTATTACTTGTTACAATTGTAAAGAATCCGGTCATTACAGTTTCAATTGCACAAAGAAAATTTTAAAATGTTATATTTGCGATAAAATAGGGCACTTATCTACTAACTGTTCAAAACTACCAAGTAACGATACGTCTAAACCTGAAATAAATCAAGAAAAGACAATTTTGGCATTAAATACAACGACTAATGTAAGTAATGATAAATATTTAATTGATTTGAAAATTAACGATCAACCTATGCGAGGGTATGTTGATTTAGGTAGCCAATGCACGTTATAAAAAAAATGATGAAAAAACTGATAAATTTTTGAATATTAATATATTGGACTTTAACGATTCAAATACACATTTATCATTGAATTGCAGTAAAAATTTGTCTAGTAGTGAAATTCAACAATTGAAAAACACCCTGCAGAAGTATAATGAATGTTTTTCACGTAATATGATGGATTTAGGTTACTCTAATATAGAAAAGATGGAAATAGATTTGATTGATACGAAACCGGTAGTTTATAGGCCCTATAGAATGTCTTACCCGGAGAGAGAACTCGTTAAATCAATGGTACGAGAAATGCTCGACGCAGATATCATATGTGAATCTAATTCATCGTATGCTAGCCCCGTTCTTCTTGTTAAGAAGAAAACGGGGGATAAACGTCTTTGTATTGATTACCGTGCATTAAATAGAAAAACCAAAAAGGAGCATTTCCCCCTACCATTGATCGATGATCAATTGGATCGATTATCTGGTAACTCAGTATTTATAAGTTTAGATTTAGCGTCAGGATACTACCAACTACCAGTAGGGGAAAACTCCCAAGACAAAACGGCTTTCGTGACCCCTGACGGTCAATACCAATTTAAAAGAATGCCCTTTGGATTAACGAACGCGCCCTCAGTCTTCCAAAGAGCAATGAATCGAATCTTGTCGAAAATAGATTACACATTAGTCTTTATGGATGATATTTTAATCCCAGCGCGCACATTAGACAGACTAGATGAGGTTCTGAATACTTTTCGCGAAGCGAATCTTACTCTTAAACTAGAAAAATGTTTTTTCTTCTATAAACAAATCGATTTCCTAGGCTTTGAAGTTAGTGGATCAGGTATACGGCCCGGTTCTCGCAAAACAGTCGCTGTATCAAATTTCCCCGTACCTAAAAATGTTCACGATGTTAGACGCTTTATCGGGTTAGCTAGCTTTTTTAGGCGCTTTGTAAAAGACTTCTCACTGATAGCTCGACCATTAACGGATTTATTAAAGAAGCAGTTTCAATGGAAATGGACAGATGAACATACATTAGCATTCGAAACTCTGAAAAGTAAATTAATAGAAAGACCTTTACTCGCGTTGTATGATGGTAAATTAGAAACGGAGTTACATACCGATCAAAGTATGGTATTGCAGGTATTCTGATGCAACGTAGCCAGGATGGACTCATGAGACCCGTAGCTTATTACAGTCGAAAAACTACAAATGACGAACAGAAATTACATTCCTTTGATTGAAACTTTTGCGGTAATAGCATCGTTAAATAGATTTCGCGTTTATTTACTAGGACTAAAATTTAAAATAACCGACTGTAATGCGTTACGGACTACAATGACAAAAAGAGATTTAGTACCTAGAATAGGCCGATGGTGGGTGCAACTGCAGGAGTACGACTGTGAGATAGAATACAGAGCAGGCTCAAATATGTCACACGTCGATGCTCTCAGCCGTGCTCCTGTTGATGAACCCACTAATGTAGACGGAATTCACATAATAGACATACTTACTGTGGATGCTCAAGACTGGATTGCTACCGTTCAAAGTGACGATGATGAGGTTAAACGAATGAAAGAAATTCTATCGAGCAAAGATACTACGTTTATTGTAGATGTTCATAAAAAATATCAATTGAAGGGTAATTACGTATACAGAATAGTTGATAATGGACTACGTTGGGTGGTCCCAAAATCAGTACGGTGGCAATTATTAAAAATGAATCATGACGACGTCGGTCATTTCGGTCACGATAAAACGTTAAAAAGACTTAAAGATTCATTTTGGTTTCCCAAAATGAGACAATTTACAAAAAAAAATACGTAAGTGCTTGTCTGGAATGCGCTTATCATAAAACACCCGGAGGACCTAAAGAAGGACTACTTCATCCTATTCCTAAACCAGACATACCCTTCCACACGTTGCATGCCGATCATCTGGGCCCGTTTGTTCGTTCGCGGAGAGGCAACATGTATTTATTGATAATTATAGATGCTTTTACTAAATTTATTGCCATAAAACCCGTTAGAGACACAAAAACTGCTACCGCTATTCGCATATTTAATGAATATTTTAGTTACTTTGGAGCACCTACGCGGTTGATAACGGACAGAGGTTCATGTTTCACAAGTGTCAAATTTAAAAACTTTATAGAAAATGCTGGTATTAAGCACATCTTAAATGCCGTCGCAACTCCGCGAGCAAACGGACAGGTCGAACGGTTTAACCGAACAGTTTTGGACGCTCTCAGTACTAAGTGTCACGATAAAAGCGATAACTCTTGGGATGAGTATGTGAACGAGATACAGTTAGGTTTAAATACGTCGGTTAATAAGACAACCGGTAAAAGTCCTTCGGAATTGTTATTTGGATATAAAGTTAAATGTGTCACGGAAAATTTACTAAGTGATGTAATTAATACAACGATAGACCGAGTCAGCGGCAATGACCTAATAGACCTAAGAAATGAATCTATACGTAAAATTGAAGATGCGCAAAAAGTGACAAAACATTATTACGACAAGCATAGAAAACCGGCAAGAAAGTATAGCGAGGGAGATCTTGTTAGATTGGAAAGAACAACTTTTGACAAGGATAGAGTAGGAAAATCAAAAAAGCTCCTAGCCAAATTTTATGGTCCTTACAGAATAGTTAAAATACTACCTAACGATAGATTTTTAGTGGAGGATACTCCTCTTACAAGAAAAGGATCCAAAAAATATGAGAATATAGTTTCAATTGATAAAATACATCCGTGGTTAAATTTTAAGGGGTTTGAAAGCGAAAACGATAGCGATGTTAATGATAGTACAGATGAAAGTGATTGTAATAATGATAAGAGTAATAGATACAGAAATAATAATATTCAGTACTTTACGTGTAAGCATTGCATTAGTTAAGTAGATTCATTATAAGAGTGTTAGAGTTAAATGTAAACAGCGCAGATCGCTACAGACTATACTAGTATGGGTTGTGAGCGCCAGCACTATCTGCGCAGATGACGCAGATCACGACAGACCATACTGGTATAGGTTGCGAGCGCCAGGATAAACATGACGCAGATCGTGACAGACTATGCTGTATGGGCTGTGAGCGTCAGCACTAGTTGTGCAGATGACGCAGATCACGGCAGACTGTACTGGTATAGGTCGCGAGCGTACGATTAGATATGACGCAGATCGTGACAGACTATGCTGTATGGGCTGTGAGCGTCAGCACTAGTTGTGCAGATGACGCAGATCACAGCAGACTGTACTGGTATAGGTCGCGAGCGTACGATTAGATATGACGCAGATCGTGACAGACTATGCTGTATGGGCTGTGAGCGTCAGCACTAGTTATGCAGATGACGCAGATCACAGCAGACTGTACTGGTATAGGTCGCGAGCGTCCGATTAAATACGACGCAGATCACGAGAGATTATCCTGGTACGGGTTGTGAGCGTCAGCGCTCGTTGCGCAGATGACGCACATCGCGACAGACCGTACTAGGAGAAATCGGGAGCGCCAAATGATTTATATCGTGATTAATTATAATAATATAGATTTTGGACGGTGGTCCTGAATGTGATGAGAACTACTACTAGAACTAGAACTTATAGCGTGTCTGGCTATAATTTGAAGTGAATAAACAACAGTCATTTAATTAATTATAATAATATTAATTATGAGCAATCGATGTAAATTATAGTAGAGATAAATCTAAGTATGCATATAAAATGTTTATGTTTCTACATTGAATGATATCTGAACAGATGTTAAAAAAAGAAAAAACCTTGTTTAAATAATTATTTTTAATTGTACTAGATTGTATTAGATTGTTGTGTACCTATGCTGATAATGTTTATCAATGTGTGAGGACCCACCTTTATTAGGATGGCCGAGCTGTAAGAATCGATATAATGTACTATATTAATTTATTTATTTTTAAGTCATACACAGTAATATAATCGACTATTTATTAATCGATTGTAAAGTGTCAACGTCGGTGCGACATTGACACTTGACGTTACTTGTCTGTGGCCATCTCAAGTCGGCCATATTATTTTTGGTTACTTCACTTGCTAACCGCGTGTTGAACTGTACAGTTGATTTGTATTAATAAATCTGCTTATATTCGAATAATCCTGCATATTTTATTTGGAAACTGAGTTGATCCTTCAATAGTATCTTAGTCGTGTGCAGAACTCCACTGTGGGTGACATAACCTACGACAAACTTATTATTTGCGGTTGGTACAGTAATCGGGTCTAGGGATCGAACCGCAAAATTAAGTTTGTTTTTTATTGTGTATACTTTTCCGGGATAAAAAGTACCCAGTGTGGTGCCCAGGATATTAAAGAATAATTATACCAAGTTTCATCGTAATCGAACCGGTAGGCGTCGAGCGTGATTCAGTATTCACGCGCGATGGCTTATTATTAGCGTATTTCATGCATAACTTTGGTGTTTCTATACCGATTTCTATGATTCTTTTTTATGGAATAGTTAATAATGTTAACTCTTTTAATTAGGGATGATTGAGAGTGTTATAAACGTAAAAGTAGACAAATATAATCAGAATGCTTCGAACTGCTAAGCTATCGGAAGTTACACGTGTTATTGTGAGTCAACCATAAAAGATAGACATATGCTGTCGTGGGATATTTTTTATATAATTTTAAAAAGAACATTTCCGTCATACATGATTTCTGTGTAGCTTTAACCATTAAGGTTGCACACGCGACGGAAGCTTAAAAAATGGAGTAACTTCTCCCGTTTTCCCAACTTTTCCCTTCACTGCACTGCTCCTATTAATAGTAGTGTGATGAAAAGTATACTATAACCAACTTAGGAGTATGAAAAATAATTGTACTAAGTTTCGTTAAAATCCGTCGAGTAGTTTTGGTTTCTATAACGGTTATACAGACAGACAGACAGACAAAAATTTTACTGATTGCATTTTTGGCATCAGTATCGATCCCTAATCACCCCCTGATAGTTATTTTGGAAATATACCTATTTCATGTACAGAATTGACCTCTCTACAGATTTATTATAAGTATAGATAACAATAATAATAAGGCGTAGTCGACGGAGCCCCGCTTCGCGGGGCCCCTTTTTCTGTCTGCAGGGTTTAAAGGAACCTAACACGGGAAGGGGATGACGGGGGCTCAAGTGAGCGAGCGGAGCGAGCGAACGAGAGCCCCCGTTATCCCCTTCGAACCTAACCTGTCCGAGTCGGGGTGCCCCAATTCCCGAGCTCGCTTCGCTCGCTCTTGCATCCTAAGTTCTCATTGCCTTGTTACAATGTTTTCTTTTCTGCATTACATTACACCAATTGAATATTCGATAAAATACATGTTATACCACCTGAACATTACATCAAATGAACATTATACCTTTTGATCAATAGCGCAAAATGTTGTTATCCCAAATAAATATTTCATGAAATAAAAATTATGTTAATCGATATTATACAAATTGATTATTTTCTTAAACGTTGTTCGAATTAGTAACATTAGATCAAAAGTTGTTATACCAAACAAGGGTGAACCACAATAAAATACCCAAGTCATAAGTCATTTATTAATTTGTTGAACATAGGTACAATAATGATGTTATCTATAGATAGAATAGTGCGCTATGTTAAGCCAGAGGGCGTACAAATGTTTGTGTTTAATCAAGCAGCCAGGTCTCGACAATAAAATTAATAAAATAAAAGTAAGCCTGGACTATAAAAAATAATTGTAAAGAATGACACATTTTGACAAATTAATTAATAATAAATAGCAATATATGTCAAAAGACAGAAAAAATAAAATCCAAAATAAAATGAAAACTAATAATAAGACTATGTCAATATACAATACAGATGTCAAAAATACAATACTAATGATGTCAATATACAGATGTAATTTATATAAGAATTTATTAGCATGTCAACATTCTGTCATTAGATTTTTATCTGTTATGAACTCCCAAATGAACAAAGCATATTACAGTATGAAGTGAAATGATTTTAGCCGTTTCCTAAATAAGTTCACATTCAATTCTTTGATTGACGACGGTAAGCGGTTAAATATAACTGGCGCCATGCAAAAAACACTTTTGTACATTAGATAATCCAATATCATTAAAAATGACACAACTCAAAACTTTAAACAGAGACTCGACGTCATTATTGATTGAAAAATGTTATTATTCTGTTACTGGCTTTTTAAATGACGCTGACATATGAATGATTAATTGAATAATAATTTAATTTTACTTTGACATATCTAATGATTTTTTTTTTCTTTGACATACCTATTTTGATTTATTTTAATTTGTCTGATTTTTTTTATACCAACTATATTAAGTAGATTGTAAAGTTATATAAGGTTTTCTAAATGCCGGACGGCGCGTATGTGTTCCACGCGCGCCTCAAAGAGATGTCAGCACGAGTGACGGGGCCTGATAGGGCCGAAGCCTGCCAGGGTAGCGGGATCGTCCGAAAGGGTTACCGCTGCCCTGGAACATAAAGGGCTAAGGAAGGAACACGGGTGGGTTTTAGTCAGTAAGAGTCTGACACTCCCTTCCTCTCCACTCCATCCAGAGCGGGAGGGGTCAGTTGATGATTTCCCATCCTCAAAAAAAAAAGGTTGTTTCTAAAGCCATTACCTATTCGATATTATTCTTAATTTAACAACCTCACTGATGTTTGCATGCCTAATATAAGGTAGATTGTACAAGGCTCACTCAATTATTATTATAGATCTTATTTTAAGTACCTACAATTATGCAAATAAATTTCTTACTTACTTACTGTGCTCGCATAAATCGTCACGGCCTCACGTTGCATTGACCAGAAATTATGTTTTTACAAATAAATCAGGAGTACGGTTTTGATTATCGATCTTAAAAATTAAATGTGCTCTGCTCGTTGGCGAAACCGCAGATTCAAGTATCCGGACGAACCTTGATGTGTAGACGCTAAAAATATGTACATGATGTGATTTTATCAACGTTATATCATCTATAAATGTATCCTATGTCTCAGATAAAACACAAGCTTATGTCACGGGAAACATAGGGACCTCAGCTGGACAATAAACCCCCACGCGCGGACATGGCAACAACGAGCGCGTCACACGAGCCGACATGTTTTATCTCTCACATAAATTTTTTATGGGCGGTGCCGTGTTATTGGCGGTGTCACGTCAATGTCATGTTGTGAGCCGCACAAAGGGCCCGTAAGACATCGCTAATACGACGTACGTTCTAAGTAACTCTTTCAAGTTGATAACCGCACGAACAGGATGCCGCACTCTGGTTCGTGTAGAACAAACTAGCTGGACAAAAACAACTCTTCAATTCCTAGTAGTTAATTACTAATATGAACTCATTAGCCCTATACATTAAGGAATACACGTATTAATTTTCGTAACTACCCTCATTAGGACCGTCATTAAGGTAAGAAGTTAAAGAATTGATAATTCAAAGTGCATTTATTTGCATTTTTACACCATCATTGATAACATTATTTAAGTAACTAAAAGAAATTTGTTATAGTGTTTTTGTGATGGATTGTGTACATAAGGGTATGTAGTTTTGTTTTAATTCATTTTGATCACAGGAACTTCATTCTATAATTTTATTAAATTAATTATTTAGATAAAAGTGGACTTCCTCCCCCATATTTTTTAATTCAATGGTCAAAAAATTACATGTCCATTCATGTCCACTCTATAGAATCTATTTTATATGATTCTCACAAGTATTTAGTAGTAATTAGTAAAAAAAAATATTGCGTATTATTTGCACAACTACTTATTTTTTTTTCATTAAATAGTTTTCATCGTCTTAAAAATGATTTTTTTCGAAGAATGACTAAAACACCCAAAAGAAACGCGGAATGATGAGCTGTTTCGGTTTATAACTTTGAGACATGATTTTGATGGTGTTACGGAGCAGTCCCTGAGAGATGTCAAGGTCATCATCTCAAAATATTCGTCAAAATTAGTTTTAAAGTGGAGCAGCTGTGGAAGAAATCGAGAGCGGTTCCTAGAGAAGAATTCGACTTGGCTGATGACATATCTTTCGATGTGTCCGATTTATGTATGCCAAGTACATATACAGAACCGGGATCTGGAAGACCCTCTAAAGAGTTTGATAATTCCAGTCTCAAAACGAAAAGACGACGCGTAGATGACCGTCTTACAGTCCAGGAGTGCTAGTGAATTGATTTACGCTGCTGAGGGATCAGCGCGGATGTCAGGTCATAGAAGTGTAGCACGTCAAATCAAAGATGTAACTGGTGACCCTTCAATAACTTTGTTTGAAAAATTTGAAACCTTAGCTCAAGAAACCAGACAACTTTACGTAAATCTCTATCCATGGTATTATATGCCTGCGACTGTTCACAAAATACTTCTGCACAGTGGTGATGTAATTAAATAATCACTTCTGCCTATGGGCCAGCTTTCCAAGGAAGCACAGGAAGCTCGGAATAAGAACTGCAGAAGATTTCGTAAACACAACACACGAAAACGATCGCGAATTGCTAGAAATAGAGATTTACTTAATATGTTATTGATAACATCTGGCCCTGTAATAAATGCTATAGGAGAAGTTGCCCGGAAGAAATTGGGTTCTTTCCCTACCGAAATCCTAGATTTAATAGTTCAACCTAGCTGTAAGGAGCATAATGTTAATATAGTTTCTAATTTCCATAGTTCTGTCACTCATGATTATGACTATTCAATGGATGATTCATCTGATGATAGTCATGATAATGAGTGATTGATTTAGTTATTAAGTATTTTTATGTATCTGTTATTAGATTTTATAGTTACATTTATAGATGTTATTTTTTTTAAAATTGTTTAAAAAAATATTATGTTTTTATTTGACTATACCTGCTCAAACAACCAATGGTCCTAAAAAAAGTATTAAGACCCTCATATCTATGCTTAATAACCTCAATTATGAATAAAAATCGAAACAAATAATTTTGTCCAGCTAGCTTGTTCTACGCGAACCATAGTGCGCCGCCGCAGACTAGTTATTAAATAATTTGGCAATAGCAGCGGGGGACTATTGTGCACAAACGACTCGCAGCTTTGCAACTTGCTGTCTCTCGAAACTGGCAAGATAATTAATATGGACTAGCTTCTGCCCGCGGCTTCGCCCGCGTGGATGTCGGAAATTATCCCACGCCAAATCAGAAGTTCAGTGTTTCAGGCGTGAAAATGTGACATACAGTTTCAAGTTCAAATCCTCCCCTTAAAAACCGAATTACCCATTTTTGTCCCGTCAGTGGTAAATTTTCGACCACTTTACATATTTATTGTTAATTATTTTCTGTCAAAAGTATCAATACTGAGTTTCGAGTTACTCAGACCGCGCATTCAATTTCTTAGACATAAACTTAACACCCCTATATCCCCCTTTGAGGGGTAACTTTGAAAAACTTATAATGATAAACTTTATTACTTACTTAGGCAAATTTCAAGTTTATTAACTAAATGAATAAGATTTTTCATACAAACTGTATCCCCGCTTTTCACACCCACAGGGTTGGAATTAAAAAAAAATCGTTTGGGGTGTATTCATAACTTGACGCAAAGATTATTTATATTAATTTTCGAGTTAATCAAGCCATGCAGTAAAATCCTCCCCTGGAAAATTGACTACACCATTTCAGCCCGTTAGAGGTAGATTTTCACAAAACCCTGATACACGTTATTCTTTACTTGCAATATTAGGTATAAATACTGAGTTTCGAGTCAACCGGACTGCGCGCTAAAATTCTTCCATACAAACTTTCCTAAAAGTAAAAATGTAAGTTATTGAAATAAACATTTTTATTTTTTATTTATTTTTAAACTTTGAAACCCCCCAATCTCTTATTAGGGGGTAGTTTAGAAGAAGAAAAAACTGACAATCTTCATAATTTATTAAGATAAGTATTCCTGCTAAGTTTCAAGTTTATTAACTCAAGGAATAAGATTTTTCATACAAACTTTCATCCCCTATTTTATCCCCTTGGGGGTAGAATTTATCAAAATCCTTTCTTAGCGGATGCCTTCGTCATAACATCTACCTTCATGCCAAATTTCAGCCCGATCCCTCCAGTGGTTTGGGCTGTGCGTTGATAGATCACTATGTCAGTCAGTCAGTCAGTCACCTTTGAGTTTTATATATTTAGAAGATACTTTTCCGGCATAAAAAGTACCCAGTGTGGTGCCCAGGATATTAAAGAATAATTATACCAAGTTTCATCGTAATCGAACCGGTAGTTTTTGCGTGATGCCTGAACAAACAGACAGACAGACAGACAGACAGACAGACAGACCGACAGACAGACAGACAGACAAAAAATTTTTTAACCACATTTTTGGGTTCGGTGTCGGTCTAGTAACACCCCCTGCCATTTATTTTTTTGATATTTTCAATGTACAGAATTTTCACTTCTACAGATTTATTATAAGTATAGATTTTTTTGATATTTTCAATGTACAGAATTTTCACTTCTACAGATTTATTATAAGTATAGATATAGATAACACGTTAAAATAACGTAATTTTGTCTAGCCAAACTAGGCATTGCCAGTGCATTTTTCAAAATTCTGGGTGTCCTAAAATTCACTTAAGATTTTTGATAAAAATGTTGTAATTTTTTTATTGATTCATAAAGTATAGGGATTTGTATGTATGGAATAGCATATTGACCTCGTCCACGAGGTTTGCGGGCACATACACGATCAACCCTTTAGGTGAAAATTAACAAAGTATTAATGTGGCTGAATTTCGTTGATACAATGCTTCATTTCCTCCTTCAAGGAGTGTCCGCATGTTGTGATTTAGGTTTAAAAAAAATACCAAGAAAAGAGTCCAACGGTGTTTAATGACATAAGCTGGGTGGCCTATTCAAAGACTAGGAAATGACTTAAAATATTGCTCGGCAATATAAATGCGATTTTATTTCGAACTTTCAGTTTTCAACTGTCTTTGTTCCGTTGACAACTACATATTTTCCGCACAAGTGTCGCAAAATGCAAATTTTGCGTGAATTTTGAGATACCCACCCGTAACCTTGATTTGTTTAGTCCCCAAGATGAAGTTGTGAACAGCGACAACAAATGGTGGTGGAAGCCTACGTCCGTACTCAGACCTTGAGATCTTCAAGGGATCCGCCTTGTGCGACAATGTGCAGGTTGTCGGTGACGACCTCGGTGTTGTAGGTGGCGCCCACGGCGCGCAGCAGGGACGTGCACCCAGGTGATATGATAGTAATGGTATGCTCACCGATCATGTTGTGCAGGTTATCGATGACGAACTCGGTGTTGTAGGTGGCGCCCACGGCGCGCAGCAGGGACGTGCACCCAGGTGATATGATAGTAATGGTATGCTCACCGATCATGTTGTGCAGGTTATCGATGACGACCTCGGTGTTGTAGGTGGCGTCCACGGCGCGCTGCAGGAACGCCGTCCACGTGCTCAGCTCAGCTTCCTGACACACAAACACATAACTGCATTTTTGTATGAAACACCAGATTTTTTTTATATTCGACGAAAACTTTCTACGCTAGAGGTACGCTTCTGAAATCATGTCCTGAATACATGGTTACAGTTTGCGCTTCAATGTATCAGACCACAGTGAATCCATATCGTAGAGTTAGTAAAGAAAACAATAAAGTAATGACAGCCAGCCAACAAATTATTACAGAATGACTAGTCAATTAATTGTAATTCGTGTCAGCGGTTTTGTTAGTTTTTTTTTTTTTGCCATTGACTTATAGAAATAGAATTATTTTTGCAAGAAAAAACGTAAACTTAGTATACTAACTTATTATTATCTAAAATTACAATACAAAAAGCAAACATGCAGATCAGCACTATCGATTAAATTTTTGTTTAAATCAATTTACACTGGAAAATATATATAATAAAAGCATAGTAGACAAAGTTTTATAAGGAAGGCATCTTATACTTTGTCGATTACTATGCTAATAGTATTCAGGGGGAGTCAATATTGTGTGTTCTAGAGTAAAAAAACAAGGCAAGAGTGGGCGAGATCGCAGAATATTTGTAGCTTATTAACATAATTAATATAAAATCTGTTGGAATATGTTGTTCTTAAACGAGTAACTCGGATGTACCTAGCTTAGAATTATAAATTGTTACGTAATTATTATTACCTTCACATACTAAAATTAGTGTAAGCTACTACGTTTGCCAAGTCAGTATCCAAAAGTGTTGTAGTGATGTAGATGATACGCAACATAATTAATGTCGTATAGTGAGTTGTGATATAAGCTTTGTCATTAGTAAACGAACACCGCCACCACCTCTGTTCAATGCCTTAAGCTAGGGTTTCCTAAGATTGCAGTGGCCGCCACCTAACGTCCGCAGTTTATTGTAGAATGACGTCACTGGAACGTTATTTATCTCAGAAAGCTGGTGTGTTTTCCAAGAGGTTTTTCTGACACCGTCAAGTCAAACCCCGGTGCAATCATTTTCATGAAAGCAGCCAGTGCGGCCGTTATATGGCGGCCACCGCTTTTCTAAGAAACTGTAGCTTAGGCCTAAGAGCGCGCAAAAAGCAAAATTGCCAGTCGTAAATTTGATTTTTCATTAAATTGGTAAGATTTTTACTTCATAAGTACCTACGAACAACTTATAAAATAAAACCGGCCAAGTGCGTGTCAGGCCACGCATAGAACAGGGTTCCGTAGTCACCCATAATGGCACGTAAGTTTTCCAAGCAAGCTCATTTTACAAGCCAGGCATCTATGTATAACTCCTGAACTAACAAAGTTATCTAAGCCGTTATAGTTTTCCTTCAAAGTCCATCACATGGACTACCATCATGATTTTTTTCAGATTTTTGGTCCAGCCTTTTAGCTTTTAGGGGGGGGGGGGAGCTATTACAAAAAGAATGCGCTTTAAAGTTGAATATCTCGCAAACGGATACCTAAATCCAAAAATCGTCTTAGCATCCTCTCAATGCCCTATCTAATAATGATACACACCCCACACTATGGGGTAAACGCGGGAAAAATAAAAATATTTTTCGTGATTTTATTTTAGTGATTTGAGTTTATTTTTATGTCGACGTGGTAAATACACATATCCATGCAAAGTTTCATCTTTCTAGCACTAACCGTTTGGAAGGTAAGCCGAGGACAGACGGACGGACGGACATGACGAAACTATAAGGGTTCCGAGACGTGAATTACGGAACCCTAAAAATGAGTAAAAACACGATATTTTGTAAAACAGAAACAAAAAATTATAAAATTTTCTTGATAGAAAAACTGCCTGCTGCTGCGGGCAAGCGGCGACTGCAGACGGTATACCAGTATTTTGTCAACAAAACGAATAGACGTACCGTATTGGTACCTACGTTGACAAATGAGTTATGCGAAACTGAAAGAAAAGAAAAGTGCCGCATGTAGTCGCTGTCGCCGCACGTGTGACGTAACGTTCGGAAATAAAACCGCAACGGCATTGTGTCTGTTCAACCGCAACGCCGCTGTCATCTGCGGTCTGGTCTGTCATCTGCGGATGATGAAATCGAATATATTCGGTATATATTCGAACATAAAAAACAAACCCCCACCTTTTTTTTTAATTTGATTAGAAAAATATTACTAACACTAAATTATGGTCCTTTAGTCCAGATCGTATGACTTGGTCTGTATCGTACCTACACGGCACGCGCGCATTGCATACATCAGCACTTTCCGTCGCCTTACAAATTTAGTGTAACGCGACAGTACACAATTAGCGTTGATAGTCGGGACTAGGAAGTGGTGAAGGGCGGGCGTTTTGGGGGACTGTCTTTTGTAATTTTGACGTTCGAAAAGTGCTGATTCTCAGCCTAATTTGAATAAATGACTTTTGATTTTGAGTCAGTCACAACATTAATATAGCATTAATAATAATAATAATAATAAATCGTTTATTTATAATAATAAATCGTTTATTTATAAAAAGGGAACACGTTTTACATTAACCTTAACAATTAAAAATAGCGCACAGTTGCTAATTTGCCTGAACTAGGTTGAACCTGTGCTTCAGGCTAAGAAGTGCATACATACTCAATATAATAAATTAACAATGCATAAAACGTAAAAACTAAATTAAAACTTAGGTAAACAAAAGTGAAATAGCGTGTTAGCAGTTTTATTTGCAGACACTAAGTAGGTCTTCTGTCTGTGCATAATTGTTTGTTAGTAAATAGTTAAGTATAATTTTTTTACAGCTATAGTAATTTAGTTTATAGATACTTAGTTTTCTATTTAATCTATTGTACAGGAATGGACCTATGAATATTATAAATCTTTCTACAAAGACATGTTTTGAGGCTGCATTAGACATGCATACCAGATCATTCCGTCTCTTGTTAGTGTTGTCGGCATTGTAGGCAAGCATGGTGTGCTGTTTTAATACTAAGTGCATAATGAAAAGCTGGCGGACCGTTAGTACATTGCAGGATTTATATAGCAGATCTGTAGGAAAAAAGAAGGGATGGAAGTTTGCTACCTTCAAAATAGCTCTCTGAGCTCTTTCAAGAGGAAGCAAATTAGTTTTTGCTGCGCCACCCCAAGAAGTGATGCAGTATTGAATTATAGATTGACATAGGGCCAAATAAATTTGTGTGATTAATTTTGAATCTGCTAAGGTTCGCAATTTTTTAAAAACATATATTAGTTTGCGGACTCTTTTCACTAGGCTTTCAATATGTTTTTTAAAAGAGAGTGTCTCGTCCATTATTATCCCCAGATATTTTATGTTGCTCGTTTTGTGGATAAATGGACAATTACACATGGTGATTGTACGGTTTCCACATTGATGGGCATTAGATGAGGGTTAGTAATGTTAAGTAGAGGCTTGCGCATGGAGAAGTGAATATATTTTGTTTTGTCGGCATTTAATGTTAGTAAATTGCTTTGAAGCCAATTAGTCACAGTATTAAAACCTAGTTGAGCGATTTCGAACAGTTCACTACTGGTTTTAGCGCTAAATATTAACGCCGTGTCGTCGGCATATGATATTATTTTACCTTCCTTAATATTTAGATTACACAAGTCGTTAATATAAATAAGGAAGAGGGTGGGGCCCAAAATACTCCCCTGTGGAACACCAAAACCAGTATTTTTCTGGTCATCGCTCGTAATATTATCTATTCTAACACATTGGTACCGGTGGTCTAAATAGTCAGTAAAAAGTTTCAGCGGCGTTCCCCTTATTCCTATGATCTCTAATTTGTTCAGGAGGACAGAAACAGATACCGTGTCGAATGCCTTGGCTAAATCGAGAAAGACTCCCAGGGTCTGGTTTCCTTTGCCAAGTTCTTCTGAAATATAACTAGTTAGACTATGCACCGCATCGGCTGTCGACAGTTTGGCTCTAAAACCAAATTGCGCAAGGGATAAGATGTTGTTTTTTTCTAGGTAATTAACTAGTCTATTGTTTATAATTTTCTCTAGTATTTTCGAAATTGAGGGAGTAAGGATATTGGCCTATAATTATTAACTACGTCTTTACTTCCGGATTTAAAGATAGGGATAACAATTGCCTTTTTTAGACAACTAGGGAAAATTCCTTCGGAAAGACAGATGCGAAATATATGCGTTAAGGGAGGTACCAAAATATGCTTATAGAGTTTAAGGATCTTATTGCTTATATTATCCCATCCAACTGCACAGTCGTCTTTTAACCCAGAAATTAATCGAGTTATTTCATCTTCATCAGTATCCAACATGGCGAAAGATTTCGAGTTACAGCTATTGCTTGATTTTTTTAAATATGGCTGGTCGCAGTATTTTGGAATCTGATCGGCAAGAGTTTTCCCAACATTTACAAAAAAGTTATTTACATTGTTAGCTGATAAGAGTGGTGAAGGATTAGCCAGCAATGAACTCGAATTTGATTCACGCTGTTTAGACATGTTAGTGACGTTTTTAATATGTTTTCAAAGTTGCTTGGTATTTTTACCTGCTTTATTTAATTCAGTTTTATCGTAATTATTTTTTAAATTCTTTAGGAGATTGTTGCAAAAATTCCTGTATCTTTTATAAGTGGTTTCAATTATTAGATTGTCAGGGTATCTTTTAGTTTTCTGATGTAGTTTATCTGTGTCTTATACACCGAATTAGTCCCGGAGTAATCCATGGTTTAATATTATAAAATTTCTTATTTACTGTAGACTATCGTGTTACGTAATATTGCTTGTTGAACTTGTTTTATTAAATACGATAAAGCCAAATTAGCGTCAGCAGTATTGTAAACTAGGCTAAAATCAATGTTGCACATATCATATTCGAGTTTTTTTATGTCTAATTTGCTAATAGTTTGAGGACGATTTAGCTTAGGCAGCGTTAAATTTACGTTGAGTAAGACTGCGTGGTGGTCAGTAATTGTTGAGTTAGTAACAAGCGTAATATATGATAGGCTGGTTTTGATCATCATATGATCGAGGCAGGAACCGCTCTGATGAGTAGGCAATGTGTGAGCGGGGAGAAAACCATGATATAAGCAGATATTAAGGTAATCTTGGGTCCCTGCATCGCAGTTTTCGGAGCTAATATTAATATTTAAATCACCTGTTAGTATTACATTCTTAAATAAGCTTAGTGCTTGAAAAATCTGGTTTAAGGAATTGTTAAAAGGATCTAAGTTTCTAGAGGAAGGGGATCTATACATAGCTATTATCGCTGTGGTTGTGCTAATTTTGATGACTAAACAATTACTCATACAGTCTTGTAGAGTATGTTCCTCGACTGTGACCTTTAAAGTTTCCTTAGCAAAGACTACCACCCCATCATTTTGATTGTTATTTATTGTGGTATGTAATAAGTTATAACCCGGTATTGCTGGGAGATCGTGGCGGTTAGATAGCCAGCACTCGGTAAGTACCATTATATCACAATCAAAGTTAAGTCTATGAAGGAAAACATTAAAGCTATCTATGTTCTTATAGATACTGCGGCCTTCTTAGGCGCCTTCATAATCTATCGAATTAATGTACCTGTATTCGGCAGCTTTTTTAGCAGGGCAATCTGTGTCTCCCGTCTTGTGGTTGGCTTGTTTTTTAAAGCGCAAACATGTAGCACATTTTGGCGGATTGGCCTTCTTTGCGCAGTCTTGGATTGTGTGCCCTTCTTCACCGCAATGACCGCATGTGGGGGCAGCAATTTTGCATGTTTTGGCTGCATGACCATACTGCTGGCATTTGTAACATCTAGTTACTAGTGTGAAGTCTCGTACAGGGCAGGATGTCCAATTTATAAATAATCTGTCCTGAGTGATGAGGGCCTTGCGAATGATGGCTGGAACTTCTATAATATAGTTGCAATTCTCAGCATCCTTCCTGCCAGATTTGTGGCTCAGTTTTATTGAGGTCACAAATGTATCTTGGGACATAGTCGGCAGTTTGTCGGTCAAGTTTTGTTCATAGATACATTTATAAACCTCATTTTCAGACATAGATGTGGGAACTCCTATAACTATAATGCGAGGTTTGCGCTTTTGAGGTTCGTCGACGGTAAGCCCTGACGAAGCGAGTTGGACTGTTTGCTTGAGCTTATCTAGGTCATCTTTGGTCTCAGTGCTGATTATTAATCCTCCTTTTCCTATTTTGCGTACGCCTCGTACTTTCAGCTTCATTTCTCCAGGGCATATGATATTTTGGACCATGGTCTTGGTTTCGTCACTGGTCTTTGAGTTATCACTGGGATAAATCGCCACGGAGCTAAAAGTATTAGGACGAACAAAACTGTTGGACCTCTTCTTTACCATATCTGCAAAAGATGTACCCGCACCCTGCTTCGTACAGGACTCCTGAATCGTCCGATTCATCTCCATTAGGCAGTCGGATAGGTCTCGAGCTTCGGTCATGGTTTTAAGAGAGGTATGGGTTTGAATGGCTTTTTGCTTTAATGACTGGTATTGAACAGCCATTTGCGAAACTCCATGTCCAACTTTCCGGCAAAGATTGGTGATTTTCAGTTTCTGCTCAGTATTGAACTTACCATCCGAAGCAACAGCACACACCTCATTCAGGTACTGCTCAATTGATGTCATCCAGGTCTGGATCTCCGAAGTGGACACTACTGGAATTGTTTCATCTTGGTCCTGTCTTGGTTGTCGGGGCGATGTCGGTGCCGGTGTCGGTGTCGGTACCGGTGTCGGTACCGGGGTCGGTGTCGGTGGAGGGCTGCGTCGTATCATCGCACTCCGATTAAAGGGGCTGCCTTCCATATAAGTTAATATTTAAAAATAATATGATTAGTTCATTGTTTAAACTTGACACTTAAAATGTTTCTCTATAAAACTCGCTAATACACTGATACACATTCGCTAATACACATTAGTTACAAAGTAGTTCAAACGATTCAACACCCAGCATCATCTTAGGCTATCCGTGACTTATCATTACAACTAACATCCAAGGTTGTGCGGTCCATTCAGCAACGCGTAAGCGTAATCCTAGCAATTTTTTATCAATACACTATTTATAAGAGAACGAAACCGTAACAAAATATATTTAATTATACAGATAGTGCATGTTATGTGACTGAGCCACTACTGCTCAGTTTGTGGAGTGAAGCCCTATGAAACTTGATACAGATTTCACCGCGCGCGCTTACGTACTACAATTAGTTTAGTACATACTGGTACATAGTGAATGGTCAACTCGCACATTGATTCCGTAACATTAAGGGGAATGCTCCAAGGTAGCCCGGAATTTTAATTGTCATACACCCGGTTTCTGATTTGAGAAAAGTAGCAAATCTCAACTGATTATTCTCAAATACATAAGTATGCGCTTAAGTTTTTTGCGTTTCACAAGTTGAAATCGAGTTTTGTCAAACCTTAATCAACTGATCATTTACCTAAGTATTCCTGATCAAAGCTAACACGTTCCAATTTACATTCAAAAACCGGTACTTCTCAAAAGCTCATAATATTAAATCATTTTATTCTTATAAATTTAAAACAGACCTAAAAAGTAAGTTAATTTTAAATAACGGCATTAATTTCAACAAATCCAACATGGATTTGTTGAAATTAATGCCGTTATTACAGTTGCTAATGCATATTTTAGCAATTTAATATTTGACGTGTTTGTATGAACGAATCGTGAATGTCAAACTGCAAGCAAGTAAATAAACACAAGTTTTATTGGAATTCTGTTCTGTTAGTATTTTTACTAAAACTACCTATTGTATCAATTAAAATGTATAAAGATAAGAAAAAGAGATCACCTAACTATACTCTAGAGGATAAAGAACATCTTCTTTCAATAATAACAAAGTACGTACATAATAACCTATAATGTTTACCATAATATAATTTTACGTTTCACCAAATTAGTTATTTAGATGTTTGTGATTATTATTGCTTCAGATACCAGTTTAATAGAGTGCAAAAGGACAGGGGCTTACTATATGCAGAAGAAACAGGAAGCCTGGAAGTGCTTCACTAAAGAGTACTAGCTTCCCGCGGCTTATCCCACGGGGATGTGCTACCAGGATAAAAACTATGTCCTTTCCCAGGATGCCATCTATCTCTTTGCCAAATCAGAAGTTCAGTGGTTTAGGTGTGAAAATGTAGCATTCAGTTTCAAGTTCAAATCCTCCCCTTAAAAATCGAATTACCCTGTCAGGGGTCAATTTCCGATAACTTTACATACTTATTATTAACTAGTTTCTGCCTGCGACTTCGTACGCGGATCCTGTTGCTTATGCCAGCGACAACGGTGTCGTCAAAATCGAAGATCTGAAACGTCTGATGTCGAATTCTAAGAGCCAGGGGACGGGAAAACAGCATCATGTGCGAGATGATTCGAGACGTTCCAAATCTTTCATTTTTGTAAAAAGTCGGCATGAATCCAGATTCAGTGACTTGATGAGCTCCAAATGAAGTCATCTGAAAAGCACTGTTGTAGGCTCGAATATTGCTTAAGAAATGGCTGGACTTGGGATGCTCGCCATTCAAAAGAACTCGTAAGATCTCCGGTAGCTCTTGCATAGAGTTTAGTCGTAACTTTCTAGACGCACAACACTTGGTCTCTCCCTTCTTACGCGCGTGACAGTGTGCACACACCTCAGACATGGTGCCAATGTCTCCGTGTTCGATGTAATTAATAAATGGGTTATAGGAAAACGCGCTCCTTTCTTTATTGTTCCACGGTTGCTCTTCAGGATCATAAACCATAGACTCAGTATCAGATGAGGATGAATTGCGAAGATTGCGACGTATACGGTCTAGATTAATTTGGGCCACACGCTGTTCGACTGACTGACTTGCCCGAATTTCCTGAATCCGCTCACGTTCTTGCGTGGAATGAACAGACACCTCAACACGCATGTCGTGATTTCTTTGCCGAGCAAGTGCGTTGCGTTGCTCGCGCTGCTCGTCTGTCTCCAAAGACCGAGCTAGAGCATGCTGTGAGCGGTCTGCACTAAGGCGCGTCTCATGCTCTTCAGGATTCTCAAGTGATCGAGATGTGGCAGTGCGAATACGCTGGGAGCTTAAACGCGAGTCTCTCTGCGTGTAAGTCTCCGAAGCGCAAGATACTACGTGGCGTTCGCGATCGCTTGCTTGGCGTGTATCGCGCTCCTGACTGTTCTCGAGCGACTGAGCAGTCTCAGTGCGGAAAAGCTGTAGACTTAATCTCTGCTCTCTCTCTGTATCTGCTTCGGAAGCGCGAGATAAAGAATGACGCTCTCGGTCACGCGCAAGTCGTATCTCACGCTCCTGACTGCTCTCAAGTGATCGAGCAGTCTCAGAGCGGATATTCTGAAGACTCAACTTCTGATCCCTCTGTGTAACCGTTTCGGATGCGTGAGAAAGAAAGAATGACGATCCCGGTCGATAGCTAAACGCATTTCTCGTTGTTCCACACTTTCCTGAGATCGAGAAGCAGTACCCTTGCAATTTATAATATTACTGCTCCGCTCCTTTATAAAATTAGCGTGATTATTATGTTCCCAGAGTTAAATTATTATTAACTAAATAAATAACGTCATTTTGTGCATTCAATTATTTTGTGCATTCAGATACGAACAAAAACCTTTTAAAATCAATATTGCTTACCTCCCGTAACATACGGCGTGATAGTATGTAGCCTTCCTTGGTTTACAAAGAACATTTTTGCTGAATTTCAATTCAATCTATCCAGTAGTTTTGGCGTGAAGCCATACCATACACACAGACAAACAGACAAAAATTCTAAAAAGTCACTTTTTGTCATCAGTTACGTTTTTCTAACAAAAGCCACTTATTTTTTCTCGAAAATTCTCAATGTACAGTTTTTCTTTCGTTACTGTTTTATTATATGTATAGATTATAAATACCTACCTATCTGTAATTTTCTATGTAACTGATAAAACTAGGAATAATTAAAAACATTACAATATCAATTTTTTTTATTGTTCTTATTACATATTTACACTTTTATTGAGTAAAATAATTTTGTACTATGGATGTTCTAACCGCAAAGTTGTGGGTATTTGACACTTGAGGTAATGGTTCATCACTTTCTTCTTGTACTGTATGTTCATCATATTCCACGATGTAGTCATATTATGAAGAGCAACACACGCCACAATCACCTTCAATATTTTTGGAAGTTTTAGTTGCATTCCTGAATGTAGGCATGGAAATCTTCTTTTAAGAACTCCAAAACACCTTTCAATTGTGTTTCGTGATGCTATCTGGGCTTTGTTATAGGCTTCTTGGGATGGAGAGGCAGGGTTCAAAAAGGGTGTCATGAGATACCTAAGGCATGGGTAACCACTATCTCCGAGAATAAGGTATGACCCAAATCTGCCAACTTCAAATTGAGCTGGAAGTGGTGTGTCATTCCAAATAGTAGTGTCGTGTACGGAGCCTGGCCAACGTGCCAATGACACTAGTTATTTGTAAATTGGCATCACAGATGGCTTGGACATTTATAGAAAAAAAACCTTTCTGTTCTTATAGAGCTCAGCTCTGCTCCCTCCTGGTGAATTTATTTTTACATGTGTGCAGTCTACAGCACCTATGACTCTAGGGAATCCAGCTATGTCAAAAAATCGTGCCGCCACTGATGGTCTCTCCTGTACAGTGGGCATACGAACATATTGTCGTCTCAATAATGCTATAGCACCAGTCACCCTCTCTACTACGCGACACACCGTCGCCTTGCTCACATTCACGCTGTCCCCCACAACAGCTTGAAAGCTACCAGTCGCGTAAAACCTAAGAGCTATTAGTAGCTGCAACATGGGAGAAATGCAGTCCCGCCGTTGAATACGACAGGTCAGTTTAAGCTTTATTTTGTTAAAAATAAACCTAACCGACTCCTTCGTAAAGCGGAACTGACTCTTAAATTGTTCATCGCTTAGCGTGATGAACAAGTTAGGCCGTTGTCCTGCTATTCTTCTACGTGGTTGTCTGCGTTGAGGCATCTCCAAAGACGACAGGGAAGTATCGTCGTCACTCATTATGAAGAAATCGCTCACAAAATCATTAGTTACTATAGCTGATTACAGTTTGAGTAGCCGAAATTGGTGTGTCAACTTTCAACTACTTATCTTGACGTTGATAATGCTTTGAGTATGGTCAAACACGTTTTTCTTAGTTCAAAAACGCAACTGACGACTTTAAGCATGAGTTAAGCATGCTTTCTGTCAAATTTGAGTAAATGATGTTAAATTACTCAAATCTTGATTAGAGTTTAAAAAAACTTAATTCAGAAACGAAAAAATGTTTAAGTTAAACTTAAGTACAGATTAAGACGTTCTCAACTTCAAATTCTCAATTCAGAAACTGGGTATTACCCTTTGCAAAGTGCAGTTTCAGGTAGTATGCTGGTCAAAATGTGATTGCAGGCTTTGATCAATATTCATTAAGTTATTAAATATCGATTTTATCAACATTATACAATATTATCGATATTGTACAATATCACCTACAACAACAGAGGGGCAATTCTCGTAATTTTAAGAATGTTCGCAGTCTGATCTCAGTCTGTCAAAAATACCTCTAATTTCCCTACATTTTGATAAGTTTTTGACATTTACTTGTCGCCGAGATGAGACTGCGACTAGATTTTGAACGTTTTAAATTACGAGAATTGGCCTTCTGGTAGGTATACTCTTCGACATTCTTTGTCTATTTTTGGAAATACAAACGCACGAATGATACACTATATTTAGAGTGTATAGTTTGCGAAATAATGTACATGTTTAAGAAGCATTCAATATGAAGCATGTACTCGTAAAGGCCCAACTTAATCCGTAATCCGTCGGAATATGATACGGCGGTTATCAATGACTTTCACTACAGAAACCAAAATTTTACAAGGTGAAATAAAAATAACTCAAAACCTTAAATTGGTAAACTACTAAGACACCTTATATTTTAGCATTATGTTTCTCCTCTCCTCTCAGCTACCTTACAGTTACAGCAGACGTACGTTCTAGCATTTGCGGAACGAGACGCCGCGCGCCGCCGCGCCGGTCCTTGTCTCCTTAACGAGAAAACTTGAACGCAACAGAATTTTCTGTAGGTAAAAGTTGTTACTTTGCAATCAAAGCGAGCTACACAGTCTGAGCCCGCAATCTGAGCTCGACCAAAAGCCGACCCTAATTTTCTCGAAACAAAACCCATGAAAGATTAACAAAGCTTAGCCTTTCCCTGTTTATTTAACACTAGCTAGCTTCTGCCCGCGACTTCGTCCGCATGAAATGTCTTGTTCCCCCGTACTACCCTCCCGCGATTTAACTTCATGTTCCGCTTATCGTTTTGTCTGACTTTTTCTCTTTTGCTCGGCTCCTAAGGGTTTTTTCTTTTTGGTAGGAAATCATCAAATGACTTCTCCCGCTCTGGGCTGAGCGGAAGGGCATGTCAGACTTTTACTGACTTAAACCCACCCGTGTTCCTTCAGTTGCCTGTGCCAGGGGCCACGGTATCTCTTTCGAACAACCCGCGGCCGTGGCAGGCATCGGCCCTAGCGGACCCCGTCAGTTCGGGCTCCTAAGGGTCGTGGCGTAATATTAAATGCCTATAACCTTCCTCGAGAATTGGGCTATCAAATTCAAAAAGAGATTTTCAAATCCAACTGGTGTTTTCAGAGACTAGCGCGTTCAAACAAACACTCTTCAGGTGGCGCAAGAATGGATAAGATGGCGAATGAGTGAACAAGGAGGAGTCTAAATAAGCGCTTGGAACAAAAATGTTGAGGGGGAGCCAATTTTCGTGGTATATATGAACATAGAATGCGGAGGACTGAGGAGCATGACACAACAAACATGTTGATTATAGACGTGGAAGGCTATAAGGAAACAGGGAGACCAACGAAAACGTACGTGGATTGCGTGAAAGATAAATTTCTACGAAGGAATTATATTTTGATTGGAATATTTTTATTCCAGGATGGGTATGCTCTTGACCTCGATCGCGCCTGATGGAAAACGATAGCTTGTTGAATTCTGAGTTGGCAGCGATAAGAGATGTACGGAAGAAAAAACTTTTTAAAAACGTTTAACTTTTTTTCTCTTTTTAAGCTTTCATTGCTTGTTAATAAAAAGAACTAAAAAGTTAAAAATAATTTAAACCTGATAAGAATAGAATAGAATGGAATATTCATTTATTTGCTCAGAATGTAGGTATTTACAATAAGGTGGTTACAATAATATGAAAGAATCCTTGTACATTCTACCATTTTGGCATGCAAACATTGATGCAGTCCATCAACAAACATACAGACATTGAAACAACTAAAATTTTTCAGCTAGAAAATCCGATACGGAGTAGTAACATTTATTCAATAGAAGTGCAGTTAGTTTCTTTTTGAAAGTTGTTACTGGTTCCTCTTTTATACACTCCTTTGCAAAAAAAACGGGCACCTTACAGTCATTGGCTTTTCTATGGATAATATTAATATTTTTAATATGTCATTAGCATAAATGACTAGAAATTTCTTATTATCAGTGATAATATACTTTTTAACACTTAAATTCTGGAATCGATGTTTTGGTCAATGTAACCAGAGAGTCGTGTTAAAATGGACATTTTTATGGGTATAATGAAATTAAGACTACGAGTATTTTTGTGGTATTTTAATAAAAAAAAGACATTAAAAAATAAATGAATAATGAGTATGACCTCCCCTTGCAGCGATTACGGCATGTAACCGCCTTGGCATGCTTTCCACCAGGCTTTTGATGGTGTCCTGTGGAATGTGTTCCCACTCAGCCGAGATCACACGTTTAAGCTCCCTGATGTTTTGTGGAAGTGGTTGGACAGATCGTACTCGCCGTTTTAGGAGGTCCCAGACGTGCTCAATGGGGTTAAGGTCGGGGCTCCGCGCTGGCCAATCCAAACGACGAATACCGACCTCTTGCATATAAACATCTACGTCGCCAGAACGGTGGGCCCGAGCATTATCGTCCATGAAATGGCATCTTCACCAATTGCAGTCAGTGCGGGTTGTGCATGTTGACAAAGGATTTCAGTTATGTACCTTTGCGCATTTAGTGAGCCATTTTCAATGAATACTATCTCGGTACGATAGCTGGAAGTTACGCCCGCCCAAAACATAACGGACCCTCCACCATAAGGGGTGATTTCTTCAAAACACACGTCGGCGTAGCGTTCCCCTGGTCTTCGTAACACTCGCCGACGTCGGTCCTCACCATTCAGACAAATTCGAGCCTCATCGGAAAAGAGTACGCTACTCCAGTTACCTAGTGTCCAAGTTAAGCAATTTCTAGCGAACCACAATCGAGCAATCCGGTGCTCACGGAGTAACTTGGGCGCCCGCGCTGGTCGTCGACTGCGTATATCAGCCGCTAAAAGCCTCCTCCTCACTGTCCATAGGCTAACTTGTGCTCCTCGTACCTCTTCAAGGTTTCTTTTGAGGTCTATGTAACTGAATTTGCGGTTCCTCAGCGCCTGAGTTACTAAAAAACGGTCGTCTCGTGGTTGTGTGCAACGTTTTCTCCCAGAACCTTTCCTTCTCTGAACGGAACCTGTCTCTTGGTATCGAGTCTAGGTTCTTTGGACGGTTGAACGACTCACGTTTAACCGCTGTGAGACGTAACATTGAGTACACCCCTCTTCCAGCAGCGCTATAATTTTACTAGCTCTTATTGCTTTTTCTGCCATTACAATCGACACAAAGATACCTGTTTTAGTCACATTATGGCAAGATTATGCGACTAACACAAATTATTCTACTAAAAACTTTTTACAAAAAAAAAAACCGCCTTCAAAAAAAGACACACAAAAACGTTCTTGCACTAAAAAGTAAAAAATAAAAAATTGAATTCCTGTAAAGAAACTTAATTTAAAGGTAAACTTATTTGACATTAATATTTTGCAAATATTCAAAATTGTTTACTTCTTTTTGGAGTCGGTGCCAGCAGTTGTATCCTGTGCCATTTATTTTTTCAATTCACGATTATAAAATTTTAAAACAGATGCTTACAAACTTAATGCTTCAAAAATTTCAAAGTACTTAAAAAGTGGCAGGGGATTTTTATACGTATGTATAATTATTATTATTTAAAAGAAATTATTGTGAAAATTGTGTCAATTTGTTTTAGAGTACAGTCTAGTCTGTATTTGTGTTTTAATTATTCTAGGTATGCAATAGGTATCTTGGTAGTTTTATAGTAAATGTTAGAGGTCGTTTTTCGAGGTATTGTTGCCCATACGTATTTCCTTGCCTTGGCTGGCACCGACTCCAAAAAGAAGTAAACAATTTTGAATATTTGCAAAATATTAATGTCAAATAAGTTTACCTTTAAATTAAGTTTCTTTACAGGAATTCAATTTTTTATTTTTTACTTTTTAGTGCAAGAACGTTTTTGTGTGTCTTTTTTTGAAGGCGGTTTTTTTTTTTGTAAAAAGTTTTTTTATTTCTAGCCGTTTAGTGAATTTTTTATTATAATATAATGGCAACGTAGTTAATATCTTTTCTACATAGAATATTATTTTGAAGAAGTACCAATATCATACAAGTAGGTACATAAATAATAATAATAATAATATCCCTGGACATTTCACACAGCGCCATCTAGTCCCAAGCTAAGCAACCTAATGCTTGTGTTATGGTAACAAGATGGCTGATAAACTACTTATATACATTTTTTTTTGTAAATACATACATATTATAGATAGAAAAACACCCAGACTCGGAACAAATACATGTAGGTCATACAAATATTTGTTCCGTGCGGGAATCGAACCCGCGACACGCAGCGCAGCAGTCAATCGCTTAACCACTGCGCCAACCGTGCCGTATATATACAGGATAATTTTTTATTCAGTGCGTAAATTTTTACAGGGTGTTCTACCCATGAATATGAACAACATTCACTATGGGACCATCTCTGAAATCACGAAAAAAAAATCAGCAGATTCATACATTTTGGTCGAGTAGGTATTGAACTTTTATAAGAAACAGCTGATTTTTTTTTTGTGATTTCAGAGATGGTCCCATAGTGAAAGTTGTTCATATTCATGGGTAGAACACCCTGTGAAAATTTACGCACTGAATAAAAAATTATCCTGTATATATATATATATATACATATTACTGTCTACTTTCTGATCTTTAATTTGATCCCGTAGAGAGATGATAATATGACGCATGAAATACTGTCGATTCTTATGCGTCGTATGCTGCCTCTAATATTGAGCTGGGCGGTAACAGTCCATAAACTACAAGGGACCACCCTCGAGAGAGCTGTGATCGACCTTGGTAAAAAAAACTTTGCAAAAGGACAAATATATGTCGCGCTAAGTCGTGTCAGAAGTTTGGAAGGCATAGTTTTATCAGATTTAGACGCCAATAAATTATTGAATCGACCACACGATGATCGAGCGATGACAGAGATAACAAGGTTGCGGAATCTGCCATCTGATAATCAAGACAACACATAACGTGCCATGGAATAGGCCTACCGGGGAAACCACATTAAAAAAAACGCGCCCAGCACACTACCTCATAGGTGGCGTGGAAACGTGTGCATACTACCAAGAATACAATTTTATTTTACTAAATAATAGAAGCGATTTTTTTTTAAACATTGTAAGCAAAATGCCTTTAATATTTCAGAATTTGTTTTGTGGACACATTGATGATAACATCAAAACTAGATTTTCAATGGCACCTTGTATTCAGAGTGCATCTCATGACAATTCTAAGCCCAAATACTGCTAGGATACATTGTTTTATTTTGAAGTTCTCATGCCAACCTTCCACCTTCCAGCTCCATCATCAGATCAGTTCGATAGTAACTTATAGCCAAAGTGCATTTCATGACAATTCTAATAAGCCCAAACACGGCCAGAATACGTTGATTAATTACGGAGTTCCGGTACCTGTCTTCCGGCTCCATCATGATCATCAGATCAGTTCAATGATAACATTTTCAATATAACTATTCAGGATTGTATGTTTATTTGTATTGTCATAGTTGCTTAACTATCTTGATTGTGATATCTATGCGAGTGACAAGTTCCGTTAGCCATATCTGATCTTCTTCACCAGTTCCACTTCATCAAATGTTACTTTTTGACTGTAAACGCTTGATTTCTCGATGAAAATATTAAAATTACTATATAGTTGCCTATAATATTTGAGGAGTTCCCTCGATTCCTCATGGATCCCATCATCAGAACTGGATTTTGAAAAAAATGGGACCAATCTGGAAGCATATCCTTTAAAGTTAAAAAAAAATTTTGCAAATCGATCCATAAACAACGGAGTTCTGAGGTAACAAACATAAAAAAAAAAAATAAAAAAAAAAAAAAATACAACCGAATTGAGAACCTCCTCCTTTTTTTGAAGTCGGTTAAAAATAACGAGCAGTTAGTTTTAGTTGCCTGATAACCTTTTAACCGCAAACCCGCGAAAAGTCACAAACTGAAAAAGGGATTATTATTTTTAAAAAACAGAGGTTTCGAATTTGGAATTAGCTTTTTTTCATACCTAGACTCTTTATTAAGTGCCAGCAACATAGTTTGGCTATTAAAACCTCTTTAGAACTAAATGTTTACCAATAATGTAGAAAAATCAAAACCGCCCGTTTTTTTTGCAAAGGAGTGTATAATTAGGTATGTGGTTAAAAATAGCCGGTGCCATACCAAAACCACTTTTCCTCAACAAAGCAGTCCTTTATCCTGTGCGTAGCAAGATTTGGTATTGAGATCGCAAAGTTACATCTCGGTATCTGCTTTCCCATAAAGTTAAAAATAACTTTCGATTACATTTAACAAAACCGGCCAAGAGCGTGTCGGGCCACGCTCAGTGTAGGGTTCCGTAGTTTCCCGTCCGTCACAATAAGTGTTCCCACTTATATGAGTTTAAAGGTGGGTATCCATTATGTTCGCACTCCAGCAGCGCTCCGCCATAGTATAAAGAGAGGAAGTACGTTATCTTCATACAAACGCACCGCGCGCGGCTTGTATGTTTGCGCCAAAGTATCTATGCGTCGCCGCACGCACACTTAAACAAATCTCGGCCCGTTTCGCAGCGCGCCAGTCGGGGCTAACATAGCACGAGGTTCACGCGTCACGGCTTTTCGGCACCGCTAAATGAATGAAAAATGTGTGATAATCGCAGGAGAACGTATTGCTGTGTGTGTGGGTGTTTATTTTATTGGTTTATTTTATCCTTTTTTTTATAAATAATACTGCTATGAATCTTAAATAAATTTCTGTGTTTGTTAGGAAAACCATTGTTGAACTTTATTGACTAATGATCACTGAATTAGTTATACAGAGATATGTGTTATCTTTGGCAAGGGCCGGGCTTTAAACTAATGAATTGGTAACAGTACTATCAGTTACCTACCGTTTATTCGTGCTCATCACCGCCCCGCGCCGCCTGTCTGCTGGCCCGTCGCCGCGTCGCTCTTTCTTTCATCGTGAAAGGTTTCATCATCGTTTAGGTACCCAGACAATACAAGTAAAAAATACAACTTCCCGATCCTTGCCTATTTATTGGCACTGAATTAAAATTTAACTAAAATTGACAACCCTGAAACAGTAGGCAATTATATCGCGGATTGTGCCGGAGATAGCCTACTTCCTCTCTTTATACTACACTCTTTATACTCCGCGCTCTTGCAACTGCTCCCGGTAGTGGGTACGTGCGCGAACACGCGGCAGGCGCTCCAACTCGTGACGGCTTTTAGCGCGAACACAAAGGGGAGCGCAGTGTATCAAAGGGGAGCGCATGTAGAAGTGCGCGCGACGTATCCATTGGAGCAGTTGCAGGAGCGCGGAGCGCTGCTGGAGCGCGAACATAGTGGTAACCCAACTTAAAAAAGGCTATTTGTTACGGAACTCTAATAATTACGGAACACTAAAAATGGGGCCCACAAAGGACGGTGATAACTAAAAAAACCGGCCAAGTGCGAGTCGGACTCGCCCATGAAGGGTTCCGTTACGTTACGATTTATGACGTATTAAAAAAAAACTACTCACTAGATCTCGTTCAAACCAATTTTCGGTGGAAGTTTATATGGTAATGTACATCATATATTTTTTTTAGTTTTATCATTCTCTTATTTTAGAAGTTACAGGGGGGGGGGGACACATTTTACCACTTTGGAAGTGTCTCTCGCGCAAACTATTCAGTTTAGAAAAAAATGATATTAGAAACCTCAATATCATTTTTGAAGACCTATCCATAGATACCCCACACGTATGGGTTTGATGAAAAAAAAATTTTGAGTTTCAGTTCTAAGTATGGGGACCCCCAAAATTTATTGTTTTTTTTTCTATTTTTGCGTGAAAATCTTAATGCGGTTCACAGAATACATCTACTTACCAAGTTTCAACAGTATAGCTCTTATAGTTTCGGAAAAAAGCGGCTGTGACATACGGACGGACAGACAGACAGACAGACAGACATGACGAATCCATAAGGGTTCCGTTGCCATTTGGCTACGGAACCCTAAAAAGAGTTATAGATTCCAACCACACATGGAAAGTTCGAGAAAATGTTGTCTATTTTACAGCGCCATCTCTCGGGGAATTGGGTTACTAATTAATACATAGATGTGCCAGAAGTTTTCGGTGGTAATTTTGGACTGCGAGAACCGATTTTAATCATTCTTTTTTTGTTTGAAAAAAGATACATACGTTCAGGATAATAAAATATGTAAACGAAGTTAAAAAAATGCTTGCATATACGATTATACTACAAACTTAGTCCAGAAATTATTTTGTACAACTTTTTGTCTTTTTTGTACAAAAACTGTTGTTTCCATCAAGTTCAAAATGATTTTCCTCTGAAGTTCTATGAAGTTCTACTTTTCAGATTTTTTTCATATTTTCTAATCTTATGGTTCCAAAGTTAGAGGGGGGGGGGACACATTGTTTTTTACTTTTGGTGCGATTATTTCCGAAATTATTGACATTATCAAAAAATGATTTTAGTAAACCCCTATTCATTTTTTAATACCTTTCCAACAATATATCACACGTTAGGGTTGAAATTAAAAAAAAATCACTTCCCACTTTACATATAGGGGGGCTACCCTAATAAAACATTTTCTTCCAATTTTTATTTTACCACTTTGTCGGCGTGATTGATATACATATTGGTACCAAATTTCAGCTTTCTACTGCTAACGGTCACAGAGATTAAGCGAGGACGGACAGACGGACGGACAGACAGACATGGTGAAACTATAAGGGTTCCTAGTTGACTACGGAACCCTAAAAAGAGCAATTTCTAAGATGTATAGGCACGGAAATGTCAATAAATTATGACTTTTGAAAATTGGAACACAGCTGTCAGTAACTTTCAAACCAAATATTGCTCGTAGGCAGCGTTTGTGGGCTTTAAAAATACTCTCTCTTTCGGTACAATTGCCCCAATGTATAATACCAAACTTTAAAATGGAAACGACAAGACTATGTGCTAGTAATACTGTTTTGATATTAACTTTTTTTTTAAATATTATAAAGTGCATATGCTGATGCGCTAAGTTTTTTACAGATTGCTTGTGCCTGGGCCTTCCATGTCAGTTTACTGTCAATTAACATTCCTAAAAACTTTGTAACATTACTCTGTCCACATTTTGACTATTATAATTAATATTTAGGTCATTGATACGGAGTCTTTGGTAAAAATGCATATTTGTTTTTTTGTATGTTTATTTGTAAGTTGTTACTGTTTAGCCAATTTATTATAATTTTAATAGTGTAGTTTATATCGTTTTCATAATTTTCATTATTGTCACATTTTAAGAGTGCTGTACTATCGTCGGCAAACAGTACCATGGGATGGTGGATTTGGCGTGGGAGGTCGTTTATGTAAATTAGAAATCACAAAGGCCCCAGGACGCTTCCCTGTGGTACACCGAATTTAATTTCTCTATTGGAAGACACGTATTTTTAAACCCCGACGCAAAAACGACGGGGTGTTATAAGTTTGACGTGTCTCTGTGTGTGTGTGTGTGTATGTCTGTCTGTGGCATCGTAGCTCCCGAACGGATGAACCGATTTTAATTTTGTTTTTTTTGTTTGAAAGGTGAATTTGTCGGGAGTGTTCTTAGCTATGTCTGATGAAAATCGGTCCAAGATGGCCGCCGCTACAAAATGGCGGATTACATATTTTTTCACAACTCCCTCAATATGGGTATCAAATGAAAGGGCTTGACTAGTAGAATACTATACACTATGATTAATTTCAAATCCAAGATGGCCGCCACCACAAAATGGCGAATTACATTTTTTTTTTCATAACTCCCTCAATTTGGGTATCAAATGAAAGGGCTTGACTAGTAGAATACTATACACTATGACAAATTTCAAATCCAAGATGGCCGCCACCACAAAATAGCAAATTGAATTTTTTTTTTCACAACTCCCTCAATATGGTTATCAAACGAAAGGGCTTGACTAGTAGAATACTATACACTATGACAAATTTCAAATCCAAGGTGGCCACCACCACAAAATGGCGAATTACAAAAAACCTGATTAAATACCAGATTACTTACCTGAATCTTAAAACGCAAGAAAATAAAAGAAAAGAAATAATAAGGAGTCCCTACAAAAAGCATGAAATAAAAAAGTAAATTTAAAATTTTAAAAACCCCCGAGTACGAGAAACCCTATAAAAAGAAAAAAATAACCTTGAAATTATGACCCTACGTAAGTACGTATGAAATTTTTTGATTAAATATTGTCCTGTCGGGGGACCGCTACTATTTTAAACTTTAACAGAACATTATGCTAGCTAGCTAGCTAATTAGAGCGGTCAATCGTCGAATCCGACTCGGCTGGGCAGCGTTTGGGAATCTACGCAATATCTTCTCGTCCCACATACCGAGTGTCTCAAAACGAAAGTCTTTGACCAGTGCGTGTTGCCAGTGAAACGACCTATGGCACTGAAACGTGGTCGCTCACAATGGGCCTTATTAGAAGGCGTAAAGTCATAGACATAGCCCGAAGGATTGCCAAACTTAAGTGACAGTGGACAAGGCACATTGCTCGCAGAACAGATGGCCGAAAGGTTCTGGAGTAGCGACCGCGTACCGGAAGACGTAGCATTGGAAGGCCTCCCACAAGGTGGACCGATCTTGTGAAGGCCGCAGGAACCCGTTGGATGGGGTGAATTACGAAACACTGCTGTTGAAACTTGAGCATTACGGACTGGGTAAACTAGCTCTTAGCTTATTGAAATCATATTTAAATGATAGATTTCAGCAAGTTCAAATAAACGGTGTGAATTCATTGGGTTTAAAAGTCAAAATGGGTGTACCGCAGGGCTCAATATTGGGGCCGTTCCTATTTTTAGTATATATAAATGATTTACCTCATTTACTAAAAACCCGAACACAAATGGTGTTATTTGCTGATGACACATCACTGATTATTATAGTAGGCAGACGTGCACAGGAGCTTGACGACGTAAATAACGCTATGCTTATGGTCCATAATTGGTTTACTGTAAATAATTTAGTATTAAATGAGAAAAAAACTAAATGCATTAGATTCGCTTTACCGAATGTTAGAAGTAGTGAGTGTCACGTTGTATTGAATAAGGAGATACTTGAATTCGTCGAAAATACGGTTTTCTTGGGGATCACGCTTGACTCAAAGCTGCAGTGGGGTCCTCACCTAACATCACTTGCAGGGCGGCTAAGTTCAGCCGCTTACGCTGTTTGGAGAATCCGTAAATTAACAGACGTGGATACCGCGAGACTGGTCTATTTTAGTTACTTCCATAGCATCATGTCTTACGGTATTTTGCTGTGGGGACGGGCTGCAGATATTGAGTCTATCTTCATTCTGCAAAAGAGGGCTATCAGAGCCATCTACAATCTCAGCAGACGCGAATCTCTAAGGGAACTGTTTAAAAAAATTAACATCATGACGGTTGCTTGTCAATATATATACGAAAACATTATGTACGTTCGAAAAAATCTACATCTTTTTAGTAAGATAAGTGACAGGCATAATTTTAACACTAGGAATAGGAACAAACTAGATCAACCGCGCTTCAGATGGTCTAAAGTAAAAACTTCTTTTATCGGGGAACTGTGTAAAATGTTATAATAAAATATCACTCGATATTCTTCAACTGCACTAAACGCACACTATGTAGACAGGCATACTATAAGTTGGATGAGTATATCGTAGATAAAAATGCTTGGCTTAATGCTGGTCCTGCTCCACAGGCACTTGGGCACACTAGTTGATCACAATTTCAATATTTGGAAGAGATGCTTCCCCTTTTTGTTTTTTTTTTTTATGTTTTGACATTACGAACGTAATGTATATTTTATTCAATCAAGTTTTAATTCTTAATACTTCAATATTATATACTTGCCTCTTCCTGTTTGGTAGTATTTTTTTCTTTTTTCTCATCTTTTAAATAAATTGCAAACTATAGTTTTGTATAATTTAGAAGCATTTTTTAAATTTTGTAAATGTAAGAACCATGGATTCGTATTTTTTTTTTTTTGCGATATTTTGATGTTGACTTGATAGAGCATGGTAGTTAAGAATATGTCATGTTCACTTAAATGTCTCACTGGTGGTGGCGCGTGTGTTGGATCATTTGGTTCCCTACGAAATGGTTGAGCTGGATGGTGCTGATCCACGCGTCATGTTCGTGAACGGGCGCCGTCGGTTGAGACTGGTCATCTCTTAACTGCCAGGGATTATTTTGAATTTTGAATTTTATATTTTAAATTGTTTATTTTTTTTACATTGTTCTCACATTAGAAGCAATAAGAATAATGTACCCAGGATTTTGTAATAATATCTTGATTTAAAAGTGTCCGTGGAGTTTCTTGTCCGTTCTTCTCCACAGAGATCTACGTTTTGGAATGGGCAACTAGCTTCAACTTTCTGACTAACTGACCGACAATTTAATTTTGACAATTCAAAAGTGCCTGAAATGGTTTAATTGAAATAAATGATTTGAGTTTGAGTTTGAGATGCGAGAAGCACAGAACCGGTCGAAGTGGAGGTACTTGGGAGAGGCCTATGTCCAGCAATGGACGTCTTTAAGCTCAAATGATGATGATGAGTATTAAAAAAATGTTTGCCATTGTTTTATTTGACCAAATTAAAATATTGTGTACATTAACTGATTAAAATAATTTTAGGAACATGTTTCCCATTGTTTTATTTGCGAGAATTAATTAACTAACCTAATTAATTAACCTTGCACAAGACATGGTATGCACAAAACATAGAACACAAGGTACTTAAACTCATAATCTAAGCGGAAAATCGAACTTAACTTTTTTTTTATTTTTCAGTCACACTTACAGAATTACAGTCATGGCAAAAAAGTTTATAATACCTACTAAATAAGTCCACGTACATACTTAGATTATTTACATTTATTTCGAACTTATGTAGCTGCTTATATGATGGTTCTACCGCTTTGATGTCTTAGTACCAAATGCTTAGGATGACGTTCCAAACGGATTAAAAACATCCTTTTCCGATGGCTGGCACTTTCGATTTTGGGCCCAACTTTGTATTAAACCTGAATGATCTCCTTTAACTTCAAGATTTGATTACAGACAAACATCGGAACAGGTGAAACTAAACAAAAGCTTGTAATAATAAAAACTTGTAAAAAAAGACTTTTGGACAAGGGGAAGAGAATGGTGAGAATGATGACGTCGAGTCTCAACATCAAAGAAAATGGATCAATACCCACCTATACTAATATTATAAAGAGGTAAAATTTGTTTGTTTGTTTGTATGTATGTTGGGGGTAATCTCTGGAACTACCAGTCGGAATGGTTTTTTTTTTTGATTTGTTAGCCCATTTCTTGAGGAAAGCTATAGGCTATTTAACATCACGCTATGACTCTTAGGAGCCGTGCAAAATGAAAAAAATCAGAACGAACACTAAGTGAAAACGAAGTGATAGCGCGGGCAGGCGATGCGATGCGACAAGGTGGGTCTTAGATAAGGATAAGATCTTTCTTGTTTCTTTCATATTCTATAATAGTCCATTTATATTGCTGATCAGACATGAATGCATGCATAAATTGGAGTATCTAATGAGATACTCCAATTTTTACGTGTTAACGTCTGCAGTAAACAATGTTTCAAGCTAATTTGTGCAGAACCGCGCGATCGACTTGCGGAGTAACTTCCTAGTCCACTATGTGTACCGATGTAGTGACGTAAGTGGGGCGCCTAGCGACCGATGTGCACCGCATATAAATAGAGATGACGTGACGGTCAGGGTCGGCCGCGGCCCAACGGTCGCTGCACTACGACACCTCCGACACTAGTCGCAGAAGGTCTACTCTTAACGATGAGAGACTGCGGATCTATCCACATGGTTGGCTTACTAGGCCAAGTTGTACTACTACAGTCAGTAGGTATGGTGTCATGGCATGAGGCATGAGACTTTGCCTTAATGTATCGATGGGCGTGAGACACGTCCACTCCGCAGTAAATGTTCTCATTTGCTCTGTCTATTGAGTGACCGTAGCCTTGTACGAGTATCTATCGTTCCCGGTCCAGCGCGGGACACATCCAGTTCGGAGCAAATATAGCGGTGACCACATGCTTTGAGGGCTTCAATGAGGACCCTGACCCGCACTGTTGTACCTATAATAACTTGCAGGCTGAATCACATAACGGCTGATTACTAATTATCCTTAGTTTATTATTTGACCTCTTTTGATTTAATTAAGTGTGTCCTAAATGAGTGCTAGCCGTAGCGAGTGACGAGTTATTCAGGAACCGTCTTTATTGTCTGCCATCACTGCCATGGTCGTAGCACTCGTGGTGCCGGCAGTTCAAATGTCGTTTAAGCCGTCAGATTAATTATTTTTAAAGATCACTAAATTATACGAGGTTTATTAAATTTATCTAAGAGAAGAAAATGAAAAGCTATCGGTGATCATAACGTGTACATAAAAATGATTTCAAGTAAGGGGCCCAGCGCCGTCGTATTACTATGTATAGTCAATAAGTTCATGAGCTTTCGACGCGACTGGTCCGGTCGTACCAGTTGTGCTCGTATGTGGGTCACTCATGAGAAAGCTAAGGATTGCCAGCGCCGGAGCACGAGATGACGAGACGCCCGATGGACGCGGCGCAAGCCTGGCGACACCCGCGGCTCCCACGTGACACTCGACATCAGTGACGAGCCATTGTCACATCTCACTCAACATTAGGTACTTTTTAAAAGGTCGGTGAAAACAGCGATGTACTTGAATCATTAACTGAATAGCAAATAGCCAAACAGAACTAAACACCCGAGACCCTCTAATAAACATTCCCCGAGTCCGCCGACACAGGCACGGTACAAAATACTTGCGATGTAGTTTGTCATCAAGTCAAGATAAACAAATAAATGTTCGGGAATCATTATTATGAAAGCGTAATCTATTAATTACAAATGTCATGCGTGTACTTTGGTTTGTTAATATACATTTAGCAAAAGCGACCATGACTCGATGCTATCTGTTGTTTGTTGCTCAATGTTCGAAAGTAAAGGCAAGGCTTCAATCCATAGGAAGCGTTGTAGCTTGTAACTTTCTAACCGAACCCGTACCATAGTAGAGTAGGTGCGGTGATTCCAGGCCTGCTGCACTAGCGTGACGAACTACAACGGTCTTGAAAAATATATAAATGATCATAATCTGATACCAAAGTAAATTGTAGTGGCACACGATCCTCCGAAATGTGGCAGGAAGCGCAACGCGCACAGCGTTTATAGCGTTCGTCGAAACACTCAAGCGAATACTGACGTGCTAATATTGAACCCGCACGTAAACCCTTGCAATTCGCACAACTTTCATGTATTTCACATCAGCTCGATGGATGGACTCCAGGCCCTTGCACAACAGTTGACGAAGCTTTAATTCCAGATATAGCATTTATATATGTATAGTCGGGTGGTGCACTGGTATCCTTTGTTTGGACCTCTATTGGAAATGTTGAAACTAAGCAGTTTTATTCATGGTTTCTTTTGTTATCAGTTTTCAGATTTAAATGGAACAGATGAAGATCGTCGAAGGTGGGCATCAGTTGAAAAAATGTCAGCTCCCATTCCGTCGTGCTGGTCGGGGCACGGTACTCTCGGGGCTCGCAAAGTTTCACGCCATTCCGATAAATCTCCACGCCCACTGGCACCTTTCGGTGGACGCGCTCAATAGACATTACACAAATGATGGCAAATGCTGCCTTTACTCGCTCGTCATTCACTTAGATGACTAAGCATCACAACACTTTCCTTGCGACTGTGTCCGACTACTTATATATATAAAGAATATACAATGTAACGCAATAAAATAACACGTTTAAGCGATGCACGCTTTTACTTCGATTATAATAATGTACAAACTAAATTCATGTCTTCGCTCTTAAAATAAAAACCCATTCTCTAAACAAACAATAGTGCTACAATTCGATCACTAATCAATGTGATTCAATTGCTTTTGGTCAATTTGATACCAGACCGACGCCCTCATGATAATGGCTTTATCTTTATAAATAAATAATCCGCAATATTCAATTGAGACCAGACAAGAATCTTAAAAGCAGTGTAAACAAAATTGATATTGCGTCCTCGTCGATAGCTGACATAAGCACCGCGTCGTGTGAGCGGCGCCAGGCGATGGACAGTGTGGGGACATAATCCCGACCCCCTATGCTGGCCCTACCCGCCTTGCGGCATGCGGACCCTTATGGAGACACACTTTGGCTACTGCCAGTCTGTGTTGTAGACTCCAATCCCTCTAACACTTTTGCCCTCTAAACACTTTCAGTACACCCCAATCTGGGGCGTGTTACACCACTACACAGGACTTCACACCCGAGCAGCCAATTTACTTCCAGTTCCCGTAACTGGCCTAACTAGCTGCCCTACCCGATTGCTCCCCGTACTCCAACTCCAACTCCTTCCTTTTGCTGTGCCATTTGTGGGCGAGTGTGGGGACAGTCCGCTCGCAGCGCGGCGCGTCGGTGGTGCAACGACACACGTCGCCGCGCGCCCTAGTCTTGTGGTTTGTTTACAATGCTCTCGAAGTCCCGACCTAGGACTGCAGTCTCAACATTCATAGCGATCGCTTTACGACCGAATTCGTTCGCAAAGTCCTGTCACTCAATACATTAAACCTGTCAATCCGGGACTTTGCGACCGAATTCGGTCGTAAAGCGATCGCTATGAATGTCGAGACTGCAGCCCCTGCACTCTGTCAGAGGTTACGAGTAGAAAACTACGGCATAGTGTTTACAATAAGCAGACCTTGATATCGTCGGGCGCGCCTTTCATTTCAGCTCCACACCGGCCCTATGCGAGCTGGGCGGGTGCGCGCCGCCCGCGTCCTGCGCGCGCGCACTTTCACTATCATTACCGCAATCCGCGCATAATGCCGCCGCAATCATTAGAAAGCGAGTTTCCATTTATATGCAAATCCCTATTTAAGTAGTAAATTATTATCATTGTGTAGATCGACAGCGGCCGATTGTTTTATTGTTACACTTTTTCCCGTTATGTTTGACGCGTCTGTTATCCCGCACGATGACATCGTGTACACTAACAATTTACATCATGTACAAAAGAATGTGAGAGCTGAGAACAAACCGCTCTCGGAAAATTTGTGTGTGGTCTTGAGTGTAATGAACGTTGTACTGTCGCGTCGTAACTACGATTTCCATTGTCGTTGAGTTGAGTTCGCTTTTCTTACGTGGTTGAGATATGAGGGCTGCTGAATATTATTTAAATCAGACTAATAGGCTCTCAAATTATAAAGCATCTTTTAACTCACCAAGAGATTTGCAAGATTAGTGAAGTTTAAAACATTTAAAAAAAAACCGGTCAAGTGCGAGTCAGACTCGCGCACCGAGGGTTCCGTACAATTTTTAGATTTTTGAAGTTAAAACTTCTTTAGTAGCATTGTGCACTTTTTTTGTGATGGGTAAAAAATGTTAAACTCGCGTCAGGACACGTGACCTGATCGAAAATTCGTAAGACGGAGCTCGCGTCAGGACACGTTCCCTGATCGAAAATTCGTAAGACGGAGGGAGTTTTTGTGATGGGTAAAAAATGTTAAACTCACGTCAGGACACGTGACCTGATCGAAAATTCGTAAAATGGAGCTCGCGTCAGGACACGTGACCTGATTGAAAATTCGTAAGATGGAGGGAGAGTAGAGCGCATTCCAAAATATCAAAAAATGCACAACGATAATATTCAAGTTTTCACTTCTGCCGGCACTCCCGGAGTGCAACCCGTTTTTTTTCCTTTGCTTGTGCTAATTGCTTTTTTCCAAATTTCATGATTTGAATTGAATTTAAAAATTTGAAATTGAATCAAAACGTCGAACGTCGTCGTGAAGTATGTACCTTATAGGTTTTGATTTCCTTCCGAGTGTCAAAATATGCGGCAAAAACGGAGCATAAAAGGAAGTATCTTTTGATCGCGTCGACTTAGAAGTTCGATTTTTTCACTGTTGCAGTGAACCTGAGTATTTGATATTAATTTCAACTTAATACCTCCACGCGTTCCTGAGAAAAAGGGTATTCAGACGGACGGACAAACAGACTGACAACGAAGTGATCCTATAAGGGTTCCGTTTTGGTATGGAGTACAGAACCCTAAAATAGTTGCAATAAAAAACCGGTCACGTGCGAGTCGGACTCGCGCACCAAGGGTTCTTTACAAATTTGTAAGTATGTAACTACAAATTTACGGTTTCCTGATTTTTTCCTTTACTTGTGCTACATGACATTGCTTCCGTGTGACTTTCCGTTTGGGAAGTACCTAGGTTATAGGTTTTGATTACCTTGCGAGTGTCAAAATATGCGGTATTAACGGAACATAAAGTACCTATTGATTGCGTTGGCTTAGAAGTCTGATTTTTTTTCAACCTTATTTTTTATATTAATTTCAATTTGATAACTGCACGCGTTCTTGAGAAAAAGGGTATTGACAGACGGAAAGACATGCTGACGACGAAGTGATCTTATAAGGGTTCCGTTTTTCCTTTTGAGGTACGGAACCCTAAAAATAAACAGAAGCTAAGTGAATAAGTACATACCACAGTGCATACGTACCTAAATCCATTCACTTTCACTTTGAAACTAGGAGCTCACCTACATATTGTTATGCACCCAGGCCAATCCCGTTATAATTTTAAAAAAAAATATGATAGGCTTTACCAAAATGTCATAGCTAAGTATATTGGCTGTCATTAATTCTACTTATTACAATACTATTTACATTCAATAGCCCAGTCTGCTTTACATTTATTAGTGATAGCATAATGATATTCGTGCGATGAGGTACCAAAGAGTATCGCCGCAGTACGTGCCAGCGTGGCCGAACATAAGTACGTCCCGGCGACCGCGGCCACCTGCGCGCCCAGGGGCAGCTCTTCCAAAGCGGGGTGTGGGCACCAGTGACCACCCTCCGCAATGACTATTTAGTGTGTGTGTGTGTACGTTTGGATCCGACACCACACATTCAAAAGTCACAAAGCCACACGACTATTACCGACACGCGAATCAATTAAACAAATACGCAAATGATACCCAAAACGACAAGTATTGCAAGAACATCATTAATGATTCGCAACGATGGTTAAATTGCGGATGTTTTGAGCATACCATGAATTCTGTTGTAATGTCAAGAGTTAAAGTGCGAAAAACATGCGTCAGTAGATCTCCAAGGGCCAGTAGTCGCCGACACGAGCGCGACGGGCCGCCGCCTCACGAGCGCGACGGGCCGCCGCCTCACGAGCGCGACGGGCCGCCGCCTCACGAGCGCGACGGGCCGCCGCCTCACGAGCGCGACGGGCCGCCGCCTCACGAGCGCGACGGGCCGCCGCCTCACGAGCGCGACGGGCCGCCGCCTCACGAGCGCGACGGGCCGCCGCCTCACGAGCGCGACGGGCCGCCGCCTCACGAGCGCGACGGGCCGCCGCCTCACGAGCGCGACGGGCCGCCGCCTCACGAGCGCGACGGGCCGCCGCCTCACGAGCGCGACGGGCCGCCGCCTCACGAGCGCGACGGGCCGCCGCCTCACGAGCGCGACGGGCCGCCGCCTCACGAGCGCGACGGGCCGCCGCCTCACGAGCGCGACGGGCCGCCGCCTCACGAGCGCGACGGGCCGCCGCCTCACGAGCGCGACGGGCCGCCGCCTCACGAGCGCGACGGGCCGCCGCCTCACGAGCGCGACGGGCCGCCGCCTCACGAGCGCGACGGGCCGCCGCCTCACGAGCGCGACGGGCCGCCGCCTCACGAGCGCGACGGGCCGTCGCCTCACGAGCGCGACGGGCCGCCGCCTCACGAGCGCGACGGGCCGCCGCCTCACGAGCGCGACGGGCCGCCGCCTCACGGGCGCGACGGGCCGCCGCCTCACGAGCGCGACGGGCCGCCGCCTCACGAGCGCGACGGGCCGCCGCCTCACGAGCGCGACGGGCCGCCGCCTCACGAGCGCGACGGGCCGCCGCCTCACGAGCGCGACGGGCCGCCGCCTCACGAGCGCGACGGGCCGCCGCCTCACGAGCGCGACGGGCCGCCGCCTTACGAGCACGCGCCGCCGCTGTTGGCATCCCGTCCCGACATCAGACAGCCAAGCGCCCGTGGCAATCTCATAAACTTTTAACGACCATCTGAAACGCGTACTTATGGCAACTAAACGGGTTATAATTCAAACAGCTCCAGACACTACTCTGAACTTGGATTATTTTGTTTCTTTCACTGTGAACTCCCATTAACATTTCAGATGAGGAAACAATGCCGTATTCGAAACACATAATTTAAGAAGTCTGAAACCTAAGCGACGAGGTGAACCCACATTCTCTTTATCAGATTTCAAATGTGTCTAGTTAGAGTTGGTCATTTTTTCGGCAACTTTCACCGTTCGATCAGATAATAACGACTCATTAGTAGGTACGTGTATTAGATTACCGGTAAGCGAGCTGCGTCCGTGCGGAAAATGTAATGTTACACGACGCGAAGCGCGCGCCGCGGAGCGAGACGGGCGGGCTGCTGGGGAGACTACGAGGAACGGTATACTTTATTGATATGGACCGTGCGCGCACAAAATATAACTATTTAGGTACACAGATTTTATTTGAAATCTTTTAGAAAAAATCTTACTATGCAGAGAAACAAACTCGGCCGAACCATGGCATCCTCTTGGGGAATACTAATCTAATCTCTAAGGTTGGTAGTTTCGAGGCCTATCGGCTGCTTGTATAGCCACTTCCCCACGCAAGACAAGCTACTTCCCATCCCACCACCACTTCCACTTCCTGATCGCACAGGTTTGCGTCGTTTTATACAAATAATGTCCTCACTAGTTAAGATTTGAATGACGAAAGTAACAAACGAACTACTAAAACTGAGCGTCGTCGTTGCAATGCGAAACGGTAGTCAGTCATCACTAAGCTTATTGCTATGGCACATGCTCAGAGCAGCTTAGAGCCCTTTACCAAAAGTTAGTAGTCTTTGGTTACTAACATAATTTTTAAGTATACTAACATAACTATGGATCACTGTGTCTGACTTAAATAAAATAATAATAATAAAAACCCGGGAAAAACTAGTTTAATAGTTGTAGCCACTAGCCATCAGGTGTCACATGTAGGTACATGATGCGGGGGAGGAAGCAAGGAGGTATTGACTACGGGTGGTTCGTGACCGCGGCGGTGGCATTAGCGCATTAAGGTCATAATTGTGAAGCACGCGCTCAATTGGATAACGTGCAGTAATTGGCGGGCCGTGTGATTTCATCGCGGGTGACTGATGCCGCACCACCGCTCATTGCCGCTCATCATGGCACCACAATGCCATGATACCCCATGGTACTCCAGCAAACAAATCTTATTGAACTGTAACGGGTGTCTGGTGTTTGGTTATGCTATACTATTCTAATGTGGGCAACATTAGAATATTATAAATTGCCTAACCAAAGACCAGAAATATCTATAGCCATATTGAGAAGTAGCGCTCTTGAGACTCTCACACCACAGGGTCAGAAATACCAATCAGCATAGCAATGACTAGTCATAATTATAAGAATTGCTTTAAATTCTTATCAAACCATTAAACCAGAAAAAAAATTGAGTCATAATGATGCTCAAATCGATCAGAGCCGCAATGCCCATATAGATCAATCTCCGCGCTTGCTTTGTAAAATAGCAAGAAATACAGTTATTTTTGAATCAATTCCTACAGCTAAACTGTTTTAAGTGCCAAAACGTAGCTGTACTTGTTTTTGGATATTTAAGCAGTGTTGGGGAATTGGTGACGGCCCTGAGGCACCAATACGTTGGGCACCGGGCAGTAGCCGCGGCTACGGTGGGCACCGGGCAGTAGCCGCCGATAACGTGGCGGCGCGGGTCACACGCGTCGGCCCTGAGCCACCAATACGTTGGGCACCGGGCAGTAGCCGCCGATAGCGGGTCACACGCGTCCGTGTTCCGCTCCACCGGCGAAAGGCTCATTGTAGCGAAAGCACGCGTTAAGGTGCCAACCAAATGTTACACAATGTCAAGGGGCCCAGACAAAATGTCACGATAATTTAAGATAACCTTTCCAAATAGTTTTCCACATCGTACTTAATTTTGTCTTCCTATAAGGAGCAGGAAACAGAAAGTATTACGCACCTCCAATTATATAAAAATTGAAGCGCACTTGAAGCAATTCCGGAGTATAATTTATTCCGGTCAATCAAGTGTAAGAGTACAATGTGCGGGGGCTGAGTCGACGTGGCGGGAGAGTGTTGAGAATTGACCCTGATCGTGGCCGCCCTGGAACAAACCTAATCGGCCAGATAGCGCAATGAGGGTCGTCGGCCGCCGCCGGCCGCAACCAGGTCGACAACCGTACGAGCTACGACCTCGTATATAAGCACCCGACACTGACACAAATTTAATTATCGACAGGTAGTGAGGTGCGCCTGGCACCTCATTGTTTTATTTTTTATTATACGACGGCTGAAGCGGTTACCACAATTACAGCTCACAATTATAATTGTTGTCAGTGCGTTGTTATCTTACAGCGAGTAATAGCCTTCATCGATCAATGTAACACGCAATCTAGCAAAGTAACGATTCTTTGCTTCCTATATATACGTCGACCGAATCGACTTAACGGTATGTCGGCAAAACTCATTAAAATCCTTAACGACATTATCGAGGTGAAGTCGCGCCGATGCGGTAGCGTCACCTACAGTGCGATTCTATAACCATCTCACCGTGAAAACTTAGGTGAGGTGAGCGTGGAGTGAGCTGTCATTCCAACTAATGCTAGGGATTGACACTATTAACAGCTCACTCTAAGCTCACCTCTAACTTTTCACGGTGAGATTTTTACAGAATCGATCGGCTGCACTTCCCATATTAGGTATAGCAAGCTGCACTCCTAGACTGATCTGAGCCTGGACATCTTTGTGAGGAGCGGACAGCCCTGTTGATGTTATCCGCTACTTTAACTTATTCAATTAACTCGCTACTAATTTGAGAGATCCAAAAACAATAGCTGGTGAGTCCTCAGGGGTCAACCTTGTGTTTCGATTCGGCGGTCCTTATAAGACATATTATCTGTCTTATATTATCTGTGTTTAATGTTTGCCGAGTACAAGACATTATTGCAGCAGTATCGAAAATTAATATAAATCGAGTTCTATTAATATGCGGTTGGCTACGAAACCAATTTTGTATAAATATAAATATTCTGTAACAGTACTCTACTATCGCAATTTGCTGTTATTTATTTATTCACTATAGGTTGGATAGTGTAACATAAGACCTGCGCTGGTCCTTCGGGACTCTTAGCTACTGAATATATACGGACATGACCTGAACCTTTTTTATTTATATTAGTTTTCCATTTATCAGCGTTGACTATTCACGCTGTACCTGCCCGATCGATTCTGTAAAAACTCACCGTGAAAAGTTAGGTGAAGTGAGCTTAGAGTGGGCTGTCAATAGTGTCAATCGCTAGCATTAGTTGGAATGACAGCTCACTCCACGCTCACTTCACCTACGTTTTCACGGTGATTTGGTTACAGAATAGCACTGCTGTAAGCAGTGGCGTAGCTACGTGACCAGGGGCCCAGGCACAGATTGCCCCGGTGCGAAAAAGAGTTGGGGCTCTATCTAAACTGGTTAGGTTTAATTTTTTCTAACCTAACTTTTTTTTTTTATTCCGTGGTGAAAAATCCTCATCACGATTTACTGACTAAAAACCAATCCGGTGTTCCATCTCACACCTACGCAGGGGATCGCGACAACGTACGATCCTTCCGCAATCCCCGTCTGGGGGGGAGTGAGGTGTTTGACTCCCCCCGCGACGTCTAAGAGGAGCACGCATGAAACACTACGCACTGCCACCTCGGGTCCTGGTGTGTGGGGGCGACGGACGTCCCTGAGTCCGTTGCCTGTGGACCCATTTAGGAGGGCGTGGTCCGCCCTCCGCCGACGCCAGGTGCGCCTGCGGGCCGGGTGAGTGGACGAGATCTCTCACTACCTTTCCGCAGCCTCTTTCTACGAGACGACTGTTCGCTGCCGACCATCGAGTCGACTACGGCCGGCAGCGACAGGTTTCTGCCTAATCCTGAGATGAGGGCACGGCGCGGCTTCTCCCAAGTGGTACACTCTGCCTGCGTATGCCGTGCTGTGTCATCCCGGCAGTCGACGCAGTGATGACACCGTCGTCTGGCTGCCTATTTATGTGACACTGGTGCTTCCCGAAGCAAGCATGCCCCGAGAGCACCTGCGTCACCCGAAACGACAGGGAGCCGTGCCTCCTCCCGAGCCAGCGCTCGAGTACCGACCGGATCGCCTCGCTGGTGACGAGGCGGTAGGGCGTGCGAGCTCGTCCCGCCATTCCGCCACCAGCACCTCACGAAGCTGGCGCTGCATCGGCCACTCGCCTCGCGGCCGCACTTCCTCGCGCCACCGGTACAGCGACGCGAGTACCTTTGCCTCCACGGCCCAGGGCGGTGAGCCAGTCAGTACGCAGGCCGCCTCGTAAGAGATCGTGCGATAGCACCTTACGACTTCGCAAACCTGCGATCCTGCTGGCCGTCAGGTCAGTTGCCCAAATCGGGGCCCCATACAGGGCCATCGATCGCATGATCCCTACATACAGCCACCTGCAAGCAGTGCTCGGGGACCCCAAATTGGGAAGCAGCGTTGCGAGCGCGCCAGCCGCGCCCACCAACTAGGGCGCCAGCCGTCGGCAGTGGGGCCCGAAGCCCCACCGGCTGTCGAGCACCAATTCTAGGTACTTCATGGTAGACTCGACAGCGATCCGAGCCCCCTCAAAATGTGTAAGCCGCGTCTCAATGACGCGCACGTTGAGACGCGCACGTGTTAAGCGAATGCTACTTTATTTTTTTTGCGTATGGGAATCATCAAATGACCCTTCCCGCTCTGGGTGGAGCGGAAGGGAGAGTCAGACTCTTACTGACTAAAACCCACCCGTGTTCCTTCCTTAGCCCTTTATGTTGCAGGGCAGCGGTAACCGTTTCGGACGATCCCGCTACCCCGGAAGGCAAGCGAAGGCTACTCGGATTGTATATGCAAATAAATGGTTTAAATGGTTTAGGAGTACCGTAACAATATTTTCTAGAAGATATCAAGGATATGGAATGGAATTTTGTCAAAAAAAAAAAAAGGAGTGCCGTTCATTACTAATATTTCGGTAGAGTAAGCTAGTATTCATAAAGCGGTCGCATAACAGCCGATTGGTTGAAGTGGCTAAATTAAATCAGACATAACTTATTTTCACATAGATGAAACCTTAGGTTCTCAGTAATGTCACATGTTCGTTGAATACCTGCGTGCTTGTGGAGTTTGCCTTGTAACTAAAAAGGTAACTAAAAATAAGAGTAAATTAATATAGCTAGTAAGTAAATTATGGTATGGGTAGTTTATATGGCTGATTTTTATATATTGTTGCGCGGCACAATTAATGCCTGGTACATGGTGACATTAGTTACCACTAGCGCCATCTAGTATCAAGTAGTAGAACTAGTTTACTACTAGCGCCATCTAGTATGAAGTAGTAGAACTAATAGATCCTTCTAGAAATTTCGATACTAGAACTATCGACATCTGGTCAGTCGGGGCCGGTATGTACTCGAACATTCTAGATGTTTCTACAATAGAAAGTTCTGGAACTATCTGCGGCACTATATAAGGCCGGGACTAGCCGCGACCAGGCAGACTTGGTTCTGCGATAGAAGCGAATACATCGAAAGCGATCTTCAAGTGCGACTTAAGAGCGATTGTGTTTTATAATTAGTGTGTTTGAGTTGTTATTAGGCTTAATTAAAGTGTAACTTTTGGTAATTTTTATCGGCAGTTTTTATTGTCACGAACCCGAAGCTCATAACAATATGTTTTGTAGAATATTATTCTATAATAGTATCACAAGTGTCAGACACTTTCCATGGACCAATACTTTTGTCAGACGCTTTGAAGCTCTACAAAAAATAAATGAACTGTACTTATATTTACATGTCTAATTTTTTTATATGTTATTAAGGTAACTATTACAAAGTTATATTTCAATAGTCAGACAAATTGTAGTGACCAAACATCCCTCATTATCATCTGCCTAGCCTTTTCCCAACTATGTTGGGGTCGACTTCCAGTCTAACCGGATGCAGCTGAATACCAGTATTTTACATGGAGCGACTGCCTATCTGACCGCCACAACCCGGGTACTGGGTAATACGATACCACTTGGTAAGACTGGTTGTCAGATTTTCGGGCTTCTGACGACCTGTAACGACTGTCAAAGATCAACGAATGACAGCCGGGACCAACGGCTTAACGTGCTTTCCGAGGCACGGAGGGGTCTTGGTATGTAAAGATGGTCACCCATCCACGGACCAACCGCGGCAAGCATTGCTTAACCTGATCGATCGACCCGTGCGGCTGTTATTACTTAGCCACAAGCCCCCCAAACATCCCCTAAACACAAACATTATTCAGCCGAGAGAATTAGCACTATGCGCATGCGTCTCAGAGTAAAATATTTAAATATTTTTAAAATACTTACTGCTTTCGATTCAATATTTTTGCAACTCTATTTAAATAAGACGTACTTCAATATTAAAGTAATCGTTAATTAATATTTAAGTACTTAAATCAAGGTATTGCATATATTCGGGAAAATAAATTTATTCGGCGCTATTTTGTTTTATGAAGAATTATTTTCATTTTATTATAAAAAGGTACCAGTTGGAACAATTAAAACAAAAATCATCTTATAAAAAAAAAACTATGATTAAGTAAATAAAGTATTTTTTTATCTTTTAATCATTGGAATTTTCATCATTAGCCCAATCATGATAGTTCGGTCTAAGTAACCGAACACTTCTAACGCAGCAGTTTACATCAATGTTCCTTGTATCTAAGTGACAATTTTATGTATACTTTAATGTCAGTGCATTTCCATACGTCAAACGGACCTGCATTCAAAACATTTAACATTAACATTTTACTTTAAGACATTTTACATTAGCCTTGAAGAACTTTTAATAAACATTTTAAATCCAAATACAAACAGTGCTTTAATAATATTACCTACGACCTTGCACCCCGCACATATTGGTTCTTTGAGCCGGAATCGCGAGTATTGCGTATACAACTGTTTGGCGTGTTGTGGACTAAGGTGGTATTCTCGACTGTTTGGTGACTGGATTACGCTCCTGATCCAAGGAGAACTTCAACGGTGGTATAACAGCAGACAACAAGTAAGATCTTTTCATTATTTTCCACACGTCGACGTCCAACTGACGCTCGCCATCAACATCCAACTGACGCTCGCCATCAACATCGAAAAGATCGGGGTTAATTTGAAGAAGACCAGTGTCCAAAGACGAACCTTCGAATACTTGAAAGTGTTTGAGCAATTTAGAAGAATACTGGAAGGAGTATCAATTTAACCACGATCGCATTTCTACAGAAGTAAGTCGCATGCATTCATTACAAAACAGGAGTATGAGAAAACAAGCACGTCGTACCAAGCTGTCAAAACACTGATCAGCCAGATACATCAACAACTGCTGGAAGCTCAATCTAAAAGTGATGAACAGGAGTCTGTAGAGGAACAGCAGCCGGGAGAAGATGGTCAACCTTCGGACTTGGGTCAAGAATCCCGTCGTGCTTGGATGGTAAATCAGGGTACAAACAGCAAACTTGACGAAATGCTTCGCAAGCAGGTAGCAAATTTTAAGGCTTCGAAGACGGTCTCTATCATTAACTTGGAACTTATTTCCGACAAATGGGAATTTGAAGACGTCCTCAAAACATTGCAATCTAGGTGGATAGCAATTGATACTCTGCATTGGGAAATCGATTCTAAATTAACCGAAGAACACGGAGAGTATGAAAAAACATTCTTGAGTCATGAAAAACAATACAACAGTCTGAAGAAGGCGATTAATACTCAAATGTGGTCTGTGGCTCATAGAGAAAAAACTACACCTACACTAGAAATACCCGTTTTCAGCGGAAACTATAACCAGTGGACGTGCTTCAAAGATTTGTTTCAAGAAGCAATACATAACAATCCGTCGATTTCAAGTGCCCAAAAAATGCAGTTTTTTTATTTGGTGTAAGGACTGCTGTTGCATGTTGGGCAATTCTAGATGAATGTTCATTTGAAGAGAATATAGCCCTTTTGTTGTTGTATCGATGATGCAGAATATCCCTACATATGGAATAGTTATCTGTGCTGATTGGTAAATGTTGGATGAGCCGTTCAGCTTCGCCGTTGACTGTTCCTTTTAAAAACTCGTTTTTAAACCGCAATTTACCTTTCATTCAATCAACTCATGATTGATTTTTATAGATAATGGTACGGAACCCTTCGTGCACGAGTCCGACTCGCACTTGACCGGTTTTTTCTCTATGAGCCACAGACCACATTTTAGTATGGCAAAATGATACTCGCACAATGATATTGTCCATTCGAGTCATCATCCTTATCATCATCAGCTATGTTGTCGTTGCAGGCAGCTTCTTCTTTGAAAAATAGATCAAAACGTTAGAAAACATGAAACAGCAAATATTTTTTTTTTTTAAACTTGAAGTCAAAGTACAGTACCGGATTCTTGAAGGGGTTCACTAACGTCTCCTGGTAATTGGTCACCATCAAACCAATGAAAATGATACTGGTTTATTATTTTCAAGTGTTAAAATGGTAGGTTGCATTTGATTTGCATTGTTCCATATCCTAGCAACAGATTAAAAAAAAAAAAATGGATTGAATTCTTCGTTAATATTAGATACGCTGTAATTATTTAAAGTCGGGCAGCATCAACGTCGAGTATGCCAGGAACACTATATATTTCGCAGATAAATGTTTGTATTTTTGTTTGTTTCTAATTAGCTGCTAGTGTATCTAACCAAATAATAATAATATTTTATTGAAAATATCTTCTTGTATATGCTCATCGGTAAACGACTCTGGATCTCCAAAGTACATAAAAGCTTGCTGATATTCATGTTTCGTCATTAATATATTAAATGGTCTTTGTTTAGCTTTTTTTTAAAACAGACCATATATCCTAAAGACGTTGCATAGTCGAGCGAACCCTCTGCCTCTCATACGGTGAATTCACTCTATATTCGAGCCACGTCCCGTTGCTAACTTCAGTCTGAGCACGGCACTTGTTACGCGCGGTCTTAAATGCACCAATCACAGCGCACTAGACGTCTCCCGCGCTCAGCAAGTTTGGTAGCTTTGTTTGTAAATAAAAATTTGGCTAAGCGGGGTCTTTAGGTTATATGGTCTGTGTTTAAAAAAGGCGGGATTAAAGTCACATGCAGTCAATGCATGAAATCCTGGCAAAGTTCTATACAAAGATCGTCCCAAGTGCTTGTAAACTTTTGTTAAATTAATGTATCTTTGGTTATTTCCGGTGCCTGCGTATAACCATACATTCGAATCATCATTTTTCAAATTATGCATATGTCCTAACATAATTATCGCAATATCGGTATCAGAACATGTTCAGGGGATGTTTGGTCACTACAATTTGTCTGACTATTGAAATATAACTTTGTAATAGTTACCTTAATAACATATTTAAAAATCAGACATGTAAAAATAAGTAAAGTTCATTTATTTTTTGTGGAGCTTTAAAGAGTCTGACAAAAGTTTTGGTCCATAGAAAGTGTCTGACACTTGTGATACCATTTTAGAATAATATTCTACAAAACATATATGTCAGAGTCATTCGTTTGACTATTCGGAACGCCAGCGCCAGCTCGTGGCGCTGGACAGAGTCTAGCCTGAGGTCGTGGTGGGACGAGAGCGACAGCTACAAGAAGGGTGCAAGCAGAGCTCTCGGGATAATTGAAACATTGGACATCGTACGAACAACATGTGCTCAGAAACTGTCAGCGTTCCGTATCGTTGAATGTGTACCTATAGTGCGTGATTCGCTAGTGTGACTAACTTGTTCGTAAATTATAATCTGATTTGAAGTGCAAACCGTTTTTCTATTGTGTTATAACCAACACATGGGTAGTGTTGGTTATAGTACGCCCACAGTAATTAAAATATGCCTGATGCTAACGAGAGACAGACATACCTTCTCCGACATATATAAAAATCAGCCAAATAAATTTAAGTTAAGTAACTCTTACTTTTAGTTACCTTTCTTACCTGGTACCTGCCCAGGTGACACAAGGCGAGCTCCACAAACAAGCAGGTGTTCAAAGAACATGAGACGCTACTGAGAACTAAGGTTTCATCTATGTGAAATTAAGTTATGTCTGATCGCTCTGGGATCTTGGATTCAAGAACTTATACAACACATCATCATCTGTCTAGCCTTTTCCCAACGATGTTGAGGTCGCCTTCCAGTCTTGCCGGATGCCGCTGAACCAGTATTTATACAACACAATAGGAATAATTTATTATATTTATCTTCTGAAGGTGGAAGAAATTTTTTGCTAGGTCAGTTCGAGGTTTGCTAGTCAGGCGTTGAGGGGCCCCCGTGCACGGCACCGCCTAGACCTCCGATAGCTATGCCACTGTCTGTAAGTTACAAGCTGACATACATTCGTGCCCGACTGGGACTTGTAAAAAACGTGACTACATCGTCCTCGAACCAGTGTGCGTATGGTGAGTTCGTGATTGCCAGGCGTGCCGGTTGTGTATAGGCGTATATTTGGTGGAGCAGGAAGCCTCGCGGGATCCAGGGCGAGCAGTTGAGCTCATTAGCGATCGTCGACGACACGCGACCGCAACATCTACATGAAACTGACGCCTTATACGTACTTCACACGTATAAGCATTAGAAATAGCGAACAATCACTTCATTTCGATTAGGTTTGCTATATATGTTCACCCCGAACATGAAACATATCACGATAAGGATATTATTATGGTGTTAGGTTGTCGTTTGACCTCTATGCACGAAAAGCCTTGCCCTTGTTGCTTGAGAACAATTAAGAATACTACCAATTCTCACGCAGGCTGTTCCCCTATGTAGCGGTCAAGGAAAACAGTTTAATAATAAGGAAAACCAAAACAAGAAATCGTTAAAACAGAACTAATCACGCAGCCGTTCACAACACTGAGACTAATAGAAGCTAAGAGAACAGCCGCGTTAGAACGTTACACTGGGATGATGTTCGTGATTGAAGCGAGGCTACGATGTCGCTAATGCTTTACAACTTCGAATTTGCTGGAGTCGGCCGTTTAACTCACGAACCACATCTGACGGATCTAATGCGGTTCGTGAGCTAAACGAAGGACCGCTACAAGAATACAAGCTGACAACATTACACATATTGATGGAGGGTATTCAGTATTGAAGTCTCGGTCAAAATATACGATGGAAAAATATTCCTTCCCTTTTGAGTTAGTTAGGCTGTAGAGGCTTTGGTGAAGGCAGGACGAGACACTTCGGTGAGTTAACTGTTTAGGGTGCACGCGCAAGTATAGAGGCTGTTCAAGTTACGGTAGCTACTGGCTCAGCCTGGGCAGAAAGCCTCGCTACCTCTATGTTTGCGGCGCATATTTCATTATATTCAGCTGTAGACACTTTTGCTAGTAGATTATGAACCTTTTTTATAACCTCGTGGAGAAAATGTTGTGTCGGACTCCTACCGCCTAAAACCCCATGGTTGTATTTTCGTCAATATACATGAGTTCTTTCACGCCACGTAGTCTCTTCGTATCTCATAGAGGTGTTAACTAGAAGCGATATCTTATTGTTATTACTGGCAATGACTGTTTATTTATTTATTTAATTCGGGAAAACAAAGTTACACAAACATCGTAATAAACATGTAGTAAGAAAAAAAAGACATTACATATGTGTAGCTCACGACGTCATCCACATCTTAAAAACTGTGCCTGTTAAATGAACAACTGAGCACAGGTTATTCGCGTGCTCTTCTTCGCGGTCTCTATACAAGGTGTTAACTTACAGCAAACACCACAAACTCACAAGCGATGTGCCAACCGTCTTTTTTACACTTTAGGTCATAGCTCTTAGCAAAACGTTCTCATTAGAAAATTTTACGTTCACTTGTCAAAGTGAACTTAAAATGAGTGAAACGTAAGAAAAGAATGATCGCCTTCTAAAAATCTAGCAAAAAGTGTAAGTATAGCATTCGCACGGCACTTAGCATTCAAGCGTTTCTTACATGTCTCCGGTTAGGACTTGATTCATGATGAGACAGGTACCTGTAGAGTGTAGACTGTAGCTACACACCCAATACACGAGTTTGCGACAAAAAGCTTCATTAATGTAACAAAACACGATAAAAACGAACACCGACGCGAGGGACGCGGGGTCATTCGTCAAAATCATAAAAGACATTAATCTTAGTGAGACTTGAATGGTTCACGTTGAGTGTGCCACTTATAAGCAGCACACAATAACATTATACTTAATATTTGGATAAAAATCGGCAACTGATTATGCTACACAGCGAATGAAACAAACAGAACCAACCTTTCAGAAGTATACTTACATACAATAGAATACTCTTTAGTGTGTACACCATATATAAATTACAGACAATAAATATAGAAATTTTACAAAGGGTGACACATTGGCCGGTCTTATCGCGGAGAGCTATGGTCTTATCGCTAGAGATAGATATTTATTCAAAATCGAAGTGAGCAGATGTGCCCAAAGCTCAGCTTCATCATTTCGCTATATTTAGGGGTTCATAATCAGCAATATACGTGCGGAGGAAACGGATGTAAAAGTTGCCAGACATAAAGATGAGTTAACCACACATATTTCATTTAAACTTTTTGATGTAGACAACGTTTTATTTTGATATTATTTTACTGTCGCCGAAATCAATTTTATTTAATGACGTTGTGACTTCCTGTGTAGCTTTTGCGACACCCGGAAAGTGAATCATTATATGAGTTAGAAATATAGCATACCTACGTTAGAAATGGTGTAATTATAAAGGGACGACGGTCGTTAAGATTCGATGCGTTGCGCGTCGCGCGGTGCTCGCCCAGCGTCGTAGCATGAGCGAGAGTGCGGAGATGCGAGCCGGTACAAAGGAACAGAGGCGTGTAAGTGATCTTTGTTACGTGTAAACACGCTTGTTCAGAATATGCATAATAGTGTATTCTGTCAATCAAAATCTTGACGGCCCTTGGCGGACGCGGAAGCAATTTGATGTATTCCTTCACAACTCGCAAGGTGAATTCGTAAAAAAATTGACATTAAAATAACCGTAATTCGCTGTAATTGCACGTGCGATACTTCCTGTAGTTGTTATGATGTCTAGAGCCTAGTACACATGTTTTTGGTACAATTTTCGTGTCGGGTCATGTTTGTGGCTCGGTTTCAGCCACCACCGAGTCCCTCCCTCTATGAATATTTCATAAGATGAGTGTCGGCGGACCATCGCTCAACTTAATATAAGTTTGATGAGCATCATCCTTGTGAATTTATTTGTACAGCAGATACATGACCCTATTTTCACGGTAATATTATCTATACAGTATAGTAACTCGGCCGCATCTTGAAAATAAATGCCTACAGCCGCGCGGTACGTAAACATGCGATAGGGCTGCTCGCCTAGTTAGAATGCTGTTGTTTTTTGATTGGTAGATTTAATTAAAAATCTATGTTTAAAAAATATGTGTATATATTTATATTTTATAACAACCGATTTGTTATAAATATAAATATTTACAAATATCTTATAAATTTGCGACCGAAAAATATTTGCGCCTCGACTGAGACGTACGAAATGCTTTATTATTAAAATATGTACTTGAACTTATTTTTAGTGAAAAAATCGCGCGGTTATTGTTAAAAAAACAACACACCGTCCGTTCGTCACTGCGGCACAGTCGCGACTGCCTGCATGTCGAGCGCATACCGAGATCGAGGCGCGTAGGTATAGCTCGCGCTTCGTCCGTTTGTATGAAGTTGGAATAGTGTGCGTAGTCGCAGCGGAAAATTGTCAAATTTCAGTTTAGCAGATATTTAGTGTATGATGTCGTGTAATTGTGTATAGTAAGTACAATTTTGTGCATCCAACTATTGGGGAGCTATTCAACAAAAACTGATTCCGCTGGAACTACGTCATGCTAGCGACACTATTTTTTTTCTATGGACGTACATGAAAACAATTACATTCAATAATTAGTGTGAAACGACAGGTAAATGTGTATGTTTAAATGAAATTTGTGTGTCATAAAACTGCGAAGATAATCAAGTTTCCGCTGCGCTGACGTTTGGCTATTTGATGAAAATCATATAAAACGGTTTAGTGCAGAGTTGTAATTTTTAACGCACGTTGCTTTTAATTTGTGTGTAATGTCTGTGAAAACAGAATTTGAAAAAAAACATACCGTTCAGAAGATATACAGGAATATTTTTTAAGCAATGCGCAAAAAATTTTTGGTGGTTCAGTATCAGTAATAGAACACGTGTCCATTATTTGTTCAAAACTTTTTTATATTTTTTTATCAGACTTTAAATCAGCAAAATATGGACACTATCTATTCGTAATAATATCAATGAACGCGGACGCCGTGCGGCTTACGAGTGATGTTGCAGAGGGGGTGAAACCCCCTTCCGGGCGGCAGGGTGGCGCCAGGCGGCGGCGGCCGGCCGGGCGCTCGACAGTCTGCTCAAGGCATGCGCTTGCGCTGTCGTTACGTCGCGTCTAGTCGCTTTCCCGCGTAGTGCGCAACCCGCGCGCGCCCGCGCGATTTTAGTAACCGCGAGTTCTATGTGATGGTGCGGGTCTATTTATTATGTGGTGAAGCCTACGAGCAGCTCGCAGAATGTATGCTAGGGGGTAAGGGGTAAGGGCCCCACAGTCCCTAATGAAAGGACCATTTTAGCAGCCACTCAGAGGCTGCTTGATCACGGTCAGTTCAGGACCCCAAATCACGCACTAGGGTCTGGCAGACCTCGACTGGCGGTAAATGTAAGTATTAAGTTTTTAAAAGTGCCTTAATTTAATTGATTATAATGCGATATTTTCTGCATTTTGATGGTCCTAAGCCCATGAAAGTATGAAGGAAAAATTGGAATTACTCTTCAAATAACTTCAGATCACGGCCTAATCTTAAAAAAGTCTAATTCGAACCTGATAAAATCTGCGATCAGTACATTGTATGTAACCCACGTAAATATCTATCTACCCACGCCTATGCACGAAAAACGACCGAGCGCTGCCGCGCCGGGCGGCGCGTAGTGGCCAGGAAATCAATTTCAAAATAGACATCTTTCGTTAGCGATAACTTTATTTTTTTGTACTAAGACTTATCAAAATAAAAAATAGGTGTTTAATAAAACTCATTTAAGTTTAATTTGTCAAAGTTTGCGCACTGAATAAAAATTATTCCTGTATACCTACGTAAAAGTAAAATAAGGTTATTAGGTCCAAGTACTTGAAATAGGAACTCTAGAGCCTAACTTATAACGTTTATTTGTATCTTGTAAGGGTCTGCAATGTCTTGCCAAGTTTCATTTATGTGCTCTTAGTAATTAATGAGCAATGGCATATTTCCGATTGTATGACTTTTTAATGGAAAGCAAAATAAAACATATCCCGATACTTAGTGTATTAGTGCAACTATCTACACCTAAAATTTCAGCTCATTACACTAAATAATTAAAGAGATCTAATAGAAATACCAGAACAACCGCAATACATGGATAAACCGACCAAGTTTGAATGGCTACAAAAAAGCGGCCGTGCGGTATAGAGAGCTAACGTTCTAAAATTTCCAGTATTATACCACTATTGGATTGGTACAAGTGGGCACACAATTCTTGAACAAGTAACTAATAAACTAATAACTTTCGTGATAAAAATAGTAAGTCACTTGTTTTTTCTTAAACTTACGAAATTATTACGACGGCACGGTTGGCACTTTAGCCAAGGAGAGTGGGGTGAGGCCCTTGTCTACCGCGACTACATCTCGATGCATCCTCACGTCGGTTTCTAGGAAATATTCCCTGAGACTGCATATCTCGCGATTGTGAAGGGTCTTAGCGTTTAAAAAGCCTCGACCTCCACACTTTCGCGGGATATACACCCTCATTACCGATGACCGTGGGTGATGCATTCGATTTGCAGTCAGCAGCGTACGGACCCTCCTATCCAGGGCGTCGAGTTCGGTCTGAGTCCATTTGAGTATGCCGAAAGAGTACATCAAAACCGGCATGACCCAACTGTTGAAGGCGCGCACCTTGTTTCCGCCTGATAAAAGACTATTAAATACTTTTTTCAGGCGGCCAAAGAAGCGCTCCTTCAACGATTGCTTCATGTCAGTAACATTGATGCCCAACGCTTCCGACATACCCAAATACTTATAGGTTTCGGATGCGGAAAGGGCTCTAAGGTTAGTGAAATCCGAGAGTTGAGTTCCCACGGATTCCACAATCTCCCCTCGCTTTACATGCATGACTGCACATTTGTCCACACCAAATTCCATCCTGATGGCGCTACTGAAAGTTTCAGTAATTTTCAGTAGCTCCATCAGTTGCAAATTGTTGGGGGCAAAAAGTTTTAGGTCATCCATGTAGAGGAGGTGAGATATAACCTGACCACCTCTCCTCAACCTATAGCCTAGACTTGAATCTTCCAGCAGTGTGCTTAGAGGATTCAAGGCTAAACAGAACCAAAGCGGACTCAAACCGTCGCCCTGGAATATTCCTCGCTCGATCCTTATCGGCTCGCTATTCCTCTGGATATTTCGACATCCTGGATAGCGAAGAACCGTCCTCCATTGCCCCATACACGTCATCAGGAAGGTGCGCAGAGTTGTATCTACTTTATACAACTCCAGCACCCTCATGAGCCATGTATGTGGCACCGAGTCATAGGCCTTCTTATAATCTATCCAACATGTCGACAGATCCTTTCGGGAACGACGAACCTTATCGAGGTTTTCTTGTCCCGATAGTTTTATCTTGAGTCCTTTTGCAGGTTTTATTAAAAAACAACACCATAACTTTTACCAGTTTATTTTTCTAGAGAGTCTGGTTACGAACTGTCAGTGTTGACATTACACAGTAATCTCTGCATGTGTTATTTGTAGACGTTATAGAGCAAAAGCTACACAAAAAACCTGTTGGCTTATGGTCATATCAATGAGGAGTAGCTCCTTAGTACCGCGGGACCCGTTCTTACATCCATTTTGAGAGACAGACATGACGGAATTGTTGTCTATATGTTTATTAATTTTAGCTCTCAAAATGGATGTAAGGACTTTATAGACCGTTGGAAGACAAGTGATCGGTCTATAATTTTTGGGATCAGCGGTACTACCTGATTTATGGAGCAGGTGGGTTATTCCTGTCGTTAGAAACTGGGGCAGCAACCCTGACTCTAAGGCTGACTGGAACTGGGATGCCAAGGGGGCGTGCGACCTTTGGAACCACTTTATCCAAAAGTTGTGCAGCCCGTCCGGCCCTGGAGATTTCCAGTTAGGCAACGGACGGACTGCACGAGCCACATCTTGGGGGCTGATGATAAGTGCCCCCATTTCTGGTATTAGATCGCACGCTCGCTCGATCTTCCCAATCCAATTACCTTCGGTGTGACTGACAGGCACCGACCAGATGTTTCGCCAGAACGAACACATGGCGTCATCATCCGGTAGGTGCGTGTCAGTCACACATTGGTCCGGTCGCTCCCAAGCCCTATAAACCCACCTTTCATCGTTCTGGAATGTGCGATTCTGAGTGTACCGCTCCACTCTCCGCCTGTACCGACGAATACGGTTTGCCCATGCACAGATCTTCTGCTTCAGGAAGTCGATACGCTCTGTGACGCGGGACAAATAATCTCGAGAAGTTATTATTATTACAATAATAATTGTATCTGTAATAACAAATGTATTTATTTGTCAGAATACCTATTACAAAAATTGTTACAGTAGGTAATCACCTTTCTAACCATGAGCAATCAAACATCCATCTTTTCTTTGGTCTTCCCCTACTCTTATAGCCATCGACATTCATACTCAAAACTTTCCTCACGACATTTTTCCTCATTCCTCCGTATCACATGCCCCGTTAATATCAATGATATTTTACGGCGACAGTGTTTGAAGTGAGGTCATCACAGATTGCTACATTCACCGCGATTAACAGCGTCGTGACAACGCAAGGATACCGACTGCACAATACATTGGCATGGGAAGTAGGTGGAACCTGGCTAAGAAGTTCCCTCGAATGCTCCAATGCTTCATACAATGCATACCGTTAACGTAATCACACGCGGTGGGGAAACAACATTAGGTAGAAACACACCGACACCGATTAGATAAGTGACGAGTATTGCAGAGATGACCTATTTAGTAACCTTAAGACACAAAATGTATACAAAAGCAGAACGCAGATATCAGAGGAGATACAGATAGTATAATCAGTCAAGTAATCTTCATTGATCCAGCTACTGGACTACGAGCGCATTGTTCGCTCTACGGCACTGATGGCCTCTCCTGACTTGATGGTCCTGGCGGCACAAAAAGAGGGCTTTTCATAGCTGCTCACGTCCAAGTTGATGTGACCACTATAACTTGGGGGCAAGTTCTCATAGTAGACTCGTTCACTTACACTTTATCGCCATAATTTTAATAAAAGTGTATTTCAACAAGCGACAATGACCGTTCAAGATTATTAACACGGACTACAAACAAAAGTTTGCAAATGTCGCTAGTATTTAGTAACGTCTAATTGTACAAAAACAGAGGAGGAGCGGAGGACAATGCATTTGAGAGGAGGTTGCATAACACATGGCAACATTAGCAGGCTGCACACGTGTACACGGCGACACAGCGCACACAACACCCGCGTTGTGGACATTTCCGTGCCATAGGCTCCACTGCGCTTCGAATTCCCGTTTTAAAGCGTTGAAGAATGTTTCACTAATAGTAGTCTTTTCAGTTTCACTCATACTATTGTGGTCCTTATAGCAGAAAGATTACTTCCACACTTTTACTGTGAAGACATTCTAGACCTCTTCCTCTCCCTCATACCGTGTTTACCTGGAACTGGGGAGCCTATATACATATGTATAAGAAGGGCGGGCGTTTTTGGGGGACTGTCTTTTGTAATTTTGACGTTCGAAAAGTGCTGATTCTCAGCCTAATTTGAATAAATGACTTTTGATTTTGATTTTGATTATAATATGGTTAAGATGTTCAACTGTTACCTGTATGTACATCATTTTTGATTCATTGAAACTCAAAATGTTAAACGTACTTAGGCCTATTTTACGAGTACATTCTCATTTATGGCTAAAGACATAAATGTGAATGTTCTCGTAAACAGGGGGGTAGACTTAACATTTTGAGCTGATTAAGCGATTATATGAATGAATAAGCGATTCTACGTGCTTTTAAGTTTGGCGCGCGATCGAGGATGAATATTCAAACATCCTTCAACAGCCGCCTAAGCACGTGAATTCAAATAAACTGCAAGCTATTCAGAGGCACGCCGGAGCTTCAAGACGAAGACCATCAACACTCGACCACCTTGAGCCTGAACAATTAATTCGACGTTATCGACATACGTATAAATAAACATAACGATCGATTCGCCTCGTCCATTCAATATTCAAAGGTTATTAACCATTGTTATGACCGGACTTATCTTTAGTTAGACGATTAATGAATTACTGCATTTCCATAACGATGTAAGCAATCATTCTCCGAACTAGCTGACGAATCAATGATCACTTGCGATTTCCAAATAAACGCTCCCGCCGTTATAATTAAAGTCCTCCTGTTAAACATACATAGCTATTGAGAGTCCTTTCTTTTATTAACCCCCCACGTAAAAAGAGAGGGGTGTTATCAGTTAGCCTATTTCGTTCTGTCTGTCTGTCCCATCGTAGCAAGGGATGGTCCGATTTCAATGTAGTTATTTCTTATTTGAAGGTTTATTCTAGTCAAAGTCAAATCATTTATTTCAAATAGGCACATAAAAGGCACTTTTGAACGATAGATCTAAATAGTTCTTAGCTATGTTTCATGAAAATCTGTTTAGCTATTTAGAAGATAACCTATATTGCGTCTGACCACTGGGCTCTGTCATACATCGGTAAATTATTTCACTTTCACTCGTCCGATAGACTTGGCATTTGGTACACTATAATAATGTGGTATCCTTAACTTAACTTGATACTACAACCACCAGGAAAGTCTGCGGACAAAATCCTCACTCATTCAGTTGGTCTTGACTTAGACATGGTCATAACGTAGAACATGGAACATAGTCTGATGATGGAGCAGGACGGAACTCGGCCTTACTAATCGTAGACCCTCCGAGTTTGGACTCGTTGGTCTAGATGAGGAACGTGGTCGTTTATTCTCCGATCATAAATCAATCCATGGTTGTAGAAAAGACAATGTCCTAGAATAATAACATGTATGTATAATGTAGTCGTAGGCAGGTAGGTCTGTAGGTACGGCATTAGGAAATCGTCGCTCGTGAATGTGTGGAGCGCCGTGTTAATGACTGCCGTAACAACATCTAGCTCAGTATCGATCGCTGTGAGCAGATCTCATCCTTTATGAGACACCTAAGTACCTACATAGGTTTTAATTTCCCAACTATTTACCCACGTTGTCACTTAGTCACACTTACAATCAGGCTGAGTCGCTTACAGTCGGGCCGGCGCGGCGCGGCGGCGCGCTTTACTTGGTAACACGCCATAAGGGTGACCTGACATTTGTATAATTTGTTGCTCATTTTGAACACACAATGTGTAGTAACCACTGACCTAAACTGATGTGTGACGGCATAGACTTCGCGACCTATAAGACAACATTGTTACACGATTCGACTGCAAGCTCCACAAAACTAGCCGCCAACGAAACGAGGTAGTAAAAACACAATTAGAACGTGTAATGACATCAACTCCGCTAATGAGCGCACTATAACGTACGTGCTTGTTAATCGTTCACTCTCTATTATCACATGTGTACATTCGCTGAGTATTTTAGGCCGGTAGAAATGGTAATTTCCGAAAACCTACGCCGAGTAAGAAGCCAGTACTTTATTGACCAAAAATAACAAGGAGTAAACAGAACGATACTTAGGGAATGGAGGGAGGGCTGTTACACAAGTGTCTGATTAGTTCCACATACAGCACGAACTAGAGCGACTAGCAGTTATACACAACATCCAGTTTCATATTATAAGCGAGAATGGAATTGTGGAAGGTACTCTGGGAAGATATTTATTTGAACGTGTTGGGCCGTTTGTAAAGATTTACTGACTGGATGAACATGTAAAGTGAATTGTAATCTCTCTTTCATGTATATAAATATAAATAAATCACTTTAATCTCCAATGGCCCATTGGCTAAGCAACTTTGAAAGGCTACACATCCCACCCTCATGATTACGAACGTTTGGCATACGCGAATAGCGACATTGGGCTAACACTGTGATGAATAAATGACTATTATCATCGTCGTTGACCAAGAAGTTGAGGTTGAGTGAGAATGAGAGAATATGGTATCTGTACCACTTGAGGCTAAACTCATGCATGTACTAACGAGAGGACAAATGTCTCGTGGCCAGTCTCCAGGCACTTACGAATGTCTCTGTCACGTATCACATGTCCTCAGGTCGCACTTTTCAAGTGCTACCTATGGATATTTGGAAGGAGTTCGTCTTTATACCGAAATAAATTACTGAAAAGCAACTCACCATTTTGGCGAGCATGGTGTCCATCTGCGGCTGATGCGTGGCGGTGAGCAGCTGGCGGATGCGGCTGGCGTTGGCGACGCACTGCGCCATACAGCGCTGTAGCGCGGCGGCCTGGCGCACCAGGGACGCGCTGAGTGGCGCGTCGGCCCCGGGCGCGCCCGCGCCGCGCAGCACGCTCTCCAGCACGTGCGCATGCTGTGACACGTAGTCCAAGCAGCGACGCAGCTCCACCGCCTCGCGTCGCTGCCGCTCTGCAACAACATCAACACTAGCAGACCTGCCCTCATTTACCTTAGTGATCACTACATTGTTCAGACCAGGTTGCTGCGGTCCCTATCTGGCAGATGTAGCCTGCCCAACGATTGTAATGCCTATCGTTGGATTGAACCAGCCCTTAGGTTGAGCCAACGTTAGCTTAACTGAATAGCTAACGCTGGCTCAACCTAAGGGCTGCTTGTTAAGGGCCAGTTGGCCATTTTGGGAGTTAGTTCAGTAGTCTATACTAGGATGAAATGGATAGATTATTTTAAGCTGTTGTAAGCTTTGTGAAACATTTTTTGATTTGTTTTCATATTATTTATGGAAGTAGAAAAAATATTGCACGAACCCCATTGGGATTGTAACAATTAGTTAAAATAATGTTAGACTGTACATTATTGTAACTAAATGTTACAAGGTTCACCATTTGTTATTAGAAGGAACATTAGCACAAAAATGAAAGACTACATTGTCAATCTCATGTTAACTGCTATGAGTTGCTGGCCGACATAACAGCCAACAATCTAGGCTACATTGTTGGCTGTTGTTATTTGCTTTTGCAAGTTTCTAAAGTAGTTTGACTGAGGACAGAAACCAACAACAATCAGTTGCCATATTGTGGCAATGATGAAAGCAAGAACAATCAGTTGGTACTGGTGCTCTATCATTTCTGACCATTTCTAGGTACAGCTACAAAGTAGAAATAAACAGATTCTATTGTTGCATACTAATAAGGTACACACTGAATAGATGAATAAATTAAGAAAAATTGATTTTTTAATCCCTACGCAGGAAATAATAAAAACAACATTTCCAAAGATGCCAATTTACACTACATACTAAATATCGTTTTTATCTCATTAGTTTATCTAGGACAGGGGCTCATTAGGAGCCGCAGTGGGTTATTTGTATATGCAATACAAAATCATGTTTTGGGTTAAAAGTTATTATATGTGCACACAGTTTAAGAACAAATGACGACTTACGACAAGCATTACATTCCAATTAAATGCCCAACTGAAAATTAAAGTCTGTTAATAAATAAATATACACGCTATTATAATCTTTCATTCAAAACAACCAGCATAATTTCGCAAATTACGTAGTGATTGGCGCGATTCGTTTACCATGGAAATCATAGATTCTCTGGGTTCTTCTTAAATATTTCTCTTCCTGCAGCTGTCTGTCGACCTGTGCCTGTTTATCACGAACCTCCAGCACCTCCAGGAACGAAGAAAACAACGATTTTCTTTCGTTCGGGTTTGTAACGGTTTCTTGCATTGTGATAGTAAAAAAACGGCGATTGTTAAATGACAACTAAGAATGTAATTAATTTTTCAAATATGCTTTCGAAATCAGAACGATTTATTTCAAACATAAAAACAGGAAACGAACGAGTTGATAAATTAAATCGAAATCAAATTCAAAACCACACGATCTCCACACTCGCCTCACTGACAACAACTGTGATCATAGACAATATGATAAAACCACCATACCATAGCACAAAATAATTGCTTTTTACGCGTTGTTGCCTTGCCGCGTAGATAAAATAAACTACCTTGCCGCCGCCTCTATAACACATTTCGTGTAAGTTTGGTTTTGATACATTGCTACAAGGATCTTTTTACTCGCGAATGACGTTGATAAGGGAGCGCAGTTGGTAAACATTTGTGCAATGTGGTTAAAACAGTGGGGTCATCATAGGTGGAAGCACTGCTCACGGTCTTACAAGCCGTCATTATTTTGTTTACCTTTGTATAGATCACAAATTACGAATTGACAAAAACTAGAAAAGAAAAACATGTATGTGAGTTGGAAGTCACATACATGTTTTTCTAGTTTTTTCACCAGTCTTTTCCTTAAGTCGTCTTTTAATAGAGCAATACTGGAGTATTGCACTATTAAAAGACGACTTAAGGAAGAGGGAAGCGTCTACTACTGGGAAAAAGCAGCTGTAGTGGAAAAGTAATTAAAATAGGAGCATTTTATAATATATAGGTAGTCTATGTTTGATCATCAATGAATATTTTGAGTATAAAATGTAAAACTTATTTATTATAATATTATGACATCTGCATATTTACTTGTATGTACTTAAATAATATTGAAACATTTTCGTTTTTTTTGACATGACATCATTATTAAACTAGCTGACCCGGCAAACGTTGTTCTGCCATATAAATTATTTCTAGCTGCCCGGCGCTACTTCGTTCGCGTGTTGTCCTACCCCCTACCCTACTCCTACACTTAACTACTCCTACCCTACTCCTACCCTACTCCTACCCTACTCCTACACTACTCCTACCCTACTCCTACCCTACTTCTACCCTACTCATAACCTACTCCTACCTTACTCCTACCCACTCCTACCCTACACCTAACCTACTAATCTTAGATAATCCAAGTAATGTGGATTTGTATGTTGTCGATTCAAAACCCTTAATTTAATACGTGCTTCAATTCAAGTGGACCCGAGTCTACCGTACCGAAGGGACGAACGTCAAATGTTTGACAGGAAAGTAGGTAGAACAGATTATATGGGAAAATGAAATTGTTGGTTTACTATCTTCCTCGCAATTTTTCCATATTTTCTCACCGTTTAAACCTTCCCTGGACTACGACAAACATTTCGAAACCAAAATCAGCTAAATCGGCCCAGCCGTTCTCGAGTTTTAGCGAGACAAACGAACAGCAATTGATTTTTATATATAGAAGATAGTTAAAAGATGATGATGACTAGAATTGTATTTAATTTAATTTTATTTATTGCATTATCCAAATTTAAATTATTATTAGTATTTATATGTTATTGATAATTACTAAATGTGTACTTCATGCGATAGGTATAACCAAGATGTAAAATCTAAATATTTGCACGGCAGAAATGCCGAATATAGTGAAACCCATTTAGCTACCTATATTCTTGCAAATAAATAAATATATCATTCATTCATTTTGTTGCCGTTATATAAGTTCTTTTTTGTGGAAGACTGGAGGCGTACGACAGAAACAACCTGATAGGAGTTGAAAACCGATTCGAGAATGATTTTCTTGGCTGAAAAAGTTTTTTTTAATTTTTTATTATATATCCTAGTGTTTGACTGCGATTCGCCTGATGGAAAGTAGTGATGTAATAATATGTAATGTGTAATCGTTGATGGTAAAGCGCACTAATTTATTATGAGCCTTGTACTACTCTAGCCTTGAAGACTCTTAAATTATAATCGGACGGGAAGACCGCTGCAGGCAAATTTCTTCCAGTCCTTCGATGTACGCGGTATAAGCGACGAGGCGAAACGCTTCATCCAGATCGTAGCGGTGTCAACAACGTAAGTGTGGAAACTCGCCGTATGACGGGTTGTCCGATGATGGAACGGTGATGGCGGAATTAAGGCATGTAATTGTTATTCCCTGTCAATTAGGTTAACCGTTTTTTGACAGCTGTCTTAGATCGTATACATATACGTAAAAGTTAACTTTAAAATGCGTAATAAAATAAATGTATAAACTACCTAATCTTATTGAATTATCTTATTTATTACTTCTTACAGACATTATAATACCGTACGTGTATCAGTTTTGATAAAATAAATAGGATTGCTCACTAGTTCGATCTGTCAAAAACGGTTAATGGACAGAGTATAATTCTAGCATTGATGATATAGTATGCTAATATAAACACACACGAAACAAACACTCACACCTTTACTTTAATTTACGTAATAGCAAACCACAAGTGTCTGTAGATAATGAAAACAGACTTATTTCTCTTGGAAGCATCACCTATAAACGAATTCAACTCATAAATTGTTCAGGTTAAAAAAAGGATTGCATAATCATAATAATATCGATGAAATATCGCGATTCTAATATTTGTTAGGTGTCAAAAGAGTATACCATGTTCCGTGTTTTCCAAAGCAAATTATCGCCATCATTATGCCGGAAGTGATTAAAAGTGCTGGCAGAGATATAATCTTGAAGTCAAACGTCACGCGCAGACTGTTCTTGCGCGCACTCCAGTAGCAGCATTTGAAGTGATCATACGATGCATACATACACTCACGCCCTCTTCCAATGGGGTTAGGTAAAAACTACAGAACGATCCTTGAAGATACCACCTGCTATTATCCTTGAAGTAAGCAAGTGGCAGTTTTTATCCCCACGAGATAGCGATGTTAGTTCTGATTTTGGCCACCTGACAAAAGATCTTTGTGCAACTATAGATTAGGAGCTCAAGAACAAACCACTCACACACACCGCACATAGGGGTTGTGTAGTCCGCGTATAGTCACTGGTCAGTTTTCCTCACTCGAATTCGACCTGTACTTATGTATGTGTCACCTGTTCGCTAATAACTATCTTTTTTCAAGCAGATTCCTTGTTTGTAAGTCACGCTACTTACAAACAATTTTTCCCATAGTCTTGTAGTACTATCCTTTTAAATATGACTAACACTTAAGGGGCAATTCTCGTAATAATTTTAAGAACGGTCACAGTCCGATCTCAGTCTCAATCTATCAAAAATACCTCTAATTTTCACAAGGAATTTGTTAGGGAGTAAACATACTAAAGGTCTCTGCACACAGCGGGCGGGGCGGGGCTGGACGGGACGGCGACACGGCGCTGGCGCGGCGGCAGTGTTCACACTGCGGGTGCCATCACGTCCCGTCTCGCCGCGTCCATCAAAAAAGATGTTGAGTGATTCAGACATGGAAACGCTATTACTCATAGTTGCGCTAGCTAAGAAAAAACAACGTAAACGGAAATAGGTGCATGAAATAAATCAAAAACGCGCTCGCGTCCCGCCACGCCCCGCCTCGACGCTTCTCACTTGTATTCCCGCTCGGCGCGGCGGCGGCGAGGCGCGTCGGTTACCGTCGCGTCGAGCGGGGCGGCTCTGTGTGGCGTCATCCGTAATATCTAGTACATACATATATTACAACTGCTCAGTGTCGCATCGCCGTCCCGTTTCGCCGCACCCCGCTCGCTGTGTGCAGAAACCTTAAAAGTCCCTGCGTCTATGGGGTAGGAGCCGAAGTTTATAAAAGTTCCCACTTTTGAGTTTTTCACTAATATCTTTAAAATGGTGTGTCGTAGAGAAAAATTATCTTCTATGTAATGAAAGCTCATATTTCTACAACTTTTATAATATATGTCTACACTTTTTTCAAATTCTTACCCATTTTCGAACTACACGATCCTGTAACACCTAAAATAAACATAAAAAAATGTATATTATCTACACATGTTTTTGCAAATAAATGAGTCTGAATCTGAATCACGTTCCGGAAAAGTGAAAATTTTCGAAAAAATGACTTGTGGCTGTTGTCTACTATTTCGTTCGCGTTATTTCGGGATAAAAAGTAGCATAGATGATAATCCAGGTCTTAATCTATCTACCTAATCCGTTCAGCCATTGAGATGAATGGTTGTAGTTGACCCAACACTGCTATTTCAGGAATACGAATTGGCCCCATTTCCCTTGGCACTGTTTAATGAAATTGGGATGAGGAAGACCACCAAATCTGTCCTGTGAAGCCTGTTCGAGCCTACTATCAAGGCTGTTGACCTGCCTCTAATGAACATAGTAGTGGACGGTGGATTCCTACTGCACAGAGTAATTTGGAAAAAAAGATGCCTGTGCTGTTACGATATATGGTAATAATACACAATGCTTGCACATGTATTGGTGGTATCAAGTCTGTTCCTACCATGACAATCAATTCCATAGACAACAAATTCTGCAATGAGATGAGAAAATTGAAGTTGAATTCATGAATATATTGACTATGATTTAAGTTCACAACCACAGAGTACATTTTTATATATGGACACTCACAACTGAGCGGCTGTCAAAAAAGAACTTATTTCGTTGGTTTGCAATTTAACAATTTTCCAATTTAATTCATAAATAATGGCACGGGAAAGTAGCGCTGGGTTTGACAGACACATTACTATCTTCTCTCCTGAAGGAAGACTTTACCAAGTCGGTAAGTGGTAAATTTTATCCGGAATGACTTGCACAGAGCGGCAACCACCAATACTAACAATCAACATTTTTTGTAAAATATTGCTTGATTATTAACTTTTAAATCATTAACCTTTCCAATTGCGTGCTTACTCAGTTTATGTTACTCACAGTGTAAACCTTAAATAAAATATTGAGTGTCTATTAAAAAACGTACAGTCATTGCCTTGTGCCCATAATGCTGTAAGTCGGTTGAAAACTGCAATTATTTGACTTCAATTGGTAGGAACTTAAATTGTTGAATGTTTTACAGAATATGCACTGAAGGCGATCAACCAGGGTGGCCTGACGTCGGTAGCACTACGGGGCGCGGACGCTGCCGTGGTAGCGGCGCAGCGCAAGGTGCCCGACCGCCTACTGGACCCTGCCTCCGTCACGCACCTGTTCCCGCTCACCAAACGTATCGGAGCCGTCATGACGGGCATGATAGGTGAGAGCTCTACTTTATATTTCAACAAATAGGGAAATGGAATGGAACATTAAGTTCGTGCTATGAATCTCTCGCGCGTTCCAACATTTCCTAGACGGTCTGTACACACTCGTGCTTGTAAAAAATTTGTTATTTCCATTTTACAGCGGACAGCCGGTCACAGGTCCAGCGCGCTCGGTATGAAGCGGCTAACTGGCAGTACAAGTATGGCACTGAGATCCCTGTGCACATTCTGACTCGCCGCATCGCCGACATTTCGCAGGTGTACACGCAGAACGCCGAGATGCGCCCACTTGGATGCAGTAAGTTGCATTACATACATCTTATTAGAAAATACATAGTTGCAATCATGTATGTGTTTTATTATAGGGTGAGTTGTTTCATTATCTCCCATACAATTGCCTGATGTCTAATGTGTCAAAAGAGTTATACCACCATAAATAATAATAATAATAAAACGCTTTTTAAATGCTAAGACCCTTCACAATCGCGAGATATGCAGTCTCAGGGAATATTTCCTAGAAACCGACGTGGGGATGCATCGAGATGTAGTCGCGGTAGACAAGGGCCTCACCCCACTCTCCTTGGCTAAAGAGAACTGGTGCAAGCCAGTAGTGCTTGACACCAATAATCGCATGGAAGTTTGGCAGAGTAAGGAGCTTCACGGACGCTTTTACCGGGCCCTACATGGACCCGATGTAGATCTACCAGCGTCCGTAGCCTGGCTGCGTTTCGATGACCTCTTTGGAGAAACCAAAGGTTTTGTCTGTGCAATTATGGACGAAGTTATGATGACGAACAATTACCGGAGATTTATTGTGAAAGACGGCACGGTTGACATCTGTCGGGCATGCCACCGGCCGGGAGAATCAATCAGGCATATTATCTCCGGGTGTTCTCGTCTAGTTAACGGAGAGTACTTGCATAGACACAACCTTGTAGCCAGGATAATCCATCAGCAACTTGCTCTGAAATACAGCCTTGTCGAATCTGAGGTGCCGTACTACAGGTATGTGCCCGACCCAGTTCTCGAAAATGGAAATATCACATTGTACTGGGATCGATCCATCATCACTGACAGGACTAAGCCTGATATAGTGGTGGTGGATCGATCAGAGCGGCGCGCAATGATTGTTGACATAACCGTCCCGCACGATGAGAACCTCGTGAAAGCCGAGAAAGATAAACAAATCAAGTATCTTGACTTGGCTCGCGAGGTTGTCGACATGTGGGATGTGGACTCAGTGATCATTGTGCCGATAGTCGTGACAGCCAATGGCTTAATAGCCAAAAGCCTCGACCAACACCTGAGGCTCTCGTTGGGCAGCTGGATCAAGGGCTTGATTCAGAAAGCGGTACTTCTGGACACGGTTCGCATTGTCAGGAAGTTCCTCTCTCTGGAGCCCTGACCGCCGGTAACTTGGACCCTGTTCCCGATACCGGTGGGCTACTTTTTATATTTTTAAATGTTTTTTTATCCTTTTGTTTATAAAAATATTTAAAAATGTATTTTGTAAGTATCTAAATGAAATAAAGGAGATAATAATAATATAATAATAAATCGTTTATTTATAAAAAGGGAACACGTTTTACATTAACCTTAACAAGTAAAAATAGCGCACAGTTGCTAATTAGCCTGAACTAGGTTGAACCTGTGCTTCAGGCTAAGAAGTGCATACATACTTAATATAATAAATTAACAATGCATATAACGTAAAAACTAAATTAAAACCGTCTCTTGTTAGTGTTGTCGGCATTGTAGGCAAGCATGGTGTGCTGTTTTAATACTAAGTGCATAATGAAAAGCTGGCGAACCGTTAGTACATTGCAGGATTTATATAGCAGATCTGTAGGGAAAAAGAAGGGATGGAAGTTTGCTACCTTCAAAATTGCTCTCTGAGCTCTTTCAAGAGGAAGCAAATTAGTTTTTGGTGCGCCACCCCAAGAAGTGATACAGTATTGAATTATAGATTGACATAGGGCCAAATAAACTTGTGTGATTAATTTTGAATCTGCTAATGTTCGCAATTTTTTAAAAACATATTTTAGTTTGCGGACTCTTTTCACTAGGCTTTCAATATGTTTTTTAAAAGAGAGTGTCTCGTCCATTATTATCCCCAGATATTTTATGTTGCTCGTTTTGTGGATAAATGGACAATTACACATGGTGATTGTACGGTTTCCACATTGATGGGCATATAGATGAGGGTTAGTAATGTTAAGTAGAGGCTTACGCATGGAGAAGTGAATATATTTTGTTTTGTCGGCATTTAATGTTAGTAAATTGCTTTGAAGCCAATTAGTCACAGTATTAAAACCTAGTTGAGCGATTTCGAACAGTTCACTACTGGTTTTAGCGCTAAAAATTAACGCCGTGTCGTCGGCATATAATATTATTTTACCGTCCTTAATATTTAGATTACACAAGTCGTTAATATAAATAAGGAAGAGGATGGGGCCCAGAATACTTCCCTGTGGAACACCAAAACCAGTATTTTTCTGGTCATCGCTCATAATATTATCTATTCTAACACATTGGTACCGGTGGTCTAAATAGTCAGTAAAAAGTTTCAGCAGCGTTCCCCTTATTCCTATGATCTCTAATTTGTTCAGGAGGACAGAAACGGACACCGTGTCGAATGCCTTGGCTAAATCGAGAAAGACTCCCCGGGTCTGGTTTCCTTTGCCGAGTTCTTCTGAAATATAACCAGTTAGACTATGCACCGCATCGGCTGTCGACAGTTTGGCGCTAAAACCAAATTGCGCAGGGGATAAGATGTTGTTTTTTTCTAGGTAATTAACTAGTGTACTGTTTATAATTTTCTCTAGTATTTTTGAAATTGAAGGGAGTAAGGATATTGGCCTATAATTATTACTACTATTACAATCTTCAGGATCGCATGACACTAACACATCATCAATATTATTATGTACTTATTGATGATGAAAAAGCAAATAGGTTCAATGGCCACAGATCAAATTATTCAGGAGAACAAAAAAGTTTTTAATTTATTGAATCACATCACTATCCTAAGAAAAAAATACTAAAAATCAATCAAAATATAAGATAAATAGTTTCTATGATAAATGCCATTTAACCCAAGGTTTCACACATTTCTAAAATTTTTTGGTCTAGTAATATTAAATATTTTGTTGCAACATCAGGCTGATTATGTTATGGCATAACATCAGCCTATAACGTTCCCACTGCTGGGACACAGGGCACAGACCATAATCTACCACGAGGCCCAGTGCGGGTTGGTAGATGTCACATGTCTTAGAATTTTTGGTTCTAGGACATGCCATAATGTCTGTTGGCATAAGCTACATATAAAGAAAGTAATAATATTACTTTATTTGACACTAGCTTCTGCCCGCGGCTTCGCCCGCGTGGATGTCGGAAATTATCCCACGGGAACGTGCTAACAGGATAAAATGTATGTGCCCCAGGATGCTATCTATCTCGCGGGCCCTTTGTGGCTAATTACAATAGAAAACCAATTGTGTCTCATTAATGGTGATTAAGAGGGTACCTATATAGTGCTCGCGCGCCTGTATGATTGGCGCGCGGAGGCACTACGCCGGGGGGAAACTCCGCATCCGCGGCAGACTGCGGCGGAGCGGACGAACCTCCGGCGCGATCTCATGGCGGCATGGAAGGAGCGACTATCGCAACCCAGCGCAGGGCACGCCACGATAGCGGCGGTAAGACCCCTCTTTGAGGAGTGGCTAGAGAGACGTCACGGCGTTCTCACCTACCGCCTGACGCAGGTCCTCTCCGGACACGGATGTTTCGGGAGGTTCCTGCACATAATCAGGCGGGAGGAGACGCCCGGGTGTCACCACTGTCAGGATCGCCCAGAGGACACGGTGGAGCATACGGTGGAGGTCTGCCCTGCTTGGGCAGAGCACCGCCGTGTCCTCGTAGAGGCGATCGGCAGCGGCGGCGACCTCTCGCGTCCGGCCCTGGTTCAAGCCATGGTCCGGGGCGAGAGGGAGTGGGAGGCAGTCACCTCCTTCTGCGAAGCAGTCATGCTAGCGAAGGAGGTGGCGGGGTGGGCGAGGGAACGCACCTCACGCCTCAGCCGCCGCGGGAGACGCTCCGGGCGTCGGGAGCCGCGTGACGACTCCCGGCCACCGTAGGCGCGGGCCTGCGGGCGGTGAGTAATGGGTAACTCACCGTCCGATCAGGACCAGGCCCGTGCCGGACGGCGTGTATGTGTTCCACGCGCGCCTCAAAGAGATGTCAGCATGAGTGACGTGGCCCGATAGGGCCGAAGCCTGCCAGGGTAGCGGGATTGTCCGAAAGGGTTACCGCTGCCCTGGAACATAAAGGGCTAAGGAAGGAACACGGGTGGGTTTTAGTCAGTAAGAGTCGGACACTCCCTTCTGCTCCACCTAGAGCGGGAGGGGTCATTGGATGATTTCCCATCCTCAAAAAAAAAAAAAAAAGAGGGTACCTATATGATATCTTTACCTAAGTACCTACCTAATTAAAAAAATAAATAAACTCAATAACAGAAAATAAAATACCTACCTACCTAAATAAACCTATTTATGATGATAACTAATCTAAACTCAATCATCATCTGCCTAGCCTTTTCCCAGCTATGTTGGGGTCGGCTTCCAGTCTAACCGGATGCAGCTGAATACCAGTATTTTACATGGAGCGACTGCCTATCTGACCTCCACAACCCAGTTACTGGGTAATACGATACCCTTGGTACGACTGATTGTCAGACTTTTGGGCTTCTGACTACCCGTAACGACTGTCAAAGATCCACGAATGACAGCCGGGACCAACGGCTTAACGTGCTTTCCGAGGCACGGAGGTGTCTCGGTATGTAAAGATGGTCACCCATCCACAGACCAACCGCGGCAAGCGTAGCTTAACCTGACCGATCGACCTGTGCGGCTGTTATTATTTAGCCACGGGCCCCTCAATCTGAACTCAATAAATAAGCAAAATCTCTAAAAACTAATATCTATACGAATGACTAATCCTATCTAACAGTATTATAAAATAACCTACGGTCACTACGTACACTATCAAATATACTACCTATACTTAAAAATTGAAATCTATACCTACGACTTATATAAAAATAAACCTAAATAACTCTAAAAAGTAAAAGGAATAAAAATGAACTCCACTGCGGGTGACCTAACCTACGACAAACTTATTATTTGCGGTTGATACAGTAATCGGGTCTAGGGATCGAACCGCAAAATTAAGTTTGTTTTTTATTGTATATACTTTTCCGGGATAAAAAGTACCCAGTGTGGTGCCCAGGATATTAAAGAATAATTATACCAAGTTTCATCGTAATCGAACCGGTAGTTTTTGCGTGATGCCTGAACAAACAGACAGACAGACAGACCGACAGACAGACAAAAATTTTTTTAATCACATTTTTGGGTTCGGTGTCGGTCTAGTAACACCCCCTGCCATTTATTTTTTTGATATTTTCAATGTACAGAATTTTCACTTCTACAGATTTATTATAAGTATAGATATTATGTTAATATATAGGGGTTAAAGTATGAAATTGCCGTTTTATTGTAATAGGTACTTCGAACCTATGAAGTTCTTCTTTTAAAAAATTTGTAACATTCGATTATCGACTTTCAGTTGTATTTTTTATTTAGCTTAGACAAGAAAGATTGATACTTCGAAAATTCGAGTTATTTTTGAATACGAGTTCCGACGCGGAACTAACGCGGTAGAAACAGCTCGCAATATCAATGTTGCGTTTGGAGAGGGGACTGCTAATGAAGTCACCGTGCGATTTTGGTTTAAACGCTTTCATGATGGAAACTTTGATTTGAAGAACGAACCACGTGGAAAACCGCCCACACAGGTGAATAACAATGAATTGAAAGATATGGTGGAAGCCGATCCGAGCCAAACTACCCAGGAATTAGCGGCATGATTTAACGTTTCCTTACCAACAATATATTTATTTATTTATTTAAGAAAAGCACAGCCACATCACGTACATTAAACTTATGCTAGAATAATCTTAATAACTAAAGGACAAATGTACATGACAATTTCGGCGTACATAGCATTGATTATAATATCTTGCTGCCTTGAAAAGTAGGTATATTAAGCTAAACTAAAACTAATATAAACCAAAACAAACTAAAGCGAGTAAGATGGTTAATAAACATGAAGAATAAGTTAAGAATAAAAACAATAATTGAAATAAAAAATAATGATAATATAAAAATTGAAATTAGAAGCAACTTGGCAAGGATAGCGTGATTTTCTTTCTGGACACCGGTAGCTTGTCGCTGAATATATCAAGGTCAGATGCGTTTAATACAGTATGATTGTATTCGTTGTTCATTCGTATAACTGGGGATTGTAAACCGAGATTAGTTTTTACAAAAGGTGTATCAAATATCTTTTTATTTTTTTTATACCTTGGGATAATTCTTGGAACTGCCAGAGAAACGCTTTGCAAAAGGCAACTGCATTATATTTTTCCATTAATTAATTTATGGAGGAAGCATAAATCCAGCAGCCGTCTGCGATCGCGAAGGGATAACATTCTAAATTTTTTTAAACGCTCCATGTATGGCTTTCTATGGGAGAAGCCTCTTGTTGCGAAAGCAAGATGTCTCGTGAAAGTTCGTTGTATGGCTTCCACCCGTTGCGAGTGCACTGCATAATAAGGGACCCATACGCTGCTTGCATACTCAAGATGACTGCGCACTAAGGCATTGTAGAGTAACACCTTGGTCCTCTGGTGTTTAAAACCTCCGGAATTGCGCTTCAAAAATCCTAGCATTTGGGCGGCCTTTGTCACTGTTTTATCAATGTGCGCGGTAAATTTCTGCTTGCTGTCTACGATCACGCCCAGATCTCGAATTTCATTCACTTGTTTCAGTGTTATACCACCAATATCAAACTTTGTTTGAACTGGTGTCTTTTTCCTTGTGAATCTTATGTGATGACATTTTTCAGCGTTTAGACTCATACTATTCACGTAACACCAATGTAAAATATTGTTTAAATCATTCTGAACTAGGACTGCGTCAGTAATAGAGTTTACCACTTTATATATTTTAAGATCGTCAGCAAATAGGGAAAATTTACAATGTCGTATGTAAGCCGTTATGTCATTGATGAAGATAAGGAAGAGAAGCGGCCCCAAATGAGATCCCTGCGGAACACCTGAGTCCGCATAATATACCTCTGATCCGGAGCCACCTATCACTACAGATTGTGGTCTTTTTGACAGATATGATTTGAACCATTTCAGCAGTACGCCACCGATACCAAACCATCTCAATTTTTCTACTAGTAGGTTATGAGTTACTTTATCAAAGGCACTGCTGAAGTCGGTATATATTGGGTCTATCTGCAGTCCCTCATCAACCCCACATGAAATTTCAGAAACAAAGGGCACCAAATTTGTTATTGTGGAACGGCCACGTCTGAAACCGTGCTGATAGTCTGAAATGTTTGAGTCCACCATTTGGGAGATAATGGGACACAACATAGATTCAAAGAGCTTTGAAAAACATGAAAGTATTGATATCGGACGGTAATTAACTGCGCTGGCTGGGTCACCCTTTTTGAATATGGGAACAATACGAGCTCTCTTCCATTCTTCAGGGAATTTGCCTTCCATTAAGGAACGGTTAAATATCAGCGTTAATGGAAGCGCAAGAGCAGAACCACACCTTTTAACGAATACTGGCGGAACGAAGTCTGGTCCCGCACCTTTTGCTGGATCAATCTTCCTAATTGCCTTAGAAACATCACTCATCCAATTTTATACTGGAAATGAAGTTCGAAGTCCCGTATTGATGGTCAGGTGATTGGACATAATGAGAAGGTGAAGGTGTGGACTGCGTGATAACAGTTGCCGTGTACACGGAGGAAAAGTGATGTGCAAATAAGTTTACTATTTCAGAGCCAGTCCTAGCGATCTCATCTCCCAGCGTTATTCTTGCAGGAATAGATGATTTAACACCGCGCTTATTTTTGATAAAACTCCAAAAGGCTTTTGGGTTTTTAGGAATGTTGGCCTCTATTTTTGTTTTATATTTGGAGTAACATTCATCGTAAAGTTTGTGACAGCGAGAGCGGAGCAATTGATATTCTATTTTGTCTCGGGGATTACCAAATCTTTTATATTTCTTTCGAATTTTTTCCTTTTCAGATACTAGTCTAATTAACGAACTACTGAACCACGAGGGGAATTTCTACCTCACAGTTCCCGTCTTAGGCACTGACCTTTCAATAACAGTTCCAAGAATATTATAAAACTCCGCGACCATACTATCCACGCCATTACAGTCGGAAATTCGCTCTTGCCATTCTACGCTCTTCAGCTCACTGACGATGGCTTTATAGTCAGCTTTAAAGAATTTTTTTTTTTTTTCAGGCTTTGATCGCAACTATGTTAAACAATTAAATGGAATGTTAAGCAATACATTAGGATGGTTTGAGTAACATTTACTAAGAACGTTTAAAGGCTCCGTAACATAGGCGCCAGGCAAACTTGTAATAGTCAAGTCCAATAATTTATTGTCACAGTTATTAATACAGTTTACCTGATACAGGTTATTCATGTTAAGGAAGTCAACAAGTAAGTGTCCGAGAGTGTTTTCGTAGTTGGATGGGCTCAAATAATTGCAGTCCACCGTGGCGCTCCAAGTAACAAAGCCTAAGTTAAAATCACCTAGAATGACTATATCGTCTGCTTGGCCAATAACATACTCCACTTTATCAAGAAACGTTGCAAGCGCTTCTAAATTTACAGGCGGCGGTAAATAAACTACGCATATTGCTAGTTTTTTTACTTTGGTTCCAATTGTTAGGTCTAAGATAACCCACAAATCTTCCGCCCCGCTTTCCCAATTAGTGACTCTAGCTGATGGTATGTCTCTAGAAACAGCTAACATTACTCCACCACCGTCTTTTTTTTTTTTGTTAAGTGTGCAGTATCGGTCTCTGCGGTACAGTGTGTATCGGTCATCTATCAGTTCATTGTCACAAATTTTGGGGTTAAGCCATGTTTATGTAAGTGCAATTACACTATAATTCGTTGTTTGTACACTTTTTAAGATTACTTTTGTTTTTGTTCTCAGTCCTTGTACATTTTGGTAATAAATGTCAAGCATTGCGACGAGTGTGATACCAAAACATTTAAGCAAAATCAACAACCACTACTAATCCTAGACTATAAGGTTCAGGCTGTTAAGATTCTTGATCAGAATTGACTGGAATTCGACCTCCTTTCGAACGAAAACTCGCCCATTACGAACCCAGACGAATTTGTAGGACATTTCCTTAGCCTTTTTCCGAGCGGCAGCATGCAACGATTTGTTTGCCGGTGTCAAATGTTCTGTCACAAAGACCGGCTTTCTTGGACCTCCTATACCAAGATGCTGAGTTGACAGTTTATCATCAGGGGTTTTCCGATTAAATTTGGTAGTCGCGGCAAGAACATTATCTCGATGGCGAGCAGTACGTACGTAGTTTGACTATCACTGGTCGAGGCCTGTCGTTATCATTTGACATTTTAGCAACCCTGGTTGCATACTGAATGTCACTGTCAGATGGACAGGAGGACAGAGGAGGACTTTCCACAATTTTTGACAATTGCATGACTGTGTTAACTAAGTTCTCTGAACGATGCTCCGGAATACCATTAATTTCTAAATTTGAATCACGCATGTGAAGTTCTACTGTATTCAATCTTGCTGAGATGTCTCCAATGGTTGATTTCAGGAATTTATTTTCACGTTTGAGATCATTAATGATAATTGTTTTCTCCTCATAGCCTGCTTTCATTTCCTCAAATTTAACGTTCATGAATTTAAGAGATTCCTGAAAGTTGTCTATCTTCTTGTGGATGTTACTAAATTCGGTCGCCACTATTTTCTCAAGAGTTGACTTAAGAGCAATAGTTATCTCCTGTTGCAAAATTTCGCGAAGACTGCTCTCCGTTACCAGTGTTTCAGGACCTCGTGTTTGTGAAGGTGTTTTCAATTCTGCGGCACTTAATGGCGAGGCAACTTTGGGTTCCATTGTTTTCGCGACAGACTTAGGGGGAGAACCTGCAGACTTCGACGGCGACTTATTGGATTTGGGTTCATTCTGTGGAATATCTGTCATCAAATCCAGGGACTCCTTAGCCTTTGTTGGTGATTGAGTTGTAGTTTGCAAACCGACGTTTGAGGCATCGCATGAGCTATCTAAGTCTGAACCGGGGATCTCCTTAGCTTTCGGTGGCGATGTCTTTAGTTTAGCACTTAAGATTATTTTCGCGCGTTCATGTTCCCCGACACCAGGACCTTCAACTTCACTGCACTGGCCCGGACGCAAAGGGGTGTTAGAGTTATCTCGTTTTGGTACCTTGCTGCAACACTCAGGACACTTCCAAACAGCTCTTTGCTTAATCGCCATTGGTGCGAATGCTTTAGGCGATACATTGGCGCATTCAAGATCGTATTTTGACTTACATATACCGTACAGCTTAAGAAGTCTCTTCTTGGCAAGACATTTCGACAGCCCGCACACTCATTAAGAGGCGCCATTACCACTCAGTATGTGACAAAAAAGTTATAAATAAATAACAAAAATCTAAACAACTTTATGGAATCAAAAAACCAATAAAAATAACTGGATAGAAAATTTAAAAATAATTCATCGTCTGAGATTCGATCCTGCGCTCTACAGCGTAGCAGTCCTAGCGATTATACCATCGTCCAATTCAACTTAACATGGATTGTCGAAAATGTTCATCTGTTCCAAAGGTCTTTAGGTATATAAATCGGTAGTCTTTATTTTATTATTTTTTGTTGACGGTATCCCTTTTTTCTTTTTGTGATTCAATGATTATATCTTCAGCCAATTTTTCTTCACTTCACTAAGCTTTAGTTTGGTTCTATGCTAGACTGTGGTTAAAGTCAGCCGTTTTTAGGTTGAACATTGAACCTCACTCACGTCACTGCACTAAATAATTGTTTACGTTTACAACCGAATCACCGACTCACTGTGTTGAGATAACAGTATCTCTGGTTCCTTGTTACTTCACTATTGCTTTAATTAAACTCGTCAGTTCCATGAAAACTTTTGTAAATTAACTAAAAATGATTTTTGAAAAAAAAATTGACAAGAAGTCTATATTATCGTATGGCAGCGCCATCTGTTATAATATAGTCAATATTGTACATTTGCGTCAAATCAATAAAATAAAAAATAAGAGAAATGGTGCCTTATGATTTGACTGATCTGCAGAAAGAAACGCGTGAAATACATATCTATAAACTAAAACAGTAGGAGGAACAAAGTTGAGATTGATTAAGGGCTCGAGTTATGGTTATCTTAGTTGGGTACCAATACATACAAAAACAAAAACATCAGTTACCTAACTCTAAGGCTGCCATCAGACGGACTGCCTCGCAGCAACCGCGCGCAGTTGAATATATCACAGTTGAATGTAGCACAGCATATTTCAAATCACTTTCAGAGTGAATCAACCACAATAATTACAAAACTATTTCTGAAATAAAAAAAAAATATACGCGTCGACTTGAGAACCTCTTCCGTTTTGTTTCGTCGATAAAAAAAACTGAAAATCAACATAGGAGGGTCATTCAATAAATACTTAGCCTACAAAAAGTAAACGAAAATTTTGGAAAAGTGGCAATTTATTTTTCAACATAGTCTCCTTTTAGTTCGATACACTTCGCCCAGCGATGCTCCAACTTTTTTAACCCGTCCGGTCCGAAAAATAGTTTTTGTCAAACTCTGCAAAATAGGCCTCCGTGGCGGCGATGACCTCCTCATTTGATCCATATCTATTCCCGGCGAGAGATTTTTTCAGATTAGGAAACAGAAAGAGGCCAAAACACAAGGGGCCAAATCTGGAGAATACGGTGGATGGGGCAGCAATTCGTAGCGTAATTCGACCAATTTGGCCATGGCAACGGCAGACGTGTGAACCGGTGCGTTGTCGTGGTGAAACAGCACTTTTTCTTCGCCAGATGGGGTCGTTTCTTTTTTAATTCGGCGTCGAATCGGCCCAATAAACCGGCATAGTAAAGCCCTGTAATTGTTTTACCCTTCTCGAGGTAATCGATGTAGATCACACCTTGTAAATCCCAGAAAACGGTGGCCATAAATCCAGGTTTCATCCACGGTCACAAAACGACGCAAAAACTCCGCTGGATTCCGCTTAAACAGCGCCAAACACGTCTCCGATGTGGTCTCACGGTTGCACTTGTTTTCCGGTGTGAGTAAACGCGGCACCCATCGCGCCGACAGCTTTCTCATGCCGAGTTCCTCGTGAAGAATATGATGCACTATTCCTTCTGAAATGCCTACAGTCTCAGCTAGCTCCCGAACCTTCAATCGGCGATCTGCCAATACGAGATCATGGAATTTTTTTATGTTTTCCTCCGTAGCAGCTGTTTTTGGTGCACCTAGACGTGGTTCATCAAAAACCGACGTACGGCCACGTGCAAACTCGTTGAACCAATTCTTGACGGTGGCCATCGATGGAGAAGAGTCACCGTACACAGCATCCAAGCGCTCTTTGATTTCGATGCGCGTTTTTCCTTCCAAAAATAGGAATCGAATCACCGAATGATATTGCTCTTTTTCCATTTTTGTAAAACCGATCGATACATTCGCTTCCATAAGTTGTCAAATTAAAACAAATGAAGGGTTAGGAAAGAAAATTTGAAAAAAGAATAAAAAAAATTAAATTAAAAATTTAAAAAACCCCCGACTACGTGAAACCCTATAAAAAGAAAAAAATAACCTTGAAATTATGACCCTACGTAAGTACGTATGAAATTTTTTGATTAAATGTTGTCCCGTCGGGCGACCGCTCTAATTATTAGCCTAACGTTCTGTTAAAGTTTAAAATAGTAGCGGTCTCCCGACAGGACAATATTTAATCAAAAAATTTCATACGTACCGTAGGGTCATAATTTCAAGGTTATTTTTTTCTTTTTATAGGGTTTCACGTAGTCGGGGGTTTTTTAATTTTTTTATTTAATTTTTTATTTCATGCTTTTTGTAGGGATTCCTTATTATTTCTTTTCTTTTATTTTCTTGCTTTTTAAGATTCAGGTATTTTGGTATTTAATCAGGTTTTTGTAATTCACCATTTTGTGGTGGTGGCCATCTTGGATTTGAAATTTGTCATAGTGTATAGTATTCTACTAGTCAAGCCCTTTCATTTGATACCCATATTGAGGGAGTTGTGAAAAAAAAAATGTTATTTGCCATTTTGTAGTGGCGGCCATCTTGGATTTTAAATTTATCATAGTATATAGTATTCTACTAGTCAAGCCCTTTCATTTGATACCCATGTTGAGGGAGTTGTGAAAAAATATATAATCCGCCATTTTGTAGCGGCGGCCATCTTGGACCGATTTTCATCAAACATAGCTAAGAACACTTCCGACAAATTCACCTTTCAAACAAAAAAAAAAAAAAATTAAAATCGGTTCATCCGTTCGGGAGCTACGATGCCACAGACAGACATACACACACACACACACACACACACAGACACGTCAAACTTATAACACCCCGTCGTTTTTGCGTCGGGGGTTAAAAAAGAATGTGCTACAGATACACTGTGGTGAAACTCTTTTGAAACTACAGCGCCCTCTGGCGATGAGGCTAGGTACTTATTGAATGCACCTCGTACATAGGTTTGCGAGGTGTACAGCACAGGTAAAGATAACTTTGTTCAGAGCCTATTGCTAAAGCTTTTACACCAGCGCCCTATGGACCAACTACACGCAGCGGGCCTGCAATGCTCTCAGAGTACAATATAACAACGCCTTTAGGATTCTGATACGACTACCTCGATTTTGTAGTGCCTCGGGGATGTTTGCCGACGCGAGGGTGAATGAGTTTTACGCTATTATGCGCAAAAAGTCAGCCTCACTGATTCGCCGAATTCGAGGGAGTGGCAACGGAATCCTACGGATGATTGCAGACAGACCAGATTCGGCAGCTGTGGGAAGGCCCATCAGGTGCAGCCTGATGGGCCTTCCCACACCTGAGTCTTTAATAATTTATTTCAATTTTATTTTATTTTAGTCTATTTCAAATTATTTATTTTCAATTTAATTTTTTATTTATTTTAAATTATTTATTTTCAACTAGCTTCTGCCCGCGGCTTCGCCCGCGTGGATGTCGGAAATTTTCCAACGGGAACGTGCCAACAGGATAAAATGTACCCATGTGCTTCCCCAGAATGCCATCCATCTCGCGGGCCCTTTGTGGCTAATTACAATAGAAAACCAATTGTGTCTCATTAGTGGTGATTAAGAGGGTACCTATATGATACCTTTACCTAAGTACCAACCTAATTAAAAAAAAAAACTCAATAACAGATAATTAAATACCTACCTACCTAAATAAACCTATTTCTGATGATAACTAATCTAAACTCAATAAATAAGCAAAATCCCTAAAAACTAATATCTATACGAATGACTAATCCTACCTAACGGTATTATAAAATAACCTACGGTCACTACGCACACTATCAAATATACTACCTATACTTTAAAATTAAAATCTATACCTACCTACGACTTATATAAAAATAAACCTAAATAACTCTAAAAACTAAAAGGAATAAAAATGAACTCCATTGCGGGTGACTTAACCTACGACAAACTTATTATTTGCGGTTGGTGCAGTAATCGAGTCTAGGGATCGAACCGCAAAATTAAGTTTGTTTTTTATTGTATATACTTTTCCGGGATAAAAAGTACCCAGTGTGGTGCCCAGGATATTAAAGAATAATTATACCAAGTTTCAACGTAATCGAACCGGTAGTTTTTGCGTGATGCCTGAACAAACAGACAGACAGACAGACAAAAATTTTTTTAATCACATTTTTGGGTTCGGTGTCGGTCTAGTAACACCCCCTGCCATTTATTTTTTTGATATTTTCAATGTACAGAATTTTCACTTCTACAGATTTATTATAAGTATAGATCATTTATTTCGATTTTTATGTACCAACATAATTTTAAGATTATGTAATACTAACAAAATATGGACATTTAAATAGTCTTAATTAAACGAATTTTATTTTTATTTATTTATTTTATAATATACACAGACTGGATAAACTTTCAGAGACAAAAAAATATTATATTGTTCTCTTAAATAAAAATACAATAAATGATTACTTTATTTACGTGTGGACTATGCCAAAAACTAAATATTGCAACTTTAAATATTGTTACTTGCGGTCCAACAACATCTGGTACTTTATTACTCTGGTCTTTGGACCCATAAATCATAATATACAAAAAGGTCCTTCAACCAAACATGATAAGTTAGTGTTACTTGAACACTTTTGGTAAGTAGGTACCTATATACTATTGAGAATTGTACATTGAGAATATTTGGAGATTTCTTACAGTCATCTGCTGGCCCTGTATCCTTACATGCCCAAACTTGTGTCACAACACGCAGTCTACCAAGTCACAATTGCAAGATATTTCTTTCTATTAAAGGCATGATGCTGGTGGCATATGACGAAGAAACAGGTCCGTGCGTGTACAAGACGGACCCGTCCGGCTACTACTGCTCGTACAAGGCGGTGTCGGCGGGCGCGAAGGCTACTGACGCCAATGCCTACCTGGAGAAGAAGCTGAAGAAACGGTCGGACCTCAGCGCCGACGACGTGGTGCAGCTGGCCATCTCCTGCCTGTCGCAGGTGCTCTCTGTCGACTTCAAGTCCTCAGAAATTGAAGTAGGACTGGTCACCAAGGATTACCCACAGTTCAGGTGAGATTGAAGCTGTATGGATGTTAAGAGGTGAATATTCACATTTTGCCGCACACAAGTTATTGTGTTCGTTATGGATGTGTACTGCAATATATTGGCCCTGATTCCCTTGTTCACAAACTAAACTAAATTTAAGTTCTGTGCATCTTTTTATTTCATCAAGAAAAGGACAAGATAAAATATTAGTTTAGTCCTGTCAAATTAAGATACTCCATAGACAGATTTGACGTGATTGAAAACATGGCTACTAAAAATACGTCAATTTACGTCAGGCGCTGACTAGTTTGACAGGACTAAACTAATATTTATCTTCTGTCCTTAACTAAATTAAATGAAAAAAAAAAAAAAGAAAAAGATGCATTGAACTTAAATTTAGTTTAGTTTGTGAACAAGGGAATCGGCGCTATTGTATTGTTTTTACTATTGATAAAAATATGAAGTGTTTATTGTTTCACATTTCAGAGTGTTGGCTGAAAACGAGATCGACAGACATCTGACTGCTATTGCTGAGAAAGATTAAGGATTTGGCAAATAAAATCTCTATTATAATTTTTGAATAAAATGTTTCTTATACGACTTATTTTTGGTTTTTTCTTATTTTTTCTACTTGACTCTATCTATAAACCGTTACAAATCTTAGAGATATTTTCACAGTTATGTTCAATAACATTATATCTAAACAAATAACTCTGTTAGCAAGCCAGCGTTCCCTGCCGGCACGTTAATGAGTTGTCCTGGCAACTCGGTGACCACGCTGGTAAAGTTGTGCAGACTGCAGCAGAACACGAGGCCGTACACGGGGCTCTCGTAGTTGCGGTGTCGGCGTAGCTCGTGCAGCCACGGCACGCGGCCGCACGCGCTGTCGCAGAACACGGCCTCGCGGATCTCGCTGACGGCCACGAACGGGTCGTTGAGCAGCACCAGCGCCACGGCCTTGTTCGCCTGCTTGGCGTGCACCACCGTCCAGATGTACTTCGGCACCGGAAACCTTTTACCAGCTTTCAAGAACAGCTCTGTGCGCGAGTGGCCCGCCCGCAACGAGAGCACGCCGTGCGTGCCGGCGTGCACGTCCAGCTCGGCGTGGGGACGACTCAGCTTCAGGAACTTGGCGACGTCGCGATGTAGGTGGTGTAGATTGCCGTGCGCCACGCTGCGCCACACCGCCACGCGGTTGGACACGAAGTCCGTCACGCGCATGTTCTGATCCTCGAAGTAGTGGCTGCTGAGTAGCTTGGCGGACGTGAGGCTCTGGTCTGCGAAGGAGTACCGCTCGTGCTTGAGCAGCTCGTGCAGGCGCCGGTTCATCCGGACGTCGTCGGAGTAGAGGCGCTCGGCGGCGTGGCGCGTGGACGCGTCGAACATGTGGTTGAAGTTGCCGAGGATGCTGAGCGGCGCGGAGTGCTCGCTGTGCGCGACCACGGCCAGCACGTTGTGCGGCGCGTTACTCATGCGCAGGCGCGTGGCCACGGCGCGGTCCTCGTCGAAACACAGCGCGGCGAGATGGCGCGGCGCGTGCGCGCTCGATTCTTGCATGAGGTACGCGCGCCCTTGCAGGCCGCCGCAGTTGTCAACCTGCATGGGAAAAAAATGCTTTTCGACTTTTTCGTGATTCACTCGAATAAAACGTATGTTGTCAAGACGTAGATGCTGCATCTGTTACCTGGTGCAGCACATCTTCGAAGATGCTCTCCTGGCAGCCGAGCTCGAGCAGGTGCCGCAGCGAGCTGTCGGCGCGCACGCGGTAGCGGCCCGCCTCGCACAGCACAGTGAGCGTGTCCCGCAGCGGAAAGGCGAGGAACTTGCCGCCGCCGCACGCCAGCGTGAGCTCGTCGCCGGCCGGCACCGCCAGCGAGCCGTTGGCGGCGCGATGTGACGTCACCAGCGGCATGTTGTCCGGCACGCACTCCGCGCACTCCAGCTCCATCACGCATGGTGCTGCTCGTTACGAACGTACTATTTTATCATTTCTGCCGAGTCACTCGCATATATATCATGAAAAACCGACCAAGTACAGTCACGAGCACCAATATGTCAACACTTGGCAACTTTCAATTTCGATTTTTTCGTGAAATAACGAATGCAACGTTTATATACGACACATTACTTACATAAAGCTATGGGTTCGAAAATGCTATGTTCATAACAACATAAAATTTCATTCCAAAATAAAGGAGTAAATCACTTTTGAATAAAGCCGAGTGTATACATACTTTTGCTCGTGACTGTACGAGTCGGACTCGGGTTCCAATACCACCGAAACTATAATAGTTTACCGTCTTTATATTACTGGCCATTTGGCCAATTACACTTATTCTGTGAACATTTCAAGCTATTTTGGTTCTAAAGATAGCCCTGTGATAGGCTGCAGACTAGTTAAGTAGGTATAGTAACTTAGTCCCGTTAATACAGTTTGGGAGCGGAAGAGGTGTGTTTGCTCCTTTTAATATTGATACAACCCTAAACTGAGGGACTCAAGTGCTGATCATAATTATGATTTATTTATTTTACTTTAATATAAAACATGTATGTAGAAGTTTAACATACTTCTGCATAGTAAACCAGGTCGAAATTATCATGGTTGGAGAAGACTATTTTTGACACCAAATTCAAAAACGTAAGTGTTCCGCGGTAATCAAGTGAGGATTGAGGCGAGAAAGGCTCGCCACTTAATCTTCACTGAGGCACCTTTATATCTCTGGAATCACTTAATGACTATTCTCAAAATTGTTTTTCATGAAGGTTTCAAAGGTGAGGATTGTTTGGTGAAGGACAAAACATGATGTCATAATATTGTACTTACCTCATATTCTATTTAATGAATCATCAAGTTCATGAAAATGGAGCAACATGTTCCATTTCCATTAGAGCATCATTGAATGAGCAGTCCGCTCATAATATTATTTATGATATACTTACGATCAGTGAAGTGGGCAAGTTGGAAACAAAACACAAACACGACAAGACGTAGCAGCCCCATGTTAGCAGCGAGAGATACTGAGCGACTGCGCGCTATCGCGGCCGCTTGACCCCAGATAAAGCAGCCCTAGTGGCCAGGGTTTGCCGACATCAACCGCTACAATATGTACCTACTTGTTTTATTATCGTTTTTTAGAAGTAAGTAACGTAAACAACTTCTAATGTGGTGGTAATAGTAGGAAGTAGGGGTCAATCTAAGCAGGCCTCCTTTGTAGGTGATTGAATCATCTTTGTTCATCTTAAAAGGAAATGCGGGCGGAAAGACTTTTGAAAATTAGGTATTTGAAGAAACTATCGCTATCGCTCTGTCTCGCTATCTCTCGTCTATTCGTGCGATAAGGACAACTGCAGATCCGACTGACCTAAGTAAAAAGTCACATTTTCGAGGTTTGGCTCTCGCCTATTTTTTCCACCAATATTGAACCAATTTAAAAGATATTTCATAAACTGGATAAGAAGGATATATACCTACTGTGTCGCCATGTTTTCCTGTTTTCATTAATAGTTGTCAAATTTGTACCATAAGCCTCTGTTAACAGCGGTCTAAATAGGCAATTTTGAGCATTTTTTGAGGTTTCTAGCGCTTATAAAAATAATGTATTATCAAAAAGGAAAACATAGGGACATACAAGTAACTAACATTTATTATTCTGTAAAAAATCATAGCCATATACCTATGGTCTAGAAAAAACACCACTCGCATTTCCTCTTAAAGAAAGCGGCTTGGCGTAACACTAGTTCGAAGGATTTTTTATCGAAATAAAAATAAGTAGGTAGTTTAAAAAAACACGCTTTAAAACGCACTAAAAATGATAATTAAATTGACTTTATTTAGCGTGGAGCGCTTATAGAATTTAATTAAAGTCAATTCCAACTCCATCATCAGACCCTTGACGCCAAGTGCAATCAAAATCAAAAGTCATTTATTCAAATTAGGCTGAGAATCAGCACTTTTCGAACGTCAAAATTACAAAAGACAGTCCCCCAAAAACGCCCGCCCTTCGCCACTTCCTAGTGCTATCGCTGGGAAGAAGAAGTGGCGGAACAAACTCCCCAGCAGCACAGCTGTCTGTTTAGTTAAAATATAGTTGCATGTATACAATACTAGGAACCTATGTTCAGTAATGAATATTACAAGAAGCTTAAATTATTTGCCATATTATGTCAGCTAGCCACGCCAATATACCAACAAATATAATAAAAACTATACGTACTCAAGCTAAAAAATAATTAATTAAAATAAAAATAAAAACTCACTACCTAAATAAAAGCCTCCAGGCATATAGGGCGTGACAGCTTACATATTTATGCATTGCTGGGTTCGTCACATAGCTGTCACTTGCAGTCACAGATGATGAACTAGGACCATCGATGTGAAATAAATGAGTTAATACTAATAACAGTAACCTGTCAGTACCTAAGCTAATTCTGGAGAAAGAACATGAACATTGTCTTGCGTTAATTAGGGCGACCAACTATTCTTATCGTGTAAGTACCTAGTCGTTGATGGAATAGTAAGCCTTTGAACAAAGGTTGGATTTTACTTGAGCTTTAAACGCATTTAAAGGCAAGTCTAGCAAAGAAGACGGTATCTTGTTATAAAAGGTTATACCAAGCCCAACAAATGAGTTAAGAAGCCGGTGAAAGGGGGCACGTAGTTTGTCCTTATTTCTAGTGTTAACAATCTATTGGACTCGTCAAAACAAATCATATGAGCCTAAACTCGAGGGGTTTTCTAGTAGCCACTGTAGAGTTCCGATATCCACCTCCTGTCTCCATCATCAGATCAGCTCCAAGATACCAAATTATTATAATTCTGTCTTCCGAACTACATATGTTTGGATACAAAGTCAGTGGCGTAACTATACCACAGACTTATATTGGCTAGACGACGCAAGTGTATGTACTTCGCGTGTAAAAAGGGAGTAAAATTGACTTCCTTCAGCGTCATTTCTAATCAGTCCGCGCTCGAACGTTCTTGATGCTAGACGTCAAACAAAAACTAAAAAATGCCAAATTGTGCGGTATTGAGCTGTAAAAACTACACAAAAAAAGTGGGACGAGACAGTGGAAACGTTTCCTTTCAGCGGTAAGTCATTTTGTTATTAAATTATGTGTTTTTTATTGCCAATTCAATTATTTTGTGTTCATTGTGGTCGTACAATGAACATTATGCAACTTAGTGTGTATCGAATAATTCATGATACATTGCCGTTTTTAGTTACAAGGTAGTATATAGGACTTGTCTGTTAAAACACGCAATGAAAATTAAAATGATCGATATTTTCACTTATCGCTCAGCTTCGTGGTACAGTAGCTATTCTCATTTTTCTGTCAAATAAAGCAAATAGTGTTGTACACACAGTTTGTTCTCGATTCTAATCGATTTTGGAAACAGAGGAATGATAATGTTTGTTTGCGTTGTGTATTTTGTGACATGTAATTTTTTTTTACTACAATGTTTCAGTTTAGTGATTTTGTTTAGAATATTATTAATTATGTTTACAGATTTCCAAGTGATCCCAAAGTTAAATTATCACTGTTATCTTGCAAAAATCGATTAGTAGGTACTCGTTTCATTCTAAATGTAACGGGTCGGAAAATGTGGACGTCTTGACGCTGATATTAGGATTATTTAATAGTTAATTTCGTGTTACAGGACATTCACCAGCCGTCTACGTCAAATGAGTATACATCGTGTAACTTGAAGAGCGGCAAACTTAAACAATAACATGCAAGCGGAGGGGTGCGCGCACGCGACCTCTCGATCCAAAGAGTACTGGCGGACGAGCGAGGCGAAACGCGGATCGTTTTGAATCGTTTACTCGCGGACAGGGAGTTCCCATCACTAAATCGCTCATGTGACGTCACAGTAGGTAGAAAAATAATGGCACGCTTGGTTTCTATACAGACGATGAGACTTGCGTTATCTAGCCAATATAAGTCTGTGAACTATACCCTTTGTGGCCCGTGGCAAATTCATGGGATTGGTAGGGCCCTCCCTCAATGTAAAGAAGCTCAACCAACGTTATTTTTTTTTACTGGCACTTCCCCCGCGATTTCGTCAAGGTAGATTTCGTAATTTCCCTACAAAACTGAACACCTGACCGCTTCCTTGGTCTAGTGGTCGAAAAAAGTTTGCATTTCTATACTTAGGTATCTGGCTCATGGCCCTCTCGGGCCGGGGCCCCCTCCGGCTGGGGGCCCGTGGCATTTTCCCACTCCTGCCACCCTATTGTTACGCCACTGTACAAAGTTTGATTTTAATACGACAATTAGAAGTAGGTTAAAATTGACTTCGAAGATTTTGTATTGTTACAAGTGAAACTAATAAAAGCGTGTTAATAAATACAAGTAAGTTCCTCTAGCAATTTGGTTATTTATACAATACTTATACACAATTAGTAACGTTTCCGTTAGCCCAGCCAGGATGTTGTCGAAAATGGTCATTTGAATCTTATAAATAATTAGTTTTGCGGCTTCTGTAATTGTTGCACACATTTTTAACCGTATAGTTCGGTAGCGCCCCCGAATGGACCCGAACACACGAACCTCCGCTGGCTCAGTAACGGGTCCCATTGGACCTTGAAATGACGACATACGACACCCGTAATGATAATGTAAATATTGATTATGCTACCCATCAAATCTTATGAATGTGCGTTAATTAAGAGAGTTGGATAAAAAACTCATATGTTATCGCCATTCAATCTTCCATATTTAGCGCGGTAGTTTATTAATTTACCTTTATTAAATTCAAGTCTGTAAATGCGATTATCGCCATTTTGATGTCAGTGGTGGTCGATTTCGAAAATCCAAACTCCACCACAGGGGCAATGAATAATACATGATTTAATTATTTGACGAATTCATCCATTGTTCATGTTAAATAAGTAGTGGTAATGTAGTATTTTGATATCTAAAGTCGAAGTATCGCGCCAATCGTGCGGGTTTTCATTTTTACTTATAAGATGTAAAATGTGAAAAATATTATTACAAATATAAAAAACACGAAAATGCCCAAATCCTAACGTAATATATTGAAACACAGGTCCAATAACACGTATTATTCATTACCACTTTTTTTTTTTTTTTTTTGAGCATGGGAAATCATCAAATGACTTCTCCCGCTCTGGGTGGAGCAGGAGGGAGTGTCAGACTCTTACTGACTAAAACCCACCCGTGTTCCTTCCTTAGACCTTTGTGTTCCAGGGCAGCGGTAACCCTTTCGGACAATCCCGCTACCCTGGCAGGCTTCGGCCCTATGGGGCCCCGTCACTCATGCTGACATCTCTTCATTACCACTACTTAATTTGTGTTCAAAATCGCCGACCATTGCTGTTTTTTTTTTTATCGTAATGATGTGCGAAAGCGTCAAACCGATTATGTCAAACGATTTTTTTTTTTTAATTTCGATTGACCCGAGTAATTAATATGACGAATGTCAGAAATCGATTCTCAGAAATTGAAATAAAATTATTTTAAGCATTAAATACAACAAGCATATTTTATAATAATGATTTATGCTTTCCTAATGTAATTTTAATCGTTTTTTGGACATTATATTGAAACTGAGTCAATAACAGAGGACCTATGACCATAGTCATTTATTCAATTTCGCGCCGAATTGTTTCTATATTTGAATTTATATTCGGAATGCGCTTGCTATTCAAAATTATTTTTATTTATTGTGCAATTATTAATTTTTGATACTTTCTAATAGTTTGCTACAGAATGCCCAGTATACATTTTTAGATAGGCTTAGCAAAAGTTTGGGAAATGATGACAGATTAATTAAGTATTCCGCAAACACTTTACATTTATGTTTTTTTAGCTGTAGGAGCTTGGTAGTTTTTATTTATATTAGTTTACTTGAGTAATAGAAATAGTTTACTTTTAACTTTTTGTGGTAGTTTCCCAACGAAATTAAAAAAAAAACTGGCCAAGTGTATGTCGGACCATGCACAGCAAATTAATTTATTTACGTTACACGTCCGTCTTTGGGTCTCAGAAATTCATATGTGTACCAAATTTCAATTTAATCGGTCCAGTAGATTCGAAGCAAATAAGAAAAGACAAGATCCACAGACACAAGTGATCCTGCAAGGGTTCCGTTTTTTCATTTGGACGTACGGAACCATAAAAAATTACACACCTAACCACACCGTACGTAATTAAAATGATTAATTTCAAAAATAAATTAATTCATGAAAAATATACCAAAGAGGATATATATAGTTTCTACACCTTTTTTATATTATTTTGCAAATTCCGATTATCGATTAGGCTTTATGCAATTTTTGAATCGAAATAAGAAAACTGGACGGATGGTCAGCACTAAGAAGTGTCATGTCGGAACACAATTTTTTGTAATTTTTATCAAGACTTGATTGCGTTTTATAAGTAGTTTAAGTACGAAAAATGGTAAAAGTAAGAACGCGGAGAGATTGATAATATCTTTTTTTTTCCCTTTTGCATATTTTCAGCAAGAGAATAGGTTGTTTATGTACATATTTCCAGCGAGTTTAAGGTGCCTACCTTTTGGATAGGTGTAGTAATACCTATTCTAAACAACTTTTGTAGTAGACTAACGGAGTTTGACCAACCTCAACAAATAATTAATGATATTTGCCACAAATATATTGTATAAAATAAGCGCGGAAACATATTTTTCTTAATGAATTTGAATGCTGAAAGTTGATGTAATTTACTGAATTTCATGACGTAATTCGCAACATTCCGTCGAGTCAGCTGATACCTATGTCATATGTCAAAATCTAGTCGAGCAGAGTGGTTTTTGTTGCGCTTATAGTTTTTTAATTATTTCACAAAAACATATCCTGCTGGGGTAACGTTACCCCAGCCAGATCTTTTTCTTTCTAATGGGAGTATTTAAAAAAAAAACTAGCTGTAAAATTAGTTGTCTATAAGAAGTAAATGTTGTGCCTTATTTTGTATTTGTTCTTTCTTCGGTTGCGAAGTTATTCGAGATTTTGCTGGGGTAACGTTTTTGGTTTTGCTAAATCTTTGAAACGGTTAAGCGGATACTTATCATATTTTGTAGTACATGACTTCTTAGGAATTACAGTTTGGCAAGAAAGTCTTGAAACGGAACTAAAATATTTAATAATTGGCAACACTTGCTCTGCCTTGTCGAGTAAGGTACATATTCTGTCATTTCTTGTAATCGGTGACTGGTGACCCCAAAGAGTATAATAATAATACGGGAGAAGAGAGCCCTCTTGTGCCATTTCGAAGCATCCAGATTCGAAACGCCATCTGCATTTCTTAACTGGAACTTAGGCTCTATAGGTGGCTATAGATAAGCATGAATGTATGTGTACCTAGGTACGTATAGATCAGTAAGTTTGGTTTTTATGTGATCATTCAAATTTTTTTAGCTGTTGTAGTCATATGTTGATCAATATGCGACTGGCGAATAATAATAATGATAAATTTACTAAATTACAATAATTAAAATTTGAATGATGGTGATTCAGAAGTAAAAGTGTCCTAATATAAATTGACCGCATATTGACAACATATAACGCAACAACAGCTAAGAAAAATTGAATGATCACATACATCAAACGCTAAATTTCGCCAGAATTGGCAGTAACACAATAATGAACTATTTTGCTTTAATTTATTGTAATTTGTAACCGTGTAACGGCTAAGAGTATATTAATAAACGGTACCGGCGACCATAGACTATACACTTATAAACTGAGACCGGCGACCATATTGTGTGATGTTGCCAGAATATGTCACACAATAAGGATTTCCGTGACACGGTTGCAATAATTGATGATGCCGGTCAGAAATGAAATACTTATAATAATGTAATAATCTTGATGTAAAATGTTATAATTATTGTTTTAAATTATAGAGAACTCTTGTATTTGATTTTCTTATTTGCATTTAAGTTGGTATCACAGAGACATCTATCGATGATTATTAAACTAATAGCTTCTTCGTTAACAAAAGTAGATGGCGACTCTATCTTTACTAAAGTTGTGCATGTTCTAACTGTCTCCCCCCTGGGTGACCCATTGTGTTCATAATGAACAGATCTGTTATTCGTAGCTCCGCAAGAGCGATAATTTATAAAGTATACGTGAAATGTTTGGCGGAACTCGATGCCGGACAAATTTTATCCTATCTCAACGATGTGTTTAAAAGAACCGCTGAAATGACAGGTAGAATTATATTTTATACGTGTAATTAGATCTAATGTGTGTATTTCAAGGTGCAATATCTATTATAAACCTTTTAAACAATTATTGAAATGTACATTCACGAATTTGAGGTTATGTTTACAAAACACATTCGGAATGCAGCGCGTTCGTATAATTTTGATACTTTTTGTTAATACTGCATAAATCACTGAACAAAAATAACTATAGTATTTTTTAGGTAAATCCATCAGTACTATAAGGCGAATTGCGATAGAAGGACAAGGTGCCAAGTGTTTTACAAGACCCCAGGTTTTGTAAAACATAAAATTGTCTCACACACAGACTTATATTGGCTAGACGACGCAAATGTATGTACTTCGCGTGTAAAAAGGGAGTAAATAAAATTGACTTCCTTCAGCGTCATTTCTAATCAGTCCGCGCTCGAGCGTTCTTGATGCCAGACGTCAAACAAAAACTAAAAAATGCCAAATTGTGCGGTATTGAGCTGTAAAAACTACACAAAAAAGTGGGACGAGACAGTGGAAACGTTTCCTTTCAGCGGTAAGTCATTTTGTTATTAAATTATGTGTTTTTTATTGCAAATTCAATTATTTTGTGTTCATCGTGGTCGTACAATGAACATTATGCAACTGAGTGTGTATCGAATAATTCATGATACATTGCCGTTTTTAGTTACAAGGTAGTATATAGGACTTGTCTGTTAAAACACGCAATGAAAATCAAAATGATCGATATTTTCACTTATCGCTCAGCTTCGTGGTACAGTAGCTATTCTCATTTTTCTGTCAAATAAAGCAAATAGTGTTGTACACACAGTTTGTTCTCGATTCTAATCGATTTTGGAAACAGAGGAATGATAATGTTTGCGTTAGGTATTTTGTGACATGTAATTTTTTTTTACTGCAATGTTTCAATTTAGTGATTTTGTTTAGAATATTATTAATTATATTTACAGATTTCCAAGTGATCCCAAAGTTAAATTATCACTGTTATCTTGCAAAAATCGATTAGTAGGTACTCGTTTCATTCTAAATGTAACGGGTCGGAAAATGTGGACGACTTGACGCTGATATTAGGATTATTTAATAGTTAATTTCGTGTTACAGGACATTCACCAGCCGTCTACGTCAAATGAGGATACATCGTGTAACTTGAAGAGCGGCGAACTTAAACAATAACATGCAAGCGGAGGGGTGCGCGCACGCGACCTCTCGATCCAAAGAGTACTGGCGGACGAGCGAGGCGAAACGCGGATCGTTTTGAATCGTTTACTCGCGGACAGGGAGTTCCCATCACTAAATCGCTCATGTGACGTCACAGTAGGTAGAAAAATAATGGCACGCTTGGTTTTTATACAGACGATGAGACTTGCGTTATCTAGCCAATATAAGTCTGTGGTCTCACATAATGTGGGATTAGTTGACATCAAAGTATTTTGAAATACCTGATAATTTTATTTTTAATTCATTAAATTAAATAACTGCAAATGTTATCGTTCTAGGCAGTGGCTGAACAAACGTTCCAGAGCTTTTCTTGTTTTCATAAAACCCGCTAATATTCACATTTATTAAAAAAAAAAAAGTAGGGATCAAAACCGTTTTAGTCGTGCTATATAGGGTTACAACATGCACGATAGTGGCGCCACCATTATTTTCACGACTTTTTTGCCAAGCTGTAGTTTAAATTTGTTCTGCAATAAAAAAACCAAAATAATGCATAGCTTAAAGGTTATTTCATTAAATAGAAAAACACTTCAATTGGTCCCAGCACTCTCAATAAGAGGTTTAAAGACTTACTTTAAACGTTATTTTGAAGCTTGTAATTGCCTTCAAATGTATGTGAAGTTTCATTAGTATCCTGTAAGTATTTAACAAGTTATGATGATATTCAGTTCTTCACGAGCACGGTCATGATGCGCGCGGTGTTATTTGGCCACTGATAAGCCTGTTTATGGATATATGAACTGAATGTTATGTCAATTATTACTTGTTTAATAATAATAATAATAATTTATTTATTTCAGACCATTGATCCATATAGTGTTAGTAAAATCTTAACCTATTGTTAGTACATATGATGCGTACATAAAAATAAAAAACTTAAATTAATTAGCGACATGTACGCCAGTACGCACATGCCTAGCTGCCCAGTGCCTAATGAAAGGCCCATCAATTTTGTCCGCCAGTGTAGCCAGTATGTTGTTGGGGCTACCCCTGAATCGCTTCAGCATACTCGCACATCGCTTGCGCATAACGGCATAAAAATCATCTAACCTCGCTTCAGCGAACATGCCAGACGCGCTACAAAACCGAGGTAGCCCCAACAATATCCTCAACGCATTGTTATACTGAACGCGCAGAGCGTTGTAAGCCTTCTGCGTATACCTTACCCACAGGCTGCACGTGTAAAACGATTGACAAAACGCTCGAAAAGGAGTCAGTTTCACCTCCCTAGTACAACGTGCAAACCTGCGAGCCAGCATATTGCATCTGGCTGCCAACGCTCTGCGCTCCCTGTCTAAATCTAGGTCATCCATGAGAAAGTCCGTGACAACATGACCTAGGTATTTAAACTGCGTAACGAACTCCAACGGAGTTCCTCGTAAGTTAATAGATGGAATATTAACAGGTGTATTGTTGCGCACTCTAAAAACAATTACCTTGCTCTTGGTGGCATTATACCTCAAGCCATGAGCCTCCGCGTACCTCTCACAGATGGCCAACAATTTCCTCAGACCACAGATTGATGGACTGAGCAGCACCATATCATCAGCGTAACTTATGTTGTTGATCATAGTTCCATCAACAGAACATCCGATCTTGGTGCTGCTCAGCTCACCAATCAGCCGATCCATATACACATTAAAAAGACTCGGTGAAGTCAATCCCCCCTGCCTTACCACACAATCTAATCCATATGACTCAGATTGAGCATCCGCCCACCTAACATAATTATTCTGATGCTTATACCAATATTTAAATAAATCTATGAATTCAGTAGGTAGTTCAGTATCATCCGACAGTTTTTGCCACAAAACATCATAATTTACTAGGTCAAAAGCTTTTGGCAGGTCAAGAAAACATCCATACACTGGTGTTCTCCTGTCTGTGTAGTACTGCACAGTCTGCTTGAGACACAGGATGGCACTTTCAGTGGACAAGCCGGCTCTAAAGCCAAACAGCGCATCGTGCAATTTAATGTGTTTATTCAACCGCTTCTCAAGCAGACTGTCCAACACCTTGCCAATGACTGTTGCTAATGATATAGGTCTATAATTAGATTTGTCGGATGAGTCACCTATCTTACTTTTAATTATGGGAACTACAACTGTTCTTACCAGATTCTCAGGCAGGTAGGAATGACTCACATAAAAATTAAACATCATGGTAAGCAATCTGGTCAAGTGTACACCGGCGAACCTTAAGTGCTCAACACTCAGGCCATCATGCCCCGGTGACTTACCCCGCTTCATACTTTTTAATGCCATTTTAATTTCCTTATTTGAGAATCTTACATAAAAATCACCTTCACACAAGGTCCGAGTGTCTCGCACAGATGTGTCTGTAATGTCTGTATTAAGTGGCGCTACCTTAAAGTGATTTAAACTTTATTACTTAGGCGAGTATTCTTGCCAAGTTTCAAGTTTATTAACCTAATAAAGACGATTTTTCATATAAACTGTATCCCTGCTTTTCAACCCCACAGGGGTGGAATTAAAAATAAATCGTTTGGGATGTATTTATAACTTGACTTAAAGATTATTTATACAAATTTTCGAGCTAATCAAGCCATGCAGTAAAATCCTCCCCTGTAAAATTGACTACCATTTCAGCCCGTCACTGGTAATTTACGAAAAAACAATATTCTTTACTTTCGATCGTAGGTATAAATAGTGTGTAAAGTATAAGTATACTTTTCATCACGCTACTATCAATAGGAGCAGAGCAGTGAAGGGAAATGTTGGGAAAACGGGAGAAGTTACTCCATTTTTTAAGCTTCCGTCGCGTGTGCAACCTTAATGGTTAAAGCTACACAGAAATCATGTATGACGGAAATGTTCTCTTTAAAATTATATAAAAAATATCCCACAACAGCATATGTCTATCTTTTATGGTTGACTCACAATAACACGTGTAACTCCCGATAGCTTAGCAGTTCGAAGAAATCTGATTATATTTGTCTACTCTTAAGTAGGGGTAGTCAATTTTACATTGACTACCCCTTTTCAGCCCGTCACTGGTAATTTATAAGATTTTCCATGCAAACAGAATACCCCTATTTCACCCTCTTAGGGGTGGAATTTCGAAAAACCCTTAGTGGATACCTACTCTTCACTAAGACCACACCCTCCAAATTTCATGTCTCTAGGACCAGCGGTTCAGGCTGTGCGTTGATATATCAGTCAGTCAGTGAGTCAGGACTTTGAATTTCTGCCAGGGTAGCGGGATCGTCCGAAAGGGTTACCGCTGCCCTGGAACATAAAGGGCTAAGGAAGGAACACGGGTGGGTTTTAGTCAGTAAGAGTCTGACACTCCCTTCCGCTCCACCCAGAGCTGGAGGGGTCATTTGATGATTTCCCACCCTAAAAAAAAAAGGACTGAATTTAATATACCTATATATAGATTTTAAATCTAAAGTTACAGTCTTGAAACATATTCAAAAACCAATAAGGTAACATAGAACGTATTAATCAGTCAGTAATTAAGCTAGGTAGTAGCTAGCAAGTAGGTATTAGAATGATCGGCATTGCCGATTAGTCGGCCGACTAATCGGCATTTTGAAAACCGATTAGTCGTCTACTCGGTTAATCGGCAAATACTATATGTAGTCGGCCATCTCTAATCTTAAGATAAAATATTACAGTATCTTAGCCGTGTGCAAAACTCCACTGCGGGTGACATAACCTATGACAAACTTATTATTTGCGGTTGGTAGAGTAATCGGGTCTAGGGATTGAACCGCAAAATTAAGTTTGTTTTTTATTGTGTATACTATTCCGGGATAAAAAGTACCCAGTGTGGTGCCCAGGATATAAAAGAATAATTATACCAAGTTTCATCCTAATCGAACCGGTAGGCGTCGAGCGTGATTCAGTATTCACGCGCGATGGCTTATTATTAGGGTATTTCATGTATAACTTTGGTGTTTCTATACCGATTTCTATGATTCTTTTTTATGGAATAGTTAATACTTAATGTTAACTTTTTTAATTAGGGATGACAGAGTGTTATAAACGTAAGAGTAGACAAATATAATCAGATTTCTTCGAACTGCTAAGCTATCGGGAGTTACACGTGTTATTGTGAGTCAACCATAAAAGATAGACATATGCTGTTGTGGGATATTTTTTATATAATTTTAAAGAGAACATTTCCGTCATACATGATTTCTGTGTAGCTTTAACCATTAAGGTTGCACACGCGACGGAAGCTTAAAAAATGGAGTAACTTCTCCCGTTTTCCCAACATTTCCCTTCACTGCTCTGCTCCTATTGATAGTAGCGTGATGAAAAGTATACTTATACTTTACACACTATTTATACCTACGATCGAAAGTAAAGAATATTGTTTTTCGAAAATTACCAGTGACGGGCTGAAATGGTAGTCAATTTTACAGGGGAGGATTTTACTGTATGGCTTGATTAGCTCAAAAATTTGTATAAATAATCTTTAAGTCAAGTTATAAATACATCCCAAACGATTTATTTTTAATTCCACCCCTGTGGGGTTGAAAAACAGGGATACAGTTTATATGAAAAATCGTCTTTATTAGGTTAATAAACTTGAAACTTGGCAAGAATACTCGCCTAAGTAATAAAGTTTATTATTATATAAGTTTTTCCAAACGGGGTAATTTTGAAAAATTTATATAATAATAAACTTTATTACTCAAAGGGGGATATAGGGGTCTTGAAGTTTGTGTGGAAGTAATTGAATGCGCGGTCCAATTAACTCGAAACTCAGTATTAATAGTTTTGACAGAAAATAATTAATAATAATTATGTACCTAAAGTTGTCGAAAATTGACCCCTGACGGGGCAAAAAGGGGTAATTCGGTTTTTAAGGGGAGGATTTAAACTTGAAACTGTATGTTACATTTTCACACGTAAACCACTGAACTTCTGATTTGGCAAAGAGATAGATGGCATCCTAGGGAAGGACATACTTTTTATTAGGGTAGCACGTTCCCGTGGGATAATTTCCGACATCCACGCGGGCGAAGCCGCTGGCAGAAGCTAATACAAAATAAGGCACAACATTTACTTCATCTAAACAACAAATTTTATAGCTAGTATTTATTTAAATACTCCCATTAGAAAGAAAAAGGTCTGGCTGGGGTAACGTTACCCCAGCAGGATATGTTTTTGTGAAATAATTAAAAAACTATAAGCGCAACAAATTTAAAAATGTGTGCAACAATTACAGAAGCCGCAAAACTAATTATATGACGGAGTCATTCGTTTGACTATTCGGAGCGTCAGCGCCATCTCGTGGCGCTGGACAGTCTAGCCTGAGTTCGTGGTGGGAGCGACCGCTACAAAGAACGGTGTAAGCAGAACTCTCGGGATCATCGAATCATTGGACATCGTACGAACAACATGTGCTCAGAAACTGTCAGCGTTCCGTATCGTTGAACGTGTACCTATAGTGCGTGATTCGCTAGTGTGACTAACTTGTTCGTAAATTATAATCTGATTTGAAGTGCAAACCGTTTTTCTATTGTGTTAACCAACACTACCCATAGTACGCCCACAGTAATTAAAATATGCCTGATGCTAACGAGAGACAGTCATACCTATCTCCGATATCAGAACTGGGATTCGTGTTGGTTCATGCACAAAATGAGAACGCTTAAAGTGAAAGTGACCGTTGATATTTGAAAAACAAAGTGCAAACATGCGAACGCTTATCAAATAATCGTGTGGATCTGTCCAAGTTCGACCCAGACAAAGGAGATACGGATGCGCAAGCATGGTACAGACGCCAGCAGGTCAACCTACCCGAAACTGTCAAATTTTCCCAATCAACCTTGAACCTTAATACTCTAGCGATAAAGTTGAAAATCTATTGAAAGAAATTTGACAGATTGTAGTAGCATGTTTATTAAAAAAAAAACTTTTTACAAAAAAAAAAAACCGCCTTCAAAAAAAAGCAAACAAAAACGTTCCTGCACTAAAAAGTAAAAAATAAAAAATTGAATTCCTGTAAAGAAACTTAATTTAAAGGTAAACTTATTTGACATTAATATTTTGCAAATATTCAAAATTGTTTACTTCTTTTTGGAGTCGGTGCCAGCAGTTGTATCCTGTGCCATTTATTTTTTCAATTCACGATTATAAAATTTTAAAACAGATGCTTACAAACTTAATGCTTCAAAAATTTCAAAGTACTTAAAAAGTGGCAGGGGATTTTTATACGTATGTATAATTATTATTATTTAAAACAAATTATTGTGAAAATTGTGTCAATTTGATTTAGAGTACAGTCTAGTCTGTATTTGTGTTTTAATTATTCTAGGTATGCAATAGGTATCTTGGTAGTTTTATAGTAAATGTTAGAGGTCGTTTTTCGAGGTATTGTTGCCCATACGTATTTCCTTGCCTTGGCTGGCACCGACTCCAAAAAGAAGTAAACAATTTTGAATATTTGCAAAATATTAATGTCAAATAAGTTTACCTTTAAATTAAGTTTCTTTACAGGAATTCAATTTTTTATTTTTTACTTGTTAGTGCAGGAACGTTTTGTTTGCTTTTTTTTGAGGCGGTTTTTTTTTTTGTAAAAAGTTTTTTTATTTCTAGCCGTTTAGTGTATTTTTTATTATAATATAATGGCAACGTAGTTAATATCTTTTCTACATAGAATATTATTTTGAAGAAGTACCAATATCATACAAGTAGGTACATATTACTGTCTACTTTCTGATCTTTAATTTGATCCCGTAGAGAGATGATAATATGACGCATGAAATAGGTAGGTACTGTCGATTCTTATGCGTCGTATGCTGCCTCTAATATTGAGCTGGGCGGTAACAGTCCATAAACTACAAGGGACCACCCTCTGTAATGGCCCGAGCGGTGGCGTTGTCGATAGGTGTGTGGGAGACACTTGATTGAGACACGATTTAAAACAACTGAACTTTTACTGTAGTCAAACGAGGTATACTCTTACAAGATAATATTAATTTACAGGAATTGATATAAGGAACTCACATATTGAACTGAACTAACTGAACTGTTGAACTGTTGAACTGTTGAACTAACTTAGGAAAGAGCGGTGGTAACTATTTATACATGAATCGTTAATGGAAGGGGTAGATAAGTACCACGACCCTTGTTCCTTCATTAATCATATAACAACAATAATTAACTAATGCTATTCTAAACATCATAAGTCTTATGAGGACAAAGTCAATCGATTACTTAATGATAGCAATATTCTAATGACAGTGAGAAAGGTAAACAATATCAATGTCCATTACACCTCCCCTCTTAAAATGGAAATAATTTGAAAAATTATTGACATCAAAATTTATAATTGCTTATTTAGTTTTTATTTGAGCAATTCTTGATGAACGTCTCAAAGGAGTGTGTTCTTGAGATTGGCTTGGAATTTGTTCTTGAATTTCTTCCATCTCAATGTCATTGTTACTATTATTGGTTTTTCTGTTTAAATTAAAAGTAATGCAATTAGTTATTCTTCCACAACAATTTCTAGAATCTTCTAGTGCTAACAATCTAGTTTGTGGTGAACAAAAGAATTTTCTTTTTAACAAATATTTTCCTATCCTATAAAGTATATAAAAAGCTATGAACTTAACTATAGATAAAAATATGAATACAAAGTAAGTATTATTCTTAACTCTATGGAATATATCATCATTATTAATTTCATCCAATAAATCGTTTATTTTGTCAATCTTGTGACTAGCTATATTCAAGTCATTGAGATTCATACTAAATTTATTGAATGGAATAAAATCTAACTTATCCTCTACGGTATTGTTTTTCAATTTATTACAACAATTATCATTAACAATATCGAAATCTGGAAGTACAGATAAATGGTTTGACATCATATCTTGATTTGATGAATGTAACATAATATTAGGAGAATATAATTTACAATTCTTTTGTAATTTTAGAATACCTGTAGATTTTAATTCTAGATCGTGAGGTTCTTCATTTTTACAAGAAATAGTTGAAATAACTTTACTAGGTATTACAAACAACCAAGTATTTTCATTTTCTAATCTATACCATTGTTCTGATTTAATTAAACCAATCCTTGTATCACAAGATGAAGGAATTTGATTTTTTGTACCTAAGAATAATGCTAATTCACAATTATCTTTAGCATATACTGAATATAAAGGATTTTCAAATTCACAAATACGATTATTATTTTTAGACAATTCCTTACAACTATTAATATTTTCTACAGTGGTATAATGAATTTTATTTTCAGAGATCAGAAGGTATTTCTCTGTAGGTAATATAAAGACATAGGTATTATTTTTATTTAGAATTGGTACAGGAACTAAATTATATACATCATAAGTTTGTTGAATAATCAAAGGAGTCTTAATTATAAACACAATTTTTTCATTCATGTAATAAGAAATAATGCTAACTAACGATAGCAATTCTGATGCATTATCCATATTTAAATCCAAAGGATATTGTGTATGAGTCGGAACATGTGATACAGTTTTCTTTAATTCGTAAATATATTGTTCAGGAGTAATTATAATTGGATGTAGGTTATTATTTTTAGCGAATAATATGGCATCAATCACCATAGAAATTTCATTATTTATTTCGCTGATTTTAAACGGTTTACATGTACTTTGACTTCCTTCCTTTTTATTAATACTGTTACGTTTACTGGTGAATTTATTTCTATAATTTCATATGGACCGGTAAACTGTGGAGAAAGTTTCTTTGATCTTCCTGGTTTACTATTTTCATTTGTAATATACACCTTATCTCCTAATTTGTAATTTTCCGTTTTACATTTTTTATCGTAATATTCTTTATTTTTATTTTTTGAATCGATTAAATTATGTCTCGCTAATTCTCTAGATTTTCTTAATTTTAATGTTAAATCATCAATATAATCATCATAAGAATATTTAAATTCTGGTTGCGCGGTTATAGATGAAGGTAAGCTTGGCTTATTTCCAAATAGTAATTCATGTGGTGAAAATTTGGTTGATGTATGGATAGCAGTATTATAAGAAAACATCGCGAAATCTATCCATTTATCCCAATCGTTTTGATCTTCTTTAATAAAATGTCTTAAATATTCTGCTAGAGTAGCATGACTACGTTCTAGACTACCGTTTGTCTGCGGGTGATATGCAGTGGTAGTCAATTGTTTGATTTTAAACAATTTCGAAACTTCTTTTAAAAGTTTCGACGTAAAGTCGGCACCTTGATCTGTTAGAATACTTTTGGGAATACCAAATTTACATACAAATTCTCTAACAAAAACATCTGCTACTGTTTCTGCACTATGTTCGGGTAAAGCGTAAGCCTGAGAATACTTAGTTAAGTCGTCTTGAAGAGTCAAACTCAAACTCAAACTCAAACTCAAATCATTTATTTCAATTAAACCCTTTCAGGCACTTTTGAATTGTCAAAATTAAATTGTCGGTCAGTTAGTCAGAAAATTGAAGCTAGTTGCCCATTCCAAAACGTAGATCTCTGTGGAGAAGAACGGGCAAGAAACTCCACGGACACTCTTTTAAATCAAGATATTATTACAAAATCCTGGGTACATTATTTTTATTGCTTCTATATGTGAGAACAATGTAAAAAAAACTAAACAATTTAAAATATAAAATTCAAAAATAAGCCCTGGCAGTTAAGAGATGACCAGTCTCAACCGACGGCGCCCGTTCACGAACATGACGCGTGGATCAGCACCATCCAGCTCAACCATTTCGTAGGGAACCGAATGATCCAACACACGCGCCACCACCAGTGAGACATTTAAGTGAGCATGACATATTCTTAACTGCCGAGCTCTGTCAAGTCAACATCAAAATATCGTAAAAAAAAAAAGAAACGAATCCATGGTTCTTACATTTACAAAATTTAAAAAAATGCTTCTAAATTATACAAAACTATAGTTTGCAATTTATTTAAATATGAGAAAAAAGAAAAAAATACTACCAATCGGGAAGAGGTATATAATATTGAAGTATATTAAGAATTAAAACTTGAATGAATAAAGTATACATTAAGTTCGTAATGTCAAAAATATTTAAAAAAAATAAAACAAAAAGGGGAAGCATCTCTTCCAAATATTGAAATTGCAATCAACTAGCGTACCCAAGTGCCTGTGGAGCAGGACCAGCATTAAGCCAAGCATTTTTATCAACGATATACTCATCCAATTTATAATATGCTTGTCTACATAGTGTGCGTTTAATGCATGTTTTAAATTTCTTCTCATTTAGTTGAAGAATATCGAGTGGTATTTTATTATAACATTTTACACAGTACCCCATAAAAGAAGTTTTTACTTTAGACAATCTGAAACGCGGTTGATCTAGCTTGTTCCTATTCCTAGTGTTAAAATTATGCCTGTCACTTATCTTACTAAAAAGATGTAGATTTTTCCGAACGTACATAATGTTTTCGTATATATATTGACAAGGAACCGTCATGATGTTAATTTTTTTAAACAGTTCCCTTAGAGATTCGCGTCTGCTGAGATTGTAGATGGCTCTGATAGCCCTCTTTTGCAGGATGAAAATAGACTCAATATCTGCAGCCCGTCCCCACAGCAAAATACCGTAAGACATGATGCTATGGAAGTAACTAAAATAGACCAGTCTCGCGGTATCCACGTCTGTTAATTGACGGATTTTCCAAACAGCGTAAGCGGCTGAACTTAGCCGCCCTGCAAGTGATGTTAGGTGAGGACCCCACTGCAGCTTTGAGTCAAGCGTGATCCCCAAGAAAACCGTATTTTCGACGAATTCAAGTATCTCCCTATTCAATACAACGTGACATTCACTACTTCTAACATTCGGTAAAGCGAATCTAATGCATTTAGTTTTTTTCTCATTTAATACTAAATTATTTACAGTAAACCAATTATGGACCATAAGCATAGCGTTATTTACGTCGTCAAGCTCCTGTGCACGTCTGCTTACTTTAAAAATCAGTGATGTGTCATCAGCAAATAACACCATTTGTGGCCGGGTTTTTAGTAAATGAGGTAAATCATTTATATATACTAAAAATAGGAACGGCCCCAATATTGAGCCCTGCGGTACACCCATTTTGACTTTTAAGCCCAATGAGTTCACACCGTTTATTTGAACTTGCTGAAATCTATCATTTAAATATGATTTTAATAAGCTAAGAGCTAGTTTACCCAGTCCGTAATGCTCAAGTTTCAACAGCAGTGTTTCGTAATTCACGCAGTCAAATGCCTTGGATAGGTCGCAAAAGATGCCTATTGCATCTTGTGCCTCTTCCCATGCGTTAAAGATGTGTTTTAATAAGGTGACACCGGCGTCAGTTGTACAACGTCCCTTGGTGAAACCATACTGTTGATCGTGTAGGATGTTGTTACGATTGAAATGATTGAGCATTTGATTTAACATTACTTTTTCAAACACCTTGCTGAAAACCGGCAAAACCGATACGGGTCTATAATTATTTGTGTCTTTACTGTCCCCAGATTTGAAAAGTGGAATAACTTTACTGAACTTCATTAAATCCGGGAATACCCCTTGATCTACACACAAATTAAATATTAGAGCTAAGTAGGGTGCAATTGTCTCAATAATGGATTGACAAACTTTAGTAGACATGCCCCACAGATCTTCGGTAAGTTTAATCTTAAGTTGCTTAAATGCCTTTATAATGACTATAGGGTTAATATGGTTAAATTTAAATTCCACAGTACAGGCTGAGACATTCGCTCTTAATAATTCTATAGCTAGTGCGGGCGAGGAATTTAAAGTTTCTGTAGTTTTAATTGGGATATTGGTAAAGAAAGTTGTAAATTCCTGAGCAACATCGATGTTATCGTTAATGAGACCGCGGGAAGTGTTAAGTGAGAAATCAGTATTACGTGTTTTGTTCCTGTTCGTTTCATTGTTAATAATCTTCCAAACGGTCTTTATTTTATTGTCTGCTGATTTAATCTTGTTACTAATGAATGAAGCTTTAGCTGCTTTGCAGATATTTTTAAAAGTTTTAGAATACGTAGCAACATACTTATTAAAAGTATCCGTGTTAATATACGGCTTAAGGCCATACAGTTCAAATAACCTGTCCCTACTTTTTCTGATTCCTTTAGTTGCCCAGTCACTGAATAAAAACTTAGGGCAAATAGTTTTAGAGTTCTTCTTAAAATAATGATTGAACTCTGTTTGTACTAATGAAAATAATTCTTTATACAAAATATTACCACTAGTCATACTTAGGCCCTGAGCATTTAACTTGCTATTTAAAGTTATATTAAACTTATTCAAATTACTTGATGTTATTGGTCTAGTTTGAATCTGCACTTTTTGAATCGGTGTGTTGGACTTAAAATAAACGGTTTGACCGCTGTGATCAGAAGGGAGATAATTTACAATGGCCTTCTCTAGATATTCGCAGCAACAGAAAACATTATCAATACATGTAGTAGTAGCCGTAGTTATTCGTGTAGGTTCCAAAAACACAAAATATATTTATTTTCATTGAGAGTCAATGGAAGAGGTCATACAATATCTAAACTAACTCTTTCAAATGCTTCGCTTGCCGTTGACGTTATAATCATAGGTTCTCTATGTTTTTTCCGTACGAGTTTGTTTTGTTGGCATGACTCACACTGTGATATAAAATCTTTTATTTCTTTTTTCATGTTTTGCCATTTATAAATATTTTTTATTCTTTTGTAAGTCTTGTGGAAACCTGCATGGCCTGCCATAAGACTACTGTGCATCTCTTTTAAGATACCTGGAATTTCATTTGGTGAAGGAATAATTAATGTATTATTATATGTATTTATTTTAATATTTGTTTTCCTGAATATGAATCTTAACATCGTTCTTGACTTTTTACAATTAAATCTGTCATATTTGTCTCCGAGACGAGGTAAGTGTAACTCGCTTTCCTTTTCTTTTATTAAATGTTCCTTGACTATATTTAATAGATCGAAATAAATTTCATAATTGGATTTATCCCAGTAGTTTTGTTTTGTACAAGCATAGTAAAATGTTGACTCATTTTCATTAAATATGGCAACTTCATTTATTTTAATATTATTAATTTTATTTAAATGATCATACTCATTAACTAATTTTTTTAAGCTTTCATCGTTAATTTGTTTGTCCGCTGATATAGGTATAAAAATATTTTTCTTTATTATACTTAATTCGTCATTAATTTCGCATACATTATTATTTATTATTATAGACTTTTGCACCGTTTCTAAAAATGATTTATAATTTTCACGTATTTCTGACGTTGTAGTCATTAATTCTTTGTTTTCGACAGTTGGAACTATTCTGCTTAATGCGTCTGCATTAGTATTTAATTTGCCTGGTTTATAAATTGGAGTAAATTCATATTCTTCAAGAGATAATCGCCATCTGAAAATTCTAGCGCCATCGTTTTTTGAATTGAATAGGTATGTCAAAGGTTTATGATCTGTGATCATATTAAATTTACGACCATATAAGTATGGACGAAAATGTTTAACACACCATACGACCGCTAAAAGTTCTCTTTCAGTGGTTGAATAATTTTGTTCGGCCTTATTTAACGTCCTACTAGCGTAAGCAATAGGCAAATCTTGCCCAATTGGCCCTTGTGATAGTACTCCTCCTATGGCATAATTACTAGCGTCTGTGGTAAGATTGAAAGGTTGACTAAAATCTGGATATATTAAAATTGGAGATTCACATAGTTTCTTCTTAAGGGTTTCAAATGCATGTTGCTGTAGACTTGTCCAATTAAAAGGAACGTCCTTTTTTAAGAGTTTAGTTAAAGGTTGTGACAAGCTACTGAAATCAGGTATAAACCTTCTGTAGTACCCTGCTAATCCTAAGAATCCTTTTATATCTTTTACATTTTTAGGTATGGGGTAATTTTCGATTGTTGAAATCTTGTTTGGATCTGGTTTAACTCCATCTTCCGTGATAAAATGACCTAAATACATGACTTCGCGTTTTAAAAATTCGCATTTGTCAGGCTGCAATTTTAAATTATTAATGGAAAATCTTTCAAAAACTTCTTTTAACTTTCGATTGTGGTTTTCGAGATTATCAGCATGAATAACGACATCATCTAAATAAACAAAGCAACGATTTCCTTGTAATCCGGTTAAAACACTATTCATCAATCGTTGAAATGTCGCAGGAGCGTTTTTTAAACCAAATGGCATTCTATTATACTCAAAATGTCCTTGAGGGACGGTGAACGCCGTTTTTGGTGAGTCTTTAGGATGTACTTTAATTTGATGGAAGCCTGAGGCTAGATCAAGTGTTGTAAAATATTTTGAATGACCTAATTGATCTAATATTTCCGTTATTTGAGGCAAGGGATAGGAGTCCCCGATGCTGACCTCATTTAACTTCCTATAATCTACAACAACTCGCCATTTCTTTTGACCCGAAGCGTCAATTTTCTTAGGGACCACCCAGATAGGTGAATTCCAAGGACTATTTGATGGTTTTATGATGTCATCTTTTAACATTTTATTAATTTGTTTATCGACTTCCCCCTTTAAGGCTTCTGGATACCTATAGCTTTTTGTATTAATGGGAGCTTCCGTTTTTGTATGTATTTCATGCGTAACCACATCTGTGCAGCTTAATTTATCCCCATCTAAATGAAATATATGATTATATTCTTTACATAATTCAATCAAAGAATCTTTTTCTTCTTTATTTAAATGCTCTGTCCGTAGACAATTTTCAAGTTTCTCAAGTCGATTACTTTCGTAATTTTCATTAATAGCAACTTTTTCGAAGCTATTTTTATCTAAATGTAATATGTTGTTATTTAAAATAACTACATTTATTTCTTCTAAATTTACGTTAGGTATAGGGAAGGTCACATCCTCATCAGTTGAGTTTAGTACGGTCGTAATGCCTTCGTTATTATTTACTGTAATAAGACTTGGGCATAAAAGTACTCCCGGAGCTAACTCTGTACGTGGAACAATCCCATGTTTAACTTCTTTATTATTAATTATTTTAATAGGAATAACACATTCGGTTCTTGCCTTGACTGTCAAAGTTAATTCCATGATTTTTTTATTACATTCGACTTGATCATTTATTTTTTCATAATACAAATTGAATTTGTTTTCCGCGAGTTTTAAGGTCTTGGTGCTATAATCGATCATACCTTTATATTTATCTAATATATCACCTCCTATAATACCATTAGCGCTAATAGGGAAATTATCATTTACGATATGGAGTATTAAATTTAAATTTCCTATAAACTCCAATTCGACATAACCTAAAGTCCTTGTAGGTTTATCTACTTTATCGATCCCTTTTAAATCAGCTAAAATATCATAATGAACTTCAGCGTCCTTAGGTACAGCACTTTTCTTTATGAGGCTAATTGTTGCACCAGTGTCTATCAGAAAATCTATATTTCTTGTATCATCTTTTAATATAAATGAAGCAAAATAACATTTATTATTTATCGCGGTTATGAGCCCCTCTACATATTTGTTACCCTTTGGTTGGCTCACGCCATCGGGATCTATTCGTTTTTTTTGATTGGATGTAGAGTTTTTATTTGGATAACGGTTATTATTAGGTTTATAATCAGTTTTATTGGGTGAATTTTTATTCTTTAGATGATAGCATTCATCTTTAGTATGACCCTTTTTCTTGCAATAATTGCAAAATTTTGGGTCTTGATTTGGTCTCGAAATTGATCGAACTCTACAATTTACGACTGTATGGCCTGGTTTGTTACATTTGTAGCAATGTTTGGTATTAGAAATGTTTAGATTTTGAAATTTAGATATTTCGTTTTTACTTTTAAGCTGTTGCTCTTCAACTACTGCCATGGAAATAGCATCTTCGAGAGTTTTTGGTTGAAGTGCTTTTAAAATTAGATTTAAATCTTTATTTAATCCGGTAATAAATACACTTAAAGCTTGTGATTTAAGTAATTCAATGCATGCTTGACGGGCTTCTTGTGTTTGATTTGTTGAGTCTAAAGAATTTATCAATTTTACATAGCAATTCTCAACCTTGTTTGCGTAAGCTAAAACGTTTTCGTTATGATTTTGTTTGCAACTGCTTAATTCTAATTGCCATTGACCAATCGTTCGTTTTTCGGTGTATGTATCTAAGAGATAGTTTTTTAAATCATCCCAAATTTGAAATTCGCGGTTCCTTATCATTGACCTAGCGTTATCCGTGATTTTCGTAATTATTATCTGGAGTAATATTTTTTTTAGATTTGGATTAATTAAATTATTAACTGTGTCACAATTATCTAAAAATTCATGGATACGTGCCTTATTGCCATCAAATTTAGTTAGCATTCTTTCAGCCATTTCTAATGATATATAATTATTAGTAGTTGTCGATGTAGATACACCGGGACTTGCGTCTTGAGGCATGGTTAATACACTTGAAAGTGAGTGCACTTTTCACGATTTAACACTTAAGATGACTGGCAGATGATTCCGTACAGGAAATATCCTTTATAACGGTGTTTAATAAGTTATTGGCTCGTACTCACAGTAATAATATTATTTGAAGATATCCCGTTGACATTGTAGTTCACGTGATGAGTAGGAGACTGGGCGGCGTAAGCGGTTGAATCCTGATTTCCGGACCGCTGAGGGTACGTCTCGTCCAATTCCGTAGATCTCGTTCTCGTGGCGATGCTCAGATGCTCAGGACCGTTGTTTGTAGGAGAATCGGAGGTGAAGGACTCCGATGAAGGTCTCGTACAACTGGAGGTATATGACTCCAACGAAGGTCTCGTACAATCGAAGAAATTATCTCAATCTATCCCACTTCTGACACCAATTTGTAATGGCCCGAGCGGTGGCGTTGTCGATAGGTGTGTGGGAGACACTTGATTGAGACACGATTTAAAACAACTGAACTTTTACTGTAGTCAAACGAGGTATACTCTTACAAGATAATATTAATTTACAGGAATTGATATAAGGAACTCACATATTGAACTGAACTAACTGAACTGTTGAACTGTTGAACTGTTGAACTAACTTAGGAAAGAGCGGTGGTAACTATTTATACATGAATCGTTAATGGAAGGGGTAGATAAGTACCACGACCCTTGTTCCTTCATTAATCATATAACAACAATAATTAACTAATGCTATTCTAAACATCATAAGTCTTATGAGGACAAAGTCAATCGATTACTTAATGATAGCAATATTCTAATGACAGTGAGAAAGGTAAACAATATCAATGTCCATTACACCTCGAGAGAGCTGTGATCGACCTTGGTAAAAAAAACTTTGCAAAAGGACAAATATATGTCGCGCTAAGTCGTGTCAGAAGTTTGGAAGGCATAGTGTTATCAGATTTAGACGCCAATAAATTATTGAATCGACCACACGATGATCGAGCGATGACAGAGATAACAAGGTTGAGGAATCTGCCATCTGATAATCAAGACAACACATAACGTGCCATGGAATAGGCCTACCGGGGAAACCACATTAAAAAAACCGGCCAAGTGCGAGTCGGACTCGCCCATGAAGGGTTCCGTTACGTTACGATTTATGACGTATTAAAAAAAAACTACTCACTAGATCTCGTTCAAACCAATTTTCGGTGGAAGTTTATATGGTAATGTACATCATATATTTTTTTTAGTTTTATCATTCTCTTATTTTAGAAGTTACAGGGGGGGGGGGGGGACACACATTTTACCACTTTGGAAGACCTATCCATAGATACCCCACACGTATGGGTTTGATGAAAAAAAAAATTTTGAGTTTCAGTTCTAAGTATGGGGACCCCCAAAATTTATTGTTTTTTTTCTATTTTTGTGTGAAAATCTTAATGCGGTTCACAGAATACATCTACTTACCAAGTTTCAACAGTATAGCTCTTACAGTTTCGGAAAAAAGCGGCTGTGACATACGGACGGACAGACAGACAGACAGACATGACGAATCCATAAGGGTTCCGTTGCCATTTGGCTACGGAACCCTAAAAACGCGCCCAGCACACTACCTCATAGGTGGCGTGGAAACGTGTGCATACTACCAAGAATACAATTTTATTTTAGTAAATAATAGAAGCGATTTTTTTTTAAACATTGTAAGCAAAATGCCTTTAATATTTCAGAAGTTGTTTTGTGGACACATTGATGATAACATCAAAACTAGATTTTCAATGGCACCTTGTATTCAGAGTGCATCTCATGACAATTCTAAGCCCAAATACTGCTAGGATACATTGTTTTATTTTGAAGTTCTCATGCCAACCTTCCACCTTCCAGCTCCATCATCAGATCAGTTCGATAGTAACTTATAGCCAAAGTGCATTTCATGACAATTCTAATAAGCCCAAACACGGCTAGAATACGTTGATTAATTACGGAGTTCCGGTACCTGTCTTCCGGCTCCATCATGATCATCAGATCAGTTCGATGATAACATTTTCAATATAACTATTCAGGATTGTATGTTTATTTGTATTGTCATAGTTGCTTAACTATCTTGATTGTGATATCTATGCGAGTGACAAGTTCCGTTAGCCATATCTGATCTTCTTCACCAGTTCCACTTCATCAAATGTTACTTTTTGACTGTAAACGCTTGATTTCTCGATTAAAATATTAAAATTACTATATAGTTGCCTATAATATTTGAGGAGTTCCCTCGATTCCTCATGGATCCCATCATCAGAACTGGATTTTGAAAAAAATGGGACCAATCTGGAAGCATATCCTTTAAAGTTAAAAAAAAATTTTGCAAATCGATCCATAAACAACGGAGTTCTGAGGTAACAAAAATAAAAAAAAAATAAAAAAAAAAAATAAAAAAAAAAAAATAAATAAAAAAAATAATAATAAAAATACAACCGAATTGAGAACCTCCTCCTTTTTTTGAAGTCGGTTAAAAAGACTAACCGGCGTTCGAGTTTGACGTATCCCGTTCCCGTGTTTAGAACACGCGGTAGGAGGCGTGTCATGTGCAAACGTAACATAACATAACAGTGCACAACAGCTGATTTGTTTTGCCGAAAATTCACTGCTATTAGTTGACCATCTTTCAACTTGTTGTGACCATCAATAAGACGTACAAAGGAGCAGCATCAACGTTACTATTGCAAATAGCATACCAAGGAATGACATGGAGTGAGTTTAAGAATGGAGTCAAGCAGCCCCGCAGCCGTCAGCGAAGCCCTTTGTGTGCTGCAAGTGAGGGAAACCAGGACATATCGCAGCCAGTGCACGAGTACTGGCAGCCAAGCCAAGCGGATGGTGGACAACGTGCTGGAAGTCGTGAACGGCGAGTGGACGTCGTATCCCCAGACAAATTGGAAAATAAAGGTGAGCTGTATTGTTTTGTTTACGATTCTAGTGCTGAATGCTTGTTAAAGTGAGTTGTGCAGCTGGATTTACTTGTTCACTGTGAAGGCCTTTGCTAATATTAACAATTCGTGACAAAAGCCTGTGTGGCACTAGCCTGTGTGGCGCTAGCCTGTGTGGCACTAGCCTGTGTGGCACTAGCCTGTGTGGCACCAGCCTGTGTGGCAATAGCCTGTGTGGTACTAGCCTGTGTGGCAAAATACGAATGACTATCCTACCTAACAGTATTATAAAATAACCTACGGTCACTACGTACACTTTCAAATATACTACCTATACTTTAAAATTAAAATCTATACCTACGACTTATATAAAAATAAACCTAAATAACTCTAAAAAGTAAAAGGAATAAAAATGAACTCCACTGCGTGTGACCTAACCTACGACAAACTTATTATTTGCGGTTGGTACAGTAATCGGATCTAGGGATCGAACCGCAAAATTAAGTTTGTTTTTTATTGTATATACTTTTCCGGGATAAAAAGTACCCAGTGTGGTGCCCAGGATATTAAAGAATAATTATACCAAGTTTCATCGTAATCGAACCGGTAGTTTTTGCGTGATGCCTGAACAAACAGACAGACAGACAAAAATTTTTTTAATCACATTTTTGGGTTCGGTGTCGGTCTAGTAACACCCCCTGCCATTTATTTTTTTGATATTTTCAATGTACAGAATTTTCACTTCTACAGATTTATTATAAGTATAGATATAGATGTGTATTATACGAATGATTATTTTCAGTAATGTTACAATTAATACAACTTCGTTTTTATTAACACTAATTTTATTATTGTATAATGTGGATTATTATTATTAATTTAGTTTCTTAGTTGGGTTTTCGTCTAAAATTTGATTTGGCGGGCACAGCTATCTATACTTATAATAAATCTGTAGAAGTGAAAATTCTGTACATTGAAAATATCAAAAAAATAAATGGCAGGGGGTGTTACTAGACCGACACCGAACCCAAAAATGTGATTAAAAAAATTTTTGTCTGTCTGTCTGTCTGTCTGTCTGTCTGTTTGTTCAGGCATCACGCAAAAACTACCGGTTCGATTACGATGAAACTTGGTATAATTATTCTTTAATATCCTGGGCACCACACTGGGTACTTTTTATCCCGGAAAAGTATATACAATAAAAAACAAACTTAATTTTGCGGTTCGATCCCTAGATCCGATTACTGTACCAACCGCAAATAATAAGTTTGTCGTAGGTTAGGTCACACGCAGTGGAGTTCATTTTTATTCCTTTTACTTTTTAGAGTTATTTAGGTTTATTTTTATATAAGTCGTAGGTATAGATTTTAATTTTAAAGTATAGGTAAGTAGTATATTTGATAGTGTACGTAGTGACCGTAGGTTATTTTATAATACTGTTAGGTAGGATAGTCATTCGTATAGATATTAGTTTTTAGAGATTTTGCTTATTTATTGAGTTTAGATTGAGGGGCCCGTGGCTAAATAATAACAGCCGCACAGGTCGATCGGTCAGGTTAAGCTACGCTTGCCGCGGTCGGTCTGTGGATGGGTGACCATCTTTACATACCGAGACACCTCCGTGCCTCGGAAAGCACGTTAAGCCGTTGGTCCCGGCTGTCATTCGTGGAACTTTGACAGTCGTTACGGGTAGTCAGAAGCCCGAAAGTCTGACAACCAGTCGTACCAAGGGTATCGTATTACCCAATAACTGGGTTGTGGAGGTCAGATAGGCAGTCGCTCCATGTAAAATACTGGTATTCAGCTGCATCCGGTTAGACTGGAAGCCGGCCCTGAACATAGTTGGGAAAAGGCTAGGCAGATGATGATTGAGTTTAGATTAGTTATCGTCATAAATAGGTTTATTTAGGTAGGTAGGTATTTTATTTTCTGTTATTGAGTTTATTTATTTTTTTAATTAGGTACCTACCTAATTAGGTAAAGATATCATATCTCTTCTTTACCATTAATGAGACACAATTGGTTTTCTATTGTAATTAGCCACAAAGGGCCCGCGAGATAGATGGCATCCTGGTGCACATACATTTTATCCTGTTAGCACGTTCCCGTGGGATAATTTCCGACATCCACGCGGGCGAAGCCGCGAGCAGAAGCTAGTTATTCATAAATTAACATGATACAGTTAATAAATACATTTTTCACAGAGTAATTCACAATACATTAATTAGATTATAAGTATTATGTTAATTCGACTTAGCATTCGATATGGCCGTGAAATTTAAAATTTCGTTTTAGTTTTTTTGCATATTGTAGCTTTGTTTTACGTTTTATGTTATTCAAAATGCTATTTTTCTTTCTTTCTATTATTATGACGTAAAACAGAGCTGCAACTAGCATAAAACGAAAAAAATTTAAATTTCGCGGCAGTATCAGATGTTCCTCCTTAAATTGACTTTGATTTAATTTAATTTATATGTAATTAGGGTGTCCACATTATTCGTACCGTATCCGCAACTAAAAAAATTGCAAAACTTTAATTAACAAAATTACAGTAATTTTATCGGTATGATTAATCGATCTTTTGGTCGCCGTAACTACTTGCTTTTACACGTGTGTGAGTGTACGTCCAGAGCAGTATTTGCGTTAGTGTGAGAACCAATAGCAAACACGCGATCTAAGTGCATGTGGTTTATTTGTGTGCGTAATTCGCGTACGTATTGATGTCTTGCTTGTAGTGGAGAGACAGGAGTAGGAGACAGGCGGCGACACGCGTTTTAATACAAATCAGGAACTATTTCCTTTCTAACCTCTTTTATCTGTTCTGTGGATAAACTAAGTCTTCAAACTATTCTTCAGTTTATAGGTACCTATATTGCGTGCGAAACGGGTGTTACCACGGTAGCCCCGCCCGCAAATCAATCAAATCAAATCAAAAGTCATTTATTCAAATTAGGCTGAGAATCAGCACTTTTCGAACGTCAAAATTACAAAAGACAGTCCCCCAAAAACGCCCGCCACTTCCTAGTGCTATCGCTGGGAAGAAGTGGTGCAACAAACTCCCCAGCAGCACAGCTATCTGTTTAGTCAGAATATAGTTGCATGTACTTAAACAATACTAGGAACCTATGTTCAGTAATGAACATTACAAGAAGCTTAAATTTATTTGCCATTATGTCAGCTAGCCACGCCAATATACCAACAAATATAATAAAAACTATACGTACTCAAGCTAAAAAATAATTAATTAAAATAAAAACTCACTACCTAAATAAAAGCCTCCAGGCATAAAGGGCGTGACAGCTTACATATTTATGCATTGCTGGGTTCGTCACATAGCTGTCACTTGCAGTCACAGATGATGAACTAGGACCATCGATGTGAAATAAATAAGTGAGTTAATACTAATAACAGTAACCTGTCAGTACCTAAGCTAATTCTGGAGAAAGAACATGAACATTGTCTTGAGTTAATTAGGGCGACCAGCTATTCTTATCGTGTAAGTAGTCGTTGATGGAATAGTAAGCCTTTGAGCCCAGCCCCAGCCGCCGCTGTATTAGTCACCCTTGGATTTGTATGGACCCTCACACATGGCGGCGGCAGAGATATTGACGAACGATGTTGTTTAATGTTCATAAGCTAGGCGTGATGAGAACTGGCTCTTGTAATAAATTGTCATGTGTTGCAACATCCTCTTTGTGCAAGTGAGAGGAAGACTTTTCAACTAGCTAATTAATTGTAACTGTGAGGTAACCGCTGCACAAGACCACAACTAGATATTAATGTCCCGGATAGGAAACCTACGAGAAAAATAAAAGACTGAAGACCAATTTATGATAAGTTATTTAATATGAACATAATATACAATGCTGATGTTTATTTATAAAAGCAGGTATAAACCGACGAAACACATACACCGTACGATAAAATAGTATTTTATTTATTTCATCAATGTACATAACTATAGAGTATAATTACTTAAATAAATAACTATAATCGTAGTACAATTTTGCTACAAAGTGTGTTACAGTTCAGCAAAATTGTCTGACGAAGCCCACGGCCTGCGTCCTGCGACGATCTAACTATACGACAATGACCTATGTAAATATAACCCAGTGCTGCGACCAGCAACACATAAGTGCGACGTGTGAGGCTGCCGAGCTCCTCCGTATTGCTTCCGTGGATATGTGCTTGCTGGCCGCGCGTCGACCACACTTTGTATATAATTAAGCTTAATGTTGCGATATAACGTAACCTCTACAGCATAAGTTAAGTAAACAAGCAGTCTGCGTCTGGACACAATAACTAAACATACTAATGATGATATAAAAACGAATGCCTACCAAGTTCGATGAGATAATGTATTACAGATTACTGATGGGATCTCGAGGCCCTTTATACACACACGTTTGTCTTGCCGTGAAAAACAACGGTTTATGCGCCGTGTGTAGCACGGTTCGTTTGTGGTGTATGGATTACTATGGAAGCTTGTTGACAAACACGTCTATGGCGCGGTTTATACCGTACCGCAAAGAAACCGTGCCGTGTACAAAGGGCCTAAAGGTACTATCAAACCAACGCGTATAACATGCATCGGTGATGCGTTCATTGAATGTCGTTATGACGCGGCGGTCACAGGACGCGCCGGTACTAGTTCATAATAAACAACAATGCGCCGCCGTCAACCGTACTCGCCGTCGCCGAGTCGCCGACGCATGTGAAGGCGTTGGTTGGCGTACATTTACTGAACAGTGTTAGTGATGGTGAACATACACGGCATGGCTCGCAAGTATGACGTCGCCACGATCGAGGCCCACCTGTCGGCGACACCGGCCGCGCTGGTGAAGTTGGTCACCAGCGCGGGCAGGCTACTAACTAACACTCAACAGCCATAACTTGACTACCTATATTAAACTTCAAAATCTGTGAAACGACACGTGTATGTATTGCACAAGTATTACAAGGACGAAGGAAGCTCTCTAACCAACCGATACAGTAATAAACCATTTATATAAAGTCAGTCAGGTTCACGTTGGTGTGCGTTGCGGTTTTGAGAAATATTATGTTTTCAATCATCCAACTAATATAATATGAGATGGGGTTGAGTGATTGCGGCTTAGCTTTCTTTACGAGACAATTTACACTCTAAACATTTAAGTATAAAACACTCCGAAGCGAGGAATAATAAAATTAATCGTGCGACACTATTTGAGGATATTTAAGTTCCTTGCGAGGTGTATCTGTTTGGAACCTGCTTTTTAAATTGCACCCAATTTGTTATGCGACTAGACATTCCACGGTGACTGGAACTTGAAACTCGATTAGTTCTAGTGTGAAACAAAAGCGCCGAGAGCTTTAATTACAATTACCAAAGATTTGAAAAGCTAAATGATGAAGGGTTACATAGTTCACACATTTTGTAGAAGAGAACCTTGGAAGCGCGCGAGTGCAGCTGACTTCAGCACGCGGCGTCAGCGTCGACGCGTGTGAAGTGCGACACTGATACACTCGCAAGGTGCTCTTCCCGTGAATCGTAAGTCACTATGAGAGCTGACAGCAGCGATGCGCCGAGCAACATGCTGCGTGCATGACGGAGCGGATCGTTGTTACCGCTACTAAGTCCGCCGGCAACACTGCTCGTACTCGCCTGTACCCGATGGCTTCTACAGCTTTAGATAACATTGTTTTACTTAACTTATTATGAAAACTCTAGCGTCTTTACTACAGCTTCAACGGCCAAAGGATATCTGGAGAAACTTGGTTATCTCCCTCCGGACGGCCTATCTAGCTTAAATAGGCCAATGACAGTAGAAATGGTTTGTATAAGTTGTATTGTATAGGTGTGAGCCGGAGACAGTGCGGGCGTGTGGGGCGGCACGAGCGCGTGCGTGCTTACGTGCAGCAGGCGCGCGCGGGCGGCGCGCGCGAGGGCCGGCGCTCCACGGCGATGCGCGCGTGGTCGGCGTCGGCCTCGCGCCCCGACGTCTTGTCCAGGATGGCCTCGGCCAGCTCGGAGAAGGCGCGGTCGATGTTGATGTTAGCCTTTGCCGACGTCTCCATGAACCGGATGCCGTGCTCGCGCGCTATCTGCACACACACATACATGACTTAACGCGCCGATACCAATAATCGTCCATTGTCTTATACTGATGAAATTATGAACTTTCACGTGTAGTCTATAATGCTACATAGTTGCACAGTTTGTTATGCCTTATAGATATTTTATTCATTTAAGTAATACTGTATTTTTCAGATGATCATTTTAGACTATGGACTTATCATGTGGGGTAATTCGACCGATATCGACAGAGTTCTCAAGCTCCAGAAACGTTGCACCCGGTTCATAAACAAGGCATGGTTTTTAGATAGCTGTAAACCTCTCTTTAAAAAGAGTAAAACTCTTCCACTGCCCTGTATGTATGTACATACGAGACATCTACATCTTTACAAATAAATACATGCATTACTTTAAGCAACATACCGAAGTTGTGCCAAGACAAAAAAGATCTATGTTTCGCAACTTATTATATCATCCATCTGGTCATAAAGATATTTACAAGAAAAATGTGTATAATATGTGTATATTGATTTATAATAACATACCTACCAAATGAATTCAAATTATTGCAGAATAATGTTTTTAAAATCAAATTGACAGCGTGGCTACAAAATCGTTGCTTTTATAGCCTTAAGGTGGATGCTCCAAGGTATGTAACCCGCGCAATTCAAATTTTCTTACGTTTTTTGCAATTTTCTGGTCAGTACTAAGTTGTACGTTGATTAAACTATGATTCGCGGCCGTAACAAATATGTATTTATAGAATTATAATCATTAAAGTCATCAACACAACTCTCTCAAGATCAAGTAATCCTACTGAATGACTATTTCATGAAAGCTTGACATTTTAGGATTATGCTAACCTATCAAGTTGTATTACTGATTCTAATTCTGTAAATACATATTTGTTACGGCCGCGAATCATATTTTAATCAACGTACAACTTAGTACTGACCAGCAAATTGCAAAAAACGTAACAAAATTTGAATTTCGCGGGCTACTTTGGAGCATCCACCTTAAGGAATTTATAGAACATAGACATCAAATCAAATCAAATTATTAATTAGGTAGGTATAAACAGATGTTACAAATAGATATAAAGTACACTGTATCATTACCTATAATAATAAGGTGTGCAATTTTTTTTTCTTTTTTTTTATCTCTGTACCCTGGGGTCCCGGACCTTTGAAAGGCGTGGCAGGGGCCGAAGCCAACTCGCAGAGACCCTTTAGATAATTTTAAATGATGAGGAGGTACCAACCGACAATTATCCCTGTATGCACCATGCAAGTGCACCCAAGGACAACCCCCAGTTGGTGTAGGACTATTGCAGAACATGGAAACAAAATATACTGGGTGTGGGTGGCTATTGTAGATCGGTTACCTTGAACTATGGAAGGTCTATGTTCCCTGCCTGGCCAATGATAATATAATTCACAGATAAAATGGCAGGGGGTGACTTGCACACTCAATTATGGGCCGCCGAAAACGGTCGCTAGCACAGTGTCGTAGCAACAAGGGGGCAACATGTCCTGAAGTGTTTGTGAAAGGTGGACAGGTATTCCACGGCTACCAGGACAATCCCGTAAGTACGGTAAATATTTATATTATTATTAATCTTATTCCAAAATTATTATAATAAAAAAAAAAATGCGGAATAGGTACTATTAAAAGTTTAAATTAAAAATAAAAATTGTCAGATGAATTATAAATTTATAATACATGTCATAGACTTAACAATCAAAAAAATTAAATTAAAAATATTGTTCCACATTGTTAAATGATGAATTAATTGTTAGTTATGAGTATTTGGACCGATAACTATATACAACGTGGCGCTACAATGGTGACATTAATTTAACACACACGTTTTCACATTTTCGTTTCATTAAGAAATTATATTTCCATTAAACGTTATTATTTACGGATTTATTTAAAATTTTAGAAAATAGCATCTTAGAGCAACCTGTACATAAAGAACTGTCGCGCAGCGGTCATTTGCCGGGGTCAAGGATCATAAAATTGCATCAATGAAATTAAAACGAATAAGCAATACTATTAGGATGAAACAAATGTAAAGAGTAGGCGAATTGAAGGAAAGAGACATCGCGCGAGACGCGCGCCCTCCCTTCCACCCGCACACCCGCCCAGAACTAGAACTAGAATTCTTTTTTTTTGCTTTTCTACTACTACCCGAACCCGTGTCTTAGACACACTTCTTCATGCTAGTGCGCCTAATTACGTCGTCAAATATTTTTGTGAATGTTTCCGCGAAAAAGACACCTATTGTTTTATTTATTTATTTTTGTTTAATTAGGATAGTAAATAGATTATGGTATTGTGATAAAGACGCTTTGCTTTGTTTTCTAATCTAATAGGTACGTTTACATCTCTTACGATACGGACGCTTTTATTTGTGTTATTAGTGCTTGTGCAAACTTGTGATCGTGATGGCAAATACACATCCGAACTAGCCATCGAATAATAAATGCGTTTGAGAAATTGAGGCAACTGGCTATAAGTGACAATTTATTTTCAAATGTGCGGGAAAACATGAAACGCTGTTTAGCTCTTTGTATCCACCAACACGGTGGTCTTATTGAAAATAAGAAAATTTAAAATAAAGACAAATAAAACAAGTGATTAGTGATGACAGTGTTATATCTAATAGTAACAAGAGAGGGTGATATGAAAAGTGTTTGACTAAGCACCTCCGCTGTAGGTACCACTTGCGCCGCTCGGTTTCTTTGATAACATGCCGTCAAAGAATCGGACCGATCACGAGTAGGTACAAGACGCATTGCGCGGTTGCCAGCGCGCGAAGTGACGCGTTGCCGCTCCGAGATAACATAAGCCAGCTAGCACTAGGTAAGTCATTTTATGAATAAATTTATGAAAGGGTGATCCCAATTTTAGTTACTTTTTAGGGTTCCGCACCTCCAAAGGAAAAAACGGAACCCTTAGATCACTTTGTTGTCCGTCCGTCCGTCTGTCTGTCACGACCATTTTTCTCAGGAATGTGTGGAGGTATCAAGCTGGAATTTATATCAAATACTCAGGTCTACTGACCCGTGGAGCTGTGAAAAAATCAAACTTCTAAGCCAACGCAATCAAAAGATACAGCCGTTTATGTCGCAAATTTTCGACACTTGCAAGGGAATCAAAACCTACATGGTACTTCCCGTGAACTCAGAATCTTGAAATTTGGTACGAAGCAACGTCTAAGATAAAGGAAAAATTGCGAAAACCGTAAATTTTTCGTTACATACCTACAAATTTGTACGGAATCTTCGGTGCGCGAGTCCGACTCGCATTTGACCGGTTTTTTATTATTTAGTTTGTTTGATTTTTTTTTTCAATTTACGAATTATTTTAACCTATCAAAGTTTTTATGATTAATGGGCACTAGCCCTACCCGTGTGTTAAAATAATGTCACCATTGTAGGGCCACGTTTTATAATGGTAATTTTCATTGAATAGTATTTGTTTTTTTTTTTTTAATTTTATTTGCATTTTTAATTACCTATAGTTATTGACATTTAAATTTATTTGATTGACATTTTTAATTTTAATTATTGACATTTAAATTTATGGTACTTATTGACTTTTTTCTTCTCTCTCTTTTTTTAAATGTTTGTTAATTTTTACAATCGGACAATTTAAAGTATTGAAATGCATCAATGTTATTTTGGTTTGGTCTGTTTTTGTTTAATTTATTTAATGTTTACGACTTGTGTTTTGGGTGCGAAGTGAAAATGAATGACCTTATTATTGAATGTAATTTGCACGCTTTCTTGCAGGCAGAATACAATAACTCTTAGGCTTTAAGATCTTCCCTTGTTGAACAATGTATTATCTGGAAAATAAATATTTTGAATTTGAATGAATACATTTTGAATTTACCTTTAGTCTGTTAATCTACGAGTAACTGACTAAAGGTACAATGTGTCCATCTTCCTTCTCTTTTTGTGAATTACTTATGTATACATATTATTATTTATGAAGGAAAGAAAAATGTTTGTTATATACAAAGAATAGTAATATGTTATGTTTTAATTCATTCATTTTCAGACACAATCATCAAATGGATGTTACCAAACAAACGCATTTGGAACAGTGAGTGTTATCTGCGCATGAGTCACGCCGGCGTCGCGGCGGCGCGGCGGCGCGGGCGGCATCAGTGCGCTCATATAGCATAGCACGCTAACTGATAGTTTCACGGAGCGCTAATGAACGTGGCACACACAACAAAAGAATGATTATCAGATTTCGTTCATGAAACACTGCTCACTCATTTATGTTGGAGCCAAAACAAACAGCAATCAAACAAGTTATTCTAATTGTAAGATTAGTGAGACCTACCTAATTTTTAAAATATCATTGTACGGGTAGGAAGGTGCCAAATAACTGTGATAAATTTAGGCTGATCTGAAAAGTACACCTGCGGTTCTGATGTACATCTCATAGCCATGTTACGTAGCCTACATCTGCAGGTGGATAACTGGCCTCACTAAGTAAAATTAAATTAAAAATTTAAAAAACCCCGACTATATGAAACCCTATAAAAAGAAAAAAATAAACTTGAAATTATGACCCTATGTAAGTATGTATGAAATTTTTTGATTAAACGTTGTCCCGTTGGGGGACCGCTCTAATTATTAGCCTAACATTCTGTTAAAGTTTAAAATAGTAGCGGTCCCCCGACAGGACAATATTTAATCAAAAAATTTCATACGTACTTATGTAGGGTCATAATTTCAAGGTAATTTTTTTCTTTTTATAGGGTTTCACGTAGTCGGGGGTTTTTTAAATTTTTAATTTAAGTTTTTATTTCATGCTTTTTGTAGGGATTCCTTATTATTTCTTTTCTTGCGTTTTAAGATTCAGGTAATTTGGTATTTAATCAGGTTTTTTGTAATTCGCCATTTTGTGGTGGTGGCCATCTTGGATTTGAAATTTGTCATAGTGTATAGTATTCTACTAGTCAAGCCCTTTCATTTGATACCCTTATTGTGGGAGTTGTGAAAAAATATGTAATCTGCCATTTTGTAGCGGCGGCCATCTTGGACTGATTTTCATCAAACATAGCTAAGAACACTCCCGACAAATTCACCTTTCAAACAAACAAAAAACAAAATTAAAATCGGTTCATCCGTTCGGGAGCTACGATGCCACAGACAGACATACACACACACACACAGACACGTCAAACTTATAACACCCCGTCGTTTTTGCGTCGGGGGTTAATAAAGCATACTCACTGCTTCTCCACGCTCCTTGCTCACGACTCGCTTTTCCTCCATATCACACTTGTTGCCGAGGATCATCTTCTCCACATCTTCATTTGCATGCTGGAATGACAATGTTTACTGATCACTATTTATTACATTCAGTGACCTTGCTCATGTAAAACTGAACTAAATAAGCTATGGAGCTGAAAACCTAAGTACTTAGTATTTCCATGACAGGTACTAAATCAGTGATGCCTACATGAATGATTTACTACATAAGTGGATGTTAAATGCTAATATTAAACTTATCATAGAGTATAAATATTTTCAGTAACTTATTTATTGGGCATACAATATATGATGTCATGCCTAAAATTGTAGTGATAAATAATAATAATTATATATTGTGAATGGCCTATGAACATGTCTCATTTTAAGATTAAGTTTACACCATCATGGTGACATGTAGGTGATGACAACATGTACTGTTGTAAGTAGCATGTTTTATAATGTTTGATTTACACTGAACTTCATATGTATTTTTAGGTTTATGAGAAGATTCAAAATAAGTTACATTTCAACAAAATGTTCCCCACTGCATGCAGTATGTTGTGAGGAAAGTTTTGGTAATTGTGGGCATAACATGACCACTGTTATGGCATACCTAAATATGTGTAAACACACACAGTCTGGTCATGCAGGGATCATTTACTACTCCACATTATGTTGTACCCGCAGCGGTGGCTCAGACTACTTACCTCGTCTATATTCCGTAACCATTTCACAATGTCATCAAATGTTTTCTCGTTGGTGATGTCGTACACGAGCATGATGCCCATCGCTCCGCGGTAGTACGACGTGGTGATGGTATGGAACCTCTCCTGGCCCGCCGTGTCCCATATCTGGAGCTTAATCTTTTTGCCGCGGAGCTCCACCGTCTTTATTTTGAAGTCGATACCTACGATTGATGGCAGAACACAATTTTAGAAAAATATTGTGTTGTAATCGAGTACTACGAAATGAATCTACTGGGGTACATCATATTCAGAACTAGGTTATTAAAAATGAAACACAAAAAAAAACATATTTTTTAAGGCAAGGCTTCGGTGATACAAAAATACAAAGGTGGCTCATACCGATCGTAGATATAAACGTCGTTGTGAAGTGGTTGTCTGAAAACCTGAACAATATACATGTCTTGCCTACGCCGGAGTCACCAATGAGGAGGAGTTTGAACAACAAGTCGTAGGTTTTCTTAGCCATTTTATTATATTTTACGCGTATGATATGAAATGTAAAAACGATAAAAATCCAAAATCATCCGACCTCAAGACATATGACAGTACTCTTCAAGAGTTGCCTTGTGGGCAAAGAGTACTATAAGATACCGGGTAAAGAGTGCCCTCTTGCGCCATTTTTATGCAAAATTACGTGTTAATATTGCATCGTAACCATACTTATCAAACAACACGTTGCAAATTGCTTCCATGCCTTCAATAGTTTTAATTAAATTCTTTACAGATGGTATAGTAGTTTCCACAAATCGTACTTTATTACCAGTAACCTTTTTTTGAATAAATTTCACAGTTTTTAATATTTCCTTTGATTTTAGCCATAGTTGGTGGTGAGGTGAGTGCCTTCTAATTGGCCCTTTATAAATTTTACCATTGGGTATTGCAAAACTACTAACATTTAATGTGTCAAACAAATTGTCTAGTAATAATGTAATGTCTATTAATTGTTGGCATTCTTCGGGCAAATCTCCTCTAGCTATTAAGTGGTCTGTTACCACAGCGAAACTGTGGCTAAAAATTTGGGTTGCGGACTTCACCCTCATTTTATTAATTTTTTCAGGGACAATGTGCTCTTCTGTTATTTTATTTAGCAGTCGTAGCTCCCCTTTGGATTTATCTGCAGCATACACCTGCTGATAATAGTCCCACTTAACAATATTATTTTTATTATTAGAGGTGTACGCCATATCCTTAGTGAGTAAATTATTTCTTATTCCTTTAATTAAATGAGGAGCATCGAACAACGGTATGATCTTCTGACCATTTACCCTGAAAAAATCATGGCGCCACTCTTTGCCTAGCCGCAAATACCTCGCTCTCGTGTCATTAATTAAATCTGTTATTGCCCCTACATTTACGGAGCTCTGATCACAAACAGTGTTAATAATAATTAATCCCGATTTTTGCACCTCTAATGCTACACATTTTATGAGTGTTTTAAGCTCTACTTTTTGTAGGGCATTGGTAAAATAATATGCTACTGGCTGTTTAAAATTATGTTTTAAACCTTTCACCATGAAAACGAGAGCGTGGTCGGCAAATTTGGTGTCTTTGGTGGTGGCAAAACCCTCAAATGCATCTTTCTGCTTGTTATAAAATATTTGAGGTGTCAGAGACATTTCGTCAAACATTAGACTGCACAAACGATCAGCAGTATCTTTTTCGAGTACAGTTTTCTTAATTTTATTGAATACAATGGGATTTATGCCAGGACACAGTTTGATTTGACTTAGCAAACGTTTCATTGCCTTTGTCGAAGGTAATGTAAAGTACTTATAAAGTAAAGAATAGGCCTTTGGACTTTTCTTATACATAGACAGTGCAAGGATTTTTTCATCCATAGTAAACCGTCTACCTTTGGATTTTTTTGCGGATTGCAATTGCATATGGAGAAATAGCTGGGCAGGTGTTTTCAAATTTTTCACAACTTGTTGGAATGCAGCGACTTGGGATAATTTAGCAGCATTTGCCAGTCTTGACTTGAAAGACAGGCCTCTCTTCCGCAAACGACTTATCTCGGACCGCAGTTGTTTAACTTTTGTAGAAAGGGCTTTCACTCCGACATAATTATATGTCGGTGAACTATTAGTAGAACCTAGAAAAAAAATCTTAGATAATTATATTATTTCATAAGTAGGTAAGTACCTAATATAAGTAATATTATTTTGAAACTTGCTATAAGAAAATAACATTTACCCATTCTAATTGTTTTTCTTAAAGATCCACTAGCCTTGCTGTAGTTGTGATCCATCATTACTGCAGATGCATTGGCAGTGCCATGAATTGTGGCTGAAACATAGTAATGGATAATTCATAGAAATTTCATAAGCAAGTTCCCTAATAAATTTGGTTTACCTACTGTACTGTACTAAATACGTGTATATTATCAATATGTGTAAGAACTGACTTCAGCAGGCCTACAATGATGCAAAATTATTATATAGGTACCTACTGATCAGTAGCAAAGGGTAAATTTTTGTAAGAGGTAAGCCGGAGTACATATCTTTAATATGTCTATAGAATACTGACTGTGCCATTTTTCAAAGGGAAGCACTGCTACTGTTTTTATTTGGAAAGAAATCGCTTTAGCAAAAGTGACTAATCTTTACCTGTATTTGTAGAATGTAAATTGGAAGGTTGACTGACATGAATAATATCAGGTTCCCTGGCTGATGTGCCTGAAATCACAATAAAAAATAATTTCACGTATAAAACAGATTTTAGTGGTTTTTACCATAATTTAGAGAATTTATTCTAGAAGGTTTTGGTGTATAATACATTCATATTTAACTTAGATATAGCACAAAAACACCGATGTTTTGAGATGTCATCATCACTAGATCGAATCCGAGCGAAGCAGGGCCAGGCCGCTAGTTAAATATAGCATTAACTATGTATACGAAACGAGCAGGGCTTCTACAATGTTGTGGTTATAACATTATTTTATTTTTATTTTAGCCCATCTCTTGCAAAATTATTATACAGCTACATACAGTTCATATTAGGACAGAAGTCGCTTTATCAAAAACTGACTTAAGATCTTTACCTGCATTTGTAGCATGTAAATCAGAAGGTTGACTGACAAGTCTATTAGCAGGTTCCCTGGCCGATGTTCCTGTAAACACAACAAAAAAAAAAATTAAGAATAATAAAATATTGTTTTTCATATTTGTTTGGCCTACCTGATTCCTGAAAAGTTATTATTTATAAAAATAACTATAAAAAACGTGTTTTAACAGAATTACAATGTGATAAACAGTTTCTGGTAAAAAAAGAGTCATTTTCTAAATCGCCTTTGTGATTTAAGTCTTATTAAGAAGTCTATAAATTGATGAAATCTATGCACATAAATAAAATTGAAGTGTCTGTTTGTAATGTCAAAATAACAGCTTTTTACTAAATGCATAATTATGTAAGTACATATATACAACACTTATAACGAAAAAGCAATTATTTAATTTTTTTTTGTCTGTTCATTCCGGCTAATCTCAATAATAATTTTTGTTTTGTTTATAACGTTGCCCCACCTAGGGAATTTCTCCTGTATCATGGGTGCGTTTACAAACATTTAAACTCACATACACAAACAGACAGCAAAATGTGGTAACTTCCATACAAATGATGTTGCGGGGCAGAGCTAGTCTACACTATAATAATATTATAAAGAGAAAAGATTTTGTTTGTTTGAATTGAATAGGCTCAGAAACTAGTGGACCGATTGGAAAAATCCTTTCACCATTAGAATACTACATTATCCCTGATGAACATAGGCAATAGAATATTTAAAAAAAGTTAGGGATCCGAATGAAAACTTCGATAATGTAACCCAAGGTGTGAAAAAAATTACTAAGGTTGTATATACAATACATATATAATATACAACAATACAATACATATAATATATAGGTTGGTATGGTTACAATTATTATTATTAAGTACTTTCAAAGAGCCTTTATTTCATAGTAAGGGTGATTTATGTACGTTTACAACTGACTACTTGACCATGCATATTTCATTTCTGTATGTCAGAGACCATAATATTATAATATTATTAGGTACATAAGTTCAATATAATAGTAGCAATAGCTAAAAGTTTCAGTATACAGATTCTAAGTATAAAAGAATTGTCATACTAACCATGTAAATGAAGTGATGGAACTGCCAATGCATTTAACCGGTTATTACGGTTTCTATCTCTCGCAGTAAAATGAATGTCGCAAACCAACTTTGTTTGGTAATACGCATAATCAACTGCTGTTTCTAGTTTTCCACCAACAAGATTTACCCAAGCCTTAAGACGCTCAGGGAACTTCTCAGCATTTGGAAAACGATGCATTGGGACATCTGAAATTGGAAAGATAAAAGAGCTGTAGGCTATTTAAATAGTTGTTGTCTTAGCTTTCAACAATTATTGTTGTGCCTTCCATGAAAATCCATAGATGTGCGATATATTACGCAAACCTTGAATACTTAAGATGTACCATTGTTAACCGCTACCACAGTATTTAAAAGGTATACTCAAAGCATTAAATCTTTTACAGCTGTTAGATTCTTCTTCTTCTGTTCAGAATCTAAAATATTCATGTTCCTTATCTAATATTTGACCACTGCAACCCATTATTTGCAGTGGTCAAACCAATGCTCCATGTTTTTTTTTTACTTAAATTCAATTAATCAACCTGCATCTTTAACCTGGAAGCTAATCCGATTAGGAAAAGACCATGTACAGTGCAAGTCAAGAACTAGTATTATCTCTATTATTTACTGCCACTAATGGTTGCCTTTTATTTATTTCTTTTCAATACGGATTTAAAAAAAAAATCCGATGATGTTAAACATGATGATGATGACGTTGTGATATATATTAAACTTACCACTGGGAGCACAGCCAAATGAACATAACTTAGGCATTTTCAAAAGAAATGTTGATAAAACTTAACAACACAAAGCGTCCTTTCGCGAATTTGTTGAACACAATTCAACACGTATTACGGGCCGAAGTCACCAAAGAAAGCGGAGGAACTTAAAGCTCAACTCGACGCAATTTCTGGAAGATTTCACAACCGAAATACAAACGAAAAATGAAAAAGATCTACAAACATGCGCATAGGCAGAGAGTAGCTACCATTTTGCGGGTATCTTAGAGTACTATTTGGGAATTGACAATTCTTCTTTTGATAGTTGCCAGTTAAAAAAATAACAGTACATAAATAATGTCTTATTTTCATGTGTAAAAATATTAAAATATGCTCAATTAAATAATAAAATGTAAAATAAATATTTTTACGGTAAATATGTCATAAAATTTAAAATAATGATTTTTTATTATAGTGACATCTTTTGAGATGTTGTATTAACTAAACCTAAAGTTTTAGAAACAAAATGTAGATGGAGCCACCATCTTTTGATCCAAGCCAAATATAGGGAACTGTCCCCCCCCGCTTGTGGGTGGATAAAAAATAATGTCATGATTAAATTTTTAACTAGAAACATTTTAATTTTTGAGCAGGGGACAGACGTTTCTACCAACGTTCGGGGATAGTCGATCTTTCGCAGTGGTAAAATAAATTGGTTCAAATCAAAACCATATAGATTTCCCACAGTGCATTTATATGAGGAATGCAAGGTTTTAACGGTTAGGCAGCTCTTTATCCTGCAAGCGGTCCTCAGAACCCATAGAACAATGCCCAGGTCCAACCCAGGAAAACGCACAAACGTCCCCTCCGGGGTAGGACATAAAACATCTTTTGCAAGGCACCAATACTACGTTATAGGTACACATTTATACAAGCAACTACATCGTAAACTTAACCTACTGGATTCTAACAGTTAGGCGCTAAAACACAAGATCACTCAGTGGCTACTTCAGCAGGACTACATCACAACTGAAAATCTACTGACATAAATCTCTTAACTCAAACATACTTAACATCTCCCCTACCATCACATCATACTACATACACCGCACTCAACATCATACACTCATCCACCCAAATATATGCAACCGATTCATACCTCATACAATTTTTTATTATTATTTTTCTTTTATTCTACTCAATAATGTACGTTTTTAGGTACCACATCGTCACTGGTTTAACTTGTTAATGTCTTTTAATAAATATAATAATTTAGTCCAACACAATGGCTGAACCCTATCTCTTAAGATACAGGTCAGACCTAGTTTAAGGGATAGAGTTGAAATTTATTGTACTCCTATGCTAAAGCTGTATTGAATAACTTAGTGTCAACTGAATGTATGCAGTGCAATGTGATTTTTGTAGCAATAAATTCTTTATTATTATTATTTATTTGCTGATCAAAGGTATACAGTGGTGTTGATATAAAATGTGATAACGTTTTCCTTGCATAACGGGAATTGAATCAATTGAGTACATTATCAATACATTTTCTTTTTATAACGATTTCGTGATCCCGGTTAGGCTTTATTGTAAAAAAATGACCATTTTAAATGATAAATTGGTTACTTTTTTAAGGTATAAGTAACACATTTAGACTTTACAATACAGGGGGGGGGGGGGCAAAAATATTATATTCTCTCTGCAACCCTTTTCCACATTAGCTTGCTATGTTCCCGAGCTTGGGTGGATTTTTTATGTACCTACCTACATAATTGTAATTTCTCTATGATTATTTAAGAACTCCCGGTGAAGCAGTTGGGTCATACTAACACGACGACTTGTACGTGTTTCATAGACGCGCGCAACTCACGCGCGTCTAGCAGGCTCCTAGCCTCTGAGAGCGAACATAATGAAGGGCCCGTATTTACGGGCCACTGTATAGCGCTCTGCGGCCGGGGGGCAAAGCCCCGGTACCGCTCGCCTACGTCTTTCACTAAAAATAAATTCATCACATTCAGTATAATTAATCTCTGAAGCAAGTATGTACACCATTATGATATTTTCATGTAAGTAAACAAACTTACGAAGTAACGACATTGTAAAGAGGTACATATACAAACATAAAACATTTTATTTGGCGCGTAAAAATACATTTTTTTAAAATTGCTGCTTGACTTATCACACACGTTCAAAATCACGTTGAATCCTACAAAGTTGTTTTGAACGGGAAATTGAGCTTTGTAGTGCTTTTAGATAATGTATCAAGGTAACTTGTTATACATAATAATAGTTAAAATATGTGTATACCCAAGAAACTCATGTTTCTATTATTTTCAAAAAACCGTTAAAGTGAAAATACAATTAGATTTACCCTATTAAAATCCAATGGCATTACAGCAGGTCACAGACAAGCTTTACCATTCAACTTCGGTGAACTTCGTTCAATAGTTGTTCACTTTTATTACTCTCATAGTACGATTATTAGCAGAACTAAATTAGGCCTGCTCAAAGACTACAATAGTATACTGGGCCTGCTTCTGAACTGAATGAACATTGAACGTTTTCTTAAAAGGTCATAGTAAGCTTCCTGTTGCGGTCCTGCTAATATGACGTCATAGTACATACAAATAAGCAGTTTAGTTTAACTTCTACCCTGCTATAAGAGCTCATGGTTAGCCCCCTGTATATAAATGTATAGCTTCATTCATTACCATTAATAATATTAAATTGTAATATATTTTTTCGTCAACTTATTGTATATCACCATTCATTATTTCTATAGTTAGTAATAATCCTTCTGATCCTATAACCTAAATTCCGTTTTAAATAATATTAATAAATTCCAGTTTCCCTACCTTTGTCTCCTACAATAAAAATCCTAATAACATGACATTGGCTGAATGCACAAAGGCACAAACCGTGCGAAGCCAGAAAAAAAAAATCTGTAATGGCTGCCGGCGCGTCGGTCTATTGTTATCTTTCTCTTTCACATTTCCAGTTTTCTCGGAGTTGGACGAGAAATCAATAACGCGCTCTGTGTTATATTTATAGTAGCTTAGTAAGTAAAGCTTAAGTTATGTGAACTGTGTATAATTTTTGTTTTAAACGTTATTATTTATCAACAAAATGCATCGCCGTGGCGGGAAACGTATTCGGATGGATGATCCTCCACCGGAATACGTGAATCCCATGACCCCAGCGACTCCCATGACTGATTACGGTGGACAGTCGATCCATGAGCCTGAGACCCCCAACCTGAATTATTCGGGGTTCAACGTTGGCGCGGTAGCTAATTCTACTGCTACTGAACCCAGAGAACTCCTAGCTAGAGAGGAAGCTGAGGAATCGCATCATGAAGAAGAGGAGCCGAGGTCTCCATCTCCTACGCCCACGAAACGGGTGACTCGTAGTCGCGGCCGGAGGGGTGATGGTGGCTTCGTGGGGCGCCTGGCTGAGTCCCCGCCGCCGCCTCCTCTGCGCCGACGAGGCCGCGGTGGGCGCGGCCGCGGCCGGGGTCGGGGCACTGCCCCGCCGCCAGCGTACTCACCGCCGCCAGTCCTTCTGCCTGGTGATGATGAGAACAGCCTTTACAATATACTTAGATTCAATAAGACAGCTATAAACGTAAGTATCGATTTTCATTTAATTGTTCTCCTCATTGGCTTCAACCTATAATTGTTAAATTTATTTTCTGGGTAGCTACCTATATAATAAAGCCAATAGTAATAAAAATATATACCGATTAACTAAATCTGAGGCAAAGAAGCAACTCTTTAAATGGCTGCATCCCTTAAACTATGAGGCCACAGAAACCCTTCTCACTAACTAGCTTCAGGACTCTATTATACTTTCACCTCACTCGCCCTCACTAAACCACACATAACACAACTCATTCCACTACCCACACACACAAGATACCACTACAAAATAATCACCTCATTTACACCAGTCCCACACCACACTTCAGTATGTAAACTTCAAATTCATATTTATTATTTCATATCCTTTTCCTTCTTCTCAGTTCTACTCTATTTGTAATTTATATTAAGTTCTTCTGTACTTGGCTAATGTGGCTTAATTAATTATGATGATGATGTAAAGAGGGGGAGCCTGGAGCTCTAAGATACAGGTCTTGGCTTAGTTTAGACTCCAAATCTCTCACAAATTACGCTTCCTTTTTTTTTTTCGCCTTTTCATGTACTTTATTTATTTACCACGTAAGCTTGTAATTTGTGAAGATAAATAAATGTATTATTATTATATTTGCAACCATTTTTTTCACCAATCAGCAAGTAGTGGATATGTGGATTGAGGAGTACAAGACTAACCGAGAAGCAGCACTGGTACAGCTGATGCAGTTCTTCATTAACGCCTCTGGGTGCCGCGGGAAGGTCACACCTGACATGGCACAGATGGACCACACACTTATCATCAAGAAAATGACACAAGAGTTTGATGAGGTAGTTAAACATTGTGTACTCGTTTCTTTTAACATAGTAGTTGTTGAGTAAATACCTTATAACATGGGACTTCAACATATATAACTGGCAGAACGTGGGTATACTATAGGTACAACTGTGCCGGACCCTTTGGGAAAGAAGATTTGTATGTTAGATTATGTGATGTTGTTTAATATCAATGTTGTGCCAGCTGCATTAAAACAATTTTGATTGCATTGCACTTCATTGCTTATTTATTTATTTAGAGCATGGAAGATATACAGAAAAAAAAAATTAAAAACAACAACATACTCAAGGGTAAGTCAATAAGTCTGGGTTGGTTAAAATAATTTTGAACATGCCAACAGGAAAGTGGAGAATATCCTCTCATCATGACAGGGCAGACTTGGAAGAAGTTTCGCTCCAACTTCTGTGAGTTTATCCAGACATTGGTGAAGATGTGCCAGTACTCCATCATCTATGACCAGTACCTCATGGACAACATTATCTCCCTGCTCACCGGGCTGTCTGACTCTCAGGTCAGGGCCTTCAGACACACTGCGACACTAGCCGGTAAGTTCACCGCATTCATCTTATTACTGTACTCTGCCATAAACCATTGGGTTAGAAACAGTTCACCTTTGTGAAAACTTTTTAACAAAAAATTGAACCGCTGAAAAAACTGAAAAGCAAAAAATAATAAACCTTTTTTGTTTAACCTTAATAAGGTAAGTTCTTAAACTAATGTAGTAATTTTGAGTCGGCGTCAAACAATCAATAAACAAAGATCACTAAATTGCCTTAAATATAAACGGCGCCGACTCAAAATTATTTAGGTATACTTACATTAGTTTAAGAATGTTGTATATAGGTACCTACATACTTCCTGTTTATAAGTTTATGTTTATTAAGTTTTCAGTCTACCCTCAATCATATTGTAGTTCCTACCCTACTCTTATGATTTATCCACTTATTTTTCTAGGCTACTTAGCTCAATACACAAATTACGATATTTGGTGTTTTATTGAAGACATAATAAAGAACTTACCTTATTAAGGTTAAAAAAAACCGGCCAAGTGCGAGTCGGACTCGCCCATGAAGGGTTCCGTTACGTTACGATTTATGACGTATTAAAAAAAAACTACTCACTAGATCTCGTTCAAACCAATTTTCGGTGGAAGTTTATATGGTAATGTACATCATATATTTTTTTTAGTTTTATCATTCTCTTATTTTAGAAGTTACAGGGGGGGGGGGGGACACATTTTACCACTTTGGAAGTGTCTCTCGCGCAAACTATTCAGTTTAGAAAAAAATGATATTAGAAACCTCAATATCATTTTTGAAGACCTATCCATAGATACCCCACACGTATGGGTTTGATGAAAAAAAAAAATTTGAGTTTCAGTTCTAAGTATGGGGACCCCCAAAATTTATTGTTTTTTTTCTATTTTTGTGTGAAAATCTTAATGCGGTTCACAGAATACATCTACTTACCAAGTTTCAACAGTATAGCTCTTATAGTTTCGGAAAAAAGCGGCTGTGACATACGGACGGACAGACAGACAGACAGACAGACAGACATGGCGAATCCATAAGGGTTCCGTTGCCATTTGGCTACGGAACCCTAATAAAAAAGGTTTATTATTTTTTGCTTTTCAGTTTTTTCGGCGGTTCAATTGTTTGTTAAAAAGTTTTTATTTTATAGTTTTTTGTGGCTATACCTAATCTACTAATTATTTGCCAAAGGGCAGGAGGCATATGTGGCATTGAATAGAGTAATAATACACCACTCAGCATTAAAATCTGTGAGTGAACAATAAATCACCCCTATTTTCCCTCCCTTAGGGTTGGATTTTCTTTTTCAAATTTATATGGGACCAACTTTGGGGTATACCCTTTCCAATAAAAAAAGAATTATCATAATCGGACTACTCTGTAAGAAGTTATGCTTGGTCATAAATAAAAATAAAAAAATATACGTGTCGAATTGAGAACCTCCTCCGTACCCTTTCCAATAAAAAAAGAATTATCATAATCGGACTACTCTGTAAAAAGTTATGCTTGGTCATAAATAAAAAAAAAAAATACGTGTTGAATTGAGAACCTCCTCTGTTTTTTTTTCGTCGGTTGAAAATGAGTATAGTCTCCTTGTCTCTTTTTAAAGCTCGATGTGTCTTATGTATGCCTGGGATAAACAGTTCAAATTCATTTATTGGTGTGATTTAGTGTTCTCCCATGTCCCAGAAATGGCATATTGCAATTAACCGGGCACAAATCCTGCTTGTCTAATAACGATAAATTATGATGGGCCAACCCAACATGCAGCAGTTGTGCAGACAACCACTAGGAAGTAACATGGTTTGGTAACTATAAAATACATAATCAAAATATGGACAAAAGCCTCTGGTTACCCTTTTAAAAATAATCCACTTTTATAATGTTTTCAAATTACAGTCAACAAGTACTTACAAAATGATATACAGTCTCCAAGGCCGACAACATGCTGACATTCACAAAATATAAAAGTCTAGCTGCGCCTCGCGGTTTTACCCGCATAAGTTTCGATCCCGTGGGAATATCGGGATAAAAAGTAACCTATCTGTGTGCCAATTTCATCCAAATCCATTCAGTAGTTTTTGCGTGAAAGAGTCACAAACATCTATCCATCCATCCATACAAACTTTCACATTTATAGTATACATATAAATAAATTAATAAAAACGAGATTTTATTTATTTATTAATAGGGTACCAATTACAGTTTACAAGCTAAAACTAAAATAAGAAAATTATATCCTAAATTAACTAAAACTTAACAAACTAAAAAATAATAATATAAAAACCTATTTAAACCAAATGACATCAATGAGGTACCAGGGAAGCCACATGTGCACAAACTTCCTTGTCTTCAACATTTCACTGTATAAATAAGGACAGTATGGAAACTAGGCCTATTTGTTGAAATAATTACCTTCACTCCATTGGAGCGTTAGGGTTGTTACTTAGTGTTTGTAAAATTGAAAAATGTTTTATTAGAACTAAGTTCATTAATGCCTACCCCTTTCAGGAAGTGCAGGCACGATGAGCATGTTGTTATTGCTATGTAGGTTTGTCGCAGCTTGCGGTAGGAGTTGACTGGTAGAAATCATCACGCGAATAAAAAAAATATGAGCATCCAAGTTGAGAACCTCCGCCTCCTCCTTTGAAGTCATTTAAAAAGCGTTCATACATGTTATGCCACCTCAGACTTTCATTGGCCAAAATGTAAATCCAAGATTTTGGCTGCTAAAATTTACATATTTCGTCATTCGTGTAATTTTTCATGTTTTTCGAGGATGCTAAAGCCGATAGTGAAGTCAAATGCGCGACCCTCGTCCGATGAACTCGAGAATGCACACATGTCATAAAATTTGAAAATTTTCGCAGCGCCATCTTGGATTTATATTTCAACGTCACTATCGGCCTTAGCACCCTCGAAAACCATAAAAAAAATTACACTAATGACGAAATTTGAAAATTTTTGCAGCCATCATCTTGGATTATATACTACGCAATACGTACGTGACATTTTTAAAAAGATCACGGATGGTCCTTGACGCAAGACATAAAACGTATAACGCAACCACTCGTCTCGACACGGCACCTTCGAGCCGTCCTTCCGTACTCGCCGTCGAAGCCTGCCGCCCCATTACATGTTCGCCCCGACCCTTGCCCGAGCTAGCCCTCGCCGCTGAGCCTGTTGTTTTAAATCCGTCCCTAAATAATTCCGATCCAGTCTGTCCCTTGCTGCCCTCTCCCAGCGACGCCCTAAGCCGAGATCCGTACCCTATAGGGGGTGCCCTTAGCGTGTAGTCGCTTAGTTTTTAAGGTTTTTAAGCCCTGGCTGGAGGCCTTAATTTACTGAGGCATCCACAGGCAAGCCCGGTTAAGCAGACGACGTCATAGGTTGCACTGCGAGAAGCCCTATCGAAGAAAAAAAAAACGACAGAGCACCGCAACTATCAAATCAAATCAAAAATGTTTATTTGTCAGAATATGGTACAATAGATGTTACAATTTTGGTTCCAGCATATCCTGCCATACTATGGCGTACAAATATTTCTATTAAAATGAAGGCTTATATCGCTTAGGGGTCTCGTCGATGCGCGCGTCTGTGTGAGTGTGCCGTTTGGAACGTTTGTTCGTAGTTTCTGTACTGTCCATAATAAAAATAAATAAATAAAAAAATAAAAATAGTTTATTGGTAAAAACAAGTGTCCATAGTGTCCATATTTACCTATATTGTGGCTAAGTTCTGTATCCGACTGGCAACTTGTTATAAAAGCGGATACTGTTTGCGGATGCCGCATTTACACATTCGTGCGAATCGCGAGGCGAATGGCGAGGCGCAGTGGCGTAGCGTGCCTTGCGGGGGCCCTGTATCAAAATTAGTTGGGGGGGTCCAAATGAAAAATTTCAGAAGTCCTTCTGCACTGCAATCGGATACTGCTATAAACCCCAAAAAGGACTCACAGATTTTTAATTCTTTAGATACATTATCATCATTTTCTGTTATCGAGATGTATTGAAAAACTACAGAAAGTTGGTCCATTTTTGACAAGTTACGTATGACATTTTTTTTATATGGTTTTTTCCCGGGAAGCACTAAATGAAGTGACAATGGCGCCGATTCCCTTGTTCACAAACTAAACTAAATTTAAGTTCAATGCATCTTTTTCTTTCTATTTAATTTAGAAAAGGACAGAAGAAAAATATTAGTTTAGTCCTGTCAAACTAATCAGCGCCTGACGTAAATTGACGTATTTTTAGCAGCCATGTTTTTAATCACGTCTAATCTGTCGGAGTATCTTAATTTGACAGGAGTAAACTAATATTTTATCTTCTGTCCTTTTCTTAATGAAATAGGAAGAAAAAGATGCACAGAACTTTTTAGTTTAGTTTGTGAACAAAGGAATCGGCGCCATTGTGGATAACTAATTTTTGCTTACACACGTTAGGGGGCCGCTGTAGCCCGGGGGCCCCGTATCATTTATACGGCTGATACGGCGGTAGCTACGCCCCTGGCGAGGCGAATAACGAACACGCATATGTAAACAGTGCGCTCGCTATTCGCCTCGTGTCTCGCATCGCGATTCGCGCGATCGCGTTGGGAGCGGTTTTTCAGACGCGAATCAAAGGGCATGAATGGCGAACACGAAGTTACTGTTTACACATTCGCCTGCATTCAGTTCACAGCTAGCACCCCACCCAACAGGACGTGCAGACAAAATGGAGTGAAGTGCGAATTTTAGAATTCCTAGAACTTTATAATAATAATAAATTTTTATTTCTTAAAAAGGAGCTTGTAGTACACATGAGGCATAGGTACATAAAGTTATTCATACAGCTTGGCAAAAAAGTCGTGAAAATAATGGTGGCGCCACTATCGTGCATGTTGTAACCCTTTATAGCACGACTAAAACGGTTTTGATACTTAGTTTTTTTTTGAAAATAAATGTGAATATTAGCGGGTTTTATGAAAACAAGAAAAGCTCTGGAACGTTTGTTCAGCCACTGCCTAGAACGATAACATTTGCAGTTATTTAATTTAATGAATTAAAAATAAAATTATCAGGTATTTGAAAATACTTTGATGTCAACTAATCCCACATTTTGTGAGACAATTTTATGTTTTACAAAACCTGGGGTCTTGTAAAACACTTGGCACCTTGTCCTTCTATCGCAATTCGCCTTATAGTACTGATGGATTTACCTAAAAAATACTATAGTTATTTTTGTTCAGTGATTTATGCAGTATTAACAAAAAGTATCAAAATTATGCGACCGCGCTGCATTCCGAATGTGTTTTGTAAACATAACCACAAATTCGTGAATGTATATTTCAATTATTGTATGAAAGGTTTATAATAGATATTGCACCTTGAAATACACACATTAGATCTAATTACACGTACAAAATATAATTCTACCTGTCATTTCAGCGGTTCTTTTAAACACATCGTTGAGTTATGATAAAATTTGTCCGGCATCGAGTTTCGCCAAACATCTCACGTATACTTTATAAATTATCGCTCTTGCGGAGCTACGAATAACAGATCTGTTCATTATGAACACAGTGGGTCACCAGTATCACCACGATAAAGCAAATAAATAAATAATAAACACGAGAAACAGTCACCGATTACAAGAAATGACAGAATATGTACCTTACTCGACAAGGCAGAGCGAGTGTTGCCAATTATTAAATATTTTAGTTCTGTTTCAAGACTTTCTTGCCAAGCTGTATAAGTTTGTACAGACGCCAGCAGGTCAAGCTACCCGAAACTGTCAAATTTTCCCGATCAACCTTGAACCTTAATGCTTTAGCGATAAAGTTGAAAATCTATTAAAGAAATTTGACAGATTGTAGTAGCTTGATGTGCTGGCGTCTGTACCATGTCAAACACAATCTGGTGGGTGAAGTTCAGCTTTCCTAGCTAGGTTATAGGATAACCTGTATTAAGGAATAGCAGTCCCTGTCCCTTACAAAAAGTTACAATAAACTAGTACAATTATAATTATATATTTTTTTAATAAGTACTAAAATAATGATTATAATTGAATATCTTTATTGGTTGTTTATCTTTATATTTATCAAAAGGAAGCGCTCATTTGGAACCCAAAACATCGCAATCATAAAAATATACAAAAGACAAACGATGCATGGAACCGTATATCAACTAGTATGGGATAGGCTATTTTCCTAAAAATTCTAATTAGTCAGATTATCAAAAAATATTGAACCCGTATTTTTTCTTTTGTCAATTATATAAAAAATGATGAAGATATCGCCCGTTAAAGTTCCGCGTGACGTCACTTGCTTGCAACACTTTTGCAAGCAAGTGACGTCGCGACACCCCACTCCCAAATTTTGACGCGCTTTATCTTTGTCATTTTTTGTTTGATTGACAAAAGAAAAATACGTGTCCATTATTTTTCGATAATCTAACTGACGGACTAAATATAATTATTATTTTTTTACCCAGGAAAACCCTTTTTACCCTATTGCCATTCAGCAACTTAAAATTAAAGAAGAATTCAATTAGATGTAGCGCGCATGCCGCAATTATTTTCACGTCCTCCATGTTCGTGTGCGAATGTCAAAATAATTCACCCCGTGAATGTGTGAACAGTGTTCGCGACGGCACTCGTATACGAATGTTCGTCGAATGAAGAGGCGAATAGCGAACACGATTGTGTAAATACGGTATCAGAAATGACTTGCTTGTTTTTGTTAATCTAAATTTGGGTGTCACAATTTTATTTTGAAATGTCCAGGGATATTATTATTATTTCCTTTATTTTAAAGTAACCATATAAATTATATTTTTAAATATTAGAATATAAAAAGTATAAAAACATTTAAAAATATAAAAAATAGTAGCCCACCGGTATCGGGAACAGGGTCCAAGCTACCGGCGGTCAGGGCTCCAGAGAGAGGAACCTCCTGACAATGCGAGCCGTGTCCAGAAGTACCGCTTTCTGAATCAAGCCCTTGATCCAGCTGCCCAACGAGAGCCTCCTCAGGTGTTGGTCGAGGCTCTTGGCTATTAAGCCATTGGCTGTCACGACTATCGGCACAATGATCGCTGAGTCCACATCCCACATGTCGACAACCTCGCGAGCCAAGTCAAGATACTTGATTTGTTTATCTTTCTCGGCTTTCACGAGGTTCTCATCATGCGGGACGGTTATGTCAACAATCATTGCGCGCCGCTCTGATCGATCCACCACCACTATATCAGGCTTATTGGCAACAATAGTCCTATCAGTGATGATGGATCGATCCCAGTACAATGTGATATTTCCATTTTCGAGAACTGGGTCGGGCACATACCTGTAGTACGGCACCTCAGATTCCACAAGGCTGTATTTCAGAGCCAGTTGCTGATGGATTATCCTGGCTACAAGGTTGTGTCTATGCAAGTACTCTCCGTTAGCTAGACGAGAACACCCAGAGATAATATGCCTGATTGATTCTCCCGGCCGGTGGCATGCCCGACAGATGTCAACCGTGCCGTCTTTCACAATAAATCTCCGGTAATTGTTCGTCATCATAACTTCGTCCATAATTGCACAGACAAAACCTTCGGTTTCTCCAAAGAGGTCACCGAAACGCAGCCAGGCTACGGACGCTAGTAAATCTACATCGGGTCCATGTAGGGCCCGGTAAAAGCGTCCGTGAAGCTCCTTACTCTGCCATACTTCCATGCGATCATTGGTGTCAAGCACTACTGGCTTGCGCCAGTTCTCTTTAGCCAAGGAGAGCGGGGTGAGGCCCTTGTCCACCGCGACTACATCTCGATGCATTCCCACGTCGGTTTCTAAGAAATATTCCCTGAGACTGCATATCTCGCGATTGTGGAGGGTCTTAGCGTTTAAAAAGCCTCGACCCCCACACTTTCGCGGGATATACAGCCTCATTACTGACGATCGTGGGTGATGCATTCGATTTGCAGTCAGCAGCGTCCGGACCCTCCTATCCAGGGCGTCTAGTTCGGTTTGAGTCCATTTGAGTATGCCGAAAGAGTACATCAGAACCGGCATGACCCAACTGTTGAAGGCACGCACCTTGTTTCCGCCTGATAGAAGACTATTAAGTACTTTTTTCAGGCGGCCAAAGAAGCGCTCCTTCAACGATTGCTTCATGTCAGTAACATTGATGCCTAACGCTTCCGACATACCCAAATACTTATAGGTTTCGGATGCGGAGAGGGCTCTAAGGTTTGTGGAATCCGAGAGTTGGGTTCCCACGGATTCCACAATCTCCCCTCGCTTTACATGCATGACCGCACACTTGTCCACACCAAATTCCATCCTGATGGCGCTACTGAAAGTTTCAGTTACTTTCAGTAGCTCCATTAGTTGCAAATTGTTTGGAGCAAAGAGTTTCAGGTCATCCATGTAGAGGAGGTGCGATATAACCTGACCACCTCTCCTCAGCCGATAGCCTAGACCTGAGTCCTCCAGCAGTGTGCTTAGAGGATTCAAGGCTAAGCAGAACCAAAGCGGACTCAAACTATCGCCCTGAAATATGCCTCGCTCGATCCTTATCGGTTCGCTATTCCTCTGAATATTTCGACATCCTGGATAGCGAAGAACCGTCCTCCATTGCCCCATACACGACATCAGGAAGGTACGCAGAGTTGCATCTACTTTATACAAATCCAGCACCCTCATGAGCCATGTATGTGGCACCGAGTCATAGGCCTTCTTATAATCTATCCAACATGTCGACAGATCCTTTCGGGAACGACGAACCTGTTGGCTAATGGCCATATCAATGAGGAGTAGCTCCTTAGTACCGCGGGACCCATTCTTACATCCGTTTTGAGAGGCAGACATAATGGAGTTATTGTCTATATGTTTGTTAATTTTAGCTCTCAAAATGGATGTAAGAACTTTATAGACCGTCGGTAAACACGTAATCGGCCTATAATTTATTATTATTATTATTATTTTAACTACGTGTATAAAACTCGTAAGTGTGTTATACAGTACCTATGTAACGAAAACCCTGTTGTTCCTTGTAGAAGCGTATATAATTATATACCTATAGGCTTACCGTTATTGAAGATATAATTTAAAAAAAAAATTAGTGGTGGCCGAACATTGTCGATAATCAGATATTTTTTAAATTCGATACATTGTTATAAAATTAATGTTTTTAACATCTGAACTTACAAGTACTAAATGTAATAATGGATCTAGCCTACGGTCGACAAAGATTGGCCGCCGGCGGCGGCGGCCCCTTTGATCCGCCATAGCTAGACTGGTTGGCGCCAAAAACACAAAGCACGCCGCCTGCGCCGCCGCATTTGATGGCACGTGGTGCACCCTTTGTACGACCGCCACTAGTTGATTATCCCCCTCACTGCCAGTGTTGCCAATTTAGCGACTTAGTCGCTAGATCTAGCGACATTTCGTATTCTACAGCGGCTTAAATCTAGCGACTATTCTAACGACTAATAAAATAAGCACTTTCACTAGCTTCATAAAATATGGCAAGATTATTGTTGTTATCCCTTTGCCTTTTAAGTAAAGAAAGGAATGTATCTTCTGTATATTCGGAACTGCGCGTTCCGTAATCGAATATAATGCATCAAGAAAGTCATGAAATTAATTGATGGCGCCACCGCCGCTTACGTTATAGAGTACGGTAGCCCCATTGGTTATAAAACATGGGAACTTTTTGATTTTTTGTTTGTGAAATAATAATATTTTAGTTGGTTTTTATAATTTTCAATTGTTTATCAAATATAAGTTGGAAAATCAAATTATTTTCTTTTATTCCAACAGACCAAAAAATTGCATTCTAGCGACTTCTAGCGACTTTTGATTTTTGTCCGTAGCTAACGACATCTAGCGACTTTTCAAGCGTAAGTTGACGACTTTTTGACAGATAGAGTTGGCAACACTGCTCACTGCCCCTTAGTCGCCTGCGCAACTTAGTTCCGGACGGATGTTGATCTTTGATCTACGTTGACAACATTTGAAAAAATAACTAAATTATTGTGATTTTGTCGAGTGAATTCTGTGTGTGTGCGTTTTCACAATTTCTTATTCAAATGAAGAATATTTTTATATGTTAATGTGCCTCGGGAGATGCGACTGCAATTACGCAGATGCACGTAGGCCGTACCAAGAACGTTTCGCAACTCCAAGGAACATACCATTGCCGTCGACGATGGCTTTCTAACGTCTCATATATACGAACGTTCAACACTGGGTCTGTGCACCGTCGAGACCAGCATCTCATTGACGCAGGAAGACCGAGGACTCGAGCCCACGACATCGAGGAAGAAATCCTCGAGATCGAAGAAGACCCTACGCGAAGTACGCGCTCTGTGGGACGCGAAATCGGCGTCAACCACATGCGGGTCTGGAGGGTGCTTAAAGTTGACGGCCAACACCCATTTCACTATCGTCGAGTGCAATCTCTGCTTCCCTCTGATAACGTGGCAAGGACACAATACTGCAGGTGGATACTCGACAAAGTTGAACAAAACGGCCAATTGTTGGATAGGGTACTGTTCACTGATGAGTGCTCATTTGTTCGAACAGGTGTGTTTAATTGTCACAATGAGCACGTATGGTCCACCACAAATCCACACGCCGTCAAACCTGAGCCACTTCCAACATCGATGGAGGAGTAATGTTTGGGCCGGAATCATTGGGACCAAAATTATTGGTCCTTGTTTTTTAAACGAAACGATGAACGGTGTCAATTATCTTCGGTTCCTACAAACAGAGCTGTGCAATGAGCTTGAAGAAATAAATTTAGATTTCGTGCGTCGTATGTGGTTTCAACACGATGGCGCGCCACCTCACTTCTCCCGCGTCGTCAGGAACTATTTTGATAGTGAATACGGAGACAGGTGGATTGGCCGCGGTGGACCAGTCAACTGGCCTGCTCGGTCACCTGACCTCACGCCTTTAGATTTTTTCTCTGCGGTACAGTCAAGCAGTCCGTTTTTAAAAAAACGTGTGACACTGAGACCGAAATGAGAGCACGTATTGTGGCAGCATTTGAAGAGATCAAATCTGACACCTCTGTCTTACGGCGCGTACGAGAAAACATTGTCAAACGTTTCCATAAATACATAGAGGCACAAGGTGGGCATATTGAGCAACATCTTCCTGGCCATCAAGTGGATATCCTCATAAATTAGTTTTTAAAGTGTTAATTAAGTGTTTCAATCGTGCAAACTTGACCAGCCAACTTTTTGAAAAAGTCAAACTAACGTTCCCAAAGTGTTATCAGTTAAACAGCTGAGTGATGTGAACGACACGTGACTAGTTCACGACCTTAGTGCAGTATGGTAGTGTGCGCGGCGGCGGCGGTCGGCGACAAAAGGAACGCGGCGCGGCGCGGCGGCGGCGCCTTTGTTGAAAAGCAAGTTGCTGCCTATTTCTATTTGCAGAGGTGAGCAATCAGTGTTACTTTTCAAATATTAATATTAAAATATTTATTTTGATGTTTTTTTTCTTGATTATTTTTTTAATTGACTTACGTTATTACCATCGGATATCGATTCTGAAAACGTCCCTACTTGGAACAACAGGGTTTTTGTTACATACTGTATACATAGTATTAATATTATGGAAATTGCTTTTTATTTTGAAAAGTCCTAAGTTTTTGCGAACATATAAAATACTTTCTAAGATCATCATCATCATCATCATCTCATCATCATCTTTCTGAGATCTTTATTTCTTTTGAAGGCAGAGTTAGTATATCAATTTCATATAATTTTTTTTTTAATAAAGTTCCCGATGCAATTAAATGTATGCCATTACAAAAATTCAGAAACACTACAGAAGCTGCTACTTGAAAACTGCTATTACACAGGCCAGTTTCTGAATAACAAATTTAATTAATCATATTTTTGGAATTATTATTATGTTATTATTGAAATTAATGTTATTATATTGCAATTTGTAATTTTTGATAATTTTAATCTTTTTTTTTTTTTGTCTTTTAGACTGTTTTAATTTAATTAATTTTGACGACTGTAATATTGCTTACATTGTTTTATCTTTCTGTACTATTTTATTAAACTTTTGACAATTCTTATTTGTTCACATTGTGAGTTTAAGAGATTTTTTTTACAATTAATTTAATTTTGATCATAGCATCACTATTTTGTATGCCTGTCGGCGGAACATAGGTTGGACCAAACACTATATATACATAAGATCAGTGTTCACAAAAATAAATAAATTTTGAAATTTTGAGATTCGATTTTTCTTTTTGCGATCTACTACCGATCCCCACAGCAGAACGCCAGAAGACATACTGTGGAAATAAGCAAAGTATACTAACGTAGCTGTGGCGGCTGTATCAGTCAACAGCTTTATTTTTCTGACTGCATATGCAGCTGAACTTAATCTACTCCTGTCTGGACTTGCATCTCAATGTAAAAGCAACTCACAAGCTATATCTGAAACAGAATTTCCTAGGTGTGATTTTGAATGGGTGATGAATGTTAAGGACCAATTGGCGACTGTTGTGGCAATGGGTTTGCGTCGTGAGTCCATGATAAATGATAAATGATTTTATTTTGAAAGTAGGTTTGTACAAACACTTTTACACGTCAATCATATTTTAAAACTAGATGAGGTCGGCGTTTCCTATCTGACTAGTCTGAGAAGAAAGGCCGAAACAAACTCAGACGTCACAGTCTCTTTTAAAGTCCAGACATAATCTTGGTCAGATCATATGAAGACCATGTAGGTCGATGTCTGAGATGGTCTTTTGAGGAAAGAACCACACAGATTGAGAGGACCTGTCCAGTCAGTGCACGCATTTGTCAGAAATTGTGCAGCTCAACTCAAAACTTAAGGAGCTCAACGATTCGACGAACAATACCAAAGAAAGGACATTTGGGTAGGCCACATTAATTACTCAAACTGCCAGACCATGACAAAAACTAAGAGAACAAAAAGAAAAATAATATAAATAAAATGACCCACGTAGTCTTCACATTCACAATAATTAAAATAATAGAATACTTAAAAAGTAAGCAAATGTCATAGTATATGTAAAATTCATTAATGTCAGTGTATATTATAAAAAAAAAAAACAACAAAATAAAGCAAAAAAAAAAAAAACATTCAATATGTAAAAAAAAAATTGGAAGCAGCTCAATCCCAAGCCTTTTTGTGCTCGATATAATCCTTAACGGTATAAAAGGCTTTCTGGCACAACTTACGTTTAATGAATGATTTGAATTTATTAAGGCTTAGATCTTGAACAGGACTTGGAACTTTATTATAAAAGCGTATACATTGGCATCTGAACGAGCCACCTATTTTCTTGAGCCTTGTTGTAGGTACAACAAATTTGTGTTTGTTCCTAGTATTTATATCATGGATATCACTGTACTTTTTAAACAATTTTATATTTTTATGGGCATATAAAAGATTTTCATAAATATATTGAGAAGGCACAGTCATAACATTAATCTCTTTAAATTTATCTCTGAGCGAGTGTCTCGGACTTAATTTATAAATTGATCGAACAGCTCGCTTCTGCAAAACAAAGATAGTCTGAATATCAGCGGCATTTCCCCACAATAGAATACCGTACGACATTACACTATGAAAATAGCTAAAATACACTAAGCGGGCTGTCTCTATATTAGTTAAATTACGAATTTTTCTAACAGCGTACGCTGCGGAACTTAGCTTTTTTGACAATTTATCTATATGTGGACCCCACTGAAGCTTAGCATCCAAAGTTATGCCCAAGAATACTGTGCTGTCTTCAGGATTCAATTCTTCGCCCTTTATCAACACATTGGTTTTCACCTGCCTAACGTGAGGTAGCGTAAACTTAATGCATTTGGTTTTTTTCTCGTTTAAAAGTAAATTATTAACATTGAACCAGTGTACTACTTTAGAGATCGCGTTATTTACATTGTCAGTAGCCTGCTGCTGACGTTTAAGTTTAAACAAAAGCGAAGTGTCATCTGCAAACAACACTATATCATGATTATCCTTTATGAGGTACGGCAAGTCATTAATATAAATAAGAAATAAAAAAGGACCAAGAATTGAGCCCTGTGGGACTCCCATTGATACTATAGATCCGGGAGATCTTTTTCCATTAACGTCAACGCTCTGAATCCTCTTACTCAAGTATGAAGTAAGAAGATCCAGAGCAGCGCGTTCCGGATCCCGTAGTGGCGGAGTTTCCTGATTAAAGTTTCGTGAAGAACGCAATCGAATGACTTGGACAAATCACAAAAGATGCCCAAGGCATCGCATTTGTCTTCCCATGCATTATAAATATGTCCTATAAGTTCAACACCCGGCATCAGTAGTTGAACGACCCCTTGTAAAACCGAACTGTTTGCTATGTAATAATTTGTGTTTATTAAAAAATCTTTGCATTTGTTCTAAAATTAATTTCTCAAAAATTTTACTAAAGGTAGGTAGTACAGAAATAGGTCTATAATTTGTAGGGTCTGATGTACTACCTGATTTAAACAAAGGAATTATTTTACTATTTTTCATAAGGTCAGGAAACTCCCCACTGTTAATACAACTATTAAAAATAAGAGCTAGAGTAGATGCTACAGTGTCAATAATAGACTTAGCAACTTCTACAGAATTACCCCACAAATCTGCAGTCTTTTTAACATTTAAAGTGTGAAAGGTTTTAATTATATCTCTACAGGTAATATGTTCAAAATGAAATTCCGAATCGCAACCATTAACATTTTCCTTAAGCAGAGACTCAGCAACAGAAGGTGATGAGTTTAGGGATTTAGTAGTTGAAACGGGAATATCTGAAAAGAAATTTTCAAATGCCTCGGCGACTTGTGAGTCTGATTTTATTATGTTGTCATTAATAGACAGGCTGTAGTCAGTATTTTGGTTACTAGATCTTCCCGTTTCACTATTAATAATAGACCAGGTCGTTTTAATTACATTACTGCTGTTTTTAATCTTTGAACCCAAATAACGTGACTTGGCCATATAACAAACTTTTTTAAATAATTTTGAATAATTTCTAACATACAAATTAAATTCATCAGTGTTAACATAATACCTTTCATTGTACAGTTCATAAAGCCGCGTTCTACTTTTATGAATGCCAATGGTAGCCCAATCACTGAAAGATGCGTTACTATTAACCGAGATAGTCTTGGGAATAAAGGTGGAATCAAATTGTTTACAGTATATATTAAAAAAAGTATCATATAGATGATTAGGATCAGCATGAGTTGACAAAACTGGTAATTTATTAATGAGTTTAACTTTAAAAGCCTCCAAGCGACTTGCAGTTTTGGGGTTAACAGTGATATCCTTTTTAGCCACTTTTTTGTTTTGGTTTTGAATAGTTATCCTTTGCCCGCAGTGATCCGAATCTAGTAAATTTATAATTTCTTTGTGGCTTGGTATAATATCTGTATAAATATTATCTAGGCATGTGGCACTAGTAGGTGTTATTCTTGTGGGCTCCAAAAACAGGTTTACAAGATTGTAGGACTGAAACAGACTTATAATTTTACTACAAGAACCTGAGTTTTCTAATAAATTAACATTAAAATCACCACAAATGATAACGGACTTGTTTGAGTTACAAATCCTGTGTAACACTTCATCCATTACCTTTTCAAAGCAGTCATACAATCCTGAAGGGGGTCTGTACACACTTAATACAACCAAGTGCTCCAATTCTATACAGGCAATTTCAACTGTACGCTCAACAGATAGCTCACAATATCGTTACGATCTTTAAATTTGAGCTGGTTACTTACTAAAATTAAAGAGCCACCATGTATAGCATTTATTCTGCTGAACGAACTACCAACCTGGTGATTGTTAAAATTGAACTAGAACTGGTGACTTTTCAGCCAATGTTCTGTTATACAAAGAATATCAATATTATTAAAATTCATAAATAATTCTACTTCTAAATCTTTGTTCATAAATCCTTGAATATTTTGATGCACCAGGTTGATACTATTAACTGTTTTTAAACTTTTTATTGAGCTGCTTTTGCAATTTTGTACATTATAGCTAGAGATTGCCTCTATTGTCTTAATTTCTAATTTAAATTATTAGCAATGTCATGAGTTGCTAAATTGTTAGCAGAATTATTTATAATGTCATTGCATTGCTCAAAAGAAGCAAATTGTTTAGCCAAATTTTTGGCTGTGATAGAAAAAAAATATGATAGCGACACAGCTATCTGTCTCTTATGATATTTAGAAAGATAGTACATAACAATGTTATATCTATCTTTTGTCAGATATAAATTATTACTAACATAATTGTTAATATCAATCAAATGGAACATGTTATTATTAAATGTCAAGTTATGCATTGTCATATTCAAGTCGAATCTTAAGCTATTTTCTTCCTGTGGCAAACTGTTACTATAAGGGAATGTAAACAACACAACTTTTCTTAAACTAAGATTACACAATGTTCTATAATACTCAAGTAGTTCTCCTTTGTTTACATTTCCCCTATTACCCATAAAAAATAATAACGTTGTATCCTGGGAAAAGTTACATTTAGTAATTTCTTTCATAATATGAAACAAAGAACAACCAGGCATACAGTAATTCAATATTGAGTGTCCTGGATACTCATCTGTCAACAAGTGACCTAAGTCCTTACCTATCTCATCACAAAATAACACAATATCATTATTTAAACTTTGTTTGCAAGGTTTATTGAAACTATTAGTAGAAGGAATTAACAAATCAACACAGGGCTGCAGTAAGGAGGTGTTGCAAGTTGTCAATGAATGATCCGGTGTAGGCTCATTGGATGGTGTTAGACAATGCTCACAGTTGTTTTTTTTGTGTGGTTACCAGTTCATTCATTGCCAACACATATTCCCTCATTAGTCTTCAGAGGTATTATACTTGTTGGTCATTGAACTAAGTTTCTCCTGTAGATGGTTAAGTTCTGATTGCAAGGCATCTGTGTCAATGTGGTACTTCCTAGTACTCTGCTCTAAGTTATAGGAATACATGTCTAATTGTTTAAGCAAATTCAACCTTTCTCTATTTAATTTAACACTTTTGATAAAGAACCTTTGTCTTTTTACCATTTTTTGAGTTTTAACAATGTACTTATTAATTTTTATGTATTTTTTAAGTTTATTTTTACTGCTAACTACCCTCACTGAATTATATATTTTAGATTCATCATCACCTGTCAAATCATTAGTGTATGTGGGGTTTATGGCAGAAACCATTGATGGGGCAATAGGCATCAACTCATTGAACAGACTTTGATTCAGCGAGGCGGTGATGTTAAGATTGCTTGTCTCAAGTTGTGTTATTTGACTTTGAGCCTCATGTAGCTGCTGTTGTAATATATGTTTTTGACTAAGAGCTTGTTCATACTCTATGCTACACTGGCTGAACCCGTCCACAATAAGCCGAAGTCTATCCCGTTCATCTATGGCATCAGTGTATTGAGTATATATCTGAGCCATTTCAACTTTTAACTTCCTATTCTTTTCATGGGCATCAAAGAGCACCCTTTCATTGTCATCCAATTCCTTAATTAGTTGGTCACAGGACTCCTTTGAAGCCTTTAAAGCGCTCAAAGCCTCATTGAGTTTGGACTCTTCGAGGCGAGCGCGGGCGCTGCGAGTCATGCTCATGATAAAGACTAGTAAGGAAGCGACAAGAAATTAGAAGAGAGAAGGTAGTTGTGGTGGAAGTTGAACAGTTGAAAGTGAAGCGATGATTAGTTGAAAGGAAAAATGAAACTTAGATGTAAATAAAAGGAGTTCTGTCACCAAACTAAAGTAAGGTTATGTTTACGTTCGAAGGTCATTGGCATCAATAAGTAGCCTTACTAAAAGTGAACAAAGCAATTGCTGATGAAATTGAAGTGCGTAAACAAACCAATAGCAAGTAAAATATAAAGTATTGTACCTGATATCAAGATGACATGGTTGTTTAATATGCCATCGCTGCATAGTGATGAAGCTGATGACGGCGCTGGTGGACGTGGCGCTGCTGACGTCGGTGAACTGCGACAATTGCCTGCGCCAGTACGAGGCGGAGCGGCTGAAGGCGCGCGACAAGCGAGCTAACGAGCGCCTCGAGGTGCTGGTGGCCAAGCGCCAGGAGCTGGAGGAGAACATGGAGGAGATCAAGAACATGCTCTCTTACATGTTCAAGTCGGTGTTCGTGCATAGATATAGGTGAGGGTGAGCCGTTGCTCACATATTGCCCTTCTTTTCATTATAAAAACTTTGTTGCAAAAAAAAACAACCGACTTCCAAAAACGACACTACAAAGTGAAAAATTACTTTAATTTCGGAAGTCGGTGTCGTTGGGTTCGCATTTTCGTTGTTTGCCACCGACTTCCGAAATTAAAGTTATTTTTCACTTTGTAGTGTCGTTTTTGGAAGTCGGTTGTTTTTTTTTCTACATAGTCTCCGAGTCTCTCTACACACCTCTATACACTTTATTTTTCACTTTTAAGTTGTAATTTTTACCAGTAATTTTGGTTTAAAAATCAAACTACTGAACCGTTTTTGATGAAGTTTCTATGGGACCACTTCAGAAGTATCTCCTTTCGAACAAAAAAAGAATTTTGAAAATCGGTCCACAGTTGGCGGAGTAATCGCGTAACAAACACACACAAAAAAAAAAAAAACATACCGTCGAATTGAGAACCTCCTCCTTTTTTGAAGTCGGTTAAAAAGAGAAGAGATTATGCTATATTCATAAATAGTTTCGTTTTCTGTTTATCCTATCCATGTTACATGTTTGAATAATGTTTATTTTCTTATTATTGTACACCCTAGCCGTATGTTGTAGGGATACTGTTTTATATTGACCAACTTTATTTGTTACCACTTACAACAAGAATAAACAATATTCTGTTATATTCTATTCATTACTACTCCCCTGGGTAAACAACTCATTTATAATCTCATTGTTTGCTCTAGGGATACGCTACCTGACATTAGAGCCATCACCATGGCAGAGATAGGTATTTGGATGGAGAAGTTCCCAGCACACTTCTTAGATGATCTCTACCTCAAATACATTGGCTGGACATTGCATGACAAGGTATACCCAGGTTTTTTATAATTACAGTCTTGTTTATAAACATTATTGATGACAAATGATATTTGTGAACTGCTCATGTTGCTTATCAATTTGACATGGATGAACCTTAAAATGTTGACTACTTTAGTTAATGAAACGGAGTAAATAACAGGGTTTAAAATATTCAGACAACAGTTGGACTTCAGTTTTGAATACACCTATTGGTGATTCGCCATTATATATTCTATCATGCTCATGAATGTGAATCAAACAAGCCCCACATAGACTATTAGTCTATAAAGCTGCTGAACATTTGTATTTGTATTGTGTCTCAGGTGGGCGAGGTCCGACTCCGCTGCCTGCAAGCATTGCAGCCATTGTACGAGTGCGAGGAGCTGAAGGGCAAACTAGAACTGTTCACGTCCAAGTTCAAGGACCGTATCGTGTCCATGACGCTCGACAAGGAGACCGACGTCGCCGTACACGCTGTCAAACTTGTCATCGCCATTTTGAAGTGAGTTCAATTTCAGTTTGACTAAGATTTCTGCTCTTCATGGTATGAATTAATATTGAAGAACTTTTATTATTTTTAAGTTCACAATTATTTAAAAAAATAGTAGAAGTGTTATCTGTGTTGGGATTTATCTACAAACTTTTTATTGAATACCATCCTAGAAAACATTGTATAGTAGCTTTGTTTTTAAGGCTGTTTGCAAGGATGCTATACGTGAGGTGCGTCGTGTCCGCAGATGTCGCATGCACCCGGACGTGCTGACGGACAAGGACTGCGAGAACGTGTACGAGCTGGTGTACTCGTCGCAGCGCGCCGTGGCCGCGGCGGCCGGCGAGTTCCTCAACGTGCGCCTGTTCCGCAACGAGGAGCCGCCCCCGCCCGCGCGCTCGCGCCGCGGCAAGACGCGCCTGCCCAACACGCCGCTCATCCGGGACCTCGTGCAGTTCTTTATAGAGTCCGAGGTGTGTACACATGTTATACTTACAACGAGGAGCCGCCCCCGCCCGCGCGCTCGCGCCGCGGCAAGACGCGCCTGCCCAACACGCCGCTCATCCGGGACCTCGTGCAGTTCTTTATAGAGTCCGAGGTGTGTACACATGTTATACTTACAACGAGGAGCCGCCCCCGCCCGCGCGCTCGCGCCGCGGCAAGACGCGCCTGCCCAACACGCCGCTCATCCGGGACCTCGTGCAGTTCTTTATAGAGTCCGAGGTGTGTACACATGTTATACTTACAACGAGGAGCCGCCCCCGCCCGCGCGCTCGCGCCGCGGCAAGACGCGCCTGCCCAACACGCCGCTCATCCGGGACCTCGTGCAGTTCTTTATAGAGTCCGAGGTGTGTACACATGTTATACTTACAACGAGGAGCCGCCCCCGCCCGCGCGCTCGCGCCGCGGCAAGACGCGCCTGCCCAACACGCCGCTCATCCGGGACCTCGTGCAGTTCTTTATAGAGTCCGAGGTGTGTACACATGTTATACTTACAACGAGGAGCCGCCCCCGCCCGCGCGCTCGCGCCGCGGCAAGACGCGCCTGCCCAACACGCCGCTCATCCGGGACCTCGTGCAGTTCTTTATAGAGTCCGAGGTGTGTACACATGTTATACTTACAACGAGGAGCCGCCCCCGCCCGCGCGCTCGCGCCGCGGCAAGACGCGCCTGCCCAACACGCCGCTCATCCGGGACCTCGTGCAGTTCTTTATAGAGTCCGAGGTGTGTACACATGTTATACTTACAACGAGGAGCCGCCCCCGCCCGCGCGCTCGCGCCGCGGCAAGACGCGCCTGCCCAACACGCCGCTCATCCGGGACCTCGTGCAGTTCTTTATAGAGTCCGAGGTGTGTACACATGTTATACTTACAACGAGGAGCCGCCCCCGCCCGCGCGCTCGCGCCGCGGCAAGACGCGCCTGCCCAACACGCCGCTCATCCGGGACCTCGTGCAGTTCTTTATAGAGTCCGAGGTGTGTACACATGTTATACTTACAACGAGGAGCCGCCCCCGCCCGCGCGCTCGCGCCGCGGCAAGACGCGCCTGCCCAACACGCCGCTCATCCGGGACCTCGTGCAGTTCTTTATAGAGTCCGAGGTGTGTACACATGTTATACTTACAACGAGGAGCCGCCCCCGCCCGCGCGCTCGCGCCGCGGCAAGACGCGCCTGCCCAACACGCCGCTCATCCGGGACCTCGTGCAGTTCTTTATAGAGTCCGAGGTGTGTACACATGTTATACTTACAACGAGGAGCCGCCCCCGCCCGCGCGCTCGCGCCGCGGCAAGACGCGCCTGCCCAACACGCCGCTCATCCGGGACCTCGTGCAGTTCTTTATAGAGTCCGAGGTGTGTACACATGTTATACTTACAACGAGGAGCCGCCCCCGCCCGCGCGCTCGCGCCGCGGCAAGACGCGCCTGCCCAACACGCCGCTCATCCGGGACCTCGTGCAGTTCTTTATAGAGTCCGAGGTGTGTACACATGTTATACTTACAACGAGGAGCCGCCCCCGCCCGCGCGCTCGCGCCGCGGCAAGACGCGCCTGCCCAACACGCCGCTCATCCGGGACCTCGTGCAGTTCTTTATAGAGTCCGAGGTGTGTACACATGTTATACTTACAACGAGGAGCCGCCCCCGCCCGCGCGCTCGCGCCGCGGCAAGACGCGCCTGCCCAACACGCCGCTCATCCGGGACCTCGTGCAGTTCTTTATAGAGTCCGAGGTGTGTACACATGTTATACTTACAACGAGGAGCCGCCCCCGCCCGCGCGCTCGCGCCGCGGCAAGACGCGCCTGCCCAACACGCCGCTCATCCGGGACCTCGTGCAGTTCTTTATAGAGTCCGAGGTGTGTACACATGTTATACTTACAACGAGGAGCCGCCCCCGCCCGCGCGCTCGCGCCGCGGCAAGACGCGCCTGCCCAACACGCCGCTCATCCGGGACCTCGTGCAGTTCTTTATAGAGTCCGAGGTGTGTACACATGTTATACTTACAACGAGGAGCCGCCCCCGCCCGCGCGCTCGCGCCGCGGCAAGACGCGCCTGCCCAACACGCCGCTCATCCGGGACCTCGTGCAGTTCTTTATAGAGTCCGAGGTGTGTACACATGTTATACTTACAACGAGGAGCCGCCCCCGCCCGCGCGCTCGCGCCGCGGCAAGACGCGCCTGCCCAACACGCCGCTCATCCGGGACCTCGTGCAGTTCTTTATAGAGTCCGAGGTGTGTACACATGTTATACTTACAACGAGGAGCCGCCCCCGCCCGCGCGCTCGCGCCGCGGCAAGACGCGCCTGCCCAACACGCCGCTCATCCGGGACCTCGTGCAGTTCTTTATAGAGTCCGAGGTGTGTACACATGTTATACTTACAACGAGGAGCCGCCCCCGCCCGCGCGCTCGCGCCGCGGCAAGACGCGCCTGCCCAACACGCCGCTCATCCGGGACCTCGTGCAGTTCTTTATAGAGTCCGAGGTGTGTACACATGTTATACTTACAACGAGGAGCCGCCCCCGCCCGCGCGCTCGCGCCGCGGCAAGACGCGCCTGCCCAACACGCCGCTCATCCGGGACCTCGTGCAGTTCTTTATAGAGTCCGAGGTGTGTACACATGTTATACTTACAACGAGGAGCCGCCCCCGCCCGCGCGCTCGCGCCGCGGCAAGACGCGCCTGCCCAACACGCCGCTCATCCGGGACCTCGTGCAGTTCTTTATAGAGTCCGAGGTGTGTACACATGTTATACTTACAACGAGGAGCCGCCCCCGCCCGCGCGCTCGCGCCGCGGCAAGACGCGCCTGCCCAACACGCCGCTCATCCGGGACCTCGTGCAGTTCTTTATAGAGTCCGAGGTGTGTACACATGTTATACTTACAACGAGGAGCCGCCCCCGCCCGCGCGCTCGCGCCGCGGCAAGACGCGCCTGCCCAACACGCCGCTCATCCGGGACCTCGTGCAGTTCTTTATAGAGTCCGAGGTGTGTACACATGTTATACTTACAACGAGGAGCCGCCCCCGCCCGCGCGCTCGCGCCGCGGCAAGACGCGCCTGCCCAACACGCCGCTCATCCGGGACCTCGTGCAGTTCTTTATAGAGTCCGAGGTGTGTACACATGTTATACTTACAACGAGGAGCCGCCCCCGCCCGCGCGCTCGCGCCGCGGCAAGACGCGCCTGCCCAACACGCCGCTCATCCGGGACCTCGTGCAGTTCTTTATAGAGTCCGAGGTGTGTACACATGTTATACTTACAACGAGGAGCCGCCCCCGCCCGCGCGCTCGCGCCGCGGCAAGACGCGCCTGCCCAACACGCCGCTCATCCGGGACCTCGTGCAGTTCTTTATAGAGTCCGAGGTGTGTACACATGTTATACTTACAACGAGGAGCCGCCCCCGCCCGCGCGCTCGCGCCGCGGCAAGACGCGCCTGCCCAACACGCCGCTCATCCGGGACCTCGTGCAGTTCTTTATAGAGTCCGAGGTGTGTACACATGTTATACTTACAACGAGGAGCCGCCCCCGCCCGCGCGCTCGCGCCGCGGCAAGACGCGCCTGCCCAACACGCCGCTCATCCGGGACCTCGTGCAGTTCTTTATAGAGTCCGAGGTGTGTACACATGTTATACTTACAACGAGGAGCCGCCCCCGCCCGCGCGCTCGCGCCGCGGCAAGACGCGCCTGCCCAACACGCCGCTCATCCGGGACCTCGTGCAGTTCTTTATAGAGTCCGAGGTGTGTACACATGTTATACTTACAACGAGGAGCCGCCCCCGCCCGCGCGCTCGCGCCGCGGCAAGACGCGCCTGCCCAACACGCCGCTCATCCGGGACCTCGTGCAGTTCTTTATAGAGTCCGAGGTGTGTACACATGTTATACTTACAACGAGGAGCCGCCCCCGCCCGCGCGCTCGCGCCGCGGCAAGACGCGCCTGCCCAACACGCCGCTCATCCGGGACCTCGTGCAGTTCTTTATAGAGTCCGAGGTGTGTACACATGTTATACTTACAACGAGGAGCCGCCCCCGCCCGCGCGCTCGCGCCGCGGCAAGACGCGCCTGCCCAACACGCCGCTCATCCGGGACCTCGTGCAGTTCTTTATAGAGTCCGAGGTGTGTACACATGTTATACTTACAACGAGGAGCCGCCCCCGCCCGCGCGCTCGCGCCGCGGCAAGACGCGCCTGCCCAACACGCCGCTCATCCGGGACCTCGTGCAGTTCTTTATAGAGTCCGAGGTGTGTACACATGTTATACTTACAACGAGGAGCCGCCCCCGCCCGCGCGCTCGCGCCGCGGCAAGACGCGCCTGCCCAACACGCCGCTCATCCGGGACCTCGTGCAGTTCTTTATAGAGTCCGAGGTGTGTACACATGTTATACTTACAACGAGGAGCCGCCCCCGCCCGCGCGCTCGCGCCGCGGCAAGACGCGCCTGCCCAACACGCCGCTCATCCGGGACCTCGTGCAGTTCTTTATAGAGTCCGAGGTGTGTACACATGTTATACTTACAACGAGGAGCCGCCCCCGCCCGCGCGCTCGCGCCGCGGCAAGACGCGCCTGCCCAACACGCCGCTCATCCGGGACCTCGTGCAGTTCTTTATAGAGTCCGAGGTGTGTACACATGTTATACTTACAACGAGGAGCCGCCCCCGCCCGCGCGCTCGCGCCGCGGCAAGACGCGCCTGCCCAACACGCCGCTCATCCGGGACCTCGTGCAGTTCTTTATAGAGTCCGAGGTGTGTACACATGTTATACTTACAACGAGGAGCCGCCCCCGCCCGCGCGCTCGCGCCGCGGCAAGACGCGCCTGCCCAACACGCCGCTCATCCGGGACCTCGTGCAGTTCTTTATAGAGTCCGAGGTGTGTACACATGTTATACTTACAACGAGGAGCCGCCCCCGCCCGCGCGCTCGCGCCGCGGCAAGACGCGCCTGCCCAACACGCCGCTCATCCGGGACCTCGTGCAGTTCTTTATAGAGTCCGAGGTGTGTACACATGTTATACTTACAACGAGGAGCCGCCCCCGCCCGCGCGCTCGCGCCGCGGCAAGACGCGCCTGCCCAACACGCCGCTCATCCGGGACCTCGTGCAGTTCTTTATAGAGTCCGAGGTGTGTACACATGTTATACTTACAACGAGGAGCCGCCCCCGCCCGCGCGCTCGCGCCGCGGCAAGACGCGCCTGCCCAACACGCCGCTCATCCGGGACCTCGTGCAGTTCTTTATAGAGTCCGAGGTGTGTACACATGTTATACTTACAACGAGGAGCCGCCCCCGCCCGCGCGCTCGCGCCGCGGCAAGACGCGCCTGCCCAACACGCCGCTCATCCGGGACCTCGTGCAGTTCTTTATAGAGTCCGAGGTGTGTACACATGTTATACTTACAACGAGGAGCCGCCCCCGCCCGCGCGCTCGCGCCGCGGCAAGACGCGCCTGCCCAACACGCCGCTCATCCGGGACCTCGTGCAGTTCTTTATAGAGTCCGAGGTGTGTACACATGTTATACTTACAACGAGGAGCCGCCCCCGCCCGCGCGCTCGCGCCGCGGCAAGACGCGCCTGCCCAACACGCCGCTCATCCGGGACCTCGTGCAGTTCTTTATAGAGTCCGAGGTGTGTACACATGTTATACTTACAACGAGGAGCCCCACAGGTGAACGGAACAAGGAAAAAGGTAACCGTGAAACTTAAAAGTGGCGAAACTAGCGACGCTAGACATCGCTAGTTTCGTTCCCGTAGCATGACAGCAGATCTCGTTCAGTGGATCATAAAAGTTGACCCTGAAAAAGCGCGGCAAATTAGTAGGATTAAATCATTTTGATACTTAACAAAAAATGATATAATTATGTTAAGAGTCCCTATCAATTTTGGCGGGCTACTGGATTAGGTAACTATCAGAACGCAGTGTGTCTGTGTGCGTTCGAACTATAGCTGATAATGGGTAGTGTGCGTTGAAGCGTACGATGAAGCGGGAACAAATAATCTTGGTCCGTAACCGCTATTATCAGCACTCCATTGTTTTTACTTACTAGGTTCCGTAATACTGGATGGATTTTATTGTGATTATGACATGTTATGTTTAGGTACCCTATAAAAATATGCTAACCTAGTACGGCATTCACTAATAGTAAAAGCAAATTATAAAGTGTGACCAGCGAATAAATATAAGGTACGTCTGAAACGAATTACACGCGTTATTGTTTACCAAATACAGAACGACGAGGAGGTCGTAGTATTCCCTCGCTACAGGACCACAGACCATGAGAGTATAGTATAGCGAACCATTTTGTCGTATTATAAAGCTAATCAATTTATTTGTATACAAGGTGGAAAAAACGGGCGGGACATGGAGGAAAAGTACTTTAATATTGAACATAGGTTTTATTCAAACAAAACATTATTTTGTTTTTAGCCTGCACTAATCTAATTTCATTTCAGAATAGCGTGAAAAAATAAATACAAGACCATGACAAAAACTAACAGAAAAGAGAAAAAAAATATAACACGTATCTTTACAAGCATTTTATTCTTCTTTAAGAGTTTAGTACGAGGTGTTTCGAATATATTATAAAAATATCGACAGTTGCACGAGCACGGCGCGTACCTGGTGGACTCGCTGATCGAGTCCAACCCCATGATGAAGGACTGGGAGTGCATGACCGACCTGCTGCTAGAAGAGGCGGGGCCCAACGAGGAGGCGCTGGACAACCGCCAGGTACTCTTATTTTATTTATTCAGGAACTCCAACAAAATATGTACGCAAATAATGGGCTACAGCAAGTATTGAGTAAGTGTACCCTTCATTTAAGGATAACCACAGTATGCACAATAAAGTTAACAACTAAGCTATCAAAGTTTAAATATTAATAGTTAAAATGTTTAAAGATAAAGAAAAGTTCAAAGAATGTCGTCAAATTTATTGGATTACTTTGCAACTTAAAACAACCCATTTATAAAAAATATAGGACGTGGAAATATAACATTTAGAGATACTTAAGGTATATATACTTGAAAATAAATTGAAGTTTGATGGGCGTGGCAACCTCTGGTCGGTCGCCACGTCACCGCTACAAACTAAAATCAGTACGGATTTAGACAGGGAATCTCTACTGAAGACGCTGTCCAAGATTTTGTAAACAGCGTTGTTTCTAATTTGGATAAAAAGCAAAAATGCTATGGTGTTTTTCTCGACCTATGTAAAGCATTTGACTCGGTTTCTGTCCCCACACTGCTTTTGAAGATGGAAAACATTGGAATACGTGGCCTCGCGTTAAAAATGTTCACAGATTACTTGTCTGGAAGAACTCAGCGTGTAAAAATCAATTCCCTTGTCAGTGAAGATGAGTGTATCTGCTTTGGGGTGCCACAGGGAAGCATATTAGGACCAACCTTGTTTCTAATCTACATAAACGATTTGTGCAAAATGTCTATCCCCAACTGCGATATATTCACCTACGCTGACGATACAGCGCTTATTGTATATGATGCTACCAAAATCAAAATCAAAAGTCATTTATTCAAATTAGGCTGAGAATCAGCACTTCTCGAACGTCAAGATTACAAAAGACAGTCCCCCAAAAACGCCCGCCCTTCGCCACTTCCTAGTGCTATCGCTGGGAAGAAGAAGTGGCGGAACAAACTCCCCAGCAGCACAGCTGTCTGTTTAGTTAGAATATAGTTGCATGTACAGTCAACAGCAAAAGTAGATGATCAAAATCAGAAATTCAATACAAATGAACGGAGTTCGCAGCTATATGGCAGCTGTACTAGTTGTAAATGTTTGGTTTAATTTACAATCACATACTTTTGAATCATTTCTACGCCACACAGTTCTGACGCGAACTCCGTTCATTAGTAATGAATTTCTGATTTTGATCATCTACTTTTGCTGTTGACTGTACAGCTTGGCAAAAAAGTCGTGAAAATAATGGTGGCGTCACTATCGTGCATGTTGTAACCCTATATAGCACGACTAAAACGGTTTTGATACTTAGTTTTTTTTTTTGAAAATAAATGTGAATATTAGCGGGTTTTATGAAAACAAGAAAAGCTCTGGAACGTTTGTTTAGCCACTGCCTAGAACGATAACATTTGCAGTTATTTAATTTAATGAATTAAAAATAAAATTATCAGTTATTTGAAAATACTTTGATGTCAACTAATCCCACATTTTGTGAGACAATTTTATGTTTTACAAAACCTGGGGTCTTGTAAAACACTTGGCACCTTGTCCTTCTATCGCAATTCGCCTTATAGTACTGATGGATTTACCTAAAAAATACTATAGTTATTTTTGTTCAGTGATTTATGCAGTATTAACAAAAAGTATTAAAATTATACGAACGCGCTGCATTCCGAATGTGTTTTGTAAACATAACCACAAATTCGTGAATGTACATTTCAATTATTGTATGAAAGGTTTATAATAGATATTGCACCTTGAAATACACACATTAGATCTAATTACACGTACAAAATATAATTCTACCTGTCATTTCAGCGGTTCTTTTAAACACATCGTTGAGTTATGATAAAATTTGTCCGGCATCGAGTTTCGCCAAACATCTCACGTATACTTTATAAATTATCGCTCTTGCGGAGCTACGAATAACAGATCTGTTCATTATGAACACAGTGGGTCACCAGTATCACCACGATAAAGCAAATAAATAAATAATAAACACGAGAAACAGTCACCGATTACAAGAAATGACAGAATATGTACCTTACTCGACAAGGCAGAGCGAGTGTTGCCAATTATTAAATATTTTAGTTCCGTTTCAAGACTTTCTTGCCAAGCTGTATACAATACTAGGAACCTATGTTCAGTAATGAACATTACAAGAAGCTTAAATTATTTGCCATATTAAGTCAGCTAGCCACGCCAATATACCAACAAATATAATAAAAAATACAACCGACTTCCAAAAACGACACTACAAAATGAAAAATAACTTTAATTTCGGAAGTCGGTGTCGTTGGGTTCGCATTTTCGTTGTTTGCCACCGACTTCCGAAATTAAAGTTATTTTTCATTTTGTAGTGTCGTTTTTGGAAGTCGGTTGTATTTTTTTGCAAAAAAGTTTTTATTTTTCACTTTTAAGTTGTAATTTTTACCAGTAATTTTGGTATAAAAACCAAAGTACTGAACCGTTTTTGATGAAATTTCTATGGGACCATTTGGGAAGTATACCCTTTCCAACAAAAGAAGAATTTTTCAAATCGGTTGGCAAGCGACGGAGTTATGCGCGAACAAACATAAAAAAAAAAAAAAAAAAAAAAAATACAAACATCCGAATTGAGAACCTCCTCCTTTTTTAGAAGTCGGTTAAAAACTATACGTACTCAAGCTATAAAAATAATTAATTAAAATAAAAATAAAAACTCACTACCTAAATAAAAGCCTCCAGGCATAAAGGGCGTGACAGCTTACATATTTATGCATTGCTGGGTTCGTCACATAGCTGTCACTTGCAGTCACAGATGATGAACTAGGACCATCGATGTGAAATAAATAAGTGAGTTAATACTAATAACAGTAACCTGTCAGCCTACCTGGGACAAGGCCAAACAAAGAACGGAACACTCTCTCCGCCTTGTGATGGAGTGGCTTTCAGCAAATCTTTTAACTCTCAACATTGAGAAGACCAAACTCTTACGTTTTTCCTTGCCGAATTCTAATCCCCTACCTATCGAGACCAGTGTTGTAAAAGCCCATTCCTGTTCAGAGCATGATATCAGCTGTTGTTGTCTTACCCTCTCCTTAGTTTCAAGTATCAAATACCTAGGGGTGTACATTGATGAAAAACTAACCTGGCGCGCACACATCGAGGCATTATGTACACGTACAAGGAAGCTCATCTACATATTTAAAGAATTGAGACATTCAGCGGACCCTGCAACCCTGTTATTAGTCTACCAGAGTCTATGTGCATCTATAATCACCTACTTACTGTATTACAGCATGGGGAGGCACTTATAAATCTCTACTAATTCAAATAGAACCTGCTCAAAGGGCGATTCTAAAGGTTATGCATTTCAAGCGTAGAGACTATCCAACCGCCCTGCTGTACTCTGAAACCCAGGTCCTCACTGTGCGACAACTCTTCATTTTGCGTGTAGTCTTACGCCGCCACTCCATCCTACCTCTCGACTCAAACATGCTTCTCAGACGCAGAGGTCGTCCGGTCTGTGATTCCGTCCAATGTCGTTCCGCATTTGCTAGCCGCCATTACGTAGTCCTAAGCGCTCGTCTTTATAATAGGGCACATTGGTCAATTGATATTTACACGTTGACCAAGTTTACACTGAAAGCAAAGCTTACTAATTGGTTGCAGAATTTGTCTTACGACTATACAGAAAATATTTTGACGATCACCTCATGAATATATTTCTCAATACCTACTGATACATGTAATTACTGAGTCACTTTAACCTGATTGTTGTAATAACCTATGTTTATGAGGAACTTTGGCTCTTGAGATACAAGTATCCTTTTACTTAGTTCAGGAGCCTGCTGTTCAACTTGCCTCTGCCCACTGCTTGTACAATCATGTTTATTGTATGTCTAATCTTGTATGTTTTTTTTTCTTTATACAATAAACTTATATTATTATTATTATATTATAAACTTATCTAACGAAGTGGCCAAAAGTGGAACTAACGAAATGACCACTTGACCACTGACCGGAATTTAAAAATGTTACTTAACATTGGCTTTGGCTAAGCATCATTCTTGTCACTGTCGCGCTACTGTTAAGCTAAAAGTCCAAGATAACACGGAAACATATCTAAGCAAAATGTGCTTGCTAAGTAACGTTAATTTATCTCGGTCTATGAAATTTTTGCACGTACCGAGCATGGAGTGGACAAATAATACAAAATATTTGATTAACAACTAAAATATTATGTATTAATTTTTTTTTTCGTAATAAATTGTGTAAATTCAACAAGTTACTACTAACTATACAATATTTACATTATATAAGCTAACATTTAAAATAATAATACATATGTACATGTGAAAAAACAAGCAAAAGAATCATAGGGCATGTATTAATTAAATTACACTTTGATCAATAATAGTACTATTATTGATTGAAGAAACTACACAACAAAATTAATCTTCTATACAGGGTGGAAACTTTCAACGGGGCAGTAAGGGGAAGTACCTTATCCGTTGCAGCTACACGAAAATGGTCTTAGGAGACTATCCATATTTTTTTATGGAATTTTGATCTCCACCCACAGATTTTCAAAAAAAAATACAGTTAGGAAGAAAATAGCCATTTTACACAAAAACATTTTTTTAAGCCAATCGATCCTGTTTCTAATACTTATCAAAAACTTCTATGGGACCAACCATCGTTGGAGTACTCAAAAAGTCACAAATTGCAAAAATCTTTTCCCGTACATTTTGTATGAAAATTTTACGCAAAAGCTTTTTTAGTGACGGTTGAGATCTTTTTTTTGACTGAATAAAACGATAAGTTTAAAAACAATTCAAATTTCGAACTCGTTAGTATTAAATAAAAAACAATCTGACAGTTTGTTGCGTCCGAAAAGCTCTGAGCGTGTTGTGAATTTTACATTAAGTGCATAATTGGACAGCTATTGATAAGAGAAAAATGATCTCCAATTTAGAACGTTTAGACTTGCTAGAAGCATATTACATAATGCTGAAAGTTTCCACCCTGTATATAAAAATGGATGCTGGTATAAATTATATGAGAATGCAAACTCCAACTTAATATTTTTTCACTTTTTAGGGTTCCGTACCTCGAAAGGAAAAACGGAACCCTTATAGGATCACTTTGCTGTCCGTCCGTCCGTCTGTCTGTCTATCAAATACCCAGGTCTATTGACCCTTCGAGCTGTGAAAATATCAAACTTCTAAGCCAACGCAATCAAAGATACAGCCGTTTATGCCCCAAATTTCCGCAAATTTTCGACACTCGCAAGGGAATCAAAACCTACAGGGTTGAGGGTACTTACCGTGAACTCAGAATCTTGAAATTTAGTACGAAGTAACGTCTTATAGCACAGATAAACCGTAAATTTTTAGGGTTCCGTAGTCAACAAGGAACCCTTATAGTTTCGCCATGTCATCTGTCTGTCTGTCTGTCCGCGGTTTAGTTCAAAAACTATTGTTATTAGAAAGTTGTAATTTGGCATGAGTATACACGTTAATGACGCCGAAAAAGTGGTAAAATAAAATTTTGAAAAAAATAATTATTTAGGGTACCTACGTCTAAAGTAGGGATGATAATTTTTTTTTCGTCCATCCCATAGTGTGGGATATCGTTCAAATCAAATCAAATCATTCATTTATTTGCTATAAATATGGTACATGAGTTGTTAGTGACAGTTATAGACCAAGACATATTTCACCTAAGTTACAGGTATGCAAATATTAAGGAATAAAATTTATAAATACATGAATTAATGAAAATTGATTAAACAAATAAATTTAAGTTTACATTAGTGATTATATTACAATGTCAAAATAGATTAAAATGAAATATGAAATAAATTTATGCATCCTTAAAAAAATTGTAGCAGCATGAGCTTTTCTTCAAAAAATCTTTTACCGAGTAAAAACTTTCCTCTATCAACCAGCCCCGTAAAACACGACAGAATTTATGATATGGTAATTCGGAAATATGTTTAGGTAGGGAGTTGAAAATAAGTGGCGCCATATATGCACAGTTCTGTCTAAACCGTTCTAATTTTGGGACCGGCATTTTGAGGGGTAATCTCGTTAACAACCGCTTACTTATATTGTACCGTTGGATAGGTTTTCAAATATTAGGGGTTTGGGAAGACCGTTTTTAGGGTTCCGTAGCCAAATGGCAACGGAACCCTTATGGATTCGTCATGTCTGTCTGTCTGTCTGTCTGTCTGTCCGTCCGTATGTCACAGCCGCTTTTTTCCGAAACTATAAGAGCTATACTGTTGAAACTTGGTAAGTAGATGTATTCTGTGAACCGCATTAAGATTTTCACACAAAAATAGAAAAAAAAAACAATAAATTTTGGGGGTCCCCATACTTAGAACTGCAACTCAAAATTTTTTTTTTCATCAAACCCATACGTGTGGGGTATCTATGGATAGGTCTTCAAAAATGATATTGAGGTTTCTAATATCATTTTTTTCTAAACTGAATAGTTTGCGCGAGAGACACTTCCAAAGTGGTAAAATGTGTCCCCCCCCCCCCCCCCCCCCTGTAACTTCTAAAATAAGAGAATGATAAAACTAAAAAAAATATATGATGTACATTACCATATAAACTTCCACCGAAAATTGGTTTGAACGAGATCTAGTGAGTAGTTTTTTTTTAATACGTCATAAATCGTAACGTAACGGAACCCTTCATGGGCGAGTCCGACTCGCACTTGGCCGGTTTTTTGAGTAAGTAAACCGTTCGTGACTTATCAAGCTTTAAAGTACCAATTTTCGTTAAAGTGTTAGAAATTCAAATGTCACGGCAGTAGTACCTATATACAGGATAATTTTTTATTCAGTGCGTAAATTTTCACAGGGTGTTCTACCCATGAATATGAACAACTTTCACTATGGGACCATCTCTGAAATCACAAAAAAAAAATCAGCTGTTTCTTATAAAAGTTCAATACCTACTCGACCAAAATGTATGAATCTGCTGATTTTTTTTTCGTGATTTCAGAGATGGTCCCATAGTGAATGTTGTTCATATTCATGGGTAGAACACCCTGTAAAAATTTACGCACTGAATAAAAAATTATCCTGTATAACGAAGTTTAAAGGAAAACTACCACACTTAAGTGGGCTTTACAAGTTTACGAGTAATAGTCGACCAATTGTATTAGACTCGAAAATTTCGAACAACTCCATAGAAATGTCGATAGATAGCGCTAAGCGTCAGTTGTATCGCGCTATTGTTTCATTCCTTAATAAGTTTTATTAAAAAAAAACCGGCCAAGTGCGAGTCGGACTCGCCCATGAAGGGTTCCGTTACGTTACGATTTATGACGTATTAAAAAAAAACTACTCACTAGATCTCGTTCAAACCAATTTTCGGTGGAAGTTTATATGGTAATGTACATCATATATTTTTTTTAGTTTTATCATTCTCTTATTTTAGAAGTTACAGGGGGGGGGGGACACACATTTTACCACTTTGGAAGTGTCTCTCGCGCAAACTATTCAGTTGAGAAAAAAAATGATATTAGAAACCTCAATATCATTTTTGAAGACCTATCCATAGATACCCCACACGTAAGAGTTTGAAGAAAAAAAAAATTTTGAGTTTCAGTTCTAAGTATGGGGACCCCCAAAATTTATTGTTTTTTTTTCTATTTTTGTGTGAAAATCTTAATGCGGTTCACAGAATACATCTACTTACCAAGTTTCAACAGTATAGCTCTTATAGTTTCGGAAAAAAGCGGCTGTGACATACGGACGGACAGACAGACAGACAGACAGACAGACAGACAGACATGACGAATCCATAAGGGTTCCGTTGCCATTTGGCTACGGAACCCTAAAAAACAGTTGCTACACCGGCTATGACAAGTCTTAACCAAATCGGAAAAAAAAAAATTAAACGTTTTCGTGCAAAATTGTCGGATCAGGTGAGGATTTGTATAGGAAGTCAAATTAGGTAGGTAGTCATGTTTGGCTTTTAGTTAGAGCATGGTACGAAACTATCAGTCAGCGAATACGACCCGCACTTGGCTGTTATAAAAACTACGAAACCCTCGGTGCGCGAGTTCGACTCGCACTTGGCCGGGTTTTACTTACTATTTACATAGACTCCGTCAATAACGCAATACTCTTAACTTTTCCATCGTCTCCTACTTTCCAAGTAAATGTAAGTAATCATTACCTTTTAGAAAGTCATAAGTAATTTATTTCATAACAATATAGGTACAGTGGGGGTTAGAAGTCGAGCGGCATTTTTACGAAGAAATAGATTGACACTTTTGTTTAACTTACGACCTTCTTCTAATGAGTAATATCTACATATACTCTATAGTATAGGTACACACACACACTCTATTCACACACTCTCACATTCGTTTGCAATTACTTTTAATAATCACGCTATTGACTACAGTACCTTGTCATGTTCGTTTTGTTCACTTATTCGTAAAATTTTATGTTTATACAAATAAATATAAGGTAGACGGATGCAGTTATCTTACGAGTCATTCACCGCGACTAAATAGAACGTTATTTGTTTTTGGTTGGTCGTTATACTTGTTATTGTAGATTAGCGACGTGTGTTTAATCTATTAGCGGTGTTGTAGTTCATTTTGAAATGCAAGGAAATTTAAGTATTGAGATGAAAGCAGATATTATCGCGCTGCGTAAAAGTGGACTTAAATTATATATCAGAGAAATTTGATGAAACCGGACTAGTTTATACCGTGTGAGTATTATAATTTAATTATTTTATCGATTGTTTTTCTAATTAAAGTATAACTGCTGATCCTTTTAGTTATTTTTTTAAACGTTTTATATTTATCATACGTAGTCGGGTCATAAGTTTTGTCACATAGGTAAAATTTCGAATTTAGAATGCAAGCCGAGGAAAATATTATGGGCATTCGATATTTGAATAATTAAAGAAAATAAAAAACAAAGAATTTCTAGAATTTTGTTCATTTTCTAAAATGGAGTGGACGAGCAAAGAAGACAGAGTCGCAGTAATTGCATTGCATCGTTGCGGTCACGCGCCAACTGAGATTTTCAAACTGCTGAAAAATTTGAAAATTCCTCTGAGATTTATTTATCGTACTATCAAACGATTCAGGGAAGATTCAAGATTAGAAGATAAACAAAGGAGCGGTCGACCTCGTACTGTTCGGACTCCAGTGGTCATCAAAGCAGTGAAGGCGCGAATCCAACGAATCCTGTCCGCAAGCAAAAAATGTTGGCTCTGCAGATGGGCCTAAGCAGAACTACTGTTAAAAGGGTGTTGAATGAAGACATAGGACTGCGTGCTTATAGAAAAAAAACAGCACATCTTCTTAACGCACGGCTGAAGAAAATCAGACTCGAAAGAAGCCGGGTTTTGTTAAGGCGGTACGCGGGAAAAAAATACCGCGAAATACTTTTTTCGGACGAAAAAATTTTTAATGTTGAGGAGAGTTTTAACAAACAAAATGATAAAGTATATGCACACTCTAGTGAAGAAGCGAGCAGACGTGTGCCACGTGTTCAGCGTGGTCATCACCCTTCGGCATTCATGGTTTGGCTTGGGGTGTCCTATTTGGGTCCAACAGTTTTTTTGTGAAAAAGGAGTGAAAACCAGTGCCCTCGTATATCAAAACACAGTCCTAACAAATATTGTGGAACCTCTTTCACAAACAATGTTCGAAAACAGGCACTGGGTATTCCAGCAGGATTCTGCGCAGGCTCATAAGGCGAAAAGTACCCAGAACTGGCTCACGACCCGTGGAATCGACATTATCAGGCATGAGGATTGGTCCTCATCCAGTCCAGACTTGAATCCCTTGGATTACAAAATATGGCAGCACGTAGAGGAGAAGGTCTGCTCTAAACCCCATCGCAACTTGGAATCACTTAAAGCATCCCTGATCACATCACCACGAAGGCCAGCATATCCCTGTGGCAATGCAAGAGAATGCTTGGGAAAAACTGGGGGATTAGCCCCAGGGTCACTTACTGGCTCTATACCACAGTTATCCGACCAATCATCACATATGGCTCACTAGTCTGGTGGCCCAGAACAGACCTGAGCACAGCCCAAAAAGATCTCGAAAAGTTGCAACGATTTGCTTGTGTGGCAATCACAAGCTGCATGAGAACTGCACCCACCGCTGCCCTACAGGCCATGCTTGGACTGCCTCCCCTACACCTCATTGTGAGAGAGGAGGCGGCCCTGTCTGCTTTCAGGCTCCATCTATCAGGAACCCTAAACAAAGACTCGAGAATCAAGCACATACGCCTAAAGGACGAGGCAATCAAACGACAGCCAATGATGGCATCACCCTGCGACAAAGCCCCTAAGCATTACTGCTTTCAAAAGCATTACAACGTAGTGCTTAAAGAGGAGCAGTGCGAGACTACTCAGGCCCAGGAGAGCTGAGAGTTTACACTGATGGATCAAAGACCGACTGCGGAACTGGAGTCGGAGTCTTCTCACACGACCTCAACATAAACATATGCAGCCCGCTAGGAATGCTCAACACGGTTTACCAAGCCGAGTGTGTGAGTGTGTGGGTATAATACAAGCGGCCCATGCCGTAGCAGCCAGGAGAGTTACGGACACCCATGTTCGTATACTCTCTGACAACGCTTCAGTCCTCCAATCCCTAAAGAAGGGATGCATCACATCAAATCTAATACTAGAATGTCACATGGCGCTTGAACAGGTAACTGTATCGAACCGCAACACAGTGACACTACAATGGATAAAAGGACACAGTGGATCACTAGGTAACGACGCGGCTGACGAGCTGGCCAGAAGGGCATCCAGCACGCCAGTCTACGGACCGGAACCAGTCATGCCCATCTCCTTCAACCAACTACGCAGGTGGCTACAAAAGCACACCCACACACAGGCAGAGAACTGGTGGTCCTCGTCACCGGGCTGCAGGCAGTCCAAGGACCGAACTGTATCCTTTGAGGCGGCAACTCTCCTTGCACGCTTTCCGCCACTGGACATCTTGGCGGATATGGACGCGAGGGTTTATAACCGAATCCGTGTCATCCGCCAAAGTGGCAATGGTGTGCCCGGCATCGCTGTTGCTCGACTGAGGCGGCAGGAACGGCGACACGCGTTCGAGCGGTGGCGTGAGCGGCTGCAACAGCCGCAATATTCGCATAAGCGAGTTGTCGAAGCCGTTCTACCGCACTTCGAAGCCTGGCTGAGAAGAGAGGAGCGCATCTCTTATAGGCTAACTCAGGTGCTGACCGGACATGGTTGCTTCGGTGAGTACCTGAATAAGATTGGGCGTGAGGCCACGGCAAATTGCCACCATTGTGGAAGCGACCTAGACTCTGCATAGCACACGCTCGAGGAGTGCCCAGCGTGGGCCTCTGAGCGGCAGGTTTTGGTCGCCAGGATCGGGCGAGACCTGTCTCTGCCAGCAGTAGTGAGGGCTATGCTGTCGGAGACAGAAAACTGGAGGGAAGTTGCCTCCTTCTGTGAGACCGTGATGGTCCAGAAGGAGGCTGCGGAGCGGGATCGTGAGAGAGCCGATCCCGCTCGGAGAAGAAGGCGTCGAGCAGGCAACCGCCTCGACGCCTAACACGCCGAAACCCCGCCTGCATCATCTAACAAAGGCGGGAATTTGGGGTCGCGGGCGATTAGAGTGGGGACTCTGTCGGCCCACTGAGTGACCTCGGGGAAGGCGGCGCACAGTGGTCATGTGCTGCCTTGCACACTTGCACAGTCGGGTTTCAGGGAGACCCCTATACAGTCTCCCCAGAGATGTGCCCTAAAAGGCATTGCACAGAGGGGGCTCCGGATTGGTAACGGTGCCCCTTCCATGTGCAGATGGTGTACACCGGGGTGTTTTTAGTGAGGTAAAAATCCCACACTCCCTGGTTTTACCCAAAGACCAGGCGCCTTTTGAAGGTTTCCCCCCGAAAACAAAAAAAAAAAAAACAAAAATAAAGACAGTCCAAGGAAGCCATGCCATCACTAGATGGCAAGCTCTCCAAAAGACTACTGCGACTGGACAGGAAAGGCCTGCGCCTGGTGACGGAGACCATCACGGGACACTGCTCACTGAACAAACACTTCCATACGATTGGCATAACGGACAGCCCCCTGTGCAGAGCCTGCATGGAGGCTGATGAGACCGTCGCGCATGTGCTCTTTGAGTGCACAGGCATCGCCCAGATAAGATCAGTAACCCTCGGGACACCCGGATCCTAGACAGATGTTCTCGACAGACCAGGAGACCTAATAAGCTTCTGGAGGGAGATGGGCTGGTTGGAATAACCACCGACGGCCGCCATGGCCCACGCACAATGGTCCATCTGAAGGACTAAGTGCGGAAACCAAACCCGTAACATAGAACATAGCACAAGCATCCCTGATTAAAGCAGTCGCCGATATTGACATGAACGTCGTGCGTGCTTCGATTGATGACTGGCCTTGCAGATTGAAGGCTTGTATCGAAGCAAGAGGAGGACATTTCGAATAATTTTAATGTGGTTTGAATCTGTATTTTATACCCTTTCATTTGATTTATAAATGGTTGTAGTGCGTAACTCATTGTGTAATTAAATTTCCATATGTGACAAAACTTATGACCAGACTACGTAAAGCCTAAATAGATGAAAAGAAAATTAATGATGAATATAAAATATAACATTAAGTATAATAATAATAGATATAGGTAATATGTAACATTTCTATTTTCAAAATAATTTGGTTTCAAATTGGTAATATTCGTAGTTTGCTAGTAGCCTAACAGTACTCTTTTTTGTTTTAGAGAAATAACTACTGTGAGTCGGAGGGTCAAAAGATATCAGGAAACGCCTTGCCAGTCGAAAGCGAAGTGGAAGGCCTCAGCTACTTAGTCAGTGAATATGAAACAAGTGGTTTCATACCAACGAGGTATTTTGCCGAATTATTCGACACATCTTTACGAACCGTTCGCCGTGCAAACCGTTCGCCCATATTTGATTGAAAACATAAACAAGAACGTTTACATTTTGCGATACAGCGATGGGAAGCACGGAATGAGAGATCTGATGAGCAGTTGAAGCTGCATTTGAAATATGGGAACATTTAAAAGGAACAGATATATTATGTTTCAATATTGTTGGATTCATGCGCCAGCGTTTACTTGATAGCATTGATAATAATGGGGGTTATACAAAGTATTAAGTTATAAATTACAAATGGATTTTAGTAATTTAATTAAAATAATATTGTGTCATATCCGTAATAAGGATTATTTTGAGGTTTAGCTTCAATCTTGTTTTCATAATGAAAATTAATACTTAAGCTATAACCGCAATAAGTCCTAATAAATACGATTTGTTAACTTTGACGTTTGAGATTGGCAACTAAAGTTAAAACGAACGAACTGGCAGTAAAAATAGTACTTCTGAGTAATTTAATTGTATTGTGACAAGGAGTCCGTACTTTTATTTACGTGGCTAGATTTGCTAGTTGTAGTTTGTTAGAGTACCTGCTTTACTTCAATAAATTATTGTTTATGAGAAAATAAACTGTTTTAACTAGAAGTTTATTTATTTCTAGTTTATAAAATTATAACGAACAAACAATTTGAAATCACTTATAAAACGTTTTTATTTTTATCCCCATATTACAATAACAATATAATAATAAAAATATAGTAATTTATTATTCTCGTTTATTAATCTATCGAATAATAAAAAAAAACCGATAAAGATTATTATTGGAAAAAAAAATAAAATTCACATCTCGAGATTGGAACCCAGACCTACGCGTTCAATGATCCAACACGTAAGACTATTAGCTATCGGTACTTGTTATAACGATTTGAATTTGAGCAATGGTATGAACCAACCAAGGTCATGCGTAATTATGTAGCCTGTGTGCAAAAGCGACGGTATGATTTTGGTTTCGTTCGACGCCAGCCAGTGTGCGAATTCCGAGGTGTGCGTTCTGTCGTGTTCACAGCAATACAGTCCTTAAGCTGATAATGAATTAATGACCTCTGACTGTACATATTGTGTTGAAAAATTAAAAAAATAACATTAGATATACAATTGCAATTAAAATAAAATTCATTAAATACATTTAGAAAAGTAAATAAAAACAATAACGGTCAATTAAGAGATCAAGTACCTACAATAGATCATAAATAATAAATGTCAAAGTAATAAATCATTCATAAGTTACAATGTCTTACTGTAATAGCCTTTCCCCAGTTAATAAGTCCTCAATTTGTTTTTAAATAAGTTAACACTGTATATGGTTTTGAATTCTATAGGCTTATATAACTGGTTGTATAAAACTACAGACTGACACCTCGGGCTATGTTTGTCAACTTTTAATTTCGGTTGAATAGTGTTGGGCAAGTCTTTCCTATTTATGCTAGCTCTAGTTTGTGTCTGCTCGTCAGTCTCAATTTTGTGCAAATTTTTAACTAAGCTGGTTAGCAACACTAAAATGTAAAGGCATGGCATTGTCAAGATTTTTAGTCTAATAAAATGGTCTTTACATGATTCTGTAGGACAAAGGATACACTACAGTTCAGTTTTCTCTTTCAAGACCGACTTATCAGTACTTGTAAGCATTCCAGTTGAAATAGATAGTTATTGCATGCAGTATGTACGAGTATATGTGTAATAAATAGATTATTTATTTTCCGGCACTAGGTACTCCTGAAAGTTTTGTACTTACATCTGAAAAAAGTTAAAAAAGTAATTGCGATTTATGCCAGGCTAGGTGCATAGCTTATTGTTCATCAATTTTATTTGATCATCATTCGAATTTTCTTCAAGATCGATTTCGTATCAGTGGTAATCTGTATGATTTATGCCTTAATTACATGACATATATTTGTAATTACGTGTGACTCGGACTATAGTTAAACCGAAACCGATGTTATTTTGTTACTATGTTATACCTTTTTAACCGACTTCTAAAAAAGGAGGAGGTTCTCTTTTCGGATGTTTGTATTTTTTTTTTTTAGGTTTGTTCGCGCATAACTCCGTCGCTTGCCAACCGATTTGAAAAATTATTTTTTTGTTGGAAAGGGTATACTTCCCAAATGGTCCCATAGAAATTTCATCAAAAAGCCCGTGAAATTCAAATTTTCTTACCTTTTGCAATTTGCTGGTCATTACTAAGTTGTACTTGATTAAAATATGATTCGCGGCCGTAACAAATATGTATTTACTTACAGAATTAACGGTTGAGTATTTTGGTTTTTAAACCAAAATTACTGGTAAAAATTACAACTAAAAAGTGAAAAATAAAAACTTTTTTGCAAAAAAAAAAAACAACCGACTTCCAAAAACGACACTACAAAGTGAAAAATAACTTTAATTTCGGAAGTCGGTGGCAAACAACGAAAATGCGAACCCAACGACACCGACTTCCGAAATTAAAGTTATTTTTCTCTTTGTAGTGTCGTTTTTGGAAGTCGGTTGTTTTTTTTTGCAAAAAAGTTTTTTTGGGTTTTAGTTTTTAAATTTCTTTTTATTTCAATTATTTCGGGGTTAGGGGTCATTGAAGGTAGGTAGCAAAAGGAATTTGATACCAATAATTTGTTAAGCAGCCTTCATAACATTTTAGAAGGATGTTTAGTGTTATTGAAAACAGTCAGAGTGAAACTTAAGTTGACTGTTTTCAATACTGTTTTAGTTTTGATCTTATTGTGGTTTATGTATGAAAAATGATAGGTAGCCAATATATTTTCAGAAAGTACTCTTTAAAACCTTTAATTAGATACCAAACACGACATATTATTATTATTTTTTTTCGGTATCAGTTCCCATCCGATTGTTATGTGACGATTGGAGTGTTCGATTTTATGTGACGTCATAGAGCCTATTTAACCCGCGGAACAACATGACACTTCCAACGATATCTCGCTTGTCCAAAATCGAAAAGTTAAACAAACACACAGTCTAAATTTCTACTTAGCACTAATTGTATTAAGTAATTACTTTAACTTGCTAAACTATTAACTTTTTCTGTAAACACAGTTATTTAAAAAAGTGCCATAGATTCATCGTCGATCAGCCCGCCGCCGGGCGACTGATTTATGCACGAACGAGAGTGATGACAGTGACATTACTTTTGAAAGGCAAAAGAAGGGATGGCGATAATGTGTACGCGCTCGGAAAAAACAACGTATACATGTGCCAAAACGAAATGCCGTCTTTTAAAAATAAAAAAGTATTATTAAAACACGAGAGCAGTGTACCTAAATTATTTCATCACCATTGCTCTCAAAACTGTGAAGGAAAACATCGTGAGGAAACCGGCATGTCCTAGAACCAAAAATTCGAAGACATGTGACATATAGCAACCCGCACTGGGCCCGCGTGGTGGATTACAGCCCACTTCCTCACGGAGAGAGGAGGCTGTGTGTGCCAGCAGTGGAACATTAAAGGCTGATTGTGTATGCGATTATTAAAACTAAAACTGCTTTAATTAAAATTTGGTACAATTATTCTCTATGATTTAAAGTAAACTCGGGAAAGAGATACACTTACAAGTGTTAAAGAAGCTATTGAAACAAAAAAAAAATCTTATGTAAGAATAAAAAAAAAAAACAAAGTTACATGACACATACTAAATATATCTGTCATTGAAAAGGAACGATGGGGGGGGGGGGGGGACGATTTAAGTAAAATAAAATCAAATCACACAAGACATGGTTTGGAAGGAAAAAGGGGAGGCCTTTGCCCAGCAGTGGGACACAACGTAGACTATAGACATATCCTTCAAGACATTGCTTCAATAAGGAATGCTGAAGAAGTACCAACGTTTTTCTCGAAGTTTTTCTTTTATTTTCGGTCGGGGCTATAGGGTGGGTGACCCAGTAATTCCAAGTCTGACGTCGCCAAGTAGTAGATTGTTTGCTTGGCGGTGTGCGACGATGCGTTGTCGTGGTGAAGGAGGATCTTACTGCGAGGTCGTATCATAACTTTCTTGTTGACTTTAAATGACATCGAACGTCATAAAAAATAATTGTACGAAAATTTTCTCGCGTTAAATTCATGCTGACGTGACGCAGACAATTTTCAATTTTCCGCCAAATCGTAAACAAATGACAATTGAATAAAATACATACACAATAATATTGGCGGAGTTCCATTTTCAAAATTTGTACTTATCTTTTGTATTATATCGTTTACAATTGGCCAGTTCTAAATACTTTCAGTGTCGCCCTCGTATATTTTCAGCAGCAGTGGCATAACTACACACATAATATGTGTCTCGGCATCAAGTATTTTCGTGTGTGAATAGATGCATCTTATATAGCATTAAATAAACTGTTGGATATATGTATGTTAAGTGTGTTTCTGATGAGTTTGTAAATAAAAGTTTGTACACTTGCACAGGGACGAAAGTTTATTAGGCAAGTAATACTATAGTATACGGGTTCACAGAGATACAAGATTGTTTTGGATCTGTACGTAGTGACTATAACTTGATACATGCCCTTGCAGGAGTCGTCGCTGATCGAGTTGATGGTGTGCTGCGTGCGCCAGGCCAGCACGGGCGAGCCGCCCGTGGGCCGCGGCGCCAGTCGCAAGCACCACCACATGCTGTCCAAGGAGCAGGCCAAGGTACGCACTACACGCTCAAATTCGCTTCAAAATCTTTCCTTAAATATTAAACAATAAACTTTCGAAGCAATATGACTGAACAGATTATTGCAAAGAAAACAAAATTATATTTAATTACTTGACAACAAAGATCAAAATAGCATACACCTTAGACCAATGTCAAGTTAACATCGACCCCTTTAATGACCTGGCTATTTATAAATTATAAATCTTTTTTTCACTGTCGGTGTTTATCAGTGTCACATTTTTAATTTGGTTTGACATGTTAAGAAGATGGCTGTCGTTCTGCGGCGTTAACATTACGACGAAAAACATATTCAAAATAGTTGAACGTCAAAATCACATAAGACATACTGAATCGGTGAAACAGATTGTACCGTACAATGAGCAGACAAAGGTAGCCCTTAAGGTGACGAACACATTTAGAACGCGTGGTACATGTCGCGCTGTGCCGGCCGCAGGTGGTGAGCGACGACCGCACGCGGCTCACGGCGCACTACATCGCCACGCTGCCGGCGCTGCTGGACAAGTTCGGCGCCGACCCCGAGAAGCTCACCAACCTGGCGTCCATCCCGCAGTACTTCGACCTGGAGCTGTACACCACGCAGCGCCAGGAGGGGGTACGTACGGCTCATTGCTGCGACAGTTCGTTACTTCACTGCACAGAACATCACTAGTAGTACTCGGACGGTAATTCCCCATAGAGGAAGAATTGCTTCGAGTTCATACTTAAGGATTGTGATGTTTGGTTTTTTTTCTAATCAAAGTCTAATCGTTTATTTAAAATACCAATTTAAAAAATGTTTTACATTACTTTATATACATTTATATAATTATAAGTGAGAGACGATGCACCTAGAATATTTTTTTTATTACAATAATTATACTAGTTCGGAGACAATTTGAGAGGTTAAGGGAAATAAATCCGCGCAGTTAAATGATAAAATAACAAAGTAGCTAAGAGCTACGGCGGCTGCCTTAAACCACAGACTACATAGACTAAGATAGGTTTACAACAAAGACACGGTGTCGATTGCACAGGTAACAAAGCGGAAAGGGTCGAGGGACACGCATCACTCACTGAATACACCTGTAGACAATAATGTTTATGAATTCTAGAAGTTGTTTTTAATTAAGAAGTTAGCTTGTATAATACCTAATGGTGCACACGCATGGGTCCGCAACGCTTCCCACGTTAAGCTACGGTTTCCTCGAAAAACGATGACCTTACATAACGGCCGCAGTGACGACTATCAGGAAAATGACGACAGCGGCAAAGATTTAAATCGTTAGATATTACCGCGCCAAAAGATAGTCGCGTTCAAATTTTGTTTTTACACTTCTGACACAATGACGCAGTAACTTTATTGTTATGGGAGCGCTATATAGGTAGATTATTGAGACAGGGCAGTAATGACAGGTACCTTAACCGTAGTAGCTACAGTAAAGGCCGGCTGTCAGTAGTCTCCCATAGAGAATGACAGTGAACGAATAATCGATTGAGTGACATACGAGTATTAATGCAACGATTAAATAGGTAGGTTCACAGATTGAATAAAGTCTAAACGTTGAAATTGTTCATTATTTGAGGTTCCTTTTTGTCAGCGAATGTTAGAAACCGCATGAATCAAACTATCAAGATTTTGGTTTTCAAAGCAAATAAAATAATGACTCGTATTCATTCGAAATTAGAAGTTTAATTTTTATTTGTTTTTTTCGGCCAGTTTTCGTTGTAGCAGAATCCGTCATAAAAAAATAATATGGATTCTTATTTTCTACGAAATGCATGAGAAAAGTTTTTTGCGATTTCTGACTTTTTAGTACCCAAACCTCAGTTGGTCCGATAGTGTTTTGATCCTTATAAGAAACAGCAGGGTAATTGCGTAACATACCATCAGTAGCAATGGGTTTAATTTAAACAGTTCAACAACATTCATTACGTAATTACGTTGTTGAGCAGACACATTTTTGAACATATGAAGCAATGGATTAGCAATATCTTTCTATATGATTCAGATTGAGATTGATATTGTGTTACGCAATTAGGGTGCAGGATCATCTGAAATAAAAAAAAGTTTTTTAAATTCCTTATTTTTTTGCGGACTACAATTCATTCAAAATCAATTAATGCAGTTATAATTTCTCAAAAAGTTAAGGTTACTTTCCTAAGGCCGTTTTCCTGTAGCTACGGTGGGTAAGGCACCTGTCCTTACTGCCCCATTTCTAAATCCACCGTATATGTACATATACTAATGTGTGAGGTCACTCTTCTAAGTATGAACACTTTTTCGCGTGACTGCAGACGGTAAGTGCAAATCTAGCGATTTAAATCTCTGGGCAGCGTGGTTTGATTTTACGGTTTTAAAAACTCTAGGAAAACACACCAACTTACTTTAAAAAATAACGATTCAGTGACGTCATTCACTTACTTTTTTTATTTAATTACGGAAGCTATGTGGGCGGTCACCGCTCCTCTAAGAAACCGTAGCTATGGACTATGGGTTTCAAATACCGAATTTTTTCAAAACCGGTATTAATACCGCAGAAAATTTCCAATAATTATTAGAAATTTACTATGCGGTACTCAATTTTACAAGCTTTTATTTAACTTGCAATGTATGTATGTTTGTTCGGGTGGAATCTTGCAGCTCAATTTTAAAGCAGATATCTTCAATCGATTGAGCCGGTATACACGTTCAGTTTGGATGACAATGCATGGTTAACTTTGTGACGTCATTCTAAATCCAACATGGCGGCACAAAATCAAGTCATTTATTCAAATTAGACTGAGCATCAGCGCTTTTCGAACGTCAAAATTACAAAGGACAATCTCTCAAAAACGCCCGCCCTTCACCACTTCCTAGTGCTATCGCTGGGAAGAAGAAGTGGCGCAACAAACTTCCCAGCAGCACAGCTGTCTGTTCAGTTAGAAAATACTTGATACTTGATTGTATACAATACTAGGTATAAGTAATTAACATTACAAGGCACAGAACATAAAATTAAATTATTTGCCATATGTCAGCTAGCCATGCCAATATACCAACAAATAAACATAAAACATAAAAATTATTTATTGACATAAAACAATTTGTACACCAGAGTATGGAATTCTCTGGCTCCTGCACTAGTTGAAACTGTGTTGCAGGAGCCAGTGTCCTCCCGTAATTAAAAGGCACACTTTCGCTGTTTTATGACACATAAAAAAAAGAGTAAAGAGACTTTATATTTTAAAACAAAATGTGTATAAAAAAATTAAACAAAAATAAAGTAAAAGTAAAAAATTATCTAAGAATACAACATTTATCGATGGTTCTTCTTTTGCGCGAAATTGTATTTGTGTGTGTGTTGTTTGTGTGTTGTTTGTGTGTTATGAGTGTGTGTTGTTTGTGTGTGTGTTGTGAGTGGGTGTGTTGTTTGTGAGTGGGTGTGTTGTTTGTGAGTGGGTGTGACTGTGTTGTTTGTGTGTGTGTTGTGAGTGTGTGTGTTGTGTGTGTGTGTGTGTGTGTGTGTGTGTTGTGTGTGTGTTGTTTGTGTGTGTGCTGTGAGTGTGTTGTGAGTGTGTGTGCTGTGAGTGTGTTGTGAGTGTGTGTGCTGTGAGTGTGTTGTGAGTGTGTGTTGTTTGTGTGTGTTGTGAGTGTGTGTTGTTTGTGTGTGTTGTGAGTGTGTGTTGTTTGTGTGTGTTGTGAGTGTGTGTTGTTTGTGTGTGTTGTGAGTGTTTGTGTGGTGGTGTGTTTGTGTGTATGCGTGAGTTGTCTTGACTGCATTATTTGTTATAAATGGCTAACTAGGGCTGCTTCTGGCCATCACAAACATCATGAAAACTACATATTATGCAACTCTGCATCGTCAACACAGGTAGGCCCCGAAGCGGCAGTGACTATTGCCAATTCGAATCCCACCCATGTCAGCGCAACGAAGCTGCAGGTTGGAACCAATAAACAACGGGGCAATTACACTCAAGCAGTCGGAATTTGTTTCATTTTGACAGTTCAACAACATTTATTGTGTTATTTACGTTGCTGAGCAGACATTTTTTCTAACATGCGCGCGGTGATAATTGTTTTTTAAATGTTTTTATATTTACCTACTCGAATAATCACGCTATTGAATATAGTTCCGTATCATGTTCGCTTTGTTCACATAATTCGTTAAACTTTATGATTATACCCACAGAAATCCAAATAAATTTATTTATTTAAACTTTTCGCACAAAAAGGTACAAAGGCGGACTTAATGCCTTAGGCATTCTCTACCAGTCAACCAAGGGTGGTGAAGAGATTAGATGGCAGGTGCTTTGATTGAGAGGGACAATGATAAAAAAAAAAACTCTTAAAACTGGGGTACACTAATACATAAATAGGTTATATACACATACATACTATTACTATAATATATACCTACTTGTAATATATATATATACAAAATCAAGGGAGAGAAGTGTTGAGATGACTCTACGCTATTTTTTTGAAGATTTGTTTTGAAAATAACTCTGCAATTTCCGCTTAAATGCATACCGACTGCTGGCCGTCCTGATATCAAGAGGAAGCGCATTCCAAAGAAGAAAAATCCAAGAAGATAAATCTATCTATATAAAATTCAAAGTCCTGACTAACTGACTGACACATCAACGCACAGCCTAAACCGCTGGTCCTAGAGACATGAAATTTGGAGGGCGTGTTCTTCGTGAAGAGTAGGTATCCACTATAAGAAAAGGGTTTTTCGAAAATCTACCCCTGACGGGCTGAAAAGGGGTAGTCAATTTTACAGGGGAGGATTTTACGGCGTGGCTTGATTAACTCCAAAATTGGTATAAAATCTTTGTGTCAAGTTATTGTGCAGCGAGTGGACTGTATTATGTGACTGTGTTGTGAGCTCCTCTGGTTCCAGGACAGTGGTGATTTTGTATCGGTTCCTGTAGCGGTTCCAAGGGGACTCCGAGAGAGGGTTCTTGGGGTTTTATTGAAATAAATATGCAGTTTTTAAATATGTAAAATAGGGTTGAGACTTAGAATATTCAGTTTTTTTTCTGGAGCCTGAAGGACATAGTGGCCTCTTAGTTTCGTGGATTTCTACTGGTTGTGACTAGCTAGCGTGCGCTCCTTTATAGTGAGTCGAAATTAAGCTGGCCAGTGGCTCAATTTGATTTGCACGAACTTTCTGTCGGCAAACTTGCGTCTAAGCTCATTCCGTTATGTGATTGAATACTTTAAGTCTCCGCCCCTTTATTTTATTAATCTTTATGGATTTCATTACATATAGCATTGATTAGTCTTTATTTTAATTATATTAATAACAATATGGTCATTGCAAGACCTTTGACATACATTTTCTCTGTGTACAATGGTCAAGGTCCGCGGGGCGACATGTTCTTTCTTGACTCTAAACTTATAAATATAACCTATAGTCGCGTGCCGGGAGCTACCAGTTTAATTTGACCGTCGTAGTGACACATCTATTTACTTGTAATTTACATTGAGTATGAATGCTAAGCGTAAGTATTCTACTTTTTTTTACAAACTATTTAACATTAGGTCATCTGAAAAGTGATCTACAGACATTTTCTTTACAAACTAGGTACGTAATAAAACAAGATATTCATTTATTTTACAAACTAGGTACCTATTGGTAATAACAAGAGATTTAGGTATCTTACATACTAGGCATTGGTAATAACAAGAGATTTAGGTATCTTACATACTAGGCATTGGTAATAACAAGAGATTTAGGTATCTTACATACTAGGCATTGGTAATAACAGGAGATTTAGGTATCTTACATACTAGGCATTGGTAATAACAGGAGATTTAGGTATCTTACATACTAGGCATTGGTAATAACAGGAGATTTAGGTATCTTATATACTAGGCATTGGTAATAACAGGAGATTTAGGTATCTTACATACTAGGCATTGGCAACGCTGCTTGGATTTATATCGCTGTCGTGCACAGTTATGAGCACATCCCAAACGATTTTTCAAAATTCCACCCCTGTGGGGGTGAAAAGGGGATACAGTTTATATGAAAAATCTTATTCTATATGTTAATAAACTAAAAAATTGGCAAGAATACTTGCCTACGTAAGTAATAAAGTTTATCATTATAAGTTTTTCAAAACTACCCCCCAAAGGGGGTGTTAAAGGTTGTGTGGAAGTATTTGAATGCGCGGTCCGATTAACTCGAAACTCGGTATTAATACTTTTGACAGGAAAGAAACGATGATAAGTTTTTGGGTCTTTCGAAAATCGGCCCCTGATGGGGCAAAAAGGGGTAATTCGATTTTTAAGGGGAGGATTTCAACTTGAAACTGAATGTTACATTCTCACACCTAAACCAATGAACTTCTGATTTGGCAAAGAGATAGATGGCATTCTGGGGAAGGACATACTTTTTATCCTGGTAGCATGTCCCGTGGGATAATGTCCGACATCCACGCGGGCGAAGCCGCGGGCAGAAGCTAGTCACTTATAAAACACTTTTATTTTAACCCCGTATTACAATAGCAATATAATAATGAAAATATAATGATTACATTATAATTATTGTTTATTAATCTATAAAAAACGAATAACAAAATAGCCGATAAAGATTATTGTTGGAAAAGAAAAATAAAAGTCCCAACTCGAGATTGGAACCCAGACCTCTATGCGTTCAATAATCCAATACGTAAGACTACCAGCTATCGGTACTTGATGTAATGAGTTCAATTTTAGCAATGGTATGGACCAACCACGGTCATACGTAATTACGTAGCCTGTGTGCAAAAGCGACGGAATGTTTTTTGTTTCGTTCGACGCCAGCCAGTGTGCGAAAAATGAGGTGAGCGTTCTGTGTTGATACATCACTTTATGCACACAGACGTATGTACGGCCTTTACCGCGCGTTCACAGCAATACAGTCCTTAAGGTGATACTACATTAATGACTGCGACCTTACATAACAAAGCATTTTTATTACGGTAAGTACCTGTATTAATTTCAACGTCAGACGACTTAGAAGTAGGTAGGTAATATTTCATCTAAAAAAGAATTCAAATTCAAAATTCAAATTAATTTATTCATTTTGTGAGCATAGGGTATAATTATGTCAGATGTTATACAAAAAATGTTGATCCATGCTATGTCCCGCCAAAAGGCATACAAAATATCTTAGGTAAGCGAATGTCAATTAACAAAATAAAAATAAATTCAATATGTAAGTAGGTAGATGTCACAATTTTTTGCAATAGTTGATAATATGTAAATAAATTAAAGACGGCACATAAAAAAAAAAAAGAAATAGGTAATAGGTCACAATTAAACCAATTTAGTCACAATTTCGTATACAATAATAAATGCAATAAAAATGTCAATAATCAATTAATATCATCATCATTCACTAAACCTCTCAATATGCAGTTCAAGGGGCATTGCCATAAGCACTGCTTGGAAAAAAAATAAAAAATATTGTTAGGCATGTCAAGTTATAAAATTTGTCATAATAATATAAGGAAAATGTCATGAAAAATACACAATGTCAATAGATTTCAAAAACACAGATATACATATATAAATTATTAAAAATAAAAATAAATGAAAAATTCTTCAAAATTTGTCATCCACTCCTTGACTGAATAATATACCTTGTTATTTAGTAGCTTAAAGAGCTCGCTTTTGAATTCATTATTATTTTTACAATTTCTAATATGACAAGGTAGTTTGTTATACAATTTTGGTGCCATTGCATAGACACTTTTATAAGAAAAAGCAGTCCTGGTGATTATTGTTTTCAACTTATCTGAGCGACGTTGACTTTCTACATGACTAAACAAGTGTATATTGGTTATCACAAATATCAGAACCTCATAGATATACAGCGAAGGTACTGTCAGAATATTTAAATCCCTAAAGTGTGGCTTACATGTATCGGTTTTTCTTAATTTGCAGATGGCTCGGATGCATCTTTTTTGTGCCAAAAGCACGGATGATATATTTGAAGCATTACCCCAGAATATAAGTCCATACCTCGAATGTGGAGGCTACGTAACTGTGGTATGCCGTTATGAGGGCTGTTTTGTTTGCAATTTTACCTAACATATATAGGGCATAAGAGAATCGGTAAAGTTTCAAACAAACACTATCAATTTGATTTTTCCATGACATGTCACTGTCAATGTGCAATCCTAAAAACTTTGTAGTGTTTGTTTCTAGTACTGCGTCTCCTTTGTAACTAATTTGGTATTGTGTTTGTTTTTTTTGTCGAAGTTGAAACTCCATTATTTTGGTTTTTGTTAAATTAATTTTAAGGTTATTAGCATTTAACCATTCTATAATTGACACCAGATTTGTGTTTATATCTAATTCAATTTCTTTAAAATTACCCTGGTCGAAAACAATAGTGCTATCGTCTGCAAATAAGTACATCCGATGACTGGTTACTTTGGGGAAATCATTTATGTAACAGATAAAAAGTAATGGACCTAGGACAGACCCTTGTGGCACCCCATACGAAATTGTTTTCGTACTGGAGGAGTATATTGTTTCAGTTTTTGTCTTAATGTTTACTTGGCTGATCTGAGTAAGCTGTTTTCTACCTTCTAGATACGATTGTATGAGGTCAAGCAAATTACCTCTAATACCGTAGCTATAGAGCTTTTTTAATAATATTTTATGGTCAACGTAATCAAAAGCGCGGGTCATGTCCATGTACATTGCTACAGCCTGTTTTCTGTTGTCCATGTTATGGTGTATCTTTTCAAGGAAATTGTACACTGCCATATTAATAGTTTTGTTTTGCCTGAATCCCATTTGTTCCTTACAAAAAATGTTGTTTTTTTCAAAATAATTGTTAAGTCTATTGTAAATTACTTTCTCAAGAATTTTTGAAAATATAGGAATTAACGCTATAGGTCTATAATTGCACATTTTTGTTTTGTCATCTTTTTTGTGTAGTGGCTTGACAATCGAGATTTTTAGAGCTTCTGGAAAAGCCCCATTGTGTATACAAGCATTCATTATATCACATAGCACTGGTGCTATAGTAGGTCCTACTGATTTGACCACGCTGGTCTTGATGTCATCATACCCTGTACTGTTTGTGTTTTTGAGGTTATTTATTATAGTTATCATTTCTTTTGGGACTATTGGTTCCATGAACATAGATTTATGGGATTTTAAAACATTCGTATTATTATAAGTTAGACAATTTCCATTGGATTGAACTAGGTCTATGAAATAATCATTAAAGTTTTGCGCAATACTTTGAGGGTTCGTGATACATTTATTGTTTACCTCAATAGCATTAATATGTGTTTTCGGCACGTTACTCTTAAAATTGTTTATAATTTTCCATGTAGCTTTAGACTTATTGCTACTGGTTTCTATGTAGCAGCTGTTTTGTGCTTTTTGTGTCTGTTTGATAACGCGGCGGTACCTGGCGCTGAATGTTAATAAAGCATTTTTTGTGTCTTTGTTAGGATTTACTCTATATTGCCATAGCAGAGACCGTCTCTTTTTGCTGCAGACTTTAATTCCCGGTGTGATCCACTTTGGTTTATGGCTTGTCGATATTTTGCATCTTACTTTTGGGAAACATAGGTCGTAAAAAAGTTTGAATAAGTCAAAAAACGCATTAAATTTTTCATTAGGGTTATTTGCTTGAAAAACGTCTGAAAAGCTCAAGCTGCCTATGCATTGTCTAAACTGATACATGTTCGCCTTACTGTAGTTCCGTTTTTGAACATAATAATATTTCAATGCACACGTTTGTTGTACAGGAAACTGCATCAATTGCGCTAAATGGTCAGATACCCCTAATTCTAGTACCTCACTTTTACATCCCCGTATATTGTGAAAAATATTATCTAGGCAAGTACCACTACTAGGCCTGGTGGGTTTCTCTATTTCTATTTTAAGATTAAATTCTTTTAATAGACGTTTAAATTGAGAGGAATACTTAGTTTTTTGTAACATATCAATGTTAAAGTCACCGCATATTATTGTTTTATATTTATTTCTATAGCAGATTTTTTCTAATATATACGTTAAATTGTCGAAGAATATTTCCATTTTGTTTGGTCCTGGCACTCTATATATACATACTATTACAATTTTATGATCCGTTAGCTCAACTGCACAGCATTCAAAAACATTGCAGACATTTGCGACTTTCACAAGATCTATCTCTGTATATCTAATATGGTTGTGTATTAATACGCAAGATCCACCGTTCCGTTTTTGTCTAGTAAAGAAGGTAGCTAAAGAGTAATTTGGAATGTTCAAAAGATCAACGTCGCTCGTCGTCATATTGTGTTCTGTAAAACACAAGATGCAGGTCGCTTCACCGATAAACACTTAATTACCGCACGCTCCACATTACATGTGCATAACAGCCAACAGCTCACCAAACAGTTGCAACAGTATCCAGCAAGAGCAGCTTGCTGTTAGAAATTTATGTTCTAGGTACCTAAATAATGCACTGAAAAGACATAGAAGATTTGCGTTAGAAAGTAAACATATTCTCGATAATAATTATTAAATAAAAATTAATAATAATTATTATTAATAAATATTATATAATAATAATAATATAATAAATAATATATAATAAATAATAAAAAAAAAACAATAATAAAAAAAATATTATAATAATAATAAAATTAAAAAAAAAATTAACCCCCCCCCCTTTTGTTAATTTTTTTTTATTATAATAATATATATAATATTATATTATTATTATTAATTTTACCCCCCCCCCCCTTTTTGTTATTTTTTTTTATTATAATAATATTATATAATATATATAACCCCCCCTTTTTTTTTTTACTAATATTTAACAAGATTTTATCCCCATTTTCAATAATAAAGTTAATCTGGCTATCAATACATAAAAAATAAGCGTTTTTTTTTTAAATACATAGCTTTGAATTATTATCATAAAAAGAAAAAAAAAATTTTTTTAGCTTTGAATTATTATCGTAAAAAGAAAAAAAAAAAAAAATATTTACTTTAAAACTTTAACTATCAACTTGTAACGTCATTACACAATTTATATGATACTAGCGGACCCGGCCGACGTCGTCCTGCCCGAAAAAGCAGCGCCACCTACCGGGTCCAAATGTGTATAAAAACCTATCTATGTATTGTGTACCTTGTCCTGACAATAACAAACACAAAAAAAAAGAATTATCCAATTTGGTGCAGTCGATCGGAAGTTATGCGCGTACATACATTTTGGGTGATTAATTTTTATTTATATAGATAAAAGCTTGTCGCGAGATTTACTTGTGTAGATAGACAAGTTAGGGCTGATTTTTCCATTGCCAGATAACTTTTATTCTAGGATAAAATTGACGTTTGACAGTTTTTGTATGAAATAACTGTCAAAATTATTCCTCGAACAAAGTTATCAGACGAATGAAAAATCAGCCCTTAATTAAAATAACTTGGTGTGATTGATTGTATTAAAATTTTCAAACTAAGTAAATACGAGTACTTAAATGGTTGGAAATATAATGTGCAATACAATAAAATTGTAGTTGTGTTACTGTAGATTCTACTGAAAATATAATAAAATAAATCACCAATACCGGGATACCGGTTTCGATATTTCAATACCGGTTTTAAAAAGACAAAAATATCTCAGTATTGGAAGCCCTAATATGGAACTTCCGTAAAGCTACGGTTCAGAGCGTCAGCACAGACACTTCGGTGACGCTTATGTTTGCTTGTGTTCCGGTCCGGGCTGATCTTTTATGTAACAACGTGTGGTACAGAACCTGACGCTGCTGCTGAACAAGATCCGCGACATCGTGAGCGTGCAGACGGAGGCCGAGGTGCTGGAGACGTGCGGGCGCACGCTGGAGTACCTGTGCACGGAGCAGTGCGGCGTGTACACGCGCTGCAACGTGGCGCGCGCCACCATCACCGACATGTGCGTCAACCGGTACAAGGAGGCCATCGACGAGTACCGCAGCCTCATCGAGGGGGTGAGTCTTACGCGCAGGGCGGCGAGCGCTCTCTACTTGTACAGCCGGAATATGACGACAATACGTTATTATTGGACTTAAGCTTTGCCGTTTTTTTCTGTGAGGTTTCTTACGCAGTGTCAATCATTACCGCGTATTCTCTTCTACGTATATTTTGCCATGTGATCTGCCTCTATAACGCGCAAGACGTGTGGCACAGGGCGAGACCCCGGACGCGGACGAGGTCTTCAACGTGATCAACTCGCTGCGCAAGGTGTCCATCATGTACATGTGCCACAACCTCAACGACACCAACATCTGGGACTCGCTGTTCGAGGACCTGCCCAAGTGCGTGAAAGAGAACGAGACGCAGATGCCGCCGCAGGTCAGTACTTCATTAAACACGCCATGCGTCATATTGACGTAGCTTTTATGTACATGATGGCTATTTCTACTCCATGAAAATAATTATGTGCGTTAATGTCAATTTTGACAGCCATAGGTAGACGATTTCCATTTTCTTTTTTTTTGTGTTTAAACATAAAGTACTACTCATTTCGTAGATGAAATAATAAACACTGCCACATTGTGCGAGAGGGACACACTACCAATCAGTGTTATTCCTTTCAACACTATTAATTTTGTACGTTTATTGGTATTGCAAAAGAAACTTTATGACTGACATAATTATAAAGTTTGTTTCTACTTAACTTACAATTTGAAACTGGCATCTGAAAGTCGTGACGTATCGCGTACGTATCTGATTCGCGTTCAATGTCACGTGACCAAGCATAGAATTATTTTGACGCAATTATTTCAAAAATATATATTAATCTGTAATCATATACAAGAAAATTAAGTTGATTTTTGGTATTTTTAGCTCACAATCATTCTACCCGAGCTACTTGTAAACGGGTCAGTAATTAAAAGGGTATCCACTTTCCATACCTAGGTCACTTTCTTTCCGACGACCTTAAGGTCTATGTAGATATAGAGAGGGAGCGTAGGGCACTCGCTGTCCGGTGCAACATGTTGGCCCGTAGATTTGCTCGGTGTACAGACCTAGTAAAAATAACTATTTTCAAGGCGTACTGCCAGTCTGTACACGAGTAATCTATGGGTCAATTATACTAAAAGGTCGCTGGATGTCCTTCGCGTTCAGTACAACAATGGTTTCAGAATGTTGTTGGAACTTCCTCGCTACTGCAGCGCGTCGGAAATGTTTGCGCTTGCTCGTAGCGACGGGTTTCACACGATTATTCGCAAAAAAACAGCGTCACTCCTGAGGAGAGTGAGGGACAGTCACAACAGCATCTGAGAACTGTAGCGGAGAGTTTCGGCTCTCTAATTGTAAAGCAGTTTGTGCAGAGGGTGATTGGTACTAACACTAGATAATAAGTTGTTTTAATATTATGTTATAACACTATGGATTCTTTGTTCCGAAATAAAAATTATTATTATTATTATTTATATTTTAAGATATCTCGGGACCATTGGGTCCCGGTCCTTTGGAAGGCGTACGAGGGGCCGAAGTCAACTCGCAGAGGCCCCTTAGGAAATTTTATTAAAATGTGGTACCACCCGACGATTATCCCTGTATGTACTATGCAAGTGCACCCAAAGATAACCCCCGGTTAGTGTAGGACTATTGCAGGATATGGAAAAATACAAATTTGACCTATGGGTTTGGGTGGCTAAACATAGGTCATAGGAGTAACAGACAGTCCGCTGTGCAGGGCCTGCATGAAGGATGACGAGACAGCGGCGCATGTGCTGCTAAACTGCCCGGTGGTCGCCACGTACAGGGCAAAGTACTTCGGTAACTACCTGGGCTACTGGGGTACCCTACGTGAAACGGTCAGTAACATCAAGGCGTTGCTGGCCTTCTTTGAGGAGCTGGGGTGGAATCGAATGATCGTTTTTCCCAACCGTACGCAAAATACGCGCATTGTCGTGGAGTTGCGGATACTAGCCCGCTGTACCTATTACCTATTATTACCTGGGTGGCTAAAGTGGACTGGTTACCAATAACTACGGAAGAACTATGGTCCCTGCCTGATCAATCTATATATCTTCTATCTCATCTTATTTCTTATATCTATATTATAAAATTCAAAGTCCTGACTGATTGACTGACTGATACATCAACGCACAGCCTAAACCGCTGGTCCTAGAGACATGAAATTTGGAGGGTGTGTTCTTAGTGAAGAGTAGGTGTCCACTAAGAAAGGGTTTTTCGAAATTCCACCCCTAAGAGGGTGAAATGGGGGATTTTGTTTGTATGGAAAATCTTAGTCCTTGAGTTAATAAACTTGAAACTTGGCACCAATACTAATCAAGTAAATTATGAAGTTTGCCATTTTATGTTTTTCTAAACTACCCCCTAAAAAGGGAATGGGTTTTTTTTTTTTTATGATATAAATTAGTGCTTGACTGCGATCCCGCCTGATGGATAGCAGTGATGCAATTGTTGATGGTAAAGCGCATTAATTTATTATGAGCCTTGAAAACATTCAAATTATAATCGGACGGGAAGACCGCTGCAGGCAAATTGTTCCAGTCCTTCGATATACGCGGTACGACGAGGCAAAACGCTTCCTCCGGATCGCGGCGGTGTCAACAACGTAAGGGTGGACACTCGCCGTACGACGGGTTGTCCGATGATAGAACGGTGATGGCGGAATAAAGTCATGTATTTCCCGCGCACACTCCAGAATGCATCCTGTAGAATATCGAAAGGCTGGCGACCCTACGCCTGTCCTCCAGGCTTTGTAGATTGGTCTTAACCAAATCTGGATCACCAATTAGCCTCTTCGCACGTCTCCACTGAGTCCAAAGCTGCTAGATGGCATTTCGCAGCACCAACCTATATGTGGTTGCAGTACTCCACACACGATCGGACCTGCGCTTTGTATAACATTAGAAGCTGTCCCGGTGTGAATTACTGCCGGACCTTTGCAAGAAGGCTAAGTTTCCTAGCAGCCATCTTGGCTTTGGACTCAATGAACCGCCCAAAGTTTAGGTTTGAGGAAATTTGAACTCCCAAGAGCTGAAGGCGGTCGGTGCACTCCAAGGATACATTTTGAAAAGCAGGAGCCAAGGTGAACGGGCGGGCTCCTTTTGGCGGTGAACAAACACGCTTGTGTTTTGACGGCGTTGAATCCCACAAGGTTGGCTTCAAAATTTGTATGGAAGAATTTTAGCGCGCGGTCCGATTATCTCGAAACTCACCTACGATCGAAAGTAAACAATAATGTGTATCAGGGTTTCTCGAAAATTACCCTTTTTTTTTTTCCAGTATGGGAAATCATCAAATGACTCCTCCTGCTCCACCCAGAGCGGGAGGAGTCATTTGATGATTTCCCATCCTCTCTCTATCCGCTCTGGGTGGAGCAGGAGGGAGTGTCAGACTCTTACTGATTAAAACCCACCCGTGTTCCTTATTAGCCCTTTATGTTCCAGGGCAGCGGTAACCCTTTCGGACGATCCCGCTACCCTGGCAGGCTTCGGCCCTATTGGGCCCCGTCACTCATTACCCCTGATGGGATGAAAAGGGGTAGTCAATTTCACAGGGGACGATCTTACTGCATGGCTTGATTAACTCGAAAATTAGTATAAATAATCTTTGAGTCAAGTTATGAATACATCCTAAAAGATTTTTTTAAATTCCACCCCTGTGGGGGTGAAAAGCGGGGATACAGTTTATATGAAAAATCTTCTTCATTAGATTAATAAACTTGAAACTTTTCAAGAATACTCGCCTAAGTAAGTAATAAAGTTTATCATTCAAAACTACCCCTCAAAGGGGGTTTTTTAAGGGGTGTTGAAGTTTGTGTGGAAGTAATTGAATGCGCGGTCCGATTAACTCGAAACTCAGTATTAATAGTTTTGACAGAAAATAATTAATAATAAGTATGTAAAGTTGTCGAAAATTGATCCCTGATGGGGCAAAAAGGGGTAATTCGGTTTTTATTAAGGGGAGGATTTGAACATGAAACTGTATGTTACATTTTCACACCTAAACCACTGAACTTCTGATTTGGCAAAGAGATAGATGGCACCCTAGGGAAGGACATACGGTAGACATATAGGTAGCACGTTCCCGTGGGATAATTTCCGACATCCACGCGGGCGAAGCCGCGGGCAGAAGCTAGTGTTTTATGTATACACGGATAAAATGGCAGGGCACACTCAATAATGGGCCCCCGGAAACTGTCGCTAGCACATAGTGACGTTATAACAATGGGCAACATGTCCTGAGGTGCTTGTGAGGAGTGGAGAGGTAGTCCACGGCTTTCAGAACAATTCCAGAGCCCGGAAGTTGGTCAAGTTCCCTACGAGAACTTACTGGAATACTTCCTTCACCCGAGCACGTTTGCTCTTGCGAGTCTCCACTCAAGCGGGCCAGTAAAGGCAAGAATGAAATGGGACTCTGTTCCTCGTCACTGTTCACTCCAGCCGGCCAATAAAGTTAAGAATTCTCCCGGGAGATAGGGTCCGTGGGGTCGCTACTGCCCAACAGCTCGCCACATGCTGCCCTGCGGGTTTCTGTATCTCTCTTGGTCTGGCTCCTCACCCTAGACCTGTTTCGGCAAAGTATACTCTTCCGGCACAGGCCTAGAGTTCGGAGTGCGCAAGCCCCACCACGACGTCAACGTAGAGATATAGTAGGGGAGCCCAAGCGGGGATTTCGGGATTTACTAAAGCGCGGCAGATTAATATACAGGGCGATACCTTGTATCAGGTTAAGTACCTCCACCAAATATGAGCTCCATATATAAGGCCGCCCGTGAAGGATAAAGGATCAGATTAGTAAAAAAAAATTGATCATTAGAAATTCTCGAGCGCGTCAGATTAAGGTAGGGTGAGTTAATTACACGCTGAAAAGTGTATATTCCACTAATCTGACAATTTGAGAGTGACGTAAAGAAAGGGGAGGGCAGCAAAGTTGTAAAAAAAAAACGTCATCTCGACATTCTCGAGTGTAGCCAATTTTTTTGGGAAGGAAATAATTTAAGGATAACGAAAAATATATAATCTGACGATTTCCGCAAGCCGAAATAATAAAAAATCGTCGATAAAGTTTAATGCGTGCAGCTGGGTGATACCTATATTTCCCTCTCCGCGTTTCTACTTCTCTATCTCTTACTCTCTCACTCCGTCCCCACTCTGGATTTTATTGCCACGACGCCATCACAGCTGATCACAGAGACTCGTTCGTGGCGTGATATTTATCAACGTGTTTCCAACGTTTCGATTTATTTTGTTAATTTAATATTAGTAATGTGACTTAATGTTTATAAACATTTAATATGAGTGATATTAGTTTGAAGTGCGTATTTTGTGGTGAAACAACTTTACAAAAAACAATTAAATTTACATTAGAAACATTAAAAAAATGTGTAAATATTTTAGAATATGAATTCGACCCAGAAGAGGAAGATAATTCTACTGATGAAGATGAAGATTAATTAATCAATTAATTATAAAAAATTAAATTTTTTTGGGCATTTTTTTTAAAATTATTTTCTTATAAATTCAAGTATTCTACTCAAAAAACATAGGTACACTTATTTATTTGCATGCTATTTCCTGAGCTTCTCAATTAATTAAGTTCAATGATTTAAAAAATTGAAAAAAAAAAAAAAAAAATTATCAGATTAGGCGAATCCCTTTAGATAATCGTCAGATTATGAGACAGCACGTCTAGAACACAAAGATGAACAACATATATCTTAATCTGACGCGCTTGAGTATTTCAAAATGGCGAATTTTTTTTGCACATTATAATAATGGCCGCGAGTTTGCGTCAGATCGAAATCGTCAGATTATTGAATGAGAGCTTTTTTTTTGGTGCACTTAACACCCCCTTAGAAAACCTGACGCGCTCGATTATTTTTTTTTTTTTCATTTTTAACCCTTACGTACAACCACCCGCATCATGCAAATGATCAGATTAACATACGTACATTATTAAAAATACGTAGGACATTGATGCTATCAATATCTGACGCGCTCGAGTATGTCCATGCAACAGTATTTTTTTTACATATTTAAAAATCTATAGCCGCTTCCCCCACCGATGAAAAGGTATAACATTTTTTTCTTTTTATCATCTAAGCTTTGCAACCTAATAGGTCTCTATGACGCTCGAGTAAATCCCCATTTAGCATCGTGGGCTCCCCTACTAATACGGCGGCGGTGGGGTTATTATTATTATTCTACAATAATCATAAACAGTCATATTCATAAAACTTTAATCAATTGCTAAGCAAATGATTAGCAAAATTCTTATTCATAATAGCTATTTAGCGCTAAGAGGATTCTAAGCAATTGATTAGTAGCTGTTAAAATTAAACACCACCGGACCACTGTTAAGAGGATGCTAAGAGGCAACATGGCGGATTTTATTTGAATCAGCTGATCGGATCATTGCACTTCGAGGTTATTTTGTGTTCATAGTAACGAGTAGTTCGTAAATATGGATTTTGACAATCTTTTACTGGATTTCCAAAACAATGTAGCAGAGTAAATAATATTTTGAAACGATGGAAGGAAGTAAAAGAAGGAAGACCTACAAAGCTCGTACAAAACCGCTACGAGAATGGTTACCTATTGCATATTCTTCATTCCGAGTACATGTGATGAAAGGATTTATAGGGAAAGTTCAATGAGGTGGCTCAGTAGGTGCTCAGGAGGCTTGAAGAGAATGAGTTCGTGAACAAGCTTCATCACAGATAGTGATTATTGAATGTGTTATCCCATGTGCCCATGTGTTATCTTATGTCGCCAGTTCTATGGTACAGAACTACAGAAAAGCCACGTCGTGGCAGTCACACACAAATAATAAGAGACATTTTGCAGAAATAATTTATTTTGATAAGTAATAAAACTATATTTTTGTTCTATATTCTTTTTGTTTTCCAATACTGTTCCTCCAAAAACATGGGTGCCATTCTTTACTCATGCCACTCTCAGTCCTCATCCTTTTCACGTAGCATGGTCTCCTCCATCGACGTCTTTGCGAGATTGAATAGTATTATTGGTGCTAGGTATTAATAATGGCTTTCATAGCAGCAGTCAAACTTGTATCTGTAAACAAGTCTAATAATTATTACTGAAAGACACCGAAACACCGTTACAAAAGCAGTAGGAAGTAATATAATATAGACAGACACAAGTACCTAATTACATACCTAAAAGAGTAAATTCATGTTAACAAGCATAAAGGTCGCTGGATGTCCTGCGCATCCAGTATAATAACATATTCAGGATGATGTTGGGGCTGCCTCGCTTCTGTAGTGCATCGGGGATGTTTGCGCTGTATCGCACGGATGGCTTTCATGCAGTCATCCGCATCCCTGATCTGCAGAATGCGTGGCAGCTGCTACGGAATTCTGAAGACTGTAGCAGATAGGATCTCTTCTCCGATATGGAGATCCTTTATTAAGCGAGTAATTTAAATGTATTTTAATTTAATTTTAGATTTTTAATTTAATTTGTTTAATTTTTAATCTCTTTTATTTTTAATCTTTCATTTGTAATTTTTAATTTAATTTAATCTTTAATCTTAAATCTAAAATTTAATCTTATATTTATTTATTTTTATTTTAAGTCTGACTGTATGGAATTATGGATCAATTAGTTATCTGAATTTTATTTATTTATTTATAAAGGGCATGAAAATATATAGCTATTATCGGCTACTGCTTTAACATTAATTTGGTCAGTTTATATTAGTAAGTAAATATAAATTCAGAGATAAATACCTTTTCCTGTTTACTCCAATTATTGGAGCTTATTATTTTCATTGCTACCATCGCAAACGCAATGATTTAAACATAATACATTATTTTATTGATATTCAAATTATCCGATGAAATTTGTGACTTTTATCTGCCAAAGTCACGACAGATAAAAAATCGTAGTTTTGATATAAGGGGGCGTTCATAAATTACGTGAGATGTTTAAGGGGGGGAGGGGGTCGAGTCAAATCTCATCTAATCTTACGTTGGAGAGAGGGGGGGTCTCGGCAAATATCACGCAATTTTTTTTTCTGATTGAAACAAAAACTATATACTATTTTGGTCCATTTAATCCAGATAGTACATGCTTAAGATTTCATTTTAAGCGTAATCGTAATACGATTAAGATCATTCACTAATTCGTTCGAAAGAAAATAATTTCATTCACGCTTCGACGTTATACATCTACTGACTGTCAAACCACCATATTTGTTTTATACCAAATAGCTCAATTTAATCTGAATTTACGGTAAGTACAGTGTAGCCCGTCCTTTGTTTTCGCGCCACTGTCAGCCGAACGCGCGACTCGATGAACGAGAGCGTACGAGCTCAGTGGCAGCGACACACGGACAGGTTCCAACCTGCTTTGTTTATTCTTATAAATGTTTTACTCGACTCAGTGCATGCTCTTACTAATTTAAAATGAGTTATCAAGATTTTTATAACGCATACGTCAGAAGATACGTCTATAAGACGAAGAAGTCCTGCCAGGACGATGTGCTAAAATTATGGAATACAGCGAAGCAAAACTTCCCGAAGAAGGAAGAGTTAATACATCACATTCAACATGAGATTGAACGACTTCTCAGGGAAGCCACTGAGAGAAAAGTTCGGTCTACTTTAGCATTCCTTCAAAAGGTAGGTTAAATATATTTTTTTAAGAAAATACTTTTTTTATATAAAATTTATTATTCCAATTAATAGCATAAAAAACTGAAACTGAAATTCTTGATAAAATATGCTGAAATCATAACTACAAAATATTAGCGCGGTCATTTCCTTTACTGTTTTTACATAATTAAATATTTCTTAATTTTGTGTTAATCTATCTTTATAATTTATTAGATTCATTTCTTTATTATGATGCTTTGATTTCAGACTAACACTATCAGTTCTTCGAATCAGGCTGGGACAAGCACTGAGAGTGTTCCAAACGTGGAGTGTGCAGGTCAGGTTCAGATCAACGATCATAATATTCAACACGCGGAATCTGCGGTTCAGGATGAAATTAATGACCAGTAGTCAGGAGATCAAGATTTGGACGTTGGCCCTCAACCGGCAGATTAGTATTCGTCTTTCTTTCTATAGGTGACGTTTTCTTCATTTTGTTCTATTTTAAATAAAAGTTTTCTGCATTTCACAGGCGCTTCGAAACGGAAAAATCAGCCTCTTGTGATCAGCGATGATGAGGATGAAGCTGTGTCGAACACTACACCATCCAACGTACGTCCCACTCCAGCACAAGATACTACGAAGAAAAAGATTGCTAAGCTGCATATGGAGCTTGACTTAACGGAAAGGCGCAAAAGGTCTCTTGTAGCTGACGGCACTGAATTTGATAAATCATGTAATTTGCGGCGAGAAATTGACATTTGTCAGAAGAAGCTCAAGCTTAAAGAAAAACAGAGAGTGTACTCTATGACGCACAGAAAAAATAAAAAACAAAAAAATAATTGAATTATGTTCAAAGAATCCCGATGCAGCTAAGTCGTTGACGCCTCGTGCTGGCCCTGGACGCCCACGTTTAGAAGAAGAACAGTCTGAATTGCTAAAAACAATAAGTGATTTAGCCCTGTTTGGTGCTTCTGCTGAAGAGCGACGTCGTTGTGAGATAGTTCGCACGGTCAATACGCTTTTAGAACTTACAAATAAACTAAGCGAGCTGGGATTTCATATTTCACGATCTGCTACTTATATTCGACTGTTGCCTAGACGGGCAAATACACGAGAAACTAAGCGCCATGTAGTGACTGTGCCGGTGAAGCTGAGTCGTCCTGAAGCTGACCATCATAAGGCACACCAAGTCCAATACTTTTCTGTGGTCTCCATAAGGTTGCTGGAAACGATAGCCTCAGTACTTGGTCCTGAGTCCGTAACTTTTTTATCCCAGGATGACAAAGCCCGCGTCCCCATCGGCCTGACAGCGGCAAACAAGCAGGCGCTATTATTAATGCACGTTGAATATAAAGTGTCGTTACCAGATCACGACTTTGTGATTGCTTCGAGGCACAAATTAATCCCAAGCGTGTATGCTTTGTGTGAAGTAAAACCCAATGAGATGGGACGACCAGAAGCTGTTTCATATAGTGGACCAACTTACATAGCAATATGAAGTGGCAAGCACTCTTCGTCAACTGCAACTAGTCACGCTCAAGACTTGGACACTCTTTTAACAATTGAGTCTTTTTCCAAATTTATAAAGAATATAGACAGCAAAGTTAAACCTGTTCTTATAATTTCAAGTGACGGTGGGCCTGACGAGAATCCGCGATATCGCAAAGTGATCGCACACGCCATAGAGCATTTTAAACAATATGATTTGGACGCAGTATTTATTGTGACTAATGCCCCTGCCAGGAGCGCATTCAACAGAGTAGAGAGACGCATGTCTCCACTCAGTCGAGAATTAACATGCGTTGTTCTTCAGTTCTTAATTTTTTTTTTTTTCTTTTTACAATAACAATCCAACGCGTTTACGTAAGAAACCCACATTTTGAAAAATCTCACGTGAGATTGGGGGATGGGGGAGGGGGTTGAATAAAATCTCACGACATCTCACCAGGGAGGGGGGGAAAGAGAGACAGACAGAAAATTAAAAAAAACACCTCACGTAATTTATGGACGCCCTCTAATGAGTTTCCGCGGTCTGATATGCAAGTTGTATATTTTGGAGTTCTATTATTTCCCCTGCTTTAAAAAATAAATGAACGATATCCAATGATTATTTAAACTATGTACTTCATTCTGCTATGCGATAGACTTATACCAGTAAAAAAATTCTGTTTTTTGCTAGTCCAGAATGGGCATTGTAATATAATTTATTGTCACCATTTTAGATTTAATAAAGAACTATATTTTCGATATCAATACCCTCAAGAACCATGGAAACCGCACCCATGGCGATTAATTAAGTAAGCCCCAAAACTGCAAAATTGATCCTGAATGGCCTGAGTGCAGTTTGGGATAACAGCTGAGAACTCGCGCAATCTTAGCCTGCGTTCTCCTTCCTCTTCTCTACATTAACCAGCCATGTTCGGCGTCGCTCACAGGCGCTGGTGTACGTGGTGCGCGCGTGTTTCTACTCGGTGCTGTGGTCGTTGCACGGTGTGGAGACGCGCGTCAGTGCGGTGGGCGCGGCCGCGCTGCGCGAGAGACTGCACGCCTACGCCGCGCACTGCAAGGACATCGTGGCGCGCGGCATCACGCCCGACCTCAAGGAGGAGGTATGTACCGCACGCGTCACACGCGGAGTCGCGCGGCAGTGCGGTGGGCGCGGCCGCGCTGCGCGAGAGACTGCACGCCTACGCCGCGCACTGCAAGGACATCGTGGCGCGCGGCATCACGCCCGACCTCAAGGAGGAGGTATGTACCGCACGCGTCACACGCGGAGTCGCGCGGCAGTGCGGTGGGCGCGGCCGCGCTGCGCGAGAGACTGCACGCCTACGCCGCGCACTGCAAGGACATCGTGGCGCGCGGCATCACGCCCGACCTCAAGGAGGAGGTATGTACCGCACGCGTCACACGCGGAGTCGCGCGGCAGTGCGGTGGGCGCGGCCGCGCTGCGCGAGAGACTGCACGCCTACGCCATTGCAAGGTACGAGGGCGGAGTGATAAGTCTGGTAAATTATTTATTTTTCAACGTAGTTTCCTTCTAACTCAATGCACTTCATTCAACGTTTCTCTAGCTTTTCAATCCCTTCCATAAAGTACGACTTAGGTAACCCTTCGAAATAGGCATTGGTTTCGTGCATGGTCTCTTCGTTGGAGCCAAATCTTTTCCCTCCAAGCCATTTTTTAAATTCGTAAACAGAAAATAGTCGCAAGGGACTAAATCTGACGAATACGGTGGGTGAGAAAGCAACTCATAGCGCAACTCATGAAGTTTGGCCATGGCAATCACGCAGGTGTGCACTCGTGCGTTGTCTTGGTGGAAGAGGATTTTCTTCTTAGCCAAATGCGGTCGTTTTCACGTAAAATTTTGTCAAATTGGTCCAATAAATTGGCATAATATGCGCCATTAATCGTTTTACCCTTCTCTAGGTAGTCAATATGGATTACCCCACGTGCATCCCAAAAAACTGTAGCCATCACTTATATTATTGGCCGATAAAACTGCTTTGGCCTTCTTTGGAGTGGTTCGCCGGTAGCAATCCACTGTTTCGATTGTTGCTTGGTTTCTGGGGTATAGTGGTGGATCCATGTTTCGTCTACTGTTAGAAAACGACGCAAAAATTCGGTTTTATCCCATTGAAACAACATTACAGAATCGATCGGCTGTTTCCGAGCTATTTTTATATATGTTTTCGTTCATAAGGTGGTCGTATACGCCGTTGCCACCAGCACCCTAATTGCGCAACACACGATCAATCGGAATCGGTTTCATTTTGACAGTTCAACAACATTCATTGCGTTATTTACGTGTTGAGCAGACAAATTTTTCGAACTTATGAAGCAATGGATTAGCAATTTGCTTCAAAATGATTCAGATTCCGATTGATCGTGTATTACGCAATTAGGGTGCTGGTCTCAATATGGAAAGCGTGTCGTAACTTAACGGTAAAGAAAAAAAAAAAACCGGCCAAGTGCGAGTCGGACTCGCCCATGAAGGGTTCCGTTACGTTACGATTTATGACGTATTAAAAAAAAACTACTCACTAGATCTCGTTCAAACCAATTTTCGGTGGAAGTTTATATGGTAATGTACATCATATATTTTTTTTAGTTTTATCATTCTCTTATTTTAGAAGTTACAGGGGGGGGGGGGGGGGGACACATTTTACCACTTTGGAAGTGTCTCTCGCGCAAACTATTCAGTTTAGAAAAAAATGATATTAGAAACCTCAATATCATTTTTGAAGACCTATCCATAGATACCCCACACGTATGGGTTTGATGAAAAAAAAAATTTTGAGTTTCAGTTCTAAGTATGCGGACCCCCAAAATTTATTGTTTTTTTTCTATTTTTGTGTGAAAATCTTAATGCGGTTCACAGAATACATCTACTTACCAAGTTTCAACAGTATAGCTCTTATAGTTTCGGAAAAAAGCGGCTGTGACATACGGACGGACAGACAGACAGACAGACAGACAGACATGGCGAATCCATAAGGGTTCCGTTGCCATTTGGCTACGGAACCCTAAAAATACGCTAAATGATCGGGCTTTAATCGCTTGCAGGCGTACACGTCGCTGTGCGACCTGCTGATCCTGTTCGCGGAGCACCTATGCGCGCTGCACCACCCGGGCGAGCCCGACATGCGCCAGCTGGTGTTCGAGCCCGACGCCGCGCTCTGCGACATGCTCAACGCTTTCATCCAGGAGTTCGTCTTCGTGCACCACAACTACGGTAAGCTCACCATCCCGTCGCACACGTGCAATTTTGCAGCTCACGATTTAGTACACACAACACAGTACAATTTAGATATCTGGAGAAACTTCACAGACTTGATGAGCATCGACATCTAATAATGAGAGACGAAAAGAAGTATCAATAAAACAAAAAATAATATAAATAAAAGTCGCTTTACATGTCTGTCCACGTTGTTCGCCTTAAATAGGCTACGGATTTTTTTCTAAACATGCTTTAAATTCGAGAATTAATTTGACAACCTTTTTCGAGATGAATCCAAAATGTTGTACTGGTACGAGAACCCATGACCAAAATTGTTGTCTCATCGTTCTGAAACCAAAACCGTATAAAATCTATATCCATACATGTCACGTGTGTGAAGTTTAGCAGCTAATAAAATTGAACCTTGTGAACTCCGGGATGTGATATAGCTACGGAATAGATTGTCCCTGTCAATGTATTTGTAATTTATTTTAAGTTCATCCACAAAACATTAGTTGAAATAAGAAACTGATAATAACAACATTGGAGTTTTAAATAATACTGTTGAAGTTAGCATTATTTTATACTGTGGCAAGTATGTCATGAATACTCGCAACTTGTCCCGCTTGGAGGCGCTATTGTTTGTGACTAATTAATTTTAGGACTACTCAGATGATCATGCCATTGTTTGGCAATTTCCACGCGTTGGCAATGTAGGTGTAAACCGAGTGCTATCTGTCGGCACGTGTGAAAGCTTCCACATTGATCTGCACACACTGCTGTGGCTGTCGCCGGCCATGACCGTGTGCGAACAACATTACCTACTGCATAGTTAGCTAGCTGTGCACGATGGATGTACACTGGTTGAATGCCACTCGGAGGGTGGTACAAGTAGTAGCGGAACGTTTCTTTAGTCTTAGAACATTACATTATAACTTGTGTGGACATTACCCTTGTGTACACTTTATCGAACAGCAAAGGCTATGTTACAAATATTCTGTTTGTATGCATTAGTTTATTCATCCGATTGAAAGTTCGAACTGAGGGATGAGGTGAATAAAATGAATATGAAACGGTTGACACAGTCAATGAGTTTACAGCCAGACGTGGTAGTGTGATAGTGAACACTAGTCTTGGACGGATGGATGTTGATGTGAGGCTCGTGCACTTTTTGGGGTGTTTTTCTAAATTGGGTTTGTGCATTAATTTGTACAGTACTTTTACGGTGTGGTGCACTTTTCGGGTATCAGGATTAAATGAGAGTGTGTATTAGGACGAGCCTTGTGAATTGCGACCTGAATATTATAAAACGTAAGCATTTTCCTAAATAAAACAAAAATGACTTTAAAATGTGTCATATTACAAAGCAATTGATGTAGCTCGTGAATATATGATCTGTATGCAACACGGTACATAAATGAATGCGACCGAGTTGCAGCAGACTGCTCACCTGTACTGTTCGTGAAGGAGAGAAAAAATATGCATTATTAACGTAACGTCCACGAGTCGGTCGTAACAGAAGCGACGGTGCCGCGTCCGCGTAGCGCACAGTGTCGGATATGTCGCGACTGCCGCTGTGACGTCACTAGCGGCACGCAGTCCGCAGGCGGCGCGTGCAGTCGCGTTGTGAGGGCGATGCGATAACGGTGTGGTGTATTGTGTTGCATGTCACGCGGTGTGCGTGCGCGGCGGGCTGTCTGTCCGAACTATCCGACGCCGGTAAGCCAGTTGCTCCGCACTCGTTTGGCACTAGTACCCCGCCGGCGTATTTTACCTTAGTAATGGCGCGCGCCCGCTCCCGCCGGCGGCGCAGTCCGGCGGGCGCGGGAGGCGCCGCGCGCTACAATAATGCATATTTTTGTCTCGACGCGACGGGCGGACGTCTCACGCGTTTCGTGCACTCGCTGTGTGTATCACGTAACATTACTAAGGGAAAATTGTCGCGCCCGCTTCGTACACGCAATCCGACACCGACGGCGAATACACGTACCTTGTAGGCGGGTTAACGTAGGTGATACATTCATGGAACCTGCACTGTCACATTTTGCAGGTTACCTTAGCGAAAGTACCTACAATACAGGCGCAATGATATAAGTGACTACAAAACTGGTAGTATTGGAAAACGTCTGAATCGTGTTGTACAATGATGTCGGTATTCGCTCGCGGTATCGAACTGCGGTATACTTCTATTAACACACTTGACGAGTTTTGTGATTTGAGCATGTTTTGTGCAGTGTATTATTATTTTGCATTCCATATAATTTTATAGTGATGAAATACAAAGTTTGAAAAAAGCTAAGAATTAACTAAATGAAGCGAGATGCAGCTTATACTAAACCGCGGTCTGTGGGACTTTGTGCAACTAATAGTAAAGAGGAAAGGATCATGTAATCGAGCTTTTTGTTTCTTATACGTAGCCCGTAGTGCCTGCATGGTTCATAGTTAACACTAATATCTCAAGCTGTGCCATTTTTGAAACGTCATTAAAAATATTTAAGTTATTGCCTGAAAAAAAAAAAAAAAAAACAATGGAAGATAAATCTTGGTGTCAACTTGAGGTTAACTATGTGATGTTTTAGTGTCTAAAGAGATTCATACCTTCACAAGTATTTCTGTGTAAACATAGTCCACCCTGAGCGTGCTCAAGCATACATCATCTATTTGAAAGGCACTAAAGCGTTACTTATTTTTTGTTTTGCATACGATTGTGAGCGCTATGCAGAGGGACACAGGTGTTGATATGCGATGCACGTTGCAGACGGTCAAGACGAGAGACGTATCGAGGAGCTGCACAAGCGGCGCAACTTCCTGGCGGCCTACTGCAAGCTCATCGTGTACAACGTGGCGCCCATCCGCCGCGCCGCCGACGTCTTCAAGCACTACATCAAGGTAGCGCGCGCCGGCGCCCTAGCGCACGTCCTAGCAAATATACATCATTATTATAAATTAAACTCGCTTTTCATGTCTGTCTGTATGACCGCGTTATTCTTCTAAACTACACGACGGGTCTCGATGCGATTTTCACCATCATTTAGAGAATGTATTCTGGAAGGTTTATGCCTATAAAACATAAACATACATTAAGGGGTTTACCTAAAAGTAAGTGACGTTCGAACGTCAAAATTACAAAAGACAGCCCCATAAACGCCCGCCCTTCACCACTCCCTAGTGCTATCGCTGGGAAGAAGAAGTGGCGCAACAAACTCCCCAGCAGCACAGCTGTCTGTTTAGTTAGTATATAGTTGCATGTATACAATACTAGAAATGCTATGAATGCTATGTTCAGTAATGAACATTACAAGAAGCTTAAATTATTTGCCATATTATGTCAGCTAGCCACGCCAATATACCAACAAATATAATAAAAACTATACGTACTCAAGCTAAAAAAATAATTAAGTAATTAAAATAAAAATAAAAACTCACTACCTAAATAAAAGCCTCCAGGCATAAAGGGCGTGACAGCTTACATATTTATGCATTGCTGGGTTCGTGACATAGCTGTCACTTGCAGTCACAGATGATGAACTAGGACCATCGATGTGAAATAAATAAGTGGGTTAATACTAATAACAGTAACCTGTCAGTACCTAAGCAAATTCTGGAGAAAGAACATGAACATTGTCTTGAGTTAATTAGGGCGACCACCTATTCTTATCGTGTAAGTAGTCGTTGATGGAATAGTAAGCCTTTGAACAAAGGTTGGATTTTAATTGAGCTTTAAACGCATTAAAAGGCAAGTCTAGCAAAGAAGAGGGTATCTTGTTATAAAAGGTTATACCAAGCCCAACAAATGAGTTATGAACCTTATGAAGCCGGTGAAAGGGGGCACGTAGTTTGTCCTTGTTTCTAGTGTTGACACTGTGAATATCACTGTTTTTAGTGTACAAGTGCAAATTTTGCCTAATATATAAGATGTTGGCGAAGATGAATTGTGATGCAACCGTGAGAATACCAATATCTTTAAAAAAATCTCTTAGAGAAACTCTGGCACCTAGCTGGTAAATTGCTCGAACAGCTCGTTTTTGAAGGACAAATATATTTTGTATATCAGCGGCTTTGCGAAGGCAAGGCGAACTTTACACGTTTCGTTTTCTTGGCATTGAGAACTAGGTTATTTGACATAAACCAAGGTGTAACTATTGAGAGTGCACTGTTTACATCGTCAAAATCTTGTCTATTCCTGTCTACTTTAAAAATAAGAGGTATCATCTGCAAACAGTACAACGTCACAAATGCCCTTCAAATGGAATGGTAAATCATTGATAAGAACAAGAATGGACCCAGTATTGAGCCTTGTGGAACACCTAACTGAACTAGTAGCCCGGTAATTTCACGCCATTAACATCTACACATTGTACCCTATTATTTAAATAAGAAATTATTACGTTGAGAGCTCCCGTTTCGGACACCGTAATGACGTAACTTACGCAAAAGCGTGTGATGGTGCACGCAATCAAAGGCTTTGTAGAGATCACAGAAAACTCCAATAGCATTTTGCGATTTCTCCCATGCGTCAAATATGTGTCTCAGCAGAGCAGAGGAAAAGCAGAGAAAGAGCAGAGAGTATGGGAAAAGTTTTGTGGGTGAGCCGGACTGTATGATAGATTGTTCGTGTTGCAGTGCTACAACGACTACGGCGACATCATCAAGGCCACGCTGAGCAAGGCGCGCGAGATCAACAAGCTGAGCTGCGCGCTCACCATGGAGCTGGCCATGCAGGCGCTGTTCACGGACATGCTGCACAAGCACCAAGGCGTCGCGCCGCACCGCCAGCTGCCCGAGATGCTCGAGCTCAAGGTACATTCTAAATAACTATGTTCTAAGCCATAGGGGCCGGTTTTGCTTGCTTACTATACAGGAATTTTCATTTACCAGATAAGTTGATAGGAAATAATATAGTAATAACAGATATAATTAAATAGTACTTTATTAGACGATTCTTCGAAACACTAAGACAATTCAGCACAGTTATGACAACATACAGCAAATAAATCTGAAGTCCAATTATTACTGTACACGACATTCAATGTTTAAACATGCTATATTAGTGACAGTAAAGGTAAAATAATAAAGGACGCTGTTGTAATTACAATTTATATAATTTCTAAATTCATTAAAACTGTTCAGAAACAAGTCAGGTAGACTTGTAAATTGCATTATATTGTCTGCACATTCTGGATAACGGATTGTTTTCAGAAACATTACTGTTACTAGCGGGAATACTAAATGATTGTGGGGTGCGCACAGATCGAGTTGGTATTTTAAAGTTTATCTGGTCAAGTAATTGAATGTCAAAGGAGCCATTACCAATTTTATGCAATGTACATTAATCACTAACCCATCTTCTTCTCTCAAGACTCTTCATGTGAAAGTAATTGTAATTGGGTAGTTTACGTCTGAGGCCATATTTCGCGGTTAAAACTGACAAACCATCTCTGCACAGATTGTATGCGATCTACGTGAGTGTTATATATTTGAGAACACACAGAGGAGCAGTACTCCAATATAGATCTTACCAGTGAATAGTACAGTATTAACAGAGATTGCGGATGTTTAAATGATTTGGCATTTCGTAATATAAAAGACTAAGCGGTTAGCCTTATTGCAAATGTGATCATAGTGGGGCCTAAATGACAAAATCGAATCAAACAACACCCAGGTCACGCACCACTTTAACCCTATCTACTACTACTCCGCTGATACCTATTGTAATCATAATTAATTATGATTTTATTATTTTTCGAAAATGTTATAGTCTGTCATTTTTTGGTGTTTAGTGACATCAAATTCTCATCACACCATTCTACAATTGTTTTAATATCTGACTGAAGGCCTCGCAGTCATAATTATTTCAGATACGTCGTGAAAATTTTTATACCATCTGCATAAGCCAGGCATTCGCTTTTAATTTTACTTCGCAAATCATTTACGAATACCAAAAATAACAATAGGCCCAAATTCGAGCCTTGCACGCACCCCAGATGTTGCTTCATATGGTATGGAGTAATACCCGCTTAGTGCAATTAGTTGTGTACGATTTAACAGATAGGACGAGAGCCATCTACACTCGAGAGCAATGAATCCGGGTCACTTAAAGAATGTTAAAAATCTCGGAAACTAAAAATGATAGGTTAATGCAATAAATTGTATTTAATAGACAATGTAATACTCCTTAAATGAAAGTAAAAAAAATATGAGTCACCATACATTTTATTAACACAAAATTACATAAAGAAAAAAACTGCTGATCTCTCCTTAAAACAAAAATAGGAAACATGAAATTTTTGAACTTTATTACGATTTTCTTGAATTTTAATACTTCGTATTGCCTCCTCGTGCTTCCATTACTGCGTTTACGCGGTTTGGCATGCTGTACACCAAGTTCCTTATACGATTTTGGGGAATATTCTCCCATTCCTCTGTGAGAGCAATTTTGAGCTCACGAAGCGTGATTGGGGGAGGTTTTCGTTGTTTTACGCATCTGCCTAGCTCGTCCCAAGCATGCTCGATCGGGTTGATATCCGGGCTGCGCGCTGGCCACTCCATACGAGTAATGTTCATCCCTTGAAGGTAGTCATTCACAATCCTACCTGTATGAGGTCGGGCATTGTCATGCATAAATATAGCATCCTCACCTAAATTGACCATAAATGGATCGTGACGTGATCATTGAGGATTTCTTCCACATATCTTACGCTAGTTAAAGAGCCGTTTTCTATGATCACCAGCTCTGTGCGACTTTCAGAAGAAATTCCGGCCCACACAAGTACAGACCCACCACCGTAGGCTACTTTTTCTTCGATGCATGCTTGCTTGAATCTTTCCCCTGGTCTTCGATACACTCTGTGTCTTCCATCGTGCTTGTAGAGCATAAATTTTGATTCGTCGGAGAACATAACTTTTGACCAATCTTCAATACTCCAATTTACGTGGCTCTGGGCATATCTTAGTCTTGAAATACGATGCCCACGCTCCAGTTTAGGGCCGTTTGCAGATCTAAGGGGTTTTAAGTTAGATTCAGCAAGCCGACGTCTTACTGTCCATGCACTTGGGTTACTTCCTCCGAGGCGTCGAAACTGATTTGTGAGTTCAGTTCCTGTGAGAAAGCGATTTCGAAGCATGGTGTTCACCAAGTATCGGTCTTCTCGTGCTGTGGTACACCTGGTTCTGCCCGTTCCTGGTCTGCGTAGGTTAGAACCAGTTTCTTCGTAACGTCGGAGAACTCTTTGTACTGTTGACAGCGACACACCGACAGTCCTGGCTGTATCGCGCTGACTCCGGCCGGTTTCCAGCATTGTAAGTATTCTGGTGCATTCTTCAGGTCAATAATAAATATAGAGCACTATCAACATGGTTTATGTACCCACATAAATGACAGATTACAAACAAAAGCAAAACCAAATGCTGTAATTTCGTAGTTCCATCTTCGAAAGTGGCCCTTTTTCAAATTTGATTTTTTTATGATATAACTTTACAATAACTAAGAAGTTTTAATACCTTCATTTAAGGAGTATTACATTGTCTATTAAATACAATTTATTGCATTAACCTAGCATTTTTAGTTTCCGAGATTTTTAGGATTCTTCAAGTGACCCGGATTCATTGCTCTCGAGTGTATAAAGAGTCCCGTGAATCTCGACATGATGCATATTTGCAAGCAATATAAAATAATCAACCCGTTCGAAAGCTTCCGAGAAATCCGTGTATATTGAGTCTACCTAACGTTTACAATTAAATGATCAATGAATCACATAGATATATTGTGTAGCACAATAAATTAGAATTCATTGATCTACCAGCCATAAATCCGTGTTGTTGTGCATCTAATATTGCCTAAGGTGAGTAATATTGCCTAAGGTGAGTTTACAGTAAGGGTCAAAAGTGGAGTGACAGTGTCACGAAGCATTAGATTGATACTTCTGTTTAACTTACGACCTTCTTCTAATGAGTAATTTCTATACTATAGACACACACTCACATTCGTTTGCAACTGATTGTAGTTCATAAATTCAACCATTAGGTTAAATGCGAAATAAAGCGGTTATCATACGTCGGTAAGCACGTTCATGCATAGCGAGCCGTGGGTTCGAATCACACGCGCGGTGATAATTTTTTAAAATCTATACTAATACTAATATACTAATATACTAATACTAATAATATTATAAAGAGGAAAACTTTGTTTGTTTGTTTGTTTGTTTGTAATGAATAGGCTCAAAAGCTACTAAACCGATTTAAAAAATTCTTTCACCATTCGAAAGCTACATTATCCACGAGTAACATAGGCAAAATTTTATTTTGGAAAAAAATAGGGTTCCGTAAGATATTTGGGTTTTTCGGACACAAGGTGTAAAAAATCAACCAGAAAAGTTACTTATTTTGCGTACGCTGCCTAAACTATAAAAGATAGAACCATAAAATGTTCGAATTAATTGTAGATCTTATAAATATCTACAAAAAAGTCCGCGACACACTATACCTATCTATGTCGAGTGAGGCACAACAACCATTTTTTAATTTAAAAATCTTGAATTTTTTTTGGACTACATTTAAACGCATTTATTTTACTCATGCTATTAATCCTTATCAAAATAAATTATTTCATCAGTAAGTACTGTTTATGTAGATAATATTTGGTCTTTGAATGATTAAAATTGGACGTTTGGTTTTGAAGTTATGGCGAAATTAAAATATTACGATTTCTGCTGCACGGCCCGTTGCGAAGTGGGCGTCACCAAGGCCGTGCACGTGCAGGAATAAGTTTACAAATTCAAAAATCAAGTCTATAACTATTTACATTACATCCATGATCTGTAGTGTTATAAAGTTTTCATAATTTTCGCAAAGTTTAAAAAAATCATCTTCTTACTTCTATTTATTAAAAAAAATATATATATTATGTATCTTTATGGGTTATTTTGATTTCCTTTTTCGCAAAGTTTAAAAAATTCATCTTTTTACTTCAATTTATTTAAAAAAAAAAATATTTTGTATCTTTATGGGTTATTTTGATTTCCTTTTGAGATACGCAATCCTGTCACAAATCCGAAATCTACACGGACGAAGTCGCGGGCAGAAGTTAGTCCATAATATAATAAATAGGTAATAGCAGTAGTTTGAAAATAAAAATAAATCTCGAACGGCGCGTGCGTCACCGCGTCGAGCGACAGTGCAGTCGGCCCGTCTTATCTTTCATTCGTCTATTCAAGGTCAACGGGGCGGGGCTAGAGAGCGCTTCTATTTTTGAGTGCAAGCAAAAATGAACTTAGTGGTGATCAGGCGGAAGTGTCCATGATAGTACTTAGGTAAAGATATCATATAGGTACCCTCTTAATCACCATTAATGAGACACAATTGGTTTTCTATTGTAATTAGTCACAAAGGGCCCGCGAGATAGATGGCATCCTGGTGCACATACATTTTATCCTGTTAGCACGTTCCCGTGGGATAATTTCCGACATCCACGCGGGCGAAGCCGCGGGCAGAAGCTAGTGTTTTTATAATTATCTACTCGAATAATCACGCTATTGAATATAGTTCCGTATCATGTTCGCCTTGTTCACATAATTCGTTAAACTTTATGATTATACCCACAGAAATCTAAATAAATAAATTATAAGGTAGACAGATGCAGTTACCTTACGACTCATTCACCGCGACTAAATAGAACGTTATTTGTTTTTGGTTGATTGTTATTGTAGATTAGTGACGTGTGTTTAATCTATTAGCGGTGTTGTAGTTCAAAATCAAAAGTCATTTATTCAAATTAGGCTCAGAATCAGCACTTTTCGAACGTCAAAAAGACAGTCCCCCAAAAACGCCGCCCTTCACCACTTCCTAGTGCTATCGCTGGGAAGAAGAAGTGGCGCAACAAACTCCCCAGCAGCACAGCTGTTTGTTAAGTTAGAATATAGTTGCATGTATACAATACTAGGAACCTATGTTCAGTAATGAACATTACAAGAAACTTAAGTTATTTGCCATATGTCAGCTAGCCACGCCAATATACCCACAAATATAATAAAAACTATACGTACTTTTTTTTTTTTTTTTTTTGGATGGGAAATCATCAAATGACTCCTCCCGCTCTGGGTGGAGCAGGAGGGAGTGTCAGACTCTTACTGACTAAAACCCACCCGTGTTCCTTCCTTAGCCCTTTATGTTCCAGGGCAGCGGTAACCCTTTCGGACGATCCCGCTACCCTGGCAGGCTTCGGCCCTATCGAGCCCCGTCACTCATGCTGACATCTCTTTGAGGCGCGCGTGGAACACAAACACGCCGTCCGGCACGGGCCTGGTCCTGATCGGACGGTGAGTTACCCATTACTCACCGCCCGCAGGCCCGCGCCTACGGTGGCCGGGAGTCGTCACGCGGCTCCCGACACCCGGAGCGTCTCCCGCGGCGGCTGAGGCGTGAGGTGCGCAAGGCGCGTTCTCTCGCCCACCCCGCCACCTCCTTCACTAGCATGACTGCTTCGCAGAAGGAGGTGACTGCCTCCCACTCCCTCTCGCCCCGGACCATGGCTTGAACCAGGGCCGGACGCGAGAGGTCGCCGCCGCTGCCGATCGCCTCTACGAGGACACGGCGGTGCTCTGCCCAAGCAGGGCAGACCTCCACCGTATGCTCCACCGTGTCCTCTGGGCGATCCTGACAGTGGTGACACCCAGGCGTCTCCTCCCGCCTGATGATGTGCAGGAACCTCCCGAAACATCCGTGTCCGGAGAGGACCTGCGTCAGGCGGTAGGTGAGAACGCCGTGACGTCTCTCTAGCCACTCCTCAAAGAGGGAAACTATACGTACTCAAGCTAAAAAATAATTAATTAAAATAAAAATAAAAACTCACTACCTAAATAAAAGCCTCCAGGCATAAAGGGCGTGACAGCTTACATATTTATGCATTGCTGGGTTCGTCACATAGCTGTCACTTGCAGTCACAGATGATGAACTAGGACCATAATAAATAAGTGAGTTAATACTAATAACAGTAACCTGTCAGTACCTAAGCTAATTCTGGAGAAAGAACATGAACATTGTCTTGAATTAATTAGGGCGATCAACTATTCTTATCGTGTATTTAGTCGTTGATGGAATAGTAAGCCTTTGAACAAAGGTTGGATTTTACTTGAGCTTTAAACGCATTAAAAGACAAGTCTAGCAAAGAAGAGGGTATTTTGTTATAAAAGGTTATACCAAGCCCAACAAATGAGTTATGAACCTTATGAAGCCGGTGAAAGGGGGCACGTAGTTTGTCCTTATTTCTAGTGTTAACACTCATTTGAAATGCAAGGTTTAAGAGGAAATGCGGGCGGAAAGACTTGAAAATTAGGTATTTGAAGAAGCTATCGCTGTCGCTCTGTCTCGCTATCTCTCGTCTATTCGTGCGATAAGGACAACTGCAGATCCGACTGAATAGCCTAAGTAAAAAGTCACATTTTCGAGGTTTGGCTCTCGCCTATTTTCTCCACCAATATTGAACCAATTTAAAAGATATTTCATAAACTGGATAAGAAGGATATATACTGTGTCGCCATGTTTTCCTTTTTTCATTAATAGTTGTCAAATTTGTACCCTAGGCCTCTGTTAACAGCGGTCTAAATAGGCAATTTTGAGCATTTTTTGAGGTGCTTATAAAAATAATGTATTATCAAAAAGGAAAACATAGGGACATACAAGTAACTAACATTTATTATTCTGTAAAAAATCATAGCCATATGGTCATTAACCAGAAAGAAAACAGGCGAGAGCGTCTCTATAGAAAAAACACCACCCGCATTTCCTCTTAAATATTGAGATGAAAGCAGATATTATCGCGCTGCGTAAAAGTGGACTTAGTATTATATACACAGATATTTGATGTAACCGGACTGAGTGTGAGTATTATGATTTAATTATTTTATCGATTTTTTTACTAATTAAAGGATAACTGCTGATCCTTTTAGTTATTTTTTTAAACGTTATATATTTATCATAAAGCCTAATTAAAAGAAAAAAAAAATAATGGTGAATATAAAATATAATAATAATATAATATGTAACATTTCTATTTTCAAAATAATTTTATTTTAAATTGGTAATATTCGTATTTTGCTAGTAGCTTAACAGTACTCTTTTTTTTTGTTTTAGAGAAATACTTACTGTGAGTCGGATGTTCAAAAGATGGCCCCAGCTAGTCAGTGAATAATGAAACAAGTGGTTTCATACCAACGAGATAGTTTGCCGAATTATTCGACACATCTTTACGGTTTTCGTTTTGCCCATATTTGATTGAAAAACATAAACAAGAACGTTTACATTTTGCGATACAGCGATGGGAAGCACGGAATGCGAGATCTGATGAGCAGTTGAAGTTGCATTGCATGGAAATATGGGAACATTTAAGAGGAACAGATATATGTTTCAATATTGTTGGATTCATGCGCCAGCGTTTACTTGATAGCATTGATAATAATGGGGGTTATACAAACAAAGTATCTACGAGTAGGTATATATATAAAATTTAAAGTCCTGACTGACTGACTGACTGATACATCAACGCACAGCCTAAACCGCTGGTCCTAGAGACATGAAATTTGGAGGGTATGTTCTTAGTGAAGAGTAGCTGTCGACTAAGAAAGGGTTTTTCGACCCCTAAGAGTCAATCTTATTCCTTGTGTTAATAAACTTGGAACCAATACTAATCTAAGTAAATTATGAAGTTTGCCATTTTATGTTTTTCTAAACTGGGGGTAGTTTAGAAAAACATAAAATGGCAAATTCCACCCCTAAGAGGGTGAAATGGGGGTATTTTGTTTGCATGGAAAATCTTATTCCTTGAGTTAATAAACTTGAAACTTGGCACCAATACTAATCTAAGTAAATTATAAAGTTTGCCATTTTATGTCTTTCTAAACTACCCCCTAAAAAGGGGATTGGGGGGTTTCAAAGTTTGTGTGGAAGAATTTTAGCGCGCGGTCCGATTATCTGGAAGCTCACTATTTATACCCACGACCGAAAGTAAACAATAGTTTGTATTAGGGTTTTTCGAAAGTTACCCCTGACGGGCTGAAAAGGGGTAGTCAATTTTACAGGGGAGGATTTTACTGCATGGCTTGATTAACTCCAAAATTAGTAAAAATAATCTTTGAGTCAAGTTATGAATACATCCCAAACGATTTTTTTAAATTCCACCCCTGTGGGGGCGAAAAGCGGGGATACAATTTATATGAAAAATCTTCATTAGGTTAATATACTTCAAACTTTTCGAGAATACTCGCCTAAGTAAGTAATAAAGTTTATCATTATAAGTTTCTCAATACTACCCCTCAAAGGGGGGGGGGGATATAGGGGTGTTGAAGATTGTGTGGAAGTAATTGAATGCGCGGTCCACTTAACTCGAAACTCAGTATTAATACTTTTGACAGAAAATAATCTATACTTATAATAAATCTGTAGAAGTGAAAATTCTGTACATTGAAAATATCAAAAAAATAAATGGCAGGGGGTGTTACTAGACCGACACCGAACCCAAAAATGTGATTAAAAAATTTTTTGTCTGTCTGTCTGTCGGTCTGTCTGTCTGTCTGTCGGTCTGTCTGTCTGTCTGTCTGTCTGTCTGTCTGTCTGTCTGTCTGTTTGTTCAGGCATCACGCAAAAACTACCGGTTCGATTACGTTGAAACTTGGTATAATTATTCTTTAATATCCTGGGCACCACACTGGGTACTTTTTATCCCGGAAAAGTATATACAATAAAAAACAAACTTAATTTTGCGGTTCGATCCCTAGACCCGATTACTGCACCAACCGCAAATAATAAGTTTGTCGTAGGTTAAGTCACCCGCAATGGAGTTCATTTTTATTCCTTTTAGTTTTTAGAGTTATTTAGGTTTATTTTTATATAAGTCGTAGGTTTAGATTTTAATTTTAAAGTATAGGTAGTATATTTGATAGTGTACGTAGTGACCGTAGGTTATTTTATAATACTGTTAGGTAGGATTAGTCATTCATAAAGATATTAATTTTTAGGGATTTTGCTTATTTATTGAGTTTAGATTAGTTATCATCAGAAATAGGTTTATTTAGGTAGGTAGGTATTTAATTTTCTGTTATTGAGTTTTTTTTTTTAATTAGGTAGGTACTTAGGTAAAGATATCATATAGGTACCCTCTTAATCACCACTAATGAGACACAATTGGTTTTCTATTGTAATTAGCCACAAAAGGCCCGCGTGGTAGATGGCATTCTGGGGAAGCACATACATAGGTACATTTTATCCTGTTAGCACGTTCCCGTGGGATAATTTCCGACATCCACGCGGGCGAAGCCGCGGGCAGAAGCTAGTTAATAATAAATATGTAAATTTGTCGAAAATTGACCCCTAACGGGGCAGAAAGGGGTAATTCGATTTTTTAGGGGAGGATTTGAACTTGAAACTGTATGTTACATTTTCAAGCCTAAACCACTGAATTTCTGATTTGGCAAAGAGATAGATGGCATCCTGGGGAAGGACATACTTTTTATCCTGGTAGCATGTTCCCGTGGGATAATTTCCGACGTCCACGCAGGCGAAGCCGCGGGCAGAAGCTAGTTAAGTTATAAATTAAAAATTGATTTTAGTAATATTAAAATAATATTGTGTCATATCCGTAATAAGGATTATTTTGAGGTTTAGTTTCAATCTTCTTTTCATAATGAAAATGAATATTTAAACTACGAGGAGGGATCAAAAAGTAGTGACAATGAGATAGAATATAATGACTATTGATAACTTAATAATTTATTAGAGATTTAGAGAGACTCGGAGACTATATAGAAAAAAAAACAACCGACTTCCAAAAACGACATTACAAAGTGAAAAATAACTTTAATTTCGGAAGTCGGTGGCAAACAACGAAAATGCGAACCCAACGACACCGACTTCCGAAATTAAAGTTATTTTTCACTTTGTAGTGTCGTTTTTGGAAGTCGGTTGTTTTTTTTTCTACATAGTCTCCGAGTCTCTCTACACGCCGAGTCCAGCGATTTTGCAAGGCTTCAATCCCTTTAAAAAAAAAGTTTTGTTTTGGTACTGCAAAAAGCTCTCCACGGCATCCATCACCTCGTTATCGTCTTCGTACCTGTTTCCCCTTAAGTATTCTTTCAATTTAGGGAACATATAAAAATCGCTAGGCGCCTTATCTGGTGAATAAGGGGGGTGGTCAACCAATTCGAAGCCAGCTTGCTGAATGGCAGCCATCGCAACTGCCGACCTGTGCGCGGGTGCGTTGTCGTGATGAAACAGCACGCCCCTTCGAAGTTTCCCTCTCCTTTTCTCTTTGATGGCATTCCTCAACTTGGGAATTAAAGCTGCATAATATTGGCCTGTAATAGTAGTTCCACGCTCCAGGTAATCAATCAACAATATCCCTTCTGAGTCCCAAAATATTGAGGCCATAACCTTGCCAGCTGATGCCACGGCACGAAACTTCTTCGGGGTCGGTGATGATGGCCGTTTCCATTACAAAGATTGCTGTTTTGTCTCGGGATCAAAATGATGGACCCATGTTTCGTCCATTGTTACGAAACGAGACAAAAAGTTTTCAGAATCTATTTGAAACTTGTCCAGCAATATTCGAAGTGTCAAGTCGATTTTGTTGATTGTCGATTGTTTCAATATGGATTGAATACTTCCATATGAAATGCCCGTTTCTTGAATTAAGTATCGGATGGTAACTCTTCGATCGCTCAATACAATTTTCTCGACTTTCGCAACATTTTCTTGGGTGACTGACGTCGATGAGATTGAGAAGCCCACCTTGCGACAGTGGAATACGGCGGAGCAGACTCTCCTAATGTTGCCTCCAAATCGCAATAAATCTCTTGCGTCGTTAACTTTTTTAAACAGAGGTATTTAATAACGGCTCGCACTTCGTTTTTCTCCATTTTCGAGAAGACGTTCCGACACGAAGCAAACAAATGACTACATTCAGAAAAAAGACAAAAGAGAATCGAAGATTTTTTTCTTTATTAATTTTACAAATATGTATCTGAGCTTTGCCTGCCAGTATTTATTTTTTTTCTTACCAAGGAGTATGTCGTTCTCACTACTTTTTGATCCCACCTCGTATAACCGCAATAAGTCCTAATGAATACGATTTGTTAACTTTGACGTTTGAGATAGGCAACTAAAGTTAAAACGAACGCACTGGCAGTAAACAAAAAGTAGTACTACTGTGTGTACATAAATAATAAAATAAATAAAATACTACTGAGTAATTTATAGTAGTAATTTTTTTTTAGTTTATAAACTTATAACTAATAAACATTTTGAAATCACTTATAAAATATTTTTATTTTAACCCCGTATTACAATAGCAATATAATAATGAAAACAAAATAATGATTACATTATGATTATTGTTTATTAATCTATAAAAAACGAATAACAAAATAACCGATAAAGATTATTGTTGGAAAAGAAAAATAAAAGTCCAACTCAAGATTGGAACCCAGACCTATGCGTGCAATAATCCAATAAGTAAGATTACCAGCTATCGGTACTTGATGTAATGAGTTCAATTTTAGCAATGGTATGGACCAACCAAGATCATACGTAATTACGTAGCCTGTGTGTATACACACCTTAAGGTGATACTACATTAATAACCGCGAACGTACATATGTGTTCATAAACAAAACCCTCCAATATCTTAGCAAACAAGTGTAATATACAAATTGGTCTGTAGTTGGTGACGTCGCTCCTATCCCCAGATTTATAGATAGGTGTGACTTTTGCTATCTTCCATAAACTTGGAAATGCACCTTCATGTAGAGATTTATCAAATGTAATGAGCAGGGGAGTCACCGGGGCAGTAGCACATAACCGGATAAAGATAGGTGGTATACCGTCAGAACCTCCATTCTTTAAGAGATAATGTTATGTAACTTTTTCAGAAGTTCTCTTTTTGATAAATATAGATTGCCAATGGAGTAGTTTCATGGCTGGAAATTGGGAGTATAGTTATCAGTTTGACTAGAGCAGTATACTGATGAGAAGTAACTTGCAAATAAATCAACTATGTCTTTACCTGTATTGCCCACCCTATCATAATAGTACATAACCCAACAGCTCGCCACTTGCTGCCCTGCGGGTTTCTGTATAGATCTCTGTTGGTCTGGCTCCTTACCTTAGACCTGTTCCGGCAAAGTATACTCCACCGGCACAGACCCAGAGTTCGGGAGCGCGCAAGCGCCACCACGACGTCAACGTAGAGATACGGCGGCAGTGGGATTCTTATTTTACATTTTTTCTATGTCTAATACTACTTCTAACTCGTTCTGATGTTTTGGTAACCCATTTGTGTTCCACGCTATAACGCTATAATCACTGTTCCTATCAAATCAACCAAAGGCCGCCTTGGCTATGCCTCTTGTAGCTACTTGGGCATAAGACACGTTTTTAGTTTTAGTTTTAATAGTGCTTTGACTTCATTTTTACTGGCTGGGGCCTTCGACTCTTCCGGTAATTGTATTTTGTTGAGGGGCAGTAGTATTGCCCATTGATTTTTTGTTTGGAATCTGCTGGATTTCTCAGGCTAGGATACATCCCCTGACACATGGAGCTGCGTCGGTCTCAGCTTCGCGAGGTCCTGGTGGCGGAATGGCGGGACAGGCTTACACGCCCTACCGCTGGCCTCGTCACCATCGAGGCGGTCCGGCCGGTGCTCGAGCGCTGGCTCGGGAGGTGGCACGGCTCCCTGTCGTTTCGGGTGACGCAGGTGCTCTCGGGGCATGCTTGCTTCGGGAAGTACCTGTGTCGCATAAACAGGGAGCCGGACGCCCGGTGTCACCACGGCGTCGACTGCCGGGAGGACACGGCGCGGCATACGCTGGCAGAGTGTGCCGCCTGGGAGGAGCCGCGCCGTGCCCTCATCTCAGAAGTAGGCAGTGACCTGTCGCTGCCGGCCGTGGTCGAGTCGATGGTAGGCAGCGAAGAGTCCTGGGACGCGGTGGTTTCCTTCTGCGAAACAGTCGTCTCGCAGAAGGAGGCTGCGGAAAGGGAGAGGGAGATCTCGTCCACTCACCCAGCCCGCAGCAGACGCACCGGGCGTCGGCGGAGGGCGGACAACGCCCTCTTCCAGCCCCCCTAAATGGGTCCAGGGGCGACGGACTCGGACTCGGACGGTGGCGGCGCGTAGTGTTCCACGCGCGCCCCTCTTAGACGTCGCGGGGGGAGTCTTACACCTCACTCCCCCCCTTGACCCGAGGAGGCCCACTGCGGTGGGCCGGCACCAGTCAGGGGTCGCGGAAGGATCGTACGTTCCCGTGACCCCCGGCGTAGGTGTGATATGGAACACCGGGGTGGTTTTTAGTCAGTAAGAGTCTAACAGACCCCGTCGCCCGCTCCAGGGCGGCGGACATCCATGACGATTTTCCACCCCGGAAACAAAAAAAAAAAAAAGGATACATCCCCTGTAGTTAGCTGGATGTGGAGCTCCACAGTGGACGCACTTTGGCTTCTCTTCTTTTGATTTCTTTGGCAAGGATACATCCCCTGTAGTTAGCTGGGTGCTCCACAGTGGACGCACTTTGGCTTCTCTTCTTTTGATTTCTTTGGCAAGGATACATCCCCTGTAGTTAGCTGGATGTGGAGCTCCACAGTGGACGCACTTTGGCTTCTCTTCTTTTGATTTCTTTGGCAAGGATACATCCCCTGTAGTTAGCTGGATGTGGAGCTCCACAGTGGACGCGCTTTGGCTTCTCTTCTTTTGATTTCTTTGGCAAGGATACATCCCCTGTAGTTAGCTGGATGTGGAGCTCCACAGTGGACGCACTTTGGCTTCTCTTCTTTTGATTTCTTTGGCAAGGATACATCCCCTGTAGTTAGCTGGATGTGGAGCTCCACAGTGGACGCACTTCGGCTTCTCTTCTTTTGATTTCTTTGGCAAGGATACATCCCCTGTAGTTAGCTGGATGTGGAGCTCCACAGTGGACGCACTTTGGCTTCTCTTCTTTTGATTTCTTTGGCAAGGATACATCCCCTGTAGTTAGCTGGATGTGGAGCTCCACAGTGGACGCGCTTTGGCTTCTCTTCTTTTTATTTCTTTGGCAAGGATACATCCCCTGTAGTTAGCTGGATGTGGAGCTCCACAGTGGACGCACTTTGGCTTCTCTTCTTTTGATTTCTTTGGCAAGGATACATCCCCTGTAGTTAGCTGGATGTGGAGCTCCACAGTGGACGCACTTTGGCTTCTCTTCTTTTGATTTCTTTGGCAAGGATACATCCCCTGTAGTTAGCTGGATGTGGAGCTCCACAGTGGACGCGCTTTGGCTTTTCTTTTGATTTCTTTGGCTAGGATACATCTCCTGTAGTAAGCTGGAAGTAGAGCTCCACAGGGGAAGCACTTTGGCTTCTCTTCTTTAGATTTTTTGCAATCCATCGTCCGATGTTTGCCTGTGCACTTTACGCACCTCGGCTCTTTGGAGCAGTACTTGCGTATGGCCATAAGCCTGGCATCGTTTGCACTGAGGTACCAGTTTTGTGGATTTTCGCGGTTGTCACATACATTACATCATATGTAATGATACCGATTTATGTTATATATTTTGCTGGTTTCTTCATCACTTGAGAATGCAGCATGAACTTGCTGAGTGACTCATTGGTTTTCCAACTCAATTTGTTGACTGCTTCTAGAATTTTGTAGCCTTTGCCACGCAACTCTTCAATAATTCTGTCCAGAATGCATATGAAATGTAATTTTTTTGCCATAACTGTAATTGGTCTCTCTTGCTTGTTCTCATAGAAGTGCCAAAGGCAATTTTTTTGTGAGAGAGCCGTTGTAATTGCTCTGTACGAATCTTCGTTTTTGGCATTTACTTTGACTGTATCGCCGTTCATCATATTGATGCTGAACACGTCAGCTGATTGGTTTTCAGATAAAAAATCGAAAGAATTTCTAGTAGTCCTTGATACCGTCGACTACAATAGGTGGTGGCGAAGGAGTTTTAATTGTTTTTCCTTACCTTTATTCTCTTCACTTCCGTGTTCTTGCTGAGTGGGTTGGGCGGGAGAGATGTTCCATTTTATTTTCTTGCTGCTTTTTTGCCTTATCCATCCTGTTTTTCCAGCTAGTTCTTCTTCGTCCGTGGCATATTCAACACGCAGGGGAGAAGTCTCAGTGGCTGTTGTAGCGGTTGTGGTAGCTGATTTCGGTGGGGTTTCCGCTTGAAGTTTCAGCTGTTCTTGGTGATTTTCTATTTGACTTTTTAGGTCATTTAGATATTTTTGCAGGTCTTCACGCTCTTTTCGTTCATCACAAAAGTGCTTGTACAACAGACATTCAGTTTCTGTTTTTAAGTTTACTGTAATAGTGTTCAGTGTTGGCTTTTTCGAACCCATTGTGGAAGTTAAGCGAGTATTAACTTCGCCTTATCTATGATATTCGCTGACAGCCGTCAGCATTATGCAATAACTAGGTCATTGCGGTGCATCTGATGGCGTTATTTGGATGTGTAAGCACTTTTACACTGTAGTACGCGCGTGGCAAGCAAAAATCAAACGAATGAGTGAACGCCAGAACTAATTAACTCTACAAAAAACAATTCTCCTAAAGAAGAAATTGTACGAATAAATCTAAACGGAAAATCTATAACGGATCCGCAACAAATTGCTGAAATGTTTAATACTTACTTTGTTGATTTTGTTAAACGTAAAAACTCTTCGACATTGAATTCTTTGACATCACAATATAATAAAACGCTGACATTGATTGATAATAATTATAATTCCTTATTTATAAGTCCTACAATTCCAAATGACATATTTAAAATCATAAAATCTTTAAAAAATACACACAGTACTGGATACGATAATATATCTACGTCAATTATAAAGCACGTCGCATTGTCCATTAGTCCGGTTCTAAGCTACTTGATTAATATATGCATCCAAAACGGAAAATTTCCCAGTAGGCTAAAAGTATCAATCGTCAAGCCTTTGTTCAAGAAGGGTAAAAGGGAGGATATCTCTTGCTACAGGCCAATAGCTTTAATCCCTATTTTTTCCAAAATAATTGAAAAAGTAATCTACAATAGCATTTATAACTATTTTGAAAAATATAATCTTTTTGTTAGTGAACAAAATGGATTCCGTAAAAGCAAGACCATCAATATGGCCATCTACGATCTTCTTAATAGGATTTATAAAAATATGAACAATAGAACACCGGTAACGGCTATGTACATGGACATGACCAAAGCTTTCGACCATGTGGATCATAAATTACTGGTCGAAAAACTGTATAGATACGGCATACGGGGTAATGCTCTAGACTTGATAAAATCGTATTTAAGCCAGAGATTACAAACAACTGAAATAAATAAGCTTTCTTTTGCGACGAAAACTGAAGTGCAGTATTTATCAAGCCCAAGAGATGTTACATATGGCGTGCCGCAGGGAAGTGTTTTGGGTCCCTTGCTTTTCCTTATTTATATAAACGATTTACCAAGAGCCGTGAAAATTCCGTTAGTCCTTTTTGCGGATGATAGCACTGCTGTATTTTCTCCGACGGACATCAACACATTTGAAAATGACATAAACGATACTTTAAATGATATTATAAATTGGTTGACATGTAATAATCTCATAATTAATTTAGATAAAACAAAAATTGTCAGTTATTCCCAAAGAAAAACCCCTTTGACATTAAATGTAAATTATGAAATGAAAAAAATAGAGGAAACAAATACCATCAAATTTTTAGGACTATGGATTGACCAAAATATGTCATGGAAAACTCAAATTGATACGGTGTGTAAAAAACTAAATAAATTTTCCTACGCTTTATACAGACTATCTCAGATTGTAAATCAAGCAGCAGTACTAACCGCCTATCATGCCTATGTAACGTCTACGCTTAGATATGGACTAATTTATTGGGGGAATGCTACAGACAGGGAACTCGCTTTTAGGGCTCAAAAGAAATGTCTTAGAGCTGTTTGTGGCATACGTGCCCCAGATAGCTGTGTGCCATATTATAAAAAACTTAAGATTTTAACTTTTCCTGCCCTCTACATTTATGAGGTCGCTATATTCGTAAAAGGCAATAGGGAAAGGTTTGGTAACCTGCACTCCCGTCGGCATGCCGACAAAATAGCAAATAATATGCCCTCAAAAACAGCCCTACTTTCTAAAAGTTTCTTCGGAATGTCTTCTCGAATTTATAATAAGCTTCCTAAGCAAATAAGAGAAATTGAAAACATTAAATTTTTTAAGAAAAAATTAAATGACTTCTTAGTAAACAGACCATATTATACAATACATGAATTTTTGTCCGACAGATTCGTGATGAGTTAGTGCTAAACTGTTTTTATGTTTTGATGCAAAATAAAGCTCTATTTATTGCAATTGAAATTTCTATTTGAATTAATATAATATAATTATCACATAAACTTAGGTCTAATAATTATAACAAACTGTAAATTATTGTATGCCTAACATGGTGGAGCAGTGCAAAAGCACACCAATTATCATGTACATAACAACTCTGTAACCACTGTCTCACAATAAAGATCTTTGACTTTGACTTTGACTTTGACTTTGAACAATGAGATATTTCCATTTTCGAGAACTGGGTCGGGTACCTGTAGTTCGGCATCTCCGATTCCACAAGGCTATATTTCAGAGCAAGTTGCTGATGGATTATCCTGACTACAAGGATGTGTCTATGCAAGTACTCTCCGTTAGCTAGACGAGAACACTCAGAGATAATTGCCTGATTGATTCACCTGGCCGGTAGCATGCCCGACAAATGTCAACCGTGCCGTCTTTAACAATAAATTTCCGGTAATTGTTCGTCATCATAACTTCGTCCATAATTGCACAGACAAAACCTTCGGTTTCTCCAAATAGGTCAACGAAACGTAGCCAGGCTACGGACGCTAGAAGATCTACATCGGGTCTATGTAGGGCCCAGAAAAAGCTTCCGTGAAGCTCCTTACTCTGCCATACCTCCATGCCATCATTAGTGTAAAGCATTACTGGCTTGCGCCAGTTCTCTTTAGCCAAGGAGAGTGGGGTGAGGCCCTTGTCCACGACGACTACATCTCGATGCATCCCAAATCAAATCAAATCAAAATCATTTATTTGCATAATACATGTTTGTAAGGTGTTTTATATAAGCATAGAAGGTCCACTGCATTATAACCTAAAGAGGCGTGCAAATCTGCGTAATATCTACTAATTACAATCTTATAGTTAAGTTAGCAGTAATTCTTTGAAACTCAGTTACAAATTAAAATAATAATAATAATGTCAGAAGGTAAACAATGTCAAAAATTATAAAATGTCAAGAATACTCAAGTTACTGAATTACGATAATCATCTTCATGTCACTCATTCAAATTTTTATTTGATACATATTGATAATCATATTATTAAATTGCAATATTTTTATCTTCTAAATATTCTTTAACATTATGTCGGTTTCTAGGAAATATTCCCTGAGACTGCATATTTCATGATTGTGGAGAGTCTTAGCGTTTAAAATGCCTCGACCACCATACTTTCGCGGGATATACAGCCTCATTTACCGACGACCGTGGGTGATGCATTCGATTTGCAGTCGGCAGCGTACGGATCTTCCTATCCAAGCCGTCGAGTTCAGTCTGAGTCCATTTAAGCATGCCGAGAGAGTACATCAAAACCGGTATGACCCAACCGTTGAAGGCATGCACCTTGTTTCCGCCTGATAGAAGACTATTAAATACTTTTTTCATGCGGCCTTCCTTCAACGATTGCTTCATGTCTGTAACATTGATGCCTAACGCCTCCGACATACCCAAATACTACATACTAAATTTTAGCTCTCAAAATGGATGTAAGAAATTTATAGACCGTCGGTAAACACGTGATCGGCCTATAATTTTTGTGTTCCGCGGTGCTACCTGATTTATGGAGCAGATGGGTAACTCCTGTCGTTAGGAACTGGGGTAGCAAACCAGTCACCAAAGCAGTCTGGAACTAAGACGCCAAGCGAGCGTGCGACATCTGGTCGATCTATTCTACATAACAACGGCACTAGAACTAACCAACTGAACATCTACCAAGCAAATGCCTTGATAACGTCATTACAATCCTTTTTAGGGTTCCGTACCCAAAGGGTAAAAACGGGACCCTATTACTAAGACTCCACTGTCCGTCTGTCTGTCACCAGGCTGTATCTCATGAACCGTGATAGCTAGACAGTTGAAATTTTCACAGATGATGTATTTCTGTTGCCGCTATAACAACAAATACTAAAAATAGAATAAAATAAATATGTAAGTGACTCCCATACAAAAAACGTGATTTTTTTTTGCCGTTTTTTGCTCGTTGTTAATAACGGCAACAGGTAGACGCTTGAAATATTCACAGAATATTTAGTTGTATATTCACTTTAAAAATAATTAGTTAAATTAAAATAAATATTTAAGGGGGGTTCCCATACAACAGACGTGATTTTTATAGATAATGGGACGGAACCCTTCATGCACGAGTCCGACTCGCACTTGGCTGGTTTTTTAAAACTACCAACTTATGTAGTGAAACAGTTATAAAACATTATAAGTGTCTGAGCGGAACACGAAATCATAGCGAGATCACTCAAATAATATTTTGGTTTTCCTCATAGCTCGATAGATGGCGTTGGCGTCGAGTTAGATCTCGCTATGGTTTCGTTACGCGCATTTGGTTAGGTCCGAGTCCGATAGATTATTTTGATTGTGTGAGCAGCGCACCTATCGGGATTACGTGTAACTAATTAATTAAATAAAATATACGGGTAGTGACGTAATTTAGTGGTGTTATTTCCTTATCCCTTTATGTATATCGTCCGGAACAATGTGCGTGTGGATTGAGAGATCTTTTCGAAAAACTCTTCCAATCCCAACCAAATTATAAGAGGATTTAGGAAATAATTGTGAAAACTTCATCTTTCTTTGTTTAGGTTTCACAAATTTTATACCTTACCGTATAAAATTTGTGAAACCTAAACAAGGAAAGTTAGAACTCATTAACTGGATCTCTCAATCTGGACAACTGAAGAAAAAGCCATAACGCGTATCCAAGAATATACTGCTGTGATTATAATTTGCATTTTAATTTTCACAATTAATTAAAATGCAAATTTTGTGAAAGCTGCTAAACAAAATTTGGATTCGTTTCAAAGCCACACTTAAGATTTATAACGGTTTTTATGGATCACTCAGAGTGGACAATTTTCAATTGAGTGATCTTGTAAAACACGACCTAGTACTGAAAAAGTATGAAAAATTATCATGTTTTGCAAATTATGCTTCTGGGAAAATTTGCGAAACAAAAATCGTGATTGAAATCTTACTGGTTCAAGAGAAAATGAAAATCTTGTTTTTTGTCGATCGTCCCAACTGAGAGACCATTATTTTGAACTATATTTAATAAACCAAAACTTATAGGTAGAAGGTAGATACATCAGAAATTATGAAAAATTTTGTAAAAAAAATTGGACGAATCAGTCGTCCCTGTAAGTGTTATACTTAAAAAGATAAATCATTTACAATCATAAATCGACAAAAAACAAGAATTTCAAAACGGACGAAAATATAAAACACTCGCCTAAACAACTATGTCGATATTTGTAGGCACCAATGATAGCATTTTAATTTGTGGGCTCGTTATGTGTCAGGAGCTAGCGAAGCGTTTCTCGGTGATGTTCGGGCTGGACGCGGTGAAGAACCGCGAGGCGCTGACTGCGCTGCACCGCGCCGGCATCGGCTTCGCGGCGCTGGAGCAGTCCCCGCACGCGCCGCCGCCGCACGTGCTGTTCCTGGAGCCGCTGGCCGAGTTCAGCAACAAGCTGCTGCGCCAGGACAAGCGCCAGGTGCTGAAGGTGAGCGTGCTCCTGCCATCGACAGCGTGGCTCGGGCCGGCTCAGCCGAACCGAGCGTTGTCAATATTTTGACTATGTTCAAAGTTGCCTAAGTCTTATGGCGCGCTCGTTGTGGACAGTCGTGTGTGGACTTTTTTTATGTAACTATGCAGAACCTTGGATTTCTGCCTGTAATGTTGTGAATTTGTATAAAATGTCAAAGTGTAAGAATGTTGGTATGCATCGGTAGTAGTAATGTGTTGCTTGTCGCAGTTCCTGGACAGCCGCATCCCGCACGGCGTGCAGTGGGGCGACGAGTGGGCCGCGCTGCTGTCGTACCGCGGCTCGCTGCTCACCGACGCGCCCGACGAGCGCCCGCCGCCCGCGCGCAAGCACTACGCCCGGCGACCTAGTACGTATACTTGCTGACACTACTCACACTGTACGCGCACTGTCGTACCGCGGCTCGCTGCTCACCGACGCGCCCGACGAGCGCCCGCCGCCCGCGCGCAAGCACTACGCCCGGCGACCTAGTACGTATACTTGCTGACACTACTCACACTGTACGCGCACTGTCGTACCGCGGCTCGCTGCTCACCGACGCGCCCGACGAGCGCCCGCCGCCCGCGCGCAAGCACTACGCCCGGCGACCTAGTACGTATACTTGCTGACACTACTCACACTGTACGCGCACTGTCGTACCGCGGCTCGCTGCTCACCGACGCGCCCGACGAGCGCCCGCCGCCCGCGCGCAAGCACTACGCCCGGCGACCTAGTACGTATACTTGCTGACACTACTCACACTGTACGCGCACTGTCGTACCGCGGCTCGCTGCTCACCGACGCGCCCGACGAGCGCCCGCCGCCCGCGCGCAAGCACTACGCCCGGCGACCTAGTACGTATACTTGCTGACACTACTCACACTGTACGCGCACTGTCGTACCGCGGCTCGCTGCTCACCGACGCGCCCGACGAGCGCCCGCCGCCCGCGCGCAAGCACTACGCCCGGCGACCTAGTACGTATACTTGCTGACACTACTCACACTGTACGCGCACTGTCGTACCGCGGCTCGCTGCTCACCGACGCGCCCGACGAGCGCCCGCCGCCCGCGCGCAAGCACTACGCCCGGCGACCTAGTACGTATACTTGCTGACACTACTCACACTGTACGCGCACTGTCGTACCGCGGCTCGCTGCTCACCGACGCGCCCGACGAGCGCCCGCCGCCCGCGCGCAAGCACTACGCCCGGCGACCTAGTACGTATACTTGCTGACACTACTCACACTGTACGCGCACTGTCGTACCGCGGCTCGCTGCTCACCGACGCGCCCGACGAGCGCCCGCCGCCCGCGCGCAAGCACTACGCCCGGCGACCTAGTACGTATACTTGCTGACACTACTCACACTGTACGCGCACTGTCGTACCGCGGCTCGCTGCTCACCGACGCGCCCGACGAGCGCCCGCCGCCCGCGCGCAAGCACTACGCCCGGCGACCTAGTACGTATACTTGCTGACACTACTCACACTGTACGCGCACTGTCGTACCGCGGCTCGCTGCTCACCGACGCGCCCGACGAGCGCCCGCCGCCCGCGCGCAAGCACTACGCCCGGCGACCTAGTACGTATACTTGCTGACACTACTCACACTGTACGCGCACTGTCGTACCGCGGCTCGCTGCTCACCGACGCGCCCGACGAGCGCCCGCCGCCCGCGCGCAAGCACTACGCCCGGCGACCTAGTACGTATACTTGCTGACACTACTCACACTGTACGCGCACTGTCGTACCGCGGCTCGCTGCTCACCGACGCGCCCGACGAGCGCCCGCCGCCCGCGCGCAAGCACTACGCCCGGCGACCTAGTACGTATACTTGCTGACACTACTCACACTGTACGCGCACTGTCGTACCGCGGCTCGCTGCTCACCGACGCGCCCGACGAGCGCCCGCCGCCCGCGCGCAAGCACTACGCCCGGCGACCTAGTACGTATACTTGCTGACACTACTCACACTGTACGCGCACTGTCGTACCGCGGCTCGCTGCTCACCGACGCGCCCGACGAGCGCCCGCCGCCCGCGCGCAAGCACTACGCCCGGCGACCTAGTACGTATACTTGCTGACACTACTCACACTGTACGCGCACTGTCGTACCGCGGCTCGCTGCTCACCGACGCGCCCGACGAGCGCCCGCCGCCCGCGCGCAAGCACTACGCCCGGCGACCTAGTACGTATACTTGCTGACACTACTCACACTGTACGCGCACTGTCGTACCGCGGCTCGCTGCTCACCGACGCGCCCGACGAGCGCCCGCCGCCCGCGCGCAAGCACTACGCCCGGCGACCTAGTACGTATACTTGCTGACACTACTCACACTGTACGCGCACTGTCGTACCGCGGCTCGCTGCTCACCGACGCGCCCGACGAGCGCCCGCCGCCCGCGCGCAAGCACTACGCCCGGCGACCTAGTACGTATACTTGCTGACACTACTCACACTGTACGCGCACTGTCGTACCGCGGCTCGCTGCTCACCGACGCGCCCGACGAGCGCCCGCCGCCCGCGCGCAAGCACTACGCCCGGCGACCTAGTACGTATACTTGCTGACACTACTCACACTGTACGCGCACTGTCGTACCGCGGCTCGCTGCTCACCGACGCGCCCGACGAGCGCCCGCCGCCCGCGCGCAAGCACTACGCCCGGCGACCTAGTACGTATACTTGCTGACACTACTCACACTGTACGCGCACTGTCGTACCGCGGCTCGCTGCTCACCGACGCGCCCGACGAGCGCCCGCCGCCCGCGCGCAAGCACTACGCCCGGCGACCTAGTACGTATACTTGCTGACACTACTCACACTGTACGCGCACTGTCGTACCGCGGCTCGCTGCTCACCGACGCGCCCGACGAGCGCCCGCCGCCCGCGCGCAAGCACTACGCCCGGCGACCTAGTACGTATACTTGCTGACACTACTCACACTGTACGCGCACTGTCGTACCGCGGCTCGCTGCTCACCGACGCGCCCGACGAGCGCCCGCCGCCCGCGCGCAAGCACTACGCCCGGCGACCTAGTACGTATACTTGCTGACACTACTCACACTGTACGCGCACTGTCGTACCGCGGCTCGCTGCTCACCGACGCGCCCGACGAGCGCCCGCCGCCCGCGCGCAAGCACTACGCCCGGCGACCTAGTACGTATACTTGCTGACACTACTCACACTGTACGCGCACTGTCGTACCGCGGCTCGCTGCTCACCGACGCGCCCGACGAGCGCCCGCCGCCCGCGCGCAAGCACTACGCCCGGCGACCTAGTACGTATACTTGCTGACACTACTCACACTGTACGCGCACTGTCGTACCGCGGCTCGCTGCTCACCGACGCGCCCGACGAGCGCCCGCCGCCCGCGCGCAAGCACTACGCCCGGCGACCTAGTACGTATACTTGCTGACACTACTCACACTGTACGCGCACTGTCGTACCGCGGCTCGCTGCTCACCGACGCGCCCGACGAGCGCCCGCCGCCCGCGCGCAAGCACTACGCCCGGCGACCTAGTACGTATACTTGCTGACACTACTCACACTGTACGCGCACTGTCGTACCGCGGCTCGCTGCTCACCGACGCGCCCGACGAGCGCCCGCCGCCCGCGCGCAAGCACTACGCCCGGCGACCTAGTACGTATACTTGCTGACACTACTCACACTGTACGCGCACTGTCGTACCGCGGCTCGCTGCTCACCGACGCGCCCGACGAGCGCCCGCCGCCCGCGCGCAAGCACTACGCCCGGCGACCTAGTACGTATACTTGCTGACACTACTCACACTGTACGCGCACTGTCGTACCGCGGCTCGCTGCTCACCGACGCGCCCGACGAGCGCCCGCCGCCCGCGCGCAAGCACTACGCCCGGCGACCTAGTACGTATACTTGCTGACACTACTCACACTGTACGCGCACTGTCGTACCGCGGCTCGCTGCTCACCGACGCGCCCGACGAGCGCCCGCCGCCCGCGCGCAAGCACTACGCCCGGCGACCTAGTACGTATACTTGCTGACACTACTCACACTGTACGCGCACTGTCGTACCGCGGCTCGCTGCTCACCGACGCGCCCGACGAGCGCCCGCCGCCCGCGCGCAAGCACTACGCCCGGCGACCTAGTACGTATACTTGCTGACACTACTCACACTGTACGCGCACTGTCGTACCGCGGCTCGCTGCTCACCGACGCGCCCGACGAGCGCCCGCCGCCCGCGCGCAAGCACTACGCCCGGCGACCTAGTACGTATACTTGCTGACACTACTCACACTGTACGCGCACTGTCGTACCGCGGCTCGCTGCTCACCGACGCGCCCGACGAGCGCCCGCCGCCCGCGCGCAAGCACTACGCCCGGCGACCTAGTACGTATACTTGCTGACACTACTCACACTGTACGCGCACTGTCGTACCGCGGCTCGCTGCTCACCGACGCGCCCGACGAGCGCCCGCCGCCCGCGCGCAAGCACTACGCCCGGCGACCTAGTACGTATACTTGCTGACACTACTCACACTGTACGCGCACTGTCGTACCGCGGCTCGCTGCTCACCGACGCGCCCGACGAGCGCCCGCCGCCCGCGCGCAAGCACTACGCCCGGCGACCTAGTACGTATACTTGCTGACACTACTCACACTGTACGCGCACTGTCGTACCGCGGCTCGCTGCTCACCGACGCGCCCGACGAGCGCCCGCCGCCCGCGCGCAAGCACTACGCCCGGCGACCTAGTACGTATACTTGCTGACACTACTCACACTGTACGCGCACTGTCGTACCGCGGCTCGCTGCTCACCGACGCGCCCGACGAGCGCCCGCCGCCCGCGCGCAAGCACTACGCCCGGCGACCTAGTACGTATACTTGCTGACACTACTCACACTGTACGCGCACTGTCGTACCGCGGCTCGCTGCTCACCGACGCGCCCGACGAGCGCCCGCCGCCCGCGCGCAAGCACTACGCCCGGCGACCTAGTACGTATACTTGCTGACACTACTCACACTGTACGCGCACTGTCGTACCGCGGCTCGCTGCTCACCGACGCGCCCGACGAGCGCCCGCCGCCCGCGCGCAAGCACTACGCCCGGCGACCTAGTACGTATACTTGCTGACACTACTCACACTGTACGCGCACTGTCGTACCGCGGCTCGCTGCTCACCGACGCGCCCGACGAGCGCCCGCCGCCCGCGCGCAAGCACTACGCCCGGCGACCTAGTACGTATACTTGCTGACACTACTCACACTGTACGCGCACTGTCGTACCGCGGCTCGCTGCTCACCGACGCGCCCGACGAGCGCCCGCCGCCCGCGCGCAAGCACTACGCCCGGCGACCTAGTACGTATACTTGCTGACACTACTCACACTGTACGCGCACTGTCGTACCGCGGCTCGCTGCTCACCGACGCGCCCGACGAGCGCCCGCCGCCCGCGCGCAAGCACTACGCCCGGCGACCTAGTACGTATACTTGCTGACACTACTCACACTGTACGCGCACTGTCGTACCGCGGCTCGCTGCTCACCGACGCGCCCGACGAGCGCCCGCCGCCCGCGCGCAAGCACTACGCCCGGCGACCTAGTACGTATACTTGCTGACACTACTCACACTGTACGCGCACTGTCGTACCGCGGCTCGCTGCTCACCGACGCGCCCGACGAGCGCCCGCCGCCCGCGCGCAAGCACTACGCCCGGCGACCTAGTACGTATACTTGCTGACACTACTCACACTGTACGCGCACTGTCGTACCGCGGCTCGCTGCTCACCGACGCGCCCGACGAGCGCCCGCCGCCCGCGCGCAAGCACTACGCCCGGCGACCTAGTACGTATACTTGCTGACACTACTCACACTGTACGCGCACTGTCGTACCGCGGCTCGCTGCTCACCGACGCGCCCGACGAGCGCCCGCCGCCCGCGCGCAAGCACTACGCCCGGCGACCTAGTACGTATACTTGCTGACACTACTCACACTGTACGCGCACTGTCGTACCGCGGCTCGCTGCTCACCGACGCGCCCGACGAGCGCCCGCCGCCCGCGCGCAAGCACTACGCCCGGCGACCTAGTACGTATACTTGCTGACACTACTCACACTGTACGCGCACTGTCGTACCGCGGCTCGCTGCTCACCGACGCGCCCGACGAGCGCCCGCCGCCCGCGCGCAAGCACTACGCCCGGCGACCTAGTACGTATACTTGCTGACACTACTCACACTGTACGCGCACTGTCGTACCGCGGCTCGCTGCTCACCGACGCGCCCGACGAGCGCCCGCCGCCCGCGCGCAAGCACTACGCCCGGCGACCTAGTACGTATACTTGCTGACACTACTCACACTGTACGCGCACTGTCGTACCGCGGCTCGCTGCTCACCGACGCGCCCGACGAGCGCCCGCCGCCCGCGCGCAAGCACTACGCCCGGCGACCTAGTACGTATACTTGCTGACACTACTCACACTGTACGCGCACTGTCGTACCGCGGCTCGCTGCTCACCGACGCGCCCGACGAGCGCCCGCCGCCCGCGCGCAAGCACTACGCCCGGCGACCTAGTACGTATACTTGCTGACACTACTCACACTGTACGCGCACTGTCGTACCGCGGCTCGCTGCTCACCGACGCGCCCGACGAGCGCCCGCCGCCCGCGCGCAAGCACTACGCCCGGCGACCTAGTACGTATACTTGCTGACACTACTCACACTGTACGCGCACTGTCGTACCGCGGCTCGCTGCTCACCGACGCGCCCGACGAGCGCCCGCCGCCCGCGCGCAAGCACTACGCCCGGCGACCTAGTACGTATACTTGCTGACACTACTCACACTGTACGCGCACTGTCGTACCGCGGCTCGCTGCTCACCGACGCGCCCGACGAGCGCCCGCCGCCCGCGCGCAAGCACTACGCCCGGCGACCTAGTACGTATACTTGCTGACACTACTCACACTGTACGCGCACTGTCGTACCGCGGCTCGCTGCTCACCGACGCGCCCGACGAGCGCCCGCCGCCCGCGCGCAAGCACTACGCCCGGCGACCTAGTACGTATACTTGCTGACACTACTCACACTGTACGCGCACTGTCGTACCGCGGCTCGCTGCTCACCGACGCGCCCGACGAGCGCCCGCCGCCCGCGCGCAAGCACTACGCCCGGCGACCTAGTACGTATACTTGCTGACACTACTCACACTGTACGCGCACTGTCGTACCGCGGCTCGCTGCTCACCGACGCGCCCGACGAGCGCCCGCCGCCCGCGCGCAAGCACTACGCCCGGCGACCTAGTACGTATACTTGCTGACACTACTCACACTGTACGCGCACTGTCGTACCGCGGCTCGCTGCTCACCGACGCGCCCGACGAGCGCCCGCCGCCCGCGCGCAAGCACTACGCCCGGCGACCTAGTACGTATACTTGCTGACACTACTCACACTGTACGCGCACTGTCGTACCGCGGCTCGCTGCTCACCGACGCGCCCGACGAGCGCCCGCCGCCCGCGCGCAAGCACTACGCCCGGCGACCTAGTACGTATACTTGCTGACACTACTCACACTGTACGCGCACTGTCGTACCGCGGCTCGCTGCTCACCGACGCGCCCGACGAGCGCCCGCCGCCCGCGCGCAAGCACTACGCCCGGCGACCTAGTACGTATACTTGCTGACACTACTCACACTGTACGCGCACTGTCGTACCGCGGCTCGCTGCTCACCGACGCGCCCGACGAGCGCCCGCCGCCCGCGCGCAAGCACTACGCCCGGCGACCTAGTACGTATACTTGCTGACACTACTCACACTGTACGCGCACTGTCGTACCGCGGCTCGCTGCTCACCGACGCGCCCGACGAGCGCCCGCCGCCCGCGCGCAAGCACTACGCCCGGCGACCTAGTACGTATACTTGCTGACACTACTCACACTGTACGCGCACTGTCGTACCGCGGCTCGCTGCTCACCGACGCGCCCGACGAGCGCCCGCCGCCCGCGCGCAAGCACTACGCCCGGCGACCTAGTACGTATACTTGCTGACACTACTCACACTGTACGCGCACTGTCGTACCGCGGCTCGCTGCTCACCGACGCGCCCGACGAGCGCCCGCCGCCCGCGCGCAAGCACTACGCCCGGCGACCTAGTACGTATACTTGCTGACACTACTCACACTGTACGCGCACTGTCGTACCGCGGCTCGCTGCTCACCGAGCAGCCCAAGATACTTTTGTATATGTATTTTCTTTTCTTGCCACCTAAAAATATACAGTAAACTTACGTTAAGTTTGAATATTCCAGGAGGTCAGAACGAGGACGAGGAGGGCGAGGAGAACGCAGAGTCAGATCAGGAGCCGCCCGGGTGAGCGCCAGCGCACTGTTCCGTAGTAACGTAACGTTAGGTGTCACACTCAATAACTACGTCAGAGGGCCCGCTCACGCTACGTGACCTCTTTACACTTACGTGACAAACGTAAACCAAACCGTACAACGTTGAATCTATTAACTTTGTTTTATTTTGTGACATTGAATTGGACCCGTGATCGTGATCAAACACACGTGCCTAAAAATAGAAAGGTTTGATGCGGTCAGAGATGGAGCGTTGAAATGTCACAATGTGCTGTCACAATCAATTATACTATACTCCATTTATAATAGCATTAGAAAAAAGAGGCTCGTAGAAGCAGGAATGCAAAACATTTTATTTCAAAGTTATGATAAAACAATTTTAAGGGAGATGCTTAAATTCTAATTTTCTTGCGTTTTTTGCAATTTGCAGGTCAGTGTAAGGTTGTATCTTAATAAAAATAATATGATGCGCAACAATAAGAAATATGTAGGCAATAATACAATTTTAACCTTAAAAATCATCAATACATCCCTTTAAATTAGAATTGCTCCGAATTCGTCTGATTTCGCGGGCTACTGCAGCGCATCCACCTTAATTAAAATAAAATTCGGTAGAATTATAGTGAAACGAATAACGTTCCAAGTATTGTTCATCCCTGCTTCTTTTCGGTTTTTAGCATTGACACTGTAATTTAAAATTGGAGTTATATAATATAAATAAATGAAAGCCACATAATTTCATAAGATAAATAGTTAAAATGGTTACAATTAAGTGTGACAGCTGCTGTAAAAATAGATCATAATAAATTCGGCGTCTATCATAATGTAACAATGTTTATTGTATTTTTGTTACAAAGTGTGCATTAAAAATAACCTTTTTTAACTTCTTTCTAATGCTATTGTAAATGGACTATAGTAATTTATTCATACAACGAAGGCTGACCAATCGAATGTCGTACGGCCCTACGTCGCCGTCGATACATAAGGATGTACGCCATTTTCGATTGTTCCTAAATTTCTTTTCTGTGATCAGTTATGGTGTAGTGACAGTGTAGCCAACATTATATAGTAAATATAATATAATATTATTATCATATAGTAAATATTTGACCGATTCCCAGCAACAAACAAACGAGCAATCGATGGGGTAAAGTTTTCGTGTCTTTCTGTGTCTAAAAACATTACCACACTCTGTATGGAGCGGACCCTCTAGACATACTTATTTCGTTCAGTTTGTTAAACATAGACTATTGTGTTATGTATTATGTAGATAATTTTATTATAATAATATGTTTATTTATTCTGTCAGTCCTATGAGCTCAGTGTTTGATCGTGCTGGAAAGCAGGTGCATGTCAATATTAACATGAAAATGAATTTTAATGTGGTCAACATATTATTGTATATTTTTTATCTGCCAACTTACTGCCCATTTATTTTTAAAAGTCGCTTAAAGTTTACGAGGTGTTTAAACGTCAAATGTATGGTCAGGTCAGGTCAACAGTCGCTAATCATTTCTTAACTTTAAGCAATGTTTATAAATAAACCCTATATAGATTCATTTTAATAAATTATGATGTTAAACCACTCCTGGTATAAGCATATTATTTAAATTTAATTTAGTAAGCTTGTTTTCCAAACCACTTTTTGCTTATATAAGAAGTCTGTTTCATAATATCATTATTTTATAAATATTGTATTAAATCGAAATCTTATTATAATGTTAATTGATGATGTTGAGTAATGAATTTGGGCCTTATAGTGTGTAGTGTGAGATGAGTGAACTTTGGGAGTGTTAGGACTGTCGGTTATATATGTAGTATAAAACGTACCTGTAGCTCGTTTACAATAAGTAGTTAGATATGCTGTGCGCAGTCCACAGTAACACTCACTATTTCACAATTTTTTACTTGAAAGAAAACATATTATCGACCGATTTCTTGGTCATTTTTCAAGAGAATATCTTCGCAACTTTTTTTACTAGAATTCTATTTAAAATGAAACAGTGGGCAGTGTTTGTAGACTGTGCATAAAAAAAAATTGTTGGTTTTTATCATCGACATATTATGTTGTAGTTAAGTAATTAAGATACTTATTATATTTTTATAATAAATTGTATTTATTATAAATTGACGTTTTATTATACTATATAACACACCACATTATAACATTTGTAACCTGTAGTGACACTACATATTCAACACTTAAGGTGGATGCTCCAAGGTAACCCGCGAAATTCAATTTTTCTTACGTTTTTTGCAATTTGCTGGTCAGTACTAAGTTGTACGTTGATTAAAATATGATTCGCGGCCGTAACAAATATGTATTTACAGAATTATAATCATTAAAGTCATCAACACACCTCTCTAAGATCAATCCTACTGAATGACTATTTCATGAAATTTTGCCATTTTAGGATTATGCTAACTTAACAAGTTGTATACTGATTCTAATGAATAGTAGTAAGATGATGGCGCCAGCGCGCAGCGAGTAGCGCGGTCCCTAGTTACTGTAGTGCAAGTCGAGACCTTACATTGTGTCAGGACAATATTACGAGAAATCTATAGATGTGCTTATATTCAAGGTAATGGGTTACTCTACTGCGTAAGTACATAATGCAGAGAGGAATAAAAAAAATTTTTAAAAAACTTGAGAGGTGTCAAGGGACACCCGGATGGAACGAAGTTCCTTTCGATTAATTAGTGAAGGAATTGTAATAAAATTTTTATTTGAAAATAAAAACAAAATAAATAGTAAAGAGAAAAGCAAAATATAATATTATAAATAACTGGCTTGCTTTCTATAAGAGAGAGAGAGAGAGACAGACAGAGAAACGACGACGTCGTACCCATCGGTGGCTTAGCTCACCCATGGTTTAGCCGATTGTGCTCAAGCTGAACAGCGTAAGCACTTGGCGTTTCCCCACTGGGTTGACGCTCGTGGCCGCAAAGCTCCGGATCTGAGCCCTAAGAAGAGAGCCTTCATCCATGCTGCCAAGTCCTACAAAGACGTACCCATCGGTAGCTCAGCTCACTCATGGTTTAACGCCGATTGTGTTCAAGGTGAACAGCGTAAGCACTCGGCGTTTCTCAACTGGGTTGACGCTCGTGACCGCAAAGCTCCGGATCTGAGCTCTAAGAAGAGAGCCTACAACCATGCTTCCAAGTCCTACAAAAAGCCCCTAAAGAAGGTTGGCTTCGACCGCATCACCCATATTGGCAAAAAGCTCTCTGCGCAGCCGTTCGGTAGCAGATCTTTCTGGTCCCTTGCCAAATCGGTCGAAGCGAACTTCTGTCGGCCCACACTGCCTCCGCTGGTTAAACCAGATGCAACACTGGCTCATACGGCGGGAGAGAAAGCAGGTCTCTTTGCATCTCTATTTGCCCACAATTCACGTCTTGATCTTGATGACGGCAGTGCTACTCTACCGAATTTGCCTCACTGCGACACGTCGATGCACGAGTTTCGCATTAGAAACAAGGAGGTTCTGAGAGCACTGTGTCGTCTGGACGTGAATAAAGCTAGTGGACCAGATGGTATACCAGCGATTGTTCTCAAAGCTTGTGCGCCCGAGTTGTCTCCTGTATTGACACGCTTGTATTGCCTCTCATTTGGGACTGGTATAGTGCACAGGTCCTGGAAGTTTGCCAACGTGCAGCTCGTGCCCAAAAAAGGCAGTCGTGCCGATCCTAGCAACTATCGGCCGATTTCAATAACCTCCATAGTCTGCAAGACTATGGAGCGCGTGTTGAACTCGCGCCTCACGGCATACCTGGATGGTAACGATCTCCTCAGTGACCGAAAGTACGGGTTTCGCCGCAATCGGTCTCCTGGGGACCTACTAGTGTATGCCACTCACTTGTGGGGCGAGGCCCTCGAGAGGAATGGTGAAGCGATTGCCATCTCCTTAGACGTCTCGAAGGCCTTCGACAGGGTATGGCACGTTAGCCTTATCAGTAAACTTTCAGTGTACAGCATTTTCCCTGGTCTGACTTGCTGTGTAAAAGACTTCCTGAGTGAATGGTCTCTCCGAGTTATTGTCGACGGATACTCATCAGAGCCCATGACGACAACGATGAATGACGACCCGGTCTGTACTCTCAGCAACTCTCTTCCTGCTGCATATCAACGATCTGCTGATGCCCGGAATCTATGGGTATGCAGATGACAGCACAGTTGTAGATAGATACCTGCTGAGTGCTCGGGCTTGTAAGGAAGTAATCCGGTCCGAAAGAGAGGCTATGGTAGAGCGTACGAATGTCGCACTTCAGGCAGTCTCTCAAGTGGGGCGAAGCCAACCTTGTGGGATTCAACCCCCCCAAAACTGAAACGTGTCTCTTCACCGCCAAAAGGAGCCCATTCACCTTGGCTCCTGCTTTTTCGAATGTATCCTTGGAGTGCACCGACCGCCTTCAGCTCTTTGGAGTTGAAATTTTCTCAAACCTAAACTTTGGGCGGTTCATTGAGTCCAAAGCCAAGATGGCTGCTAGGAAACTTGGCGTTCTTCCAAAGGTCTGGCGGTACTTCACACCGGGAGAGCTTCTAATGTTATACAAAACGCAGGTCCGATCGTGGGTACTGTAGTACTGCAGCCACATATGGGCTGGTTCTGCAAAATGGCATCTAGCAGCTTTGGACTCAGTGGAGAGGCGTGCGAAGAGGCTAATTGGTGATCCAGATTTGGTTAAGACCAATCTACAAAGCCTGGAGCACAGGCGTAGGGTCGCCAGCCTTTCGGTATTTAGGATGCCTTAATTCCGCCATCACCGTTCCATCATCGAACAACCCGTCGTACGGCGAGTTTCCACCCTTACGTTGTTGACACCGCTATGACCGTTTCGCCTCGTCGTTTATACCGCGTACATCGAAGGACTGGAACAATTTGCCTGTAGCGGTCTTCCCACCCGATTATAATTTAAGTGTCTTCAAGGCTAGAGTGATTAGGCACATAATAAATTAGTGCGCTTTACCATCAACGATTGCGCACTGCTTTCCATCAGGCGGGATCGCAGTCAAGCACTAGATTATATAGTTAAAAAAAAAAACTGCACGTTAAGCACGTTAGACTGATGACATCGTCAAAAGTTTTCGGAAATTTCTGCACGACGGGTGCACGGATCCGTAGAGAATGGCAGTGGGTCGGATGATGCAATGTTTGCCGATATATATACGAGTATTCAAGCTATCGTGTGCTGCCGGTAATCATGCACTCGTGTTTTTGTTTTGCCTTGTGTGTTCGTAATAGAATGTACTGTTATGTTCTTAGTAAGGTAAGAAGACACGTGTACCTGTGTGATTGAGCCGAGTTCTACTGTTAAAATGTAAGTTTTTTTGTTCTTGCGAGACTCATTAGAGCTGAGCTGATTAAAATTTGGCAAAAGTATGTTGTAAGTTAGGTCATCGGGGGGCTGCTACATTTTGTTGTCGTGTATATGTGGCGTTATTATATTGTTGCGCGCCACAATTGATGCCTGGTACAGACGCCAGCACATCAAGCTACTACAATCTGTCAAATTTCTTTAATAGATTTTCAACTTTATCGCTAAAGAATTAAGGTTCAAGATTGATTGGGAAAATTTGACAGTTTCGGGTAGCTTGACCTGCTGGCGTCTGTACATGGTGATATTAGTTACCACTAGCGCCATCTAGTATCACGTAGTAGAACTAATAGTCACTAGCGCCATCTAGTATCACGTAGTAGAACTAATAGTCACTAGCGCCATTTATTGACGAGTGATATGTCGAAGCTAGAACTTACTAGAACTATCGACATCTGGTCAGTCGGGGCCGGTATGTACTCGAACATTCTAGATGTTTCTACAATAGAAGGGTCTGGAACTATCTGCGGCACTATATAAGGCCGGGACTAGCCCGTTTTGGTGGAGCTATGCCGCAGAGGTCGGAGGGCCAGCTACCAACCATGGAGGCCTACCCGCCCGCAGCAGCTCCAGCATCAGCAGCACCAGACCGTGCTGCCCTGATGATGATGCTGCAGGAACAGGCCCGCCGACAGGAGGAACAGGCTCGCCGACAGGAGAAACAGGCTCGTCGACAGGAGGAACAGGCTCGTCGGTTGGAAGAACAGCTCCAGCGGGACAAGGAGGAACAGGCCCGTCAGTTGAAAGAACAGCTGCTGCGTGACAGGGAGGAACAGGCCCGCCGACAGGAGGAACAGGCTCGCCGCCAGGAAGAGCAGATGGTCCTTTTGAAGGACCTTCACGCTACCTTCGGGAAAGACATGAAGGAGGTGAAGGATAAGGTTGCTCAACATGACAACCGCCTCTCGGAAGCTGAAATCCGGATCGACCAAGTGAATAATCGGGTTGACAACGTGGTGGCTGACGTGAAGAAAACCGTGATGGCTGACGTAAAGAAAACGCTGGTTTACCTTAAACTTGGGGATGGAATCGCAGCTCCCGTAGCTACAACACCTTCGCTACGTGGATTCAAAGTGCCACCGTTCGACGGAACTTCTTCCTGGTCGGCCTACAAAATCCAGTTTGAGGCTGTCATGAAGGCGAACGGTTGGAATAAAAGTCAGGCCATGACTGCCCTCACCCTAGGCCTGCGCGACCAGGCCTTAACTGTTCTGGAAGCTCTCAGTAAGGAAGTGACTTACGAGCAATTCCTCGAGGCAATGGAGGCTCGGTATGGCGACGCTCACCTGGAACACGTGTTCTGTGCGCAGCTCAAGGATCGCGTGCAACGCAGTAATGAAAACCTGCAGCAGTGGGCCCTTGAAGTGGAGAAGCTGGTGCCGTACCTGCGCTTATTGATGGGAACCTGGTGCACGCATTCATCGACAGCATCTGCGACCTTGAAGTTAGAGCTGCTGTGAGGCTCGGGCACCACGGGACGCTTAAGGATGCCGTGGCCCATGCACTGGAGGTAGAAGCCGTGCGGCAGGATCATCGTTCCCATCGCGTCAGGGAGGTTGCAGCGGCTACAGTTCGCGACCGCAATAAAGGAAACGGAAATTCGAAACGATTGTACCAGTTAGTCTTCCTCGGAATCCTGGGCAATCCTGGCGTTTTGTATTAGTGGAAAGGGTAGACAATGACCTTCCATGGAAAGTGGCACGAACTTTGGTCAGACCACCGACATCTCAGGGGTACGTGTGCTGAACCTTTGTGATCAGGAACAGGTTATAGAAAAAGGCACACTAGTCGGTACTTGCGAGGAAGTGGATTGGTTGCATCGATGCCAATATCTATCGACTGGGACCCTCAGCAAGGATGCACAAACGAGAGTGACTACACTTTTAGAAGACTGCCGCAGCGCCCTGTTTCAAAATGAAATGGTCAAGGCGAAGAAAAATGCCAGGGTAGCGGGATCGTCCGAAAGGGTTACTGCTGCCCTGGAACATAAAGGGCTAAGGAAGGAACATGGGTGGGTTTTAGTCAGTAAGAGTCTGACACTCCCTTCTGCTCCACCCAGAGCGGGAAAATCCTGAAAAAAAAAAAGAAGAAGGCGAAGAAAATGTTACTCAAGTATGCCGATGTTTTCTCGTCAAACGATGCTGACATCGGGAGGACTGGCTTAGTTCAACACAAAATAAACACAAGAGAAGAATTGCCCATCCGTCAGCGGCCAAGGAGATTGCCGGTAGCACGTGAAAAGGAAGTGAAAACCACGATTGAGGGAATGGTGAAGGATGGTGTTATTAAACCTTCATCTAGTCCATGGTGTTCACCTGTAGTGCTGGTAAGAAAGAAGGACGGCAGCATGCGGTTTTGTGTTGACTATCGTCGTCTGAACGACGTTACCAAGAAGGACAGCTATCCTTTGCCAAGAATTGATGACACGCTGGACATGCTTACTGGAGTAAAGTGGTTTAGCATGCTGGACCTGAAAAGTGGCTACTGGCAAGTTGAAATTGATCCTAAGGACAAGGAGAAAACTGCATTCTTGACAGGAAAGGGTCTGTGGCAATTTAAAGTTATGCCGTTTGTATTGTACAATGCTCTGGCAACGTTTGAAAGGTTGATGGAACTTGTGCTTACCGGGCTAATTGGCGATGCCTGCCTGGTCTACTTGGATGACATCATCATCGTAGGCCGTACGTTTGAAGAACATCTTCAAAACCTGGAACGCGTGCTCATGAAGATCCAGAGTGCCAACCTCAAGTTAAGTCCGAAGAAGTGTTCACTATTCAAACGAAAAGTTAGCTTTTTGGGATATGTAGTGTCTGAAGAAGGTATCCGCACAGATCCAGAGAAAATCGCCGCTGTCAAGGATTGACCAATTCCAAAAGACAAGACGCAGGTCAGAGCATTTCTGGGTTTGTGCTCCTACTATCGGCGATTTGTCAAGAACTTTGCAGATATAGCCAAACCCCTGCATAAGCTAACCGAGGAGAAGCGACGTTTCTGCTGGGATGGAAGTTGCGACATCGCATTCCAGGAGCTAAAGGACCGTCTGTGGAAAACCCCTATTTTGGGGTACCCTGATGCGGGCAAGGAATTTATAGTTGACACAGACGCAAGCGACATAGGACTTGGCGGTTTGTTATCCCAGCGGAATGGCGATCGAGAATTTGTGATAGCGTACTTCAGCAAGTCATTGTCGAAACCTGAAAGGAACTATTGTGTTACGAGACGGGAACACACACACACACATACATTTCAATAATTGTATGAAAGGTTTATAATAGGTATTGCACCTTGAAATACACACATTATATCTGATTACACGTATAAAGTATAATTCTACCTGTCATTTTAGCGGTTCTTTAAACACATCGTTGAGATAGGATAAAATTTGTCCGGCATCGAGTTCCGCCAAACATCTCACGTATACTTTATAAATGGTCGCTCTTGCGGAGCTGCGAATAACAGATCTGTTCATTATGAACACAGTGGGTCACCAGTATCACCACGATAAAGCAAATAAATAAATAATAAACACGAGAAACAGTCACCGATTACAAGAAATGACATAATATGTACCCTACTCGACAAGGCAGAGCGAGGTTGCCAATTATTAAATATTTTAGTTCCGTTTCAGGAATTTCTTGCCAAACTTCGATGAAGACTATTAAAACGTACGAAATATGCACTTGGTATGAGGAGGTCTTAGATTTTAGTCAAGAAAACATGGACAAGTTCTAAATATACATGCTTTCATTCCATTCTTTAATATACATGCGTGCTAACGGTAGTATAGCATGCATGTATATTAAAGAATTTTGCCTATTAGTACAACAAAATTCTGAAAATTTTATTAAGCATAGAGATGTAACCAAAAGGAATGTTTCCTCTAGAGATAAACATAGGCTCTGCTTGCCACAATGCAAGCTCGGTTTATATAAAAGAAATTCGCTTATAATGGCTATCTTCTATATATATAAAATTTCAAGTCCTGACTGACTGACTAACTGACTGATTGACTGACTGACTGATATACCTATCAACTCACAGCCTAAACAGCAGGTCCTAGAGACATAAACATTGGAGGGTGTACGTGTTCTTAGTGAAGAGTAGGTATCCAGTAAGAAAGGGCTTTTCGAAATTCCACCCCTAAGAGGGTGAAATGGGGGGATTTTGTTTCTATGGAAAATCTTATTCCTTGGGTTAATAGACTTGAAACTTGGCATCGATACTAATCTAAGTAAATTATGAAGTTTGCCATTGTATGTTTTTCTAAACAACAACAATCAAGTATCAAGTATTTTCTAACTGAACAGACAGCTGTGCTGCTGGGGAGTTTGTGCGCCACTTCTTCCCAGCGATAGCACTAGGACGTGGTAAAGGGCGGGCGTTTTTGGGAGACTGTCCTTTGTAATTTTGACGTTCGAAAAGTGCTGATTCTCAGCCTAATTTGAATAAATGACTTTTGATTTTGATTTGTTTTTTGAAATCTCCAGTAATTGTTCGTCATCATGACTTCGTACATAATTTCACAGACAAAACCTTCGGTTTATCCAGAGAGGTCACCGAAACGCAGCCAGGCTACAGACGCTAGTAGATCTACATCGGGTCCATGTAGGGCCCGGTAAGTGTCCGTAAAGCTCCTAACTCTGCCATACTTCCATGCGATCATTGGTGTCAAGCACTACTGGCTTGCGCCAGTTCTCTCTAGCCAAAGAGAGCAGGGTGAGGCCCTTGTCCACCGCGACCACATCTCGATGTATCTCCACGTGGGTTTCTAGGAAAAATTCCCTGAGACTGCATATCTCGCGATTGTGGAGTAAAGCCTCGACCTCCACACTTTCGCGGGATATACAGTCTCATTACTGATGACCGTGGGTGATGCATTCGATTTGCAGTCAGCAGCGTCTGGATCCTCCTATCCAGGGCGTCGAGTTTGGTTATAGTGTGCCGAAAGAGTACATCAAAACCGGCATGACCCGATTATTGAAGGCACACACCTTGTTTCCGCCTGATAGAAGTACTTTTTTCAGGCGGCCAAAGAAGCGCTCCTTCAACGATTGCTTTATGTCAGTAACTAATGATGCCCAACGCTTCCGACATACTCAAATACTTATGGGTTTCGGCTGCGGAGAGGGCTCTAAGGTTTGTGGAATCCGAGAGTTGGGTTCCCACGGATTCCACAATCTCCCCTCGCTTTACATGCATGACCTCACATTTGTCCACACCAAATTCCATTTTGATGGCGCTACTGAAAGTTTCAGTAGCTCCATCATTTGCAGATTGTTTCTTAACGATCTGCCAATCAACAAAAACAAACAACAATCTGAAGAAGACATAGTGAATCGTATAGGGGCATTTCACATGAAGCGGACAGGAAAAAAAATGTCAGGTTTTGGATTTTGTTCATAATTGGGTCAATTGTACTTCCAGCGGACCTAAATAAACGTGGGTTTTTTTTTTTGCCTAGTTACGAATTTGTCCGACTTCAAAGAATTATCATAATTTGAGGAACTGATTTTTCGATAGCTATCAATAAAGTTAACCAGATGGATTGAGCAATAAGTAAGCAGTGGTTATTTGAGAATATTAATTATTCTTCTTAGAAATTGATTACAATTGGTTTTTTTTTTTTCTTAAAGTAAACCGGAAGTTAACATTAAAAATCAGTTTTTTTTCAACTTCGCATATTTTCATATTTTTTATTTTTAACTGAAAATATATCTTGTAGTATAGAAATATCATGTGAAAAATTTCAGAATGGTATCTCGATTCGTTTAGAAGATAGATGAACTAAAGTACGAAGGTGCCGTATGTCGCGTAGTACTGGGCGATTCCTTAGTGTGGAAGTCTTACTCGCCAACGCAAGAAAACGATTCATGTCATTATAAAATCGAATCGTATCCTGTTGTGACCTGTAGCGCCATCTCTTGTCTACCAAAAACATCTCTGACCCTTCACCCGCAATCGACGTTAAATGTTAGAAAGAGATAGATAGCGACGCGACTTCTGCAAGTGTCAATATCGATGAGTTGTATCAGAAATTCAAAATTGAATATCCTGATATTAAAGTAGGCTTAACCAGGTTTTTTACATTTAGACCTAAACAATGTGTCCTTGCTGCGGATTCTGGCACACACCTTGTATGTGTATGTACATACCACCAGAATGTTAAACTAATGTTAGCAGGAGGAAACATTGATTCGCTTACTGCAAAAACCAACATGCATGTTTCATCTTATAAAGAGTGCTTGCGAATGATGAAGTGCTCCAATCCCACACCAATTTGTTATTTGATGACATCAAAATCATCTCCAACTGAATGTTGTGTTTCTTGTCCTAGATTGGATGCAATTCGTGATCATTTAAAAATGGTTTTTGATGAAAATCAAATCGCAAGCCTGCAGTTATATTATTCCCTATAGTTATATTCTAAGTACTGTAATGAAATTATATTAAGTTGTAGTGGAATAATGAATAGATAGGTGAAATGATTATTGTCATAGTATTCCGTAACATTTCATGCCTATCCGGGGACGGAAGTTCACCGTTCGGGTGAGCGGCGACAGGTCAGTACTGTTTTACCGCGGCATATATACTGAATGCTGAATACTGCTTGTCGTAGTGGTGCGCACGTGGTGCGCTCCCCCGCGGCCGTGCGCCGCAAGCGTGCGCGCCGCGCTGCCCCCCGCGCCGCCAGCCCGGCCCCGCTCGCCCCCGCCGCGCTCACCCCCGCCTGCAGCACCACCAGGACCGAGGATGCTACACCCAGGTACATATGTACTACTACGTGTCGTAGTGGTGCGCTCCCCCGCGGCCGTGCGCCGCAAGCGTGCGCGCCGCGCTGCCCCCCGCGCCGCCAGCCCGGCCCCGCTCGCCCCCGCCGCGCTCACCCCCGCCTGCAGCACCACCAGGACCGAGGATGCTACACCCAGGTACATATGTACTACTACGTGTCGTAGTGGTGCGCTCCCCCGCGGCCGTGCGCCGCAAGCGTGCGCGCCGCGCTGCCCCCCGCGCCGCCAGCCCGGCCCCGCTCGCCCCCGCCGCGCTCACCCCCGCCTGCAGCACCACCAGGACCGAGGATGCTACACCCAGGTACATATGTACTACTACGTGTCGTAGTGGTGCGCTCCCCCGCGGCCGTGCGCCGCAAGCGTGCGCGCCGCGCTGCCCCCCGCGCCGCCAGCCCGGCCCCGCTCGCCCCCGCCGCGCTCACCCCCGCCTGCAGCACCACCAGGACCGAGGATGCTACACCCAGGTACATATGTACTACTACGTGTCGTAGTGGTGCGCTCCCCCGCGGCCGTGCGCCGCAAGCGTGCGCGCCGCGCTGCCCCCCGCGCCGCCAGCCCGGCCCCGCTCGCCCCCGCCGCGCTCACCCCCGCCTGCAGCACCACCAGGACCGAGGATGCTACACCCAGGTACATATGTACTACTACGTGTCGTAGTGGTGCGCTCCCCCGCGGCCGTGCGCCGCAAGCGTGCGCGCCGCGCTGCCCCCCGCGCCGCCAGCCCGGCCCCGCTCGCCCCCGCCGCGCTCACCCCCGCCTGCAGCACCACCAGGACCGAGGATGCTACACCCAGGTACATATGTACTACTACGTGTCGTAGTGGTGCGCTCCCCCGCGGCCGTGCGCCGCAAGCGTGCGCGCCGCGCTGCCCCCCGCGCCGCCAGCCCGGCCCCGCTCGCCCCCGCCGCGCTCACCCCCGCCTGCAGCACCACCAGGACCGAGGATGCTACACCCAGGTACATATGTACTACTACGTGTCGTAGTGGTGCGCTCCCCCGCGGCCGTGCGCCGCAAGCGTGCGCGCCGCGCTGCCCCCCGCGCCGCCAGCCCGGCCCCGCTCGCCCCCGCCGCGCTCACCCCCGCCTGCAGCACCACCAGGACCGAGGATGCTACACCCAGGTACATATGTACTACTACGTGTCGTAGTGGTGCGCTCCCCCGCGGCCGTGCGCCGCAAGCGTGCGCGCCGCGCTGCCCCCCGCGCCGCCAGCCCGGCCCCGCTCGCCCCCGCCGCGCTCACCCCCGCCTGCAGCACCACCAGGACCGAGGATGCTACACCCAGGTACATATGTACTACTACGTGTCGTAGTGGTGCGCTCCCCCGCGGCCGTGCGCCGCAAGCGTGCGCGCCGCGCTGCCCCCCGCGCCGCCAGCCCGGCCCCGCTCGCCCCCGCCGCGCTCACCCCCGCCTGCAGCACCACCAGGACCGAGGATGCTACACCCAGGTACATATGTACTACTACGTGTCGTAGTGGTGCGCTCCCCCGCGGCCGTGCGCCGCAAGCGTGCGCGCCGCGCTGCCCCCCGCGCCGCCAGCCCGGCCCCGCTCGCCCCCGCCGCGCTCACCCCCGCCTGCAGCACCACCAGGACCGAGGATGCTACACCCAGGTACATATGTACTACTACGTGTCGTAGTGGTGCGCTCCCCCGCGGCCGTGCGCCGCAAGCGTGCGCGCCGCGCTGCCCCCCGCGCCGCCAGCCCGGCCCCGCTCGCCCCCGCCGCGCTCACCCCCGCCTGCAGCACCACCAGGACCGAGGATGCTACACCCAGGTACATATGTACTACTACGTGTCGTAGTGGTGCGCTCCCCCGCGGCCGTGCGCCGCAAGCGTGCGCGCCGCGCTGCCCCCCGCGCCGCCAGCCCGGCCCCGCTCGCCCCCGCCGCGCTCACCCCCGCCTGCAGCACCACCAGGACCGAGGATGCTACACCCAGGTACATATGTACTACTACGTGTCGTAGTGGTGCGCTCCCCCGCGGCCGTGCGCCGCAAGCGTGCGCGCCGCGCTGCCCCCCGCGCCGCCAGCCCGGCCCCGCTCGCCCCCGCCGCGCTCACCCCCGCCTGCAGCACCACCAGGACCGAGGATGCTACACCCAGGTACATATGTACTACTACGTGTCGTAGTGGTGCGCTCCCCCGCGGCCGTGCGCCGCAAGCGTGCGCGCCGCGCTGCCCCCCGCGCCGCCAGCCCGGCCCCGCTCGCCCCCGCCGCGCTCACCCCCGCCTGCAGCACCACCAGGACCGAGGATGCTACACCCAGGTACATATGTACTACTACGTGTCGTAGTGGTGCGCTCCCCCGCGGCCGTGCGCCGCAAGCGTGCGCGCCGCGCTGCCCCCCGCGCCGCCAGCCCGGCCCCGCTCGCCCCCGCCGCGCTCACCCCCGCCTGCAGCACCACCAGGACCGAGGATGCTACACCCAGGTACATATGTACTACTACGTGTCGTAGTGGTGCGCTCCCCCGCGGCCGTGCGCCGCAAGCGTGCGCGCCGCGCTGCCCCCCGCGCCGCCAGCCCGGCCCCGCTCGCCCCCGCCGCGCTCACCCCCGCCTGCAGCACCACCAGGACCGAGGATGCTACACCCAGGTACATATGTACTACTACGTGTCGTAGTGGTGCGCTCCCCCGCGGCCGTGCGCCGCAAGCGTGCGCGCCGCGCTGCCCCCCGCGCCGCCAGCCCGGCCCCGCTCGCCCCCGCCGCGCTCACCCCCGCCTGCAGCACCACCAGGACCGAGGATGCTACACCCAGGTACATATGTACTACTACGTGTCGTAGTGGTGCGCTCCCCCGCGGCCGTGCGCCGCAAGCGTGCGCGCCGCGCTGCCCCCCGCGCCGCCAGCCCGGCCCCGCTCGCCCCCGCCGCGCTCACCCCCGCCTGCAGCACCACCAGGACCGAGGATGCTACACCCAGGTACATATGTACTACTACGTGTCGTAGTGGTGCGCTCCCCCGCGGCCGTGCGCCGCAAGCGTGCGCGCCGCGCTGCCCCCCGCGCCGCCAGCCCGGCCCCGCTCGCCCCCGCCGCGCTCACCCCCGCCTGCAGCACCACCAGGACCGAGGATGCTACACCCAGGTACATATGTACTACTACGTGTCGTAGTGGTGCGCTCCCCCGCGGCCGTGCGCCGCAAGCGTGCGCGCCGCGCTGCCCCCCGCGCCGCCAGCCCGGCCCCGCTCGCCCCCGCCGCGCTCACCCCCGCCTGCAGCACCACCAGGACCGAGGATGCTACACCCAGGTACATATGTACTACTACGTGTCGTAGTGGTGCGCTCCCCCGCGGCCGTGCGCCGCAAGCGTGCGCGCCGCGCTGCCCCCCGCGCCGCCAGCCCGGCCCCGCTCGCCCCCGCCGCGCTCACCCCCGCCTGCAGCACCACCAGGACCGAGGATGCTACACCCAGGTACATATGTACTACTACGTGTCGTAGTGGTGCGCTCCCCCGCGGCCGTGCGCCGCAAGCGTGCGCGCCGCGCTGCCCCCCGCGCCGCCAGCCCGGCCCCGCTCGCCCCCGCCGCGCTCACCCCCGCCTGCAGCACCACCAGGACCGAGGATGCTACACCCAGGTACATATGTACTACTACGTGTCGTAGTGGTGCGCTCCCCCGCGGCCGTGCGCCGCAAGCGTGCGCGCCGCGCTGCCCCCCGCGCCGCCAGCCCGGCCCCGCTCGCCCCCGCCGCGCTCACCCCCGCCTGCAGCACCACCAGGACCGAGGATGCTACACCCAGGTACATATGTACTACTACGTGTCGTAGTGGTGCGCTCCCCCGCGGCCGTGCGCCGCAAGCGTGCGCGCCGCGCTGCCCCCCGCGCCGCCAGCCCGGCCCCGCTCGCCCCCGCCGCGCTCACCCCCGCCTGCAGCACCACCAGGACCGAGGATGCTACACCCAGGTACATATGTACTACTACGTGTCGTAGTGGTGCGCTCCCCCGCGGCCGTGCGCCGCAAGCGTGCGCGCCGCGCTGCCCCCCGCGCCGCCAGCCCGGCCCCGCTCGCCCCCGCCGCGCTCACCCCCGCCTGCAGCACCACCAGGACCGAGGATGCTACACCCAGGTACATATGTACTACTACGTGTCGTAGTGGTGCGCTCCCCCGCGGCCGTGCGCCGCAAGCGTGCGCGCCGCGCTGCCCCCCGCGCCGCCAGCCCGGCCCCGCTCGCCCCCGCCGCGCTCACCCCCGCCTGCAGCACCACCAGGACCGAGGATGCTACACCCAGGTACATATGTACTACTACGTGTCGTAGTGGTGCGCTCCCCCGCGGCCGTGCGCCGCAAGCGTGCGCGCCGCGCTGCCCCCCGCGCCGCCAGCCCGGCCCCGCTCGCCCCCGCCGCGCTCACCCCCGCCTGCAGCACCACCAGGACCGAGGATGCTACACCCAGGTACATATGTACTACTACGTGTCGTAGTGGTGCGCTCCCCCGCGGCCGTGCGCCGCAAGCGTGCGCGCCGCGCTGCCCCCCGCGCCGCCAGCCCGGCCCCGCTCGCCCCCGCCGCGCTCACCCCCGCCTGCAGCACCACCAGGACCGAGGATGCTACACCCAGGTACATATGTACTACTACGTGTCGTAGTGGTGCGCTCCCCCGCGGCCGTGCGCCGCAAGCGTGCGCGCCGCGCTGCCCCCCGCGCCGCCAGCCCGGCCCCGCTCGCCCCCGCCGCGCTCACCCCCGCCTGCAGCACCACCAGGACCGAGGATGCTACACCCAGGTACATATGTACTACTACGTGTCGTAGTGGTGCGCTCCCCCGCGGCCGTGCGCCGCAAGCGTGCGCGCCGCGCTGCCCCCCGCGCCGCCAGCCCGGCCCCGCTCGCCCCCGCCGCGCTCACCCCCGCCTGCAGCACCACCAGGACCGAGGATGCTACACCCAGGTACATATGTACTACTACGTGTCGTAGTGGTGCGCTCCCCCGCGGCCGTGCGCCGCAAGCGTGCGCGCCGCGCTGCCCCCCGCGCCGCCAGCCCGGCCCCGCTCGCCCCCGCCGCGCTCACCCCCGCCTGCAGCACCACCAGGACCGAGGATGCTACACCCAGGTACATATGTACTACTACGTGTCGTAGTGGTGCGCTCCCCCGCGGCCGTGCGCCGCAAGCGTGCGCGCCGCGCTGCCCCCCGCGCCGCCAGCCCGGCCCCGCTCGCCCCCGCCGCGCTCACCCCCGCCTGCAGCACCACCAGGACCGAGGATGCTACACCCAGGTACATATGTACTACTACGTGTCGTAGTGGTGCGCTCCCCCGCGGCCGTGCGCCGCAAGCGTGCGCGCCGCGCTGCCCCCCGCGCCGCCAGCCCGGCCCCGCTCGCCCCCGCCGCGCTCACCCCCGCCTGCAGCACCACCAGGACCGAGGATGCTACACCCAGGTACATATGTACTACTACGTGTCGTAGTGGTGCGCTCCCCCGCGGCCGTGCGCCGCAAGCGTGCGCGCCGCGCTGCCCCCCGCGCCGCCAGCCCGGCCCCGCTCGCCCCCGCCGCGCTCACCCCCGCCTGCAGCACCACCAGGACCGAGGATGCTACACCCAGGTACATATGTACTACTACGTGTCGTAGTGGTGCGCTCCCCCGCGGCCGTGCGCCGCAAGCGTGCGCGCCGCGCTGCCCCCCGCGCCGCCAGCCCGGCCCCGCTCGCCCCCGCCGCGCTCACCCCCGCCTGCAGCACCACCAGGACCGAGGATGCTACACCCAGGTACATATGTACTACTACGTGTCGTAGTGGTGCGCTCCCCCGCGGCCGTGCGCCGCAAGCGTGCGCGCCGCGCTGCCCCCCGCGCCGCCAGCCCGGCCCCGCTCGCCCCCGCCGCGCTCACCCCCGCCTGCAGCACCACCAGGACCGAGGATGCTACACCCAGGTACATATGTACTACTACGTGTCGTAGTGGTGCGCTCCCCCGCGGCCGTGCGCCGCAAGCGTGCGCGCCGCGCTGCCCCCCGCGCCGCCAGCCCGGCCCCGCTCGCCCCCGCCGCGCTCACCCCCGCCTGCAGCACCACCAGGACCGAGGATGCTACACCCAGGTACATATGTACTACTACGTGTCGTAGTGGTGCGCTCCCCCGCGGCCGTGCGCCGCAAGCGTGCGCGCCGCGCTGCCCCCCGCGCCGCCAGCCCGGCCCCGCTCGCCCCCGCCGCGCTCACCCCCGCCTGCAGCACCACCAGGACCGAGGATGCTACACCCAGGTACATATGTACTACTACGTGTCGTAGTGGTGCGCTCCCCCGCGGCCGTGCGCCGCAAGCGTGCGCGCCGCGCTGCCCCCCGCGCCGCCAGCCCGGCCCCGCTCGCCCCCGCCGCGCTCACCCCCGCCTGCAGCACCACCAGGACCGAGGATGCTACACCCAGGTACATATGTACTACTACGTGTCGTAGTGGTGCGCTCCCCCGCGGCCGTGCGCCGCAAGCGTGCGCGCCGCGCTGCCCCCCGCGCCGCCAGCCCGGCCCCGCTCGCCCCCGCCGCGCTCACCCCCGCCTGCAGCACCACCAGGACCGAGGATGCTACACCCAGGTACATATGTACTACTACGTGTCGTAGTGGTGCGCTCCCCCGCGGCCGTGCGCCGCAAGCGTGCGCGCCGCGCTGCCCCCCGCGCCGCCAGCCCGGCCCCGCTCGCCCCCGCCGCGCTCACCCCCGCCTGCAGCACCACCAGGACCGAGGATGCTACACCCAGGTACATATGTACTACTACGTGTCGTAGTGGTGCGCTCCCCCGCGGCCGTGCGCCGCAAGCGTGCGCGCCGCGCTGCCCCCCGCGCCGCCAGCCCGGCCCCGCTCGCCCCCGCCGCGCTCACCCCCGCCTGCAGCACCACCAGGACCGAGGATGCTACACCCAGGTACATATGTACTACTACGTGTCGTAGTGGTGCGCTCCCCCGCGGCCGTGCGCCGCAAGCGTGCGCGCCGCGCTGCCCCCCGCGCCGCCAGCCCGGCCCCGCTCGCCCCCGCCGCGCTCACCCCCGCCTGCAGCACCACCAGGACCGAGGATGCTACACCCAGGTACATATGTACTACTACGTGTCGTAGTGGTGCGCTCCCCCGCGGCCGTGCGCCGCAAGCGTGCGCGCCGCGCTGCCCCCCGCGCCGCCAGCCCGGCCCCGCTCGCCCCCGCCGCGCTCACCCCCGCCTGCAGCACCACCAGGACCGAGGATGCTACACCCAGGTACATATGTACTACTACGTGTCGTAGTGGTGCGCTCCCCCGCGGCCGTGCGCCGCAAGCGTGCGCGCCGCGCTGCCCCCCGCGCCGCCAGCCCGGCCCCGCTCGCCCCCGCCGCGCTCACCCCCGCCTGCAGCACCACCAGGACCGAGGATGCTACACCCAGGTACATATGTACTACTACGTGTCGTAGTGGTGCGCTCCCCCGCGGCCGTGCGCCGCAAGCGTGCGCGCCGCGCTGCCCCCCGCGCCGCCAGCCCGGCCCCGCTCGCCCCCGCCGCGCTCACCCCCGCCTGCAGCACCACCAGGACCGAGGATGCTACACCCAGGTACATATGTACTACTACGTGTCGTAGTGGTGCGCTCCCCCGCGGCCGTGCGCCGCAAGCGTGCGCGCCGCGCTGCCCCCCGCGCCGCCAGCCCGGCCCCGCTCGCCCCCGCCGCGCTCACCCCCGCCTGCAGCACCACCAGGACCGAGGATGCTACACCCAGGTACATATGTACTACTACGTGTCGTAGTGGTGCGCTCCCCCGCGGCCGTGCGCCGCAAGCGTGCGCGCCGCGCTGCCCCCCGCGCCGCCAGCCCGGCCCCGCTCGCCCCCGCCGCGCTCACCCCCGCCTGCAGCACCACCAGGACCGAGGATGCTACACCCAGGTACATATGTACTACTACGTGTCGTAGTGGTGCGCTCCCCCGCGGCCGTGCGCCGCAAGCGTGCGCGCCGCGCTGCCCCCCGCGCCGCCAGCCCGGCCCCGCTCGCCCCCGCCGCGCTCACCCCCGCCTGCAGCACCACCAGGACCGAGGATGCTACACCCAGGTACATATGTACTACTACGTGTCGTAGTGGTGCGCTCCCCCGCGGCCGTGCGCCGCAAGCGTGCGCGCCGCGCTGCCCCCCGCGCCGCCAGCCCGGCCCCGCTCGCCCCCGCCGCGCTCACCCCCGCCTGCAGCACCACCAGGACCGAGGATGCTACACCCAGGTACATATGTACTACTACGTGTCGTAGTGGTGCGCTCCCCCGCGGCCGTGCGCCGCAAGCGTGCGCGCCGCGCTGCCCCCCGCGCCGCCAGCCCGGCCCCGCTCGCCCCCGCCGCGCTCACCCCCGCCTGCAGCACCACCAGGACCGAGGATGCTACACCCAGGTACATATGTACTACTACGTGTCGTAGTGGTGCGCTCCCCCGCGGCCGTGCGCCGCAAGCGTGCGCGCCGCGCTGCCCCCCGCGCCGCCAGCCCGGCCCCGCTCGCCCCCGCCGCGCTCACCCCCGCCTGCAGCACCACCAGGACCGAGGATGCTACACCCAGGTACATATGTACTACTACGTGTCGTAGTGGTGCGCTCCCCCGCGGCCGTGCGCCGCAAGCGTGCGCGCCGCGCTGCCCCCCGCGCCGCCAGCCCGGCCCCGCTCGCCCCCGCCGCGCTCACCCCCGCCTGCAGCACCACCAGGACCGAGGATGCTACACCCAGGTACATATGTACTACTACGTGTCGTAGTGGTGCGCTCCCCCGCGGCCGTGCGCCGCAAGCGTGCGCGCCGCGCTGCCCCCCGCGCCGCCAGCCCGGCCCCGCTCGCCCCCGCCGCGCTCACCCCCGCCTGCAGCACCACCAGGACCGAGGATGCTACACCCAGGTACATATGTACTACTACGTGTCGTAGTGGTGCGCTCCCCCGCGGCCGTGCGCCGCAAGCGTGCGCGCCGCGCTGCCCCCCGCGCCGCCAGCCCGGCCCCGCTCGCCCCCGCCGCGCTCACCCCCGCCTGCAGCACCACCAGGACCGAGGATGCTACACCCAGGTACATATGTACTACTACGTGTCGTAGTGGTGCGCTCCCCCGCGGCCGTGCGCCGCAAGCGTGCGCGCCGCGCTGCCCCCCGCGCCGCCAGCCCGGCCCCGCTCGCCCCCGCCGCGCTCACCCCCGCCTGCAGCACCACCAGGACCGAGGATGCTACACCCAGGTACATATGTACTACTACGTGTCGTAGTGGTGCGCTCCCCCGCGGCCGTGCGCCGCAAGCGTGCGCGCCGCGCTGCCCCCCGCGCCGCCAGCCCGGCCCCGCTCGCCCCCGCCGCGCTCACCCCCGCCTGCAGCACCACCAGGACCGAGGATGCTACACCCAGGTACATATGTACTGTCACAAAATAAATCTTTACATAAATTAAATGCGTCACTCACTTCAAACTTAATTTTTACAATCTTAAAACTTATAACATCACTCTAAATACAGAAATAACATGACCACTTACCTGTAATAAATAATTATTAACTAGAAAACGTGCTCTGATGTGTACTCAGTAACAGTAACACTAATCGTTAACCACAACATTTACGACACAAAAGATTATCTAACACTCACATACATAATATACTATACTTAATTATTTTCAGAAAATTTTAGACTTTGTAAAACCTGTAATAAATAATTATTAACTAGAAAACTTGCTCTGATGTGTACTCAGTAACAGTAACACTAATCGTTAACCACAACATTTACGACACAAAAGATTATCTAACACTCACATACATAATATTATACTTAATTATTTTCAGAAAATTTTAGACTTTGTAAACCCATCTCTATCACTCATACCTGTGCGGCTGTCTGTTTCTAAACTCGATGTTCTTTATAAACTGTTTATTCCCCAAAGCGGCAACACTTTACTATGTAATTGATACTATATTGTTAGCGATACGAAGGCGTGCTCAAAATATACAGTATCTCCTTTTCATTGTTATTGGATTTATGTCGCATTAGAAAAACTGCAGTTTAAAACAGACTAATACAGCGATCTGAAGATCTGAATCATACATCGAGCGCGTAGAGGTATTGTATAGTTTGAGCATGCCATAATATCGCTGCAAGTGTAGCGAGCCTTCGGCAAGCAGTTTATTATTGTCTGTGCATACAGTGTGTATTGTTGCGGCAGGTCGGCGCGCGCGCATCGCGTGCTAGTGCGGGCCCTCGTGCACGCGCGCGGGAGGTAACTATGTCCGTTATTGTTACATGTAAACAACACGGCTTTTTGAGAATACTAGTTGACATGTAATTGGCGACTGTGTTTGTCCATACATATCACATAAGCTGTTGGTAAACTATTACATTTATTAAAAATAAATAAATTCATATACCTTCATCCACGTAGACACGATTATTAAAACAACGGAAAGCTCTACCCTACAGCGCTAGATATACTAATAAAAGACGTAATATAGCTTGTCCACAAAATTCAACAAAACATTTTTATATCCAAAATTTACCCGTACCTCGGACCTCTCCTATATAATAAACTCGTAAACAAACATTTATTCTCTGAAGTACCTATACAAATTGTAACAGAATCCTCAAGGAGGCTTTCCGAAGTATGTCTTACGAAGAAACAGAGAATTTACTGTGTTAAAGTAAATACAGTCCCGTTGCAGAATTCATACAGACGCGACCGAGTATCGATACAGTCGTACGCTGTAGTGACTATGTAAGTACTTGTGAACGCCTGTCTGTACCCTCACAGGCGCGGCACTGCACTCTTCCTTTGCCTGAAGTCGCCCGACGCGTTCGCGCGTTAGTGACGATGCTGAAGTTGTGCTGATTCGATACTATGCGATTGTAGCGCTACTGAACCGTTGCCGTCCGTTTTGCAAATGCGATAAACGGCCAACAGTAGCGATGCAACTCACTACTGCATCGCTGCAAAAAGCGGCCGTGGGTGACCGCCCTAGACAGTTTAGTTATACAACGTGGCGCAACAATGGCGACATTAATTCAATACACGGGTAGGGCTAGTGGCCAGTAATCATAAAAATTATAACAACATAAAAAAAATCGTAACTTAAAAACTTCTACCTGCGCCGCTCGCCGACATAGGGCTCTCTCTCTTTCCTTCAATTCGCCTTCTCTTTGCACGATAATTGTTTTAATTACATTGATGCGATGTTATGATCCGTGACCCCGGCAAATGACCCCTGCGCTACAGTTCTTTAAGTCAGGTTGCTCTAAGATGCTATTTTAGAAAATTGTTAATAAATAAATAAATATTAATGTTTAATTAAATTAAAATATATTCATAAAACTAAAACGCGAAGCCGTATACGTGTGTTAAATTAATGTCGCCATTAAAGCACCTCGCTGTATATACTTGTATATACTTAATCGATTGTCTGCGCGTGCCAGTAGTATAACAAATTTACAACACCCCGTCGTTTTTGCGTCGGGGGTTAATTAAATTGATGTGTAAATGCGCAGGAGCAGCGAGAGTGGCGGCGCGTCACTCACGTCGTCGGAACTGGACACTGGCACCACCTCGCCCGACTTCTGAGGAACCCTCGCCACAGTACACACCGCTGGGACAAAGGGCACATGTGTCATGTCGTGCCCTTACTTACACAATATGTAGAGATGAATGTCTCGCGTTACACACACTGTGGCAGTAGGTAAAATAACTCGGTCGTAAACATGGCACATCGAGCCTAGTAGACTTCCCACGCAGGACGACGATGTACGCAGCCGAACTGTTTCCAAAACTTAGTAGACTTCCCACGCAGGACGACGATGTACGCAGCCGACCTGTTTCCAAAACTTAGTAGACTCCCACCCAGGACGACGATGTACGCAGCCGAACTGTTTCCAAAACTTAGTAGACTTCCCACGCAGGACGACGATGTACGCAGCCGAACTGTTTCCAAAACTTAGTAGACTTCCCACGCAGGACGACGATGTCCGTAGCCGAACTGTTTCCAAAACTTAGTAGACTCCCACCCAGGACGACGATGTACGCAGCCGACCTGTTTCCAAAACTTAGTAGACTTCCCACGCAGGACGACGATGTACGCAGCCGAACTGTTTCCAAAACTTAGTAGACTTCCCACGCAGGACGACGATGTCCGTAGCCGAACTGTTTCCAAAACTTAGTAGACTCCCACCCAGGACGACGATGTACGCAGCCGACCTGTTTCCAAAACTTAGTAGACTTCCCACGCAGGACGACGATGTACGCAGCCGAACTGTTTCCAAAACTTAGTAGACTTCCCACGCAGGACGACGATGTACGCAGCCGAACTGTTTCCAAAACTTAGTAGACTTCCCACGCAGGACGACGATGTCCGTAGCCGAACTGTTTCCAAAACTTAGTAGACTCCCACCCAGGACGACGATGTACGCAGCCGACCTGTTTCCAAAACTTAGTAGACTTCCCACGCAGGACGACGATGTACGCAGCCGAACTGTTTCCAAAACTTAGTAGACTTCCCACGCAGGACGACGATGTCCGTAGCCGAACTGTTTCCAAAACTTAGTAGACTCCCACCCAGGACGACGATGTACGCAGCCGACCTGTTTCCAAAACTTAGTAGACTTCCCACGCAGGACGACGATGTACGCAGCCGAACTGTTTCCAAAACTTAGTAGACTTCCCACGCAGGACGACGATGTCCGTAGCCGAACTGTTTCCAAAACTTAGTAGACTCCCACCCAGGACGACGATGTACGCAGCCGACCTGTTTCCAAAACTTAGTAGACTTCCCACGCAGGACGACGATGTACGCAGCCGAACTGTTTCCAAAACTTAGTAGACTTCCCACGCAGGACGACGATGTCCGTAGCCGAACTGTTTCCAAAACTTAGTAGACTCCCACCCAGGACGACGATGTACGCAGCCGACCTGTTTCCAAAACTTAGTAGACTTCCCACGCAGGACGACGATGTACGCAGCCGAACTGTTTCCAAAACTTAGTAGACTTCCCACGCAGGACGACGATGTCCGTAGCCGAACTGTTTCCAAAACTTAGTAGACTTCCACCCAGGACGACGATGTACGCAGCCGACCTGTTTCCAAAACTTAGTAGACTCCCACGCAGGACGACGATGTACAGACGCCAGCACATCAAGCTACTACAATCTGTCAAATTTCTTTAATAGATTTTCAACTTTATCGCTAAAGCATTAAGGTTCAAGATTGATTGGGAAAATCTGACAGTTTTGGGTAGCCTGACCTGCTGGCGTCTGTACGTAGCCGAAAGGTTTTCAAAACTCAATGTGTCATATTAAAGCCCAAATACTGTACCTATAATATTATAAGGAAGTGGAAAGTATTTTATTTACTTTTGGAAAACTTACAGCTAATCACAATAGTTACTGAGTTTTTAACATGATGATGGCCAATTACAAGTTTTCACACATAGAATAACAACTAACTATGTACTAGGTAGCAGACAGTGTTACTTTCGCATAGGTACTTCATATTCGTTTAAAGCATAAAGTAAGTAAGTATGAGTAATAAGTATATTTTTTGGTAAGATTTTTGATCAAATAAATCCGCGCTACGCACTTTAGACTTTCAACAGTTCACATCCACCAAAAAACAGCTGACGGATACGAATCGACGTACTCATAACCTCACAGAGGTCATTAACCTATAGGATTTCGATTCGCATCCGTCATCTGTTTATTATATTATTATTTTTTATTTATTTATTTTATTTATTAGTACTTGCCTAGTTTACAGATGTGTAGGTACGTGTGTTTATGATTTGTTTTAATCACACCTAGGTTCCTTTTCGTAGGCGAATATCAATATACCTACATATGTTTCTGTCACACATTTTGTTAATTGGATAATATCTATCGAGTCTTGTTCAAACTGGTGATAATCAATAATTTAATCAATAATAATAACGTATTTAGAAAAACTAACAATTATCGATATCCATATCTCGGCGCTTCGCATCACTACTACCGCCGTCGCGCGTACCGTAAGTACATATGACTGGGATGATGGTATGTAGGCGACATGAACCACGCCTCCAAGCCATATCCCTCGATATCCGTGGTTGATCCTGTGTACACTTTCCAGACTAACTACTTACTTTAATAAAAATCAAAATAATAAAATTTCCTTTATTTATTTATTACAGCATGGAAGACTTACAGTTCAAAAAAAACTACTACTACTTATTACTTATACTTACTTACTTTATGCTATATATACTTTCCACTTCCTTATAATATTATACAGTATTTGGGCTTTAATATGGCACATCGAGATGTCCTCAGCCGAAAGGTTTACAAAACTCGATGTGCCATATTAAAGCCGAAATATTGTATCATATTATAAGGAAGTGGAACGAACGGACGGATGCGGATGTGGTGAACGTTCTTAAAATTACGAGAATTTGTGTTGAAATGTTTTAAATCACGTCTAAACTGTCTATGGAGTATCTTAATTTGACAGGACTAAACTAATATTTTATCTTCTGTCCATTTCTTAATAAAATAGAAAGAAAAAGATGCACTGCACTTAAATTTAGTTTAAATTGTGAACAAAGGAATCGGCGCCATTGTTTAATTCCCGTTTAATCCGCGGCGGCCGCGCCCCTTGGATCACTTATGATAAGTCTGCAGTCCCCGCAAGTGTGCTTGATGATTATAAGTGTAGCTGTAAACGAATATTTTTAAAGCTTTTTGTGTTATTTGTTAAATACGGTTTTGGTAAATAAACTTTATTGGTATTTTTTTATGTTTTTTTTTTGGCTATTCTTTTTCCTGTAAAATTATTTAATTTGGTTCGTCTCAATTTGTATACCCATGATGCAACTTATGACGAGTTATGTCATAATGCGATAATAGAAAACACAATTTGCACAGCTTCCTTCCCTACCTACGTTGAATGAAAACCAGCGCGAGCGTGACGTCCGCGTCGGTGTGTCGCTGTGTGGTGTGTGGTGTGGCTGTGTGGTTTGTGGTGTAGCTGTGTGGTGTGTGGTTGCAGGCTTGCAGACGATGTTGCGTGCTGAATGAGAGGTGCTCATTTAAGTCCAATTGATTTATACGTATACTTTCTGATTCTTAATATCATGTGGAATAAAATCAAGGTTAAAATCAAAATTACCATTATTTCTTCTTTCTTTCTTGCTCTTTTTTTTCTATGAAAACTAACATTTACCAATTTTACTACTGAAACATGCCATAATAATTTATCGAAAAAGTAGATATATTGAAGATGCTCCGCCGAGAGAGAGTAAGGGCCGGTGTTCGAAGACACGCGGCGCGGGCCGGAGGAAAACATTGACAATACGACGAATCATAATGACGCAATGTTTAGCGCTGGTAGCGCAACGACGTCAATAGCAAGCCCAACCGACAATCTTGGCAATTCTTGAGGAAAGGTGAATGTGAATGACGTTCTTGGGAACGGTGGGGATTATTTTAGGAACGGTTCATTAAAAAATAGCCATGTTGTGCGCCGTGCGGCGGCCGTTCATTATATTGTTCGTCTTATGATTACCTAGCTACCTACGTAAGACGAGATGACATGTATAGTATAGTAGAACAAGATGAATGTATGGTAGAAGATGAATGTATAGTGTATAGTACAAGGTTTATGGTTTGTCTTGTAAGTACTTACACGACGAAATTCTTGGTGGGCGGAGCTGGGCGGTGCTAAAGCCGCTTGCTCACGCGCAGGCTCCGCCCCCCTGTGGCGCGCCCCCAGGCTCTAAGGGCCGAGCACACTGTATCTACCACCACGCACAACATGCCTTGAAGCTGGCATACATGTTGTTGTAGCTGTTGGCATGCAATGTACTTAGTTTTAATACATATGTAGTTTTGATGTTGTCATTTCCCAAATTAATACAGCAAATGTGTATGCATATTAGTAGGTTCCTGGATATTAATTACTGATTGATTGATTTTTAATACTTTGTACAGTCGACCGCCTCTATAACCAGTGTGCCAGTGTTCTGTCCACCATGATGTATGATGCCGACTATGCCGAGACGTGGACGCGCAGGAGGCTGTGTACAGGGTGAGATGAGAGTGAGAGTACAGAGAGCCATGAAGCGTTATATGCTTGGCATAAGACTTATAGACCGAGTTGCAGACATCGAGATCCGCAGACCAAAACTATTAGCATTATGAAAATGAACTTTATTAATTTACTAGCTTCTGCCCGCGGCTTCGCCCGCGTGGATGTCAGAAATTATCCCACGGGAACGTGCTATCCTAATAAAAAGTATGTCCTTCCCTAGGATGCCATCTATCTCTTTGCCAAATCAGAAGTTCAGTAGTTTAGGTGTGAAAATGTAACATACAGTTTCAAGTTTAAATCCTCCCCTTAAAAACCGAATTACCCCTTTTTGCCCCGTCAGGGGTCAATTTTCGACAATTTTACATACTTATTATTAATTATTTTCTGTCAAAACTATTAATACTGAGTTTCGAGTTAATTCGACCGCGCATTCAATTACTTCCACACAAACTTCAACACCCCTATATCCCTCTTTGAGGGGTAGTTTTGAAAAACTTATAGGTAATAATAAACTTTATTACTTACTTAGGCGAGTATTCTTGCCAAGTTTCAAGTTTATTAACCTAATGAAGAAGATTTTTCATATAAACTGTATCCCTACTTTTCAACCCCACAGGGGTGAAATTAAAAAAAAAATCGTTTGAGATGTAAGTATTTATAACTTGACTTAAAGATTATTTATACTTATATTTGAGTTAATCAAGCCATGCAGTAAAATCCTCCCCTGTAAAATTGACTACCCCTTTTCAGCCCGTCACTGGTAATTATCGAAAAACCCTGATACACATTATTCTTTACTTTCGATCGTAGGTATAAATAGTGAGTTTCAAGATAATCGGACCGCGCGCTATAATTCTTCCATACAAACTTTAAAACCCGCCAATCCCCTTTTAGGGGGTAGTTTAGAAAAACATAAAATGGCAAACTTCATAATTTACTTAGATTAGTATTGGTGCCAAGTTTCAAGTTTATTAACTCAAGGAATAAGATTTTCCATACAAACAAAATCCCCCCATTTCACCCTCTTAGCGGGAGAAATACGAAAAACCCTTTCGTAGTAGATACCTACTCTTCACTAACAACACACTCTCCAAATTTCATGTCTCTAGGATCAGCGGTTTAGGCTGTGCGTTGATATATCAGTCAGTCAGGACTTTGAATTTTATATTATATAGATTTTAAATCTAAAGTTACAGTCTTGAAACATATTCAAAAACCAATAAGGTAACATAGAAGGTATTAATCAGTCAGTAATTAAGCTAGGTAGTAGCTAGCAAGTAGGTATTAGAACGATCGGCATTGCCGATTAGTCGGCCGACTAATCGACATTTTGAAAACCGATTAGTCGGTTAGTCGGCAAATACTATAGTCGGCCCATCTCTAATCTTAAGATAAAATATTATAGTATCTTAGCCGTGTGCAGCACCCCTTAGTGAACTCCACTGCGGGTGACGTAACCTACGACAAACTTATTATTTACGGTAGGTATAGTAATCGGGTCTAGGGATCGAACCGCAAAATTAAGTTTTTTTTTATTGTATATACTTTTCCGGGATAAAAAGTACCCAGTGTGGTGCCCAGGATCATCTGCCTGCCTTTTCCCAACTATGTTGGGGTCGGCTTCCAGTCTAACCGGATGCAGCTGAATACCATTTTTTCCAGTGTGGTGCCCAGGATATTAAAGAATAATTATACCAAGTTTCATCGTAATCGAACCGGTAGTTTTTACCTGAACAAACAGACAGACAAAAAAATTTTTTAATCACAATTTTGGGTTCGGTGTCGGTCTAGTAACACCCTCTGCCATTTATTTTTTTGATATTTTCAATGTACAGAATTTTCACTTCTACAGATTTATTATAGGTACATACGTATAGATATGTCTTAGTAATTAAGAAGTTTGATGAGAATGCGCCGGCATTGTAAGAGTGCGCAGTTGATAATTAATTCTAATTTTGACACAGATCACATACAAAATTTGTGCAGTGTGCGACACCTACATGTGAAGTGTGCAGCACCTACATGTGAAGTGTGCAGCACCTACATGCGCTGTGCATTCTTCATGCCACCACTCATTGCAAACTACACATACAATCCAGTCTTCAATGATTGGTTCTTTATGAATTTCACCACAGCGCATCAAGTTTTCTCAAAACCATGTTTTGATTTTGGGTTATCAATGTTCCCTTTTGATTGGTTTGTCTTGTTGCCGTCTTTGGTTTAGGCTTTTCAATATGTTTGCGACGGACGCGGCCGCAGCCCTAGATTTGGGGGGGGGGGGGGGGGGGTCACCATGGGTGCCGAGGAATATTAATAAGGGAGGTACATCTCCTCGTTGGTCTAGTGGTCGCCAGCGTTACTGCTGAGCATGAGGTCCTGGGTTCAATTCCTAGGTTGAGTACAGTGTTGTTAGGTTTTTCCATCAGAAATTTCTCAGAAGCAGCCTGGAGTCTAGATTTATGCCTGGTTGGTGGCAGGAGGCTCACCCCCTATGACATGGGACTTAAACATAACTGGCGAAATGGGGTATAAGTACCTACTACATGAAGGTACACCCCTACGTAACCCTTCGGGGACTAAAGATTACTTAGGGTGGGAAGAGCGAGCTCGAAAATTTTAACATCCCGCTTCGGTTTGGTTTTATATTTTCAAGCAGAAATAGGAGTTACATTGTCGACTTATCCAGGCAAGCCCAAGTAACTACGAGAATGTAGAATTCAAGAGCGAGCGAAGCGAGCTCGAAAATTTTGCACACTCTCGGATAGGTTCGATTTTCTTCCATTCAAAAGGAGTAGGAATTACTTGCTTTGTCTTGAGTTATGAAGAAAATTTACGAAATAAGAAGAACAAAGAACAAATGTGTACCTAAGTTTGCGCGTTCAGTCTCATACGTAAGTACGTTCATTACCAATTGTTCATACTGGTGTCGCAGATGCAAAATGGCTTCAACTAATGTCGCCGGCACTGTCTTCAGACTGTGTTGGCTTGCTAAAACTCACAACATAAAAATCGATTTACTTCAATCTATTGATTTTACAACACATTAAAATTGAAGAATAATAAAATCAAAGAGTAATAAAAACTTCAAACTTACCTGGCGCATCGTGTTTTCTCGGTAAACCAATTCCGGGACCGGTAACAATGCCGAGCTAGTTTATAACAACACTGTCGTGAGCTACGAACTTCACTCTGCTCCCGAGCTATGGTGAAGTCTGCGCATTCTTACAGACCGTACCTACAGTTTTAGACGACCCTACCCTAGTACACCTACATACCGCCAGTTACCTACATTTATGTCCCATGTAATGGGGGGCGAGCCTATCGCCATCAACTGGGCACAAATCCGACTCCGAGCTGCTACTGAAAAATTCCAGACGGAAAAACCCAATAACACTGCACGAGCCAGAAATCGAACTTGGGACCTCATGCTCAGCAGTAGCGCAGGTATCAGGTACCTAAGTTAAAGTAAAATAACGAATAGAAACAACAAAAAGTTCTTTGACTTCATATTTAATTACAAATTAGGTAACAGCACCGCACACCGCGCGTTGTGAATGTTTGTATCTTTATTTAGAAAACAAATCTATTTATAAAAATCCGTAAACGCCTTAAAGATTTTTAGACTATAGAATAGATATTGATAGGCATAATACAAGAACACACGGCACTTTGGCATTTTATAAAATTGGTAAACAATAAATAACCTTGCCTCTACGCTGACTAAGTCACAACACGATATACCCTGAACTGAACACAGATCTGTGATCATACTTCATAACAAACAATAAATTACTAGACGCTAATGTGATAATAAATAGGTACATTATTGCTACGTAAGGAACATCAGTGGCAAATTAAACTAGCGCACTGTCGGGCGCGGGGTCACTCCTTGGCCTTGTTGGGGTTCTCTTTGATGCAGGAGCAGCCGATGGAAACGGTAAGGTATTCTTCTTCGCCGGTGCCGGCTTTCTTCACCTGCACCACGTCCTGCACCTCGGTGCACGAGAACTTGGTGGCGCCGGCCAGCGGCAGTGCGCCGCAGCACGGCATGACTTTGCCGTTGCCTACTGGACACATCTCGTATGGGTCGTCTTTACACTTGATCATTTTGATTTTTTTCGGTATTCTGTCCTCGTCAATGTCGTACTTTACTTGCGTCCTGCAGACGGTAAGGTCTCGGGCTAAAGCGAACGCCATGCCGTTAGGTTTGGCCACCACTGCGCACGCCGCGCACGCGAAGATCGCAATCAAGAGGTACTTTGTACTTGACATGTTCAATGCGGAAAATGAGAGCGGTTTGGAGAGGTGTGCGCGCTTGCTGAGATAACTCGGGAAATTGTGTAGAGGACCGGCTCGTGCGCTGTTATATAGGTAGGATTCGTGTCGAGCGGCTGTGTCACTGGCATAGTACGTGTTACGGGCGTAGGTACCTACACAAGACACTCACACACACAAGAAATAAATACCCATTGACCAAGATTATGTCTGGACTTCAAAAGAGACTGTGACCTCTGAGTTTGTTTCGGCCTTTCTTTTCAAACTAGTCAGATAAGAAACGCTGACTTCATCTAGTTTTTAAAATATGATTGACGTGTATAAGTGTTTGTACAAACCTACTTACAGAATAAAATCATTTTCATCCCACCATCTCGGAAAGAGTATTTTTAATCTTCAATATCTGAGTGGAAACGCCGTTTTTATTCTCTAGAGGATAAAGTAAATTGAATTTAGAACATCGTGTGCACTAAGTTTGTGAATTAAAAAAAACATTATCTAAACCTATTTACTGCTACCTCTATGGTGCCGAATATATCATACAACTTTTTTTTAATTTGTTAAAAACTCAGACTCGGAACCTTCTTGGTGTTCTTTTTTCAATTTGCATTTTTTCACGTCATTGTTAAACCTTATATTAAAAACAAGAAACTTGAAAACAAGTGAAAAAACTAAAATGAGTGATTCTAGCGACGAGGAAGTTTGCTTGACGCCAACAGAATTGACTGAAACTGTTAATAATGCGCAAATGAGCTTTCTCCCTCAACAATCACGCGAGAAGTATTTAAAACAGTACGATATGTTCAACACGTGGCGACTAGCAAAAGGAGCCAAAACTTTCTCAGAAAACGTTTTGCTGGCATATTTTATAGAATTATCCGAGAACAAGAAAGCAAGCACTCTATGGAGTACGTATTCGATGCTAAAAGCAACAATAAAGATGAAAAAAGACAAACATATCGATACCTATCCTAAATTAGTGGCATTTTTACATTTAGTCATTTCCTTGCTGAGGTGGAATGAAAAGTTACGTGTTGCACTCGAGTGCAAAGATTTTTCACCTCGTGCTCTTTTGATTCCCTCGCTTGCTCGGTCATCAAAATTGAACACGCGGTTAAAAAGTAACTTTGCACTCTTGTATAACAAATAACTATTATCGTTTAATCATAACATAAACACCGTGAAAAACCTAAAATTATCTATCCTATTTTGTTAAAAAAACTAATTTACTTTTGGAAAACAACTATGTAAATCAAGACGTAACTACATCCAAACGACATCTAATGGCGCCTGCGCATAGTGCGCGCTACACATAAGACACTTAAACGGTCGCCCGGTGGCCAGGCGATGGACCCACATTCAGGGTTTAATTTCAAAAGCCAAATACATTCAGTTTCATTATTATCTCCTTTATTCAATAAACAATCACATTATTAAAAAATTGAATAGGTATATAATAATAACATTTAAAAATATAAAAAACTGGTAGGACTTTCAGATTCATATTTGTGATACGAGTAGGTAAGCTAAATACCAAAACTGTTGTGTGACACTGTCCACTAAAATAACCATTTTTTGACAGATGAAACTAGTGATTGCAAGAACGTAAAATTTCGATTATTTACACTTTAACTTGTAAGTATGTAGTATCGATTATCGATTTTTTGCTATAGAATAAAAATTGGGGCGGTTTCTATGCCTGTGTATTATTAAATACAATATTTATTTGGTTGTTTAATTTTCGATGAACAAAACCCGCATTTCATTCTTTTCAAAATATACCTATAGGTATTTGGGATTTTTTAACGTATATATTTTATTGATATGTGTGTAGATGCAAAGTTTTTCTATACTGATGTACATATAGGTAATATAAAATGATTACTTTCGATTTATTCATTTGAAGCGCATACATTCGATCCCATCACTTAATACGATAGAATGTAAATATTTAATACGCATAACATTTCTTTTTTGTAAGAACTATAAAGTCTGTAAGTAGTCATAAATAAGGTAATTCAATAAGAAAAGGCAGTTTGTATATTTATTTTATAACGCATTTTAGAGTTAACTTGTACATGCGTAATCTGGAATAGTTACGTTCTAGGCAGTTGTAAAAAACGAATAACCTAGTGGACAGAGTGTAACCAATCCGAAGCCGTGTCTCATGAAGGCTGAAGAGTAGGGCCGATGACAGAATTGTCACAATCTGACAATGTAAAGTGTCTGTCAATGGCAATTGTCACAATCTGACAATGTCAAGAGATTGTCAATAGCAATTGCATTGTTATTGCCTTCTAAAGAACTCAAACATACAGCAGATTAAGAGAGTACTGTTATGGTACTAATATCCTTAATAACTAATCCCTTTAGGCCTGTTCGGTTTCTGTTTAGACTGAGCGATGCCACCTAATATACTTAGGCTATCAGAGGATAGCCGACTATGTTTAGTTACACTACTCACTATACTTCGACTTTTAATTGTATTCAGTAACTTGACAGTTCAAAGAAAAATAATGTTACCATACTAAAACTAATAGTGTTGGGGTAGTGAACGATATAGCGTAAAGAACTAATGATAAAAATGGTTTAATTTAAATAAAACTAAATATTCGTAATATTTTCGTATTTCGTCGAATATTCGAAAAATTTAAACAATTCCCAAAATGTCTTGGAAGAAAAAAGACATTCAAGAGTGGCTGAATGATAATAATAATCAATACATTCTAACTAAGTTGTACTACTGAGAAACAAAATATTTAACAAATTCTACAATTTTTTATAGTGTATACCTATCATGTTTATAAGGCAAGCTATTAAAAAAATAAGAAGTTTGCATTCAAATACATTATTTAAGTTCATTCAATTTCGGTCATTCTTGCACCACCCCACTATCTTTTTTTTGTCAAAATGTGGTAACCCTTCAACTGTCAAGTTACTGAATACAATTAAAAGTCGAAGTATAGCTGACCATACAGATGTAGCCCTGTCCAAATTTCAGTAAATTTTTACGTTTTGGATAGATTACAATTTATGGATTACAACATGATTATTCTAACTGTTGAATATTTTCCTTGTGTGTACCTATAGCCATTTCTTTTATCCTATTTCCTTTATCGCGTTTTTAACAATGGCTTAAATCCGCTCTAAACCCATTTACGTATTACGTTATTACGATACATTTGGACACAGTTGAGGATATACAATGAGCACATACCTACATACGTCATACCTTGGCCAACAGTAGTTTCATATACATAATTTAGTGTTTTTTCCTACTTTCCTCGCCGCAAAGCATTATTTAACACTAGCTGCGTCCCGCGGTTTCACCCGCATAAGTTTTGATCTCGTGGGAATATCGGAATTAAAAGTTGTCCTATATGTTAATCCTGGTTATAAACCATCGGTGTACCAAATTTCATCCAAATTCGTTCAGTAGATTTTGCGTGAAAGAGTAACAAACATCCATCCATAAAAACTTTCACATTTATAATATTAGTAGGATACTGAACTTTAATAGTTGCCTATCTAACTGAGTCGGTGGTTATGAATTTATGACATAACACAAACTCACGCGTGTATTCCGAAAGGTTAGGCAGAGATGTACCTACTCTAGTAGTACACCCACACTTCATCAAACAACAAAATAACTATTATGCTATTAATTTATGCGTTACTATTATTTTCAGTGATCTGTTTTTCGTCATGGTTCCTCAGTTGTCACTGCTTGTGGTAGCGTCGTGGGTCCGGTTGACTCCTTCTCTCAATTCTCGATTTAAAAAGGCGTTCGAATCGGTTGATAATGACGTCTTATTAAGGAAGCTTGCGAAAATTGGATGTACACTGCCTCTGCTGCAGTCCTCCGTCCTTTGCACTCGCAGCGTATGTAGTGAAGCTACTGCGTGGCGGGGCGCATAACCCAGCTTTGCGTACCAGACCGGTACGTGTGGAGGCGGCGACGCTCGTCCCTGCTTACTGTGCCTGCAGCCAGAACCAACCTACTGGCGAGAACTCCTCTCACAAGAGCCATGCGTGTGGTGAACGAGGTTCACGAGAGAGTTGATGTATCGTGGTGCAACTTGAGGGAATTCGCAAAAGTTACATTATATATAATATGTTATTTAGATGTAGGTTACCCAGGGTTCGTATTACCCAGTAACTGGGTTGTGGAGGTCAGATAGGCAGTCGCTCCATGTAAAATACTGGTATTCAGCTGCATCCGGTTAGACTGGAAGCCGACCCCAACATAGTTGGGAAAAAGGCTAGGCAGATGATGATGATGATTTAGGAAGAAGAAGAAGAAAAGAAGAAGAAGAAGGAGAAGAAGATTTAGGATATTGTATGTAATTTTATAAGATGTAGATTGTGGATTTCGATTTTTGGATTTAGCATGTAAGGCCTCTGTATCGCATTGGATCGCTGATCTGTAATGGTAGTTGTAGGTAAGATTTGAATAAATAAATAAAAAATATGGCGAATATATGTCTTCGCCATATTTTTATCTAGTTGAGGGAAGGAGTCAACAGGACCCACGACAAAACCCATAGATCAGCCGCGAACAGTAAGACGAGCAGTCACCACAAGCTGCACCCAGCTTGTGGTGACTGGTCGTCTTGCTGAGCATGGTTTTTTTACTGTTATTAGTAAACTATTTATTTTACTTCCATAGTCCTAGTTTATCATTTGTGACTTCCAAGTTACAGCTACACAGGGTGACTTGTAACTTGACGTATTCCTTCCAGGACGCGATAGTGTGACCCATTTGCAACAATTAAGCACCACATAAAACCTAGGTGGAAATTTATGGGATTCGAGAAAACTCAATATTTTTGTATTTTTTAAAATTTGTCGGAATTTGTCACTAAATAAATATCACTTTTCTCTAAATTCTTGAATTTAATGGCCTTCATTGTTATTCCATTGATACTTGATACCTGATACAGGCGCGGTCGCAGCCCAAGATTTGGGGGGGGGGGTCACCATGGGTGTCGAGAAATATTAACCTTTTGAACGCCATTGTCACATATACGTGACAAGCAAGCGCGTGCCCTGTACGCCAACGACACAAATATGTGACAAAAAATGCGGTGCACTTTATCACGAAATAAACAATTAAATCATTACTTTTGTGTGTTTTTATTTGCATACCTTAAATATTTAAGCTCTTGTCCATATTTAATTGCTTGAAACGAATTAAATTATACCATGGATATTGGAAAGATGACAAAAAAGGAGAACTTAAACGTTTAAAAAGGAGTGTTCTCACACGCCAAAGTCTTCTATATGTGACCGCTAGTGACGTGACGTATGATTGATAATATCCATAAATCCTTACTAAAATTCATGTGAAACTATAACTTTCAATTAATGTGATTATATTATTTTTGCATCAACTCATCGTAGATCTCATCCCTGCCCCTGGGCTGGATTGGGGTCAAGAGTGAGCCTATATTTGTTAATAAAAAAAAGACAATTTTATTCCACGAATAAAAATTATCCGTCGTTAGAGAAATCAGCCCTAAGCGTACAAATGGGAAGACATTTTCATTTAATCACCTATCTAACGAGGTACAAATATATTTTTTTTTATATAGATTTCGATGAAACAGTCGATAATGCTGGCAACGATCGAATTTGCAAATGATTGAAATATTTAAAACTAGCTTCTGCCCGCGGCTTCGCCCGCGTGGATGTCGGATATTATCCCACGGGAACGTGCTAGGATGAAATGTATGTGCTTCCCCAGAATGCCACAAAGAAAACCAACAAATACAACAACAACAACTAATAGAATTTGTTCTCAATTGTGTCTCATTAGTGGTGATTAAGAGGGTACCTATATGATATCTTTACCTAAGTACCTACCTAATAAAAAAATAAAAAAACTCAATAACAGTAAATTAAATACCTACCTACCTAAATAAACCTATTTCTGATGATAATTAATCTATTCTAAACTCAATAAATAAGCAAAATCCCTAAAAACTAATATCTGTACGAATGACTATAATCCTACCTAACAGTATTATAAAATAACCTACGGTCACTACGTACACTATCAAATATACCTACCTATACTTTAAAATTAAAATCTATACCTACGACTTATAAAAATAAACCTAAATAACTCTAAAAACTAAAAGGAATAAAAATGAACTCCACCGCGGGTGACGTAACCTACGACAAACTTATTATTTGCGGTTGGTACTGTAATCGGGTCTAGGGATCGAACCGCAAAATTAAGTTTGTTTTTTATTATATATACTTTTCCGGGATAAAAAGTACCCAGTGTGGTGCCCAGGATATTAAAGAATAATTATACCAAGTTTCATCGTAATCCAACCGGTAGTTTTTGCGTGATGCCTGAACAAACAGACAGACAGAAAGACAGACAAAAAATTTTTTAATCACATTTTTGGGTTCGGTGTCGGTCTAGTAACACCCCCTGCCATTTATTTTTTTTGATATTTTCAATGTACAGAATTTTCACTTCTACAGATTTATTATAAGTATAGATTTTTGTGATAATCAATTTAATTAACTGGATTATGTTATCTTTTACCTTCTCACCACCCAGCAACTGTATATTGTATATGTAAGCAGGCGCGCCCTTTATGTCTGGAGGCTATTATTTAGGTATTCAATTTTGTTTACAGTGGTTTTTGCTTGAGTATAGTTTTCATTGTATTTATTGGTATATTGGCGTGGCTAGCTGACATATGGCAAATAATTTAATTGAATGTTCTGTGTCTCTTAATGTTAATCACTTTACATATCTACTATTGTATAGAAGCAAGTTTTTATAACTGAACAGACAGCGCGCTGCTGGGGAATTGGTTGCGCCACTTATTCTTCCCAGCGAAAGCACTAGGAAGTAGTGAAGGGCGGGAGAAAAGTTCTTACTCTGCGCTTAGTTTAGCGTAAATTACTATTTGATTTTTCATAAATTCTTTTGCAATATAAATGTATGCCAATATAACGCCATGATCGTTCACAATGAGCCTTATTAGAAGGCTAAAAGTCATCCAAGGGGCAATGGAGAGGGCTATGCTTGGAGTTTCCCCGCGTGATCGAATCAGAAATGAAGATATCCGCAGGAGAACCAAGGTAACCGACATAGCCCGAAGAATTGCCAAACTTAGGTAAGTGGCAGTGGGCACGGCACATTGCTCGCAGAACAGTTGGCCGATGGGGCCGATAGGTTCTGGAGTGGCGACCGCGTACCGGAAGACGTAGCGTTGGAAGGCTTCCCACAAGGTGGACCGACGACCTTGTGGAGGCTGCAGGAATCCGTTGGATGCGAGAAGCACAGAGCCCGTAGAAGTGGAGGTGCTTGGGGGAGGCCTATGTCCAGCAGTGGACGTCTTTCGGCTGAAATTATGATGATAATGAATATAATGCCGAGGTAATAGGTAATACAGTCAACATTATTATGTACTTTATATAGGTAGGGACTTTCATATGAGTTCATGCAAATGATGTCAACTCTTAGGTAGGTACCTACTATTAAATGGTGGATCAACTGAGAGCGCCGCCAGGGGGCGGGGGGCGCTTAGCAACTCGTCCCTAATTGAGTAATCTCTGAAAAAATATCGGAAAATCATTCCAAAGGTTACTTCGCCAGACTTTTTGTATTTCACGAGATAATGGGACCTAACGAATAAGCGATTAGGGCGAAACTACCAATAATTTTCTCAGAGACTACCGAACGTTGTCAGGTTTATATGTCCTAATTCTTGATTATGTACTATTCTATGAGTATATAATCATACGTTTATTTATTACATAAAAAAAGAAAAAAGAACTGCAGCAAAATGTTTCGAGTCTCCTGATGAAATGCTAAAATACTGTTGCCAGATTTGTATTCATCCGGCCACACGCTACTTAATAAACTCCTTTTATAATGGTGGACATCAGCGCCATCAGTGCCATCAGGCTGCCATAATGTGATAGTATCGTTTGACACATATTTATTTAATTCCCTACTGTGTATTTTAGCTCGTTTTTACGTTGTCCGCACAGTTCTGATGTATTTTTAAGAGAGCCTTTACATTTCACAACAAGTAGGGGCGATTAGTTCAAAACCGGGTATGGCGATATAACCGGGACATGGCAGTGTTACCTCTTCATCATCATCATCAGCCTAAAGCAGTCCACTGCACACTGCTGGACATAGGCCTCTCCAATTGCACGCCATTCCGATTATACCTCACTTTCCCATACCTACTTATTTAACTTAATTGGATACTGCCTGCTGCGTCTGCAAGGATGTCGGTAGTCAGAAAATGTAGAACTCCCGTTACCTACAGTTAAATAACAATCTAATTCTTCTTGTGGTAAAGTTGGTACCTATGTAAAAAAAATATAAAAACCAGCAAACCGCGAGTCGGGCTCTCGTAGTAAGCACGATTCCGATTCGCAATTGACCGGTCATTCGTATGGGAGTCTCACATGTAGATGTGCTAACGCATTGTGGGCCGTTTTTGGCTCAATTTGCGTTTTCGTAGACTTGCCAGACGAGACCACAGATTACTTGAAGGGCTTATACCTCTTTGCTTTTAGTCTTCTCTCTAAAAGGCACTTTAATGTACTGTAATGGATTCAATAACTAAGTCAGTGTAGTTGCTGTGCAGTGTGCAGAAGCTAAGTATCCCTCCCTCTAGCCAGAGATCTTCGTAGGTACAGACGCCAGTTCAAGCTACCCGAAACTGTCAAATTTTCCCAATCAACTTTGAACCTTAATGAAATTTGACAAATTGTAGTAGTTTGATGTGCTGGCGTCTGTACAAAGATGACTAAATTCAGCCAAGTGTCGAATAAGCGCTTGACAGATACATAACAGCTAGGTTTTAAACAGTACATACCTATACAGTTCAGGTAACAAAAATGATGATTGCTTTGGGATGTTTTAGATATACAGGGTGACTATTTCTTCCAGGACGTGATAGTGTGACTGTGTGACCTATTTGGAACAATTAAGCACCCCATAACGCCTAGGCGAAAATTCATGGGATTCAGGAAAACCCATTTTTAGGGTTCCGTAGTTCACTTCTCGAAACCCTTATAGTTTCGTCATGTCCGTCCGTCTGTCCGTCCGTCCGTCCTCGGCTTACCTTTCAAACGGTTAGTCGCAGAAAGATGAAACTTTGCATGGATATGTGTATTTACCACGTTGACAGTGCGAAAATAAAATCACGAAAAAAAAATTTTTTTTTGGGGTACCTCCCCTACACGTAATGTGCGGATGATTATTTTTTCTCGTGTCTACCCGATAGTGTGGGGTATCATTAGATAGGTCTCTAAAAACATTGAGAGGTTGCTCAGACGACTTTTTTAGTATTTATCCGTTTGCGAGATATTCAACTTTAAAGCGCATTTTGCACGCACTGCATCACTTCATGGGGTGGAACGCTTAAAACTAACCTTTTAGCACTTGAAAGGACTCAAAGGGCCCGCAATACTTATAATTGCACTATTCCTTCCTTTCCGTCATCCCACTGTAGAAGTTTATAACTCTGCAAAAGTCCTCTCAATTCGGCAGCTTTTTATCTCCATGTTGCTTTGCAACAACGATCTCTTAGTCCTTTTAAAAATACCGACCCTAATTCTGACATAAGAAGCAGAAGAAGGAATGTATGCCAACTAAAATCAATAAAATCCAATTTTGCCCGAAATTTCTTTTCTTTTCTTGACCCTTTTCTATGCAACAAACTAAATGATTTACTCTGTTCATAACCTAAACAAAAGAGCTTTTAAAAGGAAGATAACTGACTGACTTATTACATTAGGGTAAACGCAAATTGAAGATCTTTTTAAAACTATATCTTGACATTAAATTTCCCTTTACAACGCACATACAAGTAGGTACCCCAAACCACACATACTCTCACCCCACACGCTGTTACATACCTACATTCACATACATCCGCCCTTGCATGTATTCTTAATAAATTACTTTATTTTCACGATTTTTATAAATCAACTTTAATAAAAATCTCACACATTATAATATTGTAATACTGCTCAGTATTTCAATATTATAATGTGTGAGATTTTCATTTCAATATGATATACGAACCAGATCGTCTCCAGTGCAACAAAAATAATGTAGAACTTTGATTAGGGGGCCTGGTGATACAGGTTTTGTAAAAAACTTAGTTTAGGCACCAGTCTTCCACAAATTAACTGTGAAATTGTGTTTGTACACTATCAATTTTACTATCTCTGTAATTTGAGGTAAGAAATAAATAAATAATAATAATAATTATTATTATTTTGTTAAAATATCTAAAAGCTAAACGGCTGGCTCGAAAAATCTGAAAAATTCATGATGGTAGTCCTTGTGATGAACTTTGAAGGAAAACTATAACAGCTTAGATAAGTTTGTTAGTTCAGGAGTTATAGAGGCCTAACTTGTAAGAAGTGCTTACTTAGAAAACTTCGTACAAAAATAACAAAATATTAAGTAATCATGTTAAATATCCTTCTAAATCCATGTGCCATTATGACTACGGAACCCTCTATGCGTGGCCGGTTTTTTTATGTATTAGGTACTGAAAATTTCCCAGAATTCGAATGAAAGATTTGTTAAAGTATCAGGTATCAGGTATCAGGAAGGCTATTTAATTCGAGAGTTTAGAAAAAGTGATATTTAGCAATGAATACTGGGAAAATTTAAAAAATACATAAAAATTGAAGTTTCCCGAATTTAAACTTTAGTTGTATTTTTTTGTATATAAATAGGTATAATACGAGTATTTGAGCCACAGTGCAGGTGAATGCCACGCATCGTGCTCGTTTGGAGTTAATGTGATTCATCGCGGACTTACTCATCGGCGCCAGCTCCCTTGTCCGTATACAATATAATTTATACTTACTATTTTCTTTTACACCAAGTACGAGTATTCCACGTTATTTGCTTTGACATCCAAAGAAACTGGTTATATTGTGAATGTTGAGTATATTTGAATATATCGCAACCCGCCCCCTCATCGCCCATCAATAAAAGAATAACGGATTTATTTTCTAATTTATTGCTGTTATCTGAAATAATAATATTATGATAGAGAGGACTAATGAGTTGGGTATGCTCTTGGATAATTGTTTTTTCAAGTTAATTTTATTACATTAATGAAAATGTTTTTCTATTATATTAAGCTATTATTATATAAACAAAAATACAATAATATAAGGACAAGAACAACACGTCAGCCTAGCCAAATAATCCGCCCTTAACTGTTCCCGGCGCAAAGGTGCCCAAAACGCTTGCTGTATTGCCACGTTGGATGGCAATGGCTAACCTTTCCACCAAGAACGAGCCGGAGCGGGAGTCACCCGTAACCCGTAGTTAGTAATTTTATTACTGAGTTTCAATATCTCTCAAGTTTACTTATGAAACTTTTAAATGAAATAAACCATCTAAGCGTTTCGGTTCCATGACGTTCAAATGTTCTGAGGGTACTACTGTAGTAATTAAGTTTAGAAACGGTTGTTAGGTAACTATATTTACCTTTTACAACATATTAGGGAGACACTAAAATTCTGTTTGTTATATACCAGCTCTTAACACGGCAGAGGCAGAGGTGCCTTGCATTGGAAAAGATAAAGGTAAAGGAAAAAGAACACAACAGTCAGCCTCGGAAAAACACAACAGTCAGCCGCGAAAGAACACAACAGTCAGCCGCGAAAGAACACAACAGTCAGCCGCGAAAGAACACAACAGTCAGCCGCGAAAGAACACAACAGTCAGCCGCGAAAGAACACAACAGTCAGCCGCGAAAGAACACAACAGTCAGCCGCGAAAGAACACAACAGTCAGCCGCGAAAGAACACAACAATCAGCCGCGAAAGAACACAACAGTCAGCCTCGGAAGAACACAACAGTCAGCCTAGAAAGAACACAACAGTCAGCCTCGGAAGAACACAACAGTCAGCCTCGAAAGAAGAGCGGGATTAGTAGGTGTGTGTGCACGATGGTCCCGCAAGAAAGAGCGTGATCAGTGTGTGTGCACGATGCTCCTCGAAGAAAGAGCGTGATCAGTCTATGAGCACGATGTGAGGGAAACCTGAGATCTGGCACCTTTGCCGTATCTGTGCCGGATGGGCCCATGAGGCCCATGAAGCATATACAGTCACGAGCAAAAGAGTAAGTCGTTTTTACTCCTTTATTTTTGAATGAGCTTTTATGTTGTTACGAACGAAGCATTTTCGAACCCATAGGTTTATGTAATGTGTCGTATTTCAATGTTGCATTCGTTATTTCGCGAAAAAATCGCAATTGAAAGTTGCTAAGTGTTGACATATTTGTGCTCGTGACTGTACAGGATGTGATGTTCAAGTCGCTATCGCTGTGATTTTTGCGTTTAACTCGATTTATTTACTAAGTATTCTTTGTTAAGATTCCATTGGGTTATCATTTCTAACTTTTAATTTTGTTAATTCTTATTTTTTTGTTAGAGATAATAATTTTGTTAGTTTCTTCGTTTTATAATTTTGACCTGTGTTCCCCCATGGACTGACTTTCATTTCCCTTACATATGGGTAATTGGAGTCAAAACTACTTATTTGTTTTTTAATTATAATTACGTTTACGGTAATGATAGCCGAAAAGACTTATGTAACTCGATACCTACCTGATAAGTTTTTAAAGATAAGTAAATGAGAACATTTAATAAGACAGATCGTTAGTGATTACAATAACGAGTCTTCCATAAGTGACTCCTAATTCACCAACTCTCCTATTATGTTACAATTATTGCTTGTGATTGGCATTATTATTTATTGATAAAATAAATCCCTTTACAAAAATATGTATGTAAAAAAATACTTCATAGTGTTGGTATTTTAATTATTAAGGATGTGTACCTACAGATAAGTTATTATTTCAGAATAATAAAAGGTAAATAGAGAACTGCTCTGGAAATATTTGTATTATGATTAAAAACTAATAGGTATGTTATGCATTTGTAATGCTGACCAAGTTACCTTGTGTGTGGAGCGAGTGCTCTTTGTGTTGCTGATGGAGCAGGGACATGGAAGTAAACCACAATTTAGTAAAAAAAAACACTTTTTATTCAACAATTGTCGAGACCAGCTCTGACACTTAATTTCAAATAGCTGCGCCTGCGCATAAGTCGTAAATTTCATAATAAAAACATCTACTTAACTCTAGATAATAGTCTTACACTTGTTAATAATAAATATCTAAACTAGTCACAGTAGCGGCTGCTGGCCGCGCCGGTCACAACCATCAATAAATAATATATTAACTGCGAGTATTATTGTCTGTGGTACACTCACGAAATAAATTATTCAAATACATAGGAACTTTTTCAACCGTTTGCGGCGCGGGTCGGCCGTCGGGTAGCACTCAAGACACTTCCGTGGCCGCTGTGGACTCCTCGATGAGGCAGGTGCAGCCCACCGGCACCTTGATGGCCTGCGCCCCGTCCGTCTCCTTGAACGATACCTGCACCCAGTCGTAGATCTCGACGCACTCCGTCACAAACGCGTGGTGGTGCTGCCGGCAGCAGCCGTGCGAGATATGGTGCTGACTGCACAGTTTGTTGGGGCGCTCGGCACACTTCAGGTATTTGATGCGCCGCGGTATCCGGTTCGGGTTGTCGTCGATTGACACTTCAATGGGGCACATGGTCTTGTTGGCGACGTCAGACAGGACGAACTCCTTCTGTGGCCTGGCGAGCACGTATGCGGCCGCCGCGACCAGGACGTACGCAAGTAGCACCATGTATTTATCGTGAGACATGTTTGAGTTGTGAGGTTGTTTGGTAGCGAGTGATAACGTGCGCTCTCGAAAAAGCTGTATCGCGAATAGGAGGTGTGGTATAAGAAGTCGACTTATATCCAGCAATCTCGTCGGCCAACCTTCTCTGTAATGACGCGCTGCCGGCCGCGCGCCGCCACCGCGCGCCGTCGGGCCGCCCGGCGCGTTTCCAGTCGCGTTGCGAGCTCGCCGGGGGCGCGTCGCGCGCTCTCTGTATCTTATCGCCTTATGAATAAGTTTCCGCCGGTCGCTTCGCTGCAACAAACTTTCATCGTCACGCATTTGTTTTGTTTTGAAGAGTTTATTGGAACTGTGCTGTGAAATGGAATTATTTAACGAACTCTTTTCTTGACCTGCATCCCGTGTGGAGTGACGTGAGATTTCCAGGACTGGCGCGAGGGAGGTAGGAATACTTCGGAGTGTTGTATTTTTATTATAAATTAGTCAGCTCGAAGTATTTTTAGTTGCCAATTTTTTAATCACGTCTAAACTTTTCTATGGAGTATCTTAATTTGACAGAACTAAACTAATAATAATTATCTTCTGTCCTTTTCTTAATTGAAATTGATTTATTGAAATAATTGATTTATATAAATATTTACAAAATAGGGCCTTAAACTAGAGGTAGAGGTAGGTAAGAAATATTTGGATTCTATCTGAACTAGGAATAAACCTGTATCTCAGGTATCTCACTCAAGTGCTTATACATGATTATTATCTAAAATTCCTACAAATAGTAAATTATTTATCTACTTTAATTATGGTTTTATTCAAATTGAGTAAACTAGTACGGTATACTTACCTACTACTTTTTTGCATCATCGTAAGACATTCTTGCAACCATATTCTACTATGATTTTTGCAATGTTAATTATTTAATAACGTCGGGTTGGTCGTAATGAAATAGAAATGAAAAGATGCACTGAACTTAAATTTAGTTTAGTTTGTGAACCAGGGAATCGGCGCCATTATGTTTATTTATAATGTTAAATGCTTTTACCCTGCTGACCAATCAAGTGAGAATGTATGGTGCGCCTGAGTGATGTGGCTATAGTGCAGTCGCTGCGACTTCTGACCGCCCGCGTGCTAGCACCCGTGCGTGAGCCGGAGCCTGACGCCTGAGTTCTGCTGCCTGTGATTGGTCGCCTGTTAACCAATAGTTCGTTATATGTAAATACATGTGAGAGCTAACGAACGTGATAGCGTCAGCGTAGCGAACTCGTACTAATAAACAATGTAATGCTACCTACCTGAGATATCAAAATCAAAATAAAAAGTCATTTATTCAAATTATGCTGAGAATCAGCACTTTTCGAACGTAAAAGTTACAAAAGACAGTCTCCCAAAAACGCCCGTCCTTCACCACTTCCTACAGTGCAATCGCTGGGAAGAAGAAGTGGCGCAACAAACTCCCCAGCAGCGCAGCTGTCTGTTCAGTTAGAAAACACTTGACTGTATACAATACTAGGTACCTTTGTTCAGTAGTTAACATTACAAGACCAGAACATAAAATTAACTATTTGCTATATGTCAGCTAGCCACGCCAATATACCAACAAATATAATAAAAACTATATGTACTCAAGCTAAACAATAATTAATTAAAATTTTAAATTTAAATAAAAACTTACTACCTAAATAAAAGCCTCCAGGCATAAAGGGCGTGACAGCTTACATATTTATGTATTGCTGATAAATGATAAATGATTTTATTTTGTAAGTAGGTTTGTACAAACGCTTTTACACGTCAATCATATTTTAAAACTAGATGAGGTCGGCGTTTCCTATCTGACTAGTCTGAGAAGAAAGGCCGAAATAAACTCAGACGTCACAGTCTCTTTTAAAGTCCAGACATAATTTTGGTCAGATTATATGAAGACCATGTAGGTCGATGTCTGAGATGGTCTTTTGAGGAAAGAACCACACAGATTGAGAGGACCTGTCCAGTCAGTGCACGCATATGTCAGAAATCGTGCAGCTCAACTCAAAACTTAAGGAGCTAAACGGTTCGACGAACAATACCAAAGAAAGAACATTTGGGTAGGCCACATTAATTACTCAAACTGCCAGACCATGACAAAAACTAAATAAAATGACCCACATAGTCTTCACATTCACAATAATTAAAATAATAGAATACTTTACAAAGTAAGCAAATGTCATAGTATAATCAAATTCATTAATGTCAAAGTGTATATAAAAAAAAACTACAACAAAACAAAATAAAAAAATTCAATATGTAAAAATTGGAAGCAGCTTAATCCCAAGCCTTTTTGTCCTCGATATAAGCCTTAACGGTATAAAAGGCTTTCTGGCTAAACTTACGGTTAATGAATGATTTGAATTTATTAAGGCTTAGATCTTGAACGGGGCTTGGAATTTTGTTGAAGAAGCGTATACATTGGCATCTGAACGAGCCACCTATTTTCTTGAGCCTTGTTGTAGGTACAACAAATTTGTGTTTGTTTCTAGTATTTATATCATGTATATCACTGTACTTTTTAAACAATTTTATATTTTTATGGGCATATAAAAGATTTTCATAAATATACTGAGAAGGCACAGTCATAACACTAATTTCTTTAAATTTGTCTCTGAGCGAGTGTCTAGGACTCAATTTATAAATTGATCGAATAGCTCGCTTCTGTAAAACAAAGATAGTCTGAATATCAGCGGAATTTCCCCACAATAGAATACCGTACGACATTACACTATGAAAATAGCTAAAGTACACTAAACAGGCTGTCTCTATATCAGTTAAATTACGAATTTTCCTAACCGCGTATGCTGCGGAGCTTAGCTTTTTTGACAATTTATCTATATGTGGACCCCACTGAAGCTTAGCATCCAAAGTTATGCCCAAAAATACTGTGTTGTCTTCAGGATTCAATTCTTCGCCCTTTATCAACACATTGGTTTTCATCTGCCTAACGTGAGGTAGCGTAAACTTAATGCATTTGGTTTTTTTCTCGTTTAAAAGTAAATTATTAACATTGAACCAGTGGACTACTTTAGAGATCGCGGTATTTACATCGTCAGTAACCTGCTGCCGACGTTTAAGTTTAAACAAAAGTGAAGTGTCATCTGCAAAAAACACTATATCATGATTATCCTTTATGAGGTACGGCAAGTCATTTATATAAATAAGAAACAAGAAAGGGCCAAGAATTGAGCCCTGTGGGACTCCCATTGTTACTATAGATCCGGGAGATCTTTTTCCATTAACATCAACGCTCTGAATCCTCTTACTCAAGCATGAGGTAAGAAGATCCAGAGCAGTGTTCCCGATTCCGTAGTGGCGGAGTTTCCTGATTAACGTTTCGTGAAGAACGCAATCGAATGCCTTGGACAAATCATAAAAGATGCCCAAGGCATCGCATTTATCTTCCCAAGCATTATAAATATGTCCTAAAAGTTCAACACAGTAAAAGTGCATCAGTAGTGGAACGACCCCTTGTAAAACCGAACTGTTTGCTATGTAATAATTTATGTTTATTAAAAAATCTTTGCATTTGATCTAAAATTAATTTTACTAAGGGTAGGTAGTACAGAAATAGGTCTATAATTTGTAGGGTCTGATGTACTACCTGATTTAAACAAAGGTATTATTTTACTATTTTTCATGAGGTCAGGAAACTCCCCACTGTCAATACAACTATTAAAGATAAGAACTAGAGTAGGTGCTACGATGTCAATAATAGACTTAGCAACTTCTACAGAATTACCCCACAGATCTGCAGTCTTTTTAACATTTAATGAAATTCCGAATCACAACCATTAACATTTTCCTTAAGCAAAGACTCAGCAACAAAAGGTGATGAGTTTAGGGATTTAGTAGTTGAAACGGGAATATCTGAAAAGAAATTTTCAAATGCCTCGGCGACTTGTGAGTCTGATTTTACTATGTTGTCATTAATAGACAGGCTGAAGTCAGTATCTCGTTTACTAGATCTAACCGCTTCACTATTAATAATAGTCCAAGTCGTTTTAATTACATTACTGCTGTTTTTAATCTTTGAACCTAAATAACGAGACTTGGCCATATAACAGACTTTTTAAAATAATTTTGATTAATTTCTAACGTACAAATTAAATTCATCAGTGTTAACATAGCTCCTTTCATTGTACAGTTCATAAAGCCGTTTTCTACTTTTATGAATACCAATGGTAGCCCAATCACTGAAAGATGCGTTACTGTTAACCAAGATAGTCTTGGGAATAAAGGTGGAATCAAATTGTTTACAGTATATATTAAAAAAAGTACATATTGATGATTAGGATTGGCATGAGTTGTCAAAACTGGTAATTTATTGATGAGTTTAACTTTAAAAGCCTCTAAGCGACTTGCAGTTTTGAGGTTAACAGTGATATCCTTTTTAGCCACTTTTTGTTTTGGTTTTGAATAGTAATCTTTTGCCCGCAATGATCAGAGTCTAGTATATTTATAATTTGCTGGGTTCTGTTCACATAGCTTCACTTGAAATCACAGATAATAAACTTGGACCATCGAAGTAAAATGAATAAATAAGTTAATACTAATAACAATAACCTGTCAGTAAGCTAATTCTGGAGAAAGAACATGAACATTGTCGTGAGTTAATTAGGGCGACCAACTTTTGTTATCGTGTAAGTAGTCGTTGATGGAAAAATATGACTTTGAACAAAGGTTGGATTTTACTTGAGCTTTAAACGCATTAAAATACAGGTCTAGCAAAGAAGAGGGTATCTTGTTATAAAAGGTTATACCAAGCCCAACAAATGAGTTATGAACCTTATGAAGCCGGTGAAAGGGGACACGTAGTTTGTTCTTATTTCTAGTGTTAACACTGTGAATATCACTGTTTTTAGTGTACAAGTGTAAATTTTGCTTAATATATAAGATGTTGGCGAATATGAATTGTGATGCAACCATGAGAATACCAATATCTTTAAAAAAATCTCTTAGAGAAACTCTGGCAACTAGCTGGTAAATTGCTCGAACAGCTCGTTTTTGAAGGACAAATATATTTTGTATATTGAGCTTTTCCCCACAGCAGAATACCGTAGGACATAACGCTGTGAAAATAACTAAAATAGACTAAACGAGCTGTATAAACGTCAGTGTATTGTCTTACTTTCCTGACGGCGTAGGCAGCCGAACTGAGCCTTCCTGCTAGACTTGATATATGAGGTCCCCACAAAGTTTGGCATCATTAATATATACTAAGAACAAGAATGGACCCAGTATTGAGCCTTGCGGAACACCTAACTGAACTGGTAGCCCGAAAATTTGCCATTAACATCTACACATTGGACCCTATTATGTAAATAATAAATTAATACGTTGAGAGCTTCTTTTTGGACACCGTAATGACGTAACTTACGCAAAAGCGTGTCATAGTGCACGCAATCAAAGGCTTTGGAGAGATCGCAGAAAACTCCAACAGCATTTTGCGATTTCTCCCAGGCGTCAAATGTGTCTCAGCAAAGCAACACCCGCATCTGTAGCTAAACGACCTTTTGTAAAGCCATATTGCTCATTATGGAGGAGGCTATTTAAATTAAAATGTCTTAGCAACTGCTTGAGTATATATTAGGTTTTATATATTAGGTTTTGTATTAGGCCTTACCTATGAACATGCCGTTTTACATAGAAAACATAAAATATATATTTTTTAAGAACATTATAGACATTTCATTAATCTAAGTATTGGCCATTAGTGAAGGTGCACTTTTGCCATTTTAGTGAACGTTGATGGCTCTGGTATAAAAATCCTGGGGACGGGAATCGATGAACTCTGAAGGCGTTTTTCACCACATCGTTGGACTTAAAATTTTTCCCCTGTAGAAAGTTATCCAAATTCCGAATCAAAATGGAAATTTGTTGGAGCAAGATCTGGTGAGTATGATGGGTGAGAGAGAGTTTCCAGTCGTAACTCCTATAGTTTTGAGACGATTTGTTGTGCAGTGCTTCGACGCGATTTTCTTGTTATTGTTCAGCGAGTTCATACGGTACCCATTTTCCGAGCTTTTTTATCTTTCCAATTTGAAGGAAATTAATCAGTATCAATTTATCACTTGCTTTGAAGGCTGCTGCAAGTTCCAACATGGTTTGAGATGAATCTGCTTCCACTATGGCTTTCAATTCATCATTGTTCCGGTCGGCCACGGGGCTCATTGTTGAGATCAAAATTTCCTGAACCGACGTGATGACACCGAAAACGGACCGTGCGTTCACATGCAATACCATCCCAAGCAGCACACAAGCGTTTTCAACATCAATATACCAACCTATTTAGAACTTAGAGTTCTTTTAGAGACGTACAAGAGTGTTATAAAATGCTTTTGTCTTTATAAGAGTGATTTATGAGTTATTATACAGCTCAAACTGTATAAAATCTTTATTGAGGGATCTGCGTAAGCTTGGGGTGCTTAAACAGAATATTAAAATTCTACTATACAGCTTTAAGTATTTTGTGACACTTCAATCTGGTTTCATCGTTAAAGCTGTATACAGGCTGTATTTTACATGTGATCACTTACTTATTACAACTCTAAGTGTTATTACAGTATCACTTGATACTTGTTTCTGTACAATGGTTTATGCAAACTCCGTTCTCAAGCTTATTTTTATGGCGTAATTGTACACTATTGTAAATACAGTGGTTTTATGACTTCTGTCTATGAGGGTGTTTTAAAACTAAAAAAATAAATGACAGCTATAGTACAGCTTTAGTCTGTATTACTGACACAGTCACTTGATTGCATGACGAATAAAATTAATGTTTTCACTGTGAAGAAATGCAACATGTGGAAAAAAAGAAAAAGATCTGGTGCAGTCAAGAGGAGGATTAAAAGGGAATATTTGAATATTACAAATTATCAACCAAGTAACAGTTATGATAGTGAACCATCATTTATTGAGGAAGCAAGAGAATCATTAATAAATCGGACAACCTACAGTCAAGCGTCAATTCCATCGACGTCCAACGAAGAAGGTTCCGTAGCAAAAACATTAAACAGTGATAATAATGATCATAACAGTTATATCAAATGTGTAGATTTAGGACAACCTTCGGAACCTGATAATGAAGTTTTTTCATTATGTGCGAAAATTAGTGTGATTTAAATAAAAAGGCAACAGGCACATGTAACGTGTATGAGTTTTTAATAACAAGTAAAAGTGACACATGAATGATGTGCGTACGAGCACATAACAAAAACATAATACATAGTTTAGGTAGGACGGAACACTTAGAGCTATGATCAATGTCGTAGGCGCTCCAACATTCCCCCGAGCGTTGAAAGTCGAGCTTTCAACCAGACTTCGATTCTGGTAATGGGCATATCCTGTTGAAGGCCCTCCGGATGACTCCAGTAGAGGTCTTTATATCTGCTACCCGGACAATTCCATCAGTACCTGGATGTATGGCGATGACTCTTCCTAGTCTCCACTTCAGAGGTGGAAGATTCTCCTCTTTCATGACTAGGAAGGCTACAAAAACAACAATAGAATTTTTTGTCTCCGGGACAACCACAGCCACGAGATTACGTGTTTCTCTTAAATACTAACAAGCTCGTATAAACAAAATTTAATAACAAATAACATTTACATAAACGTTGTGACTTAAGGACAATGGACAATCAAATTAACATGATTATTAAGTGTTTTTCTATGAAAGGTTTAAAAAGTAAATTAACCTCTTGAAAAGATCACCCTATAACAGTTCATTATTGTAAAACTAACAAAGAGATTCCTCCTCCTCTTCTTCAATAATTTCTTTTTCGCCTGTAGCTTTTTTGTCGATTTTACCTTTTTCACCTGTATCCATTTTATTTTGATTCCTCTCGATTTCCCTGATCTGATTCATTTTCAGCTATATTTTTTTTAAGCGCATCTTTTTTGGTTCTCATACTTTTAGTTGCTCTTTCATTCTTACTGAGTTTCCTCTTCACAGAATTTTTCAAGACGTTTCTATGATTTTAAACGGCATATTTTCCTAAAAATAAAGTAAAACAGATATAACATACACAACACACTAATAATACTTTGCAATAAGTTTACTTAGGTATAATAATGTTCATACAAAACAATGTATTTTATATGAACGAGTTATAAACTCTACTTTTCACTTCGATTGCGAGTAAATCAAACAGTGATATAGCAAGTTAACATATATTTTAGTTTAAATTAACAATTTTTGGAACAATTTTTCAACTTTTTTACCTGAGTAAATAAACATTAGGCTTGTGTGTAGGAGAACTATACTGCCAAATCACAAGTGCGTTTTAATAAAATATTATTGATAAAGTGAGGAACGGATCAAAGTAATTTTGAGCTCAGGGTTTTTCATTTCTTTAAGCGTAACTCTAAAGAGCATTATAAGTTATGCATAGAGAACTAATATACAGCCTAAGTAATAAACATATTCTATTATAAAGCTGATTAAAAGCCAATAGCTGTACAATGTAATCCATAACTTACTTAGTACAGCTATTCAGACTATAATACTCTCCAAATATTATGTAGGCTGCTTAGCTAATTGTCGCCATTTTCGAATGTTTAATAACAAAATTTAAAGTATAATTAAAGGATTTTTTTACAAAATCTTAAGCCGCATCTTGATAATCAGCTTGAATAATGATCACTGTGCCCTTATATCTACTACTTTAAAATTATTTTTTTATTCTAACCTTAAAAACAAACATTTACTTACCGTATTTAGTATTTTTCTTTATGTCAGCTCGATTATTTTGCTGGCGCGTGAATATTTTGAAGGAAAACATACACAGGTTCACAATAAATTTAATTTGCACTTTCAATTCACCAAATAACAACATCAGATATACAAATCTACGGTTATCTTTTACTTCTAGTAATAAATATTAAATAATAGTGTCGCCATTTCTACTACACGCATAATGTCATCGAAAATAGTTTTGTTTTATTTTTATTCTTTTGTAATCCTCTTCAAACACCTATTTAGAACACTTTTCGTTACAAAAGAATTATAAGATAATATCTGTAGTATAATGGTTTCTTTGTACACCGAATAACAGCTTTAATACAGCTATTGTACAGCTTCTCTTTTGCTTGTACAGCTACTATACAGCTCTAATAACGACAAAAGCTGTATAATATGGGCCCTTTTTTTACTTACAGGGGCTGTTTAAGCGCTTAAACAGCCTATATACAGCCTGAATATGCAGCTTCTAATATAAAAACCAACTTAAATACAGCTTGTATACAGCTTGCAATGCTACTTGGGATGTCCATACGAGTCGACGTCGTTAATATTGCGTGCTGTCTGTGCTGCGTTGGTGCCACGACGGAACTCGTATTCGAAAATAGCGCGCAATTTCGATTTTCCATGGATATAGAAACAGCGATATTAAAAACAAATCGAACGACAAGACAGCAAATAAACAACTGATTTTGTAAAACAAAATGTCATGCTATTCATAGTAAGGACCTAATCATGAATGAAATGTGTCACTTAGTCAGTATTTTTGTCAATGAAAACGTACCACTTTTTTTTTTTTTGAGGAAACCGGCCTTTCCTAGAATTAAAAATTCGAAGACATATAACATCTACCAACGTACCAAAACGCACTGGGCCCGCATGGTGGATTATGGCCCACTCTCACAGAGAGGAGGCCTGTGTCCCAGCGGTGGGAACACGACGTTGTGTTAACGAGCGACGTGATATTTGCTGGGTTTTATTAATTTATGTTATTATTTTTATCCAAAATTTGCTAAACTTTTATTTTATTTGTATTTTATATTATTAATTTCCGATTAATTTTAAATTTTTATTTTTATTTGACATTGAGTTGCTTATTTTCATTTGACATTGTACTTTATTATTTGATGACATTGTATTTATTTTTATATTGTAATTATTTTTATGTATCTCCTTCTCGTGTTTCGTAACTTGTGATTTGATTTTAATATGGGAGAACCTGAAATAAATTGATTTTATTTATTTATTCTTTTCGCGTCACCTCCCGTCACCGTCCGGAACTACAGCTGACATAGTCATCCACACGCCCACATGTGAAGTACCGTTGTTGGCAGAGCTCTTCTGTCACAGACACACCATCGCAATATGATGGCTACCGGTGGCTCCGAAGTACCTTCCGGAAGTAGCCGACTTACTAATGTTGAGAGACTTTTAACTAATCTGTTAACTTAACTCTAATCGGTTAACGGTTATACAATCATTACAAATGCAGACTAGATCTAACTGCACGTGCTCATTTATAATCTTACGTAATCCTCGTCTACTTATACATACATAAATAAATATAATACCTAATGTCCTTGCAGACACGTGCAGTCGTCACTGGTCACCTGACCCACTATACTTACAATGTTTGTTTCATTCATGTAATCTACGTCACTTATCTAACACAGTTCCCAACTCCTCTGTAAATTGGTTTCGGGAACTTGCTTAAAGTAGCTATTTCAACCTTATCCGGTTTCTTCGGAGATAATCTAAAATACTATTTGGAATGTATAGATATACAGGGTTATTTGTAAAACTATTATATTGTTTATATTGTTTCAGTCTACAATACCTATTTTACATGATAACATCGCCTGTCTGCCTCTTAGCTGACTCTCTATTATTTTCTAATATTCTAAAAAGGAAATAATGTTTGTCTCAAAATTATACCATCGACCTAAAACAACCTCGCGGAGGATGCATGCCAGCAGGCTCCGGCGCGGTGAACGAGACAATAGAAGTCTTATTGTTATGACGGCTACAGCGTTATTATAGAGCCGCATGCATTAGTGCCCTTGAATGTCCGACCGATAACTGTTAGCTGACCTTGGCAGTTGGGGTCAGTACCTACTGATTCTGAATGAATATAAAACGAATATTCGGCGGATCTCCAGTAAAAATAACTAAATAATTAAATTTTGTTGTGCAGTTATCATTGATCAGCACCCGAATTGCGTAACACACGATCAATAGGAATCTGAATCATTTTGAAGCAAATTGCTAATCCATTGCTTCATAAGTTCGAAAAATTTGTCTGCTCAACACGTAACTCTAAAAACTAAAAGGAATAAAAATGAACTCCACTGCGGGTGACGTAACCTACGACATACTTATTATTTGCGGTTGGTACAGTAATCGGGTCTAGGGATCGAACCGCAAAATTAAGTTTGTTTTTTATTGTATATACTTTTCCGGGATAAAAAGTGCCCAGTGTGGTGCCCAGGATATTAAAGAATAATTATACCAAGTTTCATCGTAATCGAACCGGTAGTTTTCGCGTGATGCCTGAACAAACAGACAGACAGACAGATAAAAATTTTTTTAATCACATTTTTGGGTTCGGTGTCGGTCTAGTAACACCCCCTGCCATTTATTTTTTTGATATTTTCAATGTACAGAATTTTCACTTCTACAGATTTATTATAAGTATAGATAATTAGTTCCTAAAAATAATTTCGGTGGTTGCACTTTCATACTTCACTGTACTTAATTTTTAAATTTCGGTGGGAATCGAGAATGTAATTAAATGATATTTGTATTATAACTTTTAGGGGGAAACAAGAACGGGGTAATCAGCAGTAACCCGACATTTGAAGCTCAAACTATATCTTATCAGTACAAATGTTTGCCTAGCAACTATGAATTTCCACTTAGCACCAAGAACCAGTAATATAGAACCAATGAAAACAAACCCCCGCGATCGTCGACCTCCCACGCTTCGCGAACACGAGTGTGCGAGCGAGACAGCACCACGCGCGCTACTCATACTCATCATTTCACGACTGCGAGGTCAGTGCATCGCTGTTGATATCTTTCATTCATCTGACCTAGCAACGACTAGCTAGGCCTTTGTATCTACTTGCACTGTACCTATGTCGGGAGACTAGAGAAGTGTAACTGTTTCTTATTCATGTGCAGTCGACGTTCCACCCAGTGTTCTGGACAAGCTCGTTTGATCCATTCATGGTCTATTGAATGTGACAAGCTAATTATTATGTTTGAGCGATGTTTCTATCACGAGATAATCCGCGTGGTGTCCTTATGGTTAGTTAACTGGTAACTTGTGGGAACTGTGGAATATTACATAAAGATAAACCTTGTTTTTGTTAGTCCTTAAAAAAATAATTTTGCTCGCTCTATTTCTATCGAGACACGTGCACCGATCCGCATGCTATACATACAAATAGCGTATCGTCTCGTAGCACGGCTACGCGACACTGCTACGCCGTCAGCTACGCCGTCTGCTACGCTGCTACGGGAGGCACAGGGGTGACGATGACGGGAGAGCCATTCACATTATAGTAAGGGAGGTTAGACGTTCCATTGAAAACAATAATTGCACTCCGGCTGATATTGTGACAGGTTTCTGCTATAAGACTGTCGTGAAAATATCCAAATAATTAAACTGATTAATGACCACTAACTCACAATGCCTATAGCTTAGTGGAAAAAAAATGTTTGAAGTAAATGCGAAGTCAAAATGTACCACGTTGGCGCGGTTTTGACCGTTCCTAAAAAAACCTAGGCTGATAAAATTTTCGTTTTTACTAATGAACCCTACTACAAAATACTATAATTTTATTTTCTTGTAAACTATTCTTAAACAAAACAGTATACTCTAATCTGATACTATTATGTCAAAATTTAATCACAGTTATTACTATAGTTATTTATAAAGTGGAAACACAGTAAAAAATTATAGAACTAATTGTTAACGTAATCTTTTCCTTTTCATGGAAAGCTACTAGTTGGTTTAGAACAGGTGAACATTTGTACTGTGTTATACGAGTGAGTGTTCCAGAACGCACGCAATAGACTACGTTTATCATGAGCGACCTTTGACTGCGCATTGCTCATCTCAGCAGTATGTTTTGCCCCATTATCGAACTGATCTGTACTTCTCGCTACGTCGGATTGACGTACGACTGTGGTTGGGAGTTGAGTGTAGGAGCGCGCCCATGACGCCACGCGGCACGCGCGCGGCGCGTGCTCGACATTTAGTGCTAAATACATTACACACGGTAAAAGTCACAGCACAAAGTAAACAAAGTATGACGCGTGACATACCGGCTCGAATAACACTTCGGAAACTTTACTATAATACATATGAATGAAATGTCTTATTTCAAACTTTCCTGTTGTAATCAATGTCAATTAATTAATTTAATTGGAGTTGGTTTACCTTGATCATGTAATTGTTATTTAACGCCGGAATATCCTGCTCGGGAATACTGGCAGGCAATAGCGTAATTCGGGCAGGATATACGCTTCACAAACATCTGTGGTCCGCTGTATCCGGAAATTATCTCTTCTTTGCAAATTTGAATCTTAGTACCGATAGTGGACGCAGTGCTATATATAAATTCATACGAAGGCAAACCAAAAACCTAATTCCAATCCAGCCTGTCCCTTGCTGCCCTCTCCCAGGGACGCCCTAAGTCCCCGCAGGGGGTGCCCTAAGCGTGCAGTCGCATAGTTTTAAGTTTTTTAAGCCCTGACTGGAGGCCTTAATTTATTGAGGATCCACAGGCAAACCCGCTTTAGCAGACGACAACTCATAGGTTGGTGCGAGATGCCATTCCCAAAAAACAAAAACCGTTGCGTGCCGTGCGTGCGTTGCGGCCGGACCGGTCCAGTGGACGTTCAGCTTTATTGTGACGTATCACTGACCTGTGGAGATCGACAATAAGCCAACAAGTAGTGAATATGAATGAGAAGTAGGTACTTATCTTTTGTATCCTCAGTCACGTTGCGGGGTTGGCTTGTGGTCTGGAGTACGATTGTTTTATTGTAGATTTAAGACATTAACAGCTCACGTAATCGTGAGTCAATGGCACAGCCGTGTGAACCAGCACCAGGTCGTATGTGTGACGGGGTGCTCGCAGTCGCAGCCGTATCAGATTGAAATAATTTAAAAGATTTTTTGAGAAAAATATAGTTTCTTGAATTTTTGAGATAGTGAAATTGAAAATGGAAGCAATACGAGTATACGCACAGTGGATGTGCTGTCGCTTGCTCAGTCACGACTCGTGCTGGTCTACCCGCTGCCGGCTTCGCGTCTCCGCATAGAAAGAGCGCGCATTTGTTTTAGAGCCACCAAAATGTCACAATTGAAATTAAAGATTCATACATTACTCATTACAGTAATCTTTTAGTTTTAGTTCACAGTTATAATTGGAACTATTATAAATAGAACAATAACAATGCCAGGAAACAATGGCTCGTTAGAGCCATAATGTATTTAATAATAGAATAAAATAGATATACAATAGGAAACCCCGCGGTTCATTGTCAGCGAGGTGTGGTGTGGCGACTGTCGAGCCCGCGCCGCCGCACGCGCCCGTGCCGCCAATGATTACTACTTTACGTTAGATAATCAACACGTAGTAGTTATCAACTAATTGCTGCGAGTAGCAAGAGACTTATCATAATAACAATTATCTATAGAATCATATTACGACGTGTGTGTCGGCACGTTGTCGTTTCCGAGGGATTGACTCGCGGCTATTATTAAAACCTGTTATGTTATTATTTTATTCTCTAGACCTATTATGTACTTCGCCCGTGAGGATCAATTACTGTGACAATGCATTCATTCAATCACTCACGCTTAATTATTAACGTTTTACAGAAGAGGGAATGCTGCCTCTTCGTGCGTGACACCGGGGAGGCTGCGAGCACAAGGGCGGTGACAGCGCGAGCAGCGGCGCCGTCCCCGCACTCCCCAGGGCTCCCGCTGCGCCTCACCTACCTACTGCTCGGTGTCGTCCGGTAGTACTACTCCCATGCGCGTACTCTCATGGAGTTGGTAATCACGCTCAATCCGATAATCTAGTTATTTTATGAATCAAAGGCTTATGTTCAGTGACAAGATATATGAGCCCCAACGTGTAATTCACCGATTACATAACAGTATAAAAAGCTTCGTCTCTGTTCTGTATATCTAGACGTACAGTTTGTCTGTTCGTTACTTAATGCGGTTACAATCGAGTGTATCGATGTTTATTATATGATATGATATGACACTTTTCCAATATTCATTATTTGTTACCAATATTTACGAGGATATATATCATTCATGAGACACGTTTTCCCTGTTATTAAAGTAAGTCTGTCGTTAGTATAATGTATATGAATGGAATGTGACATAATGTATGTAAACAAACACGCTTCGAATTATTTTCCTTTTACAGTTCAGTTCAGTATCCCCCCGGCGCCGTCCCGCCGGCCGGTGACTAACCGCATTCACTGAAATTCCCGCGACCTTCTGTAAGGAATTCGAGTGAAAGTGAAATTTCCCAATGAAATCATGTCGACGTATTAAATTATGACCTGTGCTAGTAATTTAGTAAATATTTTGTACAGTTAGCTTGAAATTAAATGAAATTTATTTATTTGCCAGAATATAAGTACTTACATAATAACATGGTAATAGTACATTATGATATAAGTGCGGTAAGTTGAAAATGACAGCCGAGGCGATATTGCCAGCCCGAGCCGTAGCCACAATAAAGCAGACGCTGCAATTATCAAAGCGCACGTATGTCATACGACGTTTTATAACATATTTGCGAGTAAATAAATAAAACTCGGACTTTCTTAAACGAATAAATCTTTAATCACTTGTTAAAGCAGTTATAAAAATTTTAACAATTTGTAAAATTGATTATTACGTTGCCAGTTGGCATTTTTAATGTTGTCAAGTTATTATTGTTAGTTAGAATTTCAGCAGTCTCTCTCTCACTCTCTTGAGTGAAAGTAGGAGCAACGAGACCACAGAGTTCTGCAGTCGGTGGCGGCGACGGAGGCGGCTGCGGCGGCGGCGACGATGGTGGAATGTACGCGTGTGTGCTCGTAGATGGTCGAGAGTCAACACTTGGCTCCAAATTTATATTCCTTGTAATGCGGGAGCTAATGTCTTCTTGTTCTTTATTTCTCATCGAGTCATCTATGTAGCCCTCGGCTACACTGTTCGACCGCCACCCTCCGTGGCGTTTTAGTGTCAATAAGTTCGCACCTGAATCGGCGAGCAATGTAGCCGAGGACCTTCTGAAACTGTGCCCTGTGTATTCATGTGGATCATCCAAGTTTAAGAAAGTGGCAATTTTTTTCGGCATTGCTCCAAATTTATTTATGCCAATGGGTTGGCTAGTGCATTTTCCATTTTGGTAATTTTGATAAAATCTGTTAGACATCGCTTTTGTTGAACGAAGCGCTTCGTATTTCTTCATTATGCCGTAAAAAGACCCTTGTATCGTGAACGATCTTGGAAAATTAATTTTTTGCGTTTTTGACCTGGACAAGAAGAACCCGCCCATGGTTCATGACATCATTAGTTGTGATGTTTGCCAACTGTTGACGTCTACATGCACCATTTATACTGAATATTAATACAACCTGAAAAGAGATAAAAACAGCGTACAAAACACCTATATTGTAAAGAAATACGAAAGTGAAAGAAGTTATTATTAATAATTTAGTTTCAACTGACCTTTGTTGCCAAATATCGGCAATCCGGAGCTTCTTTTAGGAACTTCTTGACATTGTCAGCCGAAAATACTTTCGACTTTTTACTCACATGGCCACTTAAGCGTCTTTTTAGAAATGCCAGCAAGTTGGAGTATGACTTGCTATCAATACCATGTTTTTTTTTTCACAGTGCTTTTTAGCATTGAATAGTAGCACCACAATGAGCTTGACTTATATTTTTGAGAAAGTTCCATGAAATAGGCTAAAAACACACTTTCTGAAAATGAATTTCCATCTTTGCTTGTTTTCCTGATGAAATTTTGATACGCTTGTAAGTATCTATCGGTCGATTTTTTGGGCAAGAGGCTTAGAGTAGCCTTTTTCGCTGCCTTTGAGACTTCTAGCGGTGTCAAATTAATTAATTCATCATTACTTGACGACATTTTCAAATAAAAACAATACAGCGAAAAGAAAAGGCGCGCGGAATAATTTTTACTTGTTCACAAATTAGCGATGCGCGCGCATCAGCGCTTTTTTTTAAAGCAAAGGCACAAAAAACAACCAGTATCACTAATAAAGTGAATTAATATTTTTGTGTTCTTGTTACAGATAAATGGTTGTAATTTATTGTCAAAATTAATTAAATTAAAGAATTAAATGTTTATTTATTATATTTTATCTCCCAAAGTTAATTTTATTCATAAAATGTTGACAAAGTTTCTGACATAACAGCTCTTTGCTAAGATTTAAAAAAGTACCGTTCGTGTTAGACGGAGCATCTTGATAAACCATGCGTTTTACCTTATTAAAAAGAAACTCGTGCGTTTTACATTACAATAACACGCAAGTAATGTGATACAATAAATAATTAAATTGGTGAAATCAGAGACCCTTTACGAGCAAATGTGTTATAAAATATATTAAATTAGTTTATTATATTATAAGTCACAGTCAATACAGTTCATCAATTTATTGATTTGATTTATAAGTAAGGTCAATAATTATAATTTAATACTTAACTGCTTGTAAAATTTAATATAGTTATAAATCATGTCTGTTTAAAATTTAAATAATCATCTATTGAATAAAAACATCTATCACAAAGTGAAATGGTTAAATTTCTATTAAATTCTAAGTTTTTTAGTTTTCTCATTTTTCCCGATAGTGTATAATAAACTTTCACCGCCATGATGTAGCAGTTTCTGTTAAATAACTTTAATCTGCTTCGGGGTACTACCAGAGGTTTTATACTATTTTCCTTTTAAATGGGGCCTTATTATCCTGCTCAAAAAATGATAGGTGGTTTCTAACGAATTTATTCATTTCAAAAACGTATAGGGATGTAAGTGTAAGTAAACGTTTATCAGTGAATATTGGTGGGCACGAATCAGTCCACTTGAGACTATAAATTGACTTCATGCATTGTTTCTGGGCTGTAAAAGCTCTCTGGGCGTCTGTAGTTCCCCATATGATTATCCCATACCTCAACACTGAACGTACATAATAACTATGGTATACCATTAATGCTGTTTCTTTATTAGTTATTTATTTTTATTTTATGAAGTGCGTAAACGAATTTGTGTTTTTTTTACAAACATGAGATTTCCAGTTACAATAATTATCAATATTTATTTTTAGAAATTTTATTTCATTTAATTTTCAATGAAGTTATTATTATACATATTATAATGGCAAGTGTCTTTTTTATATGTCAGGTATCTCATGAATTTTGTTTTATCGGTATTTATTTCTAAATTGGTTATAAGTAGGTATGTATTATTGTTACCTGTTAGCTGTAAGTGAATATGTTATTCTTGTTAGAGGAGCAAGTTGACCAAACACGTACTTAGTGTATTGATTCAATCATGTTCATAATGGACTGCACTGACCTTGTGTTGTACTGTTCTTGTACTTGGTGTATTGATTCAATCATGTTTATAATGGAGTGCACCGACCTTGTGTTGTACTGTTGTTGTACTTAGTGTATTGATTCAATAATGTTCATAATGGAGTGCACCGACCTTGTGTTGTACTAGTGTATTGATTCAATCATGTTCATAATGGACTGCACCGACCTTGTGTTGTACTGTTGATTTATTCAACATTTTATGTACCTAAGTATGTGACTCACATGGAAAGTTTGTATTTGAGAATAAAGCATTAATTTTCATTATTTTTATGTTTTATTGCATCCTGAAGTATTTTCTATTTATTTAGCCTTCAATCCACTAAAATGTGTGAGTCAAACATTGGAAGTCAGTTGCCAGATACCGATAGTCCCACTAAGTCCGACACAGACTCACATCACCACAACGCACCCAGATTGCCCTGTCGCATCTCGCGGGGGTATCTAATACCATCATGAACATGGACATCATTTTTTACACACTACACACACAAGTGACAGGAAGGGCTACTGGCGAGTTTGTTGCGCCACTTCTTCCAGCTAAAGCACTAAGCCGTGAAGGGCGCGCGTGCCGGGGTACTGTCTTATACAGGAAAATGATGATCAAAACAAATAAGAAGCTGAAAATTAAAATATCAATTATTTTAGCGCGCACCCGATAAGCAATTCATTTAAGTATCGTCGAGTTCTCAACATACAGCAAGTTGGCAACGCGTTGAACATTTACTCGTACCTAATTTTGACCGTTTCTAAAGCGTTTGCCAAATCGCTTGCCTACGTCAAACAGGGCTGGCTTTTGATTTTAATTAAAGGAAGGATTTAAACCGTGCAATATGATGCAAGGGCCGCCTTGCATAATATCACAACCAACAAGACAAACAACACACAAACACACACACAACCACAGACAAGATACATCTTTCAAAACAACAAAAACAAAATAAACATACCACAATCCCGACTCAAAACGCACTCAACCAGCCCTTTAGAATTGAATTGAATAGAAAACTTTTATTTCAGACAGGAGTCCATAGGGTTAGTAACAATTTTACTTAACTTCTAGTGTTAGTAGGTTACAGACACAGTTGTACATACAATTAAAACTCAGCGTGGAGCTGCATCCACCTCCGCAACATCGGGGAATCCCACCGATCTGCGAACACACTGAGAATACTGTTGGTGCCGTCGCGAACACGCGTCATCAGGGATGCGCATCTACTCTTAATAATAAGTAATAGTAGAAGGACTGACAGTAAGCTAGGACAAGCAGCAGCAGCAGCAGCAGCAGCGAGCTAGTTAGTTAGGACGTGCATAAAAAAAAAAATTGCCAAATGTCGTTAGAGAAGTAAACAAAATAAATACAATAAATTGAAACAATTTCTGGAATCCAACTAAAGGAGTTTTTTGATGACAAATCGATTGCAAAATAAAATTGTCTATATATCTCGTATTCACCAAACATTATGAAATATATATACCTAATATAATATGGAATATAGAAAATCTAATGCAGATATGAAAATATGAATACATACTCGTAAATAATAACATAATTTAATAATAATGAAAATACTTTTAAGAATTACACTATAATTACCTGTATATTCTTATGCATTACATAAAATAACTAATATACTACACCTATATACACAAATCTAAATATATATATATATACACATAATTATACACCCAATTAAACACATCTAATAATATTTAATTGTTTGAATTGCCACTTAGCTCTCTTTCTCTCTCCTAAATTTAGCTATGCACGACAGGGTCCACATTGATATTTTACCTTGATACCGTCTATGTAACACATATGGAATGCACTAAAGATTTGAGTATTTGAGTAACCATTTGGCATATCATATTAAGTATGGGTAACTTTAGTCCGTTATATTAAGTGCCTACCCACCTATACTCAATATGTATGTTTATTAATTAAGCAACCTAAATCTGTCATTAGTCATGGGCATCGATAGACCGCCCTCATTACTTCACTGGCGGCTACAGTTCGCTGGCGCGCTAGGTTGGTGATACCGATAGCGGCCTGACTCACTGCAACTGAAACAGTTGTTACGTATCCAATGATTTTTATTGAAATCAATCAGAGAATATTTTTTGGATTATATATAGATAATAATCTAATGATATATATATATATAATGGAATAATCATTAGATGATTGTAATCTTATGATTACTTTAGGTCCGAATAGTATTCTCGTGGAAACGAAATGAAATGGTGGTGGTTTGGTGGCGTCAATCCTGAGATTCGGGATAATATTTTGGGGAAATTGTAGTCTAAGAGACCAGGTATTCAAGGCTCAAAAACGATGCATAAGGGCAATGTGTAACATGAAAGTAACAGATAGTTGCGTACCTGTATTCAAGTCCCTAAATTTGCTTACATTGCCATCACTATACATTTTTGAAATAGCGGTTTTTGTAAAATCAAATATGCATCTTTTTAATAAATCGTCTGACAATAGAACACGACCACTTAGGAGGCAGTATACAAACATGCTACATGCTAGTGGACATAACACTGCACTAGGAAAAGTGTTATATGTATGTGCTCAATTATCTTTAACAAAATACCCGATGGAATAAAAAACGAGTCCATTCCACTGTTTAAAAGAAATTGTCACTCTTACTAATTGACAAATGTTATTAATCCATTTGTGAATTTCTAAATGATAAAACTTTATAGTTACATAATTAATCCTGACATCTTTAGTTCTTTATTTTATTTTATTGACCATTGTTAGAATTTTTCATATTGAAAGTGTTTTAGTCAATTATGCACTTGTACTAAATGTTTTGCATAATTTAAGGTAGAATGTACAGGTATTTATAATTATATATGCAACCTTGATAATATTTGACATTTCTGTATTAATATGACACATACTTTATTTTACTTTATTTTAAGCGATTTGACATCTTTTGTATTATAAATATTTTTGTGTATTTCAAACGATTTGACATCTATTGTAATTTAAACGATTTCACATTTATGAATTATTATGACATTTTTACTGTAGTTCAGACGATTGGACATTAATTTGTATTTTGTATTATAATCATTTCTTAATTGTTACTTAAAATTCTAATATGATTTGCATGCCCATGTGACGGTAGAACATGGAGCACTATTATAAAAATAAAACATCTATATGTATATTAATTACCCATGTTTGCAAATGAATAAATGATTTGATTTGATTTGAAATGTGGAAAATGTGGAATCATTTTCCACGTTCCACATTTTTCGTACAAATTATGATTTTGAAATAAAGAAATAATGAATGGAGAGAAGAAAATTATGAGCGCACAAAATAATATGATAGTGTAGGTCGACGCGCGTGGCACGCATGGCAGCGTGCGCGTGCGTCCGGCGCGCGCGCAGCCTTGACAGCGAGCGTGTACCGTTATCTTGTGATTCAGACTCCTCGCGTGCCAATGCCATTACCAACAACAAACTTTTAGACTTTTTGCCTGCGAGCAGCCTTAAAGTGAATACCCTACCTACTAAGTGCACACGAGTCCTCAGCATTCTTAGAACTTATTTTTTGCACGTATTTATTCATTCATGAATTATCGTACCTAGCATAATGTTTGTCTTATTGATAGTTGAACATCAGCTGTCGGAATATTTACTCATAAACTATGCGCAATCTTATGAGCAGATCTTTACTTTCCAGACAAAACTTCGGCGTCGGTAAGACAAGTAGATATGTCTACTTGTCGCGCGGGACAATTGTCTTCTCGTCACTCGGCTGGACATTCTTCGTGCTGAGGAAAAACAAAAGTTGTAGCTTAAGATTCCCACGTCGGGTTTGTGACGTAGTTAGAAGCCAGTCATACGTCATACTTGTAATAATTATGATACGTCAACAAACTAGTTCGGACCTCAGACATCCATTAGATATTTATAAGCACGGCAGCATTGAATGGTATCATCGCGTGCCACTGATCCCATCAGCAGGTGATTACACGCGCGCCGATCGTATTACACAATGTACCGCGGCGGCGCGGGGCGCTCTGACTCACCTTACAATACGATTCAAACATCAACAGGGTAGAAATATGTTGCAATACTTATATTTCGTGATTTTTTTGTAGATTAACTGATTCATCATCATGTGGGAATTTCTAAAGAATACGACTGTAGGTATTAATGCTTACCTTTTTTTGGCAAATAGTTTTCCAGTGAATTAATATCAACCGACTTAATACAAATAATACTCGTATGTAACTAATTCAAATTTATTTATTTGCAAAAACATGTGTACCTACAAATAAGTTACAAGGTTTTTTTTTGTTCAACATGTTTGACCATGGCTGGTGTACAAATTAGGCCGAAAGACAACAAAATTTCAAAATGAAAATAAAAAGAATAATAAAATAAACAAATCAACAATATTAGAATCAACATAAATAACAAATTCAAAAAAATAGGTCAGTAGTCATGCGATTCAAAATAAATAGAATACATTCAGTCAGTATCTTCAGAGCGATGTATCACTTAAAAATTCATTTACATTATAATAGGCTTTTTCTGTCAGTCATCACATCACCATCTGCCTAGCTTTTTCCCAACTACGTTGGGGTCGGCTTCCAGTGTAACGGGATGCAGCTGAATACCAGTTTTTTACATGAAGCGACTGCCTATCTGACCTCCACAAGCCAGTTACTGGGTAATACGATACCCCTTGGTAAGACTGGTTGTCAGACTTTCGGGCTTCTGACTACCCGTAACGACTGTCAAAGATCCACGAATGACAGCCGGGACCAACGGCTTAACGTACTTTCCGAGGCACGGAGGGGTCTCGGTATGCAAAGATGGTCACCCATCCACAGACCAACCGCGGCAAGCGTAGCTTAACCTGACCGATCGACATGTGCGGCTGTTATTATTTAGCCACCCCCCCCCCCGGCTTTTTCTGGCAGTATTTTTTAAAATGTTTTCTTAAAATGGTCTGTATTTAATTTCTTAACACAGGGATATTATTATAAATTATTGGCGCTCTGCATACAACGCTTTTATACAATAGCGCTGTCTTAGCTGGCTGAACATGAATTTTACTATTGTCCCGACGATTCCGTATTATAATGTACGAAATTCGATGTACGAAACAAATGGGGGTTATTCCTGACAAATAGGGCTATTTTCAAAACATAAAGTGACGAAAGTGTGAGTATTTTATGCTTTGTAAAAAGTGGCTTACAGCTCTCAGTACTTTGGATACCGAACATGACACGTAGGCATCGCTTTTGCATTATAAATGCCATATCTTTATTCGATGACTTGCCCCAAAAGATAATGCCATTTCTGAGGACAGATTCAACAAGTCACAAGTCAGTGTTGATGGATGGAGCAAGTTGATACAAAGCATATGATTGATTACTGATTTTTTTACATAAATTGTCAATATGTTCTTTCCAATTTAGTTTACTGTCTATAATTAAACCGAGAAAACGTGCATTAGTTACTTAATTTATAGTGTAATTATCATGAATCAGATTTATATTTAATGGATTATGTAATCTTTGTCCAAAGTGCATTATATTTGTTTTTGTCAAATTTATTTTTAAATTATTATTTTCAAGTCAAGAAATTATAGATGTCAGTGAATTAATTATGTCAGATTTATAATTATTAATGTCCTTACATGCAATTGAAACTGTACTATCATCAGCAAATAATGTCATAGTTTGACTCGTTGCCTTTAGGAAGTCGTTGATATAAATATTAAACAACGGCGGCTAGCACACTACCTTGAGGAACACCGTATGTGACATATTTTCTTTCGGAGCTGAACATTTCTTCTTTTTTTATTTTAAGATTCACTCTAGTTATTATCGTTATCTGTTGTCGATTCGTTAAATAGGATCGAATTAAATCCAAAACATTGCCTCTATGTTATGGGTTTGGTTTCCGCACTTAGTCCTTCAGGTGGACCATTGTGCGTGAGCCATGGTGGCCGTCGGTGGTTATTCCAACCAGCCCACCTCCCTCCAGAAGCTTATTAGGTCCCCTGGTCTGTCGAGAACGTCCGTGTAGGATCCGGGTGTCCCGAGGGTCCTTAATCTAATCTGGGTGACGCCTGTGCACTCAAAGAGCACATGCGCAACGGTTTCATCAGCCTCCATGCAGGCTCTGCACAGGGGGCTGTCCGTTATGCCTATCGTATGGAAGTGTTTGTTCAGTGAGCAGTGTCCCGTGATGGTCCCCGTCACCAGGCGCAGGCCTTTCCTGTCCAGACGTAGCAGTCTTTTGGTTAGCTTGCCATCTAATGATGGCATGGCTTCCTTGGACTGCCTACAGCCCGGTGACGAGGACCACCAGTTCTCTGCCTGTGTGTGGGTGTGCTTCTGTAGCCACCTGCGTAGTTGATTGAAGGGGATGGGCACGACTGGTTCCGGTCCGTAGACTGGCGTGCTTGATGCCCTTCTGGCCAGCTCGTCAGCCGCGTCGTTACCTAGTGATCCACTGTGTCCTTTTATCCATTGTAGTGTCACTGTGTTGCGGTTCGATACAGTTACCTGTTCAAGCGCCATATGACATTCTAGTATTAAATTTGATGTGATGCATCCCTTCTTTAGGGATTGGAGGACTGAAGCGCTGTCAGAGAGTATACGAACATGGGTGTCTGTAACTCTCCTGGCTGCTATGGCATGGGCCGCTTGTATTATACCCACACACTCGGCTTGGTAAACCGTGTTGAGCATTCCTAGCGGGCTGGATATCTTTATGTTGAGGTCGTGTGAGAAGACTCCGACTCCAGTTCCGCAGTCGGTTTTTGATCCATCAGTGTAAACTCTCAGCTCTCCTGGACCTGAGTAGTCGCACTGCTCTTCTTTAAGCACTACGTTGTAATGCTTTTGAAAGCAGTATTGCTTAGGGGCTTTGTCGCAGGGTGATGCCATCATTGGCTGTCGTTTAATTGCCTCGTCCTTTAGGCGTATGTGCTTGATCCTCGAGTCCTTGCTTAGGGTTCCTGATAGCTGGAGCCTAAAGGCAGACAGGGCCGCCTCCTCTCTCACAACGAGGTGTAGAGGAGGCAGTCCAAGCATGGCCTGTAGGGCAGCGGTGGGTGCAGTTCTCATGCAGCTTGTGATTGCCACACAAGCAAATCGTTGCAGTTTTTCGAGATCTCTTTGGGCTGTGCTCAGGTCTGTTCTGGGCCACCAGACTAGTGAGCCATATGTGATGATTGGTCGGATAACTGTGGTAAACATTGCCTCTTATACCGTATGCGTCAAGTTTACTGATTATATATTATGATCTACACAATCAAATGCCTGTGACATATCGCAATAAATACCACAAACTGGAACTGTTTTGTGAACGTGGCAGATAACGTTTTGGACGAATTCATAAATGGCCATATTTGTGGTTTTATTTTGTCGAAAGCCCTTTTGTTCATTGCACAAAATTTTATTTTTTTCAAGATATAAATTAAGTTCACCATATAGATATTTTTCAATTTTTTTTGAAAATATTAACAATAATGCAATAGGCCTATAATTCACCATTAACTGTTTGCTTTCTTTTTTGAATTAAGGTTTTATAACTGAAAGTTTAAGATCTTGTGGAAATATTCCAATTGTTATCGACAAGTTCATAATGTGACTCAGGTGAAGGCATATGTCCTCATTTACTGCTTTAATTATTTTAGTAGAGAAACCATCGTATCCTACACCGTTGGTATTTTTAAGGTTATTTATAATTTTATTAATCTGGTAGGGTGAACTTGGTGCGAGAAACATTGAATTTAATTAGTGAATAATTAAAGACGTTATATTTTTCCCGGCACCCGGAAGGGGTTGACTTGTTCAATAAAATAATTATTAAATGCGTTTGGATTATTAAGGACGTTGTTTTCATAAATTTTTATGTTGTCTGTTGTGTTTTTGTGATTCTTTTGGGGTGTTAAGTAAGTCTCGTTTTGTTTATAATCCGCCACGCTGTTTTAGTCTTATTATGAGACGTTATTATTTTATAGTTATTTTGTGCACGTTTTGTATGTTTTATAATTTTTTTAAATAACTGACAATAATATAAGTACTTTAATTTGTTGTCTTTAGATGAGTTTAATCTGAACTTCCAGAGCAAATCCTTTTTTTTCGACTGCAAATTTTTACACCACGTAATACCCACTTTGGTTTATCAATGACTTTTATTAAAAATTGGGTTTGTGGAAAACAAAGGTTATAAAAAAGTTTAAAATCAGCTACAACGTGTTGATAAGCCGTGTTTGGGTCATCAGTGAGGTAAATATCCGAGAAAGATAAGCTCATTTAAATTTCTCAATATTTTCTATGTTATAATCGCGTTTTAATGTACGCCAATAATCCAATGTCGGAGTTTTTTTACAGGAACTCTAATTAATTGTGCGGTATGGTCCAACAGACCTAATCCTAAAATTTCAGATTTACAACCCTTTTTAAAGTTATGTGCAAAATTATCAATACAAGTTCGACTGGCGAATCTGGTCGCTTCATGTAAAGCTAATTTTAAATTATAATTTAACAGTAAACATTCAAAATCTTATGTGACATTATTGCCTTTTAGAACATCTATATCAACTAACAATATTGTGTACGTTTTAGAATGATTCAATTATTAATTAATTGCGAGATTATGAAACTGTGACGAAACGGCGTAGCAACGTAGCTCTAGGCCGTCGCTCTGCGTAGTTCGTTCGAGGGATGCTACGCGTGCTACGAGTGCTACGAACTACTTACGAGCAACAACAATTGTAACGCTCTGCCTTGTCTTATTATCATAACTCGGGAGGTTCATGATGTTTGACTTGATTCGCATAGTATTCTTTCATTATCCAAAACGTCAATAATACAATAATGATGATAATTGCAGACAAGACACGGCTTTTTGCACTCTCATCAATATTTAATTTTATTCACTTGCAGTCATTTACAACATATCCTCAGAGTAAACTCAGCAGAACGACCTTGCCGCGTTTTCGCCCACGTAACATTCGCCCGTGCCTGCGTTCGCGCATCTACGGCGCGGTGCGGTGCGGCGGCGGCGGCGCCGGGGCTGCCCCGCGCATGCGCCATCATCGCGTGCTCGCACACTCACTTAGCATAAATTAACATTATTTATGATCTTGTTTTATCCTCGACGGCTTGTCTCACGGCTTAAATTGTTTAAATTGAACTCATCGCTAAGTATTAGCCGCTTATAGATAGATCTCAGCGAAACACTTTCACTAACGACAGCTGATAGTGCCATTACTATAACAGCGGCTGGTCATAGTATCATCGTAATGTTTAAAGTTATGGTGTTACTGCTTATACGCACTTAATTTATATTATTATTGTATCGGCTTATAGGTCAGTGTTCATGAGCACCGTCAGTGGAGTGTGGGATGTCAGTGCTTAAGTTTATTTGACAAATAATAATATTAACACACTTATTAAGAGATAGAGCGATGTGAATCCCCGAGCTCTGCAATATGTAACAATATATAACAAGGTTCAATGTGATCAAACAAGTTTGTCTAGTTGACTAAATGCGTTTTGTTAATAAATGAACATAAATAAATATTTAAGTAGTTACAAACAATATTGAAAATATGTTAAATAGTTTAAGATATGATAATATGTGCAATATGAGCTGCGGTGAATGTCCGACCACACGGTTATTAGGAACAAGTGCACGGGACTCGCGTTCGTGCGACGGCGTATTATATTATTGGGAAGTACGCAGTTTTTACTGTTCAGCCATAAGGGGCGCGTGCGCGCGGCGCACCTCCCGCGAGTAACCACTTATCTACGGGGTTTACCTACAATTACCAAGCTGATAAGGTAATTCAAGCATAAATTGTACTTGCGCAAAAAAGTTGCGGTTTTTTGTAAGGTTACGTGCAGCTTTCGAGGTTAGGTGGAAAGTGTTGTTACTGCAGTTTAGATTACTTATGATTTGTGGTTTAGTTTGACGTCACCGCGAGTGCTTACGCAGACGATAGTCGCGCGTGGCGATTGCACAGCCTGACACGGGCCAGTGGCGGCCGGAGGAAGTGACTCGTGAGTCAGTATCGGACGTCGGAACCTCCACACTCAAAACCGAAAAGTAGGTATCCAACAAACCAACCAGAGCGTGCTTGTGAACTGAACAAGCGGCCACGGTTCACTGTTTTTATTGTTTAACTGCTTTTGGTTTTTTACCTTAACGGTCAAATCTGTTGAGGACTGGATTATCCAAAATCTTTTTTTTTTTGTTGTCTGACAACAGCGTAGCTGATACCACGATACGAAATGACGCCGAGATATCGTAAATCATTAGCGCGGTCGAGCGCAGGCAAGCGGCAACCTTATACTGTGCGGACACACACTACCACACCCAGAATCCGAATAAATAGCAATCTGCAGGCCATACAAATTTTTGATCTGCCTGAGCACAGCGATACAAGTGGATGACAATATAAACGACTGTTCAGTGACTGTCCCAAACTAACCCCCAACCAAAGGAGTTACTTGTGCCTAACGAGATCAGTTAAAGAGGCTACGAGCGCGCGTCGACTAGAGTTGATATCTGTTGTGATGATCTTTACTAATGTTTGAGTTTTGTTAGAGGTCGCACTGTACTGTGTGTAATAATTGGCAAACTTACAGTCATTACTTATAAATATTGAGCAAGTGTGAAGAGAGGTCGCGGTTAACTTGTTAACGAAACAAAGTAGGAACCTACGCTGAGAGCGAACCGGTGAAGCCTTATTCAATAACATATATTTTGTGATTCTGCCTTACAAGACAAGGAACTAAAACAGTTGGTTCTAGTCTCCACTCCGATTGTGGTCATTCCTATGGAGAAAATAAAATTTCAGGGCGTCTAGCATTCACCATATTGAGCTTTCTGTGAACCAAAGACGTCTTGTACTCCTAAGGCATGTAGCTCTCGTGGCTGTGCGACGAAATCGCGATTGTTGTCATTAATGAAAGCTGTGTAGCTGTGTGTGTGTGTGTGTGTGTTTTGCGGCTGTGTGTCAACCGCATCAACCGCAGAGGGGCCACCGGTCGGGGTAACTATCCATTAACCGATAGAGACTACTTACACCCAACAATTGATGATGATAATCACACTAAGTACACCCGGGACGTTGCTTACCTTTCACTTAAAAATACGCAAAAATAATCGGATAAACCAAAACCCGGATACTTTCCTACGCATTCTTAGTGCCTCCATGATGTCAACGCTGCTGCTAATCTGCGCTAATTGTGAAGCACGGCGGCCACGCTGCCGCTCCCGTCGTACGTGCAATATAGAACACCTCAACGATAGGTAACAAATAACAAGAGTGTAGCCTTCATATTTATTTTGTTTTACCACAAACCACAGACACAAAATGAGTAAATCTAATAAATAAGTTTTTTTTTGCATAAGGAAATAGTAGTTAAATTCATCTCAGTTAACCCTTCCGGTCGTCGCTTCTATTAATGTTAATTATTAAGTCATTTACAAAACGTTTTATGCCAAAGATATACTCCTGTGATTTTCTTTACGTCATTTCGTCTTGGCTGACGATCTTGTGGATTACCTAAAGTAGTTATAAGACGTGTCATGGAGGAAAAGTAAGCACAAACCATGGTAATGACGTCACTTAACGGTGCATTCTCAGATGAATAAGGATGACTATACAAAAAAAAAGATTATACGTAAAAGGTGCCTATTTTTTAAATTTTATATTCGTTTCTGGGAAGAACTCCAAAGTATATTATTGTTATTTTAATTTCTATCACGTATTTTACAATTTAATTCACTTTTTTTAATATATTCAAGCAGCTTAAGTATAACACGCAATAATGTTCGGAGCATCGGGAGCTGTCCCAGCAGTACAGGCTGATTATGACTGAAATGCCTATTAAAACCTATTAAGTGTCGGAAAAATTCAATTTTCTTTTTTCCACTATTTCTATCGTAAACATATACAATAGCAAAAATAACAATCTCTTCAATGTTCCTGTCTCGGACGACCGAACGTAATCAGCACGAGTTCTGTCACTCACATGTGGAGATAAGTAGTGCAATGATGACTAGCTACGCCCCCCGGTTGTGCTCTTTGAAGATTTCCCCTTGAACCGTCAATTTTCCTGTCATAAAAGTATGATGTCATAGTAACGGATGATTTTTTAAGCGTACTTTTTTTTAAAGTCAAATAAAACACTCAATTTGCATCATGTATTCAAAATTTTTATTGAAATTGATTACTTGGCCTTTGCCATTTACATTTTAAAGATAACTTCATGTAAATGTTGTCCGCGGCTCCGTTTCAAATGGTCCATTCGGAAGGTCCAATTTTGCGTTACTTTTTCGAGCATTTCGGCCTGTATCCCACGAATTACGCGTGTTATGTTATCCTGTAAGGCTTCAATCGTGTTCGGCTTGTCCACATACACTAACGACTTTACATAACCCCACAAGAAATAATCCAGAGGCGTCAAATCGCATGATCTTGGCGGCCAATTCACAGGGCCATTTCGAGAGATAAGCTGCTCACCAAATATACCCTTCAACATGTCCATTGTTTCACAAGCTGTCTGGCATGTGGCACCGTCTTGATGAAACCACATGTCAACCAAGTTCAACTCGGCCAACTGGGGCAAAAAAAAGTTGCGTATCATGGCTCGATATCGTTCGCCGTTGACGGTAACGTTTCTTCCACGGTCGTCTTTGGACCATTTAAAACGGAGCCGCGGACAACATTTACATGAAGTTATCTTTAAAATGTAAATGGCAAATGCCAAGTTATCAGTTTCAATAAAAATTTTGAATATATGATGCAAATTGAGTGTTTTATACGACTTTAAAAAAAAAAACTACGCTTAAAAAATCTCCCGTTAGCTTAAAATCAGTGAAATATTTTTTGTATTCGGATCAGTATTTGCAGATAAACCTTTTACAAACTCACAAAAAACTTTACCTCTAACTGTATCTTATACAAGTACAAATTAGCTATTCTTCCAATTTGGAAAGACCAGCGGAATATCGATTGCGGATAAACTAGTGTCAGGTCGTGGCGGTATTCCGGGTGCTGTAGGTGCGGCTCATAAGATGCTCGGCGGCTGCCGACAGACCACGCGCTGCGTCCGGGAGGCGCGCGCGTCACTCGGCACTTTCACTCGCACGCGTTCTCTTTCACCGCGGCCTTGACCGCGCATGCGTGCGCAACGACCTAAACAGATTTTATACGTTACTTTTGTTAGTCTTTAGATTTAGGTAAAAATCTATGTAGGAATAATCATAATCTATTAAAATCATCATCAAGATTGTCATATCATAAGCACGACATGTAGGTATCATTTATTTATTTCTTTGTTTTATCATGTTTAGATGCCCATCCGTCTGCGGAGTTACGCTGGCTAATTTAATTTAAACTTCAGAAAAATTATTTTATAAATACTGTGGAAACTAGGACTTCACATCGGTTTATAGGGGTTTTTGATTTCACAAGTATTTTGTTGATTAAATTTATATTGAAATAAAATTGCTTAAATATTGCAAAAGTAGACAAAAGCAATCTTCGAAAAAAAACTCGCACTTATGAAATGTCAGAAGTGAGGTGCACGGCTCCAATTGGTCGTTTCCTATGAATAAGAGCCGACAAGAAACTCCATAGTTACTCTTTTAATAAAAATCTACTACCAACCTTGCAAAAAAACTAGACGGACACAACACTGATATAGCTTTACTCCTAGTCAAGCGGATCCGATCGAAATGAAAGCAATTAAATTGGGATAATGTTATGAAATATTGCGCGTGCAGCGGTGTATGTAACAGATACCGTAGTGTCCAGTGTGACGCGCACACATTGCGCAACCAGCGCCGCGGCGCCCGCCCCCGCGAGCTCGCAGGTAACGGTGCCGCTGACCTTCATAATATCTCCGTGGCCTACGTGCAGGTATCACTGCTCTTTTCAAGAAATAGATGTGTAATCTCTGCGCACGGAAATTCCTTAAATTTTGAAAAATTATCCAACTATCCTTATAATTATATTGTATGACATCAACATTTTCCGTGGGTTTGTTCAAAACGAAAAACCAACAAAAGAAATGATTTAATTTATTCAAGTTATTTCCTCCGGATCTCTTCAGTTCGCTACAAAACAAAGTGTGTTTTGTAGTCTCGGAAAATGGCGAACACGTAATTATTTCGACGTACGAATTTCTAGAATATTATTTATTAATTTATTTTAGTACATGGAGGACACACAGCTAATAAAAACAAACACAAAGGGAAATCATAGTCACCCGAAAGCCAATATAATAGATATTATAATATCTTTGCGGAATTTATTAAATTCTTGCGCTGTGGGATGGTTTTACCCGACTTTAAAAAAGGAGGAGGTTCTCAATTTGGATGTTACTTTATACATGTATATATTTTTTTATGTTTGTTCGGGCATAACTCCGTCATAATACTTATATATTGACGGATTTGCAAAATTCTGTTTTTGTGGAATGGATAAGGTTATCCATTTCGCAAAAACAAAATTTTGCAGCAATCATTTTGCATACCTATCAGCAATTTTTAAGGGACCACCTCTGATATCCCAAATAAATTGTATTAACATTGCTTGGGTAGTTTTTCAGTTAGCTTCAATAATACGATTTTTTCCGCTTAGTTTATATTGATGATGATGTGTATTGTTGATTGTGAATAACTTCCTGTCACTAATATAATTTACATAGCAAGTAGTTTTATATGAAGTTGTAGGTGACAAAAAAGTGAAAAATAAAAAGTTTTTACAAAATAAAAATACACTACAAAGTGATAATTTTCACTTTGTAGTTTTTTATTTTTAGAATTCTTGTTTTTTTTTTTTTTTTGTAAAAAAGTTTTTATATTGACAAAAATCTGTTGGAAGCATTAATTTTTCAATTATCAATTCAGAACGTAAATGAAACGTTATGGTCGTGGAACCTAAACACCGCTCCTATGCAAGTCAGCGTACTAGTACAAACAATGGAGATGTTCGCACGTGTTGCCCGGTCGGCGCGGCGCCGGCGGCGGCCCCGTGGGGCCCGCGTAACAACATCCGCCATCATCAGCCGGCCGCGCCCGAGCACACGCACGTGACGTAATAACATACGCTCAACTCGGCAGGACTCCCATCATAGCGCTTGGGCGACTGTTCAGTGGCGTTCACATTGACGCAAGTGCTTGAACTGGCGGCGCGATCACAGGCGACGGGTCAGTGTGGGGTCCTGCGGTGCCCGGCGATGTGATGCGTGCGTGACGCCGTGCGCGTCGGCGTGACGTCGACGTGACGTGCGCAGCCGCAAACAGGCCCGCCACATGCGCCCGCGACTATGTTCTATAAACAAGTATTTGGTTGGTAAACAAACTGTTCCTGTGGTAAATCCGCATCCTTCTCACACGTGTGATGCACTCAGCAAACTGAAATATATAAATAACAAAGATTCAGTTCTTATTTATCTAAATTCACGTCATTAGGTTCCTTGGAAGTCAGTTATAAATCCCTTGTCAGTAACTACGAGTATCTTTGAGTGCTATTTCTTGTAATTCAGTGCCACATCCGGGACCTCGTCGGGTTCCATATACTCGTATCAGTTATCTGTAAGATCAGTCATTTATTATAATCAATCGTTTGGCTGATACGTACAGCTGATTATTACGTGATAATAATAATCCTAAATTAATGTAATGTACACAATATATTATGAAAGAATGTTTGTGTGTACAGTCATACATAAAGTGACAAAATGATATCAGGAAGATAAACATAGGAAGTACATTCACGTGAGCTCCCCAGAGATAAAGCAAGGGTATTGCTTGTGATAAGCACATTATTTGTATCGCTTTCATTCGATTAGCAACAGGTACAAGGTCCGCTGCAATCTAGAACTGAAAGCGTGGAAAGGTATTTTTATTGAGCAATAATTGTAACTGAACTTTTTGAACCCATCATTATAACGATATTATTAATTTATTTGTACCTACTTATGTACTATTAGCCACACATCAAAAAAAAGTTTCCGACTACTCATATCAACAGCATGTGCTAACACTATCTGCAAGTCACATCGTTCGGTAAGTCAGACGTGTTTGTTCAACGACATCTACTACACGTGTACACGTGCGTTTATGAAAAAAACGTGTATTTATGTTTAAAATGTTAATCATTATATAAGGTGCGTGTGGACAGTGAGAAAAAAGGTACATACTCGTAAGAAGAAACATGACCTTCAAGCCTGTGGATGATTTATGAAAATGGTTAATAAACTTTTTCTTATAACTTTTAACTGTTTGATGTTTTAGAGAATTTCGTTACATCTAAAGGTTTGTTAAAGTATTAGGTATCCAATGGAATAGCAAGGAAGGCCACTCAAATTGAGATTTAAGAGAAAAGTCATATTCAGTGACAAATTCTGGGGAATTTTCAAACATAAATAAAAATTGGATTTTTTCGAATCTCATGAATTTTTGTCTAGGCATTATGGGGTACTTAAGAGTTGCAAATGGGTCCCACTGTCACGTCCTGGAAAGAATACTTAAAAAAAAGGAGTGTTTTAGTCAATCTACAGTTTTTTCACTTTCATGTAATGTCACAGAATATAGAAGTACAGGAGATTTACTTCGCAAAATCATTAAAAGGAATAGCAAATAAGTATAACAAATGTAAACATTTGGTAGGTAGGTAAATACCTAATTACTAATTAGGTACATGTAGAGTGCATTTCTTTACCTTTCAATGTCCTTTGGAAGTGACAAAAACGTGAGCTTCGGATCCTTGTTATTGTTTAAGCAGCCGAATACGATGCAATCAGCTTTTGCCTTCATTTTATCCTAAGCGACGACCAGACGACGCGACGCCGCACGTGAGTGAGTATCGAACTAACGTGCGACCCGGCGAAATTATCCGGAATAGAACCGGAGTTACCGACATAGCTTGCAGAGTAAGCAAACTGAAGTAGCAGTGGGCCGGCCATGTTTGTCGAAGGACCGATGGCCGGTGGAGCAGACGAGTCCTGGAGTGGAGACCGCGTATCGGCAAGCGTAGTGTGGGACGCCCACCAGCTAGATGGACGGACGACCTAAAGAAGGTGACTGGGACAGACGATGCGGAAGGCGAAGGACAGGGTGTTGTGGCGCAGCCTGGGAGAGGCCTATGTCCAGCAGTGGACCGCGATAGGCTGAGTTGATTGATTGGTTGTGCGACCCGGCCGGCGCCGGCGCGCGGCAGCTCCACTGAATTGGCCCGGCAAGTCGAGCCCGCTGCGTACTTGTAGGTTCATAGCTAAAATGCGAAGTGCGCCTGGCGTGCCTGTGGCTAGATTACATTCAAAAATCATACAGCGCCCTTCGCATCTTCCGGGTGTTGATGGGGCTGTTCCGCTTCTGTAGCGCATCAGGGATGTTTACTGAAGTTCGTGTCTATTACTTTTATACTACGATGCGAAAAAGATGCGCCTCCTTGAAGCGCCGGGTGCGGGCCACACCAACATTATACTGCGGTGTATCGCGAGCAGACTGGACTGCTTGTGTATGATTCGCTGCTGCAAGCTTTACACATCAGAGGCCTTACCACGAGCTCTTAACGCGATCCAGTTTACGCTCAGGGATCGAGATGGCGCTAGACGACTTGTATAGCTCTGTCTCTTTCCAACAGCCTAAACTGGATCGCGTTAAGAGCTCGTGGTAAGCCTCAGTGCTGAGCTTGTAGCAGGGTTTCTCTTTACTATATGACTATGTTAGGTAAAGTTTAGTAACGTACTAAGTTGTTAAGAAATATTGTTACTAACATTTGAGTTCATTGTTACTTGGATATTAAATCTGTACTTATAATAAATCTGTAGAAGTGAAAATTCTGTACATTGAAAATATCACAAAAATAAATGGCAGGGGGTGTTACTAATAATAATAATAATAATAATAATAAATAATGTGTTATAATGTTACTAGACCGATACCGAACCCAAAAATGTGATTAAAAAATTTTTTGTCTGTCTGTCTGTTTGTTCAGGCATCACGCAAAAACTACCGGTTCGATTACGATGAAACTTGGTATAATTATTCTTTAATATCCTGGGCACCACACTGGGTACTTTTTATCCCGGAAAAGTATATACAATAAAAAACAAACTTAATTTTGCGGTTCGATCCCTAGACCCGATTACAGTACCAACCGCAAATAATAAGTTTGTCGTAGGTTACGTCACCCGCAGTGGAGTTCACCAAGGTTATGCTCTAAACGTAGTGCTGAAGGTTGAATTTGGCTTGCACCGTTCGCAGCACACGCGTGGCGCGCGGCCGCCACGGATCGCTACCGTATATAAGGACATTTTTTGAACTTTGCTCGCGAACGCTCGCCACTCAACACGTCCGTTCAAATGAACGGACGTGTTGAGTGGCGAGCGTTCGCTCTTATTTTAACTGCTACTTGCAATTCTAAACCGTGTTTTTCAGTGCGACCTTTTTATTCCTATTAGTTTTTAGAGTTATTTAGGTTTATTTTTATAAGTCGTAGGTATAGATTTTAATTTTAAAGTATAGGTAGTATATTTGATAGTGTACGTAGTGACCGTAGGTTATTTTATAATACTGTTAGGTAGGATTAGTCATTCGTATATATATTAGTTTTTAGGGATTTTGCTTATTTATTGAGTTTAGTTATCATCAGAAATAGGTTTATTTAGGTAGGTAGGTATTTTATTTTCTGTTATTGAGTTTATTTTTTTTATTAGGTAGGTACTTAGGTAAGAATATCATATAGGTACCCTCTTAATCACCACTAATGAGACACAATTGGTTTTCTATTGTAATTAGCCACAAAGGGCCCGCGAGATAGATGGCATCCTGGGGAAGCACATACATTTTATCCTGTTAGCACGTTCCCGTGGTATAATTTCCGACATCCACGCGGGCGAAGCCGCGGGCAGAAGCTAGTATATAAATAAAAAATAAAACCACTCAGCTTTCGTTCCATTGATCTTGCTTCTCAGCGAGACGAGCGTGTGACTCACACATCTCGATTACCGTTTCTGGTGTCGCCACTCAGTGCAGTGCGGTGCAATGTCTTGACGCACGGCATAGCTTCACTTGCTCTTTGGGAACTCCACACTTTGCACAATCTCCGAATATATTGACAGTGGAGCAACCGGTTCAGGCTAACACTCATAGCTGATCTATGAATGTAATGTCTTCTGGCACACTTTGATATAATGCTATCTCCGAGAAAACCAGCACGAGCGCGAATTTTAATTCGTGCCCAAGCGACCTTCTGCGAAACATTAGCATTGACTCTCCAGTCGCCGATCTTACGTCTTAGAATTAAAACTAATCAGTGTTGTTTATAGATTACTCACTGTTTTGATTATAAAATCTGCTTTCGTGCAGTGTCGAATGCGTTTATAAAGTGCGATGATTGAGCAGCTTGCGCGGGGCATCGACCGATGGGCTGGTACCACGTGCGTGGACCTGCTCCGGGGCCCGTGGCCGGCTCATTGACCACGTCAATGGACACAGAAAGTTATGGTGCACTGATCATTAAGTTTTTATGGAGATTAGGGATGCGAGTGAAACCTCCCGGAATGTTGTGAAATAATTCTTGAAATGGTTAATGAGTTGGCCCTAAATATGAGAATCCTGAGATTTGGGTGTTTTTTTTTTTTGGTTTGGTGAATAATCGTACGGTGCTACGTAGTCACCGTGTGGTCTTGATTTTAAAATTCGCAACCAGTGGTGGTGCGTGTGTTGCTTAGATATTTTATTACTTTGATGCGTTAATGTAAACTGCTGTTAGGTTGGGTTCCTCTAAAGATTTTAAAGCTTCATCATGAAAGCTTCGTATTGACTACGAATGCTTACGCTACCTACTCCTGTACATACATCACAAGATATATGAACCAGTTTCAAGTCTGGTTCCAAAACAGGTTCTACCTATCGAAACAGTATGCCAAAATAAGTACCTATTGGCCGAATCGTATGCCAAAATAAGTACCTATTGGCCGAATCAATAGAAAAGTAATCATAAATGTGTTAGTATAAAAGTTTCTCGTTACCTATGCAGGAGGTGTTGCGTGGCTTTGATTAGCACTATATCTATAAGTTACACTAAAAAAACACTGGACTGAAGTACGTATAATGTGTCCTTCTAGAAAGTTTGTCTGTTTATGTAACAGCTGGTTCAACCCTTGATCCAATAATTAGATTAGACGGCACATGCGGCGAAACGAGTCCAACAGGCAGTGGCCCTTTAAGAGAATATAACCAATCAAATATATATATCGTTACACTGTGTTAGGTACCTTGCAAGCATAAAAAACCAAGGATAATACAGTTTAAATAAAATAGTATTATCGTATTCACAAACATAATTTTGTTACAGATTCGTCAATTCACTTCAGGAATGCAATGCAATTCCTGCCTCAGTTGATTGCATTGTGATTCATCATCCACTTTCACAGCGCGCCTAACATTGTCGCCGTACGTTCCGGAGCGTCCCACGTGACAGCAGGTCATTGTAACTGTAGGTATTTATATGTATTCTCGGTCAAGTGCCAATCAGTACTCTCTGCGTTTAAACTACTGGTCATTGTTTTGTTACTATATTCTTGAATGGATGTGTAAATGTGTGCCAGTGCGACAATGGCGCCCAACTGGGTCAACTGTTATGACTTGCATCATACACTATGTAGGTCAACTGGTATGATCGCAACAGGATAGTGTTCAGATGACGCGGGTGCGTCTGGTTTGTGCTTGCGAAGCTTAGGTACGTTGTCGTACGCAGGTGTATCTATTAAATAATTTGTGGTTTTGCTCTAATCATGACATCTTGCCTCATTGACGCACGGGATGTAATTAACGACTGATTCTTTACCCTTTCGCAATCCTTTTTTAGTGAACATATTAGGTATAACATAAATTGTACTATTGATAGTTCCCATTCATGTTGGCTAATCATGCGCAAACGTGTTTAACAAGTTATTAAGATTCCAGTTCCATGTCATTCTGTCTGTCTTCTCTTTTCGTTTGTTATCATATTGTTTTATTGGCATATGGATTCATTTTGTTTACCTTCGTTTGGTTTTATTTCATCTGTATTCATATTTTTATTATCTATTATGGTAAGCTCGACTCTTTCCACAAGGATTGGCGTTTCCAGCACTGGATAGGGATAAGTGGAAGGAGGGGGGGGGGGAGGCCTTTGCGCTGCAGTGGGACAGAAATGGCTGAAAAAGAAAAAAAAATGATGGTAAAGCTTATACTAAGTCGTCTCTTTTTTCACTTTGTGCGTCTGTTCATAGCTAGCAACGGCTTATCATAAGTCCTTCTTCAGACCGTATTTAGGTACTCTATTAATAAAATGCTAATGATGCGGTACTGATAATACCTAAGGTCAATGGGATTCTTGGAGATTAAAATAATAAAACGCTATAACATAAATAAGTCCTATGCTAGCTGACAACATATCATTAACATTCTTGTGTGTTCGTAACTGATCACCCACGGATAAACAAGACGCGAACGGTAAACCAGTCTCAAGCAAAGACCTATTATATTTTATCATTGTACATGTTTCCTCATTAGCATGCAATGTGTGCCGATATAAATAAACATGTATTTAAGACGCGCTTCTCGCGAGATCGAGGTAATATATTCTGGTCTTTACATAAATAAATAAAACTGGTGTTGAGTCCGTCAGTGGTCCTCAGTGACGTGTGGCCGTTCTGTTTGACGTCACGGTTGGCACCGCGGACGCGGCTGGCTTACGTTGGTCGGCCATGGGTGTGGTCGAGTGCGCCACGCGGGGCCTCCCTGGAGCAATGTCAAAAGGAAAATCAAAAACTTTTCCCACGCTCAGTTTTGTCGTGGTCGTGTGATAAAAACTAAATAAAACAAAGGTCTGATTACATGATAGATTTTCCCGACGGCGATTCTTTCTGAGGATTCCGTGTTACATTAGAAAACATGCAGCACAATCTGCTTCAGAACAAAAGTCAACGCACAGCAGCAGATATTAGACCTGAACGTAATGCAAATAGATCAATCCACTCAGCCTGTCGCAGTCTGGACATAGTCCTCTCCCAGGCTGCGCCACAACACCCTGTCCTCCGCCTTCTGCATCCAGTCTATAATAATACTCGTCTTTAATTTGAGCTTTACAACCAGTTTTTACTTTTCTTTATGGCGAAAAACGACTACGCACTAATGTATGGGCCATTAATTTCTAAGCTGTCCATTTCGTGTAGGTTATTGCTCTGGTGCTGGCGTGGCCTGGGTACCTACACGTAAATTTGGGCAATGTGCTTGCGCCGACCTGTGCACGTACGCACTGTGCACCACAGAGTGACATGCCACAGAAGGGCTATTACAAAACAGAAGTAAGAGTTACAATCGCTACTATACTAGCGAAATGGGACAGCCCTAATCTATGGCAGTCGCAGCTTTTTTATTTGTTAACTTCATTTTCCATTTGAGTGGCAGCCCTGTGCGCGAGGGCTTGTTAACACACGTTGTTCAAAGATAGACTTTTGTCATCCATGTAGTAGTGGCCATTGACATCATGGTTTCTCATCAGGAAGTCCCTCAGCACCCGCACTGCATGACAATCAGCACGCGCAACGATTTTTAGAACAGGTGACTACATCGATTCATGATAAGCTGTTTAGATTCTATCTTGTGTACCTACAGACTTACTCGGGGAGGAAACTACCGCAGTACCGTATCTAATGAGAGAACACTCTGCATCATCAGTTTTCCAACTGATTATAATATATAAGTTTGCTTTTATTAGAACTTCACATGATGCTCAACATTCCTTCCCCATTATAATGAGGGGGTTTTTAATTGCTGTCATGGAATGACCTCATAGAACTTTTCTTCATAACTTAGTTGCTTTGTACAATGCATCATCTCATCCGTGTCAGGTGTCTTATTCGGTCGCTAATGCAAGATATTCGACAAACAGCATTCGCATATTTAAAAGTAATTATATTATTAGTAGACACCCAGCCAACACATAAGTCAGATAGTAGCGAAAATATACCACAATAAGCAGTGTCAAGCTTTATTACTTTTGTATTACAGCTGATGTTATGGCTTTATTTTGAATAAGAGAGTTCTTAAATTAAAATAATGTTGTAAGCTTACTAAATTCTGCATAAAGTTCGCGGTATTTTTTTAAGCTGAATAGTAATCAAGAGTAGAATCTGCTAAACAAGCGATATTCAAATAAAAGTAATTGAAACAGCTATTATCTGCACAGTAGCTAAAGTTTTTGCATTGTCCTGTATAACATATTAAAGCAAAGCAGTTAAACAGCAAAACGCTGAATATTAGACGAAATATTTTCTTTGAGCTGCATAGTGTACGAAATGGTACTAATTTATTCAGATGCTGAATATTTTGGATTTTTTCTTCTTTACACAGCTGACTTCTGCATAATTGAAAATAAACTCCTTGTTTTACCTAACTTATAGCGCTATAAGCGTACAATTGTCTTTATGTTCAGCTTAAAACGATATCAGTTACAAATGTGGGTATCTTAAGCAGCAAATAACTGATTAGTTGAAGATATCGTATGTTTATATCCAGATATTTCACCATTTCATGACAAAACTGATAAATGCTGCATAAACAATATGCCTCCTCAGAAAAATAATAACAAAAGCGTAAATGATTCATGGAAAAAAGAAAGAGAACGGGAGGAATAAGAAGAAAGTGTTCACGAGAGTATGTAAAGATAAAAAATAGTATCTGTGCAGTAATAGAAAAGGGTTTGACAACTGATACAAAGGCCCGGGTCAAGTGCGACCAATACAGTTGAAGAGGGTTCTGTACACGATGATTGTGCATCACCATGCCATCGAATTAAAATCTTTCAAACTCAAACTCAAAAACTCAAACTCAAAATATTTATTTCAATTAAACCATTACAGGCACTTTTGAATTATCAAGGGGTCGGTCAGTCAGAAAAATGAAGCTAGTTGCCCATTCCAAAGCGTAGGTACCTATGGAGAAGAACGGGCAAGAAACTCCATGGACACGCTTTTAAATCAATATAATATGGTTACAAAGTATTGGGTTACATCATTCATGTTAGAAATTATGCATGTGAGAACGATGCAGAACGTTAAAAGCGTCCGTAATGAAAAGTTTAAAAAAATAAAAATAAGAACAATTCAAATATTAAATTAAATTAAAATAAGCCATGACAGCAAAGAGATGACCAGTCCCTACTGACGGCGCCCGTTCACGAACATGACGCATGGATTAGCACCATTCAGCTCAACCATTTTGAAGGGAGCCAAATGATCCAACACATGCGCCACCATCAGCGAGACATTTGAGTGAGCATGACATACTCTCTGCTGCCAGGGCACCTTCAAGTCAATGAAAGACGTACCCAGTAAATGGTAGCTTTATAGTATGTACATAGTACTCACTCATGTGCTATACAATTATACAATACTAGGAGATTTATTTTGTGAAATACGAGAAGATGTATTAACGCGTGGATCTTGTTGTTGTTCGTAATCCGTAGGTATCAGTTCTATTCAACATTTGAGATAATTCTTCCTCAGCTTCTTCAAAAGTTTTGAAATGATTGCCATTTTTTTTTTTGGCCAGTATAACTTTCCATTATTCTCCCAAGAAGCGGGCACTGTTGATAGTTCAACCCGGCCTTTTTTGCGAGTCGAAACGAATTTTGAACATGTTTCTGAAAAAAATATATAATTTTTATATAACACTTCAAAAATACTACAACACTATTACAAACAACAACAACACTATTATAAATACTAACTTTATATAATAAATCTCGATGTTTACGTTTGTATCTTACTTATTAACTACACGAGCGCGACAAGGAAGCTACGATAACGGGGACCTCTCTATTTAAAGTTACAATTTCGAATGAGCAACAACGCAGCGAGCGTGGCCAAGCGCAAACCGATCGTAAGCCGAGTTTAGCCGAGCGCCCATTTGAAGTGTTGTGGTGGGAAAGGAAGCGCGATACTTTTGGTTGCGACTACCTACAAAGTGCTGTGTATCTAAATGTATATTTTAGTTGGTAATATAAACAATTGTCAAATTGTCAAACAACTAAATATTACGCAATGCGTCATTCATAGTAGTACTGTAGATAACTTTAAAAACCTAATTGTGGGTCCTACCTACATTAGTATAGGTCCAATCAACCTCAAATATTCATGGATTTATTTTATATAAAAAAGAACCCTAAAAAGCTGAATAAGAGTATACTGCATTATGTAATTTAAGACCTTTCTCTGAGAAATGTATAATTATTGTACTTTAAACCAAATAATTTCTGGACATGTAGACGTATGTGAACTATTAAGCAGAAATAAGCAAAATAATCACTGAAATAGACACTTTTATTCAAATTGGCCGTCCGCCATTAACTAACGTTCCACATAACCTCTTTTTATAAAAATCCTCAACATTTATCTTATGAAACACTTTGTTTAGTGAGTAGGAAACATTAGCAGTTATACAAAATTTGATTCTCATTATTTTCTGGGACTGAAATTTGATAAAAAGTAAAGATAATTTAATTTAAATATTATTTCACATTTGTTTACCTTTTAAATTGTAGCTTTATCTTAAGGCGCTCAAAAAATGTATAATAATCATATTGATAATTCACAGTAAAGTGCCATGCGTTTATATAATTCACCTTAAACTTACTTAAAATGTATGAAACAATTTACTTACCAAATTTTTGAAGACGTGATCAGCGACCATTACAATTTTTTGAACTAAGTAACACAAAATAATTTCGTCACAATGAAAAATACATTTATACTTTTTTTACTTGCATAATTTCTTTGTAAAACTAGTCCTGAGATCGGAATTTTGAATATCATTTGAATATCTGAACTCACAAATTAACAACTGCATAAAATATGTATAATTTCTGGACTAAAGAAAAATCAGAATTTATACAGAAGATATTCAGTGTGTTGTACATTTATTCAGCTGCTATGTGGCTATTAATCAAATGTTATCCAAATTGAAGCAAGATATTTTGTGCCCAAATTGCTTGAATATCATCTGTATAAGCGCTTACACAGAAGTTATACAAATACTTTATCCAGCTTAAAGTCAAAAGAATTGCTTTTACGCAAAATTTATTCAGCTAATCTGTGTTGGCTGGGCAGGTACTTATTTAAAGAGAAAGTACATAGAACATCTATCGTTAATCAAAACTAGTCAAATGATTGCCACTAGACACTTTTTACTTTATTTCTAGGTTGTCACTGAATCAAAATGTTTTGGTGATCGGCGATGGTGGGTACCCCACCTACTTACCTGTTGGTAAACTATTGATCTTTCAATGCTTATTAAGCATTTCCAACAAATGATAAAATAAATAATGAACTGCATTTTTAAAATATGTATATATTATAGCAGGTTTAATATCTTATTTTATATATAGTACTTATTTTGCCTTCCACTTATCCTGAAATATTCATTTAATTATTCATTTTCATTACTTAATATATTTTTTACTAAAAAATACTCAACGGATTGGGATGACACACATGGTTTATAACCAGGATTAACATATAGCATACTTTTTATCCCGATATTCCCACGGGGTCGAAACTTATGCAGGTGTAACCGCGGGGCGCAGCTAGTATAATATATTCCAAAGTGATAATTTAGAATAATTTATGCAACTAATTTTATTCTCGAGATTTTGATTTCCAAAAAACTTTAAAAGGTGTTTTTTCGGATTAATAAGGGGGCGTCCATTAATTACGTGAGGTATTTTGTGCAATTTTCCGAACCCCTCCCCCCCCTTGGTGAGATGTCGTGAGATTTAGCTCGACCCCCTCCCCCCCTCCCTAATCACACGTGAGATTTTCAAAATGTTTACGATAAATGATTTTATTTTTGTAAGTAGGTTTGTACAAACTCTTACACGTCAATCATATTTTAAAACTAGATGAGGTCGGTGTGAATTTATAGTGTAAATGCGTTGGATTTATTCTGAACAAAAAAAAAAACAATAATCTATATTATCATTGTGTAAGATATGGCCATATTTCAGTGAAAGAATATGTTTTATTTCATTTAACCCAAATTTCTCGCAGTTTTACTGTTTCTTGAGGAAAAAAAAATACGTGATATTCGCCGAGAAAAGTAAGATTAGATGAGATTCGTCTTGACCCCCTCCCCCCTAGAACATCTCACGTAATTAATGGACGCCCCCTAACTGCAATTTTCTGTATTTATAACTCTACGATTTAAAAGTGTTATTTTACAATCATTTACCTATTGCAGAATGCACAATGATGGTAAACTCTGGTTTTCAAAGAAATCTCAATATAATTTTATAATAAAATAAATGAAAAACGTTGATTGGTGTCTTCTTCGAATTTATTGACAGATTACTGCGATTATTTAATAAATAGCAAAGGAAAACGGTTGAGGAAAAAAGCTTGGACCGCCATAATGTGAGTCACAATTTCATAATACCTAATAATTTACTATGACGTCTATAAGTTATAGTAAAATTACAAAATATTATTAATCGTCTCTCTATTTTCCTTCCTTTCGCAGTGGAAATAAACCAGGATGTAACGGTTATTTTTGGTGATGCTAAATTGAGGCGAAACCTTCCGAGGAAAAGAAACTTATTTAAGAAAAAAATGGAACCCACGACATGCAAATTTTGATTCTATTGTGTTTATAACAAATGTCTGTAATTGTCATTTTAATTTTCTGGTACAATAACCGAAATGTATATGCACCTGCAAATAGAATATATACCCACATTGACGTGTTGTCCCTCAAAGAACATCACGTATATGTGAATGCGGAAAAGAAGTAGCTTCCCCAAGGAACTCCGAACCGATTGTTTTAAAAGTAGACCTGACTTCGGTACACATAAGTCGATAAATTAACTGGTTCCTGGTTTCTATTGCTTAGGTAACTTGGCTACTAATAATTAATCTTGTGCAGTCCTTTCTACGAAACTGATTGCTTTGCTCATCTCGACACAAGTCACTCAATTTCCCATTTTTAAATTTGAAACCGTATGAACGTAAACGAAGGAGTGTTTAAGGATCGAAGCAGGTGTCGTTCTGTAGTTTCTGCCTACCCCGATGGGAAGACGGCGTGAGTGTATGTATGTATTAGATAACATAAGATACTGTTTCTTTGCCAAAACAGAGTTTACATTTCCTTATACACGTAACAATGTAACGTTGTCATGCCAGCGACACGAAGACGAAGTTTATTTTGTTTTCTGTGTGAGATGTTTGGAATATGGTCAACTTGGGTACTTAATTGTTTAAATTACTGTAAACGTTTATTTGAGAAGTTATGTAGTACCAAAGTTATTAAATAATGTCAATATATCTCTTGGAAGCAGAATATGTATAATCCAAAACTAACTTCGGCGACAAAGAACCGTTTCTAATCCTTATCACAACCATTTTGAGTCACTCATACTCGTACCTACTGCTAAAAATTTCCAGATTATTGCAACCTTGTAACATTCATCTATTCCAAGAATCTAATCTGCGTTATGAATGATATTTAAATGATCACGTACGCTAAAAGATTACTACTCGATACCTTATTTACATAGCTTGATGAACGAGTATCGCGTATCATGAATGAATTCAAAACTGGATTTTATGTGGGTCGGTCAATGGTCAATGGACGATAAAAGAAAAACAAATAAACTATGGCGAAGTACTTCATAGTAGAGCTTTTAATGAGAACCAGTCTTCGTGTAGAAGCAATAAAGATGAGAACCAGCTGTTTTATACAACATCTATGCTCAACCAATATCTACGGAACATCTGAGTTTGTTTTCGTGAATTCAGAGGTGCAATCCAAACAAGCTCTGTAACGTGAAGCATACAGTATACGTAAGAAAAACAGAAGCTTTCTTTCGTGAGTCAGTCAAAGAAAGAGAAAGGCCATTAATGAAGGTTGGGGTCACAATGTCATCTATACTTCTATACCTAGTAATATTATCGCGCTGTTGTCATGTTTTACATCACAAGATTGCTCGTAATCATTTAAATTCTCCGAACTGTGAATAAGTGGGTATTCCAGCATGCAGGCTGCCCGCCACACCATGCCTAGTGCTACACTGTATGAGATACATCATTGGTATGTACGTCATGTTCTGTTTACTATTCCATTCAAGGTGCCGGAACAGGTCCTGACTAAATTCACGAACAAAAAAAAGAGTACTTCGAACTGGGTTTTTAACAAGTGAAACCTTTATCTTCATAATATTGTCCGCGTTTTCATTGCTATTGTAACGTTTTCAACCATATAAGGTCTAAGTTAAGCGTCACACAATGCAGCGTAATCAATAGGTATATAAGGACAGTTCGCCAGAAACAGTAAGGTCTATCTAATAAACAGAGAGAAACTACCATTCTAAGTACCTAACTAGATAATATGAAATATATGTATTCTGTATTTCTGAGTATTCTGGGCCCTACCCTCTTTCTTATTTATATAAACGAATTGTGTAATCTAAACATTAAAGACGGCAAAATAATAACTGGAGACGGAATGATCTAGTATACCGACGACACGGTGTTAATATTAGGGGTAAAAGTATGAAATTACCGATTTGTACTGAAAAATTGAAATTCGTTTTTTTTTAATTTAACATATTTATTTAATCACAATAATTACCATTATTATCTATACATTGCTGCCATCTAATAGGAAGGTCATGCTTATGCTTTTGCGATAGAACTCTCGTGATCTAGATTCGACAAACTGTGTGAAAGCATTTTGTACTGCCTCCTGAGAAGAATTTTTTTTATCACGTAGAAAATGGTCCAAATCACGAAAAAAATGGTAGTCCGTTGGAGCAAGGTCTGGCGAATACGGAGGGTGACGAATGGTTTCTAATTGCAGTTCCTGTAGAGTTAAAACGGGTTCTCGTGCTATATGAGGTCTCGCGTTATCATGGAGCAATAATGGTGAAGATCGATTCATGAGTCGGGGCTGTTTCACTGCTAGTTTTGCTATCATTGTTCGGAGTTCGGCACAGTAGACATCTGTCGTTATTGCTTGACCAGATCGGAGTGGATAGTGAATAACACCATGCTGAGACCACCAAACAGTTTCCATTACCTTTTTATTGGTACTCATTGCTTTAGGTCATTGTTGCGGCGTTTGACCTGGGGTCAGCCATTGCATTTTTCGCTTACGGTTATCGTAAAGAATACACTTTTCATCACATGTCACATTTCAATCCAATATTCCTTAATTTCTGTATCGATTCAATAAGGCAACACAAGTTTCAACACGCGTTTCTTTCTGCAGATCAGTCAAATCATGAGGTACCCATTTCTCATATTTTTTTTTATTTTATTGATTTGACGCAAATGAGTCAATATTGTTGGTAAGGTAACGTTAAACCATGCCGCTTATTCCTGGGTAGTTTGGCTCGGATCGGCTTCCACCATCTCTTTCAATTCGTTGTTATTCACCTGTGTGTGCGGTCTTCCACGTGGTTTGTTCTTCAAATCAAAGTTTCCATCACGAAAGCGTTTAAACCAAAATCGCACGGTGCGTTCATTAGCAGTCCCCTCTCCAAACGCAACATTGATATTGCGAGCTGTTTCTGCCGCGTTAGTTCCGCATCGGAACCCGTATTCAAAAATAACTCGAATTTTTGAGGTATCCATCTTTCTTGTCTAAGCTGAATAAAAAAAACAACTGAAAGTCGATAATCGAATGTTGCACATTTTTAAAAGAAGAACTTCATAGGTACCATGTGAAAAAAGTTTCACTCAAAAATCTGAAACTATGAAGGTTCTATGTCAATTCGAAGTACCTATTACAATAAAACGGCAATTTCATACTTTAACCCCTTATATTTAGTGCTAAAACCAGTACTTAGAGAATTGTTCGAAATCGCTCAACTAGGTTTTAATACTGTGACTAATTGGCTTGAAAGCAATTTTTTAACACGAAGTCTCGACAAGACCTCTTAAAAGAGTTCAGAGAGTAAATTATTTTAAAGGTACGCCGCACCTTCTACTATTGATATACTACATTACACAAATAATATTGGATATAGTCCCTTCTTTTTATTTTTCAGATTCAAATAACCGTCAATAGAATAAAAAATGATGTAATGTTAAATCCGAGTAAAAAGCCAATTGAAATTATAGCCGATTGTGAAACTATAACCTCACCTTCCATTTTGTCTCATTTGCCAAGCAATATTAATGTTTAGCATGAAAATTTAAAATAAATACGCAAGAATAACTTAAATCTGTTATACATTAGTTTTTATACATTATTTAATAGTCATTACTTACGCCTAGTAACACTATACGAATTCAAATTATCTATTCTATACTTATAATAAATCTGTAGAAGTGAAAATTCTGTACATTGAAAATATCAAAAAAATAAATGGCAGGGGGTGTTACTAGACCGACACCGAACCCAAAAATGTGATTAAAAAAATTTTTGTCTGTCTGTCTGTCGGTCTGTCTGTCTGTCTGTCTGTCTGTTTGTTCAGGCATCACGCAAAAACTACCGGTTCGATTACGTTGAAACTTGGTATAATTATTCTTTAATATCCTGGGCACCACACTGGGTACTTTTTATCCCGGAAAAGTATATACAATAAAAAACAAACTTAATTTTGCGGTTCGATCCCTAGACCCGATTACTGCACCAACCGCAAATAATAAGTTTGTCGTAGGTTAAGTCACCCGCAATGGAGTTCATTTTTATTCCTTTTAGTTTTTAGAGTTATTTAGGTTTACTTTATGTAAGTCGTAGGTATAGATTTTAATTTTAAAGTATAGGTAGTATATTTGATAGTGTACGTAGTGACCGTAGGTTATTTTATAATACTGTTAGGTAGGATTAGTCATTCGTATAGATATTAGTTTTTAGGGATTTTGCTTATTTATTGAGTTTAGATTAGTTATCATCAGAAATAGGTTTATTTAGGTAGGTAGGTATTTAATTTTCTGTTATTGAGTTTTTTTTTTAATTAGGTAGGTACTTAGGTAAAGATATCATATAGGTACCCTCTTAATCACCACTAATGAGACACAATTGGTTTTCTATTGTAATTAGCCACAAAGGGCCCGCGAGATAGATGGCATTCTGGGGAAGCACATAGGTACATTTTATCCTGTTAGCACGTTCCCGTGGGATAATTTCCGACATCCACGCGGGCGAAGCCGCGGGCAGAAGCTAGTACTAAATAAAATTAGCATATTAGCAAGATAATTATGTCAACATAAACTGTATGCCATAAACAATTATGGCAAAATACTATTATACTTTTTTCAGGCGGCCAAAGTAGCGCTCCTTCATGTCAGTAATATTGACGCCCAACGCTTGCGAAATATAAGTTTCGGATGCGGAGAGGGCTCTAAGGTTTGTAGAATCGTTACGTGAAACGATATGGCTTTCTTCCCTTTGGGTTTGTCCTGAAATAGATACCTATTACGATTAGAAAAGTGCCCAAATGCAACAAACCGTTGCAGCATAGCTTCCGATGATGCTACGTATTTACCGTACAACATGTAACATATCAATATTACAGCATATTATTTTATTTAAGTATTTTTAGTCTTTTCCTCAACGATTTTATGAATGAATTACATTAAGGATAAAGTTCAATGTTATTATAAACCTACGTAAATAATTAATATTAAATAAATTGCAGCAATGCGCAGTTATTTTGATTTTAACATTTCTCATGTAGACTAATTATTATTATTGTCTTTGACATATCTCGGGACCCTGGGGTCCCGGACCTTTGGAAGGCGTACCAGGGGTCAAAGTCAACTCGCAGGGGCCCTTTAGACAATTTTAAATGATGAGGAGACACCAACCGACGATTATCCCTGTATGCACCATGCAAGTGCACCCCAGGACAACCCCAGTTGGTGCAGGACTATTAACAGTAAACAAAATATACTGGGCTATGGGTTTGGGTGGCTATAGTGGATCTGTTACCTTGAACTGTGGATGGACTATGTCCCCTGCCTGACCAATGATAATATAATATTCACAGATAAAATGACAGGGGGTGACTTGCACACTAAATAATGGGCCCCCGAAAACGGTCGCTAGCACATAGTGTCGTAGAGAGCAGGGGGCAAGCTCATGTAGACTAATTGTCATTTATGTTTAGAGTGTAATTAAGAGCGAACCCTTGAACAACATAATATCGCAACCCATCTTGTCCCGAGCAGTCGCACTCAGCGACTTCAATAAGATCAATTTTAGATGCTCTACAGAACGTGCAAACGTGTTTCAATGCTACCGCAACCGTTCTCCTAAGACCGATTCGCCATTGGACTGTTCGTCGACAGGTTGTTTCTTTTTTTTCCGTTTCCCCAGCAGAGTCTTTCACCTACGGACATTTCGCCGCCAGAACCTTTCGTCTACGTCACTTTCGCCGACAGGCCTTTCCAGCTACAGAATGTTTCGCCGACAAACCGATAAACCTATAACTCTTTTAACTACAGACCTTTGCATCTACGGAGAATTCGCCGTCAATCTTAAGAAAGCGATATTACAAAAAATACACAATACATATTGTGACTTTAGTAAGAGATCAGGGCCGGCTACTTGCCCTAGAGAATCTAGACACGCGGACGCGTTGCACGCCAAAGTTGAGCCAAGAAAAAGGACGCAGGCCTGTCGTCGATAGTGACGTAGATGAAATGTACATGGGTGAAAGACTCTGCTGGGGAAATGGAAATAAATTAATCATCCTGTCGACGAACAGTTCAATGGCGAATCGGTCTTAAGAGAACGGTTGCGGAATCGCGTATGCGGGCAGCCTAAAGTCGCGCGCTCGTGGCGAACGACGCGGGCGCAGACTGCTTGGCGCCGGTCGCGCCGCGCATGCGCCACGCACTGCCACGCCTTAGTACGGTCAACAAAGACGGTGTTGCGAGACACCGCTATAAAATTATGCGGTTGTGTTATCACTTGGCATGCTAAGTCACACTCTTGGATGCATCTTTTCCGCATCTCACAATTACTGTGCGGATATTATTTCGTTTGAACACAGGATTAGGAAATATCACGATCTTAGTATTAATTATTAAACATTAGGTAACGTTATCCTCACATTGCGAAACACAAATTAATGCAAAACACAGGACAACTTAGTACAGCCGCCAGCGTTGTTAACAGCCAAGAGGATGCTATGCTATCGTTCTCTATAGACACGGTCTGGAATTCTACGGTTGGGGGAGAAGTGAACTATTTCTTGCAAAACACCATGGATACGGAGACAACGCTAGCCAGCAGAAGATTAGTTATAAACGATTAAAGAATGTACAGCAAACCTATTCGGTTCACATCCCACACGGATAGCTGTGGCGATATTAATAGTTACGCAGACAAACGTTAAATAATAATAATAATAAATCGTTTATTTATAAAAAGGGGACACCTTTTACATTGCAATTAAAAATAGCGCACAGTTGCTCATTTGCCTGAACTAGGTTAAACCTGTGCTTCAGGCTAAGAAGTGGTAGCGGGATCGTCCGAAAGGGTTACCGCTGCCCTGGAACATAAAGGGCTAAGGAAGGAACACGGGTGGGTTTTAGTCAGTAAGAGTCTGACACTCCCTCCTGCTCCACCCAGAGCGGGAGGAGTCATTTGATGATTTCCCATCCTCAAAAAAAAAAAAAAGGCTAAGAAGTGCATACATACAATACAATAAATTAACAATGCGTATAACGTAAAAACTAAATTAAAACTTTACTTAAGTTAGTCACTAGGCTTTCAATATGTTTTTTAAAAGAGAGTGTGTCGTCCATTATTATCCGCAGATATTTTATGTTGCTCGTTTTGTGGATAAAGGGACAATTACACATGGTGATTGTACGGTTTCCACATTGATGGGCATATTCTCGTAGACAAGGGTTAGTAATGCTAAGTACAGGCTTGCGCATGGAGAAGTGAATATATTTTGTTTTGTCGGCATTTAATGTTAGTAAATTGCTTTGAAGCCAATTAGTCACAGTATTAAAAACTAGTTGAGCAATTTCGAACAGTTCATTACTGGTTTTAGCGCTTAATATTAACGCCGTGTCGTCGGCATATGATATTATTTTACCGTCCTTAATATTTAGATTACACAAGTCGTTAATATAAATAAGGAAGAGGGTGGGGCCCAGAATACGGGGAGTATTCTATGTGGAACACCAAAACCAGTATTTTTCTGCTCATCACTCGTAATATTATCTATTCTAACACATTGGTACCGGTGGTCTAAATAGTCAGTAAAAAGTTTAAATAAAACGAGCGAGCTCTGTTTTTTATTAGTGTGCGTATGTCGCACCAATAGGCAATAACTATAATATTGTAGCGATATCTACATAACAACGCCACATGCGAACAACGCGTCATACTGACGTCACGCAAATCCTGCATCTCGCAAGCAGAGTTTACCGCGCAATTAGCATAGATACAATTTCCCAACATCAATCGTAGGACAGTTGCCCGCCAGACACAACACCCGTCTGGTCGGAGGATCCTCCGTGTTCTATAGAGGTTGAGTGAACTTTACACCCTGTTCCTCACGCCTCTATAATAATAATGTATAGTAATAATTAATTTATGTAATTATTTATTACCGTTTATTATTATATCATTTAACTCGGGCTACGCCCATAGTGTTAGTAACAATGGTCTTAAATACTAGTGTTAGTAAACATACAGGTTTTATCCAGTGTGGAGTTTCATCCAAAGTCGCAGCTTTGGAGACTCCCATCTAAGTATCTGCGAATAAACTCAAGATAGTGTTGGTACCGCCACGAAGACGAGCAACCAGAAAAGCGCTTGTTTTACGTATGATGGCCGAAAACCATCTATATACCTTTCCGTAAACATCTTTGACGCGCTACATCGCCATGGCAGCTTCAAAGTATCCTGAGTGCGTTATTATACTGGACACGCAGATCGTTATAAGCACGCAAACTATAACTAGTCCACAGGCTGCACTGTGTAAAATGACGAGCAACATTATTTAAACAAAGTAATCTTGACCGTCTCTGTACATCTTGCAAACCTGCGGGCCAGCATGTTGCAGCGTACCGACAGCAATCTACGTTCCCTGTCAATGTCCTTGTTATCTTTCAACTCGTTGGTAACCCAATGACCCAAGTACTTAAAATTGGTCAACCTATTGAAGGGTGCTCCGCAGAGCGATATCTTTGGTGTAGTTGTGTAACCTATAGCACCTGCTTTAAATACCATTATTTCACTCTTTTTAGCGTTATATGTACTTGAGTCCTTGAGCCACCGCGTAATCTTCACAGATTGTCACCAGTCGCCTCAAGGCACCCCATCGATGGGCTCAACAACACTATATCGTCAGCATAACTAATGGAAAGTGACATTGTGTGAAAATGACATTTTGAGGAAATGACGTTTTGCGAAGGTTATGTGAAACTAACCAAATTTTTCACGATGACTTTTTGCGAAAGTGACGTTCTGCGTCGAGACCATGTTAATGTGCTTAATGTTAATGTTGTAATTGAATGAGTTATAATATTTCGCATTTGTTAATTGTAACAGGTTTGTAATTACAATTTTCCTAAAACATTAATTACCTAGTTGAATTGCTATAACGATTCTTTCCCGTTCATAGAAGAGTAATTTACAACGTTTGAGACATCAGCACGGAATTCTCAGCTAATTTATTTTGATCGTTTACGATATAATTACCCACAATTTTTGTATATATTGTTTTACCTTTCACCTTACTTTGGTGTGTGTATACATAATAATCATAAGTGCAGTGATTAAATCAAATTAAATGATAAATGAGTTCTTCGGAGCGCGCCAGTTGTCGTTAGCAAACGATTCACCGATGACAGATTACAAACTCAATTAGCACTCTAATTATTAAACTGCAACGTTTTGCGAATGACATAATGCAGGCAATTAGCTTAACGGCACTAATAAAGGGTCATGTAATCACCGCTTGACCAAGAGACAAGCATCGTGACGTCACGAGTGATATTGTGTCACCGATTGTGAACTTGTGACAAACGCGACCGATATGTTCTCACCAGCAATGCTTGCGGCATCGGTGTTGATAACGCTATTAAACAACATTTTTAGATTCGCAAAAAAAATACATCAACCATTTTTCAGATTACCCAAAGTACATACATCTTTTATGGGGTACTGTGTTAAATGTTACAATAAAATACCTTGTGATATATTGCAATTAAATGAGAGATAATTTAAAACTCACGTTAAAAGTACACTTTGTAAACAAGTATACTATAAATTAGAGGATTATAATGTCCAAGATAAGACCGCTTGGAAACATGCTGGCCCTGCTCCATAGGACAATCTAGAGTCAGTTGCTAATTTAATTGTAAAAATTATTCTTTTTAGGGTTCCGTACCCAAAGGGTAAAAACGGGACCCTATTACTAAGACTTCGCTGTCTGTCCGTCCGTCTGTCTGTCCGTCTGTCTGTCACCAGGCTGTATCTCAAGAATCGCGATAGCTAGACAGTTGAAATTTTCACAAATTATGTATTTCTGTTGCCGCTATAACAACAAATACTAAAAACAAAATAAAATAAATATTTAAGGGGGGCTCCCATACAACAAACGCTATTTTGTTGTATGGGAGATTATTTTTGCCCTTTTTTGCTCGATATCAATACTGGCTACAGGTAGGCACTTGAAATATTCACAAAATACTAAGTTGTATTTTTACTTTAATAATAAACAATAAAATAAAATAAATATTTAAGGGGGGCTCCCATACAACAAACGTGATTTTTATAGATAATGGTACGGAACCCTTCGTGCGCGAGTCCGACTCGCACTTGGCCGGTTTTATTTGCCATTGATTTACATTCTGTAATTATAACTTTAACTCACACCCTGACTTATTAGTTGTTAATTTTGTAACTTTTTTTTATGAAAATCGTTTACTTTCACAATGTTTGTAAATATGTGAGCACCATGTCTCTATCACATAATTAATTTATATGCCATGGTTTCATTTTTAATTCTTTTACCTATTGTGGTATAGTAATTATATTTTTTTTAGGTGCATCGTCTTAACATATTATTATACAAATTAACGTATGAAAAATGTTCTAAAACATTTTAAAAGAGTAACGGTGGAGTTTCTTGTCGATTCCATATGAAAACTACCATTTGGAAGGGGCGACTAGAATCAATTCTAATTTACTTTAATTTTTGACATTCAAAAGTTCTTTTATATGCCTATTAGAAATAAATGTTTGACTTTGACTTCATATTCGCTCTTATTATTTTCTATACGTGTTTTTGTGATTTACAAATGAACTTATCATGTGTTGTATGAGTAATGTAATTATTACGTTTTTTGCGTCTGTCGGACGCTTGTGTAGCGAACGGCACAGTTCGGTCGGATGACCTGCTCCCACACTGGGGAGTGGGCTAATGTGGCGCTACAGCCTTCACTACCATGAGAAATTTAATTACACCTCACTGGCAAATCACTTGCCTTCATTCATTACATCAGAAATGGCGTTGTTTCCGAAGCGACGCACTGGTTTTTCGCCATCTTCGATCGGCTGTCAATACTCGAGAGTGTATAAACGCGCACTGAAAACATCATTCGGTTACAGATTAATAGCGGCGCCAATGCGCGGCTCACCACAGTCTCAAACAGGCGCGAGATACCTAAAGGGTAGTCGTGAGTGTGCTTAGTGGTCAGAGACTCGGCGGGCGCTGAATGAGTCTTGGTGAATCATTCGCTTATTATACACTGGCTTTTGCCCGCGGCTTCGCCCGCGTGGATGTCGGAAATGATCCCACGAGAACATTATTGTTTACTTTCGATCCTAGGTATAAATACTGAGTTTCCAGTAAATCGGACCACGCGCTAAAATTCTTCCATACAAACTTTGAAACAATCCCCTTTTAGGGGGTAGTTTAGAAAAACAAATATATGAATAAGATTTTTGAAATAAACCTTGTCGTCCCCTTTTACCATGACAGACTTTGTTTTTAAAAAAGTGTTTGGTACGCTTCCACTGTACGACTTATAGATTGTTTATACCCATTTTCGAGTTAATGTAAGCAAGCAGTAAAATCCACCCCCTTAAACTTTATTACACTTTTCCACCCCGGTAAGACACATTTTTTGAAAGACCCTTAAAACGCATAGGTACATTTAATGTTTTGTTTTAAGTATTAGTACAGAGTTTCGAGTTAATCCGTCCGAGTGGCTTAATTTTTTTTCTTACCTATTATCTTTTTCACCCTCACTCTTCAGTGAGGAGTCTTTTTAAACTAAAATTGATCTTCTGTATTAATTACTGAGGCAAATATTGCTAAATATCAAGTTTATTAACCAAAGGAATAAGCTTTTTATATAAATTGTAACCCCGCTTTTCACTCCCACAAGGGTGGAATTTTGAAAACTCGTTTGGGATGTATTCATAACTTGACTCCAAGATTAGTTATACCAAATTTCGAGTTAATCAAGTCACGCATTATAATCCTCTCCTGTAAAATTAACCATGAAAAACCATGATACATGTTATTCTTATGTATAAACACTGAGTTTCGAGTTAACCGGACCGTGCGTTCAAATTCTTCCACACAAACTTTATATCCCCCTTTGAGGGGTAGTTTTGAAAAACTTATAATGATAAACTTTATTACTTACGTAGGCAAGTATTCTTGCCAATTTTCAAGTTTATTAACCAATAGAATAAGATTTTTCATATAAACTGTATCCCACTTTTCACACCCACGGGGGTGGAATTTTGAAAAATCGTTTGCGATGTGTTCATAACTTGACTCAAAGTTTATTTATACCAATTTTGGAGTTAATCAAGCCACGCTATAAAATCACCCCGTGTAAAATTGACTACCCCTTTCCGCACATTATTCTTTACTTTCAACCTTAGGTATAAGTACTGAGTTTCGAGTAAATCGGACTGCGCGCTAAAATTCTTCCATACAAACTTTGAAACATCCCAATCCCATTTTAAGGGGTAGTTTAGAAAAAAAAAAATGGCAATCTTCATAATTTATTTAGATAAGTTTTCGTGCCAAGTTTCAAGTTTATTAACTCAACGAATAAGATTTTTCATACAAACGAAGTGGGGGGACTTCGTTTGTATTTAACCTTCTTAGGGGTGGAATTTCGAAAAATCCTTTCTTAGTGGATGCCTACTCTTCACGAAGAACACACCCTCCAAATTTCATGTTTCTAGGACCAGCGGTTTAGGCTGTGCGTTGATGTATCAGTCAGTCAGTCAGGACTTTGAATTTTATATATTATATAGATACAGCTAATAAAAATAATTTAAAGGCCTAACTTGAATGATTATGTCGTAATCTTATGTGGTTGTGAAAATTTTAGAAATTCTAGAATGCTAGTTAAACATTTTCGAAAATCAAGACGCAACGTTAAATAGTATTAAAGTGTTTGCGATAGGTACTCTTTAAACACTAAAATTTTCCACCCAAAAGCTAGTATCACGTTTGACTTACACACACTGCGACAGGACAGCTAGGACAGCTAGGACAGCTAGGACAGACAGTCTTCTCAAGTGTTTGTAAGCTTAGATTCCACGTTGAATGCGGTTTCACATGAACCCTTATAATCAACCCAACAGTGGTAGGAAGTGCCCACGTACGTGAACTTCAGCTATCTCAAAATGTTAATATGGCATCAGATAACCGTACAAATTACGGGGAATACATCTTCATTTAGTCAGCTATCGAACAGGATACAACGTTCAAAAATGATTTAGAGGTGCCGATGATACAGACACGTATACGTGAATGATTTTAGTAAATGGTTAATTAACTTTAAACTGTTGGATATTATTCCTTCCAGGACGTGATAGTGTGACCCATTTGCAACCATCAAGCACCCCATAATGCCTAAAAAACCATTCGTAGCTGGTCTACGCTGCTACGGTGCATGGTTTACGCGGCTACGACGAGGCGTCTACGCGGTTACAACGACGTGTCTACGCGGCTACGACGAGGTATCTACGCGGTTACGACGAGGCGTCTACGCGGCTACGACGAGGTGTCTACGCGGCTACGACGAGGCGTCTACGCGGCTACGACGAGGCGTCTACGCGGCTACGACGAGGCGTCTACGCGGCTACGACGAGGCCCCTACGCGGCTACGACGAGTCATTTACGCGACTACGACGAGTCATTTACGCGGCTACGACGAGGCGTCTACGCGGCTACGACGAGGCGTCTACGCGGCTACGACGAGGCCCCTACGCGGCTACGACGAGTCATTTACGCGACTACGACGAGTCATTTACGCGGCTACGACGAGGCGTCTACGCGGCTACGACGAGGCGTCTACGCGGCTACGACGAGGCGTCTACGCGGCTACGACGAGGCGTCTACGCGGCTACGACGAGGCGTCTACGCGGCTACGACGATGCGTCTACGCGGCTACGACAAGGCATCTACGCGGCTTGCGCTAGACCAACGCCTAATGCTAAGGCAGTCTGAAAACTAAAATGTCTTCTAATGACACATCAGTGAGAACATAGCAGCACCCCATTCTAGGTCATATTCAAATCAAATCAAATCATTTCTTTCTTTGCAAACATGGGAAAATAATTGTTACATAGATGTTGTCATAGAATTTAGTTCTCCATGTTCTGCCTCACTCATTTGAATCTAATCTTTAATTGAAATTTGAAAAATGTCACTGGCTACAATATTAAGTATGTCAATGGATACAATACAGGCCTCGTATTATGCATATATTAATAATGTGACTTAAATAGCGATTAATGCTGTCCGATACATATTTAATCGTTTCTGTGGATATACATGTCCTACACTACATATTAATGTTTTATTCTAATGTGATCACGTAATACATAGATATGTTAAATATTCGTACTTCACTATAAATATATTGGTATTAAAGTGCTGCTGGCACATCGAGCCGGGTCGTAAACGTCACATATGCGCGTGATCGATGCTGAAAGTATGTCTATTACTCATCGGAGCACCTGTTCTCACCTGACCACAGTCATATAAAGCTAAAGAAGGACCGACCGCTGTATAAACTGATGTGCTTAAAGAAGTTGCTCTAATTGATGAATAATGAAATGAATTCGAGTAAGAAAATCAATAGAACTTTAAGATTACTGTGCCGGATATCATATCAATATAAATGAATATTTGCCAAATAGCTTATGTTACATACATAATAAAGGCGTGTTTCCAAATTTTAGAATTGAACGTGCTGCTGTGTGTGTCATACAGCTGCAGCGGTTGACACGCGTCGCCGGCGGGCCGACAGCGTCCGCTCGTATGTAGTACGGTGCTCAGGTACACGAGCGGCTTGTTGTCGACAGTTCAGGAACTCTTTGATATTTCTGTTTTCGTTTATTTTGCGTGACTTAATGGCTAGAAAATAAAATAAAGTGAAGCGAAATGCGACTCATAGTGACTGATTTATGTGACACTTTATATTTATGTTTGAATATAATTATAAGATACCATATTTAGGAACCTACTACATACAGAGGTAAATGTTGAAGTACATACCAATTTGTAAGCTGTGGTCGCCTATAGTGTAATGTGTACTTACATACATTGTGTTAGTAGGTACTTATAATCTCATTATTTTCGTTAATGTATATTGGGAATCTTGAATTAATAATATTGATGTATTGTTTACCAGAAACTACAGAAATAGTCATCCTTTTTATGTCATGTTTCAGTATTAGAAGCTTACCCACTACAGCTGTGGTTAAATAAAAAGCAGCTGGAATGATGTAGTTGTACTAACTAGACGACGCTGTACCACACTAAAGTTTTACCGAATTCGGATATAAGATACTGGAGACCCGGCCATCCGTCACAAGGGTGCAATCTACTTATGTGGCGACATATCAAAACATTGAGATGTCTGTGCTATTGTTAACTTATATAATAATGTTTTATACACAGGAACCTTTCGGAATTCCCTAAATGATTGTGAAAATCGCATCTAAATCCGTTGCGTAGTTTAGTAGAACCATGCGGTCACATACACAGACACGAAAAGCGACTTTATATTATAATATGTATAGATTCCGTAGTAACACGTTACTTTTAGTAGTTACATGTTTGTGGAAGAACCGATGGTCAGTGGAACAGACAAGTCCTGGAGTGGAGACCGCGTATTGGCAAGCGTAGCGTGGGAGGCCCCCCAGCTAGATGGACGGACGACCTAAAGAAGGTGGCTGGGAGAGACTGCATGCGGAAGGTGAACGACAGGGTGTTGTGGCGCAGCCTGGGAGAGGCCAATGTCCAGCAGTGACTGCGATAGGCAGTTGATTGTTGATTGACGTTACTTTTCCGACACATCCCGGAAACAATTAACTGTACCTACTAATAAAAGTGTGAAATTTTAATACCACGGATTAATCAGAAGTTTATATGCCTGTTTATATTTGGACAATCATTAAAAGCCGCGGTAAAAAAAATAGCCAGCGCCAGTTACTTAGCTATTTTTTGGAAAAGGCTTGGATAAGAATTAAATTAAATAAAGGACTATTGTAGGATAGGTAGTGGAAATGTATATAACTGTGATTTAATTGAGAATGAGTAGTAAAAGTAAAACTAGTACATTATACCTATCTACCGAACGTTGTCTCGATGTCCATATTAATGGCCGAATGACTGCTTGTCGGGACAACATTATTACGGAATGACTTGCAAGTTCACAGTGAACTTCAGAATCATTTTCTGTCAATATCACATAAGTGCTGTAAGTGCTCCGTCTTTTATAATAATCATCATGACCGATTTCGCTCACGGTGACCAATCTCAACGGAGATTACTCAGGTACGCAGGAGATATTATAGTGCACAAGTGTGTGCGCAAACACAGGTGCACTCTGTTCCTTTACTCTCATAGTCCGATGGGACGGCAATCCGACACGACCGGGGAGAGATCAGGCGCAGGACCAACGGCTTTACATGTTTTCCGAGACACAGGGTATTAAACCGCCAACTTTCAAACTCCGGACTGTTATTAAGAAACTCCTAATAGAAAACCTAATATATATAACACTTTGTCCAACCTGGGTTCGATTCCCAGGTCGCACAAAGTGTTATTACACTTTGTCCGACCCACACACACACTTATACTTAGACTTTACCCCAGACACACTTACACTTTACTTACACACACTTACACACTACACTTACACTTTACTTATACTTTGTTCCAGGTTGGACAGAGTGTTATTACACTTTGTCCGACCTGGGAAACGAACCCAGGAGCCCACGCTCAGCAGTCGCGCTTGCGACCACGAGACCAGACGAGAACGGGGCAGTCCACCTGTTAGTGATATAATGATTTATTGCGTGAAACCATGATTCACCTGCCCCATGTGAGGTAACGTAGTGTCGTGGCCGGTCCCAAGGCCGAGTTCTTCTGAAGGTGTATGATTGTCTATGATTACTCCTTCAAGATGACTATATAGTGACATAACATGAACCGAGGTGATTAGAGTCCACAGAGCTATTGCGCTTAACTCAACTCGCCTTGCGGTGATCGCGGGACACGATACTATTTCTGAAGAAGTTGTAATTAAATAGGTGTTATCAAAAAAGTGACCTGCACCCTAATTGCGTAACACACAATCAATCGGAATCTGAATCATTTTGAAGCAAATTGCTAATCCATTGCTTCATAAATTCGAAAAATTTGTCTGCTCAACACGTAAATAACGCAATGAATGTTGTTGAACTGTCAAAATGAAACCCATTCCGATTGATCGTGTGTTACGCAATTAGGGTGCTGCTGAGAGTACCATGAATGACTATTCGATAAAAAATAACTTTAGTTTTTGTTCAGCAGTTTACTCCAAAATTGAGTTTCCAACTGATCAATTTCTTGACAATTCATAATCCTGTAATTGGTTACCTACATTGGAAGAAATAATTGGAATTTGATGGTATTTGTTAAGTGTACGGAACTAGGAAGGTGTACCCAGATCTTAGGTGTTGGTCTGTCTTAGGTAGGTCTGACATAACTCGTCGTATTGCCTATTTTAGGGCGAAAAGTATCCCAAGGATTTCAACAGAGACATATATGAATAAGTTGAATGTTGAGCACTGTCTCATAAAGTCGTAATCAATTGAAACGAATATCCACTGATGTACTTTCGACCTTCGAACAGAACTGTTGGGTTTAGCTAGAAATAACAAACAATCGTCAATCAAAGGCTGGCATAAAAATCGGATGGGTACGCGCTATCGAACCGGTTTCCCGTCGAACAGGACCTGTCCATGCGTGGGAGAGCAGCGTATGCCATGACCTGCGAGTTTACGAAGTGACTACAATAACAAACGATCATATTTAAATATTATGACGTATCTGTTATCTACTAATTACGTTTAAAGCCGTCACAGTTAAAAAAAAATCTATTTATAGAACTACGTGCGAAATAAACGCGTTTTGAACGCGTTGGGGCAAAAACTTTCATTACAGCTCCGTCATGACTGACGGGTAGAAGCCGTGATGATGACGTCGGCGAGGTAAGAAATCATGATAACTGAACATCATGTTGATTGACGATGTTGAGGGGTTTCGTCACTGACGTGTTGTAGAGGCCTGTTGGCATTCGTTTACTATTTTTGTTCAATAACATAATACGTAAACGCTTTATAAACAATTTTGTTATGAATTAATTTAATGATCGTCATACATGTCCGGTTATTACTTGATGTCAAAGTCAGTGTAGCGTTCGTGAAGTGTTTTAGAAAACATACGTCCACTCATTCCTGTCGAGCTGTTACAGAAGCAGTCTGTGATGCAAATGTTTTGTAGTCGACATCGGTTGTGAATGCGGTGATGAAGGTGAAATTTTCATTTATTCTCCAATCAGTCACAGTTTTAGGTACCTCATCATTTCAGCTGAAAGACGTCCACTGCTGGACTTGGTCATCATCATCATCATCTGCCTAGCCTTTTCCCACTTCACTGCTGGACTTGGTATTAATTGTAATTTATTTAAATGCCTTTTGGTGCTTTAATGTTATATATAATCTATATCTATACTTATAATAAATCTGTAGAAGTGAAAATTCTGTACATTGAAAATATCAAAAAAATAAATGGCAGGGGGTGTTACTAGACCGACACCGAACCCAAAAATGTGATTAAAAAAATTTTTGTCTGTCTGTCTGTCGGTCTGTCTGTCTGTCTGTCGGTCTGTCTGTCTGTCTGTCTGTCTGTCTGTCTGTTTGTTCAGGCATTACGCAAAAACTACCGTTTCGATTACGTTGAAACTTGGTATAATTATTCTTTAATATCCTGGGCACCACACTGGGTACTTTTTATCCTGGAAAAGTATATACAATAAAAAACAAACTTAATTTTGCGGTTCGATCCCTATACCCGATTACTGCACCAACCGCAAATAAAAAGTTTGTCGTAGGTTAAGTCACCCGCAATGGAGTTCATTTTTATTCCTTTTAGTTTTTAGAGTTATTTAGGTTTATTTTTATATAAGTCGTAGGTATAGATTTTAATTTTAAAGTATAGGTAGTATATTTGATAGTGTACGTAGTGACCGTAGGTTATTTTATAATACTGTTAGGTAGGATTAGTCATTCGTATAGATATTAGTTTTTAGGGATTTTGCTTATTTATTGAGTTTGGATTAGTTATCATCAGAAATAGGTTTATTTAGGTAGGTAGGTATTTAATTTTCTGTTATTGAGTTTTTTTTTTTTTAGATATCATATAGGTACCCTCTTAATCACCACTAATGAGACACAATTGGTTTTCTATTGTAATTAGCCACAAAGGGCCCGTGAGATAGATGGCAGTCTGGGGAAGCACATAGGTACATTTTATCCTGTTATCACGTTCCCGTGGGATAATTTCCGACATCCACGCGGGCGAAGCCGCGGGCAGAAGCTAGTAATAAATAAAAGCTCGTATTGATTCCTTATGATACAAATGTGCATTAATAATAAAAATATATACATTCCAATTCAATTAAAATAAAGTCATTATTATAATTAAACAATAACTTATTATTTTATTATAAGGAATCAATAAAAGCTTCTGTTATTTATTCTTATTTTTACGTCTCTTGTCTCGTAAAGGCCGAAGCCAACTCGCTTTGCGTCTAGCTAAAGACGTTAGACATTTTTAATAAAATTTGGCACAAACCGACGATTATTCCTGTATGCACTAAGCAAGTGCACCCTAGGACAACCCTTGGTTGGTGCAGGACTATTGCACGATATGGAAACAAAAATATTGCTATGGATTATGGTAAAGTTAGAAGGTGTGTGAAGAAATATTTAAGTTATCAATTAAAAGTCTAGTTCACATTGTCACAATGACTTGCTAAAAGTTAAAAGTGGGCTGACTCAATAAGCAGCCGGTAAGTACTTCTGTTAGTTTACGCTATTAATTACGGAAGTGTGAAAATTTGATTAGTAAACCTGACCATTTGCACACCACACACCGTCCGCAGAGGACTCACGACCGATCTGACTTCATAGTTTCGCATGTGCCCATAAACTATAAAACCTTTATAAGAAGTGAATATTCCTGCCAGGATAAAGTACGAACCGATGAGCAAAGTTCGTGGCGTAACTGATTGCCAGGACGATTTGTTGGGGCTTTTTAATACACTCTAGTATTTTGTTTAATGCACCTTAAAATTTATAATTTAATACCCGGATTTTTTAAGTACTTATCCATTTTTTAATGGCCTATGGGATTCAACGTGTTAAAGTCTGTTTAAGTATACCAATCCTGGATATAGGTGAAATAGGTACCAATCTACATTGGCCAAGACTTAGAAAATACTAGGTATATCAAGTAGCAAGAGCAAGTGCTGTTTTGGTAAAGTGAGGATGGCTGGAGCGCTAACCGCGCAAACTATTCAGCACACACATAGACTTGCCAAGACAAGCACTTCATGAGCTCGTAGTTCACACGCCGTTCATCTCGGTTTACTGATCTGTCTATCATAATAATAGTTTTAAACTAAGCTCTTGTGACTAGCGCTCGGTCCACACATATGAAATTTACTTAGACGCAACATACGTATTATATTTAAAAATCACTATTTATATATTTTGTATCTACTAATATGCATGTATTATGTGTGATGTTACTAAATAAACGGTTTCACTAAGGTTTTCATATAAGTTAGTATTTAGCATATAGGGGCTGCTAAGAACAAACCGAATTTTAAATCAAATCAAATCAAATCAAATCGTTTATTGCAATCCATAATGTACAATTACAGGTGGTAAATAAAAGAAAATAATAGAAACAATTATGGACCCTGTCGGGCACAGCAAATTTTAAATATGTTGAGAGAGGAAGAGCGCTTTATTAATTTTCTTTGTAGTTAGAATTAGAATTATATTGTATCTTTTTTTATGTATAATTATAGAATTAGAATTATATATATAGAATTATATTACACAAAAATAAAAACACCAAAGACAAACCACATACACAAAGGCTACAAGCAAGCCGCGAATGAGACAACAATGTGGCCAAGGACCTCAACCATAAACAGTGCTCTATTATGCCGCTCTCGATAGCTATATCACCAAAACAAAATGCATAACAAAAAAAACTAAAAAATATATGAAACAACTCAACGGATGAAAACATCAAAATACCCTGGAATACCATACCGGAAGTGTTACAAGCAGCTGCCCAGGCTGACCATGTAAACCATGGCAGTCACTTTTATAAATTAACTATAGTATAAGCACTTTCGGTTGGAGGACATTTATCATTTTTGATTTAATTTAATTAATAATTTAATTATAAACTAAGTATTCTTTTTAATTCCTGTTTTATTTATTCTTTTTATATTAATTGCTTTGTTTTATTGTATTTTATAAGAGTAATTATTGCAGCAGAATGTGTTGCATATTACAAACACGAGCTACTAATGTGTGAGTGTTAGTCAATGACCCACAATACAATTTTCTTTTTTTTGTAGATGGGAAATCATCAAATGACCCCTCCCGCTCTGGGTGGAGCGGAAGCGAGTGTCAGACTCTTACTGACTAAAACCCACCCGTGTTCCTTCCTTAGCCCTTTATGTTCCAGGGCAGCGGTAACCCTTTCGGACGATCCCGCTACCCGACCCACAATACAATTGCTTCACAAATTAGCCGTCCTAACATGACATACTCACCTATATTTATAATTATATCCCTTCAGGTTTAGAAAGGCTATTCAATTGAGCCAGTTGTCAAATGTCGTCGACATAATGTTGTCAATGATATTTCGCTATGACATGTGACAGTTTTCAATGTCACATAAAATTTTCATAATATGCCAGTGGAGGCCCAGTGGTACCGGCCGCGAGTTAGACAGACGCTGTACTGTGTGAAAACATTACCACTGCTATAAATATCGTGAGGAAACTGGCAGTCCTAGAACAAAAAATCTACCAACCTGCACTGGGCCCGCGTGGTGCATTACGGCCCACTCCCTATCACCAAGAGGTGGCCTGTGTCCCAGCAGTGGGAACGTTGTAGGTTGATTGCTATGCTGTAATATTTTCAGGAAGTATGGAACTAATTGCTGCTGTTTGAAGAAAACGTATATTATGTACCTATTGTATGTAGTTTTGTTATGAATTGTTCAACGCGATATGAATGTCATGAAGTAATAAAACTCCGCAGACTTGTTGGAGGATCCCTTCTGTTCGCATAATGTTTGTTTGTGGTGAAGTAATATGTTTAACATTAAATTCTGAATAACAACATTAACATTTTCCTCGGGGATAACTGAACATAAATTTTCAAAGGCCGCGGCGATTTGGGAGTCTGATTTTATTATGTTGTCATCGAAATACTGACTGCAGCCTGTCTATGGCTGCAGCCTGTTTGTAGCTGTAGTCATTATTTCGGTTATTCGACCTTAACGCTTCACTATCAATAATTTTCCGAGTCGTTTTATATATTACATTACTACTGTGTTTATTTATCGAACACAAGCAACGCAACTTGGCCATACAATAATCATTTTAAATAATTTTTAACAATATCTACCATATCAAATTACATTCAGGCCATTAATTGTACAGCTGATAAAGCCATTTTGATGATCTGATAGCTAAGAATAAAACCCCTGAATTAGGTAGTATGTTGACTAACAAATGGATTGTCTTACTTCTATTAATATTTATTGAACAGTTTGTGTACACATAGTGTGTAATATAGTATATATAGTGTAATATAAACAGGATATAAAAGGACGGCTAAAAATACGTACAAAGGCTCGCGGTTGGTGCCTAATTCTTAAGGTCACAGTAATTGGTTGACTGGCATGTCTATGGCATTAAGTAAGTCCGCCCATGTATGTGCTTGAAGTATTAAATAAATAAATAACTGTCTAAACGATTAATATAATTATAAATTAATATTAATGAAAAACTGCAAGCACGACACGATTCTTTACTAAATACAATGATCGGTGAAAACTTACCAAAAAACTTTTTGAGTAAAAAACGGTTATATGTATAAGATGTAACGGAGAAGTTTTTGGTTCACCATGACTAGGTAAAGTAGCATCCGTGTTCCATCATGTTCTATCACATTTAATGACGTCACCAATACCTTCTTGATAGGGGTGCAGGACAGTATCTCTGAGTCGGCACATTCCTTTCAGAAGAATTTGTTTAGCTTTCGAGTCATTTACCGTCGGTTAATTATGTTTGGGTCGGCTCGATCCAATTCGACCCAAGCCGACAGGCTTTTTCCCAGACATACAATATGTAAAAAACTCAGTTTGAAAGCTTTGTTAACTATCGTGCTAATAGTGTTATTTAAAGGGTTATTAAAAAAAAAATACCCGCAATTTTTTTTAATGGAGGTTTTTGTCTTCCCTTAGCTAGGGAAGGTCGTCGTCGTGTCGTGCAATTTTTTAATTTACGGGTACGTTGGTAAAAACGTGAATTTCAAATAGTAATAACTTTTAATCTTTTAAATAAAAAAATGAAATGCTGTTCGTTGTCAAGCGCATCACTTCAGAACGGCTGGACCGATTTAGCAATATGGTAAGAAAAATATCAAAAGTTTCCCGAAAAATTGTCAAATTCGGGAAAAGCTGATCATTCTTTTTTCTATGGGATTTTGTATGAAATCAAGACTATAACTCAGGATTCAAGGACAGGACCAAGTCTGTGGGGTGAGTCGGGTCAGTTAGTTTTAAATAATAATAAGATTTTACTTGATTTGATTTAAGAATTCATGATTTACGTAAGATCTTTCTAATCGGATAGTTTTTTTTTTACATATTGTATACCTATCTATCTATACATATATTCTATTTTGTCGCCTGGCGGGCGGTGCCGAAGCGTGTGTGTAGTTCCCATGACGTAGCAAATAACGATGAGTCTTCAGCGATATACTTCTAAATAGTTCCGTAAAGATAGGAATGTCGGTGTGATATTAATGTACCTAGTCCTCCGTCATTGTGGTGGAGATCCTCTGGGGGTTCCTGAAGCTGATGACTGTTTACGTTTCGTTGTCGTCATACAGAAATTCTAGATATTTTAAGTGAATAATAGTTGTTTCTAGTTGAGATGGCTATAAAAGGCGAATATGAAAAGTGAAATAACATACATAACATCGCGCCTGTAATTCCCGAAGAGTTAGGCAGAGGTGTATCTATACCGCGACCATTTCACCTTTATGTGTACGTACATACAAGAAAAAAAAGGAAAAGTTAAATAAAACCAATCATGTAAGACCTCATTGTTGAACTGTAAAACTATTTGGACTTGCATTTGACAAGGCTCACCCAGGAAATGGGAAATAAAAAATAAATAAAGATTTTATATTGCATGAGAAGACGCAACACGCTTTTGATATGGCATCACTACGTGTGGACCCCCACGCGTCGACCTCACAGACTCAACCCCGTGACTCAATCGCACGGACTTCGGAAGTGCCGGGCCGCTCCAGTGTGTGCTCGCCTATCGGCGGCCGGTTCCCATGCTTTCACCCGGAGTCACCGCCTGTCTGCCGCTGAGCAGTGACTCAGCCTCAACGCGGATCTCCCACGAGTCCCAGAACGCACCTGATCTATTTCCCATTCCCGAAGCGTAACGCAGCTGACAATATTTCATCAATGCGTGCCTTTAGGGTTGCCGCGTTTTGCAATTTGATCTAAGGTACCATGTTCTATTATCGTTTATTGCAATATCACTGTTTATCTTAGGATAACGGTGACGGATATTATTATTATTATTTTCGAAAGTCGAAAATCGTCGTCAACATTACGGTAAATCCGCGTTTCCACTTGACTCTGAGGTACATTATGATGCATGGCAAGTCCACAGACGTCTAAATAAGGTAATATTTGTGTAGCCTACACTCTGATCTTAGACGTCATAAATAGGCGTCACAAAAAAACCGCGAGTCACTACATTGCATCGTCAGAAGTGCTTGATGACCCTAGTGGTGAAGGACCGCCGCCCACCGCGCTTGACGCATCAGTATTTGCTCGAAATCTCCGGCGTGATCTAGGCAAAGTCGCCGCCGAGTGACACACAGCCATTGTTCCTTCACATCATGCCGATACCACAATTTACGTACATCTACATAATTTCAGTTATCAAGTTCAAGTTGATCTAATTTGTCATGTTAAAGGAGCTTATTTTATTCGCCGACAAAAGCTTGAATGACGATATCCCCGTCTTCGTCATTCAAACGATTGTCCAGAATTCCCTAGATCCCCTAGATTCCCTATTCTAGATATCATTCGAAATATGAGAGCAGTGGTGGCCTAGTGGTAAAGGCCGGACGAGTTGGAGGTCGTGGGTTCGAACCCAGGCAGTTGCTTTACTTTGTGTAAATAACTGCATCACCTCAAAACGGTGAAGGAAAACTCGTGAAGAAACTAGCAGGTCCTAGAACAAAAAAAATCGAAGACATGTGACATCTGCCAATAGGCTGCTTATGCTATTCAGGTTCACGAAATATGGCACTAAGAGCGTCTCATTGCCGAGTGTCTTTCTACGAGACTAAATTACCAGTAGACCTAGTACCTATTTCTATTCTCGAATTTTACCTTACTGTTTCTTTTTATAAAGTGTCATTTATATTTCTTGTCTCAGACCTATTCATTCACATACCTATCTATTTACAATGTTGTATGTATTAACCATTGTTATATATAACGTAACAATTTGCGTCATAGCCTTATAGTCATGTTTAATGTATTATCGTGAAACTGATTCCGTGATAACGCAGTAGACAGCTGCCAGACGAACACGACCTATCAGCTTTCAGTGAAATACCTATACGTAATCGTGTGAACAGACATGTCTCCTACAGCAACACGAATTGAGGCTAAAGAACTGTCGACGTTGTATAAATTTGTCTGAATAAGGTTCGGAAAGGATTTTTTTTTAAACCAATCAAACCAGGATTATAACTAGTCAGGAGTCTGTAAATAAACTGCACTATAAGACAGACTTGGTTGGTTGACTCCAATCTCTAAACGTTTAATAGATGTAAAAAACTGTAACGGAAAAATGAAATCAATATCTACTGATATGTTGCACGTAGGTACGGCAAGTACAAGGAGTACTTCCTATTCAATAACACATATTAGACACTTCATAGATAACGCGAATAAAAACTTAGAGGCATAGAATGAAGTAAGTCATCCGCGATAATTTCAATCTAAACAAAATTTAAGATTATGGCTGTAAAGTAGTCAAATAAATAGGATATTGATTATAAAAGACCTATTTCTGTGATACACAAGATAAGGTCCGCGTTTTTTTTGTCTTTCCCACCTGTTCGTATTCCACGACCGCCATTTTGAGTTTGATTTTACAAAACAAAACCTAACCATCGCAACTACACGTATCGATAGACACCTCATTTATTAATATCCATCGAGACGTTAGGACGCTTCGAGGGTATGAATTATCCCACATGCAAAGATATACAGGGTAGGGGTAGGTCCGGTATCGATAAAGGAACCCAGGAAAAAAAACACAAAAAATTTATTGCAAGATCAACTTTAAATCGTTTAGAATTGATTTGTGATAACTTTCAACAAGTGAGTAAAGTTTATTTTATTTCATTGTACACACCTAGCTACTTGAGTCCATTTTAAAATATCCACTCGTTCTTCTACTGCTGCTGGATACCTACTAGTTAAAAAATATTTTTTAATTTGTAGGTTTTAATTTTGAAGGAGATAAGCACGCTAAAGTAGGAAGAAGAAATACTTGGAATTGTTATTTACGTACCTAATTACCTAGCCTTCACCCGGCGTCATCGAAGTGTTCGATAGTACTCGTAGGTAGGTAACTCTAGGAAATTATTAATTAGCATTTAAACAAAATAAAAACTTATTTTAACCAATGTTTTAATCAATTCTAAACGATTGATATTTAATAAGTAGGTTCTAAATTAGGTTGATCTTGCAATATTTTTTATTATTATTATTATTATTATTTTTTATTTTTCCTGGGTCCCTTTATCGATACTGAACCTACCCCTAAGCTATGGCACGCAATTTCTTTAACACCTTGTATAGATACGCGTGAAAAACATAACCCTGTATCTGCAGTCGCGCAGTCGGGTGATAAACAAAGCTTCCTAACGACCGGCGGCGGCGGTTGTATTGTCAGTCACTCGCATTAGCGATCTCAGTGTACAAGTGTCACTCGGGCTGGAGAGAACGACATGGCTGCTGTTGATGTTGATTCATCCCCTTGAACATTTACGTAGGCAGGTACCGCACTAACATTTTTTGAAATGTCAGATTTTTACGACTGATATACAGTTTTGGCCATTTCTTCTTACCTCTTATTAGTATGCCACATACGACGTTATAAACTGTTTTCACAGAATCACCTGAGTGTGTTCGCATATCTGTCGTGCTGTGAGGTTATCAAGTTGCGCCCACTCTCTGCGGTTACATTTACATGAAGTTCTCCACAGATCTGGGTCGCGCCTCTACCACACAGGCACTTAGCAACAAAGCACAACACTAAACTACATAAAAGCCCATCTACATTACTCTGTCTCTTTAAGTATACTTGTGATAGTGCTTCAAGAGGCAGCAATGGAACCCTATTTCAGCTCATGAGTTAATGCTTTCGGATTATGCAATAGTATCACAGTCCTGTTCAAAGTTTGCTTTTAGACACTGTCTGCATTTCCGGCGGACATTCCATGAATGCACTTCTCGATTGTTGCGGCACTACTGCGGAGTATGTATGTGAGATGTGTTAGGCAACAGGGAGGAATGTGTCGATGGATGGCGCAAAGCCTGGACCGAGTGCAGGTCGTGGGACCGCTCGAGTGTGACGCACCGGAAGGTCTCCGCATTCCGCCGGGGGTCGCGATGTAGTGTGTGCGCTAGGAGCAGGTTGTATAGGTCCCCTACCTCTGACTGTCAGAGACACCGCTGTTTGTAAACACATGTCTTAGTAGATATGCGTATGATTCAGAAATGAAGACTACTCGGTGAATCTAGTTCCGAGATTGACACAAAAGTTTTTTCGTCGCCAACGGCTACGGAATGGGTGGCTTTTGAAGCTGACTAGCACACAGAACCATAAGAATACGAAAGGTTTCCTAGTTGAACTGTTACTTTGACTGGAATACCTACGACCCCTCTTCCTATAGTGTAAAGTAAAAGAATAAAGTGGTGATGGTACTCGTAATGTGGAGAGGACGCTTCACGCCCAATCAAATATGAAACCCCGGCCAAGTGCGAGTTGTACTTGCGCCACATACTTGCTCAGTTGGTATATAGTACCTACGATAAAAACAATATGCCTTCACTGCGAACCGCAAACCTAGTTTCTCTTAGATGTTCCCTATAGGTCTCTGTAGGCTATAAATTATATCATGCTATTTAATTGCTATGGGGGATGAGCAATATTGTATTATGTTCGTATTCTTCTATAGTTTACCGCAATATGTAAAAAGACGTGCGAAAAGGTTAGAATATTGCAGGTAGTTACAGATTTTACCCCCTTAATGATTATCTTCACGCTATACCTTAATAGGGCTAATTACAGACGTGCACAGCATTCACAACAAAAGAGTAGAAAAAACAGCATTCACGCTATAAAAAAAAAAAACAATAACAATAAAAGAAAACAAAAACAACAAAAGAACAAAAACTCCAGCTAAAATCACGGCAGGAGAGAGAATGCCCTCATCGACTTAAACATTGACTAATATATTATTTTGTTTTGTTGTCTGCAGTCTTCCCCTAATTTACAATCTTAGATCTAAAACGCGCGGGATGGTCGTGGAAGATACCCAAATCATAAAAATTGCAAAAATTGTTGTACGTGGACGTTAGCCTACCCATCGGAGCGTTCATGCCTAAGTTGGTGCCTATTATGTGAATAAGAAATTATTACGTTGAGAGCTTCGTTTCGGACACCGTAATGACGTAACTTACGCAAAAGTGTGTCATGGTGCACGCAATCAAAGGCTTTGGAGAGATCACAGAAAACTCCAATAGCATTTTGCGATTTCTCCCATACGTCAAATATGTGTCTCAGCAGAGCAACACCCGCGTCTGTAGTTGAACGACCCTTTGTAAAGCCATATTGCTCATTATGGAGGAGGCTATTTAAATGAAAATATCTTAGCAACTGCTTGAGTATTATTAACTTTTCAAATATTTTGTTAAATGCAAGTAAAATAGAAAAAGGCCTGAAATTGCCAACGTCATTCTTATTACCTGATTTAAATAATGGTATGTATGACTTTAGTACTACTCTTCATGAGGTCAGGAAAAATTCCTAAATCAACACATTTATTAAAAGTAACAGCTAGATTTATTAAAAGTAACGGCTACGATGTCTATTATATTACTTAAAAGTTTAATGGAGATGCCCCAATAATCACCGGTGTTTTTAGACTTAAGTGTATTAAAAATATTAACTACATCACGCGGGGTTACATGTTCGAAACTAAATAAAGGACTACATTTAGGTACACTACTATTGAAATTGAAAATATTTATTTCAGACTAAGCACACAGTAATTTATACAAGTCCATATTATGTTAGTAAGTAAATACTTATAGCTATGTTAGTAATTAAAATTTAAAATAATTATTATTTTGGCGAGCATGAGCGACCAATGTCTCATGATTTGGCTGCCCACTCTGTCCGACACCACGCTCGGAAGCGTGTTAGTGATACCCTTTACCCGAGAACATAGGGAGGCCAAAGTAGACCAAAGACTCATCCTTCATGGGGTACTGTTTAAAAAGTTACAATAAAATTCCGCCCCACATATTCCAACTGAATGAAACAAAATTTAAATCTTGTATTAAACGCACACTATCTAGCTGAGAGCATGTGATGCTCACTCTAATGTCTCGCTGGTGGTGGCGTGTGTGTTGGATCATTAAGTTCCCTTCAAAATGGTTGAGCTGAATGATGCTGATCCATAACCATACGTCATGTTCGTGAACGGGCGCCGTCAGTAGGGACTGGTCATTTCTTAGCTGCCACGGCTTATTTTGATTTTTAATTTCGGAATTGTTTTTATGTTTTCTATAACGTACGCTTTTAACGTGCACGTCTTTCTACAACGTTTTCACATTGTTAATTTCAACACGATTGATGTAATCAAATATTTTGTAACAATTTTATGATCTAAAGGAATGTCCGTGGAGTTTCTTGCCCGTTCTTCTCCATAGATACCTACGCTTTGGAATGGGCAACTAGCTTCATCTTTCTGACTGACTGACCCTTTGAAAATTCAAAAGTGCCTGTAATTGGTAAGTTGAATTAAATGATTTGAGTTTGAGGCCGTTCTTTTGCGAAGAACCGCCTGAAAGCTGTCCGTGCTGAGGTTGGTGAACATGCCGGAGGCACTGCACCGCCACGGGAGCCCCAACAAACCTCTGAACGCGTTGTTATACTGGACGCGCAGAGCATTGCAGGCTTTTTTGTGTAATTGCTCCACAGGTTGCACGTGTATAACGTTTGGCAATAGCTTTTAAAGTGTGACTTTAACGTCACGTGAGCATCGCGCAAACCTGCGAGAAAGCATATTACCCCTTACCGACAATGCCTTGCGCTCCCTATCCATATCCATATCATCATTTAGAGTCTCATTGACCCAGTGACCCAAGTACTTGAATTCGGACACTTGCTGTAGGACTGTTCCATTTAGTGTGATCGGAGGAACAGGGTAGGTTTTGGTCCCAGCCTTAAAAACTAGCAGCTAGCTCTTTTGAACATTGTACTTGAGCCCATGGGCCATGGCATACCGTTCACATATGGTCAATAGTGACCTCACGGAACTGATTGAGGGGGGACATCAGCGTAGCTAATATTATGCCTGTAATGATAGTTGTGTTTGTGATAAATAAATAAATAAATAAATTATTTGTAAAAACACCATCCACTGAACAACCGACAGCCAGCATCGCTGAGCTCCTCAATCAGTCCATTCACATATAAATTAAATAGAGTAGGTGAAGTTTATCCTCCCTGCCTTACTCCACACTCCATCCTTTATTCATCCGAGCATTCTTCCATCCACCTGACAAAATTGCTTTGGTTATCATACCAATATCTAAATAAGTTAATGATCTCAACAGGCAGCCTAGTGTTAAGCCTCATCTTCCTCCACAGAACATTGTATGACACCATGTCAAAAGCTTTTGACAGGTCCAGGAAGCAGGCGTATACTGGTGTTCCTCTGTCAGTATAGTACCGGAAAGTATGCTTTAGACACAGTACTGCAGATTCTGTGGACAGCCCAGGTCGGAATCCGAACTGAACGTCATGCAGAGATGCGTGTTGGCTTAAATGTCTGTTAAGCACACCATCCAGCACCTTACCCAGGGTCGTGGCCAGAGATATAGGTCTATAATTTCCCTTTTCCGATGCGTCACCAGTCTTATTTCTAATTATTGGTACCACTATGGTCTTCATGAGATCGTATGACGAAGACAGGAAGTAAACAACATGGATAGGACTCTGGGCTTGTGAACACCCGTATGCTGCAGATGTTCAATGCTGAGACCATCGTGCCCCGGTGACTTTCCTCTGGTCATCCGCTTAATAACCTTGTCAACCTCCGCATACGTTATTTTAACTGGAGGGTCACCGGCACCGCGACTCTCAGCATCAAGCATCATTTCGCCCACTTCCGGTTTCAAAAGAAGTTCCACTCTAAAGTGATTCCTAAATAGGTTAGCCACATCACGGAGAGCACTAATCCCCTCTATATTGGCTGGGAGACTCACCTTTGGCTTAAGTTTGTTTGTAGACTTCCAAAACTGACTGAAATTTTTAGACTTATGATGTTCGGCAATTTTATATTCATCTTTATTTATGATTAAGGCAATACTTCAGTTTGGCTTTAAAAACTTTTCTAGAGTTATGCATGGCCCGACTTAGGCTTACCATACGAACATCACTCTTGGAAATGGAACCTAGCCTTTTGATGAACATGTTTATTTCAACCCGCGATGTGGCGCCCCTTCACAGGTTTGTTTTGATGGCTGGATACAGAGGCTTCTGCACTGTTAGAACAGCTCGGTACAACCGATTTATCACATCTCTATGCTCAATATTATTACATAACTTATCCAGACAACAGTTAAAATCATCAGGAAAATCAATATATTTTAATTTACTGTGACATATTTTATGATGAGCACGTGCTGATGGCCGATCATGTCAATTATTCGGCCATTTCACATAATTGCAGGTGATGTAAACTCGGTGATAAGTTTAAGTAATCCCTACTACATTTTCAACAAAAAGCGCGCCGCGTGTTCAATATAATGTTTATGACGGGGATCGGAACTGTTTCTCTTAAACACAGGTTATTTTGTAACCTATCTAGGAGAGCAGTGCGGCACCCACCAACTAGATTAAGAAACTTCATGCTTGTGCTTTATATTATCTTACTTTGCCATGTAATCCAGTCCTAGTTAATCAATAAAATCTTTATTATTATTAAAAAAAAAAATGTCTTAATTATTCTTTTACATGAATTTCTCTAAAACGTTCATAAATTGGATGCGCAGGTGAAGGATCACCTCCGTGCAAGCAGTCAGCGGCAAGTATCCGTCGCTCTACCGACCACATTCTGCTGCTAACTATATACTCGTACCTACCGGCAAGGGTTGTGATTATAGCAAAAATCCCTTAAAAAGAAGAATAACACACGTATATAATAAAAACACACATAAGAACTTGCCAAAGGTATCAGATCACACAAACAAAGATACGACGTTTACCCACGCATCCAGTACTCACACTGCTCTTGGCCTCTGACACAGAGGTATGTGGCACATTACAATAATCTCATCTGAATTCACCTTCGCCGTGGGCCATTGTGCAGGGCCCTCTACACGTGCCCTCCGAGCCTACCGAGCCTACGTGACGCGACACACGCGTCGCCCTTAAGGAGACGAGACTTTCTACCTTTTTTACTACCAGACCGTCTGATGCGGGGTCAAAGCCCCTAATTCGCCGTTATTTGATAAAAAACGAAATAATTCGATTTCATTCAACCGCCATGGCTTTTATAGAAGGTGCTTTACTAGGGATGTGCCTGATAATGCGTTGCACTGATTTAGGTAGTGTAGAGTAGCCAGTGAGACTGTCTCGAACTTGCCAAACAATTTAAAACGAATCGTATATAAATCATCCGGTAATTGATGATCAACTGTATTAAAACGCAAAGCAGTAAGTTGGAAAAGCTATTGATGAAAGGTACCTGCTGTAGGTACTGGCAGTATCGCTCCATGTTTAGGAAGAGTCATTCAATAAAATCAGATTATTTTTAAATTGGAACTGTTCGATAAACGCTACGTACTTCGATTATAGAACCTTTAAGAAAAGCATTCTAAAACTTTTATTTACTAAGCTTTTATCAGAAGAGTAACGCCACCTTAAATGCCAAATATAAACGTGTTCTGGAGACAGTGGACGGCCATGATTTAGTAATAGTTTTCTACCGCCATTTATTACCAGCTTTAGATGAGTATATGCTGTGCTGCGCACGCGCTGGTCGGCACGCAGCGATGCATTGTTTATAAAATACCTTATTTTGTATACTTATTACAAATGTAGAAATTCTACTGATACGTTTTAATGTTCGTTAAATAAGTATGGAACAAAAATTCTGTCTAGTTCAATCAAAGACGATTGCAAAATTCAACTACCAACAGAATGGTGAGAAGGATGAAAATAAGAAGGTTGGCCTCAGGCCTCAGCACCTAAAGTTGCAACTTTATTGCGGTCGTAAGATGTGAGTATCCGTCGTCGACCGTTCAGACGAATACGCTGGAGCAGCCAGGTCATGTTCATTGATCGAACATCGATGTTGAGGCGATCATTAGTCTCGGCTGGTCCTGCATGGTCGACTTCAATCGGCTGCAATCTGCTTGCATCCTAAGAGCGGTTCTGCAATGCATCCGATTCGAATCCAAGAAATGACGGTCCGAAGTAGTCATAGTACTATTTGTATGAGGGGTTGCGAACTACATCCGAACTCAGTCCGTCCGAATTTAGAACATTCCCAATTCGGATTGAACTCGGAGCTTGCTTCGGATTCGGATCGGACGTAGTGCGAAACCGCTCTTACGCATCTTTATCAGTGCTCTGCAAAAGAAGGCATTTTAATCGTTGATTTATCAATAATGGGCTAACTGTTACCTGAAACATAAATGTTGCGGTTTGACAGCTTTTGTAGGAATCGAAAGAAATAGGTCAATTATATTTATTCTTATGTAAAAAGGTTGTCGACTTTTGAAAAAACAGCTCTAGGAATCAAAATGCAAAACGAATCTAAAAAAATACTTGAAAATTAAAGATAATTTACTTATTTCTGAAAGCGTCATCTTCGAAACTAGAAACACCTGAAGGCCAATTCTCGTAATTAAAAACGTTCAAAATCTAGTCGCAATCTCATCTCAGCGACAATCAATGTCAAAAACTTGTCAAAAATGTAGGGAAATCACAAGTATTTTTGACAGATTGAGATCAGTCTCAATCTGTCAAAAATACTTGTGATTTCCCTACATTGTCGTAATTTTAAGAACGTTCACACTCTGATCTCAGGATCAGAGTGTGAACGTTCTTAAAATTACGACAATCTCCCCTCTGTGACTATTCATCGCAGTTACAGCTAAACCGCAAGAAATTCTACGAAAACCGACCGAGGCGAACCCATCGAGGAATTACAAAATAGTTAATTTATAATTTGGATGATATGCTCACTTATCACGGTTGTTTTTACAATTTGTTGCAGCAGCTGCTAGGTACCGCGGTGCTAATGGACAAATAGCGTCTATCAATCAATCAAGTCACAAGTTCGTCGAACCATACTACTAGATTAGTTGTGAGGTCATTTGAGTGTCAGGGGTACTCGGTGAAGCTATTCTTACTACATAAATATACTGCTGAATAACGACTAATAGTGAAATAGGAAACAAAAATACATTTTGCGCCGACTCTAAATATGTAAATTGAGATAAGGGCAAGAGAATGATGATAACATACATATACTGCTAGCTACCTCAAGCTACCTCAAGCCACCTCAAGCTACTTCAAGCTACCTCAAGCTACTTCAAGCTACCTCAAGCTACCTCAAGCTACCTCAAGCTACCTCAACACCTTTGGGACTTACGCCTCCAACACACGAGGCAGGGGTTCACAGACCCCGTCTAAAGGCCACGGTCGGGCGCTTGAACTTGTCTTTGAAGACAGTCTTCAAATTGGGTTATTCTGTCACTTCCGCACGACTGTGAAACTACAAGTGCGTATAGAGACGGGAACAGGTCGAAAGTACGAGTTAGGTAACTTTCTTAGCTCTCGATTTAACACTAAAGCGAGTCTCCCATGCGCATCTCTTTGATTTTATTCTGAAATATTTTCGTGTCTGGGAAGCACTGTGTGTGCGTATATCCACACGATCCTCCCGAACACACACGACGACACGATGACCAATGATGAATATTGATGATGCAACATTTTATTAGTAAAGAGGCCGTCCCCAAACGGATACCGAATCAAAGGATTCATCTGTTCTCCCTATCTAAATGAGTGACACACGGGACACTCTGTGACATCACATAGATACGCACTAGTCAGTCAGCGACTGCTAAACGAATTACTTGTGTCTTCGCCGAAGCGTTCAGTGAGTGTTCAATTAGGGATCACATCATGTATGTCCATAATGTAGTTAGACGGGAGTGACTGACTGCTCCGTGACTCACCCAGGAGTGGGGTATTCCGTCCCGAGATCGTATTTATTGCTTTTATAACAACTTAACGATAGGGTGCCCACGTCGTGTTGTATTCTGTTTTGATTCAAGATTATTTCTGCTTTCTCGATCCTTTACATCGATCGTCTTGCTCTTAAATTTTAAAAAGTTAATACGTAAAGAGCGATATTGTATTTACTTAATAAGTATAGATAATATTTTAGCATCTTCTGAACGAATTCGATCGAGAAAGTACAAATTACTGCTCTACTTATTATTATATATATATATTTTTGTTATCCCTACATACCTTACCTTCAGTACACCTTACCATACCTTCAGTAAAATTATAACTTACTATATGTATAATTTGCGTTATTGTCAACATGTACTTACACATAAGTATTGTGTGTTGAGTTTAATGTGTTATCAGTTAAAACTATCTCTCATAAGCTTTGAAGGGCAAATCGCGAGCCTCATAGAGTGGCTCAATTATGTGTGTTAATGTAGCTCAGGCTATGTGGATTTTGCTTAATTGTGCTTATGGTAAATATAGATATTTGGAAATGTAAAACGAATTACGGCCTTCATGAGCAATTTCAGTTCAGATAATATAGTAAAGAATCCGATATGCCTGTTGTATAGTCATTCGAGTTCAAGTATATCGTTCAATCAGGAATATCCAGCAGAAACCAACATTGAACTCACTTCTCTCCACGTAACCTTCCTAAATCCTGGCGAAACGATGCGTGACGTCACGGGATATGATTCACTCTTTTTTTTGGGCACAAGTTGGCGAGATCTTTGTGAATGAAGGCCAAATATTAGACACATACTCATAACTTATAAAAAGTTGGAAATTCAGACAATCTACGAAGTGATCGGTTTTCCGAATAACTGTTCTATCAATGCTAACTGTGCTGACAGATGAGGAAATACGAAAGAAAAAGAAAACCCATCGACGCGTAGGTAACAATAATCTATTAGGTAGGTAACTTATGAGCACCTAACGGTGGACAATTCTGAAAGTGGTCAAACTTAAAAAGTACTTTCAATGAACATTGTTTTGAAGAAGATACGTGCGCCGTGTAGTTTTTTAGATATTTTCAGTTAAAACCGCATGAAAAACTAACTTATTTTTGAATTTCACGCACGTTTCCGGATGACAGCGATGCGGACGAGTACTTCGACGCCTAAACATCCTTTTGTTTTTGTATTTATTTATATAGTTATTAATCTTCTAATTTAGATTTAGTTTATAATAAATGGATTTGAAAGAGTAAACTGTAGCAGCCCTGAAGACTTATTTTTGCTGCAGATTCATCCCGACTACGGAACCCTTCACTATGCCGCAACTCCAATCTTGGCCCGTTTATTTTTTTAATAGGGGGGAAAGGTCGTGTCAGTCTGATGACACCAATGCCTATAACCAGGGCTTAAAATACCGGTATTTTTGGAACCTGGTACCAGATGTAGTACCAGTACCACACATAGTAACTGTACTATCGGTACCGGTACTTTCTAATTAGTATGGGCATTTTTAGTAAGATATTTACCAATAGAAAGAGCTTTTCGAGTAGAACCTTTACTTCAAACCCGACTTTTACCAATTGTTAGTCAGTTCGGAGTTAATAACCTAAATAGGTGACAAAACGAAAGAACGAAAAACTTGCATATTATACCGTCAGTACTAGGTATTAGTTATTCTGTCATTATTCTTAAGTTTTTAACTTTTTAAAGACATAAAATTAAAAACATAACTCTATTTCACTCAAAAATAAAACAAGAGTTTTTTCCTTTCTCTGTAATACTTAACATAAATATGTATAATACACATGAATGACGCAATCAAAGAAAGGTTGTATACCTACATGGAAAATGTATGTCATAACGAGTCATGATGGGAAAGCGATCAGGTAGCGCTCGGTGTGATGACTGCATGCCCCTATGGTTCATTTTAATGTTTTCCCTAGAAAGTCAACAAAACAATGTTGTGCAATTGTCAGTCATCATTTATTTATTTTGGTTACGTTTACAGTTAGTGCAATCATAAGTACCTAGGTACATATGTACTTGAGTAATGAATGGAGTAAGGAAACTCACAACACGTAGGTACTGTTTTATGCTCACATTTACCTATTGTCTGCGGTTTAGCAAATTAGGTAAACTTTTCAAATTCCTACTACTATCATAATTTTGTGGGTTGTATGTCAGCCAGGCAGTCAATCAGTCAGTAGGTACTGGTGCCATAATTATGACGTTCCAATGCCATCATGATTCCAGTGCGAGAGAGAGACGAAGCTATATATGACTGATAGTACCACCTCTTGTACGGACTGATATCATGATGGCATTAATACTTCATAACTATAACAATAACATTAAAAAGATTGTTCTTGCTTATTCAGATCACTGAGCGCAACCGGGACTTAACATAACTTCTGTTTTAACACCGTTACAAATTATTGACATGTTACACACGACTCGCACGAGTCACCAATGCAATGGTCGGAAACCTGGGATACCCACTGATTCGTGACACGCGGTGGCCAGACACGCTGGAATGCACTCTGTTGGATTCTCAGTGGTCGGCTCAATACCGAGGGTTGAAAATTCAGTGCGAGATAAAAATAGTCTTGTTAAAAGTCTCCCGAGCGCACGAGGGCTTACGCTCTCGAGTCTCGACGGAGAAAGGTCACGCGCTGTCTAATTGAATGAGTGTGCGGGTTTCCTGACAATCTCAAGTCACGTCCACATTCATTACTCATATGAGTTAGGAATTTCTTATGAATGTCATGCATAACACTTCAATACCTAAACCTGAAACAACTATCACCGGGGTATTTGTGGGGTATTTGTGATGTCTACTTGGAAAGCTTATTCCAACACGACACGTAGAACAGCCAATTAGTTTACCTTTCTCGCTTTCTCGTCATAGCAACAACGATCCTGAGGACCTGTAGACATGGTGAAAGCGCAAGGTCATCCGAAAACAAAAAGCTCGAGCAATATACATAATGTACTCGTATACAATAGACACTAGACACTTGAGATGCGTGATGGAGCTGACGCCAAGAGAACGGTCATACAGATAATCTCAAATACCATTTCCAATCAGACAAAAGGTTTAAGGTTCTGTGAATCTAGAAGTTGAAAATGACTAAACGTTTACTTTGGGCCTCAACGTAAAACCCGTGACTAATACCATAAAAATGTAGTTGCGTGTTCAGACTCGACGTCATCCGAATTTCAGTTCAATATCCGCTGAGCCATCAATCACAGCCTCACGCGCCCACTTCCAGTGAAACTGATTAATAATTCAACCCTTCAGATGTTCAGACTTCACTAGAAAGGCTTTGATTTAGGGAAAATCATTAAAATCGGACCATTTCTCCGTATCGGAAATGAATCCCAAAAAAATTTGAAACGCATTAAAATTGTTGTGTGCGTTAGATATGCGTTCTGGGAAAGGCTGCGCAGGCACAGGCGTACCGAGCGAGGAAGGCCAGGGTTTCAGAGGATGCTGAGATAACGGGGATGCGCTCATGATTTCGGTAACGGGTAAAAAATAAAAGTACGTACATAGCATTAATGTAAGATTGTTAGCTGTGTATGCACTTGTGCATAATTATAATACACTAGCTTCTGCCCGCGGGTTCGCCCGTGTGGATGTCGGAAATTATCCCACGGGAACGTGCTACCAGAATAAAAAGTATGTCCTTCCCTAGGATGCCATCTATCTCTTTGCCAAATCAGAAGTTCAGTGGTTTAGGTGTGAAAATGTAACATGCAGTTTCAAGTTCAAATCCTCCCCTTAAAAAACGAATTACCCCTTCTTGCCCCGTTAGGGGTCAATTTTTGACAACTTTACATACCTATTATTAATTATTTTTTACATTTTCGAGTTAATCGGACCACGCATTCAATTACTTCCACACAAACTTCAACACCCCTATATCCCCCTTTGCGGGGTAGTTTTGAAAAATTTATAATGATAAACTTTATTACTTACTTAGGCGAGTATTCTTGAAAAGTTTCAAGTTTATTAACCTAATGACGAATATTTTTATATAAACTGTATCCGCTTATCACCCTCACAGGGGTGGAATTTAAAAAAATCTTTTGGGATGTATTCATAACTTGACTCAAAGATTATTTATACTAATTTTTGAGTTAATCAAGCCATGCAGTAAAATCCTCCCCTGTAAAGTGGACTACCCCTTTTCAGGCCCTCAGGGGTAATTTTCGAAAAACCCTGATACACATTATTCTTTACTTTCGATCTTAGGTATAAATACTGAGTTTCGAGTTAATCCGACCGCGCATTAAAATTCTTCCTTACAAACTTTGAAACCCCCCAAACCCTTTTTAGGGGGTAGTTTAGAAAAACATAAAATGGCAAACTTCATAATTTACTTAGATTAGTATTGGTGCCAAGTTTCAAGTTTACTAACTTAAGGAATAAAATTTTCCATACAAACAAAATCTCCCCATTTCACCCTCTTAGGTGTGAAATTTCGAAAAACCCTTTCTTAGTGGATACCTACTCTTCACTAAGAACACACCCTCCAAATTTCATGTCTTTAGGACCAGCGGTTTAGGCTGTGCGTTGATATATCAGTCAGTCAGTCAGTCAGGACTTTGAATTTTATATATATACATAGAAGATAGAATTTTTTTTTAAACGCAAAAATATATTTACATATTCGCCGAGAATTCTCGATCGAAGGTTTCGCTTGCGAACTTGAACAAAGATTATTCTTAATCATATCTCTGCTTCTTATCGCAGCATTTTTGTTGCCCGTCGGTCGTTTGCAAGACAATGAGACAGTGAGAGATGGTACTACATGATGTGATCTTTACTTGCCTGTAATAAATCTTAGACCCGATGAAGATAATGTTTACCTAGTACTCCTTTCGATACAGTTTCAGAGTGAAAAGAATGAAGACAGAAGCATTGTATATCACAAATGTACTCAAAAAAAAACGGAAACCGATGCGTGACGCTTGAGAAGGAAGTCTTTTTTATATCACAGAAAAACTTAATTATAATGGAAATGGAAGGTCCGTACAAATCTTTCCGAAATTCAGCAACAATAGGGCGGCGACGCCAAAAGTCGTCCGACAGACGGCTATTAAATATATTCCTGAAAAACTTCCCCGAAGAGACCCACACAGCACAGTCTCCGCAAACGCAGGATGCGTCTGTTCAAGCTGATGGGATACCAGGAATCAACGCATAGCAATTTGAGGAAAATGTTAGGTAGGTACTTATTATCTCTTTGGCGGTGAATAAATCTCGGGCGGCCTCGCTTTCGTCTTCTAATTTAAAAGCTCACAAGCGCAGACGCATTGATAGCAATTTTCGGTTATTTTATTTGAACAATAATTATATATATATTTTTTAAATTTAATGTTTTAATCAAGTATGTAGATCGCAATCGTCAGAATAAAAAAGATTAAAAAATATTTTAACCTACTCAAAAATACAAATTGTGGCTTCTGCCTACAGACCTAGTTTAGTAAACTGATTATTACCGTTATTCTAAAAAAATGCGTAACTATGTAAGCAGGCAGGCCCGACACTTGACAGTATACTCTATCTTCTACGAATTATTCAGAATCAATTACTATGTCCAAAAAGTATAAAGCACTGTTGACGGCGGCTAAAAACAAAAGGTAGTCACGGGTATTAGCCGTACACTATGGTCGTTAGCAAAACTTGGTTTAACCGTGGAAACCGCAAACAAAGCGGACCACGACCATGTTAGTCGTGGACAAGACGGAGGATTCCCCAGAACATCAGCGATTGTCTCCGAATCAATTACCGCGAAAGAGCAACGGTTAGACAATGACGCTGATCAACCGGAAAATGAACGGAAATTAGTATTCCTAAACATGGTGTAAACTTTAAGTTGTTTAGGAGCTGAAGCCATTGAACAGCCATCATCAGCTATTGACTATTACCATTCGTGTCTACAGTCAGATTCGATTTATTTCACACTAGCTGCTACCCGCGGCTGCGCCAAATTATCCCACGGAACCGTGCTACCGGGATAAAACACAATACAGTCATCGAGCCAATTTTCATCCAAGTTCGTTCAGTCATTTTAGCGTGAAAGCGTAACAAACAAACTCACTTTCGCATATTAATATTTTAAGCTAAACCCCAGACACCGTGTGTGCAACCCTACCAACGATCGCTATCATTTTCTTATGATCGAAACGCGGTACAAAGATGTTCATACATTACGAATAAGTAAGTCTACAATTTTCACCCTTAACTGATACCTAACTATACAAATATTAGTTACAAGATTTTAAATAGTCAATAATGACAAAATTTTATGCATTCAAATTAATTAGAATACATTATAATTATTTAATTGCCACTCGTGGTAAATAAAACCCTTATTCTATTATAATATTGGCATTTACAAAACTTTAATGGTTTTAATGGTAATACATTTCAACAATGTTACCATTATATTCTAATATTTATTTGTTTAGGTAAGTTTTATGTCAAGTTGTTCATATCATTTAAACAAATATCTAATAAATTTATGTTATAAATACTTTTTTCTAAAACCCATTCCCCGTTCTCGTAACCTAATCTCAAAAATCTTATTAGTTAGACCCGTATTGCGATCATACTAATATTACTAATTAATTAATAATTCATATTATATATTGATTTCATATTTCATTCATTTTATCATGTGCTCCTTACATGATAAAAAAATCTGTTTTCAACACATTGAGTACGCTTTACTAACTATTTACAAATTATATATTATCCATTACAGAAAATACTACATCATACCATCATACAGCCATGTTGCCATCATACAGAATTTTCATTTACAGAAAAAAAAAAAAATCTAAGACAAGATAAGAGATAAGATAAGTCTTTATTTGCTTTAAACATGGTATAAAGGTGTTAAAGATGTATAATGCCCACATGTTTAGCTATACACAAATTGTATCAATTGCATGCAAAATAATTTATAGGCACAATTTTATAATAAAAATAAACATTCGATTTCGATCAATTCGTTATATACAAACATTTGCATTAATTCAATTCAATTAATAATAATAATAATTGATCAAATCAATGTTAAGGAAATCTTTAATGTCATAAAAGTTATGTCCATTCAGCCATTTATATAATTTGCTTTTAAATGAGTTCGTATTATTTAGTAATTTTAGTTCGTTTGGAATTTTATTGTATATACGCACACACATGACAAGGCAGCTTTTAGCGTACTTGGCTGACTTAGGATTATATATTAAGTACCTATTATCAGATCTCTGCTAGAATACCATTTCCTTTTTTAAAAGTTTCCTTAACAAAAACACTAATTTACATTATGTGATTACTAACCTTAGTAATCCAAGCCTTTTAAAAAGTGAGAGTCGGCGATGTTTTCCTCACTCATTTGGAACAAAAAACACTCGATTCATATTAGTCGAGTTTCCCCAGACCAAAAGACCATTTTTAAGAACCGAGGCGACATATTTCGCCGTTTGTCGTCCGTCCGCCGTAGATTCTTCAACGGAAACAGGAATTTATTCATTTTAATTTTCTGCACACAAGGTGTACGAAGCTGAAGTCATAGTGCTGGTTGATCATTAAGCCGAAAAATCTATAGTTTTTCGGACTTATAGAACCTAAAAGTCCACGCATGTGTATCTGGAAACATTTGCACAAAGTTTATTCTCGTTAAGACTGAGTGAATAGCAAATCATCATGAATCGTAGCTGTGTTTGTTTCATCGTGGATCACTATTACCGAAACATCATCAGCTAAAAGAATACACTGATGTTATACTGCGGAAGGCAAGCCGTTTATCCTACTAATATTATAAATGCGAAAGTTTGTATGGATGGATGTTTGTTACTCTTTCACGCAAAAACTACTGAACGGATTTGGATGAAATTTTGCAAACAGATAGTTTATAGCCTGGATTAACACATAGGATACTTTTTATTCCGATATTCCCACGGGATCGAAACTTATGGTGAAACCTCGGGGCGCAGCTAGTGTAAAGTAAAAATAACGGAGGACCCAATATACTCCCTGGAGGTATACCAGAATAATTCATATTGATTTAAAAGGTTTAAGATTTTTTTATCATCTAAGGAGCTTTTCTCATCACACTGAGTACGATTTTAGTAAATCGTCTATTTACAAATTACATATTATCCAATCTAAAACCGGTCCGGGGATACCAAGTTTTTCACAATTATTAATTAAGAGCATTACGCAGCATTACGCAGTCAAATGCTTTGAACATGTCAAAAAAAATGACCAACACCGGAATGCCTGTCAATTTTTGCCAAAATCTTACTAACTAGGCCGGGGGCAGCTAACCTCCTCAATTTGTTCATCTGATACTCGAATTGTTCGTTTCTCTTTTATTTAGTCCTTGTCACTAGTAGGCACTAAGCTACCTACCTACTTGATGCATCAATCACTGATAGCTAAATAAAGGATGACCAATTACTTAGAATAATGTGTCAATGTGATTTCAAACACTTCTATTGGTGTAAGTACTTTTCTATGTAAAAATAAAACTTATGAATTTAACTACCTACCTATGTAGGTATTAGCAGTGTGGTGTAATTCTGCCCAAATATTTAGAGTAAGCTTATAAATACTTGTTTTTTATATTGTTATCGTAAGCTTCCATGGACACTGTCCGCATTGAAGAATGTTTACAGACTCTACACACATTATATTTAATTATTCTTGACTACGAGGTAAAGAATCAGATTGTTCACTTTTATAAACCAGTTAATTTTCGAAATCGGAAAATCAAAGTGGGTAATTTTGAGATGACCGGTTTAAACAAGCTAACATAAAATATCAATATGGAAAATCCTAATAATTTCGACCTACACACGCTGGTTAAAACTTTACCGCGAGCATATTAGTAGGTGAAGCTAAAGGAAGGTAATGACTGGACAATTGTTGTAGCAGAACATTTTCCTTAAAGGACTGTGACTATAAATAGTATATTAGATAAATGTAGTAATTAAAATAATACGACACAGATACGTAGCTGGTTGTCCACATATAGAACAGTTACATTACGCAAGGTAGACAAGGTGAGCGAGTATGCGCCGGCGCAAGCACGCGACACACGCGCAACGTCACGTGGCCTTGTCCTTGTTAAGGCCGCGCGGCGCGATCGCTCGAGTCGCGTCTGGTGATACCATTTTGCAATTCAAAGAGTCCTGAGTTCCTGACTGACAAATATCAGAAGGCCTCGTAATTTAAAACGTTCAAAATCTAGTCGCAATCTCATCTCAGCGACCAACAAATGTCAAAAACTTGTGAAAATGTAGGGAAATTAGAGGTATTTTTGACAGATTGAGACTGAGATCAGACTGTGAATCTCCTTAAAATTACGGGAATTACCCCTCCGGTCATATGCAAAAAGTTTGAACAGTTTAGTTTTTAGCCTTTTTTGTTTCATGATACTTTATTCCAAACAAAAAACAACCCAAAGTTGAAAAGTCAGAACAAATTAAAAGTCCGGACGAGTCCGGAAAGCAGGCTAAAAAGCTGTATGTCCGTATCCAGGAAAACCCGGACGGTTAGTAACTCGCCCTGACGTGACCCGCGACTATTAACGGCTACAGAGGACAGGGGGCAGGTGCTGTGGAGATTATAGCCTATTTGGTGCTTACATACAACCTCCGCGAGTCCGTTATAAATAGATGGCACAAATACGAACCAAACATTAATTTATATAAAATAATATAAGAAAAACCAATAGGCATCAGATTTGGCAAGAGACAAGAGAAAAATGTAAAAAAAATATTACACGTAGAAAGATTTCTAGAATTTATTTCTAGATTTCTTAATTATGGAACTATACGGCAAACTGTTGTTCAATATTGACCCTGAGAGCTCGTAAAGCTCTCGCAGTACCTACAACTGACGATGGTACTACCGGCCGGGAAAACGATCAACACACTTCTTAAATCTTGTTTCAAAATATTGTACCCTATAATTACCTACCTGCAAGCTTGTGCGCGTGTGCGGGAATCCCTCTCATTTTCTATTTCATACCCACATTAGTAGCATTTGTTTACCGCTACTTTTATCAGTCATAGTTTATATGTATTTTAACTTCTTATGTCGTTTGTATATGAAACAATATATTCTGTGTTTTCTCTTTGCATATATTTAAATAATACATTTTACAATAATTTATTACATCTTTCAGTAGTTATCTCATCAATATTTAAGTTAGGTTATCTTTTAGAAGATTAATTTATTTAGTCCAACTTCTCTCCTACTCCTATTAACATCACCATCATCAGCCTACAGGCTGGCTATACGTGGCTGTCGGAAATTATCCCACGGGAACGTGCTATCATAATAAAAAGTATGGCCTTCCCTAGGAGGCCATCTATCTCATTGCCAAATCAGAAGTTCAGTGGTTTAGGTGTGAAAATGTAACATACAGTTTCAAGCTTAAATCCTGCCCCTTTTTGCCCCGTCAAGGGTCAATTTTCGACAACTTTCCATACTTATTATTAATTATTATCTGTCAAAACTATTAATACTGAGTTTAGAGTTAATTCGACCGTGCATTCAATTACTTCCACACAAACTTCAACACCCCTATATCCCCCTTTGAGGGGTAGTTTTGAAAAACTTATAATAATAAACTTTATTACTTACTTAGGCGAGTATTCTTGCCAAGTTTCAAGTTTATTAACCTAATGAAGAAGATTTTTCATATAAACTGTATCCCTGCTTTTCAACCCCACAGGGGTGGAATGTAAAAAAAATCCTTTGGGATGTATTTATAACTTGACTCAAAGATTATTTATACTCATTTTCGAGTTAATCAAGCCATGCAGTAAAATCCTCCCCTGTAAAGTGGACTACCCCTTTTCAGCCCGTCACTGGTAATTTTCCAAAAACCCTGATACACATTATTCTTTACTTTCGATCTTAGGTATAAATACTGAGTTTCGAGTTAATCCGACCGCGCGTTAAAATTCTTCCGTACAAACTTTGAAACCCCCCAATCTCGTTCTAAGGGGTAGTTTAGGTAAAACATAAAATGGCAAACTTCATAATTTACTTAGATTAGTATTGGTGCCAAGTTTCAAGTTTATTAACTCAAGGAATAAGATTTCCATACAAACAAAATCAACCCATTTCACCCTCTTAGGGGTGGAATTTCGAAAACCCTTTCTTAGTGGATACCTACTCTTCACTAACAACACACCCTCCAAATTTCATGTCTCTAGGATCAGTGGTTTAGGCTGTGCGTTGATATTGTCAGTCAGTCAGTCAGGACTTTGAATTTTATATATATAGAAGATTTTATAGCTAAAGTTACAGTCTTGAAACATATTCAAAAACTAATAAGGTAACATAGAACGTATTAATCAGTCAGTAATTAAGCTAGCTAGTAGCTAGCAAGTAGGTATTAGAATGATCGGCATTGCCGATTAGTTGGCCGACTAATCGGCATTTTGAAAACCGATTAGTCGGCTAGTCGGTTAGTCGGCAAATACTATAGTCGGCCCATCGATAAAATATTATAGTATCTTAGCCGTGTGCAGCGCCCCTTAGTGAACTCCACTGCGGGTGACGTAACCTACGACAAACTTATTATTTGCGGTTGGAATAGTAATCGGGTCTAGGGATCGAACCGCAAAATTAAGTTTGTTTTTTATTGTATATAATTTTCCGGGATAAAAAGTACCCAGTGCACTGTGGTCCCGCTTTCAAGGAAGGGCGGACATTGGGTTTTACGGCTATTGAGCTGCGTGTAGTAGCATGGTATTGCATGTAATTACATGTTTTTATGATCGATTAAGGTAGATACAATAAAATTACTCTATTACAATAAAAATAAAAGAAGTTAATTCAAAAAAAAAAAAAAATGTACTAGGCGATTTGGTAAATACAGAACGAATTAGCTAAACAAAATCCATTACATTAAGTATTTATTTTATAGTCAATTAAGGTATATAATGATTAACTAACACGATTACATAAAACAATATTCAAAACACCATATACTTACTCAATTATGGTAGTCTAACGAATTTATTAACAATAAGGTAATTTATTAATTAGACTATCATCCCCGATACTAGAATCCGAAAATTTCTGCTTGCTGCCATCGAAGCCCCATTTACCAATTAAAACAAATTCCCTACTAATATCAATGTCACAAAGGACTTCTTTTTGAGATTCTAGTATCCGGGATGTAGTGTGATCTAACAAAGATTGTAGTGCGATTTCGGCAGATGATTCCGTGATATTTTCACCTAATGGGTAACATCGCTTCTTAGCTTCCAACACTTTTTGATATGATGGCATTGCATTAGGAGACTTAGAATTTATAAGGTTCTTTAATAATAAGTACCTATTGATGTTTGGTTAATTTAGCCTCAGTTATGAAAGATAAAACTTCATCAGTGTTGAAAGCTATAGAAGAGATGTTAGATTGATCGGATTCACTTAAAAGATAATTTACAGCGGAATCATCTACCTCAGCTAACCTCACTAATCTTTGTCGTCGAGACCTCTTGCAGCAGTCTGTGAAATCCTTTCTGTATGACAGGCCGCTTGTTGAAGGAAGATCACTAGCCGCCGGCTGCTGAGTGTTACAAGCCGCACTTGACAAACAGCAAACTTCACTTTCGTTCAGCCACTCGCTGTATTTCTCGACGATTCGAAGACGTGATCGGTGGGCTGCTTTCCAATATTGCGCTAATCTTGTACAAATATAAGAAATCCTATTGTCCAAGTCATCTGTATTCAAATTTTCAACATTCGGCAGTAGCTGCGTCAGCGTTTGAAAAACTCGACGACCTCTGTCAGCATTATTTTCGCTCTCCTTAACAGATAACCAACTATCGAAGACAAGCATTCTTGAAAAATAACACTTAAATGTAACACCTTAAACAAGAAAAAATGCTTAGTTCTTAATGTGAGAATAATTTGTATCTCGTAGCATGCTCGTAGCAAGCTCGTAGCTTTTGCTACGAGCTCTCCACCACTCACAGCTGCAGTTCGATGCAGCCAAATTATCATTAATTTGAAAATAGAGGTATTAACACACATTTTAATATAAAAACCATACGTAAAATTTTATGAGAACATAGTTAAAAGCTTCCATACAGAAACAGTAAAACAATATAAAGTCTTTTTATGTGCCTTGTCGTAGCACGGTAATTTATACATAAATACAAATGTAAATTGACAAACAATACTTAAAATAAATCATACATACCTTCAACTTGAATATCCAGCTCAAACAAATAAGTCACAAATAATAAATTCTTTGAAAACACGAGCTAATTAATAACTAATTAGCAGTTCGTAATAATGCTATCAGGAGGTACGTACGATGCGTTCACTTCCGATGCAAAAAAAGAAATGTAGCCAATAAATAATTAAAATTTCTTTTATACCCTTAGGTAGTATGACTAATAGTGAGTATAAAGGCGAGGTATCATGACATTATTCAAACATCAGTCATCGAAGCTAATGTCCTACTACGGGACCACAGTGCAGTGTGGTGCCCAGGATATTAAAGAATAATTATAACAAGTTTCTTCGTAAGGACCGGTAGTTTTTGCGTGATGCCTGAACAAACACACAGACAGACAGACAGACAAAAAAATTTTTAATCACATTTTTGGGTTCGGTGTCTGTCTAGTAACACCCCCTGCCATTTATTTTTTTGATATTTTCAATGTACAGAATTTTCACTTCTACAGATTTATTATAAGTATATAGATAACCTTACATCCATTTCTGCCTGTGTGTGACTGTCATTTCCAAAAGTTAGGCTAATCCCTCTCCGACCCTCGAATCGATACCCTTATAGACCACTATAACGATTCCACCAAGTAACTGAATCATATCTTTGTTTTTTGACAGTTTTTTCGAAAATCGACCACGGTAAACAGGGAAGTCCATTTTCAGCAATGACGGAGCTAAATCTAAAATTAGTACGTCATGAATGAATTGTTGTGGCGAACAGCTTTATATAGATTTTGTGGTTTTATTGTAGTCGATAATATTTAACAATGGATGTGTAATACATGCGGTGCCGGTTAGTTCGTCACAATCGGGGACCAGGTGATGAACCGTTTACCTAGCGTTCAAGGTGCAGTTGAAAGGCCTGTGACGTTATCACGGGTGACGACTGGTTGCACCGGTATGAGTCAATTATGCAGGTAACTAGATTGCATATTGCGCAGGTCGCGGATACCGGTCGCGAGAAGGGTCACACACAGAGCTGTACAGTAGCAGTACCTAGCGATGCGATGATTGGAATGAAAAGCATTTCTGGGATATGCGGTTAGTACGAGAAATAATTTAATTAAGGTTTTATTTAAAACATTAAGTATTATGTAAAAACAATGAATAAAAAAAATCTCTAAGAAAACCGAAAGTTTTTATCGGTGGATATGGAAAAAGCACAAGTTAATGAACTTTACTTACTAAGGCCCACTTGCACCACAAATAACTAAATATATTTAGCGCTAAACGAATTTAAAACATCGTTCTGTGTCTGTCACTCGTTAGAAAGTGACAGAGACAGGATGATGTTTGAAATACATTAATTATCGCTAAATGCATTTAGTGATTTGTGGTGCAAGTGGGCCTTAGTGTTTTAGTCGTAATTGCTGGATAGGTTACAACCAGACCTTACTCACGTTACACTATCATTACAACATATTGTATAATATCATAGGAAACATCATGACTTGATATTTCCCGAACACTTTTCCGCTTTCCTTGTTAAGTCTCTCGCGAGCGAGACCCACAACGTAGATCACAGCACCAATGACGCCCGTCCTTCCCCATTACGCCCATATGCTGTACCACCGGCAAGTATGCGGAACGGAATATCACTTACTCTAGTTTACCGGAGTACCTATGTTGTAATTACTCATCAATTGGCATGTTATTGTTTGGAATATTTCATGAATTGTGGAATTACCTCCGATGTGTGAATGAAGGGAAAGTATGATGTGTCGGTGCAAGGCGCAAGAGAAATATTTGGTGACGTCAAACATATTGAAATACCTAGGTATGGGAAAATTGCACGTGAGTCGCCTTTCTTTCTACCTAGTGCCCAGTAGTACCTAGTCTAGAAAGAATTTAGTTTTCAAATCTTCCTTCTTTCGGAAATCCAAAGGCTAGCAGCGAAATATGAAAGTATTTCTTTTCAAAAGAATTCAAGAAAAGTAGCAGCGTTGATCAAAATCGTGACTGAAATTAAGGAAAATCAAATCATCGCCGGGGCCTGTCGGGGCCCAGCTGAACAGATAATACAATTCAGGCAAAGCAACGCGGGTAACATCGCGTAAACAAGTGCTTTACTAGTTCAATAAAAATGAAATAAAAACTGTTTTTTTAGAGGTTACTTAGTGAAGTTTTCTGAAATATCAATTTCGTAAAAATCGTTTTTTTTTTTTTGTAAGCCTCACAGACGTGATGGATATCTTATATCGTGACGTAATGGATTGTCTCAACTCATACTTTAAGTAACTTAAGTACCAGAGGTCGTTGACCCCAGAAAATGAACATCGAATCTTTTATTTCTTTTATCGTGTTTAAATATAGATATCGTATCCAGCCCGTCTGCGGAGTATCGTTAGCTAATTTAGTTTGACCTTGCGTATTTTTTTTATTTGTTTGGCCCAAAATTCAGCAACGAGAATACTGTTTGCTGATGTAGTCATTAGGTCCCCACGGTCATCAGGGCGTGCGGTGCAAAATGGAAGGTGGGCCATCGTCTGTGGATAGACGCGGCATTCACAACGGAGATCTAAGTCGTCCATAAAACCCCCGTTTTGGGAGATTGTCTTGGGTACAGAGTCTATTTAAGGTCTTCTAAGTTGGCCACTGTAACTGGTGCTCGGATGGGAGGCACGATGGTAAATATAAGAAGTAAGTATAAAAGCGTATCTATAGCATAGCTGGCACATGCAACAAAGCTTATAATCGGTTATCAGTGGCGCGTGCTAGCGGAGCAGTGGAATTGGCGCAGGAAGGTGTGCGCGGGCGGCGGCAGTGCAGGCTCGTAGGGAAATCCGCGCACGCGTCGGCGACGGAAAACCCGCGCGGTTTTCCCGACTTATTGACCCTTCTAGTGTCGAGACAATGACGCCAGCATTTGTTTGTAAACATTGCGCGCTGATTATACGCTATGGTGTAATTTCGACTAGGCGGCTTGAACTCGTAACATGGTGTAATATCGACTAGGTGGCTTGAACCTGTAACAAGCGGGTAAGTAGGTATGTTTAGATGGTTGGGTAGGATATTAACAGTTAGATTTACTTTCAGTGTTACAGCAATAATTAGCGGAATTTTACACGTAAGTACAATTTTTTGTTGCTGTCTGGTAAAAATAAGTAATAAGTAGGTAATATCAAAATAAGATTCTGTAATTGAAAAATATGTCCAATGGGACATATTTTTTTGTTATTAAATTACATTGTCATTTACATAATCTTATTTTTTTGTTCAAACGATTCTATAAAACCCATCATTTATTGTAATTTTTGCTTTCTCTAGCCAAAGTTAACAGTTGAGACATAAGTAGACGGATAGGCGAAAGGATAATAATAGTCCGACCAAATGTTGTGTTCGGTTCTCGACAATATATTTAAAAAAAAATATTTGTGCCGATCAATTATTATTTTCAACTCATTTATTCAGAAAAAACAACGAAAGTTCTAAAAAATGCAGAGAAATCAGCTTTTTCAAGCATAGAACATTTGATTATTAATAATAATTATATTACTTTGAGAAAAAAGTTTCGTGTGATTTACATTTAAACGGCTAATACTATCGACACAGTGTTTGTTTTACTTTTAATAAAGAAAAACCTTTCGACAAACAAAAAAAAAAACATTTTTCTCATTTTCTTATTCAGTTTTCAGCCAAAAATGCAAATCAGGCCGAATTTCGTTTTATTTTCGGCCGGAAAATCAGTCGGACTCTAGCGAGAGAATACCTCATTTTTGGTCAACTACGAGTAACTCGCAGAGGTGTAGCACGTTACGTTTCACATTATGTAGGACCTAATATATAATATAACTTAATTATCGGGGGTTTTTGGCAAAATATTAAGTTCCTTGCACTTTTTGTACATAATATATTCATGATTATGTAGTGCTCGATAGTTTTATGACAAAGTAATAAATAACAAATTGCTAAAACAGTGGACTAGAAACCTAAGTAGGTAGGTATTATAATAATTTTGTATAAAATAGTCGATTTAAATGAAAATGAACTAGACTTGAGGAAAGTTCATATCGATTCATTTCCTAAACCTGTTTTCCTAGTTAGCTAGGGGGAGCACCTCGCTAGGGGAGAAAGATGTGAGTTGTGAGTGTGAGTGAATCACTAATAGACAAGATCGTGAAGATTACATTGGAAACTACACGAATGAATCACAGCACTAATACTTAGAGCTCGCGTGACATAACCGACTCACCTCCATGTGTGTAATACCTATGTCCTTGTTTATATCGCTAAATCACGAAGCCTTTCTGTTATTCATAACTTAATAAGTGACGTCGATTCCCTTGTTCACAAACTAAACAAAATTTAAGTTCAGTGCATCTTTTTCTTTTTATTTCATTAAGAAAAGGATAGAAGATAACCTACTCCTACACTATTCAAAACCCTTAATTTAATACGTGCTTAAATTCGAGTGGACCCGAGGCTACCGTACCGAAGGGACGATCGCCAAATGTTTGACAGGAAAGCAGGTAGAACAGTTTATATGAGAAAATGAAATTGTTGTTTTTACTATCTTCCTCGCAATGTTTCCATATTTTCTCACCGTTTAAACCTTCCCTAGACCGTAGTCTAGGGAAGGTTTAAAGGTTTAAACAAACATTTCAAAACAAAAATCAACTAAATAGGCCCAGCCGTTCTCGAGTTTTAGCGACTCAAACGAACAGCAAATAGATAGAGACGATAGTCCAGTCTAGACAGATCGTAAGGTGGAAGCAAAGATAACTGCAAACAAGACGGCACGTGTAACTACAAATTCAGGCTACAGAGTTTACAGCCGATAAGCTGCAACCGTGATAAAAACTCAATTATCCAATCTCGCGCTAAGTCGCGGGAGTGGCGCGGTGTGCATACTGCCGGCGCGGGCGCGCGTTGACCCCGGGAAGCGCTGCGCTGGAGTTTACGGTAACATCGATTACTACGATTAGAAGCCAGTTTCACACGGTTAGGTATAACTTGATACCGATTAGGATTTAACTTTGTTTTATTTTTGCATAATGCTGGCGCCGAGAGCAGCAGGTCTATTCTGTAAAAATCTCACCGTGAAAACGTAGGAAGTGAGCTGTCATTCCGCCTGATGCTAGGGATTGACAGCTCACTTAAGCTCACTTCACCTAACTTTTCAGGGTGATATTTTTACACAATAGCAGGGCAGATACCTAACTGTGCGATGTAATCATCATTATTTGATATAAATAAGTTGATGAAGGTATTTTTAAATCTTAGTCGAAGCGTAGTAATGTAAATTTAGCAAGTTTCGTGGTGGGATGAGAAAACTATACAGTGAAATTGTTTATTGAAATAATTGATTTACATAAATATTTACAAAAAGGATCTTAATACTAGGCGTAGGTAAAAATATTTGGATTCTACCTGAACTAGGAATAAACCTGTATCTCAGGTATCTCACTCAAGTGCTTATACGACTAAGCACCGGGATGCGTGCCGATGCTTCTTCGTCTATGGCCGCGGTCCGTGTTTATGCACAAACCAAACCGACCAACTCGAAAATTTGCTGAGTAAAATTGTTGTGTGTACGACGTAAGTACGTTTTGTTTCTACTCCTACAGTATGTATCAGAATGGTGTGGTCAAATTTAAGGGTGTGGTACAGACCATCAAACAGAACATATTGTTCTATGGGACCAACATCGTAGGTACCGGCGAAAACATATTCAGCCGTCCCATACATTTGGGTCGGGTAGGTATGTATGTTTTGACATTACGAACAATGTATATTTTATTCAATCAAGTTTTAATTCTTAATACTTCCATATTATATACCTCTTCCTGATTGGTAGTATCTTTTTCTTTTTCTCATCTTTTAAATAAATTGCAAACGTATAGTATACGTTTTTTTTGTTTTTACGATATTTTGATGTTGACTTGAAAGAGCATGGCAGTTAAGAATATGTCATTCTCACTTAAATATCTCACTGGTGGTGGCGCGTGTGTTGGAGCATTCGGTTCCCTACGAAATGGTTGAGCTGGATGGCGCTGATCCACGCGTCATGTTCGTGAACGGGCGCCGTCGGTTGAGACTGGTCATCTCTTAACTGCCAGGGCTTATTTTGAATTTTATATTTTAAATTGTTTATTTTTTTTACATTGTTCTCACATATACAAGCAATAAGAATAATGTACCCAGGATTTTGTAATAATATCTTCATTTAAAAGAGTGTCCGTGGAGTCTCTTGCCCGTTCTTCTCCACAGAGATCTACGTTTTGGAATAGGCAACTAGCTTCAACTTTCTGACTAACTGACCGACAATTTAATTTTGACAATTCAAACGTGCCTGCAATGGTTTAATTGAAATAAATGATTTGAGTTTGAGTTTGTTGAAGGGACGAGTAGCTACGGGACGGCTGATTATTTTTAATTTAATATTACAAAAGTAAATCCATTTCAAGTTTTTCAAATGGATGCATGTGGTTTTTTTTAACATTTTAGTATTATAATTAAACTAAGTATAATTACCTGTGTACCTATAAAATACTGACAGGATTGAAACAGGAAACTAAGCAGAAAATATTTAAAAAAGGCGATAAATTCGCAAGAAAAAAAATAGGTACGGGTACTATCTGTTTTTTTCTTGCGAATTCAAGCAACAATAGAAAAATAGTTTTTTTTTGTAAAAGTTTTCATGCGTATTTTTTAGTTTAGGTTTCAAATTTAAATCACATTATTCACCAGCGGGTTATAATCAAATTGAGTATAATATTATAGCCCGGCTAAGAGTTTAGGTTTGCAGACAGGTAGGTATAATTTGACATCGTCAAGTAGGTGCTGTGGAAATATAATATAGTGTAACCTGGATAAGTGAGATCTCAAGGGGGTATAGGATTATTTATCACTTAAAGAGGCTTTTCATTTACCTACACAGTTTCTCAAATAGTCAGGTTTATGGTTGTCTTAATCACAGAGGCCCCCAATAAGACAGGTTGAAAAGAGGTGAAAGTTTTCATTATTTTATTAAAAAAAAAAAATAACAACAAATAGATTATTATTAGTTCTTACTTTACAGGCTATTGAACTACAAAGTCTCAATTATGGAGATGAAAAAGCGCTCCACGCTTTTTGTATTAATCATTGGATATAAAAGAAGTAACAAGCTGCATATGTATCTGTATTGTAACTAATAGTACAAGTTAATTTAGCTATTTTCTCATTTTTAGCGCGTGATAGCAGCGTGTTTTTGCTTTTAACTAAATATTTCTTACATTTTTGTCGAGTATACCTATTCTTCATTTAGTTAATAAGTCTAAAGTCCACAAACTAAACAGCGACTAAACAGTTCCACTATCCACCCCCTGGCTCCAGCATCAGACCTTCGTTACCAAGTTCAATCTATTGGACTCGTCAAAACGAATCATAAGAGCCCAAACTCGAGGGGTTTATTAGAAGCCACTCAAGAGTTCCCCTGTCAACCTTCTAGCTTGTTCGTAATTGGTCCTTGATACCTACGTGTGCAAATTTTCAAGTTAATCGCACGTCTTGATGTTGGTAAAAATTCGTTGAAAGATAATTTCATACATACATCCTAGATAGACTTTTCGATTTTAAGACGCTTTTTTATTAGCTTGACCTGTTATAGTAAAAAAACAGGCCAAGTGCGTGTCAGGCGACGCATAGAATAGGGTTCCGTAGTCACCCACTAATCTATCACTCAGTACTCACTGGGACTAGTACAGACAGACCTAACCTAATCTAAAATAAAATGAAATATAGATATTATATTAGTACCTACAGACACAAACTACAAATAAAATACAATGTAAGCACAATATAAATAAGAATGGAACGAAGAATAAAAGTAAAATTAAAAATATGCAAGAATAATAATAATATGAATGAAGAATAGAAGCAAATTAAATTATATTTTATAAGAATTTAAATGAAATGAAAATTTACTGAAAATTAAATCTATGCAATAAATGGCTTATCTCAATGTATTCTTAAACGTAAACTCTAAATACTTAGATGGCGCTCGCATACAGAAACTTGTATGTTTTAAATAAAATTCTACTTTACTTATATATAATATAGCCTGTATTGTAACGAAACCATACCGCGATTCAGAAATTTGGAAGAAATGCACAACGCCATCTATCGAGTGTAGTTGTAAGCCCCTAATTTATATTTTATCCTCTTTAGAGGATTCAAATTGAAATAAAATCGTGTCCAATAGATAATTGTTATGATTTTATTTTTAATATTTTACATGTTTACGCAATATTTAGCTTTTAGAGGGCTCTTTTAACAAAAAATGCGCTTTAAAGTTGAATATCTCGCAAACGAATACCTAAATCAAAAAATCGTCTTAGCAAACTCTCAATGTTTTTAAAAGACCTATAATGACGCCCCACTCTATGGGGTAGACGCGAGAAAAAAAACACATCCCCACTTTACGTGTAGGGGAGGTACCCCAAAAAAAAATATTTTTCGTGATTTTATTTTAGCACTTTGTGGACGTGGTGAATACACATATCCATGCAAAGTTTCATCTTTCTAGCACTAACCGTTTGGAAGGTAAGACGAGGACGGACAGACGGACGGACATGACAAAATTATATGTCGGAAACTATCCCACGGGAACATGCTACCAGGACAAAAAGTATGTCCTTCCCCAGGATGCCATCTATCTCTTCTTTCCCAAATCAGCCGATCGATTCTGTAAAAACCTCACCGTGAAAAGTTAGGTGAAGTGAGCTTAGAGTGAGCTGTCAATAGTGTCAATCCCTAGCATTAGTTGGAAAGACAGCTCACCCCACGCTCACTTCACCTGAGTTTTCACGGTGAGATGGTTACAGAATCGCACTGCAGAAGTTCTTTAGGTGTGAAAATGTAACATACAGTTTCAAGTTGAAATCCTCCACTTAAAAATCGAATTACCCCTTTTTGCCCCGTCAGGGGTCAATTTTTGACAACATTACATAGTACATACTTATTATTAATTATTTTCTGTCAAAAGTATTAATACTGAATTTCGAGTTAATTGGACCGCGCATTCAATTACTTCCACACAAACTTCAACACCCCTATATCCCCCTTTGAGGGGTAGTTTTGAAAAACTTATAATGATAAACTTTATTACTTACTTAGGCGAGTATTCTTGAAAAGTTTCAAGTTTATTAAACTAATGAAGAAGATTTTTCATATAAATTGTATCCCCGCTTTTCAACCCCATAGGCGTGAAATTAAAAAAAAAGTTTGGGATGTAATTATTCATAACTTGACTCAAAGTTTATTTATACTAATTTTCGAGTTAATCAAGCCATGCAGTAAAATCCTCCCCTGTAAAATTGACTACCCCTTGTCAGCCCGTCAGGGATTATTTTCAAAAAACCCTGATACACATTATTCTTTACTTTCGATCGTAGGTATAAATAGTGAGTGTCAAGATAAACGGACCACGCGCCAAAATTGTTCCATACAAACTTTGAAATCCCCTAATCCCCTTTTAGGGGGTATTTTAGAAAAACATAAAATGGCAAACTTCATAATTTACTTAGATTAGTATTGGTGCCAAGTTTCAAGTTTATTAAATCAAGGAATAAGATTTTCTATACAAACAAAATCTCCCCATTTCACCGTCTTAGGGGTAGAATTTTAAAAAACTCTTTCTTAGTGGATACCTACTCTTCACTAAGAACACACTCTCCAAATTTCATGTCTCTAGGACCAGCGGTTTAGGCTGTGCGTTGATATACCTAATATCAGTCAGTCAGTCAGGACTTTGAATTTTAAATATAGATAATATTTTAATAGATAGATTAGCAACAGCTCATCAGTCGGAATATTTATTACATTTCACAGTAGTAGATTAATTATTTATCACTCTTATCATCTTCAGAATGTAATATGTTTAACGATCGCTACATACAAACCAGAACCTCACTAGGTAAATATGTGGATACCATAAAACACTCACGTTGATTTAGGTAGGCGTGTAAGTAAAAGCAGTGAAAGGGAAGACATCTTGCACGTGTTTTGGCGTCAAATCTGTGCCAATGCAATAATCAGGACGCCAATTATCACAGAACAGATACAGCCGTCCGTCAAGCGATGCGGTCATTGTGCGGTTAACTTGAAAGATGCTAATACTCCGCCATAAACAGCTTTAAATTAATTTTAACCGCAGAACCGCTAGATACTTATTACATGAACTTCGGATGTTTTTTCAGATTATTATTTTATCAATTACTGAATTATTAAAACTGGTTATCTACCTAAGTAGTTGACAGATGAATCTGTGTCGTTCTAGTATGTACATACTGAGTCCATGGTGCCGTTAACTGCTCCATCTTATTATATAAATTGTTTAGGGGAACACCGACCTTCTTTACTTAAGATTTTTGCAATTTGCAGGCCAGTGTCAGTTTGTATGTTGATTAACATGTGATTCGCGGCTGTAACAAATATATCTTTATAGAATTATAATCATAATTTGTATTAGCAATACGATTCTAGTCATTTAATAGGATAATATAAACTTAGAGAGTTGTGTAAATAAATATTTGTTACGGCCGCGAATCCTACTAATATCATAAATGTGAAAGTTTGTATGGATGGATGGATGGATGTTTGTTACTCTTTCACGCAAAACTACTGAACGGATTTGGATGAAATTTGGCACACAGATGGTTTATAACCAGGATATAGGATACTTTTTTTTTTATCTCGATATTCCCACGGAATCGAAACTTATGTCGTATATTAATTGCAAAAAACATAAGAAAATTTGCTTTCGCCTTGATCGGTCACGGATCTACAGAATCTGAGGGCGTTTAATGTAGAGAGACATTTAATCCATTTGTCCTGGTCAGAAGATGACGCCGCGTCTGCGAACTGACGAGGGTCATATCATAATACAGGTACCAACTAAGTTGATGACCTTTTCCTAACTATGCAGATTTATAGAATAAAAGTAACTTAAGGTTTTCAAAATTTCATTTTTCAAAATAGGTACTCTCTATCAATTTCCTACCTTCCTGGTACCTCCTACATATTAAAAGAACAAACTTAAAGAACAAGAACTTGAGAAGTATCTGGCCATCCAACACACACATGCTAAATCTTAAAATTGAAGCTTGATAAAATGTTTAATTATGTATCGATCCTCTGGCACCACTCGGCTGCTTTGATCCCAGACTCTTCACATCAGATCCCGGATCTGGGGAAGTCTGACGTCAATGGACCATCTGTCCGCACTGCCAACGTTTTTAAGAAGGAAACTTCTTAAAAACTATTATTTAATATGATATAACGACGGCCAACTTTGCTAACAAGTGGGAGGAATGTCTCACAATGATAAATGATTTTATTTCTGTAAGTAGGTTTGTACAAACACTTTTACACGTCGATCATATTTTAAAAACTAGATGCGGTTGGCATTTCCTATCCGATTACTCTGAAAAGAAAGGCCGCAATAAACTCAGAGGTCACAGTCATAATCTTGTTCAAACCATATAAGGACCAAGAAGATTAGTGTTCAGGATGGTCTTTTGAGGAGTACGCAGGTTGAATGTACAGGTCCAGTCAGTGCACGAATTTTTCAGTGGAGCTCAATGATTCGTTTAATAATACCAAAGAAATGACATTTGGGAGGCAATAGAAGGCAAGTTAATATAAAAGCTAGGCTTAAAAGTACGATCTTAGATTAAAATTCCAATGACTACTACTATACTATGACTACTATACTAGGAAAGTCAACGTTCAAAAAACCAATCTTAAAACCTAGTCTGATTTTCCAGTGTTTACAGGAAAACCACTTAATTGGTGGAAAACAAACAGCTTCTAATTTTATGGGAAAATAGTTAAAACCCTTGCAATAAGTAGTTTCCCTACAAATAAAGCTCGTACTAACCGAGCGAAGTTAACGTCAACTAATAGTTAGCACCCACTCGTTGACAGCGATTGCAAACAACCATGTCTTTACCTGCGTTTTACTAAACAACGTTTACTATTAGCAACTCGTTCATCTTACTGGTGGTTAGGTGCCAACCATGGGTGCTAAGGGTCGGTACCCACTACCCGGATCTAGTCATGTTTATCTGCCCTATTTATAGCTTGGTTGTTCGACACATGAGTTAAATATCACCGACGTCACGGAAGATCCTTGGGGTAACGATGTGAAGCCTTCAGCTGTTTATGTATTTATTTTATTATGTTACAGTTTAAGTTAAAAAGCCGTAAAGACTCACTTTGTCTGAAGCGTTGAAGAAAAGAGTGAAGAAGACACAGAGTTGGGCGGTTGCGGCAAAACGTTATAATTAAGGCACTGGCATAGTTCGACGGTGTGTTACGGTTTCGAGGATGTCGTCCTAATGAAAGGTTTTCTCTTATTCTTGAGGAAGGAAATGTATTGTATTGAGGACTATCATTTATCTACTGTTAATAAGGCTATAGCGGTAAAAGATCGAATTGAGCGAGAGATAAGTAAGGACTGGAGTGGCTAAAATGTAAAATCTTCGAAGTTTATAAGTTTACCAACTTTACGCATGATACCGGTAACATGTACGAAGTTACATTATGACGTGTTTTTGACCATAAATTATCTCGTCAACAGCTGTTTAGGTGATAAGTGATGATAACCGGCAGCCGAGTAAGACTATGAAAGATGAGCGAGCCGACATCAGTGTCTACCACCACATCGGGGTCGCCTTCCATCTGGTGCAGCTGCTAACCTCCGCAACCCAGTCACTAAGGAGTAACCATAATTATCTTCTTGGTTAGAAGAGAGAGCTAATTCTCTACGACAGTGTCTGTATTTTTGAGGCAAATGGAAATGACGCTCTCTCGAATAATAGCGACACGAAATAATATTATTTTCTAAAAACGATGCACAGTAAATATTCTCCTCAGAATACTCAGCTTTTATAGTACCTACCTATTAATCTACGTTCGCCATTCCAACTGGCAATGAAAAATGTAACTTGATAAAAGTCAAACATGCATTTAAAATAAATGTATTTTCTTTCTTTTTCTTTCATTTTCCGAAATCGTTCGGAAAAAGCATGTTTGAACGATTCATTTATCTAAGTAGCTTGGTACCTATTTTACCAGACTTTTTCGGTTTAGCTACGTTTGCCGTGGTTGGTCTGTGGATCGGTGACCATCTTTTCATACCGAGACCCCTCCGTACCTCGGAAAGCACGTTAAGCGGTTGGTCCCGGTTGTCATTCGTGGATATTTGACAGTCGTTATGTTACGGGTAGTCAGAAGCCCGAAAGTCTGACAACCCAGTCTTACCAAGAGGTATCGTTTTACTGCAGTAAGGCAGTAACTGGGTTGTGGAGGTCGGATAGGCGCACATACATATTAGGTACATAAGTAACACACTATTTTTAAATAGCAGTTCCTTTGTCAGCAAAAAGTGGAGTTAATTGATATATTTACCAAATACCGATACATTTTACGGTTTAAAACCATAATTTTTATAAACACAGGTACGTTTAAGAATTACCGTTCTAATTATCAGTTTATATCTTTAAAATAGCGTTACAGTCCGCGAAGTATACCTAGTCTTTATAGCTGGACCATGACGTGACTGTCTTGGTTCGAACGCGACCGTTGGCCGCATTGTTAATGGCAAACACGTGGATAAGGGATACGTACTTTTCGAGTTTTCGTGTGGCCTTGGAGTGGTTATTTTGTTTGTTGTTAAAACTATTAAAACATAATTACACACATGCCTACTAAGTACTTACTCAGAAAGCATACCTTTTCGGGCTTTAAGCAAAGGTTTGGGTTTTTCCAAATGAACTTTCCAATAGCCTTGGCTTTTACTATTTCACAGGTAACTTCGAAGGAAGTTCGCGAAGGTAAAAGCTACCTTAGAACAATCTGAGAGCTCTCGGGGGGGATCTTGAAGTAGGTAGAAGAAAGAGATTTGAATTTAAATGATGTCTGGGTTAGCTTAGAATTTCCTTCCTTTTATTTTAATAAAAACCCAAAGTGATGTAAAAGATTACTGTCATTTGATTAGTTTAAATAATATCCTTAAAAAGTGGTTTTACCTGGTGCTTTTTAACATCCTCAAAAAGTTATTATAATGTCGAAAACCCAAAATGTCAATGAATAAAATGATAGTTAAAATCTATCACACGATTCCACAACCCACTTGACTGGACAAGAGACAACAATACTAGTGGGTCAGCTGGATACCGTTGATCGAGCACGGCACCGTGCCGGCCATGACGTCAACAACCAGGAGCCCGCAAAACAGAGCTACTCGTAGGTATACTGCACTCCAAATGACGGAACAAAACCCAGCCACCTTCCACCTGTGCACCCTATGTAGGTCCGTCCAGCCTACCGACCGGACACGGCGCGGTAAATGAACTATTCCGGATGTAGAGAATGACCCGGACACAATCGATAACTGGCAAATACTTATAATCGCTGGCGAATGTTTCGATGGTCAAGTCTTTCCACAATGTCCAGTTATAATTTTATAAACGCTGTCTTGATGTTTGGTGCATATCAACAGCGGACGGAGACTGCTGGTCTCCGACCCTCACACAGATCACAGAGATTCGGCTCAGTAGGTCTGTAGGTATTTATTTATGTACACACAGAAAAATAGATACAGATACGACGTTACAATTTTCCACGTTCAACGAAACTGGATCATTTAAATGTAGCTAAATAACTTTTACTTAAATAAAAACAAAGGTCATTGCGAGCCTTTTTCGGAAGGTAATATAAATTAGAAGCAAGGGCTGGTCGGCCACCTGTTAACAGTGGTGAAAACAACCTACATGCACTTGTTAGGTACACCACGTAAATTGCAAATTTCATGAGGCACAAATGCTGCAAGTTAGCATTAGTATGAAAGCTAAGAAAAAAAGAATGCCTATTTTATTGTCAGCCAAGTTGCGTGACAGTATCCAGGATACAGGATGGGTGCCTACTTCCGGCTTCGTTCCACCCCAGCTACTTTCTTAAGGTCGTCGATTTATCTGACAGTCTGTTGATACAGATGACACTACACTAAAAGAAACTCATCATGTGGTTCTTAATGAGCGAAGTTCCTTAACTTAAATGATTTTGTGGTTTTACGCGAGCGACCTGTTGATTGCTTGCGTGACCCTAGTTAGAACCTTGATTACAACAACAAGTAGTTAACAATGTATCTGCTACATTACTACGATCATCAATCAATCTTTGAAGAGTGGTCAGCTACTCTCTCCTCTTGTTGAGTCATCAATGGAAGGCTCATTTTCAGTTGCGGTTTACACCTCGTAACTTTCTGTTTCCTTTCAGTGTCTTGTGAAGAATACCTATGTATACTTGTGTCTAATAGAGGACAGGAGTAGAAAAAAGCGATGGATAATAATAGGTCCTACCTACTGCGGTAAACATAACACAAATCGGTCAACTTTTCACAGTGATATAAGTACCTGTTTATTTACTCGATGTTAAGGACTGTGGATATTTGATAAAGTATTAATGATAAATAAGTTAATGGCATACTTTAACTCTGAAAGCTTGTCATTTAATTTTTAATAAATAAATCTATTACTAAATTGCAGGGGCGTAGCTACCGCTGTATCAGCCGCATCAACGATACAGGGCCCCTGAGCTACAGGGGCCCCCGACCTGACGTGTATAAGCAAACATTTTTAAATAATATTTCAGAACCTAAAATTCTTGTTGATAAATGATATTTATTTCTGTAAATTGGTTCAATAATATGTTTAAAAATGGGATAAGTACTGAGATGACGACTAATAGAGAAGTATGGAAGAAAACTGTGTCTGCCTCAGTGGTCTAGTGGTCGCAAGCGCTACTGCTGAGCATGAGCTCCTAGGTTCGATTTCCGGGTCGGGCAAAGTTTTATTGGGTCTCGGCTTCCAATCTAACCGGATGCAGCTAAATGCCAGTATTTTTCCTCCGGAGTGACTGGCTATCTGACCGCCACCACCCAGTTACTGGGTAATACGATGTCCCTTGGTAATACTGGGTATCAGACTTTCGGGCTTCTGACGACCAGTAACGACTGTCAAAGATCCACGAATGGCACGGAGGGGTCTCGGTATGTTAAGATGGTCGCCCATCCACGTACCTACCGCGGCAAACGTAGCTTAACCTTTCTATCGACTCGTGCGGCTGTTATTATTTAGCCACGAGCCCCTCACCTTCTAAGTCAGTATGCTATATTCTTTATTTTGTAAAAACAATACTCTCTGTAGCTTCACAGTTGGGTAAAAAAAGCTCCCAATAAAATTGATGCAGGGCCAAATTTGGATGAGCTGCGCCATTGCTAAATTGTAATTTCGTATGATAGGTACCTATTTGACATTTGTACGCCGTTAACGTAAAAACATAGAGATCTCTGTATCTATTCTATTTCAGACACCTATTTTTACTAAACCAACTAACTTGCTAAAACTGCATTTTGGAACGAAGTTTTTTAACGCGCCTTACGGTAGAAATCGTCACGTAACGAAAAAGCCTCCTTGCGACTACGAAATACAGACTAGTTATCATGGTTTTCGAGGGTGCTAAAGCCGATAGTGAGGTCAAAATGAAAATTTCTTCTAAGTTTTCGTCATTGGTGATGTTTTCATGGTTTTTGAGGGTGAAAATCTAAGATGAGAGCTTCTATAAACTTACACTGAGTGGATCTGTCCCGGACAGGGGTCCCTCGACCGCGTTTTTTTTTTTGTAGTTATTCATTAATGTCATAAAAACTTTTTAACAAAAAAATTGAACCGCCGAAAAAACTTAAAAGCAAAAAATAATAAACCTTTTTTATTTAACCTTAATAACTAATTTCTGTAAGTACATATACCTAAGTAATTTTGAGTCGGCGCCAAACAATCAATACCTAAACAAAGATCACTAAATTGCCGGCGCCGAGTCAAAATTACTCTTTCCTTCAATTCGCCTTCTCTTTGCACGTTATTTATTTTAATTACATTGATGCGATGTTATGATCCGTGACCCCGGCAAATGACCCCTGCGCTACAGTTCTTAAAGTCAGGCTGCTCTAAAATGCTATTTAAGAAAATTGTTAATAAATAAATAAATATTAATGTTTAATTAAATTAAAATATATTCATGAAACTAAAACGCGAAACCGTATACGTGTGTTAAATTAATGTCGCCATTAAAGCGCCACGTTGTATAAGTATAGATACACGTCGACTTGAGAAACTGCTCCGTTTTTTTTACGTCGATTAAAAAATAATGAATAACAAAAATATCATAGTGCAATACTAGATGGGGGAGACAGTACTTTACTGTCAGGCCCTTGCGCCCCTCCTAGAAATAATTCCTGGATTCGCCCTTGATTACGTGAATGCTAGCACCATCTGTCGGAATTAACTATAAACATCATGTCTGTCATGGCAAAATTCTTAAAGTACAAAATGCTGTCTGAAAGTTAGAATTTTAGATGTTGTTTTTTACATTTCTATGAACAAAGTAGATGGGTATTTATTTAGGAAGGTACCTACCTAAATTTTATGATCAGTTTTAATTTATTGTGAAGGCCGTGAACAGGGTACATTTTGTAAGTTGACACACAGTTGATTCCATACCTACTACTGGTAACGATATAATATTCTCACTTGGTAGACAGACGGTGGACCCTACTACATCTCAACTCAACAACTGCCGAGTCTCAGTCTCAAGTTGTTTGGCAGATTTTGCTTCAATAAATTCCTACATTAAAAAACCCAACATTTAAATTCCAAACTCATAATTAAGTATGTATTCAAACTCCTTTTTGGATTCTGTGTTTGCAAAAAAGCAAATTAATTTATGAGGTGATGCAAAAATAATTGAGAAATCAAAAACCCGCATGCAAAAATATTTAAGTAAGTAAATTGTGCCAGCTAGTATGGATTTTAAGAACTAAGCTTGGAAACTTTGAGCATTGATTTGAAATGTGATTGTTAGATGGCGCTATTATTAGAAATGTAGTCGAATTGAAGGAGCCAGAGGTTTTTTTGTCACTTATTAATTTATCGGTATTTCGGTACACTAGCTTTTCAATGAGGCTTCACCCGCATGTATGTCGGAAAATAAACCACGGGAACGTACTACCGGGTAAAAAACCGGAAGTTCTCTGGAGTACCGGGAAAAGTACCCCATCTGTTAATCCAGGATACAAACTATCTTTGTGCCAATTTTTATCCGTTCAGCCGTTTTTGCCCATGTTTCCACTACTGGGACACAGGTCTCCTCTTGGTGAGAGGGAGAGGGCCATAATCTACCACGCGGGCCCAGTGCGGGTTGGTAGATATCACATTTCTTCGAATTTTTGGTTCTAGGACATGCCAGTTTCCTCACGATGTTTTGCTTCACCGTTTTGAGAGCAGTGGTGATGAAATAATTTATGCAAAGTAAAGCGCCTGTGTGCGGGTTCGAAACTACGACCTACAACTCGTAAGTCGCGGCCATTACTACTGGACCACCACTGCGCCACAGGGCCAACAGATAAACGGACAAAAAATCGGCTAGAACTTTTTTCAAAAATATCCAATGTACAGTTTTGACTTTGTAACTATTTTATTAATGTCTAAATAAGTAAAACAAAAAGTCTAAGTAAGTATAATATTCAAACACTTGTAATAAACATACTATTATTAAATATTGACACAGGTTTCAAATGCATAAATGAAAAAACTAAGTATTTATCAATATAATTAATTGAGTTGCGAAAAGAACGTCATTCATGAATTATATTTTGAAAGGCCATCTAACGGCTAGTAGCTGGAACAATTTTGCATTTAATAATGTTTTTTAGCACGCTTTCATGTAATAGAATCCCCAATCAGATGCTGTAGCATTTAGTTGTGTTTGTAAGTAAACACCTCGTAATCTCTGACAGTGAAGTTGTACTCCGTGGCGAGCGACGCCGGCGCCATCTGGTCGCCGTAGGAGTGGAGGTTGCTGTAGCTCTCACTGTTGCTGTTGCAGTTGCTCGATATCAGAAGGTCTGCGCCCGCGCCGAATATTGGACCGCAACTGTTAACAAGATATAGATAGTCAACTTTGGTATAGTAAAAACAGGTGTAAACAGCCGCTAAGGGTGCGAAATTACGATAAATTTGAACATTGACCCGCATGGCATATACTTAGCAATGGGTACTTACTCCGGATGATAACACAGCGCGAAAGCCTTCTTAAGCAGCGTATACCTCGCCGGCGGCTCGCTGAGAGTGAACAGGAAGGCGCGCTCCGCCGGGATGTAGCCGCCCGCGCCGCCCGCAGTCCACGCCGCCTCGCAGTAGCCACCCACCACCTCGCCCCGCGATAACTGGAACACCGAAGAGCAATAAAACCGTTATACCTACTTGGCAAAACAAAATATTCAGTACAAATATTCAATACATGATCTCACGCCTTCTTCCCACCTCTATGGGAAAAAGGCAGAAAACTACAGAACGTCACCTACTACGATTCTTACATACTCCTTTTGCTTTGTTTATGTTTTGCAAAGGAGGTCTTAAATGTTAAAGCTATAATATCATGCAAGTAGTATGTTAGTAGAAGTTCCATAAACGATTTCTCATAAACAAATATTCGGAGCTCACCATTTTCACTTGAGTTTGGCAATGTCTAGAATAGCTAAATATAGGATTTGGTCAAGTTTCATAAACACTTTGTCGAGCGTTGAAACAGTCAACAGTAATACCTGTACTAGTAGTAATACTGGAGCGACGCCATCGCAGTGCGAGTGGAACGCTTGCGCAGAGTAGCCGTGAGTGGACGCGCGGAATATCAGACGCCATGACTGTTTAGGAGTACCGCACCTATGAGAGCAGAACTTACATGAAGTTATTTAAACAGTCTAGAATGGCTTTGACAAATATTTATTGAAGAAATAACCAGTATTTACTGCTTATTTCTTGAAAATTTTCTTTTCTTTTTATTCAAAACCTATTATAAATATTGTAACAAATAAATATGAAAAGTATATTATTATTAAATTAAGGCTTATTTTTTAATCCTATCATTGAATAATTACCAGTTGTTAATAACAGCTTGGAAGGCGCTCTTATCTTGCTGCAATATTAACGATCCTGTGAACATGTTTACTGCCAAACTGAAACAAAAATTTGAGGTTTTATATAATATTTTGTTACTAAGAAACTTAATTCTTGTTTTAAAGTGAACAATAGAATTAACTTTAGAGAACTTTAGCATTGGCGTTTGAGTGAATTAGCTTTTATTGGAAGTTATAGGTTACAAAAGATAGCCCTGAATTCGCGCTTCGCCTATTTACCGCAGTGCGTCTCATTTACCAGCACTTATGTACATCCACTCGCACCGCAAATCATTAACATAAATCACAAAGGGGATTGAACTTTTATATGGAGCCTGGCATATCTACTAAAAGGAGCCAGGCAAAGGTCCTTGTCCGTAACACGTTTATGAGACCAAACCCCGTAAACTGTCCCGTTTCCGTGACACTTTACCATGCCGTGGCCCTTTGTGGAGCAAGTGGCCTTAGCTAAGTGATAAAAAATGTTCGGGATGCTGACAAGTATAATGCTGTTATTATAAATAGAGTGAAGTATCGTTACCGTGGCTGCGTCCTCTTGTCGCTGTCCGGACGAGGCGCGGGCGGCGGCGCGGCGTGCAGCGCGGCGCGGCGGTAGCGCTCCAGCGACAGCTCCATGGGCACCGCGCCCGTCGGCTCCACCTCCTCCGCGAACACCGCGCTGTCTGCAATGTGACGAGAACAAGTTACACAGAATACGAGACTACCTACGACACACAGACTACGATTGGGGACTATCTGTAAAAAATCCATCTTATCTGTATAGATAGGTACAGTACATTATAGCGAATAACTTATTTGTTTCTATTTACAGGTACACTCAGACTATGATAGATGATTCCTAATAAAATTAAGCATAATTCATCGCCGTCCTGAATCCATAAATCATCATCATTTACTAAACAATTTTATTAATCACCCCTAATACTATCTATTCAACAGGCCATGGCGCGTACCAAAGAAAGTACTTTGGATTTGGTAAGATATCGAGTTCTGAAGCTGGGAACCGAGGCTTTGTGCCACGCTGCAGCAAAACCCTGCGTCCTAATCGAAAGCGATTGTCGCAAGTAAACGCGAATAGGTACGCGATCATTAATTACGTATAACGCTATACTTATTGATCACGCGACGGTCGCGGCCTTATTGACATATATAATAATATGCCGACTTAAATATACATAGCTAACATACCAATAAGTAGTAGCCGCACATGCTGCATGAGAGGTGACAGGTGATGACAGACCCGCGCCCGCTCCTCCTCGGTCCAGTGCGCCGTGGGCTGCGTCACGCCAGCACGCTGCTTCGCCCACGCCAGTGCACAGCGCCACACTTCCTCCTCTTCCAAGCATAGCTGAAAAGACATACAAGCAAAAATAGAAAAAGAACACTGGTTGAATCTACGAAAATATAGTGAAAAGCGAAAAATACCACAAAATATGTGTATAAAATGTATCTTAAAGTTTTATCACCTACATTAAAATAATGCCCTTCGAAAAAGCCAAATCTTGCGAAGGAGTTTTATGGCGTTTCTTCTGGGTTTTAGAGTTTTTAGTAATTCAGCTTAGGTGTTTTAGTTCTTTGATGTGTTATTACAAGTTTCGTTCATTAGTTTTCGGTTACTCGCTATTTTTTATAATAATTAAAATCAATAAAAAGTTAACGTACAGCGCCACCTGTTATGGAGTAGGGAAACTATTTAATAATGGTAGGATGGTGCATACACACGGCTAGGTACACATCAATCATTTTTCCAGTTTTAGCTGACTTCGCATTCGCATTGTATAGGTTTTTCATACAGTCAGAAGTCAGCTTATACTGGGTACGTATATAGCTTAATGTGTAGCCGTGCGTACTGAAGTATGTAGCGCGTTGCCACTACCACTAAACTATCGAAAATAATGGCGGAAACAAAAAAAATACACTAACAAAGTCAGAAGAGATGAGTTTGATCAGCGCTTCCTTGGGCAGGTTGAGAAAAGCGTTGGTCTTGACACAGTCGGCCGCGTTGTCGCCGATGAACGCGATGCAGCGCTCCATGAACGACGACGCACTTTTCCCGCCTGTTGAACGATGATCAGTTTTATTTCAACAAAAAACAAATCAAACTGTCCTCGTCTAGAGAGAGACTCACATTCGCGTTACTGGACGCCGAGCTCGTTTTGATTGACTGTGGTTTCGGTTACCTATGAAGGTACTTGTTCGTATTTCTTTCCAGTACCTACCGTTTTTTGCTGACTGATGTCAATGAAATACTATTTTTTTAACTCCTTCATCTGGTTTGCAGAATAATTTTTCACCACGCTCCAGCAGAAAATGACTCAAATATGTATTTTTTCAAACATGGACTGAGTTATGATGTGAATATTCTGTGGTTTCTGTCCTCATTTTAAGGAATTGATTAATACATTAATTCAAACCATGGGGTAAGGCAGGTACGTACTGTGAATTAATGTATTATTCGATTCCTTAAAATGTGATGAAACCCAAGTCAATAGATTAATCATAACTAGATGTGAATGGCACTGCCGAGCCCTTCCGGAATACAGGCGTGATGTTATGTTTTTTAATGACAACAGTTACAAGACCGAGCCCCACACAGCTTGCCAGTGCCTATTACTCGAACTACTTCCAATGACCTTGGAAGACCTTATTTTTAGACTAGGTACATACTTTAGAGAGTTTACTACAAAGCAGTTCAACAGGTAATTTAATTTGCCCACAGGATTGTTGCTACAGGCACCAGTGGTGAAATGACACTGGTATCAACAGAATGAGATGAAGAGTGTTGATAAAGGGTAGCCCGCAGCTGATGAGCTGGACAGGGCATCCAGCACGTCAGTCTGTGGACCTGAACCAGTCGTGAAATCATCAAATGACCCGTCCCGCTCTGGGTGGAGCAGAAGGGAGTGTCAGACTCTTACTGACTAAAACCCACCCGTTCCTTCCTTAGCCCTTTATGTTCCAGGGCAGCGTTACCCTTTCGGACGATCCCGCTTCCCTGGCAGGCTTCGGCCCTATCGGGCCCCGTCACTCATGCTGACATCTCTTTGAGGCGCGCGTGGAACACATACGCGCCGTCCGGCACGGACCTGGTCCTGATCGGAAGGTGAGGTCCCCTGTCCAGGGCCTGCATGGAGGCTGAGGAAACTGTTGCACTTGTGGTCTTTACGTGCACAGGAAATGCGAATACTTATTATGGTCGCAAATCACATTTTGTTCAACATACAACCTGACACTGACCTGCACATTTTATTGCAAAAAACAAGAAAATTTGAATTTCCCGGCGCATTCCCCTTAAGAAGATGGACCCAGGCAGTAGGTATTTCAGGATTGAGTAAGTTATGAAAATTATTCTTTTGTTATTTGATACAGTTGTTTATTTATAAACATTGCAAGTATACTTTACTTTTAGCAATGTACCTATGTAAATAAACCCGTAATGTTTAACCGTTTGGTGTTAAATGTGTTGCGCCTACCCCAAGTAACAAGGTAAGAGTAGGAAGGTAATGGTGGTATATTGCCAGTCAATCTAGTTTCACAAAAACATGCATACTAATAATATTATATTCCCAGTAAAAGATTGACGTGTAAGTGTTTGTACAGACGCCAGCACATCAAGCTACTAAAATCTGTCAAAATTCTTTAATAGATTTTCAACTTTATCATAAAGTTCAAGGTTGATTGGGAAAATTTGACAGTTTCGGGTAGCTTGACCTACTGGCGTCTGTACAAACCTACTTACAAAATAATAAAATCATTTATCAAAGAACTTAATATGGTACTGTTAATTTCAGGCACTCATGGGCCTTATCCGATTAACTTTCCAGAATATAACATTCACTTGTGTGTTCAGACATGATTGGTATGTCATGTTATAACATGTTGTCCGTAACTCTGTCAAAGCGAGTATTTTGCACACAGGGTTATATTAATATCAAGTTCGAGTTTGTTCGTGTTAGACTCCAAAAACACCTAATATTTTAATAGAACAGGTAACCCTCACTTCAGTTGATTTCGCACTACTACCCACTCATTTATTCATAATCAAGATATTGAATATAATTTTTAGTTCCCTACTGTTTTTGTATTCAAATACATTTTCAAACTCAGTTTTTGTTATATCTAAATAAGGTATACAATGAAATTTTGTTTGTTATCAGTAAGCAAATAAAAGTCGTTTGGCAGTTAATCTTAACTTTAATTAGGTAGACACTGTTGCATTGCACTTACAAGCGTGGCAACGCTTTGAAAAATAAAAACATGAGTTTCTTATACCTGGCGGAATGAACTTAGAACTAAACTTCATAACCTATCACACCGACGCATTAGGATTTACGTTCTGGATTAACGTTATATTGTCCCCTTTCATCATTATTCTTCCAATTTGCTTCCTATTCTTCGTCTTCATATGAACTTCTTCGGCTTCATCCAACACAATGTTCATGTACTCGTCGAAACCCACGATGTGTCCCTCAATTCGTAGATTCACGTTCTCGTACAACCAAATTTGAACTCGACTTCTGTTTTGTAAATACCTGAAGATAAGGTTGATGGGTTGGACCATCACCTTCTGGACTTTTGGTGGACCTTTGTATGCCATTTTGAATTATATTCTTACGCACAAACTAGGAATAATTTATTGCATAAAACAAACGCTACCAAGCCCGGCTTCGCGCTTTGCGTTCCGTCAGTTATCTGTCAATTGTCAACAATTTTTTGTCTATGGTCGAATATGACGCTATGTGTTGGGGTGGCTAGTTGCGACTTTACCATAGACGTTATAGTCGATTCTATTTGAGTGGCTTGATTATGATTTTAGAATAACATTGTGCTATTGTGCATTCCTGTTTTTACGTAATAATAAATGAATGCCAAAATGGGGAAACTTATTGACTATTTATTCCGCTACAGAGAACTAAAAGGATATTTAAAAAAAATCTAATGGATTGTATTCAACGTGGACTGTATCCCAGTTAAAACAGAATTGAAAACCACTAAGAGGCCGAAAAGCGAATTTGCAGGTATTTACAGCCTATTTTCTTGTTATCAATAAGGCTAAGTGGCCAACTATATAAATTTCTTGTTATCGTTTATTTATCGTTGTTAGCATAAACTTTTAGTTACTTACAGTCATTTTATTTATTCGATGTGTATGAGCTACTTACCTCAACCTTGAAAAACGAATTATTTTGATCGTAGTTTATACTTTGGATTAAGTACCAAAGCATGAAATTAATAATACCGAGACGAATATTGGCACAAATCCTCTTATTTTGGTAAACTGTATAACAACTTATTTTACTCTGCTTAGTTACTCTTTCGCATAGATTTTTGGAGTAAGTCTTTAAGAAGAAAATGAATTATTTTCATTTCGCAACCGATCACGACACACGCGACACATTTTGTCCCAATGTTTTTTAAACAGGTTTTGTATATTTTTTGACATTTTACATAAGACAATTATACTAGCGACACCCGCAGCAAACGTTAAGAGAAATCGACTAGATAAGATAATTTAGCCGATTTCTAATTCGATGCTAATACATTTGTAAATTATAAACAATAGACAGTTTTGGCATAAAAATAGAACAAAATATCTAAACTAAAAACGAAGTGGTACGAAAATTTTAGAAGTTCGATTCGATATTTTTAGTCAAAGACTGAGCTGAGGGCTTCATAAGAAAACGATTTAGTAACGCACAATAATAACCATAACGCGATGAGTTTATTAACATCTACATTTTTTTCGCTCAAAATCATTCGAGGTAAATAACCTCCATGCATATAGCACAAAATTAAAAAAAAAAAACAAAAGTGTGCGATGGCCGGGAATCGAACCCGGATCAACTGCTTGGAAGGCAACTATGCTGACCATTACACCACCATCGCATCTGTAGAAGTGACCAAATTTTTAGATATATTATTGCACGTTATTATGTCATTACGTACCTGGGCGATCTTGAATTTCCATAGCTGCTGCTAATAATGTGCAAGCGCTTTCCACGCTCAATGTAGATGTTACATGATCTTCACATGCTGATCTAAGATCTTCTACTCCTAAGTCTGCAGCCAAGGTCATCATTTCGAAAACTCCAGAGTCTTGCAGCAATAGCTGTGAATTAAGATTGTCTAATCAAGAAAAAACGTTTTTAAACAAATAAAAAATGATAAAATGGTCAATATGACGCCATCTAGCGATTGCATTTGTAATTACACGCATACGAAGCTTTTTAATTCGACACATGAGGCGCTGTCGTCACTTAACAAAATTAAATTAACTAAAGGATGATGGGACAAAATGGGCGTAAGTCCAACAGAATTGAAATATATCTCAAATTAAAGCTCTCAATTTGTACTATATTTCATACTATGGCAAAAAGTACCAAAGTCGCCGGAGAACAGAGATAGACTCAATTGAAAAAATTGCATTTTTCTGTATAATACCGAGAATTTGACTGCATCTGTCACGTTTAAAAACAAAAGGTCATGTTATAAACATGGCGCACACGCAGGTAACAATGTATGCTCGAATTCACTCCCACTACTCCGCGCGTAAGCCGCCTCACGCGCGGTTCAGGGGGCTTACTACCAGCAGCAGAGCAGAAGTTGAACTGCACCGCTGTTTTGTTCTATGACTAAGTACATAAAACCAGTGCAGATCAACTTCTGCCCTGCTATAAGAGCTGGTGGTAAGCCCCGAGTTCAGTCGGTGTTTACTTGTTACCGTAGTAAGACTTAATAACAATTTGTGTACGTATTTTTATAATGTACCTAGAACTAAGTTTGATTGATTTATTTATTTTAAGTATGTTTGTTATTTTAAGTTTATCTTATAGGTGGAATTAATGGATTTTAAGTTCGTTTTTTATTATTATTTTATCTTATTTAAGAGTATCCCCTTGTTGTGGATTGTCTATTTTCGATAGTAACATTAAAGCACTTGTCATCCAGACTTATATTTCATTACTACTACATGCCTGCGTTGTGTTTTTTCGGTATCATCAATTGATTCCGAATTCATGCTCATTATTGGACTATTGATTGGATTGCTAGCTACGATTTCTTAGCCCCTGCTCGTTATTGGACTACCGATTGGATTGCTGGCTACGGTTTCTTGACCCCTGATCGTTATTGGACTACTGATTGGATTGCTGGCTACGATTTCTTGACACCCGCTCGTTATTCGACTACTGATTGGATTGCTGGCTACGGTTTCTTGACCCCTGCTCGTTATTGGACTACTGATTGGATTGCTGGCTACGATTTCTTGATCCCTGCTCGTTATTGGACTACTGGTTGGATTGCTGGCTTACTTGACAGATTTTTTATTACTTGAAAGAAATCTTATGATACCAAAGGGTATTTTTGGTGATGAAAATAACACCAAGACAATAATCATCTGCGATGGTACGAGTACATACATTTTTATAGAAAAAAGCAGCAACTTTTTGTTTCAATACACAAACTTACACAAATTCGAGAACCTTCTGAAACCTTTCATGATTGTCTGTAGCGACGTTTACATCATTGATGTCGTCGGTCATATCCCGCGACAATGTCTGATGCAACTATTATGCAAGGACTTCTCAATGATGAGGAAAGCGCCTGGCATTGGTTGTTTCATCAAAATGATGTGATTATACTAGACAGAGGATTTAGAGACAGCGTTGGATGTCTGGAAGAACATGGATATGAATTGCATACCCCCAACTAAAGACAGGAATGACAACCGAACAGGCAAATAATTCTCGTTTAATAACTATTTGTCGATGGGTAGTGAAGACTATGAACGGCAAAATAAAGTAATGCTTCAAGCTTCTACGTCAAACATACATAAATCGCGCCCTGACTCACATGTTTGATGATTATGAAATCGCTACAAGTCTTCTGAATGCTCCCGTTTATGGAGATAATAGGCATACAATGGATATTTTGAATCTAATTAACCTGAATATGAACACGCCTAATCTGCTGTATGAATATGTCGAAATGAAAAACCTGAACCGCCAAAGGAGAAACTTCATTCGATTGGATGGCAATCTCCCGTTCCTAGAAGATTTTCCACGCCTCACTGACGACATAATCTTACAGGCTCTGGGCACTTATCAGCAAAAACTAGCCAAGTCATACGTCGCAAACACTTAAACAATGGTGTATATATTATTGAAATGAGCAGAGATGATGTGCTGAACGATCTCTCTGAATGCAATATTCGTATATTAGTTAACAATGTATGGTTGCTGCGAGTACGGATTCAGTCAAGGCACGACAGAGCACTCACATATTTTACGTATATTTTGATTGACAGAGACCAGGTTAGCAGAAATTCAATAATTCATTGTTACTGTACCTGCCTGACAGGAAAAAGGACTATTGGTACTTGTGCTCATATAGTTTCGATAATATGGTACCTTGGTTTGGGGCGACATGAGCCATTTATCGCTCCCGCACGTCATTTGCGTTAGTTTAGTTGAGGACTTTATTTTGATTTGATTGTTTTTTTTTATACACATGCTTTTCATTTAAAAACCGTTCAAATAACATTTTTATTATTAACTTATATCCAACTGTTAACAGTTACGTATCGTTGTATTAACAATAAAACGATACGTGATTATTAAAAGTTTCGTGTTTTATTTAATATTTTCAGGTAAACCCGGTGGATATGGCCAGGTTTATTTATATAATTACGATTCTGGCATTAGGTCCGAACAATTGGCACTAGTTGCAGTTCTGTTGGTCTTACGCCCAGGTTTCATACAAATTTGCCCATCATTCTTTATTAATTGGTAAATTATTATATCTCACCTTGCCAGTGTAAACATATTGAATAAAAAGCCGGAAAGTTTCAACTTGGACGTGCGGCATTCGAATCGGTGTCGGCTGCGCGCCAATAGATGGCGTTACGGAACACCCCGGAATCCGACAAACCTCGCCACGTTTTGTGTTTTGAAAGCTCTTGCATCTAAAACAAAGAGAGAGATCATTTCAATTTAATATTTTTTAAGTTTCATATTACTTCATAATACCAATTTATGATATAGAACATAGCTATTTGAGATATGCAGTTCAGTTTTGAGCTTTATTGTACCTACTACCTACACTATTAAGAAAATACAAAACAGAGTTTCCCTACTCTAAAAAGGTTGCAGATTTTATTAAAAAATTAGCTAACAAGTAGTTTAATATTTCACAAAGGCGAGGAGCATCGTGCAGTCGGTAATTAAAAACCGATAATCCCCTCTGAAGAAATTATAAGCGCAGAGCATAGCTCGGATAGCTCCCTGGGAAAAACTTAAAGTTGTCAAGTTGTGCTCTAACTTGTAAGTTATGCGAAAGTTGCAGAGCCGAGCAGCGCCCGCTGGCGGCGTGGAGTACACTCCTGGCACGTTTAATAAAATGAAATAACGGTACAAGACAAGTTATTTTCTCGTGGTATAACATGATCGGCCGTAGAGGATATGATTAATGCAATATATATTTACATGATTCAGGAATTCACTATACTGTTACCTACACTGTTCGTGTAACTATTTGTAGTTGATTTTTAGCTAGGATTTATAGTTTGAAAAATTCTACCAGCTAACCAGCCAAGCGTCTGCACCCTAATTGCGTAACACACGATCAATCGGAATCTGAATCATTTTGAAGCAAATTGCTAATCCATTGCTTCATAAGTTCGAAAAATTTGTCTGCTCAACACGTAAATAACGCGATGAACGTTGTTGAACTGTCAAAATGAAACCGATTCCGATTGATCGTGTGTTACGCAATTAGGGTGCTGTTTATTTTGTAGTCAACCCTACGGCACACATAACAACGATACTCCCACGTATAGAATCCCACCCAAAATCATCTCTAGTCTTAGAATAATTAATCCTTTATTGTACAGGCGCCAGCACATCAAGCTACTACAATCTGTCAAATTTCTTTAATAGATTTTCAACTTTATCGCTATAGCATTAAGGTTCTAGGTTGATTGGAAAAATTTGACAGTTTCGGGTAGCTTGACCTGCTAGCGTCTGTACAATATTTCTTCAATTCACTTCTACGAGTATCTACCTAATTTAATACATACCGTACGTAGGTATGTTCATGTCTACTTAGTAAAAAAAAGAAAAAAAAATGTTATTTTGTCTATTCCTTGCTCCCAAACTTAAAGTAAGTAAGTACCTAAGTAGAACAAGAATGTAATCTGGGCTGATATTTGTAATCTAAATATCCCAATAGTTGACGGATTACGAGTAGATTAATGTCGTGTATCAAAATCGAGACACGTTCGTTATTTCGCGTTGATTAGACAAGCCCGCTGTGCCTGAAACTCTGCTGATTGGATTTGCTATTGACTAAATTCAATTTTCAAGTGACTCCGCTCAGTGGCGGTGATTTATCACCTTGTTTGCGTAATGTTGCGTTAATTGGATCGCTTGAGAGATGTTTATCTTGTCAGTTTAAGTAGTTGTTAAAACTAAGGCAATTTGGTTTCGCTACGATGAGTGACAGGGAAGGTTTTGTAGGTAATTGTGATATTTTTGCCCTAAAGGTACCTCAGTGATTCCCGATGATTCTTCGGGGATCACTGATGTAGCTGTTTTTTATTTTTTTTCAGAGTTAGGAATACACCTAACTCTGAAAAAAAAAAACAGCTCTTTTATCGTCGTAAAAGATACTCATTTGGTGAAGATACAGTTATAATGCCTAAAATGCTAATGTCACATTTATGCTGCCTAGTAACAGTTTTCCTACTTACCTACTTTCGAGTTTTTCTCTAGGTGTCCAATCGACGAATAACGGCAGGAATCTTAGACCGTATTTTAAGGACGTCTATTTCTAACCTTCCCTATTAATCACTCATCTAGAAGGTTTCTGTTCCTATAAATAATAGATAATCCAGCACTGCAACATTACACCCTGGTCCCAGGAGTGGCAGCCATTAGTGTAGGAGCGCCACAATGTGAGGTCGCTTCTGTGAATATTTGAACATGTTTTGTCCCAGTTAACGACGTTCACTAACATCTCACGGGACTACCAGGTATCCTAAGATTAGAGATGATTTTGGGTGGGATTCAATATGTAGGAGTATCGTTGTTATGATGTGTCAGGGGTTGGACTGGCTATTTAATAAACAGACGCTTCGTTAGTTAGCTGGTAGAATTTTTCAAACTATAAATCCTAGCTGAAAATGAACTCCACATACCTACTTAGTTACTCCAACAGTGTAACAGTGGGTATAGTGAAGTTCTGAATCATGTTACGTGTAGTTAAAAGAACTCTTTCTTTGTATATATTTGCAAATTTTGCGTTTCAAAAGTTTTTCGTCTTGTACAGTGGATGGATGGGTGACCATCTTTACATACCGATATCCCTCCGTGCCTCGGAAAGCACGTTAAGCCGTTGGTCCCGGCTGTCATTCGTGGATCTTTGACAGTCGTTACGGGTAGTCAGAAGCCCGAAAGTCTGACAACCAGTCTTACCAGGGGGTATCGTATTACCCAGTAACTGGGTTGTGGAGGTCAGATAGGCAGTCGCTCCATGTAAAATACTGGTATTCAGCTGCATCCGGTTAGACTGGAAGCCGACCCCAACATAGTTGGGAAAAGGCTAGGCAGACGACGACAGTCAACAGCAAAAGTAGATGATGAAAATCAGAAATCCAATACTAATTAACGAAGTTCGCGTCAGAACTGTGTGGCGTCGAAGTGATTCAAAAGTATGTGATTGTAAATTATACCAAACATTTACTACTAATACAGCTGCCATATAGCTGCGAACTCCGTTCATTAGTACTGAATTTCTGATTTTGATCATCTACTTTTGCTGTTGACTGTACAGCCAGCCCCAAAAAGATGTATACACGGATAAAAATTGCGTACTTACTATGTTATGTACCGATACGGTGGATTCAATGTTATGGAACAATGGTTGTGGACAATAGAATGGTTCCTTGCCCGTGTATACCTACATCTTTTTGGGGTTGATTGCTGACCCACCCAATCCATAAAATTTTAATTGGCATGTTTTGAAAAAAAAAAAACATTTTATTTAAGCTTTGTCCACATCCATAATCCGTAGCTGCCACGACCAACCAATACTAAGTAGGTACTAGGTATATTCATGAATCTGTAACTGAACGAAACGTGCCAATAATAAGTAGGTAAGTGTAACAAATCATTCCTGTAATCCTATTAGTATCGTCAGCAGTGGCTACAGGGCGTACCGAGCGCACCACCCTGCTGCCGACTACCGCCACTAAGTTGTGCAGCCGATCTCAATTAATTGTGAGCCCGCTGTACCGTTCATTGCCTGATTTATTTGCGGTAGCTGACTACCTCTCCGGTGGAACTCGGGAGGCGCCACAATAATAGATCTGCTGTAATTCTTGTGTCTTGTATTGATGTCGGTTGGTTTGTTATTGTGATTTGTGTTTCGATTTATTCATCATCTGCGTAGCTTTTCCCAACGATTCCCCTTGCTAAGACTGTTTGTCAGACTTTTGGGCTTTTGACTACCCGTAACGACGGTCAAATACCTACAAATGACAGCCGGGACCGACGGCTTGATGTGGGTACCTACGAGCTTTCCGAGGAATGGAGGGGTCTCGATATGTAATGCGCGGTCACACATCCACGGACCAACCTGGGCGATTTATTGAGATTAATAATTTGTCTGCTTTATGTTTTTACAGACATTGAAAAATATATTATGATCCTGCGCTACCTGCATCCTTCTACCCTCATCCTAGACTCCCACAACTAATGCATGGTAAATGGTTATTAATAAAACTGAAAACTAACTTTTCACAAACTTGCATTTTTCAGGTCTACATATTTTCCGAATGATGCCGGGTTAATACAAGTATGAAGCAACGACATATATATTAGCTGAGCTATTCAAACGTCACTTTAAAATAATAGAAACTGGTACCTAGAGAACTTTTATAATAGTACCTTTATAAATAAATTGTAGATCAAGTGATTAATGTTTTCCCACCCCAACCACTAGCAGTACCGCTAGTTCTCACCACATGACAGTGGTGCAGTGCGGTGGTCTGCGATTTGTTTGCAATTAATCACAGTTTGAGCTGTGTCCTTATAATTAATTCAGCGGAGTACATCGCGGCGTGATGGTCCACAATCTCGGCGGATATCATTAATCTTGGTCGGCGGCGGACCAAGTGTTGCTCAAAGAGTTGTAAGGCAGACGCAACGTTTAAATGTATCGTAGGTGGGGTACCTACACAAATACATCATGAACTTCACTCCGCCCTAGGTAACTAATTTATGAAAATGATAATTAAGTATTATAATTTTCAAAACCAAACCAATTTCTATTAAAATCGTGTGAAGTTCACACTGTTGCTTTCCACGATAACCATTGTAAAAATGACACCATTAAAAAAGTTTGGCTGTTTTTTTCAAAACCTAAGTAAGTATAGACTTGGAATTTTATTCCCGTTACAAGGTCTTCATAACTATAATATACTTATAATTATAAAATTAGATACTGAACAGTAACTATGAAGTGTGCAAGACATTTCCATAATCGATTCTATACTTTTGAACGTCAATATTTTACTACTTAAGAAGTAAACGTTGATGTTCATAGGTACGTTTTAATGAACTACTTGGAATAAATTATTTGACTTTGATGTTTCCACTGTTAGGCACTATATCCATTAGGCAAACCGTTTTTTGACAGATGGAACTAGTGATTGCAGCAACACACAATACATTGATTGATAAACGTACAGACGCCAGCAGGGCTACCCGAAACTGTCAAATTTTCCCAATCCACATTGAACATAATGCTTTAGTAATAAAGTTGAAAATCTATTAAAGAAATTTGACAGATTGTAGTAGCTTGATGTGCTGGTGTCTGTACAGTATTATAATGTCTGAAAGAAGCCATAAATAAAATAATTCAATACGATAAATAATTCAATAATTCATTACGCATTTTAAAGTTAACTTTTATGTAATCTGGAATATGTACAGACGCCAGCAGGTCAAGCTACCCGAAACTGTCACCTTGAACCTTGCTTTAACGATAAAGTTGAAAATCTATTTAAAAAAATTGACAGATTGTAGTAGCTTGATGTGCTGACGTCTGTACGTTCTAAGACAGCTTTCAAAAAACGGTTAAGCCAATGGACAGGGTATAGTAGGTAGATACCTATCGTTCTCAATAGAGTGTCGTGTCTCTCCCGCAGTACCCGGGCTCGGGCGCGGCAGCACCCGCTCCCGTCTCCAACAGATGGTGACTAATGGAGCGAACAGCTCTCACTTACACCACTTTTTGCTGATTTCCATTTAACACGTGGACTAAGGAGCGAGGTTTTAAAGGATTACACGGATTTTCTTGCTGGGTAATCCTTGGTATTGGTACTTACTGTAATAGGCACTACGGATTTAATTTACCAGCAATCTAAAGTGGGTATTTATTTAGATCTATCGATCCGTAAGTATATTGCTCTAAGCAGCGAGGCATAGTTGCTCCTTGCTCTAGGCAGAGCTGAGTGATGAGGGTTGTTTTTAGGAATAAAAAAAATAATAATACTACAGTCGGCCAGTGACAGAAATGCAGGCAATTTACTCCGAATGAAAATAACTTTGCCAAGTTTAATTTTGACGAAAGTTTATTCACTGTGTCTGTATGTACAGCTGTATTACGAGTATTAGGCGATACCTTCCTAACCTAAAGCGCCTGCCAAAAACCCACACTACCGATGCTTACTCACACGGTCTATCCCTTCGCCTGTGACTAGGTACCTAAAACATTTTATTCTATGACCTTTGTCTCTTTACCAACAGTTCCGCCTCACATTTCACGAAGCAAACTAGCCTACGAGTACATTCCTAACTGCGTTGCGTCCATGCCTCTGTCCTCTATGGCTATGCATGCCTCTATGCCTATACCGGTGCTGTGATTAACTCGATTAACTACAGTTCGCGTGAGCTGTCGCGACGCGAACATGACTGGCCGCCGGTAATTGACGCGTCAGAACGTCAGACCGAGCGTCAGAACGTCAGACCCTTCTCTATTCTGTTCCCATCGCACATATTAGTTTTTATGTTACTACTTATAAGAATTACTTTTGTTCCAAGCATAGGAAAATAGCTGTCCTATGCTTCGGCAGATTTTTCTCCGTTTAATAGCTTACCTAGAAACATAAACTCTGGCCTTCTTCCTGGTGACGGGCTCCGCTAGGGCCGATGCCTGCCAGGGCCGCGGGTTGTTCGAAAGAGATACCGTGGCCCCTGGCATAGGCAACTGAAGGAACACGGGTGAGTTTTAGTCAGTAAAAGTCTGACACGCCCTCCTGCTCCGCCCAGAGCGGGAGACGTCATTGACAGCGCTATAAAACCGATGGATTATTTCCACTTTCTGTGGTACCTAATACTTACATAATAGACCAAGCGGCTATCTACAATATGCCACGAGTGTGTCCTCAGGTTTTTCGGACATATTGTTCGGTCACCTGAGCATGGTCTGGAAAGGCTTATGATACTGGGCCGGGTTGAAGGAAAACGCGCTCAAGACAGCACCACCGGCAAGATGGTCAGACGCGATCAAGAAGGCAGTTGGAAGCAGCATCTACCGAGCGGTCCACACTGCAGAAGACCGCATAACTTGGAGGCGCGTCTTATGTGGTCGCGATCTTCAGCATTGAGGGAACGACGAAGATGAAGAAGAGGAGAAGTAGTAATACTAAACCAATATTGGTAATACTAAACTTACTCTAAAACTTTCAGTAAGAGTAGGTACCTAATACCAAAACACGATAAACCACACAACTAAAACTCCATTATTAGCTTGAATCTGAACTGTTAACAGTGTGGTCTCAGTGACATCGTGTGACGGGGCTTTGTAGCGATGTGCAACTTTTAATAGTGTTCCCTCTCACGAGCCAACCGCGCCGACTTGCGACAACTCGCGACAAACATCGCGCCTGTGTTTGAGCACAGATTAAACTTTCGCATAATATATTGTGGTGTTATGTCATGTTTCGTGTTGAAGACAGATTGTTTATGGGGAAAGCTAATTGGAAAGGAGGCACGTGCTCTGAACGACAGCAGGCAGGTCCCTCGTACTCACTCTCTAATCTACCTTCGCAATAATCGTTGTAGAACACCCGATAGCAGTGTTGGCCATTCTATTGAAAAAGTTTCACCCTCAACTTGTCCTGGATCTCATATCATAAATAGGTAGGTAGGAATTAGTCAATGAAAACGATATAGTACAGTTAAAATTGAAACTAGAATTTTACATTTTGGAGGGCACTGTACCTCAGTGACAGAAGTCGCGGCATATCATTAGTGATGAACGTACAAGAACGAGGTAGAGCTCGCCCGAGTTCTGATAAAAATTTCGCCTTTTCAAGTAAAATTAAGTAAGTAATTCATTCAATGTTAACGCTACTCAGTATTATCACAATCTTTCATCTAAAATCTTACTTGGTAACTGAAAACACAAACAACCTTATAAAAATGAACTCCCGTATTTAATAGCCAACATCGCACTTTAGTAAATTACACGACCGACAAGGGGATTGTTCGCACTTAATAAAATTAACTTTGCAATTTGTTGCGCTAAAAAACAAGCTTTCTAAACACAATCTGTATCATACATGATTGATGAAGTCACAACCGCGCGCAACATCGGACGCGACATCGCGACAACGTTGACGCGCAATTTGCGTCATAGATAGTGTGGTGACCAGACTTTTTGTAGAATTACGGACGAGCTAATGTCGGATAAGAATTGTTAGGACCTAGATATGGTTATGTACCTTTAACACCATGAATGGAGTTCTTATTGATAAAAGTCTGACGTTCTCCTTCATCTACCTCGGACAGAGTCTCGAACTCGCCATGGCGAAAGGGTTCTTCTAGCATCACCCGAGACCTGAACTACGCCACGCCATATAAGGTACTCTAACGCGGCAAGTTAAGTGTCATCGTCTTTGAGAGAAGGTTTCGGTTCCCTATCAGCTCACGTATTAAAAGTGGAATTCTCCCTCGTGCCCAAGCAGGCGAGTGTTACTACCGATCAGGATTAATAGTAGGCTCGCCGCAACCGTCGGCTGTCTGCTGCTGAAGCCGAGTGAAGCCGCTGCTGATGCGGAGGACATTAATCACACTCAACTTCTTGCACTGTTTATTTTAACGCGGCTTATTTCAGGGAAGTAGATTCAAATTAGTTCAAGTTTAAAGTGAAATTTTCGGAGGATTTTAAAAATAATATGTTATTTTTCATGTCATAGGTGTTCAAACTTCGGGACGGTCAACCTCAAGTACCTACCTACAGAAGTCACAAGGCAGTGTGTAGAGTAAAAGTAAATAAATAAATCCAAAACCAGGAAAATAGTAAAAACGAAAATTACCCAACATTCCGTCTTATCTCGTTAGTTAATTCAGTTGGTACAGTGTTCAGTGCTGCCAACTGCATTCTAAAGACTGTAATCTGCACGCGATTCTATAGCAACATTCTAATTTTGGCGCCATTCACAGCACGCGACCGTTACGTTCAAATTACAGAGCTCAAAGCTAATGAACGCCATATTTGTGTTTTTTTTTCATGTTATTTTCGAACGTATCGCCGGTGAGTATAAATCGACTCGTTAATCCTGATTGGTGTAATTCAATCTTGTAAATTACACTGCACGATCGCTGAATGTGTTTTTTTCTACAGATAAATGAAAAGCGAGTGAATGTATGAGTTGAATGGCTGATTTTACGACGGTAAATAAATGAATTGAAATATTTTTCTATGAAAAATGTTTTATTTAAAGTTTTTGCAAATAAAAGTAAATTATTGATACATTCCTTTTTTATTGAATTTTAAATGTACTTACCTGAATGTTTCATTCGTAAATATTTGGTTGATTTCAGAGTGTTCTATTCAAAACATTTTGATCACGTACACTTACAGTTACACCGTTATCTAAAGCAGATCGCAAGCTGAAATGCCTCTAAACAATCAATGTCCTTTCAGCCTTTTGAAGCTCTCAGAAAAAAGTATAGCTGCGTGGCATAATCCGAAGTGGTGCGGCCTGCGTAAACAGTTTTCACACAACACTTAAGGGCGGCGACAGATTATCGTGACATTTTTCTACAAATAATAAAGCGGTAATGAGCGGTGTAGGACGCCGCGCGACGTCACCGGCAGATGGCCGCGCGTCGCTTGCTGCAACCGCTCGCCTCCAATTTGCGGTTGTGCTCACAATTGCTCCGCTCGCTCCGCTCAGCTGTCATCGCAACACGTGCCGCTGTTGGTATTGTGTATAAGTTGCTGGTTTTTGTTATTGAATGTAACAAATTGTGTGGTGTTTTGGAAATTATAAGTTAGATTACATTACGCGTTATGAAAGGCAGTTCTTCTTTGTGAAGTCATGTCACGTTTTATTCTAGGTTGCTGGGGTGGAATTAGTATAACAAAAAAGCAGGTTTAATAATCGACAGTTTAGCTTTTTATCTAGTTACTTAGATTCCAAGCTGAAGAAACAATCTATAGGTACTGTATTGACTTGTCCAGGATCTCTTTGGTATATAATTATAACTTTGGTTAACTTGCCTGGTGACCAGCGATCTAAGTGCGCGATTAGGGTTGCCACCAACCACTTCTTGATTTAAGGGCTACTAGCATCAAAATACAGGTTTTAGTTTTTTTTACGGGAGACAATTGAAACAGCAATGTTTAATGACCATTTCTTAATTTTTTAAATTTATGTTAGCTGTTTGAAGAAACAGCTTCAAAAGTTCTTCATTTTTTAAGGAAATGTATAATAATCTTTACATTTTAACTTAAAGTTAGAGCTTTCTTACCCCGAAAATTATTAAAAATATACGGGTTCCTATATTATGTAGTAAAGCCAGAAAAACGGCCTAACCTGTAAAATACGGGGTCTCTGGCAATCCTATGCTCGAGCTAAGTGATGTGGCGCGACCTTAGATCATTTGAACATAAATCACGGTTTTATAATGTCTTCAAGATCGCGACATTCTCCCGTGTTTACGAGCGTCGTCCTTTGGCGCCATTACGACGTGCCACAAACTGAGGTTTGATCCTTACATTGTCACACCGATAACCCGTCAACTGTTTTATGAAGAAAACTTTGACGGTTAAATAAATGTTATCTTGTGAACGAATGTATAAAATTACAACTTGGTAGGTCAAAAGTCAAGACTCGAGAGAGATTCAGCGTCGAAAACAAGTTTGCAGGATTTGTAATAAAAATTTTAACACGCTTATGTAGTTAAAAGAAGAACTTATAAAAACTGAGTTTAGTTTTTAACAGCATTGCCATACAACGTGGCAATGCTGCCAGCCTTTTCGGCACTGTTCCTGTTGACAGCGATTCGGACGAATTTTTTGATGCACTTCTTTTGCTTATTTTTTCATATTACAACAGTTTCAAATGTTAGCTTATATAATGTAAATATTGTATTATAAGGCTTCAGCTTATAATACAATATTTACATTATTTATGCTAACATTTAACATAAAAAAAAAAAAAGGCTTCAGCTTATTAGTATAGATAGATTAAGTTTCTGATGTCAGTTTCGTGTAGTTTTTGCTTTTTTTGTAGTTTTTGCCGTTCCCTCGTGGGTAAAACCCTTGAGTTTATATAATTGTGATGACTTATCACGTTTGTTCGTCTGCGTAAAGTTGCTGACGTAAATTGTTGCCAAAATCGACATAGGTCGCACAAATCACAGCCCCGTCAGCAATTCATGAATTAGTATCGAATGAAGCAATTATCATTAATTAAGCGTCAGCCACAGCTATTAGATAATTATTTTATTTTGGAGCCATTTTACCGGACTGCACAGAAGGGCTTATCTTATTGTCAAAATTGTACAGAGGATAGGACGTAGGCAGTTCTTCCTCCTCATTTGAATTCTGTAACTTTTTGTAAAAAAGCCCACAAGTTATTTCTTTGAACCTGTTCGAAACATTTCTCCCAGGAACAAAGTATTCGTAACGTGTTAAATAATTGAAGTCGTATTGTGCGTTTTGTCGCTACGCGGCGTATTGTTCCTTTTAGTATTGTTGAACTGATTTGAATCTCGCGTTTTGTTTGCTGCTGAGGTGACTACGACTGGAGGGAAAGTGTGGATAACGGGACAGACTAGGTTGCAGACTAGTCGGTACACTGACTACTATTTCAGTATTTTTGCAAGAACATGCTTCGCTATGATCCTATACCTAAACAGATTTGGGAAGTTTGGACAGAATTTCTCCAATCACAACAATGTAAGACTTCTAAATTTATATCTATATTTTTTATAGTGTACCTACACAATGAAGAGGACTCATTGTATTCTATCTCAGACGGAATTTTATCACTGGCCTCCCCCTCCAGCTTCCCTCAGTTTCTTTAAGTGATTCATCAGTTTTGCCGATGTTTAAAGTAGGTATTTCAAGCGGTCATTAATTTTTCAGTGTAACTTGTTATACCGAGTAAGTCATAATTTTTATAATCCAAAGTGGTTTTTCCAATAGGGAAACATTTTTCAAAGTAACTTAAAAACTATAATTTTCTTTTAAAAAGTCCCAATAATGGCTGGTCACCACAAACGAGCGGTTCGCGTGGAAGCGCGAGTTGTAATTACGATTCGTGTCGGTTTGTTTACCTCGCCGATAGATGGCGTTTGTTTCAACAACACGCATTGTTTTTTGCCGCGCTCCACCGGCCAACTTTTCTCATTTATTCCAACAAATATGTCTAGTGTTTCAGCGGTTTAACTTGAGCGAGTGTTTCATAGAATTTCAACACACGTACGTACACATTGTTGCTGTGGAAATTTTATAATTGGTACACACAGGTGGCAGGTTTTCTATATTGTTTCCGAATCGCGTGCGAGAGAATTTTAGAGTTGCTTTGACAAGTTGGAAAACTTGCTACATTGGAATGTCTGAAAGAAATGTAGGAAGGTACCTAAGTATGTTGGTTTCAAGACGTGTGTGACTGGTTTATGGTGTAAATAGGTTTTATCCAGTTTGATCAAGAACAATAAGTAAGTTAAGACCATGACGTACCCGATATATAGGTACACCTGTGTAAGCACAAGAATGCGAATGTCGGCTATGTGAACCATGTTTTTTTTTATCGAGCGACCAAACGCTCCTACTTATAATAACGTATCGTCGCCTACCTAATTTCAGTGTATTCTTCATCAAAATTCCTGAATGCCGGCGCGTATCGTAACACATACATTAGGGCAAACTGTAAGTTGTACATAATCGTGAACAAGCGGGTGCTTACGCGATAAATTCAGCGCGGGCGAAGTGCCGTCCTCATTGAATCATCAATCAGCCCCCGCCCCGACCGCCCGCGCTCTGCCGCCTCACCCCCCCGCACACCCGGTACCGGTGTAATTAAGTCCCAAATTATCCCTGTAAGGGGTGGCAAGGTTCACGCTGCTGGTGGGACAGTCGGGGTACCTATTCGATAAAATTACCAATACCTTGTTCGGAATTTATTTTGATAAAATCATTCTGCATGAGGAAAAAGGTATGTCCAAAAATTCGAAGACATGTGACATCTACCGACCCGCACTGGGCGCGCGTGGTAGATTACGGCCCACTCCCTCCCCCAGAGGAGGCCTGTGTCCCAGCAGTGGGAACATTATAGGCTGATTATGCTTATGCTTACTCTCGTACATTCTGCTGATACGTTGTAATATAAGAACGAGAATTTAAAGAAACATCTCTACTTATTTGTTTTTCTTAACGGTTCTGCTCTTGGGTAGTACAGAAAATCTCGGTTCCATAATGAAACACTGAAGGCAAAACTACATATAGCATGATTTTTCAAAATAAAACCACAACACCCACAATTACAATAAGAACCCGGTTAAAGGCTTTGTGCTAGGATGAGAAGACCTAGCCACAACGCCCTTAACTATTTTCTTACCAATGAAAACTTATATTTTGTTGGGTTGTTTGGAAGGATCCTTAAATTCATCAAAATGTCTGGTGACCCTAACACTATCCCTGTACAGGCGTTCGAACTAGTAACACCAATTACCAAAATTCGTCAAGATTTCTATATCGGCTGTCCTTCTCACGTCAATCTGATACATGAACGTGTGACAAAGACAAAAGACTAGACGGATCCTGCGCATCCATCGATGTGAAGTGTGAATAAGTGTTGCTTGATGAACTAAGACAAATTGCTCGATTTATGGAGCTTTTAAAAGGGATGCTTTGCTTGCTGCGCTTCGTTCACTTAAAGTCGAATTGTGAGCACTAATGAAGAATTAATTTGGCTTTCAGTGAGATTTATGTGAAACAGGCTGACTCTGAAAGAATGAACTCTGATGGAATATTTTCTTTCTGGGCTTTGGAAGTGTTCCACTGCAAACGCCTGCGAATGAGGGACAAACACTTCTGGGCCTAATAAATAAGTACCTAGATGCAAAAAAATCGCCTCTCCTTTTCAGTTAAAAATGACTTCTGAACATAGAAATTAATGTAATACTTGAATTGTTTTAAACCGCTAATCTTATTCTTAGTATTGGCCCCGATTCCCTTGTTCACAAACTAAACTAAATTTAAGTTCTGTGCATCTTTTTCTTTCTATTTCATTAAGAAAAGGACAGAAGATAAAATATTAGTTTACTCCCGTCAAATTAAGATACTCCATAGACAGATTAGACGAGATTAAAAACATGGCTGTTAAAAATACGTCAATTTACGTCAGGCGCTGACTAGTTTGACAGGACTAAACTAATATTTATCTTCTGTCCTTTTCTAAATTAAATAGAAAGAAACAGATGCATTGAACTTAAATTTAGTTTAGTTTGTGAACAAGGGAATCGGCGCCAGTATCGTTGATTCCAATAATCGAGATCTGCTTCTACTAGAACCCGCCACACCAACCGCGTCACCAGTGGCTGACCAGTGCCAGTGGCGACGTCCCTCACACAAAGTCAGAAGCTTTTGATTGTGCTTCTAATAAAAAGAATTTGAAGTTCAAATTTTTTTTCTGACTTCATTAATCAAAACTCAATTTTGCCCAATTTATGAGATGAAGTTCGTTTCCCAAAAAAATATGTAAACCTTATTAATTACTTACCTTAAATTACGCTTCAAAATTAACGGATAACCAAGTTCGTATTTTGGGTCTGCCACCAAAACCGCCCGTAAACAAGAACTATGAAGCAACAAGTACCAAATATTTCACCAATAAGTACAAAGTTTCAAGGAATTTTGCCAAGATTAACAGCAAAGAAACATCGGAGCTTGATTAAAAACGAAAAGGAGGGTAAACAAAAACTGCCATGACTATAAACAAAATAAAGCGGCCGGCGCGCCGCCGCCGCGGACTCAGCTCACAACTTGAAGTTTCTAAATAATGTGAGCAGCAAGTGTTGCTGTTAGTAGCTGTAGTTCGAGAGGAGACCATTTTCTTAAAAGATCGCAAAAACTGTTTTCTTGTTGGAGTGGTGTAGCTTTCCATACTTTGCAGCGAAGATCCTATATGTACCGTAAACAGCTATCGTCAGACCCCAAGATGTTGTGCACAGCAAGAACGCATCGACAGCAGTTCTAGACTTCGGACTTAACTTTCTTGATATCCGATTTACAATCGGACAATTATTGTGAACCCTGTCGGTAAGTGCAGCTGCGTTCAAGTTTTGGCGGTTTGACATGGATAGATTATAAACTATTGAAAATTAATATATGTTATATTGTAATCAGTATGGTACAGTCAATGATATTATATACAAAAAAGACCATTGGGTACAGTTCACAATTTATCGACGGTTTTAGTTTATAAACTAACGGTGTTCGCAATTTTACGGTGACATATACATTAGGAACGGTTAGGTACTTCAGAACCAGTTAAATTGACTCGTGTGGTATGGAACTGACCTAGCGTTCCTCTCATACCACTTCTCATTTAGCAAAATGTCAAGTATTAGCTACAATATCTCTCCAGCTCCACATCGCAGCACAGTGTAACATTAATAAAATTAATAAGAAACAAGCTTAGCGATGATTGATCACGCTGGCTGCGACGCGGGCGCGGGCGGGAGTTGGCAACTTTTTGAATCAATCATGGGAGCAGCTGGCGCGGGCGCGGTTTATAATCACCGCTGTTTGTGTAGCTCGCAACTGAACGATTAATTGATTCAATAGAATTTATGAACTTACTATGAAGTGTTCTAGGTATTGAGGCAAACTGTTTAAATGGTGGACCTTTGTTGCGGGGTTCAAGTTCGCAGTGGTGTAGGTTGTTGAATAAGTAGTTCTTGGCGTTGTAAAAACATAAGCCAGTTTGCAATGTTGGCAGTGGAGCTGATCAGCAGACTGTCAATAGTGCGAGTTGCGACAGAGGAACTTAAGGCTAGGCGTCGTTGTGCTGGACGTACCTACTCCGCACATAACAGTTATCCTCATTCTTACAACAACAAAAAAAAACATTTCCGGAACAAAATAGATATCGTAATAAAATACGATGCTCTTTTCCGACCTTATAACAGCACATGATAATAAAAAGAGCGAAACTAGAGTCGTATATCAATTCGAATAGAAAAGTTCTCGAAGCTTCCACAAATAGTGAGTTATTTTTCCAATTTGCTCTTAACAAACACATTCGACGAGTCTTGCCAACTTTACGCATAACTTGATGGAGTTGCTCGCAAACTTGCCGTTTTTCCGGCCCCCTTCAACTGGACCACATGTCGAGAACAGGACCCTGCCTATTTACATGCAAATTGCTTGACGTCGACAGATTTCTTTTCGATATCCCCCCTATCTTTGGTCTGCATAACTTCCGACACTATACATAATTCATTCTGAACGGACGGTGGCGATCTTTTTTATTAGTTTCCTATTCAGATTTTACTTTGGCTTACACGGACTTGCTGAAAAGGATTTGATACGATGCAAATTAATTGAAATTTGAATTAAGCGCCATCTAGTTTCTCGATGTGAAATTTGTTTCACAGTTCCCGGGAGATGGCGCTGTGTGTTGTGTTTCCTGACTGCATAGAATATGTAAAACAGTTTGTGATGAATATTAATTTCTGTACTTCTGTAGTCTTTATTTCCTTTTAGCGCATTACGGAGCTCTGCGCGCCTCATCAAGCAAATTACGTCTTCACATCTCGGGACTCAAAACTCATTTGCATTTGAAACAGTGAATGGTGCAGCGGTGAAAGGTCCGCAATTTGCTCCTCGCTTATAGATAGATAAAATTACTAACAATTTCGAACAAACTTCGTCGATTTCGTAAATTAAAGATTAGTTCCGTAAGTTTAAAAAAAATATACTTAATTCGTTTTTATTCTTTATGGGGAGGGCAGAGTTCAAAAAAGTATGCGACTTAATTTTATTTTTATTTAATTGCATTTAAGTTAGTTACTTTTCTGACAAAGTACCGAATTGCAAACAAGGTTTGATACGAACAACTCATATTTGCTATGCTATAAATATAGTTAGTTGGACATAATTATCAGGTAGTCGGTAGCTGTTAATGATTGCTAGTGACTTTCGTTATTAATCTAAACGTTAATAATATGTTTTTGCTAATGAACTTTTATTTTGACGCATCTCTCATCTCCCGTATGGTCTAGTGGCTAGGATACCTGGCTTTCACCCAGGAGGCTCGGGTTCGATTCCCGGTACGGGAAAATCTTTTTGCATTTACTTACCGTGCTATCAAAATTATTTTGTGAGCGTAGACTTTTTCTTCGTTGGTCCCGAGGATGAAGACGATATCTGCAGAGTCTTGGTCTTCCGACAATCGCTGCAAGTCGCGCAGCAGGCCTGGCAAGCCGGCCCGCTCAACCGACGCAGTGCAACAAGTGCCCGTCACCCTATTCGCCATTGGCACTGGCTGCTTCTTTTTGATTGGATAAATTTTGACGAGCTTTTGTGACGTTTTTCTCTAATCTATTGCCGGTTAGCAGCAAAAATAGAAAGTTTTCAACGACCACTGATCCACTTATTAACAAAGTGTTATTAGTAACAAAACACAACAATAACAAGGAAAATAGCACAGGCACACAAACACTGTGAGTGAACTGTGACACTAACTGACACGAGTACCACGAGACAACAAACACATCACAGTTTGTCACTTCATTCACTTATTTATAGAAAACATTAGATTTGCAAATCGTAAACTCAAACCTTAGCTTGTCAACATAACCTCAATCACATAACTTTGCTTCAACTTCGGTCAACTTGAACTTGACTAAGAAATGGTTTTCCAACTATGCTTAGTGTCCACAGAGCATCGTATTGAGGACGAAACACGGTGTGTATTGTGTTTCGGGTCGAAGTCGGCCTCACAGGTACAAAACAGGTTTTCATTAAACTCAGGTAGACGCTTCTATTAATATGTCTATCTTTGTCATTCCTTGTTTGCGTGTTTATGTAGTACATAACTATTTCAATCGATGTATCGAGAGCCTCCGTGGCGCAATTGGCTAGCGCGTTCGGCTGTTAACCGAAAGGTTGGTGGTTCGAGCCCACCCGGGGGCGTTCTATTTTTGTTGGATCTTCCGCAAATCTTTATTGAGTTTAATTTCGTGTTGTGTAGTGTGTGCAGTATTTGTTTTTGTTTACTAGATTCTAATCTTTAAATTAGTAAGTATCTATACCTACTTCGGTAATTTTTATAGGAAAGTAGGTAATTAATTCACAAATAAAAAATTTAATAAAAAATATCCGTTCAGATTTTAATAAACTTTGTAAGGATCAGGGGGCCTAAAAAGGCCACTTTGGCAGAATCATAATAGGATAATAATATGAATCCTATGTATTAAAAATCGTAAAATGGTCACAAACTGACAATTTATTATATGATCTGTGTGCAATTCATATCACGCAATTTACCTGTTTGACAGTTTTGTATAGAAATTCATAAAATGGTTCACCAATGTTTACACCAAATATGATTGATATGAAATGAATTGTAGGTGATTAAACTATTGTGTATAACCATTTAACGAAAATTAGAGGAATTGATAATGATCTGCTGGGAATTCAAGAAATGAATAGATTTTAGAGGTATTGCTTAAAGTGGCGTTTTTAGGCCCCAAGTTTAGCACAATCATAGTAAAATAACCAAGAATGTAAAATATACTCAGTAAATAACGGTTTAACTCTCTAGTTAAACCGTTATTTACTAAGTATATTTTATACAAGTATGCTTGTTATACAAGTATTTTTGTCTCTACAAAAATACTTGTATAACAAGCAGAATACCTACACCTCTCTAGATGGGTAATACGTACGCGCACCATACATAGGCACAGTTGCATTGCATTTGCAGCTGTCACCAAACATTCAAAACCACGCGGTAATGCCTCACGCGGCAATGGCTCACAAATTCACAATTATTCGGTGCCAAAACGCAACTGTACGATATTTAGCGCGAGAAAGCTAACGCAGATCGTAGACGTGACAGTTAGGAAATTGCAACCCGTCAACCACGGTGGCACGACCCGCGTGTCGCCGGGCGTCGGCACTTGTCGGCTATGTCCGTCAAACTTCGGCGCAACGGTTCCTGGCGCGGTTTGAATTCGGAATTGTGTTTGGAATAATGGAGATAACTTTATTTTAATTGTACTGTTCAATTAAATGGGTATTTTAAAGTAAGTGTACATCTCTACAGTAGAGCAAGCGGGGCAGCGGGACATAGAATAGAAAATGAAGAACTAAGAAAAACGAAGAATACGTCACATAATCAGCCTATAATGTTCTCACTGCTGGGACCACGGTTATCGATGGCTGGGACGCAGTACTCCGCCCCTAAGATGACCCACTGACCCAGGCTTCCTCTCAGTGAGTGGGAAATGAAGAATAGTAGTAGGGAATGTAACTTACGCAATCTAAAAATTCAACACTAAAGTTCGATTTTTAATCCCAGATACCTACTACACTGACATTTAAGTCGTTTGTGTTTGCGTTTTTTAGTATAGAAATTTGACATTACACCCGTCAAATTAGTACTTTTTTTTTTCCAGGATGGGACATCATCAAATGACTCCTCCCGCTCTGGGTGGAGCAGAAGGGAGTGTCAGAATCTTACTGACTAAAACCCACCCGTGTTCCTTCCTTAGCCCTTTATGTTCCAGGGTAACCCTTTCGGACAATCCCGCTACCCTGGCAGGCTTCGGCCCTATCGGGCCCCGTCACTCATGCTGACATCTCTTTGAGGCGCGCGTGGAACACATACACGCCGTCCGGCACGGGCCTGGTCCTGATCGGACGGAGAGCTACCCATTACTCTCCGCCCGCAGGCCCGCGCCTACGGTGGCCGGGAGTCGTCACACGGCTCCCAACGCCCGGAGCGTCTCCCGCGGCGGCTGAGGCGTGAGGTGCGTTCCCTCGCCCACCCCGCCACCTCCTTCGCTAGCATGACTGCTTCGCAGAAGGAGGCGACTGCCTCCAACTCCCTCTCGCCCCGGACCATGGCTTGAACCAGGGCCGGACGCGAGAGGTCGCCGCCGCTGCCAATCGCCTCTACGAGAACACGGGCGGCCATCTTGGACCGATTTTCATCAAACATAGCTAAGAACTCTCCCGACAAATTCACCTTTCAAACAAAACAAACAAAATTAAAATTGGTTCATCCGTTCGGGAGCTACGATGCCGCAGACAGACATACACACACACACACAGACACGTCAAACTTATAACACCCCGTCGTTTTTGCGTCGGTGGTTAAAAATAGAAGCGCACTTGTGTGAGTTTTGTAAAGTAAAAAGAGATTCTTTTTAACAAAAGCTGCTCTCGCATCCACAGAAAGATACAAAGTTTTGTTTCCACCCAGTAGATTTGTATTCCATGTCCACGCTGACCAAAACAGACAATTTTCAACCACGAAAATGCGCCCACAATTTTGCGCAAACATAATATTTAGTTTAGCATTACTATTGAACGCATCAGAGCTTCCATTGCCGTGTTGTTAGGAATGTGTGTACAGCAGCCGGACCGCGCCGGGCCGGCAGCCGGGCGGCCGTCATCCGGTGTCATTCGGCCGGCTGCATTATTCAACTGTCATGCATATGGTGACTCCAATTCCACGGATTGTTAGTTTACATCACATTTAGTTCAGCAAAGAACAAACACAGCCTAATAAAGCAAAAATTCGCACTCTATGTCGGAATGGGTTTTAAATTCTATCGAATTATGCGCGAAATTCGCGTTTGAGGCATACATTTTAATGATGGACGATTGTGGATTCCCATCATGTTTGGAGGCCATTGGAATTATATGAAAATGTAAAAATGATTTTTGTGGAAATGCTTTATGAAGCAAGGATGCATTTATCATGAAGAGATTAGGCGAGGTTCATTCTAACCATTAATCTACAGTCTACACAAGAGAATCTCGTGAGTCCGGGATAGGATTTATAGCCAAATGAGAGCACATTAACCTAGAATTGCGCAATAAGCAGGCACGGTCCGTACACGGACTATCATAATTTTACCAGGGCGTTTATTTTAACAGATGTACCGATATTTCATGGCCTCCTAACTACCTCGTCGACAAGTATATTGCGCTGAGCAGTCTGGTTTCTGTGAACGTCACCATACATTAGTGGAATTTACTAAATAATTTGTAAAATAAGAGGCCTGTATGTCGATAATAATTCTATCAGTTTGTTTTCATTGCGCCGGAGTGGCGCGGGAGCTGCGTTCCAACTGCGTTGCTGACGCGTTAATGTTTCTATTGATGTCAGTATATTTGCCCTTTATTTATGGGTGTCAAGGTTAATGTTTGGTGTAACACTGTGTTCCTTTAAGTGGAATTTGAGTAAACAGTTGAAGACAATGTCGAGTGATTGATGTTTTTCAGTCGTAGCTCGATATCAGAAGGCTAATTCTCGTAATTTAAAACGTTCAAAATCTAGTCGCCGTCTCATCTCGGCGACAAACAAATGTCAAAAACTTGTCAAAATGTAGGGAAATTAGACGTTCTTAAAATTACGAGAATTGCCCCTCTGGAATCTGCATGAGCCTTGGGCTGTGGACCGGATGAGTTAACAGTTGTGAATACAGTACTACTCCATTAAATCTTTTATTTATATCTCTTGGTTTTAGGTACATATACTTCAGAAACCAGGTTCTTCGGAGTTTAATTTTGATCTGGTGCGAAATAAGCTTGAGTTTAATTTTGTTTTGTTCGTAAAACTTGCAGATTATTCTACTTCAAAACTAGCTACACCAATGGTCTATATAGAACCAGACAAATAACTAGGAGTGTATTTAAGCCTATCACAAAATAATCAATTCCGTAACGGAAATTCGACCCTAACTAAAAATAGATGAATTTAATAAAAATAAAAATCAAACATGGCTATCATTTACGACGGGCTCTGTTCAAATATATGCGATTGTATCAATCACTGTCGAGGGCCACTGCCGAAACATTCATGTTTGTTCGAGATAATATCGTCAATAAGTGGATTATGGTCATTCTGACCAGCACATCCCGTGTTTGTTAACACGTGTAAACCGCGATAGCACCGGGCTAAGTAAATAGACTGTTTGTCGTTCAATATCTTCGGATTAAAGTGATCGTTCATGATTCAATATCGTAAACTCACAGTTCATACTGAAGTGGTATTATTATTTATTATTTTATAATGTTTGTGCTGATTTGTGGCTTGTATTACATGGGTGTGGTCATGTAGATATTTAGGGTGAGCGAAATATGAAGTCAATTGATTTGGTACCTATTTCAATGGTCATACAAAGGTGTCGTATGTCTGTGGCTTTTTTGTGCCGGAATAGACTTGCGAGGTTCACAAATGAGGTCCCCTCCCTCACAGTGGTAGCACAACAAAGCAAAAATCCCAATCAAAGTCAAAATTCCACAATTAGCACTCGGGCCGAACAATCAAACTCAACGCGCCGAAGACAACGAGCATGACGAGGGGCTCATTGTACAGAAATAAGAAAACCAATTAAAGCTGAGTTCTAAACGTCACCTAACCGTTGAATATGAATGGCGGCCGGGTCGGGGCGAGTGGCCCAGTGGAGCCACGCACTCGTCCCGATGCGATCTGCCCGCAATTATACCACAAAAGAATCAATTACACGCCAGGCAGTCGCGCGCCGGCAAAGCGGAAAGAAAACAATATTGCACTCGCAACGCTTAAACTCTTCACCGTTTCTGTGCCTTACCTTGTGACGCGGCAGTGCTAGGAGCCGACAGAACTGCTGCGGTTTTGTTCCCAAAAATGGTGAAGAAATATTTTTAGAACGATTTTATGAAGAGGTGAATAAGTGAGCGGTTTCCTTGGGTCGCACAGTATTCTCGTCGTCTTCTGAGATTTACGAGATTCTGTGATGGAAAGACTCGTCTTTGTGGTGTCTTCAATTAAAACAAAAAGGAAGACTCATTATTGAGGTTATGGTTAACAGGTTTATGGAAGAAAAACTCACTCACACAAATACCTACATACATTGGGATAAGGGCAAGAGGATGATGATTAAGTAGAGGAGCCAAAGCACAACAGCAGTAGGCTATCTCTGCAGAGGCGGGAAAGGGTGGGATTATTTCAGAAAGTTGGGCAGGTGAGAATGTTCCCATCTATGAACAATGAGCAAAATCCTCACTTTATTATTAGAAGCTTTAGTTTTTTGAAGACAAGAAGCGATTTTGTGATCTGTGGTGTCCCTTAGTCTACGCAATCAAGGTGGTCGCGTCACATACCCACATACGCATACGCTCGCTGCAGCCACACAAACGTTTACCAAAATCACTTCCGCGTCAGCGCGCCGCCTCTAAATCTTTATCACCGCCGCGGCTCGTCTCGCGAGTTCGGCCCTCGTCTCTTTGAGGTGCAGATCAAAGCATACGCGCTTCTATTAGCCCTGATTACAGCGGCGCACTCGACGGAGCCCGCCCCCCCGACCCGCGCCTCCACCCCCGCCCCTCGCGGTCGCATTGTCTCACCGCGGCCGCCGACGGGTTAAGTTAAGATGCGTTGTAGTGTCATTGCAACTTTAATTAGCTTTGATAGTGATGCGCCGACGTTTGACGTCTGCAGTTGGTTCGCGATAAGTGTGCCGCGGCACTTACGCAACGATGGCTACATAGTCTACATAGGCTCCGTGGAGTATAATCGTCTATTTTAGCACACAAGTAAGGACGTCACAAAAGGAAAAAGCGATTGGTTGGTACTTATGCGTGCCAGTGCTAGCTCTTTGATAACCCCAATTAATTAGTAAGGCTCTAAGGAGTTTGTCTACGTGACGAGACGCGACTAGATATTGTTGGTTGTCTACTCCAGATGATAACAATTCTATTTCGAGCCATTTTAGAGGTATGTTAGAATACTAAAAGAAAGAGTCATTATTGTCTTGAACACCAGAACTCATTGATAACTCGGTAGCATAGTTCAATCTAGCTAGGTAGGTACCTACATATGTTTTAATTCGAACTTATCAGAAATGAATGAATTTAATCAAACCTTATCGCGGCGCGCTACTTGGGAAATATTTATAGATTGCAGACGACCTTACGTAAGTACGTATGAATTTTTTTTATTAAATGTTGTCCCGTCGGGGGACCGCTCTAAATATTAGCCTAACGTTCTGTTAAAGTTTAAAATAGTAGCGGTCCGCCGACGCGGGTCATTTAATCAAAAAATTTCATACGTACTTACCTACTACCTACGTAGGGTCATAATTTCAAGGTTATTTTTTCTTTTGATAGGGTTTCACGTTTAAACCTTTTTTGTTCTATTTGTGGTTATTTTTTCAATAGGTTTTTTTTAATTGTTTTAGTCTTTTTACATTCATACTATTTTTATTATTATTTTGCGTTGGGGGTATTATTAATTTTTAATTTAACAATTGGTTGAGTTTAACTACGGATCATAAAACCGGCCTTTATCAACTTACTTAAAATTAATACATTACCTTGTAATTAACGAAGCAATAAAAGAGAACTTTAAAATTATTCTAATGAGGTAAAGAGGATAAAGGCCCTTAGTGCTGGTTTTCCAATCATCTGATAACTTTTTGCGAGGAATTATTTTGAAATTTTGACAGTTATTTCATACAAAAACTGTCAAACGTCAATTTTATTCCTAAAATAAAACTTAACTGGCGGTGAAAAAATCAGCCTTAGGGCTGATTTCTCAATCGACAGATATTTTTATTCGTATGGGACAATTGCCAAAAAAACCAAAATTATTCCTCTGATAAAATTATCTGGCGTTGGAAATATAAGCCCTAAATAAAATAAATTAAAGCGGTTATTAAATTCCTAGGTACATTATGTGCTAGGCTATGTGTTTTGTTATTTCGACGTATGAGCCGGGGCGTCGGTGGTGTAATGGTCAGCATAGTTGCCTTCCAAGCAGTTGATCCGGGTTCGATTCCCGGCCGACGCACACTTTTTGCTTTTTCTTACATTTGGTAAATATTGATTGATTTATGAAAAAAACATTGTCCTCCTCATTGGTCATCATCATCTTCATGGTCCTACTCGGGAAATGGATCATTATTTTTGTATGTATCATTGTATGAACATGTTTATACGATTTACGACGCTAGTCAACTGATGCTTCGACTTTATGATATGCCACTAACAAGATACTTGCATCGCGTGGCTTAAAGTTCTCAGAATGTTATTGCCTATTCCAGTTTTACCTTGCTTGCCAAAATATATGTAATTAGTAATTAAGTCTATTTATTCTCTCATGAATAACTGTATAGCAGCAGTCGCCCAGCCGGAGAAGACCCATGACGTAACAAAATAACATACCTAATCTACGTTCACGATTTACTTGCCAAACATGTAAACAAATACGAGTTTATCGAAAAATAGCTTTAATTCCTACACAATAAAGTTCGGTTTACGCTACAACTGCAAACATTTTTATAACTTTTTCAACAGTGCTAAACACTCTGAAATCAACTTAATTACCATTTAAGCACAGTTGATATTTGTTTAACTTGAAATAACATCTATTTGAAAAATAAATTTGAATATTTATATTTACTAACATAGTTTATAAGTTCCAATTGTTACTAACCATTATGGATCATTGTAATCTGACATTAAATATATAATAATAATAATTGATAAACAAAGTAGGTATAGTCTCCGTCACATCAGTGCAGTGGTAACAGTTCCGGTGAAGTATAAGCTGGCCTCTAATTCTATCGAAACTCCGTTAACTGAGGTCAAAGTGTGCTGACGTAGTTGTATCTCATGTATTCCGTCATTCGGCTCGAAGGTACGCAGGGTGGCATTATCCTTCCATAGCCCGTGTAGGGTGATCCAAGGTACAATTCCAGGCAGTACGTTCGCTTTTTGCTTTCCTAAATATTAATGAAATGTTTCTGATCAGAAAACATTTATATATTAATATAAAAAAAATGTCTTGTTAAGATGTCGGATATTAATCTTAGTTAATATCAAGTTCAAATTCATTTTATAGTAAAAAATATCGATACTGTAATTCTACCATTATAATAATAAGGTAACATATTTGTATTAATTTTTCACTCAATGTGCCAATAGATGGCGCTACTAGGACCACGTCGACCTAAGTAGTGATAGTAATATAAATCAAATCAAATCAAATCATTTATTCGCATAGAATGTAGGTGTTTAACAAAAAGTTGGTAAAAAAAATATATATATAATTGGCCCGTGTACATTCTGCCTGAGTATTGGCATGCAAAAATTTAACAAATTAAGTTTCAAATTTAAATACTAAGGAACACCAAATAGATTTAATAATTTCAAAGATAGGTTTCAAATTTAAATACAGTTGGAAAACTAATAAGATAATTAATATAATAATTTCAAAATTAAATTTTAAACTTCAATACGAAGACTAATAAAATAATTAATATAATAATTTCAAATTAAAATGTAATACAGTGTTCATGGTGTATCTATACATGGCCCTCAATTCCAAGTAACGATGTTACCAGATCGAATATCGAATTATTATGTTCTACCGATTTACATTGAATATTTTCTACGTATCTTCTTAATGATCTTCTTTTTAGTTGTCGTATTTATTTTAATTAATAAATAATGCTTAGCAACCCACCTACCTACACCTGAAGCTTCTTCATTTGAAGCTGAGGCAGCAAAGTGAATTAGCTTCATAAGACTTCGTCACACTATTTCGCGCCGTACAGTCGAGCACGTCTGCAATTAGGAACAAATTGTGTGGAATACCATGTTTGCTCCTAGCGCCGGAAATTGTGTTTTCTGTCAATATCGGGGGTGACTGTACCCGACGTGAAAACTCTTAAAACCGACTTTGTTGCTCAAGGAATAAGGGTGATATTAGAATTTTTATAAGGTAAATAATAATTTTGCGTTAGTTTTCGTCAGTAATTGTGTATGATTGTCTTGTAGGCGAGTTATCGGGTATTTGGGAGGGTGAGGGAGTCAAACTAAATATTGGTATCTGCGTTTAATATGTGGAAACGAATAATGGGCTCTATATCTATTGTGCGCAGCGACTACCGTCTACTGTACTATTTGTGTTAGTTCGGGGTAGGTTGGTGCTGTGATTCTTGCTGGTTTCGGAAATAATTTGTTCCCTCAAAGAAGACGCTTATTTTGACTTGTAGATGGAGAGGTATTTTCAATCATAGCATGAATGGTTAGTTGCTTTTGTGTTCTGCTCTCTGCAAAAAGATTAAAGCCACAAATATGTGGTATAATATATTTGGTGGCTATGTCCTGATGGCTAAGCAAGCGTGCCACAGATTTCAAATCTGAAGTCACTTCAATCCAGTACCGAACTATTAAAAACCCGTTCCCAAGGTACGATCACCAGTATTTGTACAAGCTCACTCAGCAATCACGGATGTATAAGCGTTCGTACTAAAACTTTCACTCCCCACACACATGTTCGTTCAGTTCCCGGTTTTACTATCAAAGGAGTTTTTATTTAGTCGTGTCATAATCGAAGGTCAGAGGTTATCGGTGCGGTGGGCTGAGGGAACTAATTGGCACTCCACTCCATGTGCCGATGTTTTGCGACGCGGCGAGCGAATGTTTTTGTGAGCGAACGTACCACTGAAGTGTGGTTTTACCTTTCGAAAATACGGGGTTTTCGGAGGTAAATGGAGGTTATGACAGAAAAGGGCCTCACCTACAGCTTTGTAGGGAGTTCGAACGAGGATAATATAAACAAAGCCTATAACAGCCATCTAGACACAGTCAGAAGCAGTGGTGACCATTCAGCAAGTTTGTTGTGTCAGGCAAGACATAATTGCGACATTAGAATGATACATACACTCACGCCTTCTTCCCAATGGGGTAGGCAGAGACTACAGAACGCCGCCTGCTACGATCCTTACATACTCCTTTTACCTCGTTTGCGTTCATACATTTTAAGATCAATATTATTCTCATAATTAATAACGTCCAAAATGTAGCATAAATCTCATCAAATCTCAAATTAATGGTATTTTTGACAGATTGAGATTAAGTAGACTGCGCGCGTTTATAAACTACGAGATTGTCCCCCAGGTCATAGACGCACACCAGTTATGAGAACTACCTATGCTCCTGACTTTTCTGAAGAACCTCACCAATAAGGTCACAAGAGAAGGACAAGGCATTAGAATGATGATACCAATTAACAGGACGGAGGATAAATGATTATATAGCTCAGCTCTACAAGCAACCTTATAAACTATATCTATCGAGTAAAGTATTCTGTAATCCGTTCATTCATTCGTTCCTACGTCGGCTCGGAGCAGATTACCTCGTCTTGTCTTCCGGCTCCATTGCTTACGAGCCTGTAATATATTCTTACACTGTGCCGGTAATATATTCGCGCTTCGAGCACCAACTGCAGCGTCTACATCCCATCCTGAGCTGAGCTGCTTATACTGGATGCAGGTGTTTAGGCAACAAGACGAACAAGGTGCTTGTGAATTCGTTTTCTTCGATCGATTTTAGCTTATTCACACCTATACGGGAGCACCTATTACTTACGTAGGTCATATTTCAATTGCAGGGTCTTATTGCTTGTCGTGAATCCTATCCATGTTATTTTCATAATCTAATCTTTCTATCAACTTTGGCCTGACAAATCTTTTGGGACTGTCTCGAAACACAGAGAGGTTTTGTCAAATTAAGATTAGATTTATCTCAGAAGGTCCATACAACACAAAGCTATATTAGATACGTAATCTGTGACACAGGTCGACCTTGATGTCCAAAGAAACATCTTCAAACCCGTCTCCTGAATATTCCCTCATGTTAAACCCATACATGATCTTGTAAGATAAGATCTGCGAAGTTTTAGCGGCGTTCATTCGCGGGCGTCTCGAGACGATTGCGATGTCAAACAGAGATAGCACAAATGTGGTGAAAGGATGTGGGTCGCGCCCGCGGCTCCGAGGACCTATTCCGAACTCCCAGGACGGTGATGATACACGGGTTTATACAGTGCTTTGGGGAAACGGTTTAGATGTAAGATATCGGATGGATAGATTCGATAAGGACGTGAAACTATGCAGGATGTGCAACTTTGTAACAAAATAATTTGTTCTTAAAAACTATGTGATGTCATTTGATTATTTTCTGGGCGTTTTTTATTTTATTATTTATGTACACACAGTAAAATACATAGGGATATAACATAATTATAATTTGAGTACAGTTTTTTTTCTAAGTTAAGCTGTTCAAGATTTTGCTTATCCCAGAATAAAAACGTCGCTAGTTTGGAATCGGGTCCAACAACACTCCCTTTGGGCGCATTATGTCCAATTTAGCCTATAGAATTATCTTTTGCCGCTGAAAGGTCCTATTTGTAGGTCTGGACATTTAGTAAGAGTACATGAGATACATTATATGTCCGAGGACATGCACACATACATTAATTCACACCTTCTTCCCCTGTGGGAATGACCTACCCCATTTATTAAAAAAACAACCACAAATGGTGTTATTTGCTGACGGCACTTAAATACTTTAATTTTTATGATAAATAGCTGTGCATCAAATCTTGACGATGTAAATAACGCCCTGCTGCAAGTGCAAAATTGGTTCACTGCTAATAATTTAGCAATAAATGGGAAAAAAACTAAATGCATAAGATTTTCTTTACCGAATGTTAAAAGTAGTGATTAAAGAGAAACTAGAATTCGTCGATAAAACTGTTTTCCTGGGGATCACGCTTGACTCAAGGCTGCAATGGGGTCCTCATTTAACATCTTGCAGGACGACTAAGTTCAGCAGCATATGCTCTAAGAACAATCCGTTAATTTACAAATGTAGATACCGCGAGGCTAGTCTATTTCAGTTACTTTCATAGTATCATGTCTTACGGTATTTTAATATGGCGACGGGCTGCAGATATCGAGTCTAGTTTTATTCTGCAGAAAAGAGCCATCAGAGCAATATATGGCCTCTGCAGGCGCGATTCTCTAAGACATATTAATATCATGACGGTACCTTGTCAATATATCTATGAAAACATCATGTACGTAAGGAAAAATTTTACTAATTTTTTTAAATTTTACTTTTAAAATACTATTTTTGCATTATATAAATTCAATCTCCTAGTGTTGTATAACTGCATAGCACATAATTATGTGAGTACTATGTACATACTATAAAGCTACCATTTACTGGGTACGTCTTTCATTACTTAATAATGCCGCCTGACGCAGGTCCTCTCCGGACACGGTTGTTGAGGGAGGTTCCTGTACAGGATAAGGCGGGAGGAAACGCCAGGGTGTCACCACTGTGTAGATCGCCCGGAGGACACGGTGGAGCATACGTTGGAGGTCTGCCCGGCTTGGGCGGAGCACCGCCGCGTCCTCGTGGCGGCGATCGGCGGCGGTGATCTCTCGCGTCGGGCCCTGGTCGCCACCTCCTTCTGCGAAGCAGTAATGCTCGCAAAGGTGGAGGCGGAGCGCGTGAGAGAGAGGCAATCTCTGCTCCCTCACGCCCCTAGTCGCCGCAGAAGACGCCCTGTAGGCGCGGGCTTGCGGGCGGCGAGCAATGGGCAGCTCGCTGCTCGATAAGGACCAGGCCTGGGTCGACGGCGCGTTGTGTTCCACGCGCGCCTCAAAGAGATGTCAGCACGGACTGACGGGGTCCGGTAGGGCCGATGCCTGCCAGGGCCGCGGGTTGTTCGAAAGAGATACCGTGGCCCCTGGCATAGGCAACTGAAGGAACATGGACCGGGTGGGTTTTAGTCAGTAAAAGTCTGACACGCCCTTCCGCTCAGCCCAGAGCAGGAGAGGTAACTTGATGATTTTCCACCCAAAAAAAAAAAAACAATGTAAGTATGTCACTATATTCAGTGTGAACAATTGTTGGTAAACCTAATGAAAAAAAAAAAAAAAAAATGTTATTTGCTTTATCTATTATAATGTATTATACTGTCGTATATGAGGGCGCTCGACTCTATAACTCTATATCTAAAGTAATTAAGGAATCAAAATCACTTTCAACTTTTAAAAAAGGCTATTCAGAATAATGTTTCAATCCCGCCCGATCCTTCTTAAATGAAGTGCCAGCTCGCGCGGTAGCTGTGCCTATAAATGTAAATTCACGACTGTGACCTCTGAGTTTGTTTCGGCCTTTCTTCTCAGAGATAGTCCTAGGAAACGCCGTGCTCATCAAAGCACTAATAATAAAAATTCGATCCAGCTGAATCCCTTTTGCTGCCCTCTCTCAGTGACACACTTAGCGTGAGTCACTTAATTATTTAGTTATAAGCCCTGGCTGGAGGCTTTAAGTTTTCTTAAGGCAACCACAGGATAGTCCGGTTAAGTAGTCACGACCTCTCAAGGTCAACTAAGAGATGCCAGAGTAAAAAAAAAAATAGTTTCAATTCTATCTGTTTGAAGTCTGTACTCTACTTTATTTTTATCATCATCTGCCAAGCCTTTTCCCAACTATGTTGGGGTCGACTTCCAGTCTAACCGGATGCAGCTGAATACTAGTTTTTTACATGGAGCGACTGCCTATCTGACCTCCACAAGCCAGTTACTGGGTAATACGATACCCCTTGGTAAGACTGGTTGTCAGACTTTCGGGCTTCTGACTACCCGTAACGACTGTCAAAGATCCACGAATGACAGCCGGGACCAACGGCTTAACGTGCTTTCCGAGGCACGGAGGGGTCTCGGTATGTAAAGATGGCCACCCATCCACTTTATTTTTATGTAACATAATTTTAGTTCATAACCCAGCGAAACATAATGTCATTGACAAGCTTTCATATAACCCTTGACCCCTTTTGTTTCTCTTTGGATTCCAAAGAAAATTCCAGTTTACTGTCGCATTACAAGCCTACATCTCAGAATAAGGCCGCGGGGCATGCAGTACGGCGCGCCACGCTAATCTCTAGACGTAAACACGCCGTCTGTGACCACTGCGCTGTTTATTCATGAATGTGCTCACTGCCTTATACTCAGTAGGCTAGATCTTTGTGTATGATGCTGTGGCTGTTGCCAGGCTGGTTCTTAGGTTTTGAGGGGTAATCTGTTTAAGCGAACATGGTTTTAGGTACTTAATATTGTATGATAAGACCATTTCGGAGCTCTGAATTTAAGGTAGGTAGGTATGTAGTTTTCAATAGATCTTGCTTTTGTTCTCAAAATATTTTTTCTTTTGCTTACTCTTCAAAAGTTTGTGTTACTCCTTAATGCAGACGTGTAACTCATCACTAAGTTGGCTAAAAGGATTTAAAACCACGAATATGGTTTTTTTCAATTTAAATCCGGATATCACAATACTGAAGAATGCCGAATGATAATGATACTGGAGAATGCAAGGAAAGACTTGCTTTCTACCTACGATTATATCATACCTTTTGGGAAAACCTATGGAAAGTTATGGAAAACGATTTATGAATAATATTTCCTACTTATTGATATTTCAACGATCGATAAGTACAATAACAAAGCTGAAGTGTCCGCTGTGTCAGACAGCGAGCGAGACACTGCTGACACTCATTAAACGACGCGCACGACTACTGACAACGGCGACAACGCACGCAGCACGACACGCGCTGGAAGTTACAATAACCAGATACAGTTTTGTTATTGATTAGATTAGTTGTCTTTTTTAAATGCTTTTTAATAATAATGTAAACTTTTTTCATAAAAGCTTGCAACTGATGTTATTTACAGACAGACATCGATTTACTGCTGTTTAAAGACGTACCAGTTGTTACATGCCTTTAGGCGTTATAGTAGCTTTACATCTGCAGGTTTCCGTGACTACTAGGCCGATTTACGTGATTCTACTTTTTTAACTTTGCTTTGGAAGTTTTTCAGTTAGCTTCAATGATACATATATTTAATCCACTTTACATAGTGGATTAAATGTGCGTTAAGTGTGTTTAATGTTGGTAACATAGCCAGCTATATACACTTTTTACACAACTAAGTTTTTACACTAAGTACTAAGTTAAATGACTAAATAACTGTATTAATAAAAACTCAATCAAATTAAGGGACACTTAGGCGTCCAATGACTCGTCCACATCGCTGTCATCCGGAAACATGTCCATAGCAAGAAGTGTTCTACGACTGTGTGTGCGGTATGTGCCACAACTAAAGCGTGAAAAATATAAAACTTTTTTACAAAAACAAAAAAGAACGGATTTCGCAAAAAACAAACACTACTAAATGAACAAATACTGTACTTTCAGGTGCCCTTGGTTTAGCTTTCTTGTTTTTTGTACATCATTAAAAAATAAGTAGCGCCACTTACTACTGATATTTCTAATGTCTTGTAATTTTTTCTTATATTCTCTAATTTTTATCTCCTACGGTCTCCTTGGGAAGATCAAAATTAGCGCCACTCACGGTTATCTGTAAAACATCATCTTTAAACTTTGTTCGACATCCCAAGTACCCTTTACTCTGTGTCGTCTCGTTCACCAATTCGCCCTAACTACTTGAAGTCACCCCCCTCTGGTGCACCCCACTAAAAAGCCATTACCGCGCCTTTGATCCGCACCGCACCGCCTTTGATCGCGCCGCTTCGACTGGCCACTTATAACTATTGCTTGTAGTCTTCAGGAAAAACTTGCGAGACGTACGGAATGAGATACTGTGTTTTGTTTTAACAGTATTTTGTTAGTTAGCGGCGAGTTCTGTGCTAAATTGTCCAGCTAATTGGATTGTTCATTGGAGCAAAATCAAAGTTAATAGTATTTTATGTTTGCAAGCAAATCTTCCCTCGAACTCATAGCATGATACGCTAAAAAGATCTTTAATGCAACCTATAGGTATAAATAGTTTCATTCAACTTATGTCTTGCGGTAAACAAGATTAATTAAGTTATTACAACCCACAACACACTACAAAAACTCACACATCATCATTCCACAAGCACGCAGCGGAAACCTCATTCATCATTAGTCTCCTAGACAAACATGATTTCCTGGTACCGAGGATAAAAGACTCCATTCTTCGCCACTTCATATTCACGTAGAGTGCTCCATACGGCGATAATTAGCCCCGAGCTTTGATAGCGAGATATGACGTCAATGTGACGTCACGTGACGTCAGACTCGCTCGAAATTAGCTCTCGTAACAGACCTACTTATGATAGAAAGTGCTCAGCTTTGAAACGTGGCCCGATTGACAAATCTCTTTAAAATGGTGTAAAGCCGCAGGAAATGTAATTTACGGGGTACTAAATTACACGATTTTTTTGCAAGCTTTACATGACGTAGTAGAATTTTGCAGAATTTTGCTTCAACTACACGCACATATTTAGTCGCGTCTAGTTAGTTCGTTCAGTCTTAGTTATTGTTGTAGAGTGATTTTGAAGATAGACTTGTGTGTCTACCTATAGTTGGTAATATGATGACGCCCCTCGTGTCAACCTCACAAGATATAATATACTTTAAAAAATACCAATTATTCTTTGCAGGATGAGTAATGACTGTGCAACGAACAACATAAATGGCCAGTATTTTCGATTTCTCAAGCAAGAATTACATTTGTTACAAGGAAAACTATTTTTCCAAAAAATACCTTTTTACGTCTATTAGACATATCCGTTCCAAGTTAATAGACCGTAACCATCTCTCGTAAAACATTATATTCTCTACCATTAGGGTCCTCCGAATATCAAAAGAGGTTTAAAATATCAGCCTCCTTTGTGCGACTCCGTGTGATGTCAAATCGGCGACTTGCTCATTGATTCGGAAATGTGTATTCGTATGTCGTATGTCGTGTGCACTGACGTCATTTATTCGTATTTGTACTATCAATATTTTCGAATGCTTCCTGCAAAGTTATGGCGGAGAAATTGCTTCCATTGCTCGTTTTGAAGAGGGATGGGAAGTTTCTCAGTATTGCCAGTCATCCATGAACATTGAATAAGTGCCAAGAGCCTGTCATGACTTCATGAGCTGTTTTGAGCCAATTTATTAAGACAACATGGCATTGTGTTTATTGTGACAATGTGTTATGTATTGGTATGGAACTTATGACAGCAATGTAAGAAAATATATTGGTTCTTGTTAGGATATTCTAATATTAAACGAAGGATATTAGTTTCGTAATGGAACTTCTCGTCATTACTAATATATTTTGTAATGGAAGCCTGTCATTATCCTTAGTATTCAATGTCGGCCTGGAAATTAAACGAGATAGACAGGTTTCTTTTTATACATAAGAAATCTTTCTTTGTGCTGATATAATTTGGGAGAATGATCTATTACTCATTGAGATTCAGATAGGCATGCGATGTGACTTCATAGTACCAGATATTAAGAAGGCCTGATAGTTATATATTTGCTGTTGCTATTAACGCAATTAACGATTTATTTACCTATCAATTTAAGACTTCGTACAAAACTTCTTCCCTACTATTTTTTACTATACCGTAAGGTTTAAGAAAGGTCTTGTTCACCAGAAACAGATAGTCTGTCGGCCGTAGCTATTGAACCCAGCCACTGCCTGTCCATTGTTTTCATACGATCTCACAGTCGGCAGTCATCTTTACGTTTGGTGTGAACGCGGGCTAATATTTATTATAATTCAAAAAGATGTGAACATCGACAAGAATTATTTTGATTGATTTGTGTTCCTTGTGATGTGTACCTAGCTATGACAGCACGGTTGGCGCAGTGGCTGAGCGATCGACTGCTGCGCTGCGTGTCGCGGGTTCGATTCTCGCACGGGACAAATATTTGTATTGTGTACAGGTAGTTGTTTCGGGTCGGGCTGTTTGTGTATGTGAGTTTAATTGTTTGTGAACGCACCCACGATACAGGAGTTATACCTAGTGTAGTTGTAGCTTTTTTTTATGCAACGTTTGCATAAAAAGAAACCTACAACTAAATGCCCAATCTGTATGTTTTGTAGCTACACATTGATGATATATTATGGAGCACACATAGCCACTAACTCGGTAAGATGTTTATTAATAAATTAGGTGAAGTTTAGCTGCGTGGCATACGAGCGGTCAGTTGAAAACTAAATGAATTCTTGTCAATGTATAAGTACATCTTTTTAAGGTTGACTGTACAACGGAGAACTTATTTTTCTTTATTACTAGCAGGCTGACTCGACACACGTCCTATACAAACAACAGAGACAAATATTCCATAGAAAGAAGCACGTTCAGTTTTTCCAGAATATGAACATTTTCCGGGAGTCTTTTTCCAATTTTTCACAAACATGTAAAACAAAAAAATGTCAAACGGGTCTAGCCGTTCTCAAGTGATGCGCTCACCCACGAACAGCATTAATTTTTACTGTTATAGATAGATAAACCCACCGTACAGTGCCATTAGTAATACATCCCTCTCATAAAATATAAGAATCCATAACAAAACTTGATTTCATTCAAAACGTAATTTGCATGCACCATCTTTAGCTACCAGCACCCTAATTGCGTAGCACACAATCAATAGTAATCTGAATCGTTTTGAAGCAAATTGCTAATCCATTGCTTCATAAGTTCGAAAAACTTGTCTGCTCAACACGTAAATAACGCAATGAATGTTGTTGAACAGTCAAAATGAAACCGATTCCGATTAATTGTGTGTTACGCAATTCGGGTGCAACATCTAATAAAAATAAGGAGCAGAGTAGCAAGCTACACAGCTAATCCAAGACGTAATCTAAGACGTAACTCCTTGAGAAGTACCAGGAGTTTATAAAAACGAGATAGTTGTAAGTTCGCGAGTGCGAGTGTGCCCGATCCGACGCGCGCTCATCACGGATTCCCTTTGCCGATGCTGGTGGTCCCCCTGCGCGACCGCGCAGTCCCCGCTCATACCCTCGACCCTCTCAAAAGAAATCCTTGCGATTGCTAACTAAAAGTACGCGGGTCTGTTTGGATGTTCTTAGATGCAGCAAGTGTAAGTTTCTGTTTAATTACGTGGCCATGAATATATTAGTAGGCACTGCTTTTTGTTATTTTTTCAGCGTCTAGAAGATGTTGTGCAGAATCAAAGTGCTCAAAAGATAAACCGTGTAAAGCAGACAAAACAATTTCCTATGAAGGTTATCAAATAATGCTCAATTTCTTACCTTGCATTTACGTTGTAGGATCGATTACGAATCCATCAACCACAATCTAGTTGCTAATAGCTAATGTGGAAAAGAATAAAGACGATAAACATAATACTATGATCATAAATTGGCACTGAAACATTTTCACACCGCCACTTTTCAATAAAATACAGCAATAGCGAACATCTTCAAGATCGATTCTTTATGGTAAGCCTGACGGTCCTTTTGGGCTCACATGCACCCCAATGTTACCTACCCTCGGAATCTGGTTTCTCTTTTATACTTATTGAAACATCCATTGCCTTCTCTTTCGCTGCAAACGTCATTGCGTGGCGCATTGTCTGCAAACGAAACGGAAATTTAATTCTGACTCAAACTCAAGGCACTAAAGTCCAAATTGGGTCGGATTTCTGTTGTGAAAAGGAAATTGGCATTTACCTCGACAGTGGAAAAGCCAGTTTTCCGCGGCAAATTTCGAAAATAGAATCCGAAAGTATACTGCGGCCAAGTTAAGTTTACCGTCGTGGCTGTTGTTTTCGTTCGGACGTGGTTCTGTGTTTGGGTTTGACAAGTGCAAAATAATTTTGCCGCTTTGTGCGTTCGAAACACGCCGGCCGGCAGCATTCGTTGACATGTACCGGCACGCGAACGTTTTTGTTCCATTTTCAGTGTTTTAAAATTTGATTTTTTATTCGAAATGTGACGTTCGACTTCGAAAACTGTGTGTACAGCCAGTGTCGTAGTTATGTAACGTAGAATTGTAGGTAAACAAAGAGGTTGTGTTACGTCGGTGGCCTGAGATTTGTATACGAAGGAAAATTAAGATTTTATAGGTTACATAGTATTAGATACGTGTTTAAAATAAATTCAATAGTTTATTAAGCTCACTAAATTCAGTGTTTCGTGATTTCATCGTGATTCAACTGTTAAGTACGTTTCCTCATAAACAAGTAAGTTTTACTTATTATAACTTCATAGTTACTTTCATAATATATTTCTAAGTACAAATATAAGCAAAGGTAAAGGTTAGTGTGAGAGCTGAGAAAGGCTGCAGGTTGTGCAGTGGTTGCGTGGGTCGTTGACCCCGGTCGCCATGGCGACGGCGGCCACCATGTGCGCGGTGCTACGACGCTACGCGGCTACGGCTGATTGCTACGAACGCTACGATTGCCTGGATGCTTGCTCTTGCCGAACGTCGTACAAATATTAGCTTTTATTTATTTTATAGCATTTATTATTCGAACGGTGGATGATGATACATGTTTATAATGAAGATACTATGGTAAACAACGAAGGTTTTCACGACTTTTAGTGCCGTCAAGTGGACACTGATCTCGTTTCAAAATATGATTATTCAATAATCATTTATTCTTCCTAACATGCTTCCGTGACATTTTCAAAGAAGGAGACTGCAACACCGGATAATTATGTAGTTTCAAAGCAGCCATAAGAATACTGACACTGGAGCAATTGAACAAAGAAATTTGGAGAATTTATAGAAATAGTGTCCTTTCTCCTTTTCTCAGTACACCTTGCGTAAACTCAAACTCAAAGCATTTATTTCAATTAAACCATTTATAGGAACTTTTTAATTGTCAAAATTAAATAGTTGGTTAGTTAGTCCCGAAAGTTCAAGCTAGTAGCATTTCCTCTGAGCCCTTAAACTCACTATAACAAACGATGATGTAAGTCAAACAAACACGCACCCACTCGGTTAGCAAGGACGTATAAACTTGTAAGTAGCAGAGTTATGGCTGTTCGACATTTTGAGCAGTAGAGCAATAATCCGGGTATTATTCGATCGCTGATGACTGTGCGGGGCTGTGTTCCACGGTGGGCTGAGCGGTAATGTAGTGGTGGGAATCTATACGGTATTAACCTTGTGTGGTTCGTAATTTCCATGTACGTATACCATACAATCCAGGTAAATATTATACCTGTTACTCCAATAGGTAAGCTGAACTGCAGCCGCTTTACTGTTAGCAGAATTTAGACTAAACATAATAATTTGAAGCAATGTATCATTTTGAAAGATATGCTTATCCGTTGCTTCATTTGTTAAAAAAATGTGTCTGCTCAATAACGTAAATAACGCAATGAATGTTGTTGAACTGTCAAAATGAAACCCTTTGCTACTGAGTGTGTTACGCAATTACCTCGATATTTGTAGAGTATCTTCCCAAATCTCGAAGAGGTAACTGCTTTGAATTTTTCGCCTTCCTTACTAATCATAATTTAGAGCGACCGACTGTCTTACCTCTACAATAGAGAGCAGTAATGTATTGTTGTAAGGCGAGAAGATGATGTATGTAGGTATATTTTAAACTATAGATACACCTGTGCCTGTCCCTGTGCGGATTACAAGCGTGATATTATGTTATGTGTATACTTAGGTAGTTTATCGTCTCTACTGAAAGTTAAATATATTAAAACGTTCGACACAAGAAGCTAAAGAATATCCATAAATCTTCACCTTATTAATAACGATATTTTTGGCAAAACTAGACAGGTTTCCTATTTTATTAACGAGGGAACGATAAATCATGGAAAAATGTGATTAAAATGGTGAGCGGAGCCGCGGTATATACTATACTCGTATGTTTGGTGGCTGGTGGCTGGAGCTGGCGGGTCTCGCGGGACATCGCACGTCGCGTTACTGGATTATGTAAAACTCCCTCACTCTAACTATTGGAAACTCGAAGGCTTGAATTTGGTTTTGAAAAGAAATTATTCTAGTTTTGAGGTTTGTGAGATTTGGCTAAGAACTGTGCTTTATATACAAAACCTTTTTGCAAACTATGTACCAGATTTGGGTGAGTTGTCTTGTCTAAGAACAAAAAGAAAGAAAATACGTAGTCGTGTACATGTGGTTCTTTTGGTGATTCTGACATGAACTCCTGAGGTTGCTCAAACGTAATATAAATATGTATTAAAGTGTGGGTTAAAAAGCACACAGAAAAAAGACCTTGCTTTGCAGACCTGTGGCTAGCCTATAGCAAGACTTAAAATATACTTCGACAGGCAATATAGGTAACCTCTTGTGGCTAAGTAATAACAGCCGCACGGGTCGATCGATCAGATTAAGCTACGCTTGCCGCGGTTGGTCCGTGGATGGGTGCCGGTGACCATCTTTACATACCAAGACTCCTCCGTGCCTCGAAAAGCACGTTAAGCCGTTGGTCCCGGTTGATATTCTCTTCTCGGATCTTTGACAGTCATTACGGGTCGTCAGAAACCCGAAAGTCTGACTACCAGTCTTACCAAGGGGTATCGTATTACCCAGTGAATGGGTTGTGGAGGTCAGATAGGCAGTCGCTCTATGTAAAATACTGGTATTCAGGTGCATCCGGTTAGACTGGAAGCCGACCCCGACATAGTTAGGAAAAGGCAGGCAGATGATGAAGTGGTAGTATACGTGTCCAAAACACAAGTTACAACTTAAACTTTTTAATTCTGGTATTCTGTAGTCACTCAGCAAGATGCTAAATTAAATGAAACATTAAGTATAGCCATAGCTTCCAGTGTGCACTTAGTTTACGCAATGTCTAGGGGTGGCACTAACCCTTTTATTGTTTTATTGTTCGGCGCCGCGACCGTTTAACCCTGATTTACAATCATTTTCCGATTTAAAGCCGAGTGACTTTATACAAAGGATAATTTATATAAAGGCCCATAAAAACATCAAGCGCTTTCACGCTTACATAGTTATTAATGGCTTTAATTCGCTCAAATTATTCATACATTACGGGAATGTTCCATTTAGATGGCCATATCAGGTATATCCAATTCACTTACCTAGATATTAAAATCTACTTACACATATGTGAATTTCGAATCAGAGATAAATAACAAGTTTTGGAGCAACAAACTTAATGCCATTCACTCAATTTACTAAGAATAAGTAGGTATTGTGTCCCTATTCTAAGTAAATTACTGAAGTAGAAATACCTATTTGAGTTAGTGGCAATGAAATGTAAATGATCTGAGATTATGAATTCGAGTATAAGTAATAGATTCGTCGCAAATACACATTTCAAACTAATTTTGAATGTGGGCGATAGATCGCCCGCATTCAAAACTGAGAGGTGGACCTCTGTTATATTTCAAAATCAAAGTAAAATCATTTATTTCAAATAGGCACATAAAAGGCACTTTTGAACATACAATATGAATAATATGAATATGAATGAATACATGAACGTAAAATAGAATTGATTCTAGTCGCCCCTTCCAAAAGATAGTTTTCTTATGGAGAAGAATGGGCAAGAAACTCCACCGTTACTCTTTTAAAAATGTTTTCAATATTTTGCATACATTAATAAAATTATGTAATAATTATGTGAAGACGATATTTCTTGGTAGTTATTGTTATTTATTTTCTTCCGCTCGAACATTCGCAGTTGTAGTGTGTGCTTGAGCAGAATGTTAAGATCTTTGGAGCAGATGTTAAAATATTATCCTTTGTTTATTTAGTACACAAGTTAGCGTTCCACGACTTTCATCTATTTCTGATTTGACATCATCTAAATGTCGTAACTAAATATCCCTAGTGCTACATTACCCATTTCCCCGCTGCGGCGAGGAGGTGCGAACGGTTGCAACACTTGGACACCTCGCCACCTGTGTAGGGATTCCCGCGGGGATCGATCCGCCTCTCTCTCCCCCGCTGTTGGCTGACTAGTGCTGTCTAATGTGAACGGGACGTGGAATCCCGGAGGTTTATGTGTGCATTTGGAATTTCGACTTGTTCGTCAACTGGCTAGTGTCAAACTCGCGAGCCGCGCGCGAGTTGACACCTTCCGATTTTACCTGTTTTTTTTTTGTCGTCAACTCGCTTGCACATAAAAAGTACAGTCAAATAAAAACAGATTGAAACCAATAACTATAAATAACTGGGTAATACGATACCCCTTGGTAAGACTGGTTGTGAGACTTTTTGGCTTCTGACTATCCGTAACGACTGTCAAAGATATAAGAATGACTGTCGGGACCAACGGTTTAACGTGCTTGCCGGCACGGAGGCATCTCAATATCTAATGGATGGTCACCCATCCACGAACTAATCGCGGCAAGCGTATCTTAAATTGATCTGTGCGGCTGTTATTATTTAGCTACGAGCCGATTATTTAGGAAGCACTTAATAATTATTTTTAATTTATTCAAGTTATCGCTGACCGATTTTATTCCCTTTACAAACTAAAAGCAGTTTTTATTTTTTGTTGTTGCCTAAATTCCAGGGAACATAACAAAACCCCGTGACGTGCAAGCCCCTGCACATCACTAGCGACGCGTACGCTAATGCTACCAAGCCCACCCTTTTACTTATTATAATTTTATATTAAACGCCGTGGCTTTTCGGATGCGTTTGTTTTCGCCTACTATCCGGCGTGTTACTTTATGCAGATGTTCTTGAAAGGGGATGGGCAGCACCCTAAGTCTAAGTGACAGTCTGGCCGACGGTGTGTGTCATCCTTACATTTGCATTCTATTTGTATTTGAGTCACTGCCTATTTTTTTGCAAAACCGAAATAACACGGAGGTACGATCAGCTTCAAAAGTCGATAAACACTATAATTTTTTCAATCTTAATAATTTAGTAAAATATTCATTAAAAAAACTAAAGAAAAGAGTATAACTCACTGTTGATTGATACAATTTAGATACTTATTGTATCAATTTAGATGACATGTAAAAGTAACAGTGTATATCGATTTGTTTTGCTGCCAGTACCATCGTTAAAACATGCTTTATACGTATGAGCCTGATTTACCACAGTCATATTGTGTACGATCAGCACACGAGTACGAGTGCGCGCGCACGTGTGCGTGTGTGTGTCGAGTACTCATTTCGCCAGTTTAGTATGTTCAAGTCCCATGTTACAGGGGGCGAGCCTGTTGTCATCAGCCGGCACAACTCCAGACCCAGAAACTCCAGTTAGAAATACCCAATAACACTTTGCCCGACCTGGGAATCGAACCCAAGACCTCCTGCTCAGTAGTAGCGCTTGCGACTAGTCTAGCGAGGCAGTCCGCACGTAAAATAAATCCATTTATTTTCCCCATAAAGTAATGCCATCACATTCAAATAAATATGATCTATCTGCCCGGGGGATTATTTCCAGTTCTGTAACACGTTATGTATACGATATACGTGACAAATATGAAAGAAAAACGCTCATCATTTTACCCAAAATCGTTTTCCCTATATCAACATCATACGAGTATTTCCAATTACTTACTGTATGCTGACATCCAAATTCAATATCGTAACAATTTGCATTCTATTTCACAAGCGATACGACGGGCTTCGCTGGTTTTATAGAAAAATAAACTTTGTAATACGCAGAGCAATTAGCTGCCGTATAACAGGCCTACTATAGCCTGAAATAGTCTCACAGCAAAGTAAAGGCTTTTATATACGACTATATACAGAAGGAACAAGCATATTATTATTTGCAAAGCATAACAGTACAATCGGCTTACGTATACTGTTCTCACTACTACAGCTGGGACGCAGGCCTCCGCTCTGTGAGAGGGGGTGGGCCACGCGAGCCCAGTGCAGGTTGATGGATGTCACATGTCTTCGAACTGTTGGTTCTAGGACATGCCGGTTTCATCACGATGTTTCCCTTCACCGGTTTGAGTGCAGTGGTGATGAAATACAAAAGTAAGTGCTTGCCTGGGTTCGAACTCACTTGTAAGTCGGGGCCGGTGCTACTGGGCTACCACTGCGTTACTTCACGCACTGTGCACTGTGTACAGTGCACAGTGCGGGTAGACCATTTCAGACTTTTAAAAATGCTGGTTAGCTCTGAAGTCCTCGTTTACATTGGTGTTGATGAACTCAGAAAGTATGAAAAAACTATGAAATTGAAACAATCACACGAGTTACTATAAAAAATAAGCCTGTAATTTTGAAGGAAAGCTTTTATCACACAAAAAAAACCAGACAGTCCCTTTTTACAATATGCGTATGTTCGTAAAGTGTCTCGTCAGGGTGACACACGATCCTATTCGGTGCAGGGCACAGGGGGAGGTGTGACAAGTCTAATATGTCACATTATATGCTTCACACCTCGATCGTGGCCTGAGCCTGGTATGGGTCGCTACCAGTTCATACAATTCGATTGTCTTTGTTTTACATACACACATGAAAAAAAAATGTTCTTTGACTATCAGATCCGATTTGACCTATCAAATCCGTACCGTATCGTGAGTGCCTGATACGAACTCAAGATCAACTTCATAGTCTTCATAATTCTTTGTTTTGCTTAAAACTTAACTTTATCCCAACCGAGATCTCTGTACTCGTCCACATACTGATTGACTAATTCATTTTAGAAAAAAGTCATCATCATCATCTGCCTAGCCTTTTGCCAACTATGTTGGGGTTGTTTTCTAATTTTAGAAAAAAGTATGTGTTAGTAATGACCATGCTCTCTAAATACAGAGTTTGATACAAACATGACATTTTATAAGTTTCAACACAACGGGGAATAAGAAAACCTGCAAAGAGTACGCAGGTGACGAAATATTTAGTTCTTTTGTTTTTGTGTCAGTCTCACACACCCTTTGTGGAGCAACTGGGAGCGACCCTCCCGTGACGTCACATTATTGGTTCACACCTCGGCGCGGTGTTGAGTGACGGACAGATGGCAAGTCAGTTGACAGTTTTACTGGTGTTGCCTTACCTTTACTGGGAAATTGGCGCGTTTTTGTGTTCTGCTTAATGAGCTCGGATTAGTTAGGGCTGGCATGTATCGCAGTAGTGTGTGTAGATTTGCGATATCTCTGCATAAAGTGTGTCGCTTGTTTGTTTAAACAGGTCCCCCGGGAAGGACTTGGGGAGGCCTTTGTCCCTCCAGTGGGACAGTACCTATTTTATTTTATTTTATTTATTCGGGAAAACAAACAATTACACATTAAGAATTACAAAAAGATAGGATTAAAAAATGATACAAATGTGTAATCAACCACGTTCTCCACGGACACACAATGAGACAATTTGGTAAATTTTAAGACTAGCTAAGTAAAAAAAAAAAAAATTGAAATATTGATGACTGGTGAATTAAATACAGTAATGTTCAACTAGAAACAAATGCTTTGTTCCATAACACATGTTCCCGGTGGCGTATAATCCAGCATCGTGTAATGTGCACAGTTGTGTTACAATAAAACACTGGAAGAGAGGATATAAAACAGCACGTGCTCACATTAGGACTAGTGCAGACTGCAGACTCACGGGGTACGTGATACCTTAGCACTTGTAGAACTGTGTACATGTGAGAACACACAAGCGGTTTTTGTGAAAGTGGTATTGTAAAATATATCGTTTTAGTACACACAGTTACCTGTTGTTTTAACTGCTATATCATTGTGTTTGTTTGTTGTCGACTGTTCTTTGTAAGGATTTCTCTCTCGTGATCCTTAGGAATTTCTTGCCCGTTCTTCTCCATAGAGATCTACGTTTTGGAATGGGTAACTAGCTTCAACTTTCAGCCTTACCCAGCGACTGTTTGACAGTTCAAAAGTGCCTGTAAATAGCTTAATTGAAATAAATGCTTTGATTTTGAGTTTGATCTTAGTCAAATTTTAGATAGGTTCGCGCTGGATTTAAAATAATCAAATTCTGAATTCTGTGCTGGTCGTCTTGCTGTTCTCCTGTAGGTAACTTTGGGCTTACACGTAGAAAAATAAAGAAAACATTTAAGTAAGTAAGTAATATGAACCTTTATTAAACCTAAAAAGATGCCTCTTTGAGTGCTATATAAAAGCTTCTTGCTTTCCAGTTGTTCTACAATAACAGCGTGTACGAGCATCTCTCACCCGCACAAGTCAGGTCCAACCCTAACATTTAGACATTTAGTTAGGTACTTCCCCAGTAGATTGCACAGCAGTACGATACATTTAGTGTTGATTCGGTAGCTCAGTACATTTGGCGGCACGCGAGCTGCTCATAAATAAAAACAAAATGGCCTCGTAAACAAAAGCTCGGTTTAATCTCTACTATAAAGTGCTGATATTTGCTCGTTACCACCACTACGAGAGATTTTGCAAAAAATCCGACACAGTGTAGTAATATATGGGCTCTTAAAATATGTATATTTTTGTTTACGCACACGTATTTTAAGATAAAGTGAACAGTGTGTTTTATTTCATGCTTTTCACGATCTAAGGCCTCCCACACATAAACACGATACGACGTCGCGTCGTACAATGCCAATGTCAGACAATGCGATTACGTTGTGATCTCGCCTTCAAGCATACAGAAGACAGCATGATACGTGCCAAGTCTGTCACTAGCAGCCGTCCGGACAATCGTTGACGGTCACCATCTGACACCTTGGTGGCACCTTTGTTATGTAAATCGAAGGATTTTACGACGCGACGTCGCGTCGTATCGTGTTTATGTGTGGGAGCCCTAAGACAGTCCCCTCGATCTGTCGGTTCTCCAGCGATACAACAAACGTTCCGCCTTCCTGTTGCGACCCTTGGAGAAGTCCCTATTGTGTTAGGCGTTCAGAGTCGGCCCGATATGCTGACCATCTATTGCATTGCTGTCGTACCGAAACCAATGAATCAGGGAATGACCTTAATAAATATAGCATTTGGGTTTTCAGAAGCTTGTTTGTAATCAATCAGTGTAGGAGTAGTCATTAGTATTACAATAAGATAGCAAGCATTGGCTGGAAACAAGGTTATGTATCAAACTGATCATCTACATCTACATAATCTACTTAAGATGTTGGTGAAATTGAACTTCACTTTCACCAACACATTTGTAGATACGTTTTTCCCTACTTCCACGTAAGAAGAAACTCTCCAAACGTCGTCCTCTGTAATTAAACGTCACTCTGTAAACCCTCACTCCGCTGTAGACGTTGCCTCAAGTGTTACTGTAAACTAGTGTAAACCGATGCTGGTCACACGAGAACGAGTGTTAGTGTTAACAATGCACTCACGGAGACTCGATACTGTGTCAACTTGGCATGTTTACGTTTTAAGGAGATGGTTACATTTAGGGTTAAAAAAACGCACTAGAAAAATTTAAAAACCCCACTGCAACGAAATAAAGGTTATTTTTCAAGTAGTCTGATGAGTGGCAGTTGTTTTAGTTAAATATCAGATTGAATGCTACCAACTGCCTGATTTACCATAGTTGATTCTTCTGCTGGATGCTTTATAGAATCACACATATATAAATATACCAAAAACATACAAGCTGTTGTTTTGCATCCTCGTCAAATTTCAGGAGGCTGTTATGAAAACGATTTCCGAAAATTAGTAAAAAATACCTATTTATTTTATTATTGATTCGTGTCGAGAATCAGTAGCATAGTTACCTACTTGAATTTGACGAGGATGCAAAACGACACCTTGTAGATCCATACCCGCATGGAAAATATAACCCTGTCTTTGCTGTCGCGCGGTATAAAGTAAGTATTTGTGTCGATCACATTAGGTTTGACCAAAGATCATAAAAATCAAATAATATAACACAAGAAGATCAGAAAGAGCATATATACATCTATAGGAAATTGTCTTCCTCAGCGAGAATCTCGTGATCTTACTGACGTGTCAACAAAATACTCGATCAACAATATTTGTGACGGACGGGAAGTCCCTTATATCCGCAGGATACACTCAACGAGATTACTCCATCATAATCGAATGAATGCTCATAAATACAAGCAGAGCGGCTCGTTACCATCGGTTAACCAACCGATACCCGGTTAATATATTTGCGTTACCAAATCATAGGTTTGTAACAGTTTCTCTTTGTAAATTACCGTGTCAATAATCTGGTTAAACGGATGATCCGGCTGAACGGTAGCGGATAAACCGGTCTCTATAATTCAATACCTGACTAATTGAAATCGATTTAGTTGTAATCCAATTGTATATGTAAATGTTTTGGATGACGATGAATAGGAAGTGTAAACTAGATCGAATTGCTGCTGATAGGTACTATCTGGTATACCAAGGTAGTTCCTTAGAACAAAAATAGATTATGAGAGCGGAACAAACAAATACACGGTTCGTCTGTGTGTTCCCAGGGTTTGGGTGTACCGACTGTTTTACACTCGTATGTGGTTGACGAACAGTATGTTCAGTTATTGACGCGACTTGCACGCTATCGCTGATCACTACGGGTGATACTTTTTTAAACCTACCGCGACCACAACTGACAGCGATACTGACGCGACAGTAGGTAAAATAAATAAGAGCAGAAAAGAGGGCGAGTTCTTAAAATAAGTCATTCCCAAGGTAAATCTAGTCTGCTAGTGATATTTTTCTAAAAGGGAATTCCATGAAAACTGGTCTTGACTTCATAAATCGAACCCAGAATTTTATTTTCAGCCACGCACTTCGACTAGTACACTAGGCACATCTATAAGGCACATTTCGTCAAAATAATACAAATAACTTGTAAAAAAGTTATTGTTAGTACTAGTCCATCTACAGCAGATAATTGAAACAAACAATATATCTAATTACGTTATCGCGTGTGCTGTTAAACGACGCGTTATGACTGAATGAATGCGCGGTAATGGCGCGGTCACCGTGATAGGCTGAGCGACAAACCGCGACGTAACTCACATTGTGAGAAATGGTTACAGCTCTTTGTATGTTTTTGCATTGTGTGGGTATAATAATAAGTGATTGGCGCATGACTAAATAGACTTTTAAAGTCTGTAAAAGTACGAGTTAAATCAAAATTAAAAAGGTGACTGGGAAAAGCGTTCTGTAGAACAAAAGCGATACGGTTTGGATTTAAAAAAAATATCAAAACAGAATCGCTATTGGTTCATAGACCACTTCCCATACAACTGTGCTCAGTCTCTTTTATAGTCTTCAAAATAAGCATTGCAGCGTACGGTGCCTCCGTAGTACATATTCTTTTGCAAGGGTTTGTGAAAGACACAGGCACAACGCGTAATTAATGTTTTCTCAGGTTATCCCTGTAACTATATAAATCTTTCATCAAAATCACCTGCAGTCCGATTCTGTAACCATCTCACCGTGAAAACTTAGGTGAAGTGAGCGTGGAGTGAGCTGTCATTCCAACTAATGCTAGGGATTGACACTATTGACAGCTCACTCTAAGCTCACTTCACCTAACTTTTCACGGTGAGATTTTTACAGAATCGATCGGCTGGACAGCTTAGCCATGAACAAATACAAAAAAGATAAGGAGGCTCCTTAGTACTAAATAACTGATGTGTAATCTTAACTACTGCGGAACATACTCGACTCAAGAGCAGATCTTAGTCGCGGCATCTCAGCTTTGCGGTACAGTGACCGACAGCGGTCGGCCGACGTCGGTCGGTCGGTTTGTAACCCAACACCGTAATGGCACGCGAGGGTCCTCCGACACGGCTCTGTGGTCGGTTGATAGCTTCGTGACATAACGGTGGTTTCTATGAGCTTTATAGGCAATACATTGACCTGAACTGCATTCCTGTTGAGGTCGCAGCTTTTGCATTTCACATAGTTGTAAAGCCATTTCTGGCAATTTAAATATTTGGACAGAAATATTGGTAAAGCGTCTATGTTTCGAAGTTCCAAAGAATATTAAACTGTTTTACCGGTTCCGTACCTCAAAATGAAAAAAAAAAATGAACCCTTTATAGTCTTAGCTTGATGTCCGTCTGTCTGTCAAGACCCTTTTTCTCCCGAACGCGTGGAGGGGTCAAGTGAAAATTAATATCAAATATCGGTCTGCGCGAGACCTACTCGCATTTGTACGGTTTTAGTCTCATTATTTTACATGGAGAGACTGCATTTCTGACCTCCACAACCCAGTTACTGGGTAATACGATCAGGTTTCAGTCTATGAAAGCAACTAATTATTTTATTCAATTGTTATATGCGATAAGAAAAGGTGAGTGCTTTCAACACCACTTCTTAGTTTCCACTTTCAGTTTTCTATCTGTAAACTCTAAAACTTCAGTATAAACAATATCTTTCTTTAAATAAAACTTAAACTTTTCTAGACTCACTTCAGATGTCTAAACTCCTAAGTCTACAACGTAGCACTAACACCAACAGTCTCAGTTAATAGCCACTTACCTACCGCGCCATGACTGATTACTTGCGGTTGTTTCACCAAACAAATCTGTTTCCTTTTAATTATCTGTTGAATTTTCAGTCTGTGGCGCTTTCATAAATCAGCGTTCCCACCGTGAGTTATATAAAATTAATATTCATATTTTACTGAAAATACAATGTCCAATATTGGTGTATCGTACATTGATGGATTACTAAGTGCTTTATTGTACACTTTGCTAACAAAATGAGCAATGGATAGTAAAGTGCCAACGTGGGCGATTGTGTGTAGAATGGCTGGCTTTAATAAATCAGGGCTGCAACCAGAGATTATAAATTTAATATTCATGGAGTGCGATGGAACAAGTGGTGTACATTTGTATTCCGGACGCTGTCGGCGGCACTCGGCTCGCCCTCGACCCCGCTTGTCTTTTGTTTTTAGTGCAGTTTTATGAGATGTGGAACGTGTGTAGTTATGTCTGCAGTGTCTACGGTCAGCTTTCGTAGTCTGAGAAGATTCTTTCGCAACAATTATGTCTTTGACTTTGGAAGTACAAATAATGAATTAGTACCAACCAGCATCACAAAAAAAGATTAGAAAATTCCCCTAATTATATACTCGTACATACCTACCTAATGTTAGGTGTGTAAGTTTCAAAAACTGAATTTAAAATGTTATTTTCCTTATTGGTGCACCCTTAGGTACCCTTAAATTGCCCGATACCAAATGTCTTATACAAACTGAAATACTAAACCATCGTCGCACCCATAGCTATAGGATAGAAGGAGATATGCCCTGTAGTTGAAAATGTATCAGAACTCCATGTCGCTAAGACGATCCCACTACCGCGCCAATACTACACATGAAGTTCAGTAAAAGCAATAGATACAAAGTCGCGCACATACTTGCAATTCAAATCAGAACGAACTACACAATCAATTATAAAAACACAGCGTGCATTTATCATGCACCGTACAACTTACTCACACAAAAACATCTGTCGCTATCGTAGTGCTATACAAAAGCCATTTATTTTACATATACGCTAGTGATTGACTAAATCGGAAAGTTATCGATTCTCCCATTTATTATTGTACTATAAAAATTTTGTGATTCTGAAAATAAAATAAATAAAAAACGATATGTCCAGAAAATATTCAATAAAAAATAGCAAAAAAAAAATGTTACTAAATAAAAATTTTAACATTATTTTACGTCATTTTCTCAAGGGTCGTCCAACCGGATTTCAATGTCATCTTTTTAGGTCTTCCAATCGGTTTAAAACGGTTGACAAATTGTAAAATTAACTAGATATATATTGGTTGGGTAATCGACATTGTTGTCAATAGCTTACGTAAGTGGATCTGCACAGCCACATCACTAACTAGCCCCAAGAAGCAGCGGCCGTACCATGCGATGCACCGCTTAAATGAAGTAAATAAAGTATCGTTTTGTTATTTTGCGCATTCTTCTATATTTTCACGGTCACGGTTGAAAGCGCACTAGTTCGCGAAGACGGCCATTTGCCTAGACATGGTCATTTTAAACATGCCGCGACGACACAGACACGCCCCCTTGCCACTGCTCCTGTTTTTTACATTTCTATGGTCGCACCCAAGGCCTTCACCGTCCCTGCAACCTCCCCTAACATTCCAAATAAAATAATTTACCTTTTAAAAATTAAAAAATCACACACACATTAAAAGCAGCGCTTAAGTTCACGAAGAGAGCGTCGTCATACGCGTCGCGTTAATTTTCTTGTAAGCCTAATTACACACGGGCTTATTTGCGCTTCGCCTCGCAACGCCTGCCTCCGTGCCTCGACGAGGTGTGAAGTGAAACTTGCCACAAAAAACCCTTTACAACTTTTTCAAGGGTAAAGTTTATACATCGCGAACGAGGCTGGGAGCTGGAGGTTAGTTTGAGCTAGATTGTGGCTTAATTTTTTAATTAGGTTGTTTTAGACAAATATTTAATTACAAACAGAATCTCTTATTGAATGATGGCAGAAGGAAGACAAATATCGTTAGGTAGCAAATAACTAGCTTTGGTACATTAATTAATTAATTGTGTTGGTTTAATTCGCTTGATTTCCTAAATGTGGCCTAGGAAAAGCTATTTCACTGCACAACGACGTTAAAATTTGTCCAACATTCTTACAAAATTTGTCCAACATTGTTACAATCTACATTTAAACTGTAGCAGTAGGTATCTGAAAACATAATTTCTATAACCATTTTTTCGCATAGTAACGAACATTTTAGGAAAGCTTAATCCACCAAAAACAATTATAATAATTAATATCGTGAAAGTTATTATCCTTTAATCTGGCTCCTGGAGTAGGTCGAAGGCGTGAGCCGTGACGCGGTGGCGTATCAAAGCGACGTCGGATCGCAATTAAGGATCTCACAACGACATTAATTAAAGGCTTCTTTCGGAATTCCGCAGCGCCTCGCCTCGCGCTTGCCTCGTCGCCGATCTAAACTAGCCTTTAGTGAAAAAAAGTGTTTTAATTAAGAAATTTGTGGGTACCGTACGAGTTTTGTTGTGTACGTCGTTTAATGTTCGCTTACTTCTCAAATGTTTATGAGGGAGTAAAGTTAAAATGAGCTTTGTGGCGGTGAGGTGCGCGGAGACGTAGTTACCGAAAACACTTGACAAGTTAAATGGTATCCTGGCAAAGGAAAACTTTAAAATAGAAGGTGGAAATCCCCTGGAAATATAAATGATATCTCTAGCGATGATGATAATGATGTCTAAATAACGATGTCCAAAAAAAGAATACCCTTACATACTAACTGCTGGATAATGGCAAATTAAAAAAACCGGCCAAGTGCGAGTCGGACTTGCGCACCGAGGGTTCCGTACAAACCTGTAGGTAGTAAGTTTAAAATTATTAAACATATTTTTATTATATGATGTAACAAAAAATTTACGGTTTTCAAAATTTTTCCTTTATCTGTGCTATAAGACGTTGCTTCGTACCAAATTTCAAGATTCTGAGTTCACGGGAAGTACCCTGTAGGTTTTGATTCCCTTGCGAGTGTCGAAAATTTGCGGAAATTTGCGGCATAAACGGCTGTATCTTTTTATTGCGTTGGCTTAGAAGTTTGATTTTTTCACAGCTCTAAGGATCAGTAAACGTGGGTATTTGGTATAAATTCCAGCTTGATACCTAAACGCTTTCCTGAGAAAAAGGGTCTTGACAGACAGACGGACGGACAACAAAGTGATCCTATAAGGGTTCCGATTTTACCTTTCGAGGTACAGAACACTAAAAACCACTACCACTCCTTTGTAATAAACTTTTATAAGTCTATTATTCATATTAGAATGTGATGGACGATGATTACATTCGCCATTCAGTTCCCATCTATTAGGATAGCGACTGTTGACCAAGTTATTGACCAAATTATCGGAAGTAAACAAACAAATTAATGTAGTTTTATTACGAATGCAGAACATCGCAGTATCATTAACTGTTACAAATGTCCGGCTATCAGTCCGGTGTCAGTCTGCCGCTGACGCTAACGAGGCCGTTCGTCTCAATAAACATTATTGCGAATATCAACTAGTTAGACATTATAGAGTTATAGCACTGTTTGTTTGTGCAGTGGCGATGTGGGTCACAATTAAATTTATAACAAACAAATGTAAAACACAAGCTAATTGAAATTAAATTCCATACAAGCGCTTCATCGAAATAAAAATTCTTCAAAGTTAATGTGTTGAAAAATTGATGCTTTAGTAGATAGGTATTTCATGTCAATCTTATTAACGTAGTTTTGATTTAGCAATAGCCAGCGAACATTCCGTGCTTATGTTCAGCTGTGCACTGCCGAAACGAAGGCAGGCAATACCTGCTTTCATTTGAAAATCGTGTGTGGGCTAAAGTCAAATTTAGCCCACTTTTACACAACTTTCAGACACTTGCAGTCACTAATATTTCGCAAAACACCAATAAGAAGGACTCTTTATAAAGAAAAACACCCAAAAAGATAACTGAACCCGCAAAAGACGACGAGACTCGTCTGAAAAAAATTAAGAAAAACCTTTTGTCCGTCGCCGGTGTGGCGTCCGTTAATTAAACAAATAACCGGCATAATGAGGGTAGGTACATACAATAAGCTGTTACCACTGACCCCGGGCGACGATGTCTTTTTACTTTACTTTCTTACGGACTCATTTTTTCCTAGTAGGTACCTCGAAGAAGGCCATTTTTCTTATTGTTCTGTTTATTTAACCGCTTTATACACATTTAGGGTCGCTTATTTTTGTGTTGTTGTAAGGGTGTTTAGGTTTGTGATTTATTAGTTTAAGTGGGTAATTGTGTTTCGTGAGTGCTTGAAGGGATGTCTCCGTTTGTTCGAGTTATTCCGGTTGGTTCCTTGTTTCTTTTTGTAGGTCAGGATTTTTCGCTTATTTGCTTAGAAGTGAGATGTTTTTCTTGCAAAATTGAATATTTAATTCTGCCCCAAACTGTGTGTCAAGTTCATTTTCTTGTCGTATTTTTCATGAACGCGCCATGACACTACAACGTATTTAATTAAGGAAGCTAAAGTAAAGTTGTGTAAATCATAGTAGGCCGTACTACTGGAATTCGTAAAAACGTCGTAAGTATCGCCGTTGAAGACTGTAAAAAAAAATAAGTGCATGTCGGTTTCGCGTGTGCCTCATAATTATTGTATGCCTACAACTTCCGTTCTACTAATAATCATTTGTAAAACCTAGAATATACATAACCAAACCAGTGTTCCAAAATTCGCACTCTATCAAAATAACACGAAGCTCACTCATCACGTTACATAACACCACTGAACAAGCTCTATATTTTCACAGGCAAATCAACTAAAAGTTTGATGAGTTCTCGTCGATTTGGCTCATAAAACGCGGGTAGTTGAACACTTTGAACAGTCGCGGGTAAACAACGTAACGTAATGGTTTTACAGCCGATAGTTATCTCGTCTCGTGCGCTGGCGCTCTTGTAAACAGTTCAGTTAGATTGCTGTATTACAGAAAGTTGGAATGTCAACGTGTAAGTTGCTACCTCCTTGCTTTGATTTTGAAGGTTTCATGTTAGGACGACCTCTTTACTCATAATTATTGGACCATCATCATCATCATTGGCGGTCTTGTTACACCCGATGCTGAGTGTACGTCTCCTGCCTATCGTGCCAGGATTCCTCGCGGGGAAATTTCATTTTAATAATAAGGCTTTCATTTTGACAGTTCAACAACATTCTTTGCGTTATGTACGTTATTGCGCAGACAATTTTTTGGAACATATGAAGCAATGGATTAGGAATATCCTTCAAAATGAATCAGATTACTATTGATAGTGTGTAACGCAGATAGGTTGCAGCACCCTAATTGCGTAACACACTATCATCAATCTGAATCATTTTGAAGCAAATTGCTAATCCATTGCTTCATAAGTTCGAAAAATTTGTCTGCTCAACACGTAAATTACGCAAAAACTTCTTTCCGCTTTATAAAATTATTCTTACGTCGCATTATGCTGTCAGTAGTTTTCAGGTGAATTATCTTAGTAAAACGACGCGCCGTTTGGTCTCACATAGTACTACCGTCGCAGATCAAGGATGCAAGTCGGATATGGCAAGGAAGTGATGGACTTGTTAATGCTCACAATGTAGCTAATCTAATATCGCAACATATTCGCCAAAAATGGAAACAAATATGAGTTTATGGAAAAATAACTTTAATTCCTACACAATAAAGTTCAGTTTACGCTACAACTTCCAGTTGCGTGTAACATTTTTATAACTTTTTCAATAGTGCTAGTCACTCTGAAAACAAATATCAACTTTATTTGTAAAGGTTATTATTAAACCTTTACAAATAAAGTTGATATTTGTTTAACTTAAAATAATCAAAAATCAATTTGAAACAAATAAAATTTGAATTATAGTGAGTATGTTGTATGATTACTGATGTAGTTTTCTGACAGCGACATTTAATAGATACTCCAAATCCGCCCAAAGGCGACAGACTGATCACGGACTGTCATAAAAACAAAACAGCAGCCACCCTTGATCTTAACGGCTTTGATAGCTATCAAGAAAGTAGGTAAAAAATATCTGAGATAAACAAAATGGAATTAGTGACAGCTTGTCACTACCAGACCCGCTTAGATCAAGGCTTGGGTGCTGTTTAGGTTTCATGGGGCCCTTATTACCCATTTTGGGTTGATGTTCTTGCTCGAATGTACCTACAGTAGTAGTATAGGCACAAAGTAATACTATATCCGTGTCGTTTCCATAATCCCGGTCGGTATCGCACGTAGCCGTCATTTGGCTCGCTGCCAGCTCATTTTCCACTTCAATTTCACATTTTGTCAACACTAGTTACAAAATAAGTTGATTCGCTTTTGTTTCCGACTGCGACACACTTCTTTGCGTCGTTTTGTCGCAGTTGTGCGCCGACGGAAAACCCGTGTTTGGAAACGAGGATTTTGTGAGGAGGGGAGAGGGAATTAGTATTGTAATTGTCTTTTGTTATGTTCGTGTAGAGAAAGGAAGTCTTCTAAGGTATTTCTTTCCGACTTGCTAGAGAAAATTAGTGAAAGCTCGGCTAATATACGAGTATGCGTGACATAAATATAGTTTATAGCGTGTCACTCAGAAATAATGTAGCTTTCTAACAGTGTTTTTTTTTTATTGGATGTTTAGTTCCAAACAAACGAATTGACGGAAAAATTGCATGTGCCAAATAATCGTATTTTCTTACTTTGTTTTCTTCTTTAGAATAGAATAGGTCTTTATTTGCTTAGAATGTACGTAGGTACATAAAAATAAGTTGTTAAATTATATAATAATATCCATGTACATTCTGCCATAATGTAGCATGCAAATGTAATACAAACTAGTAGCTATAATAAAGATATTACAAAAAATTATCATTCTGCACAGAATAATAACATTTATCTATAAGTAATTCTGTGAAAATCTTTTAAAGTTATGCAACGATAATTTATAAAGATACAAATCACATTTCTTTTTAATAAGCTAGTTTTAAATGCGCCCGTGCATAATAGATTCTGGTATTGAGATCTCATAGCTATATTTCGTTTTCTAGTTTCTATTAAAGTTGCAAATAAACATCGATTTGTTGTTACAAATGCTGCCAATTCAAGAATATAAAGGCACGGGAAAGTTAACTATTTATGAGACCTAATTATAGGTACGAGCTTTTAAATTATTAAATGACAAAACGGAGTAAATTACAAGTTTGATTAATTTTAACTTACCTACCTTTGTGCTTCGTTATTGTTGACGAAACATTATTATTTCGTTTGGTGACCCTGAATCTCCTATGACCTGCATATTAACATGCTGAACAAACGGGAAAAATTACGTAAAAACTGACCAAAGTAGTATAAGGATTCGTGATTCCGGATGCAATGTGTGAACAGACCAAAAGTAATAGCATGTCTACATTTCCGATCCCAGTTGTGATACTACTACTTTATTGGTATATGTCTGTCAGTGGAGCAAGACTCCCACGACACACCATAAAACGTACGCCTTAGTATGATTGCCCCAATTTATGGCACCATCACGTGCGTACAATCACGCACAATACTGTGATAACAAATTGCACTTTTGTTGCAGATTGTACGAGGACGCTGTCCACTGGTTGATATGCGACTGTCTACGTAAGGGTCAAAAGGTATGTTGATATTTTTATATGAAACCCATGTTTCGTAAATATGTAGTGATAAGTATGCATGCACCTTAAAATTCGATTCATTACTTATCAACTATAATGGAAGGTAAAGTAGTTTTTGTAAAAACATTTCTACGAAAACCTTCACCACCCCTCGAAATAACCCTTATTAAAATTACAGTTCCTTCACCGTAGCAATTTACATACGTTTTATTTTACTTTATCGCTCTATTATATCTAACGCATCGCACTACGTGTGCTGGTCGTACGCACTGGGGGCACTGGGTGTCACCCTACTTCATTACGGCCCCTCAAATCGCGGGGCACGTGCGTGGCGTGCACAACACGCCGGACACCCCGCTCGTCGGTCGCTCATCGTAATCCACTGAAGGTTGACCTCCCCTGGTGCGATGCTTAAAATGTTGTTACTATTCCGAGATGATTTCCGCGATCTGTGCGAATTTATCGTCGAATAAAATGGAATCTGATGTTAGTGGCCAGTACCATACAGTAACAGAATTAGGTTAAAGTGTACTATGAGGTTCACAGAAAATGATTTTTCAGCAAGCTTTGTAAATACGATAGACCCTGCCCTCAGAATAACTAGTCGTATTGAATATTTAATTTATGAAGCATCGACTAATGAGGTACAATAAAATAGGTAGTATCTTATTGATGCGAGACTTCCGGGAGTCTTTACAATTTAACCGTTTCACAATGTATCATATCGCCAGTTGAACTCTTTCTTTCATTCTAGTTTTGTTTCATAACGCAGTCGTTATGAAACAAAACTAGAATAAAATGAATGAATGCTTACTCTGACCACTTTCCGATAATTTTGCAAACCCTGCAACTAAAACGCGTAAAATAACTTCACCCTTTATTTCGAAGCCTAGCACAATGCACTGTCAGCAAAGAAAACCGGTACAGTATCATTGAAGCATGTTCAAAATAGCGGAGGTCTCCATACCTTGGTCCCTTGTTGACACAAACTGACGTCAGGGCCCGTCCGGAAATTATTAAAATTATAACTGACTTGCAATTTTTGAGCGCAGTCAAATGTTTTAACACGTCACGTTTCTTTGCACGCGGGTGTCGCAGTGGAGGGCGCGAACGTTATTGATGATATGAGAATTTTGATTTGATTGAAATTGAATCTTTTTTGAGGATTGGTTTTGCTGTTGGAGCATCCATTGAGTGTAAAAGTTTATTATCTTTCACGTTTGGTATTATTAAAGGAATTCGAATTCTTTGGCAGTTGCTTGCCTTTGCTATAAGTATTGGCGTCCTTGGGTCAAAACGAAAAGCTTCAAAAGAATTTCCTTCTTCGTTCTCCAATACGACAGACACGTCTTTATAAATACCTTGCCAGCTGCAAAAAATAATCTTTTCGCTCCGATCACTTCTTTAACACTAAAATGCGTAGATCGCAACATTTCCCTCGGCAAATGGTACATTATACCGCGCTACGACCGCCGCCGGCCCGCCGGCAGTCCGCGTGAGATCTAGATCGGCAACGAACTCACTCTTAATACTCAATTTACATAATTTGTTCGCTCTGAGTATTGTAATGTCACTGCTTTATTATAATGTAGGTACTTGGTAGGTATAGGTAACTTTTACTGATGCTTAGGAAAAAATTAAACAAAAGTTTTTGTAGCAGTTACCTAATATTTTTCGATGTAGGGTTTCTATAGAGTTTCTATTGAGAATTATGTATGTACGTTTCATAATAATTATACGAGTACCGCGACGAGCACCGCCAACCGATCGATACCTACCTGTATCATGATTAGTTTTCGACATCAATCTATCTAAACTTTAATTACGATCCTCAATTTGTGACGCAGCACACTCATCAGTGATCGCTCATGCGATGTGACAGCGCGTTGATTTCCACCGAGGATTGGCTCCGGGATGCTCATGACACTCCTGCGGCATCCCCCGACTGAAGGTGTACTCGAAAGGGGAACAATATTGCGTGAAACGTGTTTGGAAAAATTTTTGTGCGTTTTAGTCGACTCGACCGACCGCGAGCTGTTGAGGGGTTATTTAATTGAAATGGGTTCGTCTTGCTTTATTGTAGACTTCTATCGCTTTTAAAATGAAGTTAACGCATTTGTAAAAACATCAAAATACGTCTCGCTCTCTCAAAATAAAGAGCACCAAATAAAACTCGGTAGGATCGCAATGTTTCATGTTAATTGGACATTTAGATAATTTTGCAAATGAAGTTTTATAGTGGGTACGTGACATCTACCCCAAAAGTGCATTACACGACATCACAGAGGTCGCTCAAGTAATGACGACAAATTGACGCGTCCGCGTGAAATATCGCCAGTCGCCGGTCGCTGGTCGCCGCGACCGACGTATCTCGGTCGCCGGTATATTCTCATTCCCCCACTAATGTATAAAAATGTTAGGATTACGTACAATGAAGGATTTGGAGGGATTCTGAAGGTTGCAGCGACCGAAAGCTTTATTGAGTGAATTAATTCAACATTCTGTGTGATCCTTCATTTGGGATTGTGGAATGGAAATGTTCTTTTATTCAGCAGTCAGTTTGGTCACATTGAGATTCAGTTTTCAAAACTCAGAAACACTGCTCCTGCTGCTGTCATTACGCGAGCAAGTAAAGGTGTGGGGGTAACATCATGCGGTGGAGGTGCACCTCAAACTTAAATTCATGCTCTGAAAATCGTTGTGTCAATGTACCGAGATATCGATAATTGCTAAAACATCTTCAACATATTGTTAACAAGATATTTTGATTGGTATCTTCACCCAAGGCCGCATGTAACACAATAGAACACTTAGACAAGAAGCCATTAAACTTATAGCCGTAACAATAAAAGCGATTACCACAACGTCTTATCTCCATCTCCGGTGTAACTACTACAGTAAGTTTTAATGACTGTTCGCAGTTACTAAAACTGGATTAAACGTAAACTTGATCAGCGGAGCCTATTGTTTAGTCATTTGTTTAATTAATTCTGTGCGCCACTGTCTTTGTAATGACATTGTGATAAGCTTGTATCGATTTGAATAAGCGCTTTAGTGGCTCCCCGATGTGAATATATGATGGAGTTATAAACTGACTGACTTACTTAGGGCTAAATTTTTCAACGCTAGATAATTTTATCCGAGGAATAATTTTAAATTTTTGACAGTTCTTCTACAGAAAATATGTCAGACGTCTTTATTCGACGAATAAAAATTATCTGTCGATTGAAAAATCAGGCCTAGTTAACGAATAGTTAGGCAATTTGAAAATGTGTACAAAAATGAGCATTTTTGTACACATTTTCAAATTGCCTCCACAGTTAGTAATAGAGCTATTGCTAACTGTGGAGGCTTGTAAATAGCTTGTCGTCAATTATCTCACTATTACTTCTGTATTTGATAGCTGTGAGCAACCCAAACACAATAATATAAAATAAATAAAATTAATGGCTGTTTAGAACCTGTTAGTTTGGTGATTTTTTTAGTTTCATGTAATTTTCACTTTAAATCACGGTCGAGATTATCAATTTCGTTGTACCAATCTGTCTACCAACTATTGTTGCGCTAATCGTACAAGACAGTCCTTGCAACGACGAAATCGTACGCGTGTCAATGACTGAACTAAAGCTAAAGCTGACAGTCTAACATTTCAGTTGCCATAAACAAGATTCCACTAATTAAAAACTATGTACCTAAAGTAAAAGAAATAAAAATACACACAAAGATAAAATATGAAATAGAATCTTCTCAAACGTAGAATAATTGTTGACGTGGAGGACGGACCCTGCTGAACAGCCTATTTGATATTTCAACTAGCTGTCTGCGAGAGCCCAAAATCCCTTACAATTCTGTAAAGTAAACAAGCCATCGATAAAAGAGGCAACTCTACGTCTACCTTCAGTTATGTAATTAGAGTGTCGTTGTTTGCGGAATCTTTTTATTTTCCTTTGAGTCTGTCAATCCCTTTAATTGGTCTTCAGCCAGTTCAGTTCGAAAAGTAATTAAAAATAAAATTGTGATCCGTTGCAGCACGCTTTGATGAATGACGAGCTGTCGTGGAATGAGTACACTTAGATGTTGCTAATAATTATGAGTTTTAAAGAAATGTAATGAGTTTTTTACCTATAGAAAACAAAATTTCTACGACAAGCAGTATAAATGACGTGAATCTTTGTAGAAGCCATAATTTTTCTATGTTTACATTCAGGCAGGCTGTAGGTAGATAAAAGTAAATCGCATGTTATGACACTTTAATAAATAAAGCCCTTCAGACCGAATTTCGGCCATGGCGGCCCATCTCAACAGAGACCAGTCTTCGGCGCGGGAGATCTTATAGTGCAGGCGTGTGTGCGCAGACACAGGTGCACTCTCTCTTCCCTCACTCCCATACTCTGATGGAACGGCAATCCGACACGATCGGGAAGAGATCAGGTGCAGGACCAGCCACGGGGGTAGCACACTGTCTACTTCCAAACTCCGGACTAGTACTAAGAAATTCCTAACGGAAAAACCCAATACACTTTGCCTGACCGGGGGATGGAACCCAGGATCCTACGCTCAGCAGTCGCGCTTGCGACCACGAGACCAGAGCGGGGCAGGCAGACACTGTGTAATATAAAGTGATTCAGCAATCCTACTATCCTACTAATATAATAAACGTGAAAGTTTGTATGGATGGATTGATGGATGTTTGTTACTCTTTCACGCAAAAACTACTGAACGGATTTGGATGAAATTTGACACACAGATGGTTTATAACCAGGATTAACATATAGAATACTATTTATCCCGATATTCCCACGGGATCGAAACTTATGCAGGTGTAACCGCGGGGCTTAGCTAGTATAATAATATATTCAAATAAACCATTTCCCCGAATAGACGAACGACGACAATATTAGAGCTCTTCAGCACAAAATAAGATAAAAAACAACACAATGTCGACGAACTTGAGAGCTCATTCCTTCAGAAGAAGGGGCAATAACTCCAAATGTTGTGCACTCTCGTGGCAAATATATCCAGTTACAATTACAAAACAAAAAGTGTTGGCAATACGGTGGAGAGCGTCGCGGCCACTTCTTATGAATTCTTGTAGATAATATGTACAGGGCCGGCTGGAAGGGTGCAGAGCTGGTTGAGCCCTCAGGCAGGGCAGGTTTAGAGGGGCGTGATTGGGCGTATGTGGATCTGAATATGTAATAACGTTCCCTGAGGGAAAGCTCTCTGAAGACGGCCAATTTTTTTATTTGATGTCTGTTGACGGGCGAAATACAGCTGACTTATGTGATGAACTCATGTTACTGCACAAAGATATTTTTAGATGTCACATTGTGCAGTTTTCTTATCGTTTAGAAACTTGCAGTTTCATACGAAAGCTCTAGAAGATTTCAGATACACAAGACAAGCCATTGCATGAATTAAAGTTCCAATTATATCATTTTACAAAGTCCGCCCCTGCGTTCACAACGCTCACCAAGCGCGCGCGATTTGCATAATTTGAGCATTTTTATGCTTTATTCCTTGAGGCTCCACTGGCGACTTATATTTCTTTGTAACTGAAATGTCTCTTCAGCGCTGAAAAGACTGTTGGGTGCCAAGTCAAGTGCTGAAAGCTCTTCAAGCACTTTAGCTGAAATTTTCTTGATATTTAAACTTAGATAAGATCACTTTTTGTACCATGGAGCTGCTACTTGAGTGGATTTCCGGTTGGTGGGTTATAGTGGTTACCGTAATAGACTAATTAAAAGACTCTACGTATTCTACACGATGCAAGAGAGTGCCTGGTTGTCATGAGCAATGTTTTTTTAATTGTTTTACTAACTTTTTCCCGCGGCTTCGCCCACGTGGATGTTTTCATAATACATATGTAACTCTATCGGTTTACTACTAGTCAAGCTCCCAGTCGACATGATTTTTCCAATATCTTCAATAAACATCGTCATATTTTAGTCAATTTACACAAAACCTTAATGAATTATGCACCAAAACTTTCTTCATGAATTACTCCGTCCATTGGTGAAAATTGTATGAAAATCCGTTCAGTAGTTTTTGAGTTTATCGCGTTCAGACAGAGAGATAGACAGATGCGGCGTGGTGACTTTGTTCTATAATAATTATGCAGTAATCATATTTTTAAAACGTAATTTTATACAGATGTTTTGTACAGGTACTTGTTTAATATTAATACTTATTTTACTTGTTAGATAAAAAGTTCCACCATTATTTTCTGAACTTACATTTTTGTAACCACTCTAACATTAGGTACCTAAAGTACTTCCATCTAAATTCCCCAGCTCCATGAACTTGGTAAATAAACCCAGCAACACACTCCTGTGCGAGCTCGAGAATGTGCCATAAAAATGTTAAATAGCTGCGAACCATGCTTCATACAGTGCAGACCAGGCGTTACATACTCATTACACTGCTAGCGCTTGACGTATACTTTAAGCTTGTATGTGAGGCCACTACTTAACGCCTAATGGACTTCCATTAGGCGTTAAGTAGTTGTCTTTGGTATATTTCTTGAGGTAATTAAGCTATCTCTTATATACAGAACTAGCTTTTACCCGCGTTTTTGCCCGCGTGGAGGTCGGAAAGTATCCTCTAACACAGGTCATGTTCTACCATCGTATCATCGGTTCAGCCGAAAGGTAACGGTCCATTCGTCACACGGTACATTCGTTTAGTACAAATGCCAGTTTTTCATAACACACAATCACCTGTAGCTAAATAATAAACAAAAAATAAAACCTATATCATATACAAGCTAAACATACTAATAACATAGGTAGACGAATAATAAATGTATGTACTTACAAACTACTATAGCAGCCCATCTTTTCACCCTCGTCCTAAGCAAACAGAAAGTTGTGAAGGTTGTTCAGAAATATACGAGGCCTATTACGTCATCACGCATTGTTATCACTTATACCCACAGTAAGAGGGAACCCCAAAATATACTACATCTATTCAAAATACGGTCCGTACAATTGTCATGATATATGCGTATGTTTGTCAAGACCATCTTGGGTATGGCTGGCCGCACAACCACCGACAGGCAATCAAAGAATTGGCAAAAAAGTAGCAAAATTCAGGTCATCTTTTATCATCACTATCCCAATTTATTTGAGATCGGTGCAACCTGTCTGTTCTTCCATACTTCTCTATCAGTCGTCATCTTAGTAGTCACCCTCTTAAAATTCAGTTCACCTTCATGCCAAACTAATGTTTCGAACCCTTTTTTAAATAAAAAATAACGAATACCTAATATTGGAAACAGTTGTAATCTTTTGTTTTTCAAAAACTAGTAAGAATATTGACAAGTCGGCAATAGCTTCGCCAATAATACCTTTATGAAAATGCACTTTTGTTTATTTTTACGATAGTAACATCATCCTGCATACCGTTGTCGTCATTTGTCGGCGTCAAATCAAAATCGCCCGTTTGTGTAGCGCCCAAACAAAGTGCTACATTAAACCTTTTTATTACTCCACATTACTTGAAGTAATGCACGGGACACATCCTTCTCCCACGGGGTAAGTAGTGCTCCAAGTGATAGCTAAGTGCGTGCGCACACAATCCATCTCGGCAACAATGGCGGCGGCCGACGTGCGCCGTGCGCGCGGCCGGGCCCACCGTGTGGGAGGATCATGTGCCCCGACACCTCGCCTGCAGTAAGAGCTTGCCTACATTTTGTACAGGTGGGGAAATAAGTATTGCGTTTTTTGGTGAAGGTTTGTAATGTTTTTAGAAATTTTTCTCGAACACGAATCTTTAATTTTTTTTTGATCTGGCACAAAACGCAAGGGTTTATGATGAAGTAAACTTCCTTAAAAATAAATATAATAATAATAATAATTTATTTATCTCAGACAACCTGTAGTCCATACTTAACACTCATACATTAAAATTACTTATAAACTATTTAAAATTATAAATAGATAAAAACCCAAAATGAAATTGTGACTAATTAAATTAAAATATTCATAAATAATAATAATTAAAATTGTCAAATAAAAAATAAAAAATATAAAAATGTCAAAATAATTTAAAAATAAAATGTCAAATACTAAATTATCAAATCGTGGAATATTATAAAAATGTCAAAATATTAAAATGATATGGGAAATGATTTTAAAAATTTTTACCTGCCCCAAGCCCGATATACGATATATATATATAATATGATTTTACAATTTAATTCAAGAAGAAAATAATTTGTTTTATTAATTGAATTGTTTAATCTTTAAACAATTCAATTAATAGAATAAATGATTGAAGCAATAATTCGCTTCTTATTTATTTCATGTGATTGAAATAAAACTGAAAACCAAAAGATGCTTTGGTTTTTCGAGCTTAAAGCCTTTAAATACATTCGCGTAATTCTTTGTAATTTAAATGTTTGTTAGTCGTCATTCAACTCCTGAAAAGCAGGTAACGTCTGCAAAGCTTTCCTCCACGGTACAGCTGACACAAGTTGTTCTCGAGTGTACGCGTAACAAGTATTCCATCAGCGATATTGGCGCGTACCTCCCTGCGCCACACACCTGAGCAAGTGAGCAACACATCCAAGAAAACACAACAATTGTTGTTTTGTTCATACGACACCTTCATTTCTTAATTTTGATTACAAAAAGAGCTGTACTGAAAAGCATTGTTAATGCTCGTAACTAAATTGCTTCTGTGCATTATTCAACCTGTCAGACCATTAGTATTAGTAAGCTATATCTGGCCAGTCTAGAAATCCAAATAACATTAGGTAACAGTTTAGTTGAACGCTAAGGATGATGGCATTGTTCCAATAAAATAATAAACATTTTTATGGAACAATTGTTTTAATAAAACTAGGAAGTGTAAAACGTATTCTCTTCTTTGAAAGCATTCTTAAACCCATAGACTAAACAATCGATAAAAAGTTTAAATTAAAATAACCCTTTATTTTATACCACCTCCAAAATGCGTAGAACAATGCTCGTAGCGCGTCTACGGCGTAGCGGTGCAGCTACGGCGCCATGGGATTGCACCGCTCGGCTCATATTGAAAACTTGTATGTAAATTCATGGTCTAAAACTGACACTTTCAGGCTCAGCAGTTTGTTGTGGTTCTGAAATTTTACAGTTCGTAAATTCTGTGAAAAATAATGACAGATTGTAACTTGCTTTAACGTATGTAGAATCATAAACAAGACACAATATTCTATAGAGCTTAGCATTAACTATAGTTTATTTGGTGCTGCCACGACAAGCAAACCACTTCTATACTTATAATAAATCTGTAGAAGTGAAAATTCTGTACATTGAAAATATCAAAAAAATAAATGGCAGGGGGTGTTACTAGACCGACACCAAACCCAAAAATGTGATTACAAAAATTTTTGTCTGTCTGTCTGTCGGTCTGTCTGTCTGTCTGTCTGTCTGTCTGTCTGTCTGTCTGTTTGTTCAGGCATCACGCAAAAACTACCGGTTCAATTACGATGAAACTTGGTATAATTATTCTTTAATATCCTGGGCACCACACTGGGTACTTTTTATCCCGGAAAAGTATATACAATAAAAAACAAACTTAATTTTGCGGTTCGATCCCTAGACCGATTACTGTACCAACCGCAAATAATAAGTTTGTCGAAGGTTACGTCACCCGCAGTATTATCTGTGCGACCTTTTTATTCCTTTTAGTGTTTAGAGTTATTTAGGTTTAATTTTATAAGTCGTAGGTATAGATTTTAATTTTATAGTATAGGTAGTATATTTGTTAGTGTACGTAGTGACCGTAGGTTATTTTATAATACTGTTAGGTAGGATTAGTCATTCGTATAGATATTAGTTTTTAGGGATTTTGCTTATTTATTGAGTTTAGATTAGTTATCATCAGAAATAGGTTTATTTAGGTAGGGTATTTTTTTTTAATTAGGTAGGTACTTAGGTAAAGATATCATATAGGTACCCTCTTAATCACCACTAATGAGACACAATTGGTTTTCTATTGTAATTAGCCACAAAGGGCCCGCGAGATGGATGGCATCCTGGGGAAGCACATACATTTTATCCTGTTAGCACGTTCCTGTGGGATAATTTCCGACATCCACGCGGGCGAAGCCGCGGGCAGAAGCTAGTTTTAACATAAATGTTTCTAGTTTTAAACACTAAAGACAGTCTTACCAAAGGGTTTCGTACTACCCAGTACTGGGTTGTGGAGAACAGATAGGCAGTCGCTCCATGTAAAATAGTGGTACTCAGCTGCATCTGGTTAGACTGGAAGCCGACCCCAGCATAATTGGGAAAAGACTAGGCAGATGATCATGATGATGATCCATAAATATCGACTCATAAATATTTATGAGTAGAATATAGTGAATATTGATGACTGATATCAGTCATCAATATTCAATGCATCCCTAAAATTAAATATGAAACGACAGCAGCGCAATATTTCCATAATGATCTATCAGTGAACCATTACGTTACATTAAACAGCCTCTCAGTATAATTCCCTCCATTTGTATCTCTTCAGGCGCAGATTCCCAAGTATGTTAACTGCGCTAACTTTGCGCGTGATTCTATTACCTGAGATGTTAATTTCAGTACCTACGTCAGTTACTGAAAGGTTCTGTCTATTAATTAAGTTATTGTTTTATGTGGGATCGTCAGGGATAGTAATAACTTTGGTAAAAATGCCACTAAGTAATATGTATTCTTTATCATTATTTCTTCTTTGAAGCATGGTGTCCCAGTGGGAGCAGTGGTGGTCGAGTGGACACGTGCGCGGCTTATGACTGGCAGGTCGTAGGTTCGAACCCCGACAGGCGCTTTACTTTGTGTAAATTATTTTATCACCAAAATCAAAATGAAAAGTCATTTACTCAAATTAGGCTGAGAATCAGCACTTTTCGAACGTCAAAATTACAAAAGACAGTCCCCCAAAAACGCCCGCCCTTCACCACTTCCTAGTGCTATCGCTGGGAAGAAGAAGTGGCGCAACAAACTCCCCAGCAGCACAGCTGTCTGTTCAGTTAGAAAATACTTGATACTTGATTGTATGCAATACTAGGTGTTAAGTAATTAACATACAAGACACAGAACATAAAATTAAATTATTTGCCATATGTCAGCTAGCCACGCCAATATACCAACAAATATAGTAAAAACTATACGTACTCAAGCTAAAAAATAATTAATTAAAATTTAAATTTTAATAAAAACTTACTTCCTAAATAAAAGCCTCCAGGCATAAAGGGCGTGACAGCTTACATATTTATGCATTTCTGGGTTCTGGTCACATAGCTGTCACTTGAAGTCACAGATGATAAACTAAGACCATCGAAGTAAAATAAATAAATAAGTTAATACTAATAACAATAACCTGTCAGTGAGCTAATTCTGGAGAAAGAACATGAACATTGTCTTGAGTTAATTAGGGAGACCAACTATTCTTATCGTGTAAGTAGTCGTTGATGGAATAGTAAACGCATTAAAAGGCAAGTCTAGCAAAGAAGAGGGTATCTTGTTATAAAAGGTTATACCAAGCCCAACAAATGAGTTATGAACCTTATGAAGCCGGTGAAAGGGGGCACGTAGTTTGTCCTTATTTCAAGTGTTAACATTGTGAATATCACTGTTTTTAGTTTTAGTGTATAAGTGTAAATTTTGCCTAATGTATAAGATGTTGGCGAAGATGAATTGTGATGCAACCGTGAGAATACCAATATCTTTAAAAAACTCTGGCACCTAGCTGGTAAATTGCTCGAACAGTTCGTTTTTAAAGGACAAATATATTTTGTATATTGAGCTTTGCCCCACAGCAGAATACCGTAGGACATAACACTGTGAAAATAACTAAAATAGACTAAACGAGCTGTATCAACGTCAGTGTATTGTCTTACTTTCCTGACGGCGTAGGCAGCCGAACCGACCCTTCCTGCTAGACTTGATATATAATAATAATAATAATTTATTTATTTCAGACCAGGTCCATAAACAACACACATTACAATTTAATACTAAAAACAAAAAACATACATACATCGTGAAAACACAAACCTACACCAAAACAAAACTTACTTTAAATATTGGAATGACGCACAATGAGTGGTCATCCATTGCCACATCATTGGACTGTCTATCCTGTCGGCTACTATAGCCACCAAGCTGTTGGAGGTCTGAGGTCTCCACTGAAGTTTGGCATCTACTGTTAGTCCTAGAAAAATTTCCGAGCCTACTGTTTCAAGCACCTCTTTATCTAAGACGATGTTGGGTCCTAGATGGTAAGGCGAACTTTACACATTTCGTTTTCTTGGCATTGACCACTACACTGCTCTTAAAACGGTGAAGGAAAACATTGTGAGGAAAACTGCATGTCCTCGAATCGAAAATTCGAAGACATGTGACATCTACCAACCCACGCTGGGCCCGCGTGGTGGATTACGGCGCACCCTCTCTGACGGAGAGGAGGCCTGTGTCCTAGCAGTGGGAACATTATAGGCGGATTATGTAATGATTATTTCTCCTTTAAAGTTCTGAAAACAATGGATCTACTCTTTTTAAGTGTGGCATAATATTCCTAAGGAATTTCACATTTTTGAACCACATTTTTATTGTATTACACGATTTCTATTTTCTTCATTTACCAGTTTATATCGTACAGAAAAAGTACTACGAAAATTGATCTAATTTATGTAATTAGAAGTAAAAAATCAATTATATTACTAAACTCTAGAACTAGACTGGACTATATTTGTGGATAAAAATTATAGGCGTCCAAATACAAATCTAGGTTATCCACACAACTACTTAAATATACCCACTCTCATCCCCTAGGGTCCTAAGTATAGAACTAATATATTTACTAGCTCAATATAACAGATCGTTTGCTATGATTATACAATAGAGTCCCAGTCCGAGCCCTTAGGCCCCTCAGTCGTGACTAATCTACACATCTTTAGCGGCTCAGCTTTGTGGGCCGTCTTATACTTGAACCTATACCTGATTTGTGTAAAGGGTATCATGTATCATGATTGGGATCATTGTTTAAAAAAAAAGTAAGTTGTCACAGCTGTTTTTATACTGAAACTCGTAATAATTTTCGTAGTAATGCCGATATCTATTCTGAAAAAGATGAAATTACTATATCTATATCTACGAGCTAGTTAAGGATAACCTAGGGATAATACTAGTGATTGCTTCACTGAAATACTTATAATAGGAAAATGATGTATGAACCTTGATTTAATTCTATCTAATCCCATCTAAAAGTAAATGTATTTCTAGTACATTAGCGAAGTTAAGAAGCTACACAAATACCGGTAAGTAAGTTCTTCCATTAATTATCGTCAAGTAACAGAAATAATTAGTACAATAGATCCATTAGTTCAGAAAATCTTTTACCACTCGCCTACGACGTAGCTGCGTAGCCTCGTAGCCGCGTAACACGTAGACACAGCGTCTACGACTTTATTCCATTCGCTACGCACTAAATACTCTTTTGAATACCGTCGCATAATTTATTCGGCGTGTATTGTATAAAGTAATGGTTGGCATAAAGTTACGGTCACAATTATGGGCCAAAGCAGATACAAACGTCCAACATTATTTATACAAGTTGGTTATTTATTGGCTAAATTTTTCGCCCATTGTATTCAACCGACCTTTGGAATATAAACGTATATTTGGTGAATTAAGCTAATGTTGTTATTAATACGGGCGCTTGTACACGATCTGGTTTATTTTAATGCTGAACTTTATAGGTCATGTGATAATCTGGGAATTTGTATCGAAATAAATCGCAAATGGTTAGAGGTTATTGGTATTTGTGATGTTTATTCAGAACAGGTCACATTTTTTTCTTTGTATGGATGTGCGTAGATAAGAATTTATAAAAAAAATTTAGTCGGCACGTAATGAGATCTAATAATAGTTAAAGTTAGTTTGTTCTTTAGACAGATTTAAAGAAAAAGGTTGCTCGTTATCTCGTAGGGTACCAGTACTATACGATAACCTTGCTGAAGAAAGGGTTTCCCTTGTCAATATTTACAAAAAACATTACATCAACTACAAACTTCAGGAAGTTTCAGTTATCTGCCGTCAGAACGCTATTAAATCAACAAGAAGTACGAATTACTCCTTCCGAGGCACAACTACTGCATATTTTAACATCTGCCAAGTACATTATACACTCACATTCATATTTAAATCCACGGAATAAAGCTCATTTTAATATAATTTGGGGGTACTGATAAAGTGGCTTGGTAAACTAGTTGCATATTTCAAAATGTGTACTAAGTTTTATTTGCAGTCGCGTTAATTCTTATCACTAATACTACAAGGTTGATAATGCACTGTCAGAGGCGTTGGTAGGTGTGGTGTTAGGTATAAAGCGACAGGCTTTGTCCCGCGGTCAGCAATAAGAGGAAACGGCGCCATCTGCCGGCCGCTTTCGTATCCGGGCACCGACTTCCGGTCAGACTCGAGTTGAACTGAAATTTTGATCAGGATATAATGCGGCTTATTATGCAGACCCTGCGGAGGTTTTTGTCTTTATTTCGGTATATTCAGGTGGAAAGGAATTTTAATTCAGCGGTCTGCTTGACTAATTTTAAATTGTTTAAACGGCGTTCGTGTTTTTATTGCAATTAAGGTAATATTGGTTTAATTGTGTTGCGTGAGAGTTGTTCATTTATTCTCAATTTTGTGCGTCGTTAAATCGCTCAAATTACGTTCAATAATTTTCTTTGTGTCGAATGATTGCTCAAAAAAAGACACGATTTCGAATGTGTTCAAAGTGAATTACTCCCCAATCCGATAAGAGGACAAGATGCCTACCAGGATAAAATAAACCACTTTAAAAATATATCCGTGCCTCAGCTTCACACTCCAGCTATAAGACACAGCAGCAGATTACCCGAAGCACTTCACTAGCGACCTAATTTAATAACATGTATGTAACGCGAGCACTTCCTAAAGAACCTTTTCTTTCACAACAAAGGATAAATAAAACCCTCATTAACAAGGTTCCGTTGAGCGCAAAAAAGTGAACACCTTATAGTGTGAGAGCGGGGCGCGCGGACGGAACGAATAGAGCGATATGAGCGAAGTGAGCGGCTAATCGAATCAGTGTACCTGCTCGCTGCGGTACCCCGGTCGTACCGCGTTCCTGAGCTGAGTTCCTTTATAATTACCTCGCCACCGGACTGTGATAGTTTTTCTTTTTCGTGAAAACGTGTGGTTTTGCGGGTAGTTTGATTCTTTTTTTTTTTTACTTCTTTGAAATTATTAAGTAATATTGACGTATTTTGCATTACCCTGTAAGGAGTGCGTACTTAGACAGTTTTTGAGTTCCCCTTTAAAGACAGACAGATTGCACCATTCTGAAAGGTAAACGTAAAAAAGTTTGCTTTAATACTCTGTGCTGAAAGTTTTTAATGTAACCACTCAGTCATCCTTAGCTAAATACCGCTACAATGTAGTCATTTCGCTACAAAGATGTCTGCAGCTAACTTGGGGCCGTGCACAACAACGCACATGCAGTCTGTTTATCCACAACGAAGTTTCACTACTCTTTAAATCCTTCTCCAGTACGACAGATACATTCAAATACTCCTATCAGCCACACTTCCAAAGAGGTGGATGCCGGTCCATCGTGAACACTCGCCTATTTACGTACCGAACGGATAATGTTTACTGTTTGCCGATGTCCCGACGAATAACGAGATTTACTTGGACAGCTCTTAGGGAAATCCGCGCAAACTTGAGTATATTTGGGGGAGAATATGGTGCCTCATTTTGTAACGTTATGTGTTTTGTTGTTGATTTAAACAGTTATACCATAAACCCACGTAAGTACGGCCTTGAGGTGCTTAGCAGGACCAAATCTAAGCTTAGAGATCCTGGTTTCATTGAGGCGGTCCGTTGAAGTGTCTTTTCGCCACAAACTTTCTGAATACCGATGTCATTGGTAAAATCAACATGTATTCAACTCCGTAGGATCCGTAGGATAAGAGGAAGTGGTTTAAATTCAGCTTGCAAGATTTGATCCGAGCATACATACCATGGGTAGCGGGATCGTCCGAAAGGGTTACCGCTGCCCTGGAACATAAAGGGCTAAGGAAGGAACACGGGTGGGTTTTAGTCAGTAAGAGTCTGACACTCCCTCCGCTCCACCCAGAGCGGGAGGGGTCATTTGATGATTTCCCATCCTTAAAAAAAAAAAAGCATACATACCATACATACATACAAACATTTCAAGTTAAATAAAACCTTGTAAAATGCGTAATTTTTTGCGAAGAAAACATTGTTTCATATTATCAGTCAAGCTTCATCAGGGAAAAATGTAAGTAAAATCCACAAAGCATCAAAACAAAAGAAGCCCACAATTCCTGCTCATATGACAGAAAATATCGTCAACAATATATCCCTGTATTGCAGTGGACTGGTATATTTGATATGAGATACAATTGATGGGCTCGCCCGCGGCACTCTCATATTGCGCTGTATTTGCACACCGCGGTATAAGAACCGCGACACCGACACTATTGCTTGCTTCTGCTCGCCTGGTACCTGACAGCGTTGGATTCATTTGGTTAGATGTTTAGATGAGATGGAAGCAAATAAAAAAGTTTGTTAGGAAGGAAAGCTGCATTGAATTAATGATTTATTTGCACTTTATTAGAATATATACCCTGTTCCAAAAGTATCTGATGAAATGTAAACAAATGGATCAGAAACCGTACCCGTGGATTGAATGCTTTGATTTGGGTACACTCGTATGAATACTTAATTCCGAAATTCTAATTTTAAATCGCCTCATTTGACAATTATTGAGGTTAATTTTATAATCTCAATTTTCGGTGATGATTTTTCAATTTAATAATGTTATTGGTGAAAAAGTAGTGAAATATAAAGTTGGTAACTGATGTCACCATTGTAGTGGCACGTTGTATAAGTACTACAAACAATATATAATAATAAAGAGTATTTTATTATATTTTATACATTCAGTTACAGAGCATAGGATAGTTCTTTCAGAGATTGCTCCATCCGATAGAAATCACGAGAACATACCGCGAACACAAGCGTGCTATAAAAGCTTTACAAAAGCTAGTGAACCGATTCAGGCGTGTTGCGGCAATATTTACATGTATTTATTTACCGGAGTGTCGGCCGGCTAATAGGAAAGCGTTCGTGCCAGCGCCGTACCGGAGCCGTGCCGCACAACTTTTTACATACCAATACACTTTGCAGACTTGATTTCCTTGACTTTGGAGTTGAGGTGGTTGTACACTGCGAGGAAATGTGCGGAGGTGTTTGCTTTTATAATAATATAAGCTGTTTGATGTACATATGCAGACTTACTTTGACTAACCTGCTAAACTAAATTGTAGGTTTAGCGCATAGAATTGAACTAATAATGTTTATTAGCTGAGTCAAAACGATTTTATTTAGGGAACTAATTTTTTGAGCTGTTATTTAAATATTCGAGATGTTATTATGATCAGTTGAAAAACATATTGAGCAGTTATTTAATTTAATGGCGGTTGAAGAATTATTGCGACAGTAAAACATGGACAGTAATAAGAAATCAATTAGTCGGTTATTTTATCATACAATGTCAATTTTTGTATCGAAACAGCTAGGTTAGGTTAGGTTAGAACTGTGACCACACAACGTCAGAAACATATTTTTGAATACAAAACCAAACATTTTAAATATATGCCCACAAGTACTTAATCGCTCGTTCAATAATTTTTACCGCCCATTTAATTATTTTCCTGCTCAATTATATATTCACTGATCCATTTCATTATTTTTTATTACTCATTTTTGTTTACTTTACTGCTTAGTTTTAACTGCTGAGTTCAGCAGTTAAAACTAAGCAGTAAAGTAAACAAAAATGAGTGAGTGAGTGAGTGTGTGTGTTAAAAGTTATAAATGGCACGTTTAATAACTAGTTAGTTATTAAACGTGCCATTTATAACTTTTAACTGACCAAAACCGCTATTTACAACTGCCTCTTTAAATCAGTGCCTTTTATTTATCGATGGAATGAAGGACATTAGACATTCTGGTATCTGGTATCATTCTGGTTCAAAGTACCAACTTCAAAATACAAACCAAATAATGGTACCAAAGTCCTGAGTTAAAAACAAGTTTCCTACGGAATGAATTGCACGTCTTCTGGCTTGTACCGCTATCGATTCTTCACGTCATTGTGTTGACTGGCATTAATAGCGTCTCATTTTATTTGCTACCGAAAGCTTTTATTCTTTATCTTTCAACACTATTTTTGTGTGCCCACTGTGCTCAGTACGCTACCTTCAAACGCAAGTGTCGCAAATTTCCGACACTGCGGTAGAGCGGTGTCGGCTCTATTCAGCGACCGGCGACACCGTACACCGCCATGAAACGCGCTGATTTCTTTCAATTCCGCATTCTATAAGAGACAAAGTTTTGTAAAGCGCGGCCAGTCATTTGTACTGCAAGTGTAGTCGTCTGGAAATAATTCCTTTACAGCCCTTCTTTAAAAGAATTATTTTAGCCTATTATACAGGATATGGTTTTTTAACAGATTATTTTTTGTCTCGCAAGGACGTGGTCGTTCATTGCAAAATAAATAAGCATCTGCAATGAACGAGCTGCCTAGCTCGACATGGTCAACTCTTCATAGAATTGATAACTACAACTGGGTTACAGTCACGTTATCTATTTATTACATATAAGGATATAGAGAATTTGAAAACGCTCGAGCGACGAACTGAACTTACAGGAGAGAAAATATGGACTCGAATAGTGGTCAATATGGAAAACTGGAAGGAAATCGAGGAGGCCTGCCAATAATAATATAGACCAAGACTGTCAATAATATAATTAATAACATCTTTTTTTCTTCTTAAAACTTATTAATCATTTTATTTTAGTAGCAGTATAAGTTTTAAATGGTCTGAATAGATGACTTTTATTACAATGATGATCATATGTTGCAGGCCGGCTATAACTTAGCGCAGGTGACATTCGAACGTTCAAGCTAGGGTCATATATTTTAATCAGGATTTTGGTTTAGAATAGAGTTGTAATTTAGACAGAAATGTTCTTAAAATATGATATAAAAGTAGTCATAGTTGTTTGATTCCTCCCGATACCTCAGAGAGCTCTTCTAGCTCTCTATAGTACATATCAAAGATTTAATTAATGACTATTGAGGTTTCACTTCCGTGATCGGTTGGCGCTTTTTGTTCAAGAATGCTTATAGCTTACAACCCAAAGATCCACCAGAACACAAATACCCAGCTATCTGAAAACCAACAATCCAAGGGCAACCAACATCATAAAATTATTGAACAGCAAAACTGCAGACGGCGCTCAAACATCCGCCAAACGTTCAGTTTAGGTGTTGGTGTCTGTCTGCTCAATTTAATATCGAGGAGCAATCTTTGTTGTACGAGCTACGGTTTACTGCGGAGCTGGAGGAGAAGTGAATGGGAAACTTGTGCTGAGCGCCGTTTTGTAATCAATTCAATCAATTTGATTTAAGAAAATCTTTGATACTTAAAACTATTCATGAACCCTAAAATTATTCTCTAGGTATAGAACGTTGGGGTACTGCCACAGGGTTGGGGGGATTGGCACATGAAGAGAGGGCCATGTCAGCAGTGGACGAAGTCAGCTGTGGGTGACGATGGTGATGATGGAACGTTACTGCTCTAGTAGTAAAACGTGGCTACCATGTGTGTACTGTGTTATGTTGTCTGGGGGCGTAAACATTATGCTACGTTATATTCATTGCATTTATTACATGAACACGGCTATACCATCACTGGTTTTTTTAAACAAAAGCCAAATTTTAATGAAAAAAAAAAGCTTATTCTAAATTCGCTTGACTGTCCGAATACTACCAGAGTTATTTTACTGCAGCCTGCACTACATAAGGTCGACTTTTTCAGACAACCTTTGTAGTACACATAACATGTTTTATCCCGGGCCTTAAGAATGTGCGATGCGGCGTTAAAGTTGTTTTGGATTCCGTAATAAATTAGGTACCTACTCATTAATCTAAACAGGCATAATACAAATTGTCTTAAACTAAATTGTAACAATGAGTCAATGACATGACAGTAAACCTGACTGACAGGTTTTGTAAAAAACTTACTTTAGGCACAGTCTTCCACAAATTAAGTACAAAATTGTATCTGTAGACTAATTTAACTTTAAGCTATAATTTGTGGTATGAAAAATAAAATATATTTTATCGAAGATGTAAGCTTTCGATTCATTACATTCTTCGAAATCGATCCTTAATTCCGTCGCACATTCCAATCAAACAAAGCCTAGCACAAAGTCTCCGTCTTATCTAGAAACGAATAAATTAAAAGGAATTAACATAATGAAGCCTTTGCCGCCTCAGTAGACTCCATCTGCGACACCTTTGTCGCACAGTCGCACAGTCGTACTGGCCCTTCTACACTTTAGAGCAATTTTCAGTCAATAAAACGGTTCAAATTGAATCACTAGTACGTTCCGGGTGCAAAAGCGAGTTAGCCCCGCCCCCCTCCTGTCTTCGCCCCCTGCCCCCCTCTCGCCCCGAGGGGACATGCACTTAATGCACCGCTGTTAATTGTAAGTGAATTCGCAATAAGTGACTTCGGTAAAAATTGGATAGTTCAGGCGGTTGGACCTTTGAGTGCGGAGGTTTTGTATCGAAGGGGGGAAATTTGGATGCGGTACACATTCAGGTTTGGGGTTCGCCAATTTGATTTTACCATTGGGGTAATGTAATTTAATTATTTTTATATTGTATATTAATTTAACTTAGCACCGTTTAGTCCACGGTTAGTCCAGCGAGGTAATTGCGGAACACACTTACAATCGCAATGCCTTTCATTTTGACGGTTCAACAACATCATCATCGTCAAACATCTGATTAACAAATTAATACGCTATGGTACGTGGCTTGCATCGAACTTCACTCTTGCCCTTTTAGACCATTTTAATGAGATCAAAACACGACTCAGCCTCCAGAAATAGAATTTCCAACCAGCAATTATTCTTGTGAACCTTATTTTTGGCGTAACCCATTTCACCAATATTTCAACCGTTGAAAAAACTTTCATGATGTGCCATCTCTCTTAGACACCTAGCTGTTTCTATATCTATCTCTGTCCAAAAGGTTGGAACTGACTTAATTATAAACGTGCTGACCCGAGGCCCATGTAATGTTAAATTAACAAAGTACTTGAACCCTTTTTAACTGAGAGTTCGCGTATCAGGTTTAATTCCGACCGGTAATATGTACTTGAACATTTAAGGCACCCTGATTGTTTTCCCGTATAGAAGATGGTATGAGAAAGAAAATACAATGGTTTGGTTCAAAAATACTACGCAATTAAAAAAAAATCTATTCTGATAGAACTGCACGCTAATTGCGTAACACGCTTTCTATCACAATCTGAATAATTTTGAACGATACTGCTAATCCATTGCTTCATATGTTCGAAAAATGTGTCCGCTCAACAACGTAAATAACGCAATGAATGTGGTTGAACTGTCAAAATGAAAGTCATTGCTACTGATAGTTGCCCTTTGAAATATTTACTTTTTCGCTGCTCGGAAACCGTTCATGTAATTCAGGCTAGAGGTGACTTCAAGGGATCGCTTTTAGCAGTCTCTTTTATTCAGCGTTTATATCAGTGTTCTGAAGTTCACTGAACTAAGTATTGTTGCTGTGTAGCGAAACCGATTGTTCTTTTGCATAAAATTAAATTAAATAGAAATACTGCCCGTATTATCATATCACTAAGTGAACGGATCCTCTACATTTAGTTATATGATAACGGGACGATTCTATTGGGACGATGAAATACAACCGAGCGCAGGACATATTCGTGAAGCACTGAATTATTGAAATATGGCTATACACATTTATTTGCAACAGTAGGTACAAATGCTGTGTGCAGAATGTACGACGCGTAAGTTGAGAGTAATGTACATATATTATATCAATGAATTAACAGACTAACAGTTCATATGCAACTTTTCCCCATGAATACGAGGTCATTATTACCTTAGAATATTTTGATCCGAAATATCCCACGAAATATTTCCAGTAAAGGGTAAAGAAAGTCCGCAGACTGCACGCCATGTGCCACCGCCGCCGCGCCGCCATATCAAATTCAAGTTGTAGGTGTATTAAAGAGTGTGCAGTTCAAATATTGACGCGGCGGACGCCCCGCTCGTGATATTGCGCTGCTACCCTCTTTGTACCCAATTTTATATATTTGATAGTGTAGGTACAAATTGATGTCGTCTGTATCAAAGGGGGTACCAGAACAAATATGTTTCACGCCTTAACGCGAAAGGTGTAGCGCAAAAAATCCAAGAATTTAAGATGAAATGATTTTGGTTCCAATATTTCTGACAGACATTATAATATTCAGAGAATTTGCAATTTCATTAGTCTTACAGTTACAGCATAATCAGCCTAAAATGTTCCCTCTGCTGGGACACAGGCCTCCTCTCGCTCTGAGGGTATGGGACGTAATCCACCACGCGGGCCCAATGCGGGTTGGTACCGAATTTTTGGTAATAGGACTTGCCAGTTTCCTCACGATGTTTTTCTTCACTGTTTTGAGAGTTGTGGTGATGGGATCATTTACAGAAAGTAAAGCGCCTGTCCGGTTTCGAACGGTTCCGTCACCTCTTGGCCACCACTGCCCTATTAGTCTTACAAATGACCCTTCCTAAAAATCGAACCCTAATTCTTCTCTGCATCTATGCTATTCTCACAAAGTCCTATAGACTCATAGAGCATATTCTATCAGTTTAACTTTTAACTTTAAAATTCGGCTCCCAAAATGAAAAAAACTATAACTTTTATGAAAAAGAAAATGTGTTTCCCTGCTTCTCCTGTATGTGTACGTGTAGGTACATGTAGGTAGGTTGCTGAGTTGGGTTGGATATGCGGTTATTATTGAGGGTTGCTCGTAATTGGAATTTTTAGTTGGGGAGGGTCACCTAATCTAAGGGAAATTCGCTTTCCCAACTAACTTGATATTCTTGATAGGTTTTCGGACATATGAAACTATACAAGTACAGGTGGTAAGTACCTACCTTCTTGCATGAAATTCAGTTTGAAAATTTGCAAGGTAACCCCATTAAAATCACACCAAATTAACGATTAGGGATATCTAATCTAGCTCTGTTTTAAGATTATCTAAAGATAGCGTTGATATTTTGTAGGTATTCATAATTTCCCATACTATGTCTTTCGTGAATGAATGAATGAACACAGTGAACGAAGATCTCTAACGTTCCTCATTTTGTCCGAAGTCCGAACATGAAATTCCTCAAAATCTTTCACTAATTTAGTATGTAAGAACAGCACGGAATTTTACTCTCGTAAGTACGTATTATATTCTGTTAGACATAACAAACTCGTGCAAAATAAATGAGTGTGTCGTGTCGATCGACAGATGGAACTAATAATGACTAGTCTCTAATGACTGCGCCGACTGGACGACTCGACGACTGCGAGCGACGCCGCGGTGTGGGGGCGCCCTTATGTGACGTGACGTGTCGTGACTTGATGACTATTGCTCATTTGTAAGAGCGTTATTATTTTTGGATGATTCTTAATTTTGGGTGGTGATTTTGAGTAGTGTGAAAATCCAGTTTTACAATGTTATCCCAACAAAAGTAAGATGTGCACTCCTGCTGAATTTAGTAGATTTACCTATTCTTATTCACTGACTGAACAATTAGAGCTATTCTTTAAATATGAATAGCGGACGAAACATTAATTCATTTTAAAACTTTAAATTATATTTTAAATGAAATCCTTCCCGCAATAAAAGTAACTGAACGAAAAACTTGCACAAAATTAATTAACAAAATTCTCGGCGCTAATGAAATGTAAAAAACTGCAGGTAGCACTGTGGCACTGTATTACCACAGAATAGATACGTACAGAAGTTTGGCCCCATTCGACGAGACAAACAAACGCACACATAGACGTGCGTCTACGTACAGTCACATACAGGGAGCAAGAGCAATCATTACTGGCATTCGTTTGAAATTATCTGTTCGCGTCTATGTGTGTGTGTACGCCTGTGTTCGCTCCTTGTATGAAGTGGACCTTCTGTACTACTCTGTGGTATTACTGTAGTACTGTAGCAGTAAGCGAGCCAACTTGTATTCATTATCTGTGCCCACTGGGCCGGAAAGTGTGAATCGTCTGAACGAATAAAAGTCCTCATAAAAGCGAATATCGCCGCGAATCGCCGGCGATCGCAGCGATACGCGCGCGTCCGCTCCGATGAGCGCCGATTTGATCCGATAAGGATTTTACACTATTTTGCCGCTGAAATATTTTCGCGATTGTGAGCTTTTCCGATATCTCGCTTGGCCGATATCCTATTCGTGTAGATACACGGGTTCAGACGATATGAAAGAGTTCTTTACGAGTATGAAGTAAACAGGGTCACTTTGATCGTCCGTGTTCATCGAAGTTACAATAAATGTAAAGATAACGAAATTATCAAATTATTTTAACGTTCAACTTTCTTTATTTTCAGGTCAAACAGAGGGAAAGCAGGAAGGGGCACAGTGCAAGTAGTAGCCAGAAGTATTGTAAGTAGATGTATTATATTTAATACTGAAAACCCGAAAAACACAATCTTAATTTGTTATATTAGTATACTTTGGAAATTCTCTTTATACTTGGTTTTAGAAGCAATACTTTCCATTATGATCACATTTTATTTCTATTAATATTGTTAACTCTTATTCTTAAGTAAGTGGGCAAAATTGCAATTGTGCTCGTCTTTTTATTTTAATTTTTGTTATTAATCTTAAGTTTAAGAAGCATTCTGCCATATTTTTTTTAATTCTGGCCTTTTTGTTTTATTATTATTATGTGTGTCATCACCTATTTCTGAGATTGCCGTTAAACTTATAATTGGCTACTGTATAAGTCTGTGGCTATTGTGACCTAATTATGTAGTACTTAAGATATATTATACATAGAAGCTGTTTAACTTCTCCAAACACTTGCGAACCAACGTCCAATGCCGTATTCTTCCCTTTCTTATAAATTTATCTCAAGTGAAAATCACGTTAGACTGAATCCCGGCGGTAATGAAATTTTATCAAGAACTTAGCCCGCGTGTTATGGCGGCCGAAGTTTCTAGAAATTCCCGATTGTGTTCCAACAACTCTCGGCTATTTCCCAGATCTCTTTTCAATCCTTCGAGCTAAGTTGCCTGCACACAGCTGCCAGGGGAATACAGCTAACTAGACATCGTTATTATGGAACATAACTAATGCTGTTATTGCATATCAAGTACTTACTATAAGATGGTCACCAAGTACTTACCAACGGAAACCATGAATACGTGTGTCATGTACATGACAGTCTTACAGACTGTCAATAATATTGTCAAATACCGAAGTACTTACCTTAGAGTGTTGGGGACACTATGAGCCGCATGAGACACATGGGACACATGGGACACTATATAGAGACATGAGACACATGAGACACCACTTGGTCTGAGTTATCCTAAACGCGTCGGCTTTGCCCTAGGAGCAGCAAGTGTCTTTAAGCGAAAAACATATACTTAGTTAAGACTTACCATTTTACCCTTCTTTATATCCAATGTGTACTGTGAGAGCTCTTGTGAGCTCTCTGTACCGGGATGAGTAAATAAAAAAATTCGTTTGTTTTATACGAGTAACATCCATAACTTTTCTTAGAATGGATTTACATTTTTACATTTATATATTTTTCCATGTTCTGCCTGCCGCTTCTTAGACAGACCCTCACTTGTTTTTTTGTCTAATCTTAAACTAAATTAATGTTTGTCTCGTATTTGTGCCATCTATTTATAACGAACTCGCGGAGGTTGCATGTAAGCTATAGTCTCTACAGTACCTATTCAGTGTAAATATTCCGTTTGCTTTTATAAGTCACACCGTGGCATCACCCTTACCCATAGAGCTGCAATATTCTCCCGGAGCTCGGAGTCCGCAATTCCTAACGGTAGTTCACAATTCCGCAGTTCTGTGACTTTATTACTCGAACGGAAAGGCATGCACTTTCGCTGTATGATTTCAATACTATACTTCGAAGACGGAATCCATTTATATCGTAGTGGAAGCGTCGATGGATGAAGTTTGTGACTGGTATGCAAGGTTATTTGGTGCAGCCCGGATACAACTTGGACATGGCAAACAAACAGAATATCTAATGGTTTTGAAAAAGTCAGATTACATGGCCATGAGTGTGTTAAGGCATATAGAAATCTCACACACACAGCTTCAATATCTGTATAATATTACGTGCCTAATATTCGTAGATACAAGATAGAATCTAGCGAGATTTAACCCGTCAAACGATCACCTACTAAAAACCGTTTGCATGTAAGCGCTTATTGCGTTTATTGTCGTTTCAAGAGTATTTTTCTTATGAACACAGCGCTGGTTCAATACGACATTTGTAGAGTCAAAGGCCAAAAGCATCACGTATACACGGTCAAATTAAATTAGCCTCAAAGTAAATTATCATCAAATCAATTTTTGTTTTGTTTTTTCACGTTTAGAAATCGATACGCATCGCATCTGTGGAGTTTCGCTAGGTAATTTAATTTGATCCTGTAGATATGGTTGGTGATCATCAGAGATCGGAGTAGGTAGATTGAATTGGGGTCATTGATCCGAAACGTATATAATAATATGGACATTCCTCCGGATTTTCGGAATTGTTTGATTATTAAATAAAAACGGATCTTAAGTAGGAATTGTATTAAAATGAGCAATATTATATTGTTCATAATTTTAAACGTTATCCAGTCACGATTTGACACAACCCAACGACCAATCAGAGCAAAGGATCATGAGTGGTGCACTAACCGGTTATCAAAACAATGCGTACGCCCGGCGACGATACCAGGTAGCTCACTCGTTCCTTTAAATGAATTGAGTAGTAATAATATCACTACCAACATTAACAATATTTAACTGGATCCGGAAACACCGGAATTACTTTCCGGGAAAATGACTTATCCATGTTATTCTTTCTGTGAACATCTATGATACAAGTACCAAAAATCAATCTACCTACTCCGATCACTGGTGATCATACAAAATGTGTTCGGGCAATTTTTCTCCGACGATCAACGTAACGTTTCACGCAGCACGTCATCCATCATCACTGTAAGTGGCACATTGACAGCCTGTCAGCCTGGTGCAATATGCTCATCAATAAATGCTGTACGCACCTGGTCATTGTTTGGGAGAAGCATGTCATGTCCTGCAGTGCACTACGATATAATAATGTACTGATGCTGCCTGTTAATAGTGACATTAATAAAAACCTGATTTAAGTTAATATATCCTGCATTTTGAATAATTAATTGAATACGATGGCATCAATCGTATCGTGTCGGGAAATAAAACCCGTCACACTATTCTACTGCTGTTGCTATTTCGTTTCTAATAATATTAAATGAAACTTACGAAACGTTACGTTTACAAAAAAAATATTTTTCCAGAGCGGTCCACCTCCAGCCGTCTTCGAGTACTTTTAAGTTTTAAGTCGGTTGAAAATGTTAAGTTTTCTAAAACCAACAGATTTTCCGATCGCACAGATTTATCTAATAGAATATAAAAGATCAAACACATCGTCACAAACGCTTTAACATTAGGAATGTTCGTACCCAAGAAAGTAAATACGCCACCAATCGAGGTTCGCGTTAAATGCAATCGCCATCCGCCATCCGTTCCAATAGAGTCGGCAAGCAGACCGGATTACACAGCAGGAGGATAAGTCTCGGGGGATGGGGATCGCGGATGACGGGCAAACAGCCGGGGGACTATAATGTACCGAGGTGTTGAGGAAATTCATTATGTGGCGCGGTTATGTTACAGTACCTGGAACATTTATTATTAGAAGACAATAATATGTTTTTCGGGTTCCGGGTAATTTATTTATTTATTTAAGTACACACTTTATTATACACCACAATATATACTTTATTGTACATTAGAAAAATACATTAAAAAAACATACAGATACAAAAACACTTCATGAAATGAAATGAAATTGTTTATTCTGTAAATATGATATCGGAATCACTTTTACACGTCATATTATAAAATAAAATAAAAAAATAAGCTACATGAGGTCGGCGTTTCCTATTTGCCTACTCTGAGCAGGAAGGCCGAAAAAAACTCAGATTGAAAACATACTGAGCGCGGCCTTGTCCTTCTTTATTGCCAGCATCTTCCATGTTATTAAGTTTGCTAGTCGATGATTTACACTCATTTTAACCTGCTACCTGTCAGCGAAACCTGTCACTTTTCCCACTGCTGGGATATAGGCCTCCTCTCGGGCCCCGTACGGGTTGGCAGGTTGTAGACCAGTAATTAATCCAGCATAAGCACATCCGTGATAAGCTTAAAAAAATGTAACAGAGGATCTGATCTTTCAGCAAAAGGTTCAAATGTATTTTCTATTTTCACAAAACCTCGACACTGCATCTAGACTCAACAGCGGCCATGATTGGTCGCGTAAATATTTACTATCAATACAACTCAATCACATAGAAATCTCCACAATATTACTTTAAGTTGTCAAGATATCCTCGATATGTAATGGTGAACGGAATCTGCCGTCGCGTCGCGGAATTACAGTAGTGCCGGCCGCACGTCGCGCCCCGGCAGTCGAGACCGCAGGGGTGGCACACACGACTTAGACACTAGAATACTTTGATAGGAATACTTGTGACCAGCCATGGCTAAGAGTGCAATACCTACTTAATACATTGGCATTGAGGCACCATGGGCTAAAAAGTAGTTATTGGAGCTGTCTGCTTTAATCAAGCATTACTTATGCTTTGATGGCAAGTTCGATAACGATACAGCGATATTCACAAACGGTGTTACGTAAAAACCTTTCCACCGCAGTGTTCTGGTTATAAAACTGAGAGTTCCTATACGCAATACTTCTTAGCGAGGCATCGTTTTTTCTTTAGGGATTATGTGTTGTTCATCATGTTCACTGTAGATCTTAAATCGATTGAAGATAATAACTTGAAGTTATTAGAGAAACTAAGGTAGGTATCGGTATTCTCCAGCGCTTCGCAAGTCGTGGCAGCCCTACGACACCATCGTTCGCTGCGATTGGTTTACTATTTACACACTACACGGCGTGATTGCAGTTAGAATTGAAGTGTCCGATGTAAAAGTGGTTTTTCAATGGCTATGTACATTTCCACCGTGTGTGCCGATGTTGAACTTTCGATACGTATCGCTCTGTTGACTGTGCTACTAAGTAACTACACGTGTAGGTGGCCAGTGTTGGTTTATATTGGGTTGAAGATTGGTGTCAATCTGAAGTAAACACATAAAGAAAAGCTGAAATTCATAACAATTTTAGCGGCATTTTCTTAATTTTCCACAGAAATAAGCAACACTAGAAATTGACTTCAAAATTTGAAAGTTACTCCTCTATCTTTGCAATAGTTAGTTTCCATCATTTTCAGGTTTCATTACATAATTTCGTCTAGCAACCCAGCGAGTAACGTTCCCACTGCTTGGACACAGGTCTCCTGTCGGTGAGAGGGAGTGAGCCGTAATCCACCCCGCCGACCCAGAGCGGGTTGTTAGATGTCTTATGATTTCGAATTTTTTGATTTTAGGACATGCCGGTTTCCTCACGAAGTTTTCCTTCGCCGTTTTGAGAGCAGTGGTGATGAAATTAAATACACAAAGTAAAGTGCCTGCCTGAGTTCGAACTCGCGATCTACAAATCGTAAATCGGGGCTAACACCACTGGGTCGCTGCTCTCTATATTCAGCCCAGCATTTATCTCATTTCTACAAATCTTACCTACGTGTCATCTCATTGAGAAAATCCACGTTCTCCATCTTGTCGTAGTTTCCGTAGTACATCTGCGCTGTAAATCGTGGGAGGTCTTTCTAGCTAAAGAAAGTTAGTTAGGTACTCAACATGAACACCGCAAGGGAAGCGCCCGGCGATCACAAATAGGTGTAGCCAGACCAAACGCACTTGAGCAAACAATCCACGTAGTTGTGACAGTTAAACAAAGTTGGACAAGTGCTACAGACTGGCCAGTGGTCTCGGTGGCAGAGTGTAACAGTGCGGGCGACGTCGCGGGGCCCGTCGCGGACTAGTTTCACTTTGGTGTACGCCATCCTTTACGAAGCGTTCGCGTGCCACTTGACAGCTTGAATTTTGTGCAATGATGCACGGTGCTGGATGTGGCTAACAGGTTTTGTTCAAAATTCCTTCAATGCTTGCTGGTGAGATGGTTTCTTAGCCTGTGCTTTCATAATACATACAAGCCCTCTGTCCAAAGATTTCACATACAGAAACTCACTTCTCATTTAGATTTATTGCTGACTAATTCAGGTACAGACTTAATGAGACTAGACAGACATATCGCCAATGATCTCAAGAATGTCTTGAAAAGTCTTCATTGGAAACTAAAAGTCCATGATCCATGACTGTTACTGACACATACTGAGGATGTTTGATTGTGTTCTTAGAAGTTGAAGCAACATGATTTTCTTTTCTTGCACCATATCATGTTTCATCCTAGGATCTTCCAGCATCCTAGTGAGTTGTTCTAGCCCAGCCACAGCGTCCTCCCGCAGGAGCAGGACGTCCTGCATCCAGCTAACTAGATAATAGACACGTCGCCTCCGCTCGCGCGCGCGTCGTGCCGCCTCGCGCCAGTGCGGCCTGTGCCTAACTTGGCGTTATCGTTTGTGTAGCGCTAAACATGAGCTCGGTTCACATTATCAACGGACGGATGATCTTGCTTTATTTTGTTACGCTTTTTGTGCAAAAAGAATGCGTATTCTCCTATCAATCAAGCATCTACATGCAAAATAAATTTAGTTCGTACCAAGTTCTAGATCTACTGAGGACTTAGATTATAACTATTTTTATGCTATTGACCATCAAAATCCTAATATTTAATTTCAAGGAAACCCCGCGGTTGCTTTTTTATAAATGATTTGTTTTACACTATTTTCCTATTTAATTAAGTATAGGTAACGGTGTTAATAGGTTTGGTAGGACAGTGTAGGCCTGTCAAAAAGTACCAGATACTTAACATAATATAAAATGGTCAACAAATCTCTAGTCTACAAGGCCTATAACCATTTGATTTCATTAAAAAAAGTTTTGGTATGGCAAACAAATCTTTTCAAATATGTCGGTCACATCTGGGTAACTTGTAGAAACAACAGTTTAAAACAATGTACTTATGTTACTCTAGCAATCAATTACAAAATAACCCATACAAACACAATATCTTCCCCTCCAACAATGAGACGTCCGCGAAGCGTCCCCTCGCCCCTCACCCCTCGTGTCGCGCCCCGTGACATATTTTTAATTAAACGCCACTTAGGTCGACGCGCGGCGAATCCCGCGCGATCTATTGTAGCCTTAGCCGTTATGATAATGTGGCTGCACCTTTATGTAATGTGTGGCGCCTTTGTGTTTTGTTCCGTTTACAATTTGTGTAGCGGCGGAGAGGATTACGTTGCTATTGTTGAAATGTTAGGCGTTCATTATTTTGTTGGTTATTTATTTTAATTAATCTTAAATGGGTTGGTGTTTTAAATGTTATTTAAGTACAAGAGTAAATTTTTAACAATACTTTACTATAATATATTAATTAACTCTCATAATGCTGATACCTCGTACAAAAACAGCAATTACTGGAATTGTTAATTAAATCATTATAATTGTAGCTTTACTTTATTAATAAGTACATAAGGTTGAACCAATTTTACTTTCACTGACAAAAACGAATACAAAAAATTAAAAGAAAACACAAAAAGCATATTGCATCGACCGGGAATCGAACCCGGGCCGCCCGCGTGGCAGGCGAGCATTCTACCACTGAACCATCGATGCTTATACTAAACTTGTCAAATAGTGAATCAGGATGTGTATACCCACTCATTTCAGTAGGTATAATGGATAACAGTAATGATATTTTTTATTAGCTTACGTCATTAGATTGCTTAGAATAATTTGCTGTTTCTAATAAAACTACTAATTTGTGCCATACGTTGTTTTAGCCTATTTAGCTAACATTCCCATACACTATCGTGCTTACTGTTCAGTACCCGCTTTCATACGGCTTAGCCGTCGGATACGATCCGTACGGTTCGGATACGGCAGATAAGCGCCGGATGCCGGACGGAAACCGCCCAGTGTACGCTTGATAACAACTGAAATAGCTATGTAGGTGTATGTTAGTTGATGTTATTAAATGATTGAGTTGTTTAGTTATCTTCACGCGTAGTGAGTCGGAAAGGGTGTGCAGGAATGAAGGCTTGATGCAGCAAACTTGATGAATGCTTTCAAACATGATATCGAATGGGTTTAGTTTAGTCAAGTGATATTTAGTAATCCTATCCTTTAGTATCAGGAATATCTATGTACCGGCTGGCTGAAATACGATGGAGTAAAGATACCTTTATTCCAACTCAGGTTCTACGTAACCTTGAGACATACAGGGTGACAGGGACATAGACGCGTAACCTGTTGCCATGGATTCAGTACATAATTCTGAAACCCCCTGCTTGGTATATTTTGACCGCGCAGGTATTGCAATTTTCTTTGGAGTGTCGTTTTGACGTTTGTACCGGTGGGATCGTTGTCTGGTTAATTTACGCAAATAAAATAAAACAACAACGACACAGTGCCCGACAAGTTTTTAATTAAATATATAACTTTAAAATACATAATATACAGTGTGGTGAGGCTTTCGTGAGTGCTCCTAAAGTGCATAATTCTTGCAATAGCAAATACCAATAGCACCAAATTATATGTATATACCTTCAATTTTTGAAAATAACTGCGACGAATTATAACTGTCAACCAAATACATTGCAAATACATTGAGGTCCTGTTGCAAGAATGCCGGTGAAATGTGGGGGATGCGGCAAATTTTTGTCTGCAATTGACACAGCGAGGTGCACAAAATGTGCCACCGCGTATCACCGAGTTTGCGTCGGCCTCCCTACGAAGGGCCCCTTAGTGTCCGCCTGGCATTGCCCTGAGTGCAGGAAAAATGTCCGTAGGGACAATAAGGCCGAAACGCCGGTACGAGGTTGTGTGGCAGAAGTACAGAGTGAGGAGCCGGTGAACATCCCAACGCCGCCAGCTATAGCGACGGTGGCGCCCGCGACGCCAACGACGGGAATAATGTTGGTGCATCCGACGTCGCCGCTGTCAAGTGCCGCGTCGCCGACTCTTCTGTCGCCTGCTGCACCATTGAGACCCCAGTCAATCGCTGCACCGCCATCGCCTGTGGAGGTTGAGGCGCTTATGCAGGTGTTAACGCCTCCTCCGATCGTGACTGTAGCGGTGGACAACACCGCTCTGAAGACGATTGCTGAGTTTACACCAGATGTGGGCTCAGCTTTGAGGCTGGTGGTGGAGGAGTTGCGCACCTTACGGGTGGAGGTCATGGAGCTTAGGAAGGACGTAGCGGAGTTAAAGTCTTGTAACGACTCGTGTCACAGCCGTATGGAGGGAATCGAGTCCAGACTGCAAGCGCTCGAATTATGTCACGATGCTGGCCCGACAACAAATTTAGGTGCGGTGGAGAGTGTGGTCCAACAGCTCAAAAGGGACCTCAATGATAGGGATCAAGAACTCATGGCGAACGATTTGGTAATAGCAAATGTGCCCGAGTCGCAAGCAGAAAACCCAGCACACCTGGTACAGCTAATTGCGACGAAGCTTGGAGTCGCATTGGAGGTCCGGGACATAGTGAGCGCGGAGCGAGTCGGGGGCAGGCATATAAAAGCTACGAGCCCCACAGCGTCGACAGAGCCTCGCCCTCGTGCTATCATGGTGCGCCTCGCTCGACGTGACCAGCGTGACGCTGTATTAGACGGAGCCCGCGTGCGACGTGAAGCTACGACAGAGAATCTCGGAATCTCTGGGAAACCTGTGCGCTTCTACGTAAATGAGAGGCTGACGAAACTGAACCAGCAGTTGTTTCGCCAAACGAGGGCCGCTGCGGGTATTCATGGCTGGCGATTCGTATGGACGAAGCGCGGTCGTATCTTGGTTCGAAGGGCGCCTGGCGACTCCACACAAAGGATTGCATCTGAGGAAGATATACAGAAGTTTATTGGCCCATACACAGAGAATAACAAATAATCTTCTGTACTATGCTGCATGTTTTCTCTCTCTAGTTGATAGTTTTTTAGGTAGTAATCAGTTTTCATACATGTCGTCTGTGTGTCGTATCTGTTGTGACCAGGGGAGGTGGGAATATAAAAGTGAGTACTGCAATAACACGAGGAACATAGATATATACATATTTACATTCATTATCATTTACACACTACCAGCAAGATTATTTACAAACAATACATATATATTACTTACAACTCATGACACACTTATTGCTATACTACCAGAATTAAACTTATATACAAAATATACAAAAAATAATACATACATAATTCATACAATACGAAAAAAAAATATGTACTATCATTACTATATAAATACAGCTATTACTCCTAACATAACATGATTAAGTCAAAATTATTAAAGTTTGGTTTGTTCAATGCGGGCTCTCTGGCAACTAACCAGGACGAGTTTCTGATTGTCATGGCACAACACTCGGTTGATATAATGGCAATTAACGAAACTTGGCTGAGATCTGGGGAGGAGGGACGCGCCCCTAAGGTTCCGGGATACAGGTTGAAGCATGTGCCGCGCCCTGCATCTATACGTGGGGGGCGAGGCGGAGGAGTAGCGTTTTACATCAAAACGGGGGTTAGGGCGCGCGTACGGGAGCACTCAGAGCAGTCTGATATAGAACAAATGTGGTTGAACCTAACAATCAATGGTAGAAAGTTATTGATTGGTACTGCATACAGGCCGCCCTGGTTCGAATTGGCATCATTTCTGGGTGGAATAACTGACAGTATTAACGCGTTGGCACCTTATGATCACTTGGTATTGCTGGGGGATTTTAATGTTAATCTACTGGATATAGGCAACACAAAAACTAAAGATATGATGGAATTTCTAAATTATACTAACCTAAATCAGGTCGTACGGTCACCCACTCATTTTGTAGGGGATAGTAGTACTCTCATAGACGTGATCTGTACCGATGTAGGGGTTCGTAATGTACTAGTCAGTCATATCAGTGAACTTGGTCACCATTCGTTTATTGTATGCGATACAGTCATCAAAAAGGTAAATAGCAAACCTAGGCTGGTTGTATATCGACCTTTAAGGGATATTTTGATGGAATATTTCATAGTCGATTTGAAATTAATGCCCTGGTTTGATATAAGCTCACTGCCGGATGTTAATAGCATGATTCAACATTTTAATGCCTGTATCACTCAACTGTTTGACTTACATGCCCCCGTAAAGAGTAAGATTTTTAGAGACCGGCCCACGCCATGGATTACAGAAAATATCAAATTAATGTTTAGGTTGAGAGACGAGGCAAAAAATAAATATCACAGGGACAAACTAGATACATCGAAGAAATATTATTTGGACTTAAAAAAACAAGCTATTAGGGCACTATCGCAGGAAAAGAAGGTATACTTTGACGGGCACATTAATAGTCAGCTAAAAAACCCCAAAATGCTTTGGAAAAACCTTAAAACGGATGTATTTGCTGAACATAGTGATGGTATGCTTCCCGGACAATTTAATGACCCAGATGAAATTAACAAGGCATTTCTGAATGTACCAGGACAGTGTATACTGTCCACATCACAGCTTACATATTTTAATTCAAATAGATTTGGTGAAACTCAATTTGAATTACGGAATGTAAATGAGGAAGAAATTTTAAAAATTATTAGAACTTTGGGGTCAAATGCGAAAGGGATGGATGGAGTGAGTCTGGATATGATAATGCTAACATTACCTACCACCCTTCAGGCTATCACCACAATAGTAAATAAGTCGATAGATACCCACACTTTCCCTGACTTATGGAAGTGCGCTATTGTGCGTCCTCTACCCAAAATCAGTAACCCAAGTACCTACAAAGATCTACGTCCCGTTAGTATTTTGCCTTGTTTATCTAAGGTATTAGAGAGGGTGGTTAATAACCAAATGCTGGTATATTTGGAAGTCAATAATATGCTCCCCGACCTTCAGTCCGGTTTTAGGAAGGGACGTGGGACGGCCACAGCTCTTTCTGACGTAGTGGGGAATATCCTTGAGGCTCGGGACAGGGGGGAGGGAACAATCCTTGCACTTCTTGATTTTTCGCGAGCCTTCGATGCAATAAATACCACTTTGTTACTTTCCAAGCTAGCCTATTATGGTTTTACAACGAAAACAATAGAGTGGTTCGCTAGCTACTTACAAAATAGGTCACAGCTCGTTGAAATTCAGAAGGAGGATGGATCGAGACTGTCATCCCCCTCTCGCCAGGTGCCACGTGGTGTGCCTCAGGGATCAATTTTAGGGCCCCTTTTATATATACTTTACAGCGCAGATATTATTAAGTCATTCCAGCATTGCAAGTATCACATGTACGCAGATGATATCCAGTTATATATAACTTTTAAACCAGCTGATACTTTGGTGGCTGTGGAGAAGATCAATGACGATCTTGAAAGAGTGGTAGTTTGGTCGGATGAAAACTCGCTGGTACTAAACCCACTGAAATCTAAATTTATGGTTTTAGGAAGTAGACAAATGATCAGCACAATACTGTCAGCCGACCCAGAAGTTGTTGTCGGGGGGGTAAGGATAGATCGGGTAGAGATAGCATGTAACCTTGGGTTAACTATAGATCCAGAACTGCGTTTTGAAAAGCACATCAGTAACTCCATGAGGAATTGTTTTTATAGATTGAAACTCCTATATTCAATTAGAGACTACCTGAGTGTTGATCTTCGTAAACAATTAGTGGATAGCCTAGTTTTATCAAGACTTAACTACTGTGATACTGTGTATGGCCCATGCCTGCTAGCAAGAACAGAGAAGCTGATACAACGCATACAAAATGCATGTACACGGTTCTGTGTAAATATACCTCGTAGAAGTCATGTCACACCTTTTATTAATGAAAATAATATTTTGAAAATGGCAGCTAGGAGAAGGTTACATATGGCTGCTTTACTTTTTGGAGTAGTCACTACACAAAAACCTCACTATCTGTTTGAGAAGTTAAGTTGGAGACAGAGCAAATACGAACCACGTTTTTCTACCAAACCTCTTTGTACATCAACACATAGGACCGCAGCATTCAGGGGGAGTTTCAGGTATGCTGCCACGCACTGTTGGAATAACCTTCCTCCACCAGTAAGAGACCTGAGAACAAAGAGACATTTTTTGAGTATTGTAAAGAAATATTTGATGCAGATACAGCAAATCACTTAATTATAGATCATTTTTTTAATAACAATGTCTGCTCTTTTTGTACTCACCTCAAAGGTCACGGCCTACGGGCAATGGATACGGCTTTCCAACAGTGTAAGCGTCCTCTGCTTGCCTGCCTCCCTGTTTAGATCCAGTCTGTGTCATTGTCATGGGTGGAATGGTAGTCCTCAGTTATTTGGGGAGTGTTGGCTGTGTGTCTTTCTGATGCTGCATTATCTAAGTTAGACAATAGATAGAATATTTAGTGAGCCTTTGTTCTATTTAATTTTTTCTCTTTTGTTCTGTGATGCACTGATAACACTTACCATTAAGATCATGGAGGCTATGAAGGCGCTATGGTTTTGAACTCCATGGGTAGGTATGTCGGAAAAAGCATGGTTGTCGTTTGCGACGCCATGCCGGTGTGCAAATGGCCGCCATCGCGATCACAATTTCCCATGGTACAATCTAAAAATATAGTGTATCAAAGCAGGCTTCTTTGCCTATTTACCGAGTATGGAAGTTATAATTGTTAGAATAGAATTTATGTGATTATGAAAACACACCACACTGTACACAACGTACTTAAGAGTTGTTGCTTACTCAACATTTTTGTTTTAGTTTTGTAATGGTTATAATTTATGTACTTAATCGTTGTTACACATGAATACAAATACATATTTTTCTTTATTTTATTATAGCACACACTATATTCAGCTAGAATATCGCTTAATTAAGCAGAAAGTTAGACTTACCCGCTATAACGTGTCACATGGTGGGACCATGGTGGGACGTCATTACGTCATTCGATGGGTAGTTGCTGAAAATCAGCGCTGTTGACGATAGGTTCGTCTGAAGTCACAGCATTCTTGCTGAGCAACGACCTGTTCTTGCACAGATGCGACGCACAGCATAATTGTTGCTTGTTTTGTTACAAAAGTAGTTATACTATACTAGTTATTTCGCCATCCTGCAATTGGCATTTTTGTCTTTGTTGTTTGATTATTTGTTTTATTGTTATTGTTTTGTGGCCATCTGCCAATATCGTCTTGTTGTATTGTCAATGTCAAATTGACAATTAATGTGAGTTGTCATTGGTCCCTGGCCTTGACATCTTCCAATAGGCAAAAGTGTCAACATTATTTTTTCTACGCTTGACTACGAGTCTTTTAACTAGTGTATCTTATGTTTTATTTTTTTTATTATAATTATTTTTTTATTTTTTTTTTATTTGTAACTGTGCGTTCTGTTTGTGCAGAATAAAATATTTTTCTTTCTTTTCTTTCTTTCTCTTTCTTTCTTTGGAGACTTTTGTTTTGATAAGCGGTGAAATATTTCCACGCTAAATTTATGAATTCATGGTTACAATTTGCGCGTCGATGTCCCTGCCTCCCTGTAGATATTATTCGACACTGAATTAGTGCTGAATTAAATCTCAGATAAAGCACTTATCGCGAGGTCTCAATACATAAAAGATGAGTGAAACAAGAACAACCTCTAACCGGATCATCTCATAGCCCAACAATCTTGCATGACCTTTAAAAACCCTGCCACTCAGAACTTAATCACTGTTCGTGCTCCCGCCGGGTGTTCAGTCTCCCAGCGCTCAATATGCACTGTAAACAGTCCCGGGATCCCGCGCAGATGCGATCCCGCGGGATTAGCGCCGGGACGCGTGCGCCATAATCCCGGGGCACGGGATTAAGGCGATGGGAAATTAATTGCTCATAGAGTTGGGTCATGATCGTGAGTAATTTGTAGGATTTGAAGGTGGTGTTTTTGTTTCTTGTCTTCTGTGTGTGATGTGATGATTTCAGGTAGCATTGGTGTAGATAATCTCTCTAACAGTGATCTGTGTGATACAGGTACCTACAGTATATCGTTCTCTAGTCCATTGTCATGCAGTGAACACATTTTCATTAAATAATGAAGTTAGTTCTTTGCGTTGCTTCTTGGACTGCTAATGCTGGTCGTCATCAGCTCTAAAGAAGCGCTCGCGATGCTGGCCAGTAGGAGTCCGATATACCGGTAAGTAGATGACGGTTACCGATAGTAAAGATCGGTCTAAAAAAAGTCATTTTAATTTTAAAATTAACGTTCAATTCCTCTTACCAACAAAACACTAACCTACACCAAAAATAGAACAATTTCCACGTTTTCACACCATCGACATTTCCGCACTCTTGCATTTCACCACCGACAATTACCTCATAACGCCATAACCTCCCCCTCACATCGGAGACAGTGGAACAGCGTGGTTTATGGCGTGTCGTATAGCGTGGCCCTGCGTGGCCCATGCTCGTAAATTAACACCCGTATTTGTTATTGTGAATGTTATACATGGAAAATGTATGGGTGTAGCCTTTTATGGCGCCCTAATTGATGGGACAGCAAAAGGTTTTAGTGTACGTTAGTAATATTATTGCTAGGTGGTGGTTATTGGGGCGATACTGGCTAATTTTTGGGTCAACTTTTATCAAAACCAGTTAATTAATACAATTTTGAAGTTTTACTGAAAATGTTTACACTTCTACTGGCTCATTTACTGACTTCTCACAATCTATAATAAATACCATTGATCATGTGCTGAATTCGAGGTAACCATAGAAATGTAAAAAAATATCTATGATTGTAACAGTCTAGGTTGCGCGCCGGTGTCCCTGCCACTCTGCCCACCCTGTATTAAAACTTTCTTCGATATTTTAAAAAAAATTGTCCAAAAAAGTATCACACAATTTTATCTATACGTCTCATGTCGATCAGATTATTCTAAATCCAACTTTTCTCAATAAAAACTCGATATATTTTCTAGAAATGTTATCACAAACAAACCCAATACTTTGAAAGTGCGTATCTCTGTGAAGGGCACATCGCCTCTCAGTCGTCTCCCAGACGGAGGGATTAGTCACCGACTGTCCCCTTCACTCGGACGGGTCAAGTCTAGTCTGAGATACTTACAGTAGACAGTTATATTGCTTGTACGGACGAAATCTCTTTAGAATGAAAATCTCTAAAATGTGTCGAACCTTTTTAAATTGGAACCAAGACGCAGAATTTGGGTTTTGTTGAAATTTGCAAAAAAAAAATGGATTTATGTTTTCTTAGACACGTTTCGGTTTAGTTGTGTGCCTGCAGTCGACTTTCATCTCTGCCCACGTGAATACGATTTTAGTCATGAATTTTTCGTTTATTATGAAAGCTCCCAAACTCCCATATAACTTTCAAACGTATTAACTTCAACAGTATAATAAACTTGAATCCACACAAACAATCGGCATCCATTCAATCGCGAATGAAAGAATTTGAATATAAAACACGTTACAAAATACAAAACGAGAAATTATTTTTTCATGAAAAACAGCCGAAACATTTCGCGGCGGCCATAATGCGGGGAAAAATAACGAATCATCACTCCCCCCTTCACATACCTTTTGGTAAAGAGAGAAAAACTTTGCGGAATGGAGAGCCTCGCATTGTGCTCGCCGTCAACGCCGACTTTTTATTCTAACTCCACTTAAAAATTTAACAGTGTCGTTTGAAAAGGTCGCCGTCAAGTGGCGCAACAGTGGCGACACTGAAAGCCTCCCAGGACTGTAGTGTCAGGGCTGTAAAGGAAAATAAAAAATTACATATTGAACTCAATTTGTGTTGCTCAGTGTCAGCGGTCCTGCAGCACTACGTTATACTGTAGAGTACGACCATTTTGTTTTATTATAAAAAGTAATGCGCTTATGTTGAGCTGTCAGCTGCAACACGTATTCAAAAAGTCTACTGTTTTTTTTTGTCCTCAGCAACAATGACGAATAATAATGAAAAATTTTAATTGTGCAGAGGCTTCGGCAAAGTTCCATTATTAGTGCTTCTGTAACTGTATTTTTTTAGTATAACGTAATGTGACAACAATAAAGATATTGAATCAAACCGAATGCCAAGGGCAGGAAACTAGGTAGATATGCGCTAAACTGTGTGGAAGTTGCAACGAATTAAATTCCTTTCTCAAAGCATACAAGCATGTATTCTGTTTCACCAAATACACCACATTTCGAACTATTCACCACGGTGGCAACACCCTACAGCCAATAACCTGATTAGCATCTAGCACGCGCCTGTAATCCTGGCACAAAGAAGAGATACATCCCGGCTGATTGATCGCAGCCTGCGGGTAGCAGCGCCTGCTGTGTGCGACCGAGGTGAGGGAAAGGAAACGGAGTCAGTTTCGATATGAGGATTGGATATAACTATCCGTGAAGGAGTATTTAGATTGAGGTGCGTTTGGAATGGAGATTTAAACTTGCAAGTAAATGTCATTTTGACAAAAATACACACATTAATTAAAATGATCGACTCCTCCTGCTATCTATTTCAAATAACCACAAATATTGATATACTTTTGCTGTCGAAAAACCTGACAGAATAATGGATTGTTTTTTCTTCACAATCAGTGCCGCTCATATTACAAAAATATGTGACATCCCACTGAAAGTAACAATATCTGACAGTCACGTTTGAAAGTAGAAATGTCAATAATATCTGATTTCTTTCTCTTTTTGGCAACTGAGCCGATGTCGAGTATTCTGCCAGCATCAATTACCCATCTTAAAGCAGGTGAGCAAGTATAATTTACTGTTAGGTTTTATGCTGCCAAAGTGATGTCCGATATTTATGATCGCAGCGAAGGACCGCATTCTTCTGAATTTAACTGATTAAACAGATATTTATGTCGTAAGACATGTCCGTTAACATTGACACATATTTTTGACACCGATGAAGCATCCTATATTATGGCGTCGCTTGTCTCGCCAGGTAGTTGTCGTGTCCTTTGATGCCATGTATTTGTGCTGCCACTTGTATATGCTTTCCACAAATGATCACATATATTTGGCGTCTTATATTAATGGATGAATCATGAAACCGGATATAATGGCTGAGCTGTCCATCTATACCTAATATTATACAGAGGTATTTGTTTGTTTGTTTGTAAGTTTGCATGTGCGGGGTAATATCAAGAACTACCAGTTGGATTAGAAAACATATTATTGCATTTGATAGCCCAATTCTTTGGTATAGGCTATTAACATCACAGTATGGCCCTTAGGAGTAGAGCAAAAAGAAAAAAATCAGAAAGAACGTTAAACGAAAACGATGTGATAGCGCAGGCAGATGATGCGATGCGACACAGTGGGGCGGGGGACAAGGATTTTCACGCGGACGAAGTTGCGGACAGAAGCTAGTCATTATACGTATATTTATACAGCCCACTCCCTCCCACAGAGAGGAGGCCTGTGCCCAGCGCAGCAGTGGGAACATTATAGGCTGCTTATTATTTATTGCCCAGCAACACAAAAATATCGACTGTGTGCTTTGCTAAGCACTGATTCCACGCATAGATCACGTCCACTCCACCATCGGTTGTACGATTGATGGGATGTTAGTACGAGCAACAAGGTGGGAGCAATAAGGGTGTACTGGCACACGTGTGTGCCAACCCATGTGCCATGGTTTATGATTATTGAACTCTCCGTCTATGATCTATGTTGCAGCAGAGATTGGTGCTAGAGGCCTAATTTTACCATTGGAAATGGAAATCATTTATTTGCTTACCATGTAAGCTTATAGATTAAATGTAATTTTAATAATAATAGTACCTAGCCATACATTTTAACTTAATTAATAGAATTTATATAAATATTAGAATTGAATCAAATGTATTATAACAATATTGTCATTACTTTTCTCCAATGGTGTAAGTAAGGACTGTAGGTAAGTTAATATACACTTATAGGAATCTTACACACATAAAGAATATCAATTATTTATAGCTTAACATTATTCTATATTAAATTCTTTTACTTACTTTATTCCGTGATATATTGTAAATTAGATTTTTTGTGCGCCGTATTTTCTCCTAAAAATAAACTTTTCATCAAAGGATAGCGGTGAATGGCAGGCGTTTAGAAATAGGTGAACTAATAGAATGGATTGTACTCGCCTCTTCCAAAAGGTAGTTTTCATATGGAGAAGAATGGGTAAGAAACTCAACCGTTACTCTTTTAAAATGTTCTACATTATTTTGCATACATTAATTACATAATAATATGTGAAGACGATGCATCTAAAATAAAATTACTATACCACAATAGGTAAAAATAATTAAAATGGATTAATGACACCATGACATACAAATTAATCTATATCTATACTTATAATAAATCTGTAGAAGTGAAAATTCTGTACATTGAAAATATCAAAAAAATAAATGGCAGGGGGTGTTACTAGACCGACACCGAACCCAAAAATGTGATTAAAAAAATTTTTGTCTGTCTGTCTGTCTGTCTGTCTGTCTGTCTGTTTGTTCAGGCATCACGCAAAAACTACCGGTTCGATTACGTTGAAACTTGGTATAATTATTCTTTAATATCCTGGGCACCACACTGGGTACTTTTTATCCCGGAAAAGTATATACAATAAAAAACAAACTTAATTTTGCGGTTCGATCCCTAGACCCGATTACTGCACCAACCGCAAATAATACGTTTGTCGTAGGTTAAGTCACCCGCAATGGAGCTCATTTTTATTCCTTTTAGTTTTTAGTGTTATTTAGGTTTATTTTTATATAAGTTGTAGGTATAGATTTTAATTTTAAAGTATAGGTAGTATATTTGATAGTGTACGTAGTGACCGTAGGTTATTTTATAATACTGTTAGGTAGGATTAGTCATTCGTATAGATATTAGTTTTTAGGGATTTTGCTTATTTATTCAGTTTAGATTAGTTATCATCAGAAATAGGTTTATTTAGGTAGGTAGGTATTTAATTTTCTGTTATTGAGTTTTTTTTTTTTAATTAGGTAGGTACTTAGGTAAAGATATCATATAGGTACCCTCTTAATCACCACTAATGAGACACAATTAGTTTTCTATTGTAATTAGCCACAAAGGGCCCGCGAGATAGATGGCATTCTGGGGAAGTACATAGGTACATTTTATCCTGTTAGCACGTTCCCGTGGGATAATTTCCGACATCCACGCGGGCGAAGCCGCGGGCAGAAGCTAGTTATGTAATAAAGGCGTGGTGCTCACATGTAGGTATATTTATTTAACGTAATAAGCCCTGTCAACAAAGTGTTCTGTATACTACTCTACATTACTGTACATTGATCCATACTGTTTGTTACACGCTGTGAATGTATCCCGCGGTCGCGCCGATGCCGATGCGATTCGTGCGGAATCCTCGCAACTATGCGTGTAACTGGTTCAGGTATGCCTGTGCGGAAGGTATTTGATTTTGTTTTACCGACGCACAGTGTTACCGTGTGCTTTCACGTTTTTGGTAGTAGTTGAGCTTTTTGTGAAAATGCTGTTTCGGGGAAATAAAGCCGTCACAACTACATATGTGCCGCACTTGACATGATATATATATGAGTTCCTTGCCCTAAAAATCGCGTTTTCGCTTAGCGTTCTTAAGGATCATAGCGTGATATTTTTAATAGCCTTCCTCAAGAATTGGGCTATGAAATGCAAAAATAATGTTTCACCTGTAGTTCCAGAGATTATCGCGTTCAAACAAAAAACAAAACGAACTCTTCAGCTTCATTATTAGTATAGATTGTCAAAACCCATTCAGTACACGTTCTGACCGACTTTAAGAAAAGACTAAAAAAAAATTGGTTAATCTTCTGGGTCAATTGAATATAACTGACAATGCGACATAATCGTCACATTTTCACGAAACGTGCTGTTTATTGTCGCACAAAACTATGAAATGATCTTACAAAATTTTCAGATTATCAGATTGTAGCGTGCACCTGTCGCCTGTCATTTGGTTAAGAAAATCCAAATAGTGGGCGGATTACCTATTCTGTGCCAAAACCCACAGGTCGGTTATCACCTATGTATTAACAAGTCTTAAATCAATCTCCCATTTAGTTTTATTGTCCGCAATCATGTCGACTAACTACCCCCCCCCCCTGCTTCGCTTAACTTTATGACGTATAAAAATTTTACGAGCTTTTCAATGGTTCTACTATTAAATACTAGTAAGTTGTAGGGTGAAAACTAAGGGGTGGTTTTTTATGTTTTATTTGTAGTTTTATGTCGTGTAATTAGTAGGAGGGGGAGAATGTGAGGTTACGGTTTATGGTGCAGTAAAAGTAATGAGTAAACATCCGCGGTGATATGCTAGTCAATAAAAATAATGTAGTGTAGTAACTTGACACATTGTAAACTTATAGATATTTTATTACTTATAATATAATGTGGTTACAAAGTAGAATCGATTTGTTGGAAGGGAGAAAAAATTACATAAGCATTGATTTAATATGGCAAAAAGGTATAGTTAATTCGAATAAAAGCTAATGGGCTACAAAAAGAATAGAGAAATGCAAAACTGTATAGGTACTTTGTACCACGCGTATCGTTAATTTAGTAGGTTTATTAACATCAAAATTAACATCCGCCACCAGAATCTAACCGGTAAACAATGTAGATTACAAACTCGCATCTCACAACGTGACATAAAATGACTAGTACAACTATAAGTACATAAGTAGTGAAGGATTTAAAGCGCGACCCGGAAGCGCCGCACTCACTCGCCGCCCAGAGATTACGGCGCCCACCCGCGTACGCCGCCCGCCCTACGGTACGGCACTACGCCGGGGAAAACGATACGCGCGCTAAAATGAAATACGATAAATAAAATTACGATTTTTTGTAGTGTTATTCAATTAGTGTCATATTAGAATTAGATTATGTAATCGTAGTAGTGTAGTAGTTTTATAATACTGATATTAAATTCAAATTTCTCATAATAATAAAAAATCAAAGAGCAAACTGAAATCTGTATACAATAATAATCATAAATTTTAAAAACTAACCGTTCAACGATAAAAATAACTATCAAGTTAAACAATAGTTGGTAGTTCTTAACAGGCGATGTTTGGACAACACAAACAAACTGTGTGTTGATGGACTTATGACTACGAGTCTTCTATTCTAAATCAAACCGTATGTAGTAGTAAATAGGGTGTAGATTTGCGTGTGTTTTGATGTTAGGTAAGGTGTTGCTAGCAGTAAATATTTACGAGACTACTAGTGTAAGGCGCACGGTGTATTGGACAGCGATCAGGTAAGTTTATTGTTTCGCAATAAAACATATTGTTCTCTCTGCTCAGTGATCTGGAAATCGTTTTATTGGCATTTAAAGTGTTGACCGCGTTCATGTGTTGTTATGAAAATAGGTTTTATTGGAGATAGAAATAAATTATTGGTTCCATGAATCTTATGAAAAGCTGATCAATTCTTGGATCAGTTATCTTGTAACCTGTAACCTGTTGAGATTCGTTCGTTTCAATGGAAATAACAACAATCAATTAAATCAACTTCATAAAAGATTTCATTGAATGGGGTTTTAGAAACCGGATAAATGTTTTGACGACAAAGTACCAAATATTATAGGTACAAAGGTTATTTTCAAAGAGTTTCGTGGAATTGTATTACGCTGAGAAATGATTTTCTCTGACGCTTTACAGGTTTCAGCTACAATATTATTAAAATTTGTTTTCTTACTAGCGTGTTTTGTCCAATTCCTAGTAAGAGAATAAAGTTTAAATATGCTAAAACGAATAATAAAAAACGTGCCACGAAAAAAACAGTCGGAACTCCATTCAGATCTCGCTATGAGTGTGTGTACAACTCATTAGTGGTAATTGGCTAAAAAAGACAACACAAACATATCCTGCATTTTGTGTGCATTTTTTAAGCTGGCAGCACTGAACACCGGATGAACTGACAAAACAGTAACGACGAAATGTTTCCTTTATTCTCAGTTTTGGGTTAATTAATGTTATGATTTTATTCTATTTTTCATTTTAATGACACTGGCCACTAACAATCAAATATAATTGCTTGACAATGTATTTATCTATACTAAGTATAAAGGGGGCTGACTACCGTGATGATAATAGAGAAGTATGGAAGAGAAAGACATGTTGTGCCGACACCAAATAAATTGTGATGAGGGTAGGATGATAACTTGGTAGAAAACAAAGTCACTTTTCTTGTCTGTCTCTTTGACCGCTTCCATAATCAGACTATAATGTTCCCACTGCTGGGACACAGGCCTCGTCTCTTCGAGAGGGCTGTAATCTACCACGCGGGCCCAGTACGGGTTAGTTGATGCCATATCACATCACGTCTTCGAAGTTTTGGTTCTAGGACATGCCGGTTTCCTTACGATGTCTTCCTTCACCGTTTTAAGAGCAGTGGTGATGAAATTATTTACACTAAGTAAAGCGCCTGGGGTTCGAACCCACGAAAAACTTGTAAGTTGGGGCCGTTACCACTGGGCAACCATTCCTCTCTGTGACTATTTAGATCTTCTAAAATATACAATGGACTTCAATGCGGTTTTCATCATCATTTAGAAAATGTATTCCGAAAGTTTATATGTACCTAGAACATATAGTATTTAACTTAGATATAGTACTTGAAAGCCTTTATGTTTTGAAATGTCACCTTTGCACCCGAGCGAAGCAAAGTCGGGTCGCTAGTTGTATAATATTCGGATAAAGAATGGAGACTATAGATCTTCACATGTTATCACAATCCGCTATCACAATCAGATTAGGTTTTAGATTTACTACCTACTACTGTTTTGAACGTATTTTGTGAACCAAATGAATCTTCAAATAAATCTCATTTTAAACTAGATTTGAGTTATGATTGAGGAGTCTGTCAGTTTAAATAAAGATTTAAGTAAGTACTTTGTTGTTTGGTCCACATATAGTCCTGGATCGAAGAACTGGAAGTCATGGGGAGATAACTTTCCCAGCAGTGGGGTGATACAGGTAACAGTAAATGTAACTTGGTTTTCTTCAGTTTCCCATTAGGTACCGTACTACTGCTGCCTATGGATTGTCTGTGATTGATCAAAATTAAATATAAGAAAACCTTCAGACAGCGACAATTTACTGTAAAGAATACAATTTTCGGACTTAATTTTAGCATACAGACAACAATTAAATTCTATTATCACTACGGTTGTTGTTAGTAAATAACTTTTATTTTCAGCTGTAATACATTGTCCAATCTTGAACGCTGCCAGCGTCGCTGGGTCCCGTACACTTCTCATTGTGATGCGGGTCCGCTCCTGCCGTAACAAGGCGCCTCTCGTGTCGACGCGCAAACCGCTCGTATTATTGTTTTATTCACAACGAGGAAGTTGCTGATTATTTTTATTGCTGGTCCCTATTTTTATGGGAAATGCAAGGTCACGGTGGCCGTTGTAGGAATATAGGGCTGCTTTGGGGCGGTCGTAACGGAAACGGAAGTGGAAATTGTATGTTAGGTGGTTTCCGTGCTATGTCAGTTTGCTTATTTAGGAAATTATGAAAGTAAGTGCTTTCTAAACGTCAAGGAAAAGCCTAGATACCTGATACCGGCCTAGAGTTGTAATGGGTATAGTCCTCGAGGCCGTATTTCAACATGGCGGCCAATCTTAACAGAAACTAGCCTATGGCGCGGGAGATATTACAGTGCAGGCGTGTGACGCGGCACAGGTGCACTCTCTCGTCCCACACGACCGGAGAGAGGTGCGGGACGACAGCTTAACGTGCTTTGCGAGACACGGGGTATCACATCGCCAACTTCCAAACGGGCTGTTACTAAGAAATCTCTCCTCCTTAAGGAAAAAAGCCAATCACACTTTGCCCAACGACCTAGGAATCCAGGAGCCCACACTCAGCAGTCGCGCTTGCGACCACGAGATCAACGAGTCGCGAGAACGCAGTCAATGGATAAGAGGGAACTGTAACATCAAATGATATGTAGGTAATAGACAAGGGAAGTGGAAATATAGTAGCTATCGCACATGCTGTAGAGTGCTCATCGTTCTGTTTATCGTCCAAGGCACGCAAACGTTCATGTCGGCATGTTTGCATAAGAGTGACACCCTTTTCATCTCCTTTCTCCTTTAACTTACCACAAATTGCACACAACTCTTACCAAATCGAATCAAACTCACCACAACCAGAACAAGCCACATTGATTCACTACCTACGGATTCATAGTTTTTGTAAGGACACACCTACCCCCGAACTAGTGAACCCACTCATATCGGCTACTGTCAGCATTTAGGATTCCGTAGACAGCGTCCAATCACGCGGCATTGTGCCCGCGGCCGGCACAATTAAATTACGCGGGTTCCGCACGGCGGCTGAATGCGAAACATGGCACAGGATGATGCATGTTGGGGCATGATTTGTAGACGTACAACACTAGAGTACATTTAAAACGTCATAAGTACACTCTGCTGTAGAGATTACTTGCATTCTTAAGATTTTGACATATTTGGAAGCATATATTTTATATAAATTGGGGAAAAATTAAAATGATATTACTTAGGTCCCAGTTATAAACAAATAGAAGACCAGCTATTTTCCTATCTTGTTAAGTGAAAAGCTTGAATATAAAATAACAGGCTAAAGTCTAAAATAAACACGGAGATATTTTAACAGTATTTCCATTGCTACAAACCTTTTGAATCCCCAAACCAAACAGGATTATGTGCATACATACATATTTCACTATCCCGCTCAGACAGGGTTGACCCGTTGTGTTCTGCTTGCGGGGGAAAGTTAACTTTGTACAAATCTGTCGATATTAACAAAATGAGCAACGGTGCAGCAACAACGCACCATATGCGCTGCACAAAGCAATAGGACCATTGTCCTGCATTTAATATTTACACTAATATAATAACATTTCGCACACAATCTATATTGTCAACACATCTGCGAGGTACAAATTCTGTGCATAGTTATTTAGACAAATTATTAAAAGAAACTAGCTCTTATTTCGATGAGTATAAAGTTATTGACAACTGCAAAGTGACCTGTCAATCGAGATATGATGAATTTATAATACTCGTCAACGCAAAACCCACCTCATCACCAGTAACTTAAGTATATTTTGCAACGTTAATAACATAGCAGTTCAGTCGAATGCAAAATGATGAATTAGCCGGTAGTGGTCGCAGATGTTCGCGCGCGCTCGGCGTCCGTCGTGCGGTATCGGCGGATGATTGATGGTGGTAATGACGGCTCATTGCGACTGTACGCAACGATACACAAAGTCGATACTCTGACGTGTGGGAAAGGAAATGAACAGAATCAGCTGCTTATCTTAGGGTAAAAGGGAGGAAAGGGGAAGTTAGATTAGGGGAAAAGGGCTCAGAATGGCGGAAGATGTAAGGCTGGGTATAAATCAAATTAAAGAAACACTTAATGCAGAGAAAGGGCTTTTTCATGCTCTTTTTGGAATACAATAAGACATGTACCAAGGAGATCGTGATCATCTTAGAAATTATTGTACGTTATTATTGCTATAAGGCCAGTTGTTTCAAACGGTTGGTTAACGTAACATACGTACATCAAATAACAACAATTACATACTCGTTATTATTTTACGTAAGACAGGGCCATAATTTTGTAATTGTAATTTGAAACAACGCTTTTTTGGTTTTACGATAGTTAATGCCATTTTTGACGTATACGCCTGCGTTAAGTGGACGTGAAACAACCCGCCCTAAGAGCTCAGTAGTACAAAAAAAATAGCCAATTCATGGGCTTTGCAAAGTAATTTATGTCTTGACATAAAATGTTCATTAGACACCCACTTGGTTACGTATTTTGTTTCTTTACCAACATAAGTGGCCTCCACAATGATTAATTCACCCAAAACCAATTGCATTCCAAAAAATAAGCTCCTGCATTTCCATCACCCCTCCGTCAAAAACACCGAGCTTGGGGACAAACCTTTATTAAACCGAATACACCAAGAAAACCGCTTCAAAACAGATCCCAACTTATTATAATATAAATGGAAAATTCACCGTGACGTGACTGACAGGCACATTCACGGCGGCAATTAAAAGGGGTGGGCAGTGCTCCCGTCATCCATCACGCTGGATTATCTGACGACACTATTATTATTAGCAGTCGCCGATAACCGGTTTAATCCGCTTTTTGTTCGGCAATTTTCGGCAGACGTCGGGTTTTTGATCGGTTGGGGTGCTACTTTCTTTTGTGGTGTCAATGGCTGTTGTTGTGTTCGTCGTATTCTGTAGATTTAATAATAGATTCAATATTAACATATGAATGCAAAATTCCACGAACAAATAATTTCTTAAAGAACAGACCTCTCAACTTCTCAAGAAAAATCTTTGAAGTATATCATAAAATTCGAGCAAAAGTATCGCACAAAATATTTTAATGTAATTAGCTTCTACGTAAACAAACACAATTGATTTAATCAAACGCTTGACATCTATAAAAACAAAGAACAGACGATCTCTATTGGAAATTTTGAAACAAGAATAGAAATGAACAAAGAATTACTGGCAATAAATATTTATAAAGGAGAATGTCCAGAGACAATTATTTTATCTTGAAGGTTGTACAAAAAGGTGAGTGACATGAAGATACGTTTTATTTCAATATATTCCAATTCTTTCGCTTCATAAAATTATTCTAATTGTTCAGAACGGTCAAGTGTTGAGAAAATTGAAAATCAATCTGTGACTTGTCGTGTATTTTGTAACGTAATTTTTTTAAAGGCCCCAAGTGGTTCAATATCCGTATTTAAATTGAGTGCTTTATTAATAAAACGTTTATGTTCGATATTATTTTAATATCAGTCGCCTAATGCCCGAAAGATATGAATATAATATGAACTCATGAACTCTCAAATACAGACGAGGAAAGAGGGACATCTTTAAAATCGCAATCGCGTTTAGGAATATAATGTAAGTAATAGAATACTCTTTATTATGTACACCATATAAATTAAAGAGACATAAATATAGAAACAAAGGTATTTCGGTAAAGGTTTATGGGATATTTTATTTTCGAAATTATTTCGAAATTCGCACGTTCAGTCTCTCCCACTAGCAATTTACGAGTCATCAATAAATAAGTCACATGACAGCTGTCAAGAACATCGGTTACAGCGTCAGTCAAATAATTATTTTAATTGAATAGTAAACTCTCTTTCGTGGTAACAGTTAATATACACTCTGACGTCGCCTATATATGTATATTTTATGCCTTAAAAAATTGTTGATTCTGTAGAGACAAAGATTATAAGTGTATTGTATATCTAGGTACAGTCTTTAATAGTGTTCTTCGTTTACGATGCAATAATTAGAGATAGACAAAATATAAATAAGAAAAGAGAAGAAACTACTAAACGGATTTGAATGAAATTTGGCACACAGATAGTTCCAAGAAGGAACCAGGATTAACACATATAATACTTTTTATCCCGATATTCCCACGGAATCGAAACTTATGCGGGTGCAACTGTGGGGCGCAGCTAGTTCTTATATACTTATCTAAGGGCTGGTATTTCCGACGCCAGATAATTTTATCCGAGGAATAATTTTGAATTTTTGACAGTTCTTCCTTACAAAATCTGCCAGACGACAATTTTATTCTACGAATAAAAATTATCTGTCGATTGAAAAATCAGCCATAAGGCTATAATGTAAATGAAAAATAATACAGCAAATGTAAATTAATAGGTATAAATATAACGGAACTATAGTTTATCTATTAAAAAATCTGATACAAAATAATAACACTTTATGTGTTCGTCATAAGCATCTCAGAGCAACAATACTCCTTAATGAATATACAGCATGTATCAGAAATGTGTGGTCATATTAAAAGGTGTGGTGTAGACCATTACACTGAACAAATCTCTCCATGGGATCGATATCGTAATCGTGAAAAAATAATCAGCTGTCCCATAGATTTGTGTTGAGTGGTGTCTGAAGTTTTGTATGGGAAAAACGTTAAAAATAGCCGCAATTATCTCAGCAAGAATCAATGTCAAAACTTATAAAAAATTCAGGGATTTTAGAGATATTTTTGACAGATTGATACTGAACTCAGGCTGTGAACGTTCTTAAAATTACGAGAATTGCCCCACTGATTAATTTTTCGCTAAGTTAACTTTCGATTAGTTGTTAAAATGACTACGCATTTCTGTTACACGCTGTATATTGCTGCAATACATTCTACAGTGTAAACTTAGGATGTACGTTCACAAAGACCTGATCATTGTGGACTATGCTATGCTGAAGAGCAAAATGATACAACTGAGCCTTAAGTATTCTAATTTTCATTGTACAGCCTATTTCTCTTCATGAAACCACTCTAGTGATCTGTCGCATATCAGCCGCCGTTTACTGCAGCCAGTAGAGAGTAACCGTGAGTTATCTCCCGGCTGCTAACTGATATTCATGGCGGCAACTTTACCGGGTCGTTGCTGTTATTTATTATGCCTACTTTTCTTTGTTTATCTTAAAAGGGTAAATTGCTTGATGACTTATTGTTTTAATTTTGATTCCTTAACTTTATACAAAGTTTGGTTAACTACCAGTATTCAAAGCTTTAGAGTACCATATAATGATATAAAACAGTTCACTTAAACTAGAGTCGATGGGTTTATCAAAAAGGTAGTGGTTACGTAACCGTAGTAGTGTGAGACCAATATTTTGATTTAAAAGTGGATAGACATGGACATGAAGTTTCTTGCCCGTTCTTCTCCATAGCAACATACTACTATGTTCCTAACTTTGGAATGGCCAACTAGCTTCATCTTTCTGACTGACCAACCCCTTTACAATTGAAAAGTGCCTGCAGTAATTGGTTTAATTGAAATAAATGCTTTGAATTTGAGTAATAGTAGTAATCCTCCTTCTTATCTCGTATCTCACTTCCAATATCTATGTTCTTCACACGCTAAGAATCTGCGTTCTTCTAACAATCTTCTCTTACTCTGTCCGTCTCATACGTCTGACTTTGTTCATTCTTCTTTTTTATATTCAGTCCATTCTTCTTTGGAATGCGCTTCCTCTTGATATCAGGGCGGCCAGCAGTCGGTATGCATTTAAGCGAAAATTGCAGAGTTATTTTTAAAACAAATCTTCAAAAAAATAGCGTAGAGTCATCTCAACACTTCTCTCTCTTGATTTTGTATATATAAGTAGGTATATATTATAGTAATAGTATGTATGTGTATATAACCTATTTATGTATTAGTGTACCCCAGTTTTAAGAGTTTTTTTTTTTTATCATTGTCCCTCTCAATCAAAGCACCTGCCATCTAATCTCTTCACCACCCTTGGTTGACTGGTAGAGAATGCCTAAGGCATTAAGTCCGCCTTTGTACCTTTTTGTGCGAAAAGTTTAAATAAATAAATAATAGATTTTAGGAGAGAATAGGTTTTATCTACTTACTTTATAAAGTATTCTATTATTTTAATTATTGTGAATGTGAAGACTATGTGGGTCATTTTATTTTTTATTGTTCTCTCTGTTCTGTTAGTTTTTGTCATGGTCTGGCAGTTAAAGTAATTAATGTGGCCTACCCAAATGTCCTTTCCTTGGTATTGTTCGTCGAACCGTTGAGCTCCTTAAGTTTTGAGTTGAGCTGCACGATTTCTGACATATGCGTGCACTGACTGGACAGGTCCTCTCAATCTGTGTGGTTCTTTCCTCAAAAGACCATCTCAGACATCGACCTACATGGTCTTCATATGATCTGACCAAGATTATGTCTGGACTTTAAAAGAGACTGTGACGTCTGAGTTTGTTTCGGCCTTTCTTCTCAGACTAGTCAGATAGGAAACGCCGACCTCATCTAGTTTTAAAATATGATTGACGTGTAAAAGTGTTTGTACAAACCTACTTACAAAATAAAATCATTTATCATTTAAAATCATTTATCACATCAGCTTTATTTTAGCAAAAGTAATTATAGGTAGTATACCTACCTGATATTGATTCTGAATTGTAATAAAACATGTGCTTAGGTACTCAAATACTTGGTATTTCATCATTGCCATTTAGGTATTACGAGTCATTTTACCGTTTTAAATCATTTATTTATTTCTTTTATTTCATCTAAGTACTTATAAATTACATTTTTAAATATTTGTATAAACAAAATCATTTAAAAATATAAAAAATAGTAGCCCACCGGTGTCGGGAACAGGGTCCAAGCTACTGGTGGTCAGGGCTCCAGAGAGAGGAACCTCCTGACAATGCGAGCCGTGTCCAGAAGTACCGCTTTCTGAATCAAGCCCTTGATCCAACTGCCCAACGCTCCTCAGGTGGTCCTGCTCCTCAGGTGTTGGTCGAGGCTCTTGGCTATTAAGCCATTGGCTGTCACGACTATCGGCACAATGATTGCTGATCCACATGCCACATGTCGACAACCTCGTGAGCCAAGTCAAGATACTTGATTTGTTTATCTTTCTTTATTTATTTATTATTCACAAAATCCACAGCTCTTTGAAACGTTATTTTAAAATATATAAACTAGTATTATATCCAATTACGGATTTACAATTTAATAGCTAATTATATTAACCATTTATATGCCAAGATTGACAAAACATAGCGCATTTCATTACTTTTAAGATCTTTGTATGTAATGACGTATCTCTTACAAATAAATTATTCCTATTCTTACCTGTAATCACATCTATCCCAGAAACCTGGCTTTTCGCAACATCAGCTCTAAAATATGTAAAACATACAAAACAAATGGCGTCAATTTATCTCCACCGACCTGCGTGGGTAGGCACGGTACCTGTGCCGGTAAAAGCTAAGCGGTATTGATGATCAGACCGCAGTTCTGTACCGGAATTATTTATGTTCCCCAAGATAGCATGCTCTTCATCTTCAGCCAATGGGGGCTCATTTGAATACGTGTGTTTTTCTCCCCGGGGCTTATTTATTGACCTGATTTGTGGTTGATTTGGCTCGTAGATTTTTATGATACCCCGGGATGAAATAGTAGGAAAGTTATGAGGCTATTCGATGTGCTCCGCAAATAAATACGAAGTGATTCTGCAGTAGCGACATGACTAATATTTGATCTGAACCATTGAACTATTTTGCGATGTCAGATCCTGAAGGAGCAACACCTCTTAAAACAATATCTATCTACACCAGATCTCCATACTCGACCCACTCAATAAAAGTATTAATATAAATGGCAGACCCCTCAAAAGACAAAAATATGACTATGTCTACGGCTTCTGACTGTCCTCATATCGTATTTTTATTAAACAATTACTCGAAGCCTGCGGATTACTCTAATAAGACGTAGTCGATGGAGCGTGGACTAGCGAGAATTGCTTCATTTGTGAACCGTTCCCCCCCACCCCGCGCCCCACGCCCCAAGACATCCAGTAATTTCCGGACTACCCTCTGTTCGGTTATTCCTTACTTTTTCCTCCTCTCAAATCTGCTAAGAAGGTATTAGAAGATTAGACGGACCGCCAGAGGCTTCGTGAACTCCAAATTATATTGATATTGTATGTGTCGCACGTTTTTCGTAAGGAGTGAGGCGTATCAGCATATCTTTTGGTCTTGATTGGAGTTCTACGTGTATGAAGCCAGCGAGATTATAATTTTGAGAAGAGTCTGTTTTACATGTGTTTATTCGCAGCAGAAATGTAACCTGCAGAGCTGATAGTCCAGTTAATTTCAAATATTTCAAATTTATTTATTAGTCACAATTTTTACAAGAATAGATTAGACGGTGACCCCCAAACCAGGCATTTGCCTGTAATCTTGGGAGTCAGAGTTGCGACATTTCCAAAGTGTGGTACATAGTGATTACTGCAATGGAAGGCTTTAAAGTGATTAGTTACAAAGCAGCAACTCGAACAGCTTAGAAAAGCAACAGACATTTCAGTTCAGTGGCATCATCAATTACAACCGTTTGATCAAATGTCTATACACAATATCAAAGCAACAAAACGTCATTTCAAATTTCGAACAGAACGTGACATGTTCGGTATCAGTGTGACGTCGCAGCACAGTTCGTGTTAATTCGGAACAATTCGGCTTTGTTTGATCGCGTTTTGTTTCTCAACGTTGAGTGAATGTTTTTATTTGCATTTCATTGCGTTGTTCTGTTTCATCGTTTTTCTATTGTTTGTTCAATTGCTTTTCACTGGATTGTTGCACTTTTTATTGGTGTTGAAAGGGCATCGGCCATTTTAGGAAGGTTTTATTTCTGACGCTGAGAATAATTGGACATTGACTGTATTTATGTATGTGATTCGTTTTATGTCCAAGTCCAGGCATATCACATGTGATACCTTTAAAATTAGATCCTAGCTACAAATGAATTGGTCCTCTATTGTCGCAAAATATTGAAAGGATTACAATTGCATTATTATTTTATTCTTTAAGCTGTTGCGTTGCCTAGTTTCATGTGCCATTAATTAGCTATGGCATATTTTTTAGTTTTAATCCTTGGTGACGTTAATTCATCATTATTGTAAACAAGAATAATCCCAATGGATTATCCTTGTTCGCAAATGCATTATTTCTCATGATGAATCAATATTCATCATGAGAAATATATACCATATATACATTTCTGTTATCCTACCTATCTTAGACGATTAAGTACTTACCTATATTTTGAACAGTTCAGTTCCAAATCCACAAGCTTCAGAGAACGTCAATCCTTGTTAATTTTAATGAATCCACATCTTCGCCTACCTAAGACCTGTCAAAATGTCTACGAGAGCTGCCTGACTATTGAAAATCGGCACTAATCAGGTCCATTAAAAAAGGTCACTTTTAGAAGAACTTATATACCTGGGTTAGGTATATAAGTTCTTCTAAAAGTGACCATTTTTCTGCAAAATCTGGTTCAAACTCAAAGCATTTATTCCAATTAAACCAAATGGTTTAATTGAAAAAAAAATGGTTTAGTAAATGCTTTGAGTTGGAGTGGGCCTGTAAATACAGGCACTTTTGATTTGTCAAAGAGTTAGTCAGCCAGTTGAAGCTAGTAAATGCCCATTCCAAAACATAGAACTCTTTGGAAAAAACGGGCAAGAAACTTCAAGGACACTAATTTAAATCAAGATATTAAAAAATCCTGGGTAAATTATTCTTTTAGCGTCTATATGTGAGAACAAAAAATGGAGAAACAATTCAAACTATAAGATATTATTTTTAATAAGCCAGTTAAGAGACGACCAGTCTCAACCGGCGCCGACAGCGCCCGTTCACGAGCAGGTTCGAAACATGGTCCATTAAAGAGCCCAAGGAACCCCATTCAACACGAAAACGATAAAGAAAAATACTTATCATTCACAGCAAAATAAGCAGGTACCCATAATTTAGGAAAACTCAAGGAAATCCGTGGGAAATCGAGCATTTGCGTTACTGTGTAAAACCGGCGCGTCATGCTGATAGTGCTGATCAGCAAACGAGATCCCAAGTCATGAAAGGTAATCCGCGGCCCATTGGGCGCTACCACATACAAAGGACATACAGAAGTTCCACTTTTCTGTAAAATATGAAAAGGATCTAGCACACGGTCGCACAAGTCTCCTCAATCGTAAATTACAGGTTTTTAAAAACACGAATAATTTGCAAATTACGCCCAGCGCAACGCCACCCACAAACAAAATATGTAGGTTTGTTAAGAAAACACAGAAGCTTTTGTTTCATCACTTTTCGTGATAAGCAACAAGATTGTCAAAATGATCAGCAACATTAAATTCTTTGTGCGGTAAATGCGATGGTCTTTGGAATACCTATTTCCTTTTTCTCCCTTTTCTTTATATAGTCCAATAGAATATTTGAAGTAGGTTTTCTGCTCAGTAACTGTTTCCTGGCCAGCCCATCGGGTTTCACTTAGTGTGCCATCATTAATAACGTAAAGGTTATTCCTGAATATGCGGTACTCGTTTTTCAACATTCATCGCGTATTAGATGATGCGGCTGTTACTAATGGTTGCGGAGATAAACGTAGGTACAGGTGGGCTGGATGTAGGTGGAAGGATGCTGCTTTTCAATGAAGTTGAGGATGATAAATTGTACTGATATTGTGAGAAGGATGTTTTTTCGTACGATCTCTTGTGACGCGCTTCTTATCAAATGAAACCTTCGCGGGCGTTTTCAGTTGAGCTTGTGAATGGTATCTTCTGGTTGACTGACTTATCATCAATCTTCTGCTCTTATGCTGGTTTTGGATGGCACGGTTGAGCAATGTTCTGTTGGTCCGTGACACATGAAATAGAGGAACTATATTACATTCCATTGCTGTTCTGATGTAAAAAACTTATACAGCAGCGTCTACCTGTATCTTGTATATAAATCCAAATGATGAAGGAATTCTTCCTTTATATAAAATTTATTTCACGTACAAGGAAATCCCATCAGACCCTTTGATAATAAAAGAAAACCTTGAAACATACAACACGTTATAAACATTATGCTGAAAAAATATGTATTGTATCTACAATAATGATTACAGGCTCCACAGTAAATCCTATCTCGTTGCTACGGTTTACGAGTTTCAGACAAAATGAGGAGCCGTAAACAAAACGTGGACGGAATAGAACTGAGACGAGAGATGAACGTTTTAGTTTTACGAAGTTCATGAAATGAGAGGTCGTAACTGGTAAGGTCAAATACCAACTTATCAAGTAAGACCTAATTAGGTTTACGCTGGGTGAGCAGGAGTCAAATTTAGCAGTCAGCAAGGTTGGTGGGGAGGCTGACTGCCCTGCTCAGAATGCGCCGTACACACCAGAGGGGCAATTCTCGTAATTTGAAGAACGTTCACAGTCTGATCTCAGTCTCAATCTGTCAAAAATACCTCTAATTTCCCTACATTTTGACAAGTTATTGACATTTGTTTGTCGCCGAGATGACACTGCGACTAGATTTTGAACGTTTTTAATTACGAGAATTAGCCTTCTGTTATTATAAAGGTATATTCAAATATAAGCCCATTTGTTGCTCACTCTTTTAAAAAGTGGAGACAATTATTCCAACTCACAGAAAACCTAATATACTGAAACCTAAGAAACAATCACTGTGTCATGAGCCTTAATAAACATGACTGTATTGTAACCTAACCCACTACGCCAATCGGCTATAAGTATTTTTTAATTATAATATTGTATTTTCTCTGTAAGTGATTGTAAATCTTTTGAGAAAATAAATGTCTAAAACCGTAACTCACGGAAGTTCTTAAATCAACCACGACGAACTAACTTATTATCCTTGCATTTAATAAAAAGGGCTACTCAAGGAAACCCCAAAAATTTTTCAACTGCAATAACTTCACCACAAAAATTATGAAAACCGCCGCGGCCAGCCTTATAATCCTTACTAAAAAATAATCCTCGTGGCGTGTCGGGTTAGGTCAAGTCGTTTGTCATCCAGGCCCAGGGGGTGAAGCAGGGTTGGGGGGCTTGAAATATGCCACGTTTTCACTTTTTTTTATCCACTTTCCCGTTGAGTAAGGCGTGTGAATAATTTAAGTGGGCTTTTGGCTGCGGTGCGTTTAAAAAATGAACCCGCGTCACTTTCTGTTTCAGTGGCTACGATAAAAGGGGTTCTGGGTCTCTGGATGGCTAGTGATAAGTCTGGCTGTCCATCTTCCTAGACAATTCGTGTGGAAGTGGATAAGAAGTTGGAAACGGTGGGCTAGTGAGGAGCCTCAATGGACACAAAGTGTGGAATGTCGGGTTTCTGGTGTGTTTTTTTTTTTTTTTCCTTTCTTTTGGCTATTCACGTGCCTGTGTTTAGCGGTGAATGAATACAAACTGATACGTATGAATAACGTTCTGACCTCTTTACCATATTTTTGTCAATTATTTCTGTGTCTGGCCGAAACGACTAAATGCTTATCTAACTTATACGTTTCCATATCGATCGAGGAAGCTAGCTGTAACACCACATGCATTACTCAATAAAAAAGTAATAATAGCTTAAAACGTACCCGACTTTTCCACTTCTTATAAAATTAATTCGAAGAAAGTTCTCCTTTCGAATGTCGAAAACTAAAAACGTAGGATCCTAGAAGCACCTTTGCCAGTTCTCCTACATAAAATATTTTTGCCAAACGAGTGCAGGTTACTTTAGGAAAGTGGCTAATACCCTCAGAGACAGGTGGTTGGTGCTTGGCGACTTTTTTGAGGTAAAAGTAGGGTAGTAAGGTAAATGGGTAAACTTTCAGTCAAGTTATTTTTTAATGTAGTTTAATTCTTTCTTGACAGATGGGACATCATATTTTAGTAAGATCACTTTCAGCGCATGGTACTACAATGATGATGATGAAGGTGGAAATGGATATAAGTTCGCTGTTAAAGATAATGTCTGCTCTTGAATTCCCTCATGTCCTGCCAAAAAACGATTTCTATGACTCTCTTAATATTATCCTCTCAGACCTTCGCAGCTCCATCTTTCAACCCCAACCTCCAATCTCAGAAACATACGACTTAGAAAATAGTCTAACACCGCACATTACAAGGAATAAAGAAGCCGTGTATAAGTGAAACAATGCATTAATTACAACCGGTACACTACCTAGCCCCCCCCCTGCCCCGCTGCCCCCTCAGAGAGGGTGTCTCCTTGATTTACGGCGCTCCTACCCTGGAAAATTATTCTCCATTCGTGATTTACTACCAGCGCGTTTTTACCTGCATTATTTAACGATACTACAACATATATTATACTCTATACCTTAAGCAACAGAGTTGTTATTTGATTGTGGGTAATAATATGTAGTTTAGTATATCCAGTAATTGCATAGGTATCGTTAATTGTTGTGATTGCGGCAGTCATGCCGGTTGAGACACGAACGCGCACACACACAAACACATACACATAGACTCACACAGACGTATTCTAGACGTGACAACGGTGTAAGGAGGAAATCCCGGGTGTATTCCAAGAGATTTTTATGAGGTTCTTACAGTGACGACATTGATAGCCGTAAGCCGACGTAGGTCTTTTGTTTATGCCAAATGAGAGGATGATGGGAACCCTTGACCTTGTGGGATGATTGATAACAATGCGTTGGAGATGCGGGATCCTTATCTTTGGTCGGATCAGTGTCGCTAGTTTGTTGTTCATTATTGTTAAGTTTGGTCTCAAGTAAAAAATCAACGACTCTTGCTTCTCGTTTGTAAGTACAAGCACGTTTAGGTCAGCTAGTATCTTCAAGAAACTGCAAGCACCAATGGTCATGTAGCGCATTAATGATGATTGCTCTATCAAAGGTTACTATCAACACTCGTCTCTGTAGTCAGCTGGATGGGCAATTACAGCACTAAGAGACATGGTTTAGAAGTAGGACACTTAAGAGCAGCGTCCATTACGTCACGAGCGATAATTCATTGACGTAAAAGTACATAGCAACACCAATGGCCGCCACATCTAAGCGCATCGCCACGCGATTAATCGCGCACCGCCGTCCATCCAAGTCGGCTTCAGACAACGGCAGTAAACCACGCGTCGGGTCGCGCGATCGATTCCCGTGCGGTGCACCCCTTTGTGCCGGCGCGACAGGTGGAAGAATCGTCTTTACTTTATGTTAAGGGAAGGCTTTTTGTGGAGTTTTATTTTTTGAAAAGGTAATGGTATTGGATTTTTAGGCGAGAAAGTGATTTGTATGGATTTTGGGTTTCGTTTGCTTTTGTTGGTAATGGATTAGATTTATTTCATTAGGTAGCTTGATTTTCTGAAATCAAATTTAACATGCAAAATATTGCCCAAAAAACTGCTTAAAAAATTAACAGCAACATTCCAAACGAGACTCAAGACGCATTTGTAAGATAATATGTAATTAGCGATTTAGCAATATGTCAATAATATCTTTGACATTCGTACTTAACATATAAAGCGCCACATACAACACCTACGAAAAGTCGATCCACCGATAAACTTGATACATTTGCTAGGAAATAGACTTACAGGTACTCCACACAAATAAAAAAAAAGAAAGTACAAAATAGAAATTCTGAAATCCAAGTCCCAACCGCACCGGACAATACGCGCAAACAGAAATATTTTCGACCGATTTACCGCCGTAGCAATATATCGTAGCGCTCTACGGCGTAGCACAATGGACTCGTAGAGCGTGGCGTAGTGCGGCGTAGCCACGGCACGTGAAAGCTAGGGTAGCATATGTTTAGAACATCCTGGGACATGTTAAATTTATGACTCCCATTTACCAGATTTTGTATGGAATTATACTTACAATTCTTGTATCGCTTCTCGCCGCAAAAATGAAATTGGAATTTTATACGAGTACGTCGTAAAATTTTTGAACGTGGTTATAAAAATTCTGTTTATTTTCTGTGAACACATAACAAAAATATATATTGTAACGTCGTTTGAGTATTATAGTCGCGATCATAGTAGACGAGTTTCCTCTCAATGTCACCCGTCAGTCAAAATAACATTCAGTTTAAATAAAATCAGTTCGTAAAATCGTTTTAGAATATTGTATCCATGTCATGTATCTTCAGATCATTAGATCTCTGTGGAGCGAGTGTATTAACACTCGCTCCACAGTACATAATCGCAGCGACATTAGCCGTGAACACAGCCGCACACAACCTGCTGATAATTTACGTGTTCGTGTCTGTATCTCACAGGTGGTTCTACCTATTGCTGTTCTCATTATGTTACAAACATTCATTATGTGACTATCCTTGTCCTTTACGATATTCCCCTTTGCAGGCTTTTCATGATTTATTTTAAAATATTAGTTTTCTGAAATTGTGAAACAAACTTAATATAATTTAACACTCCTTATTTTTAACATATTTTAAAATATACTTAAAAAGGTGCTCTACCTAAAAAGCGAGGTGATAACCTAAGGAGTTATGACGTATAAATATTATTTTAAATTAAATTTGAAACTTTTCTGTCTCTCTACACGAGCAAACTTCTCCTTTATTTTTTTATCAGCCCAATTTAATGTTAATACTAATGAGTAAGGTTCCTAAAGGTCCTGACGCATGGTGTCCTCAGTGAAAGCCTGCAGCAGCCTCGCGGAGGCTCCATTGGACCGTCGCCAGTGAAACTCGAGCATGACCGGACTCGCAGATCGATGGGACAAAACAAAAAAATTAGAACACTCATTGAAATGAGCCAAACACGAGAACAATTCTATATTTTTTTTTTTTTTCAAGTTTTCTCTCTGAAAACTTATTTTGTAGGACCTCGTCCAATCTTCTCTGATTGCTGCATTAACATTTTTGTTAAACGAAATTACAGATGTTTACTGTTATGTTTCTTTTCCGATCATAATTTTAATAAGAAAGGCGACAGAAGTGATCAGTAATTAGAAGCAGGACATAAAGTAGAAATCTAATTATTGAGTGTCTGAGTAAGTTTGTACTTAAGATGAAGTGAGAAATGAATGACTGTAAAATAAAATAAAAAAAAATTGGAAAGCAAAGAAAAGTAGATTACACGAACTAATAGTATTCGACACCAAGGATAACTATATTTCTTTGTATTTTGTTGAGGGTTTACAATCTTAAACAAAATTAAGAAAATTGTCCCAGACGCTTTATTAAAGCTATATCAATAAAATAACTGTCAGTCTACTGTATCCACACAATTAAGTTTCATCAATACAATACGAACATAATTGTTCAGAACAATTTAATTCCATAACAAATAACAGGGATAGCTTCCTATGATTACAGAGTATCAGCGCTATGGCGCCCGTACGTATGCTTTCCGTAGGGTCGATCACGATCTAAAATGTATCTTATTACTTTAGAGGTAGAGTAGGAAATATAATATTGGTGGAGGTTATGTAGCGCGTCTTTCGCTCCTTGGGGAAAGCGTCAAAGCCTTCATTAGACAAGTGTACAGCGATATGAGCGCGCACAGACGGAGGAGTGCCGCAGGGCGGTAGGCTAGGCACCTAACTATATGTATTGATACGCTTCTAAAATATCCGTATTTTTTTTGATAAGGCAAGATGGAGTTAGCAAAGAACGCGTTTATACATAGTAAACTGTTGTTTTTCTTCAGTATGCTTTTATTAAATTTCACTTAGTTCTGTAGGCTTTGCTAAAATGATTTAAAATCAAAGTGGAAAATAAAACCATTTCAACAGAATTTGATCAATGTAACGAACTATGTCACAATCGGATAACGTTAAAAGGAATTTCAAGTGCCTTTATTAAGTTAGAATTGAGAAACTGATTTCGCTCGAGCACTGACTCGTGTAGTCGCAGTCATGACTTATTCGTCTTTTTCCGTCTGGGCGAGTATTAAATCATTGCAGCATTGTTATTGGAAATTGTGAATTCGCGTTGCACCTCAATATTTCAATGCTTAAGTAGTTCGTTTGCTTTGTTTCGTTCACAAACGAAGCCAGTCGTGAGACTTGCTCTCGATTGCTCTCCTCCGAGTATTTGCTGCTCTCCTTCGCTTTTTGTACTGTTTGTTTTTACTTCGAGTACTAAGTTGGTAGGAGTTTTGTATAAATTAATGTTATAAGTATCCGACTGTGGCCAACTATTTCGAAGTTTACAAACAAACAGAGTTGATGTTGAGAGTTCTTTGTTTTGATATAAAAGCGTTCGTTGATAAGATTTCTTCGCGAAACTTTTTAGTGTTCATTTTGTTTGCTGTTTTCTATTGAGACTGCAATCCAATTTGAGAAGAAGTATTATTTTTTAATATAAAATACTGTTCGTTCGCGCGGCTGCATTTGTAAGGCTTGCGGAGCGAGACTAATATCCTCCTTATCTCAGAGTTTCCTTTGTCTTTATAAACTTGGAGAAATGCTATGAATTGAAGATTTTATTGAACTTAGTATCTATCCAATATAAAAGCAAAGATATTACATTCGCTACAAATAAAACTGAGTCTCATAATATATAAACGTTAAGTAAGTACTATGAGACTGTCTTGTTTTTAGCGAATGTAATATCATTGCTTGAACTTGTTGACAACTGAACAAAATATTTGAAAGGACAACGAACTGTTTGGGGCTTGAACCTTATTCATGGGTCTCCATGCCCACGAAAACTATATGAAAAAAATACGTATGTATATGTTAACCAAAGCAATCAATCAGGGTGCACTCGCACCGCTTTGCGGGGACACCGCACGAATATCTAATTTTGTTTGTTACCCCGCTACCTCCTGGCACTCCCCGAGGGCACCGCGCAGGCGTCGAACACCCCAAATCCTGGCGGACGTTGATGGATCACCCTTAATGACAAGCACCGAAGGGGCGATAGGGTTGTGCCCCTTATCGACACTTGTTATCGATAAAGTCGCTTGTGGAAATTGGTTCGATAAGATCTAATTGTTTGTCGGGGTGGTATCGTGGTGGAATTGATTGGTATTATTAGAGGGTTAGTTTTATGATAGTTTCTTGGCAGTTTTCTTCGTGTCTGTGCATAATTTTTGATACAAATCTTTTTTCAACTTATTTTAGGATCCTTTAGTTTGTATTTTTCATAGACATTTTGGTTTGTATAGAAATGAGTAACAGTTATTAGAACAATCATACTATCGTTGTCACAGTACTAATAATAATTACAAAAGTTTACTCAAGTATTTGAATAATTTTGTACAAAGAAAAACTTCATCACTGTATAAATCACCATTTTCACTGAAATCAACTTGCACGTTACATTTACTCAATTATCGATGTCGACATTTCACACAACATTCAATCCACCCTTCGGCACAGCTTTCGCACCCTACACAAGCACTTACTACAATAGTATGTATTAGATATTAGCGGCCCGTTTCCCTCATTCGCTAGTACTTTTTATTTTAGGCGTTGTATCGACATCGTTATTGTCTGCTAGTGTCGCATCACTAGAACATATGCGCCCTTCGCGTGCTCTCGACACAATCGCATTAGAAATTAGCGATTCATGCTTTTATTTAACTGTACTTCTTGTTGCTTCTGTTAACTTTATGCTTGTATTTTCGCTTAGAATGTGATCGGCATATTAAGTGGTAATACACGTTGTTTAAGCAATGCTGATGACGATGTATTTACCTAAATGAAATGTTAAGCGAGCTAAATATATTTGTGGGGGGAGGACAGGTGTATGACCGTTCATAGGTGGAAAAGGAATCTAGCGGAGTTACGTGTTTGTTTTAAGTACCGCACGCCGCACGGGTCGATCGAAGGTTAAGCTACTCTGGCCAAGGTCAGTTTGTGGATGAGTGCCCATCCATTACAAAACAACACCGTGCCTCGGAAAGCACGTTAAGCCGTTGGTCGCGGATGTTATTCATAGATCTTTGCCAGTCGTTACGGGTAGTCAGAAGCCCAAAAGTCTAACAACCAGTCTTACCAAGAGTTATCGTATTACCCAGGTACTGTGGAGGTCAAATAGGCAGTCGCTGCATGTAAAATACTGGTATTCAGCTGCATCCGGCTATACTGCAGAATAATTGATTTTATTGAGGAAATCTTACAACATTGTAGTTTGGCAGCTGCATCCTAAAACTACAAATTCTATAGGTATGCACATGACCAAGTTGTTAGTATGCACACGATATCTTACGAAGAGCGCCAGTTGAATAATAAAATATAAAAATATATATATATTTAATGGTTTTAAAGTAGCTCAATCATTATCTACCTCCAGGGGAGCAACATGCTGAGTCCAACGACCCCCTGAATGTAGTGATAATGGTAAAAATACCCTCTAATGGTGAACCTTTGTCCAACAATAGGACTTCTACCTCCGCCTGAAATATAAATGAAATCACGTAAATAAATAATCATGAAATTCGTATAATGTAAGGTTACCGAGGGTGAACACATCTTTATTAATAAATAATAGACCTGTATGATGGACGGATGGACTAATACCAAGTCCATTGCCCGTTGTATGCGGTAGTTAATGATGCCAGTCACGGAATGCCGTCGATGGAAAGCTATTTTACAACGATTCCCCACCGATTGTTGGGGGACGCTACATTTGGGGACCTGAGCAAATTGTTTTACAGTTTTATTATGGTTGTTTTCGATTGCTTGTCGTGTCGCTTCCGATTCAGTTACCAGACAATAATACCAAGTGTCTACTTGTGGTTGGAATATTTCCACTTTGCAGTTGGATATCTTGCAAAGTTATAAATCAAATCAATTTATTTGCTATAATAATAATAATAATAAGGGCCTGATTCAGAAGGCAGTACTCCTCGATACGGCTCGCATTGTGAGGAGGTTTCTGTCTCTGGAGCCCTAACCACCGGTAGCTTGGACCCTGCTCCCGACACCGGTGGATCACTATTTTTTAAATGTTTTTTTTATAATAATATTTAAAAATGTAATAAAATAAGAAAATTTAATAAATAAACGACATAATAATAATAATAATATCCCTGGACATTTCACACAGCGCCATCTAGTCCCAAGCTAAGCAACCTAATGCTTGTGTTATGGTAACAAGATGGCCGATAAACTACTTACATATATAAGTATCGGTACTATTTTGGTCTTCACATAAGTAATTATACAGATCCATAACACTTAGTCATAATAATGTGACCTGCAACGGTATAGGTACAGTCACGAGCAAAGGTATGCATACACTCAGCTTTTTTCAAAAGCGATTTACTCCTTTATTTTTTTAATAAAATGGTATACTGTTACTCACATAGCGTTTTCGAACCCATAGGTTTATGTAATGTGTCGCATTACAAAGTTGCATTCGTTATTTCACGAAAAAATTGCAATCAAAAGTTGCCAAGTGTTGACATATTGGTGCTCGTGACTGTACGGAGCTTATATTTTTTGGGAAATAAAATTGTGTATACCTAGTATGAATACAATTCTGATGGAAAACAATACTTTTCTTTGCAATTGCATTGTAAGAAAGAGCTAAAGCCAAAAGAGTAACCTATTTAAGAAAACTATAAACAACACTCAAGGAACACACAAAATATGATAAGAAAAGACACAGTAAGCAGCAGTAGCAAAGGAAACGCTTTCTATTTAGCCTTTTACAAGCAGATTTTCATACGTATTTCGATTGCCCTCGAACATTATTCGCCCCTCACGGACCGAGATTTTCGTGTATTTGCTCGCGATTTTGCGCGCAGAGTAAACGGACTTCAAAGGGTACGTTTTGTTTTCTCTAAATTCGAATATAAGCCTATTTGCCTTTATTTCAGTATTCGGGAAACTGCTTTACATCTTTATGGGAGTGCAATAACTATACCACATGTTACCCAATACAAGAATACTGAATATGGTCATTTCAGGCTGTAAAAGTCTTCTGCCTATTTGTTGCAATGGTCCTGTCACAGATAACTACAATAAACAATCGTGAGGATATCACTGCTTTTACTATGCTTGTTGGAAAACGATTTCTATCTGTGTTTAGTTATGATCCAATTATGACCAAACATAAGGATGATGATGCAGGACCAGGGAAGCATGCCACGAAAGAGAGGTGGCCTATACTCAGCAGTGGGTGGAACAAGGCTGCCATTGAAGATGATGATGATAAGGATATGGATGATCCGGCTGTTATCCGTTTTGTTGTCGTAAAGCCACCATTTACTGTTAACCCAAATGGCATCGGACATCTGCTTCTTATCATAGCTATCGCTAGACGTAAAAAGTTTAAACTGAAATCTATTTCAGCAACGCGTTTTTCTTTGCAATTGTTTGCCCATTTTCAAACTGACACATCTGGTACAACGAAATCGGTAGAAAAAGTGCCATCAGCACTAAATAAAAATGGGAGCACACCAAAATAGTCGCGACAATTTAGACCTACCCTGATTAACGAGTTTTTTATTGAAGTGAAACAAACCCTCTTCTATCTAACAATGTTTATTTTATTTTTGGAAGCTTTAAAAATGGCGGTTCGTTTAATACCTCTTTAGTATTTACGGTTCATTTGATACGCACAAAAAGGATGCGCGCGTTTATGTGGACCATTCATCTTATCATCAGCGTCCACTCGACCGTTTGACCCTGTGACCCTGTGGGCTGACCTCTACCCGGACGCCATGAAACTGAAATAGCCCGGAGCTGTGTATGTATTGTGTCAGCGAATGTATTTTTACAAATATACGCATTACTTCAGCTCAAAAATATCTAGTAGTAATATACGTGGACAATACGACAATAAATGCAAATACTGGCAATACTTATGCATAGGAGTACTTTGAAACAATCAAATAGGTCTTTACATTGAATTTGAAAGTGTTTTTTTTTTTTCAAATAAACGAAATAGTAGTGATGGGTTGACTGTAGGTTTTACCAATCTTTGAACAGCTATAGTGACTAAACTATTGGATATAATTTGGTTGAATTTTTATATACAGACTGCAAATGTCATTAAATATACGAAGTTTAATTTATTGTCTCATAGTCGTCTCCACCTTGTATTATGTTTGGTGTACAAGAAGGTCGGCTCGGTCGTCTTCGCCTGTGAGAATTATCTTAATTCAAGAATATGAAGTTGATTTCTACAAAAATAAACTGTTTATATAATTTGTGACTTTTTCCTTGACGTTCAAAAGTGCTTTATAAGTGCCTATTGGAAATAAATGTTTGACTTTGACTTTTGTGCTCAATTATCTGCCGGCGCATACAGACAAGCACGCAAGTAATTTCATAAGTACTTCATATTGACCAATTTAATTCAATACACAAAAATATGTAAAGCTTAGAACACATAATTGTCTACATGAAACTCGGAACTCGTCGCATCATGAATAAAACACGCCTATGATACGCAGGCTGCGATAAACAATATCACATAGCTTATTACCATCAAAAGGAGCACATTTCCTTTTAACTTATTTAGAGACGGGAAGACACTCAGTATCTTCCCGGTTCGTAACATTAGCATAATCGACTTAACCCTTCCATGCAGGGGACGCGTTTAAATTACCCTGTGTTACCCTGGCATGGCGGGGGCAGGGTAATTATGCGTCCGCAGTTAGAGGCTCGGATAGTGGACTGTAGAGCAAGCTTGTAATTAGAACTAGGCTAATTATTGACTTTAAAGATCGTGTGTGGCTTTCCCGGAAGGCTTTGTGGAAGTATTAGTGGCACACTTTTTAAATAGTCTGGTAACGTCCGGTGGTCTTTTTCTTAGTTACTATAAAATTCATTAGCCTAACACTACTGATAATGGATCTTCTATAGTATCATATTAAATTGTTGAAGAAAGTACCTATTGCCAAAATCACCGTGTCAGATGATGAATGATGATGTGATGGTCAATCAACTCAGCATATCGCAGTCACTGCTGGACATAGGCCTCTCCCAGGCTGCGCCACAACACCCTGTCCTCCGCCTCCGCAGTCCGTCCCAGCGACCTTTTTAAGGTCGTTGGTCGTCGGACGGTGGTGGTACTTCTTATCAATATAATACAGGCTTTTTTCATTTGTGTGGTTATCTTATCTGGAAGAAAAACATTGCAATATTTTAGTTTCTAGGTACTCAATAGAACAGTTGCTAAGTCTGCTCCACCTCGTTCTTACTCGTTACAGTTGTAATGGTAATCATATCATTTGGTTTAAATAGGTTTTTATTTAATTTATCTTTAATAGATTATTTTCCATATCTATTAAAGATATCTGGTACTTGTTGAACAGCCTACACTGTTCTGCCATACCTATAACAATGTTATTTGCATATCGTAAAAGCCAATTATGTTTAAAAGAGTAACTTTCTTAAAAAAAAATAAGTTTATTGCCGGCTCTTCTCCTTAGGAAACGACCAATTGGAACCGTGCACCTAGCTTTTACGTTTCACAAATGCCCATGTAGGTTTATGTGGAATAAAATATTTTGATTTTGACCGCTCGGTTTAAACGAGAACCATAATCGTAAAAGTATCGATAACAACGTAATATCACTAGTGTGAAATTAAATGCCATAGCTATGTGCATACGAGTATTTGCCATTATATTCCACTGAATATTTATACATGCATATGAGCCCGTTGACCTACTGCGGAAGTTTCCGTCAGTTCCACGACGTATTTGCTTCAAGTTGGCCTGAACTAAGTTTGATGTACATACAGTAGCTAAACTTCCAGGGTAATTATATAGATAAAGGCTTTGACTGTAGTATGTGTAGGGTCATGTGGAGATTCATTCAGAGAGTACCTTCCTATATTTAGATGTCCCTTGTTTAATATTATATTAGATCCTTTTATAAAATAAACGGTGATAAACAGGGTGTTTCATTCATAGAGTGTACCTATTTAGAAAACCATAACCAGGATTTGTCAATACCAGACTTGAAATAGCCTGTTACATCATCATCAATTTGCTCTTATTTTTCAAAATACATGTTCGTCGTATTTTCCTGTTGGCTCTCATATTCTGTCTGTATTTGTTATGGTGTACATATTTTGCCATAAAGAAAGGAAATATGTTTTTTGGCACATTTGATTATTGTCATAAGTACGAGTACACACAATGTGAAAAGGAATGACTTTATTCTAAAAGAATATAGAATATTGTGTGTGCCTCACAACAATAAGACTGGTAAAAGTATTTGATCTAATTATTTGTCTATAGTATCATGGAATTAGAATAGGCTTTCAGTAGTATTTGTAACTGGAAGGAAGTATAATTTTTAATACGATTCAGGTTTAGGAAAACCCAAAGCATTTTACCATATTACTTGTATGTAACAAGCATAATTATTACGACAATCGAAACTCCAAATCACCAACCTAATTAACCACAAGTTTTCCCTAACTGATCGTAATCTATAAACCCTTTTCACATACTACGGCTACCGGATAGTCAGTACCGGGGAACCGGTGGTGAAGTGTATACCGGCACAATTCATACGGCATTCCCATACATGCACTACCGCGTATCCGTTGCCGGTTATCCAGCTACAGAAGTTTGTGCCAAGGGGCTTAGTTCCATGTAAGTTGCTGTGTTTGACCTTAAACATAAAGATGTACGTATGGCGGACGATATTAACACGCAAAGTTTCCGTCTGTTTATAATAGCTTGTGTTGGACCAACTTCTGTGACTTATGTTAAGTTCCTACTTACTTAATTACTCACTAATTTCTATAGAAATACGTTAATAACTCTTCCTATATTGAATGGTACTGAGAACTGTTTTATTGACTGCGACTGTGTACATATAGGATTAATTATTTATTTTACACAACTTGATATATATATTTAACTTTTGTTCTCAGATATAAATGCTGACTATTCCCAGACTATCGGGTAAGTAATATTTTATTTGAAAAGACGGCATTTTATTGTTATTGTCGGCTCATTGTGTGGTCTTTTAAGGACCGTGATACATACTACTTATATACCTATCTATTATTAGACGGCTAATTCAGTAACACCGTTTGTGTATCAAGGTGTTCTTCAATGTAGCGGGATTGTCCGAAAGGGTTACCGCTGCCCTGGAACATAAAGGGCTAAGGAAGGAACACGGGTGGGTTTTAGTCAGTAAGAGTCTGACACTCCCTCCGCTCCACCCAGAGCGGGAGGGGTCATTTGATGATTTCCCATCCACAAAAAAAAAGGTGTTCTTCAATGAAGTAAAACCTTGACCCTCCTTACCCGCAGCCCATATACAAGTCACATTCATTTGTTTCACGCATTCTTCATCCTCACTGAACCATAATCATAACAATCACAAATGAAGCATATTTTAACCAAAACAAGTCTCAACTCAATGTACTAGCATCGCAGTGCATACCACAGACGCACAGACCAGCAGACGCTTCGGACAGGAAACGGAAGCTGCGCGCGCGCTTCTCGCTGTAAATCGCTCGGCGCGTGCATTTCGCTGTCATCGCGCGCACAACGTTCTCGCTAGCAGTAGGATGCGCCTGATTCATTGTTGTGAGGGAATGTGTCAGGTTTTTTTTGTTGTTTCTCATGTTTAATTTTATATTTTGAGTTGTTATAAATGATGGGATAAATTAAGAGTTTTAAATAGGATTCTGATTTAATAAGTCTATGATAGGAAAATGTAGAATTATGGTTTGATAAGCATACGTAATTATCTTCTTTTTTCTGGAATGGAATATGGACAGTTGGGAACGTTTTATTGTTACTGAGATATTAATTAGTTCATATGCACGACAAACTCAAGAGAAGAACCTGTTTTTTTTTTGTAAATTTATGATCTATTGGGATGGGCCGAACGTGGTGTGAACCGAAAACGAACTTCGGCTGAACATTCGGTAAAAATAAAAAGGTTCGAACGTACTTTGGTTATTTTCTCGAGAGTGACACGTCAAATTTTATGTAAATTTTAAATACCAGTAGGAAATGAGATTTAATATAACACTTTTATAAAAAACGTGTGGTTTGGCGATAATTATTTCAATGTCTAGATGTAAACATTGATGTTTAGAATACTTAGTAACAACTAACAAACAATAAATAAATGCTTATGATTTTATTTTACTGGTTAAGTTTTATAATTTTTAGTCGAAATGTGAAGCAGTTTTCGGCCCATTCCTAATCTCGAGTACTGAAACTTGCTATTATTGAAACTCGATATGCACAATTCCTTTTGTTTTTAACAGCAAAAAGAATTTGTGAAATGACTTAAAATGAAATCTCGTTTCAACCATACGTGGTCACTCTACTGCACATAACAGCCAATCGCGTCGCACTTCAACTTGCGCCCGCGCACTTAACAAATTTACTGCACGCCATCTTGTATCTTATGCACTTACTGCCATCAAGTAGCGTGGCTCAGAAGGCTTGCAGTTACAGAGGTGAACTTTATGAACATGAAGGGCAGCATACCTCTATTCAAATTTATGTTTCCAATTGATGTTATTACAAGTTAAACAAATATCAACTTTATTCCAGTAGTAATTAAGTTGATTTCAGAGTGACTAGCATTATTTAAAGTCTTAAAAATGTTTGAAGTTGTATCGTAAACTGAACTTTATTATTTAGGAATTAAAGTAATTTTTCCAATGACTCATATTTGTTTACATGTTTGGCAAGCAAACAATTGGCGATCGCATAATAGGAAACACATAATTGCCGCACACGCACATGCCTGTAATCTCCAAGGGTTAGGTGGAGGTGTACCAGAGTGCACCCATACTTTACTAGTTATTTTTTAGTCCCATGCAATAGGGGGCGACACTTGCCATCAACTGGGCACGAATCCAAAGCCGGGCCTAAAAGTACACCTAATCCAGTCTCTACTTATGACTTCTAAGTACACGCCGAAGGATGAGTGAATGGTAATAGAATTCAAACAATACTGAACCCTTATAGCGTACACTCTAGTAATCACGATCTGAATCATATAGATAATCCAAAGCTTCGAGTGTTCGAAAAATTTGTCTGCCCAACAACGTAAATAACGCAATGAATGTTGTTGAACTGTCAAAATGAAAGCCATTCCTACTGATAGTGTGTTACGCAATTAACCCGCTGTTCTATCTAAGAATGCGGTAAACCACTCACATTTTGACACTTTACGTAGTAACAAAATAATGTGAAATGAAGAAAACGTTCAGTGCCATTGAGTGATATTTCTGCGCTTGTCTATATCGTGACTGCTCTGTTCGAGTTGGGTGGCCACTTCGCACTCTTCGCCGATAATTTTTGCAACATTGTTTTTACACCCCGTAATAACAACTTTAAAAGGAATTTGGACCTTAACTGTATAGAGTTTTGTTATGTTTTACTGTAGGTGTGTTACAGAATTTAATTGCAGTACTGTATAAACAAATATTGAACGTTTAAATTTATATCCTCATATAATATCATAAGCGCAGTTTAATTTGAACCTAGTAATCTGAGGCATAAGGTATGTTGTACAATGAATGCGTTAAAGTTCTTAATTGTAATACTTTGTAGAGAAACATTGGAACTTAACTTTGTTAATTAAGCGCTTCAATATTTAACTTAAACTTATTGGTGTTATTGTGCGACATAAAACTATTTTAGAAGAGTCGCTTTACTTTCATTTCGTCGTTTAAAAGCCCAACAGTAAATAAAATAGTTTTCGATTTTGTATTTTTCTTAAATAAACGATATTGTACACTGAAAATGCTGTTCAGCCTACCGTGCCTCAAAAACTAGAAGCCAGAGACCCGAAAATATAGCTTATACGTTAATAGGTTCTAGTGCCATGGAATGTTGGACCCGACTGTCATTTGTGAATCTGTGACACTGTCATTTGTGACCTGATCGTCAGACTTTCGGGTTCCTGACTGTAACCAGTCACTAACGCCTAGTTTTACCAGTGGGTATCGTATTACCCAGCAACTGTGTTGTGGAAGTCAGATAGACAGTCGCCCCATGTAGAATACTGGTATTCAGCTGCATCTAGTTAGATTGGAAGCCGACCCCAACATAGTTAGGTTCGACAGATGTTGAACTTACTTACTAACTTCATTTTGTATTATAATGTGTACCTATTGAGAAACTCGTACGTCATTTACATAAGCTGCACTAATCTGCAGTAAATGTAGCGAGTGCAGAGTAACAGTGTTAAATCATCGTAATACCTCCTGCCTTGCGTCCGCGCCGAGCGGTGAGCGAAACCACGTGTAGAGCCTGTATTCATAGTCTAGTACCCGATAGATAGAAAATAAGTTAGCTTACTTAGAAAAATAGAAACACAATTATTGTCACAAATATATATTAACATGTGTTTTTTTAATACACACACAATAATTCCTTCACAACATTTTCAAATGCATTTTGATTTATTTCAATACGTAAGGAAAACGTGAAGAACAACTGAAAGTTCGCCTCTTTTTAGCACCTTTCGTTAAGGACTTTATAATCTGCCATTCTGTACAAAAATAATTTTCAGTCCTTTCATTTTATTTCATAAAACTGCTTTTGTATGAAAACAAATGAAACTCATTTTTATTTTATTAGTTACAAGAGTACAATATACGGAGGAATTTAATTGGCAGCGACTTTTTATTACTCACTGGGCTATTTTACTTCGTTGCGTAATAAAGAGGGCTCCGTCATAATGGCCACCCTGTCTTTTATTCGCTTGTAATGACATTCTTAAAGGTACATCACGTTTTGTGAGTTTGAATCATTTTTATAGGCTTACAATTACGACTCATTCTTTCGTTTCCGAGACTTACCTGCTCAGGATAATGTAATGCCTTTATTAAATTAACATTAACAAGCTCAGGATATTTTATTAAAATGTAACAACGTTGAATCCTTAAAATCAATTTAGAAAGAAGAAAGAAAGAAAATACATTTATTTGCGGTAAACATGACGCAGAGAAAGAACACAAAAAAAAAACAAGTTGGGAGAAAATATTGCGTCACGTCCACGCAAACCGACCATCGGTCAGCATAAATGCTAAGACCCTATGCGAGACAGAGCCCCAGCGCTGGTTTTGAGCGACAGCCGGCGTTGACGTGATGACGTCAACCAGTTTAGCTCACACGGGTAGTCACCACTAGCCTCTGTTTTTACTTACACTTGCCGTGGTCCTAATTTACTTTTATTAATTACTCCCCAATAAGCCCCATCCATCCAACTACTGATTCTCCTCTACTAAAACAAAACTACATAACCAGACTATGAATACGGGCCCAGCATCGCTCGCGCATGTAACACGAGCTCGCCGCACACTGCGTCTTTGAAACCATAACTTTATAGTATCACTACAGTACAGCCAGTACAACATTATGCGGGATTAGTACCGACACACAGAGCCAGCACTGTCCAATAGCGGAGAGAATCGAGCACCTATCTCATGTTTAGATCCGAAGGCATTTCCGTTTGGCGACTGCGGTAGAGAGAACTGAAATATACTCCAATGATTCATTCGTGACGGCGATACTGAACATTCTGATTCAGGGTGTTCCAAAATTTCCCTACAATTATAATGTAAGTAATATGTCCTATTTATCCAGGTCACACTGAAGTTGCTCTCAAGTTGCAGACAGGCGCAGGCACTTTACTTTGAGTAAATAATTTCATCACCACTGCTCTCAAAACGGTGAAGGAAAACATCGTGAGGAAATTGCCGTGTCCTAGAACCAAACAAATTCGAAGATATGTGACATCTACCAACCCGCCTCCCGCGTGGTAGATTACAGCACACTTCCTCTCAAAGAGGGGAGGCCTGCTTCCCAGCAGTGGGAACATTATAGTCTGACTATGCTTATGCTATGCTATAAATATGTAACTCTATCTATCATGATCATTTACATTCCTAAACATGCCTAAAAGTCGGTATCTAAAATTAGACATAGAGATTAGATCCTCGCGGAGCATTCCAATGAATAACCATATCATAAACCCAAACTGGAAAACCAATCAGGTAACCGGCATGTCCTAGAACCAAAAATTGGAAGACATGCGACATCCACGTTACCAAACCGCACTGGGCCCGCGTAGTATATTATGGCCCAGTCCCTCTCACAGAAAGAGGACGCCTGTGTCCCAGCAGTGGGAATATTATAGGCTGATTATGTTATGTAATTATGTAGTTTAGTTTGTGACTTACCAACTATACTCACTCCATAATCTCTCCATACTCTTGCCATAATCTCGTAGTTGCCTTTTACTATAATCATGAGAAGATAGAGTATCTCATACTCTGATGGCAACCAGGATAACGAAACCAGGTAAACATTTTTGCATCCTTACCATGTCTTCAAACTTGCGTGCAACATCCGTGCAACCTGACAAATATCCCGATGGAGACACAAAGCAAGGTTTCCCATCAGTTGTGTCGCTAAAACGTTGACTCAATCAGTGTTATCGGGTTATTTTTTGTGTGTGCAGCCTGCGCCAGCGGGACAGTGTGGGTCGCTCGAGTGGACCAGTAATGCTTCACTCAGATAAAGATCTCAAGTGTTTGATATATGACGCGTAAAAACGATGGGTTTAGTGATGTGTGTTGGAAATTTTGTATTGTCGATTGAGTTACTTTATTCCAATTATTGGAACTGAGCTTTTCGAAATAGAAGTTACAAGTTTAAATATCGTTTTAGTACTTTTAAAAGCCTGTGATGTCCCACTGCTGGGCAAACGCGTCCCTACTCTCCTTCCACTTCTCTCTGTTTAAAGCTTCTGAGGACCAGTTCTTGTAATTATAATTAGTACTTATAATGCTTAAAATTTACTTAGGGCAGATTTTTCAATCGACCGATAATTTTTATTCGTGGAATAAAATTGACGTTTGACGGTTTTTATATGGAAGAACTGTCCAAAATTCAACACTATTCCTCCGATAAAGTTATCTGGCGCTGGAAAAATCAGCCCTTAATTTACTAACGGATTCTAAAGAGACTATGATCATGACTACATCTTGATGGTGACTTACCCTGTCACGTCATTAGTTTAATAAAACCTTTTTAATTTTTTACGTCATGGTATTGCAAGACTCATCCGCTTTTCCATCATTTTAAAACTCAAAATCATCAATATACTCGTAAAAGACTCAGAAATATTATCGATAAACCTTTTTACCCGTGCCCAACACTAGTGTCTCCACTAAGAGTGTCTGCTACCTGCGCGCACGCACTTGACGTCGCCAACATGGCGCGCAAATGTCGCCCCACAGCTTTTTTATTTTCCTTTTTTAACACAATTGATTCGTGGGCTGTTGAATGATAAAGATGTTAATTTTATGTGTATTTACATTAAAAATGTCCCAAGACTTGTTTTAAATAAGGATGGCTAACAGATTTTGATGCGACATTGTACATACTTATTATTCCTTGGTTTGTTTTTAGATTTAGTTTAGTCATTGTTTTTTTTATGGGTTAGGTTAATGGTAAGTAGAATAAAGAATATTAATTTTAAAAGTTTAATGAAATAAAAACTTAAATAAACTAAAACTAAACTAATAACTTACTCTAAACTAAAATTATAGAAAAATTGACATTGTGAAATGAAAATTAAATGATCACAAGTATTGTCACTCGTCAGTGTTTTAAGCAAGGCTAAAAGTCAGAACAGATGCTAGGCTAATCATAGATAGGAATAACAGAGGTGTTAGAACACCACTGACAACTATGATCCTGGAATCTCTTTGAAGTAGATATCCTTTAGTCATCGTCGTCCATTATGGTGCTTCCTTGATACATGCGGTATAAACCACATATTCCAAAATATTATGTGTAGGTATTCATGTTTACTGCTAAGTTCTACCGTAGAATTACTTTTAAGGAACCTGTTACGCAGTAAACAGCAAACTGATTTAAATTTTATTTATTAGATTATAACTAAATTACATGAATTGGTAAATATCTTCGTTAACGTATCGAGTTCCGAAATAGAAGTGAACCAATTTCTTATGCGCTAGTTTATATGATACTAGGGACGTGAGATAATAAAACATAATTAAGGAAAACACAATTCGAATGTAAATAAGAACAACTATTAACTATCTAATGACTTATTTACTAGGCAAGGGATGTACCAAATAAAGATACGATGTGTCTTAGGTACTATAGTAATAGTGAATGATGTGGTTATAATATCATTACAAACCCGACATCGACTTGACTTGTCTCATCTCTGGGTATTATCAAGTTACAAGCCAATAATCCTCCAATTCCGTGCATCATGTACCAGGCATTTAAACTACCTGTGACATCCGTTGTACCACGAACTGTTATCTAAGAAGACGAGACTGTGCGAAACGTTACCCAGACATGAGGTGCCATGGGACATAGGACGCACAGTGTTATCGATTCTCGTAAACTCCTGCTTAACTTCAGGAGGCAAGCAGGCCAAAGAAAGGAACAAAAAAACCGGGATAAAATTAGAACAGTGCTCAAAGCAGTTGACAAATTCAGTATTTATAAGGGAAATTGACGATTGATTTTAATTCGGGAATTTGATGCCAAGAAAATTCATACTGTTAACAGATAGGTAGTCAGGATTCTACAAGGAACTCTTGTATAGCAAGAATAGGTATGGAGATAAAATATTATATCCTTTGTTTATTACAAAGGATATAATATTCTATCGGAATGAATAATTATTATTCCTTTACACAAACATACTCATAAACTCAGCGATTCAAACAACTTGATCAGAAATGAATACTCTAAAACGATGAAAAATATCACGTTACTTCAATTTCCATATCAGACGATTGGCCCATAACTCTGATTCCATTCCAACTCATAATATAATGCACCAAACTACTCTGACATCCGTTGTTCAAGGAAACCTTATCTGGAAGGCGGGAACTTGGCGCTCGTGAAATGTGCCCAGACGTCATAAAGAGATACACGAGAACACTATATCATTGCTATCGAACATTTTATATTTTTACTTGAAATTCGGTCTGTGAACGTGGGTTTTTAAGCAAGTTCATTATTTTTTTGAATGTCGTCTCCAGGTCGTTGGGTAACCTTGCCTGCCAAGATGCTATATATTTCCATCATCACCTTCATCTTCTTAGTTCGTCAAATAATTGACTAGTTATGACGTAGGTAAGTTCTTTTCAATGCTTCTCAGGCCTCATTAGTTTACCTAATTTGTAGTAGTTAACTTCGAAGTGAATCAATATTGGTCACGTTTCAGTTATCTTGAAGAAATAGCAATGAATGCACAAAAGTATGTGGAAAATCAAAATCAAAAGTCATTTATTCAAATTAGGCTGAGAATCAGCACTTTTCGAACGTCAAAATTACAAAAGACAGTCCCCCAAAAACTCCCGCCCTTCACCACTTTTTAGTGCTATCGCTGGGAAGAAGAAGTGGCGCAACAAACTCACCAACAGCACAGCTGTCTGTAAAATAGAACTCATCAAAGCCATCCAATGATTTGATCCAGAAAAACCAGAGTTGTAGTACCAATGCATTCAACTACCTGCTACATCCGCTATTCTAAGAACATGTTATCCATCGTCGCAGGGCATCGGATCGTACCCCGGGCGTCCCAGGGTGACACTTCACTCTTATCGGCGGCTTGTCAAATATTTTTTACTTGCGTGGCGTGGGGTACGGGTTTGCTGCCAGTGCGAATTGTGACGTGTGAAGATAACTTGGACTCGATAATATCCTAATGCGTTTTGGACATTTATGAGTTTATGTTGAAGTTGAAACATCTTTTGTTCTGTACAGTCACGAGCACCAATATGTCAATACTTGGCAACTTTCAATTGCGATTTTTTTGTGAAATAACGAATGCAACGTTGAAATACGACAGATTACATAAATCTATGGGTTCGAAAATGCTATGCACATAACAACATAAAATTTCATTAAAAAATAAAGGAGTAAATCGCTTTTCAATAAAGCCGAGTGTATACATACTTTTGTTCGTGACTGTACCTATAATAAATTCTCGTGGTGGAGAGCAGAGCGTGTATACACTCTGCTTTGTCCATTTTTATATTAGAAAGTGGCTGTCGATTTTCTGTACAACACTAGAGGTAACAGTCCCAAACCATTTAAGGCATGTGTATTCCTCTACAAATGTATAAACCGAACTAATCATCGCACGAATAATATGCAAAAATAAAATACTAACAATGTTTGTTTGCCTTTACACGTTAAGAAAATCCTAAGCATATCAAAGAGCTTTCCTCGTCGACTCCCCGGCCTCCCATTCGGAAAATAAGACAACGGTAAAACAGTAGAAATATGTTCAAAGTTTAGCGATAAAAAGCGATACAACTTCACAGAACCTTTTATTGCTGTTCCGCTTTTTTAGCGAAGTACTTACATTTTATAAGTAGGTATATACAAGGTGTCGTTTTGCATCCTCGTCAAATTCAAGGAGGTAGGTAACTATGCTACTGAATCTCGACACGAATCAATAATAAAATAAGTAGGTATTTTTTTTTTTCTAATCTTCGGAAGTCCGCATGTGTGGGACACGCATTTTTAAACGCGGCCTGTGTGAGACCGTACTGTAACTGCCCTTTTACACACACATAAAAACGCGGCCGCTAATACGATACCATAACGCGATTCTTTTCTTTGAAAGTGGTGTATTCTGAAATACTGTCAAACTTAAGTAACTAAAAAACAAGTATACAGGGTTTAATTTAAATAGATGTACAAAACCAGGGATTGTAATTTTATTTGATTATTTATATCTTTCATAGTCTGACAACCAGTCTTACCAAGGGTATCGTATTATCCAGTAACTGGGTTGTGGAGGTCAGATAGGCAGTCGCTCCATGTAAAATACTGGTATTCAGCTGCATCCGGTTAGACTGGAAGCCGACCCCAACATAGTTGGGAAAAGGCTAGGCGGATGATGATTTATATCTTTCATAACAGCCTCCTGGAATTTGACGAGGATGCAAAACAACAGGGTGAATAAGAATACTCTGTTTTAATGATAGTGTGACCACTTACTTACTGATCGTCTAAATCTATTTGTCAAACCATTATTTCTCTTTCACTTGGTGTTTTTCTCGGCCTTCCCTAGGCTCTACCTTTCTGTCTAATCTCCTCTAAAGGCATTCCATTTCATCTTTATAGTAGCCCTTTTCTAGATAGAAACTGTAGGTACACGGTGTGACCGGGTTTTCTAGACCAACTTCGGCTTTACTAGTCAGTATCAGAGGATTCACGAAAGGAAAGAAAATTCGTTTGAGTCGCCGTCGCCGGACGGCCGGATACGGTGAAGAAGACTATAAGATAACACTGGATATATTGAAGTCACTATTATGTTGAGAATAGACATCAATAAACTCAGCCTATCGCATTCCACTGCTGGACATCGGCCTCTCCCAGCCTGCGCCTCAACACCCTGTCCTCCGCCTAACGCATCCGTCCGTCCGTCCGTCCCAACCACCTTTCCTTCTTAACGTCATCGGTCCATCTATCTGGCGTCATCCCATTCTACGCTTGCCGATACGCGGTGTCCACTCTAGGACTCGTCTGCTTCGACAAACATCACATAAGACAGACACATCGCATCTTTTTAGACCTATGAGATGTGAGCATATTGACTTCCTTATTCATGTAGTTACCTCTCTCTCAGAAAACGTTATTTTATTACATTGCCATTTTCATTTTCCGTTACTTACTTCGTTCAGGATAAATGAAACAATCAGTCAAACGCCTTAAGTGGGTCCGTGATTTGGGTCCGCGTCCATTGTTGCGCGGCACGGCATTGTACGCGCTGATTTGTCATGTTCTATTGTGTGCTGTACCGCCACTGGAATGAACGCAATTTTAGGAATGTGGCTCGAAATTTTGCTTTATACATTTTCCTCAATTTCGATATTTTTTCGCTTTGAATAGATTTCAATAAGTCAAAGAGCAAATGTGTTGGAGTGAATTTGTGGCAAAGTTTTCATTAAAGAAAATTATTTTATTACGAATTCTTGCCTTTAGATCATCAATTGTTTAATATATCCTTAATCAATGGTACAATAGATATCTACTTGAAAGTAAATTCGTATCTGACATGAAAAGGAGTAAAATAAACACCACAATGAATGAATGAATTGCACCGATCCCAGCGTGGTTTGACTAGACACGATTAATCGAATGAACCCCAAGATTCGCACTAGCGCCTGCAGCCTCATGTTCATGGTGCTACAGAGACCATTGCATATCAAGGAGTAGACCGGGAGGCGCGAAGGAGTAAAATAAACAGCACAGTTAAACAATAATGTATGTTCTTCTTCTTGCATCTCTTCAGTAATGAATCGTGAAACACCACATGACCCATGCCAACAACATCTTACCATCTAATCAGCATCAAACCGATATCACTAAGAGCACTTCCTATTATCCCCCCTCCCTCTCAAATTATGTTCACCATTAATTACAATCATTCGTCATCCGTCAATCCTCGTTCCCGTGTCGTGTGTCAGAGGACTCGCGCGGCACTTAGGCGTCAAGTTGCATCGCCCACGAGCCTGCCCCATCCAATCCGCCGAAACGTCAGTACTCCACATTTATTTAATTTGTACTCCATTGCGCGGCGACAAGTACCTCCATATATTTTAATTGGAATAAAACGAAGCTTGGATGACGACATTTTTGGGGAAAATATTGCCGCTGGCAATTTGTCTGCTGTGAGTAAAAGCTTTAAGTAATGATAACAGGAGATGTTTGTGGTGCTGGAATAAATTAAATGCTTCGGTGAAACCGTATATTTTTGGGCATTGGGGTGCTTTATGTGTGACCATAGTATACTTGCTCAAGTACTACATCTAGCGCATCTTTGCTATTGCTAGTAGCCTAGTTGACTGTCTCTAATATTTCCTCGAGGAAAAAATGTATGCAAAGATAACGTAGACATACTTACATACGTAGCACAAAAGAGGATTTCGATTTGAAACCCATCATTATTAAACCCAACCCGTGACCCAGCCTTAAAAGGTTTTCCTCTCATTCAAACACACTTAGCCTGAACCATATTCATCCATGTTTGGAGGCCCCGCCATTCCACTACCTACACGTTCTCTATAAACTCATATCCATAAACATTTAGTATCGCCAAGTATCAGAAATCGTCTCAAGTCTCACTTTATAAGTAAAACGTTGCACTAGGGCTGCCCCATTAGGTTTAGTGATGTAGTTAGTGTATGAAGTGATGGCTGTGTTTCACAGTATAATGTTGTGTTGTATGGGATGGAGCGGAAGATATCATTTCCACACGCGTGGTTCTTGTTACAGCCTTATAATATTGAGCTCGACGCAAAGTAAAGGTTGCAATTGTTTTAGAGTGCGAAAGGTTTCGCTGTTTCTTACGTGAACATGTCATGAGATTGCCGCATTATTCAGATAATATGTCAAACTTGACAATTATTTGTATGTATACCAATTCTACCAATTCTTATTTTGTGGTCAAAAAATTCCATCAGTAGGTCGGTAGCGCGGCTGACTGCCCAGCATAATTGCATAACACACTATCAATCACAAACTAAATCATTCTGAAGGATATTGCTAATCCATTGCTTCGTATGTTCGAAAAATTGGTCTGCTCAACAACGTAAATAACGCAATGAATATTGCTGAACCATTAAAATGCAAGCCATTGCTACTGTTAGTGTGTTACGCAGCTACCCCGCAGGATCAGCCGGAGGAACGCTCGATACCGTCATTCGTAGTTTCATTACTTATACCACAGTCTTTTGATAGCAATGACTGCTTTTCTTCTGTTGAATGTTTTTTCGTGAGCACAGTTGTGACGGGTCGTCAGAAGCCCGAAATCCTGACAACTAATCGTAACAAGGGGTATCATATTACCCAGTAAATGGGTTGTGGAAGTAAGATAAGCAGTCACTCCATGTAAAATACTGGTATTCAGCTGCATCCGGTTAGACTGGAAGCCGACCCCACATAGTTGGGAAAAGGCTAGGCAGATGATTGTTTAAAGGAAAAACCGCGTACACATAAAGGAAGGTGCATAGGCGACGTTGTGTAGTCTAGCCACTGTCGTGCTACTTATGAGCGCTCAATTGGTCAGAACAGCGCACCGCGGTGGAGTGGAGGTATAAAGTGCCACGCTATCTTTATTCGCTACATGGACTTGTCAACTTGTAACTGTTATAGTGTGTATACAGGAATAGAGTGACCCGTTTAAATTAAACAGGCTCAAATTGTGAAGTTATCAGTTTTATAATTTTAAATTGTATTAAATTGTATTTATTAATTTTAAGACCACGATATCGCATACACGTAATGATAGTAATTGGAGATTTTTAATAAATAAATAATATCGAGGCCTGAATACGGATACGTAGAAGGAGATTTTGTTACTGTCAACCAATCATCCAATTAGCTCATCACAGCAATGTTCCATTTAATTCCTCCCGTGCAATATTCTCATAGCTTGTACAGTTACGAGTAAAATATTGAAAGATTGTGCATATTTGTGAAAGGAATAAATTAGTAAGGTAGACACCATTTATTGGTTACAGCTATACCATGTTATGTGTGGATTGGAGGATCTTCTTCTTAGCGTATCGATGGCAAATACTTCAAACATCTTTGGCCCAAAATTCAGCTGCTCGAACTCCGCTTACTGACGCAGTCATAAGATCATCAAGTGCACAGGTGACAGGGAATGCGGCGCGGGATGGAACGTGAGCCATTGTTTGTGAGGATGTGCACTAGAGATCTGAGCCGTCCGTGAACCCCCTTCTGTGGAGATTATCTTTGCATACTTACATATTTTGTAAGCATTTGGTAGTAGTATTATTAGGACGGGTATTAATAGGTATGTGTATTATTTCAAATGCCCTTTGATATGAAACCTTGCACCACAACCCGTCGCACGCTGAATACACAACAGAGCCAATAGCACGGCTGATAAAGTTCTCTAATATTGTGGCCGATGCGATGTCGCGCGGATTATTTTTAATTTTGTGAGCACGCCGAGCGATTTGTGACAACAATCCTGAGGTGTGGAGTAAGTTGCAGGCGGGTAGCGGGTGAGTCGGTTTTTTAAGAATTTTGCATAGTTGGTGGTTGAAATAGAATCGTCAAACTTGGCAAATATTCGGTGATCGGCGGACAGTGACTAGGACTACTGCTACTACATCTAGGTCGTAAAAGACCATAGAAATTAAGTTATTCAAATTTTTATATACATTTCATCTTTCAATACCAATTAGACATGCTAATTGGTAACTTTTTGTGTAGGCTTAAAATAGTACATTACGATACGAGTACACGTATCGTATACTATCTTATAGCTCATGTAACTCGCACTTAAGTCACGATTTTCTGTGTAAAAATGGACTACTTAAGTCACAGAAAAGCGTGACTTAAGTGCGAGTTTAGATCACACAGTGCCATAATCATTTGTTAACAACGAAATTGTTATAATCTGTCCTAATCTCCATGAATCAATCTGGATGCATAATCAAACGAAAATACTTACTTACTAAAACCGAATGCACCTGTCTAAAGTATTGTTTTGTAGAACTCATGTCGATTATATTCGTATAGCTAACTGGCTGTTGCCCGCCACTTCGTCAACAATCTAGGATGAATAATAAAGTCATGGCCTACCCACGTGCCAATTTTCACCCAAATCAATTTAGCCGTTTTAGCGTGAAAGCGTAACAAACAAACGTAAAAATATCCCAAACCTTTTCTCTTTATAATATTAGTTTCGACGAGCAACATGCAACTAGATTATCAAACAACCAACTGATTTCATCCCAATACGTAGGCCTTATGTGCCTCCTTTACGGCTCAATAAATGACTCACCTGTAAACCAGCTGTTCATTTCGCCCGTACTTTACACCACAACACAAAACAGCCTTTTTTCCTTCTTTTTCCGTAACACTATATCCAATCGTAAACTTCAAGATAAAATATTGCGGGATACTGTAAACCCACAACACGTTTACACATAACCAACTCTTATGTCAACGGAATAAAGTTGAGAATAAGTTTTGTAAGGCTGTGTGTAAGTTGGTTATAAACAGTGTGAAATTGACTGCAGGCTATTGAATTTGAGTGTTTATTCAGCGCTGTGTATGTGGATATAGTAATTTGTTATTGGTAACGCGATATTTAGCTGTTGTGCCGCGACGTGCCGGGACACTGACAATGTAAACGTATGCCAGTTTATGACAATGTTGGCGTGTGGGTGTGACGTAGAATCATTATGATCGCAATTTTGTTAGGAATTTTATTGATCACTGTTTAATGAATGCAGTAGTAGATTATTTCGAATGCCGATTGCAGTAATTTGGGTATAAATTCTCTAAAATATGATATGGGTGACTAAAACCAAACATTGCGTGTTGAAGCAACGTAAATCTTACTTTTCAGGAGTTGAGTTCGTCTTATTTACCATTTCTCAAGTTGCTTCGTTGGTCTGGCAATCGCAAGCGCTACTGGCGTGAGGTCCTGGTTTCGACTGCCAGGTCGGGCAAAATATTATTGAGTTTTTCCATCAGGAATGTCTCAGTAGCAGCCCGGAGTCTGGATCTGTGCGCTCGCGATGGCAATAGGCGCGTCCCCTGTTACATTGGACTTAAGCACTACTGGCGAAATGTGTGTGTACTACAGGCACCTCTGCCTTGCCCTTCGGGGATCATAGGTGTGATGTTATGTTATGTTCTCAAGTTTCTATCAAACAAAACAATATATCTTATGTAATGTACCAATTAGCTATCATTGGTTCTAGTTTTATTCATTAGATGAAACTCTACAGAAGACCTTTGGTTAAACCAATCGAAATAAAATACACAACAATAAGTATTTCTTCCTCTTGAATTTAATTCTAGAGGGAATTGAAAATATCACTTCTACTTTAAGTTCAATATCGATTCCTGCACCAGTAAGTACAAGTTGTAAGACTTACTAAAGGCTAGAGGGGTGCTCCCTCGACTAACTTAAAGGTGCAACTCTATTTCGAGGGTTGTAAGTTTCTTCCAAGTTTTGTAACTGTTTACGGTCGATCGAGCACATAACTATTACTTACTGACGTATGTATATGTATGTAACCACCAATTCGACAGCAGAGGCTTGTAAATAATTTTAAAATTTTAATAAACCGTTATTTCAGACAATAGAGAATCCATGTAGTAGAAAACTTATATTAGTGTCCAAATAATAGAAATAATTGCTTCATTTTTCTGACTGACCGACCCCTTGACAATTCAAAATTGCCTGTAATGGTTTAATTGAAATAAATATTTTGAGTTTGAGTTTGAATAAATAATAATGATATGCTTGATAAAGTCTAGAGCCGAACTTCACACTTTCTACGTGTGTACTCGTAGACGTCTGGAGTCCAACACAGTGACGGAACATTAGACAATCCCACATAGCGAAAAGTAATATGAATTGCTTCATCAAAACCAGAAGATTTGATCGCAGTCTCTCAAGGAGATATTAAAAAATTAAAAATGATCGATAAATCACACCACGCTTGAAAGAAAGAAAATACGTTTATTTGTGGTAAGCATGACGCAGAGAAAGAACACAAACACAAAAAAGGAACAAGTTTGGGGAAAATATGCGTCACGTGCACGTGAAACTGTCATCGGCAGCATCAGCATCATGAATGACCCTATGCGAGACAGAGCCACACGAGCCTGACAAACCTGACGAGCCTGAGCTTGCTCATAGAGTTTCGGTTATTAAGAACCGTTCAATTGATCAATCAACCAACTTGGCCTACCACAGTCCACCGCTGAATATGGTCCTCCACCGGGTTTCCGCATTTAGTCTGTCCCTCCCACCTTCTAAGATCATTGGTCTACCTGAGGGCTTCCCACGCTACGTTGATTTCAAACGATGATTACAAGTATTGTGTAGGTATGTGAGTAAAAAGCAAATAACAAACTGAATTTCCAGAAATCCTTTGTCTAAGAAATAAGAAAAGCTTGCATCTCTATCATTTGCTCACCGAGATGTTACAGTAACAGGAAATGAGGTGTACTTCCGGCAGAGGCTCGCTTCCGGCCGGCCAATTCCGGCCCACTCGCTGAGCGAATCTAATGCTTTATTTGTACAACCACGCTAACTAATGTGCAATAAAGTGCTATTATTGTGTAAGAGAATACGTGTGAATGTTTTCATTTGCAAATGATATGGTAATTTCGCAAGCATTTGCTTAAAAATGTGGGTTCATAGAGGCTACAGTTTGAATTAGGTAACAGCACATATTTAAAACTTCTGTAAGTAAGTAAAGTGATGGCATCAGCATATCTAATAATCCAAGATTTGAACCTTGATAAGATGCTTTAGTTGATACGAAATAATACTAAGCGTACATTTAGATGGCTGAATTTAATTGAAATGATATAGGTACCAATATCAAATTAACCAACTGTATTTGCAATTAATAAAAAATCCCTACTCTTAAAGAAATCTATGCTTAAATTCCTAATGATTTCATTTCCTCAACATTTTAATACTGGCCAACATAAAAAACCCTACAAAATCAGAATAAACACAATCTTCTGTCAGTACTCGATTCTAAATTCGAACACATAAGTATCGTTTCGCCTCGTACATCAAGTGTGTTACCGTTATTTTTCACGCGAACTTATGTACGTAGCCCCGAGCGTTCGATGTTTGAAACAAATCACCGATTCCTTACAAATTGGGGGTGATCCAGGAGGCGGGTTGGTGATTTTTAAAGGGTTGAGAGGTCATTGTCCTTGTTTAAGGTAAAACATACGTATACCCGAACGCTGCTCAAGATCAGACTGCGTAGAAAAGAAATAACACTCGAGATTCATTCTTGGCCAAAATTTTGGAATATCTACCATTCTTACCCTCGAATTTTCAGACGTCATTTAATTTAAAAAAGGTAAAGAAATAACTTGGTTCTTATTAGGTTTTCTGTCGCTATGTTAAAATGTTAGAGACAGCGATGCTGGTTGACACATAACAGTGACTTAAAATGAGTTCCATTTCAGAATTTGTCTGTTACATAAAATATGTGCGAAGTTTAGGTTGTAAAGATGGACTCCAGTCGATAAGTTAGGAGTTCTGAAGACTTAGATTTATTCAGAAGGTCTGTGTACTGGTCCTAGGAGACGTTTTAGGCCAAACTTTGCTACTGTTGGGAAATCTATGAAGTTGTCTTATTGAACATAAAGGAGCCGTTATTTTTCTCAAAAGTCATTGACTTCCATCTATTTCTGCCTGTATATACCGGACCGACCGAACCGAACCGAACCGAACCGAACCGAGTCCTCCGGACCGAATTTCGGCCATGGCGGCTATTCTCAGGAGATTGGCCATCGACGCGGGAGATATGATAGTGCACACACAAGCGTATGGACAGACAGGTGCAGTGACGCACTCTCTTTTCCTTTACTCTGTAGGTGTCCATGCGGTGCTGACTATACCATTGTATTCCATCTCTAGAGAACCTACCTCAGGGAAACTTTACTAAGTAGGTATATTGTTAATTTGTAAGTATATTGTATCTTTTATATAAATGTACCTAAGTGAATAGTTTTTAAACGTTGCCCCACACTAGGAATTACTCCCTGTATCGTGGGTGCGTTTACAAACATTTAAACTCACATACACAAACAGCCAGACCCGGAACAACTACCTGTAGACCATACAAATATTTGTTCCGTGCGGGAATCGAACCCGCGACACGCAGCGCAGCAGTCGATCGCTCAACCACTACATCAACCGTGTCGTTTGGTCTTACGTACCTATTTTATTTTGTCGTCTACTCTTACACACAGTGTCTACATTTCTTTGTATCGATTCTCCATCGCAGGTATGATAGAACAGATTCATATTTTTTAAATAAGCAGCACCTTTGTACATATTTTTCTATTCCTTTCTTCTTGACTGTTTATATGCGTGTACAGTCACGAGCACCAATATGTCAACACTTGGCAACTTTCAATTTGGATTTTCTCGTGAAATAACGAATGCAACGTTGAAATACGACACATTATATAAACCTATGGGTTCGAAAATGATGTGTTCGTAACAACATAAAATTTCATTAAAAAATAAAGGAGTAAATCGCTTTTGAATAAAGCCGACGGTATACATATTTTTGCTCGTGACTGTACATGAACGGTTAAATAAATAAATGTATAAGTAATTATTATATTATATTTCCTATCGCGAGTAGATACAGAGGAAGAAATAATTGACTATATCAACGATTTCCCGTACAAATAAAGGGCAATATTTCGTCCGTCGTCCGTCAGTAGCGTTTAGTTAGGAAGGGGATGATGCCGGGCCTGCCCTGCGGCCGACAGATACACCTCATTGATACAGGTGCCCGCAGAGGGTGACCAGGGCCATAGATTAGATTGTAATAGAACTAAAGACTGGGCTGCGAGTGTTTTGTATAATGTAATCGTCTAATAAAGTGCTGAGAGTGACTGTCAAAGTCAAAGTATGTCAAAGTAAAGCATTTATTTCAGACTAGCTTCTGCCCGCGGCTTCGCCCGCGTGGATGTCGGAAATTATCCCACGGGAACGTGCTAACAGGATAAAATGTATGTGCATCAGGATGCCATCTATCTCGCGGGCCCTTTGTGGCTAATTACAATAGAAAACCAATTGTGTCTCATTAATGGTGATTAAGAGGGTACCTATATGATATCTTTACCTAAGTACCTACCTAATTAAAAAAATAAATAAACTCAATAACAGAAAATAAAATACCTACCTACCTAAATAAACCTATTTATGACGATAACTAATCTAAACTCAATCATCATCTGCCTAGCCTTTTCCCAACTATGTTCAGGGCCGGCTTCCAGTCTAACCGGATGCAGCTGAATACCAGTATTTTACATGGAGCGACTGCCTATCTGACCTCCACAACCCAGTTATTGGGTAATACGATACCCTTGGTACGACTGGTTATCAGACTTTCGGGCTTCTGACTACCCGTAACGACTGTCAAAGATCCACGAATGACAGCCGGGACCAACGGCTTAACGTGCTTTCCGACGCACGGAGGTGTCTCGGTATGTAAAGATGGTCACCCATCCACAGACCGACCGCGGCAAGCGTAGCTTAACCTGACCGATCGACCTGTGTGGCTGTTATTATTTAGCCACGGGCCCCTCAATCTAAACTCAATAAATAAGCAAAATCTCTAAACACTAATATCTATACGAATGACTATCCTACATAACAGTATTATAAAATAACCTACGGTCACTACGTACACTATACTACCTATACTTTAAAATTAAAATCTATACCTACGACTTATATAAAAATAAACCTAAATAACTCTAAAAAGTAAAAGGAATAAAAATGAACTCCACTGCGTGTGACCTAACCTACGACAAACTTATTATTTGCGGTTGGTACAGTAATCGGATCTAGGGATCGAACCGCAAAATTAAGTTTGTTTTTTATTGTATATACTTTTCCGGGATAAAAAGTACCCAGTGTGGTGCCCAGGATATTAAAGAATAATTATACCAAGTTTCATCGTAATCGAACCGGTAGTTTTTGCGTGATGCCTGAACAAACAGACAGACAGACAGACAGACAGACAGACAGACCGACAGACAGACAGACAGACAGACAAAAATTTTTTTAATCACATTTTTAGGTTCGGTGTCGGTCTAGTAACACCCCCTGCCATTTATTTTTTTGATATTTTCAATGTACAGAATTTTCACTTCTACAGATTTATTATAAGTATAGATAGATAGGCACTTTTGAACGTCAAAATTTACAATTAAATAGAATCGGTTCTATTCGTCCCTTCCAAAAGGTAGTTTCGTATGGAGAAGAATGGGTAAGAAAACCCACCGTTACTTTTTTTAAATGTTTTACTAATAGTAAGTGCTTGCAATCTAATGGTAAATACTTGCTCCATAATGATAAACACAACAACAGGACTAATTTAATTTACCTTATCATCAACAAATTAGGCAGGTGTCATATATTGCCAGCCAGCTAAAATTTCAGCAGAAAGAGCTAGGGTCGTGGGGAGTTGGAGATAAACGTATGACTTGCTCCATAATGATAATATATAGGTAGTGGTAAATATTTACAACCATCTTAACACTTGTAGGTCCACCCTTAAAAGTAACTTAGAGAAATATGTATTTAAATAATTTATTATAGGTACTTCACTCAAAAATAAAACGGCTATCCGTCAATAACATTAGGTAAAGAAGCAAAAGAATTGCTATGATCACTGCAGCGCCACCTCTGACGTGCCGCTACTCTGTGTTACTCTCGGGGTATCAATCAAGATCGGCGCGGCTCACGTGCGCGTTAGGACTACCGGCTAAACTGACTGCGTTCAGACTGCAGGTCCTGGTACTTTTACTACCGGTTCTAAAGACCTGACAGGTTTCATTCATGATAATAGTGTTAATAGGCCTCCACTAATGGTTGTTTGTGATACCTTTCATTTACTGTTTTAAATAGTCAGTATCACATAAATCACTGTTTTCGTAGGTACATGTGTATTCTTCCCGTCTTAACCTTTGGTGCACAAACTTGGTCTTTGACTAACATCCAGAAGTCCAAACTCAAGGTCTGCCAACGAGCAATGGAGCGCAGTACACTAGGCGTTAAGTTAACGGATCGTGTTCGAAACACAATACTGCGCTCCAAAACAAAGATTGCTGACGTGCCCTACTTTAATGGGACTGGACAGGATATGTCTGCCGCATGCCGGACAAACTGTGGGCCCAAATAGCACAGAATTGGGGCCCTGAGACAGCGAGGCGAGGTCGCGGCAGACCACGTAGGAGATGACGGGACGAGCTGGATAGGTTCCGTCAAAACTGGAAGGAGGCCTTTGCCCAGCAGTGGGACAGAATAAGCTAATAAAAAAAAAAACATTATCATGACGCTTAAAAAGTAAATTGATCCATCTCCTAAAAGAATGAATGCATGAATGAATTAAATGCACCGACCCCAGCGTTGTTTGACCAGACTCGATTAATCGAATGAACCCCAAGATTTGCACTAGCCCTTGAAGCCTCATATTTCATGGTGCTATATAGGCATCAAGGAGTAGCCCAGGGGGCGCTGTAATGGTAGGGAAGACGCGCCCTTAAGATAGGGAAGGATTTTTGAGCCGTACCGGAAATGCATCCTAGAGTAGGCATTGGAACAGTATTTTATTTTATTTACATATCATACCTACATGGATAACATACTTACTACTACACAGTTGTTGCTGCTCCCTAAGTAACTTATTCACCTTTTACGACGCCTAAACAAGAGTTGAGACACTCTATTCTAAGCACATCACACAGTGTACTATTAAAAGATATTTAAAACTTTACCACCAATAACTTGCTAAAACTCTGCTCACCATGCACAGGAAATAGCGCGAACACATTGGACAGTTTTATTATAACTGCACCGAGTTAAGTGCGGCACTCGTAAAGTCGCCGCATAACAATATCCGCCAGGATCCGCTTCCGACCTTACGGGGAAAGAGAGCTTGTTGAAGAGTTCCACAAGTTGTGTTGTGTAGTTATAGCATACTCACAAACACACACAGGAGTAACATGTACTTTTAGACTGGTCCATAATCTACACGAATTTCATCTTATTATGTTTTTATCTCACGAAGCGACGCGCGCTTTACTTGCGGTAAGCAGGTGTACAAACACGCCGTGAATGTGTGTGTGAAGACGAGTAGCGTCAGCATATAACTCACACAAACACTACTAGCTTGGCCCGTGTCCCGGACAGTACTGAAAGCTCCTGCGCTTACATACACTTTCACAGCGTGTTTGTAGTCACTTTGTACACGTGGTTACCACAAAAAAAGCGCGCGTCGCTTCGCGAGATCGAAGAAATTATTCAGTAAGGTCCTGTAAAGGTCATAATCGGATTTCTTATTCTTACACCATTGTTAATTGTGCCCCAACCCACTTTCGTCCATCTGGGTGCTTTGATATTACAGTTTTATTTATAGATAGGTCCCTATTGGTACTACTAGCAATGCATTTCACGACACAGGCCTCTCTACACCAAATGGAGGGAATCCATTAATTAGTACAGAAGGAAGACCTTTCCACCTTTCCTACAATTACTTACTTAAACTTCGCAAAACCGATGCTTACCATTGCAATAAACACGTCCCAATCTCTTGCCATACCTTAAAATCTTCTGGCACATTTACTGGCACGCTGGCACGCCAGGATGAATGGCAGTCTCTGGCACGTTATCAGCACGGGCGAACGCGCTAACTGCGGCGTCTGGCAGACCCTCCCCCTCCCTCTCTTGCCTCATTGGACACGCACGCAAGAAGGAATCGCGTGTTAGTAGCGTGATTAGTAACTGTATTTGTTGTATGTGTGTATGTTTTTGCATTTATAAGGACATTTCCCCTATGTCGTGAAGGTTTTATGTAGATAATGAACCTCCATAAATTTGGAAGTTCCAAAATTCTTTCAAACAAGGTTTTTATAGAAAGCATTGAGATCATACGTACTAATTCTTAAATGAGTTACTACGTAATTTGGGATATCAGCTTTCTACAATGATAGTAAATATTGATATGTCCTTGCTGGTAGTTACAATAAGTTCATAGCTTTTTTATTTACTCGTAGCTTAAGTTATCCACGCATATCCAACCTCCCCAAATCGACAGCCACTTCACTAGCCTACGTGTTATAGTCACGCTACTCCGTACCGCGGTGACACGGGTCGGCGTGATTAAAGCCGACGTGAAGGATCGCGTGCTCCGGGCGACAAGGACAACGCGATTACTTGTGTTGCTGTCAGTTTATTGATCCTTAGAGGATTAAGATGAAGTATACTTTGAGATAACTCATATTATGGCGGGCTGATTTGTTGCAATTCGGCAGTTATCTACCACAGGAGGCGGTCTATTCTGTGAAAATCTCACTGTTAAAACTTAGATGAAATGAGCTGTCATTCCATCTAATGTTCGCGATTAACACCAATGACAGCTTCAAAAAATAGAAAGGGGTACTGGTTTAGAAATTATAAAATGGAAAACCCCCTATTGGTAGCTAGCAAAATTTTCATCGATTGGTGTCGCGGTGAAATACGTCCATTGCACCAGGTCAACAAACACTATTATTGATTATAATGCACCAACAATGTCGGTCGCATGTTGTCTTGTTCATGTTCATTGCAACAACTAACAAATACTTTCCGATAGAAATGGGTTCAGGTCGATACTGCAGCGGGTGGGGTGTAAACCCCCGACCTCGCAAGTCGAGCAACTTACTGTTTTTTTCACGATATTCATATACACATACAACGACAAATCAAGTTATAAAGTTCCAGTTTTAGCTGACCTCGCTTTGTATAAGCTTTTCGTACGATGAGAAGTCAGCTTAGATTGGAAATGTATAGCTTGATATGATACTTGATACGTCGTCGTGCGTACTCAATAGTGAAGCTACATAATATTGACAGTCCTTTCAGGAAAACGTGAAATGCACCGGTAAGTAGTCAGTAAGTAGGGTCGGGTGGCGGGTGGTCACCCGGTTGACGCGGGTCGCCGTGATTAGGGCCGACGCGGGTTCGGGCCGGTTGACAACCCAGCTCAGTGGGATCACCTACTTACTAATGCCGATGACTTTCATGCGAATATCAGTGTGTTAGACTAAACTACCGTTTATTTATAATATGGGACTCGCGTATCGACATACTTACGCCACATGCAAACATTCGCCGCACCAACAGACGACATGCCAGACTCGGAAGCAAAAACGTACTGACGAGATGCATCTAATGTGCTGGCCTACTGGCTACCTGTTCAGTGACGAGATGCTTTTTTTTTTATATAAATGGCATCTCGTAGTTGGCCTTGAGAGGTCGTGACTACTTAACCGGAAACGAGATACGCCAGCGCCGGTAATATTTATAGTAAGTATGCGTTTATAGGAAACGGCGCTATACGTCGCGCACGCGTCAGAGTGAGAGAGCTGCTTATGTCAATCCTGTTGAAAGTCATTGCAGAAATACGAAACTCTTTGAAAGCGATTGCCACTTGTGTAGCCCCTCTGGAATAGCAAACCAATCATTCTTGTCCATTTTATCTTTTAGTGTAGGTACTGTTGACGACTTTCACACGACCGTTGTCGTGGCATGTGATACGGACGAATGAGGAAAATGTCGTGAGGAAAGTTTTGTATATGAATGTCGGCTATAAGAGTAGCGGAAGACCAAAGAAACGATGGATGGACTGTGTGGATGTAGATATGGTTTAAAAAGGTTTGACTATACCGAGATCACAACTAAAAAAGAAGTATGGAAGAAAAAGACATGTTACGCCGACCAAAAATAAATTGGGATGAGGGCAGGAGAATTATGACTATTAACGACTTTTAGCCGCGTAAAGACAAACCCATCCAACATCACCTTCATACGAAACAAAGAGGAATAATCGTAACATGGAATGGGAATATTATTTTTGATGAACTCGTAAGTCGTAATGTGTACTGCTCCAAGTCAGGGGATACTTTTGTGGCCGGAAAATCTTTTATTTTACTGTTCCTTCAGAACACTGAACGCTGTACTTCATTATACATCAACATAAAAGAAAAAAGCTCAAAAACACCAACAAAAAAAATAAAACTTTATCTACAGTCGAACACAAAAGTTTAACAAATATAAAAGTATATTAAAATATCTTTCGCGAGCGTTTCGTCCCGGGCATGGTAATGCGGTATTATCCGGTTCGCGCCGGAATTTACCGGCCACCTGTAACCGGCCTCTCGGTCGCCGGTGAAATTTTCATAGCCCTCGAGCTACGGAGGACTTGCGTCGAGTGTTTGTGCATTTTTTAGTGGTTCGCAACGTACTCCCAACGTTTTTGTTTTTGTTCAAATTTTTAGTACTTGTTTCAAGACAAAGTTTTGTTGGTTATGAAGATTTCAGACATTTCCTCCAGAAATGTAAATGGTCCGGACGTATTTACATATTTTTATCTCCAATTTTCTTTCGCAACGTCAAGTATTAAGTGTCCTCAAACAAATGATGGAACTTTTAAAACTTTTTCAGAGGGAAATCTCTTGCGAGATAAATGGGGTGCCTAAGGACTCCGCAGCTCTGGATGCTCCTCTTTGACAGTTAACTTGACGCAACTATTTCGCAAACTTCTCAACTTTCTGAGGGAACACGTTCTATTTCATAACTTCGAGCGCCGCCGGAGCATAAGTTCGCATGCCAGCTGCATTCGTAGGTACCAAACTTACTTCAAAGTTTTTTTACTTCTGTAATAGGTAAGTAGTCTATCGTAGCCATGAATGGAGAAACATAAATATCTCATCATAAGTCGATCTGACATACTTTAAAGAGAATTATTTTCATTATATTGAAGCCGTATTTTATTTCCGCCACTAATGTCATCCATAAATGACCCAACATCATCACAAAGACCCAAAATACTGATTATACTGCCAAAAAATCCAATGAACAGTACTTTAAGGCCCACAGGTGGCCCCTAAACACACGGCCGGGTAATGCGAACCGTTCCGGATAATAAAACCATTCGCACGCGCCCAACCGGCTTGATCCGGATATCAGGTGAAATGGCCGCGCTATACACGGGTGATGGCCCACAGCCGGGTAAGGGAGCCGGTTATAAAATGGAGTTAGAAGTAATAATAATTACCGAAATGTTGGATAAAGAGAAACATTGTGTAAATGAAATAAAGAAATGTCGAATTAACTCGGAAACAACGAGCTACGTAGAGATGGGAAGGACCACAAACAACATTCCTAGCGACTACAATAGAGCTACCTATGAGCTATGATAAAATATTTTTTTACCCGCCTACGGTGAAGCAAAACCAGGGTTATGATTTCTGACCGGTATGCATGTTCATCTGTTCCCTTGTAACTTCTAAACTAGGTACTTATCATAATTTGACAAATGAGTCGTGTCCGTTGAAAGCGTCTTGATCGCCCGTTGGCTATAGGCTATGTGACGTCACATTAAATTGAATATGGCGCCCTCTAGACTAGAGGATATAAAGTCATGAACTTTAAAAAAAGCCTCTCCTAACAAAACAATACATTCTAACAGTAGCAAGCAATCATAAGTTTTAGGACAAAGTGGCATATGACCACGGTTATCTGAACATCACTATGAATAATATGTAGGTATTAAATACATCAAAATATATTACGATAAATATTGAATAGTTTGTATTTAACAATTTCAGAGGAGAGTGTTTTCTTGTTTCAGAGCGTGATTTGTCAGTAGTCGGGTTTGATTTTTTGAACTTACTTATGGATTCGTCATGTCTGTCTGTCTGTCTGTCTGTCCGTCCGTATGTCACAGCCGCTTTTTTCCGAAACTATAAGAGCTATACTGTTGAAACTTGGTAAGTAGATGTATTCTGTGAACCGCATTAAGATTTTCACACAAAAATAGAAAAAAAAAACAATAAATTTTGGGGGTCCCCATACTTACAACTAAAACTCAAAATTTTTTTTTTCATCAAACCCATACGTGTGGGTATCTATGGATAGGTCTTCAAAAATGATATTGAGGTTTCTAATATCATTTTTTTCTAAACTGAATAGTTTGCGCGAGAGACACTTCCAAAGTGGTAAAATGTGTGTCCCCCCCCCTGTAACTTCTAAAATAAGAGAATGATAAAACTAAAAAAAATATATGATGTACATTACCATATAAACTTCCACCGAAAATTGGTTTGAACGAGATCTAGTGAGTAGTTTTTTTTTAATACGTCATAAATCGTAACGTAAAAAACCGGCCAAGTGCGAGTCGGACTCGCCCATGAAGGGTTCCGTTACCCTTCATGGGCGAGTCCGACTCGCACTTGGCCGGTTTTTTTAAGAGAAGTATTTTATATGTATCCAGTCGTGCGGAGTCTCTGAACGAACGTATTCAAGCAGCTATCGTTGACACGATTACATAAACATCGATACAACAAGGCCATCTGATTTCCATCGGATTCATTGAAAACCAGTGCCGATCGCTCTTGTCTCATAAATTACTAACGGCTGCCGCTGGATGAGTACAAATGAGTCGTACAAGTACATTATAAATTCGCGCGTTACCAAGATACACGGCGCCAATACTGCCATTAATTAATTCCGTATTCAATTACATGCGATTTGTTATCCGTTCGTGTTATTTCGCACGTAGGTACCACGCGTAATGTAGGATATAGATGTTTACTATTATCTTGATTGATCATGATGTACTGCTTACAAAAACAAACGTCTAAAATAATATTACTAGTAGAATCTTTAAAAAAAAATGTACCTTAGAAATGATAACAACATAACATCACGCCTGTGTTACCCGCAGGGCGGCAGAAGTGCACCGCCAATACATCCTTTGTATCCTTTGTTTTTGACTACGTGCAAAGTATTGAACAAGAGAATATGAACCATCGCCCTTTGCTCCCTAGGCAATGAATCTGTCTTCTGATTCCGCAGCATGGTGCTCACCGTCTACCGAGATCTTGTGAAGGCCGCAGGAATCCGCTGGATGCGAGAAGCATAGAACCAGTCGATGCGTCTTTTTCTACTGAAATGATGATGTGAGACTGTGCCACCACAAGAGAAGACATTTCGCCACATTTAAAGATACGGACTGTCAGTTCCATGCACCGCGCTGGAAAATCCCTTTCACCACATAATCACCTTTCCACGCGACTGTACGGTAACGTCTTCAACAGTCACAGGTACAGTCGTTCACACGCGTCGCTCCGATGTTTTATTGAATGTTAGCAATCGAGGGGCAAAATAAATGCCGAAATTTTTTATGCCGAGTCTTACATATGACTGTTCTGTGTGCATTTACTTGTTTTGGGTTTTTCGAGATTATCAATCGGGATACGGTGTCATTAAAAATATTTTGATTAATACTTTACAAATATTAGCATTGCTTTTACTCAGCTTGTGCATTCAGTTCACTTTTTAACTTTTCAAAAACTTAAACATTTTTCTGTCCCTTCCTAACTACTACACATGTTTAGTGTGTTGTCTTCTCATGATATTCACGTCTCCAGAATTAATCAAACAACAACTCTTGTAAATTGTCTAGCTGGAACCCCATTGCCCAAGTACTTATTACCAACTCATCCTCTTTCCATCGAACACCAAAAATGGCGTCATTACACCCCTCCTTTCTTCCCCCTCCTCCCCGCACGTGAGCCCAATGGCCTTTATGACTTTATCATGAGCCGGGATATTGAGCCGACCTGCCGGGATTTACTCCGGGACTGGAGCCCGGGACTAGTCTGCCTTGTAATAATGTTGCGAATATCTCCCTTTTTATTAATTTTCGTCTTAAAAGTTTTTACCGTGGTGGTTTGAGGTTAGGTCCGAGTTATGGTCGTATTAACTTTATAAATTAAATGATGGCTAATAATTTTGCCTGCTTTTAATAAAAGCGTTACTTCTCCATCATCATTATGAAGCCAGTGTTTCCTCACACCTGAATGTGGGATCTTTTAATGCCATCCAAATTGGTTCTGTGCTTCAATACCAGTCAAAAACTAAATCCTATCACAAAAAATCGTAAGACATTCAAGAACAGCATTAAATTAAATGCAATCAAAATCTTTAATTGGTTCACTAATTAGGCGATAAAATACATTCCCCGACCAAATCAAAGTGCTACTGTATTTCTTTCAATTTGAGAAGGGTCTCCAATCTTCAGCTACAAAAAAGTTAAAAAATCGTTGACACCTCTGCACTGATTAGATGTTAGTTAATCGTGAACAAATGAATGTTTATGTAGGAATCGTATCCGCGTGCGTTATCTGTCGGGACTTAATTACGAACGAATGCTGAGCGACGCAACACGACGGGTCCAGTTTCAGGGACGGGGTGGCAGTGACGACGATTAATTATTTTTCAATAATTTATCGCTTTAACTTGTTTATACCGGATTTTGGATTTTAATTTTAGGATAATTTTAAATCGTACTGTGGCCTTAGAGACATGTAGCAGGTAATTCTTAACCGTGTATGCAAGCAACAAGCAAGCTCATCTGAGAGAAATATCTAAAGCAAAATTCATTAGTCAGGAGTAGTTTTTGGTAGCATAGAAGTTCATCCAACAAGATCTATCACGAAACCCTACTCACCTCTAAAACCTGCAGTTCTGTGATTAAAAACAGTGCCCACAAAACAAAATGCGTAAATTCCACAAAGTTGATTCCATTGAATGCAGGGGACATAATTGATGTGTTCAATCATACAAGACGCGTCTCGAGATATGTCGACTGCGCGAGATATGTCGAGTGTCGAGGGACGCATTAACGTCGTTATCTTCACGAGACTAATTAATTAATGCGTCGCATACAAATATCTGCCAGTAAGGATGTGCTAACGTTATTTATTTTTGGGGCCGAGAAACGTCGCAAAAACGAAAAGCAAAATATGGCATCTTCGTAAACTATTCCTACAGTTTTATAAATTTCAAAAAGCTTACAATTCGTTTAATGATACATATTATGTGGTTTGTAAAAAAAAACTTACGTAAATGTTGATAGATAAATGAACCAGTTTTTTCTGACAACACCGCCACCAAACAGATGTTATACGCTGCCATCATTTTGAAAGTACAATTTTATAAATTCTTTATAAAGTTTATTACAAAAGTGTGTTTCTACGTGTTGGGATAGTGTTAAAGTCGTTTGTGGGCATCACTAACCCAAAGGCGTAAATGAACAGGTCAAGTTACAGCAAGTTGGGGTTCCACCGGCAGAGAGGAGTTACCTTTATATAACATTTAAATAATAATTTCAGGAAATGATGAATATAAATTAAGTTCATTCAGCCTTTTCTTGTATTGAAAGTGAAGCCGAAAAGATTTTATAAACAATTTATTTTCACGAATAATCGCAAAATGTTTTATGTACTTAAATGTTTAAATTGCTACAGACGCAGACCATCGGACTTCAATCATTCTACGATTCAATTTTCTAACTGTCAAAAATAATTTAAACGTAAAGTGTTAGCGATTTCTCAATTCTCTAAAGAGTCTGACATTAAAATTACACTCCACCAAGACTCAAAACTAAATAAATAATCAACAAATAACAGTCACAAATCACAGCGACACTTCTTCACCGCAACAGATTCATTAGCAGAAGATTAAACGCGCGCAACAATAAAATGGCGTCGTGTCAGATATCACGGGACTCTCGGAACTAATTAGACATCTGCCCATCTGTCTGCCTGTCTGCTCGTTTTATATCGCTTTTAGTGTATTTTTAGATAGTGTTTGTTTTAGCTAAACATATTGGACAGTTTGGAATTGGATGTGTCTTGTTTTATATTAATTAAACGTTTTGGTCCAACATCCAATATACTTTCTATTATGAAACTAAAGATGTCGGTGAATATTTCGTTAAAACTTCTAAATATTGTCTGCAAGAATAGAGAGGGAAACATTGAAAATATTTGAGAGCGTAGTCGCAGATCCAGACTTAAATTGTATCTAGTAAAAAGAACTGGACTTCAATAAGACTGCTGCGTGGTAAGAAGAGGATATTAGCAAGAAAGAGAGTGAGTAGGGCAGTGGAATAAGATATAAGTGTCACCTGTGGGGTAGTTGAGTAACACACTGACAGTAACAATGGCTTTCATTTTGACAGTTCAACAACATTCATTGCATTATTTACGTTTTTGATCATAACAAGCAATGGATTAGCAATATCCTTCAAAATGTTTAAGATTGTGATTTAAAGTGCGCAATTAGGAGCTGACTCTCTTGGAAGCCAATGGAACTTTTATGAGTATGCAACGCACGAGAGAACTCCCAACAGCTACTCGTACCATAAACAAGCTTTTCTACGATGATGATGACACTTGTCATCATAATAGACTATTACTTAGTTTGAAGTATCTATCCAACCAGTACTTCGGCATCTATCCTGCTCACTCTCTGTTACGACACTCCGCTAGGCGTCGACACTAACGCCATTTAGATCATTGTTTATGTGATCAACACTTGACCCTACATTATAGCGTGTTTTTGCTTGTCATAGTTATCGACTCGTAAGACAACGGTGTAAAGTTCATTTTCGCGTGGGTTTGAATAGGATATTCAGGTCAAATGTGAAGGACAATTGATTATATGGGACATGAGTTTAATTTCCAATTATCGTGACATGATTCCTTTATTTAAATGTTGCGGCTTTAAATATTGACAGATGAGTTTCAAGGAAATAGTCAGCTAGCAATTTGGGTTGTTATTAAAGAATAAGAAGGTACTTTTCTGTAAAATGCGTAGTAAGAATGCATTATACCGTACTAAACTAAGTCTCCGTTTCAAGTACTTTTATATTGAGTAGCGGGATTGTCCGAAAGGGTTACCGCTGCCCTGGAACATAAAGGGCTAAGAAAGGAACACGGGTGGGTTTTAGTCAGTAAGAGTCTGACACTCCCTCCTGCTCCACCCAGAGCGGGAGGAGTCATTTGATGATTTCCCAACCACAAAAAAAAAAAAGTACTTTTATATTGGTGTATGGCGAAATGCCCTCTGAAATCTGAAAACCCGAAAGTAACTATAAGTTATTGTTAGAACTGTTTTTGCAAAAAATACTCAACCAATATTGACTGCGGCTAAGAGCTGATGTCAGAAGATAACGTTTATTATTGAAGAAGTAGCCTAATAGCAAGGCGATCAAAATGACGTCACTCTATCATCGTTTTCTAAATTGAGCCGTAATAACGAACAGCCGGTGCTGCCACCATTCTGGCAATATTGAGGAAAATTCATATTTACTTAACTTTTTGTCAAAAGGAATCATTGGGGTATTTTCACTATACCTACTTGCAAATCAGTTTTTTTTACTTTTCATACAATATTTCCCAGTTCAAAATCGCAATATTTGATCCATTTGAACTAACAGAGGTTTGGTTTATTTTGACTCCAACCAAATGTATTTTCTAGTGTTTAATGTATTTTTATTGTGTATTTTTGTGATGTACAATAAAGTATATATAAGTAAATAAATAACAAAGAGCTCTATTTCTCTGTACAAAATAAATACTAAACAGAACGTTTGATGATAATTATAATTAAGGCAAATCTAACTATAGCGAACGCTTCGTTTGCAATCTCAAAGGCCCGACTTGATTTTGTTATTTCGAGATCTGGAAGACCGAAAAGTTGAGCAGCCTAAATAGATACAAACAACAAATCTTCAGCCCAAAACTTCAGTCCAAATGAAATTCCCAATCAATTAGTTGATGTGCAATCAATCGCGGTTGCTAATTATCGGCATGACATGTGCGGTAGGACGGCATGCGGCAACGGCACGGCACGGCACGGCGGCGGAGCGGCACTAACGAGCCGAGCCGCTAAAGCAATCAGCAATCAACGAGCTACGTACACTGTACAGGGCTGAACGGAGTGGTGCTGGTGGAAAGCAATGCATGCGATTTATTAGGGAAGTCTTATTCTGTAATGGAATAGTAGTAAATATGGTTTCTTTATACTGAAAGTGAAGGTTGGATAAAGTCATATTATGTGGTTGATCTGATTCAATGTCTTTATAGGATCACCGTCAATAACGAGGGATCATTTAAAACTGTGCACTTCTAATTAATGGGAAAGGGCTCGCGCCCTATTATATGGAACATGGAACTTAAATATAACTGGCAAAATGTGGGTGTACTATACACCTCTGCTTAACCCTTCGGGGAACACAGGCGCGATGACGATGACGTCGGATCTAGGAAAGACATAAAGCACAAAGGGTTTTTTCAACTTTTTCTCTTGCTTGTCACAATTCTCTTGTCTTGTCACAAGGCTCAGGCAATCGTCCAATACGTCAATTTTCTCTGTAATTAATCAAGTAACTAATCCTTCCATTTTCCTTCTACGTACCTAGGTAACAAATCCATTATTAAATAATGAATACCTATATTATTACAACTAACTAGTTACCCTAGGTACTAGATTAATCCATTGTATGTTGCCTATCTATTTCCTCCAATAGTCCTCTCGTGTCAACCCTGACACCCCTGTACTGGGTGCATGTTGTCTCGACGCTCGTATTCAAATATTTGCGCTGCAGCCGCTGCAGCCATTCGCTGTGCAGCGCTGACTCGCTGACCTCGCATGCTCTGTTTTACTTCAGCCTAGATCGGTCCCACTGATTGCCTGACCATGTATGTGGCGCCTGGGCGGACTGCTGCATTGGAAGTACAATTGGCTGGTTTAAATTCTGGTTCTCATTAAGTATATTTTGTGCACTATCTTCGTGCTGCACGACTGCATACGGCCCCATTTTTCTGTTGTTTTATTCGTTAGATAACTCTTTCACCTCCGTCGTCTTTCGTCCATTATTTAAATAGTAATTGAGTTTTATTTAAAAGCAATTCTGTTTTTACTCACCCAAGCTTTAAGTCCGAGATATGTAAATTAAAATCATGGTCATTAATAAATGTCTTAAGAATACGATCAACTATCATGCTCGCCTCAAAGTACCTACCTAGTTCCATGAACGTGGGAGGTGCCCACATGACCACATGACCAGCCAGCACACATGATTACCCTAACCGACAGTGACAAGCCACACTAGCATCGACCTTACCATGAAATTCATCATAATATTTGACTTGATCTCGAAACAGTCAACATTCACCGTGGGTAGTGTCCGCCTATTTCAAGTGGACCCTCAAGTATCAAGATCTGTCTACGTCATGGTCGACTACATACATGGTTAGTATGCAAGTATCAAAATTTGTCTAAGACACGGTTAGAGGTGAAGTAGAAAGGTGCAAGTATCAAGTTGGCTGGTAGAGGAGTGGTTGCAAGCATGTATCAACACTTGTCTGCGTGACGGTATAAGTACACAGGTTAACAAGTATCAAAACTGGTGTACACGGGGTTATGGGCTAGGTGTCAAGTGTAAGCTTCTCATCTGTACAAATATAATGTGTACACTGTGGAGTTAACAGTGTCAGGACACTGGGTGTACATGGTTATTTGTACCCTACTTATTTCTGTTTGATTGGAAAGTTGACTAAGTATGTAACGGAAGTGTCTCCAACGTTATGTTTGGTTTGCAGATGTTTTCAAGTTAGTGGTAAGCTTTTCAGACTTTTATGCCAGAACTCAGTGTCGTAGTCATTGGCTGAAAAATGACGAATATTGTTGAAGATATCGGCAAAATAATGCCGACTGGGAGCTTTACTGACGCGTCAACCAAAAGGAATACTTTCCGACATCCACGGCAAAAGCTAGCAAAAATATAAAAACACTCACAGTTACAACACTCATTACAAACACTCGCGTGCCTTTCAGAGCATACGTAGAGCATATGCTAGAGGTCAAACACTTGAATTTCTCCCAGTAGCCACTTGTTTCAAATACTTACGCATCTGGAAACCGGTATTTACTCAGTACTATTTATTTACCTACGTAAACTACATAGATACTGTTGACAAACCATGTCATTGACAATTCAACATTTTACATTTCACCCTCTCATCATTTCAAATTCGTCACGGCACAATTTAAAAAGCTCACATCATGGCGCGTTGTTACATGATGTTGGTTGATGGCCGTTATGGTCAATAATTGTCCACAAATGTTTGTCGACGCTCGTCACTTGTTTGTGCTAGTGCACTGAGTAGCTGCTACTGTTTGCCTTTGTTTTTATTACATTGTCGTGGAACTAGGGTGGTAGTGGTAGATCATGTGGAGTCGTTTGTAGGATGTTGGGTGGCCCTGGATCCTACAAACGCCCTGGATGAGTTAACATCCCGTCTATTTTTGACGAAGTCTGGAGGCTCAAACAAAGAAATAAAAGAAAGAAAAAGTATTTATTGGGACTCGCACAGGAATATCACAAACTAAACTAAACAAACTCATAAAAACATAAAAAAATAGAAAAACAAAAGTAAAATACAAACTGAAAGTCCCCTATCTCAGCCTGATGCTGAGATATTTGCACATGTCAGACTTGATGAACAATATCTGCGATCCATGTACCGGGCCTGGGCACTATTTACCGAGTAAAAATTCAACACACATCAGCTAATAACCACTGCAAAAAATAGGTGCTCGCAAAACACAAGTCATTCAATAACTTATGTCTATATTTTTAACTCTACATAAACTACATGTCAGTGACAAGGAATTCAAAATAACATAAGGGTTTAAAGCATAACAACATTATTTTAAATATTTGTCTCTCTACTTTAACGCAGTTCACTGTATAAAGATCAAGAAAACATGCGCCCGAGTCAAACAACACTTAGACAACTTTCAACAAAATTGTATTGCGTGGCAAACTTTGTATTGGTCTCACTCAGTAAGTGGCGTGTCGTAGATAGTGATAGTAAGAAAGCCCATAAAGCATCATTTAACAATGACCAAGTTGCTGATACAAAACTTTTCATCTTTTTTTGTGAAAAGAGACAGAAAGAAAATATATGTATTTATTTTGTTGTTATAAAACATGTTTCAAACATATTATACGTCCACTCATAAGAAAAACAAACAAAAAAACTTTATTTAAAAAAAGAAATTAGATTCTAGAGCCTAGAGGCTGCGCTAGGCCCAAATGGCAGACAACAAGTGCCTGACGCTAGATTTCAACTGGACCTTACGATTTCAACAGTGCCTAACTAGACAATGACATCAGCTACTAAACAAACAATCCAGTGTACTTTGCACCGCGTGGCAGGGTCCCACAATTACCCAATAAGAGCGTGTCACCGGCAGGAGTGATGGATGAGGATCGATCGCGACGCTTGCGCCGCTCCGCACCGCGCCGCGGATGTACGCGTCGCCGCCAGCCGAACTGTGATGAACTGCCTGCTACAGTAGGGACATGTGCTGGTAATCAGTATGATAGAAACAATGAAGGGTCTATTGAAGAATACTGGGAACCTCGAATTGTGGATACTAGTATGTTCTATCCAGAAAGAGTATGGACGGGTATCATTATCATGTTGAGTTTCCGGTGACATACAAATGAAGGCAAGCCAATTATCGTTAAAGTCATAATATAAAACAAAACCTAAAAAAAAGAGTCAAGTTTTCAACTTCAAGAGCCTAGAAATACCACCTGCGACAGTAATTATCATTTCCTTTCGTGATTCAAGTAGTTCGAAATAATAAAAAGCTACAATGGATGAGATCAAGATAGGTCCGAAGACTGTTTAAGGAAAATATCAATTCTAGTACTTTAATTAAAATCTAGAAACAAACCACCTAATGCCAAAAACGATACAATTCTACCAATCCAGCAAGAGCGCAGTAACGCTAAAGTGAACGAGCACAAAGCATACATCACTCACGCATACAATCACAACACACATACCATTGCAGTTCATTTTCTTCCACAAGTTCAGGAGTCGATAAACCTGTCAAATATAACTCTGGCCAGTTGCTTGATTAAACAACGGACACCACAACAAATCAAAACCAACTCTAAGTTCTAACTGATATGGTTAGGTTTCATTTGGGCGATGTGTGGTGGTTATGTCGTTGTGATCATGGTGAATAGGAGTCGAAGGTGTGGAAATAACAAGCGAGCCAATGTTGTATATAAACTGTGGACTCAATCAAAACGTTGGCTTCTGGATCGGGGTGGTAGTCGTAGACTTGTGCAGAGGATAGATAGGGTTTTTTGAAGATCGTATCCAAAATAATAGGACAATAATGACATGGTCCAACTCTTTGGGTTTCAGACCTCAGCGGCCCCCTCCATCCTAAACCGCACCAGCGGGGTATTGTGCAACACACTATCAGTACCAATAACTTACATTTTGACAGTTCAACAACATTCATTGCGTTATTTATGTCGTTGACCGGATAAATTTTTCGAATATATGAATCAATGAATTAGCAATATCCTTCAAAATGATTCAGATTGAGATTAAGTGTGTTACGCAACAAGCTTCGCCTGTACGCATAATATATGAGTGAAGTCACTGAAGTGTCAGCCTCAACTTTTCTAACTGATGATGTGCAGCGGACAAGGTTTTTCCTGCAACGCTTCAGATATTTTCTTCATTCTTGAGTGAGTTATGGATGGGGCTGATTAGAGACATGAAGTGCCTTTTCATATATTTTCCATTCGCTTCCTTTTGCAAACACTTAATTTCGGTTTAACATAATAACATCGAACATTTTAGGTTTGTCCATCAAGGCAACAATATTCATACCTATCTTTTCTGTGCATTGTGTGGTCTACAGTGAAATAGATGTCCGATATGGGAGCGATCTATTTGTGGCGAGCGGACGCGGACGCGGCGCGCCATACATGTGTTTAAACGTGGCTTCGATCCCAGTCCTGCGCCGGTTATAGCGATTGCGTAGCTTTACGTCAGGAACCTCAGAGTCCGTGGTAATTGTCGTCTCTGAACATTGCAGAACAATCGGCTCCAACTGTTACATAACAACGTCACGCCTCTTTGCCCGAAGGGTTTGGAACAGGTGCACTCATAGTAGGTACACGCACACTTCGCCAGCTATGATTAGCTCCCATGTAATAGGGGAAGTCTAGCTAAATAGTTGGTCAAACTTTAATTCACTATTTTTATCCCTGATCCTTAACTTTTTGAGTAATACTGACACAACAGTGAATATGAGCCAAGAATTGATTCTCTTTTGACAAGTTTCAAAGCGTACCTGTAATTTAGGACAGGATATTTTACAAATGAAGCCCATAACATACCCGCTACGTAAAGTATTTTAGTCTAACACTTGTTTATTTCTCTCAGCCGTCTGTACATACCGAGATAGCAATCACTAATCAACAATCTCCACACCTCAGATAAGATCGAGCCTAACTATGTCCCAGTACTTAGTATGTACTAGTACACAACTCCGGAGTGAAGCCGTTGATCCCCAACAGATACGGAATGAACCATTAACTGAACTTCCAACGTTAAAATGTAAATACAATTTGATATTTTTGCAAGAATTTACGCGCAATAAGATACAAACATAAACATATTTAGCAATAACATTAAAACGCGAATAGTTGCGCGCACGCATCCGCTGGACGCCAATACTCTAAATATATTCCTACCCTCGCCGCGGCTTCCGTTCTGTAAGAATAACAAACAAGCAGAATAAAATAGACTCTATTGCATTTAACATAGGTATATAATAAATTGGTAGTGCTTTCTAAATTGATTCCAGAGTCAAAACATTAAGATTCAGAAAAAATTACAGAAATATTTAAATATCATTTGGAAAATAATGTTACTGTTACCTCTTGTTAACATCAACTGATTTTCAACTTTATCTTCACCCATCAAAGTTGAAAATTGCCTAATTTGGTGTGTTGTTTGTTTTGAAGTGAAGTAACGGGTGTCGATGAATCCTATGTGTTTGTATGCCGAGACATGCGCGCGCGGCGGGCTGTCAGAATGATGGCTAACGTAAATATGATGAATACGTTCCACTAGCTCAGGATAATGTGTGGCTTTACTTTATGTTGGAGTTCATAACATTAAGATAAATTGTATGATTCTAGTTTGTAAAGTTGGATATATGCCAATTGAGCTTGAACAGGCTTCATTCTAGTTTAAGATTTTTAGCTTGGAGCGCTATCGTATGATAGCAGTAGTGGCTGGTGGCCCAGTCGAAACGGTCGTGACTTACGAATTAGGTTATAGGTTCGAACCCAGAAAGGCAATTTAATTTGTGACATCAACCAATATGGCTGGATTTCAGCAGTGAACGTTATAGACTGATTCTGCTATCGTATAAACTGAAATAACTTTAGTCTTGGACACGCACAAGCATTTTCAGTCATCTGACCAAAGAAACATTAACAAGAGGTTACAGTCGCCTTTACTACTCTATACCTGGGCCATTGAGCTACACTGAGGTTCTATTCTGAGGCAGTCGTATTCTGAACAAAACCAACGCCATCTCTACTTCTCTCCACGGAAGGCAACGGACAGGTAAATTCCTAGGGGCGCTGCAATGACCTCTTTCTCCATCATATGGGTGATCGACCTATCATATTAAATTTAAAACTAAACTACACTTTATACAGTTACCAATCAAATAAGGACGTGTCCACACCAAGCCGGTGTCCAAATGACGACAATTCTTCTGACAGTAAGCAAGTGCTAAATGATGGATCGCGCGCCGCCTGCGTAATGACTGCCTAACCAGACGTGATTGATGGCAATTGAGGCAGCCTGGAAAGGGTTTCTGATTGTTTTTAATATTGTAGTTCGGTGGGAAGTTGTCCTGACAACCTTTTATTGTGATTGGTGCTGCTGAACGTGGCTCACTGACCGCTACAGTGGCCAAAGAGGAAATTGTTCGGAGAAAACAAAACTACGCTTGGCAGACGGTGACCGTAGTTTGTTGTTTTAGAAGACCAGAGTCACCCTCTTGATATCATATCTTGCTCGCCTTTTAAGAAAGACTTTTTAATAGAACCTCAGTTAGATTCCGACCGACAAAGGATTCTTTTTTCGGCCTCAAACGAGAACAAAATTCGGCCTGATTTGCAAAACACGAAAAACAGTGTTTATTTGTTTGTCGTTAGGTGTGTATTGTCTATCTTTTAATAATTACATTAAACCGTTTCAAGTTAAATCACACGAAACTTTTTTTTATTATTATAGGTATCAAATAAGTCGGTATACTTTAACAAATGAATAAACCGACAACTTTAGGTACACACCGACTAAGCCGCGAACCAAGCACTCAATTATGAAAAGAAAAACTGAAAATGGTCTGCCCATTGACCTAGTAATAACTGGCATTGTTTCTATAGTCCTGGGTACCACGTCCGCAGAACAAAAGTGAGAATTTCTTTGATATACTATAAACAACTTTGTGTGATTGAGGCTGGTCAGTGACACAAGAATAACTGGGATTTCTTCAAGAGTATGGTAAAGTTTTATAAGATTACATTAATGATAATATCCTACCGCCCGAATTTCCGCCACGTCCGCCAATCTCAACGGAGATTAACCTGCGCAAGAGATTTATAGTGTACAACTGTGCGCAGACACAGGTGCTATCTCTGTTCCTTTACTCTCTTAGTAGGTAAGGCAATCCGACACGACCGGGGACAGATCAGGCGCAGGACCAACGGCTTTACGTACTTTCCGGGGCATGGGGGTATCACACCACCAACCTCCAAACTCCGGGCTACTATACTACTGAGAAATTTCAAATGGAAAATCCTATAACACTACCGGGAATCGAACCCAGGACTCCACGCTCAGCAGTCGAGTTTGCGACCACGAGACCAACGAGGGAGCTAAAGTGAAGTAATTACATTATATTAGGAATGTACCTACATCATGTTCCCAACAGCCGGATGCGTTCGTTTAGAATGACAGAACATGATGCTTTATCAGAAATGTGAACAAATTATTCATCTGCACGTATGCATGATCATCATGCGTAAGCGTTCTTTATGTGGAAAGTTTGAACAACAATCTGTCGTCCGGTTGTAAAAGTGGTTGTTGAAGTGTGTTGTTGTCTTGTCTCTTGGTAAGTTGTTAATAGATAGAAGTAGGTACACACTTACGTTTTTTTTAATGGGGTATTTAATTCATGTAGCACACTGAGCACGATAGACAGAAGATAAAAGTGTAATCTGAATATCACCAGCCATGCTATCAACCAAGAAGACTAAAAGCAACTGAAGATATTCATAAATTCGCAGGCCATTAACGTATTTATCGACACAGTTTCAATATTTACCCCACATGAAATATCACAGCAGTATTTTAAAAATAAGCGGATGGCACACTGTCGACACGCGCGCCGAGCATTTAATCGCGACAACGCGCGACATACCCGCGCGGCCGAACGCTCGCTATAAATATAATGCGCAGATTAAGTTATTAAGCTGTCTTGACGCGCGGCTGTTTACTACATGCCCACTGTCAACGCCAGAGTTACTTGTGCAGCTTATTCCGGCGAGACATTATTTATTTCCTCATAATAATATTTATATTTTCTATAAAATGACAGCCTGGCTCCACCCGCCGTTGAGTGTAGGCCACCACCCTGTTGTATCATGCTTACCTGATCTGTGCGAGGCTCATCCAGCTCTTGTCTTTTGTAGATAATTCATCCTTAAATAACTAGCGTTTTCACCATTTCATTCGTCCAAACAAACGGAGAAAAGTTCTTCATTCTTCGTCACTATTTTATAATACAGGAAAAAATTTAACTAGTGTGCAAACTGTAACCATGAATTCAGCACATGATTCTAGACCCCAACGTAGAAATATATCGTGGGTCATATAAAAAAATTTGCCGTTTCCATAGAAAAGTGCAATACCTACGCGGTGAAAATGTATGGTACAGCTAATGTTTTTTTAAATAACCTACAATTTTTTTAACGCAGAATCATCGACGGAAATTATGAACTGAATTCATGATTACAGTTTGCGCACTGGTTATTTTTTTTTTCCTGTATGTATAGATAACAATCCATCTGGCAATTTGGTCGAACACTCCTCCTACCTTCTCTCGGCAACCATGCCTCTGGACTCTGACTTAAGAGGGTGCACACAGGTCCACTAGCGCCACTCCTTTAAAAAAATATTATCTCGTGACTGAGAAGGAATTATGAAAATCTGTTCAATCAGCGACCTCGGTAAATGTGTCTAGAATTTTCTAATACCTTTTATAGTCATAAGTATCTACTAACATAACATAACACCAACATTGTACACTTAGTTTGCAATAAACGTTTTGACTTTGACTTTGACTATAAAATTTCATATTGAGACACGAAGCAACAAAATTCGATCTAAAGAAAAGCGGCCACATTCCTATATGTCGTATTTAGTTGCTTCGTGTCTCAATATGAAACTTAATAAAAGGTATTAGAAAATTCTAGACACACTTACCGAGGTCGCTGATTGAACAGATTTTCATAATTCCTTCTCAGTCACGAGATAATATTTTTTTATAGGAGTGGCGCTAGTGGACCGTTGCACACGCTCTTAAATCAAGTTAAGTTGGTTGGTTACTTACTTTCGTGCAATTAGCATCAACTCCAGAATACGTCCCCAACATATGAATCACACATACCAACACAACGATTAGGTGTTTAATTCCGAGCTTAACCCCAGCCTACCCACCCACGACACGGAGTGAATATAGCGCGTTATATTAATCAGGGCTATTCCAGGACATGCCGCGCCAATTACTAATGTTCGCGATGATCTCTAAATGAGACCGTGATGTTAAATGTACCAGTAGTTCAGTATCGAAAACATCTGGAAGGTATTAAAGTATGCTATGGTGATTTAACTTAGGGAATTTATATTGAAATGATATTTTGATATCGAATAAAGAGTTGTAATAGTCATCGTCTGAATTTAAAACCCCGTGAAAACTTAGGTGAGGTGAGCGTGGAGTGAGCTGTCATTCCAACTAATGCTAGGTATTGACACTACTGACAGCTCACTCTAAGCTCACTTCACCTAACTTTTCACGGTGAGATTTTTACAGAATCGATCGGCTGGACTGTTGAAATGTAAAGCCATAAAATAAATAAGATAAACAATGACAGAACTGAAAAATTATCATAATTCATTATGAAACACGATGAGCTTGTAAAATGGACATTGTTAAAAGGTACACACGTCTCCCGACCGATTTCGGTCACGGTGGCCAATCTCAACGAGAGATCAGGCGCAGGACCGACGGCTTTACGTGCTTTCCGAGACACGGGGGTATTAAACCGCCAACTTCCAAACTCCGGACTGTTACTCAGACATTCCTAATGGAAAACTCAATACCACAGCCCGCCCCGGTCTCAGCAGTCGCGCTTGCCACCACGAGACCGACGGGGCAGGCAGACAACATTAACATCACCCCCGTAATCCCCAAAAGGTAAGCACAGTGTGTACCCGTATTTCTTATTGTGAAAAAGCGTACGTAAGCTAACTTTTTTCCTGATATTCCATTGTGTTCATAGTTAGGTATGATAGATAATATTACGTCAAACGGAAATCCCTTTCAGCGCCCTTCCATGTAGCTACACGGTATTAAAACAATCATACCCACATCTGCTACACCAAAGCGAAAATAAAATCCAAGTGTCATTTTACCACACAATTTGACACAGCATCTGCTTAAGAATCCGATCTTCCATCTTTAACAACATAAAGCGGGCCACTCCCGCCACTTCATTCCCATTGTGTCGCACTCACAGATTACATGTAACGTCTGCGATCCTTAGCGGATTTGTTCAGACGGACGGAATGACAAGTCATTAGAGCTTTATTGTGGTGTGAATGCGACTTAATGCGACGCAAAAAATGTCGTTTGACGTGTCGAGGTGTGTTTCCATTGTGTAGTTATTGTTTCGAAGAAAAGAACATTGATCCCGATGATTTAATAACGTAAACTTCAGTTATGTTAGTTAACTGCTTTTCACGTAAGTCGAGTTGTTATGACTTGAGTTAGTGCCAAGAATTTACAAACAGTTAACAAAAGCCATAACATGCTTAATGTTAAGATTTAACGCTAAGTAATGTATTTTTTGTTACTTTTGAATTTCGTTTTTCAGTCTATGCAAATTACATCAGAAAATGCCCGAAAATAAGAAACCCCCACCGCGCCTTCATCTCCATCATCTTTGGCATCTTGAATACCGTACCGTACTCAACAATGGAAAAAGGACGACTAACAAAGAAACGCAACACAGTAGCGTACAAACGCACGTGAATGGGCGCCCCGTGCCCTAATGCGCCAATTGTTTGCCGATACACCGTCATAATGTTGTGACGGCCGCCGTGATCCGCACTATTGTAAGACAGGGCTACCACTTCGTGCTTACTCGTTATTTTTGCATTTATTTAAATCGCATAAGCATAGTCAGCCTATAATAATGTTCAAACTCACAGGCCTCCTCTGGGTGAGAGGGAGTGGGCTGTAATCCACCACGCGGGCCCAGGGCGGGTTGGTAGATGTCACATCTGTCTTCGAATTTTGGGTTCTAGGACATGCCGGTTTCCTCACGATGTTTTCCTTCACGTGTTCAAACTGAATGAATATTATTTCTGTTTTCATTGAACGAAGAACATAAATAACAAAAACCTATTGAAAAAAGGCTAATCGGCAATCACTTCGCAAATACAGAGGCTAATACAAAATAAACATTGGCCAGAACTCGGACCTGTGGGGTAATTGAGTAGCACACTAATAGTAGCAATAGCTTTCATTTTGACAGTTTAACAACATTCGTTGCGTTATTTACGTTGTTGAACAGACACATTTTTCGAACATATGAAGTAATGGATTAGCAATATGCTTCAAAATTATTTAGATTGAGATTGAAAGTGGCAGTTTGGGTTCTGATTGAACTGACCTCTTCAGGAATATCACAAGTGACCTTTAGCTGCCTGAAAAGGTTCCCCAAATGTTTTTGAGGTATTCCACTCAGAGCACTGATTTCAACCGCACTTGCCGAACCGCACCTGAGCACTTCCACTAATCACGAAGACTGTTGTCGTCTTGAAAGCAAGGCCACGTTAATACTCTAATCTTCAACAAACTCAGACATGGGTCTCCCCAGACGTGATCGATATTACAGGAAAATAGAATAGACGGGAAATTGAGCGCGTAATCGTTTTATCAGAAAACTGTTTGTCGATTAAATAAAGTCGTTTGAAAGTTGTTATGGCGCAATAAGATTAAGGGGAGATATTAATCGAGGTCAGTGCGCGACGGGGAAGAACACCGTCATCTCTTTGCATAATTGGATATTCTAACCTGCATTCTATTATGCTAAGTATTTAATTTAGTGGGAAGTAACCGTCAAAATCACTTTGAAGGGACCCTTTTGTAGTGTCGATGAGGAACTGTCGATCTAATATGTAAAAATCTCACCGTGGAAACTTAGGTGAAGTGAGCTGTCAATAGTGTCATGGCATCTCACATCAAGGTAAAGTAAAATAAATGAGGTATTTCACTTAGAGCACTGATTTCAACAGCACTTGCCCGAACCGCACCTGAGCATTTCCACTAACCGCACTGAAACAAAATGTTATAGCATAAACCGGCTGCAGTCACTATCTATGTCTCACCTTCTACAGACCCTTTGCGCTCTAAAATAAGCAAACCACAGCAGAGCAGATTTGGGCCTTTTTTTTAAATAGAGTCCCTGATTTTGGATCTTATGTGGATAATTTAATAATAAAATGAGAAATAATTCACCAAAACACTTTGTCCAGACTCACTAGAGCGCGCCAACCCTACCTTACGAACAGCGAACATAATAGAGTCGGCGCACATTATAGAATTTGTGCATTTAATTGAGTGTGAACGAATGAAAGGAACAATTTGACTCGAATGACGCCCTTCCGCGTCAAATGACGCAGCCATGACGCTAAAAGCTTAGCGTATTCATTGAGAACAAATTGACGAAATTCATGATCCCATGTCACATGTGTAGGGAAGGAGCTCTGTTCATTGACTTGACAAAAGCGCGAAGCAAAGAAGTTCATATTTCATAAGGAAAAAGCAGTTTTACCTGTCTCCTTAAGTGCTTAGTAATGCCATACAATCATGCCACATTAAAGGAATTTATTCAATTCAGGCATCAGGTAAGCTGTAACATTTTGTTTAGTTGACCAAATATCAATGTGGCTTTTCCAATTCATACATGTGAATTCTTGTTCTCTCTCTTTCTTTTTTGAATATCGGATTCTTTCAGAGGCTATCTTGGACATTACTGGCACAGGGAAGGCAAAACATCGTAATTAAACCTGGACTTATAGTCAATATAACATAAGTCTGAAATCGCCAACCCGTCTTGAGCAAGCGTGGTGATCAAAGCTCATGCCTTCTCCGTATAAGAAGAGCCTTTGCCTTGCATAATCGTTATGGGCCGTAATCCACCACGCGGACCCAGTGCGGGTTGGTAGATATCTTCAAAATTTTGGTTCTAGGACATGTCGGTTCCCTCACGATGTTTTCCTTCGCCGTTTTGAGAGATGTGTGTTTTGATGATGAAATAATTTTCACAAAGTAAAGCACCTGACTAGGTTCGAAACTATGACCTACAACTCGTTAGTTGCAGACGTTACCACTGGACTGCCGACCACTGCCCTGCAGTATGACAATAATACGCTGTTATTACAATGACAACGCAGATTCTATCTTGTAATCTAGACTTCCCAATGAAATGGAAAAGTTTCATTTGTTTTGTGTTCGAATCACGAGTCCAACAACAAAGGCTATTAGAAATTCCAATAACAAACAAGTAATAACCGTCAAGTGTTATAAATTAACAATAAAAACAAATGCAATTCAGTCGTTATTCTGAAATAAAACGCACGTTTCCACCCACTTCTAGTTTCGTAGCGTTACAAAAAAGGGGTTAATTGAATTTTCTTCGGCTTTATTATTTATCATATAAATGGAAGTGAGGCTGCGATGACATTAAGTTAAATTGTAACGACGTTACGATGTACTTAAATATGTCAGGGCCTGGGGCCTGGGGCCTGGGGCCCGGGGCCGTGGCGTAAATTAATTATATTCGAGATCGCTCCATTTTACGTAAATTTATGAAATGTGGGTATGTTTTCACCTCGAGTCAGCTAGACTGGACTTTGGGTGCGAGGTCCCTCGGTTTTGCTTTCCAGATTATTGATAAGTATGCGGATATTGCGGAGGGCGAAGGCCTAGATCTTAAGAAGGAGAAATGAACTGATGGATAGCTAGAAACACACTGACGTTTATTTTATCAAGTCAAGGTGACATAACAAAACCATAGATAAAACATAAAGTACACAACATTCCTTCCCCTGGCTTGACAAAATAAAACATACATCAAAAACTAATAAAAACGCTTATAGTCTACTCTAGGAATAGCTCGCAGTCTTTTTCCATCAACCGTTTGTCTAATTGGCTGTGTTGATTGAGTATCTCCATGGGTCGCATCTGTTGCGTCATAGAACACTTCGTCTTCTCTATTTCCCTCCCCTCCAGTGTCCGACGCACTAACATCCCCTGGAGGTGCCGAGTTCGGTTCCGACTGTTCCGAAGTTACTTGTAGATCTTCAAATTCAATTGGGCATTCACTCGGCCTGTGCATGTTTCTTGTTGTGCCGTGGAATGCTAATAATTGATTCTTGTGTTTTTTTACCTTTAACAAAGTATTGCAATCCTGCACAATATAAACAACTTTTCCTATCTTTTTAATGATTACACCTCTATTCCACGTCCCTTGTTTATTAGTACTGTTTTTTTTATACAAAACATTGTCTCCTTGCTTAAAAAATTTAATAGTTTTGTCAGTTTTCTGTTTAGACTGCAAACACTGTTTGTTTTCGACGTTTCGGGTGAGAGTGATAGACGCCGGTATAATTAAATCTAACCGTGATCTCAGTTTATGACCAAAAACCAACTGGGCAGGTGAACAGCCCGTTGCAGAATGTACGGAATTTCTATAATCAAATAGATATTTAAGCAAGTTATTATTTAATCCCGTGACATTACTACTACTTAACATACAAGATTTGATTCCTTTTTTAACCACCTTTACGTAGCTTTCCGCCTGCCCGTTACTAGCCGGATGATAAGCCGGCGACGTCACATGCGAAATACCATTTGAAACACAAAACGTCCTAAATTCTGAGGAAGTAAACTGTGTGCCATTGTCACTGACTATAGTATGCGGTAAGCCAAATCGTGCCATGTATTCATACATTTTATTAATCACAGATATTGATGCCGTACTCGTTCCCATATCGTAAGCTTCTACCCACTTCGAGTACGCATCCACAATCACCAAATAGGAACGGTTATGTATGGGGCCGAGAAAATCTATGTGAATACGATAGAAAGCTTGCGGTGGATGTGGCCACAGCGCTGGTGGCGCACGCGCTGGTAACTGTCTCAACTGTAAACAGACCTCACAATCCGCAATCATTTTCTCTACAGCGTTATCAATTCCTGGAAACCAAAATCTGCTGCGCGCTTCTGCTTTCGTTTTCACAATACCCAAATGTGATTTATGTAGCTCTAATAATAATTTTGCCCGAAGTGTCTCTGGAATAATAACCTTGTGCCCTCGCATAATACAACCGCCTTCATACGACAACTGATTTTGACATAACAAATAAGGCTTAATTAATATATCTGATAGTCGCTTAGGCCAGCCTTTAACGATATATGATACAATTTTAATTAATACTGGATCTTTCTGAGTTTCATCACGAATTTCGCTAATTGTAATGGGCAAACTACCATCGGTAACAAAATTAACATATGACGCGCGATCTTCTACAGGGACTAAACTATCGTCGGCCCTGTAGCCACATCCCCCACTAGCCGCCGTTGACTCACTGTCAAGCAGACTAGCGCGCGATAAAAAATCTGCGCTGTTATCGACGCTGCGTATGTATTCGATGGTGTAATTGTAACCGCTCAAGAACATCGCGTAACGCTGCAACCTATTTGCAGAGACCTCTGGAATACCCCGATATGGACCAAAGATAGATAAAAGAGGCTTGTGGTCAGTACGGAGCACAAACGGAACTGATCTTCCATATAAGAACTGGTGAAAACGTCGCACTCCGAAAATAATAGCTGTGGCCTCTTTTTGTATCTGAGAATACCGCTTCTCTGCTGCATTCAGGGTACGTGAAGCGAACGATACAGGGCGCTCCACCCTGTCTGACCCTATCTGTGACAAGATAGCTCCCAAGCCGCTGGGCGAAGCGTCCACCGTCAAAATTATTTGAGCATTTTGATCAAAATGAGCAAGAACCTGATTTGAGGCTAAACACTTCTTAATTGCTTTGAATGCATTATCATGTATCACTTCCCATTTCCATGAATTACCCTTTTGCAACAATGAATAGAGCGGGCTCAAAATTGATGATGCGTTAGGGACAAACTTCCTATAATAATTGACTAATCCCAAAAACGATTGTAACTTATTCACGTTTGTTGGTGTAGGTGCTTGGACTATAGCTTTGACCTTTTCATTTGATTTTCTTAAACCATTCTTATCTATAGTATAACCTAAGTATTCTATTTGGTTCTCGAAGAACACGCACTTATCTTTACGAAGTGTTAATCCTGCGTCTTGTAATCGTTGCAAGACCGCACATAGCCTATCTAAGTGTTGCTCTTTAGTTGCCCCTGTAATACAGATGTCGTCAAGGAAACACATAACACCGTCCAATCCCGACAGTAAACACTCCATAGCCCTCTGAAAAATAGCAGGAGCACTAGCAAGACCAAAAACTAATCTTGTATAAACAAATAAACCGCGGTGAGTATTGATACAAGTTATTTTCTGAGACGCCTGATCTAATACAAATTGTGAGTAAGCTTGAGTTAAATCCAACTTGCTAAACTGTTGACCCCCGTGTAATTTTGTAAAAAGTTCTTGAGCAGTCGGTAACGGATACTGTTCGACGACCAGCTGTTTGTTTACGCTTACAGAGTAATCAACACACAACCTGATTGAACCATCGCGCTTTAATATAGGGACAATTAGTGAGGCGTATTCTGAAAATTGAACTGGTTTTAACACACCTATACGTACCAAACGATCAATCTCACCGTTTATTTGATCTCTGAGTGCAAAAGCTGTAGGACGAGCTTTAAAAAAAATTGGCTTTGCGTTTTCTTTCAACTGTAACTTAACTTTATATTTTGTAAATAAGCCTAATTCATCTGAGAAAACAGATGGAAACTGTAATTTTAACTGTTCAGCAATTTCAGTTGATTTACAATAATTGATTTGCAACATGTGTAATTCAAACAAACTAATAAAATCTCGCCCTAAAATTGGGGGACCACCATCGCGAATCACTCTAACATTAACATCCTGAGTCTTGTCCAAGTATCTAATAGGCAATTGCACTATTCCTAAACACTGAATAACACACCCCGTGTATGTAAACAATTGATCCGTCGTTGGTGATAATGGCAACAACTTAAAGTATTTTTTGTATACTTTTTCTGAAATCGCTGTGACTGCCGATCCGGTATCTACTTCGAACTTTAGCTTAATATTTTGAATCGAAACTACTAAAGTCATGGGTTCACCTCTGAATGAACGTATTTTTTTTGTCTTACCGTCATCGTCACTCTCGCCCGACCCGCCAGTTCCTACGAAATTTATCTTTTTGCACATTCGGCGTAGGTGGCCTTTTACGTTACATTTCTTGCATGTATAGCTTGCAAACCGACACTGAGATGTTTTGTGGTTCTTGTAGCCGCAAACTGAACACTTTTCAATGTGAACACTCGATTCCTTTGAGTTGGTTTCGATTTTGAACAACGGCTCACTCGACGGCGGCGCCTGTACCGCTGCCAACGACGATGCTGCTGCTCCCTTGCGTGCGCTGTGCACACTCTCCGCCTACTCCACTGCTTTAGCCAGTGTGGTTTCTTGAAGTTCACGCGCGAAAAGCTTATCTTTCTCCGGTCCCGGCCGCATACCCATAACAAAGCGGTCGCGTAGCGCCTCTTCTACATTCAGAAATCCGCAATGCGTGGTCAGACCACGAAGCCTAGCAGCCCACTGCGAAAATGTTTCTTCCAGACCTTGAGTAGCGGCATAAAAATTATACCGCTCGCCAAAACCACATTTTTTTGGCGTGAAGTGATTATCCAGAAGAGTGAGAATATCTTCGAAAGGCACTTGCGAAATTTCTTTTGGCAAAGCCAAATCAGCTGCAAGCTTGTATGTGCCGTCGGCGAGTGCGCTCAACAATATTGCCCGTCGTTTCACACCTGTTGGGTCCTTCACGCTGTCTACATCGTTTGCAATGTACCATTGCAAAATCCGCTGCTTGTAATTTTCCCATGTCTGGTTGACATGGTCAAAACTTGACAAAATACCGAAGTGAGCCATTTATTTTTTTTTTGTCGTGGGTCCTCGTCGCCAATGATAAGTATGCGGATATTGCGGAGGGCGAAGGCCTAGATCTTAAGAAGGAGAAATGAACTGATGGATAGCTAGAAACACACTGACGTTTATTTTATCAAGTCAAGGTGACATAACAAAACCATAGATAAAACATAAAGTACACAAAAATTATCATGCGTGAATTGACACGTACACACATTATCACTTTTATTCTGAAAATTATTCGCGTAATGCGCTGAACCTACGTCACATGGGACACGGGCGGTTGTTGCTGATTCAAACTCAAACTCAAATCATTTATTTCAATTGGTTTAATTGAAATAAATGATTTGAGTTTGAGTTTACAAGCACTTTTGAATTGTCAACATTAAATAGTCGTAGATCTCTGTGGAGAAGAACGGGCAAGAAACTCCACGGACACTCTTTTAAATAAAGATATTATTACAAAATCCTGGGTACATCATTCTTATTGCTTCTTTGTGTGAGAACAATGTAAGAAAAAAAAAACAAATAAAGAACGATTTAAAATATAAGATTAAAAATAAGCCCTGGCAGTTAAGAAATGACCAGACCTCAACCGACGGCGCCCGTTCACGAACATGACGATTCTGGCTATTCAACACTGATTATCACGATCCTCAATCTTACTAGAATCAACTAAATGAAAATAATTTAAGTGTCCTAATGCTCGGTTCCTACAAACAAAAACGAATAGTTTTTCTTACCAACAATGGTAGCATGTTTTATTGCCAAGCTGGGCATATAAATAGATACATAAGCCAATTTTATCTGTGATAGCTACTTACATATGGGAGGGGTCTAATTTGGAAAGAGGTCTTTGTTTCATTATTGGTAACGATACAAGAGTCTTAATTTTAACCAATAACAGTCGTCGTCGTAAATCGGCCATAAGTATATGATATGGATGATAAGTATATGTATCGGATATGGTGCTGCTGAGCCCCCCTGCGTTACAATATAACTCTAAACAGAGTGATAGAGTGAAGTGAGAAGAAAAATGAGTGAAATTTTAATATTTAAATCAGGCAAACAACAGCCTACCCATGTGCCTCCTGTATTTCTCAATGGAATAGCGTTAAAGCAGGTTCAAACTTTTAAATATTGGGGTCACATTGTGACAGGTGACCTCAGGTACGATGAAGAGATTGAGCGGGAGCGCAGGGCTCTGGCGGTGAGAGCCAATATGCCCACACACAGGTTCGCACGATGCACGAGAGAAGTGAAAGTTACGCTATTACAGACAATCCTTCTACTCAAGCGACCTGTGGGTGAGATATACGCAGCGAGCCTACAGAGCCCTGCGCACTCAGTACAATAATGCGTTCAGAATGTTGTTGGGTCTGCCGTGGCGGTGCAGCGCGTTTGGGATGTTTGCTGAAGCGCGCACTGATCGTTTCCAGGCCATCATGCGTAAAAAAGCAGCTTCCCTGCTGGCCCGTATACGGGGTAGCAACGACGGCATTCTGAACGCAATAGCAGTACGTTTTGACTGTCCCTTTCAGAATGAGTGGGTCATGTCGTGTGTAGGTGTGGCGAGTCATGGCAAATTATAAAAAATTATGTAATATGTACTAGGTTAAGTTTTCTGTGGGTTTATGTCACCCGAAATAAAGTTATTATTATTATTGTAAGTGACAAGACTTTTGAAGCTTTCATATTTCCATTCATCCGTCGGGTAGTGACAATATCTACCAGAAACTTTCTTTCAACTCTCATTCTACAGACCCTCTGAATATATCTCTAACTAAAGGACATAGTTGTGCACGTAGTTAAGTTTAATGGCTCGGTTACTGAAGCCCGCCACGTCCGCAGGCTACAGCGGGGCACCGAGGGCTACACGGGGTTACCGGGGTTACAGTTCAGCCTATTTAACATACATTAGCGAAGGACAACTATTTATGCTAATGTTGGTTATGTGTGCATATTGTATGTGCCGAGTGTTTAGTGTGGGCGATGATACGGATAAGATAGGGGTGGGAAGAAGTTAATTGAAGGTAATAAGTGACTTGGTTTATTTCAAAATAGCCTGCCACGAGTAACTGTACCTTAGCATAATCAGCATAAGGTTTCCACTGCTGGGACACAAGCCTCCTCTCTGTGGGAGGGAATAGGCCTTAACTCACCACGCGGGCCCAGTGCGGGTTGATAGATGTCGTATCCTCACGATGTTTTCTGATGTAGTGATGATGAAAATATTTAAACATAATAAAACGCCTGTTTGGCCTACGATCTACAACTCATAAATCGCGGTCGTTACCACTGGGCCGCCTATTATCTCGAAGTGTACCGTAATTTTAATCATTTTTACATGTAGCCTAGTACTAGTAGTTATATTTCCCATAAAATATTTCATTAGTGCCTAAAAATAAACTATAAATGAAATATATTTACGACAGGTGCAAGAAGTAATGATAGTGCGGAATTAGAATGTTAGGTAGCGACCTGCCTGATCTAGGTCTATTAAAACCTGTACCATCACTTTACAACTAATATAAAATAGTCTATTAACAACTATGAAAATATTGGTACATAAAACTAGGCTTTGGGCAGACAGCTTTCATCAACCTTAGTTACTGACTGATTCCACCTTGAGCCGATGCGAGGTACAACTAGTTAATATTTTTAATACACTTAAGTCCAAAAACACCGGTGATTATTGGGGCATCTCCATTAAACTTTTAAGTAATATAATAGCCATCGTAGCCCCCTATCTAGCTGTTACTTTTAATAAATGTGTTGATTTAGGAACTTTTCCTGACCTCATGAAGAGTAGTAAAGTCATACCATTATTTAAATCAGGTAATAAGAATGACGTTGGCAATTTCAGGCCTATTTCTATTTTACCTGCATTTAGCAAAATATTTGAAAAGTTAATACTCAAGCAGTTGCTAAGACATTTTAATTTAAACAGCCTCCTCCATAATGATCAATATGGCTTTACAAAGGGTCGTTCAACTACAGACGCGGGTGTTGCTCTGCTGAGACACATATTTGACGCATGGGAGAAATCGCAAAATGCTATTGGAGTTTTCTGTGATCTCTCTAAAGCCTTTGATTGCGTGCACCATGACACGCTTTTGCGTAAGTTACATCATTACGGTGTCAGAAACGAGGCTCTCAACATAATAATTTCATATTTACATAATAGGGTCCAATGTGTAGATGTTAATGGCGCGAAATCTTCCGGGCTACCAGTTCAGTTAGGTGTTCCGCAAGGCTCAATATTGGGTCCATTCTTGTTCTTAGTTTATATCAATGATTTACCATTCCATTTGAAGGGCATCTGTGACGTTGTACTGTTTGCAGATGATACCTCTCTTATTTTTAAAGTAGACAGGAATAGACAAGATTTTGACGACGTAAACAGTGCACTCACAATAGTTACAGATTGGTTTACGTCAAATAACCTAGTTCTCAATGCCAAGAAAACGAAATGTGTAAAGTTCGCCTTACCGAATGTCAGAAATCTAGGACCCAACATCGTCTTAAATAAAGAGGTGCTTGAAACAGTAGGCTCGGCAATTTTTCTAGGACTAACAGTAGATGCCAAACTTCAGTGGGGACCTCATATATCAAGTCTAGCAGGAAGGCTCAGTTCGGCTGCCTACGCCGTCAGGAAAGTAAGACAATACACTGACGTTGATACAGCTCGTTTAGTCTATTTCAGTTATTTTCACAGTGTTATGTCCTACGGTATTCTGCTGTGGGGCAAAGCCGCTGATATACAAAATATATTTGTCCTTCAAAAACGAGCTGTTCGAGCAATTTACCAGCTAGGTGCCAGAGTTTCTCTAAGAGATTTTTTTAAAGATATTGGTATTCTCACGGTTGCATCACAATTCATCTTCGCCAACATCCTATATATTAGGCAAAATTTGCAGTTGTACACTAAAAACAGTGATATTCACAGTGTTAACACTAGAAATAAGGACAAACTACGTGCCCCCTTTCACCGGCTTCATAAGGTTCATAACTCATTTGTTGGGCTTGGTATAACCTTTTATAACAAGATACCCTCTTCTTTGCTAGACTTGCCTTTTAATGCGTTTAAAGCTCAAGTAAAATCCAACCTTTGTTCAAAGGCTTACTATTCCATCAACGACTACTTACACGATAAGAATAGTTGGTCGCCCTAATTAACTCAAGACAATGTTCATGTTCTTTCTCCAGAATTAGCTTAGGTACTGACAGGTTACTGTTATTAGTATTAACTCACTTATTTATTTCACATCGATGGTCCTAGTTCATCATCTGTGACTGCAAGTGACAGCTAGGTGACGAACCCAGCAATGCATAAATGTGTAAGCTGTCACGCCCTTTATGCCTGGAGGCTTTTATTTAGGTAGTGAGTTTTTATTTTTATTTTAATTAATTATTTTTTAGCTTGAGTACGTATAGTTTTTATTATATTTGTTGGTATATTGGCGTGGCTAGCTGACATAATATGGCAAATAATTTAAGCTTCTTGTAATGTTCATTACTGATCATAGGTTCCTAGTATTGTATACATGCAACTAACTATATTCTAACTGAACAGACAGCTGTGCTGCTGGGGAGTTTGTTCCGCCACTTCTTCTTCCCAGCGATAGCACTAGGAAGTGGCGAAGGGCGGGCGTTTTTGGGGGACTGTCTTTTGTAATTTTGACGTTCGAAAAGTGCTGATTCTCAGCCTAATTTGAATAAATGACTTTTGATTTTGATTGATTTTGAAACTAATCTTAGCAACAGGAAGCATCGCATGCATTACATAGTAACGACTTTATGTATTAATTTAAGTGCCTCGTGGTTATTGACGGGGCAATACTACTGTGCACAGCGTACACGGAAAACTAAGCTATATTTGAAGAAAATGGACCCTGACCATGGTCAACCATAACCCTAAAACTGCACGACGCGCATTGAACTGTTCCTCGACCTCAAATAGTAGCTTATTGAACAAAGACAGAACTGTACCAGGAATAACTAGCCAGTACCACTCACAGTCGTTGAGTTCTGCGCACATTACTGTTGCTCATAAATCTTTGCGAAGGCGCCGGGACCCGGAACCGCGCGGTGTGACGGTGTGACGATCGTTTGCGCGGGCGCTTGTCAATGCAGGATGCGGTCAGTGCGGGTTTGTAACGAGCGGGACTGTTTGCGGGACACACGGACGTAGCTGGGCGTATAAAGTTTGACTGTTGGCTGGTGTAGTTCTATCTGAGAAAAAAATCATCAGCTCGTAATGTTCACTGCCAAATAAGTACAGTATCAGATTACATAGCATATATGCAGTTTTATCTGTACTTTCACCACTTCAACATTACGCATCAATCATCATCTCTTCAAGATTTTTTGAAGACTGAAAACATTAAATGAGTTGTCGGCCTCCTGCCCAATGACCAGTGCATAGCGTTGCCAAATCTAACATTCCTATTATACACTCATCTACAATTGAATCGTTTTGACAGCTCCACGCTTGCTCTCTATTCTCCGCGCCCGTGTTCACCATCCGATATAACACGCAGCAACACTCTAATGCGTCTAATTATTATGTTTAGTGTAAACTCGTGTAAACATCGAGTAAACATACTGTGAACGCTTCAGTTGACTCACACAGGACGTCGTTAATACGCGCGTGGTGCGCGTAGACCACCGACTGCGCAGTTCTGATCAACGTTGGATGAAGCTGTTAGATTGAGCAGTTTATTAAGGAAATGATAATTACTACAGTAGACGTAAACTAGAGACCATGGCCTCCCAGTAATCGCTAGTAAGTACCTATTAGCGATTACTGGGAGGCTATGGTCTCTAGTTTACGTCAGTAGAAAATTGCTGAACTGAATATCAGCAGCAATGGCTTTCGTTTTGACAGTTCAACAACATTCATTGCGATATGTACGTCTTTGAGCAGACGAATTTTTCGAACATATGAAGCAATGGATTAGAAATATGCTTTAAAATTATTCAGATCGCTTTGCTTTAATTACACTTTGTATAACAAAATATAACAAGAAATGGATTCAAAAGTCAACGGAGCCGTGAATAATTCTGAAACTATTCGACAACTCGGAAATATGCACGTGAATATCCTTAGAAAACAAACATAAGAAATATAACACCTAACAATACAAAACTCTCCATAGTCCTCTCTAATATTTTATGAACTGCTGTTGTAGTACATTCCAACGTATTCATTTCTTCTCTCGATACCCCGGGAACACCTGTGGGTGGTCTGATCGTAGGCTGTGCAGCACGTTTGCAGCGCCTGCAAAAACCTGCTTCCATTAAAGTTTCACGGTGGTCCATCAGGTTCCGGTACTACACTCATTTAGAAGACAAATATCTTTGAGTGGTCACACTTCTTCTGAATTCTCAATTCAGGCAACTAACAGCTACTGTTTTTCGGTCCATTCTATGATAAATACAAAGGTCATATTCATATATGTGTATAATATATATCAGGTTCCTATTTCCTACTTAGACGGTTCTCTTCTAATTGGTTCATTATTAGTGAACGACTTGGCTCCAGACTTAGCTGAGGCTTGCCAAAAGGAATTAGTATGAAATTATCTCGAACTGCCTGCGCAATAGATATTAAAGAACCTCTTGGCGCTTATTATTCAAATAACATAAACTTCTTCTTCTGCTCAGATTTTTTTATAAAATATCTAAGAGCAGTTCGTTCTGAGCTCTGTGATATTTGAAGTTTAATAAGATAACATCACGCCTTCTTCCCCAAAGGTTTGGGCAGAGGTGTACCTATATAGTATACCCACATTCCACCAGAGGGGGCGAGCCTATTGCATTAACCGGGCACACATCCAGACTGTCTTCGACTGAGAAAATGAAAAAACGACAGAGAAAAACCCAATAACACTTTGACCGATCTGGGAATCGATCCCAGGGCCTCATGCTCAGCTCATGATTAGTGTAATATTAAATAATCTTTCCAACACATTTAATTTAAACCAGTACAGCACACATTATTCTTTATCGCTATCATTCATAAGAATAAACGGTTCACCTTCAATCTCTTCAATAACTCCTGTTATCTATAACTAAATAAATAATTCTCGTTTCAGATATCTGACGTCCGCGCATCAACTGCGGTGAGTTTATCCTATATCATTAATATTCATTGATAATTATTTTATCTTTGTCTTAATTAATTGGCCAGTCAATATTGGTCTTTATGTCGTGGAGATAGGGGTGTGGTAATGAGTTGGTGGTGGTTGAATGGAGGCCACACGCAAAGTTCGCGTGGTTGACTGGTTGTTAGCAAGAGGTGACATGCGGTGGGCGACTACATACAATGGTGACAAAGAGTATGTGCGAGGTTCATGCAGATCCGATATTCATTGCACTAACTACGTACCTACTTGCTCTCAAAACATAAAGGAAAACATCGTGAGAGAACCGGCATGTCCTAGAACCAAAAAATCGAAGAAGACATGTGACATCTATCCAACCCGCTCTGGGCCCGCGTGGTGGATTACGGCCCACTCCCTCAGCAGTGGGAACATTATAGGCTGATTATGCTAAGTACCTACTCCAGGATTTTTTTAACATTTCAAAAGTAGTTGTCATACAAGTCAAGTGGCAAGTGGGTCGTAGGTGGAATAGGTCATTTCGTTAGAGATAGTCTTTTATCTCAAGTAGGTAATGATCGAAGATCATCGACGATCGGTTCTATCGTCAAACAAGTGACGCAGTGCTCAGAATTGCAAAAGTGGATAGATCTAAAAATCCTATGACTATGGATCCTATGGCTATCTAAATGCCTATGGCATTAAGTCCGCCTCTGTACATGTATGTGCTTGTAGTATTAAATAAATAAATAACCTACAGGCGCTCTTTTATACTAGATACACTAGACTATTTATACTAGATACACTACACTGTTGGTCGGAAGTTTGATTGTCTCGTTGGAGCTTGTAAAAGCATTTCAGTGTCATGAACCTCCGCTAAAAGCAGTTCCATTGATTTTGTAGGTATAAAGACCACATGACTTAGTGAGAGGAAGATTATCAGTTATGTTTCTTGATGGATAAAAAAGTAACCGTGGAGGTTCTTGCCGGCTCTTCTCCATAGGAAACGACCAATTGTAACCGTGCACTTGGCTTCAGACGTTTCATAAGTGCCCATGTAGGTTTATGTGAAATATTTTGATTTTGATGCGCTAAACAAGCTGTTTATAAACAGTTTGTCGCTTCTACACTAATTGCGCTCTACCGCCAGATGTGACAATAGTAAAGTTGGCAATAGTGCGCGGGCGCCGGCGTGGGAGGCAGCTCGCATGTATGTAAATAATAAACCAATGATTTAAGCACTTGGAGATAAATACTTACAACTACTTCTTATGTGGTCTGGCGATGTTAATTGTGGCTTTTGTCCAGGACGCCATGTTGGGTGATGTTTGACCACACTTTGCGTCCACACCACGTCGAGGAAACGCATCGTTTGGTTACAAATCCATAAATATCCTAACAGAAAAACAGCCCGAAGGGATAATCGTGTCAGTCTGTTTGTCAGCAAGACATCGTTAGGCCCTTTGTACACGGCACGGTTTCTTTACGGTACGGTGTATAAACCAAGCCGTAGAAAAAAAGGCTTCATCAACAAGCTTCCATAGTGATCCATACAACACTGATGATACACGGCAAATAAACCATAGTTTTTCACGGCAAGAAAAACGTGTGTGTACAAAGAGCCTTATTGGGTGCCGGAAACGAGGCCACGTTTGTAAATCAGTGAAATCAGGGCCAAATTTACGAACCAGATCAGTGACTGACATTTCGATGGACTCGTATACGTTTATGTGTCAGTACTGACTCGCATACTGACCGAAGACCATAAAAACTTAAAACCGTAAATGCTATATGTAAACCTATGTGATTAGAAACTATAAAATACTCGTTACTTATTTTCTATTCTTATACAAAAACTAACGTTAATTACGACCTAGGCTAGGTTTGTGACAATAACTTAGGCAGACTAGTAAAGATGGCTGCATGTTAGTGCGCAGTGCGCGGGCGCCGGCGTGGGAGACGAGCATGTTCATAATGTAAGCGTTGTCGCAGATAAATATAAAGCCATGTGTGTGGATTAAAGGTCAGTATAGACATTTTGAAAACTGTTTTAATATTGGTTGAACGTATTTATACATATATAAAAATATATTTTGGAATTTATTTAAGAGGTTCGATGAAGTGTAAGTTATATTCTCATTTCCAGCACGTGTTGTGCCACTGCAAGGCAAAATTAAGTTAGTTCTTCATAATTATCACCTGTCTAGCCTTTTCCCAACTATTTTGCGGTCATCTTTCAGTACATATTTTACTTTAATAACATTATTTTACTAGGAGCGACTGCCTATCTGACCTCCACAACCTAGTTACTTACCCCTTGGTAAAACTGGTTGTCAGACTTTCGGGCTTCTGACTACCAGTAACAACTCTCAAAGATGGCCGGCTATTGTTACTTCTTCATAATATAATAGCTATATTTAACACACTCAAAAGGATTTGCCAATTACTGAAGGCTACTAAACATTTAGGTACGTAGGTACACCTACACTCGGATAGCCGGGACTTGAATATCAAATACTCGCTTTCCTTTCAGCATTGCTTTATGCCTTAAATCCTATGCATACCTACCTTAATAGTTTAGCTAGGTATGACTTCTTATTTACATAGCTAATCTACTGAACAAATTACCAATCCCTTACAATAGCTAATAGAATATTAATTACTCTGACTAATTTATGTACCAAGTACCAACAAACGAGCCTTAAACAATTTACAAGCATTACTCGATGTGACAATAAGTATTATCGTCAAGCAGTGCGCGGGCGCCGGCGTGGGCCCGCTTCAATAATGTACGAGATTTTGTCATACACGTCAGTTGTGGGCGGATTAACAATAGTCGACGTGTCTGCGGAACTGTGCGGTGTTAAGTAAATAAGTACTTACTTGAGTAATTAAAAGTTGTCTTATTTACTTGATTTGAATAGTAAGTTATAGTAAGTAATTTTGAATATTGTTTTATTATATTCGGGAAACTTATAGCTAATTTATTCAGTATGTGAGTGCGTGTGTGTTTTTCAGTGTATTTAAGGGGGTAACACCAGGATAGCTAGTGGTAGTAAAAATTTCTTACGTTTTTTTGCAATTTGTAGGTCAGTGTCAGGTCTCTGTGTTGGACAAAACATGATTCGCAAGCGTAACAAATATGTATTTAAAGAATCATTCTTTTTCCAAACGTTGCCACCACCTTCTGTAAGATTTTCCACAAAGTGATCTTCTACAATTCTCTGAAATTCAGCCATATTTTCAGTTCAATCAATGTCCATAAAACACACTTCGAGAAAAAGCCGAATATTTAGAAACTTTTCACCATACGACGTTTTCACCTGACAATAAGCAGACTTTTATAAAATGCCATGTGCAATCACTGCCTTAAATACCTACCTCCTTAAAAAAATCGTAGTAATGTAGACCTTCCTCAAAAATTTCGATCAGACTTGTCTAGATTCAAATACCTACCAAATACTACTACACCAAACACGTCGTGTCATACTTTATGAGTTGTCTGGATCGACATGAAAAACGTGCATCATGTGCATACATCAGTATGTTCGCAGAACCGAGGAGTTACGGACTTGTTCTTATGAGGTGATGTCGAGTATATCGTGACGTTTTCCTTACCAACAAACAGTATGTGAGTAAAAAGTGCTATAGATACCTACCTAACGTATAGAGTCGACTCTGGTACAAACTGACAAGGACTTCTTCTAAAGATTTATGAAGTGCTTGTAAATGTCAAGTTCTTTAGAGGTTTTGATTCTAAGAAGTAAGCTGTGATCAATGTGATCATCTTTATCTATTATTTAATGTTTGGCTTCTCGCATAACTATGTGGCATAGGTAATTTCAACAGGTATGTTTATGACTAAGCACATCGGAATTGACGGTATTGAATTATATATATTCAATCCGCATTTAATTTATTACGTACAAAGTTCACGTTTAAGTTCAAGAAATATAACAAAATCTGTGGAACCTCCCACGACAGGCAAAGCTTTTTGATCATGTTTACCAACCCTAGTCTTGAACTTAGTGTTGTTTGAAACAAATAATCTCAATCATACTGCTTCACTAAGATATTCAGTCGCGATTGGCACCGTTGGCACTTGCATTACACCTTCATTTTCAATTCCACAACCGTCCACTCATAAACATACATTTTTATCTAACATGGTAAATCGAACGCTTAAGTTTATCACCGGGCCGTCGCTCACAATCAAATTGATGCTCGTATCGGATCGGGACGCCATCGGCATCCCGATCAGTGCCGATTAGCATGCAAACAGCGCAGTAGCATTCCAGGAGAAACTGCTTTTAGCGATTTTTCTGCTTAAATCTCATGTGAACGCTGTACCTACTTGTGTGGAGAGTTTTTATTTCTGGGAAGGAGCTGTAACTATAGCTTGGTACCTCTAGCTAGAAATGTGCATGCAGGACTATTAGAAAGATGGTGATCACAGAATTATTTCTTACGCTGCTGTCAGTAGTTATAATATCAGCCAGTAACTGTCACAATATAGAAGTAGACGTAATTATTTAACCTGGCTTTACTCCTACGGAGAAGGAAAAAGCATTGATATAATACGAGTAACGCTTGCTTACATAATAACGAACGATTTCTTAGTTAATCTATACTAATAATAAAGCTGAAGAGTGTGTTTGTTTATTTGTTTGAACATCACGACAACACAATCTCGGGAAAAACCAGTCATTTTATAGCCCAATTTTTTGACATCACGCAGGAGTCTTAGGAGCCGGGCAGAAAGAAAAATATAAGAAAGAACGCTAAACGAAAACGAAATATTAGCGCAGACAGGCGATGCGATACGATGCGATGCGACGGGTAGGATGGGTACAAAACATTTCACGCGGACGAAGTCGAGGGCAGAAGCTAGCTAGACACATACAACACATAATTCAAAATGCAAACGTTATGGAGTCGACTAGTGGACTTCATAAATATAAACTATTATTAACTCTGACACGACTGCCTTAGCCAATCCATTAATAGAATTAAACATGAAGATAAGACGATTATGTAAATCTTGAAACAATGAGAGGAAGCTTGTGTATTGGCAACGTCTGATAGATCGGCTGTCAGTCTCAGAGATTTGTACATTAGGTGAATACAAATCTTGAGCAAAAAACTGAATCAAGGTGACTTGTAGAAGGAAAAAACAATACAGCAATTTGTAGCACAAGGCAGTCCGTGATCAATATTGTGTTCACTATATGCAACTGTGGCATTTGATTAATTACTTATTGCAAACAAAGCTTGGCATAGGTAAGTAACATAGCCTGCATGCCTTTACAACTTATAGCGGTTCTTTGCTTTGAAGTTACATACCTGTAAAGGAGGCGCAATGCTGTGATATTAGATGTTTGCTATTCTGTACGCAGCCATTCCTCATATAGCACCTACCATCATCTGCCTAGCGTTTTCTTCTAGTCTAACCGGATCCAGCTGAATACCAGTATTTTACATGGAGCGACTGCCTATCTGACCTCCACAACCCAGTTACTGGGTAATTCGATACCCCTTGGTAAGACTGGTTGTCGGACGACTACCCGTAACGACTGTCAAAGAGCCACGAATGACAGCTGGAACCTACGGTTTAACGTACTTTCCGAGGTACGGAGAGGTCTCGGTATGTAAAGATGGTCACCCATCCACAGACCAACCGCGGCAACCGTAGCTTAACCTGATCGATCGACCTGCCAAGTAAGTAGCTATAAAAACGACGGGTGTGCTGATCTTCCACTAGGTAGGTTCGTGAACTAAGAATGCGTCAACCAGCCCAATCCCTCGCAAACTAACACAGTGACAGGCTTTAGCCAAAAAGCGAGTGTAAGTCAAGTGCAGCTGAGCAAGCACCGCCACCTCTCTAGCATTAGCCCGTGTTTGCCGCAACGTGCGAAACGAGGCTCGAGTTACACGCAGGGCTACCACGGACATGCCAAGTCACTGTTTTAAACTTTCGCGTTTTATAACACTACACTTACTTCGTCTCCACCGGATCCAGACATGTAAATGTCAACAAAATCAATCAACTCAACCTACTGCAGTCTACAGCTGGACATATGCCTTTCCCAGGATGCGCCACCACTCCCTGTCTTCCGCCTTCCGCTTCCAGTCACTCCCAGCCACATTTTTAAGGTCGTGGGACGTCTCACACTACTCTTGCCAATACGCGGTCTCCACTCCAGGAGTTGTCTGCTCCACCGACCGTCGGTACTTCGACATACATGTCCAGCCCACTGCCACTTAAGCTTGTAAGTGTATAACCAGTCAATTTGTCAGATGGTGTGATCATTGCATAGCTCTTTGTCAGTCAGCCCCGCTTACATCTTGCCGGCTGGCTTATATTTCTTCCACGGCTTGAGCAATTGGTCTACCTACTCATACACACCTGCTTAGTAAGTATGTGCGTGTCTGTGACGTTGACGAGAGAAAGATAATCTAGACCGTTGTAGCCTATTAGTGCCTATCGCCTGCAGTCATGATGCGTTTTAATTATGTTGATTAGTAAAGAGAAAGTCATTAAAACTGTATTGATAACATGTCACTATCGAGAACACCATAATAAACACGAAGCCATTTTAGTAATCAGTACAATGACAGGTTCAATGGCCAAATATATCGAACAGGAAAAAATTGTGTATGCAGTGGTTGAAAGGTGATTGACTTGGCTTTATATTATATCGAATACAATAGAAAAATATAAGAAAAAACTGCTGTTCACCCCTGTCCCGCGGCGTGCCTGTAACTCGATAACTGACAATTGCTGGCACTTACCGGCGACGCTCCGCAGACTAGCGCCCCTACAGACAATATTTACTAGATCGGAGTCCATCATATCCCAATTGTGGGGATTCGCGACTTTACTCATTGTTTGTATAAGAAGGGGACGATAATTAGTTGCATTAGTGGAATAGTAATAGGATATGTAAGAAACACGATAGTTCACTGTTGCCCCATTTTCTTGACAATCCCTTGGCCTATCGCATATTACAACCAAATTTCTATAGTCTGTGCTTTGGAAATGTACTCCTACTCAGTACAGGTAGAATAATCCCAGCCTGCAAATGTTCCACAGCAGAGTAAGTGCTTATATCGCATACAGAGAACGATCGAGCAATGAGCATCACACTTAGGTACTCATTGCGTGATGGCGATTTCAGACCATTCCACCATCAGTGCACACAACAGAAAATGTTGTCTATTCTACAGTAACAGTGCAGTCAGTAGTGTCATAGTTCATTCGACGGGCTATCCTTTTAAAGGATATTGCTAATCCATTGCTTCATATGTTCGAAAAATTTGTCTGCTCAACAACGTAAATAACGAAATGAATGTTGCTGAACTGTCAAAATGAAAGCCACTACTACTGGTAGCGCGTCACGCAGTCACCGCGCAGGCGCAAACCCTGTTTTAATGTCAAGTTCCTTGGCTTCAAAGTATAAATTACAGTTTAAAGTATAAAAACTTTACGCCTCGCTAACTGTTGTTGTTTTCCTTGTATACCGTTCCCCACAACATGGTTGCAACTGTTAACGCTGCGCCCGCGCATGTTTGCTTAGCGTTTGTTTACAAGCCGCATTGTTTGGGCAACAGTGCTGTGGTAATTATAATACTTAGTTGTGTCTGTTTTGTGTGCGCATGCGCTGGTATTGTGGAGGTTGCTACTTAGAAAGTAAAGAACTAACTTCTCACGCTGGTAATGTAGAGGGTTACGAATTGAGTAATGAGCTTTGCTTTAAGAAAAGCTGAAATGATCCTATGTTCAGTTACAGAACTAAACATTGGTCAAAGCTATTTGTGTTTAACCAAAGATAAAGTTATTGTGTACCTATTAAGACATATTTTAAAGAGACTTGAAGTGTGACCAGCAGCATTGAACGTCTTGGCAAACCCGCTTTCCTAGTTTAAAATTACGTGCTTTGGCAACCTTAGCCGGAATCTCTGCCTGAAACAAATAAATATTCTAATGAAATTGTAGGTAACCTCTATAGCATAATCCGCCTATAATGTTCCCACTGCTGGGACACAGGCCTTCTCTCGGTGAGAGAGAGTGGGCCGTAACACACCAGGCGGGCCCAGTGTGGGTTGGTAGACGTCACATGTCTTCCAATTTTTGGTACTGCGGCGTTGGGAGGACTTTGTCCGGTTTCCTCGCGATGTTTTCCATTTCGAGAGCAGCCTCCACCTCTATAATTGAGACAATCACGTACATGATGACGATTTAAAATCATCAGCACCACAACATTGACAAAACAACCTAACTTTATAACTCCTCAAGTAATGAGAACAAGCGCTCATCGCCGCAATATGTCAGCGTCTCCGGTAAATGAGCGCATTATTTTGCCACGCTCAGCATATGTTCTACAGCTACATACATAGATGTTACGCTCAGCAAAGTTCCGACTTCTCGACGTAACTGACTAATGTGGACAAATTGTGAGCCTCGGAGGGGTTTCATACTTAGATGATGCAGATATTTGACGCTATTTGGCCCATACCTATATTTTGGCAGGAATACAATAATTTGTAATAGATATACCTCGGTTTATTAGAAACTTTGGGAGCCATCATATTTTTTTTTTTCCTTTATTGTTCAACCAATTTTTGTTTACACTGTATATATTTATAGTGCCATCTAACATAATCTAGGGTTAGTGTAACAATTTCTTACTGCTTAGCACCGCATGCCCCATAAACAGTAGGTGTGCCACAAGCACTATACTATAAAATTAAAAATACACATATATACATATAGTCACGCCTTTTTGCCATAGAGTAGGCAGAAACTATAGAACGCTACCTACTGACAGCCTTGCATACTCAAGGTCGAGCTTAAAATAGTGCAGCATTGTATGGTGTAGTATTTGTTAATTTTCCGTCAATACTTACCTATAATATATTTTAAAAAGATTTTAAAACAAAACAGCTTGCCTCGCTAAGCAATCATGCCACCCAGCTTGTTCGCCAGTCCATCTGTTTTAGGAATGTTCGTCACTGCAGCGTTCCCGATTTCCAGAAAGATCGAAAACCCAGTTTCCCGACCCAAAACAATCACGTTCACAAGTTTAATCTTGTTCGATATCTCAGAGCAATTCACATTGGTACCTCTCGTTAACTTGACGAGGGCAATGTTGTCGCGACAGCCCTGACAAATGACAAACGTTGCTGTTAAGATTGCCTTGTTTCCTTGGACTGTAATAAGGAAATAATGCTTGAATTCTAATCCTATGTAGGTAAGTTTATCTCGATGCCTGTGAAGCAAGTAATCAGGCCTAACGCGAACCTAACCTAGTTAGATAGCCTGGCAGCGTCGTGACTGTGCTGCGAGAGATTCTTGGCATGCTAGCAAGCGTTGTGTGTAAGTGTCAAGTGAACGGGGGCAGCCCTGACTAATCACAGACGGGGATGTGGATAGAGAATGATATTGTGGTCGCTGGAGATTCATTCGATTGGGATCGTATTGCTTTAGGATGCAACAACCCGATCATGAAACATTGGCAACATTTAATCAAAATTCATACAAAGACCACGTTTAGTTGCGTAGTGACCATTCGACAGCTCATGTCGATCCAGGATTTGCCGACGTTTCCGTTCTTGTAACTGTCTTCCATTGTATGAATGAAGTTAAACTAGAAGCTGTAAACAATCCTATCCTAAAAATCCTACTTCCTACTTCCTTCCTACTAATATTATAAACGTGAAAGTTTGTATGGATGGGTGGATGGATGTTACTCTTTTACGCAAAAACTCCTGAACGGATTTGGATGTTTGGCACACAGATGGTTTATTACTAGGATTAACATATGGAATACTTTATTCCCGATATTCCCACGGGATCGACACTTTGCGGGTGAAACCGCGGGGCGCTGCTAGAACACAATAATTGAACATCATCGGATAACCAAGAAAAATATTGTAAGCTAATTCAATTCATTTATTTTAGTCAGAAAAATAAAATATCCATAGATCATAATCCATAGAGTAATAATCAAAATCAAAATAGGCAATTTAAAATAACAAAATAAGTAACTTAATTATACATCATACTAATTTAAAATAATATAGTCAATTAGATTGATTAGATGAATTGGCAATAACATAATAAATAAATATAATCATAAATAATATTAATAACCTAAAACTACTATCTCACCCATGCCCTAAATATCGATTCAAACGAATCACCGTTGATCACCAGTTTGATTCCTTAACTGTTAGTCCATAGTTCCACCTGTGTCGTTCCGTTTAATTATCTCCCAGTTCCCCGACACTCCTGTCTGCTGTCAGTGCCGAGATTCCTGGCGAGCTCTCTACAGAGCAATACATAAGTGTCAGTGAGCGAGCGGTATCACGATGTCCGTGTTATTGCGACAAGTGGCAGCCCTGACAAATGACAAGCGGCGATGTTAAGGTGCGTTCCTAACAGGGTGGATTAAGGCTGGAACGGTATTGAATGAAGGTTACATTTGAAAAAGATTGAACAGGTTGGTGCTCTGTATAAATGGCTCTAAAATGTCATACTGGTTTACGACAAGCTGGTTGCAGCCGTTGCAGGTAAATAAAACATGTCAATGTGATTGTTTTATAAAGCAAAACTTATAGTGCAATAAAATATAAACAGCATGAATAAATAAATGATTCTAAAAATTTTATTGTCTTTATTACTAGCTTCCGCCATGGTGGCAAGTCAATAAAATGCCTATGTCCTTCCCTAGGGTGCAAAGTCCCCATATACCAAATTTCATCAAAATCGGTCCAGCCTTTTCGGAGATTGGCCGGAACAAACAGACAGTATTTTTAAAATAATTTATAAGTGTACCTATTATACTTTCATATGTATTTAGTAAAAAGCTGTTATTTTGACATTATAAACAGACAGTTCAATTTTATTTATTTGTAGTATAGATTTGCGAAGTCATAAAACTCCATAACAGGGCGTTTTAAATTAAATATCCCAGCTTTAAAAACATCAACATTTAGACTATTTAGAAGTATTTATTAGTCACGAAATATGCAAAGTTTCAACTATTACTGTATAATGTTCATGAATAATTTATATTATAGCCTTTAGAGTCCAGTTTGGCGCTAAACAGGACCAATAAATAGTTAATAATGACTCTATTAGGCATTCCCTACAAGCTTATTATTCCGTTAATAATGTTATTATTATTAGTCTACAAGTTATATTTAATTCATTAGACTAATGGTTATTTAGTCCAATCGGGCCTTCACTATTAGGTTAGGATTGCTAATTCTAGTTGTGTTTGGTGTTTATGTATTTTCAAGTCAAAATGACTATACCCTGAAGGATATTATTAACACTTTCAAATTCAAATATTTATTGCATAACAATTAATACGTGGCTACAAGGTGTAATAACAGTTATAAAGTTCACATGGACCCTCGGGCACAACAATTTACTTAATAAAACACTTATGAGTAGTAGCATGATTCATAATTAAAAAAAAAGGAAATAGAAATTAAAGTATTGTTATCATTGACACTATTGACAGCTCACTTCAAGCTCACTTCACCCCAGTTTTGACTGTGAGACTTATACAGAATACATCAGCAGATGTCCTTGTATAAGAGTGTGCAACATAAACTCTTTATTATGAAGCTTTATGTAAATAATTTACATCCGCATAAATTAACAGCATCATAATTTGCATGTGTTTATTAACTGTACCATAATTATTCACAAATCGTACATAATCACCCACCACACATGCTACCCAAACTCGCAACAAGTGTATACGCGTCCTAACACGTGATCGGTAGGGCTGCCACCTGATTTATTATCTCGCAGACAAACACATTAACACAACCTTAAATTTACACTCAACAACACATCTGCCACGATATCATAATCCTTAAGGCCTCGTAATAAGGCTATTGGTAGTTTTTCATAAAGCCACGTGTAAAAATCATGAATCAGCATCGCCATATTGAATTTTAACAGCAATTGCGAATAAAACCGTCAGCCTGTCAAAATATTTAAAGTTATTTGTGTGCGCAAGAGTGTGAGGAAGCCGGTAGAGGCGGCCATTGTTTTTTATTTTAAAATGGAAGCAAATTATTCTGTTTATTTTTCAAAACTTTTAAAAGATAAATGAATCGTAAATACATAGATGACATCATATTTTATTATTATTAACCTTAACACTGATTAATTAACACAAACAAATGGTTTTATGAATAATTGTTACCACAACATGTTTTTATTTCACGATTTTATAAAAAATCGACGTTCTGTTTATTAGGTATACATAAAATACATCTATATGTATGTAAGTACTCTATCCACGCTAGATTTCTTGGGGCTGCAAAATCCATCACCAATAAGCTTGTTTTTCGTGGTTTCGACAAGGGTTTTCTAATAATCTATGAAATCAAGGTAGCTTATGTAGCACTGCACTATTTGTACATATTCTCTCTCTCTCCCTCTCTACTTACCCCACACAAGCCTACTAGCCTCATACCAAAACATCTAATCAGTATTCGCGTTTCTCCATCGACCCACATTTCGTCACAGAACTGGTTCTAATAATTCAGCTCCGGCCACAAATATCGACTAATTAGATATTATTTATTGCCGATAAATTACTATAAATTATATATCGATGCTAACTTGTGTTATTTACGACGTCACAGCCTCATAACTCTGCACTTAATGATTTAGACAAGCAAGCTGGTACGTTGTGCTGGTACGCTGGAACGGCAGATTGTTCTTAATTAGGTACTTCATTTGGTTACAGTTGTTATCGAATTCTGTTAGAATAGATTGTTGATTCTAGTTGAAACTGTCGCAATATACAGGGTTATTGGTAAAACATTGACAACCTCTCTGGACTATATTTTCGTAACATCATAAACTTTGGTTCTATGATTTTTATTAATTCATCAGATTTAAATTCATCAATCAGACTTTCATACAAAAATAAAAATATTTCGATTTTTAACCGATTTCTAAAAAAGGAGGAGGTTCTCAATTCGGATGTTTCTATTTTTTTTTGTTTGTTCGCGCATATATCCATAGCTTGCCAACCGATTTGAAAAATTATTTTTTTGTTGGAAAGGGTATACCTGCTTTCCAAATGGTCTCATAGAATTTCATCAAAAACGGTTCAGTAGTTTGGTTTTTAAACCAAAATTACTGGTAAAAATTACAACTTAAAAGTGAAAAATAAAAACTTTTTTGCAAAAAAAAATAACCGACTTCCAAAAACGATACTACAGAGTGAAAATAACTTTAATTTCGGAAGTCGGTAGCAAACAACGAAAATGCGAACCCTATGACACCGAGTTCCGAAATTAAAGTTACACTTTGTAGTGTCGTTTTTGGAAGTCGGTTGTTTTTTTTTTTTGCAAAAAAGTTTTTTTATTTTACGAACTCTACGCGAAGCAAAAGAAAGCGCTAGTTAGGTAAACAAACTGCCGAGCTAGACACGGCAGTTTGTTTAGCTAACTAGCTAGTACAAAATTCAGCAAAGGGGAGCGGGCGTTAGATAGAACAACGGTTTGATTTTGGTAAATGTATTATGTTTTGTAAAAAGTCATAGAACAAAAGTTGTTATTTATGATGTTAATAATCAAGTCCTGCAAGGTTGTAAGTATTATACCAATAACTCTGTATAGACTAGTTTTGAATCAGTTTCATGCACGGTAGGTACATTGTAAGATACAAATTGGTTACCCAGTTGGTACTACAATAAAATTGAAATATGTTTATATAGAGTGCTCCAGAAATGTTATGCATTACCTTACCTACCTACCTTTGAGAAACCCATCAACACTGCTCAACCTGGGAACTGGCACCAATGACCACAGCAACAAAGTAGCAGTCGAGGCGAGGCGGGCGGGTATGAAACCCTCGCCTCTCAGAGAGCATGTTAAGCCGTTGGTCCTGCGCCTAATCTCCTTCCGGTCGGACTTCATGCCGTCCCATAGGGCTATGAGAGTGATGGTAAATAGATTGCATCTGTGTCTGCGCACACGCTTGTGCACTATAATACCTCCCGCGCCGAAGACTGGTCTCCGCTGAGATTAGTCGCCATGGCCGAAAGTCGGTCTGCAGGACCTCTTTTTACCTATTTAGTAAGTCTGGGTGGTAAAAACAGTAGTTCTTTACAGTATATTTTTTACATCCGGGACTACGTGATTCATCAAAGTGATATATTTTACTAAAGTAGGTAATACACAAACACAAGTTCAGTTTTATCTCCACATTTATTTAAACAAAACAAAAACACGTGATAAAACCAAATCGATTTGTCAGCTCTAAAGATCTCCAGTCTACGCTATTTAACAAATATAAAAGGCAGCAATTCTTAGAAGAACAATCAACTCGTACATGTGTAAGTGAGCTGCGCCTGAGCACTGACATCTCGTTAAGTATGACGCAATAAGGCCGAAGCACACGAGATGCTTCAAGCTGTTGCGATTTGCATCCAGAAGCTGTAGGTGTAGCGAGCAAGCACAATAAAGGTATTATGCAGTGATGCGCCAACATAGCCCTTATTGCTAGCCAATGAGACGTGGACCTGCGGCCTGATAATGGTAATGGTAATTGCACATTGTCATTAATTCTTCATAGACTATGAAGTAATCACCAGTTACCATAAATATAAGAAAGAAGAATGTTGGTTACCGATGCAACAAAAAAAAAGACAAAATCTCTATGGATTTTGTCTCCCTCACATATAGAAGAAGTGACATTACTGAGCTTGTGCGTTACACCTACCACTTCATAGGGTAAATACAGCTAGACGCAATTTAAGTTATAATTCAGATGAACTAAATATATGTAGGTGTATCCATCAGCATCTATGTAGATAATTGCCTGGAGTGCCTGCTTAGCTAGTTAAACAAGATGTGGCAAACAAGCACGATCAAATAATAAGCGCACACGCATGCTTTGCTCGCCACAAAATCGCTAATCGCAGATGATAAAAGCTTTGCGTCTGTATCAGGTCTTAACCTTGCGATAGCAATAATATTAATGCGCCAACATTAAACAAAACACACAACTTATCAACATGATTTATTTGTTTTTTTATCCTCAGTTTGTAGCGCTTGAGGTCTCCATAGAGGTCACTATAATTAGGAATAAATCAAACAAAATGTTTGTTTTTATTCGCTTACATATATAAAACTATTAGTTTATAAATATGTTGTGTAAACTAAGATAGTTTTTATGTTAAGGTCCAAGTTCAACTGTTTATCTATTCAAAAAATACATAATCGGCTTCGGTTGTAGATGGTGACTGTCATTTTTTGTCTGAACTCAAAAGAACGACGAAATTAAAGAATTATTTTGAACAGTCTCTTAGTTGGTTTAGCGATTAGGTACTAAATGGAGATGGTAGACTTAGAAAGAGAGAAAAGATAAGTAACACTTTTCAACGATGTAAAGAGTACCTCCTTTACATTAGTTGAAAAATGTTAATTATTTTATTAATCTTTAACCTACATTCAAATTAGGCACGTACCTTTACAAAAAACTGCTAAGGTGAAGTGGAACTAGGCTGGCTACATCTGCCGTATGCTGCAATGATTTGTGGGCCAAAATAGTGGAGCCCTTACACAGCTAGAAGGTGTCGCGGCTGACCACGACGCAGGTTGCGGGACGAGCTGGAGAAAACAAACGACCAGTGCCCACTTTAGCCCTGGATCGAGAGAACTGAAAGTCGTGGGGAGAGGCCTTTGCCCAGCAGTGGGATGATGCAGGCGAACAGTAACCATCTACTATACATATTGAAAATCTATGAAACTGAGAAGATCTTTCCCAAGTAGTAGCACCTCACAGATGACGGAGCCGTCGACTCCCTCAGTGATAAGTGACAATTAGCCTACCCATTTCTGGGAAGCAATATCAAAGAATCCCATACTCCAGCCATACTCAGTCAAAAGGGTTGACAGAAATATTATTTTTCATCAGAATAAGAACCAAAACAAATATAAACCTGTCATATCTCTTACAAATAGTCCTACTCCTTTCAGAATACCATAAACTCCGAACAAATCTTACCCAGTACACCACACATGTGATCACCATACGTGGAAACAATGTCCCACGATAAATCCGTCGTCGCGAAGCGCAATAACGCATGCGCTACAAATTGTAATGCTCGCGCGCATCTAAACGTGTCAGCGATGCGCCGGCGACGCCTCTCGTAATGTACGGGAGACAGCGCGATGACTAGTGCGGATATGGGACTCAATAAAATGCAGATATGTTTGGTATTTACTGTTTTTCGGATAAATTCATTTTAACCTATTCTCAGTATATAGACAGCTACACTAAAAATAAAATAAGAAAGCTCACCATTTTATCGCGCGGAAATTCTCGTGGATAGTTTCCATCTAGTGAAGGTAAGTTCCTAGTTGCGTAACGTCTATTGACTAAAGGCACTCGGTGGACATTCTCAGAACATTTGGAAGCATTTGCTCTTATGCTGCTGCTGAGTCACATCCTTTAAAAGAAAATCAACTGTGTAGGATAGGAGCTATGCAGCTTAAATAATAAAACAGGGTTTTTAGCATATAATAGAAATAGGCCGTGGCTTAGGCCAACCAGCATCCTCACAAAAAATGCTCGAGCCATGCGGTACGAACTGCTCGTGATCCACTAAACGTGTCAACGCTGCGCCTGCGACTGTCGTCGTAATGTACGACAACGCGATGACTACCACGGATACGGAAAAAATAAAATATATACCCATTTCTAATAATATTTTTGTATGCGGTGAGAAAAGATGGTTAGCAGAAACACTTGTTTTAGCAAGAAATGGGTGAACTTTATGATTCTGTTCAGATATTCTGCGTCTGCAACTCGTAATGTGAGAATTTCTTTGAAAACTTCTTGTTATGGCGGTCCGATGCAAGGCTTATGTTTAGCATTAAAAGATTACAGACTCACACTGATGAGGACCAGCATGGCACGATGAGGACCAGCATGGTGTTGTGGCGCTGCCTGGGAGAGGCCTATGTCCAGCAGTGGACTGCGATAGACTGAATTGACGAACTATTACATAGTACACAACACTAATACAGGAAAGTAACAGCTTCTTAAATCCCTAGTCTATAAATCTGCCTAAACTTTTCCCAACTAATTTGGGGTCGGCTTCCAGTCTGACCAGACGCAGCTGAATACCAGTATTTTAAATGAAGCGATTGCCTATCTGACCTCCACAACCCAGTTACTGGGTAACACGATACCCCTTGATAAGACTGGTTATCAGACTTTTGCGCTTCTGACTACCCGTAACGCGACAGTCAAAGATCCACGAATGACAGCCGGGACCAACGGCTTAACGTGCGTTCCGAGGCACAGTCTCGATATGTAATAGATCAATGGTCACCCATCCACGAACCAACCGCGGCAAACGTAATCTTTGACGTGCGGCTGTTATTATTTAGCCACGAGCCCCTCTCTTAAATCCCTAGTCTAAGAATAAATTACTTAGGTACAACACAAGTTTCAGCAAGTGTTATTAAAATGTAAAAACTTCAGCTAACTTCTAATGAATTCAGCTCATTTGAAATTCTACGAAATCTGTTGAAATATGATCGTGTTAGCTTCTTGTTTTCTAACAGCCATTTCAAAGATATTTGTTTGATGAGAATTTAAACTATTAGTAGGCTCTTTGGAATTAATTCAAGAATCAAAACTTCCATTCTTGTTAAAGAGAATGGCTCTCGATCTGGCCTACTCAAGTTATTCAAATTGAGGAATGTTTTACTATAATCTTAGTTATTTTGTAACCAGTCATCGCTTCGTTTTATATCTTGTGAATTACATATTTGTAGCCATAATACTTATAATTAGTCAAAAATAACGAAAATTACAAATAAACACATTGTATGGCTTTTGCTTTTACTTGGAACGATTGTGGTACAATTATCCCCTGGTACAATCATCCCGGCCACATTATTAATCTATTTGATTACTTGACTCAGCATTCAATTTTAGTTATTTGGACACCCATTAATCGCTTCGTTTCTCCTTTTCAAGTCAGTCATTTTGGTGTGTAAATCAGTATTTTATGTGGACGGCATTTCTATTAAATATTGGTTTGTTTACGCCGATATGTATTTATTTTGAGCACGTTGCGTACGATAGAGGTACATGAACCTAGGATCTATAATTAAAAATTTACTACATTCTTTTTCTTTTCGTGTCTGTGTGACCGCCTTGTTCTTATAAACTCCGCCACGGACTTTGATGCAGTTTTCATCATCATTTAGAGAATTTATTCCGGAAGGTATATGTCTTTATTACATTAATTTTAATGTTGGTTCCTCTAGTTGTAAAGTCCGTGCGAAGCAGGGGCGGCCCCACCATTTCTGACTCGAGAACGACTGTATCGATTTTTATGATCTTTGATTTATTTGTAATAAATATTAAAACATGGGAAAGTTCAAGAAAAAAAAAGAATAGGAAAACAGTTCATTTTCATATATGAAACGGCTTTTTTGATAATATGTTGAGAACGGATTAAATGATTTCGATAATGATTCTGAGGCGGTACAAAGTTCGCAGGGTGGTCAGCTAGTTTATTACAAAGTCTATCTTCACCAAAAACTGAAGTCTCACTCAGTCCTATCTCCGGCACTCACATACAAACGTCCTTGTTTTGTACAGTTACTGAGTCGCAAGCCATAATGGTCTATGTCAGAGGTTATCGCGCTCACCCGGCGCCCGCGCACCCACTGATTTCTGCGAACCCTTATCACTCCGCTTCATAGTAAATATTTTAAGACGGATAATATGATATCGTGACTTGCCTTCTGCGTACAATTACATGAAACAGTTTACTAGATTACATTCTTAGGATTTGGAGGTTAAGGTTATCTTACATCTTTGCTGGTCTAAAAGTCAAACGTAAAATAATTAGTCCATGAAAACAAGCACAAACAGTACACACTAATTGTGTCTTTGGTATAACAAAGAATCGAGGACCTGTAGAGAGAAAACAGAGTTCCTAAGTTGAAAGGCAATTTTGGTGCGTTGAGACTCGTATGAACGGCTACACATCAAGCTATATATAACCAGTATAAGTTGTCTTCTGATTATACGGCAAAGCTATACAATACATTATGCAAGGTCAGCTAAAACTGAAAATATATAGCTTGATGTGAAACCAAATGTTCTGCACTGACTGGCTGAGACAACATAGTATGAAAACTTGCCTTGTACTTAGTGGCTTTTTGCGTAAATAATTTACGTTCATTTATTTTAATTTACATAATGTAGGATGAAAAAATAAACTAAGTAAAATGTACGATCTTCCAATTTTATGATATAAAACATCACCTGTCTCCACAACACCGAGCTGATGGGTGACAGCTCCACATTAACATAAGTTCCTACAGAAACATAACACCAATAGCTATAAAAGGGGGTAGGCAGCAAAAACAGAGCAATTATGATAATGAAGTAAGTACCTGCATATATCGCCAAGGTACAGACAGCAAACAAGTGATGAAATATTTCTGTATTTTTTGGAATTAATTAGCCAATCGTAATTTTATTCCGTCACATGTTTTTTCAAAACAATTAATATTATAATGAACAAGTTTTCATTAATAAAACATGTCAACATAAACAATCGTCACTTACTTTCTTGCTGCTCGTACCTACCTACATCGTTATTTTTTACGCCTTCATTACACACTAGCTAAATAATTCATTTCGACTATATTTAAACTGACGCCATATTGAATTAATGGAGATATGCTAGCTATCTGCTATGCCCCGGCTTGGCTCGCCATCATCTTTGCTATAATAAACTATTAGTACGGTAATGTGCGCATTACGATGCAGACTGCACAGTCTACGTATGTAAGGAGTCTACTAAGGACTGTTGCTTCCATTTAATTAGCTTTTTTCATACTTTAGTGGTTGTTACCAGATAGCGATCGATCGCTGATGAACAGATTATAAGTTTTTTTAAGGATTACATGTCATACTTTAACTGTTTCTAACCCCATTATTTTTCCATTTCTTGAACGACATCCCTCATAGAAATAAGTCTATGACTTCCCTTTAAGTACTTTGTCATAACTCAGCTCAACGAAATGAACATTAATTATTCTTAATTAATTTCTCTGCATCACCAAAAGGTTGACTGGAATAATATGCCTATGGCATGAAACCCGCCTCTGTACATTTGTGCGCTTAAAGTATGAAATAAATGAATGAGGACTTTTCGATCAAGGCAAGCATTTAGCTGGTGTCTTTCGAACTGAATGTACGTCATTTTGGTATGCATAGCATTACATAGACAGACCATTACCAATCCTTTAACTTAGCATGGTGCGTATGGCAACATTCCCTCACGACTTTCCATTAAAACAATCTACAAGAACTTAATAATATGTAGGTACTTAGATGTATTCGTTGAATTTTCGATGTTTAGACACCAACCATTGCAGTGATCTCAGGTGTCCCATTCATGGCCAGTAGTTAGCAGAAGCCGTGAGTCACAGACAGACGGACGTGCTCCAACGTGAGAGTAGTAAGTAACAAGGTGTCGTATGTACTACCGCGGGACGTGAGACACAACATGATATGGGTTTTTCTTGAGAAGCCGCGCAGCTTCCACCGAGCGCGGACAAGGGGCTACACACGCAACTTGCAACACTTTTCATTGAAAAATGATATCTATCATAGTTGAACACCATCATTTCTGAACTTACCTCATTCAATATATCAAACGCCTAACAAAAGTGAAAAAATAGGCAAATGATGAAAGAACCGGAGATTCTAGACCCTAGACGACACACAGGGCCCCTTTGTGATGATGGTGGCGAGTTGTGGGCCTGTGTGACTTTGGTCGGTAGAAGTCCATTTATTTGACATAGCAGGAGGAATAAGAGGTCCCCCTATTACAGTGCCTTCCTCAAACTGATATATTCCGAACAGAACAATGACGAAATATAACATCAATGTTCTGTGAACTATCTAATTTCAATAATAAATTGGAAATTTATGTTTTGTGTACCTATTTTTAATAGTTTTTTTATTAATCATTGTTCAGCTCAACCAAAGCACCTGCCACCTAACCTCTTCACCACCCTTGTTTGACTGGTAGAGAATTTAATTGCCTTTATACCTTTTTTAGCGAAAAGTTTAAATAAATAAATAGATAGCTAGTCAATACTTACCCATTTACATACATACCTCGTATTCGGAAGTAAGGATGTATAACTTACATATAAACTACTAATGACCACTCCCCATCCATTCCAATTCTAGTCTATAATAAACTGGCTGACTAATCAATCGTTGGTGTTAATTGAGTTTCCGTGCCAGCCCTGCGGGACGCGTAGTCGTCGCCTGCGCAGGTTCCCCGTACGAGGCGAGGCGACACCGGGCATGCGCCGTAGAATCTTAATTACTGTCTTTAGAGTTATAAGACCTGGAAGGAGCATCGCGAATGTATTAATGAAACTTAATCTGTGTATGCGCAAAAGCAGCTTTTATATACATAACATAACATCACGCCCGCGCTCCCCGAAGAGTTTGCCAGAGGTGTACCTGTAGTACACACACATTGTACCAGATATGTGTAAGTCCCATGTAATAGGGAGCGAGCCTATTACCTTGCCGTGTATTTACTCTCGGGGGCATAGAAAAAGAAAAGCTTTTTAAAAAAAATCCCGTGTTTTATAACGATTATAGTATGAATCTTCATTTTTTATTCTAGCCACATGTTTCCGGGTGCCTTAAGTTCCTTTTTTCCGTCCTTGACGTCATTCTACTCAAGAGTCTCCCGCCTTAAGATAAGAAAACTGTCCCATAAATGGCACAGATTAGTTTCACCACACCCATGGTCATCATCATGCACTGCTAGGTATACGACTCTGTTCCCTTCTACCACACTCTTCTCTCTCTGGCTCCTGTGCGCCCTCATGCAGGTGTTTCCAGTTGCTATTTCTCTATGTTACTATACCTATCCTTCGCGCCATCTCTTCCTAACAGGTATATCGTAATGAGATACTTAGTCGCAACACCTATGTATTAGCTGGCATTGGTCAACGATGTAGCTAATAGGGAGAACTACTTAATTAAAACGGCTGTGTATTGCCGAGACCTGCCTGTTTCCTACCAGAGCTTTTACGAGTATTCTTGATTAATCGTTTAGATAAGTTTATGGGGTAACATAAATATGTATACTGGAAACTGTTAAATGAAATAAGGACAAATTAAACCGCTCCATGTGAGGGTAGTCTGCTAGTCTTACAACTTTTGTAAGAACTTGCACGTAGATTGACCTAAAGATAGATAGACTTATAGGATAGAAATCCAACAACAAAGTAGGTAATGAGGTAATTCATTCAAGTTAAATGTATCCTGTCTCTAGCCTTCATATTAAATAATTATTAGGTACTGTTCTATGTATTATAACATTAAGGCTGGGAATTCGTTTGTTTGTTTGAACGCGCTAATCTCTGGATGCACCAGATCGTATTTGCAAAATTATTTTTGCATTTGATACCCCAATTTTTGAAGAAGGCTATTATAGGCTAATTAAAAATCACGCTAAGACAGTTAGGGGCCGAGCAAAATGATAAAAACGTCAGTGCGATGCCGCGGACGAAGTCACAAGCAGGAGCTGGTAACATACAATTTACCAACTTTCAACATAAAAGCTTTCTATAGCCTGTGATTTTACTTTCATGTACCACATTCCTTTGTTCGTTACTTCTGTACAAATATTTCTTGCAATTTCCTCGTTTTATTCCAATTCATTCACTCTATTACACGAGAATTCTATTTCTCTCTCATTCCTCACCGGTATAAACGTAAAGCGGCTTCAAACACGCGCATATGAACAGTAAACCATCCACAACTCCTTGTGAACACCTCATCTTGAGTTTCACGAGCGACATCTTAAATCTTAAATCGTCGCCGAATTTCCCATGTTATGACGTCACAGTTTACGCCATACTTACTGACATGTACAAGAAAAGGAATAGAAGTCTCATTAAGAACAGAAACGTGTGCGTTCGGGGGACGTCATAGATATCCGAGGGGACCCCTATCAGATACCCCTACATATTATGGAATATTTTCACGCACACACTCGTATATAATAGAAAGACATAGAGACAAAGTGTGAATTTAATACACGGTTTAATACAGAACCATCTCGTATAAGTTTTTGATTTTGACCTCACTATTGGTCCTGAAGTACTCGAAAACCATGAAAACGACACCCATGATGAAAAATTGGAAAATTTTCGCAGCCGTCATCTCGGATTTTCATTTTAACCTCAATATCGGCTTTAACTTCCTCGAAAACCATGAAAACAACTAGAGAGAAAGTCGCATGGAGCATAACGCTTTTTCGTTGCGAGACGATTTCTATCAGTTTACTCCTACCGCAAGCCGCGTTAAAGAACTTCGTTGCAAAATCCGTTAAAATTGAACAGGACTGTATTTCTATTTCTGACTATGTTTGTCTCCCAAAAGACGGCTTTTCAACATACCCATTTTTTGACATGTTTGTCGTATCCATCTCATCAGTAAATTTTACATTTAGTTAACTGCTATAAACCTGATGCACACTGTTTCATTACAGATTTTAATGATATTTTTCCATGAAATCAAACATCAATGAACTCGCGACACTGCCTATATGCAGCTTTCTCGTAGAATGCACTTTTTTCTTGTATATAATCGCCTAGCTCTACGAGTATACCTCGTATTTCTTCTCAGACTCCACACCAAACTAACCTTCTAGCACTTCCCTACCCAGTGTCTACCACACACAATCCACGAATACCGCATGTGAACAATACATCGTGATATATTTCCTCATTGTGAGGGACTCAGAGGTTTCTATGAAGCCGGTTATGGGACATTTTCATAGGAATCACTGCCACATACATACAGACACGCCGGGAGTCGCTTTCTTTTCGCTTTTCTCGGTTATTTATTGTTCACTGACATTCTTCGTATAAATATGATGACAATATTTCTTTGTGACATTGTGTTTTTATTTTGTGTGATACCCAGAGAGAGATGTATGTCTTGATGAAGGGATTTTGCTTAGCAGACTTAACTTTTATAAAACTGTGGCAGGAAAGGTTTGGTGTGTGTGTGTTTGTAAAAGGGTGGATCCCTTCAGGAATTTTCTATATTATAGCATAACTAATACATTAATTCCAGATAGTAGTTATTTATATATTTATTCAATAATTTAATGAAATATCTTAGAAAGTAAGAAAATCTTCTAATAATTTTCGTTTATTAGATGGAGATAATCGAATTATTTTACCTATCATCATCATCTGCCTAGCCTTTTCCCAACTACGTTGGGATCGGCTTCAAGTCTAACCGGATGCAGCTGAATACCAGTATTTTACATGGAGCGACTGCCTATCTGATCTCCACAATCCAGTTACTGGGTAATACGATACCCCTTGGTAAGACTGGTTGTCAGACTTTCGGGCTTCTGACTACCCGTAACGACTGTCAAAGATCCACGAATGACAGCCGGGACCAACGGCTTAACGTGCTTTCCGAGGCACGGAGAGGTCTCGGTATGTAAAGATGGTCACCCATCCACAGACCAACCGCGGCAAGCCTAGCTTAACCTGACCGATCGACCTGTGCGGCTGTTATTATTTAGCCACGGGCCCCCCTATTTTACCTATATATAATAAAATTCTAATTATAGTAATCGCTACTGGTGTAATTCACGCCTGAAGCATCTATCGACCAACCACCTCCATCTTTAGGTGTAAAAGTAGATGCTAATCCTGGACGACTCATGGTATGTTTTACGAGTATGTATACCACAAAAAACAAAAGTAAACTTTAAGTAGTATTGTTACAACAAAAAATCATATTTTAGTCAAACATTTCGGCAGTCGGGTGACCGACTAAATGATCCCTATCAAACACAGTAAGTAATAAATCAATTAAACATTGACCAATTCCAATCACCAATCGATGACGTACAGCGGCGCGGGCGCAACGTCCGGTGCGATTTACAACCGTTACAATACACAGTGCCACACTCACCAGCCTTGTCAAAATGTTATTTATATCAATCTTGGTCAGGGCACTCCGGGGTGATAAGCGACGGCGATTCCGATGAGAGACGAGACAAAAGAATGAGACTCGCCGCAGACAGGCGCGACGCGACCGTGCGATGCGACCGTGCGACGCTACCGTGCGACACGAGCGTGGGACGCGACCGTGCGACACGACCGTGCGACACGACCCTAGTAGAATAAGTTTTCATACAAAAACTTCATAGAAATTATTCTACCAGAATCGCGTAGCACCGTCGCGTCGCGCCTGTCTGCGGGACCCTTAATGAGTCTTTCTGGCTGGCGTTTCTAATACGAAACAAAATATAGTCATGAACAGAACGATAGGCACAAGACTCACAGACCCTGAGTGAATAATGCCTTGGGTAAAGAGCCCGGACTAATAAATCCAAGTTATGCCTCAAACGAAATTGTATCGATGATCACAAAAAGAAAAATTTATTTACTTATGATATTAATATGTATTGTGGAACTTTTATGAGGCCTATTTTCTTTAACCAAAGCATCCAGTAGACCACGTCAGTTGAGCCAATGTTCCTCGCTACTGCTCACGCTATGCTTGCACCCTATTACAAGCAACATCCAATAAATTTGTAATTAATAACAATAACGCTAGACGGACCGCCGTGACTCAATCACTGCGGGTCACCTCGCAACTACACAATGTATTCACCCTGCAGCATTGTTTGGAGCTCAGCGGAATTAGGATTTATTAAAGTTGCAGTTAAGTAAGTTTGTAATTCGTCGGCCAAATGTGTTGGTATCTTGACAACCATTTGTTATATACGGCATGAGATATAAATTAACTTGAGCATTTCGGTAGACACAACAGATTCTGATTTTTTGACGGTATTGTATTTCAGAAGACTGGTAAGGGTCCTCGAGTATCCCTAGAGATTTTCTAATGCGACCCGCTACGCGTCGTTTTAAAGTCTGTAATAAAGCTACGTTGGCTTTTCTAAAAATAGATGTCTAGTAAAGCTCCATAACAACAGGCCTGCTGTCACCCGACACCACCATTTCTCAAACTTTTCCTACATAATCTACGAAAATGTTAAAATTAAGTAAAACACAGCAGTTTAAGGTAAGCGACACGCTTGCTTCCGGCTGGAGCGTCCCGTTTCAGGCGTTAATTACTGAACATTTACAATGCCACTGAAAAGTGTCGGGTACGCCTCGTTCATCAGATTCATTTTGTGACATTTATCTACTGTTTTTCGTCGATTTGGGATTTTTAAAACAATGAGCGCATTTTTACTGATTGTATTTGAGCTTTCGTGTGTCGAGTGCATTTTCGATATTCCTTAACAATTACCACTATACCCAAAATAATCCTTAACCTTTCAGGACATGCCAACATAAGAGTTTTTTTTGGCATTGCCAACGTAGCTAAAAACCATGTATTAAGTGGCATCCTAAAATCGGGTAAATTAGGAAACTGCAGCATATATCAAAAACATCAGCGGGGTAATTGCCTAACCCACTTAAAACGACAATTGATCGCAATGCCTTTGATTTTGACATTTCAGTCACATTCATTACGTTATTTACTTTATTGAGCAGACATAGTTTTTGATTAGGTTTTGATTAGGGATTAGATTAGGAATTTCCTTCAAAACCCTCAAATTGTGATTGAAAGTGTGTTACACAATTAGGGTGCAGATCAGATGACACACTCGAAGTTTTTACGTCAGTCCTAACATCATCCTGGGGACAGTGACGTGTCTATTCTTTGTTAGCAGATAAACTACTCATCCGAATGAAAATCATGACTAACACAGTAGAGTAACCCAAAACAAACGAAAATAGAAACACTTCTCAGTGTGCACAATATTGTAACAGTTTTGAAACACCTTTTACGTTGTAGTGTTAACTTTCTGACCTAAATGTGTATTTCCAAGCACAAGCTATTGAATTATTTCTGTAATAGTTTTAGATTCGTCCTTTGATTTTGACTTTGGATACAAAAGACGATTATTCCTTTTGAGAAAGTGTATTGAATTTGAAGAGACTCAATTTACTGAGACAAAATATCGTTTAGAATAATAGGATCGTATTTCAGGTATTTAATATTATTTTCTGAAGTACCAAAAGTACTGAAATATCCCTTTGTTGAAGACAAGTAATTTGAATAAGTATTAATAATATTGATGGAATCATAACGTGAAATAAAAATAATAGGTATTCTGCGAAAGCGCGTTTCCCATTTGAGTGATAGCAAACGAGCGTTACATAAAAAGTTATGTATCTGCTTTGACCTTGGAATACAATGAAAACCATTACAATATATTTTTATCTACAAATATTTTACCACTATTCGCCTGTCACATTACACGAAACATTACAAATGTGTCAGAATCTTCAAATTGAGTGTTTAACTTCCATCTTAACTGCAACTCGAAACTTGAAGTTACAATACTTGTCAAAGTTAGCGAAGGTAACCGATCCTCCAATAATAGTGTGATAACTGTACGTAATAAGTGACACCGTACGAGTGCCGTGGTGCCGCCGTGCCGTAGTGCCGTATTGCCGTAGGAGAGCAGTTAAACAGTTTATCGTGCTGTCGAAAACTTTCAGTTTGTAGTGCTGCACCTCCTAGTTGCGAAGTTTCGTACACAAGTTGGCTGATAACATGAGTCGTGCGGTTTTTAATGTGTATGTGTAGTGCTGTTTATTTGTAGTCGTGTTTTAGGTAAATTACCTAAGTTAGTTATGTACTTTATAGGCAATCCAACAGTGAAATTTTTGTATCACACTGCGAAATGTGAAATCTGTAGAACTGCCGATGAGACGTTCACGTCTACATGAAGGTCCAACACTTGAATTGAAAGAATAGTATGAATATGACGGCGCAGCAAGTGGCGCCGTCCCGTTTTGTTACGAAGTTACTAGAAACCACCGAAAAGGTCCAATAAGAGTGACACTGGCTGGTGACACTCTAGCAGAACGTCAGCGAGCCGCTGTCGCACCACGTCCGAACTGCTATATTCCTGCACAATCTTGTTGATATTGCAGCTCCTGAATACGATGACTACTTCTGGAACACTATACTGCGCCATTAAATATTAAGATTCACTCACATAAACATAATCAGCTCATAAGGTTCCCACTGCTGGGAAACAGGCCACCACTCTGTGAGAGGGAGTGAGCCATAATCCACCACATGGGCCCGTTCGGGTTAGTGGTCACACACAATGTCACATGTCTTCGAACTCTTGGTTCTTAGACATGTGATTCACTTGCAAGACTATAATCCAGTCAGCATCACTACTGTGGATGTTATAAAGTTGCTCGTCGGTATTTTCTATAAATAAGTAAAGCAGCCACGTGTACTGACAACTGCAGTGTTCGGTTGCGCGGTAATGTGTGTAACTCGATATACTGATGTGTTACCGACAGGAATGCTGCCCTAAATATACCGCGGAGACTGAATATATTGGGATTCGTGCTGTTTAGTTGTGTTTCGGTTAAGATTAGTTTATCTGTTGAATAAACTGCTAACGTGATCTCTACAGCCCTTTAGTATGGGACAATCGGTGCAAGTGGTTTACAGTCAACAGGCAAAACTAAAATAGAAGAATAGTGGTGACAAAATCTGTTGATAATTCACAAAAGATTTTGGCACCACTCTATTCATAAGTTTCTTGTATAGTCACAGTTTTTTTTTTTATGACGGTAGGAATAACTTATGTAGCAACTAGATAGCGTGTCTAACTGCACTGGGTAGGTAACTAAGTACCTAATAGTAAAGATAAATGTTAAACGTTCGACCCAATTCAATCCGTTTCCTTAAATCTCGTGGTTACACACCAATAAATAAGTTTTATTGTACACATTCCGTTCACATTTTCAAATCGTAAATTAAAACGTTATCACAAAATGGCCGGCGGCATTTATTTTAGCGCGCGAAACAGTGCAAGATGGCGTCGCATTGTCGGCCAAAATGCGCCCTGGCCGGACTCCAACAGGACTTGAAAGCTGGTCCAAAATAAGGCCACTCGCTGCCTCCTCGAAAACACCCTGGATTTTCTTTATTGCTCATTTTTATGAGGAAATAATATCCTGTATGATTCATAAACTCCTATACTAGAAAGCTCCGATACTTTTCTGAACACAAAGAAACTTACACCGTACAACGTTTTCTTTGCTTTTGGGTCTATCTAGTTACAAAAGTCTTAAAAGAAAGACATTTTTACCAATTGAATTCGAAATGAGAAAATCAATGAAGCACTTTCTGAACTGTTAAATTTAATTAAAAGTTAATCAGAATCGAAAAATATATCTGACCTAAAGAGATTTGGATTAAGCTTGGAATATTTAAAATAAAAAGGGAACTTTTTACCTTTTCTTGATTAGGTATAAGTTTACGGCTTATTAAATTCTTATGTAACATGTCTGTAAAGTTTCGTCAACTCAACAATCGATACATTTCATTGAAACGTTATTTAAGGCTCAAGTCACGACAATGGCGACTCGGTACGAATCACATCTCGCTGACAATATCCACTAATCCGATTACGTATCGAGATTAGAATCGAGTGACTCGTATCGTTATTAAATCGATAACGAGGTGAGTACATGTGGGGGTTATTCGTTAGCCTAGCCAGGGTTGCCAAATGTTAGAGATTTTGTTGCAAATGGGTTTGAAAGCAGCTGCGGAAGAATAATCCTTAGATAAAAGAAACCGTTACTTATCACCAATTTTAAGCTGTATCATTTAGTATTTATGAGGTATAAATACGTAAGACATAATATTACCAATGATTTGGACATAATTAGCGCATACCATTTATTTGACCACAAAACAGTTTATTTTGAAAATGATAACTGATAACCTTTTTTGAAGTCTGAATAAACAAATGTATCTGTTGCGCAGCTTATTTTCATAATTCGATTTCAAAACATTCTTTTTAAAACCTTTCAACTTTGTCATTCACGTTCCTACCATATATTCGCGTGACATATTCACAAAAAGACATGGGTATCAATAACATGTAGTCAAAAGGTAAAAATAAATCATCTTACGTAAAAATATTCATTCGACTGTGGCAAGTCAAAGCCACAATTATATGGAAATTCAAAGACACGTAATCGGATTATTTTGAGGCGCTGCGACAGACTGCGACACATGTTGATGAACGACATTTTGAAAGCAAGTTGAGGCGACACGTCTTTAAATCGCTCCATGTGACTTCGATGTGTATCGGCTGTAGATGCATCAGTTCCGATTACCTCTTCATCGAAACAGAACATCTTAACAGAGATCGCTGGTTGTGATAAAAGTGCTCATTGTTCTTTTTATTTCAATGTACTCCTATTTACGTATTTCGCTGTAACTTTGTTATCTGCTTATCTACCTATATCCGTCTTTACCAAGTACAGAAAGAAAGAAAGAAAAGTATTTATTATGACTCGCACAGGAAGATCTAAAGCTAAACACAATCATAAAAATATGAAAAAAAAAAACAAAATGTCATAAAAAAACAGAAACTCCTGCACGAGGGCAACAGGCTCCTATCTCAGCATAAAGCAGAGGGATGTGTTGAGCGCGTCATTGCATCATCAATGCCATCAATCTAGTCTCAACATGCTGCATTCAACATCATGATCAACCTTGAACCTAAGGATTGTCAATTAATTCTCAAATTAACATTACACCTAAACCTATATAGCGAAAGATTTATTCCAATCAGTTACGTACCTATTCTCTATCTAAACTGCTTTTTGAACATCAACTCAATATTCCTTTTCCCTCCATTATCTTTACTCAACAAGGCAACAATGCGCGTCCCTGTATACACTCGGTCGTCTTATTGCCGATAACATCAACGTATAAACAGCAATTATCATGAGCATTACATTGTCGCAATGAGAGCTTTCTTCTGCAGCTAATGATAAAGTTATTGCCGCGTTCGGTTACAAGATGTTATCTTTTATCTTTTACTTTGTTGTGTAATGTTCTTAGGCTGTCAGTAGTGTCTCTAGGTGTTACATGTTTAAGATTCTTATCTGATCTGTTTGTATAGTTATTTGGTTTAGTTTTGCTTTCTTGTTAAGGATCGGTGAGAAATTTAGTGATGTATAAATTGTATAATCTCAAAGGGCACTGACAGAAAATCGTTGTCATGATTCCAGGAAATGGGGCAATGAAACTTTTCTTCTTTTTATTGCCATCAAATACCTACTTAAAGGAAAGTTGAGTCAATGAGACGACTGAGGATGACTTGTAATAAATTTTAATTTAAATCAAGATTTTAGCAACTACTTTAGATCTGACTAGTTTAATCATTTATTTAAACCTATGCAAAGAGCAACTTTCCAAAAAGCATTTCAACACAACATCAGAAACACCAAAACAAACAATTCTTTCGTCGCAACTGAAGGCGGCCATTACGGCAATATCGTCGAATTGCGCCGTGATTGCGCAGGCGCAATGATCCCGCTGAACGACCATTCCACTGAACACTGGCGTTCAGTCGGTCAGCGGCTGTTATCTCCATCTTAATGCTGCGCCCCAGGACTTGTGACCTGATGCTCTCAGTCTGATAACTTAAGACGACAAAGATGAAAAAAAACAACGGACAGGTCATCTGTGGAAAAAGAAAATCAGTGGATTTGTAAAATGAAATACAGGGTACCCTCATCAACTTTAGACATAGGTCGTTATTTGTTTTAGTTATTTGTTTATTGCCTGATGAGCCTGCTCTTGGCCTCGATCCCGTCTGAAGGATAGCGCTCGGTGAGGCCTACAATGGAGCGTGCGTGCCCAGAAGATACCTGTTCGCTCCTGCTTTGAAGGCTGACGAGCTATTGGTGTTTAGAGGCATGAGGAACAGGGTGTAAAGTTCACACAACCTCCATAGAAAAGGGAGGATCCTCCGACCAGACGGGTGTTGTGTCTGGCGGGCGATTGCCCAACGATTGATGTTGGGAAATTGTATCTATGCTAAGTGCGCGGTAAACTCTGCTTGCGAGATGCAGGATTTGCGTGACGTCAGTATGACGCGTTGTTCGCATGTGACATTGTAGATACCGCTACATCACTCCCCTCCGGAGACCGGAGGTCGATAGTGGGCTGAGTCTTGTATCTTGCGATGCTTTGCCAGGCCAGCTAAGGTTCCAGTGAGTCGGAACTGTCTGCGGAGATGTCCCCAGTGAGTCGGGGTGGCGCTGCGTTATACTCCAGTGCGTCGGATGTTGTACAGCGCCGGGTTGAGGCTGGCTGCTGCGTCGACCAGGAGAGGGTGCTCTGCTTGTTGACCGGCCGAAGGTGCAGTGTGCTGTGCCAAAGTTGCTTTTGAGGCTGAGGGTGATGACCAGGTATGCGCGGACGCTGCATGCTGGTGGTCAGGATACCCGTTGAAGCCGTGGATGCTGGCTGGCTGGGTGACTCGCCGCTGAAGCTTGCGGGAGTGATGATGATGACGACACGCTGAAGTGTTTGCACGAAGGCTGCGCTGACGTTCATACTCGGGGTCACCAGTTTAGAGGCATGAGGAACAGGGTGTAAAGTTCACACAACCTCCATAGAAAAGGGAGGATCCTCCGACCAGACGGGTGTTGTGTCTGGCGGGCGATTGCCCAACGATTGATGTTGGGAAATTGTATCTATGCTAAGTGCGCGGTAAACTCTGCTTGCGAGATGCAGGATTTGCGTGACGTCAGTATGACGCGTTGTTCGCATGTGACATTGTAGATACCGCTACAGGTGTAAGGGAACACAGACGCTGGCAGAGAGTTCAACACTTTGACGGTGCACATAATAAATGTGGAGCTAATTCCAAATTATTAAGGAGCATATTCGCAACTTACTGTAATGATGTAGTCTACATATACATAAGTGATACGATACTCTTCAGCATTAGCTGCGACTGGTTATTTGGCACATTAGCTTCTTTCATCGCAAAATAGATGTCGAGTCTGTTATATAATATACATTGCGGAATCTACTTAAAGTATTGCTTCCACTACACTAAACTCCTCCTCCACAAAAACACTCCAATACATTTGGTTTGTAAAGAGACAATGGTGTCGTGTCTGTGACATACTCTGTGGCACAGAAGTGTGCACAGTGGTCGTTGGGAGCTATCTCCTGAAGGTATCGCCACCGCCGCGTCCAACTCACGCTACAGCAGTTTTATTTAAATACTATACAATGTCGATAATTTTTGTACAACACTCTTACACAATGTAGCTTCGTAACAATACAAAGAGAGACGTTTTATTCAATTTCGTTGCCACACTGTTCTACAAGTGTGTGTGTTTCCCGTCGAAGTGGAGGTGCTTGGGGGAGGCCTATGTCCAGCAGTTGACGTCTTTGCTTCGTTCTACATGGGGTACACATCAAATTAAGAGGAAGAATTAAGCAAAATTGCCTAAATAACGAAAACTGGGAACTTCAGATGATTACGTTAACTTTAGATATTACGCCAACCAAAAAAATGTGGTTACATGAATAAATTCCATTTGCATACCAATAAATAATAGCTATAAATAACACCATAACGGTGTTATTTATAACTATAATTTATATACCACACAAATTGCTTAATTTCATCAAGTCAATCAGCGTTCGGCACTAAAATAAACTAAAAGTAAACAAGCAAGAAATGCGATTAGCTAAAACATTCCATTAACAATAATCTGGATTTGCATGTTAATGTTGTTGAGCGCTAAACAAACTTGTTTCACTAATTATTTGAAACGCGTGGCGTCAATCTGAGACAATCGTATCAATTAGCTATGTAAATGGACACATTTAAATATAACTTCAGTACAGAAAATGTATTCCGTGGAATGTCCACTAAGGTTCGCTTGCCCCACAAATCACTGAATATGTTTAGCGCTAAACAAATTTCAGACATCTTTCGGTTTCTGTCCATCGTTTATAGATGACAAAAACAGAAATATCTTTTAAATTAGCGCTAAACGTAGATATTTAGTGATTTGTGGTGCATGTAGTCCTAAAGCTATAGTTTCCGAGCGATGGCCGCCACAGTGTCCGCAATTTACCGGCGAATGACGTCACTCATATACGTTATTTATGACAGGAAGTTGGTATTGAAGAGTGAAGAAGTTTTTCTAGAGAGCTTTGTTTGACTTTGTAAAGTCAAGCCCCGTTGCCATCATTTTCATGACAGCCAGAAGAACCGAAACCGTAGCTTTAGTGAGCAATAAGAAAAGTTTCATTAACCGCAGAACCAGAACTTTTCAGATCTGCCAATAGTGGTATGCATATTTCATTATAATGCACAGCGTGACTCAGTCGCTCCATGTAAAATACTGGTATTCAGCTGCATCCAGTTAGACTGGAAGCTGACCCCAACATAGTTGGGAAAAGGCTAGGCAGATGATGATGCACAGCGTGACTCAAGTGTGACTATCCGCGAGGGGGTCGGTTTGGCTGGACCTACTTACCAAGGCAAAGATAAAGCCAGACCTACCTGTCCAATGTCATTATCACACACTGTGGTCCTGTCTGCTACCAAAGGATTACTTTCTTCCTTTGACTCTTCATTAAGAAGTCTTTAGGACGACTCTATCCTACAGAAGACTTAGCACGCTGATTTTATGAATTAATTAGAAGCTTTATCGACAGACTCGCTCTATGATAGACTCGCCTCTTACAACATGGGATTTAAAGATAACTGGTGAAGTGTGGGTACACAATAGGCTTACCTCTGCCTTACCCTTCGGGGAAGCAAGTCATGAAGTTATGTTGTATGTGAGCCCTCTGTACCTTTCCGTTATATTGTCTCAAGCCTAAATGTTTGTGAAGTTATCGAGATCGATAAATCCGTGATATTGAGAGTAGGTATTTAAGTTTAATTGCGTGCGTCCGCGTGGGACTGCTGAGATCGAGCCGAGGCGAGTCGGTAACGAGTGCGTGCTGCGACTAGATTAATGTGCACAGATAGCGCTTTGATAGGTACGAGGTGATAGACCAGTGTCCAGTAGCGTTTCTTTATTAAACTAGTCCGTAGTTAACATTCACAATGCCTGGATGTAATCAACACGTAGATGGAACTGCATCTTAACATGCTACTTACGAGAGAAGAGCGTTATTTTTGTTTTTATGCTTTAGTGGCGTTATCTCTTCTTTCCTTAAAACATGAGCTTGTAATCGTTTACTGCCAAAACTAGTTTCCTGCGGCCATGATCTAATCTAATCTAAATAGCCTGTATTTTCCCACTACAGGGTAGAAGCCTTCCTCTCTCTTTTCCACACTATTCTGTGTTTATTGTGTTTTCGAGAGGCCTATGTCCAGCAGTGAACGTGTTTCGGCTGAAACGATGATGATGATAACCATTCCGTCCGTTTCCAGAATCTGACTTTTCCGAACGTTTCGATGACGATTTTTAAAAATCCTCAAGTAGTTTTTCTATCATTTCTCAACACTACATAATGTACAGAATCGTGTAAATTTAAGAATGCAAATCGTAAATCAAGTGCGACTTTTGACAGTTATATGCAAGCTTTATTTTGCAAGCTCACGCTTCGGAGTTTGTTCTTAATTAGCGATACACTGAGGTTTTTGTGATGCCTCATGATTGTTTACTTGATTATCTTGTGTTTCCAAAATATTAACGTTTCATTATCATATCCGTTTTCTAAGGTTCAAGTTACTTACATCTTACTTAACTACCACACCGGTAAACAAACTTTCAAATGTAACCGTTAACGAAAGATAGCCGTAAGTTTGACAATGTCCATACATCAACTGATTTTATCAGATGAGCAATCCCTTATTATCTTACTACACAAATCACTTCACGTACAAATAATTTAAAACACACACCATTTCACAACTTCACTTAAGTACACTAAGCAAATTAATTCAAACGATGACAATCCACTAATAAGATTACAATCAATCCATCCCCACTTAATTGGTTCCATTCTTCTCTACGATCTATTCACTATTCACAAATTCTTCACAATACGCATCGCTATTATAAGCCCGGATACACACAGTCCTATCTATATCTGTACTGTGAACAAAGGAATGTCAAAACTATTCGTCTGACAATACAAATGTCACAGATTGTCAGGGGATAGACACACAAACGGCTGGTAATGTCAAAATATTTGACACGTTTGGCCTTACCTGAGATAAAGCGATATGAGATAAATGTTGAATGGATTTCGCTTAAATGTTTAGTATTTCATGAGTTTAGAGAATATTTTGTGAATTGTGTCCCGATTTCACACAGCTTACGTGGCTGTTTATTGGAACGGACCTAACTTTGGAATGTGTGGAATATATTGTCGATTCAGTTCGCTACTGAGGTCCTAATTTTCTGGTATTCTACCAAATTGGATTTGCTGATTAGGGTCTACACGGATCTAAACAGTATACGTTTGAATTTTCGCCAATTCACTGGTTAGACAAGACCTAATACATGGTCTGATAATATTACAAGGTTCACTTAAGCTACCAATCAACTAGAACTTGTAATTCTCTACTTGATTGGTAGCTTAAGTGAACCTTGGAAAACGATAAGGTCGAAAAGCAGCTTAAACACTCGACTTGCACAAGTTCTCACTAAAAAAAGTTCTTAAAAAATAAAAATCCTTTACTATTCCTCGAAGACCTCTTTACTATTGCATTTACATTTTTTTTTTTTTTTTTTAATAATAATAATCTTTATTTATTCTAACATTAGTACAACACATATACACATATTACATGTAATTCAGCTTTACAAGATAAAAAAAACAATTTATCTCTGGCCCCCACACTAGGATTCCCTGTGTCGTGGGGTCCAGTCCCTTCCGTAAGTTCAAAAAAGAAATTTAGCACATGCAAAGCGCTAGTGTATAATTTTATATTATCATTATTTTATGTGTAACAAACTTAAAAGAGAAGTATACAAAAAGAAGATAGAATACTAAACGAAAAACAAAAAAGATGCATGACACGCGAAGGGCGTGCGTTGAGAATGATATGGTGTGTTTGGGTGCGTGATATTAATTATGTAACAATGTTTAAAATGTTCTCAGTATCGGAATAGTCTTTGGGTATAAGCCATTTCTGGATGTTGATTTTAAGGCGGAATGAAGTCATTTTTATTATTGCATTGTTTGTTTTATAGAATTTACTATATAGGTAGGGCCCCATAAAAGTAAAAGATTTTTAAACTTAGTAAGTATTTAGTAAGTACTTAGTAAACATTCAAATATGACAATCTTTATAATATAACCCTCACTCGAACTGATCACGGACTTCTTATCGCCTGTCACAGTTTTTGGTCCATTTTTTGTGAGCAGAGATTATCAGGCGAGGTCTATTCGAGTTGACTTGTGACTGCTGCGACCACATTGATTTTCCTCTTTTGCCCTTTTTGTGACATCCGGATTATAGTTTTTGCGATAAAACTCGTGACTGATAAGGTTGTTAGATAAGAGATTGTATTTGTATTGGTTAAAAGGATGTTGAAATTACAAAAGGTGCTGCTAACTGCAATAAACTTAAATAAATACAATTTGTGCATGCTAAAAGCTACGTGCAAGTTAAGCAAACATCTTTCTATACTTTATTTTTCTTGTGAAATGCACTTAGGAGAAAATACAGTGCACATTTTGAATTTATTTGAATTTCACGGTTTATTTGTCAGTTATTTTCCATTTGAATAAAAAATACCTAAATGGATTCCGTAAACTTCTTCAGTACCTTCATAACAGATTCAGTCTCAAGATGAATCCCAAGAAAACATTTTGTACCAATAACCTAGTTCCACGGTTTTAATTAGCCTCATTTTTTCCGATACTGAAAAGAAAAACACGCCTTTTACTGAAGCTCTGAAAGAGGAACTAAATGAAAAAACAACAGGAAACAAGAAACATTTGCATTTTTCCCGTCTTAAACTTTTTGGTTAATGATTTGACGAGAACAATTTTGTAAGACGATTTGGCCGCTACTTGGGCATTTCAATTACGTTTGGCTTGAGGTAGAAATAGAAACAACTTGATAGGACAAAAAGAAATCGTCCAAAATAAAATCAACCAGCTGAATGATGACTTTACATGGAGCGAGTCCTATCTGAGCACCACAATGCAGTTACTGCGTAACACGATCCCCCTTGGCTGACTGACAGACTTGTGGCCTTCTAACTACCCGTAACGACTGTCAAAGATCTACGAATGCCAGCCGGGACCAACGGCTTAACGTTATTTCCGAGGCACGGAGAGATCTCGATATGTAATACAAGGTCACCCATCCACGATCCGACCGCGGCAAACATAGCACCTTCGATCGACCCGTGCGGCTGTTATTATTTAGCCACGAGTCCCTCTACTAAAGGTAAATAAACCTTCTAAATAAAATAGACTCAATATACACTAGTCTAATCCGATTCTTTCGTCCGGAAATCCTCCGACAACCCCGCAGTCGGAGGCGTCATTCGCGAAGATGTACGGCGCAATACATTGGCGTCTAGACACCGAGCTATGTGCTAATATACACGGTAATACATCACGGGAACTCCCTGAGATAAGCTGTAGTAAGGAGACGGCTGGAATATTTGTTACAGTACCTAATATCGGTGATGGAAGATGTTTACACGATACATTGGCGTTTATATCCACCCTCCTGCCCGCAACCAAATTACATCTCTATCGACCGTCATCTGAGTGTTTACTAACTTCCTTCCCATCACAAGAACAACAGAATATCTAAATAACTTGGATAGCGCAAAAAATCTTTGTAACGAGCACTTTTCCTCAACTGATTCTTATCACTTTCCAAAGGGCTGCTTAGTTTTCTCCTTTTAAAATAACCGAAGAACCACCTCCCCAAATTAGGGTTTACTTTTAGCAAAATGCTTATAACATGTCCTAGACACAGAATACATTTTCGGCACAACAAAAAAGAAAATAGCAACCTTTTTTATCAAACCTCACCAGCACAACCTCATTTCTAGTCCTCGAGAGGAAAATTGAGAATTTTCCCACGAATTTAGATCATGACCGGTACAAAAAGTCCTCAGTCGACGAAACACGAGAAATTGGACATTTTGGGGAACATAAGATACAGTTTATCTTATTGAAGGTATCGCCAAATGTTCAGTGTGCCACGTAGACAAAGTTGTGAAGGTTGCCGAGTGTCCTACACACCACCCTCCAGCTTGAGAGTATGCAATCAGGTATAGAGCGCCTATGTAGTTCGCTCGTCACTCGTCGCTTTTCGTGTATGTATGTGAAACCGCGTTATTCTTCTAAACTTCGAAACGGATTTTGATGAGGTTTTCAGCATCATTTTGTGAATTTTTTGAAATTACGAGTAACATTAAACTAACAATTAAAAAAAAACTCGATGTATTGTGAAGTCCTAAAAACCGAGTGAAGCAGGTAAGGATAAGCATGTTTTGTCTGAGACCACGACCATGCTGAGAAAATCTTTGTGAACAACTGTTTAAACACCTGCATGACGAAAACTTCGTTATATTTGTTTCTCTTCCTTAACCAAAAATGCTGCCACCACCAAACTTTATTACGCTCCATAGAGCTCGCTTTATTCATACCCTAAGTGAGTCCTAAGCTTCCAACCGACTTGCTAAACAAAAAGGAAATGTAGGAATGTTGTATACTCAGTGAATATAAATCAGTTAGCCGCGGGGAATGTTATCGATCTCTACATGAATCGATGCTACTTTTTGGAAGGGAACACTATATTTCAGCTGCTGACAGGTTTGTTAGCATTTTTAATGGCGAACTATAAATATTCGCAGGTAGTAGTCGCGATTTAATTGAATATGTCGATTTCAAATACCTTTGCTTTTTAATACTCCATTGTGTTATTGGTTTTCCTTATGTCTATAAGATTATTCATTATCTCAGGCTTAGCTTATTTAAAAGTTGCATTGATAAATCTGAAGCAGAGGATTGGCAAGACTTCCGAGGTTAATATTAACTTACCCATTGGTTGGGCGTTGGGATTCACATATTTTAACACGTCAAGGTAAAGCGAATTTAAATTAAAATCCAAAAAAAACACCCTCCGACTACGAAAAAATAACATATGAATGAATGTACTAAAGACTATACAGTAAGCATCAGGTTGTTTCCTAAACTAGTCCAACCTCCAACACTTAGGAATACCCTGTTCCCATTTCCAGATGAATCATGATCGTGTAGGAAGTATCCACTTTCAACTCGAGCTCCTAAAAATAGCTCCCCACAATACATCTAGTGAGGAATGTTCACGCAACTTACGCCGGGCGATAATGGAGCAATAATTGCGCAACTGTCGCCCGACTGCATGCTAAGTTAAACGGCATATTGTTTGTTTGTTTTTGAATTGTTTCAAGAATTGTCGAGTTGGTTGGGTGAATAATGGATCGATGTGTGAGTCATAGAACCTAAGTTATAGTCGTTCGATAAGCTATTTAGTAGGAGAATGTCAGAGGCAATAATGACCACATACGTCGGCTGATTTTACAAAACCTAATTTCATATGCAACAGATACAAACGCATTAGGAAATACAGGGTGGCAGGGACATCGACGCGCAAACCGTAACCATGAATTCAGCACATGGTTCTAAACTCCCAGCGTACAAAGCTTTCGTCAGTTATCAAAACAAAATCTACTATTTCATAGAAAAGTGCTATACCAATGCGGCCAAAGTGTATGAAACATCCCTGCCAGGGTAGCGGGATTGTCCGAAAGGGTTACCGCTGCCCTGGAACATAAAGGGCTAAGGAAGGAACACGGGTGGGTTTTAGTCAGTAAGAGTCTGACACTCCCTCCTGCTCCACCCAGAGCGGGAGGAGTCATTTGATGATTTCCCATCCTCAAAAAAAAAAAAAAAAAGTGTATGAAACAGCAATTTTTTTTTCGAACTTATTGTGTTCTGAATGATGCGCGTCGATGGCCCTGCCACCCTGTATACCTATCATATTTGCTTGGAATTTGTTATACTTATCTAAACCTGTGGTCTGCTACCTACGACCTCAGGTTTACATAATATTGTTTCCATTTATGGCGAAGGCCTACGACCAGTATGGGACTGTGTGGTAAGAATAGTTGATATTAAGTGTGCGTGTGGTCAGTTACCGACTATTTCCTGTGCATACATTCCCAGTAAGGCTTCCTAGTTCGTCCACATGTCCACATTGTGTCGGGTCGCGTACCAAAACTTCGACTCCTACCATGGTGATAGACCACCGGGATGGATCTACACGTTGGTGACTAATTGTACAAATTAGCGCTAATTCACCCTACAAGGGAAAACAATACAATTACCTACGGAATTGGTTACACCCAGTACGTTTTCCTTAACCACATCAATTATCTCAATGATTTTTAGAGTTCTGTGCCCCAAAAGAAAAAACCGAACCGTTCTAGTATCATTTCGTTGTCCATCCGTACTCCCTTTGTAGTAGGTAAACCCTTTGTAGTCCCTCAGTAAAGGGTGGAGGTATCAAGTTAAAATTAATATCAAATATTTATTAAAATAAATATAAAATACATTCCAACTACAGAACTCTTCATTGTGTGTTTTCCCGTTGTTTTATGTACCAAAGGACATAGCCAAATTCTTTTAAGAAAAAGAATCCCAGTAGTTATGTGTATAAAGATAACAAGAACAAGCAACTATACCACCCACGTGCAATGTAAACAAGAAGTAGTGCATACTGCAAGTTGTTCAATACAGCTTCAAGTGTCACAGCGGTACACAGTGTACTATGTGGTGTACGTTCCATAGTGGAAACTTACCACTCACTCGGAAATTCGGAAGTGATTGTTATTGACTGGCTATCACAAATATTTTTGGCGCCATTTATAATGCGACATACGAACTACACATTATTCTTGATGCCACGCAAATCCTCTATCGCGCAAGCAGATCTGAAAAAAAAGAGGCAGATCCGACGACAACCGTCGGGCAGTACCCCACCACATCCAGACACATCACCCGTCTGGTCGAAAGTTCTTCCCTTTTCAATAGAGGATGAGGAACTTTCTACCCTGTTCATCATATTGTTCAAACACAGTAATACTACGCTTCCTCCCGACCTATCAAGTTACCAAGCAGTAAAGCTTCAAATACCTTCATCATCATCATCATCATCATTAGCAGCCATGTTCCACCCACTTCTGAGTATAAGCATCCTCCTTTTTCTGCCATGCATCCCTGGTCTCTGCGAGTCTCATCCGGGCGTTCCCCGTGATATTCTGTAGGTCATCCATCTGGCCATTGGTCTGCCAACGCTCCTTCTACCGTGTCTCGGCAACCATTCCATATCCAAATACCTTAACACTAAGCAAATATCCTGAAGGCAGACCCAACATATAAAACAAATGCAACTACGAATCTGTTTGCATACACTCGATACAAATACACAAACACTTAACTTACAAACAAACAACACCCAGTAGCAGCGCGATATCTGCGCATGATTCACTGCCGTAACGAGAACTCCGGAGTTTCCTCAACAAGACAACAATGCCATTTTATAGCGTTCTGTTATCAGTGACAATGATATCAGTGTTGTTAGTGGGCCTTGTGGCTGTCGCACCTGGTGAGAAGTATGGACTGCAGGACCCAGGAAGTAACTGCAAGGTTATTTCACGTTTAAAGGTATTTTTACGGAAAAAAGATGCAAAGTGAGTAGCTGGCCCTTTTATCTGGCAATCACTAACTTCAGCTCATAGAGTCATGTTTAAATCCCAGGTGATAAAACTGTAAACACTCGTTTTTAAGTCCGTATTCCAGTGTGTAATTCCTATGACCTAAATATAGTCCTACAGACATGAATTGTATGAATATAATATGTATGTTCCTCTACTTTAGTAAGTCTTACGACCTCAATGTGGACAGCTTTAGTCGCCATGCAGACAAATAAGCAAATGTATCCTTTATTGAGTTGATGCTGAGCTGTCATGTATGCTGAGTTTGCACTAAACCTCCTAAGTGCTTATTTTAAAATTATGCAGTCATTAAATAGTACTAAACAGATGTGGTTGTTTCCTTGAAACCACCCCGTAGGGACCCCCAACATTACATGGCAACCCTGCTTCGGAACTCTGCCAAGGGGATTTTTAGTAATTGATTAGAGTTTCAGTTATTCCAGCAAAATTAACAAAGTGGAACAACTGTGGAAAAAGAAGAGGCTTTCCTCAGCCACAACGCGGCTTGAGGCAATAATGACGTCACGGTGAAAGAAATCGGAAGCGGAACCTCGAGCGGCTTAGCATTATGATCTACATTGTGCTGGCCATTATTGAAATCTTGGCAGCTTATGTTGGCCTGCGGATGTACAGGAGCTGCCACCGCATATGGATTCAACAGGAAATTGGAATGAGTACCATGCAGAGACTTAGATCAAGGACTCACAGACGGTACCAAGAATCAGTAATAATCCTGTGAATAGTGAAAGTGTTGTGTATTTTTTCATCTTTTTGTAAAAATTACAGTGAGTGAACTAGTTAAGCGATATCATATTTCATAACGCAATAACTTAAAGGCGCTAGAAACATGCACGGACATTCAGCCATAAGACACCAAACGGAAACAAAATGCAACGTTGGACTATTTCGCCGTATTTCGGCTAATCTCAACGGAGACTAGCCTTCGGCGCGGGAGATATTGTAGCGCTCAGTTAGTGTGCTCGCAGACACAGGTGCACTCTCTCCCCTCTCTCTTATAGCCCGATGGGACGGCAATCCGACACGACCGGAGAGAGATCAGGCGCAGGACCAACGGCTTAACGTGCTTTCCGGGGCACGGGGGTATCACACCGCCAACTTCCAAACTCCGGGTTGTTATTAAGAAATTAATGGAAAAACTTAATAACCCGACCAGGCATTCGAACCCAGGACCCCACCACTCAACAGTCGCGCTTGTGACCACGAGACCAATGAAGCACGACCTAATCAGTAAGCCAATCACACTTCCTGAGGACTTAACAAAGCAGCATATTAGAAGTTTTCATTTCAACATGCTACAGATATAGAAACTCCATTATAAGCACGGACCTACTGATAAGACACGCTATGAAAGCCTGAAAGGTTTTAACTTTTAACTTTTAATCTAATTCACTCAATGGAACGAGGCGATGTAATCCCTCTTTTAAAAATGATTAATTAAGGATTAAGAAATGTATTTCAGCAGAGCGCCGCGAGCTCCGAGTAAAAATAAATTCACCACCTCTTGGGATCTAAACACGCGGGGCAGGGTTGCCTGAACACTTTCTGGATTACAGTGCGAGATTTTAAAACTTTATGTCATCGGTTTGTAATGGATTTGGAAATAATATAGATGTATATATAGAAGCTTATAGAAATTGATAGAGCATTAATTAAACGTACCGGATTTGATTAAGGATAAAGGGATTGTGCAAGGTTTCATCTCCTTTCGAGTGAATAAATGAAGAACCCACGGATAGGACTGAAATTCTATGATTATACAATTTGATGACCTCCAAAGAGTACTACGATCGCATAATTTCAGACACAACACTTCATTACTATTCAATGGATTACTTATTAGGTATGCCTAATAATAAGTAATACATATACAGGGTGGCATCCCGACATCAACCCACAAACTGTTACCATGAATTCAACACAATATTCAAGATCCCCCTACCGTAGAGATTTTTTGTTGGTTATCATAAAAAAATCTGCCTTTTCATAGAAAAGTGCAATACCTACTCGGTCAAATAAACTGAACAGCAATTGGTTTTGAAGTGAAAACTTCTTTAGCGGCGTTGTGAACGTTTGTTGTGATGGGTAAAAAATGTTAAACTCGCATCAGGACACGTGACCTGATCGAAAATTCGTAAGACGGAGCTCGCGTCGCGACATGTGACCTGATCGAAAATTCGTAAGACGGAGCCCGCGTCACTACACGTGACCTGATCGAAAATTCGTAAGACGGAGGGAGAGTAGACCGCATTCCAAAATATCAAAAATGCACAAACGTTAATATTCAAGTTTTCACTTCTGCCGGCACTCCCGGAGTGCAACCCATTGACTATTGAAGTTTTTTTTTTTTTAATAACTCTTAGGCCCGCCATCCTACATAACACGATAACCTTAACATTATATTCAATAACTTTCTAGCTTACCAAGGCTAGAAGAAAATTCACACGATGAAGCCTTGATCTTGATTGAAAGTTTCTTGAACTAGGAGATATGGTTTGTCTAACCATATCTTTGTACATCAAGAAACTTTCAATCAATGCTGAACTATACCACTGAATATCTTCGGCAGCCCTACCGTAAGTCCTTCATAAAGGGCCGTATGAAAGGGCCAGTTTAATAACTAGAAGCTCATTAGTTAGAGAGGCTCTAACGACAGGCACGGCCGAATGTTGCGCCTAATTACAGCCATTCATACTTGCCGGAGATAGGATGCGTGCCTCTATGCGATAAGCTGTCTAGACTTAGTTTTTAGGAATTAAACCTTTAAGGATTCAGACTTTTACAGTTTTTTAATTATTTTGGTGTTAGATACCAAATGCCCCAGAAATTATTGTGTGGTTGCTAATAAGGTATTTAAGCTTTCAACAAAAATATTTGATATCTACTTACTCTTTCACAAAACATTATTTAACTACGCCGGCGACGGCGGCGGCTAAAATGCTTCCTACGGCTAAAGTTCAGACAATGGCCAAACACGTATCTATTGCCGAGCGTGTTGAGACATAACCAGCCTATAATGTTCCCTCTGCTGGGATACAGGCCTCCTCTCGGTCAGAAGAAACGGGCCGTAATCCACCACGTGGACCCGGTGAGGGTTGATAGATGTCACATGTCTTAGAACCTCACAGTGCAGTAGTGGTGAAATAATTTACACTAAGTAAAGCGCCTGTCAGTGTCTGTGTTCGAACCTAAGACCTACACCTCTAAGTCGCGGCCGATATCCATGGGCTACCAGTGCTCTCAAGCGTGTTGATAAGGGCCATATTCCTGTCATGTTGTTGTGAATAGTACTCGAGTTTTGAAACTTTCCTGTTGTGCATAATTATAACTTGATTTATTTGCAAAAAAAAGGGAAAGTGAATCTTAAAACTTTTATTGTTATCGTTTCAATATTTGCATTTAAAATTTTATTACTTTAGCATTTAAATTAAATAAATACAATAAAATATACACATAAAACCCTTAGTCAATAAATAATGTTTTATTATTGCAAACCTATCTCAGCAATTTACTTTTATTAACATAGATTCTACTAAAAGAAACATAATTTTATACAATTTACCTGCGAAGTAAACAGACATCTTGTTAACAAAATTAATTGAGACAACGCAAACGGAAAAAAACATGAACAATGTATCAACCCACATAGAGAAACGTCACTTAACTAATATAAAAATATTAATAAAAAATGCACGAACAAACGTACCGATGGTATCGCGTGATATATAGCGACAACCCGCTGACTAATGTCTACTCTACACACTACAAAAACATTACAACCTCACCATGAAACAACTCAACAAATCCCTTAAAAGCTTACTGCGATAACCATCTCTGTTTTTGTACCAGACAATTTGAATAAAGACTATAGTGATGCGGCAATGGATTGGTCATTTATCGATTATATGTTCATGTATCTCGTGTATGCATGTCGTAATATGACACCCAGTGATGTCCAGTAGTATGAGCATCGATCTCACGATAATATCGACATACGATCGCCTGCGCCGGAGTTTTTATAGCTCATCATTTTGTTTTTAAGCCCGCACCGTTGTTTTGACAGTGTCGTTAAATGTTTATGCGTTTTATTGCACGTGTAGGTATCGATGCAGTTAAAGTATCGATATCTGCCTTTCGATTAAAAATTATTCGGTTTCGAAATCTCGGTAGCTAGTTTAAGCTGCTATAAAAAACAGCATGTAACTGTACAGACCGTTAAATAAACAATAACCATAAGTTAGTTATGAACTAGCGGTGTGACAGGAACATGTTCTAAACAAATGGTTAAAGTTATAGCGACAACTGTTTCTAAATCCTTTTCGTGGCTTCCTGACAGAACCACAATTCCTTTATCCTTTCAGCATATAGAGAACAGTCAGGCTCAGGAAGTTTATATTGGTGCTGTTGTTCACTTTCTTGTTTAGCTTTCCATAGCTTTATTTCAAACTAGAGTTCTATAGAATCTGAAGCTGCATCCTGTTCATCTGCAGTCGCAACATTTTCAAATGCTTCTTCTTCCTTTCGTGTCTGTGGTACTCTTCCTAGTTGTTTTCTTTTTTGTATATACATAGTTTGAGCCCATTAGGTAGCCACGTTGATTGCGCATCAGTAGCATTCTTACAAGTGCTTCTTCTAACTGCCATTTTTAATCCCACCTTCTGCCAATACCATCTAATGAAAGCAATATATCTTCTATTAAGCCTTTGTCTTTAAAAACAATTAATTCTCCTAAGTTTTTCCTCAACATACGTCTTAATTAAGCCACAAATACATAATTAAAGTTCGACAGCAGTGTGGAGACATTAATTAGAAATAGTAGGAAAGCGGAGCTCAATTACTGGAATATTAATGAGCAATGAGACCCTTGAGGTATACCTCTAATTATGCGCTGAGCCGCTGAGCCCTCCCGAATTACTTCAGCTAACTTACGAACACCAGTATTCCTAGGGAACACTATTTTAACCACTTAAGAACCAATTAACTTAATTATTATATAATATAATATTTCAATAGTAGTTATCTCGTCAGGAATTGAAAACTGAGCTAACTATTTCGATACAAGTCTAATTGTCAATTTAAGACAAATCATTGGCATTACACAAAAGGCAATGCTGATTTAACCTGTCAACAAGCTTCCATACAACACTGCCGACCGTGCCTACACGCGGCGAATAAAACCGTACTTTTTTACGGCAAGAAAAACGTGTTGTACAAAGGACCTAACACCTTGTCAATTATCCGTTTAGCCTTGATTCATAAACGAGCCAATTATATAATTTAACATAATCCTTGCAGCTCGTTCTAACTCCATTATACGAACATGAATCACATTAACTACCTATTCATCTAACTCTTGTGTCATACATATCCTAGGTTTCAACACATTAGATTTCCCTACATTTTCTCCTGCCAATGCAAACTCAACTTTAAATCCACCAATTTAAGCATCAACATCACTTGACAATAAACTGTATTTGAAAACTAGAAATCCAAACACAAATCTAAATGCTGCTTTAGCAACAAATAAATAGAGTTCAGATTTAAACGGTGTCAAGCCTTGTGATTATTAAGTATAAGACGAGGCTAGTAATCCAGAGGTCGGTGACAGAATTAGTTCCTAATCAGTTGATTTGTCGAGCGGCGGCTCGTTAGCGCGTCGGTTATGTAATGCGACTGCGACTAATTGCATAGCAGTCGCTTTGCTGTCAGAACTACAATTTGGACTGTCTAAATGTTTGTAAACATCAGTTAGTAGTGTAGAATATGTAGTTTGTTTAACAGGTGATTTTTCAAAGACGTTTTTTTCATTGAGATATGGGAAGATAAAGACAGGAATTAATTAGATCTGATGTTAATGACGTTATAATCTTTCTACTTCATCTTTAGCATTATACTAAACCATTTCCCAAGTCATATTCATCATTGTAGATTCGCTGCTCAACTCTACGATTTTCCTCGTTTAAATCCTTTGACAAATATCTACCCTTCTTTAACATGCTACTTTTCTCAATCCATTCTTCTCTGTCTTTGTTAAAAAATGCCACCATCGAGTAAGGTGACAAATTCCTTGTCAATCACTTGGACCCGTTTCCCTTAACCTCCTGGTCCTGGTTCGGAATGTTAAACAGCGAATACTTATGTTTTCTCCAACTTTAAATCAAACCAGAAATGCCTTTAGTCAGTGTAATAAATCTAGAAACATTTCCTGTTACATTTAAAGCGAGGTATTTGAATACGCTATCATAAGTGGCGTAGGCGCCGCCTGACCTGAGATACGGAGTGTACGTCACATGTCTTATGTAGGATACCTAGTATACAGACCTATTTGAGATACTGCAAGTGTATCAGCAGGTCAGAGTACTGATAAGCGAAATATTTTTGTCGCAGTAGAAGAATTGAAAAAAATAAAAGTTATAAAATGCTGAATGTTATGATAATTGGTCAAACCAAATCAAGACAATAAAAAATTTACGGTCGTAAATCTAAAAGACTGACAAATGAGCGTGTTTGATAAAAGCTTTTTACTAATTAATTGTGTTCTCAAACAAGGTGTTAAAGTATAAACTATAAGGTTGTTTGTATCAAAGTATTAATAGTCTTTTTGCAACGCAATATTAATGTGATGTGAATATAAAGGGCACTGGTATGTACAGACGCCAGCACATCAAGCTACTACAATCTGTCATATTTCTTTAATAGATTTTCAACTTTATTTCTAAAGCATTAAGGTTCAAGGTTGATTGGGAAAATTTGACAGTTTCGGGTAGCTTGACCTGCTGGCGTCCGTACCACTTACATTCAAGATTTATTTATTGTATTAGATTCTTGTTTTGATTCCATTTTATCAATTATTTATGTTATTGAGTAACTAAACTAGTAGTCAAAAGACTGTCAAACCACACACATACCGAGCGATATACAATGTATGTACTAGATATTCCCCTTCTAGACTACAATGTTGAATTTGCAAAATGTTGAATTTGCAAAATGTTGAATTCGCAAAATGTTGAATCCCAAAATGTTGAATTTGTAAAAAGTTGACCTTCCCATCGGGAGCATAATGTTGAACCTACTTAGGCTTTCCAGGACATCTTACGCTATAGTAGAACACAAAAAACACAGTCGTCAATAACGTCAGTATCAGAAATCTAAATAGAACGACGTATAGAAAGTCAGAGAAAAATAACAAGATGGGGACGAAACGTTTTAAAAGCTAACTAGACTATCGGCAGTAATATAATAAATAGCTGATCTTCTCAAGCAAAACATTTTGAAGAATGCAGACGAGGGACTGGTATTCAAAACATATTAATTTATGTTATCAAAATATTCATCTTATTATAATGTCGTAGCTCTGGGAGCTAAATTCCACGAGGTATTCTTAGAAGATATTGATACTGTGAACTTAAAATATTCCTCAATAAACGACCCGGCGTTATTGGCTTTAGGTATGATATTATTATCATTATGATCATCGTAAGTGCAAAGTGCGTAAGTGAAAAGTTAATGAGCGTATGATCTCTGTATCACACATTATCATTAGAAGTCTCAAAGTGCTTAACCCTGCGACAAACTAAAACAAATAACCCGAATGACATCAATAAGACAACTAAAGTCATTCGAATTAAGTTTATAAAGTTAAAATCACTAAAGACTATTCCAAGCCCATCCAATAGATTTAAAGATAATTGTGTTGGCACACCTAAGTGTTCGGAATCGCACCGATAGCCGGCTTTACTCGACCAATTACTTACCACTCCAAGCATTTCAACTTGTCTGGCCGACACTTAAACTTTAACTATTAAGTCATTAATATTATGTACTTCCGAACGGCCACGATTCCAAGTCCCCAGTTATTACGCTCAAACAATAAAATCTTATTTTTAAACCTTGCTAAGATTGCACGTTTTATCGCCAACTATTTTATTTTAAACATTCAAAACTTGTTTAGCTTTCTTTATAGTGTTTGTGTGAATTAAACCTCGCAGTAACTACTGAATAAAATGATCCAACATTTTACGACTGCATTCTTTTTCTTTATTTACATGCGCGCGTGCACTTCAGTTGGCAACACTAAAATTATTTGACTTTTAAACTCAAATAATAAATAAAGTAACATTACGAGTTAAATACATTATAAATCACACCTTTACGACTCATTCGACATAATAGATTATTTGCAAAAGGAAAAGGAAGTGGTCCCAAATGCGTGCCCTGCGAGACACCACGACTTGTAACGCCTAAATAAATACGAATGCGTTTTGTTGGATTGTGAGAATTGATATTTATGGTCGAAAAAATGGCGTCCCGCAGCGGGACAGCTGCTCGAGCCAGGGGAATAATGGAGGGCCTTTAGAAATTATGTTTTCGACGTCGAACGACGCACTCGGAATTAAAACGATAAAGTATACGTTTAGGAATTTATACAGTAACGATTATTTCGTATTTACGATAATTTAATCGCTTGAGGATAATGTTTCAATGTTTGAAATTGGATTTAAAAGAACGAGATCGTTGTTTTCGCAATTCGCTGGAATTACGATAAACATAGATCTTTCTTTAAAACGTTTAGTTACCATTACATATAAATCAGAATGTTTATGTTACAATCGATACATGTTTGTGAATGTTGACTGTTTTACTGCTTTGCCATTAACATGTCAGATCACAGGCGAAACTGAACACATCTGTATTTTCATATCGTGCCTCATACATCATAATATTATGTTAATCAGATTCACCCATTCGATCCGTGATGGGATATAATTTTATTTACTGACTACTTCAAACATACGTGTAGTGATATTAATTGTCTACAGAAAGTACTGTAGCATTTATGATATTTCATGCTTCCCCGATAAGCATTAAAACATTATAATCACATGATAAATCCGAAACAAACTCAACCACATTATTTTATTCAATTCACGGCTGCCTCCCGCGGAGAACCTGCATAATATGAAAGCGCCAAATATTTAATAAAATAATATCAACGCTTGCAAACTTTATTGAAATACTTTTGTTTTTGTTCACAGATCAAAAGCCGCTCTTGTTTCTAACCGTGATTCATAATGTAAGTACAACTTGGTTTAAGTACCTACTCTGGACATACTATTATCTCCAGAACATGCACATGCATCAACTTTATTATTGGTTTATAATAATAATAACTCAAACACATTTGCAATGTAACATAGCTACCGTGTATTTCTATAAAACAATCGAAGTAGGTATTGAGCCCAGCTAGCTATGTTTTGATTCATCAATGCATCACGCCACATCAATCTAGTTCTCACTTCCACATTACGCAAACCTACCTATTCTTTAACTAACTGTTTTATAAACATCCTATCGTCGTTAATTTGTTAGTAGATACATACACAACTTAAAGACTAGTGTTAGTACATCCATAATAATTGTTAGTTACAAAAGTCTTAAAACTATGTTAGTATACATAATATATATGTAATTATATAATTGATTAATGCTATCATTCACACTTCTAGTAATAACCATGAATGCAATTATCTGAAAAGCTGGAATCTCGTTAGTGACACTGCGATCTTTGATTCGGACTCCCAGCAAATTAATAAAATCACCTCGTTACTACATCTATACCTGCGTGGAATACTTTAATCTGCATGCAAATTAATGCCGCCAATACTAATAGACCCCATACAATGGAAGCTGGGCTTCGTTCAATTTTATGCCGGCCGCGGCACGGGGTTCGATATTACCATCAATTTATAAGAGAATTTTGCACGTGTTTCATACTGTGTATCATCGATAATATCAGCGTTTTTATCTTCTAGAACACGTCTTGGATATTCAGTATGTGCTTCTGAAATTTGATATTAGTTTTTTTATTCAAATATTGCTTTCCATCTTTTCCAATTTAATTATGTTTCGTTATTATGTTATCGTAAAATTCTAAAATAACTGTGTGTGTGATGAAACAATCCAGTTACAGTCACATTAGCATGTGTGTAAGTAGGACAAAGAGAAGACTATACAAAGATTATAGTCATTACCGATCGATTCTCTCAACAACTAGCCCAAGGATGGTGCATAGGCTTGCATATATATTCAATACCACGCGACCTTCCTCCAAGGTCGTCGTATGGGATGTATGAGGCTCTGTATGAGTCAGTGGTAGCTTCGCCCTCTGCTGTCGGGTATTAATGATTCTATTAAACTTAGCCTCCGAAGCTCCGAGTCAGCCAAAATTTATAACGTCCGTAAGTTTTACTAATAACTCGTCTACCTGACCATAAACCCGCGGTTTGATTTAATGATTCGTTTGTTTTAAGCCGAGGTTTTTAATAAAACATCATTTAAATTTTTTTAGAGGAAATTCTAAAGATGTGACTGTTGCCTCGTTATGTGGTTGCCTATTCTAGTTATTTTGTCACGTCACCTCTTGTATTTGGAGGTTGTGACAAGGGTCGTCAATTAATTTAACATACTCGTACAATAACTGAGAACTTTATACAATAGGAACCAGTCCCAAAACAAATATTCTAGGAAACCTGAGAGTGGAACTGATATTTGTGAAACATAATTGATTTATAAATACACTTTTAATATGAATGGATTTAGTAGAGTCCCAAACAGACATCATAAAACGACAATCCAAAGATAGACAAAGCATAACAATCTTAATATTTTAAGGCATTCCAACCAGTCAACTCTCCATGACATCGACAAAATACACTCAAAGTTAACAATCCCACATGTGATATCCGATTTCGTTCGATTATCTTAAATCTTGAGCAGGACAGAGTTAAACGGAGTCGGACAATGAGTAAACACGTCAGGAAAGGGTGGTGTCACTCGGAGCCGTGACGAATGCGTTTACGAACAAAACAAACAAACACGACGACATTTTGTTTTCTAACTACGACGAGGATGCGGGCGGTGGACATTATATTTTAAAACGTTTAAATGTTACAAATGTGTGTGGGATACTGTGCGACGTTATCTCATAATCTTTTCATCTCTCATAATCGATGGAGCTTTTGTCATAGCGGGTTTTGTTCCCGCTGTGATAATTAATTACCTTAATGAATTGAACATGTATGTTGTTTTCGGTATTCCGATGCGATCCTTTGATGCAGAAAATATTAAAATTATAAGGATATGATATCCTTTATCCGTAAAGGCATCTATGTTTGGGTACGCAATAAAGTATATTATACAGTCGAAATTCCCAATAATAAAGCTGTAAATTCTATCTATTCATTCTTCTAGAGTAGAAGCTAAAAAAGCCATTTCTAAGTAAAGTGACGAAACAATAGTAGAGCTTTGAACAGCGACAATGACAATCGATATCTGAAGGGGACGATGTTTGGGTTATAGAAATAGTTGGGATTGCGCCACCCACTGGCCCCACAGCCGACTGCCAGCCAGATGTACACTATATTATGGTAAAACATTCTCCCAATGACTTGCTTACTGACACAAATGACAGCAGAAAGGAAACTGTTTTTATAAGGAATGACATAATAAGTTCGCTTTTTACTTGACTATGATGATGGAAAAAGTATGAGATATGATGTAGCAGTCAATGTATGGCGGGTAAAGATAGACTTTAGAAGTAATGAAGATCGTGTGATAGTTGGAGATGAAATTGTTAGTGATGATAATTTTTAGGCTAGAATAGGTCTTTATCAATTGATAGGTATCAAATTATGTCTTGAGCTTGATGAGATTGAATTGTAACTTACCATCAGCTTTAAGCTTATGCTTTACTGATCCATAAAATACTTCATTCTTTAAATAAAGCAGTACAATTTTATTGAACGTCTTTGTTTTATGTCTCACGGGGTGACAGGAGGCTAACCCGCACTAACACGGAGCGGCGCTCACAAAGAGCAGCATCTATAACAACGGGTTCAGATGTCGCTATAATGTTCAGTATATTGGCTACGCCTACATTTGGATAAACTATTTCCTTGGTTCGCACTTCACTTTAGTGTCGACCCTCTACTTTACTGAGAAGAGTTAAAAGCTGTAGTTTACAACATTATTTCCTCATTCTACACAAAAATGTGTAGAGAATGCATTTTCGGAGCGATCCAAGAGTTCAATTTCACTGGAAACGAGTAAAATAGAAGCCTCTTTCCAAATTGTTTTAACTCACAGATTGCCACTAAATATTTTTAGCATGCTCGTTATTGATAAAATATCACATGTCGACCGTTTAATTTAAAAAACACACAAGCCGTCCATCAAGCGGCACTGATCACCGCCGAGGCGTTGTTACGATCGTTTCGACTATTTATAATTTTTAATCTATAATGAAATCTGCATGCATAATGTACGTCATAAAAACAGTGAGGTGAGACTCGAGGCTGCGAGCGCACCCGTGTGCCCACGCGCACCTATTGTAACCACCCACACCACATCTAAACAGACCAACTTAGCATTTACCGTCGCAGCACACGATCTCCCTTATACACAGTTATTTTTCCAACGAAAAGCGACTGCAAACATAAATTGGTTAACTTGGAAAGAACAAACTTACACATACCGACAATTTACCCAGTTTGAACCCTACTGCTTGCGTACATGGTGTAGTGGACTACAGTTGTGAAGTAAGCAAGTAATGTAAACTAAAAGGAACAGACACCATTCACGTCCTGTCGCGGCCATACATAAATATCGCGTTAAATAAATCATCGGCGACATGTTTTGTGACGTTTGTATTTTTAGCTTTCGATTGTAAATTGTCAGTGCTGTGTTTATTTTATGGGAGGTAAAAAATGATAGATTCTACGGTTGAGGCGCTTTGTCATGCGGACACTTGTATGAACTCGTATTTATTAACTGGTCGTGTTGTTCAGACTAATTAAGCAGACAATGTTGTATGCAAATGAGGCTAGGATACATTAACAAGAAACTAGGTTTGAAACCGCTTTTAGTTAACAATCTCCAACAACATGATATAAAATAAAACTTATTTATAGAGCAAGCTTTTTAGTCGTTGAAACAAACAATCCGGCAGTCGACACCACTTAAGCGGCTATTATTATCAGCTAATCGCTCAATAAACTTCTGCTAATTAGCTAATTTAACGGCCGCAATCAACTCCCGACACGCTACTAAGCTAAATGTACCAGCACCTACATAAAACGTCTGCCTACGACCAATCGTAAAACAGATTTAAACAAACGGACCACAGTGACCGCTCACCATACGGCACCATTTTTTTCTCAGACAACCCTCGTCTTGTCTTTTTTTCTCGTGTATTTATTGTTCCTTTTGTCTTATTTCTATTGGACAGGCAGACTAGCTGCAGAGAAATAGAATTTAAAGCGGATTATCTGCCCGCATGAGTCAAAATATTGAAAAGTTGTGGTTACAGAGGATTCGTTGACATTCTTTATATTATGTATGAATCATGCGTTATTGTTTTTTATCAGAAGGGTTTTGTTCATAAAAAATAATGTTCTTAGTCAGGCATATTTTATGGTCAATACAAAAAGTTCCTTCGTCCTCAAGATATCACTAAAGGATAATTTCAATGCTGGTGCTAGTTTACACAATCTTAGCCACAGATTACTTGTACTATCTTAGCTCATAATTAGGTACTGGTGACTTCACCAATTAGACTGGAAAAACGCTAGGAAAAAGTAAGCAACAAGAAAGCTATTCTTCTCACCATAAAGTTTTGCCTGCCTACGTAAAACCTTCGCGACATACCGTCCAACAGAGATACAGTAATTTTGGCGCGCGGGCCACAAAATGGCGACGAGATGGAGACGAGAGATAGTGGATGCAAAACCGGATTGATAGTGCTAGGTAGTGCGTCCCGTGACGTTTATTGCCATCCGGGGGCAAGAGTTATGGCCTGCCCGCACTCGCGGAAAGTTCGCTCCAAACTATTTATTGGCAACACTCCAGCGAAGGAAGCGACGACTACGCCGCCGATATTAATTCATTCGTTGCTCAGCTAAAAAACATCATATTTTCCCGATAATGGCATATGTTGGTGCCAGCCGTAATGTTCGCATGCAAAACAGATAACATCACACTCTTGGTATTCCTTAAAGCTGCGTCTTTCACACGATGCAATAAATGAATGCAATTATATTTTATTGCGATATTATTTCACTTTATTTATTCTCTCAGCTCTATCTCTGCCAATGCATTGATTTATTTATTGAGTATGTTTACAACTAAACCGTTTTCTCCGCGTTGCCACCGGAGTCCGGACGCTGTTTAACTTCGTGATCTCAGAGCCAGTGGCAGGATTATCTAAATCTGTCGACTTGCAACTAACGTATCGTCTTTCGAAATATAACGTAAACTTTTATAATAATATAAATTTAGATTTATGACTCCAAATATTTTGTAAAAAATCTGAAACATTTTGACAAGTCTGATACACAATGCAATTATAAACAAAAGAATTCGCAAAGTGCGCGAATCCCTCAAACAATAATAAAGCATTTCTAAAGAGATTCGCAAAAAAACGTTCATTATGGTGAGCTTGCTTGTTGTGTAAACATCCGCTGGTGAATCCGAACGCATTCGTAGGATGCCATCTTTTTTCTCCCAGTTTGGCGGGAAGATTTATGGGCAGTGACAAAGTCAATTTCATGGCACGACGCGGCGGCGATACGGCACGCCTCGGATGCCTTATGATGGAATTTGGCATGGGCTTTTAACTGTAATTGTCCTTAAGTAAACATTTTACCTGGCAATTTGATGAATCGCCTCTGTCGTTAGGAAGAGATGCTTTGTGCCGTGACAATTCAATTTCTAGAGTCTGTCGCGGAAGTGAGTTTAAATAGGCGATATTGTCGGGTTGCTCAGTAGGAGTCTGTGCCAATGATCTGTTACTTAAATGACAGCCGCATATCTTGGGCGTGAGTCTATTTGTAAGTCAGAGAACCATAGATAACTTTCAAAAGTATCTACGTTTTTACATAAGTTGTATAAACGTTTAGCTTGAATAAAAGCTTATTCAAGCTAAACGTTTGTTTTTGAAAATTAAAATAAACAACTCTTTAAAATTACCAATCTAACAAACCCCGGTAATTATTATTTATTTCAAGGTAGTTTTCACGGGATATTGCTTCTTGATTAGAACTTCTTGTTATTACATATTCGTAATTTACCACGGGAAATCTGTTACATAGTCCATTCTATTATTGCAAATTGAGCTGTATTTTACTAAAGTAAATAGTTAATTATTTGAAGGAAATAAAGCCTTATTTATGTAAATGGAATCGCTAAATGCTAAAAGGACATGTCAATTGGCAAGCTATGTCTTTAGTATAAATTGGCAATGGTATCCAATAATCATAAATAAGTCAAAGGTTCAAATTGTCGCTGTTTTCTGCACTAAAACTTTATTTTGAAATGGAAACCATACCTAATCTCACAGAACAGAAAACTACTGTTTTTTCTGTTCTGTGCCTAACCTACTAAAGATTATAAACTATCGATTTTCCCTAAAGAATGCAACAAAACTCCTGCATGAAATTCAGTAGGTTACCTCTTTCGGTCACACACACCTTTCAAGAATTTGTTAATTCGCCCAAAAATATCTTAAATGATTATTTATATCACGTAACATATATTATACCGGTTTTATACACAAGTTCCATGACATCTACAATAAATATTCAACGTGTTTTGATAATAAAGTTCAACTAAACGGATTCTCAACTGTCGCCATATTGATTGCTTCGACAATTTTATCGTTTGTTACGCAAAGCTGTCAAATGGAATGGGATTTTTTGAATTCGAATTCCGAACACGCGATCGACGCTTGGTATTTTTTTTCGAATGGAGAACTTCTTTTACTTCGTGCGTGCGAAAAACATTAACTTACTAAATAGGTAGAAATACCGAAAGTGGGATGATTGTTTGATTTGAATAAAATAATATTAACTAACGAAAATTATGATAATATTGTATCAAATCATTATCAAACACCTAAAATGGCCGATCCAAAACGAAATAAACGAACCGACCATTAATAACTGTGTTTACCTCCATTCCCTTTTCGATCAGGCTTTTTGTTATTGTTGTTTTTTTTTTTAAGTATTTTATATTTTCGATCGTAATTGTGAACATAGCTCATTATTTATATATTTTATTTTATAACTTATATGTAATTCAACTAACGATATCTTGTACAGTCAACAGCAAAAGTAGATGATCAAAATCAGAAATTCAATACTAATGAACGGAGTTCGCAGCTGTATGGCAGCTGTACTAGTGCTGTACTTGCACTTATCAAGTAGGCAAAATTATTATATTCATATGCTAAATAACCATATACATTTATTAGTTAATCACTATAGTGACAAACTCATATTTTTTGACACCAACACTTTTGTTGAGCCATTCAAATCGACTAGGGATACAGCGTATCTGCCTATTAGTTTTAGACGTCAAATAGCAGGGCTATTAGCTTTTATTATTAACTCAGACATAAGTAGTATGTCGAAGTCTAATGTAATTAGCACCATAAAAATTAGTAATAATACTAATATTAAGGTGGTTAACAACAATAGTTTAAACTAGTCAGTAAGACAACAGAAGGTACCAATAACAATATCGTTAATCTCACCTCCAACAAGGTATCTTCTAGCACTCAATTAGTTAAGAGTAAAAATGGGGCTAAGCAGAATTCCTTGAAATTGTTTCATCAAAATATTCAAGGTATTTCTTCCAAATTATTAGAAATTGAATTGTTTTTAGAAAAAACAATGTTTGATATTATTTGTATAACTGAACACTGGTTGAAAGATTATGAAATGCTAATTAATTACGAGAACTACAGTGTGGGCAGTTGCTTTAACCGAAAATCCATGCTGCGTGGAGGTTCATTAATTTTAATTAAAAATTCTATAAAATATAAGACTCGTAAAGACATAGTGGAACTATCGGTGGAACATAGCATCGAGTTGTCCTGTGTTGAGCTAGATAAGCATTTTATAGTGTGCGTATACAGACCTCCAAACTATCAAAACTACTCTATTTTTGAGTCAGTAATGGAAGATGTCATGGCAAAACTTGCAACTGGTAATAAATCAGTAATTATTTGTGGTGACTTTAATATTAATATTTTGGAAATCAATTCAAATAGCAACAGATTTTTAAACCTCTTTAAATCATTCAATCTGTCAAATGTGTTTTTGGAACCTACACGAATAACTACGGCTACTACTACATGTATTGATAATGTTTTCTGTTGCTGCGAATATCTAGAGAAGGCCATTGTAAATTATCTCCCTTCTGATCACAGCGGTCAAACCGTTTATTTTAAGTCCAACACACCGATACAAAAAGTGCAGATTCAAACTAGACCAATAACATCAAGTAATTTGAATAAGTTTAATATAACTTTAAATAGCAAGTTAAATGCTCAGGGCCTAAGTATGACTAGTGGTAATATTTTGTATAAAGAATTATTTTCATTAGTACAAACAGAGTTCAATCATTATTTTAAGAAGAACTCTAAAACTATTTGCCCTAAGTTTTTATTCAGTGACTGGGCAACTAAAGGAATCAGAAAAAGTAGGGACAGGTTATTTGAACTGTATGGCCTTAAGCCGTATATTAACACGGATACTTTTAATAAGTATGTTGCTACGTATTCTAAAACTTTTAAAAATATCTGCAAAGCAGCTAAAGCTTCATTCATTAGTAACAAGATTAAATCAGCAGACAATAAAATAAAGACCGTTTGGAAGATTATTAACAATGAAACGAACAGGAACAAAACACGTAATACTGATTTCTCACTTAACACTTCCCGCGGTCTCATTAACGATAACATCGATGTTGCTCAGGAATTTACAACTTTCTTTACCAATATCCCAATTAAAACTACAGAAACTTTAAATTCCTCGCCCGCACTAGCTATAGAATTATTAAGAGCGAATGTCTCAGCCTGTAGTGTGGAATTTAAATTTAACCATATTAACCCTATAGTCATTATAAAGGCATTTAAGCAACTTAAGATTAAACTTACCGAAGATCTGTGGGGCATGTCTACTAAAGTTTGTCAATCCATTATTGAGACAATTGCACCCTACTTAGCTCTAATATTTAATTTGTGTGTAGATCAAGGGGTATTCCCGGATTTAATGAAGTTCAGTAAAGTTATTCCACTTTTCAAATCTGGGGACAGTAAAGACACAAATAATTATAGACCCGTATCGGTTTTGCCGGTTTTCAGCAAGGTGTTTGAAAAAGTAATGTTAAATCAAATGCTCAATCATTTCAATCGTAACAACATCCTACACGATCAACAGTATGGTTTCACCAAAGGACGTTGTACAACTGACGCCGGTGTCACCTTATTAAAACACATCTTTAACGCATGGGAAGAGGCACAAGATGCAATAGGTATCTTTTGCGACCTATCCAAGGCATTTGACTGCGTGAATTACGAAACACTGCTGTTGAAACTTGAGCATTACGGACTGGGTAAACTAGCTCTTAGCTTATTAAAATCATATTTAAATGATAGATTTCAGCAAGTTCAAATAAACGGTGTGAACTCATTGGGCTTAAAAGTCAAAATGGGTGTACCGCAGGGCTCAATATTGGGGCCGTTCCTATTTTTAGTATATATAAATGATTTACCTCATTTACTAAAAACCCGGCCACAAATGGTGTTATTTGCTGATGACACATCACTGATTTTTAAAGTAAGCAGACGTGCACAGGAGCTTGACGACGTAAATAACGCTATGCTTATGGTCCATAATTGGTTTACTGTAAATAATTTAGTATTAAATGAGAAAAAAACTAAATGCATTAGATTCGCTTTACCGAATGTTAGAAGTAGTGAATGTCACGTTGTATTGAATAGGGAGATACTTGAATTCGTCGAAAATACGGTTTTCTTGGGGATCACGCTTGACTCAAAGCTGCAGTGGGGTCCTCACCTAACATCACTTGCAGGGCGGCTAAGTTCAGCCGCTTACGCTGTTTGGAAAATCCGTCAATTAACAGACGTGGATACCGCGAGACTGGTCTATTTTAGTTACTTCCATAGCATCATGTCTTACGGTATTTTGCTGTGGGGACGGGCTGCAGATATTGAGTCTATTTTCATCCTGCAAAAGAGGGCTATCAGAGCCATCTACAATCTCAGCAGACGCGAATCTCTAAGGGAACTGTTTAAAAAAATTAACATCATGACGGTTCCTTGTCAATATATATACGAAAACATTATGTACGTTCGGAAAAATCTACATCTTTTTAGTAAGATAAGTGACAGGCATAATTTTAACACTAGGAATAGGAACAAGCTAGATCAACCGCGTTTCAGATTGTCTAAAGTAAAAACTTCTTTTATGGGGTACTGTGTAAAATGTTATAATAAAATACCACTCGATATTCTTCAACTAAATGAGAAGAAATTTAAAACATGCATTAAACGCACACTATGTAGACAAGCATATTATAAATTGGATGAGTATATCGTTGATAAAAATGCTTGGCTTAATGCTGGTCCTGCTCCACAGGCACTTGGGTACGCTAGTTGATTGCAATTTCAATATTTGGAAGAGATGCTTCCCCTTTTTGTTTTATTTTTTTTTTAAATATTTTTGACATTACGAACTTAATGTATACTTTATTCATTCAAGTTTTAATTCTTAATATACTTCAATATTATATACCTCTTCCCGATTGGTAGTATTTTTTTCTTTTTTCTCATATTTAAATAAATTGCAAACTATAGTTTTGTATAATTTAGAAGCATTTTTTTAAATTTTGTAAATGTAAGAACCATGGATTCGTTTCTTTTTTTTTACGATATTTTGATGTTGACTTGACAGAGCTCGGCAGTTAAGAATATGTCATGCTCACTTAAATGTCTCACTGGTGGTGGCGCGTGTGTTGGATCATTCGGTTCCCTACGAAATGGTTGAGCTGGATGGTGCTGATCCACGCGTCATGTTCGTGAACGGGCGCCGTCGGTTGAGACTGGTCAGCTCTTAACTGCCAGGGCTTATTTTTGAATTTTATATTTTAAATTGTTTAGTTTTTTTTACATTGTTCTCACATATAGAAGCAATAAAAATAATGTACCCAGGATTTTGTAATAATATCTTGATTTAAAAGAGTGTCCGTGGAGTTTCTTGCCCGTTCTTCTCCACAGAGATCTACGTTTTGGAATGGGCAACTAGCTTCAATTTTCTGACTAACTGACCGACAATTTAATTTTGACAATTCAAAAGTGCCTGAAAGGGTTTAATTGAAATAAATGATTTGAGTTTGAGTTTGAGTTTGAGTTTGAGTGGTAAATGTTTGGTCTAATTTAAAATCACATACTTTTGAATCACTTCTGTTGTAATTTTGTATTAGTTAAAAAGAAAAGACGTGTACATTATAGTTTGTTTATAATTGAAGTAACAGGTAACCAGGTTACATAGAATGATTAGAAGAATTTTGAATACATAATGACACTACAAAGACCAGTATTATTATAACACACCCCCTTAATCAAAATTCTCACAAATAAATTACATACAAAAATGAACTCAAAATATACCAATAAAAAAAAAAGGAAAATGTATACTAAGTTCTGAAGTAAACGTGTAAAAATATATTTACACTAAACCTAAGCCTAGTACACATCTACGATGTGCCACACGCTGCAATCGTTTTGTTAAGATGTCAGCGGGCATATCACTTGATTTGGTATATTTCAAGTTAACCGAATTATCACTAATCTTTTCTCTAATAAAGTGAAATCTGGTATCTATATGTTTCGTCCTATGGTGGTGTACCGGATTTAAGGCCAAACTCTGTGCACTCTGACTATCGGTACAAATAGTTACGGTATTAGGTAATAACTTTTGCCTTACCATAGGATCTGAAATTAATTCAGTGATAAACCTCCTTAAATAAATCGCTTCCTTCGTAGCTTCTGTTATTGCCATATACTCGGCTTCCGCTGAGGACAAGGCTACGGTTTGCTGCTTCCGCGAGGCCCATGATACCGGACTGCCTGCTAATTTGAAACAGTAACCCGTATAAGAACGGCGATCTATATTACAGTTTGCCCAATCGGCATCGGAAAATCCTACAAGGGGCATACTTGATTTTTTATAACAAATCGAGTAATCTAAAGTGCCTTTTAGGTATTGTAAGACTCTCTTCGCGGCTAACCAGTGAGTCTTGTTGTACCGAGTATTGAACTGACTCAGGTAACTAGTCGCGTATGCGATGTCTGGACGAGTATTAACACTTAGGAACATGAGGCAACCAATTAATTCTTGATAGGGATACTCTTCTTGATTATGATCACTATCACTACTGGTACTAACCTCCAGTTTTCCAGATAGGGGAGTTGTACAAGTTTTACAATTCTCCATTCCAAACTTTTGTAAAATATTGTTTATATAATTTTTCTGATGAACTCTTATTTCATCATTTTCTCTGGTGATATTTAAGCCAAGATAACAGCTTAAATAGCCCAAATCTTTTAACGAAAAATATTTTTGCAAGTCATTTTTGACAATGTCAAACGTCTTGTCATCACTGTAAAAAACAATTATGTCATCGACAAAGACTGCAACGATAACCACCTCTTTTCCAAAAAGTTTGGTATAAACGCATGGTTCAGATGGAGTTTTCATAAAACCAAGAGATGATAAAGTTTCATCTAACTTTGTATTCCAGGCACGTGGAGCTTGTTTAAGTCCATACAAGGATTTTTGCAGGAGACATACTTTGTTCTCCATACCTTTTACATTAAAACCTTGAGGTTGCTCCATGTAGACCTTCTCTTGAAGATCTCCATTTAAAAAAGCAGTGTCTACGTCCATGTGACGCATCTTCAAACCCAATTCGGCTGCGAGAGCCAGTAGAGTACGCAAAGAAGAGTGCCGCACGACAGGAGCAAATGTCTCAAAATAATCTACACCTGGCGTCTGGGAAAATCCCTTGGCAACTAATCTTGCTTTGTACTTCAGAACATTTCCTGCTGGATCTGTCTTCAATTTATAAACCCATTTACATGGTATAACTTTCCTGTTTTCTCTGTCAACCAATTTCCATGTCTTGAACTTCATTAATGAATTATATTCATCTGACATTGCCATCTGCCACTTATCAACATCATCAGAAAATGTAGCCTCATTATAAGTTCTAGGCTCACCTGACGCTTTACTAGAAACCTGGTATGAGAAGTAATTAGGAGGTTTCCGGTCTCTTGATGGATATCTACGTTGTCCATCAGTATGACTAGTAGAAACTACTGCTTCCTCAATTGCTTCAAAAAATGGTTCCGTTTCAGCAGTTAGATCTTCAGTGACAATAGTATGGCCTGGAGCTGGTTCATCAGTGACCACTGGAGCATGTTCAAAAGACTCTTTAACTGTACTGGTTTCTTCCTGTATAGGCAGACTATTAGAAAGAACTAAAGGTTCAGTAGACGTCTTATTATTGTTAACATTCCTATTATTTAAAGTAGAAAAACAATCTTCAAAAAACGTAACGTCTCTAGACTTTTGTAAAGTTCTAGGGCAAGATGAATTTCTAAAAAGATAACTATTAGGATCTTCTGTATAGCCTACAAATATAGCTTCTTCAGCTTTAAGATCCAATTTCATACGGTGACAAGAAGGTATATGTATAAGAGCTCTACACCCAAAAACTCTGAGATTACTAAGGTCTGGTTTGCAACCATTCCACAACTCGTAGGGAGTTTTATTATTTAAGGCACGGTGTGGACATCTATTTTTCAGGTACACAGCCGTTCGAGTAGCATCTTCCCAAAAAGCTTTAGATAGATCGCTTTCAGCCATAAGAGAGCGTGCCTTTTCTATAATAGAGCGATTAGTGCGCTCGGCAACTCCATTCTGCTGAGGGCTATATGGTACCGTAGTTTGATGTTGAATACCACAAGATCTAAGGTAACTTGAAAATTCACTATTTACGAATTCCTTCCCATTATCCGTCCTTATTGTTTTAATTTGAGCCCCAGTTTGTCTTTCAACCATAGACTGGAAGTGACAAAACTTAGCCTTCACCTCTGTCTTCGAAGAAATAAAATATACAAAAATAGTTCTGGAAAAATCATCTATAAAAAGTAATAAGTATTTATTACCCTGAAAAGAGTCAACTGACATTGGTCCACATAAGTCAGAGTGGATCAATTCTAATATTGAAGTTGCTCTTTCATAAGAAATCGTCTTAAACGGTTTTCGAGCTTGTTTCGCTTGAACACAAGGAACACATGGATTTTTATCCACATCCTTATAATCAATAACCTCCATATTTTTCAACAGATTCATACCGATGCGACATAAATGACCTAAACGCTTATGCCATACCTGATATCTTGAGATAGAATCAGAGTGCACATCATAGGCTCTAAATTGGGGAGTATTTACCGCACAATCAAGTGTGTACAATCCACCACAGGGCGAGCCATGTAGAACCGCATCACCTGTAAAGGAGAAGGTTTTTGAATTAAATAAATTACAACCGGATTTATCAAACATTACAGTAAACCCTTTTTCTACTGCTGTCTTCACAGATAGAAGATTTGTTTTCAGGTTAGGTACATAAATCACATCACTGATTGTATCGACGGCGTTTTCGGTATTTAAAGATATTTTACCGATGCCTTTAGCGTCAATCTTTGTCCCATTTGCAACTGTTACCTTCATATCCATAGGCTTTAAGTCTACAAACCAATCTCGTCTTGAAGTCATATGTTTGGTAGCGCCTGAATCAACATACCATTTGTCCATATCGTTATCATTTGTTACTCCTAAAGCAGATGAAGAGGTCGAGTCCTTATCAGTGGGATTCTTCCTTTTCATGATCTTCTTTTTCTTTAAAGGACAGTTTGGTCTCTTGTGACCAGGTTCTCCACAACCATAACACACAATTTTCTTTGACTTAGACTCAACAGAGGAGGCATCAACCTTTGAACTCATAGCTGTCTCCAGTGTTATCGAGCTTTCCTTGGACATTTCGTTGAGTAATTTTGACTTTACCAGTTCGGTGGTAACGTTAACGTTACTATTTTCGAGAGCCATAATCAATGGGTCATATCTCGACGTTAGACCTCCCAATAGAATAGCAGCAATGGACGCATCATCTATTACTTTGTCTATATCCGCCAAATCTTGGGCTGTGGAAATAACAGCATTGATATACGACTCAATATTATTATCAAAGTCTTCAAGTCTCAATCTGTATAACTTCCTTTCTAAATGTAAACGCCGACCCATGCCTTTGTCCTCATATGCATTTTGTAACGCCTTCCACGCTTCAGCTGCCGTGGTAGCACTTCGAACATACGTAATTGCAGAAGCTTCAAGGGTAAGGCAAATTTTTGTTAGTGCCTTCTGATCGCTCTTCGTCTTTATGACATTCGAAACATTCATCCCTGTTGGGTAGCCATTAATCGCTTCCCACAACTCCTCATGCATAAGGTAGTTACGCATTTTAAATTTCCACGTACTATACCCTTCTCTATTGTGTAGGGTGAACGTTGGAATAGAGGAACTACGCATACCTCGTTCATTTGTGTCTCCATTTGGGTTCGCCATCTCAGAAGAGTACACGGAAAAATAAAAAAATAAATAAAAATAAAAATACACCTGTTACTTCAATTATAAACAAACTATAATGTACACGTCTTTTCTTTTTAACTAATACAAAATTACAACAAAACGTTATCAGCACGAAGAATAGCTCGAGTACCTATTTGTATTCAAGAAAAGTAATGCGTGTATAGTTGTTTCGTAATAATTAGGAAGTGATATTTGTGTGAATTTTTTGGGTGTGAAACCAAATAGTTTTTTCCGTGTACTCTTCTGAGATGGCGAACCCAAATGGAGACACAAATGAACGAGGTATGCGTAGTTCCTCTATTCCAACGTTCACCCTACACAATAGAGAAGGGTATAGTACGTGGAAATTTAAAATGCGTAACTACCTTATGCATGAGGAGTTGTGGGAAGCGATTAATGGCTACCCAACAGGGATGAATGTTTCGAATGTCATAAAGACGAAGAGCGATCAGAAGGCACTAACAAAAATTTGCCTTACCCTTGAAGCTTCTGCAATTACGTATGTTCGAAGTGCTACCACGGCAGCTGAAGCGTGGAAGGCGTTACAAAATGCATATGAGGACAAAGGCATGGGTCGGCGTTTACATTTAGAAAGGAAGTTATACAGATTGAGACTTGAAGACTTTGATAATAATATTGAGTCGTATATCAATGCTGTTATTTCCACTGCCCAAGATTTGGCGGATATAGACAAAGTAATAGATGATGCGTCCATTGCTGCTATTCTATTGGGAGGTCTAACGTCGAGATATGACCCATTGATTATGGCTCTCGAAAATAGTAACGTTAACGTTACCACCGGACTGGTAAAGTCAAAATTACTCAACGAAATGTCCAAGGAAAGCTCGATAACACTGGAGACAGCTATGAGGTCAAAGGTTGATGCCTCCTCTGTTGAGTCTAAGTCAAAGAAAATTGTGTGTTATGGTTGTGGAGAACCTGGTCACAAGAGACCAAACTGTCCTTTAAAGAAAAAGAAGATCATGAAAAGGAAGAATCCCACTGATAAGGACTCGACCTCTTCATCTGCTTTAGGAGTAACAAATGATTACGATATGGACAAATGGTATGTTGATTCAGGCGCTACCAAACATATGACTTCAAGACGAGATTGGTTTGTAGACTTAAAGCCTATGGATATGAAGGTAACAGTTGCAAATGGGACAAAGATTGACGCTAAAGGCATCGGTAAAATATCTTTAAATAGCGAAAACGCCGTCGATACAATCAGTGATGTGATTTATGTACCTAACCTGAAAACAAATCTTCTATCTGTGAAGACAGCAGTAGAAAAAGGGTTTACTGTAATGTTTGATAAATCCGGTTGTAATTTATTTAATTCAAAAACCTTCTCCTTTACAGGTGATGCGGTTCTACATGGCTCGCCCTATGGTGGATTGTACACACTTGATTGTGCGGTAAATACTCCCCAATTTAGAGCCTATGATGTGCACTCTGATTCTATCTCAAGATATCAGGTATGGCATAAGCGTTTAGGTCATTTATGTCGCATCGGTATGAATCTGTTGAAAAATATGGAGGTTATTGATTATAAGGATGTGGATAAAAATCCATGTGTTCCTTGTGTTCAAGCGAAACAAGCTCGAAAACCGTTTAAGACGATTTCTTATGAAAGAGCAACTTCAATATTAGAATTGATCCACTCTGACTTATGTGGACCAATGTCAGTTGACTCTTTTCAGGGTAATAAATACTTATTACTTTTTATAGATGATTTTTCCAGAACTATTTTTGTATATTTTATTTCTTCGAAGACAGAGGTGAAGGCTAAGTTTTGTCACTTCCAGTCTATGGTTGAAAGACAAACTGGGGCTCAAATTAAAACAATAAGGACGGATAATGGGAAGGAATTCGTAAATAGTGAATTTTCAAGTTACCTTAGATCTTGTGGTATTCAACATCAAACTACGGTACCATATAGCCCTCAGCAGAATGGAGTTGCCGAGCGCACTAATCGCTCTATTATAGAAAAGGCACGCTCTCTTATGGCTGAAAGCGATCTATCTAAAGCTTTTTGGGAAGATGCTACTCGAACGGCTGTGTACCTGAAAAATAGATGTCCACACCGTGCCTTAAATAATAAAACTCCCTACGAGTTGTGGAATGGTTGCAAACCAGACCTTAGTAATCTCAGAGTTTTTGGGTGTAGAGCTCTTATACATATACCTTCTTGTCACCGTAAGAAATTGGATCTTAAAGCTGTAGAAGCTATATTTGTAGGCTATACAGAAGATCCTAATAGTTATCTTTTTAGAAATTCATCTTGCCCTAGAACTTTACAAAAGTCTAGAGACGTTACGTTTTTTGAAGATTGTTTTTCTACTTTAAATAATAGGAATGTTAACAATAATAAGACGTCTACTGAACCTTTAGTACTTTCTAATAGTCTGCCTATACAGGAAGAAACCAGTACAGTTAAAGAGTCTTTTGAACATGCTCCAGTGGTCTCTGATGAACCAGCTCCAGGCCATACTATTGTCACTGAAGATCTAACTGCTGAAACGGAACAATTTTTTGAAGCAATTGAGGAAGCAGTAGTTTCTACTAGTCATACTGATGGACAACGTAGATATCCATCAAGAGACCGGAAACCTCCTAATTACTTCTCATACCAGGTTTCTAGTAAAGCGTCAGGTGAGCCTAGAACTTATAATGAGGCTACATTTTCTGATGATGTTGATAAGTGGCAGATGGCAATGTCAGATGAATATAATTCATTAATGAAGTTGAAGACATGGAAATTGGTTGACAGAGAAAACAGGAAAGTTATACCATGTAAATGGGTTTATAAATTGAAGACAGATCCAGCAGGAAATGTTCTGAAGTACAAAGCAAGATTAGTTGCCAAGGGATTTTCCCAGACGCCAGGTGTAGATTATTTTGAGACATTTGCTCCTGTCGTGCGGCACTCTTCTTTGCGTACTCTACTGGCTCTCGCAGCCGAATTGGGTTTGAAGATGCGTCACATGGACGTAGACACTGCTTTTTTAAATGGAGATCTTCAAGAGAAGGTCTACATGGAGCAACCTCAAGGTTTTAATGTAAAAGGTATGGAGAACAAAGTATGTCTCCTGCAAAAATCCTTGTATGGACTTAAACAATCTCCACGTGCCTGGAATACAAAGTTAGATGAAACTTTATCATCTCTTGGTTTTATGAAAACTCCATCTGAACCGTGCGTTTATACCAAACATTTTGGAAAAGAGGTGGTTATCGTTGCAGTCTTTGTCGATGACATAATTGTTTTTTACAGTGATGACAAGACGTTTGACATTGTCAAAAATGACTTGCAAAAATATTTTTCGTTAAAAGATTTGGGCTATTTAAGCTGTTATCTTGGCTTAAATATCACCAGAGAAAATGATGAAATAAGAGTTCATCAGAAAAATTATATAAACAATCTTTTACAAAAGTTTGGAATGGAGAATTGTAAAACTTGTACAACTCCCCTATCTGGAAAACTGGAGGTTAGTACCAGTAGTGATAGTGATCATAATCAAGAAGAGTATCCCTATCAAGAATTAATTGGTTGCCTCATGTTCCTAAGTGTTAATACTCGTCCAGACATCGCATACGCGACTAGTTACCTGAGTCAGTTCAATACTCGGTACAACAAGACTCACTGGTTAGCCGCGAAGAGAGTCTTACAATACCTAAAAGGCACTTTAGATTACTCGATTTGTTATAAAAAATCAAGTATGCCCCTTGTAGGATTTTCCGATGCCGATTGGGCAAACTGTAATATAGATCGCCGTTCTTATACGGGTTACTGTTTCAAATTAGCAGGCAGTCCGGTATCATGGGCCTCGCGGAAGCAGCAAACCGTAGCCTTGTCCTCAGCGGAAGCCGAGTATATGGCAATAACAGAAGCTACGAAGGAAGCGATTTATTTAAGGAGGTTTATCACTGAATTAATTTCAGATCCTATGGTAAGGCAAAAGTTGTTACCTAATACCGTAACTATTTGTACCTATAATCAGAGTGCACAGAGTTTGGCCTTAAATCCGGTACACCACCATAGGACGAAACATATAGATACCAGATTTCACTTTATTAGAGAAAAGATTAGTGATAATTCGGTTAACTTGAAATATACCAAATCAAGTGATATGCCCGCTGACATCTTAACAAAACGATTGCAGCGTGTGGCACATCGTAGATGTGTACTAGGCTTAGGTTTAGTGTAAATATATTTTTACACGTTTACTTCAGAACTTAGTATACATTTTCTTTTTTTTTATTGGTATATTTTGAGTTCATTTTTGTATGTAATTTATTTGTGAGAATTTTGATTAAGGGGGTGTGTTATAATAATACTGGTCTTTGTAGTGTCATTATGTATTCAAAATTCTTCTAATCATTCTATGTAACCTGGTTACCTGTTACTTCAATTATAAACAAACTATAATGTACACGTCTTTTCTTTTTAACTAATACAAAATTACAACAAAAAGTATTGAACTGACTCAGGTAACTAGTCGCGTATGCGATGTCTGGACGAGTATTAACACTTAGGAACATGAGGCAACCAATTAATTCTTGATAGGGATACTCTTCTTGATTATGATCACTATCACTACTGGTACTAACCTCCAGTTTTCCAGATAGGGGAGTTGTACAAGTTTTACAATTCTCCATTCCAAACTTTTGTAAAAGATTGTTTATATAATTTTTCTGATGAACTCTTATTTCATCATTTTCTCTGGTGATATTTAAGCCAAGATAACAGCTTAAATAGCCCAAATCTTTTAACGAAAAATATTTTTGCAAGTCATTTTTGACAATGTCAAACGTCTTGTCATCACTGTAAAAAACAATTATGTCGTCGACAAAGACTGCAACGATAACCACCTCTTTTCCAAAAAGTTTGGTATAAACGCACGGTTCAGATGGAGTTTTCATAAAACCAAGAGATGATAAAGTTTCATCTAACTTTGTATTCCAGGCACGTGGAGCTTGTTTAAGTCCATACAAGGATTTTTGCAGGAGACATACTTTGTTCTCCATACCTTTTACATTAAAACCTTGAGGTTGCTCCATGTAGACCTTCTCTTGAAGATCTCCATATAAAAAAGCAGTGTCTACGTCCATGTGACGCATCTTCAAACCCAATTCGGCTGCGAGAGCCAGTAGAGTACGCAAAGAAGAGTGCCGCACGACAGGAGCAAATGTCTCAAAATAATCTACACCTGGCGTCTGGGAAAATCCCTTGGCAACTAATCTTGCTTTGTACTTCAGAACATTTCCTGCTGGATCTGTCTTCAATTTATAAACCCATTTACATGGTATAACTTTCCTGTTTTCTCTGTCAACCAATTTCCATGTCTTCAACTTCATTAATGAATTATATTCATCTGACATTGCCATCTGCCACTTATCAACATCATCAGAGAATGTAGCCTCATTATAAGTTCTAGGCTCACCTGACGCTTTACTAGAAACCTGGTATGAGAAGTAATTAGGAGGTTTCCGGTCTCTTGATGGATATCTACGTTGTCCATCAGTATGACTAGTAGAAACTACTGCTTCCTCAATTGCTTCAAAAAATTGTTCCGTTTCAGCAGTTAGATCTTCAGTGACAATAGTATGGCCTGGAGCTGGTTCATCAGTGACCACTGGAGCATGTTCAAAAGACTCTTTAACTGTACTGGTTTCTTCCTGTATAGGCAGACTATTAGAAAGTACTAAAGGTTCAGTAGACGTCTTATTATTGTTAACATTCCTATTATTTAAAGTAGAAAAACAATCTTCAAAAAACGTAACGTCTCTAGACTTTTGTAAAGTTCTAGGGCAAGATGAATTTCTAAAAAGATAACTATTAGGATCTTCTGTATAGCCTACAAATATAGCTTCTACAGCTTTAAGATCCAATTTCTTACGGTGACAAGAAGGTATATGTATAAGAGCTCTACACCCAAAAACTCTGAGATTACTAAGGTCTGGTTTGCAACCATTCCACAACTCGTAGGGAGTTTTATTATTTAAGGCACGGTGTGGACATCTATTTTTCAGGTACACAGCCGTTCGAGTAGCATCTTCCCAAAAAGCTTTAGATAGATCGCTTTCAGCCATAAGAGAGCGTGCCTTTTCTATAATAGAGCGATTAGTGCGCTCGGCAACTCCATTCTGCTGAGGGCTATATGGTACCGTAGTTTGATGTTGAATACCACAAGATCTAAGGTAACTTGAAAATTCACTATTTACGAATTCCTTCCCATTATCCGTCCTTATTGTTTTAATTTGAGCCCCAGTTTGTCTTTCAACCATAGACTGGAAGTGACAAAACTTAGCCTTCACCTCTGTCTTCGAAGAAATAAAATATACAAAAATATTTCTGGAAAAATCATCTATAAAAAGTAATAAGTATTTATTACCCTGAAAAGAGTCAACTGACATTGGTCCACATAAGTCAGAGTGGATCAATTCTAATATTGAAGTTGCTCTTTCATAAGAAATCGTCTTAAACGGTTTTCGAGCTTGTTTCGCTTGAACACAAGGAACACATGGATTTTTATCCACATCCTTATAATCAATAACCTCCATATTTTTCAACAGATTCATACCGATGCGACATAAATGACCTAAACGCTTATGCCATACCTGATATCTTGAGATAGAATCAGAGTGCACATCATAGGCTCTAAATTGGGGAGTATTTACCGCACAATCAAGTGTGTACAATCCACCACAGGGCGAGCCATGTAGAACCGCATCACCTGTAAAGGAGAAGGTTTTTGAATTAAATAAATTACAACCGGATTTATCAAACATTACAGTAAACCCTTTTTCTACTGCTGTCTTCACAGATAGAAGATTTGTTTTCAGGTTAGGTACATAAATCACATCACTGATTGTATCGACGGCGTTTTCGGTATTTAAAGATATTTTACCGATGCCTTTAGCGTCAATCTTTGTCCCATTTGCAACTGTTACCTTCATATCCATAGGCTTCAAGTCTACAAACCAATCTCGTCTTGAAGTCATATGTTTGGTAGCGCCTGAATCAACATACCATTTGTCCATATCGTAATCATTTGTTACTCCTAAAGCAGATGAAGAGGTCGAGTCCTTATCAGTGGGATTCTTCCTTTTCATGATCTTCTTTTTCTTTAAAGGACAGTTTGGTCTCTTGTGACCAGGTTCTCCACAACCATAACACACAATTTTCTTTGACTTAGACTCAACAGAGGAGGCATCAACCTTTGACCTCATAGCTGTCTCCAGTGTTATCGAGCTTTCCTTGGACATTTCGTTGAGTAATTTTGACTTTACCAGTTCGGTGGTAACGTTAACGTTACTATTTTCGAGAGCCATAATCAATGGGTCATATCTCGACGTTAGACCTCCCAATAGAATAGCAGCAATGGACGCATCATCTATTACTTTGTCTATATCCGCCAAATCTTGGGCAGTGGAAATAACAGCATTGATATACGACTCAATATTATTATCAAAGTCTTCAAGTCTCAATCTGTATAACTTCCTTTCTAAATGTAAACGCCGACCCATGCCTTTGTCCTCATATGCATTTTGTAACGCCTTCCACGCTTCAGCTGCCGTGGTAGCACTTCGAACATACGTAATTGCAGAAGCTTCAAGGGTAAGGCAAATTTTTGTTAGTGCCTTCTGATCGCTCTTCGTCTTTATGACATTCGAAACATTCATCCCTGTTGGGTAGCCATTAATCGCTTCCCACAACTCCTCATGCATAAGGTAGTTACGCATTTTAAATTTCCACGTACTATACCCTTCTCTATTGTGTAGGGTGAACGTTGGAATAGAGGAACTACGCATACCTCGTTCATTTGTGTCTCCATTTGGGTTCGCCATCTCAGAAGAGTACACGGAAAAACTATTTGGTTTCACACCCAAAAAATTCACACAAATATCACTTCCTAATTATTACGAAACAACTATACACGCATTACTTTTCTTGAATACAAATAGGTACTCGAGCTATTCTTCGTGCTGATAACGTTTTGTTGTAATTTTGTATTAGTTAAAAAGAAAAGACGTGTACATTATAGTTTGTTTATAATTGAAGTAACAGGTAACCAGGTTACATAGAATGATTAGAAGAATTTTGAATACATAATGACACTACAAAAACCAGTATTATTATAACAACTTCGACGCCACACAGTTCTGACGCGAACTCCGTTCATTAGTATTGAATTTCTGATTTTGATCATCTACTTTTGCTGTTGACTGTACGTATTATTAATTTCTGTGCTAGTGCTGTGCAATTCTGTAAGAGACGAATTCACAATTCCTTAAACTGTATGTGATTTTTTGTTTGAATTGCCAAATCGTTATTAGTAAATCGTTGAAGTGCCTCATAAAAAAATAATAAGGTTATGGGTAAGTTTTAACCACGTCCGTCACTAAATGGGATCTACTAGTGGAAATTTGAATTTGAAATTTGCTGTGTGAATTGTCCAGGGATATTATTATTATATTATTATTATTATTATTATTTCTAAACCAACTTCCCCTTTCGAGCGAAAGTCTTATCACGTACTTCTGTTTTAGTTCTGAAAGTTGTACCTATTGTCCTAAGTTATAAATACTAAGCTTAACTGGTGGAAAATCCAAATTGATTGTGGGTTTAATCAAACAACAGCGTTATGCAGTTTGTATGCAACATTGAGTATTTATCCGTACGTCCGTGATACTAATAGGATATCAGTGGCTGAGCTCAGCGCGGACATCGCGCTCTATTAGTAATTAATATGTCACCAACGAACCCTCCCAGAAACGCCACGGTTCATGGAAATGCACCGCAGAACTAATATTATCACTACAAATATCTCACGTCTCCGCCACCGATTCCTAGAAAAATACAGTTTTTTTCGTCACCAGCTATCCTGTCACTTTTATCCGTCGAGCATTTTTCATTCGCCCCGCTTATTACGTGTCTAAATATCAAGTTACACACCACACCTGTTGGCGACAAGCTGCGCTTTAAAACCGATAACAGCGCGTATGATAAATGTCATCTTATTTTGGTGCGAACTTAAGCGCTTGCATGCATCGCTCGCGGTGTTCCCCATCAATTCAGCGGTAATGAGAAGATGCGCTGATAGTGACAGGTCTGGACGCGGGCTCCGGCGCCTGACAGCAGGCGTGGCCAGCTAACGAGCCATGTCCCTCCACTCAAAAAAAATAACACCGTCTTATTCAAGATATTTGTCGACGCTCGCAGTGTTTTCGTTCCAATTAATGTATCGAGAGCGCACGAACCGAGCGTAATCGATTTTGAATCTGTCACGAAGTCGACTACACGTTCGCTACGACAAGAAATCGATTATAGATTAACTGAATCGACTGGTTTTTGGAGCTCAATTATTCACATTTAGTAGCATTTCTCTTTTATCTTTTGTTTTACAGATTATCGCAGTCAGTCGATCGGGAGAACGTGTTCATTTGTCCCCCGCGTCACATTATATTTGGACGTCACATAAAATCTCTCTCGGATTAATCAACGTTTTATTTATGACCGGTGAAGTTTATAAGTGTGAGAAGCCTACGCACAGCAGTAGGTGGTCACGCACGTGTGTGGATGTGTTATGAGCAGCTTCTCAACATTAATAAAGTCCGCTACTTTTCGTAATGTCTGCTTTACATGACGGGTATTAATTTCGAATGATTTGTGTCAACCATAAAACTAACGTTAGACGCCATTAAATATGTTGTAGCATGTCGTATAGAATAACACGTCGTTCGATCATAAACGTGGCTCGCTCACCGGTCCACTCGATCTTGTCGATGCGATCTTGCTCGTTACCCGCGGACGATACGACAAACGCCATTATTTCCTTCGTTGTGACAGCGAGGCACTTTATACAAGTCGCCAAGCGTAGGTGGTCCCTATCTCGGACGCTCCCGGACTCGACTTCCTAAGTCAACAGTTCTCGCTGTGCTTTTGTTGTCACTACACTATTGTCCTTATGAAACAGAGACGGGAACAGACCTCCGACGCACGCCACACAGACGTTCCAATAAAATCTCTACGGCTCCTTTAAAATTAAAAGCGATCGTAAAATGTTTCAATAAAGATCTGTTTTCGCAAACATTAGGAAAACATATTTCGTTGGAAGCTTTAACGACTCCATTATCATATAGACGCGTGTGTGGGGGGCGTTATTAAAAAAATATTGGCGTGTGTGGCCGGTGCCGACCGCTCGCTACGAAACGCCATTTGCACAATCTCTCGGTTAAAAGTAATATTGTTTGCATTATGAAAGCTTTTTCGCGCCATATTTGAATTTATATTGTGCGTTTTGTGTCTGCATTGGAAATGTGCTGCCTACGCGTTGTTTCCGTGTAGTGTTTATATCTTACAGATTTATTGCGCTATAAACTTGCATACTTATTACTGACGCTGCGTTTTAGGACAGCTTTGAATATTAAGATTACGTTTACGAAAAAGGAGACTGTTGAAATCAAATGAGTCACACTTGAAGCTACGAGTGAATGCCGACACAACAGGATCAACATTTTAATTGATCAATTATCACTATCAAGAAAGATTAGTGCTATTACAAAAGCTTTTGAATACAACAGTTATATTGAACCGTTTAGACGTGAACCTGTAATCAAATTATAGGTTGGTGATACTGAATTCTCAGAGCTAAACAAATACAACTAAACTTTTCTTCTGTCATACTTCAATCCATTTAAAACCACAAAGGGAGTGTAACATACGATATCAATATCCGGCTGCATTAACCCTCTTAATAGTCGCCACGAAGTTCGCACATGCCCACGCAGCAGTTTGCAAGTTACAATGATTTACCATAAAAAACACATTATTTACTTACGGTACGCTATAGATTGTCGCGAACATCGTGATGCACACCACGCCTCGTCTCCACCACCAATCGAATACTAATTACCATTACAAAAGTGAATAATTCATTTGTCGTGTGCATAATCAGCCACCAATCCTCCCTGAGCCCTACGAAACAGTTTACTTTAAAAAAGGGAGGATCTACATACACCGGTCGGTTAGATTGGAAGTTAAGACCGTACGCATCTGTATTTTACTACGAAACTCGTTATAAACGCGAAAGTGAATGAAGTATACGTGTCGAATGCTGAATAATCTTTGACGATAATGTTTCCCGTTTCAGTGATGTGGACGCTTTACTGGCGCATACTAATTCAATTGGTTTTCACTGAGTCTGATTGTAAGGACGGATAAACAAGCTGTATGAAACTTGCATCGCTTTATTTACTAATTCTGTCCTTTCATCATTGTCTACAACAACAGCATAATATCAATAGATCTATACAAATTACCATCTGATGAAACGTCTTCTACCTAGGGTTTGCCTTTCATCTCATTGTTTCCAACTTTACCATAAAATCTTTAATTTATCAATCAATATTTTTTAACTTTTCTACACTTAGTAACTTTTAACGTAAGTTGATAAGCCACAGTAATATTTAATTTGTTAAAAAAATGTATCAGTATTTGTTCATTCATTTTTATCGTTCAACAGTTTACTCGTTGGCATCAGTGTATGTAATGTAAATAAAAACAGAACACATGTTTTTCCACATCCTTATTATTTTATTTATTCGTCAGTTTCGCTCATCGTTCGTTCAATTTTGTTAATTGAGGCAGCATCGCAGCCATTGTCTGACTGAATATAAAATAAAATCTCCATGTTGTGCCGACATGGTGCCGACAGTATATTTGTTTACCTTGATTGAAAAGATTTTATGGTCCAACGATGGAGTTAAGACTTTATGTAGCTTATACCTGCATCTTATTAAACTTAATCTCATATATGAGATTATTATATGAGTATCTACTCAAATACCTATGCGTACTGTTATTCAAACTCAACTATCTAGCAAGCTAGCCCAAAAACTCCAAACTGTTGACAAACAACTACATTATAAATAGGAATGAGTTTGTTCATATTATCCCAGCTACATATGTCCAACTATAATGCCTGATGGCAGAACAACACAACAGGGAAGAGCAAATTATGGTGAAGATATCCTTCTGTGGACTTTAGAAAGCAGAATAAAGCTTTCTTATTTATTATTTCACACAATTCATCATACATATACATCAACAACTCATAAAAATATTAAAATACTCAATCCATGGGAATGAAATGTGGCGTGAAGAGAGAGATTTACCACTAGTTATATAAATTGTTGCCAATCCGACGCTGTCCATAATAAATAATGCATAAGGCAATTTTAACTTGTATTTATTTGTTATAAATAAACGGTTTATTGAGCCAATGATGAACGTTTAGAAACGCTTATGGTTTTATTGCGTTATAACTATTAACCGTTGCGAAGTTCGACCTTAAGAAAAAAAAAACTATTTTATAGCTCGGTCGTATAAATATCGCAGAAATGAATTATAAAACGGAGAAGATAGAAAAGAAGCGTGTTGAGGATGTTGTAAAAGTTAACAGAGGCGCCAACTTGAACACTGACGGTGACGATGCACAAACTGTATGAAATGGAAAAGACGAAAGAACAAACATCTCCTACGTGATAAAAAGTTTTGGGTTGAGGTTGTCCGCTGTGATTATTGGAGGTTTAAAAACAAAGCTTTTGCCAAAGTTTCTTACCGACCAATAGTCCAAAAAAGTAATCAATGGTACCAACCTACCTATATTTCGAAATTAACAACCAACCAACGCCTTTCTGCCTTCACTAAAGTATGGCTATTTAAAACAACTGTGTCCACTATAAACCTCTATGCCCCCATTCTAAATGTGACCAGCAGAATAAGAAGTAATGCACACAAGACGCGCGGCATCTCGAACAGCGACCAGCAACCAATCACAGCTATGCGCTGTACAACCACACAGCCAGTCAGTGTGTTTGTCTGTTTGCGCAGGCGTGTGCTATCAACTGATTAAACAAATATGAACTTACGAGCGAGTATGTGCCAAGTACCAATAAACGATACATTTTTAGGAAAAATGGGATGCTTTAAATAACCTTTTGGTAAATAATTTGGCTTTTTGAAGCTTAATTTCGCTCATTTTGGCAGTTTGTTAGAGAGCTTTTTATAGAATATCTCTCTGCCTTTCATAAAACCTTTTTTTCGTGGTACTCAGTAAGCAATATTTTCTGTAATTAGTCCCAGGTACGTTTGTATTTCATTCCAGATCCTTCTATAATTAACGAGAAATATTTTGTTTTCAAATGAAATATAAATACATATAGTGTAATTCTCAATAAATATCGTATAACCGAATTACGTAAACAGTACTCATTTGCGAATGATCCGACGTATGGAGTTGACAAGCTTGATGATAATTCACAATGATTTAATTTAGCCCCGAATCAACTGCGCTTGCGGTTGGCATGCCAACATAGAGACCGTGCATGCCAATCAAACTGACAGTCACTCCAGTTTCGAAATTAAGTATCAAGTTAATTCAGAAATTAAGTTTCATTTGTGAAACTCGTGTTAAATAGTAACAGTGTAAGCTTGTATTTAACTTTGCAAATGAGTGAAGTAACTTACTGCACTTTACATTGTAGTAAGAACGGTTTCCAACGAAAACTTTTACCTGCATGTGAGTGCAGAGAATTGCATGCATAGGTTTTTTTTAGAAATAATCAGGTGCTCCTAGGGGATTACTTGATTATTTTTATAATAAGTCATAGATAGTGGAATTAGTCAATAAAAACGTTATAACAGTTCAAACATTTGGATCACTACAATTTTAAATCATAATACGGTGTCACAGCTGAAGTGGAGAAATGACAACTAACCTTTGGAAGCTACTGTAGGTGCTGAATTGCTGATATTCCTATCTGTTTACTCTAGAACCCAGTCGCAAGTATTGCAGAATATGCTAAGACTACGGCGTCAAGTCCCTGAATACTACTTAAGTAAAAAACTTACTGAAACAGCAATACCGTTCCGAACTCCAAACGAAAATATATCGATATTACTTTCCGTGCGGGACCGTGCATGCAGCGCAATGCTCTCAGTGCGGCAGTAACCGGTTTAATTACGGCATAAATTATCGCCGGACGGCGTTACAGGCTACGGGGCGCACCGTTCCGGCAAGCGCTACACTTTGTTACAGTATAAGCCAGCCTCCACTTAATAGACCATGATTTATACTTATTATGGACTACGGTGATGAGTTGAGGTTTCAATTTCGCGAGTCGGACTAATTGTAAAATGCAAGTGTAATTGAAGCTTATACGGAGATTTTCACGTGTAAATTCTTTTCGTGGTGACTTCCGTAAAGGCTCATTATTCAGAGCAAGTCATCGCAATCTTTCTTGTATACATAAACTTGTGCCATCGTTTGAAGGAAAGCTTATGGTCAGCCGTTAGTACTTCATCATCAGAACCTATGAATAAGTACACGCTCTTACCGATAAGACCGGCCATTGCGTCACCCTTGGTAAAATTTCTACATTTATGAAGAGTATCTTAGTGTACTCTATTCTATTCTCATAAATTTCTTCATGAAACAAAACAAATGAAACGAGACTAAAATCCAATATTTTTCCATCCGATTTTCGAAATAGAAACGAGTCATATCCACTAGAAACAAGGGAACATTTTTCACTAAAAAACATTTGGCAATTTTGAAACTAATCTGTGCACAAAGGTCGTTGGCGAGCGATCACGCGGAAATTAAGCGGTCGGTATGCGCGACTAACGACGCGTCGCGGCACAAATCGCGCGACTAAAACGGCGCACGCGCGACTGATCGCGTTAACACCCATTACCCAGCCGATGCTCTTGTTGATTGTATACAGATGTTTTTACTCTATTCTTTAGGTTTTTTTCGTTTTCAGAGCCTGTGTCAGCCATGGTTTTTCTAGTGGCCTAGCATGATAGAAATACAACTGACATAAAAAAAAAACGTACGTAGAAAGGTCTACGAATACCATCATCATCTGCCTAGCCTTTTCCCAACTATGTTGGGATCGGCTTCCAGTCTAACCAGAAGGTCTACGAATATGATGTTTAGAATTCAAAATGTACCATTGAACCCCCACTAACATAAATGTTCCAATCATACATGAATGAGAGAGTCGTACTCGACAATTCTAAGCACCATCGCTCAGCGGTCTATGAATAAAAGCTTAGAGGAATTTAGAAAAGTTCCACAGCTATTCATTTCCAACAAATTCCACTGCCATTCGAACATGGAAATATACGTAATTTATTGAAATTTGAAAGACGAAAAACTTTATCTAACAAGTCCCAAATAAAACTATAAATCAACATGACACATGTCAGTTTCCTGTTCCCATGCCGACGCGGATAATCGGCAAAAAATATCGAATATCTATTCGGAATACGTATCGATACATCGACAAATAAATACGAGTAGTCGAACAAACGGCCAGTGCGTGCGCGGCCTACATAATTCATGAGTTGGTCAGCTGTGACTGCGTACAAGCCGATATTGCAAGAGTTTTGGGTCTCGACGAATTAAAAATGTAGTACTTCGGTACTTTTGGACAGGAAGGACGGACATTAAAATAGGGACGGATCGGAAAGTTGTTCTGTGTCTATTTGTTTGTCTATGGTAATCATTGGTTTCGTTGATCACGCCTACGCTTTTGACTAAACGATAAGCAACAACTAGGCTTTATGCAGATTAGGGTAAAAAGCGATGGACTATAGTTGCATAATTTTACTTTGAACCGCTTTGATAATACTCCTTATTTTCGATCATTAACTTGTCCAGAGATCGTGATTCTGATACATTCTCATATTTTCGAATTGTAATTACATACATAAAAAAACCAGTAAAAGACTTTACGTTTCACATTAAGACTGCAGATAGAGTAACATTCCTTCTTAGGGGAAAACCACTAAAAACAATATTTATGACTTCGCATACAACGTCTCAGCCCCCTATAAACTAACCACTCTTCAACTATAAACTACTCGCTTCCTCCAATAAAAGGTATCTCCATATTACGAAGGCAGCAGTTCCTACTGCATCAAATCACACACATCTACATATAACTGCTCTATTACAAGGAATGCCAGCTAATTGGTAGTTAGCAGTAAGGCAGTAAAACGCCTCATTACTAATTCTGCCGACGCCGAGCTTCGAAGACGTGTTAATTCGACTAATTTGCAAATATATCGGCAGCGGATGCTTTAGAGGACATTTATCTACCATAGAATATCAATATGGAATATTTAATTTATTAGTTCTGATATACATAAGTAACAGAATCTCTAGGAATAATAAAAAGAAAATGGCGGCTGACAATAAAATACATAATGATATGGTATCAGTACAGAGAACCTCGTCGCCGATGAATGGACATTATCCTCACAAAGTCATGGTAACCAATTTTGAATTTATGGACTTGTCAAGCATGTTGATTATATTAAGTCTTATTTCGTTATTAAGGATAAATATACAACAAACTAAATGCGAATAGCTGTTGTCGTGGTGAAAAGATAATCCAGTTAACAAGGTTAGTAGTAGAACTGACCCAGGATCTGGTAAGTACGCCGATACCAAATAACCCCATGTCTAGGTTGCACCTTAGCAAATAGTTACAGGATCCCTAATGCTTAATTGTTATCACAATGCTAACATAACAACGAGGTCTTAATTAGGAAGGCCGAAATCTGCTTAACTCTCAGTGATATTCAGCTGGAGCTGATTAACTCAAAGACGACGGTTAGGATCATTGCAATCGCCTCGAAGCATCCGTTAGACGTACCTTAGGCGAAACAGTTTAAAATTAACTCGTTTTAGGAATTAGAACCGGGGTGTAACCCGAGCCGCCATTAAGGTCGTCGTGAAGTTAGCAGCAAATTGTTTAGCTGCTTAATTAACTGAAAGTAATCCGGCCAGGCTCCGGTGACGTCACGGGTTCTACCTCGGAAGCCTGCACTCAGATCTTACTTATAACATTTATGAAAAGAGAAAGAAAAAAACACTATAAAATTAATATTGAAGATTCGAAATGTGTAAATGTAAATCAAACAAATTAATGAGACTATCAATGGACATTTAGATGATAATCTTGAAATTATGTAAATCTCTCTTGCCTTATAGATGCCGCTCACTAATTTGCTTAAATATAGTCACCATACGACATATCTCTCAGCCTACAGCCATGCCTTGGACAGCCAAGGCATGGGTAAAAATATAAAAGATCATTGATAATGATGGCTCCCAGGCTTCAAGAGCTGCCTGACAGTCATCATTGCCAATGTTCTTATATAATACATAGTTAAAACATCATTCCGTCTCTGTCATCTTCAAACGATTGATAGAAACACAACGATGTTTTAAATAAGTCTAGCGCTGAACGTATTTAGTCATTTGAGGTGAAAGCGGACCTCAGTGTCAACAAGTTGATTGTTAAACCTGTAGCAAAACTCAAAAACAATATAGTAGAAACTATCAAGGGACAGCAACATTTTACTAATAGCCTTCAACGTGAATGTTTCAAGTAGGTAGTGCTTTCGCATAATACTTGGTTATTGATTACAATCTTAATCACACCCTTATTTGTATTGTCAGCCATAAAAATCCAATTATAAAAATACACATTAGTTAAGCTGTTATAAAAAGTCAATAATGTTTTAAAAAGCTCCTAATTTGAGTGGGCGAGGCGCAACAGAAACCGTTTAATAAAAATGATCACACGCAAACCGATCAAGATTTTATTTATTTTTATATAAAATCCGAACGTTGATATAAGATATCTGTGGTGCGATACTATCTGGATATTCTCGTAAACAGAGAGGTGTTAATGTTGCCAGTATTTGCATATAAATATGAAGCATCTCGTTCATTGGTTCGTTCACCCGATCGGCTGCGTAACTATTACTTTATTGGTTGTTTGTATATTTTAGCATATTATTATTTTGCTAGACATTTCCATTTCAGGTGATTTGTTTGCGAACGTCTTTTGTTTTATCTCGTCGCACTGGCGCATGGCGTAGCGAATTCAGTTTAGACTACTGAATCCATGCGGTTCTGCGTTTGCGTTATTTCAGGAATCAGCCATCGCAGCAGTTTTAATACTTTGGAATTCGCTGGTTTAAGTAGGTTTCACGATAACATGAAAAAAAGCCTCAACCTTTTTAATGAAGCATTCTTGTTGCTTTAGTTTGGGGCACAAGACCCTGTGAAATGCGAAGCACAAGAGACTCTTCTTCTTTGTCGATAGTTGGCAACGTCAACAAACCTCTCTTTTGGTGATGGTTCTAACCACTTTGCATCAGTCGGGACCTCTCTCTCTTTACCAATCTAGAACGCAAGAGAAACCTTTAACTCAGGACTGAACATCTGTAAACCATCTCACAGCATCCCACGCCTCCCTTTGCATAAGGCAAAGGACTTGCTATTCATAAACCCTCCGATCAATTCGCCTAGCAAACATTGTATTAATCCTCCTTACAGGCTCCGTCAATAAATCAAAACGCGTTCATATTCTTAACTTTCATATCGTGTGCGTAGGAGCGCAAATAAAAGACGATCGGCGGTCGTGTGTCGTAAATAATGTAAGGTATCGATTACTATCCGTTAGTACAACGCCTCACTCTGCCTCCTGCTGCGTGCTGCGCGCCTGATATCGAGCACGTTTAGATCTTACGATATGACGGAACGACTGCTTTTGCGGCTGAAATTGTAACATTGGTGGTTTAATGGTATTTGGATTATCGAACACAACTAGTACCCCATTTATCCATACATGCCATTTTTGACACGCTAATGTAATAAATGAGCCTCCTTTTGTGATGTACCCTAAGTTGTATATTGGATTTAGCGCTCGCCATCGGCAAAAGGCTCTTAAAATTTACGAAAGTTTTTCTGTTCATAAGTATATGGGGCTATGCATGCGCTACGCTCTGCAATAAATAAGTAGTATATGCAAGCCTGCAAAAGGTCTCTTCAGTAATAAAACTTTTTAGGGTTCCGTAGCCAAATGGCAACGGAACCCTTATGGATTCGCCATGTCTGTCTGTCTGTCTGTCTGTCTGTCTGTCTGTCCGTCCGTATGTCACTTTTTTCCGAAACTATAAGAGCTATACTGTTGAAACTTGGTAAGTAGATGTATTCTGTGAACCGCATTAAGATTTTCACACAAAAATAGAAAAAAAACAATAAATTTTGGGGGTCCCCATACTTAGAACTGAAACTCAAAATTTTTTTTTTTCATCAAACCCATACGTGTGGGGTATCTATGGATAGGTCTTCAAAAATGATATTGAGGTTTCTAATATCATTTTTTTCTAAACTGAATAGTTTGCGCGAGAGACACTTCCAAAGTGGTAAAATGTGTGTCCCCCCCCCCTGTAACTTCTAAAATAAGAGAATGATAAAACTAAAAAAAATATATGATGTACATTACCATATAAACTTCCACCGAAAATTGGTTTGAACGAGATCTAGTGAGTAGTTTTTTTTTAATACGTCAAAAATCGTAACGTAACGGAACCCTTCATGGGCGAGTCCGACTCGCACTTGGCCGGTTTTTATTTAGCTAATAACATAATCAGCTTATAATGGTCTGCTGCTGGGACACAGGCCTCCTCTCTGTGAGAGGGAGCCACCACGCGGGCCCAGTGCGGGTTGGTAGATGTCACATGTCTTCGAATTGCAGGTTCTAGGACATGCCGGTTTCCTCTCGATGTTTTCTTTCACCGATTGGAGAGTAGTGGTGATGAAATAACTTACACAAAGTAAACCTGCTAGGATTCGAACCTACGACCTACTAGCTCGTAAGTCGCAGTCGTTTTCACTGGGCCACCACTTCTCACTTTTTATGTATTTAGGTATTTACTTTTAACCAAAGCAACACCACACCATTAAAAAAAAAACTCATAATCATAACCACATTCACAGTCGCTCCATGTAAAGCTCTTCCATAACTTACGATAAAATTGTTAAAATAAATAAATTAAATGATCTCCGTCCGCGAATGACCGCCGGCCGGTCGTTCGACCGTTAAATAATTCAATTCTACATCGTTTCTACATAATGTCACCGTATTGGTTGATATAAAAATGTTTAAAACCTCACCTGTGCGCGTGTGAACGATTACGAAGTGCGATAGCTAAGGAATGGCCACACAGGCGCGGGTGCAGCTCATGAATGACGGATGACCTTACATTCATGGTTTCGGATCTTCATTAAAAGGTTTCTGGGTGTTGTAGAATGAAGGTGGATGCGTCAGTGTCAACCTCTGGTTGTGGGGCTCATGTGATACTGTCTGACCTCCTGGGTTCCTGGTGTTGAGTTACCGGTACATCTTAAGATTGCTTTGTATCTTTATACCTACACTAGCTTCTGCCCGCGAGTTCGTCCGCGTAAAATTTCTTGTCCTCCCGGACTTTTTTCTATTTGCTCGGCTCCTAACGGTCGTAGCGTGATGCTAAATAGCACATACATAAAAAATCCGACTTGTAGTTCCAGAGATTAGTGCGTTCAAATAAACAAACAAACTCTTCAGCTTTATTATTACTATAGATATACAGGATAATTTTTTATTCAGTGCGTAAATTTTTACAGGGTGTTCTACCCATGAATATGAACAACATTCACTATGGGACCATCTCTGAAATCACGAAAAAAAAATCAGCAGATTCATACATTTTGGCCGAGTAGGTATTGAACTTTTATAAGAAACAGCTGATTTTTTTTTGTGATTTCAGAGATGGTCCCATAGTGAAAGTTGTTCATATTCATGGGTAGAACACCCTGTGAAAATTTACGCACTGAATAAAAATTTATCCTGTATGTAGATATAGAAAATAGATATAAATTCTTATGCAACTGATTTCGGGTCCGACATTGTTTCGGTATCGAGTTCGTTTTCATTCCCAGTAAATCTTCTCAATAATATGCAGCACAAATATGAAGCTGTTAGATCTATGCTACTGGTTGTCCGATCAAATATAAAACGAACTTAAGCAGTCCGGACACGCAACACAATAATTTACAACTGCCATAAAACATGATATATATTTTTACTGCAGTTAAACTTGCAAATCGCATTCATAGGCTGAAGATTTTTCTAACATATCAAGTAATAATTTACATGTAAAATGCGCGGGGGGCAAGTCGTGCGCCCGCGCAGTTAATCACACGCCCACCTAGTGCACATTATTGTTTATAATTGTCTAGACACGCGACTCGCGACGCGCGACGTAGGCACATTCCCAGAGATACTAACTACCTTGGATTTGTCACGGATTAGAGGAACCAGCAAATGGAGAGAAGATATTGTACCCCGTAAACCAAACTAAATTAATTTATCGGACTTTGTTTCTTTTTTGAGCGCGCAGATCTCTGGAACCACCAGTCCGATTTTTTTATTTGATAGCCCATTCTTTGAAGTAGGTGACAGGCTATTTAACATCACGCTACGGCCCTTAGGAGCGAGAAAGAACGCTAAGCGAAAACGAAGTAAAAGCGCGGGCGGGCGATGCGATGCGACGGAGTAGGGCCAGGGTACAAAAAATTTTTTGCAACGAAGAAAGCGGTCACTGGACGAGCTCTGGATTTACTGCTAAAGATGCTACAGTGTGACCACTCTTGCTCATGTTTCTCAGAATAAGTCTGCTATCATGATCAAAATATATTTTATTATTTTTGCAGACGTTTTAGTATGATAGCCTTTAGTTGCATCAAACAGCCAACTTGATGAGAACAGCAGATTAACTACTACACACAATTTTTATGAGCTGTGTCTTGAACTGTTCCAAAATATAGCCACAGTCCACTAGCAACATCGATGACGATGGTAATACATATTTAATATTATAGCTTACCAAGCTTCTGCCCGCGAGTTCGTCCACGTGCAATTTCGGCTCCTACCCCACCGCGTCGCATCGCATCGCCCGTCCGTGCTATTCGTTTCTCTACTTCGTTTTCGCTTAGCGTTCTTTCTGACTTTTTTTCGGTTTGCTCGGCTCCCAAGAGTCATGGAAAAGGTTCAATATAACCTTCCTCGAGAATTGGGCTATGAAATGCAAAAAGATTTTTTCAAATCTGACTGGTAGTTGCAGAGATCAGCGCGTTCAAACAAACAAACAAACAAACTCTGCAGCTTTATTACAATAATTAATAACGCATACATTTATACAATGCTTCATTGTATAGTTCGATATTGAGATAGACTCATGATAGCACAAGTTTAAACCTTAGTGGTTTTTGATTGCTATTTAATATGAATAATCCTGTATTATTTTGTATAGGTAAATGATAAATAAATAAAAAAAAAATGTAAGTATAATAAGAATCTAAAAAGGAGATCTTGTCAAAACAAACTTAATTTAAATAACACAAGGAGAGTCCTTGGCAGTTGTAAGCGATCGTCTGTCGGCCCACGCAATATCTTTGATCTATAATTAAATGTTAGCGAATCTTAATATTATTCAACATTCTGCCATCAGCCTTATATTCGCGAGTTTAATAGCTATATTGACTCTTTGGGAAAGAAAAGATAAAAATCGTGTGTTTAACAGAAAGATTATTATCTAATCTGGTCCTGCCGCTCGATTCTGTAAGAATCTCACCGTGAAAAGTTAGGCGAAGTGAGCTTAGTGTGAGTCAATAGTGTCGATCCCTAGCATTAGTTGGAATGACAGCTCACTCCACGCTCACTTCACCTAAGTTTTCACGGTGAGATGGTTACAGAATCGCACTGCTGATAAATGTAGAATCACTGTGGAATCTAGTCATAGTCATAAGCGAGAATGTGAACTATGTTGAGATGTTCTTATCATAATCATTATTTATGCGGGACGGTCATTTACATACCAACTTTGCGGGAAAAATTCGCTATTCTCATTGATACTATGACTTAAGACCAATTTATAGTAGGACTGGGGGTAGTCCTATTGTTAGACGATATTCTATCAAACTTACTCAGTTCCAATGCCAAAACTCTATTTTAAGTGTTCACACCGTAAGACGTCTAGGGGTTTATTTATAAAAGTTCAGATTTAGGTCAACAGCAGGCCCATTAGTCATTTTGATAAAAAAGGTAAGAATATTTTAAACAATATTTATTAGTTCAAGACTTAAGCCTATTTACATACAATTTTTATACCTTAAATTAGACTGCAACCGGCTTCAGCTGCATCCGGTTAGACTGGAAGCCGACCCCAACATAGTTGGGAAAAAGGCTAGGCAGATGATGATGAAATTAGACTGCAACTTAGTGGCAAGATACTAGACATGTGCAACTGGGCTTAAACTAGGAGGACTCCTGTACTATAAGCACCAGTTACTTCCGTCACCACCGTGATCGAGCTGCCATTACAAGTGAGGTGCGGAACAAATGTAAGTACTACAATATTAATATTTTTTTCTAATAAGCTAAGTAATAACTAACGTCTGCGTTACCATACATTGTTTTGTCGTTTAAGCGTCTCTTAACTCCATACAACGTTTCTAGTTAAACCCCTTGTACTTAGGCAACCGTAATCAGCGCTGTCAGTAATACCTAGAAGATAAACTATGAGGTATAATTTTGATACCATAATTGACTAAATTGACGTAGTGCCGGGTCAGAGGGGCGGAGTTGCGAAATGCTCGCGTAGGGCACTCTTGCGCACGTCGAATGCGATTAGTGCCCGTATCCCTCCACAACAGGGATGGCACGAAGCTTTGTAAAGTTTTAAAAAAGGTTATGTCATAACCCCTAGAGCTTACCACCACCTCTTAGCTACGAGATGAAGCTATACAGGGCGTATAGCTCCCTCTCTTTACCACACGAAGCCCCGGAATGGTAAATTTATTCCGAATATTATTTAATATATTATATTGTCATATATATTAATAATTAATCATTTAATTTATATTTAATATTCTTTATTAGCGTGATGAAATTTAACAGATAATCATTTCCACACAGAACGTCAAACAACTACCATTCCAATAAATTATTACGAAAATAAATTATCATCGTTTCACACACGTTTGGTTTCGATACAGTATCCGATTAATTATATTGACGAACTAATATATGGGAGCTTTCTTTTATGACAAATGAGTGCAGTGTTGCCATAACAATAACGCGGTGTGTTACATGGCAATACAATGCGATTGATTGCCTTTAGTATGCCTACGGGTATGATATTGATTTATTTTTCGATTGTGCATAAATTGTCACAATTAATTATTGACAAATTAATTATTGAGAAATTATGAATCTATGAGTTTCACCGCGTCACTGAAAGACATGAGCTAATATCTATTTATCAACAGCGAAAATCAATACTTCAAATGTTTACTAAACAATTTTCGCCGTACTTACCTCAAAAAAAGGCAATTTTCGTAACGTTTCGTCAAGCCACTGTTATATCTCCAGAAGGCCAATTCCCCTAATTAAAAACGTTAAAATCTAGTCGCAATGTCATTGCAGCGACAGTCAATGTCAAAAACTTGTCAAAAATTCAGGTAAAATAGAGGTATTGTTGACAGATTGAGACTGAGATCAAACTATGAACGTTCTTAAAATTACGAGAATTGCCCTTCTGATCAAAGTAGCCCTCTAATCACTTAATCAAAACACTGGCACAACATTAATCACAGCATCGCTTTCTCATTCCCTGGAGCCCTGAGGGCAGCCCTACTGTCGGCGTGCGCCCGCGCAACTGGTTCAAGGTTGTCGGTAAGAATGCGGCCCGTATGCTCCACTCGCTAATTTGGTCAGGCACTCTATTGCCTTATACGGCGCTACAACAGTTTGCGCCTACAGATTAGAGCTCGCTATGATTTATAGCACAGTTTGAGAGTGTGCGATGGTTTAATTGTCTGACTGTACATGACATAATGTTTGATTAGATAATATTTTAGTTACTAGCTGTTGCGCGTGACTTCGTGTGCTTACAAACTTCAGCTCCACTTTTCGTCAGCACTGGGGACGAATTCAGAAAATCCTGAAAGTTAACACCCTCCAAGCAGCATACATAATAACCTTATAATGTTCCCACTGCTGCGTCACAGGCCTCCTCCCTGTGTGAGGGAGTGGGCCGTAATCCACCACGAGGGCCTAGTGCGGGTTGGTAGATATCACATGTCTTCCGAGTTCCGAGCAACATAATTATTTCATTTATCTCTCTAAAATCTTTCAGTCCGTCATTGAAAGTATAAATAGAAAGATGTAGCTAGTAAAATGCTTATCTGTGTCAGATTCAGAAGCCGGAGTGTCTAAAAGCCTCAAGTAGGATATTGCAGTGTCTTCTCTGTTTACTCTACAGAGGTCAGACGGCTATCGCTCCGTGTCAGTGCTCCTACACACTAAATTGCTTCCTGTATCAACTGGAAGCAAAGCAAACTACAACCACGATGACGAAAGAACTATGTTAGCTCCAGGCAATTCGCATACAATTAGAGCAAGATTTATGATTCAAATACAAACTAGTCCGTTAGTTAATAGCACGACAATACATAACAAATGTTCAATTAAATTGTTATGTAAATGGTGCGGCAGTAACAGTTGAGCAAGAACATAGCCTGTATACAAATGTTGCCTTTCCCAACGCGGGCAAAAAGTGTTCCAGTTCCGTATAAGGGCATGTAATTGAAATATACAGCGTGTTAACTGCTTGTTAGCCCGCTCGTGGATAGGCCTTAGTCTCGAATTAGGGAAATGCGTCATTACCGTGTTAGAAAACGGTGGTAATTTGTGCCTGACTGGTACTGGCTCCCTGCACTAGTTGGCACTATTGCAATCTTTGTAATCAACGGTTGTGAGGGGGAATGGTGAGAGGATTGGCAGCAGTGACTTCCTGATATTAATAAGTATGGACATCGTCATCTGTTTTCCAACGTCCCACCAATTCAGTATATCTTTAAAGTACTTACTAATTCTATGCAATATATCGACGTTCTTGCCGCGGTCTAAAGGGGCCTGTGGGTGGAAGATTGCAGGCTGTCGATGGTTTTCTGATTTAAAACCTAATGAAACAGAAATTAAATTACTTTGGGCTTTTCTTATAAAACCGTAATGACACCACACAACAAGACACGTCTTCTTACTTTCAGCTAGATGGAAGATAGGCTAAAGGCGACCCCATAGAAAGGCAATAGAATAATTAAAAACAAAAACACATTCATGGTTAATAAATCTGTAATCAAACATACATAATCAATAAAAAATTGGAGTATCATATCATATAACAGTCACAAGTTGACAATGAAACATAAAGTGTATGTTGCGGTCGTGTCGGGATAACGGGTTCGAGTCCCGGTCGGCCACAGTCGCTCACGGGTATACGTTACAGTAACGCGATCTGAGAGTTTTTGTTAACGTTGTGTTACTGTCTCGTCTTGGTGTTTTGTTGGAGGGGTCTCTAATTGTAAGAATAGGCATAGATACCTGGTTGGAAATTGAAATAAACAGGACACTTCTCGATACCTAGTTATTCTTACACAACATATCACGCTCGTCTTCTTGGAGGAAATAGGCAGCAGAGTAGTATTGACCCAGTGGTAACGGCCGCGGCTTACGCGTTGTAGGTCGTAGATTCGAACCCAGACAGGCGCTTTACTTTGTGTAAATTATTTCATTACCACTGCTCTCAAAACGGTGAAGGAAAACATCGTGAGGAAACTGACATGATCTAGAGCAGTGTTTGCCAAACATTGTTCTGCCACGGTCCGGTCATTTTCATACTACCCCTTCGTGACCCCCTCAATAGTTTTAACCCTCCCTCCCCGCCGGTTACATTAATTAAAATAATACATATTTATTGTTACTAGAAGTATGTTTATATTACGACACTAGCTTCTGCCCGCGGCTTCGCCCGCGTGGATGTCGGAAATTATGCCACGGGAACGGTCTAACAGGATAAAATGTATGTGCTTCCCCAGGATGCCATCCATCTCGCGGGCCCTTTGTGGCTAATTACAATAGAAAATCAATTGTGTCTCATTAGTGGTGATTAAGAGGGTACCTATATGATATCTTTACCTAAGTACCTACCTAATTAAAAAAAATAACCTACCTAAATAAACCTATTTCTGATGATAACTAATCTAAACTCAATAAATAAGCAAAATCTCGAAAAACTAATATCTATACGAATGACTAATCCTACCTAACAGTATTATAAAATTACCTACGGTCACTACGTACACTAACAAATATACTACCTATACTATAAAATTAAAATCTATACCTACGACTTATAAAATTAAACCTAAATAACTCTAAACACTAAAAGGAATAAAAAGGTCGCACAGATAATACTGCGGGTGACGTAACCTTCGACAAACTTATTATTTGCGGTTGGTACAGTAATCGGTCTAGGGATCGAACCGCAAAATTAAGTTTGTTTTTTATTGTATATACTTTTCCGGGATAAAAAGTACCCAGTGTGGTGCCCAGGATATTAAAGAATAATTATACCAAGTTTCATCGTAATCGAACCGGTAGTTTTTGCGTGATGCCTGAACAAACAGACAGACAGACAGACAGACAGACAGACCGACAGACAGACAGACAGACAGACAGACAAAAATTTTTGTAATCACATTTTTGGGTTCGGTGTCGGTCTAGTAACACCCCCTGCCATTTATTTTTTTGATATTTTCAATGTACAGAATTTTCACTTCTACAGATTTATTATAAGTATATAGATAACGAATATATATTAATAATTACAATTCAAAATGCTTTTACTTATAACTTTTTCAACCATATTTACGATGCGTCGATCCTTAGTATTATTTTACAACAAGGCGGGAATGCTGCGATCCAGTATTTTATTTTGATGGTCCGGTACCGGGTCGCGACCCACCAAATGGGAAACGCTGATCTAGAACAAAAAATTCGAAGACATGTGACATCTACCAACCCGCACGGGGCCCGCGTGGTGGTTTACAGCCCAGCACTCCATCTCACTGAGAGGCGGCCTGTGTCCCAGCAGTGGAAACATTATAGACTGATTATGCTATAGGTACTTGAAAGAGAGAACTGGAATCTTTACTTTCATTATGTTACATACCTACGTATTGTTCCAATTTCTTGTCTGTATTCTTATTATGTGCGTTCCAAGACAGCTTCTCCAGCTCACTAGTGTATATCATGTCTTACAGGAGTAGTCAGAATGAGTAGGTATCAGGTAGGTACTGTGAGCCGAAGGAAACGTTAGAGAAAACATTTGGAAATTATTGCCCTAATTAATATTAATAGGTTCCCGACTGATTTCAGTCACGGCGGCCAATCTCAACGGAGATTAGCCAGGTACGCAGGTGCAATCTCTGTTCCTTTACTCTCATAGTCCGATGGGACGGCAATCCGACACGACCGGGGAGAGATCAGGCGCAGGAACAACGGCTTTACGTGCTTTCCGAGACACGGGGGTATTAAACCGCCAACTTTCAAACTCCGGACTGTTACTAAGAAATTCCTAATGGAAAGCCCGATATCACATTGTCCGATCTGGGAATCGAGCCCAGGACCCCACGCTCGGCAGTCGCGCTTGCGACCATGAGACCAACGAAGCACTTCCGTAATACCTATTATTTGACCCCATTACCCCGAAGGTATGAGGTTATCCCTGCCGCGCACAAGACCAAAATAGCAATAACGAAGCACTTCAACAATGCAGTCATAATGACAAGTGCCTTATCTAGTAAACCATCACATTAGAGCTGCATGTTATAACATTAGAACCTCGTTTGTCTGGAGACCTTGGAGACTCCTCGACAGTTCGAATATTTGTTTGTTGTCTAGACACTCATGTAATCGATAACTTACTAAGTACGTACGAATAAATGAGAAAAATTTTATAGAAATATAATTAGAGACTTTTCAGATATTTGTAGAGTTTATTTATTTAATACTTCAAGCACACAAATGTACAGAGGCGGACTTAATGCTATAGGCAATTTACCACTCAACCTTTGGGTGATGCAGAGACAAAAAATGGTAGGTCTTTACATAAGCACTTTTTTTATTTTTGGTTACTAGGCGATTATATTGAATTGTTCCTTTCTATAGACGAGGAGAACCCTAGCCGGACCCTAACCGTCCAACTGTTTGCGTTTTATTCAGCAAAAGACAAACGGATTTAGAAATCTAAGAACGAATAGTTCATAAAACCGTATTCTAAAAGTTACTTCCCAGTTAAAAGCTTTTAAACAAATAGAAGTGAAACTGTCGTCCAAAAATACCTGAAACTGTCAGACCCTAAGGGTGGCGGATTAAACCGTCCGCCACGCGTTAACTCCGAAGTACCACCGTAACTAGGAACACAAAAGATCCACTTCACATTGTCTGATACAAAACTCACACACAGTAGCAAGAACTTACTTGTAAGTATTTTAGTGAACCACTTTCCATCAAGCAGCCCGTAGTCCTGTTTGTCAAAATAAAAGAAAATATCTAGTTGCTACGCGCTACGCTGACTACTATGCGCTACGCTAACTACTACGCGCTACGCTAAATACTACGCGCTACGCTAATACTACGCATTACGCCGTCGCTACAAAATTGGTCGTTTGGGTAATTCACAGTGCAGGCCCAGTTCACTCATAAGTACATAGGTACCTACATGTTTAAGCTCTTCCCACACAGAAACACCAATTCCCACCAGCCACGTTTAAAATGTCAACTTCTTTGTATATGCAAAACGAACTAGACTATTTAAAAAGCTACCACTATTTAAGTTAAAACTTCAAGTAGGTGCGATCATTCCGAGCTGGACACTATTTAGAAGAATTAAAAGATTAAAATAAAATACGTGGGCCTTCTGTTTCCCTGTGTCCATAGAGACCACAGTCTTATCGCAGTCCTATCTGTCGCTAGGCGGATTACGCAGGTACGCCTCCAATGAACGAATATTAAAATATGTTAAATATAATTTTCATAGAATTTTTGATAGTTGAACCACTTGAGATCGGATTGTGATAAGAAAAGAGCACATGTATCTGATTACGCTTAAAGTTGTAAGATTTTATCTTTAACATGACAATTTTAAATGTAAATTTTATCTTCCTAAGGTGTGCCGACACAAAACTAAAAAAATATTGTAATGAAGGTCCTTGCGTGGCTCAAAAACACAGAAATACCTATCGTGTTTTAAATTACAGGGTGGCAGGGACATCGACGTGCAACTTGTTATTTACCATGGATTCAGTTCAGTACACAGTACAGTTTTCTTTCTTCTTACACGGTTCTGAGCCCGGTATTAAAATTTTTCGCCGGGTAAAAAAAAAGATTTGATTTTTCATGATAACCGACGAAACATTTCTACGAATTTGTCTAGAAATATGAACTGAATTCATGGTTTCATTTTGCACGTCCCTGCCACCTTGTATATCTTGAATCATTTAATAACATTTCAATAAAGGACGTATTAAGGTTGATTATTTATATGTACCACAGTATGAAAATAGTCAGTTAATCGATGCGGCCAGCAGTTACAAGGCCTTCATTATTCACCTTGATTGCACGTTGCACATTCCGTAGTAGATATACTGCATTAATTGTTCAGCTGCCTACTATTGTCTCCACCTAAGTAAAGCTACCTCGGACTTATGAGATTATGGCATGGGAATTCCCAATGCCGCAACCAAAACCCAACCCCAACACAACCCAACCCTATATGACCTAGTAAAAACTCAATCTGCTATCTACCTTAGCCTTTTCCCAACTATGTCGGAGTGGGCTTTCTATCAGTCTAACCGGGTGCAGCTGAATACCAGTATTTTACGTGGAGCGACTGCCTATCTGACAACCCAGTTACCTACTGGGTAAGCCGATAGCTCGTGGTAAGACTGGCTGTCAGACTTTTGGACTTTGACTACCCGTACCGACCGTCAACGATCTACGAATAACAGCCGGGATCAGCGGCTTAAATTGCTTTTCAAGGCAAGGAAGGGTCTCGATATGTAATGGATGGTCACCCATCGACGTACAGGCAAGCGTAGCTGAACCTTCCGTCGACCTGTGCGGCTGTTATTATCTAGCCGCGTAAAATCTATAAAATAAAATTCAAGAGAGATACAAGACTAAAACAACTTATTAGTGAAATATTACGTGTAATGATACCTATGCATATTTATAAGTTCTGCAAAACAAAAATACTGTAATATGATTAACAAGTAAAGTGTAAGTAGAGTACTTAGTAGTAGTAGTGTTCATTGACTCCACAACTAAATGCTTACATAACATAATCAGCCTGTCACGTTCCCACTGCTGGGACACAGGCCTCCTCTGTGAAAGTAAGCGAGCCATAATCCACCACGCCGGCCCAGTGCGGGTTGGTGGTTGTCACATGCCTTCGAATTCTTGGTTCTAAGACATGCCGGTTTCCACACGATGTTTTCCTTCACCGTTTGGAGAGCAGTGGTGATGAAATAAATTCCACAAAGTTACGTGCCTGCCTGGTTTCGAACCCCCGATCTAGGTACGTAAGTCGAGGCGGGAGCCACTAAATGCTTGCTAAGCTCAAACTTAGCTAAAGCTAAGCTTGAGCTAAGTTTGAGCTCAGCAAGCATAATTACAAGCAGGTACCTACCCATCCTATTACACTAAAACAATGGAACGTCGCCGAACTGAAACTACACACAAATAAATAATCCCATTCACAATAGGTAGCTAGCAATAGAACGTATTTGAATAACGGTGCAAAGATTAACTCCTGTCGCGCCGCGACTGTCCGCCAAATTTATGGTCTGTGGTCCCGCGTGCTACTGTCTCTTTTTATGTCGCATTGTTTTAGGCTGAATGATGAATGCCTTTATTGGTTTTTGTGGATTCAAAATATTGTTTAGGTTTCTTCTACATTTATAGGTTAGGTGAATGTTCAAATATAAAACTTCGATAGAGTTTGGGACGTAAATTGGGAGAGCCCTGTCATGTCTAACGGTGACTATGTAAGACTGATTTTTGTGATCAATGCGATTATTGATCGATTGATTTATCTGATTTTATTATTTGCAAATATTGCATGTCGTAAGTTAAAAGGGATCAGGAGTGGACTATTTATAAAATTCCATCTTATTTGTATATAATAATAAAATTATAAGCAAATAAATTATGTCTATTTCTATTGCCAAAGAACACGTGGGCGCGTAGCAAATAGAGATATAATTTTCAAATAAAACACTTTAATATAACGCCTCGCAAATAGGCGACATTTTATTTATAAAAAGACTGTAAGACGTAGCCAGGAATAAAGCCTTAGGATATTTAATTACTTTTATGTCTAAGTTAACGGAAATATTTAAATAAAGAAGCCATAGACCAATTGCTCCAAAAATAGAACTCGATCTAAAATAACAGAGTTACAATAACGACAGGACAATATTTAATCAAAAAATTTCATACGTACTTACGTAGGGTCATAATTTCAAGGTTATTTTTTTCTTTTTATAGGGTTTCTCGTAGTCGGGGGTTTTTTAAATTTTTAATTTAATTTTTTATTTCATGCTTTTTGTAGGGACTCCTTATTATTTCTTTTATTTTCTTGCGTTCTATGATTCAGGTAATCTGGTATTTAATCAGGTTTTTTGTAATTCGCCATTTTGTGGTGGTGGCCACCTTGGATTTGAAATTTGTCATAGTGTATAGTATTCTACTATTCAAGCCCTTTCGTTTGATACCCATATTGAGGGAGTTGTGAAAAAAAAATGTAATTTGCCATTTTGTGGTGGCGGCCATCTTGGATTTGAAATTTGTCATAGTGTATAGTATTCTACTAGTCAAGCCCTTTCATTTGATACCCATATTGAGGGAGTTGTGAAAAAAAAAGGTAATTCGCCATTTTGTGGTGGCGGCCATCTTGGATTTGAAATTTGTCATAGTGTATAGTATTCTACTAGTCAAGCCCTTTCATTTGATACCCATATTGAGGGAGTTGTGAAAAAATATGTAATCCGCCATTTTGTAGCGGCGGCCATCTTGGACCGATTTTCATCAAACATAGCTAAGAACACTCCCGACAAATTCACCTTTCAAACAAAAAAAACTAAATTATAATCGGTTCATCCGTTCGGGAGCTACGATGCCACAGACAGACATACACACACACACACACACACACACACACACACACACACACACACACACACAGACACGTCAAACTTATAACACCCCGTCGTTTTTGCGTCGGGGGTTAAAAATAGAAGTAACCCCAACAATTACTAGCTATTAAAATCGTTACAAATCATAGCTAACTAGCTTATGCCGCGGTGTTGGCTGCAATAACTCTCGCTACAAACACAGGGCTAATGGCTTATTGAAACCATATTGTTCATGAGTAACGAGCTGGCTCAACGGGCCCCGATTTACCAGGATTTAACATCTGTTCACATAATCCCCTGGCTTCTGATAAATATCGAAGTGAGCACGCATTGTGACTTTCGCGATACTGATTATGAAAACAATATCGTTATTTGGAATCGAAGTTCGAGGAGTCGATGGTTTTATATGTATAAATTGGATTGGATGTGTGCCGTCAGCTGTGATAGCGTTATAAAATAGAGATAGACAATGTAAAAACCTGTAACTTTATTTACTCGTACACACCTGCCCTGCCTACATAATAAAATGTTTTCAGATATTTCTGTCTCTTATAACTTAGTGAAATCTTGGGGATAACACGGAAAATGCATTAGGTATTTCCAAGAAATCTTTTGCTTTTACGTAGGTAGATGTTAAACAATTTCTAACCTATTCCTACATGGAGTACCATCATGCGTTTTCTTTGAGAAATTCTTCTACACTTCTTAAATACTGAACATCTGCATTCATTATAAAAAATAATTCAGTACCTAACTAAAGACTATATATTCATATCTGCAAAGGCTATCAACGCAAAGCGGCCATCATTCGCACTAATTCACAATTTTGCAGTACCATTCCATCCTCGGGCGATTATCACGAAAGTGACACATTAATATGAAATCCTTCGTCGGTCACTTCGGTCACTAATCCGGGCTGAATGGCATGAATAGTTGGGGACTGGGCATGCATTAAGTACTTAGTACGAAGGAGGGTTACGAACACTTTAAAACTTAGTCTTACTCATAAGTTACAACAAGTTTGGTTTAAATCACTGCAAAGCTATTCTAAGCTCAGATTCTATATGGTATGCTTTGAACAGTTGCCAATAAGTAGTACAAGAATGTTGCACCATTAAAATATTATACCCATAATACTTTTTCGCACGCTCTATCATAGCCCTGGCTTCGAACTACAAGTTACACTTAGTTCCTCGGACCCACTAAGGCGATTACAAAAATTCACTTCTTATAAACCACTCTAATCAAATAGCGTGTATCGTATTTCGCCGGGCAGTACAGTGCGGTGCAGCGAGCCCACCTTCCCATTGTGTCGCGGCATGCCACATGCACGTATGTGTACATAATGGCCGTTTGTTTGCCATCGAGTGTAGCTCTGTCCCGCGGTAAGCAACGCGGCCTACTACTAGCTATCATGTCCTGGTACTCCCGAGGAAAGTTTTTGCTGTGCTGGCTTTTTGGATAGTTTCTTTTGGCAAAAAATGGACGTTGTTTTGACAGATAAATATGTCTCTCTTCTGTTTTTGTCGCTGTCGCATAATTCTTTCTTGGCTTAGGTAGTTGGGTCGCCCAACTTTAGGATATTCAAGGAAATGTGATTTATTAATCGGAATCACGGTACCTAAATGAATGAAAATTCACCCAGAACATTTCAACTTTGAGAGCTAAAACAATGTATTCAATCTACATGTTTGAAATTCACAATTTATGATCTCTGATAAGATTTAGCTCTATAACGGCTGGGCTATTATAATAATGTAATAACAAAACAATTTCTAACTAATAGTTATTACAAATACAGTGCCAGCCAAGCTCGGCAAATATTATCTAGTACATAGCTAAATAATGTATGAAACATTAAACTGTTGCACCACGAATCATGATCAATTCATATTTAGAATTAGAAACATGGCGCACAATCTATCGCGCCGCTCCTAATCGCCGCACAAGGCGGTAATTCGTTATAATTTTAATTGTTGCCATAAATAAATATTGCAATTTATTATAATAAAAATAAAGCACAGATAACACATAATGAGTTCGTTGGTGCTCGATATGGCTGACTGTACGCGTTATCGAACAGATAATTTGATTTAATTGACGTTTATTATGTTTTTGTTGAACTTTTTATTGCTTTATTGTTTCCTAGTAATCGGTACTATCTGACACATGTGTGAACATTAATAATATTATGACTGTCGATGGTCTATTCCGTGACCTAGGGGTTGTAAAAGCTAAAGGGAAGGTAAATACATTATTACTCGTCGGCAGGCAGTTAACACATTGGTGTTAACTGCCTGCCAACGAGCACCTAATAATGTTAATAACAGTCCAGTATTAAAAAATATTTTTTTTTTATGAACATGGTCCCATTATTGTCGTTACATAAAATCGCGTTCACGTTATTAACATAAACCACATAAAGCCTTTATACTTTTCTTATTTAAATAAATTCTCAGATTTAGTCTAGACTAAGAACGGGGCTTAGCATTGTAATGAAACTCCCACGAAGGTCATTTTCATTTATACTAAAAAAAGTAGAATGAACTTTTGCTTTTTTGCGCTTTTTTTACATTTTGCATAAAGCGCTTTATTAAGCGCGGCGTTCACCAACCTCCTCTGTCCGGCGTGGTAGTCGACAGCATAATATTTCCATATTTTTCGGATTAAGATAAAAGCTTGGTATTGTCAAAACGCAGGAAAAAAGGATTTAAGTACTTACTGATCTATAGTTTTTAGGAATTCGAACCTCAAAAGGAAAAAAACGGAACCCTTAGAGAATCACATCGTTGTCCGTCTGTCTGGCAATACCCTTTTTCTCAGGAAGGCGTGGAGGTATCAAGTTGAAATAAATATACAATACACAGGTCTCTTGGAACCTTGGAGAAAATCAAGCTTCTAAGTAGTCAACGCAATAGAAAAATACGGCCATTTATGCGACATATTTTGATCAAATTAATAAAAAAATTGAATTTGGCAAGAAGAAAGGTCTCACTGCACATGTAAAGGACACAATCCGAAAATTGTTAATAGCTAGTTTTATCACATTTTTTTGCCATTTCAGGCTTACCTTTGCAGTTTGAGAATTAACCGTGACGTATTCGTATATCTATGTATGGGAGACCAAGTTTTTCAACTACAATATCAAGTTTGTTTTTGGGATCCATTCATCTCAACTATGGAACCCTTCGTCGCGCGTGCATGTTAAGACAGTCACTTGGCCGGATTTTTTTTGCACGTTTCTTTGATTGAGAACTAGGGGCCTAAAAAGGCCACTTTAAGCAATACCTCTAAAAGCTATTTATTTCCTGAATTCCCAGCAGATCATTAGCAATTCCTCTAATTTTCGTAAAATTTTTCATATTTGGTGTAAACATTGCCGCATGAAAAAAAATAAAAACCGTAATTTTATCGGTAAATTTTTCATTACAGTTTTTATTAATCAAATTGGTTTTTTTATTTTGTATCAGTCTAAATGTTATTTCATTATGATATGAATTGCACACATCATACTATGAATTGTCAGTTTGTGACCATTTTACGATTTTTAATATGATTCATATTGTTATCCTATTATGATTCTGCCAAAGTGGCCTTTTTAGGCCCCTAGTCGTTTGATCATCACAGACATTGAATTGAACACAACAATGGTTCTGTCCTAAGGCCATTCCAGCATCAGCAGCAGTCGTCAGCAGTTAGCATTCCATACATTATTAGCATTAGAACACAGACAAAGAATAGTTCAGGCATATTATGGATGCAGCACCTTTTAGTACGTACTCTGCGGGGTAATTACGTATCACACTAACAGTAGCAGTGGCTTTCATTTTGACAGTTCAACAACATTCATTGCGTTATTTAAGTTGTTAAGCAGGTACATTTTTCGAACATATTAAGCAATTGAGTTGCAATATCCTTCAGAATAATTCAGATTGTGATTGAAATTGTGTTAGGGAATTAGGGTGCTGGTGTCAGTGCCTATCTAAAATCGTAACTGTTATCTAAAATATTTTCCAGTGTAGTTTCAAGATAGCAGGGAATATAATCATTTAATAAGCGACCTTATGGAACTGTGATAGAGATGATCAGAATAAGGACAAGAAACTACATAGCTATCTACATAACATAGAAACAGGGTAGTTTATACAGCCATTAAAAAATAACTCAGCATTTTTTCTAGGTAGGCTGCACTCTATCACCCAATATTTCTATATCGGCCGTAGGCGCTCGCCACACAATAAATCAGCTTTTATCTGCCCTTATCGCGCCCACTCCATAGTTTATGGTCGCGCCTATCATCTGTCATATACCATGGACTAAACTTTGTTTATGCCACTAGCGCCATGGCCATTTATTAATTAAGACGCTGTGATAAATTATTTGATTGTCTAACATGGCTTCTTGTTTTGATTTTGTGTTAATTGAGATTATTAGTAAAAACTGTTGCACAATAACGCTGACTTGTGATAAAATTAATAATGGTGAGCTTAAACAGGATGACTGACACTCTATTAATTTTTTCTGCTTAGTGCGGTAATTAATGATTGTATTCGTTATTTAAATGAGTCATGTTCACGTCATGTTACTTTTAATATTTAAACTACGGTTAGTTCATCTGTACTCCATAAACAATACTAGCAACTGTCACTTAATAAAAAAAAACCTCTGTCTACGCTTCAAAGAATGACTTGTTATAGTGATGTGACCAAAATACTGCTTTCTTTCATTCTTTCTTACTTAGGTATTTGGGCCACATATCAAAACGCTTTGTTTTATTCCTACAAGGAGATTTGGCACTGGGCCGGATTATAATGACGAATTGTTGGTGCTCCTTCACAGATTTCAGATACGTGTGCGACGTTCCTAATACGGTCAACACAATAGGAAAAATGGCGGTCGGCAAGTACCTACCTACCATTCACAAAAAAATCTCTAATCTAATCTAAATCTATTCTAAGTAATGTTAACTTTTCCCACTAAAGTAAATTGACAGATACAATCTCCGTCCTATAATTCTATTTTAAACGCGTATATATCTATAGGCACCCGAACATTTTCCTTTATTCTCGTCCGGAGCAATGAGGAATCGAGAATGAGTTCATCTACTCTGATCGGCCCTCTGATAGAATCCATCCCGAGTGCCTCCGCAAACTTTAATCGATTTCCATTCGCGATTACCCGCCCAATCCGTGATTTAATAGAATTTTTACATTTACACAGCTCTCCACGCTTCATTTCAGAAAACGAGCAAATTTTCACGACGTTAAAGAACGCAATGCACACATTAATTTCCATCACGTTGGAAACGGCAAACAGGAGGTGGGAAAATTTAAAACGCCTAAAGTGGATTCGCGTAAATTGATTCCGGACATCGAAGGAATACGACGAATTGGAGAGTAAATGTTTGACGGAAAATAATTTGAAAACGTTTTCCTAATTTATAAGGAGGCGGGCGGACGTTTAGCGAAGCCCGCCCGGCTCTCAATCCTCACCCACGTAATTATTTTATTTTTGTTAAAAAAAACTCCTCTAAGAAAACCTTGTAGCGCCATCTATTGGTGAAACTCGCCGCTTTCCGTCCTTCGGTCCTTCCCCCGCGCGCGCCGTCCGCTACGAAGAGAAGCGAACTCCGCTCCGTTCATTCACTCATCAGTCCCGCTCCGCGCGCCGTGGCGTTGATACGCGTTTGTTCTGCGTTCGATTTACGTAAACCCGATATTGTTTCAAACATACGCTCAGCTGATCTGTGACAATAAGTTCGTATACCGGCTACAACAGTGAAACGAACAAGCAAGGTTGTGAACCTGTGTGTGTGACTAAAAACCGGACTGCTATCGAAAATATCTCAACGTTGAATGTAAAAATATACGGCGTCGCCTGAGACTCTTCGTACCGCGTGTGACTGATCGATATTTTAAATGATAACATGGATTCAATTAGGTGTTGTTTAAGACGACGGTGAAGTAAATAGTGTGTACAGTGAGTGTAGTGGCGTGTCAACGACTGCCGCCTGCCGCCTGCCGCCTGGCGCCCGAGCCGTGCTCAGCGGTAGGTAACCTATCTAATATTGATTCAATGTCGATGTATTTACGTATGCAGGTATTTGAGATAACGCGTTTGGGATTTGTTTTGAGGCGATAAGTGTCCGTTTACGAGATATGAATCTTGTTCCCTATGTACTGCTGACTGCAGTTCCGATACATGATTTATCTAAGTATAGACTGTGGACGAGAGACCGTTATGTGTACTAAACACGGCTTGTAATAATCTGGTCTAGATAACCGGCATTATCTGTGTGGACGGCATTATATCTCGCTGAAACTTTAATGCAAATGTTAGGTTACAATCAAGAACTCGGAAAAACCCGCTATGAGAATTACAGCTACTACCCATTGAGATTCCCTAATTCAAAACAACTGGTACAGTCACGCATAAAAATAAAACTATCATGTAATAAACACATTATTTCCCATGATCTATTGTTATGGCCTAATCATCGTTGATTTATAATAATATGTATTAATTTATGTCCACTATTTTATGTGGTAGTTGTCTATTCTAATAAAACCAACTTTATTACACAGCATTCTTTAAGATCAAATAAAAAAAACTTGTCAAGGTATCAGGTGTAAAACGATAATGATAATGTCCCATCGCCAGTTACATTTGTAGTTATTCGTTTACAAAAATAATTTTATTTGCATGCGCGAAGAGAGAAAATACTTGAATGCATTTGTGGACGCGACAGTGCAACGCACTCGCCACCTGGAGCGCAAAGGAATTACACCATACTGCCTACTTATTTATGCAGAAGTCAATAAGTAGCCGTCTATGCATCTATATTGGAACACATAAACCGACCTATAGGGTTCCACTGTCGATGCACTTTCTCATTTGCAAGTCGAAAATAGCTCGAAGCAACGCCACCGGCCGACTGAGTCACGCCTTTATTTACGAGCAGCTACCTACCACTTTCCTCGCCCATCTTCCTGCCGAAGGGAGAACTAACTGCTCGCTAAGTGTCCGCGAATCTATTCGGACACTGTGCCTACACAACACGTGTCCACGCTTCATATTTATCGTTATTGCCAGTAGATTGACGAAAGTGTGTTTTATAGCCTGTTAAAATGTTTAGACTAGATGAACTTTATTGTGTTCCATTTTTAAAACTTCCGCGCTTGTTTATAATCATAAAATAAAAATGAAACGTGAACAGTGTTGCCTACTAATAATAGTGATTAATGTAACGAGTCAACCGCTAATGTGTAGCAACACTGCGCCGCACGAAAGTGGATAAAATACTGAGTAATGTTTACAATAAGCATTAGATTGGGCATCGTTGTTTGTATTCGCGATGTAGCGTGGGCGCGATGGTGAAAGCACCTCATAAAGAAGTCTAATCGTATACGTAAGCGTGTAAACAATCCCCAAAACTGTTTCGAAACCGTTAAACACTGTTTCACATTTTGTAACACCTCCTAATTACAGGTAAAACGCATAAAATATAATTAGTGCTTATTTGAATGGCTATAAAGGTTCTGTGGGGTTCGATGGCCGGCCAGCACACAGCGCACAGCAAACACGGCGGGATCACACGCACGAATCACGCGTCCAACAATGCCGTGTTTGTTTCCCGGCTATGAGGCTTTACAAATTTGAGCTCGCATAAATTACCGTCGGATTACATATTTGATTAGTTCGTTTTGTGGATCCTCTACTAAACTCGACGAGTCATTATAAATATTATAATTACGTATTAACAAGACTTTTTAGTGATAAAAACTCATTTTTACCTATATCAAACAACCGATGTTTGAATGTCATACCGTTTGAATCCGGTGGCAGTAAACTAGAATAGCCGATAACAGTGAATCTTTTTTAGGAGCTATCTAATCTCTTAATTAAACTTGCATCTAAGATAAACAAGGTCGGCGGAAATAGTTTATCATTAAAAAATATTGTTCTTTTTTTCATAACGTTTCATATTCTCACATCGCATTTCTCATCCATTTTCCAATTTCCAAGTGAAAGTACTACTTATCACACGATAGGATTTACTTCGATAATATCTAAATCCAGACTCTTGAAGGAATCGCACGAGCTTTTCTCAGAATGCTTAAAGTCTGTCTCAGTCATTCGTCTTTGGTCTAGACTTAATAGATGCACCCTTTCGTCCTTAAGACGTTTCAAAGAAAAACCATCTCATACGCGCTAATCTCTTCTCCCAGACGCGTCTAGCCCACATGTAGGTACTGTCTAGCCGGAGTTAGGGGACGAACAACTATTAACTATATTAACGAGCAATGCACGCCCGCTGGGCTACCGTCCTGTCCGCCATTTATCAAATTATTTATATATATCGTACCTACGTAACCCCAGCCCACCCATAGCTTTACAAGGTCCACCAAAAAACGGACGCTTTCGACTTTTTTTTGACCGTCCCGTGTTTCGCTGATAACGCCTGCTCAGGTTTTTGGTTTTACTCGTTTTGCTGGTGGATGGATATTCGCTAGGGTATGAGATTCCTTTCACGCGAGTGCTTTTGTCTGTAGTGTTTGTTTTGAGGGCTGTTCTGAGTTTTACCAGCGATTCTTCAGGTAATCAACTGAAGTCTGCCACTGAAAACGCAAAATAAATTTTAAGTATCATAATTAAATCAACTTCGAAGACCTTTTAAATTGTCGGACCATGCAGATTCATAAATTAGTCTAGACAGACGCGGTCAGGAAACGTCTCACAGAATATGGTGATATTGATAATGTTCGTACTTCGTAGACGCGTCGCGACGCTCCAGCAAACACACTTGTATGTAAAAGCCAACACGGTGTGCTGTGTAGTCCCGATACCGCCCGTCTCAACTCTCAACTTATGTTCATACCACTTGGAATTCTGCCCACACCAAGGCGCAGAGACAACCATATTTACATTAAAGTCTAGACGCAAACCAAATAGACCGTAAACGATCAAACCTCTGCATCAAAAACCAAAAACCTCGTTACAAAAAGTTGTGTCTAATGTCTGGTTTATTTAAGAAAAGGAAATGGAACACCGTTTCAAACATAATCCGTTAGGATTGGAACGTAGTTGTCGCCAGCATCAAGCACACGGTAGCGCAGTGTATCAACAGGGCCATTCATTACGATAACACTGGCTGTTGAAGACAAGTGCCCGTTAAACATCACAACACGTACTCATACAATGAGTGTTTAGAAAATATTTGATCTGTACGTTTGTTATTCACTTGCGGACGTTACAGGAATCACTTCAAACTTGAGTAAAGAGTTTTGGTGAACTTGGACTTTCTAAACAAGCTGTCAGCCGTCAGTGCTCACTGAAAGTTTCGAACATAAATCTGTGAGAGAGACATTAATAAATTTCGGGTTAAGCGTATCTCCACTGCTGCGAATATTCTGCCTAAAGCTGATAACTAGAGTACACTGACATATTTTAAATCAGAAGACTATTTACTAAACACAAGTCTTGTGAGAAAGAGAAGTTAAATTCAACTTTTTGCTTTGCGTAACACAATATGGCCATTAATTAAAAAATCACATATAAAATAAACGACTGTCACATTACATAATTAAATTATTAGCTATTTGACTCGCTGTTAATTCAGATTTAGACGTGACAAATTCACGATTCTAATTCGTATCAAAACGTTTGGTGATAAAGTGTTTAATGAACACAAAAAACGTTATTATCTAGACAAGTAATGATGCATGTTTGTGCGAAACTAAGTGGATTATTAGCAATTAATCTCCGACAAATAACCCAAGGCTATCTTGATACAGATATTATTAAATTGATGAGTTTGCGTCTCTGCTGTTACCGGCGCCAATTGCTTTCTTTTCCCCGTTGTATTTTTTTTTGTCGTCTTAAGCCATTTCGCAATTAACGTTGGTGCTAATTATGTTATGATAAATAATCTTTACAATTTGTTTAGCGTTAATCAGAAGATATCTTGTTTGAACATTTTCTTTTTCAAATCTGACTAAGACCTTCTTAGATCCAAATTGCACCACAATGGACGGCTCTCGCCTTCCGTATTATTCTTTTATTTTCATAAAAATAAACAATGTTTAACGTTAAGCAACTTTTTATCAGTTGATTATTGATTCATAAGCTCTGCTCTTTATGACTAACAAATGCTCGTGGTTTTTATCGACTCTGCTTAGAATGGGAGGTTCTCATTTTTTATAGCCTTTGAATGTATAATTTTCGTAATCATTATTTGTATAGGTAACACACGAATAAATAATGTTACGACAGTAAAAACTGGGAGGAAAAAACCATTCCAATTAAAATATTTAGCCAACATCGACAGACTCAGTTCAATCGGACAGTTAATCATTGCCACAGTAGACACAACGCCATATAAAGCTATCTGTTTTACATCACTAAGTTCATAAAACAATCCATAACAAGAAGCCCAAGTTACAATCAAACTTATTTCTGTGTCACACTATCGCGATACGGAGCCAATATCAATAAATCATGCGCGTCGATAACTGGTCGTAATTAAACAGCACTAGTGATCGATCATAGATAGCGACGTGTCGACCACTATCGGCAGAGGCTCGTACATGTGTTTCAGAATATGATAAACTACCAGCAGACACCGGACGCTCACTGGAATTAATGGGAATTAGGAACATTGTCGAATTGCCTTGGCTTGTAAAGGCAAGAAAACTCCAACTAATGGCTATGGCTCTAGTGAACTCTGTTCCACTATCAAAAAACATGAACTCCATAGTAAACATTAGCTGTGTTCCGTTTTCAAAATCAAAGTTCGTTTAGATAACGAGTTTTTTCTGACTTGTACTACATGCAAGACATGTCCCACTCCACGCTACCGATAAAGTATTTTTTCATACGATTTGATATTGTACGTTATCATTGCCTTATCTCGCAATCTGGGTACACACTATACCTTGTAACGACGCTCTATTACAACCACACTACATGTTTATTTGACAAAATATCAATAACCCAGACCAGCAAGCACTATTATCGCGAACTCCTTCCCTATCTTGAAGTGATAATTTTATAATCTTGAGTGTCTGAATTACTGGGAATTTGGATTAAGAAAACCATACTTACTTAACAATTTTCATTATTTTTTTAAAAGCCGCAAGGCAACAGAATTTAGCGAGCTGAATTTAAATTGAACACTGGAAAGTGCTGTGGTACTATAAATTCAATAAGAATGTAGAAATCGATATCGTCGGCGCCGTCGTTACTATCGAGAATGTAGGCAAGGCGTCTCGCTGACAGCCTAGTAATAAGCTTCATCGATGAAACTTTTATCGGATGTCAAGCGAGATATACGAGCGTAATGTACGACTGTTTACGTTAGCGCAAGGGAAATTATATCTGTTTTATTATAAACAATATTGCTGACGCCGCGATGACTCCCCGATTTAGTGCTGCAATAAATTCGCATGGAAATTTAGCAAACCCACTCGGGATTGTCCAAATATTACGGCGAGCCAACACTGCACGCACGGTATTTTCGTTTAGGGCCATTAAATCGAGATGCGTTCGATCCACCTCATTCAAAAACTAAACGTGGGGTGGTTATTTTATGGGCGCATTTCGTGTGACGCGGTGAATTTTGCCAGGGCATCGATTATTTGAACAAACAAGCTGGGTAATAAATCATCCGCTCCCGGTTACCTGCAAGGGATCGATACGAAAAAAGCCCCTTTTTGAAACAAAAGGGAGTGACATTTCTAACGATGCTCCACTACCGTACTCGGGTTACACTCGACTTGATCAAAGATGAAATGGAATTGAGTTGTGCGCTAATTCAGACGATGATGAAAGTAACTGCTAAGTGTCTACGAAGCACGAATGTACCTAATACGTTTCTAGTTCTACACAGCATTGATAGAAATGCTTTAAACTTGCTCATTTATTAGAATCGTACAAATTAAACTTTCAAAGGAAGTATTAGAATAAGGAAACCATCCATTGAAGTTCTAAATCAAATCAAGTTCTAGTTCATATTGCCAGTTCGTCACATATAATATTCACAAGAAAGGCAGAAAATACATTGACATAAATAATGGACACGAGAAGAATTCTCTCCGAGCTCGTAAAATTCGCAAACAACAAATTCATTTGGTGACACCGATGCTCCATTGTTTCCCGCTGCTTCGAGTCTTCGAGCACCGTTACACCGGCATTGTTAGAAATACGTCCTTGTCTTAAAACAAAATATTATAAAAAATGTTGCATAAATATTTGCAAGTATCTCGGCCAGGTACGTCATTTTTTCTCCCGTCCCTGAAGATTTGATTGACCCAAATTACTCTGGCTATTCAAATAGACGTTAATGACGAAATGAGAGCTTGAATTAGCTGTTCCCGAATGCTTTGACTCATTGTTCTTACTTTTATGGGTCCTAGTTTCCTTTGAGTGATGTCAGCATTACTTAGCACAAAGACGTAATTACTTTACGAATGTTCTAAAGTCATTTTACTCTCGCTTTCAGCGAGCTTTAGAAACAAATCGACAATTTGGACGCTGACCTTTTAAGTTTTACGATTTAGAACGCGTTTGTTAAATTGTTGTTGCTAAAAACTAAAAAGATCTAAATTCCGGAGGGATCGAAAGCAATTGAAACGAGGGCGTCCTCAATATCTGGCTGTCAACGAAGCTTAAACGTAAAATTGTTACCTTTTTGAAGGGTGCGGTAAAGATACGGGCATTCCGGGCATCTGAATAGCAGTTGTATCCACACGGTCGCTTGTATCTTGAGCCGGATATCCGTAAATCTTAGCGGCCATTCTCGGGAATATCGGACGCAAACGACAAACATCTGCTGAGTGCGATCAGATGAAATCGTACCTGCGAACGTACACGATTTGCTTGCCAAGTTTTTTTTTTTTTTTGTAAATAACGAAACTACTCATCGGGTAGTTTGCCAAGAGATTATAAAATACTTGATGAATATCATAGTTTCAACAAACATTAGCTTCTCATATCGTGATAAATTATCTCATAAATTCAAATGTTCAGCGTTTAGAATTATAATTTAATATTAAAATCGTATTCATAACACGGGCTGGTCGGGGTACTCTCGTCACAAAAAGTTAGTCATTCATTTCACATTAAAAGTGGTAATGGAACTAGTCGTATTTGATACGATCGCATCGCAAAAATGTGGAGTCGCCACCGGACCAACATTTACATTAAAATGTCATAAAGCCGGTTGTGGGATACATTTTTTCAATATCAAACACACGCACGCCATCTGTTGGCAGAATTTGGTGGATTGACAAATATTGTCGACGAATAATGTAGGTATATTTGTATCACCTAGTTGAAAGTCAAATGAATTGGCTAATGTAACACGTAACAAAATATTTCAAGCAAACAAGCTAAGTACATTGGTTTTAAACGAGGTAATCTGTGCAGTGTCTGTACAATAATTTGACTGACTATTCTGCCTGCCTGTAAAACTTACCAGCTTAATCTTCCTATAAAAATAAAACAGTTTATACAATAATTTAATTTCATCCACCAAAATAGTTTTCTCCAAATAGGCCTCTCAAATTTTCGGTAATAAGTCATTAAAAAAGTTTAAATTGCCAATATCAAGTGTCTCCTGTGGTGCAGGTTGGAAGCGACGGCAGCTGGGTAGCTGGGTTTAACCCTGTTAACGATGACCGCCCAAATTGTACGGAACTTTGGCTCCTAATGGGGCGCAAACCACGCGGTGGCGCGGCTAACAGCATTGACTTGGACAGAGCAATGGCACTAAATGACTAATCGAAGGCCGAACTGATGTATGTTTATTTCATTGGATTATGATCCTTATCTACATTTATATTTTTTTGGAATACGCGCACATAGTAGTAGCTTGCAGTTAATACTTTCGTATTTTTACTTTACTGGATTAAACATCCGCGTTGTCCACCGCATCAGGACTTCATGCCCTGTCATGCCTGCCTGACTCCAAACACCTTCCCATCGATACAATTTTTATAATAACACCTTACCGCTGTCGCTCCTGAGTCAGCCCATACCCGTAGCATAAGTTTGATTTGTCAAGCGGAAAATTGCGATGAACGAGAAAACGTTGACCCTTGTTGATTGCGTTTGCGTCAACCGGCCTGCGACGGCAGTATGTTGCAGTACCAATCGCAGCACGCAAATGTCTCATTCCATTGCGTTATAGCTATGAAATCATTACCGGAAATGTGGAAAACTTTCAGTGGGATGTAAAAGCTTTAAGTAATTAATTTCATGCCGTTGTCAGCATTCCCTATCGGATTACAGAATCATAATTTTCTTAATTTGTATTAATCCATTCCCTGTCCGGCTGTCCACATATGGTTCAACTGGGTAATTGTACACTATCAGCAGCAAATCGGAATCATTTTGAAGGATATTGCTAATACATTGCTTCATGTGTTCGAAAAATTTGTCTGGTCAACAACGTAAATAACGCAATGAATGTTGTAAAACTGTCAAAATTGCCATTGATACTGACAAAATTGACATTGTGACCGTGTTACCCGATTACCCCGCAGTTTCAAATTGTCATGTTCTACAAAACAGAGTGCTTGTTGTTACCCGTGTGTACGCGAACTCAGCGGAAATAGTGCTTATCAGTGTTACGCATTCATCATCTGCCTTTTCCCAACTATGTTGGGGTCGGCTTCCATTGTTACGCATTATCCTCATTAATTTGGCATTAGCTTTTGTGCGCCGCCACTCTGCGTGTCCTGTTAACTAATACGAATTTATCGAAGATTAACTGGTTTGCGGCATAGTCATTCATTCATTTCCGATGCACTAAAAATTCAATCTCGAAAGATTTAGCTACAACACTCCTCAATCCTTAATAACATCTAAAATCCAGTCTGCATTAGACATTACAGACAGACAGTCGGAAACCACAACAATGGGCTTCCGTGAAACGAGTACGAGACCCTGAAACTGAAACCAAGTGTAAATAGTGAATAGAGACATCAAACACGCACGCTGCCATTGTAAGTTACACTAACAACTGTAAAGAAACGTTGGAGAAGAGGAGTGTTTATAAAATAACACCAGAATGGCACTTCGTTGATATCAGCGAGTGGGATGAAACGTCTAAATAAGAACTGCTCTAATCTTACATAACATCACGCATTATTTCCCCAAAGGGTTGGCCAGCGGTATACATAATACAATTCGCCAGTTATGTTTGAAGTCCCGTGTAGATAATAGGGCGGCGAGCCTATTGCCATCAACCGGGCACAAATCTGGGCTGCTACTGAAAATTCTTAATGGAAAAACCCAGTAACACTTTACCCGACCTGGGAATCGAACCCAGCTCCTCATGCTCAGCAGTAGCGCTTGCTACCACTACACCAGTGAGGCAGCTATGACTTGTCTAATCTTCTCACGTAACGAGAGCGTGGTCCGATGAGTACTTAGAAATGGGTAAAAACTAACTGGACCTCGTTGTAGGAAAACTTCCATGTAAACACCATTGTTATCTGATTTCTTTTATGAAGCTTCGTTTACGATTTTTTATATTTGCATCGGCCCTAAAACTGTCCGTCCTTTGTTTACCCGAAGAATGTATGTCAACTCCCAACACCGATGTGTACTTGATTCCATAACAAGAAGTTGGAAGAGCATAAATCATTCGCTTACATACTATCCTGATACAAGGCAATATTTCTTGAGGCCTGAAAAAAGAGAACGTCGGCGTCAGTACCGAGTTCCTTCATGCTGACTCATCGACTGTTAAAGCAGTCGCGTAGAATTTTCTCCGTCAAGAAAATAAGCGTAAAGATAAGGCGCTCCATTTCGCATATGTTCAACTTTTCGCACTTACCTACCCCACAGGTCATTGCACCATGCGGCGGCCATGTTCGCGCGCCTTCCTTTACGGGGTGGGCAGACCTCCTAGTAATTGGCGTACGGCCCATTAATCACGTAGCTGTGTACGCATTTAGCATGCAAGAAGCCAGGGTGACTCATTAGTGATAATGTTACAATGGGCCTTTCTTGCGTCTGCGCATCGAGCAACGCCTTGTCACACCATAGTACTTAGGTACTTGCTGTTAAGATAAAATATTTTTATTAATTACAATGGGGTATTGATCGGTATCTATGCTCGATGAACTGAAAGTTATATAGCTTAGACATAAGTGGGAAACAAATGGATAATCAATAAGCCCTTCATCGTACTTACTTACAGTCATTTATAATTATATTTTTTCATAATGAGACTATAATGCATCCATTCTTTTCATTCGCTATGGAACGAGATAAACCTCTCAACCGTCATAAATATCCGGTGCTGCACTTGGTGTCGTCTTATCTAAATTGCTGAACGGTTGTCCTAATTACTTACCAACATTGTTAAAAAGGTGGACAAGTCCCCAATAACTGAGCAAAAAACCTCAACTTACAGATTACATATAACCTTTAAATTATGGTAGTACAGACGCCAGCAGGTCAACCTACCCGAAACTGTCAAATTTTCCCAATCAACCTTGAACCTTAACACTCTAGCGATAAAGTTGAAAATCTATTAAAGAAATTTGACAGATTGTAGTAGCTTGATGTGCTGGCGTCTGTACCTAGTCAGTTTCAAAGCCCGCACAAACTCTCAAAAGTATTGTTGCTCGTTGACGCCCATGTCCAATTTAAATAACTTTCCTCGTTTATCTCTTCCACAATCAGCATTCATTTGGAATGAACCTCGTTAAATGCAACAATACTCACGATTTGACCCACAATGCAAATACAAGACACAATAACGGTGACAACTTTTCACTTTCAAACTTTGACAATTACAAAGTGGCCAGTATTTTCTGACACTACGTGGTGGCGCTGCTGGTCAAGGGAAATGTCAACTGTTACGTCAAATTGAGTATATTTTAAGTTTTAGTTCCTTTTTTCGCCGCACGTCAAGAAATTGTTCGCTGAATTATCGTCGACCGCCAGTTGTTACTTTTTTATTGTCTTTCGACCTGGTTTTAAATGGTGAGACTTGGAAATTGCTTGGAGATAGCTTGAAAAAAGTGTAGAATTCGTGTCATGGACTCGTCTTGGCATTGGCTGTTTCCTTCCTAAGACTTATGTGAATGTAGGTACTAAAATAATTTAATTTAACGAGGTACTATACTTACTGTAAAGTTAACAAGGCAACCTGAAGATAGTGAAAGAAGGAAAGAAAGTATTTATTGCGACTCGCACAGGAAGATCATACAACTAAACTAAACACAATCAAAAATAAAAAAACCAAATTGTATTTAAAAAAAAAGTATATAGACTACGGGGGATAACCTTGTCCAGCAGTGGAGTGTGTGCGATTGATGCATACTCGACACTTCAACTAAATAAAAAATAAACCGCTATTAAAGTTTTAAATTAAATCCTAAGACTATTTGCCTCCTCTCACTCCACATGTTGATGTTATTCTGATACGTCAATCAAAGTTTATCTATTTATCACATATCAAATTATTAGAGGCGGCAGATCTGCACATCACACAAACGTAAAACATTTCTGACGCGCGCCGTTAATCTTCTAACCTTACGAGATGTCCATCAAACACATATTCTCGTTAACCCACAAAAAAACAGCCTAAACATTGCCAAAAAATAACTTCACATACTTTAGCATGTAACATGACCATCAATCATGCAAATAAGTTAAAAGAACAAAGATAAAAAATAAAAACGACTAGCATTAACGAGGCGTAGCTTGTTTAATGCGCGGGGTTAGTCTCCTGCATCGGTAGGTTTTTGTTCAGGCTCATGTAATAATTAACTGTTACGTGTTCCCATGTATTGTATGATCGGTGGGAGGACGCTGACGAACTACAGTGTGTTACACATTGTGTATGTAAATTGTTGATGGATCTTGAATGGAAATATAATTCTAAACACACTTGAATAGCGAATTACATCACGATCCCGCGTCTGTAATGACATTGTATCACCAAAGATTTCGCTTCTCCCAACAATCTAATCATCATCCTTCCAAGACCATTCGCGATCATTGCGTCAAAGTTTCAACCATTACATCGTTGGAAAACTATCTCTTCTAACGCCTATACTATTTTATGACCTCATCACGAAGACGTAGAATATAGCCTGCCTTATTCTCAAGCTTATCCCACCATACAGCTACACATAGTCAGACCTCCTTCGTATGGGGTTCAAGTGTCACTCGCTGGCATGCCGAGCCTGGTTTATAGGTGGTAAACACGGAACTGCTCGACTCCTGCGGCCTCTGCGATCCCGACTTTACGGCCCAACACAGTCGTAAATTATTTTGATGTCACTCTGCATATTATTGCGTAGTCTGTGGTATGGTGGTTGTAATGTGGGCTTGGATGTATAGGCTATAAATTTAGGTAAACTTCATGGGATCACGGAAGTAAGGAGTCATTGATCCATCCTGTACTGTCTTGTTTAAAAAAAAAAGTCTAACTTAATGAAATGTGTTCGAAAAACCCTCTACCCAAATGAACCTATGCATCAACGCGTGATGAAACCAAGCATTGACCTTTCGCTAGTCTCTGGGGTTTTGTCACCATTAGGGTAAAAGTGTCAATGTCTCCTAATTCCACGCCATAATTCGCCCTCAGGTGGGCCGGATGCCCATTACTCATACCTTGGCGCGAAATGGCCGAAGTTTTAAACTTAGCGCTACTTCAGAGTAGCTTGTATATCCCTCGCATGTACCTACACCATGTATATACACGCAATATTCTCCAGCGTTCACAGGAAGCGATCGGTCGTAAAATAGCGTTCGACGACGCAACGCGACGAACTAGTCGCGCGCTTTTTACGACGACGAGACCGCGACGACCGGCCGCGTGGTCGCGAGATGTGGGCCCGTCCATTGTGCAGCCTCGTAAATAAAAATAACTATAAAATTAAAGCAATAATAGTTTTATTGTACGGACGGAGGCTGTTATGGTAAGCGCGCTGTGTGAAACGGAAACATCTACACCACTTGTTTATGCACTAAAACGTGAAATTGTCGCTATAATATGTTAAGAATATGTTCTCCTCTAACATCCACACATGATGTTACAACAATTGATGCGACTGGCGCAACATAACGTTGGAATGTAATGGGATAAACGCGCCGTCATAATTACGCGGCGATCAGAGCCGCCAATCGCGGGTGTTTAAAAACTAGCAGTTTATTCACATAACGCGCTACAAACTGTGTGAGATATGTTAATTGGACTCTTAGACGCGATGCTGTAATTGAATCGATGAGCTTGAGACTTCATATTGTTCGCATTTTATAAGTTTGTCAGTGTCCTGATGTTAGATTTTACCGCTTCCACTATCCAATAAGCATAAACCTATTTCGGAGCCGAACAATTCCAACGCACTGCCCACCAGATATCTGGCGAATGGTGACATTGCCGTAATCTCCTGGGCTTGTCCAAAGGATTAACTTGCTGACAACATAATATAGGAGGATATTGTTACACCCTCTCGATATATCACCTTTTTTCACAACAACTTATCCCAACTTTAGTCAACCAAATAAAAATTTCCCGTAGTAACTAGTTAGGAAGCCGACAATTTCACTAATGAAACGCTAAGATCACCACGGCTACAAAAAATGTTCACCAACAAAACGCTAATTGTATTAATTATCTTGCTACATAATTCTGTTTCTTCATGCGCTGGACTGGTAGCGGGTCGCACTGTATATTCGTCTCTGGCGATGAGCTGGGCGCTCGTAAAGTGCACGTATCGATTGCGAACATTTGACCACGTGCACACGTCGTTTGTACGCATTTTCATTAGCAACAAACGTAGAAATGTATGGCTTAAGTTGGGAGAGACAGCGGGAATAAGATTCAGCAGATGTATAGTAAAAAAGGTAGTTAGCTTGATGAAATTAAAGAGGTGTGCTGCTTGCTAAGCCGGGTAATTGCTCCCTGAAAGTTATGTATCGAATCCTGAATTCTTGGCAGTCGTTTCCTCCATTTCTTTTTGCTGTATAAATGCTTCATTGCTCATTGCATTCCTTTAGCAGGACGATTTCGAATAGTCGTTTTCCAGCACAGAGCAGACGAATCGAAAAAACAAACATACAAAGAAAAAACAACATTCTAATAGCGATTGTTATTGTCGAGAACAGTTCGCTATAAAACTGGTTGACTATTTGATACATCTAACGGTTCTCACAATAAATGAAATATTGACAAGATGATTGTCAAGCCATCGCTTGGAACGTTGATTTTGCATCACTTGACATTTAACACCATCAATCCTGACCGTCATGGTCCCAAAAAACGCATATTTAAGTGAAAATAGTCGCACATGTGCAAATGTTTGGCATTGCTGCTGTAAGTTTATATATAGCGGCGTATTCAAGACCCGCCCACATCAGTAACTTGTCCCAAAACAGAAGTCTATAAGCTTTTAAACAGTTTGGCAGCCCGCCAGGCGATCGGGCATCAACCTCGGAACACAACGAATATATGCCAATTTGGAACCTAATCGACCAGCCAGATGACAAACACTGAGTAAAACGACACCTAAGAAGTGACTCTTTATAACTAGTTTTCAGGGTTCCGTACCCAAAGGGTAAAAACGGGACCCTATTACTAAGACTGCGCTGTCTGTCCGTCCGTCTGTCTGTCACCAGGTTGTATCTCAAGAACCCTGATACCTAGACAGTTGATATTTTCACAAATTATGTATTTCTGTTGCCGCTATAACAACAAATACTAAAAACAAAATAAAATAAATATTTAAGGGGGGCTCCCATACAACAAACGCGATTTTTTTTGCCCTTTTTTACTCGATATCAATAATGGCAACAGATAGGCACTTGAAATATTCACAAAATACTCGGTTGTATTTTTACTTTTATTAATAAATAATAAAATTAAAATAAAATAAATATTTAAGGGGGGCTCCCATACAACAGACGTGATTTTTATAGATACAGAACCCTTCGAGCGTGAGTCCGACTCGCACTTAGCCGGTTTATTTTTTTGTAATTTTTAGTAGCAACGCGCCAGCCGCAGACAGGATGCAGCTCATTTATTTGAAGTCAAAGACTTTTCTAATGCCAAAATAATCTATGAAAACTGTCAAATATTTATGACAAATGTAGCTTTCTACGTGAGATTTACATGTAACGATAACGAGTTAAAGAACAGCTCAATTTCCTGGCGACTACTTCGCGTACGTCACGCGAATACATTCACAGACTCAATTCCGTACAGTCGTCGAGTTAACGCAAAGCCAGGACGCGGAACTAATACAAATAGCCCAGTTCTGAATAACTCAATAAAATTAGGTTTAAAGCAAACACGGCAGGCAGGTCGGGCGGCGCGGCGCGGTGCGGCGGCGAGCTGCGTGCTCGCCGCGGCTCCAACACGTTCGGGCTATAAGGTGTCGTTGCTAACTCGCGACGCCAACTATTACTATTTCCAGTGAAGCGGAATAACCGTGCGACTGTAATAAAAGGTAGGGCACGCCCGCATTGACAGCGGAGCGTATTGCAAAAAATACGACGCTCTATTTCACCGAGTGCAATTTTCAAATCGATTTGTATTCGTTTAGCTAGTCATCCATTGTTCGTTCTCATAATAGTTTTCTTTGAAATCGTAGGTGCAGAGAATAACACACAGCTTACAGATAATAACTATTAAATAACCATTCACAACCGAATGTATGTTAAGTAACACTGACTCATCGCTTAAGTTGTAAAACTGTGTATTATGTTGGTTAATAACTTACTAAGTACTCTTAGTACTCAAGTTCTGCCCGCGACTTCGTCCGCGTGAGAATTCTTGTTCCCCCGATCCACCCCGTCGCATCGCATCGCCTCAAGAATTGGGCTATCAAATGCATAAAGAATTTCGAAATCTAAAAATGTTCAAATCCGATTGGTAATTTCCGAGGTTAGCGCGTTCAAATTCAAACAAACACACTCTTCAGCTTTATTATTAGTACAGATTAAAATGAACAATAAATTAACATTAGATACGCGTTTTTGCCTTAATTTCATTAGATACTAGAATATATAGAATTAACACAGTAACATACAGTATTTGCCGCGAACAACTCTCTGAATCAAAATCAATAACACGTTATAATTAATTGATTACCCAATCGATACTGGAAGCAACGCAGGCTACTGGCAGAAAGTGCGATGAAACTTGGCACGATGTTGATACAACGTGACAGTTTACACATCAACGGAACGAAGTACTGGCACACCCACAGATTACATGTTCATTACATTACACAAGAAATAGAAAGACGCTTATTTTTTCTTCGCTGTCAAAAGATCAAAGTTGTGGTCAAAAATATCAAAAGTGGGTTGTGTGACTGACTATTCAACACACATCTAGCCCATCTATAATTCTTTTGCGAACATCTCCTACAGATTAATTTAAAATCTTTTGCTAATGAACTCCTCCCCGCTAACACTGCGACCTGACCCTACGTCAGCATACGCGTATCGTACCGGGAACCAGCACAGTTTTACGAGCGGTTTGTTTATCCAACTACGATACGTTTCGATTCCATTCAATTCAAATCGCTACCTTATTAAACGCATAATGCGCGTTTTTACGTGTCATTAGCGCGCTGACCGTTATGCGCTGCGGACGTCCAGTCTAGACTATTTGTTGGAAAAAATAAAAATGTTCGCTTATCTTTCCTGGACCCAGGCTTTTATGGGTACTGGGAATGCAAGGCAGCCTGTGGGTTTAAACGGCTATGCATGAATTACTTTATTGTTGTGCTGTGCTTACTTGGCTAGACTTATCTGACGAGCATTGATAAATACTTAGCTAGACTTGGTCTGATCACCTCCTCCTTTTTTGCTGTGATAGCAAGCACAACAATAGCACAAAAAAGTAATCTGGTGTGCTAGGTAAAATAAGCTAAGCATCCTTACCACATAATCTCGCCTCGTTCTTGATCAGTGATCAAACAAATCTTACATCCGCGCCTGCGCATAACTATTACAACTTTATAAGATTTCATTACACGCTGTTTAAAATAGAAGCAATACCAGTTATAATAAATAAACTCCTCGACAGTAACCATTCACTGCGCAGTTTATATTGTTGTGTTAATCGCGCTGAATTATTGCGTGTCGCACAATAAACTCATTAATGTATTGGAGCAGATAACTGACGATACAAAGGGTCTTTAGCAACAAACTGATACAGAGTATTATTATTATCAGCGCATAAACGTCGTGGTAAACGTTGACCGACCCATCCTATGATAATAATCCCCTACCCGCCGAGAAAGGGACGGACACCCGATAAAAAACGACTCGACGAATCTGGGTGCCAACTTGAACACAAACACATCTCTATAACATTTGATTTGTATAAAAAGCCCCCATTACACGGTGCACACTACAATTAAGTCGATGTAACCACAGAATTTTAAATAGCTCACGGCTAATTTAATTTAACGGTGGAATCAGTGTTGTCTGTTTGTAGCCATGTGTCGATATGGCGTGTCGTTAAAAGCGCATTAACCGACGATTCGGACGACGAGCGCGACGGGAAAAACACTGATCAACTAAGTTGTAGACTGGTTGTCAATGACATTTCTGTTCTGCATACTCACTGAAGTTTGTTAAGTCAGATTTAAAACACAAGCAAATTAAAGAAGAGCCATAGGAACATGACTTCACTCCGTCAAAATCAGTCTTTAATTAAATCCTCTTTTAAGTCATTATAACCGTATTTTTTGCAAATTCTGTTCTTTTAGCTATTGTTACTAAAGACTGAAGTGTTTTTCAAAATGATCAGCCTTAAAAATGCAACCTGCATTTTTATCGATACGATAATTGCAATCACTATTTGGCACACTGACTTTTACAGGTTGCATCAGTGAGATTCACCATTGTAGGCAGAATACTAGCAACGACCGCAGACTCCTCTCTCCGCCCGTACATAGCTCATCTCATCTCATCTCAACGCCATGTACCGTGGCACATGTTAGTCTTAGTCCAGAAATAAATAAAACTATTTAACTCCACTAATTCGAATGCCACCGACCTGCATTGGTATTCTGCCGAATGCTTGAGACAATTTTTAGAATTCTCTGCGTTTGTTTTTTTTTTTATTAATGTAGCTAAAATCTATTTGTATGACCATTAAGTAGCTTAGTAGCGTTGAGTGTCGAATTTATAAAAGTATTTTTGAAACGTTTCCTGGACAATAATAATTCGCTAAATAAATTGGAATATGTAATTTTTTTGAAAAATAATTTTCTCTGTATTGTTTTTCTAACAAAAGCAAGGAAATCGTTAGAATTTTCCTATGGACATATTGAAATAAAGACAATCAGTCTTATTCATAAAACTTTAATCAATTGCTTAGCAACTGATTAGCAAAATACTTAATATAACTAAACAACTTTTAAACATGATGCTAATGTTTCTATTGACCTAATTAACAAAAAGATTGACCTCGTTAACGATAATTAATTACAAATTAGAAAGAATTATCAAGTCGTGGAAGCTATTGCGATACAAGAACAAGAACATGCCTACAGTGGTAATACTTACCCAACATTATCACGGAAAAACATCATTCTAAAATTCTTCTCTACCATTCTGGTCCAGGTCACTAGGTCCAAAATCAGCTAAACAGTCGAATAGACTTTAAACTTTGACGTATGAGCAGTTAATTCACAATACAAAGGATCCCCCAAACAATCCAGCACAATTATCAGCAAGTTATCGACATCGTATGACAATAAACGAACAGTAGTCGCTGGCACAATGCGATGCCAGATATTGTGTAATCGGCGTGTACCGATAGCGAGCGATAAGCCGCGATATCGGGCAGATTGCCGCGATAGCACACCTGGAGAGGTATTCACTTGCATCAACAATAACAATCATGTTTTACTCTGACAGTTTCATTTTACATGTTTCATCGTTTTTCGAGTGTCTGAAAATTGGTGTAGTTTTGATCATAGCATTTTGTGTACGGACCCTTTTCAATGAGCCGTGAGAACAAGTACTAGGGTTCTTAAGAACATGTAGACTGTAGCTTTCAGTAAGTTTTGTGTTATTTACTTCTGATAATTCATGAATTAGTATCTTCATTATGATACTAAGGGGCCTCCTTTTGGCGCGGCAATTTTGTTACCAAAACGTTGCAATTGCAGTAATCCAAGAAAGAATGTGTTATCTAGTGTTTTCAAATTGTGTACGTCAAAATGTGACGTCGAACTTGAACTTGCAGTCTCAACCACCTCGACTCTGCATTGAGTTCTGCAAGACTAAACGTAAGCTTACTTCGTTGCGAAAGTCTTGTTCATTGTAAAGCCCATGTTTTAAAAATAGTTTTTTCTATCTTTTCCAGATGCGGTTGTGGTAGCACCATGACGATGTTGGTGTGGTGGGTGGTGGCGGGCGCGCTGGTGGCACGGGGCGGCGCGCTGCAGCCGCGCTGTCAGGAGATCACCATCCCCATGTGCCGCGGCATCGGGTACAACCTCACCTCCTTCCCCAACGCGCTGGACCATGACACGCAGGAGGAGGCCGGCCTTGAGGTGCGTAGCATAAGCAACATTATCAACGCAGACTAGACAATAATTACGTCTTTATGAATAATTTTGCTGTCGATCTCAGTCGGTCCTTTTCACCGCTGAACCCGCAGCTCCTTTTCTTTTCCAAGATGACAAGTTTGATCGGTTAATCAGCAACGACACGCATTATAAGGCGTTTATGGAGTTTCTTGTCCGTTCTTCTCCACAGGAACCTACTACGCTTTGGAATGGGCAACTAGCTTTCATCTTTCTGACTGTCCGACTCCTTGACAATTCTTTATATTTTTTTTTTTTTATAATATCCCTGGACATTTCACACAGCGCCATCTAGTCCTAAGCTAAGCAACCTAATGCTTGTCTAATGGTAACAAGATGGCTGATAAACTACTTATATACATTTTTTTTTTTTGTAAATACATACATATTATAGATAGAAAAAGACCCAGACTCGGAACAAATACATGTAGGACTTACAAATATTTGTTCTGTGCGGGAATCGAACCCGCGACACGCAGCGCAGCAGTCCGATCGCTCAGCCACTGCGCTAACCGTGTTGTCAAAAATTCAAATGTCTTGTCATTCTTAAATTGTAATAAATGTATTGAATTTTGAAGTAATGTTTGGTTCACAAGCCTTGGATTCGTTGAAGCTAATGATATTATGTTTATATTTCCAGGTCCACCAATACTGGCCGCTCGTCGAGATCAAATGTTCCGTCGACCTAAAGTTCTTCCTCTGCTCCGTGTACACGCCCATCTGTATCGAAGACTACGCGAAGCCGCTGCCGGCGTGTCGCAGCGTGTGCGAGCGCGCGCGGGACGGCTGCGCGCCGCTCATGCAGAAGTACGGCTTTCAGTGGCCCGAGCGCATGGCGTGCGAGCGCCTGCCGCGCGCCGGCGACCCCGACCAGCTGTGCATGGAGGAGACGGAGCGCGCGCGCGAGCCGGCGCCCGCGCCGCCCGCGCGCCGGCCGCCGCGGCCCGCCTGTTCGGACCCAAAAAACTGCCAAACAGGCGTCGCGGCTGCGGGCGCGGCCGGCGCGTGCGCGTGCGCGTGCCGGGCGCCGCTGGTGGGCGTGCGCGCGCTGCACAACGCCAGCGCGGCCGCCGGCGTGGCCGCGTGCGCGCTGCCGTGCCGCGGCGCCTTCTTCACGCGCGAGGAGAAGGAGTTCGCGGCCGTGTGGGTCGCCATGTGGGGCGGCCTGTGCGCCGCCAGCACGCTCATGACGCTCACCACGTTCCTCATCGACTCGCAGCGCTTTAAGTACCCCGAGCGGCCCATCGTGTACCTGTCCGCGTGCTACTTCATGGTGTCGCTGGGCTACCTGGCGCGCTTGGCGCTCGGCCACGACGAAGTCGTGTGCGAGGGCGCGCTGTTGCGCACGTCTGCCAACGGGCCGGGCGCCTGCACGCTCGTCTTCGTGCTAGTGTACTTCTTCGGCATGGCATCCTCGATATGGTGGGTGGTGCTGTCGTTTGCATGGTTCCTCGCCGCGGGACTCAAGTGGGGCAACGAAGCCATCGCAGGACACGCACAGTACTACCACCTGGCCGCTTGGCTCATTCCTGCCGCGAAAACCGTCGCCGTGCTCCTAGCTGGCGCAGTGGACGGCGACCCGGTCGCCGGCATCTGCTACGTCGGCAACTCGTCACCAGAGAATCTGAAACGTTACGTGCTCGCGCCGCTAATCGTGTACTTCGCGCTCGGCGCCACGTTTCTGCTGGCCGGCTTCGTGTCGCTATTCCGCATCCGCTCGGTGATCAAGCGGCAGGGCGGCGTGGGCGCCGGCTCCAAGGCTGATAAGCTGGAGAAGCTGATGATCCGCATCGGCGTGTTCAGCGTGCTGTACGCGGTGCCGGCGGGCGTGGTGATCGGCTGCCTGGCGTACGAGGCGGGCGGCCACGAGCAGTGGCTGCGGCGCGTGGCGTGCGGCGCCAACTGCGGCCCACGCCCACTGTACTCGGCGCTCATGCTCAAGTACTTCATGGCGCTGGCAGTGGGCATCACGTCGGGCGTGTGGATCTGGTCGGGCAAGACGCTGGACTCGTGGCGCCGCGTGTGGCGCGGCGGGCGCGAGCCGGCGCCGGCGCAGCGCGCGCTGGTGAAGGGCGTGTGACGCGCGCCCGCGGCGCCCGCCGCCGCGCCGCCCGCCGCGCCGCACGCCGCCTGCCTGGCGCCCGCGCCGCACGCGCCCGCCGGCACCGCGCCCTCCGCGCGCTCGGGGCAGCCGCTCTCCGACTACGGACCCGTCTAGTCGATTCGGCTTGTCTACTGAGACGTGCGCTTGTCCCCACTAGCTGTAAGTTGGGACAGAAGTACGTCTGGGCCTCGGCGGCAGGCGCGGCCGGAGCTCTGCTCCGCTCGAGCTTCGATGTCGCGCTCCGTCGAGCCCGCAGTTCCCTCAGCGACTCCGCTGAGCCGCCGCTCGGCCAGTCGAGCTGACGCGATGACGTTCTCGTGATAGTGACGCGCCAAGACGTTAGTGCTAACATTGTGGAGTGAGACGTCGCGCGTTGTCTAGTCCTAGTGTATCTCCGCGACGCACAACATATACGTAACTAGTGTTAAGGCGAGGTGCGGCCGTGGCGTCCTCTCCGCCCCTCGCTCGGATGCCGCAGACTGACGAAGGACACTCTCGTTTCAGAGATTTCGCAGCGCCACTGTAACAATGGCAATTATAATGTAACTTAGACAAATGCGCCGCAAGTCACTTAAATTAAAAGTATCCTAACCCACGTCCAGTAATAGTCATAACGGCTGGACGTTTAACGTAAGAGACAGTAAAATACTCCACCGTTTAGTTTCATTACCTCATTGACTACACTGCCAATTTCGTATATTTTTATTGTTAACAGTGAAGTAGTTTACTGCTCTGTACTGTAACTCTTATAATGATACCTGAACATTCGTAGCACAAACAGCTGAGCCTCATCACCATTCGACCTACTATAATAAATTATGTATCTCATACACTGTTACTGTTGATGAGTCCTTGCCGTTTGTGCTGATACTGTTCTGTGACGTTAGATCCGTAGTGTGTACTGAACGCATTTTGAGCATTTTGTATCTATTGTAATGATCTCTGATGTCATATTGTAAATAGTGATCCTATATCATTTCATCCCTATAGTAAGTAGTAAGAAGCTGTTCATAATCTACTTATGTATTTGTTTAACTTCGGTTATGTTAGTAAAACTTGTAGAAAAGACAATCCTAGTGAAAATACCAATCTAATATTGTATTTTTCTTTATTAGTTTCGTATAACTCGACACTAGATGGCATTGGACGACAGCACTGACTGGTTAGATTCTCACGCTACTGACGTCGTACAGCGCCATCTATTGTCGAGTAGTTAACACTTGTAAATATATTTTGACAGATGCCGAAATAAACTAGAACTGAATAAGTTGTGACGAATGATAAAATTGTATTTTGTGCAATGGTATATTAGATTCTTACTTAATTGTAAAGTGAATAAGATGTATGAAAAAATTGTATATTGTAGCCACGGACGCCGCAGCCGGAACCATGAAAATCATTATGTAATTTATTTTATATCTAACTGTAGATAACAAATAAAGCGACTTTTTTATGTACAGACCATCGTTTTATTTACCATCAGAATGACCTTAGTACAAGCATGAATTTATCAATAAACCTCCAGTTTGGCCTACTACATTCATGGTTGCCACTACACATTTACCTGACACGGTGAAATGAAATCGGTCTGAGGCAAAGACATTAAATTATCTACTTGACAATAGACAGGACATCACGAACAAAATCGTAATCCAATACTTTTGTCCTAGTGGTCAAAAGTCACTCAGTCTAGTGTGGTACGCCTGCGTGTCAAGTCGTATTTGTGTCCACCAAAAACAAATATTTTCTAAGGAAATATGCCAAGTTGCGCATTGAGATATTGTAAATCTCGTTACGGTAAAATGGCTGGACCTAACTTCAGTTTATTTTCGTATGAATTATTTATATTTACTCAGTAATTAAAATTAAATAATTTTCATAAATAGATCTAGAAAATTTGCTAATTTTGTAATAAACGCCCTCTATTGCTGAGTAGCTTTACTGCTGCGTTGTAGAGATGCAATTTTGTTTATCGATTTGGTTATCGATAATATTTATTAAGTTAAAAAATAAATAACACAAAATATAGTACTGTTTGAAGATAATCATGTCATTTTATTTAAATATCAATAATAATAATAATAATATCCCTGGACATTTCACACAGCGCCATCTAGTCCCAAGCTAAGCAACCTAATGCTTGTGTTATGGTAACAAGATGGCTGATAAACTACTTATATACATTTTTTTTTTTGTAAATACATACATATTATAGATAGAAAAAACACCCAGACTCGGAACAAATACATGTAGGTCATACAAATATTTGTTCCGTGCGGGAATCGAACCCGCGACACGCAGCGCAGCAGTCAATCAGCAATCAATAAATGAACAAGTCCTATTCATTCATGTAGGTTTCTGTTATTTTAGGTTTCCGAATGTAAATAATGTAGAACGTGAAAAGTGGATACGGTTTGTTCAGATAGACCGTAGAGAAGAAAATTGGCTTCCATCTGGTCTCACACTTGGATTACTAGATCATAATAACGATAATTATTAGTCATTTGTATGTAAAAATAATTTTATAAATAAATAACTTTTAAACGGCTAATCATTTTATTGTTTTCATAATCTTTTGGCACTTGGTTCAATCTATTCAAACGCGAAAAAAAAATAGTCTTAGTCACTTTTTTCAATATTATCGATACATTTATATCGAAATGGTAAAATCTCTACCACAGGTTTTATACTGTCTACTTAGTGTCACCCCATTTATTGCCAGACCTACGGATTTTTTTTATAGATCTACGGATTTTGGACCTCGCCTCGGATATACGTATACATACGGATACAAGATTTACAAATATTTGCAAACAATGTGAAAAAAAAAATTTTTGCTAAAACCGAAACGCAACCGACAATCATTGCAAAGAAAATATGCGCTTTGTGACATAATAGGTCTACTTTACACAAAAAGCGTAATAAACTGAGTGCTATAATAATCCAACGGCAAAGCAGGCACATTTAAAATGATTTTATTTTAAAATGTACATAAACACACACTGAAACTGATACCTAGTCATACACGGTGACACGACAATGGATAGTAGCGAATAAAATTCTAAAATAGTTTTTATTGTTTAAAACAAGTTTTGCTTAATTTGTTTAGTTTTTTATATCTATTTACCATTTGAACTAAGTAGGATATTAGGTTTTTCAGGCTTAACCCACGGATTGAAAATCGGATCTGGCAACACTGACCACACTGGCCACCTACCGAGCAATAGCTGAATATATTTTACTAAATTTAATTCATGTTTGCAATTTTTGTGTTAAGATGTTCCCAATTGCCGCTCTAATTTTGCTATATTATACTAGATGGCGTCACTGAGACATGGGATCACAGTTTTTCTATGACATTTCTTTGCATAGCCTCTCTATTGTACCTATCTTAAATCTCTTTGGTCTGAGGTTATTGGAGCAAAAGAGATTGCGCAGTTGTTACGAGTGGGTAGAAGCATGAATATCTGACAACCAACTGGGTTGTGGTGGTTAGATAGGCAGTCGCTCAACGTGTTTAATACTGGTATTCAGCTGTATCCAGATAGATGATGATAATATTACCTATAGGTGTCTCAGTTTTCTACACGGAGTAACAGCGGTCCGCCTACAATACCCGATGGTTAAGCAATACCGATATTTGGTCTCCGGTCTGAAATGCAGAAATCAGGAACTTCAACCACACCATATAAGGGGTTAATAAAACAAATATTCAGTCTATCAAGTTTATATGGGTCTAAGTACTATCCGGTGGGAGTTCTCGCACATTTTAAAACTAAGATTATTATTGCTAGTTTGAACATTGACTACAAACTGCGAAGTTACAAACCATGTTACAATTTAAAACAATGCCATCTATTGATGAATATAAAAAGAGAAACGCCACGGTACTGGACGACTAAACATTTTGAAAAAGCACTGAAACAACAAAAGCTTTCAATAATTTCATTAATAAAAGAAAGCGATGAACAATGTTCTAAACTTATGTTACTATAAACTATCACATTAAAATTACGTATTTCGTCTGGACAGAATGTTATTACAATCTTATTAATAATTCTTTCGTATATTTCCTTGAATATAACAAGAAATTGTCACTTTACCGTTACATTACTACACATCTATTCGATACCTTGTTTCTAATTAAAGGCATACATTAGACATTATCGTAAATACTACGTCTTGTCTTGTCCTAATATTGCTGATCTTCATCACATATACATTGAAAATACCCCGAAAAAGTACAAAAGGTACCGTTTTCACTTTACAATAAATTATAGGAAGGAAGAAAATGTTTTCTGGGTCCTAAATAGTAATTTTCCTACATCTATCATTTTACTATAGAAAAAAAACAACTGCTGCTTTTGCTTTCTTTCATCTATCTTCTATATATATATATATATATATTATTATATATATAAAAATCAATTGCTGTTCGTTTGCCTCGCTAAAACTCGAGAACGGCTGGGCCGATTTAGCTGATTTTGGTTTTGAATTGTTTGTCGTAGTCCAGGAAAGGTTTAAACGGTGAGAAAATATGGAAAAATTGCGAGGAAGATAGTAAAAACAACAATTTCATTTTCCCATATAAACTGTTCTACCTACTTTCCTGTCAAACATTTGACGATCGTCCCTTCGGTACGGTAGACTCGGGTTCACTCGAATTGAAGCACGTATTAAATTAGGGTTTTGAATCGACAACATACATCTATCTATCTATATATATAAAAATCAATTGCTGTTTTTTGTCTTGCTAAAACTCGAGAACGGCTGGGCCGATTTAGCTGATTTTGGTTTTCAAATGTTTGTCTTAGTCCAGGGCGGTGAGAAAATATGGAAGGAGTAGGGTAGGAGTAGGTTAGGAGTAGGGTAGGAGTATTGTAGGAGTAGAGTTGGAGTAGGGTAGAACATTACGCGAACGAAGTAGCGCCGCTCAGCTAGAAATAATTTATATGGCAAAACAACGTTTGCCGGGTCAGCTGGTCTTAATAATAAAAATGCAGACATTTGAAGTCGGTTAATAAAGCTTTTTGCAAATCTGTTACCTACCAAAACAACAAGGAACCTTACCGCCAATTTATCCCGCTAGAGGACACTAGATAACAAAAAGGTTAAAGTTCCTAATCATTTTAGTTAGGTAGTAAATTATTTTTCGTTCGTCAGGATGATCTAATATTTATCTTCTTTCCTTTTCTTAATGAAATAGAAAGAAAGAGATGCACTGAACTTAAATTTAAGTTTAGTTTGTGAACAAGGGAATCGGCGCCTTTAATTACTTCACTAAAAATGAAAACATCGAAAGCAATGGGAAATTGCTGCGTCACTCGCAAGGTTTACAGTCACAAAACACTCAAGCATTTTATAGCTGAAAACCATTTTTCAGCCCTAAAATGGAGAACACAACCTTGAGTGTAAATAAACCTTTATTCTTATAGAAGAATGAAGGTTTATTTATAAGTCGGTAAACCTAATATAACAATCTTTTTTGTGATATATACGAGTAGGTAAATACTTAAATTTAATAGTATACTGTAAAGTAAAAAGAAATATGTTTGAAATACTTAAATACCTACATGTCTTTAACCTTTTAGTACAATTTTAACCTACATTAAAATAACAAGGATAAAATTAAACCGAAAAATATTAAAAAAGCCGAAAAATATTGCTGCGCGCATTTGACAGATGTATATCTTGTTTACATAAAGCGCTATAAATATTCTGCTGTCTCAGCTGTCCGTAAGATTCCCATAGATTGAAGAAATAAGAAAAATAACTCTAAAACAATTTCGTAGCGATAGCAATATAATATTATAGAAATATTGACATAAAAACTGTAGATTTCAAAAATGGACTTATTCGCTAATTACGTATTTTTTAATGGCAGTTCTCTCTAGTTTTATCTAGCAGTTTCCTACCTTACGCTAATAGATGTCGCTACTCGTATTCAAATACTGACAAACTGCAGAAAGTGTGTTGCACACAATCACTGGAAAATAATAAATTACTAATATAGTTAAGTACATAAGTTTGCTGATTATATCAGAAAAGCAATCACAGAATAAACGAATAATATTCACTAACCATTTTAATGAAAGCGTTTAAGATTGATATGAATAGATAAGTAAATACCTATTTCATTTTAGAACGATAATGTATTGAACTTACATGGGATGGGATAAATACAACTCACTGAAATTGCCATGACAACTAATTACCTACTATTCTAACTAGACTCGCAATTAAGGTAATTTATGATAGCAAACAGGGCTCAAATTAAAGTAGTGTAACTGTAGGTAAACGGTGACAAGAATAAAGACTAGTGAGAAAAAATCTTTGTTCACCTAATTACTCCACCAGATCACGTAATTGTATGTATTCTAGTACCTACCATCTTTTCTGGAAATAAATCTTTGTTAACGCGGGGTAGCGAAAATCGTCGAGAGGATCCGGCAATGGGGAATCGAGGTGGCCCTGCACAAGTCTGAGGCCATGTGTTTTCATGGTCCTCGGGACGCGCCACCGTCGGGTTCACAAATAAGAACTAAAAATGTTCTGAATTTGACCTATTGTAGATTTTTTGTTTACAAAAATACAAACTACAGACCATACAGCCATTGCCTTATCATAGTAGAACTGAAAACAGTTTATTTATTTCAAATTCAAACGACTTATTTAAATAAGTAAATTCTGAATTCGAAATCGAGCTTAATTCGGTGTTACCCACACCTGGCGAGATAATTTCTCCTTAAAAATAGAATATTAAAGCTAAGATAGCGACATCTAAGAATTAAATATTGAACTGGACATCATTACATTAAAAACGTATCATTCACGCTCTCAATAAAGGCGGACTGTTTAACAAAATATAATCACAAAATAAAGGCAGATAAAGCCACATGCATGACACGCGATGCCACTTTTATTCAACGACAATGAACACCAGTTGGCATCGGGTGTCATTAATATGTTTTCATCTTAGTATGGACAATGTCAAAGCCCCTCATTACTAAAGGTGTACCCATACCCTCAGCTGGTCGCAATACTGTTAAAACCCTGGTAGTACTGTGCGTACTGGTCTTGGTGAGTATATTCGTGCCTGTGGGCGTATGTGTGCGGATCCGGTTCCTGGTGGGATGATACCTGGTGGTAGTACTGTGGTACCTCGTGGGGTTGTTGCTCTTGCTCCATTTTGTGGGGATCTTGCTGTGGTTGCTGCTGATTTTGAGGGACACCCTGGAACAGCATTAACGAGCATTATTTTGGATATTTATAAATTACTCGAATCATTTTGTAAAGTTACATAAACATCATCACTTATTATGGACTAAGCATGGATTTCTTATATCATAGTAGTAATCTATGAATTACCTATACCTACTTTAATTTTTTGACATTTTCAGTTCAAATATGAACTGGTGCCCGCTATGCCATAAATTAAAACATTGATGAATAGTTACCTGCATCTGATACTTGCACCTCTTGAATCTCCCGTAGAGCGAGGAGTACGGAAGGTTGTAGTGGATCGCGGCCTGGTTGATGGACATCTGGCCCACCCTGGAAATCACGAAATAACGATGATTTTAAAATAAGTAGGTACTGTCAATTGATTAGTAGGTACTTTTAAAATCATAAATCCTAATGTAAATCGGTAGGTACCTGACAGCTTCGAGAGCTTCACCCATGGCGTCTTCAGACCACGGAGTGGGATTGGAGCGAGATAGCTCGATTCCCTCTCGCTTGCACCGTCCATATAGCGTTCCTGCAAAATATTGATACCAGTAAGTAGAACTTTGTTATTGGTGCGCAACGGAACAACTCTCTTTAGCATTTGGAAAGATGCTCAATTGATGGAGGGCTGCCTTCAACGATTTAATCAAGAGAGAGGGTGTTCTGGCTGTTGTAGATACCGATGTGGATGGTAAAAACCACATTGTTCAGGGTCTTAACTAAACTCGAATCGATTGTAAGACAAACGAAGATCGAAATGTCAACCTCAAAAGAAGACCACCAGGATACAGATTCGGATAATACAATGTCTAAAGAGATGGAACCCTAGTTTAGCTACCTGTAGGTATCCCATACTGCGTGGCAGCACGTTGTACAGAGCTGGCGCCGCATCGTATGGAAGCCAGCGCCAGCTGCAGGTCGGCGCGGCGCCACGCAGTGGGCGCCGCGTTGAAGGGCGCCGAGAGGCGGATGCCTTCCCGACGAGCTATCTTGTATAGTGTACTGCTGGGAATGCCTGTCGGAAATTATATTAGAAACGTTAGTAATGGGTTCTTAGTCCGCATGGCAAAGACATACCTACAACTTTTGAGACACAGTAGAACATCAGCATGGAGAATCTCTTGAAATTGTCTTTCAGAGCGCAGTTTTGCAACTTGTGGTATTATCGTGCGGAAATTACTTAAACTTATCAGAAATTTTTTGAGCTTTTTCCATGGGCGATGAAAATGGAAGCCAATTTATCTTCAGATCTTGACCAACTTCTCAGATCAAACAAATTGTAATTATGTAGAACATCTTACCATAAGCTTTGCTGGCCTTATTAGCAGAAATAGCGCCTGCTCTCAAGGCATGCAGAGCCCCTCGTAGATCAGTTTCGCTCCAGGACTTGGCCGCTCCTTCCTTCTTTGGCGTGTCGATGCCTAGCCGGTGGGCTCGCTGCCAGAGCGTGGTGGACGGAATGCCGTAGGTTGCTGATGCCTTTAATTTGGGAAATGGTAAATGTTCTGACAGTCACATGACTATCATGATGTTATTTCAGCTTATGTTATCTTAACTAGAATGCTAAGGGCAATAAAAAAGACAGACAGACAAGACAATCAGTAGTACGGTAGTACCCCTTATGTTAAAGATGTTCTGACAAAGATGTTTAAGGAACAACTAAACAACGTTAGAATTGTTAAACAACAAAGGCAGAAGGAAAAAACTAAATTACCCCATCCTTCAACTTAATTGGCTTACTTCACTTCATAGAAAATAAGTAAGTAGGTAATACAGTCATCATCAACTAAATTATAAGAGTACAATACGTTGAAGGTTACATAGGTACACCCGTCACGCATGTAATCTGTAGGATTCCAACCGTGACGGCTGTTGCTGTTACCAGGTATAATAAAATTAGTGAATCTTTAAACAAGCAAGTATGCGTTACGTCACGCCTACTAAGGATACAGGTGAAGCAGTAGGAATAGACAGGGATGAGAAAGTCGAAAATGCCCACGACAAGTGTTCACAAGACTGACCCATTGGGAAGTTCTTTCCTGGATTTCACGTATATGACTTACATTGCTTGCATTTGGCAAGAAAATCGGAAAGTACCTAAGTCTAAATCGCGCAGAAAAGTTTGTGCTTACTTCATGCTTGAATTAAGTTTGTATACAAAGTATTATATTAAGTACCCCAGGCATGAACAAGCTACGTACCTTCGTAAGGCTCATCTGGTGGTTTCTGAGAGCATCCAAAGCTCGTTCCATGTCGTGCTGGGTCCAACTCTTGGGGCTGTGTCGTGGCGCGGGCGAAGCCTGTCGGCCGCAGGAGTCGCTCGTGTCTTCACCGCTAAGATGTGGTTGTTCTGTAAGTTATGTTACGGCTGTTTTATTGGAACATCAGTAGTTTACTACTAGGTTTTTATATCCCCTAAATTCTTTCAAAAGCTACGAACTAATCTTGGTTGGAAAACGAAGTACGCACTGCGGCGGCGCGGCGCGGCGGCGGCGGCGTCCCGCTGGGCTTTATGATTAGGCCTTTTTCTTTATGTGTAACAAATTAGATTTGCAGTTAAAATATCTATAATTTTAATTTGTCAAGACTCCAACTGCCAGCAGGCTGGTTTCTACATGCTATCTAGAAGGGTATCCAAAACGCGATATAAAATTCTTTAAATCAGACACGTTAAAAGTGCTCCTCTTTAAATTCAAGCTAAGTACGGGTTGAAAAGTTTATGGCACTTCTCACGATGTGGACGATAACAGGTTTTGAACAAAACCATCAATCTCTTCAAATAAAAATAGAAATATTCGCGCACGCGGAAGGGAGTGAAAAAACAGGTTTGATCCGTTCTAAAATAGCGTGCGTAACCACGCAGCATACCCTGTCATTTCATCAAATGCTCAATAAATTACCATGACTATCAAATAAGTATTACTTTCTATACATTTTACACTATTTCCGCATAATAAATAAATGTTGACTTTGCCATTTGTTGGGTAAGAAGATACAGTAGCTGAAATCAATACCTCTATTGAATACATGACACATAACTTCCTCAGAACAATGCACTTAAAAATATGTATTATACTAAATTGTGTGAAATCGGATAAGTTGAGTGATTGCATAAAATGAGGGTCACAATCAGATAAATCTCTATTATTAAGATTGAACGAAATCGTATGGTCTTTAATACTGGTCTGGGATGTCTAAAATTCTCTTCATAGCTTAACTTTTTTAGCCGTAAATCATTCTAAGAAGCAAATATGTGCTAGTTCATGGAATTTCCAGATTGCATCACAACACTAGGTTCATATAACTTATACTATCGGGTAATGGCTACACTATACATACCACCTTCGGACGAGGGTTCATCCTTGACAACCAGCAGCGGCATGAAGTCAGTGGAGTCAGGCACTTCTGTGACGTTCATGAAGTCCATGTGGCGATCCAACAGGGACGAGCTCTAAATCAAACCAGACATCCGAAAGGTAGATGTTACATTATCTCTTTTGATATTGACAATATTCAAGTTGAAATCCTAGTTAAGATAGCTTGGGCACGTCAAAAGTATAGCCTAGGCAGAATTTGTATTTTAACAATTTAAATTCAAACGCCCCTAATTAATACAATTAGGACGTGACATATTGCTGACATAAAACAGTGTAGGAACCGTAAATAAAGAATTAAACTTTATGTTTTTATATATTTTTTTAATCTTGTCAAAAAAAATTTACAGGCCGAAAGTTGAGTTTCTTAGGTAACTAATTTACATGTACCAGTAAATGCCGATTTCGCTTACTGCTACTATTATAGATAGCGTCTATTACCAACCGGTAAATAGGTACACTGGTCATCAAAAAAATCGACCCACCCAATTTTTGAATAATGATCGACTGTTTCACAGATAAGCTGTTTCACATGTTTGTTTATTATTTTGAGGGTCGATATTATGATGATAGACGTCTTGCTTATTGCACTTGAAGGTAAAAAAATTTTTATACAGAAATACTGTTGAGTGCTGATTTGACGGTTAAATATCGGAGCAAATCGTCCCGTTCTTTCAGTCAGTAACAGATTTTTCTAGGGAGTTTATGTGAATATCTTTAAGTTTAATTGTTGAGGCTGTAGTTTTGACTAATTTTGTATAAAAATAATGCACACTACTGAAACTGAGGCGGCCAAGTTGTGGCTTTGCTGCAACAAGGCTTAAGTCAACATGTAATGGCCTGCAGTTCGGCGAGTTTACCAAAGGTTTCTGGAGACTGGGCAGTATCGAAGAATTTCTGGATCTGGAAGACATAGGGTGACAACTCAAAGGGATGACCGCTTTATATAGTGGTATCCGCTTTACGAAATCGACACCTTTCTGGTGTAGATCTCCAGCTACGGTTACGTTAAGATCGGGGTGTAGCTATAAGTGACAATACTGTAAGGAGGAGACTACGTGAGCAGAATTTAAGACCACATAAGCCAGCAACAGGGCCACAATTGACCACAGCTCATCGACAAGCCAGACTTCAATTTGCGCAGAATCAGGTCAACTGGACTATCGGCCAATGGGAGTCAGTTCTTTTTAGCGACGAGAGTCGGATGACTTTATACGGTTCTGATAGACGCCGTAATGTCATGCGACGGCCAGGTGAACGTTATGCCCAGTGTTGCATAAGAGAAACAGTCAGTTATGGTGGGGGCTCTATAATGTTTTGGGCTGGGATATCTTTAACGGGACGCACGGAGCTGGTTTTCATCAGAACTGGTGCTTTAACTGCGGTCTCTCTCATCGCAGATCTTGGAAGACCATGTGGTGCCGTATGCCAGCTACATTAGAGAAAATTTTGAGTTAATGCATGATAATGCACGGTCACACGTAGCGCGCATTGTCACCGATTATCTTGAAGAGGTTGTGTCGTGGCCAGCGAGAAGCCCTGATCTTAACCCTATAGAGCTCATGTGGGGCACCCTAAAACAAAAGGTTAGAGCCCGTAATCCAGCACCTACATCCTTAGGAGACCTGGAAACCGCTATCAGGGAATAATGGAACCGAATCCCTCAAGATACCATCAAAACCTTGATTAGTTCACTAAAACGGCGAATGCATGCCGTCATTCGAGCAAGACGGGGAACACTCAATATTAAAGTAAAAAAAAACCGGCCAAGAGCGTGTCGGGCCACGCTCAGTGTAGGGTTCCGTAGTTTCCCGTCCGTCACAATAAGTGTTCCCACTGGTGAGTTTAAAGGTGGGTATCCATTATGTTCGCGCTCCAGCAGCGCTCCACGCTCCTGCAACTGCTCCCGGTAGTGGGTACGTGCGCGAACACGGAGCGTGCAACATTGCACGCTCCGCGGCAGGCGCTCCGACTCGTGACGGTTTTTAGCGCGAACACAAAGGGGAGCGCAGTGTGTCAAAGGGAAGCGCATGTAGAAGTGCGCGCGACGTATCCATTGCAGCAGTTGCAGGAGCGCGGAGCGCTGCTGGAGCGCGAACATAGTGGTAACCCAACTTAAAAAAGGCTATTTGTTACGGAACTCTAATAATTACGGAACACTAAAAACGGGCCCACAAAGGACGGTGATAACTAAAAAAAGAGTCATAGATTCCAACCACACATGGAAAGTTCGAGAAAATGTTGTCTATTTTACAGCGCCATCTCTCGGGGAATTGGGTTACTAATTAATACATAGACGTGCCAGAAGTTTTCGGTGGTAATTTTGGATTGCGAGAACCGATTTTAATAATTCTTTTTTTGTTTACGATGCATTCTTTTTTTGTTTTAAAAGATACGTTCAGGATAATAAAATATGTAAACGAAGTTAAAAAAAATGCTTGCATATACGATTATACTACAAACTTAGTCCAGAAATGATTTTGTACAACTTTTTGTCTTTTTTGTACAAAAACTGTTGTTTCCATCAAGTTCAAAATAATTTTCCTAGAAAGTCCTTATAAAGTTCTACTTTTCAGATTTTTTTCATATTTTCTAAACTTATGGTTCAAAAGTTAGAGGGGGGGGACACATCGTTTTTTACTTTTGGAGCGATTATTTCCGAAATTATTGACATTATCAAAAAATTATTATAGTAAACCCCTATTCATTTTTAAATACCTTTCCAACAATATATCACACGTTAGGGTTGAAATAAAAAAAAAAAACACTTCCCACTTTACATATAGGGGGGCTACCCTAATAAAACATTTTTTTCCAATTTTTATTTTACCACTTTGTCGGCGTGATTGATATTCATATTGGTACCAAATTTCAGCTTTCTAGTGCTAACGGTCACGGAGATTAAGCGAGGACGGACAGACGGACGGACAGACAGACATGGCGAAACTATAAGGGTTCCTAGTTGACTACGGAACCCTAAAAACGTGTTTATGATTAATCAAAAACAGTGTAAAATTATTCTTTTTATTTTTATAATCAATTTTTTTTTTTTATACATTTTATTTTTATGTTGTGCTAAAGTAGGTGTAAATAAACAAGTTAAATAAAACATATCAATACTAAACCATTTTGTTTCGTTTCGCTAAAGAAAAACTTTTTAACAAAAAAATTAAACCGCGGAAAAAACTGAAAAGCAAAAAATAATAAACCTTTTTTATTTAACCTTAACAACTAAGTTCTTAAACTAATGTAAATATACCTAAGTAATTTTGAGTCGGCGCCAAACAATCAATAAACAAAGATCACTAAATTGCTTTAAATTTAAACGGCGCGGCGGCGCCTACTCAAAATTATTTAGGTTTAGTTTAAGAACTTAGTTATTTATAATCTTTTGCTTTCCAGTTGTTTTGGCGGTTTAATTTTTTTGCTAAAAAGTTTTTATTTTATAATTTTTTGTGGCTATAATCTACTATAGTCCATTTATAATAGCATTAGAAAAAAGAGGCTCGTAGAAGCAGGAATGCAAAACATTTTATTTCAAAGTTATGATAAAACAATTTTAAGGGAGATGCTTAAATTCTAATTTTCTTGCGTTTTTTGCAATTTGCAGGTCAGTGTAAGGTTGTATCTTAATAAAAATAATATGATGCGCAACAATAAGAAATATGTAGGCAATAATACAATTTTAACCTTAAAAATCATCAATACATCCCTTTAAATTAGAATTGCTCCGAATTCGTCTGATTTCGCGGGCTACTGCAGCGCATCCACCTTAATTAAAATAAAATTCGGTAGAATTATAGTGAAACGAATAACGTTCCAAGTATTGTTCATCCCTGCTTCTTTTAGGTTTTTAGCATTGACACTGTAATTTTAAATTGGAGTTATATAATATAAATAAATTAAAGCCACATAATTTCATAAGATAAATAGTTAAAATGGTTACAATTAAGTGTGACAGCTGCTGTAAAAATAGATCATAATAAATTCGGCGTCTATCATAATGTAACAATGTTTATTGTATTTTTGTTACAAAGTGTGCATTAAAAATAACCTTTTTTAACTTCTTTCTAATGCTATTGTAAATGGACTATAATTGTTTGCCAAAGGGCGCCTCAATGTGGCACTGAGTAGAGTAGAGTACACAGTTACAACTCAGCATTCAAATCTGTGAGTGAACAATAAATCACCCCTATTTTCCCACCCCTAGGTTTGGAATTTCTTTTTCCAAATTTATATGGGACCAACTTTGGGGTATACCCTTTCCAATAAAAAAAGAATTTTCAAAATCGGACTACTCTGTAAAAAGTTAGGCGTAGTTTTACATTAAAATATATTATATTAACCTCCTCCGTTTTTTTTTCATTGGTTAAAAACGCGATTTGCGGTAAAACGGCAGGTGGGCCGATTTTTTTGATGACCAGTGTAGAACATCACCTACATAAAGTCATAAAATTTACGTGGTATGTTCAATGAAGTCAACAAATGAATCCGCTGAGTCTAATAATTATTACAAAATACGCATAAAAAGGCTGACTACTATACTTCCTTCTATAAATAATCCTACTTCCCACGCGAAAGTTTTTGAGGATGGATGGTTGGATGGATTGATGTTTCTTACTCTTTCACGCAAAAACTGCTGAACGGATTTTGATGAAACTTTACAGTAATATAGCTTATACATCAGAATAACACATAGAATACTATTTATCCCGATATTCCCATGGGATCGATACTTATGCGGGTGAAACCGCGGGACGCTGCTAGTTATTAATAAAGTTATGTTGATACTCTGAACTCATCGATGATATCAGAATCTGGAGAAAGCTCTCATGCAAATCTGATTAAAGTAATCAACATAAATTCCCAAATACCTTGGCATTATGTGGTGCTGACTCGAGCGTCTCTAGCGTGGTAGTTGGTGGTGACTCGGCTCGCTCCTGCTTGACACACACTGGCGTGGCAGCCGGGCCCGCCGGCGCCAGCGGTGCCAGCTCCTCCAAGCCACTGCCCTGCAGAACCAGCAGGTATAAATATCGAAAAGGATGTACGTTTTAAGAATGAACAATAATAATATTTCAATAAAATTTTCGGGCCTCTGCGAGTAGGCTTCGGCCCCTCGTACGCCTTCCAAAGGACCGGGACCCCATGGTCCCGAGGTATGTCAAAACATAATAATAATAATAAACTTTATTGCTCAAAAAATTAAAGATTTTACAAATTTTACATACATACATAATTACATAATTATGCTTTAACCACAAGGTCTGTACCGGAATGGGTGAGCCCTGCCTCTTAAACTAGGGTGACCTGTATCTTAAGAGACAGTGATCAGCTATTAAAAGGTATCTTACAAAATAAATAAAACATTGTGAGGTATGTCAGTTTGCCATATTTGTGTTTATATAATATCATTAATTTTGTATGTATCTTGCTTATATAAAGTATGTATTCTTCCTAAACATATATTTATGGAAAAAAATAGAGGAGAAGGGAGTGCAACTCAAGAATGTAGGAGAGTGTGTGTAAATGTATGTAACTGCACACCCATGTGTATGTATATGGACAGTGTGGGTGAGTGTAGTTATGAGTTTGCAGGGAAAAATAGTTATTCTTATTAAGCAATGTACTTATGTAAGTAGGGACTCGGTTTGTAAATAGTCCTGTTGAAGTAGCCATTCTGTCAACTTAGACTTTACTTGATATCTATTGAGGTCGCGGATGTTGAGGTCTTTGTGAGTTTTTTTGTAGATATATGCGCTAAGTGTGTAATGAAGGTTGAACTACTAAAGTACTTTATTTTGTGATTTAGTTGAGGCCTTTGAAATCTATGTTATTTATCAAAACAGTAATATTTTTGGTATATTTACGACTTTATCTACGGGAAATGGATTTTAAGATGTCTAGCGTCTTACTAACACGAAACAGAGTCTTGTTTCGTGTGTTGACAGCAAAATTTAATAGTTTAGTTTCTACATTGATTTGGTGTTCCCCAAGGCTCTATTCTAGGATTTTATTAATATCTTACGGAAGACCTCCTTAGTTATAATTACAACCTATTTAGTACTTTTTACCTCGTTGTTCATTTCTCAGTTGTTCAAAGAGCCTCAAAGAGATGTCAGCACGAACTGACGGGGTCCGCTAGGACCGATGCCGCCAGGGCCGCGGGTTGTTGGAAAAAGATACCGTGGCCCCTGGCATAGGCAACTGAAGGAACACGGGTGGGTTTTAGTCAGTAAAAGTCTGACACGCCATTCCGCTCAGCCCCGAGCAGGAGAGGTCATTTGATGATTTCCCACCCAAAAAAAAGAGCTAAATTTCGAGGTATTTCAACGTCTTCAAATTTAGAAAGAATGAATTCTTTTAACATTGAGCAAGTAGTTCAATGAATGGTGTACACCGATACTGGGCGTGAGCTAACAGAGGGGAAATACATCATTACACGTGTGACGTGCTCGTACTGGAAGCCCTGACATTAGTTACAATGTATCTACTCCACGCTTACACATGCCTACCGTTCCACACCTTGATCTATGCCTTGATAAAACTTAGTGGGCAAACGGGTTCATCAAAGCATCAAAATAATTACATTTTGGCAAGAAATAGCAATAGCAGTAGGTAGGTACTGTTCTTATTTTTTTTGCCAGAAACTGTCTGTATGAAAGTTAATTTCTTTACATAGGACTTTCGCATTTTATGAAGCTTAAGAAAGCTCAACTATTTCTACTCATAAACACGTCAGCATCAAAAAATAACTTTCTATTGAGTGTCTAAAATCTTTTTCCACATATAAATATAACACATGTAGTACAAAGTAGGTAATATGAAACAAGTTTTTATAATTCGATTAGCGGTTGAAAAACTGTTTTACGAGATGTGGTTACGCGTGCTGCGTTTCAGTGTTGACTGACCCTAATGCTAGAAGCAGAGAATTTTAATAAAACACAAATACTATTACTGTTGCAAAGTCGTTAAAATACTATTATCTTTCGACGCTTTTGTTCAATCTCATTTCATTCTCATTAAAATATTCTAATGTATGCGTTGGAAACTAGTTTTTCGTAATTATTTGAGCCTTGAGAGCATAGCATTTCTTTTATGATATGTCAAGTTCTGTTTCAGAATAACCCAATTGTAGTGTCATCTTCAATCTTGGTAGGTAGTTTAGTAGCCGACCGTTACAGAAACTATAGGTAGCAGTTAATATAAACAAGTTATGGCATGAAATAACAGCAAACTATAGTTAAGAGCTATTAAAAAGTAGGTAGGTAGGTACCGATAAATCATTGAAGTGCCCGCGAAAATCGTGCAACTAAATAATAAAATGCTAATTAAAGTTACCTGACTGGATAGATAACTGTGCGCGAATTGTGAGTCGCTGTCGTCTTCATCCGAGAGCGGTTCGCATTTCACTTGCGACAGTCCGTGGCCGGGCATTTCCTAGCGAAACAAATAAAAAACAAACTAATAATTTCGCCGCCTCTACAAAATTAAATACTGTTTCATAAAATAAATCTTTCACGGCGATAAACTTGAATTACAGTAACGAGATAAGAATACAAGTTTATGTTGACGATAATCGTATTTATCACAATAGGTAACAAAAGCGCGCTAAATCTATCCTGTGAGTACAAGTGTAAACAACAACGTGGCACACCATGTTCTCCCCGGAATGTCGCAGAAATCGAACAATCGCCATGGTATAAGTAGGTTTACATAGGCAATTAGACAAAAGGAAGCGAGCTTTATTGAATTTTTTCTCGATTGGTGCACAAATGAAGAGTGCAAAGTTGGATTCTCTCTCTCAGTCGCTCGCGAGCCAGACCGTCTCACGAGCTTTTTTAATTTTGTTTGTTTAAAGCCCTTATGCATGCCGCTAACGTAGGTATATGAAGTTCGATGCAGAAACTTCCAACTGAAACAAGCGCGCGTGACTGATTCAAAACTTTATACATAGAGAAAACTTATAAGATTTTAGGATAAGCGACTTTAAGAGATCGTTGTTAGCGTGTATATTCGTGCGCAATCACCTGTCAGACAGAGGTGGAGGAAAGTAGTGAATGTAAAGTGGCGCGGTTAACCCTCTCTCGTCGCTTCACATCGTTCCATTTGAGGACCCGGCGGCCGCAGCGTACGTCTGCGCGACCCCGACATACCGCGAGATACGAAAACACATTCACTTTCACCGTCTTCCCGGCACACGGCGAAGGACGGTGCGAAACGGGTGCCGATAAACGCGAGGGAAACGGAATTGCCGAAGACGAGGGCGCGAAATTCACTCGACTCACCTAGTCGGTCAGCGGTGGCCGCCGCAAGCACTCGCCCGCGCCACACATGCACCGCGGACTTGTCCCGACACCCGCGACTGCACAGTGACCTTCGGGAAACGATGAGATGTCGCAAATGAAAGTGAATTCGGCACACACCCGGCCGAGTCTGCGTCGCTGCGTGGCGCATGTTTAGGAGGTGCAGGGCGGGCGCGTGCTCATTTTTTCCGCGCCAAAGAAATAAAAACAAACGCCTTTTTGCCGGGAACCGGCCGCGCACCGCGCTGTAGCGGGGCTCCCTCTCACGCCGCGCCGCTATGTGTTCCACAGTCCACAGCCAGACTCGGCTAGCACTTATACAGGAGGCTGCCTAAACTTTCGAGACTACTTTAGATACATTGTTTTTCAATTGAGGAAGTTTTGTAAAACGGCTGTTGCTGTTAAAATTGGCGATAGACAAAGTCGGCAGGGAGGGTAGGTGCATTATAGCACGTGTAGGTATGCAGGGAGGAGGCAGGGGGTGGTCGGACGCCCGACCAGTCGGCGCCCCGCGCGGCGCCTTCTCTCTCCGCTCCGATTGATTTTTATTACAAGAATTTCGCTCGTGGTTTTTTTTTGTTTCCCGCACACCGAAAGCCTGGCGACGCACACAAAGAGATTCGTATAATTCGTTTGTACGAACTTACTAATGCTATTGATTTTTATAACGAAGCGACAAAGCTTGCGAGGGAACCAGCGCCGGCTGTATCTTCAAGTTACGAGGAAAAGTCTCCGTAGTATTCACTTCCTCGTTTGTAATAAGTATTTTGTTGAAGAATGTTTTTTTATAAGTACAATAATTTTTAAATATAAATTGGACGGTAGTTTTAAAAAGCTCTACGGTATTTCTAAAACATGTTCATTGACGGTCTAAATTAATTTAATCTTTCCTTTAGCACGAAGTTTTAGTTAAGTAATTGGATTTTCGCGAGACTTTAGAGGCCGTGAGACAGTTATGGTCGTGGTTATGATTATGATTAGTGTTTCAAACCAAACTGGGTTGATTTCCCTTTCCATTCTCAAACTTCTGTTTTCTACTTGATTCCTCAGTTTAGGATTTAGGCCTTGATGTTTCTGCTTTAACTTTTTACTCCACTTATCGCCACCAGGCAGTCTAGAGACGAATTTTCTGCCGGTCTGTGTTGCCCAATAGCCTAAACCAGGAAGTCTTCAAGCTCGAGTAAATAGGGTACATTTAGGGTATAATGCAGTATCATCGACCACATCTTCCCTTACTGCTTACCTACTAACATAGAGGGCAAAAGTCTGGTGGCTGGTTACTGTCACCCTGTATTATCATCATTCTACTACTGTACAAAGACCTGCTCCCAAGACTTCCAGCTAATGAGGAATATTGCTCTTCCCGCCATCTTCTACGTGGTGTTGCGCAGCTCATCGTGCCATCTTCTATGTGGTGTGGTCCAGGTAGTCCCACCATCCCCCGTTGAGAAGTCTTTCTGCCAGGGTGTTTTGGGGAATATACTGTGGTGTTACGAATGTCTGTCTAGTCTTTTTCAAACTATGTTGGGGTCAGCTTCTAGTCTAGCCTACTAACCACACATTGTGGTGTTACGAATGTCTGTCTAGTCTTTTTCAAACATGTTGGGGTCAGCTTCTAGTCTAGCCTACTAACCACACACAGTGGTGTTACGAATATGGTTTGTTCAAAAACCTAAAGAGTTCGATACCTACTAATGCTAGATACACTAATGTGTAACTAGCATTAGCTCCTCCCAATAACATTGTTCAAGTACCACTCTTTATAGATATAGGTACACAGATACAGCTGTAGTTAGTTATAGTCAACACTGACACAACAGCGATTGCATTGCACACACTTGATCGTCAATTGGTAGATAACTGGCGACTGATGGACCTATTGTGTGCGAACGAAGGTCGTTGCAATATCTCAAACATCGGTCATCGCAGACAGGATTCAAAGATTCTTCCACCTTTTAAGTATATTTTGCCAGATATAGATTAATATTTTAGTAGATGTAAGAAGTCATTTAGAATGTTTTATGCACATACGATCACAATAGAACACGCCCAGGGGACATGGGACTTACTTACCTACCCAAAACATAACTTGCGAAATGTGTGTGTGTGTATATAGGTACACCACTGCCTAACCCTTCGGGGAAAATCGGCGTGATGTTATATGTGGTCACAAAGTCACAACCGAACACGTGCACTAGGCACAAAACTACAAATAAATAAGATACTCGAACAGACTGGGATTTGATTGAATAAGTGACACATACCCGCCGCCGCCGTTGGAACATATTACTCTTTCTGTTTTAGCATGTGCGATCACGGGATAGAGCGGTGACCGAACTTTGTCTAAATAATGCCTAAACGCCGGAAACAACACCTGAAGTCCACTTTCCGTAATTGAATGATTTAAAATCAAGTCGCAATCTACTCTCAGCCTCAATGAATGTCTAAAACTTGTCAAAAATATAGGGAAGAGGTATTTAAAGCTTGAGAGTGAGATTAGAATGCGAACGTTCCTAAAAATACAAAAATTGTCCCTCAGGTTTCTGGGTCGAAAATCAACGATGTGTCGAAATTGAAACTGTGCAAAGTGATTTGATTGGCTGTTGATAAATAATTGGTATGCTTTTCATACATCGTTCCAAAACCGGATGTTACTGGTAGCTATTTATTTCAATATTTTCCATTACTGATCAAGTGATCACTAATAGTGTTTTTACTATAAGCTCAAATAAAACTAACATTGAGCAGGAGCATCCAGTTCGGTCAACATGACGATGATGGTAAATTACGTAGAAATGTAAAAACCTATGATAAATTCGCTTTGTAATAGGTATGAGCAAGATACAATAAATGGTACGATCAATTAGTAATTGAACCACTTTAGTTAAATCGGTCATTTCTTTACCATTAATTAAAATTAGTAACACACTTTTCTAACTTGTTTGGCTGATAGTATCAGTAGGTACCTATGCAATAGGGTATTTTATTTATTTAGGGTAGGCTGTAGAGTTTATTTAATGAAAAAAAGAACATAACTTTGTCTTAGCGATTGCAACAATCACGACGTACGTAAAAAGTAAACAAAACAAGTCTTCCAGACGACGCGACGAGGCGATAGACGCATTGAAGTAAGAAGTTATAGGTTTCTCGAGAACCAGTAGATGGCGCTATACGTTACTTGTAATGATGTTGTTACTATAAATAACAGTTATAAATTTAGACGAATCTAAAATTATGACTGTATAGATTAATATTTTGACGAAAAACAATAATAAATAAAAAGTATCTTATGAAATAAATCAAACATTTTGTAATCACGAGATGTTCCGTCAAAAAGTGGGTCAAGGACAAGGTGTTCTAAATACATAATGGCAGCTGTGGCATACCATAGCAAAAGAATAAAGAATTCAAATCTTTAACTATAAAAGTATTTATTTATCTAACTAATTGATTGTTTGTGCATTAGTTAATTATGGTATTTACTATTTTTCAAGCTTTCTAATTATTTGCTAATGGCAACATTTATGGAGCTTATTTTGGGTCACTCGCGTCGCTTCCAACTTGTACTTCGTTTGGATTTTTGTAGAGGTGCCTTTCTCTAAACTTGCAACATAGCATAGTTTTAGTTTAGTGTTTTCAATTTCATTCAAGAAAGCTGGCGGGTGTGCAAATGTGTTAAAATTAAAGTGGCAATAAATTATTGAAGAAATAAAAGTGTTAAAATACGTTAGAACAGTTAATGCAATAGTCAAGGTAAGCATTTTAATCTATTGGTGTAGCGTTACGGCTCCGTTATGGGCTTACTTAATGATAGGACTTTTCATCTTGAAAATTTCCACTCGTGAACTTTCGAAATAAAGTTCTCAGAAGTTTCTTTGTTGACTTTCAACTTTTCCGATGTTCGTCGTGCCTTAGCAACGCGATGAACTTGAACAGTTAATGTGTGTCATGAAAAGTTTGCCCAGAAAATAGTAAAACTTAGAATTTTCGTCGCCATTTTATTTTTTGTCGCGCTGGAAAAGCGGCCATTTTCTTTGTGCCGCGTCGCTTACGACGAGTCGTATGTGGTCCATAAAGTTAATTTAGTTAAGTTGGGGCGTGATCTCATCGTATGAAGTGATTCGGTGAGATAATTAACGCTATACAGTGATAATCGTTCAGAATCCAATGTTTGTGTAGTCATATTGAAGTTTTCCTAGTGGCCTAGTTATTGCGTGGTGTTGTTAGACCTTGTTTAGACGTTGCTTTGATTTATTCATTGTAGGGCTGAGGGCGCGGCGAGTGGCTAGACGGCATCATGGACGACGACCAACAGTTCTGCCTGAGGTGGAACAACCATCAGTCGACACTGGTGTCTGTTTTCGACACTCTTCTCGAGAAGGGCATGCACGTGGACTGCACCCTGGCTGCAGAAGGACAGACGCTCAAGGCGCACAAAGTGGTCCTATCGGCATGCAGTCCCTATTTCGAGGTACGTAAACTCATTACAATGTAGGTCAATTACAATCGTGTATAAGTTACTTGCAAGGCAACACAGTTTTGCTCTAATAAACATACCACTTGTACCATTCTAGCTTTCATGTATTAACAATCAGGCAGTGCATAGATGAGTTGGCAACCGAAAGTTGCCTCTACTACTTTTTCTAAACGCCTGCTTGCAATTATTCATTACCTAACATCATGCCAGTAACAGTTGATAACTTAATGACATGCTAGTATTTTGGCGCATTAACTAATTACATTTAATTGATTTTGGTGTCACATTATTGAGTCTCTTGAATTGCAAGAGAATTTTTACTTTTAACAATGAATTGTTATTTGAGACTAACTTTCATTGGCATATTTACAAACACAGCCAGTAGTAAAAGTAAACAAAGTGAAACAATGGTTGGATGATTTGTTTCAGAGTGTACTATCACAGCAGTTTGATAAGCATCCAATAATTATCCTCAAAGATGTGAAATATGCCGAGTTGAGAGCAATGATGGATTACATGTACCGCGGTGAGGTCAACATATCTCAAGACCAGTTGGCCGCACTGCTGAAAGCCGCCGAGTCCCTACAGATCAAGGGTCTCTCTGACAATAAGCCTTCGAGGCCACCGTCGCGCCCTGCGCAGACTGTAGCTGCACACCCGCCTCGTGCCCCCTCACCACCACCACAGGTTTGTGATAACGACAGTATTCAATATTTTTTATATTCTACTCTCAAAGAGCTATGAGAACATATTTCATACTGAAACAATGAAAAATGCAAATACATTCTAGAACAAATAATACAAGGCACAAAGAAGTAGATGTGTTTGGAATGTTGACAAGAAGTTGTATCTCACATGATTGGATGAGAATCACAAGTTATAGTAACATTCAGATGTTATACCTTGGCACCATGTGTTGGCAGATGTTGTTATGTTGCAATTCATCAACAAAAGATAAAGTTGGACTGCAGACCACATGTAAAAACATAGCAATGTCTGTTTTATATTAGTCATGAAATTTTGTAAGCTTACTTTGAATGAAAATTATTTTACATATTTTGAAACTTTCAAGACCAATAACTATGCGTTAATAATAATTCTAAAGTATTTATTTTTACTATAAAAAAGGAAATTTATTAAAAAAGAAAGGTGCTAGAAATGTCATTGCATTTTATTTTATATTTGCCTTTTTTCTATATTCGGGAAGAATGCAATCAGATGTATGAAAATAGAAATGATTTATTTTATACATATATATAACAGGAAAAATAATTAGTATTAATTAGTTACTTAAGTAGCTAGATAATAATAGCCATTGAAGAAGACATGTCCTTCTAGTACATGAGTAGTAAGATAATTATGTAGCATGGTCGCTGTTGGACGTCAACTCATGTTCAGAGGGGGAGATTAACAGCTTCTAATAAGTGTTCTGTGTGATCCTTGTTGGATATAAGAATATCAACATAATCCGTCACGAACATAGATTTGTTTTCTGTGTTGGCAACAATAAGTCATGCCCATGCCACAGTAAAAGTATTAGCCAGTCAATGAGGGTAGGGTTGCTGAATGTTAACATTTAAGTCCTTCTTGAGGGCTTATTTATTTTTAACTAGTGACCTGCCCCTATTTTGCATGTTTGCAACAATTTACTGATGGCCATATGTAGAAATATAAAGATTTATATGCTCTTAACTAAGTAAAATATTAACAGATTACTCATAAACTATCAAGAATAAATTCTGTAAATGTTGGTGAGAACTGCATTAAATTGTAATCATTAGAAGAACTAATCGGTCACACAAACAGCGAGTTTGTTTTAAACTTAAATAATAATAGATTTAAACATTTTAAACTAAAGAACCATCTGCTTATGAAATTATTTAATCAACAGTTGACAGGCAATTCCTCATAGTCAATTATACAAAGATGATAAACAAAAGTATATGTTATGTTAGCAGGCTCGTGATGGTAGTATAGACAGCAGCCGTGAAGGGTCAGTGAGTCCAACACGGCGTCGGAAGAAAGCGCGTCGCATGTCCAACGAGTTGCCGCCCGTACCGATCCCGCCGCCCAACGACAACGCGCAAGGCAACGGAGACGACGGCGCTTGCAAGGAGGAATTGCAGAGAGATGGCGTCGAGGATCTCACGCTCGACGAGGAAACCGACGAACAGCCCGTTGTGGCGCACAATGATGTTGTACGCAGTAAGTGTCGCGTTTTCATACCTCTTGCCTATTTTTTAATAGTTATGCTCCATTTCTTATGACGTCATGACAATAGTGCCCCCTAGACAAATATCTTTGAAGTTTTCCTTCAAGTCTAGTTTCAGTGTTTTAGACTACTAAGTTTATTTCGGTGTGTTCTCGGAGTAGTCGGATAAGAAACGCCAACTTCATCTAGTTTTAAAAATATGATTGACATGTAAAAGTGTTTCACTATATACAATAGACTGAACATTTAGATTCATAATAGCATTATTTTGTTTTGCTGGAAGGAAATGAGTTTATGTTCACATCCTTGGTATGAAGGATCTTATTTGATAATAAATGAGGAGGTGGAAGTTAGAGAGTAAATTTGATGCCAAAAACTTTAACCTGCCCTGGCAAACGGGGTGAGTAGGGCCATTACTGCCGAATTAAAATTTAATTTTAATAATAATAATATAATATCCCTGGACATTTCACACAGCGCCATCTAGTCCCAAGCTAAGCAACCTAATGCTTGTGTTATGGTAACAAGATGGCTGATAAACTACTTATATCCTTTTTTTTTTTGTAAATACATACATATTATATATAGAAAAACACCCAGACTCGGAACAAATACATGTAGGTCATACAAATATTTGTTCCGTGCGGGAATCGAACCCGCGACACGCAGCGCAGCAGTCAATCGCTTAACCACTGCGCCAACCGTGCCGTCGCAATTTTGAAACTAAAATTTGATACTAACCCCCACTTTCAGACAGCCTGTCAAATTTAATCTGTTTTCATGTCAGCAGTTACCATAAGATTTTACAAAGTTGGTTAACACGTTAACTGCCAGACAACAGACAATAGAAAATCTATTGTTGGTGGTCACCGGTGACCGCGGTGGCAATCAATGCCTTATTTTTTGTATTAATCAGACACATGATCTTAAATTATTGTTTCGCGTTATTTCCCCGCATGTTTCCACATCCTAAACGCATGCATCCTGGGTCTTCTACCCATACGGAAGATACGCGCTTAGACGTGGAGTTAGACACCAGTCCGGTATACAACACTATACAATACGCCCTGCATGCGTTAAAAGAATAAATAAAAGAAAATGTGCATAGGGTACCACGCATGCGAACGAAACCCACCTGGGCAAGCAAATCCGCGACCCTAAAGGAGCAATTAATAAGTTTGAAATACATATTAGCCCTTTCCAGCTTTTTGCCAAACTGGTCAGAGGTGGCTTTTACGTTTAGTAACAAACTGTTTGCCACCCCAAACATTACGATCTGTGTCTAAAGGTTAAATCACTTTGTTAGTAAGTGCCAACAGTATGATTTCAAATGATTATCCACCCATTTTACAGTCGTGCTTAATTAGAAAAACAACTGCTACATGTGTAAAACTAGTCATAATACATGTCCACATAAAATAAATCAAACAGAAGTGTGGACATTACATTTTATTGTAACATGTTAAAATAAGTACATCTTGGAATAGTTCATTTTAGATTTGCATACTGGTATTTTGTTTTACTTTATCCAGGCTTATTGACTGGTTCTACATATTAATTCATTGTAATATTTTATCAACTTAATACCGTCTAAGAGCTTCACACCTAAATCTGCATTTGGATTCCATAGTTTTTTTTTTGTATGTGATGAACTATCGAATCTGCTCTGCAGATAGGATCGAATCGCTTTCTGTGCGCTGAAGCTCTAAAATATGTTCATATGACATGTTTCACTCAGCGCCACATTCTAACATTACAGATTTCCAATGGCACATGGAACGATCTCAAGATGATATTATGAACTCGAGTGATGGCGCGCGAGACTCGCAAGGTAAGCTCGCACACGTACGTCGGCGCCGGCGCAGGCGGGCCGCGCCTGCCTGCGCCGGTGTCTCGCTCAGACAACATGTTGCGTTGACACTGCTTTCGATGTTTATTATATAATCTACCTTTCAACAAACAACGCGACATGTCACATGGGATTCAATTGATAGTCTGGGACAATTAACTTTTTTTCTATGAAATTTTGTCTCAATACAGGTCTGTTTGTCATATCAAAAATGTATGAAAAGTTAATTGTCCCAGACAAACAAGGAACGGATGAAATGCGCAATGTCTTCCCATAATTTGAAATAGACAAACAGTCATTGCTTAAAATAATCTATTTATGTTATATATAAATATTATATTTTCACGACAGTGGATATGAGAGTGCTAGTGTTTTCACATGTGAAACTACAATCTTATATTAATTAGTATCTAATATTATTATAAACTACTAATCTTATTACAGTTCTATATTTTATTACGTTATGAAACTTAAACATATTGCAGTGCATCAGGTAAAGGTTTTTTAATTTTGGTAATAAGGTTTTATAAAATGTAGCCTTTTCAAGGCGAGGTAATTGAAAGGTAAGTATAGGTTTACGATAATAATACACAGAAATTGTTACGCTTATGTTTGTGATATGGGATCTTAGTGAATGTAGATCATTGCATGCTTCAGTAATGTAATATTGTCGTAGAAAGCACGCGTTGCAATTAACTTTGGCAATTAGTGCAACTATTTAAACACGTTAATAGTCTAACACTGGAGTGGAATGGTTTATTTTATTGGTAAGTAATTTTTTACGTATTTATTGTCAATGATATCTTAGTTATTAAATATGTAGTACAATTTATTTCAATAAGCACGACACTTCACTTCGCCCACGTTTTATTGGGTGTTTAAAATTAGTTGGTTCATCTTCGCTAAGCAAAAATATCGTGGAAAACATTTTATAGCACAAGTGTGAAATTGAATGTTTGTAGAAGATTGGACTGTCTGCACGCGGCGCCCCAAATGAAGGTAAATGTGAATTATTTACATTGTCCACGTAGTTGATGGTTATGTGGCTTATTTATTTATTTTTATTATTTTCGTTTTTTTTTGCATTCACATGTGATTTCACTGCAGACGTCTTTTCTTAGCAATTCATGTTCAAAATTATAAGAAAAAATTGTTTCGTTTAATTTATGCATGTTCACTAGGTCTACATTTAATAGAATAAACAAAATTATCGGAAGCATGGTGAGACACTACCAGTTCCTAGTGGATGCGCATTTCATTTTTCGATATACTTATGCAATATTATTTCATAGGACATTTAAAAAATTAAATGTTTGAAGCCAAGACACCAGACTACAACAGGACATAAACATGGGGCATAAACAATGAAGTATACATTTTTACCTTTTTACATCATCATACACGACATTGCTAACAATACCTTACGCTTATTTACCTTTGTCTCTGCTATCACCTACTCGCGCATTACCTTAACAACACCCGCTTGTAAGCACAACATCAACTACAAGTCAAAATCTTGACATCTTGACTCTTGTAAGCACAAAAAACACAGGTCACCATCTTAACATCTAGGCTTCCTTTCATTGCGAGCTACTTTCCAACCTGTGTATCTGTGTCACTTACACTAATGCTTTTTAATAATTTTTTCGTGCTTTTCATTTACACTTCCAGAACTGGTAGAAATGTTTAACACTCATTACGCCAAAACACCTTTTCCATTAACCCGTGGGTACTTTAAGAACAACGACATTAAGCTCGAAGATGGATGTGACCAAAGTGTTAAAAAGAAAGTCAGAAAGATTGTTAGAAACAAATTGGTGACAGTACAAAAAAGGTCGAAAAAGAAACGTGATTTTGCCACAACTAAGGCAGGGATTCGTAGAATTGAGAATAAAGATCGTTTATACGTATGTTCAATATGCAAGAAGAAGCATTATAAGTATAGAAGGAACAAGTTGAGACATGAGAAGTACGAATGTGTCACTGGGCCGCAGTTTTGTTGTGAGAATTGCGGGAAAAGGTATTCTCAGAAAAAGACATTGATCTCGCACATTGCTCAGAAACATCCCAACTGGATGAAGGAGCATCACACAGAAAAATAATTAGCACTCGTTTTTGAAGCAGTTTATTTTTTTGATTATGTTATCATTTTGTACTTGTTTTTTTTATAAAAGAGTTAATAAGACATGAATTGTTAAGAATAAGAATATTAAGTTTACATTTGATTACTGTTTGTTAAGCTTTAGTCCTTTTGATCTCCCCTTTGAGATGTTTTGTTTATTTTTGAAGTTTTTTTTTTGTTTACCCATAAATGGTTAGAACAGAAAGTTAGATTTTGTTAAATTGTTATACTTGTAGCCACTTACTATCTCGTTAAAGTTATTTTTCATTTTTTTTTTTCCTTTTTTTTGAATATATTTCTTTTCGTTATTATAAATTTTGTTTTTATTTATTTTGAACTTGAAATCTATTACTTAACGCGCAACTTTCGAAGGCTGATAAACGGACTGTATTGAAATTTTTATTGCAGGAAACACGTCGCCGCGGAATAATATCGTGACTCGTAGTAAAAAAGTAGATGACGACTCATCAGAGACAACCACCACTACACTAGCGATACTGAAAACTGTGAAGTCTCCGCCGCCTCCACCGCCGCCCGTCGTTAGCGCGACCGAGGAAACCAAGGAAAACAAAAAGGTGGAGAACAAGTCTCCGAAACCGTCGTCTCCTAAGTCTTCACCTAAGTCTTCAACTAAATCTTCACCCAAATCTTCACCGAAATCATCACCTGATCGGCCGCATGGCAAGTCTCGTTCGTCCTCGTCGCCGTACAACATACTACCGACGCACTCCGCCCTGGCGTGTGCGCAGTACAAGACTGAGAAGGGGTACAAGTGTCCCAACTGTCAGAGATGCTACAACGCGCGCAAGAACCTGGTGAGGCACGTGACGCTGGAGTGCGGGCGCGACCCGCAGTACAAGTGTCCGTACTGCGCCTACAGCAAGCACCGCCGCAACGAGCTCAAGAAGCACATTGACAAGAAGCACCCGAGTGCGCACCAGCCCAAGTGAATGTAACCGCGCCGATATCACACCACAGTGCTTTACTAGTGCCTTATTACTACTACAAAACTACTTGATCTTCCTTTAGATAATATTAAAGTTAAATTTTATATGCGTCATGTTTACCTATGTATTGATAAATGATTGATATTCAATATTTTTTGAGCTATTAAACGATTAAAGAGTTCAGAGACTTTTAATTTTGTATCCGTTCAATGTCACCCAGTCCATTCCGATAATGTTCTTATGGGAAGATAAGTTTTAAAATCAGTTACTGTTATTTGGATTGTGCATGTATTGCATGAATTTAGAAGCTTCGCCTTTTATAATTTCTAACAGAAATTATTTTTTTTATATTTTTTATTATTATAACGCATTTCTTTGGTTCCTTAATTTTATTTTAGCCTTTGGTAGAATTAACAAGACTCAGTATGTAGTTCCGCTTAACTTATTATTTGCAATACCGTTAATGTATTGTATTTCAGAGTTGCACAAGGATAGCCACCTGCCGTCGGCCCTGCTGTCGCTGCTGTCGGCGCAGCAGGCGCAGTCGCAGTCGCTGGTGTCGCTGGTGCCCTCCTGCATCCAGGTCACTAATATCATGAAGCCCAACACCACTAAAGACCTCGTGCCGTATGCTTCGCCTCTGCACTTACCCAAGCTGCCACTCGATACGCTGAACTCCATTCCGGAGAACATTAAGGCGCATCTCTTGCAGCAAGCGTTCATGCAGAATAACAACATGCCTATCAAACAAGACGACACAGAGTCGGACGCGGAGTATGACGATACCGACGACATAGTGCTGCCAGAAGAGTCCGACACGTTCTACGACAGCAACGGTGGCTTCTCGGGGAACTCTGGTGACGACGTGTACGATACCAAACCCGACATGAAAGGGCACTGGAAGCGAGACGGCAACAGCTCGGACGACGCGAGCCGGCAGTTCGAATGCAAGCACTGCGGTAAGAAGTACCGCTGGAAGTCCACCCTGCGGCGCCACGAGAACGTGGAGTGCGGCGGCAAGGCACCATCCCACCAATGCCCCTACTGCTCCTACAAGGCCAAGCAGAGGGGCAACCTAGGCGTACACATTAGGAAGCACCACAACAACGAGTGGTACATATACGCTAGCAACAAAGTTAGGCGGAATAAAAAAACGTCTATTTAGTTATATTTAAGAAGAGAAATATATTTAGAAAATCTTTAGACCAAAGTAGATACCTAACCAAATCGGTACTGCAATAATTTTATTTATATTTACATTATTTTTTGTTGAAGACATTTTAATATACACTAAAGAAATAGTTGTAATGTGCACATTCCCTAACGGCATTAGTGTTAATTTTGTTGTTTTTGTTTTAGAGTTTATTATGGTAGTTAAGACTGACCCTAAGTATTTTATTCAGAAGAATATGACCCAAGGTCGCCGTAATTTTAAATATTAGACAAATGGAAACTAGCGTATAGGAGCTATCCTTTCCAAAGTGATTTCAACGTAACTGTCTAATCACCAAAGACCAGAGGGTCGTTGCAACCAAATTTTTGGACTTTCCATTATTTAACTCGAATTTGTTTAGTTTTAATGACCTATCATTCCTAGAAAGGAATAATTCCAAATTGATAATTTAGTGCAATGATATTAAATAATTAGTTGATATTACATTAACACTTGTCCTGCTCCGTCAGGTACCTGTAACATTAACCACGGTAGTTTCCACCACGGGTAGATTTATTTATAATGTACGACTAAATAGTCGTGACGAATCGTTAGTCTCGCTATATCGACTATTATCGACCCTATTGTTCATGTTTATAATTTATTTAAATTGTTTTCTTCCATTAATTTGTTAGTACATGGGACCATTTTACCTTGTCTTCCTTACTTTCTTTGTAGCAAACCCAAAGTTATTTTAATGTTGTTTATTTATTAGGATAATGTTTTGAAGGACTCTTGTCCTGTGTAATGCACTGTTTCGAGTTTTAGTGCGATCTAACGATAGTTTACTTGTCGCCATTCGCAGCAAAATTCGGAACAATTTGCAAATTAGTTAGTTAAAAGCTCATCAATAATGTGCCTACAATGTTACCTGTAGTTATAAAAACATATTTATTGATATTTTACAATATTTTCGGTTAGAATTTTTGGTGAACTGGGATATAAAATGTGTTCAAAATTTATATTTTTGTTGAAACGTGTTGTCTTGATATTAACTGATATTTACATGCAATAACATATTTTCATGTTTCGTTTAGCATATTGACTGTTGATATTTTTTGTTAAACTAGGATAACAAAGCTATTTGACCAAAGTCAGTATTAGATTATTAACGTGATGATAAGAAATAAAGAATGTTATTTGTTGTTGAAACAAGTCATGGCTAAGCATAGAAAAATAATGTTTTTGATATATGCAATATTCCCTTCATATCATGTTACGATTGCGGTATGAGGTGCAGATGTATGGATTTATATAAAAATTGGATGTTATTATGTTGTTTGTTAATGTTATTGGAGTAGTTATCGATTAGTGTGATTTTTATATGAATATATTGGGGTTTACTTGGTAGAAAAGTTTAATCAAATATAGCTATAGTATATCAGAACCAAATGTGTTTTCCTTGCTTAATTCACACTTTTGTTTTGCCAATTCCAGTATGTTACATGTATCACGTTTGTAACTTGTTATGTACGAACTTGTTATTAGGTAAGTCTTTTGTCACGCATATTATATCTGTTCGTAGATTAACAACCGCATGTACGCATGGTCGTCAATAAAAAACATCCAAACCCACTTGCTTGAGTTTCAACTTGCGCATGATGCATTATTTTCTTTTTCCTTTTTCGTTCATACTAATATAATTAATAATTTCAGGTAGACAAGAAAGCCCATGGGTCGGGAGACTACATTTCATTAACAAAATGTTTATTACAATGACAAAAGCTGTGTGACTAAAATGCTCCAGTAACAACCATGAGATTTCTTTACATGCCTAGTATTTTCAAAGAATTTGTGAGTCGCTTCAGAAACCACTGTAAACAAGAAAGTATATTGTGAAACAGTGAATCCTCGATATAAAAGGATATAATTATAAAAAATAAACGTTATTTCTTTTTTTTTGTTCTTTTTTTTTACTTTTCCTTTTTGCAAAGCTTTCATCACAGCACTCGGTGGACACTCACAGTAGAATATTATCTTTATTTATTATATGTATACCTATACATCTATGTATTTGTATGTATGTATTATGTTTATTATGTATATAACATGTATTTATGTTTTGCTTGTAACTGTTGTTAACCTCACGGGAATGTTGAATGTTGCGTTTGTGTGCGCGGCCGCGACACGTGCCCATTTTATGATACATCTCCGCGATTTCAGGCGGCGGTGGCGGCGGGCCCGAAGACGTGTCGTTCACTAGGATCGGGGGACTGTCGTGGGACCAGTGGTCGGCCCGGCTCGCGCTGCCCTTCGCCGGCATGAGAGTCACGGCGCCTTCCTTGCCGCCCACGCCCGGCGAGCCGAGCTTCACTTGCCCTGACTGCGGAAGAGTATACAAACTAAAGTCTTCACTCCGGAATCACCAGAAGTGGGAGTGCGGTAAAGAGCCACAATTTCAATGCCCGTACTGCGTGTACCGCGCCAAACAGAAAATGCATATCGCTCGCCACATGGAGAGAATGCACCGAGAAGTGCACATGAAGCCCGAGCAATACATAAAGCAGGACAACGTCGACGCTTGTACATAGCTCGACACACTCAGTGAATCTTAGTCACTAAATAAATACTCCATATTTGATAAGAATGTTGAACAATGATGAAATTAGGTTTTACATATCAATTTTCTATTAAAGTTTACTATTGATACAGTTATGAGTAGATACCGTTTTTGATATATCTATTTTGGCGTTATCGGATCGTTAGTTAAATTTTAAAAAAATACAACACGTATAGATTGAGAAGTTCTTACAAATTCCCAAGTTATCCCTATTGTGATAAATGTGATGAAATCTCTTTTGTGATAGTGGCGTCAGACAGTCACGTTAGATATAATCGCCATTTGTGAGGTCACAAACAGTGCCTTAAATCGTTACCTAATCGAGTAATTAACGTAACAATCGAAGTTATGATGACGAAATATAGATACCTTATTGAACTTGAACAATTTGACGAATTACTAATAGTATTCGCGCTGTTACATTATTGTAGCAGTGTTAGCAACTATTGCATTTATCCAGTATGTTAAGTCGAAAAGTGATTTTGTATAGTTACGGTTTTACTCTCTTTATTATATTTTTATGTACAGCATTTAATATTGTAAACTATCATTCCTGGTTTCGTGTACGTAGTTTGAGGCGGTAGTTTGAGTAAATACAAGTTGATTTTGGATTAATGTTGTTACCAATTGCAGTTACTATCTTCTAAATCTGAATTTATAGATAATTATGGGTATTCAGTTGTGATACAACACTGAGAATTGAGATATATTATGACTGGAACTTGGATATGCCAAATTGTATTCAATTTGTGAAGCACATCTCGTTGTGTTTTGATTGGGATTGATAATGTTGTATTCGGGTGTACTTTACGAACACACACGAGCGTGTATAAGTTCTATACCTACCTACTGTATATCATAGTTTTAATGAAAATGAAGCTATTTTCGCTTAGTTAGCAAGCACTAGTTCTTTGCCATAAATGCATGTTCCATTATTATTGTAATACTCATAAGTTAATTTTTTTATTTCAATTTATTTTTAGATCTCTTTACGTCTAATGCATTTATTTTATTTTTAATTTAAGCTTGATATGTTTCTGTCGTAAAATGTGTGAAGATTGGTTACAGTTTAGTTCCTCGAGATGAATATCTGCTAGTACTTTATTGATATTGGATATTATATTTGGGGCCAATTTGTTAGTGAATGCTAGGCCAGGATAGTGCCTTAAATTGATTGTTGAATCTTTTGAAATTAGACACACTGCCATTACAGGTTTGTTACAATGAATAAATTAAGCACAATCATGATGGTATGTCAAGGAAGTTCCGTTTATCTTCCACATAGTTTTAAGTATTTTTATACATTACCATTTAGAAATTATGTTAAGCTTAGGAAGTGGTAGCATGTATGTAAACTCATACCGTCGTAGCTCTAATTTACCGTTTACAGATTAAAGTCACCAGAAAAACCGAGTTACAATTGAGTGATTTTACTAACAAACTACCACATTAGATTATTATCCGCTGGAGTTACCATCATACAATCAAAATGTAGAGTTCACAAAGTACAACCATATAAATCTTGTCAGTATAAAACTAAGTGCCTTCAAAAAGTTAGTCATTAGGGTTTAAAATGTTTCAGTAAAAACGTTCGGTTCAATCAAGGATGACTCGTAACTTATTATTGCAAAATTTCTAGGTTGTGATATAATAACCGTACAACGTCATTAGGGTGTCCCTTAAATGGCCGAATTTTTTTTTTCGGTTTTTGAAACTCATAATTTCAACTTCCTACGTTAATTTTAACCCGTGCCGACGGGGCCTTAAAGTTTTAGAAAATACCTGCTTAAAGTGATCGAAAATGTAGTTGTAAGTGATCACTTAAAACCATTATCTATAATATAAAATTTAATCCCTATTTCCCATGGTCACGCCATAACTTGAGAACGACTTTACCGATTTCATCCATTTTTTTTTTTTTAAGTTTTAGGATACTTTCTGGAAGGTTCTTACGAAAAAAAAAAATAAGAAAAGTTGCTTTACGTCGCCGAAATCGCGGGCAGAAGCTAGTATTAGATAAATATGGATGAAAACACAAATTTATATAATGCTATTCATGTAATTATCCAAAAAGATATATCCTCTTCAGTCTCTTTTTTTACTGTCTGGGTAAATTTTTCTATGTTCTTGCACACGACGTCATAAGAACTGCTTCTGCGGTGCGATTCTGTAACCATCTCACCGTGAAAACTTAGGTGAAGTGAGCGTGGAGTGAGCTGTCATTCCAACTAATGCTAGGGATTTACACTATTGACAGCTCACTTCACCTAACTTTTCACGGTGAGATTTTCACAGAATTGATCGGCTGTTCTTCATCTGCGATAATCAAACCATGAACGTCTGTCATTAGTTTAACAGCTCTTTTGAGCTGTGACCGCCAACAATAGATTTTCTATTTTGTCTGGCAGTCAACGTGTTAAGCTAGAAACCTTATTTTTAGCTTCCTTCTTTCCATGGAGATACAATTTCATGAAGAAAACTACTGTCAAGTTTCAGTCGTGAAAATAAATCTTTAATCTTGACAGAAACGAAATCACTAAGATTTCTCCAAAACAAGATAAACACTCTTTCTAGTTTTTGCTCTAAAAGCACAAAAGCTCCATTCGAGCGTCCTGTGTTAGATGCTGTCGTATCACAGCACATTATTTGTATCTTATCATTCAGGTTCCAATCATGAAGCGCGTCTGATACTGCTTTCGCTTGATCTTTGCCGGAAGAGCTCTCCAACTTCGGCACTGCAAGAAGTCATTCCTTCCGACCACATGAAATAATAATTGTCAAGCGTACTTCTTTAGAACTTTTTACGTCCAGACCAGGTAAAAAGTTTCCATCTCTGAGCTATGAACAGTAACTACTTCGGGCACGTTATTCTGAAAATCGGATTTAATAGATCCCGCTCTATCTTTTTTCATTTGTGTTCGTATGCGTTGAATTGAAGATTTGTTGATCGGGTAATCGTCAGAACTAAAACCAAGTGCTTCTACTACAGACTGAATTAAATAAACCGAATCTCTGATGCTTAAGTAATTGACATCTGTCTAAAGAATAAATTATCAAATTCAAGTAGAAAGTTCTGCTCGCGACGCCTATTTAAATCTTGAATCTTGCTGTTTTTTGCAGCTTGCGCCAGACCTGATAAAGGTCCACTTACTTCTTAACACAATTAGGAACGGCTCTGGTAGGTATTCTAGCCTTTTCCAAGAATATATTGCACTCCCGAATGAGAAGATTTGCGCTTTCACTAACAGTCAACTTCACTTCAAGTATGTTGAAAAATAGAACTGCGACTTGACGATTAGACGGTAATGTTACACCTGTTAATTGGTGATTTCCTTCACCAACCAAAAAATACTTTTTTATTGCTTCTAAGTTCCACTGACATCTTCGAAATATAAAACAATCTGTGCTAACTACCCGATAAGCCGAGACAGTGACAATAACAACGAGTACGCGCCGCATCTGTGACGCAACTTGTATGGACATCTTTGCGCGCGAGTCTGAACGGGTTGCAATGTTCCGATTAATTAAGTAAAAAAAATGTTTTCGTGTGTTTTAACCCCAAATTAATAAAACAATAGCCTATGCATTGTAAAATTAAAACTTTGAAAAATAAGGGACACCCTAGTCATATATAAAAAGGTAAATGATAGACATAGTGCTTTTTGACTATAGTTTTTTTATAGAAAATATATACTCTTGACAAAACATATACAACTTATTTTTATACACAATAATACACAAATAGCTGTGATAAAGTAAAAAAAAAAACTTGGTAGATGACGCAGAACAGAGGAGTACATTTTAGTAGACATTACGCCCCGCGTATTCAGTATCATTACCCATGTGATGTTACGAACAAAAACTCTTATTGTATAAGAAATTACTACCTAGAATATTTTTGTAGTTATTGTAGATACAATTTACTGTCAATAAGAAGTTACAGTGATTAAAATGCATTTGATTGTATTTTTATAACCTTTTTTTGTATTTTAAATAAAGTTGCTATTCTTGGTATGTATTTGTTTTAATATTTGTGATGAAAGGGTTGGGTTTCTTACTCAATGACTTGGAGATTGTAGAATGTCGTGAGTCTCTTAATTCATTGAGTGTGGTAATAATAACAACTATAATATGCATGTAAGAATCTTCGTTCTAAAAAATTAAGGATTTGTTGAATTTATTCATTTCAATGAATTCACATTCAAAATATGTACTGTAACTAATTAATGGTACTATGCATAACTGGTTGCATGCTACTTTAAAATAGACTATAAGGGAGCTAGTATTAGATTAATACCAGTAGTACATGAGCAAATTAATGGGAGACATGGTGCATTTTCCTTAGCTTTCACACGGTAGCACATTTCTATCGGTGGCTTCGCTTTACACACGGTGGTAGCTGTTATGTGCACGTATTTATTTTTATTTGCGTTTAATTTCAGTTGCACAGTTGTACACTCCTTATATATTGAGTTATGGTACGCCTGGGTTGAGCAGCGGTAAGGCTGGGTGGACACTGTACGAATGCGTCGACTGCGGGAACAAATACAAGCACAAGGGCTCACTCCAACGGCATATAAAATACGAGTGTAGAAAACAGCCAAGTTTCAAATGTCCGTACTGTGTGTACAGGGCGTATCAGAAACACAATCTGTTGCTACACGAGCGCCATCTACATAAAGATATGCCAGAGAAGGTGGATTTCGTATCAGAATGACCCGCCGCTAAAGGCCTCCAATGTCAGTAATTTTGTTATTCCTTAACTAACTTTCCGACTAGTTTGCGTTTGTTACTAACGCGGTGTCCGATCACTCGCCGTACTTTCGATTTAAAAGTATGTTACCTACCTACCTACTTATTTTTGATGAGAATTTGTCTAGGTCCAAACTAATCCTAACTAATGTTGCGATTGTTTCAAATAACCACATTTCCTACTAATTCTACTCTCAAGAGAACTAAATCATACTACTTTTGATTACTGACAATCGGCTTGTGATAGGTAGTGAGACTACCACATCTTAGTGACCTAAAATTTTCGCATATCTATAGGTATGCAACTGTAGCGAATGAATCTTCAATTGTTCGATTTCTAATTCAAATCGAAGCTCCTCAACTGTGATCATGTACCTAGATAAGCTTTCCCCATGGACTTAAATATATCAAGAAATATTTTTTTAAATCAACCAACTTCTGCTATTTTCTTTTTAAACTTAGTTGCATGCAATATTTTTGTCGTATAAAACAGTTCTGCTTAGCACTCTACCTACACAAAATATATCTCTGTAAATACAGTATCGTTTATCCATAACAATTTATGTCAATAGTATGATGGGATTATTAATGACTTTAAAAATTCATCTGTTGCAGCTGTAACTGTTACCATGAAGCAAAACGTCTGGACCTTATACTTAACTCAAGACTTCAAACAAATCAAGAGATTGGTGAGAATATAAAGAAAATACAGACAACATTAATTTTATTTTGTATCCAGTGCAATCTTCAGTGCCAAAGAATTTTGAGTAGGCATGTAACTATAGATCTTGCCTTAATTTTTGTATCCTTGTTAAAACTTTTTTTTTTTTTTAATAATGTTAGGACTGACAAACGCTACACCGTGCCGTGATGTATTTATATGGAAAATTACGTGGCCCTGGTGGTTCGTTACATATGGTTTATTTACGAAACTAATAACTACTCGTACTAATGATAGTTAATGATATACCGGCACAGTGCAGCAGTTTCTCAGCCTATACTGCACCACACGGACAGCGCACCGATGGCAATTTAATATGTCCTACAATTTTTTTGCAAGTTAAACTTTCTAGGATGTTAATTTTGCCTCTCCACGCTTTTGGTTAGCTGTCTGTATGGAAAAACTTTATACTTAAAACTTGTTTTTTTATACTTAAAAGAAATAGATTACACCGCCCAACAGTATGTCTGTTGCATGGAATATTTTACATCATTGTAAGGTAATTTTTGACGCTGATTTCAAATATATTATCAGGTTTTTTTATATCAGCTTTAGATTATGAATTATGAGGGGTTTCTTTTTTAAAGGTACTCTAACCGTACAAAAAATATGGGATTGATATGAAGATTCGAATAACGTTATTGCGACGCACACGCTATTTCGAAAAACTTTACGAGTGGTACGCCAGCTCAAAAACACATTGGATCGAAAACCGTAATATCGAATGAAGTTGTCGCGAATACGCGGATTCGAAAAACTGTTTGAATGGTACGCTAGTACGAAAGTCTTGGCATCGTGGAGTTTCTTGCCGGCTCTTCTCCGTAGGAAACGACCAATTGGAACCGTGCTAGTTGCACGGTTCCAATTGCACCGTGCACTTAGCTTCTGACGTTTCATTAGTGCCCATGTTGGTTTATGTGAAATAAAATATTTTGATTTTTGATTGATCGAAATCGCGACCCCGATAAAGCCTTATCTTTGTATTGGGTCTGGGATTTGTAAATTCTATAATGCACATTGTGTTTTGACGTAAATTATTATTTCTTTCAGCGGTCCAGAAACGTTCGATCCCCGACAAATTCAGATTGGAATATGATATTCGCAACAGTGGATTTCGATCAATTAAAAATCAAAATATTTTATTTCACATAAACCAACATGGGCACTTATGAAACGTCAGAACTAGGTGCACGGTTCCAATTGGACGTTTTCTATGGAGAAGAACCGGCAAGAAACTCCACGATACCAAGACTTTCGTACTAGCGTACCATTCAAACAGTTTTTCGAATCCGCGTGTTCGCGACAACGTCATTCGATATTACGGTTTTCGAACTGGCGTACCTCTCGTAAGTTTTTCGAAATAGCGTGCGTCGCAATAACGTCATTCAAATCTTCATATCACTCCCCAAAAAAATATAAACTTGAATTTTCTTTTATATAATTTTCAACTGTTTTTGAACGGCGAAATGCTACTCTGAATACCTACTCCAGCATAATCGGCCATCATATAAGCATTCCAGCGACCCTGGAATCGGTCCTCCATAGTCGTACCTTGGTGGAATCGTTCACCCTGTTACAAAAACTCAAGCTGATACTATAAAACTGAGGGTAGATTCGAAATCAGTAAACAACCGTTAAAATATTTTATGCAATAAAAAAAGTTTGATTTTGTTGTGCTGTGCTATCACTGGGTGCTTCTATTGGTCAATCATAGATAATACGCGCCTTATTCATTATAATTTAAGTAAAACAAAACAGCAATTCGCAGGACAAAGCAAAGAGACTGCTGAATATAGTGTTTTTTTTTTATATATGTTGTATTGCAACTTATAATTTGCTAACAACTCCCGAGTGCTGAGATAAACTTATTAGTTCTTCGATTGACCGTTAGAGGCGCTGGTGAAAATCTATAGATATTTTCGAAAGACGTCAGTTACCAATATTTACGTTAGAAATCACCATTATTTCAAAGCGAAATAATATTTAAGTAATGTTATTTAGTAATTTTCAGTACCTAACAATAATATGAAAGACAAAACTTGAAGCAACATAATAATGTATCATAAAGTTAGCAATAACACAAGTATTACGTCACAACTAGAAGCAATATTACTAACTTTATATTAAGGTTCCTGTCTACGAAACTCGGTAGCTTAGAAGGCAGCTTTTATATTTAAATATACTTGTTTAGAAGAATATGTTGATTCAGTTCAGAAGAATATAAATCTAAGATATAGACAACAAAATATACGTAAGACATCAGTGTTTTTCGTTTATATTATAAAGATAGCATAATATTAATAGATTGTTATATTTTCTTGTTCTTGTTATTAATGTTTGTTTAGTGTGTGTTCCTTGTTACCAAAGAAAATTTATTACTACAAGAAAATTTGTGACAGAAGCAATGTAGGTATTATAGATACATATACAGTATTTCTGTTAAAAATGTCTTATTTTATTATTTGCATTTGTTACTGTTAAATAAGTTACCTTAAAGAGTTCAAATTTTGAATCATGCAATATTATAAACCAAAGAATCTTCCAGTCGATTCTTAGCCATAATAAGAAATTAGTGCCTTATATAATAATTATTTTATATACTATCGTTAAGTAAATTATTATGGTTATTTAATGTTAAGTTTTTTTAGAGAAACTTAAGCACTCAATCTGTGGTGTTGAGAAATGAATGTAACATCAGAAGTAATAATTATGTAATTAGTGTTCATGGTATGAGTACCTATAGATTAGAATTTTATATTTTATTACGAACTTTAACCTAGAGACCCACCAACAAATTAGTTTAGATATTAACATAATCGGTGGTAGATTATCTGACTCACAATTATTTTAGTCAATAAATTATAAAATGTGTTACGACCATGAGGTCAATTCTAATAAATATATCACCAAAGAATTATATTTCCATAAATATATCCAAAGATGCGAACCGATGTAATTAGTTACATGCATTTTGCATTATGTCATGAAAGTGACTATGATTTCCAATATAATTATATTTTAATAAAGAAGTTCCTTAATATTCTGTACAAGCCTGCCTACAGTATTTGAAAATATCAGAAAAAATATTATTAATCGTATTTTATAACTTGGTCTAGAAAAATATCATCCTTATAAAGCTAAGCATAGTTTCGGTAATAAAGTGGATATTACAACTTAGTGAGAGCAGCACAAAAAATTAATGTTAATTATTATTAATGTTTGAAGTATTTTTTATTTTGTTTTCAGTGAAGTCGAGTGTGTTTGGTTTGTTCTTTTAAATTGGATTATGCATGTGAATAAATGTTCTTGATTCAATAAACAACTTGTTTGTCTAACAAACACCTGGGACTACCGATTGAGTCACTTTCTACCAACGTTACCATTAAAGGCGATATCAAGTTAATTAATGTAATTAAATTTACTTACAGAATCTAATATTGACCTCCAAATGAGCCAGCCTTTACTTATTTGATTACTTTCTTATAAATATTAACGCTTGCATAAAGTGACTGTCTACACGCATTTAGCCTCGGCTCTTCGAGTAAAATAGTGGGCTTAATGGACTTTTTCTAAATTGTTGTATTTTATTCATAGGTAGGTAATTCATCGTCCTCGATCTTGTAAATATCAAAGTGGCCCAAGTCTGGACGCGTTAACTTAATTTGGAATATTTTATGAATCTTTATTGTTCTACAAAACCACACATTTGCTTCTAGATCAAGAAGATCACGTTAGAGACCAAGTAACTGAAAAGCATATAAAGTTAACGCGTTCAAGCACAAAAACAAGTTTTCCGGCATAACTCCAAAGAACAGAATCAGTTTGTCATCTCATTGTTGCAGGTGATGTGGATTTCTTTAAAACAATGATGCAAAACATGTTGCCGATTATGCCAATGAAGACAAAAAACTATTGGTCACATTACGACATGTCTTATCAATGTGAGAAGTGTAAACGGAAGTACAGGCACAAAAGCACGTATAGAAGGCACGTCACATACGAATGCGGAAAAGAACCAATGTTTAGATGTCCGTTTCTCGATTGTACATATAAAGCGTACCAAAAAACCCATACAGACGCTCACATCAAGACGAAACACAAACTGGCGCTAGAATACAAACGATGATCCATGGACGTAAAGAAGTATTAAGAATATTGTGATATTAAAAGTTAATTATTTTTAAATGAACGTGGAAGTTTTATTTGAAATGAATGATTTGCGTACCTACATTGCAAGGTACGGTGTAGTTAACTCTTGAAATCTAATATTTAATTAATTTTTAGCTCGGGTCCATTCTTGCTTGTCATGAGCATCTCCTTAGTTTCACCTATATCTGTGTCGTTATCTACCTATAAATGATAGGCCCAAAATTGGTAATTTTCTGCTTTTACGTCACGTTTTTAACTTTCTTTTGGTCTATTGTTTGTACCTAAGTCATGCTGGTAACATTTAACAGTTTGATCAACAAACGTAACTATTCCGATTTAGAACTAAGTATACAGTATTTTTTTGGACTTATCAAGACACGTCAGATACCTATATTTTATGGATTGACTTTTCTCATTTAAATATCGATTGATATTACTAAAATACTAACAACTGGAACTAGTAGGTACTTAAATAAAACCAAGAGCGTATAGTGCAATGAAAGAATATTTTATAGATTCCCCGCCATTTTTTTTTTAATAGGATAAAAAGTGAAAGATTTTAGGTAGCAGCACTGCTGTTAGTTCAAAAACCGCCGTTGTTTTGAATGTGTTAGTATTTTTATCCCACGAAGCGGCGCGCTTTACATGTGTGGTAACCAAGTGTACACACACTTCTGACTTCGCGATTGTCTCGAACGGTGCCGAGAGCTCCTGCACCAAATATAGATGCGACTAGTGTAGCACTATTAAAAGCCAAGGGAAGCGCCTACCACTGGTATGAAAGCAGCTTAGGTGGAAAGGTAGATGAAATATGAACATTTTGTAATTTTTAGGTTGTTTTGTTTGTTAAAGTCTGGAGGCGTACGATAGGAATAACCAGTATAGCTATTCACAACCATTCGACAGCCTATCGTTTCGAATATGACACATTTCGACAATCTGAATTGCCTTGCCCCCAACAGCAAATAGCTGTCGGAAGAATAGCGGTTATCTATTTGGTTGAAGTTGAAACTGACATAATTTTCGGGTTTTGGACTTGTAAACAGCGCGTAGAGGACTCCTGCGATAATATTGATTGATGTTCGATACGGTAGATACGGAAACGTCACTCGATACGTTTCCGTACCTACCGTATCGAACATACCGTATTTACGTTGTAAATAGCTATGCTGATCGAGCTGAACTCGAGCATGATCTTCCTAACATCCTGCTCTGGAAAACTTCAGAGATGTTAATTCTATAATATGATAACTTATACACACACACCCTTAATGTTAGTTATATAATATTACACTATAAGTACCTGTAGGTAATGAAAACAGACTTAGTTCTCGGAAGAGCATATCCTGTAGGCGAATATCTCTCAAGCGAAGACAACAAAGCTAGCAAATAGTCTCGACGAAATATGGGGTTTCCAATTTTGTCTTCGGAGAGCTTTCTCCCACAGTTTCTTCTTTTAACATCTTTGGGAAAAGATGGGTCACCGTATTTTTCAGTCGACAGCTGCGATTAATAAATTATGCCACTAAAAAAAAAGTTACTTGTTAAGAAAAATGTACGGATAGTGACATCTAGCTGTAAAATTCTTGGATTATTTATTATAGTAACATAACGACATCTGAAGTGAGCAAGTGGCAGTTCCTATCCCCATTTTAGGCCCATTTCAGTATGTATCTTGTGGAATAATCTGGGAGGGTACTAGCTTGTAATTGCCATAATAATAGTAGATTATTAACCAAGGGGATAAAGCAGTGTCTTCTGTCGCGGGTGACGGTTTAAATCGCGAGCGTAACGAAGGATTCGAGGTTGACTCCCGAGCGTAGCGAGGGTGTAAAAACTTAAATCACGAGAGAACCGAGGGATTTAAGACGAGTCCTGAGTGTAGCGAGGGATTTAAGTTCACCCAAGACTAAGACAGCTTAGAAGTGACGGGGCCCGAGAGGGCCGAAGCCTGCCAGGGTAGCGGGATCGTCCGAAAGGGTTACCGCTGCCCTGGAACATAAAGGGCTAAGGAAGGAACACGGGTGGGTTTTAGTCAGTAAGAGTCTGACACTCCCTTCTGCTCCACCCAGAGCGGGAGGAGTCATTTGATGATTTCCCATCCTGAAAATAAAAAAAAAAAGACAGACAGCTTTATCACCGAGGAAAATACTCTACTTTTCGTATCATTTGCGAAAAACACAATAATAATATGAGATAAGCATTTATTAAAAATAATGACAATTAAAAGTAAAATAAACTTAACGTATACTTATTTGAAGAAAACAAAAACGCGGCAAATTCCTAGACTAATATTTTTTTGTCGGAAAAGCAAAGGCATCAAGCTCATACGGCCTCATCAGTTTTCGTAATTTTTTTTAATAATCATAACTGCATAATAAATGCGTATTCCTTTTTCAAAAAGATGTATAATGCTTTATATACAAACTCAATGGTGTAAACACAGATGTAGTTCAGTATAAATTTCGGTAAGTATTCCAAATTTAAATCACATTCTCCCCCTAGAGGTGAATGAAATTCAGTACATACAATTTTCTTTCCCTGTTTTTAACAGAATAAAAATGACTATTGTTATGTTCGCTTTTTGTGGCATAGAATGTCACTTTTTTGAGCAAGTGGTATGAAAAAAGGTTTTAAACAACTATTATTCGCGGATCGTATTAGTAAAGGAATACAGTCAAGATATATTTTGTTTTTTTTTTTCCCACTTCCTTCCAGGTTTATAGTTTGCTCTGATTTACTCCGTGCGTCCGATGGGAAATCCATAATCTCATTCTGTTTTTTTTAAGTATAAACTTATTCTCTAAAACATTGCCAAAAATGGGTATCAAATACCATGATCACTCACAGCTGGTGGCATAAGTGTGTCCATTTTTTGTGCCAATCTGCACGCTCCTTGCTCCGCCTAATCCAGGTTTTACCCGCGATAGCAATAATGTCGTCCACCCAAAAAAATGGGTATCCTAGACATAAAAATGTTTCAGCTGTTTAATAAAAAAATGTTGCTTGCTCGACTCAAACCACAGAACACTATTTGACTCAAACAGTCGTGTCAGCTGTCAGCACTGTCAGCGTCAATGTCAAATTGACAAATTACCTTTGATTTGTCTAAAGATTTGACTGTGAGGAGAAGGAGAATGTTTTGTGCACGATTTTGAGGCATTTCATGTGCAAAATGAAATAAATATATGACAATAGTACGTGTATAATATAGAGTTAAATAAAAAATATCAAAATGAACCGCCTTGTGTGGATGAACCGATGTTACGTCAATACATTTAGGAGTAATTTGGTTATAAGTTCACCGATACTAGTTCCCAAAAAACCGATACAAGCAAGTTTATTTATTAGTCGCGGAGCCCATGACCAGAAGCATAAGATAAGATCGACACTCAATTATATGATAGCGGTCGGTGTTATGACCGTAGGTTTAAGTTATGCTGCTGTACCACTTTACAGAATATTTTGTCAGGTAAGCTAAAGATAACCTATGTTAGATAATCGCTTCATCATTCAATTCATATGTGGTAAACATTTAAATCGTGGGTTGGGCATGAGTCTCTACTTCCCACCTTGGGATTATATTATAATCATGCCAATGATGTTGGAACTATGCATTTTATGATACTGACAAGCAGGCAACCCAAGTGATTACTTTAAGACTTCAGTGCCCACTTGCATGACTGCCATGGTCCACTGTACTAATAAACAACTAAACCAACAACAACAATATGTATAACAATTCACATGAATTATTAATAAAACATCTTATACTCTGTATTTCCAGGCGTACAGTTATGGTGGGACAACCGGTCTAGCAGAGGCTGATCACAATGTCAGTAACATGACGGCTATCAAGAGTAGACCACTGAAGATCAGGTTCAATGCAGACACCGCATCCTCTATGCAGTGGAACTTTAAACCTCAGCAGCTTGACATTACAGTAAGTAGACTTGGTACATGTCTTATGTCTGTCTCATAAAAAAACCTTATTTCATAATGTAACATAAGATTTAAACATTCTTCATTTTTCTGGCTTCTTCAGAAGTGAAGTTTATTCTTACATCAACCTGTGTTGCAAAAAAACAGACTACGGATTACCTAATCACTAAAGCATGCACCATCATCAACAACTGCATCTTCACTTACCATCTGGTTATAAACTGCATACTTAAATTTTGTAATGGGTTTTAAACTTAATTAAATAAATAGTGGTCAAACAGAAGCCTAACATCATCAACATTCTCTCGTCCTTATCCCAATTTATTATGGGTTGGTGCATGTCTTTTCTTCTCCTATATTTCTCTGTTAGACCTCATCTCGGTAGTCACTCCCTTTCTAGATATATATCTTTCACACACAAACAGACACTACCAAGAAAAAAAGAAACTGATACCATTGCATCATAAAACAATTTAATTTTCAGGTAGTACCCGGTGAAACCGCTCTTGCATTTTACACTGCCCTCAACCCCACAAACAAACCGGTGACCGGCATCAGTACTTACAATGTGATCCCGTTCGAGGCTGGCCAGTATTTCAACAAGATACAGTGCTTCTGTTTCGAGGAGCAACAGCTTAATCCACATGAGAAGGTAAAAATATTTATGTTGTTATTGCAAAGAAAGCAAAAACGTAATAATATCATCACCATTGATACCTCAACTTTCTTTCCCATCTTTTTACAATAATGCTATTGTAAAAAGATGTATAAATCAACAAAAATTCATTTAATAGTCTACGGTCTTTGTTTCAAAACATTGTACTATACTTACTGTAGCTACTAGCTAGGCTTGTGGCTAAGTAATAACGGCCGCATGGGTCGATCGATCAGGTTAAGCTACGCTTGCCGCGGTTGGTCCGTGAGTGGGTGACCTTCTTTACATACCGAGACCCTTCCATGCCTCGGAAAGCAGGTTAAGCCGTTGGTCCCGGCTGTCATTCATCTTTGACAGTCATTACAGGTCGTCAGAAACTCGAAAGTCTGACAACCAGTGTTACGAAGGGGTATCGTATTACCCAGTAACTGAGTTGTGGAGGTCAGATAGGCAGTCGCTCCATGTAAAATACTGGTACTCGGCTGCATCCAATTAGACTGGAAGCTGACCCCAACATAGTTGGTACAAGGCTAGGCAGTTGAGATGATGACTTACTGTAGCTACTGGTACTACATTCATTCAAATCGAAACCAAATAAATAACTTAAATTAACTAATTCAAATAACAAATTACCATTTCTATTTAAAAACAATGATTCTATTAATAATTTCCAGGTGGACATGCCAGTATTTTTCTACATCGATCCTGAATTCATTGATGACCCAAGGATGGAGTTTGTGGACGAGATAGTGTTATCATACACATTCTTTGAGGCTAAGGAAGGCATGAAACTGCCTGTACCTTCATATGTTAAGTAAAGAGTTAGATTAGGATGGTTATATGAAGTGAATTATTATGTTTGCACTCACTTGTAAATGTTAATGAAACAAAGTCACTTATGAGATTCAAATGACATGTCATTATTTTCTGGAGTGACCCAGAGCCAGACGTAGATGACAAGAATTTAGATTTATTATGTCTGTCTTTACTACAAAATATGTGAAGCTAATAAGGTGAACCTACATTGGCAGCATTTAAGATGAAATGTATGCAAGTGAGTGTTGTGTACAGAAATGCTATTGAAATAGACGAAAGCCAGCATCTATGTTGGTCTTTATTTTCACTTCAGTTTTTAATTTTTATCTATCCTACTACTCGCGTAGCATGATCAATTCTATCTTCTACCAAGAATAGAAAAAGTTCTTTCTATCCAACTCTACATCTCTTCTGCCCGAGCACACACAGGGGGAACCATAGTTGAGAAAAAAAGTTTACTCCAAGTGTCAAAAGTAGAGAGTAAGTAAACTGTGTTGTCACAAACTCTTTGGCTGGCATCTTTATGCGTCACATAATCGTCACTAAAAACTGGAGTAGCAGCCAGCTCCCTATCTCGACTGGCCGAACGTTCTGATATACATGAAAAATTGGTTGTCATGCTTGACTGTAGACTGAAGAACAGAAACATTTCTTCTCTTCATCGACATGCTTAACGGAAGAAATCTTTCTACAATCTTTCATTTTGTCTATTCTTCCGTCGCAAAAACCCGTTTCTATGGTGGTCAGTCTACGCGTGCAGGTTATCCACTATATATTTATAAAAAAATAAGGATTTTTGAAAATTCGTCCGTACCGTGCCTCAAGACGAAAAGTCTGTAGTGATGATGTTATGGTACCGAAACGTGGTCGCTCACAATGGGCCTTATATACGCCAATGGGCATTATAAGAAGGCGAAAAGTCCCCTAAAGGGCAATGGAAAGGGCTAAGCTTGGAGATTTCCTAAGTGATCGAATCAGAACTGAAGAGATCCGCAGGAGAACCAACTAACCGACATAGCTCGCGAACAAATGGCCGATGGGGCCGAAAGGTTAAGTGGCGTTCGCGTACCGACGACCTTCCAACGCTAAGACGTAGCGTTGGAAGACCTCCCACAAGGTGGACCGATCACCTTGTGAAAGCCACAAGAATCTGTTGGATGCGGGAAGCGCAGAACCGTTCGATGCGATGTGCTTGGAGCCCTAAGTTCAGCTTTGGACATCTTTCGGCTGAAATTATGAATGGGTTAAATAGGGGTGAAAGATTGAGTATTCGAAGTTCGTCATTTTTGGCGTTGCGAAGTAACACGACTTGTATTTACTAAAGACTGAAAAAAAAAACCAATGCTATTTAAGAAATTTTATTGTGCTTAAAATTTCTCCTAATCAAAACCAGACTTAACAGACAACATTTGGACAATTTTATACAGGCATGTTCTAAAACCCCATTTACACGGTACCAGTTTCTTGCAGACGATAAAATTCAAGCAACAAATGACTTGCATCACCTAAATATCATTCAGACGGTACAACTTTTGTTGTTACTTCAACTTATGGTATGCCACAGGCAATGACATCGCACCGTGTGCCTCGGCCTTAAGCCTTGATGGCCGCGGTGACGGGGTACCCCCTGCGCAGCCCCATGCACTGGTCGCGGTCGATGAACAGCGTCGTGGTCTTGTTGCGCAACTCGGCCTCCAGCCCCGCGCGCACGCCCAGCAGCGTCTGGTGCGTGCCCTCGGCTGTCGCGATCTTTGAACGGAGAGTCTCCATTGTCTCTTGGAGGTCGCATACTTCTTTTATTAGTCTGTTAGTGAAGAAATGTTTTACTAAGATACACACACTAACACACACACACCTAAATTGTTAAAAGGATCTTTTGGCACTCCAATGGCATTGACATGACGCCCCCCGCATTGCTGGTAGACTTTTGGGAATTTTGTGAATTGTCATAGAAATTATATTGACTAAATTGGATGTTGGTGTTAGTTCCGATTTTGTCCATGGGCCGAAAGAACCTGGTAGCGATATGAGTTTTATATGTTGCTATAAATTCGATGGTGATCGTAAATGGATTTCTTCCAATCCGACGACCTCCTTTAGCCGTGTCATCTTCCGCATAGTTCACCTATCGTTTCTTTGGTGTTCTCCTAATCCATGTTCAAAACTATCTCCACGTCACCTTAGTTATAACGCTACAAGGTTCTTTTGGCACGTGGCCAAAATCGGAACTAACAGCGCCTACTTGTTTTTAAATAAATTTCACAAAACAATTACAGTCCGTTCACAGTTATTTTACCTCTGAGTTTGCATCTTCATGTACTGCAACTACTACTCGCTCACCTGTTCTGTGCCTCATCGCGGCACTTCTCGAGGTGCGGCCTGTTAGTTCTGGCCTGCAGGCGCGTGTGGGCCACCTTCATGGGCTGCAGCTTGTCCTCGATGGCCTTGTTCAGCAGCTCCAGGGTCTTCTCCACGTCGAAGATCTCTTGTTGGATCTGAATTGAGAAATAAACCTTGGTGGAATTTATGCTTCTTATGAGGTCGATAATGTTTTTCCCTGTTTGTTTTTTGAATTTCTAAGAGATATTTTCTGTGGAATTTCTTCCAATTTCTAAGCACAGTTTGAAAATGTCACACAATGTTTTCTCTTCTCTTGCTACCTAATCATGTCGAACTACCCCCTTTCTAAACCAATTACACGGTACCAGCTAAACCCTATTAGCTAATTTTGTGCGGCCGATGGGATTTCCCAGCAGCAAAAATGACGAACGTACAAACTAACTTTCAGCAATGAATTTTCAAAAACCTTCCTAAGTGCTCACTTTCGTTATAAAATAAACTCTTGTGCAAAGTTTTATACTTCTAGAGCGGTTCAGAATGTGCGGGAATTAATAAAAATAAATTCAGTATTATAGTAGTAGGTACAAATTGGATACTTTACCTTGTGCAGATGCAGTTGCAGCTTGTTCTTGATCTCGATAGTCTCTGCGATGCGGCGAGTGAACGCGCTGTTGGAGTTGCTCCATTGGTCCCAGATCTCCGTCGCCGACACGTTGATTAGATTCTCCGTATCTGGAGTAAACGGTGCGAGACAATTAAAGTTAAGGGACCTGCATTTTTACGGGATCAAGATTCGTGTTGAAAAAAAAAACATTATTAGAACACAATAGCCGTCAGAAAAAGACATGTTGCGCCGACCCCAAATAAATTCGGATAAGGGCAAGAGAATAATGATAGTGTTGTTAAACCATAACTTTGTCAACATGGTAATACAAACATTAAAATAGGCAAGTACTGCCATGGTTGTAACAGCTCTATATTAGATCACATCATCGCGCGTTCGTATTTCCTAAGATAGATAATGTGTGCTACCCACGAATATCACGGGATATGCCTTGGGGGCGTGGCACGTGGCGCCTCAATATTATAAAATTGTTCTTATGTTCGATCGGCGGCTGTACGCTTCATTCAGTCGCTTTGCAACTGCGTACTGTGTACTATTGATGCGTAAAAAATCAAAATGCCGAGTTGTGCAGTAATTATATGTAAAAATAGATCAAATACCATCAACCTGAAAACAAATGGTGTGTCCTACCACCGGTAAGTAACCAATTAAGTCACTGTTTTATATTTTAAATCAATTTTTAAATGTTTTATTAACTTTCGTCCGGAGCGACACGAACTAGCCCGAATCTTCCCGAACGCAACGAACGTTTTGAATTTAGAGAGGTGCAATCGAGTGCGTGCGACTGATTTTATCGATATGCTTATTATTGCAGCTGAATATTTTTTTACAGAACTCAATGGATATTCTCGTATTACATGTATAGTAAAAGAGCTAAATTAGTTATTAATTTAATGTTGTTTGAACCAAATTAAGACATTGTTATTTCAATACTTACAGTTACTCGTGAAATGTAAAAACTTAAATTAATATTACATCGTTGAAAAAAAAAAAATATATAAAAATAAATATTTTTGAAAATAAAAAAATATTTTGCGCAATATTCTTGTATTAATCACTAAATCGCAAGCACTCAATTCATGTCAATCATAAGGCCGAGCAGCCGCCAAAGTTCGAAATTTGAATTAGAAAATTCGCGGTCCGTCGCTATTTTGTCAAATCTTTGTCTATAATACTGAGGGTTTAACATTTTATTTCTTTACAAATGTGTTAAATAAGCGTTCAAATTAACCGGTAATACAATATTAAAAAAATATTCCCATTTTATTTTAATAAAAATAAACTATATTTTCGGATAGGTATTTATATTAAAAAAAAAGATATTATTTAAAGAAAATTAAACGAAGTTATTATAATACAAGAATGTGCTATAATTAAATATCGATAAAAATTATCGACCATCGCTTTCGACTCCCTAATTGCATGCGTGTGCATTGAATAGCAAATGTTTACAGGTGAATGCCCCGCCCATTCTATGCATGTGTGCTGTTAGAAATTGACTTAGTGTAGCTGCTTTCTTCTTAGTATGCGTGTTCAAATTTTAAGTGTGTGTCGTAAGTACACTATTTGTTAATGTTGTAAGTATTTGGGTGGGAGATTAGCGGCGGCACTAGGACTCCTTACTATTCCGCAATGAAGGCATATCTCTGGATATCTATGGTGCTACCGGACAGCATCTGTATGTGTGTGTGTTACCTGGCAGCATCTGTATGTGTGTGTGTTACCTGGCAGCATCTGTATGTGTGTGTGTTACCTGATAGCATCTGTATGTGTGTGTGTTACCTGACAGCATCTGTATGCATGTGTGTTACCTGACAGCATCTGTATGGCCTTGGCGCGCTCGGACTGCGAGCGCTGCAGCGTGGCGGCGGAGGCGGCGGCCCAACGCGCCGTGTCGCACACAGTAGGGTCGTACCGCTCGATGCCCGCGTAGAATTGCAGGCCCTGAGGGTTTGCGGCTCTTTAAGTTACAACTAATCAACTGCACGAAACCAGTGTAGGTGTGTTCCAATGCGTTGTCATACGTTTGACGTTCAATAACTGCTGATTTAGCCATTTGCCAATTGGTTTAATGATTGATAGCGTCCGAACAAACGTTAGATTCCGGCCATAAAATCAGGTTTCGGCCACAATTTCGGTTTCGGCCAAATCTTTGGTCCGGCCGTAACTGGCCTTCGTTGATAGAATACAAATGACTGACAGACGGCGTTGACTTGGGTCGCATGGGGTCCCGTTTTTCAGCGAGTAGGGATTTCTACGAAATCTATGAAATGAAATTATTTTATTCTGTAAATTGGATATCGGGATCACTTAACGTCACGTAAAAAAAAATAAGCTTGATGAGGTCGACGTTTCCTATCTGACTACTCCGTCTGAGAAGAAAGGCCGAACGAACTCACGAGGTCACAGAATCTTTTAAAGTCCAGACATAATTTTGGTCAGATCATGTGAAGACCATGTAGATCGATGTCTGAAAAGATCTGTTCACACAGATTGTGATTGTGGTGTATCACACAGATTTGAGTGGACCAGTCCAGTCAGTGAAAGCATTTGTCAGTAATCGTGAGGCTCAAACGGTGAACGAAAACATCGTGAGGAAACCGGCACGTCCTAGAACCAAAAATTCGAAGACATGTGACATCTACCAACCCGCACTGGGCCCGCGTGCCGGATTACAGCCCACTCCCTCTCACCGAAAGGAGGCCTGTGTCCCAGCAGTGGCAACATTATAGGCTGATTATGTATGTGAGGCTCAAGTCGGAACTTGAGGAGCTCAATGACTCGACGAATAATACCAAAGAAAAGTCATTAGGGTAGGCCGCATAAAGTACTCCAAAGCTGCCACACCAACATTAAAGAAGAGGAAAAGAAAAAAAAACCCAATAAGTGACCCCAAAGTTTTTAATACAGCTTTTAAATCGTTTAATAGATAAGTTTCGAATGTTAACGGGAAGGCGGCCGAACTAAGCATTCCTAACCATTTTTCTATATGTGGACCCCATTATAATTTACTGTCAATAGTTATTCCAAGAAAAACTGTCGACTGAACAGAGTTCAACTCTATTCCATTAAATTGAACATCGGTGGTTAGCTGCCTAACATTTGGCATTGAAAATTTAATGAGCTTAGTCTTTACATTAAACCAATGCACAACTAAGAGAGTGCATCGTTAACTTGTTTAAAGTTGACACACTGACGTTTGATTTAAAAATAAAGGGAAGTGTCATCTGCGAATAATACAATCTTGTTATTATGACTTATAAAGTAAAAAGTTTATATAAATTAGAAACAAGAGAGGACCTAGAATTGAACCCTGCGGAACGCCCATGGTGACCGCAGAGCACAGATCACATAAACACAGTGTTTAGAGCCTGCTGCTCTTGCCATTAACATTAACCTTCTGAATTCTGTTGTTCAGATATGAAGTCAGAAGGTTGAGAACCCTGTCCCTCGACCATAGTGATACATTTTTCTGGCGAGTGTATTATATTACGCAATCGAAGGTCTTAGACAAATCGCAGAAAATGCTAAGAGCGTCTTGCGACTCCTCCCAGGCCTCGATATGCTCTACAGTAATTCCGTGTGTGTAAAACAAACCTACGAAAAACAATGGACGCAAAATATATCTCTTTATAAGTTTCGGTTTCGACCGAAACTAGAACAGCATATCTATTCACAACCACTCGATACGCTTCCGTACCGTATCGAACATCAATCAATGGTATCGTAAGAGTCGCCTCCCTAAACGCTGTTCATAAGTTTAAAACTCTAAAATTTAGGCAGTTCAAATAGACGACCGCTATTCTTCCGACAGCTGTCTGCTGTCGGGGGCAAAGCAAATCAGGTAATCGACGTGTGTCATTTTCGATACTATAGCCTGTCGGATGGTTGTACAGAAGTCGAATATTTACGGTTTCAACCGAAAATCATGGTTCGGTCAGGTACCTACTAATAATTTATAAATTCTGCAAAAAATAAACTTGGCGACTGAATGGACATTGCACAGCAGATGATATCCAAATTGTAGGTGGATTTATCCACATCTGGATACTTATTAACTGTTCCAAACCATCACGATTGCATTCTTCACCTACCTTAGAGAAGTTGTTGAGCTGATGGCACATAGAGTCGATGCCGAGCGCGTACTCCTTGTTGCGCATATCAGTCTCCAGCTCGTGTTGTGTCGCGCGACAGTTCTTAGACTGCGCCCGCACCTGTAGGACAAACACCAAATTTGAAATTATACGTAACGCCATTTTTGAATTTTTGACCTCTGTCGTTTATAAAAGTCCAAGAATCTGTTGGCAATATTCCAGCTAATTTGATTAGTGTAGCATAGATAAAACTAGGTTCCACTTATTACTCTTCGCCCATTTACCTACCTTTTTGATTTTCCACGGAAAATTATTTGTTTTTGGTTCACCAGTCTATTATTACGGTCAGTCAGTATAAGTGTGTATGGTGGCACTCATACCTTTTCGAGCATATTCCGGAACTTGTTCTGGCACTCGCGCAGAATGGCTACTTCTCTGAGTAACGACTGTTCTACAGCATCGTGCACCTGCTCCAGACCTACCGGCAGAACAATAAGTGATCTAAATTTGTTTATCACATTAGGCTGAGAATCATCACTTTTTGAACGGCAAAATTACCTAGGAAAACCCCCAAAACGCCCTTCACCCTTCCTAGAGTTTTAGCTGCTTAGTCACGAACAGTTTGTTCGGATGGTGGATGGTATGCTATGGACCAAGTTGGATTCCGCTCAAGTTTTCACCAGTGGTCCGTAGTGAAGAAAACTTTGATTTGAATCTTCATGCTTTAAATCAAATCATGGAAAAGCACAGAATTTAGAAAACCTTTCTATTTGGCATTTCTAGACCATACAAAGGCTATACAAGATGTCGAGTACATTTCTGAAAGTTCCCGCCGCACTCTGCCACGAACTTACCCTGCCTCTTCTCCCTGTGGTACAAGCATTCCTGCACGATATGCAGTGGGCCCTCAATGCCGGCGATGGCTCGCTCCAGCTGCCTTCGAGTTTCATTGAGCTTCTCGCACGTGGATACTAAACGTTCCATCTCTATTGAGACCTATTAATATAACACAGCTTCTGTTAATAAGGAGGGACTGAAATTATTGTGGAAAGTGTACAAATAAATGTGAGAGAGTCGTGATGTTTTCGAGTAATGTATTGTGTCTGAAAGTGTTGCAGTCCTCCAGAAAGTGATATCTTTGTGCGGTGCCGTAAAATAATGGATCTTCTACGTGAAGACGCAAGATTGATCAGCAAGTCAGTTAACATGTAAGGTAGCAAGTTAAGAGGACTTCTGGCAGTATGCAAGCGCGATATATAGATAAATTCGCTGCTTCGCTTCCTTTCTGAAGAGGACGCGTGGCATAAAATCGTGTGATATCTCTGGCTTACCTCATTCCTCCAAAAGGTAGTGTCGGTGATTCGTTCACCGATCCTCCTACCGGAGTCTCTCTGGCCCTGTGTGCCGATCTCATCGGTTTCCCTGTAATACTCCCACATCAGTTAGACTGTAGTCCAATACACAAACAATTTTCAGAAAAGATTTCGTATTTTATGAAGTCATGACGCTAAAGTTGTAAGCTTTGGTTTTCATGTTTTTCCAAAAAGTTTTCGTTTTGCATCCATTTTTTTAGCCATGCGGTTGTCCTTACCTCAGCATCCTCATGATATCATTCCTAACACGTTCGGAGAAGTTCCTCTTGGCATCAGACTCGTTATAGTTCTTGATGCTGTTCTGGTTCCACTCGTACTGCGTGTATCGAGTGTATAGAGCTGCTCGGGCAGCATGTTCAGGGCTCCGATCGAACCCGGTGACCAGGTTAGGGAAGCGCAACGGCTCCGCAGCCATGCCGGCCGGAGTATAGCACGGGTCCACCATGGTATTGGTTATGGGCTGTGCTGGCCTGGTGAAAAAATGAGATTCGTAATTTATTTTATGTGTAATCCATATAAATTACATTATGGTAATTACATAAGGTATATAATTATGGTATTTTAAAGAGATAAGTGTTTTTCTTCTGAACCTATTTAAATAAATAAATATCATTTCATTTACATATTCAGTTATTTATTTTTTTTTACTTTTTCCTGCACTGATTCGGTTATCTTGTAGAAGTTGTAGGTATTGAAGTTATCGGAGATTGATAAAAAATAAAAAGCAGTCTTACATGGGAGTCACCTCGATTTCCTCGTATCCCATGATAGGCCTCCATGGGTGTTTCTTCGGCGAGTGGAAGCAGTAGCCGACTTGTGGGGGCACACTGGGAGCCCCCACGATCTCTTTTACCGGGGACCATTGTTGGAGTTGCTACAAAATACATAGGTTAAAGGAAAAGTCTAAATTAAATAATTTTAAAATTAACATTTTCAGAACTAGTTATTTATTACATTACCGTGCACATAGACACTTCCTTGGCCATTTTGATTATTGTTTAATAAAAACGTGTAAAAATTTGGAAGATTTTATAATCATTTGAATCAAACAAAATAGGAAATTCAAAATTGAAAATTTTCGTGTTGCTGAATTAGACAACCTGACGGAAAGAAAAAAGTATTTCCTAATCCTACTAAAAACGATGCATTCGGGTTTCAGCAAATTCATATTAATTTTAAAGTGCTAGGTAACTTTCAAATAGGTCGGCTTTTACCTATTTTTTAAATAATAATAATAGTAATTAGTTTTGTCTACATTTAAAGTAAGCAAGTTTTGAGCCAACCAGTTGGTAACAAGGTTGAGTCCGGATTGTGCATGCTGGAATACCAGCTCCCAGGAATCTCCATGGAATAGTAGGGCAGTATCATAGGCATATGTGAAGATGGATGCATTGGGAAATGTTAAGCGGCAGAGCTCATTTATATAAATAAGAAAAAGGGTTGGGCCGATAATACTGCCCTGGGGGACCCCGTATGATATGGGGAGCTCGTCGCTTGTCCAATCTCTGATCCTGACGTATTGTCGCCTACCCGTGAGGTAACTCTCGAAGAGAGCAAGTTGAATGCCTCTAATAGCGATCCGTTCAAGTTTAGCAATAAGATTGGGGACAGATATCGTATCGAAGGCTTTCGCGAGATCTTCTGCTTTTTATCCAGATTGGAGATGTTAGTGGTTAGGTCTAGCACAGCATTATTTGTAGAAATTCCGGAATGGAAACCATATTGAGATGAAGAAAGAAGATGATTTTGCTCTAGGTACTTAACCAATCTGTTATTCATGAGCCTCTCAACTAATTTTGAAAGTGTAGGCAAAATTGATATGGGTCTGTAGTTATTTGATCGATCGCTGTCAGCTTAAGCGCATTTGGAAAGATGCTGGAGGTAAAAGCTAAATTACATATATGAGTCAGATGGGGGGTGAGATGATTCTTAAAACTCTTAAGAAACGTGCCTGATATGCCATCAGAACCCACCGCACAATGTCAAATGTCTTTAAAACAAATTTCGGGCGCTGGTCCCGGATCTTTGGAAGGCGTACGAGGGGTCGAAGCAGATGCCCCTTAGACAATTTTAAGTGATAAGGCACAAATCGCCAATTATCCCTGTAGGCTGAATGCACTATGAAAGTGCACCTAAAGACAACACCCGGTGCACGACTATTGCAGAACATGGAATATTATTATTTGCACTAACTTCCCAATAAAAATAGCCAATCCAAATAGCCCTATAAAAGGCGTATTGCACATCACTGTACTCGGACACCTCCCTGTGGTTTAGATATACCCAAAGGGCTTGGAATGCTCTGCGTACCTATCCAATATAAAAATGCGTTCAGGGTGCTTTTGCGACTGCTACGCTTCTGCAGGGTGTCGGCGATGTTTGCCGACGCGCGCGCTGACAGCTTTGACGCAGTATGGTGCAAGAAATCTGCCTCGTTACTTCGCAGGTTGCGTGACAGTCCCAACATCATTCTGCACTCGATAGCTGCCCGGGGAAGTCCGCTTGTGTGGGCATTAGCCGATCGAACAAAATCTGTTTTAGTTATTAAGTACTAACATAAGTAAAGTAAGTTTGCTACTAACACGATGGACCTCATTTGTAGTCCGAACAAATAAATGATTATTATTATTATGATTTGGCAGAATACGACCAGTAACAACAAAATCTAATAATAATTCAATGGTGAACGCAGCTCATAATGTCCAACCACACAAAATTAGTGACTGACACTGACAGTTTTTAATGTCTATGTCAATCACATTTTACGTGCATTTTACATTTCATTTATCAAAACTATTTTGACATTATTCCGCTCTTAGTAGGATTCGCAGATTCACGACGTTCAAATCATTTTAATTAATTAATACAGCGTTTTTTATTATTTAAGAATAGGGATATGTGTTATTAGCTGTAAGCAAACATGAGTGGTGTACCAGACAACGCGCCACAGCGTAAGTAAATAACCAATGAAAGTGTTTCATGAAACCCTAGACTTCTTCGTAAAACCCTGCACTTTTGTGTTGTAGATTGTCCTGGAACCCAAAGTGACGATGCTGGGAAAGCCTCAGCGTGCGCTGGATGCCCTAACCAGAACATTTGCGCTTCGGGTAAGTGTTTGAACAAACATTGATATTGCATCAGTTATTTGTTCAGTCTTAGTTGTAAGTGCTATATAATCTGCTGCTTTTATTGGCTAATTGCAATGCAACTATTATAGATACTTCTATCTGGATTCCTATTACTTTTAAATTGGCCATAATGCTTGCTTAGGTTGAAATTTTCTGTGGATTGTTTCACTGGTGGACCATACTACTGATTTTGATTAATCAGTGTGCTGCCTTTGGCTTCCATGCATGTTTTGAAGGAGAAGCTTCTAATTTCATTAAATTAGAAGCTTCTCCTTCAAAACATGCGTGGACAACCACCTTCAATCAAGGAATGACAAAGCAATATTATTTACTCATTCTTGAATTTATAGAATAATATCTGAATATGTTACAAGCACCTGAACTAAGACTTTACATACACATTCGTTTGCTTTCTTTTCTTTTTTTAAAAAAACGTTGCCCCACACTAGGAATTTTTCCTGTATTGTGGGTGCATTTACAAACATTTAAACTCACATACACAAACAGCCAGAGCCGGAACAACTACCTGTAGGCAATACAATTATTTGTTCCGTGCGGGAATCGAACCCGCACCAACCGTGTCATCTAAAGTCTGCCTTTGTACAGTATTTTTATACTTGTGCATAAGTTTGAATAAATAAAATGTGTTTTCATAGATCATTCAGAATATAGAATCAATAACTTTGAGATCATGTTTGTAATCAGTCTGTCTTATCACAGTTACGACTCTTCAAACATTATTACTAACAGAGGACTATTCAAACATTTTTTGTTTTTTTTTTTTTTGAAAAAATGTTTGAATAGCAAATGTTATATATTTTTATTATAACTTGACTAATCTATTCACAGTGACAGTATTGACACAGTCAGTCAATACAGTATTAAAAAATAATGAAAAAAGATTAAATAGGTTCCAATTGTGACTTGGAAAATATGGTTGTAAATAAGATTTATTTGATGTCAGTACCTTACCAGATTGTATCCTGTTCAAAATCAATGTTGTTTAACACAATGTTTTTAACAGGATATGATTGAATACATTGATACAATATCAGATAGCATAAAATAATACTAATATAAAAATTTACTTTATTTTTACCAGGCGCAGTAGCAGGACCAGACCCTGCAATTCAATTAATTAAGGAGCGGCTCTCAAATGTGAAGCACAAAATATTAATCCTCTCAGGAAAGGGAGGAGTGGGCAAGAGTACTATCACATCTCTACTTGGACATGCACTGGCTGCTAGGGATGCTGATACCAATGTAAGTTAAACTATAACATAGAATAGTACCAATACTGTGATAACCACTCTCACCACAACCCAGTTACTGGGCAAGATACAGTCTTGTCTCGTCTGTAATCTATGGAGGACAGATAGGTAGTCGCTACCATGTAACCTACAGGTAATCAGTTGCATCCAGTTAGTCTGGCCCCGACCCAACATAGTTAAAAAAAGGCTAGGCATGTATTGTTATGCCACATTAAAAAAAATCTATCCATCAACATCCCTGCAATCTTGGGTTAGTAGCCTATGACAATCATGCAGCTGGCCTTTGGGGCATTAAATTATCACAATTCTACAGGCCAGCTAACTTTATACAAAATGGTCCTGCAATAAAACATATCCTTAATCCATAGATGGAACAAATAACCACTGAAAAGGTTGTTATCTATGTTTATTTACTTTTCACTTCAAATTTTATGAGGTAGGTGTTATCTTTATGTGATGTTGACCTTCATTAACTTAGCGATGGTGTATAGATTAAATATAACCCAAGCATGGTAAAACTAATAATGTAAACTATAGCTTCCCTCGTCTATTAAAAACAAAAAACAATCAAATGGCGTCAATCAATCAATTTCAATGTTTATCTTGTGAAGCCAGTGAACTTAAGGCAATGCACTTTGATGCACTTGGATGACTTCTTGGGTTTAATTTATTTAGTAGATGGTTGTTACTTTTTATAACGCGTGTGATAGGGGGCGTGTTTGATCCTTGGATAACCCCTCTGATATGTTGTTGTAATTATTTGTAGGCACACTAAAAACTGCAGAATTCATTATTTTCACCGATTGATGTGTTCCATGTTTGTACAAATTGATTGTTTATTTATTTGAAAAGCTTGTGCCAGCTGTTCAATTACACACCAATTAAAACGTCACGCTGCGACAATACGTACTCGGAGAACAGTAGTAGTTAAATGACTATTGAAATAACATTACAACATAATCTTACCCTATTATATGAAAAATAACATTAACATTACCCTATTATATCTTGACCGTCTTTCATACGCGTTTCCGAAATCCATTTTCGCGGCAAAATATTTTGATTTTCAAACAGAGAATTAAGCACAGACAACACGTGTATTGATTCCAAAAGCGCGGTGCCGAAGAATTCGCACAGTACAGCCAGACGGTGGTACTGCCTGGTACAACCTTCGTCGTGGGTGGTATATAGGTCAGGTTTTATGGGGTAATTTATTATAGTCGATGCATTAGTAGTTGTATGCATGGTTATTTTGTATACTTTTACGAAAACATAGATCTAAGATATTTTTATATGAATACGAATTACCCATTACCCGCTGGATGTGAGAAGCACAAAACCGGTCCGTGTGGCGATCCTTGGGTGGGTTAGGCTATGTCCAGCAGTGGACATCTTTCGGCTGAAATGATGACATGATTGGCCCAAAGGCACTGTTGTGTGTCTAAGCTCAAATCACTTATATCTTCTCAGACACTATATTGAAGATAATTAATAGCTAACCACTGGTTGCTGGCTGGCTGCTGGCTGATGGGACTAAGTTAACTCTCAACAATGACGGTCGAATCGTCACTATTGGGAGATAACTAAGCCACTAAACATTGGCATGACAGTTATCATTGCATATTGATAATCTTGATTACTTTTAGGTGGGTATATTAGACGCAGACATCTGCGGGCCCAGTCAACCTCGAGTGCTCGGAGTAAGAGGGGAGCAAGTCCACAACTCTGGATCAGGATGGTCGCCTGTTGTAAGTATAAAAAAACGAAAGATTGGTTTTAAACCGCTTCAATTGAAGAAACAGACATCTGCCAACCCTCACTGGGCCCGCGTGGTGGTTTACGGCCCGCGCCTTCTCACCGAGCGGAGGCCTGTCTCCCAGCAATAGGAACATTATAGGCTGATTATGCAATTAAAGAAAATGAATAAATAAAGAAGATACATCGCGTTTAAGGACCGCCTTTTCTAGCAAAGGTTTGCCATCTGCAATGTGTCGAAACTATCAGCGTGGCGCTGAGTGTACGCGGCGTCTGTGTGCCTACTGGCTGAAAATGAAAGAAGTGACGTAGCACAAAAGGTGCTCGTCATCCAACTATGTATTTTAATTGGCCAGACGGTTCTAGTTTATTACATCCACGTTACGATTGCAACTATGATAATATGGTTAACTTTACGGATCAAGTTCGTAACAGCGCGATTCCGCGTTTCAGTTCACCAGGCTGATCTTGGTTAAAAGTTGTGGAAATGATTGCTTCTATCCTTTTTATATTCGTTTGTGAAGTTAATCTTGAAAATAGCCTAGCTATTGCACGCGACTTCGTCTGTATGATTTTATTATTTTTTCATACAAATATCCAGGTTGAAAAGTAGCCTATGTCTTTCTCTTCTTCATGTCCCTAGGCTACTTTCTGTCACATGTTATTCCGATCGTTACAGTGGTTTAGGCCTGTAAAGGTAACAGACAGACAGAGTTACTTTCGCATTTATAATGTTAGTTTGGATATTTACACGCGTACGGGGTGTGGCTATAATAATAAATAGCCACAGTATACTTCACAACGCTTAGGGAAGTACTATGCCTCCACCATACAGGAAAGTGCTTCTATCTACCTTAAATCATTAGCCCCTTAGTATTTTCATTAGCAGACATGTAAAAAGTATATTTTTAATCATTGTCCACAGTATGTAACAGACAACCTGTCATTGATGTCTATCGGCTTTCTACTGGGCAGTCCAGATGATGCGGTCATATGGAGGGGGCCGAAGAAAAATGGTAAGCACCAGATATTTACCACAAAAACGAGACAATATTAACAAAAAGCAAATGCTCTGAATTAGTTTATTGTTTTTAGGTATGATCAAGCAGTTTCTAAGTGAAGTTGACTGGGGAGAACTGGATTATCTGCTAATAGATACGCCACCAGGTAAATATGTATATTAATTATTATTATGGTGTATGGCTAAAAACTGCCCCACAATTCGTTTTGTTTCGATTTGTGTATTTATTTACGTTAATTAAAACGATGTAAAGCCAATTAAGAAAATTAAAGTCACAGGTTTTATATAACCACGCACAAAAAAAAAAAAATTAACACATGCATGTGTACCACCGTGCCAAGTTGTGATTATACATTATCTCAGCTGATTTTGATCATAATTATTTCGGACTAAGTGACCCGGGCTGGTTTATGGGTCCCCTTTATTTGTCAGGACAAACTGTTGCCACACAAGCTTTAATCTCCATTTCCTCCTCCTCAGGTACATCAGACGAGCACCTATCAGCTGTCCAATACCTAACGTCCGCCGGTCTGAGCGGCGCACTCGTAGTCACAACCCCGCAAGAAGTGGCTCTGTTAGACGTTAGGAAGGAACTGCAGTTCTGTTCCAAGCTCGGAGTGCCTGTCATAGGAGTCCTGGAGAATATGTCGTTGTTTATCTGTCCTAACTGCAAGGTAACAGTGTTGATTTTTACAGGCCTTTTAATATAATGCACCTTTGATGACTATTTTATTTGAAAGAAAGAAAGAAAAAACGTTTATTTGCGGTAAACATGACGCATAAAGAACATAAAAACAAAATATAAAAAAAAAAACAATGAGAAATGGTTGACATGCGTCACATCCACGCAAAACGGCTGCTATTTATTGGGGAAACATGCACAACACTAACAACATAAATCCAAGTTACTGCACAGCTAAATTTCAATATAAACAGAACAGACATACTTACAATAAGGAAGGAATAACAATGAGATAAAATACACAAAATTAACAAACAAAACAAGTAAAACTGACAAATAACAATCTGAAAATACTGGCACCAAAAAAATAACATCTTTCGTCCATCTTACAGAATCTCAAACATGTCACAAACAACATCATCACAATCCTGTGTCGATTTGAGCGCGCGAAAAAAATGCTATGGTATTGTAGACGTCTATAAGCGGATATGTTTGCTAACCAAAAGAAAATGACTGTCTAGATTCACACACTCTGCTAGGCAAAGATCGCGTATGCTCATGATAATGATCATACAAGTCTCTTATCACAAATTTAATGTTTTCAGACCCGCAGCGAGATATTCCCGGCCACAACGGGCGGAGCAGCCCAAATGTGCTCAGAACTAGGCGTGCCTCTCCTAGGCAGTTTGCCCCTAGACCCGATACTAGCGCGCTGCTGCGACGACGGAAGAGACTTCTTACAGGAACTGCCAGCTTCGCCCGCTGTCACAGCACTACGCGGCATTGTAAATAGTAAGTTATTATATAGCTGTACAAGGATCTTATGGCGCGTGGCCAAAATTGGAACTAATGCCGCCATCTTGTTTTTTCAATACATTTCACAAATGTTTACCAACAGCGCCTCCCTGTCAAATACATTCGAGCGCCAAATGATTCTTGTAGCACCGTACTTCTGCAATACGGTACAGAATAGTTGACGCTATCGTAATATAAAATCGACCGTCCACTGCTACCTAGGATGAATGTGCAGGTAGATAGATGGTCGTAGTGGATGATCCCGCCTGCCGCCCACGTTTTCATACAAAGCGAAGCTAAGTTTACGTGCGTAGCTTAGTGGCGGGTTGGTGTGGAGTGACGCCTTTATGTCGTGCACCTCGCCATTAGCGTATGGGGTATGGTATGCGCTACGAGATATGGTAGTCATGTAACCAACTTGTTTTTTTTTTTCAATTAAAATAAATAAAAACTTTTTGTTGCAGAAATCGTTGCTACTTGCGAAAACACCTCCAGTTGAGCCCTTGAAACAACCAACGATGCCTTATAATTTAAGTTTAGTATTTGCTATTAGAAAATATACTTATTCCTATATTTATATTATAACCTAGTCAATTCCATGTTTTGCTAAGAGCTCAGTGTAAAAATTGAGATTTGAATAAAATCCGATAGTATTTACAATTATTCCATAAAACTGTGTTGAAAATTAATGAATTTATTTGCAAGAAATAAAAAGTAGTTTTATTAAAATGGTTTTTGTTTATGCACTATATTTAAATAAAAAATCGTCAGCTTCGATTATAAAATGTTTGCAGAGTATGTACCTAATGAATAAACAACACTTTTCCGTTAAAATTTTCAAGCTGGCAATCCTAATGCGGTACTGTCAACTTCACGTGCCAAATTGACTTTGACAGCAGTAGCACAAATTAAAAATATTCCAAAAACCGGCGATTTCACAAATATATTCTAGAATTACTAATTAGAGAAGTCACTGTACATTACTCGTCTTCATTGAACGCACAGAAGCGGTTGTAATGTAGTTTTAGTTCAAAACACAAGTTTTCAATACTAAGGCCAATTACATGGCACGAGCGTAGTCTCAAGTCACCGAAGATGCCTAATGCTCATGCTGAGGAGGACAAGCCATGTAGGGCGTGTTCAGACTTTAAGAGTTGGGCCAAGAAACAGAATAAAGCAACTTTGGCAACGCCGAGCAAAAACAAACAGGTGAGGTTATGTTTCATAATATAGAAGTTTCTAGCGAAGTTCCTGTGCTTGTCCCAGACTGAATACAGAGCATAGATAGATTTCTTAGATACAGCATTATTTCTTATCCGTTTCGGAATAATAGTAACTTTGGGTATGACAGTTTTCATAGTACTCTGATGGTGATCTGGGAATGATGCAATCTAGATGCAACAGCTGATTGTGACAACAGATGATAGAAAGCAGGTTAGGGTTGTTGTGGTACCTAGATCGAAAATATGATCTAGGTTCCATAATATGCAGACTACTTACAGTAACTGGCAATGGTGAATTAATTTACTTTTTTGTATATTTTTGGTCAGTCATCTTAGCTGTACTACCTTATATTAATAAATTCAAGTTCGTAGTTATACTAAGTAACTTTTAATAATTCAGCCTCCTGCACGGCGGAAGGACTGTCCCCTAGACAAGGATGAGATAGGCACATCAACATGGTCTTTCCTCCACTCGATGGCATCCTACTACCCAAAGAAACCAACTAAGCAGCAGTCTGAAGATATGGTGCGGTTTTTCAACATCTTTGCGCAGTTCTACCCGTGTGAACCCTGTGCACTTGACTTCCAAGATGAGTATGTATACACAAAATAATAATATTGACCTACTTTGTAGCACTTTGAAATTATCTATAATGTTAAATATGAAGTTTTGGTAAACTTTATAAATAACCTGCAAAACAATTTATGAATTACTTGAATTACCCTTTAATGAATTACTTGAATTACCTTACATTAAAGAACAGTAAGGTAAGGAAAATTCCTTAATCTGTAGAAATAAATATGTAAGATAAGGATTTTCCTAGAACTAGATTGATTACTGCAGAGTAAGTTATTTAAATTTACATAAACTTCTTAATAAAAAATCATATTTTCAGCATAAAACAAAACCCACCACGTGCTGAAACCCAAGATGCGCTAGCAAAATGGCTGTGTGAGCGACACAACACTGTGAATGTCAAACTTGGTAAACCAGTGTTTGACTGCTCCAAGGTTCATGAGCGGTGGAAAGATGGCTGGGCCGACGGCTCCTGTGATTAACAAACATCTTCACAGACTAAATGTTGAATATAGACCAATAAGCATTCAAAGCCAGAGTAAGCCTTTTTGAGTTGGGTCCCACAAATGTGATATTAAAGTTTAGCATATTTATTTTATAACTTGTTAAAAGACATAATTGCCCCTAAAGAAATTATTGTTATTCCTTATTATTGGCATGTTGACTTGTTACTCATATTTTATACTAATGACTTACCTACAATATAACCAGTGTTGCCAGATGTCCCGATTTTTAGCCTAATATGAAATGTCCCAGCGCGGGAGGCTCCGTCTCGCTTTTCGGGGATAGAAAAATAAATAAGTTATTCATAAGTGAATATATTACTTATTTATCATCACTCTCCTGCCCTTATCCCAATTTATTTGTAGTCGGTGCACCATGACTTATTCTTCCATACTTCTCTATTACTCATCTCCGTAAACACCCCCTTTCCCTTTTGTATTACTTATTTATATAATATTATATTCGCCTTACAGGGTAAATCAGACAGTTATTGTTATTTGAATAGGAAAGTAACATAATTTGATTTAAATACTTTTTCTACGACAATCTATATTCATTGTAAACTTAATTTGAAACTCATATAAAATAATAAGTAGTAAAAAATAAGTAATCTACAGTGCTGAGTGCGGCCTTCGAGAGAATGGGTCCTTGACACCTGTCAGTTTCATACTACGAATACGTGTTTTGCTACAATAGTCGCAATGCTATCATTGCGACGATTTGTGTAAAGAACTCATTTTCTCGACGGTCGGACAATTAATTACGTTTTTTTCTTTTGTCCCGCTTTTTATACTCAAAGGGTTTCAAAATCCCGCTTTACCCGAATAAAAATTTGGCAACGCTGCATATAACATACGCAGGTATATTAAAACATTTGTCTGTGAACACTTGTTGAAGAACTTTTGAGGCTCTGTGCCTAGTATTAGAGAGTTGTAAGTAATGTTAGTTCAGTGTTTTATAGTCACTATGTGATCAACCCAAGCATTCTATTGTAGATGAAACTTGTGATTTTCATTAGATAATGCAGTTTGTACAATCTGTATGTGTTAAAGCGAACCTAATGTTGTTACATTTGTTAATTTTAATATAATATGACACTCTATTGAGATTTTTTTTTTGTTTTTTTTTCGACAACTTTTTTTTTCGTTAGCCTTTATGTACTGTCCCGCTACTGGGCATGACATTTTTTTTTAACTGTGATGCCCTGTCCCTGTCCTTGGCAATGGCCACAGATAACTATACATAAGTCAGGCAATGGCCTCCTTCCATCTTCGCGAGCCCGCGCGTCCACCTTCTAGTTTTGATGAAACTTATCCAGCTCGTCCCGCCATCTCCTACGTGACATAACATAAAAGCTGAAAATATCATGAACCTTGAAATCGTCACTAGCAGTCGAAAGGGTTGACTGAATGCCCTACAGTAATAGTTACACTAACATCAAAAAAATTATCAATATCTTATCAGTTTATCACACATTTTATCATGTACCTACCTATGTTTTAATCTAATCTGAGGAAACAGGGTGGAAGTGGTATAGGGACGGAATTGGGGTTTTTTCGGGTTATTGGGTTTTTATTTTATTTATTTGTAATCGTTCGCTTTTCCGTGACCACGCAGGCAAGTAAACCTTGTACTTGTGATTATTACAAGCTAAATTCTGATAAAATCTTTCCTCTAAAACCACGACGCGGCGTGACTATCGCTGCGATTCTCTCGCCCATGTAGATGACACGTCATTACTCATCTATTATCCAGCATGGTTTGACCTAGTTACCCATAACTACAATTGCTCCAGTACAGACATTTTATTTCTCATATTATTAAAAATAGAGGTGCATTTTAGTACAATTAAAACCACACACACACATCAATACAACAAAAACCGGTCAAGTGCGAGTCGGACTCACGCACCGAGGGTTCCGTAAAAATTTGTAGGTATGTAACTAAAAATTTACGGTTTTCGCAATTTTTCCTTTATCTGTGCTGTATGACGTTGCTTCAATTTCAAAATCTTGCGGCATAAACGCCTGTATCTTTTAAATGCGTTGGCTTAGAAGTTTGATTTTTTCACAGCTCCAAGGTTCAGTAGACCTGAGTATTTGATATAAATTCCAGCTTGACACCTCCACTCTCCAGGCGATCCTGAGAAAAAGGGTCTTGACAGACAGACGGACGGACGGACACCAAATGATCCTATAAGGGTTCCGTTTTTTCCTTTCGAGGTACGGAACCCTAAAAAGGAGCAAAAAAATAGCTGTACAATGATATTTTGGCGCGTAGCTAAAAAAGGAACTAAAGCCGCCATCTTCCATTTTCAGTGACAATTTTACAAATGTTTACCAACAACACTTCTCAATGTCATTCAGGCGCCACAAGATCTTTGTACAGTCCATACACAGTTATTTTACGTCTTGCAGCAGCAACCTTATGGTGATGAGAATAAAGACCACAATGATTTTGACAGACTTTCAATGGCAGCGACCCTATTAGAATGAGAATCAGATCACTGTGACTGATGCAAAATCAGACGTAAAATAACTGTAAATGGACTGTAGCACTCTAGTTACGGGTAAGGAAGAGTAAAATCATGCTGGATAACAATGATAATTAAGGAAAATTGCTTCTTACATCTAGTTTCAAAAGTAATAAAAACAAGCACGTCAATTGATCAAAAATGTTTATTGTAAAAAAACTTAAAGGTAAGTAATCAGTTCACGTTTCTACAATAATTGTAACATTTAAAAGATTCACGATCTTCAGTCCAGGGAAAAATATGACAGAGACGACGGCGAGTGTTCCGTACCCCAAACGTACTAACGGGACCCTATTACTAAGCCTACGCCGTATGTGTGAATGTCACAGGGCTGTATCTTTAAAACCTTGCTTACACGTATTCTATGTTATTTTACTGGCTAAGCTATTGAGCATGGCTGCTATCAATAACAATTACAAAATACAGTCCAAACCCAAATGTGAAGAGATATACATGAACCTTGTAAATAATATGCGGTTTATCTTAGTTTTGATCACAGTATGTTTATCGGTACGGAACACTCAGTGCGCGAGTCCAACTCGCACTCGTCTAACAGGTGTTTAGACGTTGCAACTGTTGCAAGTCGTTTGTTGCTGCCTGATATCTGTCCTAGGACTGTTTGGGTTGTTCTCATAAGAATTCCATTTCCCTCTCGATGCCGACGAACTTGAGTTGCTCGGTAGGCCCGTATCTGGAAGTAAAAATTGGTAAATAATAGATAAACGTTACTTATTGTTATCATAATTGCAATTATTCAATAGATGAATAGTTCTTATGAATTGCATTACATAACATCACGCCTGTTTTCCCTGAGGGGTGGCAGAGGTGTACCTATGTTTATGAGATTCATTTATGTTATTTAGATTGCATCATTCGAAAGACGACAAACGCATGATGCAATCATTTACAGTTTGTATAATAAGCGTATTTTTTTTTTTGCAAAATTAATAAATCATTAATGCCAGCCAATATCAGCTCATTCCTTAATTGCCTTCACAAGTCCTTCCCGGTTTAAAAACATATTGCTATTGAAAGTGAAACGGGTCTGCACCCTAGTTGCGTAACACATGATCAATCGGAATCGGTTTCATTTTGACAGTTCAACAACATTCACTGCGTTATTTACGTGTTGAGCAGACAAATTTTTCGAACTTATGAAGCAATGGATTAGCAATTTGCTTCAAAATGATTCTGATTCCGATTGATTGTGTGTTACGCAATTAGGGTGCGGGTCGGTTCGTTCATAGAAACACGTTATAGGTAGATATTACTGACAGATAACGCGCAACTGAAACTACTGGGTCTAGCTAGAAGCAAGAAACTGCAAAAGAGTACTTTATTTAACGAATGTGAGCACTAAGGATGGATTTTTGAAAATCCATCCCCTGAAGGGGATGAAAGTTTGTATGGAAATTCATCATTTTTGAAGTTAGAAAAAAAATATCAGCTGTCCCATACATTTGGGTCGACTAGTGGGCCAGCCAAGTATTTAGATGTCTTTATGAGTTAAAGTTAGTTGTATTATCGTTTTTTCAAAACTCATTTCCTAAGGCTCCTTATAAGTTGGCTTGTATAGCAATATAAATACTAAAGAGTGTTGCTAGTATACCTGTAATCGAAGAACAGTTCCTCTCCAGGTTGAATGGCCCGCTTGGCAAAGATGCCGATGCGGTGGTCACCGTTCACCATCATGACCTTCGCGTAGCAGTTTGGGTTGATGGAATGGTTCGCGAAACGGATCTTGTTGCCTTTGCGAGTAGCGTCTACCACGAAATCTGGAAATAATTATTTAATATTTAAAACTTGCGGTTTTATTTTCGATTTATTTATTGCATAATGTTCACACAGTTACATACTAGGCTAAACTAATGAGTGAATGACCCTGTTAGGGCGCAGTAGACATTTAACTTATAACCAAGTTAAATGTCTAAGCACCAGCGTGAATAAATCAAAAATATAAGAATTTGAGTCGCTTGGTAACCGTTGTCGTCCGCCATTTGTTGAGAATCAAGCTTGTATGTAAATCATGTCCTGGCCTGGCTGTTGTACGCACGACGACATTTCAAGCATTGCAGTATAAGCTGACTTGTCATTATACGTAAAGCCTACACAATGCAAGATCAGCTAAAACTGTTAATGTATAGCTTGATATGTCGTAGTGTGTACATGGAGAATTTGTACGTAGTAAGTAGCTCACCGTTGTTCAGGTTGAAGAGGAAAGAGCACATGTACTTGTCGTACACCTTGCCGCGCCTGTCTGCCTCGTCCTGCGAGATGATCTCTCCGCAGTACTCCGATATGAACTCGTTCTTATGTGCTGCCTCTTTTAGGAAGATGCCCCAGCCAGCAACGTCGCTTGGAGCTAGCAGTAGGTGCTTGTGGAGGCCTCTGTGAATGAGAATGTTTGAGATGATCTGTAATAGTAACCAACTCATACAGGGCCTGCATGCGGGATTATAGCCCCCTCCTTTTCAATGAGAGGAGGCTTCAGTCCCGGCAGCGGGGATACTATAGGCACACATAATCGTTTGGCCATGGTCTATAAAACTATTTGGTAACTACAAATTCTTGTTTTACCACCTTTAAATTAGAATTCAAGGTGGCGGTTTTAATCTCGATAGCTGATAACGGAAATAGGGTCGAAGATTTTCGCGGCTGTCATCTTGGATTTATATGTCGACCTCACTGTCGGCATTAGCGCTTTCGATAACTAGGAAAATGACACCCATGATGAAAATTAGTTGATAGTTTTCATAGATCAAAAAAGATTTCAAAATGTGAAGAAGGGGTTGCACATTTCATATTTTCACTGGAGTAAAATATGTTTTGAGCTTATCAAATTTGATTTTATAATGGTTCACCTGTAGACGACCGGGTTTTTTCGGGCGCTCCAGTAGATTAAACAGATAACCAAGTGATTAAAATAAAGATGGATCGCAAACTTAACAAAGCATGTCTAAAACAATAATTGAACTTTCCTAGTTCGCAAAAGTAGTCGCCCGGGCCGCACTCACCTCTGCACGGACACGTTCTTGCAGCACAGCTGCGCGTTGTGCGCGGCGGGCGCGGCGTGCGCGCGCGCGGGCGGCGGGCGCGGCGGCGCGCGCGCGTGCGGCGCGTCGGCCCCGCACGCCGAGCACAGGTCGGGGTCGCACTCGCGCACGCCCAGGTAGCACGGGCACTGCTTGGTGTTGCACTGCGCCTTGCAGCGGCAGCCCGGGAAGCGGTTCTGGCCTGCGACACGGCATACCTTTGTTATTCAACAACATCGCGTCTGCAGTCCCGGAAGGTTACACAGACGCGTTCTCGTAGTACACCAGCATTTCACCAGTTATGTTGGAGTCTCATGTCATAGAGGCGAGCCTACATTAGTGTTGTTTGTAACATTGCAACAATGATCTGCCTTTACGTCGCATGATCATTATGATTTCACAACATCGATATTTCTTTATAAACATATTTAATAAATTCTTTAAATGGTGATGAAAACCGTGTCAAAATCCATTGCTTAAAAACAACGCCGTCACACAGATAGACACAAAAAGCTACTTTTCACTTCTCATGCTCTGAAAGTGCTTCTTTGTGCAGGATAAAGGCTGCACAAAATCGAATTTTGTGCACAAGGGCATTAACGTATCTACTCATAAATGTAGAATAGATTACTCTTTTTCTTCTTTCTTTTTCTTTTAAATGTATTATATTAAGGCAAAGAAAATGAGCCATACAGCCAAATGCAATAAGAAGTTCATAGATAGAATTTGTTATTAGATAATATTTACTTTAATTTATTTGCTTTATGTGTTTTTTAAGATATAATAGATATTAAAATTTGAATTCAAGTACGGTAGGTTAGTTGATTTAAGAAAATTATTATTACAAAATTAATTTAATAGTAGGCTGTATAGGTCCACAGCCTAATATCAATGTCGTAAGATTTAAAAACAATTTCCTTCAGTATTCAAAACTGTTCTAATTTTACTTTGAATTTTAATTAAATAAATGTTATACTACTGTTTTATTTCCTCGCAATCGAAGTGAAAAGCAGAGTTTATAACTCGTCCACTTGTTGTAAAATCTACTATTAATTTATAATAATGTATAGAAGAGAGCTTTTATTCCATTTTTTTTCTAATAGGAAAAAAAAGGATTAAAAACTTTACAGTGATAAATAAAAGCGTTACACTGATATTTGTTTACAGAATTAGTTTCAAATTTAAACCAAGGTCTCATTTATGAGTAGATCATACCATACAAAACTAAGGTAATAAGTGTAATAAGCTTATGATGAGGATTTCCAATCAAGTTCATAATAGGGATTGAACTAAATGAAAAAATATTGCTCACATGCTGTAGAGAGCGCTCCTATCAACACGTGGCTGCGGCTGGCAAGTCGCGACACTCAGCCGCCGCACGCACACACGCCCGCGTTATTAACGTCCATAATATTTTCTTGATTACTTTTTAAACCAACCTGTTATGTTCGTAAGGGAGATGTAAGGACAGGGCGCACGTACTAATCACACGGTAGCTAGTTGCACACTGATTTATTGAACGTTTGACATGCGGTCGCGCGCCGGCGCAGCGGCGCGTAGGTACTTATAGCTAACTACTTGTACATCTACATACATAACAATCCCTCCCCCATATATTTATGACAATAACAAAAAAGATTGATTAAAAATAAGGCTTATAATTAACTCTGACGCGTTCACGCCTAGACCTAGTGTTCTGATGGATCGTCGCATGTGCGCATTCACTCTGTTCAGAAACGTCATTCATTTGTGAATGTGCACCAGCGTCAGTAGGTGTCTCCGAAGAGTTCTCGAACCCCCTCGTCTCCTCTCCGATGTCAACGATATCTGTTGATGACGTCATGTCGTCAGCTGACTCCGTAACAACGCCTGCGGCGACCGGTGGTGACGGCTGTATTGATGATACACTGTCTATATCTGACACTATATTTGGTTCCCAAATATGTTCTTGGTATTCTGAAGTTGGTACATCCTTCCCACTGCGAGGCCATAGTTGGTCAATGTGCCTATTCACCTCTAAATTATACTCCGGTAGGTGTACAGTATACATAACGGCTCCTTTCTTTTGTACGATAACGCCTTGAGTCCAAATAAATTTCTGGTTGGTTAAATATTTCTTTAACCACACGCGATTTTGCAGTTCAAAATTAAGTCTAGACTTCCCACGGTAATGTTTAGCCTGTGAACACTGATTGCGTGCCACACCGTCAATGAGGTCTGTGGATGGCGGTGTGACTCGAGCGGGATTCAACAAGTCTAATCTAGAGCGTAGGGATCGGCCGAATAACAGCTCAGCAGGTGATTTTCCTGTCGTGCTGTTTTTAGAATTACGGTAGTCGAACAAAAACTTTGAAATCTTTTCTTAACTTATTTTGTTAACTGTAGTGCTTATTAATATTCCTCGCAACCCTTTTTTAATGATTTCAACAAAACTTTCAGCCTGGCCATTACTAGAAGGGTGGTAGACTGGTGAAAACGCTTCTGTAATGCCATTTAATTTACAAAAGGTCGAGAATTCTTGGGATGTAAACGATGTACCATTATCAGTGACCACGGTATGCGGAACCCCAAACCTAGACATTACATCTATCAATTTTTCAATAACCGTTTTAGACCCGTATGACGAACTCACATTGTAACATTCTACCCATTTGGAATATGCATCAACAATAATTAAGTACATTTGATTATTAAATGGTCCCAGAAAATCTAAATGAATCCTATAGGAAGGATGCGGCGGGTAGGGCCACGGCGCGAGCGGGGCGTGCGGCGGGGAGGGGCGCAGCTGTGCGCACGTGGCCACAGATTACTGAATAGTTACTGACGTGGCGCAGTCTGCCGCGAGCCGCTCTAAGTACCTATCTATACCTGGAAACCATATACGTTGACGAGCCTCCGCTTTCATTTTCACTATTCCGAAGTGTGAGCTATGTAAATCATTACAAACTTGTTCTCGTAGTGACAATGGAATTACTACCTTATGCCCACGCATTAGACACCCATTTTCGACTGACAAGTCTAACCGACACAAAAAATATGCTTTTAATTGAATATCTTTTACGTTCCGCGGCCAGCCCGTCATTACGTAATGAGTTACTTATGAGCGGATCCTTCGCAGTCTCGTCGCGCAGCTGAGGAAGAGTGACGGGCAAGCTGCCTTCCACCACGAAGTTGACGTATGCCGCTCGTTCATCGTAGTCACAATCTCCCGTGCCCGTGCTATGTATTTCGCCTAGCGGTGCCCGCGAAAAATAATCGGCGTTATTGTCAGCACTACGCACATACTCGATTTTGTAATTATAAGCTGACCAAATCATTGCGTACCGTTGTAACCGGTTCGCTGTTACCTCTGGAATGCCACGGCTAGGGTTAAATATTGCTAACAAGGGTTTGTGATCGGTCTTCATAATAAATGCTTCGGCTCTGCCGTATAAGTATTGGTGGAAACGTCTCACGCCAAAAATAATAGCCGTTGCCTCCTTCTGAATTTGAGAATAGTTTTTCTCTGCTGAAGTTAACGTTCTTGATGCGTAGGATATAGGCCTCTCCACGCCGTCATTACAAATCTGAGAAAGGACTGCCCCCAAGCCCGTGGGGGACGCGTCTACCGTTAAAATTATCCTTGCATCTGGGTCGAAGTGTGTGAGTACCTGATCCGAAGTTAATTTTTTTTTAACTGTAGTAAAAGCTTGTTGATGTTCCGATGTCCATACCCATTTGCATTTTTTCTGTAATAATTCGTATAATGGACTTAAAATGGAAGAAGCGTCGGGAACAAAATTACAATAATAGTTAATAAGTCCCAGAAATGATTGTAATTGCAATACATTCGTCGGTATTTGAGCTTCTAATATTGCTTTGACTTTTTCAGGGCATTTTCTTATTCCATTTTTGTCTATTACACGACCTAGGTATTGAATCTCATCTTTAAAAAAATCGCACTTACTAGCTTGTACTGTCAATCCAGCTGATTCTAACCTGTCCAATACAGCAATTAATCTTTCTCTATGCTGAGCCTTGGTGCCCCCTATCAGAATATCATCCAGGAAACAGACTGCGCCCTCTATGCCTGCCAAGATGCATTCCATGGCCCGCTGAAAGATAGCTGGTGCGCTGGCTAACCCGAACACTAATCTGGGCCCGTATTCCCGTAATTTAAAACGGTCAAAATCTAGTCGCAGTCTCATCTCGGCGACAAACAAATGTCAAAAATTTGTCAAAATGTAGGGAAATTAGACGTATTTTTGACAGATTGAGACTGAGATCAGACTGTGAACGTTCTTAAAATTACGAGAATTACCCCGCTGGTATATTTAAACAAGCCGCGGTGCGTATTTATGCAAGTTAGGTCTTGCGCGTCCTCAGATAAAACAAATTGTCCGTAAGCCATCGAGAGATCGAGCTTAGTGAACTGCTCCCCCGTGCAGCTTGGCGAACAACTCCTGTACTGTTGGCAAGGGGTACTTATCAACAATCAGCTGTTTGTTTATCGATACTGAGTAATCAGCACAAAGCCTAATAACTCCGCCATCTTTTTTTAGCACTGGAACCACAGGTGAAGCGTATTCCGAGTGTTGCACCGGTTTTAACACACTCAGGTGTAACAGACGATCAATCTCTTTGTGTATCTTATCTTTCAGGGCAAATGCAACCGGCCGGGGCTTGAAAAATACTGGCTTTGAACCTGGTTTGAGATGAAGTTTAATCGCGTATTTATTGAAACAGCCTAAATTGCCCGAAAACAACTTTCGAAATTTGATAAATAAACTTTGCGTAAATGAATCGTCTGCCTCGGTGGAAAGGTACTGAATTGCAGGTGCGAGCTCGAGGCCGAAGTCGTGAATAAAGTCGCGGCCACCACGAACACCCTAACTTGTACGTCGCTTCCGAAATCGCGCTGAACAATATTGCCCTCCGCTTGACCTTGCTCTTATCCTTAACGTCGTCCACATCATTTGCAATGAACCACTGGTTCAAACGGGGTTTATAACTATTCCACTCTTGTGTTGTGTGGTCAATACCCGAAAAAAGTCCGAAAGATACGGCCGCAGACATTATTCGCGAGAATTCGTCATCGCCACGTGTTATGTTCGTAAGGGAGATGTAAGGACAGGGCGCACGTACTAATCACACGGTAGCTACTTGCACACTGATTTATTGAACGTTTGACATGCGGCAGCGGCGCGTAGGTACTTATAGCTAACTACTTGTACATACATAACACAACCATTCCCTTGTAATTTCATATATTTTCTTATTTAATTATACATGTCATACGGTCCTCTATCACTTTCATTTTGCTCCACCGCGACCTATCATCGCGATCACAGCCTCTTCAAGCGTTCTAATCAGCAAATCCTTAATCGTAACGCCACCATAAAAAATAAAATAAACTCACAATCACTGCTGCACTGACAGAACTTCTCGCAGAAGTTCTGCGACTGTAGGCACGGACACATGTTGTCACACGGCTGGTTCGGGTGGTCACACGGGGTGTAGTTGTAACTGGAAAATAAAACACATCAAATTATAATAAATTATAATAAATAAATATATATATATTATATTATAATATATAAATAATTATAATAAATGCATTTACTGAGAAATAAAGATTATTATTATTTATTATTATTATTTAATAAATACAATGCATACCAACACTGACTATGAAATAAAATAATATTTAGAAAAGTCACCTGGCAGTTTTCCCTTTTCACTAAGATTTGAAAATAATAGTCTAATTATTATTATTAGATCCTATTTTTATAATTTAATTCCTATAACACTCTAATACTAATTAGATTTGAGCAAGTAGCTTCATCTTTCTGAATGACCGACTCTTTTGACAATTTAAAAGTACCTGTAAATATGTATTTGAATTGAAGTTGTACGAGTCATGTATCGCACATGACACGCGCGCATGGCATAGATCAGCACTTTTCCGTTGCCTTGCACAAATTATAGTGTAACGCACAGTACACGATCAGCGTTCATAGTCAGCTGTACTCATTCACACAACATTCATATAGCATTAGTTACATGGTAGTTAAATATATTCAATTAACCATCATCTTTGGCTATCCGTGACTTATCATTCAAGCTAACATACAAGGTGTGTACGACCCATTCAGTAGCACATACAGAAGTAAATGCTTCGAGTTTGAATTACAAAAAGAATTGCTTTAATAATTACCATAATGTGTGACATCTAAGAAAAAACGATTGATTTACCAACAATTGCTATCAGTGGATTTAAATAAGCTATAATGTATCTTACACATGGTGTGAAGCGGAGTCTTTCTTGAGTTGTATTTTGCGGCAGTGTACGGACCAGAGACGATGCTTCTTCTTCTTCTTGCGTGGCGGGGTTAGTTCTGCTTCTACGCGGCATTCTTCTTGGCCTGTGTTGATCCAGTATGTGTATACCTGGATAACATAGGGGAAATGAGAGGCGGTTATGGTTATGTAGCAAGATTGGTCGAAGACATTAAACATGTCGCTATACTATGGTTGAGACTGGTATGACCGAGGTAAGGTCTATTCAAAATGTTGGCAATTGATGTTATTTCATGTTAAACAAGTATCAACATTATTTCAATAGTAATTAAGTTGATTTCAGAGTGACTCGACACTATTGAAAATGTTATAAAAATGTTTGAAGTTGTAGCGTAAACTGAACTTGAAATGTGTATTAATTAAAATTATTTTTTCATTAATTCATATTTGTTTACCTTTTTTGCAATTAAGTACCGAACGCAGTATAGTTGATCAGTGCCAAGCAACGTGGACACTGTAATCTGGATACTTTAAATTATAATGTAGAGGTTTAGGCTGTTTTTTTTATTTTATTCACTAAAAATTAGAAAAATAAATGAATGACTTTGAATTTAAATAGGTGCTTATCCTATCAATTCTCGTAATTTTAAGAACATTCACCGTCTGATCTCAGTCTCAATCTGTTAAAAATACCTCTAATTTCCTTTCATTTACGACATTGATTGTCCCTGAGATGAGATTGCGACTAGATTTTGAACGTTTTTAATTGCGGGAATTGGTGTTCCGGTCGACGGCGATTATTACAGGGCCGTTCGTCCAAACTTGGTCTTTCCTATGCATACATGATGTTAATAGTTTACCTGTTGGCAAGTCTTGGAGAGCATGACCTGAGCGATGGCGCAGTAGTTGGAGGGAAACACCTTGTGCAGAGCTCTAAACAGAGACTGGTCAGATCCCGTCCAATCGGAGTCTATGTCGCCCACTGTCAAACCTGAAACAGAAAGGAAATTGGAATTTATTTGAAGCTAACATTAAATTGTCTATCTTACTGATCTATCTATAAATCTAGTCCGCAAAGCTGCTGAGCAAAGGTCTCCATTTTTCTTTCCAGACACGTCTGTCTCCGGCCACTCTAGACCTTCTTACTTATAAATCTTGTCGTGTAGCGACAAGGAAAGTTATGCTTTAGGGGTAAAATGAAATTAAAGAAGGAGGTAGAAAACAATTAGATGTATTTAAAGTAAAAGATGGAGATGGTCTGAAGAGTGGTGTGTATAATGTGGAGGTGGGGTGTGTGGGTGACGATGCGTGATACAGGCTGAGGTGAAGATACAGTTGAAGATCCAGGCGTAAGAGCGGGAACAGGTGAGGACAGATGCTGATGCGTGACGACACGGAGGACACCCGTAGGCGAGCCCACGCAGCAGGCCAGGACGCAGCTGTGCTGCGTCCTGGCACGGCACGGCACGGCGGAGACGCTGTCAGACCGCCAGGTGAGGACAGAAGGGCCCACGCAGCACGGCAGCAGGAGAGAGAGGCACAGCGGAGACGCTGTCAGCCCGCCAGGTGATGCGGCCCGCGGGTGAGGCGGCCCTCAGGTGAGGCGGCCCTCGGGTGAGGCGTGGCCTAGTAGATGGAGGAGCCCTTCACGGAGAGCGGAGGACGGAGGCGTAGGCAGGGTCCGTCAGGTACCGGAGCGGAGAGGTACGCTGGGTATTTCCAGGATAAGTGGCCCTGGAGTATCAGGCTCCTTGTAATGTTCGCTTTAGAGGCGAAACTCGAACTGATCCTTGCTTTGCGTGGATCTTTAAAGTAAACTCGTAGAACAGCATCATGTAGAAAATATGAATTTGAGATAAGAATTCGGCCAGTGGTTTCTTTACATAGTACATACATAAGTTTGCATATAAAAAGATACAGGCCGGTAAGAATTAGAAAGGTACGTTGCCATGGCGACGTATTAAACGTCGTTGTCAAAGCTGTCATAATAAAATATATTATTACTAAAATACAATAAAATCTATAGTTATTTTGTATTAGAAGTATAGTGTTTATAGGAAAAATTACAACTAAAAAGTGAAAAATAAAAACTTTTCTGCAAAAAAAAAAGAACCGACTTCCAAAAACAACACTTCAAAGTGAAAAATAACTTTAATTTCGGAAGTCGGTGTCGTTGGGTTCGCATTTTCGTTGTTTGCCACCGACTTCCGAAATTAAAGTTATTTTTCACTTTGAAGTGTTGTTTTTGGAAGTCGGTTCTTTTTTTTTTGCAAAAAAGTTTTTATTTTTCACTTTTTAGTTGTAATTTTTACCAGTAATTTTGGTTTAAAAACCAAACTACTAAACCGATTTTGATGAAATTTCTATGGGACCATTTGGGAAGTATACCCTTTCCAACAAAAAAATAATTTTTCAAATCGGTTGGCAAACGACGGAGTTATGCGCGAACAAACATAAAAAAAAAACAAACATCCGAATTGAGAACCTCCTCCTTTTTTAGAAGTCGGTTAAAAAATGATATCCATCAATGTGGGCGAAATTGCCAACCCTTGGATGACACTAAATCGTCGTAGTCTCATGTTAAAGTTGGAGCTGTGTCTGTGTACTGATTATGGATAAAACGTGTCGTGAGAAATAATCAGAACAGCGCCTAACGGTAACAGAATGCTTGTTCTGACCTGGAGGAATGAATGTAGATAACTGTGAGTATGTACATTATGTTACAATCTGATTATTACAAACAGACTGGTTTTGCACGGCCGCGTAACACATTATATTGCCATCCCACTTGCTCATCGGTTCCGTGTGTGATGTCAGTATAAGTTGCGTGCGAGCGACAGAGACCAATAATTGGTCAGTGTATGACATTCTTCGTGTTCTGCAACCGTGCTTTAATGTGCCTCCAGATTTGCTCGATTTTTGACGATCGACATGTGTTTTCTTTAGTGCTTCTACTCCTCATGAAGAAGAAGTAATATAGTAAACACGTGTCGATCGTCAAAACTTGAGAAATTTGTGCACGGCACCTTAGTCTGCATATACACGACAGCAACCGTCGACGGTTGCTGTTGCGTCTGTCGCCGACGCGTGTCGCACACATGAGTGTATTGAAACAGAGTAAGGGGATAGGGTGCAGCGCACTTTGCATAAATCAGCGGGGAAATTCATTTAATTTCGACAATTCAACATCATTGATTTCGTTTTACGGTGTCGAGCAGATTCATTTATTAAAATCCTTCACATTGTGATTAAAAGTGTGTTACTCAAATTGGTGTGCTGAGGCCTTACCACGAGCTCTTAACGCGATCCAGTTTAGGCTGTTGGAAAGAGACAGAGCTATACAAGTCGTCTAGCGCCATCTCGATCCCTGAGCGTAAATTGAATCGCGTTAAGAGCTCGTGGTAAGGCTTCTGGAGTTAACTAAAGTAGGATCTTCAAGAACTCACCGAGCGCACTATAAGCCGGTTCCGCGGAGCCCTCGCCGTTCTGCTTCAGTTGGCCGTTGGTACTCCAGTTGCTGTTGCTGGAGTTACTGTTGCTGCCTACAACACAAACTACGAAACATTTTTTCTTTAGCATCTTGAAACATTAATTTGGGTTACATTTAGCTACAATAGTCGTAGTAATAATATTCGGTTTAAGAGGTCTTAAACCGAATATTATATGAATGGGAGATTATATGAATGAATATTATATGAATGGACTTCTTACAGATTTAAGAAGACATGATTTTCGATAATACCATTTCAGTGACGGAAAAATAATCTATATAACTACTAAGTGATGAAACGGATATACAGTAACTGTCAGAAGACCGATTCTCGCTCTTAAAAAATGTTCACATTCAAGTCGCAATCTCATCTGAGCGACAATCAATGTCAGAAAAATGTAGATAAATAAAGGTTTTTTTGACAGATTGAGACTAATAAATTAGAATGCAAAAGTTCTTAAAAATACGGGAATTCGGTATACGGAGTCTGGTACTAAATCGCCACTTGGGAAATTTTACTATCGGCTCGGGTATAGATAGTATTCCAATATTCGTCGGATACTGGATATTCATAAATTGCGAAAATTTCATAAAATCAATTTTTCTCTAAACGCAAATAAAACCGAATGCAAAGATCTTTTCTTTGCCGACACTCTTTGAGGCTATGTTCACCGGCTATCGCGATGGTTCGGATGGCTAAATATCCGGTACCCTAAACTATCAGTTTCATTATTAGTAATAAAAATTGATAATAGAATTCGGTTATTGTAATCAGTAACAATGTCTCACCTTTCTGGAAGCGGTTGCTATCGTTGCTGTCCTCGGACGACGCGTCGTTGGGCGAGTCGATGGCGTGCGTCTTGCCCTTGTCTTCCTCGCCCGCTGCTTTCTCGCGCGCTAGCTTCTCGCGCATGCCTTCCTGGAGGAATAATATAATAGAGACTATTAAGGCAGATTGCACCACAACTATTTGTGTTAATGTTTCAGAAACATTATTGTCTCAACCGATTGTCAGGAACGGAAAGATGTTTTAAATACGTTGTGTTAAACGCATTTAGCGATTTGTGGTGCAAGTAGAGCTAAAATTACAGCCATTCGTTAACGTTACGGTCAATTACTTCTTTAATGCCATGACGTTTATTCGAGTTGGCGACTGCTGTAGATTTCTGTTGTTTTTTTATTATTTTTATTAGTCTATTCTGTCCCCCTGCTGGGCAAAGGCCTCCGTTGGATTAAGAAATTTATTACATGCGTTTGATATGGTGTAAATTAATGATTCACATAATTGTCAATTTCGATTGTGTGTGGAACTTTACTACTGAATATGAAATAAAGCCACCTCTGTACCTTTTTTTTCTGTTCTGTTTTCCAATGTCTGTTTATATATGTGTGTACATAAATGGTTAAATAAATAAATAAATAAAGCCCCTTCTTCGTATATTTTTTTTTTATATAATCTAGTGCTTGACTGCAAGAGTTCTTATAAGAATACTTTCCCCTGTATAGGTACTTTCTAAATTTCTCTATCGAGGGCCAGCTCCTTGATCGGATCTGATACTTTGAGACATAACTTTTTCCCTTTATTGGAGCGATGTCTGTCTATCTGTCTGTCTTGGTTCGACTAAGGTGAACCTTACAAATTCACACGTTTTTCTTACAGTGAAAAACTGCGGTTTTTTCGCCATGTGCAGGCATGGTAGTCAGTGTTGTATGGATTACTACGGAAGCTTGTTGACAGACACGTTTTTTCTACCGCGCTGTTTATATGCCGTTCCATAAAGAAACCGTGCCGTGTATAAAAGGCCTTACCTGGTGAAACGGAGGTGTACTATATGTACCTTTGCTTAACTCTTCGGGAATTAAACTAATTATATAATTTATTGTACTCTACTCACCAAAAGCATGTAGCAACTGGAGCCGCATGGTTCAGAGAAAGATTTGAGGTCGGGCCCCTTTCTCTTTGTCAAGTTGGGCCCCGGATGGCACGCCTGTAAACCTGCCACATACCGTAATATTTGTATTAACATCACGTAGATTAATCTCGGATTATGATAATGAGAAAAATATGATTTTTGAATATTTATTTCTATAAATGTAGGGTGAATAAACAGAACTTTATGTTACAACAGTAATAAAGATGACAAGAAATTATAAATGATTTTGAAATTTTAATTATGCATGATTTTCAGACATCTTTTTTTTATTTTGAAATTTAAACTCGTGATGTTGAGCTAGATGTACACCATATTTGTACGCCTCCTGGCATAACATAGCGTTCTGTTCGCCAAACTCAAGATCTGTATTTCTTTACCTGTGTTAAAAAATAAAAGTGATTTGATTTGAAAACTGTTTTATATTAGGAAAATGAGTCGAGTTTATTTTTTCTTATCTATAAATGAGTTATGATATAAACTTTGTAGTATAAACTTTGCTGGTTATTATTTAATGAATTCTTTTAGCGTTTGATAAGTGAAAGTAATAGTGAGTGTAAACAGTGTATATCTTATACATAAATGGATAAAATAATATGCGTGATACTTGAGCAAATAAAGGCATAAGGGGACATTTTGAAAATTAACTTCTATAATATAATGTGTAAAAGATGATATGGTTACAAAGGGGGTGACGATGGCGACTATAGTATGCTGAAGGATTAATAAACTATGGAAGAAAAGACATATACATTGGGATAAGGCAGGAGAATGATGAATATAAAATATTTATTAAATAATATGATATGATTGAGATAATATTCAAAATGATATTATGTGATATAATTCGTACATAGTATTACAGATCGTGATAGAAAAATAATCGTGAAAAATTATATTGATAGTTATAATGGTGCAAATTAATACTTTGGGATTCGGTATACTAGAGATGTACTGTTTAAAATCTAGAACCCCATGAAAGCTACACGGTGGCGGCGGATGCTCTCAGTTTTGATATTTGAGAAGTAAGTAGGCAGATGATTAACCGATCGAATGCCGTAATTACACAAACAATTAAAAAGCCACTGTGTCGCGTGGATCCACGGTCCGGGGTACGAAGGGTAAGGTAAGGGGAATAAAAAACACATAACGAATAACCATGGATATAATACATAACACGGTATATTGCGTCCTCGCCGCTTATATTGCACCCACAGAATAATTTATCTAGATTTGCCAAAAATAGAATTTCAGAAATATTACGGTATATTGATGCGTCATTTAAAATTGTAGATGACACTTTTTGTTTTATAAACACAAATAACAAAAAGTGGATTTTTATGAATCCATACTTTAATATTATAAATTGTGTAGTAACCTTCTGCTGTCCGTTTCACGCTTTATGGGCTGAACGGATTACGATAACATTTGGCACACAGGTAGACCATGACCTGGATTAGGAAATAGGATACTTTTTATCCCGGTAGTATGTTCCAGTTGAATAATTGTCGAACTCCACGCGGGCGAAGCCGCGGGCAAACGTTAGTAATATATTAGAAACATACATCTCTAGTGTCACTTTGTGTTCATAGTGTTGGAATAGAGTACAATAGCATAAATAATAATAATGTCGATGGTAATGGTTGTCTGTACGGCCTTACCTGCCGTTTGACCTCCTGCGCGCAAACAGAACAACAAACACTAGTCAGCCCTAGGAATACACAGCTTAGCTTCATACTTATACTAAATATTTAGTTCTACAAATATACTGTATTTAGGGTCTGGGAATTTAAATAAACCAATAGAAAAGACTATTAGAGAGTTGGGCATTTAATACTGATTGAAAATGGAACTTTTGTGTAGTCAGAATTAAGCTTAATATTTCCTTTAATTAATAATTATCAGTTTTACCCTACTATTTTATAACTGGTGGTAGTCTTACCAAATATTAATTATTATTAGTACTTATAAATGAAGATTCTCATTGAAAAGTCTATCAATCAGCGGGCTAATTGCGTAACACACATAGAATTCACAATGCCATAGTCGATCAGACGAATTTTTCACTTATGAAGTGGATTAGGAATTACCTTCAAATTGTGATTGAAGTGTGTTACACATTTAGGGTGCTGGCAAAAAACCTAAAACGCAAAATAAAGGCGTACCTACCTAACTTCCGTCTCAAAATACAATTAAAAAGGTAACTCACGATGTAAAAAGCAGTCGTATTTGAAGCATCGGCGACAGAAGAGCGTGTGGAAGGAGTGCATGGTCTGTTCGCGCGACACGGACTCTGCGAGCGGCCCGTCGATGTTCGGGGTGCATTCCGGAGGCAGGGCGTTTGGGTCGCTGCGCGAAGTCAGCTCTATGTATCTGGGGATAGATTAATAAAAGCATGTATTTAATCGAACAACCAAATATTTCACATTATGATTTCCTAAAATTATATTAAAAGATCCTCAAACTCATACTGTGATTCTCAAATAATTCCTATGTGTGGATCCAGTTAGGAACCACACGCGAGCGCGATCCGAGCGCTGCTACATGATCGTGGATCGCCGATCCAAATTTGAATTATCAGGCGTGGAACCAGCTTTTGAGTATTAGCAAAAATATCCAGTTTTAAGGGTCTAGCAACCTGACAGGATCCCTGTCAGGGCACTGCAATTTTTACTATTTTAAATGTAAATTAATATACATAAAACTGGATCGGTATAGCTGATTTCTTATTCTCGAATTTGTTCGTAATTTAGTTAGTCGTTTGTTAGGCCATTTTATCTATTTAATTAATTAAGATTTATGTTTACCGGATTGTTCATTCTCTTCTTAGTTTTGAAAATATTTTCTGTGTAGGAGACACCAGAAATCAAAATGACCCAAAATTCAGAAAATAGACCAATTGTACTGAAACCTTTGCAGTACTGTCAGTAATTTGGTTGCACAAAAACAAAAAATAAGTAAGAACAAATCAGACTATTAGTGAGTATGACTTACTTCTCTCTCAACTCCTGAGCAGTCCCCTTGTCAGGGAACTGAATGCTGATAGCTTGAAATATGATGAATATAGGGAACTGCTTATCGTTGAGCGCTTTCTTGTCACCTTCCTTGCTTACTTCTTTATCCTTCTCTTTTTCCTTGCTTGAATCTTTCTGAAAAACAAATCATTCTGTTCACACCAAAAATAAAATTATAGTTTCTGAGCCAAAAGGCATGAATCCCACCTGCCAACCATTCTGCCTCCCACGTTGTACGGTCAAACACACGTAGTAGTAAAACTTGAACTACGAAAACCGCCCTGAGTTCTACGATATGCAGGCGTTGTCAATTTCAAATTGTTACCATGTACGCGCGGTTGACTGTACTAGCAATTGAAAAGGCAACAGCTCACCTCAACTTCCTTTTCTTCCACCCGAGTTTCCGGATCCTTGAACTCCTCGGCTATTTCATCATTAGACTGGAAGGTCATCACTGGTACCTGTTTAGTATACACATATCAATAATATAACCCATCTTACTTCAATCTCCTTTTTTTCCTTAAATCTCTTCCTCCGTTCCTCCTTTCTTCTTGATATAAAACCTCCTCAGTTGTACCTATTTAAAAATTACATGCATCAAAAAAGTTTCTATTAAGTATTACTTACTGATTTCTCCTTATCCTCTTTAGAGTTTCTTGACTCTCTGCGATCTGGTGTTGTTTTGTCCTTAGTCATGAGTACCTGGTCATTATGGAATATATCAGTAAAGTATACCACCCTCAGAGCGGAGAGCAATGGTTGCTCAGTGGTATCAGTCCCAACTACGAGTTTTAGGTCGTGAGTTCGAACCCAGGCAGGCGGTTTACTTTGTGTAATTTATTTAATCACCACTGCTCTCAAAACGATGAAGGAAAACATCGTGAGGAAACCGGCATGTCCTAGAACCAACAATTCGAAGACATGTGACATCCAACGATCCGTACTGGGCCCGCGTGGGCACGGCCCGTTCCCTTTCACAGAGAGAAGGCCTGTGTCCCAGCAGTGGGAATGTTAGACTGATCATGCTATGCATGACACCATCCTCTATTCTTACTTACCCTTATGTGTGCTCCTTGTATTCTTGGGTCTGTCAATCCCTTAACTTCTTGATCACTTTGTGCAGCACCCAGGTCGTTATTATACACTAGCTGCGCCCCGCGGTTTCACCCGCATAAGTTTCGATCCCGTGGGAATATCGGGATAAAAAGTATCCCATGTTAATCCTGGTTATAAACCATCTGTGTGCCAAATTTCATCCCAAATCCGTTCAGTAGTTTTTGCGTGAAAGAGTAACAAACATCCATCCTTCAATCCATCCATACATTACAAACTTTCACGTTTATAAAATTAGTAAGATAGGATTTATGTCTTACTTACCCCTTTCTCCTTATCTTCCTTAGAGTTGCGAGCTTCCCTGTCCTTGCGATCCAATATTCCTTTTTCTTTCGCCAAGGCCTAGAATGTCGTCAAATTATTGAATAGGTATACATTAACAGTCATCTACAACAACTATAAGACACTCACAAATATCCTATTTAACTATTCTTCTAAAGTTAAGTTGTACTAATAACATCTGTGTGATTGATTACAACAAAGAAATATTTCCTAATATCCGCCGGCTTCTGAATAGATGGACAGATAAAAGCATTTTAGCTCACTAAATTATCATGCGCATTTTCTCGGATATTACAGAGTAATCATATAGAGTCCGTTTCGCTTCGACCCGAGATATTACAGAGACTATACTAATACTATTATATAGACTAGAGATGAAACGGATACCTGTTTGGCCGGATACCGGATATTCGGCCAACCTTTTAGCCGGATATCTGGCAGAACATTGCCGTTTAGTGCATTCGCAAGAAGCGAGCTAGCGTAGGTGGCGCCCGAACGATCGGGCAAACTCGGTCGAATTCGGGTCTACTTAAAAGCCATTTCACAAAATTTCAACGCTCGAGTTTAGGTAAAAGATCGCAGCATTGTGTATGGCTGCGTAGCTATCCACACATACGCAACGCAAACAGTGCAGCGCTAGTGTCGAGAGGAACTAAACAATTTTGAGCCGATATAATCGTAATGCACCTTGGTTTGAGATTTATGCAAAAAGATAATTTATTTATTCAGTCTATTAATCTATTAAAGCTTTTTAGACTAAAAAAAAAATACAAATATACCCACATCAACAAAATCTAGGGATACCTTAATCCTAAATTTTATTTACGAATTTATAGTTTATAATCTTTATAATCTCCATAAAAAGTTTATATACAGATTGAAACCTCTTTTATTATCAAAAACTATCTATCTATTTATCTTTTCTTTTTTATTTTCAAAATTTAAAAATGTAAATAAAAAAAAACAAATCACGGCAGCAAAATTGTTATTAATCCGTTACGTTAAGGAAAATTAAAATTGTTTTATTAATATTAATTAATGAAAAGGGATTAGATTGTTTTTCTTTTTTAATTTAAAGTGCCGTGTGAGCTTTAAGAGTTACGTCACGTCGTCGTTATTTGAGTCGAGATGAAAATAATGTAATGGAATGAGCCATGGGCATGTTAGAAAATGGTGCTATTCAACGCATCGTTGTTGGCGCCCTATCGCCCTACACACCAGCCAAAACGTGATATCAAGGTTGTGGTCACGTTATCGCAGTACTGGGGATGTGGCTGAACTGCACACGGGTAGATATCGTGTTACTACGCAGAGATAGGATCGATTTCGCCAAATGACCGCCAGAAGACAACCCAATATCACAGCGATGCAACTAGTACAAAGGAGGACCACCACCTGCTGGTAAGCGACCAATGACCAAACCGTGCGAAGGAGGTTGCATGAAGTCGGTCTTCATGCTCGAAGACCGCTACTAAATAACATTTATATATAAAACAAAAAAATCACGAAATGTTTTTTATTTTTTTATTAAAGACCTTAACATAACCTATTATTCTTCTATTTACTATATTATCAGAAAAAATTTCATAGATTTTTAGATATTTGATGAAATATAATATATTCCTAGATTCTGTTGATGTGTGTATGTTATGTAAAGTATATAATAGAAATAAAACAAACAGGGAAACAATTACATATTATTCTCAAGTATTAATTACTATAATTTAAAAAAATACAAAGAGGATCAAAATGTTGTAGTCGTAGTATAACAATGCGATCACGATAGATGCGCTCGAAAATCGGGACGCGGGAAAAAATGGCACAGGTCTGTCGTCGATGGGCGCTTGTGCCGTACTAATCGGTGCCCGCATAAGCACCGTAATTTATTGTAATTTAGGGTGATGTTAAAAATTATATTATGTCTGATTAAATGAATTGATTTTAATAAAACTTTGGAATTAGTTTAGTAAAAGAACATCGTTTATTTTTACATGATTTTTCAAATGTGTTTACGTTTATTCAAGCCAAAAAATCGCGATACAAAACGTAAAAATTTTATTAAAGGAGTCTGAAATTGACTCTGCGGTGATTTTTCAGTAAACTAGTTGTGGGAGATTAATCACTACATAGTAAACAAAAAAGTTTTTGTAAATGTGTTACATGAAGTATCAATACGAAAGACCAGCCTTTTTTTAACATGTATTCAACAATGCCAAAGTTTCACCTAAGATGGTACATTAGGCGACTAAAGTCTTAGATATTTGCGCGAAAACGTGAAATGGCTCTTAACGGGTGCTAATTAAGTTGTAGAATGAAAATTTTGTGCTCCCTGATTGTATTTGTTAAGTGATATAAACAAAGTAATTACCTACCTAAATTTGATATTTCGTTTTTTTTTTTAATCTGTTATCCGGCCGGAAAGTCATTTGGCCGCCGGATAGGGCGGATACCGGACCTCCGTTTCATTTCTAATATAGACCGCCCTTTTTGCCGCGAGATTATGGGACGACAGAATTTTGTCACAGTGCGTATGTTAAACTCTTGTGTTTACTTACTTCTTTCTCCTTTTCCTCTTTAGAGTTCCGTGCCTCCCTGTCCCGGCGTTCCTCGGCGACTTCCTCCTTGGTCTGGTAGGACATCAGCGCGTGCACTAAGTCCACAAATAGCTGGTCGTCTATAAAGCCCCCTTCTTTGTCTCCTGAGTAATAATAATGTTTGGTTTCTGATTATAATTTACTAAAGATACGAGATGGTGCAATTTTCGCAGGGGAATGTACGAAACACTTAATCAAATTTCATGACATTTTGATAATTTTAAACGAGCAATATTGAATTATGAACTCAGACAAACCACAATAGGTTTGCAGTTGACGATTTATTTCTGCTCTTGCAACATTTCGGCACACGAATTAAAAAAAAAAGATTTATATCAGTTTAATTATAGATCTTTCTAATGTAGTTCTTGCATAGTTAAAAAAAAAAAAACGTGTGTGTGTAATGACTGAATAATTTAAGTATCCTGATTTGTATTATTTATTTTTAGCCGTTAAAGTCCCACTGCTGGGCAAAGGCTTCCCTAGTCTCTTTCCACCTCTCTCTGTCCAGAACTGTCAAGGACCAATCTTTATCAAAGTAGTACCGTTTTAAGTATCCTGATGTAAATGTAACTGTTTTTTAACTGTTTATCTTCTTACAAAGTAATTTAAAGTGTCTTACAAAGCCTAATGTGCATGAACAAAGTAGTGAATATTATCTATGAAGCACGACAAGCGTGACTGTGTGAGTGCGGAGGCCTGTGAGGTGTACAGAATATACTTGTGATGTTTCTCTTAAACCTAAGCATTTGTTTTTAATAGTACAATAAAATTTCTATGTTAAATGAATATTACTTTCTTTACCTTATAAATATAACATGAACCAGAGAAATGTACCACTTTTGACAAAATTAATTAAATTATTCTGGTGATGGTGATTTCTGTGGTTCATGAGCTCTTAAAATATATTGTTTTATTATCTAGAAGCATAGATGTGTGCACCACACACCAATGTGTATTAAATTCATGTGGGAGTCTGTGGACAGAGCCATTGCTCACAAAAAGTTATTAAGGTGATAATTATATTTTATCTGTGTGTGATTTTATTTATGATTCATTCAGAACCTTGAAATACCAGCTCACAAAGACACAAACAAAAACATTGTCTTTGTCTCACAATTGATAGGCATATTGGCTATGTTATATGGAAATACTGGTATTCAGCTGCATCTGGTTTGACTGGAAGCCGACCCCAACATAATGGGAAAAGTCTAGGCAAACAACGATTGACTTTTGAACTATGTATTGCACCCCACTCTCAACCAAATAGTAGAGAGAACAGTGAGAGTGAAGATTCTACCTATCATGTTGGTTAGGTCAAAGTATTGAAGTATAAATGTGTGAATTGGATCTATTGGTGCAAATATGTTGCGCGGAGCACCGCTGTGTCCTCGTGGCGGCGGCGATCTCTCGCGTCCGGCCCTGGTCCAGGCCATGGTACGGAGTGAGAGTGCATGGGAGGAGGCCGTTACCTCTTTCTGCGAAGCAGTAATGCTCGCGAAGGAGGAGGCGGAGCGCGTGAGGGAGAGGCAATCTCTGCGCCCTCACGCCCTTAGTCGCCGCAGGAGACGCCCTGGACGGGAGTCAACAGCCGACTCCCGGCCACCGTAGGCGCGGGCTTGCAGGCGGCGAGCAATGGGCAGCTCGCCGCCCTGTAAGGACCAGGCCCGGGTCGACGGCGCGTTGTGTTCAACGCGCGCCTCAAAGAGATGTTAGCACGAACTGATGGGGTCCGCTAGGACCGATGCCTGCCAGGGCTGCGGGTTGTTCGAAAGAGTTACCGTGGCCCCTGGCACGGGCAACTGAAGGAACACGGGTGGGTTTTAGTCAGTAAAAGTCTGACACGCCCTTCCGCTCAGCCCAGAGTGGGAGAGGTCATTTGACGATTTCCCACCCAAAAAAAAAAAGGGTGCAAATATGTTGTGAAACACAATCTAGCAAGATAGAGTACAATCGAGTACTGTAAAAGTAACAATAATCATGCAACAAAAAACGGCACCGTCCACAAACATAAGAGTAATGATGTTAAGCAGATGTACCATGCACTTTCCCGTCGTAGTTCTTTATGAGCTCCTCGATGAATGTACCGTCCTGATCCAGGACCTCGTCTCCCATGTACGGGATGTTGTGAAGAACTGTCTCGTCTTCTACCATGAAGTTCTTCTGCGTTGGGGCCCATGTATACATTGTTGGAATTGGGTTCACAGAGTTGATTATGCGGATTGGGACTTGCTGTGTTGTTACTACTCCTGAGGCTGTGGATAATATGAAAAATGTATTATTTTATTATTTTTATAAATATTAGTCCAGTTCAGTTTCAGTTTCTCTACTCTAAGAGATCAGAAAATAAAGTCATCTATTTAACTAACTTTTTCTTAACTTCATAAGTTTCGGTTTTCGCTGAAAATCATGTTTCGGTTGTAAACTAATAAATATTACATTAGTTCATATAGTTCATATATTTTTTTACACAATTGTTAATTCAAAAGGACATTGCAGACCATTTTTAGGTTTCCTTACGTTAGGAGGAAAAATGGAACCTTTATAAGATCACTTTGTTGTCCATCTGTCTGTCAAGACCTTTTTTCTCAGGAACACGTAAAGTTATCAAGTTGAAATTAATATCAAATACTCAGGGCTGCAATCCCTTGAAGCAGCGAAAAAATCAAAGTTCTAAGTAAACGCAACCAAAAGATACGGGCGTTTATGTTCCGTTTATGCCGCATATTTTGACACTTGCAAGGGAATCAAAACCTATAGGGTACTTCCTGTTGACCTAGAATCATGAAATTTGGCAAGAAGCAATGTCATATAGCACAAGTAAAGGAAAAATCCGAAAACCGTAAATTTGTAGGTTTTTTTTTATTGTTTATTAATCAAAAACAGTTACAAATCATTGTTGAACAATTAAACACACCACACAAATCATCACCAACCAGGTACATACCTACAAATTTGTACGGAACCCTCGGTGCGCGAGTCCGACTCGCACTCGTTTTTTGTTTGTTACATCAACAACTCATTTACTGGTGCACTGATTAGATACGTTTAGATTAAAATATTTCTATAATAATTTAGCATGTGGTATCCCACTGTAGAGTAGGGAGACAACCCTCTCTGTCTTTTCCAAACACTTCAGTCAGTCTCAATCTGACAAAAATACTTCTAATTTCCCTACATTTTGATAAGTTTTTGACATTTGTTTGTCTCCGAGATGAGACTGCGACTAGATTTTGAATGTTTTAAATTACGAGAATTGGCCTTCTGATCTCTGATAATGTGCCAGTTTAAAACATTACAATAACATTAATTATTTACCATCAGTATAAGACACATCAGCTCTCTTCATGAGGCTCTCATGATTGGGGATCGGTGCGGCAGGTGGCCAGAATGGTTTCCTCGGACGCTCATTGCTCTCGGAGTCATGTGCCTCCACCGACTCCGACATAATTCTCAGGTTGCGGGCCCATGCTACCTTTACTTCGTCTACGCGTTTGAAGCGCTGAAACAAAAATAAACGCAAGGCATTTTTTTGATTCCATTGATTGAGAATATGTTACTCCTCAAGTTGAAAAAATTCAGCAAGAGCTGTGTTTACTATGCTGGTCACAAGCAGAAACGATGCCAAATATTGCGCGGTACATCAATAAGGCGGGCTGACAAGGCGGGCACAAAAGCAAAACTCCCTTTGTTTAAACGTACCTTTACTTGGCGTAGCCTCATGTATTCCGACTTTACACGTTTCTTCCATTCTGCTGACACTTTAGATTTACTCATGAGCAACAGTTATTTCAAGAATTCGTTGAATTCCCGTAAAACAATACGAAAATCAAATAGGTAGCTTAGAGCTTAGCCTACCTGGCGCGCCGGCTGACATTAAACTTTGACAGTTACTTGGCAGTTGAACAAGTGAGTACAAACACAGATTTAAAAAAAATGCAGATTTAGAAAGGGCAAGAGAATGATGATGTAGAATCATCCATATTCTACGTACTATTCTCCATCGCATGTTAAGAAGAGTCTTTTGTATAGTAAATCTTCTGTGAACTAAACACACCACAAGAATCAAATCGAAACGTCGACTCGACTAAAATAGTAGTAGACTAGAAGAAGAGGTCGACATAATCTATAATTCTATATTGTTTATGATATTGATATTGTCTATGGGTTTTGAGTAGCGAATGTGTGCGCTGCCATTTTCTGTTGAAATAAATTTTTGAGAAAAGGCTATTTTGTGAAAAGGTGAGCATGTAACAGAGGTATTCCGTTGATATTCTTCTATTAATTTACTTGCTTTCATTGTTACGCATGCTTTAGTGGTGCATTATCTGCTCCGTCTTCGGGTTACGTAATTTGTTGTCTCTCGTCATAAAATTATTTATCTACGAAACATGAAAAATGTAATCGATGCGCGAGGGTGTCTCTCGAGCGAAGTATATGTAGAGCAGCTGTCTACACCAAAAAGTTATTCTGTTTGTAGGTGTGTGCGCACCTACAAACTGCCGCAGGTTATGCGAGGGGACTCTGATAAGTATGTCCTCGTATCGCGGTGGCGCGTGGGACGGCGGGCCGCCGGGTGCCGAGGCCGACTACCCGGGCGCGCCCAGCTACGCGCCCGCCGCCCCGCCGCGAGCCATGCCCACCACGGACCCCTGGACCGGCGTCAGCTACAGCCAGTACGGCGCGCCACCCTACGACTACCAGACGTACGCGCCCGGCTACACCTACGCCTACGACTCTAGCTACTACCAGCGCCCCGACGGAACCTACTACGGAAAGTACCCCGAATCTGGGACTTATCCCCAACAGCTAACGGCCGGTTATGAGTTCCCAACCCAAAAACGCGAAAGAACTCGTTCGCCTGTCGACTCCCACAGACATGAGCGCCGAAGGTCTTACCGAACCAATTCTAGAAGTGTGTCTCCCTATGATAGAAGGGATAGTGCCTATTCGAAAAAACGAGACAGCAGCTATGAGGAAAGTCGTCGTCGTAGATCTAGAAGCAAATCATCAAAACGCAAAAAGTATTCTTCCAGTGATCGTTCAAGCTCCCGATCACATTCATACTCACCACAGAAGAGAGAGAAAAGAAGGAAATCAGTTTCATCAAATTCTTCTGCTTCCAATAGATCTTATAGGAAAAAGCCGAGTAAGACTCGCGGACATGACCAGTCTGTGCCACCTAGAGACAGAAGTATTTCAGGCTCTCGTGATGAATTTAACGTTCACAGAATGTCAAGTGTTGATAGGCTAAGCAAATCTTCACATGAAGCAGAAAAGAAAAGTAAGGATGCTAAATCTCATTCCAAAAAAGATAAGAAAGCAAGAAAGATTACTACACCAACAAGAAAACAAAAAAAATCCAAGGTTACACATAAAAAGGCAAAAAAGTCACCTCTAACGCTACCAACAAAAGTGCATAAGAAACATAAGGATAGATCTAACACACATGTCAAAAAGGGGAGAGATAGTTCGTTGACACCACCTAAAATGTATAGGATGAGGATGTTATCAAGTTCGAAATCTCGTTCCAGATCAGCGTCACCCTCGCCATCGCCTTCACCGCGTCACTCGAAGCGTAAACGATCACTCTCGAGGAGCCCGCACCCATCCCACTCGCGATCGTCTAGTAGGTCAGTGCTGTCCACACCTCCGCGGCGATCACGTTCCAAATCTAAACGGAAAATGAAACGAAAGTCGCGATCAAAAAGTCGTACGAAACGGCGCTCAACAAGCAAAACTAGATGTACGCCGCAACGCCGATCGAAGTCGAGAGGAAAAGGAAACCGTTCAGTTAGTAAAAGTGGCTCCAAGTCTCGCTCTAGATCGAACAGTTCGCGTTCACGCAGTCGCACTGCATCGCCGAATAATGAAAAGCGCCGCGGACAGTTCACAGTGGCAGATAGAAAACGATTCTGGAAAATGCACAGAAATAGGCAAGAAGAAAAGGACAAAGAAAAAGAAACTAAAACACCACCCAAAGAACTGAAACCTCCCCCGGGTGCTGTTGAATCAACAACGGTTGATGACATTGAATATGGCGACCCTCCCGAAGTGGAAGGCCCTAATTTTGCAGAATTGCTGATGCCTGATCAAGCCATGAAAGCTTCAACCTCCAAATCCAGGGCTGGTCCACTTCCTATCAAGAATGATGGGAGTTTCTTAGAAATGTTCAAAAAGATGCAGGAGGTGACTAAAAAGGTTGAACCAGAAAAGAAACCAGAAATAAAAAAGCCAGCATTGCCTTTTATTGGCAAGAGACGTGGTGGCAGAGTTCTTAAGACTGGATTAGTGAAGAAGGCTAAAGCCATTGATGAACAAACTGCAAACAATGCACCTAAAGATGCATGGTCACTTTATATGCAGGAAGTGAAGAAATATAGAGAGACTTCCTGTGAGGAGGAGCGGAAAACTAGACCTCTTGTGAAATAATATTTACTAACTAAGAATAGTGATTAAGATTTTTATTGTGACCTCTGCAATGTATTTACATATATTACAATTTTTATTTTCTACTATAAACTGTGTTTATTGAATTAGTATGTCTAGATGCCAGATTTTAATCTTATTTCATTATGAAAAAGATTCCAAATAAAGAATTATGTCAATGACTAGGTTGTTTCGTTGCAGCATCATGCCTGAGATGGTCAAATCTGCCGCTGACATCAAAACAGCACCTTTCGACCCGCGGTTCCCTAACCAGAACCAGACAAGGTAACACAAGCGGTTATTTCTTTTGACGCGTATTATCTAAGGCAAACCCCGTGGTTACTAACTGACTGCTTTAGACAGCGTGAGAGCGTAAGTAATTAAGTTCATAATCTTTTATCAGTCCCTAAATTGAAAGAAGAATGCCATGAGAAACTGTCGTCGCGCTTCGCAGTACCTACTTAGTCGTACGGCAAAGACCAACGTTATTGTAAGTACATAGAAAATAGTACTAAATGAAATCATGAACGATCATTCTATTCACGAAAGCACCTTGCACCATCATTGCACAAGGAACGCTGATTACCGTGGTTGTTCCATTGTAATTCATGATCAATTTTTTCTGAAGTTTACTTTTATGAGGTTACAACAATCTGGTACCAAGATAGATAAATGCTATCAGCACTTGAGTTTGTCTAGGAACTGTCGGCGCCATCTATTTAGTTTTAAAATATCGCCCGATAATTGAAGTGTTAAAGTACCTTAAAATCATCTACTTACAGAAATAAACAATTTCATTTTATTTGGTGTATCTATGTGCGTATGTTGTATAAGGTTTTTTTATAGATAAAGAAAAGCTTAATAATTCATTTTAAAATTGGTACATAATTACTTGAAGAAATGCGGTTCTAAATGATTCAAATTGCAATACGATAACCGGCCGTAACTAACACCCATTGAAAATCATCATCGTCAATGCCTTTAATTAATAATATCACAGCATAACGTCCTTGACGCACGGTAGGGGGCAGAAACTAAGATTAATATAAAATATCTGAAATACTTCAACATTAAATCCTTTCCACAGGTACTGTTACTCCAGCTACCTGGACTTCCACCGCTGCCAGAAGGTCCGTGGCGAGAAGTACGAGCCATGCTACTACTTCCAGCGGTGCTTCAAGTCTCTCTGCCCCAACGAGTGGGTGGAGAAGTGGGACTCCCAACGTGCTGAGGGCACCTTCGCGGGAAGGATCTAAAGTATTCCAATGTCGCCACTGAGTTGTTAATTTATGCGAGTTTTAATTTTACTTAGGCCGAATTTGTGATTTAGGGAATAAATGTGTTAATTCCATGTTTTTGTTTAATCTAGTAAGTCATGCAAGGAACCTGTAGGTATCACCATACTGAGCACAGCAAGAAAACACTTGCTGTGGGATACCTATTACTTGTTATCAAATACGGTAAATAACCAAGCCATCAAGCCAAACACAAAATGTTTTTGAAAAACATTTTATTTCAAGAGTGCAACAACAATTTTGTCTCATATTGGTCCTGGGAATGCTCCTTTCTCTCTAAGATCGTCCCAATGACTTATCCAAACGTTCGGGCAGATGGTCTCGAAGTATCGTTTGAAAATTTTGCAGTCATCCACCTCGCCTAAGAGTCTTTTGCATTTGTAGAAGTCGCAGTAATTGTCGTAGCATGCTCTGAGAAAATAAATAACATAGGTAGGTATACTGTACATAGAATAAAGGATGCATCATGTTTTTTTCACTTATCATTGTGTTAATTTAATTTCATATTTAAGCACAATCTCTTTATGAGCTGAATGAATGTATGATGAAGATATAATTTGACATATCCAGTCCTCCTGATTCCTGCTGAGATATCGGATTTCTGTACCTTCCCATGCTGTAATAGTAGGTAGTTCCCGTGGACTTACTTGGTCTGATTCTGATTTGGATAGCGCGGGTCGATACGCTGAGTCCTAAACTCTTGGTCACACATTTCAGTGGTTCAATAATACGTAAAAAAAATAGGTAAATATGTAAAACGGTCAAAAATTTATCAGCTGATTGACAAATCGGAAACAAAAGATTTGTCATTTTGTTTGTACTCTATGTGGTCGTATCGAGCTATTTGAGTAAAACCTTTGTCGAAGGACGTATCTACATGCGGTATTTCGGTTTTACATAGGATAGAAGTCATAGTACATGCGCGCACATTATTATGGCGACGTATTGCCACTTGGCACTGCGCCAGAAAATAAATGCAAATCAATATCGGTTGGGCTTGGACGAACGACTTGCGAGCCTTCCGTTCGTCGCAGTACGATAATTGAATTATACAGGGTTATTTGTAAAACACCAGAAACCTCTTAAGAGGTCTTTGTAGGTACTCATCATTATGAACAACTTTTAAGACGAGCGCTAATCCTGCCGACAAACTGTTACGCAGTTTGGCAGGTTTATAACATGTATACCTACACGTATTTGGTTCAAAATAAATTAATATTATTATTAATATTATTATTATTGTCGGGGGTGTTCTTTTTCTCAGCACTAAGGCTGGTTTTAGCCACATTTACGGGCCAAAGCCAAGTAAATGCAGCGTGTGGTGAATTTATGGTAATAGTATACTTTCGTCTAACTGCATGAATTTCCTAACGATTCTGCATGTGTTTAGGATAGCTGCTTTCTGCAGATTGATATTATTATTATTACTATGGGACCAAAACTGAAATCGCGAAAAAAAAAATCAGCTGTTCCCTACATTTATGTTCGCATAACTCGTCAAAATGTAGGGAGCAGCGTATTTTTTTTCGCGATTTCAGGGTTGGTCCTATAGTAAAAGTTGTTCATAATGATGAGTACAATGACCTCTTAAGTTTCTGGTGTTTTACAAATAACCCTGTATAACGAATAGTGACCATTCAATAAAATATTGTTATTACCTAGGTAGGCAATACGAATTAAATGGTCTTTCTAGATTATTATTATTATTATTACTATGGGACCAAAACTGAAATCGCGAAAAAAAAAATCAGCTGTTCCCTACATTTATGTTCGCATAACTCGTCAAAATGTAGGGAGCAGCGTATTTTTTTTCGCGATTTCAGGGTTGGTCCTATAGTAAAAGTTGTTCATAATGATGAGTACAATGACCTCTTAAGTTTCTGGTGTTTTACAAATAACCCTGTATAACGAATAGTGACCATTCAATAAAATATTGTTATTACCTAGGTAGGCAATACGAATTAAATGGTCTTTCTATTTGGCTTTGGCAATACCTCCATCTATGTTTCTTAAGTTTTGGGTTCAGAGGCGTTGATCGTCAAGAGTGCAATTGAACGGAAATTTGAGACACTAGCAGATGGGGCATACTTCTGTTCCGGAGCACTGCACTCACACTACTGGACGTTGGATGAATTGATAATGCCCTAATTCGCCAAATTATGTTTGCAGCCTCCTACTTGGATCCGCAATCGATTTAGTGCTTACTATGAATTTTTAAATACTGGATGGTTTCTATTAATAACTAGCTGAGCCGACGAACTTCGTACCGCCTCAGAATAAAAAGTCGTTCCATACAAAATGTATGAGAAAATGATAATTTTTTTTTTCGCGTTTCCAGTTTGTTAATAGTTATTCTGCTGTTCGGGGCGGAGACAATTCCAACAAATCAAAGTTCATAAAAGTCGGCCCAGCCGTTCTTGAGTTATAAATGGTGTAACTAACCAGGAAAAAAAATGGGTGTTTCACCTGCCTATCGTACCTACAACATGTGGACAAACATGTTTCATATTTTCTATGTATCTTCATATTTTTTGCTTACAGGATTGACAAATCTAAAATTATAAGCTATCAGAGTAAACTCGTTTTCTTCGTCAAGTAAAAACGCTTTTACAACTCTACGGCATAATTATTCTTAGACCGTAGTTTTTCAATTATTTTTAACCCCCGACACAAAAACGACGGGGTGTTAAAAACTACATATTGGGAAATTAGTATCACGATATTTCAGTTCGAAAACTTATTTTTGTGGAAATATAGTTTTGCCTAATTGAATTATTCACTTCAGTAACAGCCTCCAAAAATGGGAAACCTGCTGAGTGGCCCAAGCCAAAGCTCTACTGTGTTTAACATAATCAGCCTATAAAGTTCCCACTGCCGGGACACAGGCCTCCTCTCGGTGAGAGGGAGTGGGCCGTAATCCACCACGCGTGTTTAGGTACTCCATGCAATTTTCCAAAATTCGGCCCACAACCAAAAGTCCCACCGTGTGTTTATTGCTTACAATTTTCCGAAAGTTCAGCTCCTTTACTGTTTTTCCGCAATCCGCTTCAGAATGAACGTCAAAATAATTTCAATTTCGAGACTTTTCAACCACTCCATGATAACCTAAGATTTCCACAATCTAAGCTCTATCAGGACTAACTATGTTAAGTTTACTGACGTATCTTGCATATTGATAAAAGGTGAACAGGCATAATTAAACTAAGCTTTTGTAAAATGAGAAGGCTTTTATTAGCTGCTATTATAATCTAAAAGTTGGTACAAATTAACCAACATAGATAAGTACCTATAAAATCATAAAATGTAGCTCGGATTAAAACCGAATTTACATGAAGGTGTATATTAAACATTACAATAGTGTGGAAAGGTATCAACAATAAGTCTATAATTAAAATTAATTACATTAAATATTTACAATTTATTCGATACCAACAGTGTATAGCTATAAGGAAAACATGAGGATATGTTAACAATGCTTGTCTTTTGAAGCTATAAATTAAACATACATTGTGGAACAATACATCATGAATTTAAACTATAACAAACCCCCTCATTCTAAACTCATTAAGTACATGTTTGCAATGCTAATGTCCATTTTCACTAACACTAGTCGATACTTAAATAAAAGCGCACTGCTGGATTTTCAACACTTGCTGGAGTCACATGGATCCACGCGACATACGCGGCTTTTTAATTGTTTCTGTAATTACGGCATTCAACCCGTTAATTAGGCATTCATTTAGATGTTGCTTAGTGTAAGTAAAAACAAGCATTGCATGTCGCTCATCTGAACACAGCTTAGTTATAGGAACATAATGAATTTTTCTTCTCAAGTACTCAACCCTATTATATTCCCCTTATAAATTGGACACAAAAAATCCTTTTTACTATCGAACTTATTTTACATCATCCTTTTCACAAATCCATATAACATGTATTGTTCCACATTGTATTGATAGTACTATTAGTACCTAATAATTAATAAGTGAACATTGGTTGGTGGCTAATGGTGGTCCAGGTCTGAATGTTTGCTGGACATGCTGACTGTTGTGGAGTACTGCTGCTGTCTGTGCAGTATGCCCAGGCATTGGAGCAGGCACTGCATGCTGGCAGCTGATGTGGCCTGGAGAAATAAGTTATTTAGTATGCTTCATAGGTCATCAAGGAGGCCGGCAGAGCAGATCAGACAAGAAGGTATATTGGTATGATATTCAATAGTAGGTATTGGTAGTAGCACGATTTCCTTAAGAAACAGTAACTACATAAAATCAAAATTCATTTATTTTTAGTTTGTGAATCTTTTTAGGGGGTCAAAATTACAAAAGACAGCCAAAATTCCCACCCTACTAATGTTTAAGCTGGGAAGAAATGGTGCAACAAACTCCCCTAAATTAAGTAAACTTGTGATTATACAAAAGTTTCTAAACTGGTCATATTAGTGGCAGTTATACTTAAAGATGTAAAGGAATGAAAAACTCACTTTTAATAGTAATAAGTCAGGATCTGTGTGTGGGAATGGTGAGTCAGCGGATTCTATACATCTTGCTAGAGCTGCATCACTGGAAAATAAATATTAGGAGGCATTTTATTAGTTGGAGATGTAAGGATCATAGCAGGTGGAGTTCTGTAGTTCATGTGAGTATGTATTTTATTAGTTATCTATCAAAACAAAATAGAAAAAGACTAATGAAACTGAGCTTGCATTTACCAGAAATAAAAGAACTGTCAAAAAGTGACCATGCAATATGTTTAAAAAAATGCTGAACCACCATATGGGTTACCTAGGCTGGTAGAGAATCCCTATGGAGCTAAGGCTAACAAGTTCACCTTTGCATAATCTTGTTTTGCCCATATTTTTTTTTTGTAAAACTGTTCGTTTCACTAGGAATTTCTCCTGTATTGTGGGTGCGTTTACAAACATTTAAACTCACATACACAAACAGACAGACCCGGACCAACTACTTGTAGGTCATACAAATATTTGTTCCGTGCGGGAATCGAACCCGCAACATGCAGCGCTGCAGCAATCGCTTAACCACTGCGCCAACCGTGTCTTCTAAATATAAATAAAACAGTTGTATTATGTTAGTACTGTGATTGCTAAATAAAATATAGTTTTCTCCAAAAAACATGATATCTTCATTTATAGTTAAGTAATAAGATAATAACCTCAGCTCTGTAGATTGCAGCTGGTTCCTTGCTGATGCCATGGCATCGTGCACTGCAAGCTGTTCTCTCGGCTGCAGTGGGGGATTGGCACCCATGGCCTGGAAATTGTAACAAACAAATAAACTTATCAATAAGGCGAGTTATTACATAGAGATATTAAGAAACGAAAAACAAATAAAATAATTATTTTACTACAGAAAGATATTTTCATACTACTTTTTTTTTCAATATTTTATCCCATTATCCTGTGTTCAGGTCAGATGTGACCAGCATAGCACTGCCAAGACAGGCTGGTCCATTCCCTATGCTTGTCATTGCATTAATATTCCCTGGCTTAAAAAAAAAAAACTACTATGTTCAAAATCTTACATCATAATATACCTTAGTGTGTATCTCAGCAATAGCCCTCAAGCCATTGACCCACTCCTGCCTGGCCCTGGCATCAGTAGCCCTAAGCTTGAGCATGTCCCCGGAAGCACAATTTATAGTAAACGTACGCGAGTCTTCATCACTGGGACACACTACAGCAGCTGCTAAATGTGCCTGAAATTCAATTAGTGTACTTATCAATTTCATTACTTACCCATATTTTTTTGAGGAAGGCCATTGTAGCTTCCGATTTTATTTATTGTTATCATTAAATTTTATTATCTAAGCTGATTAATGACGACACATAACATACCTATAGAGTTGTGTGTATTTTGTAAATCAGTAAACAAGTCCAAGATTGTAATCATTGAATGGGATGCTGTTTTAAGTACTGAGTGTAAACTGATATATCAATTATCAACTCAACAACGCTTTACCTCGCCTCTGGCTGGTTGTCCAGGCTGAATAGTATCTCCAGGTCCATCGAAAAGGTAATAAGATAGAACTCCCGTTTCGGGGTCGACCGCAAACCAGCGCTGCTGCCAGCCTTTCACAACATTAGTGTATTTATATAACTGACCGGATAGTGGCCTGTGAGCCCCTGATCCTGTTGTTTTAATCATTTTTTTATTTGCAAGATATTCAGAGAAATAAACACTTGAGTAAAAGTTCGATTATTTTCTTCTCAGAATTTTGATATCTGCCCTGTCACGTACGTTTAGTTGAGTCCTGAATTCCTGAAAATATATTACTCGAATATTTTCTGTGAATGTTTTTTCTCCCCAAAATACCGAGCATCCTTTTCATGATTTAATTTAAAATTTCTTTATAAACAGTTATGCAATTAATTTTAAAGTTTTGGTTTTTGACCTTTATATAAGATTATTATTCTATTGTAAGCAAAACGTAGCTTTTTTTTTTTAATTCGCCCAATGTCCAGGCTATAGTATGTACAGACGCCAGCAGGCCAAGCTACCTGTAGCTGTCAAATTTTCCCAATCAAACTTGAACCATAATGCTTTATTAATAAAGTTAAAAATCTATTAAAGAAATTTGACAGATTGTAGTAGCTTGATGTGCTGGCGTCTGTACAAAACGTGTGTATAACTCCAGCTTTCTCGTATTATGTGATAGAATAATTCTATCTATGCCAATATTTAAGGCATAATAGCTGCAATCAAAGTCCCCAGTCTTAATTTAGCTGCCACAAAAACTTCGTTAATATGAGTCGTTTAGTGTGTGTTAGCTGGAGTGACGTAACTCCAGCTTCCTCATTCGATGCCATTCGATACAGGCAAACCAGTGAGATTAGGGTTTTAGATTAAAGTCAGAAAAATACGGCATAATAGCTGCACCAGGAAAGAAAAAACTAAGCTATTTTCAAAGATAGGTAGCAGTTAAAAAAAAAGCCCAAATGGAAAACAATCGAGTAGCATAATTTATTTAGAACTCTTTTTTTTTATATAGGTATTCATCGGACGATCTTTCCTAGTTTGGAGGGAGGATTTGGTGATTTGGCACTGAAATAAACTGAATTTTCTCAGTAACCTATGGTCCCTCTTTATATTCTGTGCCTGTGGTGTTCGGTGTTCGACGACGACATGTTTTGACTTGCTTGTTTTGGTTGGGCTGCTGTCAAATCATATATTGTCAAACGCTTTTTCTCAAGTTGTAATTTAAAAAAAAATTGTTTTAATGTTTCTCTCAAATTAATAAAATGGTATTCAAATTAGTGCGAATCGATTCACAGGAGCCTTGTAAAATACAGCTGACGATCGGCAAGCATGTTATTGGAAGAGGGAAGTTTCTTCACGTAAGTTGTCATAATCTGCAATAATATTTTTTTTTCATATTTTAGTGAATAATGGAAATAGCCTTGAAAATTGGTTTTTTTAGCTTTGTTACGTTTATCTTAATTATTGAAATAGGCGTAGTAACAGATCTATTCCCTGTATAGTTGCATGAGTCATCCAACATTGCTTAATAGTCAGTAAATTAAACATCAAACTCTAATAAATATTTTGTCCTCTTTTTCTGATAGAATGATGAAACAGATAAAAGGGTATCGCGAAACCATGCAGAGCTTGTGGTAACACCTGATACTGTCAGTCTAAAATCGGTAAGTAAAAAAAAGATTGTTTTAGAAACTTTTTTTTGCTTGCCAAAGCAGTCTATATTTTTTCACCCTTTTCAGTTACATCAAAACCCATGTTTCTTCGTGAAGAAGAGCATAGAAACTCATTTATTACATCAAGACACCACGGTTTGCCTCTATCATGGTGATAAATTCGGTCTCTTACCTGACCATTTCTGGTATGAAGTCCTACATTGTCCTGATCAGGATAACGCAGAAGAAAGAGCAACTATCTCTGAAAGTACAAAGAATGGAGTAAGTAATGATGAAGAAGATAGAATAGATCAGACAGAAGGAGTAAGAGAACAGGATAATGTCACTCTGGGTATCAGTGCAGTTGCTGCAAATGATGAAAAACCAATCAATTTTGACGAAGGTGAGGAAGAAGTGGATTCAATCAGGTCTGCATCGCCATCATTGTTGAGTAAGTATGCTCATCTATGCTCTATCTCTAGTTGTTCTTTTTTTGTAAATATTTATCTATTTTATTTTAAAGAAACTTACAGACTATTAACAAACTTAAATATTATGCATAGGTACCAAAATTTGTTAATGACTTCCGCCATGTATACATTTGTATCTTAACAAGTAATTTGCTTTGAGTAGTGATAGCCATACAGCAAATTTGCAAGTTAAAAAATTAGCTTGTTCAGTTTACAAGAGCCTTTTCTTCTAATAGAAGTTTGCTACAAATAAACTCATCCAAGAAAACTGAAGCTTTTTGTGCTGCTCCACAATTTAGCATCATAATAATTATGTAGGTATTTATTATAGAGCAACATATAAGTAGTGTTAAGAGTAATTTAATTTCAGCTGCTGAAGAGGATGCTGCAAAACAAATGACTGCTGAGCCAGAAACAGCAGAACCAGTCACCACTAAACAAGAACCTGTTGATCAGGATTCTGAACAAAATCATACTGTAACTGAAGCGCAAGTCACCACAGAACAGGAACCTGTTAAAGAATCAGTCACCACTAAACAAGAACCTGCAGATCAGGATACCCAACCCTATGACCCACCAGCCCAAGTGCCTAGAGCTGATGATCCAAGGTCTCCAGCAAAAAGAGACCACAGCTCCACTGAATCGAGTCCTGTTGATGTAAAGAAAGTGAAACTTGAGCAAGTTGATGCCGGGGATGCAGCAGCAGGACCTAGTAATGGTCAACAGGTAAGATTGTGTATGAAACTATGTAAATTTGGTTTCCTTCATTAACTATTTCTTCTACAACATTATAATAGTAGGTAGCGCAAAATGTAATGGGGTTTTTCCATCAGGAATATTGCAGTAGCAGCCCGGAGTTTGGATCTGTGCCCGGTTGAATGTTCTAGATCTATTTTCATTTGTCAGCTTGTAGTGGCAGGTCAGCAAGTGGCAGGTTTATCCTAATCTCAATTTTGCTCAAGTACTGGCTTCTTATATACTAATTCTAATAGAATCTTGTTAACCAGCAGGTAACTGTTGAAGATTACATGTGCGAAATTAAATAAGCAAAATAAATATTTTATTATTATTTATGTCTTTTTCTTACAATAGAACACTCATTCGAAGTTAACTCAATTCCTCAAAGAGAATAATGTCTTTTGAATAACACTATTTTACAGGCTTCGTCGGACAACAACGAGAAAGACAACATTGCTGCGCCTGCGTCGCCGGCGAAAACTGCATCACCTCCAAGAGAAAGGTGTATTTATGGAGCCAATTGTTATAGGTAAGTTACATGTGACTATACTATCATGCCACTTGCAATAAGGGCTGATAATATTGATAATTGTGTAATTAAATGTGGTTTGGGTAGGTAGTGGTTTTTTAGTACTCTGCATCCTAATTGCCTAACACACTATCCATCACAATCTGAATAATTTTGAAGGATATAGCTAATCCATTGCTTCATATGTTCGAAAAAAACATTGCTCCACCACGTAAATAACGCAATGAACGTAATACTGTTAGTGTGTTACGCAATTAGCCCTTTGGTATTAGTTGTCATTATTTGTTCTCTTCTACAGTAATATTGAAGCTAAACGAGAAATATTCTGAGCCTGAGATTCATCAAGTCGAAATCAGCAAGTTTAATTGCCAGAAATTTTCGGTGGAAGTCAGTCTCAAATACCACAGATTCTTTCCTGAACACCACATGCCATTAAACCTCAACCCATAGACATAATTTCTTTTTTTCGTTTCAACGGTAGGTACCTACATCTATGTTGCTTATACTATTTAGGCTCAGTAGGTTGCGGCGTCAGAGGCCTTGTTCAGATCGTCAGGGATGCAAGTGAACAGTCAGTCGGGAAACATAAATCGCTTTTGCTTAAAAAAAAAAGTTCCGTAAATCTGATAGCGTCGTGTGATGGGTCGTTGAGCTCTCAAAAGTAGGGTTGAGTTATCTACACGATGACTGATAATGATGTGTTTCTTCAATCGGGGTGGTCAACTTAAAGCTACGATGCTCTTTCAGATATAGCCCTGCATTGTTTGACTCACATACCTTAATAATATGATGTTTGGACTTTAAAAGAGACTTGAGACAGAAGACTGGCATTTTTTCTCAGGGATCAGTCAGCTAGGAATTCCCGGCAGCATTTAGTTTTATAGCTTTGACTAAGTTGTCTCACAAGATCTTACAAAAATAAACATTTAATTGCAGACGTAACCCTCAACACAAGGCGCAGTTCAGTCACCCTAGCGACTCGGACTGGGGCGGCGGCGCGCGCGGCGTGTGCCCGTACGGCGGCGCGTGCCGGCGTCGCGAGCCGCGCCACTGGGACGCGCACTCGCACCCGCCCGGCACGCAGCCGCCCGGCAACCATGCGCCTAGACCAGGTGAACTTGCTTAAATACAGCCGATCTATTCTGAAAAAATCTCATCGCTAAAATTTAGGCAAAGTTGCTTGAATTGAGCTCTCAATAGTGACAAACCCTATTATTCCCTTGCATCAGGTGGAATGTCAGCTCACTTCACCTAAGTTTTCACAGTCCTTGCTTTAGCTCTTACCTTTTTATAGTTATTAGCGGCATGGACGGGTCCACGCTTCGCACGGGTGCAACCCAAACATCGCGATTTTTTTGCTACAAGCCGTGTGCCCGATGGGAGTTCCCATCGTACAAACTTTCATTCCTTATTTAATAACTCCTTTATTAGAATTTTGAAAAATCCTCCCAAGTCAGTGATGAATGATTTTAAGATTATTTGGTATTAAGGAGTTATCTAAATTAAATATTAATGTATTATACACACATCCTCCCCAATATATTTGTCCTTCAAAAACGAGCTGTTCGAGCAATTCGCCAGCTAGGTGCCTGAGTTTCTCTAAGAGATTTTTTTAAAGATATTGGTATTTTCACGGTTGCATCTCAATTCATCTTCGCCAACATCATATTTAATAGGCAAAATTTACATTTGTGCACTAAAAACAGTGATATTCACAGTGTTAACACTAGAAATAAGGACAAACTACGTGCAAAGGGGGCACGTAGTTTGTCCTTATTTACACCGATCAACGACCTTCGAAATGTGTTCAAAATTTTGTGACGGGGACGATAATGATAACCTGAATTTGTGACGGAGAAACTTTGCGTAGTTTCAAAGATATTGATCATTTAAATTTTTCCATATTCGAAAACGCTCCCGTTATTGAGATTCGGAAGTGCCAGCCAGAAGTTTTATACGTAAATTCAAGCTGGCTGGACACCGATTTTTGCATTTTTCTACTAAACCGCTGTACGTAACACAAAACTTTTAGCTATAATAAGCCTGTTACAAATTTATGTGACGCCCGTTGATATGCAAAATCGTCAAAATCACTTACGTTACCGAGATTGAGAGACCAGCGAAAAGTGGTTTTTCAAGCTGTCTGGACACGTTTTCGATCGATTATCTAAGATTCTGTAGCGTTACAAATTCTGAAATAAGGGTGTTTAGCCGTCACATAAAGTGCCCTATTGACCTAGTTAAATGCGAGCTATTTTGAAGATTTGTCCAGCCAGCCTGAGTCACGTAGAAAATTGCATTATTTGTTCTGACAAGTTATTTTTAATGGCGCCGATTCCCTTGTTCACAAACTAAACTAAATTTAAGTTCAATGCATCTTTTTCTTTCTATTTAATTTAGAAAAGGACAGAAGATTAATATTAGTTTAGTCCTGTCAAACTAGTCAGCGCCTGACGTAAATTGACGTATTTTTAGCAGCCATGTTTTTAATCATGTCTAATCTGTCTATGGAGTATCTTAATTTGACAGGAGTAAACTAATATTTTATCTTCTGTCCTTTTCTTAATGAAATAGAAAGATAAAGATGCACAGAACTTAAATTTAGTTTAGTTTGTGAACAAGGGAATCAGGGCCATTATCACCATCTTCAGCTTGTAATCGAGAAATCTCTCTCTGTACATCTCAAGGTCCATTCTCTGATTCTTTGCTGATGCTTGTCTAGGTGCATCTAAATACTTCATTATTAATGAATTTTTCTTATGTCCAACAGGTATGCAAGTAGTCCAACGCCACGGCAACGTCTACTACATAAACGCACATTCTGTTAACTTTTACGACGACCATTTCCAAGTAGAAGACTCAGATGGCGATAGTGTTGACTTCGATTACGAGTTCTAAATCGATTACTGAATTGATATTCAATCATGATGTGGAAAGAGGAGTTATTATAAGTGTTCTGTTTTTAAAGTGAGATTAATTTAACCAGGTCAGAGAAGGAAAAGGAGGCCAAGGAATGAGTCTGTAAGCGATGACGATGATGTCGAAGATTCTCCTGTCCGTAATCTCATAGTTACGGGAAAGAGAGCCCGGAAAACTTTAAATAGACAAGATTGGAGCGGCGCGGAGTCCGACGAAGAGGATCCATATGGGACAGATGAGTCGGACGAATGGCAACCACCCAGTGACGTCACGACGAGCCAGGATTTCTCGCAAGATTTATGAGTGCTAGGGAATACCTCAATATACGTTATTTTTTCAAAGAACTTATTGGAGTTTTTTTTTATTTAGCATAAAACTAATACATAGGCTATTTGATTTTCGGAATGATGAACAGGGTGATACTAAACCTGGGCCAGTTTTTATTGACAGATGATCTGTTTATTTAATAAACTAACACCAAAAACATAATAATACATTGTACACGTTGTTTCACAATAGTATGTATTAAAGGAAAGGTAATACTGCACTGCATACAAATAATAGGTGTATATTTATAGAGAATAGTCATTGGACAGCTGAAGCTGCTTATAAACGAAGTAAATGTAACATAGTTAAAGGCTGATTTTATCGGCAGATAACTTTTATTCGAGGAATAAAATTGACGTTTGACAGTTTTTGTATAAAGTTAGCAGATGATTGATCAGCCCTAAGCCACTAATTCACTAGGGGATAACGAATGTCGGGCGACACGTGTCACGGGACGTTTGTCCCTTAGTGAATACGAGGCTTCATTGTCAGAAAGTCAATGAAACACAAAAATACAAAACAACGTATGAGTATATTGCAGCTTATCCTAATAAAACTGAGAAGTCAGATCAGGCGATAGGATAGTTCGGCTGGCACAGGATTTGTATAATAATACTTATTAAAATTTCAAATTCGCAAAGCACTTTTTGATATAATTGTCAAATATTGGTATGCTAGGAGAAATCATTGATAGCCATCCCGGCTATTACGAACCCTAGCTAGCGTACCCCAAAATGGCACTGCAAGTCTTCTCCAAATGGTGGTATCAAAAGTTACGTAACATGCCCATCGCTCAGCTAAAAATAATATCAAATGCTTATAGGCTTCTTCTGGGCAAGCTCGTTCCACCGTAGATCTTATCCCTGCCTCTGGGCTGGATTGAGATCAAGAGTAAGCCCATTGCCAATAAAAAAAAAATAGGGGCGACTAGAATCAATTTAATTTTAATTTTACTTTTGATGTTCAAATGTGCCTTTTATGTGCCTATTTGAAATAAATGATTTGACTTTGACAAAACGTTTTGTTACGTGATTATGTTTACCCGACTACGGCAAAGCCAAGGGAGGGTTATGATTTCAACAGGCTATGTATGTATTTTTGTCTGTTTCCTCATAACTCCTAAAGTACTCCTGTACTCGTATTTTGACAAACTAGGTATCCTTGGAAGCCTCATGTTGTTCTACGGATTATAGGCTATATGACGTCATATACAATCCACGGATTTATAAAGTTACTGAAGAAAAAAAATAATTAAAGATTAACGAGTCGTGTTTGATATCCTATGCCAAAGTACTTTTTGAAAATATATGGGTTATCTATAATAATTACACATACATCAACCCCAAATAATTAAAATTAATTCCTACACCACTTCACGCTATCAGCCCTCAATAATATCCCTCATCGTCTGACTGATGGTGCGGCGCGTCCGGCTCGGCGGGCGGCGCGGCCAGCAGTAGCTTGGCGGGCGTCTCCCCGCCGCGCACGCGCAGCGCGTACACCGCCATCTCAACCTTGTTCACGTTGGCGCGAGTTGTTGGGAGCTTGCGGCTCAGGAGACGGCTTCCTGTTATACCTGGAATAAGAGTTGGAGCTGTTTTAGTACTTTGGTAAGGTTGGTGGCTTTCAGATGGGACCATTATTGGTTTAAACTGTATTTTGTGCCAGTCAGCCTCTTGTCTACTAGCTACATTGGATGTAGACGAAGGAAGGCTGATAAGTGTGATTCAATTTGGAAAAATCTTGTCCTACAACTCCCTACAGTGGACACAAATTAAATGCTTGAAATGTTAGAGACAGGCACAGACTGGAGATGGGGTAATCCTTCAGTGAAGGGACAGAGTCATCCATCATCATCCTTTTCCTGTAAAGTTGCAAATATTTAAGTATTTCATGTCAGTATGTCTGTGTTTGGCAATAGTATTGAACAATTAATGTCAAGTCTTACCCAAATACCCAGTATACAAGTGCCTGACAACATCACAGGCCTGGAAGCACTCCTCACTGTCCCCACTAGATATACTGTTGATGGCCTTCCTCATCAGTTCTCCTGTCAGATCAGCTAGACCCAGCATGTAGTCAGATTCTGGCAACATAGTAATGAGAGACCGTTGATGATCATCATCTGTGATATTATACTCTAATTCCTTCTGAACTTCTCGGTAAGTAATGATCCTTTTGTCAGTCATAAGGGACAGAAGGGTCCTAGCTTCAATGAACTCCTGGAATCCAGCTGTGACTGCCCTGGAGTGCAGGTGTGCTGGGCTGTTTTCCAGCTCTAAACCAATGCTTCTGATTGGTCCATTGATTAGCTTCTGAATTCGTTCCCTGGCTTCAGTGAGAGTATTCTCTGATGAATCTTTTCTGAAAATGTATTAATATGTTAATTTAGAAGTCATACAACTAAGTTACTGTGCTATTACAATGTATTTTATAAGAAGGTACTTCATCTAATGATATGCTGCAGTGAGTGGCTTATTATATCTATCAAAGTCAAAGTTTTTATTTGTAAAATATAGGTGTAAAAATAGGTGTTTGAAATAGAATAGGTACAGAGATCTCTATGTTTTGCCGTTAACAGCGTACAAATATCAGGTAGGGAAATTACGCAAAAGCATGTGAAGTTACAAGTAGTGCCAGTACATCAAGCTACCCGAAACTGTCAAATTTTCCCAATCAACTTTGAACCTAATGCTTTACCGATAAGAAAGTCTATTAAGGACGCTTTTACATTTTTCTACAAATAACAGTGCTTTTCAGGTACCATTTTAACGTATAAGCAATCACAAATGTTAACATATCATAGTCTTAATATAAAGGTAATATATTCATCTCCACATTGGCATCACAAAAATTGTATGACGTCATACAAAATTTTCGCACAAATACGTTTTTCCCTACTCAATAATCGCAGAAAATTTAAAAAATAGGTGTCCGAATAGGTACCAGTTTAGGTAAATTTACAGCATATTTTATCTTCAAAATTATATTAAATTGCGGTATATATAGTCCTTTATAGATTTAGCTAATTGTTTTGTATATAAATCAATGTATTTTTCAATTATTAGCTAAAATAAAAACACTTGCAGACTTTTTCATACATTTTGCACTCACGGTTCATCATTCCGCGCTCAGAAGCGCTCATGGAAGGACGGGTATATCGCTCTCTCGCAAAAAATAAATACGATAAAAGTAATAGAAAAATATTGTTGTGTGAGTACCGTCGTTGGTTATCGTGATCGGAAGGAGTTGATACTTTTGGACTGAAATAAAAGTAAGTACGAGTTTCATACTTAAATTATTTTTATTTTGTAAGTATAAAAAATATTATTATGTTGTGTAAGATCGGTATTTGGATGGGTGGGGTTAAGCAGCTGTGGATAAGGTTGAGAAATGGATGGGTTTAAGGAGCTCTTAGTAAGGTTAGGATTTGGATGGCTAAGGTCAACCTGTCGGCGGTGAGGTCTGGAAGTGGATGGGCGGGAGGAGAGTTATGATTTTAACCGGTTTGTATGTAGTTATGTATGTATGACCAATGTGCGGTCAAAACCAAGACTATGACAAAAAGTGGTCATTTCATGGTTTTTGGGGTTGCTAATATCGAAAATGGGATCAAAACCAAAATCCAAAATGGCGCCGACGAAAATTTGACATTTTTTCGTCATGGGTGTCATTTTCACGGTTTTTTGGTTAGCTAATAACGAATATGGGGTCAAAACCAAAATCCAAGATGGCGCCTACGAAAATTTGTCATTTTTTCGTCATGGGTGTCTTTTTGACGGTTTTTTGGTTAGCTAATAACGAATATGGGGTCAAAACCAAAATCCAAGATGGCGCCTACGAAAATTAGACATCTTTTCGTCATAGGTGTCATTTTCATGGTTTTTGGGGTAGCTAATAACGAATATGGGGTCAAAACCAAAATCCAAGATGGCACCGACAAAAACTTGGCCACTTTTCGTCATGGGTGTCAATTTCATAAATATGGCATGGTAGATGTCACAAATAGCGTTTGACAAAAAAAACAGGCCTTGGCAGCGGAACTTTGTAATTTGTACTTTGTGAGCTCTGCCACCAACCACTGCATTTGGTTTTTATGTAGGTTATTTTGTTAATATATTTATCTTTATTTTTTAGATGCCCCGTATTCGGAAATTTGGATATAGACCAAAAAAATCTACAAACGTAGCAATAAGTTTGGTGTACTTTTGTAACATGCCTTTATTAAATATATTATAGATTTTTACTACTTCCGTGTGTTTTAATTTTCATCAAAAATGCTGAGCCTACACCACAGTCACAAAGAAGATCATTCGGGAGTGGAGATTTATTTTACCAAAAATTTTAACTAAATGCCCAGGCTAGTATGTCATAACTCATTAGCTCACTATGTAATACTCGTAAAATTTTAGATAATAATATTTTATATGTTCCATGTAATAGCAATATCGATGGTCGTTTTTAATCCTTATGAACGGAAATTGTTTTATTTTAAGTACCTACTTATTTCACATAGCGTGCTTTACAAAATGAAAATAAATTTTCTTTTCGGAAGTCGGTGTCGGTATCTATTGTTTTTTGTTTTTCGACACAGGACAGTTTTTTTCCTTTTAGTTTTGGTTGGTACTCCATATTGGGTGTTGACATCTGTTTTCCCGCTAAAACCGAAACAGTGATAAAAACTTTCTCACAAAAAATAATCAGTCTTCCAAAAAAAAAAAAAAAAAATCACCACAAAGTGAAAAATAACTTTGATTTCGGAAGTCGGTGTCTTTGGTTTTGTATTTTCGTTTTCTTGATGACGATACTAATAGTAACAGTTACCAAATGCATTTTCAAAGATCCAAGTAATCTTCCGGAATCAATTTCAATAAAATAAAAAAATAATATCAAGGACCAAGATTATATGTGATGTATAAAATCGAGGACTCAATGTGTGCGTACGTGTGATGTTGCTGTGTGCGACTTTAGATACCTAAATTTGAGTTCGTCGAAAATGTAACAGCGTCCTTAAAGAAACTTGACAGATTGTAGTAGCTCGATGTGCTGGCGTCTGTACTATTAAATTTTAAATATATTTATAACTGACAAACATAATCACTAATTAAATAACTAATTATTACCGCACATATTTATCCACATATCTTGCATTATCTTGCAACTATCCATTAATGGAATAATATGCCTTTTGAGTCAAGAAATTATTTAAATATTTTTTAAAATCATTAAGCTCATGTTTTCCTCTAATAGGTTCTGGTATTTTATTGTACAATCTGATATCAAAATCAAATCAAATCAAATCATTTATTCATTTGCAAACATGGGTAATTAATATACATGTCATGCATGTCATGTTAATATACATATCATGATATATAATTGATAAAAATATAATATCATGATAGGGACAGTATAAGTACTACTGACTTAACATTCTTTGATACATGCTAGTTGACTAGCGTGCAGTGCGGCCGGTTGCGAAAATTCTAGAGCATTTGTTTTACTTTGCTACTCGCAAAGTGACTCACTAGGCTCTAAGCAAGCCACCTGTTAGTGTGTATGTAGCCTAATAGTAACTCATCACAAAAAACCAGTGTGGCAGAGGAAGCAAAAGTACAAAATAGTAATATTTTAAAACTTACAGGCTAAACTTATGAGTACATAACTCTACCAGGGTGTAGAGTGAACGGAAGTTAATTCTAAATTCTACACATACTATCTATACTCACGTTATAGGCGAATGTAACAAGAATATGATCCTCTTGCTCTCAATGGTGATATCACGCGAAAATTTGACGAGTCGCTCATGCCTGTCCTGGCGCTCATTCAGCTTGTTGGCAGCCTGTCTGAATATAGCAAGGACGGGGCTGTCTGGTGGGAAGGACATCGCAGTCTCTCGGGCTACGGAAGCCAGCGTGTGGTCAGAGGTGTTCGGATCTCTGCGATTACCGCGGTAGTGTTTTCCTAAAAAAATATTAGGGTTTAGGTATTTTTACTACGTACGAAACTGAAAATATTGAGTAAAAGTAATTGCTAAATTACACAATTAGCAATAAGCAACTATTTTACTCAATATTGCAGAAAACATAAAGCTTCTTGTATAAAATCAATACAGTACGACCTTTCATGCGAAAAAAATTATAAATAAACTTACCTGGACCAGGCATAGTTGTTATTGATATAGTTACAGAATCTCAACTGTTTCTATAAAAAAGAAGTTGCTTTTTATTATTATCGTCGATTAGCTGAATTAAAAATTCCGCTAGCGCTTATTTATTTGCTACTGTCAGTAGTGTGAAGTGTCAGTTTCAACAAGTGATGTGTCAACTCGATGTACTGACCCGAGTTAACTCGAGCTGAATTCTCTCTAACTCGAACTTGAATACTATAGGTAAATATCTATGCATACATACCTACGATGTAAAGCTAGACTGATATTATTTTGTGAAGACTGCTACAATTAAACGTAACCAGTTTTGTTGTTACTTAATATAAATACTTACTTTATTTATGTCACACAGATTTAATCTAAAATACATAAATACATGATAAAAATAAATTCCCTTTTTATAAATATTGTTACGAAGGTGAGTCATTAAATTGGTAAAAACACAAATAATTTACTCAGTTTCATCCAGTTTTCTCGAGTTACGTGAATTTCAACTCGAATTAACTCGAGTTGTGTTTATTCCGAGTTGGCACATCACTAGTTTCAACAATGAGTTTGACAAGTCTTTTTTTTGTGTCTAATTTTTTCCAAAGCATTTTTCATCGTGGCAACTCTAGTTGATCACAGAATAAATAAAATATTCGTTCGAAATCGAATCGCCATAGTGGAGTGACTCATTCTTTCTAATCTTTCATCATATCATTCGTTCGTTAATCGACGTCAATCAATTCGACGTTTTGTGAGTTTTGACGTGGTTGTGTTTAAACTAAATAGGTAAATAAATGCTGAAAATCATTGTAAATGAAGCCTTTTTGAGATTGTAATGTTCATGATGTGAATTATAATGTGTTTGCTTTCAGGAATTCGTGTCGACTGCCCAGAGTCCGCGAATTTCTGCTTATCAACTGACATTGTTGGGTGTGACCGACTTCCCGTTTGCTTAGAAACTTGAGGTAAATATTTAAAAAAAAACTGCAATTTATTGGGTGTTTCCAATATTTGCGTTATAAAAATTATCACCTTCAGTGTTTCAGATACTTAAAAATGTCGCAAACTCTTACGTTTGGTGACTCAGTGGCACCGGTGACTTGTCATGCATGGAATAAGGACAGAACCCGTAAGTATTTTACTTTATCTCCATATATTGCGTTTCCCCAAAGAAACTTCCTTATAGTATATGTTTCTAGTACCTATTTGTGAGCAGTGTTCTATTTGGTCCACCAAGCATTATTCATCATTAGATCCCATGCTGTGCTTCAAAAATATAAATAAAGAACATACTAGCTATTATTTCTAGTTATTTATATTAATATTCGGACACAAATGGGTGGTAACTCCAACCTGGAGAAGTGGGGCTACCTCGATGAAACGGTAGTAAGGTGTGGTTGTGGAGCTATGTCACCATACCATGCTCCCTCTCCAGAGATGTCTTCTTCTGTGTCCCAAAATATGCAGTCAAAGTGACCTCTGAACTACCAGCGACGACGCAGTGGATGTGGCAAAGTTTTGGTCTAAAATGATCTAAAATACAGTTGTGCGAGTGACACGCAGAACAAGATTCTATTTCTCCTTACTTATGATTTAAACTGCAAAATCACCAAGGCTTTAAAATTTAAATAAATCCATATCCCTATCCTTGAAATAAAATTCTACACAGGTAATATAACAATCCCATTCTTATTATTACAGAAATTGCATTTTCACCTAACAACAATGAAGTTCACATCTACCAAAAAGAAGGGAATGATTGGAAGCAGACCAACAACCTGGTGGAACATGACCTGAAGGTGATGGGCATTGACTGGGCCCCAAACACCAACCGCATTGTGACCTGCTCCGTAGATCGCAATGCTTATGTCTGGACTCAGGGAGATGATGGCAAGTGGTCAACGACTCTTGTACTTCTCCGCATCAACCGAGCTGCAACTTGTGTCAAATGGTCACCTATGGAAAATAAGTTTGCTGTTGGCTCTGGAGCCAGGTTGATCTCCATCTGCTACTTTGAGAAGGAAAATAATTGGTGGGTGTCCAAGCATATCAAGAAGCCTATTCGGTCAACTGTGACCAGTATTGACTGGCACCCTAACAATATCCTGTTGGTTGCTGGCTCAGCTGATTTTAAAGTGAGAGTGTACTCAGCTTATATCAAGGATATTGAAGACCAGCCTGGCCCAAATGTTTGGGGTACAAAGCTGCCTTTGGGACAAATGTTGGCTGAATTTCCCAATTCACCAAATGGTGGTGGATGGGTGCACAGTGTGTCTTTCTCAGCAGACGGGAACAAAGTCGCGTGGGTGGGACATGATAGCTCCATAAATGTAGCTGATGCTACTCAAGGGAGAGGTATCATAAAAATGAAGACTGAGTACCTGCCCTTCTTGGGGTGCAGTTGGGTGACCAACAACTCCCTGGTTGTGGCAGGACATAGCTGTATACCTTTAATGTACTGCCATGAAGGTAATCAGGTTAAGTTTGTTGCCAAATTGGATAATACTCAGAGGAAGGAGTCTGGAGGATTATCAGCCATGAAGAAGTTCCAGTCTCTGGATCGCCAGGCGCGCATCGAAACTAACGATACTTTCCTGGATTCCATTCACCAGAATGCTATCACTTCCATCCGCCTGTACCAAGGCACCAAGGCCAACACTCGCAAGTTCAGCACCACTGGACTGGATGGACAACTGGTCATCTGGGACTTGGACTCCTTGGAGAGGTCTATTGAGGGACTGAAGATTGTTTAAATCAGACTTCCTTTAAATTTATGATTTTTATTTTTAAGGAATAATAATATAATAATCAGTTTGCGTGCGAGTTCTGAAGACACTCCAAATAAAAACGATAAACATGGAAAGCCGTGAGAAAGTAAAAGTTCACAATCACAGTCTGATCAGTCTAGCTAGAAGAATTACGAAGCAATAGTAGCAGTGAGTGAATTCAGCTCCCCAGACAGTAAAAACTTTCAAATATACAGAATAAACTATTATAATTTATAGATACAACTTCTATGCTTTTATAATATACAATTTAAAAATTTAACTTGATAATCAAATCAATAATTTATAACATAAATTAGAAATAAGACTACTACACCCTATAAAATATGATAGATCACTTTTAATACTACTGAAGTACTGGTTGCTGTCAATATTACATTAAATTTTAAGGAATCAACCGAAGTATTATTTTTAACATTAACATCAAAGTCATACTTTATATCCTAGAGAACTATAAGGCCATATTGTTTGTTAGTGTTGTGTTGTTACTGGGCATTGGTGACGATGTTGAACACTGGCCCGATGCGGATGAATACGCGCCGCAGCACGGAGCGGAGTTCGGGCTTGAGGTCGAAGCAGGTGATCTCACACAGCAGCGGGTAGTAGCTTGACACATGAGCCGCAAACTGAAACACAACGCATCACTCATTACTGTTTGCATATTGATAACATGGACATGTTATGATGATCTCATTGAGCGTAAGTTGAGTAAATAATACGTAATTGGGTTATTGTGATCATCGTAATCCGAACTGCATACATTACATGGCTCTTTCATGCAGATAACCACATTCTGGGTCTTGCAGAATTTTAATGCGAACCGACTCATAATTTCCGATACTATATAGATATATATATATACTAGGACGCAGATATGCGTATTGATTGATTTATAATAAATTAGGTCCTTGTCTATGTTTAGATTTTACGAAAGAGATCTTTAGGTTAGAAACCACAGAACAAGTCTATAATCTATTACAATGACCTCATTATAAACGTGGCTAAGCGACCTCGTCTGGTTCGACTCCCGTCAAGAGATTTGTAATCATGTAATAGGCACTTAACATTATTTATTTTCAAAATTGACTCATAAGTGTTCTGCAAATACTTGTTATACAAGTATGAACATTGTTAAGAATGCTAAAACTTCGTTTGCACATCTTGTGTCAACCATAAGTTATGCTCATCAAAGTAACAAAAGCGTGACGGTAGCGATACACTATGCCAAATAAAAAAAACTTTACTTTCAATCAACAACAGTTCTTACATATTACCGCGAAACTTGTTTTCTATTTGAAAAAATATACCTACAAAACATATTGTTGATTGCTGAACTAGTCTGTCCAACGACACGTGAATGTGTTCGTAATTCGAGCCGCCTCGACTCTTAAATCGCGACACTATGTCATATCATAACCGATAGCATCTACAATCTAATTCCATTATATTGTTTCGATAACGATAAGTACATAAGCACGAGGTTATTAAACAAAATGTACTCACTCTTTCGTCTGGCATCTTCAGTATTCTTGTGAGGATCAAAAGCAGGATGGACGTCCACGCGTCCCGGTGCGCTTCGCTCGTTACTCCAGCAAAGTACTCTAAAGCTTCACAACAAATGCTTATGAGACTCTTCTGGACTGCAGGCCAGTGGTCCCGTCGTGTCTCGTCGCTGTACATCTTGAACAGTATCCGCAGCACGCACGCCAACGACTGCGTCTCTTGTTTCAACATATTCGGTTTCACAGAGCCCTTGAAATTAGCTTTCCACAACACATTCCTCTGCACATTGTTAGTGTTAAATGTTTTAGCGAAGCGGTGACTGCACATCAAGCATTCGACGAGTCGCAGCAGATGTGGCGAGCTAAGCAGTCGATACATTCCTTGTTCTTCACGCTGACATTCCTGTTCCGTTCCAGGCGTGCCACCGGTCAGCTCCGCGGCTGCGAGGGCGAGTGTTTCGGCGTCTTCCTTCCTCGACGTGGCGGGGTAGAACACGATGTTGTCGATCGTTTGTATCAGCTCCAACTGAACCACGCACTTGATCAGGAGACTGTTGAACACCCGGTTAGAAGATTTGATCTCGTCTCCTCCTTGGGGTTTCTTCAGGATCCCGTGTCGGACTTGAGGCGTGTCGTTATCCTCGTTCTCATCTGGTTTCCAAGTAAGTAGGGTCGTGGGCAGCGTGCTGTTGAAGATGTCCAACATGATCTGGCACGTGTTGCTCCACGTGTCCTCGCTGAACTTGGTGCCGTTGGAGATGACGAGGTTCTCGAGGCAGTTGGTGCCGGAGCGCGCCAGCTGCTCGTTGTCCTGCTGGACGCACCAATGGAGCTGCGCATACAGCTGCTCCAACAGGAGAGACCCGAGAATGTCAAAGTATTGCGTGAACACGTCGACGATGGCGTACAATGCGTGATTGCATGTCGTAGTCATCCACTCGTTCTTCTCCAACTGATGCTCAGGTAACTTCATGTTGTCGAAGATTCTGAACAGAATATTAAATAGGTCTCTCCACCAGTGTGGACGGAATGATTCACCGTGAGTTTTTATAATCTCGAAGAGGACTGTGAGTCCTCGGGTGCGTACGTCTAGCTTGCAGCGGCTGACGACGCAGGATAGAGAGAAGAGTAGAGGGAACCACCCCCTCAGCCACACTCGGTCTACTTCGGGCGCGCCCGGCTCGCCCTCCAGCCCCGCGTGCTCCACGAACAACTGCGGCGACGCGCCCACAGCCGTCGCACAAGACCTCACCAGTCTTATAGCTTCCATCGAAGTGTCCGGAAACTTAGCATTGCAAGCAAATTCTGATAAGCATTTAACTGCATCTTGGAACGAATCTATCATCGCAGGGAATTGTCTCTCATACAATTCATTTATAATTTTGCCGGTAGTTTGGAATGCTAAGTCGACGATCGCTTCATCTTGATCGCTTGCAGCCAAGTGGAATACGGAGAATATATTTTTCCAACCTGACTTGATGTTGGGCGCTTGAGAATTAACCATCTGGGCGATACAACGAACCACCATGTCTCTGATTGTTGGAGAGCTGTTTTTCTTCATAATGTGTTCAAATGGTCTCAAGAAATCTTTTTGGAATTTGAAATTGGAGAACTCGCCTTTTTCGATAAACTTCATGGACAGTTGTCTCAATGAATCCACAGCGAAGAATGCTATATCTTCGTTACTGCTGCAACCTACTTTATTAAAGTGATCACCGAGCACTTGCCATATTCGAGACCACTGCAGCCTAATTCGCCCCATGTTGTAGTAAGATATTTCGACGATCTTCTGCAGAGAGAACATTCGAGGGTTTGTGGGATGGCTCAATTCATCTAGGGATACTTGACATAACGCTTTGACGAAGTCTACGATGGCGTCACCGTCTAGTTTCGTGGATCCTGTGAATATTCTATCTACTGCTACAACGACGCTTTGCGAGCTGGTCTCCCCGATGTGTTCTTTGACGCTCGGATCCAGCGACATTAAACTAAACTTCAAGGAGTCTGGCTGAGGCTTGATGCCCGAACCTGATAGGAATTGTGGCCGCACCCCCGTTCCTATGAGCTGCGCTAGCTCTAACTGAGAAATGCATTTAACGACATCCAACCAACTTGTTCCTAAGTAGTTTCCGTCTGTATGTGCCACGGTGATCAACGTCTTGATAGTGTCGATGTTCTTTGCCTTCATTTCCGTGATAGGAGAGTTGGCTGTAAGCAAAGTGAAGCGCGCGAGAGCTTGAACGTACGCGTCTCTTTCGAGCGACATGTGGAAAATGCAGGCGATACGGATAGCGCACCTAATGCCATCTAAGCACAGTGAAGCGATTTCAGGGTCGTCACAATCTTGCAGTCCCACTGAAAAGGCTGCCAGGAAAGGAGTCCACGCCATCTTGAACATAGGACGAACATGTTCTACGTGTTTCGCCGTCGTAAACGGAGTTTGCACATGAGACACAGACTCCATCAAATTCTTCGCAGCGGTAGATATCACATCCATCTCCATGTTCCAGATCAGTTTTCTCTTCTTCTCGTTAGCGATCATGTGTTTCCCTGGTTTCGAAGAACTTTTCATCTTGATCTCGTGACCGGCTATTTCGTCGTAGATCTGTGACAGATATTCACGCGGCAGGTCATTGTTGTCACTAATGCCACTATTCAACTTAATATATTGTTCTTTTGTCATTTTATTCTTGACTTGCGGCGAATGTAAATCTGTTGTCAGCATTATTATGGAAAACGCTAAAACGTAAACAGTGTCCGCACTCATGAATAGCGTGTTGTTAGGATTGCACTCACAGTAGCGAGATGCAAACTTTTCCATTAGCCTGTCGATCTTCTGGGCCTCGCCGGGGAGTCGGAACCCTTCTAAGAAATACCGCAATGCTGCCACGATATCCATACTCGCGAAGTTCATTGAGTCTACGTAAGAGTACATAACTTCCTTGGAATGATCCTCGTTCTCACCTAAATATTCGCCAACGAACGTTTTGTCGAGTCTCTCGTCGGTTAGCAACCATTCAGCGATTTCTTTTGTCGATGTTCCCAAGAGACCTTGTTCTTGTAAGAAAGATACTCCTCGTTTTGGTTTCCTGTTGAATAGGTCTATGCCTGTTTCCCAAACCTCCTTCTGCTGTTTCAATACTTCAAATTGTTCTGGAGAATCTAGTGTCTCTCTATTGCCAATATTGCTGGATCCTGTGGAAACTAAACTTAGACTAGATCCTCCATGAGATTTGATGCTGTGATGGTCATGGTCTTCCTTCGCTACTCTCTCACCCAAAGTTGTTTGCAGGTTTGGATTGATATAAAGCTCTTTGCTCCATTCAACCATACATTTTAATATTGAGACTAGACATTCGAGTCCACGAATGCGCATGGACTTTTCTTGGTTAGGCGTAGCGCCCAGTTCCAAAGCTTGCCTTCCTTGGGCAATCTTCGAAACATCATTGACCAATCTCTGGAACAGATTGGCTGCTGATAAATCACAGTCGTAGTTCACGTATATGTCTACGACGCTCTGCGCATCTCCACAGATCCTGGTCAATGCTTGGATGACCATCCATTTGTGCTCGAAAGACGAGCTCGAAGTCTCCAGAATGTTCATAAAGATTTCTTTGAAGAATACTTCAATTTGCTTCTTTAGGTGCACTTTAAAGTTTTGCAGAAGTGCTAAAAAAATAGCTAAGGATAGTTCGAATACTTCTGGTACAGAACTGACGCCATTCTTCGATAGCGCCACACAAAGATACTGCTTGATAGCTGTGATGAACATCTCATTGTTCCTGAATACTGGACCAGCATTTTGTAAGATAGATAAGAGAAGATGAAGAGAAAGAATTTTCGACCTTAGCTCATGCGACTTAGGGTCTGGAGTGCCTTCAGGTAAGGGTTTCATTGAAAGCTTGCAGAGAGCTCTGAATACTAGGAAAGCATCTTTCTGTAAGACATGAGTGAACTTAGCTGTGACTGAGTTATCATTTTCTGAAATAACATCAACACTTTCTTGCGATGGTATTCTTTGTATCGTGGCTTCGGTCGGCACTTGACCATTACTCTCGTGGGAAACACTTCCACTGTCATGAGAATCTGATGGATTTTCATTGTTATCAGGACTATTTGTTACATCTTCTTCAGATGTTTTCTTAGTTGCAATACTTATGGCATTATCTATAACTGAATCTACTATTTGTTTAGCAATCATTTTTGCTTCTAAAACTTCGTCCACCTCTTCACCTTGCGTTTGTTCGACTTCTTTAACTTCTTCTGGTGTATTGTTAGGCGTTTCTTCTGACACAACATTACCATTCGGCATTTTGTGTGGAATTTCTGTTACTGTATTACTGTTGCCATTTGCTTCTGATTCAATGGCTTGATTCTCCATTTTCGTGAAAATAACATTCAGCATCTGTGTCAGGGTTGCTCTCGCTGTGGTCTGGTTGATGAGATTTTTGCTTGCAAGGTAGATGTTGTAACATGTTCTGACAGCAAGGAGTACCGTGCCCTCATGAACCTCGACATGTTGACTTGTGATAACTGTTAGTAGAGCTTTAATTATTTGTAGTTGCACGCCTTCATCAGTCTGTGGTCCTGTGAAACAGCTGCAGATTGTTTCAACAATTCGGTCTATCAGGAGTTTCCGTGGTGTAGTTGAGTCAGGAATGTTTCCGGTGAGATGGCCATACGCAATAAGTTTTTGTAGGCAGTCTAGAGCTGTAACCACTATCCTGGATGCCTTGCTCTGGCATGCCAGTTCGAATGGTAAGAAGTATTTTTCTGCTGTGATAATGTTCGAAGCGTCATTCTTGGGTAGAGGCAGAGTCCCCGATGTAGGACTCTCTGATGACTCAGGTTGACCTCCATTTTTCAATTCTGTTTTAATTTCCTCTGCAAAGAAAAATAATGTTTTCAAAATAGTTTAAAATAGCTAATGGAGTGCCCACAAATAGCTTCTATAGGAAATGTAATTTATATTCGAATGAACTATATCTTTGAAGATAGTGATTACAAATAATGTACTCAGATAAAAATTAATAGGTTTTTCAATAAGCTGTTATCAATGTCCCCAATTTTTGCTTTGATAAGTATAGATGTAGGTATAACAGGATAACACAAGGGCGGAAGGAAAGGAAAAATAATTTTACCAAGGGATTAAAATTTCATTTAACTTATTTTCTCGAGTTAGTAATAATAATTCAAAATGTCTAATTGTGTAGCTTCAAGAGAAACTTGAAACAGCAGGAACAGAAAAAAATATGAAGAATTCAATCTTTTTTAGTGAAAAATTTACTTAATAAGTAAGACTTAAGCTAACTGAAAAAAGTATGAAAATGTTAAAGTTTCTATCTAGCATATTTCCAATGAACTTGACCTTGGTTTTTCATAAACTATGATGCAATTTTGTCTTTATCATGACAAAACTTAAATATTGCATCGTTCTATTATTAAGTGACAAATAAACACATATTGAATCACAAAAGGAACATTTTACATCAAGTGTCTTGAAGACGGTAGGTGGATGATGAAACAGGAAAACCAGTCAACAATCTTAAGTGCATCTGTCAGTAATTCTTTCTGAATCAACAACAAGTTTTCCTTAAAATGACAATCGAATTTCTGCATTTTCATACAGCTAGTAACCAATTGTATCAACATTCAGTCTTCACTCAATCACAGCACTCAATATTCGACAGGTACCATCAAGATTATAAAAAAAAACTACAGATAATTCGTTATTTATTCAATTAAATAGATGGTGGAAAATGGTTTCCATAATCAGTCCATAATGTTCTCACTTTTGGGACACGGGACACAGGCCTTCTCTCAGTGAGAGGGTAGTAAAAATACAGTACACTTGATACAAAAGAAAAGGCAGAACTAATAATTCTCATTGCAAAAAAACTACAAATAAGTGGCTGACTGGCAATCAATGAATTAGCATTAATTTACTACATTTTCATACTGTTGTCTTTGACAGTCGTTATGGGTAGTCAGAACCCCGAAAGTCTCGGGTTGGGTATTACCCAGTAACTGGGTCGTGGAGTTCAGGTAGGCAGTAGCTTCATGTAAAATACTGGTATTCAGCCTAGCCTTTTCCCAACTCAGTTGGGGTTGGCTTCCAGTCTAACCGGATGCAGCTGAATACCAGTATTGTACACGGAGTGACTGCCTATCTGGCCACCACAGACCAATTACTGGGTAATACGATACCCCTTGGTGAGGTGGTTTGTTAGATTTTCGGGCTGCTGACGACCCGTAACGACTGTCAAAGATCCACAAATGGCAGCCAGGACCAACAGCTTAAAGTGGGTCTTGGTATGTAAAGATGGTCACCCATCGACGGACCAACCGCGGCAAGCGTAGCTTAACATGGTCGATGGACCCGTGCGGCTGTTATTACTTAGCTATTAGTTACTTAAAGGTAAATGTGTGTGGTATTATAATATAAGTAATTCTGGATTACGAGTTAAGATTGTTTTAAAATACTACTGGTTCCTCCTATTGCCACATTGATTTAATCAGTAAATTAAATTAACTACTCTTTAAAGTATTCTTGTTTAATAAGATTACAGTTACATTATGTAAGTATTGAGCATAAATATTAATGTGTAGTCTCCTGCTGCTTTGACTGCCAAAATTACAAATTAACTGTCAAAGCACTGCATATATGGGCGCTATTTACATAATAAAGTACTTCTAGTCAGGCCTGCCATAAGCATAGAGGAAGTATGGTTGCAAACTAAGTTAGTTGTTGTGCGTTATAATGTAATCAAGCAATGGGCATTGCATAGAGCCGTCTATTATTTTTATAATCTCATTTGTAAAGTACAAAAGGAATTTGTTATCAATGATTCAATTTATTATGATTCATTAGGTATTGTGTTTATGGCTTGTAGGAAGTCCTTGAGTTTTTATCAAAACTGTTAAGGCCGATACAGCAAGTTGACTTAGGCCAGTCGAGAGGCTTATAACCAGCAGTGGACAGCTATAGGTTGATGACGATGTGGGCTTATAAAGTTATGAAGAAATAATATTGTAGTTACCGGGCTTTGTAAACCGAGTCTCAGCTGTAGAGTCAACAGTAGAAATACAGAAGTTTTCATACCACATTATGTTTAGTATAGTTTTTATTAGTACTTGGGTACTAATTAAAACTCAGGTTGTTTTAGGCATAATAGCAACCTAGGTGTGATGTAATGTATGTATGCAAAGTTTTGCACGTTACTGTGACATATCAACATGTATGCTCACCCAACAACAGTAAGAGGTATTTGCCAGTGAACATTGTTACTACATACAATCACACTAGGTCACATAGAAATTATACACATTATTGGTTCCACACACACCACTGACATTTGATCCACTGCCTGCCTCGCTCGCCACTATGTCGAAAACACTTCACAAGACTCTATGTTATCGAAAAGTAGGTTTCGACTTTTAAAACCAAGGTCAATACATTCACTATCTAATAAATTATCAATAACAATAAAACTATCGCATTGTAGATTTTAACTTAATTAGTGACAGGTGATAAATACATGTACTGTACAAAATATATAACATATTACGTTATTGAATACTGTAAAATGTCAGTAGGTCTTACCTAAAGCGACTTCGCAGGACTTCTTCAGTTGGCTGTGGTAGGACCTTTTTATGTCCTTATCAGCCAAAATCTTTTCTAGTGCTCTGACTATAAACATTTCTTTAGTTTTCAAGTTGGTTTGCATCGTTATTTCATAAGTTGATCACTCCATTCGTTCCTATCGGAACCGACTTAGTTGCGCGGTGGTTTTATATTCATTTAAATTATTTATTGAGGCACTGTTATATTGTTATCGTATTACTGTATACTCGTATCGAGATAGCACAAATGGAACATCACAAAACTTTAGGGAACTATAGATTTTTGTGAAATCATTTCTGCGAGACGGAGATTTCTTTCTACGATTCACACCTCATCACAAACATGTCAATTATAAAGGTGCGTTCGTAAATGTCACCAGATTACACAATCCTGTCGGAAGTTATTTTTAAAATTATTCGTCGTTTTCTAGTTATCTCTCTGTACTAATAAATATAAATAAATAAGGAAATGCTTACAAGTTATTTTTAATTGGTTTTATCTACGAAATAAAGGAATTTTAATGATTTTATTTTGATGCGTTCACATTTAATTGTTTTCGTGAAATTGTTGTATATCGTTACGTCACCTAATTGAAAACCTGAGAAACAGTGTTTTAAGCCTTTTTGTGGCCTTTTCATTGAATTAAAGTAAAAATAGCACAAACATCGAAATAAAAATTGTGGCGAATCATTTTCTAAATAAACAGCAATAACTTTTAGTTTACTGAAAATTCTGCGTTTGGTTTTTCCTGTTTTACGTCAAGTCAAGAATTCAAGACAAATTCAATTCAGTCAATTGTCATTTATTATCTGTTGTGTCGCTGACGGACGAACGCGCTTGCGGTTAACCCGCTATTTACGTTAAAAATTGTGAAATTCTTCTTAAAAGAAGAGCTCTTTATTATTTTTTGTGATATTTTGAATTAGCCAACAAAATTGCTTCCACAATGACAGTAACGCGGGTCGCGGAGTCCCGCACCGAGTTCAAATTGAAGAGCTTACCTGACGATGCTATATCGAGCGTTAAATTCGCACCGAAATCCAATCAGTTCTTGCTGGTGTCGTCGTGGGACTGCTCTGTGAGGCTGTACGATGTCACGTCGAATACGGAGCGCCATAAGTACAACCACGAGCTGCCCGTCTTGGACGTTTGCTTTCGGGTAAGAATTCAGTTGTTTTTAGGTGCTTGTTCGCTTGAATACAGGCTGTGAACCGCACGCGGATACTTCTCTTTAGCTGAATAGCTGTAATTATTTGGGCATGCCTTTAACGTCATGCTTTACAAGAGTAAAAACATTTTACCACGTGAACAATGTATAAATAAAAAAAATATTTTGGAGTGTTTGAGGCCGCCAGTAAAAGCATACAGTTTAAAAACTTATCATATCTATGAAAGAGGCATCAGTAATTTAGTTGCAGATGGGTAGATGACCAGTGGGGTAATTCTCGTAATTTTAAGAACGTTCACAGTCTGATCTCAGTCTCAATCTGTCAAAAAATACGTCTAATTTCCCTACATTTTGACAAGTTTTTGACATTTGTTTGTCGCCGAGATGAGACTGCGACTAGATTTTGAACGTTTTAAATTACGGGAATACGGGCCCAGTTATGTACAGTAAAGCATGACGTCTTGGCAACCATCCAACTTTTTCCAGAGTTTGATAACTCATGGTCAAAGAGTTTTAAAATCTCCATGTTGTGTTACAAAGAACTATAACTATAGCCAGACTCAGTTTACTTATACTGCATAGTAATAAATTGTGGGTCAAAAGTCGCTACGTGTTACTTGTTATCCTACAGTTCATTGGAAAAACTACATTGCCAATTGATGTTCTTTTCAGGATGCTGTTCACACCTATAGTGGTGGGTTAGACCAGATCCTGAAGATGTATGACCTGAATGCAAGTATGGAGACAACGCTGGGTGAACATAAAGGAGCTATTCGATGTGTGGAGTTTGCTTCTGAAGTGAATGCGGTGCTCACTGGCAGCTGGGATGGTACTGTTAAGATGTGGGATAGCCGTGTGCCCAATTGTGTTGGAACTTACAATCAAGGAAATGAGAGGGTAAGATGTAACAGAATCAGCTGTGTTTTGTTGATGCTTTTTATTTTGGGCCATAGTTAGTTATCACCAGAGGTCGGAGTAGGTAGATTGATTTTTGGTACTTGTATCATAAATGTTCACAGAAAGAATAACATGGATAAGTAATTTTCTCGGAAAGTAATTCCGGTATTTCCGGATCCAATTAAATATTGTTAATGTTGGTAGTGATATTATTACTGCTCAATTAATTTAAAAGAACGAGTGAGCTACCGGGCATGTCGTCGCTGGGCGTACGCATTGTTTTGATAACCGGGTAGTGCACCACCCATGATCCTTTGCTCTGATTGGTCGTTGGGTTGTGTCAAATGGTGATTGGGTAACGTTAAAAAATAATATGAACAATATAATATTGCTCATTTTAATACAATTCCTACCTAAGTTCCGGTTTTTTCTTTAATAATCAACCAATTCCGAAAATCCGGAAGAATGTCCATATTAATATATACGTTTCGGATCAATGACCCCAATTCAATCTACCTACGACCTCTGGTTATCACTAAAATTGGAATACAAACTTTTTGGTTTTACTCAATGAGAACTAGCAGTCAGCTAAATTTCCAAGAAATACTGGACACAATGATGCATCTAACTTCAAACCTGCTAAAATGATCTTTCCTTGAAACCAGCTTTTTCTGTGACAAACTGAGCTGAGCAAATCTCTCTATAACAGTACTAACCAATGGCGATATTTTATTGAATTTTAAAATCGGCAATAACTTGATTTCCAGAAAAATCGTTTTAGCAGGTTTTGAATGTTAGATGCTTCAATTAAAACTGGAAAACTATAAAAATTGTGAATAATACTTTAGTTTTTGCAATCACCGACAAAATCAAGTATTAAGTCATATTTCTAATCTTCCAGGTATACACAATGAGTATAGTTGGAGAGAAGTTTGTAGTCGGCACATCAGGCCGCAAGATCTTTGTATGGGATGTCAGGAACATGGGACATGTAAACCAAAGACGTGAATCCTCCCTCAAGTACCAGACACGGTGCATCCGAGTTTTCCCTAACAAGCAGGGGTACGTCCTCAGTTCCATTGAAGGCCGGGTGGCTGTGGAGTACCTCGATAGTAATCCTGAGGTTCAGAAAAAGAAGTATGCCTTTAAGTGTCACCGGATTAAGGATGGTGGTAAGTGACATTGTCTTGATTTTACTTGGTTTTTTATAAGACCAGCAATTTATGATTATGGTGATGATTTGGAAAGAGCTATCCATCTAAAGCTATTCAAAATATTATAATTATATTATATTAGTATAGTAGGCTGGTGTCTGCAACTCCATGTATGGCAGATATAAACTAGAAGATATTAAAAATATTTTAACCATTGTCATCTGCCAAGCCCTTTTCTATATTGCGGTCTCTAAAAATATAATGTTCTTGGTAAATAAAATAATCACAATGCTTAGTCTTACTGCTAAAAGCCTAATCATTCCCTAATTCCTAGCCACACCGAGAAGCTAGATTTTTTAATACAATCACACAAAACTCTCATTCCAGGTCTCGAAAAAATCTACCCAGTGAATGCAATAAGCTTCCACTCTGTCTACAACACCTTCGCAACAGGCGGCTCTGACGGCTACGTCAACATTTGGGACGGTTTCAACAAGAAGAGGCTATGTCAGTTCCATAGATACAACACAGCGGTCTCGTCTCTAAGCTTCTCCCATGATGGGTCAGCCCTAGCTATTGCCTGCTCCCAACTGGATGAAACACAAATAGAAGACCCTAAACCAGAAGATACCATCTACATAAGATATGTGACAGACCAAGAAACAAAACCAAAATGAGCAGTGGATTATGCCCGGCGAGTCTGTTACTAAATGGCTGTTTTCAAAGAGTGTGTAGCTTAAGGTATGGGTGAAATTGGACTCCTGAACTTTGACTGACGATTTCAACGAATGATTAATTTCCATGTTGAGGAGCTAGATTTTTCAAGATTGCTAAGTGTCTCCGTGTTTCCTCTGTCCATTGGATTCCAATTGCCCCAATAATTGTTCCTCATTACCATAAGAATTTTTGATAGTAGGTATACTTAAATTGGGAATGTTTTGCATGATAAGCTTAGTATTTGTTATTTTGCGGTTGTCAAATCAAATCAAATCAAATCACTTTTATTTGTTAACACAGGTAAAGAAATACAGATCTTGAGTTTGGTGAAAAGAACGCTATGTTATGCCAGGAGGCGTACAAAAATGGTGTGCATCTAACTCAACATTACGAATTAAAATTTCAAAATCATTTATAACAATTACATAATGTTATTTAAAAAATTGAGAGAAAAATGTCGAAAAAATAAATTTAAAAAAATTAAAATCTAAGTCAGAATACTTAATTGAAAATGTCAAAAATGATTAAATGTCAATATTAATAATAAAGTTAGACTCTCAAGTTAATACATCAGAAATATAGTAACAATAAATGTAAGTTATAGGTACAATAGATGTAAAATGGTATGTACAGTTCGCTACAACCAGCCATTAATGGCATACAAAACAAAAAAGATTATAAATCAGTGAATGAATTTAACTCAGGTACATAATTAGAGTTAAATTTTTGTTCAAATAAAGTGTTCTACGCGCGAATCGGTACACATCGCTGTTTCGTAAGACGATTATACGACTTATTAAATTATACGACTTATCAAATTATACGACTTAGCAACTGTGCGCGGTCCAATTTTAATTATACGCCTTATGATAAAATAAATACTAAAACATAATATGCTAACGTATTTACGCTAAAAACTCTCGAATATGACTACGTCGAAAGATACCAATGAAGAATACGCGCGTAGAACGCTTTATCTAAGCCTATCCTATGCCTATAGCCCTATGTGCGCACCCAGGATACCTGAATATTGTCTAGGAATGTTGACAGTTATGTAAATAGCAATTTTGTTCAATGAAGTACTGAATTTAAAGCCATGTACAGACGGCCGGGTGATAAGATCTTTGTGAATGAACCTTAAAGTTCAATTAGGATAAATTTTAGTTGTAAGTGATTAATAAAAAGTAAATAAGTTTCATAAAAGTGTGTTTCATGGTCTTACAGGGTCTTTTATCGCATTCATTATTTTATCGCCTTTATGAACACAATAATTGAAAATAATATTAGCCCTCCTAGTGTCACATGCAGCGTTAATAGGCTGCTCCCGTAAAACTTGCTCTACCTATGCAGCTATGCTGTACAAGAGACAATATAATCAACCGTAGATACGCATGCTGAGAATCCCGAGAGAAAAAAATAAGGAGGAAAAATGAAAAACTTTAAAAAGGTCACTTGGTCTCTGAAAAAGGTTCTCTCTGCTCTTATCCAGTTAGTTGACCGCCCTGAAGAAACGTTTCAATTTTCGTTTATCAAGTTATTTGAAATTTAAAAGCAGTAAAAAATGTGCCTTCGCCATTCCTCGCCTCCATGCAACTTGAACATTTTCTACAAATCGCCTCACCACAAATAATAGCAACATTTTCCAGATCCACTGCTTGCAATGACTCACGGATGTCTTTGTATCTCGAACAAAAGTGCGCTTTTATCAGCAAACTAAGTGCTGCGGAATGTGCACGCCATATAAGTGCATATTAAAAGCATACTGCATTGCTTTGAATTAACACATTCGCGAATACACAAGACGTGTGCGACCGCAGTGTTTCGCAATTAAAATTTAAGAGCATTTATGCTGCTTTCGTTTGCGAAGATTGTGACTTCTTTGGGGAAGAAATAAAGGTGATTCTACCGGGTTTTGTTGATGAAGGTAAGTTTGTAAGTATGAAAGCTCGGCCAGTCCAAATTGGCGCTCAAACAAAGCTAATGTTTGCGACCACCTAAAGGTTTCTTAGAAGATGTTATTATAAACGTTTGGTGCGTCAAACCAAACGAGTGTTAGCTGTTTACAGAACACGTTTACTGCTGTTGTAATTATATTCTAGTATACCTTCGAATACTTGTTAATTGAGGAAGTTGTAGCTAATACGGTACTTGGATCATATGTTTGTTTAAACACGGAATTCTTAACGTTTCTCCTCATTGTTAAAGTTTTATTAAGCGATGGTGTGATGTGGAATTAACTCGTACTTTATTAACTTACTAATTATACCGTTGTGAAGATATTGCGTTAGGTGAGGCGAGTATGAATGTCTAAATAGAAATTACAGGCTTGGCATTTATAGCTATTTGACTAGCAGTTAATGTGTTTAGAAAATTGCTGGTTTAGATAAAGATCAAGACACTATTGTGAGATGTTAGGCTTCTTAAATCTCAAATCGTTTATTGCTATGCATAATGTACACTTACAGGTGGTAAAATAAAAAATAATAGAAACAACTATGGACCCTGTCGGGTACATCAACTTTTAAAATAAGTAGAGAGAGGACGCTTTCGTGTTGCGCACCACGAAATTGAATCGTTGCGGAAAATAATCGCCAACCTGTGAACAATACCAATATACTAGAGTAGAGCCCGCGCACTGCGGTAAAAAATCGCTCGAAAAATTTACGTTTTTATTTCGAATGAACTTGCGATTAAAAAAATCGCATCACAGTGCGCGCTTAGACTAATAAAACCATAGGCTTTGTCACCAGTGCGAGGAATTAATTGGCTGGCTTGGTCCTCAGGTAGTCACATGTCATCACCAACTTAATTGCGGTAGGCAGCGATTATTAAACCCTCCATTTATGGAGTGGCAAAGCTAAGAATAAATACCATATTCTGATTTAGCTTTGCCTGCCTAGGTAACAATTTGTCCTCAATTTTACGGTTACAAAAACTCCTAAGTTCACCACATGATTAACATTCAACTTAGTAGATACCTAATAAACTATTTTTGGCATCCTGTGGTCTGTAAAGTGTGGATCGATGTCGCCCAACGATTAGTCGCAAAAATATTACACTATCGTCATTTATTCTACGTTGTTTATCAGACGAGTCAGGTGGTCACCAGCAGCCAGCAGCTAATGATAAATGATTTTATTTCTGTAAGTAGGTTTTTACAAACACTTTTACACGTCAATCATATTTTAAACGTAGATGAGGTCGACGTTTCCTATCTGAATACTCTGAGAAGAAAGGCCGAAACAAACTCAGAGGTCTATGTTAAAGTCCAGACATAATCTTGGTCAGATCATGTGAAGACCATGTAGGTTGGTGTCTGAAATGGTCTTTTGAGGAAAGAACTAGGTACACAGATTGAGTGGTCCTGTCCAGTCAGTGCACGCATTTGCCAGTAGGTACTCGTGCAGCTCAATTCAGAACTCGACGAAAAATACCAAAGAAAGGACATTTGGGTAGGCCGCATACATTACTCACACTGACAGTTCATGATTAAAACTGAGAAAAAAAATCAAAATAAGCAATAACCACATAATCCTCACATTCACAACAATTAAAGTAGGTAATATAATACTTTATAAAGTAAATATTTATGTCATTGCATATATAACATTCATCAATGTCAATGTGTATTGGTAATATCGGCAGGTAGGTAAGGAGAATGTAGGTAACACACGTCGTGAATGAAACCTACGAAATTCTTAAATCATTATGATATTTTTTTATGCGTTTCAGTCGTAGATTTGCCGTCACCAGCCCGCCATACTTACCTACCTAATATAATACAATTTACATGATATTTGAGATGATTCCGGATCAGTCAAAGGAGTTCCAAATATTTTATCAGTAGCGAATATACCTGGAGCAATCGCCACGCAAAAGTCAAAAGAAAATGCGGGCAAACATCCAATCGAATCTTAATCCAATATGGCCGCATAAGAAAGATGCTGACCACCTTCCACATGAAGCTATTGACCACCTTCTCAATATTGCCTCTCTTTCATTTTATTTTATTTGACGCAATAAGTATTCAACATAAATAAAAAATCGACAGCCATTTTCCTGCGCTTCGTTCAGCACGTTACGCTTTATAGCCACGACGCACGCGTGGGCGGCTAACCTTTGACTTGAAGACGCCACCTCTTCGGATCTATTCCTCTACAACCAAGATAAAGTACTTTTTACTGTCTATTCATAATATACGAGTAGCGATAGAAAAATGTCGGTAAGAGCTTGGGAACTTGGGCTGGTTTCAAACCGTTCTCCTATATAAGGAGAGCTTGTTCACCTTACAAATCTTTGATCGACTGTGCTGTCGAAATTACACAAATAAAGAAAATATTCTTTAGGTATTGGAAATAAGAAAACTATCGCTTAAATCTGAATAATGTAACTAAAACGTGTACAACTGGGAAAGCGCTTTTTCTAAAAGGCTTTTTCTAAATTGCCTTGTTTGAAAATCGCCCAGACAGAAATTGTTGTGGAAATCAAGCACCTCCTAGCTACCTGCCCTCGTTTTTCGGGCGTTAAGCTATTTATGTACCAGTTCACATACACACTACCTGTAGCAGACTCGTATAATGTGCATTTTGCTATCGATTAGGTTATAGTGGTCCGGTGGTTACAGGATGCTAACTTAACATCTTAATTAGTACCTACTAAGACTAGAAAACACGATGTTCTAGTATTAAAGACTGGATATTAGCAACATGTAAGTAGGTAGGTAATTATTAGTGGACCTTATATTGCTATCTTTAACCGCAGACGGCAACCTGTGACCTGCTACTATTAAATGTCATATCGAACTAGCTGGTACACAAGCTCCTACTTGCATTCTACTTAAAATATTGCTGAAAATTTGGTGTGTAGGTAGTGTACGTATTCATGTACAATTATGCAAGTTTCAAACGGCTAAGGGTTTCAAACGAATCTTTATGTCGCTCAGGCCGCAGAGATCGACACAAGTATCAGGAATATTTTTTTATTAGCACTGAGCTAAACTGCTTTACTTTGTGTAAATTATTTCATCACCACTGGTCTCAAAACGGTGAAGGAAAACATCGCGAGGAAACCGGCATGCCCGAAGTAAAAATTCGAAGACATGTGACATCTACCAAACTGCACTGGGCCCGCGTGGTGGATTACAGCCCACTCCCTCTCACAGAGAGGGGGTGTGTCTCAGCAGTGGGAAAATCATAGGCTGATTATGATGACTGAGCCAAATAAAAGCTGGTGAGTTAGTATTAGCGGTTACGCAATAACGCATAGTGCATATAGGCTGCATGAGCAAGACCATTACGACGCATAATCCAGCACATTACATACCATTTTTAATCACAATAAACAAACTAAATACGCACTTATCTGCTCAGCTACTGCAACTCCCATCCCGACGACCTATCTCAACGTTATCATTAGTATATGCGCGATAGATAGTGCGCCATTGAACGCGTTTACATACGATCATTGCATTCCTGCCACGTCGCAGAAACAACGGTAAGTTACGCGTTAATTGAAAAACATTAGGCTTATAAATGCGTCACTGTCTTGTCTTTATCTTCATTAGAGGTAACACCTATATCATGATTACTTGAATGTGGGCGAAATAATTAAGTGAAGATGGGAGTGTGAGAATGTCCTCTGAGGTTGGAGAAAAGAAAGGAATTTTACGACTGATAAAACTCAATAATGTTTGCTGTGGTCAGAAAATTTTCAGAATAGCGACAGCATAAAAAAATTGTGTTGTGGTGTAGTTAGATACCTAGTACTTTTTATAACAAGTAAAGGGGGACTTAGTATGTAGGTATATATCTATGTAAATAAAAATGAAATGCTGTCGTTGGTAAGCGCATCATTTGAGAACGATAGGACAGATTCGGCTATTTCTTGTTTTGAAATGTTCGTATAAAAGTTCAAATTAGGTTTCTATGGAAAAAAAAAATGGAAACGTTCTCCGAATAATTTGAATTTGGAGAAAAACTTAACGACCTTTTTCTTATGGGATTTGTATGTCTAAGGCTGTATTACGTACGACTGGCTACGTTCAACTTTTAAAGCGAGCAAAAAAAGGGCTAAACTTTACTTACGCAGCTTTGGCCATTTACGAATGAAAAGATTAGACGTCAAACTCAAACTCAAACTCAAATCATTTATTTCAATTAAACCATTTACAGGCACTTTTGAATTGTCAAAATTAAATAGTCGGTCAGTTAGTCAGAAAGTTGAAGCTAGTTGCCCATTCCAAAGCGTAGATCTCTATGGAGAAGAACGGGCAAGAAACTCCATGGACACTCTTTTAAATCAAGACATTTTTACAAAATCCTGGTTACATTATTCTTATTGCTTCTATATGTGAGAACAATGTAAAAAAACAAATTAAAATATAAAATTAAAAATAAGCCTTGGCAGTTAAGAGATGACCAGTCTCAACTGATGGCGCCCGTTCACGAACATGACGCGTGGATCAGCACCACCCAGCTCAACCATTTCGTAGGGAACCGAATGATCCAACACACGCGCCACCACCAGTGAGACATTTAAGTGAGCATGACATATTCTCAACTGCCATGCTCTTTCAAGTCAACATCAAAATATCATAAAAAACGGATCCATGGTTCTTACATTCACAAAAATTTTCAAAAATGCTTCTAAATTATACAAAACTATAGTTTGCAATATAATTAAGATGAGAGAAAAAAAAATAACTACCAATCATGAAGAGGTATTTAATACTGAAGTATTAAAAGTTAATCCTGATTAAATAAAATAAACACTAAAAAAAAACAAAAAGGGGAAGCATCTCTTCCAAATATTGAAATTGTGATCAACTTGTAAGCCCAACTGCCTGTGGAGCAGGACTAGCATTAAGCCAAGCATTTTTATCTACTATATACTCGTCCAACTTATAATATGCTTGTCTACATAGTGTGCGTTTAATGCATGTTTTAAATTTCTTCTCATTTAGTTGAAGAATATCGAGTGGTATTTTATTATAACATTTTACACAGTACCCCATAAAAGAAGTTTTTACTTTAGACAATCTGAAGCGCGGTTGATCTAGTTTGTTCCTATTCCTAGTGTTAAAGTTATGCCTGTCACTTATCTTACTAAAAAGATGTAGATGTTTTCGAACGTACAGACGCCAGCACATCAAGCTACTACAATCTGTCAAATTTCTTTAATAGATTTTCAACTTTATCGCTAAAGTATTAAGGTTCAAGGTTGATTGGGAAAATTTGACAGTTTCGGGTAGCTTGACCTGCTGGCGTCTGTACATAATGTTCTCGTATATATATTGACAAGGAACCGTCATGATGTTAATTTTTTTAAACAGTTGCCTTAGAGATTCGCGTCTGCTGAGATTGTAGATGGCTCTGACAGCCCTCTTTTGCAGAATGAAGATAGAATCAATATCTGCAGCCCGTCCCCACAGCAAAATACCGTAAGACATGATGCTATGGAAGTAACTAAAATAGACCAGTCTTGCGGTTTCCACGTCTGTTAATTGACGGATTTTCCAGACAGCGTAAGCGGCTGAACTTAGCCGCCCTGCAAGTGATGTTAGGTGAGGACCCCACTGCAGCTTTGAGTCAAGCGTGATACCCAAGAAAACCGTACTTTCGACGAATTCAAGTATTTCCCTATTCAATACAACGTGACATTCACTACTTCTAACATTCGGTAAAGCGAATCTAATGCATTTAGTTTTTTTCTCATTTAATACTAAATTATTTACAGTAAACCAATTATGGACCATAAGCATAGCATTATTTACGTCGTCAAGCTGCTGTGCACGTCTGTCTACTTTAAAAATCAGTGATGTGTCATCAGCAAATAACACCATTTGTGGTCGGGTTTTTAGTAAATGAGGTAAATCATTTATATATACTAAAAATAGGAACGGCCCCAATATTGAGCCCTGCGGCACACCCATTTTGACTTTTAAACCCAATGAATTTACACCGTTTATTTGAACTTGCTGAAATCTATCATTTAAATATGATTTTATTAAGCTAACAGCTAGTTTACCCAGTCCGTAATGCTCAAGTTTCAAGAGCAGTGTTGTACAAAGCCGTACCAAGATGCTTCACTTTGCTAGGTGTTTTAGCAATAAAACAAGACGATGCTGTTTTTGGGTTATTTAATTAACAAAATTCGGTTCCTTATATCTAATCGTTGGTAACGAAACCATAGCCTGCTTTTAAACAGCGCAACGCCATCTATCGAGCTATGGGTCAAACCTTTGCGATTATTGACTTTAACATTCCGCCCACCATGGACAAAATGTGATATTACCGCCCACCTTGACCTAATATCTTGTCCATAATAAACTTTATCATACACTGAAATATGATACTGATCGATACAAAGCTAACTGAGACGATAGTATAACCAACTAAATTCACACAATGTTTAATTAGTAAGGATAAAAGTAGTTACACACTTTACAGAACACTAGAATATTGAAATACTTTAAATACATTACAATAAAAATCAAGCAGCAACTAAAGACGCGGTCGCAGCCGCTACAATAAAAACAAAAAATAATAGTTGCTAGCAAAATAACAAAATAGGTATAACTAAAATAGTAAAGTTTCCTGTAACTATGGTTAAAACATACAACACAATAATAACAAATTGTTCGTTATTATTTAAATACCAATAATACTTATACATAAAAACTCTCCCTTATTTGCTAACTGGAAGTACACATACCTTGGACACTGGTCTTTTAATTTGCGACCCCTTACATTTTAAACTAACCACGCGCGTAATTCCGTCCAAACCCGGGTGTTTTTGAGTGATGATACCATAAAGCCACCTAGCTGGCGGTAAATCGTCCTCTTTCACTAGAACAATATCACCAATGGCTGGTTCCGGAGTCTGATATGCCCATTTATAGCGATTCATGAACTGAGTTAAATATTCTTTCGACCAGCGTCGCCAGAAATCTTGAACCATTCGCTGGGTCAATTGCCATCGCTTTAGACTAGTTAGGGTCGACTGTTCATAGTTAAATTCCGGTACGAGCACAAGAGGCTCTCCGACTAAAAAGTGGCCAGGAGTTAAAGGAGTTTGGTCTTGCATATTGTCACTTAGCTGTGAAATGGGACGAGAGTTTAGACATGCTTCTATTTGAGACAAGACGGTAGCCATCTCCTCGTAAGTTAGAGTGTTGTTTCCAACAACTCGCTTGAGATGGTTTTTTGTGGACTTTATACCCGCTTCCCACAGTCCACCAAAATTTGGAGCGTGGGGTGGGATAAAGTGCCAGTTAGTCCCATTATCCGATAACCAATCTGCTATTTCTGTTGTCACGCTTGATTTTTCAGCAGCCAGCAGTGCCTTCAACTCTTTCGCAGCACCCACGAAATTGGTGCCGTTGTCACTGTAAAGATCAGCACACTGTCCACGTCTGGCCACAAATCGTTTGAATGCTGCTAAGAATCCTTTGGACGTTAAATCGCTGACCGCCTCGAGATGTATGGCTCTTGTCGCCATGCACACAAAGAGGCAAATATACCCCTTGTATGAATGATGACCTCTCCCTTTGGACGTTCGTATATTTATTGGACCGGCATAGTCCACTCCGCTTTGGTGAAAAGGTCGGCTAGCATTGACTCTTGCTTTGGGCAACTGACCCATGAGCTGTTCTCTTATACGAGCTGCATGACGGACACAAGATACGCAATTGCGTACATAAAATTTAGTGCGATTTTTTGCATTAAGGACCCAATATCTGGACCTTAAATAATTGAGCATTAGTTGGGGTCCTCCGTGTAACGTCTTCTGGTGAGTATCTGCTATTAACAAGTCAGTAAAATGACACTTGGCTGGTATAATAATCGGATGTTTAATATTTTCATCGATTGTGGCTCTTTCTAAGCGTCCCCCCACTCTGAGCACCCCTTCGTGATCGACGAATGGATTAAGCGAGGTAAGTACACTTTTCTTTTGAACCTTTCCTGTTTTAACGAGGTCTTCTATTTCTCTACTAAAATATTGCATTTGACACTGTTTAATACAAACTGTTAACGCTTCGTTAAGTTCTTTAGCAGTTAACCATGAAGGAAATCGTTCAGAGTTGTCGCTTCTTCTCTTACAATATATAAAGCGCCTGCAATAAGCGATTACTCTGATCAACTTCCTTAATGTTGAGAATTTTGTCCATACTGATAACGCTAAATATTCGTCTGTTGTAACGTAGCTCACCTTTTGTGCCTTTTCTTCTAAAACTGTCTTGCATTCAGTCTGTTTGTTGTAATCTATGTTTTTGTTTTTCAGCCATGCTGGCCCTTCCAACCATAACTGATTAGAGATTAATTCAGTTGATCTTAATCCCCGTGAGGCGCAATCAGCCGGGTTGTCCGCTGATTTCACATGAGCCCACTGGCTTCTGTCTACTACTGTCAAAATCTCTGACACTCTGTTGGCTACAAATGTTTGCCAATTTGATGGATGTTTACTCAACCAAGCGAGTACTACTGTCGAATCTGTCCACCCACGAATCTTCTGCTTGTCAATTTTCAATACCTCGGCTACTTCACTCAACAATTTCGACAATAAAACTGCACCACACAGTTCAAGTCGCGGTATTGAAACTTGTTTAATTGGTGCAACCTTCGTTTTGGCTGTCACCAGGCGAGAATAAATGACCTCCTGCTGATCCACCACACGTATGTAAACTACTGCTGCATAAGCTTGATTCGAGGCGTCACTAAATCCATGCAGCTCCACTGAATCACCGCGGTAGATTGATAACCACCTAGGAATCCGATACTGTACAAGCTGTTCAAGTTCGCTGCGGTAAGTAAACCATTCCTTTAACAATATCGATGGTACCTCATCATCCCAATGAATTCCAGACAACCACAAGTTTTGAATTAATATCTTAGCTTTTATGACTACAGGTGCTAGCCAACCCAATGGATCGAACAACATCGAAATATGCGAAATAACACTTCTTTTAGTTACAGGTATCTTCAAGGGAGGCAGCGTCACCGTGTATTGAAATTCATCAGTTTCTCTGGACCAGGTAAGTCCCAATATTTTCATTGTTATATCTGTTTTTAATTCTAGGTTTTCTTCTTCTTTATCTATTCTCATATGGTTCCTTAATTCTGAATTATTGGTGTTCCATTTTTGCAGCTCAAAGCCTGCTTTTCCTAATAATTGTGTCATTTGCTCATATATATCTTTTCCTTCTGCTATATTTTGACAGCCAGTCATCAGGTCATCCATATAAAAATCCGCCAGAGTTTTTTCCCGTGCAATAGGAAAGCGTTCTCCCTCATCTAGTGCAATTTGGTGCAATGTTCGGACGGCCAAATATGGAGCTGACGCTGTGCCAAATGTTACTCTCAAAAGCCGCAGGTGTTGAATTTGGTCCTTAGGATCTTGTCTCCACAATAATCTTTGGTAGTCAATATCTTCAGTAGAGACAATCACCTGCCGGTACATTTTTACAATGTCCGCAACTATACAAATGGGATGCATTCTCCATCGCATTATAGTGTGTCGTAAATCAGCTTGTAAGGTTGGCCCGACCATTAGTTCGCCGTTCAACGAAACACCATTTTTGCCTAAGCTAGAGGCGTCAAATACAACCCTAACCTTAGTAGTTGATTTATCTTCCCTGATCACCGCGTGATGGGGAAGGTATACGACATCAGGCTTGTTAATTTGCTCCAAAGGAATAATTTCTGCATGACCCAAGTCGAGATATTCATTAATTACCTCGACATATCGCCTTTTTAACTCGAAGTCTCTGGCTAACCTTTTCTCCAAATTAAAAAATCTGCGCAATGCAATATCTTTAGTTTGACCATTTGCGCAGTGTGGTGTAGCCGTTTTAAAAGGCAACCTAACAACATAACGACCTTGGGGATCTCGTTGTGTTGATTGCTTATAAAATTCTTCACATTTTTGTTCTTCTTCCGTGAAGTGCTTTTTTGGCACTACGGTTTCCTCTAATTCCCAAAATCTTCTTATAAGAGCATTTTGATCACCATCCAACGTTACATAGTTAAAGCTCTCTGCGTTTTCTTCCTTTCCCGTAATCTCTCCCGACAGTATCCATCCTAATTCAGAATCCTGCGCTATTAAAGATCCCGGAGGACCTTTACTGAGTCCTTGTTTGAGGACTTTGCTATACACCGAGGAACTTAGAAGAATGTCAATTTTTCCGGGTGTATCCCAAGTAGGATCTGCCAAATTGTACTGTTTCAGTTCTTTCCACAGTGGGAACTTTATTTTATTAGAAGGAAGAATTGACGTCAATTTTTTCTGTACGTGAGCCTTAACCGACAACCGAAAGTTAGGATTGTACATTGATTGTAATCTTAAGTAAACAACATATTTTGAGGTCAATGCACAACCTTTATCATCTTCGCCTAGCCTCAGTGATGATTTATAACTGATATATTTTTTCAGCCCTAAAAGTTGAACTGCAGACTCCGTAATATACGAAGCCTGCGAACACTGATCCAGCAAAGAGCGCAGAGTCGCCTCTGTGCCTGTACCGGAGGTAACCTTCACCAAGGCCGTGGGCAACAAATCATGGCTACGGGAAGTCGCAGCACAGTTTGTTACAATGTTACTTGCATCGTCTTGTGTTTGTTTCGTATCAACTGATTGCTTAGGTTCTACTTTGGGGTCAGTTGATACGGACGCATCTTTAGTATGGAGTAAGGAATGATGTTTTCTTTTACATAACCGACATCTAGTCGGCAAACGACAGGAATATACCGCGTGGCCTGCCCCGAGACAATTAAAACATAATCCATTGGATTGGACGAAATTACGCCGTGAGGTGACATCTTCGTTACTAAATTTCTTACAACTACCAAGTTTATGATCAGATTTGCAAAATACACATGACAGAGTAGCTACATGTAGTGTCTTGGCAGGAACATTTTTTGAGACAGTATTTTTAGAAGACTTATTGTCTAAAAATTCTAGTGAACGGAACCTTTGTTCTAAAAACTTATTAAACTGCTTTAGAGTAGGTAGATCTTCCGAATATTCACAAATATTTGCTTCCCATAATTTACGAGACTCAGAATCCAATTTTAAGCTTAAAATGTATATTACAATGAAGTCCCAGGTGTCGACATTAATTCCCAAATTTTTAAGTGCATTTAAACAATCGTTACTTGTATCCAATAATTCCTTAAGAGATTGTGCTGACTCGCTTGATATATTTTTCTGACTAAGAAACCGTTTAAGAATACAACTTGCCATATACTTTTTATTATTGTAGCGCTTGTTTAATTGTTCCCAAGAAGTTTGATAATTTGAGCTACAAATAGGTATATTTCTCAGAAGTTGTTCAGCTTCTCCAGATAAATGACTTTTTAAATACTGAAGTCGCTGAACATCATCTAACGACTTATTACCGTGTATAAGGGATAAAAATAAATCACGGAAGGTGATCCACTCCGAGTATTGTCCAGAAAACATAGGTAAAGTAATTTTAGGTAGTTTTATATTGCATGATTCTTCTGAGTTTTTTCCTGCACAAGACTGTGATACATTTTGAGCAACTTCTTTTTTACACAAGTCAGTAAATATTTCTTTTAACTCCGTTTTATAGTCCAAATACAATTCTTCCGTAACCTCATACACTTCTGACGAACAATAATGCGATTTATTATAATCAGCTTCCTTTATTTGAGATAATATGTTACGATGTGTGTCGTAAAATGATGTCCACTGTGACTCTAAACTCTCCAGTCTTACTTCAACATATGCCTTAGTAATTCGCTCCTTGGGCGACTTTTTGAAGTTAGACCTGGCTCGCGATATGGCCTTATTAGTGTCCATTTGAATTTTATTGTAGGCTTCCATGTTGTGTAGATATCAATACAAAAAGTTTACACACATAAAATGTCTACCAATAACCCTTTGATAGATGGAAACACTAAGTCCAATCGTAAACTCTAAAAAGAAATGCTGTCTTTAAAGACCCAAATTATTGCAAATTTTCTAAGTCACTGTAGAGAGGTTCCTCAAATATTTTCTAAGTCGCTGTAGAAACACATCTTCGAAATTTTCTAAGTCTTTAAACTTAAACTGACTTGTATTTTGGGCATGGATTCCCCGTCACTTCACTTTTTCGCAAAATTTTCTAAGTCCGTGCGAAATGCTTCTAAACCTCAAAGTTAATTTCTTCAAGAGAATAAGGCTTAAAATCGAATCGGAAAGTACTTACAGTTTAATGTCCGTTCACTGATACACGTCACTCACTCACGTACGACGTCACGTCACCGTTCCCTGCCGCCAAATGACGCCGCTAGGTGGCACCGCGCTACTGCAGATTCGCTTCCCGCTGGGTCGCTCCTCTGGTCACCAGTCTGCTGCTCATACTGGCAGGTTGCGCCCCGAGCAGCGATCCACTGCCCCTAGGTGCGCTGATGACGACAAGGTGGTTCTCGGGAACCCTCGCTTCACTAACTCTAAATCCAACTTCGAAGGACCATGTACAAAGCCGTACCAAGATGCTTCACTTTGCTAGGTGTTTTAGCAATAAAACAAGACGATGCTGTTTTTGGGTTATTTAATTAACAAAATTCGGTTCCTTATATCTAATCGTTGGTAACGAAACCATAGCCTGCTTTTAAACAGCGCAACGCCATCTATCGAGCTATGGGTCAAACCTTTGCGATTATTGACTTTAACAGTGTTTCGTAATTCACGCAGTCAAATGCCTTGGATAGATCGCAAAAGATGCCTATTGCATCTTGTGCCTCTTCCCATGCGTTAAAGATGTGCTTTAATAAGGTGACACCGGCGTCAGTTGTACAACGTCCTTTGGTGAAACCATACTGTTGATCGTGTAGGATGTTGTTACGATTAAAATGATTGAGCATTTGATTTAACATTACTTTTTCAAACACTTTGCTGAAAACCGGCAAAAACGTCTAGTTGTAGATAATTAGATATATTTCAATCAGAAATGTTCCATATCTTGACTTATTCTAACGAATTATTTTACGCCATAGCGAATTGATTAATCAACATCAGAATAGTTTTTCAGAAACTTCTAAATCTTGCTGTTTACCCACTGAACAGGCTTAGGGATGCTTTCCCCAGTCCTTTCCCTTTCCTTCCTATTTTAAATTTGCCGCCACGCGTACTCATCCAACGCTGTGCGCGGGCCAAAGACAACCCTTCGCTCCCGCCATCTGGCGGCATAAAGACGCAAAAACGAGTTCGAACGAAACGTAAGACCGGCCGGCAGCAAACCGGGCGCGCGGTGAAAAACCACCAAAATATCGTGAAATACGACTGCTAGTGATACAGTGAGGTGATCTCCTGGCTCCCAGTATCCCGTGAGTACCTGACCTCTTTCAATTTTGTATCCTCTAGCCTGTTTCTGAATAGGAACCTTCAAAAGCGTACTTGGCGATACGCGATACTCAATCATATTTTTGATCCTTCGAGCCGGATACCTGTAGATTACAGTTTTTTTCAGGCATTCACAGGTTCAATTTCAATAGAAAACTCTGAGAATTGCTAGATTTACGCATTTTTAAAGTATTATCCTACAAAATTGTGTTGGTCATACTCGCAGTGTAACCGATGCGGATTCAGAGGTCATCTTAATTAAGTCGGGTTATAGCACAGTAATTCACGTAATTTACGGAAATTAATGTTTGTAATCTTATTATCTTTATCTATTCACGTTATTTATACATTAACAAACGTTATTAAATAACTATTTCACCTAAAAGTATTGATTTACACCTAATAAATCTCAACTTAGTGTCGTATTTTCATACCTACATTACTTTTTATAAAAATACAAAATGGAAGAGGGTAAACTTAGACTTCTTCAATCTCAACGCGAATATGTTTATCGTGATATTCAAATCCTTTACGACTTATCCAAAACTATGTTTCAAGATCGTTCAAAGGTATCGTCGTTCAAGGCGAGATATACTCGAATACATTCAATTCGCGAAGAATTTATTGAGTTATGTAGTTAAATTCAAACTTTGGAGTTAGCCATGAAGCCTGATGCACAAGTGTGTCAAAAGTCTTTGCGTTCGTTTGATGATTTGTACTATGCCGTAATCAGTGCAGCGGCTGACTTGCAGATCGCTGATAAGAGCGGAAACATCGACGGGACGTCGCAGGTGCCCGCGCGGGCGGGTGAGTCCGACTCCATGCAAACGGGACGTAACGTGCGGCTACCTAAACTTGAGTTACCTAAATTTGATAGTAAGATAGAAAACTGGCAAACATTTTATGATATTTACAAAACTTTAATTCACGATAATAATCCGATTTCGCAAATAGAAAAATTTCATTATTTAGCGTCTTGTTTACAAGGCCCGGCTTTGTCTATTATCAAAGGGGTTCCGATGACCGCCGATAATTACGAAGTAGTTTTTAATAGCTTGATCGAGCGTTATCAAAACAAGCGTATTATAGCTTTAACATATCTAGACAAATTCTTTAACCAGCCAGTAATAAAATCGGGTAACTTCCAAGATCTACAAACTTTAACAAACGTAATTTATGAGTCATACCATGCACTCCAAGCTTTAAAAATTGAAAATTTAGGTGATTTTATCTTATTTTGTTTAACGTCACGCGCGCTGGACTCGGACACGCGTAATCGTTTCGAATTTCAGAAAAACATTTCACAAATACCTACCTTTTGTGAATTGTTAAAGTTTCTTCAAGATTATGTTAAAATCTTAGAAACTAGTCATATATCTTCTAAATCTAATATCAATAACAATCCTATCCCCCGTAACCTTGAAGGGAAAAAACCTTCGCCCGCGTCTAGTAGGCAAAATAGCAGCGGATCCAAACGCTCATCTTATCTCGCAAAATCTATCCCACCTGCAAATGTGGCTTGTGCTCATTGCAGTGATGCGCACTCGATTTATCGGTGCCCTACCTTTCAATCCTTAGATTCTCGTGCTAGACTCGCGTTAGTACAAGGTAAAAACAATATGTGTACAAATTGTTTACGGACAAATCACGTCATAGAAAACTGTGTATCTAAAATGTCTTGTACGGTGTGTGGATCACGTCATCATACCCTATTGCATGTTGACCCAGCGTCATCCAGCGCCAGCGCAACCACTGGAGTGAACGTTACGGCTCATTCTCACGCCGCTGTTCCCAACCGCGATATGGTTTTACTAGGTAGGAACATGTCAGGCGCGCGCGTTCAACACCGCCGCCGGCACTCAATGTACCGTGCGTGCACTCGTAGACAGTGGGGCGCAGGATTGTTTTATAACCGCTGCGTGCGCGCGAACACTCGGGTTAAAACTCCGCCGATGTAATCTTCGCATAGCCGGACTAGGACAAAACTCAGTCACACAAGTAAGGGGGCTGACGGAATGCACTATACGACCTGTACATGGTGATGCTCCACACTTTAATATCAAGCCAGTCGTATTAGATAACATCACTGCTCTAATACCTAGCGTTAAAGTACCATCAGTCGTTCGAGAACGTAGCAACCATCTAGTGTTAGCCGATCGCGACTACGATGTTCCCGCCAAAATCGATTTATTAATTGGGGCGGAGCTATTCCACGAAATCTATGACGGTCGACGTATCAATCTGGGGCCCGGTTTACCTACCGCTCTGCATAGCGTTTTCGGGTGGATTCTGTCAGGGGCAGTAAACTCTAATTCTGCACCTTTAAACACCGCGTGCTCGTTAGTGGCCACCACATTTAAATTAGATGAGCAAATTCAAAAATTTTGGGAAGTGGAGGAACCACCGCGCGCTGTTATCACCGTACCCGAGAATGATACCTGTGAACGCATTTACACTGATTTAACCTATCGCCAACCTGACGGACGATACGTCGTACCTATCCTCTTAAAGGATGGCGATCGTTCGTCAGGTTCGCTATTTTAAATTTGCCGCCACGCGTACTCATCCAACGCTGTGCGCGGGCCAAAGACAACCCTTCGCTCCCGCCATCTGGCGGCATAAAGACGCAAAAACGAGTTCGAACGAAACGTAAGACCGGCCGGCAGCAAACCGGGCGCGCGGTGAAAAACCACCAAAATATCGTGAAATACGACTGCTAGTGATACAGTGAGGTGATCTCCTGGCTCCCAGTATCCCGTGAGTACCTGACCTCTTTCAATTTTGTATCCTCTAGCCTGTTTCTGAATAGGAACCTTCAAAAGCGTACTTGGCGATACGCGATACTCAATCATATTTTTGGTCCATTTCGAGCGCGAATACCTGTAGATTACAGTTTTTTTCAGGCATTCACAGGTTCAATTTCAATAGAAAACTCTGAGAATTGCTAGATTTACGCATTTTTAAAGTATTATCCTACAAAATTGTGTTGGTCATACTCGCAGTGTAACCGATGCGGATTCAGAGGTCATCTTAATTAAGTCGGGTTATAGCACAGTAATTCACGTAATTTACGGAAATTAATGTTTGTAATCTTATTATCTTTATCTATTCACGTTATTTATACATTAACAAACGTTATTAAATAACTATTTCACCTAAAAGTATTGATTTACACCTAATAAATCTCAACTTAGTGTCGTATTTTCATACCTACATTACTTTTTATAAAAATACAAAATGGAAGAGGGTAAACTTAGACTTCTTCAATCTCAACGCGAATATGTTTATCGTGATATTCAAATCCTTTACGACTTATCCAAAACTATGTTTCAAGATCGTTCAAAGGTATCGTCGTTCAAGGCGAGATATACTCGAATACATTCAATTCGCGAAGAATTTATTGAGTTATGTAGTAAAATTCAAACTTTGGAGTTAGCCATGAAGCCTGATGCACAAGTGTGTCAAAAGTCTTTGCGTTCGTTTGATGATTTGTACTATGCCGTAATCAGTGCAGCGGCTGACTTGCAGATCGCTGATAAGAGCGGAAACATCGACGGGACGTCGCAGGTGCCCGCGCGGGCGGGTGAGTCCGACTCCATGCAAACGGGACGTAACGTGCGGCTACCTAAACTTGAGTTACCTAAATTTGATAGTAAGATAGAAAACTGGCAAACATTTTATGATATTTACAAAACTTTAATTCACGATAATAATTCGATTTCGCAAATAGAAAAATTTCATTATTTAGCGTCTTGTTTACAAGGCCCGGCTTTGTCTATTATCAAAGGGGTTCCGATGACCGCCGATAATTACGAAGTAGTTTTTAATAGCTTGATCGAGCGTTATCAAAACAAGCGTATTATAGCTTTAACATATCTAGACAAATTCTTTAACCAGCCAGTAATAAAATCGGGTAACTTCCAAGATCTACAAACTTTAACAAACGTAATTTATGAGTCATACCATGCACTCCAAGCTTTAAAAATTGAAAATTTAGGTGATTTTATCTTATTTTGTTTAACGTCACGCGCGCTGGACTCGGACACGCGTAATCGTTTCGAATTTCAGAAAAACATTTCACAAATACCTACCTTTTGTGAATTGTTAAAGTTTCTTCAAGATTATGTTAAAATCTTAGAAACTAGTCATATATCTTCTAAATCTAATATCAATAACAATCCTATCCCCCGTAACCTTGAAGGGAAAAAACCTTCGCCCGCGTCTAGTAGGCAAAATAGCAGCGGATCCAAACGCTCATCTTATCTCGCAAAATCTATCCCACCTGCAAATGTGGCTTGTGCTCATTGCAGTGATGCGCACTCGATTTATCGGTGCCCTACCTTTCAATCCTTAGATTCTCGTGCTAGACTCGCGTTAGTACAAGGTAAAAACAATATGTGTACAAATTGTTTACGGACAAATCACGTCATAGAAAACTGTGTATCTAAAATGTCTTGTACGGTGTGTGGATCACGTCATCATACCCTATTGCATGTTGACCCAGCGTCATCCAGCGCCAGCGCAACCACTGGAGTGAACGTTACGGCTCATTCTCACGCCGCTGTTCCCAACCGCGATATGGTTTTACTAGGTAGGAACATGTCAGGCGCGCGCGTTCAACACCGCCGCCGGCACTCAATGTACCGTGCGTGCACTCGTAGACAGTGGGGCGCAGGATTGTTTTATAACCGCTGCGTGCGCGCGAACACTCGGGTTAAAACTCCGCCGATGTAATCTTCGCATAGCCGGACTAGGACAAAACTCAGTCACACAAGTAAGGGGGCTGACGGAATGCACTATACGACCTGTACATGGTGATGCTCCACACTTTAATATCAAGCCAGTCGTATTAGATAACATCACTGCTCTAATACCTAGCGTTAAAGTACCATCAGTCGTTCGAGAACGTAGCAACCATCTAGTGTTAGCCGATCGCGACTACGATGTTCCCGCCAAAATCGATTTATTAATTGGGGCGGAGCTATTCCACGAAATCTATGACGGTCGACGTATCAATCTGGGGCCCGGTTTACCTACCGCTCTGCATAGCGTTTTCGGGTGGATTCTGTCAGGGGCAGTAAACTCTAATTCTGCACCTTTAAACACCGCGTGCTCGTTAGTGGCCACCACATTTAAATTAGATGAGCAAATTCAAAAATTTTGGGAAGTGGAGGAACCACCGCGCGCTGTTATCACCGTACCCGAGAATGATACCTGTGAACGCATTTACACTGATTTAACCTATCGCGAACCTGACGGACGATACGTCGTACCTATCCTCTTAAAGGATGGCGATCGTTCGTCAGGTTCGCTATTTTAAATTTGCCGCCACGCGTACTCATCCAACGCTGTGCGCGGGCCAAAGACAACCCTTCGCTCCCGCCATCTGGCGGCATAAAGACGCAAAAACGAGTTCGAACGAAACGTAAGACCGGCCGGCAGCAAACCGGGCGCGCGGTGAAAAACCACCAAAATATCGTGAAATACGACTGCTAGTGATACAGTGAGGTGATCTCCTGGCTCCCAGTATCCCGTGAGTACCTGACCTCTTTCAATTTTGTATCCTCTAGCCTGTTTCTGAATAGGAACCTTCAAAAGCGTACTTGGCGATACGCGATACTCAATCATATTTTTGGTCCATTTCGAGCGCGAATACCTGTAGATTACAGTTTTTTTCAGGCATTCACAGGTTCAATTTCAATAGAAAACTCTGAGAATTGCTAGATTTACGCATTTTTAAAGTATTATCCTACAAAATTGTGTTGGTCATACTCGCAGTGTAAGCGATGCGGATTCAGAGGTCATCTTAATTAAGTCGGATTTGATTTAACCTATCGCGAACCTGACGGACGATACGTCGTACCTATCCTCTTAAAGGATGGCGATCGTTCTTTGGGTGAATCCTACAATAGTACCTTGTCGCGTTTGACTCATCTTGAAAAGAAACTTAATCGTCAGACTGAACTTAAATCCGATTATGTTAATTTTATGCGCGAGTACGAGAATTTAAACCATATGTATCCCGTACCTAACTCTGCGGTACCTACTCTCAATCGTTATCTTATCCCTCATAGTTGCGTCGTTCGCCCAGAGAGCACGACCACTAAATTGAGAGTAGTTTTCGATGCCAGTTCTAAAACTACTAACGGTCTATCTTTAAATAATATTGTATTCACTGGCCCTAAGCTTCAAGTGGATATTGTAGATATCATAACCGGTTTCAGATTACACACAGTAGTTTTAACTTGTGACATCTCAAAGATGTATAGAGGAATCTTGATTAGACCGGAGGATCGGAACTTTCAACACATACTATGGCGAGAATCTCCTAGTGATCCAGTTAAAGAGTACGAACTTGCGACTGTCACCTACGGAGTTAGTAGTTCGCCTTATCTGGCTATCCGCACCCTCCACCAATTAGCAGCCGATCATGGCGCCGCGTATCCACGCGCAGCTGAAGCTCTTCTTCATGAGACATATGTCGATGATATTACGACCGGCGCGCCCTCTGTACGCGAAGCCATAGAACTAAAAGATCAACTTATCAGTTTATTAGGTTGTGCTCAACTTGAGCTCCGAAAATGGAGTAGCAATTCACAATCCTTACTTGGAACTTTGCCTGTAGATCAGTGTCAAACACCTAAACTTTTCTCTGAAGAAAGTGATAAACCAACGTTAAAAATCTTAGGAGTCCAATATGATCCTGTGAGTGACAATTTCAGTTACTCACAGTCCCCAATCGAGGACAATGAATGTACCAAGCGTTCCATCTTATCTAGCATCGCGCGTATTTTCGATCCTCTTGGGTGGCTCACACCTTTTATCTTAAAAGCCAAATTGCTCCTTCAAGATCTGTGGCGTCTGAATCTTTCATGGGACGAACCTGTGCCCAGAGACATAGCTCTAGAATGGCAGGGTTTTATAGCGGATCTTCATAACTTAAAAACAATAGAAATCCCTCGTAGAATTATACCTTCTCACTCTAAGGAATTTCAACTCATCGGATTTTGTGATGGATCCACTAAAGCCTATGGATGTTGTGTTTATCTTCGTGTCGTTACCTCTCACGACGTACAAGTTTATCTTTTAATTGCTAAGTCCAAAGTAGCACCTCTAAAAGTGTTGACTGTCAACCGCTTAGAGCTTTGCAGTGCTGTATTACTGTCCAAAGTAATAAATCGCATTCATTCTTTGCTTAGTTCAAAAATAATTTTGAATAAATCTATCTTGTTCACAGACAGCTCGACTGTATTGTCATGGTTGAACACTGAACCACATAAGCTTAAGACCTTCGTTGCCCACAGAGTGGTCCTCATTAACGACAGTACTGTGCCAACTGAATGGCGACATGTGTCCACCCATGACAACCCAGCCGACATCTGTAGTCGTGGCTTGTCTTGCTTATCTTTATCTTCTTCTCAAATCTGGTGGTCTGGTCCTCAGTGGCTGTCCAATGAACCCTGCAACTGGCCTGTCTCAGCAGTTGAAGGGTCAGATACCGTGCCAGAACTTAAGCCCGCATCACGCGTGTTGTAATTTTGTATTAGTTAAAAAGAAAAGACGTGTACATTATAGTTTGTTTATAATTGAAGTAACAGGTAACCAGGTTACATAGAATGATTAGAAGAATTTTGAATACATAATGACACTACAAAGACCAGTATTATTATAACACACCCCCTTAATCAAAATTCTCACAAATAAATTACATACAAAAATGAACTCAAAATATACCAATAAAAAAAGGAAAATGTATACTAAGTTCTGAAGTAAACGTGTAAAAATATATTTACACTAAACCTAAGCCTAGTACACATCTACGATGTGCCACACGCTGCAATCGTTTTGTTAAGATGTCAGCGGGCATATCACTTGATTTGGTATATTTCAAGTTAACCGAATTATCACTAATCTTTTCTCTAATAAAGTGAAATCTGGTATCTATATGTTTCGTCCTATGGTGGTGTACCGGATTTAAGGCCAAACTCTGTGCACTCTGACTATCGGTACAAATAGTTACGGTATTAGGTAATAACTTTTGCCTTACCATAGGATCTGAAATTAATTCAGTGATAAACCTCCTTAAATAAATCGCTTCCTTCGTAGCTTCTGTTATTGCCATATACTCGGCTTCCGCTGAGGACAAGGCTACGGTTTGCTGCTTCCGCGAGGCCCATGATACCGGACTGCCTGCTAATTTGAAACAGTAACCCGTATAAGAACGGCGATCTATATTACAGTTTGCCCAATCAGCATCGGAAAATCCTACAAGGGGCATACTTGATTTTTTATAACAAATCGAGTAATCTAAAGTGCCTTTTAGGTATTGTAAGACTCTCTTCGCGGCTAACCAGTGAGTCTTGTTGTACCGAGTATTGAACTGACTCAGGTAACTAGTCGCGTATGCGATGTCTGGACGAGTATTAACACTTAGGAACATGAGGCAACCAATTAATTCTTGATAGGGATACTCTTCTTGATTATGATCACTATCACTACTGGTACCAACCTCCAGTTTTCCAGATAGGGGAGTTGTACAAGTTTTACAATTCTCCATTCCAAACTTTTGTAAAAGATTGTTTATATAATTTTTCTGATGAACTCTTATTTCATGAGCGGATAATGGGAAGGAATTCGTAAATAGTGAATTTTCATGTTACCTTAGATCTTGTGGTATTCAACATCAAACTACGGTACCATATAGCCCTCAGCAGAATGGAGTTGCCGAGCGCACTAATCGCTCTATTATAGAAAAGGCACGCTCTCTTATGGCTGAAAGCGATCTATCTAAAGCTTTTTGGGAAGATGCTACTCGAACGGCTGTGTACCTGAAAAATAGATGTCCACACCGTGCCTTAAATAATAAAACTCCCTACGAGTTGTGGAATGGTTGCAAACCAGACCTTAGTAATCTCAGAGTTTTTGGGTGTAGAGCTCTTATACATATACCTTCTTGTCACCGTAAGAAATTGGATCTTAAAGCTGTAGAAGCTATATTTGTAGGCTATACAGAAGATCCTAATAGTTATCTTTTTAGAAATTCATCTTGCCCTAGAACTTTACAAAAGTCTAGAGACGTTACGTTTTTTGAAGATTGTTTTTCTACTTTAAATAATAAGAAAATCGGGCAAACTGTATAGGCAGACTATTAGAAAGTACTAAAGGTTCAGTAGACGTCTTATTATTGTTAACATTCCTATTATTTAAAGTAGAAAAACAATCTTCAAAAAACGTAACGTCTCTAGACTTTTGTAAAGTTCTAGGGCAAGATGAATTTCTAAAAAGATAACTATTAGGATCTTCTGTATAGCCTACAAATATAGCTTCTACAGCTTTAAGATCCAATTTCTTACGGTGACAAGAAGGTATATGTATAAGAGCTCTACACCCAAAAACTCTGAGATTACTAAGGTCTGGTTTGCAACCATTCCACAACTCGTAGGGAGTTTTATTATTTAAGGCACGGTGTGGACATCTATTTTTCAGGTACACAGCCGTTCGAGTAGCATCTTCCCAAAAAGCTTTAGATAGATCGCTTTCAGCCATAAGAGAGCGTGCCTTTTCTATAATAGAGCGATTAGTGCGCTCGGCAACTCCATTCTGCTGAGGGCTATATGGTACCGTAGTTTGATGTTGAATACCACAAGATCTAAGGTAACTTGAAAATTCACTATTTACGAATTCCTTCCCATTATCCGTCCTTATTGTTTTAATTTGAGCCCCAGTTTGTCTTTCAACCATAGACTGGAAGTGACAAAACTTAGCCTTCACCTCTGTCTTCGAAGAAATAAAATATACAAAAATATTTCTGGAAAAATCATCTATAAAAAGTAATAAGTATTTATTACCCTGAAAAGAGTCAACTGACATTGGTCCACATAAGTCAGAGTGGATCAATTCTAATATTGAAGTTGCTCTTTCATAAGAAATCGTCTTAAACGGTTTTCGAGCTTGTTTCGCTTGAACACAAGGAACACATGGATTTTTATCCACATCCTTATAATCAATAACCTCCATATTTTTCAACAGATTCATACCGATGCGACATAAATGACCTAAACGCTTATGCCATACCTGATATCTTGAGATAGAATCAGAGTGCACATCATAGGCTCTAAATTGGGGAGTATTTACCGCACAATCAAGTGTGTACAATCCACCACAGGGCGAGCCATGTAGAACCGCATCACCTGTAAAGGAGAAGGTTTTTGAATTAAATAAATTACAACCGGATTTATCAAACATTACAGTAAACCCTTTTTCTACTGCTGTCTTCACAGATAGAAGATTTGTTTTCAGGTTAGGTACATAAATCACATCACTGATTGTATCGACGGCGTTTTCGGTATTTAAAGATATTTTACCGATGCCTTTAGCGTCAATCTTTGTCCCATTTGCAATTGTTACCTTCATATCCATAGGCTTTAAGTCTACAAACCAATCTCGTCTTGAAGTCATATGTTTGGTAGCGCCTGAATCAATATACCATTTGTCCATATCGTAATCATTTGTTACTCCTAAAGCAGATGAAGAGGTCGAGTCCTTATCAGTGGGATTCTTCCTTTTCATGATCTTCTTTTTCTTTAAAGGACAGTTTGGTCTCTTGTGACCAGGTTCTCCACAACCATAACACACAATTTTCTTTGACTTAGACTCAACAGAGGAGGCATCAACCTTTGACCTAATAGCTGTCTCCAGTGTTATCGAGCTTTCCTTGGACATTTCGTTGAGTAATTTTGACTTTACCAGTTCGGTGGTAACGTTAACGTTACTATTTTCGAGAGCCATAATCAATGGGTCATATCTCGACGTTAGACCTCCCAATAGAATAGCAGCAATGGACGCATCCTCTATTACTTTGTCTATATCCGCCAAATCTTGGGCAGTGGAAATAACAGCATTGATATACGACTCAATATTATTATCAAAGTCTTCAAGTCTCAATCTGTATAACTTCCTTTCTAAATGTAAACGCCGACCCATGCCTTTGTCCTCATATGCATTTTGTAACGCCTTCCACGCTTCAGCTGCCGTGGTAGCACTTCGAACATACGTAATTGCAGAAGCTTCAAGGGTAAGGCAAATTTTTGTTAGTGCCTTCTGATCGCTCTTCGTCTTTATGACATTCGAAACATTCATCCCTGTTGGGTAGCCATTAATCGCTTCCCACAACTCCTCATGCATAAGGTAGTTACGCATTTTAAATTTCCACGTACTATACCCTTCTCTATTGTGTAGGGTGAACGTTGGAATAGAGGAACTACGCATACCTCGTTCATTTGTGTCTCCATTTGGGTTCGCCATCTCAGAAGAGTACACGGAAAAACTATTTGGTTTCACACCCAAAAAATTCACACAAATATCACTTCCTAATTATTACGAAACAACTATACACGCATTACTTTTCTTGAATACTAATAGGTACTCGAGCTATTCTTCGTGCTGATAACGTTTTGTTGTAATTTTGTATTAGTTAAAAAGAAAAGACGTGTACATTATAGTTTGTTTATAATTGAAGTAACAGGTAACCAGGTTACATAGAATGATTAGAAGAATTTTGAATACATAATGACACTACAAAGACCAGTATTATTATAACAACGCGCATGTCTTACTGGTGTGACACGTGAAGCTGACTTGCTTGAGTCCATCATGGAACGCCACTCCTCTCTTTCCCGAGTGGAAAGAGTGGTTGCATGGATCTACCGTTTCATCAACAACGCGAAAGCTAAACGTTCTGAGCGTAACTTATTCCCTTATCTGACAGCCACTGAACTAGTCCAATCTCTAGATCATTTAACAAGATATGTTCAACATCAAAGTTTTAATGATGTCATATCTTTAATATCATCCAAGAAACCTTTACCCAAACATTTATCTAAACTCTCTCCTTTTCTTGACACTCGCGTAATCTTGCGAGTGGGGGGACGTCTCAAGCACGCGTCATTACCAGATCGCGTCAGACATCCATACCTCTTACCTAAGATTTCTCGATTGAGTACTCTTCTTATTGACCACTATCATACAACTTATCTTCATTGTGGGCCTCGCCTACTCCAATCTTTAATCATGCGTCGATTTTGGATACTCGGCGTTAGAAATCTTATCAGATCGCGTTTATCTAAATGCGTGACCTGTTTTAAAGTCAAACCTATTCCACTTCAACCTTCACAAGGTGATCTTCCATCTTCCCGACTACAACCGGGTCATTGTTTTCAAACAATCGGCATCGACTTTGGAGGTCCTTTTATGATAAAGGAAAGTAGACGTCGTAACGCTAAATCTTACAAAGTGTATCTTTGCCTCATAGTCTGTCACGCGACCAAGGCCGTTCATCTTGAGCTGGTTACTGAGCTCACATCTGAAGCATTCATAGCGGCCTTAGATCGTTTTGTATCGCGGAGAGGACTTTGTCACTCCATAGTCACAGATGGTGGTACTAACTTCGTGGGTGCCAGACGTTACTTGTCGGAAGTTAGCGAAATGCTCAACCGCGAAAGCGGTAGTATTTCCAGTCACCTCGCTTCTCGAGGAATCAAGTGGAAGCTCAATCCTCCTTCCGGTCCTCAATTCGGAGGCTTTTTCGAGAGCGGTATAAAATCGACAAAATATCATCTCAAACGTATTATCGGTTCCCAGATTCTTACCTTTGAAGAATTTTATACCATCCTAACGAAGGTGGAAGCCATGTTAAACTCTAGACCCTTAGTGGAAATATCTTCCGATCCCGGCGAGGTTGACGCTCTTACAGCTGGTCACTTCCTCATCGGTCGACCTTTAGTATCTCTGCCTGAACCGAGGTATGCTGAAAACGAGACATTACGTAGGTACTCGTTGGCAGCTATTACAGCGCCTATCACAGAGCTTTTGGCGCACTTGGCAAAGGGACTATTTGCATACCTTACAACAGCGAATGAAATGGTTTAAGCACGGCAACCGTCACCCAAAACTGAACGATCTTGTAACCATTTATGAACCTACCTTACCTGCTAACGAATGGAGGTTGGGACGCGTTGTACAGCTCCATCCGGGTAAAGATGACATTACTCGTGTTGTGACAGTCAAAACATTGAAAGGCTTACTTGTAAGACCTGCTGTCAAAATTTGTCCTCTTCCAATCGAACAAAATAATTAACTTATCTACACATATTTCTATACTTACAATTTAACGCACTTATAACATATCAACATTTTCAAGTATTTAGTATTATATCAAATTATGTATTGCATTTAAACTTATTTTGTTCTTATCAGCTTAACTTTAAACTTAACATCTTATCAGCATGATGACAAATGAATCTGCATAGGCCGTAAGTCTCGAACTTCATCTATCTTATCTTATGAAATCCCTGGGTGATTTCAAATGGGGGGATATGAACAGGCTTAGGGATGCTTTCCCCAGTCCTTTCCCTTTCCTTCCTATTTTAAATTTGCCGCCACGCGTACTCATCCAACGCTGTGCGCGGGCCAAAGACAACCCTTCGCTCCCGCCATCTGGCGGCATAAAGACGCAAAAACGAGTTCGAACGAAACGTAAGACCGGCCGGCAGCAAACCGGGCGCGCGGTGAAAAACCACCAAAATATCGTGAAATACGACTGCTAGTGATACAGTGAGGTGGTCTCCTGGCTCCCAGTATCCCGTGAGTACCTGACCTCTTTCAATTTTGTATCCTCTAGCCTGTTTCTGAATAGGAACCTTCAAAAGCGTACTTGGCGATACGCGATACTCAATCACCCACCTAATCTCTGCCTCCGGTCTATGCAAAATATACAGTCTACAGTTAACTAAATTCGAGCTTCGTCAACCAAATGTGTCGTCATCTAGCCAAGGGTTAAGTCTCTAGATCTTCATTAGAGCCAACACCCTGCATCATGTGATAAAGTGAAGAGTGCCGAGTAGGCGGCGTAATTAAATAGGAGCTGATTGTGACCCGAAGATGTATCAGGTAGCGGTGTGAGGTGTCAATTGTTGCGATTAACCACTTCAAACAGGCTTGCCTTGGAGGCATTTTCCGTAACTTGAAGTTAGATTTGGTCGTGATGTGACGTGGTCTACTAAAACCGCTGGACCGTGTTATATAACAATTACCTATTCAATCTAGACGCACCCTTGTCCAACGAAATGAACACTAAGGAAACATTTTTTTTTGAAAATTCATCTAAAGCAGGGCTGTCCAAAATAATGCCTGCGTGAATAAGTTTGTGCGACCAGCGTCATAACAGAAGGCCGATTCTCGTAATTTAAAACGTTCAAAATCTAGTCGCAGTCTCATCTCGGCGACAAACAAATGCCAAAAGTTTGTCGAAATGTAGGGAAATTAGATGTAATTTTTGACAGATTGAGACTGAGATCGGACTTTGAACGTTCTTAAAATTACGAGAATTGCCCCTCTGGTCTTTAGCTATGAAAAGTTTCGTCAATCGATGTTTTTTGGCTATTATAGTTGTTGAACCTTTGCCATTTTATTGGAAGTACATTGAATAAGACATTTTAAAGAAATTCAGGGGACATATTTTTTATGTAATAACTAGTTTAGGAGATAGTCAATCATTTTGACTTTTCAGGCTTTAGACTTTAAATTTTATCGGCGCGATGTCTTTCGTAGTCTTTAAATCGAAGCACAGCAAATACTGCAAATGCACTTCTCTGAAAGAACTCTCACAAAGAGCTCTATAAAAGGTACTGGTATATTTAATTTAATTTAGGTCATAAAAATATCATGAGCTAAATTAAATACCTACTATTGACAGTAAATATATTCCGATTTGATGTTTCAGTGTGGTTCGACTTATCTAAGATGCTAGTTTATCGTTTAGCGAATACCATCTGACCTTTGTAAGCATCAGTGGTTTGTTAAAAGCACTTGTGGCTTGACGCTAGCGACCGTATAATGTTCACACTTACCTAAGTACATTAATATGTGTTTACACACTTAGTCGGTATCGAAGTGTCTTGTTTTTAGTTTTTGCTGTACATAATAATATATCCAATGGTGGTATCTAGTGTAGTTATAAGCTCTATGAATTTTATCTAGTTAGTAAGGTTGGCAGGGCGGCTAACTGCCCAGTTGCGTCGGACAAATGTTTAAATGAAAGTTACGTGCGTCCTAAATGTAAAAGTATCGCGGCCGATATCTAGAGCTGAATTTGGCGCTTCATACAGTGCCAGTAACTTTTTACTTACAATAATAATGACAAGGCTTCTTAGCAGATTTCTCTAAGGTATTGTGCCTAATCAGTAATTGGTTACGTTTATTCTATTTGATCTTCAGTGGGCATAATTTATGTAAAAACTTATAGCTATGTAGGTAGTGTAGTTTCACTTTGGTTCCGAAATCATGAAGTAATCAATTCTCGCTATATCTTGAGTTTATAAACTTAAGCTGTAATATATTCGTATACGTTCCTACCGTACGTACTCGTGGGCACTCGAGGCCTCTGTCTGAATATTATTGTAACATCACAAATTATCTCACAATGCAGAGACAAGCTAGAGTAGAGACAAAAACAACAATGGCTCATAACTTGAGTGATAGGGTGACAAGCTTTTATGTACGCCTAAGTCAAATGATCACATGGAATTTTCTTTTCTTTAATGTATTGAAGTTTGATATAGGATTGTTTTTTCATAGTAATAATGTAAACAACTGCTGAACAATGATATTTCCTTTCTATCTTAGTTCTACAGCACTGACTGTCAAACATTACTGTGTGAAATTTTTTCATCTTGCCAGAATAATGAGTAACATTCTCAATCAACTCAGCCTATCGCATTCCACTGCTGGACATAGGTCTCTCCCAGGCTGTGCCACAACACCTAGCCCTCCGTCTTCCGCATCCAGTCTGTCCCAGCATCTTTTTTAAGGTCGGCGGTCCGCGGTATCAATAACAATAGTTAGGTAGTAATATTTTAAAATACCATAATACTAGCCTATTACTATCGCATTGCAGGGCAAGTGCCTCTTCTCATACAGAGAAGGCATGAGCATTAATCATCACGCTTGCTCAAGTACGGATTGGCAATTACACACGTCCTATAAAAGCCCAAAAGCACAGTCACACTATAAAGCCCAGTCGAGTCCAGTCATCGCGCCTGGGAATCGCACTTATTACTCGCACCCGATCTTCAACCGACACTTGTGGATCTCGAAACACAGGCCGATGTCGAATCAGCCACTCGTCCAACTTTCCATCTCGAGTGCCCTCCACAGCGAATATCTAATGAATACTTACAAAATAAATATGATAACAATTGTTTTATAAAAATGTACACTTTCACGCGTGGGTGTACGAAAATAGAGACTCGGTCGGTGTGCGTGTTAGTTCATTTGTTGGCGAATCGAAAGTGGATGCCTTTTTAATTTTAAGTAGCGGTTAGCTTGGGGCGTGGGCGGGGAAGGATCCGATATCTAATCTGACGAAGCTGTCTGAAGTATTTTATTTATCGGTCAAGGAGATGATGAGTCTTTGTCTAGTTTTAGATCTTATACCTACGCACTTTATAATACTGTACGATCGACACCAGACTCGATGTTTTGTTGGTCAACGTAATACGGAAAAGGACAATAAGTAATATTAATTACCTCTTTTGCCTAGTTGTCTCTGCACGTCTCGTCTCGACGGTTTGCTTACGATTTCGGATTTCCTTACCAAAATACTTACTAATACTGCTTATTTTTTTGTGTTTGTGTTCTTTCTCTGCTTCAGGTTTACCCCAAAAAACCTTATTATCTGTCTTTCTTTTCTTTCTAAATATTTTTAGAAGTTCACTTCTCTTTAATAACAGTCATTGCTACATGCCTACCTAAAGATGGTTGGTAGTCAATCACATGTTTTGCGTTGAGTTTTAACAGGAACTATACATCCAGAAGCCTTGAAATATAACATTCTCCAAACAGGCATCGACGTCCCGAAGCTTCCACACTAAATATCGGCTAACAATAACAATAAACATCAGCTCAGCCACGTCACAAGCACTGAGTAATATGTCCCGTTGTGTGCCCACAATAAAGCACTTTCTCACGTCCAATGACAAATAGCGAGTGAATTAATACCAACTCGATTTTGTACGAATAAATCAAACGTTGAGCAGCGCGCGGCAGGTTGTTTTGACCGGCACGTGAAACAACATAACAAATGCAACCATACCAACCTTTAACACAATGTAATAAGGTCTCATTACATCAAATCCAGCGATATTTTACAACGAAATCTGGAGTGTTACCAGCTACATAACTTCTGCGTTGCTTATGACTCTTGTTTCTTTATACCTAAAGGTTGTTTCAGCTTGTTTACAGCCTGTAGATTGTTTTAAAGTGTTAAATATACGCGTTCGTAGGAGGATGTTATTGCTCAGTGTCTTCGACAACGTGTAGGGATGGGAGCTTATTGGTGAGGTGATTTACTTAAGCAGTTATTGCGAAGATGATATATTTAAGCTGTAATGGTATGTGCTGTACTTTTCTTGGCTCTTGATTCTGTATAATGTCATAGTTTCTGTGACATATTATGTCGAGAAGAAATTAGTGTCTGCTGGACAGATTTATGGTTCTTGTCTAGTTATAAGGACCATGACTTCGTAGTATTAGGGTTTGCAACCATTTGGACTTATGATCCTGAGTTTCAATCCTGCTCTGTATCGTATATGGCTTCAAACCGTTTAATGTTTTCTGTTTCATCCTTCAGATAAGTCAGTGTAGATGATGATTTTTAACCCCAGTTCTACGATGAGTGCAAATCTGGATATTTAAAATAAAATTCTACTGTCTTTTCTGAATGAGCTATACCGGAATATCTCATGCAGTATTAAAAGTACCTATGTCAATCAGCAGGATACGTAGTTGGTAGAAGATTATCTTCACGGTCATCGCCTTATTGTTAAGGTTTATTTCTTACATACACACATACTTAGATAAACTCACGCGTTCTTTCCATGCGGGTAAGCAGAAACTACAGAATGCCACTTCTACGATCATCGGCGATCGGTCAATCATTCCTTTGAAAAAAACCTGATCCTAACAAAAACTTTTTAAAATTCTATGCTTTAGTGGTCAGTACATCCCTAGTACTCGCACAGGGTGTCCCCCAGACAAATGTGTTGGAAGTTTAACAAGTGGTGTGCACAATTACGAGTACTGTAGTCGGGGGTTAATAGTCTCAATAATTTGACATATTGGGTGGTCGCCCTGCCGGCCAGCGCCTCGCACTCGATGCGAATTAATAAGGGAACTGATACTTTGAGGTTAGATAACTTTCGTAGCTAATAGCTTTGTTAATCATGGGATATTTGAGTCTTTTATAGACCTTTATCTATTTTTTTTTATTGAGTGGGCTTTGTCTATTTCTGGATCGGTAGTTGTACAGACGCCAGCACATCAAGCTGCTACAATCTGTCAAATTTCTTTAATAGATTTTCGACTTTTTCGCTAAAGCATTAAGTAGGTTCAAGGTTGATTGGGAAAATTTGACAGTTTAGGGTAGCTTGACCTGCTGTGTCTGTACACTAATAAGGTGGTGTAATATTAATGTTGCTGTATCTACATCTATACTAATAATAAACCTGAACAGTTTGTTTGTTTGTTCGAACGCACTAATCTCTGGAACTCCCGGTTGAATTTATAAAATGATTTTGCATTTGATAGCCCGATTCTTGAGGAAGGCTATAGGCATATTACATTACGCTAGGGCACTTGGGAGTCGAGCAAAAACCAAATAGCCAGAAAGAACGCTGAGCGAAAACGAAGGACCGCGGGGAAGCGATGCGATGCGATGTGACGGACTCGAGTCTGTAACACAAGAATATCCTCTAATTCAAAGTAATAGAACACACGGAAGGGATCTTTAAAACCCTTTAATTACAATTTTATTGTACCTGCCTAACACCTAATAAACTGCTTTTACTTTATCTTACCATCACTTGACGAAAGTACTGAAGGCCAATTCTCGTAATTAAAAACGTTCAAAATCTAGTCGCAATCTTATCTCAATGTTCTTCTTGTCAAAATCTTGTCAAAAATGTATAGAAATCAGAGGTATTTTTAACAGACTGACACTGAGATCAGACTGTGAATGTTCTTAAAATTACGAGAACTGTGAACTGTTTTCCTATTACCCAAATAAGAAAACTTTTCGTATTTAGTCTTAGATATCCATACAAAAGGTTTATAAGCGATCAGTTTTCCTGTTCATCCCATTCGTCATAAGGCGAATACAGACATCTACTCATAAAAGTGGTTACAGTAGTTAAAATCACACAAGTCTCACTTTACATGACTGCTAAAGTTTAAGAGCTATATTGACCGATACCAGGAAATACTGCCAGACCACGGAAGCACATTAAGGTCAATCTCAGATCATGAACTTTACAATATTTGTGTAGCTCGATGTGCAAACAGATAAAACTTTATTAGACGCAACGTGTAGGTGACATAAGGGTGAGACTACACTGCAGTCCATCGACGTCGATCGAACATCGATCGATATAAAATGTACGGTGGTTTTCTAGTTTGCTAAGTTCTGCCCCGCCCACCAGGTAGCTCGATCTCTCACTACCTTTCGCTAGCTAGTTTTATCCCTTCTATTTAAGGTTGTCTCTCTCGTCATTCTGCGCCAAACGTGTTTGTTTTTCCTTCTCATCCGCTGTTTATTTCTGATAAATTTCCTTGCTTCAAGACATCATCATCTTCCTGCCCTGATCCCAATTTATCTGGGGTCGAAACAACATGGCGTTTGCTGCCATACTTCTCTATTAGTCGACATTTCGGTAGTCACCCCCTTTCTAACGTGCGTGTTTCAAGACAGTTGAATCAAAATTCTCCGGGACTCAACGAGCTTTACTACCCCTGCACGTCTGTTGATTCTGGCTTCCAGGCATTGCAGCAGCTGAGGATATAATAGTGTGTTGGGAGTGAATGTCGATCAAATTGGATCGATCTGAGCGATGGACGTCGATCGCCCGCCATCTAGGTGCGCCTTTATCCGCGACGTCTAGGTGACATTTCACAGTAATGGCCACCATAAACCTTCCAGCTGTGACATGCGAGCTCTAATTAGTTTTACAGCACCGGTGACATCACTCGATATCGATGCCATAAAATATTAATTCAATTTGTGTGTTTGAACGGTTTGGACAACGGAGTTCTAGTTGTTTTATTCTTTGTGTTTGCATTAAAGTGTTTTGCAGGTTTTATTTTGATATCGTTTTTCTGGGAAGAGATAGTGGTAGGTGTTATATTTGGGTAATTTATAATATCTACTATTTATTTAATTTATTTATTTGCACAATTTATTAGCTAAAGTATACTGCTGACATTACAATATATAAGGCCGCCAGTAACAGTCACAATACACCCTGTACTAGTTGAAACTGTATTACAGTCTACTTCGTCTTACTGCCTATCCATACTAGTATTATTCGAAAGTAACTCTGTCTGTACGTTACCTTTTCACGCCTAAACCAATGAACGGATTTCGATAAAATTTGGCAAGGATATAGACGGCATCCTAGGGAAGGACATAGACTATTTTTTGTCCCGGTAGCACGTTCCTGTGGGATAATTTCGGACATTCACGCGGGCGAAGCCGATGCAGCATTAATCCCAAATCTGACAAATATATCCTCGAGCCTCATGTGACACCATTTAAAACAAAATATGTAAATATTTAGAAACGGTGTGTTGTGAAAGAGAATCGTAACCAATTTTTATTTCTTCTTTCACATGTTCTTTGCTATGGTGGAGACACCAGTCTAGGTAGGTTCTACAATTTTTACGTTTTCCCCGGAAATTGCGTATAAGCTGACCTTTGACCCGGCTTAAATTTGTGTCGTCTGTATATTTTAACACATCGATGGAGAACAAAATAAAATAAAGGTATGTTTTGCAACAGAACGGATGCACAGATGGAGTAAACACGGCTATAAATTGGTTAGCACTTATACGACAGATTCTGATTTCGATATTGAAGGTACAGACGCTAGCACATCAAGCTACTGCAATCTGTCAAATTTCTTTACTACATTTTCAACTTTATCGTTAAAACATTAAGGTTCAAGGTTGATTGGGAAAATTTGACAGTTTCGAGTAGCTTGACCTGCTGGCGTCTGCCTACAATATGGAATTAACATAGGATTATCCTTTATGCTTAACAAAAAAAAAAAAGGATCACAGAGTAGATTGCGCTGGTTTAAAAAACATGCCTACCTTAGATTAGAATAGAAAATAATTTCTTTTTTTTTTGCATAAAATATATAGCTACCTACGTAAAATGATAATCCACCTACATAAAACGTCTTTATTAGATATTAGTGTTTTAGACTCAAAAATACCCTTGCCGACTCGTAGTCACACCAGATTATCACACCAGTATGACAAACAGGATTTTTTTTCTAGTTTGTCACACCACTGATTTTTCCACACCATTTATTCCTAATTAGTGCTTACATACGTTTATATGACTCATTATGAAGTTCAGTAATCAATGAGTTTCTGAGAAAAAAGGTTTCCAGATAAATAAAAAAGTAAATCACCTATACAGGCTGGCACATCGACGGACATCGGATTCAGTACATTGTATGATTCTGGATTGCCTAGCGTGGAAATTTTCGTTATTTATTTAAAAAACAATTACTGTTCCATACATTATGACCGCGTAGGTATTGCAGTCTTGTAGGAAATAGCAGATTTTTTTTAAGAACCGGCAAATAATTTCAACGCTTTTAACAGAATCATGAAAATCGTCGGTTATTAAAAAAAAATCATGTGTGTTCGAGTTGTAGGCAAAAAATAAGCGAAATTTAAACTAGGTAAGCAACCTCATGCAGATTATCCAATTTGATTTTGACGAATAATAATTTTATTTTCATGTTTATTGTGTAAAATCTATATTTATCAAAATAGCGACATTGGCACAGATGACCGCAATTTGACAAAACTTGTAAACTAAAAACAAATAAAAATGTCAAGAGATGTATTAAATTTAGCTTTAAAAGAGCATCTAAATCTAAGATAATTTGTAGCAAATGAGTTCAATAAATCAATTCCACGATTCAATATCTTTAGAACTAATTTATAGTTAAGACTTAGCGGTAATTGATTATACTGTAATTAATGGAATTTTAATTTATAACTTCGTGATTCCATGTTATAGTTAGGTATATGAACTATTGAGGAACTATATCCGCGTCTTTCAAACGGCAGACTAACTCTGCAATAGTAATAACTGTCAATTTGTAAGTTTTATTACGAATCGGGATCATAAATATATATAATAAACATGGCCGGATTAAAAAACTTCTAAATCGATGAAAGTTCTGCAACGGATTGACGACCTATTAAAATACTTAAAACTAATAGGGACGGTAAACATTTCGAGCTTTTGAAGTTCATTCAGTTTTCAGTACACTTGAAATGTTCCTGAAATAATTTTTTACGAGATTTTATTTGACTCTTGCACGTATCTATGTTTGCATGTGCGTGATGTCAATATAAGTAAGGCTGTGATAGAGTGGCGTCCAAGGACTGGAAGATGAGGTGTCGGTCGTCCGGCGGCGGGATGGGCAGACGACATTGTTGCCATCGCGGGCAAAACCTGGATGAGGCTGGCTCAGGAGCGTGGGGATTGGCACAAGCAAAGAGAGGCCTGTGCCCAGCAGTTGGTGAAGTCGGGCTGTGGATGATGATGATGGAAAACACATCAAAATTAGTTCAGTCCATCCACTAACGTATCCTGCATATTTTGTATGTAGGTTATTCACATAGTACATTATCTACCTACTAAAGGTATTGCGTTTTGTTTTAAATTCAAAATCTTTTTTTAGACATTTTATATCAATACGTTAATTAATTTATGACACAAATAAAACTTTTGAAATGTTAATGAATAGTGCAAACAAAACAACTCGGTTTTTTTAATTTTAAAGTTGATTTGTTGTGTTGATAAAGGTACAAAACATTGGTTGTTAACTTAAAATTAAGTTTTTGTGACGATATATTGTTATTTATAGCGTTCAGAGAAACAACGGTGAAGGAAAATATTGTGAGGAAACCGGCATGTCCCAGAACCAAAAATTGGTAGACATGTGACATCTACCAACCCGCACTGAGCCCGCGTGGTGGATTACGGCCCACCCCCTCACACGGAGAGGAGGTCTGTCCCAGCAGTGGGAACATTATAGGCTGATTATGTTATGTTATGTAACGTTGAGAGAAGTACAAAGCACAAGGCTTTTCATGGAAAATATGTAAGTTACCGTAAAAACTACGTGTACGCTGCGTTTTAACAGAATCGTCGCGCGAATACGCGATTACGGGATCGTTTACCTGAAAAATGACGTACACACGGTTACGCTACGTGGTCGTCGTGGGTACACACGCGACTACGTCATATTCCTATAAAAGAGCGCGACGATCGCTATTGGTTAGGACGCGGCCTTACGTAACTTACTACTTACACTGATTCCAATTCCTTTATATGCATTTCCTTGACTTCTTTCATTTTATCGTGTATAATAATATAATAATAATAAATAACTTTATTGCACAAAAGGTGTTGCAGTAAATACAATAAAAACAGTTGCACTTTACAAATGAACACTGGTATACAACATAAATGGTTGGGGTACTGTCCTCTTAAATAGGCTACATAATAGCCTGTAGTAAAGAGAAACAGTGCCGTATCCCTCATGAACGGAGAAATCAATTGCTTAGTGTTTAAAATTTAAAAGAATTATGATATTAGTTTTAATAACATAAAACAAACAATTATGGAATATGCCAAAGTATTAAAGTGTGCTGTGTGGGTGTATATGTGTGGGGGTGTGTCTGTGGGTGTATGTGTGTGTGTTTGTGTTTCGAGAGTATGCGTGAAGCGTGTATACTTATAATAGTGTAAAAAACGATTCAGTGTGGAAGAAAAGATTCAGTTTTGTCATACGTTTTGTCTAGTAGGAAGGAGCGGACTGCTGATTTACATTCTTGAAATGATAAACAGTATACAGAGATAACAAATACAAATATAACATAACAAAGGGAGTAAGGTGATGTTGAAATAAGATTGCATGAAAAATAAACAACTGTTGTACATTAAGAACATTGCATTCTTTATATAACAGAGTGGTGGAGAATAAAATTGTACGAAAGGTTCCAAATTTTTAATATCGCTCTGTGCGCAATTTCCTATGGAAGTAATGTGGTTTTAGAAGCACCACCCCAGCAAGAAATGCAGTAAGATTCGATCAGCATATTGATAGCATAGTGAATAAGGCGTCGAGAGCACTAGGTTTCATAATGAGAACCTCAGCATGTTTCCGTTCTCTGAAACCGATCAAAGTCTTGTATTGTTCCTTCGTACGCAGCCACCTTGAGTACGCATCTCAAGTCTGGAACCCTCGGTACGGGATCTATAAGTCCCGTATTGAAGGCATTCAAAGAAAATTTCTTAAATACCTAGATTACAGGGCGAAGCAAATATCTGTTGATTACACTCACCGATGCAGAAGGTACCATTTTCTGCCGCTTGACCGAAGACGTCATATTAATGATATATGCTACTTGCTTAATATCGCAAATGGTTCAATTGACTGTCCTGAACTTGTATCAAAAGTAAAGTTACGTACTAATCAGATGGGACTGCGGCAGCGACCACTTCTACATATACCTTATGCAAACACTAATTATAGGCGTAATGCATATTTTCTGAGAGCCAGTTACAGTTTTAATGAGATTTGTTGTGAAGAAGGCATTGACCTTTTCTGCACTAAAGCAAATACAGTGAGAAAGCTCTTAGCAAAGCCGTTTTTTGTATAGGACGCACCTGATTGCGCATGAACTGTTTGTTGTCCAGAACAAACGAGAAAAACCAAATTTGTGACTTGGGGCTGATTTTTCAAAGCCGGATAACTTTCGTTCGAGGATTGAAATTGCCGAATGGCGGTTTATGTATGGAAGAACTGTCAAAAATTCAAAATTATTCCTCCGATAGAATTATCTGGGGTTGGAGGAATCTGCTCTTGGACGATGAAGGAGTAATATTACTTTTTTGTATTTATCTGTGGAGGCTTGTAATTAGCAATTTAGTAATATATTACTGTTATTATAATGTTATTAGTCTGTAAGCCTTCCGAAAATAAAGAAAATATAAAGAAAATAAAAATAAGATAATATTGACTAACAGAGCGCATAGCGGATAATCAATTGGTTAGCTACAATTCTAAGTGTTTTGAAAATAAACATCAACTTACGCACTCTGCCCGTCAATACTTCCACATTGTATGGCCTATACGAGAATAACGCATGTCGTCATGATAAAATTTGTCAGTTGGTAGCGATTCTGACTGCCTAGAGCTCGGCGAAAGGATTTATTTGTATTTTATTTATATTGTCACTGTAAATGTTAATGAGAATATCTTTTTTACTTCGCTACGTTTTGAGTGCGGTCTTTGAGACAGCAATAAGCTCAAACGTTAAACTCATCCAGTTGCATCACACACTGGTCGTTTCACTTGTCGCTTCGCTTGCCGCATAGCTGGTCGCTTCACTTGTCGCTTCGCTTGTCGTTTCGCTTGTCGCTTCGCTTGTCGCTTCGCTTGTCGCTTCGCTTGTCGCTTCGCTTGTCGCTTCGTTTGTCGCTTCGCTTGTCGCTTCGCTTGTCGCTTCGCTTGTCGCTTCGCTTGTCGCTTCACTTGTCGCTTCGCTTGTCGCTTCACTTGTCGCTTCGCTTGTCGCTTCGCTTGTCGCTTCACTTGTCACTTCGCTTGTCACTTCGCTTGTCGCTTCACTTGTCGCTTCGCTTGTCGCTTCGCTTGTCGCTTCACTTGTCACTTCGCTTGTCACTTCGCTTGTCGCTTCACTTGTCACTTCGCTTGTCACTTCGCTTGTCGCTTCACTTGTCGCTTCGCTTGTCGCTTCACTTGTCGCTTCGCTTGTCGCTTCGCTTGTCGCTTCACTTGTCACTTCGCTTGTCACTTCGCTTGTCGCTACGCTTGTCGCCCCTCGGCCGCTCTTAGCTCACACCCGCTATTTCGCAGGTCGCAACCTGTCTTTTATTATCTCGCCCTATACGAAGCTGCTCTATAAACCGAGTCCTATCTATCATTTTCCTGCAGCGCCGGCATTTTGATAACACCACAGATTTACGAGCGGCTTACGAACCTATCTTAAATTCTTAATAGACACAAAACAAAATAATAAATCTCCAGCACATTGTTGCGGAGACTTTGTTGTTAAATACTGAACTTTGTCTTGATTTTAGAGCTATATTGCCCCCTATTTGAGGATGCTAATGAATGATCCTTTGGTGATGTAGGAAGAAGGTCCTTCATTCATGAAATTCTTCGCATTTGCTTCAGCAAGCGAGGAGGAAGTTAATCTGACATATACAGAAGTTTAAGGGAGGAGAGAACATTTTAGAATGACAAACAACCTCGTGAAATTTTATATTTTGATATATAGAAGACCTATTCACCACTCCATGGACCAGAAGTGACGCAAAAATTCAGGGGTGTCTCTCATTCAACCTTTTATGAGTGATGCATGAGCACAACTTACATACATAGATAGGGCCTACTCCCCGTTTTTGGTATTTCTTCCTGCAACGTTACAGCTCACTAAAACATCACCCTAGATTTTGGCCCGATTTACGCGAAAGATTAGCCCACGTTAATTAACTGTACAGATAAGTTAAACAACGCTACATAAGGTGCTATTATAGACGACGTCACCGTATAACTCAGGCTTGCAACCGATAAAATACCCCACACACATAGTCGCGAATATCATCCTCCAGCGAGATAAAACCTTCTTAGTTCAGTTTATATATCCTCTTAATATTTTTTCCTATATATCCCATTATCTTCACAGGTTCACGTAACAAGACCAACTTTTCAACTTCAAGTTAAGAACGTTGTAAATTGTACGCATTTATAGAGGCTGTGCGCGCCCTGGGTGGCGAGCTTAAACCAACGAAAACTTTGCCACCCCTCAAAAGACTGGCAACACTTAACAACTTGTAAATAAGGGTGGGTTTGGACTGATTTATTGTTGATGTAACTGCATATTTATCGTGGTGTATGGAAGTAAGTTTCAGAAAGGATTATGGCTATTGTAAATCTATCTGTGTGCTAATGACTGTGGTCGCGGATTAGGTCGATACTCGCGAGTTTTTATTTACCATTTTATGGTTTAACGCCTTGTTATTGTTGAGAAATTTCGATTGTAAAGGAAAAGTGTGTTGTCGCCTTTATTGCGTGTACGCACGGGTGTAAAATTGTAATTTGACGGCGGATCTAAATGTGTCAATGTGTCATTGTTCTCTTTGATCGACCGCGGTGATTGATTGTGTGCTGTATGGTAGGTAAATCTTTTAAGAATTTATTGTTTTAAACAATCAAGGCAAGGAAGGCGATCTGAATAAGAAGGTTTAATGTATTCTATCTCACCTTTGAGGAGACGGTACAAAAATTCACAAGACACCTTAGGGGCGATTCTCGTAATTTTATGAAAGTTCACAAGTTTTTGACATTGATTGTCGCTGAGATGAGATTGCGACTAGATTTCGAATGTTTTTAATTACGAAAATTGATCTTCTGATCTAGATAAAGCTAGCCAATATATTATCTTTAAATTATTAACTCCTAATAACATTTTAGTTCACAATGTGAAAGCGGCACGTGTAATTAAATTAAAAAGATTTATTCAATTATTTCGATACAGGATGTTCACGTTCACAAACAAGACATTTCAAAACGATAAGGCTAATTAATTAATGTTCTTTTAAGCACAAAATGTTTTACTTTTTTATAAATTAAGTACAGTTTAATTTTATTTTTTGAACTAATAATACAGATATACCAAGATCGCAAGACGAGATCCTGGTTTATTAATTCTTTAACAAGATATCTTATTAACGCATTAATAAGACAAATGCAGTATAATATGAACTGACAGCGGTAATTACTACCAATCGTACTTATGTGCATTAATCAGAGAGGCAGAAAAAATAAAGCTTTCGGAACGGAAAGGGATTCTACTTAGTGCTCGCTGCCTACGAATTGATTAATTAAATTGTCGATACATTTCGACTATGGATTTTATCGATAAGTATATGGAGGACTATAACTTATGGACTAAAGAGCATAAACACTATTTTATGCATAATTTTAACACAGTATTATGTATCTCGTTGGTGTAGTGGTCACGAGCGCCACTGCTGAGCATTAGAACTTGGGTTCGATTCCTAGGTCGGCTAAAGTGTTACTGGCTTTTTCTATCTAAAATTCCTCAATAGCAACCCGAAGTCTGGATTTGTACCCGATTTATGGCAATAGGTTTGCACTTGTGCCCGACCCTTCGGGGACATAAGGCGTGATGGTATTTTATGTCCTTATTTTCTATTGTACCTAAATGAGTAACTGTAATGCTGCATAAGCAGTAAGGGTCGTATTTAGGTAAGACAATTATTCGATGCAAATTTTGTTTAACCGTTTTTGTCGAATGTGTTGACTGTCCAAATCTATTGACACCTTAAGCAGTAGAGTGAGAAAGTAGTGTTTGATTTCCTTAATTTTCCCACGAGCATTAGCAGCCACTGCACTTTCAAACAACTTAAAACTTTAATTCCATTACTAACCTTTTCACTCAAGTTTTAAGAGACCAACTCGACAGGTTCACAACTTAAGAGCCTCACAAGTACCCACTCCCGTAGATCGCGACAATATCTGTTAACAGTTCCATCATAAAACTACGAAAGCTCTTTAACACTACATTCCTATATGACAATTTATTGCCATATTTGACCCGAAACACAATGACTCCTACGCAGAGATAGCTATAAACTTTACATTGAAAATCAATTTTTACATCACCCAGACAATGTGTGTTGGACAATAAATATGTATGTCACGGTAAAAGGTTGGGCTGTTGTAAGTTCTGGAGTTTCTAGTTAGAACTATTTTTGGACAGTAGTTTATTTTGTTATTTAAGTAATATTTAGGTAGTCGGAAAATCTCAGATTTTACATGACACATCTATGGCTAGGTGGTAGATGATGAAAAGTGCTAGTTTTGATGTTTAAAATATTTTGTCGTAATAAATTTTTACTAATTGAAATCCTAGAAGTGAAAGCTCGAAAATTCTGCTTATTTAATAAATTACATTCTTTTAGAACCGGCTGAAGTTGCAGTGGGCTAGTCATGTTTGTCGAAGGACCGATGGTCAGTGGAGCAGACGTGTCCTGGAGTGGAGACCGCGTGTCGGCAAGCGTAAAGCGGGGCGATCTTAAAAAGGTGGCTGGGACGGACTGGATGCGGAAGGCGGAGGACAGGGTGCAGAGGCGCAGCCTTGTTGAGGCCCATGTCCAGCAGTGCACAGCGATAGGCTGAGTTGATTCATTTCTGAATACGTCCTTTACATTTATTTGCATTTGGTACCGACTTAAATGATAAAAAAATAATATGAGGCTTTTTACAATCAACACCGAAGGTTGACTACGTCTCAAACTTTCACAGTAACATGTACACATGACAGTTTAGTGGAACTACAGTACCGTTATGAACATAATTGAATTAACATAAGAGCATAATGTTAACAGTAAATGATTTTTATTTCGCTACCGGGTAAGTGATGGTGTGATGAAGGGAGACTCTATGGAGTGATTGTGTTCAGTGTGATACGTTTTGATTATACGAGAATGTATGGATCAACTGTTTTTTTTTTACGATTTCAGGGTTGGTCCCGTAGTAAAAGTGATAATGATGAGTACAATTACCCGTTTTAAGGATTAAAACGATCAAAATTTAACAGTGTATATTTGTATGTGATAATAATAGTTTTTAGACAAGTTATAATTATCATTTGTAAATTTTACGCGTGAAAAAAATACAGTATTTAATAAGGAAGCCAGGAGCCAGCCAGTTCTTGGCTGCCTAACATAGTAAGTACTTGTAACTAAATATGTATGGCTCTTTTCTTCTTTGTGTTACGGATATTAATAACATTTAAGGCTCTTTTTCCGACCATACTGATATACTGTAAAATCGGTTCACAATATCAGCAAAAAGGTTTTCCCTTCAGCTTTTATGACATTCACATTTAATTGACACATTACAATTGGATGTCTATGTAAAAAAAAAATGATTTGGCACATGATGATGACACTCGGATTGACATTTCAATATAAAATATTAAGCAAAACATTTCGTTAAAAAAATGCTGGTGAATTTAATCATGCTAACCCTACTCTGGTCTGGGAAATCTCGAAATGAATATAATATATAAAAATATATATTTATAACTCGTCTGATCCTATTCGTAACGGTTGGAAGCGAACTGAACATAAATTACGTTCAAATTGTTGCGTATGCGCATCGAATAACTCGGATAGGATGTCGCTACTGATTTCAAACCATCTTTATTTTACATTTCGTTTATGGAAAAATAAACCTTATGGAAAAAGAAATAAGGATGTGGACAAGTGTGTGATAAAATTGTCCGATATGATAACAATATTGGGATGTAATATGTAAGATAATATACCGATTATACATATAAACTCAATACAATCCATTTTAAACGTTATTTATGATAAACGCTAGATTATTTCACTTTGAAAAATTTTCTTGTAATCCTACCTTAGAAAGTGTGTGGCATAAAATTACACATTAATATTATATGCTGTACTATTTGCTTAAAATTATTATTTTATGTACTCGTAGGCACTGAGCTTATAGTTTCAAATTAGCGGGATTGCTACTGATCTCTGGGATAGTTGTAGTGATAGTTGATAGTTTACACTTTCTCACGGTTTTTTAATCTAATTATGCTATTTTTTTGGGTGGTACTTTTATTGAGTTTCAAATTAGCTAAGTACCAAATCAATTTTTCAATTTCGTATGACGGTAAGGTGGGTACTGTTTGAGGAACTCTTGAAAATCTTTGACATTTTCACCCACTCTTGGTCTCTCCCGCCTCTCAGAGCAAAGCGTATTAACCAATATTCTTTTCTTTTCAGCATGACGAGGGGTTTGCTGAATATATTGGATCTCATCTTGATGGCTCTCACGCTGTGGTTGAGCGATTGGCGGCTGCTCTGCGTGTTGCGGATTCAATTCCCGCACAATATAAATATTTGTATGGGCTGCAGATAGTTGACTGGCTGTTTGTGTGTGTTTGTTTATGATCCTGTACGAGTCCCAATAAGTACTTTTTCTTTCTTTTCTTTCTTTGATATTAGTGTTGTAATCACACCCACAATTGAAGTTCCAAATGTCTCTCTAGCTTCTTTAAAAAAATAAAAATAATATGACGTGCAAAAGTTCCGATATCCGATATTTACAGAATAAACAATTCTTTTCAATTGGTGTAGACTTATATGGGCGCCTGAACATATGGACCGTCAGAAGTTGGCCGTAACATCCCGGCGCTGATTTGCTGGATTCATTTTCTCATCTACCGATATTTTTTTCTCCTGACAGTTCATTTTGTTTATATGTATGTATTTATCTATGTATTAGTATTTATCCCGTATGTACCTGTCTCTGCATCACCCTAAGGTCGACTGGTAGAAAATGCCTCCGGCATTACGTCCACCTTTGTACAGTATTTTTTTTACTTGTGAATAAACTCTTAATAAATAAACATACCCGATCCAAGATTTTCGCACAAAAAAGGTCTATAGTTACAGTTACTAATATGAACTAACTACCGCACTTAGTATGCATATAACAAGCAATTTCAGTTACCTATGGTGATTATTTAATAGGCTAACAGCCTTAATAGCTTGTGTAACATCGCTGGAGCCCGATAGTGATCTAGGACGCCATTGAATGTTAATATGTTATGAGCAGGGCGAATATCATACCAATTACCTAACGCACTGGTAGTACGGGAACATGTAAACAAGCACGGAGATAAAATATGAGAGTACTATATGGTAAAAGAGAAAATTCGCTAGTATTTACGAAGTACTTACAACCGGCGTGCCTTTATGACCAGAAGGGCAATTCTCGTAATTTTAAGAACGTTGATAGTCTGATCTCAGTCTCAATCTGTCAAAAATACCTCTAATTTCCCTACATTTATGACAAGTTTTTGACATTGCATCGCTGAGATGGGATTGACACTAGATTTTAAACGTTTTTAATTACGGGAGAATATAATAATAGAAGATAGTAGATAATATACAATATTGAACACAACTGACTATATTCAGTAGGTATTAAATTAAATGACTAGCTGACTATCCAAATAATTACAAAAACCAAAGGACACTTACACATACGTAGTCAATAAAAAAGAAAAATGTATTAATGATATTTAAAGTTCACTGAAGGCGTTGATGTCTTTTCCACGCTTCGGCTTTCATAAGTATTTGTATTAACTTTAAAAAACTTGATTGCACAAATTATATTTTTGAAACAGCTATTTTTTTTTTAATGAGTAAATATGGGCATATGTTATATCGAGGCATCTAATGTCAGCAGTAATCAAGTAACGTTTTGTCATTCCATCCCATCTGAACGCGTTGATGTCTTTTGTATGTAGAGGTGTTGTTACTTTTCTGTGTCCCGCTGTGTTATTTTATAATTACGCATACAACTAATCAGAAAACAAATAAAAGTACTTACCCAAAATTCTATTATTTCTACTTTAAGAAATGTTTTAGTTTCCATTGGTTTCTAAAATGTCAGAAAAAGAACCAAAACAAGTGTCTTTTACAAAGTTTACCAAAGAAAGACATAATTTTAACATAAATTTTATTTCAAAATACAAAATTGATAATTTCATTATTTTGTTCATCATTACAAAATTCCCTCCACACGCGAGCGCGTTGATGTCTTTTCCTCGCGCGTTCCCTTCAGCGTCGATATCGGCCGTGTCAAGGCGAAACAATCATTATAACGACGGTTGTAGCTCACTGATGTTACTGTTGAACTGTAAATTATAATAATATACAAGTATAGCTAATAAACTTATGATCTCATCTGTGTTTTGACTTGTAAGTACTACTAAAAGTCAGACTACCTATGTTTTAGTTTATATTTTGAAGTTTACAATTGTCTACAAATGATTTACAGTTTTCTGATTATATTAGAGTATTGACTCTATTTTTTTAGTTTTTTTTTGCTAACCGTAACTTAGTAAATGGTGATTCAGAACAACATTGTTAACCTCTTATTCAAAATATGCGCATAATATTATTTAACTATAATTTAAACCAAAACAGAACAGAAAATTGAACACACTCCGCCATAACTCAATCAAAATTCATAATTAAAACTAAAAACCTCATAACGATATATCATTTAATATATAATACACAATCAGTATACGCATCATTTAATATATAATCAGCTATATCATTAAGACAACGCGTTAGACACGCGACTAAGTCGTCCATATACATACGAATTACCGTAAAACCGTACTTTTCAACCGTAAACCGATGGGAGGTCCCCTAATTGTTGATCATATGCAAATATGACTATTAACACAACTATATTTTATCAAAACCTATGCTTCATATATCAAAAATTAATGTGACCTGAATTTTTTCGTTGTTTTTTTTTATTAGTTCTTGATTAAGAGGCTGTATAATCTATTGTTTATATTTCACGAGTTCGGAAATGACGTGTGGTTTATATTAATATGTTTTCTATGAGCCTTGTTAAAGTTTCGACATGTGAATTATTGGCTGGCGCCGCGGGAGGCCATACGTTTTATAATAGATAGAAGTTTCGTTAAAAGCTGAAGTTCTGTGTGACTTGAGTTTCGCGGGAACAATATGTTTTGTTTCCATGTATGTTGGGAACAGCTGAAATGGTTTGTTGATCAAAGACCAAATTAAATGATTATGAGATTAATGGAGTGACCGTGGTTTGGATGTTTTTTTTTTTTGTATTTTGTGGTCATCGTTTGACAAACATCGACACATGGCGATATCTATAGTTAGTAGCTTTAGGTATTCATATCAAAGTTTCCACGTCGCGTATTCCGCAGAGCCTAAAGACTAAAGTTTTCAATAAGTGCGTCCTGCCTTTTATGACTTACGGAACCAAAACGTGGACACTCACGGTACGGCTGGTGCATAAATTCAAGGTCGCTCAGTGTGCCATAGAAAGAGTTAAGCTTGTAGTATCTCTGAAGGATAGAATCCGGAGTGATGTGATGAATCCAGCAGAAAACCAAAGTTGTCGATATAGCTCATAGAATAAGCAAGCTGAAGTGACAATGGGTCGGCCATATTAGCCGTAAAACCGATGACCGTTAGGGTAGACGTGTTCTTGAGAGGAGAGCGCGATTCGGCAAATGCTAAATGGCGTGCAATTGGAGCGGAGAGGCCGTGCTGCTATGTCCAGCAGTGGACTGCTGTAGGCTGATGATGATGATGATCGAAAACCACTTATATATATATTAAAATATGATTAATATTTTCACATTAAAGCATGTTCAACACCTTTCAACATGTTTTACCCCTACGCAAAATGATAACTAGCCTACTTTTTTTGCTTGACGAGTCGGCTTTTGTCCAATATACAAATCAGCAAGAACGACGACGGTATTTTACGACTTGTCTAGATCATGAATTTCTAAGCTCAATGAATTGTCAGTTTTTTAAGTTAAGAGGTAGGCGGTTATATAAATTATAATTTGAGACTAGCGCGCGCCGCGGCACCGCCCGCTTTAGTGCTCAATTAGAGACTACGCCCACATCAAATTTGCATAACATTGTGTTTCTGTTTTGTTTTTTTTTTTATTACGGCGAATGTGTACAGAATGTATGATAATCTGAATATCGCATATCTGTCGTGTGTAAGTTTTTAAAATATATTTTTACTTTTTTTACAGGAAGAACAGCAGCAGCAGCCCAGAGTCTGGATTTGTTTTGGGTCTACTATACTCTCCCTCTCTCTCTTCCCTCTCTCTCTCTCTCTCTCTCTCTCTCTGTCTGGGTTTGGGTCTACTTCCTTAAGTTAACGAGGTCGGGGGCTCAAATCTACATATCCTTTGTAATCTGGACCATTATTAGCAGTCTTTAACCCCACCGAAAAAAGTACAAATCTTATCTCTAATCAAGATTAACGACAGTTAAAGCTTAAACTCTTGATGATTATCCGTTCTACAAACCGTTTGCTCATCCATGGACCATTAAAGCCCACTTATTTCACTCAATATCACCCAAATGTCGTATAATTTATGTTTCTGTCGATATAAAAGTCCAAAATATATGACGATGTCAAAGTTCGAGTGGACGCCCGTCACCAATCTATATTGCCTTCAAATAGCATCGGAATGTCACCCGACGCCACGCCATAGACAAAATGTATAAAATTGTTGTATTTTAATACGGCGCATAAAGTTCGGCCCGACTTTATACCAAGTATTTGTAATGGCCGAGAGGGAAATCCGAAAATGTCACTTTAAATAATCGTGTTCATTAGTAAACATTTAAAACACGCATTAGGAACGCTGGGTGCCGGCGCCCGACACGATCACAATCTCAGTACACACAAATGTATCGCCGTCCTGCTCATTCCGGTACTGTGAGCACGCGTGCGCAAGGGACGACGCTTCCTAAACCATGGTTTCGAATAAGGAATAGAGAGGTGAGACGGCGATTGCATCGACGCATGCGCAGGGGATACGTACTAATTAAGCGGCCGACTCTTACCGATAAACGGCCCCAAAAGATCCTCTCCTAAGATGTTGCAATTAAGACATACACTCGAAATAAGCGGGCGTCGAGAATCGGTACGATTTAATCGATTCCCGTTTAAATTAAACGTCGATTAGTATTTAAATTCGGACACACAATGTTTGACGACCCGCCGCGAGGTAATTGGTGATAATTTTTTTAATTGATATTGTCGTTTGTGTGTCCATTGTGGCGATTTATATTATTGGAAGTCGTCGTCAAGTCGTAGGCGTCCCGTACCGCGGACACCTATCGTACGGCATTATGTCATTTTTTTAATTGGTCACAGTTGACATTTAGCATCGTTCAATTACTTATTTAAGATATGAGAGTTTCTTTTTTAAATATTAATTGTCGTGTCTCACTGCAGGCCTTTTATGACTAAATATAATAATCGTGACGGTTCGTGCAGTCTCGTATCGGACGGACTGAGTTAATTGATGCATCGATACATTGAAGGTTGTTGTGGATTTTGTATAATATTGTGAATGTTCTTGTATGCTTCATGAGCGTGTAAAAATGTCGTAATAATAACTGAATAACTCCGACTGACGGTTCCATTCAATGCGGTAAAGTTCATGTTTGTCCGGTCGTAGAGAAAAACAACAATTTGCTTGCTAAGTATTAAAAGTTGCTTGTGTCCCGATAGTCTATGTTGGTGGTCGAGTGATTTGCAGTTGAGATGTTTATGGCAGTTGTAATCCGTCAAACGGTGCTAAATATTTCTTGGAACCGGTCACTATATATTATTCTGTTTGCGTGATTTCCAGTGAAAACTGTAGCCAGACCCGAATCCCCAGTCTGTCGTACTCTAAAGGTGCTGAAAGCCCTTCTGGCTGCCAACCCTGAATGCGATGTGTTTGTGGATTAAAATTATACGTAGAAAGTATGCAAAACTCTCTGTTCTGATTGACTGTTCCATGTTAGTTTTAAATAATATTATATTACAGTCAACGTAATTATGGTCTCTATTTTAATTAATATAATTTCAAAAAGACTGGTTGACACTTGCCATGACCCAAGGGCTGGCTTTTACCTTGGCCAGAGGCTAAGCATTGCCATACAACGTGGCAATGCCGCCAGTGTCTTGGGTACTTTACCAGTCGACAGCGATGGCGATGAATTTTTCGACGCTATATTTTAGTTTGTAAATAGTTTTATTTAATTTAGGGTATTATTTTGTTATTTTAGTGTTATCTTGTATATATTATGTCAATTCTCATTATGCAATCAATAATATAATTGGTGTTGTACCGTTTTAATTAACTATAAATAAATAAAATTATTGACTGAAACAATGTGTAGGCCTTTATCATTCTAAGGTGTCGACACTTAACGCTGAAACCACTTATCAAAAATGAATTCAAATTACAGATAATTTTGTAAAAGAAATCTCCCGTAGTATGATATAGCGACGATAACAAAATCAAAAAAATCAAAATCAAAAGTCATTTATTCAAATTAGGCTGAGAATCAGCACTTTTCGAACGTCAAAATTAAAAAGACAGTCCCCCAAAACGCCCGCCCTTCACCACTTCCTAGTGCTATCGCTGGGAAGAAGAAGTGGCCCAACAAACTCCCCAGCAGCACAGCTGTCTGTTCAGTTAGAAAAAACTTGATTGTATACCAAACTAGGTATAAACTAGGTAACATAACAAAGTAACGCAAGTGGATTTGGAAATCCAAAAACTATAATTTCATATTTAGCAGGTACTAATGGTTATGAAGCAAGCTGAAAATCAATACAAAATACATACAGGATGACAGGGACATCGATGGATGTACTGTGTGAATAATGGTATGGTTACAAAGGGGGTGACTACCGAGATGACAACTAATAGAGAAGTATGGAAGAAAAAGACATGTTGCGCCGACTTCAGATAAATTGAGATAAAGGCAGGAAAATTTTGATGATGATGGCAGGGACATCGACGCGCAAACTGTAACCATGAATTCAGAACATAATTCTAGAAAGAAATTTTTCGTCAGTTATCAAGAAAAAAAATCAGCTGTTTCATAGAAAAGTGGTCGCACGGTCAAAAAGTATGGAACAGCTAATTAAAAAAAATAACCGATGTATAATTTCAATGCGTGGGGGTTCAGAATCATGTACTGAATCTATGGTAATGGTGCGCGTCAATGTCCCTGCCACCCTGTATCACTGTCCTTCAAGATACAGGATTTTCCTATTTTGAAGGGACCTCCATCTGTAGTAGCCATACCCATCCCTTATTGAAATAATTCTGATGTTACCTAGGCTAAGGGCTGACTTTTCAATCGACAGATAATTTTTATTCGTGAAAAAAATTTACATCTGACAGTTTTTGTATAGAAGAATTGTCAAAAATTCAAAATTATTCCTCCGATAAAGCTATCTGACGATGGGAAAATCAGCCCTGAATAATTTCTTACTGTATATAAAACAAAACCCCACTATCAAAAATATTACTTATGGACAAAAAAGCTTGAATAATATCGTAATCTTAATAAAAACCGTATCTTAGTTAATTTGTGTGAGGACGGATGTGTCTATCCGTCGGATATCACGCGTTAGGAGGCGATCGTTAACTGCACTAATTGAAGATGTGGTAGGTAGGTATTATATGAAAACATCAGTACCTGAGTAGGTACCTACTGTGTAGGGCCAGGTTTGGATAGCGTTCTCATACCTCTATTGAGATTATTTTTGATAGCTTGAAAATGCTCGTCTGGTAAAGCGCTGAAATAAATATTTATTTCTGTAAGTAGATCTTCTGGTTAAATTTTAGTCAAAATTTTAAAACTAGATGGCGCCGGGTGTACGTTACCCCAACAAGAATGTGTCTCCTAGAGTTATATGAGTAGAACGTATAATTGGTGCCCTATCTGCTGTAAATGTGCCCCCACATAAAAAATGTGTGCCCCCTGTCGTTTTGGAAAAAAACGGAAAAAACGATTCTTGCTGGGGTAACGTTTTTCTAGCAGGAAAATTCTAAACGAATGATCGGAGAGAGAAAAATTGTGCATGGCCAGAGAGCTCATAGGTGTGCCAAAATGTGCCCCCAAAAAAAAAATCTGTGCCCCTTCAGGTTTTCGAGATATTGCATTTCCTGCTGGAGTAACGTTTTGATGAATCGTATATCTCTAAAACCATTGCATGTGCCCCTGTAGAATAAACATACACGAGTAGCTCTTAATGTGTGCCCCTTAGTGCCCCAATTAGATTTAAGAAAATATTTATAGTTTTCAAGTTATCGCGGTTTTATGAAAACCCGAAAAAACATCGCAGCGCCTAAATGAGACAAGGCACAAGTTCGCTGAAAACTGTATTCGGTCCTTCTTGACGCTAATAATAACCATACAAAGTTTCAAAACTGTTCATGCATACGTTTTTGAATAATCTTGCTAAAAGTCAAAACGATGGTGTCACAACTTTGACGGCAAAATACAAGGAACCGGCTCAATCCCAGATGTGTAGGTGTAAACCAAAATCTTGTGCCTTTATTCAAAAATATATGGTGAAAATATTTAGCTTGGAATGTTTCGCATTAAGTAAATATAAACAAAAAACCAAAATATGTAAACAACGGCTGGTTATCCGACCAAATTTGAATGACTACTAAAAAGCGACGGATTCATACATATCGATGACCTTCTTTATTGGAAGTATTATACCTAAGCTGTTGTCCGTACAGTCGCGTTCAAAAGTTTTGGGCTAATTAAAAAATATTAAATGCACCTTATGACTATATTAAATGAAACAGCTTGTTGATGTGGAAATTATTATTTTAATTCCCTTAATTTTAATTCTTAAAGTAATTATTGCATCAAATCACAGATCAAATTTCCTACCTATAAATATTAGAAATTATTTGCACGTTGTGTAGTCATTATTATCTAAATCACAGATCAGTTTTTCATCTAAGTCTAACAAATAATTAGTAAATTCGCATCACAAAAAATCACAGATCAGTATTAAGTATGTATAATATTGTGTAAAAAAAATATTAAATTTTAAATCACAGATAAATAATTTTCTTACGAGTAATTTGCTTATACATAGATTCAGATAAAGCGTGTTAGTATAGTAAACCGCATATAGATATAACTGTAAACATCGAATGTGCACAACTTATCTGATGGTATTTGGCTATAAATAAACATATTTATCCCATATACGTAACAACATTATCACTTGACTGTGAAATGACACTTATATATCTAAAACGCCAAATCAAAATTATGTGACACTACATAATCAGCTTTAATATAATCGTTGGTTAATCATTATAAATCCCTCATAGGTACGTGATACGACATGCAAAATGGAAACACGTTGTTGCAACACAGATCATTGTGCGGTTGACTATAGGTATATACTAAATACAACTCTCAAAACTGTAGGTACCAACATTTATTTGGTTAAGGTGAATGCTCCAACCAATCCGCGAAATTCAAATTTTCTTACGTTTTTTGCAACTTGCACGCCAGTGCTAGGTTGTATGTTAATTAAAATATTATTAACAAGTATAATCATCAAAATCATCAATACAACCCTCAAAGTTCATAAAGGTGTAGGAATGACGTTTTCTGTTTTTTTTTTTTATGGTTCCTACACCTTTATGAACTTAGAAGGTTGTATTGGTGATTTTGATGATTATAATTCTGTAACTACAAACGTCTTACAGCCGCGAATGGACTGGTTGGAGTATTCCCCTTAATGATAAAAAACTTACTGTTAATTTATCTAACCTACGGCTTATCAATAAATATATATATATATATATAAAGAGCTACCTCTTTTTACTAATAGGTATTTATCACACATTTCATGAACTATATTTTTTTTAAACATCGGGACCAATCAAATTTTGAGTCAAAGACCTGGCAAATATCTGGATATTTGCCATTTGCCATATCTTTCGTTCACACATAAATTACTGATGTATTTTAATGAAATTTAGAATGGAGAAGATATAATAGCTTACCTTGGAATAGCACTTAGGATACTGTTTATAATGTACAGACGCCAGCACATCAAGCTACTACAATCTGTCAAATTTCTTTAGCAGATTTTGAACTTTATCGTTGTAGCATTAAGGTTCAAGGTCGATTGGGAAAATTTGACAGTTTCGGGTAGCTTGACCTGCTGGCGTCTGTACTTAATCATGTGTAAGGTCATAGAAACAGCTAGTAGAATATAATCCAATAACAACTTTATTTTATTACTTATTACTTTTCTACTTCAGTGTACTCAGGCACAACACGTGTGAACCGGTTAGTGAGTAAAGTAAAGAAGGTCATCGATATGTATGAATCCGTCGCTTTTTAGTAGTCATTCAAACTTGGTCGGATAACCAGCCGTTGTTTACATATTTTGGTTTTTTGTTTATATTTACTTAATGCGAAACATTCCAAGCTGAATATTTTCACCATATATTTTTGACTAAAGGCACAAGATTTTGGTTTACGCCGGTTCCTTGTATTTTGCCGTCAAAGTTGTGACACCATCGTTTTGACTTTTAGCAAGATTATTCAAAAACGCATGCATGAACAGTTTTGAAACTTTGTATGGTTATTATTAGCGTCAAGAAGGACCGAATACAGTTTTCAGCGAACTTGTGCCTTGTCTCATTTAGGCGCTGCGATGTTTTTTCGGGTTTTCATAAAACCGCGATAACTTGAAAACTATAAATATTTTCTTAAATCTAATTGGGGCACTAAGGGGCACACATTAAGAGCTACTCGTGTATGTTTATTCTACAGGGGCACATGCAATGGTTTTAGAGATATACGATTCATCAAAACGTTACTCCAGCAGGAAATGCAATATCTCGAAAACCTGAAGGGGCACAGATTTTTTTTTTTGGGGGCACATTTTGGCACACCTATGAGCTCTCTGGCCATGCACAATTTTTCTCTCTCCGATCATTCGTTTAGAATTTTCCTGCTAGAAAAACGTTACCCCAGCAAGAATCGTTTTTTCCGTTTTTTTCCAAAACGACAGGGGACACACATTTTTTATGTGGGGGCACATTTACAGCAGATAGGGCACCAATTATACGTTCTACTCATATAACTCTAGGAGACACTTTCTTGCTGGGGTAACGTACACTGGCGCCGGCCTTGCGATCCGAGAGAAGAAATGCCAAAACAAACTCTGAGCTCATGGTCTCCTTCTCTTTTTTAAAGTCCAAACATTATATTAGCATTGCTACCAGCCAACACATCTTTTTTCTGCCACCAAGCATCGTTGCTGTGTTGTGTGATAAGAAAGCGGGAGTGTTTGAAGAAGAAAGATTGGGTACCAGTAGGTAAAACTACAAGCACTAGCAAACAAGCGTTTTCTCAACTTTGTCTCTGGGATGGCAATGCACATTTTGACTCTGGTCTGTTTAAAGGTGTCAGATTCTCAATGCATTAGGTTGGAGGCTCACTTAAAACAAAGCTGAAATGTCTATATTGTTTTGAATAAAAAATAGACAAATCGGTCCCGCCGCTGTCAAGTGATGCGTCAATACTGATATTGTAATTGTTTGTATTGTGTTGTAATTTTTTTTGTAATTGTCCGAAAAATGTTTTTAAGGAAAGAAAAAATTAGAAAAGGTTCCCGGAAAATTGAAAAAAGGGGAGAAACTGGGATCCTTTTTATGGGATTTATGTATGAACTATTGTTTGGACAGGATGACGTTTGTCGGGTCAGCTAGTTCAAAATAAAACACAGCAATGATTTGACAGTAAAGTGTCGTGAGGAAACCCGCATATCGTAGAACTAAAATTCGAAGACATGTGACATCTACCAACCCGCACTGGGCCCGCGTGGTAAATAACAGCTCACTCCCACTCGAAGAGAGGAGGCCGTAGTCCCAGCAGTGGGAACATTATAGGCTGATTATGCATCACTATTTTGGCAGAGTAACAATAAGTGAAATCACCAACAACCAGAGACCAAGATATCATCACTCATGTATCAGTTTAACTCGTAATGGAAAACAAACGTAAACAAAATGATATTTATAGCCTTCACTTGAACAATATTGACCAAGCTGATCTTAAACACGGTATTGCTAAACGAAGATCATACAACTGCCAGCAAGTAGTTTTGGTGTGAAACCAACACTTTTTGAACGAAATGTATCGGCATTAGCGTCGTTCTGTTAAACTGTTAATGTGATCGGGAAATTCAATTTACCTACTTAGATTTGATCTTCTCTTTTATTAATCTTATTTTTCATCCTGGCGAGGATTTTCACTCAAAAAGCTACGCTTAAGTCGCTTAGAAGTAATTGTGAAGTAGTGTGTGTTGCAAAATATGTTGGAACGAAGTTCCTTATCGCGCGTTGCAAAAGGGGGCTAGACGGAAAAAATTAAGACCAAAAGTTGGAACGACACTTTTTGCTATAGCTGTAAGCCGTGCGGCGTGCGCGTGTTTCTCTGTCTCTCTCTCTCTTTTATAGAAAGCAAGCCAGATTTTTTTGTCTGTTTTTTATTTTTTAATAATAAAAAAATATTATTATACCTTAAAAAAATAAAATTTTATTACAATTGCTTCACTAATTAATCGAAAGGAACTTCGTTTCATCCGGGTGTCCCTTGACACCTCTAAAATTTTTTTTTTGATCAATTTTTAGTTTATCTAATGGTATAATATCATTGCTAATGGTCAAATAACTAACTATTAGTTAAAAATTAACCATAAGTTACTATTTTTAACAATTGGTTGAGTTAACTACGGGTCAAAAAACCGGCCTTTAGGTTAGAACCTATCACAGTCATGGAAATGGTCATTTAATTTTATAATGGAACTCTAGATAACTAGAAACTTAAAAAACTGACGTTTAATCATTCTACGACTATAAACAACATTCAAAAGCTCAGATTAAATCGATTTTCCATCAAAAGTAAACCATGGCAATAAAACAAATGCGCGTATGTTCGACACAAACAACAAACAACAAATCACTCTACTCCAATTTACAGAATGTTAAAGGCCCGTGTGTTGGGTAATTGATACGCTGTTCAAACTATTTGTATAGAAAGCGTGTGGCCAAAAGGTTGCATTTAAGTAATCTCAGGCGATCACGATCGCGTGACGAATAAATTCCATCGGTATATCGATTATATATCGATTTTTATCACGGTTTACGGGAACACGGTCCGATACCGATGTGTGAGTATAGATAAATGCTTTCAATTATATCGATAAATCGTCTATTATAATTAACTAGCGTTTACACGCGGCGTCGCCGCCCAAATGTGAATATTTTAATTCCGAATGAATATGCTGGATTTATTAAAAACTATTTCGATTCTAATGAGGATTTTAAATTATGTACTCAGCAGCTGTTAAGCTCAGAGAATCGTTTAAATGTAATTGAAACACCTACTGGCTTCACATATATTACATGAAGGTGTTGTTGACTGAAGTAACAGCCGTTTCTAATGCGTTTCGATTTAGAATTAAAAACTTGTTGCGAAATCTCAACGGTAATTCTAAACGCAATGTTATGCTAATTCGCAAAACAAAATATATGTACAAACAAAAACTCGAATCTTCACGAAGTAATGTAGATAAAAAAGGAAAGAGCAAATATAGATTTTGTTCTCGCTCGTCTGTCAAATGTATTTCACGGCGTTTTATATATTTTTATGGCCGGCAATTTGAGCATTTCCACAGTGACGAATCGATTCCGTGTAACAGTTCTATCGATCCTAATACCCCGAATAAATATTTAATCATCGGCTTTTATAGTGAATGGTAACGCAACGGATTGGATTGCTTTGTTAATGATTTTAATTTGTTCGATCGGCGATTTGCTATCAGATAAATCGACTGATATCGAATTGCGATCAAAGGTCATTGACAAATTGTTCACACTCGTTTCTAACAAGAAAAGTCTGCGATGCTGTTTAAGTAAGAGGCGATTGTGTTACGTCGCAGTGAACTATAATATTTTTATAGTTGTAAAGTGTAATGAAAATCGATTGTGAAAGTTATCGATCGAAACCATCGATAAACTGGCTGACCGTGTGAATTTCGTCGTCTGACATGTCCGACTTTGAGATTTTAAAATGTGTTCCAAAGGCGTTACTTCTTAACGTCCACCGCACGAGCTAATGTAAAGCTAAACTTGCGTTAATCATAGTTATTACACAGTTTATTATTAGCGCTGGGTTAGTTAGCGGCGCATGGGCACTAGGCACGTCACTTTACATATCGATATACCTGAGGGACGAGCGCTGTAACGCAACGTTTTATCGCGAATCATAAACATGTTTGCATATTACGTTTTTGGTATGGCGCACTATAAACTTAACAACAGTTCAAACTACTCATCAAGGTTTTATTATTTGAATATATTAATATCGTAGACGAACTTATCGATATTATATCGATATGGCAGCCATCAATCACGCGTCGGTTTGAATGAAAGGCAATGAAGACATTACCCCCAATAATAACACCTCAAAACCTTAGACGAGCCGCGTTTATTAGATCAATAACTTTATAATGCAAAGCGATTTATTATTATATAATTATACAGCCATAATCGAGCAACGATTAATTGGAGTAGACGTATAATCGATCACACGGCGTGACGAATCGGGTTGTTTGGTATCGATTTTTTCGACTCGACTAATGCGTAGAGGGCAGTATGTTTTAATGGGTACGATTCAGTTTATCGTGTGATCACGATGTTAATGAGTATTCGTTTGGAGTTTATTTAATCAGTGCTCTTTGAATAAATGAGATGTTCCATTGGACTTATGTGCGCGCGCGCAGTTGTTTATTACATGTTAATATTTTCAGTCTGTATAACATTTCCGCTGTCACCCTGGTGTTAGTAATTAACTTTGCTCCACACGACATATCTCACGTCTGCCTTTCTCGTTCAGATGTTTTATCGATAGATAGAGAGTGCTCATCGATATAAATTGTTTTTTGCATTTAATTTAGAGTTGAGTTATTTTAGTGTTGTGAAGAGCGCGTGTGAGACACAAATCTTCATCGATTGAGAGATAACACTGAATTACATCAGGTTATGTAAGAAATGGTGGGAAACGGGAACTGATCAATGTGACACTTGTAAATGTTGCTGTTACTTGATAGTCTTGATATTAATCTGATTTATGATGAAACATTTTTTAGAAAAAAACCAGTCAGTTTAATCATCTTAGTTCCAAATTCGGCGCTTTTGAAACCAAAAAATCCCCAGGATCACATATAGAAGATCGTGTCTTTTTTATAGTATTTAAAATATCAGGGATGAACTTAGCATGCATCAAGTGAACAACAATTCGCATATGTACCTATAGGTAGATAGATCACGAACATAACATTACTCACACGAGCTCACATCTGGAGCACGACGGGATCACAGAGACTTAGTGGCTCTGGAAATGGTAACTACCTGAAGACTAATGTTTGAACTTTTTCATATTAGTTATAGCTGTCGTGAAAACCGACGTAACACTATACCAGAAACAGAAAGGATGAGTAGCAGTTTCTCCTATACTAAACTGAAACTCAGCAACGGCATCCTCTTGGTTTCAGTCGTCATTATGACGACTATGCATTATGCACGTTTTGTACTCATTTAGTACTTAACAGATTAGAGCACATCCAGTAACCACACATCTTCGCTCGAGGTGAAGGGTCATCAATTAGGGTGAGCCCTATTTTTAACCCGCCGCTGCAACCTCTCATCGGCGCAACCGGCGGGCAATCACGGATTAGCCCTAAACGAGAGTAAATAGAAGCAATCTTGTGGTGAAATGTACCGCAGTTGTGTTTACCGCGCTCCCAGATAGATGGAGTCAGTGATTTCGTTGTGAGCGGTTCGTGGAAAAACCACTATCTCATGTCCAGGTGTAATCGTGAATGAAAGATTGAGGAAAAGATTTGTATTCGTGTTTGAGTTACTGGGTTTTGACAAAATTTTGCATGCTTTAGTACTTATGTATAAGTAACTGTAATTGGTGAATGCTTTTACGAAAACGAAAAACTGTCAAAAAAAAAAACACGGGAAAAGGAAGTCGCTGCGACGCAAGAATACTGAAAACGTTAATCTATATATGAATAATAATAACAAATTGCTGTTCGTTGGTAAGCGCATCATTTGACAACGACGGATTTGGTTAATTTTCATCTTTAAATGTTCGATATAGTACGAATCAGGTTTTTGGAGATAGTCAGCTTGAATAAGTTGCCTGAAAAATTGGAAAATTCAGGAAAAGTAAAAATGGTGTTTTCTATGAAATTTTTGTATGAATTATTGCAATTTGGACAGGACGATGTCGATAAATGATAATTTCTTATAAGAATTTTCACAAAGTTTTATAGCCTTAAATTAGTAATCCAACGCATGCACAGACTTATATTGATAACATTCCGCTCATGACATGAGATGATTATCAGCTACAAAAGGCAAACCACAGACTCTTCATCTTACTTAGAAAGTAAGCATCTTATTCCGAAGGCAAGACAATATTTTTCTCATATCGAAAAAAATATCTCACCGCATCATCTATCCCCATTTCTCAAATCTATTAAGCTGTATCTGATAAATAAACTAAACACAAAAATGTCGTCCCAAAAGCGGGACATAAACAAAATTTTATTCAATCGACAAGAGACATTTTGAATCAATTAATAAATAATAAAAGTTGTTCGTAAAGCGGACATTACCGGAGTAGAAACAATAAAATGCGGAGCGTCCCATCCCCATAAATCGGCGTAACAAGTGTCCCACTGCGCCCCAGTGGGCCACGGGGCCCGCGGGGCCGACGGGGCGCGGGGCACTGCGGGCGCACAGTGGCATAAATTATACGCGGCAGTGCACGGGTTGGGTGCAAGGTGTAACTAGTGTTGGGCTGTGGAGTCGGATTTTTCGGGAGCTTTCGTGAGAAATTGGGTTTGGTGATGTGGGTAGCAGTTGATGATCTTTTGAAAAGTATTTGTTGTGAATTTGTGATAGATTAGATGTTGTCTTGTTCGTTGGTGGAATTAAAAAACATTTAGTTTTCTGGTACACAAATGGAAAAATGTCTATGGAAATTTTAATTTTCCAGATATGTTGCAAAAAGCTCTAAGCGATATAATCAGAATGTCAGACTTATTGAATGTCAGAGTTACCCACTAATTGAGGTATAGGTATCTATAGTATAGTTACAACCTTTTAATTTTTGCAGAACCAAATTATTTACAGATAATTTAAATAAAAAAATATAAAGTAAAAAATTAAAACCATTCAAAACAAAATCACCTCCAGCGCACCCATATTCTATAGGTTAAAATAATTACATTAGTTTGGTGGCAATAACAATAATTTTGTCCCGTTAAGGACGTCACCGCGGGGCACTCTGCGTTCACAGATCACCAGATATGAACTTTGAGTTACGCGACAGGTTGTCCCTATGTTGTTGCGACAAATAACCGACTAGGCTGTATGGATCTAGCTGCCATTGCTTGTTTCGAAGAAAAAAAAAATGATACGAGAGCGAGACTGTATGAAGTTATAGCGCTAAAAGCGTATGGGCAAAAAAGTAAATAAAGCCGCTATATTGATTTTTCAATACAGACCACAAAACAACTTGCACAAATTAATGTTTGTAAACAGCGCCCCCCCTGTCAACTTTATTCGAGCGCCAAAAAATCCTTATACATATGTATGCACATGCTTTTGGCGGGGAAAAAAAATTTAGGCAGTATAGGGTTACCTTTGCTTGTTACCTATATAAATGAAAATTGTAACCTTTAAAAACAAATTTTGACTAGGCAATTGTAGGGCTGCTTTCTTCGAAACTTACAACAAAATATACAGGGGCTAGTTTCCTTGGTCTTTGTCAAGAGGCTTCGATTATATCATTTTGTAAGATAAATTTTATTTGCTAACAATCTACCTATTGCTACTTCAAATGCATATTAAAAGGTACAAAGATGGTCTCAACTTAAATTCTAGACATTAATTACATAATGTGTGCCCTAGGGCGTTCATAGATCATAAGCTGTGAACTTTGACTTATATCACAACTTGCGACAATGCATGATATTCAATGGATTTATTTAAACATTTGTCGAACTTCAATTGGTACATCTCAATGTTTTTAGTGCTGCATATCCTGAATCAAGAAAATCAGAAAATATTACTGGTTCCCAGCTGTTTGAAAGTTCCTCATTTTCTTTATAAAACGAGTTCATTCCACTCATTACTTAAACAAACATAAAATTATAAACGTAACTATTTACAAATAAAATTGTGTCATAACTGTGTAACACCCAACATAAAACACGAGAGAACATCGTTTTCTTTTTAACGACCCCTAAATTACCTTAAAATATGTTGCTTAATTAACGGTGTCATACTCCAATAAAACGAAAATAAAATCATGTGGAATTTATCAAACACAACGTGAAACATTTGTTTCCAACAATTTTATCTCAAGTCGAGCGCCCCGTGAAGATAATATATGGGCATAATGACAGGAATCCTTTGCCTAAAAAAAAGAAATTGACGCCATATTGAATTTGTGGCATTCGAAATGTTCAAAACGCGCGCATTACTTTTTATTTAAATTAAACGCGTCCGCGTGATGTCAAAATTGTTAATTTGATCTATTTATTTTTATACTCTGAATTGTTAATGTATTTGGTTTTCCCACGAATCGATTAATGAAGTAACTGTTTATATAGGCAATCTACGCTAGTTAAATATGCTTATGGTGCATCGACATTATTAATTGCTGTAACAAACTGTCACTGTTAGAAATTTCATTGAGACCCATCGATTTTAGACGGTTCCCATGGAAGTCGGGAAAAAGGTAAACTAGGCTATGTGTGACGATTACTTATATGTAAGAAGCAATAAGAAGTTAACTTTCAGTCCAGTTTCAGTGATAGTACTTTAGACTGATGTAATTGCACCTGATAGATACGACCTGCCTGTGGTCCAGAGAAACGTAATAGAAACGTTGATATGATTTTATAGTTTTCTTCGGTACTAAACTGGTCAAACTAAATGCTCCCATTAAGTCAGAACCGATTCCAATACTAGCAACAATTTGCAATCGTTTAGAAGCTTTTTACGCGGGAAACTGCAACTGATGGACCGCTATATTATTTTCTTATTACCAATTTATTTCTACGCGCCAAAAACAGTTTAACACACGATTCTGACCCTTAAAACATCATCTATACGAAAATATAGTTTAAAATAAGATAGAATACAGCAAATGTTCTAAAATTGTTTAGCAAACTTATTTATGCGGCCATCAAAGTCGAAGGTTAGAAAAATACGTTCTAAATTCAAGCTGCGAGGATTCAAATATGGCGGTTGAATTAAGACATTAGTTGCAGGATTAAGTTCGCGGAGAGCTTCGTCGATGGACGCGTAATAGCGGATAATTGTCATCGGCATGCTTCGCCCTCGTTTCGATAACAATTTATGAGTACATTTTGGTCACGACCTTTAAGTAGTTGTTGAAGGATCGTCCCCAAGACTTGGGGCACGACCGACTTGATTTAATGGCTTGTCTTTCGTTACCTGAGTAATTTTAAGAGACATATTTTCGTTGGTTAACGTTATCAAATTAAAAAATGAGGTTTGTTAAATTTTTCAGAATTTAGTGAGCTTGTCGTTTCATCATTATAAGATTTCAGAAAACATTAATATCGCAAAATCTTATTTTTTCTGCTATCACTAGATTCCATTTCCAGTCGGCATCGATTTTAACAACAAAAGCCCTAAGATCGCTTTTATATCATTTATTAGCTTTGCAGGTCCCTTCTACCTATTAGGCCTTCAGCTTAATAAAGTAACCTTCATGCAAGATAAAAATAACCCTGCCCTGTGTTTCACCCTTTATCTATCCACCTTAAATCACGAAGTATGTAAAGGCATCTCAATTTGTCAACTCTACAAGCCCTGCCCTCGACACGAGGCGACCTGTCGCTAAGACATCGCATATTTCAGCGGGCGGGTCGCAAGCGTCATTTTAATAAATAACGCTCGACAATTTGGCCAAACTATAAAAGATAACAGGCGGCAAGCCGTTTTTCCGATAAGCGATGTGACCGACAGATGTGTAGAGTAGTGTGGGGCGACAGAGGCGAAGGGTGTTGACGGGTGTCACATGATGCCGTTGGCCATTTTGGATTCGCATGCGTTGGCAGAACAAAAAGGTACGTAGCGGAAAATTCGATCAAGTAACGTCCCATTTTCTTAAATAACCCAAGACTATAGTAAAAACGCTCTGACTATAGTCGGAATGGATGCGGAAGGTGGAGGACAGGGTGATGTGGCGCAGCCTGGGAGAGGCCTATGTCCAGCAGTGAACTGCAATAGGCTGAGTTGATTGACTGATAGTCAAAAAGCAAAAGTGCTGTAAGAGGTTCTTTGGTGGTGGCCGTGGTGGTATGTGGTGCTGTGTGTTGTAGTCTGTAGTGTAAATACTTATACATAGTTTTAAGACCTTTGTAACTAACAATTATTATGGATGTACTAACATTAATGTTTAAGTTGTGTTTGTAAGTACTAACAAATAATCAATGATCAATTAATGATCTGACAAGTAAATAAATGATGATGATGATGCTATCTCCATTTCCCAGCATTATGTATCAATACTGTACGTATAACTATGGCTTTAATTTTGCGGTTTCGTTCAAAATTCGTAGCGGATGAATCGTAAAAATCTTTAAAAACATAAGAATCGTCTAATTACTCTAGAAATAAATAAATCCTTTTTTATTTGAACAGGATATCACTTCTTCCTGCTATAATTATTAAAAAAGCAACGATCAATAGTAATTTCCTTGCTTCAGAGCGTGGAGAATTAAAAAATCACTACAATTTAGGAATAACGTTCAACAAGTTTGTATCTCGTGGTTTCTTCACGGTTATTTGATTTAACGGAAAAAGCAGAACTATCATATTGGGTTATTATAACAGCTATTATTAAATATGCTTCGGTACTAGTTTACCTGGTTTGCTGCGAAAGCTCAACAATCTTAATAATACGAGCTTTTATGTTTGAATTAGTTTAGGTTTTGTTTTAAAAAGTGTTCATGCTGTTCGCTTCGGGGTAGGTAGGATTATTTTCCGACGTGGCGACGCTTGAGGCAGGCCCATGTCCAACAATGGACGTTTTTCGACTAAAACAATTATGATGAATTTTCGATATCAGCATAGATTTAAAAGAGTGAAAGAAATTAAAAGAGTACATTTTTTTTTTGTAAGACACCACTTCTAGGCAAGAGCTTCCCATAAGCGTCGCCACTTCGACCGGTCATGTGGTTTTTGCATCCAGCGACCAAAAAGTAAATTATTTGAAGTACCTATCTAATTAGGAGAAATCCATATCATTCCTCGTGCTCTCTGTACCTCACATTACTCTGTACGCTCATTACCCGCTGATGGCACCGACGTAATAATGTGAGCTATCCGTCAATGCGCGCGCAAAGGACACGGCTTTCTCAGCGCGGGGTGGGGCGGCCTGCGGCGCGGGCGCAGCGTTTTGTTCGCCTGTCAACTGCAGGTGAGGGGTCAAGTGCTGGACTTGGTTTTGAAGGGTTATGATGTGGTTGTGGAGTGATACAGTTTGGAGAGAGGAAAGAAGAGTAACATGGGTTGTTTGTTTTGAGTGCCTCATGTTGCGATGTGTGCCTCAAGTTAGACAAATTCAGTTTTCAATGACTTGTCCTCCAATGAGTTACCAAGTTATAAAAGTCAGAGTTACAAGCAAATGAAAAAATAAAACATAAATAACTGCCAAAATCTGCTACTAAGATTTAATTTGGACAATTCCGACTGACACAAAATAATTGAGTAATCGCGAACTATCTCTTTGCACATAATTAACCTCTGTGCTCAGATATAATCTGTTTTGCAGTGGTCATATTAAATAAAGAGTTATTTATTATTACGTGGTCATCCATTATTTCATAACTTGTATAAAATTTGTCAAGTCCAATATTACAAAGACCGATTAATTCATCGCCCCAACAATTTACTTCCCTAATAAATACGTACATGACACGTTTTCCAGATCGCCGGTGACATTTTGTCCGTTTTTGGTGCGAAGCTGACCTAACCTCCTATTGTTAGAGAGAAATTGACCTCCTAATAAGGCGGAGACGCCACTAAAAATAATGATTCATTCCAACGCGACATTAGTGGCTTAATAGACGCCGCTTTGTTACCATATTTTTTGGAATGGTTTAGAAAATATTAAGTTAATGGTCTGTATAAGTCGCAACCTCGGAATGAAGAGGTCAGCCATTAATGGGATCACAGACTGACAGTTTTGTGTGAAGCGTCGAAATTGAGAAATTATCAGCAAAAGTGGAATGGTACGTGAGTGTCACAATGTTGGAGATGGACCTTTTTAAGTGCTTCTGTAATTGGTGTGATTTATCTTGCTTTGCAAGCTTATGTTAGAAGACAATACAAAGTCATTAGTAGGTACTGCGGGAGAAACTGCTGCTTGTCTATTAGATATTTTTGTAAAAAAAGAAAGAAAGGTAATACGTTTATTTACACCTAATATCACGCGTAAACTGTACTTTAATATAAAAAAGTTGTTTTATACACTCATAAATGGTAAAGTTCTTATTGTGATATCGAAAATAGTATTTTGCCATTTGAGTGAATTCGCAAAAATACTGATGTTCTTTTGTTATAGTGTAGATTAGAATAGGCTATATGTTGTGTTTTTATTTTATTTTATTTAGGGAACTTAATAAAGAAGTTATTATTATTAGATGTATTATAATTACCTAGTACTAGTTCTTTACGTTTTTCATAGTTTTAAATTGTAAGTAAGTTAATTTTAAGACCACGCTATCGCATTATGTATACACCTGTAATGATAGTAATTGGAGATTTTAATAAATAAATAAATTTTAATGACGGATTTTATCCACCTGGAACTGTATCATAACCAGCATGTAACATGACATGTGCATGTGTGTAACATTCCCACTGCTGGGACACAGGCCATTCTGCCCGCGACTTCGTTCGCGTGGAAGTCGTAAGACACCACAAGTCCACAATATACTAAAATAACAGCCACAGTTTTATAAAGCTTTCTTGCTTACTACAAAAAAATATCAATGAACCAAAAATTATTTACAAAATTAAGTTGACTTGGTGTCTCACGACTTCCACGCGAACGTAGTCGTAGGCAAAAGCTAGTTGTTTATTTAGTAAAACATCGTACATTAGGAATTCTTTATTTATTTAATACTTTACATACAAATGTACGGAGGTGGACTAATGCCATAGGCATTTTCTACCGGTCAACCTTTGATTTAATTAGTATCAATAACACATGCACCATGGAAAACTTTTACGAAGCCAACGCTAACGCTGTCGAAGTGTAAAATATAGGTATATATGGAATCATCAACAAGACCAAGAAGAAGAGGAATTAGTACCTCGGTAATTGTCTTTACACCTTTTCTTGCCTCACAACACACCCAACATTCAATAGGGTGGTCCATCCAACGATCACAACACACATCTGGAACGAATCCATCAACCGATTGTTGCTATGTATCCCATAATCGTACAGCGTATCGATTACAAACAAACGAAGATCATCAATATGTTCCATCGATGTGCAAAAAAATCAATAATTAGAGAAGTTTACTTACGCTAGTATTTAAGTGTTTAGATACGCGTTCGCAACTGCTCAGGCAATTAACTAGGAGCTAACAGTAGCTTTTTAGCAACATTTCCACATGCAAAACCTTCTACAAATGGGCGTTGACTTGTGTTGTGATTTAAAATAAAATTACCCGCTTGTTCAAGAATGCAAGTTGCCATCATACCATCTGCCAATTTCATCGTTATTCGGTAATAATTCTGAAATCATCATTTAAAGAAGACCAAATTGAGCACTACAGTTCAAAATAAACGACAGCAGATATTTTTATCATCTTTACGTAGTTCTGATTGAGTCATCTAGTACCTAACTAGAAATGGATGTAATGCGCATCTTTGTCTAAGGACTAATTTCACCAATGAAGCTAAACGCGATCAGTACATCTAAACCGCTTTCAAGAGCTGTCAGTGACAATACGAATGACAGCAGATCGTGTTCAGTTTCATTAGTGAAATTCGCCCTTATGCTGTAGCCACATTGCCGCGATAAGGCGAACTACACTTCGCGTGCTATATGTTTTTTCAGCGAGACGTCGAGCGGTGTGCGAGCGAGAGCGCACAAGTGTAGCCGTACCATTATTATGCTATGGCTACACTTCGTGCGCTATGCTATTGCATAATCAGTCTATGTGGGTTGGTGCATGTCACAAGTCTTAGAATTTTTGGTTCTAGAACATGCCTCCTCATGATGTTTTTCTTCACCGTTTTAAGAGCTGTGGTGATGAAATTATTGACACAACGTAAAGCGCCTGCCTCAGTTCGAACCCACGACCTACCACGACCTCCTACGTCGGGGTCGATACCACTGGGCCCCCACTTTCGCACTTAGTCTTTGGTAAATTCCAGCCTCGCGTGTTCAAAACGAAATCCTAGATTAACCACTACTTTGCAATAAATTGCCAAAAGAGCTAAAAAAATTATATGCTAATTAATTTAAGCAAAAATTTAAAACGATGTTATATCAAAAATGTTATTATAGTGTCTCAGATTATTTAACAGACAAATTATGACATTATGTATTATTGAACTTTTTTAATACTAGACATTTTTAATAATTATATATAAAAAATGTTTTATATAATTCTAATTTGACATTATGACATATCTCTACAATAATTATCTGACTGACGCATTTATTTTAACATACATTTTTATATTACTTAATTATTTTTTACTGTTGACATTTTAAAATCATTATTTTTGCTGAATTCATTTTAAATTAATTATTGCTTATTCATATTTATACGCCGTCATCGGCAAAACATAGTGTACCTACCTAATATTTTAATAACAACACCTGTTTTTACACCACCTATGTTTTACAAATAAAAAAACTTTGACTTTGACATTTTTTGTTTTACGCGAGAGCAGCGCTATCCACAAAACAAATGTATTACACCATTTAAATCGCCAGTTTTTCATCTTACGATATGGTTGGCGATAAATCGTAAGATGTATCGATCTCTGATGTCAGATGTAGTCATATTGATAGATTAGCATTCGACATAACCAATTTGTCGGCCGTTTATGCGTAATCATTTGATCGATGGCATCTTTAGACGTTCTCGTCATAGGCCTACCTAGGTACCTATCTAGATTTCGTTAGTATAGAAAAGTAAGTTGTGATATTTTCTATCAAGAATCCCCTCATTCTTGTGCTCGTGCATTCGAATAATTTGAAATCAAGTGATTAAAGCCTAACATGTCATTATTAAACGGCAAAGGAAAACATCGTGAGGAAACTGGGTTATCCTAGGATCAAAATACGAAGACACGTGACATCTACCAACCCGCACTGGGCCCGCGTGGTAGATTACGGCTCACTCCCTCTCACCGAGAGGAGGCCTGTGACCCAGCAGTTACAGCAGGGAGCATGGAGAATTATCTGAAAGTCATTATTTCGACCTTTTTCAGGACACGTATTGTTCAAAGATTCTTCTATACGTACATATAAAAAAGTTGGTTTAGTAATCTTTGTGTCACTTTAGACGGACTTTTCCAATTGAGAATGTCAGTTTCATCCACTCACTTTATCCATTTTGAACAAAATCACTTTCATAAGAATACAGCTCCAATATTCATGAATAATAAACCTATCAGAAATAATAACGTTTGCCGGTCATCTGTCAGTGACCAGTTTCTCTTAAACTTTCGATGGTGCCATAAATTAAACCAACTTAAACATATCGTCATCGACCAATTAGTAAGACAGGCGGTTGCGCGCGCGCAGAGAAAAATGGCCGCCATATTTCATACAAAACGAGATCAGAAATTACGACACACGAAGATAAAAAGGTAATTTCTTCATAGTCTGTGAACTGTGACCTACAAGGTAATTATTATTTATTAAAATAAGGTTTTCTTAAGTTCCATAAATTGTACATTATTCGAGGTTTGCCTCTCGGCGTTGTCTCATGTCCGCTGATTTTAATTTAGTGTTGACTCTTCAATGCGTTCGGATGATGTATCGCGTATTACTCGTATTAACACAAATAGTGTGTAATTAACTTTGAAATCATTATTCAAATTAGCGAAAGGAATTATGTTGTTTATGTTTTGTGAATAAAAACCTTGACTCGTAAAGAGATGGATCAAGGAGAATGGAGGAAGACTACAATCAGTTTGGTTGACACTGGGGTTGACTGTCTATGGCATCGCTCTCGAAGTCTTGAGGACAGGAATTGAAGCATTGTAGCTAAACATGATTCATGGGCAAATGTTTGGTGGGTTTCAGGGATTAAAGTCTTAACATACAACTGATGCTGAAATTATATCCATCTTAAAACAGGTATGCTCAGTGAAAAAAGTCCTTTAACACTGCTACTTTTACACATCACCTAAATTGATTAAAAATGATTCGATACATTGTATTTCAGCTTTCAGCATTTCATATAATACCGAATAGTTAATACTCTTTTAATTTTGTTCCAATTTTAATTAAATGTGTAGGCTATACAAACAAACACACATAAATATTAAACACATACATACATATAACTCAATAATCAGGATTAGAAAAACTTTTGCGTAGTTTTGTTTTCAGTTTCAGAGATTTAGAAAATCAGTTTATAGTAAAACGAAACTTAATAGTCTGCGATTGGTTTATCTGTATATAGTTTGTATAATCTCACCACTAGCTTAACTACCTCGTTGGTCTCGTGGTTGCAAGCGCGACTGCTGAGCGTGGGGTCCTGGGGTTGATTCCCGGGTGGGACAAAGTGTTATTAGGTTTTTCATTAGGAATTTCTTAGTAACAGTCCGAGTTTGGAAGTTGGCGGTTTAATACCCCCGAGCCTGAAAGCACGTAAAGCCATGCGTGTCGGATTGCCGCCCCATTGGACTATGAGAGTAAAGGAACTGAGGCTGCACCTGCTTTTACGCACACACTTGATCACTATAATATCTCCTGCGAAGCTGTTATTAATCGCACAAAAGATAAGCAAAATAAGTTCATTCGTTTCACCATTTCTTACCAAAAACTAAACATAAAACATTTAGACTAACGCCATTTCGGTGATTAGATTAATGGTCCAGTACGGAGTGTGGCTGATAACTCAATCGTTGGTGCTCATGAATAAAATACACATTAAATCGATGGTGTGATAAACAGTTCGGAGGCCAGTGAGTTATGTTTGTGTAGCTTCAAGTTAAGCTGATCTATGTGGCGGTCACTTGGAAATAATCTGGTTAGCTATGCTGTGCTCTTGTTGAGAATGTTTTTGGGTGGCTGGGAAAGAAAAAAGCGGTCAAGCCAGGTCCGACTCGCCAACGAAAGGTACCGTACCACAAGGTACAAAATGCCGAAAAAATAAATTTCTTTCAATTGAAGGGGTCCCCGTTTAATTTTCTATTTAATTTATTTTTTGTTATAGCGGTAATAGAAGTAAACATTTCAACTTTCTACTTATTACGGCTCATGAGATATAGCCCGCTGACGGGCGGACAGACGGACAGCGGAGGCTTAGTAATAGGGTCCCCTTTGGGTACAGAACTAAAAATGGAGTCACACTAATCTGATGTAATAAAGGAATATTAGTCACGTTGCGAATTTCGGAAAATATAATGAAGTGACTCTAAAATACTTGTATTTCAAGTACCTAGACAAGAAACCGTGGCTAACGAAAGCCCCAAATTATATAAAGATACTAGCTTCTGCCCGAGGCTTTACCCGCGTGGATGTCGGATGTTATCCCATGGGAACGTGCTACCAGGATAAAAAGTATGTCCTTCCCCAGGATGCCATCTATCTCTTTGCCAAATCAGAAGTTCAGTGGTTTAGGTGCGAAAATGTAACATACAGTTTCAACTTCAAATCCTCCCCTTAAAAATCGAACAATTACCCCTTTTTGCCCCGTCAGGGGTCAATTTTCGACAACTTTACATACTTATTATTAATTATTTTCTATCAAAAGTAATAATACTTACTAATTTTCACGCCTAACCTAACCTAACGCATTATAATCCTCCCCTGTAAAATTAATAAGGGGTAGGTAATTATTATTAAATAAAAAAAGATTCTAATTAACTTCCTAAGGCCGTAATGAAGAAGATTATTCATATAAAAAAAAATAGCTTGCCGCTTGCTTTGTAAATAGCTTGTCGTCAATTACCTCACTACTACTTCTGTATTTGATAGCTGTAAGCCACCCTAAGACAATAAAATAAAATAAATAATAAACTGTATCCCCTGCTTTTCACCCCCACAGGGGTGGAATTTAAAAAAATCGTTTGGGATGTACGAGTATTTATAACTTGACTCAAAGAGTATTTATACTAATTTTCGAGTTAATCAAGCCATGCAGTAAAATCCTCCCCTGTAAAATTGACTACCCCTTTTCAGCCCGTCAGGGGTAATTTTCAAAAAACCCTGATACACATTATTCTTTACTTTCGCTCCTAGGTATAACTGAGTTTGGAGTTAATCGGACCGCGCGCTAAAATTCTTCCATAGAAACTTTGAAACTACCCCCTCAAAGGGGATTGGGGGGCCAATCCCCTTTGAGGGGGTAGTTTAGAAAAACATAAAATGGCAAACTTCATAATTTACTTAGATTAGTATTGGTGTCAAGTTTCAAGTTTATTAACCCAAGGAATAAGAATTTCCATACAAACAAAATCCCCCCATTTTACTCTCTTAGGGGTGGAATTTCGAAAAACCCTTTCTTAGTGGATATCTAATCATCTACTCTTCACGAAGAACACACCCTCCAAATTTCATGTCTCTAGGACCATCGGTTTAGGCTGTGCGTTGATGTATCAGTCAGTCAGTCAGGGCTTTGAACTTTATATATATAGATTTTTCAAAATATCTTCACGGTTCGTCAACTAGGACCGAAATTGACTCTAGCTCAAAAACAGACATGCAAAGCTTTTGAGCTTAAGTCTACCTGATTGCTAGGTAGCACCGACCTGTCACGCTCGATCACCACCTCCTTACAAACAGTTTTCCACATCCACTCGCAAATCGAATGGATTATCACATTCGAACAAACATACTAGGCGTAATGCGAAATTCCCATTGGCATTTAATCGATTTCAATGTCGATAAAACTTTCTATGGCGCGAAATTTAGATGCGTGTCGACTTCGCACGCGATATGCCGTCAGTTCATTCCGTTCTTTCGGTATATTAATTATTTTACGAGTAATTAAAGATTAATGTGTAGGTTGCTGACTTCTCCGTACAAAGGCGGTAGCTTTGAATGTAAAATTATCGTGTTTAGCGTCATACTTTCTTTGCGGGTGCGGATAATTTGATTTGGTAGCACGAGAGCCTGTTTGCGTAGCGACTAACGGTCGTTGGTTAGTCTTCTTTCGAGGGGACCGATCAAACAACTCTGTCTGTTACTAGACTTATTCCTTTTCAATCTGGACAGCTGTAGGTCGTAGGTCCAGTTGGCTGCCAGGACCCTCTATGGAGTGTGTGTGTATGTAGTGTGCTGAACATTAACAATCAACTTCATCGACTTCTTTCAGTCTCATCATGTGCCTAGCCTGTCCTAACTATGTTAGGGTCGGCTTCCAGTCTAACCAGATGCAGCTGACTGTAAGTATTTTACAAGGAGCAACTGCCTATCTGATCTCCACAACACCCACCACCATTTACCACAACCTTCCACCTTTTCCAGCTTCATTCTGTGCTAAGGATATTCACGCATACACAATGGCAGATTATGATGACTTTACCGTAACTCTAGCGTTGCACACCTATGCAGGCCGTCGCTTGTCTAATACCTACATGTGTGAGTAACCATAAACTCCTAAAGTAGTACTTACGTACATGGTGTAGGTATTACCACAATACGATTACCGTTGATCCTACATAAACATATAATTGAGAAAATCAATAGTTGTCAACGACCTCTAAAAGTTGCGAGATATTCATTATCAGCAACCATATAAAATGGTGTCCGACCATTATGTACCCATGCGAATAATAAATACAAAACACAGATGTGACTAGGTGTTCTAACAAAGATATTATCCCGTCTGTCATAACACTTAACTACAGCGTTTCACTTACATCAATAAGAAGCATTAATTTTAACATTTAACGTAATATTCATCTGGGTTTTGATAACTTCATTACGTTTGCTTATTATAACGGTTTTAAAAGCGGGTTCAGATATTAATAAGCTAAGCTGGCAGAGTAAACAAGTTAATTAATTAAATGACATTTCGCATCGATATTGTGTATCTTAGGTGTTATCTTAGAGCCTTCATAATACCTCGGCCATGTGGTCACAGAGGATTTAAAAGACGATGGGGACATTGAAAGGGAGAGGAGGGCGATGGCGGTCCGCTGTAACATGTTGGTGCGCAGATTTGCTAGGTGTAGTTTAGAGGTAAAGATCATTCTGTTCAAAGCATTCTGCCAAACTCTCTACACCTGCAATCTGTGGGTCAACTACACGCAGCGGGCCATCAACGCTCTCCGAATTTAATATAATAATGCGTTCAGGGTGCTGGTGGGGCTCCCACGCTACTGTAGTGCGTCTGCGATGTTTGCGCATGCGCACACAGACGGATTTCACACTGTTCTGCGGCGTCGCATCGCTTCGCTGATGGTCCGCACGCGTGGGAGCGCCAACACCATCCTGAACGTGCTCAGCCACAAGCTGGACAGCCCCCTTCTGGGGCACTGGGTTCAAGCACAAGTGCGTGTGCCCGGAGCCCCAGCGGGCGGCAAATACTTAAATTATTTTTTTCTTTTAATTTAATTTTGATTTTAATTTTATTCTGAATTTTTCTTTTATTCTTTTATTTATTTTTTTTCTTTTAATGTATCTAACATAGTTTATAAGGTACTAACAATATTATGGGCAAAATAATGCCTGAATTAAAAAGATTTTATTTATTTATTTTATAATGATCTATTCTTGATTTGTTCTTGCCAATAAACACCAGCTTTGTAGAATCAATTGTTTGTTCGTAGTTTTTCAGAAAGATCAGGTGCGTAGTACTTGTTATCGGCGCGTGTCTATGAGTATGTAAGGATCGTAGCAGGTGGCGTTCTGTGGTTTCTTCTCCTCCCTTTGGAAGAAGGCGTGAGTGTATGTATGAGTGTCAAAACAAAATCATTTTTTTTGGATTCATTCATTTTTGGAATATATATTTGTCTGTTTATCTTCAACAGTGTCTTTACCTGAACTAAGCCTTATCCTCAGGTCTGGCCTCGTCCCACCCAGTCAGTGTACTGCACTTGTAATCATAATTACTACGACACAAATATCTTAATACTGTGGCCAATGTGCGCCATGTTTAACATATTATGACGGGGTTTATGACGTTGGAGACAAATGTTCTAGGTCTTTAAGGAATAAGCTAGATTTACGCAGTTTTGAGTCTGATAAGTATAAATACCGTTTATAGATACAGGAGCGCTTGATAGACATATACCTAATGTGTCAAAGTTTTCACAGACTTCTTCTATGAAAACTTTTATAACGCTATGTTCTCGTTTAGTTTGACTCATTCGATTTTCGATGGTGTTCATCATCATCTGCCTGGAATTTTCCTAACTATGTTGGGGTCGGCTTCCAGTCTAACCGGATGCAGCTGAATACCAGTATTTTATATGGAGCGACTGCCTATCTGACCTCCACAACCCAGTTATGATTAAGACTGGTTGTCAGACTTTCGGGTTTCTGACTACCCGTCACGTCTGTCAAAGATCCACGAATGACAGACGGGACCAACGGCTTGATGTGCTTTCCGAGGCACGCGTTGGGCGTCGGTACTGAAAATAAGAAGAGGAAAAGATATTTCCAACATAGTTTCATTCACAATGAACTTGATGAATTTGTAAGCTTATTATCTTCATGAAATACATAAACTTTAACATATTGTTCCTATTTATGTCAACCTCAGCCTAATTACCAAGTAAATACAAAAAGTAATTCATAAAATAAACAGTGGGCACACCAATGCATTACGATAAAATAGTCGGTGAAGTGTCGATGGTGTGCGTCCGGCCTAACCGTCGTTATAGTGCACCGTGATCGGCGCACGCGCCGCGGGACGCTGCAGTGATAAAAACAAACGGACCGCCTTGTTTACTACTTTTAAATACTTGGGTTACATTAATATAAGCTACTATTTGTTAAGATGATTTTTTTGTGAGATAGCCCCTAGTAACATAAAAATTGTTTGCCTTCAGTCCAGTCAGTCGAGGTTTGGGTATTGATTCAATACTTATTTCAACTAAACCATTTACAGGCACTTTTCAGGAATTGTCAAAGAGTCGGTCAGCTAGTTAGACATTTGAAGCTCTAGATCTCTAAGGAGAATAACGGGCAAGGAACTCCAAGAACCGACACTCTTTTAAATCAAGATATACAAAATCCTGTGTACAGCTAGGACGGATAGGTGCCGACTTATACACTGAAGTTAAACGCTTGAACATATTGAAGAGGGGCCTGACAGTGGTCAGTGGCATCTCTGCCAGCCTACAGCAGTAAAGACGTTAACAAACGAAGTGATTCTGGCGATATTCTTTACATTGTAAAAGTCTATGATGCGGCCCTTGTCTATCATTGGATATTTACCGACATTTTGCTTTCGAGCTGATCACAAAAACAAAACTATCAATAGTAGTGGACATTATTAAACGTTCTCACGTAGAAAGTTGTAGTTATGGCGATCTAATTATATAATATGTGGCGCTTGACCCCTGTCTTGTTTGTCTGCCTGTGCGTCATAACTGTTGCTTATGACAGATTAGAGGCGCTTCGAACGGTTTTGTTATTCAGTATTTGGAGCACAGCAATGTTAGTCATGATGGGTGTGAGAACTGATAGAAGATTGAAGACTGGAACAACAGGTATCTAAAATTAGGTATGTGTAATTAAGTATTCTATAGACACTTATACATAGGGAGGGGCTTGTAGCTAAGTAATAACAGCCGCACGAGTCGATCGATCAGGTTAAGCTACGCTTACCGCGGTTGGTCCGTGGATCGGAGGCCATCTTTACATATCAAGATTGGCTCGGAAAGCACGTTAAGTCGTTGGCCTCGGCTGTCATTCGTGGATCTTTGGCAGTCGTTACGGGTCGTCAGAAGCCAAGTCTGACAACCAGTCTTACCAAGGGGTTTCATGATATCAAGTAATTGGGTTGTGGAGGTCAGATAGGTGACTGCCTATCTGACCTTCACATACATTGAGCGAGCGCTCAATGTAAAATAATTGTATCCAGCTGCATCCGGTGAGAAACCGAACCCAATAAAGCTGGGAAATCGCTAGGCAGAGTGATTGATAGTCACTTATTCAGTCAGAAGTTAGAGTAGTTTAATATTTTAATTTATTTATTAAGTTAATTGCACTAGAACAGATTGGATGGTGACCCCCAAAATAGGCATTTGCCTGCACAGAGAGAGAACATAGTGATTATTACAGACCAGAGGGGCAATTCTCGTAATTTTAAGGACGTTCACAGTCTGGAGAGCAATTCTCGTAATTTTAAGAACGTTCACAGTCTGATCTCAGTCTCAATCTGTCAAAAAATATTTCGAATTTCCCTACATTTTGACAAGTTTTTGACATTTGTTTGTCTCCGAGATGAGACAGCGACTAGATTTTTAACGTTTTAAATAACAAGAATTGGCCGTCTTATCTCAGTCTCAATCTGTCAAAAATATCTATAATTTTCTTACATTTTGACAAGTTTTTGACATTTGATTTTCGCTGAGATGAGATTGCGACTAGATTTTGAACGTTTTTAATTACGAGAATTGGCCTTTAGGTAAACTGACAAAACTGAACAAAAAACAAAAAAATGTACATTGCCAGCAGCGTGAGATCTAACGACACAAAATGAAGTCATCAGAACAACTTTGCGCTATTTTAATTGTTAAGGTATTCATTGTAAATTTATCCCCTTTTTATAAATAAACGATAAACGATCAGTAAAACAGACATACACTGACACAGAATAAACAAAATCATAACATTTATTTTATTTTATTTAATTTATTTAACCAATACAAAGAAAACGAGATGGCAGTGGTCAGGCAAACTGTAATGCATTCAGCACATGCGTCCCCTTAGCGTTGAAATTTTTCGTCGGTAATAAAAAAAATATTCGTTGTTCCGTATATTTACCGACCGTTAAAATTTGATCCTGTATGTCTACAAAAATTTGATCCTGTATGTGTACCAAAATTTGATCCTGTATGTGTACAGGATCAAATTTTAACGGTCAGAACTTGGTTTTACACTTGTAAAACCAAGTTCCAAGTTTCTATCGAATACAAGAAGAAGCGGTGACTCTTGCGCATTCGTCAGTGCATCATACATTTGCAAAATGAAAGTTTGGCGCCTCCAATTCTTGTTCGAAATTGGTTAATTTAACAAACATGGAGCTAACCACATGTGGCTGTGATCTGAAATTGACGGATGTTGTAATAATATAACGAGTATCAATTAGAATTTATTCATTAAGAACGAGTGATTAACTTGATTGGCGCGTTTCTTATAAATACTTTGTTAAAGATTGAATTTTTACGTATTGGTTTTCTTAATCGTCTTAAAATACAATATATATAGGATATGAAAATGACTCGTGGAGGCTCGTGGCTAAATAATAACAGCCGCACGGCTCGATTGAAGATTAAACTACACTTGCTGAGATTGATTCCTGGATGCGTGACCATCCATTACATATCGAGACCCCTCCGTGTCTCGGAAAGCACGTTAGGCCGTTGGTCTCGGCTGTCATTTGTAGACCTTCACCGTATGCTCCACCATGTCCTCCGGGCGATCCACACAGTGGTGACACCCTGGCGTTTCCTCCCGCTTTATCCTGAACAGGAACCTCCTGAAACAACTGTGTCCGGTGAGGAGGAAGGTGAAGGCGCCGTGGCGCCTCTCTAGCCACTCCTCCAAGAGGGAATTCTGTCGCCGCAATTCTGGCGTGCCCATCTCAGAACATCCTTTGAATGTATATTTTAATATATTTTTATTCACATGTGCAGTGATGGCCCATTGGAAAAGGCCGCGACTTACGAGTTGTAGGTTCGAACCCAGACAGGCACTACTTTGTATAAATTATTTCATCACCACTGCTCTAGAAACGGCGAAGGAAAACATCGAGAGGAAACCGGCATGTCCTGGAACCAACAATTCGAAGACACGTGACATCCACCAACCCGCACTGGGCCCGCGTGGTGGATGACGGCCCACTCCCTCTCACAGGGCGTAGGCGCGCGCCCCAGCAGTGGGAACATTATACGCTGATTATGCTTATACTCATGCTACATGGTCTTTGATGTACAGACGCCAGCAGGTCAAGCTACCCGAAACTGTCAAATTTTCCCAATCAACCTTGAACCTTAATGCTTTAGAGATAAAGTTGAAAGTCGATTAAAGAAAGTGCTGGCGTCTGTACCACCTTAAACAGCTCTGTATCATTCAGTTTTAATTTAATTGTGACCCTGTCCACACGACGTCTATAACTTAATTAATTAAGCATATTCATAGTTTCAAACACTAATATGACTCGCTCAACTCAGAGCGGAAGAGAGCGTGACCATCCAATACAGACACTCCTTCTCCTTGGACCATATTAATTGCCGAAAGCGCTTCATCAAAGGACCGATTACAGTAACGATCGCCGATTATTCTATAAAAAATCAATATTATTTCGATATATCGATACCATATAAGGTATGACTTCATCTTCTAAATAGAGCCAGGTGCTCACGATTGAGGATCATGAATAAGTCATTAAGGCTCCCCCCTGAACTTGTGACCTATGTCTCTGTTGAACACAATCGTAGAAATAACGTATCGGTTCGCGATGAGCCGCTATTATGCGAAATACTCGTTATTTCATATAATTTTTGAAAGTATGACATTGGTTGTTATTTTTTTGAGTTGTGTAACACTCATTTATCATCGTTACGTAATGTTTGACAGAGTTAGTTATAAGGCTTAATAAGTAGGTGCGTTTGCATGTGTTATTTAAAAATTAAGATTAATATTTTTTTGCACAATATATTCGCAAAAAATCGACTTATGCCTCTCTAAATAATCAAGGTTAATAATCATAAGCGCAGCAATAATACAATCCATATTTTTATAGTACCTACGAAGGACTCCTTCGTAATTTTTTTATGGATAAAACGTACTACAGTGTGACTGAGTTTTTATTAAAGAAAAGAATTGCCTGAATTGCGCTAGTCTGGATTGATGGATCTTGTTAAACTTAACTGAATGTTAATATAAATGTTTGAATACATAATCAGCCTATAACATTCCCACTGCTGGGACACGTGCCTCCTCTCAGTGGATGTATGCCTAATGGTGAAATATGGCTCAGCTTTAATGTATCATAACACCTATTATGTATTACACATATTTGCAAAATATGTCTATACTATTCTAAAGATAACCTACGTGAAGTTAGCATTTCCAGAAGACGATGCATAGTTTTCAGCCAGTATCTTTACTATCAATATAGTTCACATCCACTTCTCTTAGTAAGATATACACAATGCTACTCCACAGATCAGAGGCCGTCTAATAACATCTCATTAAGATCGTTTAGCGGAACAAACAGGCGATGCGCAGTCGATCGGCTGGCTAAACGCTCGATAAATGCTCCATAAATACAGCTGTTGGCATAATAGCACGAGCGATTGAGCCGTGGAAGGGTTCACGTTTTAATGAGGCATTCTAAATAGAAAGAATATTGAAAAGATTTTAAATTTTCAAAGTGTCTTTTAACGGGCTCTCCGGGTTGTGAAAAACTTAGGTAAAGTTGGTTGCAAAATTTAGGTAAAGTTGGTTGCAAAATTTAGGTTAAGTTGGTCGCAAATTGGTAAAGTTTGTCACAAAATTTAGGTACCTAAAGTTGGTCGCAAAGTTTAGTTAGAGTTGGTTGCAAAATTTAGGTGAAGATAGTCGCCAAATAACCGAATGACTCGAACAAACATGGGTCTAACTTTTATCCATTTTTTTAATTGAGTATGTCTCCTAGAACCACACCAAACTTTTAAATTCGAAAAATAGTAGTTTATTCACAAAATCAAGTAATTCTATATCTTCTCAAAGTCATGTTTGTCAATAAATCTCTTAGTGAACCTAATAACCCCTCGTGAACTACATGTTCGGAGCACGTCGGGCTAATTCGTGATGCTTCGGGTGACACAATACTGGATTCAGTTACAAGATGTTACTCTATACTATTGATGGATTCGAACTATTAATTTAGTTTACGATGCTATTTTGTTTAGGTGAATCTGTTATTTCGATTGGAATAGTGGTTTATTTAGTTAGATTTGAGCTTACAAATCTCGGTACATGGGATCATTCCAATGCTTATTGGGGGTTTCCTGAACCGACGTTCACTAGGTGGCAGCACTGAGACGTTAGGTCCTGTCAAAGTGTTAAAGCGCCTATATTTTCTTTAGTCGTGACTGAATGAATGAAAGAAACGAATGATATATTTTATACTAGCTGCGCCCCGCGGTTTCACCCGCATAAGTTTCGATCCCGTGGGAATATCGGGATAAAAAGTATTCTATATGTTAATCCTAGTTATAAACCATCTGTGTGCCAATTTTCATCCAAATCCGTTCAGTAGTTTTTGCGTGAAAGAGTAACAAATATCCATACATCCATACAAACTTTCACGTTTATAATATTAGTAGGATATATGTATCAGAAAGGTGTGGTTTTTAAGGGTATGGTACAGACCATCAAACTTAACCACTTTTTCTATGGGACCAACATCATAATCGCGAAAAAACATAATTAGCTGTACCATACATTTGGGTCAAGTAGGTATTAAGGTTTGTATGTATCCTATATATTAATCCTGGTTATAAACCATCTGTGTGCCAAATTTCATCCAAATCCGTTCACTAGTTTTTGCGTGAAAGAGTAACAAACATCCATCCATCTATCCATCTATACAAACTTTCACGTTTATAATATTAGTAGGATTCATTGTCGAAACGACGACCTTATATCAAAGTGGCGCCAATTAGGGGCATGAATTTTCATGAAAACCTTCAATAGAATGGTCGTTTGTTGCTAACGTAAACGTCACGGCTTGCGTTTGATTCATTAAAACAAAAGAAAAACGAAAATGCAGTAAAAGCTTTTGCTGGTTTAAACTGTTACGAAGCTGCTGTTCTAAAGTTCTCTGCTGCTCTAAACGCGACTGTTATATTTGAGAATCTTTGGCTTGGACGTCATTCATTCGTTTTTTGCGCTGGATATCTGTGGGGCAGGTTTTCCTACTGCGGATGCCAGTCCACAAAGGATTTATTAGATTTTGTAATCTTCATATTCTTAAGGCACCTTTGTGGAAGAGATTTAAATGATTATTATTATTTTAATACAGGCCATAAAATTTAGTCCTATGCGACTTGCAGTCTTGTTTCCCGATGTCTATTAATCAGTCCTTCGATTTCAAGTACATAAATTAAATATTAAGGTACGTTTTTGTCAAGCATGTATAACCCTTAACTCTTTACCTATCTATCTTAAGTTGAAGGCTGATAAGGCAATCTTATCCAAGCAAAAACCACACGATAATGTTTATAAAAGATGGCTATATGTAATTAATACCATATATTCTTGTAGTAGCACCACCATAATAATATATCATATATATACCACTAGCTTTCAAAAGCGTAACCTATAAAAATAACATTCAAATTAAAACTGGTAGTAACATGATCCGGGTTATGCCAAGAATGTACTCTTATTTGACAAATTTATAGAAAAAGCGATATATTTACATAAAATATTAGCGTTGTTTGTATATCTCTCGTATTTTATGTATTTTTGTATTATGTTCTTGTTTTAATTAGCATTAAAAATAAGTGGGTGCGCTTGTGTGTCATTTGTTTTTGTATTTTAGGACTAGGAATGCCCTGTGTCTTTTCTTTTCCTTAAATCATTTAGTCTCAATATATTTATTGCTTTCAAAATGTGAATTTAGGTCGTAGGTTTTACAAAGACATGATCGTTGTCCCTGGCAGGCACAGCAAAGTAAGAGAGGCGAGGACTTTCATTGACTTCTTAGTCAATTTTGTGGTTTGTCGACGACAGCGTCGGTGGCTGCCGTCGACAATTGTATTTGAGCACCGTACTCAAATACTGTAGCGGCGCGTTGTCGACAGCGGGCGTCGACTGTTCCCATGGCCTCTGCTGTTGACGCGTGTCGCTCGTTTTTATGAGCACTTAGTCTTATTCTGTTAGGATCTTCCGAAATAGATAGGTATCACAGATTTCTTATTAAATGATAAACGATTTTATTTTGTGAGCAGGTTTGTACAAACGCTTTTACACGTCAATCATATTTTAAAAACTAGATGTGGTCGACGTTCCCTATCTGACTAGTCTGAGAAGAAAGGCCGAAACAAACCCAGAGTCTCTTTTAAAGTCCAGACATAATCTTCGTCAGATCATATGAATGTATTATTAGTAAAATTAGCTGAATTCTGAAAATATATTTTTTTTTGTTCTAGCGAATGTAGTATTATATGGGATAATGACACAGGTACCATATTATGCTATAAAGAGTTTACAAATGCGGTGAGACAATAGTAATTAAAACAAAATATGGTCATCTTAAAGCACCTGCTTTCAGGACATTCGATGGTGTTTGTGTGCGTGCCACGAATGTCTCCGAGTAGCAGTTTTTAAAAGGCTGTACCATAATTTCTTACAGTTTTGCGATTTTTATCGTTGTTTACGAAAGGCAGACATATTAAATTAGTCATGTTGTATTATCATTTAATTAATAATGATAGTATGATTGCCATTTGGAGTTAAATTATCGATAAATAGTATGCTTAATGTGCTGGAGGAATAACTTAATATTTTACTGTCCACCAGTAGGGATATATGACCAATGTATCTTGAAATGCGGTGGAATTTGGAACTCCGTTTAAAATGTACTAAGTTTGACAGACGTTTGACGTTTTCCTTAGCAAGCAGTGACATCATGAGAGGTCTAGTTAAGTTGGTGTTGCAAAAGTTTTTTAATTGCTATATTATGATCCTAATCAGTTTAATTTCATAATCGGTAGGTAGGTGTGCGATGGCAGCCATTTTATGATATGGTGACTTATTTATTGTTAGAAATGTGGTTTCTAATTTGTGCGAATTTTAATCGCCTGATTGATTTGATTATCTTTGTTAAATTATGCGGAGTTAGAACCTTTATTTTTATTGTAGAAATATTTCGTAACAAAAGATTGCAAAACATGTTTTTGTTGGCGAGAAACATAAACACAACAGTATTTATGTTCTGCGAATCATAAACCAAGCATGAATATTCAAACAATTTGTTAAAATACTTTTAACAACCAGTTAAAACTCCTAGCAACAATCTACATACAAATACGAGCATTACATACACCGCCACAATTTTAATAGCAATTACCCACGATTCACTCTATAAATATTTCACAATACTGTATTGAATATCGGCCAAAAATCCAATCGGTAGACCTCAGGTGACCCGGATGACCCCAGGTCGTGACCCCCGCAGTATTAATTACGTCGCGTGCCATTTCCAATGTTTCTACGCTTGCGCAATGACGTCACATCCGTATAGAGAGGTGATGGGCTGTTTGAGTTTAAATTAGGAATATAAATGTTATTGGTTGGAGGTTTATTGAAAGCTGTTTCTTTGGGATGGTGGTCGTTAGTGTGTTGTGAAGGTTTTCGTTTGATTCTCGTATAGAGTAGAGTGATTCAAGATCTATATTATGAAATTGTTGGCAAAAACGAAGCAATTGTAGCACTGTGGTAGCTATGTATATTATTTGTAATTTACTGAAAAGATAACTCTTAAAGTGAGAGTTCTAATCAATGTGTAAAACAATCTATTTTTTTGCATAATTTTATTTTAAAATTATTTTAAAGCATGACTAAAATGTCATGTCATTTCACTAAAATTATGCACTGATGTCGCCTATCTTGACAATCACAAATCAGCATTATATTCAGCATTATATTATATTATATCTATTATATTAGCAATATAATAGTTAACACTATCAGAAAAATAGAGGTACGTCGAGAGACTGCGTTCCTGATACCTGTCAGTTTCTTACCAAAGAATACGTGTTTTGCGAATTTGATCTTTATTAGCTACTAGAATTGTCGCACTGGCAGGTGTCACGGCCGGACTGTAGGTAAAAACACAATTACAAGATTCGAATGTGAGTTTGATAATCAGTTAGGATTACAATCTGAATAATACTAACCTCTTTGAACAATTCTGCACCAATCAAACCACAAACAAATCGCACAGGTCTCCCATAATTCCTAGTCCTCATATAATTTCATATAATTATCAATTCGCCGGGCTGCCACAGTCACGCGACTATATCGTAAACACTGCGACGGTTATTAGCTATAACGGTTATATTGAAAACTGTTTATTAAACGTTTTTGTTGATAAACGGCGGTATCTCGTAGACTGCTTTTGATATGAAACGGTGTGAGGATGCGTGTGGATTTGGTGGTGTGTCTGATGGACATGCAAGAGAAGTATTTGTTATTCTTTGACGAACCTTCGCCACGGTAGGCTATCGCAGTAAGAGTGACCATTTCGAAATTTTAAAAGCCCTGACGAAAGCCGGTCAAAAATCCGTACATTTATTTTTTAATCTTTCTATTTCAAAAGTCCTTTAAGTTTTTATGTTTTCTAAAAAAAAAAACCCTTTATATGTACTTCATATATATCGAAAAGTCCGAACAAACGACAAGGTCGGACAAATTCCGGATGGGCGGCCAAGAAGCCGGGAATTGTTCGGACTAATGCGGACGGACGGTAAGCCTAATCGTAGCGAAAGATCGGCATATCAATAATTAAAGAATTACGGAGCCGCTAATGTAATCACTGTACAAATGCCAGCAGATCAAGCTACCCGAAACTGTAAAATTTTCCCAATCAACTTTGAACCTTATGCTTTAGCGCTAAAGTTGAAAATCTACTAAAGAAATTTGACAGATTGTAGTAGCTTGATGTGCGCGCTGTATACTAGCACGATAACTTTTTAGTGTGCAAAACATACGAAGAACCACTCCTGCCTTCTGTTATTAACGCTATGGTGGAGGCCAACAGTTAGAAGGTACTCCACTCAGAGTGATGACATCGTGATGACGTAGTGGTGAAAGTGTGGAGGCATCTACATCGACACATGTGAAATACGCATCACACTGATGTCACGCAAAATCCTGCATCGCGCAAGCAGAGTTTACCGCGCAACTAGCATACGTCCCGACATCAATTGGGGCAGTAACCCACCAGTTACAACATCTATCTGGGCGAAGGATCCTCCCTTTTATATGGGGGATGATTGAACTTTACACCCTGTTACTCATATCTCAATAAATGTAAAAATTTAAGTGCTGTCAGTAGGGTTTGTTTTCGTCGGCAGGGTGTTAATACTGAAGTGCATTTTTTATGATATTTCATTATTATAAAACCTAGAACGCACGTATACGAGTAAGTAACTCGGTAATAATTGAAATTATGGGAAAACAGAAATCTAATACCGTTTATGCGAAAGGAAGTGGCAGGCAGTGGTTTGACACTGATTGAAATAAAGCGTATTTAAAATACAACATGAAATCTCGTAGATTATGAAATAAATCACCTTTTTCCGAAATAAAAACGGTGCTTTGTGTGGTCTGTCTGTATCAGAGTGTCTACTCTTTAAGCACGAAATCCGTAGTTCCAGCCGAAGTTACGGGCGTTTCTTTCTACGCATCACCGTCGGATGTAAGATTACTTCGAAGCCCGAACTATGAAAGAATGATGACACGATTTGACAGTTGTCCTTACTCCCGATGTGTTTTTTCCCGGCCGAATAAGTTAATTAATCGGGAGTAGGGTCCATTCCAAAGTATCGTACTACTTTCGTCGGGTCCGAATCATCGTTGACGGAAGTAGAGGGTAGCCCCCCAGGGCCCTACCTCAGTAACCGCCCGAGACTCTCCTTTTCACAGATTCTCTGACGATGACAACATACTAAATCAACGCCTCCAACTCATAAACTAATGATATATACAAAAATACTAGATTTTCATTAGCAAAACGTCTCCAAATAGGAGTTATGGCGTATTGCGTCTGCAGTTAGTACTGTTAGCGTTGCGGGTCGCGTGTGATGTGAGCGGCGCGCCTTGACCCGCACTACGAGCAGGCACATCTCCGCGCGAGGATGTAGGAGGCTGGATGTACCTTCCACTAGATTGCAAATGGAGATAAAATACCTTCTTTTAAAAAAAAAAATATTTTTATTTTACATCTGATAAGGTTTGTATGGTCAATATGACCAGACATCGTACAAGACAGCCAGGTTTGAAAAGGAGAGGTCTTTGCCCAGCAGTGGGACTCAATACGAGTACAGGCAAAAAAAAAAACTTTTAAGTTTTAAGAGTCTCCTTCTCAATTCTCACAGTCAACTGCAACAGAGTAATGGCGCCAGTTTAGCTAGGATTTCCAAAGAATGCGGTGACCGCCACATTGCGTCCGCAATTTACCGTCAAATGACGTTACTGAAACGTTATTGGAAGTAAGTTGGTTTTCCTAGAGAGCGTTTCTTGGCACAGTAAAGTCAAACCACTGCTGCCGCTATGTGCCGGCCACCGCTTAGGCGAAACGTTTTTCAGTTAAATCTGTCAGCAACTACTACTATACTTAAGCATTTACCTACCCACATTATTACCGGTGGCCGTGTTAATATTACCTCCAATTCTAAATAAGGTCCCATGATACAGAGGTATACCGAACTTTTACATAAGACACCTGTCTTCCAAAAACCCCTTGGTTTTCGTCGTGAAAATGCTAAGTGGTAGTTCCGGGATCGTTGATGCCACATCTAGTTCCTTGCATCTACGTTACAAGCGATACCTAACGCAAGTTGAAACCACTTGTGTAACAGTAGTAAAGTGTGCGCACAATAACCATGTTATAGGTCATTTTGTGTAGATGAATACGTAATTAGGAGCCGACCTAGCCGAGCCCACGACTGGCAAACGTCCTACTGTGTTTTTAATGAGCATATTTTACGTATATTTCAAGTGGTTTGGCTGTAATAATTTACGTTGTTTCTTTTGGATTGGATCGTATTATTTGGCTGTGACTACTTCTGTAATCTACCACATGTCTTACGTTGATATTGAAGTTTACAACCAATCAATATTATTATAAGTAGAGCTTGAGTTTAGACTGTGTATGAACCGAATGTTTACACCACAGTAGATCGCCTGTGGTAGGACTGTTTCTTTTTTTAGGGTTCCGTACCTCGAAAAGAAAAAACGGAACACTTATAGGATTACTTTGTAGTCCGTCCGTCCGTCCCTTTTTCTCAGGAACGCGTGGAGGTATCAAGCTGAAATTTATATCAAATACTCAAGTCTACTAACCCTTAGAGCTGTGAAAAACTCAAACTTCTCAGCCAACGCAATCAAAAGATACAGCCGTTTATGCCGCAAATTTCCGCAAATTTTCGACACTCGCAAGGGAATCAAAACCTACAGGGTACTTCCCGCGAACTCAGAATCTTGAAATTTTGTACGAAGCAACGTCTTATAGCACAGATAAAGGAAACATTTTTGAAGACCTATCCATAGATACCCCACAAGTATGGGTTTGATGAAAAAAAAATTCGAGTTTCAGTTTTAAGTATGGGGAACCTCCAAAATTTATTGTTTTTTTTTTTATATTTCTGTGTGAAGATCTAAATGCGGCTCACAGAATACATCTACTTACCAAGTTTCAACAGTATAGTTCTTATAGTTTCGGAAAAAAGTGACACACACACACAGCCAGTTTTTTCGATTTTTCATGATTCGTGATTAGGATTCGACATGTACAGACAGACAGACATGACGAATCCACAAGGGTTCCGTTTTTTGCCATTTGGCTACGGAACCCTAAAAAAAGGAAAATAAAGTTATGGACGATGCATCTTAATATACAGACCATACTTTAGTACTGAGAAGATATCAATTTGTTATGACATACTTATGAGGACCTTTCAAATAAGTGGTTTATAATATGAGCCTTGAGTGTACGTACCTAAACCATATCTAAGCCAAGAGCATGCTCTAAAAAACACTTTATGATTCCAAGTTTATGATTTAGATCGTTAGCTCATATTGAATAGCTGACAATAAAATCTATTTGTCCGTGTGGATCAACTTTATGATAGATGTCTGTAGATAAACTTCAAGTTTATTTGCGATGTCAATAGATTTATTTGTAATACAGGAATGCAGTAAAATGAGGCCATCTTTCATGATGCTGTATTAATTATTGTGGTGTGTGACATTACGCTATTGTGTAAAAGTTAAATGATTTTCATAGCAGTGCCCCTATGCTTTGAAATATACATATATTTAAAACTAGCTTCCGCGCGCGGCTTCGCATGGTACAGTCAGCATCAAAAGTCAATTAACACTGTTACTTTTACAAATCATCTAAATTGATACAAAATGATGTGATACATTGGTTTTCTCTATTTCATGTAATAGCAAAGAGTTAATTATTCTTAAATATCTTATTAATATAAGCTTTTTAAGAATATTTTTCTCAATAATTAAGATTTAAACAACTAAAGTGTTAACCGACTTTTGATGCTGACCGTACGTCCATACGCCTATGTCGTTTCCCAGGGTTCAAAGTATCCTCATACCAAATTTCATCAAAATTGGTTCAGTCGTTTCGGAGATTAGCCAGAACAAACAGACAGACAAAAATTAAAAAAATATGTTTTTTTTTGTTATAAGTACCGTACCGTATATACTTTCATATGAATTTCGTAAAAAGCTGTTATATTGACATTACAAACAGACACTTCAATTTGATTTATTTGTATAGATGAGTTGACACAAAAATTATCCTCAGTGCGCTTATAAAGCCGTATGTTGTTATTACTGTTACTGTTAGCCTGCATCATCACACAGCTAGACAAAGGCCTGTCCCCATGACTTCCAGCTCTTTCGATCCAGGGCTAAGTTAAACCACGGGTCGTTTGTTTTTTCCAGCTCGTCTCACCATCTTCTACGGGGTCTGCCGCGACGCGTGCTGGCTGTATCAGGGCTCCACGTATGTTGGCCCACAGCTCATGTTCATGTTTTTATTAGCCCAATTAAACAAATATCTAAAACAATGAGTTTTTAAGAAGCTTCTTTAATGTCATGCATAATAAATGATGTTTTGCAGCTTGCAGCCAATCAATCATAACAGTTAACATGAGATTGGTTATTAGATTTATAATAAATAAAAAGAAAAAACTAGAAATAACAGCAACCGATCGTAAACAACATATCTCCGCAGAGATGTGACGTCACCAAAACAAACCAGTCTACATAATAAGGCGTTAATCACACTTTATGAATGAAATATGCTCCTTACATAAAAAATAACACATTCAGTTAATCGAAAATCGTATTAATGGCAATGAATGCGCGGGCGCAAGGAATCTCGTATAACAGGCAGCCATTAAGTTTCCCGCGACTGAAGACTTTTTACAGCAATATATACCAACTTTTTGCAGCAATATCACCGTATAAGTGAGCTATGTTTTAAAAATAATGAGTGTGCGCGGTGCGCGTGCGCCGCGGGGCGTTGAATTATGGAGACAACCGTCATAGATCACCCTGTAGGTACTTTCGTCTTTGTTACGCGAGGATAAACGCATTTTTCTTTAATAATCAACAATTTATAGAGTATTAACGTTATTGGACAGTTTTTAAAGCGGCTTCTTAAATATATAAACCTTTTTATAAGGCTTTGTTTTATATTTATTTTGTGATATGTACCGATTTAGGAAGTGTTGCAGCCTTCCTTGTTCGTTCATGGCTATTTTTACTTGTTTGTATGTTCAGTCTAATTATTTATTTATTTATTTGCTACATGTAAAACACTGGTTAGTAGGCATGCATTGAAATTTCATGGCACAGTGTTAAAACATGTACCCTGTAAGGGCACTGCAAATTGTACATAATACTTATTATAATATTGATTCTAATTATTACAATTTACATTATACTAAACACTAACAATTAAATTTAATTACAAAAACCTATTACTTTTTATTTTAACATTTATCATTATTATCCTTCAAATTATTCTTTGCATATCAGTTCTACATACTATGTATGCATGTAGGATTGATATTATTATGTTGCTTGTGATTGCTACCGCTACTGGGGTCAAGTACACGCGTTTCCGAATGCTTAAGAATAATTTCAATTTGTAATATAACTAGCTGTGCCTGCGACTTCGTTCGCGTGCGTGTCGGAAAATAAATTGGATTTCATGGGCTTTTTTTCGCGAAACCCTAATTCATTTTCTTTTTCTAAAATAAAAATAGCTTCAAAAAGTTACTCCTCATAACATTAGCGATCTGCCAGTGAAAGTCCCGTCAAAATCGGTTTAATATAATTGGAGATTAATGAATTATTAATTTAATTTTAGTCAGGACAAAGACAGACATACAAAATGTTTAAGGATTGTTTTTTTGTTATGTTGTTTAATTACCGTATAGACTTTTATATGCATTTAGTAAAAAGCTGTTATTTTGACATTACAAACAGACAGTTCAATTTTATTTGTGTTGATGTATAGATAAAAAGTTGTTATTTTGACGTTACAAAAAGAAAAAAATAAAATAAACAGACACTTCAATTTTATTTATTCGTATAGATAGATTATGCCTGATTCGTAATAGGATAGAGTTGTTGCTGCCTTAGATATATTTATGCTTCCTTTCCCGTTACAACAGTCGGATATTGATAAAAAACGCAAGAATGCAGATAAGGTGAATGAAAGCTTGCCCATTGATAACATTACATAACAAGATTACAAGAACCTAGTTTCCTTAACAACTTCTAAGGAAGACTCTACATAAACAAGCTCACATACTGAATGAAGGCTTTCGCGAATGAAGGAACCAGTCCCTTTAATTAGCCGTACCGATGGCCAGAAAAAAACTTGGACGTACAAATGCACTGGACGTTCATCCTATTGAATCTCAGAGCACAATCTATGGAATCAGTTGTAGACGTGCAAAAACTCTCCGGGTTTGTCATGAATATGTATTAGTTGTAACTGCTAATGACCTCAGCACGCGACCTACCACAATGATGCTAAGTATGATATTTATCAAAAATTTAAAAATTGTCTACATTTTCCTCTTACGACTTTGTGGTTTATTAGCTTAACTTTTGGAAAGCTTACGTGTACCTAATTGCTTTTTGCTAAACGCTTTATTAAACAGTTGGTTTCCCATTTTTGCTGGACTGGATTTTCGGCCTTCTTGTTTTCATGAAAATGGTTTTCATACTGTTCTGTCTTAAATGGTAGGTAGTACTTTGCACTTGTACAGGGCATCTATAATTCAATCCTTTGCTACGAAAACTACTTCATGTTACGTAAGATGCTTTAAATTATCACCACAATTATACTTAACAATTCTTCTTTTATTGTAATTTTTGACGTTCAAAAAGTGACTTTTATCTAAAGAAACAGAGAATTCTATTCAGGACAAGACAATTCAGAGATTATTGTCCTATAAACGTTATTTCTGCCTTTTCGGGGCTCGTGGCTAAATAATAACAGCCGCACGGGACGATCTGCAAGGTTAGGTAACGCTTGACCATTCAATACATACCGAGACCCCTCCGTGCTTCGAAAGCACAAAAATCACGTTAAGCCGTTGGTCCCGGCTGTTATTTGTAGATCTTTGACATTCGTTACGGGTAGTCAAAAGCAACCTTAGTCTGACCTAGTCTTGCCAAAGGGTATCGAGTTACACAATAACTGGGTTGTGGAGGTTAGACAATCATTTAGCAGCATCCGGTAAGACTGGGAGCCGACGCCAACATAGTTGGGCAGATGATGACGTTATCTTTCTGCCAATGAACATACCGCAACTAAACCACTAAGTGTGAACACTGAGGTATGATATATAAATATTTGAGATACGTATAGTATATTCGTATATTATTCGAATCATATTTTTCTGTAACCTAACGCGCTAAGTAGTTATTAGGTGTGAATTTTGAATTATAGGTACTTATAATGATTTATTTAGCGACTGTTGGCGCGGGTTTTTGTTACGGCACTAAATACGTGGTTATAACATTTAAATATTTTATATATCTCACTTTGTAGAATATAATCCTACGATTATATTCTACAAAGTGAGATATATAAACTAAAAACTTTCGCGTTTATAATATTAGTAGAAGTAGTCCTACTAATATTATAAATAAACGCGAAAGTTGGTATGGATGGACGGATGGATGGATGGATGGATGGATGGATGTTTGTTACTCTTTCACGCCAAAACCACTGAACGAATTTGGATGAAATTTAGCACACAGGAAGTTTGTAATCAGGATTAACATATAGGATACTTTTTATCCCGATATTCCCACGGGATCGAAATTTATGCGGGTGAAACCGCGGGGTGCAGCTAGTGTTATATATATTTTTTTCCAAAATTGCTGTATTTTTCCTGTTTGGTTTTCCGGTTTTATGGGATGCTCAACTTTACGTCATTTCTACGACCTTTATTTTTTTGGATGTCTGAGTTATTTTAATATTTCGAATTCGCAACTCGCATTGTTTTTCCTTTGTTCTTATATTTTTACTATTCTTGTCTGTGTCTGGACTGCGTCGTTGGTGTAGTGGTCGTAAACTTTACTGCTGAGCATAAGGTCCTGGGTTCGATTCCCAGGTCGAGCAAAGTGTTATTCGGTTTTTTGTCAGGAAATTCTTAGTAGCTTAGTAGTGTGGATATGTGCCCGGTTGATGGCAATAGGCTCGCCCCCTATCACATGGAACTTAAACATAACTGGCGAAATTCGGGTGTACTATAGGTACAACTCTTCCTGATCCTTCGAGGACTGCAGGCGCGGTGGTATATGTTTCTACCTCAAGCATTGATAATATTGAGTACAAGTAGGTAAAGGCGTTATAGAGAGGTTTCTACAAACCATGCTCCACCTCCTATCCTGCCCTCTGTGTCCCAAAACATGCAGTCAATGTGACCTCTGCGCTGCCACCGACAACGCCGTGGAAGTGGCAAAGTTTTGGGAAAACATCATTTAAAATGAAGTCATTCCATTCCCACACGAAGAAGAAGAAGAGAGGTTTCCATATCTTAATATGTTGGAAAGGGTATTCACAAACTATGAGCTACGTAGAGCAATTTCCCATGACAGTTTCATCAACATTTTTGATTCAGAAACCACAGACGCATAAGTGCCTAATAAATATCATATAGCATATTAAACCGTAGCTTTAATAACTATATCTAATTAGAGACAATTTCCACAATAATAATGCTATCAAGAGTCTTATTCGATATGTCTCATCACGCGTGTCTATGACATATTTATACTCACTCGTATGAACAACAATATGACGGTACCAAGTGACGTGGGAGTGGTGTCTGTTGGGCCATGGTCTGCCATAACGTGGTGGTTAATGGGTGTCGCGATCCCTTGTGCTTGGATGTAGGTGAAGTGGTTAGTTATGTGAGAACGTTCACGAGGAGGTTGCGTGAAGCAGTAAGGTGTTCAAGTTAATTTATTCCTATTTATGTTATTCATTGTTCTAAGTTTGTTTCGGTCTTTCTTCTCAGAGTAGTCGGATAGGAAATACCGAACTCATCTATACAGCAAACTATAATCATGGATTCAGCATTGGTTCTAGACATTAGTGTAGATTTTTTTGTCTGTTATCACAAAAAACAACTGTTTCATAAAAAAAGTGTAATACCTACGCGGTCAAAATGTATGGAAACGCATTTTTTTTATGTTAGCCTACGCTGTCCCACTGCTGGGCAAAGGCCTCCTTCCACTCCTTCCATCTCTCGCGAGCCCGCGCGTCCTCCTTCCAGTTTTGACGGAACCTATCCAGCTCGTCCCGTCATCTCCTACGTGGTCTGCCGCGACCTCGCTTCGCTGTCTCAGGGCACCAATTCTGTGCTATTTGGGCCCACAAATTGTCCGTGATGCGGCAGACATGTCCTGCCCAGTCCCATTTAAGTTGGGCACGTCAGCTATATTTGTTTTGGAGCGCAGTATTGCGTTTCGAAGTCTACTGCGCTCCATTGCTCGATGTTAGTCAAAGACCAAGTTTGTGCACCATAGGTTAAGGCGGGAAGAATATACATGTCCATGAGCCTGCGTTTCAGTGACATAGGCAACTTACCCTTAAATAGATCCTTCAAGGACCAGTACTCTTCCAGGCGTTTTCCGTTCATCTTTTGATTTCTTTATCTTGTCTCGCCTGGAAAGAGACTACTTAGCCCAAATAAAGGTATTCCTGGACATGTTGTATTATCTCCCCGTCTACTTTTATGCTTCTAGGTGTTGTTTCGTAGCTCATAACTTTAGCCTTCGACATAGAATGCATTGCTAAGTTCTTGGAGCATCCGTTCTTTAATTCGTTTCTTTTATAACCGACGAAAATTTTTCACGAATGGTTACAGTTTGCGCACTGGTTAAATCCAGTATTGTTTTAAAACATAATTTTATTTTTGACGTGTTATACAAATAAATATCATTTAGTGACTGCCAATAACCGTCATTGTAGCAGTTGAAGATGCACAGCTTTCGTTATTTTTTTCCCCATGTGAAAATCCTCACGCAGTGGCCGTGTGCCCTTAGAAGATATTATAAAGACAGGAGCTCTCACATCTCCGGTAGACCCCGCCGTGGACCCTTTATGTAATAATCTATTGTTAACTGTCTCTAGAGCTACAATCTTTACTTGAAGCAGTCTAAGTTCCATTTTTAGGCTATTTGAGCCTTTAATTTTTTGTCTTAATAATTTTCATATTGATACACATACGTCGGACTTTAATTTGATGAAAAAAGCAAGTAGGTATTCAGAATACTCGGTAACTCACACTTTTCCTCTCAAATATTTCTAGAACATTACACAAACGATATCTTGTTACGTCGTTCAACAAATTGTTGTGTTCGCATTTGGCTTTGAACGCAAATTACTCGTCTCATGTAATTTGCGTTATTATTTCTGTCGTATTTATGTAAAATACCTGGCATTTTGTCTATTTTTTGTTATAGCAAATCCTTAGATTTATTAGTGAATTGATTTTTAGTGGCCACATCTCTGTCGTGTATTTGCATGTCAATCTAGGTATCAATTATTACTATGGATTGAGTACAATAAAACTAGACAAGGTCCTTCTGGCTGGGAGGAAACCGTTATTTTATTAATTAAGTTGATGTTTATAGTTTGGTGCAGTCATTTCAATTAGTCTCTATTAGTTGGCAATTAATAATTTGCATTGTTATGTAAACAATAGTTTGTAGAGTCAGGATTGTTTGTCAGCACAGAATAGAGTCAAATTCGGGAGTATAAAAAATACATGACACCTGTATTCCCGGAGGGTTAGGCAGACGTGTACCTACAATACATCCACGTTTCACCAGTTATGTTTATGTCCCATGTGACAGGGGGCGAGCCTATAGCCATCAACCAGCACAAATTCAGACTCCAGGCCGTTACTAAGAATTTCCTAATGGAAAACCCAATCACGTCTTTGCCCGACCTGGGCATCGAACCCAGGACCTCACTTTATTAGACGGCAAGGTAGTTGGTCATCACAACCTGTTTAGTTTACATAAAAATTTGTAGAGATTTTTAGCTTTCATTTGGTTATTAAAGATAGTGTAGCGGTATCTATAACGCCAGATGCGAACAACGCGTCATACAGACGTAGACGTCATGAAAATCCTGCATCTCGCAAGCAAAGTTTATCGCGCAAATAGCATACATACAAACTTCTCAACATCAGTCGTTGGGCAATTGCCCGCCAGACAGAACACCCGTCTGGTCGGAGGATCCTACCTTTTCTATGGAGAATGAGTGAACTTTACACCCTGTTCCTCATACCTCTAAAATAGTATTACAGATTTCAGACCAGAACATACCTAAGGGCTCAAACAGTATCTCAAGTACCAGAGGGCTGCGATAAGCCAGTTACTGTATGATTACTATTTGAAACCATTATAAGCATTAATTAGTTGAATTTTACGATTCGTACACAGGCTGATTAGCGGTGATTTTTTAAATTTTTCTTTTCTATATTGTGAGTTGGATCTCCGATAATGGAGTTGGATAGTGCAGTATAGAGAGTAGGAACTTAAACGCATATATACATAAACTCACGCTTCCCACGGGGATAGACAGAAACAACAAAACGCCACCTGCTACAAACCTTACACGCTTTTTTAGCCATTTTTAACTGTTTTAATGGAAGGTTAATTCCCGTAATTAAAAACTTTAAAATCTGGGTGCAATCAGAAGGCCAATTCACATAATTTAAAACGACCATAATCTAGTCGTAGTCTCATCTCGGCGACAAACAAATGTCAAAATTGTAGGAAAATTAGACGTATTTTTGACAGATTGAGACTGAGATCAGACTGTGAACGTTCTTGAAATTACGAGAATTGCCCCTTTGATCTCGGTGACAATCAATAACAAATACTTGAAAAAAATTTAGGAACATTAAATGTATTTTTGATAGATAGAGACTAAGATTAGAATGCGGACGTACTACTTAAAAATAAGGGAATGGTCCCTCTGATGTTTCAGTTCCGTAGCTGCTTCTGTCAAAAATGACGTCATGCTTCTATGCTAGAGGGGACAGTTTAAAGAAAAACCAAAGTCGAGTGCATGAATAGTTTATTTTGTACGTCTCCGTGGAATGTATTCATTACAAACATTTGTTTACGAAATAAAAAAAAACACTCTACCTATATTTATATTTACAAAAAAAAAAACACGTTTGTCAAACAAAGTATTACATTTGAGTATGAATGTGTAGATAATTTCACTACCTTGAGTAAATGGAAATGTATATGAGAGAGAGTTTACATCAACGATATTGAGCAAAAATAGGAATGTTTGTGTCACAATCGAGTATATCCTTTAGCTCCTATCATCTCTTCGTAATATAGAAATGAAAAAGAAACATAGAATTTTATATAAAAAGTTAGGTAACACTCCAAAAGCTAAAAGAGATAATAAGAGTTTCTTTTACAAAATCAATATAAAAGTACAGCCGACAGTCGTGATTAAATAATAGAACTTAGCTACAGATATAGAATACGAAGACTTAGAAATTTAAAAGGCTTCACAATGCACCCGAAGTTAACACTTTACAACCACAAACAACACTTCGAAATTCTACTAGAAATAAATTATATTCCAACTTTTATACAAAAATATATAAGATTCTCTTCTTAGTTATGGAATGTTGCAACACCCGGCTGTTTCCATTTTTTCCAAAAAACAGTAATCATTATCTACAGTAACCTAACTTATACTATACAAAGAATAATTTATTTATTTACATTCGTTTTGTACATAACCTTATACCGGGCTCGCTAAGTACCAATAACATTGTATTTACTAAACATTACTTATTATACGTATTTGGATAGACTCTTTCAAGCGATAACAAATCAAACAACATTCGAGTGTTTGAGCTTAAACAAAAATCACATTCCTCTATACTGGCCTTTGATTCGTTCACTGACGTGCAATACAGTCTATAGTAACGGCACTAGGTGACGCGGCGTGTGACGTCAGACTTTGGTGGTGAGGTCCAGAGGGTGCAGCTTGATCCTCTTTATTTGTGAATATGACACGTCCTCCTCCTCGCTGGCCGAGCCCGCGCCGCTGCCGGACTCCCCGTCATCATTGTCTGGCACTATAACTTCACTGTCGTCTGATCTTCGTCGCGCAGAGCTCGACCTACCATCAGATTTAACTGATAAGTCCATGGGGTTTTCCTGCAGTGGAGATTCAGAGGTTCTCCTCTCAGCCGGAGGCGTCGGAACAAATTCCGCTTCAGAAATCACATCCTCCTGAGGAGTGGGCTGAGTAGACCGCTGTTGTTTTAAAATCTCATCCAGGAAGAAACGTTTGGACGACTCTGTTCGCTCATTGTGGTCGTCGATTCTTACGTCATTGTTGTTCTCAGCAGCTTGTCTTAACGCGGCGTGGTCTAATAGATGTCTTGAGTATATTGGGTGGAAGCCCGGCGGGAACAGCAGCGGGTGGTTGTGGGCGAACGGGCTGAACGGCGGCGGGGGTAAGAAGGGCGAGTGGGGGAAGTGCGGCAAGGAGGCGATGTTGGCGAGGTGGAGGGGGACGTAGCTATCTCTGGGCGGCGTCAGCGGTCTGTCCGGCGGTCGCGACTGTGTAAGTCTGGATTTTTCGTCTAATTTTGGCGAAGACCCGCTTTTATGTGAGTCTGGGGACGCGGAGCAAGGAGGCTTGTAGTCGTCTAAGCCGAGGAGAGCGAGTTCTTCTTTTGACCTTGGTCTCGCGAGTCCTGGGAATAGGTGAGGTGGGAAGGGAGGCGCTAGCGGGTGGTGGGGCGAAGAAGGCACTCTTGGTGGTGACTGGGACTGTGCAGCTTGCTGTTGTTCTTGCAGGAGGCAGTGGATCTTGAACCAGTTGGAGCGGCGTCCGTACCGCGAGCCGGACTTGGACATGCCCACCATGAGGCACTTGCGCAGCCGGCACGCCTTGCACGCCGTGCGGTTCTTCTTGTTGATGACGCATTCTCCGTTGTTTTTGCACTCCGTGATGGAGTTCAGGTTGTTGTAGGAGCGGCCGAAGAAGGACTGGAAAGAGAGAAAAAACTACGTTAATTCATGTAAAATTTTCAATCAAATCAATATATATATATATAATAAATAACTTCCTAGTTTTACAAGAACATACAATAATTAAGAAAACTATTTCCTGAAAGATTAGGTTTATTAACCATTCTTCGTACAAATAAATCTACATGGAACCAAGACAAGGCCTTAGAATTATTCGTTATAATATCTACGAAGTATGACCAACGCACACCTCTCGCCCTCTTAGAGCTGATATTTAGCACTATACGATGAAACAACACATTTCACACTCCCAACATCATAATGAACAACGATCAATTAGCAATTGTTTGTCATATCGTTAATTAACCGCCCGTAAATAACTGTCAGCTCTAAAAGCAATTGCTTTATTTAATTAAATTTAATCAGCAAAACGGGTAGCTACCGGTTGCATGCATATGCATAGTACTCAATTGAATATGTATAATTGATATGATGGCTAAGAATTATGGTCTAGGCCGTGAATAAAATTGAAAATGTGAGGTCGTAGGTTGCTCCTAGCTTACGTTGCTAATTAAAATGACAACGTTATTAATACATATCGCGTTATATGAAGCTCGTTATTGGTGGAATGTGTGGCTGTAGTGTATGTTTTCCTGGTTATGGATTGGAGACCTATGGTGTTGTTTATGAACTATGGTTTGTTGTTTTCAGTTTTGGACAGGAGATTTTGAATGAGACGTAGTTTTTTTTAAATCCACAAACACTTGTTCCGCGTAAGTTGTCCGCACGGCTACATATCAAGCAATACATAGCCAGTATAAGCGGTCTTCTGATTGTACGAAAAACCTATATACAATGCGAGGTCAGCTAAAACTGGAAATGTATAGCTTGATGTGTAGCCGTGTGTACTAACATTCTATGGCTTTTAAAGTCTGAATTTAAAAGCTTTTATTTTATTTATTTATACTTGTATCTAGTGACTGACTGGAAAGAAAAGAAGTAAAGAATATTTGGTTGAAACTTTTTTATTTTTATTGTGGGTCTTTGAAGGTTAATTTGTCTATAGATTAGCATCATGTGAAAATCTATTTTCCCAAAGGGTGGTAGAGGTGAGAGTCAGTAAGAAACCCGTCGTGTCACTATTAAAACAACCGGTCAAGTTTTACACGTTCTTTAACGTGCTAAGATGACATAGAACATTATTTCCTTTCAAGTTCCAATAAATGAGTTTACAAGACTCACTATCAAGACAACTTGGTAAAGTTTGACCTAAACCCGCAGTTACACGGCCGGTTAGCGCCCGCCGGACCGCGTAACTCCGATAGTGAAAACATCGCCTTACAAATGTCGTGTTCATGGTTTAAGACGTCACTTCCGGTCTCCGGTGGATATGGGCCGGTTCGGTTCCGGTCTGCTACACGCGTTTAACTATGGTTTTGTTTTCATTTGACCTTGATTTTCGGCGAATTTGTTACGTAAGTGTGGGCTATTGTTTTAGATTTTTTTTGAGATGAGTATTTGATTGCTGAGATTTTAAGTGCTCGATTTGTTTGATTGTAATCGTTATTGTACTTGATACTGTTCTGTGTTACGAGTTTTTAAGTATTTACAATGTTACGATCTATTCATTTATTGTAGTTTTTCTTAGGTAGGTATGTAGGTATCCTCGTTGTTTTTTGCGGTTATAAAGGAAAAAACCTCGTTGCAATTTAATAATAACAAAAATAAAGCTGGGAAAAGCGTGCTAAAATCCTTCTATAAAACAATCTCAACAGAAAATCAAAGAACAACAAAAACCCCACAAAATAAATGGATAATTTTTATTTCCTATGAAAGTACGACATCACCCCTCTTTTATATCCAATCAATGGTACTCGTATCATACGAACATTTTTGATGTGCACCCGGCGGTCAATAGGAAAATGGGCATTCTCTTTTATAATATTTATATTATATTAAGCGACTGAGCTGTCGGCCAAAACAAAGACTACGTGGAGGCGTGACACAGCTAGAAGGCATCGCGGCAGATCCCGTAGAAGATGGCGGGACGAGCTGGACAAAACAAACGACGAGTGGTCCACTTTAGCTCTGGATCAAAAGAACTGAAAGTAATGGGGAGAGGCCTTTGCCCAACAGTGGGATGATGCAAGCTAACAATAACAGTATATTATATTAAAGCATCAACCACGAATAAGTGCACAGTAACATGAAAAACGAACGTTAACTAAACATACACGCGTTAACATTACCAAAATGGTTGCAAAACGCCACACCGTCACATGAATGACAATCAACTGCCACCTGCTACTGACGCCATGTTGTTTCGGTAAGTGGGACATTCCCGAAATGGATGGAGGAAAATACCCGGTTAGGTATGTGTTTTTTGTTTATTTAACTATAGACACGTTGTAAGTTCTATGTGTATGATTTTTATACACATTACAATTGTGATAAATTAATTTGTTAGTTAACAAACTTATAATAATATAAATAATATGTACTTGTATATAAAAAAAGAGGACAAAGAATCATTGGGCATCAAAAAATCGTCCGCACCGCTGTCAGCCTATTCAAGTTTGTTAGTTGTGCATTGTCAATTTTCATATTTATTCCTGCACAAACACAATGTAGCACACGGTAAAATATGTTTCTTGTTTAAATCAACTAATTCAAATTAAGGCCCATAAACAAGAATTCAATGTCTCTTAACAATACTGAACATTCTTGAAAATATTGGAAACAATTTCAAAATTGATTGGTTAACTTCGCTAAATGCATCAGTAAAATAATTTATTTTCAGTCTTTAAGTTTCATATTTAAATCCTCACGTAATTTCCGAGTTGGCCTTGTAATTGCGAAACTAGACATTCTCATTCTGAAAAATTGACAGTTGAATATGCTAAGAAGTGTTAAGAGTATTATTATTTCTTATGAAATATTACGGTCTTCAACATTTGACCAAGAAATTATACAGCTTATGACCATCTTCAATTTAAAATAAAAGAATAAATTGACCTAAAACTCGGAAACAAAATACCAAGTAAATATGTGTAAAAAATGGCAAAAAAATGTCGGTAAATTTTGGGAAATCCCGGCATGGTGACCCTACAATTGACCAATTGCAGGATCACGTCATAGATGAAGAATTTAAACTGAAACAATGCCATCTTTGAACGTGCTGCGTGCGTGATGCGAATTATACTGCGCGTGCGCGGCGCTGTTCGACATAACATTATCCCAAAGGAAATTATCCCTTAATTTTATGAACATGAGTGTGAATTTACGTTGGCAGTCGAAGTTTTATTTTGGTGATGACATCGCTAATTTAAAAGAAAAGATAATAATTAAATACTTATAAGTACGTTGTGTTATATTGTTATACAATGCTGACTTTTAGTCGTATTTTCTGTATTTGGTATGACTTTGATACATTAGGTAACGAACTAGTAAATGTATTTAGCCTTATATGCCTAAATCGAATGCAGTCCTACCTTTGTTTCTATACTAGAACAAAATTTCTACATTTGTAGCTAAGTCCAGCAAAGTACAGTCGCACGCAGCTGCAATCGACAATCCCACACGCCAACATATTTAAATCGTTTAAAGTAATTAAAGTAAAGTGTCGTCCAATGATTCAATATGATATTTAAATTAATTGAGTAGATAAAAGCGAGGGGAATCGCAGCCGTCGTATGCGTTATATTAATTGCATCATTATGTTTTATTCTAAGGTACAGGTCGGTACACAAATGTTTCGAAGATTTTTGTAATTAGATAGAGACATTAATGTTGATTTATGTACTGGCAGCACTTGAAATATCTGACCTGAACAAAGAGTGGCATTTAAAATAATTATTGAGTTAGTAAATAACAACAATGGTTGTTATTAACTTCAATAGTACCTATTTGTTGTATTCAAAAAAGGTGATAATTAATTTGGTGTTCTTGGACTCATTCAATTATATTAATTATCAATTAAAAATTACATTGGTTGCGCGCCAGATCTCGTTTTTACAAAACTATTAAAAGAATTTATAAACCTGGAAAGATTTACGAGACTCGTCTTTATATAATAATATTAATTGCTGCAAATATTTTTTTTAAAACAATGCGAAGACTTTTTTTCTGTTTCTAAGTCTAATGTATAGGTACTAACCAAATGGACTACACTTATGGGTCCGAGATAATTTTTTTTAAAAATCTGGTTCACTCCAAATATTGTTTCTTTTTTTTTCTTTGCCAATGGCTAAATAATAACAGCCGCACAGGTCGATCGATCAGGTTAAGCTACGCTTGCCGCGGTTGGTCTGCGGATGGGTGACCATCTTGCATACCGAGACCCCTCCGTGCCTCGGAAAGCACGTTAGGCCGTTGGTCCCGGCTGTCATTCGTGGATCTTTAACAGGCGTTACGGGTAGTCAGAAGCTCGAAAGTCTGACAACCAGTGTTACCAAGGGGTATCGTATTACCCCGTAACTGGGTTGTGAAGGTCAGATAGGCAGTCGCTCCATGTAAAATACTGGTATTCAGCTGCATCCGGTTAGACTGGAAGCCGACCCCAATATAGCTGGGAAAAGGCTAGGCATATGATAATGTATGTTTCCTTTTTTTTGTTGATTTTTTTGTATTGAAAGTAATTTAATGAAAATAAGCTTGACTATATTATGAAAAATAAAATGAAGGACTTTAATCCAAAAACCTCAGCAGCACATTATGCCCTCATAAGCCGCCGTGCACCGTTGTGCATGTGACAGTACCTGTAGTTAATAATCAGTATGTGCATAAATTGGCTGCGTTGCGCAAGAGTCGCGGGCGGCGCCGGGCGACGGGTGAAGTTACGAGCGACCTGGCCGCAGCCACCTATGACCTGCGCGCGCGCCGCTTACCTACAGGTGGGGGGATAGATGATAAGGGTGGGTGCTGATGGCTCAGGAGTTACGGTTATGTTTTTTTGATATGTCGTGTAAAAAAGAGTAAATAAAAATTTTGGAAAATTGTTTGTGGAGAAACTGAAAGCTTCAGTGGATCTAAAGAGGAAAATAAGATACCATACCATGTACTTCAAAGTATAAACGAATTAAAATGACTATTTTAGGATTTCAGTGTAATGGATTTTCAAGCAATGATAGTGAATTTATGAAACCTCTTTATAAACCATTTCAAACAACCATGCAGCTACAAATATATTATTTCTAAGTATAAAACACAACAGTGCAGAAAGTTCTCTCAACAAAAAACAATATATTTCAGTTCCTAGTCCGCAATTGTACACTAAGCACTAGCTCGCGGTCATAAAAGCAAAGGATGCGCGGGCGCATCGCTGGCAAGAGGTGAACGTAAGAGAACAATAAATTATCCGTTGCTAGGCAACGCGGGCGACTGACGAAACGTGAACACTATTGTTTTTGCTAGACCTTTGATTTTGTTAAAGATTTTACTAGGAACCGTTTGAATTGTGGTCACCTTAGTTCGATTGACAGTTCAGAGAGGCAATTCTCGTAATTTAAAATGTTCAAAATCTAGTCGCAATCTCATCTCAGCGACAAACAAATGTCAAAAACTTGTCAAAATGTAGGGAAATTTGAGGTTTGAACTGGAAATGTGAGATTGAGACTGAGATCAGACTGTGAACGTTCTTAAAATTACGAGAATTGCCCCTCTGACGTCATTCTTAATCTGTCAAAAAATACTTCTAATTTCCCTACATTTTGACAAGTTTTTGACATTTGTTTGTCGCTGAGATGAGATAGCGACTAGATTTTGAACTTTTTAAATTACGAGAATTGGCCTTCTGGAATTTAACTAAAAAGGTTAATGATTTTGGATAGATTTATTAAGTATTATAGTAGGTGCTACTATGTTTATCTATAAACTTTGTTCTCATATTACTTACACGTGGTAATATGATTTTGTAGCAATATTAATTACAGAAGTTATGGTTGATGTAGGCTACTATCACTAGATGGCGTTAGTTGTTCTAATATTGAAACTAGTTGCAAAGCAGCTTTTCAGTAAAGTATACTTCGTTGTGCCATTTCGGTACCTAAAGGGGTTCTTTATGAAAGAGGCCTCCCCGAGTGACGTACCCTCCGATCTTTATTCTGTCGATTGGCTAATCCTTTCACCACGATGGCAAATGTAAGTCCCAATCGGCCATCGACACGCTAAGAAGAAGGCATCACGCTAAGAAGATTTATGTGTCTATTTTATTCGTTTATTGATATGACTGTAATCTTCCATTCTGTTAAGGGCCATCTTGTATTGTAGGCTTAAATAATCCTATAGGTATTTAATGAATGTACCGTTTATGTTGCAAATATCAAGTTGTATTAGAGCGACCCACACTAACATTTTTATGGTTTGTTTATTATTTATGGCCCATTCGGTGATAAGATTTAATGGACCAATAATAGCGCTGCTGAAGGACAGTTATTTCACGCTCTTTAACCCTTTGGATAACGATCTTACTCGATATTGTCAGACCACCATCATAGCAAGACATGTCATCATCTGCCGAGCCTTTTCCCAACTTTGTTGGAGTCAGCTTCCAGGTCCACCGGATGCAGCTGAATACCAGTATTTTACATGGAGCGACTGCCTATCTGGCCTCCATAACCCAGATACTGGGTAATCTGGTTGTCACTGGCTGGACTGGTTGTCAGACTTTCGGGCTTCTGATTACCCGTAACGACTGTCAAAGATCCACGAATGACAGCGGGGACCAACGGCTTCACGTGCTTTTCCGAGGCACGGAGGGGTATGTAAAGATGGTCACCCCGGACCAACCAAAAAAAAAAAAATGTATATAAGTAGTTTATCAGCCATCTTGTTACCATAACACAAGCATTAGGTTGCTTAGCTTGGGACTAGATGGCGCTGTGTGAAATGTCCAGGGATATTATTATTATTATTATTAACCACGGCAAGCGTAGCTTAGCCTGATCAATTGACCCGCGCGGCTGCTTATATTTAGCCTCTATATGTAACATCATATTGTTTCAACATTGCGGCAAGATCTGTCATAATGGGACAAGTGTCTTGTCGTATGCATCATAATGACATGGCACACATCTGGCTGGGGCTGATGGATAAGCTATTCTATTATTTATTTATATATACTTTATTGTACACCAGAAAATACATAACAAAAAAAAAAAATACGATCATCACTACAAAACATACAATGGGCGGCCTTATCGCTTTCTGCGATCTTTTCCAGACAATGTTAGAATGGACAGTGATTGCGTGGATATATATCATTATAATTAACTATACCTACAAAATTCTCCTGTACTAGAAACCGTAGCAGAAGCTGGGACTAAAATCCCCACCACCGTGGGTGTTTTAATAACCCATTAATAAGCCTAACAAACTTAAATTTCCTCAAACGACACGCTGGTGCCGCGAAAATTTATAGTATCATACCCATAACCCATGAGATACGGCCCTATGTGCACTAAAACTGGTCTTTTAGTCCTCATCGCAACAAAATGTGGCGCCATAACTTTGTAGTGGCGCTTTATGGTGTATTAATAGGTGATGGACCCCACAGGTTTATGGGGATTACTTTGTACGTCATTGTAAGTATATAACGTATGGTTTGATGTGGAAGCTATGAGCCGGTGGACTGTCGAGAGGAAGAGTGGTGGTATATGGAGAGATTTCATTTAGGGATTTGATTTGTCTATGGGTTGTGGTATTTAATTTTGTTTTTTTTTTTGTCTATGAGTTTTTCTTGTCAGTATAGCTTTTGCTAGTTATGATTATAATGAAAGGTTGACGTTGAAAGGTGTTAAGACATCTTGTTCATCAAAAACCGTTGAAAGAGTGTTCGAAATTGGTCATAACTTGACTTGGACTATGGTTTAATTACTAAGATTGATTCAGTTTTTCAATTTTCAATATCAATCTTTTAATATTTCAGTTATTAAGACTAGACTAGACAAGCTAGAGGCAAATTGGTGATCTTAACTAATCCACCCATTGTTATACTATCAAGGAAAACTTTAAAATAAAATACCGTCTCATCACAATGCAAATCATAATTTAACACATGATTCATTTTGTTATATCGATTTTCGATGCAATTTTTTATCGATAAGTGTGACAAATCGAGTGAAGACCCCGTGTGGACTTTCCAAATGAACCGTTGGCAACATCACGCACGCGAAACAAGCGTGAGAACGAGCAGATAACATTAACAACATCAAATTTTGACCTTTCTCCTACTGTGGTGACCCGTACCAATACCATTTTGCACTCCTTCAACTTCAAGATCATCAATAACGAACCTTAACCCTACTTGACAAGCCTTAAAATTGATTGCCACGGGGTTTTTTCGATGGTAAAGTGATGTTGGCTCGAAACGCGAGCGCGTGTCATCCCGCGTTTGCGTTCGGAAGCACTGACCTGCACCGCACCGCGATGTTTTGATTGGCTCTGACATTCAAATACAATCGATTATTCGTTTAATTTGAATCGATACCGCTCGTGATTTGCTCGTCGGGGAAATCGACGTTCACATTCGAAATTGGAACATTTTATTTTTTTATTTAAATGCCTAGACTATGATGATGATACACTTCTCAGAATTCGAATTGAGAATACAGTCGTTTGAGAGTTACAAATGTTGCCAGGATGAAATAAATAGGATGTGTGAGTTAAGATGACCGATATAAATTCACCTGTTAATATTTAATTACTGACCTATCAATTTACGTTAAGAGTTACACAATAGCTGACGTTATTAACAACAATAGATCCTTGAACCCGGCACAATCGTATAAATTATGCAACAATACTAATCGTACAACATGTCCGACGGACGCCGCTGCAGATTTCGTGACGGGAATAAAAATTTTTGCCATGCTCCAATAAGTTGATCGGTGTGCCAACTGCGTTGCGTCCGTTGACAATTTCGACACGAAACCTCTCTAAAACAATGACAATCATTAACTGGCCTGCCAATCAATTGTCGACTAGAAATTAATGATTTAAAATTCAAATTCGCGTGACTAATCTTCACCGATCGATACAAATAAAACAAGACCGTACACGCAAAAGTGAGTAAGTGCAAATTTGAATCGATTGCGGGCGCTGCGGAATCGAGACGAATCGATTCACCCCGTGAATTGTATTGCAAAGTGAATAGGCGGTGTGTCGCTACTGTGACGGCCGTTGCGGCAAATGAACCGTTTTATATTGATCTCGTTTTTAATTGATACCTTGTCGGTGCAAGGTTGTAGGCTAAACAAATATTGATAATGTCATTACTGTAATGTTGTTTAAAGTAGATGTTAAAATGACAGCTCTAGATTATCGAGTCGAATGGTTATGCACCGTTAAATTGAAGACTCTTCAGTAACCTGTATTTGTATTTCACAATGTGAATCTCATGTCAAGCAAGACCGTCTCCCATCGGGAAGCCCATACGCAAATGAGCATATACCCAAGTAGGTACTTATTACTTACATTAACGAGTTGCAATTACCGTACATAAAAAGTCACATACCTAATCAAGCAATACTTTTTCACAGATCCCGCGCCAAGCGAATCCAATTAAAGCCTAACCAGCACTTACTCGAACATCTAATTGAAAACTAATTAACTCAATATAGGTCATTATCGATTTAAATATAATTAAACATATAGAATCATTAAAGCCAATTAAAATAGTCCTATTAATTAGCCGACGAGGCTATTAAGGTTTATTCTTTTCGCTTAAGGTTTCACGTTGACAAATTACGCGCGCGGTGCCTTTCATGGCGAGTTCGTGGCGAGAGGGCAATTGTCTTCGTACAATACGATTACACACACAGATAATTCTAGAAAAACCTTTAAAAGCAAATTAGAGAATGATTTATTACTGAACGGGTTACGAAATGTAACTGAGCGGTGCCGTTTAGGGTGTGTGTAGATGGTTCGGGTTTTGGCAGTGGTGTGGTCTGAATTTTAGTAAAAATGTATCGTTTTTGTGTGATTTTTTTGTAAATCTTAATACTACTGTTAGTTGCTTTTGGTTTTTAGGAAAACTTTTAAAAAGTCTTTAAACGGGGCAACTTAAAACTACATCAAACAGTTTAAGAGCTGCTCTACACAATGCCGTTCTAACTTTTTGCTATTTATACATAGGTAGATCCTACTTTCAGGAGTCGCGTATATTCTTCTTTTAATCTGACCAAACAGGCTGATGATACTTAACCCAATTATTACATCACACTATTCCACTGGCCACAACCTCGCTATACACGAGTCCTAACCGTCAAATATCTTTTCCGCCAGTGTTTCCCGATCGCGTGCCGTACCGCAATTTAAATGTGCTCCAAATTTGAAAATAATTCGTTTCGCCCCGATGACGCGCGGCCGTGCGAATTAGAACGTTTATTGGATGCGCTTTTGACAGTGACAACCTTGTTCTGATGTTTGACAATTATGTTTTATTATCTGTGGATTTTCCCACTCTTTCGTATCCCCACATCAGCTTTTTGGAATTCAAAAAAGTTCTAGGTTTCAATGTAGTACAGTCACATAGGTACGGTTGTAAAACAACATAAGTTGCAAGATTCCTTTCCTCGTATCTCGCAACAGAATTCCCTTAAAATAAATCTGTAGAAAACCTAAAAAGCGAGTATTCCTATCCAGCAATCGACGATTCACCATCAAAGGACAGAAGGTGAACTAAAAAAGATATCAACAGTATAGTTACGGGTAGCGGTGGGTTCAGACGGCTAGCTAATGGCAGCCGTGATTGATGTTGATCGCCTGTCCTCGGCAAAAACGTGTGAACCCGGCTTAGTGGCTGTGCTCCAATTATTGTGTAACTCTTGGTTGCTCTGTACGTTATCATTACGGTTGCTGCTTTATGAGGTGAGCTGAGGTGAAGGATTGTTTAACACGAGCGGCCTTAGAGAGATTAGTTTCATCGAAAGAACTAGTGAAATAGGTATGAATGCTGTCGTTTACATAGTTGCAAAGAGTGGCTGCAAGAAATTCGTTTGGGACGAAGTTTAGAGGTATACTTAATTTGTTTGTAATAAATAGACTACATTTTTCATAACTTTCCACATCATAACATCATATTAGAGATTACCACCGTAGATCTCATCCCTGCCTCTGGGCTGGATTGAGGTCAAGAGTGAGCCCATTGTCAATAAAAAAAAAAAAAACCATCAAAACGACCAAATCATGGAAAAAAGGTTTCTACTTTTATTTCATGGTTTATTTTATGATTGCGTACATCATACATCCCAATCACCAAAAACCAACGTCTACCACAAACAATTCATCGTTACTAACCCAAATAACCACGGCCCATTACCCAGTAACCAGCAGATAACCATCATAGTAACCCAAAGGTTTATGGTGTACCAAGCAACGTTGCCAAACCGCCACTTAAGTTCACGAGCCGGAAAATAGTCGACGAAATATCGAAACTGATTTAGAATCCATTTTGAAAATACTACGCAACTCTATGAGAGATCTGGGTTAAAAATTTGCCCGTGAAATTATTTAAACGAGTGCTGAAAATTGGTTTGATTAGTGTCCATCTTGGATTTAGATGGCTAGGTTTGAAAAGTAGAGGTGCTGGTGAGAATTTGGTGTTTGAAGGGTTTCGTAGGTGTCTGTGGAGTACCCTTCCATCCTGCGCCGCATGCCCTGTCACCTGTGTACTTGGCGATCTTATGCCTGCATCAGTGAGCGGAGTTCGCTCAGCTAAATTTTGGGTCAGATATGTTTGAACTTTTTGCCATCGATATGCTAAGAAGAAATAGGTGCCTAATGAGGCATTTCATTTTGGTGGTGTAGATGTCTATTATTATGCGATATTAACCATTTCAATCAGCTATGCTGACCTGCTGGTTGTCAACCTTTTTAAAAAAAAGGTGCCGTTGTCATTGAAATGAAATAACTGTCCAGGAAGAATTGGCAGATTTAGAAGATGTTGCAGGTAGTGATCTATTCCTGGGGATACTGTGGAAAAGGGACAAGTAACCCAATGAAACGGGTAACTAAGCTAAATAGTATATAAATGATTATTATTTTGTAAGTAGTATGTTTTTTTTTTGTGGATGGGAAATCATCAAATGACCCCTGCCGCTCTGGGCGCAGCGGAAGGGATTGTCAGACTCTTACGTACTAAAACCCACCCGTGTTCTTTCCTGAGCCCTTTATGTTCCAGGGCAGCGGTAACCCTTTCGGACGATCCCGCTACGTACAAACACTTTTACACGTCAATCATATTTTAAAACTAGATGAGGTCGGCGTTTCCTATCTGACTAGTCTGAGAAGAAAGGCCGAAACAAACTCGGAGGTCACAGTCTCTTTTAAAGTCCAGACATAATCTTGGTCAGATCATATGAAGACCATGTAGATCGATGTCCTTTTTTTTTTTTTCAGGATGGGAAGTCATCAAATGACTCCTCCCGTTCTGGGTGGAGCAGAAAGGAGTGTCAGACTCTTACTGACTAAAACCCACCCGTGTTCCTTCCTTAGCCCTTTATGTTCCAGGGCAGCGGTAACCCTTTCGGACGATCTCGCTACCCTGGCAGATCGATGTCTGAGATGGTCTTTTGAGGAGAGAACCATACAGATTGAGAGGACCTGTCCAGTCAGTGCTAGATATAAGCAAGTGGTTAATCATGAGCATTCAATTAAATTCTGAGCAGATGCGGTTGAATAGCTTTTAAATACTTAAAATACACTGCATCAAGTACTCACAGTAAATGACTAAAACATACAAAAAATAAATCTATCAAGCAACAAGCACAACAATCAACCGTTCAGTCCGTGGGTTCGAGTCGCGTGCGACGTATTTACATACAAACGGGTGCGCGGGCGCACGCCACAGTTAATTACACGACACGAGACAAATTGACGACCGCCCGCTAACGATCACCGCTAACCACTGAGCTCAAGGGATAAAATAGCTCTTATGTTTTAATTAAGTAGTTGTGCAGGAACTTCAGTTTAATGCCTATAATATTTTCTTAAGGCATGTAAAAATAGAAAATAATTAGGTATATTTAGTAGCATCTGATGGGCGTTTAACAGCATGTTATACAGGTTTTTATTAATATTAATTTTACGTTGTCTAGACCGATTTGTCTTGTCGATCTTAACCCATCCATGACCCGAATCTATCTTTACTTAAATCGATTTGTCAATTTCAGAAAAACCAATCGCTTTTTCCTTTTATATAACCTACTTAATTAACCCAAAATCGAGTTGGTTACATAACCTTGGTAGCCATTGTGACTCGAGACATCCTGAGCTGGTATCCACCCTTGCACAAGCCATTGTCGGTCAGTTCCACTTGCATTCATACAAATTGTTGTTGCGCAAGAAGGAAATTGTCGTTTGTATGGACTAGTGGGTTTAGTACGGTTCGCCCTTGTTAGAGTAAATGTAGCGGAGGATTGATTGCTAATCGAGAATTGTTTAACAGAATTGAACGAGATTTTCTTTAGGTGCGCTGTTTTCAGAGCATATTGTGTATGAAATAAGGAGACTTTGATAACTTGCGTTTTATATGAAAATAATACTAATCTACTACGAGCTATTGCAGGCAAAGTCCTCTTCTCATGCAGAGAAGGCATGCAATACCAATTGCTTAAGGAGGATTGGAGGTTAGGTTAGCAAGCTCTTTTCTTTGTTACAAAGTCCAGGTTTCCTAAGACTGTTTTCCTGTAACGTATGTAAGTGTTTACTTAGTTTGTATTAAATGAATATTAATTTTCTGAAGATTTATTAGTGTACGTTTGCGGAAGGTGTTAAATAGTGTGAGACACGCGATTCACCCGAAAACTAACCTCATTTATTACGCATCAACAAAAAAGTATAACGGATGATTATGCGTGTTGATCGAATTATCGGTGTGCATCTCCCGGACATAGTCGATATCTACACATTGGCACGTTTATCTGCGGCTTACGAATCCCTTATATTCAAAACAATAAAGTTTACAGTTGCTCAGTTATGATGCAGTAACAGTGGTAGGGCTGAGGATGGATCGAGTTAGAGTCGGAATTAAAGCAATTATCGATATTAATAATCGATCACGGAATGTATTTTTTTTACATAAACATTTGGGTTTTTGGACGATGTAGCGGCTTTGGCGCGTTTTTTAGCATTTTTCCACTATTGAAATCTATGCCATAATTTATTTTTTACATTAATTACATTTGCTACATCCAAAAACCTTTAAAACACATCAGAATGTCACCGCGCAATTTTTCATTTGGCAACCAAATTAGAATTAGAACATTAATCAGATGTTCCATATCGATAAAGTTGGTCTTACTAATTATATTTGAATAAGGTGTCAATCGATTTATCGTCATTTTAATGAAGTCACGCAAAGTTTATAAATCGCCATTTATAGCTGACGAGAAGTTTTAATTATGTGTTCATGTTTATTGAAGAAAGGTTGAAGACCTCTGCTATTGTATTTATTGGTTTCTGGTCAGGCCTCGTGCCTTGAATGAGGTCGGGCTGGGGTTTCAAGGTCCTGGGTTGGGATTCTGGATGTAGCTACTTTAAATATATGTTTGGATTCTTATTCGAAGGGTCAAAAAAATGTGTTTTTGTGACACGAAAGTGGCGCAGCAAGTCTGAAATCGCCAACCCATCGTGAGCAAGCGTGGTGATCAATGCTCGTGCCTACTCTGTGTGGGAAGAGTTTTTTTGCCCTACAGTGGGACAATAATATGCTGGTATTATAATGTTTTTTCTTTCTTTCTTTCTTTCTATCTCACTGGTGTTAAAGTTAAATCACGTAGCTATATTAATATTGAAGTATTTCTTCACTAAACAAATAAACATAACATGGTTTTGTTATTTTAAGCCATTAACGTTTAATAAACGCCCGTTTGCAACAACCAATTGTCCTTGATACGATTGTTGAAATTTACATTTCCGATTTTCTGTTTTCATTTCCTAATAATTAGAACGAATCGCATAACTTTACTTTAGAAAATAAGTGCCTGTTGAATTTAATGATTACACAGATTTTTAATTACTGCCCGGTTTGTACTGCATTTTTACCGTTATTGTATCTTTAAGAGGAGAATTACCTTTTCTAATCTAGAATGTGAAGTACTTTGGTCTCTTACTAACTAATTTACTACGAAAAAAGCTCTTGTTCCTAAATATAGTGTAGTAGCATAGTCAGATTATAATGTTCCCACTGCTAGCACACAGGCCTCCTCTCGGCCGATGAGCCGTAATCCACCACGCGGGCCCAGTGCGTGTTGGTAGATGTCACATGTCTTAGAATTTTTGGTTCTAGGACATGCCGGTTTTCTCACGATGTTTTCCTACACCGTTTAGAGAGTAGTGATGATCAATAATTTAAACAAAGTAGAGTGCTTCTCTGGGTTCAAACCTACGACCTACAGCTTCGTCTAATTCTGATTATTAAAAGGTCCATATTTTAGTATAGTGACACGTTGTAGTTAATCCATCTAATAAACTAAGTCAAACTGCGATCAGCAAGATGATGTTTTTCTTGATAGCAATAGCATTATTCCAAAAAGAACTGTCTTTGAAGAAGTCTGAGAAAATCATATTAGATACTTAGTAGAAGTTCTCTGGCTACGTTTTCAGGTTAACGACACATTTGAACACGTTCAATGTTACACGTGGCTTTACCTCCATAAACTTTGATTATTACCGTTTCGGAAACTTTCACTCTTTGTGACCCACGATCATTAGTTTTCATGGCTATAGGTAGGTACTTTCAGCAACTGAAGACCATAAGAAGTTAAACACGAGGCGAGGAGTCGTACCTACACCGTTTACTTTTAACATTCTTTAGGTACTTCATCAAGTAGGGAAGGGCGATTAAGAGGACTGTATTTTAAAGTCCATGGAGTTTCTTGCCTATTCTTCTCCACAGAGATCTACGTTTTAGAATGGGCTACTTACTAGCTTCAACTTTTTGACTAACTAACCGACCTTTTGACAATTCAAAAGTGCCTGTAAATGGTTTAATGTTTGAGATCATGCCTAAAAGCACTTTTTTGAGTTCATTTTGAAATTAACATACATTATATAATTTGATATTTACCTTGCATCCTTCGCAAGTGAACGCGCCGAAATGAAACCCGGCTGCCGGCTCCCCGCAGACTTTGCACTTTTGGTTCATCTGGAATAGATAGGAGAATATGGTTAGATGTGGTACAAATGGCTTACACGACAATCGCTCATGACAGGTATGGGTACAAGGTTGCAGTATCATAAATTAGTTGGGTCTGATTGTAATTTTAATGGTAAGGGTTTCGAAAAGGGGATGAAAACGTCAGAAATATTGGAAAAAGGATAATAAGCAAAAAAGTTTAATGTTGTCATGAAATAAATGGATGTACAATATTAGAGGGCCTTAGATTCATCTACGGATTAGGCTAAATATCAAGGTAAAATGGAAAATAAACATTTAAAAAGAAGAATATTTTTTTTACAAAGTAAGAAAAAGCATTTAAAAAATACACTCGCAGCGCGCACTGAACTAACCAATATTGTTGCTCTTATCGCTCGACATAAACGAATATGCAACTGAAAATCCGCCACAGAAACCCAATTCACTGTTAATATGCCGTGACCGAGATCGGCCATTTTCCAATCAGTCATTTAGTTGTTAATTTCGAAGAGCATGGGGCATGTTATTGGTTGCATATGCGATAAAATCGTTTTGTATGTATCGATTAAACGATATTAATTGTTGCGATTTATTTCATATGCGGTACGTGTCGCGCTCTACGCGTTCTATATTTGAAAACTTACTGCGTCGCATTTAGATAAGTTTTTTTTTCTAATAATATACGCATTGACACATTAAATTCTTTTTTATATGTGTGATTAGCGATTGTCTTTTTTACGATCGTGTTATGTGTCACCATTCGTGTTTTTTCTTGCCATATGAGGTAAGCAGACCACAAACTGAATGCCTACAGTCAATCCGTCGGCATCGCTCAAAGTCGTCAGCAAAAAAACGTAAAAAACTTTAACATTTGCATAAAATTCAGAATGAATAAACTTTAATATGCATAAATGAACAATTTTAATTAAATCGAACTTACTTTTTATAAAAAGACGGCTGTTTCGTATAAAAATAACAATAAAGTCGTAAGTAGTGCCTTTCTTGTCATCGCGGGAGTTATCGTTATGGCGGTATCTCATTATAATGGTTCTTTCAACGGTTTTTACACTTTTTTAAGCTCGTAATATAATGTAATGTGCATTATAAATCCAGAAAAAGTCTGTTATTAACGAAATTATGTGATTAACACTGAAAATATGTAAGAGTTGAAGTAAAAGGTGGAGTTACGAGCTGACAGCTACCATGTAACGATGGCCACAATGTCAGGTCGTAAAAGGATTCCGGGCGTGTTGGGGATCCTTGGGCAAGCCAAACTAATGTGTCATTTGGGATCCATTTATTTATTCGCGCACAATAAAGTAATTTGTAAAAGTATGGCTGGTGTCGTCATCACCATTTGTATACTTAGTGTAGCGATTTTCTGACTCAAACTCAGTGCGTATCATAATGAGTTCTCAGGAATAAATTGGGTTCATATATTTCGATTCCAGTAGTCAAAAGCCTAAAAGCCTGACAAACCAAGGGGTATCGTTAGCCAGTAACTGGGTTGTGGAGGTCAGAAAGCAGCCGCTCCATGTAAAATACTGGTATTCAGCTGCATCGGTTATACTGGAAGCTGACACCAGCGTGGTTGTGTAATAGACTTGGATTTGGATTTGGTTTCCTCATTGCCTTTTACGTCAGTTATTCACATTTTATCAGGTTGTCATCGACGTTGATGACATCTTGGCATTAGAATGAATGTCATAGTTTGGATAAAGGGTATTTACCTTTATTTCTGTCGGATGCCTAGTGTGATTCAGGATCTTTAAAGGACCTATAAATGCCTGTCTACCAAAGAGGCTGAAATAACTTTGTGCAAATGATCCACAATTTAAAAAGTCTCCAATCTTATCCCACTGCTGGACGTGATTCCTAATTGTACTTTTACATACGGAATCTCAATTGAATTAACTGAAACTCTAACCAAACGTTGAAACAAGTCCCGCGCGTCAGTGTGATAGTAATCGGAGAGAATATACTGCGATGCGAAATATGAAGAAAGCATTTTGGGTTAACTTGTTTTTTAAGTAATTAAAGTTTATGTTATGAGGCGCCTAACTGTATGTGGGAAAATACTGTAAGGTACACCGATATTATTTAAGAAAACTGTTGAACACTTTAAGTATAAAAGGCTAAGCTATGATAACAATGCTTGGACATTGGCAAAAAAAATCAATAATTTAGGCTGTAATAAAAGAGCCTCCAAGATATTTATGTTCGCTTAGTGCACCCAGCGGGGTAGTTGCGTAACACACTGTTAGTAGCAATAGATTTCATTTTGACAGTTCAACAATATTCATTGCGTTATTTACGTTGTTGTGCAGACACATTTTTCGAAGATATGAAGCAATGGATTAGCAATATCCTTCAAAATGGTTCAGATTGAGATTGATAGTGTGTACGTTAGGGTTGACGCAATTAGGGCGCAGGTTAGTCAGCTCCAATGCCAAACTCGCTGACTTGCTACCACAGAGTTTGCAATTCTAGCAAGATGGAAGAAAATCCAATAACATCCAGTAACATAGAAATCAGACATTGCCAAAGCCAGCTAAAAACATTTCCCCTAAAAACCAAAAACATTTCCAATACTACACAATTGCAAACGTACAAAACATCGCGAGATTTATCCGAAGACACGGGAATAAACTTTGAGAAAATTCCCGAGATTCCAATCGGGACAAAACGAACAAAGGCGAGTTGGCAACGAAGTAATCCGTTTATCTAGCAAGCGGGGATCGGCAGAGATGCAGGTGGATGCGTACGCGCAGGGTAACAAGGGACTGGGGACTTAAAACGTTAGAAACGCTAAAATAGTGAAGGGTTTTTTTAAGACTTGGACTTACTTAAATACTGAATTGAACACAGCCTTATGTGTGTGACTGTGTTAGTACGTATATGCTTAATCAGATCAGGAAGTTTCAAAGGTTGGTGTCAGTATAAGAATGAATCCGAGTAGGTAGTAATTGTAAAGTCCTTCAAGCTGTACCGTTTTTTGAGCAGGTGTGCTTATAAAACACTCTAAATTGTGTTTTTTTTTTCAACGCTGTTATTTCAGTGTCAATAGCATAGGCCCCTTTCACGGTTGTGGGTGAACAGTCTGACAGTAATTTTACTATCTTTTTAACTTGTTCTAAAGTTTGTGGGTGGGATGAGCTAGACTCCTTCAACAGAACATGGAAGCTTTAAATAAGAGAAACGTGGAAAGAGATTAGGAAGGCGTTTGCCCTGCCGCGGAACACCACAGGCTTTTAATAATAAGCATAATAAAGGTTCACAACATCACTTTTCATAACAAGCCTTCATCTTTCCCATACTATCAAAATATAAAGTGGTATAACATTATAATAATTAAACTCTCGACGCTACTTCCCCTGTTCCAAGTCGACGTCAACGTGAAGTAAATCACGCAGCATGCGACCGTCGCCTATCGCTCCTCGAATCGTGCGCAGCTCTAAATTAGAACAAGGGCTTTCAGGGGTCAGCAGAGTTTCAGGTAATGTTGTTTTTTTTTGAAAATTAGGTAACGTTTTATGGCTATTATTTGGTTTATTAGCAGCAGAATGCTAGCTATACGAGAGTATATTTATGTACTACAGTGTCCTCCAAAAGTTAATTGACAATTTTCAGCTGTGATGCCACCTTAAGAGTTTTTTGGTAAATAGTAATGTTAACAGGTAAACCCTTAGGATTCATATTTAGTCATAGGTTGGTAGGTAGAATCAGTCAATAAAAACGTTGTCGTGTACAGTTCAAACTAGAATTTAAAAACATAGCTGAAGTGGAAAAATGTCAACTCACTTTTTGAGGGCCCTGTAAGTAGGCAAGTGTAGTGTAGTGTAGTGTGGTCAGTATAGTCACTTACGTCTTAATGATAGTAAAATCGAAGTATTCTGATTCAAATATAACTATTGTAAAAAGATAAAGAATTTGACAGCATGTATGTAGGTGTGAACAATTAAACTTCATTCCTTTATTGTATAGGTAATTTAGGAATGATCGCTAGCTCAGTTTGATGTGTTACTTATCTGTGACACAAATATAGTATGTTTATATCAAGATCACCACAGATTAAATGGTGATGTCACAGTATTGCGCACATAGGGATCGATTTCAATAATCACCGCACCACATCACGTAATCACCGATAATTGGCCCAATCAACCGCATCCATAAAGGTTGGATCACTTTTGAGTAATTATCATATTTTTAATATAAAAGGAACAAAAACGAATGGCCTGTGATTTTTCATATGTGCCATATGAAAAAAAAAAAAATGATTTAAAAACAGCGATTCAAATTGTCCAATGAAGGGATAATTGGATCGAAAAGTTTGTCATTGACTGTCCGTGACGTGTGTATAAAAAATTATATTTTAATTTTAACACGTCAAGGTCAATAAACTCAAAATTCAGCGCCGGCGCACACGGAGCGAATAATCTCGATATCCGTCCGTGTAACTCGACGCTACAGATCGATTCCCTTACTACATGACTTAATTAATTCTCGCTTGCGTTCATCTTTTTAGGGCACTCCTTAGATGAAATAATACAACGCAAAACCAACCACAATAGCTTAAAATAAAGTTGATATTACAGTGAATCAATTTGGAGTTTATTCAAGCAAATAAATTGAATGCTCATGACAAGTCTCGAGTCGCGAAAGCTTCGCAGTCGAAATGGCTGTCACCGTTGTCAGTCCGTCTCCAATCATATATCTCGTTTATAATCTGGAAATGCAATTAGCATATTAATCGCTTCATATTTCGATGATTAAAACCATCGTTTTATTTAAATCGATTTCATTTTGATTTATATTCGAATGGGATGCCGGATTTAAATCCAAACATGTGTGATTAGTTATTATTATTATGACTAGTTAATTTTAGTATAATACCCATTCTGTGTTTTAATAAAAATCAATTGGGACGATTTAATTTGTTAACAAGTATTATAATCTGATAATTTTAATGGCCGCCCGCGCCGATTCACTGGCATTGCCGTCATCACGCTAGCTGGAAGTCTATTGAGACAAAATCGATAGTTAAATCCCTGAATGCGCAGGAGACGGTAACCGCACTCTCTTCTTAAAATATATCATTTCATAACATTTATTAACACCGGCTTCTGTATAAATTATATCGTAAATCGCTTCACAGCAACGTGTCGATATTACAATCTTTAGAATCATTTCCAGAAATCATCTTTAGCATGAAACATCGTGGCGAAATCCATTAAATACTGAATATGTGCACTCCTAAAGACATTAAATCTTGTACTGCAGGAGGACCAATTTCCGCACTAACGGTCGCACTTTAAATCAAAATCATCGGTTTATAGGTTCCATTAATCGTAATACACATGTTTTTGTATAGATCGAGATTACGTACCAACACACGAGAGAACATTATTTATGTAATAAACAGAACGGTAGACGGAGATGAGTTAATCAGCGAATTAACGCACACAAAAACACTGAACTTTAAATGCCACGCAGCACCAACTGTGGTGTGAATTGCAATAAATTGTAACAAATCCGTGTACACTATGCTATAAACATCTCAAGATACTGCTTATAGGGTAGAGCTTCTAAATCTACATATTTAAACGTACCCGGGGCAGAACAGCGGACTGTACGAGTTTCCTGTAACGGTACGAATATTAATATCCGTAGTGTCGACTACATTTCACACCAGATTGTCTTCAAGACATGCTTTCAGAGCTTCATCAATAACTTCATTGCTGTGTGCCTGATATAAGACAAGTTTATATTCTTATTCGAGGGTCACTTCCTCTAATGGTGCGCGTACTATATATATAGCTACATATATCTTAGTCCAGAACTGTCGATGTTACGGTAGACATGTTATTTGTATCGTGTGAAAGACGACGCGGCCTGTCATTTGGCGTGACCACCATTATCGATGCGGCTCGGCGGTGACCTCGTGGGAATGTATGGGGTTTATGGGATTCTGAAGCAGGGTTAACAGGTGCATTTGTGGAGGCAAGCTCTGACTGATGGGATGTCGTAATGGTGGAATGAAGTGGTGTCTGTGATGTTATTCCTGTAGAAGATTGTGGCTTCTTAGATAGTGTTTGGATTAGAAATGTTATTTGAGATTTTGTGGCTGTATTCGTTTTTGGAGATGATGGTGGATTTAAAAGAGTTAAATTAAACGAGTCTTCCAAAATATCTTGAACAGTTAAATCAGAAGGTAATCACTTGCTACAATTTTAATCGTGATGTTACAAAAAGAACACCGTATCTAAAATCTAAACTAGATATCACAATATACATACATGAAGCTAGTAGACATGTTTTATCCGATGCATAAACTTGTATTTTGACGGGCACACGTCACAGCTGTCATACGGCCGTAGTTCACCACGAACGTGAAACTAATTTGATACTACATTAATGTAATGGTTAGACATTTGAAAACCTTTGATCCGAAACATGTTATAGTATGAGAAATATTTAGAGCATATTTTTTGCTTGAAGACTGTTGGAGAAGATTGCTTAGATATACATATGAGTACATTGAGTTTTTGTGGTAATAATTTACTCATGAACACTCGTGTAGTAGATAATGTTGACGTAAAAGTTAAAACGAGAATTGTTTTGAATACAAATGGTAAAGAGTGCTCATCGAATTTTTCGTGACATCGCCAAGCGGTTGGTTGACTCTTCACGTGACCAGAAGGCTGGCCTATTTTTAGCCCAAAGAATCAGCATTGCCATCCAACGTGGTAATGCTGCCAGCCTTTTGGGCACTTATCCCATTGACAGTGATGCGGACGAATTTTTTGATGCCCAATGAGCTCCTGCTTTTTTCTATATTTTTTCGTATTATATACTTGTATATAATTGTATATAGTATATATTAGTGTTAGTTGATATTTGTTTAATAATAAAATAAATAAATTAATAAAAAAAAAACTGTAAAGATAAAAATAACACAGATAAAAAAGGAGACAGTCTGAATACTATTTCCAATCTATTTGATATAGAGCATGATATAGAAGTAACTAAACAGAAAGAACTCAATAATCTCCATCGAATTGAAATAGAAAGAAAAGCAGCCAATACTCAAAGAACCCCATATTTTCCTCCAATTCCCATAGCTTACCAGAACAGGCAAGGTTCTCACAAAGACAAGTACAAGCAGAGTTATAAGTGAGCGAGACGAATGTGTAATGGCGCGGGAACCGAACCGGTGAGGCTACGGAGGACAAAACATGGAGAGAAAATGTATTTAAGCTGAGTTGGATATTAGATCAAAGTGAGGGTTATTGTCAAATAGACGAGGAGTTTATGTTGATGATTTTGCTGTTTTTTGAATGATTATGGTTGAAGATAACATTATTTTTGTTTTTGATTTAATTTTTAATTCGAATATTTGAAGTGAGTACAGAAACCATTTTTTTGATATATCATTTAAGTAATTAAAATTAGTTTTTTCAAGTGCTCTGAATATATTTAACGTACTTCTCAATTATATTTAACGTAAAAGTCAAAATTAAATCCCTCTACCATCTCTACATTACGTTGCTGGCTCTACATAGAGTCGGCTCTACTCTTGATTTCGTTTTGATAGGTGTTAATTTGTCATGCTCTTGTGATTCACGCACATTACACCTGTTAACCGTAACAATATTATTACGAGCCGTCTGTTTGTCTGTCCGTATGTCATCTTGAAAACTATACTAAATTGCTAAGTTACTTTTGCAGATAACGAGGTTTTTATTTGAAGTATGATTGTGGGTTGAAGAAGTATTGTAACTAAATGAATTATGGACGCATAATTTCCTGCAGAATGAACAGTCACACATGAATGAATGGTGAGTCGTAAAAGTCAAGAACAGGATATGATAATAATGAGGTTTATTGATTTTATCGATAAAGTTATTAACTAAATCACGATTATTGATCATGATTATAAAGACAGCTATAATACTAAACGCAACAACACTTCTGTTGGCAATTTTTTGAATAAATACAATTTCAAAAACGTTAAACATAATGTCACTCCGCATCATTAGCTGGCGTTACAAAACAGAACTAATGAAGTCGAAGTAAACGCAACGAAATAAAATAAGCAACAAATCTAAAGCGCACTGCGCAAGGACATCAAAAGGACCGAAGTTCAAAGGTACTCCTGCGCATCGAAACGTGTACAAATGTCCAATTAAATTGATCAATCGGTACACGCAGCTTCAATTAGTGTAATACCATGTGGCGAACAGTTCAATTAATATTGCCATTTTAATTGGTCTAGGTTTACGAAGACCTACTGAAATGTGTATGTAAATTATCAAGATTATTTCTGGAGAGATAAGTAGGTAATTTTTTTATTTGTAAAGTGCTTCGTTCTGTAAATGCTACTAGTATTCAATTAAAACTGCGTAGGTTGTAGGTAGTGCATAGATATTTTTAGCTAATTAACTTTGCTGAGAGCATCTGGATTGTGTAAGCTGTTGGATGATTATAGCTTGAATAGATCAGTAACTCCGGTTTTAATTATTTCAAAGATAATTTTATCAAATTAGAAAAAAGTCCAGTAGGTACGAGAAAAATCATTTGCCATGTTAAAAATCTAGTTTCATTCGAAAATAAACATTAAACAATAATCTTAATGCACACACCAATAGATTGATCACAAACAATTTAATTACAAAGGCTGCTCACCACTCGTTCATTCACTCACTCAATCAATCACTCTCGTTCATTCGTTCACGAACATGGCGCATTCATTGTGTGCACGTGTTACAGTAATTAATTGTAATTTGTAATTAATACTTGGCGCTAAAGCGTTTTTTCCGCGCTGCTTGAGCGTTTGTTACACTAATATGATAATTGACGGTTGATGGGGAAATTGCTAAGTTCCTTTATTATATTTCAAGTAATTATACTTGAAAGTTAATTGAGTATGAAAGAAATATGAGAAGCTATGAAAAAAAAAAAAAATTTTTTCTTTCTTTCTTTTATACAAGGCTGGATACACACCTCATGCATGATAATAAATGAATTATGAATTATGATGCATGAGGTGTGGCACATATTTTAGATTAAAAATATCAGAATATTTTTTCTCACGTCTGCACAAAATGTCACTGCGCAATATTGTAAACTCATCTCGTAAAATGTTACCATAACCTATAATATTGTTAATGATGAATGAAATAAAGATTTGAAAAGAGATATGCAACGAAAAGGTCATCAATAAAAAATGGGCACACACAACCTCAACGATTTTTCATTTGATTATTTGTCATATCAAAAGGGGCTCAACTCTGATCTTAAACGATTCCGTTAACCAATCGATTATCGATAAAAACGGATGATTAATCGTTCCTAATTGATATAATTCATCCCTTTTGGCAGTGGGACGTCTGTCACGTGACTTGTCAGCGTGACACGCGATTTTTTGACAGCCCGTGACAAATTGTTGTGACAAAATATTTCAACAGTTGCGTCAATCGGTATTGGAACAACCCTCATTATATGGAATCCCACGTAGCTCGACAATTATAACATTTCTCCCTTCGAGATATTTCACTCTTATAACATTGTGATAAAATTCAAAATATAACAGAAAACCGTTTTCGCGATTGTAGTTCAAAAGTAGAATGCAAAGGGATCAATGACGTTGCGCAATCAATTCAAATTTTTGGAATTCGAATGAATGAATTTGAGTTTGGAATTGTAGACGGTTATTGATCATTTTTGAGCGAGACATGTTTAGCATTCGGTGACTTGGAACTTGGAATATGCATATGGCGTGCGTTTTGAAAGAATTAAATTTATTTTCAAAAGAAAAATGTTTCAACGACATCTGCTCAACAGTGCGGAATGACAAACATGATTTGGCGAATACTTTAAAAGTAACAGTTAGTTAAATAAATTATTTCTGTCTTTTAAAATGAACATTGGTAATTTTAACGTTCACTGAATTGCTATACATGTGACACGTGCTATTGCGGCTATATATTTCTGTGAAAGTTAAAATTGAATACCTATATACTTTTGATACAGCTGACATCTATGACGAAAACATCAAACGGATATTCCCGACATAACTTATCTTCCCATCAACGATTACCAGCGAAAAATCAAAGAGAATTAATTCATTAACCTCTATAGAGCCATCAGATGTCTCTTAAAATTGTCAATAGACGGACAAATCCCATTATGTTAGATACGGATTTAAATAATAGACTAGATTAGACCTTTCTACATCTATTATTATTATTGTTAAGTTCGGCGCCGACCTTTGACTCTGGAATCAAATCGATGAGTGGTACATTCGGAGTATTATGATGTGCCGCGGCTTCACTTGACTAGTTTTTTTGTTATTACTGCTATTGTTTGATGTAAGGTATACTTTGCTAGGTTTTAAGGAGGAGTTTTGTTAGCGCGTTTTTTTTTAAATAAGTTGTGTTGATAAAGTTGGCAGATTAGTTTTGTGCTGATGTAAAATAAAGTAGAACTCTCGAATTAATCATAAGACAGTTCTTGTGGCTTTAAGTAAATATATCACTACTATCAAACAATGAAATCTGTTAAAAAGACCAAGTTGAAATAGCTTCAACAACGACTAATCGCACCAGCAGAACAGTACCTTAAGCCGAACTGGACGTAATGCTTAGTCACCGGCTCGCTTCCCATGACAAGTGACCTGTGTTTCTGTGGCTATCTTAGTGGAGCATCGCGATGTTAGCGATAGCGATATGTAGCGATACTATTTGTGAAATAGATCCTTTATTAGATGGTGCTAGACGATTAAAGGAAAATAGAGGACCAGCAAGGGAAGATGCTGATTTTATATGTGTATTTTGTTGTGTAGTGATTTTTCTTTGGTACCGCCATTATATTCAAGCCAGCTTTTCTATATATTTGTTCATTACCAGTGATGAATTTATTTGATAAGAAATCTTTTCGTCCGACAGCATGATTACAGTCAGCTACGGTTTACGAAAGAGTCTTATTATTAATTCATTTACATCAAAAGATTTCAACCAGAGACAAGCGTATCTAAAATCTAATAAGCATTTTCATAGCTAATGAGAGATAGAAACGGTAATAAAATCCGTATAATATTAAAATGATTCCTTTTAATTTGGGCGACAGCTGCTTCATTACACTAATATCCAATCCACTACACCCGGAAAACGATCAAATGACATCACTGACAAATCTAATTTAAAAACATGAATATATTACTACTATGAAGTCGTCAAAGTAAGTGACTGTCAAGCGTGTCATTGTCAGTCACAATGGCTGCACCGAACCGATTCAATTCATAATCGGATCGGAATACAATGATACCGATGCCCACGCAATCAAGTACGTTCGGTAACGTTGAAAAGTATTATGTAGTGTTTTGGACTGATTAATCAATTAATTTCCATCTAATAGAAACCCGTGCTGAAGTCAAGTGGTATTGTTTATTATGTGTCGGTGTATTTGGTACACCTGAGCAGCGGTGGCCTGGTGGTATCAGCCCCGATTTACGAGTTGTAGGTCGTACGTTCGAACCCAGGCAGGCGCTTTAGTTTGTGTAAATAATTTCATCAACATTGCTCTCAAAACGGTGAAGGAAGTCGAGAGAAAACCGGCATGTCCTAATACCAAAAAATTCGAAGACATATGACATCTACCAACCCGCACTGGACCCGTATGGTAGACTAACAGCCCACCCCCTCTCGAAGAGAGGCGGCCTGTGTCCCAGCAGTGAGAACATTATAGGCTGATTATGCATATGTCACTAGGAGGCGGGTATGACTGTTCGGATGTTCTAGGTATTAAATGGCCTCAGTATCTATCTACATGAATATGTATATTAACAGGTATTGGATAAGTCATGATTTCTTTATAGTTTAAGGCTTAAACAATACTGTCAAACAGCTGGCACTCAAATCAATAAGCTTCAATATTATGGTTTCAAGTGAATTGAACAAGCAGGTTTTGTGAATACCAGCCGCGAAGTAAGAACGTTTTCCTTTAGTTTTTACTGTCATAATAATAATAAACCTTTTCCATTCAGATCAAAGAATGAAAGTAACGTATGAATGCTCGACCTTTTGCACAAGTCGTAAGACTTAACTCAGGAAATGGTTTGTATTGGTGCAGGCTAACTCTTTACTCTTTATGACGAACATTACTACACATCAAACAATGAGAATATCGCAACAAGCTAGTCGGCCGACTTCAAATATCCAAACACAAAACACTATTTATTAACAATACAAGCTCATTAATTCAAATAGAAGAAGAAATTAACATGCAAAAATTTGCAATAACAACAGTTACGGAAATAGTTAAAGTTAAAAGTCTGATCAGCGCTGCACCGCTTCGGGCATAAACCTAAAAGTTCGCGAATAGTAAAACAATTTGCACTAAAAAGGTTTAACAATGAGTAATTGAGTCGGGCGTGCGAGTAAAAAAACGCAAGTGTCGGCACATGAAAGGACAAAGGCAGCCTGCGCGCGCGCCGAAACAAATGCCGTCGTAAAACAGATCTATTCGCAGAAAAGAAATTTTGCACAAGTTACGCTTTAGCGAAGCATTGTTCTGGCCTTTAGAGTCAGCGCTTGACGTAAAGCCGCTGAGAAAATGTTGCTTTCATAGCTACCAGTGCTTACTGTAAGACAGATCTAAGTACGTCTGTACTATCACGCTTATGGCTAACAGGTGCAGCAGTAACTAATACTGTGGAAGCAGCTGAAAGCATGTTTGAAGAAAATGTGCAGTTTAAATGTATACGAATACATTGTGTGATGAACGCAGAAGGAATATATCTACGCCGTATTCCAATTTGAATAAATCAAAGTAAAGACTTGTAGCTTTAGTAAAGTTTTCAATATTCATTATACACTATTTTCCTTACTGAAGCTGTTGTTGTATGTTGTCTCAAGACCATTGATCATTGCAGTCTAGTAAGTAGCCTTTGATCATCAGTGTGCAGGCTGCTATTGATAGACACGACGATGTAAATGACTTATTCCAAATTCTTACCTGCGTCGAAAATGATCAATATCCAAGTATTTATAGATCTCGATATCAGCCCATTGACAGATGACGTCACCCCAAAAAGCCGGATCCTCGACAGATAGGTATAGCGGGCACGCGCCGCGCATGCGTGCAACGCTGACGAACGATTGGTCGATGTCGCCCCGCCTCGCGTTGCGCAAGCGACGCACGTTATCGTTCACTCGGGCTCGACAATTAGTTGTTAATGTCGAACTGGTTTTAAACGATGTTACAAGTCTCTAAAGGGTTTGGATTTTGACGAGCCTTCAGACCAATTACGAATCAAGAGTTGAATTTAAAGTTTAAACCGACAAATTCTGAAGGAATTCATCTCATTAATTGAACTAACCTATTATGTAAACTGTATCTTTTTTTTTTGAATCTATAGGTGCACTATAGGTATATACAAATAAATAAAATTAAAGTGTCTGTTTGTAATGTCAAAATAACAGCTTTTTACTCAATACATATGAAAGTAAATACGGTACACAACACAATAAAAAATGTCAACAAAAACTGTGTCTTAGGCTTATTTTAGAAAAGAAAAGAAATAACGAAAATCAAAAGGTATTAATGTCATGCAAACGAAGTCGCAGGCAACAACTAGTAACACGTAAAGTAGATCCATAGGCTGTTAAAAACCTAACACACTGATATCACACTATTATAAAGACTGCCGTAAAGCAAATCCTCCATTTCAACAGTAGATGTAATTAGCGCGCTCGCTAATAGAAACTAGTTTCATTTCATTGTATTACAAGAAAATAATACCTAATTAGATGCACGTAGGTACTCGAATGACCAACAATTACATATGTTAGCCTCTATAACCAGTCGGGTGCATATGTAAGCAAGGTGCATAAGTTTATGAGCATATATTTCGCTTTATAAATAACAGATACGTACAATTGTTAGAAAATTATAGTTTGACTAAACGGAATGTGGGGACTCGTGCACGTAAAGTAAGATACATACTTGCGTTATGTATAATAATGTGTATTCAATATGCATGGGTTTTCATATTATCGTATGGTAATTATAAAATTACAAAGAATGTGGAAGACATATACAGTGTGGCAGGGACATCGACGCGCTACTTGCTACCATAGATTCAGAACCAAAGTTGTAATTGTCCGTCGGTTATTACAAAAAAAAAATTGCTGGGTCATATTTTTGACGGCGTAAGTATTGCACTTTTATATGATATTCATATTTCTATTCGATAACCAACCGACAAACAATTTCTATGATAGAGAGTCTAGAATCATGTGCTGAATTCATAGTTACAATTTGCGCGTCGATGTCCCTGCCTATGTTAGTAGGAATCATTATTATGCCGACTTTAGGGTCAAGATAACTGCGTAGGAAGCGAGTGTCGATAAAAAAAGTTTTGTAGTTCTAGGCAATCTCACAAAAAATGGATACAATAAGACATATCGCTATATAATAGTGACACAAAAACATATCCTTCTCTTAAACCTCGCTTCAAAGGCAAAGCCGCAGAAAACCGAAGAAAAACGTGGTGACAGGCCGCCATATTCCATAACGTGACATTTCCATGATCCATTTCCCACGCGTGGGCAATATTAAAATGCATTAGACAACACACTCGTATAGAATATATCGCGATCTAGATCACACAGTGCCGCCGCAATAAGTCATAGATCGATCGATGGATCAATATGGATGAGGGGCGCCCGGGATGCGCGCGCATTCAACTGTCACCGCTCGTGCGCTTGCGCCGCGAATTCGAATTCATAAATAGAACGTCGGATTTAATGTATTTATATATAAAATTGTGTTTGTTCGCTGGTTTGTGGAAGCTTTTATTATATAGTTTCTGTCACATTTTTAGTCAAGGAAGCTTAAATTTGACCTCACGACATTATTAGAATAATCTAATTTACACTGCCGTGCAAATAAATTATGCCATTCATCATTGTAAAAGTTTTTATAAGTTTCTTGATTTCTTGACATTATTTGTAGACGCCAACGGACGCAATCATGACGACAAATCATTAATAATGTAACGTCTACACCTAATAGTCTTTTTTTTTAAGTAACTTTGCTTACGGTATCATGCTGCATAAACATTAGTATTTATGTAAAACATAAGTCAATCACACTGAATTAATATCAACATAAAAGTGTAATAATTTAAGTAATTTAGAATTCAAATATGCAGCAAATGTTACTTAATTAACTAATTTGATTGAGATAATCATGACAGAAATAGCTTATCGAATAATTTTCGTGACATAAACATCCTATTTGACTCTGTGTGGTCTTCAAGAGAGAATGGCTTTCTTAATTTAATCGTATATGCATTAGAAAAGGATGCATATTTCAGTGTGTGCAGCTATTTCATTTACATACCAACAGTATACTCTGGATATCGTACTGGAAAAATGTGCCTGACGTTAACTTCTAATGACCTAAACATCCTTGCAGCAATATAACAGAAAAATATACCACATTTAGCTCCAAATTACAGTGTCGATTTCTATAAGACAAAGGCCACAAAATGTGCGGATTGTGAAATATCCCATGAGGTCAGAAGACGTTTAGTTGCATGTACTTACCCGACCTTGTGTCACATCGGAACATTTGCCGTCGACAACCTTCGCTGGCTAATAACGAGTCATCAAATTCTTATTACGACATTAAATAATATCAATGTTGTGTGTCAGTCGGGTTGAACGCCAGTGTACGGGCTTGTAGGAAATTGTGTGTTACATTGTAGTGCTTAGGAATCTTTGAATATTTGTGGTGACCTTTTATTTTTGCGCTGAAGTGCATTCGTGCGAGGACGCCTAAGAAGGTATAACCTTGGAAAAATATGGTTTAGTTGGTATTCTTTTCGGAATGTTAGAAATAAATGTTTTACCCAATAAAGAAGTGGATTGCTAAGCACTACAAAATATTGTATTTGGGAAGGACGAAAGAAAATAATATTCTTGAACAGCGGAGCAAAAACCATATTCAGTTCGAACATAGGAATTAAAAAGACGGATAGGTCATTGGTAATCTCTTGATCGCTGTTACCTATACGGATTGCTTTATTGCAGTAAACACGCTGATAATCATAAAGCTGCAAAACCTTGATCCTTGGAGCATATCTAATGCGGAGTTTCCATCATGCTCTACATGCAAAAACCATCCTATTAATACAGCATTAGTATTCTAGCTATTATTACTATTAAATCATAGCAAAGGATGTTACTACTTAGCCCGACATGATTGAGAAACCGTCCTTTATTTCCGATTTATGTGTTCGGCAGCCGAGTCCGACCGTGTGGAAGCGACCCGTCCGGGAAACGGTGATGCAAATGTTCGGCGCAGTGTCAAGATAGTGTGTACAGGCTGTTTGATTGTTGGTTGTGGGTTCTTCATACTTCAGAATCTTAATCTTCTGTTCAGAATTTTAGATAGTGTCAGGAACAGATTACTTACAACTAGATGCTTCGGTGTGGGCATAAATAAGCTTGGTGTTCGTATTCACCAACACGATGGACTAATCAGGCGAAGGAATCATCGTCCCCTAAATTCTACACGGTGGTAAGGGATGTGCTGGACAGAAACCGGTGGAGGCGGATCATCCGCTCCAGATGCAACTCCGAAGCTGACCACGATCCTCAAAATGAGGGACCGACTACAAGAAGAAAGAGAGTAAGTAAGAATCCGTAAGAATTTCATAGTGTAAATGTAACATCCAATTTACATGGTCTACACATGATATAACCAAGATCTGGACTTTAAAAGAGACTGTGACCTCTGAGTGTGTATTGACCTTTCTTCTCGGAGTAGTCAGATAGGAAGCGCCGAACTCATCTAGTTTTATGTTTTAAAATATGATTGACGTGTAAAAGTGTTTGTACCAACCAACTTATAGAAATAAAATCATTTATAACAAGAAGTAGTAGATGCTAATTTAGGGCAGCCGGTTAGCCATATTCATTTTCACTTCGTGCAAGGCTGCATGCCTGCACCTACAGAGTTAAATGGTGAAAACTCCATATTTATAAACTGTGTTGACTCTTCACTTATTAAAAGTCCCCGAATGAATTGAAGAGATTCGGAAAACGCTGACTTTTAGATCTGCTGAAGATGTGCAAGAAGACGTAGGGCTGATGAACAGAACCGATATTTTTTTCCTATTTGATCGGCAATCAGTTGCAAGACTATAAGCAGATGAGTTGAAGGAAACTGGCGTTTAGGCGAAGAGACCAGTGTCTCGACTGCCTTCTTAGAACACCTCCTTCCTTTTCAGCCAGAACCGCGATATGTCATCAATGCATCTAACATAGGTGCATCATCCCGTACACGATCGAGTGCGGGGACGGTCACGGTGGCTGCGCCCGGACGTGAGGCAAGTGTCGTCCGAGGACGCGACAACTGTGCCAATAACACGTGCACCCACCCTAGCGTGACAGCGTCGCCGGTCGTATGTAGACTGAGGACTTATCAGATATGATTGGATACGTTATGGTTGACTTTGTCATTTCTTCGTCTTACCGTCATCATCATCATCATCAACAGCCCGACGTCATCCACTATTTGGCAATCCCAACGTTCCTGTGCCAGCCTTATCCAGGTTTTACCTCGATAGCAACGATGACGTTTACTCATCTCCTCGTCTGACCGTGCTGCTAAATTGTGTCAGCAGTACTCCCTGTATTGCTGAGACAATTTAGCTGGTCTGCTAATATTTACCATCACCCCGTATTAGGTACTTGAGATTTATAATAACAAAACAGACTTCCTCTCGTACTCCTTCGAGGAAAAGGTGCTATGTTACGTTATGATAATTTAGCAGTGATAGCAAGTATTGCATAGAATGTTTGTAAGAGTGAGCATGAAGGTTAAGGTCTGCTTGGTCCTCATAATCCGAATGATTTGGATTTCAGATCCTCTGACCATCAGTTCCCAATTTTGAATAACTTACCTTAGGTAACCGCACAGCATTGTTTACGCATTAAGTTATAATGTCAAACAGTATCTTCCTCATTCATTCCTCAGTATGCTGCGCATCAGATGGTCCGGTATTAGCATACAATCTAGCGGTGTAGTTTCAATAGACGTTAGTAACTATAACTAACACTACCAAGTGGAGTGAAATAGTGAAATGTATTGAATGCCGCGCGGTTTGCGCTCTACAGTGAGAGAAGGGAATATTACTTTGAAGATCTTTAAACTTTTAAAGTGTTTTTATAAGAGGTTTTAAGTAGATGATGAAGGCATTGTTTGATTGTCGGTTCTTGAGAAATAGTTCACGGCATAAGTGGTTATGAAATTGTATCTTTGAGAGTCCTGAAATCATGGTAGTGCTTTATAAGTAAAACTTAGAGATGATTGGGTTTTAGAAGAATACCAACAATAGACTATAAAGACTTATATTCATAGAACTTCTTCTTCCAATGAGAAACTGGTCTGACGAAATATACCTTTCGCAGAGAAAAGCCAGGAAGAGAATCATTCCTCGCTGAGCTACCCAAATGAATGCCAGTCCCAACCGGTCACTATTGTTGTATTAAGGTGCAACCCAACGCCTACCATAACAGGCCACAACAGGTCAATTACGTGATACCACACAACCTTTACCATCATTCGAAAGCTACTCCTCTTCAACAATGGCCACAAACCAGCACCCTTGTTCAAATATCAGCGAATAACATTCTCTGTGAACGATTTGTGCCCACTGGCGAACGAACCACGCGTGAAAGGTTGGTATCATCCCGCGACCCTCACGGAAACTACCATGCCACTACCTTCGGCCCATGAAAAAGTTGCCCTGACAACCTGAAACGAACCATAGCTACTTCATTATAAAGTTGAATCTTAAATAGCAGGTTAGTGAAGATGACAGCGAATGTGCTAGAGGAATTTGCATCTTGATAGCTGAGAAATAAGGTGGGATGTTGCCTGGTGGTAGTTTTGCACTAGAAAGTCTGACTCGAGTAACCCCAGTCTGGGTCTAGTTGAATAAGTAATAGTAAAACTGATTTGGGATTAAACGGAATTCATTAGAATTATGTTCAGCTGGTTAAGTGTGATTGTGGGTCTATTCACGATTTAAAGGGGTAAACAGGACACTAGGCTGGTTTAGTCTTGTATGTTTGCTATAAATTATGTCATCTAAAAGAAGCGATAGTTTAGCAAAATTAGGAAAAGTTGGTACTTTCTATCACCATACCTATTTCTGTCACAATGCGTATTTGTTTAAAGGGTATATACATAGGTGCGGAGTAAATAAAGGCATATGAGACTTTTTAAATGTAAGGTCAGCAACGCATCGGCAATCTGCTGATATTTTAAATGTCCCATGGGTAGCTGGACCGACGACCTAAAGTAGGTGGCTTGAACAGATTGTATGCGGAAGGCGGAGGACAGGGTGTTGTGGCGCAGCCTGGGAGAGGCCTATGTCCAGCAGTGGACTGCTATAAGCTGAGTTGATTGATTGATTGATGGGTGACTGTAACCACTTTCTATCTCGTGGACCTGCGAGCGATTTCCCAAATGAATGCCACTAAAACAGGCACACCTCTTACTTGCTATCAACTGTATTTTAGTAGGTACCTATTTCGATAAAATCCTCTCCGTTCTCCAACAAAACCATAGTAAATATCTAGATATAATTGTGTACCAATCTAGAATAGTGTTCATAAATAAAAAAATATAAATCAGTTCAGCCATATTTCGCATTATAATTGGTAAAAAGATTTACTATAATTATCTTCTCGGAGACTCATACATCGCGCACAATGTGGAATTACTTTAGTCTCATTGTGGTACTTTGTATTATAATGCTGGTTCTTATTACAGAGTAAGCAGAGTTTATTGTTTTACATATTCGCTTAAGGAATATAGGTTCAGTATGTTGTCATAGTTTCTGTATGAGAAGAGGATTTTGCTCTTAAGCGAGAACAGAGGGGCAATTCTCGTAATTTTAAGACCGTAATTACTCCTCTGACTCGTAATTTTTCTCGTGATTTTATGTATTTAAATATAAGGAAAAGTTACAATTTAAACAATTACACTGCATTGAGAGATGATAGAACCGTCATCAAATATTTCTTACTTTGAACTAATCAGTAACCGTAACCTTTTCGACGGAATATTTCTCTTTTAGTCATGATTTTAAGTACTGAGGAAAGTTTATCTCTAACCAATAAACCTCTTCCAAGTTTATTATTCACTCGCGGCTCTATACCATTTGATTAATAAAAAGGAAAACTAAATGATTACCGAGACCTTTAAATTGAATAACTTATAAAGCTTTAACACGCAGTTTGACATCAATTGAACAGTAATGAAAATCTTGAATTGCACTTGCGGACAGAATAAGTGACCTAAACTTCGTGATACAAAAGTCATGAAATACTTAAGTAATTAACGACTTTACGATACCGTTTCGTATCGTTTTTCATTTCCTTAATTTTATAGTAATAATAATGTTAAGTATACATTTTTTCCAGACGGTTTAGGTTTTAAAATTCATAGAAAAAACGTTACCAAGTTTCTAACATTTCAATATTCACAAGATCATCATCATTTATACCAATTTATTTGGGGTCGATGCAACATGTCTTGTTCTTCCATACTTCTCTATTAGTCGGCATCTCGGTAGTCACCACCTTTCTTGCCATTATCATCTTGCACACAGTCCATCCATCGTTTCTTTTTCAATAACCACAAGAGGGGCTTTTTTCGTAATTTGAAGAACGTTCACAGTCTGATCTCAGCCTCAATCTGCCAAAAATACCTCTGACGTCCCTACATTATTGACATGTTTTTGACATTAATTATCGTTAAGATGAATGCGACTATATTTTGAACGTTTTTAATTGGGGGAACGGGAATTGGCCTTCACTATCTACGATACACCAAAAAAGGAGAGTACGCACTAAAACTATAAAACGACTTATCCCAATTGCCTTATAACCAGCACAGGCAACATTGCATTGCAAATAAGTCAATAACCACTCATTTGCCGCATCTTCGCATTTGCTTAGCATTTGTTACTAGTATGTCACCTCGGCGACCTGCTCGTAAAAATAATCTTTGCACGACCAGAGCTGCGAAGAAGGTTTCCGGTATATGATTAGTCGTGATCTGTGATGTTGTTTATGGAAACTGCCTTCCCTTGGCGATTTTATATTAAGAGCGTATAATTAGAAGCTGTTTAGCAAGTGTAAGGTTCAGGATGGTTTCCGTTAGGCTGGGAGTAGCTTTCTTTGAACCTTCCCGGTGCTACTTCTACAGTTATTTGATGTTTCTTATGTGTGTTTTGGTGGTGTACGGGCAAGAGATGGCCAGATTCTTTTGTCTGTTTGGTTTATACACCTTAAGAATTGGACCTTAAGATTGGTAGAATCCAATAACACTTTACCCGACCTCGAAATCGAACCCCACGCAGCAATCGCGCTTGCAACCATGAGACCAACGGGGCATTAAATTAGGAAGTCCACAGAAGACGCCATAGACAAAAACAAAGCAATTTCTCTATACCAAACAAATCTTAGGTGACGACAAGACGATAAAACTGTTGAGACTTTGATAGTCCCACGAATGCGGAACTGCACAATTATAATGCTCTACAAGTCTACAACCACTAACACATAACACAAGATTTAGCCTCTACGCATGCCGTAACAATTATTGGCCAACCACATTAATTTCCCTTTCTGCAGTGACAATTAAACTGGCGACAACACTTAAAGCCTTCCCACCGATAGGACCCTAAATTTAAATTGAATCTGTTCTGAGCGCGTAGCGTAAGTCGTTTAAGGGACTTCCTTACACTGTCGGCGGCTTTGTAACAAGTAATGGAAGGCGGATGTCAATCCGGTGACACGCGAATGTTTATAGCGCGGCTTCGGTGTGATTGAGGAGCAGAGGGCGGGAGTGTCCAGGGTTTAAGATAATCTAGGTAATATAATGCTGCCTACGCGGTTAGAGCTGTTCCTATCTTGATGGTTCTAATGATATGAACGTTTTGCTGTTATTCAGGGTCTTCCTGTGTTGCGATCTTTAAGCAATCTAAATAAACGTTGCTATGCAAAACATCTAGGAAGCTCAATCAGTATTTTTAACGAACTCTTAATTAATCTCCTGCCTTGGTCATTGTCAATTGTTTTTATAATTTGCAGTTTAGAATATCAAATTCGCCCCTATGCCATTAATATTTTTCAAATCCAACCTTTCGGGTTTCATCTTGGCCAGAGGCTAAGTATTGCCATAAAACGTGGTAATGCCGCCAGTCTCTTGGGTACATTACCAGTCGACAGCGATGCGGGAAGGAATTTTTCGACGCCATATTTTAGTTGGTTGATAGTTTTAGTTAGGTTAGGATATTATATTTTTATTTTAATAGTTTTTTTAGTTTATTTAGGATTTGAAGGTTATACAGTCATGTTACTTAAAATGTTTCGGGTTGGATTAAGGAAATTTGAAAAAGTACCAAGTCGTTCAAAAATCTCGCTCGCTCGCGCTCCTGCCTTCTATTCCACTATAAAGTGGTCGGTCTAGTGATCAAATTTAACAGTTCACCGTCCAATCGCGTCCCGCCGGTAGATTGTAAATGTAATTGGAACTACAAGGTGGCGTACCGGCTACCTCTGCGTGTGCGCATTTTTCGCAAAAACGGGCAGAATTCAATTAAAAAATCCTTTGGTGGCTTTAGCACTTGTGTTTGAAGCGATTTTTTTTTATTTAAATGTTTTCTAACGTTATTAGCAACATGTTATAATGATAAAATATCTAAGACTATTATTTACATAAGGAAGGCTGCTCTAAATTAATTAGTCTATTTATTTTAATTTATGTAAAGTAGGTTCACTTTTGTCAATAAACATTTATGTCTACAAAAAGTGTTGCCTACCCAAAAAACTGACTCCCTAATAAAACTGAACCGCATTGTACACTAATTCCTAACGACGCCACCCATCAATTGTTTGTTTTTTATTTATTTCAAATTTCATCGCGATATTATTAACTTTATTGCGATTACGATCTTGAGAATTCATTTTTGACGTTTTTATTCGAATTTATGCGATTCCTTACAGTGTTAACAAGTTATTTTATTATCTTCTAAACATGTATCACAACCTTATTACATGGAAATAAGGTGGAATACAGCATGATTTTGTTAAAACCGATGTATTCATACATTTTGGTCGCTATGACTTCGTGTGACTGCTCTAAGATTTTATTATTTAAAAAATTGATATTTTATTTTTCGAATTGGACTGCTAACGCGCTCAGCGGGTGGTTAGGCCTGCGTCGAATAACTTCGGACCTTATCGGAGAAACTTTAAAGTTTATTTTAGGTGGTGTAACATTCTGCCCTTTGAGGGACTTCAAGGAATCGAGGCTGGGATCTGCGCCTGCGCTTATATTTCCAGCTCAGTTGGATGTTTCGATGTAATCTTTGGAATTGTATAATAGTTATACCTATGTACCGGCGTCGCATAACGTCTAGATTTTTTATGATAAAGTATTTTATTGAGCGACTTGTAAAATGATCCAGATTGAAGGAACTAGCTGTGGAGTTTATAGTTTTTATGCTGAGCAGTTTGATCAGTCCAGAGATAACTTTATGGAAATATATTTTTAAATGAATGTTTTTTTTTTCTTGTTATTTATGGTGTATTTAAATTGTAAAGTTATTTTAGTTCAGAACCTTTTTACTGTAAAACCTAAACTTAACTAACTTACGGACAAACAAGTTAGAAAATACCTGTTTTCGATTTTAAGTATCTAGAACATCCTGTATACGAAAGCTACCGCGAATATCTCTGACCTCTTACCTTATTGCTATTCAATCCGATCAAATAACTTATGATTAATACCTGAGTTATTATCTATAGATTTTATATACTAAACTGACAATTATATATTGCCAAGAAAAAGCGGTTGACTCTTAATATAATATATCTTTATGATAATAAAGTAAAAATAATAATTATTAATATCGAAACACGTGTTGCTTGTTAATTTGTTAAAATATTTATGCACTACCTGGTTTATTGAGCTGAATAAAATTATGTATCTTAGGTGTGATCAAATTTTATATGTTTTAAGAATGGCGACCCGTCCGCGTCACACGCGCTGAATTCGTAGACGAAACCTTCCTAGAAACAAATGAAGGTGGAATTCTAATTCTAACGTCATTGAAATGTGGCAAATTATACCAAAACCATGCTTTAGGTACGGATTTCGATTTTTTCCAAATCCGTCTTTATCTTTAAGAAAAAAGATATATTATGAGCTGAGCTTAAACTTTTTTACAAATGGTTTTTGTCTGCTGTCAATGTCGCGTGATTAACACTAGTTTTTAAAGCTACAAACATCAAAGTTTTAATAAGTATAGTATCAAATATAATTCAACTTTATGTTAATAATATAACCGTACTTTTAAGGCGTGTACAGGCGGCAGAAATCCAAGTCAGGTTGTATAATGTATTCACAATCCGATATTTTATGACAATATTGTGATTTTTCGTGTTAAACTCGACTGTGATTGGTTTTTATTAAGTTTTGAATAGATTTTGATCGAGTTTAGGTAAGAATTTGTGAACTTAACTGATCAGCGGTGTAACTGCTCATTCTAAGTTACGAAAATAATGATTTTAAGAAAGTATTTATGATAATGCTCATGTTACTAGTTTCTCAGTAATTTCTTCGCGCTTTTCTTGTTCATTGGTGACGAAAATCGTTTAATTTTCTTTGATAATACTGTAAACATGTAATTGCCTATGAAGTGTGGTGATTTAAACAAACATTGTTCCTTCGAAATCATTCATGTAACTCTTCGTATGCCGAACGTGGATCCACGCGAGACACAATGACTTTTAATAGTTTCTGTAATTACGGCGTTCAACTAGTTAAAGAGATCATTGCGTTCAGTATCTCAGTGAAGAGACCAGAATACCCGGTAAACAGAGATACACAAAGTTTTCACAATTCACTGCATCGTAAATCGTATCGATTTGTATCGATTGCATCTAATCGATATGTTTATACGGAAAAACAATGAATGTAGGACAGAATATTGGCCTTATGCCAAACCTAATGTGTATGTTAATTGCTTCGACCTAAGCATAATGTCATGTAAACTAGTATTACTAATGTATTGATCCAGTCTTGACGCAATTGCTAAGTACTTGTAGTTGGCCTACCGGTTCTAGCTTTGTTTCATTTAGGCTGTGCCTATCAAGGCTTGTAAGCATCTGAAAGTGTAGCCACGAATCAGAAAGTTGTGTGTGTGACGTCACAAAGTCTTACGATAAAACTCCTTGTTTAATTTGAAGCTGGCTATTAACTCGAAGGATAGGATCTTAGGGCGAATTTCACAAAAATGATCGCGATCAGGACATCTAAAGTGCGTTTAAGAGCCTCAACAATATGGTCATACTGACAGCTCTTGAATGCGGTTTAGACGCTTGAGTTCAGTTTCAATGGTGAGATTCGTCCTTAGTAGTTTTTATCCAGGAATGTTATGGTTATCTGATACTTGAAGACCACTTAATCATCTCTAGAAGGACTGCTAGGTATAACAAGTCTACTTTAAGATACAGCGTCACTCCAACCTTGCCAATTCCTCATCTCCCACACCTGTAACCCTACCTACCCCGATACAATCGCGGGACAGTCGACATCATTATATTCACAGCGAACTACTCATAAAATTAAAAACATCATGATACTGATCGGCGAACATCGGCAATCTTCGTACAACATCGGGCCGCGATCAAATAATATCACATGTTTATGTTGAGATTCGATCTCTATAACATATTCTATGCGCTTGCGACGAATATTTTTCTTTACTGATATTACCGTTAGTGACAGTCGTTAACCTATGCTTTACTAATCGTGTTTTAGAGATTGCAATCTGCATGCAGTTTAGATACTTGTTTTCTCCCTTGGCGATGTCTGGTTTGAATGAGAGTACGTAATAAGATCTGGGGAATTAAGACTTCTGGTTCGCTGTCATTAGTATTTTTAAAGTCTGGTTTAGATAATGATCCTATTACGGGCTAATTTCTAAGTCTCACGTACGTGATGTCATGAGTAGATACTACACCATGGTCAGGGAAAGGCTAATAGAAAAACATGGCATTTCTTAGGCACTTATCTTTGGTCAATGCAGGAAATAAGAAATGATAATTTCACAAATCCCGCATATCTTTTTCAACCCTATATTACAAACCAAAACACCGAACATCATTGTCAATCCAAACTAAACTTCATACTCGTACTTATAGAACCAACTAGCTGCGTCCCGCGGTTTCACCCGCATAGGTTTCGATCACGTGGGAATATCGGGATAAAAATGATCCTATATGTTAATCCTGGTTACAAACCATCTGTGCGCCAAATTTCATCCAAATCCGTTTAGTAGATTTTGCGTGAAAGAGTAACAAATATCTATACAAACTTTCACATTTATAATATTAGTAGGATACTTCTCGTATACCTTCACCACGCACCATCAGAAAAATTTCATCCAAGAAAGGAACTATACTATCTTCACTAAACCCAGCTACACTCAACAGCTCAATAAACCGCCTCCCCATCCATCAGCCTCGAACAAACACCGAAACACAAATCGCTTACAATAACAGTTATAAAGTCAACATCTCACAGAAGTCTCAATTACCCTTCCCTCTTTCCCTACTTCCCTCCCGTTCCCTCCCTGGTTTCCCATAGTGGTCGTGTGTGGGGAATCGTGCGCCATTACGGAGGGACCCACGAAACGCTTCGAGCTACCGGCGCTAAGAATTTCCCAGGTAAAGCTCTGGTTTAGGACGGGGAACAGTTTCAAGTTCATAGGTGTTGTAAGGGACTTAAATTAGAAGAAGGCTTACTGCGGTTTGAATTTGAAAAACTATATTAGGTGTCTTGTCTTGTTTTTATCAACGTACAGGACTTTTATGTGGCATAGCTTTTTGCCTTTTTGGTGTGATATAAAGACCAAAACTTGTAACTACTGTAAAATATCCTCTTGATTTATAAACATTGCTTAAAGTTAAATGATGTATGGTTAAGCAAACGTTATTTAGTAATTATCTTTAAAGCAGCTTTTACAAATAAACCTCAGGCTAGATCTTGATGTAGCATTTCAACCCGAATTACAGAACCTCACTCAAGACTTAAGCGTTTGCTTGAAGAAGTTCCGTACGTTTTTATTTCCCTACAAATCCCTAACAAACGAATCAAATAAACTAACTGAAACCACCCTTTAATTACAGTTTCTTCTTCCCCTCGACCATAAAGTTCAAATGTACAGCTTCCGGATGTCAAAGGTACTCAGCACAGAATTAATTCTAGCCAAGCAGTTAACTTGGAACACTAGTTATCTGAGGGGACAGACAGACAGATGATATTTCAAGATAAAACCTATAAAGATATAAAGAGCTTAGATAGTGTACCTGTTTCAGACGCTTGAAAATACGGGCGTGTTTCTGAGGCGGGTGCGTGGCGGTTGTGTTTTGTTTTTTTGATTGAGTTGTTGACTAGATAGAATACTCTCTAACCCTTCTCCCCGTCTTTTTTCTTTTACTCTTTTTCTCTCTCTGTTTTAACTCTTTCTCTTTTGTTGTAATTTGTTAGTGAGTGATAAATTTACTTGACTAATATAGATGGTAGAAGTTTTATCGTCATGTGAACGGAAGAACCTGGTCCTCCAATATAGTGAATTCTACGAGTAATGTGAGATCCAGGTGATAAAAACAATTGTAAATTCAACTTTTATGAAACGCCCTAAATGAAATAATGTTTATTGTCACACATTATGGGTTTATTTATAAACGTTGCTTAAAGTTAAGAGACAGTTAAACGTCAAAAATGTATGGTTAAACAGTCGCTAATCAGTACTTAACTATAAGCAACGTTATAAATAAAGGGGTACAGGTAAGTCATGTGTAGTGTAATACTGTGTATATTTTAAATTATAATTTCATAATGTTGTTCATTTTTTTTACAAATAAAAAGGTACTCAACCTCAAAACTCATCAACATTTTAACCGGCTGGCAACATCTCCCTAGCTTCGCGCCCGTTCCTTATAGCCTCCCGTATATTCTTTCCTCGACTAATTCGATTTGCAGTAACTATAGTATTACTGACTAGTAAAACTTTAAACCCACCATTTACATATGCTAACAATTATTTGGTTTGGTAAGGTCAGTCAAGTGTCTGAAGTGAATATGGCATAGCCACACATATCAGTGGTAACAATTTTGTCATTGAGAGCGCCTTTATGACGTAGCAGTAAGGGCCATTTTCGTAGAGCAAGTGTTATTACTCATGTGCGGTTGACTGTAGTGTGTGCAATGCTCCATGGCGGACATTTCTTTAATATTATTTGGTAATATGCGCAAAGATTTTGTTAGTTATTACGTATAATGTTTAAAGGCGTGCTTTGCATCTGTTACTGCGTTATTGTTTGTAGTGATAAATTCTTACAATATATCCTTAGTATAAACTGTTGTAGGTAAAACAAAATTATCGTTTTAACATTACTTAGTTAAAGTCTGGACGCCTCTAGCTGTTAATTTCAGTTCTCTTTTGGTGGCGGGACATTTACTCTCTGAAAAGAATAACTATAGACAAGTTTGCTAATTTCTAGAGTTGTTATTTTAATAAGTTTGTAATGCCTGTACAAATATTATACTGTAAGACGACATTGTCTGCCTAGCCTTTTCCCAACTACCTAGGTCTAGGATGGGGTCGGATTCCAGTCTAACTGGATGCAGCTGAATTTAACTTTAAACAAATTTAATTAAAACATAAAATCCCAATTTAAAACTTAATCTAGAACACAAGCCATTACTAAAAAGCGGAGTGTAAAGTATGATCATAAGGTTATAAATAAGGCTATATGCTGGGCGGGCGGCGTGGGCGGGCGGACCGTGAGAAACCATTCGTTAAGGCTCCGCGCGTAAACCTATGTATTAATATTACATGGAAATAGTGATTGATATTGTATGAATATGGATTTTACGGGTATTTGTTTAATGTAATTGGATAGTTTAGGTTTTTAATAAGTAAAGTAGATTCGGAATAAATCATCTTGTATTCATGCCACACAGTATAAATCATTGGTTGTTTATGATTTACCATTTTTAATTTTAATGCCACGGAGTTTGGTTTTGTTTCTTTTTTAAATTATTTCCTTCTTTTGCATACCTATTGTGACATCCTAATATTCTTGACAGTATTCAAATCTTTGTTAATATTAAAGCCAAAGAGTTTGTTTGAGCGCGCTAATCTCTGGAACTGACAGTCGGATTTGAATAATTCCATATACATTTTTTAGGCCAATTCTTGAGAAAGGCTAACATCACACTCTTAGAAGCCAGCAAAAAAGAAACAGCCAGAAAAACACTAAGTGATAACGAAGTAATAGCACGGGCAGGCGATTCGATGCAACAGGATGGACCGGGGAACTAGAGATTTATGCGGACGAAGTCGAAGGCAGAAGATAGTAGAGAAATAAAATTACACGCATTCAAAAATAATGCAAAGCTTACACCAGCCGCACATGAAGCGTAGCACAAACATAACCACTTTAACTTCTAAAATGATGAACTATCACCACCCATCTTAAACTCTAACCTCGACCCAATAAAGATTATGAAAACCGCCGCCTCTGCAACGGCGCAGACTTATGGCTTTCAATTTGTAGATAATCTTTATAGATAGTGATCGATACAAGTGTAAACAATAGACAGTCTGGTACACACACACACGCACACTCTAACACACACTCATACATACGTAGTGGGGGCGACGTGTTGAATTGGTCCTTCGAGGAAAGATACGTGGACAGAAAGATCAAATAAAATTCGTATGTGTGTCTTATCGTCTTGAAGTGTATGATTGATTATTGACAAATGATAATGTTTAAGGTACGGGTTGTTACAAGTTGTTTTAATTAATTGTTGTTTAATAGAGACAGTTAGAAATAAAAAGTAAAGTTCAATGTAATCTTGATTTTATAAAGCAAGAATGGAATTACTTGCAATCCTAATAAAACTAAAGATGTCCAGTACAAAATAGAACGCAGAAATGCAATAATAAATACAATTTAATACCAAACACCATAATTTATGCAAAATAAAGTACCATTATCATTAGGACCAAAACAAGGCCTGGTAGACGCTCGCCATCCATTCAAGAACCGTAAGTTACTTATAATTCATTTGTGAAATAATATCTATATTTCAGGATCAGAGGTCAATTTACAAAAATGACAATGCGAGAACCCCGCATGACAGAGATGGAGAGAGAAACCTTCATGAGAAAGAAAAGGACAGCTGTAGAGTCGTGCCAAACGCTCCAGGCGCCGCACTATGCAGCAATGATGATATTACTGCATAGATGCACTTGATTTTACCTTGGAAGTAGTACAACCTGTCATATTGAACTTTATTTTGAGAGAGACAAGGTTGAGGGTCTTTTGAAATTTTTGATGAACAGCAAAATAAAGTTGGTAAATTGCAAGAAGTGTTCAAACGCATGGCTTTATTATGTGTTGAACAAAATGAGGTTATTAAGGCTCATTGTAATGGGTTGAAAGTTGAGGCTCTAAGGGATTGATGGAAACTGCCGAGAAATGGAACGAATACTAGGAACGATTTTTGCGAGATATTTTATTTTCTTGGTATTGTTGAAGATGTTACAGTTACAGCTGAGGGGGATTTTATGAGGAACGTGTGAGAAATACCATGGCTTAAGAAATGTATGGCTGAAATTGAAAAGGTTTCAGGAAACCTACCTATATATTCGTTTATGATGTCTCAGTAAAGAGACATACTCTATGCTATACTTATTTACAATGTAGACAAGCTCAGCTAGTTATTACATAACACAAAAACTAATCTACATTTAAGTGATCTATAAAATCTCTACCAAAAAAAAAGTCAAACAGAAAATTCCCATGAACTAGAACATTAAATCAAAACAACTCATGCTTTGAAAATAATTAGAAACAAAAAACATCTATCGATATAAATTAATAACTGAGTTAAACTCAAAGCAAATATTAAAACATTATTATGAGTGGTCGGTGCCATCGTACGGTTAACCCGCAATTAAAACTCGGGTTATAATCGCTGGTGATCGAGATCAAACAGAGACATTAAGAGCTCACAGTTAATGTTAATGTTGATAGAGATGTGCTCGAAGAGAATTTGATTAGAGATAGTTTTTAATTTTTTATAATTTTTGTAGAGATTAGATTTTGTGAAAGTTATGCTTTTAGCGTTATGTCGGCGCCTGTGCTTAGGATCAGCTCTTGTACACAGTAAACAGTTTCCTTGATACACAGCTTGGTTTAGTGTAAATTGTAAGTTTAATAAAAAAAATCTATTGGAAATGCTTTAATTGATTGATAAGATTTTCCGTCACCAGAACATTACTTGAAATGCATTTATGCCACAGCATAAATATTATCTATCTTTCCCGTCAGATGGAATTAGAAGGAATCTTATTCAAAGTCAGTGTTTATTAACAACGTGTCAAAGGGACTATCAATTATCTGATTAATACCAAGTTGATTCTGTATAGTTTAACATAGATTAATGATACACAAGGGCGGAGACAGTTGACATAGCGATGAATATTAAATTATTATGTTTTTTCATGACGTTAGGTACGATTCAAATAACAATGTTAATGTCTACACTTTGACAGAACAAATGATCGGTTCATTGTCACATTGAAGTGTGACCCGAATGATAAATATTATTTAACGAACATTTACATGACATCTGTCACTTCCAAAATCAAAGTACGAACGTCTGTATTAAATACATAAGTATTTTATAGTACAACCCTAATGTAGTTTGTTTATAATGTTCCAAAGATATTAAATTACGAACAGCCTCGGGTCAGAAGTGATTGTATACAATTACATCTTGATTACAGTTTAACCTTTTGTTAATTACGGGAGCGGTGTAACCGGACGATTTTGTTTTAACTATTTTTAATAAGCGTGCGAATGTGGTTTTGTGCACCTAGTTATTGTCTCGAGGGCGCAGAGATTGAATCATAAATCGAATAAGAAATCTGATGACGCAACAGGAATCGATTATTGATGTTCGAAACGTGTCGACATCGCTTCACACCTCGTTGTACAGCAATAAAACAATATCGATTCCCAACCGTTAAGCACCAGACAATCGATAAAAAACAACTTGCTACAAATTCCCCGATGCGTCGTTCGATATTTCATTTTAAAAAAAGAACACTGGCCGAGCACGGCGCGAACGTAAAACAATTGAAGCATAATTCTATCGGCGTCTATGGCGACCCGAGTGACCCCAAGCCGAGCCGAGCTCACCCGAGAATAGCCGAGTGAATCCCGCCCACCCCTATTAGGAATTGCTCAGCTAATAACTGTTTTTAAAGGGATTTTAAAACGAAATTAGTTCTATTGCTATTAATAAACGCTTGGTTTGCGAGTGCAGTCATCTGCGTAGGTATTTCATTTGCAAAATATGGCGAATGAGTAATGTGACGGGTATAAAGTTTGATGTGTCTTTTATGAAGCAATTGTACTCAATAATGCGTAATGTTGTTGAAGTAAATGTAGTCACAGCTAAATTAAGAACCATATTTACTAAACCTTCGTAATTAATTTTTGCTGCGGGTGATAAATTAATGAAACCTTTTTGTTCATATCTTACCGTATTGTTCATCATGAACGAAGATGGAGAACATACCTGAAAAAGAAAAAAAAGAAAAATACAATTAAAAATTATCACAAATTCATAAAACTTAACAAAACACTTTTTTAAACAGTTAATTATTACTTCAAATCTTCTAATATTTAAACTCCAATAACTCATAATATTACACTAACAGAAAGTCCCAGAATTCACAAAAAGCCTGCTAATCCTATTGAACCCTCCCAAGCGGGGTGTGGTCAAGTTAAACAATGAAACTATTTTGTCCCATATTATCGACGACTTAAGTTTCATGACACGGTTTGATTGATTTACAACTCGCCACCCATTTTTGTGGTTTATTTTAGAGGTAGCAATGAAAGGATTAAAACGGGATCTTTTGCATAGTTTTTTTTTTTGTTTTCTTGGGATCCGGGTTATTCCATTCATAGTTTTTGTAGGATAATGTTGTCACCTGATCTGTTTTACAGGAAATAGTGTTTGTTTACATCGGTTTAGCATGCTTTCTGTGAGGGTTTGTTTCAAAACTGTAGGTTGTCCGTATTGAAACGTAGTTTTTCTAAATATCATAATGTTCGTTTAGTTTTTCCACACATAGATAAAAACATAAAATAAACAAACAAATATTGACTCATTTAACATAAATAAATAATGCTGTAAAGATTTGAAGCAATTGATTGAAATTAAAAAAAAAAAAACGGAAAAGAATTAAAGCAAAGCAATTTAAAAAAAAAACCAACATCTACAACAATAATAGTAAGATCCCGGACACCCACACTACGCTATTACCAAGGCTCTAACAGCTTAAGTGCTGTGTTAATATACACTCACAATGCGCTCGCGCATTCAAATACGGTTAGCACAAAAATCATGGTACAAAAGATGTTTCCAAGTTATGACTGCGTTAATAGACCAGACGTGTGGTGGCATGTCCTGTCTGTAATGGGTGGTATGGACGAAAGTAGGGGAGTATGCGGACTATGGTTGAAACCGTTGGTCGAAGTCGTCGGTGAGTCAGGGAAAGTTTATTTGTATGTTCAAGGAAGCTGTGATATTTTATGTATAGGGTTATGAATTGTGGGTATTGTTGAGTTAAAATGTGCGTAAATTCTGCAAATGAGAAGTTTACCTTTTTGTTTAAATAACTGATTTATATTTAGAGCAAACATTTTAAAAGGGAAAATACATTTTTACGCAAAAAACAGCTCATACAATTTTTTTTCCGTTAACTATAAAAATAAACACAATTTATGGTGAATCAATACACTTACTATTTATGTGTCGTACTATCACCGATAATGATCGCACAAACACAGTGTAGCGAAAGTCGTCGAGTTTCCAAATTAGCACGTCCAGATGACCAACGGATTGATAGAGGACGAATTAGCGGCTTTTGTTAGGCTGCCTCCACGCACGCACGCACCGGGTTAAGAGGGGCACCATGTTGTGGGGAAATTATGGACTTTTTGAGAAAAAGAAATGTATTTTATGTGCATTCTTAATCGAATCTAATCCCACCGTAGGCCGAACACTTAACTGTGACGTTGCCTGAAGTAGCTGCGCGGTGCGGGAGGAGTGATAGTTGTCACAAGTTGATGAATCACTGAGCTCTCGCATCACGTCACCACACCCCCCTCCCGCACCGCGCGGCTACCACAGGCCACTTATCAATTAAGCGGGTGGCCTATAGCCTGTATTGTCCTACTGAAGGCCAAAGAAATCCCTCTCCTTATTCTATACAATTCTGTCTGCATTTTTAATAATTAATTATTTAATTTTTAAATAATTGAACAGTTTGGGGATGAGAGGAGTTTCAATACTTGTGTAGAAGTTTAAATGCTAGATTTTTGCCAAGAAGTTTGTCATAATCTATGTACCAGTACAAAATAGTTATGTTGAGTGCAATAAACATTAAAACTAAGACGCTAAGTACACAAGATTAAATTGTGAACAATTACAACAAATGACTTTATACAGTGACTTTGAAAGATCATCGAACAAGTTTCAAAATTCTTAAATGTTCGAGTGCACATTAAGAAGTTTTAGCAAAGACTATGTTCATTAATAGATAATATTAATATTTATGTACTTATAATAACTCAATACAATTTATTGCATCGATTTGACCCGTCTGTCTTTATGAATAATAACAATATAAATTAATTTTAATGGCATTTGAGTTTTAGTTTCAATAAAAACCGTTCTCAAGGTAAATAAATATGAAGGTTTAAATGTAGCAGTGGATAATCACAGTTTGTAATTAAAAGCACACTGAGCACTAATAATTATGCAAATACAACAAATTGGTGTAATTAATAGTTTTGTATTAGTTTTTTAGAATCAACGATTACGTTTATTTTTTACAAAACTGTTACAGAATTGTAAACATTTATTACTTTTTATGATGAACGATTGTGGGTTTGTTTTTATTAAAACAGTTGCTAAATGTCAAACTATTATAATTGTTAATTTCTATAGAAGACGGTTTTAGATTAAGTTTTTCTGAGTAAAATGTCACAATATTTATGATTTATAGTGTGGCACAGTTTCTAACGACAAAAATATGTTATAATCTGTCAGGGACCATAAATATGTCTATATTTTAATTTCTGAACCAGAAGCATTATAAGAATAATATTTGCAATGAATATTAATAATTATATGAATATACAAATTAGTTTTAAATATAAATACAAGGTAGGCGCGGTCCAGATAAACAAAAAAACAAATCTCGTCACTATTTAAAATAAAAATAATTTCCTATCTATGAGTCAGACTTTTCATATCGTTTCAGTTTCAAAATACCTCGGGTTTTTCGCCAACTTTTCTTGACATCTTTATTATTGTGACGACATGTTTTGTCTCACAGTTGCGTGCATCAGGGGCATCCTACAGAGCATTTAGCGGGTGATATTACAAGTTGTTCCGAAGCTTTGTTAGCACTTTTACGAACTCGCATGAAAGTCAATTGTATGTTATTTCGTGTTCTTCCGTGTTGCCTGAGAAATTGGGCTAACATTCGCGTTTATTAGCTATATGGTTGTTTAGAATGGTTTTTAGATGGTCTTGTTGAAAGTGGTCTTTTTGGACGGGTTAAATTGTGCTCGAGTCCTTATTCTCCGTAAAAATCAATAAAAAAAGCACCCAAGTGCGAGCTGGACTCGCACAGGAAGGTTTTTGTACCAACGTACTCGTATAATATTGAACACTATTTTTTAATTTATTTGTAGTGCTTTCCCTTTAATATTTACTTTATTTTATTTTTATTATTCGTTATTATAGCGGCCATAGTAGTTACAAACTCTGTACAAATTTCAAGTGTCTACCTATTACGGTTCAAAAAACACAGCCCTGTGACAGACGGACCCTTAGCGGAGCCTTAGTAACAGGGTACAGTTGGCATCCTTTGTGTACAGAATCCAAAACATGACGGCACGTTTTGTAAAGGGTGTAAGTATAAGCTTTAACAACCGATTACTCCCATTCCTTGCCATACATTTTTTCCGTATTCAGATCATCTTACTCAACTAAAAAACACTTATAATTCTATCCAAAGGTTATATCTATTAGAAAACTAGACCCAACCACGCCCACAATTTAAAAAAAAACAAACACCTCATTATTGTTTTAATCCTATCAGCTGAATCTCCCTCAAGTGTGATATGATAACACATAAAGTTTCACACACGAAAGGTTGTTCAGATTAATGTGTTTGATAAATGGGGAAGCAGAAATCGAGGTTATGTAAACATAGTCTTGTTATATCATTATTGAGTTTTAGTGTAAAGGTTAGTGTGTGACCTAATGAGATTAGGTTAATTAATATCATATTGTTTGTTAAGGCTTTCAGTACATGGATCTTGTTTAATTTTATTTTAATAATACTGTGCATGTCTAGTCTGATTGAGTTCAGATATTACGAATAGATTTTGAATAGACAATTTACTTTTTTAACAAATCTAGCTAAACGGCAGAAGTACAAATATTATTAAACTGAAAAAAGTAAGAAAAAGAAGTTAAAAACACCTTTTTTTCTTACTTCAGGTGTATACCTAAAGACCAAATTCCGTAGTTAAAAACTTTCAAAATCTGATCGCGATCTCATCTCGGCGAAAATCAATGTCAAAAATGTAGGGGAATTAGGGGTATTTCTGAAAGATTGACACTGAGATCAGAATGTGAACGTTATTAAAATTACGAGAATTGCCCCTCTAGACGTTCGTAGCAAATTATTCTTGGGTAACTTATGTCGGACCAAAGGACCAGACTACTTAGTCCTTTAGAAGTAGACTCTACATTGTAGACTCATATGTAAAGCATATTTAATACGAAAATAAGGCACATTTCACATGTGAGCACACGGCGTAAGTCGTGGGAATCTCATAAAGCGATTGACGCGCTTCGTTATGTAGAACGATCTGTAATTGCGATGTACGGACAGCAGAATAGCGGTAGCTTTACATTGCTTTTATTGCTACAATACGTTATGACTACTGATGTTTTTATTATCATGTCTCTTTGTTGCGAAATAGCTAAGAAGTGGAATCGTTATTTTGTAAACATTAATATACGACTATTTGATTTGTTAGTTGTGTTTTTGTGGCGGCCATGATGCAAATACAAGTTGTATGGTACTGAAGTTATGTGTATAGTAATTGTAATATTACCTAATAGTAAATACGGTAGGAGCAGAGTTACATTTGTACGCATGATGACGTATCAAACTATATATTTCCAGTATAACCACCACCACCACCTCCACTTCTGTACCTATTTTTTCTGTTCTGTTATTCAATGTCTGTTTATATAAGTGTGTACATACATGGTAAAATAAATAAATAAATAAATAAATAATATAAGCTGACTTCTCATTGTACAGACGCCAGCACACCAAGCTACTACAATCTGTCAAATTTCTTTAATAGATTTTCAACTTTATCACTAAAACATTAAGGTTCAAGCTTGATTGGGAACATTTGACAGTTTCGGGTAGCTTGACCTGCTGACGTCCGTACGAAAAACAATGCGAGGTCAGCTAAAACTGGAAATGTGTAGCAGATATGTCGCCGTGCGTACTACAACATTTAAAACCCGTTGTTTGTTAGGAATATAAATAAATCATCGCACGTTCCCAGTAACTTAAGTCGAATAGAAAAGTTCTAATTTGAACTTATTGCGTCGATGAACAAATAATAGCATAATAACTAACGAAGTTTACTCTTGGGACAGCCGGCTAAGACTTCTTGCCACGCCTATATTATTTGAACTTATAACCCTTGCGAAGTTTATGTCCATCGCAAGGTACTGTTACTTATACCCGACTTATTATTACTGCCATAAAACAACACGAGAATTAAAAACAACCTTCCATTCTGTTACTTCTACGCTCCGTTTTCCACAAGCATAACGGTTTTCAATCAGCTATGGCTATAAGGCTATGAACCCAGAAAAGTTAAATATTACGAGGCTAAATAAAATAGAGCTATCATCGAACCGTTTTTTAGTTCAATTATTCATACAATAAAGCGTAAAATCCATGACATTTATAAATATACGATCGATTTTGTAACCGATTACGAATTCAAACATCGATAAATCGATTCAGCTCAAAATCACGCGGCAATCAAGAAAACACACAGTGATCACGAAATGGACAATTATTGGTCACAAATTAAATTTCATGGCGTGATATTTTAGTCGCTGTTATGTTGTCGGTACACGCGATCGGTTTGATACGATATCATCACGCTATTTGTTACGAAGGGTTAAATTGCTATTGAGATAAATGTTTCTGCTATCGCTCTTCGGTTTTTTTTATTAGTGTTGTTTTGTATCGATCATCTTTTAGTTTTAATAGTTTGTATGACGAAAACCTGTCAAATATCACAAAACAATTTTTTTTACAAAATTAAATCAATTTAGATTTTGAACAATTATTGAGCAAATAAAAGCTTTTACGTCATAAAGGTTGTTTTAATTGTACTCATGTGTTTACATCACACATATTTTGAATTGCAATTTTGACGAAACCAAATGACGTTAATATTTCTTATTTCTAAGGTCTTAACTGAAATTACAAACGAAAAATTATAATCAAGTCCTTATTCACCAGGATTGTGCGGATACATTACTGATTAATGCACATTTTCCTGAAGTACCCACAATTATTTTGTGTGCAGTTAAAACTGACTCTCATTAGCTCTGCCTCATTAGTGCCCCAATAATAAGTGTTAATGTACTTGCAGCTTAGGATAAGTGCATTTTATTAATTGTTCTTGTGGTAAATAAAGTATTTGAAAATGAAAATAAATTATTGAAGTAACTTATTATAATTTAAATACTGAAGATAAAGATTTATACTCATGATCTGCCTAGACTGTTCCCAACTATATTGAAGTCGGCTTCTAGTCTAACCGGGTGCAGCTGAATACCAGTATTTTACATGAAGCAACTGCCTATCTGACCAAGAAGAAACAAACTGAAGATCCATACTATGTACCCCAAAAATCCAATCTTCATAACTAAACCCAGCTCCCCTGGTTGTAAACAAACAGAGTTAGTATAGTTGTTAATACAAACACGTTGGAGACTTGGAGTGTACCAATTATGTGCGCATGCGTAGTTAGTGGCCACTTAACATGTTGCGCTATTGTGGCTGTTGGCCGGGGATTAGCTCTGCTTGGGAGAAAAGTATCTTAATATTGTTATCTAACTTTTTATGTTAGGTTTGTTTTAATACGGGTTTTTTATGGGTTTAGCTTTAAAAAAAAAAAGTTTCTACCGTAAACTTTATGACGTGTTTAAAAGTTTATAATGGGGTAAACATGGCCAGAGATAGCACAAGAGAGAGGTTTGGAAGGAGAAAGGGGAGGATTTATGCCCAGCTGTGGGACACAATGGAGGAAAACAAAAATAAAAGCAACGAAATATTTGGTATGTGTGAAAAGGCGAGCTGAAATATACAGAACCTTGATAAATCGTTATGCTTAATATGCATTTTTTTGGCAAATAGGTTGTCTAAAATTATCACGATTAATGACGTCATTGGATTGGTGTTTTGATACGAATATTTCATCTTCATTACAATAAGATACAAAAAAGAGGAATTAAAATGCATACTTGTATCTTGTCCTTCATAAAAACTGGCTTCGTTCGTTTTGACATTCATGTCCTATTTAACAGAATTTTTTCTAATGTTTGCTTCTCAGTCTCCTAAATCCTTACCTCTAATCATAACAACCAATCACGCGTCCCGCATAGCTCATTAGACCTCATTACCACTTGTGAACACCAATGAATCAATACAACCATTTACCAACTTAAAAGCACTCTGATAAACTGAAATCCAAGCGATTATCATCGTTAACAGTAGGGGATTAAAGGACCATGTGACTAGACAAAACGCGAAATGTAAGTTTGTTTTTTCTAACCCGTTGAAATGTCGAAATATTTTCTTACTTAATTCCTTCAGCCTGATGCATTACTAATGTAACCAAATGTTCAGTTGGCACTCTATTAGAATAGGAATAGAGGTGATAATCCAACGTGGTATATTTGTCGAACTAGTATAATATTGTTAGTGTAAAACAGTGATGTTTACATTACCAATAGTTAAATCCGTGATTAAGTTTGTCCGTTCGTTAACGAAGGTGTGATATGGGTTGTTTCGAGGTTAAACGATCGTTTCGAAACAACCTATGTTTGGTTTATGAATTAGTGTTTGATTCTTTGGTTTGTAATGAACATGTTTTAGGTGTAGGTATTCATCACGGTTCCTCGCACCCCAAAGAATATTATTTCTAAGCAGAAATTGGTCCTTTTGGCATTGGTTCTTAGATGACCTCTGAGTCCCTATGTGAAAAGAATTAAATTTCAATTATAATGCATATGCCTGAAAGTGAGTGAGCAATAGTGGCCCAGTAGTAACAGCAGCCCACCTTACGAGTCGTGAGTTCAAACCCAGGCAGGCACTTTACTTTGTGTATTTAATTTTATCATCACTACCCTCAAAACGATGAAGAAAACATCGTGAGGAAACCGGCATGTCCTAGAACCAAAAATTCGAAGACATGTGACATCCATTAACCCACACTGGGCCCACCTGGTGGATTACAGGCCTCTCCCCATCACTGAGAGGATGCATGTGTCCCAGCTGTGGGAACATTATAGGCTGATTATGAATTATGACTGAAAGAAAAGGTACAAACCATAATCGTCCTCCACAGGATTGTAAAAAGATAGAAGTTGTGATGAATGCTTGGAAGTTAGAAGAACCATTATCGTTCAACTTTATCATATATATCGTTATAATTCCGAAACGCATACATTTATAAGGTTAAAGGAGGATACTTACGTGGAATTTGAGACAGGGGAAACTATTACCAGTCTCAATTGAGATACAACGTGGGATCCACTTCGTTTCGCAAGTCAAGAGCCAGGGTTCAGAGTGAATCGGTTCGAACGTGGCAATAGCATCGTTGCTCTAAACATAATAATTGTGATTCCTTGCACCACATGTCTTAGTTATTTATGTACTGTAAAGTTCAACTTTAATACTAACGTTGTTTTGGGAGTGTGTTTCCATTGGACTACGTTATTTGACGATGAAATGATTCAGACAATACAAACTACCTTCAGCATTGTCTCACCTTCTCGCTTAATCCATCCGAAGGTTGTCTTTAAAAGATCGCTTTTAGCGATAAGACCGCCCATTGTGTCACGTTATGTAAATTTTCTATATTTATATCTGTAATTTTTATGGTGTACATAATAAAGAGTATTATATTTATCTCATCTGGTTGAAGAAGTTTAATGTATTATTTTTAATTTAGCAAATTCTAAGGCTGCCCATCACTTTACACCTAACCAATGAAGCATGCCCATAGATACAATGCCAAACATGCAGCCACACACTCTCACGGCACGTCATCCATCTCATAACACAAACGGATTTCTCTCATTCCACTGTCAGGTTGTAAAGACACACAATTAACATATTTAATATACGAATTCATAAATTCCAAGCCAGTCATAAAATAGCTAAGACAATAGCTGTAGTTTGAATGTCGATAAAGTCGTGTCGTAGGCTTATAGTCGATTCGCACGAATTTACTCGCCCGAATAGTGCGATTCGTCACTTTTAAATATAGGATAGAAAAAAGCCCTAGCGCAAAAGCGATAAGAGTTAAATAATACATAGTGTTATAAAACGTGTATTTCATTGCATAAAATTCAAAATGTGCCAATTCGTGCGAGTTGCCTATAGAAAAAATTATATTATTTGAAAGTGACGATTCGCACTTTTCGGGCGAGTAAATTCGTGCGAATCGACTAAAAAGTCGTGTCGTATTGTGCAATGGAATTATACACGCGAGTGATATTATTTAATTTCGCAACAGCACAGGGCGAGGTGAAGACGTCGGTTATTACGCGGAATTACCTTTTAAAGTAATTAGATCACGCGAATCTGTTACGTGATCTACTGAGTTCAATTTGCGGTTTGTTTTTGTTTGCAGCTCTGTTTTATGTCTGTTTTCTGGTCCTGGGGCATTTAGTCGTAATTTTTATTTCTTGGTCCTTTGGGCTTTGTTAGTAGAAAGTTTTACTTTAAAGGTTGATATTCCACTATGCAATAATTATGCTTCATTGACATTTAAGTTTCATTCTCAATTTTTTGTAAATTAATTGATTTGATCAAGCCCTTTTGATGGTCACTTGTTACATTATTAAAAGAAAATAGTCCCTAAATTGAAAAGAAAACTAAATCTAATCTTTAATGAACTCAGCCTATCGCAGTCTATTACTCGACATAGGCCTCTCCCGGGCTGCGCCACAACACCCTGTCCTCCGCCTTCCGCATCCAGTCTATCCCAACCGAAACCTGTCCTAGCCAATCGAATCTTATGACCATAAAAATGGCCGAACTGACTAACTCTTTATGAAACATGTCTTATTACGTATGCATCAGACCGTGACATTGTATCACAGTAAGTCACACTTGACTCTTGACAGTAGCTGCACAAGTTCGCGGGTAAAAGTGAAAAAATAACATCGCTCCAGTTCTCACGGAACGGTCGAATGTTGTATGCAAGTGTTTGAGTCATAAGCGGTAGCGGTTTTACTAAGCTGAAGTATTATTTTTTGAAGTGAAAGTTCTTATACGGCGTCTCGATAATTAGACGAGAATTCAGAGTGAAATTTCAAGGATGGAGAGAAGAAAGATATAACCCTCTCTGTCTCTCACAGTAAATCTCTCTTGTTCTTTATTTTTTAAGAAGTTTCACTCGCAATTGTTTTGTTATTTATGCCAGGTTCAAAGAGCAATTCAATGGCTTATTGAACTAAAGAAATTATGTACAAATGGCACTGATGATTTGATTTATAAGTACTCTCCGTGCATTCTTTCTATAGGATTTTTGCAGATTCGGTAAATGCTTTCAGTCACCTTAAGTTGCTCGAATAGAAACAGTTGTATCAATTATGGTATCGTCCTAATCAATTAACTCGTTAATTTCTTTAATTAAATAAGTAGCGATAACTCGAATATATTCAACATTTTTTCCTTAAGCATTTCATTACATATCGTCCATTATGAAGCAAACAAATTAGATTGCCATTTACCCGTTATGTATAGTAACAACAAAAGACAAACGACACGTATAATTAAAAAGTGTCGATGAACAAACAAGAACATGCATGTTATGTGGTTACTAATGATTCGGTCAATGACGTCATAATTAAAAGTAATGATACCTACGTTCAAGGTCAGGAGACAGCAGGGTCTACGATTAAAGAGCAATTTATTGAATAGTATATATATAGTTGAAGCAAAGACAGAGGGATTATTGAAAGACCTTTCCTACCTTTTAGTAGTGTTAGGATGTATTGTTTGATTTAATATTGTGTTATCAATGGATTAAGTAGTTTACTTAGTTAAAAAGCACCCTGAAGAGTTAAAACCACCTGCTTGTATGAGATAGTTTATGACAGTTATTAAGTTACTTACCAAAAGACCTTTACTGAGAATTTGTGGAAGAGTGTTGGACTCTTCCACAAATTCTCAGTAAAGGTCTTTTTCTCGTCTCTTAAGCAATCACTCTAAGCCCATATTCCCGCTACAGCTCATCCCTTAAGCTCCAATAACTGCTCAGCCTTGATCTTGCTACCGTCGCGTAATTAACTGCGCCAGTTTACGCGGCGGCGGCGCGTGCGCAGTGACGTCATCCATTGTTTCGATTTAATTAGTTCAATGTTGTGAATGAGAGGCTGGAAAAAAGTGGTGTAATACGCGTAGATAGTACTCGTAGTGAGTTACAAGTTCATGCGCAAGGAAAAAAATATTGCTTCAGGTTGTTGTGTCAGTGTGGTTTCATAGAGTGCTTTTGTTATTATTTTGACTATAGTAGAGAAGACTTTATGAGATATTTGAGAGTTAAGGATTCATAGGGTGGATTTTTAGTCTTTATGGGCAGTTTTAATTATACGATGCTGACGAAACTGTATACTTGTGTGCAAGATTATATTGCAAGGTGTGACCTGAGTGTGAACAGTCGCAAATACAGTTACAAAATCTGTTTCAAACCATTCAGCACTACCTTTAACCTTTCTAAACTAATTACTTCAACAGTTTCCCAATCCCGAAAACACAATAATCCAATAAAAATCGCCAATTGCGTGCGTGTACGACCTGACACTGACAGCACAATGTGGCGAGCTTTATTGGTGAATATCAATCATGTTCAGGATGACACTCTGTGGCAGTAAAATTGAAATTCTATCGAGTACGCATAGTAGGACCGAGTTATGGCTACTTATTACGGTGGAGCTTGTTTAGCGGGCACGATGCGATGCCGACACGACGCTGTGCGGTGACTGTTATTAGTGTAAATCTTTTGTGAAGGTTTGGTAATTGTCGAGTGGCGGAATTGCCGCGCAAAGTAGGTGTATGACCATTTTGCTGACTGTTTATTGAATATGTTGAGGTGGGTTATGAGATAAGTATTGTTTATGATTAAAATAGAGATTGTGTATGACACTGGACAGTAATTATATAGAGAGGAAACTGCGAAAAACAAAAGAAGAGGAAGTTAGTTTAATAGATTCCTACAATATAAAAACTGATGATTGGTATCATAACACATTAAGAGCTAGAAGTCGGTTTTCAAAATCGACGATGCCATGAAATCGCACACATTAAACAGCCTATTTTTGATAGCAGACGTTACGGCGCCCAAAGCACTCACACTCAACTTGAGTGCGGAGAAAAGGTTGAGCTTTATGCTCAATAGAAACAAAACAGTTACGTTATGTCGGCTGTTACGAGCATGCCAGGCTTGACGGCTGCTGTCACAGGCACGAGAGGAATTTGTATGGAGTTGAAGAAAGCTTTTGAGGAAATTGAACGGTTGATGATCTTTGAGTTTCAAGTGTAAGAGAAAATGGCTGTGAATTGAAAAGTATGGCTCTTTCTTTTTAATTGTTTGGGGTTTGGTGAAAAACAGAAATGATGTTATTGCTTATTTCTCAGCAGTGTGTTGTTTAAGAATATTTTGTTTTTTACAAACTGCGATTGTGTGCAAGAAAACAGCTTCATTACTGAGGAGAAAGAGACAGTCGCAGATTCAGCTCTCCAATTATAAAGCAGTTTATGCGGAGGATGATTGGTACTAACACTAGATCATAATTTGTGTTAATATTATGTTACTAACACTCTATGGATTTTTTATTTCGAAATAAAAAAAAAAAATATTTAGAGTTAGACTTTCAATATTATTTCCAATTTGACTGCAATATTTTGCTTTACTTCAGACCTTAGTTTACTTTATAGTAAGTATTCTTGTTCTTCCAATTACTAAGAGAAATGTTTACGAGAGCATAGGTAATTACTTCATCTTGTCAAATTACAGTCTAGCCGACACACGTATAACTGTCTAGCCTAGGCAATAATTTTACAAAATCTACATTTCCTCATTCCTAGAGGTCTAAGAGGTCCAAACATTAATTACACAGAATTCATATTAGCCAATTATAAAATTTCAGTTCGTGATATATCGAAACGAAAACAATAATTATGAGCTAGTAATTAATAACCATAAAAAATTGAGACCATCTTTCACCACTCCAATTCTCAAAACACTTTCGACAAATAGAAGGAATAGAAATAATGAGGCTGTCATCGATAACATTGACAAATTAAATATCAACATCTATTACAAACTTAATAACACAGTCTCACCAAACAAAACTAAACTTTACCGTGATCACAATAGGAGTTACATCGATAGTAAAGTTTAGTTGGTGAAACACATGAGGAGTGAAGATAGGTAATGTCAGAATTTTTGCCACAGTGTAATTAGAGAGAGCTCTGAGCAAGAGGTCATGCGAACGGAATGGTAGAAATCGTTATTTGGGACCGTCTGTAGGCTGTGGTGCAATATGGTTGCTATGGCGGGTTAGAGTTGGTTTTTTAGAGGTCAGAGGACAAACGATGAAATATTTATATTTGTTAAAGTTAGTTGTCGATGGTGAATTTTCTAAATTTAAAAAAATATTTAAAAAAAGTTTGTGAATAACGTTTTGCTCATTGAATATGCACAACAGAAACCTTTAGTTTCTAGTGCAAACAATATTTCTAATGTATTTCTCACCAAGGATCCTTAAATCGCCCTCGCTCATCGCCCGCTACATTCCTCTCGCTCACGCCACTAACCGCTAAGTTTCGTTCACAGTTAATTAAAATTAATAATCGTTAACTGGCCAGCGTATTGTAAATTAATGATTTATAAATTTCAACTGCGCGCTACTTGAGGGCGAGTGCTGCTAATGATGTGCCTGTAAAGATCAGCGGTCATTGCAAGACGCGGAGAGACGCGACGAGATGCGGCGGTTTTTTATTGTTTTAAAAGATGTATTTTAAGGATATTGAGAACTAAAAAGTATGCCGTTTATTATGGGCCCTTTACCAAAGAAGAAGTTTACTATTTTTTTATAGTCAGATCCCATAATAGGCATTTCATTTATCACAGTAAAGAAAGCAGTCAGAAGGCCAATTTTCTTAATTTAAAACGTTCAAAATCTAGTCACAGTCTCATCTCGGCGATAAGTAAATGTCAAAAACTTGTCAAAATGTAGGGAAATTAGAGGTATTTTTGACAGATTGAGACTGAGATCAGACAACAGTGAACGTTCTTAAAATTACGAGAATTGCCCCTCTGATGTTTAACTTAAGTACATTAAAATAATGTATCTGTATATTTTGCACTAAATATGTCACAAAAAGTTATTTAAATAAAATCTTTAATGTTTGCGGCTGAACTTTAAAATCTACATCATCATCATCACCTGCCTATCCTTTTCCCAACTATGTTGGGGTCGGCTTCCAGTCTAACCGGACGCAGCTGGATACAGTATTTTACATTGAGCAACTACCTATCTTACCTTCACAACCCAGCTACTGGGTAATATGATACCCCTTGGTAAGACTGGTCGTCAGACTTTCGGGATTCTGACGGCTCCTTAGAAATACTACTACTGAACTGTTACTTTAAAATCCAGATATCCATGCTAATAAAGTGAACATTAGTATCATTCAAAATTACCTACAAACCAATAAACATAAGTCAATTTCAATATTCAACCATCCTATTGTTACAACCTCACAAATCACGCTGTACAGCAGCCAACGCATCTTTACGTCTCCTGTCCGCTCCTCCTTAAGACACAACAATTAATTTCAATTTGTGACGAGTGAAATTAATATTTTAATACAGTGGCGATCGATACTAAGTATTTAATACGTCTATAATTACTTAGTTATATTGACGGCAACAGTTAGCTCGAAATTAGTTTTTCTTGTCATATTGTCTTTGATGTTAAGTTTTCTCTTATAGTTTTTTTTTTTAATATTTGGTTTTTACATTAACGTTTTTAGTATCAGATAACTGTCCCTAATTTTTATGCTCAGAGAAATTATTATAGTTTCCCGAGTCTTAACACCTAAGTCAGTAATGCTACTTGTTGGAAATTGTTTTCTGCTTACTGAACGGTGTGTTTTCACCATACATTATTTTGCGTCTTCATTCAATAGGAAATAATTCAAATTTTAATATTCCCTTGTTTGCCATTTCTAATCATCATAATCATCTGCTTAGCTTTTTCATAACTGTGTTGGGGTCAGCTTCTAGTCTAACCGGATGCAGCTGAATCAGTATTTTACATAAAGCGACTGTTTATTTCTAATATACCAACTTAATTGGGATTTTTTTAAAATATACGAATGTTTTATTCGGTTCAGGAATCTTACCGTTAACTTATTACAGTGTATTAAAAATATGAAGTTGAAAGCTAAAATAAATTTAAAAGATAGTACACGATCGATTAATATAAAATAATATTCGTTTAGACGCAAAATCGGTTGACGTCACGTCAACGCCGGTTGTCGCTGAAAACCAGCGCTGGGGCTCTGTCTCGTATAGGGTCTTAGCATTATGCTGAGCGATGGCTGTTTTGCGTGGATGCACGCACCCCCAACTTGATATTTTTTTGTGCTTGTGTTTTTTTTTATGCGTCATGTTTGCCGCAAATAAATGTATTATCTTTCTTTCTTTCAAACAGTTACTTTCTCGTGAAGAAGCTTTCCACCAACAAATGCTTATGCTACTGATAGTACAAGAAGTAATATAGCTAATATCCACCGCGACATTTATGTTCTACTACAAACGGTGATAGTAACCTCGGATCAAGAGCAAGTAAAGCATTAAAGAAAATCGATCGTGATTCCTTGACATTCCCTTGGAGGCGGCTACAATCGACACAACTCCGAATATTGCGGATACATCACGAAATCCCAATAAAATATACCTTCCTGTACATAAACAAGGGCGCCATCTGTAGCCAATACGACAATCAATGCGACAGAGTGTAGGGATGTACTGGGTTTATCCGAAAATGATTTGATTTTTGAGGAGTTGTAGTTTATATTAAAAGCCTGTGATGTGTCACTGCGGGGCAAAGGCAGCCCTACTCTCTGTTTAAAGCTGCTAAGGACCAGTTCTTGTTAAAGGAGACCAGCTCATCTCGCCATCTCCGTCTGGGCCTGCCGCGATGTCGCTAGCAAATGTAGCAATGAAAAATTATGATGTTTCTTTACATTTTCACATGAATACTACCAAAATATGTGGTTATTTTAGCCTTTTAGGTAATCATTAGTTCACAGTCACACACACACACAGCTGCCTGCAATCTTTTTGCTTTTTCTAGATACAAAAAAAGGATAGATCTCGATTTTATTGATTTTGTCATTGCTTTCTAATCAGACAGAGTACTTATGTAATGTTTGAATTAGGTTTTTCTAAAACCCAAAACATCCGCACCAAAAACCGTCAACATCCCTAGAGGTGTACCGAAAACGGCGCGCGATGTAACATCGAGGCCGAGTGGTTCCGAGCGCTCACGATTTTGCCCGAATGAAGTTGTACCTATGTCTGTCTATCTGTTCGGTTGTGTGTCGCGGCTGCTAACGGTACGCGATTTATTGGCTATGTCCACACGTCGATATAAAGTTTTGTTCCGTTTTTCAGGAGAATTCTCTCGTCATAAGTGAATTAGGGTATATTCTAAAAAACGTAACTGGTCAGGTACTTTTAAGGTTTTTGTTTTCACGATTTCAGGACAAGTCTGTTGGAGTCGAAGAGTTAGGCCTATGTTTCATCATCATCATCAGCCTATAGCAGTCCACTGCTGGATATAGGTCTCTCCCATTACACGCCATTCAACTCAATTTTCGGCAACTCTCATCCAGCCTATGTTTAGTTAACGACAATCTAATTTCAAGGGAAAATAAAATATGCTATACGTACGTAGTTATTTTGTCGCGATCAGTCTTAAGATAAGGCGGCTAAATAAAAGTTTTTGGACAATCTTATTTTAAAGTTACCTTGAGATACATTCCTTACAGTAATGTCACATAAAGATCCAAGAATTGCATATAAAACTAAAAATAATATAAAATTGCTGCAGTACTTCGTATGAAACCGAAAGTAAATCACACACGCGATGTGCACGTACTCTTTGTTTTGTTAGGGAGCTTATACACTTGATATACGGGGAGAATTTATCGGAGATCCGAGCATTAGAGCGATTCATCTCCGTTTACATGTGTTGGACGTGTGAAATATTATAATTTAAACAGAGATTCCGCAAAATTACGCCAATTTTACACGTGCTCATTGGCTATTTTATTGGTAAAATCAATTGAACTCAAATTCAAAGCATTTATTTCAAATAAACCAATTACTGGCACTTTTGAATTGTCAAGAAGTAGGTCAGTCAGAAAGATGAAGCTAGTGGACTGCATTTAAAGAAATTTTACGAGTGGCTATTCCTAATCTATTCCGGTGCTTTCTGAATATTAACAAGACATTCCACATGAACTAGAGTCAAGAGAAAAACATTTTTGTACTTGATAGATAGTATATGTTTTATTGTGTACCAAAATTTAATAAACCTTATTTTCATAACCATTAATACTTAGGGTACTACGGCGGTCTAATCACTAAGAGCGATATCTATCAGACTACCTTTGGATGGAGCTTTCATCTATTTTTATTCCCTGCCAAGTTTTAAACAAAACTAAAAGCAATTCTATTAAACCATATATCATAAGTACGCAAGCCACTTCTCCGGTTGCCCTCCGGCGTTCCGGCGGCGCATGTACACGGGCCGCTAGTTCCGCGATTATGATGCCTGTATCCATTAGGTGGCATTACGCCTGCGTGGGAACTGGACTGGCCTGGGAAGGACAACGCAGCAGATTCTCCTGGGTTATAAGCGAAGAGCTTGTGTTTAGTAATGTTCATATATGTGAGTAGTCTGAGAGAGGTGAATTTCGATGTCCATAAGATTTAGAATGTCTCGGCTGGCCTAGGAAGGATAACGCAGCAAGGTTCCTAGGTTATAGGCGAAGAGCTTGTGTTTGGTACTGTTTAAATTATGTGAGATGAATTTATTCGAGCAAATGACATAGAATGCCTTTGAAGACAGGAAGAGCATCGAGTGTTTTGAACGTAAGGAGCTACTTGGGAGAAGATTATGTTTAACTGTGTTACTGAATCGGTTATCCTTATGCATTTTAGACCGACACCATCAAATAGCCCGATGGCCAGATGCTGTTCTATCGTTTGATCGTTTTTTTTTACAAGGTTTTTATTTTTGTTTCTGTAACTAAATGAGCAAACAGTGGCTGGTAGAAGCTGGATGAGAGTCGCAGAAAATTTAGGTGTGGTGTGGGGAGGCCTATGTCCAGCGGTGGACTACTGTAGGCTGATGATGATGAAGTAAAAGAGTTAAGTAAATGATTCTATGAGACTTAATAGGGCTTAACGATGGTGGTCAAAAAAGAATTACGTAGCAACGATTGCTATAGCTAATTCCAATCAGTTGATTAGTGCCTTACGCGGTCTGATAAGCAACACTTTTCAATTATTACACCAGACTTGTAGTTTTAAACGATTTGCAATTAAGACATAGCTATGAATACGAACCACTGTGTCAGTTAAACTAATTTAATATTCACACATCTTGCTCAATTCTAAAAAACTAATAAAATTGACAATTACTCACATAAAAATAAAAGTCAACTTAATTATTTTATAACATGATAAATTGTCGGTGACTTCAAAAAATAATTATATAAGTTCTGTTTAAGTAGCCCTACTGGTACTTACATAAAAACCTACGGAATTTCACCCCACAACCGATTACCAACTCTATTTTTTAACTTTTAGAGTTCAATATTCCTAGCATCTATTTTCAGATCAAACGTTCTACCGAAGAAGGGGTAAAAACACCTATTTTTTTCATAATACTAGTACAGTTTAATTAATATGCCTTATAAGAGCAAAGCGGTCCACTTGAATGAAAGCAGATCAAGTAATTATACAGTTTTTTTGTCACCAATGGCGTCGCTTGGTGGCGGTATGACGGAATCAACAAGTACCGGCTGTTGTTTACGCCATCTACTTATAAATGGGATAAGCAGAAGTGCCGGGGGGACAAAAACATCCCTTTGAACGTCGTGGAAGCGGCTGCTGTTTGATTAGTGACTGGTAGGCGATGTGTCTTTAGCCAGGTATTTAAGGACTTAAGTGTTCCATGAAAAAAACTGCCGTTTTTATTATTATATCCACGTCTAGTGCAGAAGAGCAGCCTCTTAATGAAGCCGCAATTAATGTTATTGACATAATTAGCACGCATGATCCAAATACTTGATCAAAACGACGAACTTTTTTGTATGAGGGCTGATAGTTCCATCGCCAGATAACTTTTATTCGAGGAATAAAATTGACGTTTGACAGTTTTTGTATGAAATAACTGTCAAATGATCAAAATTACTCTTCGAATAATGTTATCAGATGATTGAAAAATCAGCCCTACTTTTCTAATTTTACTCTTTTTAATTTTAGTGTTTTTTTTTTTTCAATGAATTTGACTTCTCGATGGCCACGGTGTTTGATTGACTGATTGGCTTCTTCGCTATTAGAAAAAGGTTTAGTTACTGTTACTTATGAGTGAATTTTCTTAAAGAGGCACAAGTAACATTACCAGCTAGTACGGATAATTTCCTTTATCTCCAAATAATACCAAACCAATATAAAACCTCAACGCTCCAACCTCTCCCAAAACACTAATACGTTTTTAAATGCTCTCCAATTTCCCAACCGAAAGTCAACGACGATGGTTGCGACAACCAAAACGCGACTTCTGCCAACCAATGGTTGTTGGGCAACCGATAATTCGACACTTGAACAATTAGGATTTGAAAAGAGTTTGAATCGTTAGCGCGCGACGTTTGGAAACACTTACAGACACTTTTGAACTGATTTCTGGGTATTTAACCAAGTTTTTCTGATGGATTATCTTTCTGTCAGTTTGTCAGACAAGGACAAAAGGTTATAGTGAGGGACATAACAATGGTTCACGTTGATTTTCCGTAGAACTGTCTCGTTGAAGAAAAATTGGTCGGACGATTCTCTTTTTCTACGTAAATTGTTTACCTAGTTCATGTATTGCTAATATTGAGCTAACCAATTGTCCCTAATCTTGAAACAATAGAACTGAATTTTCTTGCATGTGTTCTGAATTTACTGAGGAAAGTTTTTACTCGATTATTCTTTAAAGCGATTGTGACGGTAATTTTAATCGACATTCTGTAATCGCTGAATTACTTAAGCGACATTATTTCACAGAAACCTGCTTTAAATTAAATAGTTGTTTTCTAAATACAATAAACTAATTACACTATCGTTTCTTTGAACTCAAGAAGTGAAACTATTAAATCATATGCAAAGTTGGGCTCTGCAGATAATAGGTCGATTTATAATAATTATGTTGCAAAAAATTATCGATGGCAAGCGTTGCATTGTGGATTGTCGGCACGCAACCGACCAACCGGCGGCATACGATATGGTTAACAACAGCAACCTACTTGGGTGTGGTTGGGTTCACCACGCAACCGATCAACCGACGGCAGAAGATATGGTTAGCAGCAACCTACTTAAGTGTAGTTGGTTAACCTTTTAATTTATGATTTATTGTGTTGTGTAATGTTGTCGATTTCTTATGAAAAAGACCTTTTAACTATAAATGGTGATGTATTATTTTAAAACCAAAGATGATTGCTAAATGAGTTTCAATTCAAATGGTAGAATTATATGCAGATAAAGTTAATATGAATAAAAAGTAATGATCGTAAAATCAAAAGTAATTTTTATTTCACATTAAATTCACATATCCGTACCTACAATTCCCTAAATATTATTTACAAAATAATAAATTATTTTAAGATGAAAAGGATAATTAAAATGTAAGTAAATCAAAGTAAGTACCTCCATTTTGAGAGAGGCCTTCGTCCAGCACTGCGATTGGCTGTTGACGACGATGGTGGTGGGTTACATAGAAATAAAAATAATTTATCATTAATAGAGCAATGATCTAGTCACTAGTGTTTGAAAAGTATCAAGTAAGTCGAGGTGCGCAAACCGACTTAGAAAATTGTAAATTAAAAAGGGTTTTCATGAAAGGAAATTGCTGTGATTATATCAGCGTAACGTCCTCAGCTGTACATAAGCCTCTTCCAAGTTATGCCATTACTTAGGAGCTCGCTGGTAGATAGAAACCTTTCATATAAGACCACATCTAGCTGGTCAAATTAAGATAAAGAACGTAAAGAGGAATCTAGTGTAACTTTAGTAAAACCTGAAATGATCTCATAGCTTCACTCGAAGAAGGCTGTTACAAAAGCCACAGTATGTGAAACAACCTACCTCTTCGCGGATCGGTGCGTGACTAACCCCAGCTACATATGATTTAATCAAATAACCAATGACCCAATTAAATAAAACGTTAAATCGATTCAACACATAGAGGACCACTCAGACAATTGTCATTGTTCATTGTACGTAACCTATTACGTGTCGCAGGACAGAGCTTATGTTCTTGTACCAACCGTGGGACCATTTCCCACGACGACTGCATTGTCTCACTCATTAGTCGCTATTTTTTTTTAATAACACTTTATTATAAGCATAATGGTCAATTGTTCAATAGAATTTCGATTTTTCAACGAGGTCAGTATGATAGATCGCAGTTGATGCTTATACGCACGGGTAATGTTTCGCTTGATTTTCACATGATTGTTTCATGTTTAAATCAATCGGTTAGGTTATTTGATTGATTGGAGATTGATAGGGCTTTTTGTGCGTGTTTGTGTGTGAATCTGGGAATTTGATAGATGTGTTATTGATGAGTGTGTTGCGTATTATGGCGGCGGTAATTGGCGTATGTTTAGAGCCTACAGATATTTTTATGTTAGTCAATCATGGTGCCATGGCGCATTTTATTACTAATTAGATACAGTCGATTATAGAAGATAAAAGCGAGTCACGCTTTGTTAGTTCAAAAATAAAAGCAGTGTCATTAGACAATTTTCTAAGCCATCTTTGCTAAAAATAAAAATATCCGCCTAATTACGGGTACCTATACAATATATTATCTACATTTGTTTTAATAAACTTCTAAAACTATCCATTACGGTAAAGGCCGAGTAACAAACAACATTCAGGATCTAAAAGCTTTCGTAGCTACATCTAGCATTAGCATTGGTCGAGCATCGATAACGTTTACTATAGTTACCGACAGATGGCAGCACTAGTCTCTTTTCATAACTTTGTACTTTGCTTTTCGCAATTAATACGTAGTATTGTCAACTATAATTAGGCAGTATATAATTATAACTTACACGTAGCTAGGTACATTTCATTTTAAAATGGTATTTGTTATGTGTTCATGTTTCGCACGGCAATAAGCAATGTATACGCACTATATATTTTACCGGCGCAAGTTACAAAATACCTACGATGGGCTGAAAAACATTGAAATCTTTGGAAATAATAAATAAATTGTTTTAGACTCATCCCGGAGGTATAAAACGTGAATTCGAAATAGGCACATAAGATAGAGATCATAGTAATGAAATACCTAGATTTTGTATGAAAAAATTTTGTTTAAAACATTTTAATTTCTCCGATGAGTTACCTAACGATATTTTATTCACAACTGTTAGATAAAGGACGATACAGGAGCAGTGGTGGGTCTGTGGTAACAGCCACGACTTACGGGTCGTAGGTTCGAACCCAGACAGGTGCTTTATTTTGTGTTAATTATTTCATCACTACTGCTCTCAAAACGGTAAAAGAAAACATCGTATGGAAACCGGCATGTCCTAGAACCAAACATTCGAAGGCATGTCACCCGCGCTGGCCCGCATGGTAGATAGCCCACTCCCTTTCATCGAGAGGAGGCCTGCGTCCCAGCAGTGGGAACTTTATAGGCTGATTATACTAGATAAAGAATACGAAGCCTTTACTACTCAACAATATCATCATTTCCACCTGGTGATTATCAAATGTCTTACAATTACCGATACAATGAACGATCAGGAAGGATATTGCCAAATAATAACGCTTGGAAAACATTCTCCATTTTGTCCTCAATTTAACATAACACAATGCTGTCCATCTCTTTGCTGTAGAAGTTTGTGATAGACACTATTTACATGCTCCTAAATTATCTGTAGCGAGATCATTTTTGCGGTTTCATGTAAAATTTGTCTTGACGATATTTCGAAGCTTTCCGCAAGCACTATCGCCATGATTACGGGGTGAGACTGACTATCCATTTTGTATCGGAAACTTAACGGAGGTTTATTTTTTATAGTTTATAAGTAATTTTAATGTATGAGTGTAAAATATGGACTACAGTTGTCTGAGATAAATAAATTATTATGATTATTATTTACAATAATTTTTCAAGGCTTACATTCCCATCATTATTCCATACCTATACTTAATATAATAATTCTCAAGAGTTTGTTTGTTAGAACACGCTTATCTCTGGAACAACCGATCGAATTTCAAAATGATTGTCAATTTTGTTAGCCCAATTCTTGAGGTTATATTTCCCATCACGCTACGTCCGGTAAGAGCCGAGCGAGGTGGGTGAAACCGCGGGACAAAGCTAGTTATTTTCAATGCAGACTACAAATGGCTAAATTAAGGTCTACCTAAAGAAACTTTTTTAGCTTTTAAATTAATGTGATACAAGAAATAGGTGTTACTCTCAAGAATGATATGTGACTTCAGGTGTCATCGGTCATGCGTCGGTCACGAATCGTGGATGACATTAGCAATAGACGCAAATTAAAAGGTATGTAGATTTATAGTGTACACATAGTTTTATATGGACGAGTCTTGGGAACGTGATAATTTTCACAGTATTTTCGTTTTCGTACGCCACGTGACAAGTCGTAAATAGGTAGCTTGGTTAAACAAAGCATTGTATTACTGTGAATTTGACATTAAAGGGTACCTTAGCAGTACCTAAGTACTCCATAACTTAGAATATTACTTTGAATAGACAGATCAAAACTAATCCTTGCTAATCTCGGCGATTATATTTGCTTAAGCATTTTATTATCGGATTAGCTTATTCTCTTTCTTCAAGACATTATGACGAAATTTATTTAAAACGTCGGATTTAAAGATCTTGTCCAAGAATGAGTCGTAAAGATAACACAGTCACAGGGAAGCCGTTAAAGGTACTCACTGCAGGTACGAAACTTAAAGCCCGCCAAACCTCACTGAACTCAAAATTGAATGACAGCCGTGATAAGCTTAGACAGATGATGAAATACTAACTATTTATAAAAAGGTCTGAATTTGTGGCAATAGGCTCGCCCGTTACATGGGACTTGAACATAACTGGTGAAATGTGGTTGTACTATAAGTACACATCTGCCTAACCCTGCGTGGAATACAGGCGTGATGTTATGAAGATATAGGATAGGAATATATATTTATACCTTGTTATTTTAGCCAAATTATGCGAAATTTAATGACAGAAGAACATCACGGCTAAGCGTTAATTTTTTGGCGTGCGCCGACGCACTGAGTAACCTACCTTGTTTATCAGTTAGTTTAAGAAGTGTGCTTTGAAGATAATTGTAATACTCAACACGCTATATTTACAGTTAACTAAACCTTTCGAGCTTGATTTAATGAGCCCTAATTAAATAGATAATTTATTGAATCGCAAAGTGATATTTAAATATTTGAGATAACAGAATTCGTAGTGTCTGCATGTCTTCATCCTTAATCAGAATATTGGCGTATTATTAATAGTAAATAATAAATAAATCATGTTATTTTTTGGAATAATCATAGTGTTATTTGTATGATAACATGTTCAATTCGCAGGAGGCGTGGTTGCAATGAATCTCATTTTAGATGCAAACGCCTCTTTTCATTAAAATGAACTTCATTCGATATTTATGTATTTTGTCTGTTTGTTTAGGTCGATGTTAATTTTGTATTTAATAATGCATTTGAAGTCATAAATAAAAAAATATCCTACTAGCTCTTTCAGTCTCGGGTATAAATACTTTTTATTATTTATATATGTTGTCGTGTCAATTTAATATCGATAAGTTACATAATGTCTCTAAACAATTAACACTTGAAAAATGATTCACAAAATTCCGCTAAGTTTGAAATAGTTACAAAGTGTTACACTAAAAGGCTATTTTGCACTTACATGCAATGTTTATCTACGATTTTAACGACAAAAGTGTGTTACAAAATTTTCGGGGATTGTGCTGAAAGACTAATTCTATCAATAATGTAGTGAAATAATTAATTATTTAACTATTTTTGAAGATGCCCTTTGGAAATTGTCAATGTATGAGGGAAATGTGCCTAGAGCGCCCGTTTATGTCTTTTGTAGGGACGGAGTTCCCCGAAATGAATGCCGCCCACATGTAAAACTGGCATACATGCGAAAAATTAATTATTTAAGTTTTCTTTCTATTTTTACTGACAATAAATTATTGATTTTACATAGCGTACCTATATAGTTTCGATATGTATCCTAAGCAAGCTCTGCTCTGCTGTTTGCTCTTAAGTATTTTCGTGTTACTAACAATTTATATGGAGAAATCTGAAATAAATTATTATTATTATTATTATAAAATATTTGAATTTTCATTTAGTATCTAAACGGATGAGAATAAATGATTTAGAGACCTAACATTTGACTAGCGCTAAAATATTTTAAGTAAACACCGCTTACCTTAATATCTTTGGTGTGTGCACAATATCAGAAGGCCGCTGTTTTCCGATAAATCCCACTGTCACTTCACAATAAAAATATTTGCTCTCAATTTTTTAAGTCAATATAAATTTCACTAAGGCGACCCGCATACGTGATACTTCAATTACGTATACTATCGATTTCAAATGTCACAGTCCAGTCACTTTCGATGAAAACAAACAAACGAAATGTCGCCGCGTTCAATTTACATCTGCCGTATAACTGAAAACGCAAACTGAAAACGCGACGATGCAACTAACGCACTGCTACGTTTATTGTCTTTGCTATTGACACATCATTTTAACAGTTTTTTTATAACAGTCTTTATTAAAATCTGCTCGAAAAATAAATTTTGAGCGGAACACTGGCATCTTCTATTGACGGGATTGAAATCGCGCGGCCGATTTCATTTTCGAAATTCAAAAATTTTCGAACACAGGTGGCGTGTGGCTGGAGCGGCGCGCGCGCACGAATGCTCACGGAGGTGGACTCAGAGCTTCGAACGCTGTGGGGGCGTGGCTAACTTCTAACGCAACATCTATCTCTCGTGCTATCCTTGTCTGGCGTGTGTGATTGGGGATGCTTGCGTCTCGTTCTCTATTACCGGTGCGTTACCGGTCCATAGGTACGGTTTGGTGGGATCGCGTGAACTTTGCCACTGCGCCCGAGCCTCGTACTGCGATTAATAAAACGATACGCGACGTTATAGATCGCGGCGCGATAATCGTAACTCCACAGTTTAATGCGTCGCGTCGCCTTTTAAATACAACATATGCGTTTTTGTTTTTAATGCGAGTGTGTAATTATTTAATGTCTTGCGATCATTGTATCTATTGACATGTATTAAAAATAATGAGTTTCGCTTATTTCATATTTTTATTCATCTTTACAATTTTATTTGTGCTCTTCTAACAGTCAATGTGACTTGAATGGCCTCACGATATGTAATAAAATAAAACAAAACCTGAGACTTTGTTGTTAAGAAATTAATGGTTTCTTTATTTTTATCGATTTTATTGATCGTTCAAATTATGTTGCAATTAATTCAGGTTTATTGGAGTTATTGAACAATTAAGGTTAACATATTTTCCTAGAATAATCGGTTATAGTTAACAGATACGATGAGTATGTAGTTGTAGGTGGGTACTTATTCTTTTAAATATTTTGTTTCACAACGTGCACATCGTTTAACAGGACCCCTTCAAACAAAACGGTATAAGCATTATTTAAAAAATGAACTAAATCTTAACAAAGTTGTTCCATCAACGAACCTGCTTACCGTAATAAAACTTTCTTTTGTGAATAAAGAGCTTTTAACAAACCTTCAACAATTGTTGCAAAACTTTTTTATGAAACAAACGTACTGCAGTTTGTGATTTAAAAAGTTAACAAAAAAAAAAACTTTTCGTTTCTTATTCCCGTTTTGCTTACCGACGCGATTTCGATATTCGATTTTTGAACGTTTATTAATTGACTTCAAAAAAGGAGAAGTTCTCAATTCGGATGTTTTTTTAGATTCAACTTCCATTCTTTTTATTTCTTTTTCTAGATCATAGCAGGTGACATTCTGGAGTATCTGCCTACCCCCATGGCAGAAGGCATGAGTTTATGTATGTAATTTTCATGTTTCTGAAGTTAGGATGTTTTGAAGTTTGTATTTAAAAACCGTTGCCAAAGTTCAGGTAAAGTAATAGCTTTCTAAGGATTATCTTAGATTGTTACATTGTAGACTAAACCATTTGTAATCATTGATTCTCAGTAACAAGCGATTCTTAATCGGATTATTTATTCGTTTGTTTTGTTAATAGTTTTCCTTGTTACTGATGTAATTGATTTTGCTGTTAAATAAAGTTCATAATGTAGTCACATTACCGTGACGTAGTTTTATTATTTTCATACCGAATTAGCAAGAAAGGCAACTGTATATGGAGATAAGTTTGTATCATATTAGGCATACTTAATATGATACAAACTTATCTCCATATACAGTTGACCGGGCAAGATTATTTCAAATGAAAATAACTGCTGATATCTTTTAACAATGCATTTTTGAGAAATTCCATTACATCAACTCAACATACACAGTAATTATTTAGCTTTAGAAAAGGAAAGTGTCATATCATAATAGAAGTAGGTACTTATTAACATTACTAGCTTACCATCTCGCACAAATAATGTAATCATTACATAAGACAACATCACGACTGTAATCCCCGAAGGGTTAGGCAGAGGCAGACCTCGCCATTTATTTTTAAGTCCCATGTTATGGGGGGCGAGACAATTGCCTTCAACCGGGCCCGCCTATTGTCACAAATCAAGATTCCAGGCTGTTACTGAGAAATTCCGCTTAGAAAAACCCAATAACATTTTGCCGGACCTGGGAATCGAAGCCAAGACCTCATGCTCAGCAGTAGCGACCACTAGAGCAGCGAGGATTAATCAAGTAAAGATTAATTAATCACCACAGTGATTTGAATAATGTGATTGCAATAAGTCATCGGTTATTTGCATCTTAACACTCTTAAATGATACATAGTACTTCGACGGTACGTTTGGCGCAGTGGTTAAGCGATTGACTGCTGCGCTGCGTGTCGCGGGTTCGATTCCCGCACGGAACAAATATTTGTATGGCCTACAAGTAGTTGTTCCGGGTCTGTCTGTTTGTGTATGTGAGTTTAAATGTTTCGAATCGCACCCATGATACAGGAGACATATTCCTAGCGTGAGGCAAAGTTTTTCTTAAAAAAAAAAGTTGTTGAACTGGACTTAGCTCTAAAGCCTTAGCTCTAAAGGAGGTAGACAGAGTGATTCGTCGATTCGTGGTAAAAACATAAGAGGTCAACCGCATAGCTAAAAGTGACTCAGGACTTTTCTGTACTGATGACGCTGATCGTAAAAGATAGATTGATAGACTCTAGTCGTTTTTTTGCTACCTGTTCACACCTAATGCGATCACCAAATCACAAATTGTTGTGGTAATCGCGGTGACTGCGGTCAGATCTACTTAGCAATTTTTGAAGACATTAACATATCTATACATATTGAATACTAGTTTTTGCCCGCGGTTTCGCCTGCGTGGAAAAAAAACATCTTTATTTGCCAATTTTTTTTAATCATTTTATTTAGGTACATAAAGGTTTTGTAGTACATGAGGGACTTACAAAGTATGCATTATTGATTAAATGGTGTTGCTACAACGAATTTTTGGGTGAATCGCTGCTCTCCTAGCTAGATTACTGAGTAGGTAATCGTATTTAGGAAAGACAAAATCAATATAACAACCTTGCACAATTCAAGTAAGCTACAGATGGAGGAAATTGTCGCACAGCACTTAATTACTGGGATCAAAAGTATTCTTTGTTCTAACATATATCGTTCTTTTTGCGTTGTGTATATTTCGATTTGGAAATCTGTTAATCAGGTCTATGTGGGTGCCAAATTTCGATTTTGAAATCTGTTAATCAAGTCTATGTGGGTGCCAAATTTCGATTTTAAATCCGTTAATCAGGTCTATGTGGGTGCCAAATTTCGATTTTGAAATCCGTTAAGGCGCAAAAAGTTAGCAGAAAAACAGACATACAAAGTTACATTCGCATTTATAATATTTTATAATATTAGTAGGATACATATGTATATTGACTAATACTCAGTCTTCTAGTTTCTTTATTATTTATTTTAGTTAGTTTAAAGAACAGAGATGGTTTCGTTCTAAAGCGTGGTAAATTAGACTGCGCTCGCGCTTGGTCACAATCTAAGCAAGATTGTATTTTCTTTGCTTCCGAAATTACAGTGCGTCATCGTCACCGTGGTGTAGGGCTTGAGATCTGAGAATTATAATACATAAATGATGATAAACACAAACCAGTATTTCACACTTAAGTTTAATGATTTTATGATTACCTCAACACTTTTACTTTTTTTAGGTAGGTATTTGTATAGTCAACTACGCATTAGCGGTAAGATTAGCAATACGAAATTCGCCCATAACACTACGACATAAAGGCGCTGTGCAACTGGCGTGTATGACCAGATGTATGTAAACGAACCAGCTAGATGGACGGACGACCTAAACAAGGTGGCTGGGACTGGCTGGATACGGAAGGCGGAGGACAGGGTGTGTACGTCCTATGTCCAGTAGTGGACTGCAATAGGCTGAGATGATTGATTGATGTAAACGAAGCAAAAGGAGTTTGTAAGGATCGTAGCAGGTGGTGATATCTTCTGCCTACCCCCATGGGAAGAAGACGTGGGTTTATGTTTATGCTCTGTCTGTGTGAAATTGTTACTTTTGATGTACGAGTGATTGTAGGTCTTAAAATGTTTTAAAGCATGCTTTTGACACGACATGCTATTTGCATTTCTATGTTTAAGTAGTTATAAAACGTTACCCTTTCAAACGAAGTAACCTCCCAGTTATTATGTTGATTTCAAACCTGCACTACAGAAAATAATCGTAATGTTTAGCATACATGAATACCTAGCGTATTTACCTGTTATCTGTCATAGTTCATATATATTACTGTTTTACATAATGCACGTGCGAGTAGATATTATTTATATTACTTTAAAAATGTATGTCATCTTTATTTACAATTGTATAGCGTAAAATGCTCGGATTGTCCCGGAATAATAAATATAAGTTATTTATTCAAATTAGGCTGCGGCGGGCCAATTTGCCTGCCGACAAACTGTCCTGCAGTTTGGCAGAAGATCTGTGTGTTCCCATCTGTGTACTCTTTTGTTGAAATAAATAAATAATAAAAAAAAAAAACATAAGACAATCCCCCAAAACGCTCGCCCTCCACCACTTCCCCGTGCTTTAGCTGGGAAAAAGTGGCGTAACAAACTCCCCAGCTGCACAAAAGGCATTACCTTCAACGTACTGTTGAAGATAATGCTTAAAAAACGATTGCAAGCAAGTTTGGGAGACGTTGACGGGATAAATGAATGACTGCAGTAGGGATCGGTCAAAATAGAGATATAGTGAAATTAATGAAAAGATAGCAAGGCCCAACAGGAATATAGTATAGGGTACAGAAAAAAGAACTTGTGCCACTTCTTGGAGCGTAGCTGGGAAGAAGTGGCTCATATCCCAAGCCAATGTCCAGTCAATTGGAATAATATTGTTAAATAACAAATGAAGCTCTCTAATTAAAATTTTGCGCTTGTTTACAATGACAAAGTAGTTTTAAAGTGTAGCTTATAAAGATTCATCTTTAAGGCTGACGAAAGAAGAAATGAAGACGCAAAAAATAGAACATTTTTATTGGCAGTATCTTTTAACTGTACCAACTAATAAAACTGTTACCCAGTATGTCTGTTCCAAAAACAGAAGAATCGAGATGATCCATTTACAAATTGCAACCCTAAAATTTACACAAACACCGAGTAATATAAAGGTGTAAATAAAAAGATTGCAAAAACACCGACAAACGATTCGCAATAAAGAAATTTTGCGCAAAACGTTACAACAGAGACAGTTTTATATTAATTGTTTTATTAGAGACTGTTATGGACAGTTAGTTTTACAAACGGTGAACGTTTTTTATTGTTTAGGGTAGTCCGGTTGCCGGAAGGTCCGTTACTTGGTACCCGTGACGTCAGGCAGGTCCTTTTTTGACAGTTTTTTATTTGAGACCGTTAAGTTTGAAAAACGGATTGGAAGAAACATTTTGTTTTTTTTTATGCTTTTGTGATAGAATCATTTTAAGAGCCAATTTGGCGATTTATGTATTTTTTTTTCTACCACATTGTTTTTAATATATTATGCAGATTGACAATTCATAAAAAGTAGGTATATAGTTTTAAATCGTGAGTAATGCAGAGGCCATCGACAATAATCTCTCTCAATGACAAAGATTACTAAGTTTAGCAGCATACGGTTTATACAAACGGAATTATGATCAAGTAATGAATCAATTAATATATCGCATCGACATATTTTCTATTTTATTTCCTTGTGCGGTTCATGTTTAATGTATTAAGGATGCAAACCGGGCATATCGCCAATATTGTCAGTATTGTGACCAGTCACATCCGTGAACTCGATGGGGTTTCTGATGTGTTACATTGTTCTTACTTATTCCTGCTTTTTACCATTTGAAGTATGTAGAACTTTCAGATATACTTCAGAATTATGCCTAAACAGTTATTGTTTTTCACTTTAGTTTAATTTATTATCTAATATGTAAAAACTTCTAATACTAAATAAACAACAAATTATTTAAATAAAAATATAATATCCTAATCAAACGAAAAGTATTAAAAAACTAAAATATTTCGTCGAAATATTCCTCCGCATCACTGTTGACTGGTAATGTACCCAAGAGACTGGCGCCATTGCCACGATCAAACTCAAACCCAAAGTATTTATTTCAATTAGATCAATTACAGGCACTTTTGAATTGTCAACGGGTCGGGGACGTTAAAAGCGTCCGTAATGAAAAGTTAAAAAAAAATAAAGATAGTTCAAATATTAAATTAAAATAAGCCATGGCAGCAAAGAGATGGCCAGTCCCCACTGAAGGCGCCCGTTCACGAACATGATATATATTGATATATCAGGTATATTGTTTCTTTCATGCTTTTTGTATTACTTCGATGTAAGTTTTACCAAGGTCGTCAGTATATTAATACTTGTAATGGTACAAATGGGCGTAGAAAAGCTTTATAAGCCTTTCAATGTTTTTGGCCAATTTAAATATGCTTATTTCTATAAAAAAAAAAACGCATATGCTGCACACGTCAACAAAGTTACACACTGAGAAGTTATAATAAAACAAACTCTTCCATTTTAAACTTACATCTGTTTCAGACAACAACTTATCTATCCCAATACAAACAGACATTATAAACGTACTATCACCAAAAAAGAAAAACTGGAGATAGCCCAGTTTCAATGTTGACTCGTACCAGTAACTCATGCAGCGGCTTAAACTAAATCCTTACACGACATTTTTTTTTTTTAATAAATCTATTTGGAACATAAATCTTTTGGGCGAGATTAGATCTTTATTCTTACATCTCAATTTTACAATAAATTTATTGGTGTTGGTGTACTCCGTATATTTATGTGGTAGTGTACCTAATATGTCGTTATAACAGATAATGTCCGTACAGGTATTGGGTAACGGTATCCATTTTGGTATTTTATTTTTGGACGGTGAAGTGTAAGATTTTCTGAGGTTTTGTGGGTTTTGACGAACAATTTACTTTGGCGTTATGTAAGTTGTTAAAATATTCAAAAGAGCTTTGAAAATTCGCATGTTGTTACGAAACTTAAAGAGTATGAAGTGGCTCTATTCTCAATGATAACTGTATTTTTTATGTATGCAAGTTATATACATAGGTAGGTAGGTCCCAAGACCTACGCTACGCTACGCTACGCTTGCTACGATCCTTGCATACTCCTTTTGTTTCGTTTACGTTCATACATCCAAATGTATACTCCTTTTGTTTCGTTTACGTTCATACATCCAAATGTATGAACGTAAACGAAACAAAAGGAGTATGCAAGGATCGTAGCAAGCGTAGCATTCTGTTGTTTCTGCCTACCCCACGGAAAAAAGAGGTGAGCTTATGTACGAGTATGTTGTCCCAGACAAAACTTTTGAAAGCAGCAGAAAAAATACTTATTTTCTGAAAATAGTGATTATTTTCATCAAAAGTGATAAAATAAATTGTATTTTAGCATCAAAAGTGAAGCTAGCCAGTTTCATTTTCAGACTTTTACATGAGAAAAAATCTATATCTATCTTCTATAACGGTAACGGACTTTCGAGTTGTAGATCGTAGGTTCGAACCCAGACAGGCGGTTTACTTTGTGCAAATAATTACATCACCACTGCTCTCAAAATGGTGGAGAAAAACATTTTTTGTCCCACGCATTAGCTACAAGAAGATAATTATGATAGCGCGCAGTATTTATTTATTGGCTGCAAAAATACGTTATTTATAACACGTTATTTTCTACTCTTGCGGATTAAGTGTCAATTAAATCACATTCATAGTCTTAATAGCTATTTTGGATGCAAAAAAGCAGCTACAAATTACAATATTCCATTTCATTCCATATATTGTCACCAAATTTAGACAATAAATTGTCAAATTATTTAAAAAGATCAAAAGATGTATCCTTTATGCAAAGTTATTAATGTCTTATATTAAATTATGTATTAGTTATCTAGTTTTGTATATTGTATTAAAATATTTAGCAAAATTAAATGCCTAATTAATGATATAAATCTTAGGTTATTGTTCCAATTAGACAATATTTTCTAAAAAGAACCGTTTATTAGAAACGTGATAATTTTGCACAGAAATGTTTCACTGCACTTATTTTTGGAGATATTTCCTGAATCAATATTCTGAATTATAAAACCTTTTGACGTGTTTGCAAAAACATACAAATATCTATAAAAAATATGTAAATAAACACGCAAAGATGAATTCACAAACAAAATATTTATAGAAGTCGGTAATTTAATGTGTCCGTAGTTGTATAGCTACGGACACATTAAATTACCGACTTCTAAATCAAAAGACATTTATTCAAATTAGGCTGAGAATCAGCACTTTTCGAACCTCAAAAATACATAAGACAGTCCCGCAAAACGCTCGCCCTTCACCATTCCAGTACTATCGCTGGGAAGAAGAATTACATATGTTACCACCTTTGCATGCTCAATCAAATCCTACGCACTAGTCCTAGATGTTACTCCACAAGGCTATTCAAAAATAAAACCTCTCCCTACGGATCCCCAAAGCATACATTCCCAGTTAGTATTAACACATTTCCGTAGAGATACGAACGACAGTTACTGGCTGTTAATCCGATACGCGATGCTTTAGGGAGCTCGCCGCGATTTATGAACGACACCGTGATTAATGGGCACAGCAGAGTATGTATGAACGTATGGGAGACCGGCCTTGCAGGGATTTTGGGAGGTTATGTATAAAATATTACGATTAAGTTTATTTATAGCTCAGTGAAAAGGTGGATGATGAGGATCGAGAAAGAAAAAAAGTGAAGAAAACCTTGCAAGGAAAGCAGAGACAAAGAAAAAGATAGAAAGAAAAAGTATTTATTGCGACTCATACATGAACATCACATACTAAACTAAACACAGCCAGAAATAAAAAAAACAAATTATATTTAAAAAAAAAAACAAAAACAAAAATGAAACAGATGAGGCCAAAAGGCCAAAAAGCCTTATCCTAGCTTTAGTAGATGAATATAAAAGTTCGTGAAACGAAGCAACATTACAAGAATAATAATCAAAATAATTTAATATTATTCTATTTTTTCCAACGCCAGATAATTTTATCCGAGGAATAGTTTTGAATTTTTGACAGTTCTTCCATACAAACTGTCAGACGTCAATTTTATTCTACGCATAAAAAATATCCGTCGATTGAAAAATCAGCCCTAAATGAAATTATTTATTCTGCAAAATAGTATATCAGAACCACTTTTACACGTCAAATTATAAAAAAAAAAAAATAAGCAAGATATGGTCGGTGTTTTAAATAAGTCTAGTAAGTATATTAGTAAATAAGTGTTAGTAAAAAGCAAAATTAAGAACAATAACAACTATGCGGTCCTGGGATTGCTAACCACTACAAGCAAAAAAATAATCCTCAAACCTGGTCACCCAGTCCAAGTTACTGTTATTGTCACTCCAAATTCCCAGATGACTTACAAGTAACAAGTAAAACCAAAAAAGTTAGCAACGAATAATCATATTTCAAAAACTGCCACATCCTATTCAGAAACACAGCACGCGTTCTTTACCTGACCCCAATATTTGATTTAAACATCAAAACAAAAAAAAAAAAGAGATTACCATTCATAATGAAACCGCACCAGTTCTCACTAACGATGTTTTTAATCAGGCTCAAAGTAAACAATTAGAGAGGTGACAAATTCTGTCATCCTTTGTTTGGAGTAATCCTTTAGGGGATGGAAAGAACTGGTTTTTGTTAAGTTCGTTTTATAGTTCTATGATTTTAATTCGTAAGAAGAAACGTGTTTGTGGAATAGCATTTAGATGAGGATTTAAATTGTCTTTATTTAAGGTTTCCGATTCTGCTAATGATGATATCTAAATGCTGTTAACTATTGACTCACATTAGGGTTGTCGGTGCAGATTAACGTGGTTATGAAAGTTAATCTCCATTAACTCCTTCTGCGTTTTTGGAATTTATCTTCTGGAACTTTTTTAATATCTTAGATTGTAAATAGTTACTCTAGAGCAGTGGTGGCCCAATAGTAATAGGCGCGACTTACGAGTTGTAGATCGTAGGTTCGAATCTAGATAGGTGTTTTATTTTATGTTAACTATTGCATCACCACTGCTCTAAAAACCAGTGAAGGAAAACATCGTAAGGAAACCAGCATGTCTTAGAACCAAAAAATCGAAGACATGTAAACCCAACTCGCACTGGGCCCACGTGGTGGATTACAGCCCACTCCCTCTCACCGAAAGGAGGCCTGTGTCCCAGCAGTGGGAACATTATAGGCGGATTATGTATGATGATTGGTCCGACTTTGTTTAGCTATTTTATGTTCTACCTATAGGTAATATTAATAGTCACAAGTGGAACCAACCTGGAACTGTACAGATTTGCCAGGACACAGCGAGATTCACATGACAAAAAAAAAAACATCCTATTTAAGATAGGCTAAAGATCGCTCTTCTCTTGTTTTCGAGTGTGATTTTATATGCGTCATCCATAAGCAAAGTCTCAAGCCCAACCATTGAAATATTTCCATACCATTCCCAACACATACTGTGAACAACATTGTCAATTCCAATTCTAAGCGCAATCTCGATTCACTCAACGGACCCATCCTCGCCAATACATAACACATATATTTCAACATTAAGCCCCACGATAGCACTGACGCGAAATTTACTATTACTACAACAAATTTCCTTATTTAACGGAATCTACGCTTTATCGGCACTTGAACCTGTGACCCGGTGTAACACACGACTACTTATATCCACGGAGTTATAGCTGGGTTATGAGTAAGCGCGCAAATCTTCTGCGAGGCTAAATTATTCATTTAGATAATGGGTACAGTTAGTTTTATTGAATTCCCATGGAATGGTCGGTTTATGTGGTCTGTAGTGTGCTGGGTTCAGTTGGAGCGGATTCAGTTTTTTGTACCGTAGCTACTTTTACTTTGTCATAATTTTAAATAGATGCAAATAACATACTAATGGTGCAGTCGTGGCCTAGAGGAGGACCAAAGAAAGAGAAGCGGAAGATCAAAGAAGCGATGGATGGACTGTGTGAATGATGATAAGGTTAGAAAAGGGGTGACTGCCGAGATGACGACTAATAGAGAAGTAAGGAAGCATAGACATGTTGCGCTGACCCCAAATAAAGCGGGATAAAGGCAGGAGAATGATATCCACCAACCCGCACTGGGCGCGCGCGGTGGGTGGAGGGAGGCCTGTGTCTCCGAAATTTTATTATCTGATAATGACGATGATCTCAATAATAAGCCATACATCCACAGATATTGCTTTGCCCTCTTTCATATACGACCTTTTAATTCTAACAACAAACTATTTATTTATTTAAGGACTTTGGAAGACTTACAGCTAAATACAATAGTGATAAATAACAGTATGATAATCTGACAGCAAATTACAGGTCTTCACGTCTAGAGCTTGTCTGGTATAAAAGTACTGTGGAACAAAATATACACACTGCAAATATTGCCAAAAAAAAAAAATATAAAAATAACCAAGTAGATCATCACCCAAAATATGTAAAAACTAATATCTATACTTATAATAAATCTGTAGAAGTGAAAATTCTGTACATTGAAAATATCAAAAAAATAAATGGCAGGGGGTGTTACTAGACCGACACCGAACCCAAAAATGTGATTAAAAAATTTTTTGTCTGTCTGTCTGTCTGTCTGTTTGTTCAGGCATCACGCAAAAACTATCGGTTCGATTACGTTGAAACTTGGTATAATTATTCTTTAATATCCTGGGCACCACACTGGGTACTTTTTATCCCGGAAAAGTACGTATATATACAATAAAAAACAAACTTAATTTTGCGGTTCGATCCCTAGAACCGATTACTGCACCAACCGCAAATAATAAGTTTGTCGTAGGTTAAGTCGCCCGCAATGGAGTACATTTTTATTCCTTTTAGTTTTTAGAGTTATTTAGGTTTATTTTTATGTAAGTCGTAGGTAGGTTTTAATTTTAATTTTAAAGTATAGGTAGTATATTTGATAGTGTACGTAGTGACCGTAGGTTATTTTATAATACTGTTAGGTAGGATTAGTCATTCGTATAGATATTAGTTTTTAGGGATTTTGCTTATTTATTGAGTTTAGATTAGTTATCATCAGAAATAGTTTTATTTAGGTAGGTAGGTATTTAATTTTCTGTTATTGAGTTTTTTTTTTAATTAGGTAAGTACTTAGGTAAAGATATCATATAGGTACCCTCTTAATCACCACTAATGAGACACAATTGGTTTTCTATTGTAATTAGCCACAAAGGGCCCGCGAGATGGATGGCATTCTGGGGAAGCACATAGGTACATTTTATCCTGTTAGCACGTTCCCGTGGGATAATTTCCGACATCCACGCGGGCGAAGCCGCGGGCAGAAGCTAGTAATATAATATAATTGTGGCAGGTTATTTCCCATCAAACCAAGATGTTAAAAATTCAATTTAAAAAATAAAAAGAAAACAAATTCTGAAGAATTCAATCTTTAAAGAAATTCATTGCTATGTATCTACAAATCTTACCTGGTTAACACTTTGTAAGTTATGGACATGATCTCATACATTATAACTTTGTTACACTTCATCATTATTATGCCCACATTCATCGCCCATAGTCCAGAACTGGGCATAAGCCTCCTCTTTATTTACTTAATCGAGATTTATTAGTTTATTCCCTTCGTAGCTACTATACTACTATATGTAATATCGTGATGGCCCAGTGGGTAAGGCCTCGTCTCTCATGCACGAGGTTGTGGGTAAAATCCGAGCAGGTACCTATGTGACTTATTTAATTCATGTGCAGGTACTTTCTGAGTTTATCTTGGACATTAATGATATCGTTGATGGAAAAATATCGCGAGAAAACCTGGACTTATAGTTGATGTATGTTTGAAATCGCCGTATTGAACAAGCATGGTGATCAATGCCCGTGCCTTCTCTGTATGAGGTGACAGTAAAAGATATTATTAACGTAGCTACTTTCTCTAAATATCAAAATGTACAATATTTTTTTCATATTCATAAATACTCGAGTCTTTAGCCTATCAACGAGCCTAGCTAAACATAGCTCTTAGTATACGGCACGGTTTCTTTACGGTTTGGCGTATAAACCGCGCCGTAGAAAAACGTGTCCATCAACAAGCTTCCATAGTGATTTATGACGACCGTGACTACACACGGCGAAGAAAAACGTGCTTGTACACACGGCTACAGATCAAGCTAGACATTTCCAGTTTTAGCTGACCTCGCATTGTATAGATTTTTCCTACAATCAGAAGTCAACTTATACTGGTTATTTATAGCTTGATGTGTAGCCGTGTGTACAGACGCCAGCAGGTCAAGCTACCCGAAACGTTGAATCTTAATTCTTTTGCGATAAAGTTGAAAATCTATTAAATAAATTTGACAGATTGTAGTAGCTTGATGTGCTGGCGTCTGTACAAAGGGCCTTCTTAAATAACTGTTATGATATACGCTTTTTGGTATGTTTATCAATATAACGTTTAATGGAATTGGTTTAATGACTTAATTCAACATCGTTTTAATTCTAACAGCGATTAAAAAGTAGTAAAATGTTTTATGACTTTTTTACATATTAATAAGCTTAATTAACGTTGGCTTATACGTTTATCATTATAACGTTTAGAACTCAAAGATGGAAGGCATAATTTTCTATGGTTATTTCTTATAGTGTCATGTTATCTAGTTCAATTAATTATAAAGCCAAATGGTTGATTAGGGATTAGGGATTATACAGGGTGGCCAATTCTCGTAATGTTAAGAATGTTCACAGTCTGATCTCTGTCTTAATCTGTCAAAAATATATTTCATTTCCCTACATTTTTGCCATTGATTGTCGCTCAGATGAGATAGTGACTACATTTTGAACGTTTTTAAATACGGGAATTAGCCTTCTGATACCATGAATTAAAAACAAAATTCTGAAAAAAAAATTGCCGCCGTAATTTGACCACGTAGGTGATTACCTACGTGGTCACTAAACGAAAACTAAAATTGGAAATGTCTAGCTTGATTGTGGCACTTTGCTATGAAAGATCAGATTTTTTTTTCGAGAACCGCCAAAATATTTCTACGCTAGGGGGGGCTTAGAATCATGTGCTGAATTTATGGTTACAGTTTGCGCGTCGATATCCCTGCCTCCCTGTATAAGCACAGATGACTGTGGTGTATGGAGACATTGTCAATTCATTGTCACTGCGCCCATTTAGTCAAGATTCTCCGTAAAAGGTCGTATCTGATCGTAATAAGTCTCAGTCCTCTTACCATTCTTCTACTTCTCATCCAAAGCCATCTTAAAATTCATTCACCTTTTAAAACCTATTAGGACATTCACAATAAAGCTGCGAAAGCGCGTTATTTCCCTCAAAGCGCCCGATCTAATCCTCCATTACACACTGACACTTATCCCTAAGATCGTCTAAAATATTTTGATACAATCGCGCACAGATAAATGTTGTCAATTTATCAATCGTCTGCTTCAATGCGATGCCCTCCGATCGCTCTGATAATTCCCGTACGCTACTTTATCTTAAGATTATCACGACGTCTTTATTTCGATATATTTTTTAGCTATTTAATTCGTCCGATTCTAATGTGTTGCAATTAATCAGTGACTACACGATAGAATCTTCAGACAACCGGTTCCGACTGATATTCGGTACTATCCGCTGTTCTCACATCCTTTATGAAACGGTTTTGAATGTGATTGTTCCTCGAGATAGCGTTTGAATCATAACATATGTGGGTAATTGAAAAAATATTTCTTAATGAATGATTGTATCAATATTTTAATTGAACGATTGAAAGATAAAATCCAGTTTAGCGTGGTAAACTTCAGTTTATTAAGGCAGTTTGGTTTAGAAGGTATGTGACAAAAAATGAATGGTTTTCGGAAGTCGTAGTTTACTAAGAGGTATTAAGTAGACAAATAATGCGGGAGGTCTAGTTTGGTCCACCAATCGTAAAAGCGAATGACATTTTTAATGACTTTTTTAATAGAGTCACCGCGCTTAGTGCACCGGTTGGCGCCAGTACGATGTTTTTTTTTTTGTCATGTGAACCTTGTTGTTTCCTGGCAAATCTGTACAGTTCCAGTTTCGTTCCACTTGTGACTATTAATATTACCTATAGGTAGAACATAAAATAGTTAAATAAATAAAGGACCAATCATCATCATAATCCGTCTATAACGTTCCCACTGCTGGGACACAGGCCTCCTCTCGGTAAGAGGGAGTGGGCCGCAATCCACCATGCTGGCTTAGTGCGGTTTTTTAGAAATTGTCTTCGAACTTTTGGTTCTAGGACATGGCGGTTTCCTCACGATGTTTTCCTTCAGCAGTCAGCAGTGGTGACGACACAAGTAAAGTGCCTGCTTGGGTTCGAACTCCACGACCCTAAGTCGTAAGTCGGCGCCGTTACCACTGGGCCACCGATGCTCAATACTCTTCTCGTATGGACCACATAGGTGCCGTTTTCTCTTAAGCATGTCTGTGCCAAAGAGTAGTAAAGTTATGCGCTGAATGACTGCCAATAGGTGCGAGCCCATTAATCGGTGTAACACCCTTTCTCTTGAAAGACGAATTACGAGTTCCATGTGAAGTAGTTTTAAAACATAAAGAAAACAACATCTGAAGGCCAATTCTCGTAATTTAAAACGTTCAAAATCTAGTCGCAGTCTCATCACAGCGACAAATTAATGTCAAAAACTTGTCAAAATGTAGGGAAATTAGAGGTATTTTTTGACAGATTGAGACTGAGATCAGACTGTGAACGTTCTTAAAATTACTAGAATTGCCCCTCAGGTCTCTATTATGTAAAAATTTCACCGTAAATATTTAAGTGGAGTTAGCTTGAAGTGAGTTGTCAAAAGCAGTAGCGGCCCAGTGGTAACGACACCGACTTACGAGTTGTAGGTCGTGGGTTCGAACCCAAGCAGGCACTTTACTTTGTGTAAAATATTTCATCACCACTGCTCTCAAAACGGTGAAGAGAAACATCGTGAGGAAACTGGCATGTCCCAGAACCAAAAGTTCGAAGACATGTGACCATTTCTACCAAACCGCACTAAGCTAGCATGGTGGATTGCGGCCCACTCCTTCTTACCGAGAGGAGGCCTGTGTCCCAGCAGTGGGAACGTTATAGACGGATTATGATGATGATTGGTCCGACTTCATTTGTTTAACTAATATAAACTAGTGTAAGTAATGTCATCACCACTTGAATGCTCTCAAAACGGTGAAAGAAAACATCGTGAGGAAATCGACATGTGCTAGAACCAAAAATTCAAAGACATGTGACATCTACCAACCCGCACTGGGCCCGCGTGGTAGATTACAGCCCACCCCCTCTCACAGAGAGGCGGCCTGTGTCCCAGCAGTGCGAACATTGTAGGCTGGTTATGTTGAGCTGTCAATAGTGTCAATCCCTAGCACCAGGCGGAATGACAGCTCACTTCGCCTAAATTTTCACGGTGGAATTTTTACAGAAGAGACAAGCAGTAATCCCACGAAGGGTTAGGCAGAGGTGTTTCTACGATTGACGGCACGGTTGGTGCAGTGGTTAAGCGATTGACTGCTGCGCTGCGTGTCGCGGGTTCGATTCCCGCACGGAACAAATATTTGTATGACCTACAAGTAGTTGTTCCGGGTCTGGCTGTTTGTGTATGTGAGTTTAAATGTTTGTAAACGCACCCACGATACAGGAGAAATTCCTAGTGTGGGGAAAAGTTTTTATAATAGAAAAAAAAAAAAACTAGCAGCTCCACATTTCGCCAGTTAAGTAATAGGGGCGATACTATTGTGAATGTTGTATTTTATGTTTTTTTTATTCTTTTTTTATTTGTAATGTGCGTTTTGTTTGTGCGGAATAAACTATTTTCCTTTCTTCTTTCTATTGTCATGCACCGGGCACTATTCTATGCATTGTAATTAATTATTATTATTTTCTTCCTTTATTTCATCTTCGCACTTATAAATTACATTTTTAAATATTTTTATAAACAAAAAGATAAAAAATAATTTTTATTTATTTTCTTCTTTGTTAGCTATTGGTGTGGCTCTGTCGTTTGTGTTTCTTTTTGTTTTCCAAGAGTTCTTATAATGCATTTTGCTTCTGCATTTCTACTCCTTGTTGGATTTACATAAATGTTGGCTTTAAGTAGAATATTAAGTGGTCTACATTAATATTTGCTTACAAACTATTAATATTATGAAAATGATTTTATCACAAATTCTTTCCGTCTTTACTGTAAAGTAATCGAATAAAAATATAAAGTAGGTAATAAATGTTCAGTGTTTTAATTTACTATATTATTAGTATGGATATACATTTTAATGTACTTGAATGTCTTGTTTTTTTTTTACTGTTTTTTTTTTTTAATTTTTCTACTTTATTCTTTTTATTGCTGTAACAGGGCTTATTTACATCGCCCGCTACAAAAAAAAAAAAAAACTATCGTTATCTAAATAGTACATAAGTTACTTAAAATCACGTCATGATAGGTTGTAAAGCAAGCTAAGCCGTTGGTCCCAGCTGTCATTCATGGATCTTTGACAGTTGTTACGGGTCTTCAGAAGCCCGAAAGTTTGACTTACCAAGGGGTAAGACTGGTTGGTAACCTAGTTACTGGGTATCGTGCTACTCAGTAACTAGGTTGTGGAGGTCAGATAGGCAGTCCAGCCATGTAAAATACTGGTATTCAACTGTATCCGGTTAAACTGGAAGCCGATCCCAACATAGAGGGAAAAGGCTCGGTAGATAGATTGATAGATTGCAAAACATTTCTTTTAAAGTTCCTAAAGCTTGCATTTGTTTTTTGTAAATATTTATGTACACACACATAGCCTGCTAAAATCATAACCTTCTTTTTTCTTTGTCGTATTCGGGTAAAACGGGAGGTTTCGTGGGATACCCAGTTAGAACGAAGTTCCTTTCGCTTTTACACTATTTTCGGTCTAGCGTTTATTCAACAAGTATGCAGAGTGCAACGTGCGATAAGAAACTTCGTTCAAAAAAAACGCGTATACGCACTTCTTTCTCGCACGTAAATTGAACTATTTCTAAACTCAAACTCAAAGTATTTATTTCAAATAAATGATAAATGATTTTATTTTTGTAAGTAGGTTTGTACACACTCTTTTACACGTCAATCATATTTTCAAAACCAGATGAGGTCGGCGTTTCCTATCTGACTACTCTGAGAAGAAAATAACCCAATTACAGGCACTTTTGAGTCGTCAAGTGGTCGATCATTCAAAAAGATGAAGCTAGTTGCCCATTCCAAAGCGTAGTAGGTACCTATGAAGAAGAACGGACAAGGTACTCCACTTCACTTAATTGGTTGGTACCTGTCATTTCTATTTAGAGTGTTCACATAGAGTCATGTACCATTTAAATATAGTCTAGTTTACCTTAATCATAATAACAACTATTTCTTTTATTACATCTTTGATATCGCCGCTAATTACTATTTTAATAATTGAATTAATAATATCTCGTATCGATTATTGAAGATGGTTGAATGTTATTTTATGGGTTTTAGTTTAATTTTATTATGTATAATTAAAGCTGGCATTCTATTAGTGTAACAGTTTTAATTGCAGATAATTTATGAAGCTGATAGACGAGCGCATTTATAATTTTGTTATATTACATTAAATGGTTAACTAATGTAATGTATGATAACGTTTTAATAGAGTACGTTTTATTTTATATGTTAAGTGCATGTGAACATGAACTGTGCCACAGTCTAGCTAGTTTCCACAGTCTAATAAGGGGATTTCCAATCAGTTCATCTATCTATCTGGGATTTTGTTACGCTGTGACGAGATTGTAGTAAGACTGAAGTAAGTAGGTACATGCATTTCAGGGCCACAACGTAACGAATGTAGTAACGACTTGACGATCTTTTCCATTTAAATATTTAAAAAAAATCCTAATGTACAAGTCGTAACGCCGAACTTCCCTACAAACTTGTATCCCCTATTTAACAGAGTGGATGATTTTTAGAAAAATCATTCCTTATTGCTCACCTTCGAGCAAAAGGAGCTCTTGTGCATAGTTTCATGCTTCCGCGGGGTAATTATGTACCACACTATCAGTAGCAATGGCCTCATTTTGATAGTTATATAGTAATAACAACATTAATTGCGTTATTTACATTGTTGAGCAGAAAAATTCCGTTTAGTCCACTCTCGACCCCTCGACCCCCAATCAATAATGTTTCCACTGGACCCCTAACTGTAGTTTACTCTCGACCCTTGGGGGTCGAGAGTGGATTTTCATACAAAGGATAGGCATACCTTGTCCACTTTCAACCCCTAGTTCGGTAAGCACCTAAAATTAATATTTTGGTACAGTAAGGTACAGACGCTTATAAAGCTAAAGTAAAATCCAAACTTTGTTCAAAGTTAAACGATAAGAATAGTTGGTCGCCCTGATTAACTCAAGACAATGTTTATACCATCAAGTATTTTCTAACTGAACAGACAGCTGGGGAGTTTGTTGCGCCAGTTCTTCTTCCCGGCGAAAGCACTGGGAAGTGGTAAAGGGCTGGCGTTTTGAGGGACTGTCTTTTGTAATTGTGACGTTTGAAAAGTGCTGAATCTCAGCCTAATTTGTAAATAAATGACTATTGATTTTGACTGAAGGCAAAATTCAGGAATTAATATTAAATAAAAAATATATGAGAATACTTAAAGTAGAATTCTTTATTTATTATCTGTAATAACTCTTTACTTTTACCATACCAGTATACAATCTTAATAAATAAACGGACTTAATTTTTCTAAACAAAGACTTACTCGTATTTCTTTATTAACAAACTGATTCAGAATATAACTAATACGTTTGTCGTTGTCAATATCGTCTGATCTTCGTTTATATTGTATATTTATTTTATATTTATTTTTATTTTATATATATATATCATAGTCAGCCGTCAGTCCGTCGTTTTGTACTAAACAGCATTCGTAGTAATAATAATCTTCTATACAGCAGCCTTTTCAAGTTTAGACCACGCTTCTTGGCGCGTCCTTACAATAGCGAATTTGCTGAAATATATTCGAATTTACGGACAAGCTTATCTTGGTCAGTGCCTTTTTTGACTTCTTTTTGTCACATTTTCCGTTGCCCTCGACACAATCCCACAAATCTTCATAGATCAAAATCATTTTCATTATGAATTTCATGATCCATAGTTCTCTAATCCTCGTAATTTATCGTTTTGATTCAGTGAAGATGACGTATCTGGTGAACAAGTTGAAAACGCCATTGTGTGGGTCACACCGGTCATACCAGCCGGCCACTCCGAAGTGCAAAGTGCGAATATTCGGATCGGACCGACACATGGCCGAACCGAATATTATTGAAAAATACGACAAAAATTCGGATCGGCTCAAATGGGTCGGGACCATAGTCAATATTCTAAAGAGTGTAGGAGTGTAGGATCGGAACCGACCGAACCAAATAGTAACTTCGTAGCAGGAAACGGCCGAACATTCGGCCGATACTACTTCGGAGTAGACCCCCAGTTTCGAAAAAAAAAAACATTTATTTTCCTCATAGGGTCCTGGGCCCATAACCTGATGGATAATTGGTAGGAAAATAAGAATATATTATAAGATGTGATGTGTTTTATCATCGTAACTGTACTTTGGGGGTCGAGAGGAAACTGAAACTTGGCTGGGAAATAAAATTCACTCTCGACCCCCAAGGGTCGAGAATAAACTATAGTTAGGGGTCCAGTGGAAACATTATTGATTGGGGGTCGAGGGGCCGAGAGTGGACTAAACGAAAAATTCGAACATGTGAAGCAATGGATTAGCAATATCCTTCAAAATGATTCAAATTGAGGTGAGCGGTTAAGGAAGTGCGTTGTCGTCAGTTAATGAATTTAAGATTTAAGTTAAATGAATAGCTATACAATACAAGCACTTTTTTCTTGTTAGGATAATAACTTTTAAAACAAAATAGGAGGCAAAGAGCAAAGGGCTCAAAGGTCTAAAAACCTTGGAATGTCAACTTCACTCTAAAACTGTCAGCCACTTCGGTCATCATACGGATATCCTAGTGCAGTCTCAAGGCTGGCCCATTGTGTAGATGGTCAAGGTGCGCCCCCGTTCACATGGGCCAACAATCGCCGTCGCAGGCGACGGTTTGGTGTTTAGTGCGTTTTTGTTCAGTTATTGTAGTGAGCATAATGCTAACATAATGCAAGCTTTTTACTACCTCATTTGTCTATTGTGTGACACGAACGTTTGAGGCTTAAAGATCTAGGAAAGAGTTAAAACTTACATGAAAGATTATCAGGACTGTGTGTGACCTATGCCTTATTTTGTAATGCGAGAAATTAGTATAAAGGAACAATTGTCAAGTGAATCAGACAATCAGGAACGTATGTGGGTTTGAGTTGTGTAATATAGAGTCCACTAGGGTTACAATTACTGCGACATATCTATAGTTTTGGATGGCCCCTATTACATGGTGATGGAATTTAATATCGATGCTAGCTTAAAATAAGACCTATTTATTGTCTTACTTTTAATAAGGAATAAGACAATAATGTAAAGTTTCAGCCAACATTAATTAATTAATTATAAAAAGCATAAATCAGTTAGATTTAGGATTATAGGTAGTGGCCCTGATTCCCTTGTTCACAAACTAAACTAAATTTAAGTTCTGTGCATCTTTTTCTTTCTATTTCATTAAGAAAAGGACAGAAGATAAAATATTAGTTTACTCCTGTCAAATTAAGGTACTCCATAGACAGATTAGACGTGGTTAAAAACATGGCTGCTAAAAATACGTCAATTTACGTCAGGCGCTGACTAGTTTGACAGGACTAAACTAATATTTATCTTCTGTCCTTTTCTAAATTAAATAGAAAGAAAAAGATGCATTGAACTTAAATTTAGTTTAGTTTGTGAACAAGGGAATCGGCGCCACTATCTATGCATAATTCAGGGTGGCAGTGACGTCGACCCGCAACCTGTTACCATGGATTCAGTACATGATTCTGAATCCCACGGCGTCGAAATTTTTTGTCGGTTATTAAAAAATGAATACTTTTCCATACATTTTGACCGTGTAGGTATTGCACTTTTCTATTAAACTGCTGTGTTTTTTACAACCGCCTAAAAAATGTCTGCGCTAGGGGTTAGTCTAGAATCTTGTGCTAAATTCATGATTTCAGTTTGCGCGTACACAACAAATACCTACCTTATTAATATATTTTTGATTAGGTAAACCTACATTTTATGAACTGAAAACTAAAACCAGAACCTGATTTTGAGCAAATGCCCTGGCGCACTAAGCCAGGTAGTCTCTAGGACATTATACCCTTTACTATCGTCCTCTACAGGATCTAAATTCAAAGAAATCTCACAAAATGATTCCTAATCTGATGCAACTAGTCGTCAGGATTCTAGCCTGGTTATATTTAGACGTTGCGTTATCCACGATCGGACAAACAAACCAATTCGTTTGTATATTTATATGTGTTGGACACAGTAATGTACTGCGTTTATGGGAACTGTGAGGTAGTAGTGAGGGGAAATTCATGTGGAGTAGCAGGGACATTTTCCCTGGTTAAGTGAAAATCTAGTTTTAAAGTTAGTAAACTACAGAATACAATGTAGGTATTAAAAGGTTTTCTCCAGGGGTGTACACCAAGGTAGCTCAATACAGAATTATCCAAGTCAGTTCCACCTGAATAAAAAAAATAAAAAAATTTAGACTCAGTTTTCAATTTTCTAAACTGAAAGATAGCCATATAGATATAGATAGATATATATAGATAGATATATTTTTAATAGCCATGAATGGTCGTAATTTGCCACAAGGCTTAAATATTACCTACATACATTAATAGCACCGCAATACAAAGACATAGGTACCTATCAAATATATTTTCAAGTAAAATCTCGCAGCCAAAAATTTAATAGCAAAAATCACTGCACAGTACATATTCCCTCCCTAGTATAATTAGCCCGCGATCCGCAATGATGCGCCGACGATCGCGATGACACTCGACGTCGCGACTGTCCACATCTGATAATTATCACCGGTCTCGCACTCGTTTCCTCGAATGTACTTTGCAATAAAGGTCTAGGATGTACAGGCAAGACAAAAGTTCTAATCAAACTTAATAATCAAAGGCCTTTTGGAAAATAGTCGTAGATATTTCCATTCGTCGTCGTTTTTCATGGTGTTAAAATACTGTGAGGCCGCAAAAAATGGGAAATATTATATATCACAAGGTGATATCCTCCATCGAAGAAGATATATGTGTATGTGTGATATCGTCATACATTTCCTGAGCAGGCTTAACTAAAACTACCATTACCATGGTTATTAACCTCACAGAGGAAATCAAGTAAGAATAACTCTAAATTTGTATCTAAAAATGGACACCATTTTGTATTTCTCACATTACTTACATCAACAACCTTAAGTTGTTGATAGCTGGTTTCCGTAAATCGCGTGTTAGTTTTCAACGTCATTGCGTAATTATACCCGGTCAAAACTTTATGAAAATAAAACACAAAATTCAAGGTTGCCCTTTAAAAAAGATCATGTATCATTATCATGTTCGTTAGTTTAGTTAATTTTGAGGTTAAGGGGTTATATAATGCCCTTGTAGTTAAAATTAATGAGTATCTAATCAATCGTTGTATGTATGTCGAATAATTTAAAACTTTTTAATTATTTGTAGTTCATATAAGTAGTATGGTTTTCTTTAAACTCTTAATAACTTTGTCCTCGACAGTACCTGCCTATCATTTTCGCGTGTGCTCATAATGCCAACAAGTTCAGTCAACATTCTAACCCCGTGTCGGGTTACAACGATGCCTATATGATGACTTTTAAATCGATTATTTATACCGAACAGACTGCAATCGATGCCGGTAACCACATTACGCCCACTCCATCTCCGACGATCGCATCACATCCCTCTGTGATTTCTACATTCTCGATTATATTTATATTTCGAATTTTATCGAGTTCCAGTGTCGATTCAATAATCGAATGATTAATTAACGGTTATGTTATGATGCATCGGTTATATTTCATATCGATTACGTGAAACGAGTTACTGTAGAATTTGATAGTTTTGGAAAGTCTATTAAATATGCTTCTATTAATTCAACGGTGATCTAAGAATAAATTAAAAAATATGTTAAAGTGGTAGCTTATCCTCCCACGTAGGGTCGTAAGAGTCAATTTACAGGTATTGATTACGATGCGTTGGTACTAGCAGGCAATGAGCTTAATAACCTGAAACTAATTATGCAAAATAGTGATCTTTAAAGAAGTTATTGCCGTTCGAAGAATCGTAACCTCAAGTGGTTTGAATAGGAATTTTATGAATATATTTTAAATGGTTAAGAAAAAACAAGTACCTTAGCATAATATTGCCTCAGTGAGACTCAGAACAAGTGTGAACAATCCTTAAATATCCCTGAAATATTTTCTATTATGTTGTTTTGAGGAAAATACTTTGAAATAAAAAATCATCAAAATCAAGTGGTGAAGCGAAAATTGATTTTACATAGACGCGCAAAAGACTTCACAAAACAATGAACTTAGTTGACAAAGAATTAGCAAAGTTATTTATAAACTTACCAAATCCTTCTCATTGGAATATGAACCTTAAATACTTGACATAGGACTTCAATCATTTTCTCGTGCTGCAAAATGATGTTGTTCAAGATTTATCAAAAGCCTTTGACAGCGCCGACCTTGCAGTGCCATAGTTCACACCGTCCCTTCACTGTTGGAAATGTGGAAAAACACGACAATAGCATGGCCACGCATGGCTCAGGACAAGACAATCGATTACATACGTTCGCGTTCATATGAACTTTATTGATTATTGTTGGCTATAATATTGAATTGGGAAACGGGCGTGCTTGAAGGTTGCATGTTAGGACCACTGCTGTTTTTGTCACTCATTGTTCAATTGATGCTTACGATGTTCAGTTTATTTTTGTTCATTTTTCTCTCAGGAGTAGTATCCTAAGAATTTTGCAACACCAAGTATGTGGTCATTCTACAAAAGGCCATATCTACAGTTATAAAAATAAAATATATTTCTAGGCATTTGCTTTCTGAAACTCAGTCCCCATATAGAAGAGAAACGACAAACACTTCCATTTTATTATCTCACATAAAACTAACACCATAAAAGATAATTCAAAAGCGAAAGACTTTCTAAGACAAAAGAACCAAAACTTAGAACAAGGAAGTCCATAATTGGTGTTAAATCAAACATGGGCTAAAATTCTGCGTGAATGGAATCTGCGGATCAGAGATGACCGCGGGTTCCGCCGGCGATGCTATCGCTGAGCACCTAGCCCTTGTCCACCAAGGAGAGATGAATCGTGGAGGTGGCAAATATGTTTTGGATTTAGTTGTGTTTTATCTGATGTAGAATTAATAGGTTTAAAGTTTTTAATTGAGTGTACTTTGAATTTTTATTCATATTATTGATTGTTTAATATTTTTAGTAGCTTCTTTGACTTTTCAATCCATAATGCATGTACTTATAACAACTGAAGGAATTAAGGCAATGTCCTATATATTTCATAATTTTCTGAATATATTGAATCAGCTCAGAAACTTGATATTAGAGATAGTGCAATTTAGAAGTCCCCTACCTAACACAACCAGTCTATAATATTCCCACTGCTGGGACCAGGCCTCCATCCAGGCATCCAGGCATCCACAGGGATTCAGAAGACGTTACTTGTCAATAGAAAAAAGCTAAGATGAATGTACAAAAAAAGTTCTATTGTCCATTATGATGAAAAACAATAACTTTATAATACAATGAAGTATATATAGTAATTGCTGTAATTATCAGAAAGCGAGGATACATAGCCAAATTGGCGAAAAGATCCAAAACAAACCAACCACAGACATACTCAGCACATTTCCCAAAATTGCCACGTCCAGAATTCCTCGATCAGCGGCGCGTGCGCAAGGAATTTAACGCCAAATCGCCGTTGCCCGGGCGCAGCGTAATTGCGCCTTATCTGCGCATTGTTCGGCTAAGGAGCACAAGGCTGCGCGTTGACGTGTGAGTGTTTAGATTGTCTGTCTGTATGTGCGATTGTTTTACTTTGTAGGGTTTTAGACAGTTTTTTCATGTGTGCTGGACAGTGTGAAAATAAGCCTAGTTAGAGATAAACTACCAATTATATTATGGCTTTAAGACATTAGCTTGTAGGACGAAAATACACTTTTTGAATCTGGCTGAAAACTATTCCAACCTACTATTTAGCTAATAGACTAATAATCTAATGCTGCGTATCTGGTTTCATCCTATGCAATGCACTACCAAAATATAAGTGAGTAACATGTAGCAAGTAAAGCGCAGCTTGTGGATTAAACTATGCAGGCGTGAAGTTTGAAGAATAATATGACCTAAGATTAAATCAAACTTCTTCATTGCCTTATTTATGTTGTTGAGCAGACTAATTTTCCGAACATATGAAGCAATGGATTAGCAATATCCTTCAAAATGATTGAAATTATAATTGATAGTGTGTTACGCAATTAGGATTCAGGTATTTACTTCGGCTTGACCATACATACATGTTTCGAGGTTTAAGTATTGTAAACACGAAAGTTTGTGAGGATGGATGGACGGATGGATGGATGTTTGTTACTCTTTCATGCAAAAACTGAGCGGATTTGAATGAAATTTAGACATAGATAGTTTATAACCAGGATTAACACATAGGATGGCCAAAACTTTACTTCGAGTTTATGAATAAGGCGCCTAATACCCATTGTCACTCGGTACGCAAGCAGGTTGGTGACCTCCCCACGAGCTCTTCAATAAACAATTATTCCTCGATGTTGTGATTTGCGTGCGACGATAACAAGACGATTTGCTAAGTAATACTTATGAGCTACTATTATAATGGTACATGTATGTTATGATGTCTGAGTCATTGCATAATGTTGTGTAGACCATCAATTATTATCTGCGGATGAATACGTAAGCCTGAACTAGGTTGACAGGATATGGATGGAGACGAGAGATTACTTCTGTGACGTTCTACTTAGACAGTTGGGTATCGATACGACCAACCCCTGGGTAGAATATGGTCATAATAAAAGATGGCCGTATCGGATTTATGAAATTATGACCAATTTCCGTGATTATGTTTAGTATCGTCTGTATTATCTATCATGCTTTTCTATTTTGTTATGACAGACCATGACATACTTATGGGTACATCACACTTTCTTTGGAAATCAAACTTTTTTAGAGTACCCGTACTCATCAGCAGGGGTCGTTTGGGATTGGCTTCCAGTCTACTACTACAACTAAATACCAGTATTTTACAAGGAGCGACTGCTTCTCCATCTGACCTCTACAAACCAGTTAGGTACCGGTAAATGCCCCTTGGTAAGACTGGTCTTCAGACTATCGGGTTTCTGACGATCCGTAACTACTGTCAAAGATTCACGAATGACATCTGGGACCAACGGCTTAACGTGCTTTCCGCGGCGCGAAGGGGTATCTCGGTATGTAAAGATGGTCACCCATCCACGGACCGATCGCGGCAAGCGCAGCTTAACCTGATCAATCGACCCGTGTGGCTGTTATTACTTAGCCACGAGTCACCTACAAACGATAACTATAGGTAATTTGCTTTTTTTATTCTTTCAATTAAATCTAAATTTTAACTAAACCTTCTAGAACCCTGCAAAATAAGAACTCCTTTAGATGTTATGTCCGACAAAATGATAAATCATTTTAGGTAAATCCTTCAACCCTCTTTACATCTGACTTAGTTTTTTGCATCACGATGCACCAATACCTCTCCAAGGGCAAACAGTCACAGAATTGTTTAAGAACACAACATGAGGTCTTTCAATTAAATAACTGGACGAAGCAGAAAAAATGTGTGACCTTTTAAATAAATCGTGCAGTCAAAGGAAATAAGACAAGTGTGAACTGTACGCGAATGTAAACGGTTCCCATCTGAAACAATGAATTGTGGAGATTGATCTAGTGCTTAGTATGCAGATATGTAAAACTGGAGAACCTTGGTTCAATTTAAAAGGAGTAAAACTGTCATTAAGATTATCTAATTGCAAAACTGGGAATGAGAACAGAATTGCTATTGCTGATTAATTTAGAGCAGCGGTGGCCGAGTGGTAACGGCCGCGACTTACGAGTTGTACGTCATAGGTTCGAACCCAGTTATGTGCTTTACTTTGTATAAATTATTTCATCACCACTGCTCTCAAAACGGCGAAGGAAAACATCGTGAGGAAACCGACATGTCCTAGAACCAAACATTCTAAGACATGTGACATCTACCAAGCTGATTTTAAGTTGATATTTCAAGTGACTAACTATGGTCGGTGACCCCACAATATTAAAAAGTATTTTTTGTTTCATCGTGTTTAGATTTAGATATCATATACCCACCACGTCTGCGGAGTTTTGCTAGCTAATTTAAATTGACCCTGTATATGTTTAAGATTTTCTTAGTAAAATTCTGCTTCATTTGTAGAATCGATTCAATTCCAAGGTAAAGACACCAGCAGGTCACGCTACCCGAAACTGTCAAATTTTCCCAATCAAACTTGAACCTTAATGCTTTAGCAATAAAGTTGAAAATCTGTCAGATTGTAGTAGCTTGATGTGCTGGCGTCTGTACAATGAATGGCGGTGGTCTAAAGCTATTTTAACTACTCGTACCAGTGCTTCGTATGAACCTAATTTATAATTTAATGTGTCGTCACGTCTAATTCATTATTGTTCACTTCCTATGAAGTGAACAATAATAATGTATACGTTCCTATAATTAGGTACGCTTATTACTCGAAAGCACCATGACGACCTAATTTTCTGTTCTTTCCATTTTACAGCTTTTCATTATTGTATCCTGGTAAGCTTTTGTTAATTTCTAAAGCTGTTAAATCTAGATTTTCTACATACATTAACAATATAGCTTTTAGACGTTTCAGTCGAAGAATGCTTCATCTTCTGCAAAATAAATGACTCACGACCTCGTAAGATACTATCTCCAAAACCTATACCATTTTGAAAACAAAATCCCGTGCACATGATGACCACAGCTGCGTCCGTAAGTAAAACAAAAGAGGATCCTTTTTAGGTCGACTAGTAATATGCGCTACACGCAGAAATAGTCCTTACGGTGATGGTACCTATTGCAAAGTTTTACCGAGTAAACAAATCAGTGTTACCATATTTTCATAAGGCAGTACTCTAAAAACCTTTTTTTTTTGTTCATGCGCCGATTCACTTTATAGAATTCATCAACTTGCAAGCTCGAAACATTTGCATCAATTAATTTGCACATCATAATTATATTTTTTTTCTGTTCCGTCAACCGAGGCAAATATAACATTTTCCAAACATGTGTACATCACAATCTGAATCATTTTGAAGGATATTGCTAATCCATTGCTTCTTATGGTCGAAAAAAGTGTCTACTCAACAAATTAAATAACGCTGTGAATGTTGTTGAACTGTCAAACTGAAAGCCATTAGTACTGTTAGTGTGTTACGCCATTATCCCACTGATTAGACAGTCGTATTATTTTCTTTTTTCTGTACCCTATATTATCCATGTGTTGGGGTTTGCTATCCTCTTTAATTTGACCGATCCCTACTACAGTTATTCATTTATCCCGCCAGCGTCTCCCAAACTTGCTTGCAAACATTTTAATACGCATTATTATTAATCAATTTATTTTCAGATAAAATCAATCCATACAATTTCAAATTATAAATACAGAAAAATATATAAATAACAGAACAAATATAATAAAAATAATTATTAATAAATATAATATTATGATCTAGGTAATAACGGTATTGTTGAATGTCGTGGCTTTTGTGCTGCTGGGGGGTTTGTTGCGCCACTTCTTCCCAGCGAAAGCACTAGGAAGTGGCGAAGGGAGGGCGTTTTGGGGGACGATCAAAATTTGCTGAATCTCTATTCTCTATATATTATTCTAATTATTCTTTGATCTTCACTTTATATTGGTAGCTTTTACTGGCTTATACAAGAAACGAATAAAATACGTTTAATTTTCTTCAAAACAGAAGCTTTTTTTCTTTATTTCATAAACCAGCTGTCCACCTATTCACTTTTAGTTATATCTACCCGCAGCCTTAGTTCCTTCATTATGCAAGTTAATTAATAAAGATGCAATTCAGTTGAATCCTTTTGTATCTGTGTCTAATTTGATCGCTTTTAATTTGTAATTTCTGACATGGATGTTCTTTGTAAATTATTTCGCTCAAGATTTATTTAATGAATTGTTGTAATTTGGGTTCACAAGGAATGAATCTTCTTTTTTCATTTGACCTTTTACATGATGGTTATTTTTGTCGAGGTACCTTCACTTTTTCTTGTAAGAATAAACGCCTATTTACTTTTCTTTAAAAATATATAGTTCTTTTAGCTTTGATGATGGTCCGAAATATCGTTAGTGTCTCTTGTTTATTTTTTCTGATGACACTGAATCATTATCATCTACATACGAGTACTAATTGGTTTAGTGAGAATTTCGCGAACTTGGTAGACGAAGGTAGTGTCTCAAAATAGACGAATACCGTCTACTAACTACTAAGATTAGTAGATGTTCTTCGTCTATTTTCACAACCTTACCTGTTTGAATCATTAGCCAGCACCTAAATTGTAACATCATCTCTTTACTATTTCCTAGCGATTGTTCTTGCACTGCAAAAGGTCATCGACGTTTTTACCTTTCGAAGTCACTTAAAGTTTTCTATGATAACCCTTAAATGTACAGTTGTTATGTAACTTGACACCCTACGCCAAATTTGCCCTGATATATCCATTTCATTCAACTGTTAAACAATGACAGTTGCAATTTGAATATACGGACTGTTTGAGTTGGCAGACAATTTGCTTAGCAATTAATTTTGCCGGCTTTAAAATCACACTTGTGTTTAATGTAAGGATATCATTGTATTATATTTCATTGCACTTTCCGACTATGTTTCAGTTCGTTTCTTGCGTCCAAGATTACCATCTGACTCGACTAAAGACCCTTTGTTTCGTTGCAAAATAATAATTATTATTATGGCAACAATTAACGCGTTGGATTAATAATTATCTATAACGATCTTGTTTGTACTTATAGTTAGGACTTGGGTACTATTCATGAAGGCTTTTTGTAGTAGAATGGGAATTTTGACCCTTTGACCGTCATCACCTGCCTAGCCGTTTCCCAACTATGTTGGTGTCGGCTTCCAGTCTAACCGGATGCAGCTGAGTACCAGTATTTTACATGGAGCGACTGTCAATATGATCTCCACAACTCAGTTATTGGGTAATACGAAACCCCTTGGCAAGACTGGTTGTCAGACTTTCGGGCTTCTGACGACCTGTAACGACTGTCAAAGATCCACGAATGACAGCCGGGACCAACGGCTTAATTTCGCCAGTTTCATTGAAGAAATCACCTCAAAGTTTGATTAGTTCTCAACTTCAAATTTTTATGTCGGAGGCCAGATTTTAGACAAATAATTAAATAACTCCTAAGTTAGTGAGAAGAGTCATCAATTCATCATCATCTGCCTGCCTTTTCCCAATGATGTTGGGGTCGGCTTCTAGTCTAACCGGATGCAGCTGAATACCAATATTTTACGTTACAGTTAGTGAGAAGAGTATCTAGGGGTAAAAGATTCTTCAGTTGCTTGGTATTATTAGGCCTCTGTACCCAAATGGTAGCAACGGAACCCTATTACTAGGACTCCGCTGTCTGTCCGTTCTCCTGCCTATCAACCATGAACCGTAATAAGTAGACAGTTGCATTTTTAGGGTTCCGTAGTCAACAAGGGTATATTCCCAGTCGCCCCCACATAGGTTGCCACCAGGTGGCAATCGGGAATGAAATTCCCAATTGCCACAGGGTGGTGACTGGGAAATTATTGCCCCCACTTCAACTCGCTGTACACTGCGGCGTGGATCGCCATCCCCCTTCATGGTTGTCTGTCTTACGGCCACGATGAGCGGGTTGCCGGTCAGATTTTTCCATTGTGGTTTTCTTAGTAAGTAAGTGATATTATTAGGGACATACAAACAAAATTTTCTTCATCGCAGTGGCTTTTAATCATAAAAACTTGGTGTAAATTCGTATCACAGATAATTAAAGTATTTACAATAATTAAACTACCTAACAAAAGCTAATCAATCAGTCACATATATTCAAGTTACATATTTTTAATAATCATGTTTTAACAATAAAATTACCTTTAGCTACATGTTCTTAAAATTTTGTATTTAAAATGTTTTTAAATGCCGCAGTATACAGCGATTTGAAGTGGGGGCAATAACTTCCCAGTCGCCACCCGGTGGCAACTGGGAATTTTATTCCCGATTGTCACCTGATGGCCATCCATGTGGGGGCGACTGGAAATATACCAATATCCGATAAAAAGTATAGTATTTCCAGTCGCCCCTACCTACTTACTTAATGGTTATTTCATTGGTTATATCTATCTAAGACATGATCATAAAGCGAAGTGGTGCGGTGAAACTGTATTTTGTTTTACATTTTCATCCAAAACGGTGCCAAAGATATAACTAAGGCTTCGCTCTCCGTCCGTCCGTCCGTCTGTCTGTCCGTCCTTCCGTCAGAAAGCTGTACCTTGTGAACCGTAGTACCTACTACGATTCACAAGGTATACTACTACGGTTCAATATTAAATACCTACCTAGATATTTAATATTATCATAGAATGTGGCCGCTATAACAACAAATAGTAAAAATATGTAGTGTTAAATATTATACGTCGGTACGGAACCCTTCGTGTGCGAGTCCGACTCGCACTTGGCGGCGTTTTTTAATCTCCTCTTTTCTCACGTCATGACCTTAACACTCAATTTATTTGAGTTCTATTTATACATTATAGCTTACACGTGCCGATATTTATATAAAATTCTATTCGTGTATTATATTATTTGTGTATAAAAATAAACCTTCTAGATAAATAGTAACTTAGGTTTCATGAAATTATATGCTAATGTTACTATTATATATATGTTTAAATTACAATTTCAGATATAATTAATTATACCTGCCATACAATTTTTAAATTGTTTTTTTTTTGAGTTCCACGTGTAGTAGGTACAGTGGGCAACAAAAGTAGGTTGACGTTTGCCATAGTTTCAGAAAAAACTTTTAAACAGAAAACTTGTTAATAATTATCTCTGTTTGCAACAATTTATTTAAGGGTAGAATAAAGTATGTTAAAATAATAATTAGACTCGGATACTCATGTCTTTCTTTATCCGTTAATGTCCCACTGCTGGGCAAATGCCTCCCTACTCTTCATCCACCTCTCTCTGTCCAGAACTGCCAAGGACCAATCTTTATCAAAGAAGTAAAAAAAAAAAACTAAAAAAAAAAAAAACATAATAATAAATATTATTATTTAAATCTTTATTTTTCGTTTTCGACATCGATACCCAACACGTGGGTAAAGTTTTGCCAGCTAATTTACTTTGATCCTGTATACAACCCAATATGTACTTACTATACTTTCTGTAAAACGTAAAAAAGAAACTCCGTACTGAACCAAAACACATTAAAAGACAAACATTCAAAAACTTTGTTTTACAATGTAGCGATTAATTTCCGTTAAAAGTTTACAATAGAGAGGTCCGCAGTGTTCTCAGTGCGTCTACGCATATATTCCTTTACAAGTCACTTCCCTTCACCAATCGCCATTGTTCTTAGCGCGAATAAACATCTTTTTATATATCTTAAATAGGCGATTTTGACTTATAAATCCTTTTGAACATTACACTCGAAACTCAACCTTGTAGCTTACAAATATAGTTCTATTTTCTTTGTACAGGAAGCAACCCTTTAACATCTCAATTCAGATCATATAACGTTCTTACTCCGTCGTAATAGTGATGTATTTCGCGTGACGAAGGTGTCAATTCTCAAAGCAGAGAATGAAAGGATTATAAATGTTTGAAAAGGACGTTTTTTGTTCAGTGATAATATCTTAATATGGTTATAATAGGAGGGTTGCGCATAATCTGTAACTGTCTGTCTGTCTGTTTTTGATGTTTCGCACCTTGATAGGGGTCTATTTGGAGGATTATTTTTGGGTTTTTTGTAACGAGTGTCAGTTTTGCTGTCGCTAAAAGGATTATGTATGAGGCAAATTGGTGATAATTTGGATTAAAAGCAATTAAAATGGTAGCTGTGGTTGCGAAAGCGTAAAGAAATACATAGTCTGTTTCCAAAAAGCCTGTAAGCAATACAGCTATTACTGGATTTAGTTAATACCTATATTATTTAGAAACACACTGTTAGGCCACGACAGACGATTAGAAAGCACCAAACTTATCTAGTTAAAAAAAAAAAACTGCAAAAAAAAATTAACCGACTTCCAAAAACGACACTACAAAGTGAAAAATAACTTTAATTTCTGAAGTCGGTGTCGTTGGGTTCGCATTTTCGTTGTTTGCCACCGACTTCCGAAATTAAAGTTATTTTTCACTTTGTAGTATCGTTTTTGGAAGTCGGTTGTTTTTTTTTTGCAAAAAAGTTTTTATTTTTCACTTTTAAATTGTAATTTTTACCAGTAATTTTGGTTTAAAAACCAAACTTCAGAACCGTTAAAAAAAAAAATACAAACATCCGAATTAAGAACCTCCTCCTTTCTTAGAAGTCGGTTAATAATATTATTATTTATCTAAAAAAGATCGTGACCTCTGAGTTTGTTTCGGCCTTTCTTCTCAGACTAGTCAGATAGAAAACGCCGACCTCATCTAGTTTTTAAAATATGATTGACGTGTAAAAGAGTTTGTGCAAACCTATTTACAAAAATAAAATCATTTATCATTTGACATGTAAAAGTATAACACAATTAACCGAAATAAAATATCATACGATTAAATTATTAAGAAAGGAGTTGATTCATAGAATAATTCGCAAATTTAAAGTCGATGATGAATAAATTGAGAGAAAAATACCAAACAGTTAACAAGGACAAGTTATCGCATTCGACATTGAATCTCGCGTGGCCCCAAAATAGGAACCTAAAGAACACATGTCATGACACTTTTTGTGACATATCTCGGTGTAATATTTATGCGTCACCACGAACGGAGATATGATCGGATGCGGGTTCGATTCCGTTTCATACACGGGGGCACGAGTGTAACGGTCGCCTATTATTTTAGACAGTGATTTAAGATAAACTGAAGATGACAGTTTTTAAACCCCCATTAACAACAGTTGTGATTTCGTTTTTGTATTGATACCGTTTTTTTGAAAAGCAATATGCTTGTAGAAAGATAGCCAAAAAATAATGCAATAATGGAAATGACTGGAATCAGAAGTACCAAAAGTCAACATAAAGTACCTAAAAGTTAGGCACTTGAAATTAAGAAAGAGAAATCATCTATACTTGATTTCTGATACTCGATGACAAGTACTTACACTTGTCATCGAGTAACACCGTTTCAAGAATGCATTATATTTAAGTTATAGACTTGGCTAACTGACTTATCTTTTCCTATTCAATTCAATTTTCTATACTAGAATTATTCTAGTATAGAAAATAGTAGCAATAAGTCATACTCAACCGAATTTACCTAACATTGAGCTTGTAGCTAAGTAAGCCGCACTGGTCGACCGAACAGGTTAAGCTACGCTTGCCGCGGTTGGATCATGGGTGGGTTACCCATCTTTACACACCGAGAACCCTCCATGCCTCGGAAAGCACGTTAAGCCGATGGTGCCGACTGTCATTCGTGGATCTTTGACAGTCATTACAGTTCGTCAGAAGCCTGAAAGCCTGACAGCCAGTCTTGCCAAGGGATATCGTGTTACCCTGTAACCGGATTGTGGAGGTCAGATAGGCAGTCGCTCCATGTAAAATACTGGTACTCAGCTGCATCCGGTTAGACTGGAAGCAGATTCCAGCATAGTTGGGAAAAGGCAGGCAGATGATGACTTTTACAAAAGTCTCACTAGTATTTCTGCTCTTACATTGAGCTCATATCTAACTATATTACCTCCTCCTCCTACAATGAAAGCACATGCACTGAGCGACTACTTACGGCTGATCGCTCTCAAGTAATTACCGCGCTACGTACACTAACAAATTAGCCGCCACACCACGCTCCGCTACTGAATTGAATTACTACACGTACACACATAGACAAATGCTCAAGTTGAGTGATTCTATAAGGTGGAAACATGGTTACTTCTAGACAAGAGAGCAGTTCAAATATCTGAAGGATAATTCTTGTAATTTAAAGAACTTTCACAGTCTGATCTCAGTCTCGATCTGTCAAAAATGCCTCTAAATCCCTACATTTTTGATATGTTATTGCCATTGATTGTCGCTGAGATGAGATTGCGACTAGATTTTAAACGTTTTTTAATTACGGAAATTGGCCTTGAGATGGTGGTCACACGTAGGTCCGTAACTTCATACAACACAAATTGCCAGGGTAATTCCTTTAGATAACCCTCACCCAGAGGAATATGAAGGCTTATGTCAGACTCTTATCAATAAGAACCATGTTCCTTCGAATATCTTCAGACGGGGAGATGTTCGTCCAGCTAAGGTGTCTCATTGTCAGGTTTTCGATTTTTCGATAGAAGGATGTTACAGGTTATTTTTTCTATTTTGTAGAATATGTATGGGTTTTAATTGATATCTGAAAGTAAATAGGCGGTGTTGAATATCCTCTTTAGATAATTGGGGAAGCTCGAAGCTTTTTTTTTTCTTGCAATGTATTTTCAAAGTTTTGCCAATCAATTAATTTTGACCTTTACAATGTTACGTTTAATCTATCATTGATCATGTTTTTTCTCACCATTATCCTACCAAAGCGAGCCACCTGCGTACGCGCATCAGAACATAACGAACGAGATTATAAGCTTTCAACGCGCCGCCATTCAACGCGTGTTTATTCAAACCGCTCAATATTCCTCTATGACGGTTCAATTTGGACGGAACCCGGCTACAATACAATAGGCTCAAAAAAATATAAATCCAATTTGTATAACGAACTATTTTTCCAGTTTAACTTGACCTCGGATGTTTTGTTCCTTCGATGAAATTGTTTGAATTTTTCAGTTGCCTAGGGGTCAAGTTAGGTTGGTGATTAGTGAGATGTGTAGTGAGATAATTCGTATTTGATTTGGACCAATTAGTGATGCTTACGCGCGAACCTTGTGGTAGATGACCTTTTTGTGACGATCGTGGAAACGTAACGCGATTAGTTGAGACTTGGGATATACGACGCGGGATAATGGGCGTGCCCGGGGGGCTCCGGTTGAGTTAGAAATTGTGTGAAAAAATGGGGTGAATTTCGTGGGGATGCCGTTTAGGGTAAATTGATTTTGTAACATAAGCCTATTTGCGCCTCCCGACTTTATAACAGGGCGTTTATGTTTCACATAGAACTCGCTTCATGCATGAAGACCTTTGTACTTGTAGGTGGTGAACAGCACAAGAAAACCATCAATAAAACTACCAGAATGAATTGCGTACTATCAAGTAGGGCTAGGTATACTCAGTGGGGTTAACAAGGGCTGGGAACAAGACGAGTATCAACTTTTATACCTTATTATTTCGATATTAAATAAATAAAAATAAAAATTGTTTAATTTAGACTATTTAAATGTCCATATTTTGTTAGTATTACACTATCTTAAAACTATGTGAGGAGATAAAATTTTGAAAATAAAATTGAAATAAATAATTAAAAATAAACTAAAATTAAAATAAAATTGATATAAAATATTAAATTAAAATACAAAGTATCATCATATCTATGTAAGTATAAGAATGATTGCGGCGCATCAGGATGGATGCAATCATTCTTAGGATTTCGTTGCTACTCCCTCAAATACGGCGAATTTGTGAGCGCGAAGAAGCACTTAGGACACTCCAGCAAGTAGGACATGGTCTCTGAAGCACCGCATTCGCACTGAGTGTTGGATGGTTGTAGCTTAGGTAGGTTACGAAGTACTCGTAAATCTTACCAACCGATGCTGTGTATTGAGCCTACCTACTATGTACCTAATAATCTTGTAAGACGAAAGAGACTAGTCTCCACTACACAGGGAATCCTAGTGTGGAGGCTAGTTCTATTTAGATATTGTAATATTTTTCCTGGACAATAAGGGCCAGATAGGCAGTCGCTTCATGTAAAATACTGGTATTCAGCTGCACCCGGTTAGACTGGAAGCCGACCCCAACATAGTTGGCAGATGTATGTAGGGTTGCCAGGTCGCCAAACCTAATAGCCGGACAGACCAGCCAGTTTGGCCGGACATTTGGGTAGAAAGGCCGGACATCCTACATTATTGAGGATTTTGTGTCTCAGTATTAATAGCTACGACAAAAAAATTGTATGTAAAATCAAGCTTTTTTGATTATTGTCATAATCAGTCATCGGCGCTCTCTCGTTTGCGAAATGTAAAAAGCCTAACAAAAGCCGGACAAGCCAGACACCGTTTATTTTGGCCGGACACGCAATCAAAAAGCCTACCTATGTCCGGCTTTTTCCGGACGCCTGGCAACACTATATGTATATTTTCGTACTACAGTGGCATACAGACCAACGTTCAAGGCTGTGCCGCACACACTCTACATCTCTCTATGTTTCCACCATCAGTAAAATTTCATTTTGCTCGTTACTTCGTAATAAATACGGTTATCGATCAATCTCCCTTTGTGATTGTTTATTAACAATCATTATATTGCACACGCACACAAAACTAAAATCAATCAATTAAAATTTATTGAATCAATCACTGAGACTGCTTTGTTGGTACCCACTCCTACCTTATTTACTTTATTAGTTTTTAATGTGCGAACGGTTTAGTTTATGTAACCTTCAATTGAATTTAAGTACGAATTAATGTTAATAGATATGAGCCGCGAGTAAATGATTTATTTGTAATTCACGTCGCCAATTATGAAATAACTAGCTTTTGCCTGCGACTTCGTCCGTCCGCGCTATAACCTCGTTTTTGCTTAGCGTTCTTTCTGACTTTTTTTCTTTTTTTCGACTGCGTGATGTTTAGTAGCCTTCCTCAAGAATTGGGCTATCAAATGCAAAAAATATTTTTTCAAATCCGACCGGTAGTTCCAGAGGTTCTAACAAACAAACAAACTCTTCAGTCTTATTATTAGTATAGATATAGATAAAGTTTAATTAAGACGTCACTGAAATTAATTCTAGAGAATTTTACAAAGCTGCTGCTTTTATTATTTGTCGGAGGCTTTTTAAATTTTAAATATTATGTAAATTATATTTATTTTCATGTTCACGTAGGGAAAAAAAAAACATTATTACAAAATCGGGGTAACGCACCTAATACGATTTCACTAATACCCATAACTCGCTGCAGATTATGACATATCAATTTCAAAGGTAAACGAACCGGGGTTGTTCGAAAAAATCACACAAACCCGTTTAGTTTCGCGTCGGGCTGCGCCCGCGCATCGATCATGACGATCTTATGTAGTGTGCAGGGATTAAATAAGGTTACTGTGGAACGGAAGCACAGTAATGTAGGTTTTTGTTGTGATTCAAATTTATGAAATGCATATATTTGAATGACAACAAAAACCTGGCACACTTTCCTGATAATTTCTTACTTTACTTTACTTTGACTTTACACTTTTTATTCGATCTTTATTTTTTTTTGTTTTTATCTGATGTACGTATCTGGTAAATTGTGTGTCTTTTAGTCTGTGCTAAATAAATATATTTTCTTTATTTCTTTTCTAAATGAACCGCTAATCATTTGCCGCGCTGTATACAGGGTGGTCGAGACATCGACGACGACCATCAATTCAGCACATGATTGTAAACGTAGAAATTTTTCATCGGATATCGAAAAATATCTGCTGTTTCATACAAAATAAAGTGCACTACGCAGTCAAAATTTAGGGAACAGATCATATTTTTAATAACCGACATATTTTTTAAACGATGGGTGTCCAGAACCATATTCTTACTTAACCTGGGTCAAATATCATCTATTGTGTTATGTATGTGAGAAAAATTCAACATCTTTTTAATAAAATAAGTGATAGACATAGTTTTAATACTAGAAATAAAGTCCCGATTTTTTTTAAACATGGTTTCATTAATCCATTTTGATTCTTTTACCTATTGTGGTATGGTAATTTTATTTTAGGTGCATCGTCTTCACATATAATTATATAATTAATGTATGCAAAATATTGGAAAACATTTTAAAAGAGTAACGGTGGATTTCTTGCCCATTTTTCTCCATACGAAAACTACCTTTTGGAAGGGCCGACTAGAATCAATTTAATTTTAATTTAATTTTTGACGTACCTGTTATGTGCCTATTTGAAATAAATAATTTGACTTTAACTTTGAAATAAATCTATTTTCTTTCTTTCGTACTGAGTCCATGGTCAAAGGTTGCGGTTCGATGTCCCTACCACCTTTTATTAGGTAGGAAAGTGTAAAATTCCTATTTATTTAAATTTCACAATACTCGGAAGATTTCTTAGGATGACTTTAATCCCGCTGTCGTGGCAAAATACCGTTATCCAAGATAAATATGCGACTCTATCTATATTCGCCACTTTACAAGCAACAGCCGCGATCAACTCACTAAGGAGTAGGCTGTAATCTACCACGCCGGCCTAGTGCGGGGTGGTAGATTTCACATGTCTTCGAATTTTTGGTTCTAGGATATGCCGGGTTCCTCATGATGTTTTCCTTCACCGTTTTGAGAGCAGTGGCGATAAAATTAAACTCAAACTCAAATCATTTATTTCAATTAAACCCTGTCAGGCACTTTTGAATTGTCAAAATTAAATTGTCGGTCAGTTAGTCAGAAAATTGAAGCTAGTTGCCCATTCCAAAACGTAGATCTCTGTGGAGAAGAACGGGCAAGAAACTCCACGGACACTCTTTTAAATCAAGATATTATTACAAAATCCTGGGTACATTATTTTTATTGCTTCTATATGTGAGAACAATGTAAAAAAACTAAACAATTTAAAATATAAAATTCAAAAATAAGCCCTGGCAGTTAAGAGATGACCAGTCTCAACCGACGGCGCCCGTTCACGAACATGGCATTATTTACACAAAGTAAAGCCTTAATCAAAACTTGCACACTTAGAAACGTAACCGAATCATACTCGTCTATAAAACGACCACACGACATGCGTGCGTTACACAAAGGTAAACTTCTGTATAAAGCCATGCATTGGTCACGCCGAGGTATTTGTTTACCAATTTGGTATACATTTGGTATTGCGAATTATAAATTTGATTAACGTGAGAACGATATATGGAAAACGTAAGGAATTCATACCAGTTTCTGTATTGTTTCGTATGGTTCAAATCGGGTGTTGAACTGTGGTAAAAAAATTCGGCAGTCAGTCGAAAAAATTGGCGTAACTGTGCAAGAATTTCGAAAAAAAAAAATTGATGAAAGATATTTGTGAATACATCTTTTATTGAAAATATCTATTCACAATATTACACAAATAGTACACATATAATGAATGTTATACTAATATTGAAAAAAAAAAAAACTTCATGAAAGATGATCCATAAAAATTATTCAAGATTAACTTTGAATACTGAGTTCTCTTAAATATTGGAATGCTAGTTTTGAACTTTGAAATTAAAGCTTAACACAGCTTTGTGAGTCTGAAAATTCTATACAATTTAGTTGCAAAGTCTACCATCTCATACAACTGTACCGAACTAAATGCTATACCCCAGAGTGTTACTCATAAGGCACATACTCACTGGCCGATCAATTATTATTATTAATATACAGGTTGGTACGGAAACTGTAACCATGAATTTAGTACACGATTCCAGACCCTCTAGCATAAAAGTCGTTAGTCTGTTATAAAAAAAAAACAGGTGTTTCATAGAAAACAGCATTTTTTTTTATAACCGACGAAAAATGTCAACGATGGTCCAGAAGCATGAACTGAATCCATGTTAACAGGTTGCGCGTCGATGTCCTTGCCACTCTGTATAAGACTCGTCTGCAATTAACTTTCGCCATTTTAGCCGACTTTAGGGCAAAGATTTTTCATTATAATAATTCTCAAGGTAAGAGATAAATTACATCAAGGGGATGGGAAATAGTATCCTCTTATTTGGTTGTAACTCACTCTTTGTATGAGATTTTTGTTTATAACCCCATCTAATACAGGTTGACAGGATATCGACGCGGAACCTGTTACCATGGATTCAGTGCATTCAGTTTTTTTTACATAAATTTTTTTAAGTAGTACTTTAGTAGTTAAACAGTACCCCTGCGTTGAAATTTTTAGGCAGTTATTAATAAAAATAAATTGTAGCTCCATACATTTTGACCGCGTAGGTATTGCACTTTCCTATGAAACAGCCGTTCTGTTTTTGATAACCGACGAATATTTCTACGCTAGGGGGTCAATCATGTGCTGAATTCATATTTACAGTTTGCTCATTGATGTCCGTGCCACCTTGTATACAGCCGGCCTATTCTGTAAAAATCTCACCGTGATAACTAAGGTGAAGTGAGCTTGAAGTGAGCTATCAATAGTATCAATCTCTAGCAACAAGTAGAATGACATCTCACTTCACCTCAGTTTTCACGGTGAGATTTTTCCAGAATAGATCGGCAGGGGTAATTCTTAGTGTGAAAGCAACAGTAAGACAAAAAAAAAACAACTACTACCTGCGATTGCCACTCCTTAAAAAGCATGATTTTTAGAAAAAAGCTATTTCTTCTAAGACCATGTATTATAACGATTATTGGAAGGTCCATGTTCAGCAGCAATCATTTACGGAAGATTTTGATTTCGTCTTAGATTGCAATACCGCCATTTTTCCAACAAAAGAGCGCTGTAAGGAAGTTATTACATTACTTATTGTCGCCCATATTGGTCGTGTAGTGGACACGCAGCCTTACTTGCGGGTACTTGCGGGTACTTGCAGATACTTGCAGGTATCAGAGCTGGGTTCGGTTGTAAGGGAGACTTAACGTGTACTCACTAAATGGTTTATTGCAAACGTTACGAGTTTGCGAGTTCACGTGAACCTTTCTGCGATGTGTGTGGACTTGGGTTAAAAAGATATTGTTGGAATGTGTAAAGAAAGAAAGATAAAAAATACGTTTATTTTCGGTAAACATGACGCAAAAAGAACATAAAACACAAAAAAAAAAAAAACAATAAAAAATGGTATAAGGAAAAGAAAATAAATTTTCCTGACTTTACAAAAAATCTAGCGCCAAGATAAACAAACTAAACTAACTACAGGCTTCTTGGCTGTCGACGATCAAATATCTTTGTAGTAAACTTGTCAGTTAACCACATGACGCCGATGAGTCCGAGTGCCCACTTAGTTTTTTGAGACATCGCCAGACGGTTGATCGACTCTTCACGTGACCAGAGGGCTGGCCTATTTCTTGGACAAATAATCAGCATTGTCATACAACGTGGTAATGCTGCCAGCCTTTCGGGCACTTTTCGTGTTGACAGTGGTGCGGACAAATTTTTTAATGCTCTATGATTCTTTTTCCTCCTTTTGTATTTACTTGTACATACTATTATTATTTTATAACTGTTAGCTATCAGCTATAGCTATGTTTGATTATGTTAATATTATCTTGCGAATTGAAATAAAGAAATGATGTCACTGTGGCGTCATCTCGTGAAAACAAAATGGAATGAATGGAATGGAATGGATGGATGGTGTGTGGAAAAATTTTAATCCATAGAAAGTTTTCCCAACATATGGACCTAAAAATGATGGTTTCAAAAACCTATTCTAAAGCCAAGTTCACATCATCCGTAAGCGAACTTGCAGGAAAAACTATAAACCGTTCCAGAGGTGAATAGAAAGACACATTGTCGGCCGCACTCGCCGCTTCCTGGATGACACACGACCAGACGTAACGTGTGTGCCAAGCTTTATTGCCATATGGAAGGCTCGCTTGACTGCACTCTGCCTGTGATATATTGTCTTGTTTGGGCTAGATTTTTTAACGGTAAATAGTGAAAAATATGTATGAAATTCTTGGTAATTGATAGGGCATCTCTCGCTGTGAATCACACAAAAAGTTATATACCTATCAGTGCCACATTGTCTTGTAAAGACAACAGATCACCAAATGCAGGCAGGTTGGTGGTATTAACTAGCAAATCACGGGGTCTATAGCTTCGACCGAAGTTACGGGCTCTTCCCAGTCCGTATCACTTACGGATATAAGGTAAGTTCGGGGCCTGAACTAAGAATTAATGACAACACTATTTGACAGTTGTCCCTACTCCCAATGTTTTTGCTCGACCGATAAATTGAATTTGACACTATTTGACGGATCATCTACTTTCGGACGGGCCCGTATCTTCGATAACGGACTTAGAGAGTAGGCTCCATGATACCAGTCATTGAGAGAATGTTACTAGGGATGACCTCGAACCTGTGTTCTTTCTCTAGCACACTTTCAATCACAATCTGAATCATTCTGAAGGATATTGCTAATCCATTGCTTTATATATTCGAAAAAATTGTCTGTTTAGCAACGTAAATAACGCAATGAAAGTTGTTGAACTGTCAAAATAAAAGCCTTTGCTAGTTATTACGCAATTACTCCGCAGGTCCCAGGTTACCTATCTGTCAAGTTTCATAAACATCTGTTTGGTGGTTTAGGCGTGAAAAGGTAACAGACTACTTTTGTATTTGTAATATTACTAGCTTTTGCCCGCGGGTTCACCCTCGTGGCGGTCGGAAATTATCCCACGGAGACGTACTACCGGCATAAAAATGTTGTGAATGTTGAAACATACATAGCTCTACCCAGGAGCAAAATTTAGAAAGAAAAATGGTTTCTTCTGTACAAACGAAACGCACAATACAAAAAAAGACACGATATATTTTATCTCGTCTTTTTTTTAATGTGTGTTTCAAACATACATTAATCATCCATTATTTGACATGGACAATACAAATTAATTCATGATGCGCCCGCGACACTGGCAGATGACAACAAAACAACATCAATAAAACTATAAACAAAATGCCAATTGCAGAGTGGAAAAATATACTTTTGTAACAAACAAACAAACAACAATAATATAAGATTAATTAAGCCGTGCGTCACATCTGTCCAAGACAAGAACACCACAGTCTGATCTCAGTCTCAATCTGTCAAAAATACGTCTAATTTCCCTACATTTTGACATTTTGTTTGTCGCCGAGATGAGACTGTGACTAGATTTCGAACGTTTTAAATTACGAAAATTGGCCTTCTGTTCCTGCACAGATGTGACGCCAACCACCTGGTTGCCCAGAAAATGCTGTGATTTCGAACAAACCCGAAGACTTTTTCTTGTGTGTGCTTGTTTTCTTTGGATTTGATCCAAATCCGTTCAGCTATTTTAGGGAGCAAGCGTAAGCGCGCCTATGAAGGAAACTTCCATTGTACATTGATGACTTAATTAAGCCTGTCAAGAAAGTGCGCAATGTCATCATAAACTATTTTAATTATTACCAAGAAAAATGCAAATTCGGGTTCAGACTCTAAAATATTTTAATTTAATAGTTTTGTATTTAATTGTTTTATTTAATAATTATAACAAAATTACATTGTTATTATGAGAGCTGTGTGTCAAATGTGTCTTAATGATGAACAAAATGTTTGAGATTTATTATAATGATACGATTGTATTTAAATAGGAATTGGTGCGATGTCACTTTGTTATGCTCATCTCATGTAAGTGTACAGTCAGCTACAGTAATTTGTGTAACAAGATTTTCTCCTAAAAACTGTGCTTGTATTAAAATATGCATGAAGTACCTTAGGATGCGACGTCGTCTCGATGAATTTAGGAAGCGCAGAAGTTGCTATACTAACTTCAATAGTTCTTTGCACATCCTTCAGGTGATTTTCAAAATAAAAAAATCAAAATATTTTTTTTCACATAAACATACATCATCATCATCATCTGCCTAGCCTTTTCCCAACTATGTTGGGGTCGGCTTCCAGTTTAACCGGATGCAGCTGAATACCAATATTTTACATGGAGCGACTGCCTATCTGACCTTCACAACCCAGTTACTGGGTAATACGATGCCCCTTGGTAAGACTGGTTGTCAGACTTTTGGGCTTCAGACTACCTGTAACGACTGTCAAAGATCCACGAATGAGAGCCGGAACCACGGCTTAACAGCGGATTTAACATAAACCTACATAGGGACTAAATAAAACGTCAGAAGTTAGGTGTGATTTCTTACATTGTAGAAAGAGATAATGGATTCGCTAGATAATTATAATAATTATACCTGCTACCTACTACTTACAACATAATTTACAAGACCTGGCTTTGCTAGTCTTCAGAGAGCTGACTAGGTAATAAAAGTAGTCTCGGAAATGATATTCCAGATCAAAAGTGTAAAGAAAGGGGTTGCCAACATAAAATTATACCCTCAATTGTGTTGTTTGTCGAAAAGTACTTTAATGCAGTGCTAAAATTGTAGGCATATCTTAAACAAGTAAAATATAATATTGCATACAGTTTTTAGACTTAAAGTAACGTCAACTACGGTATAAATGAAATATAACTGTTTGAAATAAAGCTGCAAATTATTTTTATGATACTGGCAATAAGGCAGAAGCTCTAAACATTTGGACTTTCATTTATTGTTTTCTATTTATAAAATGTTTTTTTCAATCGAAATTCAAGTGTACGTGCCTATTGGTCGCCATTTTGTTTTGATGATTCGGTTTCCGAAGTTTGTCGTGATTGAATGTCTCCTTCGTGAGTTTTTATGAGATTTTCTTTCTTTTATTTTACGTTTTTGTTTACATATTTTGTTGTGGCGTAAAGTTGTGTTTACGCGTAATAAAATAGATGAATGCTCAGCCAGGCCCGTCGACCAAAAATGATATTCTATGACTACCTAAAAAGAGACAAAGCACTGCTATGGCTTTGTCTGAAGATCAATATTGGCCTTTAGGTGATTGCACCAAGAAGACCCGAATTTTGGGTATTTATGCAGTGACAGTAAAATATATCAAATAAATAAACATGAGCAAGTTGTTCTTAAGAATAGATTTATTATTTTCATTAGTTCACAACGAGACTTTAGGCTATAAATGTTTAAGACGCACGAAATTTAATCAAATCAAATAAATATATTGACTAGGGAAAGATTGACTACCCCTGAAACGTCACTTTGACAATGACATTTCTTTGTTTATTTTGATATCGATTTCCATATTTTCCGAGATTAGGTCGCTGTCACCAAGAACACTGATGGTCCATTGGTAACAGCCCCGACTTACGAATTGTAGGTCGTAGGTTTGAACCCAGACAGGAGAGGAGGCCTGTGTCCCAGCAGTGGGAACATTATAGGCTGATATGCTGTCAACGAATACTGTAAAGAGGACTATAGACAACAAAATCAAATAAATAGGAAAGTTTAACAATCTGTTTACGCCATGAAAACTTAATCACGTATAAATACTAACTTGTAAAGTTATTTTACTGTACTTGAAGTTACACGTGCCTTGAAAATCATCAAAGATAAGATAATTTATTTTGTGCGAAATTGTTCCTCTTGCACACCCACACACAAGTTTATGTGTTATGTATATACACATAATGCAGGTATATTTGTGCTAATTTACTCCACATTGTACTATTTAAATTCATAGCCGTGCTATTGTTCTGTTTCTTGTTAATTTTCGTGTAGAATGAGTCAGAGGTTATCTTCAGTGTCAATTAGTTTTATGAATATGAGGTACTAGGTTTTGTCCGTGACTTTGTTTGGATGTAAACTTTAATGCCATTTGACACTATTAATATCTTTTTGTACTCCCTCCAGGGAAACTCAAACACAAAGCATTTATTTCAATTATACCATTTACAGGCACTTTTGAATTGTCAAAGAGCCGGTCAGTTCTAGCCAAAAAATTTGAGCTGGTTGCCCATTTCAAAATTTAGATCTCTATGGAGAAGAACGGGCAAGAAACTCCAAGGACACTCTTATAAATCAAGCTCATACAAAATCCGGGGTAGGTACAGACGCCAGCACATCAAGCTACTACAATCTGTCAAATTTCTTAAATAGATTTTCAACTTTATCGCTAAAGCATTAAGGTTCAAGGTTGATTGGGAAAATTTGACAGTTTCGGGTAGCTTGACCTGCTGGCGTCTGTACATTATTCTTGGTGGAAAATATTATTGAAGTTTTTTGGTTCTATCGACATTATTTTCGGCAGTTGCAAATTATGTTATGACTAGAAAGTGCCTCATATTCACGAAAGCAGTGCTGTACAGAAGTTGAGCTTTGACTCATATTTCTCTTATAAATACACTTACAAGTTGTTACAAAGAATCCACGAGCTACCTCTTATATTCTTGTAGGTTTAATAAAAGTCGACGAAGGTTTTTAGGCAGACAGGCAGCATCTTCTTACATTATGTATTTACTGTGATTATAATGTTGCTGATCTATAACACCCAGCTTCCTAGCTAATTATGAAAAGAATCTTCCACCATTGCTTCAATATCTGTAAAAAATATTTATAGCCGAATCCGGAAACACAGTGTATTGTTATCATTTGTTAATTATACACAAACTCATGCACAAAATGTACATAATCATTAATTATCGCACGTTTTGATCGTCCGCGTAAATAACGTCTTGCAAGGTCGAATGATTTTTCCCAAACATTACTCTTTAGGGGATTTTTGGTCGGGAAACTGAAAAAATTGGCCAAGTTTAAGTTGGGTTCACGGTTTACGTGGTCCGTACTATCGAAGTTTTGTAAGGAACTACTATTTTACTATTTTCATGAACATTACATATTTAAAATGTGCACTGAAACTGATATTCTTTCTAAAAATGAATAAAATTATCTGTAAATGTGTTTGCAATTTTGCAAGTTCATCGCGGAGACATTGATCCGTAGGTAACCATCACGCTGAGTGGAAGTTCTTATCACAGCCATGACGTGCAGCTTTCCACTATTTCTGTTTTAGGTTTGTGATTATAGACCTATTTTGTTATTATATTTCTATAAGTATTATATTTCTGTATCTTTTTGTAAGCACGTGTTTCTGTGACAAATAAACTCATTTTTCTTTCTTTCTAAAGCCATAAAATACATAATAAAATACTCTTTATTACGTACACCATATAAATTACAGACAGAAATATATAAATTGTCATTGGCCATTAAAATATTTCTTTTTCTTGCAATAAGCCTCACTGTATTTTCTCTTCTTAAAGACCAGTTTAAGATGTCTTTAGATCCAAACGCAAGACACCAATATGATGATCCACACAATATTCTGTTTACACTTCCACGGAGCCCTAAAACAAAAACCCAGTTAATCACTGGGTAAGTTTGGGTAATCAATTGTTTTTAAAAACACTATTAATTATAAGTTAGGCTTTAATAAGAGCTGTTCCAAGGTCCTAGCAAACTAATGTAGGTCATAAAGATATCTGTTTGATCGCTAAGCATGGTTTTTGTTCGCGTTATTATTATAATGTACGTGGGAGCCGACGCGGGCTGTTAACTGCGCGCACTTGTGTTTTCATACGTAATGTAGCCGTCACGGTATGAACCTCGAATAGTCTAGGAGACGTAAGGCTATTAATAGTTTGCTGATGAGTTGATATAGGTTGGACGCTTTTTAAAATTGGTGTGCGGTGCAGCGGAAAAATCCAGAAGCGTCTGTGTTGGTTGAAATGTTTGGGAAAATGCATTGTGTTCGCATATTATTTTTGAAAACTTATCATTTTCCTGCCCTCAATCCAATTTATTTGGGGTCGGCGCAACATGGCTTTTTCTTCCACACTTCTCTATTAGTCGTCATCACATGCTTATAATTTATATATATATATATATATATATCAGTGTAACGTAGTGTTATCCTTAAAAATATTGTCATGAAACCTCCTGTGAAGATCAAAATAAGTACCAATAAAATTATGTTTATTCAAATCTAACAAAATTTTGTACGAACATATCTAAATCGCTGTGCGTAACGCCAACCTAATTATTTATAATACTATACAAAAGTAAATTATAAACATCTTAAGTATTTTAATTACTCGCCTAATCAACAATATGTCTAGACCGACATTTTATTTATGTGTGAACTAAACACTATCTAATTACAATGTGGATTTTATTGTAACCTAAATACTTGAGATGCTGGAGTATTTTCAGGTATTTTTCAAGGTAGGTATAAAACAATAGGACTTGCCTTATTTATATCAACTTATAATATGGCAAAAGAGTTAATGCGGCGTAGATGGAAGACACATCTACACCCTGTCCGTTAGGTTAACCGTTTTTTGACAGTTGTCTTGGAACGTACTCAATCCAGATTACGTAAAAGTTAACTCTAAAATGCGTAATAAAATAAATATACATATAAACTGCCTTATCTTATTTATGGCTTCTTACAGGCATTATAATACCGTACGTGTATCAATCAATGTATTGTGTGTTGCTGCAATCACTAGTTCCATTTAAAAAAAAGCAGTTTACCCAATGGCCAGAGTATAAGAAGGAATGCAACTTACCGGAGCAATATCGTAAAATACATAGTGATGTCAAGTTGTTGAAAAGGAAGAGAAAATCACAGAAGGAAATACTGGATTGACAGCATCAAGAATCAGGATCTGAAGAGGAAATGATGGAAGAGGTTTTGAAGTCCAAGAGATAGAAGTACCTACGGTGGAAATAAAGCAGTAACCTGCAAAGTCCTCGTAAAGGTCTTTTGTCCTAAGACAAAATGATGAGACGAACTGTTTACAGCTTAAGCACCTTCTTTATTTATTTATTAAGGTACATCGACAGTTTTTGTGTATAGCATAACATAAGTACTATAGGTAGTACGGACTTACATAGTCACCTATGACAGCTTAGCCAGCAATCTCAGAAATAGGTTACACATAATAATAATAGAACTAAAGGCTCAAGAATTTTGGAAATGGTGGCAAAATACTTCTTAAACTTAATATCGATAACAAAAAGAAAAATTAAAATTACAAGACGAAAAATACGTGCAATTTTGTCCACTTAGTTAAAACCACCTTCTTACAACACTGAGTGATATTAAAATGAAGGGAACCATCCCACACGATGTCCTTTATATTTACAGTTATCACCATAGACTGAAAAACTACTAGATACAGTGCTCTAAAGTCTTCGGTGTCACTGAAAATACTCTCTCTCATACATACGATAAAATTGTAACGAAGAATTTATGTACGTTTGTCTGCATGTATGTTCCGGATTGTCGTAAAAACGGCTTAACGGATTTGGATAAAATTTGGCACACAGATAGTTTATTTTATATTATATTAATTTATCTACATCAAGGCGAGCAAAGACGCCGGCAAAAGCTAGTAGGTAGATATGTAAATAAACAATCAAAAAAGTTTAATCAAATCAAATGTCAACTATTCCAAACGCTTATCACAACCATTGTTCTTTTAACTATATCAGCTATCCGAAGGTCTGCCAACAAAGCTTGGTCGTGAGAAGATTATTGTGTGTGACATAACGCTCATAATGTAATAATTAAGGCATGATTACAATTTAGTGCAAGGTTTGAACGAGGTCATGTGTGAATGTCATCTTTCACAATCGCATTGTTCAGAGCAATGTCGCTGTAACGGAGAATGATTTAAATTGTTGATGAGATGTTGGTTAAGGTTTTTTGTTTTGGTTGGTGACAGACAAAGAAGGATGAGGTTTTGAGGTGGATTGGAAGGTTCTAAAACTGGTGGAGTATTCTGTAAAAATCTCACCGTGACAACTTAGGTGAAGTGAGTTCTCATTCCACCTAATGCTAGGGATTGACACTGCTAACAGCTAACTTCAAGCTCACTTCACCTAAGTTGTCACGGTGAGATTTTTGTAGAATAGGTCAGCTATTGTCTGAAACTGTTTTATGAAACTAGAAACGCGTAACAAAGATGAAAGAATTCGGAAAACTTTTGATTATCTTTTGACTCAGAAACGTCTGCTGCAGTGACTATACTAGAAAGCACTAACTCAACAGAGTTAGTGCTTTTTAGAGCAAATACCATAAATTATAAAGAAAATTGTGGTGTTTATTAATGAAAATTTAGAGATTAATTATATAAAACTTGTTAGAGGTTTTCAAATAAATAATACCAACAACAATTATATTTCTTCACATTTTAACTAACCTATCATGGTTTTTCATAGTTTCGAAGATAAAAAAGTCAATAATCGAGGTAATGCGTAAAATATATCATATTAACAATGTATAACATTACCACATAAGCAGCAATTAATGTGAGCGGTAACGCGGCGGACACAATTATAAGATATTAATACAAAACTAACTCGTGGGCGTGATTGTTGTGGTGGGTTTCCATTGTAGGCACGAAAACACAGCCTTTTTAAAGTAAATTATATATGATTTTATTTTGTACAAACATTTTTAAAAACTAGATTAGGTCGGCGTTTCCTATCTGACTAGTCTGAGAAGAAAGGCCGAAACAAACTCAGAGCTCACAGTCTCTTTTAAAGTCCAGACATACTCTTGGTCAGATCACATGAAGACCATGTAGATCGATGTCTGAGTAGGATATTAACTCGCCACCAAAAGAAATGATTGCGTAGATTTTATGCGGAGCGGAGGTCCTGTTAAGGCGAAGCTTGTTGTAGTAATGAAAACAGCCTTTAAAATCCCATTAGTAAATAAATGTACATATTTGGTTTGTTAGATCTGTTAGCAGGCCAATAGCCACGTCAGAAGACTTTGTGAGAATAGGGAAAAATTTGTACGCGAACAATATATTATTATGTCGATTTAGAAAAGCGTAGCAGAGAAAAGGGCTAGAAGCACAACTGCTTACTTGAAATAACGATGATCCAGTAACGGTCCATGTCAACTCAGTAGGTATACGAGTATATATTTTGTATGTAATGTATTATGAAGAATATGAGTAAAAACGACGACCAAAAATTCATCTCCACTTCCCTGCTCCCGTATCGTCCAACACTGGACACGGTCTTTCCATCCGCGTTAATCTCGCCCTGCGCCTAATGCGCTCAATTGAGCGGTTCAATTAGCGCCGGTGCACGGTGTCGATACACTCTCGTGTGCGCCCAGCCTTAGGACGGACCCCCGCTGCGAGGCTTTTTTACTATAATTATTGTTTGTTTGTCTCATTTCGTTGGTTGGCCTTGGCCTATGGAGGCTGGAAGTGTGGTCTTATCTAATTAGGCTGTTATTGTCATATGGTTGGTATATAGTTGTTGCAGGATATACGTACTTACCAATGCCAGCCAGTCTTAGAGCTTTCTACCTTTCATTTAATCTAGAATTTAAAGAAGGTTACGTTCCATATGATTTTCGATACCGAAGACTTATGAAGGTCTTCGATATCGGGAAGTGTATTGTGGAACTTGAATTGAGTTGGGCGGGACACATGGCAAGACGCAGTGACGGCTGGTGGAGGGTAAGGTAAGGTGGAGTTTGGCTGTGGCAGAGTGGCGTCCAAGGACTGGAAGACGAGATGTCGGTTGTCCAGCGGTGATGGGCCGACGTTATAGTTACTATCACAGGAAAAACTTGTATGAGGCTGGCACAGGGCATTAGAAGGGAGAGGTCGGTGGGTGAGGTCGGGCTGTGGATGATGATAAGTTAAGGAAATCCTCATATACAATGATGATTAAGAGTAAGTATATTTTACACTGTTCTACCGACGAATAAGACGTGTAAGATACGACGAATAAGATATGTAAACATGGTCACCCATCCTGATAGATCGACCCGTGCGGCTGTTATAACTTAGCCACAAGCCCGTCAAGTCAGACTTATTTCGACTATTTAGTAGGACTCACGATTCTCACGTCTAGTCAATAAATCGGATAATTTTACACATATCTCATACTCTCATAATCCATATCCCAAGTCGAATGTTATCAAAACAATTCGAAGCCCAATGTCAAGTGTGAGACCATCAAATTGATTACAACCATTAGCAATCGTGTCGAAACATGGATGTTATAAAACCGAAATATATACGTACATTTGAAAAATATTCTGTTGACAACACCCATACAAAGTAACCAACTTATTTTACCAACCAAAAACTACAAAATCAACCATAAAACTCAAACGATAAAAGTCAGTAGCTACGCTTTTGTGTGTAAAGTTATCGTGGTATATGTTTACGAAATCAGCTCGGATTAATCGACGAACACCAGGATGGGAAGGCAGACAAATTAGATACAGAAAATTGGTCTCGAATCGCTTTTGAATTGTTTCGGTATCTGGTTTAGGTGTATTTGATTTGTGGGCCGATTTCCGTGAGCAATTCGGTTCAAAAGAGGTGTGTGGGTTGAATTCGATCAGGGTATGAAAAAAAAACGATACGTATGTACAACTAAATCTATTGAGAAAAAAAACTTAAGATAACTTACTTGATCTTGAATTCCATAAAAGTTTCTTATTGATTAAATACGATATAAATTAGAAAGAAGTTAATAATAATACGCTCCTTGATACGGCTCGCATCGTGAGGAGGTTTCTGTCTCTGGAGCCCTAACCACCGGTAGCTTGGACCCTGCTCCCGACACCGGTGGATCATTTTAATTTTTTTTTTATAATAATATTTAAAATTGTAATAAAATAAGAAAATTAAATAAATAAACGACACAATAATAACTTTATTTCCAATTTTACAATTTGCGGCAATAAGTTAATTCTATGACATTAAAATTGCATAAATCACTGATTGCTCCACTGGCACCCAAGCTAAGATTAAACTTGTGTTATGAGTTAGTCGTAGTAGGTAGTAAGTAGTTATAGGTCGAGATTTCTAACCTAGCTAAGCAATTTACTCGGTGTATTTAACTTCATCAGCACTGCTCTCAAAACGGTGAAGGAGAACATCGTGTGAAAACCGGCATGTCCTAGAACCAAAAAATCGAAGACGTGACATCCACCAAAAGCGCGGGCCCGCGAGGCCTCTGTCCCAGCAGTAGGAACATTATAGGCTGTAATCAACCACTGCTACGATATAAATTACATTTTTAAATATATTTAATTATCTCCTTTATTTCAATATAAATACATTTAAGTTATATTTTTAAATATTAGAATATAAAAAGTATTAAAACATTAAAAAATATTAAAAAAAAAATAGTAGCCCACTGGTGTCAGAAACAGGGTCCAAGCTACTGGTGGTCAAGGCTCCAGAGAGAGGAACCTCCTGACAATGCGAGCCGTGTCCAGAAGTACCGCTTTCTGAGTCAAGCCCTTGATCCAGCTGCCCAACGAAAGCCTCCTAAGGTGTTGGTCGAGGCTCTTGGCTATTATGCCATTGGCTGTCACGACTATCGGCACAATGATCGCGGAGTCGACATCCCACATGTCGAAAACCTCTTGAGCCAAGTCAAGATTAGACTTAATTTTATTATTAAACCTGTTCTGAAATCCATAACAAGATATAGCTTGTTATTTCTCTGCATATGAAAAAGCATCTGCCCAGTAGTTGAACAATATACATGCTAATATAACAACTAGGTACACGTTTAGTCTGACATAAAGTCACCGTTTAAGCACATAACAATCACTCATTACCCATTAGGGGGTCCAACACACTTAATAACAATAACCTAGACGATTTATTATAACTTTCAACAACACTTTAACATAACAACAAAACAACGAAAACAATTTAGCTTAAAAATATCTTAAACAACAATCAAGTGTCATTTTTATCTAAATATCGTATAAATAACAAGAATATATTGTTATAATGGTTGAAAACAAAGAAGGAACGACCACACAGGTGCCAATAGCAGTGCCGGGAACAACATAAACTATTGATATTAAAATGGGAATATCGATTTTGATATCGAATATAGTTTCGAATGAAGGTAGAACTCGCATTGTCTTCAATTGCCTAAAAAATGCGTAAAAATATAAATATGAAAATTTGGTTGGTGTCACAACCTTTGTAGATTGTATTAAGGTCATGCTCATAACCTCAATATTAATCAGATATGTATCAAAAATACCACCGTGACTTAAATTACTTATTTATTGATCCACAAATTAATTCAGTAGCAATCACCGACGAGGTTGATTCTAAAATATGACCAAAAAATTCATATCGAGCAGTTCAAAATTGAATCGATAAAAATCAAGAGTATCGATATAATTCCGATTCCATCGAATACAAATCGATGTTTAAGGGTACACTAGGTGAAATGGCTCTCAAATTACAATGGGTATCACAATTTGTTTTATGAAATATTTCCGAGTTGGCCTCGGGTACATGGAAGAGGCGTTTAACATAAAAATTCATTAGATAGAGTCGTACCGAAGGACCACTCGGTACAATATACGAAAACAGAGTCAATCCATATAATGCACTTAGAAACGTTAAATGAAATAGAACTATTGTGACATCGGCGTCGTTACGACAGGGATGGAAAACAAAACCATTAATACTGGAATTCCTCTGTAGCAGCCGGAGTCCGAATTTATGTTCGGTTGTAGGCAAAAGGCTCGCCCCCTATTGCCTCATCATCAACTGCCTAGCCTTTCCCAGCTATCTTGGGGTCGTCTTCCAGCCTATCCGGATGCACCAGTGGTGGTGGTAGTGGTGGTGGTGGCGGGTAGTGGTAGGGCTTGCCCTCTATGACCTTTGGGAACTGGCGAAATGTGAGTGTACTTATACACCTAAGCTCAATCTTTCGGAGAATGCAGGGGATATGTTATGTATTTGGTTTCGATCTGATTTTATAACCTCCAAATTGCATCTCTCTTTTTGGTCCTTCTGTATTTTTCTTATTGTGTTAAGCAGCAAGTAAAAATAGTTGATATCTTATCGATTCGATCATTCGATACTGTAAGCGTGATCTTATTAATAAAAGGTAATAAAATAAATATGTACTTGTTGATTTCCGTGCGATGAACTTTTAGTTTTTTGACGAAAAATTTTTATTTTATCGCCAAGGAGATGATTTTTTAGTATTTAGTTTTGTAACACAATGATTAATTGCAAAAGAAAAACTTTACAGTATTTAATTTTCCTATGACAGGTTAAGTGTTTTCGAAGAACGTCCTGATTGCTATTATTTTAATCCATAACAGAAAGAAAGTGCCAATAGCCTAACACATATGTCGTTATGGCCTGGCGATCAAAAGGTTCTAGGTTCACTGTGCAATTCGCGCAGTCCTGTTTTTAGTGAAAAGTTATTTATGATTGATACTCAATTTCTGTCAATTAACTTGCACAGCACAGCCTAATAATGTTCAGGGGAAATTAGATGCCCAATTCTCTTGCTTTAAGACGTTTTAGTTGGTCGTTTCTGGAGATGAGATGGAGAAGAGCCGGCAAGAAACTCCAAGGTTACTCTTTTAAAAATAATTGGCTTTTACAATGTTTTCAAATTACAGTGTTAATAGGTATGGGAAGACAGTGTATCAGAATATCTTTCGTTGCCCCTTAAGATATTGAAAGGATAAGAGTCACACATGACCCTCAGTATGAGGCCATCAATCTTAACGTAGCTTCCTTTTAAAAATAAAAGAAGTATCAACCATAAATCACAAATAATGCCAAAAACGTATAGAGAAAGTTGAATTTTAGTACCTTGCCTTCCATCTCTGTATTGTAAGTGCCAAACACAGTTTTGTCACCATATTAGAGCCTAATATGCGAAGTGCCTTACTGCTTTCTTTACTAACACCTATATTTTATTTATTATTTCATAAACCTGACATGGACACACCCAAATTTTTAAGAGCCTTGTGGTTGTGAAAATAAGGTTGAAAATCCCTTGAATTTGTTCTTTTTACAGCATGAATGAACATTATATATTGATTTGTTAATCAATTTATGACATTTCTTTATGTCTATACCAGATGTTTTATTGACCAGTGAAATCAAATATCAATCTATAGTTTTTGGAAATATTGTTCTTGTGATTAGATAAAGAATATATTGTGATATGGTGTGAATCAAATTTATTGTAGAAAGTTACTCCTATGTATGTGTGTGTATCGATATTGTGTTTTATAAAAATCGACTGTCCCTTTGATAAATGTCGATACATTAAATTGATATATCATAGAGGACATCGGGGACTGATAGCAAGAAACAAGTGTTTTAAGAAATTAGATATTTGGGAACGCTGTTGTTTTTATTATAATAGTATCGATTTATTAATAATCGTGTGTTCGTAGTCACGCTGGGTCGGATTAGAAATCGAAGGTCGTAAAATACAATTAATTTTGTACTATGGTTAATAACATGTTGTTTTAGAAAAAGCCTACCATGACAACTATCAATTTATTAGCAGCCGAATCGTGACAATAATCTGAACAAGAAATTCAACTGGAATTAATTGTTTGACCTAAATACTTGGCCATAGGTATGATTTCCGAGAATTTTACTATTATCTTTCGCCAATAAGGCAGGTACATACTAAAACTCTTGTAATATAAAAATAAGTAGACTTGGTCCTTAGATCCAAATACAGTAAATTGATCGTGACATTAAAGTCACTTGTAACAATTTTGTTGGTTATATTAAGAAAAAGAAAGAAAATATACACATTATTTTTGATGACAGCGATGCGAAAGAGTATTTCGACGCCTAAATGTCCTTTTGTTTTTGTATTTATTTGTATAGTTAGTTAGATACTCATTTAATTTACCACCTAGTGTAAAAAGTCGTGTTAAATGTTGTAAAAAAATTGCGTATCTTTCTAATACAATAAAATTATCGCCATTTTTTATTTTACAAAATGAAAATAAATGCTTCTGCTTACCCTATGGAAAAAGTTAATGATTGTATGTATGAAATTATTAGCTAATATTTTTAAATCCTAACGCTCTGGAAACTCGTCTACCATAAGGTCGTCATGTTAGGACACAGCGATAAGTATCGCGATTTTTAAGAAAAGAAAATATTACCTACTTCTAATATTTTTTAACAAATCAAAATAAAAGCTAATACTTAAATCCTAAAGCTCTATAAATTCGTCTACAATTAGGTCTGGTCCTCATGTAGGGACACAGCGATAGGTATCGTGATTTACGCGCGCGCGCGCCGGCGCGATCTTATCTGCGCGCGCGCAACTAGTAGCGCCTTTTGGTAATGAGCACTGCTGTGATCTATTTGCTGGCTGCTGCTACTGTACTTTTGTGCTTAATCGGCTTTGTGCAGGTATGGCTGGAAATGTGGAGTGCATTTTATGGGGTAGCTTGTTCTTTTTTCTTAAAAGTTCAAGATGAAGGTGAGATGAGAGGCTGAAGATTCTGAATTTATAAAACAGTTATTGTCACTGAGAGCATACCATATAATTCAGATCAAGAATAATTTGATTAAAATATTACGTATGAGTTGGTTAGGTTAACATGGAAAATACTACAAGATGGATGAAGAGCTAATTTACTACCCAGATTATGATCTCCAGGCAGACAAATCAAAAAAATAAATAAAAAATATAGGTTATACCAAAAAAAAATATATTTATTTATTTATTTGTAGTGAATTAAAACGGTACAACACCAATTACATTAATTAACATAGAGGACAATAGTTACGTTGAAAATAATATAACTTAAAATTAATATGAAACAGTGGACTCCCTTGCATACATTCTCTCACAGAACACCAGACATATACGCATAATTTTAATCCATTCATCCGCAAACACATCACATTCTGGGTTGGCAGCCAGAAGGGCATTCAGCACCTTTAGAGTACGACAGATTGGGGATTCGATTTGCAATCCTCGTCTGTTCTGATTTCTGCGTCTAGCTTAAGGTTGTCGGCATATAGCAGGCATTTGGCACACTTAAACATTATTTATGAGGTCATTGATCATGATCAGGAACAGAGGCGGCCCTAACGCGGATCCTTGACTTACACCTGAGTGTGTATTATAAGGCTTGGACTCGAAGCAGCTATGTCTTACAAACTGCTTACGATCGCGCAGATACTCCGAAAAGAAGTTAAGAAGACCGGACGAGAAACCGATGCCCCCAGCTTAGTCAAAAGCACACCGTTGTCAACTCTGTTGAATGCTTTCCGGAAATCGAAATACGTCAACCTGCCCACCGATGTCCAAGCCACGGGATATGTAGTCTATGTGAATCAGTAAATTCGAATTTACGGAGCGACCCGGCCGAACTATGAATATGGAACTACCATATATATCGTGATTAGTGCACAAGTAACAATACAAATATAAAAATCTTTCCTTAAAGAAAGCAAAGATAATACTACCTATCAGAAGACTGCAACTCATGTCGTGATTCAAAATTGGCAAAAGTCACAACAAAGAAAAATTCAGATTCACTCAACAAATTCCTCAAAATTCCTGACTAATCCACCAGTCGCTAAGTACTTGTAGTACGCACAAAATGGTAGTAGGTAGGTGTTAAAATTCAGCTCGTATACTTTCGATTTCATCGTAAAGTCCTTTGTTACGGCCAGGTGATTGCACGCCGCGAACAATGTTATGTCGTGTCATACAAACGACACCCGTAATCTAATATGTCACTGTGGTTTGACTAAGTATAGTGTGGACCTGGCCTTAGCCTTGGACTTGAATTGACCTATTACTTGTTAATTTGCTTATGAGAATCGTCTACTTTTACAATGTCTGTAAATATGTGAGCACCATGTATTTATCACATAATTAATTTATATGCCATGGCTTCATTTTTAATTCTTTTACCTATTATGGTATAGTAATTTTTTATTCTAGGTTCACATATAATTATATATACATATATGTATACAAACTATTGTAAAACATTTTAAAAGAGTAACGGTGGAGTTTCTTTCCCATTCTTCTCCATACGAAAACTACCCTTTGGAAGGGGCGACTAGAATAAATTCAATTTTTTTGTTGTAAATTTTGACGTTCAAAAGTGCCTTTTATATACCTATTTGAAATAAATGCTTTGATTTTGACTTGTGGACCTTGGAAGAAGGTCTAGCTTTTCATCATCATTATCATTGGCAGCCTTCTTCCACCTGAGTATAGGCCTTCTCCCTTGCCATGCGTTCCTGGTCTGTGCAAGTTTCATCCAGGTCTTTCCCGCGATCTTCTGTAGGTCGTCCACCCAACAGCTAGCTAGCTTGGTGTCTTTATTTATGCGCCCTGGTTTTGATTTACATTTTCACCTCTGATCTAAGTTAGAGATAAGACTGTTAATACGGAACAAATACAGCAAGAATTTGTTCAAGAAATCTTGTTGGAGGCGTTGATGAAATCTTTAGTATTGTTGGTCGAAGTATATAGACGGAAATTTGAGTTGCATTTTCGTCATTGTTGATCATCGTTAATAGACTGTTTACTACTGACTGACGTAAAATAATGTTATACTTCAGTTTTTCATCTTCACCCGTTTGATCTTCACGTACCATAAAATATGTTCAACTACATATGCGCGCTGAACTGCATCGACTTGGAACTTTACTGAACCTGGTCAAATGCTCGGCATATTTCAATGTAGTGAGTCATAGGAACCTTTGGAAAATGTGTGACCTATTGTGTTTTACCGACAAAAAAGTTTTTTTTTTAATGACTGGAAAATCTGGATGATAATATCAGCCAAATAATCTTATTTTAGCGCAGTTCGCCTCATTATTGAAATAATAGCGTTTATAAATAAAACAAAGCGTGGAGATAATGACCGGTACGGAAATGTTCACCCAAAAAATTTGACCCCACTTAGCACACACGGTAGCCTCACCAGCAGACTAAACACGTACGCATCAGACACCAATCAAACATAATTTACTACAAGCAACCAAACATGGCCGTAAACAACCAAGAGTAACCTTGACAGACCAGACCATGGGATTTGTCATCGAGTCTTTCTTTGTCGAGGTCGGAAAAACAATGGCGTCGATCTGCCCATCCTGGCCTTTTAATGCTTAAAACTAATTGGCATATTTGATGCACTTAATCCACCTTCCTTCCAATGGATAATGAACCTTAAAATTAAGACAAATGGAGTTTGAAGTTGAGTGAGTAAAACATTGGTCCTTAGGTCCTAAGTAATGTTTCAGAAATTCAAATGTGGAATTTGGAGGTCGCGATTGTCTTAACAGTAGACAGTCAACAATATTGGATTTGTTCCAAAGAACGATGCACTCACAATGCATCTTTGTTACCACAAGGCCTATACCTTTGCCTTGAAACGACGGTGTTTCCGATTAAAAAAATAGAATAGGCTTCTGTGTATTGTTTTATTGCGGTTTAATTGGCCGGGTGGGTAATTGAAAAAGGATTTGATCGTGTTGGTTGATACGCCTAATGATAGTTCAGGGATTTGTGAAGATTTAAGAGGAACAGGAACGTGCATTGTTTTGTTTTTGTCATAACAGTTTCAGTACCTACTTTAGAATGGACAGTGACAGGGGAATATCATACTATGATAGGCAGTCGAATACACCTGTCTGTACTGTTTAGCTTTAGAAACAACAGATGATTTTATGAAAACGCGTAGGTACAGAGGAAAGTCTCAATTCTCATGACCAAAAGAACTGAAGAAAGCAGTAAGTGTGAAAGGACCACTTTTGTTTAAAAGGACCAGCATATCTCAGGAATGGTCTATACTCAGTACTGCACCGCGATAACCTAAGAAGAACTCAGACCAAAAAACAGGTGCTCAAAAATGGCATTAATCGCAATAAAAGTCGGTGACAGCGCATAAATACGCGATGTTCGTATCTGCATACGTCGTTAGCCGATCAATGCGGTGTAACAATAAGTAAAACGCTATCGCGCATCGCCGCCGCTCGCCTCTAAATCACGGGCTGCGCATACGATTATAGTGCGCACGGGTATGCGGTGCGCTGTTTTGTTTATTCAATTATTGGGTTTTTCATTGAATAGAATAGCAAGTAGTACCTACTAGTAGAAATATTCTTTGTGAAAGAGCTCATCCGGGGAAGTACCATACATGGATACCTACTATCTTGAAAAAATTGCAGAGGCAAAGGGAAGTGCCGAACTTGCTACCGCTGGAATTAGTCATTGCAATAAGTAGAACATAAGTGTGTTAAAAAGTGTTCTCAATTTTTGGTTAATTTGGACTATGAAAACCAGGTTTGCAGGTTTCTTTATTTTTTCTTTCTACACGGCAGAAATGACATAACTGAAAACCTGAAAAGAGGCCATTGTCCGCACTCATAGTTATGAATAACTTTTATTACGGGATCAACACGGAAATCGCGAAAATAAAGTCAGCTGCTCCATACATTATTGTATAAGCATATCATAATAGCCTATATATGTCCCCACTGCTGGGACACAGGCCTCCTCTCTTCGATAGGGAGTGGGCTGTAATCTACCACGCGGGCCCAGTGTAGGTGGTGCAATAGATGTTATATGTCTTCGAATTTTTGTTTCTCGGACATGCCGGTTTTCCTTCACCTTTGAAAGCAGTGGTGATGATATTAATTACACAAAATAAAACGCCTGCCTGGGTTCGAACCTACTAGCCACTAGTTGCCACTAGTTGCCACTGGTTGCCATTAGTTGCCAGTAGTTGCCACTAGGCCACCACTATTCTATGTTCGCATAAATCGACAAAATGTACCACAACAGATTAGTTTTTCATGATTTCGTGAATGATCCTCTTGTGACGAAGTCCTTGAACACCTTGTCTAAGATCAAGAAAACCTAAATATGCATCTCGCGAGAATCCACATTGAAATTGACGAGTTTATTTATTCCTATGCACACAATAACAGCTTAAACTAATTCCTGCCATTTGTATCGTAACTATAGTGTTATAAAGCAGGAAGTATACAATAAAAATATGTAAATATATATCATTACAATAGTCATAAGCAATTAAATTCGATACCAGACGTGTTCGAGCGATCAATCGATTTTAATATCTTTGAATCGATATCAAAACGATTTTATAGGAAAGCGGTATTGATTTATATTGATATATCTGTTTCTAATCGAAAAATGTAGAGCGGTCCAATTGTTCTTTCTCGAAAACATAAAGTTTCAATAGTGGTCGAACTCCAGTTAAAATCGTTTTAAATTTTGTATAGATCTTCAAAATGATGTTAGTATACGTTTTTTATGGGTTCACGATTGTCTGTTAATTCGTAACATTGGGAGCGGTTACGCACTGGGTTTTATAAACGTCGCGACGCATCATAGACTGAAAGTTTTTAAGATTTGGTTCCATATTTTTATAATTTCAATGGAATTAAATATACAGCTGCTTAAATTAAAAAGTAGTAATAAATATGGAAATGACTGTAATAATTATTTTAAGGATATAATGAGACGGATTGTGAGGAAAGTGAAATGCCGTAAACACTTGCAAATCTGTAAGCTGTGAAGTGAGCTTGAAGTGGAATTGTCATCCCATCTTATACTAGGGATTGACAGTTCACTTCAAACTCGTTAACCTAAGTTTACACGGTGAGATTGTTACAGTAGCGTTTTGCAAAACTTTTCGAAAACGTACGATCTAACGTTATGGTATTATAACCCAGTGCGAAACTTAGGAAGATAACTCTTATATTTAATCGTGTGTATCTAAATAATTGTTTCTCATTGAGATGTTCTATCGATGTCCATATTCGTCTGATCAAATTGTTATTGAGAGGAAGTCTGCTAAATGGTTTCCTTGGTCATTTGTATTATTATAAAAATCGCCTATATTGCTTTATTGTATCGATCTGGTTTCATATTAAGTTCGTGTGGGTTACTTTTAGTTCATGTATGTACAGATTTATTTTCTACATAAACTTGACTTTAGGAAAGGATAATGTAAAACGATTTTATTATGCTTTCAGTCATTAGTAAAGCTACTTTATTTGTTGGACGAAATGTCTCAAAATGGTTGAGTTGGATGGTGCTGATCCACGCGTCATGTTCGTGAACGGGCGCCGTCGGTTGAGACTGGTCATCTCTTAGCTGCCAGGGTTTATTTTAAATCTTATATTTTGAATTGTTTCTTCATTTGTTTTTTCACGTTGTTCTCACATATAGAAGCAACAAGAAATGTATCCAGAATTTTGTAACGTCTTAATTTAAAAGAGTGTCCTTGGAGTTTCTTGCCCGTTCTTCTCCATAGCAGTCTATGATTTGGAATGGGCAACTAGCTTCAACTTTCTGACCGTCTATTTAAGTTTAATTGAAATAAATGCATTGAGATTGAATTTTGAAGTTCCTTATAACTTGTTATACTCTGCACACTTGGAGAATGAGAGCTAGACCGAAATAAGGGTAACATCTTAAACGTCTTGCACACTTGGAGAATGAGAGCTAGACCGAAATAAAGGTAACATCTTAAACGTCACGACACTTTTTTCTTCATTTAGTTATTCAAAAACGTTAATTTATTTAATAGTGCCTATTTTTAACCGACTTCTAAAAAAGGAGGAGGTTCTCAATTCGGATGTTTGTATTTTTTTTTTATGTTTTTTCGCGCATAACTCCGTCGCTTGCCAACCGATTTGAATTTTTTTTTTGTTAGAAAGGGTATACTTTCCAAATATTCCCATAGAAATTTCATCAAAAACGGTTCAGTAGTTTGGTTTTTAAACCAAAATTACTGGTAAAAATAACAACTTAAAAGTAAAAATAAAAACTTTTTTGTAAAAAAAAAAAATCAACCGACTTCCAAAAACGACACTACAAAGAAAAAAAATAACTTTAATTTCGGAACTCGGTGGCAAACAACGAAAATGTGAACCCAACGACACCGACTTCCGAAATTAAAGTTATTTTTTTCTTTGTAGTGTCGTTTTTGGAAGTCGGTTGATTTTTTTTTGCAAAATAGTTTTTATATCACTTTAAATAGGTGCTAGATTTTAAATATAATAAAAACAACACATTCAAAAATACTTTTGTGACAATCATGCTTTTTCAAAACAAAGTAACCATATAAAGAAAATTGCACAGTATATTTCCATTAAACCAAAAAGCCCACCATAACTTAGTGATGCGCTTGCACGCGATCCCGGGACGATAACGGGACGACATCGCACGGGACGTGTCCACTCGTACAGATCTCGCCACTAAGCAAATCACCACTACGATTCCTAATTGATTTTATCTACGCATACTAAGTTGGAGAAAAAAACCAACATGCAAGGTCTCGGTGTCTGCTTGATGCCTAGTTTAAGTTTATAGATAAGTTCCTGTTTTGGGATCCAGAGAATTAATACGAGACTGTATTGGAGAGCAATTTTTGAGCTGGGAGAGACTTAAAACTAACTTGCGTGATACCTATGTTTGTAAATTTTTGGTTTTTGTCAACGGCGGTACACCATAAACTCATGAACCCCATGTTTGACCGCCGTTGTACTCTGAATATTAATGCTTTTGTAAATGTGTTTTGCCAGATTGTTGGTGGTAGTACAGAAGCATATTCTATCTACCTATTGTATATTGTGATCGTAAATAATGTGAAATATACAGAGAATACTGATAATGACAAGACTTTTTGAAAACCGATGGAAATATATCCTTAGATAGATTGACCTGACCATACAAGTGGCCTTCTTGACCATGCAAAATCCATGAAGATTTACTAACTTTATTGACCTTTCAAAAACCTATAATATCTAAAAATACACTGAACAAAAGCATACTGCACCACAATACGAGTAACACGCAGACGCAAAACTCCCTTATCAGCCTCGAACGCGCAGACGTATCTTAGAAACGTCTCAAATATCGATTAATATCGAGAAAATCAAAAATATAAATTACATCGAGTCAACATATCGAGAGATCAGCTCGAAAAATCCGAGTTACGACCACGGTATCGAGCTTTCGAGCGGTGTATATTTATATATAGCAGGACAAATACCACGCGCGCCGATATCGTAAATCTTTGACATTTTTGTGGTGTAAAAGAAGAATTAGCAATAAAAACTGGCGTTCGTGATGATTTAGAATGTTAGTATAGGACTCAAGGTTTTTAGCGGTCACTGTTTGAATTATGGGTTTAGTTTGTAGGTTGTTTTGGAGAGCAGGACAGCGGACTCTGTGATTGGATTGTTTTTTACTGAACTTGTGCTGCTTTCTAGGATGGAAGGACCAAAAAGTCAATGGGGGTTCAAAAACTTAGCTAAAGAATGACCTGCCAATCTATTCTGTAACAATCTCTATTCTATTCCATTTTTAATTATGGCAAGTAAAGCCGATGTCGGCTATTCTGTCACATGTCAAAAGTGCATTGGAAAAGCAAGTGTGCATTATTGTAAATTAGAAGTTAAAACGACCAAAATCTTCGACGCTACTGTAACAATCTCACCGAGAAAACTAAGGTGAAGAGAGCTGTCAATAGTAACAATTCTTAGCATCTGGTGAAACGACAGCAGCAGCTTACTTCACCTAAGTTTTCACGATGAGATTTTTACCGAACAGACCGGCTGAACTGATTTGTTGTAAACAGCGCGTATTGTACCTAACCATAAAACTTTATGTCAGCACTAAATATCTACGGATGGGTTTTTGTTAATGTGGTAAGAACAATACAGTTTTCAGCTGGTACAGAAAAAGGATAGAGCTTTATTTACAATTAATATTTGTTTATTTGGATTCAACATGTTATAATTACGAGTTTACAGTAATTCGCACAGATTCAATCATTGTCCAACAAGTACAAATCCCTTTATTCCCAAACCATTAACAGGCTGTTACATAAACGGTATCGGCGAATCGGCGAGAAATAGTGCGGTACAACTTACGTTGTTAACCCTAGGTCGGGCGCAGCACTAAATTTATATTTAGTGATGTCAGCCGGCCGATACGCAATCCCGCGCTACCGTGGCCCGGCGAGATCCCGCGATAACCATCACGGGACTTCGATAATTTGTTGACGATCGGGAATTAATTTTATGTGTTTATTTTTTAATGAGTAGTGACGCGACACCCGCTGTTGGTGATTTGTAGGCAGTTTAAATGTTATGAATGTGCACGTTTTTATTTATGGTAAAAGTGTTGTTGAGTTGGTAATTGCGATTGAATATATCGATAATATTATAGTAGTATGTTTATTGGTCCTTTTGCTCTTTGCTTTGGTCTTTAGAGGTTGAGTATTTGGATAGATTTTTACGAAAGAGGTCATATTTGGTCGTAGGTCTCGACCTGTTACTATGATCCGCTTATTTTTTGGAAACTAATTAATTATTCAAGTTCTGCAGCCTATCTAGTTTCTACAGCGTGTGATACGAACAGGTTGACTGCCACCTGACCTCCACAATCCATAAGGAAGCCGGGATTTATACAGCAGTGATATACATATAACACGTAGTACATACTTCCCACACACTTAATGTAACTAGTTGCTTAGTTACTTCACTAGCTAAATGTCCTGAATTGGCCTAACCTATGTTCCTAATGCTAGAATAATATTGGAATTATTATATTCGTTGGTGGTTATAAATTATATTATATGCAAGGTTTAATGTTAGTGGGAGTTCAAAGGTTATTCTAATATTGTTAAATAATATTTGCCAATTATGTTTCTGCATAATTTTAATATAATATTATGAAAATATAGAAATTGCCTCACACAGAGAGCAAAAAGTTAATTAAACCAAAAGGACTAAATAAATATACAAACATTAAAATGAATACCACACTAATTTGGCCGTAGTCACAATTGTAATGCAGTTATTACAATAAAATACTAGCCGGTATAAATATATGCAAAAACTGTATGTTTGTCCGTGCACCTGTGTTGATTAACGGGATGGCACTCGGACGACGCCGGGGCATTAAACAATGCGATATCGTAGAATTATAGCACCGCTGTGGTTAGCGACGACACATCAAGCAGGATGGTCGTATGCAGAAATGGGGCAAAGAAGTCCATAGTTTGGTATGTAATTTGCTGTTATTATAATTTACCAGCTCGTATTTTCCAATCCCTGAGAAGCGAGAAGGCCGTAGTCTATCCTTCATGAACCTTTCTTGACTCGCTAATTACCTTAAAATTGCCAATTATGTGTGTGTCGCTGGCACGACTGAGTTTTATATTTTGTTGGCCCAAAACTTGAACAAACTGCCACGTGCAGGTGCAGGTACCAGCTGACACACCTTTTTGGGTGTGTCCATTATCCATAAAACTAACCACACTAACCAAAGGGTTACGAGCTGGTACTCTAATCTTTAGCTTATCCGAGAAATACATCTACAATCTTCTGCTGCTTCCGCACCTGCAACAAAGTTATCAAATCTTAGTTATTTTTCTCTCGAACAATATTTTAGAAAATATACCATAAACCGCGTACGAACAGTTCCCACACCTACATAAATGTCCGCACAAAGAGCAATACGTATATTTTACTTGGCTCATTGCAGCAGCATATCATCACGCTAAATAAAACGGAGCGGGCCGGACCACCCGGGTCGCGACACGCGCGTTAACCGTCCGATTTACGAGCGCATCGCCCCGGCGCACGCGCTCCTCTTAGATAACCTGCGACGCATAAATGTTCAGCCGGCTCTGTGGGAATTGTGGGGTTGGAAAAATTTGCTGTTTTGTTGAGGCTGTTGAAAGAAAGAAAAATGTTTCATTTGGGACAGACACGAAATACGAATAGTAAAAAAGGAACCTTTAAAACTAAAAAAATTACATTAAAAACAACCAGAAAAAAAACCTGTGCGAGGTCAATCAGGCTCAGCATAATGCGCCGATATTTCATAAAATGGTAATTTCATAAAATTAAAATAATACCTATTCCACCATAAATCAATTCAATCATTTCAATATTTGTGTATTTTCAGATTTTTTTTTTTATTGATTTATTTTCAACAACATTACGAACTGAAACTCAAAACATTTACTTGAATTAAAACGTTTACAGGCACTTTTAAATCGTCAAGGGGTCGGTCAGTCAGAAACATGAAGCTAGTGGCCCATTCCAAAGCGTAGTAAGTACCTATGGAAAAGAACGGGCAAGAAACTCCACGGACACTCTTTTGAATTATATTGTTAATTATTTTAAGTAACATCTACCAACCAGTACTGGGCCCATTTGGTGGATTACGGCCCAATCTCACAGAAAGGAGGCCTGTGTCCCAACAGTGGGAACATTATGGGCCGATTTATGCTTATGCATTTGTAAGTGCTACAATTACAAGAACTTTTGCCTAACTTTACAAAAACCTCCTGTACTGGACAGAGCCTGTCCTGCAGGTCATATAGCGAAAGTTCACTTTCGCTTGACCTTATGTTTAGTATTTGTTCAAAGAACCGATTGAATTGCTGTCAAATACGGACATGAGACAGAAAAAGAATAGCTAAAAATAATAGCTGCTATAAAAGGTATTAAAAATCCTTTTAGAAATGATTAATGAAATAGACCGTGAAACCATAAAACTATTTTAACTACTACGAGGTCATTGAAAGCAAAATTAAGTAAAACACAAGCTATAAACGTCGTATAAGATTTACAGCTTCCTCAAACGAATCCTTGCTACAATTGATTTAAAAATTACACTCATTGTCCAGTGGCGAAGGCGCCGTCCCCAAAAGTTTTACGACTAACCAAATAAAACGTGTAACGAACTAAAAAATGGGTTCAAGAGGCTATCGTAAATAAAATACCCGCTCATCAATGTCTAGAAGTCACTCTAAATCGCTGTTGGAACAATAAAACTTGATTCATTCGTATCCAAATCATAAATAAACTGGACACTTTTAATACGGACCTATTTTGAACTATTACTGCGACGTAAAGTTAAAAAAAAACGAATTAAGTTCCGAACGGAATTCGGCTCGTAAAATCGTTGAAGTGTTGTATAAAGTGACAAGTGTATGGTGACCACAATGTCGTCTAGTAAAAATTTTATCAATAGAAATAAACAGGTCTTTCTATTGTTCAGAATATACTCTGCTAGGTAGCTTTTAAATTTGAAAAATTGCAATGTCGTCTGCCTATGGAGAGGTCTCAAGAAACTAAAGCATTTTCTTGCAATCAATGTTTTTACGTTAACTGAGAAGATAACGTTACAGCATAATATGTATATAATAGTGAACATTAGAACAAAATTGACCACAGATAAATTTATTTTGTGAATAAATTTAAATAACGTTAACGTTTCCTATTGACAGCGATGAGCACGAATTTTTTGATGTCCTTTAATTATTTTCTTTTTTTTATATACTTGTACATATTATAATTTTTTTAAGACTGTTAGCTTTTTAAATTATGTAAATAGTGGTTTATTTAAATAAATATATTATATATAATATAAAAATATATTTTTTATTATAAAAAGTGACAACACTAATGACTTTTCGCAGCTATCCGTAGAACACACTTTGGTGCTCTTGTCAATCTTCAATTACTAACTCTACATAAAGTGTAATTTTGTACTTGAAAGAAATCACCTAACGGGACCGAAGACAACCTCAAACTGCTCCTCAACATGGTGTCACGACAATGTAAAGCTCGCAGTTCAATCAATAAATTGTCTAGCATTGTCCCCTTGATTCATGGCAACGAATCCGAGCTTTATGCCGCGACATAAACTGTGTGTGGCCCCATTCGGATTTACTGGTTATAATTACTGGCTCCCATAATGGTGATAAAGTAGGCCCTGATTAGAGGATGTCGAAGGTAAGATGATTCACGTGGAGTACTCTTAAAATCAATATTGGTTTAGATTTTATTTGTCGGTTTGGATCAGTGGCGGCCCGGTGGTAACAGCGGTTTACCACTTACGAGTAGGTCGTGGGTTCGAACCTAGGCAGGCGTTTTACTTTGTGTAAGATTTCATCACCACTGCTCTCAAAACGGTGAAGGAAAACATCGTAAGGAAAACGGCATGTCCAACCAAACATTCGAATCAGTAGAACCAAACATTCGAAGACATGTGACATCTGTGTGTCATATGTGTGGGGCCCGCCCTAGGCCCGCGTGGTGGATTATGGCCCACTCCCTCTCGACGAGAGGAGTCCTGTGTCCCAATATACGCTGATTATGTGACTTGGTCCTAATAGGCGAGGTTCTAGGAGCAGCACCAACATATTGTTCAGTTTTCGGTTAAAGTTCTTCTAGGACGTTTTATGCAAGAATTACCTTGATTTTCCAACCATCGCCGTTAGGCAGGCTTCCATTAACTTGGAAAACAAAAAAATAATATGAGTAGGTAGATTAGTAGAGATGAAAGAATATGCGAGTACCTAGATGGATTATGAATTATAAAAATTAAGTTTTCGGAACTGGTTTTTGCAATAACTATCGCTAGCAAAATGTTGGTGTACTATAGACTCCATTACCTAACCCTCTTGGCTAAATAGGCGTCATTATAAATGTGTATGTAATCATTGAGAACAATACAAAATATGTTTGAGTTTCAAGAATAAAAAGCAGTCAAAACTAGTGGAACCGTATAGGAGATAACTATGTTGCGATTGTGTTGAGCTGAACAATAAGTATCCATGCTAATTAGATTCTAATGCCCCCGTTTTTGCAACAACCGTTTCATCAACAATAAATCCCGATACTAATCGATCAGCATTACACTGATTTTAACAAATTGTCGTTTTACACAATTGTGTGATGGATCGGTGCTACCGTTTACATTATCTATTCATACACCTTATTACAAAGATATAAGGTTCAATATTGGATCTAATATTGTTGAAATAAATGCTGCTGACATAACAATGATGGATATGGGTCTTGTTATAAAATTGTATGAAGGTTTATAGGAAGATAATTTGATGGGCGACACTGGTGATACAAAAAATATTAACAGTTTATTAGAGAAATCTAATATTTTAGGGTGGGAAAAATTTGTCTATTGCAATAATTCGATGGTATTTTGATCACTTAAGCATTTTATCGCTAAGTATAAATTCACTTTGCCATCTCATAGCATCTTCTTTCTTCTTCCGTTATTCACACACTGCTTTCTGTATTCTTAGTTTCCCAGCCAGTCTCATCATCAACTTCATCATTTCGCCGAAAAACGTCCACTGCTGGACATAGACTTCCCCCGAGCATCGCCATTTTGACCGGTTTTGTGCTTCTCGCATCAAATGGATTCCTGCGGTCTTCACCAAGCTATCGATCCATCTTGTGGGAGGCCATCCAACGCTACGTCTTCCGGTACGCCAGTCTCATACTAAATATGCTTCTATTATGGTCTCTTGTCTACCACCTTTTCATCGCCTTTTTCAGAACCGTTATTCCGTTTATCCATCTTTTTTTTTATCTCTTATGTTCATGGACATAATGTCCAAGCTTATGACCAAGTGCAAGAACTGAGTCATTCTGTTTAATATTCATCGCAAGTATTAGAAAGAATCGGAGTGCTGTTGTTACAAACGACGGGTTTTAATACTTTTGAACCCGACACTGTCATAATTGGCATTTACTTGTGTATGCTTGATGACTATTGAGTTATTTTAATTATTCAGTTCATTACCGAAGCTGCTTTTTTTCTTAATTTTAAGGAAATCGATTTTTTGTGTCTGTGGTATGTACACGCATAACTTATGTGAAAGGTGCTCTGTGTCATTGTCTATTTACATTTCGTGTGGTGTATTTACCTATTATGTTTATCAAATGCTGATGAAGGTAGATTTATATAGATAATAGTTTATGGTCTTATTGATTAAAATAGGGAAATGTGAGACCAATCGTAGTGATCAGATTTGGGAAAACTTTCTGTGTTTTATGAGGAACATACATTTCTAGTTTCAGCTGTCTTCGCATTGTATAGGGTTTTCGTATAGTGAAAAGTCGGCTAATACTAGAAACAGATGTACAGGGTGGCAGGGACATCGACGCGCAACCTGTAACCATGAATTAAGCACATAATTTTAGACACCCTGTAGAAATTTTCTGTCGGTCAACAAAAAAAAGTTCTACTGTTTATAGGAAAATGCAATACCTACGCGGTCAAAATGTTTGGAACAGCTAATTTTTTTTTTAAATAACCGTTGAAATCTATCGACGTGAGGGTGTTTAGAATCATGTGCTGAATCCATGGTAACAGGATGCTCGTCGATGTCCCTGCCACCCTGTATGGCTTATGTCGTCGGGTGTACCATTGATAAAATGAAAGAAGAAGAAAACATCTCTTCCCATTTGCGGGTGACTACACTCGCAAAATGATCTAGGACAAGGGTGAAACATTGTAAGAATACTGTTGTAGTGATCCTCATAATAATTATATGTACAAGAGTACATACCCGCCTTTCCGAGTTCTCGACGAGAACAAAGCGTAGTATGAAACGGATACCAAGCCTTTGACATCCATATATCTTTATTATTCAAAAATAAATAATCAACTCCTCCATCCATCTCATAAGTTAATATTATTCAAATGTAACCAAATCAATTCGTGGCGCCGCCAACAACTACTATGTATATAAAAACCGTCTTTTCCTTTACGTTTGTGTGAAATTTTATGTCAATTTGTCGAATGCCATTGCGTGCGACGTGTATGAATATTCAATATGGTCCGTTTGCCCAAAGCAAACGGGCTTTTGTGTGGTACGGGGACGGGGTGAAGAGATTGTGTGGGCGATGTGTGTACGTTTTTAACCGATTATGGTCGACGAGGATTATGATTTTGAGTGGTCGGGGCTTGGTGGGTTTTGAGATTAGATCTTGACATGATTCATAGATAAAAAGTTCGTTTTAAAATACGTTTTTGAAAGAAACTTTTGCTTTCATCCTTATAGGTTCAAAAGATTTGCTTCAGCTTATAGCATTTTGGTCTAGACTTATCGTTTCGTTATTTCGAAGTAAAAAGTATAAAACTTTAATTGACATCTACCAGCCCGTTGTGGATTACGGCCCACTCCCTGTGACTGACTGAGAGGAGGCCTGTGTTTCAGCAGTGGGAACATTATTGGTTGATTATGATATAGGTATAACGCGCATGTGCAGATGACCATTTATATGAAGTCCCTCCATCCTAATCACAACAAGCTTCGTAATTTTTTTTATCAAAGAATATGTTAAAATTGTGTATCCCATCAGAATAATGTTTTGTTATGAAATTTCTCGACGCTCCGATTTAGATTAATAAACAAACATAGGGGTTGAAGTATGAATTTGCCGTTTTATTGTAATAGGTACTTCGAATTGACATAGAACCTTCATGGTTTGAGATTTTTGAGTGAAACTTTTTCACATGGTACCTATAAAGTTCTTCTTTTAAAAAATGTGCAACATTCGATTATCGACTTTCAGTTGTTTTTTTTTATTCAGCTTAGACAAGAAAGATGGGATACTACGAAAATTCGAGTTATTTTTGAATACGAGTTCCGACGCGGAACTAACGTGGCAGAAACAGCTCGCAATATCAATGTTGCGTTTGGAGAGGGGACTGCTAATGAACACACCGTGCGATTTTGGTTTAAACGCTTTCGTGATGGAAACTTTGATTTGAAAAACGAACCACGTGGAAGACCGCCCACACAGGTGAATAACAAAGAATTGAAAGAGATAGTGGAAGCAGATCCGAGCCAAACTACGCAGGAATTAGCGACATAGTTTAACGTTACCTTACCAACAATATTGACTCATTTGCGTCGAATCAATAAAATAAAAAAATATGAGTAATGGGTGCCTCATGATTTGACTGATCTGCAGAAAGAAACGTTGTTGAATCGATACAGAAATGAAGGAATATTGGATCGAATTGTGACATGTGATGAAAAGTGAATTCTTTACGATAACCGTAAGCGAAAAATGCAATTGCTGACCCCAGGTCAAACGCCACAACAGTGTCCTAAAGCAAAGCTTACCAATAAAAAAGTAATGGTAACTGTTTGGTGGTCTCAGCGTGGTGTTATTCACTATAGCTTTCTCCGATCTGGTCAAGCAAAAACGGCAGATGTCTACTGTGCCGGACTCCGAACAATGATAGAAAAACTAGCAGTGAAACAGCCCCGACTCATGAATCGATCTTCACCATTATTGCTCCATGATAACGCGAGAGCTCATACAGCACGAAAAACTGTTTTAACTCTACAGGAACTGTAATTATAAACCATTCGTCACCCTCCGTATTCGCCAGACCTTGCTCCAACGGACTACCATTTTTTTCGTGATTTAGATAATTTTCTACGTGATAAAAAGTTTTCTTCTCAGAAGGCAGTACAAAATGCTTTCACACAGTTTGTAGAATTTAGATCACGAGAGTTCTATCGCAAAGGCATAAATGATCTTCCTATTAGATGGCAGCAATGTATAGATAATAATGGTAATTATTTTGATTAAATAAATAAGTTAAATTAAAAAAGAATTTCAATTTTTCAGTACAAATCGGCAATTTCATACTTTAATCCCTAATATTAAGAGAATGTTTCTGAACACACGTAAACGACAGACATAAATAACTGTTGAACATTGTTTTCGTTTTCCATTTCTTACAGATACTTTTTGTGTCGTTCATAATGCAAGCGCGATGTCGTGACCTATTGACGTTTGAAACTCCGTTAACATGCAAACGGGATGTAAATCAGTTTATGTTCATTTAACTGTCTAAGAGAAAATCTTTTCTTGACATTATTTGTGTAGCAAGACTCGCGGTCAAGGGTCACCGCTTTTAGGTGACTTTGATGTTACACATTTAAATCTGCGGGACACAAACTAAATGTGAAACGAAATTGAGCTCTATTTTGGTAAGTATAAAGTTTGGTGGCTCGGTGCTAAAGTGTCAAAGTTATGTTGGTGTTAATGATGGGAAAAGTCACAATATCGATGGGTATTGTTCAATCGGTTACATTTTATCTATTTAACATACATTTATATACATAAATAATGTCGGCAGTTTTGTCGAGAAGCTCACAGAATAGTGTTGTTTTGATATCGGTGCATAACTTTTGTTTTTTATTTGTTAAAAGGAAAATTTGGAGAGTTTTAGCCGATAGGTTCATGTAAATGGATGAATATCGATGCCAAGAGCTTATTAACTCATGTCGATAATAGGCATTAGGTTGGGGACCTGTCGCGTTGGACATCAATTCAGTGTCTTTACCCATGACTTAAGATAAAAATGTCTAAGGTTATCTCTTTCGATACAGTTAAAAATAGTAGTCCCAGGATTATAACGGGGCAATTCTCGTAATTTTAAGAACGTTCACAGTCAGCAGGCCAATTCTCGTAATTTAAAACGATCAAAATCTAGTCGTAGTCTCATCTCCGCGACAAACAAATGTCCAAAACTTGTCAAAATATTGGGAAATTAGACGTATTTGACAGATTAAGACTGAAATCAGACTGTGAACGTTCTTAAATTTACAAGAATTGCCCTCCTGATCTCTGTCAAAAATACCTCTAGTTTCCTTACATTTTTGACAAGTTTTTTTTATTATCGCTGACAAGAGATCGCGACTAGATTTTGAACGTTTTTAATTACGAGAATCGGCCTTCAGGAAAAATATGTTCCAATAATAGATTCTCTATATCAGAAAAGTTAATGTTGCACCTCAATCGGTTGTAGGTACAGACGCCAGCAGGTCAAGCTACCCGAAACTGTCACATTTTCCCAATCAACCTTGAACCTTAATGCTTTAGCGATAAAGTTGAAAATCTATTAAAGAAATTTGACAGATTGTAGTAGCTTGATGTGCTGGCGTCTGTACAACTAGTTGTAAATTGGCAACTGTCGATAGATTCATAGCTCCCTAACAGGTGTGTTCTTAAGATAATATTTTATAGCAGACGCAGCGTTGAGCATAAGGCGTAGAAGTGCTGAAAAACCAACAGGCTATTCGGTAGGCAATAAATAATGGGTAAAAACGGCAATTAACAGTGAAAGGCATGCATAATGAGCCTATAATGTTCCCACTGCTCGCCTCCTCTCTTCGAGAGAGAGTGGGCTGTAATCCACCACGCGAGCACAATGCGGGTTGGTGAATATTACATGGCTTCGAATTTCTGGTTCTAGGACATGCCGCTTTCCCCACGATGTTCCTGTGTGATGGGCATAGAGATGCATTTTAATGTTTTGTTTTTTTGGCAGTTTATATAGTTAGGTGTAAAAAAAAAAATTAAAATTTCAGTTTACCCACCATCACGCTACCTTAAAGGCTAAGCAGAGCCCATCAAATACTTAAATATATCTTTTAAAGGCACAAACATTATCGACCGCATATTGCACCAAGGCGCATTGTATGCAAAATACAGGACGTGTTCATTTAGAGAAAAAAAAAAATCCGTACAGAATCGCGTCTCTCGCATTCTGTTTTATATTATCTCAAAAACATAACACGAGCCTGAGACAAAATGTCGCTGCGTTTTTTTTGTCGCGCGACAAAAATACGGGTGCCAAAGTCACGGTTTACGTGTATCCGCTTTTGTTTTGTTTTTCGATGTTATATATAGGGTGGCTGAGAAATGATCGGGAGATTTCGTGGCCAGATGTGCGATGAAATGTTTAAATAGTAGGTATTTGTTGATAATATTATTTTTCTTTTTCTGTGGGAAAGGTAAGATTTTCCTTCAAGAGCTTTTCGCTGGTATTATTGCAGGACGAGATATAATTAGTTTTGCTAATGGGGTAGGTAGGTATACAAGGAAAGGAGTACAAGTACGAGAAACGAAACCGGTTTATGAAGATTTATATCTGTGGGGTCTTAAAACGGTAAAGGAAAACATCGTGAGGTAACCTGCATGTCCTAGAACCAAAAATTCGAAGACATGTGACATCTACCAATACGCACTGGGCCCGCGTGGTAGATTATCCCCACTCACCACTCCACTCCCTCTCTCGGAGAGGAGACCTGTGTCCTAGCAGTGGGTACATTATAGGCTGTTCTGATATATCTGTACGGCGGAAAATTTGGTACCTAAGTTACTATGAACGATATTTTCAAAACCTTTTGCCTTGTTGTTTAAAAAACATACCACACACAAATCTTCGCGAATTGTAGGTAAATCGATCTCAGACCAGCCTTTTATTATTAAAAACAGTTTTGTTCTCCAAACCTAAGAAGGATATAGGGCGTGGCCATCTTGTTATAACCGACAAATTTATCGTTGTTTCGAGGATCAAACTTTATTTATTGTCCTTTTAACTACGTAGTTTGAATAAATTCAGCATAAATAAACTCTGCTATACTGTTGTTTACAGTTAAATAAGGACAAAAGGGCGTGACAATAGAAAAATCACATGAATGTCATAAATATGTGACTCACGGATGGAAATCAAAGTTTAGTAGGACAATGCCCAAAGATATCTAAAAAACAATCGATTTCAAGTCCTTATAAAAAGGTTTGGTTTTAATAGCTTGCCTAGTCCACATAAGGCAAATACCACGATTAAAGATGGGCAAGGCTGTGTAAAGAGTAGGTTTGTGTGTTGTACCCTTAACATTAAAGCTGTGGAGACACAGCGAGTCGCAAAATATAGTACAAATGTAGCCTAACACTGAATCTCTAAAGAGAGTATCGAGCCCTAGAAAGTATGTATAAATATGCGACAATACCCGCCCACTAGCTATCACTCAGTTTATGGGGTCATCCCACATAGAGCGATGGCAGTTTTACGATAATAGCCGGGGTTTCCGGCTGATCAATCGGGCAGACGAGCGGGCAGACGTGGTGGTGATTCGCGAAGTTTTTGATACATTCCGAGGTCTTGTAACCCAAAATAGAGCAAATCTGCTCCCGAAGAGTAGATTTCCGAGACTTATAATAATACCAGTCTTATTATTGTATTACTGCAGGACAAAAGCCTCTTCTCATGTAGAGTAGGCACGAGCATTGGTCACTACGCTTGCTCAAGACGGTTTGGCGATTTCAGAATTCTTTGGTTCTAGGACATGCCGGTTTCCTCACGATGTTTTCCTTCACCATTTTGAGAGCAGTGGTGATAAATACATAAAGTAAAGTGCCTGTCTAGGTTCGAACCTACGACCTAAGCTTGTAAATCACGGCCGTTACCACTGGGCTACAACTGCCACTACTGCTTAGGTCGGAAAAGCGTTCAGAATATCAGTCGAAGTTCTAATAAAAATATAAGCGTGTAATTAACTCACTCTATGAGATAAAAGGCAACAGACAACAGCAACAACAGACAGCAAACAGACAGACATTACAGAGTCAAGTGACACTCTGTAATCAGTCAACTCAGCCTAACGTAGTCCACCCCACTGCCACTTCAGTTCACTCTGTAATTCAAAAGCCTTTTTATTATCTTAAAGATAAGCAATAAACATTGATCACTGTACTATTCTGGCACCTCAATAGCAATTAACTGGTGTAATTAATCATATAAAAGTAATATAACAGACCGTACAAGTGCACTGATACTACTTAAGCCAGTTTCTACGGAAACGCCAGGGCGGCCATATTTCCCTGGAGACCACACGCTAAGACAATCAACAATTACAACAGAACAACGATCTAACGAAGCTTTAAACCTCCCGTCTATGTCGCCATCACTATTAAACTACTTTCACAACTGGCGCCATCTACATTTACAGGAATTGAAACAACACTATTTAGGTACCAAATAAAACCCAGCCTAGTGTTGTTTTAGTGCCTGTACCGTTGTTGTAATGTTAAATAGTCATTTATATACATTTTATTATGTGTTACGGAGCGATAAAGTTGAAATAACACTTGTTTACTCTGAGTACGTACAGATTGTTGTACTATATGCTTACATATATTTTTTTTTCACTAAGCCACAAACTTTCTGGCTTTAGATTTAGTTTTGCTGATTAAAAAGGGGGGGGGGGGAGGGAGCAATTCCCGTAACTTTAAGAACGTTCACAGTCTGAATTCAGTCTCAATCTGTCAAAAATACCTTTAATTTCCCTACGTTTTTGTCATTGATTGTCACTGAATTGAGATTACGAATATATTTTGAACGTTTTTTTTTAGCCTGTCTCTAACGTTTTGTTTTCGAGAAAATTAACACTAACGACTTTTCTTTAACTGCTTTTACAACTATATATTTATTTTCTTCAAGATTTCACTGTCTTGTAGCTAGCATTTCATAATCAGCCCAAAATGTTTCCACTGCTTGGAGACAGGTCTCTTCATGAGAAAAGTAATTGGGCCGTTTTCCACCACGCAGGGTTGCAGGATGTCACATGTTCTTCGAATTTTTGGTTCTAGAACATGCCGGTTTCCTCACGATGTTTTCCTTCGCCGTTTTTGAGAGCAGTCAAGCACCGGGTTTGAACCTGCGACGTACAACTCGTAAATCGGGGCCATTACCCTTGGACTACCACTGCTCTCAGCTTGCATTGTCCACTTCATATTTCTGTTTTCCACATTTTTTTAGGTTTTCTATTGACTATCACTTTCCTGAACCATGTCCCACAGTAAAAACGAATTCAATTTTGTATTTGAGAAACCAGACCACTTGTATCGTGTGACCTATATATTTAGTAATCTCATAGGAAAACAATACAGGTACCTTAGTAAAACCACTAGTCCTGTTCATTTCCGACTGCTTTTACAGATCTCACATCGGGTGTGGGCGTTTCGCGAGCGAAAGGATTGTATCAAACGAATGGGTAGCAGCACCTAAGTACTTATCTGTATCCAGATCTTGTCCAACTGTGATCATTGATCTTTGTGGAGGTGGTTCATATTTTGTAGTGGACGTCTTCTATTTATTTGTTATGTGAGGGAAAAGGTCGCTGGATTATTTGATGTAAAGTTGGTATGACTTGGTTGTGTCAGCGTAACGCTCCTAGCTATGAGTAAGAACTCTTCATTTTTTCCTGTAGCCACAGGAAAATACAATAATATAGGAAACCTCCTATACTATTGTATTTTAATTTAATAATGACAGATGTGAAACTTTCGATCATTAATTCTTTATTCTTAGGTAATGTCGACCTAGATCCCTTAAAGATTGTGTTTCGATCATCATCTGCTGAGCCTTTTCCCAACTATGGTGGGTGCGGCTTCCAGTCTAACCTGTTGCAGCTATCTGACCTCCACAACCCAGTAACTGGGTAATACGATACCCCTTGGTAAGAACAAAAAAGAATGAAAAATAGAACGGAAAGAAAGAAAGGTAGAAGTAAGGTTGTGTTGACATGTGAAATAGTTATTATCTATTATCTTGAAATTAACAGAGAACAGCATCTATTTCGATTAAGAATATGTTCGGTTTTTTCCCCAAATCTTGTGGAGTCACCAAGACGTGGAGACTTAATGTGACTATCCTCGCATTTCTTCGTCACCAAGCAACTGACACTGATCTGAAAGTCTTCCCCATCTTTGTGAACTCATACGAACCTTCATAATATAAAAAATAATGCCAGAGCGTATGTCGGTGTGTCTTCGCTTCGTCCAGTTTACGGCCGCTAGCAATATTACGACTATGTAAAATAACGTTTTACTGCGCACCGTACGGAGGGTATGTGTGTGCGCAAGCCATAGATTAGGTGAGGTTTGTAGAGGTGATTTGACGTGTGAATTATTGAGAAGAAGATTTGGCTAAAATAGATGACTTCAAAGCAAGTTGTCCACACAAATGATTTTACATGAAATTCTTTGTTTTGCTGGTCGGACCAATACATTGAATTTTGGCTAACTTCTCTACAACCATTGCTGTTAGTACGTTATTGTATCAATATCTACTTATTACGCTTCTTTGACAAAAAAAAATCTTGACTTCTGAAACTTATTAAAAAACAATATGGCCGCGTTCCGATTTTGGCCACGCGCCAAGAGATCCTTGTACAGCAAAATAATTTGGTTATATTATCTAAAATTTACCAACATGTCACATCTGAATAATTTACGCGATTATTCTAAATGTCTCAGCTCGGATGAGTCTAGTGCAGGTCCGGTCAAAGTAGTTTGAAGTGCAGAGTGATGGTAAAAACTGAGCTTTGCTGAGGAGTCCTTTGTGTGGAGTCAGACAAACAATGGCGGCTATAAAGTCCAGGAAATATTAGATCTTGTATATTGTCTTGTGTATTGAATGATTGCATTCCGGGTTTGATGGGTAGGAGCTAGAGAATACGCGGCAGTGTGAGTATGAGGGCGCGTGAGGATGGGGATAATGACAAATGCTTGCACTGACTGAACAGAAGGCCAATTTCCGTAATTAAAAATGTTCAAAATCTAGTCCCTATCTCATTTTAGCGACAATCGATGTCAAAAATGTAGGTAAATTAGAGGTATTTTTGACAGATTGAGGCTGAGATCAGACTATGAACGTTCTTAAAATTACGAGAATGGCCCCTCAGTTCCGCTCAAACCTGTATGGTTCTTTCCTCAACAGACCATCCCAGACACTCATCTGCATGGTCCTCATATGGGCTGACCAAGATTATGTATAGACTTTAAAAGAGACTGTGACCACTGAGTTTTTTTTCAGTCTTTCTTCCCATAGTAGTTAGTAGTACTAAATAAACATTTTTTTGGACATGTATTAGTTTTTTTTTAACCAATTTACAGAAACAAAAATCATTGTAAGTATCTTGCTAGAGTTCGCTTTAATTAATAATTATACTTTTATTAAGGTTGTACGATTTTTTATCTAATCTAAAACTTAACAGCTGTAAACGCAACCACTATGCATGTGAGAAATCTTTTTCAACACCTCCTTTCTTGAACACGGTTTAAAGTTTAAAGGAATAAACCCTTCTTATTTTAGCTAATATTACTAGCGTGACACAGGGAATTCTATTTCTAAAATAACATAACAAACATGAACATCACGGCTCTAATCTCCGAAGGGCTAGGCTTGCTACTGAAAAATTCCTGGTGTAAAATCCCAATAACACTTTGCCTGACCTGGGAATCGACCCCAGGACCTTACACGAACGAGGGAGTCTAAAATAACTACATTTTAAACAGTGGTTCCTCGAAACAGACGAACTTTATCGCCTTTTTCAAAGCCCAACACTCTTTCATAACGAATTGTTTTACCCTGGATGCTCCATGAGACCGGCTTATGTTCTTGTAGTAATGAAATTAATTATAGTTCAGGAAATAGTTGCAAATCTCTTGCACAGCCTGTAGCAGGATATTTCACTTTAGTTGTTAATGTTTCAAATACCTTTGCGAGACTTACAGGTAATCCGGAGTTATTCTTAGTACTTGTAAAAGTAACAAAGTTGTCTACTTTCTTAACCGAAGAAGGAACAGCTTGGTAATACCTATGTGAAGACCAGGATAATAAGCCATATTCCTTCACAATTGAGAAACATTACTTTTGGCTCTTCTTGAGATTTTATTGGATACAATATTTTAGATTCTTTTATTTTAGATTTTTAACAGCCTAGTCTGTTAATTTGATCCGTTTTTGGTAGTATTTATTACTTCTATTCATAATAAATTAATTCAGCTTTAATTACAGTTGTAATGGCAATAATTTCTTTTGGTTTAAATAGATGAGTTTTATTATTTTATTTATCTTTTAAAGAGATTATTTTATAATATGTGAATGTGAGAACGTTGTAGACTGTAGATTTAAAGACCATTTTCTGTTTTGTTAAGTACTTGGTATTCGTTAATACTGTCCTCCCATACCTGTTAACATTGTGATTTGAAAACATTGTACAAGTCAATTATTTTTAAACGAGTAACCGTGGAGTTTCTTGCCGGCTCTTCTCCATAGGAAACGACCAATTGGAACCATGCACCTAACTTCTGACGTTTCATAAGTGCCCGTGTAGGTTTATGCTAAATAAAATATTTTAATGTCTAATAATATTGACAGTGCTTTGTTTTTGCAGTAGGTATCTATACTAACTAAACATTAGTCTGTAGATTGCATCCTTGGGAGATTAATGGGGATAATTTTAAATGCAAATCAAGATATTTTGCCAAACACAAGACCGTGAATGGACGATGAGATGACTTATAATAAGGGCACTTGTAAGATCAACAGCTTGGATAGTTGAACTGAAAATCGTAGCTTAAACTCGTTGGAGACAATGGGCACTATCGACCGACACCTATCATATAATATCACTAAACAAAACCAAAGCAAGGTCATCGAACCATAAGTGTCATTAATGATGAGTTCTCGCGGCCAACTAAAGCGGGGCGTTGAGCGAACCGTCACGCCTTTTAGTTGAGCCAAACACGCTCCACAAACATGTTGGACAAATGTTTGACCAACGGCCGGTACAAATTTCTATGTCGGAACTGTCGCCCTGTTGACGTTGTGGGAAAATTATTGATGGATCGTACGTGCGGTGTTATCAGGTCAGTCTGTTGGTGATGGGATTACGGTGGTGGTATAGACATAACACTAGAAGGTTATGGTGACAAAACAGAGTTATGTACAACGGAAAACAAGGTAAGAGTAGTGTTGGATGAACATTACACGGGTGGGAATATGAGAATTAAAATCTTAATGAAGACTATCTCTGAAGAGGGATTAGAATAGTGAAACAATGGGGAGAGATAAGAAAGTAACGAAGAAAGAAGAGATGGACATGGAAATGAGATTTACAGTCATACATTATATCAATTCCACAAACACTTAACATCGTGTCCAGCGTGTCCTGTTGTCTGCACGGAGCTGATGGACGCAACTGAAGGTGCTAAACTCTTAGCTAAACTCTGAGGTCACTCTTTATAGATTGCCATACGCTAAAAAGAAGAATATATCAATCTGCAGTCATATCAACTTGAAAAAAGTTCGGTAGCAGGCAAAAACAACTCTCTGAGAAGAAAATGAGCTATTTTACTATCTTCATAATTCACTTCATATTAGAAAAGTAAATACCCATCAAAGGTCATTCACATGACAAGCTCGTCAACCGTCAAGCTCGTCTTAACATCTCATAAATAGATGACCATTGAGACAGGCGCCACACAACAAACCATTTCATTACAATCTTAATGCATAATGGGAACTAAATACATTGCAATTAATTTTCACTAACACGAAACCCTTTTAAAAACCACCATCGGAAAAACCAACTCTACTTAGACCAAGTCAGAATTGAAATTAGCTTAAGAGATGACGTTTTAAAGATGGGTTTTTGAGCAGCCAAGGTAAATACACTACCGTGATACTTAATGCTGTGTCAATAGTGCTTGTTTATACTGAGCTACTGCTCTGAATGTGCGCTACCTTAACAAAACGGATTTGTTTTTTGATGCTATTGGTTTTGTGGACGAGAGTTAAGTTGGCAGATCTTTATGTACTTTTTAATGCTGAGAATAATATTGAGATGGCTAAGATAATGATATATTGGCGATTTGATTTGGGATATATACATCGTCATATTTCCTTTATTTGAAGATGATGACGCTTGCCTCTGCGTTTTTATGTGTTTTTTGGTACCTAGGTACGTCTTTAGTTTTATAATTCTGTTATCTCTTTTCTTATTATATTAATAACAAAATAACTTTAAAAATCTCACCGTGAAAACTTAGGTGAAATGAGCTGTCAATATTGTCATCCTTATGCAATCCAATCCTTAGCACCAGGTGAAATGACAGCTCACTTAACCTAAGTTTTCACGGTGGGATTTTTACAGAATAGCAAAACGGATTACAAAGCTACATTGTAATCAGTATTGCTATTCTGTAAAATCTCCCAAGAGATCGTTATATTTCACAACAATAGGAGGAAATGAAATAGTTAACAAAAAAGTAAAGGACCCCTTCCCCCTTCGTGATAGTCGATAGCATACGAAGTTTAAAATCCCAAATACTACCGCTACCATTTTTTACACTACTCGTTTTAAACTTAGACCAATGAAACACGTCCAGAAATCATAAGCGTGACTCTATCCAACAAATCATTATACTCAAGTCGATACAAATGAAATCAATACATCGCTTAACCGATACCGAATGAAAATCGATAACTTTCGCCGAGGGCGCGCTTTGATAGAAGCGAACAAATATCGGCCGTGCCCAAATATAATGCAATAAATATAATTTATAATGTTTATACGAAGTTATCTCGAGCTACGATCGCGGAGACGCCCGACTTCGGCCGATCGTCCGGCTCGGCACAGAGTAGTGTGTAGATACCAGAGACTACGTTTATTGGATGTACTTGGCGTTTGTATTAAATAAGTCACTCGTGAGTATTTGTCATCTTAGCAACATACAAATAGTCTTCTCATTATTAAAATAAAAATATGGTAAAACTAGCTGCGCCCCGCGGTTTCACCCCTATAAGTTTCGATCCCGTGGGAATATCGGGATAAAAAGTATCCTATATGTTAATCCTGGTTATAAACCATCTAACTAAATTCCATCCAAAATTCACCATTATTTAGCTCGAGAAAAAAAAAATGTGCTAATTTTTGTTTACCAATGACAAAAGTTAGCAAAGAATTCCATTGGTAACTGAACAAAACACATTGATTTCAGATCCCTATGAACTACGTTGGTATTTGAACCATCTCTTTAGTGTAAACCCCATTCATCATCCACGCGGCACTACTCTGTACAAACTATAAAAGAAATAAAATCGTTACGTGTTACATATGACCTGGGCAGACCGAGTCAGGTTGTACAAATATATCTTTAATCGTACTTAAAGAAATTCATAATTAAATAAACTAATTTATGGACAGCCCAGCCTCTTGGGCGACTGCCCAACTAATGCATATTTTTTGATAATTATTGCATCGTATTAAATTACAAGACATCGATATATTAATATTGTTTGTTGGATTAATTTTGTCGGTTTGTGTGTTTTAGGTTTGATTGGGTCTTCATTCAAGTTAGAGGTCAGAGTTTTGGCTGACCGATTTTAAGCTGCTGGATTTTTTACTAGCTGTGAAGATAGTTTCTCCATTTAATGAGAGAGTTTCTTTTTTACTTATTCCCATAGTAACTATGTGAAAAAAAAACAATTCACGTTTTAATCATTTTCATTCTGGCCGTATTTGGGCTTATGTAAAGTTGAATAAGTTAGGTGAAACATTTACAAGCAAACCCGTTACCCCAAACTAGTATTGAACTTATTCACAATAATCTGCAAAGACAAGTCGCGGAAGCCCTAGCTTTGGTTATGAAATGATATTATTTATTAATTTTTCATACTTACGGCCAGTTTCTCGCCACAATGTAGCACGGAGCTCGAATGTCGCTCGTATTTAATATGAGACATCGTATGAGAAAACGGTGTTAACTCGGCTTTTTATCATTTATTTGTTTCTTGTACCCTTTACTTAATTAATTTGCATAGGTATTAATGTTATTGCTAGTGACAAAGTTGAAACGGATCTTTGTGGCTGGGAAGTTTTCCTTTTATTTTTATAAGGAGGTTTTTCATTGAGTTGTAGGGGGTTTTTGTTACTGCCGTTTGAGTTGCGTGTGTATATTCTAAGGAGAGAATCCATCTCTAGGTCTTCGTAACAAAAGTCAATAGGTATTTATTACTTTTCATTTAAACCAATATTTTAGCTTTTATTCTTTCTTTTTTTTATTCGCTTTTCCAAATTCTGTATTCGTAAATCTAATTATTTCATATAAAAATATGATGTTCAGCTCAGGCTTACACCTAATTTGATCAACAACATATATCTCAGTAAATATATCCGTCCCGATTGATCAGTAGGTATATCATTGTTTACGGACAGGTGTAATTTTCAAACCGCAGCATTTTATGTACTCTGACCTTGAAGCCCATCCCTAGTTTGGAACAAAAAAAAAAGACAAATGAAGGTACCTACATTTTATTATGAAAAATGTCTCAACCAATAAAATGGAATGCAGGATTACATTTTTCCCAAGATATAAAGGTCAAGATAGTGATATGAAAATAAATTTAATTAACCCTAAAACGTCAAAAACGAAAGGTTCCGAGAAACGCGCGGACACCCGAATCGAGCAGCACCATCGATTATAAAATCGGATAAATTGAAACAATCGTTTATCGCGACGAATATAATGTTACATCCGTTCGAATGAATTCTCTCGATTGTAATCGATTCCCGAGCGTTGTCGTGTTATTATTATTGATATTCGTGTTAACACGATCTAAAATAATCGATATCTTGGTGTACCGATCTTTAGTGACGTGCGGCTCAGAACGGGATCTTTTTTTATCAATAGCTTTTTGGCTTTGTCCTTTGTTATTAGATGATTTGTGTTATTATCCGATATACTTTTTTGTTTTATGATTCCATGCCCCATAAAGGATCGGTCAGCTGCTTATTATACATAGATAAAAACATAAAGTCACGCCTTCTTCACATGGGGCTAGGCAGAAACTATAGAACTCCACCTGCTACGATCCTTACATACCCCTGTTTATTATAAATAGGTAAAAAAGGTTTGCATTACATACTCAACCCATATTGATGTAGATATATAGGTAAGCTGGGTATTAACCACCATTGTTATGCCAATTCATTCACGATCGCTGTAATTTTGTCGAAGTTATTTGCGGTAAATATGACGCAGATAAAGAACAAAAAAGAACAAGAAGTACGTAGCACGTATTTACGGCTAATCAAGCTGAATTATTAATATGAGTACATCTACAACACTTAGATTGCAATCCTACTTAATATTATAAACGTGAAAATTTGTACGGATATGGATCGATGTTTGTTACTCTTTCACGCAAAAACCACTGAACGGATTTGGATGAAATTTGGCACGGCGATGGTTTATAACCAGGATTATAAATATAGGATATGACTTTTTATGCTGATATTCCCAGGATATCGAAACTTATGCGGGTGAAACCGCGGGGCGCAGCTAGTCAAAAATACACAAAAGAATTTCTTCACAATTGTCAGGCAAGGCATCACTAATCTAGGTATATAAAAAATATAAAATCTTACGCGTTGCCAAGTATGAAGTAACTATTACGTGACATCTATACATATAAAATTCAAAGTCCTGACTGACTGACTGACTGATTGACTGACTGACTGACTGACTGACTGACTGACTGATAGATCAACGCATAGCCTAAACCGCTGGTCCTAGAGACATGAAATTTGGAGGGTGTGTTCTTCGTGAAGAGAAGGCATCCACTAAGAAGGGATTTTTCGAAATTCCACCCCTAAGAGGGGTGAAAACGGGGGAATTCGTTTGTATGAAAAATCTTATTCCTTGAGTTAATAAACTTGAAACTTGACACGAATACTTATCTAAATAAATTATGAAGATTTTCAGTTTTTTTTTCTTCTAAACTACCCCCTAATAAGGGGTTGGGGGGTTTCAAATTTTGTATGGAAGAATTTTAGCGCGCAGTCCGATTTACTCGAAACTCAGTATTTATACCTAATATTGAAAGTATAGAATAATGTGTATCAAAGTTTTTTGAAAATCTACCCCTGACGGGCTGAAATGGGGTAGTCAATTTTTCAGGGGAGGATTTTACCGCATGGCTTGATTAACTCGAAAATTAGTATAAATAATCTTTGAGTCAAGTTATGAATACGTCTCAAACGATTTTTTTTTAATTCCACTCCTGTGGGGGTGAAAAGCGGGGATACAGTTTATTTGAAAAATCTTCTTCATTAGGTTAATAAACTTGAAACTTTTCAAGAATACTCGCCTAAGTAAGTAATAAAGTTTATCATTATAAGTTTTTCAAAACTACCCCTCAAAGGGGGATATAGAGCTGTGAAATTTGTGTGGAAGAAATTGAATGCGCGGTCCGAGTAACTCGAAACTCAGTATAGATAGTTTTGACAGAAAATAATTAGTAATAAGTATGTAAAGTTGTCGAAAATTTACCACTGACGGGACAAAAAGGGGTAACTCAGTTTTTAAGGGGAGGATTTGAACTTGAAACTGTATGTTACATTTTCACGCCTAAACCACTGAACTTCTGATTTGGCGTAGAGATAGATGGCATCCTGTGGAAGCACATACATTTTATCCTGTTAGCACGTTCCCGTGGGATAATTTCCGACATCCACGCGGGCGAAGCCGCGGGCAGAAGCTAGTTTTATATATAAAACGTGTCCACACCATGTATTTCCAACGACAATGTAAAGCTTTTAAGGTTTCGGAGTATCTCGATTCACACGTATGGCTTCCATACAACACCATAGAACCAATCCCGTTCGATACAATCACATTGCCATTTTGGATTTATTTCATGGTACATTTAACGTTTCTAATTTCAAAAGTCCTTTAGAAGTCATGGAAAATCGACCCCACACTTTCAGATTCCACAAAACAGACGTTATTATTGTCTAATAGGGGAACCCGTTAGCTTTAAGACGTAGCCATTACTAAAACATCGTATTGTCTTCCCTAGGAAACAATAATTTTCGAAATATAGTAACGTATCAAATACCTTTTCGAGTAACATCATTTAAAATGGAATTGACTTTACGATCTATCCTAGAACCTTTATGCCTCTGCCCACCCGGTGCGGTTTGTTTCCAGTTGATCCAAAGTAGGGTTTAAGTCTGTAAAACCATTTTTCTTAGACTTTTGGACCACACTGGGAACTCAGGTGTCGACTTCTTAAGATTCAATTAATGGGTGCATTACGCCAATGGGCAAGCGAACTATCAAAGCATAAAAAGATCCTTGGTGATGATTTTTAAGTTTACTCGTATTTATTTAAGTATGCATAAACACGTCACGTTGCAGTATAAAACTGATTTACATCCGTCAGTCACCTCACACATAAGGTCCAGTTAAAAACCAGCGTCAGGCACTAGTTGTCTGGCATTTTTGCTGAACAGGGCCTTTTTGGCGCAGCCGTGAGGCACACTTTCCTGATAATTTCTTACATTATTAGACTTAACACTTTTTATTCGATCTTTATTTTTTTGATTTTATCTGATGTATGTATCTGGTGTTATTGTGGTGGTATTGTGTGTCTTTAAGTCTGTGCTAAATAAATGTATTTTCTTTCTTTCCTTAGGTAAGTATATCCGGAGACCTTTAGACGGTCAGCCCTCAGTTTTTCACTTTTAAAAGAAAAAAAACCACATCGTATATACAAAATCATATCACAGTTGTTTTGGAAATGAATTAGAGATCAATTGGAAATAACCCTTCAAAGACATTTAAGCTAAACATAACATGGACGATAAAAACGATAATTATTGAATGTACGCCATATTTAGTTATACCAAACATGATAGCCCCAATAAAATTATTAATCATTATTAAACTGTAAATTATCTGTAAGTGTTAATTGTTCACCATTCTCGTTTACAGGTTTGGAGGCTTACCTATACTAAAGGTTGGGGCAGACATTGCAGCGAAATAATCGAGCACTTTTTAAAATTAAAATTGAAAATTATCTAAATCACAACTAAAATGGAGTTCAAAATAGCATGCAAGGGTTGCATCCCAATGGCGAGAGTTCGAGCAAGCTTGAGTTTTTCGAGCATTTTTCCTTTCTGTCTGTACTGACCATAACACAAGATAAAAGATTTCCAGGGATTTCCACATACAATTTCATATTTTCCTAAAGAGGTTGTAATTTGATGCGTTTGGTTATGGCTAAAGGTTAAAGGTCAAAACCATATAAATCGCAATGTTTACGTTTTCTCTGGAATTGTCTATGAGCTCTTGATTGCTCTAAGAGGGTTAATGAGGTATTTGAGTGTGTTTATAACATTTCAGAATTATGAGGGTCATTTAAAGACAATAAATTAATCTAGCCAGCAGGTGCTTATAGTTTCTCATGTTGCTTTAGAACTGCATTATTTCGATACAACGATATTTTGCGGGAAGGTGTTAATTAAGTATATCTAATCGAAACTTTATTTTATTGGTTTACTTGGTGTCCCGACAGACGTTCTAACAATAGTTCATGCAAAAAATCTATAAAGAAGCACATTCAGTTTTTTCCGAATTTTCCAATTTACCGGCAATTTTTCCAATTTTTCTTTCCATACAGACTCTTCCCAGCGATAGCACTAGGAAGTGATGAAGGGCGGGCGTTTTTAGGAGACTGCTTGTTGTAATTTTGACGTTCAAAAAGTGCTGATTCACAGTCTAATTTGAATAAATGACTTTTGATATTGATATTTTGAAAAACTTACTTTTTTAATTTCGATGCTAGGATTTATTTGATAGTTCCAAAATACTCTTAGGCATTAGTATTGCCAGTGCTTTTATTCACTATCGCATTGTTGTGTCCACATTGATATTTGAAATTGTTTATTGAAATAATTGATTTACATAAATATTTACAAAATAGGGCCTTAAACTTGAGTTAAGTAAGAAATAATTGGATTCTACCTGAACTAGGAATAAATCTGTATCTCAGGTATCACACATCGTATAAAAAATGCTAATATAACTCATATTAGCTTTTCCCTTTTCTTTATTGCGTTCCATTGCAAAAGTCAGAACACTTCTGTCTTGCACATAAATAAATAACGCAACATCAATATACACACGTGCAAATTACTCAGCTCAGGGCAACCCAGTGTTAAGAACTGAAGATAGATAACTTTCCCGTTTCATTCGTAAAGTATGTGGGTTCGATTCCCAGGCGCGGACAGCGGTGTCAAAGGTGGGTGTGCGTAAAAATGGTCGGTCGATAGCGGTGACACCTGCGCGGGCGCAGCGTGCGTGCGGTCGAGGAGGATGGGGTTATGTGAGGAAGAGGAAAGGTTTTTTAAGAGATATTATATTGTATAAAGATTGATGTTAATTATGTGCCTTATATGGTATACAGTGGACAATAACAGGGTTAAACAAATAATCACGAGCAATTTTCATGATGTGACATTTCCCCGCAATTTTTTTATTCCGCATAAGCATAAGTGTGTCAAAGTGGACAAACTTAAATTTTAACATTTCACTTTTTTCCAACAGTTGGACCACATGATGGAAATGGGAAGGGTCCTCTGCTATAACTGTGTATTTAGGAATAGTAGAGCTCCCTGTTAATATGTTGAAACTTGTTGATCATCATTCTCTTGCCATTATCCCAAATTATTTATGGCCGGCGCAATATGTTTTCTTCCATATTTCCCTATTAGTCGTCATCTCGGTAGGCACCCCCTTTCTAGCCATATCGTGTTCATGATGATGACAAATTATCTTAAGATCAATATGTTTATACTAGTCCACCTAATTTGGTATTTGAATTAGTTTCTAGACTTTCGACAGAACATAAAATCCGAACGGCACGATGTTACGGCATAATTTCCATAGTACCACTCAATATCCTTCCTGGTGCACTCCCATATTCCACCCTCCCAAAGTGTAAAGGTGAGTCGCATTCGGTCCACGATAAATGCCGTCGGTCAGAAGCGGCGCACGCGCAATGCATCACCGCGCATAACAAATGTCGCCCTTACGCTGAACATTCGCGACACGACACGTTAGCGGGTGACTGATGACCGCGAGTTATTGTCGTGTGAGGTAACCCTAATGTTGGGCTAAGGACTTATGTGTGGATTGGAGATGGTGGTATTTTATGACCGTTTTGTGTTGGTGCTTTAATTTGTAATTCAGGGCTTCCAGTTGGTTTGTTCTATAAAAATCTATGATGCTAAACACACATGACTGAAGGTACAACCAAAAGCAATATCGCCAATAAGCATTATGTTCATGAGTAATGGTGCATTACCATAATAAGATGAAGGGCGTGTGTTGGTACTGTGACATGATGCGATTGTTTGTCGATATGAATCATACTCGATCGGTTCTCTTGCGAAAGGTAAGATCTTTGTGTAAGTGAAACAAGCATCACCCTTGATCCGATAAACTCAATGCTTAATAGGTGGGTAGACTAATTAATTCTACAATTTAATAAACGATATAATCCTAAGGAGTCTCTACAAACAAAATTGTACTCCTGTGAGTGTGTTTAACGCGCAAACTGTAACCCTTCAGAGTTTCAGTACATGATTCAGACCCCCAGAATAGAAATTTCTTGTCGGTTACAAAAAATACAATCAGTTTTTTTATAGAAAAGTGCAATATCTACGCGGTTTAAATGTATAGACTAAACATTTTTACGCAGAGGTTCAGAATCATTTATACTGAATTCATGTTAACAGGTTGCGGGTCGATATCCCAGCCAGCCTGCATTACATGGAGCGATTGCCACAGCACTGTTGTGACAGCTGTCGTTCTACCATCGTATCCTTCAAACTCTGCAACCATCATCATCATCATTTCAGCCGAAAGACGTCCACTGCTGGACATAAGCCTCCCCCAAGCACCTCCACTACGACCGGTATTGTGCTTCTCGCATCTAACAGGTTCCTGCGGCCTTCACAAGGTCGTCGGTCCACTTTGTGGGAGGCCTTCCTACGCTACATCTTCCGGTACGCGGTCGCCGCTCCAGAACCTTTCAGCCCCATCGGCCATCTGTTCTGTGAGCAATGTGCCGTGCCCACTACCACTTAAGTTTGGCAATTCTTCGGGCTATGTCAGTTACCTTGGTTCTCCTGCGGATCCCTTCATTTCTGATTCGATCACGCAGGGAAACTCCAAGCTAGCCCTCTCCATTGCCCTTTGGATGACTTTTATCCTTCTAATAAGGCTCATTGTGAGCGACCACGTTTCAGCAAAATCTGCAATATAAACTTTGAATTACACTTTTAGCCTTAAAAATTAACCTAAGTACCCACACCCCTTCCAAAGCTTTGTTAGGCGCTCACGGTGGTGGGCCGTCGATATGGAAGCGTTACTCACTGCGGTTAGAACAAAGGCGTCTGCGGAGCCGACAGGACAATCACTTTCATTTGTTTATGGTTCTGTGATAAATATAGGGATTCCCTGTCGTTATTGTTGTTGAATTAATCGGTATGATGGATGGAATCGCGTGTTTGACTCTTTGTCGTGTGATTGTCTTGAGTGAGCTGGCAGATTGTCAATTTGTTCACTATATTTAAAACTGCATGTGTTGTGAGAATAGAATAGAAATACTCTTTATTATGGGCACCATAATTATTACAGATATAATTGCAGAAGTTTTACAAGACACAATGTGTGGTCTTATCGCTAAAAGCGATCTTTTAAAGACAACCTTTGGATGGATTTAGAGAGAAAGCACAGACAAAACTGTGAGATGCGTTTTCTTTATAGGTTTAAGAGAATAACAACTATTAATATTTAAATAGAAGGAAAGAGTCATTTAGGACCTACAAGTCCGTGATGACACCAAAATGTGGAATAAAAAAATCTGTTTCCAATCAAATGAATTGTTTTCTCAATATAAAGAATACATTTTTAACCAGTGCGCAAACTATAACTATGAATTCAGTACATGCTTCTGAATGCCCGACCGTTCAATGTTTTTGAAGATAATTAAAAAAAAAATTGCTCTCCCATTAAATACCGCGTAGGTTTGCTATGAAAGAGCTGATTTTTTTTATAACCTATGAAAAATTTCTACGCTAGCCCGTCTAGAACCATGTGCTCATGGTTACAGTTTGCGCACTGGTTAAATATTTATACTGTCAGGGGTCTTTTGGCCTTATATTATAAGGTCAAAAGACTCCTGACAGTATAAATTTTTAACCAATTGTTTAAGTAAAATTCAGGAGAGCGACTCCATCGATTTCTTTTTCCCAATTCAACATATAACTCAAGAATTTCACGCAATCGTATCACCCGTTCCGCGTAATTTAGTTTAAGGAAAAAATATAATTGAGCATGTATGAGCATGTTTCTATTTGATCTGCCCAAATTAAAATATCGCGCCTATTTCGAGATTTTTGAGTGAAAAATTGATAACCGCCATATTTAGTAATGGGAACGAATACAGCTGTAGTTTAGGTGGGGGTATTTATAAAATGCTTAGATTTTTTTTATAAAACCTGTAAGCTATAATTTAAACTAGTAAATTAATTATCTCATCAAACCATTTTGACATTTTCATAAATTGTTTTTTGTCAATTTTATCATTCTGAAGTAAACCAAATTACGAAGAAAAACATCCCAATTAGGTATAAACCTGAGAGGCAATTCTCGTAATTATAAGAACGTTCACAGTCTGATCTCAGCCTAAATCTGTCAAAAATACCTCCAATTTCCTTACATTTTGACAAGTTTTTGACATTTGTTTGTCGGCGAGATGACACTGCGACTAGAATTTGAACATTTTTAATTACGAGAATTGGCCTTCAGAACTGTTCAATAAAATATAAAGCTCCTAATTATAAAGAAAGATGCTCAATTAACTACAAAAAATGTTTTTTTATTTAATTTTTTTTCTGCACTTCACATCATCATTTTAATATATTGTAGCATCAACGTTTAGCGAAGGTTTAATAATAATTTAATGCGTAGGCTTAGACTGATGGGTTCCAATGAGTTTGGTGGCTCGCTTGCGAAACATATCTCACCCAGAAAGAGATACATTATTGCACAGCACGTGGAAATACATTACTTATTTTAATAAATTATTTGGTAAATTGCGTGGTCCGAACTGATTAACCGTAGTTATTAATTATTTTTAAAATATTGCGATCGAAATTATAAAACTGTAAAGGAGCGTCGATATTAGCGACAATTGAAGTTATTATCAAAATAATTTGTGCAATAATGTTAGTTACACTTTCGTGAAGGTAGTTAAACTTCCCAGTCCATTAGTTGAGCAGTGTGGTGGCCCAGCGGTAGCGGCCGCGACTTATAAGTTGTAGGTTGTTGGTTCGAACCCAAGCAGGCACTTCACTTTATGTAAATTATTTCGTCACCACTGCTCTCAAAATGCTGAAGGAAAACATTGTGAGGAAACCGGCATGTCCATGTCCTAGAACCAAAAATTCGACGACATGTGACATCTACCAACTGAATCCACGTGGTGGATTACGGCCCACTCCCTCTCACAGAGAGGAGGGCTGTGTCCCAGCAGTGGGAACGTTATAGCCTGATTATACTATACAGTCCAGTCCAATTTTTCAAGAAAAAGATGACATGCTTTGGCTTTAGTTTCTAAATCTGATTCTGATTCAGCAGAATACAATTTGCAAACCAATTTTAAAACTGGTATAGAATCATTAAGTAATTAAAAATACCAACATGGTCTTGGAATTAACATATTTTTTCTATCGATGACTCTTTCTAATAGGCCGTTTCCCATGATCTATGGGAAAAAAATAGCGAAACGATATCAATTATAAAAGCAAATACGGACAGAATCATTCCACATTCCTGAGACCACTTTACGGATTTTACGGCCTCTAAACAATCTACAACAATTTATACGTTGACCATAACTTTATAATAAAATATTATCATTTAGTTTAGTGCCAGCACATTAGGGTTTTCCAATTCCTCGCTTCGCCCATCTGTATGTAGATTTATCGGTGATCTGAAGGCGCGTGCTCATTCGTGATTGACAGCACAATGTGTCACATGCAAATCCACCAGAGGGCGCGACCGGGCTGTACACTTTTGCTTGCACGTATGTGTACGCTAGGATGGGTTTTGCGAAAGTAAAGTTAAAGTAAATGTGAGTTATTTAGATTTATAGTTTTTGTGGTTTTATGTGTAAAGTTGAATGCGTTTGTAAGTGATTGTTTTTGTACGTGTAATGGAAGGTATTTCTTTTTTTATTTGGAATGCAGTCGTTATATTTTTTTATAACTGCGTACGTGTCACGTGTGCCTGCAATATTTTTCAGGATTTTCTTATATTCAGATACCTTTGAAGATCATTGATTTTAACTTGCTGTCGTGTGACTTTTTGTCATAAAAACTCAGCAAACTGCATTTTCTCTGAAGTATGACGAAATTAAGAGGACTTGTGGCTAAGCAATAACAGCCGCACGGTTCGATCAATCAGGTAAAGCTACACTTGCCGCGGTGGGTTCGTGAATGGGTGACCATCTTTACATACCGAGCTTGCTTGATGCTTGCCGATGCTTGCCGAGGCATGGAGGGGATGCCTCGGAAAGCATGTTAAGCCATTGGTCCCACTGTCATTCGTGGATCTTTGATAGTCTTTACGGGTGGTCAGAAACCCGAAAGTCTAACAACCAGTCTTACCAAGGGGTATCGTATTACCCAGTCACTGGGTTGTGGAGTTCAGATAGGCAGTCACTCCATGTAAATTACTGGTATTCAGCTGCATCCGGTTAGACTGGAAGCCGACCCCAACATAGTTGAGAAAAGGCTCGGCAGATGACCTTTAAAGATCATTGTTCTTAACTTGCTGTCGGGTGACTTTTACGTCATAAAAACTCAACAAATTGCTTTTTCTCAGAGGTATGACAAAATTAAGACAGTGTAATATGTAAAGTGTGCTAAAACACACGCATTCTTAACACACCGAAAAATGAGCTCAACAATGAATTCATAAAAATACTTCTTACCTTTTATTTTCATTGAAAACATCATTTAAAGTGATGTTTGTTCTCGTAAACGCAAAGTGCATTGGCTCCCGGTCAACGCAAATATTGGACCAATCGCAAATTAGAATAATATTTCATCATACCTACCATCGTTTGAAGATTATTTATTTTTAAGACGTGCTGATGGTTATAGAGAACCTTCATAATTGTTATATGGTGACTTCCTGGAAAAGGACATGTTTCATAGAATATTTACAAGAAAAATCAGTTTTTCTTGTAAATATTCTATGAAACATGTCCACATAGAAATAAAAACAAAGCAGCACCTTCATTTCGTACAATCTGAATCATTTGAAGGATATTGCTAATCCATTGCTTCATATGTTTAGAAAAATTGTCGGCTCAACAACGTAAATAACGCAATGAATGTTGTTGAACTGTCAAAATGAAAGCCATTGCTACTGATAATGTGTTACGCAATTACCCCGCAGGAATAGTGGGTAGTACAGTCAACAAAAGAAATAAATATGCGGGGTCGTCGGATATAGATGAAGTTTGGTAAGAACGGATTGATATTTTCGGCTAAAATTTTATTTAATTAATAGAAAACAAACAGTTCATTTGTCAAACTAAATTTCATTCGAAAACATCCATCGGTTTCTTAATAAACTTCAACTATATCCGACAACCCTGCATACTTATCTCTTTTGTTGACTGTACGAGTATTGAGAAGAATAATGAACTATTGTAAGAAGTTTTTCTCAGGGTATGGTGTTGGGTCTATTTAAACGATTGGAACATTATTATTAAATTCCTGAAGGCCAATTCTCGTAAATTAAAACGTTCAAAATCTAGCCGCAGTCTCATCTCGGCGACAAACAAATGTCAAAAACTTGTCAAAATGTAGGGAAATTAGACGTATTTTTGACAGATTGAGACTGAGATCAGACTGTGAACGTTCTTAAAATTACGAGAATTACCCCTCTGGTGTTACAATAACAAAAAAAAAAAACAGGTTTCATTCTCAATTAGAGTCAATATCTGCCTAGCCTTTTCCCAACTATTTTGGGGTCGGTTTTCAGTCTTATCGGATGCAGCTGAGTACCAGTATTTTACATGAAGTGACTGCCTATCTAATCTTCACAACCCAGTTACTGGGTTATACGAAACCCCTTGGTACAACTGGTTGTCAGACAATCGGGCTTGCTTAATTAAAGTATAAATTGGTAATAAAAACTTCATTATTTTCATGTTTATTTAGACACAAGACACACAGAATCAGTTACTAGGCGAGGTTACAGATGTAAATAAGTACTTTTGCATAACTTTTGCTTATGCCTAATACGAAATTTTATTATTATTATTTTTATTTTATTTTTTAAAAAAACGTTGCCTCACACATTTTCTCCTGTATCGTGGGTGCGTTTACAAACATTTAAACTCACATACACAAACAGCCAGACCCGGAATAACTACTTGTAGGCCATACAAATATTTGTTCCGTGCGGGAATCGAACACGCGACACGCAGCGCAGCAGTCAATCGCTTAACCACTGCGCCAACCGTGTCGTCGGTTATAGGTGCCGTCAACATAAATAGACCCATAACCATCTCAGTAGATCAAAATCCATTCCAATTCAATTCCCAGCCTGTCGATATCTAGATACTGTTCCCACTAGCCTTTCGAAGACTTTCACACCTCATCCATCAACTTCCTGACACCCAGACCAAGGTGCCAGGGCCGGTATAACGATGCCCCTATTACCGTCCACCTGTCACTTTACGCACACTGCCGATCTTTTAACCCGGCACGGTAATAGGCGAGGATCCGTAGCATTTATATTATTTACCGTTTGGAGTTTGACTATTCATTATGTAAAGGTGAAGATGGTTATTCGAAAGTGGGGTTTTTGGATCTACTTTCACGGCTTTGACTATTTTAGTATTCGGTTTTGCTTCTGCTACGTAATTCGAGCAAATATTTTTTTTCTTAATTTTCTCTCTTATCTTGGAGAGCGGTGGTAGCCCTGTGGAAACAGCTGCGACTTACGAGTTGCAAGTCTTAGGTACAGACGCCAGCACATCAAGCTACTACAATCTGTCAAATTTCTTTAATAGATTTTCAACTTTATCGCTAAACCATTAAGTTTCAAGGTTGATTAAGAAAATTTGACAGTTTCGGGTAGCTTGACCTGCTGGCGTCTGTACAAACCCAGGCTGGAACTTTACTTTGTGTAAATTATTGATAAATGATTTTATTTTTGTAAGTAGGTTTGTACAAACACTTTTACACGTCAATCATATTTTAAAACTAGATGAGGTCGGCGCATTTCATCACCACTGCTCTCAAAACGGTGAAAGAAAACCTCGTGAGGAAACTGGCATGTCCTAAAACCAAAAATTCGAAGAAATGTGACATCTACGAACCCGCACTGGGCCCGCGTGGTGGATTACGGTCCACTTCCTCCCCAGAGAGGAGCCATTACACTTTTTATCTCGAAAAATACTAATAATGATTTCGGTAGACACCGACTATGACAGTTTAGCCGTGCCTTTGTATCAGATATGAGAATAAAAAATTCTGGATATTTAGGTGAAATAAAGTAAACTTAAAACAAATCTAATGAATCCCAAAATTCTAAGCCAAACAAGCAAATCCAGGTTCACTCGCTATGCCTAAAGGACATAACACATCTAATAACGCATGTTTGTACCCGCACGTACAAATAGACCGACAGACAGTAGTCGAGTGTCCTTATCTGCGCGCGCGCACTTTACTCGCTGCGATTTAGCTCTCGTGAACTTTACACGCTGTGCCGGATTGGGTTGCGTGCGATATGAGGGGGTAAGAGGAGTTTTGATACTTGCACATTAACAATACTATAGATATAACATTGCACTGATCCTCAGTTTTCAATGTAGATTTGACTATTACCATTATCTGGGTTATCGCCAACCTTTCTAACTTACTGTTTGAGATGTTTGAGGAACGTAATATTAACGAATTTGTCACCATATTTGTTGTTTTCAGCTAGGCAGTGACTCCACGTAAAATACTGGTTTTCAGCTGCTGCAGATGGTGATGATGATGATCAGTAGTTTTCAGTTCAAATAATCCTAAATAAAAATACTTACTTTATTTTTCTTGCTTTTTGTACATGTCCGCTGTTTCTTCACGTAAAATACAAATCAAAATGACGTTTATTGGCATGTATATTAATGTCAGAGCAAAAAAAAAAAAACCCAAAGCCTTTTCCATCCACTTCTTCCTGTTGCCTATCCTTCTTTTACTGACAACAGTAGCAACATTTACCAGAAAGTCTTCTGAGGAGAGCGTATGATGTATCTGTAGTTAAAAAAACAATAATGAACTATCAAGACTATCTCTTCGTCGTACACCTATCAGTGAGTAGACTCGCTGGATGTTTGCGGTGTGAATGGAGCGCGACTCCTGCGCAGGCTGGGTTCAACAGCACATGCGCAAACAGCACTATGTCAGCACCAGTGAAAGTGCACGGATTTATGACATTTGTTGTGTAACTACTTATTACATATTTTAATAGACGGCAAGTAAACATGTGCTGAAATGTGGGTAGTTATGACAAGTACATCAGGGGGGCGTTTCTCGTAATTTTAAGAACGTTCACAGTCTGATCTCAGTCTCAATCTATCAAAAATACCTCTAATTTCATTACGTTTTTGACATGTTTTAGACATTACGGGAATTGGCCTTCAGAAGTAGTAGGCTTTAAAAAAGCAGCATTTAGTTAGTTCGATCGATGTAGAAATTATAATCCTAAGAAATCGTTTGAACATTAATTAATATGTGTTTAGAGAGAAAGACAATTGTGTCCCACAGCAAAAATATAAATGGATTACCGTAACCTGGGTCTAACACACGTTTTTCGCTAGCAATTTATAGCGCGAGAGTCGTTGCCAGGAATGTTACCACTTCATATACCATCCATATATTATATCATCTTTTTGTAATGTGTGTTTATTATATGTCATATTTTGATTGTTGTTTTTATTTATATCTAATCGTATGCTGCACTGGTTGACGTCACCACGTCAACGCCGCCTGTGGCTGAAAATCATCGCTGGGGCTCTGTCTCGTATAGGGCCTTAGCATTGCTGAAAGGTCGCCGTTTTGCGTGGGTGTGACGCATGTTTTCCCCCAACTTATTATTTTTTGTGTTTATGTTCTTTTTATGCGTTATCTTTGCCGCATAAATGTATTTTCTTTCTTTTTTTTTTCAATAGCTGGAATACATTTAGTCAAATGAAGATCTGTACAAAAATAAATGACGACACAAATAAACGAAAGCTAAAAGAAAATTGCTACACTGACACGTATTAAAATGATGCACTTACGTATTTAAGTGCCAAGGAATGAGCACAAATATGAACTTTAATGATAAAATTGTGACATGAAGACCTCCTGCGGTCATCTGCTCGACAGGTCTTCGAAACAAATCAATATCGTTACATCTTAACCTTTTCAAACGAAGTACAAACGTGTGTACGTTCACTAATTCATTGAGGAGCCTTGAACGTATGTGAGACAATGGCAGTTCACTCCTCCGGAATCGAACCCACGACCTGTGCGACTGCGGTGTGTGAGGACTTCGGACTTTTTAGGAGAAACATAATAACACCAGCCTAGTATTGTCCCACTGTCGGGCAAATACCTCTTCTCACACAGACTAGGCACGAGCATTGATCACCACGCTTGCTCAAGACGGGTTGGCAATTGCAGACTAAGTCTAAGTCCAGGATTCCTCATGATGTTTTCCTTCACCGATATCAGTAATGTCCAAGACAAACTGAGAAACTACATTATGACTCGAAAAGGTCACATTTGCCCAGATTTGATGAACTCACAACCTCGTGCATGAGAGGCGAGCCGTTCAGTAGTTTTTGCGTGAAATAGTAACAAACATCCATTCATCCATCCTCACAAACTTTTGCATTCATAATAGTAGTAGGGTTATTAGGGTAGGATTAAGCTTGTATTAGTATGATTCCATATGAAGTTCTTTTCAGACATATACTTTTACCAAGTCCTAGGATGAACTAGGATAAAACAAAAGAAGAAAGAAAATACACATAACCAGCCAATAATGTTCCCACTGTTGGGACACAGGTCTCCTCTCGATGACACAAAATACCAAAATGAACACAAAGTTGCAGTAGTCAATCTACATGTAAACAATGTGTCGACTGTCGAATCATAATATTGCACCTGATTAGAGCCCTGTCTTCTTCGTTATAATGTAACTTCGTCGAAGGCCCGAGGTGATATCCAATTTGCAGTTTGTGACATTACAATTGTATGAAATATAAAGCTGTCTGTTTATTTCATTTTGCCATATTATGCATAAATTCATTATCTACACTTACTGTGGTATGAACTACTGCTACGTGCTTCTACCAGGCCTCCGTCACTCCATGTACTTGCGCGCTATAATTACCTACCGCCCGGCCGAGCGGTCTCAGGCCGTCTGCGGACCAAATTCAGTGCGGTTTTCGCAAGCGAAGCGCACGCACGTTGTTCAATTTTCAACTGTATGCTTGAGTATTTAGGCACATTTTAGCAAGCAGCGGTTGCTGACGCGACGGAGTAGGCTATTATAGCAGTAGGTATTGGAAATTTTCTACTGAGTGACGTATCCGTTACGTAGTAACTATTTAGTAATCTGTGCTTCTACTATAAGAAAGTACCTACTAATAAAAATAGTACTCCGGATCGTATTTCGGCGGCCAATATCCACGGAGGCTAGCCTTTTGTGCGGGAGAAATTATAGTGCACAAATGTGTGCGCAGACACAGGTGCATACTGTTTTCCCTCACTCCGATGGGACGGCAATCTGACTCGACCGGAGAGAGATCAGGCGCTGGACTCACGGCTTAACGTGCTTTCCGAGTCACGTTGGTATCCCACCGCCAACTTCCAAAGTGGGTTGGTACTAAGAAAAACCGAATAACGGTTTGTCCGAACCGAGAATCGAATCCAGGACCCTCAACAGTCGCGATTATGACCACGAGATCAACGGAGAAGTTATCTCTATGCAGTTAGTGCATTGAGCTAGTATTAAATAGTACAGTAGTATTAAGTGAACTTAGGGGAATATTGCTCATCAATTTTAATAAGTATGAAAAGAAAATAAAATTTTGTAGTCCAACTACAAAACAACAACAACAACAACTTATTAAAATTAAACTTATTAAAATAAAATAATTATGTACCTACGTTAAGCTCGGTATGTTATTAGAGGCAATTATAGATATTACATTTCTATGGAGGCAAAATAGTTAGTGTTAATATATGACCACAACACAATTACAATTTAACACCTTGTTTTAAAAATCTCTCTCAGTGTTAAGTAACTTTTGTTGTATTCGTTTGCCACTAATCAGCAGAACGAGTGAGACTTTCATCTTTGTCACTGGGTGATAGGCAATGCAAAAATACGTGTTAAGAATTGCTGACATTGTCAATTAATAGCCCAGTTTTTGCTTAATTTCTTCGTGTCGATAAAACCGAGTGCTTTTTTTCTTAAATATTTTGCTGAATGGGCCTGCTCTTGACCTCGATCACGTCTGATGGAACGAGCTTGCCCAGAAGATGACAGCAATTCCAAGATTGGATAAAAATTGCCAAGAATTGCGCAATTTTTGTATCTCGTGTAAGTATAGCATACGTGTGCATGCACTTGAGCGAAACGCCTCAACAGCTGAGGTAACAGTAGTCGTCGATGTCGACAGCGTGTCGCTCGTGTATTTGAGTTCGGTACTCAAATACACAACCGGCATGCTGTCGACGACAGACGTCGACACGCGTTGCACCGACGGTTGCAGTTCCCTCTGCCATTGACGCGTGTCGCTCATGTATAAGCACTAAGACAGTTTGTGTGGTATTGTCACAGGTTATCGTTTTAATACCTTGTATTTCATCTCACAACTCTATGATTTACTATGTCACCCGAAGACCTCACCTTTAAAGCAAGTATACATAAATACATTTATAAAAAAACTCGTCTTCCGTCCACACTTCTCAAACTCATCGCTATCATCTTATTAATGAATCCAGGCCTACCTTTCTCGCGATCACATCAATCGCAACTGAGTCACCGTGTCATCTTACACAAGACACCCACAGAGGCGCACGAGTTTAGTAACCTCGGTTGATCAGTGTGACTCACTCATTGGTGGAGGCTGTGGAGCGTGAGAGAAAAATGTTTCAGGGTTAGTTTTCAGGGCATTTTGAACGCTGAAAAACCTGAAAATTGCTAAACTAATATTATAAAAGAAAAGATTTGTTTTTTTGTATGTTTGAAGAAATTTGGCACCAGGGTAGATCATGACCTGGACTAGGACATAGGATACTTTTATCTCGATATTTCTACGGGATCGATCGATTTTGCGGGTGAAACCGCGGGGCGCAGTTATGTATGTATATAGAAGAAGAGATCATTGCAAGTCCTTGCAAAAAGGCTCGTTGAGGATCCGGAATTAATGGGAATCGCTGTATTTATTACAATTTGAAGGACTCCAGTGCAGTGACGGGTACTTTATCTGTCATTACCTTGTCTCCAGGGTTGGCCATATTGGCAAATCCTTTGAATTCTAGACAAAGCCGGGCCGGCGGCTATCATGTCCTATAATTTACTAAGGACCGTTTTTTTGATCCGTAGTTAAACTCGACCAATTGTTATAAATATAGTAACTAATGGTTAAATTTTTGCAAAATGTGATTTTTGATAAATTTCTAGTTTATTTAATGATATAATATCATTGCTAATGGTCAAATAATTAACTATTAGTTCAAAAAATAACCATTAAATAAACTAACAATTGATCAAAAAACACATTTTGCAAAAATTCAACCATTAGTTACTATTTTTAACAATTCTGAAGTTAACTACGGATTAAAAACCGGCCCTAATGCTTGGTTCCTATAAACAAAAAAAACCGGCCAAGTGCGAGTCGGACTCGCCCATGAAGGGTTCCGTTACGTTACGATTTATGACGTATTAAAAAAAAACTACTCAGTAGATCTCGTTCAAACCAATTTTCGGTGGAAGTTTATATGGTAATGTACATCATATATTTTTTTTAGTTTTATCATTCTCTTATTTTAGAAGTTACAGGGGGGGGGGACACACATTTTACCACTTTGGAAGTGTCTCTCGCGCAAACTATTCAGTTTAGAAAAAAATGATATTAGAAACCTCAATATCATTTTTGAAGACCTATCCATAGATACCCCACACGTATGGGTTTGATGAAAAAAATTTTTTTGAGTTTCAGTTCTAAGTATGGGGACCCCCAAAATTTATTGTTTTTTTTTCTATTTTTGTGTAAAAATCTTAATGCGGTTCACAGAATACATCTACTTACCAAGTTTCAACAGTATAGCTCTTATAGTTTCGGAAAAAAGCGGCTGTGACATACGGACGGACAGACAGACAGACAGACAGACAGACAGACAGACAGACAGACAGACAGACAGACAGACAGACATGACGAATCCATAAGGGTTCCGTTGCCATTTGGCTACGGAACCCTAAAAACGAATCGGTTTCTTACCAAATGGTAGCATTTTTTATTGCCAAACTGAAGGTCAATTCTCATAATTTAAAACGTTCAAAATCTAGTCTCAGTCTCATCTCGGCGACAAACAAATGTCAGAATGATGGGAAATTAGAGGTATTTTTGACAAATTGAGACTGAGATCAGACTGTGAACATTCTTAAAATTACGAGAATTGTTCTTCTGGTCATATAAATAGATTCGTAAGCTAACTTTACTTGTAGCTACTACCATGGGAGGGTCTACTATGCAAAGTTATGAGGTATTTGCTTTATTATTGGTAAAGAAACAAGAATCTTAATTTTACCAATAACGGTCCGTAAATTATAGGCATCAGCCATTGATATGTTCTAGACATACAGCGTTACTATACAATTTGTTTTATTTTTTATTTATTTTTAACTCTGTTTAGTTTAGTTTTATGATCCTGTACGAGTCGCAATAAATACTTTTTCTTTCTTTCTTTCTTTCTAATGTCCTTACAATTTGGATTCTCTATATCGGGTTTGGTGCGATGTCGATAGAGTAAAGAGCTCCCAAACAGGCTTTGTACGATAGGTATGTACCTACTTGATTTTTTGATAAGTACAGATGCCAGCACATCAAGCTACTACAATCTGTCAAATTTGTTTAATAGATTTTCAACTTTATCGCTAAAGCATTAGCTTCTAGTTTGATTGGGAAAATTTGACTGTTTCGGGTAGCTTGATGTGCTGGTGTCTGTACCTACTGACTATCAAAACATGATCAGAACCAGTGCATTCAACTACCGAATCGAATATTGTCCCGCTATATCAATATTTGCGTTTCCCATACCAGACACGGATCGATCTATTTTATAAAACAAATATTATGTGAACATGATGTACTTGATCTACTCTATGGTGAAAACTTGTTGTGAGATTTGGGTTAATCGAGTTGATCTAACTAAAGACCGTTATGGGTTTTGTGCTTAAACATTTTTGGGCGTGTGACAATAATATCACGCTTGTGTTTTGCGAAGGCATAGGCAGAGCACAAAACAGAAGAGGTGCCTACGACCGATTTCTGGATCGGAAAATCAACGACGTGACGCGTCAAATTTCTACTCATGACAAGTGATCTTGTTTAATCAACCTATAATGTTCCCACCGCTGGGACAAAGGCCTCCTCCCGGCGAGAGGGAGTGGGCCGTAATTCACCACGCGCCCAGTACTTGTTGGTAGACGCCACATGTCTTTGAATTTTTGGTTCTACGACATGCCGGTTTCTTCACGATGTAATCCTTCATCGTTTTAAGAGCAGTGGTTATGAAATAATTAACACAAAGTAAAGCGCCCGTCTCGGTTCGAACCTACGACCTACAACTCGTAAGTTGCGGCCGTTACCACTGGGCCACCACCCAGTGATCTGATTGGCTGTTAATAATTCGGTCAACCAATCATAACAGTTGACCGATGTTTGATAATTTGTTAGCGAAAGTTTCGTTTCAGAACCCGGGTGCTCATGTTACTTTCAAATTGTGGATGAAGAAACAGACATATTAGAAGTGGCTAGAAGAATCCATATTTTAACGCAAGCCCAAATAAAATGCCCAGACAAATAGGACATACTCTGCCAAAAACCCAATAAAGATGACCACTCTCCTATTCCTTTGTTCATTCGTGATGAGATTTTTAAATTCGTATATCACACATCCAAAATCAGAGCATTGGGTGTCAAAAGTGCCATAACTCGTAAATGGTAGCAGTTGTTAACACATCACCTACGGCTGTGTGTTGTGCCAGTTTGTCTTGTTGGCTCTTTATATTTGTGGACAACAGCTGATGGACGCTTTGTTTCACTTTCTCTTAGTGTTGACGAGGTTATAAGATGTGCGAATTGATTGTGAGGTAGGTACTTCTATTTTTGGTAAAACTGTTTGCCCATTACATGACGAACTGCGTTTTCGTCTAAAGGCCAATTTTCGTACTTAAAAAAAAAAACGTTCAAATTCATGTCGCAATCTTATCTCAGCTATAATCAATGTCAAAAACTTGTCAATAATGTAGGGATTTTAGAGGTATTTTTGACAGATTGAGACTGAGATCAGACTGTGAACGTTCTTAAAATTATGAGAACCGCCCCTCAGCTTGTGTTTCAATCATTTCCATTCTTTGTAATTTCTGTTTGCTCTATTCTTGTTTCATATTTTTTTTAAATAATAGTAATTAAAATAATGATGTGTTTCCTATAATTTCACTCTTTTCATAGTTCCTTCCTTACTTTTGGTGAGTCTCATTCGTTGCTAATGTTTTTAATGTTTTAATTTTGATCTTTTGAATTGTATTTATCAATGAAAATGCAAGATGTTTGGCACCTTGTTCGTTACAATTAGAGTAATTTTCAGTTGAAAAACTCAATTTTCTCATGAGGTAAGTTACTGCTGTACCGATACCGGTAGGTAGGTTATAATTGTAAAAAAAATATCCACATGAATTTTAATCAATGTAGTATTTCATTTTGCATACGTTAGCTTAATTTAAATCACGTCATGCCTAATATTATAATATCCAGCCGTTATTATCGCTTCGGTTAGTATCCTGTTAACAATACGAGCTACGCGTTAGGTAGGCACGGGGGAGCGTCGCTACGTGCTCTCAAATAAAGTAAGCTGACACATTTGGAATGTGCTATAATTTTGTAGTGACACCAAGCTTCACGTAGGATATGTGGCTTTATTGGTTGAATTTAAAATGAACCATGAAAAACTTTTTCTGTAGATATAGAGGAATGAGAAACAGGTTGTAAAGTTCACTCATACTCCATAGAAAAGGGAGGATCCTCCGACCCAACGGGGGTTGTGTCTGGCGGACAACTGCCCGTGGATTCATGTCGGGACGTTGTATATATGCTAGTTGCGCGGCAAACTCTGCTAGCGAGATGCAGGACTTTGTGAGAAATCAGTATGATGCGTAGTTCGCATGTGGCGTTGTACATACCGCTACAGTGGGTATCCCTTACTTGTTCCCTGGTTTCTTTTCGGGCTAAAAACTGTCTGTGTGCCAAATGTCATCGAAATTCGCGCAGCCGTTTTTGTGCAATTGAGTAACAAACATTCAAGCACACAGTTTAATTTATAATATTAGTTCCATGAAAATAATTTATTTAATATTTAATTATAATTTAAAAGCCAACACTAAAATAATAAAATATATATTCGTGGGATAATTATATATTATATTAGTGGAAATGTGAAACTGAATGAGGTAGTAATCTTACTACCTCGTTCACATTCATTCAGCGACAGAGTAGGACATCCGTCCTACTTTGTCGCGAGCTGAGATTATAACTATTAGTTACACAATACCTGGTTAAGCTTTCACATACTTAATATTATTGCACTTAATTAAATTAATAGATAATAAATCATAAAGTTAACACTAATAAGTTTCTAATGTGCTAACCGCCGCCCCAAGCGCAGCAGACGTACATACGACTCGAATGTTTCGCTCCGAGGTAGATATTAATGTTATTTATTGAGCATATTAATAATTTAGCAATAGCTAGATTATCTCGCGAAGATTTGTAGTTCTTAAACTTGAAGTTTTAAGTGATTTTAGGTTACGATCAAAGATGATATTACGTGCTAAAAATTATATATTTTTTTTAATGTAATTGGATGGCGAACAAGCCCCCTGTAGTGTTTCAATTCACCTAATGCAAGGGATTGATACCATTGACACCACACTTCTTACGAGCTCACTTCACTTAAGTTTTCACGGTAAGTATTTTTTACAGAGCAGACCGACTGATGGCAAATTGTCGCCCCCGCCAATGGAGGTCTGCTATACCAGTATCGCTGATGCGTTTCTATTCATGAGACAAAACTGAAATGTCTCATGTACTTACCTGAAATAATACCGGCACTTGCACTCTCCAAACGAGGACACAGCAACACTGTTTGGAAGAAAAACATTGTTTGGTGGCAGTACTTTCCCCGATGAGCTTTTCAACTACATAGTCACAGACTAAGGTCAAGTACACAAGTCAGGTGAAAGCTCCTAAGGGTGTGGTTAGAACTTGGCAGTGCACCACACACAATAAAATTACCATACGTACCAGAAAACACAGGAGCATTAAATTAAACAATATGAACAAGTTAAATCGCCCCACCTACAAAGCCCTGCCAATTTCCCCGCTATTTTTCACTCCAACTTTACAGGTAAACAAACACTACTTTACGAGGAGAATAAATCTTGAACAAATCGGTGTTTAGCAGGGTATCTGTTCGACCGCAACATGTGGTCACCGCTGGGGATGCGCGTGCGCCGACTGTCAAACCGCAGCGCCAAGCGCGCACGCGCTCTAGCGATATCGATATGAATTTAAATCGGATTAACTAAAGCGTTGTTTTTGTTAAAACTTTTGTAGTTGTGGTTAAGTTTTTTTGGCGTTTTGAATTTATTCTTTAATTTTGAGGTTACTTTACATTCTGAAATTTTTAGGAGGCCCACGCAGAGAGAATGCAATGAAATCTGAAAAAGAGATTGAACAAAAAATACAATCCGAACATTTTTAAATATGTTAAAGAAGAAAAAAGTAAAGAATTTTAATAATCTCAGCGGCATATTATTATTAAATGAACGCCCGGTACATCCTGGCCAGTCAGCCCTTGCTGACATTCATAATATTTTCCAACTGCATTGTTCTGAAGTTAGCCATGAGCTACAATGATATTGATCCCATTCTACGGGAACAATGAAGTAGCTAGCAAGACGTCTGTGGTCTCCTCGCCAACCACGTCGGCGTCTGACGTGCTCAGATTAAACATAGGTGTCATAAGTAGCGGCAGCAGGTGGCCTGCTGGAGCACTGAGGAATGCTAATAGTTTGGCGTTTACCTTTATCTTACACTAGCATTTGAATAGCACAGGTTGCTTTATTTGTTTATAAAATGATTTAGGTACTTAAAACTCTGCAGTTGATAGTGGTTACTATTTCTCATAGATTCTAACATCTTTGCAAGTCCATTAGGCTTTAGCTTTATGATACCTTTTGTATTTAGGAAGCCTCCAATGGTCTAAACCAGGCCTCCACAAATGAGGAGGCTTATATATAGTAAGGGAAATGAATTGTTTTTCAGATTGACACACTTCATACTACGCCTGTCAAAGAATGGCAGTTGTGTTTAAATTAAGTTGATATTAATTTGCCAAACAATTAATTTCCCTGACTGTACGTCCGATACAAACTGGACAGGCAATCTTTGTTCTATCAAATTATGCCAGTATTTTTCACCACCGTTACACAGGCGGCCGCTCACAGGCGTTAGCTCATGTCGTTCACAAAAAAATAGAAACGTAACCATGTTGTCACCAACTTAGCTGAGGTCTTATTTGTTGATCAAATCAGAAAACCCTTGTGATAACATAATGGACCTTACGCCACCAAACTGCAGTTTAATTCTGCGCCATAATTCACCAGCTAAAACAATATAGCTTGCCCTAATTTAACCTACGACCTCTACTCCACTTTCACAGACGAAACTGGTGCAAGGCGTTAATGAAACTGAGATGATTTATGGTAACCATAGCGTGGGCGCATCCGCACAGATTATCAAGTTACGGATAATTTGGTGAAATAATAAGTACGCCCCCGTGCCGTGGAGGAAGGGCGCGTGGGATTGGGTACACTGGCGGACAGAAGTAGTTACTAAGATAAAGAAAGAAAAACTAAAAGCATAAAAGTTTAGGAAAAACTGGTAGGTCGTTTGTAGGTATGAGCTTTGTTTGTACTCGTATCTAGGTCGGGATGAGCTGGACTCCTTTCATAAAGATTGGTCCTTGATAGCTCTGGACAGAGAGAGGTGGAAAGAGAGGGAAGGGCTTTGCCCAGCAGTGGGACATTAACGGCTAATAATGAAAAAATAGGTCGTTTGTGCTACAGTTAAGAAGATTTGAAAATGTTATGTTCCCTGTTTTCTAAGATAAAATACTCTTTGCGTTTATTAAGAGTTTATTGTAATTTCGTAAAAAGTCTTGATTAAAATTTTAATCAATAAGTTATTCTGTACTATTGATAAAAATATAGGTATCTTAACTCCGATCTAGATCCGTGTTAATAAATCAGTATCAATATACCGCCTGAGGCATCTTGATTTCCCATACTCAAAAAAAAAAAAAAAAAAAGGCATCTTAAAGTAGAAATTGAAATTATATTATATTTATTATATTAAAAAATTAATGTGGCTGTCAAAAATACACAGAAACATTATTTAAATTAATTAATTACGAGACCAAAAATTAAAAACTGAAATCCATCTCCACTTTGACCGCAAATGTACCATCCTACAAACACTAATCGTAAGAATTAAAGATAATGGCATTACGAAACTGTACTTTATTAGTTTTGATGAGCAACGTTAAATATTTTGATAGCGCCATATTTATTACTGTGATACTTGGGCTCGCTGATACCCATCTGTTTAATAATTAAGTGATATTTGATATTAATGGCGAGAGGATTATGTTACACCTGCTGGGATTAAATACGTGTTTTTAATCGAGATTATTATTTTAATTCGGATTCCGTTCTAAAAATATTCTGAAGAGAAAAAAAAATCTGGTTTAGTAATTGTTCTGCATTGGATATAATTATAAAATTGTTAATGGTTTATTAATTTTTACCCCAAACTTGTTATTTTTTTTTGTGTTTTTATGTTCTTTCTTATGCGGCATGTTTGCCGCAAATAAATGCATTTTTCTTTCTTTAATATGAAATAATGATGTAAATTAAAATATTGCTATGTGCGTAATCTCAGCCTATAATGTTCCCACTGCTGGGACACAGGCCTCCTCTCTGTGAGAGAGAGTGGGCTGTAACCCACCACACGGGCCCAGTGCGGGTTGGTCTATATCACATGTCTTCGATTATTGTGGTTCTGTGGCATGCCGGCTTGCTCGCGATGTTTTCCTTCACCGTTTTGAGAGCAGTGGTTATGAAAATAATTTACACAAAGTAAAGCGCCAGACTGGGTTCGAACTCGTAAGTCGCGACCGTTATCACTTGGTCACCACTGCTCCCTATTTGTCATAAGCTTGTGCCTAATTGGTTAACAAAATGCAAATGATACATACGCTACCATAGCAACACCAACAATACACATGATCTATAAACATAAACATACCTCACCAGTCAAAGGTTTCTGACTTGACACTTTTAACAACACAACCTCAAAAATTATACTTTCATACGAGCTACTACCAAAAAAAAACTAGTGCTACTTAAAAAAACATCCAACATTATAAATGACAGACAGACTTACAAATCCGTGCACCATAATAGGGCAACCAAAAAAATAACAATCCTATTGAGACCAAGCTTCACTCGTCAGGCTTGCATACAATGCATAAAGAAACATTAGTTTGTCATCTTACCAACTTAATTTTACACTTTATCCACTTCAAATTCCACCTTACCACCTTCACATAAAGTTTATACAAACTACACTTAATATTGTATTCAAAACATTACTTCTAACAGGACAAAGTTAGTTTTGCAGTTGTATAATTTTGGTGCAGGAACGAAATTGTAGGGTGGACAGTTTTTGTGGCCGTAAGTGTAAGTTGGCAAATGAGTGCGTTTGTGACTGCCAAGTGGAGACAATGAGTCGGTACACATAAATAGTTTAGACGTGAATGTAGGAAACTTGATTAGGACTACCATGCGGACAGGTAAACTTTCCACTGTCGAAGTAAATCAAGGCAAGCTTTTCTTTTATGAAAGAAGATAAAAAAGGTCAAGAGTAGAAGATAGAGAGTAGAAAAACTGGCCAGGCCACGGAAATAGAATAGGGTTCCGTAGTCACCCATAATGGCACTTTACAAGTTAGGCCTCTTCTCCTGAACTAACAAAGTTATCAAAGCCGTTATAGTTTTCCTTTAAAGTACATCACATGGACTACCATCATGTGTTTTTTCAGATTTTTCGAGCCAGTCGTTTAGCTTTTAGAGGGGGATGCCCTATTTTAACAAAAAATGCGCTTTAAAGTTGAATATCTCGCAATCGCATAATTATCTAAATCAAAAACTCGTCTTAGCAACCTCTCAATATTTTTAAAAGACCTATCGAATGATACCCCACAATATGGGGTAGACGAGAGAAAAAAAATCATCCCCACTTTACGTTTATGGGAGGTACCCCAAAAAAATACATATTTTTCGTGATTTTATTTTAATACTTTGTCGACGCCGACGTGGTAAATACACATATGCATGCAAAGTTTCATCTTTTTAGCACTAACCGTTTGGAAGGTAAGCCGTGGATGGACGGACGGACGGACGGATGGATGGACGGACGGACGAATGGACGGATATGACGAAACTATAAGGATTCCGAGACGTGAACTACGGAACCCTAAAAATAGTGAAAAAGGGTACGTAGATCTATAAGATAATAAGCGGTTATAGAAAAAATACTATATCAAACCTTAAGTATTGCAGAAACTGGTGACAGGAAGCTGATTTTCTTCAATCAACTCAGCCTTCCGCACCATGTCGTCCGCCTTCCGTATCCAATCTATCCCAGCCACGTTAAGGTCGTCGGTCCATCAAGCTGGGAGGTGTCCCATACTACGCTTGCCGATACGCGGTCGGCACTCAATTGTCTCACGTCACCAAGACTCGTCTGCTCCACCGGCCATCGGTCCTTAGACAAAACATGGCTAGCGCACTGCCACTTCAGTTTTCTTACTCTGCTCGGTATGTCGGTTACTCCAGTTTTTTTTCCGGATAACTTCATTCCCGATTTTATCCTGATTTGCTTGCGTCATTAACATTCAAATATAACTGCAACAGGCAACTGAATCGTGCAAACACAATCATAAAAGACTTAGGAAGTTCAATGGGTTCAAAAGTTATTTTCTCTTCTTAAATTTTATTATTATGTATGTTTGATCTCTGACTTGTTATTTGTTTTTGAATTATGTCAATTAAGTATGTAATATTAGTTATTTAGTTTTAGTTTTATGTTTAGTTTTACCAGTTTTACCTATTAATTACTGTCATTGGCGCAAGCCGTTGTAATTAATTATAAATAAATAAATAAATGGGTCTACAGGCTTCTTTGATTTTCTTCACACGAAGTCTGTTCACCGGGCATCACAGTACCTATTTACAGCTCTTCAAACTAGTATTTCTTCTTATCTATTGGATTAGGTATTATAATAGGCACATAAAAAAAAAAAACTCAAGGTTATTTAAAAATCTTCACCCTTCAAATCTAATAAAAAATAAATTACCGCGTCACCAGCATCGTACATCTCCTGGCCCACATACACTCGCATCATAATTAGCTGCGTACACGCAAGTCGGTAGCCGGACTAACTGCATTATAGGCTAACTATACACATTAGACTGAATGATGGAGTACGTACGGAGTGTTTACTTGCAGTTGGTCTTTTTTTTGGTTTTCGATTATTGATGGCAATAGGCTTATGACCGATTCAATTTTTACAGACCATCACCATCTGCCTGCCTTTTCCCAACTATGTTGGGGTCGGCTTCTAGTCTAACCGGATGCAGCTGAATACCAATATTTTACATGGAGCGACTGCCTATCTGACCTCCACAACCCAGTTACTGGGTAACACGATCCCCCTTAGCAAGATACGATTCAATTTACGGACCGTTATTGGTTAAAATTGAAACTCTTGTATCTTTACCAATACTGAAGCAAAGACCTCATAGCTTTGCATAGTAGACCCTCCCATATGGAAGTAGCTATCACAGGTAAAATTAGCTTACGAATCTATTTTTATGCCCAGTTTGACAATAAAAAAATGCTACAATTGGTAAGCAGAACGATTCGTTTTTGTTTATAGGAATCGATCATGAGACATTATTAGATACCTTACTGGCAATAAAGGGTGAACTCCACTGTCACATATTTACTTAATAATAGTTATCGTGTGCGTGTAATATATTATTTTATAGTGAACACACGACGACATATCCAGTTTTAGCTGACCTTTTGACATTGTATAGGCTTTTCGTACAATGAGAAGTCAGCTTATACTGGAAATGTATAGCTTGATAATTATGTCGTTGTGCGTATTATAGTTCGGGATGGCTTGACGTGTTTCGGATTCACACTTCTAATAAAACTGATCCCACTTTTTATAACATTTAAGTTCGGATAGCACTCAAATGTTATAAAAAGTGGGATCAGTTTTCGCCAATTGTTTATTGTTCATAATGGCACTTTCCTGGCTGCATCATAGGTTATGTTAAGGCTGCACCAGAGATGTGCTATGCAGCTATGCTGCGAGGATTTTTAAGGTAAGCTACGAAACTATGTGACCGTTTCCACTAATGCTAAGCTGTGTAGCGGAGCGAGTAAGATGCGCTATGAAGATTTGTCGCCGCGAGGTAGCTGTGCGGGGAAGATGCGCAGTTTGAGCTAGGCGATGCATCCATAGTAGGGAAAGCACGGGGAGTGCTGCGCTCTGCACATAGCTACACAACTCGAGCATCAATAGCTCCCATCCTTAGCTCACGTCGTTCTATATAAAAAACATAGCTTAGTTGAACCCGTTTCCACCAGTGTGGACTAATGCATATGAGCGGTGGATATCAAACGCATCCATAGCAACGTAGCATAGCACATCTCTGGTGGAAAAGCAACAGCCTTAGTATTGATAAGATTTATTTCTTTTCATCCTCTTTCAGTCTGGTACTTCCTTGTGTTGGGCAAGCCGGTAGCTAATAATAATAATAATAATAATAATATCGCTGGACATTTCACACAGCGCCATCTAGTCCCAAGCTAAGCAACCTAATGCTTGTGTTATGGTAACAAGATGGCTGATAAACTACTTATATACATTTTTTTTTTTTTTTTGTAAATACATACATATTATAGATAGAAAAACACCCAGACTCGGAACAAATACATGTAGGTCATACAAATATTTGTTCCGTGCGGGAATCGAACCCGCGACACGCTAACTTCATTACACGTTGATTATAGACTGACGGACTCCTTGCGTGCTTTACTCCTGCTGTTTATCCCTTGAGTGAGGAGTTTGTTTTGAAATTAGCTGCTCCGAAGCAGCTGTACATAATTAGATGTAGGTAATATGTAGTTAACAGACTGATTTTATTGACGAAGTAAGTTAGATTTTATAGTCTGTTACTGGTAAGATTTATTCATTTAGCACAACTCAAAAGTTCTCCGGAATCTTTACATATGAAAGGTTGAGTTTTTCTTTTTCAAAACGGAGGTTTATAATCATAATTATGCTGATGCATTTTTGTTGAACTGAGCCATTTTAGCACAGCCACACGAGACGCGAGGCACACTTTCCTGCTAATTTCTTACATCGGACTTTTTATTTGATCTTTATTTATTTTTTTATCTGATGTTATGTATCTGGTGAATTGTGTGTCTTTTAGCCTGTGTTAAATAAATATAATTTCATTCTTACGTTATTAACTATTTAACTTTAGTTTAGCCACACAAGCTTGAGCTGTGATTTTTCCTTCTTTAATAAACCACGAATCGGGCGGATACTACTAATATTTGAAATCACTTAGGTTTCCGTGGCTTGTCTTAAAAACCATGAAAACGACACCTATTATGAGAAATTTAAATTTTCGCAGCCGCTATCTTGGATTTTCATTATGAGAAAGAAAGAAAAGTATTTATTGCGACTCGCACAGGAAGATCATAAAACTAAACTAAACACAGTCAAAAATTAAAAAAAAAACCAAATTATATAAAAAAAGTAGGTAACAAAACCAAATTATATAAAAAAAGTAACAAAAAGAAAAATGAAACAGAAAGTCCTGTACGAGGCCGAAATGCTCCCATCTCATGATGTTATGACATCATGACCTCACTATTGACTTTAGCCACCTCAAAAACAATGAAAATGATCTCTGTCTAGAGAGAGAAAGTCGCATGGAGGGTGCATAACGCTTTTTCATTACGTGACGATTTCTACCAGTTTACTCCTACCGCAAGTCGTGTTAAAGAACTTCGTTCAAATAATATTAACTCATCTTCATAGAGAGAGATATGAATATGTTATAGGTACTAACAGCGCCCCACGGTTTCACCCGCATAAGTTCCGGTTCCGTGGGAATATCTGGATAAAAAGTATTCTGTGTTAATCCTGGTTATAAAATATCTGTGTGCCAAATTTCATCCAAATCCGTTGATCCATTCATCCATCCAACCATCCTCACAAACTTTCGCAATTTTATTATTATTGATAGGATTATCAGCAAATACCTGTAGAATAATAAAATACACACCCATCCATTTTTACATTAAAGTCCTAACCTCGACGGCCCATTTATCTCAAATAAGAGTGGGTGTCACTAAAGTTCTTCAATAAATGCCAATTAACATGTGGTCCCACTAAGTGACACCGCTATCTTATCTTAAATAGTAACATTTAGATTCAGCTAATGGTAATGACAACCGAATTAAATTTTCGGAACGTTAAGGCTCCCGCAGACTAGCGCGACGCGACTCTAGTACAACAATTTCTATGAAAACATAATGGAAATTGTTCTACTAAAAGTGCGTCACACCGTCGCGTTGCACCTGTCTGCCTTTACCTTAAAATCGTGATGTGATGTTCCCACATTATAGGTTGAGAAAAATAGGTATATACATTAAATTATTTATTTTTCCAAATTGCGTAATTTAGATCGAGGGTATAAGAGATCTGTGGGAAGCTCGTGGCTAAGTAAACATGTGCAGCTATTTGTTAGGTTAAGTTGCACATGTTTCGGTTAGGCCTTGGATGGGCAATGCGTTTTCACCTAGCAATCAATCAATCTTGGAAAATTATTGAGCATTTTTTTTGTTGTTTTATAATTTCACATTCTAGATTTATTCTGTAACTCGTTACCAAAGTTCTCGCGACAAAGCTGATTTTGATTAACATCCTGATGAGTTCTTGCACACTCTTAAGACAAATAGCTTGAACCTTCAACTTTTCATCTTGCTATTCATATCGATAATTAACGCCTTGTTAATTAATGATGTAAATGTAATTGCAATCAGGAGCAGTGGTTAGAATAGAATGTAAAGTTCACCCCTCTGCAATATCAGCTGAGATTAATTGCTACCAAATTCATGCGTGTTTAAGGATATCTTTTTCAGTTTTTTAAACTTTTCACGTAATGTACTTACTTGACACGCGTGGCGTGCCAGCTTATCAAGTTAAAATGGACGCCACGCTAAAATGGAATTGAGCTGGACACATCTGCCGCATATCAGACGACCAATGGGCCAAACTTACGACCCAATGGGTCCCTCTTAATGGCAAGCGACATCGCGGCAGGCCCAGACGGAGATGGCGGGATGAGCTGGACTCCTTCAACAAGAACTGGTCCTTAGCAGCTTTGAACAGAGATAAGTGGAAAGAGTAGGGCGGCCTTTGCCCAGCAGGGGGATATCACAGGCTTTTAATAATAATTTTAATAATAACTTGGCACTGTAGTAAGTGTCGCCATCTAGTTTTGTTACGAAGTTACTAAAATCACCGAAAAGGTCGGATAAGAGTGACACTGGCTGGTGACAGTCACTCTAGCAGAGCGTCGCATCGATGGATGCGTGGCATCAGGGGATGATGTCAGGGAAGCCGCCGTCGGACCACGTCCACGACGAACTGCTGTATTCCACACGATACTGGTAATATTGAAGCTGCTGAGCCAGTAATATGGTGACCTTAACCTGACCTTCCGGTAAAGGCTATTTTGTTCCGAAATACTCAGGTCTAACCTACGTCAAGCGATATCTAGACAAAGATATCAAATTATTTTATCTTAAATCTCTTTTTATCTAGATAATCAGTCAATCTAAACACGTTATCAGTTATAATCATCACTCTGGTGTACTATGTTCACAAATATATAAACTAAGACATAGTTTTTTTGCTATACCTTAATGACAATAATGCATTTTATTAAGTAACTTTCAAAAACATGAAATGGATTTTAAAGTATTTAATTTATGTGGCTATTAGTATGAAACACAGCATGTTTCACCGCCGGCATATTATATAACTAATTTGAATTAAATCATTTCTAGTGCTTCAATAACCACCATTCATTGACCACAATAAGTGAATGACACAGCGCTCATAGGAGTCAGCAAACCGACTGAAATACCACACTCCTAAACAATGCAACCGTTAACCTCACACCACAGTATATAGGATAATATATGTAAAACGCACAAGTGCTATAATGGTCATACACACGTGTCTGAAGACCAATAATAATGTTATTTTCAACAACAAAGATCATCGCCACTTTGCAAATCGTGACAAGGGGACGAAATGACAATCTGAGGTATTGGAGAGGTACAGGCAGAAGATTCACACAATCCATTGTGGTAGTAAGGAGCTATGGTCTGTTCCAAAAGTTTGTATTGAAAACTCAAACAAACCTTGTTCAGGTACACTCACTTTAGGGATTTAGTAAAAAAAATATTTGTATTATGAAAGTTTCAACTTTCTTATCTCATCACGTCTTCCAATAATTATTGTTAGAATAACATCATTCAATTGTAATTTAAATAATTATCGACGAAAATTGATGTTATAAAATTAACCGCAATTGTCAAATGAAAAACATGGTTAGGGTGATTTAAAATTAAAATTTTGTGTCAAACTGAAATAACCAGCACCCTTAATTTGGGAGTGGCACTACAAATATTGGTATCCACAGGTACGTTTTCTGATCCATTTGTTAACATTTTTATCAGATACTTTTGGAATAAACTATAGGCATTCAATGTTGCGTGGATTGTACCTTCTGTCCAATCCTTACTGTTATGTTGCATATAATTAAGCATATAACTAAGCTTTAGGCCCGACGACGCCCGGATTTTTCCATTCTTTTTACTTTATTATAATGTCTCCATTTGAGCCGTGATCTGAAATGTTTATGTGAATTTAGTAATGTTTAGTTTTCTAGGTAATCGTAGGAGTGCTAAGGTATTCAAATGATAGTGCCTTGATTTAGTGTCTGCAGTTAAAGTTGTCAAAAAATAAAAGGCCCGTTTTGACATTTGAGAATGCGTTCTTGACACCTGTCAGTTGCATCCAAAATACGTGTTTTGCGAATTTGATCTTTATTAACTACTAGGACCTTTCATTTTTTGACAACTTTAGTAACGATATTATAAATAAAGGTTTTTCCTTGAAAAAGTCGACCAGTAACATTTTATTGCCTGAGAGACGATTTCCTAGTATATTTTTTTATTTAATTTGAGCTGAACTCCTTTAATAGAGATTGGTGCTTGGCAGTTCTGGACAGAGAGAGGTGGAAAGTGAGTAGAGAGCCCAGCGGTGGGACATTAATGACTAATAATAATAATAAAATAGTGATGTATCTTCATTAATCAGCCTATATACAGACGCCAGCAGGTCAAGCTACCCGAAACTGTCAAATTTTCCCAATCAACCTTGAACCTTAATGCTTTAGCGATATAGTTGAAAATCTATTAAAGAAATGTGACAGATTGTAGTAGCTTGATGTGCTGGCATCTTAGGAATTCTCTACCAGTCAACCAAGGGTGGTGAAGAGATTAGATGGTGAAAATGGTGGGATGGTGGTGGTAATGGTTTGGTGGTGAAAGGTGGTGGTACTTTGTTTGAGAGGATCAATGATAAAAAAAGACTGTTAGAAGTATATTATTATGAATTATAAACAAAAAAAAAAACATAAATACATAAGTTATGATAAATGATATTGATGATAATACCTATTTATCATTTAACGTTTGAAACATGTTCCTAATCCCAGTTAACATTGTCGCAAATAACAATTATGATGTACCTTGGTATAAAGAAACATTGAAAGTGAAAAAATTACATTAGGAATAATCAGGTTTTCGCAACCTAATTATCTTTCCGTGAAATTATTTTAATTAAAAATTGTATCAATCAACTCGAACCTCAGGCCCCTCCCAGGCTGATACACGACCATGTCCTCCACCTTCCGCATTCATTCTGTTCCTGCCACATTTTTAAGGTCGTCGGTTCATCTAGCTGGGTGCAACGCTACGCTTGCCAATACGCGAAATTGAAATAGAAATTGTTTACAAAAGCATTCTGGATTATATTCATTATTGGTGGGGTTTATTATTTGGAAACGACAATTAAAGTAAAAAAAAAAAGTTAACTGACGTTTAAACGTCAAAAATGTATGATTAAACAGTGATATCCAGCCCAACTCCATTCGAGTTCCATGACACGCGATCCGATATCGAAGTCCTTCGTCCGTCTTCGTATCTCGAAGTTTGGAACTCGGTCCATTAGCCACTAAAACGAAGTCATTTGTATGTCTCCAAATGTAACACGAATTACAAGTCCTTATAATCGTTTCCTGTGACTTACATCAGTATTCTGATACCGAATCGATTTCAAAATTTCGGGAAACATACAAACGACAGTTTTTTTTGTTCTAAAAAGCGCATTAGAATGTCTAATGGCGGTTAGCATATGAGTCACCTGGATTTATACGTTAGTCTGTGACACAGGATAGATAGAAGTTTAACTATTTAAACGATGGTAATCTGAAATGCACTGAATTATTCAAAAATATTGTCGAACGCTTCTAATCATAAGTTAACCAAGTTACAACTGTCACCTTTTATTTTTCATGGCAACGGACCAGCAGTCCAGATCATAGTAGGAGGTGACACTGCCTTTAAATATCTGCTACACTCACAAGATTAAAATGCCTTGGAGTTGAAGAAGGTAGAGAATTCTGTTTGGCGGGAAACTTAACTTCACAAAATCCTTAAATTTAATCTAAATGCCCTACTAGCTCCTGGATTACTCTTTTGAACACATGCGGCTGAATTCCAGAATTTTGGACTAGAAAAGTGGGTCTACTGTTCCTAGCTATTAAGTGTAACCTAGTTTGCTAGGCACCTAGCGTCTGCCTAGCACTAAATCTTTATACGACGCACAATGATGTCACACTGAACTGCTACTCTTTGAATTCAGATGTCGTATTACATGTTAAGCGGTATGAGTTGAGGACGGTGAGCGTTTTAATTTGCCAAGTTGATTTTTATGTAACTCAGATTGTATAAGAAAAATACTGGGCATGCAGGGTACAAAAAACTTCCTATACAAATGAGAAACTATAGAAAACAACTACTTATGTGTACTAAATTACAGCAACAGTTTATACAAATTCCCAATTTATTTTATTTATTAAAATTTCCCTTACATCTGAAGTGTTCTATTCTTATTAAAGAATTCTGCTACCCTGTTCAGTTACAAAGCAGTAACTTTATTAGTTCCAATTTCCGAAAAACAACTTCTTACCTTCTTTGTCACAGTAACCTATCATTATCCCAAGACTCCATGCGAACTGATTAAAAACTTCTCTAAGTTATTTAGACAGTGACTGTAAACCTGTATTAAAACGCTCCTCTCATGCTTTTAGACCACCCCAAACAAAGACACACATTGACAACAAATCAATCGCGCACGCGCCACGTTTGACATGTATATGCGCGGACGCACGGAATGTCGATCGATAAGCGCAGCGCTACTAAAAATATTCGATTCAGTGTTGTTCGAGCAAATTGTATATTTTATGTTGTTTCTCTCGTGTTGGCACGAGCTGTGCGAGAAGCTGCAAGCTGGAGGAAAAAATAAGGGTCTGCAAGGTTATTATAGGAACGACTGATAAGCTTACAAATTGGTGGACATTGGCACCTTTTATACATTTATTTTGCATAGATAAAATGACATGAACATAACACTGGCAGTGTTAGAAATAGAGTCAACTGAAGAATGAAAAAAGGTGTGATTCAGAACTTATTATCTATATAAATAAATAAAATTAAAGGGTCTGTTTGTAATGTCAAAATAACAGCTTTTTACTAAATGCATATAAAAATAAGAATAATTTATTTAGCAAAAAGAAAAAACACAATGCATGTTACACTAATAGGATATTATATTATGTATGGGTCTGTCTGTTTGTTTACCGAAATGAAAGCCGCGGGCACAGCTAGTTCAACTATAATTTCCTTGGATTCTTGATCGATCGATCTGCAAGTTGCACATATTTCAACTTATAGGTAAACCGCAAATTGGTTATTATTTCCCATAAATTTAGATTCATCATCATCATCATCATCATCATCTGCCTAGCCTTTTCCCAACTATGTTGGGGTCGGCTTCCAGTCTAACCGGATGCAGCTGAATACTAGTATTTTACATGGAGCTACTGCCTATCTGACCTCCACAACCCAGTTACTGGTTAATACGATACCCCTTGGTAAGACTGGATTCGAGGTAATATAATTATGGATAATTAATGATATCAAATGTGCCCTCAATTTTTATGAAAACTCTCAATAATAAGAGCGATGTATGAGAATGAGAACAAGCTTTTAAAACGTTTTCCTGTAACAGAAAATACCCACAGCCTTACAGCGACACTAAAAACTTGCAAATCATTTACCTATCACAAAAGTTGTTATCTAATCATCGGTTGGTGAGCAATTTCGATCGCAGGCGACCGCGACCGCGGCCGTGGGAATGTGAGGTGCGCGCGCGCATTATCTCGCGCGATCTCATCTGATAGCGGAGTTATCTGGCACGATCAGCGCACGAGTCGATGCTGCGGCAGGTGGGTATGTTAGCCGGTGAAATGGGGATATGTCCTGTATGAGCTGGCTATGGTTTTTTAAAAGAAGAAAGTCCGTATGGTTAGAAAAATGACTTTCTATGTCGGTTTGGTAGAAATGTTGTAACCCAAATTTTGTTAATTCGTTGTCACCTGAGCAGCAGAAAAAACAATGAGATTAATCTTCATGTTCGGTGTGATGTTAACTGTCACGTGTGAAAACAAACAAATCCAGTAATTCGTAAATTCATGCTATATGCATGAATTTAAAAAAATGTAAATTCATGCTATATGCATGAATTTTCTTTATGCATTTCGCTATTCGTAAAGAAATGCGTCCGAGAGTTTTCTGTAAAAATACCAAATGGTCCAACCGTAAAATTGATTTTGCTTGCAATAAAAATGTCCAATACGAGACTAAAGTGGGTGACTGAAAGCTCTGTGTATCTTATAATTTAATCTACTTATAAGCGACATCGATTCCAGTTAGCAAGTAAGTTATTGTTATCTACCAGGTTATTATTTACTTACTTATTGCTCGTCGGTTATTAAAAATAATATAGAAATCCAAGTCTATCAGGATTAAGATAATTATGTACTATCCTATTCCTCAACAATTTCTCGCTCATGGCCACAGCAGTCGGGGGCGAGTGTTGGCGACGCTAGCGCCCTCACCGCTGTTAATCGTGATTTTAGATTTTAAATGGACACGTAGAGATTCATTGGTTCGCTGAATGGGAGATTTTTGGTTCTAACTGATTTGTTACATTGCTATATGGTTATTTGTTAAATGTTAGATTTACTGGTACCTAAACAGGCATAGGGAATGCGCTGTGCTCAGCAAAAAACCGTTTTCCACATTAGTGGGTAACCATAAATAGGGATTAAAGCAAGAAAGAAAGAAAACACGTTTATTATTTGACCCAAGTTAAGGTAAGTCACATAATATTCACATTAAAATAAAACACAGAAAAAATCTTAAAATAGTAGTAGTATTATTTATTTAGGACTGATTGTTCAGTCATCTGATAACTTTATTCGAGAAATAATTTTGTAATTATGACGTTGTTTCATACAAAAACTGTCAAACGTCCATTTTATTCCTCGAATTAAAGTTATCTGGCGATGGAAAAACCAGCCACTAACCATGTAATTAGGTTGGATTCAGTATGGAATTTGACCAAGTGAACTGGCGTAGCAAGAGACCAATCTGTCTAACTCCCACATAACAAATCAAAAGTCAGTCATTGGGAACATAGCACACAGCGCTTTGGACAATTGAATGTTGATAGTAGTTTGTTGTTATGAGTACTTTCGAAGCCACTGCTGCCCAACGAAATTAGCTGAGATAAGTACTTTAACCATAGCATTAAACATGTCTAAATATAGTGTGGCAGGGAGATCGACGCACAACTGGTTACTATGGGTTCAGTACATGATCCTGGAGCCCGTGCGTTGATATTATTTCGTCGGTTATTAAAATTCATTGTAGACCCTCTAGAATCATGTGCTGATATGCCCATATAAAGTGTTAGAAAAACAAGAAAAACATTTCAAAATTCAATTGCCGAAGACCATATCAATAGTAACACTGGACAGATTAAAACCAGCTTAAATAGGTAGATAGGTACAGCGGGCTGGTATCCGCAACTCCACGACAATGCGCGTATTTTGCGTACGGGTGGGAAAATCGATCATTTGATCCACCCCAGCTCCTCAAGCAAGGCCAGCAACGCCTTGATGTTACTGACCGTCTCACGTAGTGTACCTGGGTTACCGAAGTACTTTGCCCTGTACATGGCGACCACCGGGCAGTTTAGCTGCACATGCGCCGCTGTCTCGTCATCCTCCATGCGCAGCAGCCCTGCACAGCGGACTGTCTGTTACTCCTATGACATAGAGGTGTTTGTTAAATGACCCATGGCTAGTCAAAGCTGTAGCTGCAGCTTTAGTTTATTTAGACGGAGAACCTGTTTCGTGAGGCGGACATCAATTGTGGGAAGTGCTTCCTTGGCCTGCCTACATTCGCCCAGCTCCGTCCAAAGTTTGTCGTGTTGGTCTCTGGTGCGTTTTCTTACCAGAGTACGTATGTATCCGAAGGGGAGTGGCGCGATGGGCTCAGGTCCCACTGGTGCCATGCTCGAACCTATTCTGGCAACCAGCCTTACATTTTAATTGACGATGCACCAATGTTCAAAGATATGACTACATACCTCAAGACCAAACTCTCAACACATAAAACATTTTACAAGGTTTTTTTTTCATAAAACGATATCGAATCATTGTTTATCAATGTATGTTGTTTACCAGCAATTATCGTTAAGAAAAAAGATAAAAAATATAAATCTATCATCTTTTCTTTGAGCCAACTACTCATAAACATAATATTGGCAAACTAATTTAGTTCGATTTTATTTGACAGCACTATAACTTTTATAAGCGAATCAACGTTTAAAATAAAAAGGTGGTATATTAGGCCATTCAATCAAAACTATAGGTAAACCGTCACTCGACCTCAACCTTTAAGAACAAAAAAAAGAAAAAACTTAACACAAAAACAAATCGATATCAAAACAAAACGATCGCCTAATTATTCGAGCAAGCGTTGAAGGGAGAGCAGATCGAATCGATATACATCGATAAGACAAAATCAATAAAATCATTGCCAGATTAAAAAAAGGATGGTTGTTCATCATTGCCACATTAAAAAAAAGATGGGTCGGCTTGTTTGATGTCGGAGTGTCGGCACTCGTTTGATGTTCTAATAATGCGACCAAATTGAGTCAAAGGCTCTAAATGTGTGACGAATCGAGTTATCTAAGTGTTTCATCGGCTCGTTGGTGGGACGATTGCGATGATGTTACACAGGATGTTCAATAATTGATTTTATGAAGTAATAACGATGTTATTGCGGTTCGATTAGGTGTAATATTTTTTCGATTGCGAGTTAATTCACATTTAGGTTTTGCTTTGAAGATTTAAATACTTTATTGATTTGTAATTGGGTTCGACTTATTTTGGTTAGTATTTAATCGTGTGAATTCGTTTTACAGCCTAACAAACCAGTTGCGGTTTAGTTGAAAAGCGCATTAATTCATATTACGATTGTTCCAGAGACATTTATGTGATTTTTAGTTTATGAATTAACAGTACAAGCACGTAAAGAAATAATATAGGTAGTCATTTTGAGATTTGTTCTGTTTTAATTTCAGATTGAAAACAGAGGCGCAATTTTCGTAATTTTAAGTACGTTAACAGTCTAATATCAGTCTTAATCTGTCAAAAATATCTCTAATATCCCTACACCTTTGACAAGTTTTTGACATTGATTGCCGCTGAAATGATATTGTGACTAAATTTTAAACGTTTTTAATTACGAGAATTAGCCTTCAGAAGTATAGAGTGTTCAGTGACATCAGCACGTCTTGCATATTAATTTTACTTTTCACACAAGAAATACATCAAGTGTAATTTTCGCTTTCAAACCGCAGATAAATCAAGTCTTGTTTCCAACACACCCTGTATACAACATCTATCCACACTTTGATAATGTCGAGGTCAACACACGTTATTTGCTGGTCTTTAATATAATTTAATTTTTTCCGATGAGTTCACACTGAAAGATATAATATACTTGTGACCAATCATGTTGACAGGATTCACGCAAATTGATGTCTTTATTTGAGTAATATATTGATATGAATATAACCTTGTTATTAGGTTGCAAGGACAGTACTAAATTAAAATGACTTGATACTTGTTGATGATTGAGGGGCCTGTGGCTTACCGAGACCTCTTTGTGCCTCGGAAAGTACGTTAAACCATTGGTCCCGGCTGTCATTCGTGGATCTTTGACAGTCGTTACGGGTAGTCGAAGCCCAAAAGTCTGAAAAGTCTGACAACCAGTCTTAGCAAGGGGTATCGTATTAGTAACTGGTTGTGGAGGTCAGATGGGCAGTCGCTCCATATAAAATGCTGGTGTTCAGCTGCATCTGGTTAGACTGGAAGCCGACCATCATAGTTGAGAAAAGGCAGGCAGTTGATGATGACTTGTTGATGATTTCAAACTGTGATCTTTGTTTTTGAAAAATGTGTGTGTAATTTATCTGCTGGCCCACAGGCACTTAGCTTCAAGTCTTAGTTTAAGGTGGATCATATCCGAGTAAATGACCAGATAGTAAACCAAGTAGGTAGCTTACCTCACAGATTCCAAAATATAATTTTTGATTCACATAATTAAATTGCTTTGTTCTGATAAGAAAAAACGCTTACAATTAAAGAAAAGGTACACATAACATAACATCACGCCGGTATTCCTTGAGGGACAAGGCAGAGGTGCACCGGTATTACACCCACATGTCGGCAGTTATGTGTACATGGGTAAAAGGGAACGAGCCTATTTGCCATCAACCGGCCACAAATACAGACTCCAGGCTGCTACTGAGAAATTTCAGATGGAAAAACACAACAATACTTTTCCCCAACCGGGAATCGAACCCAGGACCTCATATTAAGCAGTAGCGTATGGGACCACTAGGCCAACGAAGCAGCGATCAATAGGAAATGTAACGTAGAATAGCTTTCATTATTTTCCTTTTAAACTAAACCACTGCCTCTAACAATCAGTCGCCCCTATAAATCACGACTATCAATATTACAGTTAAGGCGGTTTCACACGGGACGTGGCTGCGGCGACAAGTGCGCGCACGCAACGCTCAGACGGCTTCCGTAAGCAAATAGTCACAGCTCATTAGTGTAGGACGGTGGGTACTTCATTAGTTTTGTATGGATATAATTGTTGCTTTAATAATTGAACGAGACTCATTTGAATCTGGAGAACGATTCGTTTGTTTTTTTTTTGTTTTTGTTTGTTCATTTCTTTTCTTATTAGAAAGGCAATTCCTGTATTAGGAACGCGTCGCATTCTAATGTCAGTCTTAAACTGTCAAAAATATCTCTAATTTTCTTAAATTTTGGACATTAATTGTCGCCGAGAATTATTGGAATTGGCCTTCAGATATGGGCTTTATGAAATAAATGAGGCTGGTTTTTCTAAGAAACAAAATTACTATAACAAAAAAACAATTGAATATTGTAGATCTATATGTTGTATCTACTTTAACGGTTAGTGAAATGACATGAAATTAAATAGGTAGTACCTATTCGTATTTCATGAAATGTATTAGCGATAAACTAGTTTCGTTAGTTCAAGGACTGGAAGATGAAGTGTTGGTCGCACAGCGACGCGATGGGCGGAACCTGGGTTAGGCTGGCATAGGAGCGTGGAGATTGCCAAAAGAAAAGAGCTCAGCAGTACGTGATGTCGGGCTGTGGGTGATGATGATAAAAGTACTTAATTGAGATTCTTCCAACAGCTTCATAGCAATTTTATTCATCAAACACTGTGTAAATACGCGGGTAAAGTTAACTTCAGTTTGTTCCCTTGACATTGTATCATACATAAACATAACACAAAACTTTTAGTTACGAAAAAAAAGTTTGCGGCCGGGGGAGCCCAGTCAGGAACGAAGTTCCTTATGAGATACACACACACACCAGTATCTAAAAGAAAGAGACAGACAGAGAGAGAAAGTCGCATGGAGGGGGCATAATGCTTTTTCCTTTAGTGAAGATTACTACCAGTCAACTACCGCAAGCCGCGATAAGCAACTTCGTTCCAAAAAATCTCTAACAAATTGATTTCGTCAAATAAAATCTCTGGATCTCTGCCCAACCCTCCGTACGTAAACGCGTGAAGATAATTATCTCCCACTTACTGTCCGCTCATTGCGGTATCGTTGAACTTTGCCACAGATGGTTGTCGCACCCGTACTTAGGCAATTATTTATAGTCCCAGCCTACTGCTGACAGGCCTGTGATGGCTGAACATATAGGGTTAGATTAAGGTAGCTTTTAGTATGTGTATTCATGATTAATTGTAAATGTAAACGCTGTACTTAAACGAGAAAAACAGATGTTTTTTTTTTACTCAGAAAGAATGCTGAGCGAAAACTAATTAATAGCGCGAGCAGAAGCTAGTGTTGTTAATTAATTTTTGTACCAACACAAGTACACAACTAACTTCAATGAGACAAACTAAAACTCCAATCCGAGGGAATGCGTTGCTGATACCTGTCAGTGCTGCAACTCTAGTAGCTATTGAAGATCAAATTCGCAAAACACGTAATCGATTGTAAGAAAATGACAGGTGACAAGAACGCGGGAGTGAGTGGGAGTTTTCGAGTTCATGATCTCTACATGATATTTACTGAATTTATCGAAGTCATTTATAAAGTTTAAATTACATAGGATAGGTTCTTTCTGGATTAATACGTCAACTCTTCCTGAAAAACTTTCCTGATATGCAGGACCTATACCGTAAAAATCAAAATCCTTCTGTTTTCGAGTTATTTCACAGACTATCTTTAGTTTTATTTGACATTAAATCAGGTACATATTAAACACTCGTACATTACGAAGATCAAAGTGGTCATGAAGCCACAGATCAGCGACAAGAAAACTTCATAATGGAGTTATTATTTAGCTCGGCTAGGTTCCTCTCGTTTATGACGGAGAATTCGACCCTTTTTACGTGGCTTGCCATGTATCCTCCGGTCTTTGTAACCAGATGCTAGCTGTTTCAGCACTTAAATTTTTTAAATTAAAATAAAAAAAATTTTCTTTACTTATTTTCTTTCTTTCTTTAAATCAGCAGAGACAGATAGAGAGCAGTGTTGGTCCAGTGGCAATGGCTCCGACTTACGAATTGTAGGTCATGAGTTCGAACCCAGACAGGCGCTTTACTTTGTGTGAATAATTCATCACCAGCGCTCTCAAAACGGCGAAGGAAATCATAATGAGGAAACCGGCATGTCCTAGAACCAAAAACTCTAAGACTTGTTACTTCTACAAACCCATAATAGGCACGAGTGGTAGATCATAGCCCACTCCCATTTGAAAGCAGGAGGCTTGTGTCCCAGCAGTGGGAACATGGCAGTTTGATTATGATGTAAATCTGAATACAATTACACTAAATTAGATAAAGGGATGTACGGTCAGCAACAAAAGTCGGTTAACACTTCAGTTGTTTAAATCTTAATTATTGAGCAAAATATTCTTAAAAAACATGTAGTAACAGAATATTTAAGAATAATTAACTCTTTGCTATTACAAGAAATAGTGAAAACCAATGTATCGCATCATTTTTTATCAATGTAGATGAGTTGTAAAAGTAACAGAGTTAATTGACTTTTGTTGCTGACTGTACCTTATCATCCATTGCTTTTTTACAGGTATTACTTTGCAGCATTGTTTAATAAGCATGTATTTGTACTATCAAATCCTATAACATATTAACGCGATCATCAACCACCAGTAATCGCGTCATCCGAATAGTCGGCGCGCGCGCAGCTCACTCTAATAATGATCAATGATGTGCGCCGCGTCGGAAAAATGCCAAATATTCCATACATCACTCGTACTTTGAATATTGACAGGCGGATGGGTTGTTCACCATAGTCTTATGGTGTTGTAGAACGGTACTCGAATCAAATGCAAGAGAGATAAGTTTAAAAAGTATTAATTATGTAATGAGCTGTGGTGGCTCAGTGGTAACGGCCGTGACTTACGGTCGTAGGTTTGAAACCAGGCAGCCGCTTTACTTTGTGTAAATTATTTCATCACTCCAGGGTTCAAAGTATATCCATACCAAATTTGATCAAAATCGGTCCAGTCGGAGATTCATTCGGAGATTAGCTGGGACAAACAGACAGGCAGACGGACATTTTTTTTTAATGTACCTTATATACTCTCATATTATGCATTTCGTTAATAGCTATTATTTTGACATTACAAACAGACACTTCAATTTTATTTATTTGTATGTATACATTGGTCCCGGCTGTCATTCGTGGATCTTTGACAGTCGTTACGGGTAGTCAGAAGCCCGAAAGTCTGACAACCAGTCTTACCAGTATTACCCAGTAACTGGGTTGTGGAGGTCAGATAGGCAGTCGCTCCATGTAAAATACTGGTATTCAGCTGCATCCGGTTAGACTGGAAGCCGACCCCAACATAGTTGGGAAAAAGGCTAAGCAGATGATGATGATGATGTATACATATGTATGTATATATATGCAGTAGGTATACCTTGCCTGTTTTGCTATTTTGGTACGCAATAATATTTTTAATACACGTTAAACATTTCTAACTCTACAGAACACACATAAGGTCAAAAACGAAAACTAAAAAAATCGTTTGGCGATGTAACTCAGAGCATTTGATTACTATTTGTAACGTTTATATTAATCCAATTGAATGGTAAGGTGCCTTGATCGTATGATTGACGTGGCTTGTAACGAGTCTATTTTGTTCGGGACCAGTGCGCGCCGCAATGGGAGATCGGCTTTTTGTATATAGATTTGGTAATTAATGGAGATAAGACAGTTTTGTTGTTTTTGTACTTATCTTGTAGGATAGGAAATAAACCGTATTTTAAAACCCAATAATAACTGTTAACTGTAGGTTAGTAAAAATATATTCGTAGACTAGATCTTAGAATGATAAAAACTAGTCTAGTGGTTGCATTCGCTACTGCTGAGCGTGAGGTCCTAGGTTCATATCCCAGGTCAGGCAAGGTGTTATTGGGGTTTTACATAATCGGCCTATAATATTCCCACTGCTGGGACCACTGCCACTGCCACTGCTATCTGTGAGAGGGAGTGGGCCATAATCCACCACGCGGGCCCAGTGCGGGTTGGTGGATTGGGGATTACAGATTAGGCGTGATTATTATGTTATAGTAAGTGCATGTTCGTTTTTTTTTTACCTGACATTCCATTGATAACCAGCTATTTTGAAACGTAGGTACTATTATTAATTTTGTCGTTTAATTGATATTGCTGGGGAGTTTGTTGCGCCATTCCTTCTTCCCAGCTAAAGCACTAGAAATTGTGTAAGGGCGGGCCTTTTGAGAGACTGTCTTATGTAATTTTGAAGGTTAGAATTAATGTTTAACATGCCTAAAATAAGAAAAAAGAATTACGATCTTTTATTTTATAAAATCGTTGCCCTACACTAGGAATTTCTCCTGTATCGTGGGTGCGTTTACAAACATTTAAACTCACATACACAAACAGCCAGACCATGAACAACTAATTGTAGGCAATACAAATATTTGTTCCGTGCGGTAATCGAACCCGCGACACGCAGCGCAGCAGTCAATCGCTGAACCACTGCGCCAACCGTGCAGTCATTTTGATAATGACATCATCGAGCATTCTTATCAAATCAGTTTAAAATTCCACTACCTTGAGAACTGGTAAATTGGGCTATTTGTGATTGATTGATTAATGTAATCAATCAGGAACACATAGTCCATATTAAATATATATTTTGACAGAGATCTATTCGATTTCAATGTCTGAATCGATGTTATTTGACTTTATTGCAGACGTAACTGATTTTGAATATTTTATTGTTTTTTTTCTGCTTTAATTAATGCACTAGTTCATTAACGATTTAGTTAAGAGAATAAAGAGTTAGGTAGCACTTCAATATAATAGTGGCTGTTATAGATTTTAAAAGGTAAAGGTACAATAATCTGAGTGACGGGGCCCGATAGGGCCGAAGCCTGCCGGGGTAGCGGGATCGTCCGAAAGGGTTACCGCTGCCCTGGAACATAAAGGGCTAAGGAAGGAACACGGGTGGGTTTTAGTCAGTAAGAGTCAGACACTCCCTTCCGCTTCACCCAGAGCGGGAGGGGTCATTTGATGATTTCCCACCCAAAAAAAAGGGTACAATAATCTAAGTAAACAATAGTAAATAATATTTTCTGTACAGGTCCAGAAAGACATCATCATGTGTGAAAGATTCAGACACTAATCTACATGGTCTTCACATGATCTGACCAATGTTATGTCTGGACATTATAACAGACTGTGAGCTCTGATTTTGTTTCAGACTTTCTTCTCAGAGTAGTCAGATAGGAAACGCCGACCTCATCCACTTTTTAATATATGACTGACGTTTAAAAGTGTTTGTACAAACCTACTTTCAGAAATAAAATCATTTATCACTCAAAATCAAAGGTCATTTATTCAAATTAGGCTGAGAATCTGCACTTTTTAAACGTCAAATCACAAAAGACAGTCCCCCAAAAACGCCCGCCCTTCACCACTTCCTAGTGCTATCGCTGGGAAGAAGAAGTGGCGCAACAAACTCACCAGCAGCACAGCTGTCTGTTCAGTTAGAAAATACTTGATACTTGATTGTATACAATACTAGGTGTTAAGTAATTAACATTACAAGGCACAAATTAAATTAGTTGTCATATGTCAGCTAGCAGATGCTTTCTAAATGACACGCTAGCATGTCATTTAGAAGGTTTATAGTATTGTTTTCATACAGTGTGCTTCAGAATCTAAAATAGGTATAAAAAGCTGTATACCTTCCCATCTTTTTAATTACCAACTACCTAATCTATGAACAATTGACAATCGCCGCTTGACTTCCGACCTCTGTGCCTTGTAATGTCGAGTACTTCATTATGTCTGATAAAAGGTGACGTTCGGCCAAAAGGTGCTATGTTCATAGCATTCGGTTAAAAGGTGCTATTTCTAACGCTCCGATGCGCGTTCCCACGTTTGGATATCGATAACTTGCGTGTGATGTGCGGATTTTATTAGCTTTGAAAGATGTATTAGATTGTCCATAAGTGGTGTAATAGTTTTGCAGGTCGATAAAAAAACAAAAGAGTTTTATGAGTAGTGATATCGTATCATCTATGTCACACGATTTATTTACTAAAGTCTAGAGATAGAGATGTTTCCTCGACCTGGTTACTTCAGTATCAATTTATGTTGCTGGCGTACTGGTACACATATTTAAAAAACTGTTTTTTTCATGCCTATCCGATTCTCCTTAGTATTTATGACAACATAGTCTTTAGATAGAAAAGAGGGATCTCCATTAACAAGAAAGAAAGAAGAAAAATACGTTTATTGCGGTAAACATGACGCAGAGAAAGAACACTAACACAAAAAAAGTAAGTTTGAGGAAAATATGCTTCACATCCACGCAAAACGGCCATCGCTCAGTATATAATGCTAAAACCATATGTGTGACTGAGCGGTGGTGGCCCAGTGATAACGACCACGACTTACGAGTTGCAGGTCGTAGGTTCGAACCCAGTCAGGCGCTTCACTTTGTGTAAATTCAAATCACCACTGCTCTCAAAACGATGAAGGAAAACATCGTGATGAAACCGGCACGTCCTGGAACCAAAAATTTGAAGACATGCGACATATATCAACCCGCACTGGGCCCGAATGCTGGATTACTGCCCACTCCCTCTCACTAAGAGGAGGTCTGTGTCCCAGCAGACGAAACCTTAGTGGGCTGATTATGCGAGACAGAGCCCCAGCGCTGATTTTCAGCGACATCCGTTTCCTGATCTCACCATCATATTCCCTAGTGAGAATGTATAATAATTTCATCACTGTGTCTATGCATCTACAACAAGCAACATCTGTTTCAAGCCCACTGGTCCCTTTTTCTCAAAAATCAGCATGAAATCAAAACCCACAACACGTACACTATAGCCCAGAATGACATCTAAAAATTGCAAAATCACGTCTCCACAGTTTACTAAACCGTCGTCACAAAAAAGGTGTCACTCAAAATTAAAGACAAACAAACAAAAACGCCTCACAGACACAGACATATACACAGATACAGTAAACAGTAATTATCACTGTGACAAAAGACGAAGGGTTATTGGACAAAGTGGTGAAAAAAACTTGCGGTTACCAAAACAATGGTTCTTGGAAACTTCTGGGGCGTATTGTCTCGAAGGATTGTTAATTTTTGGGATCTGTATACGGGGTGATTTGATTTTAGGAAAGCAGTACTATCGCCAAAACCTATATCTGAGGGGCAATTCTCGTAATTTTAAGAACGTTCACAGTCTGATCTCAGTCATCAATCTGTCAAAAAATACTTCTAATTTCCCTACATTTTGACAAATTTTTGACGTTTGTTCGTCGCCGAGATGAGACTGCGCCTACATTTTGAAGATTTTAAATGACTAGAATTGCCCATCTGACCATTGCAAAAAAAAAATCTCCCGTGCACATGATGAGCACAGCTGCGTCCGTAAGTACAACCAAAGGATCATTATTAGGTCGACTAATTAATAATATGCGCTGCAAGCATGAATAGTCCTTACGGTGGTCAGGTATAGATTTTGGCGATAGTATATAAATGTAGCTGTAGCAATAGAACTTACTATGAGCGGAATGCACTGTTTCTTAGATGATTCGCTAACGTATTCCTGATTAGCTATCTAGATGAAATTCTTTCAAAAATACTGTTTAATTTCAGGAACAGTAAATTACCTATTGCAAAGGAAATGCTTGAAAAGTGTTAGCTGTAGCAGAAGCTGAGGATATTATTAACAATTAAACAAAAAAAAAAAAAAACCTAAAAAAATAACCTAAAACTCCACTCAAAGATTAGGAAGCAGTTTGAAGTAAGTATACAATATTCGTATAAGTTAAGTCATTTAGAAGATCATAATATTGATATTTCAAACGTTCACGGTTTTCTCTTCAATATCTAGGTATCTGAGATTATCCACCCAATAACTACCTATATTTTTTTATTGTGTACCTCCAACATTCAAACATGCTGTATCTTATTTCCTGTCAGATTCAAATGCTAAACGCCTCGCGCATGCGCCCCTGCTGGTCCAAAAAAAACTTCATAATGTGTCATAAATATTCCGTAATCTGTCAAGAATGAGATTTTAGACTATCGTGAAGGCGTCTCATGAGGATACAACCCTTTTTTTGTAAAAAAAAAACTGCAAACTATTTTGAACCTTATCCCCTTGTATTAAGATCTTGTCATATTTTCTAAGTTGCAGAAATCAAATAAGCGTTTTTGAACCTTATTATCAGGAAGTAGGATCGTAAATTCCACTCCTATATTTTTTGGCCGGATTAGCTTCCATGAATGAAATCATTGTGGCCACTTGATTTTTGTGTGAAATCCGTCTATTTTGATATTTCAATACGTGTGTAGTTTTCTGTGGTCCATTATTCGATTATTTCCGTAGTAGTTCCATTTGAATGACAGAAGTCAACTGTGTTTGGAGATTATCTACCCGCGCAAGTAAGTCAGTTGATGCCTTCGTCCTACGTGAGCGGCAAAGGCGATACTAGACGATACAATAGTGATTTAAATGACGACAGGACGAACTAAGTGGTTTTTTGGTCTGGCCGGGTGATGCCAGACCGAAGGTCATCTATTATGCACCTATGGACGAAAGTCTTACAGAAGTTTTTTTTTTAGAAAGAGATGAATAAATAGAACAACAATTGTTTTCATGTCCAAAATTACCAACTTAACAAATTAGTAACAATATTCACTGTCACTAATAATAATATAGACAATGGAAGGCACAAGATCAGCAAAGGTTGTTATAGGTCGGAAAAACAAACAAAAAATGCGCGTGCAGCACCCGAGACGCGATAGAAAAATAAAAGATATTTAGTGTGAGATACAGAGAGAGGTATATCTTTCTTCTCTCTTATGTAACGAAATGTGCCTAAACGTAACGTGCCCTTGAAATTTCACTCTTAATTATTGTCCAATTATCTAATCGCCGCCTAAGAAGTTTAAATTGAATAAAGTATTTTTAGTTTTTTTTTTTTGTATTTTTCATCTCTTTTTTTTCTTGTCTGTTTGAAGACGCGTGTACATAAATGGTAAAATAAATAAATAAAGTATGATAGAAAGTAAAGCAGCGCGTTATCGCCTTAGCGTTTCACCTAGGACATGCGCCTGCGAACTGATTCAATAATATAGACTGGTCCAACAATGTAAGTGGGCGGGCTGGAGACTTGTCGCTACTTACAGCAATAACAAGCCTTAATCCGCTCGAATTATTGCCCCACGATGCCCTAAATTATCGCTTTATCAGCCCTATTCCGAGTATCGTTGTTGGACATATCTGCAGCCATCGATAAATCTTGATTATGATGCATTATGGCTACTGCCACAGTTCTACTTATTACCTCGTTAGGAATAGATGTTGTTGGTCATAATATTACCTTAGGTTTTGCATTGGAGTAAGGAAGTGATGTTATATATTATTACTTTTCTCCTTTGGTGTCAAAGTCAAAGTCAAATCATTTATTTCAAATAGGCACATAAAAGGCACTTTTGAACGTCAAAAATTAAATTAAAATAAAATTGATTCTACTCACCCCTTCCATAAGGTAGTTTTCGTATGGAGAAGAATGAGCAAAAAACTCCACCGTTACTCTTTTAAAATGTTTTACAATATTTTGCATACATTAATTATATAATTATACGTGAAGACGATGCATCTAAAAATAAAATTACTATGTCACAATAGGTAAAATAATTAAAATGGATTAATGAAACCATGACATATCAATTAACTATGTGTTAGCTGCAACTTCAGACGAGTGACCAACCCTATATGTATAAGCCAGCGGAAACCGGCGCGCACTCTCTTTTGGCTGGCAGACGTGCGCTCGTGAACTTCGACTTAGGATATCGTGTCATATAATTTTGTTAAAAATATTTTGTAAATTATTAAAATTACTCTTGATATTGTTGCTTATATTTTTTTTAAAGTAAAATCGATTTAAATACCCAAAATATGTGATAGATACATAATGCTCACATATTTACAAACATTCTAAAAGTAGACGATTTTCATAAATAAATAAAGAGTAATACGTCCGGGTGTGCAGGGGGACTATTTAGATGCCAGAAAAACAAGGACCCAACCATTAAAAAGGGTTCTTGGCAGCAATATTTACACTAAGCTATCATCATCATCAGCCTATAGCAGCCCACTGCTGGACATATGCCTCTCCTATTGCACGCCATTCAACTCGATTTTCGGCAACTCTCATCCAGGCAGCTACCAGCCATCATAAGCTATACCGCCTGCAAAACTGCATACTGCATAAAGACGTGGCTATTAATGTGCCAAAGTGTGTTATTAATTAATAACAGCCATACGGGTCGATCGATCAGGTTAAGTTACGCTTGCTGCGGTTGGTCCGTGGATGGATGACCATCTTCACATACCAAGACCCCTCCGTGCCTCGGAAAGCACGTTAAACTGTTGGTCCCGGCTGTCACTCGTGGATCTTTGATAATCGTTACGGGTCGTCAGTAGCCCGAAAGTCTGACAATCAGTTTTACTAAAGGGTACCCATAACTGGATTGTGTAGGTCAGATAGGCAATTACTCCATGTAAATTACTGGTATTCAGCTGCATCCGGTTAGACTGGAAGCCGACCCCAACATAGTTGGGAAAAGGCTAGGTCGATTTGATGCATTTGTTTGGTCTAAAATGACCTTTAGGTATGTTTATTCTGAACCCAAGCAAAGACACTTTTCACTCAAGTACATAAACTTACCGCTAAGTGAAATGAGAGTCAGTTACGGAAAGCCAAGGTGGTGCGAAAAATAATTTATATTTTAATAAGATGAAACTCAACACAGTATCGCCGAGTTTATTTGTGTAACTAGTCTGCGGTGTGACAACTGTACGGTAGAAACAAATTGTTTAACTGTTGTACGCTGACGAATAGTCTTGATACTTTACTAGAATAAAGGTGAATTTTCTTGAAAACTATAGTACATTTACAATAGCATTAGAAAGAAGTTAAAAAAGGTTATTTTTAATGCACACTTTGTAACAAAAATACAATAAACATTGTTACATTATGATAGACGCCGAATTTATTATGATCTATTTTTACAGCAGCTGTGTGACAGCTGCTGTAAAAATAGATCATAATAATATGTAATAATAAAAGAAGCAGGGATGAACAATACTTGGAACGTTATTCGTTTCACTATAATTCTACCGAATTTTATTTTAATTAAGGTGGATGCGCTGCAGTAGCCCGCGAAATCAGACGAATTCGGAGCAATTCTAATTTAAAGGGATGTATTGATGATTTTTAAGGTTAAACTTGTATTATTGCCTACATATTTCTTATTGTTGCGCATCATATTATTTTTATTAAGATATAACCTTACACTGACCTGCAAATTGCAAAAAACGCAAGAAAATTAGAATTTAAGCATCTCCCTTAAAATTGTTTTATCATAACTTTGAAATAAAATGTTTTGCATTCCTGCTTCTACGAGCTTCTTTTTTCTAATGCTATTATAAATGGACTATAGATGCATTGGAAAAATGATCCACCCAAAGAGGAAAAATATGAGTTGTAGGCTCGACGACATATTAAGCTATACATTTCCAGTATAAGCTGACTTCTCATAGTACCAAAGCCGAACACGAGGTCAGCTAAAACTGGAAATGTATTGCATGATATTATGTTGTCGTGTGTACTATACAAATTAATGAATTAAGTTTATCGACTTATTCCTGTCACGGTGAAAGATGTAGTATATTTTCTCGAAATATCGAAACACTGTTGGTATTCTGGCCCTGAATCATTTACAACTTTTTCTGACACCTAGGGGAATAAACCTTTCAGTCATTACAGCTGCCTAATTCTGATCATGTCTAGATCTTATATCCAGACAGGAAGCTACTGCAAGCTACTGCAAGCATTGATTATTGACTGTCAGTAATCTAAACTAATATGCAAAGCTGCTATGACTCAAAAGCATTAGGTTTAATAAATGTTGAATACTACTCAGCTGCCTGTTTAAGTAATAAGCCAGCTGTTATAAATCATTTTTAAAGTATCAAAACTTTATATCCTCCTACAAAACGAATATCACTGCGGTTACATGAACATTAGCAGTTACCGCGGAAGTGTAAAAATGTAATCTATTTTAAACATTTGTCGTGCTTACCTCCCTGCGCCGGCGGCGTAATGATACGCTGAACTAGGCTGTGGTTTATTACGGTTTCGCGGTTTGTCTAGTATCGTCGCAGGAGTTCAGTTGTTGGGGGTTAATGTTTTCTAGTTATGGAGCTTGTGGCTCGCAGAATGTTGTTTTAAGTTTGTCGTTATGGTTGCTTAAGAGCGTTGAATGTCACAATAATGTCATTTGTTGAAAATGTTGCATTCATACATGTGCCAATGTAGCTGAAAAATCACACAGTCGAAGTTATAAATAGACGTTTAAAATTCAATAATGGCGCCGATTCCCTTGTTCAGAAACTAAACTAAATTTAAGTTCAGTGTATCTTTTTCTTTCTATTTCATTAAGAAAAGGACAGAAGACGTTCATATTTTAATTTGCCAATTTTTTAATCAGAAGGCCAATTCTCATAATTCAAAACGTTCAAAATCTAGTCGCAGTCTCATCTCGGCGACAAACAAATGTCAAAAACTTGTCAAAATGTAGGGAAATTAGAGGAATTTTTGACAGATTGAGACTGAGATCAGACTGAACGTTCTTAAAAATTACGAGAATTTCCCCTCAGGTCTAAACTGTCTATGGAGTTTCTTAATTTCGCCTTCGGCGCGGGAGATATTAACGTGCACAAGTGTAAGCGCACACAGGTGCAAGAGAGTACCCTCACTCTCATAGTCCGATGACTGCTGAGCGTGTGGGGTCCTAGGTTCGATTTCCAGGTCTGGCAAATTGTTATTGGGTTTTTACGTTAGGAATTTCTTAGTTACAGCCCGGTGCCTCGGAAATCACGTTAAGCCGTTGTCTTGCGCCTGATCTCTCTCCGGTCGTGTGATCTCTCCCCGGTGGTGTGATCTCTCTCCGGTCGTGTGATCTCTCTCCGGTGGTGTGATCTCTCTCCGGTCGTGTGATCTCTCTCCGGTCATGTGATCTCTCTCCGGTCATGTGATCTCTCTCCGGTCGTGTCAGTTTCAGCTATTAAAGAAGTTGAAAGAACTTGCGCAAAAGGCAGTTAAAATCTAATCTAAATTATCTAATTGACGGTTGTCAATCTCAATGTCCAACATCATCGTAGCACTAGCATTCCTTCTGATATCTTAATCAAGACCAGACATAGTACAATTTCATTATTACAATTAACTTATCATAAACCAAGCCATCTTCACACGCCGTGGTATATGCTAAAGATTTTATAACTTCCTCTTTTAAACCAACAAACGCACCATTTTCACTTAACCCCTCACCTACCAACCAACTCTCCTGTTTTATCCAATTTTGTTCCTTGTAAGGAGGAAGGGAAGGTCAGGTTAGGTTGGTTTTAGATTTTGGTGCTAACAGAAGTAATATCGCGGTCTATCAGTCATTAATATCGTTAACACCATCATTTTCCCGTGTGAAGACGTCACATGAAGGGGTTAATGTATTTTAAGGAATGTCTTTGGATAGGATTTTGATACTTAGGATTGACCTTTATAATATTTGTTTATTTGTGGTTAATCTTAGAACGGAACGGGTTTTTTCATCTGACCAATTCCCGCAATTAAAAACGCTCAAAATCTAGTCGAATTCACATCTCAGCGACAATCAATGTCAAAAATTTGCCAAAAATGTAGGGAAATTAGAGGTATTTTTGACAGATTGAGACTGAGATCAGACCGAACGTTCTTAAAATTACGAGGATTGCACCTGTGGAATTTTTCAAAAGGAACTCGGTATTTGGAGTCTCGATTTGTGCCCGGTCGATGGTAAAAGGTTCGATCCCTATCACATAACACATAACTTATAACAACAACAACTCAACTCAACTTGTTATTTTTTTTTTTGTGTGTTTATGTTCTTTTTTATGCGTCATGTTTGCCGCAAATAAATGCATTTTCTTTCTTTCTTCTTTTTCTTATAACTGTCAACATTGTGGGTGTACTATAGGTGCACTTCTGCCAAACCCTTCGAGAAATACAGGCGTGATGTTGTGTTATGTTATCTTAGAACGAAAAATTGGTTATTGATTTGTCGTTTCAGCTTTACATGGCGTTCTTAACAAACTTTAACTGTGGTTAGTGGAATCCTTAGTATGCATAATCAGCCCATTAAGTTCCCTCTGCTGGGACACAGGCCTCCTCGGTTTGAGAGGGTGGGTTGTAATCCACTACGCGGGCTCAGTGTGGGTCGTTAGATGTCACACGTCTTTGAATTTTGAGACATGCCGGTTTCCTTACGATGTTTTCCTTCACCGTTTTGAGAGCAGTGGTGATGAAATAATTTACACAAAATAAAGCGCCTGCCTGGAAGGAGAATAGGCAGGCTTTTGCCCTGCATTGGAACATCACAGGCTTATTATAATAATAAAGCGCCGGACTGAGTTCGAACCTACGAACTCGAACTACCAACTCGTGAGTCGCGACCGTTACCACTGGGCCACCTCTGTTTAATATGTATTCATTTATCAAATTCAAATAATTTATTTGCTTGAATATGGGTGGTTACATGAGGTGATACATAATTACAAGTTCTTTAAGCCATATCCTACCTTAATAGGTGTGCAAATATCGAATATAATAAAATATAATATACACATACATAAACACAAGCCTTCTTCCCATGGGGTTAGGCCTGGTTAGGCAGAAAACTACAGAAAACGACACCTGCTACGATCCTTACACAATACTTTGGACTCGTTTATGTTCACAGTCACACATCACACGGTTGTGAGAAATATGAATTATATTAATCCAGGATTTCATTACATAGATGACATTAAACATTATCTATACCATATATTGACATTTCTTAATTATTATAATTTTATTATCATTATATATTAAAAAAATAAATATTTATCCAATATATGAATTTTTTCATTTAATTACTATTTTCACAAGCTAACACTAATATATACTATATACAATTATATACAAGTATATAATACGAGAAAATATAGAAAAAGGCAGGAGCTCATTGGGCATCAAAAAATTCGTCCGCATCACTCAATGGGATAAGTGCCCAAAAGGCTGGCAGCATTACCACGTTGGATGGCAATGCTGATTCTTTGGGCTAAAAATAGGCCAGCCTTCTTCTGATATTGAAGTATTATTAACTTACTGAGATCACTGAGGTGTTAGTCAAGCACGGTAGACACATGAGTCTGATCTAGGTATCAGCAGAAGTAATGCATATATGGCAAAATGGTTTAACCTAAATGCTATTCAATTATAATAATTATATGTATTAATATTAGATTTTTTTTTTTTTTGAGGATGGGAAATCATCAAATAATTCCTCCCGCTCTGGGTGGAGCAGGAGGGAGTGTCAGACTCTTACTGACTAAAACCCACCCGTGTTCCTTCCTTAGCCCTTTATGTTCCAGGGCAGCGGTAACCCTTTCGGACGATCCCGCTACCCTGGCAGGCTTCGGCCCTATCGGGCCCCGTCACTCATGCTGACATCTCTTTGAGGCGCGCGTGGAACACATACACGCCGTCCAGCACGGGCCTGGTCCTGATCGGACGGAGAGTTACCCATTACTCTCCGCCCGCAGGCCCGCGCCTACGGTGGCCGGGAGTCGTCCCGCGGCTCCCGACGCCCGGAGCGTCTCCCGCGGCGGCTGAGGCGTGAGGTGCGTTCCCTAATATTAGGTATTAAACCGTATTCACAAACGTCTCCGTGATAGGTAACTGTGTTAACTGGAAACACTATCCTTGTTGAGACACGTCTGTCATTCTGTGTAAAATGACAGATGTAATTTACTTAACTGCTTCGTTGGTGTAGTGGTCGCTAGAGCTACTGCTGAGCATGAGATCCTGGGTTCGATGCCCGGGTCGGGCAAACCGTTATTGGGTTTTTCCATCTGGGATTTCTTAACAGCAGTCAGCTAGGAAATGTCGGCGCCATCTAGTTTGAAAATATTGACGTGTAAAAGTGTCTTAAAAGATCTACTTACGGAAATACACATTTATTTCAGCCCGGAGTCTGAATTTGTGCCGAGTTGATGACAATAGGAACCCCTATTACGTAGGATTTAAATATAACTGGCGAAATGTGGGTGTATATATGCTATAGGTGCACCTCTGCCCAACTCCTCGGTGAATGCAGTCGTTAAAAAAAAAAATGTATATAAGTAGTTTATCAGCCATCTTGTTACCATAACACAAGCATTAGGTTGCTTAGCTTGGGACTAGATGGCGCTGTGTGAAATGTCCAGGGATATTATATTATATTATACAGGGTGGCAGGGACATCGACGCGCAACCTGTTACCATGGATTCAGCACATGATTCTAAACACCCCCACGTCAATAGATTTCATCGGTTATTAAAAAAAAAGTTAGCTGTTCTATACATTTTGACTGCGTACGTATTGCATTTTCCTATAAAACAGCAGATTTTTTTTTTACCGACAGAAAATTTCTATTACTACGGGGTCTAAAATTATGTGCTTAATTCATGGTTACAGTTTGCCGGTCGATGTCCCTGCCACCCTGTATTATGCATAAGTAATTTACTTAAGTTATTCCTTTAATTCTACAGATTAAAAGCGTGGCCCCTAAGACATTTTGCTAGACAAAAACTAAGCATTACCGACCGACCTGTCTGTCAGAATGCATACACCAATTAAGAAGTTTTTATAAAACTATGCAACTGCATACATTTTTTCTCATCTCAAAGGTCATTTTTTCCCAATAGGTAGGTACTATGTATACTGACATCATCCAATTAGGAATAACTTTACCAAGAAAACATCATCGCACCGTCATTTTGGATCACGAATAAAGTTGTGGCCTAATTACAAAAAGGTTTCGCATAAAATAATGTAATTAGTTTTTTGTGATTGAAGGATTGAGCGAAAAAATCAATTTGGTTCGCACTCGTGCCAAATCGGAGAGGTCGTGTTTTCGGGTTAAAAGAATTTTAAGGATAATTATTTGGTTTTTTTTTTTGCTTCGTTTTTGTGGTGACTGTCTTCTGTTTTAGCATCCGGATCTGGATTTTTAATGGTGACATATTTTTGATTAACACTGAGCAAGGGTATTTTTTTATGATTCATTACCATATCATCGCCCTTATCCCAATTTATTTGGGGTCGGTGTAACTTGTCTTTTTCTTGCGTACTTCTCTATTAGTCGTCATCTCGGGTGCCACTGCCTTTTTAGCCATATTATCTTTCATAACATCATCATCCATCGCTTCTTTGGTCTTCCTCTACTCGTATAACCATCCACATTCATACTTAATTAGAATTTCTGGTTTAAGTATTCAAATAATCAAATCTCAGGACTCAATTTCTAAGTGGCACTAAAAATTGCCATCCATGGGAAGGTACTTTTTGATCTATTTGTTTACATTTTTATCAGATACTTTTGAAACAGATCATAGTTACTATAGTTAGTTAGTTTAAAAGTTGTTGAAATACATCAACAGGTACTACTGTACCTGTTGATGTATTTCAACAACTTTTAAATAGGTCTCTACTAGTCCTTAGTTCTATTAAAATCAATCGATTATCTATGAATGTGATATTTTTTGTTCAAAACCTCTAGGCGAGCTGATAATAGGTGGGATAAACCAAGGCATTTATCTGAGAGACAATTCTCATAATTTTAAGAACGTTCACAGTCACAAGGCCAACTCTCGTAAATTAAAACGTTCAAAATCTAGTCGCAGTCTTATTTTGGCGACAAACAAATGTCAAAAACTTGTCAAAATATAGGAAAATTAGACGTATTTTGACAGATTGAGACTGAGTTCAGACTGTGACTACTGTGAGCGTTCTTAAAATTACGAGAATTACCCCTCAGACTATGAACGTTCGTAAAATTACGAGAATTGCCCGTCTGATCTCAGCCCTCTCATCTCATTGTATATCAGGAATGAAAGATTATCTTACAATTTAACTGGTTGCTACTGATTACCAGCTGCATCCGGTCCAGCATCCATTTTACATGGAGCGACTGCCTATCTGACCTCTACAACCCAGTTACTGGGTAACACGATACCCCTTGGTACGACTGGTTGACAGACTTTTGGGCTTCTGACTACCCGGAACGACTGTCAAAGATCTACGAAAGACAGCCGGGACCAACGCGCAACGTGCTTTCCGAGGTACTGAGGGGTCTCAATATGTAATGGAAGGTCACCCATCCACGAACTGACCGCGGCAAGCGTAGCTTAACCGTCTATCCTGTAGCTGTTATCATTAAGAAACGAGAAAAAAAAATTTGACCGAGTTGGTTGACTGGTAGAGAATGCCAAAGGCATAAAGTCCGCCTTTGTACTTTTTTGTGCGAACAGTTTAAATCTATATCTATTATTACTTATAATAAATCTGTAGAAGTGAAAATTCTGTAAATTGAAAATATCAAAAAAATAAATGGCAGGGGGTGTTACTAGACCGACACCGAACCCAAAAATGTGATTAAAAAAATTTTTGTCTGTCTGTCTGTCGGTCTGTCTGTCTGTCTGTCTGTCTGTCTGTCTGTTTGTTCAGGCATCACGCAAAAACTACCGGTTCGATTACGTTGAAACTTGGTATAATTATTCTTTAATATCCTGGGCACCACACTGGGTACTTTTTATCCCGGAAAAGTATATACAATAAAAAACAAACTTAATTTTGCGGTTCGATCCCTAGATCCGATTACTGTACCAACCGCAAATAATAAGTTTGTCGTAGGTTAGGTCACACGCAGTGGAGTTCATTTTTATTCCTTTTACTTTTTAGAGTTATTTAGGTTTATTTTTATATAAGTCGTAGGTATAGATTTTAATTTTAAAGTATAGGTAGTATATTTGATAGTGTACGTAGTGACCGTAGGTTATTTTATAATACTATTAGGTAGGATTAGTCATTCGTATAGATATTAGTTTTTAGGGATTTTGCTTATTTATTGAGTTTAGTTATCATCAGAAATAGGTTTATTTAGGTAGGTAGGTATTTTATTTTCTGTTATTGAGTTTTTTTTTTATTAGGTAGGTACTTAGGTAAGGATATCATATAGGTACCCTCTTAATCACCACTAATGAGACACAATTGGTTTTCTATTGTAATTAGCCACAAAGGGCCCGCGAGATAGATGGCATCCTGGGGAAGCACATACATTTTATCCTGTTAGCACGTTCCCGTGGGATAATTTCCGACATCCACGCGGGCGAAGCCGCGGGCAGAAGCTAGTAAATAAATAAACAAAAACATTCTTGGCAAATCGCACAAACCACGGTGAAAGAAAGAAAAATGCGTTTATTGGCATTACACAAAATGAATACACCTTAAAACTATAAAAACAGAAAACAAAGACGGTGCCTTCGGTGCCGAAGTAGTCCAAAATCATTTGGGTCCCAAAAAAATATAACTCGATCAAGTAATTACGATGGAACCAAAAAGTTGTTTATAATTTGTGGATCATTAAGGTTTTCACGAACAGCTACCGGACTCTTTATTAACATTTATTTTTTCACTTAAAAATCATGATCGACTGCTGTTTTATCAACTTTGAGCGAATTAACTTTTTTTGCTGACTGTGCTTCCTCGGTTTTTTAGTTGTTTATAATTTTGTGTTAGCGCTAGGTAGGTAAGATTCACCTTTGATATAATTTTATTTTGTGCAATGAACTTGAAATTATTTTTATTTTGTGTTTAATTATTTCTGTTTTTGCTTTTGGTTACTTTTGTTTCCTGCTGTTATTTTTTATAGCGTGTTTCTCATCATCATTAAGAATAATTGACTGGTCCATTGTTAAAAAATAAATTAAAAAAATTATGATATTTCATGCGTACTATACACACGGCTACACATCAAGCTATGCAAAACCAGTATTGGCTGACTGTTCACTGTGAGAAAATATCACTCAAAGTGAGGCCAAGACAAACTGGTTTTGTATAGCTTGACGTGTAGCCGTGTGTACCAAAAATTCGAAGACATTATTGTGAGATCTACCAACCCGCATTGGGCCCATGAGTTGGATTACAGCCCACTTCCTCTCACAGGGGCGAGGCCTGTGGTCCAGCGGGGAACAGTATAGGCAGATTTTGATGATGATGATGCTTAAGGTAACTTGAATATTTACCATAGTAATTTGAACATTGGTCCAAGTAGGCAGCGCCTGTATCTTGGAGGCCTGAGTTCCGTTATCTTAAATTTTAATTCGAGACATGTTTGCGTTAACTTAAATATATTTTCAGGATATCTAAAAATGGATAGAATACTTAATTAAACTGTGTTTAATGTTGAAGGTAGCAACGTAAGTTACTTATCTTAGTAGGTACAGTTCATTATTCTGTTTAGAGATGCAGGATACAGATCCCCTGTAGGTTATAGCTTGCCAAAACATTAACTAGAATATAAATGTATCGCCCTGCAAACATTCTGTGTACTAATTATCTTAATGTATACTTAACTTTTTGCCTTATTTTTTGCCAAGCGGGTTGCTAATCACACTTAGGTAAGACAATAAGCAATCTACATCCAAGACCTGCGTAGGACGATACTCATTAGTTTGTCAGTCTACTGCTGAGCGGGACCTGTGCAGATAAATCAGTACAATCAAATTACTGAGCCTGGCATATTAGGGTCGGATTACGAGCAATATTGATTAGATGATTTTGTGAAGAAATAAAAATCTGTAGCTGTTTTAACTTATACTTTAGTACGGTACCTACAATTTGAACGTTGCCTTTGACTGACAATAGTCAAATAGCAGCAAGCTTATAGGAAATTGACTTGTTCAAATTATTATGCACAGATGAATAATTACTTTACATCATTTATTTTTTTTTAAATTTAATATTAATTATTTTACATCATTTAAATTTTTTAAAGCAGTCTTAAAATAATAATAAATGTACAAATATGTATATAAAAAAGAAGGTGAAATAATCACAGGGCAACAAAAAATTCGTCCGCATCGTTGTCAACCGGAAAGTGTCCAAAAGGCTGGCAGCTTCGCCACGTTGTATGGCAATGCTGTTTTTTGTTCAAATTAAATTAAAACGTTTTATAGAAATTGACTACCAGTACCCGCGACTTCACTCACGTATACTTTTGACTTTACAAATCAATGAAAACTTGAAGTTTCTATGAAATACTTAGAATGAAATTACTCATAAGAAAACACCTAATTATATTTAGAAATTGATATATACGCGAATTAAACTGAGATTAAAAAGCACAAGTAAGCTGTTAGTCTTTTTTTGGCTGATATAATTATTTCTTAGAATGATAACTTACAGACAGGATTGGTCTACACTGGCTCAAGACAGAGAGGAGTGGAAAGGAGAAAGCAAGGCTTTTGCCCAGCAGTGGGACAAGATAGGCAATACATAAAATAAAATGATGAAAATTGGACGTAGTTTAGCAGAAGGGATTCAACCCACATTCTTCCCAATAACTCTAAAATTGCGTTAGTCTATGTAATACAACTAGACTCATAAAAATATTGGTATATTTGCCCTTATGTGACAATATTTCAAAATATTCCATGTAGAATATCATTGCAGCAATACACACCTAAGCTTAAAATCTCGACAACTTAAAAATTACATTTTGTGGGTTTGAATCCTTTCTGCTAAACTACGTCCAATTAGCCACCACTCAGTGGATTCCAAATGGCAGGAAAGAGATGGCAGGATGAGCTGTACTCCTTCTTAATAGGCCCACAATCGCAGCAGACCGGGGCAAGTGGAAAGAGGTAAGGGATGCATTTGCACTGCAGTCGGACAATACAGGCTTATAATAATAATATGATAAATCCAACAATTAACAAGGAACAGATAATACCTATCACCACCCTCACCTCAGCTAATGTCTCGAACTAATTGTGTACAATAAATCTAAGCTGTAAGCGCGTTCGTTTCAACTTCAATATGTTAACATTTCGCGAGGCACAACGTGCGAACGACCATAGCTCATCCGATGCTATCATTTATCATAACTTCACTGCTTGTAGGGTGCCCATGCGCAGGAAAGTGAAAGAATGATTTAATAATAAGTCAAAATAATAATTATTTGCTTCTTGTTAAAATTAAGTAGTTTAATTTCAAACTAAATTAAACTGTTTAATTTTCTTGATTACTATTTAACAATATAGGTGGTGGTTATAGGTGTCAATTCGAATCACCTGGCTTTTTCTGCCTTCTGTTTTCCAAAATTCTTACTGTTTTCGTCATATACACCGTTAAATTTTGTTTTTCCAAAAAAACCAAAAATTAGTTGATCCTAAGTTATGCGAACATAAATCTATGGATCAACTGATATTTTTTTTCACGATTTCAGGGTTGGTCCCGTAGTAAAAGTTGTTCATAATGATGAGTATAATGACCCCTTTTAAGGATTGAAACGATCAAAATTTAACGGTGTTTATATTTTATTTTTCGTCACTTCAGTTTCATTCTTTCTTTTATTTATTTTTATTGCCGAACGGGCCTGCTCTTGACCTCGATCACGCCTGATAGAAAGCGATGGATGAGGTCCATGATGGAACGAGCGTGCCCAGAAGATGCCTGTTCACTCTTGCTTTGATTTGAAGACAGACGGGCTAAATGTGGAAGGGAATACAGTATATAATATCTTAATATATATAATTCTTTTGTACGTGTGTTTGTCACCTAACTCCTCCTAAATGGCTGGACCAATTTGGATGAAATTTTGTGTGTATATTTCAATGGTTTCCTGGATGGTCTGAAAACATAATTGGAAACGGTAGGTGGCGCTGCTTTTCCGGGCAGTATGACGTCTGCCGGGTCCGCTAGTGTATATATATTTTCTAGTACAAAATTCAAATTTTCTCAAGAGAACCGAACCAATAAAGATACGCGTAATGTGTATTATGTTCAGTAATTTATATGGCGTACATATTATAGAGTATTCTATTCTAAATATGATAATTCAATAACTTGGTAAAACGTCCGTATGAAAATAAAAATACTGATCTTATCCCAGAACAACTCTCCAACATGGCCAAACTATCTAAATTATGATACGCGAACCGATTTACATACGTTATTGAGTGTGAGTCGCTGACACACTGCCTGCCCTCCGTCGGCACAGCTTGAACATATTATTGATGTACCAGACCATAAGTACAGGATGTGTGTTTGATACCATGCTCGGTTTAATTTGTTTTAGTTATCCTGTGGTATATGGTAACTGGGCTGGGCTAGGAAGACGGACGAAAAAAGATTGAATGCAGCGGAGATGAGAATGTTGAGATGGATGTGTGGAGTGACGAGAATGGATAAAGTAAGAAATTAGTATATAAGAGGAAGTTTAAAAGTGGCGCCAGTGACAGAAAAGTTGAAAGGAAATCGTTTGTCTTGGTATGGGCATGTGATGAGATGGACGAAACGCATGTGACTTAAAGAGTGATGAATATACATGTTGATGGATGGAAAGGGACAGGAAGGCCGAAAAAAAGATGGATGGATTGTGTGAGGAATGATATGAAAGAGAAGGGAGTGAATGATAGCGTGACGGTTGACAGGGGAGAATGGAAGAAGAAAACGTGTTGCGCCGACCACAAGTAACATGGTACAAGGGCAGGAAGATGATGATATGGTAGGTCTGCCAACCCGCACTGGGTTAGTGCGGTAGATTACAGTCCACTCGCTCTTGATGAGAGGAGGCATATATATGTCCTAACAGTGGGAACATTACAGGCTGATTTTACTATATGGTAGGTGGGACTAGAGAAACTCCCACCACTACCCCCCATCCCCACTATCCCACATTATTAAACGTCTGGACGTATAAAACAAATGCTGGACAAAGGCTTCATCTAGGGAGAAGCCTATGTCCAGCAGTGGACGTCTTTCGACGGAGATAAAAATAATTATATGTATGGCGTTGATTGGAATGGCACAGGCCTTTACCATTCGTATATTCAAGAAGTACAGACGCCAGCAGGGCAAGCTACCCTAAACTGTCAAATTTTCCCAATCAACCTTGAACCTTAATGCTTTAGTGATAAAGTTGAAAATCTATTACAGAAATTTGACAGATTGTAGTAGCTTGATGTGCTGGCGTCTGTACCTTTATCCAGCAAAGCTAAAGTATGGACTGTGGATGATTATGGTGGACAAGCATTAGGCAGAATCGGGCTAGACTAGAGGTACTCATGTTATAATTGAAGTGATATTTAAGTTTTTCGTACCGAGACTAATTGAAAAGCCTCTATAACCATCAGCTGAATGTCAGTCAATGTTTTAAGAGGCTCTCAAATTGGCACTCGAACAGAACTATCAAGGATAACATTCAATCTTTATCTAGCCTTGACCCTCTTGATTTGATATATAAGGTTTTTTACAACATAATACTTTTTATATAAAAGCTTACCTACCGGTTCAAGTTTGCATATTGAAGTGTCTTTACATGATTCTTCGATTTGTTTCGGACCAGAGACAAGGGGTTCATTTATAAACGATGTTTAAATTTAAGTGACATTTTAACTACAAAAATGTGGGGTTAAACAGTCGCTAATCACTACTTAACTTTAAGCAACGTTTATGATTAAAGGGGTAATCAGTCTATAATGTTTCTGCTACAGAGACACAGGCCTCATCTTTGTGAGAGGGAGTGGCCCGAAATCCACCGCGCGGGTCCAGTGCTGGTTGGTTGATGTCCCATGTCTTCGAATATTTGGTTCTAGGACATGCCGGTTTCATCACGATGTTTTCCTTCACCGTTTTGAGAACAGTAGTGATAAAATAATTTACACAAAGTAAAGCGCTTAACTGGGTTCGAACCTACGACCTACAACTCGTAAGTCTCGGCCGTTACCACTGGGCCACCACTGCCCTAAAAAAGCCATTCTCATATTATGTATATTTGTCTCTCCTTAATTTTTAATCCATCCAAAGGTTGTCTTTAAAAGATCGCTCTTAGCGATAAGACCGCCCATTGTGTCACCCTTTATAAAATGTGTTATATTTATGTTCTGTAATTTGTATGGTGTACAATATGGAGTATTCTATTCTATTCTATGTCTTGTTTGACTGCATAGCTCCATAAAAGTACCAGAGACTTTATTCATCCACAATTGATCACGCGGTGAAATTACGAAATTCACTGGATCCTCAAATATACAAACAAGGTAGTTAAATGAGAAACAATGAAAATCATCAATGAGTTTTCTTTGGTATTGTTCTTCGCATCGTTGAGCTCCTTAAGTTTTGAGTTGAGCTGCACAATTACTGACAAATGCGTGCACTAACTGGACAGGTCCTCTCAATTTGTTTGGTTCTTTCCTCAAAAGACAATTTCAGACATCAATCTACATGATTTTCACATGATCTGACCAAGATTATGTCTGGACTTTAAAAGAGACTGTGACCTCTGAGTTTGTTTCGGCCTTTCTTCTCAGAGTAGCCAGAGAGGAAACACCGATCTCATCTAGTTTTTAAAACATGATTGACATGTAAAAGGGCTTGTTTAGACCTACTTACGGAAACAAAATCATTTATCACAGAGCTTTTGCATATTATGCGTTAAAAAAATCGAATACCTATCTTCGATATTTCCCAAAATCCTGAATTTCTAAAACTAACACCCTGTAAGCTTTAAGTAACGTACTCTGCATAAGTACCGTTTGTAATTACGTTGTAGGGAACTTTGTTATACTTACCTTAGCTTAGCAGTTCGCTTCATTTATTACGAGAAACGCTGAGAAACTTAGTTTGTAACTGACGTCTGTATTTCCAGGATGCTTGCGAATACAAGCAGTATTTTAAATCCTGGGATGAGTAACATGGAAATTGTTGAAAGATGCAAACTCTATTAATTTTGATTTGATTTTTTATGACAATAGCAATTGGATGTCATAATGGTTGTAAATAAAAGGCTGAATGCAAAAAAGCACGGTCTACCAGACAAACTTTGGGCTGAAAAAAAATATGGAAATATGTAGGAAAAATGAAAAATCGAATTATGTACCAAAGAAAATATTTTATGTGTAGGTAATTTTTTTTTGTTGATATATTGGCATGTGCTGGCTGACATATGGCAAATAATTTAATTTAATGTTTTGTGTTTCATAATGACAATTACTTACTATTGTATCAGAATCAGAATCAGAATCAGAATTTTATTTGTCAAACATAGGTACATTGGGTTCTTGCATTACATATTTATATAAGTAGGTCGCCATGTTTTGCTATTACAGCATACAAATATTTTAACATAACGATTGTTTAAAAATAACAATCATACTCAATTTAATTACAACACAATTAGTAATATAAAATTAAATTAGGTTTGAAAGATTATAAAAAAATACGAAATGTCATAAAAAGTAAAATAAGTGGGTACATAAAAAATCACAATAAATTTTAAAAAGTCACATCAAATTGTTAAGTCATTTAGAAATTCGTCAACAGTATAATAACATTTTTCTATCAGTAAATTAGTCAGGTTTTTTTTAAATTTTACATAAGTCATTTCCTTAAAACTATCTGGAATCTTATTAAAGATACGAGGTGCCATACCAAGAATACTTTTTTTCATTAATGCTGTTTTGCATTTCACAGTGCTTAATTTATTTTTATATTGGGTACGAAGGGGAACATCTCGTACTGTAGCGACTTTGTCAAATAACTTTACATTTTGTTTTGTAAACAGTACAGTGTATAGAATCAAGTTCTTCTAACTGAACTGACAGCTGTGCTGCTGGAGAGTTTACGCCACTTTTTCTTCCCAGGTAAAGCACTAGGAAGTGGTGAAGGGCGGGCGGTTTGGGGACTGTCTTATTTAATTTTGACGTTCAAAAAGTACCTACCATATTTTTTTTTGGGATGTGAAATGACTTTGCTCATATAACCTGATACGGTGATGGTAAAAATTTCCGGATTTCCTACATTTCCTTTCTTCAAGACATTATTTAGAATGAATTATTATTTCATAGAAACGAGTCTAGGTACCAAACCTATCCACATGGTCAGTTAATTATATTGCAACTGTTAATCACATGTATAATACATGTGCTCCATTAACTTGACACGTAATGCGTTCACGATTGTGTATAATTTGTATAATTAGCGTCAATTAGAGCGCGTCGTGTGGTTCAAATGAGCCACCCTGTGCTTTGTTGTGGCCACCGTGAGAGCATACTGGGTGACTCTGGAACAGACACTGAAGGAACCTCAAAAATACCTAATACATTTTTTTTACTGTTAGAAGTGTGAATCTGCAAGTAATCTTGGTATTTAATTTAATACTCGTGTAAACTGTGAAAAATATACTTGACCAGGCTAAGGCCCACCCGCTGTTATAAATATTTGATGATGATGATGTAAACTGTAAGCTGGTAAGTAAATTTACTCGCTTCGTATAAAATATTCCGTATACAGGAATTAAAATTCAAAACATTTTAATGAAAACAATTTAAAAGCCTCAACTACTTACCCTAATAAAAATATGAAATTTAAATACCATAAAGCCATAACAAAGGCCCAATAAAACCTCTCTAGATACATCTATTAACGAAAAAAAATGGTCTAGACGCCATGTCACCCATTCAAACTTGTTCGAATCCAAATTCGAAATTCGAAATCGTATCGCGTCCTGACGTTTCCGCTACGTGCAGTTTCCGGCGCGCACGCGCACAACGAATCAGTAATCGCGCTTTTACATTCAGAAATGTTATTTTTTCTTTTTTTTTTCACTCCAACTATATGTATCCTGTGTTTTGATTGATGGCACAGTGATAGGCAAAGACCATTACCAGTCGAGCCTCATAGGATCCCGTTGATAAATTGGTTGCTTGTATTCTCTGCGTGTGCGCACAGGGCGTGTTCGCAATTGGTTCCCTGATGTGGAGCTTTGTTGTTGAAATTTTAATGGGTGATTTTTCGGTTGTGTCGGAAGGTGTTAAACATTATTGACTATAAATGTGTATTAAGTTTTTAATAATGTCGTTTATGTCGAAAAACAATCTTTTATTCGTTACCCTTGTTTACATAACTACACCAAAGCACGTGCTTTCGAATCTCACCTCCTGTGATTCTTTTTGCATTTTCATCAAGAAAACTCTGCAATATTTTACCAAGGTGTAACTCACAAATCGTGATCTTAATACGCCGTCAAATATACATTGCAAAACTATACGTAAATCAGTTATTAATATTAAATTATTCAAATAGAACGCGATAGCCCGACGCTGACTTATGTCTCCGCTAGTTAATATGTATCACGTCCGTGATTGGTCGTTGACAGGTGACGTCATCGGCGTACGCGCCAGTGCGGTTGCAAACTTGAATTTTAGTTGCCTATTTAATTTTCATCGGGTATTTTCTTTATGGTTTGACAAGATTTTCCGGTGATACAGGCCATTCTTGATCCATTTAGAGGTAAATGGAAATGATCATTTTGCATAGTTTAGGTTTCCTGTAATTATTGTCCATTGAACTAAAATTCAGGAACTTACAAAAAAGGGTCTTTACATGAAGTAACAATGCGTTTGCTGCTTTTCATGATGCCATAAAACGTGGCGTACTAAAGACATTATGTAAGGCCATATTGTAATTAAATTTTGTGCAAAAAAATTTTTTCAGAGAGATGTAACTAGACACACATTAACTCCAGCATTGTCTTATAATTATTTAGATCACGTATTCCAACCGAACAATCTGAAAATATTACACAATTAATTTAGTATACTCCTTTAATCTGAAGCTAAAACCAAACGCCAAGTACATACAACTAAACCTTTAAAAATAGACCAGACACTACAATACCACCCATAATCTAATAACAATCAGACACAATAATCCACACACACTCACACACACACCCCACAAATATGGCGCTACCTTTAACAACGTAATATAATACGAAGTCTAATTCTAATTCAAGTAATACTCCCGTTTAGTATGCCAGTCGCGATGCGACCGCTGACGATACAGGTCGTATGATAAATACAGAACAATATGATGATCTATATACGAGGTGTACACGAGCGCAGGGATGTATATTGAATAGTTAAATAATGTCGTGCGGGGGGCATAGAGTAGGTAGGTTTGTGGGGTGTGTTTTGTGCCTAAAGGCTTTTGAAGTTAGGATTGGGTGTGTGTTGTTTGTTGTACGATGGATTTGTGTTAATTTTACTTCTTCTAAATATGATTCAGTCATAGGTTTTTAAATATTTGTCAGGGATATTTTTTAATAAATTATTAAAAGCATGAATAATCAAATTCACGGTCATGAAAAATTTGTTAATGATATTATTTTCAATTTTGGGAACAAAAGACATCAACGCGGGCCATAGATATTTTTTTCATAAAATAATAATTTAACAGTTTTTTTTTCCAAGGCTATTGTTATGTCACATTAATACGACTTTAGTCGATTTTACAGAATAACTAGGTTTCAAACTTTCAGAGGCCAGTCACTCAACAATAGTTGGTAGTTTATTTTATGTCTAGTCTCTTTTAACTTAATCTCTGCCAATAAATTCTAAAACTTATTTAAATATTGTATCACAAGTTAGAGATACCTATCTTTATATACGGGATTTCCGGCGTCTGTCGACTGTCGGGCTTGTCGCTAATTTCCACGGAACCCTGATTCACGTGCTGTACCGGTCTTTGGCCTGAGGATCCCTAAATTATATCGTTTTGTATGCCTATGCGGCTGACTGGAATTGTCCAACGGAAACTTAATTTGTGCAGGGTTTTAAATGAGCCTGGGTAGTAGACTTCCTTTACTATAAAGTTATCAAGGCTTGTCAATCTATTTATCTGGGAGTAAAATAATTTAATGTTACATTAAGGCTACCAAATAAAGATAGCCATACTTAGTACGGAATTTAAAAAGAGGATTTTTTAATTATGAAAAAGGGTAGCCAATGAAGTGATGAAGAAAACAATGTTATTCATTTTTATAAAACATATTAGTAAAAAACATTTCCCGTACAGAGATAACAGTAGGAATGAAAAACAAATTATACAATATTGATTTTCTTTTGCCTAAATAATTTAATTTCTATACACCCTCAAAAAAAAAAAAACAGCAATACAGCAAACATAAAAACCTTTTTAGATAAAGCAACTATCCGTATCAACCGCCCCACTCAACATTAGGTTGAGTGGGGCGGTTGATACGGATAGAATAGAATAGAATAGAATACTCTTTATTGTACACCATACAAATTACAGAACATAAATAAGAGTTAATCTCATTAGGTTAAAATTCTAAAAAAGTGCTTTGAAGCCATCATCAACTTGTTTATGATTTCGGCTTAGCATAAACCTGTAGGTATTATCTCTTTGATATCAGTACTGTACTACATATAGCTTCAATTATTTGTCCAAAATTAGAGGAGCAATTCCCGTATTTTGAGAATGTTTTAAATTTGTGTCCTATTTTCTATATGCACATCAAAATCAAAAGTCATTTATTCAAATTAGGCTGAGAATCAGCACTTTTCTAACGTCAAAATTACAAAAGACAATCCCCTAAAAACGCCCGCCCTTCACCACTTCTTAGTGCTATTGCTGGGAAGAAGAAGTGGCGCAACAAACTCCCCAGCAGCACAGCTGTCCCCAGCATCACTTTGGAGGGACACTGGCTTCTAAGATACAGGTACATAAACTTAGTTTAGAAGTCAGGGTTTTCATTCTGGAACACTAACTTAAGCCATTTTTAGACTGAAATAATGTAAATGCATTTATTAAGAAATAAAGATTTTATTATTATTATTATATTATTATTCGTATCTCAGTCTCAATCTATCAAAAATACGTCTAATTTCCCTACACTTTTCCATTAATTGTCGCTGAGAGCAGATTGGTATTCGATTTTGAACGTTTTGAAAGACGGAAATAAGCCTCCCGCAACTATCCGTGTCAGCTGCCCTACTCAAGTTAATAGTGATCTCATTACCTTAGTTGACAGGCAGCCGTGGATCGGTGATCCACATGAATATGCATCCACCGTCACACACAGCTCACGACCACCTGACGCTTTCACCATTTACACCGATTTTTCTCCTTTCTCTAAATAGGGTAATACGATTGGCTGTTGGAAAGCTGATTGACAATGTGTAATTGTGTAGTGGTAGGAAAAGAAATCTTAGGAACTAAGTCGCTGTTAGGTTACGTTAGAAATAGTTGTTTAAAAGAATAAAAAACGGGAATGAATGAAATAAACAGTAATCCAGAATGGACTATGGATTACTGTTTATCTGGCAAAGTTGCGTGTAGTCACCAAAATTATTTTCAGAATACGAATATCAAGTAAAATCTCAGTTACGTTTTAACGGATTAAAATTATTCAGTGCCCTTATACCTGCATCTAAAGTTAGCCAAACCAATTCTTTATACATTATAAGAATCAATGTCATATATTCAGATGTAAGGGGCTTGTGGCTACTTAATAACAGCCGCACAGGTCGATCTATCAGGATAAGCTACGCTTGCCGCGATTGGTCCGTAGATGGGTGATCATCTTTACATACCAAGACCCTTCCGTGCCCCGGACAGCACGTTAAGCCGTCGATTCCGGCTGCCATTCGTGGATCTTTGATAGTCGTTACGGGTCGTCAGAAGCCCGAAAGTCAGACTTACCAAGGGGTATCGTATTACCCAGTAACTGAGTTGTGGAGGTCAGATAGGCAGTCGCGCCATGTAAGTTCCGGTAGACTGAAAGCTGACTCCAACATAGCTGGGTAAAGGCTAGGCAGATGATGATGATGAAACATGATTTAAAAAATGGCATTTTGTAAAATTGTGGCATGATTAAGAGATAGATCGATTGAACAAAATTGAAAGAGTTTTTTTGCACTAAAATAACTCCTACAAAGAAGTAGGTAATTCTGTAAAGAACAGTAATAAATTCCGTTGTCACACATAAGTAGTATTAAAATAATGTGTTGAAGGTTTGCCAATGTTATTGTGAACGTAAACAACCGTGTGTGGTCTTGGCTATTTAGTATGGTCGCCATCACTCCTCCTGTCCAAAATCGCGACTAAGGGATATAGCTTGTAAGGTCGCTAAAAATAACTATCTACAATGTGTGTAGTAACTGCGTTTAAAGATGGCTGTAGTAATATAGTAGTGTCGTTGTAGGCTGTAGTTTATGTGAATACTTGGTACATCAAACAAATGTAAGCTGAATATCTGATACGTGTGTACATATAACATCATACTGAAGAATTTAAAAAAAGTAAAATCAGTTGTTCTTGGCAGCTCTGGACAGAGAGAGCTAGAAGGAGAGTAGGGAGGCCTTTGCCCAACAGTGGGACAGTAATGGCTAATAAAAAAAAAAACAAAAAAAAAAAAACAAAAAAAAACATGAATTATGATTAAGAGACACTGATAGAATATCTCACTTCTCTAATTCTTCCCGCCATTGTCCTATGTTGCTTGGGGTTGGTGAAACGCGATTTTTCTTCCATTTTCGCTTGTGAGTCTTTTTATTTCTAACTAAAAAAAAAACTCGCTATTACACAGACAATCCAAGAAAAATACAAAAAAGAGAAGCTAAGCTTTTAAAAGTACAATAAGAATAAATAACTACAGAGCACAGGCGTAGGAGATGGCCGGATGAGCTAGGTTCCGTCAAAACTGCAAGGAGGACGGGCGGGCTCGCGAAAGAAGGAGTAGCAGAGTAGGCTAGAGAAAAAAAGTACAGAGCTATTTAGATGTCAGAAGACAACACAGGATACTTACAAGACTACAAAAGCACAGAAAAAAACTGCGATAAAAAAATACAGCCAGGCTTCAGTTCCAAAGAAAACAATGCAAATGTGTCTAATTCCAGAAATTGCTAAGACGTCAAACATTTATATGAAGAAGAAAAGTCATCATCCAATTAAAATTCAGCGCACAGAGATCGTGAAGGTAGGTAAATAAGGCTGACTCACACCGCAGCATTACCACCTTCAATATGTTAACACGATCTTAATCCAGACGATTTACTAGTCAATTATACAGCATCAAACGACTTTGTGATCCAAATCGACTGCTTAGTATTACGGTTAGGCTCTGTCGTGTGTTCAATCTACAAGTTTAGTTTGTTAGTTGAGCGTTTGATTTGGATCGGGCGGTCTATTCTGAGAAACGTGTCATGGAGTCATAGTTTAAACAATGAGTGGGGCATAGAGTAGGTGTGGTTATAGGTGGCAGAAGGAGTAGGTAGAAATAGTTTTTGAACGCAGAGTCATATCCTTGCATCCCATGATAATATTCAAGTACTGATATTAAATGGCATCTGGGTAACATTAGTATTTAGTACAAGAAAAAGTTTGGGCGGTGTGCGTCTATGACCAGAAGGCCAATTCTGGTTATTTAAAACGTTCAAAATCTAGTCGCAGTCTCATCTCAGCGACAATCAAATGTCAAAAACTTGTCTAAATGTAGGGAAATTTGCCGTATTTTTGACAGATTGAGACTGCGATCAGACTATGAACGTTTTTAAAATTACGAGAATTGCCCCTCTGATGTATGAATGTAAACAAGGCAAAAGGAGTATGTAAGGATCGTAGCAGATGGCGTTCTGTGTTTCTGCCTAACCCTGTGGGAAGAAGCCGTGAGTTTATGTATGTAAAAAAGCTTGGGATTTTTCCTTTGATTGAAGCCTACATTTTATGTGAGAACTTATGTATATGCTTGTGTATAGAGATTTATACATTTTGTAAAATTAGCAATTGGTCTCTAAATACAAGAACAAGGAACGTACTTAGTGTGTTGTTGTGTTGTTCAGTTGTGTCAGTGTTATTCAAGGAACAGTATAAAGAAGTATGAAATCGTATGGTGCGGATAGTATACCTACGACTAAGAGTTGTCAAAGTACCTGTCAGGATATAAAAGTGACAGGTAGCTTAAAAATTCTATCTTTTGTTGAAATATTAAACTGTTGAAAAAGCGATAAAACTTACATTTAAACGCCTTACTACCTAGTTACTTTAATTACAAACTACTGTAAACCTAAAAATTGGAAATGAAAACTATAAAAATTAAACAACCTCATTTGCCTCTCAGAGGCAACCACTTCAATCCTATAAAACCAACACCTCACTCTCAACACACAACTAAATGATCTATAATTGTATTATGGATCATCTGTACGATGCGCGTGGGCGCCATTGGGACGTGAGCGCGCATTCGTATCGATTGTAATCGATTCCTATCGTGAAATTAGTATAGTGTCGCTCGATGACGCAATGTAATGGTCGTCTTCTTTTAGGTGTAGTTTACTAGTGCTTGTAATTAACTGTTTTGAAATAATTAATAATACTACGCCCCTTCTCATGCAGAGAAGGCACCAGCATTGACTGACTACCAGGCTTGCTTCGGGTTGCCAATTTCAGTCTTATATTAACTAAAAGTCCAGGTTTCTTTACGATGTATTTCCTTCACCGAAGTCAGTACACTCCAAGATAAACTCAGGAAATACATATGAATTAAAAAAGTTTGAAATCAAAAATTTTAACCCACAATCTCATGCATGAGAGGCGAGGTATAATCACTGGGCTACACAGGTCTGAAATAATTATGTATTAATTTTGCAATTAGAAGACTATATTCTCCTCGTACAGAAGTAGCAGGAGAAGGGGAAGGAGAAGGAGCAGGGGAAGGGGAAGAGGAAGGAACAGGGGAAGGGGAAGGAGCAGGGCAGGGGAAGGAGCAGGGGAAGGGGAAGAGGAAGGAACAGGGGAAGGGGAAGGAGCAGGGCAGGGGAAGGAGCAGGGGAAGGAGAAGGAGCAGGGGAAGGGGAAGGAGCAGGGGAAGGAGAAGGAGCAGGGGAAGGAGAGGGAGCAGGGGAAGGGGAAGTGGAAGGAGCAGGGGAAGGGGAAGGAGCAGGGGAAGGGGAAGGAGCAGGGGAAGGAGAAGGAGCAGGGGAAGGGGAAGGAGCAGGGGAAGGAGCAGGGGAAGGGGAACGAGCAGGGGAAGGGGAAGGAGAAGGGGAAGGGAGGCAGTAGTAGTAGGAGGGGCTTGTTGCTAAGTAGTAACAGCCGCACGGGTCGATCGATTAGGTTAAGCTACAAGCGTAACTTGGTCACCCATGGTCACCATCGACCATGGGTGTCGATGGTCGCCCATCGATCGATCGATGGGTGACCATCTTAACATACAGTAAGTACGGTTACAGTTTGCGTACTGGTTAAAAAATTATCCTGTATAATTGTATCATCAATATAAAAGAATGAAGACTAAATCATTGCCATTAACAAGACAACCAATGAGCATATTATTTAATTCATCTCAAGTATCAAAGAGATCGTGAGCGAATCTCTTGTCTTCAACAACCCAAGACCATATACGGAATCTAATAAACACTAATCTTGAACATAAACAAAACACGTCTAAGTTTCTATTTACACATCACAATCGAAATTGACCACTCGAAAGAGGTCACAATATTCAATCGTGATCATAAACGCGAAATTCGTGACGGCCTGTGTGCTAAAGGTCGTACTGAATGTTATCACTCGGATAAATTAAGAATCGATTCCATGACGGTATCGATTTATTTATTGAATGAACATCGTTACGATGATCTAATTTTACGGCGGGCGTGACGAATGCTGCGTGTAGAGTTGGGGGGTTTTAGATAGGGCTAATAATAAAAAAATAATAGTTTAATTCAAGTAACAAGACTTTTTTTTTTTTTTTTCAGGATGGGAAATCATCAAATGACTCCTCCCGCTCTGGGTGGAGTAGGAGGGAGTGTCAGACTTACTGACTAAAACTCACCCATGTTCCTTCCTTAGTCCTTTATGTTCCAGGGCAGCGGTAACCCTTTCGGACGATCCCGCTACCCTGGCAGGAAGTAACAAGACTCATGTACAGACGCCAGCAGGCCAAGCTACCCGAAACTGTCATATTTTCCCAATCAACCTTGAACCTTAATGTTTACGCGATAAAGTTAAAAATCTATTAAATAAATTTGACAGATTGTAGTAGCTTGAAGTGCTGGCGTCTGTACAAACAGATATATAAAAGGATACAGTCAGGATAACAAGCACAAACAAAAACGAACACTCACAAGGTAGCAATACGAGCATGTCTGCTGCAGCATTGCCGGATATAAGGGCATTTCAGTTTGTTGGCGATCATCGCCAGGACGGAGTTGGCGCTGCCCCGCACTCTGCTCGATGCTCAATAGAACTCGTGTTTTTTCTCTCTTCAAGTATTGTTAGATGTCAAACTTACGTGCACCTTCTCCTAGCCAATATGACTATGACAATTTTCAGATTGGACCATTTTGTTATGTCGAGAATTTTATTTGTTTAATTTACCATTCTACACTCCAGGACTCGTCTGCTCCACCTTCCATCGGTCCTTCGAGAAACATGGCCAGCCCACTGCCACTTCCGTTTGCTTACTCTGCAAGCTATGTCGGTAACTCCGGTTCTTTTTCGGATAATTTAATTCCTGATTTTATCCTTCCAAGAGACTCCAAGCACAGCTCGCTCCGCGTATCGACAAGCGTAGTGTGGGACGTCCCCCGGCTAGATGGACGGACGGCCTAAAGAAGGTTGCTAGGACGGACTGGATGCGGAAGGCGGAGGACAGGGTGTTGTGGCGTAGGCTGGGAAATGCCTATGTCCAGCAGTGGACTGCGATAGGCTGAGTTGATTTGTTGAAGTTACCATTGATGTACCCACATACAAACAGACAAAAAGAAAGGAACAGAAAAATACGGTGAATGGTGGTGGGTTTAGTGTTTGTACTAAAGTTCTGAACCTATCAAAATGGGTCAGTCTGAATCTAGTCGTTCTAACTTGCATATTGACCTTGACCTTATCGACCTTGTAAACCGCAGGAACCCGGTGGATGCGACAAGCATAGAACCGGTCGAAGTGGAGGTGCTTGGGGGAGGCCATGTCCAGCAGTGGACGTCTTTCGGCTGAAGTGATGATGATGATGAACTTACATATTATTATGTAATTGTTACTTACTTCAGTACACACGCCAGCACATCAAGCTACTACAATCTGTCAAATTTCTTTAATAGATTTTCTTATTTATCGCTAAAACGTTAAGGTTCAAGGTTGATTGGGAAAATTTGACAGTTTCGGGTAGCTTAATGTGCTGGCGTCTGTACATCAAAGGATGTAAGTATGTGATTAATTTATTATTTATTATAAAAAAGTCAAGACTTAATTTATAGTACCTACTACATTAATAAAGTACTGTCAGTAAATTATTGTACCATTAGATTTAATAATGTATATATATTTTAATAAAATTTACATTTTATCTGTGTGTTCCTTCCTCATTCATCTGGTCACGACGGAATACCCATGACAGCGGACTGTATTAAGACAAATTGGCGACTTAATCAATGACGTCAAGTAAAGTACCCTACCCTATTTACCTAATAAAAATAATTATATTTTAATAATTTTTTATTATTATTTTTCTAATATCTCAGTAATAACCTGGAGTCTGTATTTGTTCCCGGTTGACGGCAATAGGCTCGCCCCGCTGACCTCTAATAAGTAAGTATGCTGGACTAATTAAACTATACGAAAAGACAGTTGTTTTTTGTGGCAATTCAAAGCCCAAGCGTCTCAGGAACTAAAATTGACGCATTGTTGCAAATGGCCGTAGTGTTATTTTGTAGTGATGATTTGGATCTAAATCGTGGTATAAAACTTTTTTGTGTATTTCGTGTGTACTACGAGATATTTAGAACATTTTTATCATGAAAGAATGCGCATTTTGTAAAACTTGCAATCAAAAATATTAGTTCCACAGACACTCACGTTGCCGAAAATCAAATGTCTTCGTTTTGTCATCGATAGTATTAAGTCCAGCATACTTGTATAATACTTAAATGGGACATGGGACTTAAACACAAATTGCAAAATGTGGGTGTAGGTACTCTACACCTCTTTTTTTTGGGTGGGAAATCATCATATGACCTCTCCCGCTGTGGGCTGAGCGGAACGGCGTGTCAAACTTTTACTGACTAAAACCCACCCGTGTTCCTTCAGTTGCCTGTGCCAGGGGCCACGGTATCTTTTTCGAACAACCCGCAACCCCGGCGGCTACTCTACATCTCTGCCTAACACTTCGGGGATGGGAGATGTGGTTTCCAGTTTCCTTCACGCCTATTTAGGCGTGAAGGAAACTGGAAACCACATCTTCCACCTTCCTAACTCTATGTTCCCACAAAAGGAAGCTCGGGATATAGGTCATAGGAACAGCACGACCGCCACTTAAATCATTAGATATTATAATTATTATGAACGTCAGAGTATTTCCTTGACTGTTCGAACTCATCGTTCCGTAGACATCAGCGTGCGATTAATGCCAGAGCAAGGTGATTCCGAATTAATGTTTTGTGTTCATAAATGTTTGATTAAGTGGTGTTGTTAAATGTTTAAGATAATTAATAAAATAATGTTGTGTTTCTATTTTAATTGAATTCCAAACGTATTTTTTTTTTCTTTAAAATATTTGTCACAACTATTTACACGCCTTCTAGCTGTGTCAGGGCTCCACATGGTGGTTATTAGGAGTCGCAGCAGATCCCGTAGAATATGACAGGATGAGCTGGAGAAAACAAACTGATATAATATAGTTTGTTGTCAAAAAGGAGTCTAATGTATTAGCTGTATTCTAACTAACGATGAAGTGCTTGTGGGTAACAAACGAAATTATTTCAACGCCAAAATCAATTTTAAATTTTCGTTCCGATCCACTCCTGCATCCCTGTTCACCCCATTTGTATGTAGTTTATTTAGTGATATTCATAGCCAATGTATGTGTATCGTAATATTCTGCTATAAATCGACATTAGACCCTGATGACCCATTTATTACACTATAGAAACAAAGACCCATGTCAAGATAAAATCACTGTCTCACAAATAAATCATCGAATGTTACGCCAAAGTGTTGCACGAATAGAAATTAAACTGCCATAGTTATCCGTCGCTGTGAAGATGGGTATCTGGACGATAAAATTATTAATTTAACTGATGTTATGGGTTCTGTTATAAAATAAATAATAAGTTCGTGTCTGTTCTCAAGAATTTATTGAATTATAACTTTGCGCGATCTTATTTTGTTTGTAGAAGGATTGAGAAGTTTTGATGCTTTGCTGTGTGAATATAAACATATTTTATTTTTATTGCCGTTGGTTTGGCTATTAATAACATTCTTAAGTCAGAAGTCAATGAAATATAAAGTATAAGACTAATACATTAACTTACAATATTCTCAAGTAAATAATCTTTTTGAACATTAAACATTTAAACTTGACATTATGACAAAAAAATCTGAGTAAAGGCTTTTTAAATAAAATCTTAATAGATCTTTATTAATAGTAAAAATATCATGATGTGTGTAATGCACGTAATACGTATCTATTACGGGAAAACAGTTAATCTGAGTAGATTCTAGCAATAAATATTTCGTAAATATATATTATAATATTTTTTAAAGTATCAAATCTTCCTCAGCGTTGTATAGGGCGAAATAGCGGAAGAGTCGGCCAATCGATGCTTTGGCAGTAAAAAATTGAAATATAATAAATCAATTTGGAGGTTATATCCGACGAGTGGCGCGCGCGCCGGTACACGACTGACGAGGTAGGTGTCGATCATGTTGATAAAATGTAGAAAAAATAAGTAAAATTGGAAAGAATATCATAAATAACATTTTTTGCACTGGCGGTGATAGAAAAAGTCAAATATTTTGAAAGGAAAAGTAGATCATTTGAATCTTATGAACCTCATGTTAATATCGTCACTATTTTCAGCTAAGTTTTTTGATTAAACTGGTTTGTTCTAGGAGGTTTGTTCCCGTCCCACATTTAACCCATCTGCCTTCAAAGCAAGAGTGAACAGGCATCTTCTGGGCACGCTCGTTCCATCATAGACCTCATCCATCGCTTTCCATCAGGCGTGATCGAGGTAAAGAGAAGGTCCATTTAAAAAAAAGGTACTGACAAATAAACAAATATCTTTATAAAAAGGTGACTACTTATTCGTATGATTTATGAAGGATAAAATCACACTTTCTACTCGTTGAATGCCTCGTTGGTTTAGCAGTCGTAAGCGCGACTGCTGAGTGAGAAGTCCTGAACTCTGAAGTCCGATTTGGGTTTCGGGCAAAATTTTATTGGGTTTTCCCAGCAGGAATTTCTCAGTGGTAGCCCGAGCCTGGATTTTTCCCCCATATTCTTCTTCTTTGTAGCACTCTTGTCAGAGCGGTCCTGGTCCTCATGTAGTGTCTTGTCTAGGGGCTGATGTGATTCGCCTCACGGTTTCTCGCCACCGGTTTCTGGTATTTTATGGGACTTAAATACAGGGTGGCAGGGACATCTGCGCGCAAACTGTAACCATGGCCTAACCGACGAAATTATTCGTCGGTTATCAAAAAAAAATCTTCTGTTTCATAGAAAAGTGCAATACCTACCTACGCGGTCAAAATATATGGAACAGAAATATATTTTATTTAATAACCGACGAAAAATTTTGTCACTACGGGGTCTAAACGCATGTGCTGAATCCATGGTTACAGTTTGCGCGTCGATGTCCCTGCCACCCTGAATTAATTAATTGTAGAAATGTGTGGTGTGAAATTATAGATACACCTTTTTGCAACCCGTTCTGGACAACAAGCGTGATGACATGTAATAATCACACGTTACTGTCTCTGTGTTCGGATCCGATGGGATACCAGTACTACATTATGTCAATCAAAGGAACTCTCGTTTGGAGATCGAAACTTCTCATAACAAGATCAAAATCAAAATATTTTGTTTCACCTACATGCGCACTTATGAAACGTCAGAAGCTAGGTGCACGGTTCTAATTAGTCGTTTCCTATGGAGAATAGCCGACAAGAAACTCTACGGTTACTCTTTTAAAAATAATTGGCTTGAACAATGTTTTCAAATTACAGTAGGTATGGGAGGACAGCGTAGGCCTGTCAACAAGTACTTGATAAAATAAAAAATGGTCTACAGATTTAAAGTCTAGCAGGCCTACAAAGTCCTCACATTTACAAAATATAAAAAAAATAAAAATAAAGACCTATTAAAACCAAGTGATATGATTGCCAAGGAAGAGAGTGTTGGGGACACTCTGCTACATAAGTAAACACCAGTAAAATACTAGTCTTTTTGCTCACAGCCTTACTCCCCAGCTTTGTCGTGGGTATCCGTCGTGTATCGATCCATTTACCCGTGCTTATTATTTATTTACAAGATCATTAACATATAATTAGTAGTATTGCACATCATGTTTTGTAATAAAAGTTAAGTTTAAAAAGGTATGCCATCAATAACACATGATTAGTCACAGAATACAACATCAAGCCTTGTGTCCCAGGTTGGGCAGAGGTATACATTTCGCCAGTTATGTTCAAGTCCCATGTAACACTTTCACTCTTGTAAATTTTTAGTCTTACTAAATTTAAATTTTGGCCGATTCACTGTCTCTTAAGATACAGGTTCCTCCCTAGTTTAAGAGACAGGGTTCATTATTCTTGTATGCTTTTTCTATTGTATTGATTTGCTCTGAACTGTGTCTGTGTGTATTTATATATTTTGGAAATAAAATAAAGGGGTTTGAGTAACTTTGTATGGACTAGTGGCGTCATTTTTTTTTTCAGCGGCCACCTATGATTTCAATGTAACTTTGTGTTGCTGTGTTAAGCACACATATATGTTCAATTATTTTTGTCCTAAGTGATATCGAACCTGAGATATTTGCATTTGAAGATTTTTAAAATGTCTTCAATATAAATACTTCAATTACTGTCCAGTGAAAAGGAATCTTAGTTATGTTTTTAAAAGGTTGATATTAGAGATTGGCTTTACTGTTTTACGACCGTCTGTCAATGTGACGTTAGTCTTCGGTCTTGGGGGAATAATAAAAATACATTATTATAGTTTACTGCATTTTATTACATGATAATAAGTAAAAACACATTTTTAACCCTCTTCGTCCATTTCGTTCACAATGTCATGTAGAATAATCGTATCTAAAAACTGTGCCAGCGGAATCAGATTATTTTGATATCTTCATGTACCATATAATGGACATTACATGCGAACAGCAGCCTAAGGTCCCAATAATACATGAGCGATAGTGGCCCAATATTGCATGCAGCATTTTACGCTTGTATCCAGCCTTTCTACGAGAATATACACGTAATATATCCGTCTAGCTAAATGAATGTTTGGATTGGATCCTGCCTCTAAGAAGCCACGTATCGGTTTTCGCCGAAAAATCACTAATATTGGGTTCTCAGCATACATCAATCACATACGAACCGTCACTTTTTACATGTTCTCCGTAGTAGCTACGAGCTTGTTGTACTTGATACATTCCAAGTGCCTAGAGAATTAAAATAATCATCGGCACTTAAAATAGGCAAGTCATCCAGCCCAGGAACTTCAGCATTCATATATTCAAAATCAGCCCTTCTTCTATTCAGATTATTCACGATGACATACTCGCCTAGTTGATTCCGAAGACTATGGTGAGGTATTCGATTTATTTATTTATTTTATTTTTCGTGTCCGTTCATCTACGTCATTGTATTTGGTTTATTTTATTTGGAATTCTTAAAAAAATACGGCAGAAACCTAAAAAAGTGCAGTAGAATATAATAACTTCTTCGATTTTAACGAGCAGCACAAAACCAAATATCTCAGTTCCGATATGGTTTAGAGAAATGTCTCCATAATAACTTTTGATCGCTTTATTCTGTTCTTTCATAATATCATAGTTTCATTACTGGCCGCTCAACTTCAAAACGACGCCAACTTTACTCAAACCCCTTTATTATAAAAAAAAAAAATATTATTATTATTAACAGGTGGAGCCTATTGTCATCAGCCGGAAACAAATCCAGACTCCAGACTGGTACTGAAAAATTCCAGATAGAAAAACCCTTAACACTTTGCCAGGCGATTAGTTAATATCACAAAAAAAATGAACTTAGATGGACAAGTCAAATTTCAACATAAAGACTGCTCTATGCCCAATATAGAAAAGGGAATGTCAATTATATGTATCGTTCGATAGGGCCTAAAAACTTCTGAACTTGTTACTACAATATCGACAGCCTGATGGATCCATTGCGCATGGTTTCTGCTCTAGGACTTCTCATGAGACATTGATTTCCGACCTATAAGTGAATACTGAATGCATCAAAACAGATGCAAGCCAGAATCATTACACAGTGGGTGCCTGAAGACAGGTGTCGTCACCGAGGCTGGCTTAAGAAACACTGGCATGACGATTTCAACTCATTTCTGACCGATTGGCCGGAGAAGGCACAAGATAAGGAACATAGGAGAAGAACGGGGGAGATCTTTGCCCAGCAGTGGAACAAAAAGATTAACAAAAAAAAAAATAACGCAATTGTTCTGGACCAGGTACAGACGCCAGCAGGTCAAGCTACCCGAAACTGTCAATTTTTCCCAATCAATCTTGAACCTTAATGCTTTAGCGATAAAGTTGAAAATCTATTAAAGAAATTTGACAGATTGTAGTAGCTTGATGTGCTGGCGTCTGTACCTGTGAGATCATTATGTGCACCCAAAATTCTACTGACAATAATAAACGATCTATAATTTCCTAAAGCCCTAAAACAACCTAAATACCGCCCATTCTCCGAAAGTCCAATGACATCACTCCCTAATCTCCGGAAATAACAAGCCGTCATTAATTGCTCCCACACTTGAGGAGCACAAACAAGCGATAACTCTTTGAGCCCACAATCGTATCGAGTGGTCTTAAGACATCTTAAGATATCTGAAGCCGTCTCGAAACCGTTTTAAGAAGATCTTAAGACTATTTTTCGGAAATGAAGCGTGCAGTCCAGTTGGTTGAGGGCACTTGATGATGCGTTGGTCAAATAGAATGTGCTATGGCCGTGGGTCAATATGGTTTTGAATTCGGGTGTGGAGCGATGAGTTGGTTGATGCGGTAGTTTTGAAAAGAAGGCAAAACTCCCGATTCCAATAATAATACGATTTGTTGCTGATGGTTGATTGGCATTTAGCTGACAATCATTAATGGGACGCCACTTTGATTAATTCTCAAGTAGGGATCCTAAAACAATGTTTAAATTTTAGTTATCATCATATACTTACTCGAAAGTTTTAACTATTGAGTTAAGTGTCAATCTTGTTTAATAGAGAGAGAGAGGGGGGGGGGGGGGTCTTGTTTGTTTGAGTTTTTGTATTCGACGGTAAAATAAGTCGCATTTTTGATTATTACTATTATTTTGACGTTCGAAAAGTGCTGATTTTTAGGCAATTTAAAAAAAAAATATACCTTGCCCCACATTAGGAATTACTCCTGCATCGTGGGTGCGTTCACAAACATTTAAACTCACATACACAAACAGCCACCGGGCAGACCCGGAACAACTACCTATAGGCAATACAAATATTTGTTCCGTGCGGGAATCGAACCCGCGACACGCAGCGCAGCAGTTGATCGCTCAGCCACTGCGCCAACCATGTCGTCAAATCGTGAATAAATGACTTTTGATTTGATTTGATTAATGATGATTTAATTTCCGCCTTTTTTAATAACTGCTTAAATCGAACCTCATGCACGATTCTTTTTTCCTGAAAAACTTCACCATAAATAGTTGTGTAGGCACAGTACAGCATATACATAAAGTGAACCGTCACAAAGCCGTTATCTTCTCAACCTGATTGTGCCGCATCCAAATATTCCAACACCATATAAAACACCCAAATAAATTCGTCATATGCGCGTGGGCATGTTGTTATCATAGAGAGTATATTCAAGTGCACCGTGTAATACCGGAATTCTAACAATAAACATGGAATTACGTTCGCTAAGTCTGTCTGTTTGTCGACCAAGTTTATTTTGTCCAAGATCATTATTTGACAGATGTATGTTTGGCTTGATTTCTAATAGGCTGGGAATTGGACTAAAATTAGTTGGTGGTTGAAGTGGTTCGATTGGTTTTATTTTATTTAATAAAATAAGATAAATCTTGAAGCTAGGCATGCCCGAAAGATTTTGGGAATGGTACAGACGTCAGCAAGTCAAGCTACCAAAAACTGTCAAATTTTCCCAATCAATGTTGAACATTAATGCTTCAGCAATAAAGTTGAAAATCTATTAAAGAAATTTGACAGATTGTAGTAGCTTGATGTGCTGGCGTCTGTACATTGTACAGTCACGAGCACTAATATGTCAACACTTGGAAACTCATAAGCGATTTTTGCACGAAATAACTAAAACATCAATGAAATACGACACTTTGCAAAAGCCTATGGGTTCGGAAATGCTATGTTCGTAGAAACATAAAATTTCATTCAAAAATAAAGGAGTAAATCGCTTTTGAATACAGCCAAGTGTATACATACCTATGCTCATGACTGTACACTTTCGATGGTTAGCATAATAAGCCTATAATGTTCCCAGATCTGAGTGTTGTCCTCTCGGTGAAAGGGAGTGGGCCGTAATCCACCACGCGCCCAGTGCGGTTGGTAGATGTCACATGTCTTCGTATTTTTGGTTCTAGGACGTGCCGGGTTTCCTCACGATGTTTTCCCTTTTTGAGAGAGAGCAGTGGCCATGAAATAATATACACAAAGTAAAGCGCCTGTCTGGGTTCGAACCTAGGGCATACAACTCGTAAGTCGTGGCCGTTACCACTGGGTATCGACTGCACTCATCCCAGTCGATAGTTGCTGTTAAGAATTTTGCGGTTCTCTTCGTTAGTCATTGTAAATGGTACGACTTTACTTCTTAAGAAAACAGGTAGACGTCTTAAGGAAACTTGCATCTTTGTATATCATTAATAACTATGAGTTTTCTATTTACTCACCTTACCAAGAAAACAATCTCATTATTCAAATGCCTAGTAATTATTAATACTAATGTTCTATTAATTATTCTATATTAATATTAATTAATCTATTTCTTAGAATATTTACCTACTAATCGTAATTTTCACGATCTTTATCTATGAGTGACATGGTATTCCCCACAGGATATATAGTGGTATAGATTATATTATGCCACACATTTCCTCTTCGACCCTGTCATGTCATTGCATTGATTACAACGAATACGTCAGAAGCACTGAACGATTGATATCCTGTATTTTTTTAACTTACGTGGGTACTTACTTGTTGTGTGGAAATCGGTTATCAAAGTATGAGCATGTGATGAGGAGGAATGAGGAAAAAGTTATGAAGAAAGTTTTGAGTATGAATGTGGATGGCTATACGAGTACCAAAGAAACGATGGATGGATTCTGTAATAGAAAGGGGGTGACTACCGAGATGACGACTAATAGAGAAGTATGGAAGAAAAAGGCATGTTGCGCCGACCGCAAATAAATTGGGATGAGGGCAGGAGAATGATGATGAATGATGATGAGATACTTACTCAAACACATACATACGTACTGTACTTTGGAATCTTACTGGTTTTGGAAGACCAATTTCCAGACCAAAATTATCAGATAAACATGATGATACCTATAATCACACCACGACACCAGCTAACCTAGTGTAGACCATGCCAACAAAAGAGCAGCTCACCCCAGAATTTTCCCACCCCACTTCTCGACAAACAGCTATGAAAACATAATTTTCTCCACACTCCTACTTCCTAACCACTTAACAATCTCACACAAATACGCTTATAATATTCACATACATCAATATCCCACAATAATAAGTTTGCACCATAAATCGCACCGTAGGTCGAGGTCACAAGGCACAATTAATAAATTAAGGTGCGCGGTTTAGTCCGCTAACAGAGGAATATTCATAGCTGGCATAATGTATGATAAATGTAGCGAGAAATATGCATAGTCACAGACTTGAATAGTGGCCACAATGGCAGAGTGGTGCCTTAAGCGCGGGTAGGCCTCCATCCGGCAGTATGGGGTACTTGCGTTGTTGTTTTTCTACATGAGGCATTTTATCATGATTAATCGATACATAATACATAATATACGACCATAAAATACATTATGATACATAATATACGACCTTTTTGTCTTTCTGGGGTCAATATTAAGTGTGTACCAATCATCAAAATTTACAAAGTTTGACGATTGTTATAAAATACTGACCACTAATATTGTGTACAATATTTAAATAATTGAATTGAACTTAGGGGTTCATAATTGAATTGGAGTTGTGTGTGATAATTATGTGCTATGATATGTGTGGTGTGTGTAGGTTCTATTTTAGAGAATATTAATATTTATATTTCGTTATCTAAGGAACCCGGTTCTGCCTTATCTGACCCCATTGGCAATGTAGTAGGCCCAAAGTGATATACTTTAAGGTCTCCTTATACCAGCGACACCCTTTTCATCAAATTTTTCACCTTTTGCTGCTCCGTAAAATAATCGATTATTTTATTTATCTATCCAAATATGCGAGCTTGCTATCATCGACATTTATACCTTCCTACCTACGAGTTCAAAATACATCAGTAAATCATCTCTCAGCTGCGCACCTACACCCAAGCTCGCGATGCGCCCAACGGCGGTCACTACACACTCATCGGGCCCATTGTCTAACATTTTTATAAGCGGCCGAACAATGAGAGATCATTCGACGAAGGCTTAGATACGCAGATACCTGGCCACAGCATCCCATGGCCAGTTCGATGTCCGAGTAGAGTATTTAGCTTTCTAGCTTCCGGAATGGGATCAGTGGGGTTCGAATGCTTAATGGTGAATTAATGCGGGAGGGTGTGTGATTGGAGGAATCCGTCTTTTGTTTTTTGATATCTGTGTTTGCGTGTAACGGTGGTGGCATACCGGAGATGTGTTGCTAGGGAGCCTCTTCTCTCATAATGTTAGTTAGGCAGGTACAATAAATTCATAATCCGCATGAATACGATATAAAAAAGTAGGTGCCTATTTTATTACTGTCTGACTGTATAACCTCTACTAATATTCATAGCATAATCAGCTTCATCTCAGGCCTCCTCTTTTCGAGAGGGAGTGGGCTATAATCTATCACACGACCACTGTTGGTCGGCGGATGTCACATGTCTTCGAATTTTTGATTCTAGGACATGCCGGTTTCCTCACGATGTTTTCCTTCAGCGTTTTGAGAGCAGTGGTGTTGTAGTTATTTATCTAAACTTCTAAAGTAAAGCACTTGCTTGAGTTCTAACCCACGAGCTACAATTCGTAGGTTGGGGCTGTTATCACTGGGCCATCACTACTCTTTTTGACCAATTTCTATGCTTCAAGCAAATATTCTATTTTGGAAACTGCGATGGGTGCCACTTTTAGGTGACCGTCAACTTACTGTGATACACGTAAAGTCAAACCAAAATTATGTGGCATAGGTATTCTACTTTCATCACGCTGGGTTTTTGTTTAGGAGCTAGAAAACATCTTTCTGCCATCGTTTTTACAGCCGTCCTTACAAAATAAAAAGCGACTACTTACTAATCAAAGATAAAACGATACTGAAATGAATTTACAGTAACACTTCAGCAGGCCAATTCTCGTACCTAATGTAGGGAAATTAGAGGTATTTTGGACAGATTAGGACTGCGATCAGACCGTGAACGTTTTTAAAATTATGAGAATTTCCCTCTCTGGTTTTGGATCTTCACTCTCGTTTATGGTGTGTGATACCTGAAATTCGTGTAATTACTAGATTAGTTCGGGATTTGATGCAGAATAAAAAATTTTGAATAAAATCACTTAACACTCTTTCTAATTAAGAAAAAATAACGACAAATACTCCAAAAGTTATATGCTTTCAAATTCAAATCCCATACTCGCTCATCTCACTCCCATCCCATCCCGTTCACATCTCCTTTATCCCATTTCTGCAGTAAAGTGCACACGGAAACAGATCCTTTCCCACCCTATGCTCACCTAAGTCACGTATAACGTAAACTGTGGTATTCCGAGCTCAGCGGAATATATTCAATGCTAACCATATTGTTGGTCGTTGCGTACTACATAAAACTGTTATGAGCGTTCGTTTAACTTTTACAGGCGCTGTTTTAGTGTTCGCGGGGTGAGGGGTTTTTAAGGGGTACGGGACGGCTGCGTGACGTTACGTGTTGTTAGATAGGAGTGATATATTAGAGGAAAATATTGCGAGGAAAGTTTTGAGTAACGTGGATGGCTATGAGAGTAGGGGAAGACCAAAGAAACGATGAATGGACTGTGTGAACGATGATAATGGTTAGAAAGGGGTGATGACTAATAAGAAAGTATTGAGGAAAAATACATGATGGGCCGACCCCAAATAAATTGGGACAGGGACAAGAGAATGGTGATAAGATAGGGTTGGTATATTTTTCGATCGGGTAGCAGATTCATGGTTTTAAATGTATAATGTAATGTATTTTGGTTAGCTTGTACTTTCTCAGCTAACACGCTAGGGAGCGAACGCGAGCGGTGACATTTTGGCAATTATAGATCTTTAGAGTACTTAATGGACTAATTTACAAAAAAAACCACGTCAAACGAAAGCCGATGAAGGTTTTAATCTATGGCCTATACACTAGAACATTGAATATTTTCTTTGTATAGATGTTGCGTTGCGTCAATATTTTTTTAGGAAAGTGTATTAACTTCTATCTTAACCCGATCATAAGATGCCTATATTAAAAACGAATGACATGTACTTGCAATTGTGGTTTTTACCACAATAATATTGAATAGGCTTCAATTGATAATCTTTGCTTAACCTATCTGTACAGACGTCATTGTGCCTTTCAACGAAAGACAAATTTTATTTTTATTACTTTCACCATTTATAAAAGCAGTTTTAGAGTTCCATACCCAAAGTGTGCCAACGGGACCCTACTACTAAACTTCTACTATCCGTCCGTCTGTCTGTCAGTGGGCATTATCTCATGAATCACAATAGGTAGACAGTTGAAATTTTCCCAGAGTGTGTATTTCTATTTCCGTTATAATAACAAACAATAAAAATAAATAACGTTAAAAATTTTAAGGGAAAAGAATCGTGTTTTTTTCGGCGTTGTTGGCTTTGGGGTACGAAACCCTTCGTGTGTGATTCCGACTCGCACTTGGCCTGATTTTTGTGTAGCTAGAAATAAACTGTTTATTATCGAATTGACAGTTACTGAACAGTTCAATTTGCCCTAATGTAAGTGGATATTGAAGTGCGAACAATAATAAAATGATTATTTCGAGTGTCCAGCATTCACTGTGTGATTGACAATCGGGTAAGTATGTTCTGTGTTAGAGTGGCTACATAATAATATGTTACTAATTCTGAAAGCTTTAAGAAAACATTGAACAATGGGATAGGACTCAATTTTTTATGACTAAAAGTCAATGGGACTGAACATTAATCTGTTTATTTAATTAAATAGCCCTCCAGACCGAATTTCGCCTATGGCAGCCAACCCTAGCCGAGACTGGCCATCAACGTGGGACATATTATGGTGCGTAAGCACAGGTGCACTCACTTCATAGTTCGATGGGATGGCCATAGCGTCGGACATGATGGGTCTATTGCCTAAGTATAATGTCCTACTGCTGGCCAACGTTCTCCCCCTTTTTCTTTCAAACCTCACCGTTTTGTGCAATTTCTGGCTATGTTAAACATGATTAGATCGTCACAACACTTGACGGCACGGTTGGCGCAGTGGTTAAGCGATTGACTGCTGCGCTGCGTGTCGCGGGTTCGATTACCGCACGGAACAAATATTTGTATGACCTACGTGTATTTGTTCCGAGTCTGGGTGTTTTTCTATCTATAATATGTATGTATTTATAAAAAAAAAATGTATATAAGTAGTTTATCATCCATCTTGTTACCATAACACAAGTATTAGGTTGCTTAGCTTGGGACTAGATGGCGCTGTGTGAAATGTCCAGGGATATTATATTATTATAACACTTTCGCCGCGTTCTTGATTACTTTTTGGAAAAGCAGTAACTATTCATCACTTGCCTACCCTTTTACTGTAATGCTGGCTTCTAAGCTGTCATCTCAGCATCATTCTAACCATTTCATCTTTCACACAAACCATCCATCGTTACTCAACCATAAGTTACTATTTACTTTTCCAATTCTGTTATAGGGTTCATTAAAACAGATTTCAGGCAGTAAATTAGATAGCAGATAGCCACCCAGCAGGTAACCAGTCTCGCTAATTGTGAAATCTTTTTACAGCTACTTTGACTTGATACGAGAGAAGTGAAAACCTATATGAGCCGAGTATACGGGATTTAGCGCCACCGACCGACTGGAGCCGGATATATCCGATTCAGCGTCGGCGACCCGAGGGTGACGTTCAGTTTTGTTCACTATTCAGAGTGCAAAGTGCGCCTAAACAAGTGACTTATAGTTTCAATTGTTTTGGTGTCTTTGATCAAATTAAGTTCTTATGACAGAACACTTAAAGCATAAATTATCTAAGTCACTTGTATCTTGAAATCGTGAAGTGTAAAAGTCCTTCAAACGTCGGTCCGGTTTACATAATATAGGATTATAAAATAGATAGAAGAGCCATTTCGCTCAGTTAATGCCATGAACGACTGCTTTTTAAGCTTTTAATATTTAAGTCGTAATTAGCAGCGTTACGACCAGACTCAGTATCTTATAGCTAAACATGGGGAGTATATTTTCATAATAAGTACTTATGCTGGTACTTACGGTTAAGGCTGCGTATGAGCACTTTGGTTAATTTAGATTGGAGATACCGGATGTCAAAGCAAATGAGTTTGCGTTCAGGGAAGTTCTGTGTAAGCTATGTTGCTATTGATTGAGTAGTACAACAATGTCGTTTATATTGAAGTACGTTTTGAACTAAGATTTCTATTAATATCTGTTTTTGAAGAATGTCATTAGTAGGTAATCAATATTTTGTACCGCAACGTCATTTTCGCGTCTCGTTTTTCTTAAGCAAAAGCATATTCAGCCTATAATGTTCCCACTGCTGGGACACAGACCTCCTCTATGTGAGAGGGAATGGGTCGTGATCCACCACGCGGGCGCCGTGCGGGTTGGTGGATGTTACATGTCTCAAGCTCCATAGGTATCTTCTAATTAATTCTTGCGTAGTAAAATAATGTATATTTCACCAGAAGAACTGAAAAATATTCAGTCATAAAAATATTTGGATCAAGGTAAGTAATTCATTTTAAGACCAATTTACAATCACAATGAAATATGAACTTTAAATTTATACAATATCGAGACCTCACTATTCCCCTAGCCGCAGTACAGTTATAGTGAGTGTCCACTCATTGGCTCGCTGTTCGCGCAATATATCGCGCGTCGCGGGTCACATGCGCGACCTGCGCGCGCGCATCCCAACTCATTAGTATTGCCGGTGTCAGTTCGGAGCGGTAAAATGGTGTGACGATGGGTTGGTAAAGCTTTTGTTATATGATTTTATTTATATTTGTGATTTACTTTTTCTGGCTGTCGAAGTTATTTTACAGCTACAAGAGTTAGAAACAACAACCTGAAAAAAAAAACAAAAAAAGCTACTTTGTTAAGTTTTTACGGTTTCCACACCGTTGACATTGTAATAGTTTGTTAAAATTGTATCGAATGCGAAATATAGGGTGGCAGAGATATTGACGCGTAAAGTGAATTAAAAAAAAAAATAACTTGTGAAAAATTTCAGCTCGGGGCTTTCAGAATCATGTACTGAATGCTTGGTAACAGCTTGCGCATGTCCCTGTCACCCTGTATTGTTATTAAATACAATTTTAAAAAAATCCCATGACCAAAATTGATTTCTAATGCAGCAAAAAACTTACGATGTTTTAAGGAGCACGGAGGAATATTTAAGGAATGACCACGACAACGTCGCTTAGGGTGGATTTCACTAATGAAACTGAACGCGATCAGCAGATCTAAACTGCTTTCAAGAGCTGTGAGTGTCAAAATTGTTGTGGAATATTCACTATGACAGCTCAGGCAGAATAGATGTGCTGATCGCGTTCAGTTTCATTGGTAGATAAAATTTGCATTAAACTTACAACAGAAGGCCTATTCTCGTAATTTAAAACGTTCAAAATCTAGTCGCAGTCTCATCTCAGCGACAAAAAAATGTCAAAAACTTGTCAAAATGTAGGGACATTGGAGGTATTTTTGACAGATTGAGACTGAGATCAGACTGTGAACGTTCCTAAAAATACGAGAATTGCCTCTCAGACCCCTCGTTTTGTGTGATTGCCTAGTGTCAAATTGATGATAGTATTTTAGGACTTCAAGCTTACATAATTATATAGCGTATTTTGAGGAGATTTAGGTCTTAAATAAATATAACTAATATTATCATGACCACACAAGAAGCAAAAGACAATTTGCGAGCTTATTAATATTTCACCCATCCAGCATCCAGCGCCATTTTATCCCCAGTAATTGCTACGTTAGCTTTTACTTTAAAACCAGCAGTAAATAAGCTGGCCATTGTATTTATGTGTTATGTAATTTGAACCCGACGAGAGGATGTGTAATACATGAAGCGGGCAAAGTGCGCTATGTAGTGTACACATTGCCCGGGCAATGTTCGAAATGATCGCTTGCCTTATGGTGGTCCGCGTTTTGCAGTTTTGTTTTATGAATGTTAATTAGATATAAATTGTGTTGTCTAAGCTTATATTTTTATACTACTTTTTTTTTTTTTGTACTTTATTATTTGATGACATTGTATTTGTATTTATTTTTATATTGTAATTATTTTTATGTATGTCGTTCTCGTGTTTCGGTGATTTGATTTTAATATGGGAGAACCTGAAATAAATTGATTTTTTTTTTTTTTTTTTATTTATTTTTTTTTTTTTTTATAGGTAGCTTTGAACGGGTTTGTGAGAAAGAAGCAGTAGTTTTTATTGGCAGCGTCTGTTACTCTCTTTGTATATGAAGAAGAATGCTGTTTAGACAGAAATACGTCAATGGACTTTAGCGTAGTAATATGCACTATGTGTATTGTCAAGCAATGAAAAATTTTTTATAATCGTTCAAAATCAAAAGTCATTTATTTAAACTGTGTTAAGAATCAGTACTTTTCGAACGCCAAATAACATATAACAGTCCTCCAAAACGCCCGCCCTTCACCAATTCCTAGTGCTCTCTGGGAAGAAGAAGTGGCGCAACAAACTCCCTAGAAGCGCAGCAGTGCGATTCTGTAACCACCTCACCGTGAAAACCAAGGTGAAGTGAGCTGTCATTCCAATTAATGCTAGGGATTGACACTATTGACAGCTCACTTCACCTAACTTTTCACGGTGAGATTTTTACAGAATCGATCGGCTGCTCTCTGTTCAGTTAGAAACACTCCAATAAATTATGTCTCGTACCGACTTACTGAATGTTAATTCTAAAGTAGGTAAAGTCACTAGTTGATAATTACACTATCGCATTAGGGTAAGGCCTGTCGTGATATCTGCAAGGATAATAAATAAACAAAATATCATTACGGCATTTTAGCATTGAAATTTCAGCAACAAGTCTATTTCTAATTATTGTATCTTTTTGGTTTTCTACTAATATCTACCGTAACTAATTCAATGAACTTAGTATAGACATATCTACAAGAATCCTACCAATATTATAAACGTGAAAGTTTGTATGGATGGATGGATGTTTGTTACTTTTTCACGCAAAAACGACTGTACGGATTTGGATGAAATTTGGCACACAGATGGTATATAACCAGGATTAACATATAGGATCTTTTTATCCCGATATTCCCACGGGACCGAAACTTATGCAGGTGAAATCGCGGGGCCCGCTAGTGAATATATCCTACTAAAATTATAAACGTGAAAGTTTGTATGGATGGATAGATGGATGTTTGTTACTCTTTCACGCAAAAACTACTGAATGGATTTGGATGACATGTGGCGCACAGATGGTTTATAACCAGGATTAACATATAGGATACTTTTTATCCCGAAATTCCCACGGGATCGAAACTTATGCGGGTGAAACCGTGGGGCGCAGCCAGTCAATATATAAATAAATAAATAAATCAGTGAACACTGAATTCTAAACAATGTGGCGAAATAAAAAAGATACTTTTACATGTCTGTGCATCGATGTCAAGAGGTTATAAATATTATACAGAAACTAGTGTCTGTATAGAATTTGTCAACTGTATTCTTCCCTATTAGGATGTGTCGATGATGAAGCAACCTGATTGTTGATTCTGATATCAATGTTGCGATGTTCACACCTTTTCACGACTATGTCTGTAGATATGTTTGGCAAAGCAAGTCTTATAGATAAATAACACTAGTTATAAATAGAAAAACAGATACCTATTCAAAAGACACATATTCGATTTCTTATTTTTTTATTAAGATTATGCTGAGCATTCTGGCCAAAAGCCTTCTTCCATTACTTCCAATACTTCTTCCCATTTCTTGGCTTGAAGTTGGCTTCCAAGGCGTCTCACCATCTTCTCCTCGGTTTACCGCCACCTCGTCTTGCAATTTGCCTTGGTATGGACAGCATCCAGCTCATAAGCTGACCAATTTCCAGTTTAAACCTTGCAGCATTTTGAGCAATATTGACAATTTGCTTTCGAGAGACGTATGGAAGGCTAAATCGTGCTGTAAAATCAGTCTTATACCGTTCCGACTGCTTGGACACATCCCTATTTTCTGTGAGAGGGAGTGGTGTGTGGGCAGGCCAGCGCGGGTTGTGGATGTCACATGTCTCCCAATTTTTGGTTCTAGGACATGCCGGTTTCCTCACAATATTTTCCTTCACCTTTTTGAGAGCTGTGGTGATGAAATAATTTACACAAAGTAAAGCGCCTGCCTGGGTTCAAACCTACGATCTACAACTTTTAAGTCCTGGCCGTTACCACTGGACCACCCCGGCTCTACCACTCAAGCAGCGCTGAACCAAAATAAACTGAAATAATGGCAGGAAAATTATTTTGTTATTAAATTACGTATGTCTAGTAGACGGTGCACTTTAATACACAAGTATCTTTACCACATGTTCAGGTATATCACCTTATTATAGTTAGTATTCGCATATCGTAGCATAAAGCCCATAATTCGTTGCGAACATGACAGGAGGCCAGCCCTGCACAGTGCACAGTTAGCCGCCATTTTACGGCATAACTCAATTACTGACAAATTGTAACCATTGTTAGTGATATTTATTAATCTGCACTTTAACTCCTGATATTTTAACATTAATGTTGTGTTTACTGTTGATTGTAATAATAGTGATGCTATTATTTTGATCTACCGTGAACCTTTGATTTGGCTTATTAATTGATTCGCACGAATTTGCTTTTTGAGTCGTCACTTTGAAATATATTTTTTTCTACAGGCGTGTTGCACAAATTGGTACGTAATGAATTTTATGCAATAAAGTATAGAATAAAATACACGCACAATATAATAAAACAATAGCGCACAGAAGTGACAAGAGATATTATAAAACGTGCACTTTTTTCTTAACTTTCATCGCATAAAATTAAAATGTACCAATTCGTGCGAGTTGCCTATAGAAAAAATCTAATCTAACTAGCCTATATTGTCCCTTAAGAAGGTGTCTGGGTCAGACTGGATGCGGAAGGCGGAGGACAGGGTCTTGTGGCAGAGCCTGGGAGAGGCCTATGTCCAGCAGTGGATTGCGATAGGCTGAGTTGATACTGTCCAACTGTAGGGCAAAGGCCTCCCTCTCCCTTTTCCACACAATTCTGTCTTTTGCCGGCCATTATATTATATAGAATATTACGGTACTTTTTATAGAAAATATTATATTATTTAAAAGTGACGATTCGCCCGTTCCGGGCGAATAAATTCGTGCGAACCGACTAATAAGCCGAGGTACCGTGAACCTTTGATTTGGTACCTATGCTATTATTAACGTTACAGTCATCAACATTATTGACTTGTCTAATCATATTAAAATCGGTTATTGGTCATTCTCCTTTGAGTGTCATGAAGTAAATATAATTCTTATTGGTTTTACTAGCTATACATTTTTATATCTCAAATGAATCTAGATAAGACACAAGCTTAGTTTTCATCGGTATGCTTGATGGGTCGTAGGAAGAAGACTCCTTTTGGATAAAGTTTAAGGGGAAAAGTGCGCCAGGTTAGTCCACGAAATTCAAATATCTTATAATAAATGATTTATTTTTTGTAAGTAGGTTCGTACAAACACTTTTACATGTCAATCATATTTTTTAAAACTAGTTGAGGTCGGTGTTTCCTATCTGACTACTCTGAAAAGAAAGGCCGAAACAAACTCAGAGAAGACCACGTAGATTGGTGTCTGAAATGGTGTTTTGAGGAAAGAACCACATAGATTGAGTGGACCTGTCCAGTCAGTGCACATTTGTCAAAAATCGTTCAGCTTAACTCAGATACCTCAAACTGCCAGATCTAGATTAAAACTAACTAAGAAGGAGAAAAAAAGGAAAAAAGAAATAATCCACATAGTCCACATTCACAAAAATTAAAAATATGTAATACTTTACAATATAAATTAACAGTATTGATGGATATTTCATGAAATAGTCATTCAATAGGATTATATGCACTTAAAGGATTGTATTGATGATTTTAATTATTATAATCTGGAAATACATACTTGTTACGGTCTCGAATCATATTTTGTTCAACATTCAACCTGAAACTGACCTGCAAATTGCAAAAAAACGTAAAAAATTAAATAGAATTTCGCGGCCTACCTTAGCGTATCACTCGTAACTAAAAACAAATAACTAAAAAACAACATTTGATTTCACCAGTCGTTTTCCAATTCTCCACACCCTGTAGGTACATGGCCGATTCCTATAATTTACGGACCGTTATTGGTTAAAATTAAGACTCCTGTATCTTTACCAATAATGAAGCAAAGACCTCATAGCTTTGGATAAACCCTAGTCTACTATGCAAATCTATGGCAGTGGATATCACAGCCTACTAATCTGTTTATATAACCAGTTTTACAATAAAAAATGCTACCGTTGGTAAGCAAAACGATTCGTTTTTGTTTATAGGAACCGAGCATAAATCTATGACAACACTATAGTGATGTCGCAACTGAATCGGAAACTATCGATACGCAGGTTTCACTAATTTTCAATAATTTGAAGTTTCTTGCCCGTTCTTCTCCATAGAGATCTACGTTTTGGAATGGGCAACTAGCTTAAACTTTCTGACTAACTGACCGATTATTTAATTTTGACAATTCAAAAGTGCCTGTAAATGGTTTAATTGAAATAAATGATTTGAGTTTAAATTTACATCAAAATACGATCGATAGTCGTGTGTTGAAAGCTGAACAAATGTTCTGTGTCCAGCATTGTTTCGTGTTTGCTTTATTAGCGTAACATGAGGTTTGATATTTGAAGTTAAGGTTAAAGATGCTTGTGTAGTTATGGATTATATTCTTAAGAGTGGTTAAGTATTAATTCGTAAAATTCTGAGAATATTCGAGTAGGTATTCGTATTACAGTACAATACATCGTTAAATTTTGATCGTTTTAATCCTTAAAAGGGGTCATTGTACTCATCATTATGAACAACTTTTACTACGGGACCAACCCTGAAATCGTGAAAAAGAAATCAGTTGGTCCATACATTATGTCCAGTTATGCGAACATAAATCTATGGATCACCTACTTTTTTTTCACGATTTCATGGTTGGTCCCGTAGCAAAAGTTGTTCATAATGATGAGTAGAATGACCCCTTTTAAGGATTAAAACGATCAAAACTTAACGGTGTCTAAGGTATTTTTTGGAGAAAAAGCCGTCGTAATATTACCATCTTTTTACGCTTCGTCGTAGCTGGGTAAAATAAAGAATGTATGAACAGGTTTACGCCCACGACTTCGTCCGCCTGAAACAAACAAACAAACTAAAAGACACACCATACACCTGAAGGCCAATTCTCGTAATTTAAAACGTTCAAAATCTAGTCGCAGTCTCCTGTCGGTGACAAACAAATGTCAAAAACTTGTCAAAATGTAGGGAAATTAGAAGTATTTTTTGACAGATTGAGACTGAGATCAGACTGTGAACGTTCTTAAAATTACTAGAATTGCCCCTCAGGTACATACATCAGATAGCAATAAAAAAATAAAAAAAATAGGAAGTATAAAGACCGATGTAAGAAAATAGCAGGAAAGTGTGCCTCACGGCTGCACCAAAAAGGCCCAGTTCAGCAAAAATGCCAGACAACTGCCAACTGCAATGCCTGACGCTGGTTTTCAACTAGATCTGATGTATGAGGTGACGGATGTAAATCAGTAATACTCTGCAACGTGACGTGTGTATTCATACTTAAATAAGACAAATAAGTGTCAATAAAAAATAGTAACGAATATGTACGTAAATAGTGTGAGTTGAGTAATTTTGCAAAAATAAACCAAAAAATATTGACAAATATAATGGGATGGCCGCGAGATAGACCTTTATATGTAAATAAATAAATTCTTCAAAACGACTCAGAACAACATAAACGATGTGTTTATGTGTTACAACCTGTTTTAAACGATGGCTGACTTCACGTTCCAACACATTGTCATATTTAATTAATTCGTGCATTTCATCGCATAATACGCTGCAAACAGCCGAGCGGGGCGGACTATTTACGGACAGTTTCAATTTTCTAGGTAGCGTGCTGTTAAGAATTTTTCAAATCTGACTGATAGTTCCAGAGATTAGCACATACAAACAAACAAACAAAAAGTTACAAAAAAACTCGAGACTTTGGTAGTCTATCTTAAACTTATAGTAACGTAAAAACGCGGAGAAATGAAAAGAAAAAAAAAGCAATTAAAATAATCGCGTTGACAAGTAGCCGAATCATTATATAATTTCTTTCACTCCAGCGTAACATTTTTTTTTTACAAAAACATACAAAAGAACAATTACACATGACAATAATAAGTGATAAAGAAATTATTTTAAACGCACATAGCACGCACTTTAATTATTTTAATTACGCGTAAAACAATTGATGGTCACTAGGTAGATATTTTCAGAAATCCCAACCTCAACTCGAGAAACTGGACTAGCCCATCATAAGATACATTATAATTTATAGAATAGAATACTCTTTATTGTGTGTACCATAATTATGAGAACATTCAGGTTTCATACAAAGTTAGGCCCACCGAAAGTATGAAAAAAAAAATTGTTTAAATACGTAACGGTGCAGTTTCTAGCACATTCTTCTCCACACAAAACCACCTTTTGGAAGGGGCGACTAGAATTAATTCTAGTCGTCTAATTTTCTTATATATTTTGACGTTCAAAAGTGCCTTTTAACTGACTACTTGAAATAAATGACTTTGAAATTTACTGCACACAAGTGATGGTGTTAGGTCTAATGCTTCTTGGCTATACAAGTTTCCTCGAAAATGTTTGAATTCGGTAAAAACTAAACGTAGGTACTTTTTCTATCGGAATAATGAAAATTGGATAGGAAAACCTCTGTTAGGTCAGCTAGTATTAATATAAAACAAAAGAGACCGTAATTCTGGTCAATATATTTTCCTTTTGTGAATTTCGTCATGTTCTCCGTGCAGAGTGTACCTTTTTATTATATTTATTTAGTGCGATAAGTAACACTGTTCAAGTATTCATACTTATTAAGTTGTGGCTAAAAGATTTTTATTACCCATTTTTATTGTCGGCAACTTTTGTCAGAGAAAGTATCATGGATCGAAACAATACAACTTGTTAATTTTGTTTTAGAGTCAGGGCTGTCAATTTTGCATAATCCCCGTTATCTATAAACGCTGCTTAAAATTAAGAGACGTTCAAACGTTATAAATGTATGGTTATACAGTCGCTAATAATAATAATCTATCTATCTTCTGTCGGGCTCTTCATGAGCCCGGTGTAGATTTCTTAGCGTCCGTATCCTAGCTACGTTTTGGTGACCTCTTTGGGGAAACTGAAGGATTCATCTGTGCAATTATGGACGAAGTTATCTTGACGAATAACTACCGGAGACATATTATGAAGGATGGGACGGTTGACGTATTCGGGCATGCCACTGTCCGGGTGAGTCCATCAGATATAATAATATCTCTGGTTGTTCTCGTTTGGCTAACGGCGAGTACTTGCACAGGCATAACCAAGTAGCCAGGATTATTCACCAGCAACTTGCTTTGAAATATAAACTTGTGGATTCTGAGGTACCGTATTACAAGTATGTGCCCGACCCAGTTCTTGAAAATGACAATGTCACGTTGTACTGGGATCGGTCTATCATTACTGACAGGACCATTGTCGCCAATAAGCCTGATATAGTGGTGTTAGATCGATTAGCGCGCCGCACAATGATTTTCGATGTTACCATTCCACATGACGGGAACCTCGTGAAAGCTGAGAAAGAGAAACAAATTAAATATCTCGACTTAGCACACGAGGTTGTTGACATATGGACATGTTAGCTCGGCTATCATTGTGCCGATTGTCGTATCAGCCAATGGCCTGATGGCCGAAAGCCTCGATTAACATCTATCGAGGCTCTCGTTAGGCGGTTGGATTAAGGGCCTGATTCAAAAGGCAGTACTCCTCGGTACGGCTCGCATTGTGAGGAGGTTCCTGTCTCTGAAGCCCTAACCACCGGTAGCTTGGACCCTGCTCCCGACACCGGTGGATCACTATTTTTTTATATTTTTAAATGTTTTTTTTATACTAATATTTAAAATGTAACAAAATAAGAAAACTAAATAAATAAACGACATAATAATAATAACAGTTTATTTCAAGTATTAACCCATAGCAATTACGTTAATACACACAACAAAATCAATACAAAAATCTTCATAAAAACAAAAACAAAATTAAATCAAAATTAAAATCAGTTTAAAATCAGGATTTAAATCAAAATTAAAATTAAAATCAAAATTAACATCAAAATTAAAATTAAATCATAACACTCGTATAAAAACACAATTAAAATCAAAAATCAAAATCAAAAATTAAAATTATAAAATCTATAAGCTAACCTACTTAACTTTCAATAATGTTTATAAATAAAGCCCCTAATTATTATGCTAGAGTTTAAACGGTGAGAGAAACTGACAAGCTGCCAATATTTCGACGCACTAAATCTATTGACAGCAAATTAAGTTCTACGAATGAATTTGTACAATGTGTGTAACGTTATGACGAAATATTAAAATGTTTTACCATTGTAATAATACATGGGACCTAAACATAACAGGCCTCTGCCTAACCATTCGGGAATTACAAGCGTGAGGTTGTGTTATATAAGATTTTGATGCTGGGGAACAAGCCTATTGCTGACAAATCCAATTCAAAAAAACATTTTATGGCTAAGTAGGCACATAAATAAGTTTTTATTTTCTAACATGTCTCTCTAAACGAAAGGAATCGTCAACACTTCGACAGCGTTAACAGAAATCCTTGTATTTATTACAAACCAACCATAAACATGTTATTAAGGACATTTCAATACTATTTATATCTACAAGAAAATCCTCATTTAAATATTTCGAAATACAATAAAGGCGTGACATCCCTAGCAACAGGTGTAGCATATCGACATCGACACGACACATCGGCGGTGATTTATCGACATTCGCTGACGTCATCAGAGATTAACTGCACTTGTGGCTTCGCATGTTTCAATAATACCGCTTACGGTATTTTTATACAAGAAAAGTTCAAATTAAACGGAGCCATTGTTAGAAATTAACAAAAAAAATACATCGGTTACATGTCAATGTAACTTTGGCTTACTTTATATTTGGAAACTAGCAACCTACCCCTGCTTCGTACGGTTTTTACGACTTTACAAAAGATGATTTATTTATTATAACTAATTTAAATGTATATGTGTTTATGTGTATATTATACGCATAAACTTTCGGGAATACATTTTCTAAATGATGTTGAAAAGCAGATCAAAATCTGTTGCGGAGTTTAGAAGAACAATGCGGTCACACAGACAGACTCGAAAAATCACTTCAATTTGTAATTTTAAATTGAAGTGATTTTTCACACAGACAGACTCGAAAAATCACTTCAATTTATGTATAGATAATACGTTTATTTTTTTGTAATATACGTGTCTATAGATCGATATTTATTTCATTGACAGATGTCAAGTGAGAAGATTGACAGGTTTTATTAGGAAATTCTCTCAACTTTGGTGATTTGAGAAATTCACTGTCTCAATGTACCTCTTACAGTTTTTAATACGGAAATAATGTTACCTAATTTATATGTTGAAGGTCAGTGGCATTTTTTACTGATTATATACTCAGGTCTTTGTTTACATAATTCTTACTTTACATAAAATACATATCATGAGAAATATATCATTTAGTAGAATACAAAATTATACTATGTATCATAATTTTTTGTGTGTTTAAATCAGTATATCATACTTTTTATAAGCGTTTAGAAACCAGGATGGTTCTTTTTTTCGTTGATGACGTAAATGGCGACTACTGGATTTTAAATTCTTGTGGAAATTCAGTAGCACACAATAATGCAGGAAAAAAAATTAGTGATGTGAACGTTGTCCTTTTTCTGTTATCGATATAATGACCTGTCAGGCAAACTGCGTATGCATGCGTATATAAATCTTTGTATAATTTTAATGAGATTCATGTTCAGTTGAATACATGTTCTACACTTGAGCTAAGATTCAAGTTTTATTGTAAAATGAAAAAAAAAATGTTACTATTTTTTAAATATTTCAAACTTGCACGTTTTATAATTGCTCTTACAGTTGTTTATCATCATCGGTCATGTCCAAAACAGTTAGTTGAATGAATTTTCAAAACAATAAAATTACAGACAAGTAATATATCTAATTAATTATCTAAGACACATCAGCTGCTAACTTGTTATTAGGTATTTGTACATAAATGTCTCATGGAATGACACTTGCCACCTGTATTAATTTAAAACTATCAGTAACAGTTGAAGATAAACTGGCAATGTTTTATATTTTATTATGTGGAAGTTAGCTATCGATGTAATAATGCAACTCAACTTTTATGTCTATTATTAAACTTCATTATTCTCGTATTGTAAGTTGGGGGAGGTATAGGTACCAACGTAACATTTGTCATAGTAGTTGAGCCTGGAGATGTTTTTTTTTTTGTTGAATGGGCTTGCTCTTGACCTCCATCTTGCCTGATGGAAAACGATGCATGAGGCCTATGATGGAATGAATATTTAATTTCACTAAAAACATCGCTTTTCAGTTTAAAATACTGCAAAATATAAGTCACATTATCAAGCGTTTTGTAACTCACGTTTACGTAGCCAGATAAGTGGGTATTTTGATTCAATTATCTGTTGATTAAAAACCAACTCAATTATTAAACACTACAAGATTAAAAATAAAACATCATAATAAATATCTAATCGCCATTTAAATTCGATTAAATGCATCGACAGCCGAAAATATATAAAAAAAAACATTATCTCCCGAAATTAAAAAACTATAATCCGTTATTATATCACCCAAAGTCTTCATATTTTGACCAAAACATATTCAAAATCGCCAAACAGTATCATAATTAATATGATTATAGTATGCAGCCTAATTTATCAACACAGTTATTTGAATATTTTATAACTTAGTATTATGACATTAATAAATACTAAGAGCTATCAAAAATAGAGATGAGTCAGTGTAACTGACATCATAAAAATATCGATAAGTATCGGAACCTGACCTTTATAGTATGATAAATGCGGTCGAGTACAGAGGTCGGGGCGGGCCATTAGGTTTTAGATTCGATTTTTAAATGTGCTTTTGTGGAATCTTTGAGTGCTTCCGTGTTTACATGTTTGTGAGACTTGTTTATATGTAAAGCAAATATGAAATTATGCTACTGACGCAAATGTCGGAATTACTCGTTTTTATCATTTACATTTATTGAACTTGTGTAGAAAATAAGTTCATTTTGTATTGCAATTTTAAAAATTGCGTACAGTATCGCGTCGCGTCTCGTATATAACATATTGTAAAAATACATTACACACTTTTGAGCTATCAGACTTCTAGCTAACATTACCCTAATTTTACCCACAACTAGATCAACCTCCCACAATCCCCGCTACTTTCAAAGCCATACATTTAATCTTAAATCTATAAAACAATATCGATATCGGAGGGCGGTGCGCCCCGCCCTACACGAATAAATATTTAATTAAACTTATGAGAACGCACGGATTTGTTTGCCTGGTCGCTTGTAACATTTTTTTTTTATTGTTATAGATTTTTTTTAATAGTGTATGAAGCGGATGCTATGAATGAAAGGTTCACTTGTTGAGTCATGCAAATTGTATAAGTCGTCATCGAGGTGTAGTAATACTCATATTACAAGTATATCGTAGTTTGCTGATTGACCTGATAAACTAAAGAGCTAGTTTATAACTATTACTACCTGTAACTATAATACCTAGGTATATTTGAATAGATTAAACATAACGCAGAGAAAAGTGTATTGTTGGTCAAAGCTGGATTTTTTTTTGTTTATTAGATTATTTATTTTTTTTTATTTAATTTGACGTTAATTGCGTCTGAGAAATCTTGAGAAATATTTCTCAACACGGAAACGGCCATTCGATAATAATTATATTATTGCAGAAACCGAATTACGTGCATCGTGTATGTCCCTGAAAAATTGATCATTAATTTGATCTCTTAAATCCGTATTATTACTTATACAGACTTATATAGACTTATCAAGTGTCTTAGCCCGTGTGGTAGATTATAGCCCACTCCCTCTCGAAGAGAGGAGGCCTGTGTCCCAGCAGTGGGAACATTATAGGCTGATTATGTTACGTAAGTGTCTTAGTATGGAGTTTAATTTTATTTGTTGTAACACTTGTAATTAAACACTAATTTATAAAAAAACTTTTTTGCAAAAAAAAAACAACCGACTTCCAAAAACGACACTACAAAGTGAAAAATAACTTTAATTTCGGAAGTCGGTGTCGTCGGGTTCGCATTTTCGTTGTTTGCCACCGACTTCCGAAATTAAAGTTATTTTTCACTTTGTAGTTTCGTTTTTGGAAGTCGGTTGTTTTTTTTTGCAAAAAAGTTTTTATTTTTCACTTTTAAGTTGTAATTTTTACCAGTAATTTAGGTTTAAAAACCAAACTGCTGAACCGTTTTTGATGAAATTTCTATGGGACCACTTCAGAAGTATCTCCTTTCGAAATCGGTCCACAATTGGCGGAGAAATCGCGTAACAAACACACAAAAAAAAAAGAACATACCGTCGAATTGAGAACCTCCTCCTTTTTTAGAAGTCGGTTAAAAATAGTTTATTTTATAAATTCTTAATTTACATATAATTATTTATAAAAGGATTCAGAGGTGGTTTTATTACATTTGTAAGTTGTGATTATGAGCTCCCGTTGAGAGATACCTTGTTGATTTAAGAACCATTATGAGTCTTGACTAGATATAACCTTTTCTCTAGTACTGTTTACCCTAAACGGAATAAACCGTAACGTTACTTTACACCTTAATTATCACCTTAATATAACTTAATTACAGCCACAGAATTTTGCGGATAATTCTCCATACGATCCGGTCCAGGCTTCGATTCCCATGGACCTATGGGGAGGTAACTCCATAATTAATATCCGCCCACTATGCCCCATAGATATGCACCGAGTTGTAAGCTCTTTTGGTATGGAAAGGTGATTTGTTTTGTATTAATATGGATTTTGGTGAGAGTTTTGGTGAGTCGATATAGGAGTGTCTTGAAATGTAGAGTATTAATTGGAAAAAAGATTGATTCAACTGAGACTGATCAAGACTTCGGGGCTCTTTTTGATATAATTGACAATGCGACATCATCATCACTTCAGCCCTGATTCACCCACTGCTGGATAAAATAGGCCTCCCCGTTCTTTATACACAGACAGTTTTTCGTTTACTTTATGTAAACAGGCAATGAAAAACAGAACAGAAAAAATAAGTACAGAGGTGATGCTTATGTCATAACAAATCTCTTCCAGCATACCTGAGATAGGACAATAGATACAGAGATGTAGACAGCGTGTGATAGAGCAGAGGATACAAAAAAATAATAATACATAGAATAAAACAAAACAATTCACTTAAAAACTAAATAAAAATTACGAGAATATACTAAAATACATACAAATAAACATACATAAATACTTCTAAAATAGATATTACTAGAAAGATAATTAAGTTCTTTCTTCTTTTTCTTTCTTTCTATTTTATTACGCGACATATTTGTCAAAAAATTACAAAATAACAGAATTTCAAGACAATAATAAAGTAGAGAATGTGAGAAACTTGTAAAATTGTCGGGTCGTTGTTAGATTGTTGTTTGTATCGATTTTATTAAACAGACCACAGAGATTTGGAAAAAAGTAGTTAAATCGGCAATCTTCTGATGTCACTTAGCTTTCTTCTGGAACGTCCCTTATAAATACCCTTATGAGTTTAAATTTTGACTCAAGTTTCCAGTGGCAATTCCCGTATTTTTAAGAACGGTCCATTATAATCTCAGTCTCCAAAAATACCTCTTATTTCCCTACATTTTTGATAAGTGCTTGACATTGATTGTCGCTGAGATGCGATTGCGACTAGATTTTAAACGTTTTTAAATACGGGAATTATCCTTCAGTTCTTGATGAACATAAGCTTTACCAGTGGCTGAAATTTGCACTTGGCAAGTTTAATTTGCTTAGCACTTGACCAAGAATAAACGTTAGTACCTACTGACTGTTTAGTGCCTACATACCGTTATTATTGTTTTCTTCAACTCAACACCTACGCAAGCGTAAAACTCCCGTTAAATTCAATAAATTGGTTAAATCGTTTATGAATAATAAATCAAAGCTTTATTAATTTCACGTATTGCACCTTTACTGCTAATATCATTTTAACGAAACCTAAATTATTAATTGCTGGCGATGTAATTGCAGTATTACCCGGGAATCTATTAGTGAAGGTTTTCAATTATCAGCCGAGTGGTAGAACTCCTCCCGTGCCACCTACGTGTGTATGTGGAGTACTGGAAATAATTACTGGCCTTTGATTCTATAAAATAATGTTACATAGCTATTTCTCTTGGAGTATTTATTTAATCTTTTCGCACACAAAAAGGTACAAAGGCGGACTTAATATTTTAGGCATTCTTTACTAGTCAACCAAGGGTGGTGAAGAGACTGGATGGCAGGTGCTTTGGTTGAGCCGAACGATGATATACTCGTATACAAATGATAAAAAAAAAACTATTAAAATTACATGAGTATGTAATAATTTAGTCCGAGGTTCTTTAAAGTGATCATACTTTTAATCGAACGGTTCTACAGGAACAGCGTAGGAGAAAAATAGACTTCATACTCTAAGAAATAGGCGTGACAATAGTAAATTATGCCAATTAACGTGGCAAACTACTTTGGTGCGCAGAAGTGTTTACAGTATGGCTCAAATTTTTTACAATAAGTTACCAAGTGATTAGAAAGACTTGATTGACAACCGTGCTGTTTATGAGTAAGCTTCATAAATTTATAATGGATAAACGTATTACAGTGTGAGTAATAGAATTTATTCTAGTCGCCCCTTCCACTTTCGTATGGAGAAGAATGGGCAAGAAACTCCACCACCACCCGACTTTTGTCGACTGACTATACGATATTTATTTATTTTAGTTGTAGCTTACCGGTAGTTTTTATTACATGCTGTTTTAATGGCTAGGATTTTATTGGACATGTTAAGTTATTTAAGTAATAGTGGTTTGAGAATGGCCGGAATTAAGGAAGGAATAAAAGGCCATAGATGAGATTTTGCAGAGAGCAGGGCCACCTTCGTAACTTGCAAATAAGTTTACCACGGCTTCAGCTAGATCTAATGCTCTGCCTTTTCTATTTGAAAAGAAGCCTTTGCCCAACAGTGGGACAATAATAGGCAATTATTATTATTCCAGACGAGCATACGAATCCTGGAGTTGACACCGCGTATCGGTAAGCGTAGTGTGGGATGCCCCTCAGCTAGATGGACCGATGACCTTAAGAAGGTGGCTGGGACAGACTGGATGCGGAAGGCGGAGGACAGGGTGTTGTGGCGCAGCCTGGGAAAGGTCCATGTCCAACAGTGGACGTCTTTCAGCTGAAATGATGATATCATGGGCCGACATACACGGACTGCTCGAGCAGTTAGCGATTGATCAACATAGACGGACCGCTTTTGCAGTCATAGTCAACAGCTCGAAGCTGTCATTGATAACTGCTGCAGTAGTTGATACCAATTGCTCGTAATTCAAATCAGTAGCAATATGGATTTTGAGGAAGAGGTAACTGTGCGAGAGCAATCGACAGCTCGAGCAGTCGGTGTATGCCTGGTGACTGCTTGACCGCACGACCGCCCGAAGCAGTTACAACTGCTCGAGCGGTTTCGTGTATGTGTGTACGTAGAAGACTGTAGTTCACTATGCAGTCGCAGCTTGAAGCAGTCCATCCTGACTGCTTCAAGCGGTCCGTGTATGTCGGCCCTATATTGTGCTAGTCTCATAATATATGCTTAGTTCGTACTGTATAAGAGAGAAGGAAATCGTCTAAAGAATTGTTTAGCTTTTGAGTTTCAACTCGTGGACAGATAAACACTTGCAAAGCAAAATAAAGCAGGTATACCAGCTGACCTTTACAATTAAATAATGAGTAAAAACCCCTACGGTCGACCAACACCGAAAAAGATAATAACAGTAATTTAAAACTACCGAAGTAATCACAAGTTTTTCAGCCCTTTTTTCTCATTCATATGTGATCCATATACTTCCTAATTGAGGTCTAAAAAAACGAGTCTAAGTTCAGAACTATACTTAAGGGGCAAACGTCAATGTATCTTCCCCGCAAAATTCAAAATGTCTTACGTTTTTTGTTGTTTCACGCTGTATGTTGATCAGAACTAATGATGCGGCAATTATGATAAAATAATTTCATTTTAACATAAGCAGCCTATAATGTTCCCACTGCTGAGACTCAGGTTTCCTCTCTTCGAGAGGGAGTGGGCATAATCTACCACGCGGGCCCAGAGTGGGTTGCTTGATGTCTTAGAATGTTTGCTTTTAGGACTTGTCGATTTCCCCACGATGTTTCCTTCACCCTTTTGAGAGCAGTGGTGTTGACGACACGGTTGGCGCAGTGGCTGAGCGATCTACTGCTGCGCTGCGTGTCGTGGGTTCGATTCCCGCACGGAACAAATATTTATATTGCCTACAGGTAGTTGTTCCGGGTCTGGCTGTTTGTGTATGTGAGTTTAAATGTTTGTTAAAGCACCTACGATACAGGAGTAATTCCTAGTGTGGGACAAAGTTTTTATTAAAAAAAAAAGAAAAAAGAAGAGATGAAAATATTTACACAAAGTAAAGCGCCTAACTGGGTTCGAACCCACGACCTACAACTACCACTGGGACACTGGGCCACCACTGCTCTCAAAATCATATTTGCCTTAAATAAAACTATTTCGAGAAAATATGACGATTTGCAGTAAATATAAAATTGACATAAATTGGAAAAATATTGAATTTGGCGGACTAAATTGAGGGAATCACCTTAAACAAAAACCTGTACATACAAAGGTCGGGGCATGTTCGCTACTGTGCGTCTGCGCACACAATCTAACCTCGACCGCAACACTGATTTGCGAAAATAAAACGAGTAAGGATTACAGACGGCGCCGGGTAATGGAATAGTGATGAGCTGTGCGGATAATAACGTCGATAATTGAAATCGATAAAATAATTAATGTAATAATGAGCATTTTTTTTCCTATCCACATTCAATCACTCATTCATTTTTTTTTCATCCAAAATGAAAAGCTAAGATACCTACTTAATATCGCAAAACTACCAACCTATTTAATATAAAATATATTTATGAAAAAGAAATACACAGTATTCCATTCCACACAAGTTATACAATTCAAATATCTTTTGACAACCTCCTAGTTTCTAGCCCCATGGACACTAACCATTTAAATATTTAGCTTAATATTTCAACTCCTTATATGTATTTCATGTCCATACCTTTAGGCACTACAGTTATTAATCTGCTTAATCCGCCAAAGTTCATAAGTGTCATATTTTTTATAAAAAAGTAGAACTAAACTAAAAAAAAAATCAAGATTATATTATTGGCTCTGGTGACACAAACGAATTACACATATAATATTCTTATTAGGCGAACATATTAGGTATATTTTACATGACCATAAAAATGTCATATCTATAAATAATATGCGCTTGCGCTTAAAGAATTAAGCAGCACTTATACTTTGAACTATACGGAGCTGGTAATGGCTGGCCCATATTAGAGGATTGTGTATAAAATAGGGTTGTAAACAGCATCTGCATACTATTTTGTAGAAAAGTGCTTTCTACAACATTTAGATCTTATCAGAAGGCCAATACATGAAATTTAAAACGTTCAAATCTAGTCACAGTCTCATCTCAGCGACAAATAAATGTCAAAAACTTGTCAAAAATGTAAGGAAATCAGAGGTATTTTTGACAGATCGAGACAGATCAGACGTTCTAATCTAATTTCGCTACTACAAAACAAATACATCACCTTGGGTTAGTGAAGTGCTCTAAAAATCCAGTCCTCATAGTGTTTGCTGATTTTTAAGACTTTTAGAGCTTTTTTGTTTTTTTTTTTTTATTGGTATTGTCTAGTAAATTTATCCTACAATTGGCAATAGATCTTCTGTTATAAAGATTTATTTGGTGACTGTCGTTCTAAATCATTGTACTTTGACTATATTTTTATCCAGCTTCAAAAAAGGTAAAAATAAGTATTTTACGACGATATTTCAAAACTTTTTGTCACCTAATGTAGACTTATCATTATAAAGATCATGTTCACAGGTTCAAATCGGAAGCCGTAATATTTTTATGACCATCAAACTATTCATAATATAGTGGAAAGTAGTAAAAATATGTTTATTTATATTTTATGTTAGTAAAACCGTTTAGGGGAGCAAACTGCTGGTTACTACGACTTCTGCTGTTATTAGAATTTATATTAGTATCTTGTTTGAGATTATTGATTGGGCTGTTATGGTCGCCCTGGTGAAATAGGGATATATTATTTCTTTATGGAAACCTTATCTGTTTTCATGTGATTCTAGTTAAGGTAAGAGCTAGAGAATAAAAAACCAAAGAGTAGTAAAACAGAAAAGTGGAGTAAGCAACATAATTAATAAAGTAAATTTTTTTTCGTTCCTATCCAATTGGACGGAGAAGGCACACACACACAGTGGGACAACATAGGAAAACAGAAAAAAAAAATAGGAAAATTCATGCCTAGATATATATCTAGGCATGAATTTTTCCTATTTTTTTTAGGTTACTTAGCTCATGATTTGACTAAAAAATGATGCGGATGCCATTTCTATCTTGCACTTGTAGCTTGACAGTTATGCGACAGTAACAGGAATAGCGCTTAAGCAAAGTACGTGTTAGGTATGTATCTAACGTTTAAAAACTTCGTCTTAGATTAGTAATGCATTACTAAGCTATAAAACGCAAGATTTTCAAAAAAGTTTTGAACAGGTCTATCGATAATTCTCATTACATCGATAACTGAATCACACATGTCGCATCACTACACTTCGGTATATTCCGCACAAAGTAATCATTTGTCTACTTGACTAAACTGAATTATATTATTATTCTTTTATTATTTAATAATGATGGCGGCTATAATTGAAGGTTGCCGGTAGGAGCGGCTTCTGTTCTAGCTCCACTCATTGCACTGGGCTTATTCGAATCATCTTTATTAAAGGGAAGTCAGTGTGTGTTTTATTATTTGGGTGGTTTTTGACGGTGAGGCTGCAAAAATTCAGAGAATTTTGGTGACTACTGTGGCTAATGAATATACTGCAATCATTTAACTGATCTTTGTAACACAGGTTTTTCTTAGCATGGGGATCATTTATTTTGTGCCAGGCTTTTTTACGCATAAATGAAGTGTCACCTTGTATCTGCGTACTTTTTTTTTTGTCAAATCATTCTAATTTACCACTGAATAGAGATTACGCTAGTTATGCGATTGCCAAACTTCTAATCGCTTCTTTTTCGTCGTGACGATGGCATGACAGTGTATACAATTTTGTCGGCCTGAATTATATCGAATGTAGGTAAATGGACTATGGTAGTAAATTAATTGCAATCAGACTAACAATATAATAGTTTAAAATATGAATCAAATCAAGATAGAAACATTTCAATGCACTACTTAATTTTACTACATATTCCATACATAAAACAGCTGACTGCGATGAGTTAATTACACATACTAGTATTATACATACACTTTATTTTTCACTAATTGGTTCCATTTTCAAAGCAGTGGTGGCCTAGTGGTAACGGCCGCGACTTACGAGTTGTAAGTCCTAGGTTCGAACCCAGACAGGCGCTTTACTTTGTGTAAATTATTTCATCACCACTGCTCTCAAAACGGTAAAGGAAAACATCGTGAGGAAATCAGCGTTTCCTAGAACCAAAAAATTCGAAGACATGTGACATCTACTTACCTAATGGGCTCGCGTGGTGGATTACGGCCCACTCCCTCTCACAGAGAGGAAGCCTGTGTCCCAGCAGTGGGAACATTATAGGCTGATTATTCAGTCCCATTTTTAAGTTAAAATAACCCTATAGAAATAAACCCTATGACTTACCAACCTGCAAGAAAAACCTCCTTCATTGAGTCTACAACGCACTGCGCCTTAACTAATCGTTATTAGATTACAGCGAGGATCGCACAGTGTTCGAGATGATACGGCCGGTTCGCACGATACTTATTAACACTACCCATCATTGCTATGATTCAATTCAGCTCTGATTCAATTAGTTCGTAATTGAAAACAGAGGCTTTGTTATAACAAATATTGGATTGGTGAGTTTGAATTATTTAGGCTGGTAGAAGTAAGTAGTATCAAACCAAATATTGATTGGAACAAAAAACAGGTACACATATTTTTAGTGTTTGTTAACAGAACATAGTGTTTGGCTACATTAGTTTTAAAGAAACTGCGTTGCGTACATTAGCTCCCACCTCCGGGAGGGGAGACGTCAGCGTTCCAATATTTAAAACAGTAGAACAATAAAATATTAAATAGTTATATCAGAACTTAAAGTAAAAGTGGGTTTATGAACTATTTTTTTATCAGGTTCAAGGAGATAGTTTACCATGCTAAAATAAGAAAAAGTTTTGTCAGGTACCTACTATAAATCAGTCATAGAAAGACGGAAGCATGCTTTAAGAGTAATAACGAAAGGTTTTATAGTTTAACTCAATCTTTTGGATCAGAACTACGGTAGAAATACTGTTATTTTCCGAAAACTCACAAAATAAAGAAAGTCACAAAACTGTAAAAAAATTACTCAAAAAATAGTGTAACAATGTAATTAAAGTCAATAAGGACGAAGGGCGGCTGTCATTCATGGATCTTTGACAGTCGTTACGGGTAGTCAGAAGCCCGAAAGTCTGACAACCAGTCTTACCAAGGGGGAACCTATTACCCAGTAACTGGGTTGTGGAGGTCAGATAGGCAGTCGCTCCATGTAAAATACTGGTATTCAGCTGCATCCGGTTAGACTGGAAGCCGACCCTAACATAGTTGGGAAAAGGCTAGGCAGATGATGATGATGAAGGACGAAAAACTTGAACATAGAACACAGTCCCCCTTATTACAAAACAAGGTTTTTCTTTAGATCAGTTTAAACCAACGCACCAGTTATTGAATTAAGAACCTAACTGTTATAGAAATGCAGTTCTTTATACAAAAATGACAACTTAGTTCGGTGCTAAGTTGTCATTTTTGTATAAAGAACTTTATCTAAATCGAAATAAAGTTCGAAAAACAAATACTGGCTCAGAGGTTTAGGCTATAACTAAAGTTAGGTTTCGTTTTGTAATAAGACGGAGTAAGTTTTATAGTCATGAAGACTCTGACGAACCCTCCTACCCAGTCAGACCCTCTTACCAAGCATACCATCAGTACATTATCAAAACCATCTCTCTAATCTTATAGTCGACACATCACAAAGTACCCTTTATCACAACATAAGTCTGCATACAAAATCCCCCGCTATCACATACTATTACGGGCACTTAGCCGGCCCGGGCCCAAAAGGCCCATTAAAAACAATAAGGGCCGCAGCCTAGCCTTTCATAATAACTGTTTTTAATTTGATTTAAGATTTCACAGGCTATTACTTTAGGCTGTGTGTAGGATGGAGCGCGACGTGCGTTTGTACTGCAGTGTACGTACATACGGCTACACGTCAACCTATACATAACCAGTTTGTCTTGGCCTCACTTTGTATGATATTTTCTCACAATGAACGGCCAGCCAATACTGGTTTTGCATAGCTTGATGTGTAGCCGTGTGTACAAGTACCTATTGAATATATATAGCTTTGTCAGGATTTATGTCGCGGTGGCCTAAAGGCTTACTGGTTCACTTATAACACAAAACCTTTTAAAATATGTCGGTCTTAATACTTTTGAAACTTGGATCTCGAACTTGAAGTTGTTAAAATCAGCAAGCGATCTGGATGATGAATTTAATATAGAAGTGGTATTTTATTCGTTAGGATGAGGGGCTTGTGATAAAGTGTGAAAGTCTGACTACCAATCTTACCAAAGGGTATCGTATAACCCAGTAACAGGGTTGTGGAGGTAAGATAGGCAGACGCTGGCACGACTGAATTTTATATCTTGTTAGCACAAAACTTGGCCACTTCCACGGCGTTGTAAAATACTGGTATTCAGCTGTAGCCAGTTAGGCTGGAAGCTAAACCCAATATGGTTGGAAAAAGGCTGGGCAGATGATGAGGATGATTTAAATCAAATCAAATCAAAAGTCATTTATTCAAATTAGGCTGTTAGTCCCCCAAACACACCCGCCCTTCACCACTTCCTACCTATTATTTCCTTAGTACTTATAAATAAAAGACCACTTAAGGAATTAGCCCCAAGTGTTTGTAATGTAACGCTGCTCAGCCGAGTCTATGTAGGTTTTAGGTTTCATAGTTCCAACCTACAAAGTTCGCGTACAGGTTATTACTAAATTTTCATTGCATTTTAAGAGAAATACTCTTGAAAAATATACAAGAAGGTCCATTACCAGCATTTTCAGTACAGACCATTATGAACCACCCCCAACCAAAGGTCCGTCCGACCTCCAGCCAGCTGACCTCCGTCGCTTCCGATATGCGTATAAATATTACAATTATACAAAATTAGCACTATTTGTTACCACTGCCATAACCAACCATTATGGCCGTCGAACATAATGCATGTCATTTTTCTGCGCAGGAGTTTACAGATGTTTAAACATGCGCTGTAATGAGAGGCGACTTTGATAGATATTTGAGGAAAATGTTCATTTGTTTTGAGCAGAATAATAGTGTTTACCTACATGTTGTTGTTACAATTTTACCGGACCTTTATGAAAATAGGTAGATGATTTGTAAGGAAAGCTCATAATCAGATGTTGTCTGATTGTTGTCTGTCGAAGTAAACAGGTGATGTTAACTATCAAGTGAAAAATGGTTCACTTTTGCATACTTTTTATGGGTTTTTATACAGGTTGGCCGGGAAATCAACGCGCCAAATTGTACCAATGAATTTAGCACACGATTCTAAGCACCCTACCGTAGCAGTTTTTGGTCGGGTATAAAAAACAGCGTTTCATAGAAACGTGCAATACCTACGGGGTCAAAATGTATGGAATAGTAAAAAAAAATAAAAATAATTGCCGACAATAGATTCCAACGCATGGTCCAGAATAATGCACTAAATCCATGGTAACAGGTTACGCGTCGATCTCCCTGCCACCCTGTGTAGGGCATAGTGTGTCCTGTTGACGGCGATTTCAGCAATAGATTGGTCAGTTGGTAAAAGTAACTCATTTACGAAAAATGGCCAAATCGAAGACCACTAAGTTTCTTGTGAAAGATATCACCAAGATTGCTTTAATGTTTTGCCTCTTTTCGAACAATTATTATAATTAACTTTAAGAGGGCACTATTACACGTAACAATTTATCAAAAACCGCGTGATCTATCGGCAAATAAATAAACTAATGTCGAACTCAACTAATATCGTACGAGGCGTTCCCGACGGGTGGTCTTATTAATATTGAGAAAAATATATCGTCTACTTGCAGGGTAAGAGCACCTGTTGTCGGCCGGTGGAAGCATACAGCGAAAAGTTAAATTATTCGATTTGAGTAGAAATTTCTGAAAGAAATAACTACTTAACTGACTTAAGTTTAAAAGAAAGGATTAACGACATTGCTCTATAGTTGACACATGACTGTAAAACATGAAAAAGATTCTAGCCCTAGAGCATTTAAACATAAAACTATACCTAATTTGCCGTTTTCTCTTTATTTATTTATTGGTCTACCAACGATTGTTTACACCAGTTATGGGCATAAAAAACCAGCAAAAACAGATAAACAATAGTGTACAATCACTTATAGGTAAACTCAGCATGCAAAACGAAAGTTGTACGTACGATACAGAAAAAAATTAAATGTTAAAATTAAAATTAAAAGTCAGTAGGTCAAAATCACAATAAACATAATTATGCCGTAGATTTCTATGCTGCTTATCACTGCAGTTTTCATTAGATAGCGAAGTGAATTACGTATATCAGATATAAATTAGTAACAAAGAAGCTATGTTAATATAAAGTCTGTAAGGATTTATTATTAAGCATCATGTATCCTTTTAAACAACTACTCCCAATTAACTTTCTTTGGTAATCGTTGAGCTCCTTAAGTTTTGAGTTGAGCTGCACGAGTTATGACAAATGCGTGCACTGACTGGACAGGTCCTCTCAATCTGTGTGGTTCTTTCCTCAAAAGACCATCTCAGACATCGATTGATCGTCTTCAATTATGATCTAAATAACATTATGTCTGGACTTTAAAAGAGACTGTGACCTCTGAGTTTGTTTCGGCCTTTCTTCTCAGACTAGTCAGATAGGAAACCCCGACCTCAACTAGTTTTTAAAATATGATTGACGTGTAAAAGTGTTTGCACAAACCTACTTACAAAATAAAACCATTTATCACTAACAAAACTACTCTATTTACCAAAAACCCAACAACTAGCACGTCTACCCGGTCGGTATTGCGTCAATCCCAACAATTAAAACGCGAATAAGCTCGGACAATAAATAATTGCTCGTTATAAATCAAGCGAAGTAATTGGTTGTTTATATTGCCCGGTCACCGATGATGCTCTGGTTCGGGCTATCCAAGCAATATGTCAAATGTTCTGACATTAGAAATGGTTGCTCGAGTCGTGTGTGCTCTAGATACGTAAATGTTGAATGTTAATTGATGTTGTTTTGTTATTTATTGTAGGAACCAGTTCGATAAATCACAGGAGGAAAGCAGAACCAGTTCTTAGGTAAAGATCATTATGATGGCTTGGTGCAAAATCTGTAACCAAGGTGAAATAAATTAAAACAGAAATGTTAGTAAAAACGTCGAGAGGTCTCGTGAGACACCTGGTTGGATTTAAGCGTCCCTTTCGCTGTATACGAGTTAATACTCGTATACATAATTGTATATTATGTAAATGACAGGCACAATGAAATATATTAACAACGTTTGAGTGTGTCAAAAGTGTCGTGTCGGTCAAAATGTTCCACTTTTTTCGGTCTTGCTTTCATTCGCCAAGTGTGCATAGATCCAAAGATATTTACAATATTACGGTACAATATTTTCCATTCGTCTCCATTTACTGGTACTATCTAAATTAAATTGCCCAAACACTCCACATTCTCTTTGTTTGGTGTAACTCTGCCTTGAGAAGAACTCTGCCTCTATCACTTGTTCAACGTTTTAAAGGTATAAATAAAGAAATACTTACTCTCATACTAGAAAAACTACAAAACAGAAACCCACACAACTCAGTCCAAACAAAAAGCAACAACTCTAGAAACATAAATTCCCGACTTTTTCAAACAAACACAAGTTTTTGCTCAATAAACTGACAATAAGTGAACATGGAATCGAACGTTGTACCGAGCAAAAACCAACTGAGCGTTTTGACCATTTCACTTGCCGCAGCTTATGCGCGAAGATACCAATACTGTTCGGGCGAACAAAAACAGCGTACAATGAGCCATGAAACAAGAACTTAGCTTGAGGCTTTTTATAGTGGTAACCGGTGTTAGTAAGCAAGCCTTTGTTGAGAAAACACTATTTTTTCTACTTAGTAGTGTTTTTAGGTGGATCGAAGGAATTCCGTAAAAATCTCACCGTGAAAACTTAGGTAAAGTGAGCTGTCAAAAGCATTCATGGTGAGATTTTTACAGAATACAGTGGCTGGACCTATTTTTACTGATGTCTAAATTTATCGGTATACAATGTGGAAACGACAACACGACAATAAATTAAACTGCGTATATCTAATAACGTTCCCAGTCTGCTTACGAAAATTCCATAAAAGATGTCCAAGTCACTTTAGCTAGTCAAAGATTGGCAAAAGCCATAGTTGCCCCATCACTACTATTTAGCTTGTTTGAAAAAAAAAAAACACTTCTAATTTCCATGATAGGATTTATTTGATAGTTCCAAAATACTCTTATGCATAAGTATTGCTAGTGTTTTAATTTATTTTCGTATTTTTGTCTCGTCATTGTATAATTTGCGTTGAATTAATGACATTGACTTAAATGGAAGAAATCCTTAGAGAATTAAATCTCCATCAGCTGAAATCACCAGAATAGAATGAGCTAGCGTGGCGATCTGTTTGTGTTATGTCTGTTTAAAAAATCATCTGCCAAAAGAGATTCACCGTTGGACATAAGGCATCCGATTAGAGATGAGCTAATCTAAATATTAATGTGGCGGCATCTACATTGCAACATGCGAACTACGCAACACACTGACGTCACGCAAAATCCTGCATCGCGCAACTAGGATATTATACACCGACCCGACATCAATCGTCAGGCAGTTGCCCACCAAAGACGACACCCTGTCTGGTCGGAGGATCCTCTCTTTTCTATGGAGGATAGTGAACTTTACACCCCGTTCCCCATTCCTCTATATTTACGTCATACCGTAACTATACTTTTATCTCGCAGATAAATTACAAGATTAACTCGCAAAAATAAGGATTAACATACACAAAGATTATTCTCAAGAACCTCTGACAACCTTCGCAGCTCCTTAAGCCCCGACCTGCTCAACCGCAGAGCTCAAATAGCTCACATTAGTAATGACAGTGAAGCGCTGATCTGTCGACCGCACCGTAATGTGCGGTAATCGCCACTTATTGCGCACTACTAGCGTTCTTTATACTACGTGGTGGGCAGAGATCTACAATAGACACAAAGAATTGGCTCTGAATATCGAGATTTGTATAAAAACATCAATCTATCTGCACGCATTGTTTGTAATAAGTTACAAAATTTAATTATAATAATGAGTAAGTAATAAGTTAGGATGAGAGTTTAGGTAAGTACAGTCACGAGCAAAATTATGTATACACTCGGCTTTATTCAAAAGCGATTTACTCCGTTATTTTTTTTATTAAATTTAATGTTGTTACAAACATAGCTTTTTCGAACCCATAGGTTTATGTAATGTGTCGTATTTTAACAAAAATTGAAAAGAAAAAATCGAAATTGAAAGTTGCCAAGTGTTGACATATTGGTGTTCGTGACTGTACACTATCGCAATAGGTTTCTCTGTAATGATAGAAGTAAGTTGTACTAGCTGCTCCCGGTTTCACCCGCATAACTCTCGATCCCGTAGGAGTATCGGGATGAAAAATATTTCATGTCTGAATCCAGGTCTTGATCTACTCATTTGCCAAATTTCATTCAAATCCGTTCAGCCGTTTAAGTGTGAAAGAGTATCAAACAAACTAGATTTTTGGTAAAAACCAGAGGGGCAATTCTCGTAATTTTAAGAACGTTCACAGTCTAATCTCAGTCTCAATCTGTCAAAAATTACTCTAATTTCCCTACATTTTCACAAGTTTTTGACATTTGTTTGTCGCCGAGATGAGACTGTGACTAGATTTTAAACGTTTTAAATTACGAGAATTGGCCTTCTGTTGTTCATTGCTCCTGTCAACTAACTTAATGTGATCACCATTGTCTTGACTGGGGCGATTATTGCATCGTCTAATAAAATATTCATGATAATGCGTGAACTATATTATACAGTGCTGTATTAGTTTAGACAGTGAGATCGTACCTTTCACAGCAATAGACATATTTATGGGCAAAATATTTACTTATATGCCCTACAGCATTCGGTTCTAGATGTGAAATTTGCTGCATAATGCAATGCATGCTGCCACTGCTCCGTCAGTCGTTATTTAGTGTCAACCAAATGACGACTGCTGCAGTTGGGTCTTCTCTAAATACGGCAGTACAGTGTAACCATGGCAGGTCTACTTCTTAATTTATGATTGTTGCCATAGAAACAGCTATCTAACCAGTCAATCTCATCATACGGTGTCACGAAAACTGTGGTCCACAGACCAACCTTGTATGGTTTCCATGCACGATTTAACGCCCATTCTTTTTACCAACCAAAGAAATTAATAAGATCAATAAGATCATCATTCAAATATTTTATTATTAAATTCGTGGACCGGAAACTATAATTATCTGCTTCGATTGATACTCTGACCAATGAGGCCTTATTAATAGGTGGGACCATAGAGCAAATGTCACGACACTGTAGGCTTTCACTTAATTGATTTAGGATGGTAACATTTTGTGTTGAAATTAGTGATTTACTTGAGGGGAATCTTAAAAGAAAAAAAATCAACGGGTTGCACTCCGGCAGAAGTGAAAACTTGAATATTAAAGTAGTGCATTTTTGATATTTTGGAATGCGGTTGACTCTCCCTCCGTCTTACGAATTTTCGATCAGGTCACGTGTCCTGACGCGAGTTTAACATTTTTTGCTCATCACAACAAAAGTGCACAACGCCGCTAAAGAAGTTTTCACTTCAAAAACAACTTTTATTTCCGTAAAAGTATTTTTCCCTCGTCAGAAATTTTAACGAGTTGTAGGTTCGAATCCAGACAGGCACTTTACTTTGTGTAAATTAGGTATTTCATCACTACTGCTCTCAAAACGGTGAAGGAAAACATCGTGAAGAAACCGACATTTCTCAGAATAAAAAATTCGAAGACATGTGACATCTACCAACCTGCACTGGGCCCGCGTGGTAGATTACGGCCCACTTCCTCTCACCAAAAGGAGGTATGTTTCCCTGCAGTGGCAAAATTATAAGCTGATTTTATGAGTATGTCAAAATATAAATGACAGGTCTATTACAGGATGGAGTGAAAATGCATCTTGACACTTTAAGAATATACATAAATATACTACAGTCTCTGTTATTGGTAAAGACACCAGTGCGACAAAATCATAGAAGTTCGGTAAGATAAAAGGCATGAGCAGAGCAGTCCTTTTTAGTACCTAAACTTAAATAAAATTAAAATACACAATGTTATGGCTTCATATTCATGTATAATAAAGTGCAACAGTGTTGAAGTGTAAACCAGGCTTGATAATTGAAAAAACGTTTCACTTAAGTCACGGAAGACTTTGACTTAACAAGAACTCATCATAAGTACTCCGAACTCAAAAGGAGCAAACTTGAAAACTGTTCACATGTCAAAAATGTAAGAAATAACAGTCGTTCTTAAACAATTAAGCAATCAACGAAATTTCGTCAAAAATCCAATTGATGTTACAGTTATTCGCTTGCAAAAAGTGGCGCCTGTAATTCCAAGCTTTTTTTACCAATCAAATTATATAAATTGAATCTTATAGCGGAAACAATAAGCTCTAAGATAACTGCTTTGCATCCTTGGTAATGGTTATAAGTTAAAATAAACTTTACTCTCTTAAAATTAGGGTTCAACATCGTTTACTAATTGGAATGTTGTTCTGCATTCGCGAAAAGATAATGATTCGTATTTCGAACACGCTTAAATATTTAAATAATATAAGCTTTCCTTACGGGTGCGTTCAGATGACTCTGTTATTTGTATTTTCTTTTTTTAACAAACATGGGTCTTTAGTTCGCTCTGTGGGGCCAAGATAAAAAAAAACGCCAATATTTCTTAATATTTTTCAAAACTTACTTTTACTCTAACATATTGACTTTTAGTACCTAATCTTTATGCATAATGAATAAAACTGATTTCCAAAGCAAATCAAAATCTAAAGTCATTTATTCAAATTAGGCTGAGAATCAGCACTTTTCGCATATCAAAATTACAAAAGACAGTGGCCCAAAACGACCGCCATTAATCACTTGATTGCAAGTGCTTTCCAAATTATGACCCAATTAAAGAAGTTGGAAATGAACTGATTTTCTTTTGTAAATAAACAATTATTCAAAGAACTGTTATTTCTTCTCGATGTTAATGAGCGTGTGTGGCACCAACGTTGGCTCCAACATCTGGGGCCAACATAACAATTTAAATTACATATTTTATCTTAACCAATTGACAAGTCACGAACAACAAAACCACACCATGTAGGAATGTTACCTGGTATATAGGAAACATTCGAAATTTAAAATTCAAACCAATTTGTTCGTTAGCTATTCTTTCCGGAATTATTTATACAGTGTTGCTATATTAATTATAGTGTTAACAGCTTGGAATATTCATAAATAAAGATTTAGGGTTTCTTTTTGCTGTTTTAATTAATTTTAAATAGCGGTTATCGTGTTAGCACGTGGGCGTTGCGGTGATTTGAAGAGAAGGATGATGTAAAAGATTTGACAGATGTTTGGTCGTTTTTAATAACAAAATCATCGGAAAACATCTGTGTACAAAATAGTGATGATAATATTTTTATTTTTTGAAGACTGTGTGACGTACGTATACATACAGCGGTGTTTTATGTTTTTATCTTTTTTCTGTCAATATTCTGTTTATTATTATATTTTGCCTGCAAAAAAAAAATGATTTTATTTTATTTAGGGCTGATTTTTCAATCGGCAGATAATTTTAATCGTAGAATAAAACTGACGTCTGACAGTGTTTGTATTGAAGAACTGTCAAAACTTCAAAATTATTCCCCGGGAGAATTATCTGGCGTTGGAAAAATCAGCCCTTAATATGATAATTACGTAGATAACTGAAATACGAATTTTTAGTCAACTTTAACAGCCGGGCAGCAACATCAACTCCTAATAAAAGTTCGAAAAATGATAGCGATTATAGGAAATAGAGTATCACATTAATATAAACTAAAAGATAAGGTAAAATAGATTTCCCTACATTGTAACGTAACACAACCTTTAACCTGAAACCAACCTTACCTCTTGCACATACGCTTTATAATCTATTACACAATCCTATCTCTTAACTTCTCTACGAAGCAAATTAGACTTTAGCACATAGAAATAGAGTAAAAATTCGTTTGGAAATGAATCACATAACCGGAGCTGCGAGTACCATACCAGTGCTTATATTTTTTTAATTGCCAACATCGCTGCAGTTGTGTTTGCATTCTCAATAGTGCATATTGCCCGGTGCGTATTGTCTACCTAAGCGCGGTGTTTATACTACCCACACAGGATGGCAGGAGGATGCTATAGAGTTGACTTCGTTAGGGAAATTATTTGAGATCATGGTCTAGGAAAGTATGATTGAGCTGTGATAATTATGATGACAGAGGTGATAGTTTTGAGGAGAAAAAGCAACCAAGTGCGAGTTGAACTCTCGCTTGAAGGGTTTCATAGCACCGTACAATATTAACACTAGATAGTTGTATATTTTTAAAATACGCGACCCGAAAAAAAAAACCGGTTCTCGTATGGGGTCCTTTAATGAGGTCCTTTAATTTATAACTTAATTTTTTCAAGTGTCTGTTTGGTCTAAAATAAAAATAGTTAATTTTAAGTTTTCTCAGGACTTGATGACGTCTAAAATCAGTGGGGCAGTTCCCGTATTTGTTGAAAGTCCGCATTCTAATCTCAGTCTCAATCTGTCAAAAATATAATCAATTTCCCTACATTTTGGACAAGTTTTTGACATTGATTGTCGCTGAGATGATTGCGACTTAAATTTTAACGTTTTTTAAGTACCAGAATTGGTCTTCTGAAATAAAGGAGAGCCGTTATGGTATTATTGTTCTGTTTTAATTATTTCTTCGCTGGCTGTTTGTGTACAAAATAAAAAAAAAAGATGGTGCAAAAGAAGAATACCTTTATTTTATTAAAATACACATAAATTACATTTTTTTTTATAAAAAAAAAATAATAACGGGCGTTGTCTTTGGTGCACTTGCATGGTGCATACAGGGATAATCGTCGGTTGGTGCCTCCTCTTCATTTAAAATTGTTTAAAGGGCCTCTGCGAGTTGGTTTTGGCCCCTGGTACGCCTTTCAAAGGTCCGGGACCCCAGGGTCCCGAGATATGTCAAAGACAAAAAATAGTAGCCTACTGGGAGTAGTCTACTATTTTCTACATTCATACGAGTATGTGACACAAACCTCAGGTCAGGGCTCCAGAGAGAGGAACCTAATAATGCAAGCCGTGTCCAGGATTACCGTTTTCTGAATGAAACCCTTGATCCAGCTGCCCAACGAGAGCCTCATCGGGTGTTGGTCGAGGCTCGTAGCTATTAAGCCATTGGCTGTCACGACCATCATTATTATTATTGCCTTTAACAGTTATATGTAAAAGATAACATATGTTTTTGGTTTTGAACGTCTTTCGAACGGACGCTTTTAACGTGCACGTATTTCTACATCGTTCTCACATGGTTAATTTCAACACGAATGATGTAATCAAATATTTTGTAATAATTTTATGATTTAAAAGAGTGTCCATGGAGTTTCTTGCCCGTTCTTCTCCATAGGTACCTACGCTTTGGAATAGGCAACTAGCTTCATCTTTCTGACTGACCGACCCTTTGACAATTCAAAAGATGATTTGAGTTTGAGTTTAAGTTTTTCTACAGAAACCTAAAATAGGAAGAATAAACGACTTAATACAGCATAAAATATAAATAATTAACAATAAAAGTGACACATCTAAAGTCGACTTAGGAAGCGAAATCACCTGTTTAAATAATAATATTTTTAACAATTTTGCGAAATGAATATTAAATAAGTTTACTACTCGTACAACATAATTTCCAATAAATCATAAAAGTTGATTGGGAAAAAATATCATATCTATGAACAGTTTACGATGCTATAAAGTTGGTCACAATTTTTTGATTGATTTTATAATAAGCAATTACCAGTCTGATGTCATATCTAAATATCTATGATTCTATATCATTAGGGCAATCCATGAACCGTGTTTTATTCCGAATTTGTCAATCAGTAGCCACGACCGCAAAAAAACGCAAAAAAAGTAATTTGATTTATTACTGAGTTACGCATGCGTATCTTGATTAATTAATATTATGAAAATTTGCATAAAAATCACATTAATTTTAAGCCTGACTGTAATCATATCAATCATAGTTTAACATGAAAATTTGCCATTTTTTGACACATACGAATGATAATTGTCACAGTTCAAGCCTACTCTGTGTCATTCTTGGTCTTCTTTGAGTATCTTCATACTTTCAAGCCAGAACTTAAAATTAACTTTATGAAGTTATCATAAGGTTCAATTTTGATTGTTTTCAGCATCGTGGGCTTAAAAAACTTGAACATCAAAGGTAGCCTGAGAAGTTTCGCGTGCGGCCATTGGACAAATCGCTAATTTACATATAACAAATACTGTAGTCACGTTTTCAGTAAAAATGTTTGTGTTTGGGGTATGGCAGAGGTGTAGGCCCAAGTACCCTCTTCTAGAGAATGGGAGATTTTGATCTTTAAGGTTTTATGGTCAGATAGATTTGTGTTGCGGATGTCTAGATTCGCGACACAATACTATACTTAGGTCCCCATAAGGAATAAAAGAGACACTCAGTGTATATTTCACGGTGTTTCCATCCACGACATGGGATAGACAGGTCATAGATAAAGGATAAAGTAGAACCAGAATCACGAAACTGCTCGCTGTAAAAATAGCCAACTATGTATTGTACACTTCTACAGTGCCCTCCAAAAGTTAGTTGAAATTATTCCACTTCAACTGTATCTAAACCACATTGTGATTTAAAATTTTATATTGTGCAGTTTAAAATTTTTGTTAGCTAACTGAACTTCGTGGGTACCTATGATAAGGGATTACCAATTTTTTTTAATAACCGTGTATCAATTGTGGTATCATAACGTGGTATTTATTGCAGCTGAAGTGGAAAATTGTCAACTAACTTTTGGAAGGCATTGTAGGTATATTGCAATTTATAAATTGTATAATACTTAATAACTTCCAATAAAGTCGCTTCTTAAATGCAAGCTTAAGCAAAAAAAAATTACTATCACATTTAAAACAAAACCCTCAAAAAGAAGGCCAATTGGTTAATTGCGTAACACACTAACCGTACTTTCATTTTGACAGTTTAGCAACATTCATTGCGTTATTTACTTTGTTGAACCGACAAATTTTTCGAACACATGAAGCAATGGATTAGTAATATCCTTCAAAATGATTCAGAGTGTGATTGACAGTGTCTTACGCAATTAGGGAGTAGTTTGCAACTGTTCACAATTTAACCTAGTACCATTCACTAAGGCGTTCAGACTAGGAACTGCACTGACTATTCACAGGCTCACATAATGACATGACAAATTCAGACGATAACAGAGTTTACCCCTGAACCTAACCAACACATTCCAAAGTATCTAACTACACACCAGACATCTAACACAATACACACTTAAAATATATTACAAAATACAGTTACTAGTATCTAAGAACAAAAGTATTTGAGAGAACGCACGGACCAGCTGGATGTTATGGTGGTATAAATCTAGCTATGTTATTACTGAAGATGGTCAGCATGTATATATTACAAAATATCGCGAACTATACTGCACAATGGTCGGGCTTGGCTATTAGAGCGGTCAGGGTTAAGGTGGTGGTAGACGAGGCGCGGCGGGCACACGCGCGACAACGCGAGTAAGATTTACGTTAGAAGTCGTGAAAGGATGAATGAGGACATTGTGAGTTATGTAGTTTCTTTTATTTCAGTTTGACGGCCAGAGTAAAGTCACTTGCAAACTCAAGATGCAGGAGAAAACAGTAGCACATTTACCAAATATATGTAAACAACAAAGTTGTAATACAAGTAAAGAATATTAATTACAGATGCATGCGATCTTTCAGCCTAGTCAAAAATATAGAATACTTTTGCAAACTTTTTAGTGATTGAAGTTTATACAGTTACATAAGCCACACATTAGAGGTAACTAAAGCACTAGAGGCTGGCCTCGTATTCTAGTGAAACTTGTTACTACGCTAGGCTGGCTCAAAATGAAAATTAATGTTACTGACTTGCGGTTGGCTGTACATACTCATTATTTTTCTAGACCCTGTGCTTATTGAAGTTTATGAAACCGGATCGCTATAATTATGAAAAATTACACTTTTTGAGTAAGTAATCAACACACACAAAATATTCTAGACGCGCGGCTAAATATTTCAGTCACGCGCAATGTTATCTCGTGTACACCCCACCTTTATAGCGACCCTAGTAATAACAGGTCCCGTCTGCGCAGCCGCAGCAATTAACGCGCGAACCTATCGCGATGAGCTATGGCATTATTTAGATGCCACGATATTTACATGTATATTAAAAGGTAACATTATTTTAAAAGCAGGATTTAAATTTTCTCTTGATTATTTTTGGTATTTATAACGTGGTGTGGTGTCAACGTGAGGCTTCAGTTCCTTGTTTCTAGTATTGCGGAAATTAGTTTTACGAGTTATTTATTAACACTATTATTATCTCATTGCTTTTAAAAGGATAATCTAAGTTGTAACCTGTGGAAAAATTATTGGGTACTACAGGGTGGCAGGGATATCGACGCGCAACTAAGCTCAATTCCCGTAATCAAAAACGTTCAAAATCTAGTCTCAAAATCAGCTCTGCGACAATGAATGTCAAAAATTTGTCAAAAATGTAGGAAAGTTAGAGATATTTGTGACAGATAGAGACAGAAATGCGAATGTTCTTAAAAATATGGTAATTGCCCGTCTGTTACTATGGATTTAGCACACGATTCTGAACCCCCCGTCACGTCACGTGGTCACGTAACTAAAATTGTTTTTAAAAACCTACATAACTTGCCTAAATAAATCACTAGCTCAAGTGGTGAAGGGTGGTCGTTTTGGGGGACTGTCGTATATAATTTTAACATTAAAAAAGTGCTGATTGTCCGCCTGATTTGGATAAATAACTTTTAATGTACAACTCAATTCCCGCCGTTACCACTGGAGTTTCCGCTTCTTTAAATAGGTGTTGTAAAGGTTGTCCGCTAAAGTCAATCTTATGTAGTGCAGGCTGGCAATCATTTAGATTTAGAACGAGGTATCAAATATTTTGTTAGGTTTCTTTTGTTTAGGATAAAACAGTGCTAGTTTAGTCGGCAATATGTAAAGACGTTCAATCAAAACGTGAAGAAATCATAACGTTGTTTGATTTCTTAGAAGAGCTCATCAGCCCTTCACATTACCTACAGATGCCAATAAAATAAAACATACTTAGTTTATCATAATAGATAATGGTACCGATTCCCTTGTTCACAAACTTAACTAAATTTAAGTTCAGTGCATCTTTTTCTTTCTATTTCATTAAGAAAAGTAGAGAAGATAAATATTAGTTTAGTTCTGTCACATTTGTCAGCGCCTGACGCAATTTGACGTATTTTTAGTTGTCAATTTTTTTTATCACCACTAAAGTTGTCTAAACTAATATTTATCTTCTCTACTTTTGTTAATGAAATGAAAGAAAAAGATGCACTGAACTTAAATTTAGTTTAGTTTGTGAACAAGGGAATTGGCGCCATTATACGCTTCTAAACCTGTCAATCCAACAGCTTAAACATAAACACCGGAACACACGACTCCAGCTTCGTCGGTCAAACGTCTAGCCTAGCCACAGCCTAACCTGTAGCTCAGTATAATAAACATCACATTACGCCCATCACGAGATTCGAATCTGTGACCTCGCGACCCGCAGCCGACCCACTAAACCCTTATGTGATGTTGCGTTGTTTTAATAACTGTGCTTGCGATATTTTATGGGCTTTTGTGCAGGTATTTTACTAAGGATATTCTTATTTAAATCTGTCATACATCATTCATACTTATTATAAACGAGAAAGTTTATGATGGATGGATGGATGGATGTTTTTCACTATTTCACGCAAAAACTACTGAACAGATTTTGATGAAACTTTACAGTACATCAGAATAACACATAGGATACTTCCCGATCCCGATAGTCTCACGGGATCCATACTTATGCGGGTGAAACAGCGGGGCACCGCTAGTCTGTCTTAGTATTGTCCCTTGTAGAAGTTTTAACTAGATTCATTGTTTTTACAAGCTTTTATTTAAATTGTTTTGTTTTTTTGTAAGGTTATTGTAGAATTTCTACTTAGCTCGTTGCTTTTTTTAATGTAATACATAGGTGAGCAAGGATACGATCAACTTAATTATTTATATGATTATGATCTTTTCTAGACACTTAGAACCACTGTCTTAATGATGAAACTGTGTTTCTGTGAAAATGGCATTCCAGCCAAAAGCAACGTTTCTGTACCTACATATATTTCTCTCCTTCCTGTGTAGTAAAAAGTATCTCACCGAATGAGTATGTCAGGAGGACTGCGCAGTAACACGCAACAACTCTTGATTCTGGCTACTTTAGGGTAAGCCTTTGGTCTTACCATATGTATGAGTGTGGCTGACCTTTTCAGCTACTTTCAGCAAGGACACCTGATAGTTCAAGAGCCTCCTTATATGTCTTCTTATTATGTAACATCCTTACACAGGCTTTTTTTGTCTTGAAACTTCAACTTGCCTAACACCACCCACTCTTCCGCTATATAAAACTCCAATCCAGCATCTGTACCAATTAAACGATTACTAAAGAGACGACCTTCGTTCGCTTAACTCGAGATTAATTATTTCTATTGTACCTAGAATACTTTGAAACCAACTCTTACATACACTTCTAAAAATTCAATATAATCCTTACATGGTTGTGATAAGGATTGTACGTATGGTTGAAGGTGTAAAATTAATGTGGTAATCGTTTAATCCAATAACAAAATCCTCGTCGGACGCGCTTGTCAGTGCGCAAGAGCATGATTTTTGTGAGGTTAGCGGGTTCGTTGTCGATATTCGCTAGCGAAAAGTAGTTTCGAACGTAAAACGTTCCTAAGAAAAAGCTTTACTTTTGAGAAGCTTTTTGCTGATTGAAGGTTTTTTAATTAGAATTGAATGGCGCTTACATCTCATTATTTCATAATGTTTTAAAAATAGCTATATATAATATATAATATCAGCCGATTTGTCCTAAGATTCTTCTTTACCCCTCTCATACTTTCAAGACTTTACTATTAAGAGATTTAGTATACAAAGTACGAAGTAGTAAGACGATACTTTGATTTAACTTGTAAATCGTCGAAACACACATAGGTAGAAGAGGTTTCAAATTTGGTCCTTTCGCCTCTTATTTCGATAGTCGTCTATCGACAGTCCCACCTCACTACCTTCCAACCCCACATTATAAAGAGCACTCAAAAGATACTTACACATCTTCAAGTTAAACTTTTGATTTCACGTGGGTGTGAAACTCGTCAAGTGTGGGTCTTGCAGGCAGTAATTACTTTCCAATCTGCTTTACAAAAGGTACGGATATGGGAAGTACAAGGCTGTACTATTTAGTGCTAATGAGAAATGGTGGGTGGAAAACTTTTGATTTGTGCATTGTTTTTGCGAGGACGGCCTTGCGTTGATTTCTTTTTCATCGTTTTGTAGGTGTGTGTAATTAAGTGTGTTGTGTAATTTCTTTGAGTCAAGTGCGTAAATCGTTTGCGCATGAATGAAAGAATTTAGTAAATGGTGGACTGTTTTTCAAAAACAGAGACGTTACGTGTCTCGTTGAATTATCGCCATTGATCTTAGTTGTTAATGAATATCCGAAGACAGTCGTTCCTGTAACTGAAGAGTCTGACTGCGGACTTCCTTTTTTTTTTTTTGGGTGGGAATTCTCAAATGACCCCTCCCGCTCTGGGCGGAGCGGAAGGGAGTGTCAGACTTTTACTGACTAAAACCCACCCGTGTTCCTTCAGTTGCCCGTGCCAAGGGCCACGGTATCTCTTTCGAACAACCCGCAGCCCTGGCGGCGACTACCGACTTCCTTAATTTTTTTTTTGTTGCAACTAATTATATACATTAAATAAAAAAACATCCTAACTAAAACTAACAACAAATTAAAAATATAATTACATTAATTACTATCAAATCAATATGCTCCTATTATTTCAAGTTTAAATCGTCCCACTCCAAATAATCGTGACGATACAATTAAATGATCACGCCAACCTTAAAGAAGGACTAACCAACACAAAATCAATCATATTTGATAAGCAACATTACTATTATTATGTCATGTCGACGTGAATACCGTGAGATCGAGTGCGCGCGCGCATGACTCATAGTAACGCATAGATCACGAATTAATTCTACGACTGTTTCATGTGCTGCTTACTGGGTGTAAAAATCTGGATTTATAGATAGAGTGAAGGTAGGTTATTATGACTTGTAGTTGAGTAACGATACAAGTAGGTAGGTACATCCGTTGCATCCTGGACCATTTTCCTATCAACTGACTGCTAATATTTTTACCTCAGCTTGAGGTTTTCTTATATAACAATTATTTTCCTTATTGCGACGCGAAATAATATCAAACACAGGATCTGCAACACTTATTTAAGATCTTGTCATTTACCTACTTGAAATATTTCTAGCTTTCTGCTAAAAACGTTTTTCAATCCTTTGACCACTACTGTCAGAAATAAGTGGAAAATTTGTCTGATCACTTATTTCTGATGTGTTCAGCATGATACGATTTTTATGTTTTAGTTTTACTTTTAATGATAAATGATTTATTTGAATAAGTAGGTTCGTACAGACACGTTTGCGCGTCAGTCATATTTTTTTAAACTAGATGAGTTCGGCGTTTCCTATCTGACTACTCTGAGAAGAAAGGCCGAAACAAACAGACATCATTATCTTGGTCAGGAATAAACTGTGGCGGTCAAAAGCTGATTTAAAGTGTTTTTTTTTTTGTCAGAACAACGCTTGAATTTACATCATCAGCTCATAATGTTCCCATTTCTGTGACACAGGCCTCCTCTCTTGGAGAGGGAGTGGGCTATAATCCCCCACGCCGGTCCAGTGTGGGTTGGTAGATGTCACATGTCTTAGAATTTTTGGTTCTACGACATGCCGGTTTCCTCACGATATTTTCCTTCGCCGTTTTGATAGCAATAGTAATAAAATAATTTACAAAATGTAAAGAAAAAGAAGTAAAGCCAATCGGTAGGTTTCAGAAATCAGCTAGGCTGTATCCAAAATCCACAGCGGTAGACAAATGAGTCACAAGTAGTAACAACATTAACCCTGAACCACATAACATTCGGTTGACACCCACGTACAGACATGAAACGATATTATATTGTTAGCTACTATTTGTTTCTGCTAATCGAGGTGTGGGAATATATCTGTTCCTATGATTTGACTGTGTTTATAATTATAATTAGGAACATTAATAGCTTTTGATTCTTGGGAGATTAGGTTTTATTGGTTGGTGATGATGCAGATGTAAGGTTTTGTTGATTTTACTGGATCGGGTTGACTGAAAACGGAAAATAAATTTAATTTTCTCTGCATCGGCGTTTGTTTGCTTGTCTTCTTCATTTTGACATAAATTTCGCAGACATGGTAAGGTAAGCAGCTGATCTATTCTATAAAAACCTCACTGTGAAGACTTAGATGTAGTGAGCTGTCATTCCGCCTAATGCCAGGGATTGGCAGTGTTGATAGCTCACTTCACCTATGTTTTCACGGAGAGTTTTTTACAGAATAACACTGCAGGTAGGTACTTTCATGGAGTTTTCACCGATAAATACTTGTGGTTATATTCTAAATTCTCCATCGATTGTATTTTAATGTATACAGACAACAAAAATAACCCGCGCGCCAACTGTAATCATGAATATAATGATAAGCATAATGATTGTTCCTACCGTAGACATTTTTCGCCGGTTATAAAAATATATTAGTTGTTTCATAAATTTTGACCGCGTAGATATTGCACTTAAGTGCACTTAAGTGCAATATCTACGTAGATATACGTACGTACGAAAAAAAAACGTACGTACACGTATACGTACGTGTACGTAAAAAAGAAACCTGCTGTTTCATAGAAAATTTTCTATGAAACAGCAGGTTTCTTTTTTGTATCTCTCTTAATGTTTTAAATATGTTTTATTTATCACGTAAATTAGCTTCTCCATTTACTGTCTCACAATCTAACCTTAGCTTATCGCCCTTTGGAAACACAAACGCGATGACACACTTAACAATTCCCAAAGTGTAACCGAATATTAAGGTAACAATGAATCTTGTGGCGTGGGCGTGCGCCTGACGCGAACTGTGCGCCATGCCTTATCTAGACTGGATGTTATTCTGACGCTAACTAATTATTTGAATCACCTAAAATAATCTACTTTAAAGCGCTTAGAAGACGAATGTAGTGATGAATCATTTTTAACACAGAAAAAAAAAATTGCTGATCAAAAGACCAGAAAAACGCAAAAAATGTACTTAATTTACCATTACCAAAGAATTGCTGTTATCGTATATAAAAAAAGTAACCAACATTGGTTAACACTGTGGTTACAGATTGAAACCCACTAATGATTTAGGATCTCATTCAATGATTTCATTTTGCATCATGCTTCTCCTGCATTTCTTGTTCCTTCTTTTTTGTGAGTAGGTACATATTATTCAAGAATTTTCTAAAAACCATTATTGAATTGAAAAAAAATATTCTTTCTAGACGCTAGTCAAACTGATAAGTTGCAGTTGCGCTAACGCCATCGCTTAATTTTCAGGCCAAAACTTCCGAGTTCTATTATAAAACTAACTGACCAGACAGCTGTGCTGCTGGGGGGTATTGTTGCGCCACTTCTTCTTCCCAGCTAAAACACGGAAATTGTGAGCACTTTGGGGGACTGTTTTATGCAATTTTACCGACCAAAAGCGCTGATTCTCAGCCTAGTCTGAATAAACTACTTTTGATGTTGAAACAGTGCCTGCGTTCAGCAAATCAAATCAACCCAAATTCCTAAAATCAATCAGAATACGTCTTCTAACAACAGTTTGATTACGTTAAACTTGGCCGCAATCAGATCGTGCGCAGTATTACGAGGTATTCCACCAATGCGCATCCACTGTGGGAGACATTTGTTTGATAAATATCATGAGGTTACGTCATTCTTAAGGATGTTGGCTTGAATTGTTTTGATGAGCAAGTATATCAAGATTCTAGAATAGCTCCGTGTCTCTAGATTTTTTACTGACGCGTCTAAGTAGAGGTGGCCGGTAAATTTGTTGACGAATCTGATGTTAGTTGATATCACATGGGGCTTAAAAAGGTAAGGTACGTTAAGAATGAGTTAATAGGATAGTTAGTACTAGGATAGATATTACAAAATGGTGGCGTCCAACGCCACCATTTTGTAAATTGTCTTCTATGGGCCTAGAAATAAATGAATTTTATTTTATTTATCATCTTCTTGTCGATACAAAACAGTGAGCAAACCAGGCAGCCCGGTAAGATTGGTGATTATGACATTGGCGCCAATTCCCTTGTTCACAAACTGAACTAAATTTAATTTCAGTGCATCTTTTTCTTTCTATTTCATTAAGAAAAGGACAGAAGATAAAATATTAGTTTAGTCCTGTCAAATTAGTCAGCGCCTGATGTAAATTGACGTATCTTTAGTAGCCAACTTTTTAATTACGTCTAAACTGGTCTATGGAGTATCTTAATTCTATCTTAAATTAGAACAAGGGAATTGGCGCCAATACCATTTTCACCGTCAATTTTGTCGTTAAGATTTAGCTGTGGACATCGACGGCCTGCTTCATCATCATCTGTCTAGCCTTTTCCCAACTATGTTGGGGTCGGCTTCCAGTCTAACCGGATGCAGCTGAATACCAGTATTTTATATGGAGCGACTGCCTATCTGACCTCCACAACCCAGTTACTGGGTAATACGATACCCCTTGGTAAGACTTGTTGTCAGACTTTCGGGCTGTTGACGACCCGTAATGACTGCCGGGACCAACGGCTTAATGTGCTTTCCGAGGCACGGAGGGGTTTCGGTATGTAAAGATGGTCACCCATCCACAGACCAACCGCGGCAAGCGTAGCTTAACCTGACCGATCGACCTGTGTGGCTGTTATTTAGCCACGGGCTCCTAGACGGACTGCTTATAATTATAATTTGTTGGAGATCCTAAATAAATAAATATTGAAAACACGACTCCTAGGGACCACTTAAAATCTCATGTATGTGTAAGACATACTAGTAAAATTTCTCAAACTTATCTGTCACAAAAAAATAAACATAAACCACAAAGTTCACACGAATCGATAGACCACGATCCATTAAACTCTATATCTCTTATCACACTTAATAGCAAGCAATTTAAAACTATGATTTGGGATATCAAAAATGTACAAAGACCAAAATACCTGGACCTCCCACACTTCACCAAAATCTGGTCCCTTGGTACATTTTGGTTGGAAGACGGAGGTCCTATTATACTGGGTGTAGGCCTATCTTTGATTTAGAAAAATAAGTCTTATGTCAAGAATAATAGATGTGTCAATGTGTTGAGAGATTGTAATAAAGTAAACCTTTGTTTTTTTGGTATTTGATTGTGGTCACAGATGGTATGTTTTACTGACATATAGAATATTAGTGACATACGTAAGTTATCTTGATTTTATTTTTATTTTGGTTATATTAGCTGATTTATGTACAATCATTATTAAGTAGCACGCCTAATAATCATCAACCCAGCAAAATACTACGGTATCATAGTACCTATTGTACTATACCATATCCTCCATGTTCTTCGTAGAAAATTCTTGTACGATTATCGTCGTTAATATGCCTAGTGAGAGATTCTTTCTGGTACTTGTTGACAGGCCTACGTGGTCTTCCCATACCTACTGTAATTTGAAAACATTGTAAAAGCCAATTATTTTTAAAAGTGTAACCGTGGCGTTTCTTGCCGGCTTTTCTCCATTGGAACCGTGCACGTAGCTTCTGACGTTTCATAAGTGCCCCATGTAGGTTATTGTGAAATAAAATATTTTAATTTTGATTCCTAAAAATGTTAATGCAAATCAGAGGAAACCGAAAATTGCATAAATGTATATTAAAATCGGTTCTTATTGGAAGTGTCTGTGTTCACGAATGCACCCGGAGCGATGGGAAAAGATCGTCACTCACTGGACGCCTGAGGAAGGACATCGCCGTCGAGGTAGACCACGGCGAAGACGATGCGACGATGTGGTAACATTTGCAGGGCTTACATGGTCAGAGATCGCACAAGACAGGAAGGTTTGGAAGAAACAAGGGGAGGCCTTTGCCCAGTAGTGGGACACAATGTAGGCCAACAAAAAAAAAAAATGTAAGTGTACAAAATAAATAATAATTATTGTGTATTTTAAAAGATATTTTGCTAGGCGTTATTTCTGCCATTACTTCCCTAATCTAAAATAATCGTACCAACACTAGGCCGCTAAAACATTAAGATCCGCAATCAAATTGCAATGTACACGTTATTCTTATTATTCCACGAGTATATTAACCTTGCAGCAAATGGTCCATTCATGATTGTGCACCGACATATTTATAAACACACCAGCGAACATAAATAGTTAAGTAGTCCCTCACAGAATAGCTAATGTGAATTGTAATAAAATGTTCGCGGGACGAGCTTTAGCAAACGGCTCAGATAGATCTCTATCCGAACTCACGGAATACGCGAGGCGCTGGCTTAGTGTGGATGTGCTGTTGAAATATAAAATTAATGACAGAAAAACATAAGTTTTTATTACTGTTCAAAAGGCCTGTTTCACAATGGATTCTTGATATAACTGCTATATAAAATGGAAAAAAAAATGTGTGAAACCTTCTGCAAGGTAAAGCTGTTGTACTTCCAATTGAGTATTTAGATAAAGCTTTGTAATTCAAATTTAAATTAGCTTAATCGTGGTTTTATCTTAATCTCTTATGTTTGAATTCATAAATGACTTGCAGTTTCAACTATGTACACAACACGATCTTTTCAGTAGTTAAATAAATAGAAATAAACATAAAAATACTTTAATTCAGACCTTGATCCATAATACTATATGATGTTATTAATACACACTACTTATTTGCTATGTTTTTAACAAATGTAATACAACATTTTATTTCACATAACTGTTTATGAGAAACACTGATTATGCCTTGATTACAGATGTTGCAGTTGGTTGTGTCACTTAATAGGTACTATTGGTACTAAAGCTATTAAAATCAAATTAAAAAAAAACTACAAAATAAAACTGGAAGTCATGGTGAAAGGGCTTTGGCCAGCGGTGGGATGATGCAGGCTTGTTAGCCTGCTTATCAACTGTTGTAATGAAACAAACAAAATTTCTAATTTTTAACCCCCGACTCAAAAACGACGGGGTGTTATAAGTTTGACGTGTCTGTGTGTGTGTGTGTGTGTGTGGGTGTGTGTGTGTGTGTGTGTGTGTGTATGTCTGTCTGTGGCATCGTAGCTCCCGAACGGATGAACCTATTTTAATTTTGTTTTTTTTTTGTTTGAAAGGTGATTTTTATTATTTTCAGCCCAGGTCCTCTCAAATCCATCGTCGCACATTGCGTGGGCTGTGATACGCCACGTCAGCACATCTGGCACGACTCGCAGCTCCCAATGCTCCTCTGATACTATTGTCATGGGAACTCCGCGCCATATCCGGTGATTCGCTTGGAGATTTATTCTTCATTCATGGGGACTTGTCTAGTTGGGTTTTAGTACAAAATTATTCAGGAGAAGATGCACGTGTTGGTGTTCCTCTTCTTCTGTAGTTTTGGTACGAACTATAGGGCTCATGGTGTGCTAAAGGTGTTGGCCAATCACCAGGCCGCGACTTACGAGTTTTAGGTCATAGATTCGAACCCTGACGGAGCGTATTTTGAGTAAATTATTTCATTACAGCTCTCAAAACGGCGAAGGAAAATATCATGAGGACACCGGTATATACGAGAACCATAAATTCGAAGACAGTTTACATCTACCAACCAGTACCGCTACCACTATTTTAGCACTGGCATTACAGTGAGTGACAAAAAGTATCGTTTGCTTTATAATTTCCCCTTCAAAACAAAAAAAAAAAAGAATAAGACATATGAATAGGGGTCACACCTTCAGGAGCTCTTGTATATCTATTTTTCTCAATCTGGGCACAGGTATCGCTCATTTTTAAATTGTATAATCTACCTTATGTCGTTATGCTGAGTCTGACGTCATGATGCCCAACATCTACGAGCTAATAATGTGTTTTGTATTTTCCAAACTAGAATATTATAACGTTTCAATTGTTTAGTGTAACCGAATCATGGTAGTTTTCGTGTGATCTTCCCGTGACGGTACTAATGACTTTGACAACTTTTTTATATGATTTAGTCAAGGGTGAGCGTGTCAATGGTAATAAAGATAATGCGTGTTTGCCTTGAAATAAACAAAAGTCTTTAAAAAAAGAAATGTAACTGATTTTATTATTTTCTCGTGTCCATAATCTGCCTACAATGTTCCCACTGCTGGGACGCAGGCCTCTCTGTGAGAGGAAGTGGGCTGTAATCCAACACGCGGGCCCAGTGCGGGTTGGTAGATGTCACGTGTCTTCGAATTTATGGTTGTAAGACATGCCGTTTTCCTTCACCGTTTTGAGAGCAGTGGTGATGAAATTAAATACACAAAGTAAAGTGCCTGCCTGGGTTCGAACTCACGACCAACAACTCTGTGTCACCATTCACTCGTGTGCAGTCGTTGAAGTAACTGCTACATCGACATCAAGTGCAGAAAGTAGACAATCTACAATATTTTTTTCGGTGATAACTTAAAATATAATAACATCACTATGGACCCTGTCGCGCACAGCAAAATAGTAGAGTCAATTGGAGCCTATGTCACTGCTGGACATAGGCTCCAATTGCACGCCATTTAGCTCTATTCTCGGCAACCCTCATCCAGCTGCTACCAGCCACCCTGCGAAGATCGTCGCTTCACCTAGCCCGAGGGCGTCCTATGACATACTAGTCGGATCATCTTCAAAAAGGTCAACGAAGGGATTCTGAAGTAATGGTTATTTTAAGTATCTATTAAGTAATGAATGCAACATTGTCCTTAATTATTTTTATTGGCAACATTATATAGTGATGTAAATATGCCAATGTCAAATGACTGGTGTGTCAAATCTATTATCTCTGCTTTACCACGTAATATTATATCAATCAACTCAGTCTATGGCAGTCGAATGCTGGACATAGGCCTTTCCCAGGCTGCGCCACAACACCCTGTCCTCCGCCTTCTGCATCGAGTCGGTCCCAGCCAACTTCTTTAGGTCGTCCGTCCATCTAGTTGGGGGGTTCCCACACTACGCTTATAAATATACATAATACTATTTTAGTCGTTGTTTTACTAAAGTAGTCAAACGTAACCCAAAGTCATACTAAACCTTTAGCATCTATCCACGGACCCCTAATCAGCCAGGTGTCACTGTAGGAAGTGTACCCCGTTAGTGACCTCTTTCCGGCACTTTTTTACTTTTCACACCATCACCTAATACATGATGGGTTTTTAATAAGTGTCATCGAAACTGTTCAGTTTGACTGCTGCAATTATTTGCTTATTACAGATATAGAGTGGCGATGAGATGGGAACGTGTTTATTTGTGGTCTTTTTTTCTGTGTGTCGCGGAAGTAACGTATCATTATTATTGTCTAACGAGGTTCTGCCTGCAACGTCGTGCGCGTGAAATTTCTTGTGCCCAACACCCGCTATTATTCCGTTTTTTCTTAGCGCTCTTTTTTTTAGGCTGCTAAGAGTCGTAGCGAGATTTCAAGTAACCTATAAACCTTATTTTATTTATTTTACCATTTATGTACACACGTATATAAATATACAAGAAAAACAGAACAGAAAAAAAAGGTACAGAGGTGATGCTTATTTCAGAAGAAATCTCTTCCAGCACACCCGAGACAGGACAATAGACACAGAGATGTAGACAGCGTGTGAAATAGTAAAGGTGACAAAAAAATAATACATAAAATCAAAACCAATTCACATAAAAAACTAAACAAAAATTACTAGATTATATTAACATACACACAGCATTTAGCTCGATTTTCGGCAACTCTCATCCAGCTGCTACCAGCCTTGCGAAGATCGTCGCTCCACATAGCCTGAGGGCTCCTATCTTACGTTAGCCGATTCGCAGTCTCCACTTGAGAACACGTCTACCTCAACGGCCATCGGTTCTACGGCTAATATGGCCGGTCCATTGCCACTTAAGCTTGCTTATTCTGTGAGCTATGTCGACAACTTTAGTTCTCTGCCAGATCACCTCATTCCAGACTATACCCCTCAGAGACTCCTGAACCTCCCCCACCTTGAATTTATGAACCAGCCGTATCGTGAGTGTCCACGTTTCAGCCCCGAAGGGTTAAGCAGAGGCTTTACTTACTTTCTAATAGAAGCTCTACTTTTATAACCTAAAACTAAGATTGCTAAACCACTGAGATTGAAAGAAGATTCCTATAGTATTTATTCTCAAGATAGTTACTTTACAAGTTTTATCTATTTTATATTTCACATTACCGATCACTAACTATTTATAAAAACACATTAACCATTTAGTTTAAATAAATATATTTAAATTCAAACTGTAATGGCGACTGGCGTGGTATCTAGAAAAATAAGTCTAAAAATAAAATAAAATAACTAAGAAATTAATATTATCGTGTACGAAAATTGTCTCGCTAATTAACTATAATGATAGCTATTTAAATACCAATATGCGATAGCAAACGCCATTGCGTAATTACTATGTATGAAAAATACGAGTGCCATAATAAATACAAGGTTTTTAATACAACTCCAAAACTGAAAGTTATTCAAAAATGGTTCTTAGGACTTCAGGTTAAGGTTCGAGGTGATTATGATTAGGTTTTTAACGCATATTGAAAATGGTACCTGTGTTAACTTAGTAGATAATCAACCACCTGTATGTGTGACACACTGCCACAAAAGCTAGCCAACACAGTCCACAGTTCTTACGCAACATTCTTGAATTTCATGTGCTTACCTAGACAGCCATACCTTTTTATTTCATTTTTGTATTTGTAAGCAAGATATGTGCCAACAACAAAGCATTCATCATGAGTTCCTTCATCATCATCATCCAACGCTTGACTTCACACACTGCTGCGATACGCTTTTGTTTGTTTGTGCCAATCCCTTTGCTCCTGTACCAGCTTCATCTAGGTTCTGCTCATGATTCCGACAATGTCATCCGCCCATCACATAAGTTCCTCTAGGAACTACATCTAGTTCTCCCGTAGGCTCGATATGAGCAATTAATATAAAATCATCTTTTAATTAGTAATAGGTATCATTGTAACTAAAATCATATAGTACCAAACTGCTTATCAAAGAATTAGTGTTATTGAAATACAAGCCGTATCGGTTTTCCCATTGGCAAGAATGACGATTTTTCCTACAAACTTTCATCTCCTCGATGAATTTCCATATTATGCCCATAGTGCCTTCATTGTTTAAGGAACTCTTGTGCAAAATTTCATGCTTCTAGACCCAGCGGTTTGGCCTACGCGTTGTCTGTCATTGAATTAATGAAATTAAGTACTTTATTAAGTTGAAAACTTTAACTTTAACAGTATGTGCTATACATCTAACAAGTTCGCCATCCAACGGACTCTTAAAACCCAAGACCTACAGCAAAAAATAATAAGTTGCAGAGCAATACTAATGCGTTAGCAGATATTCCTATCTACTCGATTTGTGCGCCACTACTCGCATAAAATCGTTTTTATTAACACACGCTTATCGATTTAACGAGAGCATCTCGGCCGAGTTGACATTTCGATTCGTTATGGCGCTACTAGTTTTTAATTTTCCTACTTAATGTATGGTAATGGGCGGGTTATCTGTTTGATGTGAAGCAAGGGTGTGTTGAATGTATGTGGATGATGGGATGCAGGTATGGATGTTATGTATGACTTGCTTCCTTTTGATGTGCTAAGTGATTTCGATTAGTTAACGCTGGTATTGGAGTAATTAAAATGCTAATTGGAATTTATAGTGGTTAAACGATGTGTCAGTAAATCAATTTGAGCGTAATGGAACATAACATCACGCTGGTTATCACCGAAGGGTGTGGCATAGGTTTACCTTAGTACACCCACATTTTGACAGCTTAAGTATCATATGATAGGGGGCTAGGGGGCGAGCCTATTGCCATCAGGAGGGTACGAATCCAGACTCCACCCTGGTACTGAGAAATTCCTGATGGAAAACCCAATAACATGAGGTTCTGAGTGTGATACAAAGGTCTAACAAAATCGACCTGGAAATCGCACCCATGACCTCATTCTCAGCAGTTACGTCCGCGACCACTAGACCTCCAGTGAACGTGGAATGAAGAAATGGTTAGGCAAAGTGAAATCTTTAAATGCATGATCGGAATTATTAAGTGCATCCATATCGATACGTTTTAATGTCCGTAAAGCAAAAATATTGTATTCGATAATTTCCATACTATAGATACAGCGCAATTACAAAACTAGCGTAGCGAACAATTTTACGTCAAAGACGGTGACAATGTCTTTATGACAGCACACCGTCTACCAACAACATTGTCACTGTTTGCACTAACGTGGGTATCAGAAAAGAGCACACCATAAAACCATTCACACCAAACACCATTAGCCACCATAAATAATTCAAACAACATGGGAATCGTGAAATGGAGCCAATCAGGCGGAACAGCCGTTGACGATACTATTAATATTATGAAATTTTTCAATATAATAACAATATAGCCTTAATAAGACGTCGTGAACCATAAGAACGTCCCATCACGACAATGTTAAGGTGAGTGCAGAGAACTACGGAATTTAAATATTATGGTAAATTTTATGGGGTGAACCGTGTGTTGTAAGTTATATGAGAAGGTGGATGAAGAAGCTTTGCTCTATGATTCTTGACTATAAGTATAGATGATGGGATGTTCGGTCCTTATATATATTTATCTAAAATGCATAGCCTCTTCCCAACTATGTTGGGGTCATGTGCTGGATGGTGCTTTTTCTTCATGGTGCTTTTCCCGCACCACTTCGAAACTGATTATTTTTCCATAAACATGAAAAAAAAATTGAGGACTATGTTGTGCTTGTCTGTAAACGTTTGGAGTCACCACTTGTTGTACGTGTTATGAGTAAGGTCGAGATAAATGATACGCGATACGGTTTTATACTGAAATTGTTAATATATTTAATAATGGTTAATTACAACTCTGATTGCTTATTAATTAGTATGTGTGGCAGGGCGATGGTATGTAATCGACTGGCGAGCACAGCGCTCGAGTACCTTTATTATATCATAAAATGCGATTCACCAATCGCGTCACTAAGGTCGCTACAACTATAAAGTTTTTAAATTCAAATATTGCTTAAAATGTGATGGTCAAAGATTCAAAGGACCAATATTTCGTACAAAAAGACTATAATTCATCATGTCCAAATTGATTAATCAATCATTGTGAACTTCGCCTTGTTAAGCGGTTTTCAAACGCCCCCCTGCGCTCCCATCGTAATTCCAATTCAATATTTGAACGACGCTCTGTCAACGTTACCTTTAGGATGGTTGCAAGCAAAGCGTTTTGAACGCGTTGTTACCGCGGTTATGGAAAACGTGTGCGTGAGCGATATTATTATGATGATGACCTGACACGGTGTACGACGAGCCATTATCAACGCGAAACTCACAATATTATTATTGTGAGCAAAATTTATGTAGCGTTGGAAGGCCCACAAGGTGGACCGATGACCTGTTGAAGGCTGCAGGAATCCGCTGTGTGAGAGAAACATGAAACGGGCTGCAGTGGTGGTGGCCTATGTTCAACAGCGGACATCGGATGATGATGAGCAAAATTTACATAATGTGGATTTTACTTTATCTTTCCTATTTGACTTTACCTCTTTCAAATGACTTGCTTTCAGGCAGAAGGAAAGTTGGGAAACTACTGATGACGTAATATCATGGCAGCAGCAAGACAAAAAGAAATGAAAGTTTTTTTCTATTGACAACTAATTTCCATTAATTTATTTGTTATTATTTATTTATCCTCACACTGGAACGCCATATGGCAATTACACCAACGGAGCAAAAATTCACTTCATGTTCTGCTTTCCATCCATCCTGTGGGCGCTAGACATCGAATAAGTGGCGATGGATCACGCACGCTCACACAGCGTGCAAGTGCAGCATTACTCATTAATCATTACATTACATTAATGTCTATGTGCCTTCTCTGTCATGTGTCCTCCCGATTATTAGGACCACCAAAAATCACCACTAGCAAGAGTGCCTTTTATAAAATTTTTCACTGATACTTCGCGATGCGGTTTTTGTCTCTATTCAATTATTCGTTTGTCCCTAAATGCAGATAATGTTCTTCGAGTAGTGTTCTCAGAATCTTGGAGTCCAAGAGCCTGTTCACGTCACTTTTATAAAAGAAACAGCAGCGTTCCAACCGCGCGTCCAACCCGCCATCCTCCAACCCCCTTACCGCGGTTGTCGTGCGCCGGCGCAACGATAACACGCTCCTCGCCAACAATCGTGCGACATTCCACCACTAAAGCGTTATAACTCATGAATGTTTTAATACTCCAAGTCTGCATCCGATCCCGATAATTTATTATGCTCCTCAGCTATTTTAAATAAACGGGAAGCTTTGTTTCGCTTTTAAATTTCAAGTTCTGCTGTCTCTCACGCTCCGTTTTGGTGAGGAGGTTAAGTCATTCATTGTTCGTCTGTTTTGTTTCTAGGGAGCTTGTAGCGCCACTTCATCGCAGCATTAAATATTAGCACTTGGTGTTTGAATTGAGAATTTGTTGCTCAGAACTTGTCAAACCCTATTCTAGCATTACTTAAGGTGACTATTTCGATGTAGCCCGCGATATCAATTTCTTACCGTTTTTGCAAATTGCAATCATTATAAAATAATAACTAAATTTAATAAACTACCACTAAATTTAATATCTATTTAAAACATCAATAACTCTTGAATTTTTTTTCGATGCAAAATCTTGGTTCCCTGAAATATAATTTTGAGGCCTATTGATTGTAATCACCTTAAGTAATGCTAAAGAAGAGTTTGAAAAGTTCTCAAAATTAAATTTATTAAAGAACATCAACAACATTATACTTTCAAAATTGGTTTACAAAAATTGAACGCATAAGTTGGTGTAGTTTTTGTTCAAAATAACTGTTATACGCTAACAGTATTCTAACCCAAATAATAGTAATAATAATAAATTCATTTTTTTCAGGTAAATAACACCCATTACTAGAATACGTATTAAAATCAACAAAATGCTTATATGCTAGAAAATTGTATAAATTATCACAAGACAGAAATTCGATATTTTTACGCATTTAAAATTTTCTTCTTATGTATTTTAAGTATATTTAAAGAAAATAGCAAGGTTAAAACTCACAAGTTTTATTTTAAAACGTATCCAACATAATACCTACCTGTAGCTGCTTCAAAATAGTGAGGGCGAGTGATGGAAAGTGTGTGCTCCCTATACGGTATTTACTCACAGAATCAACGCATGATTATGTGAGTTAGAACCGTTTAAGGCAAAAGTGGTCCTTTTATTCGGAGTGTGCAATGCGCGCAGGCGCCGAGGCGTCAAAGGCGCCACGAACAACTACCGTTTTATAGAGTGGAAACTAGTTTATGTTATTCAATCGTCGTATTAAACCAGTAGCTGTCACTATTAGGCAACGTTGGCTATTTATTGCTTATAAAATATAAACGAGTTTATTCTGAAGTGAAATTATTTCAATATTTACCAAAATAACAATTCTAATTCTCGCGTTAGTCATCTTAAAATAATAAAACTAGAATGTCACCTCCAGCCTTTTGCTTTAAACAGTTTTTCGAAATAAAATGAGCTGTTCCTTTTATTTCCTCAAAATATCTAGCTTTTTTAATATCTGTGCTCTCTACGAAGAAAGAAAACTGTGGTTATCATTTACTGACTAGTTGGTGTAGTAGTCGCAAGCGCTACTGTTGAGCAAGAGGCTCTAGGTTCGATTCTTAGGTTGGACAAAGTGTTATAGGTTTTTCCACCTGGAATTTTTCAGTAGCAGCCTGGAGTCTGGGTCTGTTCCCGGTTGATGTGGTAATAGGATTGTTCCCTATTACATGGGACTTCAAAACTATCTATACAGGGTGGCAAGGATAACCATGGATTCAGTACATGAGTTTAGACCCCATAGCCTCGAAATTTTTCGTCGGTTATTAAAAAAAATATTGCTGTTCCATACATTTTGACCGCGTAAGTATTGCACTTTTCTATGAAACAGAAGATTTTTTTTTTTTTGATAACCGGCGAAGAATTTCCACGCTATGGGGTGTAAACTCATGTGCTGAATCGATGGTAACAGTTTGCGCGTCAAAGTCCCTGCCGCCCTGTATAGATTCACCTTTGCGTAACCCTTTGAGGATTACAGGCGTGATGTTATTTAATGTTATTTTTGCTAAATATCTAACTTTTAAAGGATCTCCACTGCTCTACGAATTAGTATAAAACTGTGGTCATTATTTATTCAAAAGAATTTGTTATTTTTTGTATGACTCATCTGACTATTTATTTATTACTTATCTGACATGAAACATAGTAAACACTTTTCTTATCAAATCTAATTTATACAAAAAACATCTGCGGTCCAGTGTCTTTTTTTCGACATCGGACTTATTGGCAGTATTTAATCTCAGCGCTCGGCTATCTGGCCGGGTGTTATCTGTTGATCCGCAATGTATCGACGCCATTACGGCTAGTCATGTGATGCTATTAAACCTATTTATAAGTAAAGTAAGTCTGTGTTTTAGTCTAGTGGCTAAGGTCTGGTCACTATTTACTTCGTGAGTCTGAAGGAAATTCTCGTAATGATAATCTTGAGCAAGGGAACGTCATGTCACTGGTGTTAAAATAATTAAGATTTTTTTTTTATCAAAATCACGTCTTTATTTTTTAAGCCGTGCGTGCCAATTTTTCAATCGACAGATAATTCTTATTCGTGGAATAAAATTGACGTCCGACAGCTTTTGTATGGAAGCATTGTCAAATATTCAAAATTATTCCTCGAATAAAATTATTTGGCGTTGGTAAAATCAGCCCTAAGTTGAATACCTTGTTTTTTAAAGTAATGAGATGACAAGTAGTAGCCCTCAAATAATATAACTGTTTATCTAAATATTACGTGATACTCTTTCAAATACTTTTCTATAATACCCAAAGAAATTCAGCGCAAGTGTAATATAAGCACTAATATGTAATAATATTACGTAAGTTTAGTGTAGTATATGTAAGTGATATTCGCTTGGGTTGAATTTCTCCAGTGTGTTGATTTTACCAGCAGGCAATTCAAAAGGATTGGATGGACAATACGTTGTAGCAGTACATACGGAAACCCATATTCAGTAGTAAGCTTTTGTTTAACTCTCCGCTAAGCGTAAATTAACTTACCTATAGAAGTAAGCAAAATACTCAATCAATCATCACTCACAGAAAATTCACATCAAAAATATTCTAGCTTTAAAATAAAATAAATCTTTAAATAAAACTAAGAAATTGTGAACAATTCTCGCTCATAGCGCGGAGCGTGTCTTCGCTCCCTGTATGGATGGTATCGGGGTTCGATTCCCGGTGAATGGGCAATGTTCCATTCAGTGCACACCCGTCTCTCACTACACGCTATGTCGTTTTGTTTGTCCGTTTGACTGCTGGTTCAAGTTAGAGGAGGACGGTTAAAAATTGTGTGAAAAGTTGTGGCCACCTAAATTTAGATAGACTTAAAACTTATCCTTGTAAAATAACACTAGGTTTGCATTCCAACTATGTAAGGTATAAAGTCCCATTTGATAAAGGACGAGTCTATTATCACTAAAAAGGTACAAATCCAGACTCCAACCGAGGTTGCTACTGAGTATTTAATGGAAAACCCTTTTGATCCGACTCGGGATTCAAACCAGGACAACATGCTGCACGTAGTCGAGCATGGCACCACAAGACCAACAAGGTTGGTAACGAAACGTTACAATAATATTTTCATTTGAAGTTTCCTACGTCATTTTTTTACATTCTCTGTGATCTAAGTTCAATGAATAGAGTGATAAAAGTAATCCAAGCAACTCAGACAATCAGCTCGTCTTTTAGAAATAACTTGCGGGATCGTCCGAAAGGGTTACCGCTGCCCTGGAACATAAAGGGCTAAGGAAGGAACACGGGTGGGTTTTAGTCAGTAAGAGTCTGACACTCCTTTCTGCTCCACCCAGAGCGGGGAAAAAAAAAGCAACTCAGACAATCAGCTCGTCTTCTAGAAATAACCTGAATTCTAAAGCCACCAACGTTAAGATACAGACTCATTTCCCAAAGCATCCCATTACGTTCTGAACTCATTACTGTGGCTCATAAATAACAATTTAGTTCTAGCTCTAACATCACCCATTTATGCGGCATAAAACCAGGGCTAAGTCTGAGCATGGAGAATTTAACGAGCCTTCATTTTGTTATGATATTTAGCTTTAGTGGAGTTGTGCGACTGGGCGATGTGTGGGGTATTTTGAGCATAAATACCTTACAATTACGCAAAGTTATAAACTGTTTTTCTCCTAAAGAATTGACAGATTTTTTAAAGTGATGATGAACATGGTATTCTCAAAACCATACCATTGTATGTATGTATTGTGAAACATGTAGGTCTTTTCTCAAAGTTGTCATTTTTATTACAAGATAAAAGCGCTTTTGTATGTTGCGTAACTGTAAAGAATTTATGCTCGTGGCTGTATTTCCGGGATTCGGGACATTCCGAAGTTTTTTTTTTAAATGCTAAAGGTAGAAGAAGACAGATTTCAGATTTTGAAAATAGCATGACGATTAGCATCATATTTGCATACTACCTTTTACGTATAGACAACATTGCATGCAACTTAAAGCGATATAGACAACGTTAGGCCACAGCTCAAAAAATAAACAAGACATCTTATGAATCATGATAAAATGAAGGGTATTAGTGCTACTAAGTAACATTATATATATATATCCTTGAAAGTACGTCTTGAATCCCTTAGAACGTCTTTATGAATGTATCCTCATTGAAGAATTGCTTTTGGAAAATAATACCACCTCTATTCTTCTGGGTTATGTTAGATTAAAAAGGCGATCACGATGAACAGCTGCGTCTTCTTTTAGAACAAAAAACTGTGGGCTCCCATTCATCAGCCAAGCGTGGTGATTATAGTAATAATTGAAATAGATATCTTCAGTTTCTATTTAGAATAGAATACATAAAATAGTTCTTTATTTGCACAGAAAGTAGGTACAAGTCACAGATGTTAAGTTTAAAATTATCCTTATACTAACTACCTTACCTAGGGCATGCAAACAGCTTTAGCTATAATAATACAGACTAAGTGGGGGGGGGGGGACTAGGTCTATTTTATAGGCGAATGACTCAACAATCCGATCTTAACACATGAAGTAAAATATATCGCTCACCAAGTCGGCGAGGTTATCATACAATTTAGCCCGTATAGTTGCTATCTCGGCTGCTTTGAATTTGTTACAAGTTCACGTATACCTGGAGGTGAAGAGCGATGAAAGTAAAGGGATGTGCTTATTGTGGGAATTCTGTACTGTTTCGTAAATCAGCTTAACAACACTATTCTTCTTCTTCCTGTCGTTGGTACAACTGCATTTCAAATCTAGTTTTCCCAAAACTTTGAAAACACAACTAAACAAACAGCACTATTGAGGACCCAATTTTTAAGTACTAGTGGTGGAAGGTCCGCCAGTGGCTAACAATTTTTTTCATCTTCTCGATTTTTTTTTCAAGTTCAAGTAACTTACACACTACTGAATTATGTTGAAAATGAGCATAAGAAAACCTGATATTTAAGTAATAATATAACAATAATAAGTTTATTCAATAATTGTTTACAACGATACACAAATATATTATAGGCTATAATTTCTTGTTACAAACGAGTTAGACATCTGTAGCCGAACTAGGCGAAAGCCTGTATTTCGGCTATCAGCGCCCAAACCCTCACACAATAAACACTTAAAAATAGCCATCAAGTAGAGCTGATATCATTTTGTTGATTATAATATATATATTGTGTGTGTGTTGAAAAGAGTGATCATAATTAACATAATAATTTGATACAATAAAATAATACGATCATTAAAGGAAATATTATCTTTAGAATTAGACCAAATTAAAAAAAAATTAAATTAAATCAAAATTAAAATCAAATCAAAAATAAAATCAAAATCAATAATTAAATTAAGGTAAAAACTGAAACAGTATATGTATGTGTGTGGGTGTCCTCTATTTGTGTGATATGATTATGTGTGTGTGAATATAAGAGGGTTTGTGTTCTTCCGAAGTCATCAACTTCAGCCTGTAACAGTCTCTTTACAACAGAACATAACCTGAACTCATCATCATCATCAACCTACAGCAGTCCAGGCCTAAGGGCCTCTCCAATTTCACGCCGTTTAGCTCGATTCTCGGCAACTCTCATCCAGCTGCTACCAGAACTCATTGATCCGAAATCAAGTCGTAGTAGTGATCAATTATACTCGTTCCTTCTCTGTGAAAGAAGACGTTATTGCCTGAAAGAGTAATATTATTCTTAAACAAAAGGAACATCCTCACATTCGCAACTCCTGCACACGTATTAGCGATGCGCTTCGTCCGGCCCACGCTCGGAAAAGGGCACAGATGATCGTCGAACTCACGCCCCTCCGAACTGTGTCGATAATAACTCCGCGCTGCTTCTAATGTTATGCCCTAGTTTCGTTGAATGTACCGGGATTCTGTGAGGGAAATGGGAGTAGAAGATTATTAGAAGGGATATTACTATGTGTAATAACAGCCACACGGGCGATCGATCTGAAGGCCAATTCTTGTAATTAAAAACGTTCAAAATCCAGTCGCAATCTCACCTCAGCGACAATCAATGTCAAATAAGGGAAATTAGAGGATTTTTTGACAGATTGAGACTGAGATCGGGCTGTGAATGTTCTTAAAATTACGGGAATTCCCGGGGGAGGTTAAACTACGCTTGCCGCAGTTGGTCCGTAGATAGGTGACTATATTTACATATCAAGACCCCTGCGTGCGTTGGTCCGAAAGTCTGGCAATAAATCTTACCAAGGGGTATCGTATTACCCAATAATTGGGTTGTAGAGGTCAGATAGGCAGTTGCTTCATGTTCTTCAAATACTGATATTCAGCTGCATCCGGCTAGACTGGAAGCCGACTCCAAAATGGTTGGGAAGAGGCAGATAAGGCAATTGATATTACTATGTGGAATTATCCGGTTGTAATTTTGTGCATTGTGAAGTACCGTGCACCTAGCTACTGACGTTAGACAAGTGCCCATGTAGGTTATTATGAAATAAAATATTTTAATTTTGATTTTTTTATTATACTGTTAATATAGCACATCGAAATGCTACAATAGGTAGGTAAGAACAACAGAACTCCACCTGCTACGATACTAACATACTCCTTTCGCCTCGTTTCCGTTCATCCATTCGGCCATACACGCCCGCCGCGCGCCGGTTGCGAGTACAGTCAACAGCAAAAGTAGATCATCAAAATCAGAAATTCAATACTAATGAACGGAGTTCGCAGCTATATATGGCAGCTGTACTAGTAGTAAATGTTTGGTATAATTTACAATCACATACTTTTGAATCACTTCGACGCCACTCAGTTCTGACTCGAACTCCGTCATTAGTATTGAATTTATGATTTTGATCATCTACTTTTGCTGTTGACTGTACCACGCTAATATTCGGTTAAAGTTTTTATTTTTTAAAAATCAGCTTATTCAATGTATTTTCTTTTCTAGAACACAGCAGAAGCTTCTTATCAAATTGGTACTTAGACCCTTACTTCAAACCACTCTACCCACGAAAATCTAACCACACATACAAAGTAATTAACATTTAATTACCTCAAAACAATTCTCGGAGCTCAACGTACACTGGCGATGGTCCGAAGGCCGTACATTGTTGGTTCTACACCAGTCGCCTCTCACGGTCCCCTGACCTCTGGGTTCACGTGGGCAAATGAAATCAGATGCATCAATCATTTTACAATCACGTGCATATATTGTGTGCAGCATTATGTTGGTGCTCGCTGGTTTCATTTAGGTACTTATTCTGTTACGATGGAGGTAAGTTGAGTTGGTGGAGTAATAAAGGGGGATTTTGTAGCGCAGTCCACGAATCCGGTATATTATAATACTGTGGTCACCTATAAGTGAAGGAGTGCACCTACTTAATACCTGGTGTTGTCTTTTATTTTATGTGTCATATTTGTACATACAAATATGACACATAAAATAAAAGACAGAGAGTGCAAATACATACATATGTATTTGTGTGTCGTGTACATCTTTTACTTGAGGTAGGCCAGATAGACAGTCGCTCCATGTCAAATACAGATGTCCATGTCAGATGCATCCGGTTAGGCTGGAAGCCGACCCCAACATGGTTGGGAAAAAGCTAGACAGAAATCAAAATAATTTTGGACTAGTAGGTATTTCCAAGATTTCATCACAACATATTTTTTGCTGCACACCATCTAAATAGAAACATCACGTAATAGACAAGACAACAAAAAAATTAACCCAACAAAATCATAAAACACTTTGGCAACTGAAAATTCACCAAATTACATATCAATTTCAGCGACAAACGATATTCGCCCATTAGTATCTCGTGCGACAAAACGAACGCATTTGCGACACGAGACTGCGATCGCAAGGTCGCTCGAACCTTGTGGCGTCGCAAACGGATATTGCGACTAGACAAAAAGTTGTGACTTGCATTATATACGAAATTGGGGTCAGTAGGGTCACGTAATTTGTTGTGGTTCGCTTGCCACTGGGAGGTTGGACGCTGGTTGGTCATTTCCATAATGTGTTGATGTTATTTTTTAAACGTGCTACGTAAATAAATATCAACTAGAGGGGTTAATAATCGTTCTCTGCCAGTAAGTAGATTTCTTTTACAGCAAAACTTACTGACTGGGCATTTTTAGCACAGCCATGAGGCACACTGCTAATTTCTTACATCGTACTTAAACACACAATTTTTTTATCTGATGTATATTATGTTGTATGCCGTTTAGTCTGTACTTAATACATTTATTTAAATTTTTTTTATTCTTACAAATTCAATCAATCGTCAATTGTCTCTGTTAAAGATGTCACTGCATATTCCTCCCCCATGAATCTCCAATAACTCTTAATTCTATTGAGCAACTGGACGTGGATATTGACAGTCGGGCTGGTCCACAAATTCAAGATCGATCAGTGCGGTATGGAGCGGGCTATGCTCTGAGTTTCTTTGAAGGATAAATTCAGAAATGAAATTATCCGGAAAAGAACCGGAGTCACCAAAATATGTGGCTTGCAGAGTAAGCACGCTGTAGTGGCAGTTAGCTGGAGTGAGCAGACGATTCCTTGGAGTGTAGACCGCGTATCGGCAAGCGTAGCGTGGGACGCCCCCTAGCTATATGAACCCACGACCATAAGTGGCTGGGGCAGATTGGATGCGGAAGGCGGAGGACAGGGTATTGTGGCGCAGCCTGGGAGAGGCCTATGTCCAGCAGTGGACTGCGATAGGCTGAGCTGATTGACTAAGAGAGTAGATAATTATCTACTATCATACGTTTTGCCAAGGGAAATAAATTTGGTATGAAGAAATAACAAAATACAGACACTGCTGTGTGATTTAATTTTTCCCCAGGATGTTGATTTTGCACAAAAAAAGAAAATGATTGTACGACCTTAATAATTAATTTTTCAACGCCGTCAGTCCTGAAAGGTCATTCGGAACACATTCAACCTCAGTACCGCACAATTATCCAAACCTCAACATTAGCAGAAACATGCTAAATTCATTACAGAAATAACATAATCTTCATTATCCTGTGTTTTAAATCGCTACATTATTGTTAATAAACATACAAGGCTGGCTTTAAGTATACCATTATGTCACTGAATACGAAAATGCAGAAGCTCAACAGCTTATGCACAAGCAAGCACAAAATAGGGAAGATTTGTTCTAGAAATTTGAAAAATAGTCAAACCACCAATTATTTGATTGCCAAACATGCTAACAACCCGACATTAAAAGGTGAAAATATCAGAATTGTCAGGAGACTTGAGTTAATCCCGCACTCAAATTAATGGAAATTCAAAAATGTCTGTGATTTCTCAAGCACTCGAAACTTCTCGATAAATATTTACCAGCTGCTGCCCACGATATCGTCTGCGATCCAGGATGAAAAGAAGCCTATGTTCTATTTCAGGTCATGGGCGGCCTACCCACATGCCAAATTTCATCCAAATCCGTTCAGCCGTTTTAGTGTGAAAGCGTAACAAACAAATCCACTCACTTTCACATTTATAATAATTTAATTAGGATTAGGATAATAATAGTTAGGATGGTGATAATAGGTAAATACCTTTTATAAAAAAAACCAACCAAACTCAAACCCTTTTAAAACCAAACCAAACTCAAACCCAAACTTTAAAAAAAAATATGTCTGGGTCAAGTGACCCAAAGACATATTATGTATTTTAAAGAGAGTTTCACGTGTCAAGTCAACTTTTTTCTGCTTCATAGAATAATCCTTCTTTACCAACCTCTTTCATGATTACCAGCCATCATTACAACAGATCATGGCCAAATAACGTCGCAAGATCGTAAAATAATAACGCAATGGTGTTAAAATTGTTGATCTACCCGCAAAAGTGATTGACGCTTGAGATCATGATAGGTAGCCAGTGTCAATCAAATGGTCACGGCGCCCACACGTCCGGAGCAAAGAGGAACGTTCCTTAGACAAATGAAATAAAAACAAATGTCAGTTTAGTAATGTTTGTAATTAATTAATTAGTTTAGTTTTTGTGGTGTCTTCTTTGGAATGGGTAATTGATGGTAAATGTCAGAGTGGTTGAGATTTTTTGTTTAATTTTATCATTAAATATTAACTATTTGGAACATTATGATAATAAGGAGATCTTACCTAATAAGTTTACCACCATTAGGGTACCTACCACCTTTTTTTTTTTTTTTTTTCGGACGATCCCGCTACCCTTGCAGGCTTCGGCCCTATCGGGCCCCGTCACTTCTGCTGACATCTCTTTGAGGCGCGCGTGGAACACATACGCGCCGTCCGGCACGGGCCTGGTCCTGATCGGACGGTGAGTTACCCATTACTCTCCGCCCGCAGGCCCGCGCCTACGGTGGCCGAGAGTCGTCACGCGGCTCCCGACGCCCGGAGCGTCTCCCGCGGCGGCTGAAGCGTGAGGTGCGTTCTCTCGCCCACCCCGCCACCTCCTTCGCTAGCATGACTGCTTCGCAGAAGGAGGCGACTGCCTCCCACTCCCTCTCGCCCCGGACCATGGCTTGAACCAGGGCCGGACGCGAGAGGTCGCCGCCGCTGCCGATCGCCTCTACGAGGACACGGCGGTGCTCTGCCCAAGCGGGGCAGACCTCCACCGTATGCTCCACCTACGACCTGGCTCAGGAATCAGGGCTTTAAATTAAAATTTCACACCTTTTTTATGTAAATATTTTTTATTAAGGTAAACCGAACAAGCTCAACTTCTGTTCAATTCATCGTGAAATTTTAACTATTTCAATGTATTTTTGTTGGTTTGAAAGTTGCAGTTTTCTTGTCAAGTATTTCGGGATTGTATTTTTTAGATTCGGGGTAGTCTTTTCATTTCATTCAACAGTTTACTTCCCAAGCCTTTTACTCAAGATTATTGGATGAGAAAGTTCAGTTCAATTCGTTGGTTGTTTGTTGTTTTTGAATAGTTTTGTTTGTTGTTGATTGATTGTTTTTGTTAGTTTCTTTCTCTCTTTCTTTCAAAACCAAGATGAAAAAATAAAGAATCTAGTCCAGACTTGCTGCATTGCCAAACGATGGTCACCACAGTGTACGACACCGCTAATGTCGGAGCATTAAGATTAAGGACGTACCTAGTTGCTTTACCGGAGATCGTGTTTTTTTATACCACTATTATAATTTCAATGGCCGCCATTGCAGTTTGTGTTCTCAACGACGTAGATATGGCATTACAACAGAAACTCTAGAGGTTTTGAAACCCCCCAATATAATTCGATATGATGAATAAATTATTTATTCAGAATTAAAATTATAAGTACGTACATAACAACTAATACATAATTCATTAAAATAACAAAATTATATCCTTAACTTTAACTTAACTAAAACTAGTCGAAATTTATCCGCATCGCTGTCGACAGGTTATGTCCCCAAAAGACAGCATTACCACGTTGTATGGCAATGCTTAGCCGCTGACCATCCCTTGGTTCACGGGAAGTATTGTCGATATTGCCTGAGAGGTGCTGCGATGTCCGGCTGAAGTGGACGTCGCAGCACCTAGTCGTGGTACAGATTTAACAACATGCTGATTGAGAAATGGCCAGTAATTGACTGATAGCAGTAACCTCAGCTCAAACGAAGTTCGGTATTTATCGATCGACCGTTGTAGGGCTAACATAGAATCGTCTTCTTAGCGTATCGATGGCAAATAGTTCAAACATCTTAAGCACAAAATTCAACTGCGCGAACTCCGCTCACTGACGCAGTCTTAAGATCATCAAGTGCACAGGTGACAGTGGCATGCAGCGCAGGATGGAACGTGGGCCATTGTTTATGGAAAGGTGCCACATGCCTATGCGGCACCTGAGATCTGATCCGTCCGTCAAACCCTATCTGTGGAATTTGTCTTTGCTGCGGCCGGCTTGGACTATAGAATATGTTAGAAATTAGGACATTCATTTTGACAGTTCAACAACATTAATTGGGTTATTTCCGTTGTGGAGCAGATTAAAAAAAAAATATATAATGCTTCATATGTTCGAATTTTTTTCTATTATTAGCAATATCCTTCAAAATAACACAGATTTTGATTGATAGTGTGTTACGCAATTAGGGTGCAGATACGGTTCTAATAATTCGTATACATTCATAAGGAAGTGCCGTATCAAATCCTCAGTAACAAACACTTAGCTCATCACAGTGCACAGTATCATTACGTCGCGAACTACGATCGGTCACCTTGACTTTTCCCGATCGGTATAAACTAATTTGACATAATACAACGTCAGTCATTAGGTACGCCGCCATTACTGATGCGCTTGCTACTAATGTAGACTTTAATTTACGTACATTTTTGTATTAAATTAATTTTTTAGAGGGTTAAGGACATTTCCGTGTCTTGTGGTTTTTAGAGTAGACTACTTGCTCGATATCTTTATTATTTTTTTAACTAAAATATTTTTTTATCTCGTGGCTAAATAATAACAGCAGCACTGGGCGATCTAAGGTTAAGCTACACTTGCCGCGATCGGTTCGTGGATGGGTGACCATCTATTATATATCGAGACCTCTCGGTGCCTCGGAAAGCACATTAAGCTGTTATTCCCGGCTGTCGGCTGGCGATCGATAGTCGGCATGGGTAGCCAGAGGCATTTCTATAGTACACTCAAATTTTGCCAGTTTTGTTTAAGTCCCTTGGGGACGAGCCTATTGTCATCAACCGGCAAATAATGGGTTGCTACTGAGGAATTCCAGATGGAAAAGCTAGTAGCACTGCCCGACCCAAGAACAAAGCCACGCCCTTATACTCAGCAGTAGCGCTTGTGACCACTAGATCAACGTTATGTGGGGATATGTGATGATTATCAAAATATTCGTAATATCATTTGCCTGCCTTTTCCCAACTACGTTGGGGTCGGCTTCCAGTCTAACCAGATGCAGCTGAATACCAGTATTTTACATGGAGCGACTGCCTATCTAACCTCCACAACCCAGTTACTGGGTAATACGATACCCCTTGGTAAGACTGGTTGTCAGACTTTCGGGCTTCTGACTACCCGTAACGACTGTCAAAGATCCACGAATGACAGCCGGGACCAACGGCTTAACGTGCTTTCCGAGGCACGGAGGGGTTTCGGTATGTAAAGATGACCATCCATCCACAGACCAACCGCGGCAAGCGTAGCTTGACCTGACCGATCGACTTGTGCGGCTGTTATTATTTAGCCACGGGCTTTACGAATATATCAAAATATTCGTAATAAATAGTAAATAAACAGTATAATTGCAATAGTTAAAACATCCACAAAAGTATTTTAGTACCTAGTTCAATAAGCAACTCGAAGTTTGGATTTGCATCCGGACGATGGCAAATTATAAGCTCGCACTCTAATCACATGGAACTTAAACATAATTGGTAAAATGTGGGTGTAATATGGAGCTATGATGACCCAGGCTTACGAGATGTAGATGGTGGGCTCGAATCCAGGCAGGCGCTTTACTTTGTATAAATAATTTCATCACCGCTGCTCTCAAAACAGTGAAGGAAAACATGTGAGGAAACCGGCATGCCATAGAACCAAAAATTAGAAGACATGTGACATCTGCCAACCCCGCACTGGGTCCGCGTGATTTATTACGGCCCACTCCCTCTCGAAGAGAGGAGAATGTGTCCCAGCAGTGGGAACATTATAGGCAGATGATGTTATGTGCTATAGGTACACCTCTTCGGGAGGGCCAGCGTGAAGTTGTGTTGTGTTAAAAACGTCTAACAAGTTTATTGCCCTGAGCGATAGGTACAGACGCCAGCAGGTCAAGCTACCCGAAACTGTCAAATTTTCCCAATCAAATCAAAAGTCATTTATTCAAATTAGGCTGAGAATCAGCACTTTTCGAACGTCAAAATTACAAAAGACAGTCCCCCAAAAACGCCCGCCCTTCGCCACTTCCTAGTGCTATCGCTGGGAAGAAGAAGTGGCGCAACAAACTCCCCAGCAGCACAGCTGTCTGTTTAGTTTGAATATAGTTGCATGTATACAATACTAGGAACCTATATTCAGTAATGAACATTACAAGAAGCTTAAATTATTTGCCATATGTCAGCTAGCCACGCCAATATACCAACAGATATAATAAAAACTATACGTACTCAAGTTAAAAAATAATTAATAAAAATAAAAATAAAAACTCACTACCTAAATAAAAGCCTCCAGGCATAAAGGGCGTGACAACTTACATATTTATGCATTGCTGGGTTCGTCACATAGCTGTCACTTGCAGTCACAGATGATCAACCTTGAACCTTAATACTTTAGCGATAAAGTTGAAAATCTATTAAAGAAATTTGACAGATTGTAGTAGCTTGACGTGCTGGCGTCTGTACAAGTAGCACCAATCGTAACATGAACTACCGTTTAGCGAAGCGACACGCATTTAGCGTGATTACTGCCTATTAACAATTATTAAACACACGGCAAGATTACCATTACCGTGACGAGGTATACTTGCTTCTACACAAATTATCCTTTACAGCAAGAAGCGTGACTGATGGCTATGTATTTCTTTATATGTATTTTTGGCAACTGCAAATGTAATCTTGTGGTTGCAGATTGCATGCGTGCAGTTAAATAACTGTTATGTAATCTTGGCTATTTTTAACTATAGTGCGCTCGACGAGGGAATGCGTTCATGACATCTGTCAGTTTCATAACAAACGAATACGTGTTTGCGAATTTGATCTTAAGCTTGCTTGTTATGTTTTTTTGAAAAAACGTTGCCCCACACTAGGAATTTCTCCTGTGTCGTGGGTGTGTTTACAAACATTTAAACTCACATACACAAACAGCCAGACCCGGAACAACTACTTGTAGGCCATACAAATATTTGTTCCGTGCGGGAATCGAACCCGTAACACGCAGCGCAGCAGTCAATCGCTAAACCACTGCGCCAACCGTGCCGTCAAGCTACTAACTCGATCGTTGCCAGGAACGCATTAACGCATTTATTTTTATTAATTTTGTATTTTGTGTTTCACGAACTGTCTCCAAATAAACTTTTTTTCTTTCTTTCTTTCTTTCATTCTCTCGACGGCCGGACTGTAGACTCAAATCTCTAATCTGTTTAGTTTGTCTCTTTGGTATAAAGTCACAAGCGCTACTACTGAGCATGAGGTCCTGGGTTCGGCAAAATTTTATTGGGTTTTCCATCTGGAATTCTCAGTACCAGCCTGGAGTCCAGATTTATGGCCGGTTGATGGCAACCGACGCTCTCTATTGTATGGAACTTAAACATTACTGGTGAAATATGGGTGCACTAGAGTAACACCTCTGACTTACCCCTTTAGGACGAAAGGCGTGATGTCAAAGTCAAAGCATTTATTTCGAATCCTACTAATATTATAAACGTGAAAGTTTGTATGGATGGATGGACGGATGGATGTTTGTTTGTTACTCTTTCACGCAAAAACTTTTGAACGGATTTGGATGAAATTTGGCATACAGATAGTTTATAACCAGAATTAACACATAGGATAGATTTTCTCCCGATATTCCCACGGGATAGAAACTTATGCGGGTGAAACCGCGGGGCGCAGCTAGTAGGCACATAAAAGCACTTTTGAACGTCAAAAATTGCAATAAAATAGAATGGATGCTAGTCGTCCCTTCCAAATGGTTCTTGATATTATGTTATGTCAAATCTGTATTCGTATAAAATAGTATGAAATTTCATTTAGATTTTTTTGCGTTTTATGGGGACAACGGATCGTAGAGATAAGTTGTAACCTGTAAGTTTTTAAATAAATACTTTTCATCTGTCCTTAACAAAGTATGATTGTCAAATAACAATGTTTGGATCAAATACTTTGAAAACTTACACGAAAAGAAACTTTTCATCTATCAAAGGATTCTTTAATTGTCGAGCAGTGGTGGCTCAGTGGTAACGGCCGCGACTTACAAGTAGGTCATAGGTTCGAACCCAGAAAGGCGCTTTGCTTTGTGTAAATTATTTCATCACCACTTCTCTCAAAACGGTGAAGGAAAACATCGTGGGGAAACCGCCATGTCCTAGAACCAAAAATTCGAAGACATGTGACATCTACCAACCCGCACTGGGTCCGCGTGGTAGATTATAGCCCACACCTTCTCGAAAGGAGGCCTGTGTCCCAACAGTGGGAACAATATCGGTTGATTATGATGATTCTAAGTTATAAGTTCATCCAATAATCTATTCTTACAAGTATCGCATATGGTTTGAAGATACAGTGAAGGAAAAGAAATGGCCTAGCGCTAAATAAAAGCTCAGTACCTACCTACTAGCATCATCGTCACCTGCCTAGCCTTTTCCCAACTATATTGGGGTCAGCCGGTGTATTGTACATGGAGCGACTGCCTACATCCACCCCACAACCAAGACCTGCGCCTGACCCTGACCTGATCTGCCTGGGCCTGACCTCCACAACCCAGTTACTGGGTAATACGATATCCCTTACTAGTACCTACCTACTAGCAATTTTCTCAATAAAATGGGTAAAGAAGATAATTAGTATCGAGTTGTAAAGACTACTAGTTTACACAATAGCTTAGAGAGAGCTCCAGCCATTCCTAGACACTCCCTTTTTCATAAACAAGATAATATTTTATGACCATCGCTGCTAACAATGATTTTATTAAGACATTAACACCTATACTAGTGTGAAATTGCGAATATCTTTCTAAAATGACGATAAAATTTTACTGTTGTATTAAAAAGTTAATGACACCTGTCATTATGGACATACTAGTGTCACACCGCAGCGTGGCGTGCTGTTGGCAATAAAGGGTTAAAGTATAATTGCTCACACTTTTACGATAATTATCCATGTCGGATTTTAATCAATTTGTCACCGTAGGGCGATTGTTTTAACTTTGTGAAAGTTTTTGTTGTGAATTATTTGTTGTTCAACACTTTTTTGACTAACTGTACTTTACTGTCAATTGTATTTATTTGATTGGTGATAATTTTCGGGTGAGATCAATTTTCGAATCAGTCTTTAAGAATCATCGTTCGGATTCAATAGTTCACACGATGTGAATGACCTCTGAACGCTGGAGAGAGCAAAAATCTAAATGTTGTCAGTTATAACTAGTGACTACATTTCTCATATCATATCGATTCTAAAAATGGATAGCTAATTAAATGGATGATTCTTGAATATACTTTCATTACGTGCAAGATGATAGCGCTTTACAAATAATAGGTACGTCGGTATCAGGTCGAACTAGGGCTGCCAAGTTTGTATCTACATAAAAGAATCATCTAGTATACTTCTACGTATATATGAGAGCAGTGGGTGGCTAAGTGGTAACGGCAGCGACTTGCGAGATGTAGGTCGTAGGTTCGAGCCCAGACAGCGCTTTACTTTGTGTAAATTGGCTAAGGAAAACATCGCGAGGAAACCGGCATGTCCTAGAATCAAAAATTCGAAGACATGTGACGTCCGCCAACCCGCACTGAGAGAGGAGGACTGTGTCCCAGCAGTGGGAACATTGTAGGCTGAATATGTTACTTTTATATCATCATCATCAACGTTACTTCACGCCAGTTTTCCCTGAAGGGTTGGGCAGAAGTGTACCTGTAGTAACACCCATATTTCGCCAGTTATCTTCCATGTCCCACGTAACAGTAGGCGAGCCTTTTGCCATCAACCGGGCTCAGACACTAGGCTGCTACTGAGAAATTCGAGATGGAAAAAAACAAAATAACACTTAGCCCGACCTGGGAAACGAACCAAGGACCTCATACTCAGCTGTAGGTGCTTGCGACCACTAGACCAACGAATAGTCTTCTATATTAAGAAGTTTAACAAAAATAATGGTCCCGAACCCAACTCGAACATCAATCTAAGTTATAGATTGGTAAACCTCTGCTCATATTTTAGCCCTGAGACACGTAAGTGGTTTGAATACTCAGCTATAATTCCGATTAGGTAGAAAAAAACAATGCATGCTGCTTACTCTCAGTGAATATTTGGAAGCTGTAGAAAATGATAAATTACTGATACATACGATAATTGAGTTTAGTATTTAATGTTTTTTTTGAGGAGCATGTCGTCTGTACTATAAATTGTAATATACTATATATTACATATAGTATACTAATGTACTATAGTAATAGCCTCCCGACCGATTTCGGTCACGGTGGCCAACCTCAACGAAGATTAATAGCCAGGTACGCAGGGGATATTATAGTGCACAAGCGTGTGCGCAAACACAGATGCACTCTCTATTCCTTTACTCTCACAGTTCGATGGGACGGCAATCCGACACGACCGGGGAGAGATCAGGCGCAGGACCAACGGCTTTACGTGCTTTCCGAGGCACGGGGTATTAAACCGCCAACTTTCAAACTCCAGACTGTTAATAAATAACCAATATCACTTTGTCCGACCCGGGAATTGAACCCAGGACCCCACGTTCAGCAGTCGCGCTTGCAACCACGAGACCAACGGCGCAATCAAAGTACTATACTACACTATACAACGTGTTTTTTTTTATATCCCATAACTCTAGGGGGTCATTGTACTCATCATTATGAACGACTTTTACTATGGAACCAAACCCGAAATCGCGAAAGAAAAATCTGGTGTTCCCTACATTTTGACGAGTTATACGAACAGAAATGTAGGGAACAGCTGATTTTTTTTTCGTGCTTTCAGGTTTGGACCCATAGTAAAAGTTGTTCATAATGATGAGTACAATGACCCCCTAGAGTTATGGAATATAAAAAAAAACACGTTGTATATTTAATTGTACAGATGACATGATTCTGTAGCCACCTCTGCAATAGTCTTCACATAAAAGAATACTATAGTAAAGAATACGAATATAATACAATTAAATAAACTGTTCAGTGCCAACCCTACATCAAAAGAAAAGTAAAAAATAAGCCATAAAGCACACGTTAACGCCGATCATCCGAATGATTAATATATTTAGAGTTAGTAGTGAAAAGTGCTCATTAATGCTCGGGCTTCATGCTCGGTGCTAAAGTTCAAATATTCACGCCTTTTACTTTCGGCAGGTGAGCAGGTTACTTAGCATCTACTTTGTGTGATGATATCTTTATTTAATGAAATGACTTTTGTTGATTTTTTTAAATTATATAAGGTAGCTATGATTTTAAGGACACATGGTGCGTATTCAAAAAGGGTACAGAATGACCTATGATATTATAAGTATATGAGGGGCTTGTGGCTTATTAATAACAGCCGCACGGATCGGTCGATCAGGTTAAGCCACGCTTGTCGCGGGTCCGTGGATGGGTGATCATTTTTATAAATACTAAGACTCCTTCGTGCCTTGGAAAGCACGCTAAGCCATTTTTCCCGGCTGTCATTCATGAATCTTTGACAGTCGTTACGGGTCGTTAGAAGCCTGAAAGTCTGACAAACAGTCTTACCAAGGGGTATTACCCAGTAACTGGGTTGTGGGAGTCAGATAGACAGTCGCTCCATGTAAAATACTGGTATTCAGCTGTATCTGGTTAGACTGGAAGCCGACCCTAACAAGGTTGGGAAAAGGCTAGGCAGGTGATGATGATAAGTTTATGAGTAAGATAGTTTTTTTTTTGTTTGTTTAGCCTGTACTGTCCCTCTAAGTACTTCCAGGAACTCCTTTCCCGCGTCACCTCGAACCAGCCCTCGCGGTACGCGTCCAGCTCATCTCACCACCGCTTTCTGGGCCGACCTCGGGCGGCGCCGTCCGTCTTCCAAAACGGGTACCTATAATAGACGTAAGTGGGATTGGGCGGGTCATATCAGCTGCATGCAGGATGACTGCTGGGCAAAAGTTTCCACACAATGGGTGCCTGAAGATGGACGGTGCCGCTGAGTTCGGCCCAGAAAGCCGTGGCGAGATGATCTGGAGAAAGATAGGCATCATCATCATCATCATCTGCCTAGCCTTTTCTCAACTTTGTTGGGGTCGGCTTCCAGTCTAACCGGATGCAGCTGAATAACAGTATTTTACATGGAGCAAGTGGCAATCACGTAATTTGTGTGAATTTAAACTGGATGAAAGCAAAATTGTTCAATTATTGTAAAATCACATTCAGCATAGTGTTTGAAGTATTGGTATCTGGAGAAAGATAGTATCGAAGTTGAAATATCTTTTTGTAATAAAAATTACGAATAATAAAATTTATCTACCAGCATTAAAATAATATTATTTTAATTTAAAACGACTGCCACACGCGTTCTTATTTTTCATAATAATCATAAACATCTTCACCTGTTCAGGGCTTAAAATGATTATATTTAATAATTAAAATCGCAATTAAAATTAAAATAATTATGACAGAACTAATAATATTTAACACTAAAACTAAATATAACGTTGCCTCACACAGTTACGAACTATAATAAATATTCTAATTACGTATCAAATTGATAATAAGGGCCATTTCTATGCAAATTATCTCTCAAACTAAATCGGTAATAGTCAGTATAACTTGAATATTTTGAACGGTGACATTTACTTGGAGGGTCATTCGCACATAAAATGTTCTAAATAGTTGCAGTTTAGATAGAGTCTGCATTAGTGTGGCGGGTTGGTGGTCGCCCACGTTGTGATATGGTTGTCGTGAGAGCGGGGAGCGATTTATAAATCAATGTGACATAGAACAATTTCAATGGATTTGAATCAATGGTACCGTCAAAGGGGCAATCACGTCATCATCACCTGCCTAGCCTAGCTTTCCCAGATATATTGGGGTCGGCTTCCAATCTAACCGGATGCAGCTGAATACCAGTATTTTACATGGAGGAACTGGCAATCACGTAATTTGTCTGAATTTAAACTGGATGAAAGCTTTGTTCAATTACGAGAATTGTAAAATCATCACATTCAGCATAGTGTATGAAGTTTCGGAATAGGAATTTATTTTTCGGAAAATGACGTTTGAAGGAAATGTTAATTATACTTTTTGTGGTATTATTGCACTTCACATTATACATCTAACAAAAAAAAAAAAACAGCTTCTTTCCATTTAACAGCACAGCAACCAATATGACTGTTGTACTAAACAAACAATGTAAAACTTATCGCCGTCAGTGGCACCACGCCTGAAAACTATTAAATCGTCATTAAATTCAAGAAAATCAATATAAACTAGGAAACTGGCTCAATGAACTTCGAAAGTCTATTTAAGAGCTGTTAGCCAAAGATTTAAAATGTGTCAACCAGCCATTTAGATATGAGCGAGTCAGTTTAATGATCCATATAAAATCACGATTATTTTTAGGGCTATAGTTCCACAAAAAAAAGGAAATAAATTTATTCGGCTCAGAGTAAATGCTTTTAAAAACAGGTTCATTATTGTCTCTTTAACAAAACAATGAATATATTGGGTTCCGATAAACGAAGGTTCATTTACCGTCTTCTTTCCAAAGATTTAAATCATTAGATTTAACCTCTCTATACTTAGGCTGCATGAAATATTTGTGTTAGCAGGAAGGCTCAGTTCGGCTGCCTACGCCGTCAGGAAAGTAAGACAATACACTGACGTTGATACAGCTCGTTTAGTCTATTTCAGTTATTTTCACAGTGTTATGTCCTACGGTATTCTGCTGTGGGGCAAAGCCGCTGATATACAAAATATATTTGTCCTTCAAAAACGAGCTGTTCGAGCAATTTACCAGCTAGGTGCCAGAGTTTCTCTAAGAGATTTATTTAAAGATATTGGTATTCTCACGGTTGCATCACAATTCATCTTCGCCAACATCCTATATATTAGGCAAAATTTGCACTTGTACACTAAGAACAGTGATATTCACAGTGTTAACACTAGAAATAAGGACAAACTACGTGCCCCCTTTCACCGGCTTCATAAGGTTCATAACTCATTTGTTGGGCTTGGTATAACCTTTTATAACAAGATACCGTCTTCTTTGCTAGACTTGCCTTTTAATGCGTTTAAAGCTCAAGTAAAATCCAACCTTTGTTCAAAGGCTTACTATTCCATCAACGACTACTTACACGATAAGAATAGTTGGTCGCCCTAATTAACGCAAGACAATGTTCATGTTCTTTCTCCAGAATTAGCTTAGGTACTGACAGGTTACTGTTATTAGTATTAACTCATTTATTTCACATCGATGGTCCTAGTTCATCATCTGTGACTGCAAGTGACAGCTATGTGACGAACCCAGCAATGCATAAATATGTAAGCTGTCACGCCCTTTATGCCTGGAGGCTTTTATTTAGGTAGTGAGTTTTTATTTTTATTTTAATTAATTATTTTTTAGCTTGAGTACGTATAGTTTTTATTATATTTGTTGGTATATTGGCGTGGCTAGCTGACATAATATGGCAAATAATTTAAGCTTCTTGTAATGTTCATTACTGAACATAGGTTCCTAGTATTGTATACATGCAACTATATTTTAACTAAACAGACAGCTGTGCTGCTGGGGAGTTTGTTCCGCCACTTCTTCTTCCCAGCGATAGCACTAGGAAGTGGCGAAGGGCGGGCGTTTTTGGGGGACTGTCTTTTGTAATTTTGACGTTCGAAAAGTGCTGATTCTCAGCCTAATTTGAATAAATGACTTTTGATTTTGATTTTGATTTTGTGTAAATACTGAGAAGAGGAAAGATAACTATGTCCTATCCCTATATATTTTACTGTGTGGACATAAATAATAAAATAAATAAATAAGAGGAGGGTCACCCATTCTGTATCAAGCAGTTCCATGACAATCAAGTCAAGCCACTTCGTCATTATGAGTGTCAACGGAACAGTAACATAGTACGATTACGACTATCTTTTGACGCGGTAGAGTGAATCTAATGATTTAAATCTTTGCTTCTTCCTGCCTTTATTTCAATTTATTTGGGATCGGTGCAGTACGCCTTGTTCTTCCATACAATCTCTATTAGCTGTCATCTCAGAGTTCAGTTCCTTCCTCTAGCCATTCGTCGTCATTTTTGTATATTTAACACAATTCATTCATCTTGCTGGCTCCTGACACCTGAAAAATAACATCGATTTTTATATCTTTTTTACAAATCATTTGTCTGAAATAAAAACATCAAAAACAGATCTCATTATATTATTTTGCGACGAACTCGACCAATTTATTCTCCTCCATAATTCACCAGTTTTTTGCCCAACCTCAGTATCTACTTAGAGCTATAAAAAACTAATCAACTTCACAATTGATGTATTAGATGTGTACATAATGATTTTGTAAACTTTATTATTAGTTAAATGATTTTAATCATGAGGAAAATCACGGGTTGATCCGCAAGATTAGTGTTTTTTTGGATGTACTGCGCTGATCTTTTTATTTGAGACGCAATTGAGTTATACCTGTATCGACAGTTTCAATTCAATACGTACAAAACACAGTTAAATATGCAAAAAAGTTATATAATAAGACTTATGCATAAAAATATTAACATAAAAACCGACCGCGGATAAGGTTTACCAAAATTTCTAACCCTGAGATATTACGAATATTATGTTTTTAATTGTTTTACTTTAGATTTTTTAAATCAAATTAAGAACTTGTCTTTATGACTTATAAATACAGTATAAAATGTTTATAAATAGCAATAATATAGGCTCATAAGTAGTATTAAAAAAAAATACAATAAAATTAATTAATTATTTAAATAATTGGTTAAGATTAAAAATTTGGGATTGTTCCTTATTAGGAATAAGAGTTAAGATTATAAAAAAAGGAATTGACAGTACAATACAATTCAATAATAAAAATAATTAAAACTGTTGAAATAAATTAAATGCTATGCTAGCCTGTGTTGATGTTTATTACCAGGATCTCATCTATCTCCTTGCCAAAGTTATCGAAATCCGTTCAGTGTTTTAGGCGGGAAAAGGTAACTACACAGAATAAATTTCAAATATATAGTACTAGCTGCGCCCCGCGGTTTCACCCGCATATGTTTTGATCTCATGAGAATATCGGGATAAAAAGTATTTTATATTTTAATCCTGGTTATAAACCATCTGTGTGCCAAATTTTATCCAAATCCGTTCAGTAGTTTTTGCGTGAAAGAGTAATAAACATCCATCCATCCATCCATCCATACAAATTTTCACGTTTATAATATTAATATTAGTAGGACTAGTAGGAAGTAGGATTAGTATGGATAATTACAGGTGCTGGAGCAGCTGCGAATTCACAGATTGGTATATTGACCAATGACACTCTCCACATTTAAGAGGAAATGCGGGTGGTGTTTTTTCTATAGAGACGCTCTCGCCTGTTTTCTTTCTGGTTAATGACCATAAATGGCTATGATTTTCTACAGAATAATAAATGTTAGTTACTTGTATGTCCCTAGGTTTTCCTTTTTGATAATACATTATTTTTATAAGCACTAGATTCCTTAAAAAAATGCTCAAAATTGCCTATTTAGACCGCTGTTAACAGAGGCCTAGGGTACAAATTTGGCAACTATTAATGAAAAAAGGAAAACATGGCGACACAGTATATATCCTTCTTATCCAGTTTATGAAATATCTTGTAAATTGGTTCAATATTAGTGGAGAAAATAGGCGAGAGCCAAACCTCGAAAATGTGACTTTTTACTTAGGCTATTCAGTCGCATCTGCAGTTGTCCTTATCGCACGAATAGACGAGAGATAGCGAGACAGAGCGACAGCGATAGTTTCTTCAAATACCTAATTTTCAAAAGTCTTTCCGCCCGCATTTCCTCTTAACGTTGGAAAAGTTCACGAGTTGACGCTCACAACTTAAGTAAATCAGCACGCTTACACTAAGTACCCGATCGTGATGGAAACTGTCAATGTCTTCCACTGAATATACATGACCTTCAATGTAACTTAAATTACTATTCTGGAATTCCACTTCTTGAGAAAAAATACCTACTTGAGAAATTATTCATCTGATGCCATGTACTACTAGCTAATATGTCATTGGGTAGACGTCATTGACTACTAAGGACCGGTATTTTGATCCGTAGTTAACTCAACCAATTGTTTAAAAAAATAGTAACTAAGTAGGTAATGGTTAAATTTTTGCAAAATGTGTTTTTCGATCAATTGTTAGTTTATCTAATTGTTATTTTTTAAATTAATATTTAATTATTTGACCATTAGAAATGATAGATGATCATTAGATAAACTAAAAATTGAACAAAAAAAAAACATTTTGATAAAATTTTACCATTACTTACTATTTTTAACAATTGGTTGAGTTTAACTATGGATCAAAAAACCAGCCTTAAGTAAAGTTAATTAAAATATATGACTCGTGGCTAAATAATAACCACCGCACGGGTCGATTAAAGGTTAAGCTAGGCTTGCCGCGGTCGTTTCGTGGATGGGTGGACCATCCATTATAAGACCCCTTGGTGCCTCGAATTTTGACGTCCAAAAGTGCCTTTTATGTGCCTATTTGAAATAAATGATTTGACTTTGGAAAGCACGTTAATACGTTGGTCCCGCTGTCATTCGTAGATCTTTGACAATTTTTACGGGTAGTCGAATCCCGAAAGTCTGACAACCAGTCTTACCAAGGGGACCTGAATATACATGTCCTTCAATGCAATTTAAATTACTATTCTGAAATTTCACTTATTGAGAAAAAATACTTACTACTAAATTATTCGTATAATGCCATGTACTACTAATTACTATGTCATTAGGTGGGCGCCTGCTAGTTGTCGTCATTGTCGGCATTGGCGACTGAGTCAAGTTAATTAATTATACAATGAAGCAACCTCTTTTAAAATACTTTAGCTAGACCAATGCCTCTGATGGTCTAGCCACGAATCATAGCGTGATGCTTTAATTCCTAATTTTTATTTAGCATAATTTTTTAATATTATCTCATCACCACTGCTCTCAAAATGGTGAAGGAAATCATCATGAGGAATGCCCAGAACCAGAAATTCAAAGATATGTGACATCTACTAAATCTGACAAACCGCACTGGGCCCGCGTGGTGGATTACGGCCCACTCCCTCCCACAGGGAGGAGGCCTGTGTCCCAGCAATTCCTAAATATGTAAGTAACCCATGGCCTCTAAGGCCGCGTCCTAACCGAAAGCGACAGTCGCACGAGTACACGATATCGAACAAATAGATATGATACACCCGCGCGATCAATCTTGTCGCATATGTAGTACGTCATTTTTCCGACGGTCACGTAATCGCGTATTCGCGCGACTGTCATTGTGGGTTAGGACGCAGGCCCAGGGTAATTCTTATTGCCAATAATGAATTTGTAACTCACATTAACAGTTATCTTTATTCAAGAAAAAAGTCAAGACCAGTATGGTACCTACATATACAATACCATATTTTTTTTTTATTATTAAACTTTGCCCATACTAGGAATTTCTCCTGTATCGTGGGTGCGTTTACAAACATTTAAACTCACATACACAAACAGCCAGATCCGGAACAACTACTTGTATGTCATACAAATATTTGTTCCGTGCGGGAATCGAACCCGCGACACGCAGCGCAGCAGTCAATCGCTTAACCACTGCGGAAACCGTGTCGTCATATAAAAAGAAGCTAACTACACCAACCGCCTCTTCGTAATCTACTCTATTTAAAGTTTGTCATTCACAGTGACCGATGGTACACATGTCGAGCCATTGTTTTACCCATTCATCGTCCACCGATCTACTTAGCCGGCACACGTTGGTCTGATGATAAAACGGTAACGTGGACCACCCAAACGCACTGCGTATATCGGTTGTTCGGACTTAGCTGGTAGCTTAGTGTGGATTTTTAAAGCCTACATTTTTAAAACTTAAATTTTTAAACCTACATTTTTCTAGCCTACTTTTTTAAAGTCAAGTTTGTAAAGCCACATTTTTATTTAATCAAGTATTTTAGTTTTTGGTATATCGCTGTAGTTAGGAGAATGGTTTTCTTTTTTTTTTGTATTGGACAGTGTTTCTGAAATGAATTGACAATAAACGTTATTATCCCATTGGGCTTTGCCACAGTTCGATAAAAACATTGCTCTTTTTCTGGGCTTCGCCGCAGATGGGTGGACGACCGAAGATGCTTTGAGTTTAAAAAAGTGATATGCAACATTGTTTTCTTTTCTTATAACGAAATAGAATACCATTTGCTAAATAAGTGGTAAGTAATGATAGTGTCCCCTGGAATTATCACATCATTTTAGCGGCCAATTGCAATTTCCAATAGTAAGCAAAAAAAAAAAACACTTTTTCGCTATGATAGTCACCCAATGCTTATCATTATTTCAAAATTGTTGTTCTTTAATTCAAACCTAGTTTTAAATCAAAATATATCCAATACAGATTTAACATAAATTCCAACATTTTAATGTTTTCGTATCCACACTAATCTCTCCGGCTCCCATGTATATCATTGTAATTGGATTAAACGATTCTTTTTCTGTCATTGTTTCTTGGCGGCCATTGTTCTTGTTTGTACGTCTGTCTGCCCATTGCTACGGAACTCGTGTGCTAATAAGCTAATGTGGATCAATTATTCATGGAGATTGTGATGCTGTAAATAAATGTAAGGCGTAATGGACAGATTATGTTTGAACTGTATTTTGGTGAGAGGAAAGTATTGTAGCTGTCACGTGATGTATGGGAAAGGTAATGCTGTCATGAGTTTGTCAGATGTGGATTAATTCTTAGTTGAAATGGTGATGGGGATAATGGTACGCATTTATTTTGTTTTAGGATTGGTTTTTGTAGGACTAGCAAGTTGATCTGATATTCTAAATTGGGTTTAAAGACTACCTCTTCTCGTTCTATTTTAGTTAATTTAATAAGTTTTTTGCTCTTAGGTGTCTCTGAGTTGGTGAACGGCATCGCAGTGTATTGTCGGTTAATTAATCTGTAGATCGTTGTCCCCAATTTTAAAATCGAATCGCCACTGATGATGTTAGTGTCGCCTGGGGTCAAATACCTGGATCTCGTGCTATTAGATAAATAAATAGAATAATTTTTAATATGTACCTACACCATAGTATGAATTACAGATATAAATCCGTGCGTCGGAAAGCTTGTTAAGACGGTGATCCCGGTTGTCATTTGAGGATCTTTGGCAGTCGTTACGGGTCTTCATTATAATCAGAAAGTCTGACAACTAGTCTTACCAAGTGTATCGTATTACCTGAGTACCTAGTAACTGGGTTGTGGAGGTCAGATAGGCAGTCGCTTCATGTCACATACTGGTATTCAGCTGCATCCGGTGAGACTGTAAGCTGACCCCAACATAGTTGGGAAAAGGCTAGGCAGATTGTTTGCAGCTCGATGAATTTCAGATATAAAAGTATAATTTTTAATTTTATGTGACACAGTGGGCGGTCCTACCGCTAAAGACGATCTTAGCGCCTTGTATTTAAGCTCTTAGTTATCATTATCTATCTGACCCTTAACTTATTTCGAGGGATGTGTGGTGTTACACGAATGGATAGAATAAGAAATGAGTACATAAGAGGAAGTCTGAAAGTAGCACCGGTAACTGAAAAGTTGTAAGGAAATCGGTTGTCATGGTATGGGCATGTGTTATGGAGAAATAAGGAAAATGTCGTGAGGAGAGTTTTGAGTATGAATGTCGATGGCTGTAGTAGTAGGGGAACACCAAAGAAACGATGGATGGAATGTGTGAATGATGATATGGTTAGAAAGGTGACTGTCGAGATGAAGAATAATAGAGAAGTATGGAAGAAAAAGACATGTTGCGCCGACCGCAAACAAATTGAAATAAAGGCAAGAGAGTGATGATTTTTATTTTTCACTATATCGTTATTAAATTCAAGTTTCTCACGAACAGCCACCCAAACAACCGTACCTCATAAATTCATCTACTTACTACCTAATCATGCAACATTGCCCAATCAGAACTAACTTGCACCTACCGTCCAATTTTTACCAAATATACAATTTGTGCACATTATAAAAGCAGGGTTGGCCCACTGGGTATAAATTTTGCGAAATTGGAGCCGGAATCACGTCATAAATTCTGAAATTAAAGTTTTCGAGGGCGTCGACGGTGATTGTATGAATTAAGAGTTTTTTTTTATGGTTAAGTTGGCACTTTATACTCTCATTATTATGGTGATCTGTAATTTTGGTGCCGCTGGGTCTCATTCCCTTGCTTGACCTAGTTGAGTTAAGGTTTCTCTCTTTTTTTTTTTCTTATACAGTGTGTTTTTTTTAAGTAAGGCTGTCATCGAAATTATAATTTGTGTGGTTTGGGAGTTCGGTTTGCTTTCAAAAAGACATCGTCAACTTATAACGAGGTTGCTGGTTATGGATCTGTTGCTAAAGCTTTGGGTCTGACTTCAAGTAAAAATGGATAAGGATTATTTTTGAATTAAAATTGATTCCTTATATATTGAAACATGATGCACAGAAAACTCTGCGAGTGTCATCAATATCTGCCTAGCCTTTTCCCAACTATGTTGGGGTCGGCTTCCAGTCTAACCGAATGCAGCTGAATACCAGTATTTTACATAGAGTGACTGCCTATCTGACCTCCACAACCCAGTTACTAGGTAATACGACACCCCTTGGTAAGACTGGTTGTCTGACTTTCGGACTTCTGACTACCCGTAACGATTGTTTAATAGTTTAGCGAATGACAACCGGGACCAACGGTTTAACGTGCTTTCCGAGGCACGGAGGGATCTCGGTATGTAAAGAAGGTCACCCATCTACAGACCAACCGCGGCAAGTGTAGCTTAACCTGATCGATATGCCTGTGCGGCTGTTATTATTTAGCCACGGGCCCCTCCGGTCTGAGTTCAAGTAAAAATGAATAAGAATATTTTTTTAATTTAAATTGTTTCCTTAAATATTGAGACATGATGCACAGAAAACACTGCGAGTGTATGATCATTAATAACATCTCTGCTTATCTTTTTATTGTTCACATCCATGACAGCTCAGATTACAACACAAAATTGAGCATCAACCTTTAAAATGTCATCTTATGCAAACACCACACATTATAAATATCACTTATCTTCAAGCAACACTCATTATCCAAAAGTGTACATAATAATTTATTAAAAAATATCATCCGTAAAGAATTTTTATGGTAATTATTTGAGTCAAAAAATCGTACTCTCTCTCGATATTATCATAATCGAATACCATCTTCATCATCGGTTACGCAACCATTCGGTATCATTAATATTTCATTGCTCGTGCAGATATCTCGATTCATATCATTTCGAATAAGTATTTGTAATCGATACTTTTTGTTTTATAAATATTGAATTGTATGACTTTCTCACAGTAACTGAGAGGCTTATTGACTACTTTAAATTAATATTTATTGTTGTCATTTTCGCTTTTTTTTTTTGAGGCGGAAATTATAATTAACATATTTTTGTTTGTTGGTTTGTTTTAAGACTCGAATTTTAACAAAGACGTGTTTAATAATGATTATTCAAGTGAAAAAAAGTGAGAAAGTATTTATTCCCAGAAATAATTTTTTACAAGACATATTACCCATGGCAAACTGCAAAGCAGTTTGTTGGCTGACGTAGCTACTTTTTTTTGTACATATTAACATTTTTTTTTTTAAATTGATGCTGGTTTGAATTTTTTGTAGGTTTTAAATTATTCTTGGTCCTGACAGACATACTTCAGACTTGGAAAGAGAAGACTATCAGTTTTTATGAAAACTATAATACCTATTGTAAATGGTCCATTCTCTTGATCAAAGATTATGTCTGAGGCGAAGACTGTAAAAATCATAAAAGTAAATGTTTTTAGAAGCCATTGAATATAAAGCTAACAGTAACTGTATGATTCATAGGTGACTACGTATTTCTCAAATCAAATACTAAGTTAATTTAAAACCCAATCAAAAATCAATTTAAAAAATCAACAATAATTGATGCCATTTTAATTTTGTGAATCGATTTCTAAATCGATTTAAAATAACTATTTGCATTTCGATTCGAAATACAAATCTGAATTTAAAACCAATTTTTCGCTTCAAACTACCATTTATTACGATTAAAGAGAAACCTAGCAATTAGGCTTCAATACCGATATTTGAATAAAACAGTAAAATGTTTCTAAAAAAAACAGCAAAAAAAGATGCGCTCTCTCTTTGAATAAATTAGCCAGACGAACGATATGATATCCATCACGCGGTCAACTTTAAAATAAATAAATCATCGTTGTTGAGCGCAATAAATCAATCGATTCATAGCATCGATCCAATTCGATTCATCTCTCGATTGAAGCGAATCGGCGCGAAACAATCGGAACTCGTAAGTATATAGCGCTTATGAATAATTCGCGTATGAATATAATTGAATGATTTATGTCCGTTCGTTTGTGCCTGGTTGTTTAGGCAACTGCTTAGTAAATTGACTATAAGTACACGAGTAAGTGAGCCTTATAGATAAGATTAAATTTCGTTTGTAAGAGTAGGCTAGTTGGAAATAGACGATCTTATTACCTTTAACCTCACCCTAAACTAATCTCTACTCGTGGTTCCTACAAATCCATAAAACACCTTTCCGTGAACTTGATCATTCTATTTGTACTATAGATCATTCTATATGAGGAACAGGGTGTAAAGCTCACTCATACTCTTTAGAAAAGGGAGGATCCTCTGACCAGATGGCTGTTGTGTCTGGTGGGCAACTGCCTAATGAATCATGTCGGGATGTTGTATATATGCTAATTGCGCGGTAAACTCTGCTTGCACGATGCAGGATTTTGCGTGAAATCAGTATGACACGTAGTTCGCATGTGACGTTGTAGATACCGCTACAGTATCACCAATGGTTATTCTGGGCTGGCCACGTCTGCCGTATGCCCAATGAGCTCTGCAAAAATAATCACTACGTAACCTTGATACAGCTAAAAGGTGTCACGGCAGGCCTCGTAGAACAAACAAACGACCGGCGGTCCACTTTACCCCTGGGTCGAAAGAGCTGGAAGTTATGGGGAGAATGGGATAATGCAGGGTCACAGTAACAATAATGGTTCTTAGTCCACCATGAATAAGACTGTATTTCAATACGGCATAGAACCTAATCTGCAGTTAGTTTGTCCTTCACTTCTATGGCGCTGCATTTACAAACATTAATCTGACATGATCAAACACTAAATAATAATGTTGTCCGTAGAAATAAACCCACGATCCGTAGTGCCTAAACGGAAACGCTTAGTTAAATCGAACTGTTCCAAAATATCCGAAAAGACCTCTGACAAGTCTCCACTTAATTTTACCAACAGACAGTGTCAGTTCCTTTTCAACATCATCAACTCCTTCATCTTCCTGGCCTTTTCCCAAATATGTTGGAGTTGGCTACCAGTCTAACCGAGAGAAACAGTATTTTATATGGAGCGACCTAACCTCCACAATGCAGTTACTAGGTAACAAGATACCCCTTGGTAAGACTGGTTGTCAGAGTTTCGGACTTCTGACGACCACACAAACTATCAAAGATCCACGAATGACAGCCAGGTTCAATGGCTTAGCGTGTTTTCTGAGACACAGAGGGTTCTTCGTATGTAAAGATGGTCAATTAGTCACCTATCCACGGACCAACCGCGGCACGATCGACTCGTGCAGCTGGTGTTACTTAGCCACAAGCACCAAAAATCAATTAAAACTAGATTATCCATATCCCTCACCTGCCTGGCCGCCTCAACACTCGACTACAATATAACACTCACTATTACTACACAGATTTAATATTAATAAAAAGAATCAGTATTGTTAGTGCGTGCGTCCATTGTCTAGTAGCGCCCACGCAGCTCCAGATAAATTATTAATAGTGAATTTGTAATGAATTGTAGATCAAGAGCAAAGAGACGGGACTGAATTGTTGGTGGTTTGATTTTGCGTTGGACAGTGAGTGATTGTTGTTGCAGTGTGTAGATTTTGCTGTGGTTGCTTTCCAACGATTTTGAACAGGGATGTTACAATCTTGATGTGATAAGTGTTGGTAAAAAAAGTGTCTAAAGGTTATTATTATTGTATAATATGGATATAGACGAAGATGGAGGGACGAACTGAAATCCTATCGAAAGGATTGACCCGCAATGGAAGAGGACAGATGTACGTGAAAAAGGGGGAGGGAGGACTTTCATCAGCAGTGGGACATTACGGGCTAAAAAATACAACCGACTTCCAAAAACGACACTACAAAGTGAAAAATAACTTTAATTTCAGAAGTCGGTGTCGTTGGGTTCGCATTTTCGTTGTTTGCCACCGACTTCCGAAATTAAAGTTATTTTTCACTTTGTAGTGTCGTTTTTGGAAGTCGGTTGTATTTTTTTGCAAAAAAGTTTTTATTTTTCACTTTTTAGTTGTAATTTTTACCAGTAATTTTGGTTTAAAAACCAAACTACTGAACCGTTTTTGATGAAATTTCTATGGGACCATTTTTCAAATCGGTTGGCAAGAGACGGAGTTATGCGCGAACAAACATAAAAAAAAAAAATACAAACATCCGAATTGAGAACCTCCTCCTTTTTTAGAAGTCGGTTAAAAAATAGATGGATGTTATGTGTCATTTTAAATTTGGTCGTTGTATCGCGTAGGTCAGTGCCACCTTAATATAAAACGTTATTAAAAGATCGTCTACATCATCTTCATCATCATCATCATCATCTGCCTAGCCTTTTCCCAACTATGTTGGGGTCGGCTTTCAGTCTAACCGGATGCAGCTGAATACCAGTATTTTACATGGAGCGACTGCCTATCTGACCTCCACAACCCAGTTACTGGGTAATACGATACCCCTTGGTAAGACTGGTTGTCAGACTTTCGGGCTTCTGACTACCCGTAACGACTGTCAAAGATCCACGTATGACAGCCGGGAACAACGGCTTAACGTGCTTTCCGAGGCACGGAGGGGTCTCGGTATGTAAAGATGGTCACCCATCCACAAACCAACCGCGGCAAGCGTAGCTTAACCTGACCGATCGACCTGTGCGGCTGTTATTATTTAGCCACGGGCCCCCCCCATCATCTTCAACATAATCAGTTTATAATGTTCCCACTGCTGGGACACAGGCCGCCTCTCGGTGAGAGAGAGTGGGCGATAATCCACCACGCGGGCCCAGTGCAGGTTGGTAGATGTCGTATGTCTTCAAATTTTTGGTTCTTCACCTTTTTGATCATCTTCAACGACACCTTTAATTCCTACTCAACAACTAAAGATTTTCAATGCTTTCGGAATCAATATTTTCTTTTGTCTTTTCATGACTCCATTTGTCTATCAAATTATTCTTACAAAATTTTATCTAACACGTATTTAATCTTACACACCTCAACATCTGTTACAACAAAGACTAATTCCCAATATAAATCACAATTACTACGCCGTCTGCAGTAATTAGTCTTTGCGTTTGTCTAGCAAGCCCGGTTAGTCACCGCGCGACAATGACGGCGTTTGTAACAATATACCGGCTGAGATATCGGTTCTATAAGGTATTTAGTTCGACACTGGGTTAATATATCCCTTTAGTATACAAACAAGTATGCTTATTTGTTTAGCGGTAGGTAAACAATGGATAGTTCTTGGCTTCGCTTGAGGTTTTCGGGAAATTGATTAAAAATGCAATTTAAATTAATTCGAAAATCTTACCCCATTCGAATTGTTTGTCAGTCGTCACCTTTATGCATGTCGCGAACCCTAAGATTTTTCCTTACCAAAAATCGCAACTAAAGAATGTTTTCACTTCAAAATATTGTTTGATAGGTTTCGGTACACACTTAGGACAAGTTCCAGTCGTTATTTAAATATGGCTAAAAGGCTAAAACATCGATTATAATTATAAATTAAATAACTGAGTCTGAGTCTAACCAATAATGTCGTAGTTCCTGAAAATTCTCTAAAAATTACCCAAAAAGGCGTAGTACTAAAACTAGACCTTACTCATGACAACTGTTACATATTTTGCGATTTTATCTTAGTTTAGAAATATTTTGTCCTGTGACGGAAACTTAGGTACAGACGCCAGCACATCAAGCTACTACAATCTGTCAAATTTCTTTAATAGATTTTCAACTTTATCGGTAAAGCATTAGGTTCAAAGTTGATTGGGAAAATTTGACAGTTTCGGGTAGCTTGACCTGGCAGCTGGCGTCTGTACTACCTATGATTTGTGCCGTTTCAAGTGCACCTTGATTTTGAATCTCTAATCGAAATTTTTCTTTAATCTTGAAACGACAACTTAATATTCTCAGCTCATTCTCAAAAACATATACCACATAAAAATTCAGTAAGTAACCAGCTTATACCGCACCCAACATTGTTGACATCGTCATCTATAACAAACGGCTAAGATCACTATCAATATCATAATAGCAATAAATAATGATTTTTTTCTATAAACTCTGCTTAGAAATACCGTGTATTTATGGGACTGCTGCTAACAAATCATGGTATTGTTGGAAGTCTATGGGTATTGAAAGTCGACGATGTGTTTAGATTTATTTTTCTGTTTATGCTATACTTAGGTGAGTATAAATGGTTTAAGCATTAGGGTTCTTGTTTGATGGGAACTGGAAGCGGTGTAATGGGGAGCGTGGTTTTTGGTGTGTGTGAAACATAGTTATTCTAATTGATTGCCTTCCGAACGTCTGACGTTCAGAAGGCAATCAATTAGAATAACTAGCAATTCTAATATTTACGGAACTTTCATAACCCTTTTGAAGACATAATTTGGATGGGAAGACCAATCGGCATCATTGTGTGTGCTTTACTATATGCGAAACAATACCTCTGTTTTCATGATCTCTAATAAATAATGCTAGTCCAGTCACATTGAAAGGGCTCTCTTCAGGGCCAACAATAAAGTAACGACGTTTCCAGTACTATCTAAATCTCTTTGTCAGTGAACTTCATAAATGTCAAAATATTTCGACCCTCGCCATTACGGGTTAACTAGGGTGGCAACCGTTTGTAGGGCATCGCGCCTAATTTTATTTATGTACCGTGATCTCTCGATTTTAAACCAAAAGAATACTCTTTATAGACTCCTTTTACCAACTTACTTTTGCGGTTCCAAAAACATCTGCCATTTAACTATCAACTTTATGCCTTTATGTTTTGGTTGATACTGTTGTGTAATAGATACCGATGTAAATTGGTTTTCGTTTGAGAGTGTCCATAAATTTCGCTTTGAGAACAGAATTGTAACAATCGCTCGATTTAAAAACTACTTATTGTGAGTTAGAGGGCGCGTCAAATGTATTGACAATTTGTTCAGGCCCCTAAATAAAATCTAATATACTTTTACTTATGACAAAGGTTACTTAGAAAAAATCGGGCTGACATTCTTTAAAAGCCATTTATGTTTTTTTGGCTAATATTTTATTATGTTTAAAATGGTTACGCTGATTTAGTTATTAAATAGCTGTTCTTGCTAAGGCAGTAAAAGAAAGTATACAACCCATCTGAAGAAGACGATTAATTTGATCGAGTACATGACTACATAATCTGCATTCGCGACATATTCGCCGAAAATGTAAACAAATATGAGTTTATGGAAAAATAACTTTAACTTTACACAATAAAGTTTAGTTTACGCTACAACTTCAAATTTTTTATAACTTTTCCGAAAGTACTAGTCACTCTGAAATAAACTTAATTGCCATTAAAATCAAGTTGGTATTTGTTTAACTTGAAATAACATCAATTTGAAACAGCAATAAAATTTGAATTACAGTTAAGTAATCCAATAAAATAATCTAAAAACTACATCTGTCAATGTTGTTGCTTAGGAACAATAAAAAGAAAGTACAATACTCATTAGAGCATTGTAGGTACTTTATTTTTCCATGTGTTATGATTTATGAATCTCCAACCATCTTTTAACTGTTTGGCGGTTTTGAGTATTTTTTATATGGCCTACGCAAATGTCCTGCAGATCTGGTAGCGTCGTGGGACGGGTCGTTGAGCCCCCTAAAATAGATTTCAGTTACACGATTTCTGACGCATGCATGCTCTATTGTCACAGGTTCAACTCAAAGCTGCAATGGCTCTTTCATCAAAAAGCCCTGCCAGAGATGGCCCTGCATGTTAGACTCACATAAAATCTTCATAATATAATGTTTGGACTTTAAGAGACCATCACTTCTTAGTTTGTTTCGGTATTTCTTGTCATGGATCGGTCAGGTTAGAAATACCGGCGACGCGACGTCTAGCCTTATAATATTGACGAGTAAAAGGGTCTCAAAAGATCTACTTACAGAAATAAACATCATTTCATTTCGTCAACCAAAACTCTAATAGCGTAACAGACCACACTGTCAATCTCAATGTGAATCATTTTGAAGGATATTGCTAATCCATTTCTAAGTCGTAAGTTCAAAAAATGTGTCTTCTCAAGATCGTAAACAACGCAATGAGTGTTGTTGGACTGTCAAAGTGAAACCCTACTGATAACGCAACGCAATTACTCTGCAGTTTTATTGAAGGATAAAAGTGCTTTCTATACTAAGCCTAGGCTCTTTGTGAGACTATGCTCTGATACTACCAATGGAAATTTATTATTATTTATATATTTTAATATTTTTATTTATTTTTTTGTATATTATTTTATATATTCTTTTTATTTTTTTTTTTAATTATGCATAAATAATGCAAACATCTTTTATTTATTTTGAAATTTAAATTCGTAATATTACACCATTTTTGTACACCTCCTGGCATAACATAGCGTTCTGTTCACCAAACTCAAGATATGTATTTCTTTACCTGTGTTAACCCTTAATTAAGGGTTAACCCTTAATAAAACTGATTTGATTTGATTTGAAAATTCTAATGAGATTAGCAAGGGGGCATTGTTGGTAAGATTTTGTGAAATTTTATTGAAAAAACAAGATGACGGTATTAGTTCCAATTTTAGCCACGCGTCTTCAGCAACTATTAATACCTAGTAGCTTCAATGATGTATGATATTCGTCACTCTTCCCACAGCTACTGAAAGAAGAAAATAATATAGCAAAAAAATACTATAATTTCAATAACACCGGATACACAACACTTACTATCCTAACCAGCACCCAATAACTTCAACCAAAGTGCTATTTACACCACAATTCAGTTCAAATCTTAATAGCTGACGTGATTGGCACATATAAAACTACACAGTCGAGCTGACAAGCGAGTGTTTAGCGCATTAGTCACCGGAACGCGCAGATAATATTATGCTAATAAGGGTAGGCTGGAGTAAATCATGCTGCGGCCAAGGTTGGGCCAGTGATGTTGTGCTCGTGAGAGTTTAGGTGTTGCTTTTGATTACTCTCAGAACTGTTAAAGATTATAAAGAAAAGTGATTTTTGTTTTGTTGCTCCACACTGAGGTTTCTCTAAACCAGAAAGACCCAGGTCATTGAAATGGATCTGATGACCATTCATCACATTGGATATTTCATCGCTATCCCTGTAGGTCACATTCACTAATAGAAGAAAGAAGCTGGAAGAGATTTCTTATGAAATAAGCATCACCTCTGTGCCTATTTTTTCTGTTTTGTTTTTTCTTGTCTTTTTATATATATGTATGTACATAAATGGTAAAATAAAAAATACGTCACTTTGTGCATCTAGTCAGTTTTCTTAACACGTTTCATGCTGTGTTTCGACTCATTCCCAACTCGTTCGAATTCCATAAAACAAAATCAGTCACAGTTTTTTCAGAGTTCACGAGAATGGATATCGGTGTCCGTCTATCAGTTCTTAAGGCGAATTTTCTTACTTAAAAAACCTTCGAATTCAAGTCGCAATCCAGCTCAGTATAGAAAACTTTTTGAGATCTCTGATTTACAGAGAAATAAAATTAAAAATGTATCGATTGTTGTTGTTACTACCGCCATCTATGATAAATCCACCGAACCTATCAAAAATTCTTCAAAATTGTTTCGTCTTATAAATAAATCTTAATAAAACAGTACTTCAATAAGAGTTGTATTAAGCTTCCTACATCACTATCGACTCCGGCGCACCGCCCACGCGTCATTTCGCGCCCGATATGCGCGTGCAGTTACGCAACTGTTGACACCTAGATCAGTGCGCGAGCGCCGCGCGCCGGGAAGCATACTATTGTCTTAGAGCTGTTTAAATGACAACGTGTGAAACTGCGCTGTAATGAAGGATATTGGGTACCTAGATAACTATATACCTTATTTCTCTAAGGGACATTAGGTAGCTGACAGGAAATGGTTAATACAAGAGAGTGAGTCTCTTTCGTAGGGTTTTAGGTGAGTCAAATCAAATCAACAGATCATTTGTTCAAATTAGGCTAAGAGTCAGTACTTTTCAAGCGTCAAAATTACAAAAGGCAGCCCATCCTTCACCACTGCTTAGTGGTTTAGCTGGGAAGAAGAAGTAGCGCAACAAACTCTCCGTAGCATAAGAGTTCAGCAAAATCCTGTCTCCTCATATTATTGTTTAACCCGGGAAAGAAATTATAGCCTTAAGGGTGTACAGAAGAATCATTACAGGCAGGTTTTATGATGGAGACACTGTATACTTGCCCACACCACATTGCTTTCACTCTATCGCAAATACTGCTACTGCTAGCGCTATCTATCGTCACAAGAACACAACATAGCCAAAACACAACACACTTTGCCTGAATTTTATGAGCGAACTTCTATGAAAAATGTTTCACATGATGTCTTTTAATCAAAATATTTAGTTTAGTAAGTATCACATCAAAAATTTAATAGGAACATTTATATAAAATGTACGGGTTAGAAGCCCGAAAGACTAACAACCAGGGGGTATCGTATTACCCAGTCACTGGGTTGTGGAGGTCAGATAGGCAGTCGCTCCATGTATAATACTGGTATTCAGCTGCATCCGGTTAGACTGGAAGCTGACCCCAGCATAGTTGGGAAAAAGCTAGGCAGATGATGATGATCATCATAATCAGTATAATGTTCCCACTGCTGGGACACAGGCCTCCGCTCGGTGAGAGGGAGTGGGCCGTAATCCACCACGCGGGCCCAGTGCGGATCGGTAGATGTCATATATTATGTCTTCGAATTTTTGGTTCTAGGATGGTATAGGCTATGACAGCATGCCGGTTTCCTTACGAAGTTTTCCGTCACCGTTTTGAGAGCAGTGGCGATGAAGTAATTTACACAAAGTAAAGCGCCTGTCTGAGTTCGAACCTAAGACCTACAACTCGTGAGTCGCGGCCGTTACCACTGGCCACCTTTGCTCCATGATGATTCATCGCAACTTTAGTATCAAAGTGAACAAGAGACTGATTATATGTATGGAAATACGGTTATCAGTTGCAGACAGTTCTAAAATAACTAAGCTAGCGCTCCAGACGAGTCCATTTTATGTTTGGAACCATTTCGCGAAACAAAACCTGATAATGAAGTCATAATTCCATTTATCCTCTTACACACAATAGTTGCAAAAACAGCAATAACCAATAGCCATGCGATCCATTGATGAATGTAAACCGTCTGCTAAAGATAATCTAGCGTTAGTAAAAACTAAGATGTTTCAGCTAACGAACTGTATTGTGCGATATGGATCCGCGGTAAAATCGAACGTTGGAAGAACGTTGGTACAAATAATGAGATGATAGCGGATGTAGAGATATTTAATTTAAATGTTCATCGCTAAAAATAAAACATCAAATTGTAACATAGCTCACATTCAAAATCTTGCACCAGCATATAAAAGCGATAACACCTGTGGTATTTTCTTTTATGAATGCTATTGGGATGACAAATGTGTATTAAATACATGAAAACATATTGTTCCTTCATAGTTATTGCTGTTTCTGTGGCTATGTTGAATATGATGCCTCCGAAATTTAATTATTGGAATAACACGAATTATACATTATGTTTCCTTCACGTCTATCTAATTAGCATTATTTATAAAATAGAGATTTAAAATAAAGCTTAAAAGGGCTTGTGGCTAGGTAATAAACAGCCGCCTTGCCGCAGTTGGTCCGTGGACGGGTGACCATCTTTTCATATCAAGACCACTCCGTGCTCGGAAAGCACGTTTAACCGTTGGTCCCGGCTGTCATTCGTGGATCTTTGACAGTCGTTACGTGTCGTCAGAAGTCCGAAAATCTGACTACCAGTCTTACCAAGGGGTTTCGTATTACCCAGTAACTGGTTTGTGGAGGTCAGATAGGCAGTCGCTCCATGTGAAATACTGGTACTCAGCTGTATCTGGTTAGACTGGAACCTCAACGTAGTTGGAAAAACTCTAGGCAGATGATGATTTAAAATAAAGCCTCGTAACGATCTCGTCATGTGTTTAGGAGTTCGTTATCAGCATATGTATCCTCCCCAGGAACAACAGCTGAATATCTTCAGCTACATCTTTTAATCGCTCAGCTTATGAATACTCCCGCTCATGTAACATGCACCGCCTCCGTACAAATCCGAGCAAAATCGAAGTGCCACGCAACAATAGGGCGTCCTCAATACAAAATTGACAATGGCTGGAGTGAGCAGCAACAAATTTATCACCTTCTGTTTCTTGCAAAACGCTGTCAAATACACTGTGACTAAATTGTTGAAAACGATGTTGTGCTCCATGTTGTTCAGTTTCATTGAAGAGGATCGGAGTTTGTGAATGTTATTATATCTGTTTGCGTTTTGTTTATATTCCCGCCTAGAACTGTGGGAGGTATTAGTTCTATCCTGCTATAAGTTTTTGCTACAACACTCCAGGGATCAGTCTACTTCACTTTTTATATTACTTAGTTTAATTTTTATAGTATTCTAGACAAACATCTTAATACTTAAACACACAACATCATCTGCCTAGCCTTTTCCCAACTGTATTGGGGTCGACTGTCTACGAGTAGTACAGCTGAGTACCAGTATTTTACATGAAGCGACTGCCTATGTGGCATCCACAACCCAGTTACTGGGTAATACGATACCCCTTGGTAAGACTGATTGTTAGACCTGTCATTCATTTAATACATATTAAGTATTATTAATGATTAAAATTATTATTATAATTGTTAGATACTTATTTGATACGTCTTACTATGTTAAAAGTTCTATACTTCATTCCTATTTTATCCAAGCAAGAAATTTTTATTATAAAAGTTATATGTAGGTATGCCTGATGCTGACAAACAACGTCACTTCAAGCTATCAAAAATAACAGTCCACACTTCACAAATATCATGACATAAAGATCAAACTCATTCTCAGAGTCACGCATCCAATCGACTATTATATGCAACCAGATAAAAGCCGCGACCAGATTCCCTTAAAAAAAAAACATATCAAAAATTCTGTCAACACATTTTATGACCACAAAACCTATTGCGAACATCTCTGCGCACCCTATATTTAGAATTAACAAAAATGAAAAAGTGTAATATTATCACACATCAGTAAAATCATTGGAAATCACGCGTAAATCAATGAAATGATAAAGATCAACCGTGCGGCTGCGCGGCCGGTCGTTAGGACCCACACGTTTGTAAACAGATGCTCTGGTCACAATAGACGAATATTCGGTAGGCGGTGACGGGTGAACTGCGGTAAAAATGTGGTAGCAGGAGATGGGTTAGAAATGTGTGGATGAGACAGGTATTCTATAATTATAATAAAATAATTTCATATCTAATATAATCAAAACAGAAAGAAATAACTGATGAATGCAAATAAATATAGAAGGTAGACTTTACTTGTGATATCTGAAGATGAAGCTATTTTCAGCTATAGAAAATTGCATAAAAAACTACAAACGCAGACCGCAGCAAAATTGCGTATCACACTTCCAATCACAACCTGCATCATTTTAATTTAAAGGATATTGCTAATCCATTGCTTCATAAGTTAAAAAAATGTATCTTCTCAACAACGTAAATAATGCAGTGAATGTTGTTAAACTGTCAAAACGAAAGCCATCCCTACTGTTAGTGTGTTATGCAATTACCCCGCTATGCTTCTCGCATTCAGCGAAGGCATTTAACTGGATGTGAGAAGCACATGACTGGACAGTGTGGCGACGCTTTGCTAAGGCCGATGTCTGGCTGTGGATGTCTTTCGTCTGAAACGTTGATCATGGTGATTAGTCTACCTTTGTTTATCTATCTGTTAGCTGTGCTTTTTTACTTTAACTTCTGAACTAATTTTGTATAGTTTTGCTTAGGTAACTAGCATTTCTTGATTATTATTTTATTTTTTATACTTTTCCCATAATAATTCTAATTGATCCTATCTCAACGAAATTCTGTGTCTGGTTAAGACACCAATTCATCTCTTCAAAACCAACTTGTTAAAATTTAACTGCAAACCACATCCATACTAACTCAGCACACATAACTAATCGTAACAAATTATACTACATTATATTATGTGAACGGCAATAGTAATTTATCTTCACCGACCACAATAGTAACGACAATATTGTTCAAAATATTGACACGTTTTTGTTCAGAAATATCGTCAGGGGTCGACTCGACCCCCACTTAACATTGTATTGTCTGATCTGATGTTTGTGGTGTAGTGTTAATGGGTATAAAGATGCTTTCTTGTTGCTAAGTGAACTCTTAGAGTATGAGCAGCACTGCTCATACTATAATAATTGCGTAACACAATTTCAATCATAATTCGAGGGTTTTGGAGGAAATTCCTAATCTATTACTTCATAGGTTTAAAAAGATCTGTAAAAAGGTCTCTCAACAACGTAACTAACGTAACGTAATAACGTTTTAAGCAGCCTTTTTTATCATTTTATGTGTGTTACGAAATATATCATAGGGCTACAAACTTTGAAAGTTAGAAACTGAAAGTTGGAATGAATGCAGGATATTTCAGATTAAAACAACCTACAATTACCATAAGGATAGGAAATTCATCATTTCTTGTTTTTGTTTGTGACAGGATTAATTAATGACAGTAGGCTGCAATTTAATAATGTCATTTAAAGAGTTCAAAATTGGAAAATACGGCTTTGAAGGAATTTTCATAAAATGATGTAGGTACTTAATAAGAAAATATCAGTAACCAGCCTTCTTCAATGACTAACACTTAAACTTAACTTTAACTGTGCATTACTCACAACTAACAAACTGCCACCCGCTAACGCTTATGACTCAAATCGCTTCACATTGCGCATTTAGGTCCACAATATTATGAAAGATCATGTCGAATGATTGTATCTGTCCCTATTGGTTTAACACTATATCCTATAAACATTTCTAAAACACATCCACTCAAATACCATCCCTACTACTTTACTGACAAGAGCTAATATAGCTTGTCCATGGGCAAATATTGTCGAGTACTTGCATAGAAAATTGAACGTAAATTGTATTCGAATTTGGAATCGTTCGTCAAGGTACTTGATTTCTTTGTTATTTTTTTTTTTCTCTTCAGCCAGTTGTGTATTGATTTGGTAGAAGTGTATTAATGTCCTGCTGTTTTGAAAAATGCTAGTATTTTGTGTTTCGTTTCTTCACGGTAATGTTTTCTGGGGATAGTTAATGGAGTGTCATGGTGGTGAATGGTGACTGGTGTATCACGTGGTTTGGTGGCAGCTGTTCTATGGGACAGGTGGCGCTACTAAGTTTGATTTTGAGATACTGTATCCTCACCATATAACAGCTAACAGTATGTTCTATTGGTAATTTCTGATTGTCGTGTAGTCAAGAGATTTCATCAGACTATTACCATAATGTTTCCGCTGCTAGGACACAGGCCTCCTCTCTTCAAGACTCTTCGAAATGAAATGGGACGCGGGCCCAATGCGCATTGGGAGATGTCAGAAGGGCAATTCTCGTAATTTTAAGAACGTTGATAGTCTGATCTCAGTCTCAATCTGTCAAAAATACCTCTAATTTCCCTACATTTGACATTTGACGGCACGGTTGGCGCAGTGGTTAAGCGATTGACTGCTGCGCTGCGTGTCGCGGGTTCGATTCCCGCACGGAACAAATATTTGTATGACCTACATGTATTTGTTCCGAGTCTGGGTGTTTTTTTATCTATAATATGTATGTATTTACAAAAAAAAATGTATATAAGTAGTTTATCAGCCATCTTGTTACCATAACACAAGCATTAGGTTGCTTAGCTTGGGATAAGATGGTGCTGTGTGAAATGTCCAGGGATATTATTATTATTATTACATTTTGACAAGTTATTGACATTTGCTTGTCGCCGAGATGAGACTGCGACTAGATTTTGAACGTTTTAAATTACGAGAATTGGCCTTCTGGTGTTTTCGAATTTTTGGTTCTAGGACATGCCGGTTTCCTAACGATGTTTTCCTTCACCGTTTTGAGAGCTGTGGTAATGAAATAATTTACACAAACTAAAGCTCCTGAATGAGTTCGAACCTATGATCTACAACTCGTAAGTCGGGGCCGTTGCCACCTGCTCTCAGTTATAATAATTATGATGCAACAAAATAACTTCTCGCGATAATAAAAATCTGGCATCGAATCCGGGACACTGCGATATCACAGCCGATGTTCCGCAAAGTAATCGCCGCTTCAATAAAATATCACCAAAACAAAAATGAATGACAGAATATCTCAGAAGTGACACAAAAAAATCGCACCACATTGAAAAAGGATGGTCCAAAAACGATAAAAATCCAACCGATGCGCAGGCGCGCATTAATCAAAATGTGGATCGCAAAAAAATGTTGTGTCGTGTGGGCGAACTTCGTGTAGCCGAAAACGGTTAATTGTGAATTTAAAATATGTTGGGAGTTCCGTATGAAAACTTCTGTCAAAAATAGTTCATGTAGTGGTAAAAGATTAGCTGAACAAAAAGGTTATGTCTTTTTACATTCACAGCAAGCCATGGTGCGATTTTGGTGTACCAACAACAGAGGAGAGCAGTTTTTCTTAAAATGTAATAAAAAGAACTAAAGTTCTTAGTAATTGATTACAATCTAGCCTAAATAGACTAATAAGCAATTTAACTCTAACCTAATAATTTACGAGAAAGATTATGTTATAACAAAGAATCGCGAGAATTTGCAATTACACAATTTCGTAGCACTTTGTTAGGGTCTGGTAATTGATCAGTTGATGTTAACTGCTTTGAAATTACCTCCCACAGACAGGTACCTAAATTCCATTTCCACAGACATTTTACAAAGACTTAGGAACGCCTTATATTTAATGGGGGTTGGATTTATCAGAAGAGTCAGCCCGTAGAAAAGTATAGCCTGAAGGCCAACTTCCGTAGTTAAAAACGTTTAAAATCTGGATGCAATCTCATCTCAGCAATAATCAATATCAAAAACTTTTCAAAGTCTGCGAGCTTGAAACACAATGAAATGGCATTTTAATTACTGCATTTCTAGTATAGCATCCAAAATAAAATTGTTTCAAATCAAATTATAGCCATGCATGTTGGGGGAACCCTAAGCAATTTTTGATTTTAGTTTTTTCTTTTTAGATTTGGTACGACCGTTGCCCGCATTTTTTATCATATTACTTTGAATTGGGACAACAATAAAATATAGAGCAAAATATTAGTTTCATAAATAATGACATGTCTTGCGGAGGTATGTTGTCTATGGTTGTTTTTGAGAATTCTTTGCAATGCAATAAAAATATACCGAGAATTTGCAGGTAAGGTCCAAGGTTAGGTTGTCATTGCAACGGTATAGTATAGTGAATATTACAAAGATAATTAAAATTTGGAAATACATGACATCACGCCGGTATCCTCTGAAGGATTAGGTAGAGATGTTCCTATAGAAAGAAAGAAAGAAAATGCATTTATTTGCGGCAAACATGACGCATAAAAAACCGGCCAAGTGCGAGTCGGACTCGCCCATGAAGGGTTCCGTTACGTTACGATTTATGACGTATTAAAAAAAAACTACTCACTAGATCTCGAAACCCAATTTTCGGTGGAAGTTTATATGGTAATGTACATCATATATTTTTTTTAGTTTTATCATTCTCTTATTTTAGAAGTTACAGGGGAGGGGGGGGGACACACATTTTACCACTTTGGAAGTGTCTCTCGCGCAAACTATTCAGATTAGAAAAAAATGATATTAGAAACCTCAATATCATTTTTGAAGACCTATCCATAGATACCCCACACGTAAGGGTTTGAAGAAAAAAAAAATTTTGAGTTTCAGTTCTAAGTATGGGGACCCCCAAAATTTATTGTTTTTTTTTCTATTTTTGTGTGAAAATCTTAATGCGGTTCACAGAATACATCTACTTACCAAGTTTCAACAGTATAGCTCTTATAGTTTTGGAAAAAAGCGGCTGTGACATACGGACGGACAGACAGACAGACAGACAGACATGACGAATCCATAAGGGTTCCGTTGCCATTTGGCTACGGAACCCTAAAAAGGACATAAATACACAAAAACAAAAACAAGTTGGGGGTAAACATGCGTCACATTCACGCAAAACGGCCATTGCTCAGCATAATGCTAAGACCCTATACGAGACAGAGCCCCAGCGCTGGTTTTCATAGCAGTTTTTTTTAATAGCTGTCCCACATGTTGCCAGTTAAGCTTAAGTCACAAGTAATGGGGGCGAACCTATTGCCATCAACCAGGCGAATTCAGACTCCAGGGTGTTACTGAGAAATTTTTGCTAAAAAAAACACGATAACACTTGGCCCAACTGGAATTTAACCCAGGACCTCATGCCCAGCAGTAGCGCTTTATGCCTACCTAGCAAAACTAAGATACCATAATAAGCCTAAAATGTTCCCACAGCTGGGACACAGGCCTCCTCTCTTCGATAGGGAGTGGGCTGTAATCTACCACTCGGGTCCAGTGCGGGTTGGTAGATGTCACATGTCTTGGAATTTTTGGTTCCAGGACACGACTGTTTCCTCACGATGTTTTCCTTCAACCTTTTTTAGAGCAGTGGTCATGAAATTATTTACACAAAGTAAAGCGCTTGACTATGATCGAACCCACCACCACTGCTCTATAAATAATAGTGAAACTAAGATAGAAATGAATAATTAGCTTCAAGAAATAATTTGAGTGCAAATAAAGGGCCCGACACTCAGCATTTATTTCACTGTGAGCTGCTTTAACAAGCAGACTTGTAAAACATGTCATATTTTTAATTATACCAGTCATCATCTGCCTAGTCTTTTCCCAACCATGTTGGGGTCGGCTTCCAGTCTAACCGGATTCAGCTGAATACTAGTATTTTACATGGAGCGACTGCCTATCTGACCTCCACAACCCAGTTACTGGGTAATACGATACCCCTTGGTAAGACTGGTTGTCAGACTTTCGGGCTTCTGACTACCCGTAACGACTGTCTAAGATCCACGAATGACAGCCGAGACCAACGGTTTAACGTGCTTTCCGAGACACGGAGAGGTCTCGGTTTGTAAAGATGGTCACCCATCCACAGACCAACCGCGGCAAGCGAAGCTTAACCTGATCGATCGACCTGTGCGGCTGTTATTATTTAGCCACGGGCCCCTCTATTATACCAGTTAATTATACTAGTCCTCATTAAAAATGACTACTTTGTACAATACTTCGAGACTCGATAGTAATGACTTCATTTCTTTATAGCCCTTATCTAGATCGCAAGCGCTCGTAATGTAAACAAAGAAAGTTTATGATGTTGTAAAAGCACAATAAACATGTAATCATACTAATATAAACATGATGAGCATTTACCGTGTTTACAAGAAACATTAAAACTATGACAAACTTTGTCGCTCTTAAGGTCTGGTTCAAGGTTCAAGGGATGAGCGATAGGATTGTTTGTGGGTCCTGCTAAGCCATTGGTTGAAATACATAGAAATGTATACCTAAGTATTTTTGAGTCGGCGCCAAACAATCAATAAACAAAGATCACTAAATTGCCTTAAATTTAAACGGCGCCGTCTCAAAATTATTTAAGTTTACTTACATTAGTTTAAGAACTTAGTTATTTAGGTTAAATAAAAAAGGTTTATTATTTTTTGATTTTCAGGTTTTTCGGCGGTTTAATTTTTTTGTTAAAAAGTTTTTATTTTATAATTTTTTGTGGCTATAATCTACTAATTGTTTGCCAAAGGGCAGGCATATGTGGCACTGAGTAGAGTAATAATACATAACTCAGCATTCAAATCTGTGAGTGAACAATGCATCACCCCTATTTTCCCACCCTTAGGGATGGACTTTTTTTTTACAAATTTATATGGGACCAACTTTGAGGTATACCCTTTCCAACAAAAAAAGAATTGTCTAAATCGGACTACTCTGTAAAAAGTTATGTGGTCATACATTAAATCGACTGTCGACTTGAGAACGTCCTCCGTTTTTTTTTCGTCGGTTAAAAATGCCATTCCATGCAGACCGTACTATTTCTAACCACACTGATCCGTACCAACCGAAGCCAGATATGCTTTCGACAGTTGCAACAGTCAATAAGATGTAGGAATATTTTGCTTTCCGTCCAGCACCCCAATTGCGTAACACACTTTTAATCACAATCCGTGGGTTTCAAAGGATATTCCTCCATATGTTCGAACTTAAAAAATCTGTTCAAGAATGTAAATAACGCAATAAATGTGGTCAAACTGTCAAAATGACAGCCATCCCTACTGTTAGTGTGTTACGAAATTACCCCGCAGTTTAGTGCACAATCAAGGATCGATCCTGTGGAGTAGGTATGAATATCACCAAAACCAATAGAAACTTTGTCAGGCACACGACTAAGAAAATCAGAAATATGGCTTTTCTTAGAAAAAAAATACTGGCTGCTTTTCCAGACCTGTCTTCATCAGCACACAACTTGAACAGCCTCATGCATATTCGTCCTTACAAATGTAATGTTTGTTTATAGCAGTAAGTTGCAGTTTTATATGCACGTGGGCAGAAATAGTGCAGTTAAAATTATCTCTATATAAACTGCGAGGATGTTTTTGTCGCAATTACTTTTATGATTCGCTTCCTTGAACTTCTTTTATGGGATGAGCTACTAAGTGAAAGTTGCTTTGATCTCATAGACTTTATCCTTAACCGTATCGTATATCCATGCGATAACGTGGATCCGCGCGAGACACAATGGATTTTTATTTTTGTCTGTTATTACGGACATCCAACGGGTAAATAAGTTTTTTTTACAAGTTAAGTTTGAATTGCTTGGGAGGTTAGGGACTTAATATGAGAATACTATACCTACCTAAGTGTGGTCTAAAGGTGAAATTAAAATATCCTACCTAAGTACATCTTTTGTCAGGGTCTTGTAAGTCTTTGGTCTTTTAGTCTTAACACATTATAAGTCTCTATAGATTTTTTTATACAATTTATAATACAATAGAATGTACATATATATTACTTATATATATTTTAATGTGGTGCAAGTAAAATCACAATTGAATCAGCTGATATAACCTGGCAATAAAAAAGCGGGTTCACCTTTTTATTGTTTTAACTCCTTAATTTGAAGGTAAAATACTGCACTTTTACAAAAAAATGCATTTATTGCCCCAAACGCTACAACCAACGCCATCTGTCGTCATACGGTTGAACTGCGTCGGCAGCACGTTCACTGAGTCACTTGAGTGACAAGTTGACGTGCGCGCGCGCATCCCAACGGCAAACCGGTGAGTTATGCGTATGAACTATACTTATTTGAAGTTACGAGTTTGCGAAAAGTTTTTTTTAATTTTGTTTGTTCCAATTATAATTATTATAGTTATAAATGAATAATAATTTTATGTAAGTACCTACATTTGTTTGTTTTGATAAAAATTATAATTTGATTGACTTTGATGATTGCCTCAGGATTTGCTTAAGTTTCCTACTGGAGTGGATTACGGTCCACTACCTCTCACAGAGGAGGTCTGTGTCCAGCAGCAGTGAAAATATTATAGGCTGATAATGCTATGCTATGCCTTACGGCGCTCATGAAAATCAATTATTTTACGAAGATTATGGATGTGAATTCCATTTCATTCATCCATTTTTTTTGAAATAAAGGGTGTAGACAATAATAATTAATTGATAATTGCTATATAATTATTCTCTTTGAAAAATTTTCAGTACTGTTTTATGCGATTCAACTTTTGTTTTCTCCTTTAATTGGTCTCTGTACTTTATTTTGAACCAATTTGGAGTCGGCATTGAACAAAAAGAGATGCAGCTTGCTGTACCGATAGCACCTAAATTATGGAACATGGGATTAAGGTTTTTATTCGAAGCGGAATAAATATATCTAATATCAATATTGGAGCGAAAGACGCAGATATACTCGTAACAGTGAATTCGAGTTGATTTATTATGCTATTTATACTTTTTAATAGGTTACTCTTGAACCTATAAATTATAGGTGCGTGATTATACAACATTGTACTATATGTATAAATTGATATAAACGTATAGATATTCGAATTGGAAATCTTAATTATTCTAATCTGAATGTTATGTTTTACTAACCGTTAACTTACGTAATACTGATCAGAATATATTTACAAACATTTGAATTAAAAATGCATGTGAACCAAATAACTATAAATGTAGACTAAGATATAATTTATATTTGATTGGAATAACATGAATAGATTGAATGAAATGTTAATATCAGAAAGTAAATACATTTTCGTTTTAATAGGTGCTTTTGCAATCAAATAGAGTGCAGACATAAAGGTTTAGTTATGATGTCTAATAGGAGCTAAAGAATATATAATTTTAGCAGATAGCGATAAAATCTGTGGTCACAATTCTTCTATGCATTGAGGATGAGATGGAAAAGGTGCAATGTTTATAGTGTTCTTCTTCTAAGTATAGTCATGAAAATGTATGTAGATGACAGAGGCCTCACATAATAAAATAATCTTTGTAGATTTTGATGATCTGGAACGGGTTTAGGTTAGATAAACTTGGGGACAAAAACACAAAGATATAGTTTCTTTAGACTCACTATATTAGACAACGCAACAGCATATTATTGAAAAAGTATATATCGACGAAATAAGGATAAAAATCTCAACAATTAAAAAAAAACCTCCTTTTAAAATCCCGCTATTTGAAAACCTCACTTTTAAAACTTCCTGCAGAGCTCACCGCGGCCCAAACTCGGCGTGCGACAAAAAAAACGTCGACTGGTCCGCAATTTGTTGCAGCGGCCGGCCCAACGATAAAGCCTTAAATGTTCCTCGCGACAGATTGCGTACCATGTTTGAAATCCGATTATAAAGTAGCCTCCTTTGTGTATGGCCTTTTCTCTTTGGAAAGTGCCGAGATTGGATAGATGTTGGGTTTAATTTTAAATGATTGGTCATTGGATTGGTTCATCAAAGGCATAGAGAAAAGTTAGCTATCTCTGTCGGGATATCTTGTAAGAATGTCAGTTATAAATTGACGAAATGTGGGTTTACTGTTGTTACGACTCTGCCAAACCCTTCGGGAAAAACAATCCCCGAGGGGTCAGGTAGGGTGTCCCACATTTCGCCAGTTAAGTTTAATAATAATAATAATAATTTATTTGCAGACGTTGAAGTCCTTAGAATTAGATTAGTAAATATTGACATCAAAACATATTCATGAATTATAAATAAGCATCATAACAAAAATAACTTAATCGAAATACATCACAAATTACATAATAATGTCATAATAGAAACGAATCACAAATAACATAAAAATAACACAATACACACACATAAAAATCACAAATAGGCATAATAATAATAATAGGAAGGCCCAGGTAATAATGGCGATCCTATTGCCATCAACCTGGCACAAATCCAAACTCCGGGATCCATGTTAGTTATTTGTCCTTTATCACTTTCTCCTTTTGTTCCAATTATTTGTTTAAAGTTGTTCTTCAGGCATTCGCTGTCTGAAAGTTAGTTTAGGTCAGTATACTATTAATGACATTCCTTACCATTTTTCCAGACTTCTGCACGATGTCGTCATGCAGCTGCCATTTCCGCTCCAATAAGAATACTTCCAATTTGCAGTGATTTCAAATAAGCAGCATTTTCAAATTCAAATTATATTAAAGCGGTTTCTTCATAGAATTATATTTGAAACCGATGTGTATTGGAATCTTCCTCTGTATATGTGATATGCCCGTTAAGTAGTTTACTGTTTTATGCACCTGCTTATGAAAGGTATAATTTGGTGTCAACTAGAATTATTAGAGGTGTGTCTTACTTATCGATGAGATAAGTATATCGATATTTGTATTTTTACTCTTTGTTATTTTGTTTATCAGGATCTACTGTTTAAATTACTATGTTCATGATGGCATGTATGACAAGACAGTGACCAGTTTGTGCTATTAATCTTTTCTCTTCTTTATTGATAACGTTTTGTTACACGAGTTGTGTGATACTGATATTCGTATTAAAGTCTCATCATACCCAAAATAGTGATTGGTAGATTTGGCTGTTTTCAATTTCAAATTAGAGACGTGTCATATTATATCGAAAATATCTCTGTATCATAACATCTCGATGTCCCATCGTAAAATCTAAATCAATTGTTCTTCCTCAATCTGTCGAAGCACGTACGATAACACCTCTAAATATCAAGTTACATCAACGCATTACCTAACGTAATGTTATGCGAAATGGTCATTGGACATAAAACCTAGACTCGGCGACCTCTGACACACATTGATGCAACGGGGCACTAAAACCCAACGCGAATGGCATTAGGCCCGTTTTAAAACACGTTCTAGAATGTTACTTAGTTTGTGACCTTTCGGTATGTAATGATGCGGGGAATCGTAGTGTTGAAATTGAGGGAAATTTTGAAGGGACATCAGGATATAGATACAGACAGTTTGATAGGAAATTATTCTATCAAAGTGTGAATAATGAGTCTAGATGCATTTATTTGAAGGTCTCTGTTTGGTTTGGTCTGGTTTAGTAGAGGACGTTTAGGGCTGATAGTTATTATAGCAACTGTTACAATAAATAGTAAAACTAACAAATAGGATAAGGCATCATATTCGGTCTATGATATGAGTAATGTTCCACTACTGGGACACAGACCACCTGTCTATGAGAGGAAGTGGGCTGTAATCCACCACGATGGCTCAGTGCGGATTGGCAGATGTCAAATGTCTTCGAATTTTTGGTTCTAGGACATACCAGTTTCCTCACAATGATTTCCTTCACCGTTTTGAGAGCTGTGACTCGTAAGTTGCAGCCGTTACCACTGTTTGAATAACGCATAATTAGGCAGGATATATTTTGTTAACACTGAACTATTTTGAAATAAATGTGATGAACAATATTAACGTTTATATTTCTTCTTTTAGGTTATATTTTTCATTTGAGTGGATAATATCACGTTGCAGCAACTTGCTGGAGGTCCCTCGATGCGTGATCTTGTAAAGACAACTATAAGGAAGATTTTAACGTTTGATAATATATTTGCATCTTTCGTTTCTTTTTCTAAATATGTATATAGTGAAAATTGCTCTAGAAATATTATTGTAGCCGATTTTCTTACGATACGAATGATTTTCTGTTGCTTGATAAAATCCAATTGTCACGCACAATGGTCCACTTGAATAGGACTAAGTGCGGAAACCAAACCTTCTAACATAAAAACGAATTGTTTCGATTTTGCAAGACTTTTGACTGCAAACTTAGAAAGAAGATTAATACCTACATGAGTACCATTTTCTTCTTGTCACTGAGTAATATCAAGTATCAAGGGACGCATTAGAGCCTCCTATATAGCAATAATGTATTCAATTTCAAAATACTCGTAGAAGAAATGTTAATCACATGCATCGTATGCTGTGATTTGTCTTGTGCGTATGATTCTCAATCTATAGCGTTTACGTCGAGTGGCTTATGTATGTTTCTGTAAGTTTCCACATCAGCCTTGAAGTTTTACGATTCGGCTTCAGTTCTGGTACTATTGTCTGGATTACCTGCGACAATGATAATAATATTTGTTGAAATAATTGTCAGTTACAAACGTTGAGTCTATGTTGATGTGATGGTCCGATTGTGTACCTGTAAATCAAACAGTTCATGTAACGATCCAGATTCTAAAATAAAGTAAATTGTATTTTACTATTAATTCCAAAATAATTGTTCTATACAACTCAATCAGCCTGCGTAGCCTTTTTTCAGCTAAGTTAGGGTCGGCTTCCAGTCTAACCGGATGCAGCTGAATACCAGTATGTAGTATTTACATGCCTATCTGACCTCCATAACGCAGTTACTGGGTAATACCAGTATTTTACAAGTAGCGACTGCCTATCTGACCTCCATAACGCAGTGACTGGGTAATACGATACCCCTCGGTAAGACTTTCGGGCTTCTGCCTATCCGTAACGACTATCAAAGATCTACGGCATGATAGCATGACAAGATGTATAAGTAATGGCAGTTTAGTAAAGTTGTGTCTATTGTCACATTTTAGAATAACTTCATCTTCGGAGTAATAAGGCGATTCGAATGAAAATAAAACAATCGGTACCTAGTTGATTAGGTATCAAATTCTCTTTAATTAAAACTTGTTTGTACGTTTAAGTTATTTACACAGCATGTGTTCAGAGATTATTCAACTTTACTCTGAACCAGAAAGTACGGTCATTTCAATCAATATTTGCCCGAACTAATTAGTATGTACCGCAGACCATGTCGTCCGTAGACAAAATAAACAACCAAATTGTATTTGCCATCAACGGTTCTTAAACACGTTTTCCTTGTGTTACATTTGCTAAAATTACCTTAAGTTTTCTTCAATTATAACAAAAGTGGGTCACGACAGATCAACGTTATATGTAAATATATTAACGACACATTATGAAAGGGCCGTGAGCAGTTTTAATTAACCAGCACATGCCATATGTCACAAGTCTCCACCAATTACGCGATGATCCACAAATCCCCACTTTTAGGGGGGCAGTCATTGCCCCCCTATAACGGTACAGGCGGGGCCTGCGCGGGACACGCCAATCGGCGCAAATGCGGCGCGCGCGCACGCCGATGATCTAAGCGAATGATCTAGCGTGCTTGTCATTTCGCGAGCACCGGATTGGTCCGTGATAAAATATTTCGTTACGCGATCACGATTCGGCGCGATCTAGTTTCGGTCGCGCGTTATCTTATTTTTTATTGATCGTAAATGTCTTGTGGCAATTGACATTTTTACGACATAAATAAACTTTGACCTAGTTAATTTCATTCAACAGAATATAATAAAAAATAAAACAAGAGAGACCGTGTCTGAATGTGAGATATAAATCATGATTACAAAAGAACGGCGCATCAGTAAATTGAGGGTGCAGCACCTGTGCAGGCGCAGCAAACAAATAAATTACCCGAGCAGCGACGAGACGACAAAATAGCTGCTCACACTGCCATACGGTACGTGTTTTATGGTCCTACAACATAGAGAAAGTAACGGTACAGAGAGCACGGCCTTCCCACCCGATGTCCGACCGCTAACTGACTGATGGGCGAAGCTTAACCTCTGATAATAAGAAAGCGGGAAGGCAATACTCGCGGCTTGCGCGCGGGAACGGGACGCAAGATGTATCTTCTTCGGTGATCGTGAAGTGCAAGATGAGTACACAGTCACACAGTCACATACGGACCACATCCGAGTGAGGCCCGGCTTCGGTTTTTAAAAAACGAAACGCGCGATCCGCGGTGCGCGTACGCACGGACGCGCGGACGAATTTCGGACTCGCGAATTTATGAAAAACTTTTTTTTTATTATGACGTTTTGAACTGTAACAAGTGAATTTTATGTGATTATTTTTGTGCCGTTTTTGAAGTGTAAATATGAGAAACGAGAAGTAACTGTTTAGCGGAGAACTATTTAATTTTTCGCAAACATTAAGGAAGTCCAGTTATCAGCTGTCGTAAGAAACAGGTGCCAAGGTGAGTTTTAAAAGTTTATAGTAGTTTATGACTTGAATCCTCATTATATTTTACGAGTTTACAAGAACATTAAATGCGCATTAATTTATATAATACATTTTAGTATTTGTTTACGTGTTACGAATAAAAAATCGATCTGACAGATTTTATAAAAGACAGGCATGTTTTTCTATGATATGATTTTTTTATGATCGTGTTTTAATGTATTTTAATGGTTTATTTTACGGTTATTGGCTACTAGATAACATTTATTTTTAAATTGCTTTTTCATGGATTCATTAAAATATGAACAGCACCTATGCCTGTATTTTCAGTAGGTATATATATTTATAATCCATGTTTGCATAAATAAAATTACTTCCTTAAACAAGGTGTTATAAAAATGTGTTAATAATTATTGATGTTAAATTACTATTACATACACTTTACCTATGATTAAATTATAAAGCCGGACTTCACCACTAGGATATTATCTGATAATTTAATTTTTTAACGCTTTTCTCGGACTTTAAGTTTGAGATTTATTTTATGCGAAATAGATTATCTTCATTAAAAATTACAGTTGAATATTTTAAGATTCTTTGCGGATTTTCTCTATAACTTATAACCTAAAATCATAAAAAACCTACTCTCTAGCAAAAAATCTTATATAAAAAAAACCACAAAAAACGTACGCAAAATGCGTATTGCCTTTAAATAGCCACTTTATCGCTACAAAAAAAAAACATACTTCACTAGCTGTTTTCCGTAAATACCGGAAGTCTAAAAATATCATAATCCTTTAGCTTTTTATGACCTTCGAGAAGAAGATTTAGCTACTGTTTTAAAGGCTCTTTTAATTGCTGTCTACTTAATTTAATTATTTTATGACGAATAGCTCATTTTAATTTGGTTCTCTACTTTTACGTAGCACAGGAATACTTCATTTGACGAAGTTTAACAAAAGTTACCCATCAAAATCACGGCTGTAGGTTAAAAATTTACGATGTTTTTCTGAGTTATAAATGTATGTTTATAATTACGAGAACAATATTATCAAAATCATAATCAGCCTATAACGTTCCCACTGCTGGGACACAGGCCTCCTCTCTGTGAGAGGGAGTGGGTCGTAATCCACCACGCGGGCCCAGTGTGAGTTGGTAGATGTTACATGTCTTCGAATTTTTGGTTCTAGGACATGCCGGTTTCCTTGCAATGTTTTCGTTCACCGTTTTGAGAGCAGCGGTGATGAAATAATTTACACAAAGTAAAGCGCCTTCCAGGGTTCGAACCCACATCTACAACTCATAAGTCGCGACCGTTACCACTAGGCCACCACTGCTGTATAAAACGCTAATTGAATATTTAAAAAAAATGCAAATAGTTACTTTCTGGGTTTTACTAGTCCCTAAAAACACTTCAGTCACCATATCAATATTTAAAAAAGGCCTAACATTACCTGAATAAAATAACCCCACAATAATATAAAACACCTAAGTACACAATCCTAAAATAATATAATAAACGTGAAAGTTTGTATGGATGGATGGATGTTTGTTGCTCTTTCACGCAAAAACAACTAAACGGATTTAGATGTTTGGCACACAGATGAATTAACACAGGATACTTTTTATCTTGACCTTCCCACGGGATCGAAACTTATGCGGCTGTAACCGCGGGGCGCAGCTAGTCTCAAATAAAACCGTCATACACGGGAACTATCAGTTGGCGCCAAATATTTCCGTCCAGCAATCATTAATCTTACTCAGCCAGTCCAACCACGCATTCCGATCGAGATAAGATTCGAGATCAAAGTTCACACCTAGTCGATACTTATTGTTTTTACTATAAGTACTTATGAACTTATAAAGAAGTGGGAAAAATTATAATGATGTATCTGGGAGCGTTTTTTTTCTGTGGCGTTGCGAATTTTTAAGTAGGTACTCTTGGTATTGTGCAATAAAATTGTAACTTTGTAGAGGTTTTTGAGACGACTCCTTACATTTTTAAAGTAGTAGCCATGCATAAAAAAGTCGTTCGATAGCACCCGGATGCATGAAACACCTACGTACCTACTCATATTTTTTTCAGATTTGCAATAATTATAAGGTTGCTATTCGTATACAGATTTGTTCTTGTAGGAGAATTGATAATTAGGTTAGAAGCAGAAGATCTATGCATTTCTAAATTAAAAGTTGGGTCCTCTCAAAGGAAGAGATAAAAATAAGAGTTCGATTTTTTGTGTATGGTGATATTTTTCTTGAACTTAACATGCGAAATTATCTGGGACTTAGCGAATCTGCGAACTTATTTTTGCAGAGGTAGTTTCGTTTCAATGTGAGTAAAGACAAATGCAGAATGAATGACAGATGTCATTGACAATTAAGCTTTTCACATGATTCAGTCAGGAAAAAATCTATATCTATATACAAAGTTGAAAGTATGTTTGTTTTTTTGTTTGACCAGTCGGGTCATTTATTATTTAAAAAAATATTTTTGCATTTCATAATCAACTTCTTGAGAAAGGTTATGGGCTATTATATAATAATAATATCACGCTGCAACCCTCAGGAGCCGAGCAAAAAAGTTAATTTCACTAATTTCCCTGTAGCTACACCTGTTAACATTATCTTGTAAAATTACAATCTCATTAAATGCCCGTAATTAACACTTTAAGATTTACAGTTCTCATTTGTAATTTTACATCTTATCTTGATTGAAACCGTAATGTACTTTTATTGCGGTTTTGTTGGTAGTTATTCTGTGGAGTAAATTATTTATCTTTAGCTACGGTTCAGCTACTCAAGTACAAAATAACTTTCATGTCTATCGCTTATGTGCCCGTTTACACTAACACTAGGGACTTCTAAATGTAGGCGTAGGTATTATGAAGTTGGTGATGTTCAACAAAATGGTCAGGTGCATAGTACTTCTAACCAGCGCGCGTGTACGACTCGAAGGCCAATTTCCGTAATTAAAAACGTTCAAAATCTGGTCGCAATCTCATCTCAGCGGCAATCAATGTCAAAACTTACCTAAACCGTATTTTTGTTAGATTGAGACTTAAAATTACAAGAATTGCCCCTCTGATATAGTATAAGCGTGGACCTAACAAAAGAAGAATTTAAGAATCGTAGCAGGTAGCGTTCTGTAGTTTCTGTCCACCCCTATAGGAAGAAGGCGTAAGTTTATGTATGTATTAAAAAGTTAATTAACGCAAAAATATGTCACTAGCCACTAAGCGATCACTAAAGGTGCGATACCGATTCGCCGATGCATAATGCGAGGATTGTCTAGCATAGGATTGCCCGCAGATTGCTCCGGGAATTCCGCAGGTTGCCTAGCAACAGATTTCAAACAAAAGTGACGGACACAAAACCAAGTGTCAAAAATGTAGATTTCGAAGTTTACGAGTTGATTACCTACTGCGAAACGAATAGTGAAACAGAATAGACCGGCAGATCCCTAAACACTCACCGTGTTTAGGGATTTGCCGGTCTTAGGTGAATTGATCTTGAAGTGAGTTGTCATTCTTCCTGATGCTAAGGATTGACACTATTGACAACCCACTTCAAGCTCACTTTACTTAAGTTTTCACGGTGTAATTTTTACAGAACAGACTGGCTGCTTACGTTAGACATTATCTGAAGGCTAATTCTCGTAATTAAAAGCAATATCATCTCAGCGACAATCAATGTCAAAAATGTAGGGACATCAGAGGTATTTTTGATAGATAGAGACTGAGATCAGACTGTGAGCGTTCTTAAAAATACGAAAATTGCCCCTCAGACTAAATGTTGCTATAATTGACGTTAGTTAACGGCCAATGGTGTTGTAAAAGGAAAATTAAAGGTAAGTACTCGTTTAATGAGGGAAATCGGTAATATTAATTGAAAAGTATTGATTGATAATGACGTCAGAGTCTCTTTCGTTACAGAGGTCGATTAACTTGTTAATGACTGATTAAGTTTTATTAAATTCGTTTTACAATAATTGCTTCAGGGTAAATCGTTTGTTTATAGTGTAAAAGTGAAATATGGAAAATAAAAATACTCGTAGATTGCCATTTTACTTTGTACATGACGAAACATTACACCTGTTATCCTCGAAGGGTTAGGCAGACGTGTACCTATAATACACCCACATTTCACCAGTTATGTTTAACTCCCATGCTATAAGGGGGTAGCCTATTGCATCAGCAGAAATCGGGCTGTTACTGAGAAATTTCTGTTGGAAAAACCCATTAACACTTTGTCCGACCCGAAAATCGCACCCAGGACCTCGTGCTGCGAACAGTAGACCAACAAGGTAGTTTATTTTATTACTATACTAGCTTCTAACCGCGACTTTGTTCGCGTGGAAGTCGTAAGACACCACAATATACAAAAAAATATACAGGTCATGTTACTCACTGATAATGTAGCTTTCTGTAGGTGTTTCTTTTAAATCGGTTAAGTGTTTTTTGAAATAGAAATAGAAATCATTTATTTGCCAATAATGTAGGTAACAAATATGGTGTTAATTTATGGAGGGTCCCGATACATTTTGCCATACGGCATGCAAAATTATTTAATTAATTTAATCATTGCTTAATTGCTACGTTTGCGTTGCGTACATTTAAATAACATTTCTATACAATTGATACAACAAAATGACTTAGAATTACATCTAACATTTTTCGCTTACTTATAGCATACAATAATCATCATATTTGAGTTCATCCATTACAAACATACGTACAAAAAATCTAATCTTTTCTCTTTATGTGGACTACCTTTAGTTTCGAAGATTGCTTTTATCACAGTATTTTACAGATACACTTTTGTCCTTGGCTGTACCTATACACCGATTCAGAAGCGGCATAAACGATGCAATGTTATAACCCTGTACCGTAATTTAAAACTATAAAATCCAAAGCGAGAATTACGTCAACCACAACATGATTGTAACTACATTTAACACATCAATGATCATCATGATTTTACTTAAGTATGTACAATAATAAAACACCTCAAGGTCCAAAACATCTTGATTATTAAAATGTTCGGGTACAGTCACGAGCATCAATGTGTATGCAGTTATGGTTGTTTTATTATTTCACTGGAAAAATTGACCCATTCTATCCTGCTGTCACTTCGTTAAGAAATATCGTAATTTTATTGTTTTGAGTAGTTGTTTGGTTCGTATAATCGATTTATATTGTTCTGTAAATGTAGTCTAAAATAAAATAAATATGACCACATTACTTTTAGGTAAGACTTTTTTCATATGAGTCTATGTCTAATAAGTTCGAAAAATTGTATATATGTATTTAATTACACGATAAAAATGTAAATCATTACTTTTTTAATCTGTTTTGATTCACTGCTGGGCAAAGAACAAATCAGTACATTAAGAAAATTACATTTAGTGTAGGTAGTGTAAACATTATTAATGCTCGTGACTGTACCTACTAGAGGAGCGTATGTGATTGGGCAATGCGTGTATATCAATAAATGTGTTTGTTTGTGTGTGTGTTAGGTAATCAATCATACACTGTGATATATCTGACACGTGTAAGAGATCACATTCATGTGTTCATGTCACGGATGTGTTTGTAGGTTTTTATTTCTATGTTGTTAGTTTTAGGGTACTGTAGGTCGTGTTTTGTTTATTTTAAGTTGTAACTTATGGACGTTTCGCCTTTGTGATGTTAGAAAGGAAAAGCTTAGAAAATAGTTCAGTATGTAAAAGTTAAGACTAATTGTGCCTAGATGACAAAATTAATACGACTAAGGACTGATTTTTCCAACGACGGATAATTTTTATTCGTGGAATAAAATTGACGTCTGACATATTATGTATGGAACAACTGTTAAAAATTCAAAATTATTCCTCCGATGATTTCCGAGATCAATTTCAAAATTATTACTCGGATAAAATTATCTGGCATTGGAAAAATCAGCCCAAAGGTCTGATTTTACCAAAGTCAGACATGTCTTTTATCTGTGGAATAAAATTGACGTCTGACAGTTCTAGTATAGAAAAACAGTCAAATATTCAAAATTTATTCTCCGTTTGGTGAAATTCAGCCATAAAAAAGAAAAAAAAAATGACCAGAAAAGTGGGTAAGTACTAAAATAAATCACCAAATTACTTTTCAAGTGGAGTGAACATAAACATATTCTCCTCGCGAATACCTTATCCATAGAATTAAGTACTTATAATGTAGTTCAGTAGCTCAAGCTTACAATTTACTTTTATGTCTTGCACATAAACGCCATTTCTTATCCCCTAAGCGATAAAACTGATATAGTTTTCAACAAAGTTCAGTTTTCACTCTTTATCTAAAGCGAAGTTTAACAGTATTCCTGGATTTTACGAAACTTTCTGTTTATCATCACGCGCTGCTCGTAAAATCGTGGCTGGGATGCTTTCGCTTCAGTTCTAGAACTAAATGGTTTCCTTTCCCTACATAGTAGACCACGATAAAGGGTAAAATGTAAAAAAAAGTATTTTCTGTAAAAATATCTATATCTATAAAAATATTTTTTGTGGTCTGGTTCTGTTGGTCTATTTAATTTTCACATTTTCTAATTTTTTTAATGCAAATTTTAACTGTCTAACGTTATTTGAAATATGTTTTTTTTTTTAATCTAGTTTTTATACACGCCAATTCTTTAGAGAGAAATGTTTTTCATAATTTAGATGCGTCACAGTCATGTGACAATATATATATTTTTTTAATCAAAATCTATTGTAAACACAGATTTCAAACACAGATCATACATAAAGTCTTGCCAAATTGCATAACAGTTTGTCGGCAGTTGTTCTCAACTAACAATAGATTACAAATTTTGTAGTAAATAACATAATTATAAAAACAATGAAATGAGCATTACATATCTGCCTACTCCACAGTCACGCAGTAACACGGACGTAACCCTGTGCACAACAAAACTATAATTAGATGTCAACAGTGCACGCTGGTCTTTCAGACCGCACAGAGTTTTATGTCGTTGTGGTGGGGCGCAAGTTACAAGAATACAGTGATTTGTGTTCAAAACTCATCGCCAAAAAAAAACCATATTTCAATATTTAGGAATATTTTTATGAGTAAAAAAAATATTTAAAAATATCCGGGTCTATTTGGGGTGGAATATTTTTAGCTTATATCGCATAATAAAGGTCTAAACTAACTTAAATACCGGCCAAATGCATGTTGTGCCACGCACAGGTAAGTGTTCCATAATTGGAATGAATATTTACGCATACACAGTATTGTTTTTATGGACCACAAACATAAGTTTGTATTTCATCGAATTTTTTTTTGCGGTTGTCGCCAAAAATATCACAAAAAATATTGACTCAAATAGCAAAGTCACGTAGGAACATCAAAATTTTTTTAATTATTGGATCCCAAGACCCCACACACGCCTATGTTCCGGTCGATCCTCTCTGACCGCAAAGGAAAGCGTAAACTTATAGCATTAGTACATTTATAAAAAAAAGTAAAAGTTAACAAGACTTGAATATCGGTCTGAAGGAGCACTAGAGATAGTGACAGAACTGAGAACACTTACAGAAAAATAGAAACAAAATATCCGATAGGAAAACGATGGCAAGGTGGGGTCCACCTGTTAGTACACTCACATTTCACCAGATATGTTTAAGTCCCATGTACCTAATAGGGGCGAGCCTATTGTCCTCAACCGGGCACAAATTTAGCCCCGGGCTATTACTGAGAAATTCCAGATGGAAACATCCAATAACACTTTACCGGACCCGGGAATTGAACCCAATATCTTATACTCAGCAGTAGCGCTTGCGACCACTGACTAGACTAACGAGGCAGCAAGAGTAAAAGTAAACCATTAATGCCCCATTAACAGACGGCTTAGTCTATAACAACAAACAAAAACATTGCAGTCACCATGACAACTCAAGTTTGACAACCATGACAGTTTGCCAATGAGACGAAAAATAAGCTTTGTCATGTCGATTTTAAAACGACGATTAAAATCAGTGAGACATGTGTTCGAAATTCCATTGGATGGTAAAAACGTATTTTCTTTAACTAAAGTCATCCAGTTTGCATTGAATGAATGTTTTGTGCTAAAACTAGGTTATTGTTTCTTTTAATTTTATTTGTTTATATTGTCTTTGGCGGACATTGCTTTGTACTTTTGACTACTGCAGCAGTGGGATGATACGGGCAAACAAGCTGGGCGAAAGTCTCTCCTCATGACTTTCAACTCTTTTGATCTAGAGCTAGGCTATTTCTGACTAAATCTTCAAATAAATTGATGCTTGATCAATATTAAATAGCGCTATTGGAATTCACATCTATTGATTTAGTCAGCATTATCCATTGTACACCTTTAATGTGCCACCAAAATAGTGTAAAATGTGTTATCTCAAGTGAAGCTGTAGTATCTCAAACGCACAAAGAAATACAATATGAATATGTAGCGGCATCTACATCGCCACATGCAAACTACGCATCGGACTGACGTCACGCAAAATTCTACAAGTTACAAGCAGCGTTTACCGCGCAACTAGCATAATTATATGCAACGTCCCGACATCAATCATCGGGCAGTAACTCACCAAATACAATACCAGTCTGGTCGGAGGATCTTCCCTTTTCTGTGGAGTATGAGTCAACTTTAAACTTTTCAAGCTTTCCTTTCTATTTTCCTGCTTCCCATTACAAGCTGCATACCACATTTGACCACACAAGTAGGTAACTACTTAGATAATAAACTTAACTATGTACGCAGGGCTATACATCAAGCTATACATAACCAAGCAAGCAAGCTATACAAGTACAAGCTGGCTTCTAATTGTACAAAAACCCTATACAATGCGAGGTCAGCTAAAACTGCAAATGTATAGCTTGACGTGTCGCCGTGTGTATCTGAAAAATTACGCAACCCGCTTTCCACTTGTGACTTAAAACTCATCTTCGAATAAAGTAGAAAGTTAGGAAACGAGTATGGTTTTTACAACAGGGTGTGTCTGTGGTCAACTAGACTTTACTAGACAGCCGATGGTATTTTCACCTCTTCTGATTTAATGGCGACCTGTCGTGTCTATGTCTTGCAATTGTCTGGTAACCGTCTCGTTTGTCTGTGGGTTTGTAAGTTTGCACTTACGTGTAGGTGGGTTCAGGTTTACTTGTGTTTTCACGGTGTAAATGTAATGGTGTAGCCTTTCTACTGATTTTGATAACAAGAAAATAAGACTTTTATTTCCTTTTAATTATTTGCAGTGATATGGTTGAAAATCCTCAAGAATTGTGTGTTTAGCAACGACTTAATCGAATCTTCTGTTATTTGTTAATTATTTTATTTTTACTCTAGAACTTGAAAGTACCTACGTAATGAAAGTAATTGGTATTTTTCTTTCTCTGATTCCATTTTGCTTTGTTACCGTTGACCTCTTAATTGTCATCTTTATGCATTCTTTTATCTTAGGGATCCTGGTCATCCCTCTCAGACTAGAGGCCTGTTTCTCAGCAGTGGAAACATTATAGGCCAATTATGCGAGCATCCTGGTCCTACTTTTTATTTGCATAAAGTTCTTGATCCTTTCACCCACAAAGTAATTTACACATTACAGATTCAAGTGGATATCCGACTTCTGTCATCTCCATAACGGTACCGAAGCGTACGGATAAATTTATTTCGTAACACCGAAGTATTGGGATTCACCGTACACTTAAGATTTCAACGTGTAGTGCGATGTCAACACGCTCCGTGATTAATAGATTTTGAGGTTAGAATTAAAATGAGATGGGACCGTATCGACTTGTTAGGCACCTTGCATACGCGCGGTAACATGTGTTCGGATATTTTGTGTTGAGGTATATTTTATTTTGGATAATGTTGCGTTAAATGAATAAGTTTCGTAATGTTTTTTATGGATATTATTACACAAAAGTAAATGATTAGTTCCTATTAGGTTCTGATGGACGCTAGTGATGGCGCTAAACACGTAGCCGAATTCTGGGCCGAGTCCATTTAGATTGCCATCGACACGCTAAGAAGAAGTTCCTATATTACGGTTTTTCTGTGCCTGCGGATATTATGCATATTTTACAATTATATAAAGACATTTTCGGATCCGGAATTCGGACTCAATGGCTTCCCAAAATTAACGCGGCACGAATCCTTATATATTTTTGTTATTAAAAGTAATAAATGATCGTCAGACTTAATTTCGAATAGGAACAAGTGTCGGGGCTAATTGGCTACGAAATCAAGAGTAAAAAAAGCTTGATGAATTTATTCTGACTCTCAAATTGACATTCGAAGGTGAGAAAAATAAAACAAAACGCAACAAGTAGAACAAGATAATAAAATACAAATTAGCAAAAATCGATTTTATTTTGCACATAATTAACTTTAAAGACTATGTTATTCAATCAATGTCATTTATGTGTCAGGTGTACAAGATACGGCTTTCAATAATAAAATCGTAAATAAACTTTACGATTTTATTATTAAATTCCTCCTTCCTTCCTTTTTTTTACGAATTTAAATATCTTAGTTTAATTCCTACGGGACTGCTTTCACTTCAAAGACCGTATAGTTTTGAAATGTGTTTTATTTTCTGTTTGACTTAATGATTTTTCTACAACCCATAAAAATTCAAGTATTCGTTTTAATTCAAACTTCTCTCTTATTTTATTATTAATTTACAATATACAACAAAAACATTTTTTTTTACGGAAAAAAGTAAAATAAAATCGAAAAGTCACAAGCCATCTAATCTGCATTCCCTCTAACCGACCGGTAAAGTACAAGGAATACGCCATCTGCTTCAACCAGTTAATGAGTGCCAGCTAAGATTTATTTAACCTTATTTTTTTACTTTTTACTGCTTATCTTAAGTGAAAGCCTTATTTAAGGTGGATGCTCCAAGGTAGCCCGCGAAATTCAAATTTTCTTACGTTTTTTGCAATTTGCTGGTCAGTACTAAGTTGTACGTTGATTAAAATATGATTCGCGGCCGTAACAAATATGCATTTACAGAATTATAATCAAAGTCATCAACATAACTTTCTAAGATCAAGTAATCCTACTGAATGACTATTTCATGAAATCTTGACGTTTTAGGATTATGCTAACTTAACAAGTTGTATTACTGATTCTAATGATTATAATTCTGTAAATACATATTCGTTACGTCCGCGAATCATATTTTAATCAACGTACAACTTAGTACTGACCAGCAAATTGCAAAAAACGTAAGAAAATTTGAATTTCGCGGGCTACCTTGGAGCATCCACCTTAATGTATGTTATAGTTAATATTACTGCTTTGTAGTGTTAACGTTTTGATAGTACCAAGAGTTTATCCTAGACATTAAGAGGTTTACTTATAATCGTTGCTTAAAGTTAAGAGACGTTTAAACGTCTAAAATGTATGATTAAACAGTCTAATCAACGTTTATAAATGAAGGGGTAAAATTATGAAGCAATTTGCTATTGGAAGAAATTTGCAGATCATTTTATTATTAACTTATTTAACTTTTCCTATTTTCATGCTCTTATAACGATCACAATTTTGTATGGACTTCAAGGGATTAAAATAATGATCATAAAAATGCATCAGATGATAAAATACATCATTATACATACATAACCGATGAAACTGAACAGTCGAGATGACACTAAAAATCGTGGGAACGTGTGTGTGGATCGCCACACAAGACAGTTCGGTCGATACTTTATGAGACGTTTTACTGCCAAACGTTCATTTTTATCGATAATCTCCGCGATTAAAGCTAGTATTTATATCAAATAAATACTAAATCTAGATTATGTCTAGCATTAAACACCCGTCATTAGAGATTTTACGATAACATATATGAAATAATAAAATCTTTTATTTCCGTATAAATATAAGGTAATGGTATAGTTTAATTAAAGTTATTTGCAATAAAATGGCTGGAGTCATTATTCAGTAAGTAAGGTCTTGAAGTTTACTGCTCAGCTAAAATGTGATATTACCTATTTAATGTAGTGATGTCCTTGTCTACGTTGTCCTCTCCGAAACACTGAAGAAAGACAATTTTGTAATGGTCTTTGAAATAGGCTGTTAAAAATGATTTACTTATAGTATCAAAAAAAAAAATAGAAATAAATACAGTATAAAGACGCAAAAAATTTTCACAAAAAAAAAAAAATCCGCATAGCTAAATAAGTATCCAAAACAGGTGTGTCCCATTCCTATGAAAGCTGCGGAGGTACCTTTTAGCGAGCAATTCTGTAAAGGTGCGCTATGAAGTTCATAAAATTGTGGTTTTATTTCTAGGTTTAGTACCTACCTAACAATTTCCTACTATTCATGTTCTTTTAATAGAACATAATTTAAAATATTTTGTTTTAAATATAATTTTAACGAGACAAGTTATCGAGGTGTGTTTTAAACAGTAAATAGGCTTTTCTTGACGTTACTGTTTAGAATAAAAAATATAATAATAATAATATATAACATTTTATAAAGTAATAACTTACATTTATTGGTAATTTTATAGTATATTATATATAATTAAAAAATAATATGTATTTTATTCTAACTTATCCCTCTTTTTGATATACATACAAATGTACATATTATTTATTAAGGAAATATTATAGCCTTTACTAAAGTTCATTATTTATCGTTTATTTACATTTTACAAACGCGTCATTATGTCTTTTTTGAATAAAAAAAATTTGAAGGAAAAGTAAAACATTATTTTGACTGAAGCCTAACAAAACCAAACAATAAGCAACTGGCTCCTCGCCACGAATTAAACGCAGCACAAGACGTTCCATCACCCATAAACATGTCATAATATAAACTAATGACAGTGTTACATCAGAGCCGCATTATAAGCGCAGTCTACATTTCGCACGTTGTTCGAGCGTGCACTATAAAGGCATTGGTTCGCATTGCCTGCGTGCTAGACGCATTCTGTGTCGGTGACAAGTTTAGTACGGGGATAGTACTTGCTCCAGTACTAGCTTGAGTATGATGAAACTAGATGTGACAGTTTACTTGTTTATTCGGGGATGTCCATTTGGATTTATTTTTTTCATGGTCGTAATTTTAGGTAACTAATAATTGACTGTTATATTTGTTGTTTATACAAGGTAAAACTACGTTTTACACTCTGATGCACATTAACACTAAGCTGTCAAAGTCAAATTGAAGTCTCTATGGGAAGTCCCAAGTTAATAAAAAATTTGCAAAGGCTATTATTAGTTCAAGCTATAATTATTAGTTAAAAATTAGAAAAAAACAAAATTATTTTGTAATTAAAATTGATTTAATCTTCGACAGTCAAAACATCTTATGCAATAGCAAATATTAGCACACCTACACGCAGAAGCTTGGCTGCCATATTAAAAAAATAATTAACATAAGCTATAAAAATAAATGAGTTTGCTCTACAAATTCTTCCTGTATAATTACCAAAAGTAGGCATTGTCCTCCGAGGATCATAACAAACAATTTTTGTATATTTTATGACACAAAATTAAATATAACCACTTAATAACCCCACACACTGGGCAATAATCATAAAAATATAATTAAGACGACATTTTTTTATACTAAACAGTTTTTAATTATCATATTTTCCGTGAAGGTTTAATGTATTGGTAATAAAATATTAAAATGTGTGCCCTGAGAAGCGTTGGGTTTGTCACGTAATAAAATCATAAACTATAGCTAGTCCAAAATATGTAGGAAAAATAAACATTCACACTTTAAAAAATGCTCGACAAAAAACATCATTCTCATTAAATTAGAATCTACAGCCACGCGTATGGATGAGGTCATTCAGCAACCACAAACCAGCCTGTTTGGACATTTGATTGGGTTTATTACCCTAAAGGTCATTCATAAAGTCGTATAACGGGGAAGCCCGTGTGCACGGATGAACGTCCTTGACTACATACGTTTTTTTATACTTAACTGTTATATTTGTTTTAACTCACATAAATCTACTACTGTTGGATAATCACGTAAAACACTATCAGTAGCAATAACTTTAATTTTGACAGTTTATTGAACTGTCAAAATTAAAACCATTGCTACTGATAGTGTTTTACGTGATTCATTGCTTTATTTATATTGTTGAGCAGACATTTTTCTTTAACATATAGGTTAAGCAATGGATTAGCAGTATCCTTCAAAATAATTCAGATTGTGTTACGCAATGAAGGTGCTGGTCTTAGCAAATAATAACTGCAATGTTAGTTTAGCACTCGCAAGCTTTTATACTGGGTTTAGGGTTCTGGGCACAGATTAACTAATAGTACTAACGTAGTTCAGGCAAGGTTTGAAAAATGCCTAATAGCAGCCCGGAAACTAGCTTCAACTTTCTGACTAACTGACGGACAATTTTGACAATTCAAAAGTGCCTAAAATGGTTTAATTGAAATAAATGATTTGAGTTTGAGTTGAGTTTGATGTCTAAATGCATCAGAGGAGTGCAGAAGACTCAACCACTATTGACACGAAGGCGTCAATTAAAGGTGAAAATTAATGTTCTTACGTTTTTTGCAATTGCGGGCCAGTAACAGGTTTTATCTTGATCTCATTATGATTTGCGGCCGTAACAAATATTTATTTATAGAATTAGACTCATAAATATCATCAATACAATGCTCTAAGTTCATATTACCCTATTGAATAACTATTTCGTGAAATCATGACAATTGAGGCCAATTCTAACTCAAGGAGTTGTATTACTGATTCCTATAATTATATTATAATTCTGTAAAGTCATATTTGTTACAGTCGTGGATCATATTTTAATCAACACAACCTGATATAGACCTGCAAATTGCAAAAAACGTATGTAAACTTGAATTTCGCAGGCTTCCTTAGCGCATCACCCCTAAATGGAATTTTTAATATAACTTACTGTCTAATTGTAAGTCTATTTGCACATCTCTGACTAACCCATCGTTAGCTACAAGCGTGATGATATACCAACTGTAAATATTTGTTCAAGCTCACTTCCACAACTGCTATCTTTAACAAATAACGGTGGAGTAATCACATCAAGTCAGTTCAAACGCAGCACGATGGGCCCAGTTTTGTAATTACGACCAGTGAATAGTGTTAACTAACCTAACGCGTAACTGTCCACTTCTAGGAACACATACTGTTTGCAGAGCAAAAGTTACTTGTCTTGATTATCTCAGTTTTCCTTTAAAGAAAGATCGACTCATTTGCCTAGTAATTACTGATTCAAACGTTCCGATTGCATCGGTTCGATATGGACTGACTGCGGGTAAACAAGTACCGATAATGTTTCTATGTTACCGCAATCTTCTTTAAGCCCAGGATCGCACGGATGCGACGATTTTTTAACTGCAACGTTAGATTAGTGGTTCTAAGCTTGAACGCTGGGTTCTGGGTCAAATCTCTGGTGCAGGCAAGGTTTGAGCAATGCTTAATAGCAGCCAAGTGTCTGAAGGCGTCGAGGAGTGCAGAAGACTCAACCACTATTAAGGCGAAGGGTAGCCCGCGCCATGACGCGACGATTTTTTATCGCATACTGAATTTTGAGAGCTGTGGTGGTCAAGTGGTATCTGCATTGACTTACGAGTCGAGGTCGTGGAACCCCAGGCAGGCGCTTTACTTTGTTTAATTATTTATTTCATCAACACAGCTCTCAAAACGTCGAAGGATAATATCGTGAGGGAACTGGCATGTCCTAGAACCAAAAATTGGAAGACGTGGCATCTACCAACCCCACTGAGTCCGCGTGGTGGATTAGGGTCCACTTTCTCTCACAGAGAGGAAGCCCGTGTCCCAGCAGTGGGAACGTTATAGGCTGATCATGCTAATGGATTTTCGACTCTCAGTGTTAAGCCAAGCATACTAATAGTAGCAATGGCTTTTATTTTGACAGTGCAACAACATTCATTGCGTTATTTACGTAGCTGAACAGACAAATTTTTCGAACTTATGAAGCAATGGATTAGCAATATCATTCAGAATTATTGATAGTGTGTTACGCATTTAGGGTGCGGGTCGTAACAAGTCACCCGTGAGTACGAGGGCTAAGAGTAGTTAGTAGATCTTTACAAACAACATCTGCACTTGAGATCTAAAAAGAATGCCATTGAATAAAATCAACATCCTCCTCATCTCTTTACTGTTGTAATGCGGTCTACCATTTATGTGATGCTTCCTGAGTTTGTACTAATTGCTTTGAAGCCTTTTGCAAATCAATCTGACTGCAATATTTAGGCCAGCTTGCACCAAAAATCACTTAATGCGTTTAAAGCTAAACGTAACTAAAACATCGTTCTGTTTCTGGCTATCGTTTGAAGATGATAGAAACGGAATTATATTTTAATTATCTGGCGCTAAACGCATTAATGCTTTGTCAAATCTCAAATTGTTTATTGCAATCCATAATGTACACTTACAGGTGGTAATATAAAAAATAATAGAAACAATTATGGACCTTGTCGGGCACAGCAAATTTTAAAATAAGTAGAGAGAGGGAGAGCGCTTTATAAATTTTCCTTTAACTCAAGTTATTAAGTTCGAATTATTTTATGCCCTATTAGGTATTTATATTTGTTGAGGGGCCGTGACTAAATAATAACAGCCGCACAGATCGATCGGTCAGGTTAAGCTTCGCTTGCCGCGGTTGGTCTGTGGATGGGTGACCATCTTTACATACCGAGACCCCTCCGTGCCTCGGAAAGCACTTTAAGCCGTTGTCCCAGCTGTCATTCGTGGATCTTTGACAGTCGTTACGGGTAGTCAGAAGCCCGAAAGTCTGACAACCAGTCTTACCAATTGGTATCGTATTATCCAGTAACTGGGTTGTGGAGGTCAGATAGGCAAATACTGGTATTCAGCTGCACCCGGTTAGATTGGAAGCCGACCCCAACAAAGTTGGGAAAAGGCTAGGCAGATGATGAGGTATTTATATTTGTTAATGTTCTTGTTATTCGTCGTATCGACGATTCCCTTTTATTAAATGCTTCGACCAAAATTTGGCCACTTCGATAGCGTTAGCGCTGGCCTTGCAGAGGTCTTCCATAGTGCAGGTGCTTTTGCAGAGTGGGCGCCACAAAAGGTGAGGCATCGTCTGGGATATTAAGGCTCCAAAGTCGAACCGTGGCTCATCGGAGTACCCCCACCTGATTAAAAGTGTTAAAAGAATGATGGGTGATGATCAAAAAAATTACATAGAAGAGTTGAAATTAAAAGACGACAATTTTGCCAATAACGAAAAGGTGCCGCACATACCAGGGAAGCATGGCACGAAAGAGCCTTAAATTCAGCAGTGGGTAAATCAAGGCTGTCGATGACGATGATGATAGAAAAAGGTCAATTAACATAAATATTATTAGTAAATAGATTAATGATGGTACAACAAGAAAAAATTTTAAAATGCTAATCGAAACATTGAATTACCTTACCAAAACAAATGTTAATATTTTTCTCTGAGCTATATTTAAATGGCTAATTTAATCAATTAAAACAACGTTAGTTCTATCATTTAAATATCTCGGTCGAATAAAAAGCGAAGTATTTATATTGATTATAAATAATTATAGGAACACAAAAGGATCATAAATATGAGAATACTGATACTTTTGTATTGATAATATTTTATGGATTTCTTTCGGGTTGACTAAATATTTGGCTAGTTAATATTGTATGACGCACAGAATCCGGAAATATGTCAGTAGAAAGGGCAGGCTTATATCCAGCAGTGTATGATTCCGGGCTGAAATGATGTATGTTAAAAATAAAATATTACCTGAAAATATTGTACGGCAGTCTAGCCTTTAAAGCATTTTTAAGCATTCTTCATTTATAAAGATGTTCTTCAGGAGACTGTTCTCTGTACTCTTGGCTCTTGTTATTTCATCTAAATAAATTAATCTTAATGATAAATGTGATGCTGTTCCACAAACATCATCACTATCCTCCTGCCCATATCCCAATTTATCTGATGTAATAAAAAATAATAAAAAATAGTTTATTGATCCAAAAGAGAAGACAAGGGTTGTATATAGTTGCATGCTAAGACTTAATCAACTGACAATGGGCACAAGGGCAGACAAAATAATAGTCTAAATTAACAAAAAAAAAAAAAGATTAAGTATTGCCTCCTAAACTAGGGATGGCCTGTATCTTAGGAGACAGTGATTCGATCAAGCTGGACTGCAAATTAATGTTAGACCTTTGGTTTCGAGTGTCGATGTTAGATTTATTTGAGCATGGCTGCAGGTATGGAGAAAGAGTGGGAGTGTGAATGAGAGAGAGGTGTGTGGTGATGTCGGCGCAACGTGTCTTTTTCTTCCATACTTCTCTCTATTAGTCGTCATCTCGATAGTCACCTCCTTTCTATTACAGAGTCCATCCATCGTTTCTTTGGTCTTCCTCTACTCTTATAGTTTCTTCACGACATTTTCCTCATTCCTCCTTATCACATGCACTTACCATGACAACTGATTTCCACACAACTTTTCAGTTACTGGTGCCACTTTCAGACTTTCACTTTCGTATTGCTGTCCCACAAACAATGGGGCACTTAATATCGTGTCCAGCGTGATCACGATACAGGAACTGATGGACGCTACTGTATGTGTCAAACTCGTTGTCAAAGTCTGTGATCGACTTTATTTAGATTTTGTCACCGACACGCTAAGAAGATGATAATCCACTTTTCTTTTTTCGAAATTTTGAAACAGCTGGTTGACACTTCCCGTGACCCAAGGGCTGACTTTTACCTTGGCCAGAGGTAAGCATTGCCATACAACGAGGTAATGCCGCCAGTCTCTTGGGTACATTATCAGTCAACAGCGATGCGGATGAATTTTTCGACGTTATATTTTATTTTGTGAATAGTTTTAGATAATTTTGTTATTTTTATTAATCAATTAGATATTAATTGTTATTTACAAACATGTTATTTTAATTAGTAATAGAATAAATTAAAATTGATAATATAAAAAAGCTCATTCTTTTTTTTATGAATAATTTAAATCAATTAGTTTTGCTATGTAGGTGGGGATTACCGACATGGTACAGACGCCAGCAGGTCAAGCTACCCAAAACTGTCAAATTTTCCCAATCAACCTTGAACCTTAATGCTCTAGCGATAAAGATGGAAATCCATTTAAACAATTGACAGATAGTAGTAGCTTGATGTGCTGGCGTCTGTACATCATCATCATTTCAGCCGAAAGACGTCCACTGCTGGACATAGGCCTCTCCCAAGCACCTCCACTTCGACCGGTTTCGTGCTTCTCGCATCCAACGGGATCCTACATGGTACAGACGCCAGCACATCAAGCTACTACAATCTGTCAGATTTCTTTAATAGATTTTCGACTCTATTACTAAAGCATTAGGTTCAAGGTTGATTGGGAAAATCTGACAGTTTCGGGTAGGTTGACCTGCTGGCGTCTGTACATGGTAATTGATAAAATATGTGCTGATTTAATTCTTAGATTCGAAGTACATATAAACTTTATAGCCACGACATTACGGCATACACTTCAAAACCCATTCTAATCTTACCGAGTGTCAGACAAAATTACAAACATTAAACACGCTACCGGTTTGAAAGAATCGCGTTTCAATCGTAAAAAATAATGTAAAACCGTAATAGTATCAGTTTTATTAGATTAATTCTGGGTCAGTTGTGGTGTAAATAATTAAAAATGTTAATGGTATTATAATTATTTTAATGATCACCAGAAAATGATAGTATCATTTTTAAATAATCGTGTAATTAATATTAGATCGATATTAGAATCACGCTTTAAATGTTCTGGTATCATATTGTAACATTAGGGATCCGTACCCCAAATATGCCAACGGAGCCCTTTCACCGTCCATCCGTCTGTCTGTCTGTCGGCAGGCTTTATCTCATGAGCCGTAATAGGAAGACAGTTGAAATTTTCACAGAGCGTGTATTTCTATTGCCGCTATAAAAACAAATAATAAAAATAAAATACAGTTAATAAAAATGAAAGGGGGTCTCCATACTAAAACGTGCCTTTTTCGGCGTTTTGTGCCTTGTGCTCCGGAACCCTTCGTGTGTGAGTCGGACTCGCACTGGGCCGGTTTTTTTAATACTTCGACTTACGATTTTATGGCTATCTTTAAATAGATCTGTCTCATCAGAAACGAGTTTCAATTAAAAAAGAAAACGTGTTGTTTACCTAGTTGTGATTCATCGGAATCAGTCCAGAAGATTCGGAGTCACTGAGTAATCAAGTTTATGGTGAAACCCGATTGAGATGATCACAATGTTTCCGCCTGGTTACTTCTTTTTGTCTATTTATTTGTAGGTTTTTTTGCCAACTAATTAACAACTGGGCTCTATGGTTCTGATATTTGTTTATAAATATTTTTTATGTCAGTCTCGCGACTTAAACTTGGACACGTGAAACCAGAAGAGTTGCATGCTTGGCATATCTGTGTATCTATTTTAGTATATTATTGCACCAACGACAACCCCATTTTATATCCAGGCAAACCACTGTCCATTCCAAGATTGCCTGGAAGAGGTCTCAGAAAGCGATAAGGCCGCCCATTGTATATTTTTAGTGTTTGATCAATTTTTTTTTGTTATGTTTTTTGTGGTGTACAATAAAGTAAAAATAAGGCTTATAGACCAAATTCCAAACGTCCGACCCGCAGACTAAGGCTGCTTTTCCACCAGAGATATGCTATGCAGCTATGCTGCGAGGATGTAATAGCTAAGCTGTGAAACTATGTGACCGTTTCCACTGATACGAAGCTATGTAGCGGTGCGAGTAAGATGTGCTATGAAGATGCGCCGCCGCAAAGTAGCTGCGCGAGGAAGCTGCGCAGCTCGAGCTATACGATGTATCGATAGTAGCGAAGCGGCGAGGGCAGTACATAGCTACACCACTCGCGATCTTCCATAGCACACATCCATAGCACGCATCCATAGCACGTATCCATAGCACGCATCCTTCCATATAAAAAACATATCTTAGTTGAATCCGTTTCCAACAATGCTAAGCTATGTGCACCAATGAATATGATTGGTGGATATCAAACGCATCCATAGCAACGTAGCATAGCACATCTCTGGTGGAAAAGCACCCTTACGAAGGTTTCCGATACCGGAAAACGAGTTAAGGAACTCAAATAGAGTTGGGCCTGGTTCATGTGTTGCATCTCTGGTTAATGTTGAGTTGGTTGGGAGACCTGGCTAGGCGCAGTGATGACAGGAGGAGCAAGGCTGTGACCGTATGGCGCCAAGGACTGGGAGACAAAGTGGCGGTCGTCTGGCCAAGAGAGGAAACGAGAGGCCTACGCTCAGCCGTGGTGATGATGATGTAAACCCATTTACTAAACGTTGAAGCAACAAATACCTACTCCGAAGCTACTGAAGGCTTTGGTCCGTAAATGTCACAAAAAGCCATATTAGTCTGATCACTGTTATCTATCTTTTCATCCCGGTAGTACGATCTCGTGGGATAATTCTCGGGGTTTTGTATGGTGTACAATAAAGAGTATTCTATTCTATTCTAGCACTACCCAGTAAAATATAATAATATATCATACATACATACATAAACTCACGCGTCCTTCCTATAGGGGTAGGCAGTACCTACCTAATGCCATCTGTTACGATCCTTACATATTCCTTTTGCCTCGTTTACCTTCATACATCTGAGAGGCAATTCTCGTAATTTTAAGAACACAGTCTGATTTCAGTCTCAATCTGTCAAAAATACCTCTATATTTCCCCACATTTTTGAACACTGATTGTCGCTGAGATGAGATTGCGACTAGATTTTGAACGTTTTTAATTACGAGAAACGCACACCGCTTGCGAGTACTACGCACTTGACCTTTCTGAAGAACTATCGAGAAGAATTAAGTATATACATATCAATCAATTCTAAAAGATACCGTCAGATTTCGCAAAAGGTTAAATCGAAAAAACTTACAGGAAACGTAAGAAAATAGTTCTTTAATGATACAAAAATGAAAACACTAGCCAATATCAACAAAATCATTACTCAATAGTTTGAACTGATTACCAGTAAGTCAAACAATCGGTCACGCTCACACGCTTGACGTGCCGATGACTTGACGATGACGTGCGGTGACGTGCTCGTCAAAGATCGGGATGTTTCGTGACGCATCGGACTACAGCTGCACGAGTTAGGTTGAGGCTATAGTGATGAGCGAAGCGAGTTGGTTATTTGGTACAAGTGGTAGGCGGGCAGCGGTTAGGGAAATTGTTGTAGAAGAAGAGTATAAATTGTGGTTTTGATCATTGTTAAATCACACTAACACTAAAAAAATGTCCAATATCGAGTAAAATGGATATGTTGTCATGAAGGAATCATCATGAATTGTTTACAGAAATATAACGAGGTTGTCCAAAGAAAACGCCAAAAAACAACTAACATAATCAAATTGTTTTCATTTTAAACTCCGATAAAAATATTAATGAATCTGCGGCCAAAAGTTGCATCAGCGTATTTCGACTAACACTCTAAAAATCAAAACGAATTAAAAACAAAATTCATACTAATTCTGAACTTAATTACTTCATGCTATGATAATTGCACTATCATCACTCAACGTCAGTCTTGTTTCTACAATTTCAAAATATTAAAATATCATTTTAAAAATCAGATTTCTCGCGTCCTATTTAACATGAACGCAACCTTTAAACGCAATATTTTTTAAAGTAATTAAAGCATTATGATTTAAATGTTTATTAATAGCAATTATTCGATGACAACATCGCAAAATTATTTATTTATTGACGTCAGTGACTCATTAGTGTGCGTTGTTAAGATTTATCGAGTATTGTAAACCGGAACTGTTGATTTGATCGACAATCGTTAAGAATAAATTCGATATTCGTTTGTCGATGCAATAAAATTAAATTGACTGTGATGCTTTAAATGTATTGTAGTATTGTTGGGTGTTTAATTTGATTTGATTTGGATTGTGCAAGTTTAACTTTAATGTCTTGCGATTTAATAGACTGGTGCTTTTTTTCTCAATTGACGTAGGTATGTGGAGCGTGGGAATTAATGATAGATTTTTAATGCATTAAGTAATCACATGCTAAAAGAAGTCTGTGTTACTCATAGTAATGATAGGGAAGAAGTGCCCGTAGGATAGGGAAGGATTAAAGAACTGTACTGGATATGCATCCTAGAGTAAGAATTGAACTAGTGGTGAGATAGGTAATTATTATCTATGGATGGGCATCTTTTAACGACGTCGCTCGTCATGGCTCAAGCCTTGAAGAAGATTATTTATTTAAATCTATAAATACTTACGTCTTGAAGAAGATGAGCAATTATCAAATACCAATAAGAATAAGATCCTCAAAACAAGACAGCTCTTCAAATTACCATAAAAATCGTGATCCAATTTAAATTGTATTTCATTGTGACTTACGAATCTTAACGAGCGATCGTTTCGGCCGTCAACGTGCGTACGCGCAAGTTGACACCGCACGTCAAAATCAACGAAGTAGTGACAGACGAGTTAATTTGAACCCAACACTTAAACAAGTGATGGGTTAGGGTTCAGTTCGTAAATACGGTTAAATGTTATTTATAGGTGGTTTATTTTTTTAATAAGTAGGTAAGTCTTTTACCAAAACTACGTCCTACATGAAACGATAAAGAAAATTGGACTATGTGAGGTATGATTTTTTTTTTTTTTTAATTAAGCTGTGCCCCACACTAGGAATTTCTCCTGTATCGTGGGTGCGTTTACAAACATTTAAACGCACATAAACAAACAGCCAGACCCGGAACAACTACTTGTAAGTCATACAAATATGTGTTCCGTGCGAAAATCGAACCCGCGACACGCAGCGCAGCAGTCAATCGCTTAACCACTGCGCCGACCGTGCCGTCATAAAATTATTTCTGAGGCTCACAAATTCACAACATAAGTTAAAGTAATTGTATTCTACGGAACCAATCCTACAAAATGTAATGATGTCTAACTAAATTAAACGAAACCATCGCTGTCCCGATTATGAAAGGTTCTTAAACTTTTTTGGTATCTTTTGGGCATTGTCAGCGTTAATAATGAGCTCGGAGTCATGTTTACAAAATAAATTTGGAAGTTCACTTGGGACGCCTGGCTCAGTTGACAGCTTCTTGACAAACCTTTGTTCATGTGTTGACTCTAACCTACATTGAAGATAGAGAAATGTTCTAAGAAAACGTACGAAATCAATAACATAAATATGTGGTTCCGTTCATTCATGACTGCCGAGTACATCGTGACTGAGACTTGACTTTATAGGAGGTGGTATCAGAACGATGATGATTGGTGATGTCAGTATGATATCATCAGTGGAAGTAGATCCTGATTCTCACGCATTTGAAAAATAGAGCGAAACGATCGCTTTGCCCTTTATTATATGACTGGAAGAAAGCAAGGGACATAACCGAATTCAATAACAAAATAAAGACATGAGTCATTTATGGGACAGTCCAATATACAGATAAATATAATAAATAAACTACTAAAAAAAAAAAACCAGCGTGGATACTGAGTAAAAATCAGCTATATTGAGGCGATAAAATTCGGCTTTGCTTTGGTTGTACCCTGATATGTCATCCATAATCAAAGATTCCTGACATCGTATAATTATTATGAAAAAAGATTGTACCAGTTACACGCAAGACTTATGATAAATGATTTTATTTTGTAAGTAGGTTTGTACAAACACTTTTACACGTCAATCATATTTTAAAACTAGATGAGGTATGTAATTAGCTTCTAAAATTTTCGAGCTAACTTTAAAAGAATATCAAAACGAGTTTTATTTATTGATAGTAAATAATTTGTTGTCTTTGATGTTTCCTAAGCTGACATTTAAAATAATAATACGACTATGTATGAAAAAAGTAGCAAAAACATTATAGGGCATCAAAAAGTTCGTCAGCATCGCAATCAACAGGAACAGTGCCCGGCTGGCAGCATTGCCACATTGTATAGCGATGACAATTCTTTGGCCAAGAAATAGGCCAGCCCTCTGTTCACGTGAAGAGTCGACTAACCGCTTGGCGATATCTCGAAGAACCAAGTGGACACTCGGACTCCATGGCCTTAGTGTTTCAACCCCAAACGGCTCGAAGATATAACTCCCAATCAGGTTGTAATATTTTCGCCGTTTGAGGTTTTCTGCACCTGCCGCACCCGCCCCAGCACAGCCCACCGTACTAGGAAGATGCGATGGCTCAAGAGTGTCGACACAATCATGTTGCATCATTTCAAAACTGTGTCTCCAACATAGTTTCATTCATAATAACAGTCTACACTTGTCAAGTACTCGAATAATCTATCAATGGTCGTTCAACTGTCTCCCACATCTTTGATGAAATGTCATAAAATTGTGGAGAAATGGATTTCTATGGTCTTTATGGTCGTCTGACCATTTGTGTGTAATTGTGAACTCACACTTGGTTGTGACATTTAGCTTCATATTGCATGTAAAGGTATCAGGTAAGATGGATGGCCCTTAGCTAGCCATGTGTCATTGTACCTTGTAGGTTGTTTTATCTATTTTCTCATTCGGTAAGTGGTCATTAAATATTTGATTTTAAGTTTCGAGTAAGATACAAATTACAATTTATTGTCTTGTCCACCAAATTCTCCTGCCAACTAAACAATGCTAAATACAATGTTCCCGCGCACATAGTTTAGCAGCCGGTCGTCTTCCCCACGCCCGCCGTAGCAATAACTTGTGTTCTGTATAGATTATGTAAGAAGAGTCACAAATTATCATCTGCCTAGCGTTTTCCCAACTATGTTGGGGTCGAACCGGATGGGACTGCCCTATCTGACCTCAACAAACCAGTTGTCAGACTTTCGGGCTTCTGTCTACCTGTAAGGACTGTCAAAGATCCACGTTTGACAGCCGGGACCAAAGATCAATCAAAAAATTAAAATCAAATATCAAAAAGGTTTTATTTCATTATTACACGTTATAAATTATACAGTTGGTGGCGTCTCCTTTTAAGCATATAGATGCCTGTGCCAGGAGGCGCCACTCTTTTATATCTTATACAATTAGTGCAACATGTTAATAACGAAAAATAAAGAAAAGATTATCATTAGTCTGTTGGTGTGTGTGTGTGTGGGGGGGGGGGGGGGTGTGGTTTAACGTAACGTAACGTAAAGATTTAACGTACTTTCCGACCCATCCACAGAAAAACCGCGGCAAGCGTAGTTTAACTTGATCGATCGACCTGTGCGGCTGTTATTATTTAGCCACGCCAGTCAGCAGACTTTATACTGGACACGAATTTTATTTCCAACGTTCTCTAACTACGACATCAAGAGACTGAACAGTCTTTAAACCAATCCAAATGATGGTTTAACAAATAACTGTAACAACTACGCAGCGTGCATTTTCTGTCTTATCGCCATTCCTTTAAGGTTTAATTTTGCTTACGCAATCGGCAAACCCGGAACTGAAACTTACAGTTGCACTACTCACTCTTATATTGACTGAAGTGTCTGAACCAGATACGGTACAACGGAATTAAGACCTTCGAATTTTAAAATGACACTTAAAAAATGCATTACAAGACCCCATAATATAATCCCTTTATCTTCGCACAGTGCTGATAACTTTCAATAAGTGACAGACTACACAGTTTTCACCACCGTTGTCAACTTTGGTGACCCACATATGGGTCAAAGTGATTTCGGTGGAAGGGCCACCCACGAAGTGACCCCTAAACTTCAGGCCAGTGCTGATGGGAGACAGCGAAAAAAGTGGTTACTGCGTGTGGCATTTTAATGTCCGTGGTTCGGTTCTCGGCTGTTGCTTTTTTCGAGTTAATCTGGTTTTTATTAAATTGATTTTTCGCGGATTCCGGTGTTGGGAGGAAATTGTTCGGGGCGTCTACTTTTTAAGGTGGATTCAGGGAACTGATGTTAATATAGGCAGAATTGCTAATGGTTGTAATTTAATCAATTTTAAACAGGTGGTAAAGGTCTATAGGCCCGAGTTTCGAAACACGACGATATCAAAGTCAAGTTTTATAACCAATGATTTTAAAATCTTTTCGATTTCTCGCAGGGAACCCTAAAAATCTGTCACCATTAAAGGTGAATGACCTGATGTGCACTTCATGGAGAAACTCTTAGCCATCGCCCAGGTCATTGACACCGGACCAAATAAATCCACATTTTTGTGCGAAACTGTATTTATCGATTGAATTATGACTAAAGGTCACGGGTTCGAGTCTGTTGTTGTAAACTCTAGATTAATTCACAGTTGTAAAATTGTATAATACGTTTAAAACGTATAAACACGTAGTAAAATAGTGTTTAGATTGGATGTTTTCATTTTTAACTAAGACTAGCTTTTGCTCGCGGCTTGCCCGCGTTTGTGTCGTAAAATATCCAATGAGAACGGGATTAAAAGTACCCTATGTGTTAATCCAGGTTATAAATTGTCTGTGTGCCAAAATTCATCCAATTCCATTTAGCCGTTTAAACATCAATCCGGAACATACATTTTTTTCCCCTTTTATAAAGTACCACAATTGGTGATACTTTATTTACATTACAATCTAACCTATTAGCTAATGATTAATTTAAATATAACTTAAACTGATAAGCAACTTTAAGAAATCGTCCAATAATGTCTTTCTTATTCACTATAAGTTATGGGGAAGACACTTGTTTCACATGTTCTTTTTAGATTCAGCACTTGCACTACAGTTTGAGTTCACTTACACTGCCCTAAACTATCTCAAAAGGTTTTACCCTTTTTAGTCTTTTTAGGAACATACATAAACAAAAAAAAAATCTAGAAACTATAATATATTCGGCATCAGACTCGTTACACCTCGTAGCAATTACTTTTTTCAAAAATATTCCGTGTACAGTTTAGACTTCGCTACTGTTTTATTATACGATTAGATACTTACATTATGTTTTGAAATGTAATCTTTGTGGTTCTTTTAGTCACCTAATTAATAAACTTCTACCGATTAAAAGATCCGATTAAAATTAGCTTCATCATTCAGGATTCGCTACAGAGCCAAAAAAGGATCTATCAAAAAAATCTGAAAATGCTATTTAGTTTTAAGAAACTTTAACCGTTTATCAGAGATCTTTTAACCACTACTGATTAACCATAATAAAAACAAACTCCTTTCACATCGCCATAAACACACGCCAGCCATTTCCTGTCACTATCATTTCTTATCAATAAAACAAGATACAAACCCACCATCTTAGTTATATGACTCTAAAACATAAGTACAGGCGACAGTCTTTAATACTCCTCTGTAGCACCTTTCTTACGCTTAAAGAAATATCATAATAAAAATAGTGTTATATCAGCTACTGATACTCATCTAAGTGTCAATTTAAGTTTAACTAAAGTGGTACTAAGCAGGTGGTGCAGTGTTTTATGTAGTACCTATTGCAAACTTTGAGTGTTGCTCGTACTGAAGGCGGGTAGCGGCTAGGTGTAGCACTATTTCGATAACCTGATTTGCCTTGCACCCGGAAGAATAGCGTCGTCTATTTAATTAAGGGCTGATTTTTCAATTCGAATAAAAGTTATCTGACGATGGAAAAATCAGCCCTTAGAGCTAAATTTTCCATCGACAGATAATTTTTATTTCTGGAATAAAATTGACGTCTGTCAGTTTTTGTATGGAAGAACTCAAAATTATTCCTCCGATAAAGTTATCCGGCATTGGCTAGTTGGCTAATCGTTAGATAACTTTTATTCGATGAATAAAATTGACGTATGAAGTTTTTTTTATAAATACCTGTCAGAATTTCAAGTTTATAAAGTAAACAGATGATTGAAAAATCAGCACTTAAACTGGCAACATTTTTGGGTTTTGGACACGTGAACAGCGTTTAGAGCAGTGCCACGATAACATCGATTGATGTCCGATACGGTATGGAAGCGTATCGAGTGGTTGTGAATAACTATGCTGCAGAGATTATATCCTATTTGGTGCTCACATGCAACCTCCGCGAGTGCGTTAAAAGTGAATGGTTAACAAATACGAGACAAACATTAAAATTATATAAGGAAAGTAGGTAAAAAAAAAAACAGGGAGTCAGACAAGCATAGGACAGAAGAGGAAAAATATAACAATGTATTGAAATATAGAACGGTTTTCCAGGAATAATTATCGAAGTAATATGAGTCGCTCCATGTAAAATACTGGTATTCAGCTGCATCCGGTTAGACTGGAAGCCGATCCCACCATAGTTGGGAAAAGGCTCGAATATGATAAACCTTCGTTTAATTTACCCATCCTGATACTGAGAACTCATAAAGAACTCATAGTGCTCATAGCATAATACTCTCGCCTGTATTCCAAATAATGGGTAGGTTAGTGGTACACCCCATAGTAAATCAACATTTTGACGAGCCTATATCCATCAACTGTAATCGATAGCAGTTGGTACATGCCTGAGAATATTACTGGTTCCTTTAGATGAAATAATACCTTTGGCCATAATTCAGTGTAGTGTTCGAGGAACCAACCTTGTTACAATAGTGATGGGTAACACTAGCTCAGAACGTTTTATTACTAAAGAATACTGACAACTCAACTAGCTAGGAGGCGAATCTACGAAAAGATAAGTAGTGGGAGGGAAATTTCCCTCCCACTATTTATCTTTTACTAAACACTTTTTTTTAATTAGCAGTTTCGGGCCCTATCAGAATACCAGCGCTACGACATTCATTTTTTAAATGTCGAAGCATCATGCTGAGATAGGAGCCTTTTGGCCTCGTACAGGACTTTGTTTAATTTTTTCCTTTTGTTACTTTTTACTACAATTTGTTTTATTTTTATTTTTAACTGTGTTTAGTTTATTTTATGATCCTGTACGAGTCGCAATAAATACTTTTTTCTTTCTTTCTTTCAGTGAAATTAAATGAAACGTTTATTTACCTAAGTAGATCTTTTAATTAAGACACTTTTAAACGTCAATATTTTAAAAAGTAGATGGCGCGGCTCAGGCTATCTTCGCAGAATGGCTGGTAGCAGGTGGATGAGAGTTGCCGAAAATCAAGTTTAATGGCGTACAATAGGAGAGGCCTATGTCCAGCAGTGGGCTATTATGGGCTGGTTATGATGATGATGATGATGAGATGGCACGGTATTTTCTAGCTGACTGACGCCTGAGGAGAAATATCGAAACAAACTCAGAGGTCATGGTCTCCTTTCAGTCTCAGTCATGGTCTCAGTGTGATCGTTCGAAACATGCATTCCGCTCTCGCTTCCGCTTTCAGTCAGACCTATCTCCAAGTGATGTTCTAAAGTGACAGTATTTATGCACTTTTACGATATTTAAGTTCGACATTTTATTACTATCATTCGTGTTAGAATTGCTTGAACTTCACATCGTAAAAGCTGGCCATAATTAGAGAGCTATAGACTGATATGGGTAGTATTTATTAAATTTTATGAAAGGTTGTAAAGCTCCTCCTGAATGAATTTATCCGGAAAATTACTACTGCTGGAAGTACAAAATGCAGTAATAGGTACTACTTGGAATTTTCATTCAGGAATTCGATCTAAATTCTGGCTAATTTCTGTCTCATTTTATTCTCTTGTGTAGTATTTATTTCAAGGATTTGTCAGTATTAATAATAAAACCGTTTATTAACCAAACAAAGTCTTCTTACATTTCCTGTCGGGACAAAGCAAAATACTTCATGGGGACTCACTACAATCGGTGGAAGAGTGTCCAGTCTAGAGACGAGCTCTACAGGTCCATGTGTCCAGGTGCAGTATTTTCCTGTAACAGGGAAACCGACCTAAATATAAATATTAACATAATTAGAAAAAAAACTAAAATTCTATCAACCTAGGGTAGGTAATTTAGGAACAGTCACTTTTAAAATAATTATTACAAAGGAAGCATATTTTTAATCGTATTGACTCCACACTAGGTCGAGCCAGTGAACGTAATTTAGTTTATTTCCTTAGGAAACCAGAGGGGCAATTCTCGTAATTTTAATTAAGAACGTTCATAGTCTGATCTCAGTCTCAATCTGTCAAGAAATATGTCTAATTTCCCTTCATTTTGACAAGTTTTTGACATTTGGTTGTTGTTGTGATGAGACTGCGACTAGATTTTAAACGTTTGAAATTACTAGAATTGGCCTTCTGGTCGAATAGTCATCTCAGTCAGAGACGTCAAATGTCATAAGAACCAGAAAGTCCAATAGAAACATCTAGAAATTCTAGAACATGAATATAAATAATAACTACAGTTTTAGATACAAGATACAATATCATAACCCGACTTAGTCATAGTCCATTTTATCCCCTGCTCACATTGATACTCGTATCGAGTATGTACCAGTTTTATCCCCTGCTTAAACCATAAAGAAACAAAAGCACAGTGACATCTCCATAGAAGCCAAACGTTACCAGTCAACAATACTTTTCCTGCATTTTATGTCAAAAGAAAGTTGGCGGTTTGTAGCCAGTAGGTAGGTACCGAGCGAAACACCATTGTTACCGAGTTTCCCTAAGACTGAGTCTTACGTTACATTGTAAGTTTGTGTGTTACGGCTGCGCAGGTAAATCTTAGAAGTAAGGAAAGTTTTGTTTGTCATGTCAACAATAAATAGGTAAATAATAAAGGTAACATGATGGGTGTTGTTTTGAACTGAATATTTCCGTCTTTTGTTTATATCAAAATGTAGATGGGAGGTTGTTTCGTAAGGGGGGAAATAAACAAAATATCGAATGAATGGACCACATATGACATAACATACATAATTAGCCTCATAGGCCTCCTCTCGGTGAGAGGGAGTGTGCTGTAATCCACCACACAGGCCCAGTGCCGACCAAAGATCAGTAGAAACAAATCAAATCGAATCAAACACAGGTATCACCATCATCATCATTATCATCCACTGCAGCCGAAAGACGTCCACTGCTGGACACACAACATAACTAAGCAAGGCTTGCCGAGGTCGATCCGCGAATGGGTGACCATCCATAACATACCGAGACTCCTCCGTGCTTCGTAAATGTACCTTAAGCAGTTGGTCTTCGCTGTCATTCGTAGATCTTTGACAGTTACGGGTAGTCAGAAGTCCGAAAGTCTTACAACCAGTGTTGCCAAGAGGTATTGTATTACCCAGTTACTGGGGTGTGGAGGTCAGATGGGTCAGAAGTGAGAGGTCAGTCGCTCCTTGCAAAATATTGGTATTGAGCTGCATCCGGTAAGACTGGAAGCCGACTCCAACATGGTTTGGAAAAGACTAGGAAGATTGATTTTATGTGAATTGTTTGTAGTTAAGAGACTAAGACTGATGTTTTAAATAAGTTTAGCGCTAAATGCATTTAGTGATTAGTGATGTAAGATTAGAGACGCTTTAAGTTAACAATACTGGAAAAATATATTATCTTTTCTCTCACAGCAGAATCTATTAATTATACAATGGTATACATTCGCTAGAAAATATGAAATAAACAGTCCACGATTTGTGAGACCATAGACACCCAATCTACGACTTAGACTAACTCAGGAACGGAAATTGGACCTCTTAATTGTCACATGATAAATACTACGGAAAATAAGGCAGCGCAACCAATTATCGGCCATTCTGTAATTATTGACACTTCAGACGTTTCATTAGAATAAAGATTCTGGAGACGCGTAATAGTAATAATTTGAGTTATTTAATAGTAGTCGTTATGTTTTCTTATTTTATTTACTTGTACTTTATGGGTTGTTATCATTATTATCAGGCGTTTTGTGATAGCTTTATTACTAATTGACTTCCTTTTCTTTTTTCAGGTAAGAATTAATTATTTTATTCTACTAATGAAGAGCTGATGAGCTTTTACTTGGTAAGTTAATAAATTATTAATTACATTTATTGCAATTCAGACAAATTATTCATTCCAATTTGAACTTTATGTCACTGTATTCAAATGATGTTGGTCAAAGACTTTTAATACAACGATGACATTATGCAGAGGATGAATGACTCTTTAACACCATAATTAGCCTATGTTCCCATTGCTGCAGTCTGTAACATGCTACTTCCTTAAATTTGTTTACACGCAGGTCTCTAACACTATCTTTTAAATTTTTTCATCATAAAATATACATTACAAGTTTTGAACCAGTTACCTGATGCTTTGAAAGCAAGTCAAAGTATTCTTGGCAACCAGGTGACTTTCTTATCGGCGTATCGTGCCCACACATTAATGTATGGCTATATAATTAAAAACCTGCATCTATAATTAATAATTATCATAAAATTATAATGGTCCCATACTGTCTAGTAATTAAATTAAACCAGTTGGGCTTTGATTTCATGCAGCTTTGTGTAATTAATAGCTTTAATCAAAGGTTTTATGGAAAAGCACAATAATGCACACAAACTAATATGGTTTAATAGTTTTGTCGTCAATTAACCATTGTCGACAAGACTATTAAATTAAGATAAGTAATTGGTGATTTTCTTGGCATTAATCGGGTTATCTTTCAATATTGTTAATAAAACGTAAAAAATAAAAATAAAACACAGTTATGACATAATTTGAAGCCAATGCAAACATCTTCAATATTTGCGTCACCAGCTACAAGTCTAGCAAGAAATAATTTCAATTTCGCTGCACATCAGCCGCGCCTTCGCAAGTCAATTCAAACAAAATGTCATAAAATACCAACTTTACATATTCAGACTAAAACAATAATAGAAACATCAAACGGTGCACAAAGCAATTTAATAATGCACAAACACACTTTCACGTCCTTGTTATAAATAGTAATAACGTTTAGAAATTATCGTCAGTTTAGGCTCATAACTGTTTGTTTTACCCTATGTTTACATTCTTTTAAGGTGCAGACACATTATGTTGCTGCAGTTTGGTTGCGAATGTTCGAAAAACCGCACTTTGTTTTACGTATTTAGTGTACCTGCTATGCGGAGAAGTCCACGTGGGTTTACATAATTTGCCCATGATTTCAATGTACGAATCTACATGCTGTCACACAACAAACTCAGATTTTCACAGTCCACTGCTAGACACTGATAGGCTTGCACGATCATTAGTTCGTCTTAACTTTGAGATTAGCCATCACCAAAGGAAATTGCGCCATAGGGGGTCAGGAAACTGTAAATATGCTTGTTTTTTGTGTATTTGTCTTTCAAAAACACTCTAAGAAAACACTACTTGTACTAAATGCTCCTTTTTTAACCGACTTCTAAAAAAGGAGGGGGTTCTCAATTCGGATGTTTGAATTTTTTTTCTTTTGTTTACGTTTGTTCGCGCATATTTCCGTTAACTTGTTGGAAAGGGTATAGGTACTTCCCAAATGGTCCCATAGAAATATCATCAAAAACGGTTCAGTAGTTTGGTTTTTACTATTTGTATTTCCTGTGGTGGTGGCGTGACGATCTGGTAACGTTTGCGGGGCCAACATTGCCAGAGATCGCATGAGACAGGGAGGATTGGAAGAAGCAGAGGAAGGCCTTTGCCCAGCAGTGGGACACAATGCAGGCTAACAAAAAAAAAAAACCTGTGTGTTGCAAATAAAATTATATTTTTCTTTCTTTTCTTTCTAAATCGAATAAATAGGCTGATATGTTTCGATTTGTTTTGTTCAGCCAATATGGACGCACCTCTTTTAACTTCATCGGGTGTCGTGTGGAATGAAACTGGTCTAAGATAATTGTGTTTCTAGTGATTACATTAATTCAGTAAGCAAACATAATTATGAATGTATTAAGTGTTTTGCTTCGATAGTGTTAATTGAAATCGGACGAGGTTGAACGAGAGAGCATCATTTTATTAAGTTTGTGCCAATATGAGAGGATAACTTTAATTTCCTGTAAGGAGCAAAAGAGTAATCGGACAAATATGTGGTTAAATCATTTAAAAAACCCACTTAGTAACCGATGGTTCCTAAAATCACACTCTAAAAACATCATACAACAGGGTGTCATCTGGTTCATGCATATCTACTCGCATAGCACGACAAAATGCAGGGAACCGCAGATTTTTTTTTCGATTTCAGTTTTGGACACATAGAAAAAGTTGCTCAAAATTATGAATAGGTACAATGACATCTTTTCAGGTTTTCAGTGATTTCAATCACACCTTATGTACGTTTATAAAAAGTTTTTCCTCTATGCTATTATTATTATGTATTATCAAAATCATAAGATGCTCGGCACGAATATACTTTTTCTCTGGGAACAAGAGTGGTTTTCTTAGATGCGAACGAAACTACGGCCATTTCCTAGTTGATTATTTTAAGTTACAAAACTGGGTTACCTCTTAATGTATAATACTATGCAAAATAGTACTCATCACCTCGAACTTTGACCTCTCATTCACTGGGCGTGCCTCTTATCTCCGAAGATCTACGTATAAATAACACCTGGTATTGAAAGTTGAAGGCTAGAATAATGGCTAATGACTGCATGCGTAGGACTGCAGCTTAATGAAGATCCACCTGACCTCATGTGATCACTTTCTAAGTTAAGGCTAAGTTAGTGCTAAATTAAGTTGAATAATTTAGCGGTTGCAGTTTCTTTTGATGTTGCGATAGCTCGGTATAAAGGTGCGGCGCGGGAGCGTGACGTTGTGGCGCCATCTACATCGCCACCTACGAACTACGCATCATACTGTCGTCACACAAAATCCTGCATCGCTCAAGCAGAATATACCGCGTGGCTAGCATTTATATAACGTCTTGACATCAATTCGTTGGATAGTTGCCCACCAGGCATGACACCCGTCTGGTCATAGGATCTTCCCTTTTCTGTAGAGGATGAGTGAACTTTACACCCTATTCTTCATACTTCTAAATTGCGACTCTAATAGAATAATATCCATGAAAATTTAATGGAAACTGTTTTAACAGAATCGCCTCGCACCGTCGCCGTCGTCGCGTTGCGCTTGTCTGTGAGAGCATTAAATGCTGCGCCATTCGGTCACACGATAAATAAATGAGTTCCGTGTAAAATGTGTCTCAAACACGATACATAAGAGATAATGTATTTTATTTTAATATTGATACGAATCCTAATTTCCTGTTTTTGTTGTAGGTATGAAATATTAAGTTGTTCTTAATTTACTACAATAAAAAAGATGCTTATCGCATTTCAGATAAATGTTCTCCATTCGTTTCTAAATAATAATAATAATAATAACATTTTATTTCAGGTAATAGCCGTTAAATAACCGTTAAAAAAAACGTTTATGTAGGTAAAGTCTACGTAAAATGTTATTTGACATAACATCACGCCTGTAATTCACGAAGAGTTAATGAGAGGTCTACCTATAGTGTAACCACAATAAGCCAGTTATGTTGAAGTCCCATCTGATAGTGGGTGAGCCTATTGCCATCAACCCGGTACAAATCCAGACTCCAGGCTGCCACTGAGAATATCCAGATGGAAAAACTCTATAAAACTTTACCCAACCCGGGTACCGAAACCAGGATCTCATGCTCTGCAGTAGCGCGACCACTAGACCAGCGATATTTGATATAACCTTAAAATTAAATTAAATCCAAAGTGTTTATTCGAGGTCATTGTCATGGCTTCAAAAATCATAAAACGCAACAAGTTGACTAAAATATTTTACTACTCATTCATTGAAGTAACATTTCGTAATACTTTGGAAGTCAAATAAAAATTGATTATCATAGAAATCGTGCATTTCGATCGTAATATTTGTAATCTTTTGAGACATGCGACCGCCCTCGTAAACGACATATTCGAATTAAGAATGCCTTCAACTTTACGTGCGACATTCTTGTGGTTCCGTAGCTATTGTGAACAAGCTTGAGCTGACAGCTCAAGCTCGGGTATAGTTAGGAATAAGTTCTAGGTTCGATTACTGATTATTGCTTGCATTGGCTTCCATTCAAATTTGCGTGATTCTTTCCTTAAAAGTCCATTTCAGACACTAATATATGTACGAGGATCTTCACATGATCTGACCAAGATTATGTCTGGATTTCAAAAGAGACCTCTGAGTTTATTTTGCCATTTTTTCTCAAATAGGAAATGTCAACTCCATCTAGCTTTTATTATAATTATGACGATTTTACGATTCATTTAGGTACAGTATAAACATTACATTTCAAAAACCCCTGAGGTTTCGTCAAGCCTGTATATGTGTGTTCAGCTGAAAAAATAAATGCCTATAGTAATCTTTGATCAATTGTTGTAACTAAAGAAAATTACAAAGAAATTGGTTGAAAAAGAATGATGCACGCCATATTTATTTTTATATTTTTCTAAAGAGATTAAATAATAACGGAACCCGTTACTTGACTCGCACTTAACAGGCTTTTATGTTTATTGTAATAAAATAGGGTTGATTGTCATAAATAGGTTTATTGCAATAGAGCGGTATTTAGTAGCCATAATTAAATTGATAAACAATTGAATGTTGTATTACGGAATTTTTATATTTTTGTCATAAAGTCTGGGAGCGTTCGTTTTTATCATTTATGTGCATTTTTTATGGTATTTTTTTGTTGTTTAATAGGCTTTTATGACTTGCTTTTAGAGATTTAGAGCAGTGCGTGGGTTAAAGACGGAGGACGGTCGGTCAGCTACATAGGTACACTAAATAAAGGATATGAATTAGTTCTGTAATCATTACAGCATTATTACAGTATAATAACATTATTTTGTCAATAATGTATTAAGGATAATTCCGTCGTAGAGAAAAAGTCAGCAAATAAAATCTTGCTGTTCTGTAGGTTGTCACGACGGTTTGAATAATATCAAATCAAATAAATGTATTTTACGAACCCAGGGTAAAGCAGATGTTGTACCCTTTTTTCATAAATAACCTACACTATATACCGTCAGAAGCCATGTAAAATATGAACATAAATCTATACTTCTAATAAATCTGTAGAAGTGAAAATTCTGTACATTGAAAATATCAAAAAAATAAATGGCAGGGGGTTACTAGACCGACACCGAACCCAAAAATGTGATTAAAAAAATTTTTGTCTGTCTGTCTGTCGGTCTGTCTGTCTGTCTGTCTGTCTGTCTGTCTGTCTGTCTGTTTGTTCAGGCATCACGCAAAAACTACCGGTTCGATTACGTTGAAACTTGGTATAATTATTCTTTAATATCCTGGGCACCACACTGGGTACTTTTTATCCCGGAAAAGTACATACAATAAAAAACAAACTTAATTTTGCGGTCCGATCCCTAGACCCGATTACTGCACCAACCGCAAATAATAAGTTTGTCGTAGGTTAAGTCACCCGCAATGGAGTTCATTTTTATTCCTTTTAGTTTTTAGAGTTATTTAGGTTTATTTTTATGTAAGTTGTAGGTATAGATTTTAATTTTAAAGTATAGGTAGTATATTTGATAGTGTACGTAGTGACCGTAGGTTATTTTATAATACTGTTAGGTAGGATTAGTCATTCGTATAGATATTAGTTTTTAGGGATTTTGCTTATTTATTGAGTTTAGATTAGTTATCATCAGAAATAGGTTTATTTAGGTAGGTAGGTATTTAATTTTCTGTTATTGAGTTTTTTTTTAATTAGGTAGGTACTTAGGTAAAGATATCATATAAGTACCCTCTTAATCACCACTAATGAGACACAATTAGTTTTCTATTGTAATTAGCCACAAAGGGCCTGCGAGATAGATGGCATTCTGGGGAAGCACATAGGTACATTTTATCCTGTTAGCACGTTCCCGTGGGATAATTTCCGACATCCACGCGGGCGAAGCCGCGGGCAGAAGCTAGTTACTAATAATTATTAATTATCTATGTTAATATTTTAGTATACAATATCGCAAAAAAATACAGTCATAATTTCATGACATAAGTGAAGGGTATAATTGATATCTGATTAAAAATGTCAGATATCTCCTTGAACTTTCAATTATTTCAATACACTTAACAAACAGGTCGCCATTTAATTAGGCGTCATATCAAACGCGCGCGTGCACAGACAACACTTCTTTAAGCGACGTATTTAGAGCAGTTTGATGACCAGTTATCATGACTGTACTATCAAGATTTACGAGGTGTTACAATGATAGTAGTAGATTGTCAAAACAAAAGAAAGCTCAATTTTTGTTTTTTTCAAAACAAAAACATAAATTTTTTTTGTTTTTTTTTTTTCTGGACAAAACTGATAACATTTATATGCTGAGTACGAGTTTTTGACTACGTTGTGTGTGTTTATTTTATGTATTTATTTTTTGTAATTTGCGTTTTTTGCAGAATAATCCATTTTTCAACCCCCGACGCAAAACGGGGTGTCATAAGTTTCTTTTAGATTACAGATTCGTATCTTATTAGATAGATACCAACATTATAGTAAGTAGGAATGTACTTAACAGTCATGGGGTTTAATATCGAAAAGTACGACACTTAAACAGTATTTTTTTACAAAAATACATACATTTATTTAATTTTCAGACCAGTATTTTGAAGAAAGAAATATACCTTTAAAAATATAAGTTGTTTTTCTACAACATTAACAGTATTTGAAATTTGATATTAATGTTTACTTTTTAATATGCTAGTGATGTGACACTACCGAACATCATTTTATGGTCCCGTCATAAAATTAAGAAAACGGTAATTTCTGTTCAATTTAGTGCTGCCATATAAAAACACTGGTACCATTCAGAACCATAACGTCTTATTTTAGTGGTTATCTCCTACAGAGATCTAGAGGAGGCTACTATAATGCCAATGAAGTAATAATAGCCTATAATACGTATTCATTAATAGTGTTGGCCTATTTCAATAAAGAACTGCACCTATAGTAGTAAAGATTTTAAGATAACGTCGGAGAATTTTATAGATTTTTTTCGTTGACTTTTTTAAATGATGTTTCGAACAAAATGTATTTAATGCTTTTTTAATTAGCGCAATGCACATCAAAGCGTAACCTTGAAGTGCTTATAGTTCAATATTAAAATTATTGGACTAAAAGACAAGACAAGGAATATAAGACAATGGAAAATAAGACAAGATAAAAGTTCCCAATAAAAGGTAGATTTAAGCTTTTAGTTTCTTCACGCTAAGTTTTAGTGGCTCGAAAATTACTTTGACAATCTCATGTTCCTTGCTATTTTTACTGAAGGCATGCTTGACACCAGTTTTTCTGATTTATTTAGTGATAGGAAAAACTACTTAACAACGATAAAATAATTAACTTAAATTAAAAGTATAATCAGCCTGTAATGTTCCCGCTGCTGGGACACAGGCCTCCTTTCTTCGAGTGGGCCGTAATCCACCACGCGGGCCCAGTGCGGTTTGGTAGATGTATCCACTTTTTGGTTCTAAGACATGCCAGTTGTGTTTCCTCACGTTGTTTTCCTTCACCGTTTTGAGAGCAGTGGTGATGAAATGATTTACGCCAAGTAAAGCGCCTGTCGGGGCTCAAACCTACGACCTAAAATTAAATTATATAATTACGATAAAATAGTCAACTTAAATTAAAAATAAAGCAGAAATTCCTAACAAAATTTTTTGTTATGTAATAAAACTACTATTTATATATACGAACAATCATAATGAGAGACGAACTCAACAAACTCATACACATGTCTGGTAAAACAGCAACAACTTATAAATAGTTCGAATATAAGCTCTTATTTGAAATAGTTCATACTCATACATTACAAATATAATGAGCTCTTGGAAGTAGGTGTTAACTCTCAAAACTGAGCATTGATCGTTAACTTAGAATATCAAGTAGGTACCTACACTACCGCTCTTGTTTATTTTATATGAAAATGCTTATGTTTTATATTTCATTTTTAATTTTTTTACGAGAAACTTTTTTAAATGTCGAAATTTTTCGCTGCCAATAAAAAAAGAACCATCCATCCATCCGTTCTATCACGAACATACTCGTAACTAATGTCACTTGGAAAACTGCCATGCTTACTTGGAATCGGGCTGGACACATCTGCCGCATGTCAGACAACCAATGGGCCAAACTTATGACCCAATGGGACCCTTTAAATGGCAAGAGACATCGTGACAGGTCCAGACAAAGATGGCGAGATAAGCTCCAGCTCGCCATCTCTGTCTGGGCCTGGAAGGAGTCCACTTCTTCAACAAGAACTGGCCCTTAGCAGCTTTGAACATAGAGAAGTGAAAATAGAGTAGGGAGGCCTTTTTCCTGTGTGACATCACAGGCTAATAATAATAAAGAAAAAAAAAACGAACGATAAGCACGACAAATCTTTTTTCATTATTTTTCAGAATAAAACGCAAATATCCAAACAAAGAATTACAACCTTCATAATTAAATTAGAATTCAAAGAAAAATTAACAGAACGTCAAGAAGAACTAATCAAAACATATTTAGTATGGAAATTATTGACAGTCATACACATTTACGATCCAGACCATCATAAAAGTACCAACATTCCATTTTACTACAGAAAACTAAAGCTAATATACATACTGACAGAAAAGACGTTTCATAAAAGGCTGCGTCGTAAATAGATATAAAATTAACATGGAATTACAATTTGTAAGTGAGCGCGGGCGACTAACGAACGATCGCAGCAGACTGCGACAAAAATGTCGGGAATGTGTGCTATGGTACTCATTTAGTTCAGTGAAATAATGTAATGTTCTGTTCTTGAATAGAAATGGCTGGTTTATGTTGTACCGTTTATCGGTTAATTAATTTGGTTCCTTATGATTGTGATAGAAGGCGTTCGACCCCGATAGGTGAAAAGTTTTAAAAGTTATTTTGAGAGATCCGGTTCTAAGGACTAAAATAATTTGGTTGTTGAATGAAAGTCAAGTAATTATCTTGACAGTAACTTAAAAAAATATAATAATGTAGGTAAATGACATAAAAAAAAAACATGCTGAAACTGTAATTGGAACAAGATCTCTGCACGCTTTCGATTTTGCGACAATCCGCCATTCTGTCGAACGCAAACGCACGGCTGACTCACCGCCACAAATCTGTATTCTATTATTCAAATTCGAATTTTCATTCCGATCTACTATAATCGGATTTGTAAAAGTCGTGACAATTTAAATGCAATCTTAATAATTTCGTCAATCGATTCTCTACCTTATTACTATAGTTGTAAAGAATGTTAATTATCTGAATGGCTTGTGATTTAGTTACGTCCAATAATCACGTTTTAAGTTGGCTATTTAGCGTTCATTATGGATTCGTGTTGTTTGAATCATGTTTGGACGACTTATTTGGTACAGGTTAGTACTTTGCTCTTTAGATTAATCAGCGATGAGCTGTATAATGTGAAATGGAATATCAATTGCTTTTTGCCGAGTTTAATGGATATTACTTACCGCTACTTTTACTTTTGATTTTTCTTATACATAATTCACAACAGGTTTTTATATCACTATAATAATCTATGTTTGAAACTATAAATAATGATTATGTCAACAATGTAAGCCAAACGAAGTAATTAAGCATTTTCAATATTTTTTATAGTTTTAGGTTTAGTTTTAATTTCGAACTTGATTCTATCCATAAAGATAGTATTATATATGGAAAAAATAGCATCTTTTACTTTCTTTCGCTTCTCAGTAGGAACTGATGATAACCTGACATGATGGTATCACAGATTTACAAATATTTCTCTGAGGCCATTACTACTTGTTTTATCATATTTTTACATCAAAGCATCACAAAGATTTTAGAAATTGATAAGAGACACAAAATCCACTTTATAGTCACATCTGAACAACATATGTTACGTATTATTTGACAGAAAATTAAACAAATGACAATATATTAATTAGACCATTTCCTTTGCTACCTCGCTGGACTTGAACATAAGTTATTAAGTTGATAATCTAGTGTGGCTCAAGTTCCGTGAAACTATGTTTTGGCTTTGTATCTGTAGTTTCTATTTATTATAATATATCCTACGAATTGGATGCTAGACATAATATCATTCGTTTGTTTTTGGAGGTCTATGTCTTCTTGTGAGATGCCTTTTTATTTGTTGAGTCTGATCTTCATTTCAGTTTCTTTCTGGTAAAAGAATATTGTTCACTGCTTGAGAACAATTTCTATATTATTATTTCCGGACAGCAATTGATTGTTGCCGTTTATCATCATTTGCCTAGCCTTTTCCGAACTATGTTGGGGTCGGCTACCAATCTAAACGGATGCAGCTAAATACCACTATTTTACATGGAACGAGTGCCTATATCACCTCCACAACCCAGGATAATATGCCCCTTGGTAAGACGGGTTGTCGACGTTTACATCATATATGCTCACAATAATAATATCATCTACGGTGATCGATGTCTAAACTTTGAAGACCATTCAAGAGATTCAAGAATCTACCTAGCCTACCCTTGACATTACTATTACGTTTTGCAGAATAAATTCAAAACATTGGCGCCATCTAAACCCAGAAAATGATGTCATTCGTACAATTATTAATGGATCAATATTAATATTAGCTCCACAACCTAATCCGCATTTTACTCATAATTAATTTAAATTCTCAATATATCGCATGTCTTAAATAATCTTTTATTAATGATTCTATTCTAAATGTCAATTGATCTAGTTATCAAGAAGAAGAATTTCTATATTGGGTTGTCGAGCCAGTAGCCATTAAGATATTAGGTTACTCACCTATGGAGCTAATATGGTGTTTAATTCCGACGTTAATGTGATCGGTGTCTTCTGATACCGTAATATTTGGAGATTTTAATTTCCTAACCGCTATGGAAATATCTTTAAAGCAATAATCGGAATTGATCACGCTTTATTAGTGTAGCCTAAAGTAGAATTAAATGTAGGTTGCAAAAAATATAGGACAAGAATAAAATACTGGTCAATGCATTATAAGAAGTCAGACATTATATTGTGATATACCGACTAAAGTTTTTATAAGGTGTAAAGTTATTCAAAAATATCCATCATGGACGTACGAAGCGACTTTTTTTTTGGATACTAAAGTATCCTTGGACGGTTAAGTGGTTACATTAATTAATTAATTACTTAAACATCTTATATCGCTACTTGCAGTAATCTTATCTTGTTCTACCCTTGAGTTTCACCGGTAACAAAATCATAATTTTAAAACCGCTTTGATTTTTATCCCCCTCATGTAATGACACAATTTTAATACAGTCATCACCCTAAAATGTCTCTGCATAATCTTTTGATCTAAATTCATACAATTATCCCTACTTATTCAACAATACCGGCTAACATGACCCATCGCGACACTTAACCGGTTTTCATACAAACTTCACCATTGAAGGGTTAAGTACTGTTTTTTGAAAGAATGAAGTCTATTATTCGAATATTACGCCACTTAACAACAATGAGTTACATACCAGAAGTCAATATTTTGTAACTGGTTCAAAAAAGTTGTACTTAATAAATTATTTTTGAGACAATAGTTATGATTTATTACTGTTCATCTTAATGTCATGGATATGGGAAATGTTTTTTTGTTCTTGAGTGTCGATGTTTTGGTTTGCATTGTATTAAAAAGCTGTTTTGATAAAGAAGGGGTATGACCTCTGGAGTGGATGAACTAGTTTTTTGGTACCGCTACTTTATATACTTACATCTACTTTTTTACGCTTTCTTTCAAATTGTTTTCAAAGGTCGTGTTGAAATATATACAGGGTCAAATAAAATTACCTAGCAAAACTCCGTAGACGTAATTGGAGACGTATGAGTAGAGAAAACCCATTTTGTTTTATCGTGTTGAGATATCGATACATTCGCATCTGTGAAGTATACACAAAAAAAAAAAACTTATTTTTGAACTGATATTTTAAGTAATTACACTACCTACGGTTTTTGTCCCCCCAAAACAATTATAAAAACCATTTTTTATTATTTTATCATGTTTAAATAGCGACATCATCACGTCTGCGGAGTTTTGCTAGCTATTTTAAATTGACCACAAGGTTAATTTAAATTAGCCTCCCAAATCCTTCCAGGCATTCATGTATATTTGTATATACATGGATGCCTGGAAGGATTTGGGAAGGATTTTAGTTCAGTGGGAGTACTCATAATCCTATCATAATTATTATTCTTAATACCCAAATCTACTATCAAATTCGTTTATATTAATTAAGATAGATTCTGATATATCAACCACAGACGCTATATTTAACATTATAAATCTATGTATAATATTTATATAAAATATAATTTATATATAAAAAAATACAATAATAATATTATTATGTATATTACTATATTATGCATTTGTAACTAATTATTATACTTAAAATAGTGGTTAAGTGCCAATTTGCATCCTTATAAATGGTGGAACAACTAAATTTGGTGTCGAATATCTTAGACAATGTAACGAAATCTCCAGAATAACGATCATATATTTTATTTTATCGATTTCTAAACACGATTAGAAGAAAGCGTACAAATGACAACATCGATAATATTTTGACTCTCCTGATTGCCTATCCGGTATCGATTTAGTAGTATCGTGTTCCGTTGCAAACGATTTATAAGTCGATTCTTAGCCATAATCGTTTTAGTAGCTTTATTATGGTGTCACATATATTTATTATTATACAGGATAATTTTTTATTCAGTGCGTAAATTTTCACAGGGTGTTCTACCCATGAATATGAACAACTTTCACTATGGGACCATCTCTGAAATCACAAAAAAAAATCAGCTGTTTCTTATAAAAGTTCAATACCTACTCGGCCAAAATGTATGAATCTGCTGATTTTTTTTTCGTGATTTCAGAGATGGTCCCATAGTGAATGTTGTTCATATTCATGGGTAGAACACCCTGTAAAAATTTACGCACTGAATAAAAAATTATCCTGTATTATATTATTTGACTGCATAAACAGGGTTATTAGTAACACTAACAAACCTTGCAGGACTGGATTAATAAAATCATAAACAACAACTTCTGTTCTATGGCTTTTATTTCATCAGATTTAAATCTTTGTTTTTCTCTTTTAAAACCTCATAATTACATATTTCGGATCCGTATGTCACTGACACATTTATATATAGATGTTTTAGCTTTCTGTTCCACGTATAGCGAATGTCAATTTCCCTGTTTGAATGCTCAACAAAAAAAAAAATGACTTTCTATCAATAAAATGATGTTACTTTCCAATACCTGTCACAAAAATTGCATACATGACGTTACATGACGACAAATAAAACTTTTTACCGAATGACATTTAAAATCACAAAGCTACGATTCTTTGAGTTTCAAAAGTGCATGTCCAAACACAAGTGATCCTTGACATGTACTGACTTATCCATTGTTGATATTTTTCATCCAATGTGTTGTTGTGTGAACTCGAACTTATAAGTTTTGATCGGCGTGTGACGGCCATTTGTAACGGTTTGTTTAGCTGATTAGTGTAATTGACGGGTGGGTATCATCTGCTTTTCGTGGTCTAAAAGATGTGGGTGTTATGTCATGCTTTGAGTATTGCGGTTTATGTGGAACGTCAGTTTGAGAAGTTCTCGCAATGAATGATCTATAGTTTTTTTTTTTTACATATATCTGGTTATTGCTATGGTGATTGTGAAGACAACTCATCATCTGCCTAACCTTTTCCCAACTATGTTAGGGTCAGCTTCAAGTCTAACCGGATGCAGCTGAGTACCAGTATTTCACATGGAGCGACTGCCTATCTGACCTCCACAACCCTGTCACTGGGTAATACGAAACCCCTTGGTAAGACTCGTTGTCAGACTTTCGGGCTTCTGACGACCCGTAACGACTGTCAAAGAGCCACGGAAGACAGCTGGGACCAATGGCCTAACGGGCTTTCCGAGGCACGGACGGGCTTTCGTATACAAAGATGGTCACCCATCCACGGATCAACCGCGGCAACCGTAGCTTAACCTGATCGATCGATATGTTCTTATCATTATCTTCATTATCATCGGCAGCCTTGTTCCACCCAATGCTGACTTTAGGCCTCCTCTATTGTGTGCCATGTTTCCCTGGTCTGTGTGGGTCTCATCCAGGTCTTCCTCGTGATTTTTTGTAGGTACTTTTATAACTAATAAGTAAATAAAAGTTCTAATAACTTTTCCATTTTAATTACAACAATAAAGCTACAAAAGTTCCACTGCAATACCGTTTTATGAACCAAAATTCTAATAATATGGTCGTTTTAATGATATGAATATTATTCATAATAAAAATAATCAGTTATTTTTATAAAACAGTATTACGCAAAGTTATGCAAAGTTAGTTAATGATAATCAATAAAGTTTCTTAATTCTTTTGTTATATTTTTATGTTTTTTAACAAGATAGGATCAGTTATTAGCATCATTTTGTATTTTAAATTAATTTATTCTGAAACGATCAAAGTGTTAAATTATTTCATTGATTCAGTCACCTAAATTTAAAATAATTATTGAATAAATCTTTCAACCCGCCCTGGGCCCGCATGTTGGATTACGGCCCACTCCCTGTCACTGAGAGGAGGCCTGTGTCCCAGCAATGGGAACATTATAGGCTAATTATGCTTATTAAATAATATAAACCACAAAGGGACTCTGGCTTGGTGATTTAGAATGCAACTATTAACGAAAACCAACAAAATATATAATTAAAGAAAATCGAACCTAATTTTGTGACAGATGTTTAAAAACAAAACCAACCTCCACTATCATCATCATCACCATTTCAGCCTGGAACCACCCACGGCGGGTTATAAGCCTCTCCTTTTTTCACCCATATTTCCCGGTTCCCTGCGTCCCTCAACCATAAGGCCAATTCTCGTAATTTAAAACGTTCAAAGTCAGTGTCATCTCGGCGACAGACAAATGTCAAAAACTTGTCAAAATGTAGGGAAATTTGAGGTATTCTTGACAGATTGAGACTGAGATCAGACTGTGAACGTTCTTAAAATTACGAGAATTGCCCCTCAGGTATTTCCCGCATCTTTGACGATCGTTAGCCCAACGCATTTGTAGACGGCCCTATATCTATACGGTTACAGTTATCATTAAACCACGCTAAAACCCTTCACTCAATCTTTCCCTTAAATCGAAAATATTAGCAAATTCAACTCTTGCATGTAAAAAAATATCGCATCTCTATGATTTGAACCGTCTATTACGAAACCATCTCAATCTATTCTAAAAATAAAAACTGCACTTACCCAATACGTGTCAGATTCAAAAATTCAAGCACGTATTTCAAGAATTCGGCTCCCTTCACAAGTTTGTAAGTGAAATCTTGACCCGTTGTCGTAATGACATTATAATAGAGCAGAGTGATGATGAGGTCTAATGAGGCTCAGTTTTGAACCGATTGCCGTAATGATATGCTTTGGGCGTGATCTGTTATGCTGGTCAATTTTATTACGGTTTTTTTCCGGTGAGAATATAAGGTAGGTGCTGTGTTTAGTGACTGCGAAGTTGATTTCGTTTGCTAAGTTACATAACATCTTAGGTGTTCGACAACTACAAGACGATCAAAAACATTACTGCCAATACTTGCAATCAATTCTATTTTATTGGAATAAATGCTTTGACTTTGCAAAAAGTTAAAACGGGAATTAACATAAATCTTTACACATAGGATCTTACCTTAAAATAAAGATTAAAAAAAAAATAGGATCTTAAACTTATCTACGTTGGTCCTATTATCAACGTAAGAAGATTCAAGAGAACTCGGAAGAATGCCCAGGATGAAAACATAAGAAATATTTGAGACAGAAAACCACACATACTAAATAACTACAAACCACAAATCCACAACTGAACTAAAAAGCACCCTTACCTCATGCTCCAGTATCGCTCCGATCAGGACCCAACGATAAAAAAGATGTAACCATCAATCCTTTGCCCGAATTTATTTGAGAAACCCAACATAATGGGGTCAGTTGTTCGTAACAATTTATTATTTCGCCCAACAATGGTTCACAAAGGCATTGTTAAAAGTTTACCAACATGTCGCGTGATTAATTCTAGTGGTACGGGTAAGTGCTCCCTTTAAATGTTAGTCTTGAAATCATGGGGTTTGCCAATTAAACGTTTTGTTGACGTTTGAAGTGTTCAAATAGTTTAAGGGCTTGAATGATGAAGTTTTAAATAAATGAGGATCTATTTGAACAAAACACAAGTCATTGAAAGTAAAACAGAAAGTTCTGATTAAAATCATAATGGTGGCAAGAACAGACTCTACGATTTGATGGACCAGATAGTTAATCCACCTTTACAACAAAACCACAATGACCGATGAAAAGCAAAAGTTAACAAAAGAGAAACACACTTAACAATATTATAACAAGTACATGAACCAATTTAAAAGAATTAAACGCAGAATTGAGTCATTACACTTCCTTATCTTGTAACCGAAACACCTCGAACAACACATAATATGTAGACGCACGCACATACAATACACCGTCCATTGAAACATATCAACCGCTTTTTAGATGCTCCACAAAGAAATAATCATAAATAAACATTACCAACGGTACACTTTAGATTGAGTTATATCTCATTGTAACTATTGAATTGATCGTGACTGATTCAAATCTGATACAATTCATTGATTTTATAAAGAGAGTCGACGAGGAAGATGTGATTGATGCTGTACTGTTCAATATGGAAGGTCCGTTCAAGTCTAATGAAATAGTTTTTGTAATGGACTTCTTGAATTGGTCTCGTGGTTTTATTGAATTTATGTCAATGAGCGTTAACGAAACTACTGGATAGTATTTGATTTAATAGCTCTTGTGATTTAATTGTGTATATTTATAGAGAATATTGATTTAGAAGAGGTATCTATAAATACCATTTGGTCTTATTAATGTCGTTAAAAAACAAAAATAATTTGCATTAATAAGGTATAGAAGCTCTGAAGATCATTACATTGATCTCTTATTATTTATATATAATTTTACATAATATAACATCTTCAACTCTCAAAAAAGTACTTTCATCACATTAAATTCAATTCCATCAGGCTCATGTTACAAATTTTTCAAAGAGCATTAAACCGAAGTTTGCTTAAGCCCCGTCAAAAATCTGCATCATTAGTCACTCAAAGAATTTAAACGTCAATTGAACAAAAACAGACGGAGCAAACAAATTGAAAATTCCCACATACGAAGGTGAAAATCCAAGGGCAAATATGGGATCGAATATTATTATAAATGATCTTGTTAAAGTTCAAGCAAATATAGTTCTTAAAGTTGAATATATAGAAACTGATGTAGATTGAAACGAAGCAACTATCGTTAGTGAAGACGGTGTTAAAGTTTACAATCAGAACAAAGTTTTGTGTGATTCAGTAAAAAGGCTATATCCACATGTGTTCTAAGTGATTAATGATGTAACTACTGAACTATTATCACCGACGGAGGAAGCGGGACAATTGTCAATGTAAGATCAGGACAAAAAAGATTGCCATGAGCATAATACTGCTGCAATTTGAAAATTCGAAATAGGATCAGCTTTATTGCAGGGTAGCAAAGGTGGTTTTGCTGCAGCATTTCATCAATTTAATGCAGATTTTGGTAAGAATTGGGTTCTAATAAAAAAGTTGACTAATGATTCTGGTTTGGGATCAAATATTCATGGATTTTTTTCAGCGATCTGACTTGTTTTGTTCCACTTAACGCTTTTTATAGTGAGCATCTGTTGATGACATTCATTTTTTTATTATGTTTGTTTGTGTTTACCGTTGATATCCTTTGTGACGTACGATCTATAGAAATTATGAATAAGAAAGCTTTTATAGAATATTAGGCAACAGTCGTTGCTTATTTACTAGTTTGCACTATCGTATGTTTCCACACTACAACAGACTGTTATTGACTGCTCCAAAATTCATTTAATTTTTACCATTCTACCAAAGATAACAGTAGGTAGCTCAGGAGTCAGGGTTTCAACTAAAATGTAACTCCTTTTTATGTCAATATTTTATTTATCTAGTTTTTTTAATTGTATTACTTATTAAATACATTTTTTTTATATTACCTATATTAAATATAAAAAAAATATAAAAAATAGTAGTACCTACATGACGTACTACAAATTTTTATATTTTTTAATATTTAATCTATAAATTTATCGGGAGCAGGATCTATTATTGTTAGTTCGCATAGTTTTACTTTATTCCTGATAGATTTCCGCACCCTGATTGCGTAACACACTTTCAAACAGAATCTGAATAATTTTGAAGGATATTGCTAATCCATTGCTTCAAAGAATAATAATCCAATGTCAAACAAGTATCTATCTCAGCATTACTATGTATTAGCAGCCCAGTTACCACGATCCCAGATTTAGTACTTCCAGTTATAGGTTCACATTTGTATGATATTTATCGGTGCACTTTTGCACCTACGGGTACGGGTGCACTAACGAACCTGTTGATATCTTACGTAAATAACGCTAGTTTGTATGTCTTTTCTTGTGGATAATCAGATGGGATGGATGGAACTTGCTTGCCTTGATAACTTATGGAGCACGCAAAGGTCTTTGAAGATCTTGTTTAGTTCATTTAATTTAGAATTCCTTTCGTGCTGGGTTGTGATTTAGAAAATGTTGATTGAAATAAAAATATTATCAGCTTCAGTGATCTTCAGAATCTCGATCCTGGAGTATAATCTAGAGAGTATACCCCAGGTTGTCAGACTTAGACGTCCGACAATGAAGAGACCATTAATATAATAATTAGTCCAAAGTCCAAGTAGGTATAATAATATTGTCTATGTCGTCACTACTTTAGGGCTTATCATATAATAATATTGAATAAAATACCAACCGGATAAGCATCTAGCAGCTCTACAAATAGAGCAGATTACAAACACATGCTTACTTTCTAACTAGCCAAAATCAATAACATCAAATCAAAGAACATTATTAGTTTCTCACAGAATTTTGACTCAAAGTACCAGGCGATCATAACCATCACGGAGGCGTAAGCGAAAGTGTGAATAAGTGAGTTTATTAATAAAGCGTACGATATTCTATCGTGCTCTGAATTCGGATTAGGAATTTTATTACGATTGCCACATACATACTAATTTAATCTTGCTTCCCACACGGCTGTTTGGAGGTAGGGAGCCAGGGATTACGATAATTTTCCTAATTTAGACAAAATTGTATTTGGTAGGAATAAAAACTGGTTGATTAAAATCGCATTTCTTCAAGAATACGCTTTTCTATTAAATATGTCTCTAATTTGGTAAATATTTGCTCTATTTTAGTAGTCTTTCTAAACTTTCTAATCACACAAATATAACAGAGGCAGTTAAATTTAGTACTAAAAACATTGTCAGGCTTACAAAATTACATAATATAATTTTCTCCAAGTTTCTGCTTGACCAGATTTTCACTTGTCAATTACTTATGGAATTCAAAACCTTGCACGATCATAATACAACAATCAAATAAATCCACAAACATTACGCAGATTTGACCCAACTCTTATTACCAGAGACACCGAAATCAAAGCAAACACTACCGTTTTAAATGTTGACTACTAAGATTTACGAGCACCCGCCGCATGTAATTGCCCCCTTCTGATTATAGTTACATCTGAATTGATTCATGGCGTTCAACAGCAATAACGTAAGTGGCAGCAGAAGGCCTTTTCTAGTATCGTGCGATAAAGAACTCCCCACAAGTTGTCACATGTTTTCAAAAGATAAAGCTACCGTGACTGAGGAATTTTATCAGAAGCTATGAAAGAAACTCGATACAGAAGGCACAAGATTGAATTTAAGGTGCCCACGAGGAACTTTTATCGCAGCAACTAATTTGTCTCTCACATCAAGTCTTCGGGTTTGTATATAAGTGCGTACATCTAGCGACGCAATAGAGACAGCACTTTCATACTATTGATGTGTGAGACAAATTAGTTGCTGAGACAAAAGTTGCTCGTGGGCGCCCTAATGGGACAAATTTTAAGAAGCGTAATTATTTCCAGCCAGCATTCAATTGTTTTTAGCTAGTTCATAATTATAATATTACAACTCTCTCGCAGAAAGATTTTTACATGTTGTGAAGATTGCTATAAACTTCAAACTCCCTCTGAATTTGCAACCAGTACCATTTTTGAAGTTCCACGTTACCAGAAGGCCAATTTCCGTAATTTCCGCAATCTCACCTCAGCGACAATCAATGTCAAAAACTTGTCAAAAATGTAGGGAGGTCAGAAGTACTTTTGACAGATTGAGATTAAGATCAGAGTGTGAACGTTCTTAAAATTACGAGAAGTTTCCGTCAGCTTTAGTAAATAAACATGTCACCACACACATAACTACTAAAGAAGACATTCACTGCTACTAAAAAGAAAGCTAAAGGCTTGGTTCTACGAGTGTCTGCATGAAGTGTACCTTCTGCATTAACTTTTTTTATGCCAAATACTATCGAAACTAAACGTTACTAAAGCGCCATTTGAATATCTTAACTAGTTAACAAATAGGCTAAAGGTACATTTTAATAAATTTAAAGAAAGTTTTTGGAGATAACGTTTGGTTTGTGTGTGTTATAGTTTTAAACTTGTTGGTACAATATTGGTGGAATTTTGACCTAGAATTGGGAGTTTTTTTTTTTTAAATTGTATGGTAATGAAGCACACCAGTTGAATTTGATATTAGCTGTATAATATAGAAAAGAATACAAATCAAACAGGTAAGCTCTGAAATGCCATAAATCTCTGTATCAAAATCTCTTAAATTATTGGAGATTTATAAAAGCTATTTTAAAATTACAGATATTTTCGACAGAGTAATCACAAAGTACATAAAAATAATTATCAATTGTCTGAGACAGAAATAGAGACTAACGATCATTATTTTATAAATACATAACATTACATAATTATATTTTTATGTCATTATATCCATTTTGTTTGCATCATTTCACATTTAAAAATATTTCAATATTAAAAAAAAGCGGCAACACAAAGACTATAACATTACAAGCATACACAGTAAACATAAATAATTCAGATAAAAAACTCACTAATTAATTCCGAACAAAAGATAAAACGACACCCACTTATACAAAAGACGTTATTACATTATATAATAAATACAAATACTTTAAATAACTATGAATATGGATTTTATAGCAGTTTTTACGACTTGGTGCACAATAATGTTGGTTAACGGACTGTGTCCTATGAATAGCTTAGCTTGACTTTATTGCTTTTGAAACAGTTTTAGCTCATATACTGGAATACTGGTCTGGACATTTTCATGGTGGTCGTACATTTGCATAATTTTCAAGCTTTTAACGGAATTCCTAGCTGTATATTTACTGTGTATTGTTTAAACTATAGGACTTGAAGAAATGTTGTGGTGTAATTTTTTTGCGCTTTGATGTGACTTTTGCTTCTGTATATCTTTAATTAAATTATCGTTGTTATTTGTTTTGTAAAAACTTTTTATTTTTTACTTTTTGTTGTGGCCCACACGAATTCTGATCACGTGCTATGTAAATATTTGTGATAGGAAGTTATTATAACATCATAAACATAGTGTTCACTAAGTGGAAAAATACGTATTATTGAAGCTAACTCAAAAACTACCCAAGCAAAATAAATAAAATTTATATGGGACCACCGCGCAAGGTTCCTACCAAATAAAAATAAAATATTTGCAAAATCAATTTATAATTGACGAAAATATAAATGAACACATATAAAAATACCTATATATATATATATATGTACAGAAACTAATTGAGATCCTCTTTCATTTTTAAGAAGTTGTTTAAAATTAGGCCAGTTTACACTTCACCCAACTCTTAAAACGTAGTAAACGCAAGATTTTACATTTATTAGTCTACTTTTATCGCAATACATTGGAAAAACCTTAAACGACAAGGTGGTTTATCCATCGACATTTCCTATACCATAGTTATTCGTATGTAACAGTAACTACTAAACTAAACTAAAATAAAACCCAACAATTTTATCCGTTCGCCTTCAATGTCAATAAAAGGTATATTCCTAGAGTAAAATAATCTGAAGCGTATCCGATATTATGATTCAGATTACGATCTGAAGTCAAATTGTGTTTATATTGTCGTAAAATTTGCGATATACGTTGCGGTCACAGTTTTTAATGCTGCTCCTATGATGGCAAGAACTGGAAGGTAAATGCCTTATTTAGCAAGTACCGAAGACGTTTAATAGTTTTGAGGTTATAAAATCTATTGCGTATCTATGATTTGTTTGTTTTGTTATGTGATACAATTGCACGTTGTATTGCCTACAATGATGGGGAAATAAAGTTTAATAATATTAATATTAGTACGTGTGGGCTTACAGAAATGTATGATTTTTTTGGTCCCTTTTTTTCATAAGCTTTTGGTGAAATGAAATGCTCATTTCTGTAAGTAGATCTTTTAGGACACTTTTACACGTCAATATTTTTTTATTCAATACTTTAAAACTAGATGGCGCCGGGATTTTATAGCTGACTGGTATGTGAAGTTAGAGAAAAAGTTTTTGTTTTGGTATGATACTTTCATATTTTAGTCTTATGACATACCTACTAATGAAATCTTATAGGTGAAATATTTTTATCAATCAGAATAATTAGAACTTTTTAATGTTTGCTACTTCCTTCTAACAGCTATCATCGTCCTAACACTTTATTAACAAAAAAATAACTAAAGCCGAAACGGAAACATATATTTTTAATCAGCAGAATTCCCAAGCTCTGACAGTACCGTGTCAAATCACATCATTTATCAAACGTTAGCTCCCGGCCTAACATTTAACTGCCACACACGCTGAACAAATTTAACGACACCTTGATTTTGAACCATATGGTACCGGACATGGAGTTGAAAATCCTGTGGTGCTGGAAGCTTTTTTTTCAAAACTATCAGGGTTTGCACAAGTATTGTTTATTGTGAAATTGTCACAGAAGGACAGATGCATCGTAAATACTTATTAATGATTTCGTTGAAGCTTAAGTGGATGTGAAAAATCGTTTTGCGGAGCGAGAAGTGCTGTGTCATTGTGGGTTTTTGTATTTTTTGGGGCTACTTGTTACTGAGTAGAGCTTGGTGAAAGAATTTGTGAGTGAAGACGATACCTGATTCTAAGATTTGAGAGGTAAAAGTGTAAGGAAATTTGAACTTACGGTTATTTACAGTCTTGATCGTTAAAAATCTATATCAATAATAAAGCTGCAGAGTTTGTCTGAACGCTTTAATGTTTAGAACTATCAGTCCGATTTTAAAACATCTTTTTGCATTTTATAGCCCAATTGAGGAAGGCTATAAGCTATTTAAAATCACGCTAAGACCCTTAGGAACCGAGAAAAAAGAAAAAAAATCAGAAAGAAAACGAAGTAAAAGCGCGGGCAGGATGAAAGATGCGAAACGACGAATTTCACACGGACGTCACGAGCAGAAGATAGTGAAATATAAATAACAAAATACCAAGGCAGAGCTGTAAATAACCAAAGAATTAGTTTGGGATTGGAGATGACAAAATTATAAACAAACTAGGTACTTATTATACCTAATGGTACTGCGGATTTCCAGTAATATTAATAAATTGCCACACAGAATTATTAATATTTAATAAAATTATGTTTCGATAATCACAGAATATGCTCAAGCCGTTTTTCAAGATCATAGAATATAAAGTATGATTTTAATAAACACTAAAAATAACTTAGATAAATTAATAGGGGCTTTAGAATCAATATCACACTTTTATACCTAAAAGCATATTTGATGGTTTTGCACTAGATTCTAGTGTTGATAGCCGATCGGCTAGAAACCTTATTTAATTTGAGGGTTCTGTAGTTTAATCTAATATTAGTATACAGCAATCAAGCAAGAATGAGCTGAATTTATGGTTACAGTTTGCGCGTCGATGTCCCTGCCAACTCGTATAGATAGATAGTATATGGGTCTCTTCATACTATCTCCACCATATAAATTACAAAATAAATTCCTTGAATCACCAAAAAGGTCGGATAAGAGTGACACTGGCTGGTGACAGTCACTCTCGTAGAGCGTTGCATCGATGATTGCGCGGCGGCTATCTTCTGATGACAGAAGATGATTTCAGGGAAACCACCGTCGTACAACGTCCACCGACAAACTGCTATATTTCGACAAATCCTGATGATATTGAAGCTGCTGAACCACTAATACGACGACCATTTTTAGTAAAAGCTATCCTGCGCCGTAATGCGTTTTAAATGCGTCTGTAAATTAACAATAATATAGAAATAAATCATCATGTACAAAATAACTAATGACTGAGTCTTTAAATCTACTTGTTTTTCGCAGAAAACATATAATTTCAATCGAATCTAATTACACAGAAACAGGTAAACGGGACCCTGAATTCTAGCGACCACCTAAGCCGCGAGTCGGTTGGTGGCTCAGCAGTTGACGACGGATTAGACACTCGTAAAATGCTCAGAATACGCACTAAGCTTTTAATGCGGCCTTTAGTCACACCGTTCTGTATCATACTGTTATTTAAATTCATATAAACTTGTATAAAATAGGTTTTGAATGTGATATTATTCGTAATTCTAGTTCTAGGATCCATAAAGTTGGTGGATTACTTATCCGAACCCTTGTAATTTAGGTAGGATGCTGGTAGATATACAGTGTGTCCGGAGATGGACTAGCGATATTGTACATACTTAAACATAAACTTACTACTTTTTTTCGACTTTCCCTTTTTTTTCATAAGTTATGGAATCGTGAACACATTGCTTTAATTGCAATGCAGACGGTAGACCATATTATTGCCTTTGGAATAAGCTTATTTTTATCTCAGTATGACTAAAACTTTGATGATTTTTTTTGTACCCGCATAGAAAATATTTCAACAAAAAAAAAAAAAATGGCTGCCACATAGCGGGGAAGTGTATTGGACCCAAGCCTAGAGTGAAATTGTACTTTAAAATAGTTTATATTTAAGTATTTAGAATATCGCTAGTCCATATAATAAGCTTATTTTTATCTCAGTATGACTAAAACTTTGATGATTTTTTTTGTACCCGCATAGAAAATATTTCAACAAAAAAAAAAAAAATGGCTGCCACATAGCGGGGAAGTGTATTGGACCCAAGCCTAGAGTGAAATTGTACTTTAAAATAGTTTATATTTAAGTATTTAGAATATCGCTAGTCCATGTCCGGACACACTGTATAATATCGGAGCTGATTTAAATTACCCAGGAAATAGGTACATTATTCTGGTTGTATATATTAGACTATCTTCTGCCTGCGACTTCGTCCGCGTGTAATTTTGACCCCGACGTACCGCTTCGGGTCCAAGCAACGCTTAAAAAAAAAAACACCCATCAGCGTTATTACTTTGTTTTGTAACTTTTTACTTTTTGCTCGGCTCCTGAGGATCATAGGGTGATGTGAGCTAACCAAGAATATAACTTTCCTCTAGAATTGGGCTATTTTTTAGTAGTTTTAGTAGTTTCATAGGTTAGCGTGTTTAAATAAACAAACACTTCAACTTTGTTATTAGTAGTAGATATTAAATAAACCTACTTACTAAAGTAATCAAATCTTGGCTGAAAGGTTTTTTTTTTTCCTCAAAAACAGATTATAATTTGGTGTAATTCTGAATATAGCTTATTAAAAAAATATATTTGACCCTTGTTTGATCACATGCAACTTGCCCATTACTAATATTGAAAAATCAAAATCTGCAAGTTTTAAAAAACAGTCCATACAAATTACGCCACAGTGTAAGACTAAGCCACAGTAGATCAACAACAGAAATAAAATTAATTTTATACAGTAATCCGGAATCTGGGTTACCACAGACTTTTATTGTAGGACAAATTGACACTAATACAACTGTGGTTGAATGGTAAAATAAATAATTGAACCCACTCAAATTAGAGTAGGGGCAATTAATTGAATTTGTTTTAATTCAATTAGACGTTTTCTCGGTTTTTTATTTATTGGTGTCGGTGGGAAGCGGATGTGGAAATTTATTTTTCATTTCTACTGCTTTAATTATTATTGATGTAACCTTAAAAGCTTTGCATTTTCGTGAGCACAAAATTAAAGCTAAGTACCCGGTCTACGTGACCTTAAAAAAGTGGCTAGGACGGACTGGATGAAGAAGGCGGAGGACATGGTCTTGTGTTCTGCGGCGTTACATGCTGTATTTTTAGGCCAATATTTTTCTTTAATAATGGTAGGACTGACCAGCACCCACATTGTGTAGCACACTATCAATCACAAACACACTAACATGGAATCATTTTGAATGATATAATCTAATCCATTGCTTCATATGTTCGAAAAATTTGTCTGCTCAACAACGTGAATAATGCAATGAATGTTGTTGAACTTTCAATATGAAAGTCATTGCGACTGTTAGTGTATTGTACAATTACCCCGCAGTATGAAGTTTTCCAGTATCTATTCAGCTCTGGTAAGTACGAGGATATAAAAAACTTTTTTGGAAGTTGGTTGTTTTTTTTTTCAAAAAAGTTTTTATTTTTCACTTTTAAGTTGTAATTTTTACCAGTAATTTTGGTTTAAAAACAAAACTACTAAACCGTTTTTGATGACATTTTTATGGGACCATTTGCGAAGTATACCCTTTCCAACAAAAAAAGAATTTTTCAAATCGGTTGGCAAGCGACAGAGTTATGCGCGAACAAACATAAAAAAAAAATACAAACTTCCGAATTGAGAACCTCCTCCTTTTTTAGAAGTCGGTTAAAAAGATCGTAAACATACATCAGTAAGATCAACAAATCACTACGAATCGAGGCATTACTTTGTAACATCTAACACGTAGTACAAATCGTGTGCTAACTAGATCAGTATCAGTCACTCTAAGTTAATTCTAAGTTATAAGTGATGGCAACTTGTAGAATATAAGAGGAACACTAGTCATTTAATGATTATGAAGGAGGATTGATGCAAGAATTTGTTGTCAAAACCTTGCTCTCATAGAATTTCTCTAGTATCGTGACTGACACAAATCTCAGTCGCCACGGGTTGTCAGAAGCCCGAAAATCTGACAACCAGTCTTAACAAGGGTTATCGTATTACCCAGTAACTGGGTTGTGGAGGTCAGATAGGCAGTCGCTCCATGTAAAATACTGGTATTCAGGTGCATTCGGTTAGACCCCAACGTAGTTGGGTAAAGGCTAGGCAGATGTTGATGCTGGTGACCGACACAAATCTTTTAAAGAACTGGAAAAAGTCCAAACAAAAGTTTCGAGAGGGTTAAACCCACTTCCCATATTGCGCAGAAGGCAATTTACTCAGTCACTGCACCAATTTTAATCATGCCTTGATTCTTGTATGAGGGCCAAAAGGTGAACAGAAAAGTACTGTAGTTAATAGAAGAGTCTTTTGAAATAAGAGTAGTTAAGTACCAGTGCCCAGGGTAGACAGCCGCCAACCTTTTTGACGGACTAGTCTATCTTATTGGCATAGCCAATTCTGGACTTCAAGGCGAAAAATTAACAGCATATAAGTGAGTTTCAAAACGGTGAAGGAAAACATCGTGAGGAAACCGGCATGTCCTAGGACCAAAAATTTGAAGACATGTGACATCTACCAACCCGCATTGGGCCCGCGTGGTGGGTTACGGTCCACTCTCTCTCACAGAGAGGAGGCCTGTGTCCCAACAGTGGGAACATTATAAGGCTGATAATGTAAGTGAGTTTCAAAATAAGTCCAATGCTCACTCATCAATAAGTTTATAGCTTAGACCTACAATACTGTGGGTGGTAACGAGCCGATGGATGGAATAGTAATCGCTAGATGCATTTGTATGGGAATTAAGACGCATAGGAGTGTTGACGTCGTGAAGGACTTAATAGGCACCTAATCCATAGGCGCCTGTGATTATGGAGTTTCTAGAGTACATAGAGTACCAACAATTTTATTTATATTCGCCGAAATAATGTATTTCTACGCCAATATAAGGATGATACTTCGTTAGTCTAGTGGTCACAAGCGCTAACTGCTGATCATGATGCCCTGGGTTCGATTCTCAGGCGGGGAAAAGTATTATACGGTTTTTCTTCAGGAATTTCTCATTTGCAGTTGTCGTTCAAGTGATGACAAAAAGGGTGCTGTAAGTAGAATGCTTCTTGAAATATGAATAAAGTCACTTTTGATAAGACTTCTTACAGATATTGTTGCGAAAAAGGGCTTTTAAATGACCCACAAGTTTTCGGTTTTTTATAGACTCTTGGAGGGCTTACGAAACTTTAGATATTTTGGAATGTACAAATGTTGTTTGTTTATTTATGAGTACATAGAAAATACACATAATATTTAAGAAATAGAGCAACACTACTACCCAAGAAACGAACAACGGGTCTACCTTTTATAGCAGAGCTTTTTATATCATAATACCTATTATTTTGCATAACAGCGAATAGCATAAACTTCATTTCGCAGAAAATCGTTTGGTATAAACTTATTTATCATACATTGAAAAGTCATAATTTTGTAAGTCAGAATCATCTTTAGGCATAAACATATCCTTAATAATTATAAAAAGTGGAACAATCATATCGCAGAAATTTCACAGTCAAAATGGTCCTTTGGCATACATTTCATATCGATAGTCATTAAAAGGCTGAACTATCATATCTCAGAATGTTTACAGTTACCAACATGTTTTGGCATACATTTTATATCCATAATAATTGAAAGACTCATCTATAATAGCTAGAATAATTTTGTATTTCTTACCATAATAATAAAATTGATTTAACACAAATTTTTTTTCGCCACAGACTATATTACATGCTTTATTTCCTTGAAAGAAGCATGCAAACAAGCCTGATAAAATTACATGCAAATGAAATTCTGTCATTTTCATATTATGCCGAGTGAAATTGTACCAAATAAACGTTAGCTAAACGAAATTATGCGGAATTTTAACTTTACCAAAGGTTTTCAATTATGCCAAATAAAATTCTGCCATCTTAAAAGTATGCCATTGTAAATTTGGACATATAAGCATTCGGCCAAAAAATAATTATATTAAATAATTTTTTATGCCTTAAAAATATTCGTTTAAAGAAAATTATGCCAAGTGTGTTATGCCAAATAAATTTCGAAGCATCAAGATTCTGCCAGATAGAGGGAACCCATGAACAAGGTCTTGTTCATGGGTTCCCTCTATCTGGCAGAACCAAAAATCGATATCAAATCGAACGGAAACTCGATTCAACACTTTAAACGCTGCATGCATTATTCATAATCACCGATTCCCTTCTCGATTCTTTTCCTTGTGATAAATGACTCGTAATTGTATCCGAGTATCGATGTTTAAAGAAAAATCGCCGAGTCATTTGACCGCGTGTTTTCCTATCGGAACTGCGATCGGTATTACAGGTATAAACGTGTGTATGGTATCGGGTTGTAATTAGATACGTTGTAATTGTGTGCGGATTTTTGATTTGTTTCTTTTTTGAAATGCTGAGGTTTGTTTTTGTTTAGGTCATCAGAGGCTTCGAGTATGGGTCCTAAAGATGCCGTAGGGAGTAATAGTGTTACTATATCTGTGCCCGCGGCTTCGCCCGCGTGGTATGTTGATAAAATAGCCTATGTCCTTCCCCAAGGTTCAATGTATTCCCATACCAAATTTCATCAAAATCCGTAGTGAGTTGAGCTATTGATTTTTTGATTATAAACAGACACTTATTTCAAGTAGGCCGTTAAAAGGCAATTTTGAACGTCACAAATTACAAGAAAATAGAACTGATTCTAGGTGCCCTTTCCAAAAAGTAGTTTTGTATCTTTTTTGGCAATGCAAAGCAATGATGGTAATAGCGTAGCAGACTGTGACTGACAGTGTGCTACGCTATTAGGATGCTGATATCTTACACGTACAAGTCACTCACTCTCTTATGAGTACTGTTCAAATTCCAGCTAGAATAAATACATTTCATTTCTTATATTGTATGTTCAAAAACTGACCGGAACTACCAGATTCCGGTGCAAATAAATACAACAAAAACCGACTCAACACTGCAAATATATCAACTACACACGGAAGCTACTTTCCACTCCGATATCTTACATTGAACTGAGGCTTAACCTTTTCACCAGCGATTTAAAAAGTGCAGCAACATTTAGTTCCTGATTGCCGTGATTCCTTTAAAACAGATCAGCGTGTATTAATTACTGATATGGACAAAAGGCGCCTTAAGAATAACGGGCGCGCCAAACCCATTTACCAATGTCTACCGATATTAAAATCGATTTTCCTGAATCGATCCGACGAGTAATTGTCGGTAATAATCCGAAATACGGAGCGGAGGTGTCGATGTAACGAGATATAGGGCCCGTTACTTGCAATATGCAGGTGGTCGGTGCAGCATCGATATTTTTAAATCGATACGCAATGAATCGATGATTCTGCACAATTTGATCGATCGCGATCGCTTTTTCGGTTGTGTCACGCTGTTCTTTTTTTTTTGTTCGTTTTTTGAATTGAGCGATGATGTTTAATGTATGGATTGGTTTTCGAGTGTTATCGGCCAGTATTCTTGCTACAGATAATGTGTAAAAAGAAAATGGCGGATCTTTATCAACGTTAACATAAATATTGTGCCTTTTTAGAAAGTCAAATCATTTATTTCCAGTTGATCATTAAAAAGCACTTTTGAACGTCAAAATTTACAAGGAAGAATAGAATTGCTTGTAAGTGCCTCTTCCAAAAGATCGTTTCGTGTGGAAAATAATGGACAACAAACTCCACTCTCTTTTAAAAATGGTTTACGATATTAATATGTTGAATAAATTAATTATAAGAAAATATGTTTTTAAGCTAATATTTAGTTACATACTTTCCTGTTTACCTTGTGAAAGAAAACACCTCATTTCAGCAACTCTATTAACATACATCGTCAAACTAAGGGTCAACTGACACTAGCCGTCAAACGCCTATATACCACACCAGCATAACCTGACCCCTCAAAGAGCCATAGACCACTCAGCCACATTAACACAGGTAGATTTCTCTGGTAACTAATACTAAAGCTTATGTTTGTGGAGCAAATTGCGTATCGGCAAATTTACCGAGTCTAGCTTGGTTGTGAGGCTCTATGGTTCTATGGCCAAAAGGCCGTTATGTTCTGTTGGCTTTTCACACAAACGGTTCGCGGGTCGAGCTTTGTACTGGGTAGACGGGCGGTTAAACACTACCTAGAAAGATGAATGACAAAAATGTTGTTTTTACTCGGTGTTAGTCAATGAAAAAGAACAAGCAAACTTATAAAAAATCATTAATAGCTTCATATTTTTTGGAACTGAAATCTGATAAATTGACCTTTTTACTGAAACAAAGTTATTCAAAGTAATTTAAAATATTTTTTCTTTTCTCTTACTATTTTTTTATTCTTGCGTTATTTTATAATTATGAAAAATTTTGAACAATGAAGCTGGGAACAATCCTACTAATATTATAAACGTGAAAGTTTGTATGGATACATGGATAGATGGATGGATGGATGGATGTTTGTTACTCTTTTACGCAAAAACGACTAAACGGATTTGGATGAAATTTGGCACACAGATGGTTTATAATCAAGATCAACTATAGGATACTTTTTATCCCGATATTCCCACGGGATCGAAATTTAAGCGGGTGAAACCACTTGGCGCAACTAGTACATAATAAATCTTACTGGAGAATTCAGCACAACACAATCTAATAAGACAATACCAATTTCATTATCAAACTATTCCAATTTAACAAAATACAAACGTTTTAAAATAATAAAAAAAAACAAAAACCCGCCAGTCTGTCTACAAACAATTTGAATAAAGAACGCGCCTCAACAAACATTGCTTATTGCTGCCTTCGTGTTGACGAACTACAAGCTTCGCGACCATTATAACTAGACCCACGATGACCACTTCACACACCCATTTTCCTATGAAAACTTTCCAGTGAAAGGGACAAGAGAGGTCTTACTAGACTGGTCGCCAACTTTACATGTGTTAGCTTTTTAGAAATGGGATCGTAAGGTTGCGTTCATTGTTTGACAAGCTATTACGAACGTTTGAAATTAGAATAATAAATGTTTCTTTGGAGTTCCAATATTTTTACTGCAGACTTTCAATTGGTGTGTTTCGCGCTTAATTTGAGTTGTTGCATGAATGAATTTCTGAGTGTTTTTATTTACCTCAATATTAACGTATTTGATATGTGAATGTTGATCTACTAAATTAGATTCCGGTTATCTAAAGGTAAGTATTTTGACAACATTTTGGGTCTGTGAAATATAAATAGACTAAAGTTCGTTTTTTAAACCCAGATACTAATTTGACAGCTGTAATGTCAAATTTCTATACTAAAAAAACGTAAACACAAAAGACTAAAATTTCTAAAGTATCTGGGAAACGAACTTCTAATAGTGGTATTTGGGCTCTGATTAGATTGTCAGCGAAATTTGTTTTAAAAGTATACCAACTAGGTGACGCCTATACATTATGATGACTTGATTCCCGTTGGCAACAAAAATACCAGACTATTATTGTCGCACTGCAGAGCAAAAGCCTCCTCTCATACAGAGAAGGTACGAGCATACAACACCACGCTTGCTGAAGACGGGTTGGCGGTGTCAGACAATAACAACAACCACAAAACAACTGTCAATAACATTTATAGAAAAAAAAAAGTTTCGTTTGTGAATAACTTTAATCTGGAACAGTATTTTTTTTAAGAACGAGAGACATGTTATTAGAAAAACGTTATTAGTGTGATCCGTTACGTTTCTACAACATGACGCAACACGCTCTTAATTAACATCACCACACAACGAAACACCAAAAATAATAATCAGCTTATTGTTATCAAAAACCTCTAAAAGCACCGCATGGAACCACATTTACATAACTAAAGGTTACTTAAAAATATGAACAAACATCTCCACACAAAAGTTCAAGAGATCAAATGTCATTATTTAACATTATAATTTAATTAAGCATGTAATTGACAGGTCTAATAATTAATCTATGACCCGCTAAATTGGTGAAGCGGACTTCGTAAACTATTGGTAATGTTTGGGCTTATGTAATTAAAGTTAAGTGTTAATTATTTGGCAGAGATTATTGTATTTACATTCTGCATGTGCATGCATTGTCATCACATTTCGATAATCTTACTGGATAAACCGTATTTACAGGATGGCAGGGACATCGACACACAAACTGAAACCATGAATTCAGCACATGATTCTAGACTGCCTCGGGTAGAAACTTCTCATAGGTTATCAAAAAAAAAACTGCTGTTTTTTATAGAGAAACTACTGCACTACTTACGCGGTCAAAATGTATGGAACAGCAATGTTTTTTTAATTACCGACGAAAAATTTCAACGCAGAAGGGTTCAGAATCATGTACTGAATCCATGGTAACCGATTGTGCGTCGATTTCCCTGCCACCCTGTATTCTTATACGAATGTTCGGGAGCTAAATGCTGGAAAAACAGCATAAGGCATTGATAAAGCATTATTTAATAGCACTTATTGTTTTTGTCGCTTAAAATTTTAGTCAGTCCAGTTTTTTATGTGTAAGCCTGCACTCTTGCAGGCTTACGCATAAAAATAATTAAATATCATTTTTAACCGACTTCTAAAAAAGGAGGAGGTTCTCAATTCGGATGTTTGTATTTTTTTTTTATGTTTGTTCGCGCGTAACTCTGTCGCTTGCCAACCGATTTGAAAAATTATTTTTTGGTTGGAAAGGGTATACTTCTCAAATGGTCCCATAGAAATTTCATCAAAAACGGTTCGATAGTTTGGTTTTTAAACCAAAATTACTGGTAAAAATTACAACTTAAAAGTGAAAAATAAAAACTTTTTTGCAAAAAAAAAACAACCGACTTCCAAAAACTACACTACAAAGTGTAAAATAACTTTAATTTCGGAAGTCGGTGGCAAACAACAAAAATGCGAACCCAACGACACCGACTTCCGAAATTAAAGTTATTTTACACTTTGTAGTGTCGTTTTTGGAAGTCGGTTGTTTTTTTTGCAAAAAAGTTTTTATCGAAATAGATCGACTATTGCAAGATCGATCTGTCAAATCTAACGCGATTAAAGACTTGGAGATGTTGATAGCAAATAGATCCCTACTCGTATTAATACCTCAGCTCCCAGTACAAATCAATCAAAAGCCAGGAACTTCCCATTCAATCCCAAATTACACCTGTCTTAATGAATTGTCCGACTATCATCTTCAAGTATTATAATTGACAGGCCCAATAATTATTTCATGAGTTGGCAAAATTGCTTGAACGAATTATTGCGAATATAATTGCTCTTTCATAATCACGTCATCATTGTTATGTTGTGGTTCATCATCGTTGTAGGTAGGGTACAGGTCCTTTTTAGGGTTCCGTACCCAAAGGGTAAAAACGGGACCCTATTACCAAGACTTCGCTGTCTATTCGTCCGTCTGTCCGTCCGTCTGTCTGTCACCAGGCTGTATCTCAAGAACCGCGATAGCTAGTTGATATTTTCACAAATTATGTATTTCTGTTCCAGCTATAATAACAAACAGTAAAAACAAAATAACATAAATATTTAAGAGGACCCATACAACAGACGTGATTTTTATAGATAATGGTACGCAACCCTTCGTGCGCGAGTCCGACTCGCACTTGGCCGGTTTTTTCTTTAGTTGTGATTTTTGTTACTGGCTGTTGCTAGGGGTTCCACGTTTAACTGCAGGGTAATTGCATAACAAACTATCAGTAGTCATTTTGACAGTTCAACAACATTCATTGCGTTATTTACGTTGCTGAATAAACACATTTTTCGAACATATGAAGCAATGGATTAGCAGTATGCTTCAAAATTATTCAAATTAAGATTGATATGTTACGCAATAAGGGTGCTGAATCTTTTGTATTGGCGATTGTCATTTATTTTTCAGCGGGATAGTCTTTATCTGGCCTTTTATAAACATCATTGATACTGCGTCCACTCGCCCTTTCTAGCTCATTTTCTTTACTTCCGGAGTTGTCTTAATAATTAGCGTGTTTTTTCTTTTTTTTCTCAGCGGTCCTCGTTTGTTATTAGTTACAATTCGATAGCTAAATACTTGATGACCGATCACCAGATGTAGGTTACGGAAATCCGCTGGATGCGAAAAGTGTAGGACGGGTTTTTGTGGCGACGCTTGGTGAAGGCTTATGTCCAGCAATGAACGTCTTTCGGCTGAAAATGATGATGATGATAGTAATGTTTGGTTTAATCTATATATATCAAAATGAATCCCTATTTCCCTTGGTCACGTCATAACTCGAGAACGACTTTACCGATTTCATCCATCTTTTTTTAAAAGTTTTCTGATACTTTGTAGAAGGTTCCTACGGATTTTTTTTTAAAGTTGCTTCACGCAGACGAAGTCGCGGGCAGAAGCTAGTGATAAATAATTTATTTTCTGTAAGTAGGTTTACACAAACACTTGGACACGTGAATTATATTTCAAAAACAAGATGAGGTCGGCTTTTCCTATCTGACTATTCTGAGAAGAAAGGCCGAAACAAACTCAGAGGTCACAGTCTCTTCTAAAGTCTAGACATAATCTTGGTCAGATCATGTGAAGAACATTTGACCACAAGAAGGTTTAGATATGAACAGACTAGTTAGGAGAAGGTTAAGTTGAATAATTCTTTGTAACTACGTAAAGCAAAACGTCATGAATTTACTGTTACTTCTACTAACACTATGTATTAAGCATTAATAATAATAATAATAATATCCCTGGACATTTCACACAGCGCCATCTAGTCCCAAGCTAAGCAACCTAATGCTTGTGTTATGGTAACAAGATGGCTGATAAACTACTTATATACATTTTATACTTATATACATTACTTTAGTCTTAACAATATCGTAAACACTTATATCAGTTTTATTACGAAATAAATACTGAATATTCAAAGTAATAATGACCACTTAAGTTTCAATATTCATTAGGTCTCAAGTTATTTACATTAAATTATGGCTTTACATTGTCGATATATCTTGTGTTCGTATAACCTTGTGAACACTTGTATGAAAGATAATATTGTTCATTATAATGCATTGTTGGTTGGTTATTAAGTTTTCATTTTAGAATTAGCGACTCTACTTTCTTCAGTTAATATACACCTGTCTTTAACGGTCAGATCTTGTCATCAAGTTTTACTACCTTTAGATAAAAGTCCTCCAGACCGTATTTTGGCCACGGCGGCCAAAATCAACGGAGTCTAGCCTTCGGCACGGGAGATATTATAGTGCACAAGTGTGCACGCAGACACAATCAACGGAGTCTAGCCTTCGGCGCGGGAGATGCACAAGTGTGTGCGCAGACACAAGTGCACAAGTGTGCACGCAGACACAAGTGCACAAGTGTGCACGCAGAAACAAGTGCACTCTCTCATAGTCCGATGGGACGGCAGTCCGATACCACACAACACCTTCACCTTAACCTTCAGATACTGTGATGATGGCTGTCAATAATTATGATGGTGTTAAAAAACTGATCTGTTGAAAGACTTTCTCAATTTGAAATGTTTTTATTTTTTAGTTTGGCTTCATTATATTTTTTATCCTTAATTTATTTTCCTTTCGTTTAAGTGTTATTTTGGCTAATGTATGTATGTATTGGGTATGTTCCCTAAAGGTTCATTAGAAAACCAGCGGCAGACAGCATCTGTCTGGCATTAATGCTGAAATGAACCTTTTTGGCGCAGCCGTAAGGCACACACTATTGTAGTTAAAACATTATTTTCACTTTTTTATTTTGTGTTTCCCGAACTGTGTCCAAATAAACGTTATTCATTCTATCTTTTCTTTCTGATAAATTGTCAAAAACAGTTTACCTAGCTAATTTTTTCCATTAGTTTACCTTCCATAAAATCTTTTAAAATCAAACCTATACAATCATTTTGTTCGTCTCTGATTCAACAGGTTTACGATTTTACGCTTAATGACTCAACATCGCAACCGCACTTTAAACTATACCGCCCATCATGTATCCCTCAGGGTAAACCTACGAATTGAAGGATTTAATATCGATTAATCAAGAATCGAGTATTCGGTTAATTAATAATTATGTCGTTGATTTGATATAATACCTTTTGAATATCCATTAAGGCTTCTGTAACAAGCTATATTTTACGTCGATGTCTCCTTTCGCCTGAAGCATTGATCGTTGACATCAACGATCGACTAGCTAGATTGGGTACACAATACTTAGAAATACAGGATTCTGAACTCAATTACAAAGTGATACAGTTAAATTTAGAGTGGGACGTTTTGACAGCTGGATAACCATGACGAATCTCATAATATACCGACGTTACCATTATTAATAATAATTAAAATAAATTTTCAATAACGTCTATAAATTAAAAAGGGCGACTTTCGCTTATTAATCGTTTTCGTTCGTGACCAATCGGTCGGGTTCGTGAAACGTCGGGCGTTTCCGCCGCCCGTCGTCTTCCTTCAGGCGCTGCCATGGGTTTTGATTAATGGAGTTCCGTATCCAAAAATTTGGTCTGCTTTTTTTAATCTTTACCCTGGAGGTGCTTGAACTCTTTTTAGGGTAGCCGGTGGTAATTAGTGGTTATTGAATATAAAGTTTTGACAGGTTTTTGAGGGGTTAATTGCATTGTTTCTTTTGATCTGAAGTTAATCTATTTTCTTATTTATGTTCCACGTTGGAGTGTTAAAATGTGGGTTCTTGATACGTTGAGATGCAGGCTGTGGGTAATTTAATTGATACTTTAGGTTGCGTTTTTTATGTTGTTGTAAGTGATTTATTTCTCTTGTCTATCTTATCCCAACAGATATTTTGTAAAACAATTCATTACTGATCTAAATTTTGGTCTTGACTGAATTTTTTGAACAAATCTTGCGCAGATATAGGCACGACAATGATAAGTGATTCTGTTGAAAGTTCTAAACTCATTATTGTAAATTAAAGAAGGGCCAGTTACAAAATATCGCACTTTAAACTAATAATATTAAATCATTGTCTTAATACTCATAGCAATATCTCCGGTATTTAATTAATAAAACCAATCAACCACAGATAACAAATGTTAAATTCCTTAATAAAGATAAATTAAAATACGAATAAAAAAACAAGTGTTAGATTTAATCAGAAAAAAAAAACGTTTTAAACTCTATTTGCAATGTGATACCTATTAATAAAAAACAAAACAAAAACGATTAGTCAACATCAGTCAAAACTGTCATTAACATTTGAACCTTCAAAATTGCAATCATCAACGGGAGCGAAATTCTAAAATGAACCATTATCATGCGAATATTTCTGGAAGCAAAAACCAACACGATACACACCTTCAATAACCTTTAATGTGTAAACAACAAAGTTCAATACAGCCTTCTCCAACAGCAAAACAATTTGTAACGGACAAGACAATATTTCACAAAACTGGTGCATAAAATCCGTCTTCGCTTATTGGGCGTTGACCTCATATTTTAACGGTCCCAATATTATTTAAGAAAAGAATTCCTAATCAGCCAGTGTTTTCGTCAATTTTAGCGTAAATTTTTGTCTTTGAAAACAATACGTTACGCTGTGTGTAAAGTGGCTTCGCGTTAGAATTCAGAGCGTGTAAATTTTTCTTAGATTCTTTTCGCTTCTGTTTGACCGTGGAAAACTGTAACATGTGGGATGTTTTTCTAATATTTTGACGTTTCATCTTCTGTGACAAGCGAGGTCACTGACTTTGCTGCTGTGGAAATATGCTACTATTTTGTTACCAAATAGAAAACTACGATAGGTATATGAAAGAAAGAAAATAGGTTTATTTGTCACAGAAACACGTGCATACAAAAAGATAATTAATTCTAATAATAAGGAAAAATAAAACAAAATATATCTATGATCACGAGCACAAAGCAGAAATCGTCGACAGCTGCATGTCATGACTGCGACAAGAAGGCTTCCACTCAGCATGATGCTGTGCTATACTGCTGTGCTACACAGAACAGAGCTGACTATCAGTGGTTACCCGATATGGGTATATAATAATAATAATATCCCTGGACATTTCACACAGCGCCATCTAGTCCCAAGCTAAGCAACCTAATGCTTGTGTTATGGTAACAAGATGGCTGATAAACTACTTATATACATTTTTTTTTTTGTAAATACATACATATTATAGATAGAAAAACACCCAGACTCGGAACAAATACATGTAGGTCATACAAATATTTGTTCCGTGCGGGAATCGAACCCGCGACACGCGGCGCAGCAGTCAATCGCTTAACCACTGCGCCAACCAATATTAACCAATATGCCTTTACAGTAAACTATATGGATCACTTAATATAATGTCCTGCGTGTCCTGTCAACTGCACGTTACAGGAACTGATGGACGGTAGTGATGGCGCTAAAAACGTAGCAGAATTCTGGGAAGTAAATGGACCCGCATTTAGATTGTCATCGACACGCTAAGAAGAAGAGTATATGGATTGACTTTTGGAGAAAATGGGTCAACATGCTGTGTTCCCTTTCACTGTTCCGTTTTACTAATTCTTGCATCGTGCTTTGCTTACTAGAGCAAGAACTTCGAAAAAAATCCTTAGTAATTTTATTAAAAAAAAATTAGGTAGGTATATTGATGCCGATTGGTTGAGACATTGATTTTGTTCGCAAGTGTGAAAAAACGGATACAAATGACCATTATTCTGCATTTAAAAATACTACTACCGTAAACCATACACTACACGAACCCATTCCGGAACGTTACAATCGCGGCCGAAAATATCAGCATACATTTTGCACATCAACGTATCCAATTAAAACTGTCTCGCGCCCTTCAGCCGTACACTGCGAGCTCAACAAACTGACGCACAAAATTAATTTAAAATATTAAACAAACACAGTTAGTTCTTTTTCCCGTAACAAGGTTGTAATACACCTCATTGATTCCTTTAAGAAAAAATCTTTTTATTCGCTTGTAATAAGGTATGTAATTACGTTTTGATAGGTCTCAGGTCTCGAGGCGTGGTAATATTTAGCTGTCAGCACTTTCCCCTGTGACTTCGGATATATTCGGGTTGCCTCGTGAGGTATTCGTTAATTTGGATAAACCTTTTTATTTGCGATTGTTTTTACTGTTGCCAAGCGGATCGGCATTTTCAGAACAATTATTTGTAATTACATTTTAAGGTGTTGTGTTGTAATTTGTTTTCTGTTTACAATATGGAGCTGTTGTTGATTTATTTCAATGTTTATTTAAATTGGAATGGTGGAAAAGAAAGCTTTTTTTCTTAGTTACTGCGGGTTTCGCCCTGTTTAAGTTAATTATTTGTGTTATCTGAGGTCTGATCATTCAGCTTTATAAAATTTTTATTTATGAGGCTCTTTCTAAATAGTTACATATACTTATTTTATTAAAAAACTTAGACCAATCAAACATGGTAATTTTTTAAATTATTTATGTTTTTTAATTTTGTAATAACGTTCATATTGGTGCAATACCGTTACTGAGATTGTTATTAATTATATTAACATCGACAATATGTAAAAATAATCTGCATATTCATGAAGAATTCCTTGTAAGCCACAGAAACGTACTAATTATTTAACGACAGCTGACATTTAGTAAAATGAAGTTTACCCACTTAATTTGTGAGCATCTAAAATATGGATGTGACCTGAATAGGTACATAATTATTCTTATTTATTGAAGATATAAATTTATTGTTTCTGTCACATATTTTAGTGGTCGAAATAATTGTGAGACATTTCTGATTTTTATTTATGAGTAGATCGGTTAGTTATTTTTGTCTAAATGTCAAAACTCATTAATTATGCTTAATGGATGAGTCGGAAGCGAGTATTTGAATGATTTACTTGTGAATATTTAAAGATCTAGTTTTGATTCAAAAACAACAAATGTTAATCAAAATTGAACTATTTTACGATGAAAATCATTTAATAACAGCTTTTAAACAAGCAGATGTGTGCGTACACTTTTTCACAATTCGTAAATGACTGATGAGGAGACTATCCAAAAACAATTATGCTTTTGCACTCACCCATTAAATCTGTCCCCCACTGTTAACAACCACTCAATTACTGATAACAATCGTTATTACACGATTTAATTTATTTCACTCGAAAATTGAGGTAACAAGTTTATAAAAACATCCTTTTATGACGAAAAGCAACAAGAAATTCATTAAAAACTTGATGAAAATTGGTTTAATTGGTGCCAGGTTATTTATTTTACGTGAAACTGCTTGATTGAGTTGTCGCCGCCCTGTCGTTTTTATTACAAAAATTATCAAGGCATCACATAAATTGCACTATTAATTGTTACGTAGATGAGGGCGTGGTGAAAGGTTCATTTTGAATTATTAACTGGATATTACCATTAAAGGAATCGGAAGAAAAATGGTGGTGTTTAAAAGGTGGAAGAAGTGGGTTATATTTTTTGCACGGAGTTGTAAGTGGCAGACGATCATTCAATGGAATTTTATCACCCATGTGAAATTAAATATATTTTAACTAAATATATTTAATTTCACATGGGTGATAACTTAATGACAGAAAAAATACCAGGACTGCCTCGTTGGTCTATTAGTCGCAAGCGCTACTGCTTAGCATGAGGTCCTGGGTTCGATTTCCGGGTCGGGTAAAGAGATTTTGGGATTTCCGTTTGGAATTTCTCGGTAGCAGCCCGGAGCCCGGATTTGTACCCGGTTGGACATAACTTGACTTAAACATAACTGTACTGTACTAAGGTACACCTTCGCCTAACCCTTCTGGAATAGAGAAGGGCAATTCTCGTAATTTTAATAACGTTCAAAGTCTCATTTTAGTCTCCAATCTGTCAAAAACTCCTCCAATTTCCCCATATTTTTGACAATTTTTTGACATTGGTTGTCGCTGAGATGAGATTGCGACTAAAAACGAGTATTGAACGTTTTTAATTACGGGACGGTGTATGTAGTAAACTTACCAAAACCTGCTTTCTCTAACTATGCAAACACGGACCTCATACGAGGAAAATACGATACTTAGTCTGATTCCAGCTGTGCTTCAAGGAAATGTAACGAAACCAGAAAATCTGTATCAAAGACTACTCATTCACTAAGGCAAGCAATTTGCTACAAAAACCTCCTTTCATGTTCCCGCACTATCTCATAAAATTAACTTCCAAACCAAAAAAACTTCACTCAACTTTTCCTGGTACAACTCTAATTAGTATTTCCTAAGGCATTTTACCTTTTTAGGGTTCCGTAGGAGCGTAATTTATGCTTCACGTCAGCTTGTAGACATATTGTCGCAGGACGGCTGGATTGATTGATGGGTATTAGTGGTTCAGTAGGTTTTTTCTAAGGCTATGGCGGAAAAACTTGATCGGTATTGATATTATTGTATGTGGTAAGGTTGTGCGCGCATTATACGATTGGCGATATGGTTTTTTTTTTGTGTCGTGTTTGTCGGGTTGGTTTTTTGCTTTATAGTTGACTGAAAGATAAAGCTTTTTATTCTTTTTGTAAACATGGGTAGAAATAAGTCTTAGTCATGTTAGAAACACTACGTAGATATTAGAAAAGGGATAAACCAAAACAGCTCGTCCATTTTTTTAAATGCATTGTCTGTCAATTGAAAACTATTTGAAAAAAGTAGTCATCATCATCATCATCATCTGCCTAGCCTTTTCCCAACTGTGTTGGGGCCGGCTTCCAGTCTAACCGGATGCAGCTGAATACCAGTATTAGTATGTTATGTAATTTCCAGCTGCAAATGATTATTCTACAGAGTGGCAGGGACATCGACATTCAAACTGTACCATAAATTCTGCACATAATTTTAGACACAAATAGATTATCTATTATTAAAAAAAAATCAGTGGTTTCATAGAGAAATTAACTACCTACGCGGTAAAAATGTTCCTTGCATTTTGACCGCGTAGGCATTTTATTTTAATAATAGTTTCAACACAGAGGATTCAGAATCATGTACTGAATCCCTTGTAACAGGTTACGCGTGAATCTCCCTGCCACCCTGTATAGTCTCCGCATTCAACTACATAGTCTAACGATTAATAAAGCAATACATCTTCAAAGCAAACCGTGATTCAAACTAAGGTAATTACGACATTACCACATTTTCTGACGTAGCAACACTATTACTTAGCAATACAGCACCAACATTACACAAACTGTTAACTTCTTCATCGACAGAAAACACTGCAGTTAACATAACACTGATTATTAATTCCCTCCATAATCTTTTACACTGCCATAAAAACTGTCATCAATTATGAAATCAGAAGTGATCAAGTCTTAGGGCTATCGCAAGTGCGCGCCTAGCCTTACTAGTGTAATATAATCGCTTTTTAATCGTTGCATTAAGTGGGCTGTAAGGAACTCTGGGATGCCTTTTTTGGAGGGCTAAAGCAACAAAAAAATAAGCCACAGTAGACCCAGTTCTGAGTGGCTCGTGGCTAATGTGACCGCAGCAAATCGATCAATCTGTGCGATTGAAAAACGCTATTGCGGTCAAGTCAGAATTGATGGGCGTTCTTTACAGGGTTGTTACTCAAAGCCGACTTTAAGTTGGTCTTGATTTTATCTTTTTCTACATCAACTGCACGCGTGAGTGTGTATACATTATTTTTCATAATTAAAAGAAAAATAAAAGAAAATAAGTATATTTGGCCCAGGTTAATTAAGGCATACAATATTCACAAAAAATAAAAAGAAAAAACTGAAAAAAAAAACTTGAAATAGCATTGTTATTGTTATAGTTCATTGCACTGCATACATTCAGTTGACACTAAAGTTGTAATAAATAGTGTCAACTGAATGTATGCAGTGCAATGTGATTTTTGTTTATCCAATAAATTATTTATTAATATTATTATTATTGTGTGCCTTACGGCTGCGCCAAATAGGCCCAGTTCAGCATAAATTTCAGACACATAATGCCAATGCTAACTCTGACAGATTCACTAGGATTGAACTTTTTTGATTATTTTTGATTTGATTGAATTGTAGGTAGAAAATGAGTATCAATAGAAACTCTGCCCAAAGTATTGGAAGCAGTTTTCTCCCAAAAGCACCAGTTTTCAGTCCTATCATCATTTCAGCCGAAAGACGTCCACTGTTGAAGATAGGCCACCCCAAGCACCTCCACTTCGACCGGTTCTGTGCTTCCCGTATCCAGCGGGCTCCTGCGGCCTTCACAAGGTCATGGGTCCAGTCAAGGTTTCAGTCCTCTAAGACAAAATATTTCTATTTTATTAGACCTTCTGCTAACAATATTTTTCTGGTGTCAACGCGCACCTCCTATTTGGGAGCGATACATGATACAGATCGATTTTATTTCATCTTATTTGTTTCAGTATTTTAAGCGAATGCACATAATGATACAGACTTTAATATAGCGACTCTATAATGTATCTTGCTCCAGAAATGGGATGGGATGGGATGTCAGGTGACCGACAATAGGTGCTTTAGCATTTTTAAAGCTATATACAGGGGTAAAAGTAATTAATGTTCAGTTGTGTATTAAGTAGACAAGTTGCAAGTATCGGTAAATACGATTCTTATCATTATTTATAATGTTAGTGTTGCTCCATGTAAAATACTGGTATTCAGCTGCATCCGGTTAGACTAGAAGCTGACCCCAACATAGTTGACCTAGAACTAGATAATTTACTAACTTATTACTTACTTCTTTCTTTCTTTCTTACTTATTTCTTCTTTTCTTCTTTTTACTTACTTTCTTTCTTTCTTACTTCTTTATTTACTTTTTTTTCGTTTTTTTTTATTTATTTTTTTAGTTAGTTAGTTGAACTTGATAATTTTATAGTTTTGATTTAAAGTAGCTTCTAGACTAGGCTAAATTCATTGAAGTATTCAAATGTCATCATGGGTAGCCAAGCCTCAAAACTTTAATAACCAATTTATAGATGGGTCAAAATAAATTAAATTCAATATCATGCTGTTATTACCCTCACATTTCCTCTCTTCTTGGAATACCCCAAATACTCATAAATACCAGTAAAAAATTCCCAGAATATACACGACTCACCATTGCCAAAACCTCGTGCAATAAATCAACAGAAATTCGTTTAACACTATCTAGATATCGTGTTGGATTCTTAATTATTGTGCTCGAAGTTCACCAAATACGTGAATATGCGAAGTAGCTGCGTATCGGATCGACACGCCTTGCGCTGGCGCATGATATATTGTGGCAATCGGACTCGAATTTAGGTCTGATATCGACAGGTGGTAAAATATTTGTCAGTATTTACCGTGGTTTCTTTGATTTGTATAAATAAGTGGTTCTGGGTTGGACAAGGATCTATTTGGGTGATATTCTGTATCAGTTAGATTGCCTATATAGATGTTAATTTCTAAGTTATGACTTTATAGGCATTATAGGCTTTATAAGCACTTTATGGCTGTTTTATCCATCGATTTTATCGCTTACTTTCGCTTTTTAGTCTCGTATCTGATCAGTTTTATAGTAGGTACGAGTACGTCATAATTATTATGGGTGACCATCTTCGCTTACCGAGACACGGAAAGCATGTTAAGTCGTTGGTCCCGGCTGTCATTCGTGGATCTTTGGCTGTCGTTACGGGTAGTCAGAAGACCGAAAGTCTGACAACCAGTCTTACCAAGAGGTATCGTATTACCCAATAAATGGGTTGTGGAGGTCGGATAGGCAGTTGCTCCATGTAAAATACTGGTATTCAGCTGCGTCCGGTTAGACTGGAAGCCGACCCTAAGGTTGTTGGGAAAAGGCTAGGCAGATGATAAATTACGTATGCGTCTCAAACGAGTAGTTAGTTAAACAGAAACTGGAAAACTGGAAGCCGACCCCAACATAGTTGGGAAAAGGCTACACATCATATTCATTTAACTTGATAATTTTATAGTTTTGATTTAAAGTCGCTTCACAAAATAATCTCAAGCTACTGAGCAAATAATTTACGCCTTTATTTTTAAACGTTGTTTAAAATTAAGAGACGTTTAAACGTCAAAAATGTATGGTTAAACAGTAGCCAATCATTTCTAGACTTTATGCAACATTTATAAAGAAACACAAGCCTACAACAAGGACTTCTCTCAGGTTGGTGTATTTAACTGCACAAAACCTAGTTTTGAAGCCCTAGTTAAAAAGATTATAGTTAATAAAAACAAATAGCAAGCAACTTCGTTCCATTCACCATAAAGCATTTTACTATGCTTAATTAATAATTTTAATTAAATTAATATTATCATACCCTTTTCATAACATGTGGTGTGATTAACTTTCACTTCTACATTAAAACCTTATTTTTAAATATTGTTTAAAGTCCGTTCGCATAGTAAATACAAATTAGGTAAAGCAAGGAAACCTATTATTAGCCTTACTAAACTGTAATATCTTTATTTGTATTATATCATATGTATCGCTGTTGGTTTTCTGAATAAATAAAATAAAATAAGAAACCCCGTAGTGCCTAGAATTTTAAATAGACCAACCACAGCCTTTCCAAATCAAGTCCTAAAAGCAGTCACAGACACTTCAAGTAAACAAACAAAAAACTAGTCACACACCTAAGTTAAGTCTAGCGCACATGACACCAATAAATCTCAATTCAGTACCTTACTTAGTAAAGAAAAATCACCATCCATCGCTGGAGAAAACACCCCATTGCATAGAAAGTTCGCCCGTATCACACGTTGTACGTGAGACAATTTCCTTTCCCGTTTTTGATGGTCACCAATTGTAAATCCAGATGGTGTATGCAAAATAGATAGGCTGAACGCCAAGTATAGGCAGAAAGCCTTAAATGGGGGTGAACACCTTTCCTGCAATGATGTGCTTTGGTTTAAGAGGCCAATATGTAGCTGTTTTTGTCGTTCGTGTGAATGTTTGATAGGAGTTGTGAGTGGAGAGAGTTGGACAGTTTGCTGGTGAAATTGTGTTTGGCCAGAATATATCTGAAGCTTCTGCTGTGGTTTCTTTATGGATAAAACAAGAAGTCGCTTCGTTCTTGAGTCGTGTGAAAAATATACTTCTTCAAAGGTAGCTAATACCTTTGAAAAAGTATATTTTGATTTCCAATTTCAACCAGCTCCGTTAAAACTTTATTAGGTAGGAATTGCGCTACTCAAAGCTCTATTCACCGTAATGGTTCTGGTCTGTGTTGGACAATTTACAGATACATTTTATCAAAATTCACGGAAGAAGCCATCTTTTACCCTGCTTCCTCAATTCTAGATATTAACCAAAAACTTCTGTAATAAAACTAAAATCGCCATCTCTCACTTCTGGTACCACATACCGACATGCTTTACAGCCGAACGTCGGCGCTACATCTTCGCCCGTTGTAAATTGTATACAGTTTTCGTCAATCAGTGTTCCGATTAGCCCCAAGCGACTGTTTAACGACTTCTGGTGTTCGAACCATCCTTAATATGTGGTCGTATTGTTTTGTAGAAGATGGACCTTGATTTGATGAAGGGAATGTGTTTAGATTGTTTGTATGGTCGAGGATGGGTGGGTTTATTTTTAGTGTTGAGAATGTTTACGGGGTTAACGTTGATAGTGACATTATTCATATTAATGGACAATGTATTATTAGATGATTTAATGAGTAATCAAGTTGATGATATTTTAAAATGTCAAATATTTATGGGCAAGTGTGTTATAACACTGGTTTATCAGTTCCATGAATCAATGAATAACTATATAAATCAAGAGGTAAAGAAAAACTAGGTAAGTAAAGGAAATTCAAGCTCAAGACGATATTTTACAAAATAAAGATCGAAATCAAGAAGAATCTCAATCATCATAATTGTATATTCACACATTTCATACTCAAGCATACAGTTTAAAATCGACAAGTCAAGTTTTACATTCACCGGCAATCGGTTACATCCATATTAAAAACATTTTGACATCGAAGATATTTTTCGAGACAAAGATTACGGTATTACACGCGAATGATAAATCGCAACAATTTGTATTTATACCCGAAATGGACGATAAGCAAGGAAAAGAAACGATAAAAATCAACAATGTTCAAACTTTGCAAGAATTACTTAATTAAACCGTAATTTTAAAGGATCTGATAAAATTGTTGGGATTGCAACCCAAATATCGGACTTTGATATATCATTCATTTGCCGATTCCGGTGATTTCAAATGATAAAATCTGGGTGATTTATAAAATATGCTCCGACGTGGTAAATCGATCCGAGTACAAATTAGGCCAAGAAATATAGTTTGAAATTAATATTGTTTGCCTAATATAGGCAAAAGAGAAACTGATTGCGAACAATACATGTAAAAAACTTTCATTCTCGGATTTTGTGACAAGACAAATTAATAGGTAAAATCTATTAATTTGTCTTGTCACTACTTGTTCTGGACTAAACAAACTTTACCAAACCCCTGTCAGGTATATTCAATTCCATTATAAGTAAGTATACTGAATTACTTTTTAATAACGCAAAATGAACCACTTGTCCAGTGTTGTTCAAAACTCGTGCGTTGATTACTTTGATTAAGCATGTACTTACTCTGAAAATATTACGCTCAACCTTTCATTTATCAGCCTTTATTACCAGCTATACTTATAAAAATATCGAAATCAGACCAAGCAATTCATTCGCGTCAGCCCCTGATGGAGTATCTTCACCCGAAAACATCAAAGATTATTCATAAGAGTTGAATCCATTACTTCGGACCCCTTGCCTTACAGACGTGCTCAATCCTTCATCGCTTGTTCGCGATGCCCAAAAAAGGCACAAAAAAATAACATTTCGGATACGTTAACAGTGCCCAGTCACGCCAACTTGTTAGCACAGGCCCGAAACATGTTATTATTCAACATTTATTTAATTTTTTTAAACCTGCGTCCGTTTGTTACGAGAACGGGGGAATCGGTTTAACAAAATACACAATTGCGCACGCGATGCCACGAAAGTGATTTTTTCGAAAATTTTCGCTGTCGTGTTCTGTCGATGTCGGGCGAAAAGTGGCGTGTCACTTTTGTGTGTTTATGTGGCATTTCTGGGAGTGATTTTCAGAAATCGATACGGACATGAAATTGCAAGAATTCAACGAAGAATTTCGAAATTGGGAGCAATTTTTACGGAAGTTCTATCCATTCAATTCATACTAATAATCTAATCTATTGAGTTCAGTTTAGTTCAAATCCCTCTTCAATCTTCAAGAAGACTGTGACTACATAGCTTTTATTTCCATCATCATTCTTCTGTTCTTATCGGAATTTATCTGCGGTCGGCGCAACATGTCTTTATCTCTCGTACTTCTATTTTAGTCGTCATCTCGGTAGTCACCCCCTTTCTAACCATCATCACACAGCCCATCCATCGTTTCGTTGGTCTTCACTGAAGCGTGAAAATGTTATATAAATATTTAAATAAGTTCATCCACCACCTCCATCCTCTTGTTATCCATGGCAAGTCATTAACAAGCATTTATGTAACCGAATTCTTAGAATTCTATCAAACATTCTTTCACTAAAATAAAATTACCATCTACATCTTCATCAAATACCCTCACTAAATACCAACCACACTCCACCCGTACATCTGAGCCACTCATACAACATGGTCTGACCTCCTCAATGGCTCTTCACTCCGCGACCACAATGTTTGTTCAGTAGGAGTCGGACACCCAATTTTTTGGCTCATCAAGCCACTTGACCGTCATAACACTTGAATGGCTTTCGGTAAATTTTGGAGTTTTACTTTTGACGTTTTTAAGGTTGCCACTTGGTGTTCTGAATTTATTTCCTGTTGTTAGATAATGTTGGTTTTGAGGATTTGCTTTGGTGTGAATGTAGGCTATTAAAGCGTAACCTAAGAAATCAGTTCGAAGAATTTTGATGAAAGACAACCTTTGTTTTGTCCAATTGGCTGCTGCTGGGGAGTTTTGTGCATCACTTATTCTTCCCAGCGACAGCAGTAGGAAGTGGTGAACGGTGGGCATTTTTGGGGGAATGTCTTTTGTAATTTTGACGTTTGAAAAGTACTGATTCTCAGCCTAATTTGAATAAATGACTTTTGATTTTGCCGTTCGTAACTGTACGAGTAGGTTTTTCTTAAATCTCATTTTGATCATTGGTCAGTCGTTAATTAATTTAATACATTTGGCTAGAATACTTATAGAACTTTGTGATAACAGATATACACTTCATTGTCATTTTTCCCATTTGACTTTTCCTAACTGACGGCTTTTAATTCAGTCTCATTTTGATCTTTAGTCAATCATCAGGGCCCGTATTCCCGTAATATAAAACGTTCAAAATCTAGTCGCAGTCTCATCTCGGCGACAAACAAATGTCAAAAACTTGTCAAAATGTAGGGAAATTAGACGTATTTTTGACAGATTGAGACTGAGATGAGATTGTGAACGTTCTTAAAATTACGAGAATTACCCCGCAGTTTTCATTTGACTGCTTTTTCTAGAAAACTCATCGAAGTTTATTGATCAATAATATGATCATCATTATCCTCGAAAGTTGGATAAAGCCAAAAACATGAATTTACTCTACAACATAAATATTTAATGTAGATTTTTCTCTGAGCATAATTTGGACTGACAACAAATCCATGTTTTCTTAAGACCTTTTTTTACAATAATGACAAAGTTGACTTACTAAATAAATCATTACATCATAATCATTTGACAACCATTGTGGCACAAGTAGTGGCTAGAGCAGCGAGTTAAAATAACAATAAGTAACGGATATGGTCGAGCATTTGTTATTTGTACGATATTTGGATAACCGTTTTTGTTGTGTATCTAATAAGGTCACTCCCAAAGTTATCAAAACATCCATCTATATATATAAAATTCAAAGTCCTGACTGACTGACTGACTGATACATTATCAACGCACAGCCTAAACCACTGGTCCCAGAGACATGAAATTTGGAACATAAAACTTGAAACTTGGCACAATACTAATAATAATAATAATATCCCTGGACTAATCTAATCCTAATCTAAGTAAATTATGAAGTTTGCCATTTTATGTTTTTCTAAACTACCTACTCCCTAAAAGGAGATTAGGGGGTTTCAAAGTTTGTATGGAAGAATTTTAGTGCGCGGTCCGATTAACTCGAAACTCAGTATTTATATCTAGGATCGAAAGTAAAGAATAATGCGTATCAGGGTTTTTCGAAAATTACCCCTGACGGACTGAAAAGGGGTGGTCAATTGACAGGGGAAGATTTTACTGCATGGCTTGATTAACTCGAAAATTAGTATAAATAACCTTTGGGTCAAGTTATGAATACATCCCAAACGATTTTTTTAAACTCCACCCGTGTGGGGGTAAAAAGCGTGGATATAAACTTGAAACTTGGCAAGAATACTTGCCTAAGTAGGTAAGTAATAAAGTGTATTATTATAAATTTTTCAAAACTACCCCTCAAAGGGGGATATAGGGGTGTTGAAGTTTGTGTGGAAGTAATTGAATGCGTGGTCCAATTCACTCGAAACACAGTATTAATACTTTTGACAGAAAATAATTAATAATAAGTATGTAAAGTTGTCGAAAATGGACCCCTGACTGGGCAAAAAGGGGTAATTTGATTTTTAAGGAGAGGTTTTGAACTTAAAACTGTATGTTACATTTTCACACCTAAACCACTGAGCTTCTGATTTGGCAAAGAGATAGATGTCATCGTGGGGAAGGACATACTTTTTATCCTGGTAGCACGTTCCCGTAGAATAATGTCCGACAACTACGCGGGCGAAGCCGCGGGCAGAAGCTAGTGTTTTTATAACTGGAATGTGGTGAGCAACTTCCTGACATTATTTGTTATAAATGACGACACGGTTGGCGCAGTGGCTGAGCGATCGACGGCTGCGCTGCGTGTCGCGGGTTCGATTCCCGCATGTAACAAATATTTGTATTGCCTACAGGTAGTTGTTCCGGGTCTGGCTGTTTGTGTATGTGAGTTTAAATGTTTGTAAAACATTTTCTTTTTTTTTTTTTTTTCTTTTTTTTTTTTATAAAAAAAATAAAGACTTTTATATCTAAGCGATAAAATGATTGTAGGCAGCCACTACAGAACGCCACCTACTACGATCCTTGCTTACTCTATTTGCCTCGTTTACGTTGATATTGATACATCCTCAAAAGACCATCTCAGACATCGACCTACATGGTCTTCATATGATCTGACCAAGATTATGTCTGGACTTTAAAAGAGACTGTGACGTCTGAGTTTGTTTCGGCCTTTCTTCTCAGACTAGTCCGATAGGAAACGCCGACCTCATCTAGTTTTAAAATATGATTGACGTGTAAAAGTGTTTGTACAAACCTACTTACAAAATAAAATCATTTATCATCAGAAGGCCAATTCTCGTAATTTAAAACGTTCAAAATCTAGTCGCAGTCTCATCTCGGCGACAAACAAATGTCAAAAACTTGTCAAAATGTGAAATGGGAAATTAGAGGTACTTTTGACAGATTGAGACTGAGGTCAGACTGTGAACGTTCTTAAAATTACGAGAATTGCCCCTCTGGTCATACACGCACGCCGGTTTCGATTACTACACACCTGAAGTTTCTGAAGAACATCAACAATAAGGGTCCTATAATGTCGTCCTTGGGCGTTCCAGCGTTTTCACTCACATCTGCCTTGTGTACATACCTCTTGTTTCTGCCTACCCGCCTGGGAAGAAGGTTTATGTTTGTATGTATATTAAATGATGGAGTTCTTTGATGGGTGGATGATGATTTCAGTTCATTCGAGAACTGGGAATACCCAGTTCTCGAATGCTTGGGACAATCATCAACGGTCCAGTGAAATACTCTTAAAAATTGTCTCATGTATTAACGTATATAGTGATAATGTTATTTTTTATTTTTTTAACTGTAATATGTAAATTTACACCTATCGAAAAGATTACACCGGTCAACCATAATATTTGGTATTGCCATTATAGTAGACAAGTGTATTTATCCTTATTTAATCAAATATGTCTGGCATATTGGATTTGCGAATACAGAAATTCACGCAAAGTTTACCTTTGCCGAAGACTCTGTCATGTGTTTAATAAGCCCGTAGGTTCTTTGTGCATTCATGATAACTACGTATTTTGAAATACCACGAATTTTTCCTTAATTCCTTTAATAATGCAGTTTATTACCAATAACATGACTTTAAATGGTTCACACGGCTGAATAAATTATCACATTTCTTCCTTGTTTAAAAAAAATAATAATCAGCTTTGCGAAAGAATGTAGTTAATTGCTGTAAGCAGGAAATGTCTTCTTGTTTTTTAATCATTGCTGCTTTTGTGTGACACAAATTCAAATCTTTAGAAGAAAACAAGCAAGGGATACCGTTGAAAAAATAATTAAATTGTAAAATTTTTGTTACATTGCGTGATGGAGGTTTTAAATAGTTTTTAGTAATTATTGTGTGATGGATACTTACATGAAGATGTGTTAATTTCTCATTAACTATCCTTAAGTGATGTATAAATTCTGGTCCGTTGTGTAATGTAAGGGAAACAAGGTGTTAATTAATATAATTTGTGAGACCATGAAGAAAATTTATTATACTTGTTTCGAAGTATTAATAGGCCAGCAATTTCTAAATGCACTTTTAAAATGTTCGTAGTTAATGGAAATAAGGATGAATATTATTTTAATACTAGATGAATAGCTTCCGTTTCAGAGGCCAGCGAATTGCAATAAAATATTCGTAAAAAAGATGTCTTCCTAGTAGTTTTGCCAGTCTTTTATTTTCTTTATGACCGTTTTTTTTTCTCGTCTTTTAGTTTTCTCACCAATTATTTTTTGTGAGCCTTGCATATTAATTATTATTATATTATATGAATAACTGATGTTAATTAATTATTATTTTGTATTGTTTCAGATGAATCAACAATGTAAAGTGTGCGGAGAACCCGCGGCTGGCTTCCATTTTGGCGCGTTCACCTGTGAAGGCTGCAAGGTAATTACTAGTTAATTAAAAAAATATTATTATATACCATCCAATGAGCTGTGGGCCAAAATAACCACTACGTGAAGCCCTAACACAGCCAGAATTCATTGCAGACCCCGTAGAAAATGGCGGAACGAGCTGGCGAAAACAAACGACCAGTGATCCACTTTAGCCCTGGTTCGGAAGAGCTGGAAGTTATGGGAAGAGGCATTTGCCCAGCAGTGGGATGATGCAGACTAACAATAACAGTATTTGATACAGTTATATTAGTAAAGTTTTAAAGTCTGCGGTGGGGCGCCCCTAAAAATGCATTTCATTAATACTCTTACTAAATAAGTATTTACTAATGAGAGCGATTAATTAATGATACGTGACAGCATTTCTTTTTTTTTTATTTAGGAAGCAGTGTATTTTTTTTCGTAATTGATTTCTTAGTCATAATTAAATTCTTAATTTTTTTTTTAATTTGCATATTGTAATTAATTTGTTTAAACACATTAATAGCTACTTGAAGATGGTTATCAGTGAACATGTGTATTAATTAAAACATTGGAAACCGATGTTTATTTCTAATCGTTATGTTAATATAAAAAGCAAAACAAACTTGATTTAAAACCCAAAACAGTGTTTTTGGAATATTGCCATAATATTATTCTATCGATTTGTAGATTCACAAAATGTTAACTTCAATTTTATTGTAAAACAAAATAAAAGTATAGACCAGGTACTTACCAACTGCAAAGCCACCCTTTTCCTAAGGATACGTACACATTCGCCCTAGAGAGCAATCTATGTAGGTCTCCCACACTGTCTCTTTCTCCATACATTTACACCTTTTTTTTTTTTTTGAGGATTGGAAATCATCAAATGACCCCTCCCTCTCTGGGTGGAGCAGAAGGGAGTGTCAGACTCTTACTGACTAAAACCCACCCGTGTTCCTTCCTTAGCCCTTTATGTTCCAGGGCAGCGGTAACCCTTTCGGACGATCCCGCTACCCTGGCAGGCTTCGGCCCTATCGGGCCCCGTCACTTAATACATTTACACCTTAGTTTAACAAAAAATATTGACACGTGATTGTGAGTAGAGCTGGTAGTCCCTTTTCTGAGAAACCGAAAGATCTGAGAACCTCACACATCGAGAAAGGTCCAGCCGTATTAAAAAACTAAGCACTCTTTCACTAAATCACAAATCTATGAAATTAAACGATAAACAAAAACAAAACTTGCTAGCTTAAACTGAAAATAACTCATCAACTGCCTGCTTTATCCCAACTATGTTGGGGTCGGCATCCAGTCTAACCGGATGCAGCTGAATACCAGTATTTTACTGAAAAAAACAACTGTACCAAAATAATATTATTATTAAACTGTTCCACCGAACCACAATGATCAGAATTTTGTTTCAGTGCGGTTAGTGGAAGTGCTCAGGTGCAGTTCGGTCAAGTGTTGTTGAAATCAGAGGGGCAATTCTCGTAATTTTAGGAACGTTCACAGTCTGATCTCAGTCTCAATCTGTCACAAAAATACCTCTAACTTCCCTACATTTTTGACAAGTTTTTGACATTGATTGTCGCTGCTATGAAATTGCGACTAGATTTCAAACGTTTTAAAATACAAGAATTGTTTAGTGGAATACCTCGTTTTATCAGTTTGTGCTTACTTCAATGAATTTACCACTCATATTATTTCAGTAAGATTTCGTTCCTAACCGACTGCGATTTTCGAAGCTTATACAAAACACTCACTTATAGATGTGAACACACCCTAACCCAAGTCGACGGGAATCTAAAACTCGATGGTATACGACGTGCGCCATATAGAATGAAACAGATTGACGCGTGAATGGTCGTCAGCAGAGCCGGTGGTCCGTCCTACGGAATAAATCACGCTACAAGCAAAATTGTCTGATTGTTCCAATGTATTGGTTTTATGGAGAGGCTCGGTATTTAGATGGATGGCGGAAGAGATGTGCCTGATGTAGTTACGGCAGAGGACCGGATTAGAATATTGGATTTCTAGTTTTTTTTTTTATGGAGACAAAGTAGATCTTTTTCTACTTTGAGTGTTTTGACGAAACAACATTACGCAACTGTAACCGTGCCTTTTATAACAGTGGTCATTTATAATTTGGGTAAAGCCAGTAAAACCTATTTTTTTTTTTTATAATTGGCTGCGGCCTAATATCGCAAAGGTCTAAATTCAAAAACTCTTTCTTGAAAAATGCCAAAAACCACACATACTTGTATGGAGAGTGGAGACCTGTAATTTTTTACTTTATTTTATTGTTTGTTGTTATAGCGGCAATAGAAATACTTACTCTGTGAAAATTTCAACACTGTCTACCAATTACGGTTTATGAAATACAGCGCGCTAACAGACACACTAATGGATAGCGGACGCTTATATAGTAATAGGGTCCCATTGGTACCCTTTGGGTACAAAACTCTAAAACAGAGAAAAAAAGAGGATCAAAAGTAGCATCTCTCCACCCCAGAAAGTCCTACTAATAAAGACCAGTATCTAAGAGCGGAGAATTTTTCTAAATATATCGGAAGTCACGGTTCATGCAAAAGGAGATTGCAAACGCAAAACAATGCAGCTACTTACCAGCTTACCAGCTTCTTGCTTGGAACTCTGCCCACCCTACAAGCGCAAAACAGCGTAAAGATAGCCGACTTTAATATCATTGCTATCGGTCACATGTTATGTCAAATGATTAATGACAGGCGGCGCCGGTATTACGTGTCGGCCTCGGAAGGCAATCGTGACGCAGTTGCTATTGTACTTAAATCGCCTTTGAAAGGTCAGGGAAATGATTCCATTGATCTTTTCTTGGAATATTTTAAGTTGTATGACGTTGAAAATGAACTTGTATCTGAAAATATTACTAAAACATGGTTCAGAATTTCGTTCTTGCTGCCACAGGATTTTGTCGATTAATTTATTTCTATAATGTTACTGTTACCTACTTTAGCAATTAGCATTCACTTCCTACGTCATGTTGTAAAATAGTTACGTTAGGCATTTCAATGCTTGTAGTGACGGCGGAAAAAACTATTCAACGTGATTGTAGCTTCGTTTCTATTTTCAGCAAACTCAAGGTACAGACGCCAGCACATCAAGCTACCCGAAACTGTCAAATTTTCAATCAACCTTGAACCTTAATGCTTTAGCGATAAAGTTGAAAATCTATTAAAGAAATTTGACAGATTGTAGTAGCTTGATGTGCTGGCGTCTGTACCTATTTATTTCAATTATACCATACAGGTAATTTTAAACTGTCATGGAGTCGGTCAACCAGAAACCTAGTATCATAGCATCATCTAAACTCCGAAGGAAGACCTCCGGTACCTATACAAAATAGGGGCATTAGCATTGCATCAATATGACCTCTTAATCTATATCACTTACTATCCCACAGCAATTTTCCCACAGCAACACGTAATACACACGAATACGACAGCCAATCACAAATTGTCGCGCCCGTCGCCCGTCGCAATTTGCTACTCCGAATCAATTTGCGACGTTTTTGTCGCTCTTAATGTCGCCCGATTCAATTTTCTGTTAACTGCATCGTTGTTTTGTTGCCACGGCAACTGAATTATGAACCTAAAGAAACTTATTCTGATTTCGTAATTGCGTTGCATATTATGAAGTGAAGGCATTTGAGTTAACGGGTTTTGGATTGAAGTAGAGTGCGCTAGTTTTGTACATTTCCTTTGAAAGGAAAATGCGGAATTTGTTATTATCCTACTAATATTGTATACGTGAAAGTTTGTATGGATAGATGGATGGTTGTTTGTTACTCTTTCACGCAAAAACTACTGAACGGATTTGGATGAAATTTGGCACACAGATGGTTTATAACCAGAATTAACATACAGACTACTTTTTATTCCGATATTCCCACGGGATCGAAACTTATGCGGGAGAAACCGCGGGGCGCAGCTAGTTATTTTATAAACGGTTTTTCTTTCGTGATTTTCAAGATATATTTTACACTCCTTTGCAAATGCATTGGTTTGGTAAATAGTAACTTAAAATTATTTTTCTTTTATATTAAAACTCACACAAGAAGCAAAATAATAATAACACACATAATTAATTGTGATAAAGACATTTAATAATGATAAAATGAACCAAGCACTTGCATAGTGCGAACAGCACCCTAATTGCGTAACACACAATCAATAGTAATCTGAATCATTTTGAAGCAAATTGCTAATCCATTGCTTCATAAGTTCAAAAAATTTGTCTGCTCAACACGTAAATAACGCAATGAATGTTGTTGAACTGTCAAAATGAAACCGATTCCGATTAATTGTGTGTTACGCAATTAGGGTGCTGGTATAAACGTCGGTTGGTGCCTCATTTCATCAAAACGTCTTACTGGCCTCTGCGAGTAGGCTTCAGCCCCTCGTACGCCTTTCAAAGGTCCGGGACCCCAAGGTCCCGAGAAATGTCAAGAGAGGTAAAAATAAATTACTAAACAATAAATCAAACTGCTTATTAAAAATGTGACGAGCAATACTCACACCTACTCACATATTTTTTTGAATAAGTTTTTAAAATACATAATAATTTGGCCTCAAATTGAACCCCGCCCATGCTTGATCGTAGATTTGTTGCGATCAATAAAAGACCACCCGCTATCAAGGTGAAAGGATATGTCACCGAGTTATAAGGTAAAGCCGTACTGGTGATTAAGCGATGATATGGGTATCTTTGGCATAGCATTTTCTGGTTCATTTTACAGATATAACTATTCTTGTTGTTGTCATTGCTATTATTAGGAAAAAAGTTTACTAGTTACTTCAATCACCATCAAAAAGCGTGAATATCTCAGGGGTGAAGGGTCAAACTAAACTGGGAAATCAGGTTATATTACAGGATTATAAGTGCTAGCTCACTAATAGCGTAAGCTAGTTACTTACTGTTTAAAAATAGGCTCATTGATGGCAAAAACGTCCGACAAATATCATAAATAGGCATATAATTATTATATTCATTCGGCTTCATAAGTGGTAATGATCCCAAAATGATAAACCAATTGCTATGATCAATCCACATTTTAAAAGCTTAAAGACTCTTTTCACACTATCATGTCAAGCGGCTTAATCCAAAGACCAATCATGAAAAAAAAGTTCCGCAAATGTATTTAAAAAAATCACTGAATACGCGATGACTGACGATATAACGTATCTTTCAGAGGAGGTTGAACCTACACTTAATTATACATCTCCAGCTGACTGTACGCGACGTATAAGGTAACAAATTGACCAATTTATCAGTGTTTAACAATTGCTTATTGATAAGGAGACGCCGACGATAGTTTGGCGGTATAGTCAAGGAGATGACCAGCTTCTTTCTTACGACATGTACGTGTGATTTAATTTATTGGTGCAATTATTGAGGATAAGGTAATTTATTACTTTGTAATTTTTACAAGTTAAAAAATATTTTATAAATTAAAATATGTATGTTAAGTCAAAAATTAAGTATTTACTTGTCAGGAAAATTGGTGCTTATATATTTCACAAACACTTGTCAGTAAAATAAATATAAAATTGCAACCATGAGAAAACTAATTATGCCATCTAATTTGGAGCAAGAACGCCTTAGATCTTTCACTAATTTAATAGGTAACTACGTATGTATCTAGTACATATTGAGATAAAACATCTCAAGTATATTAACAATAGAAAGTCTCGCAAAATCATAAGTGCGTTATTTATTTAGCTTCTTTGAACTCGGCCTATCGCAGTCCACTGCTGGACATAGGCCTCTCCCAGGCTGCGCCACAACACCCTATCCTCAGCCTTCCGCATCCAGTCCGTCCCAGCAACCTTCTTAAGGTCGCGCGTCCATTTAGCTAGAGGGCGTCCCACACTACGCTTGCCGATACGCGGTCTTCACTCCAGGACTCGTTAGCTCTATCGGCCATCGGTCCTTCGACAAACATGACCAGCCCACTGCCGCTTCAGTTTGCTTACTCTGCAAGCTATTTTTATTTAGCTTATTCATGCGATATTAATAGATTTTAGCATAATAATCATCCAATAAGCAAATACAAAAAATGTTCACTTTCTCTCCAAATTATTACGATTGTGCAAAATAAAAGTTGTCAAGCTCCGAGACCAATACGATACAGCCCATTTCTATGAGAACGAAGACAATTTGTGAAAGATAATTATAAATTCGATGTTATAAATCAATATATAAATTCATTAATTGTTAGGAAAATAACACAGTCGTAACTTTCGATAAACGGTTACCGAATGTTGTTTTATAATTGGTCCCGTGGTCTATGATTATCTTTTGTGATAGTGTGAATTATATTCATTAGATATATTCTAGAGTCGTGATTTTCATTTCTTCTTGAGGTTGTCGTAAGATTTACTAATGAATTCAATATTATTGGGGCATTGACAGAAATTATACTTTTATACTCTGTTCACTAGATCAACCGTTTTTTGACAGATCGAACTAGTGAGCAATTATATATTTTTTAGATATTATAGTCTGTAAAAAGTCATAAATAAGATAATTCAATAAGATTAGGTAGTTTATTTTATTACGCATTTTAAAGTTAAGTTTTACATAATCTGGAATATGTATGTTCTAAGACAGCTGTCAAAAAACGGTTAACCTAATGGACAGGGTTTATAGATATTTGGTTGTAGCGCTTTTTGTGAAACACGTCGGCTAGAACAAACATGTCCCAGAACCAAAAATTCGAAGAAATGTGACATCTACAAACTCCTGTAATCCTGAGCCCGCGTGGTGGATTACAGCAAACTCCCTCTCACCGAGAAGAGGTCTGTGTCCCAGCAGTGGGAACCTTATAGGCTGGTTATGTTGTTATGTATCGGCTAGAAAACAGCGAAACAAATATTTCTGCTCATTAATTTGTAACATGAGAGTACATGCTGGTGAAAATGACGAGAGTTTTTTTCTACGTGACAAACGCGCCATAATACTCTTTCTAGTAGAACTTGATTAAGTGGGTATTGTATTGTAGCAGGTACAGAAGTTTTAGTTATAAAAATAAATAATAATAATAATAATATCCCTGGACATTTCACACAGCGCCATCTAGTCCCATGGCATTAGCATTTTTCTGTGATCACAAAAACATTCGTGATTTAGGCAATTTTTCTTAATAGAACCCGTCTACTCCAAAAGAAAGTCTACTCATAAGATTTTTTATTTATGGAATAAGATATTATGTTTATACCAACAAATTCCCTTACAAAATACCGTTAAAACCGCTAGGACGACGAGAAACAATATTTACGAAGACACTCCCCATGTAAGGGACGTTACATAAATAAACTTTCTGAGCTTTTCGACCAAAAAGAGTTACGAAACGGCGATTTGTTATCATAATTGGTGACTACACGTATCAGTTAACAATATATTATAATCAGAAACGTATAAACATGATATATGTCAGCCATCTTTGGCTTATAATAAATATACTTTTCTATATCTCCGATTAAACTGAACCTAATTAACTGTTTATTCAAATGACAAAAATAAAAACAAGGAGTGGGCGCAGAATCGAAGATCGTTTATGCTAACTAGACCCTTTGGTCTCCAGTTTTTAGGGGTCATTATTCATTGTTAAAGTATGTTGATTTAGTTAATCTCGTGTTTATAATTGGTCGTAGGTGTTCGATAGTTTTTTCCGATCGTTTAGAATGCGATTTATAGTTGTTGTAAAAATTTCGGTTTGGGCAACCACTATTTGATATTCTAATTAAGTTTTAGTATCAGAAGAAAACAAATTACTGATGACTTTGTTTTGTCACCATCTTAGGTTACATAGCCCTGTTGCAACATTGTAGTAAAACTAAAAAAATAAGTACTTCACTGATGACTTTTGAAACTATTCAAGAATAGGTCATCATCATCACTCTCTTGTACTTATCCCCATTTATTTGGGGTTGGCGTAACATATCTCTTTCGTCCACACTTCTATAATAAAGAAAAGAAAGAAAAGAAAAATTATTTATTCTGCACGAAATTAAAAAAGACATAAAATATACACAAACAACGTAGTCAATTGCCGTAGTAATAGTAACCATCTTAGTAGTCACCCCCTTTCTAACCATATCATCTTTCACACAGTCCATCCATCGTTATCTTACATTTAAAAATAGGTCGTAATTATAATTATATAAATCATATTATTATATAAAAGACATTCGTAAACGAACAGGTATTAATTTTACAAAACAATAAATGACAAATGCACGTTTCGTAGGCCGCACGTTTCATAAACTCTTTCACATACGTACCTAATGTCTGTGGCCTGACGACATAAATATACCATAAGGTATATTACCCATTTTATTTCGCCATAACTCCCGTTCAATCTAACATCAAAACTAAAAACCTATTTCATAATATACTAAAGGTTTAATACTCAAAGGCATTTGCTTTGACATTTACTATATTAATACGCTTTTTGTGAGAAATATTTACACAAGTCAAATTTAATTTAGCTAATGTCTACTACTGGCATTAAAAGCTCTCCTCTAAGTAGCTTACTTAGGCTTTTTATTAAAGCCTTGAATGCAGGCAAATGAAAGGGAATCGGGGTTCAGATATTATTGCAGAACATTTATGTGCTACGATGACACCAAACGTTATTATGAGGATTTTACCCTTTTGAACCGTAGTAATGCAATATGTGATCGTAAAATTCATAATTAGCTTTCTAGGATGTACCGCTTTATGGCAAAACGAGGCTGTTCGTTGTTGTAAGTAGCGATTAAAATTTTATTGATCTCGGGTGATATTAGAACAAGAACCAGAGTAAATCACTATTGTTATGTGCTGCTAAATATGTCTATTTTGATCTCTATAACATAAAGAAAGAAATTAAAAATAACATTTATTTAGACAAAGTTCGTGAATCACAAAATACAAATTAAAAAAAAAAACAGTTTTTTATTTTCTTATTTTTCTATCAGATGTTTTAATTAAAATAGTGTGTGCCTCACGGCTGCACTAAAAAGGTTAATTAATAACATCACGGCTGCTATGTATTTCCCGAAGGGTTAGGCAGAGGTGCACCTATTGAGTACCCACATTTTGCCAGTTATGATTAACTCCCTTGAAAAATATTTTCGATCACTATGATATAGAGAAAACTCCAAAAACATCCTCAATGGTGAAAAGAAAAAAAAACTAAATCCCACCAAAACAGTACACACAGGAAAAAAGAATAATTACAACCATTTAACTCCTAAAAGAAATCAAATTAATATTATTAAATCATAAATATATCGAAGTACACTTGACGCACGAAATATGTGGGACATTATAAATTATAAAGAGTTTTAAACATGGCGTTGGGGTCAGTAATTCGGGCGGCCATTACCGCCGAATATTATCGATGACCCTATAATTTGCACACTTTTCAATAATCGACATCGTACTTCAAACCGATGGTACAGAGGGAAATTTAATTTCAAAACTGGTTGTTGCAAAATGTTGGACGTTGCGCTTGATTATTGTTTATGAGTTCGGCTAAGTTTTGAGACGGTTGACAGGACAGACAAATATCCAGGCCATTATAATTTTTGTATTTTTTTTTTAAGTTTATTTACTGCTATTTTTTCATTAAAATCAAAAGTCATTTATTCAAACTAGACTGAGAATCACCACTTTTCGAACGTCAAAATTACATAACAGTCCCCCAAAACACCCGCCCTTAATCACTTCCTAGTGCTTTCGCTGGAAAGAAGAAGTGGAGCAACACACTACCCAGCAGCACAGTTATGGGATCGTTTTCTACTCCGTTCCATTTTCACTTTTGTAATTACATATTTGTTAATACATTATTATGACTTATGTATGTGGGGAAAACATAAATATATAAAATTAAAGAAATTGAAAACTCTGTAACATACATAACATTGCATACATAACAAGCGCAAAATTACACATTATCACTCATTAAAGAAATATATAAACCTCACAAGTACTTACCATTTTTCTGCCAGCCGTACTTATAATGTACCGTAACATGAACACTCCGTATCGTTGGTTACGTATATTTACGATCATTTATGTATAAATTGAATTATTACCAACAGACCATCTTCAATTATTACCGACGGACAATCTTCGATTCGTACCGACACTTTGTAAAAAATTACTGGCCAATTTAAATTGTACCATTTTTTGACTGTACTATATTTTGTAGGTAGCATTTTTTTGTTCAAAGTTCAAGGAACAGTTTTGAAGTGAGTAGGTGTTTTATCGAAGGACCGATGTCCGGAGGAGCAGACGAGTCGTAGAGTGGAGGCCGCGTATTGGCAAACATAGTGTGGGACGCCTCCCAGCTAGCTGGACCGATTTCAAGAATGTGGCAGATTGGATGTGGAAGGCAGAAGACAGGGTGTTGTGGCGCTGCCTGGGAGAGGCCCATATCCGACAGTGGAATGCGATAGGCTGAGTTGATGAGGTGTTTTGAAATAAATTTCAGTCGAATAAACTATTTATTTGTCAATAAAGAAAAAAATATTTATGTCTTTCTCGGAATAAGAAAAAAATTGCCACACAGTAACATAATTTCCTGTCGTAATTACTGTATTTTTTACATGGTTTCTTTACAAAGGCAAAAAATTAAAAAAAAAATGTCACAACTCAAGCTTTTTATGAAAAAATATAATTTTTACTTTAAAATAATTTTAGATCCATAATAAGGTACATTAACTCGATTTTGCATTAATATTCAGAAAAGGCACTTTTTAAAATCAAAAGTAACAAGAAATTGAAATTTAAAGACAGCGGCATCGCTTGCGCAGATATCGTAATGACTTATAATGCGCGTACGCACCATGAATAATTCATGGCGATTTTGGTACATGTATGTATATGCAAATATATAAGATAAATATACCAGACTTGTCAGAGAAATTTTAGAGCGAATTGTTTGAATAGTAAATGTAGATGGATAAATAAAGATCATTTAAAAATAAATACTTACATATGAACTGGTATTTGGACTGAATTCTTTATGAGGTAGCATAGACCTACTATTTCATAATTTGGAAAACAAAATACAAGATTTTACAATTAACGACTTCTGTGTTATTTTAATAGGCGAAGAAGACTTTCAGAACACTCGTGACTACTTTGGCCTTATATTCTACATAAGAGAAGTTGTACAGAAGTTAAGTCACACTAATATACTTATATGTGCGCCCACTTTTAAATATGGGTACCACACCAATATGTTCAACTGGCGAGTAGAGAATTTTAATAATTTGTTATATCTCGACATACTAGAACATAAGCATGCGTACTTCTTGGATTCAAATAGAAATCTTAAGTGTAGCTATAAGATGTTTAATATACATAGTGGCACGGTGAACAAACTCGGCATGGAAACCATTTTCCAAGACATCCAAGACTACATTAATGGAATAATACAGTATGAAACACAAACATTGGATAGCCTTACACACACAAATCAGCTGACTGATGAAAACAATTCTGGATCCATGTTTTTTCGAAACTAAATACCTATATGTATTACATCAAAATATAGCTGGATTATTTAACAAAACTGATCTCTTGATGATAAATATGGAAGAACTTGCAGACAAAAGCAAATCAATTGATGTACTATGTATTACGGAACACTTTATGATGGCAGGATCTGAAACATATCTCCATATAAATAACTATGTTTTAGCTAGTTGTATCAGTCGAAATAACAGCAAAAGAGGCGGAGCGTGTATTATAGTTAATAAGGAGCATAAATGGAGGGAAATTACAGATGTTAAGAAACATACTATAACTAATTTATTTGAATGCTGTGCTATCGAACTTATTGATTACAAGGTTATTATTGTCTGTGTCTACCGAGTACCGAATCCAAACAATGTGGTAACATTTCTTTCAAAACTTGAAAAAGTCCTTCTGCTCATTACAAAAATAAGTTGTAATAATATTTTAATAGCTGGAGATTTTAATATTGACATTTTAAAAAGTAATAATGTATCCCTAGATTTCGAATGTATGTTGTTAAATTTCAACTTAAAGCTTGCTTTAAAACAACCTACTAGACTGATTAGCATGACTTGTTTAGATAACTTTGCCCATAATTTCAAAAAGCATTGTAAGACTGAAGTGTTGGAATTTGGTTTATCAGACCACACGGCCCAATTAATAAAACTTCCAATAAAAAAGCTTTTCAAATTTAAGTACTGGTATAAAACGGAACGAGATTACTGTAAAGAAAACATAGATAAATTCAAAATGTGCCTGAATAATTTTTCTTTCTCAGAAATCTATACAAATAAGGACGCAGATAATGCTTATACATATTTCATGGAAAATTTTAAATTATTCTACAATCTGTGCTTCCCGCAGAAAACCTCAATGATAAAAGTTAATAATAATTCTAAGTGGATATCACGCGGAATAAAAATTTGTTGTAGAAGAAAAAGATTATTGCTCTGGCAATTTAGACAAAAAGCAACAAAGACGAATAAACAAAATTATATTAATTATTCCAAATTACTAAAAAAAATAATATCACTAACGAAGCGTGCGCAAAATAATTACAGAATTAAAATGTCAAATAATAAATCAAAGACAACGTGGCAAATGATTAATAAAGTACGGCCAAATTTACCAAGAGAACCCATAGAAAAAGTTAAAATCCAAAATATAAGTATCACAAATCCTACAGAAATAGCTAGCACATTTAATAATTACTTCGTTGATAAAGTTAAACCAATCGTGGGTGCTGGTAAAAAAGTAACATCCCTAATTAATCACAGACCTAATTCAATGTTTTTAGCTCCAAGTACACCTATTCATGTGTTTAAGATAATAAATGGCCTAAAAAATACAAAAAGTGTCGGATATGACCAAATTTCTACAAAAATTGTAAAAGAAGTAAATAGTCAGATATGTCATCACTTAAGTCATATTATTAACCTGTCTATAACAAATGGCACATTTCCAAAGGATCTCAAACTAGCAATTGTTAAACCTTTGTTGAAAAAAGATGATAAAGAATTAGTTGAAAATTATCGTCCCATTGCCCTCCTTTCTATATTCTCTAAAATCTTTGAAACTTATTACAATATAGAATTGAATAATTACTTAGAAAATAACAATATCTTATGCAGCGAACAAAAAGGCTTTCGAAAACATAAAAATATAAATATGGCTATCTTTGAGTTTTTAAAAAATATAATGACCGCGGTTGATAAAACTACCCCTGTATGTTCCATCTTCTGCGACATGACACAAGCCTTCGATTATGTTGATCACCAAATATTGGCTAGTAAATTGGAGGCATACGGTATAAGAGGAAATGTTTTAGAACTATTTAAATCTTACTTAACTGATCGAAAACAAATCACACAAATTACAAAATTTAACATAAAAACTAAAAAAGAAGAACAATACCAATCCAAAGTAAGATATGTTAGATATGGTGTTCCCCAAGGCAGTGTACTAGGACCTACGCTATTTATTACCTACATCAACGATCTCCCTAAAGCAACTGTGCAACCTATGATATTATTTGCAGACGACAGCACAGTAAATATTACATGTAATGATAGAAATCTATTTGAAAGCGACATAAATAAAGCACTAACATCTATAATAACATGGCTAATCAATAATAATCTAAAAATAAATATAAATAAAACAAATGTAATAAACTACAGTCAAAGACCTCAAAATTCAATTAAATTTAAATTAATATATGATAATAATGTAATAAACCAAGTAGAAACAGCCAAATTCCTCGGTTTAAAAATTGACAGCAGAATCAATTGGAAATGTCACACAGAAGAACTTTGTACAAAAATTAGTAGTTTATCTTTTGCGATGTACAAACTGGCACCAACAGTGAGTAGAAACGCATTATTCATGGCATATTATGGACTTGTTGAATCGGTGCTTAGATACGGTCTAATATTTTGGGGTAATTCGACAAACACCGACATGGTATTTAAAATGCAAAAGCGTTGTATTCGGGCTATGTTTAAGATCAAAAATACCGACAGCTGTCAACCACTGTTTATAAAATACCATATACTGACACTTCCTTCACTATACATCTTGGAAATAGCTTTATTTGTTAGAAACAATCCTCACTGGTTTCCTCTTTTGTCAGACAATGTCACTAGAAATAGACGTACTAAATATAAGAATTACTTACAGCCTCACTCTGCGAAAACAGCACTCCTTCATAAAAGCGTGTTTTGTATGGCACCATTAATATATAATAAAATTCCAGAGGTTATTAAAAATATAAACCAGCCAAACCTGTTCAAAAGAGAACTTAAGAAGTTACTTACTGAAAAATGTTATTATTATGTTAAAGATTATTTAAATGATAGTTTCTAATCTATTTGTGTTATATTTTAATTTTGTTATGCTTTTTTTTCTGTCTTAATTGTGTTATATATTTCAAGTGGCTATAATCTATATTTTATTTTGTACGCCAATGGTGGCAAATCATGTTGAAACTCAGAGATTTTCATTTTTACATCCACATTTGCATGTATATGTATAATGTTACACATGTTCACAAATAAATATATCTTTATCTCTATCGGAATTTTTGACAGATAAAATGTGACTCTCTTTGACCTTAGTTAGTACTCATTGACCTAGTATGTTATTAAGTTCAATTTCATTAATTTAACATTGCACGTGACATTTTGTATTACTTTAATTATTATTATTTTTATTGACATTATTTTTATATTTTTCCTTTTGACATTTTTTATTTACATTTTTAAATTTTTCTTTTTGACATTTATATACTTTTCTTTGTTTTTATTTTTGTCAAATCAATTAATACTATAAGCATTCCATTAATCTGGTTATGTTATCAATTTTAATATCAATGACCTCTATAAATATTTGTACGCCTTCGGGTATAACATAGCGCTCTTCAAAATTTTTGTAACAACTATTTATTGTACCTGTGTTAACAAATGAATAAATGACTTATGACTTATGACTTATGACTTATGAGGTTCACATCTGTTGTCTCAACATTATCTAAAGTTATGGCACTTAGGTATGTTGAAAGCTTTTGTTGGGTTTGTTAATTAACCGTACAGGCAAACATCCTCTTTGGTTAAAGATTAGCATTATTAATACCTTAGGAATTGGCAGCTTTGTATAAAAAATCTGACTGGTATTAAGTATTAGTATTAGCCTTTAATGTCCCACTACTGGGCAAAGGCTTCCGCACACTCTATCCACCTCTGTCTGCCCAGGGCTGCCAAGCACAGTCTCAGAAGACAAGAGGGGCAATTCTTGTAATTTTAAGAACGTTCACAGTCTGATCTCAGTCTCAATCTGTCAAAAAATACTTCTAATTTCCCTACATTTTGACAAGTTTTTTAACATTTGTTTGTCGCCGAGTTTGAGACTGCGACTAGATTTTTGAACGTTTTAAATTACGAGAATTACCCTTCAGACTGTGAACGTTTTTGCGAGAATTGCCTCTCAGAATAAATTATTAATAAATAATTAATGGACTTGACCAACCAAGTACAGAACCAGCGCTCATGCGACACTAAGGTTAACAATTTCCTTAAGTAAAAGAGATTTTGCACGAAATCTTGGAAATGTGAGATTTGAAAACCGGTCCCGTATATTTTGAATTGATCGAAATAAAAATAAAAGAGATGAGATAGAGTTGTTTATGTAGCAAGAAAGGTCGAAAGCATTCATCTGCTATAAAGACGTTCAAATATTTGTGTAGAACTATATAGTCAATTATAAATCATATTCAAATGCTTGTTAACAAGATAAAAATTGCATGAAAATTAAAGCTTGCTAAGTTATTGACATCAACGTTGCCTCAAATTCTAGAGCAGTAATTGAATTATATCAAACAGTACAAAATACTAAACTAACATGTATGATTCCTTTTTATTTCCATTTTAATACATTACTCTTCTAAGACACAATACCATAACTCTACTTCAATGGTTACAAAGTTATATGGTTTAAGACAGTTATTTCTCAAAACCAGAATACAATACACTTGAATGAGACACACCAGTTGCATACATATAAACGTTCCTGGGTACGAGTATCGGAATGGTAAGTTTGAAGTTAGAAGTAGGTACAATATTCTTAGTCATTAACTTATCATCATGTTAGTAGAATAAACTATGGTCTTGCAGCATAGTTTATTTTACTAACATGATCTAGTTTAGAAGGTTAAAATAAAATAGATAATCTGAAAAAAAAAACTATCAAAATCAAAAGTCATGTACTAGGCTGAGAATCAGCACTTTTACAACTTTAAAATTACATAGACCGTCCCCCAAAACGCCCGCTCTTCACAACTTCCAAATGAACCATATAATATAAAATCTACCGATCCCAAAAACTTCGTGTTCAATATTCATATTAAACTCGCAATAAGCTGGCTAATTGCTCTGATTATGTTGGTGTACTTGTTAAACCGTTGGTCCTAAATTAATTATAGAACCATCAGTTTTCCGCTTACCAACGGTGGTCGGTTTTATTGACAATTAAGTTTATATTATACTACTATAAAAAAAATTATGAGCTTGAAATCGTAGGTTTTAAAGTTATTGCCATTATGTTCATTATTACATACCTAGTAGTTTGCTGTAATTGCTTTAGTTTATACGTAGATGTAGTACCCACTTACCGCTTAGTACGTACTTTACAAATGAACAAGGTAAGTACTTCACAAATTGACGAACAACTTAATCATGCTTCCTAATGAGACCTCTTTTGTTACTAATTCTAGACATGAACTAACTAGATTAAAAAAGCGTACTGTGTAAAAAAGTAGTGATGAACATTTGTATCATTGTCACTATAGTAAGATCAAAACACATTGTTCCAATCTGACACTGACAGCTCGGCCTGTCAAAACATTCGCGCGAAGAGAAAGCAGGAAGGTTGACATAAAAAAGAATTCGCTACAGAATAACAGTTATTATTGGTAACATCTAACGCATATACCAAATTTATACATCGTTAGCAGACTTAACACTTTCTTTTCTATTGTAAAACCATCTTTGCACTGGACAAGGCATCACTATGTCGATCATTGTATCGATACTGAATCGAACGTGATTATAATCGATTCTATCGGTTACGAATATTGAATCGGTAACGGTAGTGCGTTTTGTGATTTTTTGACTTGATTGGGTCTATTGTTGAAGTTTTCTGGTATCAAATAGACTGCTCATTAAAAGATCACGGGACATGTTTTGTGTGAGCAGATGAACGAAATATCGAAGTGGGAATTGACTTAGATGTAACAAGACGTGTTAATAAAGTCTAGATTGAAATCAGTAGCCGGTTCAAAAACAACTTGACATTTGACCACACCAGTCAATTAATGTCTGGGAATTTGAGAGCTGTATTTTTAGCATGATTTCAGTCACTTATTACAGTTAAAGATTTCACATGTTGTTTATTTTTGATTGACTGAGACTTAGATATTTCAAAATGTCTCGACAGTGATACGTTGAAATAATGTTTATATATAAATCTGTTTTTATTATATTCAATAGAAAGTGATTTGAATTTTACTAAAAAGATAATTAAATCAGTTAGTCCACTCACTAAAGATAACTATTATAAATGCATTCATTCAAAGACTTGACAACTAATCGATTTAAAAAAGCAAAAAATCCAGTAAATTTTTCAATCGATAAAGTCCCTCCTCAATCTTTATTGGTCTGATTGGCGCTAATTTATCGATGTGTGCCTCGTAAAAGTCAACAATAAAATGTCAAATATATATTTAAATTGATTCTACTGAAGATGTTTGGTCAATTAACTCCCATTTAAAATGCAAATTAGCGCAAAATGCGTATTTTTAAATGTTTTGAATGACATTGAATATTGTTGGTACTGCCCCAGTTCCGCACGATGTTTTGTGCAAATGGAATTATATCTATTTTGTGCATGGTGATATAGAGGTTAGCGGACGTATTAGCCACGAGAAAATTAAAGAATAAATCAGTTTGTTCTTGTGACAAATGGAAACACAGAACTGAAATAAAAAATAAATTTTATATGGCGAATTCTCACTGATTTTATTTTTACGACATTTTATAAAGATGTGTTTGGCAAAACCTCGGTGTCCCTGCAATATTTGCAGTCTCTTGCATTTTCTCATGATTAAATACCAAGAAACAAACTGTACATCTTTGCCCTTTAGCTTTTTCCGTTAAATTATCCCAACACGGCCTTATTGTAGGAAACGGTCCACCAAGTACAAATTACGCACTTCAGTTTCAATCAGGCAACACTTATGGCAATAATAATCGTCAATAAAATTATTGGCAACCCAGAGAAACGCTCCCGATGCCAATGCACCATAATAAAATCGATTTTCGTAGAAAACACTCGAATCCAAATGTAATTGCAATCAGGATCAAATTGTGTGCAATCAGGGATGGTTTATGTGCAATCAGGGATGGTTTATGTGCCAAAATGTTTGGTTACTCGCATGGTGGTCCGAGTTATCACTCAATATTCGATTCTTGCAGTTCATCGGAATCGATTCTGACACGCCCCCAACATGTAATGAAATCGATTGCTCTCATTCGTTGCACGTTCTTAAACGTAGTATTATAGCGTTGTGCACGTAGAAATATTTATGGTATATTAATACCCGTGTGGGTATAATTAAGATCTATTAAAGGTCAGGTCAAAGCAACAGTTTAGAAGCACATCACTCAAAGCTGTCGGAAGAAGTTTAATAAACTTTCTTGGTTCAACCGTTGCTTATTTTTTACATTTAGCTAATATTTTTATAGACTGCAGAAATCCAATGCCGTTTTCATAAAAAAAAAAAAAAACGGTTTACACTAAACTATTAATTTGCATAAGTTAAGGAACTGTTAGATTTCCTGCCGCCTTAGAATACCTTTTTTCTTAACTTTACAATGTGAAATGAAATTATTTTTGTAAATCTGTTAATCGGAATCACTTTACATGTTACATTAAAAAATATTAATAAAATACTGACTATCCCTAAGAAGAAAAGGCAAAACGAACTCAGGCAGGGTTCAAGTCTGTTGATGTCCAAGCATAATCTTAGTCAGATCATGTGAGGCCTATGTATATTAGTTTCTGAAATCGTCTTTTGAGGAAAGAACCACACAGATTTGAGGGGACCAGTCCAGTCAGTGCAAGCATTTGTCAGTAATCGTGCAGCTCAACTTAGAACTTAAGGAGCTCAATGACTCACAAACAATACTAAAGAAAGGACATTTGGGTAGACCGCAATAAAGTACTCATGTAATTGCTTAGTAGCGCCCATCACATGGAAACAAAGTGCATGGTAAATTACACTATGTAACAAAATTATGCTCACTAAATTATTTTGCTAAACAGTTGCTTAAGGATATTATTAATGATCGAATGACTCATGAAGCTTGCCATATACCTACGAGCCCAGTGACAGCTCGGTCCAAAAGGCCACTAGCCCAAATTATCATTTCAACCCGTTCAAAAATAGTGGGTTGTTTTTTTTTTTGCACTTTTTCTTTTTACAACCCTAATCAGTTAATGACAAAACGGCATTAACACATGATAAATCTTATATTAATGTAAATTTTGGACATAAATCACGAATTTAACATTATAATATAAATTAAATCAATACCTGCTTTTGTGGAAACGAAAAATTCTTATGGCAGTATTAACATGTTTAGTAGCCCAAGAATGTGTCTATAGAACTTATATTTGACGTATAATGACAACTGTATAATTCCCGAAGGTGTTTCTAATTAAGAACCGGGTTATTAATGAGATCAGAAATTAATGGGCCGCAAAAAACGTTGTGCGTGAAAGAATTATCAGAGATACACTAAAACTAAATCAGTTTTCCATGTTCTGTTATTGAACAACAAAAACACTTTAATTTATTAGGCTGGCTAATGGTTTTGTATTAGCACGTGTAGAATAATTAATATGATACAAGTAACCGTGATGTCAACCCATAAATACTGACCAAAACTTAGCTAGACGTGCTGGTGGCAGGTTGTAAAAATGGTAGGAGCGTTGGCAGATCTATAGCCAGGTGGGGAGACCTACAAAAGATAGCAGGGAAGACCTGGAAGAGGCTTGTACAGACCAGAGAAGCATGGCAGAAAAGGGAGGAGTTCTTTATCCTCAGCAGTGAGTGGAACATATTATAGAAAAATATACCAAACCAGATTGAAATCGAAGGAAACATCACAGTTTTTCCACAGTCTTTTTCAATTCAGTGTCAGTCAGAAACCATTTCGCGTTTTTGGGACTCTTATCTGTTTCGTGCAAATATAGTCCATGCCTTTCCAACCACCTTATTTCACTGGCAAATCTTGCGCATGAGTTTTATATTTCTAAACTGCTTGACACTAATACTATTAGCCTGTACATCCCACTGCTGGACATAGCCCCTCTCCATGACTTCTAGTGCTAATGTAGACCATTGGTCGTTTATTTTATCCAGCTCGTCCCAACATCTTCTACCAGGCTCCTTGTAAATGTTGAAAAAGGAGACAAACCCCGTCATTATTTCCACAAAAACAACTTCTAAAATCACAAGGACACAGATTAAAAATCCAAAAAACAAACAAATTGGCGAACGTAAAATATTAACCTAGATCATGCAAATAGATGACACAGCTGTGCATGACCTTCTGAACGGCGCAGACGCATGCAAAAAACACTATTAAAATTCTTAACGTACACTCGAGTTCGTTACAAAACTGTGCTTTATGTAGTTAGGGTTTGTTGTACGCGATGCGATGCGATACTACTTCGCCGCTATTTTGGTGCAAAGTCTTTTTACTAGATGGCGTATCTTACCTATTTCCTTAGCGTCTCGGATTCAGTAAAAGCTTATCAAAATCATCATCAGCTTATAGCAGTCCACTGCTTGACATATGCCTCTCCTATTGCACGCCATTCAACTCGATTTTCGGCAACTCTCATCCAGCTGCTACCAGCCATCCTGCGAAGATCATCGCTCCACCTAGCCTGAGGGCGCCCCACCTTACGTTTACCGATTTGCGGTCTCCACTCAAGAACACGTCTACCCCAACGGTCATCGGTTCTACGGCTAATATGGCCGGCCTATTGCCACTTCAGTTTGCTTATTCTGTGAGCTATGTCGACAAGTTTGGTTCTGCCGGATCACCTCGTCGCGGATTTGATCCGAAAAGCATTATTTTTCAGATACCGGACTTGATAGTTGTGCATGAATATTTTCATTTGATTCAATCTGATATCTGCATCTGCAATCCAATTAGCGACGCTTTGAACCTTACTATAGACAACTAATTATAATTAATGACTAGTTTTTCATAACGATAGCTATTTTTTTTATTTTTGTTTACTAATTAACAAACTAACCTTTTTATAGTGTTTTGATTTCTATTCAATATTCAGAATGTAGGTAATTGGTTTTATTGGTGTGTCATTTTTTATTATGCAGTTACCATTATGAAAACATAAATTGGACTCTCGATTTGGCGCCACAAAAGAGCAAAATATATATGTTTTCATAGCATTTTACTGTATTGAAAGATGTGTTTTTGTGAGGTGTAAAACGGATGCAATTACTGTCATATAAATATATTGATTCGACGGAAATTATCTAACCATATTGTAAGATTTGCCGTGTGAAACCAAGACAATAAAGCAAGTTTTGCAAATAAATAACATATCATTAAATTTTATAGAAAGGTGCTTGTGGCTAAATGATAACAGTCACACGGGTCAACTAAAGATAAAACCGCGGTCGTGGAAGGGTGACCATCTGTACATATACCATCTACCATCTATACAGACATATCGAGACTTCTCCCTGCCTCGGACACCACGTTAAGCCGTTGAGCCCAGCTGTCATTCGTAGATCTTTGACAATCGTTACGGGTAGTCAGTAACTGGGTTACGGAGGTCAGATAGGCAGTCACTCCATGGTGGTCTTCAGCTGCATCCGGTTAGACTGGAAGTCAGCCCCAACATAGTTGGGAAAAGGCTAGGCAGATTTATTATATGTAATGTCTGATAAAACGAGCTTCGTCATCAGCTAAAGATATATTTTCTCTATCTCATCGCTTCTTCTGGAAACCAAGCTGAAACATTTACGGTCGTAATATTCAAATATACTATTTAACCTCTGAACCGACGGAACGAAGCGACATGGCGGCGTTTTCCGGTTTAAATTGCAATATCTACGTGTTTTGATATTTTCATAATTATTCCACTATATCATAGGTTTTATGATCTCGTTTTAAATGGACCGGGAGTTCAAGAAAACATTGAAGTTCTCTTGAAGTGACTTATACTAACATAAAGAGTTGAAGGTGTGATGTTATACATGTCCTATAGAATGACAGTCAAAGTAGTATTTTGGCTGAATGAGTACCTGACAAGTAAACCTTCTAATTAAAAATTTATAGGTAAGCTAATTTTGTTTTGCTGTGGGTAGAACACTGCCGTCTAAATATATTGAGAGGAGTTGTTCTCTTGTCTTGAGTTCCTGTTCGAAAGCTCACAGGACCATTTGTTGATTGGCGAATAACCTGAAAGTGGTAAATTTTTGTTACAGTTTACTTACAAAATATAACCTACTTTTGAAAAACCAAGAAAGATTATCCCAAACCTGTCATCATTAAAAAACACCTTTTCATATCACCACGTCGCATTTTCTTCCCCAATTTAAATTACAGTAGGAAATACATCGTTGAAGCGACTTCTTTTCCTATAAATCTACGTCACAGCGGGTGTGACCACGCAGGTGCCCGTCGCGTGCTTCGTAGGCGTCCATCCGCTGTGGTGATAAATTTCTGCAAGAATTTTCTGCTTTATTTAAATGCTGGTGCTTTTTGTTCAAGTGAAAATTATGGTCGGAAAGTTTTAATGAAAAGGGTTTTAAGCGGGTTACACAATCAGAAAATTAGTTTGTGAGTTTTCCACTAAATCCGGCTATAAACTAACTCAGTCACAATGTTTATAAAGCAGCAACTACACACCAAAAGCCTAACCCCAAAAGCTTCATGCTAGAAACATTAGATCTAGAAAAAAGCAAATTAAATTATCATTACGGTAAACGCAAGTAATTTTCATGTAAACACAATAACAGGTTGCGAGGTATAACGCATTTTTAATTACGATTGCCATAATAAAACAACAAACATTCACTTTCAAACAAATTAATCACATAATTACATAGATCCTTATCATAATCGGACTTACTCTAGCGTATAAGCGCGCACATCACGGATCAGCGCACACGGCACAATGTTGAGGCGCTTATGACGTGTCAAATGAATTTGTTGTAGGTTATTAGGTTGCTATTATAGAAAGATGGATAGGCTGTTTTGATGAATTTGATCAGATTTTAAAAACTAAAATGTGTTTTGATATAAACGTGTAAATGCCAATTCTCGTAATTAAAAACGTTTAAAATCTCATCTCAGCGACCATCAATGTCAAAAATGTAGGGAAATTAGAGATATTTTTGACAGATTGAGACTGTCTAAAATAAAACGTTCTTAAAATTACGAGAATTCCCCCTCAGACTAGCCAGCTTACTTAATTACATTTACCATAATAAACTAAAACAAATAACAAACTCTCACTTTCAATCAAATTAATCATATAATTACATAGATCCCTATCATAATCGGACTTACTCTGGCATGTAAGCGGTCGCGTCACGGATCAGCGCACACGACACAATGTTGTGGCGCTAGTGACGTTAATTTGTTGGAAGTTATTACGAGTAGACAGAGAAAGACGGATGGGTTGTTTTGAGCAATTTGACAAGTTTGCATAAACAAAAAAAAAACAGGCCCTCTTTTATTTAGTTCATGTGTTTTTTTATTTAGTTGATTTTTTTCACTCTTGAAAAGAAAGATCAATGCCATTATCTATTAATTTTAAGAGTGAAAAAAAATCATTTTAACAATAATTATTATTTTGGCAGAGTTCCGCAGAAACTTGAAAAAAAAATGGATACTCTTTTGCTGAATTCGACTTAGCCTTTCGCATTACCCACAGTGCTAGTTAAGCAATTTTTTAGCTAATATACTTACGCAATTTTTTAGCTAAAATACTATAAAAAAACATATTTTAATTACGAAAAATTATTTGTTACAGACTAACATACGCAGACAGGAACCATTTTTTACAAAAAAAAATCTATTAATTATCTTAAAAATAAAAACGTTAGAGATTTTTAAGTCTACCTGTCGATACTTAGACCTCTAAACGATCAAACTGATTGATAATCGTAACTAATAATGATTGATTAATCTTCACAAATAATTAAAAAGAATATTCCTCTTAATATAAATATTATTTGAAATAATAAAAAACGGCGGTCGTGGAACAACAAAATGATAAATAAGTTCGTGCCGAAACAATTATTTGTTAGTTACAATTTCACGCTTCAAGCCAAGGTGATAATGATTGATTCAAATCAATCAATTTGTCAATCGGAAAAAATAAATGCATGTAATCAAAATAATTTGTACCTTCGGTTTTACGATTTGATATCTCAAGGGTTTGTGGCAACCTTTAATTGATTTGTAGTTTAACCTTTACCATAGCCATGTTTTCCATAATAAAGTAGGTACTTACTTACACATGATGTTCCATATGATTCCTAGCAAACAATAGGCCAAGAGCAGTGGTGACTCAGTGGTAAACAGCCTTGATTTACGAGTAGTCGTATTTAGTAGTAGGTCGTGGGTTCGAACCCAAGCACGCACTTTACTTTGTGTAAATTATATCATCACCACTGCCCTCAAAACGGTGAAGGAAAACATCGTGTGGAAACCGGCATGTCCTAGAACCAAAAATTCGAAGACATCTACCAAACCGCACTGGGCCCGCGTGGTGGATTACAGCCCACTCCCTCTCTAGAGAGGAGGCCTGTGTCCCAGCAGTGGGAACATTATAGGCTGATTATGTTTATAGGCCATTTTGTCTTCCTTCTTACAAATCTGATGTCGTAAAAACCTACTAACACAAGCAGTATTATCTTTAATATATAATTGACTTCACTGGTAACAAAACAATTTTTGTCATTGACTTTTCATAATGTCTCATTAGTCTAGTGGTCGCAAGCGCCGCTGCTGAGCATGGTCCTGGGTTCGATTCCCAGGTCAGGTATAATGTTTATTGGGGTTAACCATTAGGAATTTCTCAGTAACGGCCTGAAGTCTGGATTTTTGCCTGGATGATGGCAATAGGCTCGCCCACTAATACATGGGACTAACTGGCGAAATGTGGGTTTACCTACCTACCTTTGTCTTACCCTTTTTTTTTTTTTTTTGAGGATGGGAAATCATCAAATGACCTCTCCCGCTCTGGGTGGAGCAGAAGGGAGTGTCAGACTCTTACTGACTAAAACCCACCCGTGTTCCTTCCTTAGCCCTTTATGTTCCAGGGCAGCGGTAACCCTTTCGGACAATCCCGCTACCCTTTGTCTTACCCTTAGTTGATGTTGTTAGATGTTATGTTATGTTTTCATTCGGCATTTACGGACTGAAATCAATCATAATGAGAGTACGCGTTATTGAACGTCATGTTCTTTTGAAAGGAGATAGTATGTTTACTACATATGATACATTATCCACAAATCACGTTAAACTTTAACACATAAAATAGCTCTAGCGAGTTGAACTTAACACCGCTCCCAATAAATTCCAAAAAAATCTCCGATGAACAACACACTCGATCACAACTTTGAAATTCTATAAGCAACATTATAATAACCGTATCGAAATAAGGAAAGATTTAGGTAACCCTATCAGCTACATTCATAACCAAACAATAAACATCGAAAAACAAATTCAAACAAATCACGACACATAAGCCCAGGTTCACACGGGTGGTCCCATTAAAATGAGCCGACTGCCACACTTGCCCATGCCTCGTTTACATATCCCACTAGAGTCGCGCATAAATTGTCATTACGGTAATCATGCGATACATTCTATCGATAACTACGCACACCTAAATCGTTTAGTCGATTTCAATCCTCGGTTGGACGCCTTCAAATGACTGACCAAGAAATCTATTTGTAATGTACCCTTTTTTCACAGTTCAAAGTGTATGTGACGCTGTACATGGGACCTATTTTATCTTTAACTTTATTGAGTTTTATCGGTTTATAGTCGTAAATAAGGCTGGGATGATATGGAGTCCGTTCTAGTGCAATGCTCACTCAAAATGAACACGCATCGTCGATTATTTGGTATCTTTGATGACAATATATTTTTTAACGCCAGTGCTTGACGCTTCGTTTTAATCTAATATTGAAATGAGGATAGTAAATTGTGGTTAATGTTTTTTAATTTCGTCTTAATGTTCCGAATAGTTTCGGAAATTAGGATAATGTACCTTTTTATGATTAGACAAAATAAGAACGTGAAAAATTAGAGTTATTTAATCAGATGCAAATCACAAACTTGTAACTGTCAAACTGTAAAAACGTCACTTCATTAGACATCGTTTTTAAGGTTCTATACACAAAGGGTGCTAATGGGACCCTATTGGTGAAGGTAGGAATTGGTCGGGCGTTTTTGGGGGACTGTCTTTTGGAATTTTGACGTTCGAAAAGTGCTAATTCTCAGCCTAATTTGAATAAATGACTTTTGATTTTGATTTTATTACTAAGCCTCCGCTGTCCATACGTCCGCCTGTCTGTCAGCGGGCAGTATATCATGAACCGTAAAAGGTAGACGGTGAAAATTTTCACAGAGTGTATATTTCTATTGTCGCTATAACAGCAAATAATAAAAATGCAAGAAATGTGTTTTTTGCCTTATGATACGGGTCCTTTCGTATGCAAGTCCGACTGGCACTAAACAGGGTTTTTTTTTTAAATATTTGCAACGACGAAAGATTACGTACCTTTGTATTCAATCTTTCTTTTATCCTTTATTTCTTTGCTGTGTGTATAGTCGCCAGCACATCAAGCTACTACAATCTGTCAAATTTCTTTAATAGATTTTGACTTTATTGCTAAAGCATCAGGTTCAAGGTTTATTGGGAAAATTTGACAGTTTCGGGTAGCTTGATGTTCTAGCGTCTGTACATAAATAGATAGTAAATAAATAAGTAAATTCAAACAAAAAGACATTACGATCTTTAGGACACATAGTCATTTTATAATCGCAAAAGAAACATCGGTTTTGATGTTTGTTTTGCAATCATAATTATAAAACTAGACAAAATCCAATAAACAAAACAGAAAACCTCTTTAAACGATAACAGTATCCTTATCTATACATCGAACCGATCAAATATTTGATTCAGTATACGCTTCGTACTAATTCGATTTCAGAATCGATTCTACCGTACTAGTTTCGAGAAACACTCGTTTATGGAAACATTACTGTGGACATCATCGTTAGTATCCACAACAAATATCCTTACTCAGACGCAAACGGTATCGGTTCGAACACGAGTATCGATATGCAAAACGACTCGATTATAATCGCTAACGCCTCCTTCAGACCCGGCGAGTAAAGATTGGTATGTAAACAAATTAGCGAGTATGCTTAAACGAAATAGGTATATAGGAAACTTATTTTATTTTAATGTTCTACTGGTATTCTGAAGTCGATTAAAAAGAGGACGTGTTTATTGAAATTAGTGTCGAAACGTTTAATATTTTAGCTTCTTGAAAGAGGGTGTTAGTTTGGCTAGAAAAAAATAATTGATGATTAAAATACTACCCATATTTTAAAATATACACACACCGAAAGTGTCTAGGGAACAAGGTATTTAAAAAATATATTTTACTAGCTGCACCCCGCGGTTTCACCCGCATAAGATTCGATCCCGTGCGAGTATCGAGATAAAAAGTATTTTATATGATCCTAGTTATAAACCATCTGTGTGCCAAATTTCATCCAAATCCGTTCAGTAGTTTTTACGTGAAAGAGTAAGAAACATTCATCTATCCATCCATGCAAACTTTCACGTTTACAATATTAGTAGGACCGATAGACATTTTTCATATGTGTAGATCGACGAAGTATTCTCTGCTTTTGAATTAATTAGTATTGGTAGTTGAGTCAGTTTCGTTCAATTTATTCCAGTCCACTGTTAGACTCCGAGTACGTTTAACTTTTCCATAAAACTGCTTATCCAGCATTAGATTCATTCAACAGATGTAATCAATTCCTTCAGTTTATCTTGTTTTAATGCTAGACATACATACAAGCAGTAGTTTTATTCCCATATTCCACCTAACCGCTATAAGTGTTTAAATACTTATCTTTTAATCTCAGTACTTGCTTCTCTGCATTACTGCAGTTACCAGTGCACCGTATATTTACGGTCGTTTTAGATCTTAGATCTGCTCGCCCTTATAAAAACGAGCGTGAAGACTTTAACAACCTCGCAGTAAACCTCCAATACATTCCATATACTTCTTTCTCAAAGATCAGCATAGAAACTTGTCCAGCATTCTTACAAAGATTACAGGTACATTCTTATAGATTATCAAGCCTTCAAGTAAAGGACATTACAATGTATCCAGTAATCGAGAACTTGAAAACAAACCTGTTTACAAGCAACTCAAAATACGGCTGTCAATAGAAAAACACTGTCTGTGTCATGTATATAAATGATCAAATGATCTCGAGAAATACCGAAGTTTGTTTACAAAAAATAAAACCTTATTCTACATTCGTGTTGCTAAACATTTACATTTAGATCTGTTCGGCTCGACTTAATACTCTTCGTACGTTCAAGTGAACGCATTGATGATTCAACTGGCAAATCCGTATAAACGCCACCATTTAAATGTATATTTCGAGCGCGATACTGAAACAACTTAACGTGTGTGTGTTTTATGCAAAAACAAACTCACTTGTCAACGTCATAAAGCTGGAATTGCAACGGTGGATGATGAAGGTGTGATAATTAAAGAAGCCGATGACGTTAGAGTGCGCGCTTCAAATAAATAAATCGACACTTATTATGCCCTATGTGACCATGTTATGTAAGTAGTTTAACTAGATTAATGGGTCAACGCTTGGTGTTCGGTTTGTAATGCCTGGTACAGACTCATCGAGTACTATTGCCCAAACACATAACTTCTGACCGAACAATTATAGTCTTCGTTTTACGTCAATCATTCTTGTTTGAAATATTCTTTATTGTGGGTGCGTATGATTGTTGTTACCTAATACAAGTACTTGACCAATCGTTAACATTTGTAGTTTAAAGTAGAATATAAAGGGGGCACTTGACTCTAAATGGTTAGTGCGTATAAAAGCGCTTGTGATTCTTATGTAACTCTTGTTTGTAATAACATAAAACACTGTGACATCCGCTACTTCTCAAGTTCTGAGTTCAGCTACACGATTACTGACAAATGCTTGTACTGACTGGACTGCTCCAGTAAAATCAAATCTATGAGGTACCTTCCTCAAAAGACCATTTCAGACATCAATCTTGGTCTTCACATGATCGACCAAGATTATGTCTGGACTAAGAAACAGAATTGTGATCTCTGAGTTTGTTACGGCCTTTCTTCTCAGAGTAGTCAGATAGGAAACGCCGACTTCACCTAGCTTTTTTTTTTAATATGACGTGTAAGAGTGATTCCGATACTTACAGAATTAAAAAAATAATTTAATTTAATTTAACATGGAGAATTGAAGTCGCCAATTTCTAGTTCGCCAGTTACAATAATTTACGATGCGAGGACGTGGCCAAGTTTTGGGCATACAGAATTGTAATTAAATTGAATTTATTTGCAAAAATTTGTAGTACATTACAGATGGTTTTTTAACTATTTTTAAAACGATTTGCTAAAACTAGCATGTAAATTTAATTAACTTTATTCTCATAAGAATCAAATTAAGTCTAAAATAATAATATATATGTACAAGTGAAAAAAAAAAGAATCATTGGGCATCAAAAAATTCGTCCGCATCGATGTCAACAGGAACAGTGCCCAAAAGGCTGGCAGCATTGCCACGTTGTATGGCAATTTAATTTGAATACTTTCAATTGAAAACGCTGTCCTGCCATTGACACGGCGAAGAAGAATTATTTGTTACTCGTTGTGTCAAATTTAACTCACAGTCTTAAAACATCAAGTAAACAAAATACATTTAAAATATGCAAACTTCATTGGCATTGATCTCAATAGCTCAATATTCACAAAGGAAAATTCCGCGCGAATCGTCGCCAGCGCATATCGATATATCCCGATTCGATTTCGCATCTATCGATTTGCAATCGGTATGGATCCATTACGAATCTGATCACACTCGCTATTGTTTCGATGGCTTTTATTGACGATAAATGTTGGATGGGTAGTGTTATTAAACGGTTTGCAAGTTATGAAAGGTCTGGAAGTGCCTTTGCTTTCATAAAATGGGCTAGTGAAAGCTAGGGTTTGTTCTTGTGTCCCGTAGCAGCTGCAGTAAAATGAATGAAAACATAATGAAACAAAGCATTCGAAATTATAATTGATTTATATTTTTTTTCTTGTCTACTACGGGACCAACCCTGAAATCGTGAAAAAAAAATCAGTTGATCCATAACTAATTTAGATCTTTTTTTTATTTTTTTTTTTATAATTTATGTTCGCATAGTTATGCGAGCTTAAATTTCAAAAAAAAAAATCATTTGTTCCATACATTATGTCAAATTTGACATAATGTATGGATTAAATGATTTTTTTTTTCTTAATTTCAGGGTTGGTCCTGTAGTGAAAGTTGTTCATAATGATGAGTACAATGACCCCTTTTGAGGATTAAAACGATCAACATGGAAAGGCGTATATTACTCCAGTAAATACTAGCTGATGCCCGCGACTTCATCCGCTATCCAAGATGAAAAGTAGGCTAGAACCTTCTTCAGGTCATGGTCTACCCATATGTTAAATTTCATCTAAATCCATTCAGCTGTTTTAGCGCGAAAGCGTAACAAACGAAAATATAAAAAATCAAATCTTTTTTCTTTAGATCATTGGACTTTCCGATCTTCAGTGTACATGTGGCGTTTCTCTGCAGATCATGGCCTACCTTTCGCCTTGCGTTGCGTGTGTTATCTGTACACGTGAGAATCTAATGTCTGCGCCAGTGAATGGTGTTAGTGTTCCTGAACAAATACCGCCTCCTCCTCCAAAGACCTTCCCCACTGTCTTGTGCGATTTCTGACCAAGTTGACCCTGCAAACCATATTTATTATGTAAAATAATTTCAAAATCGTAGCAGGTGGCGTTTTGTAGATTCTGTATACCCCTGTGAGACCTTCCCTGCCAGCCTGCCACCTTTTTGTACATATGTATAATTTCAAAATGTCTGCCTGCACAGTAATAAAACCGTCATACCGTTATGCTTCACAATTAAAAAAAAAAACGCTCCTGCTCATACCACACACATCATAAATACTAGGCTCACACAGAGGCGTAGGGCCACAATAGCCAATAGGTGATACGCATCGATATGGAGTAGATTGATCCTCTTTGGCTCGCATCGGGAAAGCTGCGCGGACGCCGCTTACAAATTGCCGCGTGTGCGCACGCGCGGTGCTAGGGTTGACGCTTGGACAATTTTTTTTGTTATATTATAAAAGATACACTAAGATATGTAGGTAGTTTTTGTTTATTAAATAAAGGCTAATAATAAATCCTACCTCCTACTAATATTATAAATGCGAAAGTTTGTATGGATGGAAGGATGGATAGATGGATATTTGTTACTCTTTCACGCCAAAACTCCTTAACGGATTTGGATTAAATTAGGCACACAGATAGCTTATAACTAGGATTAAAATATAGGATACTTTTTATCCCAAAATTCCCATGGGATCAAAACTTATGCGGGTAAAACCGCAGGGCACAGCTAGTAACATTATAAATTACACTGCGGCTGTCTACTTCTCGATAGATTTACGTGAAATATTAGCCAGATCTAGGCCAGACGGAGGTGGTATTGGTCTTTAGTAGTCGTACACAGAGAGAAGTAGAAAAACAGCCGTTGCCCGTCAGAAAGACAGGCATGTATTAATTACTTTTCATTAGCCTATAGAGCAAACACTTTATGCAAATATAGTGTAATAAAATAACATAATTTCGCGCCTTTTGTCCAATGGGGGTAGGCTGACAAAAACAGAAAACGTCATGATACGAGTATGATTAAAAAAACAATTTTTTTTAATTTGTGTTTTTTTTTAAATTCATAGTTTTTTAAGGTCAATATATCTCCTATGTAATCATAATTAGCTTATAATGTTCCCACGGCCGAGACACAGGGCTGTAGTTTACCACGCGGGCCCAGTGCGGGTTGGCAGATGTCATATGTCTTCAAATTTGGTTGCCTCGAATGCCGGTTTCGTCACAATGTTTTCCATCACCGTTTTGAGAGCAGTGGTGATGATATAATTAAACAAAGTAAAGTGCCTGGCTGGGTTCGAACCCACGACCTACAACTCCTATATAATAGTAAAACAAAACTATAAAACTAGCCCCACCACATAATTACAGGTATACGGAAACCTTACCTTACCTTACCTTTACCGTTTAGTACCACATAACACATAAATCTCACTGATAACCTCGCATTCTTATGCAGAATCTAACAAATAATATACGAAGATCTAATAAATAATTATGCGCGAACATTATATTCATGGAGAATAAACCACTTGTGGTTATCTGATGGTATAACTTTGAGCGATGGGCTTGTTCTATGTCGTCGAGAACATTAGCAGGTACTTAGGTGGGCACTTGGTACTTAGTGAGGTGTGGTATATGGTTATAGGTTATATTTTAGTTCAAACGGTAGCTAGTGTGTGTGAGACTGTGTTGATCTGGGATGGAACTTTTTTTTTCAATTCGATTTCTTAGCGTATCGATGGCAAAAATAACACTAAACATATATATCATCATCATCATCATCATCATCAGCCTACAGCAGTCCACTGCTGGACATAGGCCTCTCCTATTGCACGCCATTCAACTCGATTTTTGGCAACCCTCATCCAGCTGCTACCAGCCATCCTGCGAAGATGATCGTTAAAAATATTTATTGCTATAGTTTTTTTATATTTATTTGGCCCAAAATTCAGCAACACGAATACCGTTTACTGACGTGTGCACTTGTGCAGGCCACAGGGCTTGCGGCGCGATATTGGAGGTGAGCCATTGTCTGTGAAGAGACGCGGCATACACACTGGTGGTCTGAGCTGTACATGTCAAATGTTTGGCAGGTTTGTGAAATGTGTACAAGTTTTTGTTCCAATATCTATATAATGTATATATTTTTTAATTAACCCCTACATGTGGAAGTTGCCCTTGCTCCTTTATTTTTTTTCCATTGAATATTATCGATAGACACTAAAAAAAAAATGCACTGAAACAAAAGAAAAAATCGTCTCTCATTAAGAAGAATTCTTTATAATGCTGCTTTCACTTTGGGTTTAAGATCATGTCATTGTAAAGAATGACAGGTCCTTTGTTATTAAAACACAGTCAAGTTGCTGAAAGGTTCTTCCTACTTCTGCCACATTTTTTTTCTTCTTCAGCCTTTCGCCACCAAATGCTGAGTTTAGGCATCCTGCAATGCACGCCTCTCTTCTCTGTCTCTAGCCTTCCTAAGCCAGAGCCGTCCACCAATCTTGACCAGGTCGTCGATCCACCTTATCGGCTGTCTGCCCACAATTCTACTACCAGGTCTCGGTCTCCAGTTACATTGCTCTGTGCTAATTCAAAGGGTCTAAAACAAAGCAATGAATGGCTTTTGAACTGTGTCTCAATCCTAAGTAATAGTGGTTACCACGTTTACAATAGTTAGACCAATTCCCGAGTCTATGGCAAAAATAGAGGTACACAAAAGCACAGGTGGCCTATCCAGAAAACAGACCAAATATCTCATATCCTGTACAACCACTTAGTTTTCCGCGTAAGCTATAAAAGAAAACGACCTTCATTCTCATTACATATGCCACATAATTAAGCCAATCAACATAATTAAGGCTCAGTTGCTATATATTATTTAAATTCGGCTCCCAATAAGAGCCATAAACTTTCACTGTTTTATGATGCCTTCAACACATATATACCAATAAGTTACTCTATACATGCAATTTGGAACTATTTGAAGACAAATAGAATTAATTTTATTCGTTTGACCCATACTGCGGCCTTTACGTGGAGACTAATACAAATGATCTACTAGGTAAGCAGAAATGCATCGTCTATATGAAATAAATAAACATCATACGTTCTTAGGAAATGTAATAAAAAAAATGAAAAAGTGTTTATTCTCATAAATAAGTTTAACATAATATATTACCTGTGCCAAACTGCAAAGCAGTTTGTTGGCAGACGTAGCTCCTTTTTTTTTGTTGTACATATTATCATGTTATTTTTTTTTTTATAATGACACTTTTTCACATACAAGTTAATAAAAACTATTCCTTTACTTATTTCTTAAAACTAGAAAAAAAAAACAGACATACAGATTTATTTTTATTCTTTTAGCTATTCTCTAAAGGTGAGGTTTGGGCAAAAAATATTAAAGAGGTAGCTTCGGCATATTACACATTATTACGACAAACTATTCCTTTTGCTGCAAACCCAGACGAAGAGTTTTGGCTGCAATTCCTCTAAAACGGTACCAATAAATAAGACCCTTTGGCATAGAAAGCAAGCTTATTAAGTTGATTGAATTTATTTCAATATTTCCAAGCTCTAGTTGAATAATACCATCATCATCGTCCGCCAGCATCATCATCCAGCCCAAATTGCCCACTGCTGGTGATAGGCGTTTCTTTTCTTGTGCCAATCACCAATCAGCGTCAGGTGGTACACTTGTGTTATCATCTGACATTATGCTGAGCTGAGGCCCTTTTGGCATTATAATCTTTGTGTGTTTTTATAGTTTTAAGATGTATTCATATTGTGTAATGCCAATAAACGCATTTTTCTTTCTTTCTTTCTTTCAATGTTGATTAATACAGCTCTTGTGTATATTAAAGCGGGGACCAGAATCCAGAATAAAAATAATAATAAATAAAAATGTTTATTTCAATTACAATTTCAGTTATAGCAAACACGATTTGGAGGTCACCTTTTAAGCAATGAGATGCTTGTGTTAGGTGACTCCGCACTTCCTCTTAAAATTAAACAGTGTATGCAATTGCAAATATAAGAGAAAACAAAATACAAAAAAAAAAAAAATTAGAGAAATATGAAAATACAAAAAGTAGCGCACTTGTGTGATGTGTGCGAGTGAGTTTTGAGTGCGTGTGTGTGTGGGGGTGTGTTTGTGTGTGTGTGTGCATTGTGTGTAATATGAGTTAATTTAGTTTAGGTTTAGTTTTAGATTTTTCGGTTGTAGAATGTAGAGAAACCTTTGGAAAGATTCAACTTTTCCAAAGGTTTCTCTACATTCTAAGCTAATTCAAGCCAGTGACTGAGTGCTGGCTTTCAGCAGCCAGTTCATTTTTGTGTAACACCTTGAAAAGTCCTTCATGTAATTATGAATTTTGATAGACTGATATAATTATAAACCGCGAAGGCTACAACCATAATAATAATACTAGATTGTGGTTAGCTAAAAGTTGAAGAGGAAAAATTATAGCTAATTTCAATGCATCTAAGCACAATTGGAATTAATTCAATACGGTCGACCTTTACGTGTGGACTTTGGCACTGAAATGAGGTTTAATAAGAAGTGTTAATTATGTTGAAGGAATTGATTCTGTTGTGTGGGTAGAATTTGAAGTGGTTTGCGAGGACGTAGATAGAAAAAATATTAGGATTGATGATCATGGTTATTTATGACAAAAAATGTTCAGGTGCGAAGGTTAAACTGTTAGTCTAGTATCGAAGTGCAAAGTACGGAGAATGCGTTCTTGATACTTGTCAGTGCAACAACTTTATTAACTAATAAAGACTAAATTCGCAAAACACGTATTCGTTTGTATGAAACTGACGGTTATCAAGAACGCATTCTTCTATAAAAAACTTCTTTAGTACCTTATTAAGTCTACTCAAAGTAAAACTGCGCTAAAACACGTTGCGCTTTCTTATTTTTTTTTCTTTCGGAAAATTATTTATCTAACAAATAAAGCATTAAGAGATTAAGACGAACACGAAATATGTAGCAAATATTTCGCCAGCCCTAATCCCTACATTGAAGGATATATCGCCGTCCACCGGCTTTCAACTTCGCCGACGTCACACATTCAACTATACGAAGGCAGCATTGTATTTTAATTTCTGCCGTGTTAGGAATTTCCAAATAAGCACTTCTTTTATAACCGTTACACAATTCTGAACTCTAACCCCTTTTACATAAAGGTGACATATTTCAAGGTAGCATGTACGAAGAGTTATAGCTAGGGATGGTCGTGAATTACCATTGCGACATTTAGTATAAATTTAGACGAATCGTATGGTTAAATCGAGTGATTTAAAGTTTTATGGCGTATTAATATCGTATGAATTAAAGATAATAAAGATGACGTTGAGAAACAAAGAAATTTCCGTAGTCAATTCATTGCCATTGATGAATCAACGTGGGTTGATTGAAGAATATCGAAGTTAATTCATCGATTTCAAGTTTGTCATTGAATCAACAATCAGAGGGGCAATTCTCGTAATTTTAAGAACGTTGACAGTCTGATCTAAAAATACTTCTAATTTCCCTACATTTTGACAAGTTTTTGACATTTGTTTGTCGCCGAGATGAGACTGCGACTATATTTTGAACGTTTGAAATTACGAGAATTGGCCCGCTGGTATTTTATGATGCGCAAGGCAGAAAGAAGATAAAATGGATGGGGCTCAGAAAACGCATAAAATGAATTAAATTCAGAAGATATCGTTAAAGCTAATTCTTATATTACTTCGGTGCATTTTGACAGGACATTTCATTAGTCTAGTGGTTGCAAACGCTACTGCTGTGCACTGTGCATGAGGTCCTGGTTTCAATTCCCAGGTCAGACACAGTGCTATTGAGTTTTGCCACCACGAATGTCTCAGCAGCACGGAGTCTGGGGGTCTACTCTGAAGTAGTATCGGCCGAATGTTCGGCCGTTTCCTGCTACGAAGTTACTATTTGGTTCGGTCGATTTCGATCCTGAACTCCTACATTCTTTCGAAAATTGACTATGGTCCCGACCCAACTGAGCCGATCCGAACTTTTTTCCCATTTTTCAATAATAATCGGTTCGGCCATGTGTCGGTCCGATCCGAACACTTGCACTTTGCACTTCGGAGTAGGCCCCGATTTGTGCCCAGTTGATAGCAATCCCTATTGCTTAGATTTAAACATAACTGGCAAAATGTGGGACTAACTCTCTGTCTAATCCTTTGGGGACCTCAGGCGTGAAGGTACATATGTTATGTCCTTAGAAAAGATATAATAGACTGAATGCCTAAGGAGAAAATGCGTGATTCATGCCCAAAAGGTCCTTTGTACATGGCGCTACCTTCATTGGGTAAAAAATCTGTATCATGTAGTGGGTTATTATCTTCCTGCCCATATCCCATGTTACTTGTGGTCGGCGCAACACGTTTTCTTCTTCCATTCTCCCCTGTCAACCACCACGCTATCACTCACTCCCTTCTCTTTCATATCATTCCTTACACAATCCATCCATCTTTTCTTCGGCCTTCCTCTCCCTCTCCATCCATCAACATGTATGTTAATCACTGTTTTAGTCTCATGCGTTTTGTCCCTTCTCATCACAGGCCCATACCAAGCCAAACGATTTCCTTTCAACTTTTCTGTCACTGGCGCCACTTTCAAACTTCCTCTTATATACTCATTTCTTACTTATAGTGGGTACAGGATTGAAACACCATCTAAAATCAACAGCTCTTTACCCAAAACTTACACAGGTATCCTGTCACCCTGTTAATGTTCTAACAAAAAACCCCGTTTCCTGTAACAATTGCAGCGCAAAGGTCCCCCGCAGGCTCTCGACTCTTTTCTTTGAACCGTCCGCGCAGCAACACAAGCAACGAATTACACAAACGACGCGATCAATGAAATTGCTGTGCTTCCGAACATTTTCTTACGTCCAGTTGTGCGACAAAAAAGTCGTCGGTCTGCGGGGGTCGTTTTATGTATCTATTCGCATTGTGCTGCCTGGGGTGCTGTGAAACACAGGTTTTCTTTTGTACATTGTTTGTCTACTGCTGGGTACAAGATTTTTCTAGTAGTTCCCAAGATTTGGTTTAGTTTCTTTGTTTTAGAACTAGTGCAAGTTTCCCATCTGTCTCTCTGTAGTGCACTACCTATAAAACCAATCTTAAGTATATCTTAGACCAGAGCGGCAATTTTCCTAATTTTAAGAACATTCACGTTCGCCTGAACCCAGTCTCAATATGTCAAAAATCCTCTAAAATAGTAGTAGTAGTTTTTGACAATGATTGTCGCTGAGATGAGATTGCGACTAGATTTTGAACGTTTTTAATTACGGCAATTGGCCTTCTGATCACTCAGACTTTAAGATTGGATCAATATTAAAAGTTCTTACAACGGCCTGTCGTTATATAAGATGACTAATTAATTAGTTTTCAGTCAGTTCAGTGAATAAATTCAAATGTATATTTCTACATTTTATTCATTTCATGTTTTTATTATTTTTTTTTTCATTTTTTTTTTTTTTGTAATATTTTTTTTTTTCCTTTTTTTTTTTTCTTCATCTTCTGTTAGTATTCATCCAACCAACACCTTCCACAAAATTAATTTAGAAATCATTTCAGTAGCACCTCTAGCGTTTCTATTCACAAGTTCTTTCTAAAGTACATCTATAAACAAAATCTCCTAGTCTGAACTGCGCAACACTTGTACAGTCACAGTAAAAAGTGCACACGAACGAGTACAGTCGAGCAAAAACCTGTAACTATCTGATTTCGCATTTCACGAGCGTCACCCGAGTATCGCAACTTCGCTACGAATTGTCTGGAGTTGTTAAATGGGTTGTTTATTTAAATAAATATTATGTTGCATAGTTGATTCTTCTTCATTTAAAGGTTTTTCTTCTTAAATTTAACATTTATTGATTTTTGCAATGCATTGGCAATAGAAAAGCTTTCCTAGATTTATCCAAATAGTATAACGTCCAAATAGTTGAACGCCATCGCGGCAGGCCCAGACGGAGGTGGGGGGATGAGCTCCTTTGATAAAGATTGGTCCCCTTGTCAGCTCTGGACAGAGTGATGGAATGAGAGTGGGAGGCCTTTGCCCAGCAGTGGGAAATAATCGACAAAAAAAAGTTATAAGTGACCAATATACCAAAATGAAACAAGATGGAAGCTTGCAATTTGCCTTTACTTATTTTTAGTGACATATGGTATAACATAGTGTATTATGTGCTGCTGTGTATTCGCCTGTTATTAGCATAAAAGCAAAAGTGTCTCTTTCTCTAGATATATTTTTAGCTATTGAGTAAGGTTCAACTATACTACTGAACAGTATGAGAAATGTTCATTCTATATCCGCAAAAAAAAAAAAAACAGTTTTAGCAGTGGTATTATCAACTCTATACAAACCAATACTTCGATCAGTAATCAAATCACTCGGTGCTCGAATCGCCGGCAACTTAACATTAAATTTGTCAAGACCAACGACTATATAATTTAGACAATCTAATATAAACTTTACCCGTATAATACCAAAGTTCACTTTACTTAACCGAGGGAATATTATTAAGTTTTTTCTCAAATGTGTTGAATTTGCAAGGTGATAAATGAGTGGTTATTAATTTAGTTCTTAGTGAAGGCCGAATATTAAATTCATCATTAGGCCTAAAGATTTTGTAATATTTTATAAGTAGTGAAGCTGACATTCAAAGGTAATTTGCCTCAAAAGCGTTATTTCCCGTGTGAGCTCTATTAGTATCAATATTGACGGTAATCTTTTTGATATTGCTTAATACTATAATCAACATTAGTAATAACTGACAGATAACTAATTTCGGATTAGTATTAGTTCGGATAACATATGTCGTTGTCGTAAAACGATGGATGGAATATGTGAATTTGAATTGAGTATGAATGTCTATGGTTATAAGAGTAGGGGAAGACCAAAGAAACGATGGATGGACTGTGTGAATGATGATATGGTTAGAAAGGGGGTGACTACCGAGATGGCGGCTAATAGAGAAGTATGGAAGAAAAAGACATGTTGCGCCGACATCAGATAAATTGGCATATGCGCAGGAGAGTGATGCTGATAATGAACATATGTTGTTGCCAAATTATATCAGATCGACAGTTTTAAGATAAGGCAGGTACAGTCGGGGACTTCATGTGTTAAGCACAGGCTACTTTATTCATAAACGTTGCTTAAAGGTAAGTAGTGATTAGCAACTGTTTAACCATGCATTTTGGACGTCTCCTAACTTTAAGCTTCGTTTATAAATAAATCCCTCTAGAGTAATTTTTTACATTACTGGACATCACACCTATAGTTCCTGAAAGGTTATGCAGAAGTGTACCTATAGTATATCAATATTTTGCCAGTTATGTTTACTTGCACCTTATTATACCACCAATTGACGTCACGGTTGGCGCAGTGGTTAAGCGATTGACTGCTGCGCTGCGTGTCGCGGGTTCGATTCCCGCACAGAACAAATATTTGTATGACCTACAAATACTTGTTCCGGGTCTGGCTGTTTGTGTATGTGAGTTTAAATGTATGTAAACGCACCCACGATACAGGAGAAATACTTAGTGTGGGGAAAGATTAAAAAAAAATATTTACGTCATTGCCAACATTTTGACTGAAGCTGACTGTTCAAAGAAGTGGCATGCGCCCGCTATGTGGGAAAGGAATTAGATTGAAAATTGCCTAATATTATCGCTCCTAGATATTGGCGCCGATTCCCTTGTTCACAACCTATACTTAATTTAAGTTCAGTGCATCTTTTTCTTTCTATTTAATTTAGAAAAGGACAGAAGATAAAATATTCATTTAATCCTGTCAAATTAAGATACTCCATAGACAGATTAGACGTGATTAAAAACATGGCTACTGAAAATACGTTAATTTCCATCAGGCGCTGACTAATTTGACAGGACTAAACTAATATTTATCATCTGTCCTTTTCTAAATGAAATAGAAAGAAAAACATGCACAAAACTTAAATTTAGTTTAGTTTGTGAACAAGGGAATCAGCGCCAATGTCTGTATGAGGCCTTACTGCCTTTATAGGGAACTAATTATACGAAAGAAGATGCACTTTCTTCTTAGCAATAATAATGGATGCCAGTGTTTTAGACTAGTTTGAACCCGTATTTTTTACGAAAAATCAATGTATTCAAAAAATCAAAGTATTGTTCCTTCTTAACGTGAAAAGTATGGGCTGATAATAATATTAAAACCTACATAAAAATAGTATTTTACACTTAACATAATCAGTCATGTTTCCACTGCTGGAGTACAGATTTCCTGTCAGTGAGAGGGGGTAGGCTATAATCCATCGGTGCGGGTTGTTGGATGTCACATGTCACGCCCCCAGACGGAATAACAATAAAGTTTCTATTGTGTCTCGTTCAGCATCCTTCAAATGATTACCATCAATCTTCAGCCTATAACAATTACCTACTAACAGATCATCAACGCCTCGTAAGCACGTATACAGTGACAACCTCATACCATCCCACTAATAAACATCAATAGATCTCTAACAGCCGGCCGAGTCATTAGCTGAGTAAACAAACGAACAGAAATGTTAACTATTCGATAAATAAACTGCATGTTTGCACCTACAGCACTTAAGCACCGTTATAGTGTTACTTACGGACGGTGGTAAATGATTTTGAATCGGGACGGGTTGTTTGATTAGATGGGTAAACTCTTTCCTGTTCCTGTACTGGAAACGAGTCATATTGAATAACGAGTGGTTCATAGTATGAATGATTTGGCAACTACATTTAAGCTACTACTTTTTCTGATCTCTATTCTATTATGGAAACAAGGCGGATTTGTTGTTGTGATTAGAGATGTAAAATATGTAAAATTTTCCGGTTCCTATCTTGGATAACGAGTCGTTTTGTGTACGAATAGTAAGTTCGGTAAATTGATTATAAAAAATCGTAGCGGATTTGGGTGTAAATTATGCGTTTATGTCTTTTGTACTACGCATCGGAAGCTACGCTTTTTTTTATTAAATTCAACAGCATCAAAACATTACAAAAATATTATGTAAACTAATATTTTTAACCGACTTCTAAAAAAGGAGGAGGTTCTCAATTCGACGGTATGTTTTTTTTTTTTGTGTGTTTGTTACGCGATTTCTCCGCCAATTGTGGACCGATTTTCAAAATTCTTTTTTTGTTCGAAAGGAGATACTTCTGAAGTGGTCTCATAGAAATTTCATCAAAAACGGTGCAGTAGTTTGATTTTTAAACCTAAATTACTGGTAAAAATTACAACTTAAAAGTGAAAAATAAAAACTTTTTTGCAAAAAAAAACAACCGACTTCCAAAAACGACACTACAAAGTGAAAAATAACTTTAATTTCGGAAGTCGGTGGCAAACAACGAAACTGCGAACCCGACGACACCGACTTCCGAAATTAAAGTTATTTTTCACTTTGTAGTGTCGTTTTTGGAAGTCGGTTGTTTTTTTTTGCAAAAAAGTTTTTTTGTATGTTTTTTTGTTACGCTTTCACGCTAAAATGGCTTTGAGTGAAATTTGGCACATGGGTAGACCATGACCTGTGTTAGGACATTTTACATAATTTTAATCCCAATATTCCTACGGGATCGAGACTCATGCAGATGAAACCGCGGGTTCCAGCTAGTAGGATTCCATATTAAAAAAAACTTCTACAGTTTAAAAAATTAATACGATATGTATATTTATGCCTATAATTAAACATTCGTGTAATTTTTATCAGCATGTTTATTTGATTTAAAGTATGTTAATATTGCAATCAAAGCAAGAGTGTTCGCACAAGGTTTTCGCGTAATTATTAATAGCTGATAATTACTGTGGGTGCGAATATTTATAATTTCAATATGTTATTTACGTATCAAAACTAGGCAAAATAGTTGTATCACTATTTATTTTTATTGCAACATTGAATTTCGAAGGTAAAATACATAAATCACAAAGGCAAAAAAAAACATGAAGTTCATAATTATTTGTAAGAATTTTAGAAAAATATTGATCAAAAAACATTATTTTATTAAAATATTCAAGTAATTTACAAGGCAATCAGCAATTGAACCTACGACCTTTCATGTGCAAATATTTGATGATACATTACACAAACAACAGCTGATCGATGATCGCAATAGTTTTGTCAATGATGTCAAATGTCAGATCTATCATACATTCGTCACGGTTTGTTTCGATATTTCGTTTAAGTTAACGTTTAATTTCGACATTTTGACGCACTGATTCTAAATGATGGGTGACCTTTTATAGTTTAATTTAAAACAATTGAAAACACAACACATCGAGCTTCACAGAAAACTTGACAGTCAACCAATAATCGATCTTCTTCATCTGCATATACAGGGTGACAGGGAAGCTCGACAGGCTCTAAAGGTCTACTATTACTAGAGGTCATAAGGCACAAATTAAGTCCAGTCAACTCGGGGTCAAAACTGGATGGTTACCGAACTGTGTTGGTTCTTCGATATTTTAGAAATTTTCTAACTTGTTACAAAAAACAATTAATTATGAGAAAAAACTACTCCACTCCAAACATTTACCTGATACTTTTCTGAAAGTTGAAAAAAGAGTGATCATTTAAAAAAAAATGCTTGAAAAACTTACATAATCTCAGAAATAGAAGGTCTTTCAAAGCAAAATTTTATTTTTTTACCATCCAGTTTCGTGTGACCCCTAGTTGACTGGACTAAATTTGTTGCTAATGACCTCTAGTTATAACCCCTTTCAAGGAACACGTCGAGTTTCCCTGTCACCCTGTATAACAGGACATAACATCACGCCTGTAACCCCTAAGGGGTTAGGCAGATGTGTACCTATAGTATAACCACATTTCGCCAGTTATGTTTAAGCCCCATGTAATCAGGGGCGAGCCTATTGCCATCATCCAGGCACAAATCCAGACTTCAGACCGTTACTGATAAATTCCTAATGGTTAACCCCAATAAAAAAATATACCTGACCTGGGAATCGAACCCAGGACCATGCTCAGCAGCGGCGCTTACGACCACTAGACCAATGAGACATTATGAAAAGTCAATGACAAAAATTGTCTTGTCACCAGTGAAGTCAATTAGATATTGAAGATAGTACTGCTTGTGTAAGTGTGTGCAGCTACTAAGAAGTTATAAATGGCAAAACCCAATAACTCTTAACTCGACCTGGAAATCAAACCCAAGGCCTGATGCTCAGCAGTAGCGATTGCGACCACTAGACCAAAGAGATTTATTCCCTTGACGTCGAGTCCCACCACGTCGAGTCCCGCCACGTCGAGTCCCGCCACGTCGAGTCCCACCACGTCGAGTCCCGCCACGTCGAGTCCCGCCACGTCGAGTCCCGCCACGTCGACTTGTTCTTTTATTACTATGATGAAAAATTTCTGCCTGGTGCCGCCACGTCGGCAGTTAAATTAACGACCTTCTATTAACTCCTACAATAAACAGTCTTAGGGCTGATTTTTCAATCATCTGATTCAATTATTCGAGGAATAATTTTGAAATTTTGACAATTATTTCATACAAAAACTGGTTATCTGGCGATGGAACAATCAGGCTTTTTTTTTGCGGATGAGAAATCATCTAATGACTCCTCCCGCTCTGGGTGGAGCGGAAGGGAGTGTCAGACTCTTACTGACTAAAATCCACCCGTGTTCCTACCTTAGCCCTTTATGTTCCAGGGCAGCGGTAACCCTTTTGGACGATCCCGCTACGGAACAATCAGCCTGAAGTGTTATAATCATCAATAACGGTCTACAGATACATATCATTGAATTAAAAAAATATTAGCTCAATTTGAGTTAGACTTTCTCCAAATTGCAAAATTCTTTCCCAGGCCCAAATTATATTAATAAAATAATTATACCACTAAACTCACTGTCAACAATCATACACCACGAATCTTAACTGGTTCTTAATAACTAGTATAACCCTATTAACTCTTCAATAACTGTATAAAATACAAATAATGACCCCTAACTATCTCTAATGAATAGATGGGCAAACACACTCAATCTCGTTTAAAATTAAAGTCATAAAAAACTAAAACATTAAACTAAAAAAAAATAAACTGCATATAATAACAAAATATTGGGTGTGCCGTATGCTCGTTTACAATCAATTAAAAAGCTAAAAAAGCTAATACAACATCCGTTTAAACTAAATTATGCTCAGAACTAAAACTAAAAATTAAAACTTTCATGTTACCGCGACTCCCCATACAACACTAACAACTTAATAAAAATAATAATTATGATACAATTAAAGTAATTATTTTGCGTAGTCAATTATGATGTATAACGTTAATTAATATTTTTTATATTATTAATCAATATAATATACAAAAAGTATATCTATTATACAGTTAATTTTAAAGTATGATTAAGCGAAAGTTCGCGGTGAGATCAAAAGTTAAAAATGGATTGATTTAATTCGGCGTAGAATGATATCATATCGTTTGATAATTATTTACTACTGGACTTAGAGTTACACAAATCACAGACGTTGGTAACACTGCCGCAAAATTAAAACAGAACCAAGCAGGCCATATCTATCCCATAGCTAATCAGCATATAATGTTCCCACTGCTGGGACACAGGCCTCCTCTCGGTGAGAGAGAGTAGGTCGTAATCTACCACGCGGACCCAGTGCGGGTTGGTAGATGTCACATGGCTTCGAATTTTTAGTTCTGGGACACACCCTTTCCTTTTCTCTTCACGTTGTTTTCCTTCGCTGTTGTCTAGAGCAGTGGTGATGAATTTACACATCTCACATCTGCTGCATGTCGGATCAGAATTGAGCGAAAGTAGCTGCAAGCAGATCGGGATCCTAACAACAGGACTCGGCGACGCGGTGGGCCCAGAGGGAGTGCCGTGTTAGACCAGGAGTCTAAAGGATTGGGAAGAGAGAGATAGCTTTAAGAACGGAAGGGGCACTATTGTCAGTGTAAAAAAAGAAAGAAAAGAAAGAAAATGCATTTATTTGCGGCAAACATGACGCATAAAAAAGAACATAAACACACACAAAAAAAAAAAATAACAAGTGTCTTAATAATAAAATATAGTTATTAGTAAGTCAACGATCTGAAGAAGAAATGATTGCTACTATCATTGGCTTATCATATCAGACATCACTTTATTTATGTAATCATATTTTGTGCAGCATAGTGAATTATGCTATGGATAGAAAGAGGGTGACTACCGAGATGATGACTAATAGAAAAAGACATGTTGCACTGACCCCAAATGAATTGGGATGTGGGCAGGAGAATTGAGGTATTCCACATAAGGCACTGATTTCAACAGCACTTGCCCGAACCGCACCTGAGCACTTCCACTAACCGCACTGAGAATGATGATTTTGAGAAGCATTCTTTTGTTATCTGACAGGAGTGCTGATCTGAGGGTTCTGATAAGGAAGGGGATCAGGAAGGAACACGGGTGGGTTTTAGTAAGTAAGAGTCTGACACTCCCTTCGGCTCCACCCAGAGCGGGAGGGGTCATTTGATGATTTCCCATCCTGAAAAAAAAAAATAAAGGGTTCTGATAAGAGGAAACTTCCTCTCAAACATTGGGAGCAAATGTATAATCAATCATTTAATGCCATGTAATTACTGTTTTCCGTATTAATAGACGAAGCACCAGTAAGTGTTCGTTGCAATCCAAGATCGAGCAATGATAATTTAAAAATCTGTAGTATATTTCGAATGAATCACCAAAGTTTTGATCTTTAGCAATATCACATACACTTTCTTAGCTATTTTTGTCTTAATTGAAAAACATTATAAAACCACAGGAAATTATAATTTACGATTGTTTTATTTAGATCTCCTCATTTTATAAAATTAATCTAGGCTTAATTTTATTTTGATCTAAAATGTCCAGCAATTTATTTTAAATCTATATCGCTATCTACCTACCTATATACTTTTATAGCATTTAATAAAGTCTACTAATATAAGTAGATATAATTCTGTAAAATGAAATTAAATTATTTGACGAAAGTTAAAGTTTTCCAGGGACGATATCCGATTAATTGATCTTGTGTAAAATAAAATACAACGAATTTATTTTCAATTTTTTAGTTTAAGAGTATTTAAAAATAATGCCGTTAAGATCTATTTACATGGTAATGAATTATTTTTAATAACAAAATATAATATCTGCAACCTATAAATAATAAAATAAAGCATCCAAAACCCAGCATCAAAAAGCCTTTTTCGATTTTTTTCGCCATTACTATGCGAAATTAATAACAATGGCTGTCATAAACAATAATATACGTCAAATATATTGTACCCGAATATGTTATCAAAAATTTCATACCGTTACATCTTCGAAAATAATATAACTAACCGAATCGCCGGTCGGGCGAGCTCCCACGACCTCAGAGCTACATTTCGCTGTGCTCTATCCAATCTTACTTCCTAGTACGAACTAATACGAACCCTAATTTTAGTTAAATAGAGCTCAAAACTATTCCAGCAATAACTGTATCCATTCAAAAGCGATGTCTCATGCACACATGCGCAGCCAACACCTTTGGATCGAATGTGTGCGTGTAGAATCGTATTGAATGAAAATTCGTTGCGTTTGAATTTGAATTCTGTGTTTGAATTGATACGGTTGGTTTTGTGAAGAGTTTGGTTTGTAAGTGTGAGTGTATTGACCAATATTAATAACGTACTGGCTGGTTGGGAGGTCGCGGTCGACTCGACAGGTGATGTGTTGCGATACTCGCTCGATCGTGTGCGTGTGTGAGTGGAATGTCAGAGTTTAGCTTAGAGTGTTGCTACACTGGGTTTATTGTTTTTATTGCCTTGCATTTAATTAGTCTTCGGTAAAATTCGACATTTCATTAGCTTAGATATCGTGTCAGAAAGTTACCGTTTTTATTGCATGCAACTTGACAGGTGAGATTTATTTGGAGCAGGCTTAAATGATGATCATGCCACTCATTATTATTGTGCTGACTTTATTGTGGGTAGAAAACAAAATGCTAAAAACAATTTATATTAATTCAAGTTTTTTTTGCCGTCGATTCGTAATTTAACACTGCCATAAAAATACCAAATAAAATAAAGTGTTTTTTGTTAAATATGGAGTTATTTAACAAAAAACACTTTAGAAGAAAAATGTTCCACCCAGTGTACCCACGTCCTAACATGTGACAGTGAGCACGAGTGGATCGCGGCAGGTGAACGTATCTATGTGTGCGTGAGGTCACCTCGTCACTACACTATATCACCACGTATGTGTGCAGTCTAAGGGAAGACGATCTCTTGTAAAGCTAGATTCTGACTGATACCAATTATTAGAAATCATTTGAAATGCAATACGTAAATAAAAATTAAAATTACAATAAACACCAAATCTGGTGATGTAATTAGTACCAAGTGATGAGTATTTCTATGCATGCATCGACTTCTTGTGTAAGCATAAAATTAAAATAAGTAGCGTATCTGATATTCTGATTATTGATAATGTTTCTCGTTTGTGGAAATCCTAATTTGATGTCATTTTACTATGTCAAAGAGCCGGAGCTAGCGTGTATTGCTTTGCGGTACTATTTGCAGTTAACCCTTTGCTTGCGATGTTTTAATTTAAATATTTAAACATTATTTTTATTTAATAAATTTAATAAATAATATTTGTATTTAATTTAAACAAATGTAGGTATTTTTTACACATAGTGTCATCATCTGCCTAGCCTTTTCCTAACTATGTTAGGGTCGGCTTCCAGTCTAACCGGATGCAGCTGATTACCAGCATTTTACATGGAGCGCCTGCCTATCTGACCTCCACAACCGAGTTAAGGTTGTCAAAAAATAAAAGTCCCGTTTTGACATTTGAGAATGCGTTCTTGACATCTGTCAGTTTCATACAAACGAATACGTGTTTTGCGAATTATCTTTATTAACTACTACTGTCAATGTCAAATCGGGCCTTTTATTTTTTGACATCTTTACTGGGTAATACGATAGCCCTTTGCAAGACTGGTTGTCAGACTTTCGGACTTCTGATGACCCGTAACGACTGTCAAAGATCCACCAATGACAGCCGGGACCAACGGCTTAACGTGCTTTTCGAAGCACGGAGTTGTTCTGGTATGTAAAGATGGTCACCCATCTACGTACCAACCGTGGCAAGCGTGTCTTAACTTAAACGATCGACACGTGCGGCTGTTATTATTATTATTTGGTTTAAAAACATAAGTAGGTATTTTATACATAGTAATGCGAGCGAATTAATTAGATACAGTCATTACAATGTACAACACTTAACACTTTCCCGTAATATACTACATTTAAAGTACAAAATTATGATAATTTAACTGTGGATTACATTGAAACAAGTCGTGGTTAATTAATATTAATTATCACGTTTAAATTTATAGTTAAAAGTATTATTTACGTATCAGTTATCATCACGTTTCTTCCTTAAAGGGTACCGAACTGGAACGGAGATCAACTCGAGAATCCTACTAATATTATAAACGTGAAAGTTTGTATGAATGGATGGATGGATGGATGTTTGTTACTCTTTCACGCAAAAACTACTGCACGGATTTGGATGAAATTTGGCACACATATGGTTTATAACTAGGATTAACATATAGGATACTTTTTATTCCGATATTTCCACTTAGAGATCGAAAATTATGCTGGTGAAACCGCGGGGCGCAGCTAGTATTTATTTAATCTGTACACACCTAACTTTTTCCCTGTACATAACTAAATCTACCCCGTCTGTCAGTTTGTCTGTCACAAGGCTGTATCTATTTGACAGTAATACGTAATCATGTGAGATTTTCACAGAACACGTGTTACCTCTATACATTATTATGCTTGCTGGTGCGGACAGTAAAAGTACTATCAAAATCTGGCCAAGTGCGAGTCTCATGCATTCCTCCAGTGCACGAGTAACCCTCGCACTTGGCCGGATGTTAATTGTATCTTAGGCCGTTATCAATATGGATTATCAAAATATTTAGAGTCATCTTATTTCCACAAATCGTGAAAAAAAAAAACAAAATATTATTTAAATAAAAACACTTTTTAATAACCCCTTGATCCATAAAAGAAGCTCGCATAAAAAAAAAAAAACGTTAAAACTGGTGCCCTTTAACCACGTGATACACGATAACTTTACGCAACGCGTTACATTGTTCTGTCCTCACCTTTACAAAGCGACAGGTTGTCTGATTACTGCTCATGATCTGTGATTGCTTACGGATATTATTATTATTACGTGCCGAGTAGTTTTTGGGGATCTTTTTATTTTTACTGCAGAGTTCTGTATATTTTTCACAAATTATTTAAATTAATCATTAAGAATTTTATATTTAATTTCTACATGAATTTTTCGACGCTACATTTTAGTTTGTGAATAGCTTTAGCTAAGTTAGGATATCAAAATAAAAAGTCATTTATTCAAATTAGGCTGAGAATCAGCACCTTTTGAGCGTCAAAATTACAAAAGACAGTCCCCCAAAAACGCCTGCCCTTCACCACTTTCTAGTGTTGTCGCTGTGAAGAAGAAATGGGGCAACAAACTCCCCAGCAGCCCAGCTGTTTGTTCAGTTAGAATATACTTGACTGTCTAAAATAATAGGTATGTTAAGCAATTAACTTTACAAGACACATAACATTAAATTAAATTATTTTCCATATGTCAGCTAGCCACGCCAATATACCAACAAATATATTAAAAACTACCATTGTGTTATTTTTTTAAAATTAATTAGGGGTTAATTGTTATTTACTTACATCTACTTAAATAATACACTATACTATTTATACATTGTTACAGACTTTAAAAAAAAATAGGTCAGGCGAACGGAGGGTTACTTTTTTAATATAAGATATAAATCAACTGCAATGACAACAAAAAAATAGGAAAATGTCAGACAAAATAGAAATCGCATAATATTTGCTTCAGCGCATAATCCTACTAATATAAAAAAATGCGAAATTTTGTATGGAGGGATGGATGGATGTTTGTTACTCTTTCACTCAAAAACTATTAAGCGGATTTGGATGAAATTTGGTACACCGATAGTTTATAACCAGGATTAACACATAGGATACTTGTTATCCCGATATTCCCACGGGATCGAAACTTATACTTATGCGGGTAAAACCGTGGGGCGCAGCTGGTATGTAAATATTATTTTTAATGAGGAAAACTGGTGTAGGATTAATAATGAGCCAACAATCAGTTAGCTCATCTGCAAAACGGCAGACTACTGGTTTTACTGGCAGATCGACGCTTGCCTGAACTCTCCTAGAGAAATTATATTGCTTGTAATTTTCTTCCTCCTACTCGCGTTCCTTATTACCAAGATATTTACTTAACCATAACCCAGCTAGTTGTTAAATAATATGGAGGCGACGATACGACAATATACTCATAAGATAAACTTTGTATATTTAATGATGTTCCTCCATTCAATAGCTTAGTCAGTATAGCCAGTTGGTTGATAAGCAAAACTCGTTGTCAGCCCAAGAAAGAAAGAAAGAAAAAGTATTGATTGCGACTCGTACAGGAAGACAATAAACTAAGCTAAACACAGTTTAAAAAAAAAAAAAAACAAATTTAAAAAAAAAAAACGAATTAAAGAGAAAGTCCTACACGAGGCCAAAAGGCTCTTATCTCAGACAACACACACTAACACTACTATTTAGTTTGTTTGAAAAAAGTATTTTTCAAATTTAATGTTAAGATTTATTTCACACATAACTGCCATCTGGCTCCTAACTAGCTGGCTGGCTGGCTGCTGGCTTTAACTAGTGCAGGAGCCAGAGAATTCCATACTTTGGTGTACAAATTGTTTTATGTCAATAAATAATTTTTTAATGTTATGTTTTATAACATCACTCCTGTATTTCCCAAAGGATTAGGCAGAAGCGCACCTATAGTACACCCACATTTCGCCTTTAAGATTTATTTAATCGTTTCAAAGTACTCCTAGTATTGCCAGTATTTTCATTTATTGTCGGACTTGTAGCGCCCGCTGTTTTACCCGCATAAATTTCGATTCCGAGGGAATATCGGGATAAAACGCATCCTGTGTTAATCCTAGTTATAAACTATATGTGTGCCAAATTTCATCCAAATCCGTTCAGTAGTTTTCGCGTAAAAGAGTAACAAACATCTATCCATCCATCCTCAAAAACGTTCGCGTTTATAATATTATAGTAAGATTGTTGTCTCCACATTGTATATTTACGACCACTTTTTAGTTCATAGTCACGTCACTTCAAAAGTGGACAGTAAAATAACAATAAAACTCGACTACGGAACCCGATACCACCAATATGGCACCAGTTTTTATTGTTACACACATCGGCAACCGTAATCGTAATACTAAAATAGTTAGCACTTTCACTTCACCGTTCTCACGATCCAAATCATTATCTCGTTTTTTGTATGCACATTATTAATTTGCATTAGATTTTATATTTATTTTGTTGACTATTAAATTATGTGTGTGTACGATCGTGATACAAATGCATTATGTGAAGTGGTAGGTCAGCAGTTTAGTGTTGGTACTATCGCGGTCTTTTCCGCCTGCTCACTTAAAAATTTTTTCGCCTAAATCCTGCGGCGGCGCCAAACCACGCCCCCTAAAAGTTTTGGCCTATTAGGAAAGCGATAACGCAATTAGTTGCAACCTGCACTGCGCAGCTTAGTGACGTATCACGTGTACTCCTTTTTTTAATTTTACGGACGAACTATTTGACATGGGCGCGCTTACCGGACCTTTTGAATATTGACCATTGAGCTGTTTACTTGAGTAAATTATTTTAATTATTGTCATGGTAAATTGTGTGGTTTTAAAATACCTTAATTTATAAATAAAACTTTATTAACGATGCACAGTGCAAAGTTTATCATGCAAATGTTATCTTGTGTGTAATTGAATACTTTCTAGTTTGTTTTACATCAATAAAAGTATTTGATAAATAAATAATAATATAATATATTTATTCCAAAAATTATAAGGCATAAAAATTAGTACAGTTTTGCTTAAATATAACAATCAAAAAAAAAAAAAACAAAAAAAAAATAATATATTTTTTTTGTTTTGTTTTTTTTTTTAATTTTTGTTTTTTCTATTTACTTTTTTTAATTTTTTTTTTTGCATTTTTTTGTGTTTTAGTATAATAATTAAACGAGAAACATGCAGAAAAAATATTCAGAGTTTTTAAACTTGAATGAATGACAGATTTATTTGCAAGAATATAGGTAGCTAACATAAGTTCTTAAGATCTATAGGTTTCACTATATTCGGCATTTCTGCCGTGCAAATATTTAGATTTTACATCTTGGTTATACTTATCACTATATACTTGGTAAAGCAATTACTTATACCTTTATGAGAGTGGTATGTATTACTGCTTTGTTGTGACGGGCGAATTCGGAATACTTTCTCGCTCACACACGCACTATTTGTTTCAATGTTATTGATTATATTTATTTGCAGTGAAATTTACTATTTGAAATTCATAATTTATATTTTTAGCCGTTATAAATTAATGAATGTGCATAATTCAAACACAATGCGAAATTTTATATGAATAAATAAATAAAAATAGTTGGTTTTAAGTAAAAAAATGCTTGCCATTGTTGTTGTTGGTTAATAATAACCTACTTTAAATTCCGTGCAAATAAGTAGGTAGTGACTAATTATTAAATAATTCATTTCTAGAAATTTTACAATAAGCCTAAGCCGAACAAAAGAGTCATAAAATTCAATAACCGCAGTGGGCAAAAGTCGGTGGCATCCTTTGATACTTTTGATATACCTAGCGGGTTTCGGTAATTACATAGAGGTCTTTCTCTCATCATTTATAAGATAAGAAGCGAGATAAGATAAGAAGCATCTCTTTGTTTGACATTACAATGATGCCCCAGTGCAACTGATAACAAGTCATTTTATGTATCAGTAACATGTGTGTTAGCAACATGTCAGACGAGAGTTTAAATTAATTTATATACAGACTGTGATTTGTGATATAATAATAATAATAACGTTTATTTATAAAAATGGTGCAGATTTACAACTGAATGATGAATTGATGACTGAATAAAAATTTTCACTTTTCTTACCATCAGTACTTTTACGCCTTCTAGCTATACATGGAGGTAGATATATACGGACCGAGAAAGTTGGGACTAGGGTTCAGTATGGATGAAACCTGAAAACTGATTTGTTTAGAACTATTTCGTCGTTTGTTGCGGTCGGGTTTTTTGAAACAAGTCAGTTTTTTTTTTAATGGAGCCACTTGTTATTAGACTATTCCTTGTAGAGAAACACTGACCAGCTGTGGATCAGACGCCATGAAGAAGAGGGTGTCTTAGAGGATAGGCCGCGGGCACCACGTCCATATCTGATAACCTCCAACGTATGGTAGACACTATTTCACAAGCGCTATATTCTCAGATGAGAAATGTTTTACGTCGAGCCAACATGGTCGTCGACACTTGTGGCGCGTGATGAATACACGCTACGAACCTAGAAATAGACATGTGCAAAACAGTGCACCACGAAGTGATGTGATATGTCATTATTACATTTCGTAATATTACATTACACCATCACTTCACACATCACGCGTGATGATAGGATGTTGCGCCATGCGATAGCACACCATCGCGCGTTAATGTAATGCAATGTTCTAGTGTAATAGGACATAGTGTCAAGGAAATATAAACCCTTTTATAATACAAATAGAGTTTAAAATAACATAATAAGTCACCTGACCGGGCGAAATACGAAATCGCACGCGCCGCTTCGAGCGAGTCTGCGAGTCATGTCGCGAGCCACTGCGCTGCTACCGCGCGCGTAATCTTTAGTGTGATGGTGTGATGCTTATTTTTGTCGAGTAATGTGTGATGTGATATTACAGTACGCGCTCGGGTGATATTACGCGTGATGCATCACTCGCATTGCTTACACATGTCTACCTAGAAACGTGATTCCTAATCATGATTCTAGAAGGATATGCGCTAATATGTGGGGCTGGATGAGTGCTGATGGTCCCGGAGAGCTTGTCCATTTCCCAGGGCGAGTAAATGGCGAAAGTTACCGCGAACTATTACAAAACGTAATGGTGCCTACTGTGCTCACAGTTTATCCGAGAGCAGAGCTCCCGGAATTTATTTTTACATAGGACATTGTTTTTCTCGTTAAGTTTTTGGCGACTTAATCGCCAACGGCTTATGAAATGAAGGCTAGGCCACACCAACTTCCTAGTTCTAAATTTAAAAAACCCGCGTTCTAACGCGTTCAATGATATGTTCTGAAGGGCATGTCTTGAATTTTTTTATTACCATACAACCCTAGACTGAACTGAAAATTGCAAGAAGCCTAAGAAAATTTGAATATTGTAAATTGTGTGTTTTACCTACTTACTATGTCCAATATTTTATGAATATCTTTGTTCAGTTCAGTTAATAAATAAATAAAACTGATAAAACTTCAAAATTTTATTTTACTTTTTAATTAATACCTAACCGACAATAGGATTTATCAAATCAAATTTCTAATTAGAAAAATAAAGACAAAATGTATTATTGAATTTTCCCAGATCTATCTATACTAATATTATAAAGAGGAAAACTTTGTTTGTTTGTTTGTAATGAATAGGCTCAAAAGCTACTAAACCGATTTAAAAAATTCTTTCACCATTCGAAAGCTACATTATCCACGAGTAACATAGGCTAAATTTTATTTTGGAAAAAAATAGGGTTCCGTAAGATATTTGGGTTTTTCGGACACAAGGTGTAAAAAATCAACCAGAAAAGTTACTTATTTTGCGTACGCTGCCTAAACTATAAAAGATAGAACCATAAAATGTTCAAATTAATTGTAGATCTTATAAATATCTACAAAAAAGTCCGCGACACACTATCCCTATCTATGTCGAGTGAGGCACAACAACCATTTTTTAATTTAAAAATCTTGAATTTTTTTTGGACTACATTTAAACGCATTTATTTTACTCATGCTATTAATCCTTATCAAAATAAATTATTTCATCAGTAAGTACCGTTTATGTAGATAATATTTGGTCTTTGAATGATTAAAATTGGACGTTTGGTTTTGAAGTTATGGCGAAATTAAAATATTACGATTTCTGCTGCACGGCCCGTTGCGAAGTGGGCGTCACCAAGGCCGTGCACGTGCAGGAATAAGTTTACAAAATCAAAAATCAAGTTATAATATAACTATTTACATCACATCCATGATCTGTAGTGTTATAAAGTTTTCATAATTTTCGCAAAGTTTAAAAAAATCATCTTCTTACTTCTATTTATTTAAAAAAAAAAAATTATGTATCTTTATGGGTTATTTTGATTTCCTTTTTCGCAAAGTTTAAAAAATTCATCTTGTTACTTCAATATAACTAAAAAAAAAATTTTTGTTTCTTTATGGGTTATTTTGATTTCCTTTTGAGATACGCAATCCTGTCACAAATCCGAAATCTACGCGGACGAAGTCGCGGGCAGAAGTTAGTCCATAATATAATAAATAGGTAATAGCAGTAGTTTGAAAATAAAAATAAATCTCGAACGGCGCGTGCGTCACCGCGTCGAGCGACAGTGCAGTCGGCCCGTCTTATCTTTCATTCGTCTATTCAAGGTCAACGGGGCGGGGCTAGAGAGCGCTTCTATTTTTTGAGTGCAAGCAAAAATGAACTTAGTGGTGATCAGGCGGAAGTGTCCATGATAGTACCTAATTATATTTGTCGGTGAGGCAGTCAAACTCATTATGTTTAGCTTCAGGGTTTTCTTTATGTTAGTTGAGTGTTGTAATAAACGGTAGAGCGCATTGAATAAAGCAGCTTCATCTAATTCAATTCTCATTATGTGCCTTTATCGTGAACATTATAAGGTTTGCCGTAATCTAAATTTCTTTTCAACCTTTTTTCCAGGATTACTAAGAGGCTAGTTTCTTCATATGCAAAACAAAACTGCAGTAGAATAATTAGCTTAAAATATTCCCACTTCTTGGACACAGGACACAGGACATAGGCCTCCTTTGGGTGAGAGGTAGAGGGCCGTAATCCACCACGCGTACGCGCTCGTTAGATATCACATTTCTTTGAATTTTTGGTTCTAGGTCATGCCGGTTTCCTTACGATGTTTCCTTTTACCATTTTGAGAGGAGCGGCGTTGAAATAATTTACACAAAGTAAAGCCCCTATCAAGGCTCAAAAGCTAAACAGACTTGAATAAAAAAAAAAAATGCTTTGAGGAAATTGAACTTTAAAAACTGGAAAAAATCCATAACGATGATGAAACGTTTACATTTAAACCAAAGGCAATAACGCACTATTACCAAGTAACTAGTGCAACCAAAAAAAAAACAAGTATTTAATTAAACCAAACAGAGTATATAATAAAAGCGATCGGTTCTCATGTCGATCAAAGCTTCAAGTAACGATAGCTCAATTAGTCTCATATTAAACTAAATTATAGTAACACATTAATGAACGTGTCGTAATTATACACTACTATATGCCTTACAACCGACAATTATATGCTCGATATAATAATCTCGGTAAAATTTATATTATACTGTAATTTTAGTGGCATGAAATGCCTATGCGCTTTTTTGGGTTAATGTTTTAGTTTACTTATGGATAATTATTGCTTAATAGTTTATGTAGTTGTTAATAAATCTTTAATATCGTCAAAGGCCTAGAATGCTGAGCCAGTCCTGCATGATTGTGGGGGGTGAAAAGTTGTGGCGCCAAGAGTAAGATAGCAAATCGTACCTACTTTTAGTATATATATATACCTATTGAGAATAGTACCCCCAATCGTTCGACCTATTTTTATTTTCCACTAACTGTATCCCGCGGTTTCACCCTCATAAGTCTCGTTTCCATGGGAATATCGGGATAAAAAGTGCCAAATTTCATCCAAATCCGTTCAGCTGTTATAGCGTGATATCGAAACAAACAAACATACAAAAAAATCTAATCTTTTCTCTTTATAATATTACTTTAGATATATTAGAGGCTCTGGACAGCTATAATAGGAGACTCCTAAAGGAAAAACATCAACGATCTAATACACTACAAGTTTTATTTCAATTGCCAAAGAACTACCTAAATACAGAACGGGTTGAAGACAGCCAACGTAGTAACGTTGGTCGTTTGTAATAGGTACCTAGTTACGTAGGTAACTATTAATCACATATATCATACATCAATTCAATCAAATAATACGAATCAAAAAACCTTTCTATTCGGTTCTTCAGAAAAAAATAATAACACATCATCATGGAATGATTAACACAACGAACGATAATTATCATTAAGTTGAAATGAGATGGCTATCAATATAATGAATAAGTGATATGATTTCGCGATGTTATGCTACTGGCAGACGGAGCAGGGAAAGAAAAGAAGAAATAGTTCTGTATTGTAATGGTCATCACTGTGATTTTTAGGCAGATTGTGTGATGAATGTTGCGTTGCTTTGTTGTGGCACCGGGTTCGCATTCCTTGGGGTGTACTCCGAAGTAGTATCGGCCGAATGTTCGGCCGTTTCCTGCTATAAAGTTACTATTTGGTTCGGTCGGTCCCGATCCTACTCTCCTACACTCTTTCGAATATTGACTACGGTCCCGACCCAACTGAGCCGATCCGAAATTCTTTCGCATTTTTCAATAATATTCGGTTCGGCCATGTGTTGGTCCGATACGAACATTCGCACTTTGCACTTCGGAGTAGGCCCCCTTATTTACTATGAATATTTGCGACCACGGTGATTATTTCTCTTGCGGGTAGATTGAAAAGTTTTGTATTCGTTAATGTTATTTGTGTGCAAAGTGAAAAGTTGTTGCGTAAATGATTTTGTTGTAAAGAAAAACAATAGCTGCTTGGTTTGTGTGTCAAAGTTCTTATAATATATTTAAGTTTGAAAATGTTCTCAAGTAAGTGAAATCTTTGTAATTTCTTATTGAGAAATAAATTTCTTTAACCTTATAATTATGTGCATGAAAAGTAACAGAGAGGAGCAATAGGACAGCTCAAGTCTACTATGACATTAACTGGTTGTGTTTTTATGGTTACTCTAGTCACTAGTTCATATTCTCATAGTGTGGCATCTTCAAGATGTAATTTGTAAAGAAAACACGTTACGTGCAGCTGACAGGGCACGCTATTAAGTGACCTGTCGTTTGTGGAACAGCACCCCATTTATACTTCAACGCGGAGGCGTCTATGTATCTCCACCTGAATAGGTTTTCCTTGCTTCGGCCGACCTGGGACCGGTCACTGGTGGAAAATTATATGCAATATTGTGTACGACAAGATAGATGATAACAAAACCCTTCTAAAGCGTATAAAACTAAAAAGTAAAAGGCAAATGCTTTCTTGAGATAAAGAAAATTTAAAACGGCTACAGACCAAGAATTTATAACCCTCACAGAAAATGAGCGTAAATACAAAACAAATTCCATCCTCACGTACGTATCGATGCAAAAACTACCTCGTGGTCCCGACACTAACTGTCCATACTTAACAATTTATCATTCTTGTATCTCCGTGTGATTACGATCTAAGTATTTTAATAACGAATAGAAGCCGCTACTGGTTAGCGCCTGAAGCGATTGCTCCTTGTTTTTTCTCTCAATAGACCATCGGCTTTTATTGATATTGATTGGTAGTCGATAACGATGACGTCATCTTTCTTTATCGATCGCTGGGTAGTGGGAACGGGGTCTTTAATATAGATCTGAGCTAGGCTTTTTTAGTGTGAGGTTAATTTTAAAATTGGTTTGCTGTGTTTGAGCATTTTGTACTAGCCTAGGATCTTGATATCTTTATAATGTTCTTTACAAGTGAAGAGTACCTAGTATTACACTAAAGACCTTCGATCAACATTAGCACTATATTAAGGATTAGGAACAAAACAACATCGCTCAAATGGCCGCCATTGCAAATAACTTGATTATAAACCTTAACTTTCAAACATACAGTTTATTATCGTTTGCAATATATTTACTACTTTGATTGAAAAGTAAACGTATTTATAAAATAAGAACAAAAATAGTTATGGAGAAATAAAACATAATTACTAAGCTAAGGTTGATAAAACTGTATTGCAAAATAAGACCACAACAGTATTTGTGGTCTCAATTTCATCGGAAATCTAGTACTATTGTTGATCGAAGCGAAAGACTAATTAATTATTATATCAGGTGATCATAATTAAGTTAATAAAAGAAATACTGCTCTCAAAAATTTCAGACTTTTAGTTCTAAAATTCTCTTCTACGATAGTAACAACAAACCTGCATACTTGCAGATGTAAACTCTGAACCATATAATTAGAAGACTTTTAGATTCTATCAGCGCGATACAGTTCTTCTGAGTATAGCTTTCATATTAAGACATAAACCATACATAGCCTTTGGCGGTACGTAATCATTGCTATTACTTATCTCTTACATCCGAGGTTTACGACTTAAACAGAATGTTACAGCTGATTCAATTTACGGGTTTTCTTTAGTAGATTAGCTAGAAAAACATTTAGCTTTGATAGCGTTCGCCTTTTCTACTGATTAGGGAGATCCTTAATAGTAATTTTCCTGGTGATTGAATTGGCTTTGACCTGAGAGGCGATTCCTGTATTTTTAAGAACATTCGCATTCTAATCTCAGTCTCAATCTGTCAAAAATACCTGTAATTTCTTTACATTTTTTCAAGTTTTTGACACTAATTATCACTGAGATAAGATTGCTACTAGATTTTGAACGCTTTTAATTACGAGAATTTATCGGTCTTCTGTTAAACGTTATTTGGAGTAGGTACATAATTTTTGTTCGTACTTTATTTTGTGAGGCGATCTCATTGTTTCACAGTTCATCATAAGAAAAATCTTGTTCATTCTTGAAATTTTGATTGTCTTATGTTAATATTATTTCATCATTGCACTGATTCTAAATAATGTTTCATTTGATTTTGTGTTTTTTATTAGAAAAATCGGAAAGTTATATAGTTCAGTTTTAAGAACGCCAAAACGTTGTATATCTGTGAGGCTATAGCAACACTTGTATTTTTAAAAAAGCGGTCGCATTCTTAACTTCCTCTAGTTCCCTTAATTTTTAACACGTTTTTGACATTGAATGTCACTAAGCCATCTCAGTGAAATTCAATGTCAAAAATCTAGACACAACATCATGATTGTATCTAGATTTTAAATGTGTTTAAAACTGAAAATTAGATCAGCCTGAGATTACCTTCAGATTTTGCCCCTTCAAGCAGTCGTCTATTGTTTTCATCATCATGATTCGCTTCACTCATTGGTAGCTTATTAAAGAACTAACTATCATTTTCCTTATCTATAATACAGCAACCGTATCTCTCACCTACATCATTAAAAAATAATAACACTCTAATAAAAAATTGATGAAACCATATATATCACTTGTTACAAATTCAATATCCATACTTACACCTAATATAAAAAAGTTAATTTATATATACATATGTTCAGCATTATGTTCGAGGACGGGTGTGTGATATTATCCAATTAAAGATGAGACACGCTCGCATTTCAATAGACAGACTGACAAGCCGAAAATTATAATAAATGTTGTATTTTTTAATACGCGATGGAAACAATTACTTGGAAGATAATGTGTGGTGCAAGTTAGAAGCGAAAAGCGGTAGGAATTAGGAATAACGGTACTGATTAAAATAGGACATGAATAACACTTTCTTGTCACTAGTTTAAGTTAGGATGAGAACTTATAATAATAAGTAGTTACATTTCATGAAACTACTCGTAAATCATTTTAAATGAAATAAAACATCGGTAGCAACCCGGTGTTTAGATTTGTGTTCGAATGGCAATAGGTTCGCCCCCTACATGGAACTTTACCATGAATGGCGAAATGCGAAATATTTTAATTTTTTTTTTTTTACTTAATTTTTATATTTAAAAATGTAATAAAATAAGATAAGTAAATAAATAAACGACATAATAATTTATTTAATTTGACAACATTGGTCCAATGGTTAGTACAACAATAACTTATCAACTAAGGGTTAGTAATATTAATTAAATTACATTAAATCAAAATAAAAATAAAACAATTTCTATTTATCCATCATTCAACATTATCATGACATCATTCAAACTGACGGTAAAATTACATACATAATTTAACCTGTAATCTAAAATTGTCACCATTTGTTCATGCCATATTTCACACAAACGTAGCTTGAAAGTAATACTATAACATTGCCTTGGTGATATTGCGAAGGTAACATAGTAAAAAGCCTCCAGGGTTAGGCAGAGAGGTACCTATATATCTACGTTTTGTAATGGGAAACTAGCTTCAACTTTCCGACTAACTGACCGGCTATTTAATTTTGACAATTTAAAAGTGCCTGTAAATGGTTTAATTTAAATAAATGCTTTGAGTTTGAATTTATAGTACACCGACATTTCGCCAGTTATGCTTAAGTCCCATGTAATGCATGCAATGCATGGATTGTAATATCTGACAAATAAATTATTATTATTATAATAAGGGAAAGGCAAAGATGATTAGAAGAATATTCCTACTATGGCATCCGCTGCCACTTATGACAAACACCTCAGAAATATACCCAGTGGCTCTTATTGTCTACCAGTACGTATGATTGATATAGAAATCGTGACGAATCGGAAAGTGATTTTGACGTCTAATATTTATTGCTACCAGGATGAAATGTAGCATTCGGTCAATTTCGGAACATCCTTTAGTAAGCGATAAAATTTTATCGTTCCCTAATCGATCTAGATGTTATTTTTGCTCGTGTGAATAATTTTTATGCGAAATTTTGTTCTTGTTATATTTTTTTTATTTCTGATATTTTGAAATTGAACGATGCAAGTTTTATTACTTTGTACTGATTTCGCAAAATTTTGATTTTTATAATAAAATTGTGATTAGTGGTCGTTATTGATTTTAGCGAAATATACTGGGGGCTATTCCTGTATTTTTAATAACGTTCACATTCTAATCTCAGTCTCAATCTGTCAAAAATATCTCTAATTTTCCTACTGTTTTGACAAGTTTTTGAGATTGATTGTCGTTGACTTGAGATTGCGACTAGATTTGGAACGTTTTTAATTACGGGAATAGATCTTCTGTTTTATTGTGTCTTGGAAATGTATTGAATTACAGTTGTCTACATAATCACGCAGATATTGGATAAATCTCTACAAAAATACTATTTATGTAAGTACGTATACTTGATACTACGATGTCTGGAGTTTAGAAGAGATAGCCTTTGAGTTTGTTTCGGCCTTTCTTCTCAGAGTAGTCAGATAGGAAACGGCGAACTCATCTTGTTTTTAAAATATGATTGACGTGTAAAAGTGTTTGTGCAAACTTGCATACAGAAATAAAATCATTTAGATCAGGTTTTCATAATTTTTAGGGTACCATTTTTAGTAATGATGATACAAATTAGAACCTGTTTGGGATTCTGATCATCACTTAGGTAGCTAAGAGTAAAACTAATTGTTAGCTCACATACGATGTCACCACATACTTTTCTCCTAAAAACCTCCACATTCCAATATCACCTAATCTTCCCAGGCAAACTAAAGCAAAATCAGCTGAAAATAAACAAGAGAAAACGCGAAGAAGAGCTTAACTTATCTAATTAAACATCTGGTCGGAAACAGGCGATGGCCGTTATCTGGGCTCGAATATCGGACATTAACTTGTGAGACAGCGCACTGCAACGGTCAAAGGTAACGAGTGTGTGCTGAGACGGACGGAGCGGTAAGCGGGAGCGGGTACAGACAATTCTTTAGTGTGATGAGTTGGTATAATTTGTAGTTCAATGTTGTAGGATCTGGAGTCAGGCCGATAAGAAGAATTGGGAACTAATAAATGGTCAATCACACAAAAAGTATGTTTCCTTAAATGCTGATGACATCAAATCAGTTACTGATTGCTGATCCATGATATAAACTAAAGACTGTTTATTTTTGTTTTTAAAAAGTATTACAAAAACAGAATAGGACAGAATCAAAGTACCAGAACGGCAATGTTTATATTTTTAAGAATTTTCACATTCTGATCTCTGTCTCAATCTGTCACAGAAATACCTAATTTTTTCCTAAATTTTTAACATTGTTGCCACTGTCTGAAATCGCGACTAGATTTTGAAGATTTTATATAACTTCTAAAATCAATGGTGGCACCAAAGTAGGTTAAAAAAAATCGGATTTAAGTCGGGTTTGTCGGACACCTCTCTCCATCTAACTTTAATAACAACGGTTTTTTCTGGCCTCGAAGAACTTACCGAAACCGCTTCCGCTCCTGTCCCCACAAAATCCCAAACCCACTCACGCCCGCCAAGCTTAACATTAAGATAACACCTTACTTATGGTATGCTTATGGCTGTGATTACCCATCGCTGGGCGCCCGCGCATGTTTATGGGCATAATGCCTAGTTGGCTTTGTGTGTTCACCTTGTAACGATTGTACAGAAAAGAATGGTATTTTGATGGGGTTGGGGTTAGCGAAAATATTATTATGTGATGTGATGTAACTGTCCTTAGTGTCTATTATGTACACATATTATTGAGGTGATTAAGTCGATAATTACTTATATAATATGCAAGCCCAACAGTTTTAGCTGTAGGATTTTGTCAATTTATTCATAGTTCAACCATGGTTCTGATTTTCTATCCCTACTAGCAAACTTGACGCGAAGAATTGACGCGCAGTGAATGAATAAAATATATATATTTTTAAGTAATGCAATCAGTAATTGCATAGCATCATTTATTTTTGGCAAAGGAACTCTTTCGCCGCGAGTCGATCATTTATCAGTTTTGGATGTTTGTGCTTTGCTCCTAACTTTTAATACACAAGTTGAAGTTAAATCAATGTTTATCATTTAAATGTACCTTACCCGTATACTATCAAAAACAAAAAAGTACCTATGGATGAATCTACGGTGTAAAAGACATCGACGCGCAAACTGTTACTGTAAATTCAGCAAATTATTTAAAATAAAACATTTGTTTCAAACATTTTGACTGTGTAAGCAGATTTTTTGTATGACACAGCTGTATTAGCCTGGTAGTCATCAAGCCTACACGACAACAACAACAAAAAATACTTTCTCGAGCTTACCTACTTGAATTTGTCACCAATTTTTTCTCGTCGACCAATTTATTCTAATAATTTCGTTTCACTTAAACAAGCCTAAAGCTCGTTCATCGACTCATCGATGACTTGATTCATTAGTTATTTTAGAGCGACTGCTATCTGACCTCTAGTGAACTCAGGGAAACTAAATTTTCGCAGCACGGTGTTAAATTCCCAACAGGTGGGCGTCCATTCAAAAGTCTTGTCTTCATTCATTAGACTAAAAACTGGTTTTATTAATATATGTTTGACGAAATCTATCGTTTTATGAGTGACATGGCGAATAGAATAAACAGCTATAAATATAATGAATGTCAGTTAGTGGGACCTGTGTCCGTGTGTGGGCGGGTACCGCTTTATGTTACAGGTGTCAAGTGTCGTCATTAAATATTGTAAGTGCTACTTGTAAATAGAGGACATTTTTTAAATTAGTTTTAACAGAAAAATAGTTTCTTCAAGCCAATTAAGGTGTTTCATTTTTTTTTATCTTGCAGTTACTTTTTTTGTTCAATTTTTAAATAAAAGTCTACACTGACCCGGTGAATCCTTCCAACCGACCCTTGCGTACGCGCCCAATCCCAGCAGTCTCGACATTCATAGCGATCGCTTTACGAACGAATTCTGTCACAAAGTCCTGTCACTCCATACATTTCACCTGTCAATTCGGGACCGTCGTAAAGCGATCGCTATGAATGTCGAGACTGCTGGGGCAGGTCTTCTCGCAACCTCTTCCTTGGCCCTCCTCGCCTTCTAAATAATAAGAATTTAATTGATCCATTAGTTAAAAACATTTGATTCCTTTTACTCTCGTATACATGCCTACACAAGTAAAAAATAAGCAGTAGACCTTTGCTGGACATACACAGGTATCTTGGAGATTAGTCAACAAAATTGTACTGAGGGCAAGTGGCAAATGTTAAGTAGGTATACAATACGTACGTATCACAAAAAAAATCTCGCTGCTCTTTGATTCAATTTATTAACACTTAAACATGCTTCGTCAAAACTCAAACATATTACGTCCACCTAACACGAATGGTACCTTCATTCAACAACGCCATTCACTCATAAAGAATTTGTCGCGCGCCAGTGAAATGCGACATCACTAACATCAAAATTCTCTTAATTAATTCAGCTCCTTTATACTTCTAGCATTTATATGCTTTTTTATCACCTTCGCGCACGAGTCGATAAAATACCTGTTAGTTTGTGGTGCGAGTTATGAGCGGAGCGTTTTTGGGAAGAAGCCTGTGATTTGTTGTTCATTGTAATATCATTGTAATGTTTTCTATGCTCAATTGGTTTGAAAAAATATCTAGGTAGGCTGAATTATAGAAACTACGATGATCTCTTCCGGGTTTTAATTTATATTTATTTCTGCAGATGTGTTTACATAGTCACCAAAACAAAATGATGTAGAGTTTTTTTTTAAATATCTCCTCGCCTGTTAGGCAACCTTATTGAGTTCGGTAACGATAGAATAGGTAATTGTGTCTGTTTGGTGACAGTTGAGCTCTTATAGTACGAGTAGATATCCAACAGAATGGGACAAGGACAGCAGAATTTCAAGTAACCTTCTTTCAAGTGAACAAAAATATCATGATTAGAATTGTATCAATAAAAGTATTTTCAAAAATCGCGATGCTCTCCTAACATAACCCCACTTTCAGATTTCGTAACCTTATGGTGGTCATTTTTTATTGTTAGATACGTTTCGTGCCGTATTGTGGAGATTTAGTGGCAGGGTGAAGCTTGGTGATATATTTATTGGGCCTTATCACCGCGTATGGAATGTCATGTGCACTAAAACTTAATAGGTGTGGCAGGGTCGGTGACACTTTGACGTTTTGGAGATTTCTTAATGAATTTGATGACGGTCATGGAAATCTATTAAGATATCTATTTGAGTGTAATTAAGGTTTGTTTTTGGTTTTCTATGTTGGGCAAATATTTAATGAGAGACCTAAATTTTTCGTCACATATTAAGAGCGTTTACAACGTTCGGCATTTCATACAAACTTTCAAGTCCTTGTTTTTCGAAATGCATGAACCGATTTTAATGAAACTTCATAGACATAAGCAGGATACAAAGGTCTATAAAGTTAGTAAAGAACATTTTCGAAATGTCTTATTTAAAAAAAGATTATTGGAAATATCGGTTTCTATGGAAAATTTAAAATCGGTCAATTTAGCGGTAACACTATTTTTCTAAAGTGTTCTCAATTATATACTACCACTACTGGTATATTGATAGAGTTGTCGAAAGCAGATAACAGTTGCTCTATCTGAACTACAGAAGGCCAATTCTTGTACTTAAAAAATGTTCAAATTCAAGTCGCAATCTTATCTCAGCGACAATCACGTGTCAAAAATGAGGGGTAATTAGAGGATTTTTTGACAGATTGAGACTAAGACCAGAATGTGAGCGTTCATATAAATGCGAGAATTGCCCCCTCATTATATTTTCTACCTTCATAGTTAGACCACAACATAGTTTGAAATAGCATACAACGTGGCAATGCCAGCCTTTTGGGCACTGTTCCTGTTGACAGCGATGCGGACGAATTTTTTGATGCCCTATGATTCTTTTGCTTGTTTTTTCACATGTACATATGTATTATTATTATAATATCTTGTATAAATAAAAATGGATCGTTGGAAATTAGATTGGTTACTTAATCTCAATTCAGAAAGAAATTGCTAACAAAGAATAAAAATGGAAAATAACCTTTGATATTTTTGTTTCAATGCTTTTAAGTGATGCTGAGACATGTCCAAATCATAATCTGAAACCCTACTATATCCTACTAACATTATAAAATAAAAAATAAAAATAAAAATCGTTTATTATCAGGCGTCATCGGCCCATAGCGTGTTAGTTTTACATTTTATAAACGCGAAAGTTTGTATGGATGGATGGATGTTTGTTACTCTTTCACGCAAAAACTACTACACGAATTTGGATGACATTTGGTGAACATAATATAGTTTATAACCAGGATTAACACACAGGATGCTTTTTATCCCGATATTCCGGGATCGAAACTTATGCAGTTGCAACCGCGGGGCGCACTAGTCAATATATAATATTCTGAAATGCATACTTTAAACGAGAAAAAAAGCATGATTGATAACCGAAATCCACCGACAAGAGACAAATAATAAGAAAGTCTAGACCAAATGAACTAAAAAACTCAGAAATTAATTATAAACAGTTATGATTGAATCGCGATGTAGGTTTTATACATAATTTATATTTTATTGGCTCTGCATTAGATTTAGAATCGAGTTCTAACATTTATAATATTATAAATATGTCAATGGTTCGGTCGGTTCGTTGAATTTTAATTAAATCTAATTTCTGTGCAGTATTTGAATGAGAACTGCGGTAAATTTGAATTATGAACTTAGGGTCAGAAGTTCGATTTCCGTGTAGGGGCAAATTCTTGCATGGCTCAGAGATGCTGGTGGTAATAAATTAATCATGTTTATAAATCGTGATATAAAGGAATCATTTGTGTTTAAGTTTCATTCAAGATGAAGGATATGGATTTGTTTTCTGAATTGTATGCAAAATGTTTTCTTTGTTGCATATACAGGATCAAATACAAATAGCTAGCGAAACTCCGCAGATAGGATGGGTACCTATCGATGTCTAAACATGATAAAACAAAAATGATATTAATTTACATTAATTGTAAAACCCCTCACGTCTGTGGAGTATCGCTAGCTTATTTAAATTGACCCTGTATAAATCATCTATGTCTGAAATACAGATATTTTATATCTAGTTCAGACACAGATGTTCAAAATCGGTTTATAGAAACAAGTGTCATAAAGTTTATCACCATACTATTAAAGTGTTGTATATTTTTGAACAAATAAATTATACTTATCATTATGTTTAATCTTTTTTATGGGTTTGCACCGCGCTTACTATGTCTTTGTAGACATAATTGTTTATATACTATTTTTAGATATTAGGCTAATGATAATGTACTTTTTGCTCTCTATCAAATGTTATTTTACCCATACATAAAGTATCATAGTTTGTAAATATATGTAACCATAACGGATATATTTTAAATCTTGTTTTTAATAAGGCACCAAACATAGAAAATATATATATATAGTTGCTTACGCAAGTTTCTATATTACAAGGTTCTCTCTATTAAATATCCGAACGAAAACGTCAACGTCATGTCGCCAAGTGCCTATCCATCTATCCCTCTCCCTATCATTACGTCCATACGCGACAGAAAGAGAAAGCGCCAACCGACTACCGCTTCCGGACTACGTGGAACAAACCACCAGCGGAGGGACAGAGATTCAACTTCACTTGTAATCGAACACTTACCGCTCTCGCACCGCAAGCTAACCGCAAAGCTTCGCGACGCGCTCGCGCCGCGGAACATACCAAACCGCATAAATTAAATTAAACCAATTCACGAGTGTCGGCCGACACAGAACCAGGAAGAAGCAGAGAAACAGAAGCTACCGGACGCCGGTCTGCATATCAGCACGGCACATGCAAAACCACCAAGTAAGTCCTTAACTGTTTCCTACCCCCTTGTGTGCAGGCGACATGACATTCGTTCCCAAGTAATTACACAACGCTTATTGGTCCTTCGACAGCCGCAATAACCCAACTTATTCAACATAAGTTTTTGGTCCATTCGAGTCGGATTCAAAAAATCAGCATTCATAGGTCCCATACCTAAGAATTTAGGCAAATACCTAAGTTCGTAAAACCGCCATATTAAACGAACGCGTACTAACGTTCGTTCATTCCGCTAGGTACATATTTCATTGAGAACCATTGTGCCAACTTAATATTGCTCCTACTGCATTACAATAGCATAGGTCAATATTAAAAAACCGCTTATTATCGTGAGTTAGTTCGGCAAACTTGCCTACTAACTTATTTATAACCAATTACTTCTTACTCACTTACAATAAAAATATTTGTTGTAAGTCTACCCGCTATACTTAATAATTTTTATCCGTTGTATTTTCAACAATAACCCATTATGGAAGAACTAAAAATGAAGATAAAATTACTTCAAGCTAAAAATCAAGCAATCTTTGAGCGTTTATCGTCATTGTATGAAACTTCAAAGAAAATAAATACAATTAATATTGAGCTTCGTTCGGCGGAAACGTTCATGGCGGACACTCAAATACTCTCGATCACTCGTCAGGAATTTAGTGCTAACTTAGACAAAATAAATACATATTCTTTACAAATAAATCCTGATTATACAATCGATTATAACAGTCAAATATCATTTGACGGCGTTTACACCCGTGTCGAAAGAGTTCGTTCACTTGTCGCCGCGAGGTCTGCAAGGTCAACGGATGACTCAACTTGTGATATCGTGAAACAATCTAAATACTCGATCAAACTACCCCCAATTCAGATCCCATTTTTTGATGGTAGGATTGAAAACTGGCCTGTTTTCTACGAATCATTTAAGTCAAACATCCATAGTAATATAAATCTTACAGATTCTCAACGAGTGCAATACTTAATGGGTAATCTGAAAGGAAACGCATTACAAATTACTGCCGGAATTATTCCATCGGGCGAAAATTATAAATCCATTTGGAACAGTTTGGTTCAAAAGTATCAAGATAAACGAACACTAGGGTCACATTACATGTCTAACATATTAAACATTAAACCTGCAAGTAATAATTCCACCTCTTTAAATAGTTTTATTGAAAGTTTTCACGCGTCTGTTTCGGCACTAGAACAATTAAAAATTAACGACTTAAAGGATTTCATACTATTAAATTTAGCCTTGAAAAAATTGGACCCCGCTACCTTACATTTATTTGAGATGCATATGAGAGAGGAGGAGATTCCAACTTATACGGATTTCGTTGAATTCATAAAATCGCAAGTTAAAATATTGGATAGAACTGTTTCGTCTCGAACTGTATCAGTGAACAAAAATAATTATCGTAATCAGTCACGTGATAGTACGGTGCATACCTTTGTTGCTTGTGACAATAACCAAACTTGTTCACACTGTAATGGAAGTGATCATTGGAAGCTTTATATGTGTCCAACATTTCAAGCACTATCAGCCAATTCACGTTTGGACTTTATTAAAAACAAACGTGGATGTGTAAACTGTCTTAGCTCAACACACACGGCTTCACAGTGTAAGTCAATACATACTTGCAGGACATGTAACAAGAAACATCATTCGCTTTTACATCTGGAGCAAATTACTCAACGGTCGGGATCGAGCGACGCTGTGCCTAGTTCCGCGCATTCACAACAGGTGGCGCTGTGTGCATGTTCACGCGTAGGTACAGATTTACCGCGCACAACCGTATTACTGTCGACCGCACAAGTATACGTTGACAACAGATATAATAGATATGTTTCTGTAAGATGTTTGATCGATAACGCTTCGCAAAACAACATAATTACGTCAGCTTGTTGTAAGAGACTTCAATTAAATATTATACCGCTTTCAAATTCATTTATAAAAGGAGTAGGAACCTCTTCGCGGCCTATTATAGGTTACGTTGAGATAACAGTTACTGCTAAAAATAAAAATAATTCCTTTAAAATAACCGCTCTTGTGGTTGACTGCATAACTGACAAATTACCATCTCACTTTGTTGATACCTCTGCAGTGCAACATTTGTTCAAATTACCGCTAGCCGACCCCCTGTGGCATATGCCTGGTGATGTTGAACTACTTCTAGGGGCAAAGCTGTTCCCATATTTATTACTCAACAATAAAATTATTTCACCTACCGCGCCATCCGCTATTGAAACCGTGTTCGGTTATATTCTTATGGGTGAAGTACCCGCTAGTTTATTTAATAATAAAAACGAAGTACCCACTAGTTCGTTTAATAATAAAAATAATATCGCTGATTTAAATACCGCTTCATATTTTTCTACCGCGTTGAATATAGATGATTCTCATTGTTTTCTGTCGTTAGACGAATCTTTACATAAATTCTGGAACATTGAAGAAATACCCTCAAAATCTTTTATGAGTCCCGCTGAACGGGAATGTGAACAGCTGTACGTTTCTACGGTGTCACGTGACTCCAGCGGTAGGTACTGTACTGCGTTACCATTTTGTAAGAATCCAGATTCACTCGGAAATTCTTATGCTGTCGCTTATCGACGTTTTATTCACTTGGAAAAAACTAAGCTTCGCGACCCTGCTTTGCGCGCTAGTTATAACGAAATAATCCAAGAATACCTTAATCAAAATTATTTAACTGAAACTACACCTAGTGCGGCTGATCAGACTGTAGGTTATTATATACCGCATCACCCTGTTATTAGGAATGATAAACAAACTACTAAAGTTCGCATCGTCCTTGACGCGAGCGCCAAGTCTCATAATGGCGTGTCATTGAACGATTTGTTACACACAGGGCCTAATCTACAGGCTGACATATTTTTATTACTTTTAAATTTCCGATTATTCCCTATTGCAGTCACAGCTGATATAAAACAGATGTATCTCCGAATTGCTGTTATCGATGAGCATCGAAAATATCAGAAAATATTGTTTCGGTTTAATACCGCTGAACCTGTTCGCGAATTTCAATTTAACCGAGTGGCGTTTGGCCTTAAGCCCAGCCCATATTTAGCAATGCGGACAGTCCGTCAACTATCAGAGGATGAAAAACATCGATTCCCGCGCGCATCCATTGTCGCTTCGCATGAGTTATACATGGATGACTTGGCTAACTCGACCTCCACTCTGGAGGAAGCCAAGATTCTCTCCGCTGAACTTATCGCCTTATTTAAGGCTGGGGGCTTTGACCTTACTAAGTGGGCAAGTAATTCCTTGGAACTACTAGATTCTATTCCACACTCCAACCGCTCTTCTATTAACTTTTCTGACGGGGATAACTTAAAGATTCTTGGACTCAAATGGATTCCTTCCGAGGATTGTTTCACCTTTACTACATCTAACTTGGATAAAAGTTGTACTAAACGTTCCATTCTTTCCACTGTTGCCCGTCTGTGGGATGATCTGGGTCTCGTGGCTCCCGTGGTTTTATTCGCGAAATTACTCATAAAGGAATTATGGAAATTAAACACAGATTGGGATGAAACTCCACCCGATTCTATTGTACTTCTCTTTCAAAAGTTTAAAGAGCAACTGCCTTTACTTTCCTCTTTAAAACTGCCGCGTCATGTAGCCGTTACTATGGGTTGCGTGACAAATATAGTAGGTTTTGCTGATGCCAGCTTGAATGCGTATGGCTGCGTCATATACTTACATGTTACTGACACAAATGGCAACGCACACGTAACTTTGGTGTGTGCTAAATCCAAGGCTCAATTGCAAGAACTACTTGCTAACCGCTACCGCATAGAGTGGAAAATGATTCCACCCCGCGCCCCCCACTTTGGAGGGTTGTGGGAATCTAATATTAAATCTATTAAGACTCATTTATACCGTGTTATCGGTTCTCAGCTTCTTACCTATGAGGAACTCTCGACTGTTCTCACTGAAATTGAGGCAGTTCTGAATTCGAGACCGCTCTGTGTCCTGACTGAGGATCCTTACCCAGAACCGCTTACTCCCGCTCATTTTATAATGGCTTCTCCGTTGACTTCGTTGCCTGTCGTGAACGTTCCCGAAACAACGAAGTCTCTAACTTGCCGCAAAAAATTGCTTGACCAAATGGTTTGCAGCTTTTGGAGAAGATGGCGGATAGAATATTTACATAACTTACAAGTTAGGCAAAAATGGTTGGATGCCGTGGACAATGTTAGGATTGGTGCAGTGGTTCTCATGCATCAAGATGATGTCCCTCCTTTACGTTGGCCAATGGGCATAATCACCGAGGTTTTCCCCGGCAAAGATGGGACAACCCGCGTTGCTATGGTGAAGACATGCAGTGGCTCTTTCAAGCGACCCATTGTTAAGCTCTGCCCGTTGCCTTCCCAATGATTTCACCGCGTAATTAATATCACGTAATTTTAGTCGTAATTAATATATTTCAATTGTTTTCTTCTCTCTCTTTCTTTTAATCCGCTTTAACGCAATTTCTTTCCCTTTTTTGAGAATACTACATATCCTCAAACCCGGGCAGGATGCTTACGCAAGTTTCTATATTACAAGGTTCTCTCTATTAAATATCCGAACGAAAACGTCAACGTCATGTCGCCAAGTGCCTATCCATCTATCCCTCTCCCTATCATTACGTCCATACGCGACAGAAAGAGAAAGCGCCAACCGACTACCGCTTCCGGACTACGTGGAACAAACCACCAGCGGAGGGACAGAGATTCAACTTCACTTGTAATCGAACACTTACCGCTCTCGCACCGCAAGCTAACCGCAAAGCTTCGCGACGCGCTCGCGCCGCGGAACATACCAAACCGCATAAATTAAATTAAACCAATTCACGAGTGTCGGCCGACACAGAACCAGGAAGAAGCAGAGAAACAGAAGCTACCGGACGCCGGTCTGCATATCAGCACGGCACATGCAAAACCACCAAGTAAGTCCTTAACTGTTTCCTACCCCCTTGTGTGCAGGCGACATGACATTCGTTCCCAAGTAATTACACAACGCTTATTGGTCCTTCGACAGCCGCAATAACCCAACTTATTCAACAATAGTTTTCTATTCAGTCAGCCAAAACCGCATGGCAAAATCAGTATGAAGACATTTTAATTAAAGCTTACTTCAGGACAGTTGTTTTTTATTGTACAAATAAAACCATGAGTATACCTATTGTAAGTTGTCTACTGTCTTTATACAATAATAAAATCTTAATCGCGAAACCTGACCTGTCGTAAATTTTTAAATGTTGTTTGACGCATCGGTCTATTATTATCTAGTCTAGTAAATTTTACAGTTTTGTATAGCTGAACATAAAAGGTTATATAGTTTATATATTGCAATTTCTATAGACGCCAGCACATCAAGCTACTACAATCTGTCAAATTTCTTTAATAGATTTTCAACTTTATCGCTAAAGCATTAAGTTCAAAGTTGATTGGGAAAATTTGACAGTCTCGGGTAGCTTGGTGTACTTTCTTTTTATTCATTTTTTTTATTCGTACTGGCGTCTGTACATACATACATAAATAAACTCATGCTTTCTTCTCATGAGGGCAGGCAGAAACTACAGAATACCACCCGCTACGATCCTTACATACTCCTTTTGCCTCGGTTACTTTCATACATCTGAGGGGCAATTTTAAGAACGTTAACAGTCTGATCTCAGTCTTTCTATCAGATTTCCCTACATTTTTGATAAGTTTTTGACATTGATTGTCGCTGAGATGAGATTGCGACTAGATTTTGAACGATTTTAATAAAATTGGTCTTCTGGTCATACACGCACACTGGTTGCGAGTAGGTACTACAAACATTTATAATCGCAAAGTATTCTGTACAAAATGATTCATATTGACAAGGATGTCTACATAATATACCTTTCCTCCACTCTACCTGCATTCCAATCACTTAACCGCAAATTAGCACTATAAATGAACCCATTTACGATTACTCACCAACAATTAATAGAAACACAACATTTCAAGGAAAGACTTTACATCCAATCTGAACACATCACGAAATTATGATATGTTAAGGAAAAACGACGATAAAACAGACACTTTGCATCCACAGGTTTTTACGAATGTAGATCATGTTGTTCGAAGTGAAATGAGTCAGATTGTAGAAATAGAATCTAACTTTTAAGAACCATTTTTCCTTGATCGATGATGCAATGTTTGCTATGTTGTATCACGATTCTTTAGGTATGCGTTTTTCTGAACTTATTTTGTGGTCAATAAGTGTTTGCTGTTTTGTGCTTGGGTATTTGTATATATTTAACGAATTGCAGGACATTGGACGAGACATAACAGAAATTTTATTATTATTACGTCGGGAGGTGTAAAGTGTTATAGGAGTGTTCTACTCTAGCTAGTTTTGATCCTTACAATTTAACATGAAGGTCATGAATATTCGGGTCGTCATTGCTTCATTTTCTTCTTTTAGTATCGATGGTACTCTTTTTCGTTGTTTTTATATAGTTTTGCCACGTTGATTGCGGCATCAGTGGCATTATTTAAGTCATCCGAGAAGAAGGAGAACACAGTTTTAAAATATGATTGACGTGTAAAAGTGTTTGTACAAACCTACTGACAAAATAAAATCATTTATCATTTATCATCATTTCAGCCAACAGACGGCCACTACTGGACATAAGCCTCATCATCTGTTAAGATCATCAGATAACTTGAAGCTCAAAATGCCAATGCATTCCACAACTTTCCTTGATAAATCCTTTACTGTCCCGGCCGCTCGCCCCGCGCAGTCGTTACAGGTGTTCAAAAGACTTGTAAAGTCTGCAATCATCTAAAGTCTTCTTTTATTTTTCGTTGCTTTTATGTATAGCATTAAAAATTATAGATACATAAATACATACTATTTATGTATCTATAATTTTGGATATGTATATTTGTGTATCTATTTTAGTTTATTGTATACATAATGTTTGCACCAACGACAGTCCCATTTTATGTCAAGGAAAATCACTGTCCATTCTAAGGTTGCCTGGAAGAGATCGCAGTAATGCGATAAGGCCGCCCATTGTATAATATATTTTGTACTGTGCCATGTATTTTTTATGCTATGTATTTTTGTGGTGTACAATAAAGTATATAATATAGAAATAAATAAGCCTCCCCTAAGCACCGCCACAGTGACCGGTTCTGTCCTTACCGCATCCAGCGGGTTCCTCAATCATCGGTCCACCTTGTGGGAGGCCGAAGGAATCCGCTGGCATTTATTTCCGCAGATGTTTCCAATACATAATATTTTGATGATTTCATTTTGAAGCTAATTTGCGTAATTAAAACTTAAAATATAGAAATATTTATGAAGTCTATCTATCGTCTATGACACATTCTGTTGTGCCTACTTTCTTTCTAAGATTTCATCAATGTTTTTCAATCTCTGCCGTTTCGAAATAATGCGTAATATGAGAACTAGTTTCTATATTTTCTCGGAAATGGAAAGTGTATCATGCCTACGAAGGTTGGGTGACGAATTCCATCAGAATACTCATACTGCGCGCATATTTATAAGAAAAAATAAACAAGTTCTGTATAAATCGAATAAATAGATCGTTATACAAAACGAAGTATTTGTTTTTGTAGTGTTATACAGAATTCAAATGTATGTTAAGTATCAGCACAAATTAAGAATGGTTTGTCCCTTTAGGTGATAAATTGTGATCTATAGAGAGGTACTTCTACGTATACCTACGCCAGTTATGTTTCAAGTCCCATGTAATTGGGGACGAGCCTATTACTAGCATCCTGGCATAACTCCAGATTCCCAGTTGCTACTGAGAAATTCTAGATAGAAAGACTCAATAATACTTTTTTTTTTTTTTGGGGATGGGAAATCATCAAATGACCCCTCCCGCTCTGGGTGGAGCAGAAGGGAGTGTCAGACTCTTACTGACTAAAACCCACCCGTGTTCCTTCCTTAGCCAATAATACTTGGACCGACCTGGGATTCGAACCCAGGACCTCATGCTCAGCAGTGGCACTTGCGACCACTACGCCATTCTATAATTTTGTGTCAACTCTAGGTATATTTTGCATTACCTAGGTTTTTATTACTGCTGTGAAAGTGCATATTTTTGTTGTAAGAAGCACATTATTATTAGTCTGTCTACGGCTCAAGAGTTTAGTTTAATTTTATCTTCCCTCAACATTTATTTAAAAAAATGTCAATGAAATCAAACAATTTATTTCAATTTCAAAAATAAAAATCTCTTTACGACACCTTCTTAATATAATCAACATATGTATAAATTAGTGTCTTTTAACATATTAAATTAAAATATTATCTAATCTCCATGCTTGTGACATTTCACTTAATTACCGACTGTCAGCTGTGCGTATCAATCGGCCATTAATTTTATATAAACAAACATAAGATAAATAAACAAAACAGCCTGTTCCGAAATAGAATTTTCATAAAGGTTGCAATCAATTTTAGGATTGACAGCAGCGCTCCAATTGCCTAGCATACTTTTTTATCACAATTCGAAGGATTTTGAAGGAAATCCATTCCTTCATAAATGTTTAAAAGATTCAGCTACTTGTCAGCGTAAATAACGCGATAAATATTGTTCAAATGTCAAAATGGATGCATTGGGATTTCGAGTGCGTTACGCAACTACTCCGCGATTACATCTATGAAGAATAAAACCTAAACATCAGAAAAGCTCATAATCTTCAATTATTGAATCCATCTTCTCAACAGTAGATTATCCCCGGCATTGCTAAAATTACTATCGTTAGTTATACTGTAGGAACCACAGATAGCAATAATGCTAACAATGCTAAACGCAATGCTCCCCGCGCTTACAGTTCAGCTGGCAGTCGTGTTCCCCACACCGTAACAACAACTTGTCGCATGCTTAATGAAACATTGACCCATTATTAGATAGGTCAGAAATGATTTCCGTTTTTTTGTTTTACTCAGATCTCATCAATAGTTAATCATAGACGTTCAAAATACAACCATTCACGATTAATATAAATTAGTTTTATTTTTATGCATCAAGAAGTAGGATAAGTCCTCGTAGCAAGATCTTCTTTTGCGATTTCCCAAAAATCGTCTTTTTTGAGTTAATTCAGTATTCCATTAAGCATGCGTTGTGTTCTGTATAGATTATGTAAGAAACATCACTGTACTGATTAATAGTCAATAGACTTTAAACCGGACTGGCATTTTGTTTACAACCTTCTCCAACCACTGTATCAATAGTTTCAACATAGGTATACCACAAGAAGAACGATGATTCTCAACCTAAAAGCAGGTTATATTAATTATAAGAAAATATCAAATTGCCCAGTCAACATAACAAATTCGATCTCAGTAGCACCTCCAGTTATAAAAACTACACAAACACAAATGAGGCACATCTTATCATCGACTCTTTATCACCTAAAGTCCAATCATTACTTACACGCCAACCATATCTTACATCACCTAATTTGCATAGACTCAGGTCGACTGCGTAGGTGTAGATCACAGAAAAAATCTTTCCAAAGTCCACGATACACATTTCTTTGGGCGTGGGCAACAAGAAACCTTTCAGATTGTTTATAGATCAATATATTATTCTGAATGTGTGAATATTTCTTTTCGATCACTATTTTAAGTGATTGAATTATGTTCGAACTTGTGATAAGCGAATCAATTTGTGTGATGAGGAAAGCGGACGTTAAATTAGAATAATGCAAGTTTATTGTTACTTTTATGGGTCGAGCATGTCTTTATATTTTATATGTTGATATGGGAATGGGTCTTGGTAGCCAGATGTTTGAGTGGGCTGGGGACATAGGACTACGTTATGTAGTATATTTTGTGAAGAAGCTCCTCCGGGGAAGCACTACCGGTTTGAACTGGTTTGGTGACGCTGAAGCTACAGGCACATAAGACATTTGAGCTTTGTCTATGGGATGGCAACGCATCTGTAATGTCTCTGGTATTGCAGATATATATGCGGCGATGACCAATTAGAATATTCAAAGAGCATGGTAGCATCATATGTTTGTCACCGATCCTTATCACACACTGCCTATGGCCGAGTGTGTACTAATGATAAATTATATTTACGTCTGTATTATGTAGGTTTGTACAAACACTTTTATTCGTCTTTTTTTTTAAACTCAAACTCAAATCATTTATTTCAATTAAACCATTTACAGGCACTTTTGAACTGTCAAAATTAAATAGTCGGTCAATTTAAAACAATTTAAAATATAAAATTAAAAATAAGCCCTGGCAGTTAAGAGATGACCAGTCTCAACCGACGGCGTCCGTTCACGAACATGACGCGTGGATCAGCACCACCCAGCTCAACCATTTCGTAAGGAACCGAATGATCCAGCACACGCGCCAACACCAGTGAGACATTTAAGTGAGCATGACAATTCTCAACTGCCATGCTCTTTCTAGTCAACATCAAAATATCATAAAAACGGACCCATGGTTCTCACATTTACAAAATTAAAAAAATGCTTCTATATTATGCAAAACTATAGTTTGCAATTTATTTAAGTGGTGAGAAAAAAAATATTACTACCAAACAGGAAGAGGTATTTAATATTGAAGTATTAAGAATTAAATCTTGATCGAATAAAATAAACATTAAGGTCGTAAAGCCAGGGTAGCGGGATCGTCCGAAAGGGTTACCGCTGCCCTGGAACATAAAGGGCTAAGGAAGGAACACGGGTGGGTTTTAGTCAGTAAGAGTCTGACACTCCCTCCGCTCCGCCCAGAGCGGGAGGGGTCATTTGATGATTTCACATCCTCAAAAAAAAAAAAAGGTCGTAAAGTCAGAAACACAAAAAAGAAGGGGGGGAAGCGTCTCTTCCAAATAAAACTATGTAGATGAAGTCGATGTTTCCTATCTGACTACTACGAGAAGCCAAACCAGAACAAACTCAGAGATCACAGTCTCTTTTAAAGCCCAGACATTGTCTTGGTCAGGTACTAAACTAAGATAACTAGTATTTGGACTGAGACGTAGATATCCTCCTTGAAAAGCATTAATCTGTACTTTCTCTCTTCGCTTTTTCCTTGTCCCCTTAATCTCATATCTGCAACCCAACATCCACACCGAGTTTCACGTCATAGATGTTCCCAATTATAAATTATCACACATTTTATCCAACTCAAGTTACAGAATATAACTTAAAAATATATAAATTCCATATCTTTATGCGTATCTTTAAGTTATGTAAGTGTGTAATAAGTTTTGCTGGTAATCGCGGACAGAAATCGCGGGCTATACGTCAGGACGCTCCTTGGTTGCGCAACCCGACACTCTGAGGTCGCTGAGAATCGCCCTGGGGTTTATATTATAAATAATTGCTTGATATGTTGAGTTAGTTTATATTATATGGGGTGATTTGGGCAATTATAATAAATAATCTTGATTAGTCTACAGCAGTCCACTGCTGGACATAGGCCTCTCCTATTGCACGCCATTCAACCCGACTTTCGGCAACTCTCATCCAGTTGCTACCAGCGTACCTGCGGAGATCGTCGCTCCATAAGGGCGTCCCACCTTACGTTTACCAATTCGCGGTCTCCACTTAAGAACACGTCTACCCCAAAGGTCATCGGTTTTACGGCTAATATGGCCGGCCCATTGCCACTTCAGTTTGTAATAAATAATAAATAAATCCATTTATCGCAGACTAATTCAAAGTCAAATTTCTTTAGTAAATTTTCAACTTTATCGCTTAAACATTAGGTTCAAGGTTTATTGGGAAAATTTGACAGTTTCGGGTAGCTTGACCTGCTGGTGTCTGTACCTTGTTGGATATGATAACAAGTGACTCCATTTTACAGATCGAAAACAGCAGCTCGCTGAAACCCACTATTTTATAACACTAAACAAAAAAGAACGTCAATTCTAATAACCAAAAACCTCGTACCAATTTCGATACAAAGTAGAGACAATAATTACATAATCCATGTAATTTGTACTGTATATAGGTCGCGCCGATCAGAGATGCGCCGTCGCTACCAAATGCACGCACCGCCCGCGGCCAAGATCGCTCGTTTGTGAGCTGAGATTTAGTGATAAGCGGTAGCGGGAGCGGGTATTCTTGTAAAAAAAAGAGTGCTTTTGAATCAAAGCTTGGTCTGTGTTACAGTTATTAGGCTAGTTTAGCGAATTGTGTGTATGGGTGGCAAAAATTGTGCACAAGGATTCTTGGTCTAAATATCCAGGTGTGATCTTATTACAGATGGTACTAAATATGGTAATTTTAACTAGAACCATTATTTTTAAGGAAGACAGGGTTAGAATAAAAACGATTTATAACAATGGGAATACACATCCTAATCCTAACTAATATTACGAGTATAAATGTGAAAGTAAATTTGTTTGTTTGTTACGCTTTCACGCTATAACGACTGACCGGATTTAGATGAAATTTGGCACATGGGTGGACTATGACCTAGAGAAGGATAAAGGCTTCTTTTCACCCTGGATCGCAAACAAACTCGCGGACAACAGCTAGTCATTTATATTTGCTAACAATTATCAACATTTTATAAGTAACCAACCGGCAAAAAATCTTTGAATCTGCAAACTCTAAAAATAAACCAATACTCGCTTCCCGCTCAACCCGTCACCGCGGCCCCCGGTCCCACCGACCGCCATTATGCCGTGAGAACACAAGTGACCATGGCACTTGCCACCGATCAGCCATTATCGATCGTGAACTATTGTTTGAAACCGTTCAAATGCCCGAGATACCAGCACTCAAAATATAGGTACACCCGAGATTTTTATGACTAGAGTCCAACCGAAGATTATTATTTTTTCGGCTAAATGTGAAAACGAAATTCGGCCTGATTTGCATTTTCGGCCGAAAAACTAAATTGAAAATAATGTTTTATTGCTGATATGTTTCTTTCTCGGTAAAAGTAAAAGAAGTGCTGTGTCAATCTTTTAATCATTATGTTTAGCCGTTTAAGCATAAATCACACAAAACTTTATTCTGTTTTAAAGACATAACTCGTTATTAATAAATAAATCAAATAATCTGATGTAATATGCTAGAAAATCCATTTTATGTCCTCCATTTTCTCAGTTATAGTGCTTTTAGTTGATGGAACTTTTGATTCATTTGAAAGTATTGATTTACTTAACTTTTTTGGGCCGAAAACGAAAAATGCTGAAAATGGATATTTCGGCCGAAGATTGCCGAAAACCAAAAACGAAAATCGGTCAGACTCTATTATTTTATTTATGACTAACACCATTTTTGTACCGCAAATTGATAAGAACGACTTCTAGGTCAGACTGTGTGTTGAAATTTAAAGCCAGATGTTTCTTGTCATTAATAACGTTTGATAAAAAATAAGGTGAGCCCGGGTTTGGGTTGTAGCTGATTTTGGAGACAATGGGCTGGTTTTTGATCGTGAACAATAGACTAGAATGATCCTAATATCTATTAGGTCTAGCCTAGTATCTGAGCAAGGTTCCCAAATCGTTTTATAGCTTTAGTTTAGCTGACCAACTGGTTTTTTGCTTCTTTCTTTTTTGCAGTGTCGAATTTGGTCCTTGCGTTCTTGTTTATGGGTGTGTAAATCTCTATATACATATTTAGGTTTGAATAAGTCTGAGGTGGTTTTCATTTCCTTGTAAAAGCATAATGCTTTCCTATTATTTTTTTACCTCATTACAGGGAAATATCCAGTTAAACACGTAACACCACATCCGTAAAATCAAGATGACATTATTTTGCCGCCGCACCCACGTCACAATTGCAGTAACATCTACCAAAAACCCCAATTTGTCAGTAACAAATATGTTTACATTATTACATATCCCCAGAACCGCTAGGGCAAACTACATGAATCACATTTAAAAACCACAGGGTTACACCATTTTTGGGTCAAAACTCGTCATTTTGTAACACAATACCCACTGAGACCGCATACGCTTTGTAGGGTTAAATGTACAAAATATGTTCGTTGAACGTAATATTGTGGTGAATGTTATGGACATTTGGAACATGTCTTGTGTTTACAAGATGCGCAGAAGTTTCCAATTGGAAAGCACTTTAATTTCTGCGCATCTTCTCTCTTTCGTCACATTTATGACGTATTTGCCTAAAGAATTATTACAACAACAGCGGGGTAATTCTCGTAATTTTAAGAACGTTCACAGTCTAATCTCAGTCTCAATCTGTCAAAAATACGTCTAATTTCCCTACATTTTGACAAGTTTTTGACATTTATTTGTCGCCGAGATGAGACTGCGACTAGATTTTGAACGTTTTAAATTACGGGAATACGGGCCCTGGTTACATGTATTTTCTTAGAATTAATACTGTGGTTAGTCTGGAAGCGAACCCTAAAGTTGAGAAAAGGCAGATGATGATGGTGAATGGCACAAATTGATTTAGTTCACACTGTTGAACCTAGAAGCAAAAATGTTTACAAAAAAAAATGAGAAACGTCTGAACTTGTTTATCGAAGTGATAGAGCAGTGGCTAACATTAGCCAAAAGGTGAACGTGTGTGTATTAGCCAAAAAGTGGTCGTTTTTACTATTATTTTTTGGCTCATATTTTACAATAGTTTCTATTTAAATCTAAAAGAAACATAAGAACAAAACACTGTCTACCTACCAACAAAATAGATAGGCATATAAAGAAAAAACTTCAAATATCAAACACCAATTTCAATGATTAACGGCACTCCGTAACGGCGGCAGATACCAGAATAAATCTTAAAAAATATTATAAGTCTTCTATCTATAAATCTAATGTAATCTTAATAAAATGGCTGCGACTCAACGAAACATTGTCGTTGTATGAAAGTGGTCGGATATATTCATAGGCCGTGGGAACCTGGGGACCCACCCACGCAAGACTCAAAATTCTTCGTACATTTGTCATTCTAAGATTTGCATGGTGATATATTAGGGTTTTTGTCGTATTCCGTTCATGGGTGGGTACTTTTTTTTTTACTGCTACGTCACTTCTTGTTATGGGTTCGTACAGTTACTAATATCGAAATGAACACAGTCCTCATCGGACAGAGAATTTATTTAGCCATTTTCTGCATAATCAGCATATATAATGTTCCCTCTGCTGGGAAATAGGCCTCCTCTCTGAGAGAGGGACTGGGCCGTAATCCACCACGCGGGCCCAGTGCGAATTGGTTGATGGCACATGTCTTCGAATTTTTGATTCTAGGACATGCCGGTTTCCTCATGATGTTTTCCTTCACCGTTTTGAGAGCAGTGGTGATGAAATAATTTTCACAAAGTGAAGCGCCTGTCTGGGTTTGAACCTACGACCTGCAACACGTTTCACAGGGCCACCACTGCTCTCATTTACGGGTAATATGGCGGAAATTAGGCGAAGATTTTGTCCAGCTGTGGACTGTGACAAGTTGAGTTAATTCAACTCTTGATAGACAATAGTCAATAGACCAACTAATCGCAAAAAACATGAAACAAACAGCCTGTCTGCGGGTCAGTTTGAGAGTCAGGGCTATAAAACAGAATTTGTTTGAAACTATCTACCAAATAACTTATCCAGAACTCATCTGGAGGTGGTGACAGGCCGTCTATGTTCTTAATACAGCAATTTGACTTCACTGATAACCTTTCTCCCTTCACAATTAGTACTACTTCGCAGTCCCGCAAAGGCTAATTATCGTAAAAATACATTAAGATTTTCATCTCATCTCATTAATGTGAAAGCGTTGGTCTTATAAACAATATTATACTCGTTAACCGAACAATTTGTTATAGTCGGTAAGCCATACACCTCATCGATTAGACCAGATATGGTTCAAATACACTATCGTAAATAAGGGGCTAACTAGAATCTTATTAAATTGTACACCACAGAGTATTCAGAAGACCCACCCCACTTAGACTTAAGTTCAGATAGAGCATTTACACCCATGTCAACGTACGAGTATAATACTGCACTGTACAGGAAACAACATCGTGAGGAAACCGGCATGTCCTAGAACCAAAAATTCGAAGACATGTGACATCTAGCAACCCGTACTGGGCCCGCGTGGTGGATTACGGCCCATTCTCTCACCGAGAGGAAGCCGTGTCCCAGCAGAGGGAACATTATATGCTGATTATGCAAAAAATCGCTAAATAAATTCTCGGTCCGATGAGGACTGTGTTGATTTCGACTGATTTCTTCCGACATTAAATAATTGCAGTGGTTATTTTATCCGACTGTGATAAAACCGTTTGGAGATTGACAAAATAAACCATGGTAGTGTTGTGGTTTTTAGCAAGACTAAGCCACTATCAGGCAGTAAGAGTTATTTATTTATTTTTACCTCTTACAACTTCTTTACAGATCTTAAACCAAATTCGATAGTGTGGCTATATACTATTATTACCTAATATTTATATCACGTACTTCAATCGACTTAGCCTATTGCAGTCCATTGCTGGACCCTGAAGCCTCTCCCAGGCTGCGCCACAACACCCTGTCCTCCGCCTTCTGCATCCAGTCTGTCCCAGCCACCTTCTTTAGGTCGTCCGTCCATCTAGCTGGGGGGCGTCCCACACTACGCTTGCCGATACGCAGTCTCCATTCCAAGACTCGTCTGCTCCACCGGCCATCGGTCCTTCGACAAACATGGCCAGCCACTTCAGTTTGCTTGCTCTGCTCTCATTCCTGATTCCTTCAAAGAGACTCCGAGCCTAGCTCGCTCCATAGTGCGATGAGCGACCTTGAATTTGTGGACCAGCCCTACCGAGACACTTATATTTATTAAATCTGTAAGATGTTTGAGCAGCAATACAAAATAATGTACTCGTGTATTGTATCAATAATACAAGTGGTAATTCTGTGGTCTCTCTTTAGATAGTTTAATCTATTCACGTTTGTCTATTGAGAAGCATTTTTAATTAGACATGCACAAGTGTTTATCGGTAAGCATCCGATATGTTTTAATGGTGTCCATACGGTACTTTTTTATAATAGCTGTAACAAGGTGTTTACAGCGAGTCTGCTTTAAGTAAAGGAACATTATCTTTATTCTGTTTCTCTATAAATTTTTATTTGAAGTAGGATATAATGGGAGAAATAATGGAGGCCAAATAGGCAGGCTACATGTAAAATACAGCTGCATCCGGTTAGACTGGAAGCTGACCTCAAAATATAAGTTAGGAAAACGGTTAGGCAGATATTTTTAATGGGAGAATTTTTGAATAACTGGACCAACATATTGTAAGTTTGACCAACACGAAAAATTGTTTCATTAAGTGAATGATTATCGTATAGGTTCTTATTGGCGCTAATCTTGAGGAATCCATATCAGTTTTGGGCGTTCTTTGATCGATGACTGCTATAGAAAAACAGATCCTAAAGGATAACTTACATAACATCACGTCTAGTCCTCGAAGGGTTAGGCAGAGTCGCACCTATAGTACACCAACAAGTTCCATGTAATAGGGGGTGAGCATATTGCCATCAATCAGGCTGCTACCGAGAAATTTCTAATAGAAATATCCAATAACAGCGCCCGACCCGGGAACAGAACCCAGAGCGAGCAGTAGTGCTAAAGGATAGTAGTGTTTATCACATGAACACGATTCCATTAACACAAGCAGATAACAAAACCAAACACAATCATTAAACTCTAGTCGATACAAATTTTAAATTGCTAGTAATCGTACATAAATCACTAAGATTACTCAATTTGGTGATTTTACAACTTATTTGCATACTGGACGGTTAATCTGTGCATTTTGACGAGTGTGTGGCCGGCCGTAAATTATGCGCGGGCGACTTTAATGTCAAACTTATTGTTGTTTTATGTCGCTTTCTTGGAATTTGTCCGAGTTGACTCGTGGGTGCATGGCTTAATGCAACTTCTTTACATTGTGATTTTGTGTAATTGTAGGAGACTGTATGTCTGGTTTTAGAAGCGTAGTAAGTGTGGATAAGGCACATTTTTGACTAAAATACGCAAGAATCATAGGATGGATCGTTTGGTTCAGGTTTTTATTAGGAAGCCAAAGAAATATTATAATAAAATAAATATTTATAAGACTCTCGTTCTCGACTCTATTTCTCGAACAACTTCAGTCTAATCAAGTTCGTATATTATACAAGGTGGGGTATACAAGTTCGTATATTATACAAGTAAATGGCATTATGTCAATATAAAACTTTTTTCTTTTTTTTTTTAAATTAAACATTTTTTAAATCACACTAATATTATGAAGGTGAAAGTTTGTGAGTGTGTGTGTTTGTATGATTGATACTTCTTTACGCTCAAACGGCTGGACCAACTTTGATGAAATTTGGTACACAGATAGTTTATAACTAGTATGAATACATAGGATACTTTTTATCCCGATATTCCCAAGGTATCGAAATTTATGCGGGTGAAACCGCGGAGCGCAGCTAGTTGAATATAATGGTGAATGTGCCATATTTTTTTTTCAAATGGCGTTATAATGTAATTGTGATTTGATACATAATTATGTTGTAGACAGGTAATGATTAAAGATAAGAGAATTAGTTGACAATGCAATGGAGCGATGCACATAGTCACACAGCTCTTGCAACGATAGAGATTTTTAAACACCAATGCCAAGTTACAAATTGATTGCATTACTTTATCCCCTTTGCAAATAATGAACTAAAAAGACACAAATAAATCTGTACAACATTCATATCTCCTTAGGGGCACAGCAGACCTCCAAGTGGTACAAATCGATTACGAATCGATGACATTGCTTTACGATATTATGTAAATCGCTCTAGTAGCTCATGACTAATGCGACAGATGGCGCCACTGGGGAACTTACGATCTTTTAGAATTTATAATCAGTGTGTGGGCTCTGAGATGTTTTCTAGCGCCATTTCGATATGTTGTTATACCTTACTCGTATCTAACTGCTTAACACCTACCGTATCTTGATTTTTTGTCAATGCTTGTGAATGCTACGGCTTTTTGACACCTTATTATATTTCAACTTCGATGAGGTAAACGTTACAAATACAGGGTGGCAGGGACATCGATGCGCAAACTGTAACCATGGATTCAGCACATGATACTAGACCCCATAGAGCCGAAATTATTCGTCGGTTATCAAAAAAAAAATCTTCTGTTTCATAGAAAAGTGCAATACTACGCGGTCAAAATGTATGGAACAGCAATATTTTTTTTAATAACTGATGAAAAATGTCGACGCTACGGGGTGTAAACTCATGTGCTGAATTTATGGGTACAGTTTGCGCGTCGATGTCCCTGCCACCCTGTATATTTCATAATCACTGCTCTGAAAACGGTGAAGGAAAACATCGTGAGGATGCCGGCATATCCTGGAACCGAGAACAAAGACATGTGGCATCCACCAACCCGCACTAGACCCTCGTGGTACATTACGGCCCACTCACTCTCACAGAGAGGAGGCCTGTGACCCAGCAGTGGGAACATTATGAAATTTCAAAACATATTTACGGACTAAAACTTCGTTTAAACCATAAACAAAAACTTTCCAAAAAAAAGGATACTAACTTTATTTCAACATAAACTCCAATTATTTTGTGAAAATGGACAATGCCCATTATTACAAGATTATTTCGCATAATAACTAAAGAGAATCACATCACGTAGTACGCAACGAGCCTCAATTAGAGAGCACTATCTGTAACGCGGCTCGCCCATAAGGAAGACGGACTTATCTGAAATTTCTAATCTAGTGACTCACATAATGCGTTCGCGAAATTACCTCAATGTACCCGGTACACTCCCGACCAAGTCAAAAAGGGCACAGTGCACGACCGTGACTAACAATGCTACTGCTTGTTACGTTGTTTTGGCATAGGTGGAATACGTGTCCACCCAAATTTTTTGTACGAATTATGTCGAGGATACCGGTTTCGCTAGCCATAAATGTTTATCTCTGGGTGTCGAAAATGTCTCGTTACAGTTTCTAAGACATCTTGATTATTGTAATTTGTTGCGACCTTGCCTCGTATTTTATCATATACACACATTTATAATGCTACGTTATGACTCGGGTCAGTTCTTAGAATTCTTTTTACAGAGCAAATATTTTCCGCTGGTTTTAATTAAAACCCATAATTTTTGCTGAGCCTAATTAGAAAGTTAAATTTTTATATTAAAATTCAAATTCTCACAAGCGAGTATAATGCAAACAATATGCGTACCAATAATCGCATATTGCATTCCAAAATATTGTTATAATCCAAAATAATGAGGCACATCGTTATTTACTGCTGAAAGTGCACCGACCACGCGGCGGCGCAGAGTGAAACTGTAGCACAATCACATATTTTACGCTTTTGTATGAGTTTAATTGAGTAAGAAGAGACCTGCGACCGCTCGCAGCGGGGTAACTTCCAAATTTATTTACAAAAAATTCGCCAAAGACCCCCATTACTTATGTCGCGAGACGCAACGTACCCGTAGCGATGCCCACTTCTGTAATATTAAGTGTGAGATACGACCTTATTCGTGTTGACCCAGATTTTAATACGCCTCGCACTGCTCTTTATGATGACTTTTTGAAAAATGTAATTTTTAATTCCGTGCAGGGACGGACCGAATTGAATGGGCCCACGGATGATTCGTTTTAACTGTATCGCTTATAAATTGTTGTTTCTTATGCGATGCCGACGGAAGTCTGTCGATATTTTAAACTAAATTAATGCGGCCGTGTACGCCAAAATTGGCGTTGTCGTATTCTCGAGAAAATCGAATGCCCTTTTTTAATTTTCATTTTTTGCATATATATCATATGCTCTTATATAACTATCAATATGATCTTAACGAGCTTGGTTAATTAAAATTATGATTTCTTTTGTTGCAGTCGTTCTTTGGGCGGACGTACAACAACCTGTCCTCGATATCGGAGTGCAAGAACAACGGGGAGTGCGTGATCAACAAGAAGAATAGAACGGCTTGCAAAGCCTGCAGGCTGCGGAAATGTCTCCTCGTCGGAATGTCAAAGTCGGGTTCACGATACGGGAGACGATCGAACTGGTTCAAGATACACTGCTTGCTCCAAGAGCAGCAACAGCAACATATACAGCACATGCAGACCAGTAAATCACCGCCTACTTTTAACTCATCTATGAACCCGTCCTATCTACCGACGAACCTTCTCCCAGCGGCAGCTTTAGCAGAATATTATAAGAACTCAGAAAAAAGTCCTTTCACGGAAGATGTGACGCGACAAAGCGTGTCACCATCAGATTCAGGAGCATCATCAGCAGATCCCGAGGACGATAATAGTTCTAGAAGTACAAGTGGCCTCAGTATCTTCAGACCAGCATCGTCTCCCTGCAGCGACAAAGACGTACGGTTACAAGCGATTAGGAATCAAAGCAAAGACAGAAGACGGAAGCCTACAATGCCCCCATCGCCTTTCGGAACAGTGTCTGCGCCACCAAGCTTCTCGCCAAGAAGCGCTCCATACTTACCAACTCAACTACAATCTATGAGAGCAGCACCGCCAGGGCTTGTAACATGGCAGAACCGAAACGGTGGAGACTTGCTCCTCCATTCCCCAGCAGTTGCAGGAATAGCCATAGACCAAGACCAACCTATAGACCTATCCATAAAGTCTACAGCCATGATATTTAGAAGTCCTAAAAACGACGAAGTTAGTGATTCAGAACCAGAATTGTCAATTGATCTGAGCGAAGAGAACAGTAAAGAAATGATGAAAAATCCTTTAGATCTCTCACTTGTCCCGAAACGGACGGAAGAGGTGCCAATGACTGGTTGAATTTTTAGTATTTTTGTACAATTTGGTACAGCCACGGTTTTATATTTATGTGTAAATAATATTTTAGTATTCTTGTTAATACTCTTTCACGCCATACAGTATTTAGCTGATTACATTCCTTTCTTCTTGATTACCTGATCTTATTTACCATAATTAGCGTTTATTTAGTTTTTAGTTCAAGTCATGGACTTATAGTTGTAAGTAGTAAAGCAAAGTACAGTAGAAGAAATATGAGAAATGACATTGTTATTGTGTCTGAGGAGCAATTCTCGTAATTTTAAGAACGTTCACGGTCTGATGTCAGTCTCAGTTGGTCAAAAATACCTCTAATTTTTGACAAGTTTTTGACATTGATTGTTGCTGAGATGAGATTTAGACTAGATTTTGTACGTTTTTAATTACGGGAAAATCCCCTTTGTTTGTAGGTAGTATTTAATCAATGTTATTTCTTAATCGTGTTGTAGACATAGCTCAGATTGAACAACACTTATGATTAAGGATTTACAAAAAATAAACAAAACTTTTTAATTCATTTTGTAAGGGGCGGGCAACATTTTTGTTAAAAAAAAGTTAACTTTACGACCATTGTTATGCATTAGAAAAAAGTGGTAACTTTAAAAAGTGGTAACTACAAAAAGTGGTAACTTTAAAAAGTGGTAACTTTAACTTTATCTGCAAAGAGCTATGTCTAAACACATCCAACTATAGAATGTGCCAGTGTATGTTTTACCATTTTTAGTTAATGTCTTATGGGATTAAAGGCCAGTTAAAACGAAGCTCAAAATTGTAATGTACAAACTTAAGAGTCTTGTAAAAATTTAGTTTATTGTTTTATGTACTTAATAATTAAGTATTTATTTCCTTAGGTTTTAGGCCAGTTTGTATTGAGTCATTTTTTTTAATTTTCGTAAGTACTTTTTAAGGTTTTAGTTTCTAATTTTAGCGTAATTTTGATTTTGATATGCTTGTGTTATTATTTTGTTATTTTTTATTTTGTTGAAGTTTTTTTTAAGACAATGATACATTCCAATGCTCATTTCATTCCAGTACTTATTTTATCGTTTTTTATTTATTTTTTTCTGGTGCCAGTATTTGCTCTTTTAAAGCGTTTTCTGCTATATTCTCTAAGGACAAAAACGTTTTATATTTTTTATTGTGTATACAGTGTGAAATAAATAACTTTTATTGAAGTTTGAATACTCAATACGTAATATTTTTTAAGAAAAATTTGTAACTATGAGGTAAACATATCAAAATAGAAGATTCTTTTTGTTACACAAAATGGTGCCATGAAAGTACATTTGCACAATGAGCATAATTATAGCTATCGTAGTCCTGAAAATGTCACAAGTTTTGTAAATAAATAAATAGAAAAAATAAAGATATTTTAATTTCTTTGGCCAAAATAGTTAATAGTAAACGTTGTTCAATGTAGTACAAGCAGCAGGCTTACTTAAGACATTTTTTTCTTATTCAGTTCAATATAACGGACCAATTAGAATATTAAAGAAGAAATTATGTAAACAAATTATTCTCCTTCGCGTCGCGCAGTCGGGTGAAAATGGTCATTTTAAAAATTTGAACTCACTCTTGAATTCCTATTTTTTTTTATTTCTATTTTTTACTAAGTATGCCTGCAGTACTGACTAAGTTATCAATTTTGAGACATAATTTGTTGTTATCAGTGTGATACGATATTTTTTTAATCTATGTGTTTACATTTTTTTTACGTTTTTAAGTAAATTTTAATATATTTGAGAGAAAAAAATAATAAAAAAGCGAGTGCCTTTATATTTTTTGAAGTTTTATTTGTATTGTCCTATTAGATGTGTACCTTGCAAGCGATGTGCGTGTATGGCCAGAGGGACAATTCTCATAATGTTAAGAACGTTCACAGTCTGATCTCAGTCTCAATCTGTCAAAAAATACTTCAAAGTTCCCTACATTTTAACAAGTTTTTGACCTTTGTGACAAACAAAGGTCAAAAACTTGTTAAAATGTAGGGAACTTTGAAGTATTTGAGAGCTGAGATGACACTGCGACTAGACTTTGAACGTTTTAAATTACGAGAATTGGCCTTCAGATGTATGAATGTAACGAAGCAAAAGGACTATGAAATAATTGTAGCAGGTGGCGTGCTGTAATTTCTACTTACCCCCATGGGAAGTAAGTTTATATAATTTATGTATACCTGCAATGCCAATAAAAATAAAGTTTCCTAAACTTAATGCTAAACGCCTAGTAGAATTCTGGAACATCATATAAAATCAACACTGGGAAAACTAAAAACCGTTAAGTTTTTAGTATCAATTCAACACTTCATCTGATGTAACACTGCATTTTCTATACAAACATAAATGCTTATCGCGACATTTAGTACAACATGTTACAATATGAAAGTAACATTTAACCCAATTTTGAACACAAAAGCATCCATTTAACAAACTGGTCAACATGGCCGCGATACATTTGAAAAAAAAACACACCTGCGCCAAGGAAATAAAAAGTCAAAAATATTCAAAACACAACAAGTCAAACAGACAAACAGTGTTTACAAGCAAACAGTCACACTAAATATTCATGAACAACTACTCCGAGTATTTCTTGAAAGTTTTATTTCCCATGAATTTTTTTCCATAATTATTCATGAGTGGGACTCACTGGGCTGATTTCGTTTCGAGATTATTCAAATTTGAAGTTAATCCTTCTGAAAATATGGCCCATTTTATGTTGATTGTTGATTGTAAGTGTGAATATTCAGATGTGTTTTAGTGTGGCTACTGTGAACTACTGTTTTCTTTGTGATTAGTCAAATGAGTTCACATCTTCTTAGAAAATGCTCCTTTGATTACATTTGTTATTTGAAGGAGCACTGTTTAATTTTTATGTAATTATGGATATGTAGTATGGAAAGTAGAACCTTATTCTGTCCGTTGAAAAAGTAACACAGTTGTGAGTTCACATAGGAAGTTGATACAAAGTTGAAGTCACTCCCCTTTATTTATAAATGTTGCTTCTTAGTAAGCGACTCTTTAACCATACAATTTTTTTTTACATTGTTCTCACATATAGAAGCAACAAGAATAATGTACCCAGGATCTTGTAATAATATCTTGATTTAAAAGAGTGTCCGTGGAGTTTCTTGCCCGTTCTTCTCCATCGAGATTTACGATTTGGAATGGGCAACTAGCTTCAACTTTCTGACTAACTGACCGACTATTTAATTTTGACAATATTCAAAAGTGTCTGTAAATGGTTTAATTGAAATAAATTATTTGAATTTGTCGTCTCGTAACGTCTCTTAACTGCAAGCAACATTTATAAATAAACCCTTTATTAATTTTATCAAATCAAATCAAATAATTTATTTTCCTAACACAGGTTCAGAGGATGTTACAAAAGGTTCATAAGGTACACTGTATTATAACCATGTGAGGTGTGAAAATATATTAGGAACATTGTGACACAGTTATTCTTCTTCAGTTTTCTTATTTAATTACCTACATTGTCATTAAAAATATAGATATATAGTCAGTTTCGTTACACATTTAATTAAATCTGAACTAATAAATTATAACAGTAATCTCAAGCAAATTAATAATGTCATAGTAATTGTAATTATTATCATATTGAATTAATGTACAAATATTTGCTATAGTTAAAATACAATATCTTTATCTTCGAAGTAGCCTTTTATATTATAATAACATTTTTTCATTAAGAATTTGTATATTTTTTTCTTAAATAGATGAGTAGGTAACTTCCTACTGCTATCGGGCAATTTATTATAAATCAATTTATACAAACACATTTATACTTTTTCTCTTGAAATAACTTTTGTAAGTTAAATTTTTTTTCATACCCATAATACTGAAAATATCTAGCTTTTTATCGACAACATTAATATCTGGCTGGCTAGCTTTAACAACTGCTGAGAGGCAATTCTCGTAATTTTAAGAACATTCACAGTCTGTTCTCAGTCTCAATCTATCAAAAGTACCTACCTCTAATTTCCGTGCATTTTTGATAAGTTTTTGACATTTATTATCGCTGAGATGAGATTGCGACTAGATTTTGAACGTCTTTAATTATGGGAAATTGGCCTTCAGATTACTAGAAATAATAAGCAGAAAACGTGATAGTTTAGCGAAATCAATTATTTGATCAATTATCAAGGCGTTGAAACGATTCCAATGGACATTTGCAAACATAATTAAAAACACACATTATAATAATGAGCTCTTTAAACCATAATCCAGTATCCAGAAACAATAAAGGGAACGTTAATTTGTTAACGTAACAGTACAACCACTCACAATGGTTCACCAGAATAAAGCCTTAACTGATTTAATTGATCTTATTAAGTCTTTCCGTTCTTATTGTCACACCAACCTTATACACCTCACAAAAATAATTGCCAACCTTATGGGCTTTGCAATAAGGAGGAATTACAATTTTGGAAGTGCACAAAAATAAACTCGACATGATTTTTGTCACTCAATTTAATTGAAGTCATGTCGGTCGGAGTAACAAATCAAATTTTTTCGCAATGGTCGCCATTTCCCGATATAGTTGGGTGTTTACGCGGCACGAAAGAAATGTGCCTCGTTAGTTGGATAATGACAGTTTTGTGTTATTGAAATGTACTGGTGAGGACAGAGGTGATTAATTTTGACGGGTTCTGACAGACTGGTTCGGATGTCAAACGTATGTGATGTGTCAAGATTTTGATTTCATTCGAATGAAGTGAAATTGATTTATTCACTGAAGCTTCTGTTATTGTTGACAAGTTAGAGTTGTTGGTAGTATATTTTTAAACTTGAAAGCCCTACTACACAATGACAAAACCATAGTGTTTAATTTTCCAGTTTAAGTGGAGTTTTCGTCGAACGTATAAAATCAAACTCTCACTACGATAAGTTATTCAGAATGCTATATTTTGCCTCACTCATGGCATCAGAAAACATCGTGAGAAAACAGACATGTTTTAGAACCAAAAGTTCGAAGACATGTGATATCTACCAACCCGCACTTGACCCGCGTGGTGCATTATGGTCCTCTCCCTCTCACAGAGATGAGGCCTGTGTCCCAGAATTGGAAATATTATAGGCTGATTATGTATATATAGAATCCGATATAACATAAGGTAAATAAAAAATAAAATGATTTTGAAACCACACAAACACGAATGAAACACACTTATTCAATCCTCAATTTGCAAGCGTTATCCAACCAGAATCACACAAAAATGCGCAAAACGGCAACAGAAAACACCCTTAAGACATTCCGTGCAAAAAAATTCACACACAAATCAACTACAAACGGGCGAACAACTGTATTCACCTGTACTACCAGTCGGTTGCCGATTTTAACGAGGAAACACATCGCACTAATTGAGATTGCACCACGGCGTGTCTCAAAAAATCGCGTCATTATAGCCAAAGATGGCGGTGATTTATTTGCACGTCAGTGAAATAGACGTCGCGAAATGAGAGCAGTGAACACTTTTTTCATTGATTGTACTGCCGAATCTTCGCGGGTTGAGGCTGATTGGTTGGTTGTTATTTTTTTTTAATCACAAGAATCTGAAGTGTGGACTTTGCTGCTGACCCTGTGCTTTTGGTTGCGAGCTAGCGGATGGAGTTCAATTCAAGTAGAAGGGGTCGTAACAAAAAATGATAGCTGGAAAAAAAAAAGTTCGTTGCGTTTTGCAATATCTTCAAATAATATTTGAATGTATTGATTTAAAACAACCGGACCGTATTGATGGAAAATATCACGAGGAAACCGACATGTCCTAGAACCAAACATTCGAAGACATGTGACATCCCGCATTCAACCGCATTCAACCACATCCAACCCGCACTGGACCCGCGTGGTGGATGAGTGACAGTGGGCCGGACACTCCCTCTCACAGAGGGAGGAGGCCTTTGTCCCAGCAGTGGGAATATTATAGACTGATTTTGTGTGTGTGTGTGTCATGTGTACTGATTTGAATGAGATGAGATAACTAAGATGTTTTTCATTAAAATGCACAAAGTCACTGAAATCAAATTAATTGATGCAACATATGCAACATTGTGTGATTTTAATAATCATCAAGTTTACAATTTTAAAGCCTGTCACTTCCTTAAAATAAAATCTTTTAATGAAATGTAACGGTTAAAGAAAGGTAACAGTTTGTTATTTTACGTTACAGTTGATATAAAACTGAAAAATTTTAATCAAATGCATAATCTATTATTTTGGTCATCAGTTTTTAATTATTATTATGTAGATTAAAATTATGTTTTTGTCTTTCTCCATGGTTCAAAGTATCTCCACACCAAATTCTCATTAAAATTCGACCACCCGTTTCGGAGATTAGCCGAAAAAACCGGTACACAGACAAAAATTAAAAAAAATGATTTTCTTGTTATAACTACTGTAATACTTTCATATATATTAAGTAACAAGCTGTTATTTTGACATTACAAACAAACCCTTCAATTTTATTTATTTGTATAGATTAAGAAGACTTTGGATTTTTTTTTTGACAAATTTGCATACAGGATACATACAACCCAAATTAAAAATCAAGCTGTCCCTCGTATTAATTTCATTGTTGCAAAAAACCCTTTTTTTAAATAAACCTTATAAAATTATTGGGAATCACAACAAAAAGTGAAAATTATAATAATTCCCAACGACATTTTCGCACCCACAGCGCTGCAGCGGCGGCGATTTCTCAATAATATTATTTACATTTTTTCCACAATAATTACTGTTTGTCACACTGTGCAGTTAATGTGTTATAAAATGTTTAACACACAACTTTGGCTCTCGTATTGACACGAAGTTAAATGTTCGTGTTACATTGCTGATTATTATTTTCGAGAGTCCCTTTAATCATTATTAAATGAGTGAGCTTGACGTTATGCCATAATAATGGATTCGGCATTTTATTGTTATTATAATTTTTCTTCCATTTTGTTCTTAATACTTATGAAGGTTTTGGTATCTTTTTTTTTCATAACTTAAGTTGTAAATATCATTGGCATATTCAGCCTGTACTGTTCCCACCGCAGGGACACAGACCTCCTCTCAGTGAAATGGAGTGAGCCATAATTCACCACACGAGTACAATGTGTGATGTCACACGTCGGTTTCCGTACGATATTTCCACAACCGTTTTGAAAGCAGTGGTCATAAAATTACAACCTGTAAATCGGGGCCGGTGCTACTGGGCCACCACTTGGCACAAACCCTGAATTTTATGGGAGGATTAAACAGTGACAATACTTAGAAATAACACTTGTTTAATGGTTTTTCAAATAGTCAAATTGTCTGTTTTGATGACTGATCTGGAAATATAAATTGGAATTAGGTTAGATAAATATACAATAAGATATTAAGATTGAGCTGCTTTATAATGCCAGTTATAATAATTAAAAACCTGAAACAACTTAAATAGTATTATGAGAGAGGTTATTGGAATTATTAAACACAAAAAGAGTTAATACTTTAATATTTTTCACTTTCGTTGGGAACAAAGACCCTTAATTACATATTATTATTGTTATTATATTGTTTTCGCGTATACAATGGCGGCACGAGGGAGGCACGTGGCGATCTGCGCGGTACGGAAGATACGCGTCTATGCAGTATGCGTGTGGGCAGCGGACTGGCGCTAGGCATGGGTTCGATATATCAAAACGTAACTTATATCGGATATGTGTTTATTATCATACCATATCGATATCTAAATATACATAACCGTTTTCACAAAAACTTCATCGAGCTATGGTTAATGGTTTATCCAAAGCGCAACAACGAAAACGAACTACGAAAACGCAAACTTCACATCACGAGCCGATATGATATCGACGGTTTTTATTTGCTTTGTCTCTGTCTTACCATTCAATGTTTTACTGGCGTAAAAGTGATGAAGCGAATTTTACGTAACTTCGGCTAGTGATTGGTTATTTGGTTAATAATAGTGCGTGCGTAATATCTATATCCTAACGCGTTAGCAATAAGGTCTAGTTTCTATTTATTTAGTTACAACAAAGATTCCATAAGTTAGCAACTTTCCGGCGGCTACTCGATATCAGGGAGAAATTCATTCTTTAAACTAGACCTACGTTCAATAGATTTAAGGTTGAATTTATGTTGTTGGAATAAGAATTGCATCGAATAAAAGTGTGAGTTTGCGTTTGTCGTTAGTTTGCGTTTCGTACGTTTCAGTTACTTGCGCAAATCGTACTACTGATATCGATACGAAAACGGTTTTCGATATCGATATGAAAATAAAAAATATGAAGACGCCCATGTCTAACTGGCGCGCATTCTACGTGCCGTCGTCGCAACGGCCACGTGAGAAAGAGATAGCTTATTTTAAATAATATAATATTTGGGAAGGAATAGTGTGTGGTTTGCTACAGTATCCTTTTGTTTTTGTATTTAGTTAATTAGTCTTTTAATTTAGTACCTAGTGTAAATAGCTAGTTAAGAGATTATGAAAATATAATTTTAACTAAATAAATCGATAGAGTAGCTTTATATCATTATTTAGCACGCGAAAGAAGTCGCGTGCTCAGTAGTGCTGAGCCCGTGACTTCATTCGCGTGCATATTGGATTTCATGGGTTTTAATTATTTGCGCGGAATCCTAATGCTTTTTTTTAAATAAAAGCGCCTATTACTCCGTATAAAGTCAGCTATCTGTCAGTGAAAGTCCCGTCAAAATCAGTCCAGACGTTTTGAAGATTAGCCGGAATAAACAGACAGACAAACAAAAATTGTAAAAATAGTTTTTTTTTTTATAAGACCCGTATATACTATCATAAATAATCATCCGCCTAGCCTTTTCCCAACTATGTTGGGGTCGGCTGCCAGTTTAACCGGATGCCGTTGCAAAACCAGGATTTATTTATTTTTATATACTTTCATATGCATTTAGTAAAAAGCTGTCATTTTGACTAACAAGTAGACACTTCAATTTTATTTATTTGTATAGATGTATATATAAAAATGTGGATCAAAGATCCACACAGAACAATTCCATAAAAGGAAATAATGGATCTAAATCATGTTTATTGGTCAAGATTTTATTTTAATCAAACAACTAAAGTAAATATGAAACGAATTTTGCGACACCTAGATTATAATCATTTTTATTTATTTTGTAAAGTATTCTAAAATACCATATTTTATTGACTTTTAATAGCCAGTTGTTCTACAAAAAAATACTAAATACTATTATTTAATTCTCTTTTATCTGAAGCGGCACCTATAAAAAGTAAACACACACTGAGTCATTCTGCCCGATTTGAGGACAAAATTTTTATTGCACATTATAATCGATACAACTCAAAGTTCAATCAATGCATAAAATACGAAAATCGGACAATCGTTATATTCGGAGTGCATAATTTTAGCATAATTTAACTAAATGTCATAATATTGTCTACGGGGGGCGTCTGATAATCTATAAACGAATCGCTTTATAAAAATAGACAAATTACGGACTGCCAATAAAGTTATTAAGGATTATAAAGATGGACGAATTTATGTAGGTTGGTCGCATATTAAGTAGATTAAAGCCAGTAGTAATGTCACTAGGGATAGACCAAACGTGGTTTGAACCGAATACGTGTTTCGGCCGAATATTCTGTGAAAATAAAAAGTTCGGCTGAAGTTCTGTCGAGCTTCGGTTATTTTCACTGCGCTTTCTCGAGTATTATCGCCTTATGGAAGCCTCATATATCCTGAGTGACTTTTCTGAGAGACTCCTGATCCCAGATAACGCAAAAACCTTGGTGTTGCAACTAACAAACAATTAATGAATGCTTATGATTTTATTTTACTGGTTTAGTTTTATTATTTTAGTCAAACCCGTTGAATATTTTCGTATTTTCTTTTAACAATTTTTTTTTAAAGTGAGTTTCGGCTGAATGCTGAAGTTCGGTTAAACGAAATGTGAAACGAAATTTGGACCATCCCTAAATGTCACCCATTACCTCAAAGGTCAACAAATACTAAAGCAATTAGTAAAATTCACGTCTTTTGTACGTTGTAAATTAACGAATTTATAATACACCCATGGTTTCGATTGAAATCTGAAAGACATTTTATGTTATTCTAATTTTAAGAAGCTGCTTTTAATTTTTCAACCGTTAAGTGTGAATTAATTATACAAAATTTTATTTTGTTTTATATGTATCGATATTTAATTTGTGAATAATATAAGTAACGGAGTTTCCAATAATTACCTTCCCTGTGGCGACGCTGCTGTGTTAGGCGATAATTTTTTTAATTGATTCATGAAATTAGTTTTTTTATTACAGTTCGTATTTTATTTTGTCTACGCAAGTTGCGTTAAAGCACCACTGGGTGTCTCATAAAATCTTTGTTCTTAATTTTCCTAGGCGTTTTATTATTTTGTTTGATCTTTTGACCAATAGTTATAAACGTAATTTTATACTCAATCGCAATAACAAACTAAAACCAATAATAAAACACAAGTTTACCAAAAAAAGTTACGCTTTTATAGATTTCAGACAAATACTACCTATTGATTATTCAAGTCCGATATTCCACATGAACAAAATGTTCGGGTGGATGGATACTTCATTAAGGGTGAGTCTGCCTGGCTTTATAAAGTTTTTCTATTAATTAGGTACCTACTTGTAATCAGCCTGCTTCCTATACAGGATGGCAAGGACATCGACACAAAACCTGTTACCATGGATTCAGCACATAATTCCGAAGTTGAAATTTTTCATCGGTTTTAAAATAAAAATGGCTGTTCCACACATTTTGACCACGTAGGTTACTTTTCTATGAAACAGCTATTTTTTTTGTTTCATTGCAGCCATGGTAACAGTTTGTGCATCCAGCCTGTATAGGTAGCGCCTTGATTATAAGTAATTAAAAGAAAAACGTAAGTACTTATAAACATTTCTCATCATTAAAAATCCGTAACATTTTCCTCACTCTTTCCTCTTCCATCAAAAATCCACCTTCACTTAATTCCAACCAACTTAGTAATACACAAGAATGTCCCAACAAAACTATCAGAGATTTGATCTAAGGCAGTGCAGGAGTGGTATTTCGGGAATCTTATGGTCCACCACAAATATATAGGATCTGACACTGGCTGTAGATAGGGGAACAATGCCGTATCGAACCTAGCATTTTAAATAGGAAATACTTTAGTTAGAGTGTTCAGGTATGAAGGAAGAATTGGAATGTTGGAATGATGGCTGATATGAAATGAAAATGTGCATAGACATAATTTTGTAAATCGTAGGTGGTGCGGAAATCTTGAATCTGACTCTATACATAGTATATTATATCTACAGACGTTTTTTTCCTTAAAAGACTATACTGTCAATAAAAGTTACTAGATTCGTAGAATTTAGATACATATATAAAACATATTTAGTGCACACAAAAAAATAGTACAGCATACAAAAGCACAATTTAATGATAAAAAGTTATAAGACAAGATGCCAATATACAAAAAGAAAAACATACCTAAAAAATATAGTGACATTATGACATACTTCAATTCAATTTAGATATATAGATCAATTTTACATTTAATAATTTACAAGATAACACTAAAACAATGTGGCAATGCCACCAGTGTCTTGGGTACAGACGCCAGCACATCAAGCTACTACAATCTGTTAAATTTATTTAATAGATTTTCAACTTTATCGCTAAAGCATTAAGGTTTAAAGTTGATTGGGAAAGGAGATGTATAGCAATGGCCTAAGAATCGTCACGTATTTAAATTTTACAATAATTTATATTTTATTTTTTTAATTACTTTACAGCTATTAGAATAACACGGACACTCTTTGATTTTAAAAACATTTTAAATAGTAATTCAATATATGTTCCTATGTTTTTTCTGTTTCACTTTGGGTTTTGATTATGCAAAGGTATTAAGCTCATACAGCCACATCTACAGAGTAGTTTAAATAAACACTTTGTGAAATTATTGATCCATTAACAGTGTGTATCGTAATTATACAAAGCAATTAATTATAATTACCCTCAGCGTGTCATATATAAAATAAGGTTATTATTTTTACAAACAGATTATTGATTACGATTTTATGTTTATCGAGCAGTATTGACACCATAGACTAAAGTCTATGACTGACAGTTGATGAATTGACGGATGACATTTAGTTGACACTACGTACGTTGATATCTACCCTCGCGCGCATCCTGTGTTCGCATACGGATTGTTGGTTGTGTTTTCGTTTGTGTTATTTTTGTATTCTGATTTAATCTAACAACTTGGCGTGAACAAAGGAGTGTGATTTCGTACGGACCTACTAAGAACGACTACTCGGCATTTACTCAACGGACTTCTATTGTAACATGGAATTGGAAAACGATAATGTATTTTGTGTTAACTGCGGGTCAGCCTCTGGTTCCATGGTATTGGAAGATGAGCAAATTCTTCATTGTATACAACAATGGACTGCTCCTCGTTTGGTAAGTAAAACCACAACAACTTCCCTTTTTACAAGCTTTTATATAAGTTAGAGTAAGCCGTGCCGTGCCGTGCCGTGTTTATTTATGTTGGCCCGTTATAACCTCAAAATCAGAAAGAATTTTAGATTTTCACATTTCGCTGAAGTGTCCGTGACTTAAATTAAGTTTCAATCGAAAATATGCATTATTAAGAACACAAAAAATAATTTCACGGCATCAACGGTTCTTAGGCAAATAATGTATGGAAGCCGAGCAATGTCCTTTGACACTTTCGGGTAGCTTGACCTGCTGGCGTCTGTACATTACCAGTCGACAGCGATGTGGATGATTTTTCGACGCTATATTTTAGTTTGTAAATAGTTTTAATTAATTTAGGATATTTTTTTGTTATTTTAGTGATATATAAACCATTTATTTGGCGCACACAAAAGACAACACAACACACAAAAGTATAGGAATATAATATAAAAAAACAAGGTGTCGATATAAAAACATAAAGATACACTATAAAAACGTACACATCGAAGTAAAAGTGACACATTTGACATTCTTGCCTTGCTGTCACAATCATAGCAGACATGTGCAGAATAGTTAGGCAGGTATACCTATCTTTATAGCTTTCAAAGCTAGGAGGTAAGAGGGCAACATAATTTTCCTGTAACTCCTTTGATTCTAGCCCTGATTAGAAGAAGGAACGGATTTAAAATTGGTTGTCTTGAGAACATAAGTCTCGTTTGCTCAATTTACGTGGTGGTAACCCTTCGGGGAAAACGGGCGTAATGCTAAATATCATCATCATTAGGTTTTGTAGCGCTTCGGGTATGTTTGCAGACGAGGGTGGATGATTTTTATGCCATCATTCGAAAGCGATGCGCTTCTCTCCGTCACAGAACATACGTCAGCTCCCATAGTATGTTGAGGGCATTGAGTGACCGGTGGAACTGCCCGATGCTTGGCCGGTGGGTGAGACTGCACACACAGATCGGCGATAGGTAGTTTGTAATAATGTTGTCTTTTTTATTTATATTATATTTTATTTGTGTTTTCTCTTTTATTTATATGTTACATTTTCTTTGTATGTGTTACTAACAATAGTTAATTAAGTGATTTTATGTAAATACTAACATTATGGACTGCTGGGTCTGCCAATAAAAGTTTATTATTATTAATATTATTTCAGCCGGAAAACGTCAATAAGCCTCGTCCAAGCACCGCCACTTCGACCGGTTCTGTGCTTTACGCATCCAGGGCCGATAGGTTCTGGAGTGTATGTTGTGATTTATACTTACCAATATTGAATACACACCTACGACGAGTTTTCACCATACAAAATTATTTAAATATCCTCAATCCATGTATAAATAATTTACACCCACGCTATATTTCCATAGCTAACCAGCCTATAAAGAGCAATCGCCCAATGCCGATCAGATAGCGGTGCGATGCGCGCGCGCACCTAAACACGCCTATCGCGATCCTAGCGCCACCTAGCGCAGAGTTATCGCTAAGATTTATTCGGCGCACACGCTTAGGTGTTTTGTTGCGTCTAATTTTGGTTCTGTAGATTTAAAGATGTCCTTTTATTTTATAGGTTTTAGATAAAATTACCTACCATATAGAGATGAAATACAAATACTCAATACCAGCATGTAACTGTTCTACTGTAAGAGAAACGCCACACATGCTCGCATTAAACACCACGCTCTGCTCAAGGTAGATTGGCGATTCCAAATTTATATTAATTATCATTCCAGGTTTCCACACAATGTTTTCCTTCACCATTATCACCCCCAATTTAATAATAACTAATGCATTTAGGGACCAGTACAGTTTGTTTGTAGTTTGTAAAGAGACAAATACTATCAATACTTAGATTACCATTTACGATCATCACCCCGTAAACAGTCACTGTTAAAAATCGCCTGCGTGACCTCTACAACTGATATCCGAACAAAGATGATGCCGAAATGGACCCCTGGCGGACAAATTGGTTCTGGGTTTAACACCCGAATTGGGCAGTTTTAGGTGCCAGGTTTTTATTAAAAAAAACTCTTTTTTTTTATTAATAGTCTTGCCCCTTACGTCTCAGGCATATACAGATTATATGGAATACAGATTCCATGACGATATAAGTTGGAGACCTATAAGGCTATGGTCTTAACTCCAAAGCACATGGCTAACAGCTTGCTCGATCGTGTGAATCAATGTTTATATTTCTCAAACAATACCAATCTCGCCAACCAGATCACTATTGCGACACGCTGTATAATGTCATGCCTTCAACAAAAAACAAACTAACGCAATTCCCTTCTAACTCAAATATCAGATCCTGCTGATATACCTGACCTTTGTCATCGAGGTACATCCGTAATGATATCTTGGGCATCGGTGAAGGATTCTTTTGTTTATGTTTGGTCTAATTTTGGCATTAGAATATCGCATGTATATACCTACCAATGTATATCGATACTAGCTTTAAACTGTGGTTATATAGTGATCGAATTTACTAAAATTGTCCTAGTTGAGCTTGTCCGTATCGGCATATAAATGTATATAGGCACTTCTATTGACAGGTGTATCATTATGAATTTTTAGGTTAGAACGCGGTCTAAGAGCCCATTGGCCAACCTATAAAATTAATTTTGCTGTTAACATAACCAGCCCATAACGTTTCCACTGCACAGGCGTCTTCTCAGTAAGAGGCAGCAGGTAATCCACCACGCGGACCCAGTGCGGGTAGACATGTCAGACGTCTTCGAATTTATTCTATAATAAGTTTACCTTCACCGTTTTGAGAGCAGTGGTGGAGCTGTGACTGGGTTCGAACTTCTAACCCACAACCTACAACTCGTAAATCAGGGCCGGTCGTCTGGGACCTGTTAATACAGGGCTGCTACTAGGTCCTATATTTTCTGGATAACCAAAAATTAAAAGATCGTGAGGAAACTAAAGGCCCACTTCCTCTCACCGAGAGAAGGTCTGTGTCCCAGCAGAGGGAACATTATAAATGAATATATGCTGATAAGTGATTATAAATTAATGAACCAAAAATTCACTCCTGCTTCAACTTATACCAAGACTCCATATTTCCCCCCAGACCTAAATCCAAAAGCCTTTTACATATTAATTAAGTCGAACCGGACATAAAATAGATCACATGAAACAGATGGGAATCGAAATGTTAAGGACACAGCGATGCTCGATAAGACCTTCTTAATGAAATCCTTATATAGAAGAATGAGTTTGTTTGTTGAATATGCATGTGTTTATCGGGATTTTGTGAAACAATCAGTTGGTTCCTTTTCTATTAGAACTGTGAGGGGAATTTGTTTGGGTTAAGATTTAGATTAAAAAGAGAAAGAAGTTGTTCATGTATTATCTACTTTGACTGAAACTGTTTCTGATACTTTCTTCTCACGATATTTTTGATAATTGTCTGGACTTTAAAAGGGAATTTGACCGCCGACTTTGTTTCAACTTTTTTCTCAGGTTAGTCAGATAGGAAATATCGATGTTATTCCGATATCAAGTTTGCAGAATAAGCAATTTTATTCACATTAATTTACCGATCCGATTGTTTGTTCGGACAAAATTAGCTTTTAATTTTGGCATTCATAACAGAGAGTTAGAATATTAGATCTGTTGACTTACAAAAACCTTAATCATACTTAGAACCTTGTCATATTAAAGTTACCTACTAACAATTCAAATGAGGACGTCAATAATGTGACATGCCAATAAACGAGTTTAATACGACAAAGTTCAAAAGTTCTCAATGTTTTCGTTAGATGACCTGGCCGTACCAGCTGAAAAAAAAAAGAATATTTTAACCCAGAAAAGTAGAGGAAATCGTACCCCATTGTATTACGACACAGTTTAAAATAAACAACTGTTAACACATTCATTATCATTTCAGCCGAAAGACGCGTGTTTGTATTTTTAATATTTATAATTTATGTAAATGGCTATAAAACACGCATCACGTGCTCGTGAAAAATATAATTATTAGAATAGATATAACAAAAAATGTAACTCAAGAAGCTAAAAATAAAAATAATTTTGTAAGTAGTAAAAACAGCCAAAGCTATGGAAGTGCGGAGTCTCCTAACACAGGCGTCATCATGCTTAAAAGGAGACTCCAATCATAAAACCACCATCATAAACATAATTTAAACTAGTTGGTACTGAAATAAACATTTTTTTATTTGTATTTTGTATTTTTTTTTTTGTATCAGCCCACCTTGTTGGAGACGTTAACACACACTAGGTATAATAAAAATAAAAAGCTCAATACAATCTTAGAAAGCTATGATGAAGAGAAGGGCAATTCTCAGAAGTGTCAAGAACTACAAATAATAATATATCACAACTCACAATACAACACAACACATACCTATCGATGAAAGCGTAAAACAAATATCATAATAATAAATCACTCATCCACGTACCATCAAAGATATTTTGCTTATTTCATCAACACAACTAAATCCCTTTTAACAAATAGCGACACGAATATTAAACATAGTTGTCCAAACAAGAGATTTTCACCAGCTTTCGTTGTCGACAAAGTACTTAAAATTATGTGCCTTTATTATTAATGTCGCACATCATGAATGATGTAGTTTTATTCTTATGCAAAACAAAATGTCTTTATTAGAAACCGGTCAGAGATTTGAGTAATGTAGGTTCGCTTTAAAAGGTTCTGTAGACTAACTTTCTATGTTTGTGAGTTAGGTACATAAAAATAGGTCATCATCATCAATTCAGACGTCCACCACCGGGCATAAGGCCTTCCCAACCATCGCCACTTCGACCGGTTCTGTACTTCTCGCATTCAGCGGATTCCCGCGGCGTTCTCAACCATCGGTCCATATCGTGGGAGGCCTTCCAACGTTACGTCTTCACAACAGAACCTTTCCTATCTGTTCTGCGAGCAATGTGGCCTACGCCCTGCTATTTTTTTATATTCTTCGGGCTATGACAGTTACTTTGGGTTTTCTGTCACGTAGGTACTGTGAGAGCTTTTCGAGATTCTAGTAAGAGTTTTAACTTTTAAAGTCGTGGCTGAAAAGTGGCTCTCAAAATCATTGTAATTAAGAATAAAAAAGGATGTCTAAACTAATTATGTTAATTGGTAAATAAGATAGATAGATGGATATAATACTCTTTATTATGTAAACCATAAAAATGACAGATGTAAATGTAATTATTTACAAGGTATGATAAAATGAGCAGTCTTATCGCTAAGAGCGATATTTTAAACAAACAAACAAAAATAATAAGGGGGATCACCACACCTTATTGATAGCAGAAAGTAGAATACTATTGCGATAATCTAATAAAATTTGAAATCCAATAATACCAAACTACTTATGTAAAAAAATTACAATAATAATATGTCGTCTAGCTTTCACCATGTCGTCACAAAACTGACGTCTAACAGAACCCTAATAATCTCCCAGAACATAGATGTAACTCTGTGTACTGTCATTCATTTAAGTATCTGTAATCAATAATGTTGATTATTATGTATGTATGTATAGTTCATTATGCATATGTATGTGTTTTGGTAATGCTCTGTCTAACGTTTTGGTTGTCCGAGAAGGTTGGTTGTAGTAGGGAGGAAACAGAGAATCAATTTGGCGCGGTCATTGGAAATGTATTGTTATTACAAAATCTGCCTGGTATTTTGCACTTTTTTATATTGTTATTTTTATTTTGTGTTTCACGAACTGTGTCCAAGTAACCATTATTCTTTCTTGCTTTCCTTTTCCTTTTATGTTGGGGTCAGCTTCCAATCTAGCCGGATGCAGCTGAATACCAGTATTTTACATGGAGCGACCTGATTTTGACAACCCAGTAACTGGGTGACCCTCTGGTAAGACTGGTTGTCAGACTTTTGGGCTTCTGACTACCCGGAATGAATATCAGAGATCTACAGATGGCAGTCAAGCTACGGAGTAACGGCTTAACATGCTTTCTGAGGTAAGGAGAGGTCTGTATTATCTTATTACACAAGCGCATCAAAACAGTAACACTATTATAACTATTTGGCTTCAAATGACATTGAAATCCATTTACACTAGAAACCTCACTAACTTAATCTTATACCTCAAACATAAAATACACTTATCCTACTGCACAATGTCCACTATACAAGTTTACCATCAAACCAGTTCGATCGCGGAAGAGCGCTTTCAAAGATTAATTACTCTAATCAAAGATTAGCTAGGACAAATACTAAGGTCGAATAATCATGGTAGTGACGATCATGTCACAGGTCAAAATATCGGTGCGTTAGTAGATTTACATAAAATGGTGACAAGACATTAATAAAGGCAAGTTTAAAGTCCTTTTAAGTCAGATTGATATGTTTTTTTTAATATGTAGATTGTAGGTACAGACGCCAGCACATCAAGCTACTACAATATGTCAAATTTCTTTCATAGATTTGCAACTTTATTGCTATAGCATTAGGGTTCAGGGTTGATTGGGAAAATTTGACAGTTTCGGGTAGTTTGACCTGCTGGCGTCTGTACATTGAATTTTTTAGAAAGGTGAGGAATTTTTAAGCGGATTAATTTTTGCTATTATACAAGTGTAATTGATGTTTGATGACGGAGGTATTTTTTAAAATGAATATTTGGGTAGGTAGTCTGTGAAGGAATGAGTAACTCGATCGAGTTTTTCATTGGTTGGTATCTACTTACTTTTTCTCTGGTGGTCACGTTGAAGAGATTCAGCCAGCCAGCCAGTATGGTTGGAAGTGGAATAAACTCTTCAGGTCATCGAAGGTTCTTCAGTATTGTCACTTATGGACGCTCCTAATATTTCTCTAATGTTTTTTTGCTGATAACAAAGTGCATTTTGCGTTATGTAAAATTGTGAATCAGGAGTGAGTATGAGAAGTGGCGGCCCAGTGAAAACGGCTGCGACTCACGAGTTGGAGATCGTAGGTTTGAACCCAGGCAAGCGCTTTACTTTGTGTAAATCATTTAATCACTGCTCTAAAATCGGTGAAGGAAAACATCGTGAGGAAACTGGCATGTCTTAGAACCATAAATTTGAGGATATGTGACATCTACCTATCCATACTGGGCCTGCGTGGTGGATTACGGTCCACTCCCTCTCACCGAGAGGAGGCCTGTGGTGCAGCAGTAGGAACATTATAGCCTGATAATGCTTGGATATTTTTTCAACGGTTATTTGATTAAAGGTTTGGCGGTTTGGGTTTGGAGGTTTGGTTTGGGGGTTTGGGTTGTGGTTTTAAGGTGTAAACATTTTGTGTAATGCCAATAAACGCATTTTTCTTTCTTTCTTTGATTCCTCATAGAGGCAAACACAACGTAGGCATTAAAACCTACTTTATCCCCACCTATTTGAATCTCTACCGAACCAATCAAATCCATCTTAAGCCGAAGAAAGGACTTAATTACCTTATTGTCATCACGAACGTCTTTATTACAGAGATTGAGTGATGGTACTCTCGCCATATTATAACTATGGACAATATCATACAGGCGGTTATAGATCATAAAACTATGTTTGTTGTAACGATAATTGCGTGAGATTAAATGTTACAGTACTTTAGTTTTGTTATGAAGTATCACAGTTAAAATAGGGTTTCTTTTACGCGTCTATTTGTTTTTAGGTAGGTATAAATTTGATTTAGATTGTTATAATTTAGCTTCTATGCTTTTGCTCTCGGCTTTGCCTTTGTTAAGAACCGTCTGTGTGCCAAATATCATCCAAACCCGTTCAGCCGTTTTTTCGTGATTGAGTAACAAACATCCAAACATACCTACAAACTTTCACATTTATAATTTCACTAGCTTCTCTTCACTTCAACTTTGTCCGCGTGAAATTTGTTGTCCCCCGACCCTTCCCATCGCATCGCATCGTCTACCCGTTCTACTACTGAATTTTCACTCAGCGTTCTTTCTGACTTTTTTTCTTTTTGCTTGGCCCCTAAGCCTGATGTTACATATATATAGCATATCCTATAGCCTTCCTCGAGAATTTGGCTATCAAATGCAAAAATATTTTTTCAAATCTGACTGGTTCAGTCAGTTCTATTGGGCCACTGCTCTCAGCTGATGGCTTACTGAAAATAGAAAATATTAATTTCATACAGGACAGTGGAGTTTCTTGCCGGCTCTTCTGCATAGGAAACGACCAATTGGATCCGCGCACCTAGCTTTTGATGTTTCATTAGTGCCCGTGTAGGTTTATTTGTGATAAAATATTTTGATTTTGATTCTGAACATAGCATGTTTCGGGTTCTATCACATGATTGCTCGCGTAAATCAAACCCCTACCTTTACACTTTGCGGAAAACCTTCAGTTCCGGGAATCTTTGAATGGCTTGATGCCCTGACTTCATCGCCGGTCGATTTTCTACGCAATATTCCTTTTCATACAGAGCTGTCATTATATTATGAGTCACTCGAGAAATTACTATTACAACGGGAATCGTAATCGAATTCATTTGAGGTAATATGGAATTCATTAATCGATTATCGGATTCCTATTATCGATTTGGCATGGTGAGTTTAGAATACACGTTATAATTATTATAATTGTGAATGTGAGAGTTGTAATTATTTTGTGGTGCTAATTGATTTTAGTAATTGAAAAGGCTTCTCTTATAGAAAGGTTGATTAGTAGAACCTGCGTCCTCACCAAAGCGTCGCGCGAATACGCGAAAATTGCGTTTATATTATGTCGCTCATGCCGCGTCCTACTACTGCTTCGCAGAAGAAGGTGACGGCTTCCTATGCACTCTCGCCGCCGCCGAACGCCGCCACGAGGACGCGGCGGTGCTCCGCCCAAGCCGGGCAGACCTCCACTGTATGCTCCACCGTGTCCTCCGGGCGATCCACACAGTGGTGACACCCGGGCGTTTCCTTCCGTCTTATTCTGAACAGGAGCCTCCCGAAACAACCGAGGACCTGCGTCAGACGGAAGGTGAGGGCGCCACGGCGCCTCTTCAGCCACTCCTCAAAGAGGGGACTAATCGCCGCAATTGTGGCGTGCCCAGCACTGGGTTGCGACAATCGCACTCTCCATGTCGCCATGAGATCCCGCCGGAGCTCTGTCCGCTGTACCGTGATTTCTCGCGGCAGCGGAGTTACGCCCCGACGTTTTGCCTCCTCTCACCACTCCCATAGGTGGGCGAGGACTTTTACCTCCAGATCCCATGGCGGCAATCCGGCAAGGAGGCTCGCCACCTCAGCGGAGACCGTGCGATATCCTCGAATTAGCCCGACTCCCGTTTGGTGCATGCAGCCTGGAGACACGCGCAAATTAGTCATCCCTTATTTGAACTTATTTTCACTATTATCATAGTGTCACTTTTTTTCTTTTTAATGTGTTTTTTTATCTTTATGATACCACCTCGGCATGTATGTTCTTATAATATAGTGTTCATTATCATTTAACGATGCTTTTATGTTTTATTTTTTTTTCTGGTTTTAGTATTTTATTTTTAAGATTTGTAATTCCAATAGAAGACTTTTTGTCAAAGTTAATACAATAGAAAACTTTACTTAACTTCTAGTGTTAGTAGGTTACAGACACAGATGTACATACAATTATAACTCAGCGTGGACCTGCATCCACCTCCGCAACATCGGGGAATCCCACCGATCTGCGAACACACTGAGAATACTGTTGGTGCCGTCGCGAACACGCGTCATCAGGGATGCGCATCTACTCCTGATAACGGCAGCAAAACCAATAATATTATCATCCGCAAACATCCCCGATGCACTACAACGCCACGGCAGCCGAAACAGTACTCTCGGTGCATTATTATATTGAACGCGTTGGTCGCTGTTAGTCGCTGAGTGTGTGTTAATAATTTAATCATACAAAATTATTAACACACACTCAAAAACAGTTTTTTGATTATGTTCAAAAACCTTTTTTTTAACAGCTTAGAATACCGCACTGTTAGCTATTACTTTTAATAAGTTATGGAAAATGTCGTAGGTTATACGTTTGTAATTTTTGTGTATTTATAACTTACTATAAGATTTTAATGCGTAACTGTTTATTTTCCCGAATAATTAAAATAAAATAAAACAGAGTGTACCGGAAAGGTATGGTCTGGCTTAAGGTAGAGACCATCAACTGAATAACTTTTTTTCTATGGGATCAATATTATCGCAATCGCGAAAAACAAAGCAGAAGGCCAATTCTCGTAATTTAAAACGTTCAAAATCTAGTTGCAGTCTCATCTCGTTGACCAACAAATATAAAAAAAATTGTCAAATGTAGGAAAGTATTTTTTGACAGACTGAGACTAAGATCAGACTGTGAACGTTCTTAAAATTACGAGAATTGCCCATCACGTGTCACATTTAGGTCGAATGGGTATTGAAGTTGGGTATGGGACAGTTGATAATTTTTTTGCGATTACGATATGGCTCAAAAAAAAAAAACGAAAAAGATAATTTATCAAAAGTCACATACAAAACTACAATACCCACTCGACCCAAATGTACGGAACTGCTGATTTTTTTTCGCGATTACGTGTTAATCCCATGGAGAAATTTGTTCAGTCTGATGGTCCACACCCTTAGATTTGACCACACCTTTCTGGTACAGCCCGTATATAAATTATCAATTTATCTACATTACAGACTACAAAACTAGATAGATATACAAAATAGCCATTTCTAAAACGTATACCTACCTCATCGTCTGCCTAGCATTTTCCCATCTATGTTGGGGTCAGCTTGCGGTCTAAGCGGATGCAGCTATGTACCAGTATTTTACATGGAGCGACTGACCTCTATAACCCAGTTACTGGGTAATACGAAACCCCTTGGTAAGACTTGTTGTCAGATTTTCGGGCTTCTGACAACCTGTAACGACTATCAAAGATCCACGAATAACAGCCGGGACTAACGGCTTAACATGCTTTCCGAGGTTCTCGGTATGTAAAGATGGTCACCCATCCACGGAACAACCTTGGTAAGCGTAGCTTAACCTGATCGATCGACCCGTGCGGCTGTTATTACTTAGCCACAAACCTCTAAAGCGTATACTTACCTATTAAAGTCAATTAAAAATAGCCACCATATTTACCAAACATCGTAACATCTCAACTGCGGAGGTCATACCTTCATGTTGTTTGTCTGACCTCTGTGTCGTAATATCACGGTTTTCCTAAGGTAGCTACAACTTTATCTCAGGCATTTAGTAAAATCTGTGTACCTTACGAGCACACCTGTGGCAGATGAAGGTACAGGTAGCGACAAAAATTGATTAACACTGAGTTTTAAAATATTTAATAAAAAAAATAGAATAAAAGTAAAATTATTTACCTAATACATAATATGAAATACAATGTAGTGAATAATTTTATGTGAAGATGTGTAAAAAAGCAGTGTTATTTAAGTGGCTTTGGTCGCTGACTGTACTTACTTTTTATTTCATTTTTACTTTACCACGAGACAGGCTCAACCTAGTGTGGAGTTCGCATAAGCAAAATTCTTCCTTCACGTCTTATTTTTTTTTTTTTGTAAAATGTAAACCTAGCTATTAAGGAAATGTACTCTTTTTGACTAATAAACATTATCTATCTTATGTAATGATATTCTAATTGAATCATTAATTTAACAGTAAGCTAAAAGAATGATGTGTAAAGTGTCTTTAAAACGTTTACTTACATTAATAAATATAATTTTGTTTTCAAAAGAAAAAGTCATTCATTCAAATTCGGTTGAGAATCAGCACTTTTTGAACGTGAAAATTACCGCTTCCTAATGCTTTAGCTGGGAATTAAAACTGACGCAACCAACTACCCTGCAGCACAGGTGTCTGTTCAGTTAGAAGAACTTAATTCTATATAATACTATGCAAAGTAATTAACATTACAAATTCGGTTTCATAATAATTATCATACCTAAATACTAAGGCGTAATAACAAGTATCTACAGTATTCCTAATATTTTATGCCCTGGACATTGCGCATATTTCCTGCACCCCAGAATTATAGTTATAGCATAGGTTTAGCTAGATGGACCGACGACCTTAAAAAGGAGGTTGCCACCTTTTCACCAGCAACACAGAGTGTTGTGGCGCAGCCTGAGAGAGGCCTTTGTCCAGCAGTGGACTGCGGTAGAGTCAATTGATAGATTTTGATGTCTGAATTTGAAAGATGTTAAGTCTTTGTCATCTCCACTCGCTGAAAAAACATGTCATTCTTTCGCAAGGCTTCAATCCAAGTTTTTGCTGCGGCTTATAAAGTTTTTATTTATTAATAATTACATAACAGCATTGCAATAGTGATAAAAACAATAAACAACAAGTAAAAACACAGGTTGTGTGGAGTCAAGTCGTGCTCACTCCGTGCCCTTTGTTGATCGCCGCTCCTGTGCTACGAGCGCAGAGGTTAGCAACGTTTTGTTGAGAGGAATATCATCACGTACGGAAGAGAACCAGGTACCTACCGACGCAATTATTATTGCACATAAACTTAAAATATTGGTGTAATTTACTACCTAACAGGCATAACAAGAACAAAATATGATGTTTTGGGGGACTGTCTTACGTAATTTTGACGTTGGAAAAGTGCTGATGCTCAGCCTAATTTGAATAAATGAGTTTTGATTTTGAGGGTAATATTTAAGACCGTCACATTGCCGAAAGAATCGTTGCGCCGACCCTAAATAAATTGGGGTAAGAGCAGGAGACTGATGATGACATTGCCGAAAGAACGGTTTTGTCATTGTCACAAACTGTTTAGAAGTTTGGCAAATACTGATTGCTGTTGTACTGTGTAATATTTGGGATACAAACAACAAACTTAGATAGGTATAAAGTAATAAAAACTAGTTAAGAATCTAGTTTTTTTTAATTAAGTCAAGGACTAACTGCTTTGTCAGGTTAACTGTAATAAGTATTATGGGTAAGTAGAGTAGGATGATACTTAAGTCACACTAAAAAAAACACCAACAAAAGATCAAAGAGACGACATCGACATGGCCAACCTTCTTGAATATTCCTTTCCCCTAAAAACGTAAAAATGTTGCTAATCCCCGCTTCGCCTGCGCACGCTCGCTGCCGACTTAATTTTCGCCGGCACTGAGCAAGCGATATTGATGCAAGCACGCAATGCTACAACACCATGCTTCTTTCTATGTTTAGCTTAAAGCGCCTGATCAATTGTTTAGGTAGAAACACAGGGAATTTATCTGAAGGCCAATTCTCGTATTTCAAAACGTTCAAAATCTAGTCACAGTCTCATCTCGGTGACAAATAAATGTCATAAACTTGTCAAAATGTAGGGAAATTAGAGGTATTTTTGACAGATTGAGACTGAGATCAGACTGTGAACGTTCTTAGAATTACGAGAATTGCCCCTCAGATTGTGAACGTTCTTAAAATTACGAGAATTGACCCTCTGGTGTCATTTCGAAGATGGCTTCTGGCAAAACTTATTTTATTGGTTTCATAATTTACCAGCTGCGTCTCACGGTTTCACCTGTATAAGCCTAGATCCCGTGGGAATATTGGGATAGAAAGTATTCTATGTCCTTATCCAGGTCATAGTGTACCCATATGCCAAATTTATATTCATCCAAATCCATTCAGCCGGTATGGCGTGAAAGCTTTGAAGAAGAAGTTTAGATATCCAACTTATATTCACAGTTTATACCACACTTACAAGTTATTGATTAATTCATGAAAACATAGAAACTAAAAATAAAAACGTTGAATTTTATTAATCTAGACAAAATCGGATAAAAATTTTTGATAAAATTAGACAAAACTATTATAGAAACAATTGTTTTCCAGTAAGTTCATTAATGCTTGATAATGCTTGCAAATATTAAGGTTTTTATTTTGTTTTAATGAAACGATTTAATTGCCACGGTATTTGCCACATATGCAGTAGAATTTCATGCAAATTCTCTCTAGGAGATATTTATTTTTAGCAGATTGTTGCTGACTGAAAGTGTGACCTGTCTTTTTAATCCATATTATCTGTGCGTGGGACTTCCTGCAGGGTAATTGCGTATGGCTTTCATTTTGAGATTTCAACAATATTTATTGCGTTATTTACGTTGTTAAGGAGACAAGAGGAGGCTTGCTGCTTCTGCTTTCTTCTGCTGTAAGCCACCCAAGGACAATAAAATAAAATAATAATAAATTATTCGAACATATTAAGCAATGGATTAGTAATATCCTTCAAATTTATTCAGATTGTAATTGATAGTATATTACGCAATTAGGGTGCGAAATTGACGCAGCAACGATCAGTAGATTATTTCTTGTTAGTCAAGACTTGACAGCTAACAATTGCCTTAAGTACTTTACAAAAATCAATAAATATATTGAATTTCTAACTTACAGAAAGTTTAACCAAATCTTCACCAGAATCAAATTCACATTTTTGCTTATACAGCCGTACTCCCATTTCTAAGCCTCACCCAGTGACGTCACCGCTCATATCACACGTTCTCATCGGCTACTGCTTGTTAGTGCTATTTGATGGGGGAAGCTCATCAATTTCGTTCATGATTTGCAACCGAAAAATGACGGTAAACGTACTGTCGCGGACGGGCGCCCGTTTTGAAGAGATTCTTTTTTGGGTGATGTTTAATGCGGTTTCGGTATACAAAGAAACAATGGAAGAAACGAAATACATTTGTTGGCTTTAATAGTAATAAAACGCTGTGGAAGAAATTAATATATATATATATTTATGCCAAATAATATTATTATCACTATCACCCGTTTCTGTCTTGTCTAAGGGCAAAGCCCTTATCAAAAAATATATTTATGGAAAACTATGGAACTGACCTTTGTCTAGCAGTTGGACAACATAGATTAATCAAAGAAGAAAAAACAAATAAGTATGCCAAAAAGGCCTCTGCTCAACATAATGTTAGTTGGTCATACTAGGTAAGTACTACCACCTGACTCTGCAGCCCACGAGTATCATACGCTTGAATATTTATTCATGCCTGTACCGATTTTCCGAAGGGTTGGGCAGTACCTAATGCATAAATGATAGTGCCTACACCAACATTTCCCCAGTTATGTTTATTTCGTTCTTAGTTTAGTATCGATAGCTCGGCAAAAGAGGGTTTTGAGGGTGTTGTGGTATCTTCCTTTTACAATTTTTCTTCCTATCTCCATTTTTTTGTGCTCCTGCTCACAATCTGGAGGTAATAACAGAACTATTCAATGAAGTCAGCCTATCGCAATCCACTGCTGGACATAAGCCTCGAAGAATCATTGATCTGGCAAAATAGACTTCACCCAAAAAGACGATTTTTGGGTTTCTGAGGGGTAGCAGCATGTTATTCCTACTTTGTACTACTGTTTATCGCAAGAGAACAGAAGAAGTTAGAAACTCAAGTGGGAGCGGCATCAGCAGGTTCTTTTAATATATTTCCTTCGAGTTTCCTGAGAAATGCCAGCGTTTCGCTCCGTCTTTCCCAGACAGAGTGTATATTCAAGAGTATTTCTCATTAATATCTTTTAATCATTTCGAATCTTTTTTATTATTATGGTTATTAAAAAATAACGCCACTACACCGACTGTCATCGGCAGTACAGGAGATGACTGATTGCGATCAATACAGGACCCCGACGATATTTGGGCGCAGGGCAGATCAATGATAAAATACTTTTATGATTCGGCAGGTTTTCTCAACTTACTGATTAAGACTGCCTCGGATGCCAAAATGATTGTCATCGTTGTTGCAGTTTGAAATCGATTGACTGTAGGTACTTATGTCTTTTGGTGGTAGGTACCTACTTTGCGGAGAAGATGAAATATTAAAAAGGTAAACGGCAACGCTTATAGACCGGTCTGTCATATGCTTAGCCTTTTCCTAACAACTTTTGAGGTCTGCTTCCAGTCTAACTAGATGCAGCTTAGTACCAGTATTTTACATGGAGCGACTGCCTACCTTACCAAAAAACTATATTTCTTACATGTAAAGCAACGTCCGTCTAGCTAACTCTATTACGCCATCATCACAGACTCAGAAAAAAAACGTTCCCACTCCTCTATAATAAATAAAGAAAGAAAGAAAAATTTTATTTGGACACAGTTCGTGAAACACAAAATACAAAACACAAACGCCCGTACAATAACACCCGTATGTGACAATCTTCAAACTTATCATATTGTATATTATGTAATATTTGTTTGGTGTTTTTTTTTCAAAAACGAGCTGTTCGAGAAATTTACCAGCTAGGTGCCAGAGTCTAAGAGATTTTTTAAAGATATTGTATTCTCACGGTTGCATCACAATTCGTCTTTGCCAACATCTTACGAGTATATATTAGGCAAAACTTACACTTGTACACTAAAAACAGTGATATTCATAGTGTTAACACTAGAAATAAGGACAAACTACGTGCCCCCCTTTCACCGGCTTCATAAGGTTCATAACTCATTTGTGGGGCTTGGTATAACCTTTTATAACAAGATACCCTCTTCTTTGCTAGACTTGCCTTTTAATGCGTTTAAAGCTCAAGTAAAATCCAACCTTTGTTTAAAGGCATACTATTCCATCAACGACTACTTATACGATAAGAATAGTTGGTCGCCCTGATTTAACGCAAGACAATGTTTATCTTCTTTCTCCGGAATTAGCTTACTGACAGGATATTGTTAATAACTTAATTATTTATTTTACTTAGATGGTCTTAGTTTATCATTTGTGACTTCAAGTGACAGCTATGTGAACAGAACCCAGTAATGCTTAAATATGTTAGCTGTCACGCACTTTATGCCTGGAGGCTTTTATTTGAATAGTAAGATTTTATTTACATTTTAATTAATTATTTTTTAGCTTAAGTACGTATAGTTTTTATTATATTTGTTGGTATATTGACGTGGCTAGATGACATATGGCAAATAATTTAATTTTATGTTCTGGTCTTGTAATGTTAATTACTGAACAAAGGTACCTACCTAGTATTGTATACAATCAAGTATTTTCCAACTGAACAGACAGCTATGCTGCTGAGGAGCTTGTTGCGCCACTTCTTCTTCCCAGCGATAGCACTAGTAAGTGGTGAAGGGCGGGCGTTTTTGGGGGACTGTCTTTTGTAATTTTAACGTTCGAAAAGTGCTGATTCTCAGCCTAATTTGAATAAATGACTTTAGATTTTGATTTTGTCTAAATTTTAACGTTATTAATGCTCATTATACAACTAATTAAATAGAGCAGTTGTGGCCGTATGGTAACGTCTGCGACTTACGAGTTGTAGGTCGTAGGTTCGAACCCAGGCAGGCGCTTTACTTTGTGTAAATTATTTCATCACCACTGCTCTCAAAGAAAAAAATAGTGAGGGAACCGGCATGTCCTTGTACCAAAAATTCGAAGACATGTGACATCTTCCAATCCGCACTAGGCCCGCGTCGTGGATCATGGCCCACTCCCCGTCACAGAAGATGCTTGTGTCCCAGCAGTGGGAACATTATAGGCTGATTCTGCTATACAACTAACTACTGTACGTACTGCTACTTAGGCTCCTAGTATTCGCTAGGAGTTTCTTTGCACTTTGTTTTTCTAAACTTTTATGTCCACCCATGGACAGCGTTGTGAGTTATATTAATTCTAAAATATGTTTTTGTTACATTAGTTGTAAGTTCTTATAATGTAACTGTTTGCTGTTCCTTTCAATTTTCTTAATTTAAAACCCAACAGATTCGCACCACATCACTATTCAAAACATTCCATTTCACCACTTCACATAACAAAAATAAGTTCAAACCTTACGTCACTTAACTTGAAACGGTCGCGAAGGCATTTCCCCACAAAACAAGTTCTTAGTCACGTACAAATTAATCTTATAAGGAGTAAAGCGGCCGGGCGATCCAGATTCGTACAAATTGACATAAACGGTACAAAAAGCAAATCATATGCCAATTAGCAGATTAATTGTTTAATTAATTGTGTCCGGCGGCATTGTCCGGTTTGTTTTTTGGACGAGAGCAAAATTTTCTTTTTATTACGTGTTGAGTTTGCACTGGTTTTTGAGAGCGAGGTGCAGAGGATTGTAATTGTTTTAAATCTTTGGTCTTATGTTATATTTTTTAGAGCTCATTTTGGTTCACTTGGTTTTTGATAAATTATGTGTGTTATGTGTGGAAGAAGGAAAATGCCTTCTTCCACATAACATCATTCTGTATTCCCCGAAGGGTAAGATAGACGTGTACCTATTTAGTTCACCCATTTCGCTAGTTATCTTTAAGTTCCATGTAATTGGGGGCGAGACTATTGTCATCAACCGCATCCAGTTCAAGGCGCTGAGCTGCTGCTAAAAATTTCCTGATGGAAAAACCCAGTAACACTTTGCCCGTCCTGAGAATCGAACCTAGGATCTCATGCTGAGCAGTAGTGCTTGCGACGAGAAGACTGACGAGGCAGTCAGTGTACATAATCCATAGTTATTTAGTCTAAAACTGATCTTGTATATTATGGGAAAGAAAGACTCATCTTACGCAATAATTACCATCTTGAGATTTTTTGGTTAATTTTTTTATTTACACTAAATAAAAAAAATAACCAAAAAATCTTTATGTACAGACGCCAGCACATCAAGCTACTAAAACCTGTCAAATTTCTTTAACAGATTTTCCACTTTATCGCTCAAGCATTAAGGTTCAATGTTGATTGGGAAAATTTGACAGTTTCGGGTAGCTTGACCTGCTGGCGTCTGTACCTCATAAAAGACTGCGAAACTTAAAAAAAAATAAAACAACCTCTAAAATTATATTTTTTTTATAGACTGCGATCATGAAAAGTCCACGTCGGTCTCAAATCACCTTGTGCTTAACCTATAAAATATCACATAGCACAAATATGCACCTAATTTTTTCTCCAACTTGAGAATCAAACCAGTTTTCCATACTTACATTCTCCCAAGACCGATTGGCTGAGGGCAAAATACAGTAATAAAATATTATGAAATAGTACAACAATAAGTCAACTTGGGTTACGCGCAACACATAAATACAAGGTTTACTGACAAACTTCCTACATTTTCTAGGATTATTCAACTTTATATTATAAATCTGGACCGAACTGAAATATCGTGAGAGCAGGTCTTAGAATCTGTGCGAGTATAGATTATTTCGTATTAAGAAATGTACTGTGTGACAAATAAATTGTGATGTACTGGCCCATAATACAAACACAGACGTGAACAGGGAACGTACAGTCGGCACATCTGTGGTTACACTATAAAAATCGCCCTTATCGCTACGACAAAAAGGCGCTATCAATTTCAAATTATTTCCACGGACGGGATGACTGTACTCTAATGAAGCGTTCAATAAATAGGTAGATTTTTAGGCAATGTAATTTTTAATGGTAAATTCTAGTAATAATAATATTACAAATCAAGTATCTTGACTTGGCTCGCGAGATTGTCGACATGTGGAATGTGGACTCAGCGATCATTGTGCCGATAGTCGTGACAGCCAATGGCCTAATAGCCAAGAGCCTCGAACAACACCTGAGGAGGCTCTCGTTGGGCAGCTGGATCAAGGGCTTGATTCAGAAAGCGGTACTTCTGGACACGGCTCGCATTGTCAGGAGGTTCCTCTCTCTGGAGCCCTGACCGCCGGTAGCTTGGATCCTGTTCCCGATACCGGTGGGCTACTATTTTTATATTTTTTAATGTTTTTTTATCTTTTTGTTTACAAAAATGTTGAAAAATGTAATTAATAAGTAATCAGATGAAATAAAGGAAATAATAATTAATTTAATTTATTCAGACAACCATTGATCCATTACATTGCATTTAAGTTGTTAGTATGAACTTAGAAACTATGTTAGTATCTTATAACTAAGAGAGAGGTGGTGAGGCTCCACAACATTGGACTGTCTAGCTTACTGCTTATTACATCCAGGATTTTGTTACTGCTCCCACGCAGTCTGCTTAGCAGTGAGGCTGCCTTAATTATAACATTCCTAGATCTCGATGACAATAGCAGATGACAGAAAAATAAATTTATTTTTGCGTTTTTTTGTTTTGAAAAAAAAAAAGAGTTTTTTTTTGCGATTAGTAGACGGCTTCCTAGTTTCATTATCTGCATACAATAACTTCTATTTGAAGTTTCCGAAAGTACCATTTTCATTTCACAAAGTAAATGGTAAAGTTAAGTAGGTACCTTTGTAAAAAATCTCCACACACAACCCCAAAGATGACGCAAAATTGAACTTTTACTCCAAATATATTCACGAAACCCGCGACAAACTAGTTATTCTCTTATAATAAAGTCCGCCAAAAATATCCAATTAAAACAAGACAAATTGCTGTCGCGAAAAAATACCTTAAAACCAAAAACGTTGAACCGATGGTTTCTGTTGAAATGCTTATTAATTTTCATGAGGTTTCGTGCTCCAATTTTTTTGTCCGGACGAAACAGGCAGCCCACTGTGCAGTTCGATCCTCGTAAACTTTTATGACGCAGTCAGTCAGCGCTAAACGTGCGCGGGAGAGACAAGTTATGATAGGTATTCGCACAGTGTTCCGCTTGCTTTATAGTTTTGGATAAAAATTGGGGTAGTGAAAATAATATGTTGCAAAGATTTTCTGTAAAAGGTTTAGTTAGCAATTTGGATAATAATATAATACGTCATGTTTACCTCATTGTAGTAATATGTAATTGATATCAAAACACATTACTGAATATACTTCCTTCGGTAATATAATTTTAAATTAAATAATAAGGTAGGCCAAGTTTTTTTTAATTAAATGTCCCCAAATATAAAACTCACAATACTTTAACTGCACAAAATAATACCGGCTGAACCATAATACTACGCGCCATCACACGATCCCGAAACCAGAACCGGACCAAGTACAAATTCGACCAACATAAAACAAAAAAATGAATTATCAATTATAACAAAATACCGTTACGAAGCGACAAGCCGTGCGCGTTAAAAAACCTCGTCGATTTCAATTTCTCATCTTCAGTTTCAAAGTTTAAAAAAAACCGACCATTTTTCCCGAAATTAAGGTGAAACACGAAAACCAGAAGGGAGCCGTCGCCATTTTCGGCGGCCGTTCGGGCGGTCGGTATAAATGATTCGAAATTGTTTCCGTAAGCACTGCAGAGGGCAAAAACCACGTGTCGGAGCAATAAATCATTCGACGGCGACTTGAGTTTACTCGAATAAATGAACGATTCGATTGCCGAAGCGACGATTACACGTTGTGTTTATAGAGAGAGTTGTAAGGAAGAATGTCGTCGGCGACTTTTTGTGTTAAATCGCTTTTGAAAGCTTAATTTTTTTTTTATTTGTTGTTAAAGGGCATGCCGCGTTTTGTGGAAAATTTAACGGAGTTTTAAACTATCGGGATGGACTTGGGAAATGGATCATGAGCTTAATACTCATTTAGAATTCTTAGTTTCCTGTAGATTTTTGAGCTGATCCAATTCATTTGACTCCCGGCCACTTTTGCAGGTCTGCGCTGTATCTTATTGTATGCTGCACCGGTTGACATTATCATGTCAACGCTGAAAACCAGAGCTGGGGCTCGGTCTCGAATTATGCTGAGTGATAGAAAACGGCCATCGCTGCGCGTGGATGTGACGCATATTTTCCCCCAAATTGTTCTTTTTTGTGTTTGTGTTCTTTTTCTGCGTCATGTTTGCCGCAAATAAACGTATTTTTTTTCTTTCTATGCTAGACACTTAACACTTTGCGGAGCACCAAATGCCCCTCGCCGTAATAGCAATAAAATTCCTAGTGAGCCTCGTTCAGTGTCCTATAATGGGTTCATTTAGTTGATAACAAGACTAGCATGCAAAATGATTTCTGAAAGGTTTGACAACTTTTGTAAAATCTTTTGGACTGCTATACTGATGCGTGGCACAAATTAGCGTTAGTTTTTAACTGACTTCCAAAAAAAAAACACTAAAAAAGTGAAAAACAACTTTAATTTCGGAAGTCGATGTCAAAAAATGAAAATGAAAAACCAACGACACCGACTTTAGAAATTAAAGTTATTTTTCACGTTGCAGTGTTTTTTTTTTGTAAAATAAGTTTATTATTTAGATAGGTAATTGTAGTTTAGCAGTTGGTAATTAAGTAAGCTACTTCATTAATTGGGCATAATTATGTTAAGTAATAACACTCAATGTGTGTATTGTATTTCTATTTATAAGTACTTATTATAAACTCATGTCAGTCGTGTATTTATAACTCAGTATGAATCAGGTGGAACCCGGTCAACCTTTGTTACCGTTGGTAATATATCCCATAAATATTAACCACAATTACCATAATATGAGATATTTTATGGTAACGATAATGTATGGTGATTATGTATATGTATATATTTTATACATGAACGTATAAATAATTCCCATGTCATCGATTTTAAGCTGTTTTTTTTTTGTAGTTTTTATAACAATAAGCAAACTTTTCCTATAAACTTGTTTTTTTCTAGGCTAAGCTTTATTTATTAAGCGCCTGTTAGGTATTAAAATAGTGTGTTTTGTAAGTTTTTTATAATGGCGGTATGTTTGTCAAGACGATAGAACATTTAAAATTTGCAAAAATATGTCCTCTATATCAATAGCCTAAAGCTTAACATTTTTCATCTAATGACACTCCTATTGTAGAAAAAAAAATGTCATGTCGAAATATTTTGCAATAAATGATACAAAGTAGGTACTTATATAAAATAATACGAAATATAGCTTTTAATAAGCCTAATTTATTTCGCACAATGTATACAAAAATAACTATCGCACTTTATTCAGAATTTGTCCAATATTATCACTTGCAAAACCAATTGAGATAAACCAAACAAAAAGGGATCATCCAAAAAAAAAAAACGAAAAAAGAAGTATCGGCCAACGTATCACATATCGGACCGTACGAACCGTTCTCCTTACTATAAATGGTGACATCCCAAAAAGTACAGCTCGTAAATAACAAATGTATTCGCATAAACGGTCCGAGATGCACCGGTTGTGCTAAAAAAAGTGCGTCAGTAATTAAAGTGGTAGTCCCACGGAACACTGCTTCATACTTCGAATGTTTCGGCCCCCGACAACCGAAATTCGCCGCATTGTACTCTTAACAAAATTGAGCCATAAATATTCTACACGTAATTTTCGATTGTGAAATTTTGGCCAGAATATCTGCATATCGAAACACTGCGCACTGGGATGTCAGGTTAAAGGTTTGTAGTTTGGACAGTGTGTCACCGAGTGCATTGTGTGCGCACTGCAAGTGGGTTGGCAGAATGAAATATTTTGCTAACCCATTTTATCGGTTTTGAGTGCAAAGTAAATATTGTTTTGAGAGTAAAACAATTAAGTGCACATTTTTGCAATGAGTCAATAAATATGACCTGCATCGTCACTATGCATCGTTGCATCACTCATCGCATCGCTGCATGAGAACAGTGGTAGTGTAGAGGTGACGGGCTACCACTGCTTTCGTGGATTGTTGTAGGTCGTGACTTCGAACCCAGAGAGGCGCTATACTTTGTGTAAATAATTCCATCACCATTGGAAGACATGTGACATCCACCAACCCGCACTGAGCCTGCGTGGTGGATTACGGCACATTTCCCCTCAGAGACACGAACTTTTTACTTCGCAACATGACAACCAAGGAGGTAACTTATCAAAGATTTTATTTAAATTTAGAACTGACTTGGAAATAGAGCTCTGTAAAGTAAAATAGAAACAAATGGACTTATTGGCGCGTAAAAAATGTTGTTGTTCGTCATAGATTCTGGAATTTATATCTATTTAATATACTTAGTTTGAATTTTCGCGCATTACGAGTATTTGAGAAAAATACTACACAAGCACTGGTCCCAGCCATTATTGGACAAACGAGAAAATGTGAGCTGATGTGAAGCCGAGGCACACATTGCTGCAGTAATGTACTATTCCTGCCCTTACATATTGAGTTTTATAACACGAATACCTAAAGCGACAAACAGTTAATAAACCCCACTATTAACATTAGAAAATAACTCTGAAATATTACTACATGTCCAAGTCATACAATAGACATTAAAAATTAACTAATTTGTCTAACTTAAAAGCGATTAGCGGTTTCTTTAAAGCAAACTAGTCAAACATGAATGTAACACATTTGTATGAAATAATTGAGCAGATAACAAATTGGTAGGTGTTAACCTATGTATTCCTTATTTCTATGTATCGTGTATTTTGTATTTTTTACACAGATGATGAATTATATTATTGTTACCAAAATGAAGGTACCTACTAATTTTATTTTCTCCAAGACACCGAGAAAAGGCTCGTGCGCACATAGCTTTTTACGCGTTTGAACTTGAGCCTCAATTGGAAATTTGCTTCCGAAGATGTCGAACCATACGACTGCCGATGCCGTTAGCATAATTGCAGCAGCATCGGCTATTTTATTACTGACAAAAACTAAAAGGAAAAACAGAAGACGTTAGTGGCAGGTTTTCCTGCGCCACTCGAGTACGGCGCGCAGATTGCGCGCGAGCGGCGCGCGGACGGCGCAGGGGCTGCGTACGAACATGTAATGCACGCGCGCAGTTCGCAAGCGGCTCCCGAGCGGCGCATTCGCCAGGTCTCGACACACCTTAACAGTTATGTATATTATTATGTCAATACAATAAGACGGCATATAAACGAATAGGTATTATTAAGTCAAAACTTCGTATACAGATAATAAATGCAGTGAAAATGTGAATAAAGAATTATCATTATCTTATGGGAGCAACATTTTAATTATAGATTAAAAAACTTTTTTTTCCGCTTTCATTGGCTATTAATATGATTAACAAATCCACCTTTACATTTAAAAAACTGTTGATTACATCTAGCAATCTTTATCAGTCTATCTAAACTTCTAGGTCACTCTCCTCAATTCTTCCAAACTACAGTAATTAAATAACACACTTAGAAGTCTTAAACGACTAGTATTAGTATGTAAATATCTCAATTTGAAGCTATCAATTAGTTAGGAGGCGTGCGCTGGTGCAGCCCGGGGGCGCTAACATCGCGCCGTGACTACTGTTCTTGTTAATACCCCGTCGTGGGAACCGGAGTAGAGCATGCAGTAGCTGCTCTGTGAAAGTTTAGCGATAAATTGTTTGTTCGGAAATTAAAGCAGAACTGGCTAGTTGATAGTAAGTTCAGAGCTAAAAATATCAACTTAATTTTGTCATTGATTTTAGATTTATTAATATTTTTGAGAAATAATTACGTTCAAATCATTTTCAGCTCAGTTTCATGTTCAGTTCATCGTCTGTAATGAAGTTAGTGGTGAAGAAAGAAATCCTCATATAGATTATTAAATGGCATCTTATCTTTAGTAAAATTTCTACACAATGTAGGTATATTGTTTTGAAATAAATGACTTATGACTTATGACAAATAAAGCCATTGGTTGAGCAGTGGTGGCCAGTGTCGTATCAGTCGTGACTTACGAGTTGTATGTCGTAGGTTCGAACCCAGGCACGCGTTTTACTTTGTGTAAATGATTTCATCACCACTGCTCACAAAAGGAGGAAGGAAAACATCGTGAGGAAACCGGCATAACTTAGAACCGAAGACATGTGACGTCTATCAACCCGCACTGGGCCAGCGTGGTACATTACAGCCCACTTCTTCTCACAGAGAGGAGGCCTGTGTCCCAGTAGTGGGAACATTATAGGCTGATTATACCTACTAAAGCGTCACGTGACATTGAACGCGAATCAGAGCTTGACACGTCACGACTTAGAGCGTCAGTTACAGTCAAAAAACCATTTGAAGCACTAATCTATGTACAGACGCCAGCAGGTCAAGCTACCCGAAACTGTCAAATTATTCCAATCAACCTTGAACCTTAATAGTAAAGCGATAAAGTTGAAAATCTATTAAAGAAATTTGACAGATTGTAGTAGCTTGATGTGTTGGCGTCTGTACATTGTTCTCACATGATCTAACCAAGATTATGTCTGGACTTTAAAAGAGACTTTGACCCTTGATCTTGTTTTTGTTTCTCCATTTCTTCTCAAGGGTAGTCAGATAGGAAATGTCAACTCCTTCTAGCTACATTTTTTAGGGTTCCGTACCTCGAAAGGAAAACGGAACCCTCATAGGATCACTTTGTTGTCCGTCCGTCTGTCTGTCTGTCAAGACTCTTTTTCTCAGGAACATGTGGAGGTATCAAGCTGGAATTTATCAAATACTCAAGTCTACTGACCCTTGGAGCTGTAAAAAAATCAAACATCTAAGCCAACGCAATCAAAAGATACAGCTGTTTATGCCGCAAATTTCCGCAAATGTTCGACACTCGCAAGGGAATCAAAACCTCTAGGGTACTTCCCGTTGACCTAGAATCATGAAATTTGGCAAGAAGCAATGTCATGTAGCACAAGTAATGGAAAAAATCCGAAAACCGTAAATTTTTAGTTACATACCTACAAATTTGTACGTAACCCTCGGTGCGCGAGTCCGACTCGCACTTGACCGTTTTTTTTAAATAATATAACGCGTAAAAGTGATTCCGATATCCTATTAACAGAATAAACAATTTCATTTAATTTCAGTATAATCGTATTTGAAACTAGCTTCTGCCCGCGGCTTCGCCCGCGTGGATGTCGGAAATTATCCCACGGGAACGTGCTAACAGGATAAAATGTAGGTACCTATGTGCTTCCCCAGAATGCCATCTATCTCGCGGGCCTTTTGTGGCTAATTATAATAGAAAACCAATTGTGTCTCATTAGTGGTGATTAAGAGGGTACCTATATGATATCTTTACCTCAATAACAGAAAATTAAATACCTACCTACCTAAATAAACCTATTTCTGATGATAACTAATCTAAACTCAATAAATAAGCAAAATCCCTAAAAACTAATATCTATACGAATGACTAATCCTACCTAACAGTATTATAAAATAACCTACGGTCACTACGTACACTATCAAATATACTACTTATACTTTAAAATTAAAATCTATACCTACGACTTATATAAAAATAAACCTAAATAACTCTAAAAACTAAAAGGAATAAAAATGAACTCCATTGCGGGTGACTTAACCTACGACAAACTTATTATTTGCGGTTGGTGCAGTAATCGGGTATAGGGATCTAACCGCAAAATTAAGTTTGTTTTTTATTGTATATACTTATTATTGCTTTATTATTTGCGGTTGGTGCAGTAATCGGGTATAGGGATCTAACCGCAAAATTAAGTTTGTTTTTTATTGTATATACTTTACCGGGATAAAAAGTACCCAGTGTGGTGCCCAGGATATTAAAGAATAATTATACCAAGTTTCAGCGTAATCGAACCGGTAGTTTTTGCGTGATGCCTGAACAAACAGACAGACAGACAGACAGACAGACAGACAGACAGACAAAAATTTTTTTAATCACATTTTTGGGTTCGGTGTCGGTCTAGTAACACCCCCTGCCATTTATTTTTTTGATATTTTCAATGTACAGAATTTTCACTTCTACAGATTTATTATAAGTATAGATAACACACATGGTAGGTATGTGAACCTGGTCTGGTACAAAATGACCCATCGGACCATAGCGTGTCTAGGTGCAATTGCGATGGCAACAGGAATAGCTATCAGCTTACACTTAATGGGATATATGTGGGAATTCGTTTGGGTAGTCGAGAGGAATTATGTCGCCCGTGTAAGTTCTAATTTAGTGAGTAAAAGTCTTCGCTTCTTACGCTGCTTGGGAGAATTTTGTGAGAGATAAGGATGCCAACGAGAAAAGAAAGTAAAGAAAATACGTTTATTTGCGGTAAACATGTCGGTGAGGAAGAATACAAACACAAAAGAAATAACTAGTTGGGGGAAGATATGCGTCACATCCACGCAAAACAAGGCGAGCATCGCGTATGTTTGTCTTTTGTAGAACAGTCAACCTCAAAATGATGTGGGTACGAGTATACATCGACAGGAATTGTTTTGATTGTAGAGGGGCTCGTGGTTAAATGATAATAGCAGCACGGCTCCATTGAAGGTTAAGCTACGCATGCCGCGGTTGGTTCGTGGATGGGTGACTGTCCATTACACATCGAGACTAGCGAGAATTTGAGTATTTTTTTCTGTTAGTAAGAGCTGCTGGTATCGACTCCAACTGACGAGTTGTAGGTCGTGGATTCGAACCCGAGCAGGTGCTTTACTTTGTGTAAATTATTTAATTGACAATACTCTCAAAACGGCGAAGGAGAACATCGTGACGAAACCGGCATTTCACAGAATCAACAATTCGAAGACATGTGACATCTACCAATCTACATTGAGTCCGCGGCGTGAATACGGGCGGAATACGGCCCACTCCCTTACTTATTTTTTCATCCAACAGTCCTAGTGCATAATTTGCATTACTTATTTTTTGCCGAAAAAAAAAACACACACAGTTACAATATACAATATTATGTTCTTTGCTCAATATTGTTAATGAACAATATTGCGCATTTGCATATAAGTTAGTTTTAAGTAATCTTTCACCCTAACGCATCCATTTATTCCATTATTCATTTATTTATTTATTTTCCATGGTACAAGTGTATATTTGCATAACTGTATGTGAGTAAAAATAACCCACAGAAAGTCACAATATTATTTCCTCTGCATAAAAAATCCTACAAAGTATCGATACTCAATAAACCTGATAACATAATAAAATAATAAGAATTGACAATCGCTGTCCATGGCGGTGTAAATGTCAAAAAAGTAAAAATCAAAATGAAATTATGTACATTCAACGTATAATTTTGGATGAGTTTACGAGTTTTTGAGTGTTAATAAAGATAAGGTAATAATGTGACTGTAAAACTAAACGTTTATGATGGATATTGTTTTAAGTACGGCGCGGTTTTTTGTTAAGGGCAAGGCGAGGTGCATTTTGAGTCATCCATTGCGATTTTAGATTTATCAGTCACCTAGAGAAATAGATTTTTGTTAAATTACTGTGATCTTGTTGACATTTGATATTTTTAACCGACTTCTAAAAAAGGAGGGGGTTCTCAATTCGGATGTTTGTATTTTTTTTTTAATGTTTGTTCGCGCATAACTCCGTCGCTTGCCACCGATTTAAAAATTTTTTTTTTGTTGGAAAGGGTATACTTCCCAAATAGTCCCATAGAAATTTCATCAAAAACGGTTTAGTAGTTTGGTTTTTAAACCAAAATTACTGATAAAAATTACAACTTAAAAGTGAAAAATAAAAACTTTTTTGCAAAAAAAAAAAACAACTGACTTCCAAAAACGACACTACAAAGTGAAAAATAACTTTAATTTCGGAAGTCGGTGGCAAACAACGAAAATGCGAACCCAACGACACCGACTTCCGAAATTAAAGTTATTTTTCACTTTGTAGTGTCGTTTTTGGGAGACTGTTGTTTTTTTGTTTGCAAAAAAGTTTTTTTTAACCCCCGACGCAAAAACGACGGGGTGTTATAAGTTTGACGTGTCTGTGTGTGTGTGTGTGTGTGTGTGTGTGTGTGTGTGTGTGTGTGTGTGTGTGTGTGTGTGTGTGTGTGTGTGTATGTCTGTCTGTGGCATCGTAGCTCCCGAACGGATGAACCGATTTTAATTTTGTTTTTTTTGTTTGAAAGGTGAATTTGTCGGGAGTGTTCTTAGCTATGTTTGATGAAAATCGGTCCAAGATGGCTCCGCTACAAAATGGCGGATTACATATTTTTTCACAACTCCCTCAATATGGGTATCAAATGAAAGGGCTTGACTAGTAGAATACTATACACTATGGCAAATTTCAAATCCAAGATGGACACCACCACAAAATGGCGAATTACAAAAAACCTGATTAAATACCAAATTACCTGAATCTTAAAACGCAAGAAAATAAAATAAAAGAAATAATAAGGAGTCCCTACAAAAATCATGAAATTAAAAATTAAATTAAAAATTTAAAAAACCCCCGACTACGTGAAACCCTATAAAAAGAAAAAAATAACTTACGTAGGGTCATAATTTCAAGGTTATTTTTTTCTTTTTATAGGGTTTTGTATGAATATGTCACCATCATCATTAGCCTACAGCAATCTACTGCTGAACATAGGAATCTTCTATTAATTGTACGCCATGCAAGTCGATTTTCGGCAACTCTCATCACATCCTACCATCCTATCCTTCCTACTATCCTACTAATATGGATGGACGGATGGATGGATGGATGAATGTTTGTTACCCTTTCACGCAAAAACTTCTGAACGGATTTGGATGAAATTTGGCACACAGATAGTTTATAACCAGGATCAACATATAGGATACTTTTTATCCCGATACTCCCACGGGATCGAAACTTATGCGGGCGAAACCGCCGGGCGCAGCCAGTATATTATAATATTAATAAAGCATCAATTAGGAAATAACACATAATGCAAATTAATGTCTAATGGTTTGAATTACAAGTAAAAATTACATATTTATAGTAGACTAGCTGCGGATTTTAGAGTGTAAATTAAATATGATTTAGATACCCATGTAACGGAAGAACATGGAGAACTTTTATAACAAAAACATCTATGCGAAACATCTATCAAATTTGCGTGTCTGTATTGATTGTATTTGTTCATCGAGTCCTCGAGCACTTGTCTGTTAAGCTCATATAAATTGAATAAATCTTAATGTTACAGGCAGAGGGTCCAAAGTCGTTTGTTTTTAGGGTGGGTCAGATAATGTTGACTGAGACTGTACTAATTACCCATGTTTGTAAACCAATAAATGATTTGATTTGATTATTGCCAAATATGTCACCAAAGACATCAGGCATTCTATTATCCAGCAGGCATTAATGGCATAAAATAATCGCTACAGAATTGCAAGGTTAGACGATAATCGTTGTGTAAAAGGAGAAAACGCAAAGATACAATATTATGTCAGCATCGTAATTATGGAACAAGTACGTGGAATCTGTTTGAACATCCCTCCTCTACAGAAATCGCAGCTATGTTTTTCCCCTTTTTTTGATGGGCAAAATATTTTTTATTTATAAGAAATATTATTATTGTTTAATCATTTATTAACAATATTTATTTTGATTTAAAAGAGGGTCCATGGAGTTTCCTGCCCGTTCTTCTTACTACTAGGTTTAGAATGGGTTACTAGCTTCATCTTTCTGTCTGAGCGACTCCTTGACAATTCAAAAGTGCCTATAATTGGTTTAAATTAAATACATGCTTTGAGTTTACAATAATAATATTTTACATTCTTCACCAACCTACCCTTAAGTGAAGCGCAGTGTTTACGAGCACACGATGGTTTTCAGTAAGTCCGCGATGGTAATCACTTAATTCGCATTTTTTTACGATGCCACATCAAAATGTTCAGTGCTCACGTGACCTCTGACAAATAGCGGCTTTTTACCCAAAATAAACTGCTATTGGCTCGGCTTGTGCTTTTCAATGGGGTTATTATGCACAGTTTACGAGTTTTTGAGATGTCAACAGGGAGTTAAGGATGGATGTTACTTTTCATGAGTTTTTATGTGATTTGTACATTTTTGGATTTTTTTGATAAAGATTTAGTGCCTCCAGTGGCAGCAGCGCTTTAAATAATTTGACGAATGAAACAGACGTTAAATATCATTTAATTGCACTAGATATGTGTCATTCTCGTCACGTCTACAAAAATCGAATTTATTTAGCTTTCAAATCTTTCTCATAAAATACTCTCATAGTCCTATGGGACATACTATGGGATGGGACCAGTCTTACCAAGGGGTTTCGTATTATCCAGTAACTGGGTTGTGGGGGTCAGATACTCAGTCGCTCCATATGAAATACTGGTACAAAGCAGCATCCGGTTTGACTGGAAGCCGACCCCAACATAGTTGGAAAAAGGCTAGGTAGATGATGATGATGAGTCTGATGGGACGGCAATCCAACACGACCGGAGAGAGGAAGTGCAACTGTGTGCGCACATACTTGTACAGTATTATAACATCTCCCACACCGGAGGCTATCCGTTGAGATTCGCCACCATGGCCGAAATATGATATAGAGGACTCTATAAAATACATTCTTAGATACCGAGGTGAATATAAAAAAAACACACAGAAGCATAAAACATTAGTCTAGCAATAGGTATATTAATAAAGGAAGTTCGATTACCTAACTAAGTAAATAACATACATTAATTGCTAATGAGTGCAACATACAATATTTTTTCCCCATAATCTTTATAAGGCTCGTTTAGAATAGTTTATATAAAGTAGATCAAAGCCAGCAAATACTAACAAGAAAAAAAAACATAGGACTAAGAAAAACCATGTACACAATTACCCTACATAGAATAATTAATGAATAATTCACTCAGACTGTGTTCACGCCTGCAGTTTGTCATTGACAACGCATCTAGTAATTGTTGGGCATAAAAAACTCAATTACCCATAGTTAGCAAAAACCACTTATAATCGGAGGAGCCATCAATCTGTGTCTTATTTAAATAAATAACATCGTGTTACAAATGTAAATGTGAGTAACGTATGTGGCACTTACGACATTTTTTCCTTGGCGTTTGAGATGGTTAGGTGACCGGTGTATTAGATTAGTGGCGTTTAATCGAAGTCTTCATCATTCCACTGGTGATATCCGTCGTTGGATAATGGATATTGCCAGATGAATAATGAACTCTCCAAGAACGATTGTTACAAAGTAGTTTGTAACACAACATCACAGCTGCAATGCGCGAGATGTTAGGCAGAAGTGTAGATACACACACATAGATAAAATCATTAATAAAGCATCAAAATCACTAGGATTCATATTGAGGGTCTCGTCTGAGTTGAGAAGCATTAAAACCATTAAAATTCTCTACTGCACTTTTGTTCACAGTCATCTCGAGTATGCCTCTCAAGTTTGGTATCCCAATTACAACATATACATCAATCGATTGGAAGGCATACAAAGAAAATTTTTGAGGTACATTCAATTCCAGTCTAAAACTTACTTTCTCACTTATCTCCTGCCCTGTAAAAGATTCCATCTACTTCCTCTTTCTGAACGTAGAAAAATTGCAGACTTGGCTTTTTTATTTAGTATTGCTAACGGTTCAACCAAGCTTCCGGAATTGCTGAACAATGGAAAACCCCTTAACACTTAGCGTGACCTGAGAATTAAACCCAGGCACCAGTAGCGCTTGCGACAACTAGATCAATCAGGCAGCCATAACATCATGTTATAAATGTAAATGTGAGTAACGTATGTGGCACTTACGACATTTTTCCTTGGCGTTTGAGATAGTTAGGTGACTGGTGTATCAGATTAGTGGCGTTAAAGCGAAGTCTTCATCATTCGCTTGGTAATATTCCATGTTCAATATTGACTCTCAAAGTAATACTAGGCCGAGAATCAACACTTTTTGAACAGCAAAATTACATAAGACAGTCCCCCAAAACAAAGAAAGTAAAGCGTTTACCCACTACTACTTAAACAGAACGTTACTAGTGTAATATTACCCAACATCCTTCTTCAGACCACATTCCCATATTAAAAGTTAATAACGACAAATTACGAACACCTTTCTGTCTGTCTATTTAAATGTGCCACGCCTAAGCAAAGGTATACGATACATGTTTCAATTACGCGTATGCTTATGGATAGAGTATGATATAAATGCGAACCATTGCGCCTTAACAGGTTCGCGTATTAGCTTGGCTTGAAAAAATACGAGTTAGACCGGGGATTGATGGAGTCTGCTTGGGACTGGACTAATAGATCCACTGTTCAACATGACAAGTCAAACTTGGCACTGAAGGAACACGGGTGGGTTTTAATCAGTAAAAGTCTGGCATGCCCTTCCGCTCCGCCCAGAGCAGCAGAAGTTATTTGATGATTTCCCACCCAAAAAAAGGGAGGAGCTAACTGGCTACCAACTTCAATAAAAAGAAAATACTTTTATTTGGCACAGACTAAAAGACGCACAATACTCTAGAAACATACATCAGATAAAAACAAATAAAAAGTGTAAATTCCGATGTAAGAAATTAGCAGGAAAGTGTGCCTCACGGTTGCGCCAAAAAGGCCCAGTTCAGCAAAAATGCCAGACAAATAGAAAAGAATGACAGTTATATGAAATTGCTATGTATATATGAATTAATTTTCATTAAAATTCTTAACATCCGAAAAGTACATGGCTTGTAAAGACTGCTTAGCAACCCTCTAAGCAGTCTTTTATTTTAACATGGATTTTTATTAAGACTTTCAGTGTCATTTTTATTTTTGTTACTTTTTTTAAAAATATGTTTTGGTTTTTTGGTTTTCACTGTGTATACTTTAGTTTGTGATCTTCCAGTACGAGTCGCAATAAATACTTTTTCTTTTAACTTTAAATAATTATTATTTTGCGACAATTTTATGAGTACCTAATTTATAAGTTCTATTCTGCCTAATTTTCAGAATCTTTTGATGCGTGGCCAAAATCGGAATAACGCCGCCATCTTGTTTTTTTATACAATTTCTGTCATAATTTCACAAATGTTTATCACTGTTGATACCAATCAGGCGGCAAAAGATCCTTGTTACACTATACCTAAGTTTAATTTTACAAACAAACCGCAATATTCAATATCAAAACTCTTCAAAAAACGAAAATAAAAAAGAAATCGCGACAAAAAAGGGTGCCTTACATAATTTAATCTGAAAGAATCCACTTCCAGTATGCTGTCATCGCACCTAGTCATAATTCGTGTCGGCCACATCGCATCACCATGTACAGCCGACACTTTCGCGTGACCGACCTTATTTTAAATTAAAACCCTGCAAAATGTCGACCAATATATCATATTAATAACAAGCCGATATTAAAGGTAGCTAGGCTTTGCCGCGGACTTTATTATGTATGAGGACAGCAGAGTTCTTTTTAATTAAAAGAATATTGCCGATAAAATTCGGTCTACTGTGCAACATTATGTAATTTATTATTTTACACATTTAGGGCTGGTTTTTTGATCCGTAGTTAAACTCAATCAATTGTTAAAAATAGTGACTATTGGTAATTTTTTTTCAAAATGTGTTTTTTTTATCAATATTTAGTTTATCTAATGGTCAGTAATAGTTATTTTTGAACGAATAGTTAATTATTTGACCATTAGCAATGATATTATATCAGTGTCCTGCGTGTCCTGTCAGCTGCACGTTACAGGAACTGATGGACGCTGGTGATGGCGCCAAACAAGTAGCCGAATTCTGAGCCGAGTCCATTTAGATTACTATCGACACGCTAAGAAGAAGAAGAATACAGTTATCTAAATCTAAATTATATATTATTATATATTTTGACCAGGATTTAGTATCAACACTTAGTTATTTTTAAATCTGTTTTAAAATGTGTTGATACTAAATCTGGTTTCCTTATGACAAAACGTATCCTACTTTCCGCTCAACGTGTAGGTGTTACAATCAGACTATTTTATTTGACAACCTTTCCCAAATAAATGAAATCCAAAACATTGAGGAGTGTTCAGTTTTTGCATAATCTAAGGCTTTACTTACACGCTTGCATCTTTTACATCGTCACGAATAATAATGATTGCAAATAACACAAATACCGAAATGTTTTTCATTCATATTATTATTCTCATTGATTAATTTTTATATTATATTATGTATCGCGTAAATTAAAGAAACCAAAACAATAAAAATTAAAACAAGAGATTTCAATATACCTAATATAAAGTTAGGTGCATTACTAAACGTTTTTATTGTATGTATAGATAACTACATAGATACTAAATTAAGTGCGAAGAGCTGATTTTTCAATCGACAGATAATTTTTATTCGTTGAATTAAATTGACGTCTGTTAGTTATTGTAAGGAAGAACTGTAAAAATTCAAAATTATTCCTCCGATGAAATTATCTGGCGTCGGAAAAATCAGCCCTTACTACCGTTAACAAAAGACACTCAGGCGTCGAAGTACTCGTCCGCATCGCTGTCATCCGGAAACGTGCCCAGAAGACTGGCAGCATTGCCACGTTGAATGGCAATGCTAATTCTTAGGCCACTGAATTGTAATCTTAATGCAATTCGTACTAAAGCTGACTGATTAAAAGTAATTTTGTAATAGTTCTTTTTGTGATTAATTCAAAAGCTGTTTTCTGAAAATGTCTTGACTATCATCCAAGTACTTAACTAAAATACTATTCCTGTTTTACTTGCCACTTTACTTTGTGCTGTTTTTGGTACTTACGGAGTACCAAAAACAGCACTCAATTACTTAACCAAATGTTAAGCTTTACGCAAAATTCCTCAAAAATAACTCACATTCCAATCATCCGCGAAAGCTGACGTCATTAAAAAGAGCTCGAAATTTTTTCTTGACGTCACTATGTTAAGGCGCGGTGAGAATCAAATTTTCGAGTAATTGACTATAGCGCATCGCGGCAACAAATGAGGTTCAAAACGATGCGTTTTATGTTAGTTGAACCGAATGACCACCAGAATAAAAGTTATTTTTCAGTTTCAATTAAAGTAAAAAATAAATGCACGGCACAGTGGAATAATATTTGGGTAGTTCTTTAGTTGATTGAATTCCCTTTATTATTATTACATAAAATATAATAGTTTACGCTCAACATTTTGAAAATTATGCGACGAAAAATATTTGGGATTGAGCTCTGTTTTACGATTATTTTATCATGATACTATTTTGTTTTTGTTTTTTTTTTTAATAAATCTTTTCTTTGAACTTTTGACAATATACTCAACTTTCTTTCTGGCTTAGCTACGAGTAATATGTATGTATCAATACGCCTCACTGTCATATCATGTCCTAGAACCAAAAATTCGGAAACATTTGACATCTACCAACCCGCACTGGACCCGCTTCCTCTCACCGAGGGTAGGCCTGTATCCCAGCAGTGGGAAGACTATATACGAGTTTGATTATGCGACGCCTAACCGAACGACAAAAAACTGAGCAGTTTACGGTGTCCTACGTTTGGGCAGCGCCTTAATTCTACCAAATAACTTTTAACTCCTGTGTATGTAACCTAAGGTTGCACTTAACGAGACTCATAACTTTGCTAGCCTTCGATTCTTCCGTATATTTTAAGGGCTTGCTATTCTGAGGTCAAGGCTTCAGTCTTCCGGCAAAGTAATTCAGAGGTTCAAGGAGTTGCTTCGTCGAAATGACCTATTTTGGTATTTTGTGAGTCGGTTCCGTGTTTGAGAAATTATTGAGAGGTTGGACTAATTGTTAGTAAAAGTTCAACGTAGTCTGAAACAGATTGCTTATGTAATTTAAACAGATTGAACTGATTTCTCGTTTCTTTCTGTTTCATTTTGTTACTTTAAAAAAAATTATATGATTTGGTTTTTTATTTTTGACTGTGTTTGGTTTAGTTTGTGAACTTCCTGTACAAGTCGCGATAAATATTTTTTCTTTCTTTATTTATCATTTCACCGAGTTTTGATCAAAGCTTTGATAAACATACTAGGGAAAGCTGATTTGTAATAGTCAGCAGAATTTGTATTCATTGTCATGGAATGAACGGCATTAGACATTATTCTGGAAGAGCTGAACGTTATTACTATTTAAAAATATATATTTTCCTACGATCATGAAAACGGACCATTTCTGGGATAACTAGGAACCAGATCTGGGATAAAAAAAAAATCCGCCTATCAATAAATTTACATATTTGTAAAGTACAATAGAACGCATTATTTTTTACCAGGGTATCAAAGTCGAAAACAATTTTAGTTCGGAGATATACAGGGTGGAGTTTGGAGATGGGGCAGCAAAGACAAGTACCTACCTGAAACCTTGTAGCTACAAGAAAACGGTCTTAGGACACTGTCCTTATTTTTTTGAGAATTTCACACAGATTTTGAAAAAAGTGTTAAAAACAACAAAACAAAGGCTTTAACCAACCACTTAGATCAAGTAAGAACCCACCAGTGCAGCTAATATCAAATCAATTCCACGCATCCAGATCACTTGATGTCAATAAATCAGCACGTGCCAAATACAGTGCAGCCCTTGTAGGGAATAGTGTTACACCAATGATAGCGTGATGTAATGTGCCAGAAAAAGTATCGATACAAATATTATAATAGCTAATCTTTCATCGACGTAGGACCGATGGCCTAGAGGAGTCTTTAAGGCGCGCTGCATACTTGTACTGGTCGGATGATTCGGCTCAGCCGTTGGCAAAATAATAAACATAAGTCCTACATATTCGACTTCGCTTTTTTTTAAAGTAGATCTTTTAAGACACTGTTACACGTCAACATTTAAAAAAACTAGATGGATCTGGCATTTCAAAGCAGTCTGATCCCTAGAAGAAATGCCGTAACAAAGTTAGAGATCATGGGTCTTTTTTAAAGTTCAAACATTATAATATATTATTATGTGAGTCTAACAATGCCGATCTTTGCTGTAAAATACCGTGAAAACATTGGTGAAGTGAGTGGTCATTCCACCGGATGCCAACCGATCTATTCTGTAAAAATCTCAACGTGAAAACTTATATGGAGCTATATTGACGTGAGCTATCAATAGTGTCGATCTCTAATTCCCTAGCATCAGGGAAAATGACAGCTCACTTCAAGCCCACAGCGATGTGGGTGGCTTGGCTACCCATCATAGTCCACTGTTAGATATAGACCTATTCCCGCATAACATTCACTTTTCCATCTTCTGCATCTAATATTCCAGTAGTAATATTGTATAGAATCAAGTTCTTCTAACTAAACAGACAGCTGTGCTGCTGGGGAGTTTGTTGCGCCACTTCTTCTTTCCAGCGAAAGCACTAGGAAGTGGTGAAGGGCGGGCGTTTTGGCAGACTTTCTCATGTAATGTCGAAATTAGGCAGATTGATACAGCTAACGTGATATGCTCTCGATTAACGAACTGAACTTGTCCCAAAATGAACGTAAGTAAAACATCGTTGCTCAATGTGGAGACCATTTGCATTCCTGTTAAAATATTACAAATCGAACTAAATAATCCAGAATTAACTACAACTCGTCGTAAAATGCATAGCGTATTTTGCCTACTTAGATAAGAAAAACCAGAAAATAGGAAACAAAATCCATAAACAATAATAATTACTTTAACACAACCACTTTATAGTCCACATTATTAAAAAACAATTTTTATTGTCTCTCGAGACAGAAGTCATCCTAAATTAAGTAAAAATGAGTCTTAAAGCAAATTAAGTACAATTGATTATTACAAAAAGATTCGCGTATGACTGTAGTGACAAGGTCAATTATTTTTTTTGTAAGTTTATTGTGGAAATGTTTCAATTTTAACAATACGTTGAATATATATTTGTAATGAGTATTGAGAGGATATGTTTCGAATTTTATTGGATGGATAGTGAGAAAATGACCATTCAACCCGGATTTTTGTAAATGTTAAAGATGATCCTACGTTTTATTTAGTTGTCTTGTTGTGGTAATCGATTGAAATTGACATTTGATGCTGGTGTAGCGACATCTACCTTGCCACATGCAAACTATGCATCACAATGCCGTCACGCAATTCCTGCATCGCGCAAGCAAAGTTTACGATGCGACTAGAATATATAGATACATTTAAATCACACCTTTAAAGTAGCAGTTCGGACAACCAGTCACCCTGTATATACTCAAGTCAGTAATGCCATTGGAATGTGGAAGTAGGTAGGTAGATAGGATAAACCAATTTTCTATCTAGTCGATATCAGTGAGCTTTATTGACTTGCAACTCTATTGTAGTTTAGTCAGTAGCGTTAGCAGAGAATGGTGAAATATTTTTACAAAATAACATAAAAATGTTAGTCTTTTCTCAATTATGTTGGTGGCTTCCAGTCTAACCGAATGCAACTGAATATCATTTTATACGAAGCGACTGCCTCTGACTTCCACAACTTAGTTACTGGCAACTCGATATTCCTTGGTAAGACTGGTCGTTAGACTTCCGACTGCTTCTGTAACGACTGTCAAAGACCTATGAATGACAGCCGGGACCAACGGCTTAAAGTGCTTTTCGAGCCACAAAGGGTCTTATTTATGTAATGGATGGTCACCCATCCAGGAATAAACCTCAGCAAGTGTAGGTTAATCTTCGATAGAGCCATGCGGCTGTTATTTAGTCACGAGCCCCCAAAATAATATGCAAATACATAATTTGCAATTATACTAAACTGTTGGTGCAGGGTAAATATCTCACATATCCTGGAAAGGTACCTATTTCTTTAGCATAATCCACCCATAACTTTCCCACTGTTGGGATAAAGGCCATCTCTCTGTGAGAGGGAGTAGGCTGTAATCCACCACGCGGGCCCAGTGCGGGTTGGTAGATGTCACATGTGAATTTTTGGTTCTAAGACATGCTGGTTTCCTCACGATGTTTTCCTTTACCGTTTTTGAGATCAATGGTGATGAAATAAATTACACAAAGTAAACCGCCTGTTCTGTCTGGGTACCTACAACTCGTATATCGTGACCGTTACCACTGGGCCTTCACGGCTCTGGAGAAAACCCATCTTACACAAAATGTCGTCTTAAAATTAACCCCGCTTCCCTATACACACACACAGACACCCCCACACAGAACACAGAATAAAAACATCTTGGGCAAAAGGACCAAGTTTATTAAAATATTAAATTAATACAAACCGCTAAAATATTCAGCCTCTTTGCTGACCGTACTTACACTAAGTTTCAAGAGAGGTGCGAGTCCGAACAATGCAGCACTATTTACGAGCTGTATGGTCAGCAGTGCAACTGGTACGGACCCAGGTTTATTACAGGAACACATTAATAAAAGCCGGTGCATATTTTATCTATAAGAACTGTAATAATGCCCTTGGGAAAATATCATTCGCTACTAGAACCTAGAAACTTTCTATCTGTAGATGATCTATGAAGCTAGTGGGGTAACTGAAGATGGGTAGACGAGTTCTCCTTGTCTGTAGCATCATATAAAAATGGCCGCCAGCGGGTTCAGTTGCTTTAACATTGGTTTGTTTGTTGGCTTTTTGTGCCAATAACTATTTGATGATCTGTGATATCCTACTTTCTTAATATATAATAAAATTCTACTTAATATTATAAATGACTGTGAATGTTTGGATGTTTGTTACTCAATCACGCAAAAACGGCTGAACGGATTTCGATACAATTTGGCACACAGATGGTTTATAACCTAGATTAACACATAGGATATTTTTGTCCGGATATTCACACGGGATCGAGATTTATGCGGGTGAAATCGCGGGGCGCTGCTAGTGTGTAATAAATAACAAATTTAGAAAAAAATACAGTTTTGTGAATTATTTTTTCTTGCGTAAAAAGCCTTTGAAAACTGTGATATACCTAATTTAAATTCACCTGATGCCCTCAACTTTTTACTTCATTCGCCGATGAACGTACACTACAATATAAATAAAAATGAAGACATCATTAATATTAAACTTAAGTTTACCCCTCAATAATATCGTGTACACAAGTACACAACAACAATCAATGTCTTGATCATATCATAAAAAACATAATTAATAAGTATAATTCGCATAATTTAACCCAAAAACGGACCAGGCCACACAAACGGGCGGTCAGGCGAATATTACGTAATCTTTACCGTGCGTACCGAAGGACTCGCCGATTGCGTTTTAATTTGAGAAAATGAACCGTATTAATATTGCAATCAATCATCCATGTTTAAAACGCGACGATTAATTGTTTAAGGGGAATTCGTTGTGTGTTTAAGTATTAAAAATTGTTTGTATTTGTGAGAGATTGTTGTGGAAAGTTGATGTGTTTGGGTGTAGGAAGAGTGTCCGATCTCATCTAGTTATTAAAATATGATTGACATGTAAAAATGTTTTTTCAAACTTACTTACAGAAATAAAACCATTTATCATTTTTTTATCATTTGATACGTCATTGTATCAAACTGATTTCCTGATCGAATATTAATATTATCTTTGTTTTAGTAGGTGTACTTATTCAAAGAAATATTTGTGAACAGCTGGTATCGATATAGTTTTTTCTATGATCTGTTTTGAGGCCTTTTTTTCGTGTATTCCATAGATTGTAGCTTAAAATAATCAAAAAATCGGCCAAGTACAAAAAACGTCGAAACAAGACGTTTCTTGTATGGAGACCCTTTCATTTTTAATTTAATTTTCTTATTAATTATAGTGGCAATAAAAATACAGTCTATGAAAATTTCAACTGTCTACCTACATATTACGGTTCATGAGATACAGCCCGCTGATAGACAGATGGACGGACGGATGGACGGACAGAGCAGGCTTAATAATAGGGTCCCGTTCCCGAAGGTGCCGTCCCCTAAAAAAGGACCAGTTTTAACAGTCATATAGTTTTTATGGGAAAAAGTTGAGTACCATTCGCACAATGACTTACTAGAGTTGAGTTAATTTTTCTCATCGTCTGTAAGGAACTCAGTATGTTAGGACCAGCCGTCACGAAATCAGCAAGGCTACTTGGATTTCTAAGAGAAGCACTAAAGGCTTCAAAATGGCTAGAACTAAAAAACTGCCTTAGTTCGGAGCCACCTTGCGTTTACGAGCGTAGTGTGGAGCCCGCATTATGCTGTGCACTCACAAAGAGTTGAAAGCATTCAGAGGGCTTTGCGAGGTATCATTATTATACATAGAAGCTGTTAGTGTATCTTAATAAATAAACCAAATAAATGATTGACCCAGGAGCAATGTGTCCTACAGGATTGATCATACAAATAATTCATAACCCGCCCCCTTACCAGCGTAACACACTTTGAATGACAATTTAAAAGATTTTAGAGGAAATAGCTGATCTATTGCTTCGTAAGTTTGAAAAATCCGTCGGCTCAACAACGTAAATAACGCAATGAATGTTGATGGACTGTCAAAATTAAAGACATTGCCATTATAAGTGAGAGCAGTGGTGGCCCAGTATTAACGGCCGCGACTTACGAGTTTTAAGTCGTAGGTTCGAACCCAGACAGGTGCTTTAATTAGTGTGAATTATTTCTTATATACTGCTCTCAAAAATGGTGAAGGAAAACATCGTGAGGAAGCCGGCATGTCCTAGAACCAAAAATTCGATGATGACAGCGACCAACCCGCAAGGGGTCCGCGTCCCCTCTTACAGAGAGGAGGGCTGTGTTCAGCTGTGGGAACATTATAGGCTGATTATGCTTATGCATTTTAAGTCTGATACGCAATTACCTCGGTGTCTTCTTTCTTTGCCTCCTAGCAACAGTTATTCGGTGAGAAAGGACCAGTTGGTTGAGTTCCGTTCGCACAGTGAGTGAGCAGTGTATACGTGAGGTACAGGGTGCTGTCTAACGTATGATTTGTAACGCTCCCTGTTTGGTACGTGATCACGTGTGTCGGGTGAGGCTATAGTGTTGAGAGAAGCGGAAAGTGAAAACAAACGGTCGTTATTATTTGGCACTAATGAAATACTGCATGGTAAGTTGATAATATTGCTGAAGAAAGGATCACTCAGGAAGAGAAAATTGTAAATTAAGGTAAAGCCTATTCCAAGTGTTTCAAATTGATGTTATTTTAAGTTTAACAAATATCAACTTTATTTCAATGGTAATTAAGTTGATTTTAGAGTGACTAGCACTCTGGAAAAAGTTATAAAAATGTTTGAAGTTGTCGCGTAAACTGAACTTTATTATGTCTCCTACATAAAGTTAGATTTATTTTTCCATAAACTTATATTTGTTTACATTTTTGGCAAATAAGTCGCGATTGCAGATTAGATATGTTTGCAAATGGATAGTTGTTAGAATAAATACTTGTAAATCCTAGCCTTGTTTACATGACATTAGAATGTTCTTGTCTAATCTGTGGTCCCTGTCATATAGCCAACTCTTTCTTGACGTGCTATCTCGCTCTATCCATTTGCACGTGTGTCGCTTTTTTTAATTTTTACTGTTATTTAATACACAACTGTTATTTTATCAAAAACCTCGCTTAATGTAACAATAGTGGAACGGTCTGTTGTGATATTTAAGTATTTATGATTTTCAGATTTTGTGTGATGCGGAATTTTATTCATCACCAACATCATCAAACTAGCCTTTTCCCAAAATTTATGAGATTGACTTCCCATCTAACCAGATCTACTGCTGAAATCGAAGAAATACTACCAGCTACGAATAGGTATGGCGTTTTTAATGCTCTATTAATATTATTAATTCACTGCTGGGCTGGATCCCCAAGCGTCGCCACACTGACCAGTCCTAATATATGCTTCTCTCATCCAGTGGATTCCCTCATCAGGACATTGGTCCACCGAAGCTACGCCTTTCTTATTATTTTTGAAACCAAATCGCTCCGCTCGTCACAAAGCGACACAGTACTAAGGGCGGCGGCAGATGTGTCCGCGGGTCGCGTACGTGCGCGTTTCTATCGCGTCGACAGCGTGTGTCGCGCGCCTTAGCCCACGTGATATACTACTAGTCGTTGCAGATTGTTATTGTTAATACTGAGGGACTGGTTTTAAGGTGAATAGGTACGTAAAGTTAAATAGATATAATAATTTATAGAAAAAGTAAAAATAAATATTTTCGGACTACCTTAGCAGCTAACCCTAGTTAGAAACAAAAATAAAAAGTTAAAAAAGACTATGCGTAGTCTTTAAAAACCAATAGGTACTGTGGAGATTATATACTGTGTGTGTGTGTGTGTGTACTTGTGGGTACTGTGGGTATTATGGCCTATTTGGTGCTTACATGCAACCTCCGCGAGTCCTTTAAAAGTCATTGGCAAGAATTACGAGACAAACATTTAATTATAAAGAACAGCAGACAAAAACAGCAAGGAGTTAGATAAGCTGACCAGCATCGGACAGAAGATGTTAGCCAGCATCATCCCACTGCTGGACAAAGGCCCTTACCCATGACTTCCAGCTCTTTCGATTCAGGGCTAAAGTGGACCACTGGTCGTTTGTTTATTCCAGCTCGTCCCGCCAACATCTACGGGGTCTGCCGAGACACCTTCTAGCTGTGTCAGGGTTATTTTGGCCCACAGCTCATTGGACATACGGCAGACGTGGCCAGCCCAGTCCCACTTCAGCTTAGCGGTTTTTTGAGCAACGTCAGTAATCTGTGTTTTGGAGCGCAGTGTGAACAAGAAAAAAGCAGATGAAAAATATTAAAGTGTATTAAAATATAGGACAGTTATCCAGGAATAACTATCGAACCTATATGACAAACCTTCGTTTAATTGTACCCATCCCGGTAATGAGAGCTCGTTAACCTCTCACAGTACAGACGCCAGCAGGTCAAGCTACCCGAAACTGTCAAATTTACCCAATCAACCTTGAACCTTAATGCTTTAGAGATAAAGTTGAAAATCTATTAAAGAAATTTGACAAAATGTAGTAGCTTGATGTGCTGCCGTCCGTACCTATGTCCTAGTTATACCAGTAAATAGTCCGCCTTTGTACCTTTTTGTGCGAAGAGTTTAAATAAATAGTTTTCAGCCTGAAGTTTTTTTTTCTAACTGACTATTACTTGACGAATTTATAATTCCATTTTATAAACCTTGACATTATGTATTGTATTGCCTATTTCCATATAATTATGTACTGAATTTCATCTTGACATGGTAAACTTATATTGATTTGATTGAATGTGTATATATATTAATGAATCTTTATTATTATAGCTAAAACTGTTTGCAAAGGATCTTTTTGAACTTAACATTTGTAACTTGTACCTACTTTCTGTGCAAATAAAGAACTATTCTATCGTATTCTATTCTGACGACGGGTATCAGCTCCAGTCTCGTCTGTCGAATAAACTTTTTTTGCAACCGGCGCCGAAACACACATTTTAGCAAATTCTTATTCGCTAGGACCTGGAATCCCGCTACCCAGTGAACCACAAATATGTTAATAAATTATCTCCGTGCGCCCGTAACTTATTTCAACCGATGTTCTTATTTAAAAGCACGTTTTTGGGCTGCGCGCGCGCTTTCTGAGACATGGCAACTCCCGCGCATAAATTTGAAACGGAAATCTTTCTTTTTTTTCGTTCAAGATTTAAATGGAATCGGTTTACGTAAAATGAAAATAGTATTTTTGGGTTTATTTTAAAATGTTGTATGACATTGTATTGATTTATTGGTATTTAAGTTCTATAACTGTTTTACTATCTCTTATTTAGTAATGAAAATAAATTAGTTTTGAACATTGCTTAGAGATAGGATTCTGAGATTGAAAAAAGAAAGAAAATCAGTTTATTTGACCCAGATTAAGTAAGTGAATAAGTGTCTGTGTAGCGGTATCTACGGTACTATCGTCACATGCGAACAACGCGTCATACTGACGTCACGCAAATCCTGCATCTCGCAAGCAGAGTTTACCGCGCAATTAGCATATATACAAACTTCCCGACATCAACCTTTGGGTAATTGCCCGCCAGACACAACACCCGTCTGGTCGGAGGATCCTCCCTTTTCTATGGAGTATAAGTGAAGTTTACCTGTTCCTCATACCTATCTGCATTAAACCAAATTCGGCTTCTCGTAATATTTTAAGAGAAACATTTATAGGTGGTAAATCAGACATAGCAACGATTCTTTTTGTCTGTTTTTTTTCCCTAAATATTATGATTTTAAAATTGCTTGAAACATTTGGAATAAACCCTTTCTCAGCTTCAGTTTATAATTTTCATAGTTTCAGAGGTGTTCCTCCGAATTTTCACTTTGTTACTTTTTCGTCTTTTTTTTTGTCACAATGATTTGTAAAATACTGCGGCAAAGGTACAAGATCTTTGCCGCAGTATTTTGCAAATCATTTAGAACTAATCAGCGTGATAGTTTAGTTTATGCAAGATCATGTGCATGCTTCTGTTTAGTGTGGCGTTCGCTCTTCTATCAATAATGACGTGAATACACTATCAGTAGCAATAGGTTCCATTTTAACAGTTCAACAACATTCATTCAACATTCATTCGTTATCTAACATTACAAATGTAGTAATATTTACCGACAGCAAAAGTGCTCTTCAGCATCTAGCACGATGCGCCTCTGGACACAGAGGTGTATCGATTGCCTATGATGTGATGAGAAAAATATACTCACTTCTTTTAGATAACATCAATATAGTATTGCAGTGGATCCCGTCGCATATTGGCTTGAGGGGAAATGAGGAGACTGATAGATTAGCGAAAATGGCGGCAATTTCGGGTTTTGAAATTTATATTTTTCCTATTAATTCAGAAATATTACGAAAATTTAAGAACTATTGCTATGATAAATGGAAAGATTACTTTAATGAACAATCTAAACTAAAAGGAATTTGGTACAAAATTATACAAAAAGAGCCTCCTCGTATCCCATGGTTTGATAATAATGCCATTGGCCGTGGTACTATAGTAACTGCTCATCGGGTTCGTTCCGGACACATGCCGCTGAGAGCTTTTGCGTATCTAATGCAAAAAGTTAGTTCGCCTAATTGCGAGGTTTGCGATAAAAGAGAAGATGTGCAACATCTTTTGATGGAGTGTGTCAGGAATGAATCTGAGAGAAATAGAATTATTAGAGAATTAAAAATAAATAGGTTAGATTTAGGCATATTTAATCATTTTCTGGCCCAGCCTATGTCCCGTGAGGCCAAAATGATTTATTCATTAGTTACTATTTAAGCACTGTTTTTGTTTAGTAGTAGTTTTTGTTACGTAACTTAAGATTAGTTTATGATGGGACTGGCGTGAACTGTGTTCAAAAGTCCCTTAAAATAAAGATTAAAAAAAAAAAAAAAAAACAACATTCATTGCGTTATTTACGTTATTCAGCAGACACATTTTTCGAACATATGAAGCAATGGTGTAGATTGAGTGTTCCATTATAGAGGCCGGGACGTGAAAAGTACGCAATTAATGATATAAGAAGATTATTCTCCTTTTAACATTAATTGCGTACTTTTCACGTTTTATTTATAGATGTAACACATGCTACTCTGAACGAAGGGGTGAAGAAGTCATCGTGTGCGTTAACTGCTGCTTGACCGATGGTTTACTGAACGAGTTCAGCGTGAGAAGCCGTTCCGACATTCTTCGCTACATTTTTGACATTGATAGTCGCTGAGATGAGATCGTGACTAGATTTTGAACGTTTTTAATTACGGTAATTGGCCTTTTGATCTATCTGCGCGAGAAACCGTTTAGGTATGATTATTGGACATTTTACCGTGGGCGGCAAAATGTTACACTCATGAAACAAAAGGATTGGAAAATTCAAAAATGTATTGGATCGACATAAGCTACCGAGAAGCTTATGGCAATTCTGTTAAAAGTCGTTGCAGAAATATGAAATGCTTTGGAAGCGATTGCCTTTTGGTGTTCTGTATTCTGAGTATAGAATAAACTAGCCTGCCCCGACTTCCATAGTGTTAACCCGATTAGTGTAGATATTTTATGACAGCATAAACTAATCAGTATTCTATCTCCGACGAAAACAAAAACTGTTGTATGAGCCACTTGAGTCACTGTACCAGTTCTATGCACAGAGCTATATGTTAGAAAATAATGGGCAAAAACTAGAATCTACTTATTCACTATGAAATTTACAATCCCGACACTTTACAACCATTTGCAATTTAATTATGGTATCCTGCGGATGGGATGTGAAAAAGTGGAGCGATCGTGTTTTGTTTTAATTTCATGCCGTGAGAAAAAGTTTAAGTACTTTTTCTTTTGCATTACGCTAGGTAGTAAAGTTGATGTGATTAGACACCAATTCCATATCTAATAACTATAGGAATCAGCAGACTAATTCCCAAAATCTAGTCGGAATCTCATCTCAGCGACAATCAATGTAGGGAAGGTAGAGGTATTTTTGACAGATTGAGACTGAGATCAGACTGAGAACATTTATAAAATTACGAGAATGACCCCTCTGGTCTGACAATATATCTTGTGGGAATTAAAAATGTGACCCGTAGCACAGAATGTAGATAGATAGATAGATAAACCATTTATTTAGTGCGCACAAAAGACAGCACAACACACAAAATCACAATTAAATGCTAACAAATGATAAGAATATATAAAAACAAGGTGCCAACATACAAAAAGAGAAATTAAAACATACTAAAAGAAATTATGTGACACTATGACGACTAAAAATGAAATGTGTGTATGTGTGTCCTTTTTTAAATTTTATCCATCACATTTAGTGCAAATAAATGTACCTATTTTGTTTGTTTTTTTTCTGTGCTAAATGATAAATGATTTTATTTTGTAAGTAGGTTTGTACAAACACTTTTACACGTCAATCATATTTTAAAACTAGATGGGGTCGGCGTTTCCTATCTGACTAGTCTGAGAAGAAAGGCCGAAACAAACTCAGACGTCACAGTCTCTTTTAAAGTCCAGACATAATCTTGTTCAGATCATATGAAGACCATGTAGGTTGATGTCTGAGATGGTCTTTTGAGGAAAGAACTACACAGATTGAGAGGACCTGTCCAGTCAGTGCACGCATATGTCAGAAATCGTGCAGCTCAACTCAAAACTTAAGGAGCTCAACGATTCGACGAACAATACCAAAGAAAGGAAATGCTACGGGTTATGTTTTGAATGGAAAATATTTATAACCGATCCTCTAAAAATTTTACGAGCGCTACATTCAAGTTGATCGAAGATAGATGGCTATTAAATATTTTTAGGATCCGAAATTAAGAATCATTCGAAGCTCACAAACAGATGTGCATTAATATGTTTAGGAAAGCAAAAAGGGAATTATTTGAGGTTGGATTTTAATTCTACTGCTACAGTGTTTGAAGATATACAAGGTAAAGATGACAATAGGACAATAAATTAAACTGCTTATATCTAATGACGTTCCCAGTCTGCATCCAAAAATCCAATTAATTAAATCCAATAGTTTCGTCACTATAGCTAGTCAAAGATCAACAAAACTAGTAATAATCAAACTTAGTGATACCCTCGCGAGCAATGAAAAAGTTCCAGTGACATAGCACCAAATTACTCCTAAACAGGAAAGGCTAGCTTAATGACGCCGTCTGCAATATTGAAGTACATTTAACATCGCATCAGAATATTATCAACTAAAAACGTAAATATTGTATTCAAATTTTAAATGATGTGTTAGGAGATAATAAAGGTGTTTGTCGGCATTTTGTAGGTGGAACTTTTTCATTGCTCGGCAGTGTATTATATGCGAAAAAGCATTTTCCCAGTTATTATATTTTACTTTTTGTAACTACGGATATTCTTTGAATAAATTGATTTTTTCGGCCAAAAATGAAAATAGCCGAATACCTTCCGAACAATTGTTCAGAATCAGGAAATCATTTAAGTATTTGCATAGAATATAGGTAACAAAACATGGTTAATGATGGCGTAAAACGGAAAAACAATGCATGAAAAATGAATTGGAATGTTTTTTCGTCCTTACGAGGCATGCAACATTAAGTACTACAATAATCATATGTATTGCAAATCTATCTTAATAAATCATTATCAGGTAATTAGTTTTTAATGTCATAATTATTTTTTATAATAATATAATGTATATAATAATAGTCATGCATGTATACAAATAAGAATATAGCAAATTTAAAAAAATTAAATATTTTTGAGCAATCATTAATATTCTAAGCTCAGTAATATTTCTATTTAATGTCATATGGTGTTATCATTTAAAAATTCACTGACAGCATAATAAAATTTTTCAACTAGTATAGTAGTTTCGTTAATTTCTTTTTGAACAAATGATTTGTATCATTTTTAATGTCGTTAGGTATTTTATTGTAAATAACTGGTCCCATATGCATAATATTCTTTCTTAACAATGCTGTTTTGAAACTTCCTGTATTTAATCTGTATAAAGAAGTTAGTTACTCTATAGCCTATAATATTCTCAGCACCAGACCACACAGCAAGCTCACCTAACACCCCATAAACTAGTTAAGTAGCCATAAAACAATGATAGTCTCCTAAACCTTCTAATGCCCCATTAATTGCACTATTACAAACGTTGGATCCAATGTTGGTCTTGCTTAACGTGAACTTACCGTTTTATTGGTGCTTGAAGTTGAAAATAATAAAAATTAATAAAGTATCATCATTATTTTACCGCTAGAATGTACATTATTCGATAGGTTCGCGGCTAAATAATGACATATGCACGGTTCGATTGAAGGTTAAGCAACATTATCATTAGGTCATTAATAGTTATTATCTTTAGTAAAAAATGTTTGTAAAATCGTATGAATTAATGTCCATGTCTTCTAGTCATGGTTAGGTAACCTAGGTATGGAGTTATGGTAGGAAAGGATGTCTAAAATAAAATAAAAATTAATAAAGTGTTATTCGTCTTCTATTATAATTAAAATGTCATCTAGGAATTGTGCAGGTGGTACTAATATGATCTTGGTACCTAGCCCAGCTAAGGTACCATAGAATGTACATTATATGAGCGCAACAGCCTACAGTTCGTCTCCCTTCAATACAATTACAGTAATTCATTACTATGACAACACGGTTAGCGCAGTGGCTGAGCGATCGGACTGCTGCGCTGCGTGTCGCGGGTTCGATTCCCGCACAGAACAAATATTTGTAAGTCCTACATGTATTTGTTCCGAGTCTGGGTGTTTTTCTATCTATAATATGTATGTATTTACAAAAAAAAAAACGTATATAAGTAGTTTATCAGCCATCTTGTTACCATAACACAAGCATTAGGTTGCTTAGCTTGGGACTAGATGGCGCTGTGTGAAATGTCCAAGGATATTATTATTATTATTATTATAGCCTTTCCTCTACGAGAGCCGTCGACTAAAATATAAATAAGTTTTTCAGGATTGTATAGTAACGCGGAGGTATTGGATCATCGTGTAAGGGTCGTCGGCCCAGCGTATTGCAGTGACCAGTTGTTATCCCACAATTCACACAGCGATCCATAGTTTGAACAACATCCAATCCACAAGCCGGCGGTAAATTCCAAAATAACAATTCCAAGTCAAACGTGTGAGCGATCTTCGGTGTCCAGTGTGAAAGCAAGGGTCGTACAAGGTAGGCAGGGTCAGAAAAAATAGAAGACTGATTTTTTTATCGATATGAAATAGATAATCATTAATATTGGTTTTTCAGTAAGTAATTGATATTTTATTTTTTAATATGACTGTAATTATGTGCACTATATTGCATATAAGTATATATAGTGCATTTAATTACTTTTAGTTAATTATTTAGTGCAAAGGTTTTATTTTCGTAACTGTAATCGATTACTCAATCGATAATCTCACGAAAACCATCTTGCTCAATTTCTCCGCTTCCAGATTGAGAATTGAGGTGATTTATCATATTCTAAGATAACAAAATATGACTAATTTTTAAGATGATATCACAACTTATTACTTAACTTATTACTTTGGGCCCACCGTTTTCCATCTGCTTTAAATTATTTTAAGAGCTTGTTTTACAGAGGTAAGTTCTAGGCCAACGAAGTTTTTTTGAAGGTGTAAAGTCATATGAACACTGGTATTGACAAGCCAGTTATTTTATTTTGACCTTTATTCCGATCACAGTAAATTTCTTAATGCAAAATTGTCTTTCTGTTTCATTAAGAAAAGGACAGAAGATAAAATATTGGTTTAGTCCTGTCAAATTAAGATAGATCCATAAACAATTTAGCCGTGATTATCAGGCGCGGAATAATTTGACAGGACTAAACTAATATTTATCTTCTGTCCTTTTCTTAATGAAATAGAAAGAAAATGACGCACTGAACTTATATGTAGTTTAGTTTGTGAACAAGGGAATCGGCGCCAATTTTGCAGTAACTTTTAATTGGTCGGAATAAAGTCGCCTAGGTTTAAAAATAAACTTTGTTTTGTAATAAGGACGATTGTATTTAACGGTGCGCTAAAGTAGCCCGCGAAATTATTATTTTTTTTACGTTTTTTGCAATTAGCAGGTCAGTGCCAGGTTGTAGGTATATTGATCTATATATATGATTCATAGCTGCATGATATAATAGCATAATAAAGTGTATTCTATTACATTGTAGGGAATATGTGAGCGCCTGTCTTACCAAGGGGTATCGTATTACCCAGTAACTGGGTTGTGAAGGTTAGATAGGCAGTCGCTCCATGTAAAATACTGGTATTCAGCTGAATCAGGTTAGGCTGGAAGCCGACTCCAACATAGTTGGGAAAAGGCTAGGCAGATGATGATGTGAGAACCTGTCGCTTTTGGCTATCTTGCATGTGATTCGAAGTCGGACTTTCATTTGCCCGTTGCCTTTGCACCTAGGAAGTCACTAGTTGAAGACCATTTACTCATTAAAAAAAAAAACCCAATCAAGCATGATAAATGATAAATTATTTTATTTCTGTAAGTTAGGTTTGTGCAAACACTTTTACACATCAATTGTATTTTTAAAACTAGACGAGGTCGGCGTTTCCTATCTGACTCAGAGTTTACAGTCTCTTTTAAAGTCCAGATATAATCTTGGTTAGATGATGTGAAGACCATATGGTCTTCATGGACACCAACATATATAGGTTGGTGTCTGAAATGGTCTTTTGAGGAAAGCACCACACAGATTGAGTGGACCTGTCCAGTCAGTGCACGCATTTGTCAGTAATCATGCAATATAAACAAAACACAACAATGTCAAGAATTTACTATTACAGGAACTGGTAGTTGAATGCCCAAGTCAATCAATCACCGATGGATATGTCGGAGCGACGTAGGGAATTAAAACGACAAAAATGCCTCTAGCTCCCGATATGAGGCGATCGACATCATTATAATGTAGGCATTAGTGTTGTAGTACACGGATAGGTTCGCACATAAATGTTGTGCAAAAATAAAAAAAAAGTGTGCGTGTAGGTATAACCTGCACGGTAATTGCGTAACACGTTTTGACAGTTCAATAACATTCATTGCGTTGTTACGTTGCTAAGCGGACATTTTTTTCCAACATGCAACAGCAATGGATTAGCAATATACTCACTTACTCGTGATTAATACTGTGTTACGCAATTAGGGTGAAGATGTATGAACTTAAACTAAGTAAAAGGAGTACGTAAGGATCATGATTTTGACGGCACGGTTGGCGCAATGGTTAAGCGATTGACTGCTGCGCTGCGTGTCGCGGGTTCGATTCCCGCACGGAACAAATATTTGTATGACCTACATGTATTTGTTCCGAGCCTGGGTGTTTTTCTATTTATAATATGTATGTATTTACAAAAAAAAAAATGTATATAAGTAGTTTATCAGCCATCTTGTTACCATAACACAAGCATTAGGTTGCTTAGCTTGGGACTAGATGGCGCTGTGTGAAAATGTCCAGGGATATTATTATTATGATAGTGGGAGGCGTTTTGTAGTTTCTGCCCTTCCCCATGGGAAAAAGGCGTAAGTTTATGTATATGTCGGAGAATGGTATGTCTGTCTCTCGTTAGCATCAGGCATATTTTAATTACTGTGGGCGTACTATGGGTAGTGTTGGTTAGAGCACAATAAAGAAAAACGGTTTGTAGTTCAAATCAGATTATAATTTACGAACCAGTTAGTCACACTAGCGAATCACACACATACACACAACTCAACGATATGGAACGCTGACAGTTTCTGAGCACATGTTGTTCGTACGATGTCCAATGTTTCGATGATCCCGAGAGCTCTGCTCACAAAAAATAAAATCAACTATCCTTGACTCCTCATTTATTTATTTACTCAAAACAAAGGATACACGTTAAGAAGACAGTTTTACAAAAACATAGTACTATTTCTACTAACACGTGGGTGAACACTGCTCTTTTACCTGGGTTATGGAAACCTATGTTAAGGAGAAGCAATTCGCTCCCTAAGGTACAATGACGTAAAAGTTACATAGTGCTTCTGTTACAGTTACAATTCAGAAGCACTACGTAACCTTTACGTCATTGTCGTGTTTGTCATTTCCTTACAATTTTGCATTTTTTCTCTAACAGTTTGCACATAATCTAACCGCACCAACTAGTTGCATCGTCTACCCGCATCCTTACAACCGCACCACTAATCGACACCCATCGTGTGTGGTCTGCTCCAACAAAAACTGTCGTAAGCACGACACGACCATCGTGTAAACATAAATTAAATTCCTACTGACTGTTTGTTTAATTTTTTAGACCAGCCGTAGAACTTCTTAAGTAGCTGTCGCATATTGATTAGGTCACAGTTTGGGTTCGTAGTTAGTAGGGATGTGTTGTTTTTGATGTTGGTTCATGGTAATGGGGGCTTAATTTCGTGTTCGGAATTGTGAAGTGTTTTGGACAATGGCAGTAGGTTTATGAATGATGGAGCTTGCTTCCAGAAAATGGTTGGAGATAATATTTTTTTTTAAATTACAACTGACCCAACTTTTGCTGAGAACGTTATTGTCTTAACAGTACTTTTAAAGTTCTAATTTCTGAATGTTTTTTAAAAACCTTATGTATTATTTATTTTCGAATTAATGTATCATAATTATCTAAGTCGTAATATTTGATTAGTTTTGTCTGTTGTCTTTTTTGGTTATTCTTTATTTCTTATTATTCATTTGTATTATTAGTATTCATTCACTTCCTTTCCTTTGTATGATTTTCGTGTTGTTTTTTGATTTATTTTAATAATGTAACAAGAACGGGTTAAAATGAGTAGGTATCAAAATGGTATGGTATTTAAATTTAGTGAATCACATCATTGACCTGTCTATTAAAATGAAGAGTTAGCTTTTTAGAATATGTATACGGACAAATTACATGTGCTACGTATGTTTTATGTGAACCAAATAGACACTCCTAAACTAAAACGTCGGTCGCTAAAAATAATTCCCACAGCATTTACAAATAAAGGAAAAAAAAAACACCCTTTTAAAATCATTGAATAGACGTTTTTCGAAATGTTTCAAACAATCCGTCGGTTTGTCTGTCCGACAGACGGTCAGACATCGGGACATATCCCTAATTAATGATCTAGCAAACGAAGCCGCGCCTGCGCAAACTGATCGAATGAAAACCGACGCAAAAACTAGTATAAATACATCTATAATGTTGGCGCATCCATTTAGATCGTTTACTTGTGTAGAATTTAAAGAATCCATCCACCACGTTATTCACATTTCAGTGTAATCTGCGCTTTTTTTTGTTGATAAAAAGAAAAGATTAATTAATATCTGGGCCCTGTACCTACAATACTTTACAATTCTACAAAATTGTAAAAATAATATGTGTATCACTGAAATTACAAATATAGGGGCCTGATCTATACAATGTTATTTTCAATTAATTATCTATACTAGTATTCAGCTGCATCCGGTTAGACTGGAAGCCGACCCCAATATACTTGGGAAAAGACTAGGCAGATGTTGATTTTGGAAATCAGCGAGTGACAAAGGTCTCATACTATTAACACAGAAAGAATTAAGAACATCTTGGCCACCACCCACCACACATTTTTTTAGGAAAACCAAACATAATCTAGCAAAGCCACAGAGCATGAAGACGCCGCGACGGCAGTCGTTGCTAGAGGTTTTTCTACACTTTCCATACAAACCAAGCATGTCGGTAGGTGACACTTTTAACTCGTTCAATGACACAAATCACATCTATATGTCATTTTTTGTGTCGCTAAAGGTAGATACTGTTTCTATGAGGCTTTGACTGGCAGGCCGTGACAGAAGCAATGCGCTCAAAGCACTTTCAGAGTTTCAGCGTCAAGAATTTTATGAGTATAGCGCTATATGGTTCTTTTGACGCGTTGCCAAAATCTGAACTGACGCTATCTTGTTTTTTTTTATTCATTTCACGTGACGTTTCCACAAAACACAGGCGGTGCAGTTGTTAAACCTTTGTGCAACTATTGCACTAAGGTTTCAGGTTTACAGGCGGCAGCCTGTCAACGTCGTTCGAGGCTATAAGACCCAAGTAGCAGTGTGCATGTGTAGTAAACCATCTCGATGGCTGCAAGGCTATACCGCAACACCGGCTTACATTATACACAAAGCGCCGACCGGCGGCAAATAGGAGACAAATTAAACGTGTGTCCTTCGTAAAAAGAACTCCAAACCGCTACTGAATGACGCATGCAAGTCACGAGGCGATCTTTATGTCGTCCGCCCGATGACAGCCCAGTGGGCCCAATGTGCGTTGTTTTGGATTAAAAATAGTTCCAGTGTTAAATGTTGTCGGTGCGAACAAAGTAATGTGGAATTTTATGAGGCAAGTAATATGATATTGTGACGGCAGGAAAATGGGAGCGGTTCTGATATAAAGCTAAACGGATTTACTATCTTTCTTGCATCGCAAAGTACGATGCGTAAGAGTAAACTTTCATTTATATAACTACTGATTTATCTTTTTTAACAATTGTCATTGCCTGCTCCGTTATTATACAAAATCAAAAGTCATTTATTCAAATTAGGCTGAGAATCAGCACTTTTCGAACGTCAAAATTACAAAGACAGTCCCCCAAAAACGCCCGCCCTTCACCACTTCCTAGTGCTATCGTTGGGAAGAAGAAGTGGCGCAACAAACTCCCCAGCAGCACAGCTGTCTGTTTAGTTAGAATATAGTTGCATGTATACAATACTAGGAACCTATGCAAGTAGAGAAATATAATAGAAATGAAAGAACCAAAGTATTAAGTAAATTCTTATGTATTAGTACTTTATTATCGAACAGGGGGGCGAAAAGATTCCCATCCACATAATAAAGATTGGTTGAAATTTACGTCATATGAAAAAAAAAAAAACAAATACTAGTAGTAAACTAGAGCTGGTTTACTACATCACTGTCCTATCCCTCAAGATCATCATCATCTGCCTAGCCTTTTCCCAATTATGTTGGGGTTGGCTTCCAGTCTAACCATATGCAGTCTATCCCTCAAAGATAACCTACTAATATTATAAACATGAAAGTTTGTATGGATGGATGGATGAATGTTGGTTACTCATCCACACGAAAACTACAAAACGGATTTGGATTAAATTTGGCACACAGATGGTTTATAACCAGGATTAATCTATAGGATGCTTTTTATCCCGATATTCCCATGGGATCGAAACTTATGCGGGTGAAACCGCGGGACGCAGCTTGCTCAAGACGGGATAGTGATTTCAGACATATGTTAACTATAGGTCCAGGTTTCCTCACCATGGTTTTGCTTGACCGATGCCAGTAACATCCAAGATAAACTCAGAAGAAGAAAGCACGCAAGTAAGTAATTGAAAAGGTTCGATTGCCCGAATTTGAATCCATAACCTCGCACCGCCACTTTGAGCGGTTCTGTGCTTCCCGCATCCAACGGATACCTGCGGCCTTCACAAGGTCATTGGTCCTCCTTGTGGGAGGCCTTCCAACACTACGTCTTCCTGTACGCGGTCGCCACTCCAGAACTTTACCAAATATAGCTCATTAAACATTCAAACTGATTGCCCCATTGGGCCTGAGCCTGGGTTCGATTCCTGGTTCGGGTCGGGAAAACTGCTATTGTTAAAAACCCCAATAATAGTACACTACCAACCTCCAAACTCCTAGAGTTTGGAAGTTGGTGGTGTGACGCCCCCGTGCCTCGGATAGCATGTTAAGCAGTTGGTCCTGCGCCTGATCTCTCCCCGGTCATGTCAGGATTGCCATCCCATCCGACGATGGGAGTAAAAGAACAGAGAGTGCACCTGTGTTTGCGCACACACTTGTGCACTATAATAACTCCTGCGTACCTGGCTAATCTTCGTTCAGATTGGCCACCGTGACCGAAATCGGTCGGAAGGATTATATGTAAACATTCAAAATATTAGATATTTGGGTTTCCACCCTATACAATCGCAGAATAGATACCATAGATAACTCAATCTAAATTATATGCACCAACAAAGAACGACAAACACAAACTTTCTCCAAAACACGGAAGATTCCGCAAAGGCCTGCAAGGTTCAGTTAAAAGTAATCCAATTATCTATGTTGGTACTTAAATAGGCTCTTAAGTAGACAGAAACTAATTTAGACGGATAATTAAAGCTTAGGACACAAGGCATGAACTTTCGCACGAGAAACTCACTTGCGACGTAAATAAACCGTTTACGTGGGGCCACAAGATTCGCCGAGGTTAGTGACAAAGGGTAAATAATAGGTCACTGGAATTCTTAACTTTCCTAGTTTTTATTTTTTGCGTGGTTTTTGGTAATGTTTTCATCTTTTTCTGGATTTCCTAAAAAGCCAGCGCGCTAATACCAATATGTTAAAGTTTTGACTCGAGTAAACACTATAATATTACGAGTTATCATTGATACAATTACAAAACTAAGCTAAAATCTGGTTTATTAATACAATTTAATTGAGAAACTTAATTTCTTAAGAAACTTAAGGAAGGTCGATTTAAATTCTTCATCAGGATAAAGAATTTAAATCGACCTTCCTTCATAACTATGTACACATATAAGCATCAGCAATGATAAGCATTCACCATAATATTAATGTTAATAACTATTTCGACACCTTATTTTAGTTTTAGTTAGATTAGGAAACTAAACTATTAATTAAATAGTTTGTTAATTCATTGAGTTTAAGAAGTTTATCCTGTGCAGGTATATATTTTTACATATTTTTGTGATTTAAATGTAATGAAATTACAATTGGACCGTTGCTAGGCTTAAGATGGAACCGAATTACGAAAACTACAAAAACTTTACCTGTTACTTAGTAAGCCGACATGCCCTGTCGGCTTGTTCTTCTCTTTAAGAAAAGCCGACCTTGCATTTGACCAAAAAGCAACAATAAAGAAACAAAATAATTAGGTTAATATAAGTAGAAAAAAAAATAAAAATAAAGCGCTCTAATGTTCAGAAGTGCCGTAATGCCAAATATCAACACACCGACAAAGACAACATGATCAATATTCAACACGTAAAAATGTCAAGTAGTCGGCATTTCTAGGGTTACGTAGAACAAGGAACCCTTTTGGTTCTTAATAATGGTGTAGACATTTTGCAGACGTTAATCCCCTTATTTATAAATGTTGCTTAAAGTTAAGTAATAAATAACACTTAGGGACAATTCTCGTAATTTTAAGAACGTTCACAGTCTGATCTCTGTCTCAATCTGTTAAAAATACCTCCCTACATTTTGACAAGTTTTTGACATTTGTTTGTCGTCGAGATGAGACTGCGACTAGATTTTGAACGTTTTAAATTACGAGAATTGGCCGACTGTTTGATCATACATTTTTGGCGTTTCAACGGTTCTTAACTTTAAGCAAGGTTTATAAATAACTAGCTTCTACTCGCGACTTCGTTCGCTGTTCGCATGGAAGTCGTAAGACACCATATTATACTAATATAACAGCCGCATTTTTAGAAAACTTTCCAACGTTTGTAGTTTTGATCTCAGCAGCCAAAATATATAGAGAATCAGGACTGGTAACGCGGGAGCAAGCGTAAATAATAGGTTGTTGACAGATATTTTATCATTTAGCAAAAGACTGAACCGATGTATAAAACTGTTAATTTGTTGCAAATAAAACAGGCAAGCTAAAAACCAGATCACTGAACACGTATTTTCTTACATATAGCATACTAAACAAAAGTAATTTGTTTAGTATGCTAGATGTAAGAAAGTAAAAAAACTCGCGCACCGAGGGTTCCGTATTTTGTAGGTAGGTATGTAACTAAAAATTTACGGTTTTCGCAATTTTTCCTTTATCTGTGCTATAAGACGTTGCTTCGTACCAAATTTCAAGATTCTGTGTTCACGGGAAGTACCCTGTAGGTTTTGATTCCCTTGCGAGTGTCGAAAATTTGCAGAAATTTGCAGCATAAACGGCTGTATCTTTTAATTGTGTTGGCTTCGAAAGTTTGATTTTTTCACAGCTCCAAGGGTCAGTAGACCTGCGTATTTGATATCAATTCCAGCTTGATACCTCCACGCGTTCCTAAGAAAAAGGGTCTTTACAGACAGACGGACGGAAGGACAACAGAGTGATCCTATAAGGTTCCGTGTTTTCCTTTCGAGATACGGAACCCTAAAAAAACTGTACCTAAAAATTCTTACCGATTTAAAATAGATAAATCGTTTATTCGGTGCACACAAAAGACAACATAAAAAAGGACGATTAAATAATAACAAACTGCATAAATATTTAGAAATACGAACAAGGTACGGTACGGTACGGGCATTGAAAAAGACAAAAACATTTTATTATAGAGTAATAATTAAGATTACTACGGAACTTCAAAGTATGGTCACAACTGCCTATGTTACGTTACGTTTTTTTCTACCAATAATAGTTTAGTTATCGCATGGGACGCACGTCCGAATGAGTAAATATCACGTTTTTAGCTCGCCAGTTAATTAAAGAGGTCTCCATTTAGTTCAATTTGTCTACAAAGACAGATGGTGTGTTGTCAGGTGAATTCCTTTGTGTTGCTTTTTATGACTGATATTTTATGGCTTTATGGATACCCTTCCGTACTAGTCAGCAAACATCAAGCAACAGCAGGCTTATAATTATTATCTATTCCCGTAATTAAAAACGTTAGAAATCCAGTCGCAATGTCACCTTAGGCAATGTGAAAGCTTGTCAACAATTTAGGTAAATTATAGGCACGTATTTTTGACAGATTGAGACTGACATTAGAATGCGAAAGGAAACTGGAAACATCTGTTTGCAGAATTTCAAATGTTTGTTTTCAATTTACCCATACAAAACGTTTAATAGTATTATTGATAAACAGAAGTAGGTACGATCATACTCATACACTTTTTTATACCTTTTTGTTCATTATAAAAAACCGGCCAAGTGCGAGTCGGACTCGCCCATGAAGGGTTCCGTTACGTTACGATTTATGACGTATTAAAAAAAAACTACTCACTAGATCTCGTTCAAACCAATTTTCGGTGGAAGTTTATATGGTAATGTACATCATATATTTTTTTTAGTTTTATCATTCTCTTATTTTAGAAGTTACAGGGGGGGGGGACACACATTTTACCACTTTGGAAGTGTCTCTCGCGCAAACTATTCAGTTTAGAAAAAAATGATATTAGAAACCTCAATATCGTTTTTGAAGACCTATCCATAGATACCCCACACGTATGGGTTTGATGAAAAAAAAAATTTTGAGTTTCAGTTCTAAGTATGGGGACCCCCAAAATGTATTGTTTTTTTTCTATTTTTGTGTGAAAATCTTAATGCGGTTCACAGAATACATCTACTTACCAAGTTTCAACAGTATAGCTCTTATAGTTTCGGAAAAAAGCGGCTGTGACATACGGACGGACAGACAGACAGACAGACAGACAGACAGACAGACATGACGAATCCATAAGGGTTCCGTTGCCATTTGGCTACGGAACCCTAAAAATGACAGAAAATACGTTTATTTTGACGCAAATTATGACGCAAAAAAGCCCACAAACACAAAAAAGAACATATCGGTATCTTATACTGCTTAAAATTATCAATTTTTTAATGAAATATTAGTGATTACTTATGTACGTAATTATAATTATGAGTTATCAAGGAAGAAGAGGATTGTTCTACCAAAATACAGTGATTAATTAGTGCGGAGGACAGTGCAATTTAATCCCCGTTTCAATATCGAACCTCTTTTTACCTTTCTACCCTTTTTGGACAGTTGGTCGCATTAATTATGCTAGGGTAGTTAGGTTAGTTAGTATTTTTAGGACCTCAAAATCGGAATTATTTAAGAAAAACAAAAAGACACAAAAAGAGGCGCAATCATTATATTAAAGAGTTCAATAATATTTTTAGGGTCGTAAAATTGGAATTATAAGAGGTTCGATTAAATACATCAGCAGCAGGGCAATCAAGAAGAGTGGTGGCCCAGTGGTAACGGCCGCGACATACGTGTTGGAGGTCGTAGGTTCGAACCCAAGCAGGCACTTTACTTTGTGTAAATTATTTCATCACCACTGCTCTCAAAACGCTGAAGAAAAACGTCGTGAGAAAACCGGCATGTCCTAAAATCAAAAATTTGAAGACATGTGACATCTACCAACCCACACTGGGCATGCAGATAACAGCCCACTCCCTCTCACAGAGAGGAGGCTTATGTCCTACGATTAAATACATGCTGTTTAAAATCCCGTCAGAATACTGCTATGTTCGAGGCCCTACAGCTAAGCTCATTACACTAAAACGGTGCCTAATTAAGATCGGGCAGTCTCTATATATGGGGTGATGAACCGCAACTACGGGTTAACCATACGCTACATAGTCTAAAGATTTACGTTTATTACCGACTTCGACGACGGGGGGCTGTATTATTGAGATGGGAAATCGCGTGATTAGTACAAAAAATGTTTTAATAATAATCATGATTTTGAGATAACAGCCGATAACCGACGGTGAATAGTAAGATGCGTATCTATTGGATTTGTTTTGTTGGTTTGTTTGTTGAACAATAATGTTTTGTCGTGAAGTTCTCAATGTTAGACATTATGTTTATGATATTAGCCCCAGTAAGGGGCTTGTAGCTAGGTAATAACAGCCGCACGGGTCAATCGATCAGATTGCCGTGGTTGGTCCGTGGATGGGTGACCATATTTACGTACCATATGCCGTACCTCTATGCCTTAGAAAGCACGTTGAGCCGTCGGTCCCGGCTGTCATTCGTGGATCTCTGACATTCGTCACGGGTCGTCAGAAGCCTGAAAGACTGACAACCAGTCTTACCAAGAGATATCGTATTACCCAGTAACTGGGTTGTGGAGGTCGGCTAGGCGGTCGCTCCATGTAAAACTGCCAATCGCAATACCTTTAATTTTGACAGTTCAGCTCCATTAATTGCGTTATTTGCGATGTTGAGCAGACGAATTTTGCAAACCTATGAAGTAATGGATTAGGAATTTCGTTCTTAACCCTCGACTTGTGTTTAACAGTGTGTTCGAATAATGCAATTATGGTGCTACCTGGGAATATACAAGGAGTTGTTAAAGCTTATTTATATCATATGTTTTTATTTTTTTTATGTACGGAGAAACTGCATGCACAAAATGCATAAGTAAAAATGCGCACTTTTCCTTAAAAACGGTAGTAATTGATGCACTGTAGGTACATCGGCACAGTGATACGACTCCACCTTAAATGTGACCAAAAATATGATCGATCTTATCAATTAATAATCAATTAACTTTCTTACCTTTAAACGGTCGATTCCAACACCTGTGGACAGTGAAAAATCCCGATGACACCTTGTACACAATTTACCTAAAATTAACTTAATATCAAGGATGGGACATAATTGAAATACACCTTAAAAAACTGAACCGGTGTGCATCGCATCGCATATGCGCATTTTGATGAGGCGAAAAATTCTTAAATGAGTTTTAATTTAAAATTACAATTTTTGCAGTGTCGCTTTAAGCAAAAAAATAAACGAAATATTTTTGGGTTTTAAATAAAATAGTTTAAAGATGAACGGGAAGTATATTGAGTACCTACTTTTTTCTTATTTTTAGAGGACGGTAGGGTATGAGTAAGTGCTTAAAGGCTCTTGATATTTCGCTATACCCGGAAAAGTTTTGTAGTAGGTGGAAACTTAATACTCAATAGTTTATTTGGATTCCACAATGTGTACTTAAGTGGTGACTTAAAATAATGCATGATCATTGTGGAGGTTGTCCAGCGCAGCTTCTTCTTGTTAGCATGTTGATGGCAAAAAAAAATAATACGAAATAATAAACGTCATTTTTTTAAATTTGTTTTGCCCAACATTTAGCAACACGAATACCGTTCGCTGATGCAGTCATTAGGTCCTCACGTGTGCAGGTGACAGGGCATGCGTTGCAAGATGGGAGAGAGGCCGCATACACACTGGAGGTCTGAGCCATCCATGAATCCCCAATTGTGGAGGTTTGCTTCCTTTACTGCGGCCTACTTGGGTAGGTACGAAGTCTATTTAATTAGGGTTTTTTATTTAAGGTTTTCCAAGTAGCCCCCGGTAACTTGTGCCCGGATAGGAGGCTCTCAGATGGCTTAGTAAAGAAATCAGGAGGTATAAGCAGTTCTTGCCAAAGATCACGTATTTTTGTGGAAGGGATGCCACCGGCACAGCAAAATAGTAGGAGAAAAACAACTTTTAAAAATTGTGGATCATCGATCTACATAATGCCGCTGGTATGGATAAAAAATTATTATATTATAATCTTCTTTGTAAAGGGTCTTTCAGTAAGCGCTTCCTACCTTTAAATTTAAATAAAACAAAGTGTGTGTGATAGCATCGAAATTTTTTATTTGTTTGAAAGGCCTATCGATGCCATTATGTATGGTATATGACATCGTTCAAGTGTCCGCCGCGGCTTCGCTGGGTGGCGCGCATCCGAAATGTCCAATTTTCCATTACTCCAGCGCATAAATCAGGCTGAATTTGACCGGTGGCATTGGTTATGTTGGCTTTGAGGGTCGCTGTGGTTTGTGGTTTATTTGCATATACCTGCGACTTAAGAAAACCCCACAAGAAAAAGTCTAACGGGGTCAAATCGCATGATTTTGGTGGCCACATTACCTTCACGTGAGACGACCATGGTCTCAAATCGCTCGTGCAGAATGTCTACTGTGGCATGAGCTGTGTGGCACGTAGCGCCGTCCTGTTGAAACCACATGTCGTTGGTGTCCATATCCAATTCAGGCCAAAAAAAGTTGGTAAACATCGACCTATAGCGCTCGCCGTTGACGGTGATGGCCTGGCCAACGTCGTTCTCAAAGAAATCTACACCAAACAGTGACTTTTTTGGTATGCATTGGACGCTCTTGGATCTCATGTGGATTGGTACCATCACCAGCGGACTCAAATTTATCCACCACACTGAATTCCCAGTAGGACTATTATAGCGACCGTAAAATGGGCGAAGCGCGCGGAACGCAGCCCGAACACCCATTTTGATAAAACAATTTTATCATTTGCACGTGTTGTTGAACGCTATATCCGGCCATGGTGATTTGGCAAAACAGACTGAATAAATGACAGTCAATTTGACAGATGTAACTTCAACAATATGATCGCGATCAACTGTCAAAGTTCGGAAGTTCCTATTGGAAGACCCTAAATACGAGAGCATAATTTCTTCGAAAACTGCTATCGTCTAGAACCCACTTACCATGGCGTTTGCGAGCCCATTTGCCATCATTCAACATAAAAAAATGATCGCAAAAACGATTAATTTTAATCAGAACATGTTCTCTTATCGTTAACATGTCAACGTAAGGTTTTTTTTTTGCAAAATTCGATGTAAAAGGCAAGAAGATGAATGGTGTCGTCTGAGCGAAAGTTTTCTTGATATTAATTGATATTTTTAAGGTTCCGTGTACAAAGGGTGCCATCGGGACTCTATTACTAAGGCTCCGTTGTTCGTCCGTCTGTCACAAGGCTGTATCTTTTGAACTGTCGTAGATAGATTCTAGAAATTACTACTATGACTGCTATAATAACAAATAAAATAAAGTTAAAAATTAAAGGAACCTTTTTTACTTTATTTTCTTTTAAGCCATAAAGGATACGTGTTTTTTGGCGTTAAAAAAAATATTGTACGGTGGTACGGACCCCTTCATGTGTGAGTCCGACTCGCATTTTACTTTTTAGTTCATTGTACCGACCATATCGTAAAAATATAGTGTCAATAAAGCGGCTATGTTCAAACAGTAGATTTGTGCATAGTGAGCAAAATGTCTCCTTTTGCAGACAAAATTATTGCTTATGACGTGTCCATTATGGCGATCACCTTTTAGGGATGAGCAGTGCTTTAAACTGTTAATGAGTTAACATCAATCATTGATTGATAAGGTAGGTAATTAGCAACTTTTAACCCACGTATGCACGGACGTAAAAATATCACGATGGATTTTTATCGGGCACTGGATTTTGAACCCTCGGTATTGAGCCGAGCATTGAAAATCCGACAGAGCGCGTCCCAGTGCGTCAAAAAAACACACTGTTAGATTTTCAACTCTCGGCGCTAAGCAGTGAATTGAAAATCAAGAGCGCGAAAATAAATTGCCGCGGCAAAAACGCGACCGTGCGCCCTGGGCTTACTGTTTCATTAAAGAGGTTTAGCGTTGAAATATGGGTCGAATGACAATTTAGCAACACTTTTACAAAGTAATTATATTTTTACGATTGACATTTTCCACCTAGTCGTTACGGGTAAACAAAAGCCCAAAAGTCTGACATATCGTCGTATCGTGTTGCCCAGTGACTGCCTATCTGAACTCCACAACACAGTTGTGTTGTGGAGTTCAGATAGGCAGTCACTCCATGTAAAATACTGGTATTCAGCTGCATTAGACTGTGGCACTCAGACTGTGACTTCTGAGTTTGTTTCGGTCTTTATATACAAAAAAAAAAAAACTCCAAAAAACTGCAAAATCCAAACTAAAACGTCAATCTCTTATCCCAATCGCATCCCATAGTACAATCACTTTTAAAATACATCAACACCTACCGCACCAACTCTCTCTCCTCACTCATACACGCATACCCACACTTACTTCATAGCCTCTTACTCACACAAATAACACACACACTCTCACACACACCCCTGCATTCACACACAATCACTAGCGTACACATTTAAATTACCCAATTTGATTTGTTTTGTTTAATTTAGACTCCTATAAAATGAAGGATTTGTCTTCTTATTTTTTACTAAGTACTTTCATTTTCATTTTCAATAACTCGAATACAACACTGTACTGTAGTTGAAGGGCGGAATGTCCTAACACAAGCATTTATTTTGCTTAAAGGGTCATTCCTAAAAGTAAAAATGTAACTATTGTAAGTTATTGAAATAAACGTTTTTTTTTTTTTTTTTATTCTCGGAGTAGACGCACAGAAAATGCCGACCACATCTAGTTTTAAAAAATATGATTGAGGTGTAAAAGTCTTTACGCATACCTACTTACAAAAACAAAATCATTTAACATAGTTAGGAAAGGGGGCTACACAGATTGATTTGATTTTTTTACCTAGATTTTACAGTCACAGTTTTGAAACAAGCCCCTTGCCCTCGTACCCAATCAGAATTTTTCCTCAAATTAATATATTGATAAAAACATTCTGTGTAACGACTAGTGACTGTATACGACAATTTTATGAACATTTAATAAAGTAACTGACATTTACCGTGTAGATAGAGGGTGATAAAGATCGGTGAGTTGTGTTTTTATGTGCCTCGCCGTTGAGTTGGGTTTTGAAGATGATTAATTAGCCTTAATGTCCAGTCAGTCACTCTACTGATGTGCATGAAATCGATTGTATTTATATTTGCAACTGTTTGTCGGAATGAGGATTTTCGGGAATCAATTGAAAGCCGACATGTCTTTATTAATTTAGGCTTTACAAGTTAAAGCCTAAATTAAATAATAAATAAATTATTTATGTACATTAAAAAATAGATATACATTATTTACACAGGATATAGAAAAAATATGACACCCTGACTTCAGAGCTGAGAGAGTACCTGAATTTCAGGAGCCAGTGAGTTTGTCCAGCTATAAACTACTTAATAAATTTATAAAGACATCGGAAAGAACGGAACATGAAGCCTGAGTCTTATTTCCAAATTATTACTTACTAGCTTCTAATCTGCCCGCGATTCCGTCCGCGTTGAAGCCAACTATACCACAAAAGATATCATAAGGCACTTGGCAATAGTGTATTCTAACAGTGAAAGAATTGTTGAAATCGGTTGAGAAGTGTCGGAGATTACTTCCTACATCTTAACTTATAAAACGAATCTCTTTATAATATTAGTGTAGATAGGTGACGTCAGCCTGTTGTATAAAAAAAAATAGGAAAAACTCATTCGATCCATACACTTCAGAGCCTAACAGCAACAGTTCCATGATTTTAACAATATTAGAAATTCGAAATTAATTCGTCTCTAATCACAACACTTATCTTTCTAATACTGGATCACCTGGTTTTTTTATAGACCATCTTACTTTTACACAGTGCAGTCACAAAGGTACTTTTGTTTTTAATAAAACTGCATATCTATCCTACATAAGTATTTTACCTGCCCAATAAAAAAAAAAACATAAAGTATAAAAAACTTCTAAAAATATCACCTCGCCAAGACACAGTTGACCCAAAACCCTATACAAATTGACAAAGCATAAATAAATCGTAAACAAAAAGTCGCACTACCAAATCAGCCGACGAAATTAACGAGACCGAGTTTTGGCCACGATGCCAAAGAAAAGTACACTGTGCGACGATAAAATTTCGACCATACTTCACTCGGTGTATCGAAAACCAGGAATGTACAGCAAACATATTTATTTAGCTCGAACTTTCTCTTGAGTTTAAAAGGTTGGTATTTTTGGTATATATTTTTGCTCGGGCGCATTGTATTTAAATTGCAAATGTACCGTAAGTTTAGTGAAATGTCTTCAATAGTTCAAGTCAAGATGTTTTTGTAAAATGTGTCTGTTTTTTTGGTCGGTGACTTAACGACTTTGGTGGTATACATGTATGTTATATTAACTGAAATCTGTCAAGTTATTTCGAGAAAAAAAGCACCTAGATATTTAATGCACATAATAGGTAATTCTGTAGAGGAGCTTGTGGCTAAGTAATAACAGCCGTACGGGTCGATCGATCGGGTTAATAATAATAATAATAATCTCTTTAATTCAGAATACAATTCCATAATTACAAAATTACAAAGGGTACCAAGATGTTAGTAACATAAAAACTTAAAGCCACGCTTGCCGCGGTTGGTCCGTAGATGGGTGCCGTCTATAATTACCAAGACCCCTCCGCTGTTGCCGTTGGTCCCGGCTGTCATTCGTGGATCTTTGACAGTCGTTACGCGTCGTCAGAAGCCCGAAAGTCTGACAAGCAGTCTTACCAAGCGGTAGTCACTCTGGGTTATCCAGTAACTGGGTTGTGGAGGTCAGATAGGCAGCCGCTTCAGGTAAAATACTGGTGTGTAGCTGCTTCCGGTTAGACTGTAAGCCGACTTCAAACATAGTTGGGAAAAGTCTTAGATAATGATGACTTTAAGAATGGGAGCACCTATGTATATGGTTTTTTTTTAAAACAACGTTATCTATTCAACAAAAATATCGACATAACTTACACCTTCAACCAAAATCATTATTTAAAATTGTTTAGTCCCTTAGCTTATTTCAAAAAGAGTTTCAATTCGATTTTCTACGCAATACAGTGTAATTTCAATAACAAAAAAATAAAAACTATTATCTAATCACTCGTTCCTCCAGTACATCACAAAGCTGCCTAGAAAATAAACAAACGTCACAGCACAGTAAATCAATCACAGATAATATAAACGTCAGAGCTGTCACACATAAATAAATAAAGTTTTATTAGCGCCTACAGTAATTAAGATAACGCAGACACCACCATATAGTTAATTATGATGTTGCGAAACTATATGGTTTTGTATAATCAACGAAACATAACATTTAATTACAGAAAAAGGGTCACTAGAGCACAGAAGTGATAAGAGTTAAATATTATAAAATGTGTACCTTTTTCTTAACTTCATTGCATAAAGTTCAAATTCCATTGCAACCAAAAACTTATTAAGACCTTTTTGTAACAAATTGGCACTCAAAAATCAATCCAGGGCTGATTTTTCCAACGCCAGATAATTTTATCGGAGGAATAATTTTGAATTTTTGACAGTTCTTCCATACAATAACTAACAGACGTCAATTTTATTCCGCGAATAAAAATTATTTTGACAGCACGGTTAGCGCAGTGGCTGAGCGATCGGACTGCTGCGCTGCGTGTCGCGGGTTCGATTCCCGCACAGAACAAATATTTGTAAGTCCTACATGTATTTGTTCCGAGTCTGGGTGTTTTTCTATATATAATATGTATGTATTTACAAAAAAAAAAAAATGTATATAAGTAGTTTCTCAGCTATATTGTTACCATAACACAAGCATTAGATTGCTTAGCTTGGAACTAGATGGCGCTGTGTGAAATGTCCAGGGATATTATTATTATCTATAAATTGAAAAATCAGCCCTTAGAATACATTTATTTAAAGTAGATAACTGCTTAAGTGGCGATGAAATGTAAATTATCTGAGATTATGAACACTGCTATACAGAATCAATCAATCAATCAACTCAGACTATCGCAGTCCACTGCTGGACATAGGCTCTCCCATGCTGCGCCACAGCACCCTGTCCTCCGCCTTGCTCATCCAGTCTGTCCCAGCCACCTTTTTGAGGTCTTCTGTCCATCTTGCTGGGAGGCGTACCACACTACGCTTGCCGATCCGCGGTCTATACCCCAGGATCATACTCCTTAAGGGGAATTCTCGAAGCTAGAATTGACTTTAAATGTCATGTTTTGTTTTTGGAAATGTTAATCAATAGGGTAATTTGAACTTTCATATACCACACAACATTCAATACGGTAATTTGAAATTGAAGATTTTATTGATTCTGTAAATATATAATTAGTTATTATATTAGGTCCTTACATTATTTCCATGGAAGGTGGGTAGGCCTTAAGTGTGGGATGCCACTTGTGTCGATACTCTTGCGCCATCCCATCTTCCAGGCATCTTGCAGACTTGCTGCGCTGGTGCTGGAGCTGCGCTGCGGTAAACCTCAAGCGGCGTACCTTTATTTTCGAGTCGTTTGGGATTGAAACCCTCGGGCCGTGGGGTCCGAGTGCCCATGGTATTTTTAAGGACATTTCAAACGACTAGTTGACTATTCCCATGGGCTGGCTTTTACCTTAGCCAGAGGTTAAGCATTGCCATAAAACGTGGCAGTGCCGCCAGTGTCTTGGGTATAGTATCAGACGACAGCGATGCGGATAAATTTTTCGACGCTATATTTTAGTTCGTAAATAGTTTTAGTTAAGTTATTAATTTTAGTTAGTAATTTTAGGGACGTTCACAGTCTGAACTCAGTGTCAATCTGTCAAAAATACCTCTATTTTGACAAGTTCTTGGCATTTGTTTGTCGCCGAGATGAGACTGCGACTAGATTTTGAACATTTTAAATTACGAGAATTGGCCTTCTGATACTGAGCTGCAAATTGTAAAAAACGTAATAATTTAAGAGAATTTCGCGCTGGCGCTTTGAACTTAACTTATTGTTAAAACTCCCGTAAAACAGTAGCTTTAACAAAATCTTTCCATTTTTGTAAGTCAACGTTAAATAAACTATACAGAACAATATTTGTGCGTCTCACATCGGGGCTAAGCATACACACGCGACTTTTGGTACAATACTTTCAAAATAAATATTGGTTAAACTCGACGAACACGAACAGACGTGGGTTGTTTTGACAATGTGAACTTATATGTGCTTTATTTTTGGGAATGAACGTGATCTTATGATCTTTTCGCCAAGTTTTTGGCAATGCGTGTAAAGGACTTGACTTTATAAAGAGCTTGAGAAGAAACAAGAGTTTCTGAAAACGACGAAGGACGAAAATCAACGCAATCACAGCAGTAGGTGCTTATGACATTTTTTTAGCAATTTTTTGTGTTGATTTTCGTTCCAGAAGCAGGGCTGGGCTTCCACTTTTTCAAGAGATGTGCTATAAAAGCTAAGCTACGAAACTATGTGCCGTTTAAGCTGCGTAGCGGAACGAGTAAGATGTGCTATGAAGGTGCACTGCAGCGGGGTAACTGTGCGAGGAAGATGCGCAGCTCGACCTAAACTGCTGGGTAAAGGTTCTCCTCATGATTTCCAGCTCTTTTGATCCAGAGCTAAAATGGACCGCTGGTCGTTTGTTTAATTCAGCTCGTCCTGCGTTCTTCTACAACGTCTGCCGCGACGTCTTCTTGCCACCCATTATTATTTAAAAAAAACATTTCGACCATTAGTATGATAGCAGGCTGATTTCATAATCTCAGGCATTTTCAGCTATAGAGTTGAACAAAATTAAATGAACTGCTTGGATCGCATTATGCATTAAATTCCATTTAAAATTTTTGGTTTCGTGAACAGCTTATTCGTATTACTTTTAAAACAAACATGGTATGCCTCGAATTTATGACAAACGCATATATCTTTTTTTTATAGTAACCCAGATATCTTTCCTATCTATTTCATCACCACTGCTCTCAAAACGATGAAGGAAAACACTTTGACTGACATGCCCTAGTCTCAAAAATTCGGAGACATGTGACATTCACCAACTCACATACTGGGCCGCGTGGTGAATTACAGCCCACTCCCTCCCAGAGAAGACTCATGTGCCTCGGCAGTGGGAATTTTTTCTTTTTACCACCCATTAATGTCCCACAGCTGGGCAAAAGTCTCCTTACTCTTTTCCACCAGAAAGAGGTGGACAGAGAGTAGAGAGTGGGAACATTAAAGACTGATAATGCTATCACGAGCAGTGGTGGCCCAATGGTAACGGCCGCGACCTATGAGTTGTAGGTCGTAGGTCCGAACCCAGACAGGAGCTGTACTTTTGTGTAAATTATTTCATCACCACTGCTCTCAAAACGGTCGAGAAAAACATCGTGAGGAAACCGACATGTCCTAGAACCAAAAATTCGAAGACATGTCTACCAACCCGCACTGGGCCCGCATGGTAGATTATAGCCCACTCCCTCTCGACGAGAGGAGGCCTGTGTCCCAGGTGGGAACAGTATATGTAGGCTGATTATGAATGCTATCACGATGATAATTAAATCTTACGTCCAATTAAACCAACTCTTCTTCATCAAAGGAACTTCCTAATAATAACTAATTAAACGTAACCACGTACGCTTATTAGCTAGGCCTTATTAAAGAGAAATCAATTTATTTAACGTTAATAATGGACATGGTAATTAATGGGGTGCTGTGGCTGGCGCGGCGCAGGCGATGTACTTCGATAGCCTAGTTAGCTGAGATGAAGACTGTCTCACACTGTCCGCGGTGAAAAAACGCGACGCAGCGCGATCTGGCAATGTCAGCACAACGGCACAAGTCACACGATCAATTTTTGGCGGTGATACTTACCTTTAGTTTATGCTTCATTGTCGCGGTACACTGTGTACGAATTTTGTCGTGAAATCTAATTTCGTATTTGTGCCTGAGTGACAAGGCTAGGAGGAAACAGCCAGCCAGCTAAAATGGGGAACTTCTGACACTGACATCTGATTCTGTGTTTTATTTTTTTGTTTCGTAATTTCACATATTTTTTTATCGTTCTGAATGCAGGAATGATTTTAGTCTCTTATCGTTATCTCCAGTTCTACCCGCGCGTATCATTTACCCACGCGTCTCATTTAGCCGCGCGTCTAAACACCCGCACGTGTGAGTTGACCGTTTTCATCGCGTGCGCTACTAACTGCTCCGAACAGTTACAATTAAATTGGATACTCTTTATAAGGACGCCATTGGATGCCGACTAGCTTTGCGTTCATTGTTTGTGCTGATAATATCTCTGGTTACAAATTAATTTAGAAATATAACGATTTCGGCTCGTAAGTTAAAGCGTGTTTGAGGTAATTGAATGTTTGTTGAAGTTATGTACTTGCTTAGAACATATTCCTTTAGTTATCAGGCAATCCTCCGTTGTTTTCTTAGTTACTGGATGTATGTGTAATGTATTTATGTTACTACGGTGTAAGGGTGAGCTTGGGTTTGCATAAATCCAAGCCGGGTAGATAGGACTCTTGTACTTTGTAGTCACGTGCTGTGAGGACCGCAAACCTTATGACCATAGTTCAGGGCGTCTTTAATCTTCCCTAGAGTTGTACAAAAATATGATATTTCATATACATGTAGAGAAGGCTGCGAAGACATGGTAATCTCTATCAAGTATAGGCGCTGTCTAAAAATTCCCAATCCACTGAATGTTTTACATACACGGTAAAACTGTCGAAAGTTTTCGTTTGAATCCAAAAGTTTTACAAGTCATATTTTCGTCCATATTTGTGGTAAATCCAATCCATACTAATATACTTTACTAATGACTTTTTTTGATTTGATATATTAATCGAAAGTAACATTGTCTATCTGTATGTATGTTGCCTTTTCACGCCTAAACCACTAACAACATTTCGATAAAATTTTGCAAGGAGACAGACGGGTTTTACAGGAGATGATATTGTAGGGGATGAAAGTTTGTGTGGGAAAGCCAGCATTTCTTAAGTTAGGGATATGAAAAATTACATTTATGCTATTGGTAAGAAATAAAAAATTACATGTTTCAGCGTTTTTTATAAAATCATTCCCCAAGGGTGTAAATAAGGGGTTGATTTTAAAATTTTCATGTATTGATATAATATTGAAATGTTTGTGTGCCACTTTAAAGCGGAATTGGAAGCGACATTTACATGCTGAACAGAATTAGATGAAAGCCATACGGATAGGCCATGATCTAGATTAGCACGTAGACTTTTTATCCTGGTAGTGAATTCCCGTGGGATAATTTCCAATCCCGCAGGCGAAGCCGCGGGCAACCTATATATTATTATTGCATTTGTTTCTACCCATCCTTTCAGGAAATACAAGGCGTAATGTGTATTTGTTTATTTATCATTTATTTAACAGTGTTACGTGCATATTACACTCGATTATCAAAGTGAAAGACAGGTGTGTTTTATGTGAGCATAAAGATTTTTCGTATCACTTCCAGGTCGCTTTAAGACTTTGTTAAGGCGACGTCAAATCAATGAATGCTTTTAAATTATGCTGCCAGCCTTTTGGGCACTTTTCCTGTTGACAGCGATGTGGACGAATTTTTTTTGATGCGCTATGATTCTTTCCCTTCCCTTCTTTTTATATACGTGTACGTATTGTTATTATTATTTTAAGTCGGTTAGCGTATACACCGTTAAATGTTGACCGTTTTAATCCTTAAAAGGGGTCATTGTACTCATCATTATTAATAACTTTTACTACGGGACCAACCCTGCAATCGTGAAAAAAAAATCAGTTGATCCATAGATCTAAGTTCGCATAACTCGACATAATTAATGTATGGATCAACTATGGTTGTTCCCGTCGTAAAAGTTGTTCATAATGATGAGTGCAACGACCCCTTTTAAGGTTTAAAACGATCAAAATTTAATGCTGTATATTATTATGTAAATATTATATTGTTTGGAAATAAATTTATAGTTATTGGGAAAAATCATAAATAAGAGTTCAGGATATTTTTATATTGTTTCATTGTTGCATTTCCATCGTGAAGTTATTTAGTAGTTAGTAACAATTATTAATTATAGCTACATAGTATCAATTCTGGCACTAAAATTGTATTCAGGTACTTAATTTATAAATAAACAAGCTGCACCTCGCGGTTTCACCCGCATAAGTTTCGATATGGGAATATCGGGATAAAAAGTATTCTATATGTTAATCCTCGTTATAAACCATCTGTGTGCCAAATTTCATCCAAATCCGTTTAGTAGTTTTTGCGTGAAAGAGTAACAAACATCCATCCATCCATTCATCCATACAAACTTTCACGTTTACAATATTAGGATAGTAGGATTCTCAAGAACTGCTGTACTCACTACTCAACATTAAAAGTCATATATTAAAACTACACACATACAGCACTTTTTGAACGTCAAAATTACATAGAACAGTCCCCCAAAAGGGGCCCGTCCACCACCTTCTAGTCCTTTAGCTGGGAAGAAGAAGTGGCGCAACAAACTCCCCAGCAGCACAGTTGCTTGTTCAGTTAGAAGCAGGCAGTCAGCAAGCAGCACCCATTCATGAGCATAACGCAACGATCAGCCTTTTACTATTATTTTCGGTTATGGGCAAATAAATATCGTTTTAATAAAAATCCATAACATTGAAATGCCTAGAATATCTATTGAGCCGTCTCATCAATCATTTAATTTGTCACAAGTGACGCGTTCTGGAAAATAAAACAAAATTCAAATAAATATTTAAATCAGTCTTGCCTTTAAGTTGATGCAAATTATATCTTGCCCAAAGTTTATTGCTTAAACTTTACGAGTTTCAAACGGAGTGTTAACATTAAGATAGTGAGTTTAAATGTCTCTTAAAATGTTCCTTTTATATACATTCAATGTTTGGAAGAAATTAATTAAACATGATGTTTGTATCATGAGGCGTTAACAGTGACACTTTAACTTTTTATGTGACTTTAATCTGGGTTTTTGCACACCTCTCTGAGGGTAGGCAGGCGTGTCATGTCATCGGACATAAATAAATACATCCTCATCATCTGCCTAGCCTTTTCCCAACTTTGTTGGGGTAAGCTTAAGTATCGTATTACCCAGTAACTGGGTTGTGGAGGTCAGATAGGCAGTCGCTCCATGTAAAGTACTGGTATTCAACTGCATCCGGTTAGACTGGAAGCCGACCCCAACATACTTGGGAAAAAGGCTAGGCAGATGATGATGTTGGGGTAAGCTTCCACTCTGAGACAGGATGCAGTTGAATACCACATGGAGTGATGGCCTATCTGACCTCCACAACCCAATTATTGGGACAGTAAACATTAATAAACACAACCAGCGAAATGTGGAAGTTCACCTCTGCCTTACCCTTCAGGGTTTACAGGCGTAATTGTATGTATGTGTGTGTTGTGTTATCGATGAAATCACTTTATTAGAGTTAAAAATGTTTTTTCCCAACTAGATCACAATACGTTGTCACCCACTTCTTTACAGTTCGAATATACAAGGTGTCAGTAAATTCTCGTTTGGAAATTCATTTTGGTAACTAGATTAATTCAAGGAAACAACAAAATACAATCAAAAGACTCCACAAGTGATTTGACACCAGCGGAGCAATTGGCGTATATTTAAGAACGTTTACATTCTAATCTGTCTCACGCTGTCAAAAATAGCTCCAAATTTCTTATTTTTTTGTTAAAATTTTAACATTGATTGTCTCTGAGATGAACGACTAGAACATGAAACATTCAAGAAAAAAAAAACGCAGTTCTATACATTTTACCGCATAGGTATTGCACTTTTCTATGAAACAGCTGATTTTTATGTATGATAACCGACGAAAAATTTGTACGCTACGTTCAGAATCAAGTACTGAATTCATGGTTATAGTTTGCGCGTCGATGTCCCGGATTTGCATTAATTAGACTTTCCTAATATCAATGTAAAAATATCCAAAGATTTTCTTTCCCTTTTTCAAAATAGTTACAATTGACCTACAAAACAACGTAAAATTTAACGTTGCACGAGAAATTTTATTACAACCAAGCTCATCAAAAGACTGCCTTTTCTCTCAGCAACAATTACAGCCGATCGTTTCAGTAAAAATCTCACCGTGAAAAGTTCGGTGAAGTGAGCTTAGAGTGAGCTGTCAATAGTGTCAATACCTAGCATTAGTTGGAATAACAGTTCACTCCACGCTCACTTCACCTAAGTTTTCACCGTGAGATGGTTACAGAATCGCACTGTAGTTCCGGACAGGTTAACCACCTTAGCCATCTAGTGTCACAATAAAGAACCTGGTACATTCGACCTGAATGTCCACTTTCTTCTTTGCACCATCAATGAATACGGTCAAAGAGACCGCACCCACCTATTGATTTATAAGTGCCCACGCATGTGCGGTCCTGCGATATGTCTTGAGATATGAGATTCGTGATGAAAAAAATTAAGAGCCACTTTCGGGTATTGTCGCGGCGGTTCGGTTTTCGGCTTGGTCGCAAGTTTGATTCCTGTAAGAATTTGTTTTTTTTAAAAAGATGAGGTTGATTTCAGAACTTATTTCTGTAATGTTTAATGAACTGTTTGCTTTCTAACGTCAGAGACTTAAGTGCCTAATAAATATCTTATTTATCATCTATTACGTATTTCAGTAGTCTATCAAAGATAGCTAATCGATTAAGACCTTTGACCTTATAATATCATACAGTAGTGGTCGACCATTTAATTTTATAGCCAGAATAATTTTTTCAAAGATAACCTAAATGCCACCACACAGCGAAACCAGAATACATTAAAGTAGCGATAAAAACAGTAAAAATTGAGTTATTTTTTACTTATTGATGATAATGGTTAAAGCACGGAAGTTTAATGCTCTTTGAATGAACTTTACACTTAATCTAGATGAAAAAACGTATTCATTCATTCATCCTGGGTCGGGTTTATCGCGACGTTCCAATCTCGTGTGCCTTATTCATTGAAATAAGACAACACATCTCGCCCTTTGCGAAGTTTTAAGAAATATTTTCGAAGTAATCTTTTATGGAGTATTTCAATTCGCATTTCTGGTTATGTTACGACTTCGTATAAGTGTGCCTAAAGCTTAATATCAATTTAACCAAGTTTGTTACCTATAGATATTTGAAATTCAGTCCGGTTGGCATGACCCATCATCATCCACAGCACGACTTCACTTACTGCTGGGCACAGGCCTCTCTTTGCTTGTGCCAATCCCCACGCTCCTGAGCCAGCCTCATCCAGGTTTTGCCCGCGATGGTAACAATGTCGTCTGCCCATCCCGCCGCCGGACGACCGACATCTCGTCTTCCAGTCTCTCTGTCACAGCCTTACTTCACCTGTCATTACTTTGCCTTACCAGAAGGTCAATTTTTGTAATTTAAAACGTTCAAAATCTAGTCGCAGTCTCATCTCGACGACAAACAAATATCAAAAACTTGTCAAAAATGTAGGAAAATTAGAGGTATTTTTGACAGATTGAAACTGAGATCTGGGCCCGTATTCCCGTAATTTAAAACGTTCAAAATCTAGTCGCAGTCTCATCTCGGCGACAAACAAATGTTAAAAACTTGTCAAAATGTAGGGAAATTAGACGTATTTTTGACAGATTGAGACTGAGATCAGACTGTGAATGGTCTTAAAATTACGAAAATTGCCCCTCAGATTGTGAATGTTCTTAAAATTACGAGAATTGCCCCTCTGGTGTCCGGCTCAACTCCATTTAATCTCTAATGGAATGGAGATTGGCATAAAGTAGGTTTGAATTTTTAAATATTTGTTCTATTTACAACCAGCGTTCTAGGTTAAGATGACCTAGGTTACTCAGCCATTATGTAAGTCTAAAATCATTCAAAACTTCTGAGGAATTTCCTATCTAATTAATATTACCAAGACTCTTTTCAAATGTAGGTATGTCTTCGGTCAACTGGACCCGCGGGATCACTCAACCCAATCACATTTCATCATTTCACATTCGTCACTGGTTTAACTTGTTATTGTCTTTTAATAAATATAATAATTTAGTCCAACATAATGGCTGAACCCTATCTCTTAAGGTAAAGGCCAGACCTAGTTTAAGGGATAGAGTTGAAATTTATTGTACAGACGCCAGCACATCAAGCTACTACAATCTGTCAAATTTCTTTAATAGATTTTCAACTTTATCGCTAAAGCATTAAGGTTCAAGGTTGATTGGGAAAATTTGACAGTTTCGGGTAGCTTGACCTGCTGGCGTCTGTACTCCTATGCTAAGTTATATTGAATAGTGTCAACTGAATGTATGCAGTGCAATGTGATTTTTGTTTATGCAATAAATTCTTTATTATTATTATTATTATTTTCAATTGTGCCCAATTTCATTATTGGTACAGTATTCAAATATTCGGCTTTACTCCGTAAGTAAAGCCGAATATTTTAGTCTTTGCAAGCATAGAGATAATGAAAAGAAAATATAGCGGTAAAATCAATAATTAGCATGTAGTGATTAGTTCTCTGTTAATTTCAAAATACTGTAAAAACTCCAAAAATACATTCCCAAAAGTATGCTGTTTAAACTCCAAAAAAAATCATCACCTAATTATCTTTAATCACTCTTTCCGGGTACTGCAAACATTAACCGGACAATATCAATAAAGTATTCTGACCAAATCGTTAGTCTTACCAATCTGACCAATCTCTTGTGGAACACATTCTCCTTATAAGGCGCAGGCGCACTGAAGATGCGTTGCTATTGGTATGCGCTCGAAAGTACTAATTGTGTACCCGATGCCTTTTTTGTTCGTCGTTTTATAGGGTCCAATGTTCCGGATTGCGTTAATAATATGTAGCGGTGTGTCGGTGATAAACTGGTGGTGGAATGATGGTATACCATTAAGTGACTTTGGTAATTATTGAAAATGGTGGTGGGTTTTTATTGGCATGGCTGTTTGTGACAGACACTTTCCAAAAGAGACGGCGTTCTTGAAAATCAGGACGAAAAAATTGGAAACAAAGCAACGGACCTAACAAGAAAACAAAAAAATAAAAAGAAAGAAATGAAAAAAAGATAAGAATAAAAAAAAAATAAAAGAAATAAAGAAACGATATGAATTTGAAAGTGGTATCACAATGAGAAGGAACAATCATAATAGCAAATTTGTATTTGAAGATTCAAGTGGAACCATGTGAATTGTCATGTCATCGTGACTGTATCCAAGTAAATTAAAACAAAGATTTCCAAAGAATCAATAGTTACTTTAGTTGTTTGCAAAAACATTATTAAATTACGGCTCGGTAATAATAAAAGTCCTCCAGACCGAACTTCGGCAATGGCGACCAATCTCAGCGGAGACCAGCCTTTGGCGCGGTATAATATTATAGTGCACAAGTGTGTGCACACACACAGGTACAATCTCTCTTCTCTTTTGAGCATAACATTACTATAAAAGCAGTTTCAAATACTTACTAATTTGAAAATAAATAGAATAGGTTCGCTCCCTATCACATGGAACTTAAACATCACTGCACTACCAACCCGCACTGGGCCCGCGTGGTGGATTACGGCCCACTGCTCTCTCAGAGGGGAGGCCTGAGTCTCAGCAGTGGAAACATTATGGGCTGAATATGTAAACATATCACTGACGAAATATGGGTGTACTATTTTGTGTAGGTACACCTATGCCAAACCCTTTGGAGATTACTTTGGGGACATTTGTGTAATTTAATTGTTATTTTTTTTTCTCGTCGGCTGGTCGAAACTTCTCGTGACTAGAGAAGCTGGCTCGTTCTTTGGCCAAAGAATTAGCATTGCCATTTAACGTGGCAATGCTGCCAGTCTTCTGGGCACGTTTCCCGGATGACAGCGATGCGGACGAGTACTTCGACGTCTAAGTGTCCTTTTATTTTTTGTGTATTTATTTGTATAGTTAGTTAGTCATTTAATTTAGTACCTAGTGTTTAGTTAGTTGTGTTAAATATTGTAAACTAACAGAGCCCCACGGTTTCACCCGCAATAATTGTCAATCCCGTGGGAATATAAAATTTTATATAATTAATTATGATTTAATAAATTTTATAAAAATCTAGGATTAGATACCCTATTATTTAAAATTAAAATACTAAAATAGTAAATAATTATTTATTGAAACTTAAATAATTTGGCGGTATTTTAGTTCATTTAGAGGAATCTGTTTAATAATTGATATTCCACGATTAAATTTACTTAATTTAGGATAAAAAGTATCATTATACGTGTCATTGTATCGTTATATGTATGTACATACAAAACCACTGAACTTTACAATAATATAGCTTATAGGTATGTACCTATAAGCTATATTATTGTAAAGTTCAGTAGTTTTTGCGTGAAAGAGTAACAAACATCCATCCATCCATCCTCACAAACTTTCGCGTTTATGATATTAGTAGGAATATATGTGTAAAAGTTAACTGTCAATATAATTTGTCGAATAAAAAAATATTGTTTACTAGGAATATAAGCCATTCCAGAATTTGCAAACGTCGGAATCAAACCTCAACCGTCATCGTAAATCTATTTATTTACGCCATAAAATCACGCATTACAAAAAACTTACACCATAATTTTTAATGATTTACGGTGCAAACGCAGCTCCCGAAACCGCGGCCATTTTACACGATCGTTCATTAACATACTCCTTACAAAAAATATGATGGCACATAACAACTCGGCTCACGTAAGAGCTTTTTGAAGGAAAACCTATTAAATTTTATGAGTCTTTTCCATACTTGCCCTGCTCCAATTTTTTGTGTATTCGTATGTTTGAAGGATAGAGATTCTGGATGTGACATGAGGGTTATAGCGGGCGAGAAGTATTTGGAACAGGTGAAAAAATGCTTAAAAATCGGCCTCGTAGAGATATAATAATTTCATTTCAATATTTCCCTTCTTAAGTATGATTTACTATGGTGTTTCCATTCTAAATAGTTTTTAAAGCACTTTTTCATCTGTTCCAAACACTTCGCGCCCCCTGTAACCCTCATGCCATTAACTGCTGTAAGAAACCAGTAATTCAGTGATCGATTAGTCGTTTTTTGGTGTGACAGTAAAAACAGTGTAACAGTAAAAAAACGCGTAGGGACTCATCTTTGTAATCTCCAAGAAAACTTCATGTTTTCTTAGGGTAATGTCATAATACAAATGGGTTAGGTACCTACTTATTTTCATTAATTCACATGACTATTTTTACTGTGTTTAGTTTAGTTTGTGATCTTCTTTTATGAGTCGCAATAAATACTTTTTCTTTCTTATTATTACGAGTACTAACTTCCGTCAGAGTTACTTGCTAGTGGGACACAAGGCAACTCTAATTAGTTATTTTCATAAGGCTATCAAAAGGCTACCAAGTACGCTTTTCCCTGAAACACACGGCCGTTTCCAGTCACCCCACATCTACGTTTCGCACGGGCGGTTCGGACAGTGCCTCACAGATCTTGATACTCGTAAAATTTTATGTGTCCCAGACAAAAGAGAATTTTGTTAATTAACCGCTCCGCTCGCTCGCTTCGGGGTGCACTTTCTTGTAGTGATAGATAATACGGGCTTTTTTATCAACACCCGAATCTTAAGTACTGTAACATGTACTTGTGTAATTTTGGTGAAGAAATGTTACGTATTTTTCGTATTTTTGTGACAATCTGTTGGTTACTAAAGACTTACTGTTACTGTTAGCGTAAAGTATTTTTATGGTATGGCAAACAATCTATGTGACATCTACCAACCCGCACTGGGCCCGTGTGGTGGATAACGGCCCACTCCCTCTCACAATAGAGAAGCCTGTGTCTCAGCAGTGGGAACATTGTAGGCTGATTAAACTAAATAAGCTTGACGATAAGTCACCGTAGCCTATGTTCGTCTGCAATAATCAGATTCTATGTTCGTCTGCAATAATCAGATTCTATATGCGTCTGCAATAATCAGATTCTATGTTCGTCTGCAATAATCAGATTCTATGTACGTCTGCAATAATCAGATTCTATGTTCGTCTGAAATAATCAGATTCTATGTTCGTCTGCAATAATCAGATTCTATGTTCGTCTGCAATAATCAGATTCTATGTTCGTCTGCAATAATCAGATTCTATGTTCGTCTGCAATAATCAGATTCTATATTCGTCTGCAATAATCAGATTCTATATTCGTCTGCAATAATCAGATTCTATGTTCGTCTGCAATAATCAGATTCTATGTTCGTCTGCAGTTAGTAGTCATCGAGGTTCTTCTGCTTGACTTCGTATACGTGGTAGCAGGGACATCGACGCGCAAATTGAAACACTGAATTCTGCACATAATTCTAGCATAAACATTTTTCGTTGTTTAACAAGAAAAACATAGTCGTTTCATAGAAAGGTGCAATACCTACGCGGTCAAAATGTATGGAACAGCATTTTTTTTTTTTAATAACAGACGGCTGAGAACCAATATTTCGAAGACATGTGACATTTGCCAACCCGCACTGGGCCCGCGTGGTGGATTACGCCCCACTCCCTCTCACAGAGCGGACGCCTGTGTCCCAGCAGTGGGAACATTATAGGCTGATTATGGTTATGCTTAACCGACGAAAGATTTCAACATTTCCATGGAAACAGGTTACTCGTCGATGTCCCTGCCATCCTGTATACAGACAAAACTGAAATGTGTCACGTGGGCATTACGTCTGTCTGCGGTCTATGATGGAACGAGCGTGGCCAGGAGATGCCTGATCACTCCTGCTTTGAAGGCATGTAGGTTAAATGACATGTGGTTGTTCATAGTTTGTATGCAAATAGCAAAATCTTACATCGTCAACAGGTAATAAAGTATGAAGGTATTATTTTAAATAGGATGAATATTAAATTAGTATGGTATAATAAAAATTGCACTAGGTAAAACCAACGAAGTATGTAGTTAGAGTAGCCAATCCGATTTGTCGTGACAATCGTGAGGGGTTTTGATTGGCTAATGTTATTATTATATTATAGTTATTGTAATAATTTATTCATGAGTATGTCTGTTTTAATACTTATGGCTGTTTGAAGTATTTATTTATGATTTTATGTCGTGTATCTACAAATTATTACAAGAAGTTGCTGGTAGGTCTAAGTTCGCTTGAACCATGTAAATGACTAGAATATAAATGATAGTGAGGTACTTACCTATGGATATCCAGTATATAACATAATAATACTATGTTTACCTTGAAATGTATCTTAATTAATAATTCATCTTTATATTAATATCTCTATAAATCTCTATTATTATCATTTTATAATTTCTTCTTGTTTAAATCGGTTGCGGTGCTGTAAAGTTTAAAAAAATCAAAAGGTAATTCAAAGGTTTTTGTATGAAAAATGAGAGTATTGTTATTAAATACTAGCTGCGCCCCGCGGCTTCACCCGTACAAGTTTCGATCCCGTGGGAATATCAGGATAAAAAGTATCCTATATGTTAAGCCTGGTTATAAACCATGCATCAGTGTGCCAAATTTCATCCAAATCCGTTTAGTAGTTTTTGCGTGAAAGAGTAACAAACATCCATCCATCCATCCATACAAACTTTCACATTTATAATATTAGTAGTAAATAGTAGGAAGTAGGATTATGTTTACATCTGTTTTCCTGACTATCCATAATTTTAGGTTTTTCATTAGTTACAATAAAATATGCTTTTATTAAATCTATGGTAGGTATTATAGTGTTGAAACTTTCCATGCACGAAACTTATTAAATTGTTGAAAATCTAAACTAATATTACAAAGAGAAAAGATTAGATTTTTTGCGTGTTTGTTTGTTACGCTTTCAAACTGAAATGGCTGAACGGGTTTGGATGTAATTTGGCACATGGATATGGACCACAGCCTGGATTAGGATACTTTTCATCCCGATGTTCCCACAGGATCGAGACTTATACAGGTGAGACTGTGGGGCACAGATAGTAGGCTAAATAACATCACGCTACGACCCATAGAAGCCATGGAAAAAGAAAGTCGGAAAGAATGCTAGGCGAAAATGAACGAAGTAGGTAAAAGCGCGGGCGGGCGATGCGATGCGTCCTGATGGGTCGAGGGCCGAGGGAGTTGTATAAAAACATGTCTGTTCTCTGCTTTATTGTATGTCTTAAAACTTCCACACGAACAAAGTCGCGAGTAGAAGCTAGTCTTAACTAATATTATAAAGAGAAAAGATTAGATTTGTTGCATGCTTGTTTGTTAAGCTTTCACGCTAAAACGGCTGAACGGATTTAGATGAAATTTGACACATGGGCAGACCATGAGCTGGACTAAGACATGGAATAGATTCCGATATTAACACTGGATCGAGACTTATGTGGGTGAAACCGTGGGGCGCATCTAGTTATTAATAAGATCTTAAGCAAGTTGCGAGAATATGACATGCACTCGTTAATTTTAAACCATCAAAAGCCATTAAACATTTAACCGACTTGACGATCGTATGATGAACAGTTAAAAATTTTAAATCCAGAGACCGCCAATCAGAAGGTGTCAGAAAAAGTGTTTTTAATTACTTACCCCTGTTTTGGCGGCCATTAGCCGTAACGAGGCGAATGCTTTGCGATAAATATTTTATTTACGACTGTACGTGTTGAATTGTTGGCTGTTTGGGCGCTGCACTACTTGTCAATGTGTTTTTGTTTCTTGCTTTTGTTGTAATGGACGAGAGAAAATAAAAAAACAGAAAAACAAGCCTTAGCGCCGGTTTTTTGATCCGTAGTTGTTAAAACAACCAATTGTTAAAATAGTAACTAACTAATGCTTAAATTTTTACAAAATGTGTTTTTTGTTCAATTGTTAGTTTATGGTTGTTTTTATAACTAATATAGTTAATTATTTGACCATTAGCAATAAGAAACGTTTATTTCAATGATATCGACGAAACGGTTGGCGCAGTGGCTGAGCGATCGACTGCAGCGCTGCGTGTCGCGGGTTCGATTCCCGCACGGAACAAATATTTGTATTGCCTACAGGTAGTTGTTCCGGGTCTGGCTGTTTGTCTATGCGAGTTTAAATGTTTGTAAACGCACCCACATACAGGAGTAATTCCTAAGTGTGAGGCAACATTTTATAATAAAAAAAAATAAAAAAAAATATTATTAAATAAACTAAAAATTGATCTGTAATGATTAATGGTATAGTCATCATGTAGGGTATTCTCACTTAACAGAATCATAAGCAGTTGGCTGCGTAAGTACATACGTACCTAAATCTTTATTCTTCAGAGGCAGCTATCTTCTAACTCCATGGATACAATAGTAGGTAATTCTACATCTACAAAATGATAAAATGAACTATTATAATTAGATTTCATCTCCAAATTCTCGTGTAGAATTTGACTGTATTAAAAAGACCCTGCAAAAAAGAAACTGCTGAATGTAAATGTTTTCTAAGGAGTATTCCTTAGAAAACATTTACATTCAGCAGTTTCTGTCGACCCCAAATAACACTAACTCACTAAATTGAATGCCCCTTATCTAACCAGACATAATCGCCAACATACTTTACTTTTACATTCCACTAGATTATCAGCAAAGAAATAAAATTCTTCGCAATTCGTACAAAACTATGCAATCTTCATAAATACTAATAGGTGTACTTTACAATAACAACGACAGGTTGCGGCCAAAGGTTATCTCCGGTCGAAGATGAGCCTACTTTCACTTGCCAAGCCTTTCTGCTGACCACCTTAACCATACCAAAAACCAAGCAAAAATCTCCCTTGTCCCAATGAGGCAAGGCTCAAGCCACATGCAAATGTTCTTTGTAATTAAATAATCTGTTTTGTGCGATACCTGTGCCAATGAATTTTGAACTTTATGTAGTTGTGTTAAAGGTCTCCAGTTTCAGTTTAATCAATTTTAAAATCGGGTTGTTGCACTTTTTAGGAAGTCTTATTAATATGAAACTATCTCTTTGGCTTATTAGGGTGTGGGCCTGAGGGCACTTTTTATGTGCGCGTGAGCCTTTTAGGGTGTTCAAAATTGGGTGGAAGACGGAGGGACCTTTCATTCCTATTTGCATTATAAGATTTCCTTTAGACCACGACGAGGAGGTGCGTCGTGTCCTGTAACATAAAATTTTAAAATTTTCTGTTGTAGTATTGTCTGTAAATAATAGAGCCTGGGACTTAGTTTCAAACTACAAGATAAATAAATCTAGTCAAGTTCTGGGATCACTTTCTTCTCGTTTCTGCAATCAAGTCAGCCTATCGCAGTCCACTGCCGGACATAGGCCTCTCCTAGGCTGCGCCACAATTCCGCCTTCCACATCCAGTCCGTCCCAGCCACCTTCTTAAGATCGTCAGTCCATCAAGCTGGGGTGCATTCCACACTACGCTTGCCGATATGCGGTCTCCATTCTAGGACTCGTCTGCTCCACTGGCCACCAGTCTTTCGACAAACATGGCCAGCCCGCTGCCACTTTCGTTTGCTGACTCTGCAAGCTATGTCGGTTACTCCGGTTCTTTTCCGGATAACTTTATTCCTGATTTTTTTTTTTTTCCTGATTTTTTTTCCTGTTTTTCTTATATTTTATTATAACAAAGAAAAGCTTATTCAATTATTAGAAACAAAACACCTCATTTAAGAATCTGTGGTTCCTACTTACTGAAAAGTTTCGGGCATTAGGTTAGTTTATTACCTACACTAGCTTGCTAGCGTGACTTCGTCTGCGTGAAATTTCTTGTTCCTCGACTCACCTCGTCGCATCGCATCGCCCGTCCGAGCTATTATTTCGTTTTCGCTTATCGTTCTGTCTGATTCTTTTTGTTTTGCTCGGCTCCTAGAGGCCCTAGGGTGATATTAAATAGCCTTTCTCAAGAATTGGGCTATCAAATGCAAAACGATTTTTTGAAATCCAACTGGTAGTTTCAGAGATTAGCGCGTTCAAACAAACAAACATACTTTTTAGCTTTAGATATTATTAGTATATATTAGTGTACATGAAAAAATGGTTCTTTATTGTTAGATAAAGTCCCATTAGTTTGCGAGCAACATACAAACAAACAACACAACTGGAAAATATAACTGGCGACATTATGTGTGTGTTCAGACGCCAGCACATCAAGCTACTAAAATCTGACAAATTTCTTTAATAGATTTTCAATTTTATCGCCAAAGCATTAAGGTTCAAGGTTGATTGGGAAAATTTGACAGTTTCGGGTAGCTTGACCTGCTAACGTCTGTATTATGGGGACAACTCAGCCTAACCTTGCAGGGTAACAGGCGTGATGTTACGCGTTTTCTTAGATTCCAACTTCAAATCCATGACATCACTGGTCATCAGTCTATTATTCTCTCACATAAAAACACGCTATAAAAAATTGAAGGTTTTATTTATTACCCTATCAGACAATTAATTGCGTCCATTTTCAAATACCACGAATATCAAAGTGAAAAGTGGAAAATATATCAACATCAGTGCAATGGTTACACTTTTAAATTACCCTTGCATATGAACTTGTTGCTCAAAATTGCACCTTATCACCTTGAGGTAAGGTTGAGAGTTGGGAGAGGAAAGGGGGTAGTATAAATCAACGTAGGTATGCTGACGCTTACAATTTAGTAATTTAACTGTCCACTTGATCTAGTCTCATTATCGATGTGGTGCAATGTATAGGCTGAAGCGACAGCGGTTTTGAGCCATTAGAACCTGGAGGAAACCGCTGTTGATATAAGAAATCAGAAAATAAAAGGGAAATTTGCCAAATTACTTAAGCTGTTCTTTCTCAAGAGTTTGTAAACCATGTTTCTTTATTTATTGCCTACTTTTTAAGGTTATTAAGTGGAAATTAAGTGTCCGCATTTGTAAATTGTTCTTTTTTACTGTTTATTCCGTTCCCACAGACAAACTGTGAAAACAGTTTTGTGGGGCATAGTTTATAAGCAAGATTTTTGTAAACTTACCTTTAATAAAGAAATAATATATATTTACCTTTCCTCTATACCGTGAGTATTTGTATATATATATATATGTTTATATATTTTTGTATTTATTTAAGTATACTTAAGTATTTATAATTTTTTTGCGTTATATGTGTAGGTATATTTAATATTTTTGTTTTAGACTTCACACATTCATATTTTTCTCTTCTTGTTCTCACACACTATTGTCTACATTTCTTTTTTTACTTCTCCTTTCGCAGGTCTGCTGGAAGAAATTTCTTAAGAAATAAGCAGTACCTTTGTACTCATATTATGTTTATGTCATATCAATATGTATTTTTTTGTGTGTACATAAATAATAAAATAAATAAATATTTATATATATATATATATATATAAATATAAAAAGAGAGCGGTGGTCGCCACATAGCGTCTGCAATTTACTATGTATTATAAAAACTGCTTCCTGCAACTTCGTTCGCGTGAAATTTCTTGTTCCCTTGACCCACCGCGTCGCATCGCATCGCCTGCCTGCGCTATCATCTCGTTTTCGCTTAGCGTTCTTTCTTGCTTGGCTCCTAAGGATCATAGCGTGAAGAAGTCTAGGCGTGAGCGCCTAGAAGAATAATTGGGCTATCAAAAGCAAAAAAAGTTTTCAAATACGATAACGACGGTAATTCCAGAGATTACATACAAACAAACAAACAATTTTTTCCTCTTTATAATATTAGTATAGATATTATAAGGTCACTTGAACGTTATTTTGTGAAAGTAACTTGGTGTGTTTTCCTTGTGAGCGTTTTTTGACAACGTAAAGTCAAACCCCGCTGTTATCATTTTCATGACAGCTGTCACTGCGTCCATTAGGAGGCGGCCACCGCTCTTCTAGGAAACCGTAGCTTGCGTGTTGCAGTTTTTTAAAATCATTGTTTCTCTGTGTTATCTAAATTCTGGGTCTGTCAGTAATTTTACTACAAAATATACATTCATATTTATACACAGGTACGTTTTACGTAAACGGCCATTATTCCACTACAGATGAGGCTCTACCATTCATTTGTTTTTATAACTTTCTTTGTAAGTGCTTATTTTATCCTAGCTTTTACCAAAACTAGCACAGTTAAATAAATAGCTTAGGATGGTACTAAGGATTCTATATATTTTAGGGTTTTATTCTTGGTGGTAGATAAATTACATTACGGACCACAATTTGTACCAATAAAAAATCAATCGCGATATCTCTTTCCCGAGTAAACTAAATATCAGTCTTTTTTTGTCCTACTGCAGGCCAAGGCCTCTTGTCATACAGAGAAGGCACAATTATTGATCACCACACTTGCTCAAGGCGGGTTAGTGATTTATACATAACATCAGCTACAGCCCGACATCACCCACTCCTGAATAGACATACTTTCTTATGCCAAGACCCACGATCCTGTGCCAGTCTCATCCAGGTTCTACCCGCATTAGGTACTGTAGTATGTGTATGTGTTATATTATGTTAAAATCATACAACGGTATATTCCCTGCGTTTATTTCAAGCAAACGTCTTTACATCACCGCGGGTATTTTATCACTCGTTCTTCCAAGCAAAAGCCTAATACAAACATTTGAAAGCTCCTTCTTTGCTTGATTGTTCGAATGCAACCAGAGTTATTTTATTGTCAGTCTGCGAAACATAAGGTCGACTTTTGCAGACAACTTTTATACAATGATACTCGTACATATCTTCTTGAGTACACATACCTAACAAATAACAGCTGTGTAAATCGCTAACGCTTATGAGATCGCCTACCTCTCCCCACTTGCACCTCCCCCAACATAAATTATTTACTGGAGCAAAGGAGTAAGTGATTAAAATAACGCTAAGGTCATTACCGATCCATATCCCCAGAGCATTGATTGTCACAATAATGGCGACAGTTTGTGGGGGAATACCCACCTGTCCTTATGCATTAACCTCCTTAGTAAGCGTGTAAAAAAGTAGCTAAGTTGGATTGGAGATACAACATATCATACATTGTATTTTATTTCAGATTCGAGAGGCTTCCAAGTCGAAATTGATACATTTTCGATTACCTGATTTGACTAATCCCCGATCGTAAATAGCGGTAGGAAGAATAGTGGTCGTCTTATGTTTTAAATTGTAAAAAAAATCGAATTTCGGATTTGTGTACAGTGTTTAGAGGACTCCTACGATGACATTGATTGATGTTCGATACGACACGAAAGCGTATCGAATGTTTGTGAATAACTAAGCTAATGTGAATGTTCAGTGAAATTTTGTAAATACATAGAAATGGTTCAAAAGTGAAGATCTTTTGTAGGTTATGAAACCCGTACGAAGAATTTATGAAGTGTTTAACTAGGTTGCTGTTTTAATTTTTTAAACGGTTTCAGGACTAGCAAAAATATGTTTTTTTTTTTATTTGTCTCTGCTTCACTCAAGCTTGGAAGCATTACTATAGATATTATGATCTGCATGGTTTGTGGCATGCAACCTTTTTGGTAATTATAAAATAATAGCATAACATCATACGATAAACGCCAATACGAATTGAGAAGGCAGAAGAACAGTAGGCGCCAGATTCGGCTGACAATCCAGGTGACAAGGAAAAAAGTACGTAGAACGATTTCTAGGAATAATTATCGAACATATACAACCAACCGTGGTTTAATTGCTCGTAAAGCTCTCCTAGAGTATAAATGTAGTTTCAAAGTATCTCCGAGTCAACATGTTTAAGAAAAGTCAGACTTATGACATATAAATGACATTGGAAATCGGTTCTAGTTAAAAAGTGATTTTGCCCTGTTTATTATTATTTATTTACCATTTATGAACACACATATGTAAACAGACAATGAAAAACAGAACAGAAAAAATATGTAGGTACAGAGGTGATGATTATTCATAAGAAATCTCTTCCAGCAAACCTGAGATAGGACAATAGATACAGAGATGTAGACAGCGTGTGATAGAGCAAAGGAGACAAAAAATAATACATATAATCAAAAAACAATTCACTTAAAAACTAAACCAAAATTACGAGAATATACTAACATACAAATACAAATAAACATACATATTTCTTCACACAGAAAAGGAAATCTTCTCAAAATACATAGCATAGAAAGAATCATCATTCTCCTCCCTTTATCTCAATTTATTTAACGTCGGCGCAGCATGTCTTTTTCTTCCATACTTCTATATTAGTCGTCATCTCGGTAGTCACTTCTTTTCTAACCATATCATCATTCACACAGTCCATCCATCATTTCTTTGGTATTCCCCTACTCATAAAGCCATCGACATTCATATTCAAAACTTTCCTCACGACATTTTCCTCATACCTCCGAATCAAATTAATAAAAAAAACATAGAACAATATAGGAGACAAAAATGATGACTCCATAAAAAGTCATCATCAACCTATTCTCATAAATCTCGACCACCATCTAAATACACCACCTGCCGTTCTGCCGACACCACAAATTGTAACGTCCATACAGAGAGGCATCTTCAATCTTGTTGCTCTTACTTTTATGGTGGAACTGTAGTGATTTACAAGGCTGGCTGGTGACTAGCGGTGGCCTGCGGTTTTGCCTGGGAACATAGTTCGTTTGAAAGGCTAGATCATTTTGAGGTGTGTGATCGGTGTAGCGTTGGAGGTTAATGGGAGCGGGAATAATTCTGAGCGAATTTTATCTTTGGCTGCAATTTTCCCTTAATTTTTTTTCATACATTGGAACGAAAATCGTTTTGTAATGTATAATAAAAAAATAAATGTATGTATCTAGTGTATTGTGTGTCATTTAGTCTGTGCTAAATAAATTTATTTTCTTTCTTTTATTAACGATGAATCGGTGATATTATTGACTTAATGATAAACGGTCATGAAACAGCTATATTGATGTAATTCCATTGTCATAATATTTGGTAATCACATAGTTTTATTGAATGAGGGAGGAAAACCAACCTTAGTAGCTATTACCTAGGACTCACTGAAACAGATGAAGTGACCCTCCTCTATACTGAATAAATTTTAAATAGCTTCCCAATATAAATCATCACCCTTCTACCTCTAAGCCAATTGATGTGGGGTTCACGACTCTATTAGCTATAATCTCAGTAGTGACATCCCTTTTCAGCCATAATTATTATCTTTTACACAATTCATTCATCTTTCTTTGATCTGATTTATTTTATTACTAGCTGTTGCTCAAGACTTCGTCTGCAATCCAGGATGAAAAGTAGCATATGTCCTTCTCCAGGTCATGGTCTACCTATATGCAAAATTTTATTGAAATCCGATCAGCCGTTTTAGCGTAAAAGCGTAACAAACAAACTTACTTTCGCATTTATAGTACTAGTTAGGATTTATGTACACACACTAAAATACATACAGATGCGACATATTAGTATTGAGTACCTACAAAAGTACTGCTCATTTCTTAAGAAATTTGTTCCAGCAGACCTGCGAAAGGTTAAATTAAACAGAAATGTAGACAATAAATAGTGTGTGAGAACAAGAAGAGAAGATTTTGGTATTCGCCTAGTCTTACAGCCGCCCTAAAATCAATCGATATCGAGCATAGTCTGACATCATAGTATAACCTTTTATAGAAACAAACAAACAGACAAAAATTAGCTATTATATCTTATCTAGGGATCTCCCGCAGACATTTTGAATTAACAGCTCCGAGGCGATTCAATTCGAATGAGATGTACTATTAATTCTAGTGCTCATTAGGTTTCACGCTTTAGCCGACACCAGTGTGGTCGGCAGGGAGGCTAGGTTATAGGCATTTCGCAGGACAAAGTTTCAATTTGTATTACATGACCAGCCTATAATGTTCCCACTGCTGGGACACAGACCTCCTCTCGGTGAGAGGGAGTGGACCGTAATCGACCACGCGGGCCCAGTGCGGGTTGGTAGAAGTCACATGTCTTCGAATTTTTGGTTCTAGGACATATTTAAGTTTCAATTTAAGTTTAAGGTTCAATTTGTAGGTATACCGGCTGTAAAATCCATGACGATTTTTCTAAAGGTTCTAATCGCAGTACACTAATTGCGTAACACACTTCCAATTTCAATCTGAATCATTTTGAAGGATATTGCTTATCTATTGCATCATATGTTGGAAAAATATGTCTGCTCAACAACGTAAATCACGCAATGAATATTGTTGAACTGTGAAAATGAAAGCCATTGCTACTGACTGTGTTACTCAATTTCCCCGTTGGAACTGAGCTTCTGGAAATCGAATGGGATTTACCGACTAACATGATAACTTATTCTTATATAAAAACGAAAAGAACATTACAAAAGACACGGAAAAAACCTCGTGAAAGTGTTACCTCCCGTATTTCAAACAACTATGTCATTTTGTCTCAGATTTTCCTCCTTCAACATGGTGTCTCCACATTTCGCCAGACACTCACTATGGTGTTATTAATTGCTATCGCCAACGCTATGGGGATTGATGGTTATCTCCCAACACCTTCGCGGTACGTTTTTATGGGAACCTATAGTTCTGACGCGGGAGATTTTTTTATTCTCCTATAATAACCAATATGGTGCTAATGTGGGAAATATGGCCTGAAAGGTTTTTGCCGAAGAAAATTATGAAAACAAACATTATATGACGTGACAGGAGAAACGGAAGTGGTAAAATCTAATTTCAAATTGGAAAGTGCATTGAATATTTTTTGACACCCACGGAAAACTTATTTTCCAATTTTATCAAATTTAAACTCATACAAAACTATTTTCAACAGATTTTCAATCCTGCTTACAACTTTCCGGGTCGGACAAAGTGTTATTAGTTTTTCCATCTGAAATTTCAGTAGCCCGGAAATTGGATTTGTGCCAATTTGCCCGCCCCGTTGCTCGCTTATTACATGGAACTTAAACATAACAAGCGAAATGTGTATGTGATGTTATGTTACCTTATGTTTCTCGCGGACAGAGACAAGTATGTTCTTACACGAAGTAGGTACCTAGGCAAATATGGCACAAGATCGTAATAACCAAAGAAGTTTGCTGAATATCCTACTAATATAAAACGTGAAAGTTGGTATGAATGGATGGATGTTTGTTACTCTTTCACGCAAAAGCTACTGAGCGGATTTGGATGAAATTTGGCACACAGATGTTTTATAACCAGGATTAACATATAAAATACTTTTTATCCCGATATTCCCACGGGATCGAAACTTATGCGGGTGAAACCGCGGGGCCCAGCTAATATTTTCATACAATTATGAAAACATGACATTTGCTAGACCTTCTTCATTAACTACCGAACCATAAAAAAATAAGTCTATATTTATCATTTCCATCAACTAACACAAAAAATACGACTTCATAACATCCGAGTACATTTTCATTTCTAGCTGACGCATTCATACAAACAGTACCTACACTAGAGAATCTTCGAATCACAATAGTGAAGAGCTAACTCCAGTATTCCACAAGTCCATGTGAAATTCCTTAGCCTAAATACATAAAGCTTCAGCGTACACTAGCAGTGCGAAACTAAGCGGTGCGCTGCGTCACATCTCGGCAGCCATTCAGTCGTCACTCAACATTCAGCTTAAGTTTTGTTAGTCGCCCAGGTTTGGGATAGAAAGCTTTTGCTATTTTTCCTAAATAAAAAAAACAATGTTTTATTGTTTATAGGTACAAAATATATTTTTAGCCTCTCCCACTGCTGGGCGTATACCTCCTCCAAGTCCTTCCAGGAACTCTTTTCCCGCGCCGCCGCCGCCTCAAACCGCCACCCCTTTGTCAGCCGACCTCAGCGGCGCCGCCCATCTTCAGGTACTTATTGTTTGTAAACTTTTGCCTAGGGGTCATTGTGCATGCAACTGATGACCAAAAATCCAAAATATACCTTCATATATTTAAGTATGTATAGGACAAAGTAAGATGGGCGACTGGACAACAGAAAATTGGGTACAACTTAGGTAAGTTTCAAATGTTAATAAATAGGGTATCTTGTGCAAGTTTTTAACATTTCAATTATAGAACAACCTAAGGAAACAATTTAAACCATAGCTGTAAATTGTCATAAATCTTAGATTATGATTAAATTTCATAGCTTAGTTATGAATCTAAACCCAAAAGCTTGCGTTATTGTATCGACATTGGGCACGCTTGGAGTATGTCCCATCTGCAACAAATCCATCGAAGTCAAACCTCTCTCGTCTCGGCGACTACGCAGCCTATTCAACGGGCGGTCGATAGCTATCTTCAATGGGCTATGTCCCGCAAACGTACGCACCGTCCCATTCGGTGGAGATCGGTATGTCCCGGGGAGGCGGAAGACTGGCTATGTAGGGCTGCTAGACTGGTTGAGATGGTGTGTCAGGTGCCTGCTTAGGGATTCTTTGATTTTGTCTAAGGTTGTTTGCAAACTCGAGTAGTTTTTCCGAATATTACTTCTCAGCATCATCTTTCATAAGGATCAATTCACTCTTGCTCTATTTCGTTTTGATCTTTAGTAAAATGCTGAAGTTTTATTTTAAGAAATAAACCACCACTTTTCTTCTGTTCTACAGAATTATTTCGTGGTATGGTCAGTTTGGCAGAAGAAAAGGGACGCACATAGCCAGCAATGGATGATTCCGCGCTGAAATGATAATGATGATGGTCAGCAGGATAAGAAGTATAGAATCTTTCTGAAATTACCATGGATCATGCTAGTTTCTCTTCCATCCGTTTACCAAGCATACTTTAGAATTTGTTGAAGTTTGCAGGCTCACTCCGAAGTCTTAATTTTTTTAAGGTTACAATGTGATGATCATCACCATCATCAATGTAATCTGTCTAGCCTATAACTTCATACTCTTTAGGGAACATCTACCCAAGCCCTGCAAAAGTGCCAGCCCTGTCCAAGAGTGACATGTTTATATTTTAGCTGATTGTATTAAAGGCCGTGTTCGGATGTTATCGCACTGTGATGTAACTGGGAATTCGCGGTGCGCTTTGACTGTTCCAGAGTTTTAGAGGGGCCAGTATTTTGGGATACGGTACGGGAATCTACGATACTGTTAGTTTTATTTTTCGACTGCTATATTTTAAACCCGTGTCTTTTCCTTAGGTTTGCGTAAAGCTATGGATTCCTATAAGAGAGGTGGCTGCCATGATGGCAGCGGGATTTGACTTTACGCTGTCAAAAAACGCTCTTTAGGGAAACACACCAACTTATTTGCAGAAATGACAGTGAAAACAGTGAAAACTGAACAGACAGCTGTGCTGCTGGGAAGTTTGTTGCGCCTCTTCTTCTTCCCAGCGATAGCACTAGGAAGTGGTGAAGGGCGGGCGTTTTTTTTTTTGTAATTTTGACGTTCGAAAAGCGCAGATTTTCAGCCTAATTTGAATAAATGACTTTTGATTTTGAAATAACGTTTCAGTGACGTCATTCGCCGGTAAATTGCAGACGCTATATAACGGCCACCGCTTTTCAAGAAAACTGTAGCTTAAGATTCCATATTGTAGTAAATGTAACTAGCAGTTTTTTTTTTTTTAATGTTATAAACTAGCGCTTGACTGCGATCCCGCCTGATGGAAAGCAGAGATGCAATCGTAGCAGTAAATAATGCACATCGAGTTTTTGTAAAAAGTTTTGCTATGTTGAGCGTTGTATGCTGCCACTGAAATACCAGTGAGACAGTCTCTTAAGCTCGGTGTGTCTCCAAGTTTTGTACTGCATTGATAGAATTAGAAATTCCTGAAGACGCTGAAAGGTACCTGTAAGGAATTGACTGGGTTATCATCACTTAAGCGGATGCAAAATTAGCACAGAAAAGCGAAGAGACATCACTTAGTAGAGGTTGGAATTCGGAAGTAAATAACTTCGAGCTGTTAAAGATTGAGAATAGCGATAGCTTCGTTTAACAAAAACCACAGGAAAAGCCGCCTGTTTTACATTCACAAATTGTAAAGTCCATCGTAAATTTCCCCATCAGTTCACAACCAAACCGACAGCCACCTAATAAACTGCGTTTACAACATACAACACAACATTATACGTTCCTTTCCCAATAAAGACAATACAAAAAAAAAACCAAACCAATAAAATAAACCAAGGAAATAGACTTATTTACAACAAAAATAAAATTCCGATCGGATCATAAAGTTCGTTTTAAATTTAGCCCTCGACACTTTACATGGGTCGTTTTCGCCAAACGACATGATGTTCGCGCCAAAAACAAACAGAATTATATATTAAACAGCCAATAACAATAAGTATACGAGAGATGTGGCTCTGAATCGTTTTATAACGTTTTAAACTTGGGAGCCGAAAGTTGTAAAAAAATTACGAATGGGGCTGTAAAAACGTTGATTGCATCTGCAAATGGGTACTATGTGTGTTATGGGAGATGAAAGGAAGAGATGTATGAATACTCGTAGCGTTTTTATTCGGAACTTCTGATTTTGTACAGCTACCGAATAATAATACATACATATATAAGCTCATGCCTCGTTCCCCTGGAGGTAGGCAGATACTTACTACAGAACGCCACTTGCTATATCATCCTTATATACTTCATTTCTTTCGTTTGGGTTCAACGCACGCCGGTTGCGAATACTACGCACCTGAACTTTCTGAAGAACCTCACAAATAAGGTGAAAATATAATAAGAATAATAATAATAAGGTTAGTACTCTCAGGGGTAGCACTTGGCTTTGGCCCGTGTTACCCTAAAAAACCGGCAGATCAGTGCCGAGATACAAAAATGTATACCACCAAATAATAATAATAGTTTATTTGCATGAAAAATGGTGTCATAATACAATTCATAGTACTTCGTATTTCGCCTACTAAATTCAGCATGCAATGGATGTGCCATGATTCATAGTTGTATTCATTAAAATTATGTAATAATGTGTGTGTGTGTGTGTATTGTGTAATAAAATAAAAAATTACAAATGTCAAAATAAGAATACAGACACATGCCTGTATTCTTATTTTGACATTTGTATTTTCTTATTTTAATAAAAAAAAGTATTGCTGTTCCATAATTTTGACCGCGTAAATATTGCACTTTTCTATGAGACAAGATTTTTTTTTTTGATAACCGACGAAAAATTTCGACACTATGGGGTCTAGTATCATGTGCCGAATCCATGGTTACAGTTTGCGCGTCGATGTCCCTGCCACCCTGTATAGTAGTCACATTTTCGACACAGCAGCAAGAATAAACTAGACTAGGTACCTATTTCCTGAAGTCATTACAAAATCTTACTTGACGGATCTAAAATCAAGAAAATCCTCACACTAAAACGGGTGCAGGGCTCTAACTCCATCAACGAAGATACGAGTGTCCGAAAGAATTTAGGTCAAAACTTCTGAATAAACACTACACCCGTTAAAAACTTTTTCGGACAGACAAAACCACATCGGGAGTAGAGACCACTGTCAAATCGTGGTATCATTCATTCTTAAGTCGGGCCCCGAACTAATTTTATGTCCGTAGCTGACAAGGAGTCGGTATCACTCGTAACTTCAGCAGAAACTACGGGCTTCGTGCTTAGGTAGTATACCTCCTGATTTATATAATTTATGCATTACGAATGTGCCTTTAACTGGTTAAATTGAAATTGATTATTGAAATAATTGATTTATTAATGGTTATACATCCGCGTAAAACATAATTGAAGTAAAAAATATTTTACGAGTAAAACTAATGAAAAATTGTATTTTAGTTTATTTGAATGAGAATGTTACTAAAATTATTTATAAGTGTTACTAACAATAATGTGAATAATTTGTGTTCGATTTAAATAAATAATTAAAAAAAAAAACTAAATCAAATTCTAAGATTTGGAAGTGGAAAATCTTTAAAATGTGCAACGATGCCATTTTTATTCGTGGAATAATATAAGCTTAAGAACCTTATCGAAGTTAAATTATGTTCTTTATTCCAAAATCATAATTATGTTGCTCAACCTTTAAGAACCAGTAATAACATGCTATGTTTAAAGATAACAACAATTCCAACAATTACCATAAATCCAACTATACACACATTTAATCAATATAAAATTACAAACTTAAACAATGCAATTATCATTTAACACTTAAATGTAGAACATAATTTTGTTAAATTTTTCGCTTAAAACAAACTTTTACACTATTAGCGTCAGATGATGTCGAGTATATTATAAAGATGTGTAATCCTGTCCTACGTTATTAAAAAATAAGGTTCAGAAGCTCCACAAAAATTCACAAACGAAGATAAACTGAAGTGTTCCAACTTATTTTTCTCATTCCATGTACGAATTCCATAATCTAATTCAATTGTTTCGCTTTCCTGGTAATAACTGCGAAAGCTTCAAATATTACAGAGAGTAAACTGATTTCAAAATATATATACACGGACTCTTTTTAGGGTTCCGTAGCCAAATGGCAACGGAACCCTTATGGATTCGTCATGTCTGTCTGTCTGTCTGTCTGTCTGTCTGTCTGTCCGTCCGTATGTCACAGCCGCTTTTTTCCGAAACTATAAGAGCTATACTGTTGAAACTTGGTAAGTAGATGTATTCTGTGAACCGCATTAAGATTTTCACACAAAACTAGAAAAAAAAACAATAAATTTTGGGGGTCCCCATACTTAGAACTGAAACTCAAAATTTTTTTTTTCTTCAAACCCATACGTGTGGGGTATCTATGGATAGGTCTTCAAAAATGATATTGAGGTTTCTAATATCATTTTTTTCTAAACTGAATAGTTTGCGCGAGAGACACTTCCAAAGTGGTAAAATGTGTGTCCCCCTCCCTGTAACTTCTAAAATAAGAGAATGATAAAACTAAAAAAAATATATGATGTACATTACCATATAAACTTCCACCGAAAATTGGTTTGAACGAGATCTAGTGAGTAGTTTTTTTTTAATACGTCATAAATCGTAACGTAACGGAACCCTTCATGGGCGAGTCCGACTCGCACTTGGCCGGTTTTTTTAATATAATCTGTCACCCTAATATTCTGCTTTTCGCGAAGCGAAGTAGGTAGAATCAGAAATATTCTTAGATATAAAGATCATTCTCGGTTTAAACTGGGTCTATGAAATATTGCACAGGACTTTCTAATACGAAAGATATTATTATTATTATTTTGCCGATGGAAAATTCCATCGGGCATACAGCTTGTTGCTCAATAAAGTACTACTTCTGAAAATTCATATTGCGAATCCAAATCAAAAGAATCAGTAACGAGTGTTCGATGTTAACGTCGATTTAAATCATGTTTCGATTATCTTTAAAACAAGGATCCTTGATGAGTCAGAAGCATTTAAAGGGTTGACTTTAAATTGGATTGCTCCTTTTTGGATTTTCGGGAAGTGTCCGTGATTTGTGGGTTAGTAAATTACTGATTTTAACACATGTGCAACATGCAATTAAGTCGTGTTTAATTTGTAGGTGTCCTTATTAATATTGGTAGTTCATGTGAGTTTATTAAGCGGGAAATTTTGTTTGCGTCATCAGATTTTTTAAGATATTTGTCAGTCAATTACTTCAGCACCTCCAGCTAGCTAACTACAAAACTGCTTCATCTGTTCTATTTTTACCGATCTCATTTAAAAGCTCAGTCAAGAATCATTCTAGAACAAAAGCGGGAACAGAAAGGCTTACTTATCTTTCAAATATGCGAAAAATTAGTATAAAAAGGCCGAGCCGACTCGATGGGTCCGACAAAAGTTATTGATATTGTACCCATCAAAATATACGCTTCATAACCATCGGTATCAAGATCATTTATATTTAAATCGCTAAAATTTAAATTCGCTCGATACCCTGCATATTTTATCACGATACATTCAAAATGAATTCTATACACGATATTTTTTTAAATTATCTTATTTCGGTGTGAGACTCAATTTCGTATATGTCAATTGAATCGATTATAAAATCGATACTAAATGTTCTCGATTTACATTATCTTACGGTTTTTAATTGTGTCCGTACATCTAAAATCGCAGTGGGTACGACTTTTATTTTGTTTCTTTTAAAATTGATTTGGTTTTTATGTGGTATATGTTGCGATTTTGTAATTTAATTTTAAATTGTTTGTTTAAATTAATTTTGTATTCAATTTGTTCGGCTTCGCGAATATTGTTTGTTATTTATAAAGACAATAAGTGCATACAATGTACAGGTTTGATGTTCATCTGTAATTTGTTGCCAAACTTTAAATTCCAAAAATAATTTTACAGGATATACTTAGGTACTCATAGTTAGGCTAGGTAGAACTTGATTTAGGTCATTAATAACTAACTAAAGTAATTATCATAGACAATAATTATTTCAATAACCTAGAGTAAAAAATGATGGGGGACTATACACTCCATTACCAATGCTTTTTTTAATATTCATAATATAATATTATGAAGTACAGACGCCAGCACATCAAGCTACTACAATCTGTCAAATTTCTTTAGTAGATTTTCAACTTTATCGCTCAAGCTTTAAGGTTCAAAGTTGATTGGAAAAAATTGACAGTTCCGGGTAGCTTGACCTGCTGGCGTCTGTACCTTAAGAAAAAACCAATACGATATTAAGTCGTTTTTAAAAAAATCAAATATATTTTGTTTTTCTTTTTGTTTGGAAACCATGGTTTTCAGGAAAAAAAGGAAATGTAATGGTGAACTATGCTAACGACCGTCAAAAGTATGAACTTTTGACGGTCATTGCCATAGTTAAGAATGATCAGTAAGCCAAAAACGACTCAAGTCTCTTGACTAAGTATCAATTTGGGGGACACTAAGTTCCATCGTCCTAAACAATAGCGAATCTTCTTCACCAAATCAGTATTATTCCAGACCAACCCACCATTAAATAGATCCAATTCTCAATACAAAAACACTTAAGTATAAAACGCAAAACAAACAAAGTACCGTCCACAAATAGAAACAAATCATTGTCCTCACATTATCTCTGACCATTCATGCCGCACCAAAGGAAACCAGAAAACAATGTTCATTAAACGAATACCAAAGTAAGAGTCCGCTCAAATAATTGCTGCCTACATTTAGACGCGCATATCCAATTCAATAGGAACAATTTGTCGGTCCACCCTTTGGTAGTCTGCTTTAGAAATTCAGACATTTCCAAAGGTCCGCACGGAGAGTTCTGATACCTCGTTAGTTATCTTGCGTTGCCACTAAATAATTGTAGCAGAACAACTCTAAGATAAACCTACAAATAAATTTGAACTTAATCTTGAAGAGGATAGAGCTGAAATTCGAGTGGGAGATGAACACGACGAAGAGTCTGCTTTTAATAAAATTTCTAACTTAGCAGTTGGTGATAGAATTGAAAATGAATCCAGCGGCTTGATTTTTTATAAAATAAATCCTGTGTTCAATACTAAGACTTAAACAGATAACAATAAAGCTCTAAATGAAATAGGTTAAGTAATAGAGGTTGTTTTTGATACTCAGCGCGGTACGGAAGCTAGAGTAATTTAACTGTCTACAGTCTTTATTTACTAGTATTGAGTGATATATTTACAGACAAATGTGATGTTTCAAACAGCAGTTCTGTTGTGAAAGATATTTCTGAACTGTTTTCGCGTTAAATACGTCGACAGGTGTCTTGTAAGTTGAATTATCCTTTCGTTCAGATCCTTAGGACGTGGAAAAAGACTAAAAACAATAAATGATGTTATAGCAACATTCTTCAGTAAAGACTCTTTTATCTAAAAATATCTAAAGAAAAATATAGGAAGGATAGATACTTGAGGCATGTTTAACATCTGCATTGTCGATGATATTTCCATGCATGATGATAATATGAATATATTTTAAAAGTGATTTTTTTTCTGCCTTATATTCTTCTCATATTACTTTCCTTTTCTCAAAAAATATATAAGTGGTTTGTACAAATACCTCAATGTATGATCAACAAAAATCAAGCAGCATTTTAGTCATCAAAATAATCAGCCATCCGAGTTTACTGATTGATATTGATTAACCGATGGAACATAACATCCACATTCAGACAGCAAAAGTCGTTCAATCGATTATAATATGGACTGTGGGAAAAATAAACATAGGTAGGTAATATCCCGCTATGTTATTTGTTGCTTTCAATTTGGGTCTCATTGCACCCGTTCGTGTTCAATGATCTGGACACGTCTTTAATTGATTTAGAAGACATGACAATCCAATTTTGTGTGTTTGGTAGTCCAATATTAAAACTAAATTTAGGTGAGACGGAGGTGTAAATTTTACCATTGTTAGTAAGATGATTTATGTAAAGACTGTGGTGAAAATATTATATAATCTACCTTATTTAAATTAGACCATACAAAACTGTTCGGAATATATAACAATATCTGTTTTTGTTCATGTTTAATACCAAAAATAAACCTTAAAAATTGATTGATTTCGAACACATTTTGATTGAACTGCTTGAAGTATTTAAAGGAAGTTTTAAAGCTTGTATTGTAACATTCAAGCAAATAGAGCACCTATTTAAAATAACAGAACGAATAGCAATAAACGTTAAAAACGACGATGGTGATAATTTCAAACTAGACCCATTTAGATTCCCTTGCACAACTCTACACGTAGATACTGACAGTTTTTCTAACAGGCAAGAAGCCGGTACCAACAAATGAATGGATCGGTATATTTCAAACACAGAAAAATGGCTCACACACAACAAAAATTAAACTTTAAATCATATTACTAGAAACCTTGAAAGTAATAAATTGTAATCAATACTACAGACGTTAATGACACCAATTAAATAATCGTAAAAAAAAAAACGATACTTATCTGTTATATCCAACGTTTATTTATTACTCGATTGCATGTTCTAGTATCGAGTTATTTATCGATTCCATATTAGCTTCTCAATAAGCATACAAATATATACCCGAAGGGAAATTCAAGATCATTTTTAATGATATTTTGAAAGTCCACGTCAGATTAAAAGGAATTATTGGTGTGTATTTAATGAGATTATTTATCGGATTATTTAAATTAGATACGTAGTTGGTTTAACTTGGATAATAGTGTCGCAATTTGAAATTATGATCGAGTTGGAATACAAGCTATTTTTTTCGAGCCCGTTATGGGAAATATATGGAAGCCGATTTATAAGACCACCACTATTTTAGTCGTCTACCTTATTTATTGCCTTAGATAGATATCACCTGGATGGACTTAAACAAAAAAAAAATTAAACTATTAGTCCACCCTGATCATAAAAGTAAACTTTATGATCTTAGAAGGAACAGAGCTGGAGAATATAGGCAATGAAAAACTATATATATTATAACCGAAGATTTCTACAACAAATTTTAACCACGTGCCAATCTCCCAAAACAACTCGTCTTCCAAGATACCATAAGCTTTCCAGAAACTACTTTTCACCATTAATGTAAACGTCAAACAATTGCCACTAAAAACATTAAAGTCTTTAATAAGCACGACATTCTCCTCGCAAGCTTTCTTCAACATTGTTACCAGTTTCTTGAATTTCAAAGACGACGTGAGATATGAATTAAATGGACAGATATCGGGCGAAGATCTCATCGTAATGGGTCCCTATATCTTTTTAATTGGAAACCTTTTTTGCCTGGACACATATCTTGTGGGGAAGCGTGGTGAGAAAAATACATGCCTTTATGTACACCATTCATCTTGGTGAGTGAGGTGTGGGCTAAGGAAAAAGCTTTGGGTGGCATTGAGGCGATAGGATTTGTAGAAAAGGAATTCGATGGGAATGTTGATGCTGTTAATATATAGATGTAGAAGATAATAAATAAATGGCAAGGCTATGGGATAAAGCGATCGTAAAATTAAAGAAAATATGTATTGAAAATAATGCAAAAATATATAAATTATATTGAATATAATGTATATACTCTTTACATCAGCATTATCATCATAACATTTCAAATTATAATTTAAATAAATTGATAAATATCAATGGATAAGCAGAAATGAACAACTGTTGTAAAGTTTGAGTTACCTATCTTTTGTAAACTATAAGTTTTACAGAGCGTTTGGATGTATTCATTTTATTTATCAGCAGAACAAAGTAAGCTTAGGAAAGCATTTTTTTCTTTACATGTTCATAATCCGTAACAGATTTTATACTTTAGTAGTCGCTTTTGATAGTGAAATCTTATGGCTTGACTATCTTAAATCGTACTAACATGATTTAGCATTTTTTTTCTGCGCTATTGGATGATTTGCTTTCACCCTGCTTTCCATTATCAAACCGCCCCGCTCATTCTTCTAAGTTGACCCGCCCCCATCTGAAGCAGCGTAAGATATTAGTAAGTCCCAAGTGTCGATATTACCGTTTCTATACAAAATGGTGTGAGATTCCTAGGCGGTCGTTCAATATAAACTATTGCGATTTGTTCAGCTATTTGTAAGCTTCGCAGCCACCATATAAATGGTCACATGTGGCTTCAACTTGTTCGTTATCAACCTGTTCTTATAATGTTTCCTTTTGTTTATGTTTCCGCTGAAGTTTTTGTTGTTAATTGGCGTATTAGCGCTGTATTGTGTTTAATTGATTATGATGAACTATTATGTTGTTAGGTTGACGCTTGCTTTTTGTTACTAATTTGAACTTTAATTTATCTTTTTTAGCGTCTTGCCTTTTATAGTTACTTTGATATGGTTCGATTCTCCTTATCTTGTTCTCTTAATCGTTATAAGCTAGTGATTCACACTAAGCGATAACTGCATTCACTACAAAACGAGTTGGTATGTAGATCCTGTCTTTGACGTCTTAAGAAGCAACTTCAAATAGTTTTTTTAGCAGAGGATTACTCAATAAATAAATACCATTTACGTTGAAGCTGAGTTAAATATCATAATATCAAAGCATAATACAGATGAACATAATTTCGTAATCCCGAATAAAGCTGTTACTGTTACATTGATTAGTTAGTTAGTAATTTATTTAAAAAATGCAATCCAATTTAAAGACAACCGGAAGCCATTAAAAAAAACGACTTCATTCATATTAAAAAAAAATATTCCAAAAAGTATCGACCTTCTAAATCCGCCTTTTTAACAATCCCAATGACACAATAATTTACTCCACCACTATGACACAACCTTAATCAAAAACCAAAGCAATCTCGAAGCCGGTTTTATAGTTCCAATTAAAAGGGAATAAACTGGCACCTCCCATGTTGATATCAATAATATTCAATAAGCAAAGCCGTGAGAGATCCATTTGTATTTGTTCCTACCGCTGCGAATGTGGCAGAGAATAAATACGGTGGAGAAGGGACACATAATTCTCTACTGTAATTAGATTATTTTCATGAAGCCTGTGTACATGAACACCGTTCTTGACAGAGCGACCGTTCGTGACTTGACAGAGCATGGCAGTTAAGAATATGTCATGCTCACTTAAATGTCTCACTGGTGGTGGCGCGTGTGTTGGATCATTCGGTTCCCTACGAAATGGTTGAGCTGGATGGTGCTGATCCACGCGTCATGTTCGTGAACGGGCGCCGTCGGTGGAGACTGGTCATCTCTTAACTGCAAGGGCTTATTTTGAATTTTATATTTTAAATTGTTTCGTTTTTTACATTGTTCTCACATATAGAAGCAATAAGAATAATGTACCCAGGATTTTGTAATAATATCTTAATTTAAAAGAGTGTCCGTTTAGTTTCTTGCCCGTTTTTCTCCACAGAGATCTACGTTTTGGAATGGGCAACTAGCTTCAACTTTCTGACTAACTGACCGACAATTTAATTTTGACAATTCAAAAGTGCCTGAAATGGTTTAATTGAAATAAATGATTTGAGTTTGAGTTCATTATACATAGATTGTAAAAATATTTCTATGGCACGATGTCAAAAATGAAGAAAACAATATAATGTCTCTTTGGAAAGAAGAATATATCTTTTGTTTTTTTTTATACACTAATAGAGATAGAAGTTAGAGGGAGGCCTGTGTCCAGCAGTGGACGTCTCTCGTCTGAAATGATGACGATGATGAGAGATCAAAGTGAGCATGCCATTTCGTGCTGGTCCGGAAATTATATCATTAGATTGTATCGTGAGCCTTGGCTGGATGCAAGGTCAGTCAGAGCAGAACTGGTAGATATGGCGATTTTTGGGGCAGGCTTATGTATAACTATGACTGCTGACCTGGTGATGATGATGATGAGCATAGCTAATAGCAATAGCATGGGCTGATGAACCAGAATATTAACTCTAGTGATGATGTCAAGAAAGATAAAGGCCTCATTTATTTTAAAATATTGTTATTATAGTTATATGAGTAGGTACTCCATGATGTGTGCTGGTGGGTTTAAAAGAACATATGGAACTTTATATGGATTTTTTAATAAAATTATGGTCTTGCTACGTAAACCTTTAAATTATTCTGACTATCTTAGCGAAGTGTTCAACGAGTATTGTGTCACATAATAGCCCATAGTGCTGCACTTTATGGTAATTGAGAATCATAGTAACGCGTTAATCTTTGCGTGCCATCCTTGGACAAGAAAGGACCCATTTCTTATGGAGAAATGTAAATTAATGGTTATGTTACATTAATTTGTTCTTCTTCAAGCATTCTTTATACTGGATGGCAGGGACATCGAGGCGCAAACTGTAACCATGATCTCAGCACATGATTCTAGATCCCCCTAATGGAGAATTTTTCGTTAGTTATCAATAAAAAAATCTGCTGTTTCTCGAAAAAGGGCAATACCAATAGTAAAAATGCACGGAACAGCTGTGTTTCTGAAGAAAAATTTAAACGCAGTGTGTTCTAATATTATGTACTGAATTCATGGTAACAGAGGTTGCGCGTCGATCTAAATCAAAAATCAAGTCATTTATTCAAATTAGGCTGAGAGAGATGTCCTTGCCACCCTACATATAGAATGGGAATATGAAATTCCTATTCCCATTCTATATGTAGCGTGGCAAATGTATTGATAAATTGACTCATAAATATTTATGGCTTTTCTCACCAACTTTTATTAAGTTGCACTCATCATAATTAATTTTAATGTAGCAACAAACTTAATTTTAATGTGACCAAATCCTCGGTGATGTCTTTCATTCGAGCCCGGACTTCTTTGTATTATCAACACAAGGTAGAGGATGCGCCGATGCAACGTGTGTCCCAGGTACGAGACTTAGGGGTAATCTTCACTCAGGATCTAACCTTCCGTGACCATATCAATAAGATATTATGTAAGAAGGCATACAGAAACCTAGGTTTCGTCCTCAGGCAGGCTCAGAGTTTGAAACTTCCAGCCTAATCAGAGATCTTCATATTCTATTACTAACTTCTGCCCGCGATTTCATTCGCGTGTTTTAACATGTTCTATGGCACTCAGCAAAAGTGTAGCTTTCTATCAATGAAAGAATTTTTTAAATCGGATTGGTAGTTCTGAAGATTACCCCCCATATACAAACTCACAAATTTTACCTCTTTATAATATTAAATATATGTCGGAGATGGTATGTCTGTCTCTCGTTAGCATCAGGCATATTTTAATTACTGTGGGCGTACTATGGGTAGTGTTGGTTAACACAATAGAAAAACGGTTTGCACTTCAAATCAGATTATAATTTACGAACAAGTTAGTCACACTGGCAGATCACACACACACAACTCAACGATACGGAACGCTGACAGTTTCTGAGCACATGTTGTTCGTACGATGTCCAATGTTTCGATGATCTCGAGAGCTTTGCTCACACCGTTCTTGTAGCAGCTGTTGCTCTCATCCCACCACGAACTCAGGCTAGACTCTGTCCAGCGCCACGAGATGGCGCTGGCGTTCCGAATAGTCAAACAAATGACGCCGACATATAGATTATACCTATTTGCACGTCTGTGTATTTGTTCAAATGATTGCGTATTACTACTGTGGCTGGGAATCAAATATCCAGCGGGGCCAATAAATTTACAGAGAGCAATCGCTTCTGCTATTAGCTATATGAGATATTTGTTGTTTGCCAATTACACAGTAGGTAGTCGATTAGATATATTACAAAAGATTCCGCGAATGTCGGAAAGAATAATACCAGTCTACCTAAAAACATCAAGGTGATATAGATATACAATTTGACTATTGTCATTACAGTACCAAATTATTTTACATATAAATTTATTGCATGTAAAAATATGTTTTTTTTTTTTCATGAAGAGAGCGTAGTCACAATACATACTATTATGGTTTTAAAATAAATGAATACTTTTTATTGAATTTCCTGACCTCTAAGACCAATTCCAGTAACTAAAAACATTCAAAATCTAGTCACAATCTCATCTCAGATTAAGATTAGAATCCGAACTTTCATAAAAATACTTGCATTGTGATCTAGTAGAACTGGATTCTAGAACTAGGTTCTGATCTAGTTAAACTATGCAATGTGTGTATAGTCTGAAATATTGTGCGAGGGCATTAAAATTATACAACGTTATATTTACTGTGTGTGTGTTTATTTCAAGCGAACGTGTTTACATGAACGCGTTTATATCATCTCTGGATTTTAAAAAATAAAAAAAAAACAAATAATATGTGCCGTTCGCGGAAGTGCCGTTCAAACCTGTGCTCGGAAGTGCCGTTCAAACCTCATGCAAACATGTGAAAGCTCATTCTAAATTCGCTTGACTGTTCGAATTCCACCAGAGTTATTGTACTGCCAGCCTGCACTACTTAAGGTCGACTTTTGCAGACAACCTTAATTGAACCAGCCCGTTTAGTGTACTTTAGCTATTTTCATAGTGTAATGTCGTACGGTATTCTATTGTGGGGTAATGCCGCTGATATTCAGACTATCTTTGTTTTGCAGAAGCGAGCTGTTCGATCAATTTATAAATTAAGTCCGAGACACTCACTCAGAGATAAATTTAAAGAGATTAATGTTATGACTGTGGCTTCTCAATATATTTATGAAAATCTTTTATATGCCCATAAAAATATAAAATTGTTTAAAAAATACAGTGATATCCATGATATAAATACTAGGAACAAACACAAATTTGTTGTACCTACAACAAGGCTCAAGAAAATAGGTGGCTCGTTCAGATGCCAATGTATACGCTTTTATAATAAAGTTCCAAGCCCCGTTCAAGATCTAAGCCTTAATAAATTCAAATCATTCATTAAACGTAAGTTGTGCCAGAAAGCCTTTTATACCGTTAAGGATTATATCGAGGACAAAAAGGCTTGGGATTGAGCTGCTTCCAATTTTTTTTACATATTGAATGTTTTTTTTGCTCTATTTTGTTGTTGTTTTTTTTTTATATACACTGACATTAATGAATTTTACATATTACATTTGCATTAGCATTAGCATTTACATTTGCTTACTTTGTTAAGTATTCTATTATTTTAATTATTGTGAATGTGAAGACTACGCGGGTCATTTTATTTATATTATTTTTCTCTTTGTTCTCTTAGTTTTTGTCATGGTCTGGCAGTTTGAGTAATTAATGTGGCCTACCCAAATGTCCTTTCTTTGGTATTGTTCGTCGAATCGTTGAGCTCCTTAAGTTTTGAGTTGAGCTGCACAATTTCTGACAAATGCGTGCACTGACTGGACAGGTCCTCTCAATCTGTGTGGTTCTTTCCTCAAAAGACCATCTCAGACATCGACCTACATGGTCTTCATATGATCTGACCAAGATTATGTCTGGACTTTAAAAGAGACTGTGACGTCTGAGTTTGTTTCGGCCTTTCTTCTCAGACTAGTCAGATAGGAAACGCCGACCTCATCTAGTTTTAAAATATGATTGACGTGTAAAAGTGTTTGTACAAACCTACTTACAAAATAAAATCATTTATCATTTATGAACTTTGATACTCATTTCATTCTATCTGTAGATAATTGGATTACTTCGTCTCTACCAACCCGCACTGGGCCCGCGTGGTGGATTACGGCCCACTCTCACTGAGAGAGGGCCTCTGTCCCAGCAGTGGGAACAATATGTATTTAGGCTGATAATTGACTACTCCGTTACCATCGCACTCGTAAAGCTATAGGTAAATAAACTAGTTTGGGGTATAGCTGAGCGACTTTAAAACCTAGAAAAGACATACATTTACATACGTACGTAAACCAAACTCAAAGAATTCACTTACAACCCAGCTGGACATTAAAAAACACCTCATTAATATTACTAGAGCCCCATGTAGGAAGGTTAGCATATCTTGCAAGAGCACCAGCATACGATCATAAATTGAAATCTGATATTGACATAAATAAGGGGATTCCATACGTGACGACGGACGACGTCGCATGTGTGATATTATCGTCGCAGCTATCCGAGCCCTTATTTATTAGTGTTGATATTAATTGCAAATATGTTCACGATAGTTTTATGTCCAGTCGACGAAAGAGATAGGTATGCAGGAAGCCATGGGATTGGGTGCAAACGTCATTTGTTAAACAGTTCATTCATCAATTCTCCCATAAGACGTACAGTTGCTGAAACAATACCTAAGGACCAATTCCCTTTATTAAAAACGTTCAACATCTAGTCAAAAACCTATTCAGTGACAATCAATTTCAAAACTGTATGAAAATTAGAAGTGTTTTTGACAGACTGAGACTCAGATTAGAATGCAAACATTCTTATCAATAAGAGAATTGCCCCTCAGCTCATCTATTTGTTAAGAGTCGCTTGCAACCATTGGCAATAGCAACCCGTAGACTTCGCCAAGTCATCTACCAAACTTGTGGGGCGGTTAATCCTTTTATTCCGCTTTCCATTTCGCCCCTGTGGCGATCCTACAGTCTATATGGCATGCCTACGAGTATTTGCTGCCTTAAAGCTGAAAGGTTATAACAGACGCAATGGCTGTGAATATTGCCCGCGCAATGCAAGTTTATTTCTTACCTACATACAAATCTCTTTTGTCGACTGTACTTACATGCAAGTTGGCTCCAAACATATGTTGGTGTTGAATATGGATGTTATCAAGGTCTAGGTTTAAGGTTGGTTTGTTTATGTTGTTACGTGTGTTGATATGGATGTGGATGACGTTTAACTGTGGATGTTGCTTATCGTGTTAGCACTGTACAGTTTTTTTGTGACTTATGTCAAGTAATGATATATTGTAGATATAAAAGTAGCCCAGCTAAGGTACCATATAATGGTCGCCGGCCCAGTGTATAGCAGTGACCAGTTGTTATCCCACAATTCACACAGCGATCCATAGTTTGAACAATATCCAATCCACAGGCCGGCGGTAAAATCCAAAATAACAATTCCAAGTCAAACGTATCAGCAATCTTCGGTGTCCAGTGTGAAAGCAAGGGTCGTACAAGGTAGGCAGGGTCGGAATCCGTAAAATACAAAGCAGTGGTCGTGAAAAATGAAGAATAATCGGGAAGTATCGTCAGCTGTCATGCCAGAGACATATGTAAATAGACTAAAATAGAAGAATGTTTTTTGTTTAATTTTTAACGATATGAAATCGTTAATCATTACTATTGGTTTTTCAGTAATTAATTGACATTTTATTTATTAATATGACTGTAATTATATGCACTATATTGCATATAATTATACCTGTATAGTTATAGTGAATTATTAAATTCACTATATATACTTATATGCAATATAGTACTTTGAGTTAATTATTTAGTGAAGAGGTTTTATTTTCGTAACTGTGTAATCGATTACTCAATCGATAATCTCACAAAAGCTATCTTTGTCATATTTCTCCGCTTCCAGATTGAGAATTGAGGTGATTTCTCATATTCTAAGATAAAAAAATATGACTAATTTTTTAGACCATATCTCAACTTATTACATTTGGGCCCACCGTTTTCCATCTCCTAGTAGAGAGTAATGAGTAATTAGCTAGTTTGTATTTAAAGAGTAATCTTTGAAATGACTGATCCGATTCCGAAAATTCTTTCACAATGGGAAACTACAGTATTGCCGAGTGTCATGGGATATATTTTAAGTTAAAACAGCATATTGAACGCGGACAGAAGCTAGCTTTAATAATAAAACCACCCAGTTTCCGACGCAGTCTAACATTCTTAGACCATTCCGTGCTCATAGCATATAAACATTTGTCACTGTTACTAACAATGGTCTTAAGTTAAACTGGACATACTTTGAGTCGCATCTGAGTGTACAATAATTTGAATGAACGGACTGAGATAGTGGTGAAATATGGCTTAGAAATCGTCTGGGATTGTTTTAATAATAATGCTTAGAATATAATTAATCTTTAATTCAGATTTAAGGAATTTTAATCAAACTTTGAAATATATTGATTCGATTTCTTGATCATAAAATTCAATAAATGGCAAAGCTCTTAGAATTTTTCTTTAAATCAAAATGTATTTTTTCACTTAGTTATGAGCACAACTGTCACTAATGAGATACTGAGCCCCTAGTTGCAATTGAAAAAAGGATGAATTGATTTAATTTTTGTTTTTAATTTTACACTTCCAACCTCTATGTAGACGGCCTCAACATAGTTCGGAAAAGACTAATCAGATTATGGTGACCGCCTCTATGTAGTTCTGACACTTTCCATCATCATAAGACAAAAAAACAAAAGACTTCCGACAACCATGAAAACTGGCAACACAAGCAGTTAACCCAATAAATATCCGTCAAAAATATAATTGCGTTTAAAAAAGAGAATTTCGCTTTTAGCTTTAAAGTAAAAAGTTTTAATCAAAACATTCGGACGGCACCTTAAGGGGATAATTGTAGTCAAATTGGCCGATGGTTTAACGAGGTAGGAGAGGACACTTTTTATTGCTCATCTTCCTTATGGCCTTCTATCACACCGTACATTAACATCGTGTTAATGTTCGTGGCTAAAATTGGCATTTTCTAATAGATTTTTGCGGAAGCGACAGTGGGATGGAAACCTTTGTCGGCTAGACTGCTGGTGGAGTTAATAATTGGCTTCTGCACTACGCGGACTCTGTAAAGTTCTTGATAACAATTATTTCAGTCTTGTAGGTCTTAGGACTGAGATTACTAGCACTTGCGATGAAATTAATTAAGAAACTTGTTTTGTAGGTTTGTGGATATTTAGAAAAGCTGACATCATTATTATTTCATTTTTTTGCTGGCGAGAAAATGATTCAATACATTTGGGCTTAGCTTTGGCCCGTCCCAACACAAATATAATGATATGCAGGCAATAATTTATCTTTCACTGAAATTTATTGTTCCTCTGATCCACCGCGTCGCATCGCATCGCTTGCCTGCGCCATTTCTTCGTATTCGCTTAGCGTTCTTTCTGATTCTTTTTAGTTTTGCTCGGATCCTAAGTACTTGATGCTAAATATAAATAGCCTTCCTCAAGAATCGGGCTATCAAATGCAAAAATAATTTCAACGATCAAATCCAACCGGTAGTTCCAGAGATTAGCGCGTTCAAACAAACAAACTCTTCAGCTTTATTATTAGTATAGATTTCGATAAATTTTTTGTTACGCGTCTGTGTTAACGGCAGCCATTTATAATTCTCGCCTTCACATTTTTGTAGGTGTCAAAGTATGCAAAATATGTCGATTCTCATTACAGTATCATGATTGTGGTGTGCTTATTATCTTATTTAACGATAATAAGGTTATTATTTATTATGTGCACGTAGATTTTCAACGAACAAGCTACTCGTACGTAGGGAAAATCAATCGTGTTGTTTTGTGGTTACCTACCTACGGTTGGTTTTGTTAAGTTGCTAATTTTATTAACCGACTTCAAAAAAGGAGGAGGTTCTCAATTCCACGGTGTTTTTTTTTTTGTGTGTGTTTGTTACGCCTTTACTCCGCCAATTGTGGACCGATTTTCAAAATTCTTTTTTTATTCGAAAGGAGATACTTCTGAAGTGGTCCCATAGAAATTTCATCAAAACGGTTCAGTAGTTGGGTTTTTAAACCAAAATTACTGTTAAAAATTACAACTTAAAAGTGAAAAATAAAAACTTTTTTGCAAAAAAAAAAAAACAACCGACTTCCAAAAACGACGCTACAAAGTGAAAAATAACTTTAATTTCGGAAGTCGGTGGCAAATAACGAAAATGCGAACTCAACGACACGACCGATCGACCTGTGCGGCTGTTATTATTTAGCCACGAGCCCCTCCCCTCCCCAGCCAGGCAACAATATAAGCCCCCTAAAATCTACTTCTACATAATGTGGGGTAAAGTTAATTAATAGTGAAACAAAAAATCCTGTTCATAAAATGTGGAACACTTTTTCGATAATGAGTTTGAAGCATCATAAAATTTAACCTTTAAAAAGCAAAGACATCGATTTTCACTAAATTATAACACACAAAAAAAGCAACATCGAAATTACACTCGCAGTAATTTCTTGGTAATCCAAAGTTATAATACGCACATTCGCAATGGCGTCTCTTACCGGAACGTAATGTGTGTAATGAAGGATTGCACGTCCAAAATTGTATGTTAAAATAATAAATTTCCCGCGAAGTATCAGGTCTGGTACGATTATGACACTTAATTGAAAAATTCGGTTATCGGGATCTGTTTTAAGTGCTTTCGTAGAAAAGCCCGCGCGCTCGCAGGGTTGACGTTTTGAGTTTTTAAATTTTTCGGAGCAAAGGACGTGTGGTGTACAACCTACTTGTTACTAGGTATGTATTGTATAGTGTTGCCAGTTTAAAATGTTTTTTATTCAAGTCCTTATTACCTAAAAAAATAATTCAAATGCTACATAATATTGTTTATGAATTACTTTTAGTATTTCCAGTTTCATTAATTGCTATGAACACAAATTGAAATCTTTTTTACATAAATTCATAACCAAAAAATCTCCCGTTTAAAAGTGCATGAAATTATGAAATGTTTATTTAAACTCATCATCAATCTGACAATAAATTCACAAAATGGCCGCCGGCCAGCCCTATCAAGTAACCATCCTGTCTAAGTAATGGCCCTCGAATACCCCCTTTTAGTGGTCAGTGTAAACAAGAAAATTGATTTTGAAAGAACCTACGTGAGTTAATACAGCCTTACAACTTCACGGAAACATTTATTTCAGTTAAGACCGTAGGCTGTACGAGTTGATTCCTTGGGACAGTAGGGTTGCAATTAAAAAAATACGCCTTGAAATACCGCCATGTTTTACGAAAATGAATGTTTAAATTCGCGGTTAAAATTTCGAAGAATTTTTTTGTTGATAGTAAAATTGGTGATATGATGATGATGATATGGTGATTTTAAAATGGCGTTCCGTTTTCGATTTGTTATGTCTGTCTTTGTATTTAACAAAAAACCTGTGTAATGCTGCTAACATAGACATTATACAGAGTGGCGATTAGGTTATCACATTAAATAGTACCTACAGCGGTTAGTACAAGTTTTTGTCAGACTGTTAAAGTAATATATATTATATATTATTTTTTATGAAAAATTGAAATCTGTATTTTTCACAAAATTAATAGCACCTAAGCTAACCTAACACTTGTTGGGCGATTAACAGTTCCAACACAAACTTTATGGTATTGTTACTAAATAATCACAAATTTTTAGTTTTCATTATTTTATTTGTGTAATATAGAATACGTGGTTTCAATTAATGCGATAACCTACTCGCAACACTGTATATGTCAACGTTATTATTTATGTCAAATTCAATTCATTTAACATGATTTCCCTCCCGTCTCACCTCAAGCTAAATTGGGCACAAAATCAAAACAATTTTACTGGTCTTGCCGGTAGGAACCTACATATATATGAAGGTATGGTTACACAATAACATAAAGGTATCGATATATATCAGTTATATAAATGAGATCGATATTTTAATCGGAACCAACTCGACAGGCAATTTTGTAAGTCGATTTTAGGGCTCACCGTTTTCGATGTTCTGATTGCGATACTGGAATAAACATAATTTATTTTCGTTCGATAGGTAGGTAAGTATTTTATAAATGGTATCGTAGAAATAGTTTTCCTATATTTTGATTAGTAATGTTTATATATGCTGATAGTTACTTTATAACTACACTTAATAGTTGTTCTTCCTCCCCAGTCTATTCTCCCTTTGTGCTTTATTCATTAATGTATTTGCTCATTAAACTGAGCTATTGAGATGTATTATAACTGAAAGTGATTCTAATTAAGGTATTAAAACTTCCTCATAAAGTAAAATAATTTTTAGACAGATTTTTGTGTTATAGCTTTCCTGAGACTTATTTATAATGTGTTGTTATAGGTACTTGCAACAATGTCGCGTAATGCTTATGAATAAGGGCTTCGATGGAGACTCATAAGCCTGGAACTAAAACCTGAGTAAAACCTCAGTAAATAATTACTATTGTAGAAGTAAGACCATGAACCATACAAAAGAAATTCCTTTAATTTTATTATATTCTTTTAGTTGTAACTAATCTCCCAATCAGAACCACCCATTCACACACAACGACCGATTAATCTATAAAACTTAATAAATCGCGTTTAATCGCATGATACGAATCGCAACGCCTCATATTAACGCGCAGGACCACCGGCAGTGGCGGACTAAAATATTAAAATGACAAATGAAGAATCGTTGGGCAATTATTGGCTGTTATATTTTTTTTAAATTGCGATCGAAAGCTGGTGTTCCATTTTTTATTTGAGTGTGTGATAGAATAGAATAGAATAGAATATATTTATTGTAAAAACATGAGTATACATCATAACATGTGCAAGGTCTTATAATAATGGTTAGATCTGCATGTTTTGCCATTCATGGCGTACAAAAACAACATATTTGGTTTAAAATAACCACAAAAGATTGGAGTATAAACAACAAAACATTTTTTTTTTTTTTTTTCCATCGTAATACTACTTAAAAAAGAAGAAAATGTACAAAAGTGAAAATGTCGTAACTGCAGAAAAATACAATGAATTAATTGCGTTCATTTAAGAAATCCGATATGGTATAATAGCATTTATTTACAAGATATTTTTTTAAATGTATTTTAAATAGAGCAGTAGGCATTTGTCTAATAAGTTTTGGGATTTTATTGTATATGATTGGTGCTAAACAGAAAATACTTTTTCGCATCAATGCCGTGGTTGACCTTGGTACACATAATTTGTTATTATCCCGTCGATTACGAATAGATACGTCTGATAGTTTCTTGAATAGTGATGCGAATTTGTTTTCTGGACCGTTAGATTTTTTTATGGGTTCACAGTCAAATCGTATAATTATTTCAATTAAACCATGTTATACTTTTGAACGTCACAAAATACAAACAAAAGAAGAATTAAAACCTTTTTAATAAAATCTACGACAGTGTGATAGGTCAATCAATCAGCTCAGCCTATCGCAGTCCACTGCTGGACATAGGCCTCTCCCAGACTGCGCCACAACACCCTGTCTTCCGCCTTCCGCATCTAGTCTACCCCAGCCACCTTCTTTAGGTCGTCTGTCAATCTAGTTGGGGGACGTCCCACACTACGCTTGCCGATTGATAGGTTAATAAATAGTAAGATATATTGGCAAGAGTTACTACGGGTCAGCTCTGTAGATACTAGATATCTACCTATCCTACATTGCTAATTGGTACAGAAAATAATTACAAATGAATCCTTAAACTCAAAATTAAGCCCTATAACTCACTAATAACTTAGCTTTAGTTTTTTTTTAAATCCATATTGTTATCTTTATTTATATTAAAAAACATAATGTTGTACAAAAAAAATACACCATAGACAACTATGTTCAATTCTAGCGCACGACAGCTCTAGAATACAATTCACGAAAACATAAACAATGAACACAGATCTCATAAATCCTCAGCCAAAAAAAAAACTAACTTCAAGCAGATTGAAGAAAAGACACTTCCTCCAGTCTAACCTAAGATCAATCTTAGCCAAACAATGGGCAGTTTGAGTGCACTCATTAAAAATACTGCTACAAATCAAGGGTGTTGGATGTCCAATAATTTCTTTGGACGTATGACTGTAAGGTCCAATTATAATGAAAACAATCATATCATTAAGGGACTCTGGGGCTCCATAAAATTGTTGGCCTTAACAATTGGAATATTGGGCCGATGTTGGTAGAGCTGGATGTGGTAAGATTTAGGTGAAAATAAGGCATCAATTTGGACTTGGAATGAAGAGCATAAGATACAAAATATTTTTTTTTTTCTAGTGAAAAAATGTATTGAAGACCACTCTTCTCGGGGTTCATATTTTTGCTATTCAATTATTTGATGACCTCTGTACAGTACGTGCACAGTTAATTTACCTCTGATTTTGCATAACTGTCCAAATCTCAGTGATAATTATTATAATTGTCATTTAAATAAGGTTGCTGTTAGGTAGCTGCCATTGGCAAGTCTGTCAAAATCATTGTGATCTTTATCCTCTACTACAAGGTTACTATAAGGTTGCTGTTGGTAGTTACCAACAGCAACCTTATAGTAGTAGTAGTGTATTTACCTCTGACTGCAACCGCAGTCAGAGGTAAATACGTATAAGTGTGAACGGATTGTACAAGATCAGCTCAGTAATCCCTAACAATAGTTGACTTTGATATAGCAGTTATATTCTAAAGAACAGTGAGATATACATAGTTTACTTTTCATTGAAAAGACCATTTAGAAAGGATCCATTTCAAAAAAGGCTTTATTTAGACGAATAGTTTCTTTTTCCTTTAAATCTATCTTCAATCGTTTTCAAACTTAGTCAACTTAATATTTACTGCGATTTACTCTTTGTCGTTCTAATTTTTTAAGCACAAGTACTTCTTATCTTGACCTCCTCCACAAAATACCACCTCCACAAGCACACTCACCTTCTCAACTCCACAACACCTTAATGGACAATTATGCATTGTGTGTTTAGAAGCGGTCCACTGTTAGATTTAGACTGATAGCCCAGTCTCGTTACGTTTCTGAGTTAGTAGCCATACATACATACCTGCACGCATGCAAATGCGTCCACCAACGGATTTATGACTCAGGTGATGGGAGATTAGTTCTAAATATACGATTCGTGTGACGATTGATAGGTTTAAAGGACAATGATTTAATTAATTTTGATTATTACTGTTAGTTACGGTCTCCCTGCCTGATTGACGGAGCTTTGATGGTTGGTGGCCATCTCTTCTCATTTAATTCGCCATAAAATCTTTGAGTCTCACGTTGGTGTAGTGATCGCAAGCGCTATGATGAGTATGAAGACCTGGGTTCGATTCTTAGGTCGGGTAGTGTAATTGGGGTTTTCATTTAGGAATTTCTCAGTAACAGCCTGGAGTCTAGATTTTGTGCCTAGTTGATGGCATTAGGCTCGCCTCCTATTAAATGGGACCTAAAAATAACTGACAAAATGTGGGCGTATTATAGAAACAGCTCTGCATAACCCTTCGGGAATTACAGGCGTGATGTTATGTAAAATCTTAGGATCATTATGAGGAGCAGCATCTCGGTCAATGAGTTGAAATAAAGCTTCATCAATCTGTCGTATCAATGTAGTGTCCGAGTATTTATCAAGTTTCTTGCTGACTCTTCTCCATAAGACTTGCTACATATTTGGAACCATACAAGCGGTTGACCTTTTTGACTATGGATTACATTGGTTGGTATCCCATATGATCTAGATATTTTTTTTTTATATTGAAGGTGCCCCATTGCTAATGGCCGCGAGTTACGAAATTTAGGTCGTGGGTAAATATTATTTCATCAATTTTGAAATCAAAATAGGTGAAGGAAAACATCGTGAGGAAACAGGCATGCCCCAGAATCAAAATATCGAAGACATGTGACATCTACCAACCTGCACTGGGTCCGCGTGGTGGATTACGGCCCACTCCCTCTCAGAGAGAGGAGGCCTGTCCCAGCAGTGGGAACATTATATGCTGATTATTCTATTCAAGATCCGCGAGAGAGATTGGAGATCAAAATCAAACTCTAGATAAGATATATGCTATAACACCTATGATTTATATAACTATGACATTCACAAATCATTACCAGTAACTGCTCCACCTACACAAACACAACAACTATACAAAATCCAAAACATTGTCACTCTTAACCGGGACTACACGAAACTACCAATCCATGCAATACATATTCAATTTAAGCGATTTTAACAATCGATCGTGACCCAGCGAGATCTCGATATCGCGCCGTATTTATGAATAAATCGGCAGTAGAACGGATCATAGCTCATAAACGGAGACTGTGAGGAATAGATAAATATCTGGGAATTTTACTGTTTCACGTTTTGTTGTTTCTCACGGTTGTGTCTAGTTGACATTGTGGATGGGACGTGGTCATGCTTCGTTGAGTTGTGATGTCCAATTGGTTTAAAAAAAAAAGGTGATAAGACATCTCGCTAAATGTTGATTGATCGTGTTTAATAAAAAAAACCTAGCTCAGTTAAGTATATAGATAGATAAACCAATTTTTTCAGTGCACACAAAATACAGCACAACACACAAAAGCAAAATTAAATGATAACAAATTACATGAATATTAAAAAAAAAAAACAAATATTCAACGTCTTCCTAAATGTTTCTTTTAATGATTTATTACCTCAATCTAAAATTGTAGTGACAAAAGGTGATGAAATATTGATAGATAAAAATTAAATGGTGTAAAGAAGTGGTGTTTTGTACGATAAAGTTAATATGTATCTTTACCTGTTATTTTAAGCTCCATTATCCACATCAGAGCACACGCCCGTAACCTAAATAGTTGTCGGAAACAAGAATAGCCACTGTAGCAGAAATTGGTGTGGGAATATATATTAAGCTCTAAAAGCTAACCCAGTATCACCTAACCTTTACTGATAAGAATGTAAGATGTGATGCAGATGTGGCTGCAGATGACACGAGTAGGTATTGACTTGATTTAATTATGACAAATACAAAAAAATAATTATGATTTAAATTATTTTATTTTTAATCCGGAAATCAGGCGTTGTCTTTCAATTCCACAACCGTTATTGCAACCGCTACATGAACAGCACTATAAAATATTTTTAAGTTCTGAACAATTTACAACTTTTAAATCCCGACCTTGCCGGCAAATCTAGATAACTCAAAAATATCGATGTAAAAATGTGTCAATAACAATAAACCATCACTGACATCGTTTACTTCACATTTAGAGGCTCATTATACTTGTCAACGAGCATATTATGCTGGTCTGACCTCTGGGGACAATCGCTTCGTACAATCACTGCTTAATACGCGAAATACATAAATTCTTGTTAAAAGAAGTCAGGAGATTGATCTGACAATGTGATATCCTGGGTTGTCTGAAATATTTTGGAGAATTTCTTTGAACTTACGATCCAATGGGTCCCGCTTAATGGCAAACGACATCGCGGCAGGCCCAAACGGAGATGGCGCGATGAGCTGGACTCATTTAATAAAGATTGGTCCTTGGCAGCTCTGGACAAAGAGAGGTGGAAGGAGAGTTTTTGCCCAGCAGTGGGACAGTAACGGCTAATAATAATAAAATAATCTGAGCTTTCGATTTAAGATCACAAAAAGTTGGTGCACCTATTATTACAATACTAATGACCCATCCCAGCTTTTACGAGTGTACAAGAGGGTTTTTACGAGTTGACAAAACATCGTGGTTTTTTTATTACATTATGTAATTTTAATACTAATTTACCTAAACACAAACCTTCCGAAATAAATCATCTAAATGACCGCAGCAATAAAATCCGTTGCGTGTTTAGAAGAACACCGCGGTCACACTTGTAAGCACAAAATGTGAAAATAATTAAACTCAAACTCAAATCATTTATTTCAATTAAAAAATTTTAGGCACTTTTGAATTGTCAAAATTAAATTGTCGGTCAGTTAGTCAGAAAGTTGAAGCTAGTTGCCCATTCCAAAACGTAGATCTCTGTGGAGAAGAACGGGCAAGAAACTCCACGGATTCAATTTTATAATAGCTAAAGATTGTTTAGCATATTCAGCCTATAGTGTTCCTTAATGTTTATTCCCTATCACAGTCAGGAGGCCTGTGTCCCAGCAGTGGGAATGTTATAGGTTACGGAACGGAACTATAATGTATGTACTTAGTAGATTATAGTCCACCCTCTGTCACAGAGAGGAAGCCTGTGTCCCCGCTGTGGGAACATTGTAGACTGATTGTTTTAAATTACTAACCTACAATGATACCATGATGTCATCTAGCCGATTTCTTACTACATTGTATTCCGGTATCCCACACCATCACATGGTCGTCAAATAAACTCCAATCGAGTCGCGTTCTGTAAAAAGTTCAGTAAAAACCTACATAGTATGCAAACCTACTCAACCAAATAAAGTTAGTCAGGTTAATCGATTTCCTTTACGTCACGTTCACTCATTAGTAAACGAACAGGTATTGCCTTAATCCAGATTAGCAGTGATCTTCTGCCGTCTGTACTACATTATGTAAGGGTTTGCCCACACATTGCTAATTAATATTATCAACATTTTGAGAAATCTATGTTGGAATTAAGTGTTGTTATGATCATCTGAAGACTTATTTACTTATTTAACTGCGATAACAATATTTTCCCCAAGTTCATCCAGGTACTTTTCGCGCGCCACCTCGAACCAGGTCTCTTTTCCCAGCAGTGGGATAGTATAGACCAAATATAAAAAATAAACAATATATCTAACCGACATAATTATAATACATTAAAGTCACTTTTCGTGTATGTATGTGAGATCGCTTAGTTCTTCTAAACTACACAATCGATCTTGAAATGGTTTTCACCATTTAGACAATTTATTCCGGAAGGTTTATATACTATTTTGTCAAGTCGTAAAAACCGTGCAAAACAAAGGCGGGTCGCTAGAAAACAATAACCGACAAAACTTAATTTCAATACGACAAATTTACTCTCCGTACCACGATATCATTATAATGTCCTCTAAATCCCATATAACCATATCAAAACGCCGATAAATTTTCTATTTTTTAATCACCATGAGGTGGCGAAGCATCCTCCGTACTTCTTCCCCTCTTATAAGGTAAGGTAGCTTCACATCCACTTTAATGGTCCCATTAGGACTGAAAAAGGCAATTATTGCCTCAGAAACAATTAGTGTACAGCAGAGTTAGCCAGGCGGTTACTAACTCGCCAGTATTCTGGTTAAGGCGAGGGTTATAAAAAAATGGAGACGGGTTAATTGATCGATGCATATAGTTGTGAGTATTAGGAATTAATAGGGTTAATGTTGAATGTTTGTTTGTTTGGGAGTTGAGATTGTGGATAAATAATTCGAACGCAGTACAAAGAACAAATGTATAAAACCAACCGGCACCCTAATTGCGTAACACACAATCAATCGTAATCGGTTTCATTTTGACAGTTCAACAACATTCATTACGTTATTTACGTGTTGAGCAGACAAATTTTTCGAACTTAAGAAGCAATGGATTAGCAATTTGTTTCAAAATGATTCAGATTCCGATTGATCGTGTGTTACGCAATTAGGGTGCCGAATGGAAGCAGACTGTTTTTAGGAATTATTTCCATTTGAGCAGAGAAAAATGTCACGATAAAAAAGTGATTTTTAATTGTATATTCAGGTGGCCAAACTACGTGGCTACGTACCTAATAAGCGAGTTTTTTATAAACGAGATACTTACCTACTTTGTAAATGTGTATTTATTGTTTTTTTGTAATTTGCGTTTTGTTTATGTATATTTAATGTTATTTTTTGTAATTTGCGTGTTGTTTGTACAAGAATAAATATGTTTTCTGTCTTTCTAGTTATTATAAAGAAAGAAGAAAGAAAAATTATTTATTGCGACTCGCATAGGAAGATCATAAAACTAATCTATACTGAAAACAACCAAAAATAAAAAGAAACCCAAATTATATTTAAAAAAAAGTAGGTAACAAAACCAAATTATGTAAAAAGAAAGAACCTGTTACGGCTGGTGGTACTATATATAGATAGAAGATAGAATGTACTCTTCATGTACTCTTTGACACACCATATAAATACTAAATAATATAAATTTAACACAATGGGAGGGTCTTTTCGCGGGTAGCGGGATCGTCCGAAAGGGTTACCGCTGCCCTGGAACATAAAGGGCTAAGGAAGGAACACGGGTGGGTTTTAGTCAGTAAGAGTCTGACACTCCCTCCGCTCCACCCAGAGCGGGAGGGGTCATTTGATGATTTCACACCCTGAAAAAAAAAAGAGGGTCTTTTCGCCAAATGCGATTTTTGGATGGATTTAAGGGAAAAGAAGAGACAATAGGTACTGCAGGTAGTTTATGGTGAATCATTTACATATTTTACTACCATTACAAACTATCACTGATTCAAACAAACACGTGGTACAGTAACCTTACAGGGACCACCCATTAATGGAATAAAATAAAGTGCTCCCATTCTCCATGCAAATCTTCCAGCAAAAAATATCCAGGCAGAGCCAGGTAAAACCAAACACCTAGCCAATCGATTTGAAATGCAGATTCAATGAGCATTCACCTAAGGTAGCAGTATCATGTTTTTTACAATCAATTGAGTGCTAAAAGTTATTTTGCAACTCAACATATTGAGCCTGCATTTACTTACTGATTAATTAATTCGTTAAGTAATTACTGACTCGATTGAGATACCTAAAGGGGAGAGCAAGGGTATAATCTGAGTTCGATCGCTGGTTGGACCAACGTTCTACAAGTTTGAACGTGGTTGAAGCTAATAACTGCCCTGTGTTTTGTTGGATATGGGCTTTAGAGATAAACTCTTAAAGGAAAATTGCTTTTAGAAGCACAGCAGATGGACTTTTGATTGTAAATTCTTCTTATTAGAAGACAGGTGACTGATACTGCACAAGTGTACATGTCCTTTGTTGTTTTCCTTAAGACTTGGTTGACGATTGACTTCATATTTTTTGCGTGCAAGATGGATCTTCAAACCGTGTACGAAGAATAGTTCTATTGCTGTCTTTATCCCCATTGCGATCATTGAGAGGACTATTTAGTAGTGATTTTTTATGAACTGAAGGATCATTGTTTTAAGGGTTCCATAGCCAAATGGATAAAACTTTGTCATGTTAGTCTGTGCGTTCGGATGTCACACAGCCATTTTACTCAGAGACTGTTAGCATAACATAGCATAAACATCCTTTTATGTTCCCACTGCTGGGACACAGGCCCAGTGCGGGTTGGGTGATATCTCATGTCTTCGATTTTTTTGGTTTTATGACATGCCTGTTTCTTCGCGGTGTTTTCCTTCACCCTTTTGAGAGCAGTGGTAATGAAATTAAATACACAAAGTAAATTGCCTACTTGGTTTCGAACTCACGACCACTCGTAATTCGGGGCCACCACTGTTTCCAGAGAGAGACTATATTAGCACTATGTCAATAAAAATTGGAAAGAAGATGTATTCTTTGCACCGTTAAACAATGGTGTAGTGAAATTGCTTGAACTGATAATGCCTACAGAAAATTCCTCAAATTGTTAGTAGATCTCACCCTTAACCACCCGATCAGCAAAAGTTCACAGAATTGTATTGGCCGATAGCATCTTAGATCGACGCCCTAACCACTACCTAGATACCACGGCCTGAAGATTGACATGAAATGGGGCAAGAGAGTCACTTTGCCTGCAAGTGATTGACATTACGTGTTAATGGTGGCAAGGATTGTTCTAAACGGTTTGTTTACCCCCTTTTGGGGAGGTGGGGAGATATTTATATTGTAGCTTGTAACTTTGTTGCCTATTAATGTCTTGCTGTTTTGGTTGAAACGGATATGTGTAAATTGGTTGGAGTTGATGGATGGACTGTGTGGGACCATGGTTAGGTTAACGGAGTAAATTGCCTTGAAAATAGGACCAGCAGTGACCAAGGGAATAAGTGTTCAAAAGATGATGGATCTGGCTTTTGGTTAGACTTAAGTGAATGATAATATAACTGTTTGCATGCCGAATGGGGAAATTTGGCTCAGCTTTAATGTATCATAACACCTATTATGTATTACACATATTTGCAAAATAAATGCCTAGTCTATGCTGCTTTAGGTAATCGACATGGTTAGCCGATTGATAACTGTTGATGTAGCAAGAATTAATTGATTAGTTTAATTGTCAAAAGAAAAGCTGTCTTGATCTCGAGTACCAGTTGCGTGGTGGTGAACACGCTGTGGACAAGCATGTTGATCAGTGGTCGTTCCTCCTGTATAAGAGACAAGGTTTTTAGCTACAAAGAAACATTCCCAGTGCTGGGTTCCACTGCTGATATTGCCATCTTCATTTTAGTCTGACCAATACCAACCAGCACTGGACCCGCGTGGTGGATTAAGGCCCACTCCCTCTCACCGAGGGGAGGCCTGTTTCCCAGCAGTGGGAACATTATATACTCATTATGCTAATACCAGCTCTGAGGCAACTAAAACAAACAAACAAAGATAAACTATTAGCAAATCCATTATTTAGTATTCTACTTTCTATTGAAGTAATTAAAACGCCACCCACGCTCCAACCATACCGTTTTTTATCGATATCGATAACTCTATACATCACTTTAAAAGTAAATCACCAGCTGACAACGCGACGTATGCGGGAAGCGTTAACTAGATATATATTAAAGGTTTCTTTTCTTAATGAATTGTCGTCAGCACGTTAACCCATAAAACGCCCACAGTAACCACTGATGGGGTACTAAATCACCCCGATCACCTTTTAAGCTTAATGAGACAAAAGCATTATTCATATGATGCGATTTTTTTCACCGTACAAAATAACTTACACTGAATGAGTATTATCGGGCACTCTTATAGTCACAAAAGACTATAAATACGGACATCGACAACGTTGTCTTCACACCTGAGTTAAGGAATTGTAAGCTTTAGTGTTCGAAAAATAAGGTTGTTGGTCTGTGCAAAGTTAAGTTGGTGGTGACAAAAAGTAGGAGACATTACTCCATTGTTGCTCCAACTAAATTATTGTTAAGTTAACATTCGATCCGTTACGTTAATCGAATACGATTTTAAATTTCGAGATTTCGATTTTTAAGGACGTCGTGTCGATCGCGCGTTTTTTTTCTCTCTTTTGTCTGATTTTTCGCAAATTAACTGGGTGATTTAACCTTATTGGGTGGACTAAAAAAAAATAATGATTATGGTGAAATAATAGGGTTGTTTTTAAGCTAGTTAGTGGGTATTGTATGTATACTTATATTACTATAATAAAGTTCAGGGTGGTATTTACGGCTCCTTGCAAACTCGATCGCCGATCACTTTTAATTTTGCTTCGTGAACTTCGACACTTCTTGAGAGCTTTATCTTTTCTTGGCTGGCTTTCACAGCTCGAAGATTTATTGTGCATGTTTACGAAAACTCTCCTGATATAAAATAGCTATCTATCACACATAAACTGAAATATATCATACTCAGATGTGCGTGTATGTCTAAACGTATGAACTTAAACGAGGCCAAAGGAGTATGTTAGGATCGTAGCTGATGGCGTTCAGTAGTTTCTGCGTGCCCCCATGGGAAGAAGGCGGGAGTTTATGTATGTATGTATGTATCTCGTGGCCCTGTCATTCAAAAGTCACCCATCAGAAAAGTATTATTGAGTTACTATAAGCAAATATCTGTACAAGCATTACTACTGATACCAAAAAAGTTGGTCATTTGATCTTTTAGCCAGTTCTCCAAACCGATAACCGCAAAACATAGCAAAGCTGAACTGTAACGGTACTTATAGTACCATTGACAGTTAAGTGTGAAACTATGTCGTCGAGTTAAGTCAAGTTAAGTGGTGCGGAAACATCAGTGTAAGGAAACGCGTATGTTCCGTGACCTTACATACGTTAGCTTAGAAATGAGCATGTTACTTGAGTCTATGGTGTAGTGGTTTGAAAATAGATTTTTAACCGACGAAAAAAAACGGAGGAGGTTCTTAAATATATTTTTTTTTTTAGGTCTAAAAATGTTAGTGTGTGTCACAAAAAACTTGTTAAAGCCATCTTTTCCTTTATAAGATAACGTCATGACGCCTGTATTCTGTGCCTGTGTTAGGACAGAGGTGTACAAATAGTACAGGCGCCAGGACATCAAGCTACTCCAATCTGTCAAATTTCTTTAGTAGATATTAAAGTGACCTTGAGTACAAAAATATTGACTATTTAATCTTAGACGTTCGTTATAACTCAGGTCCCTAATCAAGAAAGTATATCATAGATATGAATTTAGTTTTCACACTCATAACATGTAGGTACCTACATAAATAAAGATGACGACCAAAATGTGAGCGACGAAGAAATCGATAATTAATTTTTAAAGTTCAGAAATTAGCTCGAAAGCTTTCAATGAGGCACAAAATTTAATTTGGTCCTTTTAAACCTGTAGCGGTATCCACAACGCCACATGCGAACAACGCGTCATACTGACGTCACGCAAATCCTGCATCTCGCAAGCAGAGTTTACCGCGCACTTAGCATAGATACAATTTCCCAACATCAACCGTTGGGCAATTGCCCGCCAGACACAACACCCGTCTGGTCGGAGGATCCTCCCTTTTCAATGGAGGATGAGTGAACTTTACACCCTGTTCCTCATGCCTCTAAAAACCAATTAATTGATATCCCAATTAATCGGTTTAAAAAGACTAAAATATTCAACATCTCGGATAGCTGTCGCCAAAGACAAGGAATAACATAATTACGAATGACGTACAAAAAAAGAAACATGGAAATTAAAAAATGAATCGCTGTCACCGCAGATGACCAATCAGATGCGTTTATTTTGCATAAAAACAAACTTACTGTTGCTCTCTAAAAACTCAACTGTCACACGAATTTGAACCCTGTCTCATTTCAAATACCGAAGATTCGGAACGTTTTTTTATTTTTCGAAATGTCAAACAAAATTGTCACAGCATGTTCTACGTTCAAAAGGACCGCCATAATTTCTTTTGTTCCAATTTCAAAATTTCACGTCTGGTTTTATCAGAAACATGTGAACGGGAATGTCGTCTTTTATTTGCATAAATTATTTTGCTTTTTTTGTTTATGCAAATTATTAATAATTACAGTTACCTACTACTAATTATTTGTTATTAAAATGCACAAAAATATAATGAGTTTAGGAAACAAAAGTTTGAATAATATTTGATTTTTTTAAAGAAATTTCTCTTAATTATGTTCCTGTAAAGTGCTAATATGTTTTAGGCAGCTTTATTTTCACCCTATGCTCTCAAAACGGTGAAAACATTGTTAGGAAACCGGCATGTCCTGGAACCATAAATTCGAACACATGTGACATCCACCAACCCGCACTGGGCCCGCGTGGTTGATTACGGCCCTAAGCGACTGGCCTCTCACCGAAGCCTGTGTCCCAGCAGTGGGAACATTATAGGCTGACTGGACAGTGTCCCATTTTTGCTTCCAAACCCCTTTGATAGGGCAATAAAATAGACCTGTATATAAATTCAGATAACTAGTCTATCAATCCGATATTTGAGAAAACATAAAAGTATTTCGGTTTTAAACAAGACTATATTTTCAATCACAACAATATGGTTTAGCTGCACTCATTCTAACATTACTGGCACTTACAAAACTCCGCAATTGTAACTGTAAAAAAAAGAAATCAAACCTCAAATTCCCTCCATAAATTCGGTGGTACGTTGACAGCTGTCATTATTGGCGGCATACAACGAAAATTTCACTTAAAAACTTCATAATTTTAATACGATTCCGAAACGTGACTTTAGCACCTCACGTCCACGTTTATAGGGTGTTCCGATAAAGTCATTATGTATTTTATCATCGATTTTTATTATACGGGGTCTTTGAGCGTTTTTAATAAATAATAAAATTATCAATGTTTTTCGTATTTTAGGCCGTTTCAGAAGTATTTAATAGACTCGCCCCCTATTACATTGGACTTAAATTTAAGTAGCAAAATGTGCGTGTACTGCAGGTACAGACGCCAGCAGGCCAAGCTACTGGAAACTGTAAAATTTTCCCAATCAACCTTAAACCTTAATGCTTTAGCGATAAAGTTGAAAATCTATTAAAGAAATTTGACAGATTGTAGTAGCTTGATGTGCTGGCGTCTGTACTTCTGCCTAACTCTTCGGGGGTTACAGGCGTGAAGTATGTGTGTTTTAAATATTCCTATGTGTATTTATGAATATTGAGATAATGGGACTAGGTTTTGTACCAGAAAATCAATTGGTTTTAAATTCATGGTACTTTTTGGTAATTGTCACTCTCTTTTTTTTATTTTATAATCTAATAATAATTTATGATAGGCATAACCATGTCATTTTATCTATGACAGACTTTTTGGATTGAACTAAGTGAAATCACTTATTAGAATCGTAGGCGAAACTTTGTGAGTAACGTTTTAATTACAAAGTGGATATTTTAATTTTAGACTGGTTTTAGTTTGTATGCCTTGCAGGAAGGTCGCACAAATTTTTGTAGAGCCAAAATTTATGGCTGATAAAAACTAAATATGTAATGTAAATATAACAACCTTTTCTTGTTTTGTTGTCTAAATTAAAACAAGAAAAGGTTGAATAATTTTTTTTTTTTACTTGTGGTATACATTAATGTTGTGATGCTGTAGACTGTTAACTAACTATCTAGCCTGTATTGTCCCACTGGGGGGAAAAGCCTCCCTCTCCCTTTTGCACACAATTCTGTCTTTTGCCAGTCCTTTCTGTAGGAGTCAAGCTCGTCCCACCACCAAAAAATAAATGCATAAAAAAGCGCTAAATAAATGTATTTTCTTTATTATTTCTATTCATAATTTAAGCTTAAGATTTTTTAGCTTTGGCTGTCCATCATACATAATTATTTTTGACATACTAAATAAAAATTATTTAACTATCTTCTAAACCGTCACTTCAACTCTTTGTACCCTAAAAACCTCAACCTGTACATCTATCAACCCGCCGGATGCCGAAGCGTGGGTACCTAATTGAAAGTAAAGGGGCGTTCATACCCAGCAATATAGTAATGAGCGCGATATGCAACGGGTCTGATAAAATAACACGTCATCATGGTACTGCGATACAGATTCGGGTGTAATGTTGGGGAAACAGTAGTGGCTGATTGGTGGGTTCGGCTTATGACCATTTATATTGATACGAAATAGCCGACCCCAACAAAGTTTGATAAAGGCTAGGGAGATGATGATGACGATTTTGATGCGGAATGGAAGTATGAATGTGTTATTTTTCAGTTTTATTAATACCCAGTATTTATTCCTCGCTATATATTGTTTATGTTGGAATCACTAATTTAGGTTATAACAATGCGTTCAGGATGCTGATGGGGCTGCCGCGGTATTGCAGTGCCTCCGGCATGTTTGCCGAGGCCAACGTCGACAGTTTTGCGACAATCATGCGTAAACGTTGCACCTCGACCCTAAGTCGCATGCGAGCTAGTTCCAACAGCATCTTGAGTGTATTGATGGACCGGTGGGATTCTCCGATGCTTGAGCGATGGATGGGGCTGCACGCAGTGAAGTAGTATACAACCGTTCTGGTGTCGGATTGTCCTAAAATCTATGTTTGATTAATATTTGTTTTGTTTACTAACATTAGTTAATGGAGAAATATTAAATAAATTATTATTATTATGTTATAAAAACACAGTCTAATTTAGTAATTGGTGGAGTAGTAGGTGGCGCCGTCTAGTTTTGTTATGAAGTTAATGGAATCACCGAAAAGGTCGGATAAGAGTAACACGGGCTGATGACAGTCACTCTAGCCTTGCATCGACGGTTGTGTGGCGGCTGTCTGTCGATGACAGATGATGTAGTGGGAGCCGCTGTCATACCACGTCAACGGCGAACTGTTATATTCCGACGCAATCCTGATGATATTGCAGCTGCTGAACGATGACCACTTCTGGTAAATGCTATCACACGCCATTATCTATAGTTATATAATTGAGCTGAAGAGCTTGTTTTTTTGTTTGAACGCGCTAATGTCTGGAACTACCAATCGGATTTGATTATTATTTTTTGCATTTGAAGTAAAATCGTGGGCGGGCGTTGCGATGCTATAGGATATATTTTAAGTTAAAATAAGAAATTTCACGCGGATGCCGTTGCAGGCAGAGGCTAGTAGTAATTAATATTGTCCAAACCCTGGACAAAGGTCTATCATTTTTCTACACATTTCTGTCCTTCATTTGCGTGCCAATACTTTTGATAGAAGGCAACCTCTTCTTGTATCATCTACGATCAATAGAAACCAGGCTAACTTTCTTAGTATTCAAATAATTAACTAACTAGCACCCTAATTGCGTAACACACGATCAATTGGAATCTGAATCATTTTGAAGCAAATTGCTAATCCATTGCTTCATAAGTTCGAAAAATTTGTCTGCTCAACACGTAAATAACGCAATGAATGTTGTTGAACTGTCACAATGAAACCGATTCCGATTGATCGTGTGTTACGCAATTAGGGTGCAGCACTTAAAACCACCATCAACATTTAACAGTCACAACATCAAAGCACCAAGTGGAACGAACCAACCTGATCGCCGCGTAGGACGGTCATCAAGGCTCATTAAGGTTAATATCAAATTTTGAATGAATATCGATTTAAATGTATCGATGAAAGTATCGAATCGTAACGATTATGTCCTTAAGGCCACGGTTACGTCAGAAATTTACTTAATGACGCGTTTAAAATGTAATAAATTATTGCAGGCACGATTTTGGGCGCCTGGGCACGCCTTCTGAAAGTATTATTATGTTCCGTTTGAAATGTATGTATTATAATAGACTTCCCATGGAGTTCTAGATAGAATAAATATCTATGAAGACGTTTTACTTTTGCTTTTTAATATTCATTTTGTTTTTTAGTAAGAGACTTAAAACGTGGTGCGTACTAGGTACAGAGATCAGAGGGGCAATTCTCGTAATTTTAAGAACGTTCTCAGTCTCAATCTATCAAAAATACATGTAATTTAATCGAATACAAGCCACTCAATCAACTCAGCCTATCGCAATCCACTGCTGGACATAGGCCTCTCCCAGACAGCGCCACAACACCCTGTCCTCCGCCTTCCGCATCCAGTCCGTCCCAGCAACCCTCTTTACGTCGTCCGTCCATCTAACTGGCGGGCGTCCCACACTACGCTTGCCGATACGCGGTCTCCACTCCAGAACTCGTCTGCCAACAAGCCACTCACTGCAACATTATTATCTAGAAAAAGTCTAGGTTGAAATAACTTTATTATTTTCGGTTTTAACACTTTTTCCTCGCTAGGTCACCAATTTCTTCGCAGGTCTTATTGAAAATTATGAATACCTACAGCATATCTAAAAATTTCTGGTTCTTCAAAACACAATAAACACATTACCCTGTTTTGCAGCCCGTAATCGGGTTAAATCGGGTAAAAAGGACCACCCTCTATGACTCGGAAACGTTTTATTTCTGCCAATTTTGTTTTACAAATTTACAACCCACAATTTCACACTAAAAACCTGCTCTTTTAAACTAATTACATACTTTATTTTACTGCCATTATAAAATATAAAACTGTATCAATTAAATAAAATGCTCACCAATTACATGGAAAGTCGAGCATAGGTACATAATTTATTTGAGTACACCATTTCTAATCTAACATAATATTGAAGGATAAGAAACTTTATTTTCTTGGAACAAAGTTTACATTCCATTACACTTACAATTATTTAACGACCTTTGAAACAGTTACTATCCTTCAAAAATCAATTCTAAAATCTAGTTCTCAGAGTTGGTTTTCGATTGAATAGTAATTAAGTAGTATTTCTATTGTTTTAGTTGAAGATAGTACGTTTATTAATGTTTATAGTACAGACGCCAGCGGGTCAAGCTACCCGAAACTGTCAAATTTTCCCAATCAACCTTGAACCTTAATACTTTACAGATAAAGTTGAAAATCTATTACAGAAATTTGACAGATTGTAGTAGCTTGATGTGCTGGCGTCCGTACAAATGAAGTTCAGCTAGTTATGGCTAGTATAAAGTGCGTGTTATCTTATCTTTGGAATGGTTTTGGTTTACGATGGTCATGTCTTGATGTTTTGATTGTGTTCTGTGATAGGTTAAGGGCAAGATTGTTAAGATGAATGATTCAAGAGTTAGAATCTTTTTTGGTGCAAACAAAAAAATAATCTGTCCAGCCTTTTCCCAACTATGTTAGGGTCAGCTTCCAGTCTAACCTGATACAGCTGAATACCAGTATTTTACATGGAGCGACTGCCTCTCTGACCTCCAGAGCCCAGTTACTGGGTAACACGATACCCCTTGTTAAGACTGGTTAGCAGACTTTTTGGGCTTCTGACTACCCGTAACCACTGTCGAAGATCTACGAATGACAGCCGGGACCAACGGCTTAACGGTCTCGAAGTCTCAATCGTTCCTATTCTTAAAGTTAAAATGATTTTTCCGATTTCAATTAAAAAACCTTTTTACTTTAGGATAGCAGTAACCATGCGCCTTTCTTGTTGTAAAATTAAGACTTCTTAGCTTAGTTTAGTTCATTTAATTCGGCACTTCGTTTTTTTACTTTGCATGTGTAAAGTCGTTCGTGTGAAAGTTATTTGACATGGCAATTGCTAAATAACACACACACACTTGATATTTTTTTTCCATGTAAAACATTATTATTTTTCATGTGTAACTCTGAAATGTGTCTCTTAAGAAATGACAGTTAGCAAAAGGACAAAAACACTAATTTCAAATTTTGGGAATAATCTTCCTCTTAACACAACTTAAAATTTTAATTAGTTTAGTTAACATAATTTAACAAATTTCTCTCAGCAATTAACTTTTGATGATGTCACATACCTTTACAGATGTTAACGGAACGTTCGTATATATTTATAATACAAAATACAAATATCATAATTTCATTGATCCAAATACTTTCTGAACACTTTCTAAGTAGTAAAGCAATTGTGGAATCCAAAACATGTTTATGATATCTTAATTAAGTATGGACGATTTGATTACGAAGTGTTTTTCATAAGTAATTAATCGCTCGTCTTTTAATCAAGCTAATATACTCTACCCAAGTTTCGGCGGAGCCCAAAAGGAGGGTAGTCTTGCGTTTCTTGTGTTTCAGATCTTTTTATAGCAAAATTTAGTCTGAAAAAACAAGTAGTAAAATAAAGTCATAATTACGTTTATGTCTGAGAGGGGCTCGTGGCTAAGTAATAACAGCCGCACGGGTCGATAGATCAGGTTAAGCCACGCTTACCGCGGTTGATCCATGGATGGGTGACCATCTTTACATATCAAGACCCCTCCAGCCCCAGAAAAATGGTTATGCCGTTAGTCCCGGCTGTCATTGGTGGATCTTTGACAGTCTTTACGGGTCATCAGAAGCCCGAAAGTCACAACCAGTCTTATCAAGGGGTATCGTATTACCCAGTAACTGGGTTGTGGAAGTCAGATAGGCCGTTGCTCCATGTAAAAATACTAGTATACAGCAGCATCCGGTTAGACTGGAAGCCGACCCCAACGTTGTTGGGAAAAGGCTAGGCAGATGATAAATTACGTATGCGTCTCAAACAACTAGTTAGTTAAACAAATTACAAAATAATGCAGTTATTGATAATAGAAAATAAGAAACTGGTCATATAAAAGGCTACTTCTTATCAATAGGATACTTTCGATAAGCTTTTCGATCATAAAAAGCATGGGACCACTTCTTATGACAAACAAACGATGACCATGTTTGTACATCAACGTAAATAAAACTATTCTCAAACTCAAACTCAAATCATTTATTTCAATTAAACTATTTCAGACACTTTTGAATTGTCAAAATTAAATAGTCGGTCAGTTAGTCAGAAAGTTGAAGCTAGTTGCCCATTCCAAAACGTAGATCTCTTTGGAGAAGAACGGGCAAGAAAATCCAAGGACACTCTTTTAAATCAAGATATTATTACAAAATCCTGGGTACATTATTCTTATTGCTTCTATATGTCAGAACAATGAAAAAAAGAACAATTTAAAATATAAAATTAAAAATAAGCCCTAGCAGTTGACCAGTCACAACCGACGGCGCCCGTTCACGAACATGACGCGTGGATCAGCACCACCCAGCTCAACCATTTTGTAGGGAACCGAATGATCCAACACACGCGCCACCACCAGTGAGACATTTAAGCGAGCATGACATATTCTCAACTGCCATGCTCTTTCAAGTCAACATCAAAATATCATAAAAACGGATTTACATTAACAAAATTTAAAAAATGTTTCTAAATTATACAAAACTATAGGAATAATCAGGAAGAGGTATTTAATATTCAAGTATTAAGAATTAAATCTAGTTTGAAAAAAATAAACATTAAGTTCGTAATGTCAGAAACACAAAAAAAAAAACAAAAAAAAGGGGAAGCCTCTCCTCCAAATTTTGAAATTGTAATGAACTAGTGAGCAAAAGTGCCTGTGGAGCAGGACCAGCATTAAGCCAAGCATTTTTATCCACGATATACTCATCCAACTTATTATATTATTTAGGTAAAATTAAATATAAGTAGGGATATTATCGAGACTGTGTTAGTACCTCCATTAAACATTTGTAATGCAATCTACTTTCAAACTAAACCACATACATAACACATAATTCATCGCACTCTCATAAATAAATCAAACGGGAACCGGTGAAAACTCGTAAAAACCAGTAACAGACGGTTAGAACCGCTTTTTTCCGACCGCACGCGACTAAATGCAATAATTACAGCATATTAACTAGCTTTTATTACTAATTATGACACTCTAGTAATAGCATGTAATTGTGACGGTAATTACTAATTAAAATTATGCGGTAAAAGCGGTAAAGATTTCGCCATTTTTTGTCGCAAAATATCTCTGATAAATTGTGACAAATTGTTTGTCGTGAGACGTAATTATGGTAGTAGGAATAATTTTGCGTAATGAGTTTTCTAATTGGATTAAGTTGTTGTTTATTCAACACGTGCTAGTTTGTGGTGAAGCACGTGCACGCTAACAGTAAACAGGAAAGGAAAAGTGGTCTGTTTGTGCCTTTGTACTAAATATTTTAGTTTTGTTTTTTTTTTTTAGTTATGAATTATTATTGGACACTGTTATTATTATTATTTTTTACATGTTATTGGCCATAAAAAATATTATTCCATTTTATTCATATTATTAGACTACAGATATTATTATTGGTGAATTTGTTATTATTATGATATATCTATTGTGTTGACATTTTTGATGATAGATGATTTCTTATTTAGGTTGTTTTTATGAAATCGTTATTATGGACATTTTTTAATTACCTATTGTGTTAAGACAGACCAATTTGGCTGAATTTTATTTTTAACTTTTTTATTTATTTATTTATTCAGAAACAATATGTGTTGTTATTGAATAAATGAAATGACTCTCTCGTCGGTCGTAGTCGTAAGCTACTGCTGAGCAAGAGGTCCTGGGTTCGATTCTCAGGTCGGGCAAAGTGCTATTGGAATTTTCTACGAAGAATGTCTATCAGGCAATAGGTGGCAATAGGCTCGCCCCCTGTTACATGCAGCTTAAACATAACTGGTGAAATGTGGGTGTGCTACAGGTACACCCCTGCCTTACCCTTCGGGGATTAAAGTCCAGATGTTATGTTATTTCACTTTTCAATTTTTATATTGAGGCTCTTTAGACGTGTGGATTTGACGCAAATTTTCCCTCAACTTGTTCTTTTTGTGTCGTGGTGTTTTATTTTTTCTTTATGCGTTACACTATTAGTGAAAAAAATGGATGTGCCTCTCAGGTACCACAAAATTCATGAAAATAATTAAGTTCAATCCTCCTAGTTTGGTTCTCAAACTATGCACAAAAAATAGACATGCAGAGTCGTTACTGTTACATTTCTTATTTTAAAATCCTCCTTTGTGCTAGGATTATAACCATTAGATAAAGCAACGTACGTTCGTAGTTAAGTAAGTAAGTTAAGTACGTTCAGATACAGTCACTTCCTGACCACCATATTGAAAAGCGAAATATAAAATAAGCATATTATATTAACCGCACCAGAAAATTAAATCCGATGAGTCTGCTGTAGTATAAAATTGGCATTTATATCCATCATTTCCTTTGTCCATAAGCTCCGTTTTAACTGAAACCCTGACATAACTTATCTTCGTAATAAATCACAAGATTTACAGTGAAAACTAAAAACGTCAAGTTTATTAAAACAATAATTTTAGATTCAATTAAAATCCTGTGATGGATTACCGAGCAGTAAATATCAGAGGAGCTTCCGTAATGCTCTATATAGTGATTGATGATGCTAGAACACGATTTGATGATGAATGATCATGGAATTATCATTTGATTTTATTAGATGTTCTAACTGAGGGACTCGTGGCTAATGATAACAGCCACACGTTGCTGCGGTCGCTTCGTAGATGGGTGACCATCCATCACATATCGAGATCTCTCCGTTACACGCACGTTAAGCCGTTGGTCGCGGCTGTCATTCATAAATCTTTGACAGTTGTTACGGGTATTCAGAAGCCCAAAAGTCTGAAAATCAATCTTACCAACGAGTAAGGGGTACCATTTTACCTAGCAACTGGGCTGTGGAGGTCAGACAGGCAGACGCTTCATGTAAAATACTGGTATTCAGCTGCATTTGGTTAGACTAGAAGCTGACGCCAACATAATTGGGAAATTCCTAGGCAAATTGATCAAATGTTTTAATTTTCAGAGTAACGCTTAGGGTCCTTTTAAAATTGGTATGAATTCAGACAGAAACCAGAGTGTGTATGTCATCATCTGCCTAGCCTTTTCCCAACTATGTTGGGGTCGGCTTCCAGTCTAACCGGATGCAGCTGAATACCAGTATTTTACATAGAGCGACTGCCTATCTGACCTCCACCGTCCAGTTACTGGCTAATGCGATACCCCTTGGTAAGACTGGTTGTCAGACTTTCGGGCTTCTGACGATCCCTAACGACTGTCAAAGATCCACGAATGACAGCCAATGTATATTATATATATGTATATATGAAGCCTCTTTTCCATACACGATATCTTTATAACGTGCACGTATTTTCACACAATTTATGGATGTCGTCGATATCCTCACGTCTAGACAATAAAAGCGCACAATCAATATCGGAAACGGGTTCAATGTGGTGAGGATTCGTGCTGATTAACAGTTAAGATACTTGTCTATTTCTTATAAGTCCTTGCCCTTCTAGGATAATAATATTTAATATTTATTGATTCCTCATGTCATCCAGCGTTAAAGGCAAGGCAAGTCTCCCAATACGAACACGCTCTATTTAAAAGTTAATTATTATATTTTTTTCTATTACGCCATCATTACGTACGGAGCTACCGTCAATTAAAAAGTAATAAAACCACGGATACGGCTCTATTTGCTTTTTTATTGTGACTCAAATGAACCATAAATAATTATAGATTGGGATGTATGTTTGTGGATTATTATAATCAGATCATAGCTGCGTTTGCCACGGTTGGCTCGTGGATGGGTGACCATCCATTACATATCGAGTCCCCTCCGTACCTAGGAAAGCACGTAAAGCCGTTGTTGGTCTCGGCTGTCATTCACAGACAGTGGTCTTTGACAGTCGTTACAGGTAGTCAGAAGCCCCGAAAGTCTGATAACCAGTCGTACCAAGAGGTATCGTATTATCCAGTTACTGGGTTGTGGAGGTCAGATAGGCAGTCGCTCCATGTAAAATACTAGTATTCAGCTGCTGCCTGCTAGACTAGAAGCTGACCCTAAAAATTGTTATGAAAGCAAGACAAGGCAGATGATGATGATGATGATGCAGCATTATAGTGAAGATGCTATTTATGTTTTTCTTATACTTTGGCCATCCTATCACCAATGGTGACCATCCTAGAAAACCTACCTAATAAATATTCCACCATCGTCTTCTATTATACTTTTATCCGTATCAATATAAAGTGTATCAGCAGCAGTAGTGGTTACAAAAAGTAGGTAAGTTCCTATACCAAGTAGCGCGTACGCAGGAAAGTGCGTCACGCTAAGACCGATAGGGCTGGTATTTTTAGAATAGCAAAAAAAAAATTTAACGTACTTTTATGGTCTTTGCGTTTTTAAATTGCAATAATTGCTATTTATATAATTATATTATTGTAATTAAAAAAACCGCCCAGTTGGTCTCGTGGTCGCAAGTGGGACCACTGAGCGTGGGGTCCTAAGTCGAATCGATTCAGGCAAAGTGTTATTTATTAGGTTTTTTCATTAGGAATTACTTAGTAACAGCGCGGAGTTTGGAAGTTGGTGGTGTGATACCCCCGTGCCTCGGAAAGCACGTTAAGCCGTTGGTTCTACGCCTGAAGACCAATTCTCTTAATTTAAAACGTTCAAAATCTAGTCGCAGTCTCATCTCAGCGACAAACAAATGTCAAAAACTTGTCAAAATGTAGGGTAGTTACAGGTAACTTTGACAGATTGAGACTAAGCTCAGACTGTGAACATTCTTAAAATTACGAGAATTGCGTCTCTGATCTCTCTCCGGTCTTGTCGAACTGCCGTCCCATCGGAGTATGAGAGTGAGAGAAGAGAGAGTGCATCTGTGTCTGCGCACATACTAGTGCACTTTAATCTCCCGCGCCGGAGGCTAGTGTCGGTTGAGATTGGCGCCATGGCCGAAATGCGGTCTGGTGGGCTATATAATTTATAAATCCTTTTTTAAACCCAGCCTCAGGAAATCGGTGTTTCGACACCATCGTTTGAACATATTGGGCGTCATCATGTGAATGTGTTTGTAACCATACAATAAAAACACGAAGCGTCATACGATAGGTGAGTCCTAAGTTGGTACAGACGCCAGCACATCAAGCTACTACAATCTGTAAAATTTCTTTAATAGATTTTAAACTTTATCGCTAAAGCATTAAGGTTCAAGGTTGATTGGGAAAATTTGACAGTTTCGGGTACCTGTTGGCGTCTATACGTAGTAATGTCAAGTAGCCAAAAACAAACTCTTAAGCAATAAAAACCTCGCTACTCACGCTTGAACCAGTTCTTAAGTCAAAGCAATTGATTTATTAACGTTTTATGATTCCAACGATCAATATTAAGTTTTGCCGTACACTGCGCTATAAAGCCGTATGCACACTTTCGAACATAACACTTTTCACATGTCCTTAACCGTTCCGTTCGAGCTAGTGTTTAGTAGTGCAAAGTGCCAAATAAACACAAGAACGAAGTGTATTCGCCTTAATAGAGACAATAAGAAAAGTGCTATTAGACACATTCTTAGTAAAGACAATTTAATAGGTTGTAATTAGATTACTTTTAATCTATTTATAAGACTAGATTGTAATAAGATTAGAGTCCATCTGATTGTTGAAAAAAAAACATGGCCTTAAGTTTTTCAGGTAAACTAGTAGACGACCGTAACCTCAACGCTATTCATTTGATTTCAAACATAAGTTCAAAGGATTTCCTTAGGCAATCATTCAGATACATTGCATTTGCGGCTAAAAATACAAATAAACCATTTCAAGGGGTTCGTGGTTAAAATCTTGCACGTGGTGTCTTGTCTCGGCTGTCAATGAATATCAGGTGACAGTTGTCACAGCTAAAATATCGTGCTGCACATAAATTCAGCTCTGGTAAGTAGGTGGCCATCACTCCGTTGAACATATGAATAGGCATCAATTAAATACATCAGCACCCTTATTGCGTTAATACACTTTCAAACAGAATCTGAATAATTTTGACGAATATTGCTAATCCATTGCTTCCTAAGTTAGAAAAAATCGTCCGGTCACAATATACCGAAATAACGCAATGAATGCTGTTGAACTATCAAAATGAAAGTTAGTGTGTTAATGCATGGTGTATGGTGTATTCATTTTGTTTAGTGCCAATAAACGCATTTTTCTTTCTTTCTGTTACGCAATTACCCAGCTGCGCTGGTTATCTAACACCAATAAGAATGGTATGAATCGTTGAAACGAAAATTCGCGATTCGTATTCGAATTCGGGGCGTTCGCATTCAAAAGTGTGTGCTCAGCTTTACGCTGCCTGTTTAGGTCCCAAGCAGGTTTTTACCCAGGTCTAATTGCGTATGCACCCGATATAACCTGCCTTCTGTATCGGGAGTATTACGTACGACCTAATGAATACTAATAAATGGGCTACGTTGTCGAAATAGTAAACAAATGGCGGCTTTAGTGGTGTTTCTGTTTATGGTTTTGTTACACTTTTGTTATTGATTACCTTTAGTTTATTTTTGGATTGTTCATAATTATCATTGTGATGGATTTAATAAGCTTTTTCGCCACACTAAATCATTTCTTAAAATTACTTAGAAAATCGACAAGCTTTAGTTTTCTTTATTGCTAGGCAGTGGTGGCTCAGTAGTGATGGCCCCGACTTACCGACTTGTACCGAGTACCGAGTGGTGTGGTCGTGGGTTCGGACCTACACAGCCATTTTACTTTGTGTGAATAATTTAATCTCCACTACTTTCAAAATGGTGAAGGAAAACATCAAGAGGAAACAGGCATGTCCTAGAACCAAAAAATGGAAGACATTTGTAACATCTACCAATCAGCAACGGGCCCGCGTGGTAGATTACAGCCCACTCCGTCTCGAAGAGAAGAGGCCTACAGGCCTGTAATCAATGGTTCGCCAATAGCGCTGAGATACATCTCAGCGCTATTGGCGAACCATTGATTACAAGGAATCCAAGTCAGGTAATCTGAAAGATACAACAGATCAAGAATCATCAAGACTGTTAGCGACAAATTCACTATTTTTTTCACTAATTACATATGTTGTATCTTCACTGTCCGAAGAAGTTCAACAGAACCTTCACAATGTTTTTCGATATCATCACATAAATTAATATCTGATCATTTTGAAGGACATCAACACGATCAGTGAACAACATACTTATAAAAATAATAAACATAAAAAATAATAGGCTCATCATATTTATTATTTATAATAAAATATCAGCTCATTATCACAATATTACAGTCCCTTTACAAAGCACTGACGATGTAATCTTCCTGTTCCTTATAAGGCTGGGTTCAAACGGTACAAATTAGATATAGGTCAGTTTCAGTCAGCGGAGGTCTGATCTAGACTTTAACCTTTGAGCGATACACAAGGATAGTGGATGGTACTGGCAGCTAAGAAATGGAACTGATGTGTCATCTAAACCATTTCAAAACAGGTATAGGTATAATTTCAGAACCAAAGTTCAGTAAAATAGCTAGTTCCTGTAAAAAAAAAGTGTCAAAATTTGGAATCAATGCTAGGCTATTTTCTTCATGTCTGTCTATTGTAGTCTTCTTGTATACCTATCTTCAGGATTCGGTTTGTAGATAGAGGTCATCATATTATGCTCTTTACCAAATTACCCATCCATTGACACCGTTGCTGTTTTCCACCGTTATCTTTAACAGCTCCTTAATTTTAATACTGTTTGGACTAGTTCTTCTTTGGAAAACGTAGTTTGCTTGTCCACTTGAAGTGCTGGGGACTCTAAAAATAAACCTAATTCGAAAGTAATTATGGCTTACTTTAGCTTACTCCGCATGAGTCAATGGGTCCTATCCTATCCTCCCTTTCACAGATCCTTGTGTCAGCCGTGAGAAATAGCGCGTTCGTGGTCCGTCCCATCCAGTTTAGTGAATCGGGCGATATCGCTCAAACGCTTATGATCGCCGATCGGCCGATCGCTGATTTATTCTCAATTGCCGCGAATGTCTCACGAACCCCGTGATTCTACGGCACGACATTGTTTTTCGAGATTTAGTGCATTTTGTTGTGGGTACGGTTTTGTATTGTATTTTTGACCACCTTGGTCATGGGAGCCGATACTTCACTCTGTACTATTGTGTAGATCATTTTCACTTTTCAAGTGGCTATTAGAACGACGAACTTATCAATCTGCCTAGTTTTTTTCCCAAGTAAGCTGGGGTCAGCTTCCAGTTTTCGTAATTTTAAGAACGTCAAATCTCAGTCTCTATGTCAAAAATACCTCTAATCCCCTACATTTTTGACAAGTTTTTGACTTTAGTTGTCGCTGAAAAGAGATTGCGACTAGATTTTGAACGTTTTTAATTACTTGAATTGGCCTTCAGATACAGCTGAATGCCAGTATTTTATTGGGAGCGCCTAACTACCTGACCTCACAACCGAGTTACTGGGTAACACGATACCGCTTGGTAAGACTGGTGGTTAGAATTTTGGGCTTCTGACTACCCATAACGCCTGTCAAAGATCTACGACTGACAGCTAGGACCAACGGCTTAACGTGCATTCCGAGGCACGGAGAGGTCTCGATATGTAATGGATGGTCACCCATCCACGAACCAACCGCGGCAAAAGCGTAGACTATCCTTTAATCGACCGATGCGGCTGTTATCATTTAGCTACAAACCCCCTCATTAAAACAACGAAACACCTGCCTAAAATATGTCCAGATAAATATAATTTTTTGTATTTTTCGTGCTTTCATTTGTATAAAAACACTCATTATTCGCCTTTCGCTTCATGTTCGGAGTCCATTAAACTTAATCAGCGAAATCTTTCACAAATTAAAATGGTAACCACATCCTAGCAATAACAATTCCGAAGACATTTACTACCAAACCCAATTTCAAAAATGAAGCAATAAACTTAAGTACTACACTTGAAAACTTAACTCAATTTGTATAATGTACCCTACGTAACGATCCTGGACAATTATTAGTAACAATATCTTCGTTTACCAAAACCTATATGGGTTCGCGAGTGGTTATTTGGCCGAGAATAATGTCCCCTTAAATGTTACGGCTCCAGTTAACCTTTATGACACTTAATTTTGTCGGATAATATGCGATACCTCGGTAGCGTCATAATAAAATCGTGTAACGATACGCTCGGGGTGTTGGTGTGTGGTTCCGGTACAAGTGGTGAGCGGGGCGGCTTAGGGAAGACAGGGTTTGTCAGTGCACAAACCCTCATGATCATTCATAGTTATTTGGGGTCGGTGTAATATGTCTTTTTCTTCCATACTTCTCTATTAGACAATTATACATAACGAAAACGGACAGTAGAGCACGAACTCTTCCGATCTTTTTGACGTCGATCGAAAAGAGGAGTTAAGTACAGCCAGCATCATCGATTCATTATTGATTTCTCTCAAATGTTTCATTTTATCATTTCACTATAGAGCTTACAAAGAAGACATAAAAATTGCCATTCCAAATCTCAACATACCTACGACCGACCATAGCTAGTGCGATATTCTTTACCTTCTTAATTCTGATTATAATTAGTTTGACTTCCTTAGTGTCGAGAATTGGTCGGCTCACAATTCTGGAGACTTTTTCTAAAATATATGGCTTGCCATCAACCTTCTTTGTTAAACGCTACATCCTACAAATTGGGCCACACACCACACGAAAAATATAAAATTTTATGCTCTCCTCCGTGATCGGACTGTTTCAGTGCATTGTAAGTGTTATTGCTTAATTTCACTATCGTATCAATCTCGGGTATCGTGTAAAGACGTCTTTATGTGGAGCGAATATGGGAAAACGTTTGTAAGGTAATGAGATATGATGGTCTCGGTATATTTTAGCTCGTAATGTTCTGCCTTTTTGAAATTTATTTTTTGCAAGAAAAGTAAAAAACAAAAAAAAAATTGTTAGACTATATCGTGTCCCACTGCTGGGCAAGCTTCTCCCCTTTTTCCTTCCAAACCTTCCTTTCTTGTGCGATCTCCATGCTCCATTATATCCTTTATAAACTTTAAAACCATGACAAATAAAAAATAAAATTGAATGATAAACCATGCTCATAGGTTTTTGGAGGAATTGTTATTTTTTAGCCCATTATCCGTCTAAAATCGTCGATTTATAATGCAGTGGTACGTCGAACACATTATACATAGATACTACTGTATTTCTACATAGCTTTCTTCATTAGATACTTTGTCCTTATTTAATCTCAGTTTGTTCCCTTCCCTATATCCAAGTTAACTTGGCCGTTATTTTTGGATCGTTATCGTCAAGCCCCTGTGGCCTAATGGATAAGGCATCGGCCTCCTAAGCCGGGGATTGTGGGTTCGAGTCCCACCAGGGGTACAATATTATTTTGGCTTTTATTTTACTTTTATTGAAAGATCCTTTGTTTTTGTTTCCTAAATAATTATGTAGTTACTTAATGTCAAATATTTATTTGCAAAGAAAAAAGAAGGTCGTTAAAAAAGTTTTTTCGTATTTTATGGGTTTTATAAATTGGTAGTAAAATCTTTTTGTATCTGGCTGGTTTTGATACGACCAGTTGACATTTAAAAAAAGAAAAACAACAAGAAAAACGATTTCCCGCCATTTTCAATTGTTTTTCTGACCGCTAAAATCAGTGAATCTAACAAAAGATATTCGGTACATTTTGAAGTTTTATTACCAAATAAAGTTGATTTCTAAATTTGTTTTACATTGTTAGTTACAAGTGAAGCCAATAGAAGCATGTTAAAAAGGAAAAATGTGACATAAGCCACGAAAAAAATATGTGACATTTATGGACTTAACGCAGTGTCAGTAATAGCACAAAGTTGGTTCAAGCGTTGCTTGTTGGTTCAAGGTACTGACAAAAATTAAAAAGAGTATTTGAGCATATTCTTTTAAATTTTCAACCATCTAAGGGTGGTTTGTTGAAAAGCCCAGAGATACTTTTATAGCGACCTCGTTAGTGATGTTCTTCTGAAAGGTAACGTGCATAGTACTGTATGACCAGCACCCTAATTGCGTAACACACAATCAATAGTAATCTGAATCATTTTGAAGCAAATTGCTAATCCATTGCTTCATAAGTTCGAAAAATTTGTCTGCTCAACACATAAATAACGCAATGAATGTTGTTGAACTGTTAAAACGAAACCGATTCCGATTAATTGTGTGTTACGCAATTAGGGTGCCGGGCAATTCTCGTAATTTTAAGAATGTTCACAGTAATAATGTCATACACATAAAACAAACTCACGCCCTCTTTGCATGGGGGTAGACAGAAACCACAGACCGCCACCTCCTAGTCTGCTAAGCTCCTTACATACTCCTTTTGCTTCGTTTAAGTTCATACATCCTGACGGGACAACTCTCATAATAATTATTTTGAGGACGTTCACAGACTGATCTCAGTCTCAAGCTGTCAAAAAAACCTCTAATTTTGAAAATTTAAAAAACTAGATTTTGAACGTTTTAAATTACGAGAATTGGCCTATGAAGCAAAAGTAGTACCTATGTAAGGATCGTAGCAGATGGCGTTTTGTAGTTTCTACCTTACCATAGGAAACAGGAGTGAGTTTGGCGAAACCGTTTTTCCATACATATTATTTATCATTCATAATCAGTGTGTAACGTTCCCACTACTGGGACACAGGCCTCTTCTCTGTGAGAAATAGCGGGCCGTAATCTACCAGAATGGAATGGTAAAAGTCAGATATTTTCGAATTTTTGGTTTTAGGCCCTGTCGGTTTTCTCACGATGTTTTCCTTCACCGTTTTTTAACCGACTTCTAAAAAAGGAGGAGGTTCTCAATTCGGATGTTTGTATTTTTTTTTAGGTTTTTTCGCGCATAACTCCGTCGCTTGCCAACCGTAGTGTCGGTTTTGGAAGTCGGTTGTTTTTTTTTTTTTCAAAAAAGTTTTGAGAAATGATAAAATTAATTACACAAAATAAAGCACCTACCTGGGTTCGAAGCCTCGACCTACATACAACTCATAAGTCGGGCCATTATCACTGGGCCACCACTGTTCTACATATACATACGTACGTATGTAAAAACCCTTTCGTAATCATTCATATTGGAAGGCTTTTGTTGAAACCTCTTTTCTGTTTCGACATGGCTGTCTACTCCGTAAGAACCTATACCATAGCATATAGGTACAGGTTTCCCTAAGACATTTCGAGGTCGACAGCCCATCTGGCTGCTGGCAATTCCAAGTACAAACATTAAATTAAAAATTCGTTTACCCACACAAATTTATCATTCGATTTCATATCGTAAATCGTACCGAATCGAATCGGTACCAAAAACGATTCGATTCAATCGAGTCTTGGTTGTGATATGTTATTGTTCGTGTGCATAATTTTCGGTGTCACTTTCATTGCAATAATTCTAGAGAATATTTTGGCAATCGTTGGGCAACCTCCTTTAAATAATGTTTCAGGAAAGGACGTTGTGCAATCCTTGCTTGATTTGGTCTTCTTTGTTATGGGGGACCTCGAAAATATTGATATTACATCTCTGGTGTCTTTCTAAAGGTTTTATTTATTGATTTGAGCTTCACGTACAGTAGTGATACAGACGCCAGCACATCAAGCTACTACAATCTGTCAAATTTCTTTAATAGATTTTCAACTTTATCTCTAAAGCAGTAGGGTTCAAAGTTGACTGGGAAAATTTGACAGTTTCGGGTAGCTTGACCTGCTGGCGTCTGTACAGACGCCAGCAGGTCAAACTGTCAATCAACCTTCAACCTTAATGCATTAGCGATAAAATTGAAAATCTGTTAAAGAAATTTGACAGATTGTAGTAGCTTGATGTGCTGGCGTCTGTACATTGATGGACTTAGAGTGAGTTGCATCAACTAACTATAGCCATAACCAAAGTTTTGACAGCCTTCAAAACTCCGATTAAGCGAAATTCAGGTTGCATCATTTTGACAATTGTTATAATGACGTCATAAATAACCATAACAAGCAATTATAACGATAATCATTGCTTTGGCAGCCGTCAAATCTCCAGTTAAGCGAAATTCGGGTTGCATCATTTTGACAATTGTCACAATTGTCAAAAAAACGTCACACATAACTATAACATTAATCGCCCAACTTCGGGCGGTTAAGGGCTATAGTTACGGTTTGTGTCACCATTTTTTTGGAGTTTGGCATTGAATTCCTTTTCAGTGTTGTCCCATGCTTGTTTTTTTTGGTGTTTTGTGCTAGTCTCGTCTGTTCTTTGCACAACAAAAATTGCTAAAATTAACACCTCAGTGCAATGATCATATTTGTTCCATAAGCACAATCAGCCTTTATTGTTTCCACTGCTGTGACACAGGCAGTGGCTGTGGGAGGGCACTCCCGCCCATCGAGAAGAAGCCTGTGTCACAGCAGTGGGTCGCAGTGGGCCCGCGTGGTGGATTACATTGCGGCCCACTGGCCGCAACATAATTGCGGCCCACTGGCCGCAACGTAATCCACCACGCGGGCCCACTGCGGGTTGGGTTGGTAGATATCACGTCTTCGATTTTTAGCTCTAGGACACGCCGGTTTCCTCACAATGTTTTACTTAACCGTTTTGAGAGTAATGGTGATGAAACAATTTACACAAAGTAAAGTGCCTCTCTGTAACCTACGATCTTCAAGCTGTAAGTCGCAGCTGTTACAACGGAGATGCCAGAGCTCAGCGATTAAAGGGTGTTTTGAATGGTCTAAAATCAAACATCACATAGTATATATAACAAAGCATTTTTATTACTGTAAGTACTTATATTAATTTCAACGCCAGACGAGTTAGAAGTAGGTACCTAATATTTTATCTAAAGAAGATGCAGGTCGCTCCACCGATAAAAACTTAAATACCGCACGCTCCACATTACATGTGCACAACAGCCCAACAGTACCAACGGGTGCCCACCAAACAGTTATCCAGCAAGAGCAGCTTGCTGTTAGAAATTGGTGTTATCGATCGATATAAACGTATTCTAACTAATATTATTATTGTTCTTTTTGGTGTGCTGGAATCCACTGCAAAATAATGTTCTTTCCCGCAATCATCAGGCACAGTATGCGTTTGTTGTGAAAATCGACATAGAACAATCGGCACATCTGCAGCAGTCTCGGGCAATGTCTCCGCACATTCCGTTGAAATCTTGCTGAACAATAAAATTAACACAACATCCTTCTGGAGTAAATGCTCTTATGCTGTAATGCATCTTCCATTAACGCAATCCTTCAATTACATACAGGAAAACAGAAATATCAATTTCATGCAATTCGAAAGAAACGGAAAAATATAATGAATTTTATAGTCACTTGACACGTCTTGTCTTTCTGACAGTGTCAGATAGTGATGCGGCACGATTTTTTTTACCTAGTTACTCGAGTACATAAAAGTCCATTTTCTCTCGAGGTGCCACTCGATTAGATAAATATCACCAACACTGCCACACTAGTTAACTGTCATTCTTCGATAATAAACGTAGGAATAGATATATTTCGTGTAATAAACCGTCAAAACTGTGATGTACAGAGTCACAGAGTTTTAATAAGAGAAAATACATGTTCTGTGAAATACATGTTCTGTCAAATATTACACTTTATCAACTGACAGTACTAACCGTACTGTCAGTTGATAAAGTGTAATATTTTGTCATTAAAATCGTCATTGATTATCAGACCAACCTGATAATCAGTAGAATCTTCAATCTTTTTACAAAGTCGAACAAAGACAATCTTAGTCGAATGTCACACCGATGTACCAATACAGAACGGTTACTGTATTTTGGATATTGCTACAATTCTTTTCTTGAAGTTTTTTTTGTGTGCGTTTCAAACGTACGAAGCAACAACCAACTTGAATTGAGTTTTCGAATAACATAATCGAGACATCGAGTCCATTTATGACTGAGTAACATCACTAGAGCCAACAAAAGAAAGCGTGATGACAACAAGCTTGAAGTGTTGCCCTTGTCAAAAAAATTACCCAACTTTAACGAAAAGAGTTCCTGGAAAGATTTGAGGGAGGCCTTTGCCCAGGAGTGGGACAGCATAGGCTAACAAAAAAAATATATATATTATGAATATGGATGATAATATTACTATTATTTATTTTATTACTTAATAAAAACAGTTTTGGTCACCACCTCAGACTGTGACATATGTTTTCATATTTGAAAACACGTTGCGTTTAATTAAAATAAGTTTGATCTTGGTTATTTTTGAAAGTGTGATGACAACAAGCTTGAAGTGTTGTTCCTGTCAAAAAAATTACCCATGAACATTTTGAGGAAATAAGACGTCTTATCACTTGTCACCCTTTTAACTTTAACTTTTTATATTTTACATGATGGTGCAACAACAGATAGTTAGATTCTATGGTCGAACTTATTGTTAAAATTAAAATTACCTTTGACATAACTATAGCGGAGCTTTTGATGCAACTCACCCTTAATAAAACTGTTGCGTTTCTAAATGATTAGTGATACTAAACAATTTTAATGAAAAAAATAGACAATTAGGTCAAGGTAAGCTTATTTCCATGAACTTGACATAATCCGTGGCTGTATGACCAGTATGAACATAAACGAAGCAAAAGCTGGTGGAAGAAGTGAGTTCTTCACATGATCCCTAAAACATTGCTCACACAAATCCATCAATCACGATAATTCGATACCATAATTTTGAACAGTTTCAAATGTTTTTGGATGAATCCGTGATTTTTCAATATTTGTAAGCATGTGAATATGGCTTAGGAGTTCATTCCACGGCCCTGGTCCAGACCATGGTGCGGAGCGAGAGTACATGGGAAGCCGTCATCTCCTTCTGCGAAGCAGTAATGCTCGCAAAGGAGGAGGTGGAGCGCGTGAGGGAGAGGCAATCTCTACGACCTCACGCCTCTAGTCGCCGCAGGAGACGCCCTGGACGTTGGGAGTCACCAGCCGACTCTCGGCCACCGTAGGCGCGGGCTTGCGGGCGGCGAGCAATGGGCATCTCGCCGCCCCGCAAGGACTAGGCCCGGGTCGATGGCGCGTTGTGTTCACGTGCGCTTATGCCTGCCAGGGCCGCGGATTGTTCGAAAGAGATACTGTGGCCCCTGGCATAGGCAGCTGAAGGAACACGGGTGGGTTTTAGTCAGTAAAAGACTGGCACGGCCTCCCGCTCCGCCCAGAGTGGGAAAAGTCATATGATGATTTCCCGCTCAAAAACGGCTACAGACCTTGAGGCTACACGTGTTCCTAATACGATAACTAATTGGGTATTTTGTTACGTAGCACGTTGGTATACTTCCATAATATCCAAACATATTTATTCGTACATCGTATAAAACAAAGTCACAGGGTCTGCGCATCTTCTAAACAATCTAATGGATTTTGATGCAGTTTTCATCATCATTTAGATCATTTCAAACTCAAATCATTTATTTCAATTAAACCATTTCAGGCACTTTTGAATTATCAAAATTAAATTGTCGGTCAGTTAGTCAGAAAGTTGAAGCTAGTTGCCCATTCCAAAACGTAGATCTTTGTGGAGAAGAACGGGCAAGAAACTCCACGGACACTCTTTTAAATGAAGATATTATTACAAAATCCTGGGTACATTATTCCTATCCTGGGTACTTTATTCCGAAAGCTTATCGTGTAAATAATTAATCAATATTTAACATGGATATAGCACAGAAATGTCGATGCTTTTGATATGTCGCCACCCGTGCAAAGCAAGGGCGGGTCGCTAGTATGTAATAATTTATGTAACTTCAAACCTTACTAAGTCCTCAACTAAATTAAATCACCGCCACTTCCGTTACATATACGGGTTCCGTACATGTTTATTTGTCCGCCAAGCTCTTAAAGTATCAACATTAACATATTTTGTCACGTTTTCTCGGCAATGTACGCCAGTTTTGCCTTACGGGGTAAACGGAACTGCAGGTGATGTCAATATGTATTTACTGGAAAATAAATTAGTACTACATGCTGGTTAAATGTTTATCTTATTAACATTATCAGTTACAACACTATCAATATAATGTTTATTTTTGTAAGCGAATGCAATAATGTACCAAGTCACACAGTTATTTATTGTTTTTGTAGTAAAAAATGGGTTATTAAGATTAAAGTTTTTTTTTTTTTATTGACAATGGGCTCACTCTTGACCTCAATCCAGCCCAGAGGCAGGGATGAGATCTACGGTGGAACGAGCTTGCCCAGAAGAAGCATATTCACTCTCGCCTTGAAGAGATTCGGGTACGAATACGTATAATTTGAGTACATTTTGTACCAAAAGAATATTTGAACTGATGATAAAAATAATTTCTTAGTGAGAATACTTATGAATCTTCTGAAGTGGTGAAAATTGATATTTATCAAGTAAAGTCAGTAGTAAAGCTAACTAAGCTGGGATATATAAAAATATACATTAAAAAGTACCTATCTAAACGGTAGTCATTCAGCCTGCCTAGCCTTTCCCTTACTATGTTGTGGTCGGCTTCCAGTCTGACCGGCACCCTAATTGCGTAACACACGAACAATCGTAATCTGAATCATTTTGAAGCAAATTTCTAATCCATTGCTTCATAAGTTCGAAAGATTTGTCTGCTCAACATGTAAATAACGCAATGAATGTTGTTGAACTTACTGTCAAAATGAAACCGATTCCGATTGATTGTGTGTTACGCAATTAGGGCGCGGAAGCAGCTGAATACCAGTATTTTACATGGAGCGACTGCCTATCTGGCCTCCACCCAGTTACTGGGTAACACGATACCCCCAAACAAAACTCGGAAAAGTAAACTGTAGTACCTATTCGTTACTCAATAAATGTTTATTTAGACAATACCTACATAAAATTGTATTAATTAGGATATGCTCGATATATTTCTTTCTATTTCTAAAAAAGCATAGATACACTGACACTTGAATTGTACATAATATACATATAATAGGCAATTGAATGATACCCCTTAATATATGTGAAATACTTGGACTCTGGAACAGCCCGCGTTTCATCGCTTCATGAAAACATTGGATACGGCATCATTATAGTAGGGAGCCAGTGGTGGCCTAGTGGTGACGACCTTGACTTGTGAATTGTAGGTCCTAGATTCAAACCTTGACAGGCGCTTTACTTTGTGTAAATTATTTCAACACCACTGCTCTCAAATCGGTGAAGGAAAACATCGTGAGGAAACCGGCATGTCCTAGAACCAAAAATTCAAAGACGTGTGACATCCACCAACCCGCACTGGGCTCGCGTGGTGGATTACGGCCCACTCCCTCTCACCGAGAGGAGGTCTGTGTCCCAGCAGTGGGAACATTATAGGCTGATTATGCGATTAGGACATACTTGCAGTTTGCAGTTTTTACGACTTGGGCCTGGGTAATAATAACCATGTCTTCCATTTAATTAATAAACTCAGCCTACCGCAGTCCACTGTAGAACGTAGGCCTCACCCAGGCTCCACAACACTCAGTCTACCGCCTTCTGTATCCAGTCTATCCTAGCCACCTTTATAAGGTCCTCGGAAGCTGGATAGCTTAGAGACGTTCTACGCTTGCCAATACGCGGTCTTCACTCTTTCGTTCATCGGAACTTTGACAAATATAACCAACCCACTGTCACTTAAGCTTGCTTACTCTGCAAGTCATATCCGTAACTCCGGTTCCTTTCACGGTCACCCATACACTGACCGACGTCTGCAAACGTAGCTTAACCTTCGAACCCCGAGTCCTTCATAAGCTGATATACTGTACCTATAAGATGATACGGTCACTACGTTTATTCTTCGAAATATTAATCTACGGCCACAAAACATACTATACTACACACTACTACTATATACTTACCAAGATTTTCCTCCGCACTTTCGTAGCTCCACGTCCAAATCTAAGTAAGGTTTTTATAAGTGAATTCTCTAGTAAAAATGTCGGTTTCTGAGCAAGGTGAGAAATAGTCTCTAAACTAATAAGTGTCGAGTATTTCTTCGTAATTACCCACCTTATAGCGATAGATATAGGGCGCAATACTTCACGTCAGTTAAGAGGTAGTTCCAAAGATTAGATAATTTTATAACGTTTTGATTAGACACTGTTTCTCTCTCATGTTTGTCAGCCAATCGCCAGATCTTGCATAGGTACTTAGATTTAGGGCCGATTTTTCAATAGTCAGACTTTATGTTAATATTTTACCAATTTTAATACTGAATAAAACATTTAGGGCTGATTTTACCACGCCAGATAATTTTATCGGAGGAATAATTTTGAATTTTTGACAGTTCTTCCATACATAAACTGTCACACGTCAATTTTATTCCACGAATAAAACTTATCTGTCAATTGAAAAACCAGCACTCAAACATTTATTTCCTAACTGAAGAGTAAATATTGCGGTTAGACAGCGTGTTTATAGAAAATATATCTAACTTCCATATTTATTCTTCAGAAAAAAGTTATCTGATTATTGAAAAATCGACCCTTAGAAATTCAGTGTCATTTATTAGCTCTGATTCTGATAGCTGGATTAACACTGATCACCAATTCTGTTGATTACACAGATTAAATTAAATTAATAAATTATTTTAATGGGCATGGATTAGAGTACCTACCATTTTGCAAACTACTTATAATAAGTTTTAAATATTGAACGACTGCCATCATGTGATCGAGCAAGTAGCAACATCCACTGTAAGGAACTTCATTGCTTTAGGTTGCAAAACAAAACAGTTACACTGGGATTAACAAAAATGGCGCCGCCATACTGTGCGGAAGGTACCTCTAGTGCAAGCGCCATTCTGATTCCAGGGATGTGAGGCCTTAAATGTTCGGTACCACGATGTGTTTCCTGGACACAGATAAACTAATGAATTTACCCCTGCCTTTTGGGGATCAGCATAGTTATTCTCAACATCTCAATCCGCTACCGTATCGTATCGAACATCAATCAATGTTATCGTAGGACTCCTCTAAGCGCTGTTCACAAGTCCAAAACCCGAAACGACTGTTGTTTGCTGTGGGGGGCCAATCAGGTTATCGAAATGCGTCATTTTCGATACGATAGCCTGTCGGATGGTTGTGAAAATCTATGCAGACAAAATTTTACAAAAGAAGGTAACTTTATCTTTTAGCATCACGGAACAAGGGAGACTAGGTTTTCATAATATTTTCCTCATCAACTACACCTTAACACGAAGAATTTATCACGCAAATAAAATAAAGGTGAGAATAGTCTCACTCCCATTTAGTTTTCTACGTGATCCAAGTAAATTGATCATTCTACTTACACGGGAAATAAATGGAGCATGATAAAAAATATTAATCGCATTGCTGATCTCAATATGGTAATATTCCGCTTGATTCGGTAAGCTTCTGTTTTTTGTCCAAAGTTTGAGGTAAAATTATTGAGGGGGAAATATGTCAGCTGTTTGCTTTGTACGGCCTGATATTTGTAGTATGTTCGTATTTTAGCTTAATCTGGAATTATTGTGTGTAAGTACGTGCTTATGAAGTTACTAAATGCGTAGTAATACGGAGACAGTTGATACAGTCTAATTTTTTTTTTATTAGAATCCAACACTCCGCATTTTGCAAATTATCATTAAATTATATTCGTATCTACTTAAGCAAACGCAAAGATTATCCTATAGGTATTTATGAGATTACTGGTTTTAATTACATCTATTATTAAATCCAGAAGACAATTATACTTTCCATCGCTTTAACTTACTAACACTAGAAGTTAAGTAAAATTGTTACTAACCCTATGGACTCCTGTCTGAAATAAAAAGTTTCTATTCTATTCTATTCTATTCTAATGTGTTTGAGTGTTTCCTGAATTTCTCAGTAACAGCCTAGAGTCTAGATTTGTGCATGGTTGATGGCAATGTGCTCGCCCCCTATTACATGAAAGTTTATTTATTAATTTATTATCTCCAACAAAAGATGTAGGTACACAATACATGACACATAAAATAAAGGGCAATATCAATAGGCCAATTCTCGTAATTTAAAACGTTCACAATCTAGTCGCATTCTCATCTCAGCGACAAACAATTGTTAAAAACTTGTCAAAATGTAGGGAAATTATAGGTATTTTTGACAGATTGAGACTGAGATCAGACTGTGAACGTTCTTAAAATTACGAGAATTGCCCCTCTGGTCATAACTACGTTGCAAGTACTCCCCATCTTTCAATAACAATCTACACTGTATCCCAGTTAATACCTTACGAAGGCAGTAACAAAATACAGGTCCACGCCTCATCTCAGACGAGTCTCCATATTATAAAGAGATCAAGAACGTCGTAATTAAATCAGTTACGAAGCGTGACTGTGCGTTCTGCGGTGCCTTTGGAGCAGTTTTTGTGACGTCTTTTTAGACGTCCAATCATTATTGGGTTATTGAGTACTCATAGGTAGGTAGGTACAGATGTGAGATTGAACGAGTTTTACATTTGTTTGGGTTATAAGTTGTTGTGTTCTCTCGTTGCTTCGTCAAAATAAATATACCTACACTAGGTGAGTTTGAAACTGTAATTTGATTTGAAGTTAAAATTAACCACTTTGACCTCTGGACTCCTTTGATAAAGTTTGGCCCGTGGCAGTTCTGGATAGAAGGACGAGGAAAGAGAGTAGTGAGGCTTTTGCCCAGCAGTGGGACAATATTACCTAAGAAAAAAAATAAAAAAACTTTGTCCTCTCAACCTTTATAAAATTGATTGTAAACAAATGAAAATTTAATGCAATTATTCACGTTTATGGTACAAATAATATATTAATACACAATACTCCATTAGCCACCATTGAACGTGGACTGAAAGCCTATGGTGAACCAAACATTTGACGCCTTAGAAATGTCCTATAGGACTAATAAAATGCCGGTTCTTTTACACTATAAATACACTACACACTAAACATACTACAATACAATACACTAAAAATTTATTAAAAACGCATTTTGCAAAAATTTAACCATTAGTTACTATATTTAACAATTGGTTGAGTTTAACTACGGTTCAAAAAACTGGCCCTTAATTAGATTAGAATGTTTGAGAACCATTTATAAAAGTGACATATGTCTTGATGCAATTATTCATGATCATAAAGAAATTGAGAGCAGTGGTTGTATCTGTCCCGACTTACAACTTTTAGGTCGTGGGTTTGAACCCAGGTTGTACTTTACTTAGTGTATTTAATTAAATCTTCACTGCTCTCAAAACGGTGGAGTAAAACATCGTGAAGAAACCGGCATGTCCTAGAACCAAGAATTCGAAGACGTGTGACATCCACCTACCCGTACTGATTGTGTATAAAGAAATTAATATTTCATTAACTCCTGAATGAAGCGTGGGCGTTAATAAAATAAAAAAATAATTTCAAAGCTCACACGACCAACGACCAAACCCACGTCAAAAAGATAGTTGATTACAGAGAAGCCTCAGGTATCTAATAATATTGGAGCAATCTAGTTCATTTCTGGATGACTGATCTAATCGAGTCAAAGGCCAGACTGGAGCGTAATAACCGGTAATCAATTATTATCGTTATGTAATTTGTTATTGTTGTATAATGTTTTATGGGGTTTTCTGTCTGTATGAAATGTAGAATATTTGGAAATTTGACTCTTCTTTACCCCTTGAACCGGCAAATATGTTTGAAGTTTGGTTTGTGTAATCAAAAATTAAATAGTTCTTAACAAGACAAACAGATTTCAACAATGATCTGCACCCTAATTGCGTAGTCACAATCTGAATATTTTTGAATGATATTGCTAATTCATTGCTTCATATACCTATTGAAAAAAATTGTCTGTTTAACAACGTAAATAATGCAAAGAATATTGTTGAACTGTCACAAAATGAAAGCCATTGCTACACTGATAGTGTATTACACAATTACCTCGTGGATTAAAGAATTACCACTCAGATGGGTCAGTTTCGTTACACATACAGCTAGCCCATCTTCTAACTCAGGCCGAGGTTTATAAACGTTCCTTAGCTCGTACTATCGCCAAGAGTTATACCTACCAGTCACTGTCGCACAACGGCTATTAAATGACGAGTGCTAGAAACAGACGGGCACACGTCAAAGTAAGTCACGTTTGTAGATCTCAGCCTGAAAGACGTCGTAAGCTTTTTTCATTTAGCTCCAACAAAGTAGAAGAAGAGGATTATACTACTGCAATATTGGAGCGCCACAATTGACACCAAACTGTATTCCTTTAAGTAATACTGGTACAAAAGTTTTCTTCAGAGCTTTGTCACTTATTGGTGGTTGGTTCTATTTCAATGCAAATTATAATTTAATATTTGTGCCATTATTTCATTGATAAGTCTCCTATAGTTAATCTATGAACAGCGTGGGATGCAATATTATGTATAAGTTTTGATTATTTCTTATCAGAAATAAGAAATAATCAAAACTTTTATATTGTAGCTGTTTGTGGTTCCTTTTGAATAAAAATAAAATATTCGTTATTTCTTTACAAGCATCGCCAGTAACATAACTTAGTACCAACAAAATGTGCATCAAACAAAAATAATGATTACATTCTCATGGGAACGTGCATTATACTCGAGTTAATGCAAAAAGCTGTGCAAATTGAATCAACCGACATTAATATTAACGACAGATACAGTTCGCGGGGTGAGCAGACAGCCTGGTCTTGTAATCAATCAAATGTATGTGTATTAATGTGTTTATGTTAGGTTTAATGGAAGGAGTGCATCTCTAGATAGGAGCTAGGAATACTATGGACACTGTATTTTCTTGAATTAATTCACTGGACGGAATAAAATCGAAACTATACCTAATTATCTGCAGCTTAAGCATAATCAGCCTATAATGTTCCCACTGCTGGGACACAGGCCTCCTCTCTGTGAGAGGGAGTGGCCCATGGTCCACCACGCGGGCCCAGTGCGGGTTGGTGGATGTCACATGTATTCGAATTTTTGGTTGAGACATGCAGGTTTCTTCACGATGTTTTCCTTCACCGTTTAGTTTTTAGTTTAGTTTAATTTCAATAGTGATGAAATTAAACACACAAAGTACTCACGACCTCGTTCCTCGTAAATCGGTGCTGATACCACTGGATCACCACTGTTTCCACTCAGACGTCAGTATTCTCCAGCCCAAACCAAAAAAAAAATCAACGGGTTGCACTTCAGCAGTGCCGACAGAAGGAGTGTATGACGAAACACCGACAGACACTACGCCGACAGACTGAACACCGACAAGACTTTACTTCGACGGGACTTTTCGCCGACAGGACACTTCACCGACAGGACTCTTTGCCGACAGGGCTCAACAGCGACGCAACTTATCTCCGATGATCAGATACATAATTTGGAAATCGATTATGCTTTTCTTGTAATTAAAAAATTCATAAAAAATAACGATCTAACATTGGTTTTTAATATACGTACATATGTATAATATGGTTAAAATCGCAAAATTACGATGAAACAGAGACACTCGTGGAAGTGTAAAATACTGATCACTCCCTCAGTATCCAACAAAACCACACATAACACATAACATAACACATACACACAAATAACCCTCGCACACCTCTTTATCACTCATCCACACACCCATTCACCTTACACTCAGCACATAAACTCAAAGTTAAAATACATCCCAAATCACCAATGTCTTGTACTGTTTATTTTTATTTTTGGCTTGTTCTCTTTTACTTATTTTCGTTTTATTATTAACTAACTAAGTCTTAATTAATTTAATTACCTTTTAAGCACCTTTTGCATGGAACATCATTCCATTCTGTATCTGGAGTAGGGCGTTGTTAGCTGCGCTACAGTTTATACTTTTGCAGCTATCATCGTTTTACTTGTTACTTATTCTTGTATTTTTGTTCCAAAATAAACTTTTTATTATTTAGTAAGTAAGTAAAGATACCCATAAAAATGCATGGAAAAAAAACAAACTAAAATAATTTATTTACCTCTTAGTAACAAAACAAACTAAAATAATTTATTAACATCTTAGTAACAATAAAAATATCAAAAAAACCTAAATTATTCTAATAACAATTCCTTTTTAATAAAATATTTCTTTATGTTTTGAAATTAATAATATATGATAAACCTTTCAAAAATGCGATCACATCTAAATTTTTCTTATTGTTCAAATGTACCATCAACCTTTCGTTGATTATATTCATTTTCTTCTTCCGTGGTTTTATTATGCCCGCTGATAGTCTCTCAATTTCGCATTTTATATTTTTTTGTTCCTTTTTAATTTCATCTATAGTTTTAAATATATTCCATTTTTTTCTATTTAGCAATGTGTTCCACCTATTGTGCCAACTTTCAACAGCGTTTTGTGTGGTTGGTGTGCCTGCTTCAATGGAATCTGATATTGACCATGTCTCTGGGGGGAACGTGGGAGGCACTTTTGTAATCAATACTTTTAATGAGCTCGTATTCATTTGATTATTTTTGGTTTTGTAAACATTACTGTCAATATAATAGTTTTTAAACCATTCGATTACTTGGTGCGCTTCCGGTGGTAAAACTTTGTCAACAATTTCTTTAAAAGCTGATGGAATTTCTACCGCAGGTAAAAATGCCAGTGCAGCCAAATGTCTCATTTTGAACGCAAAATCGCAGTTGTCACCATACAACTTTGCCAGTCCTGCTTGTTGTATGTGCCTCCATATACTTTGTCTTAAATGAAAATAGCAATATTTATTCCTGCTTTCTGTGAATGCGCGCTTACAAGCATTAATTGCTGCTTTTTCAAAGTCAGTTATAATCGTTTTTGGATTTAGAAGTAAATTAAATTTATTCAAAATATGCATTTTTAATATTTCAAACATAATGTAGTAGCAGTTTTCCGATTTATGTGAAAGGAATGCGTAAACTAAAGGAAAAATTGTCTTCTTATCACTGCTAACATTTCCATGAATAGTGTACATCTGGCATAAAGGCAGCGGACAGCATTTGAAAGTCCCATCTTGAATCCAGAAATCAGCTTTAAATAATAATCGTAGATTTTGCTCAGTTGCAAATATAATAACAGTTTCGCCATTGTAATCGTAATGACCCACTAAAAACTGTTCATTTTCAAAAATTTGGTAATTATCTGATATACTTATATCACTAAGTTTTTTAGGAACACAAGGTTTATTTTTATTTCTCGTCCGATTTATCATTTTAGTCATTGCGTGCTTATTAGGCATACTTGGAGAACTTACACTTGGAACATCCTTCATACAACTTTGTATTATTTGTACAGGTGAATCCATACTACAATGAGCTTTGTTTTTTATTTTATCCTGGAATTTACGAACAACCAGTAGTTCGGGATTCGGCATGTGACAATGCTGCCTGATAGTTTTACTTACCAAATCATGTTTCCCGTCAGTAATTTTGGTTTTCACAAAAACGTTACAATTTTTATTTTTATTTTCAACACAACTCCAATAAAACACATCCCCACGAACTTTATTTCGGCAATACAAATATCCATCAATAACTAATTGTAAGTTACCGGTTTTTGATTTGATAAATTCACATGAACTCATTATAAAAGAAATTATAAAGTGGTTGTTGAGGATGGCTATAGGATGCTTGTAATGGAAATACGATCACAGCTTTTAGAGTATATTTTTAACCAGTTTTCACACACAGTGACATTAAAAGACAAAGGAATAAATTTATAGAAAAATAAACAATCAATATAAAAAAGGTTGGTTGCTGGTCGTCAACAGTGGTAACGTGGCTGTGTTCGTGCTGAACTGTAATGCAAAAGTGACCGTAAGAATAACAGTTCAACCAGTGAACTAAATATTTTATAAATACCTTCAAATCCGCTTCTTAAAATAGTTAATGTTTAAGGATTATATGTACGTATATTAAAAACCAATGTTAGATCGTTATTTTTTATGAATTTTTTAATTACAAGAAAAGCATAATCGATTTCCAAATTATGTATCTGATCATCGGAGATAAGTTGCGTCGCTGTTGAGCCCTGTCGGCAAAGAGTCCTGTCGGTGAAGTGTCCTGTCGGCGAAAAGTCCCGTCGAAGTAAAGTCTTGTCGGTGTTCAGTCTGTCGGCGTAGTGTCTGTCGGTGTTTCGTCATACACTCGACAGAAGTGAAAACTTGAATATTAACGTTGTGCATTTTTGATATTTTGGAATGCGGTCTACTCTACCTCCGTCTTACGAATTTTCGATCAGGTCACGTGTCCTGACGCGAGTTTAACATTTTTTACCCATCACAACTGCAAAAGTGCACAACGCCGCTAAAGAAGTTTTCACTTAAAAAAAAAACTCACATTACAAAGTAATGTATTTTAGTGCGACCATATGCGCTATGATTCTATTAACTTGCGAACGCTTAATTTAAAAACAGCACTTAATTATGATTTTAGCATAAGTTCCTAAAGATTCGAAGAGGCTAGGTAACCTAACCTAACCTTTTCCCAACTATGTTGGGGTTGGTTTCCAGTCTAACCAGATGCAGCTGAATACCAGTATTTTACATGGAGCGACTGCCTATCTACCTGATTATAGGTAACTGTTAAGTACGAGACGACCCGCAAACGCACGTGTGTCGTTCACATACTCACACACACTCAACATTTTTATTCAAATTAATTTAAATCATCATGACCATCATTTCAGCCGAAAGACGTCCACTGCTGGACATAGGCCTCCCAAGCACCTCCACTACGACCGGTTCCGTGCTTCTCGCATCCAACGGGTTCCTGCGGAATTAATTTATATAGCATCGAGGGATTAGTTCTATATACATAATCACATAATTTATATATTTTTTTAAACTATAGCTTACGAAATACCTATCAACACTCAACCGTCGTCATCAAACCAATTTTCCCATAGCACATCACATAGCTAAACTATTCAGACTAATCCAACATAGATTGATCTAATCCAATTCACTAAGACCATTCACTTCAAACCTTTTGAATTTATATTAAGATTAATGTATTTCTCTAAGTGTAAGAACGCAATTAACTTTGCATATAAATTGGCACATTCACACAAGATTGATTTAAAAACGTCAAACTATGTATTTTCTTTCGAACTGTTTTCTGTATTTACGAAGATAATTTAATCGTTCTGTGACCGAAAACCTTGACCTGACTATTATTACGGTAAAGAAAATTGTTAAATCCAATTAAATTCAAATCTATTTTTTTTAAGTTTTTTAAAGCCAATTTGGTGTGAACTAGCTTAACAAATGAATTTCGAGACCAAAAAGGAATAAAACAAGAGCCAAACCTTGTGAATGTGAAATAAATAGACCTAGATTCCTTGACAATTCAAAAGTGCCTGTAAATGATTTAATGTGAATAAATACTCTGAGTTTGAATAAATAAAGAGATCAGAGGGGCAATAAGAACGTTCACAGTTCACAGTCAGCAGGCCAATTGTCGTTATTTAAAACGATCAAAATCTAGTCGCAGTCTCATCTCGGCGACAAACAAATCTCAAAAACATGTCAAAATGTAGGGAAATTTGACGTATTTTTTACAGATTGAGACTGAGATCAGACTGTGAACGTTCTTAAATTTACCAGAATTGCCCCTCTGATTTCAGTCTCAATCTGTCAAAAAAACCTCTAATTTCCCTTCATTTTTCACAAGTTTGACATTGATTGTCGCTGAGATGAGATTCCGACTAGATTTTGAACGTTTTTAATTCCTGGAATTGGCCTTCAGATTTCATGACTTGCGTAAAAGTGGTATTAGGAAGACTTCCCAATAATGTATTTAGGTAATCAACAGCTATTGAAATTAGGCTGTGCGTTGTCAGTCAATCATGCAACCTTTTTTACAATTAGATTTAACAAAGTTCTCTTAAATGCCCTTCGAAATAACGCTTTCTCTCGCTTAAGTTTATAATTCGACCCAAATGCACTTCAACCCGAAGAGTGATGTGCAAACATTATTTCTTTAAAACAAGTGCGTTACTTAATTCCTTAACATTTACAAGTATGCGGGCAGAACGGCCTATAACATTTTGTACCACGGTTAATATCGGTCATATATCATACGGATGGATACTACACAATATTTTACATGCTCGTTATGATTTCGGGTGCAATAACCGTTATGTTTGGAAATTATGTTAAAAATGGCGGGCGGTTGGAGTTTTTTTTTGGGTGTGGGTTCAGTATCTCTTTTTAGCGAGATTTCACTAAAGCTGTCATAAATCGGTCGCACAATACCGGCTGTCCAAATACAGAGAGGGATATAGAGTGTTTTTTTTACATCTTAATGTCTATACTGGTGAAAATGACAGATTTTTATGACGGAACTGCTTTCCTAGGAAACCCAAGCTTAATAGAATCTCTACGTTGTTGAAGTTTGGAAAATAATAGCCCATACCTCGCCTTGCCTCAGCAAAGAGCTTGTTTGTATACTTTTTAATTATGCAGCCTTCATTCATATTTCTTTTAAAATATATTTTGAGAAAGCAGAATCTCGTGAATGCTCAATCAAAACAACAAATTCTCACAACCTCTAACGTAAATTAAAAAGTTACCTTATCCTAATCTAAATTACTATCAGCCTGGATAAAATCCTCGCACATGAAAACACAACTACAGTTGGTTATAAGCTGGCAACCTGCGGCCTTTATCAGTCGATTTAACTATAACTATATCCGAGAAAAGTCCAACGCTCTACATCATGATCACCATTATTGGTGGCTGTCCGCCATTAGTCATTTGGCAACCACTGCTGAGTACACATCTCCTACATATTGTGCTAGGCTTCCCTAGTCTGTGCGAGTCTCATCCAGGTCTTTCCCGCGATTGTCTGTAGGTCATCCTCCCACGTGGCTATATCTCTACATAATGTTGTAACTGTAACTTATAAGTAATCTCCAAACTAAAAGAAAACCCTCTATATAACCTTTCATCAGACCCGCGGCGACCTTTACCAACGGGCTCCTAAAACCATCGCCGCGCTGATGATGTTAACAATCAAGGCTAATGCGGTTCCCGTGGCGTCGTATCACGCATCTGCGAAATATTTTATACCTTCATCCTTGAATTAAATACTAGTGGGTAGGTTGTAGAGCAATTATGATTCTCTTTTAGTGATTATTCGGATGAGGTGTTCTCGTGTCCCGAGAGCTTGAGAGACATACAAATAACATCACGCCTCTAATCCTGGAGGGGTCAGGCAGTGAGGCCGCAACTAACATAGTTTCTAGTAAGATCTTTTTTTTTCTAGTAGTCATAAATTTACTAGTGTACGTATAGGAAACAGGGATATAGTCCGGTGAGGTAATTGAAAGAAAAAATAAAGAAAATACGTTTATTTGTTTACGTTATACGTTTGTTTTTTAGTTTAAACATGACGCAGAAAAAGAACACAAACACAAAAAAAATACTAACAGCAGGAATGTTGTTCATTTTGACCGCTCAACCACATTCATTGCGTTATTCACGTCGATGAGCAGACAAAGTTTTATGAACATATGAAGCAATGGATTAGCAATATTCTTCAAAATGATTTAGATTGTGATTAGCAGTGTATTACGCAATTAGAGTGCTGTTACCTGTCAAAGTATAACCATACAGTTAGTCGCTGTTTGGCGAACGCACATTGTTGACATAAACGCATTCCTAGTTCAACAATTTTATTTATTTCAGTAGGATGTTAATTGACATCGTCATTTAGCCAAAAGACTTCCCCTGCTGAACACAACATACGCCTCCCGCAAGCATCGGCACATCGACCAAACCTGTACTTCTTGCATCCAGCAGACTCCTGTGAATTTTTGTAGATCCAATAGTAATCCCTCTCACAGAGAGGAGGCATGTGTCCCAGCAGTGGGGGCATATAGGCTGATGAACAGTAATCTGTAATTATTATTTCTAGTACAGTCAACAAACAATTTGATAATGACAGCGCCTTTATGTCGTAAAAAACAAGGGCAGTTTTCGTAGAGCAAGTATTACCACTGATGTGTGTGTGTGTGATATACATTTAGTAGGTGCCCACACAAATACCCACCATTTTCAAAGTTTAAAACCGAACAAAAATCCAAATACCAACTCACAATTCGTGCCATTATAAATATTTTCACCTATTCTTTCGATGTGGGTCAGACAAAACATCTCAAAAACGTTTCTCAGACAATTCTGTTGCTGCAAACCCGCATAAACTGGCGACCAGCAGTCAGGAGGTCAAATGCATAACTCTCGGCACCTCGAGCGCTCGCGCATGTAAATAAGGGCATATTTCAAACGTACTAGCACCGACCGCAGTGTTGGGTTGCTTCTCCAAACTGTTCGGGTCGGAGTTGGTTTACGCGAGCTAATTCGTATTCATTCGTATTACTTGTTCACGTTACCAGTTTACCGTCCTAACGGGTAAGGTGCATCTGAATGAACACAAGGTGGGTGAAAGTTATATGATTGTTTGGTGGGTTTTTCTAAATTACTGTTTTCAAAAGTACGAATCTTTACATTTCTGAGTGGCTTAAGATCTTATACACAGTTATGTTCAGTTTTAATCCTAAAATTTACTACCTGATTTTCCATATCTAAGATTCTAATTATGTATGTACAAACGCCAGCACATCAAGCTACCCGAAACTGTCAAATTTTCCCAGTCAACCATGAACCTAATTAATGCTTTAGCGATAAAGTTGAAAATCTATTAAAGAAATTTGACAGATTGTAGTAGCTTGATGTGCTAGCGTCTGTACAACGAAAGAATATATTGTAAGAAAATTTTCCAACAAGTAGCAACCATAGTGATACAGAATAAATGCAATAAAGATTAATTGAATTGAATTGCGATCAATGTCTGCACAATAGTGTATATCTTTATCTTACCTTTCGAAGTTAGATAGGTAGAAATATTATTATAGGTCTCATATGTATATCATTACGAGATGTTTGCTTGACGTGTATCTTACTTTCTCGTTTTTTAAGTTAAAATCGCCTTTTGTTTTTTTCTAAAATCAAAACATCAGACACGCACTTATAAATAAGCTATACTTGTATAGAACATGCTTTACTTAGTCATATTTTTTCACAGCTGTCTGTGTCTACTATTACATTTCTATTAACTATTCAACTGTTGTAAAAAAATTACTTACAATGTAATACTCTACCATGCTCGCGTAAATCAACCAGCATCCTTACAATCACCATACACGTTAGACAGGAATGTGTGAATGCGATTCATAAATAAATCGATCCGAACAACGTCAGTGCTTCCGTGCGCTTATTGATATGGTAATCGTGTACTTAATGTATGGTATTGTATGTACTTACTGTCGGCGACGATGGGCAAGTCGTAAATGTGGACGGTAATTAAAACTATCCAGGGCTAAGAGCTGCTCTGAGTTTCATTGACTCTGAAACGCAGAAATTAATTTCTTAAGATGCTTCGTTGGGACCAGGAGATGACATATTGTTGTTGATATGTAAAATTCAAGGAGTTATGACCATTATTAGTTGAGGACTGCGAAGACTGGAAATCAATAATGGATCAAACACGGGCCGGTATATTAATAACGCCTTATTTTGACAAAACTAAGATTTTGGAACCATTTTCTTAAATCATAGTCACATCATCATTGCCTAGCCTCTCTCCAACTATGTTGGGGCCGGATGCAGCTGAATACCAACATTTTACATGAAGTGACTGCCTATCTGACCTCCACAACCCTACCAAGTTACTGGGTAATATGATACCCAGGTAAGACGGGTTCTTAGGTTTTCGGGCTTCTGGCGACCTGTAACGACTGTCAAAGATCCACGAATGACAGCCGGGACCAACAGCTTAACGTGCTTTCCGAAGCACAGAGGGTCTCATTATGTAAAGATGGTCACCCATCCACGGACCAACCGTGGCAAGCGTTGCTTAACCTGATCGATCGACCCATGAGGCTGTTATTACTTAGCCACAAGCATCTCTCGAAACCTCTTTCCCAGCCTGAAATCATAGTATTAGCTTTTTTACCCTAAACTTAATACTCTTTCGTGACTTCGACACTATGAAGAAGAGCTTCTTTTGTCAGGCTCATTAACTATAGTACGATTTGAAAATCGCGTGAAAATGGTATTGGAATAAAACAATACTGGGAATGAGGAAGGAGGTACTTTATCTTTACCTTTCGAAGCAAAGGGAAGTAAGTTGCTATGTGAGACTGTATTACGTTAGAAGGTAAAATTAACCTCCATACTTTCGAAAGGGGCTCGTGGCGAAGTAATAACAGCCGCACAGGTCGATCGATCAGGTTAAGCTGTACTTCCCACGGTCGGTTCATGGATAGGTGACCAAGACCATCTTTACATACCGAGACCCCTTCGTGCCTCGGAAAGCACGTTAAGTCGTTGGTCCCGGCTGTCATTCTTGGATCTTTGACATTCGTTACGGGGCGTCAGAAGCCCGAAAGTCTGACAACCAGTCTTTCCAATGGTTCGTGTTACCCAGTAACTGGGTTGTGAAGGAAGACACGCAGTCGCTCCATATCAGATACTGGTCAGCTGCATCCGGTTAGACTGGAAGCCGACCCCAACAAAGTTGGGAAAAGGCTAGGCAGATTGACTTTCGAGAGATTTCACAAATTTAATTTAAATAAAAATCTACTAAATCTAATAATTAGAATGTTATAATAAAAATATTATCCAACAGCAGGCCGAACTAAAAATAGATTTACGTAGAGAAACTTCACTTACTTTGTAGTACTACGAGTAGCAGTCAAGTTTCCAGGCATTCTCACAGTTACCCGCCACACTAATGTAGTTTACGATCGACCTAGAATCGAGTCATTCATTCGAGCGCATTCGATTGTCGATTTAAATCGAATCGATGCGCCCCGCACTGTCCCTCTTTACGTCAAATAAATATAGAGCTTTAGTTCCAAATAACGACACTGGTATGTCAATGGCGCTAGTATAGATTAGTTATGTTCATTTGTGACAATATGTATGCGTAAACAGATTTTGATTGTAATGCAAGAGTCGTTTGGATTAGCTATAAATGTTTGAATCCGGGATCATGAAATACAATAGGAATGTTGGAAATTGCGGTTCAAGAAAAAGAATATACCCTTATGTTTTTTAAAACTAGAAAAAATACTGCAGTACTTTTTAGGGGACCCTTTAGGTACGGAACTAAGCCTCCGCTGTCCGTCCGTCCGTACAATCGTCCATCTGTCCGTCCGTCTGTCTGTCTGTCAACGGGCTGTATCTCTTGAACCATAATAGGCGGACAGTTGAAATTTTAAGACCTAAATAAATTATTTAATCATTTTTTTATTGCCGCTATAGTAAGTTAAAAGTTTTTTCCGGTACTTTTTGCCTTGTGGTACGAAACCCTTCGTGTGCGAGTCCGACACACACTTGGCCGCTTTTTACCTCTCCACAATTTTAAAGTTATTCATTTAGTTTTTAACATATCTACTCCTATTTTATAATCCACATACCATAGTAGGGCCAGATAAGTCCAACGACATCGACAACATCCATCACTATGAATGACACTATGAAACATCTCTGCCTGCCCTGGAAAGAATGATTTAAAGCATCAGTCACCAATAAAAGGATTCTAGCTCTAATAAAAATTCCAATTTATTACCCCAGCAACATTTTTTCATACGGAAAAACTGAACAAACATAGATACGGTCAATTCATTAAAAATCATTGACTTGTCAGAATTTTTTCACTTCAGTATGAACTGACAAGCTGGACTGACAAACGACGACAAATGACTGACGAAACAGGTGGATGCTGACTGATGTTTATCTGGAAGATCAGTATCCGATCCCACGTGCATTAGAATTTCAGATAGGAGCATGTTTAATAATGTATTGACCAGAGACGTACGAAGTGCTGTCGGTATAACAATAGATAAGGAATGATATGATGCTGTTAGCTTATAGATTTTAATTTATTAAAAGTAGCTATGCTAATGATTGTTTGATTTGACTTTGAGGTTCCCGACGTCGAGTAGACTTGAATAGATGAACCGTTCTTGTGCAATGGGTATCGTAAGCGATCTCTTCCACATACTATTTTTTTGCATATTATTGTATAGACTCAAGTGATAATGGCTAAATAATAACAGCCGCACAGGTCGATCGATCAGGTTAAGGTACGCTTGCCGCGGTTGGTCTGTGGGCGGGTGACCATCTTTACATACCCCTCCGTGCCTCGGAAAGCACGTTAAGCCGTTGGTCCCGACTGTCATCCGTGGATCTTTGACAGTCGTTACGGGGCGTCAGAAGCCCGAAAGTCTGACAACCAGTCTTACCAAGGGGTATCGTATTACCCAGTAACTGGGCTGTGGAGGTTAGATAGGCAGTCGCTCTATGTAAAATACTGGTATTCAGCTGCATCCGGTTAGACTGGAAGCGGACCCCAACATAGTTGGCAAAAGGCTAGGCAAATGAGATATTGTATAGACTCAAATTTTCTAACTGGACAGTCTAATAGCTGCTGGCGAGTTTGTTGCTCCAGTTCTTCTTCCCAGCTACAGCACGGGCGTTTTGGGGAACTGTCTCATATAATTCTGACGTTCAAAAAGTGCTGATTTTTAGCCTAGTAATGAAAACCAAAATAAATGACTTTTTTATTTTGGTTTTGATAAAGCCAGCGAAAGTTAGATCCATTCAAGGTTGACACAAAAATATACAATGTTTGGTATCTCTAGCTTTGTGGATTAGGTACCTAATCATACTAACAGCTCTACGGTATACTTATTTATTTATCTATAAAATACTTTATTGTAGACCACATAATATAAAATAGTATAAAACGAGCCGCCTTATCGCTCAAGACCTTCTCTTGACTGATAATCTGGTATCAAAAATCATTATTGGACCTTGTGGATTATAAGGTAACGTAAGAGCAAAATTAACATAAGACCTAAACAGATAAATGATTATTAATATATATAGAATAGAAAGTGTCGCCACACAAAATTGGAACAGGAAGTTAGCTTCAAAACGTACCAAAATCATAAAAATACCTTTCTCGTATCTTCATGACAATTTACGACATACAAAACACATCAGTCACAAAAATTTCACCACAAACTTTATTGTTTCTTCACACAAATAAAAAAGGTCTTACATACGTGACTGTAGGCAGGTATTCCATGAACTATAAACGAAGGTAGCCTAGTACATGATGGTACCTATGCGTCATGAGGAAAAACGGTGTTGCGAAGATAGGTATCAGAATTTTTGGTTTTTGTTGTACGTGCTGGGATATGGGATTTCTACTCTGAGTGTTATTTATCTCTCCTAGATAAGTATGATTAGCGAAAACTGTAAAAAGGTCCATTACAATGAGCTCATTCGTTTGAGAGAAACGTTGCCACAGACGGCTGATAAAGGCTTTAAACCTGTAGGTACCTAATTTAATCTTCATAAGAATACTTAATGGTCACAGATGGATAAAGGTTTTAGTACGGTAGCAATTGCAAATGATACGATTTAGAACTTTGTCAATAGGCCACTTATTCATGAATATCTTTTTGGTTTTGTAAAATTAACTATCCCAGTCCAGTGCCCTAATTTATTACTATTTTAACAAAATTTTCCAAGAAAATATCGAAACGGCTGGTTGACACTTCCCGTGACCCAAAGGCTGGCTTTTGCCTTTGCCATACAACGTGGTAATGCCGCCAGTCTCTTGGGTACATTACCAGTCGACAGCGATGCGGATGAATTTTTCGATGCCTTATTTTAGTTCGTGTATAGTCTTAGTTAAGTTAGTATATAATTTTGTTATTTTTACTAATTAATTAGGTACTATTAGTAGGAAATATAGATTTGACTCGTTGAAAAAAAATATTACAATAAATATAGTCTGTTTTGAGTTCAGTCGATCAATATATTCTGTAAAAATCTCACCGTGAAAACTTAGCTGAAGTGAACTATCAATAGTGTTAATCTCTAGCATCAAGTGGAATGATAGCTCACTTCACCTAAGTTTTCACGGTGAGAAATTTACAAATTAGATCAGCAGGGCTGTCTAATTTTTTAGTCCTTATGACATAAAATTCATTTAACACTTCCAAGATGTCTGTTCCAGATACGGTTACAGAAGATTGATCTAACTTAGACTCAAGCTAACAGTACCTCATTCTTCCAATCCCAGCCGCCTTATCATCATAGTTTCTATATCAAATTACAGATATTAAAGCTATCTAGTTATTAGACAGAGGTCTAAGTAAACAGCTCATTAGTGCGTCCTGCGCGCGCGCACGTTGGCTATTACACTGGCAGTGACCAGATGACTAGTCGTGATGGTATTTATTGTAAGGGTTGGCAGTTTAGAAAACAACTGAAAAAGTAAGAAAAATATTTATTTTTTAAGAATACGAGCAGATTATTTTGACAAATATATTACATAGTAGGTAGGTCCGTCGTATTTTACCAGGTTAAGCTTAAATACACCTTAAAACCTTAATGACAAGAATAAATAGTTGGTTCTGGTACAAAATTATGGTTATGAGATTACATAGATACATTTACACATACAGTTTAATCTCTAATATAAATTCTGTGAATCTTTCAACGTCATTTTCGAAGATTTTTCATCAGTTTTTTATTTTCTTTAACGTGCTAAGCCCGTTCTATGACGAACAGATTAGCTAGCCCAAATCCTTCAGGTAAAAATTAACGTTTTCGTTAGATACCAATTACCTGTACAATATTCATAGATAATCTTGATTTAAGAATAATTATTATGTACCTACCTACAGTCAAAGACAGCTATTCGCTGTGTCTGCCAACTGACACTCCTAGAACTAAGATAACTACCAGATCACCCCCTGGAGATTTTGATAGGCTGTCAGGAATCATTGGCACTAGATACACATTCTACGTCACAGCTGCAGTTCACGTTAAGCGTAACAGGAGGCGCTAGTTGTCATTCTTCGAATATCATCATCATCATCATCATTCTCCTGCCCTTATCCCAATTTATTTGGGGTCGGCGCAACATGTCTTTTTCTTCCATACTAATATGTGGTACATTTTAATTGTAAACCTGTATTGTTTTAAATAAGGTATGTTTTTGTTGTCTACACCTGTTCATTGTATGTGATAATGGAAACCTATTATGACGATTTACAAGTTAAGACGAATATATGAATTTAGAAATAATCGTGTGTCCGCCATGTACCTACATGATTCTTCATGAGAATAGAGATTATCTCTGAACAATGAAGTAGGTAATTAAAACCCACCAAATATCTTAACAATTGTTTTTAGAGACTGAAGTTGACCTTCATTCAGTCGAATGAAGGCCAACTTTCGTCTCTGGATAAGCAATATTCACTGAAGGACTGTGGCATAAGTTGACCCAAACTTGGACCCGCAATTAAAATCCCATTCATTCATCATTATTTTCCTTCCCTTATCCCAATTTATTTGAGGGCACCGCCACTTTGTCTTTTTCTTCTGTATTAGTCATCATCTCGATAGTCTCCCCCATGCTATCCATATCATCTTGCACTCACTCCATCCATAGTTTTTTTGGTTTTCCTCTACTCGCATGCATAATTTAAAAAAAATATTAAATTAGAGCTAACATGACAAAGACATCTTAATAAACCACTTTCTAAAAGTGATGACCCTAAACAGCGTATTAGTATCGATACAGATTAATATTTTTTGCTATTTTCCACGTAATTATAATTAGTGATAAAGATGTACTTACCGGATGCTTTTTGTATGATATCACTTACATTCATCGGGGGCCGGCAGAAGTGTCACAAAAAGGTTTGGAAAAAAGTATGGAATGAGCAAGTTACACTGTTCCAAGGATTTCTTCTGCGGAATCTAGGATTAAACGGCATTGATAATATCTTACTACGGACAGGAATCTGCTGGTCCAGACAGCATGGTGAATAATATGCCACTATATCCTGGGATTTTTCACGGTAGCAGTCTATAGGGGAGGCCCATATTCAGTTATCTGCAATAGGTATTGTTTGTCATAAAAATAATGGAGAAATAATTTGTCGATGAGGATAGGAAGAAATGAAAACCTCCTCCTTTTTTGAAATCAGTTAAAAACAATATTGAATCAAAAAATAAAATTTATGCATTGCTGGCTCTGACCTGATGTTTTTTAATGATTTAGGTGACATTTTAAGTTTCTAAATATTGAAGTCACACACCATAATATTCCCACTGCTGGGACACAGGCCTCCTTTTTTCGAGAGAGAGTGGGCTAATAAAGTAGGTACCACGCGGACTGGGCCCGTGTGGAAGTTTATTAACCCACTCTAGGTTGGTAGATGTCTTCGAATTTTTAATTCTAGGACATGCCGGTTTCCTCACGATGTTTTCCTTCACCGTTCTGAGAGCAGTGGTGATGAAATTATTTACATAAAATAAAGCGCCTGTCTGGGTTATAATCTTGAAGACATCTGCGATTAAATCAGTACGAGTATATTGAGGAAGCGTAAAGTTAGTCTGAAATCGTCAATTAGCAATGTGTTATGTTAAAGAAGTAACTTTGGATGCTAAGCTTCAGTGGGGTCCACATATAGATAAATTATCAAAAAAGCTAAGCTCCGCAGCATACGCGGTTAGAAAAATTCGTAATTTAACTGATATAGAGACAGCCCGTTTAGTGTACTTTAGCTATTTTCATAGTGTAATGTCGTACGGTATTCTATTGTGGGGAAATGCCGCTGATATTCAGACTATCTTTGTTTTACAGAAGCGAGCTGTTCGATCAATTTATAAATTGAGTCCGAGACACTCGCTCAGAGAAAAATTTAAAGAAATTAATGTTATGACTGTGCCTTCTCAGTATATTTATGAAAATCTTTTATATGCCCATAAAAATATAAAATTGTTTAAAAAGTATAGTGATATACATGATATAAATACTAGAAACAAACACAAATTTGTTGTACCTACAACAAGGCTCAAGAAAATAGGTGGCTCGTTCAGATGCCAATGTATACGCTTCTACAACAAAGTTCCAAGCCCCGTTCAAGATCTAAGCCTTAATAAATTCAAATCATTCATTAAACGTAATTTGTGCCAGAAAGCCTTTTATACCGTTAAGGCTTATATCGAGGACAAAAAGGCTTGGGATTAAACTGCTTCCAATTTTTACATTTATTGAATGTTTTTATTTTGTTTTGTTGTTTTTTTTTTTATATATACATTTTGACATTAATGAATTTGATATATACTATGACATTTGCTTACTTTGTAAAGTATTCTATTATTTTAATTTTTGTGAATGTGAAGACTATGTGGGTCATTTTATTTTTTATTGTTCTCTCTGTTCTGTTAGTTTTTGTCATGGTCTGGCAGTTTGAGTAATTAATGTGGCCTACCCAAATGTCCTTTCTTTGGTATTGTTCGTCGAACCGTTGAGCTCCTTAAGTTTTGAGTTGAGCTGCACGATTTCTGACATATGCGTGCACTGACTGGACAGGTCCTCTCAATCTGTGTGGTTCTTTCCTCAAAAGACCATCTCAGACATCGACCTACATGGTCTTCATATGATCTGACCAAGATTATGTCTGGACTTTAAAAGAGACTGTGACGTCTGAGTTTGTTTCGGCCTTTCTTCTCAGACTAGTCAGATAGGAAACGCCGACCTCATCTAGTTTTAAAATATGATTGACGTGTAAAAGTGTTTGTACAAACCTACTTACAAAATAAAATCATTTATCATTTAACCTTTAAGAAGCTTTCAAATTGTAGTGAGACTGTGGGAAGGTTATAATCAGACTATACAAAAAACAAAACAAGCCACCATTAACCCAGCTTATCCACCAAGTGGAGCGGCGTGAACATCAACATAGCGACGAAATAAACCCGTCAATTCTGAAAAACAATTATGTCGACTAATTACGACATTTCTCTTGCGAATAAACGACAATGTGCGCCCGACTTTATTTCTGGTTGATGTGAGTTGTGCACCTGTGTTGCTAAAGTGGTTCCGTATAAGGTACAAATCATTTTAATAAGGATTTTCTATATTTTTAGCAAAAAAATGGGTTGAAGAGTAGGGAAGTATCCCATAGAGTTTCGACATTAATTTTACTTCTGATTTCGTCACTGTAAAAATCACAGTGACCTTTATTCTCATCCTAGTAAAGTTGCTATTAGGTTGCTGCCACTGACCAGTCTGTCAAAATCAATGTGATCTTTATTTTCGTCGCAATAAGGTTGCTATTAGGTTAGTATTTAAGTCAAAATCAAATTATTTATTTTATTTAGGCACATAAAAAGTAGTTTGAATATCAAAATATACTTGTACAAGTAAATAGAATTGATTTTAGTTGCCCCTTCCAAAAGGTAGTTTTGTATGGAAAATAATAGACAAGAAACTCCACATTTACTCTTTAAAATGTCCTATACGTTCCATTCCTCGCATTAATATTAATAATCGTAGGCAATTAAGACTAAATTGCTATGATAAGTTATTACCTATAAGATTGACATGTTTGTCCATCTACATAATATAAAAATGTATGAGGTGTGGTGGTCAAAGGGCAGTCAAATTTAATTTAAATACAAATTGAATTTAAGCTGATTTTTGACTTCAATGTTTATTTATTTAAATTTTGTAATATTTATTTAATACTTTAAGTACACAAATGTACAGAGGCGGACTTGATGCCATTAGCATTTTCTACTAGTCAACCTTTGGGAGATGCGGAGACAAGCTAGCAATATTTTTAAATATTATACGCATAAACCTATTCCAAACTTTAAATATAATATAAATACTTAATTACATATAAATATAAGTACAAATAAATATACTTAAATACACGAATATACTAAAAAGAAATAAGGCCGTGTAAACAATCAGAAAACATTATCGCTGTGATGAAACGATAGCTTCTTGCGAATGTGCTCGCGAACTTTAAATATAAGGAAATTGATTCTTTGTAATATCTTGATTTAAAAGAGTGTCCGTGCAGTTTCTTGGCCGTTCTTCTCCATAGAGATCTACGTTTTGGAATGGGCAACTAGCTTTAACTTTTTAACTAAATGACCTACTATTTTATAATTCAAAAGTGCCTGTAAATGGTTTAATTGAAATAAATACTCGTACTTCCAGTTTGTTTTTTTTTCTTGAATTTGAAAAATGGTTTTTATTCACACAAACATAATAACATCACTCCTGTATTTCCCGAAGGATAAGCAGAAGTGTACGCTCCATGTAATAGAGGGCGAGCCTATTGCCATCATCATCTGCCTAGCCTTTTCCCAACTATGTTGGGGTCGGCTTCCAGTCTAACCGGATGCAGCTGAATACCAGTATTTTACATGGAGCGACTGCCTATCTGACCAACAACCCAGTTACTGGGTAATACGATACCCCTTGGTAAAACTGGATGTCAGACTTTCGGGCTTCTGACTACCCGTAACGACTGTCAAAGATCCACGAATGACAGCCGGGACCAACGGCTTAACGTGCTTTCCGAGGCACGGAGGGGTCTCGGTATGTAAAGATGGTCACCCATCCACAGACCAACCGCGGCAAGCGTAGCTTAACCTGACCGATCGACCTGTGCGGCTGGTGGAAATTCAGACTGGGCTGCTACTGAGAAATTTTTGCGGTTTTTATTCATAAAATTCTTGACGGATCTCCAAACAAATTCCAGTCAAAAAATTGTAACATTGCGCACAGTGTACACAGTCCGCATGTTACTACATAATAATCTCATTTACTAATTGTTTTGAGAAACCAGAGCACTGTGCTCTGTGTTCACTGGACTCGCGATAACTTTAGATATGCTTAAATATTTCTAGACGCAGTATTGGTTATCTAGAGTCAGATAAAATCATCTCACTTTTACAGCTTTCTAAATTTCCAAACTGTTAAAGACTTTTACTGAATATTACAATCATCCATTTGAAATGTTAGGTTTGTTTAGTTAAATATAAAAGTATACATTTTTATCTCAGCAGATAAAAGCTTGTACAAACTCTTGGTTTTTTTATTGACTTTCAAGATTCAGGCAAAGCTTTAACAAGTATTAGCAAGTAAGTATTTACTGAGCGTCGATTCCAGATAATTTCAGAATTATTATTGCAATTTCGAAAACACATTCCATCCACATCAATGCACCAACACCTTAAGCTCCGAATTTCCCTTCCAACTTTCAATTTTACTAAAAAGGTTTTATATTTATGAGTTCAGTTTATTAAACGAATAAAGGGTCGATCCCATTGGCCCGATAGACGCGAAACTCTCGTTTTAATGTCCGCTCGTCATTTTTAATGGGACCACACCTTAATACGGTTTATGTAATAAAATGGTTCGCAAAAACTGATTGATTGCCGTTTCTGTTATGTAATTTTGGTGTGAAATTTATATTAAAGCGCCTTGTAAATCTTAATGTTTATTATTATTTGTTTTTTGCCACGTTAGGACGAATATCTCTGATATTATTTTCTTGGAAGTTCTTTTTATTGTAGCGATAACATAATATTTTTCGTAAATAATAAAATATTTCCCCTGACCGATTTCGGTAACAGTGGCCAATCTCATCGGACATTAGCCAGGTTTGCAGGAGGTATTATAGTGCACAAGTGTGTGCGCAAACACGGGTGCACTCTCTGTTCCTTTACTCTCATAGTCCGATGGGACAGCAATCCGACACGACCGGGGAGAGATCAGGCGCAGGACCAACGGCTTTACGTGCTTTCCGAGGCACGAGAGTGTCACACCACCAACTTCCAAACTCCGAGCTGTTACTGAGAAATTCCTAATGGAAAAACCCCATAACACTTTGTCCGACCTGGGAATCGAACCTCATCTTCAGTAGTAGCGCTTGAGACCACTAGAACAACTAAGCAGTCCAATACCTACGCGGTCAAAATGTATGGAATAAGCAATATTTTTTTAAATATCCGACGAAAAATTTCGACGCTATGGAGTCTAAACTCATGTGCTCATCCATGATTACAGTTAGCGCATCGATGTCCCTGCCACCCTGTAATAAATTGCTATTTTTGTTAAACAAGTTCTTGCTTTGACCTCTTCGGTCTAATTTTACTTTTATGATAAGTAGAGTATTTATTGATCGATGACCATTTCCTGTATATTTCCATTCATCACTTATAAAACCAACGTCCTCCAATCAATCAAGTGTCTAATCTCAAGAACAATTTACGGCCGTCAATAAGACGCTAATAATATGCTAATGGCTGCAGTAGTCATTCCAATTATTTTATTCATACATAATACATAAATTAATATATCATCCATCAAAATAAAAATATGTAAATTATATTAAATAATAGAATTTGGAGCCTATAAGTGATAAATGACGAATTCTTGGCAGGCGTTGAGATTGCATTAGTCTTGTGATGGTTAGAAGTTAGCCATCTTGCAGTCGGCTAGCTTCAGCTGATCTATTTTGTAAAAATCTCAGCCTGAAAACTTAAGTAAAGTGAGCTGTCATTCCACGATGCTAAGAATTGACAGTTCACTTGATTGGTGAGATTTTTACAAAATATATCGGCGGTTCATGCCCGCGACTTTGTCCGAGTGGAAACGAACTATATCATAAAATATATCCTATGGCAATTGGTAATAGTGTAGCTTTCTATAACGGAAAGAGTTATTGAAAACGGATGAGAAGTTTCAGAGATTACGTATTACATCCAAACTCACAAACTTAATCTCTTTATATTATAGTCTAATTATAGATAGTGTAGATTACACCACTAATGGTGCAGGTTAACAGTATGCCTTACAATAAAAATTGCTTTAGATAAATTAACATTTCACTTGTTTTGTTTAATTGCTGTAAAAAATGGATAGGTACAAATCGTTTTCTGAATACTAAACTTTCAGCCGATCTATTCTATAAAAATCTCACCGTGAAAAGTTAGGTGAAGGTGAGCTTAGAGCGAGCTGTCAATAGTGTCAATCCCTAGCATTAGTTAGAACGACAGCTCACTCCACGCTCACTTCACTGAAGATTTCACGGCGAGATGGTTACAGAATCGCACTGCAGCTCCTCTAATAAGACTATACAAACAAACTCAAAACACTTATCCCAAATAAACCAATTACAGGCACTTTTGAATTGTCTAGGGGTCGGTCAGTCAGAGAGCAGTAGGTACCTATGGAGAAGAGCGGGCAAGAAACTCCACGAACACTCTTTTAAATAAAAATCTAGATTTTTAGCATAGATGATTAGCAATTTGCAGTATTTAGAAATAATTTGACATATTACTCTCATAATAAATCCGTTAACAGAACATTAAATAACGCCTATCTGAAGATATTGGACGACAATCCACAAATTCATAGCCTGCACTACGCAGATGGCAAACCCTCAGTTAGTTTTCGACATACCTACTTACATATTATCTTAGGAAGACCCAGAAGATCCGTTCCACACAACGTACAGTGCTGGGCATAAATACCTTATACTTACGCAAGTTTCAAAAGCATTTTTCTCCTTAAACCCGAGCATCTTTAATGTACTACAATTCGAGCAAATAAAAAGCTATTGATAAATATTTTATAGTGTTAAGAACATAGTATTCACGATACCATACTATTATGAAATAGATCTTCATGAAGCAATCGCTTTTGAATTTCGCATAAGTGTGAGGTAAATACTCATGACTGCCTGACTTAATTTCGACTTGATCGAAAAATTAAAGGGGGACATTTTAATTTTACCATACAAGAAACGTATTTTTTTGTCTTCTATACACTAGGAACGTAAATATATGTAACTTCTGAAATTATTTTGCAGTGTCTCTTGGTATAATCGTCTTATACAAAGCCTGTAAAATGCGATCACTGGACGTGTAAACTGCGCTTAGTGTTCACTATAATTTGATAGTTTGTTTAAGTATTGTTGATATTCCTAGCTCTCTAAAGCTGAAGAAATAAGACGGACAAAATCATCTAATAAATATCTTAGAAACTATTTTCGCTGGAGAAAACTTGAATGACCATCCATCCATCTGCAGGATTGTTAATGTTTTCGATGAACATCATAATATTATAACCTAGTATAAAGCAACCTGGTAATTAAGTAGTACATTAACAGTAGCAAATGGCTTTCATTTTGACAGTTCAACAACATTCATTGCGTTATTTACGTTGATGAGCAGACAAATTTTTCGAACATTTATAAAGCAATGGGTTAGCAATATCCTTCAAAATGATTCAGATTGAGATTAATAGTGTGCACACTATTAATTTCTGAATCAAGCAAATTGCTAATCCATTGCTTCACAAGTTCGACAAATTTGTCTGCTCAACACGTAAATAACGCAATGAATGTTGTAGAACTGTCAAAATGAAACCGATTCCGATTGATGGTGTGTTACGCAATTAGAGTGCTGGTCATATTAAAAACCATCGCATAATGACTATTAAGAATAAAATTTATTTCTATAAAATGACTACAGGCTACTGTCATAAACACACACCTTCTTCTTCTTAGTTGCTATCTGATGTATGTATCTGGTGTATTGTGTGTCTTTTGGTCTGTGCTAAAAAAATGTTTTTTCTTTCTTTTCTTTCTTTCTTCCCATAGGGATAGGCAGAAACTACAGATATACGCCACATACGCGAGATACGCCACATGCTATGGTCCTTAAATACTCCTTTTGCTTCGGTTATGTTCATACTTCAGCACCCTATTTGCGTAACATACTTTTCTACCACAATCTGAACTATTTTGAATGAATATTAGAAGTAATATTGCTAATCGATTGCTTCGTAAATTGGAAAAAAGACAATGACCAAAAGTCGTACCAAAATGTCTCATGCATCAAGATCAAAATATTATAGGAATTATTTTCATAATTTTTTACGAGATTACGCGTCGGGGATTTGATTTTTGAACAGGGAATTTAATTTAAAGTAAAAAAGTATTGATATTGTTTTATTCCCTTTACATGACGTTCCGTTTCAAATGATTAATATAACCTTGAATTTTGAAAGTGCCATGATTATGTCTTTCAAAAAACATGAAAAAAATACTTTGCCGATTCTACAATTATTAAAAATAACTAGAATAAAATATAGATTAGAATTTTTATTTAAACGATTTTCATTTTTTGAGAGCAATAATGGCCGTTAGTATATGACATGTCATAAACAAAATAAAGTACCTACCTTGTTTTCAGGTTATTTTGATTTTTTTTTTAATCTCCGAAGCCGCGTTTTGTTTACAAAAAGAACTTTTTTAGGAGTTAATATGATAAGTGTAGTCTATAAAAACAAAGTTTGGCGTTGATGCAGCATGGTCCGGGATTCTATACATGAGCATGGTCCTTTGTCTGTTCAACAACGTAAATAACGCTATGAATGTTGTTGAACTGTCAAAATTAAAGCCTATTGATAGTGTGCTACGCAGTTGCTCCACTGTTCATACAGGCACGCCGGTTGCCAATAAGGCCAGGCAGCCTCACCAGTATTGGGAAAAGATGATCCTGTGGGTGATGTAACTGTCCTACTGTATTTATTAAATCTGTTTCCAATATGACAAAACATAGCCTTTCATTTCCTGTTAACAGATTACTTAAGATGCAATAACATTGTTAATTAGTATGTATCAGGATGTTGGGCAGTATCCTGCATTATATTATTAATTACAAAAACGCTTGTTATGACCAATTTCCGATGTTTACGGCAATAATATTGTAACAGGCAGTTTATGAGAAAGATGAGCTAATTACCTATATGGTATTTTGTAAAAGTCCAACTGCATTTCATTCATTTTAATTTTTTTACCATTTTCCGTGAAGGCTAGTTTAATTGCAGGTACTGTAGAGATTTTGACATGCATATTTTGTGTGGATGCACATTGGCACACATGAATAAATAACTTAACTGACACTTGTCGTTATGTTAGGTTGTCGCGATTCGTTCATCCTGACTTAAGCTTTTTCTTATGCAGAGTAGGGTTAGTTTTCAAAGACCAGCTAAATTTAAAAGGGTGTGGTACAGACCATCAGACTGAATAATATTCTCCATGGGACCGACATCCTAATCGCGAATAAAAATTCAGCCGTCCCATATGTTTAGGCCGAGCGAAACCAAAATAAAACTAAAATAAACATCAACAAATCGTTACAAATTACAAACGCTCCTAATCGGGTCTTCAATAAATCGATTAATTTATTCACATCACTAATCTCATTAGTATAACTAAGGCTGGGCACACATAATCAAAACACGAAAAAGACTTTTTGAATAGCATAAGAAACAATATCAGCCTATAATGTTCCCACTGCTGGGACACAGGCCTCCTCTCTGTGCGAGCGTTAATCCCCAGTGCGGGTTGGTAGATGTCACATGTCGTGAAATCTTTGGTTCTTGGACATGCCCGTTTCCTCATGATGTCTTCCTTCAACGTTTTGAGAGTAGTGGTGATGAAATAATTTACACAAAGTAAAGCACCTGTCTGGGTTCGAACCTACGACCTACAACTCGTAAGTTGCGGCCGTTACCACTGGGTACCACCGCTCTAGAGATAGCCTACATCGTAAGTTGTCTCATTGTAACATAATTATAGCCAGACCAGCAGGATAATTGCGTAACACACTGACAGTAACAATGCCTTTTATTTTGACAGTTCAACAACATTCATTGCGTTATTTCAGTTGTTGAGCAGACCTATTTTTCGAACTTATGAAGCAATGGATTAGCAACATCCTTCAAAATCATTTAGATTATCATTGATACTGTGTTTCGCAATTAAGGTGCAGTATTGGAGAAAACATCATCATCATTCTCCTGCCCCTATCCCAACTTATTTGCGGTCGGCGCAACATGTCATGTTCTTCCATACTTCTCTATTAGTCGTCATCTCGGTAGTCACCTTTCTAACCATATCATCATTCACACAGTCCATCCATCGAAAACAACATTATATAATTTTTCAAGTCTGTGTTGTGTAGTCCTTAGCTTATATCAACCTGCCGAACCAAATCCGATTATAAGGGATTGATTTACAATCGCCTCTCCTTAATAATAACTGTTTTGGTAGAATTTTATTATTGAACCATTTGACTTGTGGGCTAGTTATCATTTCATAAAATAGGAGTTTGAATCGTAAATCAGTCTTAGTGCCTGGTTATAGTTAGTTTATTAAACTTCTGTAACACACTACAGTTTATGTCCATTTTTCCGTATCGGCGTTTTTTTATCGTCATATTGCTTAAAGGTAAGTGGAAATCGGTAAAGGAAAATATCGTAAAGAAACCAGCATGTCCTAGAAACAAAAAATCGAAGACATGGGACATCTACCAATCCACACTGGGCCGCGTGGTGGATTACGGCCCACTCCCTCTCACAGAGAGAAGACCTGTGTCCCAGCAGTGGGAACATGGTTATAGGCTGATAATGATTGCTTAAAGTAGTAAGGGCTGATTTTTCCAACGCCAGATAATTTTAATTCGTGGATTAAAATTAACGTCTGACAGTTTTTGTATAGAAGAACTGTCAAAACTTCAATAATAATCCTCCGATAAAATTATCTGGCGTTGGAAAAATCAGCCCTTAATGGCTCGTAGATACCTATGACAAATAAAATATCAGTACCTATTGCCGAAATACATAATAAACTGAAACAGAAAAATTGCATAAGTAACAAACTAGCGAAGATTCGAAAAGACAACCTGGTAGGTACCGATTAAGATTCATCTCAACGTCACCCGAACATTATGTCCCAACAGCCCAACACCCAACCCAGATAAGAAAAAATAAATTAATCTCCAAAAACATATTGTTAAAAGTAAAAATAAAAGAACACAGATGCCCTTATTATTAGTAGATATAAAGCTACAGTAAGTCTCATTCTGTCGGCCATAAAATATCGATGTCTCAATTTTTGGACCTCGTTCCAAATGATTTATTAAAGCCGTAAAATGATGTATATGAAAGTGCCAATATTTTGGTCAATAGCATTGTGCAACATTTGGCCAAATTTATGGGCTGTGGAACTAAATTAAGGCATCCTTTTGAGGTTTGAGACTAATATTTTTTGGGCATAAAATTTAAGGTAGTTGTGGATTTTTATGACTCTTAAATATGGAGTTGTAGTCTAACAGGATGTTTTTAACTAACTAGGTGTCGCTGCAGCAGGTAGTTACGTTAAAAACAATGTACAGTGGTTTTGAGAAAAAATTGTAAAGGTATTATTTTTATTCTTTTTGTAACAAATTATGTGTAGGAAAATTCACACACTCGCTTGCCGCGTCGCGCCATTTATTATTTCTTCGATTTGTCTATGACCAACAAAGGTTACCGTATACTAGTTATAGAAGAAACCGACTGATTTTATGAATGAAATTTAGTTTGTTGAATGAACCGTTTGTTTTCTATTAATTTTATTTTATTCAAAAACATCCATCGGTTTCTTACTAAACTTCAACAATATCCGACGACCTGCAGTGCAATTCTGTTTCCATCTCACCGTGAAAACTTAGGCTAAGTGAGCGTGGATTGAGCTGTCTTTCCAACTAATGCTAAGGATTGAGACTATTGACAGCTCACTCTAAGCTCACTTCTCCTAACTTTTCACGGCGGAATTTTTACAAAATCGGTCGGCTGGTTACTTATCTCTTTTGGTGACCGTACGTACCTAGATGAATAGAAGAATAGGTAAATACAAGAAGCGTTTCCAATTAAAGAAGTTATAGTTACATTATTTTACACATGGGCAGGTTCTCTTGAGCAATGATAACTCCTTAGATACCAGCCCACCTTTATGTAAAGAATTTTCTTTAAACAAAAATTTACGTATGTCACTTCATTATCAAAAAACACCGAAAACCCCAAAAAATATACACCCAAAAAACAAAAGAAACACGCATCATAATGTTCCCCGCAACATTTTTTCGCCTCCCAATTATTTGTAGCGTCGAAGCAGATAAGTTGCGGCCGTTTTAAGTGCGCGTAAGCATCGAACATCGTAAATATGATCGTGATCAGCTGCATTATGTTAAGGACGCGGGACGGAACGAGATCAACCTTACCTTTATAAGATTCAGCGTGGGTGGATATGGACGGAAATTGTGTAGCAGTCTGCCAACTATTTTTGTATAGATGTGCAAAGTTGTTGGCCTTAAGTATTGTTTTTGTTTGAGGAAGGGAATCTTTGGTTTTAAAATGTTAAGGTCCTAGTATTGAAGACGTAAGATCAACTAGTTTATTTTTCTTATGAAATAAAGAGAGACTTGGAGAAGCCAGTTTCAGTAGATTTTTGAGGTATAGTTAGAAAAAAAAACTGAAAATTAATTGATTAAAATAATATTATAAGCAATAGAGGACCACCATTAGGAAAACTTTGTCGACAAATGTCTAATAATTATGTACATGGTAGTTAATTCCACCAAAGTCTTACCTTATTTAGATAGACTAATAAACTAAACAAACAAATTCACAAAAACCAAAGTTGTTGAACTACTGAATTCCTTGTTTCTGTTTTCACCTGTTTTTCTGGCTGCATTTATTCGTTTAAAAGGGCAGATCTTTCAATCGACAGATATTTTTGATTCGTGAAATAAAATTGACGGCTGACAGATTTTGTATGAAAGAACTGTCAAAAATTTAAAATTATTCCTCGAAGAATAATTATGACAGTTTGACATATTTTCCATACAAAAAATTTCAAACCGCAATATTTACTTCTCAAAGAAAAGTTATCTGACTATTGTAACATAGGCTCTAACATAAACTGTGTCCTGAAAAAAATGCTACGCTTGGTGAAAAAAATGCACTTTCTTTTGCTATAAATTATTACTTATCCAGCTCAACGAATCTTGGACGCTACACTTACGAAACTCGACCCAATATTTTAGAATAAAGAAAAACGAACAGAGCGTTCAACTTTATAACTGAATGGACAAATAAATTCAGTTAAGTCGAACCTCATACGAGATAATAACGTGTCTTGTTTAAATTGTGGAAACAACAATATATTGGAGGTACAATTGTACTTTTTAATGTTGGGTTGGTAGCACACGTGAGGTCATTTGGGAATGAGGATTTTTTTTTGTTAGTGTTATCTGTCAGGTGCTAATTATCTAAGTACCTACTTAATTGATAAAAGTAAGAGAAATGCATTGAAAAGATACTATATTTTATTTATTAAAACTTCATGCACAAGTAAAAAAAATACTGTACAGACCAGCACGTCAAGCTACTATATAGTCTGACATGCTTCTTTAATAGATTTTCAACTTAATCGCTAAAGCATTAGGTTTAAGGTTGACTGGGAAAATTTGATAGTTTCAGGTAGCTTGATGTACTGGCGTCTGTACCAGGGCGGAGTTAGTGCCTTAGGCATACTTTGTTTGAAATACCACAAAGTCATAGTAAGAGTAGAAACTTTCTATATAATACTTTGACACTGTTTAAGGCTTCGCTATCCATGCGAAAGTTTTTTCTGTAAAATTAAAGGAAAATCTGCAATAAAACTTTACTAGACTGACACCACTATTAAGAATGATATACATGATAGGTATATTTGAACTACACGATTACTGACAAATGCTTGCACTGACTGGACTCTGACTGGAGTGTTCTTTCCTCAAAAGGCCATTTCAGGGACTAATCTACATCGTCTTTACATGATCTGACCAAGATTGTGTCTGGACTTTAAAAGAGACTTGGAACCTTTTTTTTGAGGATGGGAAATCATCAAATGACCCCTCCTGCTCTGGGTGGAGCGGAAGGGAGTGTCAGACTCTTACTGACTAAAACCCACCCGTGTTCCTTCCTTAGCACTTTATGTTCCAGGGCAGCGGTAACCCTTTCGGACGATCCCGCTACCCTGAGACTTTGACCCTTTTTTTTTTTTTTTTTTGAGGATGGGAAATCATCAAATGACCCCTCCCGCTCTGGGTGGAGCAGAAGGGAGTGTCAGACTCTTACTGACTAAAACCCACCCGTGTTCCTTCCTTAGCCCTTTATGTTCCAGGGCAGCGGTAACCCTTTCGGACAATCCCGCTACCCTGGCAGACTTTGACCCTTGAGTTTGTTTCGCCATTTCTCCTCAGGGGTAATCAGATAGGAAATGTCGAATCCATGTAGTTTATTTTTTTTTTTCATAATATGACGTGTAAAAGTGATTCTGATATCCTATTTTCATAATAACCAATTTCATTTCATTTCACCTATAGTAAACATTAGTAGGTAGATTAAACAGGTAGTCTTTCCATTTTTTGGGTTCCGTAGTTCACGTCTCGGAACATAGTTTCGTCATGTTCGTCCGTCCGTCCGTCCATCCTCGGCTTACCTTCCAAACGGTTAGTGCTAGAAAGATGAAACTGCGTGGATATGTGTATTTACCACGTCAACAAAGTGCTAAAATAAAATCACGAAAAAATTTTTTTTTTTTTTGGTATCCCCTGCACGTAAAGTGGCGATGATTTTTTTTTTTTGTCTCGCGTCTACCCCATGGTGTTATCATTAGATAGGTCTTTTAAAAATATTGAGAGGTTGCTGAGACGATTTTTTGATGTAGGTATCCGTTTGCGAGATATTCAACTTTAAAGCGATTTTTTTTTTTGTTAAAATAGGGTGTATGTCCCTCTAAAAGCTAAACGGCTGGCTCGAAAAATCTGAGAAATTCATGATGGTAGTCCATGTGATGAACTTTGAAGAAAAACTATAACGGCTTAGATAACTTTGTTAGTTCAGGAGTTATAGAGGCCTAACTTGTAAAATGCGCTTACTTGGAAAATTTCGTACAAAAATAACGAAATAATGAATAAACATGTATAATATTAAAAATCAAATCATAACAATTATCTATTGGTACGGAACCGTTTGTGCGCGAGACCGGCTCGAACTTGGCCAGTTTTTTTAATTTGATTTCAAATACCTAGACAATTAGGAATTCGGGATGTCTTGAACATCCTAAATCAACACCAAACAATAACAAATAATAATAATAATCTACACCAAATTATTACAAGAAATTATAACCCAAAAAAAACGAAAGAGTATGCGTTCACCAATCGTCTGCACCTACCTTAAGAATTAAAACAAAAATGGTTTTTATTCAGTCCTCTCGATACCGGCGACCTTTGTAATGATTTATACAGTCTAGTGACATTACGTAGCCAATAAATAATATTTTAATTCTTCTTTTGTACTTTTAAATAAGGTCCCAAAATATGCGTGATATGACTCTGAGGGTCGCAGTTTAATTTCTTAAGATTCTTCATATCCGTGATCGGTAATGGAGACAATAATCAAAAATTGACGTTTCATGTGTATCTCTGACACTGTAATTATTATATTGTGTTCTATAGCTTGTAATTTACAGGTGTCGATGATGTTAATTAATTGAATGTTAATTGTTATTTATGCTTGCTGCTTTTTAGGTTTCCGTACCCAAAAGGTAAAAACGGGACCCTATTACTAAGACTTCGCTGTCTGTCCGTCCGTCTGTCTGTCACCAGGCTGTATCTCAAGAACCGCAATAGCTAGACAGTTGAAATTTTCACAAATTATGTATTTCTGTTGCCGCTTTATCAACACATATTAAAAACAAAATAAAATGAATATTTAACGAGGGCTCCCATACAACAGACGTGATTTTTATAGATAATGGTACGGAACCCCGTGCGCGAGTCCGACTCGCACTTGGCCGGTTTTTTTTTATCCATGTTTTCAGTGACAATGTGTTATTTTCTATAAAGAACGCTATTTCTACATCGTTCTCACATGTATAATTTCGACATGAATGATGTTATCAAATATTTTGTAACAATTTTATGATTTAAAAGAGTGTCCGTGGAGTTTCTTGCCCGTTCTTCTCCATAGGTACCTACGCTTTGGAATGCTCTTTCTGACTGACCGACCCTTAGACAATTCAAAAGTACCTGTAATTGGTTTATTTGAAATAAATGCTTTGAGTTTGAGTTTGAATGTAGACAAATTAGCGAAATATCACAAAGTATTTCGAAGTGCACACTTAAGTAATAACCATCACGCTATTAATCTCGAATAGGAGTTCAGTCAGCTACAGCGCAGGATAATACTCAACATACTGGTAAAATCTAAAATGGTCGATCTATCAACGGATTGTTTCAGAAGTCGAATCAACCGACGTGCTTTTCAAGACAAACCGTGCTGTTCAAAAACACAAGTCCCTGAACCAAAACATCTGAACATTTCTTAAATTGTGTGGCTATTTCGTAAGACTGTAGTTTCTGCTGTTAAAACTTATAGAATCCAGGAATATTTCTACTGAACGTCTTTAGGCTAGCCATAATTATATTGTCCAAGTATCTCGGTGACAATCTACCATTGGGTGTCACATGTAGTTGATCCCAAAAGGGCAGCAGAAGAAATTCTACAACATGAACAGCTACAAACTATCTTAAAATGATAATTCTCATTAGACTTGCAGTACCTATACGGCACTAATCGGTGCGGATAGAATCCGAAGGTCACCATTAACATAACAACGGCCAAGGCGTGCTCTTCAAGACAACTCCTACGTAGGTAGAACTATTAGTACCCGAAAAGATAAGAGACAGATACGTTTCTTCAACCTATTCATGCATAATCAGCCGATAATATTCCCACTGCTGGGACACAGGCCTCCTCTCGATGAGAGGGAGTAGGCCATAATCCACCACGCGGGCCCAGTGCGAGTTGGTAGATGTCACATGTCTTCGAATTTTTGGTTCTAGGACATGGTTTCCTCACGATGTTTTCCTTCACCGTTTTGAGAGCAGTGGTGATGAATTAATTTACACAAAGTAAAGCGCGTATCTGGCTTCGAACCTGCCACCTACTTAAGTCGCGGTCGTTATCACTGCTTTTATTACTATTCATACTTACTGGAAATCTAAAAAAAAACAGAGGGGTTTGCCTGCCCAGTAGGGAGACAATCGGAAGGCCAAATAATAATCATAGTATATAGGTAGGTAGGTATATATTATAGTAATAGTATGTATGTGTATATAACCTATTTATGTATTAGTGTACCCTAGTTTTAAGAGTTTTTTTTTTATCATTGTCCCTCTCAACCAAAGCACCTGCCATCTAATCTCTTCACCACCCTTGGTTGACTGGTAGAGAATGCCTAAGGCATTAAGTCCGCCTTTGTACCTTTTTGTGCGAAAAGTTTAAATAAATAAATAGTTATATACATATAATCTTAGATAGGGCTCTACTGTTAAAATTAATTATTAGTAAAGGAACTCGAGTAGAATGGTTTTCGACTGGTAGTTGCTACTGGCCTGTTAGCTCCACATATTACTTTTATATAAAACATAAATTATTTTAAAGGTTGTACAGTACACATAAAGATTGTACAGTAAGGTGCGACCACTTATTGGAGCGTTAAAAAGTTAAGTTATTGTTATTTATTATTCTTGTTACCGACATTTATCATGTACAAATTGACGGCTTCACAAATGTAACGAGTAGTGTTGCCGACAAAGTGGCCTGATAAGTATTGTTGTAGTGTAAATGGACCCGTAGAGAGGTTTTGTTGTATCGTTTTTGAGGTGGTCCAGTTTTTGAGACCAACTTCGAAAACATCGCTTTCCGGGTTTCATTCCTGGCTATCAAGAAAACCTCATTTATTCAAGTGAAACTTCTAAAGCGGCATTTCGATAATTGTACGAGGATTGAGAGTGAAATTTCAAGGACTCGTCAAGTTTAGACACATTTCGTTACATGAGAGAAAAGAAAGATATAATTTTCTCTGTCTCTCACTAAATTTCTCTTATTGTTTATTTTTAAGAAGTTCCACTTCTATCCACGTCGAAACTTAGTTTAGCTTTCAGCGTACTGTCTAGCTAATATTTTTGTTTTTTATCATCGTCATCATCATTCCCCTGACGACGTCAACTGCTGGTCATAAGCCTCCCCCAAGAATCGTCACATCGACCATCCTTGTGCTTCTTGCACCCGAGTGGCTTTCCAGATTAATTTAAATAATAGCAGTTAATCTATGGGAGATTAGCTGGAGAATACAATACACAAGGAACAATGAAATGTTATGGGGGAGACCTTTGTCCAGCACAAGTACAATAAAAGTTGATAAAAAAACAAAAGTTAATTAAAAGGGAACTATTTCCTGGACGACCAATGGGCCAAACTTACGACCCAATGGGTCCTTCTTAATGGCCAGCGACATCGTGGCAGGCCCAAACGGAGATAGCGGGATGAGCTGGACTTCTTCAATAAGAACTGGTCCTTAGCAGCTTTGAACAGAGATAAGCCCCGCCCTGCGGCGGAACATCACAGGCTAATAATAAAATATTTCCTCTACATTAAAATCAGTCAAAGTCGGTCCGCTCGGAACCCGTTGGATGCGAGAAGCACAGAACCAGTTGAAGTGGAAGTACTCAGGGGAGGCTTATGTCCAGCAGTGGACGTCTTTCAGCTGAAACGATGATGATGGTGATTAAAATCGGGGAAAACTTAAGAACACGAAAGTACCTACAGGAAAAAGGACGCATTAAAAGCCGTAGCCATTGTAAGTTCATTTCTCAAACTGGAACCGAACCCAAGCTCTCACACGCCGTATATCACACAAAGATTACATCGCCCCCTATAGATACGAATTAAAATACTTCAAGCCTTATTTACGAGTGCAACAATATCAGCCGTGCTAATTTGTAATAATTGTACCATGGGTGATAACAAATCAGTATTACGGTGGCTACTGAAACTGGAGACGTCTGCAAAAAATATAAATGCTCAAGGCTCTTATTGCTTGACTGCTGTATAGTTTAATAGACGTATACTTTAGACGACACGGTTGGCGCAGTGGTTAATCGATTGACTGCTGCGCTGCGTGTCGCGGGTTCGATTCCTGCACGAAACAAATATTAGGTATAATAATAATAATATATAATAATATCCCTGGACATTTCACACAGCGCCATCTAGTCCCAAGCTAAGCAACCTAATGCTTGTGTTATGGTATGACCTACAAGTAGTTGTTCCAGGTCTGGCTGTTTGTGTATGTAAGTTTAAATGTTTGTAAACGCCCTCGATACAGAAGAAATTCTTAGTGTGGGGCAAAGTTTACAAAAAAGAAAAATAAAATAACTGCCTGGTAAAGTGGGGCTACCTTGACGGGACGGCAGTAGGGTGTAATTGTGGAGCTCTGTTACAAACCATGTTTCACCTCCTATCCTGCCCTCTGTGTCCCAAAGAATACAGTCAATGTGACCTCTGCGGTGCCACCGACAACGCCGTGGAAGTGGCAAAATTTTGGGAAAACAAGATTTTAAAAACAGTCGTGCCAGCGACACGAACAAGAAGAACTGCTTCGTTGGTCTCGTGGTTGCAAGCGTTACTACTGAGCGTTTCTGGGTTCGATTGCCAAGTCGGACAAATCGTTATTGGGTTTTTCATTAGAAAAAATCTTAGTAACCTAGTCCGGAGTTTGGAAGTTGGCGGTTTACTCGTAAAACACGTAAAGCCGTTGGTCCTGCGCCCGATCTCTCCCCGGTTGTGTCTTAGTTGTTCTAGTGGTCTCAAGCGCTACTACTGAAGATGAGGTTCGATTCCCAGGTCGGACAAAGTGTTATGGGGTTTTTCCATTAGGAATTTCTCAGTAACAGCCCGAAGTTTGGAAGTTGGTGGTGTGACACTCTCGTGCCTCGGAAAGCACGTAAAGCCATTGGTCCTGCGCCTGATCTCTCCCCGGTCGTGTCGGATTGCCGTCCCATCGGAGTATAAGAGTAAAGGAACCGAGAGTGCATCTGTGTTTGCGCACACACTTGTGCACTATATTATCCCCTGCGTACCTGGCTAATCTCCGTTGAGATTGGCCACCGTGACCGAAATCGGTCGGCAGGCTATTATTATTATTAATAGCAACTGCTGTATTGTTAAAGTGCATAATGTTATTAGAAATAAGAATACTTGATCTGTAGCTTTTTTTGCAGAAATTTTAGCCACAACTCTTGCAAAATCTCACTGAAAATCTAATGCTTTACAAAAAATAAATCTGCGGAGGCCATCACTTTCTGCTATTTTATTTGTCCGTATTTTAATCAAATGAAACGAAACAACGAAACTACTAGCACTTTAAGGCATTTCAAACCAGATTATTGTTGATCGCATAAAATACATACAGCAGCACTAACTCGGAAGATTGACATCATTTGCCTTAGCTTTTATTGTGGCTAATAGCAATAATAACAGCCACACGGGTCGATCGATCAGGTTAAGCTAAGCTTGCCGTGGTTGGTCCGTGGATGGGTGACCATCTTTACGTATAGACCCGTATTCGTGGAGGGCAGGTGGTGGCAGTCGTTACGGGTCGTCAGAAGCCCGAAAGTCTGACAACCAGTCTTACCAAGGGGTATCGTGTTACCCAGTAAGTGGGTTGTGGAGGTCAGATGGGCAGTAGCTTCATGTAAAATAATGGTATTCAGCTCCTTCCAGTTAGATTGGAAGCTGACCCCAACATAATTTGTAAAAGGCTAGGCAGATGATGATCTGCCTTGGCTTTTATCAAATTGGGGTAAACTGCCAATCTAACCGGATGTAGCGGAATACCAGTATTTACCAAATTGATTATGAAGTTGAACAAATTTGTTCTGACCCTCGCAAGTCCACAGTATAAGCAGTCTCACCTATACGCTTACATACATCTTTATCGGTACTTTCGCGGAAGGAGTTAAATCGTGTCAAAATGCAGATTGCTAGGAAACGGCAACCGTACGTCTTAACTCGCCGAGTTCCGAGTTATTTGTCAGATTTTTTATTTATTTTTAGACTGTTTATTACATTTTGTGGGGTGGCTAAAATGATGATATTAAAAATAAAAATGAAATATGAATATTTCGTTTATTTAAGTACAGACGCCAGCAGGTCAAGGTACCCGAAACTGTCAAATTTTCCCAATCAATCTTGAACCTTAATGCTTTAGAGATAAAGTTGAAAATCTATTAAAGAAATTTGACAGCTTGTAGTAGCTTGATGTGCTGGCGTCTGTACTTCCTAACTGCACGACGAGCGCTCTGGACAATTTTAACAATTACCTGCATGTTAAAACTTTGTTTCTCATTAAGTGATTATGTAAATCTTTGAGAAATAAATGATATATTAAACCGAAATTTTGGATGGAATCTCAATTAGGTTCAAAAATTAGAAATGTTAACTTTGATAATTACAATTAGGACCAAACTAGTACAAATAATGGGGGTTGAAGTTTGAAATTGCCATTTTATTGTAATACGTCATGTGTAACAGTTTATACCGCAGGTTATGATAATACTTTGTGCGTGAATGCGTGAATAGAAAGGCTTCAATAAGATAGGAAATGGTCAAAATTTACTGTTCGGAAATTATTTAACCGTATTACCGTATTACTCTACTCAACTTTATTGGGAAAAACTGTGGCTTGTGGTTGGAGAGATCACTAGTGAACATTTTTCAGTGAGTTAAAAATAATCTATATTAGAAGTGATTTCATGCGTCTCAAATATCTCAAAAACTAATAAGAGCACCATTCAGTGTTAGTAGAGGCTAAAATGCCCATTGATCATACTTACTCCCGAAAATCACAGTAAATTCGACCACCAATCACCTAAAGACCTCTTAAACGGTAAAAAATTGATGCAAGCAATAAAATTTTAAACGCTTGATCTGGTTGAAACGGTTCCCTGAAATAATTTGTGTTTCAATGCGGTAGATATTAACTGGAGTTCAATGATAATTCTACATGAATTATGTTTTATTAATTTTTTGGGGGGAAACTGGTTGGGTTATGGCTGGTGGAGTAGACGAGTTTTGGAGGCGAATCCGCGAATCGGCAAGCGTAGTGTGAGACGCCCCCCAGCTAGATGGACGAACGATCTAAAGAAGGTGGCTGGGACAGACTGGATGCGGAAGGCGGAGAACGGTGTTGTGACGCAGGATGGGAGAGACCTACGAGTATGTCTAGTAGTGGACTGCAATAGGCTGAGTTGATTGAAGATACAAAGATCATTGCATGATGCATTGCGTCATGGTGCATGTCCTCTACTGTTTTATTTTTTTGGTTCAATTTCTTATAAGAATAATTAATTCGATTACAACAAATTATTCCTTGCTCACATTTTTTAATGAAAACATTGAAAATAATAGGGTGCTAAATTCATTGCCTGTTTATTTATTTATTCATATATACTTTATTGTACACCACAAAAATACACAACATAAAAAAATACATACATCGAACATAACAAAATATATGTAAAATGGGCGGCCTTATCGCTTTCTGCGATCTCTTCCAGGCAACCTTGAAATGGACAGTGATTTTTCTGGACATAAAATCGAGCTTTCGTTGGTGCAAATATTATGTACACAAAACACTAAAATAGATACACAGATATATATATACCTATGATATATACCCTGCCTGCCTGCCTGTTGATGGTTCTAAGAATAAAATGTTTACAAATTCTAATGAATTAATTATAGCTTGATTTACACGATGCAATTAAATAAAAAAAAATAATTAAATTGATGCAACTTTTTTTTCTGTCATCTGTCAGGCAGGACCTACCTCAAAATTTTCCGTTTTTTAAATTTTAATGTAATTACTTTGAAAAATCATTGAGTTTCAAAAATTCACAATGAATGTGCGTAATATGGAAGGAGTGTTGGGGGGCTAAAGAGAAATGCTGCACTTGCATGCTGCGTGATCCATCGCCACTCGTTCGATTTCCACCGCGCACAGGATGGATGGAAGCAGCACATGAAGTGAATTTTTGCTCCATTGGTGTAATTGCTGTATGGCGTTCCAGAGTGAGGGTAAATAAATAAATAAACAAATAAACATTAAAAGTTGAGTGTATAGACGATGCAAGTTATTTGTTGCTTCAACTATATTGTATGGCATGTGTGGCATTAAGCAAGTTTCTTGCCTTGCATCGTGTGGCTTTAGGTATGTAAACATGGCCATTTTCTTTTCCAACAATTCCAACAAACGTTTCGTCCCATAACACATCTCTTAAGCAAGACATTATACATCACCTCACCCCACTTATCATACAAACAGACACTCCTCGAATACGCCACTCGAAAATAATAAATAACATTGATAACCTCGCAAATTGTATTTACGACCGTACCAAAACGTTCATAATTGAATTTTCGGAAACGCCCACAAATTATTGGTGAAGTAATACCATTGAGGTTACTACCGGGAATTTGGGATGTTGTTTTTGAGGAGAAATTGAAGAGATAATGTTTGTTTTACAAGCATATCGGATTACAACTTTGGCAGTTTGTCTTCATCGCTCAACTCTCTCTTGTATGCCTGGTAAATATTGCTGTGAGTAACAGGGCTGCCTGCAGCCCTGTTACTCACAGCAATATTAACCAGGACATAGAGTAAGTCCAGTGACTTACCTGTATGTACTTACTTCGGCAGTGAGACCAGTGGTGGGTCATAGATGACGGCCCCGACTTACAAGATGTAAGTCGTGGGTTCGAGCCCAGGTAGGCGCTTTACTTTGAGTAAATAATCTCATCACTACTGCTCTCAAAATGGTGAAGGAAAACATCGTGAAGAAGCCGGGATGTCCTAGAACTAAGAATTCGAAGACAAATAACATCTACCGTAGATTGTCGAAATGTATCAAGTTATATCTGCAAAAGTTGTCATGATTTTCTATAGTAAGTTCTAAGTTCGGTGATGCCATACAATTCAATAAAATCTAAAAATAAATTGGTCTTTAGATACTTTTCTTGTGCGTATCAAAGTACTGATTTCCTATCCACCAAAAAGTAAACTCAAGCGCAATTCGCATAAATTTGATAAACATTACAAAAAAAATTGCCACATTTACTTTTACTCCCATCTCCTAAGCCTAAAGCGGTAAACTATATAATCCAATTAGCAAGTCACGGTAGCCAGCAGTACTGGCAGTGTATAATAAAGTCATAAGCAACACTGGTAGCCGGTAGGGCGCTACATTAATCACAGATTACTGCGCGCTTAGATGCACTATCTCTTTGTACTGAACTCCCAGGGAGGGGCAAAGAGTATGGAAGGACGTTTAGATGAAGTTTTGTGCCTATTTCTATTCGGGTTCGTAGAGTGTAAAAAAAAATCGTTTATTGGAATATGCAACACCTAACCATAAAAAAAATATAGAAATTAAAAACTTATGCTAGTAGGGGCTCAGCTCCGCATTCTAGCAGATGGTTACACTAGGTACCACCTGACTTTCTGCTGTGGTCCAGCTGCTAGAACCATTTGCTCAGGAACACTTCCATTTACTCACAATTTAGAGAATCCCAGGCCTAGGCTCCTTAATCAATTCGCATGGTATATAATTGCCCCCTTATCTATTTTTCAAGCTAGAGAACTTAGCAACTTACCTTTAAACATTCCCTCTGAATGGCATTAGCTCATGAGATTTAATTAAAAAAACCAGAGGGGTAATTCTCGAAATTTTTAGAACGTTCACAGTCCGATCTGAGTCTCAATCTGTCAAAAATACGTCTAATTTCCCTACATTTTGACATTTGTCTGTCACCGAGATGAGACTGCGACTAGATTTTGAACGTTTTAAATTACGGGAATACGGGCCCAGGTTTACTATATCTGCTTAAGGGCGCATTCCACCAAATATTTATACATAGAATAAGTCTTACACTGAGAATAAATTTTGAATTATTCACAATTTTTCCATACTAGAACTGTCATACGTCAATTTTAATCCACGGATAAAAAAAAAAACGGATCCACGGATAAATCAACTCTGAGAAAGGATAATAACTGACTGCACCTTCAAAGTGTCGCATCTACAAAACCACATAAAAAATAATCTCTTCCCATTATTACGCTAAATAATATATGAGACGATTTATCTTAACCGAATAAGTAGTTGGTAATATTTTATACCGTGTATTGTGTCGCTAAACTTACGACTTCCGGTCAACGGCGGCAACTCTGTCATGTGGCTTATCTTAAGATGAGATATTACTATTGTTATCTTGGGTTTACTGTGGGAATATTTAGAACGCTCTGGAATGAGGATTTGTATCGTGAGTGAAACATATCGGTTGGTCCTTGAATGGGTCACCTCATTTCTTGCAGGCAGGGGGTCATTGTCGTCTCCTGCTGTATTTACTGATTGGCTATATCTATTTATCAACGTTGTTAGTTATGGGTCACTCATCTCATTTCTTTTAGGATCAAAGACTACAATAGTATTCTGTAGGATGGAGGTCTTTGTCGTCAGCTGCTGTAGGTACCTACTGATTGGTCATAACAGGTTAAGATGTAGTATTTTGTATTTTTTTTTTGTGATTTATGTTAATATTGATGTTGACCATAAGAGAACTATATTCTAACTAAACAGACAGCTGTGCTGCTGGGGAGTTTGTTCCGCCACTTCTTCTTCCCAGCGATAGCACTAGGAAGTGGCGAAGGGCGGGCGTTTTTGGGGGACTGTCTTTTGTAATTTTGACGTTCGAAAAGTGCTGATTCTCAGCCTAATTTGAATAAATGACTTTTGATTTTGATTTTGACCATAATATGTAGTGCTCAAATGAGGAACCTAATTCACAGAACCAGCCGACATATCGGCAGAAATGTAAAATTCGAAGAAATGAGGTGATACCATCTCATTTCTTCAAGGCTGTAAAGTCTTTCGTGTCCTGCAGTACTGATTGGTGTATCAAGTGATGATATATTATTATAGCATTGTGCTTTTGCTTTCTCGTGGGTGTTGTCCATACACCTTGACTGAGACAATCGACCGCCTAAGTGTCAACACCGCTGTTCAAAAATCCGTATTTTATCTCAAAACAATGCACATGTATACACCTAGGATAGAATCAAATCTTTACAAAAAAACGATCTGATACAGTTTAAAGGAAAGAGTGCCTTTTGTTTTAATTTTATCTCTCACAGGCTTGCTAGATTTATAATTGTAAATATTTGTGCTCATCTAACCTTCTATTTACTGCCTTGATCCCATTTATGGAAAGTTAAGTTCAATTATCTGGTAAAACTTCACAGTCCTGATTTTCGCCAGTTAATTTAATTTGACCTTGTATGTTTTGAAATAGGATCAAAAAAAAGTCCTGACTACCTCTATCTACTTTTTTTTAAATCCATCTTTTAATCGGTCACGAATATTTTCCTGTTTCTCAGAGAGCAGTATCGACGGCATACAGTTTTAAATAATAATAGGTTTCTCTGACAGTATCACAACAACTTGTATATCATATCTAACTGGAAATGAACCAATAATTAACTCTGATCTAATTAATAACCATAAGGCTATGATTAGAATCAATGTGAACGTTCTCACGTTAGAGTTTTAATTGTTATGATTAATCTATATTCTGACGGCTAGACTATTTTGTGAGATATGAGGCTGGGTAGATGAAGAGGGAGAAAGCTTTTAAATATTTACTGTGCTGTAAAAAATGGTGCATCCTGAGAATTATTTTGGTCCTTAGTACAGACTAATGAATGAATTAATTAATAATTTGGATCGTTGGAAGAACCGATCTCGTTGGGATCAGGGGCAACCTCAATGCTCAGATTTATATGGACAGTATTGTTTCAAACGTGATCATCTCTTTGCGAAGCCGGTTGGGTGATTCGTTTCGACTAATGCACGTCCACACACACGGCTAGAGTCGTAACACGCACTCTTGTCGATGCTCGCATCAACGTTCTGCCGTGGCCTGCTCAGTCACCAGACCTTAACCCAATTGAGCACGCATGGGATATGCTCCAAAGAAGAGGTCTGCCGAGTATGGACGCCGTGCATACCCATACCACAACAACTTTTTGACTTGTTAGAAAAAACGTGGGCGGGCATAACTCAAAGTAATTTTGATGAACTGATTTTAAGAGGGTGCACACAGGTCCACTAGCGCCACTCCTTTAAAAAAATATTATCTCGTGACTGAGAAGGAATTATGAAAATCTGCTCAATCAGCGACCTCGGTAAATGTGTCTAGAATTTTCTAATACCTTTTATAAAATTTCATATTGAGACACGAAGCAACAAAATTCGATCTAAAGAAAAGCGGCCACATTCCTATATGTCGTATTTACGACAAATACATGTAGGACTTACAAATATTTGTTCTGTGCGGGAATCGAACCCGCGACACGCAGCGCAGCAGTCTGATCGCTCAGCCACTGCGCTAACCGTGTTGTCGATAGTTAATTGATCACTCTAAACAGTGCCACTAAAATTTATTATGTGTTTATTAAGTGGTGAAATATTGGTACTGCATCAGGATTTACTTATGCCATAGTTAAAGGTAGTGGTCTAAATGTGGACGCTACAAAAATTGAAGTCGGAAAGTTCATAGCAAGTATACATTAAATGTTGCTAAGAGAATATAGCAAGGCGTAGTGATATTAATATATGAATTCTGAAACCCAAAATGATATTCATTGCAAATATTTAGTTCAGTATCAACGCCTCTCAATCAATAACTTTATAATATAAACTTTCACCACAAAATCATATTCAGTATTTATTTTACCGTTATTTTATAGGTATAAATGAAACTTCCCTTGAAAAATGTCCACCATTTTTCTTAACGCACCTCAATTAAGCGAATGTACTGTATGCACATAATGATTAATACAAAACATATAGATAAACAATACTCTATATTCCTGGGCGGTACACTCGAAATAAATCAAACTGTGTGCGTAGGTGGCCAGCGCGGGCGCAACCCGCAATTACCAATTAACCTCGCGTTATATTCATGTTCGAAATTCAAAATTCAAATTCATTCGGTCATACCCCGTCGAACGAGACAGACGTCTAAAATGGTGGCGTGAAATCGGAGCGCCAATATTTTTCGTAGAATTAATTTCAGATTGGTACGGTCGTGCACGTGGTCGGTCTCGGGTTCGAACCCAAGTACGCACTTTATGTAAATTATTTCATCACCACTGCTCTTAAACCGGTGAAGGAAAACATCGTGAGGAAACTGGTATGTCCTTAGAACCAAAAATTCGAGGACATGTAACACCCACTAACCAGCACTAATCCCACGTGGTCCGTGGTCGCGGGCCGCTGATTATGCTCACAAAAGTTCTAATATTCAAAAAACCAAAATTGACGAAATAAAACACAAAGTTGATCCAACGATACTTTTTATTAAAATCGTTAATTTTTCAAAATAAAATCTCAGACCTAAAAATAAATTTATACTTCTGAATATTCCTTACTACATAATATTTACTAAAACGATATCCATAAATTACATTTAGGCTCGATTTCCACGTTATCTAATATAACTAGACATACAATATGGTTTAATAATTCAGGTCTTATATTTCTGTGTATCTAAGACCATGTTTCCACGAGCGAGAAATCTTGATAAACATCTAATACTGTAAGATAGCAATTTGATAGTGGGTACAGTAATGTGAGTCGTATCGCGATTGCGATTCGGGATTTGTTGCAAGTGTAAACGCCCGCTAACAGCAATATTTACGTACCTACCATAATGGTATATACAGATTATAAATTATAAATATTTCATAAAATATTTTTTAGAAGATTTTGCGCCGTGGAAAATATTTAACATAATAATGAGCATATTAACTATATCTAGGTATTTATATCATTATGAAATAGGATTATAAATAAGTCTAATGCATTTAAAGAGGCCGTCGAAAACTGTTTTCATTAAAAATACTAAAAAATGTTGGAGGTTTACTAAAAAAATACAAAATATATTGACATTTGAAAATGTTTTTTTTACATTTTTTTTTAAATATTACCAAAATCGCAGTCGCCTAAATTGGTGGGATATGCATTTTTTTTTTCTATTTTTATCTAACATAGATTTAGCACCATAACACTAAAGAGTATTCAAATCAACAACAATTATGGAACTTAAAATTATGGTATTCTTATTAAATGCAAATTAAAAACTAATTATTAGGAGTCATGCATTTGTGTCATGTTAAATAATAATAATTCTCTGGTTTATCACACTTTATACTACTTAACACTAACAATATGCTTCAAACATAAATTATAATTTTATGTACTTAAATATTTACAAAAACGTACCTATAGATATTTCTTTAAGAACTATGTAATGCTTTCTCTATGTACGGGTTGCTAAGTCTAAGAATGAATAATTTGAAAAATAACATATGTTTTTTTGTCAAAATTAAATAAATAAATAAACACATAATATTTTCCTTTTAGTAGACATTTATGTTGAATAAAAATAACACCTGTACAATAATATTCAGCAAACCACACGTGTGAAACATTGCTTATTTATTTTATCAGGCGTTTCATTTGTTCTGCGATTTGATGATTGTTTATTACTAGAATCAATTGAGAAGTTAAAATATTTAGACATAAAAAAATGTAATATGTTTATTTTATACCATAATAATGTTTGTTGACAAAATATAGAGACAAAACAGCCTATTCAGCTATTGATTATTATAAAACATGATTGTTCTAGTTATTTTCAACAATAGGTACTTATTATTGATTTAGGCCTAATACGTACATTAATACCGTCTTCTTTTTAACTGATAATTTCAAAATATGATATAAAATATTTTTGACTTAAAAAACGTAGGTTTTTACTGGGTTTTATAGTACAGAAATATTATAAATGATGTGGTATAGTATGATCTTACAAATACATAAGTTTATCCAAATTCTTTTTATCTATTATAAATATTTTATTATTTATCATCTCGAGCATAACTATTCCTGTTTCAAATGTTCATATTTCGTTTTAAAATCAATCGCAATTACTTACTTTCATATTTTATGATTATATCGATTATCAAAACATTGTTAAGATTTATTTTAATTTTATTATCTTTTTTCAAACTATTATATTATTATCTTTACCATTTTCATAAACTTTCCCTAGTCCAATAACTCCATCAATCTTGGTGTCATTTTTCCCTGAACATACTTATAGACCCTGATTTTCGATGCTCGCTTTCTCATCATCGGCCGCTCCATCCTCATCCCCGACTTTCTGTTTTTGACCTTTGCTCTCCCCAGTGACGTTCCTAGGTTTTCAATCTGCCATGAGGTCACTGAGGTCACAGGTCAACTGGTCCAGCTTAATTTCCTCCACCAACGCTGGTTGTTTTCACAAAATATGTTGTTAGTGTGCCCTTGCCTTTGACGTAAGTAGGACCCCGACATTCGCAAGTGTAGCCCGCATTCATTAGTACTCTGTAAAGGAAAATTGTTATTTATAAAACAAACCTTGTATTGTCCCACTGATGGGTAAAGCCCTTTCTCATACAGAGACACGATCATTCATCACTACGCTTGCTCAAGACAGGTTGGAAATTTCGGACATACAGATTAACTATGAGTCCAGGTTTCCTCCCGAAGTTTTTCCAAGATAAACTTAGAAATTACACATGAATTGAAAATATCATATAATTGCTTGCCCGAGCATGAGCATGAGATCAAAAATCATCAAAATATTTATTCCTTTACATAAATATCAAATCGAAAACTTTTTTTTGGTCCATCGAGTCGAAACCTATTTACCTTGGTCCGTCGAGAGCAATCTATTTATTTTGATCCTTCGAGGCGGGTACTACTTATTTATTTTGATCCTTCAAGACGGATACTATTTATTTTGATACTTCGAGACGGATACTATTTATTTTTTATCATTCGAGACTGATACTATTTATTTTGATCCTTCGAGACGGATACTATTTATTTTGGTCCTTTCAGTTGGAAGCTATTTAAGCAATATTATAAAAAAGTCACAATATACTTACTTAGCAGTATCTTCGGTGACCTGTATTCTGCCCATAATTCCGGTGGAGTCCATTCTTGAGGCCACATTAACGGTGTTGCCCCAAATGTCGTACTGTGGCTTCTGAGCACCCACCACGCCTGCTATCACGGGACCGTGGTTCAGTCCTAAAGTTAAAAAACAGTTATTTTTAAAGTAATAGCTGATCCTTACTGCTACAACAAGGCAATTATTGACACAGTGAGTCAACTTGATAAACGATTTTGATTTAACCCAGTTCAGTATCTACTCTAAATATACCCAAATAAAAGCTATTTGCGGATTTAGTTTTGTGCAGGACGTCCACACACATGACGTCATAATTATAAGATAACATGTAAATAGCGTATAAGTTTATCTTAGTTGTGATTTGTACTTACGTTTTTGTACGATCGTGTTCCACTATCGACAGGTTCGAACCTGTCGAAACCTGTCTTGAACCTGTATACAGGCAAACGATCGTGATTGGTGGATCGATAATGGAGCACGATCGAAGATGATTATGATTGATTTTTTGAATTGTAAAAGTAATAGCCCCTGCCACTACTTGCGCCCACGTAAAATTGTATATTAGTAGAGTGATTTCGAAAATTTGTAATCAGTAAAATCAAGACTTCGCATGAACAACAAGAAAATAAATAGACTTCAATCAACCAGGAGTTTTATTGAACACGGCGGTCTCCTCCAATCCAGTGCACACGTGCGGGCAGAACACAAGAACACACCTCCCACATATTGGTCCTTCGAGAGCCGGATTCGAGGAAGATCACTATTAAGAAGACTCCAGCGAACTTATTGAAGAATATTTAGAAGAATTATTTACCGAAACAATGCCGGTAACGAGGTCTACGGGTAAAAGGGGTGGCCAGGCATCGACTACGGCTACAGAACGAACAGAAACAGCTACAGAACGAACAGAAACGGCTACGGAAACTGCTACGGAAACTGCTACAGAGACTACGACCGACACGAGTACTACGGAAGCTACTGGAACGACAGCTACCACAGAGACGACTACAGCAGCGACTTCAGAAGCACCAGCTACTACCACGTCTACAGTCAAACGTGCCGCACCACAACAAGACGTCACAACTGATCGCAAAGAAAGTGGTCGCCGTAGCAAACCTACGTCACAGAAGAGTGATAAAACTTCAAAAGCGCGCCGCATAGCCAAGGCTAAGGCAGAGCTAGCAAAACGATTAGCAGAGTTAGCGGCCGCACGCCTCGCCGAAATTGAAGCTGAATCTACAGATGAAGATGTATCCTCCGTCGCCTCGGAAAACGGAAACGATCAACGAGTAACTACTTGGCTCCAATCAAGTCAACTACTCGCCATTGCCAACAGACCTTATCAATCCGAGGTGAAGTCGTCAAGCAAACCAGCAGTTCCTGTAACCAGCGCCGCCATAGCCTGGGACATCCCAGCGACCTTACCGGCGGGAGTCAGCACCATGGACCCGCCACCTGAAAACCTGAACACCGAACCTGAACCCATGAACATTACGCTGCCAGTGAGCACCCCCGCCCCCTGGCAGCCGAACCTTGCGACTGAACAGCCGCACCCGAAGCCGCCGCCAGTAATCGCCGCCTGGCAACAGAACTCCGCGCCTGCACAGCCGCAACAGACGCCAGCGCCGGTGAACTACAGCGAATCCTGGCCACAGAACTCTATGAACATGGCATCGAACACAGCATGGCAACCGATCTACACTACGGCGCCGCATCACGGCTACCCTACGAGAACTACCGCCGCGCCCTGGGTGCCGCCGTCTACAACAACAGCCCATGTCATGCAACAGCCCACAACACTGGCTGTCCAAGAAACAAGGACAGACATGAAGGAACTTGCTGCCGCAATCACGCAAGCTGTGCACGCCGCACAGTATCAGCAGCCCATGAAATACACAGAACTACCCTGTTTCAACGGAGCTCATCAAGATTGGCTCACGTTCCGCGCCGCCTACTGTGAAACAGCGCATCGACTAACAACAGTGGAGAACATGTCAAGACTTAGAAGAAGCCTTCGAGGTACAGCAAAAGAGGCTGTACAGGGTCTATTAATCGTGAACGCAGACCCGACCGAAGTCATGAAGACACTCGAACTACGTTTCGGCCGACCAGACTCCATCGCAATGGCTGAAATAGAGCGACTACGAACTCTACCACGCCTCACAGAATCTCCGCGTGATGTTTGCACCTTCGCTACCAAAGTGGAAAACATCGTTGGGACTTTGCAAGCACTCAACTGCGAACATTACCTCTTCAATCCAGAGGTCACGAAAGCCATTGTTGAAAAACTCACACCAACATTGAAAAGACAGTGGTACCAGTTCTCGGCAGCACAATCCAGAACAGAACCTGATCTTCTGAAATTTACCCGATTCATCAAGATCGAAGCAGAGATTTGCAGCCCGTATGCACTGCCTGAGAACATCGCTGCAACAAGTCAAACCAATCAGAACACGCAGCGACGTCAGCAGCGGGTACATGCCACACAAGAAGCAAACAAATCAAAGTGTGGTTTATGTGAACAACAAGGACACGGCATCGTAGAATGCGACCAATTCAAGAAGGCGACTACTGATGCAAGATGGGACATCGCAAAGAAGCATCGCCTGTGTTTTCGTTGCCTCAAATTCCGAACGAAACAACACAGCTGTAAACCAAAGAAATGTGAGATAGACAACTGTGTGCATCTACATCACAAAATGCTACACGCTACTGGTGCAGCAACCAAGAAGAAAGAAGAAGCCGACAGCCCCAAACCAGAACAAGAGAAGGTCCATTCGATGTGGACACCAAAGGTATCATTCCTCAAGATAATACCGGTGCACCTCTCTGGACCGGCGGGAGCTGCAGACACCTACGCACTCTTGGACGACGGCTCCACCGTAACACTAATCGACGAGAGCCTAGCCAAGCAAATAGGAGCAGAAGGATCCTATGAACCACTTCGAATAGCATCCTTCGACGGCGAACCCACAGTCGACGTGTCATCTCAACGAGTGAACTTCTTCATCAAAGGACTTCACACATCTGAACGCAAGCTACATGCAAGAACGATCAAGCAGCTAGAACTGGCTGCACAGAAGATCCCTGGAGAAGCAGTCAAGGACTGTGAACATCTTCATGACATCGCCAGAGACATAGTAACTGAAGATGCAAGACCAAAGCTTCTGATTGGCCAAGACAATTGGGACCTACTCATCGCAACAGAGATCAGAACAGGAAAGAAGAACCAACCAGTGGCCTCACTAACACCACTAGGTTGGGTCCTGCATGGTAGCCACACACGAACACTTGGCCACAGAGTGAACTTCATCAGACATGCCAACACAGACAACGACCTACATGAACTGGTGAAGGAATACATCACGATGGACAACATGCAAATCAATCCAAAGAAACCCATCAATGATCCTGAGGAGAAGGCACTTCGCATCCTTCAGCAATACACAAATAGAACTCCAGAAGGAAGATATCAAACTGCCTTATTGTGGCGAGATAAAAACGTCATGATGCCAGACAACTATGACAGCGCTCTGAACAGACTCATGAGCGTAGAGAAGAAGATAGACAAAGAACCCGAACTGAAGAAGAGGTACGCTGAACAAATGGAAGCACTAGTATCGAAAGGATACGCCGAACCAGCTCCAGTCACGACATCAAAGCATCGAACATGGTACCTGCCTCATTTCGCGGTTTTCAACCCCATGAAACCAGAGAAACTGAGAATCGTCTGCGACGCTGCGGCCAAGACTAGAGGAATCTCTTTGAACGACCAACTACTCACTGGCCCAGACCTATTACAATCACTGCCAGGAGTAATAATGCGTTTCCGTCAACACTCAATCGCCGTGACCGCTGACATCACCGAAATGTTCCTGCAAATAGAACTACGACCCGAAGATCGAGACGCCCTTCGCTACCTGTGGCGAGGCGACCGAAGAGACGACCAGCCACCGGAACAATACCGCATGAAGTCACTGATCTTCGGAGCTTCTTGCTCACCAGCCACGGCAATATACGTGAAAGACACGAACGCCGAGAGATTCCAACATGAACATCCAGAAGCAGTCACAGCCATCAAAAGAAAACACTACATGGACGACTATTTAAACAGTTTTGACACCATAGAAGAAGCAGTGAAAGTCTCACAAGCCGTGCGCGACATTCACAGAGAAGCACATTTTGAACTCAAGAAGTGGTCATCTAACTCTACCGCCCTTCTTGAAGCACTAGGGGAAGATACCAAGACCGAAGATTCAATCGAACTAGAAGACAGTGTCAAGACAGAACGAGTCCTCGGCCTAATCTGGAAGCCGACAATAGACTCGCTTGCCTTCAATCTGAACCTGGCGCGCGTACCTCAGAACATTCTACAGAACGACACGCCTACCAAGAGAGAAGCTCTCAGAACAGTAATGTCCCTGTTTGACCCATTGGGACTCGTATCACCGATCACCATCAGAGCTAAACAAATACTACAAGAAGTCTGGCGACGTGGAACATCATGGGATGAAGCCCTGGACAGCGACCTAGCCGCAAGCTGGAGGAAATGGCTCACCCACCTCAGAGAGTTGGAACACATGTCCATTCCACGAACCTACCCAGACTTCAGTGCTGCAGAATCATTACAGCTGCACGTGTTCACAGACGCGAGTGAGTCCGCGTACGCAGCTGCAATCTATTGGCGAACAGTCACGAAAGATGGAAGAGTCAACGTCTGCTTAATCACTGCCAAAGCCAAGGTGGCCCCGCTGAAGCTAATGTCGATTCCACGCCTGGAACTACAAGCGGCAGTACTTGGCGCACGCATGGCATCAGCAGTCAAAGAAGAACACGAACGAACGCCAGAGTCAACCACATTCTGGACCGACAGCAGAACTACACTGTCGTGGATCAGAACCGGAGCCAGGTCCTACAAGCCATACGTCGCTCATCGCATCGCAGCAATCGAGGAGCACAGCTCGACCAACGAATGGCGCTGGCTACCGACCAAATTGAACCCAGCAGATGACGCTACAAGAGATGTTCCAGAGAATTACAGTCAACATCATCGATGGTTCAAAGGTCCAGACTTCCTACTCGGACCCCCAGACACATGGCCAGCCGATGAGAAGAACCCTGTCATAATCACAGGGGAAGAGAGAACCTGTAGCGTAACCACCAAAATCCAGACCGAACAAATCAGCGAAGCAATACCAAACGTCAATAGATTCTCACGCTGGGAGAGATACTTGCGAGCTACTGCGCGAATCCTGCAGTTCTTACACCTCTGCCATCAATCAAGGCACAACGTCAACTACAAAAGAACTAAAAGAAATAGCAGCGCAGACCCTGATTGGAAAAAGAACAAACAAACACCGCCAATCAAAGCGAAAGAGAGGCGAGAAACCACGAACAATTACCTTCCTCTCACCGCTGAGTTTCTACGTAAGGCTGAAAATCTGATCCTACGAGCTTCACAGGAGCAATCTTTCCAGGAAGAAATAGAAGCTCTGAAAAACAAGAAGACCTTACCTAGAAGCAGTCGCCTGCACGCAATCAGCATACAACTCTCAGAAGGAGAGATTCGCCTGAAGAGCAGAATAACCGCCATGACAGACATCACAGAGAACCTGAAAAATCCAATGATTCTTGACGGAGATCACCTTGCGACGCGATTGTGGATCGAATACATCCACCGCCAATTGCATCACGCGAACACCGAGACAACAGTCAACGAATGCCGCCAGCAACACTGGGTACTCCGTCTACGACCGACTGTCAAGAACATAATCAGCAAATGTCTACGGTGTCGTATAAGAGCAGCCTCTCCAGCACAGCCAATGACAGGAGACCTCCCTTCCTGTCGACTAGCACACCATCAGAGAGCATTCACCTTCGTTGGGCTGGACTACTTCGGGCCGTTAACCATCACGTCGGGACGGAGTCATCAAAAGAGATATGTTGCCCTGTTCACCTGTCTCACGACGCGAGCTATTCACCTGGAACTTGTAGCCTCGCTCAACACAGACTCGGCGATCATGGCACTGCGCCGCATGATAGCACGCAGAGGATGCCCAACACAATTGTGGTCCGACAACGGGACTAATTTCCACGGCGCTGAAAAGGAACTACGGGTCGCCATCTTCGCAGCCACAGCAGAAGAAGCCTCAAAAAGAATGATCGACTGGCGATTCATTCCACCTGGTGCCCCATTCATGGGAGGCGCCTGGGAACGCATGGTGAGGTCCGTAAAGAACGCACTCGCCGCCACCTTAAATGAGCGATACCCGAGCGAGGAAGTACTTCACACGCTACTCGCCGAAGCCGAACACACAGTAAACAGCCGGCCACTTACCCACGTGTCCGTGAACCCCGAAGATCCTGAAGCTCTAACACCCAATCACTTCATTCTGGGTGGTCCCGGTCGCATCGCGGCACCAGGAGAATTCTGCGACAGTGACCTACATCTACGAGCCAGTTGGCGTGCAGCTCAGAGACTCGCCGATATATTCTGGGCCAGATGGCTTAAGGAATATCTTCCAGAATTACGGAACCGCAGAGAACCGCACACCAAAGGCCAGATCCCCAAAGTTGGCGACTTAGTGCTCATCGTGGACGGCAACCTCCCACGAAACATGTGGGTCAGAGGACGCATCTGTGCCACGTTTCCCGGCCCAGATGGAGTTGTGCGTACGGTGGACGTCACCACGAAAGGAGGCACCCTACGACGCCCAGTGAAGAAGATAATAGTGCTACCAATCGAGAGCGACGATCCTGCACCATCTACGACTGCGACGCCAGCAGCAGATGACGACGCACGGCGGGAGGAATGTGCAGGACGTCCACACACATGACGTCATAATTATAAGATAACATGTAAATAGCGTATAAGTTTATCTTAGTTGTGATTTGTACTTACGTTTTTGTACGATCGTGTTCCACTATCGACAGGTTCGAACCTGTCGAAACCTGTCTTGAACCTGCATACAGGCAAACGATCGTGATTGGTGGATCGATAATGGAGCACGATCGAAGATGATTATGATTGATTTTTTGAATTGTAAAAGTAATAGCCCCTGCCACTACTTGCGCCCACGTAAAATTGTATATTAGTAGAGTGATTTCGAAAATTTGTAATCAGTAAAATCAAGACTTCGCATGAACAACAAGAAAATAAATAGACTTCAATCAACCAGGAGTTTTATTGAACACGGCGGTCTCCTCCAATCCAGCGCACACGTGCGGGCAGAACACAAGAACACACCTCCCACATAAGTTTAGTTTTAAAGGTATGCCATCTACTAGTGAAAGTTTGCATGGATGGATGGATGGATAGATGTTTGTTACTCTTTCACGCAAAAACTACTAAACGAATTTGAATGAAATTTGGCACACAGATAGCTTATAACCAGAATTAACACATAGGATACTTTTCATCCCGATATTCCCACGGGATCGAAACACATGCGGGTGAAACCGCGGGGCGAAGCTAGTTATAGTAATAAAACGCCATCTATGTGTTGTTAATGTATTTACTGAATAAGGTTGTATACGTTGAGTGTAAGTGATAGTGCCATCTGTTGCGGCCGAGAAGAAATGAAATCAACCTGAGGAAAGCTCCCGGTTAAGGAGTTATTTAGGACGGCTAGCTGTTAAAAGCAGATAAGATGAGGCCTGTTACATTTTGTTCCTAAAAGCTCCAGGAGATGTAGCTCCAAGTTCAGCATAAAACTTTATGCGAGTGATATTTTTTCTAAAACCTTGTTAAGAGCCAATATCGTTACCGTGCAGTGAAAACCTTATGATTGCAATAAACGTAATTTTACAAGGAATTGTAAAAACTGACCGAAAAATGGTCGGAATTGACGTACTGTGAGGTATCATCATCATCACCAGAAGGCATTAGAAGCATCTTAGATATTATCTTGAATATTAAATACAAAATTTTCTCCACAATAAATAAATAAAAAGAAAAACAATCATCTGTAAAAATTGATTTATTTATTTGATTAGATTTTTGTTGATTTATATTTTGTTATTTCTTATTATTTTGTTATTTAATTGATCTCACACTGTTAATTTTATTTCGCTTAGTTTGACCTCACGCTGATGGCAATGCAACATGCATTGCCATCAGCTAAGTTCTAAGTTCTTTTATTTTATTTTTAATTAATTTTAGTTTTTGTTTTCCTATCTTGCAATAATCACTATGTATGCCAGCAGGTCAAATTACCCGAAACTGTCAAACGTTGTAAAGACAGTTTTTTATTTTTTTTTATTTGGCGGCATGGCGACGATACGTAATTATGCATTGATGACGAATAGGTGCCGAAACTTACCTATCCTAAGTTTGAACCTCTGGAAGGATTCCCTGTTGATCTGGTCCAGCATTGTCATCAAAGCGAAAGCGAACTCTACTAGGACAGCTACCGTATGCTCCTCTTTGCTGGCATCCTGGAAATAAAAATAAGATAAGATAAGATAATATTTATTTTGTAAAACATGAGCACGGTATGAAGGTCTTATGATTAATATGAGGTGGCTACATGTTTTGCCATTTATGGCATACAAAATTAGTACCACTAGACAATACAAAAGTAAAAAGTACAAAAATCATAATGTCAAAATTAAAATTAAATTGAAATAACAACGTCAAAATTTAAATTTCATTCATAATTACAATGTTAAAATTTAAATTCAATTCAAAATTCAACGTCAAAATTTAAATTTATTCTGAGTAAGATATAAAAAAAAAAAATTCACACAATCAGAATTCTAAGAGTATTAACCACCGGCATCTTGGACCTTCCTCCCGACACCAACGGACCACATTTTTTTATATTTTTAATGATTTTTATGGCTTTTTTTAAAGAATTATTTAAAAAAACATAATATGGAGAAAAATTAATATTAATCATTTATTGATACTATTATTTTTTAACCAGTTGTGGATAAGTAAAAACTATGAGTGATATAAGTCGTCTTTAGTCGGACAAAAATTTCACGAACGAATCGCATTTCAATTCCAAATAGTAAGCAAGTGTAGTTTTTTTGTTGTATTTTTAGTAACCTACATTATAATTTGCTCAGAAATGTTAAAGTTCACAATAGTAAGTTCTATTAATAGGTTAGCCTCGTAAAACAAGCAAAATATCTTTTAAAAATTCATCTACGCTGTAATAGCACTTCTTTAGCAATAAACAACTTCCTTACATTACAAAACCTCTCATTTCAATATACAGTGAGTCTTTTTTTAAATTGAAACACTTGGTGTTTCATCACCATCAGATTCTGCCCAGACTTTTGCTAATTCTACAACCCTGTTATTAGGTAACAGTACAATGTCTCTTGCTAACTAACTGGTTGTTAAGCTTTCGAGCTTCTAACTACGCGTAAAGACTGCAAAAGATCCACGAATGACAGTCTGGACTAACAGCAAAACGTGCTTCCCGAAGCACGGAGGGGTATGTGAAGATCACCCATCAACGGACCGGCCTCGGCAAGCGTAGCTTAACCTGATCGTTCGCCCCTTGCGGCTGTTATTACTTAGCCACGAGCTCTTGGTGTCTCTTTCATTTAATGTTTATTGGTCGCTGATCATACAGCGCAATGCCTTATTTCACAGTTGAATACTTTTCGCCCATTGTAGTAAATTGGTAACTTACGTTCTGTTCCTCCTTTCCTGGCCTCAGTCCAGAGGCAATCATGTACGTGCTTCCTATTGTCTTTATTTTTTCTATACAGCTGAACTTGGGCTTCAGGAGTAGCTGAAAAAGACAAAGTGTAAACTGTTGCATCAATATTTCTTGCTTGTACAGACGCCAGCATATCAAGCTACTACAATCTGTAAAATTTAATAGATTTTCAACTTTATCGCTAAAGCATTAAGGGTCAAGGTTGATTGGGAAAGTTTGACAGTTTCAGGTAGCTTGACCTGCTGGCGTCTGTACATCAAACTCTCTATCATGGCAATAAGTACTTCTTATGATCAAAAAGTTGTTTTACAAAAGCTCAACAAAGTTTTCGTGGGAGGTATATAATAATTTTGTTCCGTGCCAACTATGTATAATATTTCTACAGAAAACGAAATACATTAAAGTACAGTCAATCAGTATGTTTATTACAGTTATGGTCTACCAATTATCAGGGAAAATAATTGTTTGGCAAATTGACACACTACGTCATTTCATACAACTGACAAAGAATGACAATTGTGATTTGAATATACGGAAGATTTAAGTTGGTAGTCAATTTGATAAACAAATACTTTGAGTTATTGCGTTTATCCCAAAAAAATCACCTTATGATAGATTCACGGAAACGTATGTCCTAGAAATCACTCTAAGCCTACATATGCCGTTTATCCAACTAGGCTTTTTTTTTGAGGATGGGAAGTCATCAAATGACCCCTCCCGCTCAGAGGAAAGCGTCAGACTCTTACTGACTCAAACCCACCCGTGTTCCTTCCTTAGCCCTTTATGTTCCAGGGCAGCGGTAACCCTTTCGGACGATCCCGTTAATCCAACTAGGCTTAGAGTGGGTTCTCGGACATCCGTTTCCGCGTATCCACCTTAGGGTGTATTTTTTGGGGTATATATGTCGTAGCCAACTGGTTAAATTAGCCGTTTAGTCAACCGCCTGGCCTTTGGAAGTAGTGCTTGCCTCGCTTCGCTCTCCCGGCTCGCACGCGGTTGAGTACAGTTTTAACCTAACCCATTTGGTCGGGGTGCCCTGGCTTAGTTACTGCGACCAATGCGGCTCGCACGTGATTGGTTACAGTTCCAACCTAAACTATATATTATTGAATATCATTCAGGCCGTTAGTTGAACGGCCGCCGTTTAGTGAAAAGGCTATGCGGTTAACTAAAAGGCTAATTAAAATAGTTGGCTGCGACATATAAACAGTAGGTATAACTCAATGCTTTCTCTGACTTTACTTATTAAACTGACGTACTTCACCAAGGGTTAAAAATGAAAAACATACCTTATCAAAATCACAAATAATTTCATTAAGCAGTCGCAAACACTCCAAGCCTTGCTTGTTGACGTCAGTCTCATCGTAGAATTCCTTGTAGTTCGGTATCGACGCAAACATCACAGCTATGGTTGAATACCTCTCATGGTACAACTCTGCCTGAAAGTAGAATAAGTTTGTACGTAAAGTCTATTCAAATTTATGTTTCAAACTGATGTTATTTCAAGTTAAACAAATATCAACTTTATTTTAATGGATGAAAGTTGGTGTCAGAGTGACTAGCACTATGAAAAAGTTATAAAAATGTTTGAAATTGTAACGTAAACTGAACTTTATTGTGTAGGAATTAAAGTTATTTTTCCATAAACTCATATTTGTTTACTTTTTTGGCAAATAAATCGCGATATTACTAAGTTTCTGACAAATGCGAGCACTGATTGGACGGGCCCACAAAAATATGTATGGTTCTTTGCTCAAAAGGCCATTTTTGACACTAATCTACATGGTCCTCATGTGGCCTGACCAATAAATGGCTGAACTATAAAAGACATCTCTGAGTTTGTTTCGGTGTTTCTTCTCAGAGTAGCTGGATAGGAACCACCGACCTCATCTAGTTTTTTAAATATTATTGACGTGTAAAAGTATTTGTACAGATGCCAGCACATCAAGCTACTACAATCTGTCAAATTTCTTTAATAGATTTTCCATTTTACCGCTAAAGTATTAAGGTTCAAGGGTGATTGGGAAAATTTGACAGTTTCGAGAAGCTTGACCTGCTGGCGTCTGTACGAACCTAATTACAGAATGAAAACCATTTATCATTCATTAAAAGCTCGTTGATGAAACGGGAGGTAATTATAATTAAAACTTTATTATAATTTGTGCAACTTACTTCAGAAGCAACGTTGGTTAGGAAATGTTCTGCGACGTGAGCCGGTAGTATGTTTTCAAGAAGAATCTGGAATAAAGAAAAAATAAATAAAATTAAGCATTTTAGCAACTTATTTTTCTGATAACAACAAGTATTTTAAGCTAAAGCACCACATATTGCTATATTTTTTAGCGTAGTAGGTAAATAGCTATGACAAAAATGTATCCCCTAAAGGCGTTAAGCTGGGGATGAAAGTTTGTATGAAAATTCGTCATCTATGCCGATAGGAAATTCCATCGAGCACACGGCTAATAAATAAACAAACAGCGTTTTAAGACTTTAAAGTAAACTAACAGCACCCCGCGGTTTCACCCGCATAATTGTCGATCTCGTGGGAATATCGGCATAAAAAGTATTCTATGTGTTATTCTGATGTACGAGCTATATCACTGTAAAGTTTTATGATAATCCGTTTGGTAGTTTTTGCGTGAATGAGTAGCAAACATCCATCCATCCACCCTCACAAACTTTTGCGTTTATAACATTAGTAGGAAGCAGTTTGATATTACTCAACCCACCTTATTGATCCCACGCATAGTCTCCACCTCCTCTTGTTCAAATTTGAGCTTGTCCTTCCATAAGAAGTCAGTGCGTGATGTGAACTCTATCTGTCTGTCCAAGATGTGCAGTAATGCTGCCAGGAATACCAACACCATTCCGGCTTTTGTGGCGTAGGCAAGCATTGTGAATCTGGAAGAAGAAGTTGGATTAGAATGATGTTCGAATATATTTTGCATGTTGTTGTTTATGTAGGTATTAAATGGACTGTCTAAGAAATAAGGATACAAGAGGAAGTCCTGAAAGTGACACCGGTGACTGAAAAGTTGTGTGGAAATCGGTGGTCATGGTATGGCCTTGTGATGTGAAGGAATAAGGAAAGTTTTGCGTACGAATGTTAGATTAGATTTCTTTATTTGTTTAAACATTGTCTACATACAAAAGCATGCAAGATATTACGTCGTTTTGAGTCCAGTCATGTTTAGCCATAAGTATCGGCGTACAAATGTTTCCATAAAATTGAAAATAATTAATAATAAGACAAAAAAATTACCTAGAATAAGCATTTACACAATGTTGATGGCTACAAGAGGTAGAGGAAGACCAAAGAAACGAAGGATGGACTGTGTGAAAGATGATATGTCTAGATTGATGCCTTGATTTTGAAAAAAAAATATTCGCCAACCCCAAATAAATTATAATAAGGGCTGATAATGAGGTTTGATTATTATTATAATACAAGAGACATTCTAGTGCTATTTCTGTAAACTACAAAAATTAATAAACACTTTAAATTGACGTACGTGGGTTGGTGCATTCTGAAAAACAAACAAAACATTTTGATCTCAACCAACACAGCAGTTTCTCGTTCGAAATAAGACTCTACAGAGTTCCTTCTGATCAGCAAAACGTCATAGTTTAAAGCAGCCAAGGTCTACTCTCCTTTATATATGTACCATCAACTGAATATCCGTAAAAACAGCTTGACTTTGACAACGTATTCGTTTTGTAGCAGTAAGAGCTGTTTTCGCCGTTCAACTTTTCCTGCCAACTTGTCTTTGAAGGTACTTTTTTTTTCTCCTAGCATATGTTGTCCCACTGCTGGGCAAAGGCCTCCCCCATATTCTTCCACCTTTCCTTGTGCTGTGCCTTCTCCGTCCAATCGGTTAGGAACGAGTCCAAATCGTCACGCTAGCGTTTCTTAGCCCCGCCTCGGTGACGACGTCCGTCTTCAGGCACCCACTGTGGACGACTTTGACCCATTTGTCTACGGTACTATACCAGCTTTATATTCTGTCTGGCTTGTATCACGTCTACATATCAAGGCTTTAATTATAATTATCTTTTATATATATATTCCAGAGTAATCCTACTTCTGAATAATACAGGGTGAAATTAAATTCATGGGCACCCTTTTAAGGGGTCGTTGTACTCATCATTATGAACAACTTTTACTATGGGACAAAACCTGAAATCGCGAAAAAAAAAATCAGCTGTTCCCTACATTTATGTTCGCATAACTCGTCAAAATATAGGGAACAGCTGTTTTTTTTTTCGCGATTTCAGGTTTGGTCCTATAGTAAAAGTTGTTCATAATTATGATTATAATGACCCCTTAAAAAGATGCCCATGAATTCAATTTCACCCTGTATAATAATACCAGCCTTATTTTTCTACTGCAGGGCAAAAGCTTCTTCACAATCACGAGAAGAAGGCACGAGCACTGATCATCACGCTTGCTTAGGATGGTTTGGCAATTTCAGACCTTTATGAACTATAAGTCCAAGTTTCCTCACGATTTTTTCCCTCATCGATGTCAGTAATGTCCAAGATAAACTAAGAAAACTATACATATATGAATTCATAAAATCGCACTGGTACTTTTCCGATTCGAACCCAGTGCATGTGAAGTGAGGCTTTAATCACTGGGATATAACACAATACAAAATAATAAAGGTTTTACTCACTCATTTTCCAAATCCTTCTTCTGGTATTCATAGAACAGCTCAGCAGACGCAAACAACGTGATATGTGATAACAACGTCACCAGCATCAGAACCAGTTTGAGTACGAAGCCGACTCGGAGGAACACTGATATTGAGGCTAAAGTCAGGACTGAACTGTAGAGGTAACTCTGAAATATATATACAAAACACTATGAAAAAATTTGTTTAAATATGTTGAAAAATCTCTCTTTCAACTAAGCTATTTCTCTAGCATAAGTTTTGATGCAAAAATTGTTCTACACTCTGAAAATGCGTTTACGCACTGCGTCCGATAGGAATCTGAATTCGAATTTATTCGAATGAACAGAATTCGAATCTAGTTAGCGACCCCTCACACAAATAGTACCTACAGCGCTACAACGTTAAAAAGTGTTTGACATTATTTTTAAAACTATTTGGCAATGTTTTTGATTTTCACTTGGAATGTTAATTAATAATTCATAGTTCTTTGTATTTGTTTTGTAAATTGCATGTGTATATTATATTCAACACACATTCAATTGTTTTTATGAATAAATTAAATGAAATGGTTCTTGTAGTGCGTGGCCAAAATCGGAACTAACGCCGCCATCTTGTTTATCAAAACAATTTCCGTGGCAATTTCACAAATGTTTACCAACAACGTAATGTCAAACAGGCTCCAAAAGATCCTTGTCTCTCCATACTCATCATCATCTGCCTAGCCTTTTCCCAACTGTTGGGGCCGGCTTCCAGTCTAACCGGATCTGAATACCAGTATTTTACATGAAGCGACTGCCTATCTGACCTCCACAACCCAGTTACTGGATAATATGATACCCCTTGTTAAGACTGGTTGTCAGACTTTCGGGCTTCTGACGACCCTTAACGACTGCCAAAGACCCACGATTGACAGCCGAGAGCAACGGCTTAACGTGCTTTCCGAGGCACGGAGGGTCTTGACACGTAAAGAAGTCCTTGTCTCTCCATACTACGGACCAATATTTCTCAGATTCGAAGAGGATGCAGAACGCAAACTCTCAAATGTTAGTCTTTACATTTTAAGTCACCGTATTAGGATGATTTTTTCTTGTTAGCATTAACTGTGTTCTAAACTACCCTACTTACAAAAGAACTTACAGGAGCAGAATCGACATCGTTGTGGATGTGAAAGCCTTCCATGCCTTTTTTTTCGGTGTAGTTGTACTCAGTCCAGTTCAAGCTGCCGTTACTGCGCAGGTACATCGGGTAGTCTATTATTACGAATGTCTGGAACTGGAAAAAGAATATATTCGTGGAATCAAAGGGAATTTTAACAGACTTAAAAAGGGAGGTTTTTACTGACTACGAATTCATTTCAGGAAATGATCCTTTTGAACAGTTTCTTCTAAAAGCGCAAAGTCTAAAGTGATGCCGGTTTAGAAGAAGAATTCTTGAATCATAATAACCATTCACGTGAACACATGTAGACAACTTGTCGTGGAATTTCAATTATTATAATGTTTATGACTCAGAGGTAGCCAGTTAGTTAAAGTTGAGTTGTTGGATGTGAGTCGACGAAAACCACAGACTTCACGATAATTTCGTTTATTTCAAAAAGTTACATGAAATTTCCGTTGAATGCTAATCCACGGTAACAGCGCTACGGCAGCTATTGGTCAACTTTAACTAACTGGCTACCTCTGAGCCATAAATAAAAGTGGTCCTTCGACCCGGATTAGGTGCGGATTCTCTGTTAACGTTAGCGAATCGGTTTAGCTGGTGTCCCAGAAGAGCGGATCGCGGTAGTGGAGTGCCGACGCACTTAATATCCAGAACTTGCGGAAACTTCGCAACTTTGGTGAACTAGTACCTGCGGTGATACAACTCTACTCCACCAACGGTCAAACCAATAACTAATAACAATGGCTCAGAGGTAGCCAGTTAGTTAAAGGTTGAGTTGTTGGATGTGAGTCGACGAAAACCACAGACTTCACGATAATTTCGTTTATTCCCAAAAGTTACATGAAAGTTCCGTTGAATGCTAATCCGCGGTAATAGCGCTACGGCAGCTATTGGTCAACTAAACAATTATAATAAATTATAAAAGTAAATAAAACGAGTAGCGAAAAGTAGGTCGCGGTGTTAGCAATTTGCCTGTACGTGAACCTTACATAATGAATATTGTATTTATCATCATCATGATTTCAGCCGAAAGACGTCCACTGCATGAAATATCTTACCAAATTTATTACTGCACATGCGCCTATCAGTAGGACAGACACCGTGAAAATCGTCAGCCTTATGAACCGGTTATTGGCCACCACCTGAAAAACCAATTAACAAAATCAGAGCTAAGTTTTGTAATTTTAATATTTTTAGTTTCTACGAGATTTCTTTGTTTGATCTAAGTTAAAATACTAACGTTAACGTTTTGTATGCGTAAACCTACTGAAATAAGTTCTTTAAATATGGTGAAATCCGCATCAAGATCCATTATGTAGTTTAGAAGTATTAACACTCACACAATCGGACACGAAAAGCGAAATGTTTTATACGATGTAGGTATACAGCGTGTTTTTTTTTTATATCCCATAAATCTAGGGGGTCATTGTACTCATCATTAGGAACAACTTTTACTATAGGACCAAACCCGAAATCGCGAAACAAAAATCTGGTGTTCCTTACATTTTGACGAGTTATACGAACATAAATGTAGGGAACAGCTGATTTTTGTTCGCGCTTTCAGGTTTGGTCCCATAGTAAAAGTTGTTCATAATGATGAATACAATAACCCCCTAGAGTTATGGGATATAAAAAAACACGTTGTAGAAGATGAAAATACTGACAACTGAGTAGGTACTCGTAATGTCAGGTTGGCAATTCTCGTACTTTAAGGACGTCTCAATCTGTTAAAACTACCACTAATTTCCCTACATTTTTGACAACTTTTTGATATTGATCATCGCTGAGACGAGATTGCGATTAGATTTTAAACGTTTTTAATTATGGGAATGGGCCTTCAAATTTTTTTATAAAAGTCTAACTTTCATTAAAAACGAACAAACCTGTCCTGGCTTAGTGCAGTTGTCAGCATACAAGTCGTCAGGAACATCAGATATCGGCCGCAGTCCTCTCGACCTCACGCTGTCATCATACCAAGACAGATATACGAACACCAGTAGCGTGAAGAGTGTAGGACCGAAGGATGCGTATAGAACTGCGCCTCTGAAAAAGCAAGTGAGTGATAGATTAGTACTTTTGTTGCTTAAGGTCACCAAAATTTAATTAGTTCAAAATTGACACTGCCCCTACACTAGGAATTACTCCTATCGTGTATCGTGGATGCGTTTACAAACATTTAAACTCACATACACAAACAGCCAGACCCGGAACAACTACCTGTAGGCAATACAAATATTTGTTCCGTGCGGGAATCGAACCCGCGACACGCAGCGTAGCAGTCGATCGCTCAGCCTCTGCGCCGTGTCGGCATAAACACGTAAATATTGTAAACTGATTTCTCTCTCTGACGGTAGTGTTTTGTTATTTATTTACTGAGTAAGCAGAGACGAGAGATTACTTATAAAATAGTAAGTAAACAAAAATTAAAGGAAGCAGGAAATTTTAACTGTGTATTTTTAGAGGCATGAGGAACAGGGTGTAAAGTTCACTCAACCTCCATAGAAAAGGGAGGATCCTCCGACCAGACGGGTGTTGTGTCTGGCGGGCAATTGCCCAACGATTGATGTTGGGAAATTGTATCTATGCTAACTGCGCGGTAAACTCTGCTTGCGAGATGCAGGATTTGCGTGACGTCAGTGTGACGCGTTGTTCGCATGTGGCGTTGTAGATACCGCTACATCACTCCCCTCCGGAGACCGGAGGTCGATAGTGGGCTGAGTCTTGTGATGCTTTGCCAGGCCAGCTGAGGTTCCAGTGAGTCGGAACCGGTTGCCGCATAGTTCACGGTGAGTCGGAACTGTCTGCGGAGATGTCCCCAGTGAGTCGGGGTGGCGCTGCGTTATACTCCAGTGCGTCGGATGTCGTACAGCGCCGGGTTGAGGCTGGCTGCTGCGTCGACCAGGAGAGGGTGCTCTGCTTGTTGACCGGCCGAAGGTGCAGTGTGCTGTGCCAAGGTTGCTGATGAGGCTGAGGGTGATGACCAGGTATGCGCGGACGCTGCATGCTGGTGGTCAGGATACCCGTTGAAGCCGTGGATGCTGGCTGGCTGGGTGACTCGCCGCTGAAGCTTGCGGGAGTGATGATGATGACGTCACGCTGAAGTGTTTGCACGAAGGCTGCGCTGACGTTCATACTCGGGGTCACCAGTTTGGAGGCATGAGGAACAGGGTGTAAAGTTCACTCATCCTCCATAGAAAAGGGAGGATCCTCCGACCAGACGGGTGTTGTGTCTGGCGGGCAATTGCCCAACGATTGATGTTGGGAAATTGTATCTACGCTAAGTGCGCGGTAAACTCTGCTTGCGAGATGCAGGATTTGCGTGACGTCAGTATGACGCGTTGTTCGCATGTGGCGTTGTAGATACTGCTACATCACTCCCCTCCGGAGACCGGAGGTCGATAGTGGGCTGAGTCTTATATCTTGCGATGCTTGCCAGGCCAGCTGAGGTTCCAGTGAGTCGGAACCGGTTGCCGCATAGTTCACGGTGAGTCGGAACTGTCTGCGGAGATGTCCCCAGTGAGTCGGGGTGGCGCTGCGTTATACTCCAGTGCGTCGGATGTCGTACAGCGCCGGGTTGAGGCTGGCTGCTGCGTCGACCAGGAGAGGGTGCTCTGCTTGTTGACCGGCCGAAGGTGCAGTGTGCTGTGCCAAGGTTGCTGATGAGGCTGAGGGTGATGACCAGGTATGCGCGGATGCTGCATGCTGGTGATCAGGATACCCGTTGAAGCCGTGGATGCTGGCTGGCTGGGTGACTCGCTGCTGAAGCTTGCGGGAGTGATGATGATGACGTCACGCTGAAGTGTTTGCACGAAGGCTGCGCTGACGTTCATACTCGGGGTCACCAGTTTGGAGGCATGGTGAACAGGGTGTAAAGTTCACTCATCCTCCATTGAAAAGGGAGGATCCTCCGACCAGACGGGTGTTGTGTCTGGCGGGCAATTGCCCAACGATTGATGTTGGGAAATTGTATCTATGCTAAGTGCGCGGTAAACTCTGCTTGCGAGATGCAGGATTTGCGTGACGTCAGTATGACGCGTTGTTCGCATGTGGCGTTGTAGATACCGCTACATATTTATCCAAAAAGGTGAAGATTACAATTATATCAGGGATATAATCTTTACGCAAAGTGAAATTCCAATTAACTAGCAATTGTTGACCAAAGCGGTCAATGAACTATGAGTTTGACTAGCAATCACAATTATATTATCAAATATATCAGTATGATGTATACTTACTTAGGAACTGTCAGTAGCTGTATAAACGCCAATAAAGCGAACAACGCCGCTGCGCAAGCGACGTTATACTTGAACTGTGCATCAGCCTGGTTGCGGTACTGACGCTCCTGAGTACTGCTCTTGAACCAGAGGGTGACGCGATTCATACCTTCAGAGTTGGTACTAAAAACAGAAAAAATAATTTCAAAGATGGACAAGACAAGATAAATAAAGTCAGTAAAGACAAGACAAGACTTTTACTGCAGTATTCCCTTAAGGCTTTAAAGGCTAGAAAGGCCAAAATAACGAACCTGCAGTCACAACAAGTAGTCCTTTGGGGAAGAAGATTCTGTTCTATCATCGCTAGACTCTGAAACGAAGATAAAAACAAATAATAATATAAACCTTAAAATAAAAAAGTCATTGAACAAATGTAGAATATCAAACAAAAAAAAACATGTAATCATTCATTAAAAGGTATTCGATACATGGAAAATCTAGAAGGCACTGTAAGTATAGTAGGCAGTTGAGTATTAAACAAATAATAAGAACTAAACTTACAGAAATTCCAATATTCTTGGCAAGAGTTGAGTCAGTAATGTTAGCAAAAGGTTTGTCTGCGCCCCAACACTCCACGTATTTAGTCATCTTGCTTGAAGGACGAGATCTCGATGGTACTCCAGGAGTCGCTGGAACAGATATCATAGTTATTAATCAAGATAAAAATATTAGATGATATACATGAAACAGATAGAACTCTTTATTAGGACACTGGGATTGTATTTATTAAGGTCTGTATGGTTCTAGACTAAAATATTTACTGCATTATTGACATTTCATGTTTCAACACCTGATTTAGTAACAATAAAAGCAGTTCTGGATATCCCATGCGTAGTAATCTAATGATATCTAGAGACTAAAGAAACTTTTTTAACATTTACAATCACACCTTAGAGCAAATGACATTGACTCAACTAGAAGAAGAAAGTTTTTTTTATGGTTGTTGTAGAAACTGATGACAGGTTTTATATTGCCTGGGTTATTGTGACGAATTTCATGGTATCCTATAGGAATCACTCACTTAAACCTATGGCCAAGTTAGGATGGAACTCCAAAATGTTAGCCACGACGACAAAAATCTAAGATCTAAAGACACTAACATAGTGAATCCGTCGACATTGTACTTATCATCCTAAGGAATAAGGGCGCTAATAGCTCAGTAGGTGTCAACAGATCAGTAGGCGTCAAAGGCTCAGTTGGCGTTAATGCCCCAGTCGGCGTCAAAGCCCCAGTAAGCATCATTGCCCGAGTTGGCGTCATATCTCTAGAAGGCGTCAAAGCGCCAGATGGCGTTGAAGCCCCGGTAGGAGTTGGTTGATCACTGTGGCTACTAGAATCTTCTGGATAAAACAGTAGAGGGGTTAGTTTCTGTACTTCATAGAAATCGAAACTTTCAAATAGTGAATACGTTGCCTGAGGTCTTGGAAGAATTGGTTGGTTTGATTATGCAGGTTGTTTTTTAAACTGAAATTATTTTAGTTTTACTAAAGGCCTTTATCACACTCCCATAAATGTCTTCTTCATTGAAACTATGCTAGACATCATTATTCATATAAATCCTGGATTAGACTTCCAGCAGTGTTTTATTTCTATTTTGCAGAATATTTGTTTGCGTTTTAAACTGTGCCTAAAAAATATAATTATTTTCTTTCCTTCATTTTTTTATCATCGCTATAGAACCACTTACCTGTTCCCATAATAGGACTGATGGCTCCAATGATGGAACCACTGCGACTCTTAGGTTTAACAGTGACCACAGTTCCATTGCCAAGTCCTTCACCAGGACTTGTCGCCTGATTGTTGTCGAAAGCAACTACTTTCATTGATGTTCTTCTACTTAGATCTGGAAAGTCATTTTTCAAAGATTATTCGTTTCTTTTTTCTTCATTATTATTAGGTAATACATACACATGGCATCATGACTGTAATCCCTAAAGAGGTAAGCAAGGGTGTTAAGTATATCCACATTTCGTAGTTATCTGAGAAATTCCACAAGGCGACTAATTGTCATAATACATATGCAGAGCGTCCCACGGCTATGCCACATGGAGGGAAAGTACCTTGAATATTGTAGATGGAACATTTTACTGAAAGAAGACATTATTTTAATTTAAAAAACAATTCAAGCTGCATTTATAGATTTTTAAATAATTACATGGTTGAACCGGGAATCGAGCCCTCTACACGAGAAAAAAAATTACCGTGTAGCTTTAACACACCGATCGAAAGGCTTCATCATAAGGATTATTTTCTGCTAAATAACACAGTGTCAGAAATAAAAGGAAGACCATGAATTTTAACATTTTTAATACAAAAAAATAATCAATTTATCAAATGCTCGAAATGAGTCCCATACTGTTGAATACAAAGTCGCACTCTTTTGATTATTTCACTCGCTGTCGATTTTTTGATTTTGTTGTGGTGGATATTTAGAATAATACGTCTAAGTTCTGTTTGTAGCTCGTGGACATTTTCATACTGGTTAAACTAAATTTTACATAACTCCATGAAAAAAAAAATCTAACGGGTTTAGATCTGGGGAAAAATGTTAAAATTCATGGTCTTCCTTTTATTTCTGACACTATGTTATTTAGCAAAAAATAATCCTTATGATGAAGCCTTTCGCTCGGTATGATAAAGTTACAGGGTATTTTTTTTTCTCGTGTAGCGGGTTCGATTCCCGGTTCAACCGTGTAATTATTTAAAAATCTATGAATGCAGTTTAAATTATTTTTTCAATTAAAATAATGTCTTTTTTCAGTAAAATGTTCTATCTACAATATTCAAGGTACTTTCCCTACATGTGGCATAGCCATGGGACGCCCTGTATAATTTTTTGATGAAAAAACACTACTAGTGTAGTGACACCTAAACAGTTACACGAAGAAGTACGTTATCAGCCTACGTATCTACTACGAGTTTCTTCACCAGACGGGGATCGAACCGAGAGTCGTATACAGGGTGACAGGGACATGGACGCGCAACATTTTACCATGGATTCAATGCATTCTGAACCGCCCTGCGTTAAAATTTTTCGTGGGTTATTAAATAAAACAATAGTGCTGTTCTTGACATTTTGACCGTGTAGGACTGTAGGTAGGTATGAGGCCCTTTTCTATGAAACAGTAGTTTTTTTTTATGACCAACGAATCGTTTCCTCTCTAGGGGTCTACATCATTCTGCTCAATTCATGGTTACAGTTTGCGTGTTATTCTCAGCAGTCCCGCTTGCAATCCCCTCTTCTTCTTTTGGTGCCTCTCCAATTAATGAAGGTTAGCCATCAACTTCGAATATTGCAACCACAAGGCCAATGTTGCTGTCTTACAAAAATTTTAAAACTTACCTCCAGTAGTCCTAAGAGACTCAGTCCTCAATACTCTGGTGGGGAAGGTTTCCATTTCATTGAAGCTGTTCTGTGATGGCGCAGGGCTGATGTTATCTCTTGGCTTGGTAGGAGATATGTCCTGGTATAGTGAAGATGCGATGCTTGCTTTGCGGTCCACTGTGCAGACTGAGAGACGGCCGTTTTCGGAAGGTTTCTGCAATCAAAATTATATAATTATTTTCAACTGGAACTTAACGGAGCAAACGATTAAGGGCGAATTCCGCCAAATTTTCATACCTAGAATAAGTCTTAACCTGTGAATACATTTTGAATTTTTGATAGATTTTCCATACAACCTTTACTCGGCAGAAGAAATTAATGTCAAATAATCTAACATGTCGATCTAACTTGACAACGAAATGGTTCCCACACATGGAATGGAATGGTTCACATCGTGAATGACTGTTCAATAATAGAAGGTTCCAACGAAAATAAAATAAAATATATATTTTCCTCGTGTAGTCCCTACCTTTTTTTTTTTTGTCGCTGAGAAATTCTTTATGCATCCCCGCCTCCCGGGGGACGAGACGGGGTATGTGGGACTCCCTGTCGGAATGACAGTATACCCACTAAAACTCAGCGGTGTTCCTACATCGCCGTAATGGGAGGGCCATGGGAAACCGGCATAGCCTTTACTTCCACAGCCCTCCCGGCGCATGCCCGCCAAGATGGAATGGCGGGCCCCACATGCCCCCCAGGTTGGGGGGCTACGGGAATGGCCGGGAACACCTGGCCATTCCCGTCCCACACTGGTGGAGGCCTGTGCAATACAGGCAACGGTGCCCCCGCACCCGCTGGTCTGCTGGCCTCCACGCCCGCCTAAGAGGCAGGCCCCGCATGCCCCCCCAGCTTGGGGGAGCTACGGCCGCAGAGGATAGGGAGAGCGGCAACGAAACACCGACACTCCTCTCCCGCCGCGGCCTCCAATTCTCAGCCGCGATGTCTCCCTCACGGGGGACACCGCGGCCCGCCTCAGGTAGGCTGCGATGTCGCGCGAGCAGCACCGCAACCTACCCGCAGGCCGCTACGTCGGGCTAAACCGCAAAGCCCTGACGAGCGGCCCCCGCTGGGGTTCCTCTTAGCTTCACCATGGTCCAGCCAACCACGGCTACTGAGCCCCCCCGCCTCGACAATGCGGGAACCCACTGGGGGGGGTGTAGTCCCTACCTAACCTAACCTCGACGACGCCTGTTGCAAACTATGGCAGGATACCTTTCCCCCTCAAACTATCTACCATCAAACGAGCATCTTCCTGCAGGGTGTAACCTTCCGCGGTTCACTTGGAAGTCCCTTGTCCGAACCCAAGTGGGATGGTGTATGTTGAACCTCGCAAACTGCGGCTACCTCGACGGAAAGGCAGCCGAGTCACAAAATATGCTCTACCTTCTATCCTGCCCTCTGTGCCCCAAAACTTGCAGCCAAACCCACCGCTGCGCTGCCACTGATAACGCCGTGGCAGTGGCGAAGGTTTGGCCAACAAAATTTGAATAACTGTCATGCCAGCGAAACGAAGAATTGTCTTGAAATTCTTCCATATTTATATTTCCATAACCAATAGTACAGACAGCTCTATTTTTAACCGACGAAAATGTATGACCACGCATTACGTTTTATAGAGTAGTCCGATTTTGATAATTATTTTTTTATTGGAATGATTGGATTTATTGTTCACTCACAGATTTGAACGCTAAGTTGTGTATACTCTACTCAGTGCCACATATACCTGCCCTTTGGCAAACAATTAGTAGATTATAGCCACAAAAAATTATAAAATAAAAACATTTTTTAACAAAAAAAAAAATATAAATACTATGTTTGCGAACCAGTAAAAAAAGTAGAGCACAGTCGTTCACTTAGGTTGAAATATACCTTTCTAACATGTTCATGATCACATTGCAAACAAGTATTTATGTATAGGCACAGAATACACAAAAGTTGGGTAACCAATTTGAAGTGAAAACAAACAGAATTAGGACCCTTATCGCTATCTCACAGATAAACAATATTAAGTACCAAAACTAACAAGAAACCTAGAATAACACTAATAACACCAGGATAAGACACTAAAATAACAACCCTTATATTATATGAACTTACATAGTTGTACAGGGGCTAAATAATAACAGCGGCACAGGTTGATCGATCAGATTAAGCTTGCCGCGGTTTGTCTGTGGATGGGTGGACCATCTTTACATACCGAGACCCCGCCGTGCCTAAGCCGTTGATCCCAGCTGCCATTTGTGGATCTTTGACAGTCATTACGGATAGTCACAAGTCCGAAAGTCTGACAACCAGTCTTACCAAGGGGTATCGTATTACCCAGTAACTGGCTTGTGGAAGTCAGATAGGCAGTCGCTCCATGTAAAATATGCATGGTTAGACTGGAAGCCGACCCCAACATAGCTGAGTAAAAAGGCTAGGCAGATGTTGAGTTGTATTCAATGTAATGTGAAAAGATAGAATCTAGCTCAAACAGGATCTGATCTGCTAAAATGAATAATTCACGTAACAAACTTTGTTAAGCGCACCACTAAGTCCTCTTGTGCGAAATAAATTAAAAAAGTCTGAGCCCGTTAGGAACCTGTCCCATAGCCGACGAGAGAACGGCTATTTGCTCGCTCAAGAAACGTACAATAAATGCATAAGTCCGTGTCAGTAAAAAAACCGTATGTCGTATATATAGTCCGAGTCTCTAGTTTTTCACAGCGAGAAGAACTATCAAAGAAAATACTCGCTCAGCGACACTCGTTTGGTGGGTAGAACACTCGCTGGGAGACTATCGTTTGGTACATACGCGTACCAGCAAGTGACAAGGCAGTCTTTTTACAAGTCGCGCTTGGGCACTCGCTCATAGCCCAGCGACAGAACTATCCGAACTACACTCGCTGCTCATTGCTTGCCAACTCTTTTCTAGTTGCTAGCTTCTCGCTTATTGTCCGCGATGGGACAGGTGCCTTAATCAGAAAACAAGAAAATATTTAAGATAAAGCTCGGTATGCGGTATGAAATTTGTTCGCGCCGTTAGTCTCCTAACTTGTAGTGGAGGTGATGAAACCGGCACGAATAGTCCTATAACTTCCAAATCATTAAAGCAATCGACAGTCGCGTCCCGCGTCTCTCGCAGATTCACCTCAGTTTAAACAGTCTCCTTAAATTAACACCAGTCGTAAAAACAACAACGATGAACAAAGATAAAGACAAAAGCAATCCCGTCTCTCATCAGTCGGACTACGAGTGAGATTACAACTACAGTTAACAGTAATCCTTCAATTCAACTTGCGACGTTATCCAGTGTACCTATCTCAAGTCTGGTAAGAACTTTTCGATTAGTCGCTACGATTGCTTGAAAGTTATCGGATTATAGACAAATATCTCGTCTTTATCACACAATTTTTATTTATAATTAAATTGTGAGTTACTTGCATCCACTTTTTACCAAGTTTTATATGGGGTACCTATCTATATCACAATGATACAGTCATCATAAAGATTGACTGTGAGATGTGTTTCTTCCCCGTGTGCACCATGGTATAAAACATGTACCCTACATGTTGTGGCTACTGCCTTCGTTCATCGTTACCAAGTTGTAAAGTTAAGTGTCTACAAACCTTGTCAAAAAATGTAAAGCAAGGTGAACAAAAAAAAAAGTTGAAAAAACATATATTTTATACACGACATGTTTTTGACAAGTCTGTTTTAAGACTTGTCGTAAAACAAGTATATAACAACTTGTATAGAAAGTAAATTCGGGTTTATAATTCATCCTAATTTAATCCTTTATTTGTAAGCTATAAACGGGATTAAAACTATTTAGCTACCACGGGCTTACAAATTTTAACAAAGTTATTTTTACCTTGTACCTTAATCTAATAATCCTGCTGTAATTGGTTCGTTAGCCTCAGACTGATAGGAAGCGGTGGTATTTGCAACAGATTAGCTCTTGGTCGAGAAGATGCTTCAGTGATTTGATCATTTGCTTTGCGTTAGCAGCTGTGATCTGCAGTCAAGTGGCTTACGTCATTAGACACGCTTGAATATATTTCATCACATAGTACGTCGCAAATGGCTTTGATCAAATGTTGGCCCAGTGGAGGATGTCCATTTACTTACAGCTTGGAAAGGCAAACCATTATACGACTACTTATATTTTGATCCAAAAGTATCTGATAAAAATGTAAACAAGCGTAAGAAATTAATTTCAACAGGGTATTCAGGTTAAATTCTTACGCAATCACTCACTAAATCAACACATAATATATATGTCATATAACATGACATATGGCAAATATTGTATTTTAATGTTTTGTGCTGCGTAATCTAAATTATTTTGCATACTATTGTATTGATACAAGTTTATCTAACTGAACAGACAGCTGCTACTGAGGTTGCGCCATTTCTACTTCCCAGCTAAAGCGTTAGGAAGTGGTAAAAGGACGGGCGATTTGAGGGACTATCTTATGTAATTTTGAAGTTTAAAAAGGTGCTGATCCTAGTACGATGAACAGTGTTTTCGGCGAATAGTTCTATCGGCGACGGACTTATTCGTGGAACCAACCGTCGCGTCGACTAAGAGTGATTTCGGCGAACCGTACCATCGGCGAAGAGTGATTCGCTATACCGTTCTGAGCTCTAGTTTGCCTGGTTAATTAAGTTAATTTGATTTGTATTTAGAAAGTTTAAACTTTATAACTCACCACTTTTTATAAGAATTATTGTTTGAATAACATTATCACATTTTAATCGAAAAACCGTGGTGAAAAAAAAAGTTTATAATAACCTCAATTGTCATAATTATGTAAAATAGGTACTGAAGTATAAGGGTAATTTAATATTAGACTTTTGAGTTTAATTATTAAAACTATCAAATCAAAGCACACTTTTTTAAACTGATACTACAAAATGCCATCCACAGGTACGTACCATTTGTTTACATTTTCATCAGATACTTTTGGATCAGATCATAGTAGTTGTCCTATACAGTTTCAGTAGCTTTATAAGTTACATGGAAATTCGTCATAAATATTTTGTCCAACCTTGTGTTTATATCGTTTCGTTTCCTGTAAACAGTTTTCAGCCCCAGGCTGAATACAAGTTTCAATTTCAGTCTGAATCTGCGAAAATTATATTAGGTACCTAAGCTGAAAGTAGAGCAAGTGTCCAGTAATTAAGTTTAACACTGAAGTTGTCAAGTTTCAGTCACTACTGTCCCCAGAGACCGAAACTTTCAAATAATTGTTGGTGATAAAACAATTTCAGTTTATGTGACTTAGTTACAGTAGTTGTTGTTGATTTGATTATTGAGACTTAATGTTCTTGTGAATTCAATTATTTTGTATGAAGTATATTCTATACATATACTAGCTGACCCCGGCAAACGTTGTTTTGCCATATAAATTATTTCTGGCTGCCCGGCGCTACTTCGATCGCGTGGTGTCCTACCTCCTACCCTACTCCTACCCTATTCCTAACCTACTCCTACACTACTCCTACCCTACTCCTACCCTACTCCTACACTACTCCTACCCTACTCCTACCCTAATTTTACCCTACTCCTAACCTACTCCTACCCTACTCCTACCCTACTTCTACCCTACTCCTAACCTACTCCTACACAACTCCTAACCTACTCCTACCCTACTCCTACCCTATTCCTAACCTACTCCTACACTATGATTTTCCCGCTTTTCTGTTGAAATTTTTCCTGAATTTTCTTTGCTATAAACTTCACGGAGCCCGAGACCTTTCCAACGAATGCAAAACCGTGGAAATCGGTTCGTGCGTTCTGGAGTTATAGCGTCAGGAAGGAAAACCCGACTTATTTTTATATAGTAGATATACAGGTATTTTAACAGTTAGGTTCAGCAGTGCGATTCTGTAACCATCTCACCGTGAAAACTTAAGTGAAGTGAGTGTGGAGTGAGCTGTCATTTCAACTAATGCTAGGGATTGTCACTTTTGACAGCTCACTCTAAGCTCACTTCACCTAACTTTTCACGGTGAAATTTTTACAGAATCGATCGGCTGGTATGTACTTCACTATATTTTGATTAATTAAGAGATAAGATGCGATAGAAATAAAAATCATTTAATTGCTTATAAATTTTTTGTAATAATATGTAATAGGTACCGAGTATACAGGATAATTTTTTATTCAGTGCGTAAATTTTTACAGGGTGTTCTACCCATGAATATGAACAACATTCACTATGGGACCATCTCTGAAATCACGAAAAAAAAATCAGCAGATTCATACATTTTGGCCGAGTAGGTATTGAACTTTTATAAGAAACAGCTGATTTTTTTTGTGATTTCAGAGATGTTCCCATAGTGAAAGTTGTTCATATTCATGGGTAGAACACCCTGTGAAAATTTACGCACTGAATAAAAATTTATCCTGTATAAGGATCGTAGAAGGTTGAGTTCTGTAGTTTCTGTCTACCCCCATGGGATGAAGGCGTGATTATGTTTGTATGTAGTAGGTAGGTTCCAATATATTTTACCTTAAAGCACGCAAAATTTTCAAATAATAGAATTGAATTAAGTCTATTAAAACAATATTATTAATAATTCTTCTCCAATGGTGTAGAATATATACAGTAATAAGTACAGAATTAAAAAAATCTTCATCATCATTGGATAGAATTATCAATAATATTTTTTATTTACCTAATGGTTCCTAATGGTTTCTAATGGTTTTGGAGTATTCTATTCTATTCTATTACAACATAACAATGAGAAACTAAAAGTTACGAACTCGGTAAACTACTAACATAAAGTTACGAATTCGGTCAACTACAAACTAAAAGTTACGAATTCAGTCAACTACAAACTAAAAGTTACGAATACGGTCAACTACAAACTAAAAGTTACGAATACGGTCAACTACAAACTAAAAGTTACGAATACGGTCAACTACAAACTAAAAGTTACGAAGAGATCTTTTTTAATTAAAAAAGGCATTTTCGTAACATTTAGTTTAAAATATGTATAGTTATCCGTATCACTAATAACCCTTACTATGAAGCGATGCCTCCAGGTACGAAGGTTTCCAATAACTTAGTTAGTGGCTCAAGTTCACGTTCCGGGTTAATATTACCTCAAGAGAGATTCAAGTGATATCTCAAGTAATCGTGTGCTCCATAGGACAATCTCTAGAGTCTAGACAAAATCAAACTGGTTGCTAATGTAATTGTATAGGTACTTTTTTTTTTTTTTTGACAATTATTTACGTGCTGTAACTACTTAAAGTCACACCCGGACTTATTACTCTTTATTTATTTATTTTTTTATGAAAATTGTCTACTTTTAGAATGTTTGTAAATATGTGAGCACCAGGTATCTATCACAGAGTTAATTTATATGCCATGGTTTCATTAATCCATTTTAATTATTTTACCTATTGTGGTATAGTAATTTTATTTTATCATCGTCTTCACATAAAATTATATAATTAATGTATGCAAAATATTGGAAAACATTTTAAAAGAGTAACAGTGGAGTTTCTTGCCCATTCTTCTCCATACGAAAACTACCTTTTGGAAGGGGCGAGTAGAATCAATTTTATTTTAATTTAATTTTTGGCGTTCAAAAGTGCCTTTTATGTGCCTATTTGAAATAAATGATTTGAGTTTGACTTTGAATCCCTGAGAGCCGAATAACTTATAGGTATCTTCAATTTTTATTTGTTATTAAGACGATTTAACTGATTTAGAATATAAACCCAAACATAAATTATAAATATTTATGTAAGTTTTTATTCATTTAACCATATAAAAAACGAATGGTTCTATATAGGTATTATAATTACTTTATTTCAGAGCATGCATTTCAGCGTATCGGTTATCGGCAAGCGTAGTGTGGGACGCCCCCAGCTAGATGGACGGACGTCCTAAAGAAGGTGGCTGGGACAGAGTGGATGCGGAAGGATGTTACAGGATGCTGTAGCGCAGCCTGGGAGAGGCCTATGTCCCAGAGTGGACTGCAACTGGCTGAGTTGATTGATGCATTACAGAACATCCGTATTTGTATTAGTAATAGAACTAAGTCAGTAAACAACAACAAGAAAAAACAAACGAAATCAAATGTGTCTACTTATTCGATTTCGTTTGTTTTTGGGGTGAGGTTGTGGAGTGCGATAAAGTATCTAAGAAAAGGACCGTCTAAGCGGTCCGCTATTACTTTCAGGATGCTGTTGGAGCTTGCTCGGATACGGTGCAATTTAGAGGCCACTCGTTTTCTCATGATGGCATAAAAACCATCAATCCGAGCCTCCATAAAAGCATTATTATTATTGAGTCTATAAGTTCCAGAGACAAAACAGGGGAATTACCTGCAAACCACTGAAGATATCAATAACATAAATAGGTGCAAATAACCAGCTATTGTTTCAATGATGTCAAAAAAGTTAAACTCAAAGTCAAATCATGTATTTCAAATAGGCACATAAAAGGCACTTTTGCACGTCAAAAATTACATTAAAATAAAATTGAGTGTAGTCGTTCGTGACGTAGCTAATTAATAAACTACTGTCGATTTAGAAACTCCACCTGTATATAGAAGTTAGATCATATTTTTTATGAAGTAATGCATTTTTTAAATGTATTTTACCTGTTTATGATATAAAAAGAAAATGATAGCAAGCGGATTAGTTCTTAAGTAGACATAAAAATTGTTTCTCAAACGATAAATAAAAATACAAGGTGAAAATTCCTAAATTTAGATCCACCCGACAATTCATCTTCCCGGAGACGGTGGGATGAGCCACTCTGCAGAGTAGTACAGAACAATTAACTTGACTAGTCTGCTCACGGGATATCTATGAGTCTGCTACTACTGCGGAGCGTGCGCGCCTGTTCGGGCGAGTAGATTCGTGCGAATCGCCTAAGCTGGCTGTGGATAAGTGGGAGTCAAGTTTTTGGCTTTATGGACTACCTAGTACAGTCAACAGCAAAATTAGATGATCAAAATCAGAAATTCAATACTAATATACGGAGTTCGCGTCAGAACTGTGTGGCGTCGAAGTGATTCAAAAGTATGTGATTGTAAATTATACCAAACATTTACTACTAGTACCTCACTGTTACTGACGCGAGCTCCGTTCATTAGTATTGAATTTCTGATATTGATCATCTACTTTTGCTGTTGACTGTACCATCTTCGAAAATAATCTGCATTCGCGATTTATTTGCCAAAAATGTAAACAAATATGAGTTTATGGAAAAATAACTTTAATTCCTACACAATAAAGTTCAGTTTACGCTACAACTTCAAACATTTTTATAACTTTTTCAATAGTGCTAGTCACTCTGAAATTAACATATTTACCATTAAAATAAAGTTGATATTTGCTTTTTAACTTGAAATAACATCAATTTGAAACATTATTTTGAATAGACTTTAGGCACTTTGCTTGACGACCCTACTTTCAGCCTCGCTGCTTCCCAGGTGAGAATTATTTAGACAGATATTAAATGTAAACAGACACAAATAGTAAATTATAAAACCAACAAAATAAGGGCGTGAACATTATTACTTGGAACATAAAACCTAATCCCGGCGTCGCACCTTAAGCTAACAATTATTACATTGGTTAAACCAACAGTCAACGTTCGACAGATTTCACAGAATTATTTAATTTACTAGCTGCGCCCGGCGGTTTCACCCGCATAAGTTTCGAACCCGTATGAATATCGGGATAGAAAGTATCCTATATGTTAATCCTGGTTATAAGCCATCTATGTGCCAAATTTCATCCAAATCCGTTCAGTTGTTTTTGCTTGAAATAGTAACAAACATCCATCCGCGGCACGGTTGGCGCAGTGGTTAAGCGATTGACTGCTGCGCTGCGTGTCGCGGGTTCGATTCCCGCACGGAACAAATATTTGTATGACCTACATGTATTTGTTCCGAGTCTGGGTGTTTTTCTATCTATAATATGTATGTATTTACAAAAAAAAAAAAAAAATCTATATAAGTAGTTTATCAGCCATCTTGTTACCATAACACAAGCATTAGGTTGCTTAGCTTGGGACTAGATGGCGCTGTGTGAAATGTCCAGGGATATTATTATTATTATCCATCCACAAAAATTGACACGTTTCTAATATTAAAAGGCTTTAGGTAATTTAAAGTGACATCATTTACTCTGAATTGTAGGAAATAATTCAATAGTTAGTTCAATTTGAAGTGAGCTTAATAAATCTGTTATTAATAGTGACAATTAATTTGACTTTCAAAGATTTATTACGAATGTATGAATGCCTTGATTAATGTCACCTTTTCAATAGAGGAATAATAATTTGTCATTAACGCCTTTCTGGTTTAAAATCTGCAAACGTGGCATGACAACACGTCGGTTCAGTTTATAGAAATGATAATATTTTGCCGTTTTTAGGGTTCCGTACCTACCTCAAAAGGAAAAACGGAACCCTTATAAGATCACTTCGTTGTCCGTCTGTCAAGACCCTTTTTCTCAGGAACGCGGGGAGTTATCAAGTTGAAATTAATATCAAATACTCAAGGCTACAATCCCTTCAAGCAGTGAAAAAATCAAACTTCTAATTCAACGGAATCAAAAGATATGGGCGTTTATGTTCCGTGTATGCCGCATATTTTGACACCCGCAAGGAAATCAAAACCTATAAGGTACTTCCCGTTGACCTAGAATCATGAAGCTCGGGATACACCACTCAAACTAATCTGTTCAGGACTACGTCAAATCACAACGAGTTTTGACTGGCTAATACTGTGTCAGAAGGCATCACGACACGACACAACACAGTAATATGAACTCGGCTTAAGTGACAACGCCTACATACCTTAACAGAAGAAAATTATTCATTACGCCTGCTTCTTTGGTTTAGTGATCGCAAGCGCTACATGAGGTCCAGGGCTCGATTCCCGCGTCGGAAAAGTAGTGTTATTGCGTTCTCTGCATGGGCGTAGCTGGGGGGGGGGGGGGGGGGGGGTAAGGTTGGACAATGCCCACTTTAGAAACTTCTTTGCCTACCCTAGAAAAATCGACAGTATTGAAGTACCTACTATTTAATCGTTTTTTATTCGGGTTCCGTACCTCAAAAGGAAAAGACGGAACCCTTATACTCGTAGGTCGTACATTTTAATCAAGATGTAAAGTTTGTAGAGTTGAATCAAATCAAATCAAAAGTCATTTATTCAAATTAGGCTGAGAATCAGCACTTTTCGAACGTCAAAATTACAAAAGACAGTCCCCCAAAAACGCCCGCCCTTCACCACTTCCTAGTGCTATCGCTGGGAAGAAGAAGTGGCGGAACAAACTCCCCAGCAGCACAGCTGTCTGTTTAGTTAGAATATAGTTGCATGTATACAATACTAGGAACCTATGTGTTTGTTGGGCTCTCATTAATTGTGGTTTGATTAGTAGGACGGCGACCCCCCCCCCTCTCCCCTCTAGACAAATTCCTTAGCTACGCCAATGGCTACCAGTATTAATCCTAAGTTTGCTTACCACATAGGTACTAAGGGATGATGTCATGGCGTTTGTAGGCTTATGCCGCTGAGTGAAGTGGTGTGGTTGTAGAATCTATGGTTGTGTGGGTAACTGCTCTGTATTTACATGCGGAATCTTTGCCTACAGAACCATGATTTTAGTCTTAATTTTTCTAACTTAGATTTTAATCTTAATGTTTAGTCAAGCAAAAAGTCGCTCAAAATCCACGAGAACCTACTGCCGACAAATTGCTTTGCAGTTTGGCAGGTGTTATGTGAATATAAAACTGTAACATTATGGATTAAATAAATATATTTAAAAATGTACCAGTCCGGAGTCTAGATTAATTCCCGGTTGATGACAACGTTCACCTACTATTTAATTTCACTGGCAAAATGTGAGTGTTCAAGGTACACCTCTGCCTAACCCTTCGGGGAATGCAAGCGTGATGTTATGTTATGTAACTGTATCGATTATTTTTAAAATAATAGCCTGAAATACAGGGTGGCAGGGACATCGACGCGCAACATGTTACCATGGATCCAGCACATGATTCTAAACACCCTCACGTCGATAGATTTCATCAATCATTTTTAAAAAAGTTAGCTGTTCTATACATGGGTAGCGGGATTGTCCGAAAGGGTTACCGCTGCCCTGGAACATAAAGGGCTAAGGAAGGAACACGGGTGGGTTTTAGTCAGTAAGAGTCTGTGGGAGGAGTCATTTGATGATTTCCCATCCTCAAAAAAAAAAAAAAAAAGCTGTTCTATACATTTTGACCGCGTAGGTATTGCATTTTCCTATGAAACAGCAGATGTTGTTTTGTAAACCGACAGAAAGGGGTCTAAAATTATGTGCTTAATTCATGATTGAAAGTTGCGCTTCGATGTCCCTGCCACCCTGTATAGTATTCATATCCAATTTTATATGCATATAACATGAAATAATAACATTGGCTCGACATTCACGATCCCATTTGCACTGATACACGGATATTGGCAATATTCGACACCAATGACATCGCACCGCGCCTGATTGCACTATACACACGATATGAGAGTTATCATGTAACTTGATCGAGTAGGAGTTTTTACAACGATTTGATAGCAGTTGCTTTTCTTATGTTTGTTTAAGAAAGAATAAATGGATGTAGGTTTTGTAAGCATGGAAAGATAAACACGTGTAGTATGTAGGTATTATTAAGACAGGGACCGAAGTCTATTAATTTACAAACAATGCAATGGTCTCGCCATTATGTTTTATTAACTGATTTTGTATGGAAAATATAAAAAAATCTAAAAAAAAATTTTTTTTAGTAGGTTTTTTTTGTGTTGAACAAAATCAAAACCAGCAAACCATCACATACCTTTAAATTATTCAAAGATCTGTGATGGTTTGCTGGTTTTTTAATTTAATAAATCGACAAACTAAATTAAATTGCTATGAGATCGAAATTAAAATTGAAATAGGTTTTGCTGATATCAAAAACCTTTATTTCATTCATAATTATAACACTCGATTGTTTCAATAACATTAAATAAAAAAACATGAAAAAAGAGTTCTCGGTAACTCAAACTCTGTTTTATTCATTCTTATTACAATTCGAGTATAAACAAGAAAGTTGTACGCATTCACCAAAGCTATTTTTATTTTCAATACAAGATCATTTTCATTTTACCCGCTGAACTGAACGCGACTGATTTACAATTCAATGAAACGGCGACTAGTTGCTTTTGCATGATTGAGTTCAGCCATGAATAGTTCGTTTGGGAAGCAATCATTTTTCAAACTTTTTTGATGAAGGATGAATTTGAACCGTAATTGGAGAGATCCAGTGACAGGAATCAATCAATTGGAATGGAATTTTTCGACTGATTTATTGTGAGAATGGCGACAATTTCCTTTTTGACGACGGAACGATTTCGGATAACTGAAAATTTCATTGATAATAATATTCGTTAGTCAAAGGTCGTTTTCTGTTCAATCATTTGAATAATTTTGCTGATCTTGCAGAGAAACTGAAACTTTGAGAGGAGCGAGCGATACTGATTTTTGTTTAATAATTTTCTATCTTTTTTTTCTATTTTATACTCATTTCCTCTTTCGTTCCCTACCTTATTACATGTAATTTTTTCCATATGTCCCGTTGGCTTAGTATTCGCAAGCATGAGATCCTAGGTTCGGTTCCCTGGTCGGTCAAAGTGTAATTGGGTTTTTGCATCTGGAATTTCTCTGTGCCAACCTAAAATCAAATGTTGTGCCCGGGTTATGGCAACAGGCTTGCCCCTATTATAAGGAACTTAAACATAACTGGAAAAATGTGTGTTTACTATAAGCACACATCTGCCTAACCTTTCGGGGGAACAAGGCGCGATTTTTTTCTTTAATTCAATCTTACTAAACTATTGTAAAAATATTTTGTGAACACGCAACCGAGTTAAAACCTCATGCTCGACACCCGAGCATGAATGATTCAGACAGTCGATCAAATTGAACATATTTAGGGTAAAGCGGAAAATCTCGGATATCTGACGCCTTGGTGGTTTCTCGTTAATTTTTAACGAATATAGGGAGGGAAGAAATCTTGGTAAAGACGGGCTGGAAAGTAAAAATCACGTCATGGTAGATACATTAACGGTGATGAGGTCTCGGTGAATAAGCAAAATAAATACTAAGACCCACTGTTGTATTGCTCAATATTTTTAAAGCTGTTTTTTTACATTGTTTTGTTAGCTAGGATATATTTTTTACCTTGATGAAAGTAACTTTTGTTTTGTTACAAAATATCAATATGAGCTTTTCAGGCGGTTAAGTATTTTATTTTTTTAAAGAAAACAGGGTTTACTTTTGCATTTAAACTACCGAATAGAGGAGAGGATTATTCAGGGATAAGAGACCGTTTTATAGGGTTACCGTACCTCAAAAGTAAAAACGGAACCCTTATGAGATCACTTCGTTGTCCGTCTGTCAAGACCCTTTTTCTCAGGATGCTCAGCAGTAGCGCTTGCAACCACAAACCACAACGGGGCAAAAATATAGGATTATATTTTTTAGAGTTCCGTACCTCGAAAGGAAAAAACAGAACCCTTATAGGATCACGTTGTTCCGTCCGTCCGTCTGTCTGTCTGTCAAGACTCTTTTTCTCAGGAACGTGTGGAGTTATCCAGTTAAAATTAATATTAAATACTCAGGGCTGCAATCCCTTACAGCAGTAAAAAAAAACAACTTCTAAGTCAACGCAATCAAAAGATACGGGCGTTTATGTTCCGTTTTTGTCGCATATTTCGACACTCGCAAGGGAAACCCTAAAGGTACTTCACGTTGACCAAGAATCATGAAATTTGGCAACAAGCAATGTCATGTAGAACAAGTAAAGGAAAAATCTGAAAATAGTAAATTTGTAGTTACATACCTACAAAGTACGGAACCCTCGGTGCGCGAGTCCGACTCGCACTTGACCGGTTTATGCCTATATTTCAACGCATATTGGCGACTTAAAAAAATAAAATAAAATCATAAAGCCCAAACATAAACCTAACCATTAAGAAAAGTAACACTTAGCCACACTCAGCTTTAAATAACAACCATCGCGCTGAAAAGAAGCGATTCATCACATTTCATAAAGGCGCAACTACTTAGCACTAGACTCAAGCGCATTGTTCAATGTTATCATCAATCTTTGACAAAGGCACCTTTCAGGGACGCTGGAGACGTCTTCAGTAATGTGTTTGTGAAGGACGAAGGTTCTATGTGGATTAGTTTTATCATTATGGGCGCTGCTTATCCTAGATTAACAAGGAGCATAGAACGGGTTCATCTGTGACTGCAAGTGACAGCTATGTGACGAACCCAGCAATGCATAAATACGTAAGCTGTCACGCCCTTTATGCCTGGAGGCTTTTATTTAGGTAGTGAGTTTTTATTTTTATTTTAATTAATTATTTTTTAGCTTGAGTACGTATAGTTTTTATTATATTTGTTGGTATATTGGCGTGGCTAGCTGACATAATATGGCAAATAATTTAAGCTTCTTGTAATGTTCATTACTGAACATAGGTTCCTAGTATTGTATACATGCAACTACATTCTAACTAAACAGACAGCTGTGCTGCTGGGGAGTTTGTTCCGCCACTTCTTCTTCCCAGCGATAGCACTAGGAAGTGGCGAAGGGCGGGCGTTTTTGGGGGACTGTCTTTTGTAATTTTGACGTTCGAAAAGTGCTGATTCTCAGCCTAATTTGAATAAATGACTTTTGATTTTGATTTTTGATTTTGGTTCTGTTTCTGCATTCATGTCAGAACTATAGGGTATAGTGAATAACTGGGGGGCCTGGAGTTCTAAAATGCAGGCCTTGGCTTAGTTTAGACTTTCAAAAAATACGTCTAATTTCTCTACATTTTGACAAGTTTTTGACATTTGTTTGTCGCCGGGATGAGACTGCGACTAGATTTTGAGTGTTTTAAATTATGAAAATTTGCTTTCTGATCTTTCACAAATTACAAAAACTTAATGTGTATAAGAATTTTTTGTGGAAATAAATAAACATAATTTTATTTTATTTACCTATTTATTTTAACTTATGAATAGCACTAGTATTTTACAAGAAACTTAAGAACATTTGTATTTCGTGGGCTACGTTGAAAGAAGATCTTAAGGAAGATTTTGACCTCAACTATAAATTTATTAATTTGAAAACCAGGTGTGTATTTTCATCATAACTGCCGTCTGCCGAAGTATACTTTTGCGACATTAGGTACCACAATCAACAAGATTTGCAAATGGCGTGTACAGCAGCTGTTGGTGAATATTAAAAGATAGTTCATCATCTCAATTAAAAACTTTAACTATTTAAACGTTCCAAGCGTCCACTGACCTTTATTCTCCAAAAATAATTGCATAAGCAGCCTATCATGTTCCCACTGCTGGGAAAAATGCCCACGCATGCCCAGTGCGGGTTGGTAGATGTCACGTGTCTTCGAGAGATAATTGGGTTGACAACAATCATCACTTTTTGATCAAAGATTTTATTGATTCTCGTTCCCACAATTTTTTCAGCAAAGGAATCAATGAACTTCCTATAAAATGGCAAAAGTGCATAGATATCAATGGTACACATTTTGATTGATGAAATATATCATTTCAAAAAAATAAAACGCCAATTTCATATGACGTAAGGACCTAATATTTCCGTAGTCTAAAAACTTCTCGTATGTTATGAAAACGTCGGTCTTGAAATGACAGCCAGACAGCGTATCGTATCTAACGTGACGTGTAATGAATCGAATGGAGTTTTTATGTGGGGAGACTACTTTTACTGACACGATTCACCTGACTATTCTCATGAAAAACAATCTCAAAATGTTACTATACTACATATAGGAGTACCTTTTAGTGCGTGACTAACTAAATAAATTAAATAACTTTTAATAAATTTCACGAAACAATTGCACGATAGATCCTTTTTTTTTGGGTGGGAAATCATCAAATAAATTCTCCCGCTTTGGGTGGAGCAGGACGGCGTGTCAGACTTTTACTGACTAAAACCGACCCATGTTCCTTCAGTTGCCTGTGCCAGGGGCCAAAGTAACTCTTTCGAATAACCCGCGACCCTGGCAGGTATCGACCCTAGCGGACGCCATTGAAGCAGTGTATGTATGTCCAATGCAGTAACAAAGGTTCTAACATTGCTATTTTCGTAAAAGTCAATTATTTACCCATCAAATCCTATACAACACAACAATCGTTAGTTTAATGACAAGATTATCATTGGATATTGGAACCAAGTTAATTCAATCCAACATATTTGGAACCAGCGCCAGAAGCGAAATTTATGAACTATAAGACAAAGTGATATTCTACCATTAAAAAGCTACCAAAACATTATGTCAATCCAGTTGAAAATCGTTGCAGAATTAATACGAAATGCTTCGAAAGCGATTGTCACTTGTCTAATAGTCCTTACACAAAGCCTCTGATAACAGCAATCCAACAGCAACCTTATTGTTACGAGAATAAACATCATTGTGATTTTGACAGTGATGCAAATCAGGGGTAAAATAACTATTTCATTATTATTATACCCTGACCATTAGCTTAACCGTTTTTTGACAGCTGTCTTAGAACGTACATATTCCAGATTACTTAAAAGTTAACTTTAAAATGCGTAATAAAATAAATAATATACACTGTCTAATCTTATTGAATTATCTTATTTATGACTTCTTACAGACATTAAAATATATAATTGCTCACTAGTTCGATCTGTCAAAACACAGTTAATTTAGTGGACAGAAAATAGTACAGACGCCAGCAGGCCAAGCTACCCGAAACTGTCAAATTTTCCCAATCAATCTTGAACCTTAATGCTTTAGCGATAAAGTTGAAAATCTATTAAAGAAATTTGACAGATTGTAGTAGCTTGATGTGCTGGCGTCTGTACATTAAATAAGAAAATAATGTAACATACCCTCGGTGGCACTATGAGGTAGGTCTCCACTTTGTGATCGGCCAGGTAGCCCTCTCTCGAGGCGCCGTCTCCTGGTTCCACGTCAAACCTTCCTCCCAGCTGTAGTAACGTAGGTTTGGTGATGTGCACTCGTCTGAAAATTTTGCAAGTTTTAGTTCCTACTTACAATATATAATATAATATCCTACTAATATTATAAACGTGAAAGTATGGATGGATGTTTGTTACTCTTTCACGCAAAAACTCGGATTTGGATGAAATTTGGCACACAGATGGTTTATAACCACTAACATATAGGTACTATTTATCCCGATATTCTCACGAGATCGTAACTTATGCGGGTGAAATCGCAGGGCGCTGCAAGTTTTATTTTACTGTTAGAAAGCTTGAGACTTTATTCAGCAGTGGAATAAGACAAATATAGAGGAAAGTAATGAACTGGTACAACTTGCCCTATTTTGAAGCAACGTGATAGCGTTAACTCAAATTCTATGAAAAATGAGTAAAATTTTCGTCACACAGACTTTTTCTCTTCCATATTTCATTGCCAAGAAATATGGAAAAATTCTGTTAAAAAATGTCTTTTTTTCTAAAATTTGTCCAAACTTTCAAAGGTCGCCATCCAATTTAAAGTTTTATCAAGTGGAATATTGACCCGAAAGCTATTTAATACTTTAAATTAATTTAAACTTTTATACCTATAGACCTTTCTTGTTTAACTTTTGGTTTAGTTCGAACTTTTATAAGTTTAATTGCTGGCTGTTTGATACGGGATTACCCCTCAGGTCTACGTCAAAGTGTTTCCACTGACGTGCGGCTATATCTGCGGGGTAGTTGTGTATTAGACTATCAGTAGCAATGGGTTTTATTTTGACAGTTCAACATTCATTGCGTTATTTGCCTTGCTGAGCAGACAAATTTTTCGATCATATGAAGCAATGGATTAGCAATATCCTTCAAAATGTGTCAGATTGTGATTGATAGCGTGTTACTCAATTGGATGCTGGGTACTGTGTTTACCCGACCTATTGTCTTATTTTAACCTAGTACCTTTTTGATACCTTTTTTTTTGAATGATCTACTACCATTAAATAACTACCATTAAATAACTACCATTAAATAACTACCATTAAATAGCTACCATTGAATAACTACCATTAAATAACTACCATTAAATAACAACCATTAAATAACTACCATTAAATAACTACCATAAAATAACTACCATTAAATAACGCACAGCTGTTGAACAGCCTGCTGTATAGGAAAGATGAAAGGTTACATTGTGTTGTGCTTTTCAAAGCTTCCTCTCCTACTATTTTGCTGTGCCCGAGAGGGTCCACAATGCTCACATACAATTTGAAGTTTCCACCTATGTACACATTGTGAAATGTAAATAGAGTCGTCATCATCTTCCAAGCCTTTTCCCAACTATTCGTAGGGTCGGCTTCCAGTCTAACCAGATATAGCTGAGTTCCAGCATTTTACGTGAAACGACTGCCTATCTGACAAAGAATGCAAATAAAGTATTGAGTAGGTAATAATCGCCACATGGGCCACATGGATTTGTGGTCATAGTTTTTTGTTTATTAATGTGAATCTTTAAGTCATTTACGTTGGCATCACTAATGTGCAAGTTGCAATCAATATTTATAAAATTAATATTAAATATGCATTAATTTTTCAGCATTTCTTCTACGATTCAAATTAGCCTGGTTTTTGGCAAAGAAACACATACCATTTTCCGCTTGTAAAACACATTTAACTTCAAAATTACATTGTCCATCCTTAACTTCGTTGAAAAAATCATAAAATACGCAGAAAAAAGTTATGCTGAAAGCGTAATTAGTGTATAGTGCTGCCATTTTATTATAAAACAGACTGGCTTTGTTTGCGAGTCAGTAAAAGCTTAAATGGATTCAGTGGTTCATAGAAAACGAGCATGGAAAGTAGTTTAAAGCTTGGGATACAATTGAATTAGTCCCGTAATATTCTGCCGAGTTTTAAGGGGATATATAGTAAGTAGAAGATAGATTAATGCAACTGGAGTTCCCATTTTTCTATTGCTGTTTTCATGAAAGTTTTTTAAACATGCAAAGCCGACGAAATGAAGGATATGTATTTTCTTAGTTATAGTTGTTAAATGATGAATTAATTGTCATTTATGAGTAATTGCACAGATAACTATATATGATGGTAATTTTCGTTGAATAGTAATTGTTTTTTTTTTTTTGACATTTTTAGTTACAGTTATTGACATTTAAATTTATTTGATTGAATTTTTTATTTTAATTCTTTGCCATTTAAATTTATTGTATTGACTTTTTTTAAATGTTTGTTAATTTTTATAATCTGACATTTTAAAATATTGAAATGCATCAATGTTATATTGGTTTAGTCTATTTTTGTTTAATGTATTTAATGTTCACGACTTGCGTTTTGGGTATGATGTGAAAATGAATAACCATAATATTGACAGTAATTTGCACGCCCGCTTGCAGGCAGAATACAATAACTCTTAGGCTTTAAGATCTTCCCTTGTTGGACAATGTATTTTCTGGCAAATAAATATTTTGAATTTGAATTTTATTCCACCTTCTGCAGATCTTGACAATTAGAATCTACATGCTTTCAACCAAAAAACCGTAGGTCGAGGTAAAATTGTAGTCGCGTAGGTTTTACAAAATTATGAAACTGAGTTCGTAGAACATACGATAATCATGTGCTACGAGTAGCCTACGTACTAATACTATCACAGCTACACCGACTACGCTGGCGTATCAGGTAACTCAAACTGCTACCAGCAGGTATTGTTAATTTTTGAAGTAAAAAATTCTTTAGCGGCGTTGTGCACTTTTTTGTGATGGGTAAAAAATGTTAAGCTCGCGTCAGGATACGTGACCTGATCGAAAATTCGTAAGACGGAGCTCGTGTCAGGACACGTGACCTGATCGAAAATTCGTAAGACGGAGGGAAAGTTGAAACTTGAATATTAACGTTGTGCATTTTTGATATATTGGAATGCGGTCTATTCCAATATATCAAAAATGCACAACGTTAATATTCAAGTTTTCACTTCTGCCGGTACTCCCGGAGTGCAACCCGCACCCTAATTGCGCACCCTAATTGCGCGATCAATCGGAATCTTAAAAATTGCTAATCCATTGCTTCATAAGTTTGAAAAATTTGTTTGCTCAACACGTAAATAAACGCAATGAATGTTGTTGAACTGTCAAAATGAAACCGATTCCGATTGATCGTGTGTTACGCAATTAGGGTGCCGTTTTTTTTTAATACAGGCGCATTTAATGGATAGCATTTCCTGACATAAATTGAAATCAATCGTGTGTATGGTGATCTGAGGATGATGAAATGAAATTAAACTAAAAGATACTATCGAGGAGACATTTTTAAGCAACGATCATGCGCTCAAACTCTTTAAACAAAACAGTGGATGATCCAAAAAATGTTAGTACACTCACAAGAGAAACAGCGCACAACCATTACCTAGGAATGTTTATTTTATCCATTGCATACAAAGACCAGCCTACATCATTCCATGACCTACTCACCCAGCAATACCACCCGACTCCATGTGATTGGCCAGCGTGACGTCATCGCTCCAGACATCGAACTGCCACTTGCGCAGTCCGAGCACACCACACAACACGTTACCGGTGTGGATGCCTATGCGCATGTCTACGTTGAAACCAGTGGCTTCGCGGACGAACCTGAGAACAAGGAGCGTATTACTATAGGCCAACCGCTTAACTGAAACGTCGCCTGAGGTAGCAGTGTGGTGCGGGAGGGGTGTGCTGACGTCATGTGAAAGCTCAGTGATTCGTCAACTTGTGACAATTATCACCCTTCCCGCACCGCACAGCTACCTCAGGCAACCTCTCAGTTAAGCGGTCGGTCTATGGTTACAATTTTAGGAATATTAATTGAGGTTCGATTTATGAATGGAAATCTCGAATACTTTTCATGTTTTGGTCCAAGATTTTCGGAAGTTAGCCCATCTTTGCACAGACGTAAAGGCATCGCGGCGGAATTTTATCACGCACTGGATTTTCAACTCTCGGTGCAGTTTCTTAGGAAACCTTACTCAGTAGAGGAAAGCATTGTTACCTTATAGCATCGATCATCTGCAGGCCCATATTGACGCAGTTGTAGGCATGGTTGGGCCTGGACACCGGGAGACCAGACACGCAGTAGTAGCAGTCACCCAGGATCTTGATGCGCATGCACTGGTTCTCCTATAACAAAAAAAAGTGAAAATATGATATTACACTGTCATGAAGACAAAATCAAGACAAGGCCATTCTTGCACATAATCAGCATATAATGTTCCAACTGCTGGGACACAGGCCTCCTCTCTGTAAGACGGAGTGGGCCGTAATCCACTACGCGGGCCCAGTGCGGGTTGGTAGATGACACATGTCTTCGAATTATTGGTTCCAGGACGTGCCGGATTCCTCGCGATGTTTTGCTTCACCGTTTTGAGAGCAGTGGTATAGAAATAATGTGCACAAAGTAAAGCGCCTGTCGAAGAAGATGGCGGGATGAGCTGGACTCCTTTATTAATAAAGATTGGTCCTTGGAAGCTCTCTCTGATTGAAAGAGAGTAGTGAGGTCTTTGCCCGGCTGTGGGATTTAATAATAACATTAATGGCTAATAATAAAAAAGCAACTTAAAAAAAAAAGCGACTGTCATATTTCGAACCATACACCATAACCAGGGTAATTCTTACAAATAAATTTATTTTAATATCGACACATAGGGATTTGACGGATTAATTACTATAATAATTATGTAAAATATTCAGAATGTTCAATCCTTGCAAAATGTTCATAGACCTCTCAGTTTGCACAGTTTGTTATCCACAGCAACTCTTGTAACCGATAATATTGGCCAATTAAAAATATGTCGAAATAATGAAATGCACTGTAATCTGAGGAAATAACAAAATTCGCAATGAAATTAATTGGAAGAAAAGAAGTCAGCAGATTAAGATTAAAATCAGTGGAAGCGACTTTAAGAGCATTATTACGTTACGTTCTTCAGTAGCAGAGCTGCAGTAGAATTTTAATTTCCAAGTCTTTTTCCTTCAAAGAAATGAACTGACTTTGTTCATCAGTGTTAACGTTGATAGCACAAAGTACTGAGCAATGCACAAAACATTTAAGCTTCTAAGTTAATTACTGCAGAACAAAAACAAACATTACACAAACATTTTTAAGATGAGTTGCTAACTTTAAGTGCTTCTGAATGAATTTTCAAACTCAAACTCATAGCATTCCTTTCAAATAAACCAATTACAGGCACTTTTGAATTGACAAGGGGTCGGTCAGTCAGAAAGATGAAGCTAGTTGCCCATTCCAAAGCGTAGTAGGTACCTATGGAGAAGAACAGACAAGAAACTCCACGAACACTCTTTTAAATCTTAAACTTGTTACAAAATATCGGTTACATCATTCATGTTGAAATTATACATGTGAGACCGATGTAGAAAGACGTGCACGTTAAAAGCGTCCATCAATTCAGAAATTAAAATAAACAGTGCAGCTAAGAGATGACCAGTCCCTGACGAAGGCGCCCGTTCACGAACATGGTGTATGGATCAGCACCATTCAGCACAACCATTTTGAAGGAGGTACCCTACTTTTCTGCTAGATTTCAAACCAGAAGAAGAAACTAAGAATGAAAATGGTCTCATATTTACTGCAGCCGATATTGTACTGTATAATTTTGAGATCAGGTCGCATTTTCCGCACTGAGTTTTTGTTTTTAGCTGTGAGATGTTGACTTGTAATCCTAATTTTTTGTATGCTTATGTTAAATACTGGAACAAATCTTTCTTAAAACATAATATACTAGCTATTGCCCGCGACTTCATCTGCGATACAGGATGAAAAGAAGCCTATGCTCTTCTCCAGCTAACACACTAACAGTAGGAATGGCTTTCATTTTGACGAGTTATCAATACTCATTGCGTTATTTACGTTGTTGAGCAGACAAACTTTTCGAACATGTGAAGCAATGGATTAGGAATATCTTTGTGTGTTATGCAATTGGGATACCGTTCATGGTCTACCCACGTGTTAAATTTAATCTAAATTCGTTTATTCAAAGTCGTTTTAGCGTGAAAGCATAACAAACAAACAAACTCACTTCCACATTTATGATATTAGTTACGATAAACATCACGCTTGTATTCCCCGAAGGGTTAGGCAGGGGCGTACCTATAGTATATCTTCCTTGTAGTAGCTTATAATACAATGCACTTTATCATATCGACAGTCATCGATAAGGACCTTGGCAGTGCTCCATCAATCACTAAGCCACTCCAACTAACTTTAAAACTATTTATCGATTATTTAAGCCGAGGTTTCTCAAAGCTAAATGTGGTAAGAGGGTGTCAAATATCTTGAGGCAAAAACAAGCTACACTTGATAGTTTTTGAAAAAGAAGGGTTGTAATATAAGGTATTCAGCTGCATCCGGTTAGACTGGAAGCCGACCCCAACATGGTTGGAAACAAGCTAGGCAGAAGATGAAGATGGAAAACATGGTGTTGTGTATGAGGTTATTAGGTAGGGGTTATTTGTGTTATTTTCTGTGGTAGTAATAAAAAAAAGTGTTTATTGTGTCTCATAAAATTGTTCTACAACACAACAATGAGGCGGCCCCAGTAAGTTATAAGGATACTTGTGATGGGGTTACCTCGCAACTTTCCATGGGTTATTATCTACAAAGTTGAGACATAATTAAAAGAAAAGAAAAAGTTTAGTTTCTAGGATGTTACAAAATGTTTGTAGCTTATTCAGGTACGTGAAGTGTGTGTGTATGTGGGTGTGAGTAGGTGTGTGTGTGTGTGTTAATAAATATAAATAATAATTACAACTTAGAATAAGGTTGTCGACATGTGGGATGTGGACTCAACGATCATTGTGCGGATAGTCGTGACAGTCAATGGGTTAATAGCCAAGAGCCTCGACCAACACCTGAGGAGGCTCTCGTTGGGCAGCTGGATCAAGGGCTTAATTCAGAAAGCGGTACTTCTGGACACGGCCCACATTGTTAGGAGGTTTTCTCTGGAGCCCTGACCGCCGGTAGCTTGGGCCCAGTTCTCGATCCTGGTGGGCTACTATTTTTATAATAAAATAAATTATATATTTATAATTAAATAAAGGAAATTAGAACTTAAAGCAATGTTTAAGCGTTATTATTATGGCAATAAGCAGCATAATTCCTGGCTCAGCACCAGATCACACTCCGATATCAATACATCAATAAAATAGCCTTTAGTTTATTGATTGAAAACTATTTATTGGAAACTATTTATGTAGTTGGGCGTTTATTGATAGGGCCTTTATTTATTCACTAACATTCTCCTTAGTTATCCGCTAAAAGATTGAGAGCCACAACAGACCGACATCAATCTCTTTGAACGAGGACGCCTTACACGAAAGATAATATTCCTTTCACTGGAGTGAAAAATTGTGTGCTAACAGTTTCAGCTTACATTGCATTATCATACAAACCTAGTTGTAATATTTATTTATCCAAGAAAGACAGTTGGTATTTTTAAAGAATTTTACATAACATAACATAATCCAATAATGTTCCCCCTGCTGGGACACAGGCCTCCTCTCTTCGAAAGGGAATGGGCCATAATCTACCACGCGGATCCAATGCGAGTTGGTAGATGTCATGTCTTCGAATTTTTGTTTCAATGATATGCCGGTTTCCTCACGGAAATTATTTATACAAAGTAAAGCGCCTGCCTCGGTTCGAACCCACGACCGTAACTTGTAAGCCGGGGTCGTTGCCACTTCGACTAACAGTCAAATATTGTGATCAATTTTCCAATTCCATAATCAACATAACAGCGTTACAGTTAATAACAACAAACATAAATAAAAACAAAAAAAAATTATGTGACTCTGCGTCGTAAATATAATAAAATAATACAAGAATATTATAAAACAAAATATAAACATCCGAATTGAGAACTTCCTCCCTTAACTTCTCTTTTGAAGCCGTTTAAAAATGGGTGGTATTCATAGTGAAATCGATGTATCTGGCTCGAAGGATGTTAGTGATAATGACGGTAACGTACTTATACCTTTTCGATTTTTTTTCCGTGAACGGCGTGCTTTGAAAGTTTATCTTCTAAACAACTTTATTCCTACGTGATTGCTTCCCGATTTTTTTTTTTTTTTTTTTCAAAGTTACAAATATTTATAAACAGAAAAAGACTGAGGCCCAATTTGATCTGAGGGGCAATTCTCGTAATTTTAAGAACGTTCACAGTCTGATCTATCTCAATCTGTCAAAAAGTACTTCTAAAAAACTTGTCAAAATGTAGGGAATTTTGACAAGTTTTTGACATTTGCTAGATTTTGAACGTTTTAAATTACGAGGATTGTTATCTATTAAATGTTAAGGAAGTGTGCAGTGTGGTGCTCAAACCACCAGCGCGTTGACGGCTGTCGCCGACACACGTCGACGGTTGTAGTTGCCTCTGTCGTCGACGCGAGTCACTCGAGGGTATGCACAATTAGGCATTCGGACGGATTTTTTTCTTAATGAGACAATTCGTCAAAATGCTTAATGTGTACAGGCTCTTAAAACATCAAAATCCCTGCAACCATGTTTGCCACCAATAACCAACAACAAAACACGAATTTACATCCCATAAACTATATCTATCTCCAGACTATTATGAGCTATAACTCTTTAACGTTTCATACATCAGCAGCCATGCATTATTATCATACTCGTACATAAGCATACAAGCCTCACTGATTACGTATGCAAACTACGAAGTTTTACGAGCTGAACTACAAATAGAGAGGTTTACATCCAAAGTGAGCTGAATATGTCCACTTGGCGTCGCTGAAACTCGTTGTTTATAGTTGTGAACAAGTTTATGTGTGGGTGGTAATGTTTTCCGCTAGTTAAGTCTTGAAGTTATAAGAAAATTATTCGTATGGATAGCTAGAGTGAAACGTATGGAAGTTTCACAAGGAGACTATACAGAGTGTTAAAATTGCGTGCCATAGCTTAGGGGTAGGTTCAGTATCGATAAAGGAACATAGAAAAAAAAGCGAGTAAATAAGTTGATTTTAATTCATTGTAAATACCTACTTGCTTGAACTAGAAGTGTGACTAATATATTCGTAATAGGTACAGGTATCATAATACAAGCCATGTATATTCATATTAGAATATAGAATAATAGGTTACCAGGTATTAGTCAAATAATAGGGACGCGTAATAGCGAGGCGACTGATCGCGGCGACTGATACCGCCTCACAGTGACCAGTGACCGAATCTCACAGCGACTCCATATTATTGCTGCACGCAGTGATTGATAACTAATACATAGTAATAACTATTCATTATTTCGTTAGTGTTTAGTGATTGGGTTGATATTTTATTTATTTTTGTTGAAGGTTTTGGTCCAAGGAAAATTTAATTACCGTTTCATTTCTATAATAGGCATAGGAGTACGTGAATAACAAACGTGCAGAATCTCGTATTTCATATTAATTATTATGGAGACTATTACCGATATCACGCAGATATGCATATTAGATTAAGTAGCTATAATGAATCTGCACCCTAATTGCGTAACACACGATCAATCGTAATCTGAATCATTTTGAAGCAAATTGCTAATCCATTGCTTCATAAGTTCAAAAAATTTGTCTGATCAACACGTAAATAACGCAATGAATGCTGTTGAACTGTCAAAATGAAACCGATTCCGATTGATTGTGTGTTACGCAATTAGGGTGCGGTTCACTAATATTTGACTAATATCCAGTAATAGGTATGATATCCTAATATGCGTTAACTAATATATTCAATAATAGGATTACCTAAAAATTACCATAATATAACATATCTAACTTGAACCCATTTTAAAATACCCACTCGTTCTTCGACTGCTACTGAATACCTACTAGTTAAACAAGATTTTTTAGTTTGTAGGTTTTCATTTTGAAGCAGATAAGCACGCTAAAGTAGGAAGAAGAAATACTTGGAATTGTTATTTACGTACCTAGTTACCTAGCCTTCACCCGGCGTCATCGAAGTGTTCAGGCGTAGGTATTTCATTGCGTTCGATAGTAGGTAGGTAGCTCTAGGAAATTATTAATTAGCATGTAAACAAAATAAAAACTTATTTTAACCAATTTTTTAATCAATTCTAAACGATTGCTATTTAATTAGTAGAGACTAAATTAGGTTGATCTTGCAATTTTTTTTCCTGGATTCCTTTATCGATACTGAACCTACCCTAAGCTATGGCACGCAATTTCTTTAACACCCTGTATATAGCAGTGGGTGAGAATAGGATGAACAAGACGAAGAAATATTTCAAATAAGCGATTTCAATGTACCTAATGTTTAAGAGTGGGTGCCTGAAGACGGGCGCCGTCACTTGGCGCAACAATGTGTTGTTGTTGTTGTAGTTGTTTTTAAATCCCATGTAAAAGGGGGCCAGCCTATTGACATTAACCGGGCCTGCTACTGAGAAAATTCCGTTGGATAAACCCAATAACACTTTGCCCGATCTGGGAATCGAACCCAGGAACTGAAGCTCAGCAGTAGCGCTTGCAGCCACAAACCACAACTGGGCAAAAATATAGAATCATATTTTTTTAAATGATAAATTACTTTTACTTCAACGCTTCGTGCTTCTTATCTATAAACAAACAGAGTCTAAACCACGCTAACCACATGCAAACTACTCTGCGAAACTTGTGAAGTAGACACAAGGCTTAAAACTTTACACAAACTAATAAGAAACCGAAGTAAACCATACAGAGCACCACAAAGAGGAGTTTGTTTAGTTACTGTGATACTGTTATTAACTTTGTAAAGTGTGACGTCACGTGTAGCGTCCGAACTCCTTCCGGTCGTGTCGGATTACCGTCCCATCGTCCATGAGAATGAGGGAAGAGAGAGTGCACCTATCTTGGCGCTCGCACTTGTGCAATATAATATCTCCGGCGCCGATGGCTATTCTTCCCTGAGATTGGCCGAAATTCAATCTGGAGGACCATTATTTAGTGTGACGTAATTTAATAGGGAAATGTGTTTTTATTTTTACATGATGTTGAATAAAAAATATGCAATTTACAGATAAGGTACTACTACCCTTCACATCAATGTAGGCCAAGGTTTTTCTTCGAACGTATGATTTTTATTGCTCACACTCGCAGCGCAGCGTCTACGTGACGGCAATACCTCATCATCATCATCATCATCAGCCTAAAATGTTCCTACTACTGGGACACAGGCCTCGTCCCTTGAAGAGGGAGTGGGTTATAATCTACCACGCGGGCCCAGTGCGGATTGGTAGATGTCACGTGTCTTCGAGTTTTTGGTTCTAAGACATGCCGGTTTCCTCACGAAGTTCTCCTTCACCGTTTTTTAGAGCAGTGGTCATGAAATTATTTACACAAAGTAAAGCACCTGCCTGGGTTCGAACCCACGACCTACAACTCATACGTCGGAGCCGTTGCCACTGGTAAGTACACCACTGCTCTCCAACTGCGTCATATCTCCGACGTCAATAAACCCCTAAACTTTAGAGGATCAATGATCTCTTGGCGCCTGAATGATATTGACAGCGGGGAGTTGTTGGTAAAAATTTGTGAAATTGTCTCAGAAATTGTATTGGCGAAACAACATGGCGGTTTTAGTTATTTTGGCCGCCGCGCGCCAAGATCTTTGTACCTATACATGCGAATGCACCCTGAGTATTACTCTAATATGAGCTGTGCGGGCTGTATGAGTGGCAGCTGGATGAGAGTTGCCGAAAATCGAGTTGAATGGCGTGCAATAGGAGAGGCCTATGTCACGCAGTGGACTGCTATAGGCTGATGATGATGAGCTGTCAGCTGCTTGGGATGTTCATTAAAAAAGAGGTCCAAAATTAAAAATTAAGAAATTATTTTTTTCATTAATATTCCTTTGAAAAGTCGTCTTGATCTTAGAATCTGCTTCAGCCCTTTTCATTCGCCCGTGAAAATAATTTCATAAATTCTAAGAACACTAACATTTCCAACTACATACTTATAAAACCTAATATCTTTGCCCTTTTCAGTCTAGCAAACTAACGAAAACCAAATAATCTTTTATTTGGTTTGAAAACATGTTTTCTCCGTAGGTACTTCTTAATACCGAATGATTTAAATGAAAATTGTTTTCACAAACTGTCTGCACTATGAATATTATAAAACTAAAAGTTGTTTGTTTTTACGAGTACAATCACCTCTCACAAGTTATACTCGTAATAGTGAAATGGAAATTGTATTTTCATCGTAGTTTACCTTATTGACGTGACAACGTCTTATAATTCGATGGAGCCGGCTGCACGCACGAAAAAACATGACGCATGCGGCGTTACCTCGCTCTGAGGCGTTCCATTAAAATTTTCTTTTGAAAAATGAAACCATTCCATCAGTATTTTCTTATGACGTTGTCACGTTCAACTATCGTCAATAAACCGACTTTACAGATAACCGATTTTTTTTCATTGAAATTTGTATTTAAAATCAGATTATTAGTCTCTGGTTGTACAGGGATTTGTTTGCTTTATTTATTAGTTATTTATCTGTGTGTATTGCTTTATCAATTTCCTTCAAAAATGATGTAGGATGGAACACAAAGTCTCTGCAGGTTTGCGGCGTACTTACGTTTCACTATTGATACTAGAGCTTCCCTCCCTAATATTATGCTGAACAGCTAACTTAATATTGATGGTTTAGGAATACGACATACGTAGTCAGAAGCCCAAAGAGTCTGACAACCAGTTTCACCAAGGGGCGTGTTAACCAGTGACTGGGTTGTTGAAGTCATATAGGCAATTGCAGTTAATCTTAAATACTGTAGACTGGAAGCCGACTTCAACATAGTTGGGAAAAGGCAAGGGAGATGATTATGATCCTTAGCCTAACTACAAAAGCAAAGCCAAGTCGTAAGAACCGGAGAAAGTGGAGGGAGGCCATTGCATCGTATTGGGACAGTATGGGTTGATCAATCCAAGGTTTGTGTTGTGCTGAATCCAAGGTTACAGTTTGCGCGTCGATGTCCTTGCCACCCGTATATAATCACACTAATATTATAAAAGCGAAAATATGTGAGTGAGTGTGTGTGTGTGTTTGTATGTTTGTTACTCTGTCATGCAAAAAGTACTGAACGGATTTGGAGGAAATTTGGCACACACATAGTTTGTAATCAGGATTAACAGCTAAGATACTTTTTATCCCGATATTCCTACGATATCGAAACTTTGCGGGTGAAACCGCGAGGCGCAGCTAGTCCTACTAATCCTACTAATATATAATAAATATATTTTAAACGTGAAAGTTTGTATGGATGGATGGATGGATGTTTGTTACTCTTTCACGCAAAAACTACTAAACGGATTTATCCCGATATTAACACGGGATCCACATTTGTGCGGGTGAATCCGCGGGGTGCTGCTAGTATAATTATAAAAAGCCTTTGACAAAATGAGATATGCAAATTATACACAGCTGTAACCGGTAAGTAAAAAATCAGGTAGAAATCGACAAATATCCTTTGACATGTTTAAGCACCCATTCTCCCTTTTCTGATCCATAGACTAGGTAGATTGTTTTTTTTTTACTAATTAATTACGCCTTTCACCGACAATCCAGGTAGAAACTTACAAACAAAACAAATCGAATAAAAAGTCTATCCAATTATCATTCTATCGAATACTTTTGATCCTGATCTCAAAGCCCTACACAACCAATTTGAATATCCTCTCAACGGTTGATATAATAAAAAGATATGATAAAAACAATTGAACTACGAAAAAGAAGGTAACCAAACGAACATCGACTGATTAGACAAAGTTAAATTACTGATTGGGAGCATCGTTATGCGCATAAACTTGTGTTGTTTTATGCAATGTTTCGAAATATATATATAAATAATAACGAAGGTTTTATAAGTACAGCTAGAGGTGGGGTGTGCGTTGAACCTGAATTTCAGTGTTATTTATTTATTTATTTATGATTAATTACAACGGCTGGCGCCAATGACAGTAATTAACAAGTAAAACTAAACATAAAACTAAACATATTACATATTTGACATAATTCAAAAAACAAATAACAAGTCAGAGATCAAACATACTTAACAATAACTTTAAGAAGAGAAAATAAAATAAAATCGAATAAAGTGATAACAACATACAACTTATTTACCTAACAAACATAGCTTTCACAGAACACTTGCTTTAATGGGAGCTGATTTATAATTGAACATGAATAAACATAACATCACGCCTGTAACTTACACTTAGTAACTCATTAACACAATGCACACTCACGCTATTACACACACCCTCACACCCTCACACACACCCCCCCTCACACACACCCTCACACCCCCACACACAAAAACTCACTGGCATACACTACCTACACAAGAGCGCTCCTTTTTTTAGGGTTCCGTAGTCAACTAGGAACCCTTATAGTTTCGCCATGTCTGTCTGTCCGTCCGTCTGTCCGTCCTCGCTTAATCTCTGTGACTGTTAGCACTAGAAAGCTGAAATTTGGTACCAATATATATATCAATCACGCCGACAAAGTGGTAAAATAAAAATTGGAAAAAAGTGTTTTATTAGGGTATATATGTAAAGTGGGAAGTGATTTATTTTTTAATTTCAACCCTAACGTGTGATATATTGTTGGAAAGGTATTTAAAAATGAATAGGGGTTTACTAAAATCATTTTTTGATAATGTCAATAATTTCGGAAATAATCGCTCCAAAAGTAAAAAACAATGGGTCCCCCCCCCCCCCCCTCTAACTTTTGAACCATAAGTTTAGAAAATATGAAAAAAATCTGAAAAGTAGAACTTTATAAGAACTTTCTAGGAAAATCATTTTGAACTTGATGGAAACAACAGTGTTTGTACAAAAAAGACAAAAAGTTGTACAAAATCATTTCTGGACTAAGTTTATAGTATAATCGTATATGCAAGCATTTTTTTAACTTCGTTTACATATTGTATTATCCTGAACGTATCTTTTTTCAAACAAAAAAAGAATGATTAAAATCGGTTCTCGCAATCCAAAATTACCACCGAAAACTTCTGGCACGTCTATGTATTAATTAGTAACCCAATTCCCCGAGAGATGGCGCTGTAAAATAGACATTTTCTCGAATTTTCCATGTGTGGTTGGAATCTATAACTCTTTTTTTAGTTATCACCATCCTTTGTGGGCCCGTTTTTAGTGTTCCGTAATTATTAGAGTTCCGTAACAAATAGCCTTTTTTAAGTTGGGTTACCACTATGTTCGCGCTCCAGCAGCGCTCCGCGCTCCTGCAACTGCTCCAATTGATACGTCGCGCGCACTTCTACATGCGCTCCCCTTTGACACACTGCGCTCCCCTTTGTGTTCGCGCTAAAAACCGTCACGAGTCGGAGCGCCTGCCGCGGAGCGTGCAATGTTGCACGCTCCGTGTTCGCGCACGTACCCACTACCGGGAGCAGTTGCAGGAGCGCGGAGCGCTGCTGGAGCGGGAACATAATGGATACCCACCTTTAAACTCATAAGTAGGAACACTTATTGTGACAGACGGGAAACTACGGAACCCTACACTGAGCGTGGCCCGACACGCTCTTGGCCGGTTTTTGTATTTTTCTTTTCACTTTATTTTTCTGTTTTATTTTAATTTGATTTTTTTGTTTTTCAATTACATACTTATTATTTTTTTATTGTCATGATAAGTGGAAGAGCAGAGTTCACCGAACATAACCATCTTCTTGCTTAAAAGGTGATCTCCAAATAATGTGTTTTTCATTTGCATGTAATTGCAATAAACATTTTTTTTTTCTGAAACCCTGTAGGATTAGGCATAGGTGCACGTTCATTACACCCATATATCGCCTGTTATGTTTAGGTCCCATGTAAGCGAGCCTATTGCCATAATAATAATAATAATAAAGGGGCTCACCCCGCTCTCCATGGCGAAAGAGAACTTGCGCAAACCTGTAGTACTGACTACCGATGACCGCAAGAAGGTATGGCAAAGCAAGGAGCTTCACGGGCGCTTCTATCGGGCTCTTCATGAGCCCTGTGTAGATTTCTTAGCGTCCGTTTCCTGGCTACGTTTTGGTGACCTCTTCGGAGAAACTGAAGGTTTCGTCTGTGCAATTATGGACGAAGTTATCTTGACGAATAACTACCGGAGACATATTATGAAGGATGGGACGGTTGACGTATGTCGGGCATGCCACCGTCCGGGTGAGTCCATCAGACATATTATCTCTGGTTGTTCTCGTTTGGCTAACAGCGAGTACTTGCACAGGCATAACCAAGTAGCCAGGATTATTCACCAGCAACTTGCTTTGAAATATAAACTTGTCAACTCTGAGGTACCATATTACAAGTATGTGCCCGACCCAGTTCTCGAAAATTACCATGTCACGTTGTACTGGGATCGGTCTATCATCACTGACAGGACTGTTGTCGCCAACAAACCTGATATAGTAGTGGTAGATCGATTAGTGCGCCGCGCAATGATTGTCGATGTTACCATTCCACATGACGGGAACCTCGTGAAAGCTGAGAAATATAAACAAATCAAATATCTTGACTTAGCACACGAGGTTGTTGACATGTGGAATATGAGCTCGACTGTCATAGTGCCGATTGTCGTATCGACTAATGGCCTGATGGCCGAAAGCCTCGATCAACATCTATCGAGGCTCTCGTTAGGCGGTTGGATCAAGGGCCTGATTCAGAAGGCAGTACTCCTCGATACGGCTTGCATTGTGAGGAGGTTTCTGTCTCTGGAGCCCTAACCACCGGTAGCTTGGACCCTGCTCCCGACACCGGTGGATTATTATTTTTTTATATTTTTAAATGTTTTTTTTTTTATACTAATATTTAAAAATGTATTATAATAAGAAAGATAAATAAATAAACGACATAATAATAATATCCTTGGACATTTCACACAGCGCCATCTAGTCCCAAGCTAAGCAACCTAATGCTTGTGTTATGGTAACAAGATGGCTGATAAACTACTTATATACATTTTTTTTTTTTCCATAAGCCAGGCACTAATCCAGACTCCGGGCTGCTACTAAGAAACCAATGGAAAAACTTTCTTTCCTTTTTAAAAATAGCGCTTAACCTGGGAAGCAGCAGTAATGCTTGCTACTGCAGGATCAATGTGGTAGTCAAACATTATCAATTTTTTTAATAACTACATTTCTGCACTTCTAGACATAGAATAATTTACTAGAATTTTTCGCACTACTACTATAAACACCTGTATTTAAATACATATTTGTGTTGTGGTCAACAATAAATAAACTATTTTAGTTTTGATATTATGAACGCTGTACAACGTACTGTTTAATTAGTAGGCACTTGTTTTGTTTAGCAAGTCAATGTACACAATAAACAACAGGCTACAAATAATAGTAAAATTCGTTTTACAACAGTATTCCCTACTGTCCAGAGCGGACCAAACAATTCAAAATTTCCACGAAAGGGGATTAAAGTTTTTGAATAGAGCCTGGCATACCTGCCACGCCATTTTGTTTTTTTTTCAAAATGGCGGCCTTGTTTGATTCATAAATAAATCGACAGCTGACAGCAATGCAAATGGATTGCTGTCGAAATATAATAGGACCAAATCCCGTAAATGAAAATAAAAACGGCGGACAAGTAAGTATGCCACGGACTTTCAAAGCCCAAAAAAAAATCTTAAAAAACCTACTCCCAGAATCAAAATTCAACTCACTCTCTTTCAGGTTTTTACTGGCTATTCCTTTTATAACCCTGAAAAAATTCGATTTCCTTCGTTTTCCGAAATATAAAGATACCAAAAATGGTCGCAGTTTTTTCGCCTGACCAATATTGCAAGCTGAAAGCTTGAGAGTGACTGCATCTAGTTAGTAGGCAGAGCGTCCTTTCAAACGAAACACAAATTCCTGTACTCGTAACAAACCTTTGTGTTTTGAAAACCAACAGAGGCCGAAGCGTGAGGTGGTATAGCGTCTTTTAAAATACGTGGTAACATGTTTTTATTATTTTAGTGGTCGGCACTCACTCAAAAAGCATTAAAATTTGCAAAAACACACTGAAGGGAGTGAGGAATTACACCGAGAGTAGATGCCCAAACGAAGACTGCGATTGGGACGAGCCGAATAAATACCGAATATGGCTTGTGTAAAACATAATTACATGGATTGGCTTTGTTGTTCAACAAATATTGCCGATCCGAATATTTGCTACAGTTAACATTTTAAAAGTCAATTATTTTTAAAAGAGTAACCGTGGAGTTTCTTGCCGGCTCTTTTCCATAGGAAACAACCAATTAGAACCGTACACCTAGTTTCTGACGTTTATTTGAAATAAAATATTTTGATTTTGTGTATAGCGCTCCCCAACCAGCATAAATATTTACTCCACCCTTTGGTAGACATGGTGAACATCTATGAATTGCTTAACAAGGAACACACTATCTTCTTCAGACTACGTGCGACCGACATAGCTACAAATAAACATCCAACAGCAGACATGCTCCGCCAACCGATTGCATCCTCAAGACCAAATGAAAGCGCGTTTAAATATTTGTGTACAACACCGAAGGAACGTTTTCTGCCAGGGTTCGACATCGATTGTGTTGCCGAGGCGCGCTCTGCCACTCTATGGCGATAAATTGAATTCAGTGTCTCGGACACAGAGTAAGAAAATGCAGAATACTCACACACTAGATTGCAAAGCGCAGCACTAGGACAAATGTAACCTATTTATGTAACAAAAACCGCCAATAACTGGTGACAATCTGACAAATTTACAATCTTCTTTCATAAAGGACATCATTCATTTCGTACCCAAAAATTAACCGAAACTACAATTTACCCCCCCGGCTGCTATTTGAGATTGAAAATACCAAAAATCTTATTTTTATAACAAGTTTATAGTTAGATCATGTTCAGGATGTGTGAAAAAAAAATCAGTTGATCCATACATTATGTCGAGTTATGCGAATATAAATCTATGGATCAACTGTTTTTTTTTTTCACGTTTTGAGGTTTGGTCCCGTAGTAAAAGTTGTTCATAATGATGAGTACAATGACCCCTTTTAAGAATTAAAACGATCAAAATTTAACGGTGCATGATAAAGTGTTGAAGGGCGTGTGTTTTGGGGGACTGTCTTTTGTAATTTTGACGTTCGAAAAGTGCTGATTCTCAGCCTAGTTTGAATAAATGACTTTTGATTTTGAATAAAAATTAGTGAAAATAAAGTTTTCAATAAAGTTTTAAAACTCGTTAATGCTTCACAAATTTTCTCAGTTACTGTTCTGCTCCTACTGTCAGGGTCTCAACTGTCTCCAGGCTCCTTTATCTCGATATATTACAAATGGTTTACACTCCAGCGAGCTGTTAAGAGATTATTTTAAAATGTCTGAAATTCTCTTAATGTTCAAGAGTTAATATATGATTGCGGTGGAGGTAGCATTACTGTGTTTGTGTGGATTTACTTTTTTGTGCAAAAGTTATGATGGAGAGCATTGAAAAAGTTTCCACGAGTGACGATAGGTACCTCGAGTTCACCACACTAACATTGCATTTTTATGTCACGAAACGACACGCGCTTTAATTGTGGTTACAGGTGTAGAAACACACTGTGAATGTATGCTTGAAGACGAGTAGCGTCAGCACGTAACTAACACACACACACACACACACACACATTTCCAACTTCGCCATTGCTCCTTCACTTACACACATATTCATATATTTATTTATCTTAGACTAAAATCCGGCCGACGAGAGAATCCGTTCTACTACCACTAAAGTTCTTGTTTACTTTATGCTTATACTAGCTGCGCCCCGCTGTTTTACCCGCATAAGTTTCGATCCCGTGGAAATATCGGGATAAAAAGTATTATATATGTTAATCCTGATGGATTCAAATTATGCGTATATGTCTGGTGTTCTGTGAGAGAATGTATGCAAGGGAGTCTACTATTCCATGTTAGTTTTAAGTTATATTATTGTCAACTTAACTATTGTCCTCTATGTTAATTAATGTAATTGGTGTTGTACCGTTTTAATTAACTATAAATAAATAAATACTAAATACTAAATACTGATTGTAAACCATCTGTGTGCCAAATTTCAACCAAATCCGTTCAGTAGTTTTTGCGTGAAAGAGTAACAAACATCCATCCATACAAACTTTCACGTTTATAATATTAGTAGGATTATTATTTTAATAGACTGATAACAACTTGTACTAATAACCGATGTACAGACGCCAGCAGGTCAAGCTACCCGAAACTGTCAAATTTTCCCAATCATGCTTGAACCTAATGCTTTAGCGATAAAGTTGAAAATCTATTAAAGAAATTTGACAGATTGTAGTAACTTGATGTGCTGGCGTCTGTACTATTTAATATGATAAACTAATCGTCACTCTGTATTATCGATGAAAACAATTCCTTGTATAAACGAACTCCGAAAAAAAGGTCTAGAAAAAATCTAATAAAGTCACGGCACGGCAAATGTTAGGGAATATTCCCTAACATTTGGGAGTGAATAAAGCAAAAATCACGCCCGTATATCATTTCTTACAAAAGACAATACCCGACGGGAGCTTATCACTATTCCTATTTACCTTACAAAGGCAATGTGACAAAATTGTATATATTACAAGAAAGCGACATTTTCACTGTACTACATAAACATACAAGATGGCAAGGACATCGACGCGTAACCTGTTACTACGGATTCAGTACATATGATTCTGGAGATAACATTTTTCGTTGAATAGTTAACAAAAAACCTTGCTGTTCTATACAATTTGACCGCATAGGTATAGGACCGTACTTAAATTGTCCGAACAAATTAATTGTCGGCTATCAAAAAAAAATTCTGCTGTTACATACCTACAAAACAGCAGATTTTTTTTTTTTTTTGATAGTCGACAATTAATTTCTACGCTTGGTTGTCTAGAATCATGTACTGAAATCATGGGTACAGTCTGCTGCGTCCCTGCCACCCTGTATTGCATACAATAGTTTGTTATGTCCGCGTGTAAGTGTAAATTGAATTTTCTACAGAGTGTTAGCAATGCTCTAGAATTCTGACCGCCGTTTCGCGTTTGGTAAATAAAATTGTTAGGAGCTGTCACTAACCTTGTTTGAGATAGCAAGTGGTAATTTTACAACTTCTGCCAGTCTGTTTTCAGATTAGCTAAAGTGTATACATCTTTTATGGGGTACTGTATTAAATTTACGCGTGGTAAATTACAGCCTCACTCTTAAAGAGAAGGTGCCTGTGTCCTAGGATAAATATTATAGGCTGATTTTCCTTATCGTAACCGGACGCAGTAGGATTTACTGCAAAAATAAGTCTACAAGAAAGAAGTCAATATAGTATTTATAAAAAGTTGAGTAAAAAACACTGACTATTTTATATACTTGCGAGCAATGAAAAAGTTCCAGTGACATAGCACCAAATTACCTACTCCTAAACGGGAAAGGGTAGCTTAATGACGCCGTCTGCAATATTGAAGTACATTTAACAGCGCATCAGAATATTACCAACTAAAAACGTAAATATTGTGTTCAAATTTTAAATTATATGTCTTAGGAGATATTAAGGTGTTTGTCGCCATTTTGTGGGTGGAACTTTTCCATTGCTCGGCAGTGTATGTTATTTTTTCTTCCCAGTTTCCGGTTGCAAGGGAAACAATTGATTAACTAATTCACAATTTCCCTCTAGAACATTTTTCTGGCTAGGTTGCATACAATGTAACAAACCTAATTACAAAAGTTAAACAACTGCTAACTAACAAGTTAGAAACTGACAAACTGTTTGCAGAACAAAATGGACAATATTTTGGTCAGCCACGTTGTATTCATGATTGCGAGAAGTTGATAAATTAGTGTTTTAACTAATAACACGCTTTTATAATTACGCTTATGTAAGCGCGACAAAATCTACATGTTATGCAATATGCAATTTTGCAGTGCTTGCATGAAAATATATCGGATCAGGAAATTTTCAGCAGCAACAAAGTTTTTAATTCGAATATTTCGTATAATTTCCTCAAATGATATCTAAGTACCTACCAACAGGTAGTTACACAAAAGGTTTAAAACACCTTCTCGATTAAGGATCGATTAGTGCTACTGCTGCGCATGAGGTTCTAGGTCCGATTCCCAGGTCGGGTAAAGTACTATTGGGTATTTTCATGTGGTGTGTCTCAGTAGCAATTCGGAGTCTGGGTTCGTGCCCAGATAATTTTTATTTTATTTTTTTTATATTTTATTTTCTCACCACAATAAACATTACAGACATTGTTACACATGATATATTATTTGCTTTAGTTTACTGTGGGAGACTGGTGCCTAAGCTAGGCTTTAAGGGCCTGTGTTTCAGGTCACCAGGTCTCCGCCCTCTAGCAGTTCGATACATTGCATGACAATCATAGTAAAAGTGATTTAACAAATAATATCAAAAGATTCGCCCCCTATCGCATGGGACCTAAGGCATTGACTGCCACCGCGGTCACCGGTGTCCGCCAACAATAGATTTTCTATTGTCTGTTGTCTGGCAGTCAATGTGTTAAACATAACTTGCAAAATGTGGGTGTGCTATAAGTACACATCTGTCTCACCCTTCGTGTTATACAGGCGTTATATTATGTCATGATTAAGGATGTGACTTTACTTAGGAGCATCTTACTTAATTTGAGTAGTCATTTTTAACGAGAATTAATTGGTAAAATGTTATGTCATACAGTGTAGGTAGACCAATGTTTGGACATACAATTAATAGTTTTTTTATTAGGCATATTAATGTCCCACAGCTGGGAAAAGGCCTCCCCTCTCTCTGTCCAGAGCTGCCAAGAACCATAATTTACATATTACATTAAAACCATAACCAACCACAACACTTGGCAAGAGATTCAGATTTATCAATCAAAGACTAAATCATGCTAATGCTGCAAATCCATCAGTTACATCAAACTTAGTTGCACCAAACCAGGTAGTCAGAGCACAACACCTGCATTCTTTATGCATGAAACTTGTTAAATTTCCGACGTGTCAGGTAGCAGTACTAGTTGGCATGCATCGCAGGCGGTTTCGTTCGAACGCTGCTGTCAGTTTCATAACGAGTTATTTATTTTATCTATGTTTTAAATTTTAATAACAGAGAGTTGGTTTCAGGTCATTAGCTGCTCTATCGATATTGAGGTGAAATATTGGTGAAGGTAATGGGCAACGCGACCTGCACCCTAATTGCGTAACACACCATTAATCTGAATCTGATTCATTTTGAAATTATATTGCTAATCCATTGCTTCATATGCTCAAAAAATGTGTCTGCTCATAACGTAAATGACGCAATGAATGTTGTTGAACTGTCAAAATGAAAGCTATTGCTACAGATGGTGTGTTACGCAACTACCCCGCCGGGCATGACTTGAGTATTGACCAACCACATTTGTGAAAAGTCGCAGAAAAGAAATCATTAGGGGGTCAAAATCTTTACACTAGGACGATTTTCAGCGTGCTGCTGATCGCTTACCAAATTGCCTCACAAGCCAAATCCTTACCCCATTTACGCAGGCCGCAGTGACTAGTTCATTTTGTATCAAAACGTCGACTTTCATGCGGCGGGCGTCAGCCTGCGACTAGGCATTTTCACGGTCGATTTTAGTCACCCGCCGCATGCGATTTGTCGCCGCACAACAAAAGCTGAAACCTACTCTACTTTGGAACTTGCGATTTTAGCCACCTGCAGCCTATATGAATTATTATTTAGACAGTCGACGCGGCTATAACCACTTATGTAAAGTCCGCAATACGACCATACTTACCAAGTTGGTTGATAATGAATGATATCACTTTACACACAGTTTCTGGAAATTAGTCGGCAAGATTAACACTTCAGACTGCTCTTGGGCTAAGCTCACGTACTTATTTAAATTAATTCTAGGATTTCTGTTGTGCTAATAATATCTACCCTATGTTTAATCGACTTCTTAAAAAAGGAGGAAGTTCTCAATTCGTCTGTATTGTATATGTATATTGTTTACAGTAAAGCCATAATTATCAAGACTACTGCTAATCTAACGATTAAGGATCACATCTATTTCTTACTAGCTGAGCCGACGAATTTTTTACCGCCTCATAATCAATGTATGAGAAAATGAATATCTTATTATTTTTTTTATGAATTTTTCCCATGTTTTAATAGTTGTTTTGCTTTTCGGGGTGGAGACAAATCCAACAAATCAAAGATCATAAAAATCTTTCCAGCCGTACTTGAGTTAAAAATGGTGTAACTAACCCGACCTTGTTTTATTTATTTAAATAAACAAATAATACTTCCCCAGTCTTATTCTAACACTATTGTTAGTATTACTCAGTTCAACTTTGTTACTTTGTTATTCACAAGGAAAACTGCAAAAAGTAGTGACGTCTATGTTTGTTTACGTCGTTGTTCTAAAGACTTCGTCTGAAGAATATTAATATTCCTTCACTCCTGAAGGGCAGAGCTTTATGTAGAGAGAGAATATGCGAGGTTGCCTGAGGAATCTTATCAAAATAATATTCCGCATATTTGATAAGATTCCTCAGACAACATCGCGTCAAGATATTCTTTGCTTTGTTTTATTATTTACTAGCTGCGCACCGCGGTTTCACCCGCGTAAGTTTCGATCCCGTGGGAATATCGAGATAAAAAGTATAATACATGTTAATCCTGGTAATAAACCATCTGTGTGCCAAATTTCATCCCCCGTTCAGTAGTTATTGCGTGAAAGAGTAACAAACATCCAGCCATCCATCCATCCATACAAACTTCCACGTGTATAATATTAGTAGGATGTATATTATAGTTTACAAACAAGTGGCACGTAATGCAGTTCAACTTGTATTGCCTTTTTAATCTTTGTTTGTCAAAAAAATCGCTTGTAGTTATCCTGATCAAACCAGCCGATCTGTTCAAGCTCACTTCACCTAAGTTTTCACGGTGAGATTTTTATAGAAGGGACTATAAGATGTGTCGAGAAACAAAAATTTTAGAATTAGTTAGTTGATCATATCAACGTTAGGTAGGCATAGTGAAAAAGTTAGGTGGATTTCTCTGAAATTTTCTTCTCTTTTCGTGAGTTTTAAAGCAATATTAATATTTGGAAGTTCAAGATTTTTGTTCTAGTGCAATAACATTGCATGTTTACGCAAATTGGTACGTCTTCCCTACCATTACCGCACCCCCCGGTTCACTCCTTGATATGAAATGGTCGCTGTAGCACCATGAACATGAGGCTTCAGGGGCTAGTGCGAATCTTGGGGTTCACTCGATTAATCGAGTCTGGTTTAACCATGCTGGGATCGGTGTATTTCATTCATTCATTCATAGTGCAATAAAAGTGCATGTTTACGCAAATTCTATCAACTTTTTGATAGCGATAAATGACCAACTTTAATCTTAAATCTTACCTGAGCAATCTGATCGAACCGCCCAAACAGTTCATTGAGCGTCTTGACCAGATCAGAAGCGCTGAGCCGTTCAGACAGCGGCGTGAAGTTGACGATGTCAGCGTACAGGATGCTGACGTTGTTGTGTCTCTGCACGTGCATCTCGTGGAAGCGGGTCTGCTTCGAGGCGTCGGCGCACGCGTCCGCCATTTTGAGCATTATTGAGCGTTTTACCTGAAACAAGAAAATAAGGTTATGAGTTACGACCAAAAGATGGTTGATTTCTAATACTATGTTTGTGATTTACTGTATGTTATTAAACTTTGTTTAAAGTAAATGTTTGAACGTCAAAAATGTATGGTTAAACAGTCGCTAATCAGTACTTAACTTTAAGCAACGTATATGAAAAAAGGGATAAGAGTTAACAAGACTCTTAGATACTCTCTACACAGTACACTGTTATAAAAGAAGACCTTTGGGGTTAAGGAGTTGCTTATATCAAAGAGCTGGGTGGCCATAGTCATGTTCATATAGATAATTTTAATACACATGAAAAAACCTGCCTAAGAAGCTGTGAAGAGCTTTTTTGAGGACTGACAGATTTAAGTTGATTAGAAATGCAAGGCATGTCATAAACTGCCTAGCCTTTTCCCATCCATGATGGGGTCGGCTTCCAGTCTAACCGGATACAGCTGAATCATATATCTGATACAGTGTATTGTACATGGGGCGACTGCCTTTTTGACCTTCACAACCCAGTTAATGGATACGATACCCCTTGGTAAGACTGGTTGTCAGACTTTCGGGCTTCTGAATACCCGTAACGACTATCAAAGATCCACGAATGACAGCCGGGACCAACGGCTTAACATACTTTCCGAGGCACGGAGGGGTCTCGGTATGTAAAGATGGTCATGGCATGTATTTAATCTAACTCCAAATAATTCCCTTTAGACTTCCTGAAAATATGAATGGACATATAATATAAGAAATTTGCTTCTTTTTGTGATCCTAAAAATACTAAATAGCCTAGTAACGCGATCAACTTGGACATAGCGCTGGCCGGCCACTGTCGCGACACCGCCGCTTGGCTCGTTCGGCTCACGCACTTTTGGTTAGTTCAGACCTTACCTAACCCATTTGGTCGTGGTGCCCTAGCTAAGTTACTGTGACCAACTTTAAGAAAAGGCCAGAAAGTTAAAAAGAGTCTCATTTATTTAAAAAAAGCGAAGATCAAAAGGGTTTTTAGAGGCTCTTTAAAAAAACAATTATCATTAGTATACAAGCTTTCAGAGGATAAAATAAATGTTTTCGATTAGACAGAATAGCTAATAAAAAAAAGGTTTTGTTTTTTTTAATTACCAAAGTGTTACGTGTAGACACTTAAAACAGAGTAGGTAAGTATCATTGTGAAAATAAATCCGTCACCACAAAAATCAATTTAACATCAAAACTATTTAACTTTACGGAAGACATAACAGGCTATTTACAATAGAATATTAAGTTAAGAGTGGCTCGTGGCTACGTAACAACAGCCACACGAGTCGGTCGATCAGGTTAAGCTACCTTTGCCGCGGTTGGTCCGTGGATGGGTGACCATCTTTGCATACCCTCCGTGCCTTGCAAAGCACGTTAAGCCGTTGGTCACGGCTGTCATTCGTAAATCATTGACAGTCGTTACAGGTCGTCAGAAGTCGGAAAGTCTGACAACCAAACTTACCAAGGTAGTACCTAGTAACTGGGTTGTGGAGGTCAGATAAGCAGTCGCTCCATGCAAGCTGCATCCGGTAAGACTGGAAGCCGACCCCAACATAGTTGGAAAAGGCAAGGCAGATGATGAGAAAACGAAATTAAGCTAAAACTCCTCAAACAATTATTTTACAAGGAAACACTGTTTTAATAAATAGGTACTTAATTCATTGTTATTTTGGACCGTTTAATTTAGGTGAACGAATTTATTAGGCGAGAGTTTCTACTCACGAACTCCTTTGGGAAAATTAATATTCAGATTTACGAGTAATGGGCCTTAGAAGGTGAATATTGTTACTGCTATTAATTAAAAGGCACAATCAGACTACTAATTTTCCTGATTAATTTGTTGCAAAATTACTAAAGTTTCCTGTGTTTTCTTTGAACCCGTGACACCTATTATATATATACCAGTGAAGGAATAATTTATCTTAAGGAAACTGAGGGGTAATTACGTAACGCAGTCACAATTCTAATGCCATTCACGTTGACAATTCAATTATATTCATTGCGTTATTAACGTTGTCAAACAGACGTTTGCAACATTATGAAGCAATGGATCATAAAGGATGATGGTCAAAAATGTATGGATTTATGGAAGCACCACCCTAATTTCAAAATACACAACCTGAATCATTTTGAAGAATATTTCTAATCCATTGCTTCATATGTTCGAAAAATTTGTCTGCTTAACAACGTATATAACGCAATGAATGAAATGAAATTAATGTTTGTAGAACTGTCAAAATGAAAAGCATTCCTGTTTATAGTGTGTTACGCCATTAACTCGCTGTGATTATAATAGACAGAAATCACCACCACGGCAGTGAGGTGTTCAGGTGTGCTGATTGTAGTACCTATGGTCTTCGCTTAGAACACAGAAATCCCGAAGGTGCAAGGTAACAATTTATTTTTAGTTCCCTGTCATTAATTTTATTATTGTTAGGCTTAATAACACGTTGGCTAATTTTAGACTTGCGTGCCAAACAGATACCTACTAATGGATGCCTTATACCTACAGATATAAAAACTTTTTGTGACGTAAATTACGTAGATAATAATATATCATGAAGACAAAACGTAAACCGTTTAGCCAACACGAAACATTTATGTATCTGCAGCCATCATTTATTTATCAGTCACTCATTTATTTATTTCGGGTACCTTACCCAGATACAAATCACACACGTAGGTACAAATTTTAATATCCATTTTTTAATATACATTTTTATTAAAAGGGTAGGCTTTGTTGGATACTGAAACTGGATATTAAAATTCGTACGTGTTTTACGTATACAATAAAATACAAGAATATGTAAGGACTTATAACTTTCCGTTCGAAGATCATAACTGTGCCTCGCGTGTAACACAAAACGAATCGATTAAATCCACTCCAGTAATCAGGTCTTCAATTTCGGTTTTTCTGATTGAACAAATACACCCCCGTCCATATTGCATTTCCTAAACCTGATGACCTGGAACACAGGCTTGGTTAAGAAAATTTAATCAGTTCCTCATCTGCCTAGCCTTTTCTGAACTATGTTGGCGTCGGCTTCCAGTCTAACCGGATGCAGCTGAGTAGGTACCAGTATTTTTAATCAGTTGTTTCGGCTAGGTTACAGGCTCAGATAAGGACATTATGTAGACATAGGAACAGGTGACTTAGCTTAAGTGACAACAGTCTAACAGTTAAAGCGCGGGCGAGCAAGAGGTTGTAAGTTCGAATCCAACTTGTTGCAATACCATCGACGCGCACCCTACTTCCTACTAATATAAATAAACGTGAAAGTTGTTTGGATGGATGAATGGATTTTTGTTTGTTTGCGCACAGATAGTTTATAACCAGGATTAACACATAGGATACTTTTTATCCCGATATTCCCACGGGATCGAAACTTATGCGGGTGAAACCTTCTGTTTTTTTTTCTTTTTGCTGGGTTCCTTATGGTTCTAGTGTGATATTAAGAACGCGCCTTCCTCAAGAACTGGACTATCAAAAATGCAAAACGATTTTTCAAGTCCGACTGGTAGTTTCAGTGATTAATGTGATCAAACAAACAAACTGTTCCACTTTTTAATTAGATATTTTATATTAGTGTTAGTATATAGATAAATAAAATTACGTTGCTTTGCTGTCAGGTTCATAACTCAGCCACTCTTTGCTGTAGTCGGGTATAAATAAAAGAGATATGTATATCTGGCTTATCAGTATTATAAGCCACGAAAAAAAGGAGTCAAGAAACGCAGCAGGCTATCAACCTACGAGTATTACTGTTGACGAACTATTGCGATCTGTAATGTAACTTACTCATTCTTTTTCCTTTCTGGGAATTTCCCGAACGGTTACACCATTCGGAAACTTGTTAATCATAATATTTCAATATGCAGCTCCTGATAAAATTGTCATAGCAATGCTATTTCTGCGTATAACACAAATCTAACTAGGCGTTTCAGTGGGTATTGGAGAAAGAAATAAAAAATGTGTTAAAGTTTTCTGAACTGAAATTGAATTTCAAAGCGTCGGTTGTTAACACAATCGTGAAGCTAAATGATCCAAACATGTGATTGCCTGTGACGGAGAAGCTTGGAAACAAATTAATCTAACCGTTTCGTTTTTGTGGTCTTTAAACCAACATCATTAAAAAAATTAAACCGCCACAAAAAAAATGAAAAGCAAAAAATAATAAACCTTTTTTATATAACCATAATAACTAAGTTCTTAGATGTAAGTATATCACTAAATTGCCTTAAATTTAAACGGCGACGACTCAAAATTATTTAGGTACCTATACTTACTTAATAAAAAGAGAATTAACAAAATCGAACAACTCTGTAAAAAGTTATGCGTGGTCAGACATAAAAAAAATATACGCGTCGACTTGAGAGAACCTCCTTCATTTTTTTTCGTCGGTTAAAAAAGGAGTTGACAAAAACATTGCTAATGTGCAAAACATGACTGAGCTTTCTAGAACACAGTCGAGGTCACAGACTCAGTCATACTCAGCTACGTAGAGACTCATATTATCATAACTACAAAATATGACATTAACCGACACTCGGGTCAGACAGTCAGGCGGGGTTTTTGCAATGACCAAGAAAATTACGAATCAACGGAAAAAGTGACTAAATTATGTGATCTAGGTATTCAATGAAGATTATTTTACCAATGTTGTACACATCACATTCTTCTTATCTGCTATCTTAACCATATTATCCAAATCTATAATCTAGTAACGATAACTTATTTCATAGGAGGATAATATTTATAATGTAGACTGTTTCATTAGATATCGCTGGTCATGAGGTCATGTTTGGCATCTCAAAAATAAACATATAGTTCCCGAAATCGCGTGATATTGCAGAAGTCTATTCGTAAATAAAGTAGCGAAAAGTATGTGAATCTTACCATGAAATCGTCAATCATCATCTTTGCTTAACTAATATTATAAGAGGTATTTGTGACTTTTTATGTAGAGGGTAATCTTCGGATTTACAGACGCCAGTACATCAAGCTACTATAATCTGTCAAATTTCTTTAATATATTTTCAACTTTATCACTTAAGTATTAGGTTCAAGGTTGATTGGGAAAATTTGACAGTTTCGGGTGGCTTGATATGCTGGCGTCTGTACTTATCCGATTTCAAAAATTATTTTACTAAATGGGAAGCTACAGTATATGGTTGTATGGATGTATTTTAAGTTAAAATAACAAATATCACGTGGACTAATTCACGGCCGGAAGCTAGTGACTAGATAAATACCAAAACAATAATAGAATAGAACATTTTAGAAGCATGTTGCCGCAATATGAGAATTTCCTACGCGTCTGCTAGACTGCTAGACATAGGAAAAACATTGAGTAAATTATTTATCTATATTTATCTGTGATGATGGCCACGTAAAAATAAAAAAGGCATTAAAGAAGGAAAGTAAAAAAAAAACAAATGGCTACTGATTCATCGGAATGCACCATAAGTTGTGTTTTCTAAGAACCGTAATGAATAAGCAGGGAATCACCGTGTGGGCGTGGTGTTGCTCATTACAGAGACTATGAGCATTATTACGAATGACGTCACGTGTCGGTATGAATAGGACAATCGGACGCTTGTTTGGTGGTAAAAGTGTTTGTTTATGAGGAAAGGAATATGGAGAAGAGAGGACATGAGAGAGAAAGAGAGAACGAAACTGATGAGTCGTAGTTTCAGTCAGTTTAGTCTGTGATAAAACTTTAGTTTATCATTAATGAAACTTTCATTTTCAGTTTTAGCGTTATGTTTTTCTCTTGGTTCCTTGTCTACCGTTTCCCAGTTGAATATAGTACCTATATAATAAATTATAGCTAAACTGACAACTATTCGTCAGTATCGTTATCTTACTACTTCATATTTCTTTCTACACAAAATAAACACTCATCTAAAATGACGTCAACAGTTTCAAGGAGTTTACCAAGAAGATGAACGTAGCATACTTTTATCTGCTAATAAAAACAAACTTCGACCACCAATTTGTCCGCCAAGGATGATGATTTTGCCAATGTCCTCTGTAGCAGTCATTGGAAGGAAAAGTGTCCAGGAGTGGAAATAACGAGTTATATGATGATGATGAAGTATTGAGGTTAATGACGCTCTTAGAGAAACGTCATGATGACGTTCAGAATAAAGGAGACGGTCATGGAAGTAACTGTTCATTTTTAGCAGGAAATATACAGTTGCGGTCACTGATGGCCTAAAAAATCCTGCGCTGTAGGTAGGTATACAATTGTTATTTGATAAGTATTCATTGTTCAATTCCCCCATTAGAAACCATACATTATTCTAGGTGCAACGTCTTCACATACAATTATGAAAATTAATGTATGCAACATATTGTAAAAAAAATTAAAAGAGGTGGAGTTTCTTGCCCATTTTTCTCCATACGAAAACTACCTTTTGGATGAGGCGACTAGAATCAATTTTATTTTATTCTGATTTTTGACGCTCAAAAGTGCCTATTTGAAATAAATGCTTTGACTTTTAAAAAAATATTATACCGATGTTACCTTGTTGAATAATTATGACGCTTATCAAATAACCCTAGGACAGTTCAATAAACCACTGGCAACTCCGAGAAATTATCTGAAAAGGACTTTAAGATTCCTTTCATACCTGTCATTCATTTCATTTATGATTTCTTGGCGTAACATAACAAGGCTATTTGAATCATTAACTTTAACACAATTATTATTATTGGTATCTACTCTGATTATGCAATTAAAAACAACAGTAAGTTCTGAATATTTTATTCCGGCACCCACTTGTCATTCCGGACTATTATCTGTATCGCCATGACGTCACATCTATAGGTCATTGCGACATGTTCCACTTTCATATCCTTATGGCTTACAATACAAGTGATAATTGGAATATGTATATTCAGAATTTAGACTGAAGGACATGTTTTTCTTGACTTGGAAAATGTATCAGTGCTTTGAGTCATTTCAGTTATGTGTTTTTCGTGGTCAAAATGATGGGAACTAATTCTTGTCTTTAAGTAGATATGTAAACAATACCGGACCGTTACATGATCAGTGTGAATCTAATTCATTCATCTTTCTAATGTTTTTGGGTGTTTCGCCAATTTTAGGTAATTAATATAGTTCTTTCTGCGCTACTACACAAGAAAGAAAGAAAGAAAACGCATTTATTTGCGGCAAACATGACGCATAAAAAAAGGACATAAACACACAAAAAATAACAAGTTGGGGGTAAACATGCGTCACATTCACGCAAAACGGCCATCGCTCAGCATAATGCTAAGACCCTATACGAGATAGAGCCCCAGCGCTGGTGAATGAATATTCATAAACTTTTGGTAGATATACATATCCAAAAATGGTCTTGATAAAACCCAAATATTGCCGCAAAGGACAAGGAAAAATTTGCATGACATTGACATTCAAATTATGACATAATGTCATAGTAGGAAAATAAAAAGACCTTGAGGGCTTTCGGCATACCTAGTTCATTAGAATTCTAAGTTTTACTGTATTTTATTTCTTGGGGAAAAGATCTTCGATAATGTACGTGCCTTCAAGCATGTGATCAGATCACCTACGAAAGTGCGTAACGTTCTTTAAACAGTTGACAATCAAATTCGGATCGCTGACGTTCGAACGTTGTAGGTATAGAGTGCCAAGAATTTACAATGAACAACTGTCATGTGACACCATTGTATTTTGTGGTGAAAAACGTCATGAGGTTTCAAGCCGTGTTCAAAGGCTCTACGTTCACTGGGAATATTTCAGGGATTTTACGAATCGTCATAGGATTTCTTATTAATTATGGTTGTCTAGGCGTGGTAATTTTTTTATGAATAGGGCTCCATTCTTCCACTGATGTTATTTCGTCACATCAATTTATACATATAGGTCATGTCTTCGTATAGTCAGCCAGTGAGAACAATGCATATATTTTGAATGCTAGAACCTCTTTTATGGCACCCCGGTGTCATATAAAAACTTACATTGATATAGGCCAATGATTGGTTGTTCGCAGAAACGATTTTATAGAGGAAAATGGCTAAATTAATCTTGGCCCTGACCTTCAATTTCTCACCTAATATCAAAAAAATCATATTATGTAAACTTACGCAAACGTGATTGGCTGTTGTTGTTTTGGACACTGGCACGGGCGTAAAAATATCGCGGCGGGATTTTTAGATTTTCAATCCACTGCTTAGGGCCGAGAGTTGAAAATCCAACAGAGTGGTGGTTTTGGCGAGCTGAGATGCGCTCTATTGGAGTCTCAACGCTCGGCTCAACACTGGAGAGTTAAAAATCCACCGTGTAATAAAAGCCTGTAGTGATATTTTTACGTACGAGTAAACGTCGGCTAACAATGACAGCAGTCTCATGTTGACTGTTGTGATTGTACAGACGCTAGCACATCAAGCTGCCCGAAACTGTCAAATTTTCCCAATCAACCTTGAACCTAACTGCTTTAGCGATAAAGTTGAAAATCTATTAAAGAAATTTGACAGATGATTTTATGTAATTATCGTACACTTATCTGTTGATAAGTATACGATAATTACTTAATTTGTTTGTTCTTCCATTTCTGACAACATTCTGGAACGCTTTAAAATGTAAAACTGGCGGCTTTTTTGTTCAGAAATTTCCTTTTTTGATATTTCTTTTGTTTGTTGATAAGCCATTTATTTTCGTACAATACAATGTATTGATAAGATTGTGTGTCAAGTATGTTATTTTAGATTACCATAAGATTATGTTAAGTCATAGATTATGTGATTGTATTGTTATTTTTTTTTTATTTGATTGTTAAGATAACCTTTTTCAGCGATAATGACACCACTCTACGCATTTACCAGTTACGCTAGTTCATCATCATCATCAGCCTATAACGTTCCCACTGCTGGGGCACAGCCCACTCCCTCTCATAGAGAGGGAGTGGGCCGTGATACACCACGCGGGTCCAGTGCGGGTGTCACATGTCTTCGAATTTTCGGCTCTACGACATGCCCGGTTACGCTAGATGGTTTTGATTATAGCATTTTCCTTAGTTTTAAAATGCTAACTTTTTTAGCTTAATAATTTTTCTAGCACTCAATCTTGTGAGTTGTGTCTACAAGAAAACCTTACAGTACCTTTATAAGGGAACAAAGAATGAATGACATTGGTTAGACCTTTGTCTAAGCCAGTAGGGATTATCAGCTCGACTATTGGAACAGAATAATAAGTATCTAGTTTATAATGTTGTCTTGTCCTGTTGTTGTGTTTGTACTCTTGTTTTTTCCTTTACCTGTATTTTTGACTAGAGTTACTAAGGGTAGGTAGGCAAACGCGGCGCGTGAAGCTCCTTAAGCTTTGGGTTGAGCTGCACGATTTCTGACATATGCGTGCACTGACTGGACAGGTCCTCTCAATCTGTATGGTTCTTTCCTCAAAAGATCATCTCAGACATCGATCTACATGGTCTTCATATGATCTAACCAAAATTATTTCTGGATTTTGAAAGAGACTGTGACCCCTGAGGCCGATTGTTTCGGCCTTTCTTCTCAGACTAGTTAGATAGGAAACGCCGAACTCATATAGTTTTTAAAATACATATGAGTGACATGTTATAGTGTTTGTAAAAACTTACAAAATAAAATCATTTATCACAATTTTCAGTACTAATGTGAAGTAATTCACAGAATTACTAATATTATTGAGAGAACACTAGAGGACAAGAAGGTGTGCTCCACGGTTTTCCTTGATGTTGCACAGGCTTTTGATAAAGTATGGCATGATGGCCTTATTTATAAACTAAGAACAATGCTGCCTCAACAATTTTCAGACATCATAGAGTCCTATTAGATTGTTTAGAAATAGTCAAACAAATGTCCATTCAGACCTTAGGCAGATAAAAACTGGAATACCACAAGGTAGTGTCCTAGGTCCGTTCCTGTATTTTCTATACACCTGTGATAGGTCTGAGCTAGAAAATAATTTCATTGCAACCTTTGCTGATGATACAGCTATTATGGCTGTTGGAAATAGTAATAAGGAAGCCGTAGAAAAGGTTCAAGAATCTATATATCGTGTCTATGAGTGGACTGCAATATGGTGTATCAAACTCAATGAGCAAGTCTATCCACATTGACTTCACCAATAAAAAGCCACAATACTTTCCGTACCAAATATATATATAACATATATATGCTTCTTCTTCTCCACACGAAAACTACCTTTTGGAAGGGGCGACTAGAATCGATTATATTTTAATGTAATTTTTGACGTTCAAAAGTGCTTTTTATGTGCCTATTTGAAATAAATGTTTTGGCTTTGACTTCGAATTAACAAAATTTAAATAACTGTCCGGCCAGCGACACGAAGAAGAGGAATACTAATTGCCTAATGCTTTTCATTGTGAGAATGCAGACTGTCATTGATGATCTCCCGAAAAAAAAACCGATACATCAAACACCTTGGATGTGTTTGATGTATCGGTTTTTTTTCCGGGCATAATGCATTTGGAAATTAAAAACATAATTCGACCATAAATCTTACAAAGACGCCATAAGGCTCAATTTACATTGCCGCGGAACGAAGTGGAAGTGAGTTTTCGTAGCGATATTATACAGCGTGGCGCTTTAATGGCGACATTAATTTAACACACGTATACGGTTTCGCGTTTTAGTTTTATGAATATATTTTAATTTAATTAAACATTAATATTTATTTATTTATTAACAATTTTCTAAAATAGCATCTTAGAGCAACCTGACTTAAAAAGAACTGCAGCGCGGGGGTCATTTGCAGGGGTCACGGATCATAACATCGCATCAATGTAATTAAAACGAATAACGTGCAAAGAGAAGGCGAATTGAAGGAAAGAGAGAGAGCCCTATGTCGGCGGGCGACGCAGGTGGAAGTTTTCAAGTTACGATTTTTTTTATGTTGTTATAATTTTTATGATTACTGGCCACTAGCCCTACCCGTGTGTTAAATGAATGTCGCCATTGTAGCGCCACGTTGTGTATGTATAGCAAAATTAACTTTATGGCAATTGTCTAATGTACAAACTAGATACGAGCTTGTTTCTGCGGGAATTTCCGAGAATACGCGATAATTCTCCAGAAGATGCGCGACCTGTGCGTTTCTAATTTATGCGTTACACTATTGACATAAAGTTCACTACGCTTTGTACTAAAAAAAATCGCTTCCATTCCGTTCCACGGCAATATAAATTGAGCCTAAGAGTCTACGTGACTCTATGCAAGTCTGAACCGTGCCGTTAGCAATATAAACAAGATAATAAGAAGAAAACCGGCTTTTAAAATTATGTCATAATAAAGTTTATGGGTGTGCTTAAAGGTTATAAGTAGCTAATAAATTGATGATCTTTGCGTCGGCAACTAAACATTTGCATTGAAGTTTGGCGACAATCACAAAGAGGAATATCCTTGACGCCAACCTGATCCATACCAGACCATTTGAGATAATCCTACAGGGTGGCTGGGTCATCGATGCGCAGGCTTCGTCCATACTGATCCCTAGTCTCAACTTGCCCCGTCCATATATATCTACCTGCATGTATAGCTAAGGACAAGGCGCAAAGTACTGATGGTAAGAAAAGTGCTTGTATGGTTTGCATTTATTTTTATTTAGTCATCACAAATCACAGTTTTTACAATAATTAAAGCTCTCTGTTAATATATAAAATAATTGAAACTATCGTCTGAAATGTTCCCGACACATACTGATACATAAAATAAAATGACTTGTTATCAGTTGCACTGGGGCAACATTGTAATGCCAAAAGGAAGGGATGCTTCTTATCTTAGAGATCTTAAAACCAATTTGTCTTTCTAATAAATGAATGAGAGAGAGAGACAAAGAGAAAACTCTATGTAATTACCATTACCCGCTATAACAAAAGCTTCAAAGTATGCCACCGACTTTTGCCCACTGTGGTTATTGAATTTTATGACTCTTTTGCTCGAACACATGCAGGCTTAGGCTTATTGTAAAACTAGGAATTAATTAATTGCACCTACTTATTTGCCGTAATTTCGTCATCACCTTCTGTTTTTGAGCTGCTTCAGAGCCATCCTAATCTCGTACAGGCTGCTCTTTATAATATTATAGTTTAGATAAAACTGATTTATTTCATGGTAAAAATTGCATGAGTTGACCGGGGGTTACTTAAACTTGCAACTTAATGATTTGTATTCCATTTAAATGTAATCTATACCAGGAAAATTATGGTATGTTTTCCGTTCTCATTAATTAATATATAGGTACTAATTATGTTATATCAAAATTACAATATGCAGGAAAAAAGTAAACAAATCGCTCTATCAAAATCAAAATCAAAAGTCATTTATTCACACATTTCGAACGTCAAAATTACAAAAGATAGTCCCCCAAAAACGCCCGCCCTTCACCACTTCCTAGTGCCATCGCTGGAAAGAAGAAGTACCTAGATACCTAGTCATAAAAACTGCGAAGAATTCGATTGTTTGTATAACCGCCGTTCACAATAAAAGATGGAAAGATAACTGATAAGGAAAGATAATGATAAGCAGGGCAAATTACCGGTGCAAGTGTGTCAGACGCATGTTACAGGCATCCAGCAAAGTTAGACATTGTTCAATACTGGTATAAACCAGCTGATTGCACAAACGTTGAGGTCAAACATCTACATAGCTAGGAGATAACCTCGTGGATTACTTATTTAAGAACCTTAAGCGTCATTTAATTGCACGAGTTATCAAGAGGCTAAGTTAAGTCAAAAATAAAAAAGTAAAGTTTTAAAGTTTGGCCCTTTAAGCAACGCGGATACCATTCGCTGACGCGGTCATTAGGTCTGAAGTCTATTTAGGGTTTAAGTGTAGTTACGTAAAGGAATCATCGTCCTCTAAATTCTGCATGGTAGTAAGGGATGCACTGGACAGCAGACGGCGGAGGCGGATCATCCGCTCCAGATGCAATACCGAAGATGACCATGATCCTCAGACATAAGGGCCGGACTACAGAGAGAGGGTAGTTAAGCAATATTGATCTATCTAACTGGCCTGTATTGTCCCATTGCAGAGCAAAGGGGAATGCCGTTGCCATGCAGTCTGCACTCTCCCTTTTCAATGCTCGACGCCATCGCGGCAGGCCGAGGCGAATATGGCGGGACGAGCTTGACTCCTAGCGAAAGGACTATCTGGCACTATCAAAAGACAGAATTGTGTTGAGTAATGTAGGTAGAAAACACACCAACTTACTTTCATAAATAACGTTTGTGTTACGTCATTTGCCGGTAAATTGCGGACGTTATGTGGTGGCCACCATTCTTCTAAGAAACCGTAGTTTAAGGAATCTAGACGTCTTCTTAATAGCTGATTAAGCTAACTGTCTGCAACATTATGAATATCTAAATCACATATTAGGCTGATATTTACATTATCTAAGAGATAACTAAGTACTCTGACCGGGTTACGCTCGTTTTTCTAGGTATCATAAAATGTTGCCTTAATACGCTGGGGGTGATAGATAGGTGTGTTCAAACCTGCGATAGCTAACAAATATCTACATACCTATAAAAAAATGTGGAAAAACGCATTTTTTTTAATATTTGAACTGGTTTCCACTACAGTATAGCAGCGACAAGAAATGTCTCGTTAACAAAGGATTTGTTTGATTTATTCTTCGTTCGCCCTGAAGTTTTGTCCCAAATTTAAAAAAAATCTTAGTTTATTACTTTTAGGAGAAATGTGAAAATAACGTAGACGTACTTCTTTTTAGGGTTCCGTAGCCAAATGGCAACGGAACCCTTATGGATTCGCCATGTCTGTCTGTCTGTCTGTCTGTCTGTCTGTCTGTCTGTCTGTCCGTCCGTATGTCACAGCCGCTTTTTTCCGAAACTATAAGAGCTATACTGTTGAAACTTGGTAAGTAGATGTATTCTGTGAACCGCATTAAGATTTTCACACAAAAATAGAAAAAAAACAATAAATTTTGGGGGTCCCCATACTTAGAACTGAAACTCAAAATTTTTTTTTTCATCAAACCCATACGTGTGGGGTATCTATGGATAGGTCTTCAAAAATGATATTGAGGTTTCTAATATCATTTTTTTCTAAACTGAATAGTTTGCGCGAGAGACACTTCCAAAGTGGTAAAATGTGTGTCCCCCCCCCTGTAACTTCTAAAATAAGAGAATGATAAAACTAAAAAAAATATATGATGTACATTACCATATAAACTTCCACCGAAAATTGGTTTGAACGAGATCTAGTGAGTAGTTTTTTTTTAATACGTCATAAATCGTAACGTAACGGAACCCTTCATGGGCGAGTCCGACTCGCACTTGGCCGGTTTTTATATTGGTGTACCATCATCCTAGTCTTTTTGTAACTATATTGGGGTCGGCTTCTAGTCTATGTTGGATGCAGCTGAATAATAATAATACCACGTAAAAGGAAAAAAACTGGCGCTATGCCTTTCGTCTTGGCTAATCAAATAAGCATCAGCTATTTCTGGTAGTCATTTTAGACGTAAAACTTTATTGAAAAACATAAGTAGGCTATGAAGTTTTTGCTATGAAAAAATATATTGCACCTACTTTACAAACAGAAAACACACCGCAAAAACTGTCAGTCATTGCGTTCGCGTTCGTATAACATGAGATTCTTGAAAAACCCATCAGAAAAACCTCCTTTTATACAGGACTACTTATAGTATTCCACCCAGTATATTTTAGCATAATATCAAAATTAGTTTGACGCATCAAGGAAAATATTAAAGTTGGACAATAATTACAACTTAAAATGCAATTTGCGTCATTGCTCAGCAGTGTCCGAGATGCGGTCCGATGCGTTATCTGTGTCTGTCTTTTGTAATTTTGACGTTCGAAAAGTGCTGTTTCTCAGCCTAATTTGAATAAATGACTTTTGATTTTGATTTTATGTCAGGTATATTGTCGAATTGGTAACGGGTCATTTTGAGAACGGAACCCTAAAACTCATTATCATATGCCTGACCTTTTCCCACCAACGTTGGGGTCGGCTTCAGTCTAACCGGATGCAGCAGAATACCAGTATTTTACATGAAGCGACTGCCTATCGTGACCTCAACAACCCAGTTACTGGGTAATTTGATAAGACTGCTTATCAGACTTTCAGGCTTCTGACTATCCGTAACGACAGTCAAAAATTTACAAATGACAGCCAGGACCAACGGCTTTATGTGGTTTCCGAGGCACGGAGGGGTCTCGATATGTAATGGATGATCAACCATCCACGGACTGTCCTCGGTGAGCATAGCTTAACCTTGGATCGACTCGTACGGCTTTTATTATTTAACCACGAGCCCTTCAGAGCTAAAATTATAAACGAATCAATTGTTTCCAAACAATTATCAATATTTATATAAATTGATGTTATGAATTATGATTGACACGTATTTATTTGTGAATTTCATAAATTAAACACAATGGACATTGGACAAGACTTCAATGGGTCATCTGACAACAACAAATATTTTTCTGGTTATTGTTAAAATATTTATAAAATACTAGATCATAATCATCTAAATGACCATTCATGGGATTATTGATTATACTCAATAGACAAAGAAAATCATATTTAGGTAGAAAACCACAAACACGTGGCCATAAATATATTTTAAGCAGTTATAATTCGAGCTCATTGAAGCTCTTATTATCTGACAGACCGGTGCCACATAATACATAGTTACCTGCAACATCAAGGAGTTGAAATTAAACTGGATTACGGCCACTCTTACACAATTGAAAAGTATCATGGCCCTCATCCTCATCATCAAAATGGAGCAGCAAGGATGGTGTTAGGAAAAATAGATTAATTAGCATTCAAGACTTATAGTTCAACAATGCTAAAGAAGGCTTAGAAGTCTAGTAAGGCTATAAGAGTAGGAGAAGACCAAAGAAACGATGGATTGACTGTGTGAATGATGATATGGTTAGAAAGGGGGTGACTACCGAGATGACGACTAATAGAGAAGTATGGAAGAACATGACATGTTGCGCCGACCACAAATAACTTGGGATAAGTGCAGGAAAATATGATGATGATAGTTTTACAAAGAGCTCTTCCACTGTTTAATCAAACGTATTATATGGCATTAAATAAGATGAAAAACAAATAAACTGGATACAGAATCATTCGTGAAACCCGAATTCACTATCGATTGAGAACTTACTAGGTACTACTGATGCGTGGCTTTCACGAGAAAAACAATATACTATTTCTTAAGCATGATCTACTCACTAGAAACAGCTTCTGTTCCACCTGGAATAACTCCTTACTCATATATTACGTCATCTTCTGAAAGATACATGATAACATACCAACCTTTTTACAAACAACGTGTAATAGACTCCAAAGGAAATACCTCACTCACTATATATTTTATCTTCATAATTACAAACAATGACGGACCTAAAACTACAACTAACCTTATCTCATTTCACGAATTCAAATTCAGGTTACGTCGAAGATAAAATGTATATTTACTTAATGACTAGATTGATGCTGTAAAGTGTAAACCATAATGATGTTATGACTAACGCTATTTGCAAAACTGACTGGCGAAATTCTGCGGTAAGAAATACAATGGTTTCGCATTGAGGAAGTTGTTATTGGTATTGTAAACAGCTGATAGGGAATGACCTAAATGTGAATAAACAGATGTGAATGACGACGTAATTATAGGTCTTATGATCGGTAGTGGAATAGACGAGGTTGCTACGGATTTCAAAATCCAGATTCCAAAGAAATTTTGTACATATATCAAACATCGGAAAGTTTGTTTTTCTTTAAAGCTTAAGCCCTTCCACAGTTGCCGATCGTGAGTTTTCCTTATTCATGTCACACCTGCTGTCGATCTCAGGTCATTCTTCGCACGGGTCTTACTCTTTTCCTCTTCTCTCTAGGATACCATTCCGTAGAATCTTTGACCCATTTCTCTATGTTGCTTCTAATAATATGCCCATCCACTTCCATTTGAGTTTCTTTATTGTGAATATCATGGCATCCATGATAAGTAGGGAAACAGTCGTGGTGGCTCAGATTCTTTCGGACGTACCAAATTTTAGGTTATTATATTTGCCAATCTTCCAAAGTGCGTCATGTAAAGTCGTCAATTGCTTGCGCCTAGCCAGAGACTACATTTGTATAGCAGGAATACCAATTGCATGGCAATCAAAATCTTTAATAATTTACCTCCACGTATCAGAGTGTTGCTCACTAATAAATTCTGGAAAACAATATTCGCCTGGCTTTTAGACAACTGTTTCTATTCAGTTAATGATTTTTTTTTTACTATAAATGTAGATGTCCTCTTCAATAAAACCACCGTTTCCCAACAAAAAGAAGTATATTTTCCCAAAACCAAGGATTTAAACATAAACTTAGTATATTGTAAGCGAGATCACAAAATTAACGTCCTATCCATATCAAAGTGTACTATATGATACCTTTTCCGTTCTCTCCCATTCCTTCATTCATTCGTTCCATACATCCTAGTCGCCCTTACATTCAATCAGCTGTCAATCCGTCACCAATGTTCATTCCTACAGTCGGCCCTCCTGCATCCTAAAATTACCTCGAATGGCATAGCGTCTCTAGGCACAATGTGTAAAACTATATTTTCGTAACACTGACCGTCGATAGAAATGTTTGTTTTGAAACACCCTAACGATTTCACTCGCGTCGATCCAAGTCCCGTTAACGACATTTCGTTTCGCACATAATCCGAAGCGTTTAATGATTGGTAGCACTCGAGAGTTATAAGGTTTATATCACTTCCCGAATCAATTAACGAAGAAACACGTTTATTACACAAAATAACGTCCTTCATCGGTTTACAGGTCGCCGCCGTCATCGTCGTAATTTCACTCGTTCCACCGCCATTGTTGTTTACGTTCATGCCGGTCGCCGCCATATTGCTCCCATCCGATCCGGTGCTAATTTCACTTGCGTTCGTTCCGTACGATTCGTTTGCCGCGAAGTTTGATTCACTCGCGCGCTCAGTGAAGTTCGTTCTGGTCAATCCTTTCGCCGACTCATTCTCGCTCGCTGCGAAGTTCGTTCCGATCTCCGCTACTTCGTTCATTCGTTCCTTCTGAACGCACATCTGTCTTGCTGAACCGCCATTTTTGTTCGAAACTGATGAACTCTGCGCTTTTTTTTCAGTCGCCGATGATGAACACTGCGATGAAATGTGACCGAACTGATTACATCGGAAACATTTTAATCCCTTCTGCTTATGCGGGCACTCGCTGGAGATATGACTGCCCTCGCCGCAATTATAACATTTCTTTCGGTTATTTTCAGTTTGCCTCGGCCGGTTATTCTTCGTCCCGTGATGTTGATTGGTAGTTTGCGACTTTTCCTTTATAGTTTCGTAGATCTTCAATTTTTCTTTTAGCTCTCCGTACGTCGTAACTCCGTATAAAATCATTTTATTTACCGGGTTGTCTGGAATCCCCTCGACGATGTATTTTATAGCCACATAGTCCGGCATCTTTCCTCGTTTTCCTAACTCCTTCATTGTTAACATATAATCTAAACATGACTCATCACCTTTCTTTGTTCGTGAGCTCATAAGTTCGTGTATAGTCTTCATGTCAACGGTGTCTGGGAATTCTTTAACTATCGCCGTCTTTAATTCTTCCCACGTCTTAAAAGTTTTCTCAGCCCGTAGCCAGAGCGCTGCAGTACCAGATAATGACCGCCTCGCCATTAAGAGTTGCTGCACTGGAGTCCATGCAAACACCTCGGCATTACCTTCCACGTCTTCAATCCACCTGACGGCTGGATACGTCTTATCCTGCCCCGTGAACTTTGGAATAAGATCCTGCGTTAGGTGCAACATTGCTGTACCGCTCCGTGCTGACGAACATTTCTCGTCGTCTTCGAAATCCGCTTGCCGGCTGGCACGTCTTCCGTCTTTAGGCATATTCGTCGTCGTAACTGCCGTCCTCGATGAACAACTTAAACGTTTATCGCTTACGCGTCGTAACTTGGCTGGATACTTCTTTGTTCCACGTCGTACTTAGCTCGTCGTAGCCGTTGAACTCAATCTGAAGAATTCTCTTCAATCCCGGACGTGCCCCCAAAACTGTAGATGTCCTCTTCAATAAAACCACCGTTTCCCAACAAAAAGAAGTATATTTTCCCAAAACCAAGGATTTAAACATAAACTTAGTATATTGTAAGCGAGATCACAAAATTAACGTCCTATCCATATCAAAGTGTACTATATGATACCTTTTCCGTTCTCTCCCATTCCTTCATTCATTCGTTCCATACATCCTAGTCGCCCTTACATTCAATCAGCTGTCAATCCGTCACCAATGTTCATTCCTACATAAATTTTGGCATTAGTTTGTATTCATACTTTGTGTGTGTATACCTGTCTTTGTGCATACCTATTATTTTTTGTTTAATTATCTTTTTAATTTTTTTTAATATATACATTTTGACATTACATTTTATCAATACTTGGCCACTTTGACATTGTAAGTTAATTTTAATATTTCTACACCGGCAACGGTATGTGAAAATATTAAGACTTTAATGTACAGACGCCAGCAGGTCAAGCTACCCGAAACTGTCAAATTTTCCCAACCAACCTTGAACCTTAATGCTTTAACGATAAAGCTGAAAATCTATTAAAGAAATTTGATAGATTTTAGTAGCTTGATGTGCTGGCGTCTGTACTTACCATATGTTCAGAAATAAATTTTTATTATTATTGTTATTACATTCATTTGCAAAAAAATGTACTAAAGTTGCACTCAGTCTTCATCACCGCTCGGGTAAAGGAAAACCTCATAAAGAAACCTGGACAGGTACAAACTGGTCTTATGTTTTCATAAACACGCAGTAGATAATCATTGTGCGATCAATATTCGTTCCTTTTCAGTAATAATAGTAGTCTTTGGTAAGGAAAATAGCAAGAAAATTAATCTAAAGGCTGTCAATATTGCAATTAGTGGCGATACTTATTGCCTAGCCGACACTTATTTCTGTTTATGTAGAAAGAAGACTATTTATTAGTCTCCTTAATAATGTTCCCACTACTACAAACGTGGTGAATATCAAACAGCTAATTAGAAGTTTTAAGACTTCTTTTAAGGAACCCTTTATGAGGTCAAAGATATTAAAAACAGCGGAAGTTATACAGACAAGAATAATGAATATTGATGGCCTGTTCAAGCACACTGGACAAATTATAATACAAACATAACATTACGGTTGTAATCCCCGAAGGGTTGGGCTGGTTGGTAAGTTATATTACATGTTCACCAACACTCTCTTCATTTAACTTTATTTACAGTTATGTGTTAAACAATATTTCAAATATTTTTATCACCCATGACACACTTATTACTACTACTATCACTGTTTCCATATTCATGTGCCTTTTCATTCAGACTTGGTTTGAGAACTTGAACAGAATTCTAGCATTCACCGTTGCTGCCTACAGTCACGTAGGCACAGCAATAGTTTGGCTAGACTTATACAATATATTCAGGTGATATAGATGGATTCATAAATACGATTTTTTTAATATATCTAGACAGATAGAGAAGGGTCACTGTATAATGGACTGAATTTTTGTATGAGAGCTGAGACGACATTCGACGACACAGTCTTGTCAAGGTAATAAATAGCCTGCTGAATGATAGAATCTGGATAACCACGCCTCCTTTTTAGGGTTCCGTACCCAAAGGGTAAAAACGGGACCCTTATACTAAGACTTCGCTGTCTGTCCGTCTGTCTGTCACCAGGCTGTATCTCAAGAACTGCGATAGCTAGACGGTTGAAATTATCACAAATTATGTATTTCTGTTGCCGCTTTAACAACAAATACTAAAAACAAAATAAAATAAATATTTAAGGGGGGCTCCCATACAACAAACGCGATTTTTTTGCCCTTTTTTGCTCGATATGAATAATGGCAACAGGTAGGCACTTGTAATAGTCACAAAATAATCAGTCGTTTTTTTTACTATAATAATAAATAATAAAATTAAAATTAAATAAATATTTAAGGGGGCTCCCATACAACAGACGTGATTTTTATAGATAATGGTACGGAACCCTTCGTGCGCCAGTCCGACTCGCACTTGGCCGGTTTTTACTAGTAAGTATGGCATAATATGATTAGCTCTGTATGAATCAGCATCATCTGCCTAGCCTTTTCCCAACTATGTTGGGGTCGGCTTCCAGTCTAACCGGATGCAGCTGAATTAGCTATGTATGAGTATCATACTATAATTACCTGTCCATTTGCCAAGAAGGATGAACGTGGTAATTATCCGTCATAACTGTTTATAGTGCCTACCCACATTATATATAAAGGCCTGTAATCAGCAGTGGATGCTATCTTTATAACTATCTTGTATTTCGATCGTGAGATATCATTGTCCATTTTGCACCTTATGTCGATCTCAGGTCATCCTCCCACCTACGCATCGGCCTTTCTCTTTTCCTCTTCCCCTCTCCCTCTCCCGGATACAATTCAGTCACATCTTCGGCCCATTTCTATAGTTTGCTTCTAATAGTATGCCCTAGCATAATCCTACTAATATTATAAACGCGAAAGTTTGTATGGATGGATGTATGAATGTTTGTTATTCTTTCACGCCAAAACTACTGAACGGATTTGGATGAAATTTAGCACACAGACAGTTTATAACCAGGATTAATATATAGGATACTTTTTATCCCGATGTTCCCACGGGATCGAAAGTTATGCGGGTGAAACCGCGGGGCTCAGTTAGTCAGCCTATGATGTTCCCACCGCTAGGACACAGGCCTACCTCAACAGGCTCATCTATTGATTAATTTAAAGACTCTACATACAAAAAAATGGTGCAGTATTGGTTAGCCTACAAGGCGGGCCGACGACCAGATAGCCAATTCCCGTACCTCATTTAAGTCAAAATATAGTCACAACTTCATCTCAGCGACAATCAATGTCAAACACTTGAAAAAAGTTAAGGAAGATCTAAGTATTTTTGAAAGATCGAGACAGATTAGAATGCGGTCGTTAAAAAAAAAACTGGAATTGCTTCTCAGGTAAAGGTCGTAAAATACCAAGATCATCAAGAGAGAGAACGGGAGAGAGAAGCACAGATCCACTCGTTGTGACGATGATTGGGAGAAGACTATGTCCAGCGGATAAGATGACTGATTATGATAATGACGTCATAACAACGAACCCATTAACTCATAAGCAGTTATTTCATGTTCCAGATGCTTCGTTCCCATAATAGTCGAACAACATAAAGACTATTAGATGACATAGAGAAGATCACAGCTATGTGCATATTATTATCATTATCAGCTGTCAATTTACAAACATGAACAAATTAATCATTATTGATATCGTTTTGTTTGTAAAGGCCTTCGGTTTTAATTAAAGTAATAAATAAATAAATTCAGTTTTGACGGGCGCTTGTTTTGTCAAGATAAAGGGGCCGCGTCGTGAAATTAATTGGAAATAATTTCGCAATTCGGGAAATGAAGAACATTATTCATTGCTGATAGTTATGTTTAAGACATTGAATAACTACTTAAAGTATAATATTATCTACATAGTACCTACTGACTTGAAAAACCTTAAGTTTCAAAAAGTAGAGTTTCGAATTCGGATAACAATTAACTAGACACATGTCAACTACCTATCAAAATTTTGAACTCATAAATAATTTGAATAAAAATATTGTCCACAACCAGAAAAATCGTTCTCAAATACATAAATCATAAAAAAAGTATAATTTTTGGAAAAACCCGTTTTCCGTACCGTAGTCGAGTAAAAAATTGACACAGACCGGTAACTGCACTTCAAGTAACCCAGTTCGGGTTTTTGACACTAACCTACACACACACACACACAATCAGCTGATCAGCTACTAACACCGATGTAACCTAAAACCAATAACTTTCAAACAAACCGTCTAAACAACAATAAATCCTCTTAAACAAAGAAAAACCACGAGCCGTAAATGGAGCTGAACATTATTTAAAAAAAACTTCAATTGGCATGAACAGGTAAACAAAGATACCTGCCCCCTCTCCGTTACACACACATGTATGAATCATCGTAGCGTACGCAAGAGTGGGTCGTATTCACAAACTCGCGAACGCTCGCCGTATCCACTCGCGCGCAGGTTTTAATATACAGGGTGACAAACTCCGATATTTTTTTCCTACCTTTGCGTATGATGTTATTACAAGCATTCTGTTTGTGATAGTGAGTGTATTAAGAGTGCGTTGTGTTGAAGTGCTGTGGTTTTTTAAGTTACAAAAATGTTTCCTAGGATTCAAGGCTTGGTGAGTAATATTGTAAGTTTTTTACTATTTTTTTGTTTTGAGGCTAGATGTAAACTTGTTATGTTTTTAGTAAAAAACAGTTTTGTAGCGTGTTTTATTTTATATTTGATTTAATCGTAGCATCAATTCGTTATTCTGTATTAATTTAAATAAATCTATTTGAATATTTGTCTAACTCTACATTCTTAGTATTCAAAATCTAAAGCAGCAAAAAGTTCATCTACACAGAGGTATATAATTACCAAGAAACTATTTTTTAATACCACGTGTGACGTCCGGAGACCCTAAATCATCCAGAAAACTTCACTTTAACCGGAACGGGTCCGAATTTCTTCAACATGTCTGTCAATATTAAGATTACTTATTTATTCAACGAGAAAATTGAGTAGGTTTAAACCGAGGTCATTGGACCAGACGAAAGATGCATGTCAGGCCATGGCCATATGGCAAACGGGATGCACATGCAATACATATGGTCAATTAAACAAGGCTTAAAGTGGCCAGACTGCAAATTGTACTTTTTATGGTAATGGAGAAGAGGATATTTTATTTTTATGCCAATGTGCAGGCAGGACGTCATGGGATAATTTTTTCAAAAGAAATGGAACTAAAAAAAACCATGACTGGTAGACTTATAAGTGAAGATGAGTACATAAATATTTAAGCAGGATTAAGTACCCAAAAACAGCTTCAAGGAAAGAGCAATTACTAACAGACAGGTTAATGAAGCTCCAGTTAGTAGTTAAAAAAAACCTTTTGTTTCAAAATTTCCCCGAAAAATAATGAGTATAATGACACAAAGCTCAGGAATGTCTTCGTTGACGCTATTTTTCTATCCATTGTTAGAGTCAACCTCATTAAAAAGAAAGGATGCACCAAATAAGTCAACTAGAAAGTTAAAACCCAAGTGAATCATAGATGTATATATAGATTATCGTATGAGTCTGACCTATTTAATAACATCGATCTTACAAATTAGCGTCTAGGAATGTCGATCACGTTCCGACGATTTCACCTTAGTAAATGGTTGAACGCAACACCACGTGCGTTCGGCACGTAGGCAGATATTTACAATAATACCACACTTACTCCATATATACTTGATAACTCAGGAGTAAATGCATTGATTAAAGCAGCCGTGGTGGAGCGGTTATGACCAATAATTTAAATATAACTGATAGCGCAATAAAGATTTAGGTCAAGTTTGATGCTGTAATAGTTATATAAGAGGAAGTCTGCTGTGTTACGGTCGAGGTAAAGTTACAGGTTACTGGATATCAAAGAACAGCTGACGATTCAATATTTAGTTAGCAAAGCATGTAATAAAAGAAGTAAGTACAATAGTGTCGGTAACAAATTAATTTGAATAAATTGAAGTTCAGACAGAAGATAACCTAGAATTAGACATACCAAGGCAAACTGTGTGAAACCGTCGAACCTGACATTGACATTATAAAACATTATCTAGAGACTTCCGATTTGAATTTGATGATGATTACACACTAGAGAATTATAATATCCGATTATAACAATCCAACACTTAACAATAATCGATTCCTTTGTTTTCTTGTTTAATTAGAAAATCCCAACATTAATCAAATTAAGAAGTTAAAGATCAAGATATAGCAACAACTCAATGCAATAGATCTAATGAATCAATTATCCTCTTATAATAATTGGTCGTCAAGTCCTCAATTATTTATTATTTGTGTGATAATCTGTTGAATGTATCTGGTCTGTGAAGACAAGGCTTTGTACTTAAAGGTAACTAACCCATAAAAGCTAAGCCTTGTACTTAAAGGTAACTAACCCATAAAAGCTAAGCCCCAAAGAGGTACCGAAATAATATTTTTATGACGCCCAATATATGTACACTATTGATATTCGAGGCATTTGTGGAATTTATCTTTTTATTGAAGCAGCTAAGTTTGGCATCTTGACATTAAGTCTTCAATTGTTTATTATTTGTGCGATAAACTGTAGAATTTATCTGGTCTGTGATGACGAGGATTAAAGATTTAGTAGTTGAAGGTAACTAACCCATAAAAACTATGCCCCAAAAAGGTACAGAAATAATATTTTTATGACGCCCAAAATACACTATTGATATTCGAGGCATTTGTGGAAATTATCTTTTTATTGGAGATATTAAGTTTAGCCTTTTAATGTTATAAGTTCTTACACTTTTCTTAACCTTTTGACAAATAAATACAGTTCTTATTCGACTTTAATTCAGAGAGAAGATAACATCGAATAATACCAGTTCTCCAATCTTGTGTAAATACGAATGTATCTGAACCCCTATATGAACTTCAAAGGAATCTTTAATAACCCCCAGACAATTTAGGGATAGCTCGCCACTTAGTCACAAAGCACTGAGTCATTGCTTGAGTGACTCAAATATCTTCTAAATGTTTTATGAGAAAACATTATTAATCGGATGTCGTCGGAATTAACTCGACGGTACTTAGTTTTATGATGCGATCAGTCTTAATCTTGCTTTAATGTCGATATAATTGTAATTGTAGATTCCTTGATTGAAACGAGAATCCCATACTCCTCCGATCATATAATTATAATCCCATAACCCACAAAAGGCAAAATTAAAACCTACTTAATAACAATTTTACATTTAAATGATTGTGATCTTCTGGACCAATTTTAGGAAGCCATCTTGCAAATTGAATGTCTGGCTTAGTATGTGGATATGATACCCATTGATATTTTGTGTCTGCATTCCTATATCTATTTTCATTATATCTGTCATGTTTTCATTCTTATCATCTAGTTATTCTTACTCTTTTGAGTGTCTGAGGATAACTTCTGTTACGCCTGACACTCATTTCTTACGTCTCGTCATACAGAAATCTAGATCCATGTCAATTCAGTATGTAGGTCACTAGTCAGAGGAAAACATCACAAAGACATTTTTCTTTGTGTTTATAACAAAGATGGCTCTGCTTATAATAAGCTGTGTGTTGTTCTAAATGACAAAAAGACAAAAACAATGTTGAAATTACTTTAGCTGTAAGTACTAGTGAAAATAAAAATGATGATGTGTTTATAAAAACTACATTAGCCGCTGCTAAACGGATCCAAAATAGTGATGTTTCAAATAAACTTGCTCTTGGAAAATGAGGCAACAAAGCATTAGCAAAACATCTACAATAAGAAATAGATGGAAGTATGTTCAAACCTACGCTTGTGTTTTAACTATTTGTTGAGTAGTTTCTTTGTTAAATATTTGCATTAAAACAAGATTCAATGGGAACCACAACGTATTTATTTGTAGACCAACAGAAAACAGCTGTTGATGTTTAAAAAAAAAATATACGTGAAGGTTAAAAATTACAATGACGGAATAATGTATTGATGATACAAAGTTTGATAGGAGACCTGTTTAAGTTTTTCGATACAAAATGCGTAGTTGTCTTCAGTTTTTTAAGGTCATACAAACGATTTATCTTTCGGAAATTACATTAGAGCCACCTCCCTCAACTTCTACGTCATTCAGTGCCTCCACATACACTATGTCGATCGATATATCGTGTATTGTACCCAAAAGAAGCAATTTCCTTACAGGAAATCTATTCCAGTTGATAATTACGTTTCAGAATAAATTAACTCTAGCCATTAGAATTCTTTGTTATAAAAAGTTAATCAGTCCTATAATGATTCCTTCTGTTTTAATAAAGAAACGCTATTTTATGTTAATATTCGGGAAATGTTCTTGATACTGACTTCTACGGCAAATCGTAGTTTTATGTGTTTCTTCTTTTCTATATTAGCTATCAAATGTTAATTAGTACCTAGTGTAGTGTAAGTTAATGGCTGGAGTAAAATTAGCTTTTTCTTTAGAAGGCTTTTTTAAATTGAATTGTTTGTTACCTTTCTCTTATCTCTTTGTAGAGCTACAGAATTTTCTTCATCTATCTATCTCCATATGTCCAATTAACAACCATATTTACAATCAAATCCTTTTCCGTATTTAATCGGTTTTCTACAAGGTGTTACAAAAAGGTATGCAATGAATGTTTTTTTATACACTGTCTGGCTAAGTACAAAAGAAAATAATATTATGATTGTCAATACAGTTTTTATTGCCGACAATGTCACGCAGTTGCAAGCAATCCAACCTTGTTGCTTTTCTTTTTACTTGTATTTCCTTTACGACTGTGTTATTGATATAGCATATACGTTATTTATTTTGTACAAAAATAGAATTTTACTAGTTGACGTTAAGTTGAAAACGTCATAAAAACCTCACATTTATTTGACTATAATATGCATAAAGTTCTTAATGTCATCGTTATTTTGAAAAAAATTGATAAAATATTACTCGTTTTTTAAAGTCGATTTGAAATTAAAGTCTACTTGACTGGTACTACAGTGAGCCACAAAAAAGTCAAGCTCTTAGAAAACCAGCCAAAGAAATAACCTTTCATAATACAGATGCGCACATACAATCAATGCAATATAAGCCAGTTATTAATCGACCCACTTTAAATACGACATACGCAAGTAAGATCACGTTACATAATCTATGTGAACGAAGCATATGCAATAACAAAAATCAGCTGTGCATTGTATAAACTAGTTCAGTCTTTACGCCATAGTAATTATATTGTGTGTAATTTGTATTAAGATGTGGGATCAAGTAAGCGGAGTTATTGCGTTTGATTAAGTTATTGAAGGTTAATAAATATTTACTAGTCAGACCGATAGAAAAAGACGTATACAAGTTCAACAACTAACTATGCATATGTCACTGAAAATTATATTTCTTAAGTCAGACATATTGAATCACTGCAGGTGCGCCTAATTGCTGTCATTTCATTCCTAGGTGTTGAAAATTACATTCAAGAAGTATCTGATCGTGGGACGAACCAATTGCTCAAATAAACTCTGTACTGTTACTGAGAACTTTTTACAAAATACCCAGCAACAGTTTGTTGTGCTTGCTTGCCATTGCAGTGCTGGCGACTTTGGTTTTTACGATGGCTAGATTAAAATAAGATTCAATAATATTGATCTGTGATACAGTAGATACTTCCTACTGATAACAGATCACAGTTTTCCACTAGCATCATGTGATATAATATATCCAAGAGATTCTCTATGTATGTTCGTCATACGATGTTTGTGGTGTATATATAAACATACTGAAATAGCCAATAAAATCAAAGTATCAATTTGTTAAGAAAAAGCAGATGATTGAATATTAATAGTCTATTATCTCAGTATCAATAGTAATAAGCATGATGAGGGTTGATAGTGTCATGCAATGTGGTTTTTGTAGTAAAGCCACTAAATATTATGACAGATTTTTGTTTCTTTTTTGTTAATACACTCGCGAGCAATGAAAAAGTTCCATTGACATAGCGCCAAATTACTCCTAAACGGGAAAGGCTAGCTTAATGACGCCGTCTGCAATATTGAAGTACATTTAACAGCGCATCAGAATATTACCAACTAAAAACTAGAATACTTTTTATCCCGATATTCTCACGGGGTCGAAACCTATGCGGGTGAAACCGCGGGGCGAAGCTAGAGAAATTATAAAACAGTGTTGTAGCTGTTAATAGAAAGCATAGCGTGATGGATATTTTTATCATAAGTGGCAATACTAGGACATCATATCTATACAGATCCATCTTCAACCGCAATGAAAAAATATTTTACACGCCATTAGAACTCGCTCCACAAAATCATAAAAATGAATACACTATAATTTAATCTACGAACGGATAAATAATAAAAACGCGAGTCGTGTGAATGCATTCGTGCGTCATCGCTGTCCTTGTAATAGGTAATAGGATTGATAGTGGATAACTCGTGCTGGTCGATGTAACTAACGTCAACTGTATTGAAATAATAGAAACAGTAAAGAATGTGATGGAAGAAGAAACTCTTACTTAAAATGATGAAGGTTTTGGAAAAACAAAGAATGATTTGGACCAGAAACTGTAAAAGGTTCTAAGTTTTGCATAAAACAAGCTAAAGTTGAACGAGACCAAGAACTTTAGTTGGGCAACGCTTAGGTGGTAATGTTTCTCCCAAAAAATAGGGAGATATAATCATATTCAATATACCTTATTTACAAAAGGTCATAAAATAAATTGCTTTTATAGAAATAATAAATTTATTACTACACTATCTGGAAAAATGTCTCTCTAATATCATTGTAGTAACGAATTCAGAACTTCAAAAAATCTTCCCAGTTCACGTAGATGTACTTACAGACGCCAGCACATCAAGCTACTACAATCTGTCAAATATCTTTAATAGATCTGGAATATATTCAACAGACAGCTGCGTTCCTATGTTTAAATCCCTTAACTTACTAACCTTTCCATCGCTCTATATTTTGGAAATGGGACTGTTTGTGAAAAGTAATCGAAATTTATTTTGTTCAAATATGGATCACTCAACAAGGCCAACATTAATAAGATCTCAATTTAAAAATCTTTTACATACAGGCAAAGTTAAAAAAGCACTGCTGAAAAAGAATACTATGCATATAATATAGGTACAATAAAATACCTGATGATATAAAAAATGCACACTATAAATATTTAAAAGGAAATTAAATAAATTGCTACTTGAAAAATGTTATTTACAATTGATGAATTTTTGAATGACAAATCAATATGATTATTTATATACAATGATTTTCTTAGCGATTTTAATTTTCAAATTTCTTTGCATTTTTAACTAATTATTAACTTATTATTGACATTGTATTATTGACTAATTATTAACTTATTATTGACATTGTAATATTGACTAATTATTAACTTATTATTGACATTGTTTACCACTGAATGAACTGACAAATTGAATGATTTATTTTTTATTGACTGTTTTAATAATTTGATACTCGTTAAATATTTGTTTTTTTAAGATTATTTCATAATTAATTCTACTATAAAAAATGTTTGCATGCCTCGCGGTAGAATGCACTGGATCCTTCTTTTACTTAACACCATACTTTTGTACCTACATTCATAGCAAATAAATTATTTCATTTCATTTCATAGATTTTCAACTTTATCGCTAGAGCATTAAGGTTCAAGGTTGATTGGGAAAATTTGACAGTTTCGGGTAGCTTGACCTGTTGGCGTCTGTACAACAAAACTTTAAATAAAAAATACAGAAGTTTCTGAACATTCAGCCAAGAGTAAGAAACTCATTATTATTTGTATCTTGTCTATGCCAATCGAGTTTTGATGTTATCTACAAAAATCGTTGATTGAATACAAAATACTATTATTTAAATTAGTTAGGTTCATATTATGCTAATACTTTATAAAATTACAAACATGGCGCTTTTTAGGGTTCCGTAGCCAAATGGCAACGGAACCCTTATGGATTCGTCATGTCTGTCTGTCTGTCTGTCTGTCTGTCTGTCCGTCCGTATGTCACAGCCGCTTTTTTCCGAAACTATAAGAGCTATACTGTTGAAACTTGGTAAGTAGATGTATTCTGTGAACCGCATTAAGATTTTCACACAAAAATAGAAAAAAAACAATAAATTTTGGGGGTCCCCATACTTAGAACTGAAACTCAAAATTTTTTTTTTCATCAAACCCATACGTGTGGGGTATCTATGGATAGGTCTTCAAAAATGATATTGAGGTTTCTAATATCATTTTTTTCTAAACTGAATAGTTTGCGCGAGAGACACTTCCAAAGTGGTAAAATGTGTGTCCCCCCCCTGTAACTTCTAAAATAAGAGAATGATAAAACTAAAAAAAATATATGATGTACACTACCATATAAACTTCCACCGGAAATTGGTTTGAACGAGATCTAGTGAGTAGTTTTTTTTTAATACGTCATAAATCGTAACGTAACGGAACCCTTCATGGGCGAGTCCGACTCGCACTTGGCCGGTTTTTTATATTTTGTACAGACACCAACAAACAAGCAAGCTATCAAGCTACCCGAAACTGTAAAATTTTCCAATGAACTTTGAACCTTAATGCTTTAGCGATAAAGTTGAAAATCTATTAAAGAAGTTTGACAGATTGTAGTAGCTTGATGTGCTAGCGTCTGTACCTATTCTGAAATACTAACCAATCGATTTCCTTCTAATCTGCATTCGCGATTTATTTGCCAAAAATGTAAACAAATAAGAGTTTATGGAAAAATAAATTTATTTCCTACACAATAAAGTTCAGTTTACGTTACAACTTCAAACATTTTTATAACTTTTTCAATAGTGCTAGTCACTTTGAAACCAGCTTAATTTTCATTAAAATAAAGTTAGTATTTGTTTAACTTGTAATAACATCAAGTTTGAACATTAATCCGGAATACAAAATAGTTTCTTAGAATATTTTACTAATTTAGTATTTAGCAAATGTTCATTAAGTACTTATCCAATTACTGCATGCATCGTTATAACCAATTAGAAATTGATATATTATAACCTTGTTTAAGTACATGAATGTCATCCTTATCTTATAAAACATGTTACGTAACTAATTATAAGCTAATTTTAGGTCGTTTACTTATTACATTTTTTCATTAACGAGTAATAACTCGTTACATAGTGTAGGGTGTAGTCTAAATATCTACTTAGTTGGAGTTTTTACTAGAACATTTGTCTCAGCATCCTTCACTGCCTGAAATCGACCTTACAAATATAATTAGCATTTATTCGGAAGGAAATATCATCAACACACACTACTGTTTTTTTAATGTCTCATTCAGATCCCACAGTGTAATTTACCTTTACCGGTAACTAATATCGTCAAAAGGATGTGTGGTAACCGCATCCTGACAGTTATGGCTTCAATGTCTTTACAAACTACCTTTTAACCACTGTATAAATAATTATATTGCAAATAAAACGTAACAATGCCATTCATTTTAAACATTGCATCTTGTTGTTAAACATTCGATCAATATTAAAAATATTTAAACTATGTTTTAAAATGTTTATTTCTTTTACTTGTTTGGTAGGTTGACATCTGATGCTTTAAGCTACCACTGACATCTTCTGATATATCTGAACCTTTAGTCATAAAAAGTTCTTCAATAAATCCTTCAGAATCAACTATGGAATCATTGACCACTAATCTATAGTCAATTCTTTTACTATCATCAATGGGAATATCGAATATCTTTAAAACCTTTGAGACATCCAACATTACTACCAGTACCAACTTAACAACTATCCACTAAATGACAATGTTACCAACCAAAATAGTCACAATCGCATTTAATTTAAATTGTACATCACCATCAACATCAATCAGCGAATGTTCTGTAAACCAAAAGACAAGCTCATGCAATTAAATTGGACAAATCAATTGTCAATTGGACATGTTTTAAATTGAACTTATCTCTTTTTGAGTATGTTCATTTGTTTTTGCTGCGGTAATTTGCTGAGTAACTGCGTAACACTTTTGGAATGTTCTTTTATTGCACTTGTCATCTCGTTCTACCGTTTTGAATTTTGAATATCAATTGTACTGTTTAAATCTTAATGTTTTAATTTTGATTCTAATGATAATTCTGATTTTAATTTTTGATTCTAATTTCGATTATTATTTTGTGTCTTACTTAATGTTTTGTTTTTTGTTTCTAATTAATTTTTCTATCTTCACTACGAGAAAAAAATCTTGTTAAAACGTAATATTTAAGAAGCTATTTTTTTATGTAAGTGCTGTGTACGCCTGTAAATGACTAATTCACCATAACTCAATGCTTATGTTATTTTTTATCATGTTAAGGTTTCTAGTGAATAGGTCGTTGGTGTACCTAACAAATAAAATAAAATAATACACTGTCAGTAGCAATGGCTTTCATTTTGACAGTTCAACAACATTCATTGCGTTATTTACATTTTTGAGCAGAGAATTTTTTCGAACATATGAAGCAATGCATTAGCAATATCCTTCAAAATGATTCAGATTGTGATTGATGGTGTGTTACGTAATTAGGGTGTATGGTCTGAAGTGTATGCAGGAAATTGATTGAAAAGTTGACATTGTTTCAAGAAGTTTTGGAACAATTTACACTTTAACAGTAATTATGCAGAGTTCAAAGTCCCTTGGCTCGATAAAGCCATTATCATCACTGAGTGCGTGTTATTATCACTTAATTAATTAAAAACTGAACTGCATTCTAAAGATTTGAGAATATTATTTGTAAAATTAATAGGTTACTAACAGTAATATAGTGATATAAATTAATGTTTAAGCCATTTAAGTAATTAGTGAGCCTGATATTAAAATTGCCTCATCATTAATTTGTCTGTGACCTTTAGGTATAAGTCTGAAAGTCCGTTTTGAATTTGCATAACTATAATTATCTTTAAAGAAATCTATGCAACGTTTTTGCCTACCCTGCGTGCATAGGAAACGAGTATAAAACAGCTTGATCGCCGAAAAAGTATAACTCGATAATCCGATCCAGCCTGTCCCTTGCTGCCGTCCCCCGTCCCCGACGCCCTAAACGAAGGGGGTCACCCCGCAGGGGGTGCCCTTAGCGTGTAATCCCTTAGTTTTTAAGTTTTAAGCCCAGACTGGAGACCTTAATTCATTGAGGCAGCCACAGGCAAATCCGGTTAAGCAGGACAACCTCCTAGGTTGACCTGTGAGATGCCATATACAATATAAAAAAAAGAAGTCTAACTTTTTTATAAGTTATTCATATGAGAGGCGTATGCATCGCGATTGTTAAACTCCTGTCCTATAGGATATCAGGACAGGTGGCATAAGATCACAAGTTTGTTTATTTTAAATGACAAAAAAGAGACTAAGATAATATTTTTTTGTTGTGAATTGCAGCATGGCTTGCCACATGTTGTGATGTTTGTGGTCGACAAGATCAATATATAAAGATATAAAGAGTAGTTATTTTAATTTTAAAATCATTAGTTTTTATTTTAAAATCAGCATTTTTATTTTAAAATCACAATTGAAAGGTTTTTGATATATTTACATTATATAAGCTAACATTTAAAATAATAATAAATATGTATATGTGAAAAAACAAGCAAAAGAATCATAGGGCATCAAAAAATTTTTGTTATTGAATTCAATTTAAAAAATAAAATTACTAGTTTTTTATTTCAAATCCACATTTGAAAGGTTTAAAATAAATATTGATGACTAAAAACCACAACACACAGCATTATAATATTTAAGCAATAAGTTAGTTACGTGACATGAAAACCCCATTCACGTTTAATGAACCCGGAAATCGGAGCATTAATACACATGTCAACAGTCCTTTACGAACTAATAAAACTTTTCTCGTTATTTTTATACCTATTAGACTAGCTATGATATATGATGCAAACATATCATATAAAAAGATATCATAGATTCAAGACCTTGTTGCTTGTGGCTTTATTTCCAAACAACGTAGTAAGTGCCGAAAAATTTTGACATCACTTAAGTATTTTTTGTCACAATAAATAATAGTGTTTGCTCAAGAACAAAAAGCAAGCAATTATGTAATTTGCCGGGAACATTCCAAAATGTAATGAAGTGGCCTTGGCTTAGCTTTTGAAGATGGCGACTGAGTAACGAAATCATTATAATAATATTTAAATGAGGGTAGAAAAATACGAAACCACTTTCTTTTTGGATATTTCGTCTTCATATACAGAATCTAAATATCAAAAGAAACTCTAAAACAACTTAGAGGGGACATATTTATTGGATTATCACAAATACAAAAAAAAAACTTTTTTTGCATACTTAATTCCTACTTTTTTGTTAAAGCACTGTATTCGAAATTCTTTCAGTGATCGAATTATACTAAAAGTTGTGAGTGAGCCATTTTATTAAATTATCTTTGGCTTTTTATTTACTTTAATGCCTGATAATAAATCATATTTCTTATATGAGTTATAGCCATAATACCTGCAAAGCAAAAGCAAAAACATTTATCAAATATTTTAATTACATTAGAAAGGCTTTAATTATTTTAATTATGTACATTGAAAATTCTTTCAATAATTTATAATTACTCACGAGAATATTATAATTAAATTATATGTAAAACCATTTGATTGGCTAAACTTTCTTTAACACTCCATGATTAAATTCGTATTATTTCGTCCAAGTTACAAAATGCAATGTAGATACAGGCATTATTTTAGTTACAAAATATAGGTTGCACTTAGCTACAATACAGATAAATCTATCATCGATATTTCTCATTGGACTATACAAACAAAACCAAACCAACAATTACAATTACTCATCTCAAACCAATTAATTGTCAATCGATAAGCGACAAATGCATGTACACAGTTCTGTTTCGTAAGACACTTCCTTCTTCGCGACTTGAATCTAACAGAGAGGACCTTGTCTGTGGCATTGGATTCTCACAAGTTATAACAGTGTACATAGCAAACAAACAAAGAAACCTTCAAAGTATTTGCAGTCGGATATCTGCCAAATGTATGCGGAAAATTGGTGATGTTTTGTAACGGTTACATTTTGTTTATGTGCACGTAAAGTACGTATCTTTGTTTAAAAGATAACTGTTCAGCGTGAGATCTCGGGAGGTTTACACAAAACTGTTCCTACTGCAATATAAAATACAGTACGACCACATATTCCCAGTAGTTCAACTATTATGACATTGATAGTTTTGAACTTGACTTTGTCACAATGATAAACTGCCAGGAATTATGCCTAGAAACTAATCGCGTAACACACTGACAATCTGAATCATTTTGAAGGATGCTCCATATTTTCGAAAAGCTTGTCTGCTCAACAACGTAAATAACACAATGAATGTTGTTGAACTGTCAAAAGCCATACCTACTGTTAGTGTGTTATGCAATTTACCCGCAGTATTGCTAAAATTATCCCTGAAACTTCTATTGTTGTTGAAATTAAACCTAATGTTGTAATGGCAACATAACATTTTCCGCCAAAATATGGCAACTGGTAAGCTCCATTATTATAACCTACCTAAAATTCCTACATCTCTTCATAATTTATTTATTTATTTAGGTACAGACGCCAGCAGCTCAAGCTACCCGAAACTGTCAAATTATCCCAATCAATCTTGAACCTTAATGCTTTAACGATAAAGTTGAAAATCTATTAAAGATATTTGACATATTGTAGTAGCTTGATGTCCTGGCGTCTGTACCTACTCTAAACATACAAATATCCAAAAATCAAAATCAAAAGTCATTTATTCAAATTAGGCTGAGAATCAGCACTTTTCGAACGTCAAAATTACAAAAGACAGTCCCCCAAAAACGCCCGCCCTTTACCACACCACATCCGTACAGGCTAGACCCAATGCGATTTTGTAACACGCTTACAATTAACATACACGGTTCAAGTTAGTTGTTTTTAGCATAGAAAATCCTATAATAAATAGACTGGCTTATAATAACATTAATGATTTAATTCAACCAACTGGAAATTCGCTAAAATAAAACGAACTACATAAAAACCTTGGCAATAAACCCAGGTTGAAGGTATGTCAAGTCATAGTCGAAAGTATTCGCCTTGACGTTAAATAGTTGTTACAGATGAATGGCAAGGATATTATTATCTGAAGGTTTTATGTATTGTACAGGTAACTTTGGACGGTTTTATTTGGTATTCGTGTGTTGAACTTGAAAATTGAAACCACTGGTTTCGTGACTATTCATCAATGGATTCGTGTAAGTTGAAAATAAAAGTATTTCTGGGATTTTCTGAAGTCTTTACCAATTTATCTGTTGCTAAAAAAAACCTAATTTGACGAAGTTAATAAGTTTAAGTTTAATATTACTTAGACAAAATTGATTTGCAAAAAGTTAGGTTCGTAAAAACTTTAAAAATCATCTTCTAACACTCGATAATTAAATCTGAACCAACTCTCTTCGTAACAAAATATTTTAAGTTTGACCTCACCTAATTTACCAGGAAGAATAATACAGTTATCATCTTTTACACACAAACACAATTCTATAAACACATGTCGCAATAACATCGCGGAAATGAACGAGACACTAAAATAAAATATGATAGTACTTACAATTTCATAACAATTGATAAAATATATATATATATATATGTAGCAGTACTGTTATCACTTCCCTCGCTGTTCCATTCGATAGGAAAAAACACATGACATCCATTATGATACTAAGTAATATTAAAAACCGGTCAAGTGCAAGTCGTACAAAGTTGTAGGTATGTAAATAGCTAAATACCTACATAGTTTATCACGGGAAAAACCATTTTTTTTTAATGTCATCATCTGCCTAGCCTTTTCCCAACTATGTTGGGGTCGGCTTCCAGTCTAACCGGATGCAGTTGAATACCAGTATTTTACATGGAGCGACTGCCTATCTGATCTATTTTTTTTTAATGTAACTACAAAAATTTTTAAAGGGTTATGATGACAGACGGACAACGAAGTGATCTTATAAGGGTTCCGTTTTTCCGCAAAAACGATTGAACGGATTTGGATGAAATTTGGTTCACAGTTAGTTTATAACCAGGATTAACATTAACACGTACCTAGGATATTTTTTATCCCGGATCGAATCGAAACTTATGCGGGTGTAACTGCGGAGCGCTGCTAGTTATTCATAAAATTGTTACTAAAAGGATAAAAGTGTGTCAGCGTTGCTCCACGTATTTGCGTCATTGGTTCGTATTAACGTTTAAACGAGTTTCTGCTGAGGTGTTTCATTAAGTTTTGCGTCATAGATAGCCTAGATGTTGTAGGAGACTAGTTTTAATTGCTGTATTAGAAGAGAGTAGAAAAGAAAACGGGTTTATCTCCCTTCTTTTGTGCCCTCAACTTTCTTCTTCTTCGGATTATGTTTAAAGTTTTAATTGGGTTAGAAAGTCTTATCAATTTAACCTCGTGTCAACTTATAAGATTGTTTGTTGTTGATTTTATCAACCAATCCGCACCTTAATTGCATATCAATATCAATAATAATCTGAATAATTTTGAAGGATATTGCTAATCCATTGCTTCTTATGTTCGAAAAATTTGTGTGAGAATTATGCATTGGAGTTAGTGCATGATCAGATTCTATGAAACAGTCAAAGTATCTTGTTATCTGCCCTATCCTTGCAACTGTTTTCTATTATCAACAAGAAGAATTTTGTTCTGAGAAAACTTTAACTATTTGTAATTATGAATTCGAGTAGGTCTCCACAAGGCATGGGGTAGCTATTATTAACCACAAAAAATAACTCCAAAATGGGCATAATAACAAATATTTATGAGCCACGTATATTAAATTAATAAGCAAGAAAATTAACATACCACACTATAAAGTGACAAAGAAATGGAGAGAAATTCCTCACAACTGACTCATGCACATATCCTACAAGACAGTAACATTTGTTTATATGAACTTGTTGCAATCCTGCGCATCTCACAGAACGTCATATGAGATTGTAACAATGATTGTCGTGTCTTCTCATTTTGCTTACCTGTTGTTTTTTTCCTACGTTTTTATGACTAAAGATTGGTTTACCACTTTACCTTCTATAGTGGTTCAGGTAATTTGTTTCAGAACACCACCTGGACAAGGAGCATTTGTATAGGAGGGTACTTGAAGGCTCCTGTGGTGTACTTTTAAGTGTTCCTTGTTACTTTCTTTCATAATACATACATAGTGTGGCAGGGACATCGACGCGCAACATGTAACTAGTAATTCATGCATTGATATTTTTCGTAGATTAGAATTACTGTTATAGAATTGCTGTTCCATTCATTTTGATCGCGTAGGTAGGAAACAGCAGGTTTTTTTTTAAATAACCGCCTAGCCTAACTGCCTAACTGTATAGCCTTAAAAGCTGACCTTTTTTCCGTTATTACGATTATTTAAATTAGATAAAAGGCCAATGAATACTCGCTGGCCAGTTTGAAAAATACAGAGATAAAAACAGAAGCACCACGAACTGCTAACTGCTTTTGTGTCTCATCTCTTATTTATACGTTTGTTAACTATCTGAATGCACAGTACCTGCTTACCCACCTATATTATAAATGAAACCTTGACTTATTCAGAGATATCAAGAGCTTTGCAGCTTCGTACAAATTAGACATTCCAAATGGCTATTTGCTAGATTACAAGATCTTTTATGGACGTTCAAAATATTAAAGAGGAGATGGTTAGTACTCCCAAAAATGCGATTAACCCAATAGCTAGTCTCGTAGTCCGGGAGCTACGTAACATTTAAAATACGTTATTATAGGTAAACTCGCGTGATGACACAGTCATCCGGAGTGACTCACGCGTCGGGCGTTTGTTCCCGAAATAGTACGTCTGTCTGTGCGTTGCTATATACAGAACTGGGGTTTATTACGATTTTATGACTAATTAGCTTCTTTTTGTGATGCTCACCACGTGCTTGTGATTTATTGATTAGTTTTCTGTGATGTTTTAAGAATGAATTGTTCTTTAGATGAAAAAATCGGGAGTTTATAATGGAATCTAAAATACGGCGCACATATGGACATACTGACCTATTTCAGACAAAAATACTTTATAGAAACAAGGCAAGGCAGGTTTAGAACATGTATCTAAATGTAAAATGGCAAATATCAACAAGAATTCAGAAATGAATTACAACTTACAAACAACATAATTATTCTCACAGCAAAAATAAAATTAATTCATCAGTGAACAAACTGGATATTCCAGTTTCACAGTCATAAGTTTTCCAAAGTGCCTATGTAAAACGGATCTGATAAAAGAAACCGGCTTCCGTGTCATTGGGGGAATTACAATTGTTTATTTAATATGAGTGACGATATTATATCAAAAACTGCAATTACGTAAAGTAATTAATGATTTATACTGAATTGTTTGCTAATTCAACTCAATTAATCCGTGAAATATGGTCATGCTCTATTTCTTGGAATGAACAAAGACTTACTTACATACGAGTACCTACTTTCATAATAATAAATCCCTGGCAAGGAATATTAATTACCCTTTATATGTATAACATGCGCAAACACACACCCCCTGCACAATCGGACACCCCACTCCCACACACACACACACCCTCGCAGACACACATATACACCACACGCACAAATCATACACAATCCTTCCATACAAACACACAATCTCACATAAAAATACATAGTGGAAATGTTGTTGCTTTAATTTTAAGTTCTAAGTTTTTAATATTTTGTTTAGTTTTAATTTTTAGTCTTTTAGTTTTACTTTTGTCTCGACTGTTCGGAGGTGGGCGTTAATGACTGCGACACAGTATTATACTAATGCAGTTGTTATCGAACACAGAGTTTCTGTAAACTGAGTTTGGGTTTCAATAAATTATTATTATTATATAATAGTCTACTGGCTTTTGTTGAGCAAATAAGGTAAGCTGAGCAAAAAAAAATCTTCTGTTTTATAGAAAAGTGAATACCTACGCGGTCAAAACGTATGGAACAGCAATTTTTTTTTTTAATAACCGACGAAAAATTTCGACGCTATGGGGTCTAAACTCATGTGCTGAATCCATGGTTACAGTTTGCGCGTCGATGTCCCTGCCACCCTGTATAATTATTTAGTTCAAGTAAGTAGAAGTTTACGGGCGTATGTACTCGTAATAATAGGTATATTGCACAAGTACACATAATCGTCACACTTGAACTTACTACTGATACTGTCACCTTCACCCCTTAAAACGGACCTAAAGATAAGAAATTCAATTAAGGTGGATGCTCCAAGGTAACGAAAATGTATTTACAGAATTGTAATAATTAGAATCAGTAATACAACTTGTTAAGTTAGCATAATCCTAAAATGTCAAGATTTCATGAAATAGTCATTCAGTAGGATCACTTGATCTTAGAGAGTTGTGTTGATGACTTTAATGATCATAATTCTGTAAATACATATTTGTTACGGCCGCGAATCATATTTTAATCAACGTACAACTTAGTACTGACCATCAAATTGCAAAAAACGTAAGAAAATTTGAATTTCGCGGGCTACCTTGGAGCATCCACCTTGATGGTTAGAAGGCTACCGAGATGATGACTAATAGAGAAATAACCAAATAAATTGGTATAGAGGCAGAAGAATGATGATGGTGATGATGAAGGCTAATCACTTTTAAACACAGACACAATCGATAAAACCTGCCATCATCATCATTTCTGCCCGGAGTCACCCACTGCTGGATATATGCGCTTCCCCTTTCTTCTGCCATACTTCCCGGTTTCTTGCGTTCCTCATCTAACTGTTTCCCGCGACTTCGATACCTAGTACAGACGCTAGCAGGTCAAGCTACCCGAAACTGTCAAATTTTCCCAATCAACTTTAAACCTAATGCTTTAGCGATAAAGTTCGAGACAGATTGTAGTAGCTTGATGTGCTGGCGTCTGTACAAGGTGTCAGGGACATCGATGTGCGAATCATGAAGAAATTTTTCGTCAGTTAAAAATCTACTGTTTCATAGAAAAGTGCAATACCTACGCGATCAAAATGTATGGACAGCAATTTGGTTTTTTAGCTTGATATGCTGACGTCTGTACATTAAAAATCGTATCAGAAAAATTACCTTTACAAAGGACATAATTAATAATGTCAGTAATAAGAACACCCCATTAGAACATTTTATTCTTCCACATTACCATAAAAATAGACAAGCTATGAAATACTGACGCAAATGCACGTCAATGCCCATAAACATTGCATAACGTGCAAGAGGGAAGTTGAGTGCATTGCCAATCTATTGAGCGTTACACAGACACGCAATAGATTCATGCAAACCTCGTGCAAATCTCTACAATTTTCTTTCACCTTATCGTCAACAATGGATTATTTTCGTCATATGTATCATTGTCAATACGTACGTTTCGCGTTGTTCGACGTAAATGACCTTCCTTAAGGACATCAGCGATATAGTAAATGTGCCAATATGTCCTTGTTTAGGGACATTTCCATCCGTCACTCTTTCTTCAAACAAAATGTTTTCCTTTAACTTTTTTTTAAACTTATTTCTCCTTTTTTATTTTTGTTTTTTTTTTGTTTCTTCCTTTTTTCGTCTTCTTCAATAGTCAAATTCAGCAAAGTATTGCTCCTTGCTTGCCCGTTTGACTATTTCAGGGTCATTTTAAAAGAGGTCTACCTACCTTGCTTGATCTCTTACTTAGCACTGGGGCCTTACCACGAGCTCTTAACGCGATTCAATTTACGCTCAGGGATCGAGATGGCGCTAGACGACTTGTATAGCTCTGTCTCTTTCCAACAGCCTAAACTGGATCGCGTTAAGAGCTCGTGGTAAGGCCCCAGTTCATGTTCAACCCACAGATGGCTATATACTTACTAGCTACTGTATACCATTTTCAAGGATGACTGGTAGTCCATTCCTAACCTACAGCTCTTTATAATAAGTAGTAGGTACAGTTCCCACGATAAGGACTTAAGAGTATAACTAACTTTATCTAAGGTAATATAAAATATTTGTTCTTGTTATCATACTCTACGAGTACATTGTCTGCTGCGTCTAACAGACATATTGTTATCTTATTAACCTACTTTAGCAAGACGGATTATGTGTTTGATAAAGAAAAAGGGCGGATAGCTTGTGAACTTGCTGCGATGATTGTAATTGCGATTTGATCATGTTGATATATTTTATTGATAAGTAGTCTTCTTTTGTTTTCTTATCAAATGTCGTACGATTTTTGTGAAACAAAAGATCAATATCAAAACATTACTAAATGTTCATTTCTTCAATATCGAAATCATTTGAAAATGATGGTATTTCCAATTTCAATTATCTTATACTTGAGTCTAATACTAGCTGCGCCCCGCGATTTCACCAGCATAAGTCCCGATCCCGTGGGAATATCGGGATTTAAAGTATCCTATGTCCTAATCCATGTCATGGTCTACTCATGTGCTAAATTTCATCTAAATCCGTTCAGCTGTTTCGGCGTGATAGCTTATCAAACAAACATACAAAAAACCAATTTTTTTCTGTTCATAATATTAGTTTCGATTTATTAATGTTTAGCTAAAACTGGTGTCACTATCATGTCAATAGTGTAATAATTGTCACTCAACCTCACTGAGTTCAATTCCCTTTGCTAGGCTTCATATTAGCCAAGTAATTAGGCAATATGTTATAATACAATGTTGCCATGCGCATTGGAACTCTCTCTTAAACTTTTGCGAAATATTTAAATGCCATGTTTTCGACGCAATCACAGGCGTCCTCTTTATTGGTGATGTAGTAAACTGTTAAACTGATTTGTTTAGCACTTGGATATAAAATAATACCAAGTATGATAGAACGAAGTTTTGCTTACTTGGTATTGCTAGGTAACGCAGAAGTACAAGAGTAAGCTAGCGACACGACAGTTTTTACAACTTGACAAAAAATGATAAGTAAGTTTAATATATAATATAATATCCTAAGTAAGTTTAATATTAATGTATATGTCGCAGCCAACTGGTTTAATTAGCCGTTTAGTTAACCGCCTAGACTTTTAACTAAATAGGGCCGTTCAACTAACGGTATGAACGATTTTCAATAAGTTATAGTTTAGTTTGGAACTGTAACCAATCACGTGTGAGGCCGAATGGGTCGCAGTAACTAAGCCAGGGCACCACGACCAAATAGGTTAGGTTAAAACTGTGATCAACCGCGTGCGGGCCGAGAGAGCGAAGCGAGGCGATCACTACTTCCAAAGGCCAGGCGGTTGACTAAACGGCTTGGCTGTGACATATACAATACACATAAACTATCTGGAATAAATTCTCTAAGTAACTGATTGTGAAAAGCGCATTAAAATCTGTTGCGTAGTTTAGGAGAACAATGCGGTTACACAGACAGAAATGAAAAGCGGTTTTAATTTATAATATGTACAGGTGTAGATTATGAATGGCTTACCAAGGGTATCGGGTAGTAATCCAATGCGCCGGAGGTGATAAAAGATCTAGGCTAGATTTCAAAACTATGTTGATAGATAGTCACTGCTCTTAAGGCTAACCACCTTATATCGTGAGAATTTCATCAAAATTTTGTAACTAAGAAATTATTTAAAAAAATACCTCCAGTTATTATTGGTCGGATACAAAAAAAAAATGGAAAAAATGTAGTTTTTTTTTTCCAGAAATTGATTATTTTTGTAATAATTCAGGATTACTTTTTAAAGTTATGTACCTATTATATTTATAAATAATACTGCATAGTTTACATGGTTAATCTTATCACAAGCCTCTGATATCTGATAGCCTAAAATATCAGAGTGGAAACAGAATAATGCTATTTACATATTGACATACATCTTACTGATAACGATATAGATGTAGGGGTTAACGACTTTTATCGATAAGTGACGCTGTATTATCATGTACTTGCACTTAGAGATCCTTGTGCGAAGGTAAATAAGTTGGTGTGAATGTACTTAATAAAAAACAATATGTTAAATTTTTATCAAACAATTTTTGTAGTACAAACTTCTTTAGCGGCGTTGTGCACTTTTTTTTTGTGATGGGTAAAAAATGTTAAACTCGCGTCAGGACACGTCACCTGATCGAAAATTCGTAAGACGGAGGTAGAGTTTTTTGTGATGGGTAAAAAATGTTAAACTCGCGTCAGGCCACGTGACCTGATCAAAAATTCGTAAGAGGGAGCTCACGTCAGGACACGTGACCTGATCGAAAATTCGTAAGACGGTAGGAGAGTACACTGCATTCCAAAATATCAAAAATGCACAACGTTAATATTCAAGTTTTCACTTCTGCCGGCACTCCCGGAGTGCAACCCGTTTTTTTTTTTTCATTGTCATTGTCTTTGGCAGCTGAATTCCTCCCGTTGCGGCCACTGGTGAGTATAGGCTTCATCCCTTTTATCCCATGCTTCCCTGGTCTGTGCGAGACTCATCCAGGTCTTCCCCGCAAATATGCATGCTTAGAAAACCAAGATATTTGAGGTCCAGTACCATTAAACCTTCATATCGTATTCTCTTTTTCTAATCGATTTAAAATAATCGTAGATTTTATGTAATCCTTTATCTTCCCAAAAGTGTAAGCAGAAATTAAACAAACAATTAATTTATCTGCTCAAATAGTTGTAACTATTGTTAACTACTGTTTGTTTAATTTTGGAGTATTTAGGACTAATTAAAAATAATGATTATAGTAAGTTACTACACACTATAATCATTATTTTGCTACCGTACAAAATATGTATGCCGCAACAATGCTGATAAAGAATCATAATATTTACTAAAATTAAATCTAAAACAGTTGTTTACTCTCATTTATTATTTTAATGCTTTAAGGTCATTCAACTCACCGTCTGATGTTCTTCGTTGATAGGAAATGTTTCCTTGATTTTGATTGCCAGCGTAAAAAAATATTTACAACGTGTGCATTACCGTGATTGTTTTATTTAAGAACTCAGACATCAAAATGTACTTTGTGTAGAACATAGTTTTATAATTTAAATTAATTAAATATTGTCTCTTGTTTTGTTTACTGTGTAAATAAATAGATATAATACAGTGAATTAAAAAATATAAAATCATACTAACGAAAGGAACATCTAATGATTTTGATTTTTCCGCCAGTAAAAATAAATTGAAAAGTAAAAGAAAAAATAGGGAATGCCAAAAAATATAATCAATTACTGAACAGCATCCCAATTGCGTAACACACAATCGATCAAAATTTGAATAATTTTGAAGGATATTGCTAATCTATTGCTTCAGTTCGAAAAATATGTCTGCTCGACAACGAAAATAACGCAATGAATGTTGTTGAACTATCAAAATGAAAGCAATTCCTACAGTTAGTGTGTTACGCAATTATCCCGCAGACTGGTTGACTTATTAATGAACGCAGAAATTATTGTTTTTCACAAAATTAATTAAAGAAAAAACAACAATTGAAAACTACTACGCATTAAATTACTCGAATGCAGAATTTATAAACAAAGCCGCATTGATATCATAATCGTATCTAATCGATTTAGAACCGATTGAGAATGCAATAAAAGGCTTTGGCTTGCTTCAATAATTTTCCGTGGGAGTTGCGTCATTGGTAAGGTTTGTTATTTTGTAAATCCACCATTTCATTCCGTATGTCCTTTTCTTCCAAACCTCTCTGTTAGCCGTCATATCAGTACTCACACCCTTTCTAGCCGTAGGTATTACATTGTTCACACAGTCCACCCATCGTATCTTGGATCTTTCCCGTAATCAAAATCAAAAGTAATTTGTTCAAATTAGGCTGAAAATCAGCTCTTTTCAAACGTCAAAATTAAAAAAGACAGTCCCCCAAAAACACCCGCCCTTCACCACTTCTTAATGCTTTTGCTGGGAAGAAGATCTGGCGCAACAAACTCCCCAGCAGCACAGCTGTCTGCCTGTCTGTCTTAGAGCCAAAAAATTATAATATTTAATTATCTTAATTTTAAATATCCAACAATTTAAAAAAAGTTATGCGGATATATAGACATTAGAGGAAATGTTTCTTAAAGTGGGAAAACTATTATAAGGATCTACAAACCAACGAGCTAATTTTATAGAATAACCATTTCCATCAAAAACGTGAATCGTAAATATTTACAATATCAATTACAGCTTCCAATCGGTTCAAGGTGACAAAAGCCATTGAAAGTCGCCACTAAAAAAAAACTGATCTTTCGAGATCCTGAGTCAATGGACTCTAGTGACGTCAATAAGGTAATAACGGTTTTTTTCTTCTCTTTTTCTCACGAACCTTTTTTGGCAGCCTCTTTTATTTATTGGGTCAAGACTTGTGGCTTTTTAAATTACTTATTGCGACAATTTTCATAACGTAACATAGTCATTCTATAATGTTCCCAGGGCTGGGACACAGGCCTCCTCTCTTCGGGAGGGAGCGGGCTAATAATCTACAACGCGGGCCCCGTGCGGGTTGGTAGATGTCACATGTCTTCGAAGTTTCTTGTCATGCAAAGGATTAATTAATGATTAACCGAGGAACAAACTCGTTAATATATTAATAGAATAAATTAGACTAATTGTACCGCATTGCTGTGGATTATAAAGGCATTCCTTAGCTGATAACGAAAACTATACTTAGCTTAACGTAATATTAAGACAGAGAATGCCTGATAACACTAATCTTGTCAATTTGAATACTGAATTCAGTATAATCATACTCTGCACAAGTAAACACTTCGCACCATATTTACTAACTCTCATCGAAATTGTTGAATGAAGATCTCAGGAAGCGCCGTACTATTGTTTCGAGCTTCCTGAACCAACCACGTGGTATCAACAGCCAAAATAAACTAAACTAAGACGGAAGCAAAAAACGTTAACAAAGTCGCTTGAGATAGTTTTACAATCGATTGTCAGTTCTTTGCGATTGTGACAATTGGTTGGACGTTTAGATTAGAGTTTGCGTGACAAGAATAATATTCTAAATTTATTTTTCGGTAACTTATAGAATACATGTTAAAATTGTTGTGTATTTCTTGTACCTAAAAATAATTATTATGACATTCTAAATCATATTTTTCTATACTGCAAAAAAAAATTAAGCATTCCGGTTACCCCTGTTTTACAAACTGCGGTTGTTCCCGTTCGAAGGTGAAGTGGGTTAAGTCTTAATTGTGAATAAAATGCGCCGACACGTTTACCACACGACATGTTCAGACGAAGAAGAAGATGATTGTTTTTACGATGTCAGAAACTATAGACGACTACGGCGGGAATCCAAAATTGTTGTGCTTAGCCGTTCGGTAAGTCTTATTTTTAAAACTTTGGTAATAAAGTGCACTCGAGTAAGAATAAATAAGTTAATGATATCCACAAATACATTTAGGAATATTATGAATTTTATAATTCTGTTTTTTGTGTGCATCGGCTGTTTTGCATAGTAAAAATATTATTCTAAAATTGGCTATTTATTTCCTTTATCTCATCTAAAAATTAATGGATACAGTTTTATACCTACCTTATATCATGAGCAATGAAATGCTAATTATTTATTTATAAAACGTGACATCGTAATATAAAAGAAAATAGTTCTTTAGACCAAATTAATGTGGTCCGTTCGTGTTTGTTATTTTAATTGGGCATACCTAAATAAACGGTACACAAATAAACGGTTATAAAATCCAATCATAGATGGCTAGAGAAAAACAAGCCAAACAAAAAAGCAAATGAATAGATATCAATAATATTGATATTAATCTTCGACACAAAATGAATGACAGACTTTCGGTAAACAAGAATGATCTCATGTAAAAAAAAATATATCAAGAAACCCACTCGACGTTAAAAAGTGTAATAAATACTGAACTTGACGTGTTAGTTAATAGAAAATTAATATTATGCTTGAAGAAAAGAAGGTCAAATAATATGGAATGGATAGTTGACATGTCCAAAGATGACCACAGCACTGAACTGGAACAATTCTTCGGGCAGCCATAAATTTTCTGTACCTCATTTTCCGTGAAAATTGTAGAGGTAATGTGAGTGACAGCTGTCAGTGTCACAGAATCTGACAAAAAAAATTACTGATGATAAGATATTAATGTTAGCTGTCAGATTTTTTACCACGGAATGATTCGGTTATCTATCTGTTGTAATAACGGCCAAATTGATGGACCCATCTGAAGAGTTAGTTTTGAAATAATTGAAGTAATCCTTCATTTTATTGGTAAAGCTACCAATCACCATTCATCCAATTTACCAAAGGGACACTTTAGAGAATTAAACTCAATATTTCAGACTTTATCTTCATCAGAATTTATAATGGAAAAACTTTTATTCAAATTGTTTGGCCAACATTTTGAGCCATGAACCCATAACTCGTTTTCAGTGTAACATAATCAAAATAAAACATTTAGGCATATCTATTTCCTTTGTGTCACTAAGGGCCTTTTATTTTCTGTTTGCTTTGTAATTAACCTGTTTTTACTAGTTTAAGTGTTTTTTAATCATAGTTATAAAAAACAGTAGTAAGCGATTTTATAATCGCGTAAAAAACAGTTGTACCTAAGTGTTTTTAATCATATAAAAACAGTTTAGTTAATTAACAGTCAAATTAATTATAATAATAACAACTATTTTTTAATAAGTGTCAACATTTCAAAATTATTCCTGGAATAAAGTTACCAGATGATTGAAAAATCAGCCCTTATTACAGAGCTCAATTTTTTTCATTCTTAAAATTTATGCGTAAACTATCGTATTTTATCTAATCATATTTTATATATGCATCGCTGTTTTGAACCTTATTTGTTGCCGCGATGCGCTATTGTCAATTATCAAAAAAAAAAAAACCTTAATACAGGCGTAATGTTTTGTTATGTTAAAAATCTAAGTCCAAGATCATTAAAAAAAAATCTAGCTATCTACCTCTGTCCACCAAAACATGTTCCACTTAATTTCGTGTGCCAGACCGGACAGCGAGGCGGTCACAACCCAACTTTTAAAGTGAATGTACACCGTTGACCTTGCGTCTGATACGGCAACCGGCTGGTTACGATATTGTTGTCTTGTTTTGTAACGTCACTGTACATGACGTGAAATTTTATGAATCTCTTACATTGAAGAAGGCAGTCGTAAAATTGGCGTAACATTGTATTGGGAACAGTCTTGCCAAGGTATCGTACTATTACAGGGAATCTGCTCCGAAAGCGTACGTAAGCGTAAGCGCGTAAGCGATTTAGTTTTGTTACCTACTTCTTTTTTATTTTTATATGTATAATTAGTTTTTTTTTATTGTGTTTAGTTTAGTTTTATAATCTTCTTGTACGAGTCGCAATAAATACTTTTTCTTTCTTTCTTTCTTTCCTTAAAGCACGAAGTTCGTAGTTACGGCCGAAGTTACGTTTCCTACTTCGTGACACTTATGGACAAAAGATTAGTTCGGTTTGATAGTTGTTTCTACGCATGGCATGATGTGTTTTTACTCGTCCGATAAATTTAATCTAACACTTGTTTCACGGATCCACTACTTTCGAACGGGCCCATCGATGACGAACTTCGAGAGTAGTCCCCCAGCACCTAACTAAGAAAGAAAGAAAGAAAGAAAAAGTATTTATGGTTGTGTGTGGAGGTCAGAGGTAGTCACTCCATGTAAAATACTGGTATTTAGCTGCATTCGGCTAGATTGGAAGCTGACCCCAAGATAGGAAAAGGCTAGGCACATGATGATCATATAGGGAGTCTTCTTGGAAATTCTTTGATTTTACTAATAAGAGAAAAAGTAGCGGAAAAAATGATGTCATTATCCTTGAAAAAAGTCTGATCAAAAGTTGAATGCACGTAAATGAACTCATTTCATTTAGCCATCTGACTAATTACACTGAGTAAGCTAAAAAAAACAAAGCCTAAATGATATCTGCATCAACAATTAAAATTCTTAGTCATCGCTAAATATTTGCACTAAAACAATCTTAACATTCAAGTAGGTAAGTAAAATACCTATGTCGAATTAAAATGGTGTCTTAAAGTTCTTTTAAAAAACATAAATATTGTTATGGAACTATAATAAGTACTAGCTGCACCCTGCGGTTTTACCCGCATAAGATCCTGTGGGAATATCGGGATAAAAACTATCCTATGTGTTAATCCTGGTTATAAACTATCTGTGTGCCACATTTCATCCAAATCCGTTCAGTAGATTTAGCGTGAAAGATTAACAAACATCCATCCATTCATCTATCCATCCACACATACTTTCGCGTTTCTAATATTAATTAGTAGGATTAATTTTAATAGTAGTGTTGTTTTAAATGTTTAGTTGCCCATGATTAGGTTGAACTTCAAACATTACGAAATCTTTTTGTTAAATATAAGTAGTAACGTGTTTTAATAAATAAAATAGAGGGCACATTTCCATCGACATTTTTTGGATAAAAATGTCGTGCATTCTATTTATATTAAGCTTTTTTTGTAACCGGATCCCATCTTTGCAGCATGTACTAACAGATTGACAGTACGTTTAAAAATTAACAGCAATAAACATAATTATATACTTATATTATCTCCAGTAACTGATACATTACATAAAGCTAAAGCAACCCTAAGTAACACTACACGTCTCGAAGGTTCTGTCATGCTCCAATCGCGTGAACTAAGTAAATATAATCTATAAACTAGCATTTAACATCTAATGTTAGTGTTAGATAAGTGAAGTAACTCGTTGAACTGTGAGGGAATTAGCACCTACAACAAACGGGTATGCTGAGATTAGTTCTGAATTTAGTCCTGGAATCCTCGTCCTGAATTCCGCGTGTCTTTTGGAATCATAATAGGCAGCCCTAAGTATTTTCAAAGATAGAAAATTGAATCTGTAGTGCCTATGAGTTTATTGATAATACCGACAATGATGCTAATAATTAAAATAAAGTCAGGGCTTGATTCAGAAGGCGGTGCTTCTGGACACGGCCCGCATTGTTAAGAGGTTCCTCTCTCTGGAGCCTTGACCACCGGTAGCTTGGATCCTGTTCCTGATACCGGTGGACTATTTTTTTTTTTTGTACTTTTAAATGTTTTTATGATTTTTGATATTCTAATTTAAAAAAATATAATTTATGTGTATTTAACTAAATAAAGGACAAAAGTCAAATCCTTAATCTCAAATAGGCACATAAAAGTTAGTTTTGAATGTCAAATTTTACAGAAATATAGAATTGATTCTAGTCGCCCCTTCCAAAGTGTCGTATGGAAAAGAAAGGGCAAGAAACGCCACCGTTACTCTTCTAAACTGTTTTACAATATTTTGTATACAATATACATTAATTATATTGAAGCACAGAACCGGGCGAAGTGGAGGTGCTTGGGGGAGGCCTATGTTCAGCAGTGGACGTCTTTCGGCTAAAGTGATGATGATGTGAAGACGATATAATAGACGAATACGTCAGTTTTATTTTGTTTCTGTCACTGAAATACTGAATAAATTCGTAAGAAAACCATGACCTCATCTTACAGTCACCTGCGACTCCTACACTATGTGACAGTAATCCAACATCTATGATACACAAAGAAAATTATCGTAGCCTACCTAATATTTTAACACGTAGAGTCGTGGAGCCAGCAATCATGCTTAAACATAGTGGGAAAAAAGTTTCCAAATGTTTATAAGTAGACATAAAAGGTATGTATTCGTGACTTAGTAGATTAGAGTAAACTGAAGGAAATTATCACTTATTTAAATACTATAATTATTTACACACATTACGCATACGAAATCTGACGAAAACCGGTCCGGCAGTGATATTCTTCCTTGCGAAGGCCGCTTCGAAATAAGTATATTGTCACGTGTCCCTTATATCAAATAAATGTAAGATAGAATCTACATATTAAGATACCTTATGTGTCAAATGATTCAATGTATTAAGTACCTAATCTTGTTTTGTTTTTATTGGGTCACGTGAATTGAATCCTGTTTATTTTTTGTACCTTTTATGTTTGTACCCACTAAACCTGATTAGGTAATCTTATTTAAGAAACTAACCATAGTACCCATATAATGTGTAACTGAATTAATTCATCACATTATGAAAGTAGTTTGTTCTGAATCGATTTCTGTATTTTTTTAGGGTTCCGTACCTCGAAAGGTAAAAACGGAACCCTTATAGGATTACTTTGTTGTCCGTCAGTCTGTCTGTCAAGATCCTTTTTCTCAGGAACACGTGGAGTTATCAAGCTGGAATTTATATCAAATACTTAGGTCTACTGACCCTTGGAGCTGTGAAAAATCAAACTTTTAAGCCAACACAATAAAAAAATACAGCCGTTTATGCCGCAAATATCCGCAAATTTTCGAAACTCGCAAGGGAATCAAAACCCACAGGGTACTCCCCGAATAGGGTACTCAGAATCTTGAAATTTGGTACAAAGCAACGCCTTATAGTACAGATAAAGGAAAAATTGCGAAAACCGTAAATTTTTAGTTACATCATAATTATAATGAAAATATTTTTAATAATTTTAAACTTACTACCTACCGGTTTGTACGGAACCCTCGGTACGCGCGGGTCTGACTCGCACTTGGCCGGTTTTTTTATTTGATTTGTGCATGCGTAGATTTGTAATGTCACCACAATTTTCTCCCACAATCAGAATATGTTTTACACATAATAATAAAAAATCAGTATTTGTATGCATTATAATATAATTATTATTAAATATTCTAACTGGGGTGTTTGGTGGCGTGCGTTAATTCCGGGACATGTTGTATACCGTTACACGCATTGTTTATGATTCACACATCTAACTAAGAAACGCATTTCCCTAATCCCGTCATCATAATCATCTCAAAAACAAAAACTTAAACCACCATCCTCAATTTCCCACTCACATTAATACCAACATACCGTAACTTATCATAATGTCACCATAATAAATGCGGATGCGAGCACCGTAGGTTTCCTACAGAACTACAGTATTACAGAAGTTACTCCATGAGGTGTAAAAAAACACCGGCTTATTCAACCGTTCTCATTTCATACTGAGATGTTTCAAAACATAGTGACTGTTCCACCTTCCAGGGTTAGATACGCGGTACGAGGCGAGAAAGTATCGCTTTGATAAAAGTGTTGATAAATAATTTTGTACTTATCCCAATTTATCTGGGGTCTGCGCAACATGTCTTTTTCCTCCATACTTCTCTATTAGCCGTCATCTCGGTAGTCACCCCCTTTCTAACCATATCATCATTCACACAGTCCATCCATCGTTTCTTTGGTCTTCCCCTACTCTTATAACCATAGACATTCATACTCAAAACTCTCCTCACGACTTTTTCCTCATTTCTCCGTAACACATGCCCTTACTGCCCTTGTGCAAATACTTCAAAATGTTAAAAACAAATTATGTTTGAAAACTGTCATGGAGTTTTAAAACATAATTTATTTTTCCTATCCGACTACTCTTAAAAGAAAAACCTATCTGTCTTTAGTATTTTCGGTCCTTCAAACTCAGAGGCCACAGTCTCATAAGTCTCATTTAAAGTCCAGACAAAATCTTGGTCAGATCATGTAATGACATAAAAACCAAGTAGATTTGTGTGTGAAAGGGTCTTTTGATAAAACGAACCATACTGATTTGAGTGGACTGGTCCAGTCAGTGCAAGCTTATCAGTAATCATGTGGCTCAACTCAGATCTAATTGGTTGGGGAAAACATTGATTGGATAAAGTGTATTTTTAGCAATAAAGTAGATTATCAAAAACCAAAGAAACGTAGTAACTCATTTATCACGCCATTCTAAATTATTAATGAGATGAGTTTTTAAAAGATGATGTCAATAAATTTCGTGAGATGTTTCGTATTATAATGCCAATGCTTTACATGTTCAACTTGTATTATATTATAATGCCAATGCGTTGCATGTTCAACCTGGTTGCTAAAGATAACAGATGTTATGTCATGTTTGCTATGCATAGCTAATGAACCGGTATATTGTACTGTACGATATACAATTATCGTCTTTTGAATACTCGTGTAGAAACAGCGTTATTTCTGAGAAGAATTTAAGCATCGTGTACAAGCGGTTAAGAGCAAATGCGGTCACGTGGTCCTTAGCATTCATTCCACACTAACGGAAAACGTTAGTGTGGAATGAATGCTCTGTTTCTCTCTGGTTAATGATTATAGTCCAAATGCTTTTTACGGTATTATATCACATGGCCATGTCCCTATGTTTTGCTTTTGGCTTAATTTTATTAATTTTAAAAGCAAAAAATAACATAATTACGCTTAAAAATCAAACATAGCGAGTTTTCTCTTAAGGATAAAAAGGGCAAGCACTTTGGTGAAACAAAAAAAAAGAATATCATTTCAAGCCATACTTCATATCTTGGCTATTTGAATAGCATCTCTCGCACTAGGCAGCCACCTTTACCCTCACTACTCAACAGTTCAATGACTGCTGTAAATGGCAACCGATCGAGGTTCAATTCCCAATTCGAGCAGTAAGGAAAACGTTTTGATTCTCAACTTTAACTGTGTTAAACTGAAGTGGTAAAACCTTTTTGTGATGTGTGTCATGGCCGACTGGTTCCAAGTTAAATTGCCGTTTTAGTAAGTGACAACACTGTGAGAAACTTGTCTTATTGTAAAACGTTCGTGACATAACATCGACTTTTAAAGCTTGGGTTAAATGAGCCATTTATTATTGGTATGAGCTATGGCATTTTTAGGTCTGGGGCGTGACCTCACACCATAGACTTGTGTAGGTCGTAGTGACTAAGGGGCTGTTGGTGACCTTTTCCTTAAATGCTTGCACATACAAGATCCTTACACTGAATTACTCATTTATGCCAACAATGCCATAAAAAGAAAAGTAGCGGAAAACCTCTACGTACGGGGTAAATGATTTTTAAATAAACATGAAAGTGTAAGTAATTCGTTTCCAAGTACCTACGGACAGTTGACGTTTTAAAAACAAAAGAAAACGCAGAATCTTTTTATCTTTTCTTTCTATAAACTCAAAATACAATAGTAAATCAAAAAGATTCCCTTGCCCGTTCTTCTCCTTAGAATCCTACTACGCTTTGGAATGGGCAACTAGCTCCATCTTTCTGCCTGACCGACTGCTTGACAATTCAAAAATGCCTGCAATTGGTTTATTTGAAATAAATTCTTTGAGTTTGAGTAACGTTCTATGCGAATTCAATGCAGTGAGTACTCACTGTGCAGGTGCAAGCCTCTTACGATTGTAACAGAACTGGTTCCATGGAATATTCCACTGATTATTTTCAAAACATGTTTCACGTCGATTGTTTAAAACTGGTGTAATGAGTCGTAACGAACAGCTTATCGGGATTTGTAATTCATGCATTCGATTGGTTAGTTTTGTAAGGGCTAGAGAAAATGGGACGGCGAAAAAAAGAAGATGAACAGGCTGAACAAATTTGAGATTAAGGCAAACTACCAGCCCAGCATATGATCAATACAAGACAGGGCATAGGAACAATGGGGGCCCTAGTCGTACCGACTGGTACGACTAGGGCCCCCATTGTTCCTATGCCGATTATGATTTATAGGTTACGGTTTCGAACCAATGTAGGCGCTTTACTTTGTGCAAATAATTCATCACCACTGCTCTCAAAACGGTGAAGGAAAACATCGTGAGGAAACTGGCATGTCCTAGAACCAAAAATTCGAAAACATGGGACATCTACCAACCCGCAAGGTACAACTCTCCCTCTCACAGAAAGGCGGCCTGTATCCCAGCAGCGGAAGATTATATGCTAAGACAGTACATGACACTATATAAAAAAGGCAACAGCAATTTACCAAGAGTGTAACAAAGGTCTTTATGATGATGATCATAAAAACTAAAATAAGTCTGATTACTTTAATGAAACACATCTAAAAAATAAACCCAAGTGATAATTAGGATGAAACTAATGTTAACCACAGTGCAACACACAGGCAACCTTTAGACAAAATCGTCTTAGTAATAAACTTAGTAAACATTTGTAATGTCATCATGAGATAACGTAATTAATATTGTCACTACAATAAGGAAATTAACTATTATGAAACGGGCGAGTTCATGTTTAAAGAAATTATGTTTAAGTCAAACTCAATTAAAGCGTTTACGTACGTAAATGCAATTATGCATGACTCTGCTCTGATTGTTACAGTTTCCTTAAATTAATTATCGTTCTGGGCACTATCCATCCGCGAAGTTTGCATTTCTTACGAAAAAGGTCGACTCTCCTGATTGCACAGTTTGCAGGACGTGCAACATTCGCTGATGGAGTGCGCTCGAAACGGAGTAGAACGCGAGTTGTTCGTGAATGATTTTAAAATAAATAAATTTGACTACATCCAATTTATGTACATAATCCAATCCATCATATATGTACCATCTTCGGAGATTATTAAAAAGTTGTGCCATTTAATTATGGTCCTCCACGAATAACTCATACTCATTAAGAATATTATAAGCTAATAATACTGCTTAAGCAAGCCAATCAATGTAAAAGGGTACGAATGGTGCTGACATATCTTCGATAAAAGCCCCTAAACAAAATTAGATTAAAAAAAAAAGTTTCCTTCATCGAAAAGATTATCTTACAGTTCAAGGATAATTATTATTTTAAATTTTATTCAGCCCGCGACTTCATCCGCGTAGTATAAACATATTTATTTATTTCTCTAACATCGGTAATTGTATATCTATATATCGGAGGCTTCAGATAATTTTTGTAATTGGATCACAGCCTCTAGTGGTTTACTCTTCCAAGCAAACAATGTTACCTATTTAGAATATTAGTTTAGACGATTCTATTTTTACTATTGGTTTTAAATTAGTTTGAATAGCTCATCTCCTTTGTTTATTTTGATTCGATACATCAATAATAAGCAAAGAGTAAATTGATATTTATTGTTTGTTATCCTTACAGGCAATATAGCACATTTTAACAATACAATAATATCCTCATTGGCATTGGCTAATTCCCGATTGTCACTATTAATGTTACAATCATCCTACTTATGGCTGATTTTTCAATCGATCGATAATGTTTATTCGTTGAATAAAATTGACGTCTGACATTTTTTGTATGGAAAAACTGTCAAAAATTCAAAATTATTCCTCCGATTAAAAGATATCTGGCGTTGGAAAAAACAGCCCTTAATAATATATAATACATTCATTTATAATAATAAAAAAATGTGAATGTTTAATTTATTCAAAAAGGCTAAACGAATTTGGGTGAAATTTGTAACACAAATAGTTTAAAACCTGCATTAACACAAAGGATACTTTTTATCCTAGTAGTTACAGGTTACAGCAGGTACATTCCAGTGGGACAATTTCCGATCATCACGCGCGTCTATAAGCTATAAAAAATGAATATTTTAATTAACATGCTTTTTCTTTTTGCCCACAGTTCCACTCGGTGACAGACAAGAGGTCACATAACAATGAGTGTGGAGAGAACAGCCTCACAATAGTCTCGGACAAGAGGATAGAAGATGACTCCTCCGACTCTTCGAGTGGAGAGAATGTGGAGATTGAAGGTATGTCACTTTCCTTTCTATGTAACTTAATTAGGACATCAACTTTATTGAACCGATGATATCAAGTGCTTAAGTTACATTTTTTTAAATTAAAAAGGCATCCTTTTCTGAGCCAACTCGATCCTACCATTGCGGTTTGCACCTAGGCCGTCTCACCACTGCTTCCTGGACGGGCCTTGGGCTGTATTAATATTCAATACTCAATATACAGGGTGGCAGGGACATCGACGCGCAAACTGTAACCATGGATTCAGCACATGAGTTTACCCCATAGCGCACTCCATAGCGCCGAAACTTTTCTTTCTTTTCGTTTTTCGTTTTCTAGACCAACGGGGGTTGTCCTTGGGTGCACCTCCACAGTGCATACAGGGATAATCATCGGTTGGTGCTTGCATTTAATTATAACTTCCTAAGGGGCCTCTGTGAGTTGGCTTCGGCTCCTCGTACGCCTTCCAAAGGACTGGGACCGCCATGGTCCCGAGATATGTAAATATATAAAAATAATAATATGCACAAGTATATAAAAAAGAGGGGAAAGAATCATAAGGGCATGACGAACAACAAAATATTCGCCGCCTATCAAAACACCGTTCCCTTTTCCTTTTAAGTCAGGATTGTCAAAAGCCCATGTAACTACATGACCAGACAAGCCAGTATTACCTTATAAGGTGATTGCAATACTACCTTATGACGTCAGTAATAACATTGGATGTCATTGCATTGAATTACACCTTTTCTTTTACCTTGGAGTTGAATGCAAGTTCTTGAGTTCAGGCAGCTGATCGATCGAGTTTTTATTGGCTGATGTACGAGGGTCGGGGGCTTTGAATTCCTTTGTAAATAAGGGAGGTGATTCTTTTGTATTTTATGTATTATTTTTTAACAGTTTCTAAAACCTTCCGTTAGCACGTGATGTCCCACAGCTGGGCAAAGTCACCCCTTCCCCTCTTCTACATACATCTGTCCATTGCCATTGGGGGCTAGTCCTTTCGATAGAAGTCAAGTTCGTCCCTCCATCTTCGTCTTGACCTGCCGAGGTGTCGTTTTCAGTAAGTAATAAAAAAACTGATAAAATTCATACGCATCTGGTTAATCTGGAAGCTGAGCATAATTGGGAAAAATCTAGACAGATGATAATACTTCAGTAACTATACAATCCCGTATCAGGTAGATGGAAATTAAAAATCTCGCTTTAGCAAAAGTCATTTTTAATATGCCTATAAATTCAAGTTCAACAGTTTTCAAGTTCAGACAACTCAGACATAAACAAACCACAGACAATTTGAACTTCAGACATATGCGTAATAAGAACGATGTCAATACGGCCTCCTTAGCTACAGTTCAATACGCCTCTACATAAATAACGGTAAAAAGTTACGTGTACGCACATTGATTGATGATCACACTCGTGCGCAATACTTTTATAACCTCTTTATTCGAGGGATAACGGTATGGGAAGGTATTTTTATGGAAAGCTTTCGTGTGATTTAGTTATATTTTTGTCAACAGACTATGAATTGCTGTGATTTTTAGATTTTATGGGTTAGAGGGACTTTTAACTATTAGTTATATTAAACCAGCTGTTTCCTAAATAATAAATATAGCTCTAGTTTTCTGACTACCCACAAATTGGGTTCAAAAAGTGGTGATGATAGCATAATCAGCCTATAATGTTCCCACTGGTGGACACAGGTGTTCTGTCGATGAGAGTGGGCCGTAATTCACCACGGGGCCCAGTGCGGGTTGGTAGATTTCACATGTCTTCGAATTTTTGATTCTGCATGATACGGTTTCCTCTGTTTTTCTTCACCGTTTTGAAAGCAGCGGTAATGAAATAATTTATAGAAAGTAAAGCGCCTGTCTGTGTTCGAACCTATGACCTACAACTCATAAGTCGCGACCGTTACCACCGGGCCACGATTGCTCTCAGAAAACATATAACGAGTAAATAAAGTAAAGAGATAGTTTATTACCAGATTTGATTTGATATTCACAATAATATCGATGTTTTACCCTCGTACGTCTCAAACCTACCATGTTGTATTACGTTAACAAGGAGCATGCTTTGAATTAGGCACGGCATAATCATATTATGATTATGCCGTGATTATCATAATCATTTATTCATTTGCGAATGTGGGTACAAAAGAAAAGGTCTCATACAAACAATAGTGTCCATTAGCCATATCCTACCATAAGGCATGCAAATTTACAAATACACGGGTATTTAGAAACTAGAATTTACGAGTAACAATAAAAGACATTATTTAAAATATCGTATGGAGTAACATTATATAAGTTTATCCTGTAAATGTTCAGTTACAGAGTAATATGCTTTTTTTAGTAACAGTGTTTTTATATCGTTTTTAAATAATTATATTTATATGTATATATAGGTATTAGGTATCTATTATTTTTTATACCGAATACTATCAGAAACGTACAATTTTAAATGTCAGTGGGTTTTATAACGGAGTTGCTAATATTGTAGAAGCAGTGATGATATTATGTTATTTATAAATGCATGGTGAATTTTAAATAAAATTAATTCACAATTCTTCTTTGAGGTTTGATTAAACTCTGCCTCGTGATGGTTTTTTAAAAGTCATGGAAAATTACGAAATACATTCTCAGTAATCTCTTCACAGCTATAAATTCTCGTTCCTAACCACTAGAAGTAATATTTTCGTTTAACTTGAAAGGCAACAGGATAATTTTGGGAAGCTCAACTCGGGCCATGAAAAGGTCACGTCATCATCAGATCGATTTTATTAGTCAGCTTAAGCATATAAAAATAGCATACATAACATATTTTTATAGCATATTATTTAAATGCTTAATAATTTAACTAACTACATGATGATGATGATGAATTTAACTAACTACGTCAAAATATATAGGTACATAAGAAAAAATAAATAATAATAAAAATTATATCTTGAACTTCCCCACAACTCATAAGACAGTAAGCTTTTCACTTATATAATATTATATCAGTTAATTTCCATTCATCCATAAAAAAAAACACCTACTGCACTATTGGAACTCTATAAGTTGTATAACATTACGTTATTTTCATCTCAAAACCAGTTGCATTACAAACCACAACGCAACCGGTTGCACAAAGCCAGATTTTGTAATCAAAGAAACATGTCATGTTTCAACTGGCCTTCCCTAAAGATTGGTATAAAGATCTCGGGGGAATAATACTCGTACTGAAATCAGAAAAGTCGTGTCTTGACTTTTAATGGCGAGTGCAGTTCTGTAACCTTCCCCTTTATTCATATTTACACGGTTAGCGCAGTGGCTGAGCGATCGGACTGCTGCGCTGCGTGTCGCGGGTTCGATTCCCGCACAGAACAAATATTTGTAAGTCCTACATGTATTTGTTCCGAGTCTGGGTGTTTTTCTATCTATAATATGTATGTATTTACAAAAAAAAATGTATATAAGTAGTTTATCAGCCATCTTGTTACCATAACACAAGCTAATGCTTGTGTTATGGTAACAAGATGGCTGATATGGCCATCTAGTCCCAAGCTAAGCAACCTAATGGTTGCTTAGCTTGGGACTAGATGGCGCTGTGTGAAATGTCCAGGGATATTATTATTATTATTTATTTATTATAAACGTTGCTTCAAGTTAACCAGTGATTAGCGACTGTTTAACCATACATTTTTGACGTTTTAACGTCATTTAATTTTAATCAACCTACTAATCCACCTTAATAATATAAACGTGAAAGTTTGTCTGGACGGATGTTTGTTACTCTTTCACGCAAAAACTACTGAACGGATTAGGATGAAATTTGGCACACAGATGGTTTATAACCAGGATTAACTTAAAGGCTACTTTTTATCCCGATATTCCTACGAGATCGAAACTTATGCGGGTAAAACCGCGGGGCGCTGCTAGTCGTTTATAAATAAATCCCTTTGTGAATATTTCTGAAGCTCCTCTTACTTTTAGGGTTCCGTAGCCAAATGGCAACGGAACCCTTATGGATTCGTCATGTCTGTCTGTCTGTCTGTCCGTCCGTATGTCACAGCCGCTTTTTTCCGAAACTATAAGAGCTATACTGTTGAAACTTGGTAAGTAGATGTATTCTGTGAACCGCATTAAGATTTTCACACAAAAATAGAAAAAAAACAATAAATTTTGGGGGTCCCCATACTTAGAACTGAAACTCAAATTTTTTTTTTTCATCATACCCATACGTGTGGGATATCTATGGATAGGTCTTCAAAAATGATTTTGAGGTTTCTAATATCATTTTTTTCTAAACTGAATAGTTTGCGCGAGGGACGCTTCCAAAGTGGTAAAATGTGTGTCCCCCCCCCCTGTAACTTCTAAAATAAGAGAATGATAAAACTAAAAAAAATATATGATGTACATTACCATATAAACTTCCACCGAAAATTGGTTTGAACGAGATCTAGTGAGTAGTTTTTTTTTAATACGTCATAAATCGTAACGTAACGGAACCCTTCATGGGCGAGTCCGACTCGCACTTGGCCGGTTTTTATTTAGATAGATTAGCTCCATTAATTGGCTTTATCGGGTTATGGTCAGTTGTAGCCCGTAGTTTGAATCTGTGCCTGGTTGATGATAATAGTCTCGCCCCCGATTACATGGGACTTAGACATAACTGGCGAAATATGTATAGGTGTACTATAGACCGTACACCTCTGCCATACCCTTCGGGGGATACAGGGGCAGTGTGTTATGTCATGTGTATAGATTGGCTACATCTTCTTTTGAACCGAGGGGAATTAGGTACCCGTTTTGATGAGATCCGAAAATAATTGTATACTTTTTTTTTTTGTAAACTTTTAATTAAATCGATTGTAAGCGAAGGCTTCCACTTAAATGCTGTAGATATAAGATGACGTATTGAGATGCTGATTATTATAAGTGATTTTACGTGTATATTAAATTAAGAGTAGTCAAGCAGTCAAACGAGATTCAATTTAGATAAAGTTTACCCATTAACAGTCTCCTCGTCAGGGTAATATGACGTATCATACAGCTAGTTGGTCATCATAACACTCAAATACGAACGTTAATACGCGTAGATACAGTTACACCGTTATTTTGAACAACTGTATGTCGTAGGCTTACCGTGTTACAAGTCAATTAAAAAGAAGTATTTATGCGTGATATATTGTATTGTCACGCCTCTCGATAAATTACAGAAAATGGTTCGACGACCCGTTGAAGACATATTGGTAGTTCATAAACCTCATTATTTCACAGTGAGTCAAAATACCTTTTTTTTTTTTTTGAGGATGGGACCCACCCGTGTTCCTTCCTTAGCCCTTTATGTTCCAGGGCAGCGGTAACCCTTTCGGACAATCCCGCTACCCAGTCAAAATACCTTAAGTCTTAGATAAGTCTTTGTTGTACGTACCTATATGTATTTCTACCCCTTTATTTATAAACGTTGATTACGGGGATCCACGCGAGACAGAATGGCTTTTTAATTGTTTCTGTAATTACGGTATTAAAACCAATTAAACGTCAAAAATGTATAGTTAAACAACAATTAATCTAAGCAATGTTTAGAATTAAACCCCATAGATGATGTCCTATCGAAGTCATAATAATTGGTTAATAATGTGTCAGAACTGTCAGGATGACAAAGCCCCGCCCTGAGGCCTTACCACGAGCTCTTAACGCGATTCAATTTACGCTCAGGGATCGAGATGGCGCTAGACGACTTGTATAGCTCTGTTTCTTTCCAACAGCCTAAACTGGATCGCGTTAAGAGCTCGTGGTAAGGCCTCTGTTGTCAAGTTAAAGTTTGTAATAAAGCGTCAGTACGTAAACCACTTCCAACTGAGTACTTACCTACTTTGTAAACACCGAACAGTATTCTTGCACCAACCAAACAACTAGATTCCATCCAACACGTGACTATCAGCTCAAGCCTAGTGTTGGCTGGCTGTTGTAGTTACCTTCCTTTTCAGTCTAGGTCAGTATCTAGGCCAAACAAATAAATGTAGATAAACAACCGTATCCACACAACGGAGCTGTCATCGGACATCCAGAATCCAATTTAGAAACCGAATCCAATATGTAGGGGTCAAATAAATGTGTATACGGTGAAGGGACATCTTGAAAAACCAGAGACTTAATAATAATCTGAGAAACGGTACGGCTTTCTAGAAGAGCGGTGGCCGCCACATAACGGCCGCAGCGACGGCTGTCATGAAAATGATGGCACCGGAGTTTGACTGTCATTATAATCAGCTTATAATGTTCCCACTGATGGGACACAGGCCTCCTCTCAGCGAGAGAGAGTAGTGGCCCAGTAGTATCGGCCGCGACTTACGAATTTGTAGGTCGTAGGTTCAAACCCAGACAGGCGCTTTACTTTGTGTAAATTATTTCATCACCACTGCTCTGAAGGAAAACATCGTGAGGAAACCGACATATCCTAGAACGAAAAATTCGAAGACATGTGACATCCACTAATCCGCACTGGGCATTATGGCCCAATTTCTCTCACAGAGAGGAGGCCTGTCTCCCAGCAGTAGGAACATTATAAGCTGACTATGTTGTTATGAAAATTGTCGCAATAAGTATTGTAAAAACTGATAAGTACGACTGATGAATACGAAGAAAAATAATGTTGATTTAATGATACAATGCAAAATTCTTGATAGAATCACTTACTCATAAATTGTCTTTGGAAATCCTTAACAAAATAAATAGTATTTTTCTTGAAAGGACAATCACATCTCTTTATTTAGTCAAATAACAGTTACATTACGAAAACTATTTCTCTACTAAATTAGCAATTTTCAACTTTACCCCTTTCTGATAAGATTAAAATCAGATGCAAATCTCGTGCACGTCATCCCACACCGATTCATGAATCAACGTTTAGATCATTAACCGTGACGTTATGATCTCTATATCTATGTACAAAGAAGAATACGTCATAATACTGAGAAGATATTGATCTTTAATGTCTCATTGTTGTCCGAGTTCGTAAAATACCGGTACGTCTACATTAGGAGATAACGTTTTGTCTTTTAGGTTTAAATTTTCCGTTTAATGTTATGACGAATAGTGAAAATAACTTTAAGACTATGCCTCATTATAATGACGTCACAAAAATCAGATCACAACAAGGTGACAAGATCTTTCGCGGAATTTAAATGGTAATGTCGTATCACATAAGAAAGTGAAACATTTATTTATTATCATTATTGAAGTGAACTGCTGCAAGAATATTAAATATCTCCAAGCTCATCATCATCTGTCTAGCCATTTCCTAACTTTGTTGGGGTCGGCTTCCAGTCTAACCGGATGCAGCTGAATACCAGTATTTTACATGGAGCGACTGCCTATCTGACCTCCACAACCCAGTTACTGGGTAATTCGATACCCCTTGCTAAGACTGGTTGTCGGACTTTCGGGCTTCTGACTACCCGCAAGGACTGTCAATGATCCATGAATGACAGCCGGGACCAACGGCTTAATGTACTTTCCGAGGAAAAGGGAGAAATCTTGATATGTAATGGATAGTCACCCATCCACGGACCAACCGCGGCAAGCTATCGACCCGTGCGGCTGTTATTACTTAGCCATAAGCCCGCTCCAAACATCTCCAAGATATTTGTTACAGCTGATTAGCTGCTAGTGTGTCTATCCAAAATATACCTAATAATAATAATTATTATAAACCAGTGTTAACCCTCTGCAGGAAAGGCCTCCCCTCTTTCCACTTTGCCCTATTTACTGCGATTTGACCCGCAATCTAAAATCTTACTTTGATTAAAAATTGTAATTAGTTTCTTTTTCTTTAGATGATTTTCGGTCAGTACTCGGGTCGAAAAAAATCCGCTGTCTCTTTAAATATTAACCTCAAAGAATATATTTAACTTGATAAGTACCTAAAGTAATTATTCAATTATATTTAGCTTATTACACTAAACTAATTCCACTAGACCCAAAATTATTTTCAAATCTTCCTACTATGTTCAGTAAACAATTCCATATCACATAAATCCTCCGGTTTTTCAAGATCGTAGCTTGTACTACTTTCAGCGTAATTTCAGTTCTTAATTACGCACCTACTTAATAACCTACAATAAATTATTGAACAATTTGCTTTAACATTTTTTTCCTGTTAGTCTTATGCAAATACAAAACTACTGACGCTTTTCCCCAACATGTGACTCTTACTTACTCATAAAACCACAATTTATGACGTTAACGTACTAAAAAAAAATAGGTCAACTTTGATTAACATGCAACCTTATTGCAATTTAAATTCAACAAGGTAATGTGAAGGGCTAGATGAGGTACCGGCAGGAATCAAACAACGATACGATTCCGTTTTGTTTATATTGACTGATCGACTTTACATATTCCCGACAAAGTCAGTGCTAGTTTACTAGCACTGTTTTTTTCTAAACAAGAATCCTAATAAAATATTTGACACCACATTCTATACATGCTTGAATTTTCGAATGGAAACCGTGCTAAATTATAGCCAGCCTGCACTACATAAGGTCGACTTTGTTGGACAACCTTTACAGTTGTACTGTAATGGTCAATTGATCAGTGATGTTTAATCCTATCGAAAAAACGGCTGATTATAAAAGGAAAAGTAATTACTGATGATATTGAACCGATTTATGAGGTAAAACTAAGTGGAATCTACGTCTAGCAGCATCTTCGTTTACATCATTCCTGGATTTCCCGGAGGTGAAGGCCAGTTACGTAGAAGTCCTCAATCATAAGGGGCGAGTTAATAAACCGGGTAATAAACTTGATTTCGGGAATGCTACTGAAAAATACCTAAAGCTGAGTTCATTGATTAATCAAAAACATGTAGGTAAGGAGTGGCGACCGCGTACGGGCAGATGTAGCGTTAGAAGGTCTCCCACAAGGTGGACCTTGTGAAAGCCCCAGGAATCCGCTGCATGCGGGAAGCACAGAACCGATCGATCGGTGCATGGGGGAGGCCTATGTCCAGTAGTGGATGAAGATGAGTCTTTTGGCTGAAATGATGATGTAGATATGACACAAACTATCAGGAAGTATTTATGTTCTCATTGTGACTAAGATCGTAGAGCCTTATATGAACGAGATTGTTCTTTCAAACCTTGTTTCAAACAAACAATTGCATGAATCGAAGGTTTTATTTTTATCTTTAACTCAACATAATTACTCGTAAGAACATGCATGCTGATTGATTGTAATGATTCTTTGTTAAGAAGTTCAACTATATTAACTGGAGCTTTGACCTCTGATTTCAACAAGTTAAGGTCAGTAACTATCAAGGTAAATAGTAATCAAGGAGTCAGAGAGCAAAAAATGCAGCGTATAATAGTTTTTACTTGTATGATTTCATTGAAACAGTAATATAGCTAATTATAATAAAACATATTTTGCTTCTATGAATTCTGATCCTGAATGCAGAATCGTGGTTGCATTCGGCAATGAATCAATAGTAAAATCATTTTGACTTACCTACGTTACCGATCCTGAAAAGAGTAAGTAAATTATTCATAAATACTTAAAATCACGACGTTCCTCTAGCTTTTATTTCATTCCTTATAGTTTTAATAATTCTGTCCTATTTCCATATAATTGAATTTGACTATCGAAAATAAATTTTATTAACATTCCATGTAAAAGTCACATTCGTGACGAATATAATATCCTTGACATTAATACATATTATTCAAATAAATGACGTTGGTGAATCCCGTTCACGTAATGACTAAAATTTCAGTCTCAGCTGCTGATTCACATACTCACATGTACGTAGGTAAGGATTGCCTTATTTGGCTACTGCACCTACGGACTATTCTTTTGAATGTAATCATTTTAAATGACCCATCCTTACTATTACTTATTTATTTATTTTACTTCGATGGTCCTAGTTTTTCATCTGTGACTTGAAGTGACAGCTATGTGACCAGAACCAAGCAATGCATAAATATGTAAGCTGTCACGCCCTTTATGCCTGGAGGCTTTTATTTAGGTAGTAAGTTTTTATTTACATTTTAATTAATTATTTTTCAGCTTGAGTACGTATAGTTTTTATTATATTTGTTGGTATATTGGCGTGGCTAGCTGACATATTGCAAGTAATTTAATTTTATGTTATGTTCCTTGAAATGTTAATTACTTAACGCCTAGTATTGTATACAATCAAGTGTCAAGTATTTTCTAACTGAACAGACAGCTGTGCTGCTGGGGAGTTTGTTGCGCCACTTCTTCTTCCCAGCGATAGTACTAGGAAGTGGTGAAGGGCGGGCGTTTTTGGGGGACTGTCTTTTGTAATTTTGACGTTCGAAAAGTGCTGCAGTGCGATTCTGTAACCATCTCACCGTGAAAACTTAGGTGAAGTGAGCGTGGAGTGAGCTGTCATTCCAAATAATGCTAGGGATTGACACTACTGACAACTCACATCAAGTTCACTTCACTTGAGTTTTCACGGTGAGATTTTTACAGAATCGACCGGCTGATTCTAAGCCTAATTTGAATAAATGACTTTTGATTTTGCATTTCGAATATCTTATCAATTTTATTAAAACTATTCAAAGCATAAATGATTAATGAACGTGCACAATGTAAGTTTTTATGAAAAATCACGTGAAGACCCAGACTTTAGTTTTTATCTCTCAAAAATTCGCACCACGTTTCTTAAATTCTTATCACGGTTATCAAAAAAGGTCAAGTCAGTTCCAGTGAATTTCCACTAAAACTATCAACACATTAACACATTGTAGTGTTTTCGTTTTTGGGAAACCGCTACATGACATATTTCAACCGACAGAAAGAATGACCATATTTCAAATTCTTCCGACAGTTTCTCACAACACAATTTAATCAAAATAACTTGCACCATATTAAACTACAGTTATTGAACGATTTGTAACAGTTTCCAATATTTTTTGTAACCTCAAAAATATTTCTAAGATAACTGTTAATTTTTTTGTAAGCCGGTCGAATTCCGTTCGGATGGCGCAAAAATTGCGAATAAGCGTTTGACCTAGTAGCTCATACATTATGATGTAATTGATAGTTAGCCTTGACTGCTGTGGTATTATATGATGTAATGGATATGGCTTTTATTACGAAGGATAATGCTAATCTTGTTTGGCATGTTTAGTATCCGATAGCTAGGCTATGTTGTGTGTCATCAAATCAGTCAGAGGATGTCCACAGTCGTTATTAGATTCCAAGGGTTTCTACAAGGAACGGTGTTGTGCCCGTTTCCCTTTACAGGGTGCCAGGGACATCGACGTGCAAACTGTAACCATGAATTCAGTACATAGCTCTAGATCCCCTAGCGTAGAAATTTTTCGACGGTTTAAAAAAAAAAATCTGCTGTTTCATAGAAAAGTGCGCCTACCGGCCGGAATGTTGATGATGCTGATGAATGAACAGCTTTTTTTAAAATAACTGACTATAAATTTCAGCGCAGGAATCATATACTAATAATCCATATACATCATATACTAATAAATCATATACTAAATCCAAAGTAACAGATTGTGCGTCGATGTCCTTGTCACCCTGTACAGTACCGAGTTGGTGATTTCAGCTAGTGGTCAGTTCGTTTATTTCAATATTTCAATACATTTAACGTTTTTGCTTCGCTTTCGCTTTTTCTTCGGTTTCACCAACAAGTAACGCAAATCCATCACATTATTAATGCAAAAAGTTGCATATTGCACATTTTTCTTACTTACATAAAAGTATTGCTTAAATCGTTACCAAGTAGAAAACGCAATTCAACACAAATTCTTAAAGGTTCTCTCTCTCTATTACTTAAATATGCAATTCAGAATTTATTCTGTGTCTCTTGGCTTAATATTTTTATCAAATTAGGATGTAAAGATCAACGCATAGATAAAGGCATTAATTTTAATATTTAGCCTTGTAAATTACCTTAAGTTTCTTGGCCAAAGGGTTCCAACATAATTCACGTACACTACATTATGCATTATGACCAACATTATAATATTTGTAAACTTCACGTGTTAGATGAATACTTTATTACATAATGACGTTTATTACACGCCTATAAAACTAAGGATTTTTTGTTTGGTTTTTATACATCCGATATAAGACAAGTTCAGAATTTTAAATTCTACATAAAACATTTAAGAAAGAAAATATGTTTATTTGCGGTAAACACGACGCAAAAAATAACATGAAACATAAAAAAATAAGAAGGGGTTTTATTACTTTACTTGACATTAAAAAGATCTGAAGTAAATTTAAAAAAAGACCCTAAAAATAGATTAGAGTTATAAACGATCTGTACAATATTCTCACAACGTTGTTATTATCACTACTGATGCTATGCGTTTTTAACCCCCGACGCAAAAACGACGGGGTGTTATAAGTTTGACGTGTCTGTGTGTGTGTGTGTGTGTGTGTGTGTGTGTGTGTGTGTGTGTATGTCTGTCTGTGGCATCGTAGCTCCCGAACGGATCAACCGATTTTAATTTTGTTTTTTTAATAATAGCAATGTCCCACAGAAAAGTTATCTTTGCATGAGTCCAAAAAAACCACCAAAATAAACTGTCAGCATCGTGACAATGATCTTGTTTAATTAAATAATACATTGTTTCATTATATCATCTTCTGTAATCAACCGAAACAGTACTTTGTATTACATCATTGTCGATTCTTCCTTATTGACGGTATTACATTACATTATTTCTTAATCTTATATACTACCTCGTGTAACTTTGTCTGTATTGTACTTTTACGTCACCCGTTATATTACAGTTGTTCAATTATGTGTTCGGTTTTGTTATGTCAATATTGTTTGTGATTGTAGTTACTTCGTTGAGCTGGTTGTAATTAACGTTGGCAAGAAACTGGTGTTTATCTAGAAATCTCGTTATAACTGGATTTGTTCTAAAGCGTGAATCTTTTATGAGTTTAAGGTCAACAGTTATGAAATGATTATCCTTTTTTCGTGAACTTTGATATTCAACACCCGCTTTAAAACGCCTACGTCCAATCTTACTACAAAAACTGTTTTTATTTTTTTTATTTTATTTCTTAGGATGAATCTAACCTTGATTACTAATTTCAATACCAAAATATCTCAGACAGACCTTCAGTGGGTTTCCTAATCGCCTAGATTTTCATCGAGACTCGGTTAGCGTCCTTTCTCTTTCGACTGACATAGTTAACTGTTGCTTCATAGCTTAATGTTGCATTTACCTGCTAGTGTTGGGAATTAGTCATAATTATTAAAGCTAAATATTGGATGCAGAAAAGCCACATGTCTTCATCGAATTCCTGAGCTTTTGAGCAACGTTAGATGATGATATTCCTAAAATATTTGAACCATGTCTACCTTTTTCAAGGTCTGAAACTAAAACCTAACCTACGGAACCTTTTCAGGTCTCTGTGGAAGCAATTTAAACCCTATTATATAACACAGAATGACCTTACGATGTTGATATCATCGGAATGTTATCAACAGTGCGTGAGCGCAGATTATGAGCTCATTGACATCAAGTACTGTGAATCATTCCTTTCCGAGGTTCTTGGGAACACAATATATCAACAGTAATTGAAAAGCTTTGTCAATACTAGCTCCAGTAAAATGGTCATTAGGTATTATCGTTTAGCGATTCAAATCTCTTTCTTTAAACCTCAAAATAAAATAAACTTGTTTTGTTTTTATTTCGATCAGAAGGCCAATTCTCGTAATTTAAAACTTTCAAAATCTAGTCGCAGTCTCATCTCGGCGACAAACAAATGTCAAAAACTTGTCAGAATGTAGGGAAATTAAAGGAATTTTTGACAGATTGAGACTGAGATCAGAGGGGCAATTCTCGTAATTTTAAGACCGTTCACAGTCTGATCTCAGTCTCAATCTGTCAAAAAATACTTCTAATTTCCTTACATTTTGACAATTTTTTGACATTTGTTTGTCGCTGAGATGAGACTGCGACTGGATTTTGAACATTTTAAATTACAAGAATTGGCCTTCTGACTGTGAACGGTTTTAAAATTACGAGAATTGCCCCTCTACGGACCATTATTTTAGGGGCTAGCCTATTTTTAGCCCATCCAACGTGGTAATGCTGCCAACCTTTTTTATTTTTTATTATAATACTTGTACATAATATATTTATTTTAGTGTTAGCTTGTACCGACGCCAGCTGGTCAAGCTACCCGAAACTGTCAAATTATTCCAATCAACCTTAAACCTTAATGCTTTAGCGATAAAGTTGAAAATCTATTAAATAAATTTGACAGATTGTAGTAGCTTGATGTGCAGGCTGGCGTCTGTACATTGTTATTATTGTTTTTATTTAAATAATAAACTCAGTAAAACTGCAATTGTTATGGATACTTTATAAGACCCAATAAACATACCTCATTTCTATGATTTCTGTGCAGTATGTATTTGTGACTACTAGCAAAACAATATTGTTAGACAACTCTAACTTGAAATACTTTATGTACATGTTATATTAGCTCAGGACTCAATTAAGTTAATAGACTACTTAAGTTAACTAGCTACTACTCATTAGTAAAAGTGCAGGGATTTAGCTAATGAAAACGACACACTTATATATTAACTAAGCAATCATATAAACAGTTCTGTTGAATTAATTACTGAATAGATACTCGAGAAAGAAACCTTGCTTGGCTTGCTTTTCTAGTATTACTTACAGCTCTAGAATTTAATATTTATACAATCCGTACAACTTTATTTCAGCCCATAAATCCAATGCCTGTAATGGATTTGTGGGCCCAATCTATATTTGTATTAGTAAGTGCTTAAGAACTGCAAAAGAAAACCACAAAGAAAAAAAACGAAAACACAAAAACAAAACAGGAACAAAGCTTATAAACTGCTGGATTATTTTATGGTCTCACGATTATTAAAATCTAGGTATCTAGTATCAGTAGCCTCTATCTGCATTAACATTAAACTCAAGATACAAGTGAATACACTTAAAATTATCTTCAATGCTTGCAGTCACGTAACGATAACAATGCAACTGCAATAAATTCATGTTTAATTTGTGTCATCGAATCGAATTGAATAACGTATCGATAAAATGCTATTATTGATGCCAATCGTAATGCAATTACAGATATAGATACTCCAAATTATCTGCAATGAGAAGAATCATTATCTAGACATTACAACAAGGGAACAACCACTTCAGATAAACTTGGTTACTAGCGCGTCAAGTCTGCTATTCTTGATGTAATACAAATACTTGAATTTGATCAGATTAGCGGGTAATTACAAAATGCTAGACGATAATAGAGTTGATAGACTTAAATTTCTTAGTTCTACATTTGGAGGTGAATCCTAATTTATTGGAAAGTGTTTTCTCTGAAAAGATTCATATAAAAAACAAAGAGCTCTTATCTGTAGTTAATATCAGAATCAGGAACAATATGTCAAAATCGTTGATTGCCAATTTATATTACCATGGTGCATGTGTTGGATCATTCGGTTCCCTACGAAATGGTTGAGCTGGATGGTGCTGATCCTCGTATCATGTTCGTGAACGGGCGCCGTCGGTTAAGACGGGTCATCTCTTAACTGCCAGGGCTTATTTTTAATTTTATATTTGAAATTGTTTATTTTTTACATTGTTCTCACATACAGAAGCGATAAGAATAATGTACCCAGGATTTTGTAATAATATCTTGATTTAAAAGAGTGTCCGTAGAGTTTCTTGCCCGTTCTTCTCCACAGAGATCTACGTTTTGGAATGGGTCAACATTTTGGTAGCTTCAACTTTCTGACTAACTGACCGACTATTTAATTTTGACAATTCAAAAGTGCCTGAAATGGTTTAATTGAAATAAATGATTTGAGTTTGAGTTTGCATAGTACATTTTATTGCTTCATTATCAGTCCCATGGCTAGGCAAGCACCTCTCTCTTTCCTTGCAAAACTCTTTATAATTCCACTGCCTCATATCATCACATAAAATTTCCAAGCTTAACCATTGCACCACACAAGTACTTGCTCGCATGCGTGTAACACAAAGCAGTAACGTTATTATATAAGCAGATAACTCTATTATTAGACTTGCAATAATAAAGATAGCGGTATAGACAAATGGAAGATTGTTCTGCATGTTAATCGTTACGTATATAAATAATAATAGTAGCTGTTCACTTGTACGGTCAATAAACGGCCAAGTTCATCGTAGGAAATATTCCAATGATGTGCTTCAATAAAATGCAGACATTTTTGATCGGATTGTAGATGGACTGATTCCTACACGATTATTGTAAGCTTTAATGGTCGTTGATAAGGTTCAACTTATATAATCATAAAATCTTAAACTTAACTAACACCTTGCGTCATTTTAAACAGTGATATTATCAAGCCTCTTCTTAATAATTTACTTGAATCTTATGAGGTCATTGATGGCACTATATTGACTAATGATAAATCTTCTAAGAACTAACACGTCACAGACAAGATAGTCACACCCACAGGTTCCACAACAATGCCTGTTTAAATATCTGAGATATACCATGAAGTCATATGTTAATTATGATTAACCTTTTCAACATAATTATCGATCAAATGAGATCAGATTAAAATTAACAAATAAAATAATTCTAATTAAGTAAACACCAAAACTTATACGTATATAAAACGTATTTGCATGGATAAATAGCTCAGTTGATAGAAGCTCGACGCGACACGAGAACTTGTAAGAAATCATCCAATGGATCTAAAATGTAAACGCTCAACAAACCGAAAATTTTAAACTTTTTGTAAATGTTTTTTTATCTTTTTTTGTATAACCATTTCTTTTTAAAATAATAACAAGCCATTATTTATTGTCCATAGATAAATCATTGCCACTCGTCCAGCCATCATTGGAAGCCCCAGAGGAAGGCCATGCAGCTCAGTGTACCTGCCCCAACTGTGATGAAATATTATCACGGTACTCAGAATGCAGTATATGCTTGGAGCCTTTACAGGTAAGGATTTTTACTTGAACATGATAAGTTAATTGCTGATCTTGAAGTTGTCAGAGCAAAGTTCAAGATAGGTTATACGCGATCTTTGACGTTTCAATCTGTCCAGACGAAATCGCAGGCAAGACCTTCGTCCCGCCGTCGGAAGACTCTTGACTACGATATGCGTCTTCACTTAGGTATAACGCGAATGGGTTTATAGTAAAAATATTGGGTTTTATAGTGATTCTTAAAATTATGTTAATCTAAATATTAGATAATGAATAGCAAATAGTCGTTTTAAACCTATGTTAGTTCAATAATCTGGAGTATTAATAGATATTTGTTTTATGATAAACTCATTAACACGAGCCCTTCTCTCAGCTTATCCCAATCTTTGTTTAAAAATTAAAATGAATAGAATTTTTTCCATGCTAAGGCTATGAACACAGGAAAAACATGACTAAAACCTTATCCTTCTCAGTAGCGCGGTCATTTAATATTCATCAAAGAGATTGTAAGACTAACCGTACTCTGTATGAAAATGAGCTGAGAGTCTGTTTATTTAAACTGTTCTTGTCTGATGCTACGGATCCCTCTTTAACTAGTTCTCAGTCTTTAGAATGCAAGTCGTCATCATTATCATTCGCCCTTATACTTCATGTACTGAACTTGTACGTTCTACTTCATCATCATCTTTCTACCTTTGTATCATGTTAGTTGGCTTCGGCGCAACAAGTTTTCCTTTTCCATTCTCTCCTGTCATGCTATCATTCAGTCCCTTCTCTTTTATTACCAATACTTTTTGTGAGTCCTCTTGATTATGATCACTACTTTTAACAGACGCGTTAGGTATAGAATGTTCAGTAATTCTAAGCTTCTACGGTCTAGTAGTTTCATGAGCAAAAGCTTCCTGAACTCAAACTAAGTTTCGTTGTTAGGAAATTCAGTTACAACTGAAAGTCTGAAATTAAGGCCTGTATATGGTGAACATGAGATTTTACCCCTGGATCTAAAACTTAATTGACAATATGAGTATTAATTTGGTATATCGTAGCTTACTGCTTACCTTCTTTAGACATATACTAAGAAGCTATAATAGTGTGCTTAAGTAATTTAAAGCTAGACTGTTTCTCTTACAAGGAACCTCATGTTAATATCACGACAAAGGAGCCAGGGAGAGAATCTTAATTACCGTTAATAAAGGACCACGTGCGCTAGGCTTGTTGAGTCCGGGCTCGCTAACGTGAATTTGAAAATATTGAAGAGAACATTTCGAGTACTTAGAAGTTTTCGTAGCGCTGGAGTTAGTGATGAATGACGATACCATTACGGAATGTAATAGGAAATTTGATACATTCTAAACAGAAGCAGTTGATTTGAATTAAATATCTTTTATGCCTGTTATTCGCGCAAAAAAGTCGTTAGAACAATGTTTTTTATGGTAATACTCGTACTATCGTTTAAAACTATGAATTAAACGATGTGTTCTGCAAAACAAGATAATGCAGTCGTTAAGGTATTCATTTGTTTTTTATCCTGATTCCAGGATCTCGTAGTTTATATATTAAATGTAAAATAATAAAATTCTATTCAATAGAACAATAATTATTGATATTACACACGTGTATGCTAAGATAAATATGTATATTTTAAAAGCATTCTTTATTGTTAGGTTTTCTCACCTCTTTTATTTTATTTCAAAACATAGACATGCCAAACCTAACTATATCATTAAACATCTATCAGTCGTTACGGATCAGCAGTTGATTCATAATAATATTATGAAATTTTGATTAGTTACCTACTTAAAATAATATGGCTTAGGTGACCTCATAAATGTCAGGGGTTATCAACAATTATTTAAAATGCTCACTATAAGTCTTTCTACGTTTCAAGAAATTCGTCGTTCACAGCCCGCACAGCTTACTCAACTGTTATACCAGTTAGTGTGAGGTGATTACACGACTACCGTGTGACTACGTAGGTGTTCTAATAGTTCATTATGTCTAAGTTAAGTTAAGTAAGCACGTTGCCGTCGTGTTTCATGTATAAGACTTGATTTTCAAACAATCTTCGCTATGCAATTCCTTTGCGAAGTGGAATGTTTGTGAGTTCAAAGGATGGCGAATTCTTCGAGAGGTTTTCATGCTACAATCTCATGCAAAATTCCAATGTATAATATAATCTGAAATATATTCATTTGAGAAACTTGTTATTAAATAGGTACTATCTGTTCATGGCTATCGAGATGACGATTAATTAATTGGGATACGGGCAGGAGAATTATTTAAAATATATTATTATTAGGTACCTATTATGCATGACTTTGCTTCTGTCAGTAGTCTCATGGCTAGCCTAGTAGGCATCTTTATCTCTATGTCATAAACTATCCATTACATCCATCATCATTTTTCATTCCATTGTTGTGGTTTTATACCAGGTTAAACACCAACAAAAAACCACCCACCCAGCAACCCACCCTTGGTTGACTGGTAGGGAATGCCTAAGGCAATAAGTCCGCTTTTTTTCCTTCTTTGTACCTTTTTTGTGCGGAAAGTTTAAATAAATAAATAACTCACTATTAGGTACAGTTGAGTTCATTAATATATTTGGCAGTGACAATGTTTCAAAATATTGTAAGCGTTAAATGATTATAATATATGTAAGTATGTTATTACGGTAGTACAGTCAAAAATATCTGACTACTCCTCGGAACATAAATATCTAAATAGGTACTCTAGATTTCAATATATTTGGTGCAACCTAGGATTCGTAAATATCTAAGTATACAGTTTTGAATATTCAACTAAATGACCTTTACTATTAAATTTATTTTTGCTTGCCGGAGCAGAAGTACGAGTAATAATGCAATGTTGCCGTTCGTAATAGGACTGTATCAATCTGACAACGTTAAGAGAGCTGTATTATTTGATTAATCAAGTTTTAGGAAATCTTAGGGAAAAATTGCATAGATATTTGTGAACCTAACTTTGTGCTAAATAATATGAACATGGGATTGCGCACCATTTTTAGAGTCTTTGTAGCAATATTATTGATTCATATGTAGTGACATATTTATGATGGCACAGATTGTTTACAATTTATTGTAAGGCAAAGCTGTTTAGAGTTTTATGAAACTTACCATTGCCTATACATTTTTGATTCATGAGCATGCTCAGATATTAAAGAACTCGACTGTACAGTCTTGTTTTAAACCAATTGACTACCAACTTAAATTGTCTGTATATTCAAATCACAACTGTCATTCTTTGACAGCTGTATGAAATGACTTATAACACGACAAACTGACGTAGGGTGTTTGACGTAGGGTCTCACATTTACATACATTATTCATTTTCACCTAAAATTAGCTTGATCTAACTCTATGAAATTCAGGCAATGTTCTAATGATTATTTCTTTCTTTTTTCAGTGTTGTGGCCCCTGCGTTTGTCCGTGGTGTGGCGGTGTCTGGTGCGGGCGGTGTTCCCGACGCATGTCGAGGTGTGCGTGGTGTAGAGGTGCCCTCAGAGCCCCGGCCGCGCCATGCCTGGCGTTACAGCGGCTCATCAACGACCTCATGCTGCCGTGTCGGAATTATAGGTAGGTTATCATCACTTATCAAAATACAGTTGAGATTTTAAGGCCTGAGGGCGTAGACAATGTGACATTCCATCAGCAATAACGATATTGGAAAAATCAAAAATGTTGCTGGATTGACATACACAACTAAACAGCTTATGTCAGTCGTTGTAAAAATACGAGCGCTTTGAAAACGATGGCCATTTGTCTAAAGTCTATTCAAATTTATGTTTCCAATTGATAGTATTTCAAGTTAAACAAATATGAACTTTGTGGAAGTGGTAATTAAGTTGATTTCAGAGTGACTGGCACTATTGAAAATTTGATAAAAACGTTTGACGTTGTAGCGTAAACTGAACTTTATTGTGTTCTAGTTAATTTTTTGTTCCATAAACTCATATTTGTTTACATGGTTGGCGACTAAATCGCGAACGCTGATAGGCCCTTAGGTTTTTGAAAAGCTACTCAATATAATCTACTTACTGAAATATCAGAGGGGCAATTCTCGTAATTTTAAGACCGTTCACAGTCTGATGTCAATCTCAATCTGTCAAAAAATACTTCAAATTTCCCTACATTTTGACAAGTTTTTGACATTTGTTTGTCGCTGATATGAGACTGCGACTAGATTTTGAACGTTTTAAATTACGAAAATTGGCCTTCTGATTTGTGGTCTTGGTTGTTCTGGCTATTAATCACGACGGCATGCGATTCGATTTTACATAAAATTCACAAGATAAATGTTTTTACTAGTCTCGCCATATCGGTAATGACTCTTATTAGTCCCGAAAATTGTTATAAATCAAACGGCGTTTTCTAACCAACATATTTATTTTATTTTATTATTTTTGGAAAACTTACAGCTAATCACAATAGTTACTGAGTTTTTAACATGATGATGGCCAATTACAAGTTTTCACACATAGAATAACAACTAACTATGTACAGTCAACAGCAAAAGTAGATGATCAAAATCAGAAATTCAAAACTAATGAACGGAGTTCGCAGCTATATGGCAGCTGTACTAGTAGTAAATGTTTGGTATAATTTACAATCACATACTTTTGAATCACTTCGACGCTACACAGTTCTGACGCGAACTCCGTTTATTAGTATTGAATTTCTGATTTTAATCATCTACTTTTGCTGTTTACTGTACTAGGTAGCAGACAGTGTTACTTTAGCATACTTCATATTCGGATAATTATAATGCAAGGGCTATGTTATCTTGTCGAAGAAGTGATTGCAAAGAGCCTTCTTCAATTTGGGCACACTAGTATTAAAGATGTCAACTTCCTGGCAGGTTTCATTATACATACGGCTCGCCCTAATCATGTAGGAGTTTTGTCTGTAAGTTGTTCTTGTTGTTGGTATGTGCAGCAAACGAGGTTTACGCAAAAACGAATAACATACGCGCAGCCCAATTTTACTCAGCAGATCAGGGATGTCGGAGGATCCGTTTGCAATTTTTGATAAAAATGCTAAATCAGAAATTTTTCTTCTTTCGTAAAGTGGAAGAACATGAAATTTTTACACCGCACGTTGTAACTAGATATTGATTACATAGACTTGAGTCTAGCCTATCTATTTGGAGATGATGCTTTTCAGTCTAGACAAAATCATGTCCAATTAGATGGCCTAACATAGCCAATATGTAGCATTATATAGGGAAGTCTGTTACAGCAATGGATGGCTATTATAACTCCTTATACTCGCATCTTCAACTGCCAGTAATACAATGATTCATTTTCCTTAATCTCTAGCCAGAACAAAATAATGATATACAGAAATGTGACATCTACAGTCCGATCACATTTGCAAGCCAACAGCAACCTTCGTGTCACGAGAATAAAGATCACTTCAATTTTGACAGAAATGATCTGTACTGCACTTTGAAGTAGTGTTACGTCAATGTCTAGGAATACTATCAGAAATACCTAGGTAGTAGTTTGTATATGTATGTAGGTACAGTTACGAGCATAAGTATGTATACACTTTGCTTTATTCAAAAGCGATTTACTTACTCCCTTATTTTTGAATGAAATTGTATGTTGCTACGAAAATAGTATTTTCGGACGCATAGGTTTTTGCAATGTGTCATATTTCATTGCTGTTTTCGTTATGTCACGCAAAAATCGCTATTGAAAGTTTCCAAGTGTTGACATATTAGTGCTCGTGACTGTACTGGAGACTTGATAGTTTTTCCTGTCATGTAATAGTGTTGAATAGGTTTGTCGCTTTGGTTTTGATGACGATACTGATTCAAAGGAGATTGCTACGTTAATATCTTACTTGGAAACTACATAATATCTCCAAGTATTTCGATGTCAAAGCGGCTTATCGCTTTTGATGTCAGGGTATCAATCAACCTGCGTAGTTTCCCAACTATGTTGGGATCGGCTTCCAATCTAACCGGATATAGCTAAATACCAGTATTTTACATGGAGCGACTTCCACAACCCAGTTACTGGGTAAAACGATGTCCCTTGGAAGGTAAGGTACTGTGTTGTATCAGAAGTAGTAAAATGCTTTAACAGTTATAGCATTTTAGCTACATTTAAAACTCAGGAAACGTAATTCTAAAGTAATGAATTTACCGGACTCTTAAGCAAAACTAATTAGGTGTTCATTCATAAGCAATGATTAAAATTATGTGACGTCTAAAATGTATGGTCAAACAGTCGCTAATTACTACTTAATGTTAAGCAACGTTTATGAATCAAGGGGTTAATGTTTAACAAGCAACTTACTGACTTAGTTACTGCGACCATTTCGGCTTGCGCGTGATTGGTTACAGTTCCAATCAAAACTAAAATTTACTGAATATCATTCAGGCCGTTAGTGGAACGGCCGCCGTTTAATTAAAAGGCTAGGCGGTTAACAAAAATGCTAATTAAACCAGTTGGCTGCGACAGTAATCTGAAGACACAGTAACAACCCGCCTGCAATAAGCTAACTTCACAGCAGAAGCAGACTCAATCCGTTAAAAATCAAACACATATATACCGATCGATAACTAATCCAATTACTTTCCCACCGAGAGTCATAAACGCCACATAAAAGTGGACAATAACCGTAACTAATAAGAACACTTGTTTACCGAATAAACCGCAACTTTCCGACAATAAACCGAAACTGATAGATTAAAGTTACGATTTTATTGCTTAGGGGCTGCAGTGACCAGGTATTTTTTTTACCATCTTGAAGTTAAAAAGCAAATACTCGCGTTCGTCTTTCATAATCGATTCGTCATCTTTCAAATTATACTGTTGGTATTATTTATCCCCGACCATGCCTAGTTTTTCATACATTGAGATCTAAGTTTTTTGTTTACAAATTCAGTCTATACAAAGAACATTCTTCAAGTGATCGATCTTGGGTTTAAAGAACTTTATTTCTCACTAGCTTCTGCCCGCGGCTTCGCCCGCGTGGATGTCGGAAGTTATCCCACGGGAACGTGCTAACAGGATAAAATGTATGTGCACCAGGATGCCATCTATCTCGCGGGCCCTTTGTGGCTAATTACAATAGAAAACCAATTGTGTCTCATTAATGGTGATTAAGAGGGTACCTATATGATATCTTTACCTAAGTACCTACCTAATTAAAAAAATAAATAAACTCAATAACAGAAAATAAAATACCTACCTACCTAAATAAACCTATTTATGACGATAACTAATCTAAACTCAATCATCATCTGCATAGCCTTTTCCCAACTATGTTCAGGGCCGGCTTCCAGTCTAACCGGATGCAGCTGAATACCAGTATTTTACATGGAGCGACTGCCTATCCTATCTGACCTCCACAACCCAGTTATTGGGTAATACGATACCCTTGGTACGACTGGTTGTCAGACTTTCGGGCTTCTGACTACCCGTAATGACTGTCAAAGATCCACGAATGACAGCCGGGACCAACGGCATAACGTGCTTTCCGAGGCACGGAGGTGTCTCGGTATGTAAAGATGGTCACCCAACCACAGACCGACCGCGGCAAGCGTAGCTTAACCTGACCGATCGACCTGTGCGGCTGTTATTATTTAGCCACGGGCCCCTCAATCTAAACTCAATAAATAAGCAAAATCTCTAAAAACTAATATCTATACGAATGACTATCCTACCTAACAGTATTATAAAATAACCTACGGTCACTACGTACACTATCAAATATACTACCTATACTTTAAAATTAAAATCTATACCTACGACTTATATAAAAATAAACCTAAATAACTCTAAAAAGTAAAAGGAATAAAAATGAACTCCACTGCGTGTGACCTAACCTACGACAAACTTATTATTTGCGGTTGGTACAGTAATCGGATCTAGGGATCGAACCGCAAAATTAAGTTTGTTTTTTATTGTATATACTTTTCCGGGATAAAAAGTACCCAGTGTGGTGCCCAGGATATTAAAGAATAATTATACCAAGTTTCATCGTAATCGAACCGGTAGTTTTTGCGTGATGCCTGAACAAACAGACAGACAGACAGACAGACAGACCGACAGACAGACAGACAGACAGACAGACAAAAATTTTTTTAATCACATTTTTGGGTTCGGTGTCGGTCTAGTAACACCCCCTGCCATTTATTTTTTTGATATTTTCAATGTACAGAATTTTCACTTCTACAGATTTATTATAAGTATAGATAGATAAGAACATAAAATTATATAATTAATATAATAATAACAGTTCGCTTATAATGAGATACGCAGGTGATTATAACTAGTACTATTAACATTAGTTACCTCTGGGCTGCTGGAGACATCATGTTAGCTTATTACTCTGTTTGGATGTTATTTCAAATGTTGTAATGTATTGCCTTAATCTGCGTTTGAATGTGTTTATATTGTCACATTTTTTTATCTCCTCCGGTAAACTATTGAACAGCTGTGCAGCTATGCTTCAACTATGTTTTCTTGCCATAATTCGTGCGAGCGTGCGCTGGTTTTAACTGGATTTTGTTTTTATACCTTACGTTGTATGTTATATTTCTTTAAGGTAGTTGTACGTTTGATTGAACAGATGTGGTGATTATTTGATGATCTTTATTTATTTATTTACCATTTATGTACATACATAATTATATAAACAGACATTGAAAAACAGAACAGAAAAAATAGGTGCAGAGGTGATGCTTTCTGCCATATATATCTTATAAAATAGGCTAATCTTGCGCGAGTATATTATAACATACTAGCTTTCGCCTGTGGCTTCGTTTGCGTGAAATTTCTTGTTCCCCTCGTCGCATCGCATCGCATCGCCCGCGAATTACTTCGTTTTCGCTTAGCGTTCTTTCTGACTATTTATCTTTTTGCTCGGGACCTAAGTAACACTCCACACTAAGTAACTCCTAAATTTAACATCACGCTAGGACCAGCGTGATGTTAAATAGCCTTCCTCAAGAATTGAGCTATTATATGCAAAATAAATTTATCTCATCCGACTGGTAGTTCTAGAGATTGGCGCGTTCATACAAAAAAAACTCCTCAGCTTTACTATTAGTATATAGATATGGATTCCAATAATGTATTACAGAAAAGGACCGAACTATAAACGTTCGCTTGATGCAAATTATTGAAGGATAAAGATCTATACGTTCATTTCAAGCGATAAATAACCGCAGCGGTGACTCGCCGTATCTGTAAAAGCCCTTACAAGTTCCGACTCTATTTTTATTGTGATGTCACATTGCCTTTATGTATTTCCTTGCTAAGATCTATTTCACTAGATGTACGTTTACGAGAACACTTAATATCAGTGATACCTACTTTATTTCTTATCCTGTTTCATTATTCTTATCTTCTGCGATATACGGTCCTTTTTAAAAATAAAATTGTGCCCGACAAATACATCGGACACCGTCAGAGCCACCACCACCATCTGAAGGCTCGTAATTTAAAACGTTCAAAATCTAGTCGCAGTCTTATCTCAGCGACAAACAAATGTCAAAAACTTGTCAAAATGTAGGGAAATAAGAGGTATCTTTGACAGATTGAGACTGAGATCAGACTGTGAACGTTCTTTAAATTACGAGAATTACCTAACCCTCTGTTAGCACAACTGTTATACAAAACTGTAGCCAGAACAGAATCCCCAGTCTGTCTAACTCTTAAGATGCTAAATGCCTTTCTGACTGCCAATCCTGAATTTATATGTTTGCGGATGAATGGAGTAAAATTATGCGTATATGTATGTTTGATGTTCTGTGAAAGTATGCAATAGTCCACTGTTTCATGTTAGTTTTAAATTAAATTATAGTCAACGTAATAATGGTTTCTATGTTAATTAATGTTATTGGTATTGTGCCGTTTTAGTTAATAATAAATAAATAAAATTGAACGTAAGCTTAAAAGCAAGTGCATAACAGAATACCACAAAAATGGTGGAAATGTGAAAACAATTTTTCATTATTTTCCAACAATCACAAATTGAAAATCCGTGAATAATGAAAACCTTTCAACATTTGTTGGTAGATTCCATAAAAAAAGTGTTGTTGGATTTTCAGAGTACAAAAGGATTTAAGACCCACATGGATGTGGGTTTTAAACCTTAAACAATATTGTAGAAAATTCGTTGAAATTCTATTTATAATATTATTTATCCTCATATATATAAAGTTATTAACCCCCGACGCAAAAACGACGGGGTGTTATAAGTTTTTATTCATATTTTTATTCGAGGAAATGAGTGGGTAGGGCATTCCGTTGATCTTATAGTAAATTCCATGATATAATGAGATATTTCAGGGATATTCCTATTATTAATAGTTTAAAGAAACGAAGTTAACAAAATGGCGATACGTATTTCAAATGAATATGCACTAAAAACACTGTGCATTAATTTGATTACATGCGCGGGGGCAAAAAATTACGAGTTCATCGTGTTCTAGCTAATTTATTGAGTTTTTAACTCGATTTAATAACATGTGACGTAAAAAATTCCGTGCTAATTTACATGTTCATAATTGCAGTTATTTTCTAATTGATAGGCAAAACTAAATTACGAGGCAGTACCAAGCACCACTGAAATTACAAATAATGATTGATAATTGAAGGAATCATGCCAAGTTTAATTTTGAATAAATATTTTTTTTCTTATATTTTACTGTAGGTACATTCATTTTATTTTCAAACAAAATAAGATTTACATAATAAAAAAGAAAAGGAGGAAAGACTCGCATCGCTATCAACAGGAACATTTTGAGTCACATAACAGACACTGCAAAATTATCATAATTTTAAAACGCAAACAAATAAACAAAATATAAACTAACATTAAAAATATTTAGTATGCAAATCACTTTCATACTAAAAATGTTAACCACCGTTCAAACACAGCATTTTAGATTCACAATCTAATAATATTTTTCCTTTGTTCACAGACGCGGATGCACAGAGCTCCTCACAGCCGTTACCAGAGTCAAGCACGAAGAAGACTGCAAATATGACACCATGATATGTCCCATCACAGCCAACTGCTGCTCAGTAGCCTTCGAAGAACTGTCATCACATTTACAAGACAACCATAACATAATCGCAGTGTACTCACAGAAGATAAAGATCTTAATAGAAAACTTCCAATCGAAGCTGAAGAAGACAGCATGCTGCAGAACAAAATACAAGATCATCTTGTTACACCAAAAAAGCGCTTTCATCATCAAAGTATGCATCTACAACTACCACGTAAGAGTAGAAGTGATGAGGCGGAAACTCGGATACATTGCTGATGTTAAATCAGAGACGAAAAGAAGTGATTACAGCGCTTTGATAGAATTCCAAAGCAAAGCGCTTTGCACAAAATCAGCTATTCTGATAGAAAACGAAGCCTATGGGAAGAAGGCTGAAGTACAATGGAATGATGTGGTTATGAAGTCTGAGAATGATGAAGCTATCACAATTCATGTCAATATAGGCAAATCAGACTCAGATTTGTTGAGGAAAGATTATGCGGAGTCTTGAGTAACGAATCAAAAATTGAATGGAGATGTTCTTCAGTTTCCAACAGCATCATCTGCCCCAGGGCATGCGAAGGTGCTGAGAAAATCGAGTGCAAAACATCGTGGCAAATAGTGCTCAATGCAGTGCAGACAATTTTTAACAATTCACAATTATCATTCCGATTAGATATGCATTTAAATGTATAAATAGATTCGTTTATACTTAACGATGATGTGGACTTTAAGAAGTTTGGATTAAGTTATGCTGTTGGTGATATTCACGAACTCAAGTGAGAAAGAAATTTCGAAAACATTGGCAAGTTATTCTAGCAAAAATTTTCTGCTGAATTGAATAATAATGTTATGTTCATTATTTGTGTAAATAATGATCTGGACATAGAAAACTGGCGCAGAATTATACTAGGATATGATAGACTGGTTCCAACGTTTGTTTTTATTGTGTGACACTTCTTACCTTACCTTCAAAATAATTATATTATATCTTACCTTACCTTATAATTACCTTATCATATTTATCTTACAATTATATCTTACCTTCAAAATAATTATATATGAAAAATAATTCACCTCGCTGGACCAGTCTTAATTAAATCCTTGAGTTCGCGAATTACCACCAATTGTGACTGATATAGTCTTAATATTAGTATAATTTAGTATTTAAGCATACTGATATGTAAGATAGAAATATACTTTTAGATTTTTTAATATTCGCATTTTTATTTTTGGCTTCCCCTTGTGATTGATGGAGAGTAGTTAAATTATGAATTTATAAGCTGCATAAATATCTGTCTTCTAAAGATTATTATTATAAAGTGATAAATCTGTTTACGTCCGCACTTCAGAGCCCCCATAAAGTTTGAATCGGGCTGTACTGGATGGATATACATTTTGGAATGTCATTGAATAGTTTTAAGAAAATTATTGGGTTTGGTCACTAGTTGTGTGTCCTTACTGGTTTGCTCTAAGGGATTTGTCTCTATAGTCCATTTATAATAGCATTAGAAAAAAGAGGCTCGTAGAAGCAGGAATGCAAAACATTTTATTTCAAAGTTATGATAAAACAATTTTAAGGGAGATGCTTAAATTCTAATTTTCTTGCGTTTTTTGCAATTTGCAGGTCAGTGTAAGGTTGTATCTTAATAAAAATAATATGATGCGCAAAAATAAGAAATATGTAGGCAATAATACAATTTTAACCTTAAAAATCATCAATACATCCCTTTAAATTAGAATTGCTCCGAATTCGTCTGATTTCGCGGGCTACTGCAGCGCATCCACCTTAATTAAAATAAAATTCGGTAGAATTATAGTGAAACGAATAACGTTCCAAGTATTGTTCATCCCTGCTTCTTTTAGGTTTTTAGCATTGACACTGTAATTTTAAATTGGAGTTATATAATATAAATAAATTAAAGCCACATAATTTCATAAGATAAATAGTTAAAATGGTTACAATTAAGTGTGACAGCTGCTGTGAAAATAGATCATAATAAATTCGGCGTCTATCATAATGTAACAATGTTTATTGTATTTTTGTTACAAAGTGTGCATTAAAAATAACCTTTTTTAACTTCTTTCTAATGCTATTGTAAATGGACTATAGATATCCTTTGATCTCAAGGATATCCAGCAATATGCTTTCAAGGTTTTTCGTAATAATTCCAGAAGCTCTACAGCGACCTATACTCGTTTTATAGTTGATTGTCACTTTAACTTGCTTTTCTAAACTAATATTAGGTATAAAGAGATTTTTTGTATGTTTGTTTCGCTTTCACGCTAAAACAGCAGAATGGATTTTAAAAAAAAATGACGCATCAAATTGTTTCGGAATATCGGGATAAAATGTATCCTATGTCCTCATAGGATACATATCTCGATATTCCCACGGAATCGAGACTTATGCGGGCGAAACTGCGGGGCGTAGCAAATTTTTATACAAATACGATCCCGAAATTAATAAATACATTTAAGAATTAATTAAATGCATGTTTACAACATAATTTAAATCAATAATAATATCAGTGAAACGTTATCTCGCAAATGAGACTTCCTTAGTAATATGACCTATTCGATTGACGTCAGAACAATGTCCTCCAAAAGTGTAATTTAATGGATTTATTTTGGTATTCGTGCTAAGTTTAACGAGCACTATGGTCAGCCCATTGCCACTTCAGCTTGCTTATTCTGTGAGCTATGTCGACCATTGTGGTTCTCTGCCGGATCACCTCGTTGCGGATTCGATCCCTCAGAGAGACTACAAGCGAAGCCCGTTCTCTAGCTCACTGAGCGACCTTGAATTTATAGATTGATGAGTGTCCACTTTCGGCTCGGTAAGTCATAACTGGCAGGACGCACTGATTGAAGACCTATGAAAACTCATCAATTTCTAAACAAAGAACGTTTATAAAGGCTAATGAATATTGACAAAGCAAATGAGGTGCCAAGGGTTGAATGACAGCGTGTTTACTTCCTAAAAGTGATGTGTGGAGTGTGGGTGTGTTTATCGACTTGATGGGTTAGTGTGTGTGAATTGATGGGTTAGCAAGCAAAATTAACAACAGATTATTCATGTGAAACTTATCAAGGAAGTTTGTTCATCTACTTCAGTAGACCCACCTCTTTCGAGCTATATTAGGGAAATATGGACATGAAAATGTAAATAAAAAAAACTCATTATTTAGAGAACATATTCCTGGTATAGTCGGTTTAAAAGTAAAATAACCGGCAAGTTAGTTTCAGTGGCTGTGTAATGTTGGTAGACTAAGACCAACATTACACAGCCATTTCCTATTTTCTCACGCTTGTTATCCGAGTCAATTGAGAGAACCACATCATTATGGTGTTCTGAACAAAAGGTCTAACAACCTCTCATTAGGTAGGTTAGATTTGTGAAGAATAACAGATTAGATATTTCTACAAGTATGCTGTTCTTCAGGTTAGCAACCTATGAGAGGGTTGTGTAAGAACGAGATAGACAAAAATGGAACAATATTTACCATATCATAACATAATCGTCTGTTGTACTTATGGTACTACCCACACTTCGCCTGTTATATCTAAGGGTAAAATTCATAGATCGCATTTTGACATCACTTTGCTAAGTAAGCCTAAAAAGTTTATTTTTTAACTTTAAAAACGTTTAATTTTTTTTCTGACATTTTATAAATTTTTAAACGTTAACGTTTATTGTTTTCGGTACATAAAATATACAACCCTTGCTCACATTCGCTTATAAAAATATAAATAATACTTGATGTCTTAACAATATGGTTCATACTCGTAGAGAACGTTAACTTTACTTCGCAAACTAAAGACAAAGGGCGATCTATGAATCTTGCCCTAAGTCCCATGTAACAGTGGGTGAGCCTATTGCCAATAATCGGGCACAAATCCATACTCCGGGTTGCTACTGAGAACTTCCTGGTGGAAAAACCCAATAAGACTGCCTGACCTGGGAATCGAAACCAAGACCTCATGCTCAGCAGTAGCGCTTGCGACCCCTACACCATCGAGGCGGTGTGGTAAGGTATATATATCATGTTAAGCTGAAAGTCTATACTACACGTCTATAAACACGAAGACATTATAAGGTCTTGAGAACGTAAAATCACATACGGTGTACCACAAGGAACCGTGATAGGCCCGTTTTTATTTATAACTTATGTTAATAATATGCCCATGTCCCTTGAGTATCCCATAACTATGTTTGCAGATAACAGCACTATAACAATCCCATGTAAAAGTACAAATACATATGAAAATGACATACATAATACTCTTGGCGCACTAATTAAATGGCTAGACGAAAATAATATAAATAATAGTTTAGGTAAGACAAAAATAATGCACTTTAGACAACGTATTCCCGGCGGAACTAATCTCAACATCCATTACAAAAATGAAAAAATTGAGGAAGCAGAAGATACCAAGGGTTTTAGGGTTGCAAATAGATTGCAACTTAAAATGGAAAGCACATATAGACAGTTTGTGTAAAAAATTGAGTTCATCCGCATATGTGTTATATAGATTATCCTCCATAGTAGATGTCAAAACACTTCGTACGGCTTACTACGGAATAGTTGAATCGCACTTGCGCTACGGTATCATTTTCTGGGGCAACTCAACTGATCGAGATATAGCGTTTAAGGCTCAGAAAAGATGTCCCCGATCATTATTAAAACTTAAATCGACAGACAGTTGCGCGCCTTATTTTAAGTTACATAAAATCTTGACACTTCCCTGTATCTATATTTTCGAAGCAGCTATGTTTGTCAAGCAAAATCCATCTCGTTTTGAGTGCCTGGTTGTTGTATTCCCAAGGAATAGGCGTGACAACAGCAAATTATGTCAAGTATCATGTCGAACCACTTTAATGCATAAGAGCGTTTCTTGCATGGCCCCCATTATTTATAATAAATTACCAAGTAGTTGGAAAGCTTTAAATACAGCACAATTTAAGAGTAGATTGCGGAAATTTTTGGTAGATAAGACGTACTAAAGTGTAACTGAGTTCCTATCAGAGAAAAATATTTGTATATTAGTGACATCTTGATTTTTGAAATTTTGATGTATGACATTTTTGACTTTTGACATTTTGATCTTTGACATTTTGATTTCTAACATTTTGATTTTGGAATTGTAATAATAATGATATTTGTAATAGTAATGACATGTTAAATGATGTAATGATACTAATTTATATTTTCCTTTTAATACAAACATATATTTTTAATTATTTTGATGATTTAAGAATTTTATAATAGTAAATTGATCTAAATAAGTGTAATAATAGTAATATAAATAATTTCAAATGTTTGCATGCCGATTGGTAAAATTCTATTCTATTCTAGTCTACTCTCCAAGGCTAGAAGATGCTGTCAAAATTTGACTCTTGAACGCACGATCAAGATTCAACAAATTGTAACTCTTTCCTGTCTAAAATGAACAAATAGCTTTCACTTGCTCATAATATTTTCTAAACTAATATAAATATATGGAGTAGGCCAGGATATTAACAAGGCGGCCTTAATACAGACGGACGGAATAACTGTCACTTCGTTGTAATGCGACACACGGAGTCGTGTGCGTGTCCATTGTTGGGACGCGGCGGGATTGTTGGGACGCGATATAATTTTAAAGGAGAGTGCGTGGAGTTTCTTGTGTTTCTTCTTCATATTAATGTTTCGGATTGAGCAACTTGCTTTATCTTTCTGTCTGACTCCTTTGACAATTATAAAGTGCAAATGGTATAATTAATGTAAATCTCCATATGAAAACCACCGTTTAGAAGGGGCGACTAGAATTAATTCTATTTTATTGTAAATTTTGACGTTCAAAGGTGCCTTTTATGTGCCTATTTGAAATTAATGCTATGACTTTCACTTTGAAATGCTTTGAGTTTGAACTTACTCAAGCGCAAAATACTACACTCACTCACATACGACACACTCATATACACGACACTGTCGCTTCCAAAAGATATCGTAACGTACAACAACGAAAACCAACACAAGATTCAATATTTACAAAAGAAAAATGGACTCCATTATATTATTTCTTCACGAATTCACGAAACAACAAAGTTTTTCTTTGAAGAATTAGAAGCCAAGGCCACGTTTCGAGTCATTAGAAACATAATTGTTGGTACAAGCTAATTGTAGCATTCGACATTAATGAAATAATTTGTAGTGAAAATGTATCCTTTAATTAATAATTGTAACCTTATTTTGTAATTTACCTTGATTGCTCGAGCAGCTATTAACCATGTTCAGCTGTGTCCAATCGCTGTCCTAAAAATTGGTGAGCTCTTTTCTAGATATTTTAATTCGTAAGGGTAGTGAGGGTTGTATAGCACGAGACAGCACCCTAATTGCGTAACACACTATCCAACTCAATCTGAATCATTTTGAAGGATACTACTAATCCATTGTTTCATAAGTTCGAAAAATATGTCTGCTCAACGGCGTAAATAACGCAATGAATGTTATTGAACTGTCAAAATAAAACCCATCGCTACTAATAGGGTGTTACGCAACTACGCCGCTGGTCTACATAAAGATGGTGTGATGGCTAAGATTTTTTGGACTCATTTCAACTGAATGGCCGGAGAATTAGAAGAACAGAAAGGGAGATCTGGAAAATTATGGGCCGGAGCTTATCCCAGCGGTAGCACAATCGCGTAATCAGCTTATAATGTTTCCACTGCTAAGACACAGGCCTCCTCTCTGTGAGAGGGAGTGGGCCGTAATCCACCACGAGGGCCCAGTGCGTGCTGGTGGATGTCACAATGTCTTCGAATTTATATTCTTAGGACAAGCCCTTTCCTCACGATGTTTTCCTTTGCCGTTTTAACAGCAGTGGCTATGAAATAATTTACACAAATAAAGCGCCTGTCTGTGTTCTAACCTTCCTCTTCAACTTGTGACTCGCGGCCGCTACCACTGAGCCCCACTGCCCCAAATGGTAGCACAATATATCTAAATTGTTAAAAAATGGGCTACCCAGACCATGCAAGCGAGCGAAGCTTAGGTTTTTAGAGCTCATGGGAAGGATATTCTTTATGAGTGCATAAACCTAGTTTCACTTCACATAGAGGTCATGGCCCACAAGATAAAGGCTTCCATTTGAGTCGAAACTAGTCGGAGAATCCCGAAATATTGCTGTACTAAAACCACGCACATAAATAAAGTAAAGTGGCCGTTTGTTTTCTTTAGACTAACGTATCTTTGCGTTTTTCTTAGCACTTCTGGCATGACCCTTCCCTTTTCATGTTCCTTCGACATTATACCTTCAGAACCTCAAGGGAATGTGGAGATTTTTGCAGAGTCAGAAGTAAGTGGAGGTTGCTGTTTATCTAGGATTGACAGCCTTTCACGATGCCTTTGGGAGGACGTCGAAAAGTGTATTCTGCGATGGAAAACCACATCATGGTAGTCATACTTTTCAACGTGTTTTGTTTTCTAAAAATCTGTGCGGTGTTTGAGATGGCTATAGGACGTTAGGCACCTATTTGGATGTCAACTAGTGGGTATTGCAGTTTAGATAAAACCTAGGTACCATTTATCGGTACCTAGGTCAGCCATCACAGTTCCTTCATTTTTATTATACATACTTGGCGCAAAGTGAGGCTTGTGACTAAGTTATAACGGCCGCACGGTTCCATCGATCAGGTTAAGCTTCATTTGCCGCAGTTGGATCATGGATGAGTGACCATCTTCCCATACCAAGACCCCTCCGTGTCTCGGAAAGCAGCGTTAAACCGTTGGTCCCGGCTGTAATCGTGGATCTTTGACAGTCGTTACGGGTAGTCAGAAGCCCGAAAATCAGGCAACCAGTCTCACCAAGGGGGATCGTGTTACCCAGTAATTGCGCTGTGGAGGTCAGATAGGCAGTCGCCCTATGTAAAATACTGGTATACAGCTGCATCCGGTTAGACTGGAAGCTGACCCCAATATAGTTGGGAAAAGGCTAGGCAGATGATGACTTGGCTTAAAGTACGAGTTTACTCTACTATGAAAGTGAATATTGCAAAATAATCCTAATGCGCTGAGCTGTTTGAGGAGAATATAATAAAAGCACATTATTATAGTAACAAGTATATTTAGGAATCCTAAAATCACGATATTCCATATTCTTACCAAAACATTGTGAGTAGGTATTATTTCCTTATTAAAATAATAAAAACCTTTATGAAATCATAAAAGGTTTAAGAAACGAACAAGCTTTTTGTTTTAAAACATAATATTGCCTGCATACTTACATGCAGGCAATATTATGTTTTAAAACAAAAAGCTTGTTCACAAATGAAAAGCATTTACATTTCCATCTTCAATTTTAAATCTTAACCCTTCCAGTTTTGGGTAAAAATTCATTTGACTCTTATTAAAAGTAATAAAAACTAAATAATTAATGCTGTCAACAAGTTACATAAAATCAACTTAAAAATTCCACCTTAAATCCTACTTAATAAAGTTGCAAATTGTTTGTCTTATGTTGGCAAATACGGGGTGTTCGTAAGTCGTGACAACGACATTGCCACGTGCTGTAAAATGTTGATTTAGTTGTTAAGTTAAATAGGTGACCAAGTGAACTGGTTACTGAAGGTTTCAGTCACGACTTTGTCATACATTATATTACCTCCTTTGATTATCACTGTGAAATATGATGCATAAAAGGTCGTGCAGCATAAGAATAATCAGCCTAAGGAATTGCCAGTTTCCTCACGATGTTTTCTTTGACCGTCATGCGCTGTGCTGATGAAATAATTTACACAAAGTAAAGTGCCTGCCTCGATTCGAACCCACGATCGATTCGTAAGTCGCAGTGCTACCACTGGGCCGCCACTGCTCTCAGGCCTTGCAGGGTTTGACCTTAAATAATGCGGAGACTGATTTTTAACAGCATTAAACCAGAACCAGACCTCAACACCGTCGCGAAAAAGCTGATCCGGGAGGTGTTTCGCCACTGAGTTTAAGAATGCACTTTTGAAAAAATAAAACGGAGCGAAAATACCTCATTTTGAACTGTTATCAATAAATATAGTAACAGGAAAACAGAATTTCATAATTATGGAAAAAAAATTGTCAGACAGAAGAAGACGATTGTAGTTATATATCTAGCCTACCTACCTATCTGTAAGCTACTCACACTAGAAGTTAAGTAAAATTGTTACTAACCCTATGGACTCTTGTCAGATTTTTTTTTCTATTTGAACATTTATTTATACGTTAAAATGACGTCACGCCCCCAAAACCTCAATACGAAAACAGATTTCAGCCCCTACACAACAACAGTTCTGCCTTCAATAGACAGGTTAAATCCCAAAAATAACTTATCAAGACCACATTCACGCCAATTATTTTTATCACGGTCCCCAAAATCACAACATTATTTTTACCCCCACATTTCCGAAATTAACCCATAAAGTGTCTTCACACTTCACCAGGCCATGATGTGACCAATAAAGGCTCGGTCAGATAAGCGCGTGCGAAGCAGCAGATGTCTATCAAAGGACCGATAGCCGGTGAAGCTGACGAGTCCTGGAGTGGAGACCGCGTATCGGCAAGCGTAGTGTGGGACGCCCCCCAGCTAGATGGACGGACGACTTTAAGAAGGTGGCTGGGGTAGACTGGATGCGGAAGGCGGGGGACAGGGTGTTGTGGCGCAGTCTAGGAGAGGCCTATGTCCAGCAGTGGACTGCGATAAGCTAAGTTGATTGAGATAAGCGCGTCAAAGGGACGTAGAAGCGAGAAATAAGTAGTTATAATGTGATATGGCTGCACAAGTGCACGCAAAGGTATAGTGGTAAGTCGAACAGGATGAGAAACTAGAGCCTGCCTATCTTTTAGTCTGTAAAAATGTCATCGTGAAAACTTACGTGAAGTGAGCTGTCAATATACTCAATCACTAGCATCAGCATTGCGATTATGTAAACATCCCACCGTGAAAACTTAGGTGAAGTAAGCGTGGAGTGAGCTGTCATTCCAACTAAATGCTAGGGATTGACACTATGACAGATCACTCTAAGCTCACTTCACCTAACTTTTCACGGTGAGATTTTTACAGAATGGATCGGCTGGTGAAATGACAGCTCACTTCACCTGAGGTTTTTGCATAACAGTAGTACTATTCTGTAAAAATCTCATCGTGAAAACTTAGGTGAAGTGCGCTTAAAGTGAGCTATCAATAGTGTCAATCCTTAGCATCAGATGGAATGACAATTCACTTCATCTAAGTTAGCACGGTATTTTTACAGAATAACATCGCACACCAACTGTATTTATAGAGGGTTTCATTGTAAAAGGTTTAAAGTTTCCAATTAATATTACTAAGATTTAATGTTGTGTTTTTCAAGAAAATTACCTATAAAATTTGTGTTTTCAATACACCAACCTGATGTTTAAACAGGCTTTTCCTTTGAGGTTCTGTTCCCGGTCTTAATGTTAAAATATACAGTTTATTAATAATACCTTAAGGCATAATTATCTGGCTGCAACACGAAACCATAAAAGGTTGGCTCCTTGATAATGAACAAACAAATTAATTAGGTAGGTAAGGTGGGTAGATAAAGTACCTATTGGATGAAGCCAAGGTTTTAGAAGAGGTTTTGTTTAAACTAGCTTTTGCTATGATTTCTTTGGCTTATGAATTTTATATTCCGTAGACTCCTTGGGGTAAAGAAACATCTGTCTACAGGTAACCTACTTAAGAATTAAAAAAACAAAAGACTTACGTATTTACAAAGTACGTGGGTGTATTATGCTCGAAGTTTCTTTGAAGGAGAAAGTCAGGAATGAAGTTATCCGGAAAAGAACCGGAGTATCCGAGCTTCTAGAGTAGGTAAACTGAATTGCCAGTAGGCTGGCCATGTTTATTGAAGGACCGATGGCCAGTGGAGCAGAAGAGTACTGAGGTGGAGACTGCGTATCGGCAGACTTAGTGGGTGACGCGTGATGGACCAACGACCTTAAGAAGGTGGCTGGGGCAGATTGGATGCGGAAGGCGGAGGACAGGGTGTTGTGGCGCAGCCTGGGACATTGGACTGCGATAGGCTGACTTGATTGATTGTGGGTGTATTAAAAACAGTTTTTGACAAAAAATATCAGTTGGCAGATGTAAGAAATTTACAGACGTTATGACGTATACCATTTTATGTATTGTCTCTTGGAGTCGCGTCGCCGCGTCAATGTAGACGATCCTTATCTCTAGCCTCATACTTATCGATAATCGATAAATTTGCGTTTCTACTCAATTGAACATCAATGAAGTTCGGCTTCCATCAGATTGTCTACCTGACCGACACCAAGGTAAGTCTTTCAAAGTTGTAATGAGGTTTCTGAAGATAGTTGTAGGATTTTATTAGTAGGGTTATAAGTGCGAAAAGATTTAGGAAATCGTTTAGAGGCATTTGATGATAGTAGGGATTTAACCCGTTACTTTCATGCCGTAGGTATTTCTTAAATTGGCACCTGTAAAAATACCTAAGATTTTTATGGAAGAAAATCATCATCTTACATAAACGTTTGCCGTGGGCATTACAGTACTGTCATCCTTTTTTCAGTCGAAAGACGTCCACTGCTGGCCTCCGCCTATGTCCAGCAGTGGAGACCCGGTCGAAGAAGCAGTACTTGGGGGAGCCCAAGCACCGCTTTTTCGACCGGGTCTATGCTTCCCACATCCAGCGAATCCTGCGGTCATAGATAGACCTTGTGGGTATTTTTAGCATTCATTCACCACCTTTGAACATTACGAATTTGATGGCATTTCTAAAATACATGTTTTACCCAATATTTCACAGCTGGTGTAAACAATTTTTTCCGCAACGTACGAGTGATAACATCGGAAAGTAATATCACATTCCTATTCTAACGCTAAAACCATGGCGCTCCTTCTTTCACCGAATGGATATAGGTATCGCTATAAGTACAAGTACAAGTAATAAGTACAAGTAATAAGGTTACGTCTAGCGCGAATTAAAAATAAATAATATTTATTTTATTGCTAATATTTTACATTATATTATATCTATTTTATTATTTATTTATTACTGTGATTGCCCGTGACATCACAGCGGGCCCTATCAGAATACCAGCGCTACGACATTTATTTTTTAAATGTCGAAGCATCATGCTGAGATAGGAGCCTTTTGGCCTCGTATAGGACTTGGTTTCATTTTTTTTTCCTTTTGTTACTTTTTTATACAATTTGTTTTATTTTTATTTTTAACTGTGTTTAGTTTAGTTTATGATCCTGTACGAGTCGCAATAAATACTTTTTCTTTCTTTCTTTTCTTTATAAGTCACAAACTCACTTACCTCAGCAGCAATATACGCAGGTATGACAGAGAGGAGCAGCCTCTCTTGCTGCTCCCTCTCACACTCTAGCTTCACTCTCTGTTCCAAGCAGGTTCTGGTGCCAGCGAAGGTGTTCCTATGGGCCCTCTCTGTGAGGGCTCGGTAGTAGAGGCCGATACCGCTGGCAGAGATGAGGAGGGATAGCTCGCAGATTAGCTGTGGAAGAAAAAGGGGGAATGGGTGAACTGCTGGTAAACATGAATGGATGGAATGATTGTCTTTATAGTCAAATGTAGATAATATAAAATAACGTAACATCACGGTTGATCCTATTCCACGGAGGATTTATGGATTTAATTTCGCCGATAGGGTGTCAGACTATTAACGTCTACCGGGCAAAAAAATATAGTCTCTGCCGCTATTGGTATATTCGTAAAGCAAAAAGTGCTGTTGGTTTTGTTCCACAAACGATGGGACACTTAATAACGTGTCCTGTCAGCTGCACGTTACAGGAACTGATGGACGCTGGTGATGGCGCCAAACAAGTAGCTGAATTCTGGGCCTAGCCCATTTAGATTGCGATCGAAACGCTGAGAAGAAGAAAGGAAAAAGTCAGGAATAATTTGTCTAGATATTACTAAAATGATGTGTGAATAAAAACGGATGTTAGACAGATAATCGAAGGCCAGGAGGGTGCATTAAGAGTTCATCCTATGCGAATATTTGTGCATAGCATAATGATTGCGAAAGTCTAAACTGGTAATGAAACATTTACAATGAGATGAGACCGGTTTCGTTATCTAGTTCATGGCTTAGTAAGTAAAGGTAAAGTCCCGATTCATTTATTTGACTTTAGCGTAAATGCGTCATTAGTTGGCGCACAACAGTAAGGATGATTGTTTTATACCAACGCACAAAATAACAATACATTCAATTTATTTTATTTTCAATAGAGAACTGAAAAGCGTTCACATTTCGTTCATAGGGATTAGAGTTAGAACAATATTTTACACAATATGCAATTTTCAGCCGTAGACCCATAGACCACCGTCAGGAACGATGTTCCTTATGCGGTACTCGAATGCACACATACTCAAATAATTTAAAAAAAAAGAGAGAAGGTGTGAACTTCATACGCGTTTAATTATAAAGACATCTAGTAAAAGTTCCCATAAAGTTGCCGCCATCTTGGATTTTAATTATGACCACGCTATCACCTTTAGCACTCTCAAAAACCATGAAAACGATACCCATGACGAAAAATTTGAAAGTTTTAGCAGTTTTAGATTTTCACTTTGACCTTAAAGACGATAGATAGGGCTTTATTTATTTACTAGCTGCGCCCCGCGGTTTCACCCGCATAAGTTTCGACCCCGTGAGAATATCGGGATAAAAAGTACCATATAATGTTAATCCTGATTATAAACCATCTGTGTGCCAAATTTCATCCGAATCCATTCAGTAGTTTTTGCGTGAAAGAGTAACAACCATCCATCCATCCATCCATCCATATAAACGTTCACGTTTATAATATTAGTAGGAGTAGGATAAATACTTTATTGTACACCACAAAAATACATAACCTATAAAACACGACAAACACTACAAAATATACAATGAGCGGCCTTATCGCTAGTGCTTTAGCGCCCACAAAAACCATGAAAACTATCTTTCTCACTCTGTCTCTTTCTATTATAAATGTATAATGGTTTTCATGTGTGCAGGAGGCATAACGCTTTTCCGTTACGTGACTATTTCTACCAGTTACCTCCTACCGCAAAGAATGCCGCTCCAAAAGAAAAACCTCTTCATACAAACTTTGACATTAAAAAAGGCACATGCGCATAATCAAACAGTTTTCCTCAAAAGCTTTTGACTAAATCTACACTGTGGCTGTCCTCAAACGCTGTGTGTAACCGTAGTTCCGTAATTCCGTGGACTTCCGGGGAGTATATTACGCCTTTGGCACGTCGGAATAACTTTGTGTCCCCAAAGTAGTTTGCCATCCATTGATGTCTTCCAAAGATTGAATTGTATTTGTTAAGTGTAAATTCAGTTATGTTGCTGAAAAGATGTTATTTACTAAAGTTTCTTATCGTTATGTCATTTTTGAACAATTGAACATGAGGTTTTTTTTTTTTTTTGTTCCATTTCCTTCTTGAGCTTCACAGTAGCAGCCGGTAGTCCAGATTTGTGCCTAGTTCCTTTTTTCTTTTTTTTTTATAACGTTGCCCCACACTAGGAACTTCTCCTGTATCGTGGGTGCGTTTACAAATATTTAAACTCACATACACAAACAGCCAGACCCGGAACAACTACTTGTAGGTCATACAAATATTTGTTCCGTGCGGGAATCGAACCCGCGACACGCAGCGCAACAGTCAATCGCTTAACCACTGCGCCAACCGTCCCGTTGATGGCAATAGCTCGCCCCCTATTTCATGGGACACAAATATAATTGGTAAAATGTGGTTGTACTATAGGTACCTCTGCCTAACCCTTCAGGAAATGCAAGTGTGATGTTATGATATGATATTTATTACTTTAAAATGTTTTTCTGCGCCGAGTTTGTATGTTTGCTGTAACATTATACTGTGACCTCTGCTCGCTAATATCATTATTACACTGTACTACCTACCTGTTGTTTTTCTCAGTAAGTGATTTAGTCTAATTAGAGAAGAAATATAGTTTGAAGACTAAAACGGACAAAACCTTGTGAGTTAATGTAGTGTAAAAAGTGTAGAAATAATAGTGCCACTCACACACGTAATCACACATGAACAAAGGGTTTATACATATATCATCATATCCGACTCTTAGAAAGGGGAACGGACTTGTGTTAGGTAAAATCAACACTATTCTAAGTTTTAAAATAATTATCACGTAAAAAAATAAGTAAGATTAAAATTACATAATAGTCTAACAGGCTAGATTTTAGTTAATTATTAAGAACCTGGTTCTTTTTACTATAGAATAAAAATATGTGATTTTATTATTTTCTATGGAGTTATAAAGATTTATAAACCACAAGTGTACTCTGAAAACCTAGTTTTAGATTTTTTTTCAAAATAAGGCCACGCTTTTATTCTTCATGTACTTTCTTATGCTTGTGTGGGTAAAGCTCCTATGTTTCAGTCATGAAGGTTTCAGCGTCGCATACAAACGTTCAATTATTTTATCGTAAGTTGAAATATTTTTCCTTAGAAATATTATTTGTATGCCAGCTTTTATGTTGGGGGAAACAGTCGTGGAAAATAGTAAAAGTTATGCTTTTCGTCTGGGTCTTATTAAAACTACAAACCGTGAAGTGCTAACCAAAAATAACCTTTATAAAATACTGGAACGAAATACTCATTAATTTGTATAAACTTTTGAAATGTGGAATATTTATTTTGTGTCTGTCAAAACAGCCACGATATACATGATAGGTATATCGTGTTACTGTTAGCCTGCATCATCCCACTGTTGATGCACGAGCTGGACAACCATGGGGAAAGCCCCATGGTTTCCAGCTCTTTCGATCCAGGGCTAAAGTGGACCACTGGTTGTTTGTTTTGTCCAGCTCATCCCGCCATCTTCTACGGGCTCTGCCGTGACACCTTCTAGCTGTGTTAGGGCTCTGAATGGTGGTTATTTTGGCCCACAGCTCATTGTCATGTATGTAAGTAGTATTCGTAAGAATCTAGGTAGATTCTTATGAAGAAATCCAGTAGAAAACGTTGTTGAGAAGGAACTAGAGTTGCTATTAAATTGGTCAAGTTTACGTTACAAGGCTTGTCGGAAACAGGACGAATAGCCTACTTACTAAGACCGTATTAACCCATATTGCCTTAGTTAACAAGCGACCGATACAAATCAGCATTAAAAGTAAACACAAAGAAATATATTCCAGTTAATGAAGTCAGAAATACTACCACACGTTTTCTTGTTACAGAGTTACTTCAATGGCGGTTTGTCACACGAGGGTTGCCGTAAATAAAACCATGTTTAAATTTATAAATAACTATGGTAACTAGGTTTCTTCGGGTTCCATTGAGAATTTTATTGACCACTTGCTACGCACCACAGTTTCACCCGCATAAGTTTCGATCCTGTGGGAATATCGGGATAAAAGCATCCTATGTCCAAACCCATGTGCCAAATTTCATCCAAATCTATCTAAATTTTAGCACGAAAATTCAACAAATTACTTCTTAGTGTGTGCAAGGCTTTAGATATCAGCTTTCTCACAAAACAGTGTCCAAATCAAAGCATTTATTTCAAATTGGCATTTAAAAGGCAATTTTGAACGTCAAAATTTACAATTAAATTGAATTGATTCTAGTCGCCCCTTCCAGAAGGTAGTTTCAATTATCGGTCAAGTCCGTTCCGACACAACAGACATTTCGATTTAGCGAGCCCTCAATATTTATCCAGCAGGGTTATCTCTTCTACGAGTATATCCTATACTAAGAATAATGATGGAGAATTTGTTTGTTTTTTTGTTACACAAAATTTTTTGAAAAATTATTTTTGCATTTATAGCCCAATTCTTAAGGAAGGCTATAGGCTACTTAACTGATGTTAAGTAGCCTATAGCCTTAGCGTTAGGACTCTTAGGAGCCGAAAAAAACAAAAAAAGTCACAAAGAACGCTAAGCGAAAACGGAGTTGATGCGGGCGCGCGATGGGACGGGGTCAGGGGCCGAAATTTTACGCGAACGAAGTCGCGTGCAGAAGGTAGTCAGACATGAAGTCAAGGGTAGCAAGTCAGTTTATTAGACACCGTCTGGTGTCAAGGTTGCCTCGTCCATGAAAACAAATAATAAACGTTTATTGACCACAGACACGGAATGGCGGTGTCTTTTTGTTCAGGGTAGCCATTTGTTTTTGTGAATATGTTTAGGGGACTTTTTCGCGGTTTTATTAGTTTTCAGTTTTTCTCTGTTTTGGCACATTAATGTCGTTACTCGGATATTTAGTTCTATAGACTTTCGACTGTAACAATAACCCAACTAATATGATAAATCTGAAAGTTTGGATGTTTGTTATCCTACTTCCTACAATACTCAATCATGCAAAAACGGCTGAACGGATTTGGATGAAATGTGGTACTCAGATAGTTTATAACCTGGATTAACGCAAAGGATACTTTTTATCCCGGTAGTACGTTCCCTTGGAATAATTTCCGACCTACACGCAGGCGAAGGCGTAGGCAAAAGCGAGTTGAATTATAATATATTTCAAATAAATACTTACCCCCTGATAAAAAAAAACGTGTACGGTCGGGGATCTCTCGTATATAATAGGAAGAGACAAGGGGGAAAAAGTGTCAGTTTAATACGCGATTTTAATATAGAGCCGTCTAGTATAAGTTTTTAGAAGCTCTCATAAAGTTGTCGCCATCTTCGATTTTTATTTTGACCTCGCTATCGGCTTTAGCACCCTCAAAAACCATGAAAACGACAACCATGATGAAAAATTTTCGCAGCCTGATCTTGGATTTTATTTTGACCTCACTATCGGCTTTAGCACCCTCGAAAACCTGAAAACTATGTCTGTCTCATTCTATTATAATCTATACATATAATAAAATCGTAGGAAAGTCAAAACTGTACATTGAATATTTTTTAAAAAGAATACTTGGGGCGTGATCTACAATCGATATCGAAGCCAAAAATATAGTTTTTAGAATTTTTGTCTGTTTGTCTGTTTGTCTGTATGTATGTCCGGGATAAACTCAAAAAGTACTGCATGGATTTACTTCAAATTTTGCATGAATATTACTAAGAGGTCGGGTCAACATATAGACTACATATTATCACGCTATCACCTACGGGGGAGGAGCTGTGAATCTTTATTTTTCTTACGCATTCTGTGACAGCGTGTAATCTAACGACGCATATTTAAATGTTGGTTTTGAGTAAGCCATGCTATTATCAAGCTTTACACTATAAAAACTACGCCATTTAAGTAACTTGGGCAGAGAAACATAGTTTAATGAATGTTAGTAGTGTAAATACAACTTTAAAGCAGCGCCATCTATGAGATTTCATAAAAATCAAATCAAGTTACATGTTAACACTTTTTGGAAATTAATAATTTAAATTTGATCATGTTGGCGAGGTTAGTAGTTAGTTCATAGATGGCAATGTGCATTTTCTTCATAAGAGTTGCATTGTTTAGTTCATTTTGACAAATTCAAGTTCCAACAAAACCCTCAAAATCTTGAGCAGAATAGAGAAAGACAATTTAAAAAAATGCGGTGTTAAGTAGTTCATTGATGATGATCATTTCTTCATCAATTTCATGTTGTTAGTACAAAATAAACATTGACTATTAATACTTTTGTTCGCGTTGGGCAAAACCAGGGTTTTTCTTGGATGCTCCTGGTGGAACAGGAAAAACATTTGTTACCACTGGCATACTTGCAGAGGTCAGAATGCAAAGCAAAATTGCTATTGCTGTAGCGTCGTCGGGATTCGCTGCCACACTGCTTCCGGGTGGCCAGACAGCACATGCCATGTTTAAAATTCCCATTGATTTAGAGGGCGCCGAAACGCCTGTTTGTGGTGGTAACAGCGATAAGGGGCACGTGCTCAAGGATTGCTCTCTGATCGAATGGGATGAGTGTACGATGGCCAATAGGAAGGCAGTTGAGGCCGTGGACAGAACCCTGCAGGACATTCGCAGGAACGAACATTTGATGGGTGGTGTCACAGTTCTGTAAAGTGGCGATTTCCGGCAAACGCTTACCGTGGTGACGCGGGGATCGAGAGCTGACGAGGTGAATACTTCGTTAAAACGATCTTCGTTGTGGTCAAGAGTTCGTACGCTGCGCTTGACCATTAATATGAGAGCTCGGCTCGGCGGCAATGCACGTGCTCAAGAATTCTCCGATGCCCTTCTAGGTCTTGGTGAAGGCACTCTACCAGAAGAGAGAGATGGACAGGTGGTGCTTCCAGAGTCTCTCGGTAGAGTGGTATCCAGCTTAGAAGAACTCATTCGCTGTGTGTACGGGGACATCAGTCGTATACCGCACCAGCAGAATTCTTGGGTGTGTGAGCCATTCTCAGCCATTTTGACGCCCAAATATGATCACGCTGCAGCAATTAACGAATGCATTCTCTCGGAAATTGAAGGGAATGAAGTGGTCTACACCTCGATAAACACTGTTGCCGAGCAAGATGACGCCACACATTATCCCGTGGAATTTCTGAACTCCCTGTCAGCAAGTGGACTTCCAGCGCATACCATCAAGCTGAAGGTCGGTGTCCCGATTATGCTTCTTCGGAACCTATCTCCTCCGAAGTTGTGTAACGGGACCCGCCTTAAAGTCATCTCGCTCCACAGCACACCATTGAGGCGGAAATTTTTACGGGTTGTGGCGTCGGCGAGGCAGTATTTATACCACGCATTCCCCTCATACCTCATAACTTCCCGTTCCAGTTCAAGCGCGTACAGTTCCCCGTGAGTGTTTGCTTCGCGATGACCATCAATAAGTCGCAGGGGCAGACTCTGAGGACAGCGGGTGTCGACCTCAGGACGAGTTGCTTCTCACACGGGCAACTTTACGTCGCTTGCTCCCGCGTCACCAGTCCTGACGTTCTTTACATTTTGGCTCCTGGCAGCATAACTACCAACGTAGTTTATAGGGAAGTGTTGTAAGGTATGATACCTTTGTACGTATTTGTACTCTTTTGTGCCCTGGAATGTATTCCTGTATTATTTTCTCTATTTCCTTCAGTCACATCTTATGACTGAACGCAGCAGGATTCCCATATAACTCTCTTCACTTGCTTTGCTTGCAAAAAAAACTTATATTTTAATGCTATTTTAAAAGTTGTTTACATAAAATGCTATAGCGACACTGGCATCTTAGGTATTTTTGGTGCTGTAGAGCCTTCACGCAGACGACGTCGCGGGCAGCAGCTAGTATATTATAAAGTCGCATGGACGGGGCACTTTCTGAAATTGTATATTCTGTAAATTCTTTTTCGTTACGTGACGATTTCTACCAGTTTACTCCTACCGTAAGCCGCGGTTAAGAACTTCGTTCCAATAAACTTAGTTAGGTACCTGTCTAATTTGTTATTCAAAGGTGTCTCCACGCCTTAATTTTGTTACCTGAATATTACACCCTGCGCTGAAAATGAGACAAGTTTTCTCGTAAACTTTCTCGATAGAAAGCCTTTCACGAAAATTTCGAATATCTATAAATTCTACCTTAATAACGCCCGAGTACGAAAACTCACAGCCCATAATTTCCTTACTTAATTAAATATGCAGGGTTTTATGTTTAAATAACGCGGTAGAAATCTAAATATTTATTTATGAAAATAAATACAATGAATTTAAAATTAAGAGCCTTAAATGACCACTCCAGAAACTGTTAACAAATGATTAAATTAATACGACCACCAATTATTTTTTACAACCAGCGCCTGCAATAACATTGCTAGCAACGCACACAATTAGCAGACAGAGTTATAGCTTATCACAAACTGTCAGGCGCTTTCGCTCTCGACTATGTAAAAAGAACATTTTGCATTGAAGCACGCCTCAATGGAATGAATGAGGGAATGGAACAAAAGAAATTGTAATGTAACTATTGTCTTTTGCAGTTAGAATTAAGTTGTGTATTCCTTTTGCATTAGTCTAAATACTTAATTAGAAGCTATTATTACCCGGAATTGGGTTGTGGAGATCAGATAGACAGTCACTCCATGTAAAATACCACGATACACCTAAATAATATGCCTACATAATATGTCTACATAATATGTTTCAGTTTTTTTTAGTAAGTCAGACTAACTTGAAAGTCTTAGGTAGGCACTTATACATATCTACTACAAGACTTAACTGTTCCTGAGAAGCAAAGTTAAAGACCCTTTTTAATCAAAATTAATTAAGGGCTTTACAGAAATTTAATTTTATTCTCTCTATTCTCTCCAAGAAAAACAAACAGTGGCGTGGATTACGAGTTACGACATAATCAGATTGAACTGAAACTTCAGCGCCTATTCAGTTGGCAACTGATACAACTTGTTACATAACTTTGTTTGTCTTGATAATGACCTAGTTGAAGAGTAGGTTGCTCTTAACAAGTTAGCAACTATGATAGGGTCAGATATGTGTACATCCAATATTGATCTTTGTAGATAAATATCGACCTATATCTTTACAAGACAATAATAATAATAATATTCTTTATATCGGACTACACATACAAGTAAACATAATCCATATAATCTTAGAATCCATATAAAGTTAGAGTTACAATGGCGCCGATTCCCTTGTTCACAAACTAAACTAAGGCGCCGATTCCCTCGTTCACAAACTAAACTAAACTAAGTTCAGTACAGAAGATAAATATTAGTTTAGTTCGGTCGGTTGTGTTTGAACGCGCTAATCTCTGGAACTATAAATCGGATTTGAAAAATTCTTTTTGCAATTGATAATCCAGTTCTTGAGGAAGGCTATAGGCTATTTAATATCACGGTAGGGCTCTTAGTAACCGAGCATGGGCAGACAATGGGGAACAAGAAATTCCACGCGGACGAAGTCTCAGGCCGAAGCGAGTATACCATATTTACATACCATCTCCTAATTTCTGTTCTGTACACGTCCTTTGACAAATATTATTATCCTACTAATATTATAAATGTGAAAGTTTGTATGGATGGATGGATGGATGTTTGTTACTCTTTCACGCAAAAGCTACTGAACGGATTTGGATTAAATTTAGCACACAGATGGTTTGTAACCAGGATTAACATATAGGATACTTTTTATTTTATTTTATTTGTTAGGTACACCAACAATCTATTCATTAAAAACATTAACATAATAAAAAATACCATAAGAATTGAGTTATGGTGAATTAGTCATTTACAGGCATACACAGCACTTACATAAAAAATAGCTTCTTAAATATTACGTTTTAACAAGATTTTTTACTCGTAGTGAAGATAGAAAAAATAATTAGAAACAAAAAACAAAACATTAAGTAAGACACAAAGTAATAATCGAAATAGTTACAAAATGATTTTGACGGCACGGTTGGCGCAGTGGTTAAGCGATTGACTGCTGCGCTGCGTGTCGCGGGTTCGATTCCCGCACGGAACAAATATTTGTATGACCTACATGTATTTGTTCCGAGTCTGGGTGTTTTTCTATCTATAATATGTATGTATTTACAAAAAAAAAATGTATATAAGTAGTTTATCAGCCATCTTGTTACCATAACACAAGCATTAGGTTGCTTAGCTTGGGACTAGATGGCGCTGTGTGAAATGTCCAGGGATATTATTATTATTAATTATCCCGATATCCTCACGAGATCGAAACTTATGCGGGTGAAACTGCGGGGCGCAGCTAGTCCTACATATAATTTCATCAGTTCTACAAACAATGGTAAACATTCACCTACATAATCCTACTAATTTCGTCTGCTCTCCAATTTTGTAAGGAGCTTTAATCGGATGAGACTACACAACGTGCTTCCCCTACATCATTTAAGTAAACTTGACACAATTATGATGTTCCTCACGTAAAGGATTGAATGTATGTCAGTCACTATAACGGATTGATCAATTATTGTTGACTCTTGTTATTATGGTGTAACATGAATACCTGTTTAAGATTTTGATTTATTTAATTATGTCGTGTTCACATCCGATATTGATATCCGATATCTATCTATATGCATAATAGTTTTAGGATTGAATTTGACTTATACAGGATGAAATTAGAAATGAGATTCAGGATGAGATTTGAATTAGCTAGGTGGACGAACGACTTAAAGAAGGTAGCTGGGACTGACTGCGGAAGGAGGAGGACAAGGTGCTGTGGCGCAGCCTGGGAGAGGCTTATGTCCAGCAGTGGACTGCAATAGGCTGAGTTGATTGAGGAAGAAATTGAATAGGGTGCGTCAAATTAAAATATCTAATACAACGTGTTATAAAGTAAATTTCGAGCATTTCATTAAGGAAAGGGATGCACCTACGTGCGCGCAGGCGAGCGATTTGGCAACGTTGTCGCGCGCTCTTTTTTTAACCGACTTCAAAAAAAGGAGGAGGTTCTCAATTCGGTTGTATTTTTATGTTTGTTACCTCAGAACACCGTTGTTTATGGATCGATTTGCAATTTTTTTTTTTAACTTTAAAGGATATGCTTCCAGATTGGTCCCATTTTTTTCAAAATCCAGTTCTGATGATGGGATCCATGAGGAATCGAGGGAACTCCTCAAATATTATAGGCAACTATATAGTAATTTTAATATTTTCATCGAGAAATCAAGCGTTTACAGTCAAAAAGTAACATTTCATGAAGTGGAACTGGTGAAGAAGATCAGATATGGCTAACGGAACTTGTCACTCGCATAGATATCACAATCAAGATAGTTAAGCAACTATGACAATACAAATAAACATACAATCCTGAATAGTTATATTGAAAATGTTATCATTGAACTGATCTGATGATCATGATGGAGCCGGAAGACAGGTACCGGAACTCCGTAATTAATCAACGTATTCTAGCCGTGTTTGGGCTTATTAGAATTGTCATGAAATGCACTTTGGCTATAAGTTACTATCGAACTGATCTGATGATGGAGCTGGAAGGTGGAAGGTTGGCATGAGAACTTCAAAATAAAACAATGTATCCTAGCAGTATTTGGGCTTAGAACTGTCATGAGATGCACTCTGAATACAAGGTGCCATTGAAAATCTAGTTTTGATGTTATCATCAATGTGTCCACAAAACAACTTCTGAAATATTAAAGGCATTTTGCTTACAATGTTTAAAAAAAAATCGCTTCTATTATTTACTAAAATAAAATTGTATTCTTGGTAGTATGCACACGTTTCCACGCCACCTATGAGGTAGTGTGCTGGTCGCGTTTTTTTTAATGTGGTTTCCCCGGTAGGCCTATTCCATGGCACGTTATGTGTTGTCTTGATTATCAGATGGCAGATTCCGCAACCTTATTATCTCTGTCATCGCTCGATCATCGTGTGATCGATTCAATAATTTATTGGCGTCTAAATCTGATAACACTATGCCTTCCAAACTTCTGACACGACTTAGCGCGACATATATTTGTCCTTTTGCAAAGTTTTTTTTACCAAGGTCGATCACAGCTCTCTCGAGGGTGGTCCCTTGTAGTTTATGGACTGTTACCGCCCAGCTCAATATTAGAGGCAGCATACGACGCATAAGAATCGACAGTATTTCATGCGTCATATTATCATCTCTCTACGGGATCAAATTAAAGATCAGAAAGTAGACAGTAATATGTACCTACTTGTATGATATTGGTACTTCTTCAAAATAATATTCTATGTAGAAAAGATATTAACTACGTTGCCATTATATTATAATAAAAAATACACTAAACGGCTAGAAATAAAAAAACTTTTTACAAAAAAAAAACCGCCTTCAAAAAAAGACAAACAAAAACGTTCTTGCACTAAAAATTAAAAAATAAAAAATTGAATTCCTGTAAAGAAACTTAATTTAAAGGTAAACTTATTTGACATTAATATTTTGCAAATATTCAAAATTGTTTACTTCTTTTTGGAGTCGGTGCCAGCCAAGGCAAGGAAATACGTATGGGCAACAATACCTCGAAAAACGACCTCTAACATTTACTATAAAACTACCAAGATGCCTATTGCATACCTAGAATAATTAAAACACAAATACAGACTAGACTTTACTCTAAAACAAATTGACACAATTTTCACAATAATTTCTTTTAAATAATAATAATTATACATACGTAAAAAAATCCCCTGCCACTTTTTAAGTACTTTGAAATTTTTGAAGCATTAAGTTTGTAAGCATCTGTTTTAAAATTTTATAATCGTGAATTGAAAAAATAAATGGCACAGGATACAACTGCTGGCACCGACTCCAAAAAGAAGTAAACAATTTTGAATATTTGCAAAATATTAATGTCAAATAAGTTTACCTTTAAATTAAGTTTCTTTACAGGAATTCAATTTTTTATTTTTTACTTTTTAGTGCAAGAACGTTTTTGTTTGTCTTTTTTTGAAGGCGGTTTTTTTTTTGTAAAAAGTTTTTTTATTCATAGGAACGTTCAAAATTAGGTAAATACCGCTAGTTCAATGCGTTGCAAACTTGCTTCACGTTGTGAACTCTGCGATGAATAGATTGCTAATCGGGCGCGCGCCCAAATTGATACTCTAATTTTCTTATTTGTTTTGACAATATAGAAAAAATATTTTTCCTACTGGAACTACGATAATTCATATCTACATGACGGCAATAACATAGTTTTACACTATCTAAGACGATTCTTATACGATTTTGTCAAGAATTAAAATTTGGGAAATGACAATTTATAATGATTTATGTAACAGTAAGTTACCTCCTATTTCGATTTGGAGCAAGTTTTCAATTTCAACCTGTATAAAGTTAATTGGGCTATTATCTAAAATGGCGGTTTCATATCGGAGAGATGTGGTTTCCAACAGTGAACAGGACACCTATTTCGAACCCGAGGCATAGTACCTAAATCATGCAGTCTGCTTTCACTGCTTTGTTTATAGTTTCCGCTGTGATTTTGACTCCACTCGAGGGCTCAAATATAGCCCGCCTGCATACAATCCTACAGCGGAAACTGGTGTCAACTCAAAATTCTGAACTATCAAGAAGACGGTCAGTTAGTTAAAAAGTTAGAGTAGTTAGTGTCTAAGGATAGGAATCCAATGGAGAACAACTTCGCTCATCGCTATATTATTGCAGTACAGTCAAGGCTCTTATATCTTCATCAAGGCAATTTGCTTAGTCAGGGCAATCTGTTTGCCCTGACCAGAATATTCATAAAATGATAACATAGATTTACAATGTTGTTCATTGCTTTTATTCACATCAGAGTCTGTCGATGTCATATTTTCAATTCGATCTGACATGAACAGAAGATGGCGGTATGTGATTCTGGAGTATTAACATAACGATGCATACAATGCCGAGTTGTTAAAGCAGACTTTAACGTGCAATCAATTAACCATTTCCACCATATTCCACCATCTAACTTCACAATGACTAGTGTCCTGTTGAATAACCACCAATCCAGCCCACAGGGCGACCCGCGCAAATTCTACAGTGACAAACATGTTTTGGCTGTAATTGTCTCGTGACTGTACGTACCTGCTGGTGGAACTGCGACTCCTCACCCTCGGGCCGGACTCCCAAAGCCAGGCCGACGTACGCCAGTGTCAGGACTGCAGACATGGCCAGCGCTATAGGACGGGCTATCGGCATCATTGTGTGCACCATCTGAAGCAGAAAGGAAACAAATAATAATTATTATTGTAGATATACAGGGTGACTTGTAATTTGAATTATTCCTCCCAAGACCTGATAGTGTGACCCATTTGCAACAATTAAGCACCTTATAAAAACTAGGTGGATATTTCATGGGATTCGAGTAAACCCAAAGGAGACTGAAACGATTACATACAATCTTGGGCCTGGGTGTAATAAGATGAAAGTGGTGTCAGTTAATAGCTTATATATTATCAACCTTTCAATGAAAATTCTGCGGATTTTGTCAATCTGAGAACAGAGATATAAGACATTAAGTAAAAGTGAGGTTATGTTACAATGTATTTTTGAAAGTCGAATTTGCAAATTAATGTCTGAAATATATGTAAATAAATTGTGGGGTAATCGAATTAATTAACTGGTTTATGTAATCCCACTACTTTATAACCTCCCAGCAGTCCGTCACACGTTAGGTACCCAGATTGTCATGACCAGAGGGTCAATTCTCGTAATTTTAAGAACGTTCACAGTCTGATCTCAGTCTCAATCTGTCAAAAAATACTTCTAATTTCCCTACATTTTGACAAGTTTTTGACATTTGTTTGTCGCTGAGATTTTGAACGTTTTCAATTACGAGAATTGGAAGGCCAATTCTCGTAATTTAAAACGTTCCAAATCTAGTCGCAGTCTCATCTCAGCGACAAACAAATGTCAAAAACTTGTCAAAATGTATGGAAATTAGAAGTATTTTTTGACAGATTGCGACTGAGATCAGACTGTGAACGGTCTTAAAATTACGAGAATTGCCCCTCTGGTCACAAGCTTTTAAGTTTGACATGACGTAACTCACGGTCTACTCCTTGTATCGTATCGTTGTAATGTTTTCCTTCCCCTATTTAATAGCATTGGATCTGAAATAAATTACTGGGCCACCGCAGCCTGAGTCATATAATTTAAAATACGGATTAGAAAACCGTGAACTATTCGCCGGTTTTGAAACAATTAGCACAGTTTCTGTCTAAATCTAACTGAAATACTATATACTATACAAACAAGGAGTAATAATTGAATTAAGTTCTTGCTGACTTCTCAGAAAGCGCCAAACAGAGGGTTTTATCATCATCCGCGGAGGCACTGTAAATTCACCCCCATTTTAAAGTCATAGCCTTGGTTTTTATATAAAGAAACCCTCAAAAAAATCAACTTCAAACAGCACCAGATCTTTTAATCTCACCACAAAGGAGAACAAACAAACAATAATAAGGAAAAATATAAGAAGTTTTGATTCATTCCAAACGCGTGTGTCCACAACAGACTGACTGAACTTCCGCCACGGAAAATTAATTTCAACTTTTCGTATTGTGGAGAGATTATTATCTTTATAGTCCACTATTATTTAGCTTCGTGCGACACTTCTATAGGAAACTACGACGACAATGACGACGACTTTTGTTTATTTGTGTTTGTTCACTTTGTGACCGGCAACAGTAAAAGAAAAACAACCGACTTCCAAAAAAACACTACAAATTGAAAAATGACTTTAATTTCGGAAGCCGGTGTCGTTGATTCCGTATTTTCGTTTTTTGACAATGATATCATCAAAATCGGTTCTTAAACGAAGAAGTTATCCGCGAACAAACTTTAAATATATATATATATATATTATATATACACGATCGAATTGAGAAACCTCCTTCTTTTTTGAAGTCGGTTAAAAACAGGAGGAATTGGACTGAAACCTAAAGTTAGTTTGTGGGATGTTTTATTTATTTGTAAAGTGCTAAGGGCCCTTTTATCGCGTGTCAGATGTTGCCTTTTCTCTGTAATTAGGTGCGTCAGGAACACAGATACGTAGATATACTATAAACTATTGCGTTTGATAATTTGTTATTGTCAATAATATCAGATTTCGTGATTCATTCATTAATATCTGTCGTCAAGATGACGGAAAATATCGTCATAGTAAAAGCAAACAAGTAGGACATCTTCCTACATTCGCACCGCGCGCAGTTTGTATGTGAGCGCGCTCGTACGTATGCGTCGTCGCACGCACACACTGACAAAATTTATCGCTGCTAAAGGTGCGCCAGTCCTGGCTGTGACGCCGGTAATATCGCCCGCGCCCGCGCACGCTTCGCCGCTGCCCTGCTGCTCGTAATAAATAATTTGTACGTGTACCTACCTACCTCCTTTAACTAGAAAGACTTCATAATCATTTCATTTTATTTGAATAAATACATGATTCAGTAAAACCACGTTTTTATTAGTCATATTTCGATCGTAATTTTTCAAATAACTAAACAGATAACATGACGTAGGCAATGAAAAAAATGTAGTCGGCTCTGGTCTATGTACTTACACACGTCAAGCTATACAAATAAATGATAAATGATAAATGATAAATGATTTTATTTTGTAAGTAGGTTTGTACAAACACTTTTACACGTCAATCATATTTTGAAACTAGATGAGGTCGGCGTTTCCTATCTGACTAGTCTGAGAAGAAAGGCCGAAACAAACTCAGACGTCACAGTCTCTTTTAAAGTCCAGACATAATCTTGGTCAGATCATATGAAGACCATGTAGGTCGATGTCTGAGATGGTCTTTTGAGGAAAGAACCACACAGATTGAGAGGACCTGTCCAGTCAGTGCACGCATATGTCAGAAATCGTGCAGCTCAACTCAAAACTTAAGGAGCTCAACGGTTCGACGAACAATACCAAAGAAAGGACATTTGGGTAGGCCACATTAATTACTCAAACTGCCAGACCATGACAAAAACTAACAGAACAGAGAGAACAATAAAAAATAAAATGACCCACATAGTCTTCACATTCACAAAAATTAAAATAATAGAATACTTTACAAAGTAAGCAAATGTCATAGTATATATCAAATTCATTAATGTCAAAATGTATATATAAAAAAAAAACAACAAAACAAAATAAAAACATTCAATAAATGTAAAAATTGGAAGCAGTTTAATCCCAAGCCTTTTTGTCCTCGATATAAGCCCTAACGGTATAAAAGGCTTTCTGGCACAACTTACGTTTAATGAATGATTTGAATTTATTAAGGCTTAGATCTTGAACGGGGCTTGGAACTTTGTTGTAGAAGCGTATACATTGGCATCTGAACGAGCCACCTATTTTCTTGAGCCTTGTTGTAGGTACAACAAATTTGTGTTTGTTTCTAGTATTTATATCATGTATATCACTATACTTTTTAAACAATTTTATATTTTTATGGGCATATAAAAGATTTTCATAAATATACTGAGAAGGCACAGTCATAACATTAATTTCTTTAAATTTTTCTCTGAGCGAGTGTCTCGGACTCAATTTATAAATTGATCGAACAGCTCGCTTCTGTAAAACAAAGATAGTCTGAATATCAGCGGCATTTCCCCACAATAGAATACCGTACGACATTACACTATGAAAATAGCTAAAGTACACTAAACGGGCTGTCTCTATATCAGTTAAATTACGAATTTTTCTAACCGCGTATGCTGCGGAGCTTAGCTTTTTTGATAATTTATCTATATGTGGACCCCACTGAAGCTTAGCATCCAAAGTTATGCCCAAGAATACTGTGCTGTCTTCAGGATTCAATTCTTCGCCCTTTATCAACACATTGGTTTTCACCTGCCTAACGTGAGGTAGCGTAAACTTAATGCATTTGGTTTTTTTCTCGTTTAAAAGTAAATTATTAACATTGAACCAGTGGACTACTTTAGAGATCGCGGTATTTACATCGTCAGTAGCCTGCTGCTGACGTTTAAGTTTAAACAAAAGTGAAGTGTCATCCGCAAACAACACTATATCATGATTATCCTTTATGAGGTACGGCAAGTCATTTATATAAATAAGAAACAAGAAAGGGCCAAGAATTGAGCCCTGTGGGACTCCCATTGTTACTATAGATCCGGGAGATCTTTTTCCATTAACATCAACGCTCTGAATCCTCTTACTCAAGTATGAGGTAAGAAGATCCAGAGCAATGTTCCTGATTCCGTAGTGGCGGAGTTTCCTGATTAACGTTTCGTGAAGAACGCAATCGAATGCCTTGGACAAATCACAAAAGATGCCCAAGGCATCGCATTTATCTTCCCAAGCATTATAAATATGTCCTAAAAGTTCAACACCGGCGTCAGTAGTTGAACGACCCCTTGTAAAACCGAACTGTTTGCTATGTAATAATTTATGTTTATTAAAAAATCTTTGCATTTGATCTAAAATTAATTTCTCAAAAATTTTACTAAAGGTAGGTAGTACAGAAATAGGTCTATAATTTGTAGGGTCTGATGTACTACCTGATTTAAACAAAGGTATTATTTTACTATTTTTCATGAGGTCAGGAAACTCCCCACTGTCAATACAACTATTAAAGATAAGAGCTAGAGTAGGTGCTACAATGTCAATAATAGACTTAGCAACTTCTACAGAATTACCCCACAGATCTGCAGTCTTTTTAACATTTAATGTGTGAAAGGTTTTAATTATATCTCTACAGGTAACATGTTCAAAATGAAATTCCGAATCGCAACCATTAACATTTTCCATAAGCAAAGACTCAGCAACAGAAGGTGATGAGTTTAGGGATTTAGTAGTAGAAACGGGAATATCTGAAAAGAAATTTTCAAACGCCTCTGCGACTTGTGAGTCTGATTTTATTATGTTGTCATTAATCGACAAGCTGTAGTCAGTATTTCGATTACTAGACCTTCCCGTTTCACTATTAATAATATTCCAAGTCGTTTTAATTACATTATTGCTGGTTTTAATCTTTGAACCCAAATAACGTGACTTGGCCATATAACAAACTTTTTTAAATAATTTTGAATAATTTCTAACATACAAATTAAATTCATCAGTGTTTACATAAGTCCTTTCATTGTACAGTTCATAAAGCCGCTTTCTACTTTTATGAATACCAATGGTAGCCCAATCACTGAAACATGTGTTACTATTAACCGAGATAGTCTTGGGAATAAAGGTTGAATTAAATTGATTACAGTATATATTAAAAAAATTATCATATAGATGATTAGGATCCGCATGAATTGAAAAAAACTGGTAATTTATCAGTGAGTTTAATTTTGAAAGCCTCCAAGCGACTTGCAGTTTTGGGGTTGACAGTGATATCTTTTTTAACCACTATTTTGTTTTGATTTGGAATAGTAATCCTTTGCCCGCAATGATCAGAATCTAGTAAATTTATAATTTCTTTGTGGCTTGGTATAATATCTGTATAAATATTATCTAGGCATGTGGCACTAGTAGGGGTTATTCTTGTAGGCTCCAAAAATAGGTTTACAAGATTGTAGGACTGAAACAGACTTATAATTTTACTACAAGAACCTGAGTTTTCTAATAAATTGACATTAAAATCACCGCAAACGATAACGGACTTGTTTGAGTTACAAATCCTGTCTAACACTTCATCCATTACCTTTTCAAAGCAGTCATACAATCCTGATGGGGGTCTGTACACACTTAATACAACAAAATGCTCCAATTCTATACAGGCAATTTCAACTGTACGCTCAACAGATAGGCTCACAATATCGTTACGATCTTTAAATTTGAGCTGGTTACTTACTAAAATTAATGAGCCACCATGTATAGCATTTATTCTGCTGAACGAACTACCAACCTGGTGATTATTAAAATTGAACAAGAACTGGTGGCTTTTCAGCCAATGTTCTGTTATACAAAGAATATCAATACTATTAAAATTCATAAATAATTCTACTTCTAAATCTTTGTTCATAAATCCTTGAATATTCTGATGCACCAGGTTGATACTATTTACTGATTTTAAAGCCTTTTTTGAGTTGCTTTTGCAATTCTGAACAATATAGCTAGAGGTTGCCTCTATTGTCTTACTTTCTAATTTAAATTATTAGCAATGTCATTAATTGTGCCCAAATTAGTGGCAGAATTATTTATTATGTCATTGCATTGCTCAAAAGAAGCAAGTTGTTTAGCCAAATTTTTGGCTGTAATTGAAAAAAAATATGATAGCGACACAGCTATCTGTCTTTTATAATATTTAGACAGATAGTACATAACAATGTTATGTCTATCTTTTGTCAAATAGAAATTTTTACTAACATAACATAAACATAACAAAACCAGTTTGTCTTGGCCTCACTTTGTATGATATTTTCTCACAATGAACGGTCAGCTAATACTGGTTTTGCATAGCTTGATGTGTAGCCGTGTGTAGAAAAAATAATTTAAAAAAACTTTGTATTAAAGGTCCCTGATGCTTACCCTACAGGGGAACATTGTTTTGTCTAAAGATTGACTATGCATTTTTGACGATTGAATAAAGTATAAGTGACAGCCCTACGAGTTTAGGCTATTATCGCTCGCTCGGGGCTTGAGTTGGCCTACTTGTTTGCTTTTATTATGATATCGTCGACCGTAGGTTCAATTGAGGTAAGGGACAAAATACCCAAAATGAGTTAAGTATACAGTTTTGTTCAGAATTTTTCGCTCTATCGAATGGTGTATATGAAAAAATTCTAGCTTAAGAAAAATGTCCCTTACCCTAATGATTTTTGGATCCAAATTTCGAATCAGCCCCATAATAACAATGTATCTGAAAAACTATGCAATATAGGAACTTGAAATGATGTAATTATTGCCGCCAATTTACTTGAAATAAGGTAAGGGTCTTCCCAATCAACGAATTACCATTAAATTGAATCCAACGCAGAGGTCAATTTAATGTAAGGGACGAGACTACAAGATACTTGGTCAGTATATAAGGGACATTACTAACAAAATACGTTGTTGTAAGGGACATCTATTTTGTTAAATAGCTAATTTATTTAAATAAATGTTACACGTGTAGATAGAGCACTAAAATACAAGATTATGTGTGAAATCAGACCCGAAAAAGGTTAATAAGAAAAAAAGTTATAGGCGATTTAGTCCGAAAAAAAACTTTGTCGGCCTCTCCTGAAAAATCGTATTTTGTCCCTTACCTCAATTGAACCTACGGTCGACGATATCTAGTGTATTATATGACCATAAAGGGCTACCTAATCTGAATAAATGGAAAACGTCTTTTCGTCATTGAATCGTATATTACCCGGCAAAATAAGTACGTACGTACTAGGTATGCCGCTGATCGTCGGGCGTAGGAACAATAATTAATACGAAATAGGCACAGCGTGACAATGATATCATTATTAATAAATACTTCCTAAATATGGATTACTTATGCAAATAGTTATACAACATAATAGTATCAAGTTTTATTAATGTCGCATCCAGCGGATTCCTGCGGCCTTCATCTTTTTGCCATTGATTGTCCTGAGCTGAGATTGCGACTAGATTATGAATGTTTTTAATTACGGGAATTGACTTTCTGGACATGTTAATAAGACTGCTGTACCAGAGGCCACAGATTATAAGATTTTAGGTAGGTACTAGGTCACATTTCATACAAAAAAAAAAATATCTAAAGGTGCTGAATTTCAATCAACACAGACAGGAAAGCTCTCAAAATGGTGAAGGAAAACATCGTGAGGAAACCGGCATGACCTAGTACCAAAAATTCGAAGACATGACATCCATCAATCTGTCATAATTTACTGCATTCAAAATTCATCAATCTAGAACGGGGTCAGCGATTCTTAATAAAAACAATGTATTTTTAAAAGATGAGATATTCTACTGAAAAGCTTCACGAAATTAGTGGTCTACTTTCAGATAGGAAATTTTATATCATATCCACTGTCCTAAAAAAACACAGAACTCTTTCATATGATCCAAAATTAATGTCGAAAAGGCGAAAAGACTTGATTGCACAAATACCACCGACTAAAACGAATTTCGCGGCTATACAATATCCACATCGATCTGCTCAACTGTATAATAGGGTAAACAAACAAATATTCATATATCCCAACCAGCTACATGAATGTAAACAAAAACTAACAAACATGGATACATACAAATATACTGAATCACTCCTTCAACACATAAACTAACATCCACACACACGCACACCCCACACACACACCACACACAGCCATGTCACTCACATCACAACACTCACATCACATCACAAAACTCTCACACTTACACCCCACCCCTCCTACTTCATATGCGAACACACGTCGTATAAATATCTTTTTAACCGACTTCTAAAAAAGGAGGAGGTTCTCAATTCGGTTTTTTTTTTTTTTTTTTATGTTTGTTCGCGCATAACTTCGTCGCTTGCCAACCGATTTGAAAAAATCTTTTTTTGTTGGAAAGGGCATACTTCCCAAATGGTCCCATAGACGATTTGGTTTTTAAACCAAATTTACTGGTAAAAATTACAACTAAAAAGTGAAAAATAAAAACTTTTTTGCAAAAAAAAACAACCGACTTCCAAAAACGACACTACAAAGTGAAAAATAACTTTAATTTCGGAAGTCGGTGGCAAACAACGAAAATGCGAACCCAACGACACCGACTTCCGAAATTAAAGTTATTTTTCACTTTGTAGTGTCGTTTTTGGAAGTCGGTTGTATTTTTTTGCAAAAAAGTTTTTTGTAAATGTCATAATATGGTTTCATGACATCTGTAGTCTGCCTAAGAAAGAGCGGCGTCTTCTAACACAGGCATTATCTGCTTAAAAGGAGGCGCCATTCACCAACATAATGTAAACAACTATCTAATAGTTATGAAATAAACATTTTAGTATTTTGTATCCACCAACCCAAACTGGGCCCGCGTGTTGGATTACAAACCACTCCCATTCACAGAGAGGAAGCTTGTCTCCCAGCAGTGGAAACATTATAGGTTGATTGTAATATGTACGAGTATATACCATATTACCCTGTAATCAAGCAACTTAAGAAAAAAACAACTAAACAATGTTTTTAGGATGATGTTGAAACTCCCTCGTTTCTGTAGTGCCTCAGTAATGTTTGCCCGATCGCGTACAGATGGTTTCCATGCGATCATCAGGAAAAAGGTAGCATCGCTTGTGAGGAGGATTCGAGAGAGTAACAATAGCATCCTGAGGGTCGTGGGTGAGGACCCGAGAGCCCCTGTGCTGAGGCATCTCATGTGAAATCATTGTCAGCATGAAATGCCTCGTAAGTACATGACTCATTAAGAGTTCATCCCTAAATTTTGTTACTAACCCTAGTGTATAAGTTGTAATATTTAAGGTGTGTACTAACAAAAGTTGTTCCTATGTTGTTCCGAAATAAAACAATTATTATTATTATCTCCTTTATTTCAATGTAATCATATAAATTATATTTTTAAATATTAGAATATAAAAAGTATAAAAACATTTAAAAATATAAAAAATAGTAGCCCACCGGTATCGGGAACAGGGTCCAAGCTACCGGTGGTCAGGGCTCTAGAGAGAGGAACCTCCTGACAATGCGAGCCGTGTCAAGAAGTACCGCTTTCTGAATCAAGCCCTTGATCCAGCTGCCCAACGAGAGCCTCTTCAGGTGTTGGTCGAGGCTCTTGGCTATTAAGCCATTGGCTGTCACGACTATCGGCACAATGATCGCTGAGTCCACATCCCACATGTCGACAACCTCGCGAGCCAAGTCAAGATACTTGATTTGTTTATCTTTCTCGGCTTTCACGAGGTTCTCATCATGCGGGACGGTTATGTCAACAATCATTGCGCGTCGCTCTGATCGATCCACCACCACTATATCAGGCTTATTGGCAACAATAGTCCTGTCAGTGATGATGGATCGATCCCAGTACAATGTGATATTACCATTTTCGAGAACTGGGTCGGGCACATACCTGTAGTACGGCACCTCCGATTCCACAAGGTTGTATTTCAGAGCAAGTTGCTGATGGATTATCCTGGCTACAAGGTTGTGTCTATGCAAGTACTCTCCGTTAGCTAGACGAGAACACCCGGAGATAATGTGATATTATTATTATTATTAATGATTCCAATTGAAACACAAATCTCATTTGTTTAGTACAATCTCCACATAAACATGATGTATGACCAAGTTCCATATATCATAATGACTTAGGGGGCAACACGTGTGGGGGCGACACAGGAAATTGAATTCCGTAGCCTATCCATGCTAAGATTGCATCGGTGATGCGACTGGGGTTAAATCATGGCGGCCATATTGGTTGTGGTGTAAACAGGAACCGAAAACAGGTGAAAATCCGATGTTTTTCTTAAGTTTCATAGTTTTCTGTTATATTAAACACCACTTGTTGTGAAAACTCTGTCAATGTTTGACCAATATGACTCACTGTCAGTTATATTAAATAGGTTCTAGTTGGTAGTGTATTATAGAGAACTGTGAAAGTCCTATCATAGTTACTGTAGAGGTTTGTCTGCCGAAGACGACCTCATATGTTGCAGGCCGGCTATAACTTAACGCGGGTGACATTCGAACGTTCAAGCTAGTGTCATATATTTTTAATTAGGAGGTTTAAAACAGGGAGTTCTAATTTAGACAGAACTATGTAAAGACGTTCTTATAATATAATATAAAAGGAGTCGTAGTTGTTTGATTCCTCCCGTTTCCCCAGAGAGCTCTTCTAGATCTATACAGTACTAAAATATTCAAGAGAAAGTGTAGGTGCAGCGTTTATTTGTAAAAACTAAGCTTTACGTCTAAGTTACTAGGTTCTGCAACTGTTATTCGACTACTTCGAAAACAAAATTTATTAATGTTATACTTAGTTTGTTAGACTTTGACGTTCGACTCAACGTTTTAAGTATTTTCTAAAGTTCAGACATTAATTCACGACATTATTATGAGAAGAATTGAGAATAAGTGAGGGTTTTGACAGCTGGTACGCATGATTTCTCTTGTATTTCTACCACGAAGACTTCATAAAGAAAGTGGCATCATCATCTTTCTGCCCCGACCCATATAACTTGGAATCAGCGCAACAAGTTTTATTCTTCCTTTCTCATCTGTAAGGCGTCGCTCTCATATCATCCCTCACACCTCCATCCATTTCTTTTTGGCCTTTTTCTATCTCTTCAGGTTTCAATATGCATATTTATCACTCTTTCAGTTATACTCCGTTCAAAGTTATTTTTCCTCCGACAGCAGCAATCCAACAACAACCTTATTCTAATGAAAATAAAAGTCACTGTGATTTTGACAGACCTGTCAGTGGCAGCAGCCCAACAGCAACCTTATTGTAATAAAAATAAAGATCACTGTAATTTTGGCCGTGATGTGAAGTCAGAGGTAAAATAACTATGAGAAGACTGTAGTACTCGTACATGCGTTTCATCCTTCACCATAAAGTATGTTGGAGAATATTGTTGCATTAAAAATCAAACAGAACGACAATTCAATTAATTTTGTCGCCACAAATCGCTCGGTGTGAACTAAGCCTACTCGACCTGCTTGGCAAATTGAATTTAGCACGACGCGTTCTTTTTCTCTTAAAGCCGTTGTTAGATAAATTGCATCGGTCAGTGATTGTGGGGACGACCCGGCAAGCACTCGAGTGGTGGTCGAGTCGGTCGGTCTGCGCTAAGCCTTTTTATTTCAAATGCTGTAAATTTTCCAATTCGTTTTTAAAAAGTTTTATTGGGATGGCTGGTAAATGGAGTTAGTGGTTTTCCTGAATGGCTTTGATTGGATTTTTGTTAGAAAATATTTAAAATAAAATGAGGTGTGATTTTCAAATGATGTCTTACAAATAAAACCTTAAGATTAGTTTATCAAGTCAAGTTGCTGTGGTTACTGTTACTGTTAGCCTGCATCATCCCGTTGCTGGGCAAAAGCCTCTCCCCATTACTTCCAGCTCTTTCAATCCAGAGTTAAAGTGGACCACTGGTGTCCAATGGTTGGTGATTAAATAATTATGTATGCAAATATGCAGTAAGTTGTAATACCTAGTGCACCACTATCCGATTCATCAAGCATGGTGTTGTGTTTATTTTATTTTCTCACGACGATTTTACCAGTATGTATTTAAGGGCTATAGTTCAGTAGCGGATGTTTATGAGGTCATTTAAACTAATGTTACAGTTTAAACAGTAAACACACGTTTTGATGACCTTGGTTTCAGCATAGTCATCTAATTATTGTACCTACCAATAAAAGGATCCCTATATTCATGCGAAGTTAGAATATAGTTGAAAATCTAGCTGAAACTATATACCCAACAACCAATAATTATCATAACAAACCTGAATTTCAGGCAAAACTGCTCAAAAGACTTAAAATTTGTACCGGGACTTAGATATGAAAATCTACAAAGTTACACCTCCAGATTTTATGAAAGCTGGACAAGCGAGAGTGTTGAAATATGTTAATTTTGCAAAATTATGCGCAGTCAGCGTCTATGCGGAGGTAAACTTGGACAGATGTGGAGCAAATATTACGTAATTTTGTGAACGAAGAAAGTTAATGTGGTTATGGCGGATTTGTCCTTTTGTTATGCTGCGACATACTTCGCCTTGTTTTATTTCGTGACATTGTTGCCAGAGGAAATATGTTCTGCAAACACTTTCCAGATTATATTCTAGAAATCACGCGCATTTTCCCAATCCTTTTACTTTTTCTGTTCCTATGTCATGAAGCATTTTTTTTTGTTTGTTTTGTTTTGAGTAAAGAAAACAGCATGTTGTTTTGCCTGGACAACATTTGCAATCGGTCGTTGGACCATAAGCGAATTCGTTCCATGACAAAAGGGGTTGTGGTGGAGCCGCCAGTGCTGTGCCTCCCACTTATAGAAGGTAGTTCGGCTTCAAACTTTTCACCACCGATTTTGGTGGGTCTGGATGCAAGGTTAAGCGTGCCTTGTTTTTTATTTTGTTTTGTTTCAGTACGGTTAGCGCAAGTGCTCAGGTGTGGTTCGGGCAAATGCTGTTGAAATCAGTGCTCTGAGTGGAATACCTCGTTTTTTTTGCCACAGTTACCTTATGTTACAGTACCAGGGTGTTTTAAATTAGCCAAAAGCCCCTCGCTTGATGTGAAACTTATTTGTTGAAATAAATGTTATTCACGTGCGTGCACGCATGCAGTTCGGGTACAAAATCTAACGAGAGCAGAGTTATTAAATTGGTGTGATTAAATTCGGTTCCAACAACTTGTGACGATCATCGGAAATACAAGTAGATTGGGAATTGCTAATGTCAGTAGATTTGTGGACAAGATAAACAATCATCAAAATCCGCTCGCATTCGAGCGGATTTTGATGAAGAAGCTTTAAAAGATAAACAGTCGGAAATATAGATCGAGGATTGAAAGTCAATTATTTGTGTTTGAAACTCCAAAGTTGTAAGCTAAACTCAAACTTTTCGTTGAATATTCAAGAAGAAAAACCCCCTTTTAGGAAATTATGTCAAAAGAACTTCAAATTAAACCATCCGCAAATTAATGTAGATTTAAATTCCTCAACAAAACAGTGGTGGCCCAGTGGTACCTAACGGCAGCGATTTACGAGTTGTAGGTCTTGGGTTTGAACCCAGGCGGGCGCTTTACATTGTGTACATTATTTCTTCACCACTGCTCTCAAAACGGTGAAGGAAAACCTCTTGAGGAAACCAGCATGTCCTAGAACCAAATATTCGCAGACATGTGACATCTAACAACTCGCACTGCGCCCGAGTGGTGGATTACGGCCCACTCCGTCTGACCGAGAGAAGGCCTGTGTCCCAGCAGTGATAAGAAATCTAGTCGCTATCTTGTTAGGAACGAATGCTTCTATAGGATACCTACAGAGATTTACGAAAACACCAAAATGTCCCTTTTAAATCTTTACGATTTACGCATGATGTATTTAAAATAACCGAAAACCTAAACCAACGCCGAAATCCCGAATTCATTGTTGGTTCAAATAATTTTCAGCTGTTTCATACATTTTGTCGAGTCATGCGAACGTTAATGATTTTTGCGAATTCAGGGCTGGTCCAATGGAAAAAGTTGTTCATATCTAATGATGAGAACGGTGACCCATTTACGGCCGAACCTAATAACCTATTGACACACCGCTACTAGCGCTAGTACTAATTATAACTGCCAGTATAATATGATCATACAGATCGCTACTGGTATATAGATTATTGGGACGTTAAAACTGGCCAATTCTCGTAATTTAAAACGTTCAAAATTTAGTCACAGTCTCATCTCAGCGACAAACAAATGTCAAAAACTTGTCAAAATGTAGGGTTTGAGATTTTTTTGACAGATTGACACTGAGATCAGACTGTGAACGTTCTTAAAATTACGAGAAGTGCCCCTTGTCAAAAACTTGTCAAAATGTAGGGAAATTAGAAGTATTTTTTGACAGATTGAGACGTAGATCTGGGCCCGTATTCCCGTAATTTAAAACGTTCAAAATCTAGTCGCAGTCTCATCTCGGCGACAAACAAATGTCAAAAACTTGTCAAAATGTAGGGAAATTAGACGTATTTTTGACAGATTGAGACTGAGATCAGACTGTGAACGTTCTTAAAATTACGAGAATTACCCCGCAGACTGTGAACGTTCTTAAAATTACGAGAATTGCCCCAGATATAGATAGGTTTTTCTACCTCCAGTATGTTAAAACTGGTCATAGGTAATTGGGTTCGGCCGTTTTGTTTTGACATTCAACTGTAAGTTATTTATTTATTACTAGCTGCGCCCCGCGGTTTCACTCGCATAACTTTCGATCCCGTGGGAATATCGAGATAAAAAATATCCTATTTCCTAATCCAGGTTATGGCCAGGTTATCTAAATCCGTTCAGCCATTTTAGCTTGAAAGCGTAACAAACAAACATATAAAACATCAAAACTTTTCTCTGTATTTTAGACTAGCTGTTGCCCGCGACTTCGTCTGCGCTCCAGGATGAAAGTAACCTATGTCCTTACACAGGTCATGGTCTATCTGTGTGCCAAATTTTATTGAAATCCGTTCTGCCGTTTTAGCGTGAAAGCGTAACAAACAAACAGACAAACTTACTTTCGCATTTGTAATATTACTAGCTGCGCCCTCCGGTTTCACCCACAAAAGTTTCGATCCTGTGGGAATGTCGGGATAAAAAGTATCCTAAGTGTTAATATTGGTTATAAACTATCTGTGTGCCATCCAAATCCGTTCAGAAGTTTTGGCGTGAAAGAGTAACAAACATCCATCCATCCATACAAACTTTCGCGTTTATAATATTAGTGGGATAAAGTTAGGATAGGTATAGCGAACTTTTTACTTAAATGTATGTTTTGTATCCAGTTAATAAAATCTCAACCACGTTACTTGTCTTGCATATGAAAAAGGCAACATCCGCAAGCTATGTAAATATAGGATAAACAACAGTCTCCAAAATTCAAACTAGCTAGTTAGTGTAATAGCATCTAAATAAATGATCTACTTAAGCCTAGTTAAACGAGTCTACCAACTTGTCATGCTATCAAAAATGTAAGAATCCCTCCCGGGAGCGCTGTTCAAGGAGGTTGTGTAAACAATAAACTTTCATGGTCCCACTGTGAGCGCTTACTGAAGGAAGTCAGGTACGGCTGACGTTACTTTGGACGTAGTTTTATCGTTGTTGGGATGGAGTTATGGTCTTTTCAATAAATGTTTTAGGAGCTCACGTAGTTGGGTTCGTTTCCGAGATGTTATCGGTTTATTAGGAGGGATTTCAATATCAGCTTACTGAAAATCATGTAGGCACTTTACTTTGTGTAAATTATTTCATCAATGCTCTCAAAACGGTGAAGGAAAACATCGTAAGGAAACAAACATTCGAAGACATGTGACATCTACCAACCTGCACTGGGTCCGCGTGGTGGATTACGGCCCACTCCTTCTCACCGAGAGGAGGCCTCTGTCCCAGCAGTGGGAACGTTTTAGGCTGGTTATGTTAACGTGACGCTACACGTTTTCTTGTACCAATTCGTTCTGATTTCCTACACTCTGCCTATTTATTTTGTTTTCTAATATATTTTGGCATTTTGTGCATAATCAGTTTGTAAATGAGATTTCTTGACAAGAAAAGAAAATCCTTTTTTCAATCTAAGGCATAATATTTTTGGTAATGCCGCATTACGTTACCATAGCCACATAAGTAAGGGCTGATTATTCCAACTCCAGATAACTTTATCGGAGGAATAATTTTGAATTTTTGACAGTTCTTCCGTACAAAAACTGTCAAACGTCGATTTTATTTTACGAATAAAAATTATCGGTCGATTGAAAAATCAGCCCTTATGTCCATTAGGTAAACCGTTTTTTGACAGAGGGATCTAGTGATTGCAGCAACACACAATACATTGAATGATACACGTACTGTATGATAATATATGTAAGAAGCCATAAATATGATAATTGAATAAGATAAGGCAGTTTATATATTTATTTTATTACGCATTTTAAAGGTAACTTTTACGTAATCTGGAATATGCACGTTCTAAGACAGCTGTCAAAAACCGGTTAACCAATGGACAGGGTATAGTTAATTTAACACCAAGAGCTAACAAGAGGTACTTACCAAAATAAGCGCGAAGAGTGGCAACGGCGCGTGATGGGTAGCCATGAGCGTACCAATGCCAAGACTGATCGTGACGAGCAGGGAACCAGCTAACGCTAACGCCTCCCATTCTGGTGCCGCCGGTAGGAGAGCGAGGCACAACACTATTGATAGCACGAAGGTGATGACTGATAGTGAAGCGATCGCTTTTATTTGTAAGGCGAGTTCCTGTAAGGAGAGAAACATCGATTTTGAGAAGTTGAAAGTGATATTAAAATTATTAATTTATTTATTATTACTTAAAATTTTACGTAGTCAAATTTGAGAGTGGAACTGGAAATAGATATAACTTGCTATAGTTTTTATTGGACGTTATTTCATTGCTTTTTATCACATATACTTAATTCGATTTAAGAATTTAGAATCAGCATCGCCATACAACGTAGCAATGCTGCAAGCCTTTTGGGCACGTTTTCTGTTGACAACGATGTGGACGGATTTTTGGATGCCCTATGATTCTTTTCTCTCTTTTCTCTCTCACTCTTCAGTTTTATTATTAATATACGTATGTTTGTTTGAACGCGCTAATCTCAGGAACTACCAATAGAATATTTTTACTTTTGATAGCCTAATTCTTGAGGAAGGTTATACACCGTTAAATTTTGATCGTTTTTATTCATAAAAGGTATCATTGTCAAAAAAAAGTCAGTTGATCCATAGATTTATGTTCGCATAACTCGACATAATGTATGGATCAACTAATTTTTTTTCACGATTTCAGGGTCGGTCCCGTAGTTAAAGTTGTTAATAATGATGAGTATAATGACCCTTTTTAAGGATTAAAACGATCAAAATTTAACGGTGTATACTGTTCAACATCACGCTAATACTCTTAGAAGCTGAGCAAAACGAAAAAAGTAAGATAGAACGGTAAGTGAAAACGAAGTAATAGCGCATGCTGGCGAGACGATGTGACAGGGTGGTTCGAGGAACAAGAAATTTCACGCGGACGAAGTCGCAGGCAGAGGCTAGCTATTAATATTATTTTAAGTCTATTAGCATATATTATGTCAATATTATCTTATTTGTAAATATTATTATTATGTCGCTTATTTATTTAATTTTCTTATTTTATTACATTTTTAAATATTATTATAAAAAAAAACATTATTAAACACATTAAAAACTTATTATTATTATTATTAAAAGTAATTATTATGTCAATATTATCTTATTTGTAAATATTATTATTATTATTAAAAGTAATTATTATGTCAAAATGATCTTATTTGTAAATATTATTATTATTATTAAAAGTAATTATTATGTCAATATTATCTTGTTTGTAAATATTATTATTATTATTAAAAGTAATTATTATGTCAATATTATCTTATTTGTAAATATTATTATTATTATTAAAAGCCTGTGATGTCCACTGCTGGGCAAAAGCTTCCCTACTCTCTTTCCACTTTTCTCTGTTTAAAGCTGCTAAGGACCAGTTCCTGTTGAAGGAGTCCAGCTCATCCCGCCATCACCGTCTGAGCCTGCCGCGATGTCGCTTGCCATTAAGAGGGACCCATTGGGTCGTATGTTTGGCCCATTGGCCATTGACATGCGGCAGATGTGTCCAGCCCAACTCAATTTTAGCGTGGCAGCTTTCCAAGTGACATCAGTTATTTTTGTTATGGAACAGATGGTCGTATTCCTAACCCGGTCTGTTAATTTGATACCCAGAATACTCCGTTCCATAGCCCTTTGGCAAACCTCGAGCGGTGGACCTCTGCTGATTTGTCAAAGACCATGTTTGTCCACCATGTGAGGATGGAAAGTATGCACACGTCAATGAGTGGGGCAAAGGAAGATCACCCTTCATTAGATGTTCCATGGCCCAATAGCTCTTCCCAATAGTTTGTAAATAAGAATGTATAATTTAAGAATTTAGATATAATATAGACTGGCCCCAGGAAAATCCTAGTTTTTTAATTGGTTAAACAGCCCTATGAAATTATCCTGTACCTACAGTTTAGACATGTACCCAAACCAATAACCAGCATAATAGCTACCCAATCCTTCCAAATAAATTATGAAATAACATTATTTCTAATATCATCGGAATTTTGATATTAGGTTTTTTTAAATAATAACTGATAATATGAGATAGCCAGAAGGCAAGTAATAGGACGGGTATATGTTTTAAGATATATTAAAACAGCAGAGATGTACGGTCCCCAAAAAAGATAAATAACCAGAGTCGTCGGTATATTGTAGTTGAAGTTTAGGTAAGAAGCGGATTGTTGTTTTCAGATAAAATTTTATTTAATTAATAGAAAACAAACAGTTCTTTTAGGAAACAAAATTTAATTCGAAAACATCCATCGGTTTCTCACTGAACTTCAACTGTATCCGATGATCCTGGTTAGTTATCTTCTTTGGTGATTGTACCATAATTATATCTATCTACTTACCTACATGGTGACCCAAGAGGTTTGTCAATGCGGTTGCCAAACTTGGGGACAAGTTTCATGGGCCTAAATAGTTCATTTCAGCGGCACCTTAGCTGTGGGTTTGTGGGTAGTGCTAACCCGGATAAACCCTTTCACAAGACGAGTTTTAGCTACTTCTTCCTTATATACAGTCGCCAAAGGAGATAAGTAACCAGGGTCGTCGGATATAGTTGAAGTTTAGTAAGAAACCGATGAATTTTTTCTAATACAATTTAATTTGATATATGAACTGTCTGTTTTCTATTAATTAAATTAAATTTTATTCGAAAATATCCATCGGTTTCTTACAAAACTTCAACTATATCCGACCGCCCTGGTTACTTATCTCCTTTGGTTCCATTCTAATATATACATATTATACAACGCAACGTCTTTCAATCTATATATCCGTAGCCTTTACGTACAAGTTATTCAATTTTACAGATACACGAGTATATTCCCTGGCTAGTTCTAGTTCATTAAATCTACACACCATGCACAGCATTATCTACCTACATACGCGATTGACTGCTGCGCTGCGTGTCGCGGGTTCGATTCCCGCACGGAACAAATATTTGTAGGTCTACATGTATTTGTTCCGAGTCTGGGTGGTTTTCGATCTATAATATGTATGTATTTACAAAAAAAAATGTATATAAGTAGTTTATCAGCCATCTTGTTACCATAACACAAGCATTATGTTGCTTAGCTTGGGACTAGATGGCGCTGTGTGAAATGTCCAGGGATATTATTATTATTATTATATGTTGTTATGTTCCCACTTCTGGGAAAAAGGCCTTTTTTATCTAGTTCGTCTAAATATTTTTTTTACCTAATATAAAAATTATCTACCTAACACCATAGCCCGGTTTTACCAAAATCCCGCCGTCTGAGGGTTATATGTTTACCTTATGACTTCATATTACAACAAAGGTCACGCTAGCTAGACGCAAATTATTTTCTGAATCATCTGCTGAAAGCGGGTTCATTTAACAGAATACATAACTCTGCCTAAAAAAAAGCTTGAATTATTTATGACATGTATTAGGTTAAAAAAGTTATTGGACCTTTTATTAATTTTTTCTCAAACAAAATATTCAAACTAATATTATATAGAGAAAAGATTTGATTTTTGTATCTTTGTTTGTTTGTTAGGCAGGAGCTTTCACGCTACACCGGCTGAACGGATTTAGATAAAATTGGCTGATTAGGACATAGAATACTTTTTATCTCGATAAACTCAAGATTCGCCAACGGACAATGGAGCGAAGCATAATAGGTGTTAAGCGTACAGATCGAGTTAGAAATACCACGTGGCGCTCCATAACTCAAGTAGCGGATGTTGGAGAAAAAACAGCCAGGTTGAAGTGAGAGTGGGCTGGACACGTCTCGTGAATGCACCCCCAGAGAAGGGCAAAGATCGTCACTCACTGGACGCCTGAGGGAGGACATCGCGGCCAGATAGACCACGGCGAAGATGTTGTGATGATCTGGTAACGTTCGCAGGGCTAACATGGCCAGAGATCGCACAAGACAGAAATGTTTTGAAGGAAAACGGGGAGGCCTTTTCCCCAGCAGTGGGACACAATTTAGGCTAACAAAAAAAAAATATTCCCACGGGATCGAGACTTATGCAGGTGAAACCGCGGGGTGCAGCTATTTCATATAAACCTACATGGGCACTTATGGGACATCAAAAGCTAGGTACGCGGTTCCAATTGGTCGTTTCGTTTCCTATGTGGAAGAGCCAGCAAGAAACTCCACGGTTAATCTATTAAAAATAATTGGCTTTTACAATGTTTCCAAATAACTGTGTTAATTGGTATGGGATGATGGTGTAGGCCCGAAAGAGTACCAGAAGTAAAACATAATAGACGTAGAAGGTATTATTCACCGTGGTCTTCACGTTATCCATAAACGTTGACAAACGCTTCTATAGCTTTTACAAATCAAATCTAACAAAGGAAGTAGTACATAAAAAGGTTTCGTTACAAAGTATGTGTCCGTGTATATGGGTACTATGGGGAAACTCAACGGACAACCAGCGAGCCTTTATATCTCAAAAACGTTGCATAAGAACTATTGTTCAAATTCCTCCATATGAGTCTTGTAAACCTCACTTTAAAAAACTCAAAATATTACCACTACCAAGTATGTACATTTTTGAAATTTTTGTGTTTGTAAAATCTAATCCTAAATCTAACCTAACCTGTACCCTAATTGCGTAACATACGATCAATCGGAATCGGTTTCATTTTGACAGTTCAACAACATTCATTGCGTTATTTACGTGTTGAGCAGACAATTTTTTCGAACTTATGAAGCAATGGATTAGCAATTTGCTTCAAAATTATTCAGATTCCGATTGATCGCGTGTTACGCAATTAGGGTGCTGTTTGTGAAGGCTCGTGACATTTATAAACGTGATAATATTTACCCTCGTAGTTCAAGACATGGTCAACGACTGGTGTTAGAATGTGTACCAAAGACTGCGGTGTTTAATAAAAATTGTTTAGCTATGTGTGTTAAAATTTATAATAGGTTATAAACAACCATCCAAGATCTTCCTCTACCAAAGTTTAAGAAAGTGCTTAAAGAGCTTCTTCTAGTAAAAATGATTTACTCTGTAAACGAATGGTTACAGGAATAATATCTGACTTTGTATTTGTATTGGACTGTACCTATTTAACCAGGTACTATATTATTGACATGCACGCCGAACTCCAGAGACATTGTGACTAAATTATTATTAATATTAAATTCCCATTCCTTTTCTATCTGTTTATATACATAATAAACAAAATAAACTTCACATGCCATACCACAGACTAAATAGAATATAAGACCGAATAATTTAACATGAGAAACCATCGATTGTAATTACTCTATCTAAATGTGAATAAATGAATTTGAAAAAAAAAAAGATATTTGTAATTTCATTTAATGAAATTTATTTGAGCTATGCAGTAAGAAAGGGTCTTAATTTGGCCTATGTGGTCGCTTATTGCAATTAAAATGATAAATATATCAAATACTTCAGATAAAGAGATGAAGAGGCACGCATATCGGGTGATTTACGTCAAGTCAATTTAGTTTGTATGAAAACTATCAAAAAATAAAAATTAATTAATGTGTCCATAATGAAAAATGCTTATTTCCATGGTCTGAACATCTGGTCGAAGTTTATATATATCGTCCGGAACACGGTGTACAAATGAGGACATAAATAGGTTTTCAGAAAAACCTCTTCTCCAAAAACATTGTCCGAGGAAAGAGATAAAGAACAACAAAATGATGATTTTCTCGAACAAGTCACTAAAACAAAAGGGTCTAATCGAGATGAGGCTAACAGAGGATAGTAACAATATCAGTCAGGCCACAGATGTCGACAAGGTCGGTCATTGTCCCTACTCGAAAACTAGACGCAAATAGCCCCCACAGTTTCATAGGGAAGACTGGGGCAGTGTTGATCAGTAGTGACGTTACCGCATGCAACGAAATAAAAAATAATTTAGTTATAGTTTGACCAAAACCGCTGTACCGCGCCTTCGGTATGTGCGCGGCGAGACGGGGGGGGGGCAGTGCAGGCCGCTCATTCGTCATCGCTCACGATGTCCCGCCCCCCGCCTCGCCGCGCATTCCTAAGGCGCGGTACAGCAGTTTCGGTCAAACTATAGTAAGAGTTATTTTGTAATTATGACATAGCATCACGCCTTGTTTCCCCAAGAGCTTAGGTAGAGGTCTACGTATCCTATTTTATACCCACATTTTCACCAGTGTGTTTTAAGTCTCATGTTATAGACGGCACGGTTGGCGCAGTGGTTAAGCGATTGACTGCTACGCTGCGTATCGCGGGTGCGATTTCCGCACGGAACAAATATTTGTATGGCACATGCTGAGCTGGACTCCCATTTGGTGCAACCATGAGACACACACCGCCCAGAGTGATCGACCGTTATAGATTTACTTGTACAAGGTGTCTATGGGTCAATTTAGCTTTTTAATCTTTGGTTTTTTTTACGTTTCACCTTTTCTTGATGTTTTTTCTTTATTATGTATTGTTTCTTTTGTTGCACTGAACAAACGTATTATCTATCTATCTAAGTAGTTGCTCCGGGTCTGGCTGTTTGTATATGTGAGTTTAAATATTTGTAAACGCACACGATACAGGAGAAGTTCCTAGTATGGGGCAACGTTTTTTTTTTTAAACAAAAAAAAAGTCGGCGAAGGTATTGCCATCAACCAGGCACAAATACAGGCTCCGGTCTGCTACTGAGAGATTCAAGATGAAAAGCTCGTTCCGGGAATCTAACCCAGGACCTCATGTTCAGCAGTAGCCCTTGAGGCCATTAGATCAACGAGGTAGTAAGCTATTTTATCTTACCCGTTATTACCCATTAATTAAAAATGTAATTAAGTAGTTTATCAGCCATCTTGTTACCATAACACAAGCATTAGGTTGCTTAGCTTGGGACTAGATGGTGCTGTGTGAAATGTCCAGGGATATTATTATTATTATTAGGCTATAGGTGTGCAAGGTCAAATTAAATTAGCTAGCGAAACTACACAAGCGCGATGGGTATCGATACTAGACATGGTAAAACAAGTGCAATTAATTTAACTTTGTAATTAGCAGGACAACTCAATGAGCCCTAAGGATGTGAGCGAAATCATAACTCAAGAAGCAAACAACTGAATAAAACTTCATATTATTTAGGTTTCCAAAACATAAAAGCCTGAGTGAATATAAAAAAGGTTTTTGTGTAAAAAGACAAAACATTGAAAGGTCCTTTAAATATTAATATGTATTTAAGTTATTAAGTACCAAGTATTTACTGAATTTACCGAACTTACAAGAGGGGCCCGTGGCTAAATAATAACAGCCACACAGGTCGATCGGTCAGGTTAAGCTACGGTTGCCGCGGTTGGTCTGTGGATGGGTGACCATTTTTGCATACCGAGACCCCTCCGTGCCTCGGAAAGCATATTAAGCCGTTGGTCTCGGCTGTCATTCGTGGATCTTTGACAATCGTTACGGGTAGTCAGAAGCCCGAAAGTCTGAGAACCAGTGTTACCAGGGGGTATCGTATTACTCAGTAACTGGGTTGTGGAGGTCAGATAGGCAGTCGCTCCATGTAAAATACTGGTATTCAGCTGCATCCGGTTAGACTGGAAGCCGACCCCAACATAGTTGGGATAAGGCTAGGCAGGTGATGATGATGACCAAGTATTTACTGAATTTCCTGAACTTACAAGACCTTTGTTTCATAATAATTATCCCGCTTTTTATTTAGCTGAGGGCGATTTCCGTCATCCAAGCTGAAAAATATTTCATAATGTCTGCACTCAATACAATGAAATTTTACAAAGGGCCGGTAATACTTAATATTAAGAGAAAAGCAAGGATCTTTAGACAAGAACTCCTTGACGTGCTTAAGCTATATTAAAATCTCTCGAAAATTCAAAATTCATTGCTGACAGGGCCTTCAACCACACCCACGACTATTTACCATTTAAAAGTAATTTCTTTTCTTTCGACTGTTAACAGCGCATTTATATCAGTCATTACAGATACAGAGTATAATCCTACTAATATTATAAACGCAAAAGTTTGTCAGGATGGATGGATGGATGTTTGCTACTTTTTCAAGCAAAAACTACTGAATAACACAGATGATATTTTCATCCGGATATTCCCACGGGATCGACACTTATGTGGGTGAAACCGCGGTGCGCAGCTAGTAAAAAATAAATAAAATAGGAACCAACAATTTTGCTAAGTACCTAGTAGGTACTTGTTGACAGGCCTACACTGTCCTTCCGTTCCTGTTAAGGGTGAAGCGCTAGGAAACTTAAAATAAAACTCTCTTGTCATGTTGAATGTTAATCAAGACATGACTTGCAAGCGTAAGAAATATGACTTTACAGGATTATCATCATTAAAATCATCAATATAACCCTCCAAGTTCATATAATTTTATTGAATGATATTTCATGAAATAATCATTCAATGGGATTATAATAATATGAACTAAAATTGAACAAAACGTAAGAAAACTTGAATTTCGCGGGCTACCTGGCGCATCCCCCTTAACACTGTAATTAAGAATTATTGTAAAGCCAATTATTTTGAAAAAAATGCTAACAGCACGGTTTACTACGGTTTTAGTTTTTTTCCGTTCCTTTACACATGAAACGACCAATCTGACGGTTCATAAGTGCCCATGTTGGTTTACGTGAAATAAAATAATTATTTTGAATTTTTGGTCTTAAAAATAAAATTGTTACTTCAGCGAAACATTTTAAATCTCATTCAAATTCTTTATGTTGGCTCAAATTCCGCGTATCTGCACCGCAGAGGATGAAATAACAATGCTTTAATTACATATCATTTCTGTTAAAAGATAAAACATACAATCCTGAACGAATGTTTCAAATCACGCAGAATTTTAACATACTCCACGTTATATTTTTTTCTTTGAAAAATAATAATAATGAAGGGCTGAGCTTGGCAGATGTCAGGACAAAGTTTATGTAGGTTAGCGATGTAAATGACAGATGTAGGAAACGAGACATAGGTATGTAATTTTTCGATAGAATGTGTGGAAAAAAATATTGTTTGTAAGGGCGTTTGCATAATATTTCTTGCGGTGATCAGCGATTTAGTCGCATTTCACAAGCTCGATTCGCGACTTATCATATATTTAGATGCCAGTTACAGCGATCTGCCTTTTCCGAACTATTTCAGTGTCGATTTCCTTTGTTTTTATTTTATTATCCTCTGTTAGCGTCATCTCGACTCGACCCTTTTTGTTTCAGTGACTTGTTCGAGAAAATTATCGTTTGTTTTTCTCTATATCTTTCCTCGCACAATGTTTTGTAGAAGAGGTTTTTCTGAAAACCTATAAAGGACGGGGTTAAAGATATATAAGGTATTATTGTGTTTTACTTCTGGCGCTTGTTGACAAGCCTACACTGTCATCCCATACCAATTAACACAGTTATTTGGAAACATTGTAAAAGCCAATTACTTTTAAAAGAGTAACCATGGCGGTTAATTACCAGCTCTTCTACATAGGAAACGACCAATTGGAACCATGCACATAGCTTCTGATGTTTTATAAGTGCCCGTGTAGATTTATGTGAAATAGCTGCACCCCGCGGCTTCACCCGCATCATGTCTCGATCCCATGAGAATATTGGGATAAGAAGTATGTCCTAATCCAGGTCTACCCATGTGCACATTTCATCAAAATCCGGTCAGCCGCTTTAGCGTTTAAGCTTAACAAACAAACATACATAAAATCACATCTTTGCTCTTTATAATATAACTAGCTGCGCCCCGCAGTTTCACCCGCATAAGTTTCGATCTCGTGGGAATATCGGGATAAAAAGTAATTTATGTGTTAAATCTGGTTATAAACCATCTGTGTGCCAAATTTCATCCAAATCTGTTGAGTAGTTTTTGCGTGAAAGAGTAACAAACATCCATCCATCCATCCATCCATACCAACTTTCACGTTTATAATATTAGTAGGACTAGCTTCTGTGTGAAATTAGAGTTAGTGAAATTTTTTTTCAACCGCGTCGCATCGCAACGCCTGTCCGCTTTGTTACTCCATTTTCGCTTAGCGTTCTTTCTGACTTTTTGTCCTTTCTGCTCGGCTCATAAGGGCCCTAGGGTGATGTTAAATAACCTTCCTCAAGAACTGGCCTATCAAAAACAAAAAGATGTTTTCGAATGGTAGTTTCAGAGATCAGTACCTTGAAACAAACAAACTCTTCAGATATATTATTATTATAGATATAGATAAATATTAGTTTAGATAATAAATACAGGGTGGCAGGGACATCGCCGCGCATCCTGTAACCATGAATTAAACACACAATTTTACACGTGTGTAGAAATGTTCCCCTTGTGTAGAAATTTTCTGTCGGTTAACAAAAAAAAATCTGCTGTTTCATAGGAAAATGCAATAATACCTGCGCGGTCAAAATGTATAGAACAGCTAACTTTTTTTTTAATAACCGATGAAATCTATCGACGTGAGGGTGTTTAGAATCATGTCCATCCGATTATAATTTGGGTGTTTTCAAGGCTAAAGTGCGCTTTACCATCAACTATTGCATCTCTGCTTTCCATCAGGCGGGATCGCAGTCAAGCACAAGTTTATATCATTAAAAAAAAAAAATGTGCTGGATCGATGTCGATGTCTCTGCCACCCTGTATATTTTTATTTAGGTAGGCAGTTATTCCCCGGAGGAACGCTTGTTTTACAAATTGTTTACAATGTCCTGATTAAATATAACATAATAATTATGTGGGTTTATTTGTTAGATTATACGAGTGGGAGTTACATTTGAAATTTTAACTCTTTTGTCGTTGGTAAATAGTGGAATACTTTCAGTTTTCTTCCTGAATTGTAAGTGCTACAGTAAAGTTATTTCATTCAAGAATTTTGTAAATACTCGCTGTACATACAAAGGCTTTTGCATGTATAGCGAGTATGGTTTGTAGTTATTATTTGTTTTGCTCGAAATAAAGTTATATTAAACTTCTTTCAGGTTGATATAAAATATTAAAGCTACATTAATATATAAAAAAAACATTTTTATTTCTGCTGCTGCTTTCTTTGAATTCTGTGTCTATGTATTTCATGCGATTAACTCAGTTTCTGTGACTACTCAAACCACTGCTACGCACGTAGCCGCAAAGCTACGCACGTTATCGCGGCCCTCTTTGCTACGAAGCCTACGAGAGCGGCTACGCTACTACGCGCGTAGTACGAGCTACATCGCTACGAGTGAAAGCAACGAGTATATTACGTTTAATTAAATGCAATGTTTGTTTCTTGTATGGATACTCATAACCTGATTAGACCGGAGGGTAAATATCAGCCTCCTTCTAATAAAACCAACCCTATGAACGACTGTAATAAATTAGGAAGAAGAAAGGATTTCCAAAAACCACAAAATAATACAATACCAGGAAAACAGAAAAAAAACAAGGCCCAAATGAAACTAATTTGTCAATTGTCAATTCCCATTTTCTTAAAAGGATCGTCCCATCCCTAGCAATTAGTAGTCTAATCAAACGCAGACATGACCGCACGGTTTTAGTAGCAATAAACTTACTGCCATACGATTTTATGCCTAATTTCTTTTACATAAGTGCTACAGACCTTTTATTGCCGCTGGGTTAGTGCTTAATTGTTTGTTCGTTAAAGGACTTTTCCATCTCGTTGGTTTATCGTTTCCTTTTTTTTCAAATGTTTGGTAACATTGGGCTACATAAAAAGTAAGACTATTTACTTCGTGAGTACATTCATTACTCATCTGATAACTATCTTTTATTCATATGACTTACGGCTGATTTTTCCAAATACAAAATCTGTCAGACGTCAATTTTATTTCACGAATAAAAATTATCTGTCGATTGAAAAATCAGCCTTTAATATATATGTCGTTTATTATTAGAGGCTGTAAAATCGTGGGACTTATCTGTGATCGTCCGGCAGTTATAATCAAATGCATAATCAGCCTATAATGTTCCCAATGCTGGGACACAAGCCTCCTCTCGGTGAAAAGGGTTGGGCAGTTATCCAACACGCGGGTCCAGTGCGGGTTGGTAGATGTCAAATGTAATTAATTTTTTTGTTCTAGGACACGTTTCCTCACGATGTTTTCCTTCACCGTTTTGAGAGCAGTGGTGATGAAATATTTACACATCAAATTTACACTATCTGGGTTTGACCCTACGGCCACCACTGCTCCTCTAAAAAATAATAAAATGATGTTTAATAATCATCGAAACAGAATTTCATCAGCAGAACTGACTAATGAATTTATCACTTTCTTGTTTTAAATACTAATCCCTACAACAATCCAATCGGCTTTTCAGCTCCACTGGCTTTCACACCACCACACACACCGCACAATTTCACCGTTGCATTGCCCGCCAAACACCGCTCTAATCCGGTTATTACCGGTCTCAACCGGTGCGAACTAGTTCAAACCAGTGTAAACCAGATGCCAGCGAGCAATTTATCATAGTAGTACGTCATCAGTGTAATTGCTAATTAATGATAGTGCTTTTTATGAAAGGAAACAATTTGTGGCACATGCCTGCATGGGGAATGAGAAAGCAATTTTTTTATCTTTTGCAATTTTATTAATTAAATGCTTGATGCGGAGTTGTTGACTTTGTGTATTGGTGAATAATTAAGTTGATTGTGTAAAGTCTCTTGGGAAACAGGTATAAAATTTATTAGTAGGGGATAATGGTTTAATCAAGTAATTATAAGGCTTAGTTTTTGATTTGTGTCCGGTTAATAGACTCGCCCAAGTGTTAATAACACTAACTAACTAAGTAATTAACTAAGACTATAACTAGATACTACTAATATTTAAATTTGCGAACACGAGAGCCTTGCCATGCATCTACTCTTTTTGAAAATAAAGGCGTAATGGTCGGTTTAAATAAATTATCCTCGTAAAGAACACAAACAGTTTACTTAAAATATGAGATATACAAATAAATCATGCACTTGTATCGTAACATAATGACTCCAGCAAAGATCCCGCAGACAGGCTCGAGGCGACAGTGTGGCGCGACCTTTTTAGAACAATTTCTATGAAAACTTTATGGAAATTGTTTTACCAGAATCGCGTCGCACCGTCGCGTCGCGCCTGTCTGCGGCAGCCTTAACGGTGAAAAGAAAACAGACTTTATTAAAAAGTAGACTGTCACGGACTTAACATTCTTACAAAATAAATCTCGAAGGCCACAAAAACTATTACCTACATAATCTAATAAACACCTCATAACATTGTTATCTATAATAAATGTCCTCACAAAATCCTTAACGTCGCAATTGCTTAGTGGTCGATGCCCAAGGGACCTAATATTATATTATGTAGTGGTCAAGAAAGTCAAGGGATTACCTGGGATCAATGAGCGGGTGGGTTTCATAAATAACAGATAGGACTATTAGTTAGTGAATGATATAAAGAAAAAAGCGGCCACGTGCGAGTCGGACTCGCACACGAAGGGTTCCGTATCACCGTACAATATTTAGTAGTACATATTACTTTATACATTTCTTGTATGGTTTTGATAGAAAGAATGCTCTTTATTATTGATAAAAATAAAATTTCTACATTAATATCTGTAACTTTAATGGTATACCCATTAAAGTTACAGATATTAATGTAGAAATTTTACAAGGGGTAACACAATTTTTGTTGTTATTTCGCCGTTAGTAATAGGTACCTACACACTTTTTTGAGTATGAATGCGGATGGCTATAAGATTAAGGGAAGACCAAAGAAAAGATGAATGGACTGTGTTAAAGATGATTTATGGCTAGAAAAGGATAACTACCAAGAGGACGACTAATAGAGGAGTATGGAAGAAAAAGGCATGTTGCGCCGACACCAAGTAAATTGGGATAAGGGCAGAAGAATGATTGTGATGATGTACACACTCTTTACGGTTCAAAGGATTCAGCCCTGTGACAGACGGACGAATGTACAGACAGAGAAGCCTTAGAAATATTGTCCCGTTGGCAATTTCGGGTACGGGACCCTAAAAATTAGGATTGGCCCGCAATCGCAGTTGCGGGAAAAATGGAGAGAAAGAAAAAAAGAAAAAGTATTTATTGCAACTCGCACAGGAAGATCATTAAGAGGGAAGGGAGGCGTTTGCCCTACAATGAGGCTACATACCGGAAAAAATACTAAGTTGTCCTTGTTATGTGGATGAATGTCTTCAGAATAGTTGAGTTTTAAGTTCGGTAACCTTAGTTGTAATCAGTTGGAAGTAGTACGAGGATAATGTTCTTCTTTCCTGGGTTTGTGTTGGAATTCGTGAGAAATTTTCTTGATGTGGTGTAAATATGCCTACGTAATACTTACCTTTATTTTGCATCGACTTAATAAAGGACACGGTACCTATGTATTCAGGTACCTTCTCTTGCCCCGAACTACCTATTCATTTACATACCTTTTGTACATTTAAAAGGTTGTCAATTTCGGTCATTATACAAGGTACCATGGATTCAGTACAATTTTCCACCGTTATTTTCCACTTTTACAATTACGGTAACGATGCTTGCGTGTTTGTGATTATGTTGCTAAATCTAACCTAGGGACAACCCACGTATTCAAAACATTAAACATACTTACTAGACATTACATAAACGTTAGGGTCCACAATGTTATCATTCACCCTTTGAACGTAATAAATTGGATACATAAGTACGTTATTGGGTTGTGAAGGTGTGCTTCCGGACCTTTTGTTTTCTGCGGTGATAAATGACTGCCTGAAATATTTGGCAGATTTTTCGGCCATTTTCAGTTAAAGACCCTCACCGAAACTAAACTAAAATTAAAGCACTTAAGAAATCGCTTGCGGCCAGATTCTCATAATAAACTTGATGAAATAAGGACCTCGAGCGTGTAATAGGACGTTTCAATTAAATATTCTTGTGGTAAAAATAAAACTTCAGTTGTTTTGAAGGGCACTTGAAAAGTTCCGGGTTTATTTACAGTTAGGTAAATAAATAAATTAAGTATTTTTTTTTAAACTAAGGGAAATTGAGAAAAGAAATGGCGAGCGAATTCTTTTTCATGTATTATTCATCGCAAAAACTCCAGAACGGATATGGATGTTGGCACACAGATGGTTTATAACCAGGATTAACATATAGGATACTTTTTATTCCGATATTCCCACGGAATCGAAACTTATGCGGGTGAAACTGCGGGGCAAAGCTAGTTAGCTATACTAACGTCCCATCTAAAACAAAGATTTTAACTAATTATTTCTCCAAACAAATCCCCATCAGCTGGGACGGGAGCGTTACATTTATGTGACTATAATCTGTCATAAGTCGGGCACTGACAAGTTCACAACCACTCAGCATTTAGCTGAGTGGTTGTGAAGCGACGTGAAGTGGCGCGTCAGAACAAAGTACAGTGCTTAGTTATTTATTAGACGAACTTACCTACTGACTGTTTAACTGTTGGTTGATGAATATTGGACGGTCTTATTATTTTTATGATTGCTGGAAACTTGAATGGCGAAGTAAGACGTCAACATACAGACAAGAATTTTAGAATGCGCTTCACTTTTTAAGTGTACTTTATTTTTGACTAAGCGGGAATCGACATAGAAGTTGTAAATCATAATTACATTTATATTTTATTTATTTATTTACATAATCAGCCTATAATATTCTCACTGCTGGAACACAGGCCTACTCTCTGTGAGAGGGAGTGGGCCATAATCCACCACGCGGGCCCAGTGCAGGTTGGTGGATGTCACATGTCTTCGAATTTTTTGTTCTAGGACATGCCGGTTTCCTTACAATCTTTTCCTTCACCGTTTTGAGAGCAGTGGTAATGAAATAATTTTCACAAAGTAAAGTTCGAACCCAAGCAGGCACTTAAGTTCGAACCCACAACCTACAACTCGTAAATCATGGCCGTTACTAATGGGCCACCACAGCTCTCAAGTGCTGCTTTGTTTATTTCTAAAATATTTAGCCTATTTTACATTTGATTTTAGCCACACAACGAAAACTACTTAGGGTTTATCTGTGTGCTGTGTTAATAATAATTATGTTGAATGAGACTGATTGTGATATCTATATAAAAATAAATGGAAAATAAATGGAATACTGTTCGTTGGTAAGAGCATCACTTGATCTCGGCTGGACCGCTTTGGCATTTTTTTGTTTTAAAATGTTCGTAATAATCTGAATCAGGTTTTGTGGAAGAGTAATTGGAAAAGTTTCCCGGAACATGTTCAAATTCAGGAAAAAGTGAACGTCCTTTTTTTCTATGGAATTTTGTATGAACACGGTAGGTAGGTACGGTTTATTGTTTGGATAGGACAACGTTTTTCGGATCACCTAGTTAGAAATAAAAACGTTCCTACACAATTAAACCATCTACAGGCACTTTTGGACTGTCTAAATTAAATAGTCAGTCAGTTAGTCAGAAAGTTGAAGCTAGTTGCCCATTCCGAAACGTAGATCTCTATGGAGAAGAACGGGCAAGAAACTCCAAGGACACTCTTTTAAATCGAGATATTATTACAAAATCCTGGGTAAATTATTCTTATTGCTTCTTTGTGTGAAAAAATTGTAGCAAAAAAAAAAAAACCAAATAAAGAACGATTGAAAATATAAAATTAAAAATAAGCTCTCAGTTAAGCGATGACCAGCACCATCCAGCTCAACCATTCATCATCATCAACATCATGGTGTAGGGAACCGAATGATACAACAGACGCGCTACCATCAGTCAGACATTTAAGTGAGCATGACATATTCATATCACCACATATTCTCTTTCAAGTCAACATCAAAATATCAAAAAAACAATTGTGTGACTATACACCGTTAAATTTTGATCGCTTTATTCCTTAAAAGGGGTCATTGAAAAAAAAATCTGTTGATCCATGTTCGCATAACTCGACATACATAATGTATGGATCAACTGATTTTTTTTTTTCACGATATCTGCGTGGTCCCGCTGTAAAAGTTGTTCATAATGATGAGTACAATGACCCCTTTTAAGGATTAAAACGAGCAAAATTTAACGGTGTATATTATTAATTATTGACTTTTTCAATAGTTCACGCCTCCAACCTCGGGTGCGCAATGTGAAATACTACAGATGAACTTCGCATAGGTGATCTTCAAATTAGTGATCTACGTGAAATGCCTCCTAAATTTTATCCAGGACCAATTTTAAATTTAAGTGCAACGCTGTTTGCGGTGCAACATAGCCCACTTGAGTCTAAATATTAATATGTGCACTTCCGTATATCCTATCCTACTAATATTATAAACGCGAAAGTATGTGAGGATGGATGGATGAATGAATGTTACTCTTTCACGCAAAAACTACGGATTTGGATAAAATTTGGCACACAGATAGTTTATAACCAGGATTCATACATAGGATACTTTTTATCCCGATATTCCCACGGGATCGAAACTTATGCGGGTGAAACCGCGGAACGCAACTAATCATTCATAATCATAACACCCTTACTTTCTCATCGATCTAAAATGCAGCCCTGTCTAGGCTATGACTATCGATCCCTACCTACTATTTACGTCATTCGAGAATGACATAGCCACCTTATCTTTACATTCCACTCTTCATTACACAGTGTATTCATTAAACAAAGTAAAGTGTACATAGTTCACAACCAAGGCTAAAGCCACACGGAATGGATCGGACGCTAAGGTCTAATCTCTTGACCCTCAATCGAGTTAGTGGCCGACTGGAACAGTTAATGCAATTCCGTGCATACATTAAGGTGGTGGGCACTTTAATGAAGTAGGTAGAGTTAGCAGCAGTATAGTTGATAGGTAATCTAGTTGTAGGATCTATGCTTGACCGATAGCTTGGGCAATTAAGTGAAGCTTGTTAGGTCTGGTGCTCATGGCCGAGGCAAGCACGGATATAAGAAGTTCATGCGGCCATGTGAACATGACGTTTTTGTTAATTCATTTACAAAGCTTTGTAGTCTACCTATTCTTTCATTAAAAATAATTTAGTTAACTAACTAAAACTTACATATTTACAACACTGATTTACAATTACTCACATAAAAGTATATAAGTATTTAATATTATATTTACATTGTGATTTATTTACATTCATTTTTTACATCATAGAATAAAGATGTCTTTATTCTATAATATTTATATACATACTCGTAACATCAGTCGGTCGATGACAATAATCGATAATAGGTTCGATAAACTATCGACTCGCTGGACATCACTAATCTAACGGTACTATACACGTCGCTTGCGCACACGGACGCAACGGTCACCGCACAATTATTATACACCCTATTGCTTCCACACATAACCTTGGGGCCTAAAAAGGCCACTTTAAGCAATACCTCTAAAAGCTATTCATTTCCTGAATTCTCAGCAGATCATTAGCAAATCCTCTAATTTTCGTAAAATTTTATTTCATATTTGGTGTAAACATTGCCGCATGAAAAAAATAAAAACCGTAATTTTATCGGTTAATTTTTCATTCCAGTTTTTATTAATCAAATTGTTTTTTTTTTTTAATTTTTTATTTCTCCAGTTTAAATGTTATTTCATTGTGATATGAATTGCACACAGATCATATTAATAATTGTCATTTTGTGACCATTTTACGATTTTTAATATGATTTATATTATTATCCTATTATGATTCTGCCAAAGTGGCCTTATTAGGCCCCCTTGTGAGACTCCTGGGTGTCTTGCAACGACAGAAGATTAATTGTGTCTCATTAAGTAACACAAGGAAGGTTAAGAGACAAGGGCGCAGTAAGAGAGAAGCTTACCTCTCTCACTTCACTCTTGTCTCTTAGCAGATACACAGTTGGTGATGTGACGCAGAAGACTTTTTGGTTGTTTACTGTAAAAATATGTCAAATGAAGAAAAGCTGCCTGAGCCAGAACTATAAGTGCATACCTATCGTCTTACGTAATACACTCATAACGTGAACGACAGATATTCCATCGCGCACTATATTTTTTGGCAAAAGTGTCAAGACAGAAGAAAATGAAGAATAATACAAAATATGGCAACATACATTGCACGCAAAAGGCCTGCATATTTAGCTAAGCATTGCAAACTGCAGGGTCACACGAACGGTTTGTTGCCTGCCTAGCCAAAACATAATATCAATACACGGTGCAAAACATGTAAAGACAAGTTTTCTTTGAATAAGGATTTTCTGTTCATAGATTTTCTTCCACGAATTCGACACGTGCTAGTTTCTTCTATTTTGAGAGTATAGGAGTACTCAATAAGATAGTGTGTAAGACCTCGTCAGAAATTCCTATTTCTAGAAACGTAAAATACGTATTCCTGCAGCAAACGGTCTATGTAAAATACTGCAATTCAGCAGCAACCGGTTAGACTTGAAGCCAACCCCAACATAGCTGTGAATAAACTAGGCAAATGATATGCTACAAATTCCTAGGAAATTATTTATTACGATATCTAGTAATAAAGCTAAAGAGTTTGTTTGTTTGTTTGTATGAACGCACTAATCTCTGGAACTACCCCCAGTCGGATTTGAAAAAATACTTTTGTATTTGATAGCCCAATTCTTGAGGAAGGCTCAATTTCTTTTTCTTTACGCTTAAAGAAATAAATTCGGAAAGAACACTAAGCGAACACGAATTAATAGCGCGGGCAGGCGATGCGATGCGATGGGGGGTCGGGAGAGCAAGAAACACGTGGACGACGTCGCGAGCATAAACTAGTACTAACTAAAGCTTACGTCCAAATCCCAATTTTCACATTCAATCAAAATAATTAACCCAACGCAAATCCAAAAAGCTTTTTAATCCTTTCTAAGCTCAGACACCATAAAACCTTAAATTGAAAAACTCTTTGGAATCCATTCGTTTAGTATTCAGTGGATGAAAGATTAAACCACAAAAGTTCCGTATCTCTCTATTGTTTCATTCTTCGCTCTATCATTCCCTATTCCGTCTGTGGTTTCGTTTCATTCATTCACAAGCAACGAGAGCAATTCAAAATTTACTGTGATTTATAAGGGCTATTTCTCATTACATAAGAATCTAAAAGGTCTGTCGTTTTAGTGATAAATCAAAAGTCAATCAGTGATAGGTAACGGCCCCGACTTACGAGGTGTAAATCAAAATCAATGTTTAAAAGTTATAAGTTAAGTTTCTTTCACGCTAAATGATGATAGCTTGATTATTGAAATAAGTGAAAATAAAGCGAGGTAAGAGATTTTTATTTCGATTAAGAAAATGTGCTTACTTTTATCTTACTTTGTTTATTTTATTAATACTAGATTCTTCCCGCGACTTCGTTCGCGTGGAAGTCGTAGGATACACAAAATACTAAAATAACACATTTTTATTAAACTCCCTCGGCCCCCGACCCACCGTGTCACTTCGTTATAGCTAAGTTTTCTTTCTATTTTCTTTTTACATGACTCCTAAGGGTTCGTGTAGACAGCACCGCCGCCGCGCCGCTGCCGCACCGTTGCCGCACCTCTGCGCTGTGTACGACATTTATTTTGCCATTTCATATACATAGTTAGCTAACACTAACTTCTTTTCTTTCGTTAAACTGGGCATGTGAATGTGACACGTGTGATGTGCGTGGATCTATTTCTAACAACCGAATATCGGTATGGTGAAATCAAGCGGCGCGGTGGCGCAGGGGCGGCGCGGACGCGTCTCGTATACACAGCGCAGAGGTGCGGCCGCGGCGGCGCGGCGGTGGCGGCATTGTGTACACGAGCCCTTAGGGTCGTAGCGTGATGTTAAATAGCCCATAGCCTTCCTCAAGAATCAGGCTATCAAACGCAAATAAACAAAAACGAATATAACTGGTAATTCCATAGATTAGCGTATTCAAACAAAAAAACAAGCAAACAAACTTTAGTTTTTTTTTATATTAGTATAGATTTTTGTTATGCTACAGTGCTTACACCCGTTCTCTGAAAGCCTGAAGGTTATGCCTCTGATGTCATGATCACAGAATCTGTTGTCATAATTGGTTGAGCAAAATGACATATCTACCAATTTAATCCCATGATATGAAAGGAGATGTATAGCAATGGCCTAAGAATCGTCACGTATTTAAATTTTACAATAATTTATATTTTATTTTTTTAATTACTTTACAGTTATTAGAATAACACGGACACTCTTTGATTTCAAAAACATTTTAAATAGTAATTCAATATATGTTCCTATGTTTTTTCTGTTTCACTTTGGGTTTTGATTATGCAAAGGTATTAAGCTCATACAGCCACATCTACAGAGTAGTTTAAATAAACACTTTGTGAAATTATTGATCCATTAACAGTGTGTATCGTAATTATACAAAGCAATTAATTATAATTACCCTCAACGTTTCATCTATAAAATAAGGTTATTATTTTTACAAACAGATTATTGATTACGATTTTATGTTTATCGAGCAGTATTGACACCATAGACTAAAGTCTATGACTGACAGTTGATGAATTGACGGATGACATTTAGTTGACACTACGTACGTTGATATCTACCCTCGCGCGCATCCTGTGTTCGCATACGGATTGTTGGTTGTGTTTTCGTTTGTGTTATTTTTGTATTCTGATTTAATCTAACAACTTGGCGTGAACAAAGGACTGTGATTTCGTACGGACCTACTAAGAACGACTACTCGGCATTTACTCAACGGACTTTTATTGTAACATGGAATTGGAAAACGATAATGTATTTTGTGTTAACTGCGGGTCAGCCTCTGGTTCCATGGTATTGGAAGATGAGCAAATTCTTCATTGTATACAACAATGGACTGCTCCTCGTTTGGTAAGTAAAACCACAACTTCCCTTTTTACAAGCTTTTATATAAGTTAGAGTAAGCCGTGCCGTGCCGTGCCGTGTTTATTTATGTTGGCCCGTTATAACCTCAAAATCAGAAAGAATTTTAGATTTTTCACATTTCGCTGAAGTGTCCGTGACTTAAATTAAGTTTCAATCGAAAATATGCATTATTTAGAACACAAAAAATAATTTCACGGCATTAACGGTTCTTAGGCAAATAATGTATGGAAGCCGAGCAATGTCCTTTGATGACAGCTTTGTAAATTGAAAGTTAGATACCAAAGGTCATTTTGAGAAATAAAGTCTGTCACACATACAGGGTGACAGGGACATCGACGCTGCTTCGGCGAGTATCTGAACAGAATTGGGCGAGAGGCCACGGCAAATTGCCACCACTGTGGAGGCAGCTTGGATTCCGCACAACACACGCTCGAGGAGTGCCCTGCTTGGGCCTCCGAGCGGCGGGCCCTGGTTGCCAAGATCGGGCGAGACCTGTCTCTGCCAGCAGTAGTGAGGGCTATGCTAGCAGAGACAGAGAATTGGACAGAAGTTGCCTCCTTCTGTGAGACCGTTATGGTCAAGAAGGAGGCCGCCGAGCGGGATCGGGAGAGGGCTGATCCTGATCGGAGAAGGAGGCGCCGGGGAGGCCTTGGCGCCTAATACGCCAAAACCCGCTTACCAATTAAGGTAGGTGGACCTATGGGGTCGCGGGTGCATAGAGTGGGGACTCTGTCCGCCTTCCAAGTGACCCCAGGGAAGACGGTGGCACAGTGGTCACGTGCTGCCGTGCATAGCGAGGTTTGGGGGAGGCCCCTTTACAGTCTCCCCAGGGATGTGCCTTATAGGCGTTGCGCAGGGGTGGTTCCGGAGTTGGTCTTTTAAGAGGAACCGTGACCACCCCTATGTGCGGATGGTGATCACCGGGGTGGTTTTAGTGCGGTAAAAATCCCACACTCCCCGACCCCTCTCCCCGGAGGTCGGGTGCCTTTCGAAGGTTTCCCCCCGAAAACAAAAAAAAAAAAAAAAGGGACATCGACGCGCAAACTGTAACCATGGATTCAGCACATGAGTTTAGACCCCATAGCGTAGAAATTTTTCGTCGGCTATTAAAAAAAAACTTGAGAGGTGTCAAGGGACACCCGGATGGAATGAAGTTCCTTTCTATAGACAGACAGAGAAACACGCGCACGCCGCATGGCTTGCAACTATAGCAAAAAGTGTCGTTACAACTTTTGGTCTTAATTTTTTCCGTTTATCCCCCTTTCGCAACGCGCGATAAGGAACTTCGTTACAAAAAATTATTGCTGATCCATACGTTTTGACCGCGTAGGTACACTTTTCTATGAAACAGAAGATTTTTTTTGATAACCGACGAAAAATTTCGGCGCTGTGGGGTCTAAACTCATGTGCTGAATCCATGGTTACAGTTTGCGCGTCGATGTCCCTGCCACCCTGTATATTATGAGTACTGGTGGCCCAGTGAGCAGTGGTGGTCCAGAGGTAACGGCCTCGACTTACGAGTCGTAGGTTCAAACCCAGACAGGCGCTTTACTTTGTGTAAATTATTTCATCACCACCTCCTTTAAAACGGCTAAGGAAAACATCGTGAGAAAATCGGCATGTCCTAGAACCAAAAATTCGAAAACATATGACATCTACCAACCCGCACTGGGCCCGCGTGGTGGATTACGGCCCACTCCCTCTCACAGAGAGGAGGCCTGTGTCCCAGCAGGGGGAACCTTACTGATTGGTGAAACAATCTGTTTACGGTTATAACAGTATAAGCATAGATATTATTCTGCATTTGTTCATAATAATTTTATACACAAAGGAATAGGTAAAAAGTACTGCCACCCTGAAGCCAGCAGAGCGGGAATTTGAATCAGGCCGTAGCCTGCGCAGATTAGTTTATAATAATGAATCCTATAGCCTGGAGAGTGCTCCGTATTGGATTAATTAACTCCTCAGTCTGTGACTCTCGCATTTACCGATGTAATCATGTTGAGGCAAATCTGATTGAAGGTAACTACTTTATTTCTTTTAAATTGCTTGATTAAAGCTACAAAATGGTAATAGCTGTTTTATTCATTAGAATATTATACCCCTTTATTCATAAACATTGCTTAAAGTTAAGTAGTGATTAGCGGCTGTTTAACCATATATTTTTGACGATTAAATGTCACTTAACTTTAATCATCAAATCATAGTTTTTAAACAATTCTCTTTCATAACATAAAGTAAAGCCTGTATTCCTGAAAGGTTAGGCACAGGTGTACTTTAATACACCCACATTTAACCAGTCATGCTTAAACTCAGTTAATCCTTTTAATTTCCCCGAAGGATTAAAATAGGTACCAATCTTATAAGGTATTTTTTGGGAAATTTTAATTTTGAATGCCCTCTCAAGGTACTGTTCGACGAAGACGTTTGATGAAAACAATGCAATGATGTTGATGTCCTTGTTTAAGGGGGATCCGTCAAGGTAACGTATTGAAGGAATCACCTTATCAGTCTAGTTCATTGTATATATTTTTAATTATCTCTTATAAAGACCATTAAAAAAATATACTTTGATAAGTATATTTTTTAATGGTCTTCGTTATGAAAATTCATCAACATGATCTTCCTGCCCTTGTCCCATGTTACTTGGGGTCGACGCAACACATTTTCTTCTTCCATTCTCCCCTGTCAATCGTCTCCTGTACTTCCCTATAGTGAAAATTCCTATCCATTGCCGCCCATTGTATATTTTGTAGTATTCGATCTATTTTTTGTTACGTATTTAGAGGTATGAGGAACAGGCTGTAAAGTCCAGTCTAATCCTCTATAGAAAAGGGAGGATTTTCCAACCAGACGGGTGTTGTTTCTGGCGGGCAATTGCCCCAATGACTGATGTCGGGAAGTTTGTATGTATGCTAATTGCGCGGTAAACTCTGCTTGCGAGATGCAGGATTTGCGTGACGCCAGTATGACGCGTAGTTCGTATGTGGCGTTGTAGATACCGCTACAAGTATTTTTGTAGTGTACGATAAAGTATACAGGATAATTATTTAACCAGTGCGAAAACTGTAACCATAAATTCAGCACATGATTTTGAAACCCCCTGCATTGAAATTTGTCGTCGGTTAATAAAAAAAAAATTAGCTCTGCTTACATTTTGACCGCGTAGGTATTGCACTTTTTTATGAAGCAGCAGATTTCTTTTTTGATTACCGACGAAAAATTTCTACGCTAAGAATCTAGCAGTAGAACCATGTGCTGAATTCATAGTTACAGTTTGCGCACTGGTTAAAAAAATATCCTATAGGTACAAGGTGGCAGGGACATCGACGCGTAAACTGCAACCATGAATTCAGCACATGAGTTTAGACCCCATAGCGTCGAAATTTGCGACGCTATGGGGTCTAGTATCATGTGCTGAATCCATGGTTACAGTTTGCGCGTCGATATCCTTGCCACGCTGTATATAATAAATAAAATTATGGAAAAAATAAAAAGTTGTTTTTAAGTATAAACAGGTGCGATAAACTTACAGTTGAATGCAATATGCAGACTGCACACAGTAACAGGACGCTGCAGAACAGCGTGACACACAGTGCAGACACAAACAACGCGTGTTTCAATCTCACGCAGTATCTCCTGTAGAGAGCTTCCAGTTCTAGCTCGGTGCCCTCCTCCTCTGTGGACAAAGGATAATAGTTCCATTAGTAATGCTAGATACATTATTGTGTTACCCATTAACTGTGTTGTGGAGGTCAGATAAGCAGTCGCTCCATGAAAAATGACTCCAACATAGTTGGAGAAATGGCTAGGCAGATGATGAAGTAATGAGAAAAGACAAATTATCTAATTATTAATTAATATATTACTATTATATATACATTTTTTTTTCTATTATATATTTTTTTTTTTTTTTATTATATTATTATTATTTTTTTGCGGGAATGATAAAACAGCAGTGCGTGTTTGTTGCGCCCCTTCTTCTTCCCAGCGATAGAACTAGGAAGTGGTGAAGGGCGGGCGTTTTTGGGGACTGTTTTTTGTAGTTTTGACGTTTGAAAAGTGCTGATTCTCAGCCTAATTTGAAAAATACTTTTGATTTTGATTTTGAAGTGGTTGGTGTTCAAAAAGTGCTGACTCTCAGATTAATTTTAATTAAAGATGTTTTTTTTTTATTTAGAACCTTTTGACCTCTTACAGAACCTTCTGTTTTTATTTTCATTGTGTGTGTTTAGTTTAGTTAGTGATCTTCTTGTGCGAGTCACATTAAATACTATTTCTTTCTTTCCTCTTTTTGAATTTAAGGTTTACTTTGATTCAACTACTTACAAGTATGAGTGTATATGGATACACTCAGTCACTTAGTGAACGTGCATTTTTGTTTCAAAACATCGGCATTGTATGGATAATGCCAACGTTTTGAAACAAAAATGCACGTTCACTGTAAAGTATTTCACAGTAAACACAGCTTGTATTCTGATTTTAATCAGCGTTAAAAAACAGTTGAATAGCATCGCCATGGCAACGCCCAACAATACGTATTGTTTGGCTACACATCTCCACATTCAGTGGCACGCAAAATGCTAGGCATAGCATTCGATCGGTCTCGCACCTATTTTCGTGGCAGTCATTCAAATATGTGACTGATGTTGGGTAAGCCAATTGAGAGGAAAGTGATAGACAGATTCAGAAAGGAAATGATTTGATGGTTATGAATAATAATAATAATAATTTTTTTATTTATAAAAAGGGAACACGTTTTATATTAACCTTAACAATTAAAAATAGCGCACAGTTGCTAATTTGCCTGAACTAGGTTGAACCTGTGCTTCAGGCTAAGAAGTGCCTACATACTTAATATAATAAATTAACAATGCATATAACGTAAAAACTAAATTAAAACTTAGGTAAATAAAAGTAAAATAGCGTGTTAGCAGTTTTATTTGCAGACAATAAGTAGGTCTTCTGTCTGTGCATAATTGTTGGTTACTAAATAATTAAGTATAATTTGTTTACAGCTTTAGTAATTTAGTTTATAGATACTTAGTTTTCTATTTAATCTATTGTACAGGAATGGACCTAAGAATGTTATAAATCTTTCTACAAAGACATGTTTTGAGGCTGCATTAGACATGCATACCAGATCATTCCGTCTCTTGTTAGTGTTATCGGCATTGTAGGCAAGCATGGTGTGCTGTTTTAATACTAAGTGCATAATGAAAAGCTGGCGAACCGTTAGTACATTGCAGGATTTATATAGCAAATCTGTGTGGAAAAAGAAGGGATGGAAGTTTGCTACCTTCAAAATTGCTCTCTGAGCTCTTTTAATGATTTCAAAATGCCCTTTACACTGAAGTGTCGTGGTAAATGAAATGCGAAAACATTCCATACACGGCGCAGGGTATCGGGTTCGGCGAGTCATCGTGCACGATTGATGAACTGTTACATATTATTACAATAAAACCTTATATTAATTACTTACTTGTTAATAACTCGAACATACATTTTATCGCACGCTATCGTTATTTTTGAAACATAAAGTTTATTAAAATCATATCCAACGTAGTAGTCATAGTCCACGTATTAATTAAGCACTTTATTTTTGTTTTAATCTCATGTTAACACTGTGCAGTCTCTCATGTTGAAACTACTGAACCAACGCAATTTAATTCACGACAACTTAATTTGTCTGTTTTTTTTTTTTACTTGCACGGGTTTCCGGGACCTGCGACATCATCACGGGGAGCGTTCTTGAAATACATTGAGGTCTGCCTGCGACGTATGGACCTGCGGTTCATTTGCCTCTCCATCCACTTGGCATGCATCTTCTTGTAACATTTACAGACAGCATAGCCTGCCGCCGCCAGTAGGATGATTGTCATCAGCGTGAGGAGGATATTGTCGTGCTGAAGCTGGAGTAGATCTGCTCGGTTGTTGCAATATTTTTCCCGTTACCAGCAGCCGTTTGCGCGATGTTCGTCTCTTCTCTCGTTTGAGTAGATTGACATGATTTGCAATATGAAACCACTTATTTTGGAATAATGTCCGTTTTTCTAACCAATCTTGTATTATTACAACACATATTATAATTGTTAAAATTTTCACTCGCGGTGTGACCTTGAATGGCAGGGTCGCCATGAAGTGTCGTAGTAAATGAAAGACATTCAGACTCGGTAACGTCTCGATTTATTGTGTGATCACATAGACTGAGCGTACACGAACTTAACATAATGCTTACTTGGCTAATCCTGAATAAGGTGTGGTTACACACATACATAATAATACTTACGATACTTGCTTACACACACTACAACACAATGTTGTATCTACTCGTATGCTTCATGAATGAACCGATCCCAGCGTGGTTAAACCAGTCGAATGAACCCGAAGATTCGCACTAGCCCCTGTAGCCTCATGTTCATGGTGCTACAGCGACCATTGCATATCAAGGAGTAGACCGGGGGGCGCGGTAATGGTACTGAAGACGTGCTCGTAGGATAGGGTAGGATTTAAGAGCCATGCTGGATATGCATTCTATCTATCCTATCCTACATACAAGGTGGCAGGGACATCGACGCGCAAACTGTAACCATGGATTCAGCGCATGATACTAGACCCCATAGCATCGCAAGTTTTCATCGGTTATCAAAAAAAAAATCTTCTGTTTTTTTTTTTTTATTGACAATGGGCTCACTCTTGACCTCAATCCAGCCCAGAGGCAGGGATGAGATCTACGGTGGAACGAGCTTGCCCAGAAGAAGCCTATTCACTCTCGCCTTGAAGAGATTCGGGTTGTATGAACTCGGGAATGCAGACGCAGGCAGACGATTTCACTTCTTAGCTGTGCGCATCAGAAAATATGACGAGAAGCGCTTAGTGCGTATATTTGGTATATTAACCAAATAGGGGTGGTATCCCGCAGTGCGTCTGGACTCCCGATGGTAAAAAGGTGAAGGCGGGATGAGCTCATGTAGCTCTCTCATGTTTCATAGAAAAGTGCAATATCTACGCGGTCAAAATGTATGGAACAGCAATATTTTTTTAAATAACCGACGAAAAATTTCGACGCTATGAGCTCTAAACTCAAGTGCTGAATCTATGGTTACAGTTTGCGTGTCGATGTCCCTGCCATAATGTTGTATCCACGATGCATCAAATTAAAGAAACTTTTTTGCAAAAAAAAACAACCGACTTTCAAAAACGACACTACAAAGTGAAAAATAACTTTAATTTCGGAAGTCGGTGTCGTCGGGTTCGCATTTTCGTTGTTTGCCACCGACTTCCGAAATTAAAGTTATTTTTCACTTTGTAGTGTCGTTTTTGGAAGTCGGTTGTTTTTTTTTTTTTGCAAAAAAGTTTTTATTTTTCACTTTTAAGTTGTAATTTTTACCAGTAATTTAGGTTTAAAAACCAAACTACTGAACCGTTTTTGATGAAATTTCTATGGGACCACTTCAGAAGTATCTCCTTTCGAACAAAAAAAGAATTTTTAAAATCGGTCCACAATTGGCGGAGAAATCGCGTAACAAACACAGAAAAAAAAAAAAGAACATACCGTCGAATTGAGAACCTCCTCCTTTTTTAGAAGTCGGTTAAAAATACAGAATAAAGAGTTCTAGATAAGCAGTAACAAAATGGTTATGAGTTACAAACGACCAATCAGACAGAAAGCTAGGTTTTAACTGATGAGGTTTTACTTTGCCTGGCTTTTTGAGTTTGGGATTAAGTCTACCGGTAGTCCACAACGCGCGGTTTTCTTTCCTAGGAACTTATTGGCTTATAAAATTACTTCTGTTTTAAATGCCATGATATGCAAAAGGCATTTTTATTATCACACTAGCTTCTGCATGGGACTTCGTCTGCGTGAAATTTCTTGATCCCCTGACCCACGACGTCGCATCGCATCGCCCGCCCGCTATTACTTCGTTTTCACTTAGCGTTCTTTCTGATTTTTTATATTTTTCTCTGGTCAAAGAAAGAAAGAAAGAAATAAAGAAAACATGACGCAAAAAGAACATAAAAACAAATGAAGAAACAAACAATAAAAAATGGTTGACATGCGTCACATCCACGCAAAACGCCTCAAACGGCAAAGCGTGATCTTAAGTAGCCTATAGCCTTCCTCATGAATTGGGCTATCAAAAGCAATGCAAGATTTTTTCAAATCCGACTAGTAGTTCCTGACATTAGCGCGCTCAAACAAACAAACTGTTCAGCTTTATTATTAGTATAGATAGATATAGATTTAACATTAACGAGGTTTATTGGCTCAGCAAACTGAAAGAAAATATTTCAGGAAATTTCAAACACAGGATAAATACATGTAGCTTGTGGTCAAACACAAAAACCTTCCAGCAAACTGGTATTTACCGATATAGAGTAGAAAAATGCGGTTCGAACCGCAAAAATCCGACTGTACACTGTTAATAAAAATGCCCACAGACAGGATTGCGGCCTGTATTGAAATTGCTCTCGAAGTGAATTTGTAAAAACATATTTTCGGAAAATACAAATATGTGGTAAAATTTTGGGCTGGATAACTTGAACTGTTCATAATTAAATTAAATGAGAGCAGTGGTGGCCCAGTGGTAGCGGCCGTGACTTACGAGTTGTAGGTCGTGGGTTCGACCCAGGCAAGCACTTTACTTTGTGTGAATTATTTCATCTCCACTGCTTTCAAAACGGTGTGGGAAAACATCGTGACGAAATCGGCATGTCCTAGAACGAAAAATTCAAAGACTTGTGACATCTACCAACTCGCACTGGGCCCGTGTGGTAGATTACGGCCCACTCCCTCTCTCATAGAGGAGGCCTGTGTCCCTGCAGTGGGAACATTATAGGTTGATTATGTTATTCTTAATTATATTATTCATTTCACGAAACTTCACAGAAATTACGGAATACATTTTGTGTCATAGAGGTATACATCGGGTGTGTCTGCCTATCGAGGTGGGCAATGTTAAATCAATCAATGTGCCTAGCCTTTTTCCAACTATGTTGTAGACGGCTTCAAGTCTAACCGGTTGCAGCTGATTACCAGTATTTTACATGGGTTGTGGAGGTCAGATAGGCAGTCTATCTGACCTCCACAACCCACATGGTTACACGACACCCCTTGGTAAGCATGGTTGTCCAAATCTTTCTGCTTACATACAAAAAGTACCCAAGGATAGATTTAATGAACTACGGCTACTGCGGGCTGATTTTTCAATCGCCAGATATTTTTTATCTGTGGAATAACATTGACGTCTGACAGTTTTTGCATGGAACTCATAAAATTATCTGGGGTTGAAAAAATCAGTCCTTTTTTTGTGCCTTAAACAGATTTCACAGAATTGTGCCAACAAAAATGATAGTACTTATTCAAATAAATTAGCGTAAATAAATGAAGTCATAAAAATATCGTCCACTTGAATTTCCTTGCAACAAACACTTCTCTTCAACAGCTTAAAGCTATAGCTGGCAGTGACAGCTTGACAGCTTCACCGAGTAGCGGCGAAACAGCTTGTTCCAGCGTTCTTTAGACTCGGTCTACTTCAAAAGCTTACTGTCCAGACACACTAAACAACTGTCCGTTACCCGAGGACTGCAGATGTTTTTATCGGCAGATGGTAGATAGTTTAGCTTTGTTCTTTTACTAAGAAGGAAGGCTAGTTTACAATAACTGATTTTTAGCCCAAGCAGCACACAAGCGTTTTCAACATCAATATACCAACCTATTTAGAACTTAGAGTTCTTTTAGAGACGTACAAGAGTGTTATAAAATGCTTTTGTCTTTATAAGAGTGATTTATGAGTTATTATACAGCTCAAACTGTATAAAATCTTTATTGAGGGATCTGCGTAAGCTTGGGGTGCTTAAACAGAATATTAAAATTCTACTATACAGCTTTAAGTATTTTGTGACACTTCAATCTGGTTTCATCGTTAAAGCTGTATACAGGCTGTATTTTACATGTGATCACTTACTTATTACAACTCTAAGTGTTATTACAGTATCACTTGATACTTGTTTCTGTACAATGGTGTATGCAAACTCCGTTCTCAAGCTTATTTTTATGGCGTAATTGTACACTAATGTAAATACAGTGGTTTTATGACTTCTGTCTATGAGGGTGTTTTAAAACTAAAAAAATAAATGACAGCTATAGTACAGCTTTAGTCTGTATTACTGACACAGTCACTTGATTGCATGACGAATAAAATTAATGTTTTCACTGTGAAGAAATGCAACATGTGGAAAAAAAGAAAAAGATCTGGTGCAGTCAAGAGGAGGATTGAAAGGGAATATTTGAATATTACAAATTATCAACCAAGTAACAGTTATGATAGTGAACCATCATTTATTGAGGAAGCAAGAGAATCATTAATAAATCGGACAACTTACAGTCAAGCGTCAATTCCATCGACGTCCAACGAAGAAGGTTCCGTAGCAAAAACATTAAACAGTGATAATAATGATCATAACAGTTATATCAAATGTGTAGATTTAGGACAACCTTCGGAACCTGATAATGAAGTTTTTTCATTATGTGCGAAAATTAGTGTGATTTAAATAAAAAGGCAACAGGCACATGTAACGTGTATGAGTTTTTAATAACAAGTAAAAGTGACACATGAATGATGTGCGTACGAGCACATAACAAAAACATAATACATAGTTTAGGTAGGACGGAACACTTAGAGCTATGATCAATGTCGTAGGCGCTCCAACATTCCCCCGAGCGTTGAAAGTCGAGCTTTCAACCAGACTTCGATTCTGGTAATGGGCATATCCTGTTGAAGGCCCTCCGGATGACTCCAGTAGAGGTCTTTATATCTGCTACCCGGACAATTCCATCAGTACCTGGATGTATGGCGATGACTCTTCCTAGTCTCCACTTCAGAGGTGGAAGATTCTCCTCTTTCATGACTAGGAAGGCTACAAAAACAACAATAGAATTTTTTGTCTCCGGGAGAACCACAGCCACGAGATTACGTGTTTCTCTTAAATACTAACAAGCTCGTATAAACAAAATTTAATAACAAATAACATTTACATAAACGTTGTGACTTAAGGACAATGGACAATCAAATTGACATGATTATTAAGTGTTTTTCTACGAAAGGTTTAAAAAGTAAATTAACCTCTTGAAAAGATCACCCTATAAAAGTTCATTATTGTAAAACTAACAAAGAGATTCCTCCTCCTCTTCTTCAATAATTTATTTTTCGCCTGTAGCGTTTTTGTCGATTTTACCTTTTTCACCTGTATCCATTTTATTTTGATTTCTCTCGATTTCCCTGATCTGATTCATTTTCAGCTATATTTTTTTTAAGCGCATCTTTTTTGGTTCTCATACTTTTAGTTGCTTTTTCATTCTTACTGAGTTTCCTCTTCACAGAATTTTTCAAGACGTTTCTATGATTTTAAACGGCATATTTTCCTGAAAATAAAGTAAAACAGATATAACATACACAACACACTAATAATACTTTGCAATAAGTTTACTTAGGTATAATAATGTTCATACAAAACAATGTATTTTATATGAACGAGTTATAAACTCTACTTTTCACTTCGATTGCGAGTAAATCAAACAGTGATATAGCAAGTTAACATATATTTTAGTTTAAATTAACAATTTTTGGAACAATTTTTCAACTTTTTTACCTGAGTAAATAAACATTAGGCTTGTGTGTAGGAGAACTATACTGCCAAATCACAAGTGCGTTTTAATAAAATATTATTGATAAAGTGAGGAACGGATCAAAGTAATTTTGAGCTCAGGGTTTTTCATTTCTTTAAGCGTAACTCTAAAGAGCATTATAAGTTATGCATAGAGAACTAATATACAGCCTAAGTAATAAACATATTCTATTATAAAGCTGATTAAAAGCCAATAGCTGTACAATGTAATCCATAACTTACTTAGTACAGCTATTCAGAGTATAATACTCTCCAAATATTATGTAGGCTGCTTAGCTAATTGTCGCCATTTTCGAATGTTTAATAACAAAATTTAAAGTATAATTAAAGGATTTTTTTACAAAATCTTAAGCCGCATCTTGATAATCAGCTTGAATAATGATCACTGTGCCCTTATATCTATTACTTTAAAATTATTTTTTTATTCTAACCTTAAAAACAAACATTTACTTACCGTATTTAGTATTTTTCTTTATGTCAGCTCGATTATTTTGCTGGCGCGTGAATATTTTGAAGGAAAACATACACAGGTTCACAATAAATTTAATTTGCACTTTCAATTCACCAAATAACAACATCAGATATACAAATCTACGGGTATCTTTTACTTCTAGTAATAAATATTAAATAATAGTGTCGCCATTTCTACTACACGCATAATGTCATCGAAAATAGTTTTGTTTTATTTTTATTCTTTTGTAATCCTCTTCAAACACCTATTTAGAACACTTTTCGTTACAAAAGAATTATAAGATAATATCTGTAGTATAATGGTTTCTTTGTACACCGAATAACAGCTTTAATACAGCTATTGTACAGCTTCTCTTTTGCTTGTACAGCTACTATACAGCTCTAATAACGACAAAAGCTGTATAATATGGGCCCTTTTTTTACTTACAGGGGCTGTTTAAGCGCTTAAACAGCCTATATACAGCCTGAATATGCAGCTTCTAGTATAAAAACCAACTTAAATACAGCTTGTATACAGCTTGCAATGCTACTTGGGAGGCCATGTTATTTTGTTATTATGGCCGGTTATTTTGCGTATCTTTGATGCATTATTTTCATGTAAGTATGTAAAAAGTATGGTATGATGCAACAAAGGAAAATTACCAAAAGTCGTACCAATAAGTGTCATGCATCAAGATCATAATATTATAGTATTTTCATAATTTTTTACGACATAACGCTTCGGGGATTTGATTTTTGAACAGCGAATTTAATTGAAAGCAAAAAATTGTTGATACTGCTGTATTCCCTTTACATGACGTTCCGTTTCAAATTATATGATTAATATAACCTTGAATTCTTAAAGTGTCATGATCACGTCTTTCAAAAAACATGTAAAAAAATTATACTTTGCCGATTCTACATTAATTAAAAATAACTAGAATAAAATAGAATAGAATTTTTATATAAACTATTATCATTTTTTAGAGCAATAATGGTCGTTCGTGTATGACATTATGTTAAACAAAATAAAGTACCTACCTAGTTTTAAGGTTATTTCGATTTTTTTGAAATCTCCGAAACCTGGATTTTGTTTACAAAAAGAACTTTTGTAGCAGTTAATATGATAAGTGTAGTCTATAAAAAACAAAGTTTGACTTTGATGCAGCGTAGTACGGGATTCCATATATCCATTGGCATTGTCCTTAACAAGTTTAAAAAGAAAGTTACGTTTTTAGTAAAACGATGGCTTATTAATAGATTCGCCCGAAACGTGCGAATCGTTACTTTTAAATAATATTATTTTCTTTTACAATTTACAAGCTAATAAACAATTGTGACTAAGTCACAACAGTTACAAACTAAAATATAGCGTCAAAAAATTCATCCACATCGCTGTCGACTGGCAATGTACCCAATAATTTTCTTATAGATTTAAAATGTGCCAATTGCCTAATACATATTTCTGGAGTTGTCGACTCGCCCACAAATAAATTAACTTCGATCGAGTGGTCGAAAAAAAATATTATTTAAAAGTGACGATTCGCACGTTTCGGGCGAGTAGATTCGTGCATATCGACTAATAAGCCAAACATGATTACAAAATGTAACTATATTAATAAAAAGCTTTCGAACCCACAATAAACTATAAAGAACATTTCTTTTACTAAAACCAAAATAATATTGAATCATCAGAATTGCACGGCTAATGAAAAGTGGATGAAACAATTACCTAAAACAAAATATTTACAATGAGCTCGTGTAACAAAATCCACTGAATCATGGCACAAAACTAGACGTAATTAGTCAATAGCTAATACCTTCTCTTTCATTACCACAATAGTGCTAATTAAACCGCAATAGGAAACACACTCCAGCACGTAATTAAAATTCATTTGACAATGTACGCCGCAACACAATGGTTTTGCACCACCGTACTATAGTTTTCATTAAATTCGTTCCGCAAAATATGCTTCGAGGTTGTACGTTCATGTATGTGTAGTCAAAACATGAAAGGGAAATTAGGAATGTTAGTAATGTTATATGGTTTACCAAAATTACGTTTGTTCAATATTATCTTCTGTCAGATTTGAAATGAAAATTATTTACCGAACCCTCTTTGATATTGTTATTCAGAATTATTAAAGCAGTTAAAGATTTTTGTAGATTACAGTGCATTTTTTAAATCAATTTAAATTATATTACACTATAATTATAATCTTCCTTCCTACAGATAATCAGATTTCCAAATGTTACCTATTATTCAAATTTTAACTTTGTTAGCTTAGTTGTTAATATTATTGTCCATTCTGTGGTCTCCTAAAAGTGAAGGAGTGCACCTACTTAGTACCTGGGACCGTATTCCCGTAATTTAAAACGTTCAAAATCTAGTCGCAGTCTCATCTCGGCGACAAACAAATGTCAAAAACTTGTCAAAATGTAGGGAAATTAGACGTATTTTTGACAGTTTGAGACTGAGATAAGAAGGCCAATTCTCGTAATTTAAAACGTTCAAAATCTAGTCGCTGTCTCATCTCGGCGACAAACAAATGTCAAAAACTTGTTAAAATGTAGGGAAATTAGAGGTATTTTTGACAGATTGAGACTGAGATCAGACTGTGAATGATCTTAAAATTACGAGAATTACCCCTCTGATGTTTGCCTTTTTTTTATGTGTCATGTATTGCGTATATCTTTTGTTGGAGATCACATATGAGATGTACATATTTATTAATTTATTAAATAAATAAATAATAACGCTACTTCACATCCTACAGATTTATTATTTGTTATACAGGATGGCAGGGACATCGACGCGCAAACTGTAAATTGAACTATAAAGTGTCTAGACCCCCTAGCTAATCATTTAATTTAGCACCTAACTATTTACACTATAAATAGTTAGCTGTGGTATATCCTAAGCATTTTACTGTATATGTAATAAATTTAAAGGAGCTCGTAATTTAATTTACATTACATTTGTTTTTACTTACATTATATTTAGCATGACAACACACATAATAACCATACCCCTGAAGCGTATATGAATTGTAACGCAGAGAATCCATGAAAACGGAAAAACAATTTAATCTCTTGATTTTAAAAGGTTGTTGGGCACTCGAGTGTTCAAGATGTCGATGACAGGTTGACTACAAAAGACTCTTACTTCTAAAGGCTTCGTTGTTGCCCGAGGCTTTATTTGATTTATTGTTTTGTTTATAAGTAGTTTATCAGCCATCTTGTTACCATAACACAAGCATTAGGTTGCTTAGCTTGGGACTAGATGGCGCTGTGTGAAATGTCCAGGGATATTATTATTATTATTATTTATTATTATTATTGTAATTATTATTATGAGTCAGTGTTATCACACTGCTGGGCCTTCCTTCCCTCCTTCCCTTTTCGCGGTCTACTACGATTGTGGGCCAATCCTTTAAGAATAAGTCCTAATAGAATAGAATAGGTCATCCCGCCATCTCTTTCTGGGCATGCCGCGCGGTCGTTTCCTGCCAGTATTACTTCGTTTTAATGTTTAATGTCTGGAAAATGCAATGATGGTAGTGGAAATTGAGTTTGAACATAGCCCAGCACAGCATAATCTGCCTATAATGTTCCCACTGCTGGGACAAAGGCCTCCTCTTTATGAGAGGAAGTGGGTCGTAATCTACCACGCGAGTTCAGGGGAGCTAAAACCACGGGCTCATATAGTACATATTTAGTTTGGAAACATTATAAGAACTAAATGTTTCCTAGTGACGAGACAATGATTTGACACCGAGATCTTAACGCGAAAGATTGTGATGGATGGATGAATAGACGTTTGTTACTCTTTCTCGCAAAAACTACTACATGGATTTGGATGAAATTGGGCACACAGATAGTTTATAACCAGGATTAACATCTATCTATACATATAAAATTCAAAGTCCTGACTGACTGATTGACTGACTGACTGACTGACTGACTGACTGACTGATAGATCAACGCACAGCCTAAACCGCTGGTCCTAGAGACATGAAATATGGAGGGTGTGTTCTTCGTGAAGAGTAGGCATCCACTAAGAAAGGATTTTTCGAAATTCCACCCCTAAGAGGGTGAAAAGGGGGGAATTCGTTTGTATGAAAAATCTTATTCCTTGAGTTAATAAACTTGAAACTTGGCACGAATACTTATCTAAATATATTATGAAGATTCTCAGTTTTTTTTTTTCTTCTAAACTACCCCCTAATAAGGGATTGGGGGGTTTCAAAGTTTGTATGGAAGAATTTTAGCGCGCAGTCCGATTTACTCGAAACTCAGTATTTATACCTAATATTGAAAGTAAAGAATAATGTGTATCAAAGTTTTTTGAAAATTTACCCCTGACGGGCTGAAAATGGGTAGTCAATATTACAGGGGAGGATTTTACTGCATGGCTTGATTAACTCGAAAATTAGTATAAATAATCTTTAAGTCAAGTTATATATATAGTTAATCCACCCCTGTGGGGTTAAAAAGCAGGGATACAGTTTATATGAAAAATCGTCTTTATTAGGTTAATAAACTTATAACTTGGCAAGAATACTCGCCTAAGTAAGTAATAAAGTTTATCATTATAAGTTTTTCAAAACTACCCCTCAAAGGGATATAGAGGTGTGAAGTTTGTGTGGAAGAAATTGAATGCGCGGTCCGAGTAACTCGAAACTCAGTATTGATAGTTTTGACAGAAAATAATTAATAATAAGTATGTAAAGTTGTCGAAAATTTACCACTGACGGGACAAAAAGGGGTAATTCAGTTTTTAAGGGGAGGATTTGAACTTGAAACTGTATGTTACATTTTCACGCCTAAACCACTGAACTTCTGATTTGGCGTAGAGATATATGGCATCCTGGGGAAGCACATACATTTTATCCTGTTAGCACGTTCCCGTGGGATAATTTCCGAACTCCACGCGGGCGAAGCCGCGGGCAGAAGCTAGTATAAGATAATTTTTATCCCGATATTCCCACGGGATCGAAACTTATGCGGGTGAAACAGCGGTGTTCTGCTAGTACCTATATACATAAGCTTTAACAACAGTTGGTAGTAGGGGCTGCAGTCCTGTCATCTACGCAATCTGCCATAAGCTTCTTGCATTGCTAATGAAACATTTCAAAACCACAAGAATACCAACGTGGATAGTAAATACATACTCGTATAAATATCTTAGAATTTCTTAGTAGCAGTAAATTGTCTTTACCGCAGACTATGTTAATTATTTTCAGCCCACAAGTAAATCTTTAGCATAGAAATTTTTGGGCAAGCCATATCGACCCTTGTACAGTTGATTATATAAGTTTTGAATTTCGTTCAAGAACTCCCATTTGCACAGACAATTGACCGGCACCCGAATTGCGTAACAGACTGTTAATCTCAATCTAAATAATTTTGAGGGATATTGCTACTTCATTGCTTCATGTTCGTAAAATGTATCTGCTCAACAACGTAAAAAACGCAATGAATGTTGTTGAACTGTTAAAATGAAACCCGTGGCTACTGATAGTGTGTAACGCAATTACCCCGCAGATTAAAGCAACACATAATAGGCATTCAAAGGTATTCGGGTCGAGAAAGTCGTTTGACATCAATAAGTCCAATTTGACTGTAATTTTAACCCCGACTTAAAAAAACGATAGTCGTAAATTCTTTGTGCAAATGAAATTGGGTCAGCTCTTTCCTTTAGCTGTGTGGTAAAGAGATTTAAAGTCATTATTGCGCAAATTAACAAGAAAAATCGTTGTCTTTATATTGCGCCGAGAATAACCGCTACTTTTGTGGCAACAAAATATTCTTAAACATTTATCAGTAAACTGACTTAGATAATTTGAAGACAGTCGGAGGTAAGAAAATCCAAAGTTATTTATTCAAACTAGAATATTCCTACTAGGACGTTTAAAAAGTGCTGAATCTCAGCATTTTTTTAACGTCACAGTTACTTAAGACAGTCCCCCAAAAAGCCCGCCCTTCACCATTTCCTAGTGCTTTAATTGGAAAGAAGAAGTGGCACAACGTGGGCCGTTATCAACCATGTGGGCCCAGTGTGGGTTAGTAGATGTCACATGTCTTCGAAGTTTTTATTCTAGGGCATGCCGGTTTCCTCACGATGTTTTCTTTCACCGTTTTGAGAGCAGTGGTAATGAAATAATTTACACACAGTAAAGCGCCGGTCTGGGTTCGAACCTACGACCTACAAATCGTAAGTCGCTGCCGTCAACATTGGGCCACCACTGCTCAATAGGAAAGAGGATTCCATTTAATTTATAATTATTCGAAGCACCTTAATTCAAGAGCCTTCGCTTTGCCACAGAATATTATAACTATGCCCTGATTCTGAAATTACTTACTTACTTATAGAGAACTTATCAAGTCGTCTTGTTTACTTATGGAGAACTTATCAAGTCGTCTTGTTTACTTATGGAGAACTTATCAAGTCGTCTTGTTTACTTATGGAGAACTTATCAAGTCGTCTTGTTTACTTATGGAGAACTTATCAAGACGTCTTGTTTACTTATGGAGAACTTATCAAGTCATTTTGTTTACTTATAAATGTTGTTTCACAAAATAGCTATTGTATTAACTCGAAAACTCGGTGATAAGTATATGATGTTTTGAATGAGTTGTTTAAAGAGAATGGATCGTACCTACTGGTGTGAAGCTTGTTTAGTTCTATTAAATTTGCAAGTTTCGCACAAGACATTTAGTTTATAAGTACCTAGCTACTCATAGGTATTGCAAGAGTTATTTTACAGACAAGACGTCTTTGTCATCTACACAGTACCTACAAAGTCCTACAAAGTCGCTTTTCGTATCTATCCTTGTGACCGCTTAGATCTCCCAAACTTCCCAACAGATTTTGATGTGGTTTTGACCGTAATTTATTCCGGAAGGTTTACTCGTATAATACATTAATATTTAACTTAAATATAGTCATCAGTTCTTGGAGGATGGAGGGGCTTGTGGCTAAGTAATAATAACAGACGGGAGCGTCTTATATCATATAAAGTTATTTGGTAGATTTTCATTTCAATAACCTTACAAGATATAATAAACGTGAGTTATACCAACTGTTGATATAATTTCTTTAGATATAACATTTATATACTCTAAAACTTATTTCGTATAATGTTATTGGATATAACGTTTATTTAATCGAAAATCGTTAGGCCTATCGTATAAAATATATAACATTGATACAATTTTTATGGTTCACACCCCGATTCATAGCAATCCGACTCGGAAGGGTTATATTAGGTTAGAAGGTTAAGGGAGGAGCGGAGCGGAGTGCCAGGTCCCCTCTATGTTGGTGAATCATTTGGGTTAGGTTTGCTTAAAACAGTGACCATTAACGCGCGAAGGCGAACGAGTGAAGCGAGCGTGCTGCGGGAGCGGCGTGACAGAAACAAATCGCTGCAAAACCGACTCCACGTAGTCTTGTCTGCTCTACCTTATAGAGTGTTATTTCAAATCGCGTAGGCGCGGAGGGGCAATTCGGCCCGCGAGCTGAGGAGCAGGTGGTTTTTACACTCGCCGCCGCGGCGGAGGCTGGCCGGCTAAGCCGGCCAGCAAGGCGAAGCCGCGGTGGTGAGCGTGAAATACATCTGTGACGATAAGCTCGCATTAGACCGCCGGTGCCCCGCAGATCCGGAGCCGTGACAGAAACCATGCCTGCTGCATGTTGCATGCTTGCTTGCATGCTGCATGCTTGCTTGCATGCTGCATGCTTGCTTGCATGCTGCATGTATGGTGTATGCTTGTTTGCATGCCTGCTGCCATGGTGTATGCTTGTTTGCATGCCTTGTGTTTTTTATTAGGCGTTTTATAATATTAGACTAAATAGGTTTTAGTCTTTTGAGTGGTATATCAAACGATTTTATATTCAATGTATGTTATGCTTATAAAAATTACTTACTTTAAAATTATATCAACCGTTTATTATATTAACTGATCATTATATCAAATAAAATTATAGATTCAGTTGTTATATCTTATATTACTTACCGATAACAGACGCACAGATCCGGTTAAGCAACGCTAGCCGGTTGGTCCGTGGATGGGTGACCATCTTTACATATCAAGACTATTCAAGACCCCTCCGTGCCTCGGAAAGCACGTAAAGCTGTTGTTCCCGACTGTCATTGGTGGATCTTTAGCAGTCGTTACGAGTCATGATCATGACTGTTTAGGTATTGATAGGTCACTGCAGTTTCGTTAGCTAATTTGATTTGAATCCAACAATTATCCTATCCTATCCTACTAATGTTATAAACGTGAAAGTTTGTATGGATGGGTGTTTGTTATTCTTTTGTGCAAAAACTACTACTTAACGGATTTGGATGAAATTGATTAACATATAGTATAACTTTTTATCCCGATATTCCCAAGGAATCGAAACTAATGCGGGTGAAACCGCAGGGCGCTGCTAGTGCATAATAATAAATTGAAAACCTAACCTAGTTGTATAATCCGAAATATAGTCTGAAAGCTGTAAATCCCAACACTTCATGTACACTTAACTTCGCAAAAAGATAAGGTCAAGCGTATTTTTTTACCACCATTACAACCCTTAGAATGTAGTGGATGACGTAGGGTAATGCTGTCAGAATATTTTATTACTGACCCTACCCTCCTCCAGACAGTTTGAACTTTATTAATAACGAGGGTAGAGTTATTCGTGGGTCGTGCTGATTTTCCTATTGTGCCTTCGTTGGTAATGTCAACATTTTTCTTTTCTATGCAAAATAGGTTTTCCATACAATAGTTGCCAATGTACCAAATAAAAGCCGATTCTCAGAACCGACCCGGAACCCGAACCCTTATTACCCAGTAACTGGGTTATGGAGGTTTGATAGGCAATCGCTCCATGTAAAGTACTGGTGCTTAGGTGCATCTGAGACTTAGATTAGACTGTAAACCAACTGCAATATAGTTGAGAAAAGGCTAGGCAGATGATGATTGGTAATCTTGATTATAATTTCCTAATTATAATTATCAAAATATTTGTCGGAGTCATTCGTTTGACTATTCGGAACGTTAGCGCCATCTCGTGGCGCTAGACAGAGTCTAGCCTGAGTTCGTGGAGGTGGACGAGAGTGACAGCTACAAGGACGTTGTGAGCAGAGCTCTCGGGATGATCGAATCATTGGACATCGTACGAACAACATGTGCTCAGAAACTGTCAGCGTTCCGTATCGTTGAATGTACCTATACTTATAGTGCGTGATTCGCTAGTGTGACTAACTGGTTCGTAAATTATAATCTGAATTTGAACTGCAAACCGTTTTTCTATGGTGCTAAAACCAACACTACCCATAGTAATTAAAATATGCCTGATGCTAAGACATACCATCTCCGACATATTAATTATAAAATCTTAATAATAATTGTCAATTGCTTAATTGTACTTGCTAATAATTGTTAATTGCTATGTACAGACGCCAGCAGGTCAAGCTACCCGAAACTGTCAAATTTTCTCAATCAACCTTGAACCTTAATGCTTTAACGATAAAGTTGAAAATCTATTACAGAAATTTGACAGATTGTAGTAGCTTGATGTGCTGGCGTCTGTACATTTATTTGAAGAATATACACAAAGTAAGACACAACTCGTAAGTCGTAGCCGTTACCACTGGGTCACCACTGCTCTCAGCTTCCATACATACTTGCATTCCCTCACGTGACGAATTTTCAAGATTTTTATTGGATAGTAATAAAACCTACATATAAATTAGCAAACATCGAACCGTCTAAATGTTTCATTAGGTATCGCAAGCTATCCGAATTATTCCGTCCGAAACTACAGAGACACAACTAGACATTTACATAAATCCTTTCTAGAATTCTAGACCAATATTAGAATGACATAAACTAGTCCTAGTTCAGACTTAGTTTGTCTGTCTCCTACATACCCAGTGTATAAGAAAAACTTTTTTGCAAAAAAAAACAACCGACTTCCAAAAACGACACTACAAAGTGAAAAATAACTTTAATTTCGGAAGTCGGTGTCGTTGGGTTCGCATTTTCGTTGTTTGCCACCGACGTTTTTATTTTTCACTTTTTGTTGTAACTTTTACCAGTAATTTTGGTTTAAAAACCAAACTACTAAACCGTTTTTGATGAAATTTCTATGGGACTATTTGGGAAGTATACCCTTTCCAACAAAAAAAGATTTTTTCAAATCGGTTGGCAAGCGATGGAGTTATGCGCGAACAAACATAAAAAAAAAAAATACAAACATCCGAATTGAGAACCTCCTCCTTTTTTAGAAGTCGATTAAAAAAAATCAAATCCGACTGGTAGTTTCAGGGATTAGCGTGTTCAAACAAACAAACTCTTCAGTTTTATTATTAGCATAGATACGTAGGAGTCACAACATTGAGCAAAACCAGTGAAAAAGTATATAAGTACTCGAGACGATGTACAAATCTTCCTCATGCGCAAACTCTTTGAAGGATATTTACTATGAAGAAATCGGGTTTGAGTGTTTACTACCCTTTCGACCCCCGCAGGTGACCGATGTTTGACGCGACTTTGATCAAGTGAACCTTTTATATCCTTTGCATCGAAATTTTACAAAATAAAGGTATATTTTTTGCTTTTGAATCGATTCTGTCTTAGAAAACAGCCTCCCGTGTAGGCTCCCGTGTAGGCTCCCGTGTTTAAGTCTGAGCTCGACCTAGAGCCTTGTCATTTAAATCAAGAGCCTCAAAGCCATAGCATCAGCTTAATAAATAGCAAAATCAGCCTATAATGTTCCCACTGCTGGGACACAGGCCTCCTCTCGGTGAGAGGGAGTAGGCCGCAATCCACCACGCGAACCCAGCGCGGGTTGGTAGAGGTCGCAGCATCGGAGTGATGCTATTTAAATGTATTTTATGAACGTAACGTTCAATATGCTATGATACGTTAAGTTATACTTATGGAAAGTTAAGCGGGCACCAGGGTAGCACGCGAAATTAAAACTTTTTTACGTTTTTTGCATTTTGCAAGCCAGGAAATTGTAAATGCTTTTCAAAGAAAAAATTGTTACTATTGCCCTGCGATAAAATTAAGTGTTAGGTATTAAAATAATGGTTTTACCGACAAGAATAAAGTCGAAGTCGTTTTAATTAACACACACTCAATGCTCAATGGACGATCTTTAACCTATAACAGTCAGGCGTGATTCGTTAGATGTTTATACACTTCAACCACAACAACAATAACCAGTTCAGTCAACCAGTCTTACCAAGGGGTATTGTATTATAGAGGTATGAAGAACAGGGTGTAAATTTCACTCATCCTCTATAGAAAAGGGAGGATCCTCCGACCACACGGTGTTGTGTCTGGTGGGGAACTGCCCGTTGAATCATGTCGGGCTGTTGTATACCTATATGCTAATTGCGCAGTAAACTCTGCTTGCGCGATGCAGGATTTTGCGTGACGTCAGTATGACGCGTAGTTTGCATGTAACAGTATTACCCAGTTACTGGGTTGTGGAGATCAGATAGGCAGTCGCTCCATGTAAAATACTGATTTAGCTGCATCCGGTTAGACTGGAAGCCGACCTCATCATAGTCGGGGAAAAAAAAAAAGGCTAGGCAGATGATGCTTGGCAATCTTGATATGTTAATTATAATTGTCAATAGTTAATTGCTATGTATATTTATTGAGTGCAGATTATTTTAATGATAATTGCCAAGTTATGTAAACGATCGTGTAATTTGCATGTGTTAATGTGTTGTGTTCATATGACTATAATACTAGTCTACTCAGCAACGTAAGTACATAATGAATGTCGTTGAACTGTCAAAATGAAAGCCGTTGCAGTAGCAATGGCTTTCATTTGTAGCAACTGGAAAGAAGCGCTTCTTTATTTATATGTTTATAAAGAAAATCTGCTAGCAAACACAACTCCTTGTCAAATCATCTCAAATTGACCGCTAAGACAATATTGAGTTAGTCCACCAATTGACCTCTTTTAAAAGGTCCCCGAGTGAACGAGGACGGACACATCTGCGCTTCTTGTGTTATAACTTTGTTTCATGTTAACACAAACTAAAACCGTGTTGAAAGATTACTCCGGTTACATTGCTTTTTATTTTTTGGACAGTGAAATTCGGTCTATTACACTGCTTAGACTGTCTTCCTCGAAAAATTGCACACACATGACGATTTTTTTTAATTTACGCAGCCGCCATTTGTATTTTACTAACGATCGGCTTTAGCACCCTCGAATACCATGTCAACTATATCTGTATCTGAGAGATAGTTTTGCGAAAGTCGCACAACGCATTTCCTTGCGTGACAATTTCTACTAGGTTACTCCTACCGCAAGCCGAAACAAATACATTCCAAAAATAACTGAGATACAAAATTAATCATTTTTCAGACATAGGACAAAACTTGTACAGCAATCAATCCGCTTCATTCCATCTTACGGCCAAACCCAATAACCTATTTTCACCTAAAGACCGGAGGAAAAACGTTCAAAATCTAGTCGCAATCCCATCTCAGCGACAATCAATATCAAACACTTGTCAAAAATGTATGAAAATTAGAGGTATTTTTGATAGATTGAGACTGAGATCAGACTGTGAACGTTCTTAAAATTACGAGAATTACCCCTCAGATCGCTACTGATGGCAGCCAGTATAATCATAACTGGCAGTATAATATAATCATACAAATCGCTACTGATATAGATTATTGGGATGTTAAAACCGGAGATAGACATGTTTTTCTGCCTCCAGTATGCCAAAACTGGTGATAGATAGGTAATTGGGTTCGGCCGTACGACATTTTTGATAATGTTAAAGAAGCTCTTTGCAATCATAAAAAAATGTGAAACATGCTTTGATTAACTATGTTTTTTACTCCACAGCTTAAATGTAAACAACAGTTACCACAACACAAAAAACCACGAGAGCATGCTACTGTTATCAGTCGATCGGGAGACGTGACAACCGCTTAGCTTAGATACCGTATAAATTGCTCCATACGATGCTCATGAGATACGGATTGCGGGGCAAGCGATTTAGATGCAGTAACTATGACCAGAGAATAAGATAATGTAGAAACGGCGGGGAACTGACGCGTGTACTCGTGGGAGTACCTTTGTCCAACGGTCGGACACTACGGATTAAATATATAAATAGAAACGGAACTCATGTTGGTATAATAATCTACTAACTGTCGTATAGCGACAAGTAAAGCTAAACTTTAAAGTTAAGGGTAATTAAATTAAAGAAAGAAGGAAGGTAGAAAACAATTGAAGATATATTTACAAGCAATTAAAAGATAGACATGGACTGAAGAATGGTGTGTATTATGTGGAGGTGGGGTGTATGGATGACGATGCGTGATAGGTGGGTTAAGGAGGCTGAGGTGGAGATCCAGTTGGAGCTGAGGAAGGGAGACGCGAAGCAGGTGCTGGCAACAGGTGCAGGTACAGATGCAGGTCTAGGTGCAGGTGCAGGTACAGGTGCAGGTACAGGTACAGGAACATTTATAAGGATGCTTGTTCTGACCTGGAGGAATGAATGAAGATAACTGTGAGTACTACTTGTACATTATGTTACATAACAACCTAAGAAAATAATTGGCGACGACTGCGCAGGTCAGTCTTCGCCAAATATTTTCTTAGGTTGTTCCCCTCTTACTTGAAAACCCGGAATTTATTTTATTTTCAGCAGAAACTGCTGTGACACAATTTTTGTTCTATTGCATATTATAATTATGTATTTCTAACCAATTTTTATCCGGATAAGTTTTAAAGGTATTTTTATTGTTTTGTGGTGTAGGTACTTAACTTATCATGTATTTTTATTTTTAAACAATTTTGAAAAAAAATTAATTTCTAATACCGGGATCCCGGGATAACAGGTATTGAAAAAATCCGGTATTCGAAACCCCTAGTATGGAAACGCGCTGCCCGCCACCACGCTTTATACGTTCCTTAGCATAATCAGCCACTGGTGGGACCCAGGTCACCTCTCTTTGAGAGGACGTGGGCCCTATCCACCAAGCGGGCCCAGTGCGGGTTGGTAAATATCACATGTCTTCGCATTTTTGGCTCTAGGACATGCCGGTTTCCTCACGATGTTTTCCTTCATCGTTTTGAGAGCAGTGGTGATGATATAATTTACACAAAATAAAGCGCCTGTCTGGATTCGAACCTACGACCTACAACTCGAAAGTCGCGGCCGTTACCCCTACCGTTACTGCTCACACTATACATTCCTTAAGACGTATTCTCCTTTTCGCTCGTGTTCAAGTAATTGTCCGACTATTACACGTAGTTACTTTCCTCTATGCAATCTCCAATTCAACCGAAATAACAATCTACTATCTACCATCCTGAATTCTACGATGTGTTCGCCCAAGCAAAACAGCTGTCAATTTGGTCGATGATCGAGCACGTAGCGCGCACGTGCGTTGCAAGTGGCAATACAGACCTGCCGTGAAAATCTCAACACGAAAATGTAGGTGACGTGAGCTGTCAATCCCTAGAATGACAACTCACTTCAAACAACTTCACCAGTCCCTCTTTCCACTTTTTCACTCCACTGCAATTGTGGACCAATCCTTTAAGAAGGAGTTCAGCTCATCCCGCCATCTCTTTCTGGGCCTGGCGCGCGGTCGTTTCCTGTCATTTGGGATCCACTACTTTTGCATATTGCTGCTCCGACATGCGACAGATACATATATGCAGTTTGTATTAAACGTTTTTTACGCCCTGAAAGTGTAAACGTTTAGAATGCGTTCATAGTTGTCATCTACAGTCTTCTTTTATTTTTCGTTGCTTGTATGCGTGGTATGTATGTATTTATGTACCTATGATTTTGGATATGTATATATTTGTGTATCTTTTTTAGTGTATTGTATACATAATATTTGCACCAACGACAGTCCCATTTTGTGTCCAGAAGAATCACTGTCCATTCTAAGGTTGCCTGGAAGAGATCGCAGTAATGCGATAAGGCGGCCCATTGTATATTCTGTAGTGTTTCATCTATTTTATTATGCTATGTATTTTTGTGGTGTACAATAAAGTATATACTCGTATAAATAAATAAATAAATAGTTGTCGCTTCTATATATTCTCAATCTATGTTACCATCCACGGGTCGTTATGTTCTAATACTTTTGAATAGAAATGGGATTCTGGAGCGAGCTTGCACTCAGCTTGGACCAATGAGGTGGTTTCTATGCAATCAACTGGGCCATTGTTCTATCTATTGGATCTTAAGGAGATTGTGGCTGAAGAGACGAGCGGTGTGGAAGATAAGAGTGCGCTGACCGAGATAAAATGTTACATTGGTGCACATTCTTTGAGAGTGTATTCTCTGTTATGCAAGATTCAAATGGTAGATAAAGGGGATTTTAATTCCCATCACGCAAACCAAAATGTAAAGCACACCATGTCGTCGGGCACATTAGATTCGACAGTATTTTTGACGTATTCCACTTAGAGCACTGATTTCAACAACACTTGCCTGAACTGCACCTAAGCACTTCCACTACGGGAGCCGCGTGACGACTCCCGTCCACCGTAGGCGCGGGCCTGCGGGCGGAGAGTAATGGGTAACTGACCGTCCGATCAGGACTAGGCCCGTGCCGGACGGCGCGTATGTGTTCCACGCGCGCCTGACGGGGCCCGTAGGGCCGAAGCCTGCCAGGGTAGCGGGATCGTCCGAAAGGGTTACCGCTGCCCTGGAACATAAAGGGCTAAGGAAGGAACATGGGTGGGTTTTAGTCAGTACGAGTCTGACACTCCCTCCGCTCCGCCCAGAGCGGGAGGGGTCATTGCTAATCGGCATACTTCGTTTGGCATATACCCTCGCTTAATCATGTTCGGGTCGGCCCTGCACAAGTCGAGCTGTCATAACGTGATGTTAATAATAATATAATATAATAATAATATCCCTGGACATTTCACACAGCGCCACCTAGTCCCAAGCTAAGCAACTAATGCTTGTGTAATGGTAACAAGATGGCTGATAAACTACTTATATACATTTTTTTTTTTTTAAATAAATACATATTATAGATAGAAAAACACCCAGACTCGGAACAAATACATGTAGGTCATACAAAACCTTCCTCCAGACTTGGGCTATCAAATGCAAACATATTTTTTCAAATCCGACCAGCACCCTAATTGCGTAACACACAATCAATCGGAATCAGAATCATTTTGAAGCAAATTGCTAATCCATTGCTTCGTAAGTTCGAAACATTTGTCTGCTCAACACATAAATAACACAATGAATGTTGTTGAACTGTCAAAATGAAACCGATTACGATTGATCGTGTGTTACGCAATTAGAGTGCAGCACCCTATGCGTAACACACAATCAATCGGAATCAGAACCATTTTGAAGCAAATTGCTTCATAAGTTCGAAAAATTTGTCTACTCAACACGTAAATAACGTAATAAATGTTGTTGAACTATCAAAATGAAACCGATTCCGATTGATCGTGTGTTACGCAATTAGGGTGCGGTAGTTCCAGAGATTAGACGCGTTCAAGCAAAAAGGGAAACAAACTTTTCAGCTTTATTATTACGAGCGAAGACATGTGACATCTAGCAACTCGCACCGGGCCTGCGTGATGAATTACAACTCCCCCTCACAGACGAGACCTGTGTCCCAGCAGTGGAAACATTATGAGCTGAAGATGATGCTCAGCTGTATAAACGGAAGTGGATAGATTGACAGATGGATAGAGTTATTATTAGTATGGTCTGTGATTTTGTAGAAAGTAAGCAATCATATTTTAAGGGTACAATAGAGGTCTAATAATCATCATTCCCCTTCCATCTCGTAGTAAAGAATATATAGATGGACACAAGCATAACTCTTACGACATTTTGATAGGTAAGCAAAGGCTATACTTATTACCCGCACATACCATTGCACTACAATATCGATTAAGTTTTATGGTCACTATCAGTGGAATACTGGACGTCAATCACGCATGATGCAATTTTTATGACCAGATAAACCGGATGACTCATTGTATAATAGATTCAAGCAGCATTAGCGGTCTTTTGTTGTTTTACTGGCGGAGTGGCGCACGTGGCATGACGTCAGAGCTCTATGTGCTCCTGTGTGGAAGTTCTAGAATCAGTTACGTTTTGGATCCTGGCTGTATAGAACAACCTGCGGGGTAATTAAAAAAAACTTTTTTCCAAAAAAAAATCAACCGATTTCCATAAAAACACTGCAAAGTGAAAAATAACTTTAATTTCGGAAGTCGGTGTCTTTGGTTTTTGTATTAAGTTTTTCACCACCGACTTCCAACTTTTCTTCCAGTTTTTATGGAAGTCGGTTGTTTTTTTTTTTTTTGTAAAAGAGTTTTTATTTTTCACTTTTTAGTTGTGAAAAGCAAACGACGCAATTTTATTTTCTTGAATTTGTATCCGTCAATTTTAGTTTAAAACAAACTACTGAACCGATTTTGATAAAATTTCTATACCAATCTGAAAGTATATCCTTTCACATAAAAAAATAAATTTTCAAATGCACTTATTAATAACGGAGTTCTAAGGTAACAAACATAAAAAAATACATTCGAATTGACAACCTCCTCCTTTTTTGAAGTCGGTTAAAAAATTGGTGATACTGGAACTCCTAGTACAAGAGCCATGTTTGTGTCTTGGAGTGAAAAAACTTTTTTGCAAAAAAAAAAACAACCGACTTCCAAAAACGACACTACAAAGTGAAAAATAACTATAATTTCAGAAGTCGGTGTCGTTGGGTTCGCATTTTCGTTGTTTGCCACCGACTTCCGAAATTAAAGTTATTTTTCACTTTGTAGTGTCGTTTTTGGAAGACGGTTGTTTTTTTTTTTTGCAAAAAAGTTTTTATTTTTCACTTTTAAGTTGTAATTTTTATCAGTAATTTTGGTTTAAAAACCAAACTACTAAACCGTTTTTGATGAAATTTCTATGAGACCATTTGGAAAGTATACCCTGAATTTTTCAAATCGGTTGGCAAGCGACAGAGTTATGCCCGAACAAACATAAAAAAAAAGAAAAAAAAATACAAACATCCGAATTGAGAACCTCCTCCTTTTTTAGAAGTCATTTAAAAAATGTCCCAGTAGTAATGGACACGACTTACGACTGTTCTCATAACGATAAAGGAAAACATCATGAGGAAACCGGCATGTGCTAGAACAAAAAATTCGAAGACATGTGACATCAAACAACCCGCACTGGGCCCACGTGGTGGATTACAGCCCACTCCCGGAGAAAATTATAGGCTAATTATGCCTAATTATTCAGTAAAGTACGTATTTATTTTACAGCACTCGTAGAACTGTTGACAAACGCCACATTGTTTGAATGTGATTCTGGCAACTTTGTCGAGATTCGTCACCATTAATACGCAAATGTGTATTCTGGGAGAAAACATTGCTGGAATTCTAAATGCTTAACGGCATAAAGGCTCCCGCAGACAGGCGCGACGCGACTTTAGAAGACAAATTTCTATGACAACTTCATGTAAATTGTTCTAACAGAATCGCGTCGCACCGTCGCGTTACGCCTGTCTGCGGGAGCCTTAATGCAGCGCAATGTTGGGTTTAAAGTAATTTTGGTGTTTAATAGTAGTTAAATGTAGCTATGCAGCGAGGATGTCAAAGCTAAGTTACGAAAGTATGTGACCGTTTCTACTAATGCTATACTGTGTAGCGGAGCGAGTAAGACGTGCTTTGAAGATGCGCCGCCGCGAGGTAGCTGTGCGAGGAAAATGCGCCGCTCGAGTTATGCATTCAAATCAAATCAAAAGTCATTTATTCTTTTTCGAACGTCAAAATTACAAAAGACAGTCCCCCAAAAACGCCCGCCCTTCACCACTTCCTAGTGCTATCGCTGGGAAGAAGAAGTGGCGCAACAAACTCCCCAGCAGCTGTCTGTTCAGTTAGAATATAGTTGCATGTATACAATACTAGGAACCTATTTTCAGTAATTAACATTACAAGAAACTTAAATTATTTGCCATAATATGTCAGCTAGCCACGCCATGCGATGCATCAACAGTAGGGAAGGCACGGTAAGTACCTACTCTGCTCTGCACATAGCTACACCACTCGCGCATCCATAGCTTCCATCTATAGCAGGCATCATTCCATATTTTTTTCTACTATGATGACTTTATTATACATGTTAGGTAGGTATATTTATTAATTATAATGACTGTTTCTCGCATCCAACGGATTCCTGCAGCCTTCATCACGTCATGGGCCCATCTTGCTGGATGCGAGAAGCACTGGAGGCCTATGCCCAACAGTGGACGTCTTTCGGCTGAAATGATGATGATGATGAATGATCAGTAATAAGTTCGAGAAATATACAAAGTTCGTTTTAATTTGGATAATTTTAAAGAAGACCATTTTCCACTATTTTTTATCACCTAACGTGAAAAAATGTTGGAATTTTGACTTCTTCGTGATTTATAAACAAATCTGGAACAGGCTCATACAATGTACCTATAATAACACCTAATAGCTATTTATACTTTAATAGTTATTTAATAGCTATTTTTACTTAAGATGTATAACATTCTTAGGTCAATTCCTGTAAAATAAATTAAATAGGAAGCTGAGTATCTATAAACTAAATTACTATAGCTGTAAAATAATTATACTTCATTATTTACTAACCAACAATTATGCACAGACAGGAGACCTACATATTGTCTGCAAATAAAACTGCTAACACGCTATTTTACTTTTATTTACCTAATTTAGTTTTTACGTTATACGCATTGTTAATTTATTATATTAAGTATGTATGAACTTCTTAGCCTGAAGCACAGGTTCAACCTAGTTCAGGCAAATTGCCAACTGTGCGCTATTTTTAATTATTAAGGTAATCAATGTAAAATATGTTCCCTTTTTATAAATAAACGATTTATTATTATTATTATACTTCGGCATAAGCATATATTTCTACGAACTTTATAGTTACTTATAATTCGTACATCAATAACACCAGCAAGTTTATTTAAATACTAGCAACGCTCTGCGGTTTCACCCGCATAAGTTTCGATCCCGTGGGAATATCTAAATATAGCATAAAAAGTACCCTATGTATTAATCCTGGTTATCAACTATCTATGTGCCAAATTTCATCTAAATCCGTTCAGTAGTTTTTTTCGTGAAAGAGAAACATTCATCCAATCACACACACATATTACATCTAATAATACGACATAATTACACGCCTGTAATCCACAAAGGGTTAGACAGAATTGTACCGACACGCCAGATCTTTAAGTCTCATTTAAAAGGGGTCGACCCTAATAGCATCATCCGGGCACAAATCCAAACTTCATACTGGTACGTGAGGGTGTCCGTGGAGTTTCTTGCCCGTTCTTCTCCATCTACTACGCTTTGGAACGACCGACCCCTTGACAATTCAAAAGTGCCTGTAATTAGTTTATTTGAAATAAATGCTTTGAGTTTGAGTACTGAGAAATTTTTTATGGTAAAATCCAATAACACTTTTTCCGAGCTGAGAATCGAACAAAGGACCTGCAGTAGCGCTGGCGACTAGATATACGATGCAGTCCAACATAAGTTGACTTATATGTACATATAGTATTATAGTCATATGAACACAACACATTAACACATGCAAATTACACAATCGTTTACATAACGGTCTTGGCAATGAACATTAGAATAGCCTGCACTCAATAAATATACATAGCAATTAAGTATTGAGAATTATAATTAACATATCAAGATTGCCAATAGCATTGTTTATAAACATAACGAGTCACGCCCGACCATTATCGGTTAGTTCGTTAATTAATATCTACTTAGGTCTTCACAGATTAGCTTAGACCTCTCCATTCATTAAAAGCGTTCGATGGACATACCATACATTCTACATGCATTAAGCATTCCTAACCTTTAAAAAGTAGGATCATCAGTTTCTTGTCGTCATTTATTTGGTGCGGCACGCTTGTTAAAATTTTAGGAAAATCGTCTACTTTTACTATATTTGTAAATATGGGAGCATAATTAATTTACCTAACATTGCTTTATTTTTAATTCTTTTTACCTTTTATGGTATATATATATATATACTCTAGGTGCATCTTTTTCACATATAATTATATAATGAATGTGTAAAAAATATTGTAAAACATTTTAAAAGTACGAAAACTACCTTTTGGAAGGCATGACTAGAATCAATTCTGTTTTCTGTAAATGACGTTGAAAGATGTCCGCCTTTTATGTGCCTATTTGAAATAAATGATTTGACTTTGACATTGGCCATACTTCTCTATTATTCGCCATTTTATTGTAGTCACCGAACCCATCCATCGATATTTTTGTGAAAAATTTTGTAGCTATCCACATTAATACTCAAAACATTTCCTCATTTCTCCACATCACAAGCTCAAAAGTAGGTTTATATTTTAAAAACAATCCAATGACATAAATTACCTTCGATAGCGATCAGTTTATTTAAGTATGGTAATAAAGGAACATAGAACTAATACTCGAAACATCAATCAATCAGCTCGAATAAACTTAAATCGATACCACTGAGCGAACTAAACAAACTTTTCAATTGATTTCATTCAATTAGGTAAACTACAAACGAAACTAATATAAACATAATATTGAGCTTTAGATTGTACGAGTATGTTGGTGTTTTATCAATGTTGAAAGTTTAAATGAAAAGGCGAAGAAAACCACAACGGAATGCTACATTCCCGTTTTAAAGCTTTGGAGGTATGAGGAACAGGATGTGAAGTTCCCTCATCCTCTATAGAAAAGGGAAGGGTCCTCCGACCAAACGGATGTCGTATCTGGTGGGCAACTTCCCAATGATTGATGTCGGGACGTTGTACATAACACGCTAGTTGCGCGGTAAACTCTGCTTGCGCGATGCAGAATTTGCGTGACGTCAGTATGATGCGTAGTTCGCATGTGGCGATGTAGATGTAGTGACATGACTTGTAATCTTCTTCACACAATATATTGTATGTATAAACTAAATGCTTGGACGGAAATTCATTATTTAGGCGCAATTACATCACATAAGCCTAGACTAAATACACCTATGTAGATACTTGAATAAAAATCTAATAGCTAATACTGTCTGGACTATACTAGTTTCTGCCTGAATGTACCTATTGTACCCTAATCATTCGGGCAAAGCAATTTGTCGGACAAAATGTTATTGGGTTTTAAATTCGGAATTTCTCAGTAACAGCCGGAATCTTGGAAGTTGGAGGTGTAATACTCCCGTGCTTCGGAAAGCACGTTAAGCCGTTGATCCTGTGCCTGATGCCTCTCCGGTCGTGTCGGACTCTGTGCCGTCCTATCGGACAATAAGAGTGCAGAGAGACGAGAGAGTGAGAGAGAGAGTGAGGGAAGAGAGAGTATAACTGTGTCTGCGCATACCCTTGTCATAACCATAATATCTCTCCGGAAGGCTAGTCTCCGTTGTAGTTGGCCGCTATGGCCAAAATACAGCCTGGAGGATTAACTAATAACTTGATCATAAATATCTGCCAATTATTGCATATCAACATGACGTTTTTTATAACACCCAAAAGCGAATACATTTAATTATTTTGAGGGAAGTTGGGTAATAAATACAATAAAAAACATTTTTGCAAAAAAATACAACCGACTTCCAAAAACGACACTACAAAGTGAAAAATAACTTTAATTTCGGAAGTCGGTGTCGTTGGGTTCGCATTTTCGTTGTTTGCCACCGACTTCCGAAATTAAAGTTATTTTTCACTTTGTACTGTCGTTTTTGGAAGTCGGTTGTATTTTTTTTGCAAAAATGTTTTTATTTTTCACTTTTAAGTTGTAATTTTTACCAGTAATTTTGGTTTAAAAACCAAACTACTGAACCGTTTTTGATGAAATTTCTATGGGACCATTTGGGAAGTATACCCTTTCCAACAAAAAAATAATTTTTCAAATCGGTTGGCAAGCGACGGAGTTATGCGCGAACAAACATAAAAAAAATACAAACATCCGAATTGAGAACCTCCTCCTTTTTTAGAAGTCGGTTAAAAATGATGCAAAAAAAATGATCACGAAAACTAAACAGCTGGGTAGTTGCCTAACACACGATCAGTAGCAATGCCTTTAATTTTGACAGTTCAACAACATTCATTGGGATATTTACGTTGTTGAGCTGACAATTTTTTCGAACATATGAAGCAATGGATTAGCAATATCCTTCAAAATGATTCAGATTCTGATTGATGGTGTGTTACGCAATTAGGGTGCCGAATCGGGTTATAAGCTCTTCGAGAAAATGCACAAAGATTAATAAAACAAAAGTAACTAATCTACCCTTGTACCCAGACTATGCCCATTAGATTCTCTCTGAAATACATACCGTGCTAATCCATCACTAATTAACGCGTTACGGCTCGATGTCCGTGACATGACCATGACATTGACGTATTATCTTTTGATCCTCGTCATTAAAATATCAGCTGTTCGGTTCATAAATTGTAATTGTCACTTGTGTGAAAATGTTGGGAAAATCGGAAATATTTAACCGATCACAGCCTCGTGTGATCTCGTTGAGAACCCAAAACATATTCAAAGGAATGATATCGTCAAAGCTGGTCATCAAAGATGCTGATGATGATTTCTTTAGTAGACACTCACTTCTTCGTCCTGACGGGCAGAAGTAATAATGAAAACACGTGTTGATGGTCAAAAATCAAACAAATCTGAAACCACGACAAAGGAAGTCAATGTTAGATAGAATAGAATACTCTTTATTGTACACCATACAAATTACAGAGCATAAATATATAAAATTTTATAAAGGGTGACACAATGGGCGGTCTTATCGCTAAGAGCGATCTTTTAAAGACAACCTTTGGATGGATTAAAAATTAAGGAGAGACAAATATAGCTAGTAGGTAGTCTGTGGTGTACCATAGATAATTATGTGAAGCAACGAATCTTGCCTTGTTCATTGTTTTATGGAGGAAAATTAAGAATTTCTGAATGAAACTTTATTTATTTATTTTTTTTTTTTTTTTTTTACCTCTTGCAATTACTTCCTGACTCCTTGCCTCGGAAAGCACGTCAAGCTGTTGGTCCCGGCTGTCATTCGTGGATCTTTGACAGTCGTTACGGGTAGTCAGAAGCCCGAAAGTCTGACAACCAGTCTTACCAAGGGGTATCGTATTACCCAGTAACTGGGTTGTGGAGGTCAGATAGGCAGTCGCTCCATGTAAAATACTGGTATTCAGCTGCATCCGGTTAGACTGGAAGCCAACCCCAACATAGTTGGGAAAAGGCTGGCAAATGATCTTGCAACTACTTCCTTTACAGATATTAGACTTAATTCGATAGTGTGCTATCAACTATTATTAATTATATAAGATTATTTATTACGAAATAAAACATTATGAATCTACTAGTAAAACAGTAAGTAAGTAATACCTATTCAACTAAAATTAAACAAAAAAGAACTTAATTAGCTATCTATCTAGTCTCTATCTATGTATCTAACTTCAATCCCATTGGCTCATAGCATACAAGTGAACTCCTACTCACTTTCTAAAGGACATCATTAATTTGGTACCCAAAAATTAAAGTGCCGGTCAGAAAAAAGAAGTTTAGTGTAATAGTTAAAACATATTCGGGATGTTATATTTAATTAAAAGTTGGTATTTTTTAAATGTCATGTTTAAAACACTTGTTATAATATAAAAATATGATATTTGTCATTTTCAATCTCAAATGGCAGCCATGGGGTTAATTAGACTTTCACTGTAATAGTAACAAACGCTCAAGATGTTATTTTTCCCATATTTTACTTTTTATATTTTACTTTTTTTTATGGCACTTTATTTTTTGGGTCTAAAATATTCGACACTTGAATGATGTTCTTTGACTAATTGATCTGAACGGACTAGACATTTTAAGACTAGACAGATAAATAAACAGGAAAAGACTACGCACCTACGATAAATCAGATATTCTAGACTTTCACAAGGTAATCTGGCAGTGAAAAGCCTATGAGTTCCGACAGCCAACTGGCGTGAAAAATTAGGAACGCAGATAACGACGTCACACATCAAAGTCTGTATCGTCATGACATCTCAATATCGGCTACAAGGTTATCGCTCAATCGATTACTTACTATCGATAAAACTGTCCACCACCTCTCCATAGGGGCGAATCACGACATCGATTTAGTGGTATTACATTCTTCTCTACCAGGCGATCTTTCGAGATAACATCGGTGACAAGCTGCTGCAAGTCAGATTTGAAGCGCCTTTGAGCAATCGGGAGATAGTTATTCATGATTTTTGATACGTTTTTAGAGATGGAGTGAAGACAGACCTGTGGTACAGATTTTATGTTAATTTTTTTGATTTTTTTTCGAAAGTTAATACGCTGCAAAAGTTGACAATGCTTGTGGTCCAACAATAGAAAAAGAGCAAGCTATCTGATTGCAAATATAGAAATAATGGCTTTAGTTACTTAGGCTTATCCTTTCTTTATTTAATTATGGTACTCCAATGACTTATTCACTAATACATTTTTTGGGTACTGTAACAATTAAACTTAAAATCTAGAGTTAATTTTTCACTAACAGGTGTGCACAGCACTTACATATTTCAAGTTTTATAATATTACATAGAGTATAGGCTAAAAAAACTACATGAAAAAAAAAACTGAAAATTAAAAAAAAAAAAACTAAATCTCTCAATGTTGCTCTAAAAAATAACACAGTCAATGACAATTAAATAAATAATTTTAAGATATAATACCAGATAATAATATAAGATATTTTACTAACAAAATGGACATCATTGTTGTCTGATTCTGATATATAAATAAATACTTATGTATATTTTTACTGGCTCCTTGGTCTAGCCGTCGCAAGCACTACTGCTGGGTATGAGGTCCTAGGTTCGACTCCCAGGTGGGGCAAAGTGTTATTGGATTTATATATCTGGAATTTCTCAGTAACAGCCCGAAAGTGGCTAATGTAGACTGGATGCGGAAGGCGGGGGACTAGGTGTTGTGACACAGTCTGGAAGAGGTTTATGTCCAGCAGTGGACTGCGATAGGCTGAGTTGATTGATTGATTGAGCCCGAAGTTTAGATTTGTGTCCAGTTGATGGCAATATGCTCGCCCCCAACTGGATGTACTGTACACATTACGCCATTTATATTATTTTGTTTACATTATTGTAAACGAAGTATTTCTGCCATTTTTTCACGATTTACTTACATCATTCGCTTGAACATTATTTATCTTAACTGAATGCGTAATCTCATGCAATGTTTTAAAACAATAAACCATGACACAATGTTTGTAAAGAGCACATGGAATTTTAATAAGTTGAGCTGCACGATTACTGACTAATGCCTGCACGATTACTGACTAATGCCTGCACTGACTGGACAGGTCCTTAGGGCTCAAATCTGTGTGACCAACCAGGCATCAATCTGCATGGTCCTCACATGATCTGACCAAGGTTATGTCTAGACTTTAAAAGAAACTGTGACCTCTAAGTTTGCTGCTGCCTTTTTTTCAGAGTCGGATAGGAAACGCCGACCTTGTCTAGTTTTTAATATATGATTGACGTGTATAAATGTTTGTACAATAGTCCAGTCAAAGTTGTAGAGTGCGTGGGTCTACCTAATCGATGTCTCCAGAAACTTGTACAAAAAGTGTTTTTTTATCAAAACTTTTCACTTTTCCGGAGTGTGTAGTTCGAAAACGGTTGGAAAACCGGAAAAAGTTATAGTAGTCAGTTGTTTGTAGAAAATTTTATGAGCTTTCATTTGGTGTAATAAAAATCCCTATTTGAGATACTACGCACTTTTTGAAATATCTGTCCCTCCCACTCCACTCAAGCTCACCAACTAGACGTCAGCAGTGCGATTCTGTAACCATATCACCGTGAAAACTTAGGTGAAGTGAGCGTGGAGTGGGCTGTTATTCCAACTAATGATAGGGATTGACATTATTGACAGCTCACTCTAAGCTCACTTCACATAACTTTTCACGGTGAAATTTTTACACAGTCGATCTGCAGGACTTGTGGAATGTTCACTCTTCCTAAGCACTGAACACTGAACAAGTTTCTCAAAGAATCGTTTAGGTTCCCACTCACGCACTGTACGGATCTTTTGCTGAACTAAAACCTACTCACAGAAAAATAACATTTTTCAATAGAATTCCTTATACTCGTAAATTCGCTCGGAATATACAACATTCTCAACTCGAAACACGTAGTATCACAATTTTACATTTACGTAAAGTATCGAAGTTTTAGATCATCCACATTCTTATTGTATCGTCACGTTTTTTCGTAGAATAGAAATAAACTCGTGCGTTATTTTAATAAAATACATATGATGCATGCAGCTGAGATGAGAATACTTAGAGGGATGTGTGGTGTTACACGAATGGATAGAATAAGAAATGAGTACATAAGAGGAAGTCTGAAAGTGGCACCGGTAACTGAAAAGTTGTGTGGAAATCGGTTGTCATGGTATGGGCATGTGTTACGGAGGAATGAGGGAAATGTCGTGAGGAAAATTTTGAGTATGAATGTCGATGGCTATAAATGAGTAGGGGAAGACCAAAGAAACGATGGATGGACTGTGTGAATGATGATATGGATAGAAAGGGGTGACTGTCGAGATGGCGGCTAATAGAGAAGTATGGAAGAAAAAGACATGTTGCGCCGACCGCAAATAAATTGGGATAAGGGGAGGAGAATGATGATGCAATGTAGCCAGCTCATGGACATTGTGAGGAGATTACGGAAGACTGCCTGACTGTACCAAATATAAAGAAAGAAAAGAAAAATGCGTTTATTGGCATTACGCAAAATGAATACACCTTAAAACTATAAAAACAGAACACAAAGATTATAATGCCAAAAGTGCCTCAGCTCAGCATAATGTCAGATGATAACACAAGTGTACCATCTGACGCTGATTTTCAGCTGCAACCCACGAGTGCCATACGCTGGAATAACAAACACATAGGAAAGTGTGTGTCCGTTATAATAAATTGTAATTATACTCTTATATATATACTTATTCTCAGCAGGTAGAAAAATAAAGTCCTCCAGACCGAATAGGCCATGGCGACCAATCTCAGGATACCAGCCTTCGGTGCGGGAGATATTATAGCGCACAAGTGTGTGCGCAGACACAGGTGCACTCTCTCTTACCTCACTCTCATAGTCCGATTGGACGGCAATCCGACACGACCGGAGAAAGATCACGAGGCACGGGGGTATCACACCGCCTACGTCCCAACTGCGGGCTGTTACTTATAAATTCCCAATGGAAAAATCCAATAACATTTTGCCCGACCGGAAATCGAAGTAAGAACCCCACGCTCCACGACACCAACGGAGCAGTTAGGGGCATTCTCAGTAGTATTATAACACAATACTTAATAATTATACTACATTAATTATAATGAAAAATGTTTAAGCGAGTAGAGAAATAAGCAATATTAAATATAACTATAAATGAATAGATAGACCAGCATATAAAATATTAATAGAATAAGTGAATGAATGGAAATATAAATACAATACATATAGGTATAAAATAATTAAAAGGATATAAAATAATTCTAACTTAATTACAAAGAAATTAATAAAGCACTCTTCCTCTCCTATTTAAAAAATTGCCGTGCCCGACAAGGTCCATAACCCGGTGATTGCTTAATTTGGCAAAATAACCGCGCCTTTGAATGTGTGAGGAACCTTAAAAGGCGTGGACCTACCACGCATTGTGCGTGTGAGTCGTTTGATGTTTCGCGAACGACTCGGTCGAGTTAACAGCGATTATTGTGTTGTGTTGCTGCTTCGTCAAATATAAATAAATACTTGTGTTATACGTTCCGAGTCTGGGTGTTTTTCTATCTATAATATGTATGTATTTACAAAAAAAAAAATGTATATAAGTAGTTTATCAGCCATCTTGTTACTATAACACAAGCATTAGGTTGCTTAGCTTGGGACTAGATGGCGCTGTGTGAAATGTCCAGGGATGTTACTATATAGATTATTAATGTTGATCTCTATCTTCAAAATATAAGTTTTCTCTTTTTATAATTTGTCGTAATATAGTTGATGATGTACTCGTATATGTATTGTTTTAATTTACTCTTTATTAACAGAAAATTAAGTTATCCTAGTTATCTAACCTCGTTGACTCAATCCGGCTGGATCGGGTTGGATCCGGCCTGATTGAAAATGAGGCCGGATTGCAAACCCTAATACTTGTACTTACGAAAGCGAAGCTTATACGAAAATTATTAGAGCTTATAATAACTCATGTACCTACCTACATCATTTGAGGAAATCTAAAAAGTTTGCGAACATGTGAAGCCATTCTGAAACACATTTCCACAATAAACCTTTTCATGTTCGCCTTATAACTCATTCTTTCCACTTAGTCGAACTACCCCGGTATGAATTCCGACCCTTTTCACTTCTTCGTTCTGACCAAAAGATTTTAATTTGTGAGCATTACCGCAGTTCTGTTAGGTTTTATACAGGGTGGCAGGGACATCGACGCATAATTAATACCTACCTATAAATAAATACCTGTGTATAATTAGTGATATTTGTTATAAATGTTTTCGAGATAATTATATCCAAGGTGTGTTTTATGAATTAAGCTTAAATTGCAATGAAAAGATTACGTTTTCCTGCCCCCTTGGTTCTCTCAAGTAATAACAAATAACATTAAACAATACGTAGGTACGTAAATAACGTAAACATTGATGCGGTACTGTACCATTCACGATTTTGGTGAAACAGAATCGTACAGCTTTTGGGAACTTGGAACTTGGGGAGATAGAGCATCACCCGAAATTAATACACAAAGTAAAGTGCCTGGCTGGGTTCGAACTCACGACCTACAACTCGTAAGTTGGGACCGATGTCACTGGGCCACACGTGAACATAAGAAACAAAAAAGACTAAAAAGAACCGGGTTCCCATTTGCTTTAGAAACGGAACATAGTTTTTGACAGCATAACAATGCCATAAATGACAGAATTACACAATTAAACCAATGAAATTGTCTCATTGTTGTGGCCTCTTTAGATTTCGAGATATGGCCGACATGGGTACATGCCCATGACAATAAACTTGGTCTTATAATCATTAAGATCTTGACCTTAAACACGGTTACAGCAGCCCGCTCGTACGTGCAACACGTAGATCTTCAGCTGGCCTAGCGTAGTACGGAGTTTCAATTGATTAAGAGGTCAACTTATACGGGTTTTATTAGAAAGACGTGTGGCATTCTGTACAGACGCCAGCACATCAAGCTACTGCAATCTGTCAAATTTCTTTAATAGATTTTCAACTTTATCGCTACAGCATTAGGTTCAAGGTTAATTGGGAAAATTTGACAGTTTCGGGTAGCTTGGTGTGTTGGCGTCTGTACATCAAAATTATGCCTTCATTTAGTTTTAGTCATGGAAAAGGAAAATTATGGTCATAAACAATTTTATTAATTTACGTATGTCCGTCACAACGAACTTGGTTTAAAGTTTTTATATAAGGATTTTAATCTAATACGACAAAATTTTGGAAACATAACCCCAATAACCTTTTTACGGTGCTCCAAAACCATAAACGAAGTGAAGTGTAACAATTCGTCATCCTTTTGCACAATTTCCTTATTAAAAAGTTTGTATTATGATGCAAGTTATTATAGATAAATCTGATAAGCCCACAGAACAGAAAAAGACAGAAAACCTACTACCGTTTTTTTCTGTTCTGTGAACTAGCCAGTCGAACCGGATGCAGCTAAATAACTGGCAGTATTTTAAACGGAGCAACTGTCTATCTGACATCATAGCCCATTAACACGATACCCCTTGGTAAGACTGGTTGTCAGACATTCGGGTTTCTGAAGACGAATCACAGCTGGAACAAACCGCTTAAGGTCTTTTCCGAGGCACGGAAGGTCTCGATAAGTAATGGATGATTACCCATCCACGTGTGTCACATACCCAGTTGTTATTATTTAGCCTCACAAGTTATTATACCAGTTGAAATTAAATTAACTAGCGAAATTCCGCAGACGTGATGGGTTTCGTTATCTAAACACGATAAAATAAAAAATAATAATTAATTTGAGTAATGATTTTTTTGTGGGGTCATGGACCGCAGTTTGTGTAGTCACGTGAAATATATCGATAACATCGATAACTAAACAAAACAAACCAGATTTTCATAACTCATACTCGTACTATAGTAACAACATTACCAGCGTCATTGACTCCCAAAAAAAAAGCATCAAATCTGTTTTAAGGCTGATTTTTAAATCGACTGATAATTTTTATTCGTAGAATAATATTGACGTCTGACAGTTTTTGTATAGAAGAACTGTCAAAAATCCAAATATATTCCTGCGATAAATTATTTTATCGTGATTGAATAGCGATAACTATCAAATCTGCAGAGTTTCACTAGCTAATTTAATCTGACCCTGTAGATGATAAAATATAAATTGTCTACTTATGCGCCATATTGTTAGTATTGTAATATAACTATTACCTATACATTGCACGTAGTTACACTGTATGATGGTACCTACAATGATTCAATTCATTCATTCAATTGTATCTCGGTCTCTATATTATAGGTACAAAGGATATGTGGTCGCCATGGTGGGGTTTTTAGAACAGTTAGACTGGAAGCCGAACCCAACAGTTTTTTTTTTTTCTCCTGTATCGTGGGTGCGTTTACAAACATTTAAACTCACATACACAAACAGCCAGACCCGGAACAACTACTTGTAGGTCATACAAATATTTGTTCCGTGCGGGAATCGAACCCGCGGCACGCAGCGCAGCAGTCATCGCTTAACCACTGCGCCAACCGTGTCATCATAGTTGGGAAAGGGCCAGGCAGGAATAAACCCTCTTGAAAAGAAGACTGCTAAGAATTTAATGCACGAATTTAAAGAATAAAAACTATTGCTAGTTAATAAGAAATAAACAAGAAAGCAGACTGGTAAGTCCTTCACCGACACTTTCCAGCACTTTTGATAGGTACCTACATACTTTAAAACGGCTCTCGCAGACAGGCGCAACACGAAGCGATTCTGTCTGGTAGAACATTTTCCATGAAGTTTTCATAGAAATTGTTGTGCTAGAGTTGCGTGGCGCCTGTCTGCTGGAGCATTTAATCGTCTGAACTAGGTTCATATGTTGTAAAGTACTTAGAGGCAAGTAGGTATAAAGAAGATAAGGTAAGAAACTGCATGGATACCCAGACATGATTCTATGAAAATACTATGACGTTATTTTTCGTCACCAATATTTATGTAGGTACACAAGTTGCATCTAGCAACAAATTAGTATGTATAACCAGCGTAAACGGTAAATCTTCAAGGGTTACAAAGGTCCGGTAGCATTAATTCCGTGAGACTAAGATACAAAATACGTCATCATAACTACAGATTACGTACTTATATATACATGTTGATAGATGATAACTTCCTACAAAGATTGATGTGTGACTGACTGATTTTATTCCACTGGTAACAATTGGCTTCTATAAAACATAACTAAACAACCGTCTCATTTTTTTTGAAGTCGGTTAAAAATCACTTGGATCACTCCAGTGAAGCTAGGGTTTCCTAAGACTGCGGTGGCCGCCACATAGCGTCCGCAAGTTAGCGGCGAGTGACATCACTGAAACCTTATTTTGGTGTGTTTTCCTAAAGAGCGTTTTTTGCGTTTGCTGCCATAATTTTTATGACAGTCGCCACTGCAGCCACCGCTCTTCTAGGAAATTGTAGCATAATTAAATAGCGTAGTCCGTTTTTCAAATTTACAAGTAGTGGTTCAAGTACAACGCCAAAGTTACTAAAATATTTTAACACCCATGAATCTACATAATTGCGTACATCATTGCCAGTTCATCATTCATCTGTCCAATAACATTCTGACTAACGCGGGTGCAAGACTAAAACTAGGAAGTGAACCAGTTAAATTCTAACAGGATAAATAAAACTAAGAGCAACTTTTCCCCATCAAAATTAATAAGAAATGAATTAGATAAGAACAAGTTATAGATGTATGGCTACATCGTTTTTCTCGAAGTTTTGATAATATTAAATCATATCAATGATTTATTTTATTTCGACATCGAAATAAAGCTTGTAATGCGGAATTCCAGATGCCTTTATCATAAATCATTTAACTCTTGGAGTTGCATGTTCAGCTATTCTAAGAAATTAAAGCAATATCGCTGGTATGTTATCTGTAATTTTGACTTCCCCCTTTGTTTCGTCATAAAACGATAATTTTGTGGTGGGGTTACGGAAATAATAAATGACTAGCTGCACCCCGCGGTTTCACCCGCATAATTTTCGATCACGTGGGAATATCGGGATAAAATGTATCCTAAATGTTAATCCGGGTTATAAACAATCTGTGTACCAAATTTCATACAAATCCGTTGAGTAGTTTTTGCGTAAAACAGTAACAAACACCCACCCACACATCCATACAAACTCACGTTTATAATATTATACATTATTGATTTATTGATTACCCCGGTGGTCTAGTAATCGCAAGTGCTACTGCGGAGCATGAGGTCCTGGGTTCAATTCCCGAGTCGGGTAAATTGTTCTTGGGTTTGAGCCCGGTTGGCGGGAACAGGCTCGCCCCCTGTTACATGTGACTTAAACGTAAATGGCAAAATGTGGGTGTACTAGGTACCTACACCTCTTTTTTTTTTTTCAGGATGGGAAATCATCAAATGACCCCTCCCGCTCTGGGCGGAGCGGAGGGAGTGTCAGACTCTTACTGACTAAAACCACCCGTGTTCCTTCCTTAGCCCTTTATGTTCCAGGGCAGCGGTAACCCTTTCGAAAGATCCCGCTACGCTGGCAGGCTTCGGCCCTATCGGGCCCCGTCACTCGTGCTGACATCTCTTTGAGGCGCGCGTGGAACACATACGCGCCGTCCGGCACGGGCCTGGTCCTGATCGGACGGTGAGTTACCCATTACTCTCCGCCCGCAAGCCCGCGCCTACGGTGGCCGGGAGTCGTCACGCGGCTCCCGACGCCCGGAGCGTCTCCCGCGGCGGCTGAGGCGTGAGGTGCGTTCCCTTACTTACACCTCTGCCTAACACTTCAGGGAAAACAGACGTGGTGTTATGTTATGTGTAAAAACTAAAAACAGGGTGGCAGGGACATCGACGCGCAAACTGTAACCATGAATTCAGCACATGAGTTTAGACCCCATAGCGTAGAAATTTTTCATCGGTTATCAAAAAAAAAAATCTTCTGTTTCATAGAAAAGTGCAATATCTACGCGGTCAGCAGTTAGCAATAAAGTTAAAGATCTATTAAAGCAATTGGGCAAATTGTAGTAGCTTGATGTGCTGGCGTCTGTACCTAAGTAAACATAGAATAGAATACTCTATTTATACACTTTATCTGTTTTTTTTCTCTACATAGTAAGCCGTTGGTAAACTCCACATGTGACCAGAGGGCTGGCCTCGTTCTTGGACAAAGACTCAGTATCGGCATACAACGTGGCAATGCTGCCAGCCTTTTGGGCACTGTTCCTGTTGACAGCGATGCGGACGATTTTTTTGATGTCCTATCCACCTTAATATGCTACCTGTACCTTTTGCTTTTTTTTCATAATTATACATGTACATACATACTATTATTTAGCTTAGCTTAGTTTGTCATTAGACTAGTTGGCTTAAAAAAAAATGTTAAGTTAGTCGTTTAGATACATTCATACATACAAAATATTATTACCTATAACTGATCTTCACATGACCAGAGGAGTTATGAGGGAACAGATGAACATACATACATACATAGCCTATTACAATCATAACCTTTGGCGTTGCCGTAGTCGGGTAATAAAATCTCTAAATTATAGTGGAAACCGCATCAAAATCCGTGGCGTAGTTTAGAAGAACAATGCGGTCACACAGACAGACACGAAAAGCGACTTTAATTTATAGTATGTACTCCTATAGATTAGTAGGTATGTTTCAGCATTGCCCAACTACGCGCTAATCACGCTACGAGGTCGCGAGTTCAACTCCTCGGTGATTTTAATTAACCCCTCGTTTAACTCTAGAGCAAGTCGCGTGATCTAGTCCGAAACTAGCAAGATAACCTCGAAACATATAAGTACACTCACGAGCAAAAGTATGTATACTCTCGGCTTTATCAACATAGCATTTTTAAACCAGTAGGATTATAATTATAATGTGTCGTATTTTGCACGTTGCATTCGTTATTTCAAGAAAAAATCGCAATTGAATGTTGCCAATTATTGACATATTGGTGCTCGTGACTGTACACTATAAAACCACAACAATGATAAAATAATAATAAAGGGTAAACCTCTAAAAGCCATTCATTTCCTGAATTCCCGGCAGATCATTAGCAAATCCTCTAATTTTCGTAAAATTTCATTTCATATTTGGTGTACCTAAACATTTCCGCATGAAAAAAATAAAAACCGTAATTTTATCGGTAAATTATTACGGTATTTATTAATCAAATTGGTTTTTATTTTTTATTTTTACAGTTTAGATGTTATTTCATTGTGATATGAATTGCACACAGATCATATTACGAATTGTCAGTTTGTGACCATTTTACGATTTTTAATATGATTCATATTGTTATCCTATTATGATTCTGCCAAAGTGGCCTTTTTAGGCCCCCTGGTAAAATGCAAGTCTGAATGGACCTTTATAGGTTCCTTCCTGCCTAAACTATTATAGTTTTTACTTTTATATTTTACTTTTTATTATTTGTTATAACAGAAAAAGAAAATGCGATTATAATAACTCCAACAAAAACACATTAAAGGTAATAAAATAAATCTAGTAATATAAAATCCTACTTATATTATAAAAATGAAAGTTTGTATGGATGGATGTTTTTTACTCTTTCACGCAAAAACTACTGAACGGGTTTGGATGAAATTTTGCACACAGATGGTTTATAACCAGGACTAACATAAAGGATACTTTTTATCCCGATATTCCCATGGGATCGAAACTTATGTGGATGAAACCGCGGGGCGCAGCTAGTCATTTATAATTTCCTTAACCCCACCACAACATTATCGTTTTATGACGAAACAACATAAATCGAAAAAAATCTAAGTCTTCTAACCAATGAAGATATCCTAGACCACGAATTTCAATTTCCACATGAAAGTCCATACTCATAATAGGAGTAGTGCTCAGCCATAAAATCGGAGGGTAGTGTCAGGTTGAGAGCCCATTCCACACACCAGTGAAAGGCGCGAAGGTAGCGCACTTAACTCATAAAATGACTGCTACATTGTATTATAGATTCCTGTCGTAAAATATGAAAGCCTGGGTATCTACCCAGGCTTTCTTTCTTTTAACTATATTTACTTACTATATTTACGCGCGCGGTAGTCGGACGCCCGAAAGTCTGACAACCAGTCTTACCAAGGGGTATCGTATTACCCAGTAACTGGGTTATGGAGGTCAGATAGGCAGTCGCTCCATGTAAAATACTGGTATTCAGCTGCATCCGGTTAGACTGGAAGCCGACCCCAACATAGTTGGGAAAAGGCTAGGCAGATGATGATGATGATGATTTACGCGCGCCACTCGAGAATGGGTGCGACTATTGTGGGAATGGCCGCACGGGTAGTTGGGACCCGCTGAGGAACACCGGGTCGAGGCCTGTCGGGGGAGCGGTGAATGCTTATGCAAATCCCGCACCCCAAGCCATAGGTAAAGGTGGAACACCGCGGTGGCTTTAGGCGTTAAGTCAGTGGTTTTAGCAGGCTTACCCCTCTATCACCCCCACGATGGAGGTCCTTGGAGGAAGTCCTTGAGAATTTCCACCGACCAACAAAAAAAAAGTTAGATAACTATTTCTCTTACCGTGGTTTAGAATAGTAAAATAGCATAGCATAGCATCATGCTGAGTGGATTATTTCTGCTTTGTGCTCGTGATTATAAATATATTTTATTTTTTATTTTTCCTCATTATTAGAATGAATTATCTTTTTGTATGCTGCTGCTTTTTTTTGTAATTTTGAGTCGGCGCCAAACAATCAATAAACAAAGATCACTAAATTGCCGCGCCGACTCAAAATTATTTAGGTATACTTACTTTAAGAACTTACCTTATTAAGGTTAAATAAAAAAGGTTTATTATTCTTTGCTTTTCAGTTTTTTCGGCGGTTCAATTTTTTGTTAAAAAGTTTTTATATTATAGTTTTTGTGGCTATACCTAATCTACTAATTGTTTGCCAAAGGGCAGGAGGCATATGTGGCACTGAATAGAGTAATAATACACCACTCAGCATTAAAATCTGTGAGTGAACAATAAATCACCCCTATTTTCCCACCTTTAGGGTTGGATTTTCTTTTTCAAATTTATATGGGATCAACTTTGGGTATATCCTTTCCAATAAAAAAAGAATTTTCAAAATCGTGCTACTCTGTAAAAAGTTATGGTTGGTCATACATTAAAAAAAAATATACGTGTCGAATTTAGAACCTCCTCAGTTTTTTTCGTCGGTTGAAAAATAAGCCCTAGCTGTTAAGAGATGACCTGAGGGGAAATTCTCGTAATTTTAAGAACGTTCACAGTCTGATCTCAGTCTCAATCTGTCAAAAATACCTCCCCTTATTCCCTACATTTTGACAACTTTTTGATATTTGTTTGTCGCCGAGATGAGACTGCGATTAGATTGTGGACGTTTTAAATTACGAGAATTGGTCTTCAGACTCAACCGACGGCGCCCGTTCACGAACATGACGAAGAAAGAAAAGGGAGTGAATGATAGCGTGGCGGTTGACAGGGGAGAATGGAAGAAGAAAACATGCTATGCCGACCTCAAGTAACATAGACAAGGGCAGGAAGATGATAGTTTAGTAAATACAAAGGGTAAGCAGCAGCGTCCTCCTGGCTGCTACTAATAAAAATAGTAGAGGGTCACCAATCGATACGACGTAGTGTAGTATCATTATTTTAGAACAATCATAGCCTCCCGACCGATTTCCGTCACTGTGGCTAATCTCAAAGGAAATTAGCCAGGTACGCAAAAGATATTTAAATAGTGCACAAGTGTGTGCGTAAACACAGGTGCACTCTCTGTTCCTTTACTCTCATAGTCCGATGGGACGGCAATCCGACACGACCGGGGAGAGATCAGGCGCAGGACCAACGGCTTTACGTGCTTTCCAAGGCACGGGGTTTTAAACCACCTACTTCCAAACTGGACTGCTCCTAAGAAATTCCTAATGGTAAACCTAATAACACTTTGTCCGATCTGGGAATCGAACCCAGGAGGGACGCTCAGCAGTCACGCTTGCAACCACGAGACCCACGAGGCAGTCGAAAACAGATCTTTACTTTAGAACAGTAGGCCGCATGTCATTGGTAACACTTTGACCTTGAGCTGGTCTAGCTTGTACGGAGTTTCAGTGGGATAAGAGGCCAGCTTATCTTATCTTGGTTTTATTTCCACTGACATGCGGCTTACCCACTAAAGTTTTAGACTTCCAGGGGCCAGGCAGCAGTGTTTTATTGTCAGTTCATATAATGGAATTTCCAATCCATTCGTCAAGCGTGGTTTCCGTCACTAATCGTGGGGATTATATCCACTACTACGTAACTCTAGCAAAAGCATTGATTCTAGCAGTTTTTGTTACCTCAACCGCAACTAAAGTGGTGATTACTAGAGCCCCTATACTTTAGCTATGTTAAAGCGGGGCTACCTTGACGAAACGGCAGTAGGGTGTGATTGTGGAGTTATGCCGCCAACCATGCTCCACCTCCTATCCTGCCCTCTGCGTCCCAAAACATGCAGTCAAAGTGACTTCTGCGCTGCCACTGATAACGCAGTAGAAGTGGCAAAGTTTTGTTCCAACAAGATACACAATACAGTCGTGTCAGCGATACGAAGTAGAAGCCTACAGCCCTATCCGTCACAACGGCATATGCGTAGTCATTATAGCCTATTCCATTAAAATGGTATATTGCTAAAGATCGATATTGTCAAGCTAAAAGGATGATGTAACTAAAACACAACATTTCAGCAGTACCCATAGTTTCACGAATGGTCAAAGTCAGTAAATTAAAAACATTAATAGACACAATCTACTCCACCAGTTCCTCATAAAGATGCCAAATAAACTCCCGATTCGATTCATAAAACCAATCCCATTCAAAAATCAACTCTACGCCTGTAAACATACGAAATATTATCATGTTTGAGAGTAGCAGGAAGTTCTTGGTACAATGCCAAAGCTGAGTCAAGGCCAATGACCGTTGGTGATACATTAACTGTTTTCTCCTTGAATGACAATTGTAGGATCGTTGTAAAACACCGATGTAATGCATCCTACATTTTGACAGTAAGTATGCACGATATGTCGGATTGCTGACACGGTTGCTGCCAAAAGTGTTCTAATTTTGTTTTACCCGATTTGTGAGAGGATGAGTTATGTGTTTGATACTATGTGCTATCACCTGCGGTATGTTTCGTGTTACCAGTCGTAAATATTGTTGTTATGGCCTTGCATGTTGCGAGGGTATTTGTTGCATGGTCTTGGTAACAGTAGCACGAACATGTGATATTATGTTCTAACATTTTTTTGTGGTACCTAGCGTACAACTCGAAAGAAACAATAGGAATTGATGAAGCGTGTGCGTTTCTTGGTATTTTGTAACTTCAAAAAGTACGGATTATGATTGGAATAAAAATGGTTTAGTATACATATACAGGGTTATTTGTAAAACACCAACAACCTCTTAAGAGGTCATTGTACTCATCATTATGAACAACTTTTACTATAGGACCAAACCTGAAATCGCGAAAAGAAAATCTGCTGCTCCCTATATTTTGACGAGTTATGCGAACACAAATCTAGGGAACAGCTGATTTTTTTTTTTTGCGATTTCAGTTTTGGTCCCATAGTAAAAGTTGTTCATAATGATGAGTACAATGACCTCTTAAGAGGTCGCTGGTGTTTTACAAATAACCCTGTATAGAAAAAAATATTTTGTTTTTTTGAAAACTTTTTTAGCGGCGTTGTGCACTTTTGTTGTAAGTAATGGGTAAAAAATGTTAAACTCGCGTCAGGACACGTGACCTGATCGAAAATTCGTAAGACGGAGCTCGCGTCAGGACACGTGACCTGATCGAAAATTTGTAAGACGAAGGGAGAGTAGACGGCATTCCAAAATATCAAAAATGCACAACGTTAATATTCAAGTTTTCACGTCTGCCGGCACTCCCGGAGTGCAAACCGTTGATTTTTTTTTACGTGTATTATTTTGAAACTTGTCACAAAAGCATTTTTTTTTAAGTCATAATTTAAGAATGGTTTTAGTTTTTTTTTTTTTTTGGAACAAAGTTCTTTAACGGAGCTTGCGGTAGGAGTAAACTGGGAGAAATCGTCACGGAACGAAAAAGCGTTATGCGACTTTTTTATAGGTATGTAATAGAAAGAGACAATTTAAAGAGAGTGAGACAGATCGTTTCCGCTGTTTACGAGGGTGCTGAAGCTATAGTGAGGTCAAAATGATATTCCAAAATGGAGGCTGCGAACAAATTTTAAAATTGTTCGTTATTTTGACATTTTCGCAGCCGCCATCTTGGATTTTCATTTTGAACTTCGTTCATGACCGGTGTCCCATGACCGGTGTCCCATGACCGTTTTTTTTCACTTCAACATTTTCCATACAATGTAAAAATAGAAATAAATAAATACAACAAAAGGAAAAGTAACCAAGTTATTACGGAAGGATTTTATTTCTTGCTTCGATTAACAAAAGTCCCAAATACGAATTCTCTACATTTATCTATGCTACGTGATGACGTTAACTATACTATTCTACTTGATATTTGTACTGCAGGTAGTGATATAGAGCTGTTGTCGGAACGGACTTTGACGGAATGCGGTTTGGTTAATAATACCCTGTCTTGTGCTGGGTTCAAAGATTATGTACAATTACTTCCTATGAATAACGAAACAGTAAATAAATTATGTAGTCTAATAAACAACAGTACTACGACGTAATAGTCTTAGTTACTAAGTCCAAGAGTCTACCAATTTCGATTTATGTCCGCTACGTTTGTTTACGGTTCTCGCTACGAAAGTGCTACGAGATTTGGCTACGAATTTTTGGTGTAGCCTTTCTCTGCTACGATTTCTACGGGTTACGAGTTTTAGTTGCTACGCGTTTATAGTCGGTAGGTTAGGAACAGTTTAAGAGTTGATTTTCAAGTATGAATATTCAACTATGAATATGAATAGAGTGATGTATGACTTCCCGTTTTAGTCAGGGGTCTGGATAGGAGTGAATAGGACGATGCATTTGTCTGATATACCTATTATGTCAATTTTAGCAAGGACTGTGTTCGAGGCTAATCGTGGTTTACGAACTGCTATAATGCACAGATATGTGACAGATTGTGGCGATTATTCATATTAAATTGTTGATAGATGGAAGATATATTTAGGTCTCTTTTTGAGTTTGTATTTTTACCGACAGTCAACAACGGGACTTGGCAACATATATTACAGCCAAATCAGCCTATAATATTCCCACTGGGACACAGGCCTCCCCTCTATCCCTCTCACAGTGAGTGGGCCGTAAACCACCACGCGGACCCTGTTGGTAGGTGTCAAATGTCTTCGATTTTTAGACACGCCGGTTTCCTCACGATGTTTACCTTCACCGTTTTGAGAACAGTGGTGATAAAATAATTCACACAAAGTAAAGCCTGACTGGATTCGAACCGACGACCTACAACTCATAAGTCACTGCCGTCACCACGGAGCCACTACTGCTCTCGTTCTATTTTATTATTTTATTTTGTTTGGGAAAACAAACAATTGTACATTGTATATTATGTCTAGAAATACTGCTATAAGTAAATGTACAATCCACTACGTTTCCACATGTTATTAATTTATGATACAGTTTTGGTAAATTTAAATAAGATCAATATATAACAACAGTACAATCATTTCGTTATCTTAAAACCCAATAGTTAATACATACATAATAATATAATTATTAAAAATATTGAAAAAGGAGTTTAATAATTTTTTTTTAATTTTTGTTTAGACAGGGCTAATACATCAGGTAGCGGGATCATCCGAAAGGGTTACCGCTGCCCTGGAACATAAAGGGCTAAGGAAGGAACACGGGTGGGTTTTAGTCAGTAAGAGTCTGACACTCCCTTCCGCTCCACCCAGAGCGGGAGGGGTCATTTGATGATATCCCATCCGCAAAAAAAAAAGGCAAATACATCGATATCGTTAAAATTATTATTGTAAGCTTGAACCAATCTCTGCAGCGGCGCTCTCTCTCCTGCATTTGTTCGACAGAGAGTTGTAGCAAACAGTGGATAAGAGTGCGCCTCTCGCCTCATTACTGTCCTAGGTACAATATAGCAAACTTTACTTATCAATTCAGAACAATCAAACTTATTATGTACAAGTCCATGGAGCATCATTCCTTGGAGCAACAAGCTTCTATGTTATAGCACAGTACTATAGAGGACTAGACGAGTCCTCTGAGGTAACGGGAGGAATCAAACACTCTAAGATTCCTTTTATATTATATTTCCAGAACGTCTTTACATATTACTGTCTAATCGATCACTTTTCTTCTAGAACCAATTCCTTCTATATAATAGTTGACATAAGTTTGAATGTTTGAATGGAACCCGCGCTAAAACATAGCCGGCCTACAACATATGAGGTCGTCTTCGGTAGACAAGCCTCTACATCAGCTACGCCCATCCTTGAATAAAAGGACCGGAATACTCCCGCTTCTAAACAAGTCCTTTATTCACAACATTCGAACATTCAGACCCTTCCTGCCTTATCCCTATGAGAATAATTACCTAACGCCAGATAATATATACAGTGTGAGGTCCAACTCTTGCAAGAGTAGGCTTAAGTCAGGACGAGCGAAACGCGAGTCCGACACTATGACACGTGTCAGGTAAATTTATATTTACGAGTGCCACTATGCACCCACATAAACTAACGCAGTCCTGCTTAAACCTCGTCGCGCCAAAACTGGCGGAAAAGAAACGACGCGGCCTCCTAAATATAAACAAATTGACGTGACAATTCACATCAGCCTGGATGAGGCTTAAAAAAATAAATGGTCTTAACTTCAAACTCTTTTACCCCATCGGACGGTATTGAGCCAGAGGGAGGGAAAAGGCTAAGAGGTCAATTTCCATCGAAGATGCCTAACTTACGCCCGTACTCCAGAAGAAACATTTCCAAAAATCCATTCCGCTCTCCCTAAACACAAACTCCATACATCATCAGTCCATACTGATATAACTGTGGGTCCTCCACTATAAGTTGAACCAATTGTGTCAACCAAACACACTTTGCAAAGGCTATGCCCCGTAAGCAAAGTTGGTTTCAGCTTAGGTGAGTGTCACCCCCCCTGTAGGAGTGACCACAGTTTGCAAATCTAAGAATCTCTCCTAACTTGCGCTATTAAAATTCTGGAGTACGTTCATGCTATCTCAGCCCATTAACACCCTACTATTGACGACGACGATACGTTCACTCCCTCAGACTCTTTGAAGCTGTGAGGTGTGGCACCTCACTCGCTCCCAGCTGCGTCCGGTATCTTGTCCCAGCATATGCAAATATACAAACGATAACATATTAACATACCATATCATAACAATCGAGCTTAAAAAATATACTAAAATTGATGTTTACATCTACCTGACGTTGACATGTCCATGAATGACAACTAAAGACAACACAAGTTTACAACATAATATGAAAAGATTTTATCAAAAAGTTTTTATCTCTGAACTTACATTTTCTAAACTCGTATTTTAAAATTACTAACTTCTTTATAAAATGTTGATTATTTTTAGAAAATGATTTTAAAATGTTATAAATCAATGAAAAACATTTTGAAACGAAGCATTTAGTTCTAGCTTTTCTAACAAATGAGTATTTTTTCTTTATCCGTGCTTTTCTTATACTGTTTAAAGCACATTGTGGATGAATCATATTAATTATTAACATTATTAACATAACTAAGGATTGTAATTTATCCGCCATAAGTGAATTGAATTGACTTGAAAATGAAGTATCACTCGCGGGGTTATCTACATGATGTATGACAGAGACACTATAATCAAAGTTCGCAACCTCATCTGTAGGAAAATTAAATAAGTCTTTCAACTGCACAAAATTGTTCATCACCTCTGTGTATTCGTCTCTGACGACACACAACTCTACATCACCCTTGACTAAGTCAATTTGATAATCCACCTTACTGTCGTCATATGACACTACGACGCTCTGAGCATTCTCCTTTATTTCCGTGGACAACTCGACATGACCATTCTCCTTTTTCTCGGAATTAACAATTATATATTTATCCTCAATAACTTGATCACCAACGATGCTATTTTTAATGGATTCCACATCGTGATCATACTGCTCATCCTGATGTTCTGAAACATAGCTATTTACATTAATAAAAGGACTGGACTGACCCGATTCGTCAATTTCTTCCTCGTGTTCACTCTCGAACACTTCCATCTGCTCCTTCTCATCCTCTGCAGGGCTGCACCCCTGGCTGCTGCGCTCGTCATCATCTTCTCCATCAGCATCTCCTTCCACGCTGCTTTCTAGGCAGCTTTGCTCATCATGTAGCAGGTCCTCTTGTGTTCCACTAAATGATAAAGAAGCATCATCATCTACATTTATCACGTTTTCCTGTCCGCTTCCTTCAGACAGATCTTGTGCAATCGCCTCTTGTTGCAACTTATAAAATGCTCTGTGACATCGGCACGGGAGCTCTGCTCGTAACACATTACACAAATCATCGAAACTCATACCATCACGGTACATCAATCTAAAAACACACAGGGCAGCACCCTCAAGATATACGCCCAATATCAGCGCCCAATCGCTCTCACGCCATGTATTGTAGTGGGCCACTACTTTGAATGCCTCAATAAATTCCTCCAGGCATGCGTTGTTGCCCGTATAAAATTGAGCCATCTTACTCTCTTTACAAAAACAACATTAAACTACTTAGCTGCATATAATCTCCAGGCGACTTTTCTGCGCCTGTTATATCCTCTGTATGCGAGCCTTCTCGCTTCTTCCAAATTTACTCGTACAAACGTATGGGGTAACGTTTCTTCACGGTCCGCGCAACTTTGGCGCAAACTCGTCGCAAATACGGCGACAATTCAGCACCTACCCGGCGCCTCCACCAAATATAGAGGACTAGACGAGTCCTCTGAGGTAACGGGAGGAATCAAACACTCTAAGATTCCTTTTATATTATATTTCCAGAACGTCTTTACATATTACTGTCTAATCGATCACTTTTCTTCTAGAACCAATTCCTTCTATATAATAGTTGACATAAGTTTGAATGTTTGAATGGAACCCGCGCTAAAACATAGCCGGCCTACAACATATGAGGTCGTCTTCGGTAGACAAGCCTCTACAGTACTAACAGAAACGCCTGAGACAAGCTTCGTCAAAAAAGAGATTAAAATACTTGTGTTTTTATGAGGAAATAAATAAAATAACGTAACCTTTTGGTAAGTCTTTAGAAATCGAGCATTATTAAAAGAATTATTGTTAAATTTATGTCTCCTGTCAGATCATGCCTTCGCATGTATTTTATCATTATGAAGTACTTAAGTATAAGGAAAAAGGTCAGACATATTCATAAATAAATTATTAATTCGTGCCTAGAATTAATTTCAGTAATTTGACAAGCTGTTCGTATCCTTGTTTACAAAGTGTTTATCTCTTTACAAATCAAATTAAACAACACACAAACATTGTTATGTATTGTGAGTTGAGGGTCTGTCTGTATCATTATCACAAGGCATCTAATAATAATGAATCTGTGTACTTCTGGACACGGCCCGCATTGTCAGCAAGTTCCTCTCTCTGGAGAGGGCTCCAGAGAGAGGAACTTGCTGACAATGCGGGCCGTGTGGCGTGGCCGTGCGGGTTAGGGAACCGCCGGTAGCTTGGACCCTGTTCCCGATACCGGTGGGCTACCATGTTTTATATTTCTAATTTTTTTTATATTTTTAAATGTTTTTATATTTTTTATATTCTTATATTTAAAAATATAATTTATATGTTTTAATGAAATAAAGGAAGTTATTGAATCTGTCAAATACTATCTTCTTTTACTGACATATAACGCACAGCCTAACACGCTGGGCACGGAATGTGGGAGAAAAGTTTCCTTTAGAAAGAAGAAAAGAAAAAATAAAATATGTTTATTTGCGGTAAACATGACAGAGAGAACAAGAAAATACAATACTATGTAACAAAAAAAAGAACAAGTTGGGGGAAAATATGCGTCACATACACGTAAAACGGCCATCGCTCAGCATAATGCTAAGACTCTATGCGAGACAGAGCCCCCCAGCGCTTGAAATTTTCAGCGACAGCTGTCGTACTAGCGCTTGTGGCTCTACTTAATTGCTTCCTCGTCGGCGGTGAAACAAGTGCCTAAGAGCCATTTGAAACTTAGACAATTTTCACCTTAATGTAGTGTCAATTAAATGGGAGTATTTGTTAAAAGAGCTATAGGAACTGACGAAGTCGACTATACAAACCAACATTGAATAAATTCAATTACGTATCTATGTTCTATAAATTGGACAAACAAACACCGTCGTGTTCTAAATTGGATTTCTACAAATTAATGGTCCTCTCCTCAGAATGAAGTGTCCTCCTTGAAATTGGATTCGTCAAACAATGGGCAGGGACTCACACGTTATAAATTGTTCGGGACCTCAGAGCATGAAGATGGATTTTAGAGCGCAAAACTTGTAAAGAGGTGGACGAGTAAAAGAATTGTAGGAATTTGCGACATGTGCAGTATTGTTTGTGTTTATGTGAGGTTTTTATGTGAGTATTACGTGTACTGTTATTGCATCTGGAATGTTTATATCGTCGAAAGAATATTCGCCATAAATATCACAGAATAGAAATTTTACAAGGCGTGACACAATGGGCGGTCTTATAGCTAAAAGCGATCTTTTAAAGACAACCTTTAGATGGATTTAGAGAGAAAAAAGAGACAATACTGCAGGTAGTCTGTGGTATGCCATTTACCTGTATACAATAAATACATACATACGCAAACCATATACCAGGCAGGCTTGCTAACAGCCCTGCCCTATTACACCTGGATGTTTTTCTATCTATAATATGTATGTATTTACAAAAAAAAATGTATATAAGTAGTTTATCAGCCATCTTGTTACCATAACACAAGCATTAGGTTGCTTAGCTTGGGACTAGATGGCGCTGTGTGAAATGTCCAGGGATATTATTATTATTATACATGGGCCCTAAACATAACTGGCGAAATGTGGGTGCACCTGTGCCTAATCTTAGTCGTATGTAAATAAAATACTGACAATGTAAGAGCGCTATACATATATAATTTATACCCTAACATAGACAGGTTTATACCATCACAAAGGTAAGGTATATAACCTACATGATGGCCATTCTAGTTTCAATAGCTTTTGTTAAGCTCAACATGCGTTGTTTTAAGCGTATTATGTTCACGCAACGCGTGTACATAATCCTAGAACATGTCGACATTGATAGCGTTAATTAATTTCGATATAATAGGACAGAAGGGCTGGAGGGAGCTATGGCATTAGCCATAGCTAATGTGTAACAGTGTATATTTCGCAGCCAACTAGCTTAAATAAGGCTAACAGCCTAACCTTTTTACTAAACGGCGCCGTTCAACTCGCGGCCTGAATAATATTAATTTTAGGTTAGGTTGCAACTGTGACCAACAGCGCGAGAGCCGATCGAGCGAAGCGAGCGCCGGTGAGCGCTCTAGTTGACTGCGACATATGCATAGTTGTAACTGACACAAATGCTGAGCGTATAGGCTTTTCACTTAGCGCTATACAACGTTTAACAGAATAAACACGAGACGTCAGACGCCTCAATTACAACATTAATTAATTACAAAATTAAATTAAAATCTGTAATTTAATTTAGTTAAACCAAACCATTTTTTATAAAATAGTTGTCCTGACTAAAATTAAAGCAGAAATAATATCACATCCTAGGTACATAAATACATCGACTACGTTTATTATGTTCTCAAAATGAATGAATTTCATAATGCACTATCTACAGTAGCTATCTGCTTGATGAATCTCAGCTTCTGGTTTTAAAGAAACTGGCTACTGAGATAAGAGATTACAAAATAAACACAAATCTTACACAGATACATCAAAATGATTAGATAGTTCAAATCTCCAACTTATCAGTTCCTAAGCTGATAATGGTTACATAGAAGTTATTCATTATTAGCAGAAAAAAAGAAGTTGTGATGACTGTTACAGAAATAATGGGCAAATTAATCATAACTGCTACTGATAATCAGCCTATAATGTTCTCACTACTGGGATAAAGGCTTCTCGTTGAGGGAGTGGGCCGTAATCTACCATGCGAGCCCATTATAGTGCGGGTTAGTAAGGGTCACATGTCTTCGAAGTTTTGATTCTAGGATACGCCGGTTAAATGACGATGTTTTCCTTCACCATTTTGAGAGCAGTGGCGATGATTTTTTTTTTATTATTTACACAAAGTAAAGCGCCTGTCTGGGTTCAAACATACAACCTACAATTCGGAAGTCGCAGCCGTTACAATTGGGCTACCACTGCCCTACACTACTACTAAATCATAGATATAAAGTACACGTTCAAACAAAGCGGACCAAAACGTAGCCAACTGTCTGCTCATCTGGTGGCGTGATTTTGTCAAAATGGTAGTCTAGTTGGTAGGTAGTGGTAGTAGACGGAGACTTTCGTACGTTTTCGCGCGTATTTAAATTCGGATATACGGAATACGGAACGAGGAGTATGTTATGTCTAAGCGTCTTAAACTAAAAGGCTTGATCACAATTGCTTATTGCTGCGCTCTGTACTCACTGACAAAACGTGTAAAACATAATATATCTACAGACTGCATTCTATCGTACAGCAACCCTTATCGATCGGTGACGTCACAGATTCGAAAGGGATGCGCTATTTCGGGTGCAGTACACGAGACTCGTTAGTTCAGTGGTCAGAACGCCCATATGACCGATGTCAAAAGGTGGTCGGAGGTTCGAACCCTCCACGAGCTGTATGTTTAGATTTTCTGCTGATATTTTGGTGTAATTTTCATTGTTTTCTGTCAATAGAAGAAAAGTTGAGATTATACATCTTGTAAAGAAAACCTTCGGATATATTGGACAAGGCAGAACTACCCTAATCTTGTAATTTATCTACTCAAGTCTAGACATAACTCGAACCACCAGCACCAATCCAATCACCTGTTAAATGATGACTTCTACGATTTCGTTTTATTATTTTCGTGTTCTAGTCACTGGTCACAGGAGTTTGGCAAAAAATAAAAATAAATAAATAATCGTTTTTGATTATTTATTTATTTTTATTTTTTAGTAGGGAGAGTTTTAGAGTAGGGACGCCTTTGCCCAGCAGTGGGACATTATTGGCAAAAAATAAAAATAAATAAATAATCGTTTTTGATTATTTATTTATTTTTCTTTTTTGCCTCTCTCTCTCTCTCTCTCCACCTCTCTCTGTCCAGAGCTGCCAAGCACCAATCTTTATGAAAGGAGTCCAGCTCATCCCGCCATCTCCGTCTGGGCCTGCCACGATGTCGTTTGCCATTAAGCGGGACCCACTGGGTCGTACGTTTGGCCCATTGATCGTCTGACATGCGGCAGATATGTCCAGCCCAATTTCACTTAAGCGTGGCAGCTTTCCGGGTGACATCAGTTATTTTAGTGATGGAACGGTTGTTGTATTCTTAACCCGGTCCACAAGTTTAATACCCAGAATACTCCATTCCATAGCTCTCTGGCAAACAAACCTCGAGCGTGGACCTCTGCTGAATTGTCAAGGAAGAATTGTAAAAACTATTAGAAAGCATTTTATTTAAAAGCCTAGTTAGCCGTAGGGTTCCAGAAACCTAGTCTAGTCTAAACACTGAAAACACTCTGCAATCATCACACGCCGCTACGAGTTTGCACTGACGAGACAAAACAACTACATAATTATAGGAACTGCAATCTACAGCAACCCCTATCGATCGGTGACATCACAGATTCGAAAGGGGTGCGCTATTTCAACTGCAACACACAAGACTCGTTAGTTCAGTGGTCAGAACGCCCATAAGACCGATCTCAAGAGGTGGTCGGAGGTTCGAATCCTCCACAAGTTGTATCTTTTGCCGAGCCGTAAGTTTTTTTTTTAATTTTCTGGCGATATTTTGTATATTTTTTTTTTCCTAAAAGTTTTAGCTAAGTTATTGGATACTCTTAAAAAAAGGTATTGGATACTCTTATGTAAAGGTATTGGATAATCTTAAATAAACCTTTATTATTAGGGACTTAAAGCTCATTTATAGAAGCTCAAAAACAAGATAACTGCTCACATTATTTTAACAAATGTTGAAATGAATGTTTAGTTTATGTAATTACGGTAAATAAATAGTGGATTTCAGGAGAGTTGTACAGTGACATGCGTAATTTGTGTTGTACTGTAAGGGATGCTGCGTTTGCAGGTAGTTTCATTGCACTTTCATAGATGGCTATCCTATCGTTTGAAAGCTCTGAGTGTAAGTGTTGATAGATGGCCGTCGTGTACTTTTGTATGTCGTAATGTTTTGATGAGAGCTTTGTAAGAGCATAAGTATAGTATTGTTGCTGTCTTATAATAAAAAACAGCTGTAAAAGTTAGAAAAAAAATCTCAAGTCTAATTATAATCAGAGGGGCAATTCTCGTAATTGTAAGAACGTTAAAGATAAAGATAAAGATAAAGATGCATTTATTTGTCTAAACATGTGTAACATGATACATAGATATGCACATATGGATGGAAACGAGTTTAAGATTGTCAGTTCAACATGTTTTGCCATATTCGGCGTACAAAATAGTTAATAATAGTATAATATTTAATTGTTAAAATAAATAATTAAATTATAGTCACAATTTAGTCAATTCAAATTCACACAACAGTCAATAAAAAATACAGTCAACAAATAATAATAATTAAAACAATAAAATGAATAAAACTAATTAAATTATATAAGTTCAAAATTTGTCATTCAAAAACTCTGTAACATTATAATATCCCTTACTAATTAGCAATTTTTTTAGTTCTGTCTTGAATGAATTAATATTCATTTTCTTAAGGGAATTAGGAATTTTATTGTAAATTAATGGAGCCATGCATATTACACTTTTTCTTAGAAATGCTGTTTTGGCGGAGAGTGATTGCACCCAAAGTCTGTACTTCTCACGTCTATTTCTACCTGCATTATTAGTCCGAAGGGGAAACAAATGAGGATTGGTTTTTACAAACAGCGATATTTCTAATATGTAAAGTGACGGAAGTGTTAGAATTCTGTGCTGTACAAACATTGGTTTGCAACTGTCAGTAGTTTGCAACCCAAACATAGCCCGTATACACCGCTTTTGTGCTTTGAACGCAGTGTCCTTCTGAGTTGAATTGCCCCAGAATATTATTCCAAATCTTAACACTGATTCAGTAAGCCCGTAATATGCTGTAAGTAAAGTATCTGTGTTGACAGTCGGTGCCAACTTATAAAGAGCATATGACGTAGTACTCATTTTTTTACAAAGTTCGTTAATGTGAGTTTTCCAATTTAATTGCTTGTCAATGATTAATCCCAAAAATCGGGCTGTTTCAGTTTCTTGTATTATATGGTCTTTATGTACTAAATTAAATTGTGATGTATTAAGTAACTTTTCTCGTTGTCTAAAATGCATTATGTTTGTTTTGCTGAGATTAATTTTCAAATTATTATTATTAAGCCAGGTAATTATAGAATTCAATGAATCATTAGAATCGGAATGATAGTTGCTCATATTTTTAGGTGCTATGGTAACAGTACTGTCGTCAGCAAACAATGACATGGGTTGCTTAGTTGCATTTGGTAGATCATTAATGTATAGTAGGAACAAAAGAGGGCCCAATACACTTCCCTGGGGAACACCATATGTGATGTAACGCTTATCAGAAGAGAAAATATGTTCCCTTTTAGTTTTAATATTAAATTTTGATATTTGGGTTAACAGTCTGATATCGGTTTCAATCTATCAAAAATACTTCTAATTTTCCTACATTTTTTGACTAAATTTTGAACGTTTTAAATTATGAGAAATTGGCCTTCAGTTCATTCTTTGTGGATGATATTAATTTGAAAGCGCAGCGTGTGGCGCTGCCTAGTTTTGTTACGAAGTTGCTGGAATCACCGAAGAGGTCGGAAAAGAGTGACACTGGCTGGTAACAGTCACTCGCAGCAGAGCGACGCATCGATGGTTGCGTGCGGCTGTCTTCTGATAACAGAATATGATGTCGGGAAGCAACTGCTATATTCCGAAAAAATCTTGAAACCTCTTCCTCAGCGCATAGCTGTGGGTCTGGATGAGAGGGTTGTTTGTGATGACCATCATCTTAAGAAAGTTTGATAAAATTTGTTGAGTTTGAGTTTGAAATTCTAAAATTGTTAATTATAAATAAAGTAATTAAGATTAAGGTTCTTGTTTGAATTAATCTTAAGTTTTTGTACTATCTACAATAAACAACTGATTTGTGATAAAGAAATAGTTTTCAATGAATATTAATAAGGAAGGGATGTAGTGTTTGTATACTTCCCCTATAGCACCGCATCATACCTTCTTGTCACAGTCATGACGTGCAGCTGTCGACTATTTCTGCCTCGTGCTTGTGATTAAAAATATATTTTCTTTTTCTTTATTATTAGAATTAATTATCTTTTTGTATGCTCGCGTTTCTGTGGCAAATAAACCAAAAAATAACCTTGAAATGATAACCTTACGGCCTACGTAAGTAGGTACGCATGACATTTTTTATAGAATAGAATAGATCTTTATTTGCACAGTGGTAATGTCTCATTTTTTATTACATCAGGTATTTTGTTAAAAATTATCGGACCCATACATTTAATACTTTTCTTTAAAATACATTTTGATTAAAAATGTTGTCGCGTCTTCACTTTAAACAACGGTTTTTTTTTTTTGTTAATTCTATTACCGCGGACATGAACGTCCGCGCCTTTGTTTACACAATTTTGTTTTGTTTATAAGTTTTACATTTCAATATTACAAGATAACGGTGCTCCTACTTCGGAAACGTTATTTTACTCTTACTTAACTAACTTAAGTCTACGTGAGTCCATCTTTTTTTTTTAATATAATATAAGTAATGAGATATATGACTAAGCCATAATTTCCCATATGATAAATCAATTTTTAGATTATCTAACAAACTCTGAATTCAGTACCTAGTACGTATATGATTGCTGAAAATTAAGAAGCTATTGTCCTATATTCAATAGATTTTTCGGCTTTCTAATTTTCCCTTAAAATACACAATTATCTAATCTGTCAGAAAAAGCCTACAGAAGGGAAGAGGAACACTTAAGATTTCTTTAGAAAATAAATGAGTCACGAAATCTATAAAATGTCTGTAAATGGAATATCTTCGCGTTTCACCCTTGTCACGTCAAGAAGACTGACAGCTCAATAAATTTTAATTCTGAAAATGTTGCTTAGAAACTTACGTATTTAGTGAAATAAGCTTAGAATTATATAAGAATCCATAACCATTAAAGCCTATATTGTTCCCACTGCTGGGACACAGGCCTCATCACGCGGGTCCAGCCCCAGCAGTCTCGACATTCATAGCGATCGCTTTACGACCGAATTCGGTCGCAAAGTCCTGTCACTCCATACATTTCCATACATTTCACCTGTCAATTCGGGACTTTGCGACCGAATTCGGTCGTAAGCGATCGCTATGAATGTCGAGACTGCTGGGGCTGTGCGGGTTAGTAGATGTCGCATGTCTTCGAATTTTTGGCTTATATAAGTATACTTCCTAGTAATCAAAACATTGGCAGTATTTACACTTATTCAGGCTATCAGGGCCATATTCAATCGTGAATCTTAGCAGTCGTCAGAAGCCCGACAGTCTGACAACCAGTCTTACCAAAGAGTAACGTATTATCCAGTAACTGGGTTGTGGAGGTCAGATAGGCAGTCGCTTCATGTAAAACACTGGTATTCAGCTGCATCCGGTTAGACTGGAAGCCGACCCCAACATAGTCGGGAAAAAGGTAGATGATGACAACTGTCAGAAAATTACAGTTGTGACGGATTATACATTCTTGTAAGAAACACGACAACATTATTTCAAACTCGAATGTAATCTTTTCTTCTTCTTTGACAAACTTTTTTCATTATGTTATCCGGAAATAGTAATCAACTGTTTTTACCATTATTTACTTCACTTAATTTGTTTAAAACATCCATTTCCTTGATTTGACAACGTTTGTTTAGTTACTTGTTAAAATAATAATAGCCTCCCGACCGATTTCAGTCACGGTGGCCAACCTCAACGGAGATTAGTCAGGTACGCAGGAGATATTATAGTGCACAAGTGTGTGCGCAAACACAGTGCACTCTCTGTTCCTTTACTCTCATACTCCAATGGGACGGCAATCCAGCACAACCGGGGAGAGATCAGGCGCAGGACCAACCGCTTTACGTGCTTTCCGAGGTACGGGGGTATTAAAACGCCAACTTCCAAACTTTTTCGTAGTAACAGTCCGGCTGTTACTACGAAATTCTTAATGGAAAACCTAATAACACTTTGTCCGACCCGGGAATCGAACCCAGGACTCCACGCTCAGCAGTCGTGCTTGCAACCAGGAGACCAACGTGACAGTTATTTACTTGTTACTATGCCAGCATATCGTATCATTAAATCTAAGTGTGACGCATTACTAAGCATCTTATGTAGTAAGTACAGACGTCAGCACATCAAGCTACTCAATCTGTCAAATTTCTTTAAAAGATTTTCAACTTTATCGCTACAGTATTAAGGTTGATTTTGAAAATTTGACATTTTCGGGTAGCTTGACCTGCTGGCGTCTGCGCAAGGAAGTCGAGAATATATTTACATAATTATAATACATCCCTTAGACGACCGTTACGAGACAAGTTATGCTGAAAACAACGGATGAAGACGGTACATTGGTTTTATTGTTATCTTTCAAACAATAGGGAAGACATTCCTAGTAGAAGCGAGAGAATTCTTAGTAGTGGCAAACACTGGGAATTTCTCTTGTATTATGGGTGCGTTTACAAAGACAAATCTTACATACATAGGTAAACAGACATCCGGAAATATTACTATACACTACTTATATGTATGCCCATTCATATACTGGCTGGTTTTCGTAAACGAAACAAACACTTTCAGAAGAAGGTAGTTCCTGCTTTCTAATAAAAACCGGAGAAGAAAGTTCCTTATTAATTAACCAGATAGATTTAAAAATTACCTGTATGTAGTACCTATTCAACGGTGCCAAGGATACAGGCTGTGTTCTCACCAACGCTAGCTCGGGACCAACGATACCTCCATAATTGTAATTTTGAATGTTGAATATACATAAAAAAAACTTTTTTTACCCGACTGCGCGACGCAAAGAGTGGTAATGTGTTTATCAGCCTATGTATGTATGTATGTTTGTTTACTTATTGCAGTATTGACTCGCCTTCTCCCTTTAATCCATCCTAAGGTTGTCTTAACAAGATTGCTTTTAGCAATAAGACAGTCCCTTGTGTCCCCATGTGCAAAATCTCTACGTTTATACTCGTATCTTGAATCCGTATTACGTACCTACATAAAGAGTATTTTTTTATTCTATCTATACACACACATAAACTAAATTTAAGTGTCTGTTTGTAATGTCCAAATAGCAGGTAAAACATTTTTTTTTAATTTTTGTTATGTCTGTTAATTCCGGCTAATTTTCGAAATGGCTCACAGGGCTCAAAGTTTAACGGGACTTTCACTGCAAATAACTGTTGTTATAAGGAGTAACTTGAATACTATTATTTTAGAAAAAGAAAAATAATTAGTAAAGAGACACATTATTGTTTTCCGAAATCCACGTGAACAAACTCGCGGGCACAGCTAGTTCGAAATACAATAAAACAAGAACATTGTTACGTTTTAATTACAATTTCAGTGTATATTATGAAATCATCATCTGCCTAGCCTTTTCCCAGCTATGTTAGGGTCAGATTCCAGTCTAACCGGATGCAGCTAAATACCAGTACTTTACATGGAGCGACTGCCTATCTGATCTCTACAACCCAGTTACTGGGTAATACGATACCCCTTGGTAAGACTGGTTGTCAGACTTTCGGGCTACTGACGACCCGCGGCAAGCGTAGCTTAACCTGATCGATCGACCCGTGTGGCTGTTATTATTTAGCCACAAGCCCTTCAAGAGTTCAGTGTACATTATGAAATATGTCGCCAAAAAACTAAAACGCATTTACAAACTAAAACATAGTTTTCATTTTAGTGCAGTCCACAACTTCATACTTTTATGGTTCGTTTAAAATTCATCATGGCCGGCAGCTGTATATTTTCCCGCGCAATTTGCGTGACGGAATGTGCAATGAGTTATTAAAATGTTGCCATAGATTTTAGCACCGCTACCACCACTACTATTACTACTTTTTATAAAACGGGCAAAGCTCGGCTAGGGAAGGAGAAAATAAATTTCCATATTTTATGGCCTGTAATAATACCTCTTTGCCAACCTTAAAATTTGAACTTGGATTATTCTTCAACTGTTGCGAGTTAGTGGGAGCCAGTCCCTACGATAGGCGTCAAGCTCGTCCCGCCATCTTCGTCTTGGTCTGCCGCGATGGCGTCGTGCGTTTAGTGGAAAAGGTCTGCAGTGGGACAATACAGCAGCCTAATTGCGTCACTATCAATCATAATCGGAATTATTTTGAAGGATAATTTTGCTAATCCATTGCTTCAAAGGTTCGAAAAATTTGTCCGCTCAACAACGTAAATTACGCAATGAATATTGTTGAACTGTCAAAATGAAAGCTATTACTATTGTTAGTGTGTTACGCAATTACCCCAAAGGCTGGTTAGATTAGATTTGATATTCTTTAAGCAAAAAATCAATTTATACATTGGCACGTTTAGTCGGATTAGGACCGCATGTTAGTAACGTAATGTACAGACGCCCGCACATCAAGCTACCCGAACCTGTCAAATTTTCCCAATCAACTTTGAACCTAATGCCTTAGCGATAAAGTTGAAAATCTATTGATGAAATTTGACAGATTGTAGTAGCTTGATGTGCTGGCGTCTGTACTCATACTACACGAATTTATTTTAATTCATTCCTGCAGGTCAGAACAAGCATTCCATTACTGTTAGCCGCTGTTCTGATTGTCTTTCACAAGACCAGGCCACGTTATTTATCCACAATCAGTCCACAGACACAGCCCTCAACATTGACACAAGGTTACGACGACTTAGTGACATCATTTTATTTTATTCGGTTTCATTGTATTTTATCAACATATATGACAACATGACAGTTTTGACAACGCTGTTTATTACGTTGCCATGACAACTTTTCTTTCAAATTATTGATGGCCTGTTATTTTTTAGCTGATTATACGTTCATACTTCTTCAAAATTACTCATGGCCACTAACATATCTCAAATTCATATTTTCGACATGATATTATTCTACGAGATCACTTTATAAGTTCACGCAGATCTAGGGTCAGTTCACGCTTCGCCACTAAATTGAAAACTTAAAATAGGCATTCAGCGCGCCTCATCTAAAGGGTTCCTGTACCTGACGGGCCATCAGCGCGCCTTATCTGAAGGCTTCCGTACCTGTCGGACCATCACTGCGCCTCACCTAAAGACTTCCGTTCCTGTCTGGCCATCAGCGCGCCTCATCCGAAGGCCGCCACACCTGTCGGGCTAACAGCTTCCCTCCGGAAGTCCCGCCGTTCCTGTCGACCGGCCAGTGTAGCCTGTCTGCCGCCGTGGTCATGGTCCTGCTACGTGGGCCCCTCCACGGGTACCTCCACGTGCCCGTCGATTCTACCTGCCTCTCTTCGGCCTCCACTCTTCACGACATTTTTCGTTACCCCATCTTCACCTATCACGCAACTTCATCCTTATTCCACCTACACATTCTGTACAACACTGCCAGTTCCTCTCCATCTTTTTATGTAAATATAACTATCTGTAATTGATTTCAACAAACCTTTTTTTAATTTCTTAATTTAGTTTTTAAATTTAGGTTAGGATTTTCTTGCCGCTACACGACATGTTTAGTCGAGTTCAGATAATAAATGTAGAGTTCGTAAACTCATAGTTAAGTAATTAACATTTTAACTCTTATTGCGCGTTGCGCCACTAAAACTACAGTACACTAACACTGTTAGTTTACCAGAGATCATAAGTTTTTTGAGTTGGGAACATTGCAGTTCAATCGACGAAACATAAAATAAAATTGCAATGTCTGTGCACGTGTCTGTGCCCAGATATTATCTAGTCCGAACAAAAATGAATGAACGAACAATGAACGGAAATTGTATACCCATCTCTTTTACGTTACTTTCTTAAGTTTGAATTTTATAACAATGAATTTCATTTTAATCTTATTATATGTGGTTTCCATGGAGATAGTTTTTTAATTTGCAGAATGTAATAAAATTAAGAAAAACTAATTAAGTAATACAAAAATCTGAAAGCATAAAATAATTATTCTTATTCACTATGCTATTTATTTCATCACCACTGCTCTCAAAACGGCGAGGAAAACATCGTGAAGAAACTGGCATGTCTTAGAACCAAACATAAGAAGATGTGTCGCATTTACCAATCCTTACTGGGCCCACGTGGTAGATTACAGCCCACTCCATCTCCAAGAGGCCTGTGGCCCAGTGGGAACATTATAGAATGATTATGTCTGTATGTTATTCACTTAACGTGACCAGTACCCATACTTCTGACCTCAATCACCCAAAAATAATCCACCACCTTTTGATACCCACAAAAAGGGTAGATACACCTATTGTTAGCCTCGGACACGTGTGTTTCATCACGCCTACCCACCAATAATACAATTTCATTTTAAAGCTTCCTTAGTTACTCGCGGTGCCCAAATATCTGACCTTGACCTGGCAACAATCAATACCTGCTGTTAATTATTAACGTATTCCAAAGTTCGGACGGCGCGAAGAAAACGCGTGTGGTAACACACCAGAGGGACAATTCTCGTAATTTTAAGAACGTTCACAGTCTGATCTCAGTCTCAATCTGCCAAAAAATTACTTGTAATTTCTCTACATTTTGACAAGTTTTTGGCATTTGTTTGTCGCCGAGATGAGACGGCGACTAGATTTTGAACGTTTTAAATTACGAGCATTGGTCTACTGTTTATTTATTTACTAGCTTCTGCCGTGACTTCTGACCGCGTTAAAGAATCCGTACAAAGTGTTAGGAAAAAGCCTACCTACCCCTTCATGGAATACTTTTGGAACTTGTGGTGACTGTTTTTCTTTATACTTTAGCATTAACTATAAAACATAAAATCATCTTCCGGGCTTCAACATAAAAATGGCTATACTCGTAATACGCGTATCTCTACTACTAGCCATTATTTTTTGCGCCCTTATAGACTTTCAATCAGCATATTACAGACTATATTGTACCCAATTTTCAGCCAAATTGAACGAACGGCTTTTTTATAAAATTTTGTCCGTTTGGTTTTTCTTGATCCCCCGACCCACCCCGCATCGCATCGCATCACCTACCCGCGCTATTACTTACTTCTTTTTCACTTCACGTTCGTTAGCGTCCTTTCTGGCTTTTTTCCTTTTGCTCGGCTCCAAAGTGTCGTAGCGTGATGTTAAAAAGCCTATACACTTCCTCAAGAATTGAGCTATCAGATGAGAAAATATTTTTTTAAATCTGACTGGTAGTTCCAGAGATTATTGCGTTCAAACAAAAAAGCAAACAAACTCTTCAGCTTTATTATTACTATTAGTATTAGTATAGACTAAATATACAAAAATATTTAGGAAAGATATCTACAATCTGTCAAAAATACCTCTAAATTTCCCTACATTTTTGACAAGTTTTTGACATTTATTTGTCGCCGGGATGAGACTGCGACTAGATTTTGAATATTTCAAATTACGAAAATTAGCCTTCTGAAATAGGCTTGAAATAGTACGCTTTTCTGATGGTCCGTAGTGACACAGTTTTTTGGAATCTATCTCCATAGGTATTTCTTTGAAATGAGGCAATAGCGCAACGGTTAAGAACATAGACTTGATGGCAAGGTGTTCACTACCCGTTGCACTCTGCCACCTTAAGCAAAAGGAGCGCATCTGAAGAAAGGGAATGGGAACAAAATAAACTTAATAGATACGCCTTTCGATTATTGTCTTATTTTTCTTTAAAAAAAATCTGCGGAAGTAGCCTTTTGTGTACAGTGACAGTATTGATGTGAACTTACTTCTAATAAAATAAAGTTTACCTTACTTGGCAGAATTTTCCGCGTTTTCCGTCTGTTTTTATGTCTATGTTGTAAGGGTTTAGTCCATGTTCAACCACCACAATCTTTACCCCCGTCCATGTTCAACCCCTAAATGTTGTTCATGTTCAACCCCCGGGGCGGTTGAACGTGGACTTTTTTTTAAATGTTTTTAGTCCTCGTTCAACCCTCAATGGACAGTAAAACATACATAATATCCTCGTTATAAGAAAGCCTTATCAGAGTTTCTGATTAGTTCCTATTCTACTATCAAATCTCATGCTATGATTGGTAAACAACATGAGAGATGTATGTACCTATTCATACAAGATTTGATTATGATCCTTGAAACGAGGATTTACTCTGAAAATACTTCAGAGTCAGCAAAGAAAGTTTGTTAAAATGGTTTATTTTAACCCACATCTAATATCTTTTTTAGCATTTTCACTTCAAAGTCAAGAGTTTGTGTTATTTCAAGTTACAATGTTGAAAAAACCGAATAAAATGTTTTCCTTGTTGATCCAAGCCCTACTGCTGAGTCTTGGGTTTAATTCCCAGGTCCTCAGCAGCCTGGAGTCCGGATTTGTACCCGGCCGATAACAATACGCTCGGCCACTATTACATGGGAGTTTAAGTCCCATATATATAACTAGCGAAATGTTGGTGTTCTATAGGTAGCCCCTGCCTACAGGAAGAACAGGCGTAATATTATCAATGTTTTCCAAGTTTCGCTACTGTCTGTATCTACACGTGCCTGAAGAAAGGTCCTTAGGGGAATAAAAACATAAAGATAGGTAGTTTTTCAGTCGTATACTTGTAATTACAGAGCTAGATTAGTAGTCATTACTTTTATAGGCACTCAACGAAGTAAGTGCCCGTTAGAAACACAATATTCACACTGTAAACGTACTTTGGTGTTGCCATTTGATGTTGTTTTTAGGTTGTAAAAGAATCATCATCATCTAGCCTAGCCTGATCCCAACTAAAAAAAAAAAAGAAAACAAATCTATATATACAAATAAATAAAACTAAAGTGTCTCTTTGTAATGTCAAAATAATAGTTTTTTTTTTTTAAATGCATATAAAAGTTTAAACGGTACTTATAACAAAAAAAACAATTGTTGAAATGTTTGTCTGTCTGTCTGTCCCCGCTAAGTTCTGAAACAGCTGGACTGATTTTGACGGAACTTTGACTGGCAGATAGCCGATGTTAGGCTGCCTGTCCATTGAAGCAGAGCAAGGCTGCGGAGCGAAGAAACGGAGAAATATTAACCAATAGGATTAAGAGGTGTGGAGATTTTATGATTTTATGCAATCCTATTGGTTAATATTTCTCCGTTCAATGGGCAGGCAGCCTTAGGCTAGGCTAAGCTACCTTTGTCCCGGTAGCATGTTCCAGTGAGGTAATTTCCAACATCAGCACGGGCGAAGCCGCGTGCAGCAGCTAGTTATCCTACTAATATTATAAACGTGAAAGTTTGTATTGATGGATGGATGTTCTCTCTGCTCTCGCAAAAAGTACTAAACGGATTTGGATGAAATTTGGCACACAGATAGTTTATATCCAGGATTAACATACAGAATACTTTTTATCCCGATATACCTACAGGATCGAAACTTATGCGGGTGAAACCGCGGGGCGCAGCTAGTTATTAATAATACTAAATAACTTCTTAAACCAAGTGATATTAGACTTTGATCCTAATTTATTTTAGTTAAAGATTTAATAAAAAAAAACGTTCTTCATTCTTCCGCCGCCGCGCGGGCGCTTTTCATTTCTTTTATTATTTATATCAAACAAAATGGAAAGCCGGCGGTGCCTATTGACTTTCATCAGAGCATGATTGATTGATTCTGAAAGAGACATTTATTAAAATTTTGGGAATCTTAAAATTACAATTTTTACTAAACGATATTTTTTGTTTTTTTTTTTTGCAGAATTTCATCATCGGGACTCTGATAAAGGTTATCTGGCGATGGAAAAATCAACCCTTAAAGATAATTACTAAGTACAATCATGATTACAATATTACTTTTAAAATGTTGAAAGTACTAAAGGAGACTTGTTGATTAAAAAAAGAGGTATGACATTCATTGTAAAGAGCTGATTTTTCTAACGCCAGATAATTTTATCCGAGTAATAATTTTGAATTTTGGACAGTTCTTCCATATAAAAACTGTCAGACGTCAATCTTATTCCACGAATAAAAATCATCATTCTGTCGATTGAAAAATCAGCCTTTAAATAAATAAAATAAAATAATCTTTAATTCGGATAAGCAGCATCCATAAACAAAAAAGATAACTTATACCTATGTTAGTAAACTTATTATCTATTTGGAAATAAGGCTGTTGTTCGAAATACACCTTCGAACAACATCACCTAGTAACGGAGACTCGCACCTCTTTGCTATGGTCTTCAGGATGGAGTTGGAGCCTCCCCGCACTCTGCAGAGCAAAGAGGCAGATTTCTGTCTGACGATGGCGTGGAAGCCATCGACGTGTGCTTGTGCAAACATACCTGATGCACTGCAGAAACGGGGCAGCCCCATCAACATCCTGAACCCGTTATTATATTGGACCCGTTTATATTGGACCCCTTTAAGCAAATATATTTACTTAACAAATTGGCGACAAAAGGCTGGACATAGTAATAATGATGACACATTTTTATAGTTACAGTAATTGAGAAATTTTGTGTAAGGAAACAAAATTATCATCCTGCCAATAACAAAAACTTATAAAATAAATATATAAGTTTTTGTTGTGTTATCTTTGCACCTACAAGCATTCATGTCTCATGAACAGTGATAGGAATAGGTAGTGCTTATTTGCCTAAACTTCGAAGAACAGAGACAAGAAACGGAGACTTCCTTAGGGCTAAATTTTATCCGGGACATCTGCCCCGAAATTCGGGACAACACTTTTAAATACATTAAAAAGATAATGTTATTTGGAATAAGTAATTCGTCTATATTTACCTAAAGTTTGCGACTAGACATAACATTTATAATTTATAACTCCATAATAATAACTTATCCTCTATGGGCTCTAAAGGAAAAATAAAACACAAAGAATATTGTTGTAACAAATATATGTATATTTATATTATTTTTGAAATATGAAATGTACAGACGGAAAAAACTTAAGTTACAAATTTATGTTTATCTATCTATGTCATATTTATTTTACTGACGTTGAGGGATGCAATTTTAACTCAAATCAAAGTACAAATTAACCTTTGAAGTATAACATTTAGGACAATCAGTTTTAAAAGTGAACTACTAACTGAAAAAATTTAGTCCTAAGGAAGTCTCCGTTTCTTGTCTCTGTTCTTCGAAGTTTAGGCAAATAGGCACTACCTATTCCTATCACTGCTCATGAAGAGTTCGAATCCTAAGTTCAATAGATAGGTAAGTTAGTTAACACATTTTTTGTTTTGCTTTTATTCAAAAAAACCGGGTTCTATTTGCGTTAGGTCTGCATAAAATGACATCATATATGAGTGAGTTAATGTTGCTTTTTGAGAAAAAGACCTTACATGATGTACATGTCAATTGACATAAAAACAAAACACAACGAGTACGTAAGTATAGGTAAAAACAAGAATTATACTGTCTGTCTGCAGTAGGTCAAGAAACTATAGGTATTTAATAAACATTGATTATGCATTAAAGCGTCAACACTACATACATACGTCAAAGTATTTAAATATTCAGTGGTATTATCAAAACATCTATTTTCTGACGCAAGTAACTTAATATAAAGAAGAAAAAAAACTTGCCAAAAATTACTGGAACTTCCTTCTTCATTAATTACTGTCCCAATTATTTCCCTCTCGAGATTAGAATTTCAAAAGACTTTCTGAAGTCTGGTGTAAGATAATATTCTCAAACTTACCTTCAATGTTTTCTTCATCCGTATCAGCCATTGCAATATTCATAACTCAAACAAAACTATTAAAACTGAACTAAAAACATTATATATAACACAACACAGAACTAATTTCACGAATAACTGACAAGAAAAACACTTTTCGAACTCTCGAAGTTCCGTATGAAAATACGGGAAAGCGCGCGACCTCCCCTCACGACGGACCGGTGCGAACTGACGACGGTATGAATGAAATGAAAGAAAACAAACAGTAGTTAGTGCGCGGGAAACCCTGTTCTCCTGTAATTTTGTATTTCGAACGGTTACTGTTTTTTTAATGCTTTGTTAATGTATTAGAGCATTGTAACTGGCCGAATTGGTAATAAAAGAGGTTTTTTATGTTTTTTTTTGTGCTATCTACATTCGTAATACGAGTCGGCACAGAAAGATTCATATTATGGTTGTAGTGTAAAAAATATTGACTACAAGTTTACACATTTTCACATTAATTTTCACGTTTTTTGTAGGCTGATTATGGAGGTGCGAAAAATTTATATATTTGGGTTATAAATTAAGAAATAAGGAAAACGTATTGTATGATGGATGACCTAGACAATAAATAAAATAGTAGGTTGCAAAATTCTGGTATGCCGTGAAAAGTCACGTAAAAGAACAAAAAATATTTTATGTTCAACCAAAAACCTCAAGGAAAACTGCAGCTGCCCAGTAAACACTGTGTAAATAACCTTCTTCTATATACATAAAAATTAAATGCTGTTCGTTGGTAAGCACATCAGTTCAGAACGGCTGCACCGATTTGGCTAGTTTTTTATTTAAATTGTTCGTATTAGGGCTGATAATTCAATAGTCCGATAACGTTTATTTGAAGAAAGAAGAATAAATGTGACAGTTTCACATATTTTCTATACAAAAGCTTAAGTCAAACGCAATATTGATTCCCCAGATAAAAGTTATTAGAAAAATCAGCCCTAAGAGCCGGTTTTTTGATCCGTAGTTAAACTCAATCAATTCTTAAAAATAGTAACTAATGGGTAAATTTTTGCAAAAAGTGTTTTTGATCAATTGTTAGTTTATGTAATGTGGTCGCTAATGGTTTTTTTTTTACTAATAGTTAATTATTTGACCATTAGCAATGATATTATTTCATTGGTTAAAATAGATCAAAAACACATTTTGCAACAACCATTAGTTACTATTTTTAACAATTGGTTGAGATTAACTATGGATCAAAAAGCCGACTTTTTGATCCATAGTTAATCTCAAGGTCCCTTGGTCTGAATAAGTTTTTTACGGTAAAACAATTGGAAAAGTTTCCCGGGAAATTTTCAAACTCGGAGAAAACTGAACGCTCTTTTTCCTATGGAATTTTTGTGTGAATATTTGTTATTTGTACATAACAACTTCAAACAAAACCAGTTCTGTCGGGCAGCTAGTTCTGAGGTAATTTTCCAAGAGCATTATTTTTATGAACCTTCACACAACACGACATTTAACCGCCTCGCACCAATTTGCGACTATTTTTAACGAAAAAGGCGTGGGTACGATTATCGCCGACGCGTTTTTATTTCAGTACCTAACAGAGCTTAGACGTGATTTTTTTAAGAATTGGTCAAATATAATAGATTTATACCGTTATCAATTTTACTACATGAAATAGGTATATTTAATGATATTAATCCATGATAATTATTATAACAGAATATACAGGGTGGCAGGGACATCGACGGGCAAACTGTAACCATGGATTCACCACATGAGTTTAGAGACCCCATAGCGTCGAAATTTGACGTTCTGACCGCGTAGGTATTGCACTTTTCTATGAAACAGAAGATTTTTTTTTTTTGATAACCGACGATAATTTCGAAGGTCTAAACTCATGTGCTGAATCCATGGTTACAGTTTGCGCATCGATGTCCCTGCCACCCTGTCTATTGTCTATATTATACAAGGTCAAATTAAATTACATAGCGAAACCGCAGATGTGGGCATTGATATATATCACTTTTATGAGTTTAAACGTATATTTCAACTAAAGGGGTCATTGATCCCTTTTTATCTTGTCCCCTATTGAATCTTCAGTCACGTAGTAGTTTCAAATTTAAATTCAAATTCATTTATTAAACTTAAACATAGTTCTCAAACATACAACAGTAGCACCAGCATCGACTCTGTACTTATTTTTTCTGTTCTGTTTTTCATTGTCTGTTTATATATGTGTGTACATAAATGGTAGAATAAATAAATAAATACAAGTATAAGCATGCAAGTTTAACAAACAGAAAACTTAAGTCTATTTTTAACAGCGGGTCCAAACTAAGAACAGCCTGTATCTTGTTAACCCAAAAAAGTTAATAATTGAATGAGTTCTGCTAGCGCTAGATTGTTATTGATAATTTCATAATATAATTTCGTAATGTAACTATAGTTGACGACACGGTTAGCGCAATGGCTGAGCGGTCGACTGCTGCGCTGCGTGTCGCGGGTTCGATTCCCACACAGAACAAATATTCGTATTGCCTACAGGTAGTTGTTCCGGGTCTGGCTGTTTGTGTATGTGAGTTTAAATAATTGTAAACGCACCCACGATACAGGAGTAATTCCTAGTTCGGGGAAACGTTTTATTAAAAAATATATATATATATATATTTATAAACAGTAATCATTTACAATTCCAACGCTACGTGTACATCACTAGGTAGACCGACGACCTAGTGAAGGCCGAAGGAACCCGTTGGATGCGAGAAGCACAGAACCGGTCAAAGTGGAGGTGCTTGAGGGAGGCCTATGTCCAGCAGTGGATGTCTTACGGCGGAAATGATGATGATGATGAATTTACAATTTAATTTTATAATTCAGTAAAAAGAAGCTAATTAGATAGAATAAACATACAAAAACAGTTGAGGTCAGTAAATGTGGAGTGTAATCTGTGTGTACACACGGCTACACATCAAGCTATGCATTTCCAGTTTTAGCTGACCTCGCTTTGTATAGGTTTTTCGTACAATCATAAGTCAGCTTATACTGGTTATACTGGTCTGTATAGCTTGATGGGTAGCCGTGCGTACATAGTTGTGTATGTTATCAGAGAGTATGGGGTAACTTAAGGCGATACCAAAAAAAATTGGGGCTTTTTTCGTCACCATTTATTTTACTATTAATACATGTATGGATTTAATTCAATACTCTGACTGAAGGAAAACGCAATTGGGTTAAATTTCCTCGATAGAATTTAATTCCAATATATCTAATTTTTATACTTTTTTCTGTAATTCTAGAATCCTAAGTAATTTCATTGCAAAATTGCATTCAAAATGTGCGTAATATTTAATTGAAAACTGGCTGCAAATTTCTTTTGATGCACAGCTTAATTTATTTGTAGACAACTTTAATTTGGTTTGTTGCGCTCTCTTTTTTCGCATGTGGAAGTAATTGACTATGTCACTTTCTTATGTCCGCCCCTCGAGCTATGATTTATTTCTTAAGTATCACCTTAAAACAGCAAAGTAAACTTTCAGCAGTGCGAATCTGTAACCATCTAACCGTGAAAAGTCAGGTGAAGTGAGCGTGGAGTGAGCTGTCATTCCAACTAATGCTAGGGATTGACACTATGGACAGCTCACTCTAAGCTCACTTCACATAACTTTTCACGGTGAGATTTTTACAGAATCGATCGGCTGTTTCGTCATAAGTCCGGCCCAGCAACCATTCTTTGAGTTTAGTTTTACTTCAACTACGAAAATCGCCCTTATTATTGCTATGAAATAAAGACGCTGTCATTGTCAAATTTGGTATTTAATCGGTTTGTAATTCGGTCAAATTGGATATGCGGTTGACTCGTACCTACTTGTTTATGAATTAATTATTCCGTGAATCATATTAGGTATAATACTCATGCTTCTTATCAATATATTTATATTGATAAAAAGCATGCGTAAGATGAAGAGTTTGTTTGTACGAGCTAATCTCTGGACTTACCAGTCGGATTTGAAAAAATATGTTTACATTTGATAGCCCAGTTCTTAAGGAAGGCTATAGACTAATTTAACATCACGCTAAGATCCTTAGGAGCCGAGTAAAAGAAAAAAAGTCAAAAAGAACGCTAAGCGAAAACGAAGTAACGGTGCGGACGGACGATGCGACCCCGTCGCATCGCATCGTCCACCGGACGGAAACGAGGGAACAAGAAATTTTACGCGGACGAAGTCGCAGGCAGAAACTATCCTACTTCCTACTAATATTATAAACGTGAAAGTTTCTATGGATGGATGTTTGTTACTCTTTCACGCAAAAACTACCGAACGGATTTGAATGAAATTTGGCACACAGATGGTTTATAACCAGGTTTAATATATAAGATACTTTTTATCCTGATATTCCCACAGGATCGAAACTTATGCTGGTGAAACCGCGGGGCGCAGCTAGTTTTCAATTAATAAAAAAAAAGTTTATTTCATATCATTTTGGCTTACATCGCATTTCAATTATTCAGAGTGATTTCAAACATCTATGCAACAAGGTGTACAGTCAACAGTAAAAGTAGATGATCAAAATCAGAAATTCAATCCTACTAATGAACGAAGTTCGCGTCAGAACTGTGTGGCGTCGAAGTGATTCAAAAGTATGTGATTGTAAATTATACCAAACATTTACTACTAGTACGCCACACAGTTCTGACGCGAACTCCGTTCATTAGTGTTTGATCATCTACTTTTGCTGTTGACTGTACGCAAGTGCAAAAAAAAATATTTCTTTCTTCTTCTTTCTTTCTTTCTTTTTATAAAAACGTTGCCCCTCACTAGGAATTTCTCCTGTATCGTGGGTGCGTTTACTCGTACAAACATTACACGTGCATTTACATTTATGTCACGTGATCAACTTTCAATGTTAATATATGTCGAAAACGTGACACTACGGGATTTGGTCTTTTAATGTTTTCTGTTTGCATTGATGGAGGAGCCAGGCGTGGCCGCCATTTTGAAAAAAAAAAACAAAATGGCGGACAATTGATATGCCAGGCTCCATAAATAAAAATCCCCTTTAGTCCGATTCGTAGATGTAGAAGACAGGTTTAACAACAACTACTTCTTATAAGAAGGAATATGTACCAAGAACTACACTAACATCGTAATTAATTGGAACGGAATACGTTTTAATACCTAAAACTGTCATTGCCACTATGCTCTACAAAATACTAAATAAAATGAAAACATTTTAGCGTCGCTACGAGGCGGAACAAAATATCAAAGGACGTCCACATGCCGTGAACAGTAACGTATATAAAAAGTTAGCCATGAGTATGGCTAGTGACAGCCCTGACTTGTTTACAAACTGTATTGGTGAGTGTACTTTTCATAGGTACTAAGTACTACCTAACATTTCATTGCACAATGTTTTTTTTTTAATTCTTTATTTATAAGGGGTCTTTATCCTCACGGATACGTCAAACCTATAAACCTATAACCTATAAACCTAACCTAACCTAACTAAAACTATTTCTGTACTTATTTACATCACTATATCCTATGAACCAGGAAAGGGAATTATTGCCTAGACTTCTGCATTAATCCACAAATTATACGTTTAGTCCTCTCTGATTTAGGGTATGCTAAAATATTTTGAATAAGTCCAACATCCCACATGTTTAGTTTAAATTCCCTAGCCAATGATTCCCTTTCAACTTTGTTCTTAACACATTCCATCAGCAACAATGTTAAATCACCAGTTGATTTAACATTGTGCAACGTCTCAAGGAATTTTACGTTGCCCCGCACTAGAAATTTCTCCTGTATCGTGGGTGCGTTTACAAACATGTAATGAAATGATACCTCCTTACATACCTATCATGTCATTGAGTTGAATTTAGAAATGAATGACTGACTGACAGGAAGAGAGATGTCAGTGTGTTGTCATGTTGTGCAAACTATTATGTTAGGAAAAATACCTGAAGATTAAAAGGAGACGATATTCGTGAAATTATAAGCTTTGAATGTTGTTTTATAAGATATCCGTAAATAAACTCAATTGCGTTTCTGTAAATAAAGTTTTTTATTGTATTACAAATGGTTGTTTCATAAAGTAAGTAGGTACCTATAATCCTACATATTCACAAAATATTACTTTACCTGTAAATAAAGAAACAACACACACAACATCTCTCTTCCTGTCAGTCAGTCATTCATTTCTAAATTCAACTCAATGACATGATAGGTATGTAAGGAGGTATCATTTCATTACAAACATTTAAACTCACAATACTCACATACACATTACACAAACAGCCAGACCCGGAACAACTACTTGTAGGTCATACAAATATTTGTTCCGTGCGGGAATCGAACCCGGGACACGCAGCAAACTAACGAGTCATTGACAATTTTGTACGAAAGACTGAGAAAAGTCTTTTAAGTACAGTATTTTTATCTCACGAAGTGACGCGCGCTTCATTTGTGGTAACTAAGCGCACAATCGGGTTCGTGGATGGGTGACCATATTTACATATCAAAACCCCTCCGTGGGTCGGAAAACACGTTAAGTCGTTGGTCCCGGCTGTCATTCGGGATCTTTGACAGTAGTCACGATTTCATTAAGAAAAGGACAGATCTAAGATAAATATTAGTTTAGTCCTGTCAAATTAGTTAGCGCCTGACGTAAATTGACTTATTTTTAGTAGTCATGTTTTTAATCACGTCTAACCTGTCTATGGAGTATCTTAATTTGACAGGACTAAACTAATATTTATCTTCTGTCCTTTTCATAATGAAATAGAAATAAAAAGGTGCACTGAACTTAAATTTAGTGTAGATTGTGAACAAAGGAATCGGCGCCATTGTTTGTTCTACACCAATTCAACGCACTAAAAAAACTCATTACAGTGCAGCCAAAAGCCCAGTATTAAAACACAATACAAAGTCACGGGTAACATGGCTACCAGTATCGTGAAACTCACAAAAATCTTTAAAAAAAAGTTTCAGGCACATAAGGCTTTTGATCTCGAGGAGCTGGTACAGCAGTGGTAATGAAACCCATAAATACAGATCAATGTCGTCTATTAGTCATGCAATTGCGGTAACTGCTCAGTATCGTGATTCATCTACTAATTAGTGCACTTACACACGATCAGCCGACCTTTCGTAATCGAGATACTTACGATTCACGAAATGTTCCGACGAAAAACCAGGAAAATCTATTCGTAGCCCACACTGGAAATACGCATGTTGCTTTCATAAATCATGATAATTATTCACATTCTTCGTGCCTAAAATATCATCCGTTTATTATTGCTGTGCTACTGTTTCACAAATGAAGAATTAGGGTTTTCTATGCGAATTGTGTGATATACAATTCTGTTACAAATACTTACCAAGGTATTTTCTGTTTTTGTTCTGATTACTTAATGTTGTGACTACTTCCTTGTCTTCAAAATAACTTTTTTTTTTAGTTCATAAATATATAGAATAGCGTCGCCGCGCAATCTGTTACCATGGATTCAGTATATCGAGTCGGTTATTTAAAAAAAATCGTTTTCATACATTTTGACCGCGTTTTTTGGTATCCGTCGATTTCTACGCTACGGTTCAGAATCATGTGCTGAATTCATAGTTACAGTTTGCGCATCGGTGTATTCCACCCTGTATAGTTTTTTTTTATTCATTAATTTTGTTGCCATCAGTAAAATAATCGCTTGTTTTCAAGAGTTCTAAATCACCCAGCCACTCCTGTTCAGAGTACATAATTATTTGCTTGTAATCAGGACGATTAGTCGATCAATAATCCGTTTTGATAATGGAATCGAATATAACCAAGGAAGATATATACATAAATCACAGAGCACAGACACCTCGGAGACCGCTGCTTGTGTCAGTATTGTCAACACTTTCCATACAAGCCAAGAGTGTCACCGTTCACTCGCAGTATGTCACAAATGACAAATAGAAACTGACGGCTCAGTCTTACTCAAACTCAAAGCATTTATTACAACGAAACCATTTACAGCAACTTTTGAACAGGCAAAGAGTCGTTCAGTTAGTCTGAAAATTGAAGCTATGTGCCCATTATTGCCCATTCCAAAACGTAGATCTCTATGGAGAAGACCGGTCAAGAAACGCCAAGGAGACTCTTTTAACTCACGATATTACAAAATCCTGGGCATATTATTCTTGTTGCTTCTATAATTATGTGAGAACAATGTAAAAAAAAAATGAAGAAACATTTCAAAATATACGATTAAAAATAAGCGCTTGCAGTTAAGAGACTTTGGAGGCGGTCCGTGACAAAAGCTACGCTCTCAACGCAATTTCGGGGCCATGAATTTTATAAGTACTGCCATCTCTGGAAGCTGCTGGAGATTCCGTTCTCTATGATATAAGCAAGGATATACAGTGCAAAGCTAATGTTGACTAGATCTTTCACTAGACGATCTATTTCTGTACCTAAACACACGACAGACGATACCCATCTGTCTCCAAGCTATCAAAATCGATCAAGTCGCACCCGTTATAATAATAGCCATAGGCGAGCCGGTATGTAATAATAATAAATTAATAATATGATAAACAGATCGATCAATAACCTTGCGGAATTTTCCGGATTCCTACTAATACGCCACACTACTGGAGTTAGGAAGTTTTGGGTACCATGATATCGAATTATGTTATGTTGAGTGATAAACAGCACACAGCACATCAAGCTACCCGAAACTGTAAAATTTTCCCAGTCAACTTTGAACCTTATGCTACAGCGATAAAGTTGAAAATCTATTAGAAAAATTTAACAGATTTTAGTAGCTTGATGTGCTGGCGTCTGTACAAGGTGGCAGAGACATCGATGTGAAAATCGCGACGAAATTTTTAGTCAGATATAAAAAAAAAAAATGCTTTTTATAGAAAAGTGCAATACCTACGCGGTCAAAATGTATGGACAGCAATTTGTTTTTTTATAAACCACGAAAAATTTGAACGCAGGAATTAGCTCACCGTCTGGTAAGGACCAGGCCCGAGTCGACGGCGTGTTGTGTTTCACGCGCTTTAAAGAGATGTCAGCACTAACTGATGGCGTCCGCTAGGGCCAATGCCTGCCAGGATCGCGGATTATTCGAAACAGTTACCGTGGCCTCTGGCACAGGCAACTGAAGAAACACGGGTAGGGTTTAGTCAGTAAACGTCAGACACGCCCCTCCCGCTCCGCCCAGAGCAGGAGAAGCTATATGATGATATCCCACCCAAAAAAAAGGGGGGATCCAGAATCATCTACTGAATCCATGGTAACAGGTTGCACGTCGATGTCCCTGTTTCCCTGTAAAGGCATAAATTCTACATACCCTCGTGGCTAAATAATAACAGCCACAAGGTTCGATCGCAGATAGGCAGTCGCTCCATGTGAAATACTGGTACTCAGCTACATCCGAATATAATGGAAGCTGACCCCAACATATTTGGGAAGAGGTTGATGATTGGACTTAATTTGAACGCAACTTCTTTTCGGTTGAAAGCAGAACTATGTGGGGGAAAAACATACGGATACGGACATACGGGGATTAACACATTGGCGAAAAGATTACTGCTATTTCTCTTTAGACCCGTTCTCGTCAAGCGATAAGATTTTTTGTAAAACCACAGTTGTATGTAGATAAGAAAAAGCTCTTCAACATACTTTTTAACTTTGGTTTGCGTTCGGAGTCTCAGAATACTAATTTCGTAAGTGTAACGTGCACTTTCTTTAACTTTTAAATGTATTTCATTCACCTTGTGTTTCTCAACACTATGAGTACCAATTAATATAATTACTACAGGGTTATCCATTTTGGTCTAATTTAATCAATATTTATTTACATTATATAAGCTAACATTTAAAATAATGATATGTTAAAAATAACATCGGAGCTAACACCCACGTGCTGTCTGCGAAAAATACCCCTTCGACCTGGATCCGCCATATTGGTTTTAATGTTTAATTTTCCTGGCATTTTCAACCCTTGTTATTGCTGCTAGACCACTTTGCTGATTATCCATTAGAATTTCATAAAGGTTCAAAAATAAACAAAATTTTTGTGATGTCTAACAGACACCAGAAGGCCAATTCTCGTAATTTAAAACGTTCAAAATCTAGTCGCTGTCTCATCTCAGCGACAAGCAAATGTCAAAATCTTGTCAAAACGTAGGGAAATTTGAGGCTTTTTTGACAGATTGAGACTGAGATCAGACTGTGAACGTTCTTAAAATTACGAGAATTGCCCCTCTGCTCTCAAAACGGTGAAAGAAAACATCGTGACGAAACCGGCATATTCTAGAACCAAAAACATGAAGACATGTCAAAATTAAAATACTTTATGTAAAAACCAACATGGGTACTTATGAAACGTCAGAAGCTAGGTGCACGGTTCCAATTGGTCTTTTTCGTTTTTTTTCCCTTTTAAAAATAATTGGCGTTTTACAATGTTTTCAAATTACAGTAGGTATAGGAGGACAGCGTAGGCCTGTCAGCAAGTACCAGGTACTTGATAAAATAAAAAATGGTCTACAGATCTAAAGTCTACAAGACCTACTACCTAAAACCAAGTGATATGACTGCCATTACAACCATAAATGTGACATTTACCAACCCGCACTGGGCCCGCGTGGTAGATTACAGCCCACTCCCTCTCGAAGAGAGGAAGCCTGTGTCCCAGTAGTGGGGACATTGTAAGCTGATTATGAAACAAACAGGCCGGGCTCTGATGGCCTAAATGGTCACCGCCGCCACCCCAGAAGCATTACAGGTGCATTGTCATTCTTGACACAAAGCTGAAATGTGCCTATAATTACACAAGCTCCCATACCATTTATACCGGAACACAGCGACGCCCATTGACGACAAAAATAGTGTTGCGCACATTAGCTACCACTAGCGCCATCTAGTATCGAGTAGCAGAACTAATAGAGTCACTAGCGCCATCTATTATCGAGTAGGAATTTCGATGCTAGAACTTTCTAGAACCATCGACATCTGGTCAGTCGGGGCCGGTATGTACTCGAACATTCTAGATGTTTCTACAATAGAAGGTTCTAGAACTATCATTTATCTGCGGCACTATTGTATAAGGCCGCGATCAGCCACGACCGACTGAGACTTGGATCTGCGATAGAAGCAAATACATCGAAAGCGATCTTCAAGTCCGACTTAAGAGCAATTGTGTTTTTAATTAGTGTGTTTGAGCTGTTATTAGTGTTGTTTAATTAAAGTGTAATTTTTGGTAATTATATCGGCAGTTTTTATTGTCATGAACCCGAAGCTCGTAACAATAGATACCTAGTACTTTCCCGGCATGCTTTGTGAGCACTGGTGGCTCAGTGGTCACGGCCGCGATTTACCAGTTGTAGGTCGTAGTTTCGAACCCAGTTAGTCACATTACTTTGTGTAAAATATTTCATCACCACTGCTCTCAAAACATCGTGAGGAAACTGGCATGTCTAAGAGCCAAAAAATCGAAGACAAGTAACTCTACCAACCTGCACTGGGCCCGCGTGGTGGATTACGGCCCACTCCTTCTCACAGAGAGGAGGCCTGTGTTCCAGCAGTGGGAACATCTGTCCGTCCGTCCATTTCGACAGTCCCATTTTATGTCAAGGAAAATCACTGTCCATTCTAAGGTTGCCTGGAAGAGATTGCAGTAATGCGATAAGGCCGCCCATTGTATATTTTGTAGTGTGCTATGTATTTTTTATGCTATGTATTTTTGTGGTGTACATATAATAAAGTACCTATATATAAATAAATAAATAATAAATAACATTATAGGCTGAGTATGCATTTATGCTACTTAAGCTCTGTAGGTACAGTCACCAAAAGAGATAAGTAACCAGGGCGTCGGATATAGTTGAAGTTTAGTAAGAAACCTATGGATGTTTTTGAATGAAATTTAATTTGATAAATAAACTGTTTGTTTTCTATTATTTAAATTAAATTTCCTTCGAAAACATCCATCGGTTTCTTACTAAACTTCAACTATATCCGACGACCCTGGTTACTTATCTCCTTTGGCGACTGTACTACTTCTAAAATCATCTAGTCTGAAAATTAAGCACGTCAAAAAAATGTCGACTCAACAAAAACTTTGTTCTTATAAACGAACTCGGACTTCACAATTGATTGATTGATCTAAATTGGTTGATCGACAGTTCACGAAGATGATTAGACATCAATCGTGGAAAAGACGCGGCAACCTTTGTCATATCTTGTTCTGGAAATAAATTTATTGCCGACGAGAAGTTGTTTCCAACAAATTAAAATTCAAGGTAGCTTTTGGTACATTTTTTTGAAGGGAGTATAATAATACTTTGTAATGAAAATAATATATTTGTTTTTTGACAGGATCAGCAGCAGGAGCAGTGGACGTCTTTCCAAAGATGTCCACTGCTGGACATAGGCCTCCCCCAAGCACCTCCACTTCGACTGGTTCAGTTCTCCTCGCATCCAACGGGTTCCTGCGGCCTTCACAAGGTTGTCGGTCCACCTTGTCATTGCCTCTAAAAAGCCAAAATTGTCATCATCATCATCAGCTGCCTAGCCTTTTCCCAACTATGTTGGGGTCGGCTTCCAGTCTAACCGGATGCAGCTGAATACCAGCTAAAGAAAAAAAAGCCAAAACTGTCACTTGTGATAATATTACGAATCATGACACTTCAATAATGCTAGGGAGAGTGGCATTTTATTCACTACTAACTTCTATCCGCGACTTTGTTCGCATGAAATTTCTTGTTCCCCGATCCTCCGCGTCGCATCGCATCGCCCGTCCGCGCTATTACTTCGTATACGCTTGGCGTTCTTACTGACTTTTTTTCTTATTGCTCGGCTCCTTAGCGACCTAGCGTGATGTTAAAAACCCTGTAACTTTCCTCAAGAATTGGGCTATCAAATGCAAAAATCCGACTGGAATTCCAGAGATTAGTGCGTTCAAACAAACAAACAAACTCTTCAGCTTGTTATTAGTATAGAAAGAGATTAAAATAATATGTACGTAAATAACAACCCCCTCACCGAGAAGAGGCCTGTGTCCCAACAGTGGGAACATTATAGGCTGATTATGTATGTTATGTAAATAACAACTTATACCTAATGAATGAATAAAAATAACAAAATTGTATCCTAAGTTAACTTCAAATTAAAAGATGGCTTCGAAAAATTCATCCGCATCGCTGGCAATTCGTAATGTACAGACGCCAGCAGGTCAAGCTACCCGAAACTGTCAAATTTTCCCAATCAACTTTGAACCTTAACGCTATGACGATAAAGTTGAAAATCTCTCTTCTTAACTCTCTTTCTTTCTTCTTATCTCTGAAGCATTAAGGTTCAAAGTTGATTGGGAAAATTTGACAGTTTCGGGTAGCTTAACCTGCTGGCGTCTGTACCTAAGAGACTGGCGGCATTGCCACGTTGTATGGCAATGTGTGGAGGGTTTAAACTCACGACGAGTGGCTCATCAGTCTAGATCTATACCGTTGAGCTATCGATAGCCAGCCTAAACATGTTTCAACTCCATCTGAAAAAGCTCATACGAAATGTATTCCTATGCTCACAACAAGTAAACTAAATATAACTACTTACTACAAATTAGAGTGTGCAGTATCCATCAAGATTGTTACAGCAATTTATCTAAATCTTTGCTCTCAACTCAATTAGTTGTTCGCTCACTCGGTTAGGTAACGAAGCGCAATAAATATTGTGTTGTACTGGAGTGAGCAAGATATATGTGGATCTTTTGTCTGAAATAGGTTTAACTTTTTTTTTGGGAATGGCATCTGATGAAAAAGGAAAAAATAAAGAAAAAGTATTTATTGGGACTCGTACAGGAAGACCATAAACTAAACTAAACACAGTCAAAAATAAAATGCCAAATTATTTTTATTTTTTTTTGCTAACCGGCGAAAAATTTCGACGCTATGGGGTCTAAGCTCATGTACTGAATCCATGGTTACAGTTTGCGCGTCAATGTCCCTGTCACCCCATAAAAGTGTCGCAGCGCTGGTATTCTTGCAGTTCAACCTATGAGGTTGCCGTCTGCTTAACCGGGCTTGCCTGTGGATGGCTCAATAAATTAAGGACTCCAGCCAGGGCTTAAAATACTTAAAAAACTAAGCGACTACACGTTAAGGGCACACCCTGTGGGGTACGGACCTCCGCTTAGGGCGTGGGCAGTAAGGGACAGGCTGGATAGAAATTATTTAACTTTTATACTCTGCAGAAACTAATATATATAGTAAGCTAAGTTAGGGCTGACGAACATTTGGGCGGGCCGCACCTTAACGTAAATATGCTCCAGCATCACTTTCATATATTTTGAATTGAATGATCATTGACTGTTGACAATTGTTGGAGCCGATTGGTCGCTAACGGAACGGTCTAGTTTCATACTTTTTAACACAAAGAATATTTTTTTGCCTGACACGTTCCTAGCACACTATGTTATGCGTAATCGACAGACTCTTATAAATATGCCAAAGGGGTAATTCTCGTAATTTAAAGAACGTTCACAGTTTGAGTTCTGTCTCAATCTGTCAAAAATACCTCCAATTTCCCTAAATTTTTGACAAGTTGTCAACATTAATTGTAGCTGAGCTGAGATTGCGACTAGATTTTGAACGTTATAAATTACGAGAATTGGTCTTCAGTTCATTCTTAGTGGATGATATTAGTTTGAAGGCGCAGCGTTTGGCGCTATCGAGTTTGTTACGAAGTTACTGGAATCATCGAAGAGGTCGCATATGAGAGACATTGATTGCCGCTGAGATGAGATTGCGACTAGATTTTGAACGTTTTTAATTACGGAAATTGATCTTATGTTTAGTTGGCGTTTTTGTCGCAGTTGGGTTTTAGGTTTAACTTTATTTTTTGTATCGGAATGTAATGCGCTGCGGCCCGATACTTGCCCTTATACTGTAAATTCATAAGGCACTTTTAGTGAAATTTACTTTTATTTTTGCTGTAACCAAAGCACTCCGCGACTTCTCGCCGTGTTTCTGAACGATCATGTTCGAGGCATTTGTCACACTTCATACTTTGTTGAAAAACAAAAGAAAATCAACCTTGAACCCGTTTAACCTATAAGTTTATCTATAAAAGCATTGTTGGGAAATTGTTATAAATAGCTTTCGGAAATAAATAAGCACGGTTTCGGAAACTTTAGTTATACGATTACAGTGAATAATGAGGTTTCAGGATTTTATTTTAAAGTTTTCTGTAACGAGTATTAATAGATACGGATTTTTCAGTTTTACAGCGAATTGCTCTTTTCTGAAAAACGGGGTGAAACTTAATTACTTTATTGAACATAATATGCAATCCTGAAAAATAAACTTGAATAAAACTTAGTTAGAGTTAATCCATATAACTTTTATATCGTAATATTACATAGCCATTGAAGTTTGCAAATTGTGGGTAGGCCACAATTTGCAAACTTCAATGGCTACTCAAACTTTACCAAGAATAGAATATTATTTGTCAAAAATACTTTCTTTTCAACTGCCGAAGGAGGAGAAACTTCATTTCAATCATATTAGGAAAAGTTTTGCGCGCTCACAGAATCTAATTTTGACAGAATTAGACTGGGGTTGAAACGTTATGAAAAACGTAGGAATGTGTAATATTCTTATGTAAGATATTAGGGTCCCCACATATATCTACTGTAAGATATGTTGTTCCCCAAGATTAGCAGTCATAAAGGGATAGTAAGCATTTTTGTTTGCTATATTTCGCCTGTTATCTTTAAAGACCCATTATTATTGGGACCGAACGAAGGTGGACCTATTGCCATCAACCGGGAACAAATTCAAACCCCAGGATACTACTGAGAAATTCCTGATGGTAAAACACAGCAACACTTGCCCAACCCGGGAATTGAACCCAAGACCTCATACTCAGCAGTAGCCAACGAGGCAGTCTACCAGATAATCATTTGCCTAGCCGTTTTCTAACTATGTTGGAGTCAGCTTCCTATCTAACCGGATGCAGATTAATACCAGTATTTTACATGAAGCGACTGCCTATCTGACCTCTACAACCCAGTTACTGGGTAATATGATACCCCTTGGTAAGACTGGTTGTGAGACTTTCTGGCTTCTGACGACTCGTGACGACTGTGAAAGATTCATGGGACCGGGAACAACGGCTTAACATGCTTTCCGAGGCACGGAGAGGCCTCAGTATGTAAAGATGGTCAACCCTCCACGGACAAACTGCTGCAAGCGTAGCTTAACCTGATTGATCGATCAGTGCGACTGATATTTTTTGCCACGAGCCCCCGTCCGAAACAGTCTATCAGATAAATGGAATAGAATTATGAAACATACCTAATGGAGTTATGGCTATGGGCTAGTTTTTACTTTGGTCAGAAGCTAAGTATTGCCATACAACGTGGCAATGCCGCCAGTCTCCGGGTAGATAACTAGCCGACAGCGAAGCGGAGGAATATTTCGACGCTTAGGTTAGGATATTATATTTTAATTTTATTAGTTTGTTATTTTATTCAGTGAGTATTAGAAGTTGAATCCAGTCAGTGTATATATTTTCATCATCATCTGCCTAGCCTTTTCCCAACTATGTTTGGGTCAGGAGGTGTATGTAAAAATCATCCACGGACCAACCGCGGCAAGCGTAGCTTTACCTGATCGATCGACCCGTGCGGCTGTTATTAGTTAGCCACAAGCCCCTCTTGTATATATTTTTATCTTAAGAAATAAATAGAGTTAGCGAGAACTTATCTGGCGGTGAAACAATCAAAAGGAGACTGAATCATTAATTCGGCCGAATTTTGACAGAATCCCCAATCCCCCCCAGAATTACCCAACATCGTAAGGTTCAGATTCCATTTTAGAAACAAACTGTCATAACCCCCGTTATGACAGTTTGTTTACTAGTAATATTTAATAAATAATCAATTGGCAAGCTGTGGCCACAATAAATTATAGTAATGACGTCATATTTACGCACGCTTATAGGTACACAATAGGCACTAAGTAGGTATCTATGTATAATTTAGTGTGAATGGACAGTTTCTACCTAATGAGTAAATTTATAGTTCACAGCTGTTCGTGTGAAGGCTAAGATACAGCATCGAGTTTTGGGGCAATAGCTACAAGTACAGTCACGAGCACCAATATGTCAACACTTGGCAACTTTCAATTGCGATTTTTTCGTGAAATAACGAATGCATCGTTGAAATATGACACATTACCATAAACCTATGGATTCGAAAATGCTATGTTCGTAACAACATAAAATTTCATTCAAAAATAAAGGAGTAAATCGCTTTTGAATAAAGCCGCGTGTATACATACTTTTGCTCGTGACTGTACAACATACAAATGGCTTTCGTGATTCAGAATTCTCCGCGTGAAACAGACGGAATCATGTAAAGACCATTTATTAGAGTAAAAATCTCGACAATCTTTACATTTTAGTGTTGCTAACCAGCTTAGTTAACAATTTGCACAAAATTGAGACTGATGAGCAGAGACAAACTAGAGCTAGCACACGTAGGAAAGATTTGCCCAACACTATTCAACCGAAATAAAAAGTTGCCAAACATAGCCCGAGGTATCAGTCTGTAATTTTATACAACAAGTTGCCTATAGAATTCAAAACCATATACAGTGTTAACTTCTTTAAAAACAAATTGAGGACCTATTTATTAGGGAAAGGCTATTACAGTTTCAATGATTTCCTAGATGACATATTATGACATTGTAAGTTATGATTGATTTTATTACTTTGACATTAAATTTATTATACCCATCCACGAACCAACCGCGGCAAGCGTAGCTTTACCATTTCGCAGGTCGGAACAACATTTTAAATAAGCCATTTATAATTCATAGAGGACATAAATAACAGCAAATGTTTTTATTATATTATTTACTGCTCCCCATAAGGCAGTCCACAATACAATTAGTCAGATTAAATCGCTCAGTAATGTGAGCCCCTGTGCTTAATGATATCATTTCTACACATAATATAACTCTAGGCTAGATATGGATGTCTTTATAGTTTGTTAGGCTCTATAATTGTATCAATTAAATTAACAAATGGTTGATGGACTGGACAGGAAAATAATTATTTGGATTTATTCGGGCAGTAGGCCGGAAGTGGTTTTACTGGACATTAGATCCTACTAATATTATAAACGTGAAAGTTTATATGAATGGATCGATGGATGGATGGATGGATGGATGTTTGGCACTCTTTCATGCCAAAACTACTGAACGGATTTGGATGAAAATTGGCACACAGATAGTTTATAATCAGGATTAGCATATAGGATACGTTTTATCTCGATATTTCCACGGGATTGAAACTTATGCGAGTAAAACCGCGGGGCGCAGCTAGTTATTCTATATTTTTTTCATTAGGAATTTCTCAGTAGCAGCCCGGATTTCTGTTAAATTTGTACTCGGTTGGTGGCAATAGGCTCGCCCCCTGTTACATGGAACTTAAACATAACTGACGAAATGGGGGTGTAATATAATAAGTACACCTCTGCCGAACCCTTCGGAGATTGCAGGCGTGATGTTGCGTTATGTTATCAGATAATGAAAGAAAAGTGAAAGAAAATACATTTATTTGCGGCAAACATGACGCATAAAAAAGAACACAAACACAAAACAGATAACATTTTTCGGGGTAAACATGCCTCACATCCACGCAAAACGGTCATCGCTCAGCATAATGCTAAGACCCTATACGAGACAGAGCCCCAGCGCTGGTTTTCAGCCACAGGTGGCGTTGACGTGGTGACGTCAACCAATGCAGCATACGATTAGACAAAAAAAAATAACAATCAAAATATGAAATAAAATAAACCAGTTTAGCATACGATTGTTAGATTTCTAAGACCAAATTGTCAGGCTGCAAGTCCTCAAGTTTTAATACCTATGCAGGATTTCTTCGTGATGTTTTGACAGATCGCGGGGAATTCCGCATCCTAAATTGCGTTACACATTTGAAGCCAGTCTCAACCACAATGACAATGTAACAGCAGGGGATTGCGTTGATCATGGTGATGAGGAGACAGACTATGCAAGCAAACGGAGCAAAGGATATAGTATACTTGTTACAATTAGGCATAATCAGCCTACAACGATCCCACTGCTGGGACACAGATCTTCTCTCTGAGAGTGAGAGGGACCCACCCTAATTCACCACTATAAGGCACTTGACAGAAGTCGATAACTTGGTTTGATTGCTCCACTTACCAAGCTTTAATATTTATGATGAGCGGAGTAGACAAATGGTCTAATTTTAGTGTAAAAGCCGCTTCTCATAGAAGCGGCTTTTACACTAAAATTAGACCGGAGTGAGTGAAATGAAAACTAGCTCTTTCGCACACACGTCAACACGTTGACGTACTATCCATTGTTTATGGACTGCTCAACAAAATAACACCGACACATATCACGTCGTAATAGACTCTTAGTCATATTTATTAACACAGCTGTCGTACATTCAGAACTTGAACACTCAACTAGACACGATCAAAATACAATAACAACACAACAATACGTTTTGCTGGCGTAAATTAACAATAGGGTATGCCCACACTCATATACGCTTTCATCTCTTTTTGTGAGGCATCCGCGTGACGCCATTTGATTGTACCCTTATTGCACGCAACACTTACAGCGCATGCATCAACATGAACTGAAATGATAGACATGAATATGAAAGCGCGCGAGTTTGGACATTTTATAGATTTACCTAAGAGCATTAGATTTTATAAGCGTAGCTAGAAACAGACGTTCGTTCCCACTAGTACTTTAAAAGGAGCATGTTCGCGGCAATTTACTGCAACGGATTCTGTCTCTTAAAATTTAGGCTAATGCTACTTTTAGACGTATCAGCGCATTAATTGGTAAATGTACATTTTCTGCACTTACTAGTCAGTGACCAGTCTTGGTAATTTGCTAAATACCAACTTGTAAGGTTATCTTATTTTACAATGGCGCCGATTCCCTTGTTCACAAACTATGCTAAATTTAAGTTCAGTGCATCTTTTTCTTTCTATTTCATTAAGAAAAGGACATATTAGTTTAGTCCTATCAAATTAGTCAGCGCCTGACGTAAATTGACGTATTTTTAATAACGTCACGTCACATCATTTTTAGTAACTTGTCTATGGAGTATCTTAATTTATCAGGACTAAACTAATATTTGTCTTCTGTCCTTTTCTTAGGGCTGATTTTCCCAACGCCAGATAATTTTATCGGAGGAATAATTTTGAATTTTCGACAGTTTTTCCATACAAAAACTTTCAGACGCCAATTTTATATTCCACAAATAAAAATTATATGTCGATTGAAAAATCAGCCCTTAATGAAATAGAAAGAAAAAGATGCACTGAACTTCTTTTTAGTTTAGTTTGTGAACAAGGGTATCGGCCCATTATCAGGTGTGGGGGTCTAATATCCAAGATAATATTCAAACAGAAAAGAAGAAGACTGCTTAACTCTTGACCCTTCTCTATGAGGTAAAACTTTTACCCTGGATTTACAAGCTGGTGGAAACACGAATGAATATAGTCTGTATTTAGTAATACCTATTCGTCCATAACATACAGACCGGCCCGATATAGCGCAGACATAACAGGCCCGTTTTGAACAAAGTGTTTTGTTGTGTATTTCTATCTGTGTCGCGTCAGTCCTGAATAGAATCCCGGTTAATTGGAGGTCTCATAAGATGTTATGAATAGAACCTATAAAACTTTCCTCATATCAATAATTGGCTATTTTAATGTAGATAGGTAAGTTATGGGTGAAAGGAACTGTGACACAACGTCATAATCAGCCAGTAGGGTGCATTTCATTTGGCTAGCCTTCTTCACAACTAGGTTGGGGTCGGCTTCCAGTCTAATCGGATGCAGCTGAATACCAGCATTTTTCATGAAGCGATTGCCTATCTGACCTACACAACCCAGTTACTGGATAATACAATACTCTGTGATAAGACTGGTTGTCAGACTTTCGGGTTTCTGACTTCCCGGAACGGCTGTCAAGGATCTATGAATTACAGCCGGGACAACCCGCTTAACGTGCTTTCCGAGGCACGGAGGGGTCTCGGTATGTAAAGATTGTCACTCATCCATAGACCAACCGCGGCAAGCGTAGCCTGATCGATCGACCTGTGCGGCTGTTCCCAGCCGCAGAGGTCGATCATCTTTGTATATTCAAGTATCCTTAAGGAGTTAAGGATACTTGAATATACAAAGATAGAGCGGGCATTGGATAAGAATATTGGTGGCCCGACTTACCTACGCGTGTCGTGGGTTGGAATCCAGGCAGGCAATGTATTCCATCACCACTGCTGTCAAAAAGATGAAGGGAAACATCAAAAATTCTAAGACATGTGACATCCACCTACCCACACTGGGCCCGAACGGTGGACTAATGACCAGTCCCTCTTACAGGAAGGGAACGTTGTAGGCTGATTCATGACTGGGCAATCCCTGAGTAGTCAGCTCAGGTCTCACAGTTACTTAAAGACCGTCAATGTAACCCTCAAATGGTTTCACTATATATCATATTTAAGTATGCATACACACGTCACGTTGCAGAGTATTACTGATTTACATCCGTCACCTCATACATCAGATCCAGTTGAAAACCAGCGTCTAGTTGTCTGGCATTTTTGCTGAACTGGGCCTTTTCGGTGCAGCCGTGAGGCACACTTTCCTGCTATTTTCTTACATCGGACTTTAAACTTTCTATTTGATTTTTATTTGTTGCTACCTGATGTATGTATCTGATGTATAGCACACTATACACCAGATACATACATCAGGTAGCACATTTATTTAGCAGACACATCTGCACTAAAAGACACATCTTTTAGTCTGTGCTAAATAAATGTATTTTCTTTCAAAATAAACTTCAATAATTATAATTTAGCACACATTTACTATCAATCTCTTTCACAAAAAAACTAATTGGTGTATCATATCCATAGAGTAATCATATCCCATCAGTGCTCGTAAATTTTCCGCCGGCCCCTTGCAATACCTACTGAATATTCCGTTATGAGCACATGAGTCTGGCTTCATTATGACTATAGCCATTTTATTAGACAGCTCATAAGGGGTCAAGCCCTATTTACGTTCTAAAAGGGTGCGTGAGTAAGATAGCTAAAATAAACTGGGAAAGGAAAGGAATGACCAAGATTATGTCTGGACTTTAAAAGAGGCTGTGACCTCTGAGTTTGTTTCGACCTTTCTTCTCAGAGTAGTCAGACACGTAACACACTATCAGTATTTTGACGTTCGAGAAGTGCTGATTCTCAGCCTAATTTGAATAAATAACTTTTGATTTTGAGTAGCAATGGGTTTCATTTTGACAGCTCAACAACATTCATTGTGTTGGTTACGTTGTTGAGCAGACACATTTGTGGAACATAGTATGAAGCGATGGATAAGCAATATCCTTCAAAATGATTCATTCAGATTGAGATGGATCGTGTCTTACGCAATTTGGGTGCTGATCAAGTTTTTAAGAAAATATGATTGAAGTGTAAAAATGTTTGTACAAACTTTCTTAGAAATAAAATCATTTATCATCGGGTGATTGCGTGACACTAACAATGGCAATGCCATTCATTTTGAACATTCAACAAGATTCATTGCGTTATTTACGGTGGCAAGCAGAAGAATTTTTCTAGCATAAGAAGCAATGAATTACGAATTTACTTAAACATTCTTTGGATAGTGGTTAAAAGTGTGTTAAGCAATTTGATTGCAAAACTGACCACTACGGTATAGTGTAGGTAGATACTGGTTGAGACACGAAGGGTCCTTGATGTGATAAGAGCTCGTCTGGTTTATATAATAATCTAAACTTAATAATAAAGCCGAGGAGTTTGTTTGTTTGAACGCGCTAATCTCAGTAACTACCGGATTATAAACAATCTTTTGGCATTTGATAGCCCAATTCTTGAGGAAGATTATATTAGGCTATTTAACATCACGCTATGGCCCTGAGGAGCCGAGCAAAAATAAAAGAGGTGAGAAAGGACGCTTAGCGAAAACGAAGTTATAGCGCGGGTATGTGATGCAATGCGATGCGATGGGGTGGGATCAAGAAATTTCACGCGGACGAAGTCGCAGGCATAAGCTAGTGTTATTTTAAGACTTATAAAGAGCACAAATTTGGATGTATGGTCACCAAAGGAGATCAGTAACCAGGACCGTCGGATATAGTTGAAGCTTATACATATCTACACCGTTAAATTTTGATCGTTTTAATCCTTAAAAGGGGTCTTTGTACTCATCATTATGAACAACTTTTACTAAGGGATCTACCCTGAAATCGTGAAAAAAAAAATCAGTTGATCCATAGATTATGTCGAGAGTTATGCGAACATAAATCTATGGATCAACTGATTTTTTTTTTCACAATTTCAGGGCTGTTATTACTTAGACACAAACCTTTCAGAGAGAAGAGTCAGGTAGTTCTATGAAATAGATATCAATCTGCATATTACAATGAATTATTCTCAGGAGGTTTAATATTATACGATATGCACGCATGAATAAAATACGTGTAATTTCATCGACAAATGCTAAATATTTTAGTATCTTAGTAGTAATACAGATATTTTCATGCAAAGGACTTGTTTAGTAGTATGTACAGTCACGACCAAAATTATGTATACACTCGGCTTTATTCAAAAGCGATTTACTCCTTTATTTTTTTATGAAATTTTATGTTGTTACGAACATAGCATTTACGAACCCATAGGTTTATATAATGTGTCGAATTCAACGTTGCATTCGTTATTTCTCGAAAAAATCGCAACTGAAAGTGGCCAAGTGTTGACATATTGGTGCTCGTGACTGTACATGGTAGTTTTTCGTTGGATAATAAAATATATTATATTCAATAATATTCAAGACTTTATGAGTACTCATACATCATCATACACTCACACACTCACTCTCTTGTAGTAATATTTCATTTCTCTATATGAAAAAAAGATTTGTGCAAACATATTTTTTTCATGAACGTTACTATAAATAATAACGTTCTATGCATAATGATTATGCGTGTATGAGAAACAGGGTGTTAAGTTCACTGATACTCCATAGAAATGGAAAGAGCCTCCGACCAGACGGGTGTTGTGTCTGGCGAGCAACTGCCCGATGATTCATGTGGGGCCGTGGTATATGCAAGTTGCGCGGTAAACTCTGCTTGCAAGATGCAGGATTTTGTGTGACGTCAGTATGACGCGTAGTTCGCTTGTGGTGTTGTAGACCACTACATGTGTAATAGTATTGCTGTTGTCACCTTTTTTAATCGATGCGATTTTAACTTCAGAGGCAAAGTTTCACATTCGTATCTGATCTGAACCCTTTCAAACTGAAACTCAGTAGGTAACCCAACGTTGATTGGCAGCAAAAAGTTATGGTGGGTATACTTCCCAAAAGGTCGATTCTCATAATTAAAAACGTTAAAAATCTAGTAGCAGTCTCAAAAACTTGCTAAAAATGTAGTGAAATTAGAGGTATTTTTGACAGATTGCGACTAAGATCAGACTGAACGTTTTTCAAGTGACGAGAATTGCCCCTCAGGACAATCTGTTACACGAGGAGCTCCACTATTCTTCACATGTCATCGTTACCACAATATTATTGACATATAACAACATAATAGTAGGTATGTATTACGTAACGTATACATATGTTGGTATAGTGTCATTCATAACTACAGTCACGCGCCTTGCTAATTAGAAAATTATTCCGACTAATTAAAACGTAAATACTTGTAATCATCGTCTGTATTATTTTCCATAGATACCGTCGATGGTGTTTCCTTTATTTTGTACCATTTTAAAGGCATACATAATACATTTGCATACATAATATTGTTTTGGCAAAGTGAGAATTCATGCGTATTTCTGGAATGTTCAACACAGGCTTGACAACAAAGTCAAAGTATTTATTCGTGTGCTTTTTGGTGATACAGCAGGTCTTACAGTTATTCTATGGAAACTCAAAAAGCTACCCATTGGGCATACACTCTTTTTAGGTAATTCTCTATAGGTACTGACTATCTCATGCTGGAGTAAATCAATCAATTAGTCAACTCAGCCTGTCAATCGTAGTCCACTGCGGGAAATAGACTATCAACTCTTCCTGCCTCCTTGGGGAATACAGATAACATATATTTATGATCCTTCACATCAATTATGCAATATTCCGCGTAACATCGATGCTCGATATATGGAGATGTGATGTAACTCTAAACAGTCGATATGATTGATGTCGACAGCAGAGCATTTGCAGAGATTTATTCATAGCAGGTAGCGTTTATTTCGTATCGAGAAAATTATGTGTCGATAGCAAATTGTTGTGTGGTCTCATGTCTATTAATAAAACGCATTCAAAGGTATTACAAAACGCAACATCTCTGTGACTATATGTCGAGAATAACTAATTCAAATAGCCTATTTTCAATTCTAAGTTTTGAATTAGGGATATCAGCCGATGTATTCTGTAAACACTTTCATCGTGAAAACTTAGGTGAAACGGACTTTTAATAGTATCAATCTCTAGCACTGGAATGACAGCTTACGTCAGTCATATCATGCTCACTTCACCCTGGGGTTGAAGACTAGCTATCCATTGCTTCAAGGACAAATCGATGCTTCACTTCTTCATACAAACCATAGCCGCTCATTAAGCGGCTACACTATAAAATCTTGCATTTTGTTACCTCATCATCCCCAGCCTATAGTTTGTATATAGAAGAGATATAGTAAAGAAGTTCACTGCTGGACCTGGGCCTCTTCTATAGCACGACCTCCTCGCCTGCTATCATTCAGCTGCTACCAACCACTCTACGTAGATCGTCGCTCCATGTGGCTCATTGGCATTTGCTTTATTTGCCTACACTAGACATACAGGTAATTATGAGTGTGTACATATTTATCCACGCCCCAGCACAGCCTACCGTGCTAGGAAGATGGGATGGCTCAAGGGTATTGACACATGTTGCATTGCGCACCCGAGACCGTCCTAACTTTCAAGGCATTATGGTCATTCCGTCTGCTCCCTTCCCATCGTCGCGTGACAAGCTATTGGGTTCTGCAACAGCTCGCTACTCAGCGTTGAAAAGCGCACGACGGATGATGTCATTCCACCCAGGATTTTTGTAATATCTTGATTTAAAAGAGTGTCCTTAGAGTTTCTTGCCCGATCTTCTCCATAGAGATCTAGGATTTACAATGGCCAACTTTAAAAGCTTCAACTTTCTGAATAATTGACTGTCTCTGACAGAAATAAATGCTTTGACTTTGAGTTACCTACACTAGGCATACATATTTGTCGACTATTTTATTTGAATATCATATTGGATAGTCATTAGAAAGCCGTCGATTACTAGAAAATACCATAATAATAATAATAAATAACCCTACCGCCGTATCTCTACGTTGACGTCGTGGTGGGGCTTGCGCGCTTCGAACTCTCAGCCTGTGCCGGTAGAATTTACCTTGCCGGAACAGATCAAGGGCGAGAAGGCAGACCAAGAGAGATACAGAAACCCACAGGGCAGCATGTGGCAAGCTGTTGGACAGTAGCGACCCAACGGACCCTATCTCCCGGAAGTAGTCTTGCTACTCACTTCTGGCTTGCCTTAATTTGCCGGCTGGAGTGAACACTGCCAAGGAACAGACCTCCCACCTGTTTCTTGCCTTTATTGGCCGGCTTGAGTGGAGATTCGCAAGAGCAAATGTGCTCGGAGGAAGAAAGTATTTCAGTAAGATGCTGGTAGGGATCTTGATCGTACTTCCGGGATTGTCCTGATAGCCGTGGAATACCTCTCCACTCCTCATAAGCACTTCAGGACATGTTGCCCACTTGTCGCTAAGACACTATTTGCTAGCGACCGTTTTCGGGGGCCCATTATTGAGTGTGCAAGTCACACCCTGCCATTTTATCCGTGTATATTATATGTATAACATTGGTCAGGCAGGGGACATAGTTCTTCTATAGTTCAAGGTAACCAAACCATTATAACCACCCAAACCCATAGTCCAACTTTTTATTTTGCCATGCCTTGCAATAGTGCTACACCGACCGGGGGTTATTCTTGGGTGCACTTGCATAGTGCATACAGGTATTATCGTCGGTTGGTGCCGTATTTCATTAAAATTTCCTCTGCGAGTTAGCTTCGGCCCCTCGTAGGACCGGGACCCCATGGTCCCGAGATATGTAAAAACATAAAAATAAATAATAAGTAGGTAGCGACATTTCAAATAATATCAATCACTAGTGATCATATTCTTTCGAAAATTCTTTTTGTAATCAGTAGTTTATGAAAGACATCCATATTAAAAGATTATCATAGAACCAAAATTACGGTTTTTTAAAACGTTAATTTTTCAAGTTTCCACCTGGTTTCAATGTCAAACGAATAGTTATAAAAAAGGTTATGAAAAAGTTTTTAATGTTTCCCAAATGAGCTATAATTTTGATTTTATGTTATTTTTTAATTACCCTATCGTGGGTGTTGCCTTCGTGTTTGGATGACATAATCACGGTGACATTGTGGCAATGGCGTGATACATTGGGATAAGTATAGTGAAGTATTTTGATACGACATTATAGGTCAGGAACGAGGTTAATTCAATATCAAATAATATTTGGAAGTTATTAGATCTGGAGCTAAATTTATAGTTTAGAGCAGAGAGTATAACTGGGAAAAGTAATGAAGGAATACAAAATTATGATTTTTTAATGCACTCTTCTCTAGTTTTATTATAAATAAACCAGTAACAAGCACTATCAAATCATACAAATCAAAAATATTTATTTGCTAGAATATGATACAGACGCCAGCAGGTCAAGCTACCCAAACCTGTCAAATTTTCCCAATCAACTTTGAACCTTAATACTTTAGTGATAAAGTTGAAAATCTATTAAAGAAATTTGACAGTTTGTAGTAGCTTGAGGTGCTGGCGTCTGTACATAAGGTGTTACAGTTTTGTTTCAGCATATCGTATTCACAATACGTAAAACTTACAAATTACTTTTTAGTCTTCTAACATTTACAATAGCATTAGAAAGAAGTTAAAAAAGGTTATTTTTAATGCACACTTTGTAACAAAAATACAATAAACATTGTTACATTATGATAGACGCCGAATTTATTATGATCTATTTTTACAGCAGCTGTCACACTTAATTGTAACCATTTTAACTATTTATCTTATGAAATTATGTGGCTTTCATTTATTTATATTATATAACTCCAATTTAAAATTACAGTGTCAATGCTAAAAACCTAAAAGAAGCAGGGATGAACAATACTTGGAACGTTATTCGTTTCACTATAATTCTACCGAATTTTATTTTAATTAAGGTGGATGCGCTGCAGTAGCCCGCGAAATCAGACGAATTCGGAGCAATTCTAATTTAAAGGGATGTATTGATGATTTTTAAGGTTAAAATTGTATTATTGCCTACATATTTCTTATTGTTGCGCATCATATTATTTTTATTAAGATACAACCTTACACTGACCTGCACATTGCAAAAAACGCAAGAAAATTAGAATTTAAGCATCTCCCTTAAAATTGTTTTATCATAACTTTGAAATAAAATGTTTTGCATTCCTGCTTCTACGAGCCTCTTTTTTCTAATGCTATTATAAATGGAGTATAGTATAGATCGTCCGTCATGTCAATGTCGTGCAATGTCTTTCGAAATACTGTTGTCTTTAAATTTCAATAGTAGGTATGTGTTGCCAGAATAATTACAGGCATGTAAAACATTACAGCTCCGCTTTGAGATAGTCATTCACCTGGGAGGCCTCTGATATAGCATTATGGTCTAACGCTTTTAACGTTCTCACATGTATAATTTCAACAGGAATGATGTAACCAATATTTTGATTTAAAAGAGTGTCCGTGGAGTGTCTTGCCCGTTCTTGTCAATAGGAACCTAGTACGCTTTGGGCGACTAGCTTCATCTTTCTGATCGACCGACCCCTTGACGATTCAAAAGTAATTGATTTATTTGAAATGCCTTGCGGAAAACCTCAAACGGCGCAAATAGTCCAATCTCTTTGAAACTTATATATTCGAGCCGTTTGGGGTTGAAACACTAGGGCCATGGGATCCGAGTGCACACTTAGTATTTCGAGACATCGCCAAGCGGTTGTGCGACTCTTCACGTGACCGGAGCGCTGGCCTATTTTTTGGTCAAGAATCAGCATTACCATACAACGTGGCAATGCTGCCAGCCTTTTGGGCACGTTTCCTATTGACAGCGATGCGGACGAATTGTTTGATGCCCTTTGATTATTCCCCCTCCTTTTTATATATATGTACAAAAATAAATTAAAAAAAAAAAAAAAAAACAAAAAAAAAACAAACAAAAAAAAACACATAAAAAAATCAAAAAAAAAAACAAATCATTATCAAAATGGTAAAAAATAACACATCTGAAATAAATGTTTTGAGTTTGAGGGATTTCACCAGCAGGTGCTTTCTTGGTAGCCATACAAACGAGAAACACTTTATATTTCATGAAAAATCAACATAACATTAGATAAATAAATAAAATCTCATAATTACTGCTGTTTTTATTGTAAAAACAACTACAGAGACTCAAAACAATTACAGTGATGTACTTTAAAATTCTTTACGATCATTTAAATTAGTCCCCAATATTGTTGTTTCGTGCTCCAAAATGAGTGCCAGCACTTTTTCAATGCAAAACATAAACAAATGAACGTTGTAAAAATGATGAATATATTCCGTGTAAATGTTACAGCATTCTACACGCTGTTTAAATTGAGTGACGTAAAACTTTCTGAGCATAATTAAATGGGACAGCTAAATTACCGTGACAATATCCGACGGCCAAAATACATTTTTTATGAGTTTGTAAACTTCCTTTTTCACCAGACCATATTATAAATGTGCCAAAAGTTTGCATGTGTGATAGACATGTGATAGTTTGTTGTCATGTAGGTATAGCCTAAATAACTAAACTGAATCTGAGTAATGTGTGCTGTTTCTCGTAGATTTTTTGCTGTTTGTCATAGACGCTGGCCGCACAGCTGCTGGGCTAAAGTGGAACTGGGCTGGCCATATCTGTCGCATATCGGAGCAGCAATATGCAAAAGCCACCACTCAGTGGATCCCGAATGGCAGGAAACGACAGCGCGGCAGGCCGAGAAAGAGATGGCGGGATGAGCTGGACTCCTTCTAAAAGGATTGGTGCACAATTGCAGTAGACTGAGAAAAGTGGCAGCAGGGTAGGGAACTCTGCTCTGTAGTGGCACAACACAGGCTCATAATAATAATAAATTAATAATAAATAGGGTTTACTTATATGATGATGACACACAATAGTTATTATGCATGCCTTTATTCTTAACTAATATTATTATCTGTTTGCTTGTTACGCTTTCACGCTAAAACGGCTGAACTGAATTGGATGAAATTTGGAGCGTAGGAAAACAATGACCTGGATTAGGACATATGATACTTTTTATCTCGATATTCCCACAGGATCGAGACTTATGCGAGTAAAACCACGGGGCGAAGCTAGTTTGTAAATAATGCCTGATTTACAAGGTGCGATTTAATTTCCTGTGGCATAGTGAAATGAAAATACGAACGGTCATAAGATAATCAACGGCTCTGAAGATCACTTTATTTTTGGCCCCATTTCTAAGATCTGAAAGTGAGCTCCTGACCAAGGAGCTCCTATCTGAAACTTTTTAAATATATTTTCGGTGTTCTCTCCTCATGCCACACCTACTCAGCTATCAAGTTTTCGCCCTGAATGTGCTTGCTCAAAACCCTCTGGGCTAATATATAAAATATTTTTAATACCATAACTTGAAGCAACAATTAAATTACCATCGTCTTAAACAGTATTTAGACTTCTAGACGATGCAAGCCATTTGTTATTTCAATGTTATTGTATGCCACAGACCAGACAAGAATCTTGTATGATTTATACAGGATAATTTTTTATTCAGTGCGTAAATTTTTACAGGGTGTTCTACCCATGAATATGAACAACATTCACTGTGGGACCATCTCAGAAATCACGAAAAAAAAATCAGCAGATTCATACATTTTGGTCGAGTAGGTATTGAACTTTTATAAGAAACAGCTGATTTTTTTTTTGTGATTTCAGAGATGGTCCCATAGTAAAAGTTGTTCATATTCATGGGTAGAACACCCTGTGAAAATTTACGCACTGAATAAAAAATTATCCTGTATGTAGTTTTTTTAATAGTTTTTTTTTATCTTAAAATATATTATATAAATTGTTTTTTTTGTTTGGCTTAATTTCGTACTTCACTTAAGTGACTGTACATATTTCGGAAGCGAACTCATTTGTTTTGAAAGTAAATCATCGCGGATTCACACCTCGACACTATCCGCATTTTGAATTGTTGTTTATTAAATAATAATTCAGTTTTTGAGAGTACAACCTGTTCATTTAAGAAAACAATCGAGATTATTTTAATAACACCCTAGGGATTGACGTCGAGTCTGTTTTAAAGTTTATTTATATTCTCGAATACAATATGTTGTCTTTCTCTCATCGTATTGAGTTTCTGGAGGCCGAGGTCGTGTTACGCTTCTACATCTTCGTATGTTTTCTAAAGGTCATAGTGATTCATTTGGGTTTTTTAGATAAAGCAAAATAAAAAAACGGTTTTTCTGCTTACCACACAAACACTATCGATCAATATAACAACAATGACTTTATTGGGATTTCACATGCCTCTTGAGTCATTCCAAGAAAACACCGATAGGTACTATCTTAAAAAACCAGATCGGTACTTAGACTAGCTCCCCGAAAGTCCGACAGTGAGTCTTACCAAAAGGTATCGTATTACCTAGTACCCAGATTGTGGTCAGACAATCAGTCGCTCCATTTATTTATTTTACCATATATAATATAATATTATGTACCTACACACATATATAAATAGACAAGAAGAAACAGAACAGAAACATAGGTACAGAGGTGATGCTTATTTCATAAAAAATCTCTTCCAGCATACCTGCGATTCAGCTGCATCAGGTTAGATTAAAAGCCGACCTCGACATAGTTGGGAAAAGGCTGGGCAGATGATCCTGACGCTCCACGCACAATGAAGGGTTCCGTAGTTGGTAGTTTCGTATTTATCCCAACAACATACTTAACATTGTAGTTGAAAATCAAGTTCTCATACATTGCAACTACAAATATAAGTTGGTCGACTATAACTCGTAAACTTGTAAAGCCTACTTAACTGTGATAGTTTTCCTTTTAACTTTGTTATACAACGTGGCGCTACAATGGCGACATTAATTTAACACACGGGTAGGGCTAGTGGCCAGTACCTAATCATAAAAATTATAACAACATAAAAAAAATCGTAACTTGAAAACTTCCACCTGCGCCGCGCGCCGACATAGGCTCTCTCTCTTTCCTTCAATTCGCCTTCTCTTTGCTCGTTAATTGTTTTAATTACATTTATGCGATGTTATGATCCGTGACCCCGGCAAATGACCCCTGCGCTACAGTTCTTTAAGTCAGGTTGCTGTAAGATGCTATTTTATAAAATTGTTAATAAATAAATAAATATTAATGTTTAATTAAATTAAAATATATTCATAAAACTACAACGCAAAACCGTATACGTGTGTTAAATTAATGTCGACATTAAAGCGCCACGCTGTATATACTACCACCGTAATTTTTTTCACATATCCAATAAGAACTATTTACCTGGGAGGTGGGACACTTGGTTGGGTCTAACATAAATTAGCACTTTAAAGCTTAATATTTCACAAACGGATCCTTGAATCGAAAAATTGTTCTCACAAACCCGCAATATTTTTGAAAGACCTATCCAACGATACCCCACACCATGGGTAAGACGTGAAAAAAAAACATCCTTTACGTGTACAGGAGGTACCCTAAAAAGCTTTTCCTTTTTCAATATTTTATTTTACCACTTTGTCAGCGTGATTAATGTGTATATCTTTGCCAAATTATAGCTTTTTAGTACTAAGTGTCTCTGAGCTAATCTGCGGTCAGACAGACGGACATGGAAACTATAAGGGTTCCTTGTTAGGTACGGAACCCTAAAAAAGCTTATGCCACGGTAGGTTTATTAACCAGTCACTAAGGTGTTACCGGTACTGACTGACCATTAGGTTCAACATATTGGCGTGAACGGCAATGACTCTTTTACTAAAATGTTACATAACTTGTATTATGAGTTTGTTTTTCCTCATAGGTACACATTTTTCATTATACCTTCTCGACCGACCATGCGCAGCGGGAATTCTATTAATTAAACCACCAACACTTTAATAATAATATGTAAGATATATGTATTTATTAAGATAGACTTCTAGAAATAAATGGGGTTAAATATAATGACCACCATAAAATGCTTTGATACCCTTAGTTCTTGCATTTCAAATTGTAACACCAAATGTAGTAATTGATCACTAAATCTTAGCGAGCAAATGAATGCACTATTTCTGCCTAAATAAAATGTAGGTTTATTACCAAATAAAGTATTATAATGCCATATTGAGTTATGTCTCCGGCTTGCTGCAAACTATGTAGATAGACGAGGTTAATTTACACAAAAAAATGGTTAGGTTAGGCTAGGTTAAAACTGTGACCTCCTACGACTGCCAGAAACAACTAGATTGTATGGAAAAAAAGAGATTATTTTTTGCAGGCTGTCGAGAACCGAGCATAATTTATTTGGAGTCATTTTTAACCCCCGACGCAAAAACGACGGGGTGTTATAAGTTTGACGTGTGTGTGTGTGTGTGTGTGTATGTGTATGTCTGTCTGTGGCATCGTAGCTCCCGAACGGATGAACCGATTTTAATTTTGTTTTTTTTTTGTTTGAAAGGTGAATTTGTCGGGAGTGTTCTTAGCTATGTTTGATGAAAATCGGTCCAAGATGGCCGCCGCTACAAAATGGCGGATTACATATTTTTTCACAACTCCCTCAATATGGGTATCAAATGAAAGGGCTTGATTAGTAGAATACTATACACTATGAAAAATTTCAAATTCAAGATGGCCACCACCACAAAATGGCGAATTACAAAAAACCTCATTAAATACCAAATTACCTGAATCTTAAAACGTAAGAAAATAAAAGAAAAGAAATAATAAGGAGTCCCTACAAAAAGCATGAAATAAAAAATTAAATTAAAAATTTAAACAAAAATTTTGCTTAAACAGGATGGCGAGATATTAAAACTTTGGTTATAAGTTTACATTAAAATGCGGGTTTAATTTTGGTGATCATTTACTATTTTTGTCTGTTATATATTACTATATCTGGTGGTAAGTTAAACATAAGCCTTAATAAATATCTCACAGTCTATGGGACATCTAATTAAAATATTAATCAATCTACGCTTGATAAAACCTAAGAGATGGATACATTTCAATACAAAATGAAACTCAATCCGTCAGTAAAACTGAATTATCTACGAGGACGAAAATGACTTTACATTGAAAACGCAAGTTTCTTTAAAATGCTCACAACCGCAGAGTTTTATCGACTGCCTTTTGGAATTGGGTCTGGTCGAATATCGGTCTCCAGAGATTTAGGCCCTGCATAACGAGATGGATGGGGAAATTGCATCGTGTTACAAACGAAACTTGTTATCTTGGCTGTCGAATAGATTGGGTGGTTTGCAAAATAGCGTTTCTCGGAAAAGGAACCACATTTATATACCTATATGTACATATATCCCAAAGAAGTGGTTCAGCTTCAAACTGCTGTGTTTCTGACAAAAACCAAGATTTTACTTATGTTGTAAGTATAGGAATTTATAACATTACTAGCTTCTGCCCGCGGCTTCGCCCGCGTGGATGTCGGAAATTATCCCACGGGAACGTGCTAACAGGATAAAATGTACCTATGTGCTTCCCCAGGATGCCATCTATCTCTATGCCAAATCAGAAGTTCAGTGGTTTAGGCGTGAAAATGTAACATACAGTTTCAAAACTGATAATGATAAACTTTATTACTTACTTAGGCAAGTATTCTTGCCAAGTTTCAAGTTTATTAACTAAATGAAGAAGATTTTTCATTATAAACTGTATCCCCGCTTTTCACCCCCACAGGGGTGGAATTTAAAAAAAATCGTTTGGGATGTATTCATAACTTGAGTCAAAGATTATTTATACTAATTTTCGAGTTAATCAAGCCATGCAGTAAAATCCTCCCCTGAAAAATTGAGTACCCCATTTCAGCCCGTCAGGGGTAGATTTTCAAAAAACCCTGATACACATTATTCTTTACCTTCAATATTAGGTATAAATACTGAGTTTCGAGTAAATCGGACTGCGCGCTAAAATTCTTCCATACAAACTTTGAAACCCCCCAATCCCTTATTAGGCGGTAGTTTAGAAGAAAAAAAACTGACAATCTTCATAATTTATTTTGGTAAGTATTAGTGCCAAGTTTCAATCTTATTAACCCAAGGAATAAGATTTTTCATACAAACGAATTCCCCCTTTTCACCCTCTTAGGGGTGGAATTTCGAAAAATCCTTTCTTAGTGGATGCCTACTCTTCACGAAGAACACACCCTCCATATTTCATGTCTCTAGGACCAGCGGTTTAGGCTGTGCGTTGATCTATCAGTCAGTCAGTCAGTCAGTCAGGACTTTGAATTTTATATATATAGATAGTATTTTCGTATTTATAATTTTTGTAATTCAGCTCTTACATCACTAATGACGCGTTAATTACATGCATACTTATATAACATGGCGCTACAATGACTATATATTAATTCAACACATGGGTAGGGCCAGTAATCATAAAAATTATAACAACAAAAAATAACTCGTAATTCTAAAACAATTGCCTGCAACGCTCGCCGATATAGGGCTCTCTCTTTCCTTCGATTCGCCTACTCTTTGCACTTTATTCGTTTTAATTTCATTAATGCGATATTTTAGAACATTGAAAATAAATAAATAATAACTTTTAATTAAATTGAAATATTTTCATAACACGAAAACGCGAAACAGTAGGTATACCTGTTTTAAATTAATGTCGCTATTAAAGAGGCACGCTGTATGAGATATTCCACCTTGGCCTTAGTCGCTTGAGAGCAAGTAGGTACACATTTTCGCGTTCAATTTAGGAAAACCGAAAACGCTCTTCTCGGTTTTCCTAGTGTAGGTACTGGTGCTACTTTGTATATTAAAACGCATATTACATTTATATTATTTAGCACGTCGTTAAAGTATTTAAGAAGATAAATAAATAAACATTATGCGTACACGGAATTTGTCATGAAATGCGCTAAATGTTTGAAATAACATTTATTTTCGTTTAGCACAGTGTCGTGTCGTGGCGTCAGTAAATAGTTGCATAAAAATTAATATCGCTACGCACTAGTAAATACATTACCTAAACTAGCTTCATTTTTCTGACTAACTGACCCCTTAACAATTCAAAAGTGCCTGTAATTGGTTTAATTGAAATAAATACTTTGAGTTTGAGTATTGTTATGAAAATTAGGTATAAGGAGGGGATGACAGACCTTCGAATCTTGCCTTACCAAGTCTGAGAGCCCCGATTCCCGAGCTCGCTTCGGCCGGTATTGCATCTTAGATACTCTTAGTAAAATCAGTTAAATTACGGCCGTTATCCTTGACCAGGCAAGCTGAGTAACTAAAGCCATCTGCGGATGCAATCTCTAAATTCATTCACCTACAAAATCTACTTTATTTACAAACTACTATACCCACACCTACTTGTAGAATCAATACCCACGCTAAGAGTTGACAAACTATTTTTATCCCAGTACGAAACAATATTTCAATATCACTGCCAAATTACAAAAACAATAAATTATCTAAACGTCAACACTAATAGCGAGAATTTTCCAACGGTTAAATAGAAAACACACCGCGCACGCCCGTGATTCCTGCCAGTATATTTACAAGCGATTACTCAGCCAATTTGTGGACGACTTGACATTCATATTCAATGCTACGAAGTTCAAATTATAAAACAATTTCTCACTTAGCTAACAAGGAAACGGATGCAAAGACCGGTGCCACAATTCATCCATTCATTCAGTGAATGGGTGCAGTTCTTACATACATAACGTTGTTAGAACAGAAGGGTAATTCCCGTAATTTTAAGGACGTTCACAGTCTGATCTCAGTCTCGATCTGTCAAAAATACTTCTGGTTTCCCTACATTTTTGACAAGTTTTTGACATTGATTGTCGCTAGGGCTGCCATCCGTCCGGGTTTCCCCGGATTTGTCCTAGTTTAGAAGGCGTCCGGGGAGCGTCCGGGCGGGGTTTTATTTGTAGTCCGGGTTTTACACTTTTGAAATAATCAACGGTCGCGCGCGACTCGAAACGCGCGGCGCGCGGCGTGACACGTGACGCGGCTCGCCCCGCACCCCGTGCCGTGCGTACATCCGACTCTTCTCTCTCGCTCGCCGCAGTTGCGTAGTAGGCGGTTACAAGTGCGGACGTGCGTGTGCATGACAACGGGCGAGGTGACGGACGGAACGGACGACACGTAGTCTTGCAATGCAAGGTAAGTGTTATTATTCTACAAAACATGAGATTAGGTATTATATTTTGTCCAAGAATATGTATTTTAGTGCTGTTCAACAGTGATCCTGTTTATTTAATTACTCTCATGCCAGGAACCGAGCTATATTTTACGAATTGTAAACTTACACGTTTTTAATTCGACGTTTTTTTATCCTTTTCAGATCAGATACCACAACACAATGCCTAAACGTAAATGCTTATTCAACAGCGACTTGCAAAATAAGTTTCCTATGTTAAAAAAAGGAAAATATGACTGGGAGGCTTTTTGTACCATTTGTTCGACGAATATTACGATTGCGAATAAGGGAGTTACAGACATAAATGAACATTTGAGTACACAGAAACACAAAACAAATTTGAGAAATCAAGCCAGTTCTTCAAATATAGCTACATATTTTGTAAGATCAAGTTCGGAAGACCTCCTTATTCGAGCAGCGGAAGGCGCACTCGTCTATCATACAGTAAGCCATCATATGTCTTTTAATTCTTTGGATTGCACTTGTACTCTCAACCGTGAAATATTTTCGGGTTCAGATACCGCAAAAAAAGTTTCATGTAGTCGAACAAAGGCAACTGCAATAGCAACTGGAGTGCTAGGACCTTTGTCTGTTGCCGAACTTAAAAATGATTTACAAAATGTACCATATATCAGCATGGCTACTGATGCCAGTAATCATGGATGCACAAAACTGTTTCCTTTGGTTATTCAATATTTTGATGTTAAAAAAACCGGAATCACTACAAAACTTCTCGAAATAGAAAACACGGAAAATGAGACATCCGACACAATTACTGAACTGATTTTAAAACAACTTCGGCAGCACGATCTCTTGTCAAAGTGTATTGCGTTTAGTGGAGACAACTGCAACACAAACTTCGGTGGAACAGAACGACGAGGAATCAACAATGTTTTCCATAAACTCAAACAAAGTCTGAACCCCAATATAGTTGGCGTGGGTTGCTCTGCACACGTTATTAACAACGCAGTGCACCACGGATGCGATTTGCTGCCAGTCGACGCTGAATCTATCGTCTTAAAAATTTATAATTTTTTTGCTACTTACACAGTACGAACTGAATCCCTTAAAGACTTCTGTGAAACAGCTGATGTCGAATACAAGCAGCTTCTCTATCATTCTAAGACACGATGGTTAAGTTTGTTTCCAGCTATCGAACGACTTCTGAAGCTCTACCGTCCATTAAAGGATTATTTTGAAAGTCTTGAAAGGCCACCTGAGTTAATTAAACAGTTTTTTGAAAATCCTCTCTCGGAGGCGTATTTGTTTCTTATACATTCTATTATGCACATCACTCACTCAAAAATGGAGAAACTGGAAAAAACTGATAATTCTGTCCTTGAAACAAGAAACATACTTACATCCATCACAAAAAGCTTAGATGACCGAATTAGAGAAAGTTTCTTGCCGTTGCGTATTCAAAGCACTTTGAATAAAGAAGGTGAAAACACAAAAAAAGAGTTTAAAGAATGTTCTCTGAATTTCTATAACGAAATAAAAACGTACATTGAAAAATGGATAGAGCCTTTAAAACAATTCGATACATTTGATTGGATGTTTTTACCGAATATAAACGAGAATACTCAATGGACTGCTATTGAAGACACTATTGTTTTTTTAAAAGACAAGAACATAGAAATTGACGACGCAAAATTAATAGATGAGTGGGTGAATTTAAAATCTTTCAGTCAAAATCTAAGCCAGCAAGATAAACTTCTAAATGCAAATCAACTTTGGTTACAATTTTTTCGAACACCGAATGCTCATTTATATTCAGAATTATTAAAAATTGCACAGTATTTTTTTTGTATTCCTGCACACAACGCCAATGTCGAACGAATATTCTCTCTAATCACACAGCAATGGACAAAAGAAAGAAATTCATTTAAAACAGAAACAGTCTCAGCAGTGATAAAAATAAAATATAATTTTAAAGATTATAATTGTGTTGATTTTTATAAATTTCTGTTAAGCAAGGAAGAAACTTTAAAAGCTATTGGCAAGGCTGATAAATACAAAAAACCTGAGAAATAAAACAGACTTTAAAAATGTAGGACTTGTAATAGTTTTTTAGAACTGTTTTAGTTTTGTTATAAGTACAATTTTATTTGTTTTATTTAGCTAAGTAAAAAATGTGGTAGTACTGAAAAGTTTAAAAAGATTTTTTCGTTAAGTTATAGAGTAATTTTTTTGTTATTTTTACAGACATTAAACATGTACGACTGATAATAGTTCCTTTTAAAGCTTTTTAAGAAAATTTTGTTTTGTTAAAAGAGTAGAGATATTTTTTTTTTGTTACAAGAGTCTAATTTTCTTTTATTTAAAGAAACGAAAAATGTAAGTTCCTTAAAACTTTAAGAATATTTTGTTTTGTTTCCTTTTTAGACGTAATTTAGTTTAAATTGATTAAAAATAATAAATAAATATTTAAAACCATTAAAACTATATTTTTTTCCACTTAGAAACTTAGAAAAAATAAAATCTCTTGAAACGTCCGGGTAGTAAGATCCAAAATCCGGGGTTTTCACGTTTCTTGTCCTGGGTGACAGACTTTCGAGATGGCAGCCCTAATTGTCGCTGATGATTACGACTACATTTTGGACGTTTTTAATTACGAGAATCGGTCTGTACGTAAAATCTTCCATACTAAGCTATAGTGCTCATTGTTTCAGCCACGATGTGTTCATTCACCCCTTTACTTATACACGCTTAAAGTTGAGAGACGCCTAACATCAAAAATGTAAGGTTAAACAGTCGTTTATAATTACTTAAATTTAAGCAACGTTTATAAATAAACCCTGCGAGACGAAACACCTATTAGTTTCAAACTTAATGTAAAGTTTATGAAAATTATATAGGTTTGTATAATAATACAGAATCCATTCTATGCGATGCAAAGTGATGTAAGTAATTGAAGCAATGCAAGACGTCTAGAGTTTAGATAATCTTGCTATCTTTGAATTAATAAAAGAAAAGTAGGTAGGCAACTAAATTGAGTGAGATCTTTTGGCCAACCAAGCCGTACTTATTCCGCCGCCGCCGCCGTAACCCGTAAGCCGTATTTCTGTAAATATCTCTCCTTTATATACGGATTATATAAGATTAATTAAACAGCAGGGTATAGACATGTGGAGTTAACCAGAGGTCAACAGAAAAGGGAAATTGGTACAAGACCATCCAACCACAGCTTCCAGTGTATAATTGGACCGATCAAAATATGCTTAGCAGAAGGGATTTAGTTATGGCACTAAGACTTCGTTGCGGTCACATCCCATCAAAGAAGTTCGGTTTTCTGATGAAAAGGTAACATCACCCAACTGTGAATAATGTGGAGTAGTCGAAGATGTGCAACATGTTTTGATGGAGTGTGTGCGGAATGGGGCTTTGAGATTTAATTTACTTGGCCCTATAAATAAGTATGATATTGGAGAGTGTAATGCTATCCTGGCATGTCCTTTATCAGAACAAGCTAGGATACTGTACAAACTGGCTTTCTTTGCTTTAAAATAAGTGTTATGTGTTTTAGGTTAATCAATAATTGTGCTGATGTTACAGGGCGACGTTATCGCCCAGCGATAAAGCCCTTAAAATAAAGAAAAAAAAAATACAAAAAATAAGTTGAGTGAGATAAATTCAGTTACCACAAAGCATTTATTTCAATTAAGACCTTTTTTGTTGTATTTTATGTTTCAAGTGTTTATCAGTGGAACCTGTACCTAAATGGCCCTCAATTGTATATTGTTTAAGAATACTGTTTACATAAGCTGTAAGTTTCCCAAATAGAATAAAATAAACCAATTACCAGGCACTTTTGAACTGTCAGGGGTTCGGGCTGGCACAAAGAAGAAGCTAATTTCCCATTCCAAAGCGTAGTAGGTTCCTATGGAGAAAAACGGGCAAAAAATCTCCACGGAAACTCTTTTAAAACAAAATATTGTTAACATCAGTAAGTTTAAGGACATAGAAATCAAAATAGCTAATCTTGTCAACACAGGAATCAATCGTGCTACTTTAATTTTTACTCTAATTTTTTTTTTCTTTATTTCTTTCTTCTACAGATCAATATGTTGACATCATCATCTGCCTAACCTTTTCCCAACTATGTTGGTATCGGCTTCCAGTCTAATCAGATGCAGCTGAATACCAGTATTTTACAAGGAGCGACTGTCTATCTGACCTCCACAACCCAGTTACTGGGTAATACGACACCCCTTGGTAAGACTGGTTGTCAGAGTTTCGGGCTACTGACGACCCGTTACTACTGTCAAAGATCCACGAATGACAGCCGGGATCACCGGAGGCACGGAGGGGTCTTGGTATGTGAAGATGGTCACCCATCCACGGACCAACCGCGGCAAGCGTTGCTTAACCTGATCGATCGACCCGTGCAGCTGTTATTACTTAGCCACAAGCCCCTATACCAATAACCCAGCTGACATGACATCTTCAAGTACCTAAACGTCACGAAATATTCAGAACTTTTAGTATCTTTTAAAGGATATGTTAATATTTTATTATCATTTTACAGACACGTACGTGAAATGCAGACATGTAATAAAAACCCACTAAAATCCCAACCGCAAGCATAAAATACATGCATTTCTTTAAAAACTTGAATAAATTCTGCTGATACCTCATTTAACGTTATTTCTACTATGCTCCAGACCAATAAAATGTAACATAACATTTCTAAAAGAAGCATATCCTATGAAACCGTATCTCAAACTACATAATGCATAATAATATAATATTACGACTGTAGCAATAAGAAGGAGCGATTGACCCTTCACTGTAGGGTCTGTGCGATGCTATGCGATGCTAAAATATCAAACAAGTCACTTTTATGTTACAAAAAAAATATGAATGATAGTAACATCACGTAGTAAAAAATTACAGCAAGTCTATTGTGTAACAATCTCACTGTGAAAACTTATGTGAAGTGAGCTGTCATTCCATCTGATGCTATGTATTGACACTATTGACAGCTCACTTCATCTAAGTTTTCACGGTGAGATTTTTATAAAATAGACTGGCTGTTTCAGGTACGTGAAAAAAAAAAAACTTTGAATGACAATTGAAGGTCTGTCAAAGACTTAAAAAGATTAGATGGATATCGAAGATAAGAGAATGGGAGAACTCTGACCTGAGGAAAATGATAGGCTAACTTGATTCAATATTTCTAAGCTCCATGCATCAAGCTAAAAACACTATAAAAGAGTTACTATGCGCACCTACGCATGCGACTGATCCACCTATATTAAAATTTTATTTATTTTTCAAATTGACGTTATTTCAAGTTACACAAATATCAACTTTATACGAATAGTAATTAAGTCGATTTCAGAGTGACTAGCACTATTGAAAAAGTTATAAAAATGTTTGAAGTTGTAGCGTAAAATGAACTTTATTGTGTAGGAATAAAAATTAAATTTTAAAATTATTTTTCTATAAACTCATATTTGTTTACATTTTTGGCGAATACATCGCGATTCAAATTTACTAACCATAACAAAACACACACAAGAAACAATAAGAATTGTGTTTACGTCGATTCCCGAGTGGAGTTTTATATTTTGCTCATTCCAATAGCATAATCAGCCTTTAAGGTTCCCACTGGTGGGACACAGGCCTCCCCTTGGTGAGAGGGAGTGGGCCGTAATCTACCACGCGGACCCAGTGCCAGTTGGTAGATGTCACACGTCTTAGAATTTTTGGTTTCAGGACATGCCGGTTTCCTCACGATGTTCTTCCTCACCGTTTTGAGAGTAGTGGTGATGAAGTAATTTACACAAAGTAAAGTGCCGGCGAGGGTTCAAACCTACGACTTACAACTGGTTAGTCAAGGCCGGTACCACTGGTGCACCAATGCTCCTCATTCCAGTACTAAGCTCTATTCCTTCGCCGCGGGAGACGCTCCGGGCGTCGGGAGCCGCGTGACGACTCCCGACCACCGTAGGCGCGGGCCTGCGGGCGGTGAGTAATGGGTAACTCATCGTCCGATCAGGACCAGGCCCGTGCCGGACGGCGCGTATGTGTTCCACGCGCGCCTCAAAGACATGTCAGCAGAAGTGACGGGGCCCGATAGGGCCGAAGCCTGCCAGAGTAGCGGGATCGTCCGAAAGGGTTACCGCTGCCCTGGAACATAAAGAGCTAAGGAAGGAACACGGGTGGGTTTTAGTCAGTAAGAGTCTGACACTCCCTTCTGCTCAACCTAGAGCGGGAGGAGTCATTTGATGATTTCCCATCCTGAAAAAAAAAAAGCTCTATTCCTTGTATCGCTCAGCATCGTTTTAATCGCTCACGGTGGACTCGGACTGTACCTCAAGTTGCAGCGATCAAGATACAAGTTGCATCAGTGTCTCGGGACCACTGTGACCTTTTTATATGCAATGCCCAAGGATCAGTCCAGAGTGTATCTTATATAGTATTGTAAATTGGCTACAGACCCCCGGGATATCGAGATTTTATATCTATAAGATCCTTTCATCTTTTCCAACAAGTACTTATACGGGAATTGGATGAGATAGGATTTGCAGCTTTTGGTCACAAGTCGATTTAAACTGAAGCAAACGGGTGCTGTATCTACTAGATATTAAGAGAGACATTATTAGTATTTTTTATACTTAGCAGGAACAGTCGGGTTTTTCCGAACGCAGTTCTGTCTATACATCGGAAAGACGTGACGGCCCACGACGTATCTGGTATGTATAGTGTGGAGATACTGCGAAACTAAGTATGTATTATCCTCTTTAAATGTTAGGAAGAGTTATAAGTACCTACCTGATTTTGCATCATCCATTCAACCATCATCAATAATTATCTTGCTATGGAAGAGCGGAGTCTCTTAATACAGGTATTTCTGCTTAAAAGGAGGCTCCACTCATTAACTTGTTATTTTTGGTTATGAGATAAACATTTTTTTTTATATATATAATCTGTATAATCTAAATAAACAATGGATTTTCTTACAAAACTGTTCAGAGTTTACCACGTTCATGACGACATCAGCGCCTCTTTTTTATGGTCTGAAAATATTTAAACTTCACAGTAAAGTTACTATCCCAAAAAAATGTATCACCTCATATCAAATTTTACCAGCCAGCGTCTCATAAAACTGTTACCGCTTAAATTTAACGGTATATCACCGTGATGCTACCGACACGCGATTTGCGCTGGCGCAACGCCAAATGTCACCGAAATTCGAACTTGAAACGCTGTTATTTTTGTAACATATACCGTGATATTTGCACCGAAAAATGTCACGATAATTTGGATTTTTATTAGCAGTCTGAAGGGCGACATTAATTCTTGTGTCGCAAATACATAGCAGGTGGAATCTTATAACATGTGATATGTGTTAATTAAACATTACGTTGACATAACCTCGATAATGTTGTCTGATATTACATGAACAAGTCCTGTAATTTTGTATTTTGTGTTTCACGAACTGTGTTCAAATAAACTTTATTTCTTTCTTTCTTCTTTCTTTCTTAGTAGTCGTCTAGCATTAAGCATAGCATAATCAGTCTACAATGTTCCCACTGCCGGGACACAGGCTTTCTCTCTGTGAGAGGGAGTGGGTCGTTATCCAATACGCCTGCCCTCTTAGACACGCCGGTCACCTCACAATGTTTTCCTTCGCCATTTTGAGAGCAGTGGTGACGAAGTAATTTACACAAAGTAAAGCGGCTGTCTGGGTTCCAACCTACGATCTACAACTCTTTAGTTTGTTGTATGAAAATACGTAATGAACACTGAATCTTTTGAATGAATGCCCAGTGTGAGTTGGTTGGTGAGCATTACAAGTCTACGACTTTTCGGTTCTAGGAATAACATGTGTTAATTGAACTAATAAGTCTTTGAGATAACCTCAATAATATTGGCTGGAAAACATGAATAACTTCTATAATAGTCGTATATTGAATGGTTTATATTAAAACTTATGAAGTTATGAGAGACAGATGTTTACGGTGTAACTCAGGCGCATGTTTTCGTTTCACCAGACTAGTTTCAGACTGAAATAGTGATCGGTAGACAGCTAAATAATAGTAACATCATAATATAAGAGTTTAGTCATAAAATTCTGATCGCATTGCTTAGTCTAGCAGAAAACGTGGTATACAAAAAAGAATATCAAAAACCCTGTCCATTAGGTAAACCGTTGTTTGACAGATGGAACTAGTGATTGCAGCAACACACAATACATTGATCGATACACGTGCGGTAGTATAATGTCTGTAAGAAGCCATAAATAAGATGTAGTGAGCAGTTTATATAATTATTTTATTACGTCTTTTAAGTTTGCCCAGCAGGGGGACGGTATAGGCTGACAAAAAAAAAAGTTAACTTTTACGTAATCTGGAATATGTACGTACTAAGACAGCTGTCAAAAAATGGCTAACCAATTGAAAAACAACTAGATCCACTCAATTATTTTAAATAAGTACATTTTAATAAAATGTACTTTCCATCTCTTTACTTCAGAAAATTTACTATTAAAAATAATATTAACAATCATCAAATAAATTAATAAGAAAATTAAATCAAATCATTTATTTGCTTGAATATGTGTTTATGTGAACATAAAACAAAAGTTCTTTAAACCATAACCAACCTTAACAGCTAGATACCAGTTTCGTAAAAATTCTAAAGAGACTACATCATCATCATCATCATCAGACTATAGCAGTCCACTGCTGGACATAGGCCTCTCCTATTGCACGCCATTCAACTCGATTTTCGGCAACTCTCATCCAGCTGCTACCAGCCATCCTGCGAAGATCGTCGCTCCACCTAGCCAGATGGCGTCCTATCTTACGTTTACAAACTCGCGGTCTCCACTCAAGAAGAGAGACTTAAAACTTCGTAATCTAAATTAAATACCAAATAAACATTCTACAAACATCATTTCCGTTTTTCCTTACATTTGCAGCCGCACATAATACTTTTCTTTTATAAATATACCTGTCATAGACATTCCGTGAGTCCACTCTTAGAGATTCCGTGCCTCGGAAAGCACGTTAAGCCGTTGGTCCCGGCTATCATTCGTGGATCTTTGACATCGTTACGGGTCGCCAGAAGCCAGAAAGTCTGACAACCAGTCTTACCAAGGGGTATCGTATTACCCAGTAACTGGGTTGTGGAGGTCAGATAGGCAGTCGCTCCATGTAAAATACTGGTATTCAGCCGCACCCGGTTAGACTGGAAGCCGACCCCAACATAGTTGGGAAAAGGCTAGGCAGATGATGATGACCTGTCATAGATATAAAACTTGAGATAAGTCTGACGCAGTACAACGGAAGCGGTTTACGATGTCGATGAGGAAACTCTGGAAATTTCTCGCATAATAACTTTATTATCATTTCCGTCTGTTAAACAAAATTGTTAGTGACGAGCTTGGTAGAGCTAAAGTATGTTGCTGCGCAGGCTTCCTCTGGAGTAATTAATGTGTATTTCCTAATAATAATTATGATAACTAATAATCAGTGATAGGAATAGGTAGTGCCTATTTGCCTAAACTTCGAAGAACAGAGACTAGAAACGGAGACTTCTTTAGGACTAAATTTTTTCCGGGACATCTGTCCCGAAATTCGGGACAACACTTTTAAATGCATTAAAAAAATATGTTATTTGGAATAAGTAATTCTGAATAAACAAGTACGCTGGAATACGATACTATAGTTAGTTTTTAGTGTAATTATAATGTTGTATGTATTTATAGTATTTTTAAGTTATCTTAATATTGTATTGTATGTGTATATATGGGCCTTGATGCCTGAAATAAATGGATAAATAAAAAAATAAAAAATATATACGAAATGACAGTTGTTTTTTCTGCTGATTCAAAGCGCCCCATTCGAGCGTCGCAGGAACTAAAATTGATACGTTATTGCAAATGGCCGTGGTTTTTTTTTAGTAATGTCTCTGGTGATTTAGGTCTAAATCATGGAATAAGACTTTTTTGTGTTTACTACGATATAGAACATTTTTATCATGAGAGTATGCGCATTTTGTAAAACTCACTACCTATTTAAAAAAAATAAAAAACAAATATATTAGTTCCACGGACGCTCAAGTTGACATCAGCGCCAAAATGACGAAAATTAAATGTATTCATTTTGTCATCGATAGTATGATGTCTAGCGTACTTGTGAAATATAGGTCAGTGCCAAATACTGAGCGTTCTTTAACACCTAAAAAAACTCAAATACTGGTGAAAATGACAGATATTCATGACGTCTGTTATAAACATGCCGGACACGGTCTTCTAGGAAACCTTATGCTTTACTGACTAAAACCAAACTATGATCTTCAACTACCTTTGGCCGAGGTGCTCAAGGTCTGAAACTTGTGCAGTTCGTCAGGCCAGGTATTATTAGCGCGCACGACTTCCATGCGGAATATCGCGTCTCCTGCACGTTTCCGCTCCACTCGTCTCCGCTTCAGTGGGAACGCTTCCTTATTACCTATTCATTATCACCCAGCAAGATAACATTATCTGTGAAATAAAACAACAACCACGTAAATCGGATAAGTACCTCTCCAGTTATCCGATTTACGTGATTTTTACCGTTGTAACGCACTAATGGACAGATAACAGATATTTTGGTTTTGGATTTGTTGGTGGATTTGCCACTAGCCTTCTAGGTCACACAAAATACATTCCAATTGAGGGAAATCATTTTACTAGTATTAGAAGGTCCATACAGTTGGTGGTGCCGAAAGGTTCTGGAGTGGCAACCGCGTACCGGAAGACGTATCGTTGGAAGGCCTCCCATAAGTTGGACCAATGTCCTATTGAAGGCTGCAGGAATCCGCTGGATGCGAGATACGTACAGAATCCTTTTTTTTTCAGGAAGGTATATTTTCATCTCTTCATTATGCCATTTACGAATAGTATGCAAGAGCGAGCGAAGCGAGCTCGAAAATTTTAGCTCATCGCCTCGTGTGAGTAAGGTTTTCTTTTGAATAGTCATACATAAATAGGAGTCACTTTGTCGACCTACCCAAAAGGCTTGAAAATGCTTCAAGAGAGAGCGTAGCGAGCTCAAAATTTACGGGGCCTCCAACTCCAAACTGCTTCTTACTGAATATATTTTCACGTGACGGGATTGGGATTTGATTAAAAAGTACTTCTTAAGATTTGGGGGCCTTCCCAGGACCGGGGCTCAGGCGGTTTGTCTTGACACTATTCTATTCATTTCCCTTCCACGTCTTGTTGCTCAGCTATTTCTTTCGCCTCTACAAAAAGCTGTTGGAAAACCGTTTCCGCCTGTTCCCTGTTCCTCGAAGGACACTCAGTGTATAATTTATAGCATTTATGTAGTGCATAGCAATTCCATTGTATGTCACCGATATATCGGGTGCTCGGAAGCACGGCCGTGAAACATGGCTAGTGGGAAAAGCTTTTATCTCCCTAGACGGGCAGGCTAGCTGGAGGACGGATTGCCAAAGATGCGCCAGACGAGCCCTAGTAAGTAGATTTACCGTAGTCAGCAATAAATGTATGTAGATTGACACATGTAAACATGACTCATGACTCAACAGTAAACCAACACTGTGCTTTGCAGTGCCAGGGATCATGTACAGACGCCAGCACATCAAGCTACTACAATCTGTCAAATTTCTTTAATAGATTTTCAACTTTATCGCTAAAGCATTAAGGTTCAAGGTTGATTGGGAAAATTTGACAGTTTCGGGTAGCTTGACCTGCTGGCGTCTGTACAAAAACCGACAATTAATGTGAGCAAATAAATAAATAAAAGTGGTATGGTATAACTCGACTTCTACATGGAGGGAAGTCGCGGAAGCTAATTAGAAATAAAAAACTCAACCAAGTGAATAATTTGAATTTAAAATGGCGTCGCAGCTCTCAGCTGACTTGGCAATGTTGTCGCAGACTGAATATCGGAAAACTAATAGATATTAGCTTCTCTGTCGGATTTAAATAGTATTTATTGGAATTCTGACTAACTGCATTAGGTTTAAATATCTTTACTTCACTTTTAACGAAATAGACTGGAAGCCGACCCCAACATAGTTGGGTAAAAGCTAGCAGATAATGACTTCACTTTTAGGGTCGGTTGCTTCAAACGGTTGGTTAACGTAACATATGTACGTCAAATAATAACGAGTACGTAATCGTAATTATTTGACGTAAGTCAAGGCCATAATTTTGTAATTTGAAACAACGCTTTTTTTGGTTTGACGATAGTCAGCGCCATTTTTGACATATATGCATGCGCCAAGTGGACGTGAAACAACCCGCCCTTGGTTGGGATTTTTTTAAATTATTGGTTTCGCTGGGGGTGACTACTGAGATTACGACTGATAGAGAAGTATTGAAGAAGAAGACATGCTAAGCTGACCCCAAATGAATTAGGATAAGGGCAAATAAATGATGATAAAGCAAATTGGAGTTAAATCCTGTGGTGCTTATAACTCAACAATTTAAAGCTTACTTGAATTTCATTATAACATTATATAAATAATGAAAATCATGTAGTATCGTATTACTTAGTAACTGGGTTGTGGAAGTCTGATAGACAGTCGCTCCTTGTCCAAATATTGTACTGGTATATGTTACTCACACAACACTATTTATGTACAGTCAACAAAAGAGATAAGTATGCAGGGTCGTCGGATATAGTTGAAGTTTAGTAAGTAACGGATTGATATTTCGGATAAAATTTTATTTAATTAATAGAAAACAAACAGTTAATTTACATAAAAATACAAATACAATTCAATACAAACATACCTATTCGTTACTATTTTTTATTCGACACTATTTTGTTTAAGTATGCAAACACACGTCACGTTGCAGTATAAAACTGATTTACATCCGTCACCTCACACATCAGGTCCAGTTGAAAACCAGCGTCAGGCACTAGTTGTCTGGCATTTTTGTTGGACTGGGTCTTTTTGGTGCAGCCGTGAGGCGCACTTTCCTGCTATTTTCTTGCATCGCACTTTAAACTTTCTATTTGGTTTTTATTTGTTGCTATCTGATGTATGTATCCGGATATGGTGTCTTTTAGTCTGTGCTAAATAAAAGTATTTTCTTTCCTTCTTTTTCTTTCTAATCAGTTGCATCTGGTTAGACAGAAAGCTGACCCCAACATTGTTGGGAAAAGGTGATTATGCAGATGATGATTATTTAAATAATGATGTAGATAAACTACGTGAAAGTTTGCTAATGTAACGATTGTGACAAATTTTCTTTTTATTTCTCTGAGCCCACCGGGATTCAGATAAATAAATAGAAAACTCGTGTACTATATTATTCGTGTACTGTACGTGTGGCTGTAGCACTTCCAGACTGGAAGTACAGACGCCAGCAGGTCAACCTACCCGAAACTGTCAAATTTTCCCGGTCAACCTTGAACCTTAATACTCTGGCGTTAAAGTTGAAAATCTATTAAGGAAATTTGACAGATTGTAGTAGCTTGATGTGCTGGCGTCTGTACTACAGTCACAAGCTGCTATCGTTTACACATTCCGATAGCTTAGGTGTACCGTGTGTAGCAATATCCCCACATGATTCTAAGTTTGTTCTCAGGAATCTTATTTAAAATGTAAGGGTGTTTGTGAATGTAAGGTTCGTGTCTGCTTCCAACATGACGAGGAGATCCTAGTGTTTATAAGCAAAAGGATAGATGAAGTAAGTTTACATAATTTAAAAGCTAACAGTCTTAAAATAATAATATGTTCAAGTACCTATATAAAAAAGGAGGGGAAACAAATAAGGCATCAAAAAATTCGTGTCCAAAGGCCAGTAGCATTGCCACATTGTATGGCAATGCCGAGTCTTTGGCCAAAATATAAGCCAGCTCTCTGGTCTCGTGAATAGTCGACTAACCGCTCGAAAAACTAAGTGGGCACTCGGACCCCATGGCCCTACAGTTTCAACCCCAAACGGCTTGAACATATGAGTTCCAATGAGGTCATAGAGGTATGAGGAATGGGGCGTAAAGTTAATTCATTCTCCATAGATAAGGGAGGATCCCCCGGCCAGACGGGTGTTTTGTCTGGCGTGCAACTGCCCGATGATTCATTTTACTCGATATGGCATCTCGCAGTTCAACTATGAGGTTGTCGTCTGCTTAACCGGGCTTGCTGCCCAATGATTCATGTCGGGCCATTGTATGTATGCTAGTTGCGCGGTAAACTCTGCTTGCGAGATGCAGGATTTTGTGTGACGTCAGTATGACGCGCAGTTCGCATTGGCGTTTGTAGACACCGCTGCTAAGTAAATTATGTCTACAGCAAATGGTTCGTATCGTTCAGTGGGTGGTCTAACTAAACATTTATATTTATATACCTACCGACATCGACACTGAATTTCGAAACAACTGGTTTCAGTCATTTACGTACCAATTTGCCAACAACACACGACAGCTGTCTACTGAAAAGTCTCTTTTATTTACGACTAATGATACAAAAAAAAACACCAAATAATTTAAAAGAAACGTATACCTATAAATATACCATCTCATTCAAAACTTACAATATAAATAACCATATGAATTACTAGCTGCGCCCCGCGGTTTCACTCGCATGAGTTTCGATTCCTTGGAAATACCGGGATATAAAGAATTGTATATACTAACCCAGAGCATGGTCTACCCATGTGCCAAATTTCATCTAAATCCGTTCAGCCGTTTTAGCGTGAAAGAGTAACAAATAAACATACAATAAAATTAAATATTTTCTCTTTATAACATTAGTTAAGAAAAAAGAAATGTGTAGACCATCCCATCAAACATTGTCTAGGAAATAAATTAGAAAAAAAATGTTTCATATAACAATACGCCCGTTTCTCCAGAAGCATAAGGTACTATCATGGACACTTCCGCCTGATCACCACTAAGTTCATTTTTGCTTGCACTCAAAAAATAGAAGCGCTCTCTAGCCCCGCCCCGTTGACCTTGAATAGACGAATGAAAGATAAGACGGGCCGACTGCACTGTCGCTCGACGCGGTGACGCACGCGCCGTTCGACATTTATTTTTATTTTCAAACTACTGCTATTACCTATTTATTATATTATGGACTAACTTCTGCCCGCGACTTCGTCCGCGTAGATTTCGGATTTGTGACAGGATTGCGTATCTCAAAAGGAAATCAAAATAACCCATAAAAATACAATTTTTTTTTTTTTTTAATATATTGAAGTAACAAGATGAATTTTTTAAACTATGCGAAAAAGGAAATCAAAATAACCCATAAAGATACATAATATTTTTTTTTTAAATAAATAGAAGTAAGAAGATGATTTTTTTAAACTTTGCGAAAATTATGAAAACTTTATAACACTACAGATCATGGATGTGATGTAAATAGTTATATTATGACTTGATTTTAGATTTTGTAAACTTATTCCTGCACGTGCACGGCCTTGGTGACGCCCACTTCGCAACGGGCCGTGCAGCAGAAATCGTAATATTTTAATTTCGCCATAACTTCAAAACCAAACGTCCGATTTTAATCATTCAAAGACCAAATATTATCTACATAAACGGTACTTACTGATAAAATTTATTTTGATAAGGATTAATAGCATGAGTAAAATAAATGCGATTAAATGTAGTCCAAAAAAAATTCAAGATTTTTAAATTAAAAAATGGTTGTTGTGCCTCACTCGACATAGATAGGTATAGTGTGTCGCGGACTTTTTTGTAGATATTTATAAGATCTACAATTCATTTGAACATTTTATGGTTCTATCTTTTATAGGTTAGGCAGCGTACGCAAAATAAGTAACTTTTCTGGTTGATTTTTTACACCTTGTGTCCGAAAAACCCAAATATCTTACGGAACCCTATTTTTTTCCAAAATAAAATTTAGCCTATGTTACTCGTGGATAATGTAGCTTTCGAATGGTGAAAGAATTTTTTAAATCGGTTTAGTAGCTTTTGAGCCTATTCATTATAAACAAACAAACAAAGTTTTCCTCTTTATAATATTAGTAGAGATAGATCTGGGAAAATTCGTTGAGATAAATAATACATTTTGTCTTTATTTTTCTAATTAGAAATTTGATTTGATAAATCCTATTGTCGGTTAGGCATTAATTAAAAAGTAAAATAAAATTTTGAAGTTTTATCAGTTTTATTTATTTATTAACTGAACTGAACTAGGTAAAACACACAATTTACAATATTCAAATTTTCTTAGGCTTTTTGCAATTTTCAGTTCAGTATAAGGTTGTATGGTAATAAAAAAATTCAAGACATGCCCTTCAGAACATATCATTGAACGCGTTAGAACGCGGGTTTTTTAAATTTAGAACTAGGAAGTTGGTGTGGCCTAGCCTTCATTTCATAAGCCGTTGGCGATTAAGTCGCCAAAAACTTAACGAGAAAAACAATGTCCTATGTAAAAATAAATTCCGGGAGCTCTGCTCTCGGATAAACTGTGAGCACAGTAGGCACCATTACGTTTTGTAATAGTTCGCGGTAACTTTCGCCATTTACTCGCCCTGGGAAATGGACAAGCTCTCCGGGACCATCAGCACTCATCCAGCCCCACATATTAGCGCATATCCTTCTAGAATCATGATTAGGAATCACGTTTCTAGGTAGACATGTGTAAGTAATTCGAGTGATGCATCACGCGTAATATCACCCGAGCGCGTACTGTAACATCACATCACACATTACTCGACAAAAATAAGCATCACACCATCACACTAAAGATTACGCGCGCGGTAGCAGCGCAGTGGCTCGCGACATGACTCGCAGACTCGCTCGAACCGAGCCCTCCCGAACGCATCGCATCGGCAATGTTCGGTTTATATCGGAAGTCCGGAACTAGGCGCGTGCGATTTCGTATTTCGCCCGGTCAGGTGACTTATTATGTTATTTTAAACTCTATTTTTATTATAAAAGGGTTTATATTTCCTTGACACTATGTCCTATTAACACTAAACACTAGAACATTGCATTACATTAACGCGCGATGGTGTGCTATCGCATGGCGCAACATCCTATCATCACGCGTGATGTTTGAAGTGATGGTGTAATGTAATATTACGAAATGTAATAATGACATATCACATTACTTCGTGGTGCACTGTTTTGCACATGTCTATTTCTAGGTTCGTAGCATGTATTCATCACGCGCCACAAGTGTCGACGACCATGTTGGCTCGACGTAAAACATTTCTCATCTGAGAATATAGCGCTTGTGAAATAGTGTCTACCATACGTTGGAGGTTATCAGATATGGACGTGGTGCCCGCGGCCTATCCTCTAAGACACCCTCTTCTTCATGGCGTCTGATCCACAGCTGGACAGTGTTTCTCTACAAGGAAAAGTCTAATAACAAGTGGCACCATTAAAAAAAAAACTGACTTGTTTCAAAAAACCCGACCGCAACAAACGACGAAATAGTTCTAAACAAATCAGTTTTCAGGTTTCATCCATACTGAACCCTAGTCCCAACTTTCTCGGTCCGTATATATCTACCTCCACGTATAGCTAGAAGGCGTAAAAGTACTGATGGTAAGAAAAGTGCTTGTATGGTTTGCATTTATTTTTATTCAGTCATCAATTCATCATTCAGTTGTAAATCTGCACCATTTTTATAAATAAACGTTATTATTATTATTATATCACAAATCACAGTCTGTATATAAATTAATTTAAACTCTCGTCTGACATGTTGCTGACACACATGTTACTGATACATAAAATGACTTGTTATCAGTTGCACTGGGGCATCATTGTAATGTCAAACAAAGAGATGCTTCTTATCTTATCTCGCTTCTTATCTTATAAATGATGAGAGAAAGACCTCTATGCAATTACCGAAACCCGCTAGGTATATCAAAAGTATCAAAGGATGCCACCGACTTTTGCCCACTGCGGTTATTGAATTTTATGACTCTTTTGTTCGGCTTAGGCTTATTGTAAAATTTCTAGAAATGAATTATTTAATAATTAGTCACTACCTACTTATTTGCACGGAATTTAAAGTAGGTTATTATTAACCAACAACAACAATGGCAAGCATTTTTTTACTTAAAACCAACTATTTTTATTTATTTATTCATATAAAAATTCGCATTGTGTTTGAATTATGCACATTCATTAATTTATAACGGCTAAAAATATAAATTATGAATTTCAAATAGTAAATTTCACTGCAAATAAATATAATCAATAACATTGAAACAAATAGTGCGTGTGTGAGCGAGAAAGTATTCCGAATTCGCCCGTCACAACAAAGCAGTATAATACATACCACTCTCATAAAGGTATAAGTAATTGCTTTACCAAGTATATAGTGATAAGTATAACCACGATGTAAAATCTAAATATTTGCACGGCAGAAATGCCGAATATAGTGAAACCTATAGATCTTAAGAACTTATGTTAGCTACCTATATTCTTGCAAATAAATCTGTCATTCATTCAAGTTTAAAAACTCTGAATATTTTTTCTGCATGTTTCTCGTTTAATTATTATACTAAAACACAAAAAAATGCAAAAAAAAATTTAAAAAAAAATTAAAAAAACAAAAATTAAAAAAAAACAAAACAAAAAAAATATATTATTATTATTTTTTTATTTGTTTATTTTTTTTTTGTTTGTTATATTTAAGCAAAACTGTACTAATTTTTATGCCTTATAATTTTTGGAATAAATATATTATATTATTATTTATTTATCAAATACTTTTATTGATGTAAAACAAACTAGAAAGTATTCAATTACACACAAGATAACATTTGCATGATAAACTTTGCACTGTGCATCGTTAATAAAGTTTTATTTATAAATTAAGGTATTTTAAAACCACACAATTTACCATGACAATAATTAAAATAATTTACTCAAGTAAACAGCTCAATGGTCAATATTCAAAAGGTCCGGTAAGCGCGCCCATGTCAAATAGTTCGTCCGTAAAATTAAAAAAAGGAGTACACGTGATATGTCACTAAGCTGCGCAGTGCAGGTTGCAACTAATTGCGTTATCGCTTTCCTAATAGGCCAAAACTTTTAGGGGGCGTGGTTTGGCGCCGCCGCAGGATTTAGGCGAAAAAATTTTTAAGTGAGCAGGCGGAAAAGACCGCGATAGTACCTAGATATTTCATCAGAATGTAAGTAAAAAATTAGCCTATTGTCATGCCCAGGTATAAATCCAGACTCACGGCCTCTCTGTATAAAACTATCTTTAAATAAGATTAAAAATAATCTCAGCTCTAATTATTAGTCTGACGTTCTGTTAATGTTTAAAATAGCAGCGGTCCCCCGACGGGACAACATTTACTCAAAAAATTTCATACGTACTTACGTAGGGTCATAATTTCAAGGTTATTTTTTTCTTTTTATTGGGTTTCACGTTTATACCTTTTTGTTTTATTTGTGGCTATTTTTTCAAGTTTTTTTTTAAATTGTTTTAGGCTTTTTACACTTATACTATTTATATTATTATTTTGTGTCGGGGGTTTTTTAAATTTTTAATTAAAATTTTTATTTCATGCTTTTTGTAGGAACTCCTTATTATTTTATTTTCTTGCGTTTTAAGATACAGGTAATTTGGTGTTTAATCAGGTTTTTTGTAATTCGCCATTTTGTGGTGGCGGCCATTTTGGATTTAAAATTTGTCATAGTGTATAGTATTTTACTAGTCAAGCCCTTTCATTTGATACCCATATTGAGGGAGTTGTGAAAAAATACGTAATCCGCCATTTTGTGGCGGCGGCCAACTTGGACCGATTTTCATCAAACATAGCTAAGAACACTCCCGAAAAATTCACCTTTCAAACATAAAAACTAAATCAAAATCGGTTCATCCTTTCGGGAGCTACGATGCCACAGACAGACATACACACACACAGAGAGAGAGAGAGAGACACGTCAAACTTATAACATCCCGTCGTTTTTGCGTCGGGGGTTAAAAAATATTGCCACTCAATCCACTGAAATCTGTTTTTCTTCACTTCCAAAATAGCTCATCCAGCTTCGCTACAACTAATAAAGAAATTAATTAAACCGGCCAATTTACCGCAGCTGCTGAATTTGAAGCCAAAATATTCAGGAACGTATCCCATTAATTGCAATGTTAATAGTTCATTAAATTAAAATATCGTTGGGTGAAATAACAATAGATCATAGAGACAGTTGGGTTAGTGCCAAAATCATATTAATATACGGTAAAGTGCCTCGTAGCACCAAATTATACTGTGACACATCGTTGCAGAACTGTTGCCCCGGAGTCGGACATCTAATGGGTCACCTTTATACTTTAACGGGTGTACTATGACACATAACGAAGCCGAGAGTCACTTGAACTCCCCGTCATTGTAATAATTTTTTTGTACTGGACCATACCTGGAAGCCTTCTGGTTACGGAGATATTGAAGGTCAAAATTCAAACTTTTAGTGACGTTTTTTGACGAAAACAAGTTTTTATTGTTATAACACAACTTTAAATACCCCCACGACCCCTGTACTGCATACACCCAAAAGCACAATGTTTAGCGTGCGTTACATTGCGCACTACCGCAAACAACACACCAAAAATAAAAGTCAAAGCAATGTTACTTAGTTTGATGTACAAAATGCGTAGTTGACGGTTATGTGATGTGTCTTTTTACGCTCTGTATAGTTAGGTACTTTCACAGTAGTAAAATAGTCTTTGAAAGTAGTACAGGGTAATCAGAAGCTCGTAAGTCTGACAACCAGTCTTAGGGGTATCGTGTTACCGAGTATCAGGGTTGTAGAGTTCAGATAGGCAGTCGCTTTATGTAAAATACTAATTAGCTGGATCCAGTTAGACTAGAAGTTGACCCCAACATAGTTGGGAAAGAAAGGCAAATGCATATAACACCCGGAACGCATTATCATATGCATGCATTATGTTCTGCTTCTGTAGCGCATCAGGGACGTTTGCTGAAGCTCGAGTCGTTTGCTTCTACGCTACGATGTGAAAAAGATGCGCCTCCCGTGCGCCCGGTGCGGGCCAGCCCCAACATTGTATTGCGGTGTATCACGAGCAGACTGGACTGCTTGTGCGTGAATCTGCTGCAAACTTTCCACATCGGTGTTGAGCTTGTAGCAGAGATGCGCATGAAATATGTATATTGCAGTGTTAGATTAAGTGTGTAGGCTAAGTTTAGCTAACGTAGTTGTTAAGAAATATCGTTACTTACATATTTGAGTCCTTTGTTACTTGTTATTAAATATAAATAAATAAATGATAACATGATGGCCGAAGCTGCTCTCCCGGAATCAGATACCTAGTGGCTGTCGCTTTTATAGACTGCCACAGTAGTTGAATAGTCTTTTCAAGTCGTACAGGGTTGTCAGAAGCTCGAAAGTCTGATAACCGCTCTCACTAAGGGGTATCGTGTTACTCAGTAAATGGATTGCGGAGTGCGATTCTGTAACCATCTCACCGTGAAAACTTAGGTGAAGTGAGCGTGGAGTGTGAGCTTTCATTTCAACTAATGCTAGGGATTGACACCATTGACAGCTCACTCTAAGCTCACTTCACCTAACTTTTCACGGTGAAATTTTTACAGAATCGATCGGCAGATGGGCAATCGATTCATGTTCAAAATAACTACTGGTATTCAGTTGCATCCGGTTGGACTGTAAAAAGATTAGGCAGGTGATGATGACAGTAATTAATAGTATATTATGTAGTTGCTTTGTATTATAAGTACTGTTTGTTTTCTTTTATTTTATTACCTATAGTATGAATCATTTGACCTGACTTGGTTTCCGTACATCCTTTTCGGGTAACACACTGAAAATCAGCGCTGTGCTGGGGGTCCCCTGTAGCACAGAATCATGCTTAGTAGAAGCCTTCTTGTCACAGTCATGACGTACAGCCGTCGACTATGACTGTTTTGTGCTCGTGATTATAGATATATTTTGTTTTATTTTTCCTTACTGCCTAACCTACTTTTCTTGCTTTTTTCTTTCTTAACTATTTAGAAAGTTGTGTTATGTCTTTACTTTAAAATTTGTAGAATAAAATTCTCGCAGAGCTTTAAAACTGTCTCAAAAGAACAAATTGCAAAGTTTTATTTTTCAAATTGGTCCTTTGAGTCACTGTTGAACTGCGTATTTAATGGATAGGAATGTTTTAAAAATTCAAAAATAAAGGTAATAGATGTTTCAGAGTATCAGACTCGTATCTTATAATGATGTCTGAATTCAGCTCAATAAAACTAAAGTTCCAACTGCTGGGAAACAAGTCTCCTCTCTTCGAGAGGGAGTGGGCTGTAATCCACGACGCGGGCCTAGTTTGGGTTGGTAGATGTCACACATGTCTTCGAGTTTTTGATTCTAGGACATGCCGGTTTCCTCACGATGTTTTTGTTCACCATTTTGAGAGCAGTGGTGATGAAATAATTGACACAAAGTAAAGCGCCTGCTTGAGTACGAACCCACGACCTGCAACTCGTAAGTCGCGGCCGTTACCATTGGGCTACGACTGCTCTTTTGATTGGTTGACTAAAATATCAAAAACTCATCACATAAATTGTCAATTTTGAATATTTGGCATTAAATTTTAATAGGCTTTTATAAATTGAGTTTGCCAGGTGGCAAATGGAAACCCACATAAATTATGTCTAAATTGGAGTTCTCTTAACTATTATCTACCTACTTGGTTAACATTGTCGTTCAACTTTCCCAAAGGGGAGAGGTTTATATGGAGACCAGCTGCGCCCCGCAGTTTCACCCGCATAAGTTTCGATTCCGTGGGAATATCGGGACCATGACCATGAGTTTAGGCCCCATAGCGTCAAAATTTTGCTATTCTGTTATTAAAAAAAAATATTGCTATTCCATACAATTTTGACCGCGTAAGTATTGCACTTTTCTTTGAAACGGAAGATTTTTTTTTTGATAACCGATGAAAAATTTCGACGCTATGGGGTCTAAACTCATGTGCTGAATCCATGGTTACAGTTTGCACGGTAAAATTAAAATATAAAACATTATATTTTAATTTTATCCTGCTTATAGGAGGAGTATATATAGGGTAGCAGCCCTAAGTCTAGATTTGCCGGGATTAGACTCACCCTCTAAAACTTGGGACTTAAACAAACTGACGAAATGTAGGTGTCTGGTTAAACTTTTAAGTGGATTATTATAAATACCGTGTCTTCTTAATTCATTTCATTACTTTCGTTTCGTCTGGCGCTTATCTAAAAAGGTTTTATGTAATTAGAAGTTTCCTCGAATTATGAGAAGACCGACTATGTTGATTTTGAAGTGGTGACGCCCTTAATCCGTTTAAATAAATGCGGTTTCAAGGATGTTTGAAGTTCGTAAATGTTTGCAGGTCAGGCTCAATTTGGGGAATTTTTTAATATACTATGCTAATGTGAAAAAAAACCAAAGAAACGATGGGTGGAATGTGTGAATGATGATATGGTTAGAAAGGGGGTGACTACCGAGATGACGACTAATAGAGAAGTATGGAAGAAAAAGAAATGTTGCGCCGACCCCAAATAAATTGGGATAAGGGCAGAAGAATGATGATGACTATTGTTACGAGCTTCGATTTCGTGACAATTAAAACTGCCGATATAAATTACCAAAAATTACACTTTAATTGAACAACACTAATAACAATTCAAACACACTAATTATAAAACACAATGCGCACTTGAAGATCGCTTTCGACGTATTCGCTTGTATCGCTTATCCAACTCTGTCTCGATCGTGGCTAATCCCGGCCTTATATAGTGCCGCAGATAGTCCTAGAACCTTCTATTGTAGAAACATCTAGAATGTTCGAGTACATACCGGCCCCGACTGACTAGATGTCGATAGTTTTAGAAAGTTCTAGCATCGAAATTTCTAGAAGGATCTTGACTCTATTAGTTCTGCAAATCGATACTAGATGGCGCTAGTGGTAACTAATGTCACCATGTACCAGGCATTAATTGTGGCGCGCAACACTATGCTAAAGTGAGAATTTTTGAAAGTGTTCTTAACTGAGTTTAGATAGAGTATATTCCTAACCTTAGCAAATGATGAAATAAATTTTAATTCTGTAAGTAGATCTTGTAAGACACTTTTATACGTCAATTTTTTGGTCATTCATTTAATAACCAGATTGCGCCGACATTTCCTAACTGACTGATCCGTGAGAAGAAATACCGAAACAAACTCAGAGGTCATAGTTTCTTTTAAAGTCCAAACATTATATTATCAAGATTTTATGTGAGCCTAACATGCAGGGCTATGACTGGCAGGGCCTTTTGAAGAAAGAGCCATTGCAACTTTAAATTGACCTGTCCCGACAGATGGCATGCATGTATCAGTCAGCTCAACCCTATTTAAGGAAGCTCAACGGCCCGTCACACGACGCTACCAGACCTGCAGGACATTTCCGTAGTCCACAAAAAAGAAAAATCTCAAAACTGCCAGAAAGTTATAAAGTCCTAGCACTCCTAGCCTGCATGATAGTCACATTCACAGTGAGTTTTCTCTTTAAAATGTCATCAAACACTTCAAAAGTTATATCACGTAAATCAATTCACGTGATTTAATGTCAATATTCTAAAACACTTAGTACAAAATAGTTTGTTGCTTGGATACAATGTAAAGTACGTATTCCTTAAAGACATTGGACGATCAGCACCCTAATTAGGTACATAAAAACATACTATCAATCACAATCTGAATCATTTTGAAGGATATTGCTAATCCATTGCTTCATACGTTCGAAATATTTGTCTGCTCAAAAACTTAAATAACGCAATGAATGTTGTTGAACTGTCAACATAAAAGCCATTCCTACTGATCATGTGTCATGCAATTACCCCGTTGTAGCCAGTTAGGCAGAATGAAGAACCTAAATCGTTGATAGAACAATATGGCATTAAATTATTGCGTAGGTTAGGTTAGTATTAACTATTCACCGTATTCTTCACGTTATTCATAAACTTCGGCAGACGCTTCTATAGCTTTTACAAATCAAATCTAACAAAGGAAGTACTTAAAAAGGCTTCGTTACAAAAATATTTGTAATTTCATTTAATGAAATTTAATTGAGCTATGCAGTAAGAAAGGGTCTTAGTTTGACCTATGGATCTTAATCTTATAAATGAAAATACGAGGTTGCCAATTCGGATAAAGAGGCATGCATATCGGGTAATTTACGTCAAGGTATTTAGTTTGTATGAAAATTAACAAAAAATAAGAATTCATTAATGTGTCCATAATGAAAAATGCTTATTTCCATGGTCTGAACATCTGGTCGAAGTTTATGTATATCGTCCGGAACACGGTGTATATTCTATAGGTTAGTTACAATATTGAAGCTCGCCTTCAATATTGTAACTCTTAGATACTTTTTTTTATGCCTTTGTCCAGCACTGGACTGCAATAGGCTGAGTTGATTTTGATTTGACAGTATTAAAGGAAAATAAAGTTTCAGTGTGCCAGTCAATTTCTTAAGTGTACGAGGGAGCTTGTAAACATACGTCAAACCTTCCTATTTATTTAAATAACCATAACCACAAGATTATACGATTTCACGAGGCCAAAAGTTTCCACGGGGTAAAAGAGTGCCAGATACGTAGGATCTCACGTTCATAACATGTTTATAATTACACGTCGTTTTAATAGCTCTATATCGTTTTACACGGTATTAACATATTTTTCGCGTATCGGCAAGCGTAGTGTGGAACGCCCCCCAGCTAGATAGATAGACGACCTAAAGAAGGTGGCTGGGGTAGACTGGATGCGAAAGGCGGGGGACAGGGTGTTGTGGCGCAGCCTGGGAGAGGCCTATGTCCAGCAGTGGACTGCGATAGGCGCAGTTGATTGAGCATATTTTCTGCAATTTTTAAATTCCTTTATGTCCTTAATGGCAACCGACATCGCGGCAGGCCCTGACGGAGAAGGCAGGATGAGAAGTCCAGCCTCCTTCAACAAGAACTGCAGTGCGATTCTGTAACCATCTCACCGTGATAACGTAGGTGAAGTGAGCGTGGAGGTAGCTGTCATTCCAACTAATGCTAGGGATTGACTCTATTGACAGCTCACTCTAAGCTCACTTCACTTAATTTTCCACGGTGAGATTTTTACATAATCGCTCGGCAGGTCCTTAGGAGTTTTTAATAGAGAGAAATGAAAAGAGAGTTCGGAAGCTATTGCCCAGCAGTGGGACACTTTTAATAGGTACATAATATCATGTAATAAATACATAAATTGCATTGTACGAGCATGTATTGCGCCCATTGTATGTTTTGTTTTGAAATTGTTTTTGTTATGTATTTTCTGGTGTACAATAAAGTGTATATAAATAAATAACTAGAACCTCAACCTTATCAGTTGCGCTTGTGACTACTAAACCAACGAAGCAGTCGGCAGGCTTTTAATAATATAATATATAGGTTTGTGCGGACGTTCAGCCTTCCTGAAATACAGTGTAAAAGATTCCTGAGACTTCCTGTCCATTGGAGCGGAGAGGGAAGAAAATTTCATTTAGCTCTGCATCCCTCTTCGGTCGAATGGTCCGGCGGCAGCTTAATTAATTTGCCTACACGTCAGACACGTCTAGAGTCGATGTTATTCAGGATTATTAAAACCTTGTTCAAACAATGTAACGACTTGTGAGTGTAGTTTGTTTGTGAAAGAGCAGCGAGCTTGGACCTGATTATTTACTTTGATTGGATTACCTGAATCCTTAGACAGTAGTAGGTATACAGTATTTTTGGGTTCCAATATTTCTTTCTGCGTTGGGTGTTACAATTTTAAGTTTTCTAAAAAGATGCAAAAAATCTGAATCAAAAGTCATTTATTCAAACTAGGCTGAGAATCAGCACCTTTTGAACGATACATAGAAACTGTTGGTGTACATTAGTAACTAAATAAACGTCAAAATGACATAAGTCAGTCCCCCATAACGCCCGCCCTTCAGCACTTCTTGCTTTCGCTGGGAAGAAGTGGCGCCACACACCCCCCAGCAGCACAGCTGTCTGTACTGTTAGAAGAACTTGATTCTATACACGTAAGTAATTAACATTAAGAAACACAAAACATTTTGCTCTCTATTCTATTTAGCTGGGTAACTTTCAAAGCCTTCAGATACTATTTGCAACTCTATTTCTATACAATAACAACTAAATTCAATCAGCAGCTAATTTACTCAGTCCAAATACAGGAAGGTATCCAAGGATCCAACGATGAAATGAAGTGACGTGAAAATAATCCAAACATGCGCAGTAGTCACATCTTGTCATCGTTCCTTTGATCTTTGTTTTATTTACCTATCATATACTTCAAAACGTTTAGCGAAGTATGTACTAGGAATGTAGGTATAGGCTGGAATTTTGTGGAAGAAGAATTTCTACGCATTTCTTAGAGGTAGAATGATTTCTTTTGGTGGTATAAATGCCTGGAAATAGAGGTGCTAGTGGCTAAATGAAATAAGCCGCACGGGTCGATGGCAGGTTACGCTACGCTTGCCGCGGTCGGTTTGTGGATGGATGACCATTCATTACATATCGAGGACCCCTCCGTGCCTCAGAAAGCACATTGAGCCGTTGCGGATGTCATTCGTAGATCTTTGACAGTCGTTACGGGTAGTCAGAATCCCAAAAGTGTGACAACCAGTTTTACCAAGGGGTATCGTCCAGTAACAGGATTGTGGAGGTTAGACAGGCAGTCGCTCCATGTAAAATACTGGTATTCAGCTGCGTCCGGTTAGACTGGAAGCCGACCTCAACATAGTTGGGAAAAAGCTAGACAGATTATTATCTGGAAATGGCTCACGATCGTAAAGTTTTTGATGAACTTGTGACGGTGTATATGAATTATTGATACTCGTCTATTGGTATTGGGTTCATTATTTATATATAAATGAATGTTTGCAATGAATTCCGTGGATTCTGATACAGATGTGGAATGCGGGAGCGTCAGAATCAAGTATATTTTTTACTAACAAGAATTGGCCGACGAAACGTGGACAAAAACAATGTAGCCACAATATATTTTAAGCTGCTGGGAGGCTGAATAAATCACAACAAATATCTGAAACAAAAATATTCACTGATCTTCAAATAAAAACTATAATGGCTTCAAGTGTTTGGCTCCGTTTTCTAAACATTCAATAATAAAAATTTATATAAGTATATTCAATAAGTATGTCATCAGGCTGCAACGCTATCTGTTTCTGTCATTTTAAATTCGCCCACAATGAAGAGAAAATATTTTATTGGGTTAAGAAACTACAGTTTCTAAAGTTCAATGCTTGGGAATTGCTACTGAATTATTTGCTGAAATGTCACCGTTGCCGCTGTCGAAAGTCAGAATGAGCATTGTCCTCAAAAATAAAGTCACCTATAAGTACCCACCTACCTACTTTGTGCGTAATCAAGGGCACTGGTAATTTCTAGTACATAATTTCTAAAAAAAATTAAAATTAAGATATTTTTTATAGAGCATAAGGTGTACATACAATAACACTAGTAGGTAATATTGCACTACAAATTATGTTACCAAAGAACGATAATTAAAATTAGCGTATTTTGAACTCTGGTACACAAAGTAAGATTAACTTGTATTATTTATGGCTACCAGTGTTCTAACAAAGGTAAACGCATAGATGTCTGTCACCTAACTACGGAAGATGTACAAGAACGCAGCCCGAAAACTGCAGTGGTACCTAAGTCAAGAAGCTCTCGCCTTAGAAAAATCAAACACAAAAGTCATTTAATCAAATTAAGCTGAGAATCAGCACTTTTCGAACGTCAAATTTTTACAAGATAGATTCCCTCAAAACGCCCGCCCTTCACCACTTTCTAGCGCTTTCGCTGGGAAGAAGAAGTAAAACAACAAACTCCCCAGCAGCACAGATGCTTCTAAGTTCCTAGTTTGTTGATTGGGATAACATGGCAACCAGTGCCATGTTATCCCAATCAATATGATGATGCATAGTATAGCATTACAGGTTAGCTTTCATCATACTAGCATAGTATGATAAAAACTGACCTTTAATTTCGGGTCTCTACGGTTCAATATAGAGCAACAGATAAGAAGTTAAATCATAATATCAAACCAAGAATGTATATACTGGAAAGTCAGTATTTTTTATATCGTCATCACTAATCTGAAAACGGTAAAGGAAAACATCGTGAGGAAACCGGCATGTCCTAAAGCCAAAAAATCGAAGACATGTGACCTCCACCAACCCGCACTGAGCCCGCGAGGTGGATTATGGCCCACTCCCTCTTTCAGAGAGGCGGCTGCAGCAGTGGGAATACTACAGGCTGAATATGAAAGTCCGTATCTGTGTGTAAAAACTGCACCACTTTTAACGAATTTGAAGAATAACGATCTCTTTTCGTCACCATTTTTCAAAAGAATATGAAATTAAGTATATAATTAATTCAGAAGTAGGTACTTACTTAGGTATATCTATAAAACACGAACTAAACTCAACTGTATCATTTATTATCAGATCAAGTTTCAAGAGCGCACTTAAAAATTTACGATGTCTCGATTGCAGACTGCAGATAAAACTTCAAAAAATATTTCTTGGTACCGAGAGTACTTTGAAAGAATATTTTTTTTAATTTTGCAGACGATCAACCTAAAACCCAGTTGATTGATGGTATCAAGTGGTTCTATCTAACTAGAGTTAATACTTGGCATATCACTGAATACGACAAGTTTTAAAATTGGAAAGCAAGAACTATTCATCATTTTGACTTTCTGAAAAATTACTATACTTTGCAACGAGTAATAACTTAAATACCCACTCTATCTTCATTATTTTGTGTTTGGATAGCAGAATTGGTTGAAATGAATCCTGATTTCGACAATCCCTAGATAACTTTCACCAAAGTTCTAGTACCTACATCAGTATGACATATTTTCTTTGCTAAAGCCACCGAACACTCATCAAACCAATTAATTCCTCAGATCAAAAAAACGAGTTCGGTCGGGGGACGCTCGTCGGGAACGAAGTTCCTTACGCGATTCTCACACAAACACACTCATTCGTATATATTCGTAATAGAAAGAGACAGACAGAGAGAGAAAGTCGCATGGAGGTTGCAGACGCTTTTCCTTACGTGACGATTTCTACCAGACAACTCCTACCGCAAGCCGCGTTAAGAAACTTCGTTCCAAAAAACCTGACGCTTGAACTTACAGTACCTAAGTAGGTATCACAAAACATACCTAAGCTCTTATTTCTATCCCAAATTTAACACTCCAGTTAATCTTGCCATTAGCAAGGAGCAAAGGGTCATCCATCCGATTTGAACTTCGCATATTTTCATAGACAGTCAACGCCCTGATGTGCTTCAGAACAGCTTCTATGTAAACTCGACATACATAGGTTGGTACTCCACCCTACTTAGTTTCTAATCTAGGTTTCTCAAACCTTAGGAATTCCTTAGCTTATTTCATGGGTCAACCAGAATCTCACGATTTGCATCATAAAAAGGCTTTACAGTTAGAGATACTATGAAATAAATGGGCATTGTAGCCGACTAAGCCGTCGGCAACGTGCCGCTCGTGTAGGTATTTGAGTACGGTGCGGCACGTTGTGGACGGCTGCAGTTGGCTCTGCCATAGACGCGTGCTGCTCGTGTGTACACTACTTAACTGGTCTAGGTTTCTGCTTTTGGTCTATGCTTGGAAACATGCTGGTCCTGCTCCATAGGACAATCTCTAGAGTCTAGACAAAATCAAACTGGTTGCTAATGTAATTGTATAATTTATTCTTTTTTTTTTATTCTCTTTGACATTGATTTACATTCTGTAATTACTTAAAGTCACCCGGACTTATTACTCCTTATTATTTATTTATGAAAATAGTCTACTTTTGGAATGTTTGTAAATATGTGAGCACCATGTACCTATCACATAGTCAATTTATATGTCATGGTTTCATTAATTCATTTTAATTTTTTTTTTTTTTTTTTACCTATTGTGGTATAGTAATTTTATGTTTAGGTGCATCGTCTTCACATATAATTATATAATTAATGTATGCAAAATATTGTAAAACATTTTAAAAGAGTAACGGTGGAGTTTCTTGCCCATTCTTCTCCATACGAAAACTACCTTTTGGAAGGGGCGACTAGAATCAATTTAATTTTAATTTTGACGTTCAAAAGTGCCTTTTATGTGCCTATTTGAATTAAATGATTTGACTTTGACTTTGACTTTAGGCATTGAGCTGTCTTAATGGGTCTAGGTGTAGGTTATTTACCATAAATACATATTTACATATTATTACCTATGACTTGAAATACATAAATGATTTGATTTTTACCTTTACCTCAATATCTGAAAGTAAGTTATAGTTAGTTTTACTTTAACATCACAAGACCAATGAAAATACGCTGATAATCCCGAGATACCAAAATTAAGCCAGATCATTTCAAGCGTTCCCGACTTATCTACTTACATAATTGAGTTTCAAAACACGTAAAATTGTTCTAAGGAACCATAAATTCAGTTATCCTGAACAATTGATTCATTGCCGCGCTGGTTAAATTCAAATTAAGAACCGTCATAATGTTGCCATGGTTAAATATTCAAATAGCCTTATTCATAATCTGTTTTGTACGTAATTTGTGTTCGTTTGTTAGATAATTTAAATTAATAGTGTTTAAACAAGTTTTACGTGAATTTATGTTGTATCAACTAAAAATATGGATTAATCTCTAAGATTTTGCAAGGTTTCTGGTTCGGTCTAAATTAAGCTTATCCATTACCGCGTTATTAGAAGAAATTTCTAGTTTCCATTACCATCGTCATTCAACATTTTACCACGCTTACATGATGTGTCGCAGTCAATAATTCTGCCTAGCCTTTTCCAAATTACCTATATTGGAATCGGCTTCCAGTCTAACCGGATGCAGCATACCAGTATTTTACATAGAGCGACTATTTGACCTGCACAACCCAGTTACTAGTTTAATACCCCTTGGTAAGACTGATTGTCAAACTTCTAGGCTTTTGACTACCCGTAACGGCTGTCAAAGGTAATGGATGGTTACCCATTCACAAACCGACCGCGGCAAGCATAGCTTAATCTTATCACCCCATGCGGCTATTATCAACATGTATTACAGTATGGTATGGATATTTCCATAGAAACACAATAAGCAACAGTTTATTTGTAACTCTTCATGCAAAGGAAAGTGAAAACCCTGCTGTATCTACCATAAGGTAGGTACCTCAGGGTTTAATGAGGCTCTAAAAAGCCTTTCTGCTGCAGGCTGGAGATTGCGGAGTTTCTACATTATAAACATTGGGCCACTAGGTTTATTATAATCTTCATACGACAAAGTGAAAAAAAGAAAATACGTTTATTTGCGGTAAACATGACGCAAAGAAAAACCAAAAACACAAAAGGAAAAGTCGGAGGAAAATATGCGTCACATTCACGCTTATCGGCCATTTCTCAGCATAATGCTGCGACCCAATGCGAGACAGAACCCCAGCGTGTATTTTAGCGATAGCCGGCTGTGCTGAAAAGCAGCACTGTGAACCCTAATAAACATTTAATTAACAAATACTTAGTCTCGCAGTTCCTATAATTTACTTGTTAATTTTAATGAGAACGTTACTAAGAAGAGTACGTATTTCTTGAAAAAAAAAAAACAACAAAAACCTCGGCAACATTTTAAAAGTAATTTGAATCTTAATTATAGTTCTTTTGTGTACTTAGGTGGAAAGCAAACCTAATTATGTGACTAATACAAGTTAACGTTAATAACTTAGTAACAGTTAAAAACACTATTAGATAAAGAAAATGTTGCCTATTGTAAGAATAAAATCCTTCCAAACCTATCAAAGGATTTTCGAATTAATTACCAACCATTTTCCCCAGAATGCGCTTGAGTCGACTTTTTACAACGGCTAGCAGTCTGATTTTCACACGACCACAAAAAATAGATACATTGTTATTATTTATTATGTATTTCTTTACAAGGAGTTCATAGTAGTCTTTTAGTTAAAACTGTGCCCCACAAAACCATTTTCACATTTTGTTTGCGGAAATGGATCATAGTTTTTAAAGTAAGTTTATTAGTTCAACATAAAGTTATGTAGGTATACCTGGGTATAATGGATGTACCTAAGTACTCGTATTTTAAAGCCCTTAAAAGGTTTGCTCGACATTAGTCACGTTAGAACCATTAATGAAGAATAATAAAAGTGAAGTTGGTAACAAAATTATCAAAAACAAGTTAGTAAACGCTCACCCTCTTCTCTATTAAACTCCTTCCCGACGGTATTTTCCACATCAGCCATAATATTAACACAAATCGCACAAAAACCAGAACAATTTTAAAATAAACTTGTCACACGCTATATATTGCCTGTATCGTCCTTCTCTCACATCACTTCACATTACACAGCACACGATAATTTACACATCAAAGGAGTATCCACCACACTTTAGGATGAACGAAACTAATTCCCAAATAAATTAGTCAAGTATTAAAAAAAAACTCGCACCGATAACTTTCGCGCCAATACACGAATTTTTTACTCTTGGCACACACGTCCAAATGCCACAAGAGATGATCACAAACTGTTCTATTTTGGTTGATGGAACAAATTGAAAGATTTATATGCAAGAGTAATTTGCAGCAAATACTTACCTACTTTCGTAAGGAAGTGGGTACTATTATTTGTTGGCGTATTAGTTTTTCAGTGAATTAAATATTATTATTTGTAAGGCAATAAGATCATAAATTGGTATTTCCCCAGACTATTGCCAAGGCCTCTTTGGCAAGGTGTTAAAATTAGGAAGTACCTAAATAGGTTCCTATTCCTAATAGGTCATTTTGCACGCTAGGTTAGTAACAAGAAGATTACATAACATCACGCCTGTGATCCCCGAATGGTTAGGCAGAGGTGTACCTAATAGTACACCCACATTTCGGCAGTTATGTTTAAGTCCCATGTGATAGGGGACGAACCGGCCGCAAATCCAGTCTCCGTGCTGCTACTAAGAAATTCCAGATAGAAAAACCCAATAACACTTTGCCCGACCTGGGAATCGAACCTAGGACCTCGTGCTCAGCGGTAGCGCTTGCGACCACTAAAGCAACGAGGCAGTCCAACTTCGTTCAATAATAGTACTTGATCGAAGCAGTCCAACAAGAACAAAAAACAATAGCAAGAAGTATCGCATAAAAGTTTATTAATGACACAATTCAACACGAACCCAGGTGATCTTCGAAATAACATAAACATCACGTTTGTATTAATCGAAGAGGAGGCAGAGTGGTGTCATACACCCACATTTTGCCAATATCATAAAAGTCTAATGTAAAATGGTAGGCCCAAGCTCTATTTCCATTTACCGAGCACAATTCTAGACTCCGGGCTTCTACACAATAACAATAATAATCATTAATCAATAGACACCTACCTATAAAGTTTCAAAAATCAAAATCAAAAGTCATTTATTCAAATTAGGCTGAGAATCAGCACTTTTCGAACGTCAAAATTACAAAAGACAGTCCCCCAAAAACGCCCGCCCTTCGTTTCCCGGTGTGGCTGTGTAAGTACCTAACTAGTAACCTACCTAGGTACCAACTTAGCCAATTTTCGGGAGAAGTGTAAGTTTGCACGTCCAGGTTTCTCTGACGTGCCTATAATTCTAGGGCGACCCAATATTGCTAGTAGCGAATCTTGATCATTGATTCAATACTGGCAATAGAAGAAATGATGGTTAGTACGGTAACCGTCTTGGCGTCTTCATGTACAAAAAACTCGTATGGTGCTCTGTTTTACGTGTTAATAACAGGCCCATTTAGGAAAAGCTATTTACTATAACTTAACGCTAAAAAATCAATGTTTGTGCACGAACTATTTACTTACAAGGAATTCGCTCACCTTGTCGACGCCACAAAGAAACTGTTCCATTATAAACCCTTCACCAAGACGTATTTCTAGTGATTGTGAATATTTGATGACTCGACGTGTTTGCTTGCAACTTGCCTTCCTGAATCTCGGAGAAGTACCTACTGGTACCTCGTGGATACTGTAGTTTACGGAGAGCCAGCGAGTCGGAATAATTATTTGCACCCATGAAGGATTGTTTATTTTTTCAGATTGTACGAACCGAGAATCATTAGTTACAGAAAAAAAAATACAAAATTGTCACGGAAAAATGTTTCTTGTGTATAGTCGAAAAAAGTGTACCTATAATAGTTGTTTTTTTTAGATTGCGAAAAAAGCCTGCTCTTGACCTCGATCTCACTTGGTAGTGGGCGTTGGAACGAACGTGCCCTGAAGATGACTGTTCACTTTTAGAAATAAAATAAAGAAAGTAAATACCCTTATTTGCGGTAAACATGAAGCTGAGAAAGAACACAATCACAAAAAGAAAAGACAAGTTTTGGAAAATACGCGTTACATCCACGCAAAACTGCCTTCGCTTAGCATAATGCTAAGACCATAAGCGAGACGGATCCCCAGCGCTGGTTTTCAGCGACAGCCGGCCCTAAATATTCTGAACTATAAACAAACTCAGAAGATGTCCATGTATGAAATACCGCCTCACCTTATTTAGGACTCCTAGCTTTTTGGCTGTAGTCTGTGCTTTGACTTTTTGAGTGCTTATATCTTTTATGTATACATATATTACGAATTGCGATACAGAAATATTTATGGTAAGCTATAAACAAATTATACATTTATACGAGTGTTTTAACTATATGGATTTAAAACAAAATATTTTACAAAAAGGTTTTGATATCAGATTTAAGAAGTCAGTTAAAAATGGAACGCATCATAGTAATTTTTCGGCTGACAACATTACTACGTGAATGTCAATGTCTTTTGTCACCTGTTCAGAGTTCTGTCATTCTAATGTCAAAGCATTGTCGTCACGCGAGTGAGCGCAATGTTTTTGTAATTTATTTATTATAAACAACCTGTTAATAATATTGAAGTGTACAAAAATCAGTAGTTTTACGTTAGTGATAAGTGTTAGTGAGTACTTCGTTCCGTCACAATGTCGGAAGAGGACGAAAACTTGCATCGTTTGGAGGGATCTTCTGGCGATGCTCCTGGCGGTCTTATTCTTAAAAAGAAAGATCCACCAGGGGAGTTTCAGTTTGCTAAGCCTTCGTTACTTGGTCTTGACAAGCTGGCCGCAGCCAAGCGCAAGCAAAACAGGCTGATATCGTTCCAAGAGGAGAGTACCGAAGATGATGTTGACGACAACAAATCTGATGCCAGTAGTTCGAAAGAACGTAAATACAGGAAGCATAATGAAGAAACACCTACTTATACTGGAGGCATATCAGAACAAGCTCGGGAACGAATGCTTGAGAGATTACAGAAGTAAGAAAGTTTGATTGGATTTAGTTTTATTATTGTTTTGTTTGTTTACAATGAAAAGTTTTCTAGTTTCAAACTTTTGATGTATAATCAGGTCAAAACCATAATGGTTACTAAACCTCCTGTTATCTAAAGATGAAAGTCAATTGTTTGAGACCAGAAATAGGAAGCCAGCATATATGCTTGATGTGACTTACTGTCATACAAAACAAGTTTAATTTGATTATTTTCCAACCAGCCAATAGTTCTCAATAATTTTCTGAATGCTCAAATTCTATAATGATTAAGTTATACAGATGTAAAATATTTTTTTTTTTAATCCAATCAGATAACGCTATATATGTTTTAACTGAAGTTATTGATCTCAGAATTTGATCTGTACTTAAAATAATATTTGGTATCAAGTTGCATACTGTAGTGTCGTACTACTTGTGCGCCAGTCGTCCTAAGAGAATTGAGTTGTAATCTAATGTCATACAACGTGGCAATGCTGCCAGCCTTTTGGGCACTGTTCCTGTTGACAGCGATGCGGACGAACTTTTTGATGCCCTATGATTCTTTTTTTTTCACTTGTACATATGTATTATTATTTTAGACTTAATTTGATTCTTATGAGAATAAAGTATGTCATGCTATTTTCAAGATATATTTTCGAAATGCCTGGTGTCATAACATGGTGCAATCATACCAATTATTGCACATATTATTACCGTGTTATCACATCACACAAACAAATTACCAAATTTGGGGAGCAGTTGTGGCCCAGTGGTAACGGCCCGACTTACGAGTTGTAAGTTCGAACCCAGGTGTGACTTTTTGTATTTAATTTCATCACCACTGCTTTCAAAATGGTTAAGGAAAACGTTGTGAGGAAACTGGCATGTTCTAGAATCAAAAAAATTGAAGACATGCCACATCCACCAACCCGCACTGGCCCACGCATGGTGGATTATGGCCCACTCCTCACAAAGATGAGGCCTGTGTCGCAGCAGTGGGAACATTATAGGCTAATTATGCTATTAGTAATTTGCTTGTATACTTCTTATAAAGCACGTAACGTCATCAGCTGTTACCAAGTAAAGAAAGATAAAATTTCATATACAACTTCTTCTTCCAGAAGAGAAAAAGATGCAAAAGAAAAAGGTGTACACTACTCCACTCAAGAAGAAAAGAAAACACGCTCAAAAGATGATGAGGACGACCGCTACTACCGTTACCGTTATGACAGAAGGGACCGTGACCACAGAAGAGATGACCGCAGGGATGACAGAAGGGACAGAGATAAGGATAGAAGACCAGGTGGGAGAGACTCGGAAAGGCGGGATAGGGACAGTGAACGGAGGGGTGAGAGTTCTAGAAGGAGTTATTATGAACCAAGGTTTAAAGATGAGCCTAGGACTCCCAGGTATATTACTGTTTTTATTTTAAAGATCCAAAACTAATTGTATTGTGTGTACTTTTTAACAAATAATTCACTTATAAACTATGTGTAGGTAAGCTGTAAATTTTTTTTATGAATGATCAATTAGTTTTCTGAACTAAATCCGGTTTCTGGAAACAAAATAAGCAACAAAAATTAGCTAGTAAATTTTCAACCGCGTTTCAATTGCTGTGACTGAACTGTCAACAGCCAACCGGATTACTTAACTATACGTTTTTTTACACATTAATGATTTTCGCTCCAGAAACTGGGTGTTTGTTGTTTATGCTGTAGTTGGGGTGGAAGTAGATTCTAGTTTTTTACCTCTATCATCAAACTGATAGCCAAAATCATAGGTTATAAAATATGCAGGGTAGATTTTATAAGAATTCTACATGAGAACCCGAAAACTGAACATACAAATTTACTTACTTTTACTCACCTTGATATTTTCCAGCATGAAAGTCCTCAAACCTACGGACAAAACAGCCTGGGACGATGATGATGATGACCTAAAGGCTCCACTACGTAAGTCCAGCTGGGACTTCCCCACACCGCTGACTCGAGATGGAGGTGGTGACCGCTCACAAAGGAGTGATAGGAGTGGTAAACCGATGAGGGATTATAAGGGAAGGCCATATGAGAATACACCGAGAGCTTCGCCGCATAAGTGAGTTTTAAATGATAAATGATTTTAGAGCTTACAATCTTTTATAAAATGCATTACTTATAATAGAGGGATTGTGGCTAAGTAATAACAGCCGCACGGGTAGATCGATCAGGTTAAGCTACGCTTGCCGCGGTTGGTCCGTGGATGCGTGACCATCTTTACATACCAAGACCCCTCCGTGCCGGGTAGCGGGATTGTCCGAAAGGGTTACCGCTGCCCTGGAACATAAAGGGCTAAGGAAGGAACACGGGTGGGTTTTAGTCAGTAAGTCCGACACTCCCTCCTGCTCCACCCAGAGCGGGAGGAGTCATTTGATGATTTCCCATCTTCAAAAAAAAAAAAAAAAGACCCCTCCGTGCCTCGGAAAGCACGTTAAGCCGTTGGTCCCGGCTGTCATTTGTTTATCTTTGACAGTCGTTACGGGTCGGGTCGTTGGCTTTACCAAGGGGTATCGCATTGTATACCCAGTAACTGGGTTGTGCCGACCCCAACAAAGTTGGGAAAAGGCTAGGCAGATGGTGCTGTAATAAATGTTAATGTTTCACATAGTTGTAACCAAGATAAATGTTAATTACAGATTTGCCAGTTCAAGGCGGGCAGTAGACATTGACGACTCAGATTGGGAAGAAGCTGAAAAGAAACTGGATCGAGCTTGGTATAATATGGGAGAAGGTAAATATTATCATCTCCCTGCCCTTTTTTTTTTGTGGATGGGAAATCATCAAATGACCCCTCCCGCTTTGGGTGGAGCGGAAGGGAGTGTCAAACTCTTACTGACTCAAACCCACCCGTGTTCCTTCCTTAGCCCTTTATGTTCCAGGGCAGCGGTAACCCTTTCGGGCGATCCCGCTACCCATCTCCCTGCCCTTATCCCATGTCACTTGTGGTCGGCGCAACACGTTTTCTTCTTCCATTCTCCTCTGTCAACCGTCACGCTATCATTCACTCCCTTCTCTTTCATATCATTTCTCACACAATCCATCCATCTTTTCTTCGGCCTTCCTCTCCCTCTCCATCCATCAACATGTATATTCATCACTCTTCTAGTCACATGCGTTTCGTCCCTTCTCATCACATGCCCATACCAAGCCAGACGATTTCCTTTCAACTTTTCTGTCACTGGCGTCACTTTCAAAATTCCTCTTATATACTTATTTCTTACTTTATCCATTCTCGTCACTCCACACATCCATCTCAACATTCTCATCTCCGCTGCAAGCAATCTTTTTTTATCCGTCTTCTTTAAATAATTAACACACTATTTAATGTTCATAAAATCACTACTTCGATTCGACTAAAGTCATTGCAATAGGTATTTGAAATTGAAACATGCTGCAAAGAGTTGTTAATAGGCAGTCACCGCAAACCGATGCAGAGAGCATGGAAGAAGATTCTTATTACATTCAATATTAAACCTAGTTATTAGTGTCTTAAAGTGCAAACGAGTCCTCAAGCACGCCCCAGGAACCGTTTGATGTCGCGCCGTTGTCCATACAACTTTGCACTTTACCGCACTAAAAATAAAGTACATTTCTCTCTGGTCTGTATTCTTCCCCGACCCTTGCTCGAGCCAGCCCGCGCCGCTGAGCCTGTAGTTGAAATTCGTCCCTAAATAATTCCGATCCAGCCTGTCCCTTGCTGCCCTCTCTCAGCGACGCCCTAAGCCGAGGTCCGTACCCCACAAGCCCTGGCTGGAGGCTTTAATTTACTGAGGCATCCACAGACAACCCCGGTAAACAGACGACAATCTCATAAATAGAACTGAGAGGACATTTATAATTTAAAAAAAAAATATTTCTCTTACTAACTTCTGTCTTTCCCCAGGTGAGGCCGACGAATCCGACCCATTCGCGGGCACATCATCAGAATACGTGGCCCGCAAAGAAGAACAGATAGAAAAACGACGCAACCGCAAAGTATCAGCGCAGAGGCAGCAGATAGACAAGGACAACGAGCTGTGGGAGCGAAACAGAATGCTGACCAGCGGTGTGGTCCATGCTATTAATGTTAACAATGATTTGGATGAGGTATGTTGGATAATAACTCCGATTATATGATATACTAGCGATACGACACTACTTCGCACGGTTGTTAAGACTTGACATAACATCGTCATTTCTTTTAATAATAATTCTCTAAATGATGATAAAAACCGCATCAAAACCGTTGCGTAACACGACTTCAATTTATATAAGCATTTCTGGCGTTATCATTAAGGCCAGAAATCCTACTAATATTATAAATGCGAAAGTTTGTATGGATGGATGGATGGATGTTTGTTACCCTTTCACGCAAAAACTACTGAACGGATTTGGATGAAATTTGGCACACAGATAGTTTATAACCAGGATTAACACATAGAATACTTTTATCCCGTTATTCCCACGGGATCGAAACTTATGCGGGTGAAACCGCGGGGCTCACCTAGTGCTTATATAAATTGACGTAGTGGTTAATAAATCGGCTTTTGCGCAACTAATCGCGGTTTCCATTCTTGCACGGACAAAAGATATATTCGTATTCATAATCGACAGGGTCCGTTATTGGGAAGTGTTGAAATCATTCCAGCGCGGGGAAGAGATGGTGTTATAACTCAAACTCTTTATTGCATTCATGTGTACATTTCGATGTTACAATATAATCAAGTTCCAACATGAAACCCGGTTAGGGCACGACAACATAATAATAATTTTAACATAATCTATCTACTTATTATTATTATTATATGTTATACTGGCCGAATATTGCTTTCTCTTTCTTCTGTAGGCCCATATAATTAATTGTTCCTTTTTTGAGTACAATTTATTACTGGCGTATCTACTGTTTACAGATCTTTTGGATGACACGCCTTAATAATGTGTTTGATATTATTTTTATATTTCCAACAATTTTTTCTCTCTTTTTAACAGGAAAACGTGGACCGTGTACACTTGCTAGTCCACAATATAGTGCCTCCATTCCTTGACGGCAGGATAGTATTCACCAAGCAACCTGAACCTGTCATACCAGTAAGTATTTTATTTACTACTAGTTATTTCTCACGTAACACACTTTCAATTGTGACTAATATGACGAATAAATGACTTCATTCCGCCTTAAAATCACCATCCAGAAATGGCTTATACCCAAAGACTATTCCGATACTGAGAACCTCTTAAACATTGTTACTTAATTAATATCACGCACCCAAACACACCATATCATTCTCAATGCACGCTCTTCGCGCATCATGCACATTTTTAGGGTCCCGTAGCCAAATGGCAAAAAACGGAACCCTTATGGATTCGTCATGTCAGTCTGTCTGTCTGTCTGTTCGTCCGTATGCCACAGCCACTTTTTTCTGAAACTATAAGAGCTATACTCAACTCAAGGGCTAACCTGAATAGGCTTCTTCTGGGCAAGCTCGTTCCACCGTAGATCTCATCCCTGCCTCTGGGCTGGATTGAGGTCAAGAGTGAGCCCATTGTCAATAATAAAAAATAAACCTGCATAGCTTTCACAACCATTCGATACGATTCCGTGCCGAATCGAGCATCTATCAATGTTGTCGAAGGAGCCCTCAACGCTGTTCTCAAATCAGAAAACCGAAAATGTAGAGACAGCTTAATTCAAATATTCGGCCACTATTCCGTCGACAGCTATTTGCTTTCGGGGTCAAAGCAAATCAGATAACCGAAAATGAGTAATTTACGACACGATAGCCGGTCGAATGGTTGTGAATAGCTATGCTGGAGTGAAAATGAGGTGCCGTTCCGCTAATGAGGAGACACTTTGACTTCATATCCTAGGTGCTTTGATACATTCACATTATAGAAACTAATGGCCGCTACTAACAATATTTTCGTAGCTGAATTCGGAGACGACAATTTTTTTATTCTGTGTAGCATACCAGTCGTGATGTAATGTATTATAAGTCTCTACCACACGCACACACTAGAATTTTCTTTGATTTTTTATAGGTCAAAGACCCGACATCTGACATGGCAATGAACGCTCGCAAAGGCTCCGCCCTCGTCAAAGCATTCAGAGAGCAGAAGGAAAGAAGGAAGGCTCAAAAGAAACACTGGAAGTTGGAGGGAACTAAACTTGGTATGAATATAGCAGAAGATTTTGTGATGACATTGAAAAATAAACTTTGTTGTTAGGGACATAAGATCTAAAGTTGTACGAATATAGACACAGACAGGAAAAGGGTCGCAGGCCATCTTCGAGTGCGCGGTCTTGTTTGAACTTTAGTGCACTGAAAATAAAGTTTATTATTCTTGTTGCAATGGAATTCTTTAGTATGCTTTTTATTTGTTCATAAATTGATGGGACCGCTCTAGAGTTTCAGACCTTGATATCGCCTGTTGAAAGCAATGCACTGGATATCAGAACGAAACGCAGGAAAATTGGGGTCTTTAAAATAACCTTTTATTTTTAACTTGTGTGAAATGTTAACATTCTTGCCTCAATGTGGTATATATCTTAATTTGATTATTAATTATTAAATATATTTGGAGGGGCTTGTGGCTAAGTAATAACAGCCGCACGAGTCGATCGATCAGGCTAAGCAACGCTTTCCGCGGTTGGTCCGTGGATGGGTGACTATCTTTACATACCAAGACCCCTCCATGCCTCGGAAAGCACGTTAAGCTGTTGGTCCCGGCTGTCATTTGTGGATCTTTGACAGTCGTTACGGGTAGTCAAAAGCCTGAAAGTCTTACCAAGGGGTATCGTATTACCCAGTAACTGGGTTGTGGAGTTCAGATAGGCAGTCGCTCCATGTAAAGTATTGGTATCCAGCTGCATCCTGTTAAACTGGAAGCCGACCCCAACATAGTTGGGAAAAAGCAAGGCAGATGATGTCGTATTAATATATTTCTCCGTGTCAATTACAGGTAACATCATGGGTATTCAGAAGAAGGAAGAAGAAATGGAAGACGGCCCCACTAAAGACGCTTACAAATACGCTGAACATATGGATAATCGTAAGTAAACTACGTTCACAATTCTAATTAAACTTGATATCGGAAAAAGAACTTTAATGCCTATACACATAAGTGTGCTCGTGGGCTCACGGCTATGTACCGCCCGATTCGAACTGTGTGGCGGCTGTGCTGGCTGGCGCAGTACTCCTCCCCCCCCCCCCCCCCCCGCGCGCGGACACTGGAATGTGTTACTGCGCAGCAACTCGCCGAGTGTTCCAAGCCGACATATAGTTTGAATCGGGCTGTAATAACAGCTCAGGGGACGCTCGAACGTTAACTCTTGACGAGGTCGGTCCGTGGTTGTCCATTGGTCCTGACTGTCATTCGTAGATCTTTGACAGTCGTTAAGGGTAGTCAGAAGCCCAAGTCTATCAATCAGTATTTCCCAGGGGTAATGTGTTATCCAGTGACTAGGTAATGGAGGTCAGAGAGGCAGTTTCTCCATGTAGAATACTGGTATTCATTCAGTTGCATCCAGTTAGAATGGAAGCCGACACCAACATAGTTGGGAGAAGGCAGGCACATTGATTGCCTTTAGATAAAGTTCAGTTTTCGCTACGACCTCAATATTTCTCAGACAATTTTAAAAGTAAGTATTTACTGTCATTCTGAAATCAACTTAATTTACACAAATGGTAAGTCGATATTTAGTTATGATGCGGTCGACAATGCACACACATGCCTCGAACTGCTTTCATTTACTTTACAAGAATAGAAAAAAAAAACACCAACCCACTCCATTCCTTTTCTACAAAATACTCTTTATTGTGTACCTATACCATATAAATTCATATTCACGTTACTTCCTTCGCAGAGCCACAGGAAGTCGAATCGAAGTCAGACTTCGTGAAGAAGTTGACAATATCTGAACAGAGACGGTTCCTGCCGGTGTTCGCAGTCAGAGAGGAACTGCTCCAAGTCATCAGAGAGAACAGCGTCGTTATTATAGTTGGTAAGTTCTTTTATTTATTTATTTACTAGCAACACACGTCCTATTTGCACTGTTTTTACAACTTGACAAAACAAAGAGGTTTCTTTATGACAAGCCGTGTGCCCGAGGGGTTTACGGGTATTTCAAATATATTATAAATATAAGCAGATTTGTCACTGTCCCGCATTCTGGCTATTAAAAATCTCGTCCTTAATAGCCAGAATGCGGGACAGTGACAACAGTATTCTGAGGACATTGGCGGATAGCATCTACTCTACTATTCTGAGACGTTTTGTGGGGGTGATGAACGACTGAAGTATTTTCCCTTCGCTTGTTCGCCGTCCACATGAAGCGATCTCGAATAGACAAGTATTAAATGATATGGCACTAACATTACTTATAAGCAATTTACTAACACAGTGGATCTTTCGTTGTCCGAAATAAAGAATTTATTATTATTATCATTAAAACTTACTTATATTTACTTAATCTACAAAAAAAAATTATTTCACAAAACTTTTGATGATGGCTTTCATAGTAATAACAGCATTTTCATTAGCCTTTTAAGGTTGCAAAAGCATGCCGCTAGGGCCGCGGGTTGTTCGAAAAAGATACCGTGGCCCCTGACACAGGCAACTGAAGTAACACGGGTGGGTATTAGTCAGTAAAAATCTGACACGCCCTTCCGCTCAGCCCAGAGCGGGAGAGGTCATTTAATGATTTCCCACCCAAAAAAAAGGGTGTTTCTCATCAGTAAAAATTACCAACTTCCATACAACCTTTCTTCCCCTGTTTGACCCCTGTAACCCCCTCAAATCCTTTCTTAGTGCTCACTTTACCCCACTTTAGCACGGACGTAAATTACGCACTGGATTTTCGACTCTCGGTGTTGAGCCGAGCGTTGAGAATCCAACAGAGCGCATCCCAAAGCGTCAAAAAAAACACCGTTGCATTTTCAACCCTCGGCGCAAAGCAGTGCGTTGAAAATCCAGTGCGCGAAAAAATCGCCGCGGGAACAACGCACTCGTGCGAACCTGAGCTTATTTTGACCCCATTCCATTTATGGATCATCATAATCAGCCTATATTGTTCCCGCTGCTGGGACACAGGCCTCCTCTCTTCGAGAGAGAGTGGGCTATAATCTACCACGCGGGCCCAGTGCAGGTTTCTTTCTCTATTTAAGGTTGTGCAGTTTAGTAACTTGTTCCTGCAATATGATGTCAACTTAAGATTTCTCTCAGATCCCGCTGAAGTCATAGTGTACTACAGACAGGTACACCTCTGCCTAACCCTAAGGGGATTACAGAAAAGATGTTATGTTATAAATAAAGATCATGTATATGATAAGCCGTATCCCCGATGGCATTCCCATCGGCAAAATGACGATCTTCCATACAAACTCATTAGGGCAGAATTTTCAAAAATCTTTTCTTAGTGCTCACTTTCATTATACAGGGTGGCATCCCGACATCGACGTGCAAACTGTTACCATGAATTCAGCGCATGAGTATAGACCCTATATAGCGTAGAAAATTTTTCGTCAGTTATCAAAAAAAATAAAACTTCTGTTTCATAGAAAAGTGCAATTTATACCTACGCGGTCAAAATGTAAGGAACAGTAATATATTTTTTTGTTAATAATCTACTAAAAATTTCGCCGCTATGTGGTCTAAACTCACGTGCTGAATCCATGGTTACAGTTTGCACGTCGATGTCCATGCTACCCTGTATAAGGGACTCTTTTGCAAAATGTCGTATTTCTAGACACAGCGGTTTCGGCTGAATTTCAGATTTTTTAAAGTAGATTATTATTATTAATTCCAGGTGAGACAGGCAGCGGTAAGACAACGCAGCTGACGCAGTACCTCCACGAGGAGGGCTTCAGTCGGCTCGGCATGATCGGGTGCACGCAGCCGCGACGTGTGGCCGCCATGTCGGTCGCTAAGAGAGTGTCGGATGAAATGCATACTAAGCTTGGTGAGTAAATGCAACTTTAACGGTCAGCGTAGACAAAACAGCAAAATTCTTTCAGCAATTTCTCATTGATACATTGATATTGAACTAAAGTAATTAAAATAAAGTTTGACATAGCGTGCAGGAAACGATTCCCTTTAATGTGTGTTCGAGCGTATTTTCACCCGACACATGACAGCAAAGAACATGCTCGAACATTTTGCTCTCTCTGCACTGACACTAACATGCCCAAGACAAGTTTACTCTTATCAGTATGATTATTTCCCTAAGAGACCACATCAGTCAACCTGCATAGTTGCCATGCTACTTGACCACTATAAGAAATAATAATAATATCCCTGGAGATTTCACACAGCGCCATCTAGTCCCAAGCTAAGCAACCTAATGCTTGTGTTATGGTAACAAGATGGCTACAAATGCCTTGTTTTTAGAACTTGAGTGTTTCTTCTCAGTGATAGACGGATTAGAAACAACGCCCTCATCTATAACATAACATAATCGACTTTTAATGTTCCCACTGCTGGGACATAGGCCTCCTCTCAATGAGAGGGACCACATCTATATCTATATATATGTAGGATTTTTTACGTGGAAATACAAGTTATGGTAATTAAAGTTAACCGTGAAATGAAACATAAAGCTGATTGATAGAATGGAACGTAGAGGAGTGAATGAGAATAGAACGGAGAGGAGTGAATGAAAGAGGAAGAATGATGATGGCGGAATGGGTAGAAAAACGTAACGACGACGATTGTAAAGAAAAAGTATATTTTTTGTATTTAACGAGCCAAAATAAAAGGAGTAACGAAGAAAAACTCTTTCTCTCATCACGCACCTCTGCCACATATATAAAAATGAATCCCTATTTCCCTTGGTCACGTCATAACTCGAGAACGACTTTACCGATTTCATCCATCTTTTTAGGGTTCCGTAGCCAAATGGCAACGGAACCCTTATGGATTCGTCATGTCTGTCTGTCTGTCTGTCCGTCCGTATGTCACAGCCGCTTTTTTCCGAAACTATAAGAGCTATACTGTTGAAACTTGGTAAGTAGATGTATTCTGTGAACCGCATTAAGATTTTCACACAAAAATAGAAAAGTGTGTCCCCCCCTGTAACTTCTAAAATAAGAGAATGATAAAACTAAAAAAAATATATGATGTACATTACCATATAAACTTCCACCGAAAATTTTTTTGAACGAGATCTAGTGAGTAGTTTTTTTTTAATACTTCATAAATCGTAACGTAACGGAACCCTTCATGGGCGAGTCCGACTCGCACTTGGCCGGTTTTTTTTTTTACGTTTTCTAATACTTTGTAGAAGGTTATTACGAAAAAAAAAATTTAAAAAAGTTGCTACACGCGGGCGAAGTCGCGGGCAAAAGTTAGTTTTAAATAAATATTTGACTAACTATTTACACTAGGTACTAAATTGAAAGACTAACTAACTAACGTAACGTCGAAACGCTCGGGGCGTTTCGAATCCAAACTGGTGAAAGCTACAGTTACCCGCAAGGACGCTCGGGGCGTTTTGACCCCAAACGGTTGACCCGTTTGGGGTCAAAACGCCGAGCGTCCTTGCTGCTTGAGCTGTAGTTACCCATGAGGTTACAGTATTTGCGCCGCTTGACGGTCTTAGCAGCCGCAGCAGCGTAAATATTTGATGTGTTAAAGTGTTATTTCCAATTTAAGTTGTTTTTTATTAAAAAAAATTTTTCTAACTATTGCTAACGATTTTATTACAGAAGATTTTATACCCTACCTACTTTCATCTCCCCAGGTGACGAAGTAGGCTACGCCATCCGTTTCGAGGACTGCTCCTCTCCCAACACGGTGATCAAATACATGACGGACGGCATTCTGCTCCGCGAGGGTCTGCGGGAGCCAGACCTGGACAACTACTGTGCCATCATCATGGACGAGGCTCACGAGCGGTCGCTGTCTACGGATATGCTGTTCGGACTGCTTAGAGAGGTAGGTGGATAGATTATTAAAGATTAACAGCGCTTGGAGATTTCCACAGGCACCGTGAATTTTTTTCGGGGTAAAAAGTGCCTATACCATTCTTCGGTGTTAAACTATTTCTGTAAAACATTACCTTGATTGCGTGGATCCTAGGTTGCGAGAAAAAAAAAACAAACAGACACACTTTCACATTTAAAAAAAGCCAATGTCTCTTCAGCATATAAACGATATCAAGGCAAAAAATCACGTCGATTGTGTGAAAGAAAAACAAAGTGAAACAATTTTACATTTATAACATTAACTATCCTTTCCCTGCGACTTCGCCCGCGTGGAGGTCTGATAGTATCCCACGTAAACGTACTACCGAGATTAAAATTGTCCTGTGCGTATTAATCCAGGTTATACACTATCTGTGTGGCAAATTTCATCCAAATTCGTTCAGCCGTTTTGCGTTATTGAGTGACAAACATCCAAACATACAAACTTTCACATTTATAGTAGGTATTTGTAAGTTAGTAGGATTCAATGAGATTTGTTAGAGCTTTTTGTGAAACCACCATACCTAGTTCTGGTCCCATGCAACGTTGCTGAGTTTCGGTTTGAAAGGTATGTGTACCGAAACAGTTCAGGCACGTGTTATACAGGTTGGCATCGACGCGCAGACTGTAACCATAAAGTCAGCACATGATTCTAGACATAGCGTACAAATATTTCGTCGCTTATAAAAAAAAAAAACACTACGGTTTAAAAAAAGTGCAATGCCTACGCGGAAAAATGTAAACAGCATTTTTTTTTTTTTTTTTAATAACCGGCGGTATGTTTCAACGCAGTTCAGAATCATGTACTCCTACTTCTTTTCGTGTCGATGGTACTCTACGACATTTTATATTGTTTGAGCCAGCCATACCCACTTGCTGGAATGCCCTGAGTGCCCATTCACCTGCACCTTGGATGACTTGACGAATGCCACTGATGTGTCTGGAATGGCAACGTACAGGAGAAGTCTACAAAAAATATGAGTAAAGAAAACGCCGTAATTTTACATGTTAAATAGTTAAACACTTAGATCTCTTACTTATAATCACATATTATTTATATTAAACAGTTTGTAACCTGTTATAGATTTTTTTTAAACATGGTTTATCAAGGTCTTATAAATATAATTATGATCTTACATGTTTCGCCAAGGATTGGCATACAAATATTTAAACATATAGAATGTATAAAAAACACATTTATTTATTAAAATTATTACTGTAAGGGCTGATTTTTCAATCGGCAGATAATTTTTATTTGTGGTATAAAATTGACGTCTGACAGATTTTGTGTGGAAAAACTGTCAAACATTCGAAACTATTCCTCGGATATAATTATCTGGCGTTGGAAAAATCAGTCCTAACATGTCTAATAACTCAGGTGAATTCTTAACAATACTTTTATTTAGGCATTAATTTAGTTGTCAGCTAGTTATATATATAGCTGATTCTGTGTAGGTATAAATTAAAATCTTAAGTCTGTGTAGTCCTTTCCTCAAACTACCATCTCAGACATCGATCTACATGGTCTTCATATGATCTGACCAAGATTATGTCTGGACTTTAAAAGAGACTGTGACCTCTAAATTTGTTTCGGCCGCCGACCTCATGTTTTTTTTGAAATATGATTGACGTGTAAAAGTGTTTGTACAAACCTACTTAGAAAATAAAATCATTTATCATTTACGACGGTAATGAACCGATCTGCTTCTATAAATAAAAATATCCTTCACAGAATTCTTAGCTGCATATTTAAAACGCACAGAATATGATGAATGACAAAGCATTTCTTGCATTTTTATATTGTCATACTTTTAAGTCAAAGTGCAAATCTATTTTAATCTCAATAAACAGATTGTGAATTTTCTTGGCATCATTTGGATTTTTCGGTTGACATGCGTTGCTCAAGTATTTTCATATTGGCATCTCCTTTTCGTGATAATTTGTGAGTTCAGCAATAGATGGCGTTGTACTTAAAACGTTTTGGCAGTAGAAATGTCATTAGCATTTGAGGATCCTTGAGAAAATTTGCCAAATGTGTCTTTAAAAAAGAAAGAGTTTTCTAATGTTTACGTTTTTGTCTAATTTTGGATACTGCTTGACTATCAGAAAATGGTTTGGAATCGTCCCAAAACTAAAGTGTAGATGTCGCTGTTGAGAGTTTGTTGTTTAGTTTGGTCTTGATACTTTGAAAACTAGACTTTCTCACTTTCGAATAATAAAATCTCGATGATTTTAACAGAATGTTTGAATGTCCTATTATGTAGGTACTTTCTAAGTTAATAAGCCGTGTGCCCGATGGGATTTGCCATCGGCAAAAATGACGAACTTCCATACAAATCATCCCCAATTAAACCGCTTTAGGGTATGAATTTTCTAAAATCTTTCCCGACAGCTCATTTTAGTTATACGCAGGAACTACATACATACACGCACGTTCATACATGGTCATACACGCACGCCCCTGGTTGCGAGTACTACTGGAAGTATATGGAACTCTATGCAAAATTTCAGGTTTCTAGACCCATCGGTTTAGGCTAGGCTGTGCTGTGTGAATGAATTAAAGTATTTTATTAAGTAGAGAAGACCTTTGACACAACTCACCATCTGCCTAGCCTTTTCCCAACTATGTTGGGGTCGGCTTCCAGTCTAACCGGATGCAGCTGAATACCAGTATTTTACATGGAGCGACTGCCTATTTGACCTCCACCACCCAGTGACTGGGTAATACGATACCCCTTGGTAAGACTGGTTGTCAGACTTTCGGGCTACTGACGACCCATAACGACTGTCAAAGATCCACGAATGACAGCCGGGACCAACGGCTTAGCGTGCTTTCCGAGGCACGGAGGGGTCTTGGTTTGTGAAAATGGTCACCCATCCACGGACCAACCGCGGCAAGCGTAGCTTAACCTGATCGATCGACCCGTGCGGCTGTTATTACTTAGCCACAAGACCTTTGACACAACTGACGTTCAGTAAAATTTAAAACATTGGCCAGCACAAAGCGAACGGGTGTGGTAATCAATACTTTGCTTCTTTTTTGCCTGAATAGCAGAATGGTTTTGTTTATATGTATGTATGTATATATTAGTATTTATTCTTGTATTTTATTGTCATTTTCGAGCTATTTATCTCGTATGTTGCACCTGCCATATTTTGTCTCTGCATCACCCTAAGGTTGACTGGTAGAAAATGCCTCAGGCGTTAAGTCCGCCTGTGTACAGTAACTTCTTTACTTGTGCATAAAATTGTAATAAATAAATAAATAATAGCGTATCTCTTGCATTTGAATACACGTTCAGTTTAACGAGTCTTCTGTCTAAAGTTCATAATTGGAGTGATGTCGAGATTAGGGTATCATGTTTACGTTCAAATAAAGATCTAGTAGGGATGCGACGACTGGGAGAATGTCTCCTTACTCTCTTTTCATTTCTGTGCTGTATAATGTCTGTTTATTATAACATACAGAGACAACCTCTGTGTGTTATTCTTCATACTAACTTCTCCATGTGGTCGGCGTGTCGCCTGTCATGTAGAGGAACCTATTAGGTCGTAGAATTAAAAGTCAAAACACAACACAATTATAAAGTAATCATTTATTCATAAAAATGCTTCATTATAAATAGAACGTTTAAACATACACGAGTACAACTCTCACAACAGTCGATATCTGTCACAATTAACATAATTAGCTCGCATAAACTATACAGTTTAAAAAATACTTTCAAGTGTCAGCCCTACTCGGGCCGACCAACGTACCAATACTTCATTTGACTAATTCAATTCACATTGAGCGATTTTAAACAAAATCGTATTCCAAATCGGAAAATAAAACAGTCTTATTTAAATCAGAAAGAGTGATACAAATACTCATAAGACTAGGGTCACCACTCTCAGATAGATATAAAGATTAAACATGAAATAGTTTAAATTAGCATATAGTTATATTAATATACGAGCCGAGGGGCGTCTTTTCGTTTAATAACAGGAATGTTTTATCATATTTTTGATATTATAAATCCGAATTAAAGCTATAGAGGGCCACTTTCACAATTTTCCTCTTATACAATTTATGTATTTAGGCGGTAAATAACCAGATTTATTGAGAACTACATTCGCTATCTAATATGCTAATCTATTTTTTTTTTATAATATCTTTAAATTATAACACTATCTAAAATGTGTAAGCCGCAACTTGAATTTGGTCCAATCGTATCAAATATAAAAGATGAAAGATGCCCCTAGAATTTAACATTATCCAAAGAGAGACAAGTATAGTAAGTTGTCAAAGTTAATACTGGCAGGAAGACAACGAAATAAAAAGAATATATACTTAATGAAATTCATAAGAAGGAACAAAACATTCAAGACATAAAAAACCCATTTTTTTTCAAAAAATATCTGATCTCTTCAGGAATAATTCCGAACTGAAAGTTTTTCCAATTCGGAAGTGTTGTTCCGGATTCCGACAGTCGGATCCGGTGTCTAAATATTCTAAATCAGAAATGCAATTTCAAATTCAAACGTAAAACCGATGTAACAATTCTTTCGATATTGGAACTCTTTCAATTTTGGAACGTAACTCCAGGAGTTCCGTAATCAAATTGATACTTAGACGTTGTCGATTTTCTTAGGGGTTGGCCAAAAGCAGGCGTAACAGGAGTAAGTACCAGCGGAGTGGGAGCCGCTGGTCGGCGATACTCAGACGGATTTAGCCTTCTCTCTAGCGTAGCTCTGGCTGACAAGCATTACACCCATATTCATGCCGACGTTACCCCACTTGAACGACTCGCTTATCTGGAACAAATAGATTGGAACATTAGTCTAAAGAATGCTTTACATCGGTGGGTTTAGTAGAGACGTCACCGCGAATTAGTTTTTATTAGAAAGAATCTTCTAATAAATTTTATCAAGTGTATAGACACTGAACAAATAGAAAAACAGTTACAGCGTTAATGGACTTTGTACACAATGGAACTGTTAGGGGACTTTTGACTATCACAAGTACACATAACTTGTTAAAATACTGTTCATATCAATATTGTCCAGAATTTATCAACGCTCTATCGGAAACCAGTGAATTATTCGTTTATCTTTTGTCATGTCCGTTTCGTGACTATTAAATGGTCCGTAAAATTGTATATTTCTTTAATGATAGGTGCGAGAGGTCAGACCGTGATTATCATAATGACTTTGCAAATGATACTGTTATAAAAGACTAGTTTACCAGTGATACTAATCTACTATGCAATGTGTTACATAATTTTAGGGGAGTGGCGATACTATTAATATTCAGTGAGCATAGAGTAGTACATACATATATCTACAGTTTTATACGATTTGAAACAAGATGTCATTTATGTTCTATGTATGACGTTGGCTGTGCGCCTACGCACGCTTTAGGCACACATGTCACATGTGTGCAGAAGCAAAAATAATTCTGTCTAACATAATATTATGTGTGGATTTATAAAAGAATTTTAACTCCACCGATAGTTTACTAAATCATTTGTATGTAAATATTTCTATCTTCACGATATTATCATTTTAACAGTTATTTTTATGTAAATATGTTTTGTTAATGATAATAAAAGTTCAATGCCAATTATTCCACAGTCCTACGGTCCAGTCTTGAGTAATTCTAATTATCCATTGATACAAACCGGTTTGAACTGATATATACCTGATAAATTGTTTTATATCACGATTCCAGTTGAATGGCGCAGTTTAAAATTAACCGTTAGGTTTTCACAACGCCTCTATTTTTGTGTTATCTATGATTTTTGTTTGAGGTCGACCACTTGTTATATTTGACCTAAGTATATTTATTTTCAGTTAACCTTTAAAAAGTTTAAGTAACTTTTTCCTGAAATTCTAAAAATATTTTTAAGCATCTACCTACCTAATGATATCATAAATAAATATTACAATCAATATTAATTGTTGTTTATATTATTTCCTCAATATATTTTTCCTCAAACCTTTGGTTAGTGTGAAAAATCTGACCAGTCTGGTTTGTATTTTCCTTACAATTGACGTACCGTGTTCGTTTGTAACAATAGTTAGGTATTGTTTTGTTTCATTGAATAATAACAAAATAAACAATTCATTGAGTGTAATAAAACCTGGTATTTTGGTGTTATTTCCTGTTCTGTGGATTTTACAACCATAATTTATTCGGGAAAGTCCAATATTCTAAACAAAGAGAACTTAATTAATTAAACTAAGCAAGTATTTATAAAATATTGAGTACAATAGTATTACGGAAATCGGAAAACTAATGAAAATACGATGATAAATCCTCTATTATTCGTATAAATCGGAATCACATTAGGTAAATCAGTGATTCAATTATTGTAGGAATAGATTTAAATTATATATATACTAATATTAAAATATATTATTATATTATAGGTAAAAAGTTTGTATGAAAATTCTTTCACTAATAGGAAGCTATAGCATTGCCGAATGTCATAGCATATATTTTATGTTAAAACAAAAAAATTCACGCGGACGTAGCCGCGGTCAGAAGCTAGTAAATTATAAGTAGCAAATGTTTTTTGTAGATAATTGGTATAATTTTTATACGAAAGAGCCCATTGTATACTGTATTGTGGTCTACAAAACTAATTCAATCGTATCAGTTATAAAGTTCAAATACATCCTGCTTACTTTAGACGAAAGTAGGTTAAACATGTACTTAAGATAACATCATTCATTTGGATTATATCAATGAATTATGGCTATTCAATTTATAGCAGAATAATAGACTACTGACGGAAAAACGACTTTAAAAGTAGGCAACATTTGCACCAAAGATTATAGAGTAATCACAAGATTTAATACTGAGGTTTTAATAGTGAGGAAATCCGTCAATTTATAGATAATGGATTGATTATGGAGGGGGATACTACTGCGAGCAATAACAGTTCAATTATCTACTATGACATAAATAACTGCCATTTAAATAGCGTTATGTAATTTACTTTGAATAATTGAATTGTAATGTGAATTATGTTAGAATCGCCACAATACACGTAAAAGGGGACTTTACCTCGCTATTATTTATTCTTCCATTGTTTTCTCAAAGATATTTTAATATAATTTTTATGTCAAACTTTTTTAACAAAATATTTCACCAGTTTTGAAAATACAGATAAAAAACTCGAAATTATACTGGTTTATCTATGGTCTGAATTAGGTCAAGAAACAAACGAATATCTGTTTAATTAATGAACAAGTTATATTTACTAAATTGTACAATACTTTTTGAACCTACTATAATGACATTAACGTATCGTCGAAGAAAAGTAACAAATCATAACGATTATAATGTCCATTGCATGGTAACAATGGTTTGATGTCACTGTTTATACAATTGGTATCAATGTATTGCTTTAATCATTATTGTTTAATTACTTTCACTGTCCAATGGTCGTTGGGCAAAATGTACTCCATGTATCGTCTCGTATATCTCGTCTTTAAGTCTCCCTAATTTTCATAAAAGCTGAACAAATAATCAAGAAAATTGCTACCTACGTCAGCACAAGGTTGCCTAACACAATTAAATGAGGTACGTGTCACTACCTATCAAGATTAAACCGTAATAAAACTATTAATGCATTTTAGAAACGTTTGAAAAGACCATTCACGTTACAAATCGTTTTAATTGCCCAATAAATCAATGATCGACGTAGTTTGTATAAAAGTGCGCACGACCGCAAGGAAAATCGGACAATGTTATAAACAATTTTCACTGGTTGATCGCCTAATTCGCTGCGAGCAATTTGAGCACACGATTCTTTAGTTGTGTATTTTTTTTCCATCTCGAAACTTCGTTTGAACTTGATTAGTCAGTGATATTTACAGTGGGGCACACTTATATTGAATCATCTTTGTCGCTACTACCTGACCACCCACAGGTATGAGTTAGAACACATAAAAAGGCACACTGACTCCTAAACATCTTACAATCTGTTAAAATTCAAAACCTCACCGGTATTTGTTATTCTTGCCAGCTGTAAGTGTCCAAAGCGCCTCAACGATTACCATCAAAAGATGATAATCATAGGTGTTTTCGACGTCGTTAAGCTGATCTGTAACAAAATTTCTGCTTTGTGCGATCTCTTTTTTACTCTCGTACCCAGGTTTATGCCCCATGCATGATGGATGATCGCCAGTCTTGATGTGCCATTAACTCCGATGCCCCATTCAGTCCACAGTAAAAAACTCAATCAGCATAGACATACACATGAAGCTGAATATTAAAGAAGCATTTTCGATGCTTGACTGAACGTGAGAATATACAGGGGTGAAGTAATACCGCCTTTAGAACGTGTTCCGAAACGTTGTAAGGGTGGGCTTACTTTCCGCTTGCGTCTATGCATTCGCATGCATTAATAAAGAAAAGAATAAAAAAAAGAACATTCTAGAAACAAACATTTGAATCGGAATATGGATCGTATCGAAGCGCGTAGTACAACATTCGCGGTAAACGGTAACTTAACGCGCGAACTCGTTAAACGCGTTTATTGGTTTCTAGAATTCTATGCGGTTTTTCATTTAGAATCGTGTGCAATTTACCTGTCTCATGCGAGCCTCTTGCGGTGTCTCGCCGTATCTGCACCAGTGGACGAAGTGCAGGGTATTGTGCCAATTCCTCTCGAACCTTGATTTAGTTGCCATATCCAGCTGCAATCAGTAGAAGCTCCTTAGTAGCTGTTCCACTGTTCGAGTGTGCCCACAGTTCCCAATAAACGAAAGACCCCTTGAGGTTTTCGCTATCTGAAACGAGAGGTTTCCAATTCTGACGCAAGCCTACGGTATTGAAGGAAGAACGTCTAAGTTCGATCGAGTGACTTGATAAACCTTTGAAGGTTGGAATATTATCATGCATTACGCTAATCTAAATGGGATTAGTCAAAGAAGAGAAAGACGGATTAGATTGATACAGATGTGTCAAGATAACACAGATGTTTGACGTGGGAACTAAGGCCAAAGGTATTCGTGAATTTGCATAAATCGCGAGGCCAATCTCAAAGTGCAATCAAAGTTAACAAATCATGACTGGAAGCAGTTATCTCACAATTAAAATTGTTTTAACATTTGGTCAAGTGCTCATAGTGTCATGTCGTAATCTTTTACAATACAGATTGTCTGGTTTTAGCAATGTTACGTTACAAAACTTGTATGAAACTTTAGCCTCGGTATTAAAATATATATGTATTATTGAGGATCATTGAAGGCCGTGTTTCGTTATGTCACCTGAACAACTATCAGGTTGAATGTGTTTCAATGATAAAACTAGTTTGATTAATTTATAATTATCAACTTCACGTAATTATGTGTAACAATCAAGTGGTTTACAGTTATCATGATTTGCAACTTTAATTGTAGAGTTAGATAATGGGAATGTAATTTGAAACTAACGCAAACGTGTTTTTAGTAGTAAATATTGGAATTGGAAACGTGGACTTCCGAAAGTTTCGTGGTGATAGTTACCTTGGCTCTGATATCCTTCTCGCTGTTCGGCGTCTCCTGCTTATCGTCCACATTGTTAATGCGTATCACGGAGTCCTTCTTCCAAAAGGCACCCAATGTTGTCTTCACGACACGTTTTCGCACACCTTTCTGTTGAACTGTGTACACGTCTATCTGTTCCGGGTTCTTTGTTTTTTCTGTCGGAAGAACACATTCTTTAATTAAAAACCGGATCGCTCAAGTCTCGCTTCGAAATTCCATCGGCGTCTTGGATATTTTTATAAGAAAACCCCAAGGCCTTAGCCCTTTCGAAACGCAACTTCTCGTATTGTCGCCGACGGTTATACGAGCTTTTTAACGCTTCAACAATCCATCGGTTGATCTCATTAAAGCGACTCGCGCATGCACATGAATTATTTACAAACGCTATTGTGAATTCGTCTTGTTACGTGTGACCGTGGGTGAACTGTGCCAACTTTATTTAGTCTCGCTCCGAGGTAGGCATGGGCAATATCGCCTTTACTCTATATCAAATCGTATCTATGTATCGGTTTAGAATATCGGATATCGTATCTATATATTTCAATATCTATATATTGGCTGAATCAGTGCGGAACTCTGAAACGAATATGGTACTGTGATTTTTAGGTTTCGGTTTTGTTCGATTCATGACATCATTGTATTTTATTTGTAACTGTATACTCGAAATCAGTGGATGTATTGTTTGGTAGTGTTGATAATATGAATATGGTGGCACTCTGAAATGAAACTAGTACTGGCTAGGTACATACAGTCGTTTTGGTTTTTTAGATTTATATTTTTATTAATTATTTAAATAGGTCAAGCATTTATCAGTGAATTGAACTTTCCTTCATACTTTTCTCAGGCTTAAGACTAACTGTATTAAATACTAATAACTATAAGCGTATAAAGAAATTTACATTTATAAAGAAATAATGTATTTGGTATTAAACTCTATGCTCATGTAAATATTTTTTTAAAATTAGTATTAAACATTAACGTCTCGCACTCTCTCGCTCGTTCATCTATAGCTACATCACTCCCACCCGTGCGCATCGCAAGGGCACAGTACCACTGTACTACATACTACTAGGTACTGTACACGAATCAGTTTGAACCGAATATCATGTCATGCGATACGATATCGGTATAGTGTGTGGTTCTGTAACTCATCGCGCTATATTCGGTACGCGGATACCGATATATAGATTCAGTGCCGTCCGATATACAGGATAATTTTTTATTCAGTGCGTAAATTTTTACAGGGTGTTCTACCCATGAATATGAACAACATTCACTATGGGACCATCTCTGAAATCACGAAAAAAAAATCAGCAGATTCATACATTTTGGTCGAGTAGGTATTGAACTTTTATAAGAAACAGCTGATTTTTTTTTTGTGATTTCAGAGATGGTCCCATAGTGAAAGTTGTTCATATTCATGGGTAGAACACCCTGTGAAAATTTACGCACTGAATAAAAAATTATCCTGTATAGGTATTGGATATTGTGCCGATACATAGATATTGTATCTATATACGATTTGTATCGCCCGCCCCTACTCCGAGGCTCGCTCGAAGTGAACGTTATCTTCGCGCCCTCATTACGATGTATATCGTGAGCGAACACGACAACTTTAAATTCCCTTTATGTTCTAAAATATCGATAGAAAATGAACGTCATTAATATTACACATATGGTACACACCTTTACCCTTCTTCCACATGGCGACTGCATACATGTGATAGTCTGGCGACAGTATAGAGTCCGGGGGCAGTGGGTCCTCGGCGCGCACCTCGAGAATGAATCCTGTCTCGAGGACGGCGCATAATATGTTTTGTTCATCATGTTTGAACCACTTGGTTTCACGGAGCTTATGTATAGCGACTGACGAACCAAAGCGGGGTTTCTTGGGCGCGAACAAAGCCTGTGCCTGACTCCCGAATCGAGACAGGAGCCCCTTCACCGTCGGTGGGGACGGCGCGAGGCTCTTCTCAGGCGGCTTGATCTGCTGGAAACTCCGGCAGGTCACGAACCTCGCTTCCATTGAACCCCTCTCCAAGCTCAAATGTACGAGACAATTCCCCTTCCACTGATTATTACGTTGCGAAGGCGTCGCGTCTTCTTGGTTCTTAGGCGCGGCAATGTACTCTCACTCGAGAAATCACGTTTTATAAGCAACACTTTCACAATTTATGTAGCGCGTGGTATTGCGATCGTTGTAGGACCGAGCTATACGGTGGCGCAGTAACGTTCGACGCGGCGCGCGTGTGGGGGATCGGTTTTATACGGCCGGCGGGGGGCTGCGCGGCGCGGGGAGAGCCCCTCCGGTCTTTCTGACCTCACTAGTGTTGGGTATTGTGCGATAACACGCATGTATTGTAGGTTTCATTGTTGTTTTACTGCAGCTATTGTGTTAACTTCTTAACGGGCTTTGGTGCACATTTATGGTTTTTTTTTCGATTTAAAGCATTGTATTGTTTAAACATGCGGGAAGATTTGTCCTTTTTACAACTAGTAGCGTATGCTGCGCGTGTTTCGCGGAAGTGGCTGTAAAACATTCTAGTTTCACACTTCACTCCAATTTCTCATTGAACAGGACGCAATAGTAGTTAACAGTAACTTAATATGTACACATAATATGTAACGAGATTCACGTGTTATGTAAGTTGTGTAACTTTCGTGAGACATATTGCACTTTATGAATGTTTACAGTTTTACTCACGTGCTGTTTCCGGATTACCTGAAACTACTTTCATAAACACATATATCTTCGATCATCCACACGTCAGTAGGAATACTTGAACTACGAAAATCGTCCTTATTGCTACGAAATAAAGTCACAGTCTAAAGTCAAATTGTTACCATGTACATGCGGTGCGACAGCTGCTCCTCTGCTGCTGTGCTATTCACCCTAATTGCGTAACACACTATCAATTTCAAACTGAATCAGTTTGGATATTGCCAATCCATTGCTTTATCTGTTCGAAAAATTTGTCTGCTCCACAATGTAAATAACCCAGTGAGTGTTGTTGAACTGTCAAAATGAAAGCCGTTGCTACGGATAGTGTATTCGGAAATTATTCCGTAGCTTCATTTAACCCAATTTCGGAAGCCCAATGACTCTCGTACAAATTCAAGTCGCAATATCATCTTAGCGACAATCAATGTCAAAAATGTAAGTATTTATGTAAATTAAATTGTTTTTTGACAGATTGAAACTAAAATATGATGTGAAACAACACTCTTGCCAGACAAATCGGTCCATCATCTTTTGCCGCGTCCTTATTATTAGTAACAAAATTCCTCAGTCCACACATACCATAAAAGAGTCCCTTACATGTGTCTATAGCCCATTCATCACCGGAAATAGCCCAAAGCACACTAACTGTCCACAAAAGAAAAAAAAACAATCGATAAAAAACAAAACAACATCGTTGTCCCATCCCTCGTTGATGCACCGGCTTGACCTCACTCGCTGCTAGTTGTGACACCCCCCGCGCGCCTCGCCCGCCCTCCCGCGCCCCTCCCCGCGACATGCCGGCGCCAACTGCCAGGTATTATTTTTTCACTTTATTTTTTACACTATCCGTTCAAAATAACTGTTATTTAATTGAGCTGTTCGTTATCATCGTACGCTGTAAGGTGGGGCTAGTTTGTTTTGGTAAACAGTGTGGTTTATCCTCTTGGGTGGGTTTTGTTGTAGTCGCTTTCCCGCCTGTATCAGTATTAGTCATTTTATTTGACCCCTTTGGAACTTACTTGCGAAGTTATTTCTAAAGTTTGCTCAACATTTCAGCATATTACAAAACTTTTTTTTTTTCAGAAAAGTCCCTGAAATATTTCTTACAGTATTGTAGGTAATAACAAACATAGGTACTTGTGTCCGACCTACGTAGTTTTCATGCCCCAATTATCCTGTCGAGTCACATTCGGTAGATACATGGAGCGAGCCACGTACGCACATATAATTATATTTACAAACAAACTCGGAAAATGCTGCCAAAATGTCGAAAAACAATGTCAAGGAAGCCATTTGAATTATAAATGCTTATCTTATACATATATTTATCACGTGGTTTGTAGATATAAATTCAGATAAAGCCTTTAATTGCTGTGCAAGGACAAATGAAAAACTTTGTGTCAAGGATAAACATCGAAACACTTCTGAGCTCCTAGTATTTCAAGATAGAGCAAAATATACTATCCTAGGTGCAACGAAGGCATACGACGTAGTAGTAACACAGGATGCTTTAAATTACTCCGATAAAATAATAATAGTAGCCTCGCCCCTTATTATTATTATTAATAGCCTGTGATGTCCACTGCTGGGCAAAGGCCGCCCTACTCTCTCTCCATTTCTCTCTGTTCGAAGCTGCTAAGGACCACTTCTTGTTGAAGGAGTACATGGCACTTAAACAAAAACTGGCGAAATTTGGGTGTACTGGAGGTTCAACTCTGCCTAACTCTTTGGGGAATACAGGTGTGATGTTACTCGTATGTGTATTCGATAAAGAAACACAAGATTGGGATAGGATTGAAAACAACTTGATAATGATATCGACTAAAAAGGAGTATGTCAGACTTCTGTGTCAGTTAAAAGAAATAATGTTGGTGAAATAAAGAATATATACACAAACAGCACAAGTTTTAGAACCAAAACACTCCCACGCAAAAAGAACTAAGAAAGGAAATAAAATACCTCATCCTCTTGCCCTTAAACTCCAAGATCAAGGCCACTAACATCGTACTAAACGTATCTTCTATTTAAGGAAACTCGATAGATTCCCGAAAGTTACTTAGCTCTATAAATATCTTTAACCCCTATACTAACTCGGGACCGCGAAAAAGGCCAAACTACGTATATTTAGCGTTGATTTCGTGTTTTGGATCTGAAATGTTATGATAACGAAATTTTATAGACAGAGATATTATAATGGATTCTATTGCTTGTTTATTTTAATCATATCTTTCATAACAGTGTGACTGCAAGAAGGAACATCAAAATCTCTACTATGAAAACAATTAGCAATCTAATAATTTGAGACTCCAGAGAAGATATTTCGAAGAGAAGCCGTATTAATTTGTTGTTGTTATTGTTGAGCTCCTTAAGTTTTGAGTTGAGCTACATGATTGCTGACAAATGCGTGCACTGACTGGACAGGTCCACTCAATCTGTGTGGTTCTTTCTTACCATTTCAGACACCAATCTACATGGTCTTCACATGATCTAACCAAGATTGTGTCTGGACTTTAAATTAAAAGAGACTGTGACTTCTGAGTTTGTTTCGGCCTTTCTTTCCAGAGTAGTCAAACGCCGACCTCATCTAGTTTAAAAAAAAATATAATTGACGTGTAAAAGTGTTTGTATAAACCTACTTACAGAAATAAAATCATTATCATTAATATTATTATAAGGTTGTTATCAAAAGAATTGTCCTCTATTTGCACTACAAATTTGCACTAAGGATCGTCTCATAATACAGGAAGACTATAAAATCAGTTAAACCAACAAACTCAATCTCCAGGAACCGGCAGTGAAATTAAATCCTAAATAAACGACAATTACTTGCACAAACACCAAGGATTCACAAATAATATTTGCTTGTGCTTCAAACAGAATGTACACCTATTCGAATTCGTTCGCTCTGATATATAATATTAATTCTACCAACGTCCTTTGAACGTGCGTCTGTCTCTACGGAAGGAGGGGGTCCTTCAAAACGACCTTGACCTAGTTAAGATCGTATATTGGAATACTTTAGAAACTTAAGCAAACTTTCTACAGCAATTATATCTACTTCATTATTAGACTCTTCAGTATTGTCTGTTGTTTCTGTATCGTCTAGCTTTGTGACTAATATAACATGTTGTTCGTTTTCAAAATCATTGGAACAATTTGCGATTCCATCAACGTTACTTATTGTTTCTTGCATATCTGCATTTGTCACTGCCTTATCATCAAATTCGGTCTACTTAAACACGATATCAGTCGCAGAATTACAAGGATTTAAAAGATGAATGATAAATTCTCTTTTATATGTGCAATCTCGGTATCTACTTGTTTCACTTTCGAAATGAATCAATTAATTCCTTGAAATATAAAGACTCAGTGTTTGTTCAGCGTTAATTAAACCTCATGTTTAATACGCCTTATGGCATCACAAGTAAAACATTAACGTCGAAGTTGTACCATTAATCACGATTGACATGAACAGGGTTTTAAAATCGATAAACATTCTCTATGAAGTCACATATGGCTACCCAATGGTTGTATGTATGAATAAAACAGTGACCCTTTACTTCCACCGCCATTTACAAACTGTGACTGTTCCTAAATTACCCTAGGCTGATAAAATTTTCGTTTTTCCTAATTATATGGAATATTACAGTTAAGATCGGCTCTCCCTGCGGGAAAAGGAGCACGCCCCAATCCACCGCATGCTCCTGTCACGGATTAAACCAGCTGACATTTCTACAATCTGTTTATCATAGGTCAGAAAAGTCATTCAATAAATGGTACAAAACGAAAAAATATATGCATTAAGAATCGTGCGAAAAAATACCAGTTTAAGACACTTGACCGAAGAAAACAGGGCTTGCACCAAAACCCGTTCTAAAATGTAAACTCCCTCAGTTACATTAAAATGTAAATTTAAAATAACGTCTTTTTATACTTGTCGTGGCTTTTTATTAGTATTAGTTCAGAACATTCCATGTTATGCAGGGCGACAAGTTTCCTTAATAACGATTATTATGATGATTTTGTAATGCGCAGTTTATTTGGAGGTCATGAGCATAAATGGCAGATATTAATATGTTGAGCCAATCATAGAAGCAGTACACAAAAAGGACGATTTAATAGAAGGAAAGTAGATCATATACATAAAATCTTTAAAAATGTATATATTTTTGTGGCTTGAACAGCAAGTAGCATCAAATGTGTTAAATGGATGAAGCAATTATACCTTGCTCAAATTCGAATCGTTGCTAGTTCATTGATTCCGTTAATTTTTCTCTAAATGAACACGGATCTTCAGTGCTTAATTAAACCTGCTCATTCATCTCATAAATCAAAAATATCTTCAAGCTTTCTGTCTTGAAGAAACTTTCTCAATTTAAACATTTATTTATAATATAAACTTAATTGAATTTTCGAATACTTACAATTCAGACAACAAGCTGCTTCAAGGCCAGAGATACTAAATATATAAGCTGCGTACTTAACATTTGTTCAGCCGTCTGGGAGCACGTGAACGAATAAACGTTAAAGATACTGTCTGGTCGCTCTTTACTAGAATAATACTTTTATAGCAAATGTCTCGTTTACTAGATAAAGAGATCAATTCCTAATAAACTCCATTCATTAACGTTATCATATCTATAGAAAATACAGGGTATGAAACTTCAGTATTATCTTCTTTAATTAAAAAAAAATGCCTCTTTTATATATTGGCCTCAATTTTCAGAGAACATCCTCTTGAAAATCGATACTAGGTAATTGCTGAATCTATTCGATTAACAAAAACGTGTAATGTTTTCGATTCGAGATTTTAACATCACTCCAATAGGTACTGACAGAATCCAACCTAAGTCTGAATATATTCACTAAAAGCCTTTGACACTTAAGTGCGAAGGACGCACTCGAGTTGATCACCGATTCACCGGTTCAATGTCCTAATAATATCAATGAATATGCAATGCAAATTATTATATAGAAGCTTTTCGCATTTAAGGGTCTTTAATACCGAGTATTAGGAATGCAGTACAATTTGCTAACGTCATTTACGACAGTTTGGTCCTTTGGTCCCAATATTTCGCTTTCAGGGGCTGCAGGCTTGACATTCATAGCGATCGCTTTACGACCGAATTCGGTCGCAAAGTCCCGCATTGACAGGTGTAATCTATGGAGTGACAGGACTTTGCGACCGAATTCGGTCATAAAGCGATCGCTATGAATGTCGAGACTGCAGCCCCTTGCTTCGTTAGAGGTTTTGTAGTTAAAATAATTACAAAATGCGAAACAGCTCACTTAAAATGAAGTTCAATATTTGTTTGACTGTAACTCTGTGACACAGGAGGTGTGAGGATTGGCACAAGAAAGACGAAGCCTATGCCCAGTAGTCGGTGAACTCGGGCTTTGGATAATGATGAGTCTGCGACCAATTCTTAGCTCTTTAATAAATATTAAAAGAAATGCATAAGGTGCGCTTCCCTGGTGCGCAGGGTGTGGGGCGGCTCCAACAGTGTCCTAAGCATGATTGCGAGTCGCCTAGACTGTGTGTACGTGGGTCACTGTTGTGCCGTCTCTCATTGGATGTCGCAACGGTGACCGTTAATTTTATAGTGTCTGTGTTTTACTAACTTAGTCGTAAGTTTTACTAACAAGTGAGTCTTTGTAGCTTGAATAAAGAAAAAATATTATTATTATTATTATAAGGGTGTTAATGATCTCTTACTACAAGACTACTATGAAAAATGTGTGAATAGCCAGTTGCAAAAGAACTGCGCAGCAGACTTAGAGAATCCACTCCAACCATGACGAATCTGACAGCTCATTATGAAAACCATTCGACCGTTGAATGACTTTTCCATTATACATTTAAACATGGTAATGGAAAAAGTCATACATATATTATAATAAATACATTATACAGGCATCAAAAGTTAATGACATAACCTTGACTTCTTATTATGCTGTTTTATTCAGACATATGATATTAAAATGGTAACCTGAGCATCGTGGACGTCATATTTTTGACACAAATGAGTTAGTGAAGTATACATTACCGAAGGATTATATGGTGTGACGCAACTTGACTGTTACATTGTTCTGATGTAGACTTGATAAATACTTTGATAAGAGGATATATCCGAAAAGCAAAACTGAGCTTAATGAAGGAATCTAGAACAATCTACATTGCAGTAGTGACAATCTTTTCTAGATTGCGCTGATATACTTACAAGAAAACTTTAAGGAAAATAATACGTACAAAATAATACTCTACACTATGTTAAGGACTACTTGAAGAACCACTTAAGCCTGCGCATATAACTGTACACACGGCTACAAATCAAGCTATGCAAAACCAGTATTGGCTGACCGTTCATTGTGAGAAAATATCATACAAAGTGAGGCCAAGACAAACTGGTTTTGTATAGCTTGACGTGTAGCCGTGTGTACTAGCTGGCAATAGTTTAGCTGAATTGGTAAAATGTATTGTGATCTGTGCGATCTCGTTTGCTGCCGTAAAAGTATAACTGATTCAGATATAAAAACATGATAATTCAATCTTCCTTTCTCGATATAAACATAACGCAATAGTTTCATTTGCACTTCAGGAATGTAACTTCGCCTCCAATTCCAGGACTAGAAATATGAATCAAAATGATTCACCTCATTCATCGTTGCTTTGTTATCTACCTCAGTACTTCAGAATAGGTTGTCCTGCATGCCATCCATAATAGGTACACTATATGAATCATAGTTGATTATCGTTTGAAAAACTAAATCACTTGTTATAATAAGTTTATAAACGATTGTCTCCCAAAGTATTTATGTTTAGTGGCATTTTCTGCTGCACGGAAAATATGAGGTTTATGAACTACAATTTCACGTACCTAATTTAAAAAAAATAGGAGATGTAAAATTGTCTGAGAACAATTTAAAACTTAAACTTTACTGAACATAAGAGAACTCCTTCTTCGAACTTCTACTTCTTATTCCAAAATATGTTTCATGTCTATAAAAGTCTACTCACAGAAAACCTCTTAAATATTTACGTAACTTCAAGGATAATGGCGGCAGTATGTACAGTAAGTTGATTGCAACATCTCGGCAAGAAAATTATTATTTGAAAAAGTCCCTTCGCCAAGGTATAAATAATAAATTCTTTCTAGAGGCGTCACTCGTGTTCATTCTCGAGTTATATTAATGAAATCTAATATATAAAATTCTCGTGTCACAGTTTTCGTTGCCATACTCCTCCGAAACGGCTTGACCGATTTTGATGAAATTTTTTGTGCTTATCCGGTATCTATGAGAATCGGCCAACATCTATTTTTAATCCCCCTAAATGTTAGGGGTAGTCCAACCCTAAAATTTTTTTTAAATTTTTTAGACAAAATTTTTAATTTCTATTTTTTTATGATACAACATACAAAAATACATACAATCATCAATTTTCACCCTTCTACGATCAACCCTTATTTTTTAATAGCCATTTTAGTAATTTAATCATTTTTCCTCTCCGGTCGAAAACTGATCAATCGTCATTTGAAGTAGGGTAGGAGTAGTGTAGGAGTAGGTTAGGAGTAGGGTAGGAGTAGGGTAGGAGTAGTGTAGGAGTAGGTTAGGTTAGGTTAGAAGTAGGGTAGGAGTAGGGTAGAAGTAGGTTAGGAGTAGGGTAGGAGTAGGGTAGGAGTAGTGTAGGAGTAGGTTAGGAGTAGGGTAGGTGTAGGGTAGGAGTAGGGTAGAAGTAGGGTAGGAGTAGGGTAGGGGGTAGGACACCACGCGAACGAAGTAGCGCCGGGCAGCTAGAAATAATTTATATGGCAAAACAACGTTTGTCGGGTCAGCTAGTCTTCTAATATATAAAATTCTCGTGTCACAGTTTTCGTTGCCATACTCCTCCGAAACGGCTTGACCGATTTTGATGAAATTTTTTGTGCTTATCCGGTATCTATGAGAATCGGCCAACATCTATTTTTCATCCCCCTAAATAAGAAAAAAAAAATTATTAGGAAATTATTTATATGGCAAAACAACGTTTGCCGGGTCAGCTAGTATATGTATAAAGTCTTCAGTTTTCCTTGCGGCTGCACTATACATTTTGATCCTTACGAAGTCACGTACAGCAATAAAAAAATAAGACTAGAGCTCTTGTACTAGTATTTCTTTTGCTACACTAAAGTGCTTCTATAAAATGTCATATTTCTTTCATTTGAAGAAATAGCTAACTAACGAAAAAGCGTTTTATTGAAAACTAGCTGCGCCCCGCGGTTTCACCCGCATAAGTGTCGATCCCGTGAGAATATCGAGATAAAAAGTATCCTATGTGTTATTCTAATGTATAAGCTATATTTCTGTGAAATTTCATGAAATTCCGTTCATTAGTTTTTACGTGAAAGAATAACTAACATCCATCCATCCTCACAAACTTTCTCGTTTATAAGAATAGTAGGATAGAATTTAAATAAATCGAAAGCGTCAAATTATTCCCCGGTCGTGTAATACCCATAATTTGTCCCAAAATCAACGTAATTTTTTTAGAGAAGTAAGTCATTATTGAATGACTTCTGCACATTGATTGACAGATGTAAAAAAAAATCATCATCATCATGAGTACTATTACTACTACGATGTAGTACTAAAGCCTTACATAACCTTACACTGTCATACCCAAACACTTGTTATTCATTCACCAGCCCAAACATAGACACAAAAAAACTTGTGTGTCCAAATCGAAGAATGCTACAAAAAACCATGGCTAGTCTCGTGACTACGACCCATAAAAAACTTGAGAAGGCCATATGGACATAACAAATTATATAAAGGACCTTCTGAAATAATTCGAGAACGATGAATCTTTTTGTCGTAGAGGTCCAAATGTATTCTGTACATAAATTATAGAGCTATTTGAATATTAAATTCGAGTCCACATAAATAATCGTCAATCTAGGGTAAATGCCCTCACGTGAAATGAGGGCATTTACCCTAACTGGTTCATTAGCAGATTTTCCCTGTACATAGGGTTGCCATCTCCTAAATTACGGACCCCGGATAAAAACTTCAAAAAAACCCCGAAATGTTTCTTTTTTTTTCAAAAAAATAAAATCTGTAATATAAAAACATCGTTAAGTATAATATTTCTTATTTATAGAAAATCAACTTAACCTTAACAATACAAATGAAACGCTTAATTTACTAATCAATTATACACCCTTCTCTATGTGAGAGGTATTCTGGTAACAAAAATAATTAGGAACGCAAGAAGAGCGTTCCTAATTAAGCATCAATGAAAATTAAAATCATAAACAAATTATGAATTGTCACGAGCGCACGGGTATACATATATGAAGCGCGGCAAATTTTTAACTATGCTTTAATTTATTGCAAATCATTCAAAGTCGGATTTCGGAGGACACAGAAAGTGTCCGGATTTCACCCTCACACACTATTTAAAAACCCCGCCCGGACGCACCCCGGAATAAAACAAATACGGGAAAACCCGGACGGATGGCAGCCCTAACTGTACGTTGTATGTGTCGTATTTCGTTTTGTATACATTTGCTTCAACAATAATATTTTATCTATTCTTATTTCTAAAAGCAATGCTTTTATATTTATTGCTTGTTAAGTAGTCTCCTACAGTCTAATAAATCATAATAATATGTTAAAAATCCTCCCTTAAAGGTTGATTTGAAAAGATTACGTTACAGCTTTGTCCTTGAGAAGCCGTTTCACTTAGTTAGTGAATACATACAAACTCAAAAGGTGCTAGTTAAGTTTTGATTTAGAATCTTCAGAATTAGTTTCTATTTCAGTTCCGAGTTCATGAGCTGAATAATTAACATCGGTTACAGTTTCTCGTTCTCATATATAGTAACAATTATCGTATCATAATCCATTTTATGTCCGTCCCACGGCACCACACTCGCTTCCGACGTTCGTATCGGAAATGTAGTTGGCGACCTCACAATGTAAAACTGACCTTCGCATATATGCAGAGTAAATAGTACTTTATCATTCTGTACTCATCTGATCGCTATAGACAATATGTAACATAATTAACGCAAGACCTCATACACCCCAATTGGTGTTTAGTTAAAAGCAGAATACAATGACCAAAACTTTTTTTTAAGCTAACTTTTATTATTAAGAAAGTCGAGTTGACTCTAGTATTATGCATGCATTTAAAATTGAGTCTTATATCCTTGAAATAAGATTTAATTTTCTTTGGCTCAATCGGCAGCCAGTATGGCAAAATACATTTTTTCTAATACCAAAATTAAAAGTTACTATAATTGATTCAGTAGTCAATTATGAACAAACTACTTTCAGAACTTGCGCTTATTATGTTATACCGTGTATACTTAAGTGCATTTTTTTTGCATTTATTTGATCTTCATCGTGCTGATCGCTTTACATGATTCTCTAAAATATTTCTGACATTTTTAAAGTTTAAAAAATGCATATTATTACCCAGCTGTTTACAGCTAGGTTGATTCAACGTACTCGTAGCATTTTCTAAATTCCATCCAGTAAAATTGCAGAACAAATAGCTTCATAAATCGCGATAGTTTATAATTCTCCCCTTCACCTAACATCTATCTTCCAATCAAAAAACAAACTGGTGCTAACATACCAGACACCTTGCTACTACGTAACATAATTACCACACTCCACGTATACACCCACAGACAAACAAATGGAATGTATCTTACGTCCGTATACACATACCTAGTATACGGACGTAAGATACATTCCATTTGGCACGTATGTGACGCCTTCGTAAATTGGCCGTGCTATGCGGGCCAGCCCATGTCTGAAAAATTGCCTACGTCACAACGGCACACAAGGGGTCTGTCAGAGTAATAGAGCAATGGACTTAATTCGTCAGCATTGAACGGACATTGGCCAGTGTTGTTAGGAAGACTTTCTGACCAATGTTTTAGACTGGCTTTACATGTTGGTCTAACAAAGCAAACTTTAATGGTTTTTTAAACTCTTATTTACCAATGATTGTACGTGTTTCGGAGGCCAAAGTACGTCATTGTATAGACGAAACCGTGCAATTAGCAATTATAAAATTGCCACCGATAAACGTTTTAAATTCTGAAACTCATGCGGTTGGCCTAGTGAAAATGGAAATTGTTTGAAATTTTTTCTCGTAATAGTTCAATAATAAAAATCGTGCGCATCTACATTATGAAGAAAAAAAGTAATTGTTTTATGTTCAGCGTTCTTTATAAATGAAATCAAACGGCGCTTACTATGTCATACTCATTATGAATGTAAGCACTTATTGTATTCTATGTTTTAATAATAATAGCGAGGAATACTTATTGTGCATTAAACACAGTGTCAGTTGTTGAGACTTCTCTCAATCTGTATGGTTTAAACAAATTACAAATTATTGTAAGCAAAATAGTGAACTTGAACTTGAAAACATCAGAGAAAATAATATGTTTAGAGTGTTCTTAGCACTGAAGGAGAAAATAGACAAATTAATAATGTACAAACAAAAAGAAGTAATTCCAAATAAAAATATTCTATTCTTTGATATAATTAGTACGAATAGAAGCAACAAATGGCGAGACAATAAAGAGAGTATCTGCTAACAAAATAAAATAATGCTCGCAATACGCTTAAACGGAGACATGACAGAGAAAGGTCATATGGATCAAGTTTCAATATTAGTTCAAGTTGTTATGGCAAATAAAATAATTCTAGAATTTTCTTTGGAGCATCTGTATCGGTTTGATATGTGTTGTAGAGATACATTTGGAGAAATTGATCATTTTACATTGCTTCGAAGTGTATACTCCGCTACATTTAATTTTGTAGCTTTACACTTTATAGTGTCATTAAATCCAGTATTCAGTGTATAAAAAGGAATGTTACTTTTGTCCTTAGTAGATGATAAAGAAGTTTATTTAAAAGCCAAAGAAAGAAACGAAGGACTGAATCTGCAAGTCCACATTGCTCAATGTTTACACAAGACAGCTCAGCAAGATGCAGAGATGTTCAATATGCGAACTTGGTTCGAAATAATCAGAAAAAATAAACAAGAGCTGTGGGAATGAAAGTATTATTATTAGGACTGAGGGAATTAAAACAATCAACTAAAGAGCAAATAATAGTCGTGCTGAAACTAAGCAATTATTCTTTATTTTCGAATTTAATTAGAAAAGGGACATAGGCCGTAACTTTTTCATATCGCGTGAACTTTTACAAAACGTGTACGCAAAATGACAAAGCCGAAATAAACAATTTTGCACTTCATCACGAAGTTTCCGGAAAGGAAAATTTATCTCTCCTCAAGGCTGCGATATCATAAATAATCCTCTAAAGACAGAATCTTTGAAAACACTAGGAAATTTACTGAAGTGAATGTTAAAATTCTGACCATCGATCACGCTTGATAAACGTGACAGATATGAACTAAAGTGACTTACAATTTTATTATCTTGTGATAATTTCTTTTGATATCGGTAATACGATTTGTAATCGGAATGCATATAATTGTTAACTTTATGACCTTGATGTAGAAATTGATTGAATGCTGATAAAAATGGGTGTGTAGAGAAGAACTCAATGTGTGACTGTGTACATAGCTGATAAATTGCAGATCATAAAATTACTGCTGAGATGATACAAGCTAAGAGTAACTGATAAAAAAATTGATAAACTAGGTATTTAATTGACTTCAAAATGGAAAAATTTCAACATTCAACCAGAGGGGCAATTCTCGTAATTTTAAGAACGTTCACAGTCTGATCTTAGTCTCAATCTGTCAAAAAATACTTCTAATTTCCCTACATCTTGACAAGTTTTTTTACATTTATTTGTCGCCGAGATGAGACTGCGACTAGATTTTGAACGTTTTAAATTACGAGAATTGGCCTTCTGGTATTGAATAAGTCAGTGCAAAATAACAATCACTTAATAAAAATCACGGGTAATCCATAAACGTGTCATTTCCATTTTTTCTAGAATCGCCGAATTGTTTACCATTCAGATTGAAGGGACAATTATGTAATTTTGATCACAAACGAATTTTGTATCGGACCTTATCGACCCTCTCTCGTATTGTTTTTATTCCGTAATATAATTTATCTACTAGTATTTACGGCGCATTTTCCATCAAACCTGAGTCATAGGTGCATCGTGTGTAATACGGTTTCCCTTTTAATTCTTAGAAAATCAATAGGGTTTCACGTCATAGGGAAGGCATGCAGAAAAACCAGTTGCGTCGTATCAGATGGGCAATTCTCATAATTTTAAGAACGTTCACAGTCGGAAGGCCACTTCTAGTAATTTAAAATGTTAAAAATCTGATCGCAGTGTCATCTCGGCGACAAACAAATGTCAAAAACACATTTTAACATTTGTTTGTCGCCGAGATAAGACTGCTACTACATTTTGAACGTTTTAAATTACGAGAATTGGCCTAATGATATCGGCATTTGTTTATTTTACCGTTTGAAGGACAGTAAACGAGACACGATAGAAGTTGTATTGTTATTACGTCGATGAACTCTATTTTCAAGTTTCTTGCCCGTTCTTCTCCATAGGTACCCTTTCTCATAGGTATAGGTGTAGGTAGGTAGGTATTTCGTTCTTTTTCATAGGTTCACTTTGGAATGGGTAACTAGCCTCATCTTTTTTAATGACCAACCCTTGAAAGTCAAAAGTACCTGTAATTGGTTTATTTGTAACAAGTAGTTTGAGTTTGAACGTTTAGTGTCTCTCAAAAACTTCTTGCATACAAATAAGGTACAAAGGTGGACTTAATGCTTTCGGCATTCTCTGCCAGTCAACCAAGGGTGGTGAAAAGATAAGATGGCAGGTGCTCTGTTTGAAAGACATTTGTAGTGTTGTTTATTTGACATAATAATTGTGTGTAAGTAATTAATTAATAGTTGAAGTGTTCTCGTATATTATGCCTATATGCTTCACAGATATAGATACTTTCTCATACCAGCGCCCTAAAGTCAGTAATGAATTTAAAAACCAACGATGCCCAACAATTAAAAATATAAATCAAGAGTAGACCATATCTATCAAATTTCTTTAATAGCTTTTCAACTTTATCGCTAAAGCATGAGGTTCAAAGATGATTGGGAAAATTTGACAGTCTGGGGTAGTTTAATGTGCTGGCGTCTGTGCCTACAGGCGACCAACCGTCGGTGGTAATGTTTGACGCTAGGCTGGTCTAGCGTAGTACGGAGTTTGAATATAGTAAGAGGTTTACTTATACTGGTTTTTATACCCCTGACGTGTGGCCTACTGTACTATGTTCGCCAACTACATATGCCCTAATTTCAGTGTGATCTAGTGATCTACTTTTATCATACTAATGTTTCAATTAATTTGTATTGGTGACGTAGTTTCACACTAGATAACAAAATCGTTACTCGTAAGGGGATTATTCATGACTGTATAATCTGACGTAATGAGTTTGTCATAATGCCAATATTCATGAGTTAACACTAATTTATTAATGAGGTGCATATTCTATAAATTTCTAGAAATAGTACTGAAATTGAATCAGCGTAATTTTTTCTAGTTAGCGACAGTACTTATTTGCATTTTTTGTCGCTAAGCTGAATGTGCGAAATGTTTTTCTGAGTTGTGCATAAAATAGATGCTTATGTGCATTTCTCACCGATCTGTGAATTAAACAATTGCAGGGAGCCACAGATTAAAAATAAATGCTACGCAAACAGTACGACAACGACTTAGTGTCGGTAATCCCACTAGAGTGTTTTTATGTATGCTTGCCGACTGTTCAATGAGATAATTTAGATTTAGCTCCAAGATATTTAAATAAATGTAGTCCTTCAAAATTTTCATAACTAAACAATAATTCTTCCTTACCTGCAGGTACAGTATAGGTACTGCACGTCAGAAGTAACAAAACCTATATAAGCTGTCCTCTCATTCTCAGATCAGAATAGGTCGACCTGACGTGGTCCTTTGTAGTTAGTGTTTAATCCAAGGACATCTAACAAGGACTCGTCTCCTTCATTTAACTAGTCTCAAGGATGTTCTTTCTGTTTTTTTCCAACCTTGATTCTCTCAGCCTTGTTAACAATCAAAGTCTAAAAAAAATAATGCTCTACTTTTACATTTTATGACCTATGAGCTAACGGCTTTTACACCACAGCTTTTAATAATTCTGGTTCGATTTTACTTTGTAATTTGATCTGTGTTCAACCTGTCCAGCAAAATATCTGCATTTGGCTCAAATTGCCAATAACCTCCCCAATTTGTGAATTTAATGAGAATTGACAATTGGGAGCTCATTTGGCTTATTCGAATTTCCAATTAAACGTTATTTTCATTCGGTCTGGTCCCTTTTTCATTATTCACAATTTAGGGGTAGCTTATATACATTTGGTGGGTAACTTAATTACAGTTCTTTCATTTGTTAGAATACTTTGTACTTGTCACCTCCACGTTGTCATTTGACAGATAAAGATAAGAAAATTCAGAAATTGTCTGACAGCAAAAGGGATATTCGTTGCTCTGTTTATAGTGGTTATGTCAATATTAAACCATGTTTCGAAGTAGACAAGTTAAATATGACAGACCAGCCAAAGAAACACGTCAGCTCTAAGAATCTTCGAGAACATACTCCATCTTAGGAGAATGTAAATGAAGCTACCACAAGCGCATTCCTCTTGAACATAAACATGAGTGTAATCCTCAGTTGATCGAGTTCTATCTGGTTCGAGGCACTACGGAAGTGGAGCACCGTCGACTTCATATTACTCACGACAATTCGTATTTCGTACTTCATATCTCTACTTGTGAGTAATTGTAATGTCATACTTTGATGATTAATACAGCCTTTGTATATTCAAATTATTATCTGCGAGATGGGCGAACAACATTCCTACCATCACGGGTAGAATCTGGGTGAAGCTGGCACAGGGGCGTGTATGCACAGCAGTGCGTAAATTGGGGCTGTGGATGGTGATGATGATATTCAAATTAATATTGTCCGAAAGTGTGGTGTGTGACTGGTCATCTCTTAGCCAGGGCTTATTTTTAATTTTATATTTTAAATTGTTTCTTTTTTTCATTTTTATCACATATAGAAGCAATAAGAATAATGTACCCAGGATTTTGTAATAATATCTTGATTTAAAAGAGTGTCCTTGGAGTTTCTTGCCCGTTCTTCTCCAAAGAGATCTACGTTTTGGAATGGGCAACTAGCTTCAACTTTCTGACTAACTATTTAATTTTGACAATTCAAAAGTGCCTGAAATGGTTTAATTGAAATAAATGATTTGAGTTTGAGTGAGCCTCTTTTAGTACGTTTTGCATCTTAACTTTAGTAGAGTGGTAGCTTAATAAGTACTTATAATTAATTAATTGGAAAATCCGTCAGAGTACTTTTCTTCCCAGATTAAGTCCCAATGACTGTTCTGCCGATCGATTCTGTAAAAATCTCACCGTAAAAAGTTAGGTGAAGTGAGCTTAGAGTGAGCTGTCAATAGTGTCAATCCCTAGCATTATTTGGAATGATAGCTCACTCCACACTCACTTCACCTAGTTTTCACGGTGAGATGGTTACAGAATCACACTGCTGCACCGTGTCGTAGGCCTTAGTAAATAATAATAATAATAATATCCTTGGACATTTCACACAGCGCCATCTAGTCCCAAGCTAAGCAACCTAATGCTTGTGTTATGGTAACAAGATGGCTGATAAACTACTTATATACATTTTTTTTTTGTAAATACATACATATTATAGATAGAAAAACACCCAGACTCGGAACAAATACATGTAGGTCATACAAATATTTGTTCCGTGGGGGAATCGAACCCGCGACACGCAGCACAGCAGTCAATCGCTTAACCACTGCGCCAACCGTGCCGTCAAATCCGCAACGACAGTTAAATTGCAAAATAATTTAATTGTTAAATTGCTCAAAATTATGTTGTTTCTTGTGTGTAACCTTCCCCTTTTCAGATTTATTTATTTTGTACTTATTGTGCCAAAACGATGTATGTTATGTCGAAGTTTTATTGTAATGTTAGTTTTAAGATACACTTTTGTTTTTTATCTACGCTTACTGGCAGAGAACATTGTTCTAAACCTACTTATGTTTTCTCTTTAAGTGAATTGTAGTTCTTTTGAGAAAATAAATATCTTTAACCGTAACTAAGGAACCAGAGCTAGTGTTGAATAAGTGCCGGTAAAATAATTAACATCGATCGATAAAACACATACGCTTAGTTCGAATCCAAACTAGGTCACCCTCTCGTTCATAAGGAACGTGCTAAAACCATTAATGTCTCCAGAAATCAAGATATAAATAGACAAGAAGACAGTAGCGTCCTCCTGTCTGCTAATAACGGTTTAGCCACTGCGATCATAACATTATGATAACAATCGTCATTATTCCAGCCGAAAGACGTCTACTGCAGGACTTAGGCCCCCCCTAAACACCGCACTTCCCCGGTGGAAGTAGTTCTATGTTTTCCGCATCCAGCGGATTCCTGCGGTCTTCACAAGGTTTTCGGTCCATATTTCGATATATGATAACAATATGGCTGCTATTACCATTCATTGTGACAATGACGATCACGTTCATCCGTAAGATCGTAGGGCAAAATTCGACGACTAGGGATACGTACAAACAGTCCTAAATGTCATTTAAATGCACATACACGTAGCAATTTGTCTAAAGTGTCGAAATCGCAGCGAAGTCGTGATGAGGAAAATGCTCGAAGAGCTTTACAATTTGAGATGAGTCATATATATCTGCCAAAGGGTTGTGTTTAAGTGAAGTTGATCAGGCATGAGTTACTACCTATTCTGTTAAAATAAACGTAGCGAAACGTTTTAGAATAAACGGTAAAAACCGTTATAGCATCATCATTGCTTCATGTGTTGCAATACCATATGAGGCCATAAGCTAGTTATTTGTGCCAATTTCTGACTGTATATTATTATGTCTAGAACTCCTGACTATGAGATGATCAATCATGAAACTAATAATGCATCTCAATAGCCATAAATAATGGCGCATTGGGAAAAAATACACGTCAGTAAGGTATGCCGTATGGATCAATCAAATCAATGTGATTTCATTGACTCATATACCATTACATTATTATTAAGGAATCGAACCCAAAAAAAAACACACACTGTAAGTATTATTTATTACACCATTCGATAGTGTCGCTAATAAGGATCGAATTCTGGGAAATATACTAGCTGACCAGGCGAACTTCGTACCACGTATTAAAATGTAGTGTTAACTTATTCATCAAAAAAGCAGTTCCATACAATTTTTTTTTCCTGAATTTTCCCCGTGTTTTAATGGTTATATTGCTATTCGGGGGGCAGATAAATCCAAATCATATATCATAAAAATCGGTCCAGCCGTTCTTTAGTTATAAATGGTGTAACTAACCCGATTTTGTTTTATTTATATAGAAGAAGATTATATACCATTGTTTCAAACTATGTGACTCACAGAGAGAACATTAAGTAATTTCCGTTAGTCTGTTCCGTTGCCAAAAAAAATATTTGAACCACCGCGTAGAAACTCCGTGCGTTTAGTCACGTAACCCAAGTCTATCGAGCGAATCCCTTCTCGCGTTCTCTACATCTCAATATCGCCCTTACTGTGTTTTGACTACAGATGAAAATCGTATGAGCTATTGATTGGAGTTAAGTCCTTTTGAAGGCTGCTTAGGAGGTCTGATTGACCTTTTTCAAGTCTATATAGATTTTCTTCGTATGGGTAGGTGTTTGTAAAGCCTGTACTTTAAGTTTTCTATTGAATTCAGTGGTATTTGTAAGCTTTTGTGTTACTTCCTTGTTTTGAAATGAGGGAATAGGGTCAGTTTAGTAGAAGGCCTGTGTAATGTACCTTTTTGTTTTCTTATAATGGGCTGTAGCTGTTTTATGTTTCGTGGGATTTATGAATAAGAAATTTTAGGAAGAAAGTAAACCAGTCAAAATTGATAAGTCTAAAGAGAAAAATCTGCAAGTTGGAGACGACAATACGACAATAATTAAACTGCGTATATCTAATGACGTTTCCAGTCTGCTTAGAAGAATTCAATCAACGATATCTAATAGTGTAATCACTATATAGTCAAATATTTAAAAAACCCATAGTCGGCCCATAAGTAGGTACTGTTAAGTTTGTTTAAAAAAAACACTTTTTTTATTTGCATTTATTTCATAGTTTCAAAATACTCCTATGCATTAGTATTGCCAGTGTTTTTTATTTACTGTCGAATTGTCGTCTCCACATTGTATACCCTTTTTCCAGCTGAATGAAAACTTTTATGGCTGTTGCTCCAGAAACTGTACTCTTTAATGTCGCGGTAACCTCAGGTTTTCACGACGCTGTTAGAACAGAACAGCGACAAACTTCATAAAAATCAAATCACACATTGTTCTTAGTTGTAAAAAGAGAAATCGACGTAGAAACGACGCATTTAAAGGTAAAAGAACCAAATATAAACAAAATAGATATTTTATCTTTACTACTTATTGTTTTAAACTGTATAGATAGCACTAATGTATGTATTTTAGTACTTTTTTTCGCCGAACAGTGTTATAAACAGTCCTAAATCGGAAAGACAACCGAACGTATTAGTGATGTCCTTCAAAAAGGTCGGAGGCCTACTGCGTAGTATGGTATAGTCATTACAACAGACGTTACTGTAGGTACCTATAACAATATGCTATGATTGTGGTCGATCATTCATTTGAGAGACATTCAAGTGACACCTAATTCACAGGAACTTAGGTACACCTAGTTTCGGAGTCAGAGTATTTAAATATTGACCTATAAAAAGCCTTTTATGTTTTAGTCATAAAGATATTGTAGAAAAATCAGGCTTTCGGTGAAATATATAATCTCTTGCATTATCTCTCGCGCATTATATGCATTTTCAACCCAATTCTAGAGGAAGTTAAGGCTATTTAACATCACCTTAGGAGCTGAGCGAAAAGAAAAATTGTCAGAAAGAACGCTAAGTGAAAACAAAGTAATAGCGCAGACAATGCGATGCGACGGGGAATAATATTACCGTGACGGGGATGAGTCGTGGGGACAAGGAATTTCACGCTGACGAAGTCGTTAGCAGTAGCTAATAAATTATAAAGTTTCTTTAGTACTAACTTTCCTTAGACAGTTTAAAGTTCATGATAATATTCGCGTTCGTGTTTCTCTCGTGACTCGCGGCCCCGTGTGTTATCTTGTTACGAGCATTTACATTTGAGTCAGAAATTAGTCTGGCATCCCGAGACTTGCACGTGAGTAAAACCGTAAACAAACGTGTAGGTATCAGTATATCAGTGTTTTATGTAATTTATTATTTATGTTCACACTGTAAAAATAGATACAGATACGACATATTAGTATTGAGTACAAAGGTATTGCGTATTTCTTAAAAAAATCTTCCTGCAGACCTGCGAAAGGAGAAATTAAATTAAATATACCAACATATAATGCAAAAAAATAACATATACTTAAATAAATACATAATGCATTTATATTATTTTGTGGATTTTTGTAGAAAAAAATTCTGTAGATAGAGAGTAACTTAGTAGTACCTAAGAAATTTTTATTATAGGGACCATAAAGATTTCGAAGAATACGTTGATGATAATATTAGCTTTAAATTGGACCCTTTGCACTAGTTGTAAGCCTATAGATAAGATATAGCCCCTAGCTATAATATCTTAGACGATAGCATTTTCTAGGAACCTTTCCCATTCTGTATTTACCTATACAACAATACAAAAGCATTTACTTGCATATTTGTCTCCTCATCACGGACATAAAAACATGGTTTATACGTGTTAATTGAATTACCATTTTTAACAAGAACTGCACTTCCTACATTTTCCTTTACTTCAGAAACTCCATTTGCGTACATAAAAACAACATGGCAATCTAATTAGTCACCATATCAGACGTTACGTGGTTAATTAATTCTTACTTCACTATAAGGTAGTTTGTAGATATCACTATAAACAGTACAGCCTTGAGTGCAGTTTGTCACGATCTATTTTTATCTCAAACTTCTAGATGATGATTGCCCTCTTAAATTTGATTTATTGTCAGTTGTGTCAATGTTTGGTCTTAGGTATTAAACTTGTTATACTGTGACCTCTATTGTTATATCTTCATCTATCTTTTTACTAGCTCTAAATTCCTCTGATGTTGTTCAACGTTCTGAATTTCGAAGCTTAGAATTATCCTTTCTGTTGCCGTCTAAGCTTATCCTAAAACAATGGGATCAAGTAACTGAATCACTTAGCTTTGCAGAGCCCCGGATTAAGGACTCAAGGTTCCCAACACTACTCGTAGTAAGATATAGCCGAAAATGATAGTTTCTGTTACGAACAGAAACTATAACTTTCATCAATATATTTTATCTGCTCAATGTATATAAAAAATCCACTACTATCATAAGTATCCAACGAAGCGCCTAATTAGACTCCTATCACAAAGGCCCATTCCTATTTTCCGGCCGATTTACCCCTGTATCTCTCATAGGCCTGCGTAAATCATCCTCATCGACAGTCTCCAGCGCAGGCTGTACAATAAATTCAAAACCCTTGGGGAAATCCCCAGTCGGTCCATATTCGTACATTTTACTACTTTTATTCATACGCTCATATGAATTACTTATTTGGTTATTCATATTTACATCTGTGTATTTGTTTTAATATGAAGAATAGCGTCACGAATTGGTCACGTTTTGATTCATGCAGTGTAATCGCGGAGCTGCCTGCAGTTAATTATGTCCTGTTTTTTGTGCTGGTATTCCAATTGGAGAACTTTCTTCTTCTTCCTTGTATAGGTGAAACCGAAAATTATCTACTAATGGAATGGAATTCCATGCATTGTTGCATCGTCAGCTATATCAGCTGAATGTTTTGAATATGCCAGTCATATTGGAACTAATATTTCTAACAAAATCAAAATAGTAACTTCCTAGAGTTGATTCGAATGTTTACGATTCCCTACGTTCGGAGCAATTTGTAAACATACGGTCTCAATCCCCTCGTGACCGTGAGCGTTCGCGCTCAGGGTTGTAATCACATTAAATCGTATATCCTTGAGTACTCTAATTCAAATAAACACATTTCTTACGCGGGTTTGTAGGATTAACGGTTCTTTATTTCGTATTGACTTGGTGTTTTGTGTGTCACTAATGTTTGGTTTTTTCATACTAGTCATATCACTTAACTACCTACACAGCATGTATCAGAAAAGTGTGGTTATAATATTTAAGGGTGTAGTACAGAGCCCCATACATTTGGGTCGAGTCGGTGATGGGAATTAAAGTTTTGTATGGGACAGTTGATAATTTTTTCCTGATTACGATGTTGGTCTCATGGAGAAAGTTGTTTAGTTTGATGATCTGTACCACAGATGGTCTCTACCACAGTCTTAAATATGGCCTCAACTTACTGATACATGTTGTATTAGTTGACGAAGTTGAGACTCGTAGATATATGAAAAATAAAACATAATTATTCGAATAGTGTAATCGCATGTCTAGCTCGCGAGCAAAATATTTTTGGCCCAAAACTTTGCCAAATTACTTAAAACTAGTTTAAAGCGGATGACTTCGTGCAAAGTCGATTTCTACGACAAATCGTTGGTTACATCGAAAATCTCAGAGAAATCGCACATCTGGGACTTACGGTCTCAGATTACCGTTTTATGGTATTTATTAAAACGAGGCTACGGAACCATGCACGTCGATCTATGTTAAACTGTTTAAGTAGTCGGATATCTAAGCTTTATTTAGCCGAGTTTCTCGTTGTAATCTAGAGAAAGGAGAGAAATATAGAGTATCTTTTAAGTTTTTCCAACCATATCTATAGTGCATACTTTTCTTTATTTATACTTTGATTCAACTTGTGAAGGAAAGTAGTTAATATTGTTGTCTGACCTTACCCCCCTATTCTTACAACATTATTTTGACTCAACGTCAGCCAAAGAATTTAATCAGTTAAAAAGCAGTGAAAAATTTCTTCAGCTGTGTGCGATATTTGATAGAGGTGAGGAATTTCACGATAAAACGATAAAAAATACTGATGTTATAATATTTGAGTTTTTTGAGATTTGTATTCGATAACATAAACAGGATACAGTAAAGATATAGTCTACGTGTGGCAACGTATTAAAAAAACGCGTTGTGTGTCTGAAGGCCAATTCCCGTAATGAAAAACGTTCATAATATAGTCGGAATCTCAATGTCAAAAAATCCTCCTATCCTGGCCTCTGTGTCCCAAAACATGCAGTCAGAGTGACCTCTGCGATGCCACTGCCACCGACAACGCCGTGGAAGTGGCATAGCTTTGGGAAAACAGCATTTAAAATACAGTCGTGCCAGCGTCACGAAGAAACAATGTCAAAAACTTGTCAAAAATATAGGGAAATTGATTGTATTTTTGACAGATTGAGACTGAGATTGGAATGCGAACGTTCTTGAAAAATACGAGAATTACCCCTCTGTTCTCAGTCAAGAATTTCCAATCAACAGTCAACACACTCCAATTATATCATAGTATAACAAAACTAGTAATACAAGCTCCATTCTTTTACATGGCTCGTTCAAACGAGTAAACAATAAGTACTAGCTACTGACTCACAGTATTATCCCAGGCTATAACATTAGCATTAAATTGCACTAACGCATCAAGGTCGAATATTAGACCGGTTTTGTAATAAAAAGACGTTAAAACCGGATCGTAGTAGTTTTTTAGATGTTTACTCAGTTTTAATCTTGCATTGCTGGCTAGGAATTTCCATACCATAGCTGTTAAGAGTGGTTTTCTTTGCATATTAATGCTGTTTTGGTTGCAAATTTAGCATTTTTATATTCATTTTTAATATGTGTAAATTCAGCACCTCAGTAGGTTTATTTTAGTGTAAAGACAATTTTAGAACCTTCATTATTGTCAACTTTTGAGATGTTAAACAACTGATCAACTCACCCTATCGCTAATTTAAGGAATATACTTATAGTTTCCTAGTTTAGGTAAAATCCAAATATTTTTACCTACACCTAGTATTAAGGTCCTTTTTGTAAATATTTATATAAATCAATTATTTCAATAAACAATTTCAATTTCAGTTATACGCTAAAAAACAGTAATAACCGCTTTGTCTTCATAGATAAGAGACTTAAGACTGAAACTGCCAGAAAGATGTAAAAAAACCGGCCAAGTGCGAGTCGGACTCGCCCATGAAGGGTTCCGTTACGTTACGATTTATGACGTATTAAAAAAAAACTACTCACTAGATCTCGTTCAAACCAATTTTCGGTGGAAGTTTATATGGTAATGTACATCATATATTTTTTTTAGTTTTATCATTCTCTTATTTTAGAAGTTACAGGGGGGGGACACACATTTTACCACTTTGGAAGTGTCTCTCGCGCAAACTATTCAGTTTAGAAAAAAATGATATTAGAAACCTCAATATCATTTTTGAAGACCTATCCATAGATACCCCACACGTAAGGGTTTGAAGAAAAAAAAAATTTTGAGTTTCAGTTCTAAGTATGGGGACCCCCAAAATTTATTGTTTTTTTTCTATTTTTGTGTGAAAATCTTAATGCGGTTCACAGAATACATCTACTTACCAAGTTTCAACAGTATAGCTCTTATAGTTTCGGAAAAAAGCGGCTGTGACATACGGACGGACAGACAGACAGACAGACAGACAGACATGACGAATCCATAAGGGTTCCGTTGCCATTTGGCTACGGAACCCTAAAAACCGCATAAGTGTTATCACTACTCGTGGTTGATAATAAAAACGTTGCAAAAGTAGGTGCTAAACAATATCTATAAAAGCAGTTACTGCTGAACAAGTTAATAAACGGTATCATAAAATGTAAGAACCGTAACGAATACGTAAACGTTTGCGCACATCACTCTGTAAGATCATCAAGGTATAATCAGCTTACCTATAATGTTCCCACCACTGCTGGGACACAAGCCTCTTTGTGAGAGGGAGTGGGCCGTAATCCACCTCGCGGGCACAGTGCGGTTTGGTGGATGTCACATGTCTTCGATTTTTTTTTGTTCTAGGATATGCCTCAAAACGATGAAGAAAAATATCGTGAGAAATGTAATTTTATTTTTATGATAATAAATCTTACAGTAAGATTAACGTTGTCGTCATCATCATCAGCCCGACTGCACCCACTGTTGGGCATAAGCCTCTCTTATCTTATGCCAAGCCCCGCGCTCCTGTGCCAGCCTCGGATTAACGTTATACAACACACTAATTAGCATTGGTTTAACAGTCCTAACTAATGTAAACATAGCGGTATCAGATATCATTGCTAAACCGTTTTCTAAATAACACTATCTGCTTAGAAATCACTCCAATGCATATTAATATGAGACTCAATGAAGCAAGGAGCAGATCATCATTATGATGTCGCATATACATAATGTACGTATCTATATGCATATGTATCTTCATGTTTACCAATGAGCTATGGTATCTGGGCGTACCTACACAGATTTAACATTGGTCTAATATAAAACGTCATGGTATACTCAGCTCATTGGTAAACATAAAGATTGGTATCATCAATTCAGAGTTAATATCCTTTCGAAGATCCTTTCGTTTCATTATTATATTCATCTTGACTTTTTAATGTAAACAATTCTTTTTCTTTTCGTTTTTCTATTGAATGATTGTTGCTTTCGTAATTTTTTTTATGCCTTCGTCTAACGATGAGATAAAATTGCCGAAGGATTTTTGTTTAATAACATAATTTAATGCAATATAACATACATACAACTCATCATCATCTGCCTAGCCTTTTCCCAATTATGTTGGGTCGGCTTCCAGTCTAACCAGATGCAGCTGAATACCAGTATTTTACATGGAGCGACTGCGTATCTGACCTCCACAATCCAGTTACTGGGTAATACGATACCTCTAAGGTAAGACTGGCTGTCAGATTTTCCGGCTTCTGACTACCCGTAACGACTGTCAAAGATCCACAGCTGGGACCAACGGCTTAACGTGCTATCCAAGGCACGGAACATACAACTATGCATGTGAATATCGCGAGAATCAGTTTTTAAGGAACACTAACGTATTTACTGAATACGAAAACACCAAATAGCTTCCAGATATGACCCTACCCAATATTCAATGTATTATTCTTCCAGAATATATGCAGCCAACTCCTGTATAAACAATAGAAGCTTTATTTGTAATCCCATCTCTGCTAATACCATAAATAAACTTCAGCTGCCTCACATAAACTTCCAGCCGTTGCCTAGTTCCAATATACTACGTGTATTTAATCATGTGCTAATGTTTGACGTCCACATACAGGATAAACAGAGCATCTGACACGTACGTCATACGTCGTCGGCTCATGTCTTCGGTTACACCTTCATGTTAACTTACGAGTACATAACTCAGGTAACGCTTATTGTGTCCATAGATATGGATATGGTATTTTCATGACGGTGATGCCAACTGAATCTGAAACATGTCTTGGATTTTAGATATTAGCACAGAACACATTAAGTTTTTGGAGGAACATATTATATCATACTCCTGCCGACTAAATAGGTAAATTAATATTATGTGCGTTGCCATATTCAGATGATTTGTACGATGAAGAAAATTATTACATTTTTAATTTAAACAACTTGATGCATATTTTGACATGTTTTCACAATGACCGTTTATTGTATTTTTGATACTAACAATTTTGTTAGAGATTTTGTATAAATTCGGGAACATAAGTATGGTGTCTTCTCAAAAAAAGTCCTGTTAGCTACTTTTTTTAGCTTAAAATATACACACAGTTATTGATAATTTAACTGAGACTAGTTTAAATGATGAAACAGTATTATCTAGTACTTCTAATAATACTGTAATTGATTCTTTCGTCGATGGTACTATTAGTCATTTCTAAACAGAAAATTAAATTTTTGATCCGGTTCACTGTTAACCTTCGACTAAATCTATGTCGGCCTATTTAGCTTTATATGACAACATAACACCTTCCATTACACCTTCAAACAGTATACTTAATAGCCGTCGAATCACGAGACTCCAAAACCCGTGTAACCCTGACCCGAACATCGTCAAGGTCATTACAATTGCGGAATTCAGAATAACAATTCAGAGTCACATTCCGCGATTTAGTAAACAGCTTTCTCTGTGACGTGACTATTAGTGACCGGAATACCGATACAATGGTCTGACCTGCGTTTATGTAAATTGATTGAGCCATTAGGGAGATTTGGCGCTAGTATTCGTCTAGCGTTGGCATTTGTAAAGTGTGAGCGCACACCGCTTAGGCGCTAATGTGATTGTCCTTCAACGTAACATCGTCAATCTACGTTTTGATTGGCTCACGGCAGAGTGAACCAATCGGTACTCGTGATTTGATGCTGCACAATTATAACAGCCAATCAAAACCGAAACTGCAAACGCAGTGTTAGAGCCTATAGAGTTATAGATGCGACAGCGAGCTGTAAGCTAAACATCCTGAATGCAAGCTCACCTAATTATTTGTACGAGTAAAACAATACATGGTTTTGTGCATCGCTCGTTAATATGCCTTTGTCCGTGATGTGACCTTCTTCAACAGGCCTTTCAGTGAGAGGAACACACAACAAATAATTTGCATTTCTTGTTATAAGTAATTAGCTTTTACTTCTGTGTATATGAAGCTTTGTTTTAACTGTAAAGATTCCATATATTCCGTAAGCTTATTATTTTTAATTGAATGCATTGTACAGCCCGATTCAAACTTTATAGTGGCACGGAAGATGAGGCGAGTCGCTGCGCAGTATCAAATTCACCTGTCAGCGGGGGTGAGGGGTGGGGGTACTGCGCAGCGAGTAGCGCACTTCAGAGCCGCCATAAAGTTTGAATCGGACTGTACCACACTATGCCTTCTTCTATCTAGTCATCTTTTTTCCGAAAATCCTAATACTTGAACGATTTTCATGCCATACAGCCACAGCCTGTTATTTCTGGATTGATTTTTCCGGTGACAAATATTGGTAGCAAACAAACATACCTACCACGCTTTTACACTCCATTATTCAGTAGAGTTTCAGTCTAACCAAACTAAGGTGAATATCGATTTTAATTCCGAAGCTGCTCTCTGACCTTTGCAACCCAATTACTGGGAAACACCATTTTCACTAAAGGTTAAATTTGTGAACAGAATTTCAGTATTATCTCAACCCGTTGAACAGCTTTAGGTTTTCGCATTACAACAGCTAAATTTAATTGTTTGACATCGGGTGTTCTATATGAAGTATGTTATCTTATTTATGCGATCATACATTGTATGAAGACCTCAATACAGTTCACCTATAATCTAACAACACATTGTAATTGTAATGTAGGTTATTTCTGTGAACATTATTCAAGTTGAATCATTTATCTCGTATTCTGCAATAATTTAGAAACCTGTTCTTTATCCTGGTCTAAGCCATTAACCAAGTTATTAACCTCATAAAGAATCAATAGAAGGTTCCACACCCGCTAATTGATAAACACTTAATATATACGTATATAGACTGTAATAAAAACAATCTTAATTACTCATTTATGCCAATAGTACAATTATTGGAATTCTTTATCGTACAACTAGACGGCAATGTTATGCTGTCAGCCTATTGTTTTCAAGATAATATATAGATTACTTTATATCTAGCAGAAGCTTCGCATTCCTAGGTTATCTTAAGTCATAATTACTTCAATTTACCCCCAGCGGGCATAGGAGACATTAGATTAATAAAACTCTAAACGTACTCGGAGACGCAAATATAAAGACAGAATTTGTTTAGACTCAGTTTTTAAAAATTAAACGTAAAATACAGCCATTATCTACAAATGATTATCTTATGTGACAATCATATAAATTTCGAAATAGGTTCAGTAGTAACGTAAAAAAAAAAACCTACGAACAGCCCTTATCATAGCTAATGCATGATTAATTAACAGATTAGATTACTGAAATCGCTAAGACAAGACACGTGCTGTAGAATAAAACGTGTAATCTAGTCACAGATATATTAATAGACTTATCTAGTAAACGATGAAGGAAACGCTAACTCCTCATGTTTTGTTGTCTGAATTGAAATATTCAATAACATCACATATGCTATCGAAACTCAACATCGTATATCGAGATAATAATAAACAAACACAAACGATGAAAATCATTAATTTCGTTAGTGAATTTGGTTCTATTTGACCAAGTATTGAGTATTTAGAGTTGCTGTGACTTCCTACAGTCTTATCTATACCTAATCTGAATATCGTCCTTCAAAGAGTAAATTCATATATCAAGATTTGGAGAATTATCATTCTTGGAAACTACTGATGACTATATAGTAAATTCTTCAACAGATTAAGTTCTGTTGAAGAATCTACTATATAGTCATCATTGCTTTGCCCTTTACAACGTAAAACTGCTATTACCAATCATGGTGACTATTGGAAAACAATTGATTAACGTAGTTTATATTCAGACTTAAGTCCTGATATCCCAACTTTCTTTGAGCCTTTGTTCCTCGTTTTGCTTGTACCCTTATACAAAGTTGAAAAATATTCTACTGGTATTTTTACTAGGAAGACATCTGATAAAATCTTTCTGTACCCAAGCTCAAACATTTTTAGGAAATAATTAAAAATAAACAATATAAAGACAAATACGCGGAAGAAGGAAAGTAGTCTTCCTAAACCATTAAAAACCGTATGTGAAAGTCTTTTAATTGAGTCTTTTATTATATTAAAATGGCTATCTTATAAAGTTATACAGTCACGATAGAAATAGTGAAACACACAAGCACAAGCTTATTGTAAAACAATCATGATAAAACTGTTATTTTTCCACTACAGTAGTTATTTGTTTTTCAAGGATTCAGTGTGATATCCGATTAGAGACGGTGAAGGTCGTAGAGTGTTTAATTATCACTGTGAAATATAGGGCTTTTTCAGGTAAATATGCATATAGCTAAGAGAGTGGTGACTATACATACTGATGGATGGAGCAGAAGAGGTTAAGTATAATGATATAATGAAGCTAAAAGAAGTGTGTTAAAAATATGAATTAATTTTGTGAAGGAGAATGTATAAGAAAAAGAAGTGAATGGTGTTGTGACGGCTAAAAACAGAATGGAAGAAAAAGGCCCCAAGTAACATGGGACCAGGGCCCTAATTCACTATGACCACTTAACGATTCCTTACTTCGAAACCACGTCAATTCCTTAGTTAATCACGACATCTGCTATTAACGTATTCTCTATGATACGATGGTGACGTGGTTTGCACGTGGTAAGAATTCGTGGGGTATATTTCTCGCAGAACAGCTTCTGAATCACTCCGAAGTATGATTTTACTCATTGACAACTTATTACTTTCCAATATAATTTCTAATAGTGTTATAAAAGCAATTTGAACTCGAAGGAAACCTTCATAGAATTCCGCCTTATAAAATCGTGATTTTATAACCTCGTTTAAAAAACAGAAAATGCGAGTAAAGGAAATATTGATTTGTACTTTAGCGCAAGAAATTGTGTGTGGAGCCTGTAACTGGTCGGATTTACGAGAATAGATGTAACAGCTCGGTAGGAGATTCAATTTGTTTTGTATGGCGTTGTGCACATCGTACAAGGCAATGTTAAGTGCTGGGACCAACATTGTTAGCATCTAACTTTTATGGAATCAAATCACATTTGTTTAGTTACGAAAGCCATTTGGTTGAGGGGCCCGTGGCTAAATAATAACAGCCGCGCAGATCGATCGATCAGGTTAAGCTGCGCTTGCCGCGGTTGGTCTGTGGACCTGGGTGACCATCTTTACATACCGAGTCCCCTCCATGCTTCGGAAAGCACGTTAAGCCATCGTTACGGATAGTCAGAAGCCCGAAAGTCTGATAACCAGTCTTACCAAGGGGTATCGTATTATCCAATAACTAAGCTTTGGACATCAGATAGGCAGTCGCTCCATGTAAAATACTGGTATTCAGCTGCATCCGGTTAGACAGTTAGGAAAAGGCTAGGCAGATGATGACTAAAGCCATTTGGTTAAAGTCCGACTCAATAAAATGCGATAAAATACACAGCTCCATGACCCGTGGGGTTGTCAAAACATTAAAGATAACTTGTGAATTACCGAAATTAAAACATAATATAACATTGCCCAGTGCGACTTCTACCAGAATTTATCTTATCACTGTAACATCCTTATCATTATCCGTTCCAATCTGCTCTATCATACCTTTGTAAACACTCATGGCATTGATTAATTCATTAAGCAATTAATCCGCTATTACTTCATTATTGTCTTCAAGTGAAGTTTTGTTTGTCGTGATTTTACCTCATTTACTCGTAATTATGTTTCTATAGCACTTACCTCATCTCTATTGCGTTAATGACAAAATAAATCATTAATTGTCTCTGTGTTACAATTAAATTCTAGCTCTTGATAAAATATATCTGAAAAACCGTTTGATATTTTTTTTTGTTTCGAATATTGTTTTTATCAAAAGGTTTTTCTTTTCAAGTCTGATATAAACTTTAGTTACTTTGTCGTTCCTACGTCAATCCTACGTCAATCCTAAAGTAATCATTGTCAACTACATTCTTCGAAGGCTTAAGTCGTCATAATGGTAATTTTGATGTCCAGATTGATACGGATTTATCAATTCACATGACTTGATGCTGTTTTTTTCAAGTATAATATATAATAGCAAACCTTAGCTTATCTTGGCCGTCAATGCCCTTTATAAGGAAAATGGTAAGACAAATATGTTGGCTACTTCTTTTTATTTTACAGTGTCGGTAGATCTGTAGGCCATAATTTAAAACGTTCAGAATCTAGTCGCAGTCTCATCTCGGCGACAAACAAATGTCAAAAACTTATCAAAATGTCGGGAAATTAGAGGTATTTTTGACAGATTGATACTGAGATCAGACTGTGAACGTTCTAAAATTACGAGAATTGCCCCTCTGTTCTAAGTTTCGTTAAATGAAATCACTAGATAAGATAGATGTTAATCTGCTTGAGGTCTTGGAGTTACTAGAATAACGGGTGTAAAAAGACACTTAACCAAGCCGAAAGTTACTTGTACTCTCCGTCATTGTAATCATTTTTTTTTTTACTGGATCATACCTGGGTACCTTCTGGTTACAGAGATATTGAAGGTCAAAATTCCAACTTTAACTGACGTTTTTTTACGAAAACATGTTTTTAATACCCCCACATTGCGCACTACCGCAAACAAAAATTTTCACACCAAAAATAAAAGTATATTCCCAGCAATTATTTTTGTGCAATTTTCAACTCAGTTTGATGTACAGAATGTGTATTTGACTTGTCTTTTTACACCCTGTATATAATAACCTCGTTAGTTAAAATTACTTTCAAAACTAGGTTACGAACACCTAAACACCTAATTTCCATCAACGACCAAACTTTTAAAGCCACTGCGGCACGCTAACACATTAAAAAACTTTTTTGACACCATTGATTTTGTCATGCCAACCATGATTAGTGTTTGTCATGCGATCGCTATTTGACCTCGATTTGCAACATTTTGAAATAAACAAGCCATTTCCTTATTATTTATTGATATAGCATAATCAGCCTATAATGTTCCCACTGCTGGGACGCAGGCTTCCTTTCTGTGATAGGGAGTGGGCCGTTATCCAACACCAGCCCAGTGCGGGATAGTGGATGTCACATGTCTTCGAAATTTTAGTTCTTAGACATGCCGGTTTCCTCACAATGTTTTCCTTCGGCTTTTTGAGAGCAGCGGTGATTAAATAATTTACACAAAGTAAAGCTCTTGTCTTGGTTCAAACCTACGATCTTAACTAGTAAGTTGGTTGTATGAAAATACCTAATAAACTTGATTCAGACGCTAATTTTAAGTATTAATAATAAGGTATGATTCGTGATGAAGATTATAAATTTTGACGTAATTGGCAGTAACGTAATTCATTTCCTGAGCTTTTTATTATCCGTCACATCATTCATTGGAGTTTTAATTAAGGAAAAGTTAATTAACAGATCCGGAATAACCATACAACATTGCAAACCAACACTTGGAAAAGGCAGTGCTGTTACCAAAAAAGTTATAGTAAATATCTACATACTTTCTAACGACAATTTTGAAGTTGAAAATGCACAGAATACTAAAGATCAAGATGAACATCTTGATTTTGGTGACGTATATCTTCAACGAAGCTTACAGAAATTACAAATCAACGCCCTTAAGCAACACTGTACATACATACAAAGTATAGCATAATGAGCATATAATGTTCCCACTGCTGGGACACAGGCCTCCTCTCTGTGAAAGGGGGTGGGCCGTAATCCACCACGTGGGCCTAGTGCGGGCTGGATGGCATGGCTTCGAATTTTTGGTTCTAGGATATGCCGGTTTCCTCACGATATTTTCACCGATCTGAGAGCAATGGTGATGAAATTAAATACTCAATACACGGCTTTACTGTACAAAGTATTTAAGCACATTTCATAGCTCACACCTTCTCCAATTAATTAACCATCACTATTCTCAACTCATAATATGGGTCATCTAATATATGTAATGATAAAACATATTAAAAATAATCCGTAATCACAATGCCCTATGTCTGTCACATCACATATACCTTGTACTCATGATGTACTAACAACGTAGACGGATCTGATGCCAAGTGCTTCCCGTGATGATAAACAAATTAGTCTGATATGATAATAGTTTATTATAAGCATGATTGCACTCTACACCAATTTATATTTTGAAAACAAGTGATTACGCTTTATACGTTCTAGCGACATTTTGATTCCTTGTATCGTGATTATCATCGTCAGTATGTATATCAGCCTTTTCATCTGTGTCTTATATTTTGAGTTCAGAAAAGACAGCTTTAATTAATGGTTGCATTGAATATTTGGTCAATTTATTTTTGTACCTTTTATGATATCACCGGTGACTGAAAAGTTGTGTAGAAATCGATTGTATGGGAATGTAATGCGGAGGAGTCAGGAAAATGTCGTGAGAAAAGTTTTGAGTCTGAATGTGGATAGCTCTAAGAGTAGTGAGTGAAATACAAAAAAAAACGATGGATGGACTATGCGAAAGGTGGTATGGCTAGAAAGGGGATGATTACCGAGATGACGACTAATAGAGAAGTATGGAAGAAAAAGACATGTTGCGCCGACCGCAAATAAATGGGCAGGAGAATGATGATGAACCTTTTATGATAACAGCAACTAAAAGCTCATCTATATATATATGTATATAAATTAATCCCTATTTCCCTTGGTCACGCCATAACTTGAGAAAGACTTTACCGATGTCATCCATCTTTTTTTTAAAGTTTTCTAATACTTTGTAGAAGGTTCTTACGGAAAAAAATAAATTAAGAAAGTTGCGCAGAAAATTAGAAAATTTAAGAATTATGCTTTTACGCTAAAACAGCTGAACGGATTTAGATGAAATTTGACACATGGGTAGACTAGACTGGAGAAGGACATAGGCTACTTCTCATCCTGGATCTCAGACGAAGTCGCGGGCAACAGCTAGTCTCCTATAAATCCAGATTTTACAGAATATTTCTATTCGACCGATGTAATCATTCACCCTGTTGCAGCAGCCAACATAAAAGTAATGGAACAACTGCGATATAGCAGATGGTCGATGAATCGCAGAAGATTCGTGACGTCATTTTATTTCGTCTATCTGACATCATCATCAATAAGCCCATCTTCATCGCAACAAAATCCTAGATGAAGCAACGAATCCTGCGCAATGCGTTGCTTCTTGATTCTACATTAATTATTCTGATTCAGGAGGGAAAGTGGTACTTAAAATATTAAGACCACCACAGTTGTTGATCTAGTGGTTCGTCGTCATTTAATATGTGGACTAGGATAGCCATATTAGATTTGAAGAACTACTATGAGTAAAGTATTAGCTTCTAATATTTTAAGTATTGCATATTTAAATAATTTTACGTAACATCAACGTTCAGAATTAATTGATTTGGTACATCTCATATTGTTTTTAAAAGTACACAAGAACAGGTAGTAGAGTTGGTCTATTAATACAGTATTAATAGATCAACTCAACTAACTATCTAACAACGCTATAATTGAATTGCATAACCGTTATCGCGGTTCATTCGATGCATTCCTAGCATCGATATATTATAACTATAAGCACACGTGGGAATCTCTGGCACTATTCACCGTTTTTGTCACCTCTGCCTCTCCCAAAGTAATTCCTACTCTATCTCCTACTGTTTAAGGTCCGTATTTAATTTCGGGGTTACTATCTACTATCAGGCTATCAGAACTGTGACGTAATATGTCACGTAATAATTCCGCCCACTGTGTGTTTATGTTTACGCTCACGTTCATCATAACATAACATACGTAGCTATCTGCTAGTATCGATTTATCTATTTTTGTAACACGGACCTTGTTTTTATGGACAACAAAGGGTTATCGGGATATAACCTTTTCGTTTTGCCTCCTAGTGGGTATTTATTTGATACGGAATTATTTATTGATGATAGTTAAGTTGTATACAGTTACAAAGTGGCAGGGACATCGACCAAAACCTGTTACTAGCGTACACCCACATCTTGCTAGTTAGGTTTAACTCCCATGTAATAGGGACCCAGAAATCGGAGTATGTGGCGAGAAATCGTGAGGCGAATCACATCAGCTCCTAGACAAAAAACTACATGAGGTCCACGACCGCTCTGACGACAGTGCTACGAAGGAGAAGAAGAATAGGAGACGTGCCATCAGCTAGACACAAATCCACCCTCCGGGCTGCTACTGAGAAATTCCAGATAGAAAAACCTAATAACACTGGCCGACCTGGTAGTCGAACCCAAGACCTCATTCTCAGCAATAGCGCTTGCCACTACTAGACCAACGAGGCAGCATTTTGGCCATTTATTATTTAAATGGTCATAATTATAAAATAAGCTTATATATATCACAGCTATTACACTATAATACGACTCATACAAGGTCGAAACAGGTTCAATGTCATTATCGAGTGCAAAAGGCGCTGCAATGACCCTTTCCATTTCAAAGTCAGCTTTTATTACCACAGATAAAAAACAGTAAATAAATGATAAGCCCCTCGCAAGAGGGGGAGAATTTATCTCGTATAAAACTATTTGCTTGAATAAGTTGCTCAAGTGGAAAGGAGACCTGATTTTCTTGCGTAGCGACTGGAATAAATTCAACCCATAAATCGTAGATAACTTTCTACCAAATTAGATAGATGTAGGTCGAAACAGGCTTAGTTTACTTCAGAGTATGCTAAACACGATGAAGTTTCACATCCAAGCAAGTTGAACAGCTCTAAATCGGTGTACACGTGCTCTCTGTGGGTTCGGTATACGCAAAGGGCATACAACGCCCTCAGAGTTCAGTACAATAACACCTTCAGGATGTTGTTGGGGCTTCCACGTTACTGCAGCGCCACCGGGATGTTTGCTGAAACACGTGTGGATGGTTTCAACACCATCTTACGAAAACGGATGGCGTCCATGATGCGCAGAGTGCGTGGGAGCGCCAACAGCATTCTGAAGGTCTTTAGTGATAAGCCGTGTTGCGACATCATGGCTCACTGGGTACATGTTCATATGCATGTGCCCGGAGTGTCAGGTGAGCGCGGACGGTACATGAACTGATTGTGTGTGCATTATTGTTACTAACATAGTATCTAAGTACCTATAGTGCACTAACAATATAAGTTATTTTTTTTTTTCTTGCGTTTTTTTTTTTTTTACTAACATAGTTTCTTAAGTCGTGTGTAATACTAACAAAGCTATGGATCACTGGGTCTGAAATAAAATATTTTTTATTTTATTTTATTTTTTAAATTCCTTGCGTCATTTAAATTTTTCAGTAATAGTCCTTACGGTGGTCAGATATAGATTTTGGCGATAGTTCGCACGGGCGTGTTTTTCCCGCACTGTAATTTCAACGCCCTGCTCAGCGCCAAGAGTTGAAAATCTGACAGTGCTTTTTTGACGCGCTGGGATGCGCTCTGTTGGATTGACATCGCTAGACTCAACACCTAGAGTAGTGCGCGATAAAATCCAGCTGCGATATTTTTTTGCGACCGTGGGCTTAGTGTTAGTACCAGAGACAGTACTAGTGTCACAATCCATACTAATATAATAAATGCGAAAGTAACTCGTGTTTATCTGTTACCTTTTCAAGCCTGAACCACTGAACTGATCGACATGATAAAGATACATAGAACTGAGACCTAAAGAAGGACATAGGCTACTTTTCATACTTGGCATTTCATACTTTTCTTACTTAGGCATGTTAGCTCAATGTTGTGATTTATTTCCTGCAAATAGAGCTAACAGAAGAAACTTCCTGATCCCAAGAATGTCAATAAACCGGCTTGTCCAGCCTAATCTTATCAGTACTGTGTGGTAACTTTCCAATTCCTTATTGATAATAGTACAAATAGTATTATTTGATATAATGCGCGTTGACACTAATATGAAAGCTTTATTTGTTAAGAGAATTGGAGCATGTTTGTCTAGACACGTGTTTAGGATCTTTGCGGCGTTTGAAATTATCGGAAGAGACTCGCACAGTTTAATACTAAATATATACTGAATTTCTAGTAATCTGCTCCTCTCCGATATTGCGCCACATTACATAGTTTTGCATCTTCTAAATTCCAACCAACTTTAGCTTGATAGTATTTAATTGTTTTGAAGAAGCCCTTCACTCATAATATCCCCTGCAACGTGTTTTCGTGTTTATTCACATCATTTAAAACAACCATCTGTAAGCCAAGCATTGTTCATCATCAGCCACTGCCCCAATCCTTCAAAGTCATTGAACTAACTAACTACTGTATTGTGGTCCCATACTTCATTTACTTAATGGTATTCGGCCTTGTTGTATTTTGGACCTTTTATAGCCAAAGCTCACGCAATCCCATCTAGCTGATCACTTCAGTTCTGCTCATGTTCTAGTAAATTCCCGTGGCTTTAGTTTTTCTTCATTCTCCAAAGACCTTGTTCTGGCTTTAGCAAAAGAATTTACCTAGAATTCAAAATGGAATTATATAATGTTCATCTCGCCATGTGTCGCATGATATTACTTATGATCTGACTGGAGCACTGATATATTTACGAAAAGAAGAATAATATATAGATGAAATATTGGATCATGTCGAAAAAATTCAATTCACCTGCTTGAAGTGGGTTTCGCTGCCGACGTAATATTGAATGAATAAAATATTTTGCCCTAGATATTATATCATGAATAACAGAATAACAATACCCTGTTTGGCAAGGGCAGGGTTTGTTATTGTCATCACCTGCCTAGCCTTTTCCCAACTATGTTGAGGTCGGCTTACAGTCTAACCGGGTGTAGCTAAATACCAGTATTTTAAATGGAGCAACTGCCTATCTAAACTCCACAACCCAGTTACTAGATTTTTGTAATATACCTTACTGTGAAACTGTTAGTATGAAACTCATTGAAAGCATTATCAGAATTCTTCATAAGGAGTAAATGAAATACGTGACATATATCCTTTTTCAATTGCTGTATTAATAAACCATTAATTAAACCGTTATCTGTAGTAACATGTCTTACTTTATGGTACATCAGACGATCATAACAGTTAAGTATTAGCACATAATTGCATATAAGTTCATCGGGGTCATCGCACTTTATCGGGCGCAGTTTCGTCTGCCACCGCCCCAAGGCTTTGCTTCACCGATTTCCTGATGGCATCGTCATTGAAGAAATAATTTGGTGGTTTTGACACCCAGGAATTGATGTATCGTAAATAAACATTGGCTGTTACATTATTTTCTCTCATCTTCCTCATTGTTCTTATGTATATATACAAGTTTATGTATCTGATTTCGGTATGTGATTCATTTTGTGACGGCACTGTTTGGATAATTAGGTAAAATATAGAAATTATTAAGTTTTATGAACGGGAAATATCGTAAAGTTATGGAAACACCATCAAAACAACATATTATTGCGGTTACCAATCTGATTGTCCTGTCTGGTGTTATACTATTATGCTGCATGGTTTTCGTTTGTGTTCCATTGGCTCTCTTCTAACCACTACTTCATTTGATAGTAGGAGATAATGCAATGGATAATGGTGCATTCTTGCTTATATGGAAATGGAACCCTTTCACCTGTGACTTAAATATTAATAATATTATGTTATTGCTATTTATTGCAGTGGAAGTTTAAGATCTGATATTAGACTAATGACCGCTTCTGCTTGGCACGGTTTTTACGACTTGACAAAACATCGAGATTTCTTTATTATGTACATATTAACGAAATTTTGATGTTTTGTTGAATATTAATGTTTTATACTTTTTTTCCACATAATCCTTCCGGAATTATTTCTCGAAATAATGGTAAAAACCACATCAAAATCCGTTGCGTAACACAAACTCCAAAAGCGACTTAAAGGACATTGCTCAACGCCCATATATTGTTCGCCCTGGAACCAAGAGCATCGGAAAATTATGTGTTGTATTGTCGATCATTAGTAAACTCCTATAAGATCTTATTTGTGTAGCGGACTAGCTGCAGAAAATCAAAAAAAAATATCAGATTTTGAGGTTGTAATCGAACCATAACAACGAATATTAGGTATAGTTTTTCATAGCTCTGAGTGATTTTTATTAAGAAACTAAAAAACAATAACATAATATATTTAGCTATTTTTTTACCTACCTAGATAATTAGGTATCTGTGCAGTTTTTTTCTAAAGCCTAAGTGTACGTAATTGCAACGTTTAAATGCATAGAATCTAATTAACATAGGTACCTGTATTCTTAGCATTGGTTTTGGAATGAGATAAAATGTTTGTGTGTATTAATGTAAAAATAATGCTGTCTCCTTAGATGATAGTGGTGATGTAGCGCGGTAAATAGATGGCGTTAGTGTGCATTGATAAATGGCTGCGCTCTTTTGAGTGAATGTTCTAGTGATTCAGATCCAAAAACATGCAACAATTCATTAAAAATTCGATCGATCGATTGCAATCGATTGGGCATCCCTAATCTTTTTTGAAAATAGACAGTTAATTATCATATATTTCCGATATTTCTTGTGCACAGGGCGATTCCGGACAATGTCCTTTATATTTTAATATTGTATATGTATGCATATATGTATATTAAATTATATATGCATACTCGTAGAAGATGTAGTGGTTAATGGTGGTGATGATGGTGGATAATTTTGGTGTAAGTACAATAAAGTTTAACTGTCTATCTATCTTGTGCTTTAGTAGGTTATAACCTTGCAGATAAAGTGTGATATTGGAATGTCTGTCGGCATTTCAGTGTGTTTGTAGATGCCAAATATTGCATTGCATCAAGGCTTATCTAGTGCAATAGTGAATGGCGTGATAGACTGCTAAGATTACTAACTCATCTCACAGCTTATTATATAACCGTCCCTCTTCTCTTAGATTTCATATTATTAATGTCTGTAAGTTTGTGATCATTGTCTGGAAGACTAAATTAATCTTTCATGACTAGGAAGTTTTGGTCCGCAGATGACACACTCTGATGTATACTCGTTGGTAACGCAAGCATAGCATAATTAGCCTATAATGTTCCCACTGCTGGAACACAGACCTCCTCTATGTGAGGAGTGGGTCGTAATCCACCACGCGGGTCTAGCGCGGGTTGGTAGATGTCACATATTTTCGAGATTTTGGTTCTAGGACATGCCGGTTTACTCACGATGTTTTCCTTCATCTTATTCCTTTTTTTTAGATCAGCGGTGATGAAATAATTTACAAAAAGTAAAGTGTCTGTCAGGGTTCGAACCTACGACCTACAACTTGTAAGTCGCGGCCGTTACCACTGGGCCACCACTGCTGCTGACTTTCTATGGAATCTGTTTTATTTTTTTATATATTTGTATAACATCATTTTATTCATATACCATTAATGTCCATAAGATTTCAATGGATGCCAATATGTCAGTTGGAAACACTTCAAAACGGAAACCTGACAATCGCAGTAGTGATCATAGTATGTTGTGATACTCTAAAAAACATAAAATATTTCAATAGGTAACAAACAAAGACATTAGCATTGAAATTATTACTCTAGAATCTTCAGGATGGAACAAATTCTGGCACAAAACAACGGAAATCTTTAAATTAATGGAGTAGGTAATATAACACTTTGACATGTTTAACCCAGAAATCTTTTCGACATGTCAAATTAAAAAAATACAGTTGACTAGCAATATTGATGTTTAAAATACCAAGTTATATAAGAATTAAGTAGAGAATAAAATGTAAAATTCTCGAAATCATTAGAAAAACAAAATATTATGATTTACACAAAGAGAAGTTATTCAACCTAAAAATCTAACAAAGGTAATTTGTGATCTTTACTACTCCAATAATTTTTGTAGGAAAAGAAACTAACACCAAAAGCAGAATACTCTATATATTTCCTTTATCGTTAAGGAAATACATAGACTAACTACTTTCTAATATCTGTTAAACAAATATCTTAACTACTAGTTACAGAAAACCATTAGGTGTCATTGCACTTTATCTTTATTTACGCACGTAAGTGATAAATTGGTCGAGAACAAATCATTTTGATATACGAGTACAACTCGAAGGTCACCTCAACATTAGAGCGAGCCGACTTGTAAACACTTGAAACTATCAAAACTCAAGAAATCCCATATATATTGTGAAATTTATTTGGAGAGATGTGTCATTTCTTTGATTTAGGAAACAACAAAGATAATTTTATATTGTGCAAGAGTGAAAGTTGAGAACTGATTTCAAACATGACTGTTAACCTGCCTCATCACACTGCCTCTCCCCTTTTTTTTTGGGTGGGAATTCATCAAATGATCCTCCCTCCCTCCGAGCGGAGCGGAAGGGAGTGTCAGACTTTTATTGACTAAAACCCACCCGTGTTCCTTCAGTTGCCTGTGCCAAGGGCCACGGTATCTCTTTTGATCTAGGGTTAAAGTGGATCATTGATCGTTGGCTATCTCCAGCTCGTCCCGCCATCTTCTACTTGGTCTGCCGCGACGACTTCTGGCTTTGTCACAGCTCCACGTAGAGATTATTTTAGCCCAAAGCTAGATTTAGGCATAGATTTCAAACATTACAATATTTAAAAGGATTGTCTGTGCGATGACTGTATAATTATTTTGCAAGTGTTAGGTCATCATCATCATCAGCCTATAGCAGTTTACTTCCGGACATATGCCTCTCCTATTGCACGCCAACCACACTTAGCCTCTCTCATCCATCAATTACCAACAACCCTGCGAACATTGTCGCTTCAACTAGCCTGAGGGCTATTTCAATAACAAGAGTACATGTGTTTTAATCTAACAACTATTTGTTGTACTATAACTTGCGTATGGTAGATGCAACTGAACAAATATTTACTAGACGATGCAGTGCTAATAAACATCTACGTACCAATAACAATAACTCCGTTGACGCAAACATTAATCATCTATTTCAATTTCCGATCATTAATTTCTATTCCTCGTGTCATTTCTTCCGTTTGTCTTGTTTGCTGTTCCTAATTGATCACTTGCTTCAAACACCAGTAGTCTAGCCTTTTCTAGATTTGCTTCAGGTCTTATCAGATTTTGCTGTATATCTGTAGTTCCACTATTGTCCTCTTGCTTATGTATATATATATTCATATTCTTTTTCTTTTTGAATGCGAAGTTTTTCAACCTTCAAAACATCGCACAATTCTAGGTCATAAACATGACTCCTGCTATCAAGAATCTGAAACCACGTTGTAATCTACGCGTGTAAAGTATGTAAACAAACTATGACCTAGGTTCAATAATATCCTAGAGAATTGTGCCACAAAGCTTGGCAATGTCCGCACATATTTAGAGCTGTATCAATAGTCGTTTGATTATTGTACCTACCTCATGATATTGTTGTACGCAGTTGGCATTGTTGAGATGTTTTCGATAGCTCTTCGACGTTTTTAAGACGAAGGATGATTAAAGCTTGTCTTGTCCTTGAAGTCTGCAATGATGTTTGTAAGCAATAATATCACAAGAGAGCTGTTGTGGCTACTTTGCAAATCGATCGATATATATTATCAACATTGTAGTGAACAAGTACCAGATATGTGACGTGTACATACCCCATAAAGCAGCCATAGATCTTGGATTCTTGGCTGTCATACGAGCATAAAATTGTCTGACAGGTCAAAGACCGGAAGACAATATTGTTCCATGCTTTGGATACATATCCCCAAATATCATTGAGAAAAGTCCAGCAAGATGATTCATTAATAACTCCTAATAAATAATATTTGCTAGAAATGATATATAGACTGAAGACATTCATGTTGGCACATTTCCTTGCACTTTATTTTAATAGTACACTAAAGAATGTATGAGAAAGTTGTTGCTGTTTACCGTATCAAATACTTGACTATAAACACACTTCATTTATTTTATTGATTATTATTTGTTCATGGTTCACTTAAACATTATTTTAATTGAGTGTTTAAGTGTTATTTTTAGAAGTCAATAAATACAAAGTGGCAGTACATCGACGCGCAACGTTACCATGGATTCATTAAGTACATGATTCTGAAACCCAATTTTACAAGAAACAAGTTGTTCTATACATTTAAACCCCGTAGTTGCACTTTTCTATGCAACAGCTGATTTTTATTTGATAAACAACGAAAAATTTCTACGCTAGAAACTTCTAGAAACTTCTTTGCGCGACGAAGTCCCAGCCACTCTGAATACATAGGCCAATTAGGGAATGAATTATGAGTTGATGTCGCACGTAATTAAAACAAACACAATCTGTAAACTGGGGTATGGCAACACAAGGTTTCTGAATTGAGAATTTGTAGGTGAGAACAATCAAAATCTACTTTAGCATTACTTAAGGTGAAAGCCCGGGAAAAAAACCTTCTTTGCAAAAAACGTAAGAATTTTGAACTTTGACTGGCTACAGTGAAGAAATCACGTTCTTAACTTCAAGTTCTCAATTCAGAAACCAGGAGGTCCACTAGTAACTTCGTAGCAGGAAACGGCCGAACATTCGGCCGATACGATACATTTACCACTTCGGACTAGACCCCCGGGTGTATGTCCGATTAATTAAATTAAAGCGCTCTGACGCCTCGGTGCCTAATCCTGCTATTAGTTTAGTTAGTAAATCCAGGGGGCCTACTCCGAAGTGCAAAGTGCGAATGTTCGGATCCGACCGACACATGGCCGAACCGAATATTATTGAAAAATGCGAAAAAATTTCGGATCGGCTCAGTTGGGTCGGGACCATAGTCAATATTCGAAAGAGTGTAGGAGTGTAAGATCGGAACCGACCGAACCAAATAGTAACTTCGTAGCAGGAAACGGCCGAACATTCGGCCGATACTACTTCGGAGTAGACCCCCTGGGAGGATTTGAAGTGACCTCCAATTTTAACACCGCCGTCTCATCTAGCTTAGCTAAAATAAATTTCCTGACTTACAAGTTTTGGTCTTCTAGATTATTAAGCATTTAGTAAATATTCACGTCATTATCATCATCGTCAACAGCCCCACCTTCACCCACAGCCCAACTTCACCCACAGCCCCACCTTCACCCACAGCCCCACCTTCACCCACTGCTAAGCATCGGCCTCTTCCCCTCGTTCCTGTGCCATCCTCATCCAAGTTCTACCCGCGATGGTAACAATGTCGTCTCGCCGCCAAACGACCGACACTTCGTCCCCCAGTCCTTGGACGCCACTCGGTCACATCCCTACTCCACCTGTCATCACTGCGCCTTACCTAGCTAATCTATAAACAAACAAATTACAAAACTTTCCAAAAAGGTTCACCTTAGCACCGTTTGCTCCATTTCAATATCTATTTGCATTACAATCAACCGTTTGTCCCAAAATAAACTTCGGAAAATTTTAGTACGAACAAACCACGATTGTTGTTTATCTGAACGTAATATTCTATTTATAACAACAATTAACAACACAGAGGGTCAAATATTTATTTTATTTTCATTGATAACGTACTCGCCGCATAATTAATCTCATTTCATACCGTTACTGCTTCCATATTGAACTCTAACACTTTAGACATAAGATTGTGGTTGCTCGTGTTGATACAATAATGAGTGCTATTCTGATGCGTTTGATAAAGTCAACATATTCTAGGAGTGATGTAAACCTTTTAAGTGGCTGTTGTGTGACATAAGTGTGAGGCAAGAGCAATATAAATAAATATGTAGATGTTATTACAATGGAGATAAAAATAGATGGTATGCATGCACTGGCTTGTAAACTGTACGTATATAATTAAAAGCAAATGTTTAAAGTACGTCTTAATTCTACATCATAACATCACGCCAGAGAGAGGTTGAAGGAGAGTAGGCAGTCCTTTGCCCAGCAGTGGGACATTAATGGCTAATAAAAAAACATCACGCCTAGTTTCCCCGAAATATAATATATAGTAGACACATATATGACACACGTACATTTCGCTAGTTATGTTTAAGTCCCTTGTCCCCCCCTATTGGGGGCGAGCCTATTACCATCAAGCGGACACACATTGAGCTGGGGCCGGGCTGCTTCTGAGAAATTCCTGACGGAAAAACCCAATAACACTATACCCGACCTGGTAATCGAACCCAGGGTGAAATGCATAGCAGTAGCGCCAGCGATCACTAAACCAGTGAGGTCTTTAGTCTAGTAAATATTAAAACACTTTAGTTGTTTATGTTACTTGAAAAGAATATGAACCAGGAATTAGAAATAAGAGAATTACTTCCTAGTGGTATAATGACTTTATTATCGTTGTTTATTGATATTCTATTTAACGTTTTTGCATATTTGATTCCATATCGGATGCTTGTGAACAAAGATACAAGACAACCGTAAATGCTTTTAAAGTTAATGTTGTTTCCAGTTCTACTAACAAACGGGCATCATAAATCATGTCGAATTATTTATATGTAGAAACGTCAATACATTTATTGGTATTAAAGTGTGAAAGTCTATGTTGTAAAATTTATCATTCGTATCGTACCTAATATGCACAAATGCCATCAGCTGCCCTATAAATATACTTAATTTTATGATTATCAGGAAACGATAAGCCTGACATAATCCCACATAATATTTTACTATACAGTCCCTTCAATATCGGGTATATGAAATGAAGCAACTGCACTCTAATGACTTGCTGTTCTGGATAAACATCTTTTATCTAAAGCCTCAGAAACAATTTTGTGTTGCCACTCTTTAACATTATCCCTTTTATGTCTGCTATCACGTTTATCACCAGACTATGATACCACTGGCGTTCTTGAACTTTACTCTTTGTATAAATTCACGTTAATTAAATAGATATCACCGTATGGCTGACCTAGAACAATAATACACACTCGTGAATTAATATAACATGACTTTTTCGTGATTAACCGTTTGACATCCTATATCATTATTTATCGCTTCGTAATGTTGACTATGTTGATTTTGATTCCGTCTTCCGGGGTTTTTCATTCTAAATGGTATATAATATATTTATCATAGTGTATAGTATTCTACTATTCAAGCCCTTTCATTTGATACCCATATTGACGGAGTTGTGAAAAAATATGTTATCCCCCATTTTGTAGCGGCGGCCATCTTGGACCGATTTTCATCAAACATAGCTAAGAACACTCCCGACAAATTCACCTTTCAAACAAAAAAAAACAAAATTAAAATCGGTTCATCCGTTCGGGAGCTACGATGCCACAGACAGACATACACACACACACACACACAGACACGTCAAACTTATAACACCCCGTCGTTTATGCGTCGGGGGTTAAAAATAGAAATGTTCAGAAGTAAAGGGCACAGCATATTACCTTGTGCTATCCCAAGAGCTCTTGTAGTTGAACTGATATGAAAGTCTAGAAGGAGTCCGTTGTAGTCAGATCAAGCGGTGAAATACATCATAACATCACTTTTAATGTTAAAAACCCTAGCTACATGAATAGCTATATTAGCTAGACAAAATAATATAGCGAGAATAGCTATATTATGGTTGGTGCGCTTATGTTTTTGATAATTTGTCGTGTATAAGATCTCTTACTGTATCATTGTATAGCTAGCCGTGACAACCTACGAGTATAATTGGCTTCATGTTTCTTATTCCAGTATATATGAAAGCTGTATTTATGAAAGCTGTTGGTTTTCCATGAGATAAATAAATATTTAAGACATTTCACGTGAAAATTATGCTTCAATAAACTGTAGACTTTTAATTACAAAATCACACAGCGCGCTGTGTGATCTTGTAAGTAAAATTCTACAGTTTCGGTCCGGTCCAGTCTACGCGAAGGTCGACTTATTTTAATTAAATTGGAGCGACTGCAAACCACTTATACTAATTAAAAACACAACTATTGCAACCCACGGGGAGTTCCCACAATATTCTGCAAGCATACCAATAAAGCGGACTAAATAATATACTTTCATATTTTAGACTTAACTAAAGCTTTCGACTTCCCTTTGCATGTAGAAAATCATTACGTCCCTCGTTCCCAGTTTCTGAAAAGCTTTTAAGCATCTTATCTGCAATTCAGCTATCAAACTGTATCTTAGCTGTTGTGATTACATACATACATAAAATGACGCGTTCTTCCCAAGAGTGTAGGCTGAAACTAAAGAGCGTCACCTGCTAAGATCCTTTCATACATGGTCATACACGCACGCCCGTCACCAATAAGGTTTCGCATACTAATAATAGAGCTGAAAAGTTTGTTTGTTTGAACGCGCGCATAGTTTGTGTGTTTGTTAAGAGCGCTTACAACGTACGGCATATCATACAAACTTTCAAGTCGTTGTTTTTCGAAATGCATGAACCGATTTTAATGAAACTTCCTACGCATAAGCAGGATATATAGGTCTAAAAAGTTAATTGAGAACATTTTCGAAAAATATTGTTACAGCTAAATTCGACCGATTTTAAATTTTCCATAGAAACAGAGATTTCCAGTTATCTTTTTTTAAATAAAACATTTCGATAAAGTTCTTTACTATAAAACTCTGCATTGCCTGTGGAAGGATTAGATACGAGTTCAGCTAAATAGCTAGGATTGAAATAGAAGGTCGCCAGTTCGTTGAACCGTAGGGTGACAATAGATGTAGAATATTTTCCTCTATTATTTTATTGTTCCGATTCTAGTCTATGAAGAATTTGATTGTTATTTATGGGAGGTTGCGGTCTTGGTCAACCGTTTAGTTAGATGGTCGGAAAATTTTAACACGTTAAACTAGTCATCAACTCAGTTTCCTGTATGGGTGTTTTCCATTTATTTTTAAAATCCTCTATAGATATCAAAATTAAAGATTTAAGTACTGACTACCGAAATGCAAAAGCGAAATTGCAGAATTTGATGTCACAAATATCTTTTTTTTTTTCATGAATGGGCTCGCCCACTATTACATAAACTAGCATAATCAGCCTATAATATTCCCACTGCTGGGACACAGGCCTCCTCTCTGTGAGAGGGAGTAAGCTATAATCCACTACGCGGGCCCAGTGCGGGTTACTAGATGTCTTTTCCAATTTTTGGTACACCCCAGCCTTACCATTCAGGAAATATATGCGTGAATATAATTAATTGTGACTTTTAATGACATTTATGGATAAACATGAATTACTGGACACATGACTATTAAATAGATGTCTTTAAACATTACTGCTCTTAGCTTTGACACAAACCAGCGTCTTAATCATCAGGATTTATGCTAAAATACCGCCATATCTTATTCAATTCATTTATTGCATCAACATGAAGTTCTAGATATAATATTTAGTAACACACACTTGGCCAATATATAGCATGCAATATTACAGGTCTTTACATTTAATATATTAATTACTAAGTGACTACATTTTGACAATTTATGTCTACTCAACAATTAAATATGTCTGTGCTTTAAAGTATAAAATTTACAGGGACACTTTAGAAAGAACTCATATATCGAATAAAAACACTCTTGTAACAACCACTTCCGCAACTCAACACAGAACTTATTGAAGGGTAGTTGAGTAATTGACCTAGGCAAAGCATTGTAAATTAGGGGAGCCATATAAACGCAGCTCCGCCGAATAAGTTCTAGCTTTGGAACGGGCATTTCAAAATCTAAATGTGTAGGTTTCCTTTTATTTGTGTTATCTTTCCGTTCAAAGAGTTCAAGATTGGACCTCACAAACCTGGCAATTTCGTAAATGTAAATGCATGGGACCGTCAGTAGATTGTGCACTTGAATATAGGCTTGCATGAATCAGGCCACTGCATTTTGAATATTGCACGAATACACTTTTTTTGGGCGATGAAGATCTTCGTTATTTCGGAAGAGTTTCCCCACACAACTATACCGTATCTTACTTATAATATTTATCGGAGAAACACAACTATCAATTAACAATATTTATTGACTTGTTTCAGGTACTATATCTCTACTTTTAGACGTAAAGAGAATGAAAGGTAAGTACTGCATGACAAGGGACATGACTCATATAGTGCAACGGTTTTACTTTAGACATCTGCCAAGAAACTATTACATGCCGGATCGGGTTGTGTGCCGTCATCGTAGAATCCCTTTTTAGCTACGAGCGAAAGAGACTCGGCTTTCCTTTAGGAATATTTCTGAAAGGCATACGCGTTAGATCGTCATCAACGCCGGCTGTCGCTGAAAACTAGCGCTGAGACTCGTCTTACATAGGGTCTTAGCATTAAGCTGAGCGATAGCCGTTTTGCGTGGATTTGACAAACTTGTTTTTTTTTGTGTTTATGTTCTTTCTCTGTGTCATGTTTATTGCAAATAAACGTATTTTCTTTCTTCATTCTTTCTAGATTGAACTTTCTTTCTCCAAAAATAGTATTATGTTTTACCTCATTTTCAATCAGTCTTGAGTATGACTTCTTCCTTTTTTGCCATTCTAAGTGTATAGCTGTTTAAAAATAGGCAGCTACTACCTTGTTGTTATTCCTTTCTGCGCGTCTCTTTTGATCAATTAAATAATATCTCGCTTGTAAGCCCCAAAGGGTAAGGCAGAGAGGTAGGCATAGTATACCCGCATTTCGTCAGTTAGGTTTAAATCCCATGTTGAAGGGGGCGAGCCCATTATAGACTTCGGGCAGCTATTTAGAATTTCCTGATAGAAAAACCCAGTAACACTTTACCCGACCTGGGGATAGAACCCAGAACATTATCAACAGTAGCACTTAGACCACTAGCCTAACGAGGCAGTCAGTTTGATTAATTAATTTCCCAATAAGCCTACGAGTATAATCTCTCCATTAGTTCTTAATGGCAATTCCTTCCACGTATAAGTGTACGTGCGTCATTATCCTATAGAGATTAATATTCCTGCATGAGCTCACGACTCTAAGCCATGTACTCCAAGTCGTGACCGCTGTTCACTTAGCCGTTTACTTTCTACACTTTAACATGTTGGATTGAGCCATACGTATGATGTAATGGACTTTTTTGGTAATGCGATGGAAATTATAACAACTTTCGTTTGTTAAAAGCTGGGAAAGGAGTTTTTGGTGTATTATGCTTATTGTACACATATACAGTTTTAGCAAAACTTACACCAGTAATTAATTATTTACCCGTATTAATTAATTCTCGTACTTAAAACGTTCAAAATCTGGTCGCAATCTCGTCTCAGCGACAATCAATGTCAAAAACTTGTCAAGAATCTAGGCAATTAGAGGTATTTTTGACAAATTGAGACTGTGATTACAATGGGAACGTTCTTAAAATTACGAAAATTACTCCCATGGTTTCTGAATTGAGAACTTGTCACACTTACTTAAGGTGCTTGTATCATTAAAAAAACGTAGAAATTACGAAAATCAAGAGGTATATTGAACAAATTACCTAAAGTAATGTTAAAACAAAGGACAATGCTCATGGATGTATGGAATCCCGTAGGTACCATGCTGCATCAAAGTCAAACTTTGTTTTTTATAGACTACGTTTATCATATTAACTCCTACACAAGATCTTTTTGTAAACAAAACCCGGGTTTCAAAGATTTTTGTTTAACACGTCATACACGAACAGCCATTATTACTCTAAAAAAAATGATAAAAATTATAATTAATTAAATAAATTATAAATAATAAATTATATTATTATAATTAATTAAATAAAAATTATATTCTATTTTATTCTAGTTATTTTTAATTAATGTAGAATCGGTAAAGTACATTTTTTTTACATGTTTTTTGAAAGACGTGATCATGACACTTTCAAAATTCAAGGTTATATTAATCATTTCATTTGAAACAGAACGCCATGTAAAGGGAATAAAACAATATTAACACTTTTTTTACTTTAAATAAAATTGTCTGTTCAAAAATCAAATCCCCGACGCATAATGTCCTAAAAAATTATGAAAATAATTACTATAATATTTTGATCTTGATGCATGAGACTTTTCGGTACGACTTTTGGTCATTGTCTTTTGACAAGCAATTTTTTTCAATGGCCTCTGTGAGAAGGAGTGGACGCGTGGTGGTATAGTTTGACCGAAACTGCTGTAACGCGCCTTAGGAATTCACGGCGAGGCGGGAGGAATATGCGGCAAGGCGGGACGCCGTGAGCAATGACGAATGAGCGGCCTGCACTGCCCCCCCGTCTCGCCGCGCACATACCGAAGGCGCGGTACAGCGGTTTTGGTCAAACTATAGTACACCGCGCGGGACCAGTGCGGATTAGTAGATGTCATAAATGTCTTCGAATTTTTGGTTCTAGGGCATGCCGTTTACCTCACGATGTTATCATTCATCGTTTTAAGAGCAGTAATGATGGAATTAATTACACAAAGTAAAGTGCCTGGGTTCGAACCCACGACGTACTACTCGTAAGTCAGGGCGGATACCACCGGGCCCCCACTGCTCCTAATCTAATATCGCGACATATTCGCCAAAAATATAAACAAATATGAGTTTATGGAAAAATAACTTCAAACATTTTTATAACTTTTTCAATAGTACTAGTCACTCTGAAATCAACTTAATACCCATTAAAATAAAGTTGATATTTGTTTAACTTGAAATAACGTCAATTTGAAACAAATAAAATTTTATATAAGTAAAACTAGGTAAAGCAAATTAATATACTAATGCTAATCTACAATCTAATTAATCTGATGAAAACTTAATTCAAATACAGTTAAATCACAATGTACATTCGGATTCATTGTTCAACTTGCCAGACAATCCAATAGTCTGGTCTGATTAGACTCCACGAACTAATTAAAATCAAGTCTGATTACATTCAAATCCGCACCATTGTCTGTAGGTGTCTGTGTACTTGATTTGAATGTTAAGGGATTTACAGACATTGATATCTAAGCCATTAAGCCAGTAAAGGGATGGAACGATTCGGTTGGTACAAATAAATTGTTCTTATCTTTATTAGTAGGATTAATAAGTCTTTCTGCTGACTACGGAGTATAAGGCCCCAGTACGGCGCCGGCTTATAAAGCACGCCGTAGAAAACACGTGCCGTGTACAAGCTTCCATAGTCGTCCATAAAACACTGACGAACCGTCCTACACACGGCGAATAAACCGTAGTTTTTCACGGCAAGAAAAACGTCTTAGAGAGAAAAACTTCTTAGAAACTTACTGAAACCAAATCTGCTCTGCATATTGGATGTCAAACTTAAATATTCGTAGACCCTCTAGATTTGTTACATTCAAAATCAAATCTCAGATAAGCTTGTTTACAAGCAAACTCTATTTGAACAAAAAGCATTGAATATTCAGTAGGAACATTTGAAATTGAAATTTTCTGTAGGTACAATTTCCAATGTTTCGTACATTGTAAATGGTAGACCAACCATTTGCAAGTTTGAATATATCTGGCTAGTCTTAACTTAGTAAGTTGTTTTGGCAAACATTGCTAAATAGAATCAATTTTATATAAATACGTCTGTTGCCTGTGTCCAATTTAAAATACGCAATCACTGTCTTCAAAATCTCATCAACTCCTTCATTTATGCAGGCACGCTTTGTCGCGCGTCGTCCCAAATTCTAAAATCAATACCACCTCATTCAATTAATCGTTTATTCTCATAGACCGTTTCTAGTATCTAGTACATGAGTTTCATTAGATTATAGTTAGGCAAAAGAATATTACAGCTACAGAAGGTCGACAGCACGCACACTTAGATACGTTTCACGTACAGCGAGTGCAAGCGCACTCGCGGCTGGCAATCGATCGAGATAGTATGAAACCGTCGCGCGTCGTACGTACGCGTCTACATATATGTTTGCGTGCGCCTGTTTTAACACGTTGTATGAACCCAACCTTCTGTACTATTCTATGGTTATGAGCTTAGACGAGTCTCCATTTATAGCTTGTTGGTACCCATACAGTCATCGGTTGCATTCTGGTTTCTAGTCTCCTTGTAAGGTGCTAGTCAATGCGACTTTAAAATAGCAAGACTAGTTGTGTAAGGACATAAATAGATAATACTTGTAACTGATATTGTGGTTTTAGTTAGATGTAACTTGGGGATCCCTCCTACGGACCTCCTCCTCCTAATCAAAGCCAGATAATTCTCAGTAGTAACTAGCTGTGCCCTCGACCTCGTTCGCGTGGGTGTCGAAAAATTTGTCTCTTTACTTATTCTTTTTCTAAAATAAAACTGGGCTAAGTTACTCCTTATAACATCAGCTATCTGCCAGAGAAAGTCTTAAAAAGAAAAAAAGATACTGAAGTCTTAAGAACAAGAAGTAAGGATATTGAGACACAAGTTCCTTGAATAACAAACGATATTTCTGTAGAAGTAGAATTACAACTAATAATAAATAAGTCATCCAACAATTTCGTTTTAACGTCAACGCTGAATCTTTTCACGGAATTGTGTCCTCAAAAGTTTAATAAAATAATAACACATTGAATCATACTTTACTCACATAATTAATATAACTGTTATTACGAATGATCTTGTAAACAATATTTATCAAGTGTCATTGTCTGCTGATCAATGGCCGTATCTAAAAATAATTTGGTTTTGCTTCTTTTAATCGCATGCATTCGATGAACGGTTGATATCTGATCCAATTTGAGCTTTTAAGGCCGGACGCACACTCTTCACGTTCTGTTTTAATCACATCATCATTCTCTTGTCCTCGGCGCACCGTATCTTCTTCTTTGATACTTCTCTATTAATTTATCTCTGCTTTTACGATACCTTCTCCATCATTCTTTTGTGCTTTTTAGCCATATTTAATTTCTGTTTTATACAAGCCTATCACGAAAGGTCTCATCGAAAGCTAGACGCTTGTCGCTTCTTGTTTTTAAGCTCGCTTCCGAATTTTTACGTATACATATATAACTTATTACTTGGGAATTATCAAATATCGCAGTAGCCCAGAGGTTATTAGATAGTTTGAACAACCTTTTGCGTTCCCCTAGCTTTGTTTTAGTGTTAGTTTTTTTTTCTTTGCGTCATGTCTTACCGGGAATAAACGTATTTCTTTCTCTCTCTTTTTATATTCTTATGTTAGGTTGTCAAATGTGACAGCTTTTTGAAATCCCTAGCATTATTGATGATTCAAAGTATCCGCTTGCCCTTACTACGAGTATATCGTTCTTTGGCAGGTGCAACAAAAACATAAGTTTTGATATTATTTTAGCAACTAGCCGGGCGAGGCGCCTTGTGGCGATCTGCCAGCTACTCTTGCAAGAGCTTTATAGTGTTTATATTTTTTACTATTTACTCTCAATTATATGGCAACACAAACTACACGTAATTGTAGATCGTAAAGTATGTAAACCTTGGCGTAATCTTAAAGATTTTATGGATGAGTGAAACTTCAATCAGAAAAATACTTTCAAGAGCGTACATAAGTATTTATAGACTCGTCAATAAAGCTCAAACCACTTTGTTGAAGTCTACGTTTTATAGAGAAACTTTCTTGACGATATCGACACAAATCCTCATCTGATGTAAGCAAACCCTCTTATTAATGTTATTTATTTGCGTATACCAAGTACAAACTACAAAAGCTGAGAGTCTACGCAACCATTTAAATGGTCTATTCGTTATTATGAACTTGTTTTTAAACTTAAACAAGTCAAATGGCGATTCTAAAGTCACAATAACTGATATTTCCTCCGTGACTCGTCCATGTAAAGTACTGGTATTCAACTGCATCCGGTTAGACTGAAAGCCCACCCCAACATAATTGGAAAAAGGCTAGGCAGATGATGACTATTTAAAAGGCAAATATTACAAAGAAAACCGATTTGAATTGGGCAATTCGATTAATCAAACCGATGGCATTCTTATATTTTCTTATCCTTGAAGAAAACAAGACACAAAGCTTTTCTTCCGTAAGTACTACAACAAGATGTATTTACTTACCCAAATTCACAAAAAAAAACTCTTTCTGTATATTTACGAAGTACAGTTTTAAAATTGTCCCGTAGCTGTCACTGGCTTCGGGCCAACGTTGTGCGTACGCCGCGTAGGCAATTTAAATTATTCAAGTGAATGTCATTATTTGACTTGTTGACATGTTATTCAGGCTCTTGATAACAGGTCTGGTCATTAAAATGGCTTCATACAATCATAACATATATTCTTTGACATTTGCATGTCCTTTTAAGTCTTTACAGAGTGACGAATCACACAGAACTGAATGCTGATCGCATTCTTTCGTCTTGATACAATCAGCATCTATTCGGTCTGATGCAAAGGAAACTGTCCACCGTAAATTATGCTAAGATTACGTTTCTTATTAATTAATATGTAGTTTTTAGTGTGATCAATCTTATCATATTCATTATTTCTGACACTTGATAAGTTGTTCCAATCTTTGTTTTGAGTATATAGTAAACCAGACTTTTCCGACTATGCTAATTTCTGGAGTGTTCAAGTGCGAGAGTTCAGAGGCGTTCCTCAGATCGCTAAATGCGCAGGAGCGCATTTAGCGATCTGAGGAATGCCTCTGATGTCGCGATTAACGTAGCTGCTTACTGGGCTCAAACCACATAAGTTTTACTGTCGACACGAAAACAGGAAAATTCATCATTACTACAATTAGAATCGAACAAATTAAGCCCACCTAAGCTACACTAGCGAACAGTCGACCGTGAAACGCTATCATATCCCCGACACGGAACAATTTTGCACAATTTGTCAACAGACAATTTGTTAGCACGTAGTGTGTGCAACAATGCCCTGACACGGAAACTAAGGAAGCACGTACATTATACACATGCACCTCAGTAGTACCGTGTATGATGCACCATAGCTATAGTTGTTATTGCGGAAGTAGGCACGGAGCGACATTAAGATGCAGTTTTATTTTTGAAACAGTGTTTGTTTTAATCAAGAGAATGTAATGTTATACGAAACTAAAGGTACACTGTATACATTATACATTATAGACATGCACCTTAGTACCTTGTATATGAAGATTATGAAGGACTAGCTGTCAAGGGAAGTGAGGGTAGAGCGAAATTAACATTCAGGGGGCCTACTCCGAAGTAGTATCGGCCGAATGTTCGGCCGTTTCCTGCTACAAAGTTACTATTTGGTTCGGTCGTTTCCGATCCTACACTCCTACACTCTTTCGAATATTGACTATGGTCCCGACCCAACTGAGCCGATCCGAACTTTTTTCGCATTTTTCAATAATATTCATTTCGGCCGTGTGTCGGTCCGATCCGAACATTCGCACTTTGCACTTCGGAGTAGGCCCCCTGTTTTATTAATTCAACAGTGTTTGTTTTAGACAAGAGATTGTAATATGTAATGCTTTGCTAAGAAACTGAGACTTATACAAGTATACCTTTATATTGTTGAGTTGGATGCAATAGTTGTTGTTGCGGAAGTGAGGACGGACCGAAATTAATATTCCATTTTATTTTTGGTAGTGTTTTTTTTTATTAAATAGTGTGTAATATGTAATGTGTGTGGTTTCCTCAGGAAGCACTCATTACACTGTGGCTCAGTGACTCCTGCTTAGTTGCTAATAAAGTGCTTACATTGTATTATACATATGCACATGTAGTTTTACTGCGTATGCACAAGTCGTTTTTTACGGAGCGATTTTTTTTTCAAATGATGTTATATTTTTATTTATGGCTTTGAAAAAGGGTGGGAAACATTATACATATGCACCTCAGTAGTATCGTGTATAATGCACTAGTTGTTAGTGCGGAAGTGAGGAGGGGGCGAAATTAAGATGCAGTTTTATTTTTGGAACACTGTATTATTTTAGTAAAGAGAGAGAATTTAATGTATTGTGATGCCTTGATGTGGTTTCCTAAGAATGTGCTGTCACTTATACACATGCACCTTAGTAGTAAATGCATTAGAGTACTACGGAAGTGAGGAGGAAGCGAAATAAATATGCAGTTTAAATTTTGGAATAGTGTTTTTTTCAATTTTTGCATGTAATATGCTTTGATGAGGTTTGCTAAGAAACTGCTGACACTTATACACATGCACTTTAGTAGTACCGTATATGATGCACCCCTGTTACGGAAGTGAAGACACGTGAAATGACTATGCAGTTTTATTTTTATAACAGTGTTTGTTTAGTTAAGAGTTATTAATATGTAATGCTTTGATGTGGTCTACTTAGAAAGTGCTAAAACTTATACACGTGTACCTCAGTAGTGCCGCGTATGAAGCTTGTTTGTTTGCTAATTATTGTTTTTGCGCGGAAGTGGTGACGGTGTGAAATTAAGATGCAGTTTTATTTTTGTGACAGTGTTTATTTTAAGAAACAGGCTCGGTGACGTTCTTTAAGACACAAAATAAGGATCATAAATAACCGCGAGACGTACTTTGTAGATGTATCGACCGTATCTGCACATGTTTGCACCTTTAGTAATTGTCATCCGAAAGATGAACTTTTCGATTCTACTTCATAAGCTTAATCAACCTATAATGTTCCCACTGCTGGGACACAGGCCTCCTCTCAATGAGAGGGAGTAGGCCGTAAGCCACCACGCGCGCCCAGTGCGGTTGGTAGACATCACATGTCTTCGAATTGTTGGTTCTAGGACATGCCGATTTCCTCACGATGTTTTCCTTCACCGTTTTGAGAGCAAAGGTGATTAAATTAAATACACAAAGTAAAATGCCTGCCTGGGTTCGAACTCACGACCGTAAGTCAGGGCTGATATCACTGGGCCACCACTGCTCCCTGATCCTACTGGAATAACCGAAAAGAAAAATAATCACACTAATATTATAAAGGTGAAAGTTTGTAAGTGAGTGTGTGTGTTTGTTACTTCTTGACGCTCAAACGGCTGCACCAATTTTGATGAAATTTGGTATGGACGTAGCTGAAACCCTCGATTTATACATAAGATAAGATAAGATAATTATTAGGCATTAATCATTGGGTATCATAGGCTACTTTTTATCCCGATATTCCCACGGGATCGACACTTATGCGGCTTCTGGCGAAAATTAATTTTAATCAATTACCTAGATTATGATTTTAGAAGAATTGTGTTTGAAATACTCTTGATAGAAGACGAATCGGCCATATATGCATGCACCTTTACTTACGTTGTTTGTGATGCACTAACAGAGATTACGGAAGTGGCAAGGACATGTTTCACAGATGAAATACGAAGAGATTTGAAGTTGTTTGCTTTTTTTATTGTGATTGTGAATTTGATGTCTGCTTTACCAACTTGTTTACGTAATGAGATATCGTGTCCCTGTCCTTGCGGATATCCGTAAAAGATTACGCATTATGTATTTATTTATCTTCACATATGTTATTTTTTTTGCATAATGCCCTTTATTCATAAACGTTGCTTAAAGTTAAGTAGTGATTAGCGACTTTTTAGCCATATATTTTTGACACTTACACGTAACCCAATAAACCCCTATTGTCACAAATTAATACTGGTATTCAGCTGCATCTGGTTAGACTGGAAGGCGACCCCAAAATAGTTGGGAAAAGGCTCGGCAGATGATGAATTTAAGACGTCACAAAACCATATTCTTCCCTTCTTGTCCTCACACACTATTGTCTACCTGCACACGCTACACGCTATGCTACACGTGTCCTTTCGCAGGTACGCTGGAAGAAATTTCTTAAGAAATGAGCAGTACCTTTGTGCTCAATGCTTATTATATCGTATCTGTGTCTCTTTTTCCTGTGTGTATATAAGTTAATTAATAAGAATTCTCTCGTTCAATATAAATAGATTCTGCCACAAACAGCCAGTCATAACAAACAAAGCCAATCAGTCTGCTGTATCAGCCGAACGGAAGGCAGTGGCATTTGTACCATAACAACTGTAGGAGCTCCCGATAACACAGTTATTTTATACATTTCCTATTCTGTCTGGATTGCAATAGTAGTAACTGAAAAAAAAATAACAGGAGGCCTTGACTTACGAGTTTACTTTGTGTAAATTATATCATCGCCATTGCTTTCAAAACGCTGAAGGAAGACATCGTGGGGAAACCGACATGTCCTAAAACCAAATTCGAAGACATGTAACATCTATCAACCTGCACTGGGCTGATTATGCTAAATTTACCAAAAATAATGCCTCCATGCAAAATGGTACAGATTCGCGCCCCTGAAATCTGTTGATTGGCTATTTCAGTTCTATGAAAGTTACTGAAAATTTTGTTAAGTACTTGGTTTAGTAATTTAGCACCCTAATTTAATATACATTTAACTCAGTTTCGATCACAATAAAAATTATTTTGTAGGATCTTGCTAATCCTTTGCTACATAGTATGTTCGAAAAATTGGTGTGCTCAACAACGTAAATAACGCAATTAATGTTGTTGAACTGTCAAAATGAAAGCTATTACTACTATTAGTGAGTTATACAATTCATCGTAAAGTTACAGCCTTCATTTTCAATCAATATTGGCGATTACTCCCAAGCTCTCAAGCTTTTGATTGGGTAAACTTAAAGTTCGCAATTCTGCATAATATAGACATGCTTATGCTTAAACTTACTTTGGTTTCTTCAATGTTTGGCTGTGGTATAGTTTTCCAAAAAATTAGTAAGAATCAATTAAATTAATGTAGCGATACTTCTATACATTTTGGAACGATAAAAATATAGTTTATAACACGTATATATTGCCTAGGTAATTAATTATTCCTCGGAATTCAATATTTATTTAGCTTATCATCTCACTAAAGCTAATTAAAACACGCTCGATTAGAATGCTGCTTTTAATCTATGTGTATTAATCTAATATAATAAAGAGAAAATATTCGATTTTTTGTATTTTTGTTTTGTTATGCTTTCACGCTAAAATGGCTGAACGGATTTGTATGAAAGGCACATGGGTGGACCATGACTTGGATTAGGACATAGTACTGTATTCACAAAGACACAACAATTACAGTTTATAAGCTAACACTAACATATATATATGTATTATATACAAGTATATAGTAAAAAATTACAAACATACATAGGATATCTTTTATTCTATCCCGATATTCTCACGGAATCGAGATTTTTGTGAGAGTTTTTTGGGTTAAACCGCGGGGCGCAGCTAGTACGATATACTGATGGTTTTCGCCCAGTAAAGAGACTAGCTATTTGAAGGTATTCATCAGCAGTGGTACTTGGGGTCTACAATTTTACAAGTAAAAGTACAAGTATTAAATCTATTACGTTCTTACCAAATACGAAAGCGTACATTCACAAATAAGTATGAAGCTTTTTGTCGCCTCCCACGAGTTCAATGAACTTGCACATAAAATGCTTACTCATATACCAAAGGATAAAAACGTGAAACACATGAGTAATAATAACATACATATATAGAGCGGCTAGTATATGTTGGAAGACGGCGGAAAGGGGAACTAATTTGAAAAGTATTGAATTTGAGTGTTGGACCGTTGCTAGTAGCGCCATCGTGAAATGTTAAGAAATACTGGGGGCTGGCGCCCTGTAAAAATATACATAATGAATGAATAAATATTCTTTGACTGTTTTGATTTATTACTTGAAGATAATGTCATGATTAATTGTGATTGTATGACAAGTATTGCCGTGCAATTTGCGGGATACACTAATATAAAGGGTGCATGTGACATCGACGCGCAGTCTCCATGAATTGAGCATTTAATTCTAGACCCCACAGCGTAGGAAGTTCAAAATCAGCTGTTCTATGCATTATGTCTGTGTAGGTTTTGCAGTTTTTTTACACTCAGCAATTTTTTTTTAATAATTAACTGACAAAGATTTTCGTCACAAGTAGTTCTAGAATCAGGTATTGGAATTCATGGTATCAGTTTGCCATTACAAAACCTTCCTGTCCTGTCCCTTACGCGCTGTAGAATTACTTGGACTACATATATCAGTTTATTTATTAAATATTTTATACAAAGTAAACAAACAAACAGAAAATATTGAAGGTACTTAGAAACGTGGAAACGAAAACTTTGAAGCATCGCCAGCAGGTTACAAACTTTGGAAAAGTTCCGACGATCCATCCATCTCCACCATTTAATTTAATATTTTGCATGACAAGCTTTAATGTGTTTTCCTCAGTGTGAATGTTGCCATGGTTATAAATCGAAGTATCTATTAACCTAAATTATTCCAATAGCCACTGGCTGTCCCATTTTCCTACTTTTAAAAAATCTGAAGTAGTCTTCCAGAATATATTAAAACTTATCGTAAACCAATCCAATAAATCTCGTAAATTCGCCATCCTCAACCACTTACGACACTATAAAAACATAAATAGGTCATGCTCACAAATAGTCCAGAAGTTCAACGTTCCTAACACAACTTCTGTACGCCAGCACGTCAAGCTACCCGAAACTGTCAAATTTTCCCAATCAAACTTGAACCTAATGCTTGAGAGATAAATTTGAAAATGTCAGAGAAATTTGACAGATCGTAGTAGCTTCATGTGCTGGCGTCTGTACTAAAACATTTCTAGACAAAATTATCACATTAGGAAACGACAGAACATTCCCAAAACAGTGTTGAAAAAAGACAAGCATTTCTATCTTACAATTTTGGCAAGTACCCAACTCAGAACAATTGGCATCATTTGTAAATATGTACTTGCGCCTAGTGGTTCATAAAGTGCATACTTTATGTACTACAGAAATGGTAAACAATTACCATACGTTGTTACTTTGTTAACATTAGTACTGTTGACATACTTTCTTGTTATCTTGTAAATGGGATTTGTATGAGATATTCGAAATAGGCTTTATTGGTAGTTAAATGAGCGAGCAGTGAGCAGTGGTGGCCCAATGGCGATGGCCGCGACTTACGAGTCGTATTTTGTGTGAATTTTTACCACTGCTCTCAAAACGGTGAAGGAAGACATTGTGAGGAAACCGGCATGCCCTAGAACCAAAAATTCGAAGACATGTGACATCTACCAACCCGCACTGGGCCCTCGTGGTGGATTACAGCCCACTCCCTCTCACCAAGAGAAGGCCTGTGTCCCAGCAGTGGGAACATTGTAAGCTAAATATGCTAAGTACTCTTAACGTACTTTCTTGTCATCTTGTAAATGGGGTTTGTATGAGATTTTCGAATCAGACTTTATTGATAGTCTAATTCAAAAGACATACCGATATCATGTTAGTAAGTTATTAAAGGTCACTACGATTTGATGTTGTGTGTTGTGTATAACTACAAGTTAGGGTGACGGTATAATATTCGTCTTTCTCCCCCGCCATTAATCAAATTTCTCGGTGCCGAAGATCGTGACCAGCAACCTAAGGTGCGGTTCAGACATAGTGCTGAACTATGCGTTTCTGCTAAACACCTATAAATAAAGCTAAAATACCTACTGATCCACTTTGTTCTAATCGTTGTACCACAATCATTTCGCCATGGTAAAGAATTTCCTCTTTAGCGTATAAATTCAACACGCTACATTATTAAAACTGCGTGTGCGCAACAAACTCGTTCTATTTTTAACACCTTATCCGTCGTACAACACATGCATGCACAATAAAATGCATGTGTATGCAGAAGAAACCGGCCAAGTGCGAGTCGGACTCGCCCATGAAGGGTTCCGTTACGTTACGATTTATGACGTATTAAAAAAAAAACTACTCACTAGATCTCGTTCAAACCAATTTTTGGTGGAAGTTTATATGGTAATGTACATCATATATTTTTTTTAGTTTTATCATTCTCTTATTTTAGAAGTTACAGGGGGGGGGACACACATTTTACCACTTTGGAAGTGTCTCTCGCGCAAACTATTCAGTTTAGAAAAAAATGATATTAGAAACCTCAATATCATTTTTGAAGACCTATCCATAGATACCCCACACGTATGGATTTGATGAAAAAAAAAATTTTGAGTTTCAGTTCTAAGTATGGGGACCCCCAAAATTTATTGTTTTTTTTCTATTTTTATGTGAAAATCTTAATGCGGTTCACAGAATACATCTACTTACCAAGTTTCAACAGTATAGCTCTTATAGTTTCGGAAAAAAGCGGCTGTGACATACGGACGGACAGACAGACAGACAGACAGACAGACAGACAGACAGACATGGCGAATCCATAAGGGTTCCGTTGCCATTTGGCTACGGAACCCTAAAAATGCGTATGAATTGTCTTTTCATTTTATTTTTAAATTGTCTGTTCTATTTTCAAAATGTTAAACCGCTTAGTTGAGCTTTGCATTTCAACACGCAAGGTCGCGTGTCAGAATTTCTTTTTTTTGATCGAATTCTATTTAAAGGTGAAGTTGAAGGTCACACGTCATGTTTCCAAACAATTAAAAAGCGATTTATGAAAGTAGAATGGGTAAAACTGTGCTAATATCTCTGACACACGTTTTTCTTTGTTCATGTATCACGCAAGCGACAAATTAAGTTATTAAAGTGGTCTTTTGCGTGCGTAATTCTTTGAAAAATAGAGACAACACAGATTCCTAATGAAATAATTAAAAAATCCTATAATTACAGTCTTGGTAAAAAACAGAGTTTTTAATTTTCACAGCATTTGTTATTTCGTTAAATAAAAACTGGAATTGTGTGTCTTGTTTCTGGCAGACACCTACGTGACAGTAAATATTGACAGGCCTTGTATGAGCCTTTGTTTATTTCACAACGGAATAAAAGAGAAAATGCTGGTTTTATTTTCATTAGTATCACGTGCAGCCGATCCATTCTGTAAACATCTCACCGTGAAAATTTAGGTGAAGTGAGGTGTCATTCCATATGACGCTAGGGATTAACACTATTGGCAGCTCACTTCAAGCTCTCTTCATTTAAGTCCTCACGATGACATTTATACGGAATAGATCGGCTGTAGACACATAAAATAGATAGGTATAACGGCACATGGCCATTATCAGTCAATTCTGGGTTCATCGCGACTGCCGAGCTATCGTGGGTAGGCGGGGGGGGGGGGGGGGGGGGGAGAATTAAAACCACGTGTTGAAGATGATCAACGATACACGATTATTATTTTAACAAACAGAATTACAATCAACACTTTCTAATCAATTGGAACAGGTACAAAAACGCTCCACCGAAGACGTTTTGCTTGGGGGCGATGCAAACCGCACCCTAATTGCGTAACACACAATCAATCGGAATCGGTTTCATTTTGACAGTTCAACAACATTCATTGCGTTAGTTACGTGTTGAGCAGACAAATTTTTCAAACTTATGAAGCAATGGATTAGCAATTTGCTTCAAAATGATTCAGATTACGATTGATTGTGTGTTACGCAATTCGGGTGCGGATCCCTGATCCGACGGCCATGTGCAAAAGAGTGGAGTTGCGTCAGAGTGAAGAAACGTCAACCCGCGCTTGTCAATATGTCTGTCATTCGTCACGTTTCTTGACACTCTCAAAACGTCGAAGCGCCGTCAGGTATATTATTTGTTAACTGAATAACAGTGAAATAGAATAGGAAAGCGCATTTGTGAGTTTAAGTCGGAAAATCATTTTTCACAATGCCAGTTTGGGTACCTAACTCAAAACTCTCAAACGTTTACGTGATGCGATTTGTCCTAAAATTCTAACTTTCCTTCTTCTGTGTCAATTTTACCTAAGTTTTGGAGGCGATAGTCCTCGCGCGCCTGTATGATTGGCGCGCGGAGGCACTACGCCGGGGGGAAACTCCGCATCCGCGGCAAACCGCGGCGGAGCGGACGAACCTCCGGCGCGATCTCATGGCGGCATGGAAGGAGCGACTATCGCAGCCCAGCGCAGGGCACGCCACGATAGCGGCGGTAAGACCTCCTCTTTGAGGAGTGGCTAGAGAGACGTCACGGCGTTCTCACCTACCGCCTGACGCAGGTCCTCTCCGGACACGGATGTTTCGGGAGGTTCCTGCACATCATCAGACGGGAGGAGACGCCCGGGTGTCACCACTGTCAGGATTGCCCAGAGGACACGGTGGAGCATACGGTGGAGGTCTGCCCTGCTTGGGCAGAGCACCGCCGTATCCTCGTAGAGGCGATCGGCAGCGGCGGCGACCTCTCGCGTCCGGCCCTGGTTCAAGCCATGGTCCGGGGCGAGAGGGAGTGGGAGGCAGTCACCTCCTTCTGCGAAGCAGTCATGCTAGCGAAGGAGGTGGCGGGGTGGGCGAGAGAACGCACCTTGCGCACCTCACGCCTCAGCCGCCGCGGGAGCCGCGTGACGACTCCCGGCCACCGTAGGCGCGGGCCTGCGGGCGGTGAGTAATGGGTAACTCACCGTCCGATCAGGACCAGGCCCGTGCCGGACGGCGTGTATGTGTTCCACACGCGCCTCAAAGAGATGTCAGCATGAGTGACGGGGCCCAATAGGGCCGAAGCCTGCCAGGGTAGCGGGATCGTCCGACTGCCCTGGAACATAAAGGGCTAAGGAAGGAACACGGGTGGGTTTTAGTCAGTAAGAGTCTGACACTCCCTCCTGCTCCACCCAGAGCGGGAGGAGTCATTTGATGATTTCCCATCCTGAAAAAAAAAAGTAGGTAAACCCCATAGCTATATATAATACCTATGGTTTACCCCAATTAAAATCTAATTAGAGCTTAGTAATAAATAATTAATTATAATGAAAACATATAACATTATCCTTAAAAATATTGTCCACCAGACGACAACATCGGACGCATACACAATTATATCGCCAATAAAGAAATCAATAGCGACAGACTATAAACAACATTCGCTATTTTTAGATGGCCATGGATTGTTCAAGAAACACATATTTTTGTAATTTAACACTTAAACTACATTTTTTACTTGACTTTTGAGTCATGAGAATGATTCCGGAAAAATACTATTTAGGTACTTATCTGTAATTTCTAGAACCTTCCCTGCTAAATAAGGTGTTCGTAGATTGATACAAAAAACAAGCAGTTGGAAAACTTATTACGAAGTACGTACATTGGATCTAAAGTCCGGCGTTTCAAAATTCGCCAGAGATGTAAACAACAATGGCCGCTCGAAATTGTTTACGATTTAGTGATGTGGTGGTATGAATTTTATGTTTTGGCGCTATCGATATTACGATTTTTTTTAGTAGTGTTTCATCAGTATTTTTTATATTGAGATATCTTCATAGGTTAAGTTTTTGGAACAATGTTTACTTATCTCTAATGTCAGTGAGGCCGTCAAGATGCCAAATATGAAATCTGTGAAAAAAATATAAGTAATGAGTTTTTCGACAAGTAGGCAACGATACACTAGAAGTCTAGTTAGCTCGGGCGGCTTGAAGCGGCTATGATTGAGAGTTTCAATTCCCAGAAACAGTTTTTCCACATTCGAACCCGAAAGGCGACATTGGGCAATACGTTGGTTCGAATCCACGTCAAGCCGTACTCTGTTTAAAAGTATTCGTTATAAGTCGTAACAAATTCAATATTATAGCAGTATAATATTTTAAAACATGAGTAGTCCCCATATTACCTATAGACCTACGACGTTATTTAATGAGGAAAAAAGACCGCATCTTTATTAAGTAGAACGCGGGTTAGCTCCAACAGCATCTTGAAAATCCTAGCCAAAAAACACGATTATTGTCAGTATAACAAATAAGAATACATTCAATAATTCTTTTTCAATTAATTAACAGTACAAATAATCGATATTTTTTATGCCAATCACTAGCATTTCAATGACAAGATAAATTTAGACGAGACAAAAAATGATATCAGCCGTATGACGTTTGTAAAAATTCAAAATCCGTCCCAGTTTTCGCTTTTATTGATAAATATAATAGTATATTTCAAAGTTTAGAAACAAGGACAGGGTGTAAAAGTGAGTGTGATAATACGTGTATCCTATTAAGTGCGTATTTAATCAGTAAGGCGTAGATATCGCGTTCAATTCCCAGGCAAGTTCAATGCTATTTCTTTTGGCGAAAGGCCGCCACTTCCAGTATAGTTAACCAGGCCTTACTAAAACTGGGAGTCTACTGTTATCTCCCTACCCTTATCTCATTTTGTCACTACGCTATATGCGCTACTGCTGAGCTTGAAGTACTGTCGGTACTGGGTTCGAATTCCAGTTCGGGCAAAGTGTTATTTATTTATTTCGAGCAACAAGTCTATTATTATTAAAGTCTTACAGTGTTATTAACAATGTACTTACAAACTACGTTAGAAATACACTTATAAAGACAAAAACAAAACAAACAAAAAACAGAAACGGATTGTGATATCATTGCTGCAAGGTGACAGGCCCACCGAAATCTTGCAGCAGTAGTTCACAAACAGTCAAGCCTGCAAGCTATCATAGATAAGATGCTGTTATTATGCCCCCCCACGTGACTTTCAAAAGCGAGAAAGAAAGAAAGTGAGAATTTGGTCAAAATAAAAATTCAAGATAGTGTGTGGTGTGTGGCTATGATTTTTCATCATGGGTATCCTTTCCATGGTTTTCAAGGGTGCTAAAGTCGATAGTGAGGCCAAGACGGCGGCTGAAACTTCGTTCATGACGGTGGTCCCTGACTGCTCACGTTTATTCCTCCAGGCCCTTGTTACACATCCATGTCTACATTCTGCTGCTGGTTCCACAAAATCGGAAGCTCTAATTCTCTTATCCTAATGCATAACACACCTATTTTATTTTATTTTATTAATTTTAAGAAAACTTACAGCTAATAGAATATGTTTTAGTACCCAAGTTTATTGTTTAGCATTCATGTCTGCCTTAATAACATGGTGGTGTAGAACGTGCTCATATGTAGCTTATCCAAAACGGTTCTACAATAATGTTATGTAACTTCATTTGTGGTTTTTTTTTCTAAAATTCATTCACTATCTTTCATGGAGTTATTCCGGTCGGATCCCCTGATCTTATGGGTGAACAAGCCTTTTCTGTAGTGTATTGTTGTTTGTGTTGCACTAATAATTACTGTGTTGGTTATATGTTTAATAACATAGAGTTTGTTTCGGCCTTTCTTCTCAGACTATAAGAAACGCCGACTCAGTCTAGTTTTTAAAATATGATTGACGTGCTTGTGCAAACCTACTTGCAGAAATAAAATCATTTGTCATAGAAAGAGCTATTCTGTTTGGTGGAATAAACTTGATTTTATGAAATAAATAGTTCCTGGTAGATAACCCCAAATTTCGTAGGTGTCTATCGTTAGAGGCACCTATTCGTATAGAGGATGCGTAACAACGTCGTTCTCTCCATATTAACTGCGATTATCAATCATCTGCCAAGTGTCAGTCACAATAAAAACATATGACCTATGTTTATCATTCAAATTAGCCCTTCCCACTGTTTCCACTACCGCAATTTTGGAGGCCCATGTTTGGGTAGCAGATATGATGCAAGCCAGTCCCATGCATACTATTGCAAATGCTCCTGCAAGTCTTCTATCATTAGAAGTTCATCACTTATCACAAAATGTAAAACATAGCCACTGATAGCCTGTCATAGCATTTGTTCTAAATTACCCATAATGTCTTACTTACTTTTCTGTGTAATGGTCCCGAATTACGATTTGTAGGGCGGGGTTTCGAACCCAACCAGGCACTTAATTTTGTGTAAATAACTTCATCACCACTGCTCTCAAAACGGTGAAGTAAAACATGGTGAGGAAACCGTCGCATGTCATAGAAGAAAAAAATCAAAGACATGTGACATCTACCAACCCGCACTGGGCCCGCGTGGTACTACCAACCTACTCTCCCACTCGAAGAAAGGAGGCCTGTGTCCCAGCAGTGGGAATATTACAGGCTGATTATGTTGTCTTACTGTTTTGAATCAAATTCAAACTTGCTAAAGCTGTTGCATGTTTTGTACTGAGCGTGTTTAGAAAATACAACCTTGACTTTAAGGCAATTTGTTAAGCATGCCATGCTGATGGTAAAATAGTTTCCAAACACGGTGCATATAACTATTTATTAAGCTTTATAAATAATGTATGACTGAGTAAAATAAACTAGATTCATCAGCCATGCCAGACAGCTGTTAGCGCCATTATTTGCAAATCAGACTAAACAATATTAAAATTGCTCACTATAGGCTAATAGTTACCCAAAGAGCAATGGAGAGGACTATGCTTGAAGTTTCCCTACGTCATCGAATCAGAAATGAAGAGATCCGCAAGGGAACCCAGGTAACCGACATAGCCCGAAGAATTGCCAAACTTAAGTGGCAGTGGGCAGGGCAGATTTCTCCCAGTAGACACAGCCGGTCGATTCTGTAAAAATTTCACCGTGGAAACTCAAGTGAAGTGAGCTTGATGTGAGTCGTCAGTAGTGTCAATCCCTAGCATTATTTGGAATGACAGCTTACTCTACGCTCACTTCACCTAAGTTTTCACGGTGAGCTTGAATCGCACTGCAGATGGCCGATGGGATCCATAAGTTCTGAAATGATGATGATGAGATTAAAATCTGTCACATAGGTACTTAAAGTGAATCAAGTCAGGCGTATTCTGAAACTGATAGCTATGTTTACAAATAAACAGCCGTAAGTTATACCAGGCTAAACCGTTAATAAATACTGCTAAAAATAGTGCGTGTAAGGACGTTCTATAACATACCGTCTACTGCTATGACGGCGCAGATATTGATGAAGACACGATTGATACGATGAATACACACTTACACGACCCAGCTTCACTTAAATATATACAGTTTCATTTCATATAGCACATTGTCGAACGCAGCCCTACTCAAAGAGAATGCTATTCCAATTGACTAGTTCATTGAAACGTGAAACCTATTGCGCACACGCTTCTAAACACGTGCTTGTGTGTGACCTTTACGTAATTTTTATATAATGTCATTATAGGATTACTACGTGTGTACCCCCCCCCACCCCCCACCCTCCTCCCTCTACTAGCTGAAACGCGTACTGCTGCGTCTACGCGTGGCGCGACTATCTCTGTTACACCTGTTCTTGTTTACATACATGTGTCGACAGCTGGACTTTATTCAAATGTTTTTTTTTTGTCGATGTCGATACATGCTGCTATATATTTTAGTAATATGTCTAAGGCATGTCTGTTATCTCCACGAAACGTGCCTAGTCACGGGGTTACCTTGAAATGCAATCATTATGATTGATTATTGGTTGTTAAGCCAGCTAACACGAGATTTGAAAGCATTTACGAAGACGTGATCATGCTTCCACAACCAGCTGTTGGCAAACATATTTAGCCATGAACTTTTTTGTATCGTGCAGCGTATTAAGTGAATCAATATTGTAGGGGTGTCCCAAATCGTTAAGGGGGAAGAGTCAGGGTAGCCCGCGAAATTCAGTGTCAGGTTGTATGTTGATTAAAATTTATTACGGCGGTACCAAGTATGTATAAATTATAATAATTAAAATCATCAATACAACCCTCTAAATTCATATAATCCCATTGAATGACTATTTCATGAAATATGAATCAATAGGATTACATGAACCTACAACCTGACACTGGCCTGCAACATGCAAAAAAAAAAACATACCGTCGAATTGAGAACCTCCTCCTTTTTTGAAGTCGGTTAAAAAAGGAAGAAAATTTGAATTTCGCTGACTACCTTAGCACATCCCCCTAAAGCAAGTTTCTTCTTTGCTTCTTACCAAGTCGAAATTGGTTCATCACCTTGCATTTCTTTCTAGTCCCTTGACACTTGACTTCTTTAGACTCTAAAGATCAGCACAACCGCCCCTGCGTTTAACAGTCCCTGCCTTCATCGCTTTACCGTCAAGTGTCAACCCTGCTTGATCGAGAGGCCATTAGAATTGACTTGTTCATTGTAACGCTAAACTCAGCGCCACCACGTTGGAACACACGTGCCGTAGTGCGAGTACGACCTTTACGTCAGGACCTTGTACGATTTCTTTTTGTTTGTTAATATAAATAATTTAAAAAATTTATAACGGTTTTCTGATAAAGTTCTGGAGTGTGAAGTCGTTGGTTATTTCTGAAATCGGAGTGAAATTGTGAGAATACCGGTCGGTGTAGAACTGAAATAGATGTAGCTGTATCTACTACGCCACATGCGAACAACGTGTCATACTGACGTCACGGAATCCTGCATCTCGCTAGCAGAGTTTACCGCGCAATTAGCATATATACAAACTTCCCAACATCAATCGTTGGGCAATTGCCCGCCAGAAAAAACACCCGTCTGGTCGGAGGATCCTCTCTTTTCTATGGAGGATGAGTGATCTTTACACCCTGTTCCTCATATCTCTAAACTGGTGACCCCAGCTTAGAGGTTAGGTTAGTTTAGAGGAGGTTGTTAGTTAAAACAACCTTATCAACCAGCAATGGGCATAAATATGTATCTCTGTCAGAACCTTCTTATCGAAGTCCACGGTCTCTTTTTTAAGCTGACATTTAGCCGTGCCCTAGACAAACCCAGATTTAATTGCCGGGAGAAGTGATTTCACCATTTGAAATTGCTTAACCAAAACGCTGCATTTGTTTAGCACCAGGCTCCGTTGTGACATAGGGCATGTTGTCTGTCAAAATCTCTTCTCTAAGCAGTCATGAGATTCTGAACAAGAGCCTTTCCCAAGTAAGGAATTTTATCCTCTTTGCCTCCTTAAATTCAGTCTTTCAAGATACAGACCCATATGGTTGGGCTTTCGAAAACGATTATGGTGCATATACAATCTGATGAAGATGAACAATCTGAATCATCATCATCTTCATCTGCCTAGCCTTTTTCCAACTATGTTGGAGTCGGCTCCCAGTCTAACCGGATGCAGCTGAATACCAGTATTTTACATGCAGCATTTATAATACGAATAACGATCTAATTACTCTCCCTCAATCAACGAACAATTATTTCTTTTCTCTTTTTTGTGTTTTTGTAATGCTGTAAAACTGGTTAGCGATGTATTAAATTAATTCTTAGTTTGACGTCACAGTCATAAACGTATCTACCTTAATGCATTTTGAAACTCACCTTCTAGGTGCGGTAAACAGATTGCTATGACGTCCATTCGTGATATGATATCTTGTTTCCACTTGAAACAAAAAATGTGTTTAGGTTTGACATTCAAGAAATTCTGCAATGATTCTGATGATGGGCACTTTTGAATTGTCAAGGGGTCAGTCAGTCAGAAAGATGAAGCTAGTTGCCTATTCCAAAGCTATTCCAAAGCGTAGGGCAAGAAACTCCAGGACACTATTAAATCAAAATAAGTCGTAAGGCAAATCAGGTACTTTGTAATCATCGTAGCGTCTTCTCTATCTCCCCTCTCTTTATTTTAGTCTAAGCAAATGCTATAAATAAAAATATAATGTATGTTATACAAAATTGACCAACTCTAAGACCTCTGCATTGCTAGATTTAGTACCAGGCGCGGATGACTGCGGGAGATAACACCCCCTAAGCTTCGACTGAACTTCTTATTTCTCAAATCTAGAATAAATCTTAGCTCTATTAACTTAATTGTGAATGCCTAAGCAGTCATGGCACCTCCAGCCACATACACGCAGACTACGTTCATGACCATACAAAATATGCTCGCGTTAACGCTGCATTTCTGTGATTAATTTATTTTGCCTTTCAAGATCAGCTGGTTTTTCTTATACCCACGACGACGTCTGAAGCCTAGACTTACTTTACATTCTGTCAAGCCACACGTCAACGTATGTCATGATTCTTTCTTAAAATGCACATGCATTATGATTGGCCATTTTATTTAGGACAACAAATCACAAGGGGTCCTAAAAAGGCCACTTTAAGCAATACCTGTAAAAGCTATTCATTTCCTGAATTCCCAGCAGATCATTAGCAATTCCTCAAATTTTCGTAAAATTTCATTTCATATTTGGTGTAAACATTGCCGCATGAAAGAAATAAAAACCGTATTTTTTTCGGTAAAATTTTCATAACAGTTTTTATTAATCAAATTGGTTTTTTATTTTTTATTTCTACAGTTTAAATGTTATTTCATTGTGATATGAATGGCACACAGATCATATTATGAATTGTCAGTTTGTGACCATTTTACGATTTTTAGTATGATTAATATTGTTATCCTAATATTATTCTGCCAATGTAGCCTTTTTAGGCCCCAAGTTCATAATACTTAGCTCATTTTGAACAAACGGTGCTCTTAGCGGATAAAGAGGTCTATAGCTCATCAACAGCTGCCATTCCCCAACTATGTTGGAGTCCGCTTCCAATGTAACCGGATGCAGCTGAATACCGGGTTTCTAATTTGAGAATTTGAAGTTACGAACTTTCCAAACTCTACTTTAGCATTACTTTTGGTGTTCAACTCAGCCTATCGCAGTCCACTGCTGGAAATAGGCCTCTCCCAAGCAGCCCCACAACACCCTGTTCTCCACCCCCGCATCCAGTCTGTCCCAGCCAACTTCTTAAGTCTTAAGGTCGTCGGTCCATCTAGCTGGTGTACGTTTCTTATGGTGACAGCCCAGAAAATAATTTAAAAAAAATAAGAACTACTAATATCGCGGGCTACATTTAGATTGAAGGTTGTCAACTGCAAGTTCCGAAACCGGGTATAAAGCTACTTACGGATAGAAACATGTCTCATAAGCATTAGTGCGATATCAGGTGAGATATTGATCGCAGCATCACCTGTAGGTGCCGCCCATGCATACTTACACGTGCGTGACCGCATACGGATGCCAGGCGCCGAGCCTCTGACTCAATGATCTTATTTCCTTTAATCAATGTAGGAGGTTAGTCTTGCTAGGCCCCTGAGATTTTGCGCAGGCCAAAGAGGACAATCAATAATAAACCTTATCACCAGTACCTTTAAAGGCTTTAAGTGTAAACAAGAGCCCGCGTGAGTGCGCTCGAGGACGTCCGTTCGATAACTTTGTCGATACTCGTACAAGTTTGCACTTTATGTCACTTAAAACAAAGTGCATTAGTGAATGACATCAGAAAATCAGAAGTTCTGAGAAGCCTAAAACAACCTCAACATGTTAAAACTTGTCCAACTATTAAAACTACAGTGTGAATCATAGATATAATCTTTTACGACTCAATTAACACGCCACTCAAGATAGTCGTGTGTACACAATGAGAATCAAAAGATCGGGGATGTTACATAAAGATTAAATGATAACATGCCAGTTAGTACCAACCCGCACTGGGCCCGCGTGGTAGATTACAGCTTACAGCTCACTCCCTCTCGAAGAGAGGAGGCCTGTGTCCCAGCAGTGGGAACATTATAGGCTGATCATGTTATGCCAGTTATCTTAAGAGCAGGGCCTGTTCTAATGTAGACGTAAAAGTAGAAACTGGCATATCAGATAATGAAGAAGTAGATTCTTTTAATTCGAATAATAATCTCTAATCACTCTGTAAAATAATAAGTCTATTAATAAATCTCCATTTATGATTTGAATGCTTCCAAAGTTTCGACAGAACTTTGAAGAAAAACTTTTGGCTCTCGAGAGCAATTGATCGGTTGTAAAATCTTTGCTCTGCATCAACAAAGTTTTATAAAACTCTTCATCACTAATATTTCTACAGTAATTGGCAGAGACGTTTCAGTCAATCCTCTTACGACTCCTCATTTAAGACGTGAACACATGGCGTGCGGTCACGCACGTGGTCACATAGGCGCCAGACGTCGGCGCCGGCGCATGGCCGCTCGTCATCTCGTATAACACCCGCCTTACTGGAGTCTGCCGCCTGGCTGGCTTGGAATATAAACTGTCTTCTGTAAATAGGGTTTTCCCAATATGTAAGGGCACTATGCAGTTCTCATCTTTAGAAATTCCTCTCCTCACTGCCTGGAAATAATGTCCATCTGGTCCCTACGTTTTGCCTCCAATCGCACATTGCTCTCTAAGTATCTGTAAAAGGACATTTCTCCCGGAGAAAAAATTGAACTACTCGTGCGTAGATTTATGAGCTCTTCGAGTATTTTCTAAATGATAAATGATCTAATTTCTGTAAGTAGTTTTGTACAAACACTTTTACATGTAAATCATATTTTAAAAACTAGACTATGTTGGCGTTTACTATTTGACTACACTGAGAAGAAAGGCCGAAACAAATTCAAAGGTCTCTTTTAAAGTTCAGACATAATCTTGATCAGATCATATAAAGACTATGTAGATTGATGTCCGAGATGGTATTTTGAGGAAAGAACCATACAGATTGAGTGGAACTGTCCAGTCAGTGCACGCTATTGTCAGTAATCGTGCAACTCAACTCAAAGCTTAATCTTAACTTCGATTTATATCTTAAAGCTTCAATTGACACCTTACACATTGCTTTTGCAGAAGTCCCCACAGTAATAAAACGTGACCTACCCACGAGAGTAAACAGGACCTAAATGATTGAACCTAACCTCAATGAAATAGTTAGCATAACTTGACACAGATCAAGATGCAAATGAGTTCATAATCTATGCTAACCAATTTTACAAGGCATATAGAACCACTGTTCTAGATCTTTATAAAATTAGTTTAACAGCTAAGTACTAAGTAAACTTTAGTATTAAACTAGATCACGTATAAGATAGCGGGACGAACGAGGCAAAACAAGCATGCAATGGTCCATTTAAGCCCTGGACTGAAACAACAACAAGTCATGGGGATGTTTTCGCCCAGCATTGAGAGGAAGCTGACGAGTATCAGTGTAGCAACATCTATACCGCCACATACTGCGCATTAGATCTGACGTCACATAAATCCTACATCGCACAAGCAGAATTATCCGCGCGATTAGAACATACAACAGCCCGACAACAACAATAGAGCAGTACAATAGATACTTTCCGTCTAGTCGGCATCCTCCTTTTCAATGGAGAATGAGGAACTTTCCATCCTATTCCTCATATCAGTAACGGCTAAATAATCTAAACAGATTATTTAACAAAGATACAAAAAAAGGTTATTGAAAGACACGATGATACATATGTACATCAGTCTTTACAAAATTTTGTTAAGACCATGATCCTTATTACAATACTAGCTTCTGCCCGCGGCTTCGCCCACGTGGATGTCGGAAATTATCCCACGGGAACGTGCTAACAGGATAAAATGTATGTGTTTCCCCAGAATGCCATCTATCTCGCGGGCCCTTTGTGGCTAATTACAATAGAAAACCAATTGTGTCTCATTAGTGGTGATTAAGAGGGTACCTATATGATATCTTTACCTAAGTACCTCATCATCTCATCTGCCTAGCCTTTTCCCAACTATGTTGGGGTCGGCTTCCAGTCTAACCGGATGTAGCTGAATACCAGTATTTTACATGGAGCGACTGCTTATCTGACCTCCACAACCCAGTGACTGGGTAATACGTGATAAGACCCGGATACCGGATACCGTACCTAAGTTCCTACATAATTAAAAAATAAATAAACTCAATAACAGTAAATTAAATACCTACCTACCTAAATAAACATATTTCTGATGATAACTAATCTAAACTCAATAAATAAGCAAAATCCCTAAAAACTAATATCTATACGAATGACTAATCCTACCTCATCATCATCATCTGCCTAGCCTTTTCCCAACTATGTTGGGGTCGGCTTCCAGTCTAACCGGATGCAGCTGAATACCAGTATTTTACATGGAGCGACTGCCTATCTGACCTCCACAACCCAGTTACTGGGTAATACGATACCCCTTGGTAAGACTGGTTGTCAGACTTTCGGGTTTCTGACTACCCGTAACGACTGTCAAAGATCCACGAATGACAGCCGGGACCAACGGCTTAACGTGCTTTCCGACACACGGAGGGGTCTCGGTATGTAAAGATGGCCACCCATCCACAGACCAACCGCGGCAAGCGTAGCTTAACCTGACCGATCGACCTGTGCGGCTGATAATATTTAGCCACGGGCCCCTCACTAATCCTACCTAACAGTATTATAAAATAACCTACGGTCACTACGTACACTATCAAATATACTACCTATACTTTAAAATTAAAATCTATACCTACGACTTATATAAAAATAAACCTAAATAACTCTAAAAACTAAAAGGAATAAAAATGAACTCCACTGCGGGTGACCTAACCTACGACAAACTTATTATTTGCGGTTGGTACAGTAATCGGGTCTATGGTTCGAACCGCAAAATTAAGTTTGTTTTTTATTGTATATACTTTTCCGGGATAAAAAGTACCCAGTGTGGTGCCCAGGATATTAAAGAATAATTATACCAAGTTTCATCGTAATCGAACCGGTAGTTTTTGCGTGATGCCTGAACAAACAGACAGACAGACAGACAGACAGACAGACAGACCGACAGACAGACAGACAAAAATTTTTTTAATCACATTTTTGGGTTCGGTGTCGGTCTAGTAACACACCCTGCCATTTATTTTTTTGATATTTTCAATGTACAGAATTTTCACTTCTACAGATTTATTATAAGTATAGAATAGATGTATTGAGGAAGTAGCAGTTTAAGATGAATACATATTTAAATTGACTGCCTGCTGAATAAAGGATAAAACTTGTAGGCACTGTAAACACTTTATCTTTTTTTTTTCAATAGGAAATGACATTTTACGAGGAAGCTGTTTTAGGTATGTTTTTTTTTTCATTTGTATGTGTCGTAGTAGGATATTCGTAGTTTGGGTTTTTTTAGGATATTCTTCTCCGTCTTAGATTTATGTATCTCGATCTTTTGTTCAGGTTCCTTGTATCTTCTTCACTTCACTTTGCTTAGCATTGGTCGTCAATATTAGTATCACGACTGTATTTTCTTCGTGAGCTTTTTGGTCAAGTTCAATTACTTTATCGCATAATCAGCCTTTAATGTTCCCACTGCTGGGACACAGGCCTCCTCTCGGTGAGGGTGTGCCATAATCCATTATGCGAGCCCAGTGCGGGTTGGTAGATGTCACATGTCTTCAATTTTTTTGTTCTAAATCATGCCGGTTTCCTTACAATGTTTTCCGTTACCGTGGCGATTAAATAATTTACACAAAGTGCCTTTCTAGGTTCAAACCTACGACCTACAACTCGTAAGTCGCGGCCATTATTATAGGCTAATGATGCTAATAGTCGTTAATATAGGATATTCTTCTCCGTCTTAAATTGATCTATCTCAATCTTCTGCCTGGGTTCCTCATTTCTTCTTCACTTCACTTCAGTTTGCTTAGTATTGGGCGATATTTGGCATCAATATTAGTATCACGACTACGTTTACTTCATGTGCTTTTTGATCACGTTCAATGACTTTATAAAGTTGTAAAATTCTTGGCGACCTAGACAAGAAGCGCCAAATATGCAAAAGTCGCCCAAAGCATTCATATACCTACACATACAATAATGCTGATCAGCTCTTCCGTACACGGTGTCATCAAAAAGCTCACGAAAGGAAAGAAAAATTAGTCTGTGTAAATAGGAGTATATATACTCCCTAAGGAACATAATCTTCCAACTTCATCTTCAGTTGTTCATGTTATGGATATGTTTTTCTCCACTGTCTGTCAACCAGTCAATCAGATACGAAACTGCTTATATTATGTAAATGTATATTGCATACTACTATACAATAATATTATGTCTATCTACAGTCGTGAGTCTGTGAAACGAAAATATGTGTAAAGATGACTCGTCACTCCTCAGTTACAGTTGAGAATGCTTGGCATTCACTGTATCCCGTTGCACCGGTATATTTCTGTATAAAATGTTCTTACGGCATCCAACATTTAATTTTGATTCAATATTAGAATGTTTGCTCTTGAATGTTCAATGTTCTTCATGTGGACTCGTGGCTAAGTAATAACAGCCACACGGGTCGATCGATCAGGTTAAGCTACGCTTGCCAAGGTCGATCCGTGGATGGGTGACCATCTTTATATAGCGAGACCCCTGCTGTTCTACTTGGATCTTTAACAGTCGTTACGGGTTAACCCAAAAGTCTGACAACCAGTCTTAACAAGGGGTATCGTATTACCCATAAACTGGGTTGTGCAGGTCAGATAGGCAGTCGCTTCATGTAAAATACTGCTAGTCGACTGCATCCGGTTTGACTGGAAGCTGACCCCAACATAGTTGGGAAAAGGCTAGGCAGATAATGATGATTAAAATGTTTTCTCTTACAATTTTTAAAGTAGTTTTTTATAAGATCTTCAGTTCTCACGATTAGACTTCCGGTCTTAGTCATAATTGCTTATTTTCATCAATCATCTAGAACACACGAGGCACATATCATATTTTTCTTTTAATTTGCGGTTGGAAATAAGCACTGGCTTAAATAATCCCTAGACCACTTAACAACTATTTTCATTGAAACTCCATTTTCCATATTAAGCATGCAAATATTGTAAAAAGAAAGAATAAAAAAGAAGAAATAAGAAAGAAAAGAAATAAAGAAAAAGTATTTATTGTGACTCGTACATGAAGATCATAAAAATAAACTAAACATAGTCAAAAATAAAAACAAAAAAAACAAAATTATATAAAAAAGTAACGAAAGAAAAATGAAACAGAAAATCCTATACGAGGCCAAAAGGCTCCTATCTCAGCATGATGCTGCGACAAGCAGTACCTTTGTACTCAAATTATAATTATGTCATATCCCTATGTATTTTACTGTGTGTACATAAATAATAACATAAATAAAGAAAGGAAGAAGGATAGAATAAAGTTTATCGTGAAACAGATAATACAAATATCAGAAGAAAAATTAGTTCAGAGTCATCGTCTAGCCAACATAGGTATCACTAATCTGCTGCCTCTGTTTTAATGTCACCTGGCCTCTACTAAAGTATGCCAGCAGTAATAACAACGTGTTACAATATAAACGGTAGTAAAGTTTTATTCACGGTTGTAATATTGCCATCAGCGTTCATCGCGGTCAATCACAGAGAGATCCGTGGAGCTATTACAGTAATAAATTGATGAATATAAGCATTAGAAACGATTATGTGAAGACAACCATTGCTTTATATGGGTTAATTGAATACAATTACAGCCCAACCAAAAAGAAGAAACAGAGTTGGGCACAGTATACATTGAGAGCTAACGAACTCCACAGCAGAATTTTGGGTATATCATATTATCCCTACGCTTCACATGCCTGACTAAATTCAGGAGCGCAGTTTACCTTTGGCTTTTATAACAAGTATCACTTGTTTAGAAATTGTTAACGAACAATGACCAATGAACCAGTTGGTCCTATAGGTGACAAAAATTACAAGCTGACTAGCAAAGCCAAGCCACAAGAATTAACCGACAACACTTATCCATAGAAAGCGAAGAAAACCTTGATATACTCGTAGAATGCTACTCCATAAGGACGCATAAATAAATTGATTAGCAATTGAAAATACTGTTGGAGCTGCTGAAGATTTTAAAATACTTTTTTTTTTTGCATTATATAAATGTAATATTCTAGTATTGTATAATTGTATAGCGTGTGAGTACTATGTACATACTATAAAGCTACCATTTACTGGGTACGTCTTTCATTGACTTGAATGTGCCCTGGCGGCTGAGAGTATGTCATGCTCACTCAAATGTCTCGCTGATAGTGGCGCATGTGTTGGATCATTTAGCTCCCTTCAAAATGGTTGAGCTGAATGGTGCTAATCCATGCGTCATGTTCGTGAACGGGCGCCGTCAATAGGGACTGGTCATCTCTTTGCTCCTATGACTTATTTTAATTTAATATTTGAATTGTTTTTATTTTCTTAAGTTTTAATTACGGACGCTTTTAACGTTCTGCATTGTTCTCACATGCATAATTTTTAACATGAATGATGCAACCAATACTTTGTAACCATATTATTTTGATTTAAAAGAGTATCCATGGAGTTTCTTGCCCGTTCTTCTCCATAGGTACCTACGCTTTGGAATGGGCAACTAGCTTCATTTTTCTGACTGACCGACGACCCCTTGACAATTCAAAAGTGCCTGTAATTGGTTTAATTGAAATAAATACTTTCAGTTGAGTTTGAGTTTGAATGGCGTTGAGAGCGGACGTTTTTCTTTTTCTGTGACATAACTTATCTAAGAAAAAAAACACTGCATATCTAAATACCCCATGTTTTGACTAGCTGGCGCCATTTGTTTCTCAAGCCAGGTTTCTTCAATTGTGAAGCGCGGTGCTGTGTTGATGTCACCCGTGTTATGACAGGCGACAAATGACATCATAATGGACTGATGTAAGGAATCAGTCACTGTGTCAGCGAGATTTTATCTAGTAGCGGGAAGGCACTTATCATTTGGAAACTGTTGAAAAGTATCTTCCTCTGTAACATTTTACGAATTATTCAGCATCGAAACCTTGAACTTGCAAAACGTGCTTCATCATCGTCATCCACACCCTGACTTCACCCACTGTTGGGTATTGGCCTATCTTATATCTTATCTGGTTTATGCCAATATCCACGCTCCTGTGCTAGAAATTGAGAACCGAACAGGTTCTACCCATAACGTGCTTACTTAGCTGCGTGCGTGCGTGCGTGCTGCGTGCGTGCGTGCTTTAGCTAGATCTGGACTGTAATTTCCTACATTTCTTATTAAAAGCTATCTTAATTTATTTATTATACATACCACGGAATATATATACGTAAGAACAATCTAAAATTAAACTGTCTTAACGGAAACTCATATTGGCAAAATATTTCACATGACGTTAAATAATACTCTGAAAAATAATTTTCAGTAAGTATATAAATGCATTTAAATTATTCTTGAGTATTTATTTACTTTCAGTTTCGTATCACTTCTACTATTTTCTTTTACCGATGCGTTTTCTTGTATTCCGTAGTCCTAAAACATATCCATAAGAATTGTGATTATGGTATTCTTCGACGTTTATTCATGTTTGAGCATTAGGTTCTACATTGGAAACTGTATAATAATTTTCTATGCCAGGACTATCAACGAGTATATTTTCAGTTACATCACTGTCAACTGCAATCTCACCTACATTTATTTTGATCGCAGTCCCGCCTTTTTCATGTAATCAAACGCTGCCTGTCCGACCGCGCTCATATGCTATAAAAGCACACACTATCTGATATAGAAATCAGGACAGAACCTTGACATAGTGAGCATAGACAAAAGATTATAAATCGATTTATCAACGATGGCCTGAAATCATTCAATGTGTTTTATCTAAACAATTGACATTTTCATTGACTGTTGATGCTAATACATCGTAGGCACGCGATGGGATCGTATCTTTTGCACTATATCGTTTTTGGGACAGAGCTTTGACAGATTTCATTACTTCCTTATTATAGAATGTTCCAGAATCATTTTAGCGTCTACCTTGTTTGAATCCCAGTCAGGTATATGACCAGTTTCCTCCACCACTGTCGAGTTTTTACCGTAGCAAAATTAACTTAACAGTGAAGTCTAACATTAAACGATCCATTAAATGCAGAGTTGTATGAATTGGGTAATAAATAAAGATGAATCGTAAAATCAGAATCGCGTAATAAAAATCTGTCTGCAGTAAATCGTGTTTAATCGACCAAGTTTGCAGACTGTAGTTCAATGAATTTGATATAACTTATTTATCTAATGTTTCTCTGACGTTCTATGCCACTTAGTTAGTTCAGATATTCCATTTGAATAGTTGCAATTAATGGATAAATAAATAGAGTCTGGAATCTCGTCACAGCTGCCATCTTGAAGACTTTTCCAATATTGAAATATGAAAAAAAATATACATTTCAAATACAGTATTCACAATCAGGAGAAAACTCAGTTTGAATTCGAGTGGGACGATTCAATCCTAGATCCAATAACTTGACAGAATTACATCATTTGAAAGAGTCTGCGACTCTGCGTAGGAATTTCGCGCCATTACTACTTTTATGCTAAGACCAGTACTACTTTTATGCTTAAACTAGCTGATCCGGCAAACGTTGTTGTGCCATATAAATTATTTCCAGCTGCCCGGCGCTACTTCGTTCGCGTGGTGTCCTACCCCCTACCCTACCCTACTCCTACACTACTCCTAACCTACTCCTACCCTACTCCTACCCTACTCCTACACTACTCCTACCCTACTTCTACCCTACTCCTAACCTACTCCTACCCTACTCCTAACCCTAGACAACATCCTAGATAATCCGAGTAATGTGGATATATGTATGTTGTCGATTCAAAACCCTTAATTTAATACGTGCTTTAATTCGAGTAGACCCGAGTCTACCGTACCGAAGGGACGATCGTCAAATGTTTGACAAGAAAGTAGGTAGAACAGTTTATATGGGAAAATGAAATTGTTGTTTTTACTATCTTCCTCGCAATTTTTCTATTTTTTCTCACGTTTAAACCTTCCCTGGACTACGACAAACATTTCAAAACCAAAATCAGCTAAATCGCCCCAGCCGTTCTCGAGTTTTAGCCACTCAAACGAACAGCAATTGTTTTTATATATATATAGATAGTTTTATCAACTATACATAACTAGGTACTATGAAATATAGTATTTTCTTTAGTACCTACTCGTATCTAACATGTAAAAATGTGATTTGGATTTATAATCGCCATCTGCTTGGCATGATCTACAGTTTATTTTTTATTTATTTTATTAAGTTTTTAACTGCTTTCATTGACGTTAACCCTCCTTGTTTCATCAACTATTTATTCGCTTATATTTCTCCCTTTATAATTTTCACTTAAATTTAACAAGAATCGTGTTATCATTTACTTGATTGCAAGTCGATTTTTATACTCCATAATCGATCAAGAAGTAGTCTACTTCCGTAAATCATAATAAAAGTAATATCACTTTCCACATCGATTAATTCCCATGTGACCATCTACCTGATTACAATCCTTAGCCTTCTCCTATAATGTCCACCATGCTCAGGGGTTCACAAGGGGATTTCTTGTTCCCTTTCACCATAGTCTAAGCTCGATTACGCGACAGCTAACCATCGGACCACCATCGTCGCGCTCCACCATTTTGTCGTTCACTATTATGTAAATTGTAAATTGATTGCTCCTAACTTCCTCAGAGATTTGTTGCGATCATAATTTATAACTATTTAAAGTTACGTGAACGTTTGTCTGGGTTGTAATTTATTTGCTGGAAAGCGTGGCGTTTAGCGTATTTGTAACTTTGGTATTGGTAATTGATTCTGTCTGATTATTGAGCAAGTTGCGGTTGTAATTTTTGTAATAAGCTTATCGTATGTCAATTTGAATGCGTTAAAGAAATATTTAATGCTTATTGAATTAATGTAACTGATAGACCGGTGCCAACATAATTGAAATCAACAATAAAGCAAGCTAAATGATGGAAAACAAATTAATGGCTAGCTATCTACATAGTTTCCTACCTACGGCTGTGTTCAGCTAAATGCAATATTTGGTGTCTCATAATATCCTCACGTATGTATCTCTTCACTTTGTATAACTATACAGCATGTAACAAATACCCTGTCCGATCCGAAAAGGGACATAGGTACTGCAATAATATTAGATACCAAAAAGTAAGAAAAATATGTGAAAATAATAGTTATTGCTATCTAAAATTCACGTTTTTAGTACCAAAATTGCACATTTTTCAGAGGTTATAAGTAATACTAAGACTTATGATTTGTAGAAACCCACTACTAATTAAGTAATACACTATCAATCTCAATCTGAATCATTTTGAAGGATATTGCTAATCCATTGCTTCATATGTTCGAAACACTCTTAGCACGATACACCCTCATGGACAAGATTTTTGTTACATGACGTAGTTACCGCTGCCCTGGAACATAAAGGGCTAAGGAAGGAACACGGGTGGGTTTTAGTCAGTAAGAGTCTGACACTCCCTTCTGCTCCACCCAGAGCGGGAGGGGTCATTTGATGATTTCCCATCAAAAAAAAAAAAAAAAAAAAAAAAAAAAAAAAAAAAAAAAAAAAAAAAAAAAAAAAAAAAAAAAAAAAGACGTAAAATCATTACTGCATATATCTACTAAACACCGTCGATCACTTTAGAGGCCATTCATGTTTTAAACAACGTAGTATGCGTGGTCCTTTTCAAGGGCGAATACCTTAATTAGTTGATTCTCTTATGTTGGCTAAACTATGCGGATATTATAAATTGTTGATCTTTTAGGTGTTTCCTTAACAGAATGCGATTATTTATGTTCACGAGAATATCTAATACAAGGCTGTATAGTGTCTGTTTTGTTTACGTTGATCTTGGAAACTGCTAGGTAGGTAGGGTATCCTTGAAATTTTTGCTTCAAATATTTGCATTCAGAGGACAAATGAGATTCTATAGGCGATGGAAAAATTGATGGCAGTCTAATAAAAATATGGAACTGACTTATGCTACCGAATAACTTAAAAAAAAAAGCCAATTGGGCCAGCTCTTGACTTCGATCTCGCCAGGTGGAAAGCAGGATGAGGTCTATTATGGCACGAGAGATTTTCTGGGCTTGAAGATGTCAATCCTGTTAAAAGTCATTGTAGAAATGCAAAACGCTTTGAAAGCGATTGCCACCTTGTCTAGGCCGTCAGAACCGTCGCTTTCAAAGCGTTTTTTTTTTTTTCAAAGTGCTTAGGTGATTTTATTCACATATGTGTCTCAGTATTATATCCAAATCTTCATCCAGCTTTACGAGTTGAGGTCGCGGGTTCGAAACCAGACAGGCGCTTTACTTTGTTTAAATAATTTCATCACCACTACTCTCAAAACGGTGAAGGAAAACATCGTGAGGAAACCGGCATGTCCAACAAAAAGTCGAAGACATGTGACATCTGCACCCGCACTGGGCTCACGTGGTAGATTACAGCCCACTCCCTCTCGAAGAGAGGAGGCCTCAGTCCCAGAACATTATAGGCTGATTATGCATACGAAACGTTTGATGGCCTTGATGTGGCGGAACTAGTAGAAAAACTTAACATGAGAAACTGTATACATGTATCCTTTTCAAAGCAATTAGTCGATGTAGAAGTTAATATTGTAATAAACAATAGGGTCAGGACACAGTTCTTAACGGTTGATGTCAAACGTGACAAGTTAAAAGGCCACACACTATAGTACTATCGTTTGTTGTGAAAACATTTTACGACCTATGAAGAAAACGTTACTTTTGATGATAATGTAAAAAGAGTTTTTACCACTTTTTCAAATGGGACACGGTAGTCTTTGTCTATAGCGGAAACAAAACAGTGTCACATTTCAATACATTGAAGCTCAAAGGGCGTAAGCGCCATTTTGGCAAAAGTGAGACAATACTGAAGTCATAGCTACTTAGTTTTTTTTCCTCTTTCTATCGGTATATTTAAAATCTCGAAATACGAAAAAATGTGGTGTATACAACCTATAATTTTTGGATCGCTAAACACGATTTTTTATAAATTAGAATAGAATATAATATTCATATATTTGCTCAGAATGTAGGTATTTACAATAAGGTGGTTACAATAATATGAAAGAATCCTTGTACATTCTACCATTTTGGCATAGCAAACATTGATTCAGTTCATCAACAAACATACAGACATTTATTAGCAAAACATTATTTTGTTCTTTCCCAACTTGTGGTTTTTGAAATCCTAAATCTAGACGTTCAATAAGCACAAAACTAATCTACCCACAAGTCACAGTGCAAGAGAGCTTAAACCTCTCCCGAACCAAAATCCACTTTCAGAACTAAGCTCCTCTTAAATTGTTAAGCTCACTTCATACCATCAAAACTAAATATGTCCTTACCTCCTCTTGGACTCTAACCCACTTCATCTTGGATTGAAAGTTCTTGAACTTTGCGTCTCAAACTTTCCTCATCAATATACATAGTTCGACCTTTGATTAAGAGAATCGATATTTTTAACAAAGGTTACTTTACTATATTTTTGATACAATTCGGAAGTAATACACATCCGGATCAGAATAAGGACCGAGTCCTTAAAAATGTCAAAGGATTTTTTTCCAATTACTTCCTGAATTTTTACATACCCGAAACGTTATAGCTGTGTGTAATTTTCATATCCTATTTTGGCTACGGCTTTTTATAATTATACCATATTGTCCCAATCTCTCCAATTCTTGCGACTGTTCACTTTAGTAATAAGTCAAACTAAAGGTAAAAAACCTGTTAGAAAAACTGAGTCGTGTTTTCATAATAAGACAAGAAAGGTGCGAAAGGACTCCTTGAAACTATGCCTTGGCTCCCGGATTCAAAATGGGGCCATTATTGAACTGTCTCCATTAATTTACATTCCAGAGTGTTAAAAAATTGAATGATGCTTCGTCCGCGTGAAATTTCTTGTTTTAACATATTGTAATATATACTAGGAGACTCGGCAACACTGTAGCTTCCCAATTAGTGAAATAATTTTCGGAATGGGATCAGTTGTTCCCCCTCCATACAAAATCACAAATTTTACCTCTATAACATAATTAGTAATTAGTATAAATTAAACTTTTCATCAAGAAGATAAATACCCATCAGGTAAATCACACGTATTGACATACATACATAATATTACCTTGTTATTTGCAATGCCATATTCACATATATTCTGTACCTGCGATCAAGTCTTCGCCTTGACACTGTCACATCAAGGTACTTACCGTGCAGTACGTTTGACTGGATAGAACATTCACCAGGTTCCGATTATCATAAAGTATTGAATGACAATCTGCCTTGCCTTTTCCCAACTATGTTGGGGTCGGCTTCCAGTATAACCGGATGCAGCTGAATACCAGTACTTTACATGGAACAACCTGCTTATCTGACCTCCACAAGCCAGTTACTTACTGGGTAATACGATACCCCTTGCTAAAACTGGTTGCCAGACTTTCGAGCTTCTGACTACTTTTAACGACTGCTAAAGATCTACTAATGCCAGCCGGGACCAACGGCTTAACGTGCTTTCCTAGGCATGGAGGAGTCTCGAAATGCAATGTATGGTCACCCATCAATGACCTGACCGCGGCAAGCATTGCTTAACCTTCGATCGATCCGTGCAGCTGCTATTATTTATGAAAAAAAAAATTGGCTAAATAATATAATTTATTTTCTCGCCCAATCATAGGCCAAAAGCCAAAAATATTTATGGCCGATTTTTCAATCGACGTATAATTTTTATTCGTGGAATAAAATTGACATATGACAGATTTTGCATGGAAGAACTATTAAAAATTCAAAATTATTCCTCCGATAAAATTATCTGGCGTTGGAACAATTAGCCCTTAATCATATTGAAATCCTGTAATTAGACACTGAAGCAGCAATTATCTTATAAAAGTTTCACAGCCTAATAAATTTCTATTATGGCCTAAATTAGATCCCATAACGGCTTGTTATGGTCTAAAAAGCACGAGTTTCGGTGCTGGAAAATGTTCATTCATGTCGTTAATTTTAGTACCAAATTTTCTGACGATTTACGACTGAATAACTTTAGGTTATCTGAAACAGATTTTAGATAATATACGAAGTCTGTCTGCTCTTTTAAAACTAGCACGAAAGAATCCAGAATATTCACAAAATAGATACGTGTGATTTTAGACCTAGAGTAGAATTTTTTCGTCAGTTTTTTTTTTTATATTAGCCTATGCTGTCCCACTGCTGGGCAAAGGCCTCCCCGAAATCCTTCCAGGAACTCTTTTCCCACCCCACGTCAAACCAGCCCTCGCGGTACGTGTCCATATCGTCTCGCCATCTCTTTCTGGGCTGGCCTCGGCGGTGCCGTCCATCTTCAAGCACCCATTGTATGGAGGCTTTTGCCCAGCGGTCATCGTGCATACTCAAACTCAAAACTCAAACTCAAAAACTGCTGTTTCATATAGAAACCTGCATTACCAACGCGGTCAAAATGTATCAAACAACTCATATTTTTTTTGTAACCGATCATAAATTTCTACGCTAGAATCATTTGCTGAGTTCATGGTTTACAATTTGCGCACTGGATAAAAGTGTATCCTGTATAAGCTGTTGACCAAATAATATACTAATATCTACTTCCTAACAGCCTATTTATTAAATCTGTTTCAAATCTCTCAACTCATAATTTGACGTTTTTAATTTGATCAACGTATTATAGGTGCTTGAAGATAAGCACCCATTGTATGGAGGCTTTTGCCCAGCGGTCATCGTGCATATGGCTGATGTGACCCGCTCAATCCCAATCCATCCCGTTTGTTATAAAAAAAAACTGCTGTGTCATATAGAAATCTGCAATACCAACGCGGTCAAAATGTGTATAAAACAACTCATATTTTTTTGTAACCGACCATAAATTTCTACTCTAGAATCATTTGCTGAGTTCATGGTTTACAATTTGCGCACTGGATAAAAATGTATCCTGTATAAGCTGTTGACCAAATAATATACTAATATCTACTTCCTAACAGCCTATTTATTAAATCTGTTTCAAATCTCTCAACTCATAATTTGACGTTTTTAATTTGATCAACGTAATAAAGGAGCGGACGGCCGTCGAGAGAATGCGTTCCTGACACCTGTCCGTACGACAATTCTAGTAGCTTAATAAAGATCAAATTCGCATCGCATATTCGTTTTTATGAAACTGACAGATGTCAAGAACGGATTCTCTCGTCTGTCGCACATTAAATGTTGAAATTTTGCTGATTTCCCAATCAAAGGTTTGATGAAGCTTCCAGAAACCGGAAAAACGCTTCTAAAAACCTGCAGTTCCGTTCGCAGTTGCGATTCTGCTTTTACTCCAGAAAGGAGTAGCTAGGTATCAACAAAAAATATTTGAAGGACAGATTAATCCTCACTCTTATTAATACTGTAATCTATATTTCGTTCACACATATCCTACCAAAATTCTCCCCCCTTTTATAGTAATCGGATCTATTGTTTACTATATTGGAGCAGGGTTGACGCACAGTATCCGTTTGACATTTGATGACGTAATGCACACCTGCCAATCTAATTCAAGATGGCACCGACACGATTTCTCCATGTTGATCTTGAAATAAGGAAAGATAGTGACCTTTGATTCGTCATACAGTCTTTACATTTTCGATGAAAATTAGTGACTAGAGATGATATCTAAATCTAAACCCAACTATGTTGGGGTCGGCTTCCAGTCTAACTGGATGCAGCTGAATACCAGTATTTTACATGGAGTGACTGCCTATCTGACCTCCACAAACTAGTTACTTACTGGGTAATACGGTACCCTTTGGTAACACAGCTTGTCAAACTTTCAAGCTTCTGATTACGTGTAAGGATAGTCCTGTTGGTCCCGGCTGTCCTTCTTGGAGATCCAAGAATGACAGCCGGGACCACCGTCTTTACGTGCTTTCCGAAGCACGGAGGGGTCTTGGTATGTAAAGATGGTCACCCATACACTGACCAGCCGCGGCAAGCGTAAATTAACCTAATCGATCGCACCGTGCGTCTGTTACTACTTAGCCATAAGCCCCTCTGAAATGGAAACTGATAACTGTGTATTAATAAAACCCATGAGAAACGATAGATTACCCACTACCTACCACCACTACTGCGTCTCTCGTTTTTACATATTGAATGTTTTTATTTTGTTTTGTTGTTGTTTTTTTTATATACATTTTGAAATTAATGAATTTGATATATACTATGACATTTGCTTACTTTGTAAAGTGTTCTATTATTTTAATTGTTGTGAATGTGAAGACTATGTGGGTCATTTTATTTTTTATTTTTTTCTCTGTTCTGTTAGTTTTTGTCATGGTCTGGCAGTTTGAGTAATTAATGTGGCCTACCCAAATGTCCTTTCTTTGGTATTGTTCGTCGAACCGTTGAGCTCCTTAAGTTTTGAGTTGAGCTGCACGATTTCTGACATATGCGTGCACTGACTGGACAGGTCCTCTCAATCTGTGTGGTTCTTTCCTCAAAAGACCATCTCAGACATCGACCTACATGGTCTTCATATGATCTGACCAAGATTATGTCTGGACTTTAAAAGAGACTGTAACGTCTGAGTTTGTTTCGGCCTTTCTTCTCAGACTAGTCAGATAGGAAACGCCGACCTCATCTAGTTTTAAAATATGATTGACGTGTAAAAGTGTTTGTACAAACCTACTTACAAAATAAAATCATTTATCTCACTATTTATTTACGAACCTCAACATGAAGTAATCCAATCCATCTAATTTCATAGGTAAATGTATTCTTTGATTATCACGTTCCAAATAATCAACGTTGAACGAGTATAATGTAAGCTCCGGACATAACAATCAAATAATTTCCTTTCCATAAACATTGCCATTATAGTCAGTAAACGATTCAATGAACTAACGTTGAAACTACAAACAAACAAGTCTATTTTTAGATATACATTTCATGGACCCAACATTGTATTAAACCATTCATTTTATTGCACTCACATTTGTAGAAACGTAGTATATGTTAACAATGTGGAATGCTTTCAATCATTTTTTCAAACAACAGCCTTCCTTATACTATGTATCTATAATCACAATGCTAATAATAACCTCGATTCTTACATAATTTGGTTAAGCAGAAAGCGATATCGGAGTTGCTCCGGGTACAATATCTGATACTCTTGCTTATACTACATACATGCATAACATTGTGACTTACTAATAAGTATCTGTTATTTTGACATATACGTGCTTGTGAAAGCACGTTCTTCTAGCACGTGTGTTGATACGTGCTACAAGCATGTGCTCATGTGTTGTTTTCGTTAGGATATCTTTGTTAGTTTTGGCAATTGCTTCACTAAAAGCCATTAAATGATTGTCAATAGACTATATCATTAATGGCTTTTAGTGAAGCAATTTGGTCACAAAAAAAAACAACAACGACTACTTACTCCTTTCCTCCCAAACATATATTAAAATAGTAAAGTCAAAAATCAATGCTACGAGGTGTGGGAACAAGTCTGCTGCCAAATATCTAGTTTTTAGAATTTTCATCTGTTTGTCTGGAAGTATGTTCCGGATTGGCGCAAAAACGGCTGAGCGGATTTGAATGAAATTTGGCACACATAGAGGACTTTGGTAACTCGTTCCGACATCCAGGCGGCCGAAGCCGCAGGTAAAACTAGAAAAAGTGTAAAACTTCAGAACTCACTACTGTAGCCAAGAAACTGACAGACTGTTTTTTAAAACAATGAAGAAAAATAAAACAATATAGAGCCAGACAAAATACTTTTAGATAACGTTCCTTCAATTACATCCGCCGCGAACATTACACAACAAATTGCAGACAAAAATAAATAGGAAACAGTACTCGCTGTAACTCCGGAAACAGACAATAATTCACTACGTCAATTATAAAGGAAAAGCCCTCAGCGAGCGTATATCAAAGCCACTCCTGTGAACGGAGATATATATCCAATTACGTTGCAAACGCGCTGTATAGTGTAAACAGTACAGATATATATACTTCCTAACACCTACGTAACTCTGTCAGTAGCACCTTGTAGGGTTATTTTATTGCTCACTTTGCATACATGCAGAATGGCACGTGTTACGATTTGTATATGTTCCCTTTGCTTATCCGTTAAGGCTTCTATTTATTTGGTTACTAGAATCAAACCAAAATGTCCAATATCCATTGCTCTTCTTCATTTTCTTTTGAAGGACACCGTGTTGTAGCTAGCTCAGCTTGGGAACGGTCTATATCCAGCAGTGGACTGCGAAAGACTGAGTTAATGCGTCAAGGGGGTAATCCTACATGTCCTGCTGAACAACTTTTCCTACGAAATCCATATACGACATGCATCGAAACAGTCTGCTTACTGTTATATAGAATTTTTGTTTAGCACGAATCAAACATGAACATAGAATCACCCCGTTGAAGTATACAGGTGACTACGTGGCCACACTGTATAACCACTCGTAGATAAATATTTTATCCCCTTAGTAGACATGGTCTTCGCAATGACCGCAACTGCGAACAGTCTGAGTGAATATTACTGAGAAATTACCATAATTATGTTACTAAAAATACTTTAGCAACAAGTAAACAAGTCCTCGGATACAGCTAGTTCAAGGACAATATCCAGTCAGGAATTCTGTACTTTAGTACCGTCGAAACATTTGCCCTTTGAAAAATGAAATATTAAGTCTGAGCTTGGGGTTTAACCGAAGTTTTTTTTTCTGTGGCAACGAAACTACATCGCCATATGTGTGATGAAACAGTTCCGCAAAAAAACGATAAAATATTAAATCGTTCAATAAACTAAGTAATCAATTAGAAACAGTGCGTTAAATATTATCGCATGCCGATTTTATAGTTATTATAAGGAAACTTAGATAATTTTTGTAATGAGCCATGAAGAGTTTTATGGCCAATTAATAAGTGCTTACTTATTTGATTCTTGCGAGATCTTTGGTAACGCTATTTTTATTACCGATTATTCAACTAAAATGAGAGTGGACGCTTACTAGATTAAAAAAAAAATGACAACGGTCTGACAGATCGAAGGCGGTTATCACAATGCACGGTGTTCGGTGCTGTGGTTTTTAACTTTGATTGTAGAATCTTGATTTGTATACAAAAACCGCAGTGTATAACTCATTGACACTACTCTCCGTGCGGTCTTAGTCAAAGTTAAAAACCGCAGCACCGCACACAGGAGCGGTATCCGGTGCAGTGTGAAAACCGCCTAAGGATAGACAGACCATAGACAAACGAAGCTCCTACCGGTCTATTGTACAGACGCCAGCAGGTCAAGCTACCCGAAACTGTCAAATTTTCCCAATCAACCTTGAACCTTAATGCTTTTGCGATAAAGTTGAAAATCTATTAAAGAAATTTGACAGATTGCAGTAGCTTGATGTGCTGGCGTCTGTACAAAAATCTCACCGTGAAAACTTAGGTGAAGTGAGTTGTCATTCCACCTGATGCTAGAGAGATAGACACTATATTGACAGCTCACTCCAAGCCTGCTTCACTTACGTTTTCACGATGTGATTTTGACGAAATAAATCGATATTAAAAGGGTTTATGTTTAACTTACCACCAGATATAGTAACATATAACAGACAAAAATAGTAAATGATCACCAAAATTAAACCCGCATTTTAATGTAAACTTATAACCAAAGTTTTAAAATCTCGCTATCCTATTTAAGCAAAATTACCTACTCCAAATTAAATCTGTTCGGTTCTCGACAGCCTGCAAAAAATAATCTCTTTTTTTCTATTTTTTTTTTTTTCTATACAGTCTAGTCGTTTCTGGCACTCGCCGGCCGCTGCCGCGGCACCGCTCGCTTCGCTCACTCGGCTCGTGCGTAGGTGGTCACAGTTTTAACCTAACCTAACCATTTTTTTTTTTAAATTAACTTCGTCTATCTAGTTTGCAGCAAGCCGGAGACATAACTTAATATGGCATCATAATATTCATCATCATATATCATCATAATATAATCATCTTTATTTGGTAAAGAACCTACATTTTATGGCAATCATAGTGGTTTATTTAGGCAGAAATAGCGCATTAATTTGCTCGCTAAGATTTAATGATCATTTACTACATTTGGTGTTCGAATACAATTTGAAGTGCAAGAACTAAAGGTATCAAAGCATTTTATGGTGGTCTTTATATTTAACCCCGTTTCATAACACACTACCAATCTCAATCCGAATCATTTTGAAGGATATTGCTGCATATATTCGAAAAATTTGTCTGCTCAAAAACGTAAATAACGCAATGAATGTTTTTGAACTGTCAAAATGAAAGCTATTGCTACTGATAATGTATTAAAGGCCTAGCTTTGTCTTCTGCGGGGTAATTGCACTCCGCAGAAGCCAAAGCTAGGCCTTTAGCAGAATGAGAGATGCAGTTCAAAGAGATAATGTATTCAACAACACAAATTATCTCTCTAAACTACACTTAAGTGTGAATCAGCAATAGCCTTGCAACATATAGGCTACTTTCTCCCACCATTACTAAACGCTAAACAATGTCCCGTGGGCGATGCACTCAAAGTCTCGATGTAAACCACTGAGCAATCACATCTGCATAAACTGTAAAGGCTCCCGCAAACAGACGCGACGTGCAACGTGATTCTGGTACATCAATTTCTATGAAGTTATCATAGAAATTGTTCTACTAGAGTCGCGCCACTCTGTCGCATCGCGCCTTTCTGCGGGAGCCTTAACGCGATCCATCATTTATATAAATTGTCAGTTGAAAGTACGTTGACAAATTACCAGTAAACCTATCGGTATTTTAATACCCGTATTGGTAAATCGATCATTCGTATTTTTCGATCTCATTTGCGAGTTCTAAATTGGTAATTTTATGCTCTGGAAATGTTGATTTGTAAAAGACATTATTTATTTATTGAGGTGAAATTTAAGCGACGATACGTTTGTCATCACTTGAGGATTTGCTGTTGAGATTACAATTGTTTTAACAAAAAAAATCATCGACAAACATACATCGTTTGACATCGTCCTTCTGCCTTTTAGTATGAGTGTAATACATCTTTTTCTTCCCATGCCTGTCTGTCGTCATCTCTTTTTATTCCTAGCTTTATTATGTTCCACATATTCCATCCATATTTTTTTCTAACTGACCCGGAGCTCAGTTTGTGTTTTACAGACTTAAATTGTTAAGACAATGTTTAACGCCTTTTAAGAGCTACAAAATCGTTTTTCTCTATAATGTCAAATAATTTTTTGTCATAGTCTGGCAGTTTGTTTCAGCCTTTCTTCTCAGACTAGTAAGATAGGACCTTATCTATTTTTTTAAATATGATTGACGTGTAAAAGTGGTTCAACAAACCTACTTACAAAATAAAATAATTTATCATTAACAAAGCTTGTTTATTGTAATATAATCTACGTACGGTATGTGTAAATTTTCTTACAACAAATAAAATCGTAAAAATATGAGTATTTAAGTTGTACCCTTCATTGGTTTATTTTTTTGTTGTTACATTAATTACATTAATTGTTACATTAATTTTACCTAATACCATATGTGTCCATAATTTTTATTTAACAAAGCACACATTTTATTATAGTAGGTAGGTAGGTACTAGTTTCTATCCGCCGCCGCTTCACTCCTGTGCACTTTCTGTTAAGCAAAAAATCGATGCAACAACACAACAGATAACAGATTCTATCGATATGCTTTGAAAAGTCGACCCTTCCCTAATCACGCACACTAATACTAGAAAAAGACTCGCGTCTCTCTTAAAGGCTCCGTCTACAGGGTACTTTGTAGTAAAAGATAACAAAATGCAGTTTACTAAACAGCGACATATGGGCTACTTTCTCCCGCCATTGCAGTCATTGCCAAACAATGTCCCGTGGGCCGTGGGGAATGTTCACTGAGCGATCCCATTTGCATAAACTGCACTCGATTGGTACACAATACTTTATCGGTGCCGAGCAAGTAGAAAAAAAAGGCTGTCAAATTCTTTCAGTCAGATTCAGAAAGGATGATCTCTAAAAATATTTATTTCTTTATTTATTTATGATATATTAATTTACTAGCTGCGCAACGCGGTTTCACCCGCATAAGTTTGGATCCCGTGGGAATATCGGGATAAAAAGTATACTATATGTATGTATGTGTGTGTGTGTATGTAGAAACACAAACACCTTAGTGTCTACACACCAAAGCCGGTGCAAGCGGGTTACCCCGGTGGCTGCAGAACGTTGCAAGTCAATGAGCCCGGCGGCGGGTGGAGATACACCCTTAGAAGAACAACGCGGATCTGTAATAGTTACATCAGAAGGCCAATTCCCATAGTGAAATGTCAAAAATGTAGGAATTTTTGAGATATTAGAGATTATTAGGATTGAGACGGAGATCAGACTGTTAACGTGCTCGAGAATTGGCCTTCTGTACATTTTCCTTTTGTTAAAGAAACTCCTTACATGAAGGTACGCAATACATAGGCATCGCTTTTCGTCTACCTATTACTCAAAAAGCTTTCACAAACTTCTTACGAAACTCGGACCGGGAAATGGGAGGAAAAGCCTATTGTTAGCAAGAAAACCTTAGAACATACATTCATAAATACACGGCCTTCTCAAAAAGCTCTTGAACATTATCCAATAGCCAAAAATACTTATATTTCGTAACCAAAACCTCCCTATTTCTTTACACTGTAGCCTGAAAAACGTTACATAAAATAGCGCGCTATATGTGTAGTATTACAAAATGGAAAGCGACTTTCCATTTTGTAACGTTATATAGCGCGCTATTTTTATTCTCTTTCTATAATTGACTGCTGACGTCACAGGGGCAGGAATCTTTATAATCATGGCGGTGGTTTATGGTAGCTAGTCTGTTATTACGATCGTAAATAATGGCGAAAGCGCGGCTTTTACCCAACCCACGACAGGAACTAGTTTCCAAGAGATACTTTTTGCGTGGGACGTTTTCACAAGCTGGTTCGATGGTACCAATTAGTTGGCAATGCATGAAGGATTTTGAGACAGTACACCAACACTTTGATAGAAAAGCTTCTTAATACTGATTTTCATTTTGACTGTAGCAGATTAGGTCAATTGTAAGTGTTTGTTTGTTTTAGCAAACTCCTATTGCGATGAAACATTAAATAAGTATATTAATTAAAGTATGTAGTGCAATGGTGGGCCAGTGGTATCGGCTCCAACGTAGGTCGTGAGTTCGAACCCAAACAGGCACTTTATTTTGTGTATTTCATTTCGTCACCGGTGCTTTCAAAACAGTGAAGGAAAACATCGTGAGGAAACCGGCACGTCCTAGAACCAAGAAATTCTAAGACGTGACATCCACTAACCCGCACTGGGCCCGCGTGGTGGATTACAGCCCAATCCGTCGCAGAGAGGAGGCCTGTGTCCCAGCAGTGGGAACATTATAGGCTGATTATGTAATTAAAGTATTAAAAAGTCAAATTTGCATTCACGTACTACATTTCAAGTTATATAAAAACTAAAAACAATAACAACTTTGGCTTTACTCCAAATTACTCACTTTGCAAGAATTCTGGCGTCTTGCAGGTAACAGTCCGGTTAGGTCGTATGGGGTTGCATTCTAAACACCCACAATTTTCAATAACATAGCTTTTAATTTAATGCTGTTGGAACTTTATTGCTTAGTTTTCATAATAATCTTAAACATAACGTTAAATATCTGCAGAATTAGCGGATATTTAACTTTACTAGAGTGGTTTACACTAAACACACAATATTAGCACTACAACTCTCAAGGACCGACTTGATTCAAAAATTCCTCCGTTTGATATGTTTTTTCATCAAAACTACTAAACTGATATTACACTGGCAACAGGATCATAGATTTTCAACGTGGGCGGTAACACCCCGTAGAAAACAATATATTCTCAAAGTGGGTGGTTGGCAAAGTAGGCTTGTGAATCTATGGAGTAGGGTCTTAGGAACTAGTTAGAAAAACGTTACAGTTCAGAAAGTAATTCTTTTTCCCTAGCCTACGCTGTTCCACTCTTGGGCAAAAGCCTCCCTCCACTCCTTCTATCTTTTACGAGCCCGCGCGTCCTTCCTCCAGTTTTGACGGAACATATCCTGTCCAACCATCTCCTACGTGGTCTGCCGCGACCTCGCCTCACTGTCTCACAGCACCAGTTCTGCGTTATTTGGGCCCACAGTTCGTCCGGCATGCGGCAGACATGTCCTGCCCAGTCCCATTCAAGTTGGGCAGCCTTTTGAGCCACGTCAGTTATCGTTGTTAAAGATTGCATTGCAGTAAATGCAGTTTACCAAATAGTTACTAAACAGCAACTTATGGAGCCTATCCAGCTCCTCCCGCCATCTCCTACGTGGTCTGCCGCGAAAGTAGCTATTTCCCATTCAGTTCTGGAGCTTAGCCTTAGACTTGAAACTCACGGGAGTGTAACATAAATAGAAGTTCGTAACGAAATATTTTTAAACCAGCGTTTGGATGATAAATAGATCTGCTTCTGGCTGCAATGTCAAGTACTAATGTCGATGATCGTGTTACTTCGGCGGATTTTCAGGGTTGCGTACAATCTTAATAAAAGTCACCGGCTATGGACTTAGTAAAAATACTATTGGAGAACTGCGTGTAATTGCTACTTTTTACATCCCCAGCAATACTCGCCGTGACTTACGAGTTGTACGCCGTAGGTTCGAACCCAGACATAACATGTGATATCTACCAACCCGCACTGGGCCCGCGTGGTGGATTACGCCCCCCCCCCCCCTCACCGAGAGCAGGCCTTTGTCCCAGCTGTGGGAAAGTTATGGGCTGATTATGCTACATCCTCACCCCCCTCATGAGCCATTTACTGCGGCACCAAGTCATACGCATTCTTATAATCTATCCAACATGTCGACCGATTCTTCCGGAAACGCAGCCTGTTGGCTAACAGCCATATCAATGAGGACTGAGGAGCAACTCCTTAGTATCGTCTAACCTGTTCAGATACAGACACGTTTTCCGTAAACACACATTCAATCAAAAGTTACTAGCTTTTCCCGCGGCTTCGCCCGCGTGTAAACGATGTCTTATTTCCGTAATACATTGTTTTCATATACTCTATTGGTTTTCGCGGCGCACGCCAGTAAAACTCCTACGTCCTAAGTAGGTACCTACATTAGTTAGTTAAATTTATTTTATGACCATTCTGGGAACTCATCCAATGCACGAGCAAAGACAGGAAAAATACGTCGGTCAAATATTAAAAGTATAATATGGATTATACTTTTAATATTTGACCGACGTATTTTTCGAAGCCGAAAGGATGGCCTTTCGGCTTCGCTGTTGTGACTGAGCACTTGGAACTTGTCTTGGATTAATGGTATTTTTAATCAATTTGTTTTTTACGTTTTTTGTAGAATAAATTTTTTTTAATGTTGTCCCAAAATAGTCGCAGACAGTTCAATTGTTCTACGTGAAATCAGACAGATGTAACACGCCCCCAAAATGTGTGCGTATGCAAAACAACAGTCCGGAATGTCATAAATCTAAGTCTTACAATGGCCTACAAAAAAAAGCGAGTATTTTGTAAAAAAACAAAATTTTCCTGATAAAAATGCTATAATTTCTTAATGTCTGTACTAATGTTTGTTTTCACCTTGTGTATATATTTTTCAAACAGATTTTTTATAAATTAGAAGCACTGCCAACAACATTCCGTTTAGGTACTACAGAGCATAATCAGCCTATAATGTTCCCACTGCTGGGACACAGGCCTCCTCTCTGTGAGAGGGAATGGGTCATAATTCACCACGCCGACTCAGCGCGGGCTGGTGGATGTCACATGTCCTCGATTTTTTTAGTTCTATGTTCGATGTTTTCCTTCGCCGTTTTGAGTGTCTGCCTGGGTTAGAACTCATGACCTGCAACTTGTAAGTCGGGGCTGATATCACTAGGCCACCACTGCTCCTAGGTACAGTCAGCAACAAAAGTCAGTTAACTCTGTTACTTTTACAAATCGGGTCTACCCTTTATAGCAAAACTTTTTATGTCATAATATTGTTTTGCATAACAGTGGATAGCATAAACTTCATTTCGCAGAAAATCGTTAGGCAGACAGTCATTTATCATACATTCAAAATTCATAATTTTGTAAGTCAGAATCATCTTTAGGCATAAATTTCATTTCCATAATAATTAAAAAGTAGAACCATCATATCGCAGAGAGTTCACAGTCAGAATCGTCTTTTGGCATATCGATAGTCATGAAAAGGCAGAACTATCATATCTCAGAAAGTTTAGAGTTAGAATCATCTTTTGGCATACATTTCATATCCATAATCATTACATTAAATTCATTCACCATACATGCAGCATGCAAACAAGCATACACCATGCATGCAGCAATCATGCAGCATGCAAGCAAGCATGCAGCATGCAAGCGAGCATGCAAACATGCAAACAAGCATACACCATGCATGCAGCAAGCATGCAGCATGCAAGCAAGCATGCAGCATGCAAGCGAGCATGCAAACATTCAAACAAGCATACACCATGCATGCAGCAAGCATGCAGATGCAAGCAAGCATGAAGCATGCAAGCGAGCATGCACACATGCAAACAAGCATACACCATGCATGCAGCAAGCATGCAGCATGCAAGCAAGCATGCAGCATGCAAGCGATCATGCAAACATACAAGCAAGCATACACCATACATGCAGCAAGCATGCAGCATGCAAGCAAGCATGCAAGCATGCAACATGCAGCAGGCATGGTTTCTGTCACGGCTCCGGCGCTGCGGGGATCCGGCGGTCCCACACGAGCTTATCGTCGCAGATGGTTTTAAGGCTCACCACCGCAGCTTCGGCTTGCTGGCCGGCTTTGCCGGCCAGCCTCAGATGTGGCGGCGAGCATTAATACCACCTGCTCCTCAGCTCGCGGGCCGCCTCGCCCCTCCGCGCCTACGCGGGTTTAAATTACACTCTCGGGGTAGGGCAGACAAGACTACGTGGAGTCGGTTTTGCAGCGATTCGTTTCTGTCACTAACTTTTGTAGCACAACATATTATTGACTTTTCACGACAATGTTTTAATTTAAGGTTAAAAATGCTATTGTATAAAATTGTTGTGTAAAATTATTCCAAACGAAATTCTGCCATTTTCATAAGTATGTGAAGTGAACGTTATGCTAAACGAAATTATGCGAAATTTTAACTTTGCCAAAGGTATTATGCCAAATAAAATTCTGCTATCTTAAAACTATGCCATTGTAAATTCGGAGATACAAACATTCGGCCAAACAATAATTATATTAAATCATTTTTATGCCTTAAAAATATTCGTTTAAAGAAGATTATGCCAAGTGTGTTATGCCAAATAAGTTTCGGAGCATCAAGATTCTACCAGATAGAGGGAACCCTTACAAATCATCTAAATTGATACAAAATGATGCGATACATTGATTTTCACTATTTCATGTAATAGCAAAGAGTAAATTATTCTTAAATATTGCATTACTACATGTTTTTTAAGAACATTTTGCTCAATAATTAAGATTTAAACAACTGAAGTGTTAACCGACTTTTGTTGCTAACCGTACTACATACTTGATTAGAACATTAAGCCTTTGATTAAAAAAATCGACAGACTGTCAGTCAGTTAGTTATTAGTCAGTAAGCTTCGAAAACGACCTTCATTGTACGTACTTAATTTCATCACGAAAACCTACACACAATGTCTTGCTTAAATTCTTTAAACATTACTCCTGGTTAGCAATGTAGGTGTGGCGCACACATTTGGCACTAGTGACTCATTCTGCAGATCGCTTCATCTCTGACGTGTGAACAACGGGCTAAGATAAGCTATCTTCATCTGTGAGCAGTCTGTGCAAATTGACGTACTATCCGGAGTACCTACCGATTTGTAGTATACGTCAGAAAAGTATAATAAAACGACGCATCAAGATATTATGAGAGTCAAATTTACTTGCTGGTTTATAATATCAGGGTAAGGAAATGTTTGGTGAATATTTTGACGCAATAATGTGAGATCAAATCTCTCAATTGCGTCAAACTCGAAGATTTTTGATAAAAGATTTATATGTAGATTTACGTCTGTAAGCTCAGAGATTCAGTTAAATCAAGAAGAATCACCTAATAAGTTTCAGAATCAATTTACTTCATCATATATATGATGAAGTGGATCGTAAATAATCGTTGAGAATTTAAAGGAGTCTGCCATTGCTTTGGCGACAATCTCAATTTGTCAAAAATATTATTTATTTAACCATTTATGTACACACATAAATAAACAGACAAGAAAAAAACAGAACAGAAAAATTGGTATAGGATAATGCTTATATCATAAGAAATCTCTTCCTGCATACATAAATATCTTTCATTTGACTACATTTTTGACAAGTTTTAGACATTGTCGCTAAGATGAGAGTGCGACTAGATTTTGAACGTTTTTAATGACGGGAATTGGCCTTCATATCTGGGCCATGCTCAGAAGACCATATCAAACATCAAATTGATCAAAGTACATTAAAAGTCATAAATATTCAATAATTTACATGAAATTGATTTGGGTTGACATCTGACTGTCTTGGTGATAAGTGACAACAGATCATATCCAAGTCTATAAAATATTTACCGTTGAATAACTTGATATTTCCAATATGCACATTTCATATTTTGCAAGTACCTACACAACAAGACAAAGTCGCAGACAGTTGTCAATGTTGAAACCAGTTACAAAAACCTCAATGTTAATCATAACCAAATCAAATATTGCAGCTCAAACATTGATTATGCAAATGTGTTCAGTAATCTATACCTATCTATCTATTCTATACTACTAATAATAAAGCTGAAGAGTCTGTATGTTTGAACGCGCTAAGCTCTGAAACTACCAGCCGAAACTGAAAAATTTGAACTGGTTTGAAGTCAAAATACCGTCTGAGAACCGTACGTGGTTTGCACATGGACTAGTAATTACCATACAGAATTGGGGCCCTGATGTGAAACGGTGCCACATGTAGTCTGTAGATAAAAATAGATACTAGAAAGGGGCCCCTATAAGCGTCCTAATGAGGACATCAAATTGTATCAGTTCGAATTTATGGCTATCAATAGGCACCGTTATTGGCAACCATTTTCCGAGATTAATTCAGCAAAATGATAAGGACTGAATGGGCTTGCGGCCATTTCAATAAGAGGATATCTACGAACAAATATGCCCTAATGTAGGATTTGATACCTTTTTGATTATAGTTGTGACTCTTAGTGAAGTAGATATAAGGTGGATACTGAAAAACCCTTTTGGTTACCTGGAACAGAAACTTTATCGATATTTATACCACAAGCAAAATATCTCGTTTCAAATCCACTACAACAAAACAATGTCGTTAAACAAAACTAACTGGCCAACGTTACAACTGTCACGAACACAAATTTAAAATTTGCCAATGGGAGTGCGACATTCGTATTTCAAACGGCTGATCGTTCTAAATTTAATTTGTCACGTGGTTGGGGGCTTGGCCATACAAAATGTTAGCGCCACAGAATAAATGGATACAGAAAGACTAGTGCGTACAATATGTGTTATGTTGTCGTAGTTTCTAATCAAAACAAAAGTAAGAATAAAACAAAAGCCAATCGCGACTGTAGTTGTTTTCTCCTTCCATTCAACCTCATCTGCCTAGCCTTTTCCCAACTACAAGATAGTTGGGAAAAGGCTAGGCAGATGAGGTTGAAGTCGACTTCCAGTCTACCCGGATGCAGCCAAATACCAGCATTTTACATGAAATGACTGCCGATCTAACCTCCACGACCCAGTTACTGGGTAATATGGATAACCCTTGATAAGACTGGCTGTCAGACATTCGGGCTTCTACGTAACGACTGCCAAAGATCCACGAATAACAGCCGGGACCAACGGCTTAACGTGCTTTCCGAGGCACGATATGTAAAGATAGTCACCCATCCACGGACCAACCGCGGCAAGCGTAGCTTAACCTGACCGATTGACCCGTGCGGCTGTTATTACTTAGCCACAAGTGTATTCCATTCAACCTATAAAAGTGGAAAGAATTTCTGAGAATGAATTCCTCATCGTCCTTTATGCCCATGGAACTTCTACCAGTAATTATGTTGCATCTAGTCTATTTTAAACCGCTATCTCAGTTAATATGTTCGGGTTTTATTGTCACGAGTAAAAGCTAGGAGCTATTTCTGTAAAATTAATAGCACATAGATTGTCTATGTGTCTGTTTATGTACGCAGCCACGTACATTTTCCCTCGGCTCTGATATTTACTTTGAGTGACGTCAAGGAAATTGTGGAGATATTATTTTCATATAAATCAGTCATGTATCTAATATCTTTTGAGTAACTTTGTTGCAAGGCTATTTGTTACGTGATTTATGTAATTAATACATTCCTTCGATACATATTTACTTAGTTCTAAAAATATCAGTCTCTTATCTTTCCACCGTTACAAAATGGAATAGTTACAGAAAGGAACGGGTATTTAAATGTTTCCATAACTACTTGTGTTTCGCAAATAGTGATCAAAACCCGACTGTATAAAAATATAGTCATCTACAAAACATAATTATTCACATGTCGATAATTTTAAGAAAAATGTTCTAACGCCAAATACTTGGCGCCAATAACATGTCACTAGTTCACCACGTGTCTACAGAAAAAAAGTAAATAACTCAAACTCTGGAACGCTAATGAGTCAAAACACGCATAAAATTAGTGAAATTTAAGACAGAAAAAATATCAAATTATTTGGCAAACACATTCCTTACTGACGGGTGAAAAACTCGTGATCCGTTGGCGTCAGCGATTTACGAAGGCAAGAAACGTAGGCTAATAGTGTACGTATGTTTATTGATAATAAACCAAAGAATCATGGGGAATTCTTGAATGAGATACGGAAATAGCAGTGAGTAAATGATACTAGGAAATCGGAATAGGAAATCACGGTCATGTGATCAAAATCAATCAATCAGTGTAACTATGTTGGGGTCGGCTTCCAGTCTAACCAGATGAAGCGGAACACCAGCATTTTCCATGAAGCGACTGCCTATCTAACCTCTACAACCCTCTTAAGTAACCCTATTTTTCTTTCTTTCTTTCTCTTCCTGGGTAACACGATACACCTTGGTAAGACTGTCAGAATTGGGCTTCTGACTACAAGGAACGACTGTCAACAATCTATAAATGACAGCCAGGGCCAACGGCTTAACGTGCTTTCAGGCACGGAGGGGTTCTAGATATGTAATGGATGGTCACCCATCCATGAACCCCTGTCATGTGATCATGTCTGAAATTAAACTTCTTATACTTCGTTTATGTGAAGGAACCAACCCCCTTTTAGTAAACTTTTCCTAAAGTTGAGGATATTGCCAACTATGTATTTTTACCACTAACCAATGTAACCTATTCGAAACGTTTTGAGAGAGACGTCGTCAAAGAGTGTCTATGGAGTTTCTTGCCCGTTCTTCTCCATAGGTGTACCTACTACGCTTTGGAATGGGCAATTAGCTTCATCTTTTTGACTGACCGACCCTTGACAATTCAAAAGTGCCTGTAATTGGTTTAGTTGAAATAAATAAAATAGTTTGAGTTTGACTCTTGCTAGAATGGTCAGTCCAATTGAGAAAAACTTCAGGCCGTTCAACTTAATTTTCATTGAGTTTTCTTTGTACCTATCTACAATACAAAACATTTACCATTTTATAAAAACAGTAACACTTAAAACTTTGGCAAACTCATTTTACTACTTCGTATTTTCAGAAAATCTAACTATACATTCCAAATACTATCCAACTCTTAAAATTTTATTACCATCTCGTACAGCAACTATACCATTCCGTTAAAAACAACACCCTCTGTAACTGCGTATAGTCTAGACACGCTCCGAGCAATTTTTAGCCCCCCATCATACCCCAACTTCGTCCTTTGTGACGTCATCGGCGTGACGTATTTAGGCACCCGGGAGACCGCTTTGTCTAAAGTTTCCATTCCAAATGAATTGAGAAGGATCCAATCTGATGGTGTTTTGGTTCTATCGCTTTGTGTTTTTGGTGAGATTTGAGATGCACGTCATTGGTTTTGTTTTGTAAACAAAGTTTACTTTGATAGGATTACTTGTCGAAACCCTTTCCAAGAAAAATACTTTTTTTTACTATAATTTGAGCTGATAGTATGCTATTTGCCATTGTAAACAGTTTGATCACTGTTAGTATAAGTATAATACGGCAATGTTATGAAAGAGCGGAATCTCCTCAAAGTCATCAACACAACTCTCTAAGAACAAGTAATCCTACTGATTGACTATTTCATGAAATCTTGAAATTTTAGGATTATGCTAACCTAAAAAGTTGTATTACTGATTTTAATGATTATAATTCTGTAAATACATATTTGTTACGGTCACGAATAATATTTTAATCAACATACAACTTAGTATTGACCAGCAAATTGCAAAAAACGTAAGAAAATTTGAATTTCGCGGGCTACCTTGGAGCATCCACCTTAATGTATAATAATGTTGAGTTTGTTTGGTCTTTCTTCTCAGACTAGTCAGATAGAAAACGCCGACCTCATCTATACGTAGTTTTAAAACAAAGGTTCGACTGTTTTAGCGATCGACACATTTTTTTTTGCTTGGAAGTATAAAATAGGCGTAATAACATAAGGAACATTGACACTGACGTCCATTCGTCCTTTGAGCCCCAAGATGTCAATAAATTCTCATATGAAATCCTTAGAGAATAATAGTAAAAAATTGCATGCAATATTCACAAGAATCTGCCAGCTTGTAAAATATTTTCTTTCAGAATATATGGAATTTAATTTTCCGAGTAACTGAATAAAATGAATAAGTAGTAAATGGAGTGTAAATATAAAAGATGTTACTTATAAAGAGCTATTGGATTAATTTATTTTTGTTGGTGAATTTGTTGACATTGAAATAATTCCATTTGAACATTCTTTATAGTAACGTAGTTGTGTAAACTAAAGGCCAATTCTCGTACGAATACAACGTTCAAATTCTAGTCGCAATCCCATCTCAGCTACAAACAATGTTGAAAACGTATTAAATATTAATTGTATTTTTGATAGAGACTGAGATTAGAATGCAAACGTTCTTAAAAATACGAGAATTGCCCCTCTGTTCAGAAAGCGATGTTATTGTCTCTCTAAAAATCTACAATAAGAAATCTAGCCTTGACAGAGTACAGAACAAAAAGCTTTAAACCACAATACCTAGATTTTTATGTCTTTTCAGGTTTTTCCGACTTTTAACACTACAAGGACATAATCACAACAAAAACTCTTTAGAATTCTTTACATTAGCTCCAATCAATTTCCGATACCTTATTTATTTTTTCATTTACTTTACCATTGTTACCGAAGTATCTACAAATAGCCTGTCTGAAATATTCACAATTTTTTCACCTGAATTCTTTTGTGTTACGCAAGCTTACTCACGCGCATGCAATAGACCGTGTAATTATCGAACGTAAATTTTAAATCGAACATTACAAATAGGATATTTTAGTCACTTTCAGAATTCCTTCCATAATTAGGTTCATACAATGTAAACATGAATAATTATGTAATGTGAGTACTCGTAACTGACAATTTAATTGTGTTTTTAATTGAGTTATTGGAACGCTGAAAATGCTGAAGGAAATTGTTTCGGTAAATCACGACCTGTCGATCAAGTCAATGAACTAATTGTTGTGTCAATGACATTCACACATTTCAGCTTGGAACAGCAAAAAAATCTTAGTGATTGTAATAACTCTCTGACATCATTCTAGTAAGAAGCCCGCATATCAAACTGACTTCCGTGTGTCAACCCTGAAATTCTTCGCTTTTTATTTTATTTTATTTATTGGTCTATCTACAATTGTTACACTGTTTATCCTAAAAATACAAGCAATATGAGAATACAAGCATAGTGTACAATATGATGCGATAGACACAGCATGCACATGCTTTTATCCATATGTTCACCATTGGTCTGGTCTAGTTCTAGTATTATGATGTCAGACTCCTATCGGCGCCGGTATCTTCAGTGAAACGCACCTCTCATGCTGCGCCGTTATTGCATCTGGTACTACTCATTGTGACGTCATGAAGCCTAAACAAAAACTTAATCCAAATCTCTTCCACAGGTGGTGGCCCGTCGCTCCGACCTGAAACTGATCGTGACCTCAGCCACCATGGACTCTACAAAGTTCTCCACATTCTTCGGCAACGTGCCCACATTTACCATCCCCGGCCGTACCTTCCCTGTTGAGACTTTCTTCGCTAAGAACGTCTGTGAAGACTATGTTGATGGTGCTGTTAAACAGGTAAGTTCCTTTAACTTGAAGGATTTGATATAATTTAACTTCTTTTTCAGCTACAGAGCTTTCTTTTTGCCCGTTGGGCTTGCTCTTGATCTTAATCTCGCTTGATGGATAACGATGGTTGCGGTCTATGACGGACAGAGCGTGCCCAGAGGATGCCTGTTCACTCTTGATTTGTCTTCTTTTCAGCTAAGGTCCTTGAAGGAGCTTTTTGTTTTATTATTGCCACTTGGACCTTCTCTTGACCTTGATCTCAGTTGATGGAATGCGATGTATTAGGTGTACGATCTCACGAGCGTGTCCAAAAGATGCCTGTTCACTTTTATTTTCAGGCTTCTTTTCTTCTTTTTTCTTTTTTTTAAACATATTATTTTAAGGCTGACGGGCTATAGGCGGAAGGGAACACAGACGCTGCCAGAGAGTACCACACTTATGCCTTGCGTATAATAAATGAAGAAGCGCTTAGTATAGTCGAGCTTAAATCAGTTTTTAACCACTGTCATGTTGAACGATGCCCAGAAACCAGATTTGAAACCAAGAAGACCATTTAAGAAATATCCAGTGTGTATTGGCTTTGCCTAATTACATATGGTTTAATACCAGATTAGTTTCTATAGGCTCTTTGTTGTCGTCGCAAAACTTAGCTGGTGTTCCGGTGGTAACGGCCCCGACTTACGAAATATAGGTCATAGGTACTGCGCCGCATACAGGGGCTATTATGCAAGTACTACGAACCTAGTCAGGCACTTTGTGTAATTATTTATTTCATCACCACTCTGCTCTCAAAATGGTGAAGGAAAACATCGTGACGAACGATAAAATGTCTTAGAACCAATAAATTCGCAGCCACGTGTTATCCATCAACCCTCACTTACTCAGAATAGTTTCCCCAGACTAATAGTTTTTCCAGGCTGATTCGAAATTATGAAAGTATCAGCCTATAGTAACATGTTAGAATTATCCGCGGCTTGATGTTAGTTTAATACGATATTCCCCTCACAGGCCTCTATTTTATGTCAGACAATCAATCCCCGGACTGTCCCCTTTACACATTCCGTCTAGCTTCTAACCACTCATCGTTTATTAAATTCCCTCGTCCATAAACAAAGGTAACATCGCGTGACCAGGTGCCAAGTTAACTTGTTAAATTGTCGTCAGCCATTTCCATTACTATAGTCACGCCATTTTCCATATCAGCAGTTTTGGTATTTACCAAATTATTTATCGTGCTTGTAAAATGAAACATAAAAAAAACACGCGAGCTTTGAACTCTGCGAACTTTTCAGAATTTATTGCAGTATGTAAAAAGGTTTTCATATAAAATACTTCTGAAGGTTTAGCTGAAAGTTTCAGTATTTCAGAGCTTGGGTGCAATGACATGCTGAAGTTCTAACTAAGATGATATCCTTGGTAAAGTACGAAATGTTCCAAAACTTTGTTACACAAAGGTAGAGTGCTACAAGGGTCGTTTAGGCCCTGAATGACATTGACAGGGGGGCGTGGTTGGTAAACATCACGTAAGCATTTGTGAAATTGTCACAAAGATTTTATTGGACACGCATTACCGTGGCCGACTTGGAAATAATCTCCGAACCCAAATCAGTCGGAGCAAAGACGATCTCTACAGATAGGGGTTCAAGAACGGCTCAGATGCCGATGCGTTGTGCGGATGCGGCACCTACCCACAAACAATGGCCCACCTTCTTACCTGCGTAGCATCACCTGTGCACTTACTTATAACTGCGTCCCTGAGCGGAGTTCACGCAGCTGAATTTTGGGCCAAAGATGTTTGAACTTTTTGCCATCGCTAAGAAGAAACGATTGTATTGACAAAACATGATGGCGGCGTTAGTTCCGATTTTGACCACGCGCTCAAAGAAACTAGTAGCGCTTTAGACATATATAGCATAAGCATAATTAGCCTATAATGTTGCCACTACTGAGACTGACTAATCCACCACGCGGGTGCAGTGCGGGTTGGCAGATGTCACATGTCTTCAAATTTTTGTTTCTAGGCATACATGTTGTAACAAAAATAATACTTTATGGTTGCATAAGCACTGGATATATACAACGTACTTATTACATTCTGTCTAATCTAAAATGCTATTGTAGTTGAGCAATACATCTAGCCCATTGGCGAACGAGAGGTCGTGAGTTCGAACCCCACCCGTTGCTTTTTGACTTTTAGTTTTAACACAAGCACTTACCTGGGTTAATAGCTGGATAAATTATTACTGATTTTAATTCTGTAAGTAGGTTTGTACAAACAACGTTCACGTTTTTGTATGTCAATCATATTATATTTTAAAAACTAGATGAGGTCTGCGTTTCCTACCTGAGTACTCTGAGAAGAAAGGCCGAAACAAACTCAGAGGTCACAGTCTCTTTTAAAGTTCAGATAGACTCGTAATCTCGGCTAGATCATGTGCAGACCATGTAGATTGATATCTGAAATGGTCTTTTGAGGAAATAACCACACAGATTGAGGAACCTGTCCAGCCAGTGCACCCATTCGTCAGTAATCGTGCAGCTCAACTCAAAACTTAAGGAGCTCAACGATTCGACGAACAATATCAAAGAAAGGACATTTGGGTAGGCCGCATAAATAACTCAAACTGCCAGACCATGATTAAAACTAACAGAAAAAAAATAACAAAAAATAAGGACAAAAAAAAATAGTCTTCACATCCACAATAATTATTAAAATAATATGATACTTTACAAAGTCAATATTCCCGTCATATAGACATAAAATTTATTAATTTCAATCAAAATTCCGGTAATAATATTGATCAGATCATTTGAGGACCTTGTACGAGTAGATTGGTGTCCGAAATGGTCTTTTGAGAAAAGAGCGTGGTAGCCCACTCAAATCTGTATGGCTTCAAATGCCTGCACTGACTGAACTGGTGTTCAGTCAGTGCACGCATTTGTCATTAATCGTGTAGCAGTTGAGGTTATTAATACAAAATTGACATCAATACTGTTAACTTTGAGACAAATTTAGCTAACAAATCCGACCCATATTCATACATAGCCACTTCGGTGCAAAAAAATTGAGTATTCGCTGACAGGAGTCATATTCGTTAACCTTCTCAGTATGTTAAATTGACTTGATTGATAAATTAGTTATCGAGGTTGCTTTGACCAAGATTCGGGCTGTTGTCAAGCCATTGTTGTATTTAATTTTATACGTGCAAATTACTTTTGAAATTCCATTGAGTTTTTTTTTGCGGTAATGGCATTGCCTTCTTATCAAGTTATAAACCATAGTGAATGATAGTGACAGACTTATAAATAATCAATTCGACTGCTCTTTACAATATTTTCTACTTTTCTGCTTATTGCGTTTGGTTGAATTTTCGTTGGTTGCTTTCGGTGGCATCTTTCACTATTCAGCTTTTATCCAAAACCTCCTTAATCATCTGAATAGACCGAAAGCGTTTCATCCAAGATCTTGGAACTCCTAATCAAGTCCTGAAGGCGATAATAGCGGAGAGCCATTCCGTAAAAATCTCGCGTGAAAAGCTTTTCCTTAACAAAAAACTAAAGGCTTCTTGCACAACAGGCGTCTATTGCACAACAGGCTTCTATCGCACAACAGGCTACTATTGCACAACAGGCTTCTATTGCACAACAGGCTTCTATTGCACAACAGGCTTCTATTGCACAACAGGCTTCTATTGCACAACAGGCTTCTATTGCACAACAGGCTTCTATTGCACAACAGGCGTCTATTGCACAACAGGCTTCTATTGCACAACAGGCGTCTATTGCACAACAGGCTTCTATTGCACAACAGGCTTCTATTGCACAACAGGCTTCTATTGCACAACAGGTGTCTATTGCACAACAGGCGTCTATTGCACAACAGGCTTCTATTGCCCAACAGGCTTCTATGGCACAACATTCTTCTATTTAACCCAGATCAGCCTCTGAATCATCATCAAAATCTCCTACAATCTACAGCAAATCGACCGCAACCAGTACCCAACCAACAGCTCTACGTAAGCATAGCAATTACACGTCGTTTAACCAATTACAATTATTATTCATAAGCTTAAGTAACGCTAACTTCCTCAAATGAAACTGCTGGTAACAAAAAAAAATGCAATCAAACTCCATAATTGGTATACAGTTGCAATCGCAGCTCGTAATTGTAAGGAAATAGAAATTGTTGTTGTTGCCAGTAATGTATTCCATAATTCCATCTTTTGCCGAGAATGGAAGAATTCCGGTGTTTTCTTTGTGACATTTCTTTTCTGCGTCACAAATATAAAAGTTTTTTTATGAGGAACCTATACTCGTATTTAAGTAATCATATCACATAATTATATCGTGTGCCTCCCGCATCCAGAAAATTCCTGCGGCTTTCAAACGGTTATCGGTCCAACTTGGGGGGGAGGCCTTCCAACGATACGCCCAGGACCGGTCCATGTGGCGACACTTGGAAGCCTATGTCCAGCAGCAGACGTTTTTCGGCTGAAATGATTATGATGATCACATACATCATTATCATTAGCAGCCTTATTCCACCCACGTGCCAAGCGTCCCTGGTCTGTACTACTACCTTTCGTGCCAAGCGTCCCTGGTCTGTACTACTACCTTTCGTGCCAAGCGTCCCTGGTCTGTACTACTACCTTTCGTGCCAAGCGTCCCTGGTCTGTACTACTACCTTTCGTGCCAAGCGTCCCTGGTCTGTACTACTACCTTTCGTGCCAAGCGTCCCTGGTCTGTACTAGTCTCATCCCTTTTACTCACAGTCCTCAATATTTTAATTTGTTTATGGTGGATGGCTGGTGTGCCTGCTCTTGATCTCAATCTCGCCTGATTAAAACCGATGGATGAGGTTATATAGATAGAATACTCTTTATTATGTACAGCATAAAAATTAGGGTAGTAATAAAAGCTCCGAAAAAAAAAATATGAGCATACTCAAAATATGAAATTTAGTGCTTTAAATACTAACTCTTCGACAACTTATAAGCAAATACAAATAAAGAAACGACCGAATAAAATGCTGAAAATTCCGAAAAATTAATACAAAATTTGCTGACGTTATATTTTTCCACCAGCTTAAATTGCGTTTTACCGAAATCTACAGGTCATCATTTTTATCGTAACTTACCTATTTTATATTATAAATTTAGAATCAATCTTACACATTTTATAACTGTGGCGCTGTGGCTGTATGGTTTGGTGTTACATTCAAAAATATGTTTCTGGCACCCCACAACCCACGGGACGTTGTGTGGTCACAGTTCTAACCTGACCTAACTTAGCTGTTTCGATTTTAAAAAGATATATGCGTGTTACGTTGCAAATTTCACTAAACTATAACTTTTCGGATACTTAGTATTTTTTTCGGTAGTATTTTTTGGAAATTGATTTTATTATTTGGAAGTATAGATTATTTTTCGTAGAATTATAATTTGGTAAGCTTCATGTTTCTTTGTTAAATACAACATTTTTTGTCGGTTAATTTTGTATTAAATTTTCGGTAATTCGTTTTAACACAGCTTAGTTAGTATTGCAGTCAACCACAGATCGCTGGACGTTAATTTGTTTTTCGGAAGCTTATTATTTTCTTAAAAATTACATACTCGTATATAAATGTAGAAATAATTATATAAATGGATAATTACTATTATCCTGTAATATTCCCTCTGTAGCACAGATGCCTTTTTTCCTAGAGAGGAGGAAAGTAGATTGATCACAGCGCCTGTTCACCACATCAGCAGTTTGAAACCAGTCTAGGTTTCATCACGATGTATTTCCTTTTCTTCAGTAAAACACTCCTTGCTATGTCCTTCTATATATTTTGTTAACTAATACTAATTGACGATTGCAATAAAGGTAACGCAATTAGAAAAGCCTTTCGACCTACATACAACCATAATAAAAAGAAAATAATAAAACTCGGTCATAGCTATAAAGATTAGAAGTAAATAAAAGCGTCCCCGATGCAAATAGTTCACAAACTAGCTTATCACGAGCATTGCGAATTGTTAGAATGCCGCTCACTGCAGCGCCCGCGCAGTGTAGTGTTACCATGCGTGCGAGAGAAAAATGGATTTTTATTTTTTTGGAATGATGGAAATTATTTTCAATATGGGATGTGGAGGGATGATGGAAGAGGCAATCATCATCCTCATATCTGTATCTACATTTATGCCCTTCCCTCGTATCTGTGTCTGAGAAGCAAGAATTATAATTTCGCGTAAAATTTGACTTTTCGGTGCTTTTATTTCACTGTCTCTTTCTTTGTATTTCTTACTTTAAATAACAACAAAAGTCCCAAAAAAAAATAGTGAGCTGTGTCTCTTGCGCCCGAATATCAAAGATAACAAAGCCGCCAGCCTTGTCAATAATGGGAAGGTCAACCAACTACTCAAATAACCGCCTTGGGTCGACGATGACCCATTTCTATTTGTCTTTGTCAACATTGAAACGACCGCCGAACTGGCTCATAGGTGACCAGGTCATAAGTTCATGACCCCATTAGCATGTTGTGACAATATTCCCACAACAACACTTTTTTGAAAAGTCACGTCCTTATAATTTTGGATTATTTCATATGTATTTAATTCCCTACCTTTAATCGTAAATGAAGAAAATGGGTCACTTTACGTACATTTTGAAAGAAAGAAAAAGTATTGGGACTTGCATAGGAAGATAATTACATAAACTAAATATTACACAAACATAGAAGGAAAACAGAGTCCAGAAGGCCAATTCCCATAATTAAAAACGTTCAAAATGTAGTCGCAATCTCATCTCAGTGACAATCAATATCGAAAACTTGTCAAAAATGTAATGTAGAAATACCTCAGTATTTTTGACAGATTGAGACTGAGATCACACTGTGAACGTTCTTAAAATTTTTCCAAAGGCCAATAGGTCTCAAGGTCTCAGCATGATGCTGCAACATTTGAAATTAATGTCGCAGCGCCGGTATTCTGATGGGGCATGGGCAGATAGAGACATAAAATTAAGGGAAATAATAAAGCTTCCGAAAAACAAATTAACTTCCAGCGATCTGTGGTTGACTGTAATACTAACTAAGCTGTGTTAAAATGAATTACCGAAAAAGGAATACAAAATTAACCGACAAAAAATGTTGTATTTAACAAACATGAAGCTTATTCAAATTATAATTCTACGAAAAATAATCTATACTTCCAAATAATAAACTGAATTTCCAAAAAAATACTAAACTTCCGAAAAAAATACTAAGTTTCCGAAAAGTTAAAGTTTAGTGAAATTTGCAACGTAACACGCATATATATTTTTTAAATCGAAACAGCTAGGTTAGGTCAGGTTAGAACTGTGACCACACAACGCCTTCTGCGTTGTGCGGTGCTAGAAACATATTTTTTAATGTAACACCAAACCACACAGCCACAGCGCCACAGTTATAAAATGTGTAAGATTGATTCTAATTTTATAATGTAACTGTTTATAATACAAATGTTACGATAAAAAATGATGACCTGTAGATTTCGGTAAAACGCAATGTAAGCTGGTGGAAAAATATGACGTCAGCAAATATTGTATTAATCTTTCGGAATTTTCAGTATTTTATTCGGTCGTTAATTTATTTGTATTCGCTTATAAGTTGTCGAAAAGTTAGTATTTAAAGCAGTGAAATTTCATATATTGGGTATGCTCAAATTTTAATTTATTTTCGGAGCTTTTATTACTACCCTAAAATTAAAATAAAGATTTACAGGCACAAACATCAAATGCATAAACACCTGGAACAACTACCTGTAACTTAGAACAGTGTTGGGTAGGCCTAGCAATTATTTATTCCGTACGGGAAATGAACCCTCGACTAGCACGTAAGCCAATAATTTAGAAAAAAGTATGATGAAAAATAAGATGGCGCCAGCGACACGAATCGTCAGATCGATAGCCACGAGAAAAATAGATGGCGCTGTTAGTACTGCAATTACTTGTTTTAATTAGTGGATAAGCAGCTAATAACGCCAAGTCACTGTGTTATTGTTTTATTGTATTTACTTCAATATGTCCCTCAAAGTTGCACTAAGTTTACTAAGATATTAAATATGTACATTAAAACTTGTGTTTTGAATTATTTTTGATAAATTCAAGACAGGGCTACACCGATACAGACGCCAAACGTAACTGAGACTACATGAGAGACACGTGAGTCACGTGACTTAAAAACTAGTGTTAGTACTTACATCTACAAGAGACACAACACAAACTATTAATTACTACGACACAGTTGCATGTAGGCGTATCCAATGTCCCAGTATGGGAATGTCCCACCTGTGTGCTCTAGTTTTCAGACTTAAATTATTCTATCGAGCCGTCTGGCCGTATTATCAATATTAATATTACACCAAGGTTTCAAACAATTCGACCCAAATTAGTTCGTACCAAACCAAGTACAGACATGGTAACCCTATCAGTCGGTGTCAACGAACTGCGGGCCCCGACCGCGTTACAACTTCGATTCCCGCTCGGTGCAAGAATGCGCGGATAAACTCGCTTTTGCAATTAATACGAATATCTCGCTTTTGGAGCCTTGTATATGAGATAATTTATTTAAATAACTTGTTACATTTGCGTTACGTTTTAATTGAGAATATTGAATTGAACCTTTCTTGACTGTGGCCTGTGCCCATTCTGGCCCCTATTTAATATTTATTTACTTATGTACCTATGTATGTATCTTGTGGCTAATTAATAAAAGCCGCACGGGTCGATCGACCAGGTTAAGCTACGCTTTCTGCGGTCATAAGTCTTAAGTCATTTATTTCAAAACAATATATGTAGATTGTGTAGAAATTTTACTAGGAATAAGGGTTGGCCCGTGGATGGGTGACCATCTTTACATACCAAGACTCCTCCGTGCCTCGGAAAGCACGTTAAGCCGATGGTCCCGGCTGTCATTTGAAGATCTCTGGCAGTCGTTACGGGTCGTCAGAAGCCCGAAAGTCTAACAACCAGTCTTACCAAAGGATATCGTATTACCCGGTTGGTTGGTTGTGGAGGTCAGATAGGCAGTCGCTCCATGTAAAATACTGATTTTCAATACAATTTCACTTAGGTTTACCAACAGCTCCTTCCTATCAATGCTATTAATTTTTGAAGTGACAACTTCTTTAGCGGCGTTGTGCACTTTTGTTGTGATGGGTAAAAAATGTTAAACTCGCGTCAGGACACGTGACCTGATCGAAAATTCGTAAGACGGAGGGAGAGTAGAAATGAATATTGTATTTTAAAATGACACATAAATGATAGTACTTTTATACTGATAATTAAAGCAATTCGTGCAAAATTATTCCCTAATCACAGCTGTCGGAAGAATAGCCGCGGTTGTCTATTTGATTTAAACTGACAAAATTTTTGGGTTTTGGACTTGTGACCAGCGTTTAGAGGACTCCTACGATTAGATTGATTGATGTTCGATACGGTACGGAAGCGTATCGAGTGAAGCAGCCACTCTGTTGGCTCTCATCACCACATTGAGATGCTGTGAAACTCCATGGAGAAAATAAAAAGGACGTTTAGGAAACAGCGTGATTTTTCAAAATAATTTTATTAAAACCTTGCGGTATCATTTGGAATGTCATAAGCAGTAAGTATTCAATTCTCCATACTGTTAGAACTGAAAAGAGCTAGCGTACGAGTAAGACAAGGTGTTTGAGAATTCCTCCTGGTAATCTTATAAGTGGTACCTACTGTAGCAACTGTATTTTACATGGAGCGACTGCCTATCTAACCTCCACAACCCAGTTACTGGGTAATACGAAACCCCTTGGTAAGACTAGTTGTCAGACTTTCGGGCTTCTGACGACCCGTATCGACTATCAAAGTTCCACGAATGACAGCCGGGACCAACGGCTTAAACCAGACAAACAAGTAAATGGCTAATATTATAAGACTTATTTCCTGCTTCGTATCTACTAAAAAGAAGAAATTACTTTTACACCAGCCTTCCTTGTTGGGTCAAAAAGGGCACATCTGCCGAAAAAATGTAAAGAAAAATAAGCCTTATTAAGAAAGAAGGCGCACCTAGTAAGGCTCATTTTTCCCTATTCCCTTTCCTCAGATCCGCCCCTTTTTGCTATGGCAGTATAGTTGCGCCAATAAATCGATTGAACAAGACTGGTGGCGCGATCTGTCGGCGATCTCAGATACATAGAATCGATAACAAGCTATATAAGTATACATCGTTTATATTTAACCGATCGTAATTATGTCAAATTGCTGAACATTATGCAGTGTCGAGATAAACGCCTAGATTGTTGATAGTACGGTAGGAAGGTAGAGGGGCTTGTGGCTAAGTAATAACAGCCGCACGGGTCGGTCGATCAGGTTAAGCTACGCTTGCCGCGGTTGGTCCGTGGATGGGTGACCATCTTCACATACCAAGACCCCTCCGTGCCTCGGAATGCACGTAAAGCCGTTGGTCCCGGCTGTCATTCGTGGATCTTTGACAGTCGATACTGGCCGTCAGTAGCCCGAAAGTCTGACAACCGTTTTTACCAAGGTGTATCGTATTACCTAGCAACTGGGTTGTGGAGGTCAGGTAGGCAATCGCTTCATATAAAATACTGGTAGTCAGCTGCATGCGGTTAGACTGGAAGCCGACCTCAATATAGTTAGGAAAAGGCTAGGCAGATGATGTTGTTGATAACAAAACTTGCTCACAACAACTGACAAGTCACAACCCACTATACCTACGCAATATATGTATACTTCTTTTTTACCTGCACTATTCTACAGGTGAACAAAAAAAAAAATACCAAGGCAGATGCCCGTTTTCACCAAAACTATAGAACACCTAATTCTGACGCTTAAATATTATTGCACGTTGGATTTTCAACCCTGTGTGGTCAGCCTAGCGTTCAAAATCCAACAGCAATCTTTTGCTTAGGCATTAAGTTTTGTGTAGTGGTAGTGAAAACCAGCATATTTATGCATGTACTGGAGATTCACAATCGCTATTATTGTTATAGTCATGTCAACTCATAACTATATCTACAATGCTTGCAAGGTTATTTTGGTGTGCGGTTAAAATCGAAACTGACGCCGCCATCTTGTTTTGTTGTTACAATTTCTGTGACAATTTTACAAATGTTTACCATTACATTACATTACAATTGTTTTAAAATGACCCCTGTCAATGTCATTCAAACGCCAAAAGATCCTTGTCGCACTCTAGGTGAATTACAAATAAGTATGCTACTAAAATACCTATCGCCATATCTCCGATATGAGCCTGACCGTCGCGCGTCGTCGTCGGCGGGACGCGGGGCACGGGCGGGGTACTGCAGACCGCACACGGCACATAACCGCGATACAATATCTTAAGACCAAGGGATATTAATTCTTTAAAGTTTAAATGTGTTATTGATAATTAATCTTTTTTTTGTGTGTGCAATAATGGAGGTGTAATGCAGTTATTGTAGTTTGTGATTGGATTATTGAGACGAGATGAAATGAAAAGAATATTTTATTCAAATATTAGACATTTTATTCGTTACTAGCTGACCCGGCAAACGTTGTTTTGTCATATAAATTATTCCTAGCTAATAAATTAAATAAATTACTTTCAACCAGCTAGCTAGAATCACTACTACCTATGGCACGTGTCCATTTACTTTTAATATTGATTTAAATCAATCGATTGAAGTATTTGTCAATCCTGTATTTACCTTTCAAATCAGCCTATTTAGATAAAAAACAATGACACGAGACAAATTATTTTCTTTTTCGTCTGTTTTTAACAGTTATTGTTGGAGATTCCTCTTCTGCATCAACTACCATGTCACTCTTCCTTCTCTTGTTCCTTGTTGTAAGTGGTGGTCGTATCGCCCTTTCTATGCCTTTATTCTGATATTCCGAAAATATTTTTTTCACGGCGGATTCGGACACGCCGGTAGCCCGTGCCACTTCCTTATTCACGTTCATGTCTTTGCCTGAAGAAAAAAAAATCTATAAGTACCTACATCATAGTAAAATAGTAAGTCAGAACTGTACAGACGCCAGCACATCAAGCTACTAATATCTGTCAAATTTCTTTAATAGATTTTCAACTTTATCGCTAAAGCATTTGGTTCAAGGTTGATTGGGAAAATTTTACAGGTTAGGGTAGCTTGATACTGGCGTCTGTACATTAAATATTTTTGAAAAAAGTAATTGTTACGAGATGTAGGAACGAGTCTGATGCCGAAAATACAGTTTTAGAGTTTTTGTCCTTTGCCTAGTTGTCTGGATGTATGTTCCGGATTGGCGTAAAAACGGCTGAATGGATTTGTATTAAATTTGGCATACAGATAGTTTATAACCTGGATTAACATATAGGGTACTTTTAGTTTCAATCAATCAACACTGGCGAAGCCGCGGGCTAGCGCATTCTTAAAAAGCTAGTTAAGAATGTAAAAAATAAATTTTCTTAAATAAATAATAATGTAAGGTCAGATTTCAACAAGATTTCTTGAAAGCAATCTTGACCACCAATTACCAATTTAAATAGTAGGTAAAGTATAATAACAAAGAAATGATTAAGAACGAAGTTGCATAAAAATAAAACATAAGTAAGTACCTGTTTCCTTTGCTCGAATTAATCTAAACTTCGTAAAATATCTGTGTACATTGAGAATCATAAGCTTAGCTTGTGAATCCAAATATTGTCGACGCAACGTCGGCATAAGTGGATCTTCCGACAAAGTATCTTCCTCCTGTGGAGTTTCTGGTAAAATCCCTTTATCCACAATTTCAGTTGTTGCAGGATACTCTTCTATGGGTTTATCTTGATTTTTTTCAGTTCTTATCGGACATGCTTCTATGGGATCGTCTTGAAACAGTTCAGTTTCAATCGGACGTCCTTCTATGGGATCACCTTGAAACGGTTCAGTTTCAATCGGACGTCTTTCTATGAGATCGTCTTGAAACGACATCATTTCATCCGTTATCTGATATTCTTCTATGGAACTATCTGGCTCAACTTTAAATGTATAACATTCCAGCGGTTCCATTACGATAAACAATACCGTGTGTAGCAGTCGCGTAAACAATGAACACGCGTAGATTTTTCTTGAACACGTTCACCGCTGACAACGGGCAGCGTCGGACTGATTCACGAATCATGTACTTTTGCGTGCGCCTCCCGCCCCGCACCCTGCGCTCCTTCCCGGTGGGGCCATACGGTATAGATAGTTTGTAGTAACCGGTGCTCACAAGAGCGGATAAACGGACTCTTTTACCCGCTCTTGTGAGCACCGGTTACTTCTAAACTAACCGCTCCCCGCTTTGTGAATGCTCGTCGGGTGGCGGGCTTAAACACGAGCGGTACACGTCAACGGCACCTATCGACGCGCGTCGATGGCAGCAGTCGGCAACGTGCTGCACGTACTCTATTTGAGTAGGTACCTACGGTGCTCAAGACACGAGCGAACCGTTGTCGAGTCATTGTTGTCGACGGCTGCCGTCGGCACCTCTGCGCGGTGACGCGTGCCGTTCGTGTGTAAAGTCTATTCAAATTTGTTTCAGATTGATGTTATTTCAAGTTAAACAAATATTAACTTTATTTTAATAGTTACTTAGTTCATATCAGAGTGACTAGCACTGTTGAAAAAGTTATAAAAATGTTTGAAGTTGTAACGTAAACTGAACTTTATAGAGTAACATTTAAAGTAGTTTTTCCATAAACTCATATTTGTTTACATTTTTGGCAACTAAATGGCGAACGCAGATTACACTCATTTTTTTTGACAGATGGAATACTTACGCATAACAATAATATTTTTTGTCTAAACTGATACACGTACGGACAGACATTATAAGAATAATGTCTGTAAGAAGTCATAAATATGATAATTCAATAAGATAAGGCCGTTTATATATTTATTTTATTACGCATTTTAAAGTCAGTTAAGAGTCCGGAATTAGCTTACTGACAGGTTACTGTTATTAGTATTAACTTATTTATTTATTTTACTTCGATGGTACTAATTTATCATTTGTGACTTCAAGTGACAGCTATGTGACCAGAACCCAGCAATGCATAAATATGTAAGCTGTCACGCCCTTTATGCCCGGAGGCTTTTATTTAGGTAGTAAGTTTTTATTTACATTTAAATTTTAATTAATTATTTTTTAGCTTGAGTACATACAGTTTTTATTTTGTTGGTATATTGGCGTGGCTAGCTGACATATGGCATATAATTTAATTTTATTTTCTGTGCCTTGTAATGTTAATTACTTAACGCCTATTATTGTATACAATCAAGTATCAAGTATTTTCTAACTGAACAGACAGCTGTGCTGCTGGGGAGTTTGTTGCGCCACTTCTTCTTCCCAGCGATAGCATTAGGAAGTGGTGACGGGCGGGCGTTTTTGGGGGACTGTCTTTTGTAATTTTGACATTCGAAAAGTGCTGATTCTCAGCCTAATTTGAATAAATGACTTTTGATTTTGATTTTGAATTATCTTTTACGTAATCTGTTAATAGTAAGGTTCTGAGGCAGCTGTCAAAAAACGGTTAACCTAGTGGACAGGATATATATAGTACTATTACTTATTCTGTGGTATAGGTTACATTCATTAGTGTCCCCATACAAAATGGCCGCCATTTGAAATGATTTCAGCCTGGCTGAGGCGCGGCCGTCGCAGTATCGATTGTCTGGCTAATTGAATTGGTACAGCTGACTGGTATTTCAGTTTCGTACGTTGAACCTTGGTGGCGTGACAATGTTCTAGTTTTTATGCATAGGTAGTAGCAGATAGACGAAATGAAAGTTTGGACATATTTATTTAAAAACCGGCCAATTGCGTGTCAGACCACGCACAGAAAGGTTTCGTAGTTGAGCTGAATATTTACGCATGCATAGTATTGATTTTATCGACGGCGAAAATAAGTTTGTATTTCATGGTATTTCTTGAAAAAAACGATGAAATAATACAGGGTGGCAGGGACATCGACGCGCAAACTGTAACCATGGATTCAGCACATGAGTTTAGACCCCATAGCGTCGAAATTTATCGTCGGTTATCAAAAAAAAATCTTCTGTTTCATAGAAAAGTGTAATACCTATGCGGTCAAAACGTATGGAACAGCAATAATTTTTTTTAATAACCGACGAATATTTTCGACGCTATGGGGTCTAAACTCATGTGCTGAATCCATGGTTACAGTTTGCGCTTCGATGTCCCTGCCACCCTATATATAAATAACTCCACAGTCCGGGCTGCTACTGAGAAATTCCTGATGGAAAAACCCAATAACACTGCCCGACCTGGGAATCAAACCCCAGGACCTCATGCTAAGATTTATCGAGTACTAAAAGCCTCTTCTCTAAAATAGTCTTGTCATTGGATATGAAGGGAGGGAGATAAGCTGCCAGCTTAGTTTAATCGTGACATGTGTTCGCAAGTAAATTAGTAATATTCTAGATCGAAAAACCTAATAACACTGCCTGACCTGGCAATCGAACCCAGGACCTCATGCTCAGCAGTAGCGCTTGCGACCACTACACCAACGAGGTAGACCTAATTTGCGTTCACGGTTTAGTTGCCAAAAATGAAAACAAATATGAGTTTATGGAAAAATAACTCTAATTCCTACACAATAAAGTTCAGTTTACGCTACAACTTCAAACATTTTTATAACTATTTCAATAGTGCTAGTCACTCTGATATCAACTTAATTACCATAAAAATAAAGTTGATATTTGTCTAACTTGAAATGACATCAATTGGAAACATACATTTGAATAAACCTTACATACGTGAGATAACAAGCATCCACTGCTAATCGTCACCCGTCACGCGTAACTAACTAACCGTTTATGTAATTATGTAACCACTAGTCATCAGTCAGGTCGGTGGCGCCAAAATACGTGGTTAATTGTTTTTTACTTAGCCTTGAGTTAATAGGAATCGGTTTGCGCAATAGTTCTTAGTATTTTTTAAATGTAAATGACCTGTTATGTACTAAGATTATACAGGGTGGCAGGGACATCGAAGCACAACCTGTAACCATGGATTCAGCACATGATTCTAAATACCCTCACTTCGATAGATTTCATCTGTTATTAAAAAAATACGTAGTACGTAGGTATTGCATTTTCCTATGAAACAGCAGATTTTTTTTTGTCGTCGACAGAAAGTTTCTACTCTAGGGGGTCTAAAATTATGTGCTTAATTCATAATAATATCCCTGGACATTTCACACAGCGCCATCTAGTCCCAAGCTAAGCAACCTAATGCTTGTGTTATGGTAGCAAGATGGCTGATAAACTACTTATATACATTTTTTTTTTTTTTGTAAATTCATACATATTATAGATAGAAAAACACCCAGACTCGGAACAAATACATGTAGGCCATACAAATATTTGTTCCGTGCGGGAATCGAACCCGCGACACGCAGCGCAGCAGTCAATCGCTTAACCACTGCGCCAACCGTGCCGTCATTCATGGTTACAGGTTGCGCGTCGATGTCCCTGCCACCCTGTATAGTAAGTGAGTAATAATTATATTTTACTAAATCTAACGTTGTGAATAACCCATTATAATACCAATTTCACACATAAAGTGTATGAAAAATATTTCTTACACTTTATGTACCCAATTTAGGTACCTTAGTACCTGGTGAAAACCATTTGATAGTTTAGCATATTCAGCCTATAATGTTCCCACTGCTGGGACACAGGCCTCCTCTCGGTGAGAGGGTGTGGGCCGTAATCCACCACGCGGGCCCAATGCGGATTGGTAGATGTCACAAGTCTTCGAATTTTTCAGTTCTAAGACATGCCGGTTTCCTTACGATGTTTCCTTCACCGTTTTGAGAGCAGTGGTGATGAAATTTTACACAAAGTAAAGCGCCTGCCTGGGTTCGAACTCACGACCTACACACGTAAGTCGGGGTCGATACTACTCGGCCACCACTTGCCACTGCATTTGATTGTTTGTTAACATTTTATTCAGAAAGAAAGAAAAAATATTTATTGCGACTCGCACAGGAAGATCATAAAACTAAATTAAACACAATCACAAATAAAAAAACCAAATTATATTAAAATAAAAACCGGCCAAGTGCGAGTCGGACTCGCCCATGAAGGGTTCCGTTACGTTACGATTTATGACGTATTAAAAAAAAACTACTCACTAGATCTCGTTCAAACCAATTTTCGGTGGAAGTTTATATGGTAATGTACATCATATATTTTTTTTAGTTTTATCATTCTCTTATTTTAGAAGTTACAGGGGGGGGGACACACATTTTACCACTTTGGAAGCGTCTCTCGCGCAAACTATTCAGTTTAGAAAAAAATGATATTAGAAACCTCAATATCATTTTTGAAGACCTATCCATAGATACCCCACACGTATGGGTATGATGAAAAAAAAAATTTGAGTTTCAGTTCTAAGTATGGGGACCCCCAAAATTTATTGTTTTTTTTTCTATTTTTGTGTGAAAATCTTAATGCGGTTCACAGAATACATCTACGTACCAAGTTTCAACAGTATAGCTCTTATAGTTTCGGAAAAAAGCGGCTGTGACATACGGACGGACAGACAGACAGACAGACAGACATGACGAATCCATAAGGGTTCCGTTGCCATTTGGCTACGGAACCCTAAAAAGGACAAGCCCAAATTATCTTTAAAAAAAAATAACAAACAGTAAGTAAACAGCTCTGTCGATCTATTCTGTAAAAGTCTCATCGTGAAAACTTAGGTAAAGTGAACTTGAAGTGAGCTGTCATACCACCTGAAGCTAGGGATTGACACTATTGACAGCTCACTTTACCTAAGTTTTCACGGTGAGATTTTTACAGAATCGGCCGGCTGATGTTCACATTCAATTAACTAATTAAAAACGGCAAGCTGTTGACATTAGTTACCCTTTTAAGTAATTTGTGTGCAAATATAGACGAGTAATATCCTAAAACACTTTTTTTACCAATATAGCAAAGTAGCTCTGCTGTAGCCGCTGTAGGTTACCCCATTAGTCCGATTTGAAAGCTCTCACACCGTTCTCGACTATGATTGAAGGGATTATGCGGTTACTATACTATATCGTCCCCCTCTGGCTAACCCTTCGGGAATTATAGACGTGATATTATGTTTGTATGTCTGTTACTATACATTCAGCAAATTAACGTAGCTATTATGAACGCTACTGTTAATGAACCAGCGGCAGCGGGATAATTACGTTAGTAACAATGGCTTTTTGACAGTTATGAAGCAATGGATTAGCAATATTTAGCAATGTTGACGGCACGGTTGGCGATTGACTGCTGCGCTGCGTGTCCCGGGGTTCGATTCCCGCACGGAACAAATATTTGTATGGCCTACAAGTAGTTGTTCCGGGTCTGGCTGTTTGTGTATGTGAGTTTAAATGTTTGTAAACGCACCCACGATACAGGAGAAATTCCTAGTGTGGGGCAACGTTTTATAATAAAAAAAATATCCTTCAAAATGATTCAAATTGTAATTGTAAGGTAATGAAAATAATTAAATTCCCTGTTCAAATATCAAAACCCCGACGTATGTCGTAAAAAAATATAAAAATAATTACTATTATATTTTGATCTTGATGCATGAGACTTTTTGGTACGACTTTTGGTCATTGCCTTTTGACTTGTTTCAGACAAATTGTTTGGATAATGAAATTTTGTCAATTTTTTTTTTTTTTTTTTTTGGCAAATCGGCATTAAGTATCGCAGTTTTTTTGTGAAAGACTAAACAAAAATCCATCCATATTTTCGAGGGCATAAACAACGTATTAATTTATAGTCCTACAGAACACGTCCTATTGTTCTTGTAGCGGTATCTACAACGCCACATGCGAACAACGCGTCATACTGACGTCACGCAAATCCTGCATCTCGCAAGCAGAGTTTACCGCGCACTTAGCATAGATACAATTTCTCAACATCAATCGTTGGGCAATTGCCCGCCAGACACAACACCCGTCTGGTCGGAGGATCCTCCCTTTTCAATAGAGGATGAGTGAACTTTACACCCTGTTCATCATGCCTCTAAACTGGTGACCCCGAGTATGAACGTCAGCGCAGCCTTCGTGCAAACACTTCAGCGTGACGTCATCATCATCATCACTCCCGCAAGCTTCAGCAGCGAGTCACCCAGCCAGCCAGCATCCACGGCTTCAACGGGTATCCTGACCACCAGCATGCAGCGTCCGCGCATACCTGGTCATCACCCTCAGCCTCATCAGCAACCTTGGCACAGCACACTGCACCTTCGGCCGGTCAACAAGCAGAGCACCCTCTCCTGGTCGACGCAGCAGCCAGCCTCAACCCGGCGCTGTACGACATCCGACGCACTGGAGTATAACGCAGCGCCACCCCGACTCACTGGGGACATCTCCGCAGACAGTTCCGACTCACCGTGAACTATGCGGCAACCGGTTCCGACTCACTGGAATCTCAGCTGGCCTGGCAAGCATCGCAAGATACAAGACTCAGCCCACTATCGACCTCCGGTCTCCGGAGGGGAGTGATGTAGCGGTATCTACAACGCCACATGCGAACAACGCGTCATACTGACGTCACGCAAATCCTGCATCTCGCAAGCAGAGTTTACCGCGCACTTAGCATAGATACAATTTCTCAACATCAATCGTTGGGCAATTGCCCGCCAGACACAACACCCGTCTGGTCGGAGGATCCTCCCTTTTCAATAGAGGATGAGTGAACTTTACACCCTGTTCCTCATGCCTCTAAATTCTCATTAACTACATTAACAGTAATTGCTACGCATTGTCCGCTAAACATGCATAATTCGCATTCATCTTCAATGTTCTAACTAATGGACAAGATGACAGCAAGTTATTATGATTTATACTGATCACTTCATCGGAATTGCATCTCTTAACCATCCATGAGATGTAAATGTTCACGCGTGTAGCGTTGCCAGGCGTCCGGATAAAGCCGGACATAGGTAGGCTTTTTGATTGCGTGTCCGGCCAAAATAAACGGTGTCTGGCTTGTCCGGCTTTTGTTAGGCTTTTTACATTTCGCAAACGAGCGAGCGCGGATGACTGATTATGACATTTTTGTCGTACCTATTAATACTGAGACACAAAATCCTCAATAATCTAGGGTGTCCGGCCTTTCTACCCAAATGTCCGGCCAAACTGGCTGGTCTGTCCGGCTATTAGGTTTGGCGACCTGGCAACCCTACACGCGTGTATGACATAGTGCGTTGTGGAGAAACGTTGTAACAACTAGAAGCAAGTCATTGTGAAGTCTTTGCTTAGTCTGCGAATTATTGAATGGTGTTTGATTTGTACTCTTAGGCACAGGGCTCAGGATATTCCTCCTACCTAAAATACTAGGAAGTGATGAAGGACGGGCGTTTCCGGGGGATGGGCGATTTTGACTTTCATAAAGTGCTGATCCTCGCCCAATTTTAATAAAAGAAAGAGAAAAGCTATTTTATCTACATTGAATGTGCCTTTCGATTCATTTTCAGTTGCAACTATTTATCCAACATGTCGTTTAAAAGACAAAAGACGAAGAAAAGACGTTATCTTAGATAAATAATTACTCCTTGCCTTACTAGATTTACTATTTATTCATATGCGCCTGATATTTAACTCTGAGCATCGTACCACTGAATAGTTAATGTGGCTTGACTGGGTGACTGAGAAAAAAAGTTGCAAAATGCCTGCTATTTCTCCAACACTGCCAAACCTGTCAAATTGATACACGGCAATACTAAAAAACCGGCCAAGTGCAAGTCGGACTCGCCCATGAAGGGTTCCGTTACGTTACGATTTATGACGTATTAAAAAAAAACTACTCACTAGATCTCGTTCAAACCAATTTTCGGTGGAAGTTTATATGGTAATGTACATCATATATTTTTTTTAGTTTTATCATTCTCTTATTTTAGAAGTTACAGGGGGGGGGGACACATTTTACCACTTTGGAAGTGTCTCTCGCGCAAACTATTCAGTTTAGAAAAAAATGATATTAGAAACCTCAATATCATTTTTGAAGACCTATCCATAGATACCCCACACGTATGGGTTTGATGAAAAAAAAAATTTTGAGTTTCAGTTCTAAGTATGGGGACCCCCAAAATTTATTGTTTTTTTTCTATTTTTGTGTGAAAATCTTAATGCGGTTCACAGAATACATCTACTTACCAAGTTTCAATAGTATAGCTCTTATAGTTTCGGAAAAAAGCGGCTGTGACATACGGACGGACAGACAGACAGACAGACAGACAGACAGACATGGCGAATCCATAAGGGTTCCGTTGCCATTTGGCTACGGAACCCTAAAAATTACGCTACGGAAATATTTTCATATCGCGCATGAAAAATGGATATAATTCTCAGTTCACGCAAACAAGAAAGAAAGACTAGCTTCTTCCAGGTAGATTCAAATCTGACACGACAAAGCTGATACTTTCAGCATAGATGTTGTTCACTGCTCGCTTTGCGCACCTTTTTCATATAAGATTGTGGTTTCTACAAGCAATGATTAACAAAATGTCACAGTCACAATTTTATGGCAACTTACCTACTCGTCTAATTATCTGCCTTTGGCCCGCAACTTTCCAAAGGTCTGATCTCTGGTGTCTATGTTTCGCTCTTTGGCGGAAAACGGTATGATGTTAATATTTCCCAGGATTAAAAACTAAAGTATTTTACCAGGAACTCGGTAGACTTCCTAGTAGGCACTTATTACTAAAATCCAATAGCCAACAAAAATTCCAACAAAACCCCGGACCGCGACACAAGATTATCTCGGAATTGCTAATCTTTCTGCAGCTCTTTGATTTTAATAAGATTAAATATTGCTCCGTCTGTAAGTAACCCAGCTTTATCGTTGATATCTCTCTCAGCTACGGATTATGGCAAGCGCCTTATGATAATCTGATTGCAAGTTTTGTCACGAGACTGCGCGCAACAATGTCGTGTTTGGATTTTTATTGACTTCGAGAAGAAGATGCCCTTCTCGTTATGTCAAGTTTCAACATACACACATAAATGTACTGTAAATACCTTATTCCCAGTAACATAAATATATACAAAAACAATTGGGTTCGGGGCGAAGATAAAGTTCCGTAAAATTGTATAAGAGAAAATCATTTTTCGGTGCGCAGCTCAGTTGATGGACGTCACACGTCACACAGATAATGTCAAAAAAGGGTGCGTCGTGTGCGTCGTATGTTTTTAATTAAAGGAAGCTTCTAGAATGTTTTAGAAGCTTCGGCTCGCCCTCATTGGTCGAGATTGGATTGTAGCGGGAGCCGATGGAAATAGTTTCGCGTTATAACATTAATTTCGCACTATGTCACACACATGTCCACTGTCGCAATAACAGGACATTAAATTATTACCTGTTCTCCCACAGACGTGAGCTTTTTAATTTCACAAAGTTCATCTTGTCTTGGAGCAGCGGTGCTGGTGGCCCAGTGGTAACAGCCGCAACTTACGAGTTGTAGGTCGTAGGTTCGAACCCTGACAGGCGCTTTACTTTGTGTTAATTATTTCGTCACCACTGCTCTGAAAACAGTGAAAGAATCCATCATGAGGACACCGGCATGTCCAAGAACCAAAACTTCGAAGACATGTGACATCCATCAACCCGCCCAGGGTCCGTGTGGTGGATTACGCCCCACTCCCTGTCACCGAGAGGAGGCCTGTGTCCCAGCAGTGGGAACATTATAGGCTGGTTATGGTATGTTATGTCATCACGTCCACTACATTCCCCTTTAGGGAATACAGGTGTGATTATAGCATTTATCCCTAAGGGGTAAACAGAGGGTAGCGGGATTGTCCGAAAGGGTTACCGCTGCCCTGGAACATAAAGGGCTAAGGAAGGAACACGGGTGGGTTTTAGTCAGTAAGAGTCTGACACTCCCTTCCGCTCCACTCAGAGCGGGAGGAGTCATTTGATGATTTCCCATCCTCAAAAAAAAAAAAAAAAAAAAAGGGGGTAAACAGAGATGATTTCATTGATTTTGATTTTAATGTAGATGTTCTTTAGGTACTATTGCCAAAACCTATATCTGACCATTTGGAACCAATGTGCACATGATGACCACAGCTGCGTCCGTAAGTAAAACAAAAGAGGATCCTTTTTACGTCGACTAATAACGTGCCCTGCAAGCAGGAATAGTTCTTACGGTGGATTTTGGCGACAGTAGGTACATCTTTGTTACAAGTACCAAGTAATTACAACTACTCATACCTTTCTTAATAAAAAATAGTTGCTATTGTATTACTGAATCAATAAATAATGGGTAAAGGCCACACTCAACTAGGTCACCGTACCATAGCTAATTATTGTATCTAATCTCCGAGCAAAAACTTACTAATGACGTCACGATGACGTATAGGTACATAAGACAACGTACTGGTAATACCTACTATGTAGTACTTAGTATTTGCTCGTAATGTTTGAATATGACAAGTCTTTAGGCTTAGGAATGCGAGGCTTATTTGTGGACATCCGTTAAGTTTATTTAACGATAACTTAGGGTATTATGAGTAGCAGGATTAGACTTTGGAACACTCTTATTTAATTACCTTAACGCTTTATATAATAATTACTTATCTATGCATAAGATTAGTAGGTACGTCGGTGCCTGGCCACATTATGTAACTGCGTGTGACCTGTGAGCATATTGTGAGAAGTGATGGCCACGTGGTAATTGGCCCCGACTTACGAGTTCGATACAAAACGGTGAAGGAAAACATCGGGAGGAAAGCGGTATGTCCTAGAACCAAAAAATCGAAGACATGTGACATCCATCAACCCGCACTGGGCCCGCGTGGTGAATTATGGGAAACTCCCTCTCACAGTTAGCAGGCGTGTGTCCCAGCGTTATGGGCAGATTATGCTATGTGGCCTGCTGTTTAAACATCACATTAAATGTAACCGATAGAAGCCCACTGCTGGACATAGGCCTCTCCAGCTCTCCTGTTGAAGGCAACATATTCTAGTAATTCCATTTTGGTTTGTTTTGACTGCACAGCGGAAGTGTGACAGTAATTTACGTAGTTTTAATTATTTTTGGGATAAAATATTACCTATATTAAAAATTACAGAAATCGATTCAGTAAACGATTCTGAATAAACTACTTTCATAATGTGCATTAATTCAGTTACACATTTTATACATATATATCAATCACAATCTAAATCATTATGAAAGATATTGCTAATCCATTGCTCTATATCAGTGTTTTTCAACCTTTTTCATGGCGTGGCCCCCTTAGTACGGAAAATATTTCGCGACCCCTTCCGTCCGCTGCTTCTAACTTGGAATTCAAGTTTGTCACATTGGGTAACTTTTGGTTAAACAGAAAAATAGAATTCCCACTATCAACCACTGAAGCTTTGAAGTGTTTGATTCCATTTGGAACCTCCTATAATTTTACAGAAACGGCGGCCCCATTAAAGAGGCTTGGCGACCTCCTTAGGGAGTCGCGACCCACACGTTGAAAAACACTGCTCTATATGTTCGAAAAATTTGTTTGTTCAACAACGTAAAAAACGCAATGAATGTTGATGAATGAAAGCCATTCTTATTGTTTAGTATGTTACGCAATTACCCCTCTGGTCTGTGCGAGTCTGAACCAAGTCTTAAAAAGTGTTACTAAAAGTGTTACTTGTAAACACTAATAATTGCTGAAAGCACTATTACTACACATGTTATTGGTCAGACATTCACTACCATTTATACTTAGCCGTTCTAGAAATAAAAGGGTCAAGATCGTAACATTTCAGCAAGTTCAATGACCTCCGGTCCCCAAATTTTATAGATTTTTCCAGTCGAATATAATTAGCACTCAAATGCTTCTATTATTAACGAGCTATTTTTATTGTTTCAGGCGCTTCAGATTCATTTGCAGCCTGAAGAAGGAGATATTCTGATTTTCATGCCGGGTCAGGAAGATATTGAAGTTACTTGCGAGGTAAGGACATTAGTCTTTAGTCTTCGTAAAGGGATAGAATGATAATAATATTATGATGGATTCTAGAAAGGGAGAACTGGACACAACAAGCCATACGCGACGATATATTTATATACATATTTTAGTTTACAACATTTTGCAACACTGGAGAATATCAGATATTACAAGGATAAAATTAAAGGAATTGTTTGGAAAATATCACATATTGACAAACAAATACCAAAAGCTTGTCAAAATGTAGGGAAATTAAAGGTAATTTTGACAGATTGAGACTGAGATCAGAAAACCAATTCTCGTAATTTTAAACGTTCACAATCTAGTCGCAGCCTCATCTCGGCGACAAACAAATGTCAAAAACTTGTCAAAATAAAGGTATTTTTGACAGATTGAGACTGAGATCAGACTGTGAACATTCTTAAAATTACGAGACATGTCATATTTCAGAGGGGCAATTCTCGTAATTTTAAGAACGTTCACAGTCACAGGGGCAACTGTGACTGTGAACGTTCTTAAAATTACGAGAATTGCCCCTCTGAAATATGACATGTACGTTCTAAGACAGCTGTCAAAGAACGGTTAACTTAATGTGTGGTATAATGTCGCAATTAACGTGGCCACCTAATGGGCTCAAAGCTCAAACTATATAAAAAAACAACGAGAAAGAGTACCATCGACACGAAAACAAGCAGAAGAAAATAAATCAGTTTTAGAAAGTTAATTGCCCTTGTTATCATTTCATCGGCTGAGCGATCGGACTGCTGCGCTGCGTGTCGCGGGTTCGATTCCCGCACAGAACAAATATTTGTAAGTCCTACATGTATTTGTTCCGAGTCTGGGTGTTTTTCTATCTATAATATGTATGTATTTACAAAAAAAAATGTATATAAGTAGTTTATCAACCATCTTGTTACCATAACACAAGCATTAGGTTGCTTAGCTTGGGACTAGATGGCGCTGTGTGAAATGTTCAGGGATATTATTATATTATTATTATTATTCATCAAAGATCTAGGACACCACTTACAGAGGTGATACTCCTGGCATGCTACCAATGTAAACAAACATGAACTCGCTGTCGTATGTTCTCAACACCAACACGCAGTGCCTCTCTCCTTTTTATGAGAAGAAATATGTTCCTTGCAATGGGATTTGAAAGGCTGATACCCAAATTATTAAAGACAGTAATTTCTAGAGGGTGGCAGGGACCACGCGCAACCTGTTAGTTGTTACCATAGATTCAGTACATGATTGAAAAAAAATAGCTGTTCCATACATTTTGACCGCGTAAGTGTTGTACTTTTCTATGAAACAGCTGCTTTTTTTTTGATAACTGACGAAACATTTCTACTCTAAGGCGTCTTGAATTATGTGCTGAATTCATGGTTACAGTTTGCGCGTCCATGTCCCTGCCACCCTGTTAGTTAGGTCATTTTGAGAGGATAAATGAAAGACGGTAACAAATTGTATTTTATTGACGTCACGGTTGGCGCAGTGATTAAGCGATTGACTGCTGCACTGCGTGTCACGGGTTCGATTCCCGCACGGAACAAATATTTGTATAGCCTATAAGTAGTTGTTCCGGGTCTGGCTGTTTGTGTATGTGAGTTTAAATGTTTGTAAACGCACCCACGATACAGGAGAAAATCCTAGTGTGGGGCAACGTTTTAACAAGAAAAAAAAATATATGTTCAAAAAATTTGTCCGCTCAACAACGTAAATAACGCAATGAATGTTGTTGAAATGAATGTTGTTGAATGATGTTGTTTGTCAAAATGAAGGCCATTGCTATTGATAGTGTGGTACGCAATTGCCCGCTGATGTATTAACGTGAACGTAGCAAAAGAAGTATGTAGGTATGTAAGGATCGTAGCTCATTCTGTAGTCATGCTTACTCCCATGGGAAAAAGGTGTGAATTTTTGTACTTAAGTAATTTAATAAGCCTTTCGTTTCCAGGTGCTGACTGAGCGTCTAGCAGACTTGGACAGCGCGCCTCCCCTCACCGTTCTACCGATATACTCTCAACTACCAGCTGACCTGCAAGCCAAGATCTTCCAGAGAGCGCCGCCTGGACAGAGGAAGTGCATCGTCGCTACTAACATTGCTGGTAAGTTATAAAACTGACAGATTTTCATCACCCAAAAATTCTGAGGCGCTTTGTCCATTTACTGGTGCTGATTTCATAGGGCCATGAGTTGCCCGAACCCCCCGATATTTTATTGGAATACTGACCTACCTACATATTATAAAATACCGGTGTATGTAGTGATGTACAGTGGTAAGTATCCGCCATGAATAGCAGTTGCTGTAAGAAGAGTAAAAAATATTTTAACCTTTGCAAGACGGGGCGCAAAAAATTTTGAGCTCGCTCAATCTAGATTCTCTTAAGTTCTTCAGCTTATCATGGTCACCATCTGCCTGGCCTTTTCCCAACTATGTTGGGGTCGGCTTCCAATCTATCCGGATGCAGCTGAGTACCAGTATTTTACATGGATCAATTGTATATCTGACCTCCTGGGTAATTCGAAACCCCTTGGTAAGATTGGTTGTCAGACTTACGAGCTTCTGATGACCCCTAACGACTGTCAAAGATTCACGAATGACAGCCGGGTTCAACGGACCGCATCCGTGCATCCGTGCCTCAGAAAACACGTTAAGCCGTTGCTTAACGTGCGAGGCACGGAGGGATCTTGGTATCTAAAGATTCTCACCCATCCACGGACCAACTGTGTCAGGCGTAGCTTAACCTGATCGCTCGACCCGTGCGGCCATTAATTACTTAGCCACGAGCCCCTCTCTTCAGCTTATCGCCTGTAAAAAATACCATGCTATGGCTAAGCCATTGTAGATGGCTATAAGGTAATCCCTTGATAAAGCAATCGACCAACAATCAGCAAGCCAATTCCTCCAACCCAAACCCCATTGACACATAATCGAGTGCCCAGCCCACAATACAATGACACCATTCAGACATGACGACCACAAACTACCCACTTATAACTAATCACGATACATTGAACCTGTTGCCACAAATGTATGTGGTCGGTCACTAATTGATATGTCAACGTCATTTCAAACATGTTGTAATTTACGTACGTAACTTTACGGATTACCTTGATTGAGCGATGTTACGGTTTTGATTTTGATGTATATTCTAATCAGTATGCGTACGAAACACATTTTATTTTAGGTATGAAATGCTTTTTAGTGTTTCGATGGCAATCTGTATACATTCCGCTTAGAATTCGGCTACGAGCTTGGCATCTTCAGTAGCGTTCAACAACTCCCGTGCCATGCAAATAAAAGGAAGTCTACTCCGAAGCACGAATGATCGGATCGGACCGACACATGGCCGAACCGAATATTATTGCAAAATGCGAAAAAAAAAACGAATCAGCTCAGTTGGGTCGGGACCACAGAAATCTTAATAATAAGGCAATAGAAATGCTATAGTACTAAATTTTATATCGGGACGAGTGTCGCCGGGTCACAGCTACTACTACATAAACAAAAAATAGATACACAATTACACCTACAAATGCACTTTGCATTGCTGCTACAAAATAAAACTTTATTCGATGACATTACGCAATATTTTTGATAAACTCATAATGTCAGGGGGCGCGACTCCTGCAGCCAATAAGAAACGTGTGCGAAAAGCATAAAATGATATTGCGTGCTCACTCTCACTTAAGAATAGTGCAGTGCAAACTATTACGAGCTGATATCGATAAATTATATTTTTCCGTTGAGTGTTAATAATCTCCAAGGAGTCCAGCAACAATACATAATTAATTTTATTGAAAGTATTTCTTTCGTCAACGCCCTTTTAGACGATTTATTTATGAGGAAATGGAATACAATAAAACAATAAGTGTTTGTATATAATAAACAATGAATTGCCATACGTCAACTGTTGGTACAGCTGATTTAACCAAAGTCCGTCTTTTTGTCGACGAGTTAAATTGTTCATTTATGAAATGAACAGAACAAATTCTGCTATTGTTTGTCGGGAACCAATTTCTTTTTCCAGTAGCAGATATCCATTTGTCTTTAATATCTGGATCTTTTGACCACCTGTAATAAAAGCATTGGATAAAGTAAACAGATGCATACAAATTATGTAAATTCTGTAATGATTATCTTTACAATATAAAACTTTGTATACTTAATTATTTTGACATGAAAAAAGCATTTGATATATCTTGAAAACGTCCTTGTATTATATAAAAGGATACTCAACGCAGACTGCTTTTTAACTTACCCACGTACATAACAATAATAAGCCTTCCTCCTATTAATTTTCTGAATGAGAAAGTAGTTTAAAAATACGAATTAATAGTTAATCGTTACAAAAATTGGTTTGTAAACTATTTATGGTGCGTTTGTTTAGGTGACTAAAAAAAGGTAAACAATCTTGGTATGTCTTTTTATATTAAAGTAGTCGTATAAAATACATACGAAGGATAATTAAATTTAGTTTATTACCTAACATTAATTTAGGTAAATACCTAATTGTAAACATTTTTAGATACAATTTTTAAACAACTTTTAGATAAAAAGACATACCAAGATTGTTTACCTTTTTTTAATCACCTAAACAAACGCACCATAGATAGAAAGAAAACAAACACAGTGAAAACTGAAAATGAAAAAGGTACATCTCATATTTAAATATTAAAAAAAAACATGATACATTCCAATTTGGTAAAACGAAGTATTAAGCTGAACGTAAATAATTATCGATACAGAATAGTAGTAGCACGTCACTAAATTGCGCCAACTCATGCGGCTTGTACCTAGAATTTACGCAAACGGCGATTTTTGTTTATTGCGTATGACTATAATTTCATTGCTGCTTTTAGCAGTAGTAATAGTAGACATGAATAAGCTTAAGCGTTAATGGTTATTGATTTGACAAAAAAATCGTTTTTTGTGATAAATCGTAGTAGTGACAGTGAAAATATTTGATTTGTCTATATTTGCTAAAAAACTACAATATTTCAAAAATTAAGTACTTACATATGAAATGTTATTCCTTTATTTGTTAAGTTACAAGTTTTGGACGAGTTTCCGCAGTTGGATATGCTGCAAAACACCATGTTTACCTCTCCGCGTCTCAAATAACACAAGAAACCGCAACAAACGCTCCGCGTGCACTTGTGTCCTCCAACACATAAGCGCGGCGACAAGGTCACGCGTCTATGCGACTTCTATTGCCTTATTATTAAGATTTCTGTGGTCGGGACCATAGTCAATATTCGAAAGAGTGTAGAAGTGTAGGATCGGGACCGACAGAACCAAATAGTAACTTCGTAGCAGGAAATCGGCCGAATGCGGCCGATACGATACATTTACCACTTCGAGGTAGACCCCCAGGAAGCGCTGGACACGATATTAAGTGCACCATGGTTTGTGCGACAGCCGCATCCGGTTAGACTGTAAGCCCACTCCAACATAGTTGGGAAAGGGCTAAGTAAAGAAAGAAAGAAAGAAAGAAGAAAGAAAATACGTTTATTTGCGGTAAACATGACGCAAAAAAGAACATGAAAACAAAATAAAGAAAAAAACAATAAATAATGGTTGATATGCGTCACATCCACGCAAAACGGCAAGTAGATTGTTTGACAAACTGCTCTCACCAATCTTATATACTAAATTGCACAGACTATTCACCTGAGGCAACAACCTATCCATTTATCGTCATTCTTTTTGGCCTTTTTACTAATATATTGGGCATATCTTTCCAGAGACCTCACTGACGGTGGACGGTATAATGTACGTCATAGACAGCGGCTACTGCAAGCTCAAGGTATACAACCCCAGGATCGGTATGGACGCGCTACAGGTAAGTTAATCAATTTGCACAAAATAACAAACCTACCTAAACTGCATTCACGACATATGCGCCAAAAATGTAAACAAATATGAGTTTATGGAAAAATAACTTTAATTTCTATACAATAAAGTTCAGTTTACGCTACAACTTAAAACATTTTTATAAATTTTTCAATAGTGCTAGTCACTCTGAAATCAACTTAATTACCACTTAAATAAAGTTGATATTTGTTTAACTTGAAATAACGTCAATTTGAAACAAATAAAATTTGAATATACATACTTTGTGCAATTGTGCATTCTGCGGACTATTTATTTAGGCGAATATTTTTTTATCTAGACATTCAGTAATCTTAAAGCAAAATTAAAATAAAAGATTTGAGTGCGCATGGCCTTTTTAAGGAAATTTCGAAAAGACTGGTTGACACTTCCCATGACCCAAGGGCTGGCTTTTACCTTGGCCAGAGGCTAAGCATTGCCATACAACGTGGCAATGCCGCCAGTGTCTTGGGTACATTACCAGTCGACTGCGATGTAGATGAATTTTTCGACGCTATATTTTAGTTTGTAAATAGTTTTAGTTAATTTAGGATATAATTTTGTTATTTTAGTGTTATCTTGTAAATGAAAATAAATTCCTCTCATAAGAGATAATCTATAGTCCATTTATAATAGCATTAGAAAAAAGAGGCTCGTAGAAGCAGGAATGCAAAACATTTTATTTCAAAGTTATGATAAAACAATTTTAAGGGAGATGCTTAAATTCTAATTTTCTTGCGTTTTTTGCAATTTGCAGGTCAGTGTAAGGTTGTATCTTAATAAAAATAATATGATGCGCAACAATAAGAAATATGTAGGCAATAATACAATTTTAACCTTAAAAATCATCAATACATCCCTTTAAATTAGAATTGCTCCGAATTCGTCTGATTTTGCGGGCTACTGCAGCGCATCCACCTTAATTAAAATAAAATTCGGTAGAATTATAGTGAAACGAATAACGTTCCAAGTATTGTTCATCCCTGCTTCTTTTAGGTTTTTAGCATTGACACTGTAATTTTAAATTGGAGTTATATAATATAAATAAATTAAAGCCACATAATTTCATAAGATAAATAGTTAAAAGGGTTACAATTAAGTGTGACAGCTGCTGTAAAAATAGATCATAATAAATTCGGCGTCTATCATAATGTAACAATGTTTATTGTATTTTTGTTACAAAGTGTGCATTAAAAATAACCTTTTTTAACTTCTTTCTAATGCTATTGTAAATGGACTATAAGTACATAATATTTCGTGTCTAGGATAGGTAAAACTCGATTTTTTCCTGAGACGCAGTACCCTACTGGACCTGCACCCACTAGATTGGCCCGGCACAAATTGATCGAGGTGGTCTTTTTCGCCTTAAGAGCAGAGCCTAGCATGTTACATGTAATCAATCTCACAGGAACCTGAGTTACTACTCGTAAGTTACCACTGCTGCAGATTCTTACATTCTAAACCCCAAATACCTTCTTCCCCTTCCAGATCTACCCAGTAAGTCAAGCAAACGCCCGGCAGCGCGCGGGCCGTGCCGGTCGTACTGGACCCGGCAAGGCCTTCTGTCTATACACACAGAGACAATACCAGCATGAGTTACTGTCCTCCACCGTGCCTGAGATACAGCGGACCAACCTGGCTAACACTGTGCTGTTGCTGAAGAGCTTAGGAGTTGAGGATCTCCTGGCTTTCCACTTTATGGATCCACCGCCGCAGGTAAGACCAAATTAATTAAGGTGGATGCTTGAAGGTAGCCCGCGAAATTCAAATTTTCTTACGTTTTTTGCAATTTGCTGGTCAGTACTAAGTTGTACATTGATTAAAATATGATTCGCGGCCGTAACAAATATGTATTTACAGAATTATAATCATTAAAGTCATCAACACAACTCTAAGATCAAGTAATCCTACTGAATGACTATTTCATGAAATCTTGACATTTTAGGATTATGCTAACTTAACAAGTTTTATTACTGATTCTAATGATTATAATTCTGTAAATACATATTCGTTACGGCCGCGAAGCATATTTCAATCAACGTACAGCTTAGTACTGACCAGCAAATTGCAAAAAACGTAAGAAAATTTGAATTTCGCGGGCTACCTTGGAGCATCCACCTTAAGTATTTATAAGTCCAGCGTCCAATGTTGTTATGAGGCGGGACTGAATTCTGGACCCACAATTTATTGAGGTGATGTCTACAGGTTAGATAATGTACGTACGTGTCTCTTGCTTTTGGCTGGACACTCTCGCCAATTTTTTTATAGCAGCCGAGACTCGTGACCGACAGTTGTCGATCGTCCGGAGAAAATGTTACATATTTATTCTTAAAAAGTCACCTAAATGCTAGTCCACGGCAGCGGCGTTAGGTAGTTAACCGGTTGCCATTTGGCCCCAGGTCTAAATATAAGTGTAGAATTTTGAGGTAATATCTATATCAAGATTTCCTCACAAGTTTTGGACTTCACTGTGCATTATAACTATCGAAAATTAACTTGTTAGTAACTATCGTGTTTGTATCGTATTTGAGGGGCCCGTGGCTAAATAATAACAGCCACACAGGTCGATCGGTCAGGTTAAGCTACACTTGCCGCGGTTGGTCTGTGGATGGGTGACCATCTTTACATACCGAGACCCCTCCATGCCTCGGAAAGCACGTTAAGCCGTTGGTCCCGGCTGTCATTCGTGGATCTTTAACAGTCGTTACGGGTAGTCAGAAGCCCGAAAGTCTGACAACCAGTCTTACCAAGGGGTATCGTATTACCCAGTAACTGGGTTGTGGAGGTCAGATAGGCAGTCGCTCCATGTAAAATACTGGTATTCAGCTGCATCTGGTTAGACTGGAAGCCGACCCCAACATAGTTGGGAAAAGGCTAGGCAGGTGATGGATGAGTAACTATCGTGTTCTTTTCCAGGACACAATCCTCAACTCCATGTACCAGCTATGGATCTTGGGCGCATTAGACGGGACGGGAGCGCTAACATCACTCGGTCGACAAATGGCAGAGTTCCCTCTGGACCCGCCGCAGTGTCACATGCTTATCGTCAGCGCTGAGATGGGCTGCAGTGTAGAAGTGCTCATCATTGGTAAGTCACAATCTTAATGCCCTGCCCTCAATACAGGGCCAAATTAAATTAGCTAGCGAAACTAAGCAGACGTAATGGGAATCGATATTTAAAGGTGATAAAACAAAAAAAAAATATGATTGAATGGAGATTATTTGACCCAAATAAAGCATTTCTTATGATCTGGAAGATTATATTCATATTTACGTAGCTCCATGTAATTGGCAGATAGCTATTGTCTATACGTACATTTTGTAAAAGGCCCATAAATAACTTTTGTAATTCACAATGGTCTTCTGTTTCCAGTATCAATGCTGTCGGTACCATCAGTATTCTACCGGCCGCAGGGTCGCGAGGAGGAAGCCGACTCCGTGAAGGAAAAGTTCCAAGTGCCGGAGTCTGATCATCTGACATTACTACATCTTTACAACCAGTGGAAGTCTAACAAGTATGTGACTTTAAGGACTATTTGTTTAATTGTATACAAGAGCAACTACCCAGAGGCTCAGTTACTCAGAAACTAATAATAATAATAATATTTATTCTAAAAATTGTAAGGCATTAAAATTAGTACAGTTTTGCTTAAATTTAAATTATATTTCTAAGACTTACGTGCCTAAACTAGATTGTGTATGTCAGATAGGCAGCCGCTCTATGCAAAATACTGGTATTCAGCAATACTGGTTTCAGTAATACTGGTATTCCTTTGAGATTGGTATCCAACCCCAACACAGGTAACAAAAAGGTTAAGGAAAAGGTTTTTAGCTTGTCGCTGAGGCCTGCCTGAGTTGTCCGCATTTGGAGGCAACTGATAGATGTGTACAACTTTAAATTAAAGAAAATATAAGAATTAATTACTCATAAATCAAATCCAAAAGTAACCAAGAGAACTAATTTTTGAGACTCATTTCTAAATATCGTCATTGAAAACTAGGCCTCCAAAGGCTCCAAAACCATTCTTCTTCGATCGGTCATCTCAATAAATGAATTTTAAATATTTTCTTCCTTCTCATAACATTTATATTACTTCTGTCACCAGTTACTCAGGCCAGTGGTGTACAGAGCATTTCGTTCACGGCAAGGCGATGCGGAAAGTGCGCGAAGTACGACAACAGTTGAAGGACATTATGCAACAACAACGGTTACCGCTTGTGTCGTGTGGCACGGACTGGGATACTGTGCGCAAGTGTATCTGTTCTGGTAAGTTAATATAGTCAGTTTTTATTTTAGTAAAGTTAGGCGGACCACATACTACAACGCGCCACGCGACGGGTTGCAGATGAGACACGTGATTTTTAGGGTTCCGTAGCCAAATGGCACGGAACCCTTATGGATTCGTCATTTCTGTCTGTCCGTCCGTATGTCACAGCCACTTTTTTCCGAAACTATAAGAACTATAATGTTGAAACTTGGTAAGTAGATGTATTCTTTGAACCGCATTAAGAGTTTCACACAAAAATAGAAAAAAACAATAAATTTTGGGGGTTCCCCATATCTACTTAGAACTAAAACTCTATTTTTTTTTTTTTCATCAAACTCATACGTGTGGTGTATCTATGGATAGGTCTTCAAAAATGATATGGAGGTTTCTAATATCATTTTTTTCTAAACTGAATAGTTTGCACGAGAGACACTTCCAAAGTGGTAAAATGTGTGTCCCCTCCTGTAACTTCTAAAATAAGAGAATGATAAAACTAAAAAAAATATATGATGTACATTACCATGTAAACTTCCACCGAAAATTGGTTTGAACGAGATCTAGTAAGTAGTTTTTTTTAATACGTCATAAATCGTAAAACGGAACCCTTCATGGGCGAGTCCGACTCGCACTTGGCCGCTTTTTTATGTACGTCAGGCTGGCCCGGCCCCATGGAATTTAATAATGAGATTGTTATCAATCCAATGTACCCGGGTATACTAATATATGTAACACCTTCATTTTCAATGTAACTCTTTTTAAAAGAAATTACGTGCACTTCTTAGTGGCCGGGCCAGCCTGACGTTTTCAGCCCGGCCACCTTGTTTCCCACTAATCTACAAAAAATACTGGCAATATTGTGCTACAGATGAAATGTACCCTATAATTTATGCATATGTAACACAAAATCGAATCCTAAAATGCAATAGCATACGAAATATTAGCGGTTGCAGGTGGCCGGGCTGAAATTACTTCGTTAATATAAAACAGTAAAACTGCAACACCTACCAAAAACTAATACCAGTACATAATGAGATATAGAGATATAGAATACATGTAACGCTTTCATTTTAAATTATAATACATATTTAGAAAGAATAATCACTTGAAATTATATTTCAGCCCGGCCACCTAAAAGCGGTAATATTCCCTAAAATCTTATGCCAATTTGTACAGTAAAACCTGATACAGCTATGAAATGAAAGTTACATTCGTTTCGTTTTAGTCGTATACCTTTAAGCCTTCTGTTTGACTAGATTATCAAAATCTGAGAAACTTGCCGAAGAGTGACTAACATTTATTAACTAATTTCAGGACATTTGGTTTGTTGAGTGAAACAAAATGCGTTACTATGATATTTTTATTAATAAACTAAGTAGTATAAATCACACATAATAATTGTTGGATACATAATACCTAAACCTATATATATTTTCTCCGTTTTTGGCTTCACAACATAACCATACAAAGATAATAGTTCACAGACGCTACCACCGATTTTTAGACGGCGCCTGTGTCGCGTCCCAACCTAAGTCGTAAGATATTTTCCCCGAGTAGACAGAATAGATGCGCAAGAGCCGTGTAGTTATCAACACTTCTGACATAATATTTTACGTTTTAATATTACTGTGAGTGTAAAATTTGATCAGTTGTTGCAGTGTAGTTGTTTGTGATGTGATGTTTTTAAGGTAAGTCATAGTTTTGATAAATTAACCGTATAGTTCGGTACTAGTACCTAAAGGTACTAGACAAGCAAACCTCCGCCGGCTCGGTAGTAGTACCTTTAGGTACTAAGAGTTACGTCATACGACATCCTTTTTATTAATGTTGATATTGATAAAGTTACGTAAAAAATCTTATGTGTTAACGTTATGGCTCCATTATACAATTCAAAAAACAAAAATCCATCGTCTAGTGCATCAGAGGATTATTTTAAAACAATAAAACATTTATTACTCAAAACTAAAGTAAGAAAATACAGGATTGACGAATTTCTAAACATACATATTAATCATTTAAATGGAGAGATTAATATCGCTGCTAGTGAACTACAAAATAATGAGGCACCGCCCCTTCAAGAGCGAAAGATTAAAATCAAAAAGAATCGTCAAAAAAGAACACACCAAAAACGGTTATTTCCTCAAGATTCTATTTTCAGTGATATGCCAAGTTTTGTAGAAAATTGGAAAGGACAAGCTGAAGAGCCAGTTACCGTACCGATTTATAAAATGTTAAAATTTATAAAAAATGGAAATATTGTAACTGGTTCCACTTTAACAAATACATGTGGCTTTGATGCTGTTACATATTTAATAGCTTATGGTTATATTGCATTTAATAACTTTAAATTAGAAATAGATCAGACTGAAAATAATAATAATATGTTATGTAATTATATACAATTTATAGGTAACAAAAACATATCTGAAGCCGCAGTATACGAACTAAGAAATACCATATGTAAAAAGTACTACAAACTATCCTCGAAAAATACAATAGATATAAATTGTGAATGCAATGTCGCAAATTTGTTTGAACAAATGATTTTAGAATTATTTTATAGCGCTCTATTTACAAAAATATGTACCGAAGAAAAATGTGCATTTCAACTTCAAAGAACAGTACCATTTTTACCCATTAATATGAACGTAATTAAAACATTTGGAATATCAGCCCTAGAAGACTCAATTTGTATAGACGTTATTTCGAAGGATTGTGAACACGATTGCCCGGGCACTGTTTTGTCCAGCTATAATGTAAAGAATATTATATCTTTTGATTTAAATGGAACAGATCAAATAATATTGAACGATATACCTTTATCTATCAAAGTTAGAACTAATATTTATGTGATTGTAGGTGCTATTGAATATGTAGTATTGGGGGAAAATCTAGGACATTATAAATGCCATTTATTTAATCAAGATCTGTGGATGTGTTATGACGATTTACAGTCTAGTGTTAAAAAAAGTAATTTGGATTTAATATTTTTACATTCCTTGACGTACATTTTAGCTTGATTAAATAACATAATCAAGTGATTAGTACGTTTTTATCGATTCTAATAAGCAATATATTTAAATTTGAATTAGTCAAAATACTTATAGTATAAATGCCAGATATAGGCTAGCAATGATTATTATATTAGCATACGTTTAATTATACAAGTTAACATTGTGATTTTTAGCTGTGATTTTAATATTATGTTAAATTATATATACTACATAGCTATATTTCCTTTAGCTGCCACTGAAAGAACTATGGTTCTCTCTTTATTTAAGAATTGTTGTAATAATTATATTAGCATAATTTTAATTGAAAGTTTTCAAAACTTTAAATTCAAAGTTGATGTAAAAATCATTATGAAAATCTGTGATTTTTTACCAAGGTATAATAAGTATTTAACCAAAAATTATCTTCTAATATTCTGAATGAATGAATGTTCGATGTTAAGGTAATATTGATATTACTATAATTTTTTGATAACTGTGTTATTATCAATGTGTAACCTTTTTTTACATTATTTATAATTAACAATTGTTATAGTACCTAATTAATATAAGTACAAATGTTGTCTAACTAATTTCAAAAATGATTATTAAAAAAATATGACAATTACCAATTTTGTTTCACTCAACAAACCAAATGTCCTGAAATTAGTTAATAAATGATAGTCACTCTTCGGAAAGTTTCTCAGATTTTGATAATCTAGTCAAACAGAAGGCTTAAAGGTATACGACTAAAACAAAACGAATGTAACTTTCATTTCATAGCTGTATCAGGTTTTACTGTACAAATTAGCATAAGATTTTAGGGAATATTACCGCTTTTAGGTGGCCGGGCTGAAATATAATTTCAAGTGATTATTCTTTCTAAATATGTATTATAATTTAAAATGAAAGCGTTACATGTATTCTATATCTCTATATCTCATTATGTACTGGTATTATTTTTTGGTAGGTGTTGCAGTTTTACTGTTTTATAGTAACGAAATAATTTCAGCCCGGCCACCTGCAACCGCTAATATTTCGTATGCTATTGCATTTTAGGATTCGATTTTGTGTTACATATGCATAAATTATAGGGTATATTTCATCTGTAGCACAATATTGCCAGTATTTTTTGTAGATTAGTGGGAAACAAGGTGGCCGGGCTGAAAACGTCAGGCTGGCCCGGCCACTAAGAAGTGCACGTAATTTCTTTTAAAAAGAGTTACATTGAAAATGAAGGTGTTACATATATTAGTATACCCGGGTACATTGGATTGATAACAATCTCATTATTAAATTCCATGGGGCCGGGTCAGCCTGACGTACATGCTTTTTTTACATACAGATTCAATAAAAACCCGTTTTCGCGCGGGGAATTTGGCTCCGTTTCCCGAGCCTCGTCGCGTAGCGCGTTGTAGTGTGATCCGCCTTAAGGTAATTCAAGAACTGATTCTAAACCAGCAAACTACGACCACATGTGACTGTTCCTACATTACCCTAGGCTGATAAAATTTTCGTTTTTCCTAATTATATGGAATATTACAGTAGAGATCGGCTCTCCCAAAACTTTTCGTTGATAAGTATACAAGCGGCCGAGATGACTGCTCAGACGCTCTTAATAGCTACAATTGTCGTATTAATCCGACTGGGGCGGTCAATTTGTTAAACTATAACAACTGAATCTGCCCTTGAATGCTTCACTTTTCAGTTTGAGTCCCTACTAGTTCTTCAAACTCCCAAAATAAATATGAAAAGATTAAAACTACGTCGCAAACTACTTTACCTTTTTGTTTAGTTTTTCTATAGCCAATGCCAATCATAATAAATACTTAACTCGTAATCTAATATAGCAGTTTGTTCCCCACAGCATACTTCCAGCAGGCCGCGCGCCTCAAGGGCATCGGCGAGTACGTGAACTGCCGCACGGGCATGCCGTGTCACCTGCACCCGACCTCGGCGCTGTTCGGTCTGGGCAACTCGCCCGACTACGTCGTGTACTACGAGCTCATGATGACCACGAAGGAGTACATGCACTGCGTCACTGCGGTCGATGGCAGGTGGTTGGCTGAGCTCGGGCCTATGTTCTTCTCGGTTAAGGAGACGGGGAAGTGAGTGGACTTTCTTATTTTTTTTTTCTTTATTATAAAAAGCCCTTGTTCTGCATTTTGGAGAGGTCTAGTCTGGGAGCAGTTGTTGGTGGAATTTAGGAATTCCGATTGTGATGGCTCTGAAAAGTGTTTTATAGACCAGCCCCAGCAGTCTCGACATTTATAGCGATCGCTTTACGACCAAATTCAGTCGCAGTCCCGAATTGACAGGTGAAATGTATGGAGTGACAGGACTTTGCGACCGAATTCGGTCGTAAAGCGATCGCTATGAATGTCGAGACTGCTGAAGCTGGCTTCACCACTGACATTCGGTCGGCGGAATGTGTTTAGACCTTAGGTGAACTCTGTTACATCCCAATTCGCAGTCGCCTTCGCTGTGTTGTTATTTTTGCACAAATTAGCAATTTATCAGATTTGCTTGTTTTGTTTAATTGAAACCTTGAAACAACTCTAGACTATTGATTCTCTACAAATTTTAATTTAAAACTATAAGATTATCCACTACATCCTTTCGCCACAGATCAAACCGCGACAAACGCAAAGAAGCAGCCGTCCACCTCCAACGAATGGAAGAAGAGATGAAGCAAGCCGAGCAGAAGATGGCAGAAGAACGTAAGAGGAGAGAAGAAGACGTTCCAGTAAAGCAGGAGGTCGCTACTCCTGGACTCAGCACGCCTCGTAGGACTCCACACAGACTGGGGCTGTGAGATATGTTAATGTATTGTGTATTTTTTTAATCAATAAATAAAGGATTTTTGTAATAATTTTATGACTTTTATTACAATTTATTACTCATGTAGGTTGAATGGAGAAGACTGGCTGTATAATGGAAAAGTTGGGGTGTGTAATGAAGAAGTTGGGGTGTTTAATGGAATATTTGGGGTGTGTAATGGAGAAGTTGGGATGTGTAATGGAAAAGTTGGTTGGGTAATCAACAAAGGGCTGATTTTTTAATCATCGGATAACTTTGAGGAAATTTTTTGAAATTTTGACAGTTATTAGTTATTTCATACAAAAACTGTCAAACGTCAATTTAATTCCTTGAATAAAAGTTATCGGTCGATTGAAAAATCAGCCCTAAATAAATCAAAGCACTCAATTTGTATGTGACACTACAAATTGGCATCCACTTGTACGTTTTTTGATTCATTTTGTTTACATTTCCATTAGAAACTTGGAACAGACAAGTAAACTACAAAAAAAAAAGAAGCTAGCTGGCTAGTAAAGTAGGTACTTTATCATTGCTGTCCAGGAACCCTTATCTCAGGGAGAATCTTTTGAAATAGCAGAGCATGAAGTAAGCAACAGACAGTAATAACAAACTAAATGAATAAAATCAAAACAACGATTTTTGAAACATAACTTTATTCAATAATCATCGTCTTCATTTAATTACAAACTTAGTCAGGAAAACTATATGTAAGGGCGAATATATAACAATGCGAGGCTAAATCGCATCGCATGGCGTCTTTGGCCTATTACATGAATATTGCAGCATAAATTACGCTTTCCGGTCCCGCACCGCACTGTTGAATGCTCGCCCTAAAACGCCGTTTGGCAGCTTATTAAAACTAACCCTTATAACCAATGGAACAAACAAGGTTTTTCTCATATTTATCTGTCTTTATTATTGCAAGCCGTTAAACATTCTTTTAATTAATAATAATGTCGCATTTTACTGATTTAACACATTAACTGCTGAATTTTTAGCGAACTTTTCGCAAATGCTAAATATATACCTCACTAACCCCTGTGCGACAAACGTTCATACGCGTTCAAATAATTTTCGTGTGGTGCTATGAACGCGCATGCGCGGTTGAAGAAAGTTTTACCCAGTGCGGCTGGCCGCATTAGTTGACGCTTCTGTGCGTTTGAAAATTTTCGAGTTTGCACAATGGACGCACCCGTGCGTCCATTGTGCATTGCGACGCACTCGAAGAAAGTTAAGTAAATTGTATGGACGCGCATGCGCGCCGCTGGCACATGGTCAAAGCTTGATAAACGCGCATGCGCGTTGGCCGCAGTTAACGTGTTAATAGAGTTCAAAATGAACACTGATAATAATTTTGAAAATCATTAAATTAGCAAATCAACGCTTCAACAGTCTCTTTAATCGTTCACTTTGGCGCTTTATTCTTCGTATCTTCTTCTCGCTTCTTTAATGCCCGGTACAGACAGATTGGTGAATCGTAACATGAAATGTAACACAAATGAGCCGTCCAAATGTATGCAATGTAACACAATAACTATAGCAGTGCTCATAATCTCAGATAATTTACATTCCGTCGCCACTTAATCAGTTGTCTACTTTAGTGAAATGTATTCTAAGTTGATTTTGATTGATTGACTGCTGCGCTGCGTGTCGCGGGTTCGATTCCCGCACGGTACAAATATTTGTATGACCTACATGTATTTGTTCCGAGTCTGGGTGTTTTTCTATCTATAATATGTATGTATTTACAAAAAAAAAAATGTATATAAGTAGTTTATCAGCCATCTTGTTACCATAACACAAGCATTAGGTTGCTTAGCTTGGGACTAGATGGCGCTGTGTGAAATGTCCAAGGATATTATTATTATTATTATTATTATTTTTGAGTGGCCATTTGTAACAAAACAGTTTTTGGTTGCAAAGGAAATTGAACTTTTTTGAGTATGACATTCAGTTTTTTGTTCTATAACTTCAAAATTATCTCAAATTCCTGGCTCTAATATACGAAAATTTGTTTCAATATGTGTTACAACATTTCATGTTACGTTTCACCAATCTGTACCGAAAATTACCTTTTTCAAAACCCTACTGAACCCTACAAAATTGATAACTTAACCTTGTTCATTCCATATTTAAAATTTACGTTTTTCACGATACTATCGTATATACAATTTGTGGACAGCCAGTAAGTAGCGCTGGAATTTGAATTGTTTCTAAAATGAGATCTAATGCTAGGAGGATTAAGATCGATATTTCGATACCGATCTACGGCCTGGGTTTTACAATGATGCCCAATCAGTGAACATCAAATCTGCCAGTTTAAAAAAATAACAAAACACGGGATTTTTTTTGAACCGTTGAATTTTTGCGAATATCCATGCAATACATACAGTCGTCAAATAATTGGCACAGAGTGACAAAGGGCAATCAAATTAACTTGTAATTTATTAAAGTTGTGCGTTTTACCCCCTTTCTTTTTGACGTTCATAAGTGCCTCTTATGTGCTTATTTGAAATAAATAACATTGACCGAAAGAATTCAATATATCAGCGTAGTTACAGAATTCATTTGCCCACATTCCTAAAAAGGCGAGCCCGATTTAAGAATATTAATTAAATCAATTTGTCATCTTAAAATTTTGCCTTCATCAAACACTTAAACCTGGTGTGCAGGTTGCGTTTGTGTGTGTGTGTGTCATTTAACTGTTTCCAAAATACTATATTATTATTAATAAAAGATATATGTGTTTTATTTAATGTATTTTATTCTAACGGAACACAATCAAAATCAGTTCTATAACGTTTGAACTTACATTCAGGCGTGATTTTATAATTTATATCATATTATATTTATTATAATAAAGAAGTATATACACGGAATTCTAATACGAATATCATATTAAGAAAAATAATATTTGATTTTTTATAAATATTTCGCAAAATATTCAATTCCAATGTCAATGTAAAATATGGCATCAGTCGGAAAAAACTACTAAATGGTAGAAATTTTTAATACTTTGAGCTTCTTTTGAAAAAGACTAAATTGTTAATTTGCTAGTAATTTTTTTTTTTTAAATAGAAACATGTTTTTAAGACAAACGTTATTTGTTACGACCGTCTAGGCAATTATGAATATAATTTTATATTTGCGGCAATTTGAGATGACATCGACCGTAAAGATACAATCGATTAATATCAATGATCGATCGATAATCGGATGTTGGCCGTCTAGTGGCATTGATTTTTTGTTTAAGGTGATCAATCGAATGTTTCATATAAATCGATTTAAAATTAATTATATAACTCGATTAAAATCTTGGTAAATTTTTTCGACAAGAACTCCGACTGACACCGAATCAAATAGAAATAAGTTTAAACACAGCTAGTTAGTGACAAAAAATATTAATAATCTACTCGATTGACTTAAACTAGGCATATCGCGTGAAAATTACATAATTATTGCACGCGAGATTATGTTATTGAAATAACAAAAAAATATACACTTAAAGGAACAAGCGTAAGGGATGTTTATCGACTGACCTAGTCTAAGTAAATAAGTAGACAATTTCTTAATAATAAAAATAACTGGCTAGTGTTGCCAGTAAAAAAAAAAGAAAAATATCGAACAACCTTCGATGTTTAATCACAAAAAAATATAAAATAATTTCCATACAATCGTCAATAGTTGTGTTTATTGTTAAAATAATATGATTACTGTAGCGACTACCGTACATTTTACTATAAAACTAATCTTCAAGTAGGTACGTCATCACTTTGGAAGGACTTTTATTTATGATGTCACAACGATTACGTCATCTACATTACATTTATTATGCGTTAATATTTAGACTAAAAATATATTTTCAATAGTTCACTACACACTAAACGCCAAGACTCGAAGTAGCCGGGGTCACAAAACGTACGACAGTGGGACAGTGAATATTTAGTGAGGGACTTTTCAAACTATAGTCTATACTGATATTCAGCTGCATCCGGTTAGACTGGAAGCCGACCCCAACATAGTTGGGACAAGGCTAGGCAGATGATAATGAGTGTATACTAAGTCTCGTGTCATCTCGCTCCCACGTTTCACGACCGCGCCTCCCACAAACGTTAACGTTAATTAAAATTGTTTTTAATATTTAAAACTTATTAAGTGTAATGTAGACGCATAGTTAGATCAATTTAAGTTTAACTAAGTAATCGATCTAGTTAGGCACTAGCTATCCTACATCCCTCTGATTATCAACATGTGACCATCTCGCGATCCTATGGGTAATTCAGTTGTTTATTTGGAGTCAAGTCAAACTAAAAATCTGCATATTTAAGTCCTCAGCCGGACATAGGCCATTTATAAATTACAACACGCAGCAAGAAGCATTATGATTTGCAAAAAAACAAATGAACAATGACGAATTCCAAAAAAAGGCTTATATGAAGTAAAAGGGGTGCTGAAATAGCACTTTTTCAGTGTATCACTTTCCTTTAATTTTACAATTTTTATACAATTATCCGTAAGACACGTTATTTTTTTCTAATAATTAACCCTTATAATGTTTTAAGAACTGGGCATATGCAGTCGAACATTAGTCTAAAAGTTTAAGAGTAAAAATGGGCAAGATTAATGGCATCTGCTATCACCAATCCGCTTTTAAGACATGGCGATTATGGGCTTAATCCTCAGGATTATTTCAGTAGAGTACAGTACAGTAGGCGAGGCCTATGTTCAGCAGTGGACAATATTGGCTCATTTAGGAAACCAAGACTAGATTTTAAAAGCATTGCTTTAAATGTGCGTTAAATACTCTATAAAAATATATTGTATCAATTAATTGGTGTTTTTTTTTTCATTAGTTTTTATTTTATTAAAATTATTTACAATTTAGGGTAAGTAGCCAAGATAAAAGATCAATTCTTACGATTGGAATTCAATAAAACTTGAACTTTGTCCTTGTCGGACTTTAGCAGTCAAAAGATATTATAGCATAAAACACCATGAGAGCAACATTCTAAGCACAAATTACGTGCCTCCGTTAGTTTTTTAAGCACATTTCGCACCGAAAATTAATCACAAAAGTACCAAACCGTCATGACCCTTCCACGATAAACAACCAAACTACCCTCAAACACATTCAACAATTATTCAGTGCTACATTGAGTCCATTTTTCTCAATATACCTTTTTCTCGCTTCAGCGATCATTTGAGCTTTTCTCTCTTGGAAGCTGAGTTGCCGTTCCTTCGCACTCTTAGGGAACACCCCGGTGGGTGCGGGGATTACGTAGCGGGGCTGCGGCGGCGGGGCGGAGGCCGACGACGTGGAGGGCACGGGCTCTGTTGGCGGCTCGGGCTCGGGAGTGTACGGGGTCACTCCCTCGAGGAAGTTCGTTATTGTTACGTCTACGCTGCGGGTTATGGCTGTTGGGGAAAGAAAGAATGAAGATAAATATCTTACTTTCTAATCAATACAGGAAGTTTACTCGACATTTATCTAATTTAGTTCCAACAAAAGCTAGGCTAATGCCTGTCTGTAATTGCCATTCATAAAAAAAGTAATTAAATGATGAAAAAAATGAAAACAAAAGCAACCTTCTATGTGCTGAATTGTAACTCAATCCTTATTATTTATTTTGCTTATAATTATATATTCGAAAAGTAGAGAGGAGGCCTGTTGCCCAGCATTGGGAAAATTCGTTTGTTGCCCATGGTCATTTCGTAATACTACAATAAAAACATACTATGGACTTTCTGATGAACTATGGGAAAAATAATTATCCAGTCCACCTAGGTGAACTTGGCGGGTGGATCGTGGGCAACACACGGGAAAATTATCTAATAGGCTAATTAGGCGATTAATTTGCTCTTATATTCTCGAAACATTTTCAAAACTGGACTGTTGCGGTGTACAGGCTGGTAAAGCAGCCTATTAGAAGCAGCTCGGTAACATAGCCCACCCAGGTCCCGCAGCACGTCGGCCAGCGGCACGCGCGGCAGCACCTCGCGCACCTGCTGCGCGCGCCGCGTGACGTCAGCGCGCCCGCGCCGCCCGGCCGCGCGCGCGCCGGGACCTAGCTCCTCCCATTTGAACTCTGTCTTCTCGATCTGGGGAAGATGAAAATACACTTGTGAAAAAGTCCATTTGGCTGGTCGAAATGACGAGCAATTTTTCCAGTGTCGTTAGAAAAAATTTTACGTGATAAGCATGTTTAAAAGAAAATATTATTGAGTTACCGATTCCAACGTCAATGCATATTCAAATATTATTTATGTTTCAAATTGACGTTACTTCAAGTTAAGCAAATATCAAATTCATTTTAATGGTAATTAAGTTGATCTCAAAGTGACTAGCACTATTGAAAAAGTTGTATTGAAATGTTTGAAGTTGTAGCGTAAACTGAACTTTATTGTGTGGGAATTAAAGTTGTTTTTCCATAAACTCATATTTGCTTACATTTTTGGCGCATATGTCGCGAATTCAGATCAGATATCTTCTTATCTAAATTCCAATCTGTATCTGATATGAGGATTTCTGTATGCCTCATCAGTTAACATAATTCTATCTTTCTACATTAAGTGACGTCAACAACAACAAAAATTTATTGCAATAAACAACAATGTAAAAAATAACTAAACGAAGAACCGATTTTTATAATATTCCCACAATGAATACAACAATCATTTTGCACGTCAAAAAATGTTGAGATTACCTGCAGCGCGTCAGCTATGCTGTCAGTGAGATGTTGAGCTAGCAACACGTCGTCATCGTCGTGTCTCTCTATGGCCGGCAACAGTCGCAGCGTGAAAACCGTGACGGGCGTCCACAGGAACCACAGCGCGTCCGACCACGGGAACTGTGCGCGCGAGTCGCCCGGGCGGTGCACGGTCACGTGCGTGAACATGCGGTCTACGTCTGGGGGAGGACAAACATTCAATATTTAAATTAGACTAATTAAAAATTACAAACCACCCTTGATATAGGTAGATCTTCGCGGAGTGGCTGGCAACACAATTGGAGCGAATGTAGAGCAGCCACCAAACGACCCGCGCTGTGCTCGGGTAGTGTACTACTGCCCACTCCCTTTCACAGAGTAGACCTGTGTCCCAACAGTGGGCACGTTACTTTGTGGCAGGTGCCCAGGCAGGCTTTACTTTGTGTAAATAATTTCTCAAAATACTGCTCTCAAAACGGTGAAGGAAAACATCGTGAAAAAAAATGTATGTCCTAGAACCAAATATTCGAAAACATGTGACATCTACCAACCCGCAGTGGCCCGCGTGGTGTATTATTAGTCCACTCCCTCTCGAAGAGAGGTGTCCCAGCAGTGGGAACGTTGTAGGCTGATTATGCAGCTTATATTACAGTGATATAGGCTGATAAAATCATAATTTTACTGTCTGTGGTACACAAGCATTTTGTACCATTTGACATTGACAGCACCTTAATATCGTGGCAGTAAAGGCGGTTTTCGTAGTTCAAGAAGACATTCTGGATAATATATGGGAAGCCAGAAAATACTCACTAATAGCGACAGGTTGCACCCTATTCCCGAGCTGGAAGGGCCAGTCGGTGAACTTGAGCAGTCCCTTGCCGTTGGTCGGGCCTCCTTCAGGTTGTAACAACACGGGCTTGCTGGGACACTCGGCAAAATGTTGCCTGTAATAAAAATAGAATAATTGTAAAATGTTTTAGCTACAAAAAAATTTTTTTTTTTTGTTTTGTTATAAACTAGCTGCGCCCCGCGGGTTCACCCACAAATTTTCATCCAAATCTGTTCAGGAGTTTTTGCGTGAAAGAGTAACAAACAAACATCCATCCATCCATACAAACTTTTACGTTTATAATATTAGTAGGAGTAGGATTCATTCATTCACTGACAGACAACGGACCGCTGGGTCTGGCGGCATATTTAGCACAAGAGTTCCTTTTGTAACGAAGGTACGGAACGGATTCGTAAGGTAAGGAAGGATTTTTGAAAATTCTTCTCCAAAAAGAGTTAAATAGGGGATGAAACTTTGCAAAGAAATTCAATCATTTTTTCCGATGGGATAACTCATCGGGCACGCGGCTTGTTATTTAACTAAAAAAAATTAAAGTTAAAGTTTTAGTAGTAACAAGATAAAGAAGTATTCATTCTAGGTTTGCGGCAGTATAAGCTACGAATTTTCCGCAAAAGATCGTTTTATCTGTGGTACTTATTGAAGATAGCAGTGATGTAAATATTTTTGTGGAAAAACACACGAGTTGTATGACCATTTAATGAGTTTTGATAAATAATCTCATTAGGGAGGGCTCACACGAGTGACTTAGTTGCCCAGCAACTTTTTTGTCTCTGCCGCTGTCTCCAGACCGAGATTTCGACGATGCGCACACAAGAGCGACAGCAACGCTACTTTTATGTTAAATTTTAGCTAGCCAGCAACTCTTTTGTCGCCGTAACAGACTTGCATTGCAACCAATAGACAGGCGACAGTTGCGTCCAAACCCGTGGACAAAAATGTCTCCTAGCTGTTGCGTCCCTACATGCGCGCACTTTCATACAAACCCGTAGACCTGAAGTAAGAGACAAATTATTTGCGAAGACCAAAGTTGCTCGCTTATAGTTTAAACCAAATAAAAACGCAATTTAATAATCGCATCTGAATCCTTTTTAGTGTCGTGAAGAACTTACTTTCTTATAAATTGTGCTGCATTCCTTATGCCGAGAGTTGAAGCAAAAAATGGCGGTACTTTCCATTTTCTGAGCTGGAAATAAAACAACAGAACATCAGCATATTTGTATCGAGTTTCTGATTGATTGGTTGGGTCCAAGGGAGTAATTGCGTGACACACTAACAGGTAGCAAGAGCATTTTGACAGTTCAACAACATCCATTGCGTTATTTACGTTGTTGAGCAGACAAATTTTACGAACATATGAAGCGATGAATTAGCAATATTCCTCAAAATGATTCAGATTGTGGTTGTATGTGTGTTGCGTTACGCAATTAGGGTGCTTGTGTTTACGCTCTAAAGCTCTGGTTTTTTAAGAAGCGATGAACGGTCATATGATAACGCCTGTCCCAATACAGAGCGTTCTTTGACACTTTAATGTCATACACTGGTGAAAACGACAGATTTCCAAAACGGCCGTTACGATGCCATGACGGAAGCGCTTTCCTAGGAAATCAAAGCTTTATTTTCAAAAATATCAACGAAATGCCTTGCCTTTTTAGTTTCTTTACTCTTAAAAATGTGGTAGCGCCCGATTCAAACTTTATGGCGGCTCTGAAGTGCGCTCGCTGCGCAGTACCTCGCCCCTCACACCCGCTGACAGTTGAATTTGTTACTGCGCAGCGACTCGCCTCATATTCTAAGTCGCCATAAAGTCTAAATCGGGCTGTTATCACCGAGCACGGATTAGCCGCATCTAGAGAAGGCAGTACTAAAAAAATCGTGGCGCCGAAATTGCGTCAGTCAAAGCCATTAGCTTCTTTTATACGTCATTTAAGACGTAGTTCGAGTAGGTGACGCGCACTGCCATCTTTAGCAACGGCTGCCGAGGCCTCTATGATCTGTATGCAATGACGATGAATCACAACCACAAAGAAAATCAAAATCAAAAGTCATTTATTCAAATTAGGCTGAGAATCAGCACTTTTCGAACGTCAAAATTACAAAAGACAGTCCCCCAAAAACACCCGCCCTTCAAAGAAGGTTAATAACCAGACATTTTCCTCATGCACAGGATGAGGCTACTTTTAAAGTAATCTGGGGCCTTACCAAAGGAATCGCACACGTAAGATTCGTCATACAATATTTAACACTACTTATTTTTTACACTTTAGTAAAAAAAAAACACGTTTCTTGCATCCCCATACAAAAACCCCCTTTCATTTTTAACTTTTATGTTATGACGGCAGACTGTGAAAATTTCAAGTGTCTTATCTACCTATTACGGTTAAAAGATACAGCCCTGTGACAGACGGACGGACGGATAGCGGAGCCTTAGTAATTCCAGTTGGCACATTTGGGTACGGAACCCTAAGAAGGCTAATAAAGGCAAGGTAAGATATAAGCATTGCCTTGCATTGCATTGACTTGCCGAAAATCGAGTTGAATGGCGCGCAATAGGAGAGGCCTATGTCCAGCAGTGGGCTGCTGTAGGCTGATGATGATGATGCTGAACATAAACATACTCTACGCAAAATGTATTCTCGAAACAATTTTATTAATAATTTTCTTAGGACATCTGCACTTTTAAAACTAACCTTCAAATAGCCTTTTAAAAATCACCTTCATAAATAAACTTGTGTAGGTACAGAAGTTTACTGATCCCAGATTACCATAGGTACATATTGGAAAGAGCGTGTTTCAAGGTTAAGAGTTTGGCTAGTAACAGATTTGGAGTTATACAATGCAGTACAATCACGAATAACGTACAAAATGCATATTATGCATTCTATATGTTTTTAGTACCATTCAGAATGACTTTTCAAGGTGGACTACTTCTACTTCGGTTCTGGTCTAGGCGTAGTTCTAGACTAGGACTAATATAGGAATTAAGAAAGAATAATCTGTTCCAAAAATATCTGAAGAAAAAGTAAACAAATGGATCAGAAAACAAAGTGGTGGATGCCAATTGTTAGTGGCACTTACAAATTGAGAGCTTTGTTTTGATTATTTATAATTAAGTAAGTAAGTAAATAACATATTCATCTATAGTCTATACTACTGTATAGACTATAGATGAATATGTCTATACTACTGTATAGACTATAGATGAATATGTTATTTAACATAACAAAAATGAATGAATATGTTATATATTTAACATATTCATCTATAGTCTATACTACTGTATAGACTATAGATGAATATGTTATTTTAGTTATTTATTCCCAGTGATTGATTGATAAAGAATTTTACCTGAACAGGGCTTATTTACACATTCATCAGATGCATTTGAAACAGAGTATATTTATGTTTACTTACACTGATAGTTCCAAGGACATGGGAAGCTGCGAGCGAGTCTAAACACGACACGTAGTTTGCCACCATGACACTACAGCGTGGGTCTCGGGTACCCTTTAGTTTTACATATACACCTGGAAAGAAGGAAAACACATACAAATGAAAAAAGTCTTATTTAACACCTTAAGGTATAAGTTACTGCTTGTCTGAGTGCCTGTAGTGGGATTGTTGGCGACGCCGTCTGCGAAGCCTCATAAAGTGAACAATGTGTGTAAAGTGTTAAAACAATCAGTGCCAAACAGTGAAAGGTGTAAACAGTGCAATATGAACACTTAGTGCTATTAGAAAAGACTTACTAGAGACGTTATATAGTGTTACCAAAGGATAAGTCCTTATGTGATCTCGATTTGTGATAAATAACGTAAGTAAAGTGAATATAAACATGTCTTTTCATCTGTCGATAGTTATGTTTGTACCAGACCTATATGTGTCCAATTAGTCTTGTTATAAAGAGAATATGATTTTCTTATTGTTGTAAGATCTTATTAGAGTGTAATTTGTGTAATTAAAGCATGATATGTAAATTACCATAACGAGTACCGTAAATAAATAAAAGCATAGTAAAGAGGTCTCGTTACGGTAAAGTTTTCACATACAATAGTGTTAAATTGGTCGAATGTAATGTGTGGGCGTGCCCACCAGAGGGAGTTAGTGGCATGTTGCCACTTAACAAGAAATGTATAAATAAAGCACCATTGTGCAGCTACGGCCAGTTGGCGGCCATCTTTTGAACAAGAAACATTAAACAAGCAAGTCGATACCAAGTGTTTTAATGAAGATCCCCTACAATATGGTCCTTCGAGAGCCGAATTCAAGACTGAAGCCAGAAGATATGCAGTTCTCTCGCCGCTGAATCCTCAAGAAAAGTGCAATTGTTCAGGTAATAACGTGTGGTCTCGGGTTAGGTAGCAGTATCGCGATACGTGTGGTCTGTTTCTAAGAGATTCGTCAAAACGTGTATCAGAGTTGTCAAAACGTTCAGAGATTCGTCAAAAACGTATCAGAGTTGTCAAAACGTTCAGAGACTCGTCAAAAACGTACATCAGAGTTGTCAAAACGTATATCAGGGTCGTCAAAACGTACAACCACACTCGTTTAGCTCGCATTACGGACCACGACCGCACGAGACCAATACACATCGCTGCGTACGTCATTTCATCAAGAACCCGCGTCGAATCTACGCTCAAGCACGACATTGGGATAAGGTACTTTGCGTCAACTACGGTAGCGGACCCGCCACTACTTGCGCTAAGAAGAAAAAGTACCTTAGGGCCGTCGCGACTTGGAAGCAGGAAGATTTCCTATTGAAGATTCGTCGGGATTTGCTGAGAAGAAATAAGAAGTTACTTCTCGAAGCCAGGAATGATGACGCGAAGCCGAAAAGCCAACAGCACAAAGTCAACAACGGAGGAAGAAACCAGCGGCGGAGACACAACGGCGACAGAAACTACGTCTGGTGCCACATCGGATACTGTAACCGACAGCACCGCGACGACGGAAGATACGACCATGGTCGAGGACGCCGACGCGACTATGGTGGAGAAACACAAGAAGCCCAAATCGGTTTCGAAGAAGAACTCCAAGAAGAAGGAGTTGGAAGCACGTTTGGAGCTCGAAAAGCTGCAGCTAGAAGAAATAAGAATCAAGACTAAACTCGCTAGTACCAAGCTGGAGCTGGCACGCGCAGCAGATGACACGGACCTGAGCGAACCAGAAGACGAAGAAGAATCTAAGGTCGAAGCCGCCGCAGCCGAAGCGACTGCAGCATGGGTGTCGACGACGAAGAGTGTGGAGCGCGACGAGGGGGAGCCGCCAAGCAAGCCGCCCGTCCCAGGGACCGCGATCGCCGCACCGAGTCACACCGACCAGCTGGCCGAAGCAATTCTTCAAGCATTCAAGTCCGCGTCGGAGAACAAAACTTCATCGTTCGTGCAACGCGCGCCGAAGTACATCAGCGAGCTACATCAGTTTGAAGGCGACGCCTGCGACTGGATGGCCTTCAAGGCGACGTATGAAGATACACGTGCGCTCTTCTCGGATACAGAGAACATGGGAAGATTAAGAAGAGCCATCAAGGGCAAGGCGAAGGAAGCCGTGAAATCATTATTGTTCACGCAAACCGACCCGCAAGAAGTAATAACAGCATTGGAACGACGCTTCGGACGCCCGACTTATCTCATCAGAAGCGAGATAGAAAACATAGAGAAGCTGCCTCCCATGTCAGAAGATGCAAGAGAGCTAGTGCGCTACGCCGGGGCGGTGGCCAACACCGTTAGTGTCGTGAGTCTAATGAAGAGACAGAGTTACCTGCATTCAAGCGATATCTCAAACAGAATCATCGAAAAGATGTGTACATTGGTGCGTTTCAAGTGGTACGAGTATCGAGCGAAGAAAGAAGAGGAAGATGAGCCCATACTTCTGAGCCTCATGCACTTCTTCAACAAAATGGTGGATCAATTCGAGATGCACGAGTACGCGGGATCCCGAGTGAAGAAAGAAAACACGAAGCTCCGGACGCGGACCGGAGGCTCTCGCGGCGTGCACACCACTCGAGCTACAAAGAAACAAGACTGCACATCAGAAGACGACTCTGAAGACGAACGCGAATGCAAGACGAAGTCGGCTAAGGTGTGTTCCTGCAAAGAAGATAGCAAGAAGGAACGCGAGAAGAATGCCTGCCCGATGTGCAAAAGCGAACACACTCTACAGAAGTGCAAGAAGTTCGACGAAGCGTCAATCAAAGAAAAATGGGAACAAGTAAAGAAAGCCGGAATATGCTACAAGTGTCTAAAAGGAGGACATCGAGGCTTCAACTGCAAAGCGAAGCCGTGCGACAAATGCAAGAAGGGTCATCATACGATACTGCATTACGAAGAATCAGCAAAGCCGCAGTCACAAGAATCGCCCGCTCAGATAAGCTCCGCAGTCAACGCTACACACACAGTATCCAGAGCCTACTTGAAGATTGTTCCCGTAGAATTAATGGGGCCGGAAGGAAACGCCTGCGTCTACGCTCTCATGGACGAAGGCTCCACAGTTACGTTGGTTGAAGACTCCGTCATCGAGCAGATCGGGGCGCGAGGACCTGAACAAGAGCTGCGAATAGAAGGCATAGGCGGCCACCGTATGGATCAAAAATCTAAGAAGATTGATATCAAGATACGCGGTATGTACGGCCGTAACATCGAAAAGTTAACCGGGTACACTGTAAAGAACCTACACTTATCGCCTCAAGAGATCAACGAACGGGACCTGGAAGGCTGCAAGCATCTAGAAGAGATACGAGACCAGCTGAAATACCCCAATGCCAAGCCGTCAGTGCTCATCGGTCAAGATAACTGGAATCTAATCGTCTCACAAGAAGTCAAGCATGGCCACCGCAGCAAACCAGTCGCCTCGAGAACGCAGCTGGGATGGGTGCTACACGGCGTACGGTTCAGCAGCAGCACCCCGGTTAGAGTCGTGAATCATCTCGTCACACAACCAGACGCCAAGGACGATCACTTAGAGAAGCTTATAAGGGATCACTTCGACATCGAAGCGCTGGGAATCGCCAGCAAGAAGCCGACTAATGACATCGATCAACGAGCGCTACAAGTCCTGGACGCCACCACGAAAAGACTGACTGACGGGAGATTCAGCACGGGGCTCATCTGGAAAACAGAAGACGAGCGACTACCCGAAAGCAAGACAACGGCCACGCGACGCCTGAAAGGAATACAGAAGAGATTCGCTAAAGACGAAGAATTTCAAAAAAAATATGAAGAACAGATCAATAACTTGATCGTCAGCGAGTATGCAGAGGAGGCCAGAGGAGAAGCTACCTCCGCAAGGACTTGGTACTTGCCACACTTCGCAGTCGTCCACCCACAAAAGAAGAAAATGAGATTGGTCTTCGACGCCGCGGCTAAGTCGAATGGAAGATCGCTCAACGACGCGCTACTAGCCGGACCCGACCTACTGCAATCATTGTTTGGAGTATTGCTACGGTTTCGTCAAAGTGCAGTGGCGGTGGTAGCAGACATTAAAGAAATGTTCCTGCGAGTGAAAATCAACGAGGAAGATAGAGACAGCCTTCGTTTCCTGTGGCAAGACAAGGAATACAGGATGACGTCGTTAATATTCGGAGCCGCTTCGTCGCCGTGTACAGCGATATACGTCAAAAACAAGAACGCCAGCGAGTTCGAGAAACAATATCCAGAAGCAGCGAGAGCCATCACACGCAACCATTACATGGACGACTACTTGGCAAGCTATCCAGACGCGGCAACAGCGAGAAGAATCGCCAGTGAAGTCGACTCGGTACACAAGAAGGGAGGATTCTTCCTACGAGGCTGGGCTAGCAACCATCCAGAAGTAACAGAAGGGCTCCTGTCCGAGGACACTACAGACACGATTCGACTGGGTGAGCAAAAGGACCAAGTGGAAAAGACCCTCGGGCTGAACTGGAACGTGAAAGAAGACAGTCTACACTTCACGCTGACGTTAAGAAACACCCCAGAAGAAGCCATCGACGGCAGGCGCGCCCCCACGAAAAGAGAAGCTACCAGCGCGGTCATGACAGTGTTCGACCCGCTCGGCCTGGCTGCCCCCATCACAATACAGGGCAAGATCATGCTGCAAAATCTCTGGAGAAGCGGCGTAGAGTGGGACGAGAAAGTACCACCCGCAAGAGAAGAAGAATGGACCAGATGGCTGCAAGACCTCAAGAAACTAGTGAACCTCGGTATCCCGCGCTGTTTAACAAGAAACATCGACGAAGGAGAGCTTCACACGTTCTGCGACGCCAGCGAGAAGGCGTACGCGTGCGCGGTGTATTGGCGCACGCAACACACCGACGGTCAAATAGAAGTAAAACTCCTAGCGGCGAAGGCAAGAGTGACACCATTGAAACCCACTTCGATACCCAGACTCGAGCTACAAGCCTGTCTCCTGGGCGGTCGCCTCGCCACAAACGCGCAGCAAGAGATGGACCTGCACGTCACAAGAAGATACTTCTGGTCCGACTCGAGGACGGCGCTAGCATGGATCAAGTCCGACCCAAGAAGATACAAGCCATTCGTCGCACATCGACTCGCCGAGATCGAAGAGCTGACCAGACACAAGGAATGGCGATGGGTGCCTACCAAGCATAACGTCGCGGACGACGCCACACGGGACGCGCCTAAGGACTTCGACAGGCAACACCGGTGGTTCACAGGGCCAACGTTCCTCTATATGAACCAAGAGGAGTGGCCACAGGAGGAGAAAGAACCCCTCAAGAACACCGGGGAAGAGAAGCCAAACGCCGTCACGTTGAGCGTGAGAAGAATCACGCCCGTCATCATTCCAGAGCCGGAAAGGTTTTCACGATGGACTAGGTTGCTGCACGCGACCGCAAGGCTCTTGCAAGTAATAGACACTTTCAAACGAAGCCTCACCCACAGAACGCTCAGCACCAGAAAAATCACCAAGAAGGAAGGTGACCCAGCCTGGAAGAAGGCACAGAAAAAGATCAAGAAGCCGCTTGTCATTGTGAAAAGAAACAATGAATTGAACCTTCGACAGAAATCAACACTGTACGTGGAAAAGGCCGAGCGACTTCTGATCCAACGAATCCAGGAAGACAGCTACCCAGAAGAGTTGGCCGCCTTAAGAAGACAGAACGATCAAACTCACAAGCTCAAGAACTTCGCTATAAAATTCGAAGACGGCATGATAAGGTTATCGACCCGCGTAGGCGCGGCCAAATACCTAACAGCCGCCTACAAAAGCCCCATCGTTCTGGACGGACGTCATAGCATCACGCGATTACTAGTGAAACACGTGCACGAGCGTCTAAATCATGGCAACCATCAAACGGTTATGAATGAGCTGCGGCAACGATACTGGATTCCTGGACTAAGAAGCATAGTGAAAACGACAGCAAGAGACTGTGGATGGTGCAAGCTGAAGAGGAAGGCACCGCAAATAGCACCCCAGGGCGACCTACCAGAAGAAAGACTATCAAGAACAAGCCCACCGTTCACATGCGTGGGCGTGGACTACTTTGGCCCACTACTGGTCACCGTGGGACGGCGCGTCGAAAAGAGATGGGGCGCCCTATTTACGTGCATGACAACGCGCGCAGTCCACTTGGAGTTGGCCGCATCACTAACGACCGACTCCATGATATTAGCTTTGAGGCGAATGATTGCCAGAAGAGGCACCCCCAAAGTCATCATGAGCGACAACGGCACCAACTTCATAGGTGCGAGTCGCGAGCTTCAAGAGGCCTTTCAAGCGGCCACGAACGAAATCGGCATAGTTTGGAGATTCATTCCCCCGGGAGCCCCAAACATGGGCGGCTCTTGGGAACGACTGGTGCGAACCGTCAAGACCGCACTAGCAGCGACACTCCACGAAAGAAGGCCGAAAGAAGAGGTCCTGCACACTCTGCTACTCGAAGCAGAACATGTGGTCAATTCACGGCCACTATTCACCGTGGACACTGACCCCAACGAAGAAGAAGCACTGACTCCCAACCACTTCCTTATCGGGAGGTCCAGCGGAGCCCATATGTTTGGCTCATTCGACGACGCCGAGCTCATCGGTTCTCCCTCGTGGAGGACGTCTCAACGCCTGGCCGACCACTTCTGGGCCAGATGGGTGCGAGAGTACCTACCAACGCTCTCGCCCCGTTACTTCCAGGGTCCCCAGTATCGGGACCCCACCGTCGGCGACCTCGTCCTGCTGGTGGACCACACCCTGCCACGCTGCTCGTGGCCACGCGGCGAGATAAGCGCGACCTACCCCGGGCCAGATGGAAGAACTCGGATCGTCGACGTCCGCACCTCAGCGGGCGTACTGCGGCGGCCAGCATCCCGGCTGGTCGTAATAGTGCCAGCGGCGTCACCCCTGCGAGATGAGGTGCAAGGCACCGAGGGGGAGACTGTTGGCGACGCCGTCTGCGAAGCCTCATAAAGTGAACAATGTGTGTAAAGTGTTAAAACAATCAGTGCCAAACAGTGAAAGGTGTAAACAGTGCAATATGAACACTTAGTGCTATTAGAAAAGACTTACTAGAGACGTTATATAGTGTTACCAAAGGATAAGTCCTTATGTGATCTCGATTTGTGATAAATAACGTAAGTAAAGTGAATATAAACATGTCTTTTCATCTGTCGATAGTTATGTTTGTACCAGACCTATATGTGTCCAATTAGTCTTGTTATAAAGAGAATATGATTTTCTTATTGTTGTAAGATCTTATTAGAGTGTAATTTGTGTAATTAAAGCATGATATGTAAATTACCATAACGAGTACCGTAAATAAATAAAAGCATAGTAAAGAGGTCTCGTTACGGTAAAGTTTTCACATACAATAGTGTTAAATTGGTCGAATGTAATGTGTGGGCGTGCCCACCAGAGGGAGTTAGTGGCATGTTGCCACTTAACAAGAAATGTATAAATAAAGCACCATTGTGCAGCTACGGCCAGTTGGCGGCCATCTTTTGAACAAGAAACATTAAACAAGCAAGTCGATACCAAGTGTTTTAATGAAGATCCCCTACAGGGATCATTATAGCCTGATTATGCATAAATTCTAATAATAATTAGATATGATTATGTAAAATAAAGGTTGCTAAATAATAACAACCACACGGGTCAATCGATCAGGCTAAGCTAAGCTTGACTGCAGCAAGCTTAGCTTCGTGGATCTTTGACAGTCGTTACAGGCGAAGCCTGAAAGTCTGACAACCAGCCTTACCAAGGGGTATTGTATTACCCAGTAACTGGGTTGTAGAGGTCAGATAGGCAGTCGCTCCATATAATATACTGGCATTTAGCTGAATCTTGTTAGACTGGAAGCCGACCCCAACATAGTTGGAAAAAGGCTAGGCAGATGATGTATGTAAATTGTACGAGCATCGCCACATGAAATGTATTGTGTTAGTTTTTACCTTAACAAGCATTTACTTATTCGCCGATTACTTACTTACATTCGCTGAATAAGCTATCGCGCCCACCACAAGTAACCTACTTTATGTATATATAACTTAGCATTTTACCTAATAAATCGAACAATCAGTAACGGACACAGAACAGTGATTTTATTTCCTGTATACATCCCGTGTGATTCGTATCCATCAACAGTCTACATACTACATCTCCCTGTACGGACAAACTGCCCGTACATTTTGGTCCTTCGAGCCGGATCGCCACTACTGGAACAAACAGTCCTGCAAACCTCACAGGTACGAAGCGTTTCTATTTACGATAGCGAATCGGTTTGGCTGGTCTTCCACAAGCGGACCGCCCCAGTCAGATTGAGAAGGCATAACATCGTACGTAGAGATTCTTTCGGACCCTGTGACCACTACAGGAAACATCAACATTTGGTGGTTCGGAAGCTATTACTACATACATCTTAACAATAATTCCACCGTGAAGTAAACAGGGTTAGCGCCCATCTACAAAACACATACACATAACAACTATGGACGCTAAGCAACAAGAACTTCTCAAGCGGCAGGAAATCATCGCAGAGGGCATCCGGAAAATTGGTGTCAACTTTGGAAAGGATGGCCCTGACCGCAAGAACGCAACGTACATTAAGGTTCGACTGGACAACCTTCAGGCGCACTGGAACGAATTCGAGATGAATCATGGCGTGCTACAGAGTGCCACCGACCTGACCGACGGATACTACACTACTCAAGCGTACGACAGGGTCAAGGCGGAATATTCAAGCGTCCGACATAAGCTGCAAACATGGCCTACCTACTCTGCAGAACCCGTGAGCAACCAAGGCGAGGATAGCAAGAACACTGGAGTCCTTTCAAAATCAGACGAGCTCAAAACTCAACAAGCTACTAACTTCAGAGCCTTCTCTCGGTTCACCCGCAACTTGGGCACCGCTGATACTATCGAGAAATGGGACATACAAGATAAGCTAAAGACCCTTGAATCTCGATGGAAGGTGATCGACGAAGTACACTGGCAGCTCGACAATATACTCGTCGGCAGCGACGTAAACTACGAGCTTGAGTTTTCGAAATACGAAGAAACGTACGAGTCCACAAAACGAGATCTTAACCGCAAGCTCAACCTCGCTGTCCAACAACGCGACAGCACGCCAAGAATCGAAATACCGGTATTCTCTGGTAACTACACACAGTGGCCCACATTCCTCGATCTATACGTTGCGGCGATTCATAACAACCCGTCCTTCTCTAAGGCGCAGAAGATGCAACACCTGAAAGGAAAACTAAAAGGAGAGGCTGAGCGTCTCGTGCAACACTTATCCATTTCCGAAAACAATTACGACTCCTGCTGGGAAATCCTCCACCATAGGTACAACAACTTGCAGCTGCTCTTCACTAAGCAAATGCAAGCTTTGATGGGTCAACATATGATCCAACACCAAAACGCTTACGAGTTGAAACGCCTACATGATACCAGCCTCGAAACCGTGCACGCGTTGCGCAACTTGGGCATAGACACGACAACATGGGACCCAATTCTGGTGCATATTCTGACGGGGAAGCTGGACAATCAGACCTACTCGGACTACGTGGAAGCGAGGAATAATCCAAGAGGGCTTCCCGACTTCAAAGAATTCATCCAGTTCATCGAAGGGAAGTTTACGGCGCTAGAATCAGTGGTGAAGAAAACAAGCAAACCAAACAAGCAAACAGATGCCGCCGCTGGCTCTCCAAACAAAGAGAGTTCGACGGTAACAACACAAAAGGATGCGTACAACAGATACAGACGCTACCCTAAAGCAAACCATACAAGCTCCGACAGAAATTGTCCTGTTTGTAAAACCAGCCACATCTTGCTCTATTGTAAAGTGTTCCAAGAGATGGCGCCAGACAAAAAAATGAGGACAGTAGAGCAATTGGACATTTGCAAGAACTGCATGTATTCACACAACGGACAGAAATGCAACTCGCAAAAAAGATGCAAGGTGTGCAACGGCGCACATCACACCACGCTACATGACGTAACACGTGATACTACGTCAGCGATACAATCGTCAAGTCAACTGACCCACAATGCGGCTAACAACAACTCGCAGCGAAAAGCCAACCACGTAGCAGGGAACTTTAACGAAGTTCTACTAGCAACAGTACAGCTTAAAGTAAAAGCCGCAGATGGAACTTACACCGTACTAAGATGTCTCCTAGACCAGGGGTCCCAACTGAACCTCATAACAGAATCGGCTGTGCAACGACTTGGCCTTACGCGACGCAACCACAACTCAACTGTGTCGGGAATCGGAGCATCTGCCAGCCAGAGCAACGGAACCGTTCAGTTGGACTGTGAGTCCCTTTATGGAGACTACCAGTTCTCAACACCGGCACTAGTAATGCCAAAACTACTCAACAACCTACCTAATTACTCTTTCGAGAAACAAGATTGGCCTCACATAGAAAATATTAACCTGGCAGACCCACATTTCAACTTATCAAGGCCGATTGATATTTTACTAGATGCTGGAGTATATGGCGACATAGTCATGAGCAGCATCATTCGAGGAAACATATGTGCACCTATAGCACAACAAACCAAACTCGGCTGGGTATTAGTAGGAAACACGAACACGTTTAACTGTCATGTCGTGGTAAACATTAACGACATCTCTCGTTTTTGGGAAAATGAAGAGATAACATCAGACGATAAGTCCACTAGCGTCGAGGAGGAGTACTGCGAAAGGCTATACACTGACACAACAAAAAGACTAGAAGATGGGCGATACGAAGTTAGAATCCCCATGAAGGCCAACTTCGAACAAAACCTGGGACGATCAAAGCCTCAAGCAGTCGCGCAATTCAAACAGATGGAAAAACGATTCGCACGAGATGAAACCCTCGCTACAAGTTACAAGGCTTTTATCGACGAATACATAAACCTAGAGCATATGAAAAAATGCACAGTGCCAGACACCCCGAGCTGTTTTCTGCCCCATCACGGAGTCATAAAACCTGACTCAACAACAACAAAACTCCGTGTGGTTTTCAATGCATCAGCAACCACTAGCACAGGTCGCAGTCTAAACCAATTGATGGAATGCGGGCCTAACTTGCAACAAGACTTACAAGCTATGATTCTACGATGGAGGGCGTTTGAATACGTGTACACAGCTGATATTGAGAAATTTTACCGACAAATACGTATTCAGGACAAAGACCAACACTTGCAAAAAATAGTGTGGAGGGATTCAGTCGCAGAGCCATTACAAGAGTTACAACTGACTACAGTAACATACGGCACTAAATCTGCACCATATCTGGCAATGCGAACCATAAAACAATTGATCAAGGATGACGGCGCGCAGTACCCATTGGCGGCGGGTATTCTCTCCAATCAACTGTACATGGACGACTTACTAGGCGGATGTCACGACCAAACAACAGCACAGAAAGCTCAAGGTGAACTTATAACAATGCTTAAGGGCGGTGGATTCAACTTACGAAAGTGGGCAAGCAACAAAACATGCTTACTAGAAGCCTTGCCTGATGAATTGATAAGCCAAAAAAATGCTTGATTTCAAGGACGCAGAAACAAACAAAACACTAGGCATCACTTGGAACCCGCGTACGGATCAGTTTACATACAAACAAACACCACTCAGCAGCAAACGTGACGTAAACACAAAACGTACGCTGCTGTCGGATATATCCAAACTGTATGACCCACTTGGTTGGTTATCACCGGTCACAGTAAAAGCCAAGCTGATTTTTCAACAAGCTTGGTCTACAGCAACGAGCTGGGATGATTTGCTCCCGCCAAATATTCAACAAGAATGGGAGCAATTCCGCCAGCAGCTCGTTTACATTCACAACATAACCATACCACGCTGGCTTGGCAACACCCAACAACCCTTCGAACTGCATGGCTTCTGTGATGCGTCTGAAAAAGCCTACGGATGCGTCATATATTGCAAGTCCACTGAAAAAGAAGGCCGACAGTTGACCAGATTAGTAGCAGCTAAAACAAAATTAGCCCCACAGAAAAACCCGATCTCCCTGCCACGATTGGAGTTATGTGGTGCAGTACTACTAGCTCGACTAATCAAAAAGGTCAAAGACTCGGTCGACATGCAAATGGTCACCATACATTGTTGGACAGACTCCATGGTGGTGCTTGGCTGGCTACAGGGCGACGTGACTCGCTGGAAGAGTTTTGTAGCCAACAGAGTTACACAAATAAAAGAAATAACACCAGCCATCTCTTGGAAGCATGTAAAGTCCGAAGAAAATCCTGCAGACTGTGCAAGCAGAGGAATTTCACCATTCGAACTAATAGGTCACGAACTTTGGTGGAATGCCCCTTCATGGCTTCAAAACAACTGCATACCAAAACAAGACATCTACACAACCAACGAAGAGCAAAGGAAACGAGGCCAAACTTGCGCAACACAAACAATAAACACGCCACTCATCGAAGATCTACTAAAAAAATACAGTACGATGACTTATGCAACTAGAGTCATAAGTTGGATCTTACGATTCATAAACAATTCGCGTGACGCAACAAGAGCCAAACGAATGTCACACTTATCAACAGAAGACATAGTGCTGACTCAAAACCTACTCGTGAAAACGACACAAGAAAATAGCTTTGGCGATGATTTAGCTCACCTACGTAAACATAACAAGGTACGGGCCTCAAGCAAACTTTTGAGTTTGAGCCCAAAACTAGACGCACAAGGCATTCTTCGAGTAGGAGGAAGACTGGAACATGCCAAGTTAAACAGCTCCCAAAAACATCCGATAATTTTACCTAACAATCACAAGCTATCACAACTCTTGATTGACCAAGCCCACAAGAACACCCTCCACGGTGGGGCCAGGCTTACTTTGGGACACCTTCGTAACAAATATTGGATACTTGGCGGCATGAAACCAATCAAGAAACAACTTAACAAATGTGTCACCTGTCATCGCTACAAAACGCAACGCAGCAATCAGCAAATGGCCGACTTACCCACGCCTCGAGTTACACCTTCACGGCCATTCACACACACAGGCGTGGATTTTACGGGGCATGTTGAAATAAAGGCTAACAAGGGCCGCGGCATTAAAACCGTTAAAGCATACATCGCGATCTTCATTTGTCTAAGCACAAAAGCTATCCACCTCGAACTGGTGTCAGATCTCAGCACTGTCACATTCCTAGCAGCATTGAAGAGGCTATGCGCACGGCGAGGAACGCCAAAACATGTCTACAGCGACAATGGCACGAACTTCGTCGGAGCAGCCAGAGCACTAGCAAAAGAACGCCAAGACGCAATGCAGCTTATAGTCAACGACGACCTTATTAACAACACTTCCGAATGTGGCATTGAATGGCACTTTAACGCCCCATCATGGCCAACAGCGGGAGGATTGTGGGAAGCCGCAGTCAAGAGTATGAAACACCACCTTAAACGCGGTCTTGGTGAACAAAAACTTACGTACGAAGAGTTTACTACGTTGCTGGCACAAATTGAAGCCTGCCTCAACTCGAGACCACTCGTCGCTCTAACAAATGATCTCGACGACATCGATTACTTAACACCAGGCCACTTTTTAGTCGGCGGACCGGTACTGGCACCTCCGATGACATCGGAGTGTGATAACAGCAGTTTAACTTTACGATGGCGCTTGACAGAAAATATGTACAAGGAATTTTGGAAGAAATGGTCCAAAGATTACCTTCAAACATTACAACTACGAGGAAAATGGCAATCCCCAACACACAACATAGCAGTGGATGACATCGTCCTTATAAAGGAAGAACAAGCGGCACCAGCCAGATGGTTATTAGGACGCGTTATAGAGACGCATCCTGGACCTGACAACTTAGTCCGAGTCGTCACGCTCAAGACTAAGTCCAGCCTATTGAAGAGGCCCATAACAAAGCTGTCCCGGTTACCCATCGAAACAAGGCATAACACCGAAGACACACCAACCCTAACCTCAGACAATAAGCAACCAGAGGCAACTTCATCGACATCACAACGACAACGTCGGTTGAGACCTAGACTGCAACGTAAGAGTGTTGCCAGCACGTGCCTAAACACGTTACTAGTACTCATGGTTATGTGTTTGACACCGTCAATGCAACAACTCATCAACGTGACAACTCTCGACCCAACCCGTCTTGTATACTTTGACAAAGCAGCAGACTTACAGATAATACAAGACGAATGGAGACTGGTAGTTTACTACAACATGTCGACTTACTGGAAAAGTATTTCCGCCGTTGAACAATACGTCCAGCAACTACACGTACTCTGTCAACGAAACATGGCTGACTTTACTATATCCACACAATTTGAGCACGAATTAAACGAGCTCAAACACTACAATGAAGTACTACAGTCTGAACACGGAAGACGCAGTAAGCGAGGTCTCATAAACGGGATTGGGAACATTGCGAACTCTCTCTTCGGCGTACTTGATGACAAATTCGCCGATAAATACAACAACGACATCAAACTACTGCACAGCAATGAAGACCACTTACTCAATCTGTACAAACAACATACTTCAATAATCGAAGGTGAATACAACCTCCTGAAGAGGAACGAGCAAGTGATGAATCGACAGTTCGTCGTCATCAACAAAAGTCTCAGAGACTCGATGCAACAACTGAGAACAGAACAAGACCAAGCAACGTTCCTCACTGCCACTGCACTTGCCGCAAGCATGATGGTAGCAAACTTGCGGAGAATACAAGACATGTTGATCGACCTAGTTACAGATCTTCGCAATGGCAAAGTCGACACTCACTTATTGAAACCCGATGCATTCGAAAACCAGTTGAACATCATATCAGGACAAGTACCAAAAGGATTATCCCTACCCTGCCCAAACAAGTTCAAGTGTACTCGGGAAATGTATAAACTAGCAAGGGTGCAAGGAAGACTAACCGAAGACTTTATAATTTTTGAAGTAAAAATCCCTTTAGTAACAGACGAACAATATGAACTAACCGAAGTCGTCCCAATCCGGAACATAAAGGGAGGCTCCATGATTAACATAATACCAACAACAAAATACATAGCCGTGAACTTGAAAATGGACATGATGATACTCCTGAATCAACAACATTTGTCATCATGCACCCAAGTAAACACAAATCAGCTGCTGTTATGCAATTTCGACTTACCTATATACGGGATCAAAACAGCCACAAGCATGTGCGAAGCAGACATAATAAACAATCGAGGAGTATCAAATTGCCGCACAGAGGTATCAAGTTGCAACAATGAATGGAAAAAGTTACACAACAGGGGGGCTTGGTTGTTTACGTGTTGTGAGGAATGCACTATGCGCATTTTCTGTCCAGCTGGAATTACGTCACAGACACTACGTAATACGGGCATAATCACCTTAGCGACAGGATGCATGATGCGCGGCGATAATCACCTGATTCATTCGCACTACAATATGCAAAGCACTATGGAATTAGGCAATGAGCAAGAGATCTACATACCAGAGATAAACATAAATGACTTATTAATAAGTAATAGTCAAATTACTAACATAACAAACATGGAAATAGAAACCCATGAAGAACAACTTAAAGGTCTTAAAAGAAAAATTGAGCTGGTTAAAGAACAACAGGACATCCAAATGGTTAAAACAGCGGATGCCGAGCAACATCACTACGTCCTGTACGGTTTCATAATAACCTGTGCAATAATATTCGGTACATGGGTAGCCTTTAAGATAAAAACCCGCTGCCTCCGTGTACTCCAAGTAAGCAGAGTATCCACGCAAGCTCACAACGAAGATATTGACATGGTACCAGTCCATACTCAACAGCATCTCCCTAAGGATAGTCAAACAAAGGCAGATGAGCAGACAATAGAAAAGGTCATCGGACATCTTCCTAACAGCAACAAGGTGGACAACGAAACATCGCCAATACCATTCAGCGGGAAACACAGAATACACTAACTTTCTTTACATATTCTTAATTACTTTTATAGTACGTTTACTTCTAATTTGTAGTTTTTTATAGTTGGCAGGATGTACGAGCATCGCCACATGAAATGTATTGTGTTAGTTTTTACCTTAACAAGCATTTACTTATTCGCCGATTACTTACTTACATTCGCTGAATAAGCTATCGCGCCCACCACAAGTAACCTACTTTATGTATATATAACTTAGCATTTTACCTAATAAATCGAACAATCAGTAACGGACACAGAACAGTGATTTTATTTCCTGTATACATCCCGTGTGATTCGTATCCATCAACAGTCTACATACTACATCTCCCTGTACGGACAAACTGCCCGTACATTTTGGTAAAAAAAAGGTACAAAGGTACAATTCAAGAATAAAAGGAACAGGAAATATAAATTAACACCCCAGATACACATAAAAATATTATGATTCTCACATAGCATTCCATTTAGACAAACAATGGAAGTTATTTATTCATTGAATAGCTCTTACTCTAAACAAAACTACAGATCAATACACTTTACAATTGCCAATTAAAATCATTCATTTTAATATTATGATTATCAAGTTACGGAAATACCAGTCCGTAAAATAAAAAATATACTACACAAGGTAATCAAAATAAAAACTTTTTAGATGCATAACTATGACAATACCAACTGTGCTAAAAGGTGTCAATATAGAAAAATACTTTATCCCAAAAATATGTTTTTGCTTCTGTTATAACACGCAACAATTTCATAACAATACAATTTAAAAAGACAGTTTATTACAAACATACTTACCAAACGTCCAGCAGGCAAGCGTTGATAGCATTTGCCTCACAGCTGATTTATTTGGCAAAATAATTGATGCAATCCATAATATCAAAGCCAAGAATACTCTGAATATCAACAGTAATATACCAAACGGCAGGTATAGGAGGAACTGTAGGACATTGTCACCGCTAAATCTGAAAAAAAAGAAACAAAAATTTAAAATTTATTTAGTATGGAGTTTTAATACCACTTTCGTGTCTTTTATTGGCATAACATAATCAGCCTATTCATTCATGCATTCATGCATTATGTCATTGCAGGCATCCTCTCTGTGAGAGAGAGTGGGCATTGCGCAATTGCGTATCAGCAACGGGTTTCATTTTCACAGTTCAACAAAATTTATTGCGTTAAGTAATTACGTTGTTGAGCAGATACAATTTTCAAATATAATAATATGAATGAATGGATTAGCAATATCCTTCAAAACAATTCAGCTTGAGATTGATAGTGTGTAACACAATTAGGGTGCAGAACTATGTTTCACAAAGCAATAGGCCGCTGTAAGCACAGTTCACCCATATTTCCTGATTAAGATAATTGTATGATTTGTAAATAAATGTGCAGTTAGCCTGCTTAAACCATTTTTTTGTGAGAAAAGAGACTAACCATACAGATACAAGCTGATAATAGTTTAATAATGATTAGTTGCTGATGCTACACTAGATTTTTTTTTTAATTCAAAGATAAAAATAACAATGGGTATCATGAGTAATAATGGATCTCGGTATTGATATTATTACCTTATATTTTTTTATACTCATTAATATATTATAATGAGCAATAATTATTATTTTATGTATTTCAATTAATAATGATGATAAGCATAATTATAAGATATAAACAAATTACTTGAAAATAGTCGACCTTTTTGCTTTTAATGATATAGGGCTGACACTGAATTTTATTGTAGAGTAATTATTGTGGTTTTCTTAGATGATAACGTTCATATTATTTTGGAAATCAAAACCCAGAATAACAAAGGAATTGAAAAACATATCTACAATAAAATAAAATAAAACATTTAACTGCCATTGTTACAAGGTGATATTTTTACAAGACCACCTTTTTTTGTATCCTTGATACAGATTATAGTATTATTTAAATAAATTCTCAGGTCATGGCCAAATCCATAGTCTATTCCCTTACTGCCATTGCTTACAATCTTGACAGGAAATCAGTTCATGTGTTACTAAACATTCAATTACCACATAATCCAGGCACTTGCCTACACTTTGTGCCACTTGGATAAAGATTGAATGTGTAAACATTGCAAAAGTTTACATTAACATTTGACTTGAAATTTCCTCAAATAGCGACTATCAACTCTAAACGAACTACATTAATCAGTTACGTCACGACTTTGCTTCACATGCTCGCTGGGATCACAACAAAATTTCATTGGAAATTGTATGTAATATATAAAAAGTATAAAGCCAACTTTCCCTTGAAAAATTAGCAAACACGTAGGTATGCGATAATAAAATGCACATTATACCTTTCGTCGTTCACCAATTTGTCCACTGTTAGAGCCATAGTTGTTTGTGTAGTGTAAACAAACTACTTTAATGCTTCCTGTGCTATTTTAGACTGCATAAAATTAAAAATTTCGAACTTTTCTCCAATATCGTGATGTGTATCTACGACATTGACCATAGACTACCACAAAAAATTTTGACAGCTAAAGGTCTGCCAAAAGACCACTGACAATAATTTAGTGTCGTGTCCTGTGTGGTCGTGTCAACCCGTTCTCTTCTTTTTTAAACTCGGCATGGAATGATTAATTACTAGATACTCCCTCGGGCCCCGAAGTGGAAATTATTGTTACAAAAGGATCGTCATGACCCATTTTGTTGACGAAAGTGTAAATAGATGCATCTGAAAACGTACGTGTGGATGCAATGGATTTTTTATTTGGATTGGATAGTTGGATTTGTAATGCCAATTACATTGAGTATTTGAGATACAAATTGAGTACTTTGATTTGGTTTTTTAAATCACCTTTAATATCTTTTTAATTATTATTTTCTGTAGTGAGTGATTGCGTAAGAATGTAACCTAAAGACAATTTATTTACACTTTCCACTTTTATCCTTTTAAAACAGATTACAGTTTGATGTGTCCTCTTGTGTACACCAGTACACAAGAGGACACATCAAACTGTAATCTGTTTACGGTATGATCTGTCGGTAGAGGGTAACGAGGAAGCAGTAAGTACTGCTGGTGCAGTACTTACTGCTTCCTCGTTACCCTCTCCTGCATATATTTTCAGTCTGTGCATGGTGAAGACGGAGGAAATCTAAAAAGTCAAGGATGACAGCACGATGACATTGATGACAATGATGACGGCTTCATTCCAAATGCCATAATCGCTCACAGCGGCAGCGCAGCGCTCACATCAATACTTTGCGTTCCGATTTAGATAGGTAACACGATTATAGCAGCTGAGAGCTGTCAACAATTCGGAACGGTCATGACCGCGCTCACAGTGCTCGCTCAATGTCAAAACTATATTCACTTGAATAATCATGATTGGATTAGGTACAGCATTTCTTTGTGAATAAACACATTTCTTCTTCTTCTTTGGTTAGGTGGCGACTGTAGCCAGAAGCTTAATTTTGGAAATGCCATGTAAGTATAAAGATATGATGCAACTCAAAACAAAACAGCACAATGACAATTGTCATTTTTGACAGTGCTCACGCTGATATTATTTTGTGGCATGGTCGGCGTTATCGCAAGATGGTGCATGTCATGACGTAATCTATGACGATTCACGGGACATCGTTAATGCGCTCACGATAATTCGGAACTTAAATCGATGAACGAATGACATAAGTAGTGTTATTCTCCACATCAACTTCAGAACTTGAGGAGATGCTCCAAGATCTGAGTATGGCAAGTCTTGAGGTTGTACTTTCATTGAACAGATCCAAGACACAGGTCATGACCAACAGCACGAAACGTAGGGTCGAGGTAGATGGACATGGGTTGCAATATGTCGATGAATGGGCCAGATATTGGCGCCGATTCCCTTGTTCACAACCTTTCCTAAACTAAATTTAAGTTCAGTGCATCTTTTTCTTTCTATTTCATTAAGAAAAGGATAGAAGTTAAATATTAGTTTAATCCTGTCAAATTAAAATACTCCTTAGACAGTTTAGACTTGATTAAAAACATGGCTACTAAAAATACGTCAATTTACGTTAGGCGCTAATTAATTTGACAGGACTAAACTAACATTTATCTTGTTCCTTCATATTGAAATAGAAAGAAAAAGATGCTCTGAACTTAAATTTAGTTTAGTTTGTGAACAAAGGAATCCGCGCCAGTGTCTTTCAAAAACAGACAAAATAAGGAAGTTGAAAGACGAGTTCAAAATGCTTGGAAGACCTACTGGGCCCTTAGAGAACATACGAAAGGTAGTCTTCCTATATCATTAAAAAGGAAACTCATCGACATGTGCATCCTATCCGTCCTAACCTACGGTGCACAAAGTTGGTCACTTACTGAACAACAAAAGTCCGAATTCAAGATTTGCCAGTGGGCAATGGAGCCCAGCATATTAGGTGTTAAGCGTACAGATCGAGCTAGAAACACCACGCTGCGCTCCGAAACTCAAGTAGCGGATGTTGGAGAAAAAACAACCAGGCTGAAGTGGGAGTGGGCCGGACACGTCTTACGAATGCACCCGGAGAGATGGGTAAAGATCATCACTCCTTCCGTTTTAATAGATTACTCTTTGCGTCACTCAATGGGCAATTCTCGTAATTTTAAGAACGTTCACAGTCTGATCTCAGTCTCAATCTGTCAAAAAATACTTCTAATTTCCCTACATTTTGACAGGTTTTTGACATTTGTTTGTCGCCAAGATGAGACTGCGACTAGATTTTGAACGTTTTAAATTACGAGAATTGGCCTTCTGAAGGAGGACACCGGCTTCGAGGTCGATTGCAGCACTGGTCATCATCTGCCTAGCCTTTTCCCAACTATGTTGGGGTCGGCTTCCAGTCTAACCGGATGCAGCCGAATACCAGTATTTTACATGGAACGACTGCCTATCTGACCTCCACAACCCAGTTACTGGGTAATATGATACCCTTTGGTAAGACTGGTTGTCAGACTTTCGGGCTTCTTGCAGCACTAGTATATATCATTAAAAAAAAAAAAAGTTAGACCAAGTATCATTTGCAGGGCCAACGTGGCCAGAGATCATACAAGACAGGGAGGTTTGGAAGAAAAAAGGGGAAGCCTTTGCCCAGCAGTGAGACACAAAATAGGCTAACAAAAAAAAAAAAACGATTACAGCGCAACTCGGAACGCACCCAATATTGTGTTGACTTGACAAGTTGACATTTATTTTTATTTTCTTTCGTCAGTCGAGTATTGGTGGTGGTGGGTGTTAACGAAAAATAATTATGTGAAATAACTTAGAACAAAGAATCTGGGTTACAATTTTATGTGCAATTTTTATCGACGTGATTTCAAACTTTCTTAATGTTGTACAATATTGAAAAACGGCATCTGCGTAAATAAACGAAGTTAAGGTTCTGTAACGCAAAAGCAAATGTCTGTAAATCACCTGACCTTTGTTTATCAACGAAAATTATTGTAGAATCAATAACAATGGAGAGTATCACGTCCCCGGAGGAAACGACGTGCTCAGAGGGGGAGGATGAACCAAGAATAGCGACAAGCAGCGAGATGAACCACGTAAATCAAAATCATCAAGGTACTTCCCCCCAGCGATCTGCTTCCTTTAATGAGCTCACTCAGATGGAAGAGAAGATGCGACGTAAGCTACAGTTTTTCTTTATGAATCCGATCGAGAAGTGGAAGGCCAAGCGGAAGTTTCCATACAAATTCGTAGTTCAGGTGATAAAGATTGTTCTAGTTACATTCCAACTGTGTTTATTTGCTCACAACAGATATAATCACGTCAACTACACGTGGGACAATCGTATCACATTTTCTCACCTTTTCCTCCTTGGTTGGGACTCTACCAGAGAGATCAATGCTTATCCTCCTGGCGCTGGACCTCTAGCGGTGTACAAAATTGAAGAATTTTATAACACTCTAGATTATGCGTATGAAGGATACTCAAATGTTCTAACTAGTGCTATCGGACCATACTCATACAATGATGAGAATAATAATCAACCTCCTCCAGTATTTTGTCAGTTTAATTACAAACAAGGCATAATTAATGGATTCAATGAGAGCTACGAATTCAACTCGGAAATTGTTGAGACCTGCATTAACTTTACAAAAAAGAATGACGAAGTGTTCCATTCTCAATCATTCATTAAAGATGCTGGTTTAAATATAACTTTTGCATCATTGGTGCGAGCAAAACTAATGTTCTCATTAAAAACAATTAACTTTAGAGCTGCGGGACCGATCACCCCACCAGACTGCTACAGATTCGATGTGGAAGTTATTTTTGATAATGAGGACCATGATGGACAAATGTCTCTATATTTGGAGGCAGAACCGTACAAATTGACTTGCAAAGGAGACACTGCGTATATTACGGATAACAAGATAGACCAAGTTCTGAGAAGTATACTGAATATTCTTGTGATCCTGATATGTGCTGTATCTTTTATTTTGTGCAGTAGGGCCATTTACAGAGCTCAGTTATTGAAGGAGCTAACGGTACAGTTCTTCAGACAAGCTTATGATAAGGACTTGAGCATGGAGGGCAGATTGGAATTCTTAAATATCTGGTACATAATGATCATAGTCAATGACATACTAATTATCATGGGATCGGCGATTAAGGAACAGATTGAACGAAACCAGTTTACAAACGACCAGTGGAATGTGTGTTCACTCTTTTTGGGCACTGGAAACCTACTTGTGTGGTTTGGAGTTCTAAGATATCTTGGATTCTTCAAGACGTATAATGTAGTTATACTGACATTGAAGAAAGCAGCTCCCAAGATCTTCAGATTCTCAATCTGCGCTTTGTTAATATATGCGGGCTTCATGTTCTGCGGTTGGTTAATCCTAGGACCGTACCACATGAAGTTCAGATCTTTAGCGACGACCTCCGAATGTCTCTTCTCTTTGATAAACGGAGATGACATGTTCGCGACGTTCTCAATCATGTCAAAGAAATCTCCAATGCTTTGGTGGTTCAGCCGTGTGTACTTATATTCATTCATAAGTTTGTACATTTACGTAGTACTGAGTTTGTTCATATCAGTTATTATGGATGCTTATGATACGATTAAGCAGTATTATAAGGATGGGTTCCCTAAGAGTGACCTTCATCAGTTTATAGGTGAAGCGAATATTGAAGAGGTTTCTTCTGGTCTGTACAGAACCCACAGCTCAACATCTCTCAATGCATTAATGAATTCTTTCTTCTGTTGTAATTTCTACAGAAGTGCATATTCTAAGATAGGTGGAGGAAGTTCAACCTTAAACTTGTAAACTTATGTGTTATTTGAATGGTGTAAACATACCATGCTGTAAATATTTAATCAGTTCATCATTATCATTTTAGATAAATGTTTAATCTGTTTCATAATAATGATAGGCAGCTAAGTTATAGCAGCGTAGGCCTAATTTATAATGCAATAGAGTTTATTATTGTATGTTATTTTTAACAGTAGAATCATGGGTGTAGCCAGGTTTGATTGCATTTGTCCCATTTTTCCCAGGGACATGCGCCAAGGTAACTGGCAAGGCATGACTGTAATTAAGACAATTTATAATAATTATTATTTGATTACCTGAACTTAACAACATTCAGTCATTTAGTCAACATTTTAATAAGAAAATATGATCACAGTATGATGATACAAAATTCTATTACTAATAATAAGCACTAATTCATACCACCACAAATTCACAAATATTGCTCCTTGGGAATGAATGAGGTGAACCATCCCATTATTTTAAGGCCGCTAACTTAAACCGCGCCTGTCTTTGCACCTATGAAGAGAATTAATAAAATTATGATGTACTTTTAATTGGGTTTTTTGTGTATGTAAATCACTGACCTATATTAAACAAGTACGCTGGACTAAAATATACTATACGCTGGAATAAATGACAGTTATTTTTTGTGTCGATAAAAAGCCCCGCTCGACCGTCTCAGGAACTAAAACTCACACATTGTTACAAATGGCCGTCGTATTGTTTTGGTACGTTTCTGATGATTTAGGTCTAAATTGTGGAATAAGACTTTTTTGTGTATTTTGTGTTTACTATGAGATATTTAGAACATTTCTATCATGAAAGTATGCGCATTTTGTAGAACTCGCTATCAAAAAGATTAGTTCCACAGACGCTCACGTTGCTATCAGCGCTAAAATGGCGAAAATCAAATGTCTTCGTTTTGTCATCGATAGTATGAAGTCCAGCGTACTTGTATAATATAAGGTCAGTGATGTAAAAAAGAATGTTTAGATTTTATCATCATGTTACCTTACTCACCAAAGATAAATTCACCAAACATAGCTACTCAAATTAGTTAAATAAAAAAGTGTAATATATTGGAGAAAAATTGCGTGTGAGTGCCTGTAAAGTGTTGCCATTCCCCGGTTATAATAGAATAGATTATAGATACATTTTGGTCCTAAGTTACGCCGGGCAATGGTACAAATTTGCTTACCTTATAATCACCTTTTGTGTGAGTAATTATGTATATTTTAGTACTGAAGTGTATAAATGTAACAAATACATTATTTTTTATTACAAATTTTAATGTTGTTTTGATCATATTTCACCACAATCAGGGCTAGATCGGTAATGCATTGACTTATTTGCAATAGGTATTCATTTCGAGGCCGCGTGCGCCTGCTCTCAAATAACTGAATATCATATCACACGGAGTTACTTAGGAATAATACATTACTTGCTTATTCAATTAATACCTGAATAGGTCATAGAAGAAAACGAGCAGTGTAGTGTAGTTACTGCAATGTATCCAATATCAATTCAAAAACAAGTTTGTTTAACCTCATTGTAGTAAGAAACTTGATTAGCCATGTATCGTTTGCTTTTCTAGGCAGATACCTTTTTCCAGTGCCGTTCCTTTGGTGCCAAAGTACAAAATATTAAACTCTTATCATCAACAGATGTTCATTTTATATTATTTCTGCACATTTACTGTAGGTACTCGTATAGTTTGTTGTTTGCACAGTACTATGCAGGTCACAATTTGCAGATAAAATTCCGTTCATTCGGTCAAAGTAATATACTACGAGTACTACGACCGATCTTTTGGCAACGCCTTACGAAAAGTTAATAGCAACAAGCCTCAGTGGCGCCTTAACGATGTCTATTATGCACTTGCAGCAATACAGCCTACACACTTTCCTAAACTCTTATCATAGTCTTTCGAGTACAGCCACTCGCAAGTCCGAATTCTTCCCAATAGTGCCCTCTAGCCCTGTCCTCCGGGGTGACAGCTGGTATCATTTTGACTTTGGGAGTGTCTTTATCTTGTAGCAGTTAAGGCGGTTTTTGCAGTTCAAGTATGACCTGACATTTAGTTGACCTTAAATGATATTATTTCTGTAAATTGGGTTAAAAAACACTTTTTGTTAAAAATCAATTAGGTATACAGGGTGGCAGGGTATCGCCGCGCAACCCGTTACCATGGATTCAGTACATGATTCTAAACCCCGCTGCGGTGAAATTTTTCGTTCGTGAAGAAAATTAGCTTATCCATACATTTTGACTGCATAGCTACGTATTGCACTTGTCTATAAAGCTTCAGCTGTTTTTTTTTGTAATAATCAAATTAAATTTCTAGAATAATGGTTAGATATTAGATACACTTTGCGCGTCGATGTCTCTGCCACCCTGTATTTTAAAGCTAATAAATTTATGTCTGTAGGTATATTCGACTACTCTGTGAAAAACCACCGACACTAAGACAGAGCGTACACATACCATCGTTAACTTTTCAAAACAGATAGGTTAATCACAGAAACGATTGCTGGCATAATTTGTGAGTGCCTTGCCTACATAAACAGCCAAATGATGCAATGCGACGTGTCACGTGAAGAACTACACCGCAAAATTACATAGGTAGGTACTAAAGTAGGTAGGTAGGAGCTGGTATTTTGTGGGCGTTTCTCCGCAGTAAGTGAAATCATGCTTGTATGTAGATATTACTTGTTTGTCCACAGATTACCTACAATATAATATAGGGTACTTCTGTCGTATCTATAAAACGAGACAGCAGACATCAATGATTTATTGTTTTCATGTAGTTAGAATTTCTATAGGCAGAGTAGGTAGTTCATGTTCGGCATTCAAGCATTACTTGCTACGAGGTCACTAGGTATTTAATTTTACCTGTAGCACGCAGATTGGAAACAGTAGCTCTATAGATTACCGGTCTACGTAATATTTCTCATTTTTCCCTAAGTTTGTATCAATATAATCTCTTTCCTCCTTGTTCGTTGGCATTTATGCTTGTTTTTTTTTTTTTTGTAGTAGTTACCTACCTCTCTATTTTGACTGCATAGCACAGGTAGACAGGAGACCTACAGGAATAAAGTTACCAACAGTATAGTCGACCGGCGACCCCTCAATTATTTTAGGTACTTATAGTGTTTTTATCTAACGAAGCGACGCGCGCTTTACTTGTGGTAAAAAAGTGTACAAACACGCTGTGACTGTGTGCGTGAAGACGGGAAGCGTCAGCACATACACACACACACGCACTTTCGACTTCGCCATTGTCTGCCTATTCTAAAGCTTAGTAGGTACCTATGGAGAAGAACGGACAAGAAACTCCACGGTCACTCTTTAAAATAATATGTTTTTACAAAATATTGGCTAAGCAAATCATTCATGTTGTACAATATTATACATGTGTACACGTTAAAAGCGTAAGTTATAAAAAAAGATAAAAACAATTCTGAAATTAAAATAAGCCGTGGCAGCTAAGAGATGACCAATCCCTACTGCATGACGGTGCCCGTTCACGAACATGACGTATAGATCAGCACTATTCAGCTCAACCATTTTGAAGGGAAATTAATGATCCAACACACATGTCACCACCAGCGAGACATTTGAGCAGCGGCGTACATCCTAATGGGGCCCTGTATCAAATTTTTTTGGGGGTCCTTTTTACCCAACTGTGAAGCTACAGAGGGTATTGATTTTACAAAATAAAGAATACTTAGAAGGTGAGGGGCTCGTGGCTAAGTAATAACAGCCGCACAAGTCGATTGAAGTTTAAGCTATACGCTTGCCGCGGTAGGTCCGTGGATGGGTGACCATCCTAACATACCGAGACCCCTCAGAGCCTCGGAATATACGTTAAGCCATTGGTCTCGGCTGTCATTCGTAGATCTTTGACAGTCGTTACGGGTCGTCAGAAGCCCGAAAGTCTGACAACCAGTCTTACCAAGGGGTACCGTATTACCCAGTAATTGGGTTGTGGCGGTTATATAGGCAGTCGCTCCGAATGTAAAATATGCATCCGGTTAGATTGGAAGCCGAGATCCAATAAAACTTTGCCCGACCCGGGAATCGAACCCAGGACCTCATGCTAAGCAGTAGCGCTTCCGACCACTATACCAATGAGGCAGTCACAGTTCTCTTCCATACTTCTCTATTAGTCGTCATCTCGGTAGTCACCCCCTTTCTAACCATATTTTTGAAAGAAAGAAAAATGCGTTTATTGGAATTACAGCAAAATGAATACGCCTTAAAACTATAAAAACAGAACACAAAGATTATAATGCCAAAAGGGCCTCAGCTCAGCATAATGTCAGATGACAACACAAGGTGTACCACCTGACGCTGATTTTCAGCTGCAACCCACGAGTGCCACACGCTGGAATAACAAACACATAGGGAAGTGTGTGTTATTCTATTTTGAAGATTTGTCCAGCCAGCCTGAGTCACATGTAAATGGTAGATTTATAGTAAGTACATAGTGACAAAGAGCTCACACGTGTGCTGTGCAATTATACTATACTAAGACATTGAATTTATACAATGCAAAAATAGTTTTTTCAATGTTCAGCAGCTCCAACAATATTTCCGAATGCTTATCAATTAGTTTATGCGCCCTTGTGGAGCAGCATTACAATAAGATTGCCATTGGTTTGCTGCAACTGTCAAGTCTGTCAAAATCATGGTGATCTTTATGTCAATGTAATAAAATTGCTGTTGGGTTGCAGCTGTCAGAGATAAAATAACTGTGAAAGGACGGTGTGTCACATAAACAAGATAGTTTTGAGACATCCAATCTTAGGGTGATCAAGGAATTTCGACGTCGACGATACTTACTATCATACAAAGCTGGGATCACTGACCTCTATTATACAAGTACGCTGGACTAACCTACCGTACGAAATGACAGTTGTTTTTTGTGCCGATTCAAAGCGCACCGCTTACCTTTGTGTTGTTTTGGTACGCGGCTCTGATGATTTAGGTCTAAATCGTGAAATAAGACATTTTTGTGTTTACTACGAGATATGCAGATTTTATCATGAGAGTATGCGCAATTTGTAAAACTCACTGTCAAAAATATAAGTTCCACAGACGCTCACGTTGCTCTCGGCGTCAAAATGGCGAAAGTCAAATGTCTGCGTTTTGTCGTCGATAGTATGAAGTCCAGCATACTTGTTTAATATAGGTAGGTCAGTGGCTGGGATTCAGTATATTAAAAAATGAATTAAGTAAATATTTTTCACATTTATTATCACTATAAAACTTATTTCTAATAACAATATATACAACCACATTATTCTTACAATATGCGACACACAGATTACGTGTTAACGCAACTTTCTGAATCTACTGACCTGTTGAAAACTTCGGTTTTAGGAACATTTTCAAATAATAATGCATTATTTAAAAAATATGATATTTAGTACATTTTGTGCCCAATTACTGGCCTGCATTATGGCAATCGCGTTGGCGTAGGCAAGTGCACTTTACATTAAATATTTTGAAGGATCAAGTAATTACCTACAATAAAATAATTTTAAGCCAATAAATGCATTATTTAAAATTCACTTACGATTAATTAAATCTGATAAATATTGAACTTTGAATAAATTATAAATAAACTTTTAAAACTTGTAGATAAATCGTCTCTGATGACATTTGAGCAAAATTTGTCAATAAAACTGTTCATTTCTATTTCATTATTTAATTAAATAAATAAATAAAAAAATAAATATTTTTACATGTATAATCTCGCAAAACCTGCGCTAATTTAACAATAAAATTGTATTATTACAGGTATATAATGTATTATAATTAGCAAATACACCCTTTTTATATAAGTTTATATAATAATATCAATATTATGGCATTTAGATATGAGAGACGTTTTTAATGGTGACAAGCCGTCGCCGCGTCCTTAGTTCGGGTCAAAGGTTCCGTAGCAAATTCACTATTAATATTTTTAACTACTTACATACATACATACACATTATATATAATGTCCCTTTCTATATAGAGGCAACTGGGTCTTTTATACATAAATAAAAATAAATATGCAAATTCTATACTCCACACAAGATAATTTCACCAAGCAGATAAACAAATCTAGAATCAAAAACTCTGAAAATCCATTATTTCTTAAAGAATATTGAAATTTCTCTCGAAATGAAGCGATTCAAAGTCCTAGTTGTTTCTCAATTGTTTTAATGCCAGCGAAAATTATCTTATGTTCACTAGAACAATTGTGTAAGGTACTACGTTACTCAACTCGACAAAACAGAAAGTGAGTAACTTGATAGTTTCAAGTTCCAATCATTGCATCTTAGGAGCTTTCAGTTCACCATTGCTTAAGACATCTAGTTGTTACGAAAATACATCGATACGGCATGCTCGTATTACAATAAATAGTTACAAAACTGGATTGTTGTGTATAGATAGATATATAGTGTATACCTTTTTTTCTTAGGGACGAAGATACGCAGTGGACCTTTGGGGTACGAAACCCTTAAAATAAATATATATATTAAAACCACTTAACTATTCAGCCTAAACATTAAAACTATTATTGTTACTATGTTAATCGCGATAAAATTCCATCTGTGAAATTCGTTCTACCTAGAACTGAATTCATAATAATATGCTTCTATAAAAATTCGTACAAGCTGCCTCAGTGACTTGATATTATCATAAATTCAATAACAAATTTAAATAAATAGTTTACAGCGCAGCGTAAAACCTATAACGGTACATCTAGAAGATACATCGTAATTATTTGGTTCTATAAAATTATAATATTGCTTATACCGAAGCACTGTGACACCAAAGAAACTTCTGTGTAACTTTCAGTACAAAAATACTATGTGATGTCTGTCAGTCTGTTTGTGTGGCTTATTTCTTCTCTTCGGGTCTCTGTTGTGGTTTGGCGCCTAACATGACTTGGATCTCGTCCTCACTCTTGCCTTTCGTTTCGGGGACGACGAAGAAGATGAACACGAAGCCTATGAGCATGATGCCGGCGAACATCCAGAAAACTTGACCAGGGCCTACCGCGACGTTGAGCGAGTTGAAAGTGCTGGTGACAGTGAAACTGAGGAGCCAATTTAACGTCCCGGCTGTAGACCCGACGAAGGCCTTGATGTCGATCTTACAGAGCTCGCCAGCCATCATCCACGGAATAGGACCGAAGCCGAGAGAGAACGCGATGATGAACACGGAGAGCGACACGAGAGGCAGCCAAGAAATAGCCTGGACAATGTCCGCATTAGGTCCATGCGTCTGTTGAAGGAAGAAGTACACTCCCAAAGCAGTGGAACACACGCACATGACCAACGCTGACAGCAGTAACAGGATACGCCTGCCAAGTTTGTCCACGACCAAACTGGAGATGAATGTCGCAATGACTTGGATAACTCCGATAATGATAGTTGAAATAGTCGAAGGGATTGTGGCTCCCGCGTCGGCGAAGATCTGTGAAGCGTTGAAGATCACTGCGTTGATACCTGACAGCTGTTGGAACAACATCAGAGCGTAGCAGATAAGGATAGCTTTTAGAGCGGTCTTCTTCTTTATGGCGGAGATGTAGGACACCTTGTTCCTCTGAGACTCTTCATGTTTGAATTTCATGTTGTTCAGTTCCTGGTCGACATCGTAACTCTGACCTCGAAGTTTGATCAAAGCTTCTCTCGCTTCGTCGTTTCTTCCCTTGACTACTAAGAAGCTGGGACTTTCGGGCATAAAGAAGAATATGATACCGAAAACGATGGGGATGCAGGTACAGAGGATGTTGAAGACGAACACTGAGGCGTAACCACCGACAATGTACGCGAAGAGGATACCAATGGTGATCATCAGTTGGAAGTAGCTTCCTAAAGTTCCTCGGATGGAGTCCTGGGCTATTTCGCTGGTGTAAGCGGGAGCTGTGACGCAGAAGGCTCCTCCAGCGACACCAGTAATAAACCTGCCAGCTATCAGCATGCCTACACTGGTCCCGAAGGTAATGAGCAACCAACCTAAGGTGAACGGTAAGACGAGTAGCAACATGGTCTTTTTACGTCCGATGACGTCCATGACCATGCCAATGGGGATGCAAATGAAGGCAGCTCCGAGGTTGATGATTGAGGAGATCCAGTCGCCCTGCGTCTTTGTCACATCGAAGTCATAGCCACTTGGGTGTGTCCCTGAAGTATCAGTTAGTTTTACCATCACTGGGGCTGACCAACCCAGCATAGAACCGGCCGCTAACGCTCCCAATGTAGCTGGAAAGAGAAAAAAGTACTGATAAGTATTGTATGGAGACATACATGTATACAATTATATACCATCACGCCAGTATCCTTAAAAGAGGTGAGGTAGGCAGAAGGATGTCATGAAGTCACATAAATCCAATTTTTGGCTTCTACTAGAAATTCGATTACACTTTTTCCAACCTAGGAATTGAACCCAAGACCATTCTCTCTCAGCAGTTTCGCTTGGGCCCAACAAGGCAGTCAAAATATGAGATAAACTATTTTCCTTTTTTTTTGTAATATGGTGAAAGCAAAATGAATGGATTTCTCGCGACTTACAAATAATTATGAAAAGTATCTATGACTTATAAAATAATTATGAAAAGTATCTATGACTTATAAAATAATTATGAAAAGTACCTATGACTTAAAAATAATTATGAAAAGTATGTTTGTAATAAGTGGAAGTGGAGCCAAAAACACATTTTAAAATGGAGGCATCAATCACCCGCACACATGTGAGTCGTAAAATGAGAATAATAACACCTGCTGGTAATTAGCATAACTATAACTACTAGTGCTAACGCGTAAATATGGAATGACGCAGTACTGAATAGGAAGTACGAGTCTGACCATTTTACTATGTGTATTTTTTTTGACTAGGGGCTGATTTTTCCATCGACAGATAACTTTTATTCGTGAAAAAAAATTGACGTTTGACAGGTTTTGTATGAAATAACTGTCAAAAATTTAAAATTAATCCTCAGATAAAATTATCTGGCGTTGGAAAAATCAGCCCTTAGGCAAATTGCTTTTTAGATGGTATTAGGTAAGGTGATAGACAACAGGTTTTGTGTGGTTAAAAGCTCGGTATTTTGCAAGTCAGGCAGTTTTGGGACACAAAAGGAAGATCAGACAAAATATTAGCCATTTGGACTATTTGTGTTTAGATGTCGAATACTTGGTATATCGCGATATGGGGTAAAGGAAATAAACTTATGTAATGTTGCCTTTATCGTGACCTTGGTACACGATAAGACACCTTCGTACACATTTAAACTAATCAATATACTGCGTGGCGGAGTTTCACAAGAATATTTGAATGGACATTTCATGACATACATAGTTGGCTGAATAATAATGTAGATAATTTTAAAATGCACTTGCTTATATCAGGAAAGGACATACTAGTTTGGGGTGAGGGAGAAATAAGATGTACCTAGTATGAACTAGTATTTATGGGAGAATAATAATAGTAATAATAATGTTTACTTGTGTTTGAAAATGTAACAGTTAGAATTGATATAGTGCCCAATACTTTATATATATTTACTCTTGCCCTATTTTCTGAAATTGCCCAGTACACTATATAGTCAGGGAAATTCTATTACATTCTACTTTTTAATATGGCAAGCAAAGCTGATGTCAACCATTTCAATCTCTAAAGTGAATTCGAAAAACAAGTGTGTGCTGAGCTGATGTCAACCATTCAATCTCTAAAGTGAATTCGAAAAGCGAGTGTGATTAATTTATATATAATTATGGACAGTAAAATTTAAGTTGATAATCAATTTGCTTTTTTTGCAATTTGCAGATCAGGTTGATTGTTTATCTAAATATAATTCGCGGGTTCGCGGCCATAACAAATATTTATTAATAGAATTATAATGATAAAAATCATCAATATATCTCTCCAATGTCATATTATTCCTATTGAATGACTATTTCATGAAATCATAACATTTGAGGCAATTCTTATGGAGCTGTGTTGCTGATTCTAAAGCTTATAATTCTGTAAAGCCATATTTGTTACGGACGCGAATCTTATTTTTATCAACATACAACCTGACACTGACCTGCAAATTGCAAAAACCGTAAGTTTTTTTAATATATTTATTTCCAAACATGCGATCGGTTCTTGAACCATAAGCAGTTGTTTATGAATGTGTTTGAGATGTTAGGCTTGTCCTCCCATTGTTAGGCTGCCTTTGGATATTGCTTTACTCAAAGTATTTTATCCCATACTTTAAAAACCGTAAGCAAATTTAAATTTGGCGGCTACGTTAGCGCATCCCCCTTAACACATAATTTCCCAGACTGTATAAAACCATGATAGTCTGATTTGTAGGACCTGATTTTTATTCTATTAGTATAATATAGTCTGATAACTACCTGCTAGAGCTGCAAGGTACTGCGGCAGCTTGCGTCCGGAGTCTCCCCGCGGCTCCACCAGCTCTGCTTGTGACACTCCCATATCTGCCATCGTGCCGTTGCCCTCTGGACGCTGAAAGTAAAGAAAAGTTATGGTTTAATTTGTGTTGTTTTTTATTTAATTCTCCAAGGAGGTCAATACCTGCATAGTTTTAGGTGTCATTTTAAAATATGTTTTTAACAGCCCTGGTTACTTTGCTGTAGACTTTCTGTATAGTAAAAATTGTAGGAATGAGTGAATGAAATAGGTATGCTAAAAGTCAAGTTTAGCAACTTTAGATTTAAAGTGAATAAACCATAGATGGTGGCCAAATTGTTTTACATTGTTTTTATTATACATGTTTTTTTAAGTCCATAATAAGTTTTATGTTACATCATATCATACACTTCATCAATCAGATTTAACACAGCGTTTGCTGATATGAATCATTAAGATGTTAATCTACCCTAATGACATATTTTCATGTCATCGGTATCAATTACTAACAAGCATGAACAATAGAAAAGTAAAACTTTCCCAACTTTAAAAAACAGAAGAGCGAGAAGTTATTTTCTTAAAGAAAAAAAAACTTTGGGTAATATGATAATCTGTTTTACAAGACGCAAACAAAAACCTTGTGATAAGAAGGCATTACAAAGCGATTAAATGTTTAAAGCCGCAAAAGTAAGTACATAATAGAAATTAAATTATGCTAGTGAGAAATCACCCGCATTACTGCGCAAAACCTTGTCAATAGGTAATTATACTGTTATTTTTAGAAAGAATATTGGAAGTAGTTGGTTACGATTTAAACATGAAGGTACGCTGAAAAAAATATTTGGTCAGTGGGTCATCATCTTCAATGCAATTCATAATTTTGTGAAGAAACTTATATTAACTAGGTATAGCTTATCAATCAAAGGAAAGTACAGAACAGGCCTTCTAGAAAACCGTGACCAAAACCAATTAGAAAACACAAATTACCTCATCTCGAAAGCTGTTAATCAATCCAGAGGCGGGAATTGCTGCCAACAATGGTTCTCTTTCCGGGTCGCTACCCCTTCGTCTATATAACGTAGACCTCATATTGGACGGAATTTGTTTATTATTTAAACACGAACACTACCACATACCAAGCCTTTTCACTGAATAATGATTGTATTTGTTTACAGAATTTACGGAAACGTAACAGCTGAGTGCTGACGTATCATATTGACAGGCGAATTGACAATTGATATCAGTGTTGCAACTTTTGAGATTAATGAGCACAGATAAAATAAAGTTAATCTTTCGAGACATTTTTTATCAAAATATTTTACTGTTTATTCAAAGTGTCCTGTGAAAGTATAATTTATTTTATGCAGGTATTTGCGCTGTAAATATTCATGCGCAAATCTAAAGCCGCGCCACAAAATGAAATAGCGCGGCAATATGTACTTTAATAACAAATTGCTCTTGATAAAGTTGCAGGCGTTCTATATATTCTAGTAATCTAGTGCAATCTATTAGAAAGTGTAAGCAAATTTAATTAACTTAGTATACTGGGCAACATGCTCGTTAATCATAATCCTTAATGTAACTTGTCTAATGAATAAATAATGATGTTTTACAAGACTACCAATTAACTATGCTTGTGATACAATAACAAGCATAATTTTATTTATTTATTTCTAGGTGTGCCGGTCGTTATGATTTCCACATATGTTTCACATACATAATAACGCTCCTTTGTTTAGAGCCGCTCTATTCAATGAGGACATTAAGAATGTTGAATGGTAGGTTGTTAGTTTTAGACCTGGCTCTGACTATCTTAGTAGGAATAATAATTCGTCTCATAAAAATATGTGTGTTCTTAGTATTTTCAACAGTATGAATAACAAGACGTAAGCAAACACTGATAATTAGGCCCAATATGTAAAAAAAAATACATTAAAAAATATGTAGTATAGTTATTAAGTATTAACTGACTGACCAGTCCACCACACCTATCTACTCCCTATTCAATTTTATTTGACGGTCAACAATGATTTGGTAGATTCGATTCGTACATAAATAAGTACCGCACACGACAGGTGCACGACCGTACTTGACATTGGCCCTTGACTTTTGGTCAATTAAAATAATCCAACCGGAATAAACGACAACACTTCGCATGCAATGGCATAATTTTACGTATAACATCACGCAGTGTGCGTGATGTTATACGTATGTCAAATAGTACTGTGGCTAAACTCAGATCGTGTCTGCGCCTTACACAAAGTAAGTTTTATGATCTGAAAATATCAAGTTTTTAATTAAACTATGCAAGATATTATGACATTTTAGAAATGTTAGTAGGTTTATGCATCGGACCGTGTGGCTTCGTGATGTACCTAAGTTACCAACATACAGACTAATAGCTCCGCTGGACGTCATAGGTAGGTACATAGAGCAATTTCGTGACAATAACTACCACTTTGTGTGACTTTGTATCGATGTAAGTGGTTATGACAAGAATAATAACAGAATGACTAATCGTATTTTAGTCGCAAATTATTCTGTTGCCACCATAAATAGCAAAAAGGCGAAAATGAACCACGAATCCGCAACTGGTAAAAATATTACTTACCAAAAAGAATGAATAACTTCATTCAAAAGACGTGCCTTACTAAACAGCAAAGTTTATTGAGAAAATACTCCTTTCTCTGCCTTATGAGCAGCCAGGAGTTAATTACTAGATAATTAATTAGCAATGAAAGCTACCTAAGCCAGTTAGTCAACAGATAAACAATAACATTTTAATGTCGCTGTAATGAAACAGACTACCGTTACGTTAGGATGAGATTAATCCCAAGTTATAAGCACCCATTAACTAGCTAGTCACTTGTTTTAATATAGGTACCTACTTGAAAAGGCTAGGTATTCAACTGTTTTCTTGTTAATAATGAAAGTGTATGTAATACGGGGAAACGTTTGTGGACATAATGATGATCTTTGTGCCACTTAGAGGATACCGGAAGAAACTATTTCACTTAAAGGAGCAACAAGAATAATGTACCCAGGATTTTAGTAATATCCTCATTTATAACAGTGTCCTTGGAGTTTCTTGCCCGTTCTTCTCCATAGAGATCTACGTTTTGGAATGGGCAACTAGCTTCAACTTTCGGACTAACTGACCGACTATTTAATTTTGATAATTCAAATGGTTTCATTGAAATAAATGCTTTGAGTTTGTGTTGAGTTTGAGTTTGCCTATGGAGTTTACCTTGTCTTGATCTTGTCGTACCTATGCTTACTTTAAACAGATACACGTAATTTCTTAACTGAAACTTACAGGCCTGAATAAACGGAATATTACCTACGTAAGACAACTGCAAACAAAATATTTATATTATGCAAGTAAATATTAGCGTACAGACGCCAGCAGGTCAAGCTACCCGAAACTGTCAAATTTTCCCAATCAACCTTGAACCTTAATTCTTTAGCGATAAAGTTGAAAATCTATTAAAGAAATTTGACAGATTGTAGTAGCTTGATGTTCTGGCGTCTGTACCTATTGTAAATACTTAATTTAATTTATCAGTTATATCATTCTACGGCCACGTTGGATGCCAGATAGGTATGTATGTATAATGAACAGATATGTAATACGATATTTATAACAATGCGATGTTTTCGCGATATTGTTATGAAAATACCGAATGCGTTCGTAGAAACAACGAGAATACGTATACACTGTTTGGAAATGCTCGTCAAATCTTTTTAAAATCAAAATTAAATTACAATCTTTTGGTATTTAAATTAGAATTTATATCTCGAGAGATAGGGAATTGTCATGAAATATTCTGGGATTCTTTGTCTTCTTCTGGTTCAAACGCGCGTCCTCAAATACTTCGGATATGTCTCGAAGCGTGAGGGAGACTATAGAGAGCCTTGTGGACTTGTCGTGCTGGACGCTCACCCATGAGAGTGCATCTCATGGGTGAGCGTCCGGACCAAGTTAAATCTGCAGTGGGTGATCCCTTGTACAAAAAATGCCAGATATCGGAGTAGGTGGCGAGAAATGGTGAGGGGAATCACATCAGCCCCTAGACAAGAAACTACATGAGGACCACGACCGCTCTGACAAGAGTGCTACGAAGAAGAAGCGTCCGTAGGTAGATGCACTGCTGAATATACCTAATGTTTACAATGGCCGCTGCAGTAAACGGTCACTTTTTAGTAATATACGACTGAATTTATGGTCCTAGAAAAATAGTCAAAATCAACTTTAGCATCATAGGCGATTTGTTCAATGTAGCCAGTGAAACTCAAAAACTATAGTAGGTAGGTACGTAGGTATGGCATGTACTCAATTCTGAAACTGGGTGTTACCTATACCTACTCAACTTGCCCTTATTTATATGCTGGTTTCCAACTTCGCATAAGCAAAAACGGGTCATTTTAAAATCGATGTAACTTTTCAGCCGTTTGCTGAAAACTTTACCATTACCAAGTATTTTTGCAGGAACATAAACATCTGTGTTGTAGGTATTCATTTGAATTCGCAACAGTAGCGAAATTGTAACAACTTTTTTGCAAAACAATGGTCACTTTTGTTTTGCTATTCGTTACACGTAATGGTCCATTTTCAAGTTAGGTTATAGAAATATATGAATTGTTACTCTTATTACTTATTTTCAATTGTAAATTTTAAAACCAAGCTCAATGTGGATTGTCCAGACAATTTGACTTTGAAAAATGTAATTAAAGCTGATGATTATTTTGATGCTAAAGAAATTGGTCCTATTATTATATTTCAATCCACGATTAGGTACCTATAGGAAAGTTGAGTAAAAGTTGTAGCATACAGCAGTTGCAGCATACGTGGTGTCAATTTATTGTTAAAACAAACAATGGCGCCGATTCCCTTGTTCACAAACTAAACTAAATTTAAGTTCAGTGCATCTTTTTCTTTCTATTTCATTAATTAAATGACAGAAGATAAATATAAGTTTAGTCCTGTCAAATTAAGTTACTCCATAGACCGTTTAGATGTAATTAAAAACAAGACTACTGAAATTACGTCAATTTACGTCAGGCGCTGACTAATTTGACAGGACTAAACTAATATTTATCTTCTGCCCTTTTCTTATTGAAATAGAAAGAAAAAGATGCACTGAACTTAAATTTAGTTTAGTTTGTGAACAAAGGAAACGGCGCCTATGTTCGAAACATCACTTTGAAGATAATGTATTTCATTCGTTCCATAGATTCGATCACTCAAACAAAACGAATCCATAAACTGAAACTGGTCGGTAGGTAGGTATGTCCACTCTATCTAAGTATTGAATTGAGCGAATTTATGGCCACTCGATTATCTTCGAAAATATTTATTGGTGATAACAACCACCCGGTGTCCGGTAACAAAGGCTTATGACATATGTACTCGATTACATGGTACGTATTTTACATGGTAGATAGGTACTATAAGTTGGTGCAAGGTAAAACAAAGGAGGAATTAAAAATAATAATAATAAAAGGACCTGCAGACTAATCTACGCTTTAAATAGCGAAATGTTAATTATAAAACAATTATTTTAATTATCATTAAAGAACATATCTACTACTAGCTGCGCCCCGCGATTTCACCCGCATAAGTTTCGATCCACTGGAAATATCGGGATAAAAAGTATCCTATATATTAATACTGGTTATAAACCATCTGTTTGCCAAATTTCGTCCAAATCCACTCAGCCGTTTGAGCGTGAAGAAGTAACAAACATCTATCCATATAAACTTTCGCGTTTATAATACTAGCTGCGCCCCGCGGTTTTACCCGCCCAAGTTTCTATCCCCTGGGAATATCGGGATAAAAAATTCTATGTGTTAATACTGGTTATAAACTATTTGTGTGCCAAATTTCATCCAAATCCGTTCAGTAGTTTTGGCGTGAAAGAGTAACAAACATCCATCCATCCATACAAACTTTCGCGTTTATAATATTAGTAGGAAGTAAGAGCTCTGCTGTCCCTTACTTAGTAGCCTTCGTAACCTACCTATGTAGGTAACCCTGATCCTCACTGACCAAGCGCTATTTTTCCAGTTAAGCTTCAATTCACCCGTCAGAAGAACCTTAGAACCGTTTCCTATTCACTACCCCATCTCTAGGAAGAGAACAATGCCTACAAACCAGTAAAACAATTGCCCATCTACATTGCTAGTCTGTCTTAGTCTGCTTGCTTAGACTAACAATGTAGAAATGCGTATTGGCGCCGATTCCCTTGTTCACAAACTCAACTAAATTTAAGTTCAGGTGCATCTTTTTCTTTGTATTTCATTAAGAAAAGGACAGATTCTGTCCTTTTCTTAATGAAATACAAATTTATTTATCTTCTGTCCGACAGAAGATAAATATTAGTTTAGTCCTGTCAAATTAGTCAACGCCTGACGTAAATTGACGTATTTTTAGTAGCCATGTTTTTAATCACGTCTAAACTTGCTATGGAGTATCTAAATTTGACAGGACTAAACTAATATTTATCTTCTGTCCTTTTCTTAATGAAATAGAAATAAAAAGATGCACTGAACTTAAATTTAGTTTAGTTTAGTTTATGAACAAGGGAATCGGCGCCAGTGTCGTCAACGTCTCAATGATTTCAAAACATTGATAGTAGTTTCATATGTCACTGATAAATCTTAAGAATTTGGACTCTGTTATACTGATAAGACTGAGCAAATACGTAATTTCTGTGTTTTAAAATTAAACCCGTAAACGGATAAACTATACTTATCTTAAAACCTGCTTACAAGTTAATCCGAAGACAAAAGAAAACAACATCAATATTATAGAATAAACACATAGCACAGACACTATCCACCATAGCGAGGTTCACTTCATCATAGATGTATTTATTATTTTGAGTATGATATACTTATTTATTATCATTCTAGTGATATTTATTTTAGAAGTATGTCTGTACGTTTATTTGTATCTATGTTAGTATATTCTCGTAAGTTTTGTTTAGTTTTTTAAGTGAATTGTTTTTGATTTCATGTATTATTTTTTTGTCACCTTTACTTTATTCCACACGCTGTCTACATCTCTGTATCTATTGTCCTGTCTCGGGTGTACTGGAAGAGATTTCTTATGAAATAAGTATGACCTCTGTAAGTACCTATTTTTTGGCTAATTATTTTTGAGGCGAATAACAACTTAGTAGGCGACTAACTAGTTGGTTATAAAAAAAATAACTTGGTAGCAATTAAATATTTTTAGCACAATTATATTATATGAGCTACAAAACGTAAGGATATATAAAAACAAATAAGATAGCAAATATATTAAACAGGGCCAATGAAATAATAGGTGAAGTATTCAAAATAATGACTGGCGGCTAATATTAACAGTGGGATATATCAAACATTGTATTATTGGCAACTATTGGCTTCCATATAAAATACACAATAAATTTTCTAACTTGAAAAAGGCAGAAGATTTTGTGAATTCAAAATCGAAACGGTTAGGTTAGGTTAGAAAAAAATCACTGCTAATTTTTTAAACAAAGCTTACAACTCAAAATGAAGCTGCTACTTCAGACTTAAAATGCTACTTACGAGTACTACTGTAGCTGCCAACCTATTATTTTTGCTACCCATTTTAATTATTTAATATTTTTAAAACCCTAAATCAGATTAGTTTGTCGCCGATTATTTCTGTTCTGTTTTTTCTTGTTTGTTTATATATGTGTGTACATAAATGGTAAAATAAATAGATAAATAGTTGGTCAACATTCAAGCAAAAGCCAAAAAATAAAGCAAATCTCCATTTACCTACAGTCCGCAATCTTGTCGGGCTGAAAATATCGAAAAACATGAATATCTGCAGTGTATGTCTCACTGCTGAAACTCAACTTTCAAATGAATCGCTAATCTCAGATAATTAAATATTGCGCCTAGTAAACGCAAGAGTAGGTATTGAAGAAAGTAATAATTTAAAATGAGTAAATACCGTATTTGCAAATCCTGAAGGAAAACTCGAACGATAACCTGAATTTCTTCCGGCAGAACTGGCTACTGATGTCACCGTATTTGCAAGAATCGCTCCCGTCACTACAGCAGGTCCCAAAACTGGGAAACTCAGCAATGTAAAAGAACATCCGAATCCTGACCCAAACATTTTAATTTACTTTGAAGAAAAACAATTGAATAATGAAAACTGTGGTTTGCATGTGCAAAACGATCTTGGCATGTTTTTCGAGTGCCTCTTAGAGAAAATATATCTTGAGGAGAGAAATCTCTTAGATAATGATTGTGCTATCTTATTTCAGATCAATAACACACATAATCTGATGGAGATAGTTTCAGACAGGGATGATGCAATGTGTTCGAAAAATTCAGTAGATGCTGACCGGATATCTATGATGCTATTGCTGACTGATAAATGAATTCAATTACCAAACTCTCGAGGTACCTGCTCGTATGAACATTTGCGTTTTGAATTAATGTGAAGATCGCGTGCAAATTGCAAGTGATTTCAACCTTAACTACATCGTGAGAAGGCAAGTTGACACATAGCTGAATATACAAAAAGGAAGGTGTTACATTTGCACCCATTTGTAGTCGATCTTCATTGTTATTGTTCGAGGAGGTGTGATGAGAAAACTTGCCTAAGTCCTCTTTGGAAAAGAGGGACATTTGAATGCACTCGCAAAACATTATACCCCGTGTTTGAAATGAAAGCCTTCTTAGCAAAAGGTGTGTGTGATTTTAAAATACTTATACCCCAAACACATAACTACCTAACTCAGTAGTTATTTTGGATTTGTGCTTATGTCATCGTTAACTATCACATGACATCAATATCTATATGATTTTATTATTAGTTTGTTATATAAAATACTGTTTGATTATTTGATGTAAATTCTTCCTGGCGTTGTCTGTGCATTCACCTTCGTTTATTGATTTGAAGATAATGTTTCTTCCGTTTTGATAATGGCAAGATTCTTGTCTGTCTGTTCTACATTTTCCTGTTCCTGTCTTATTGTTTAAAATACGCCGGCAATCATTAAAACTATTATTTTAATTTTACATCTGTAAAATGCTATCTTTATGTCTGCAGAAAATGAAGTCAATTCAGTCAAGAAACACAAATCAAACGATTCTGCTCGTTTTTTCCAGAATTTTGATGACATATCTGAATATATATTCACATATGTTGTTGCATTGCTTAATTATTATTAAATCTATCAAAGAAAGTCAAACATACTAAGTAGAACTTTCTCTAGAATTTCTAATTCGATTAGACATTAGCATAATATCTTATTAGACATTAACATCTTCTCCTTGAAGTAAGGAAAACTAATTGAAGGTTTTCAAGGGAAAACTAGTTACTTACTAGTCAATGAAGACGACATATTTACTTGCTAATTACATTAGGAAGTATCGTCTGTGTCCTATAAAAGTAGTGACACATTTGCATATTCGTTAAATGACGGTAAGTGAAGAATTTTATGTGTTGTCTGTGGTATATGTAAGTGTAGCAGTCGACCTTTCACGACATATCCGTTTCCGCACGGATGTAGAACACGTCCGTATGTGCACGTGAAATGTTATTGTTTTTGGAGTTTCTTTAGCATAGACAACAAAAGATTAGTTTTTTATACAGTAGGTGTATTGTATTTAATTTTTATGCATGTGCTACTGCATTGTAGATTTTCGAAAAACAGATAAAATAGGGAATGAAAGTTTGTATGGAAAAATCCGAAATATACCTACTCAGACGACGTTAGCAAAGCGCTAATTGAGATAGGTAAGTAGTTACATAATTCTAGCATAGTTTGAATTAATACCTAGTTTCCTGGGTAGGTACTTACTTACAGAACTCCCGAATTCAACGCTTCAAAAAATTGGTCTGGCCGTATTTTTTTTAAATTAATTTTGTCCGCGCCGACAGATTCGACTGTTTTTGTTGTAGTTGTTCCCACAATAAATAACAGCAATGTTGTGTCCTCTCAATTTTGTGTTTTGTGAGATCTTTTTTTACCATAAGGAGGCGAATTCTGAGAGGAAAAAACGCAAATTGGGCATTTGCAGGTTTCTTGCGGAATACCTAATCATAGTACTTACTGCGATAAAATTTTTATATTACGGGTCGATCTAAAGAATAACTAAAGTTTTGAAGCTCTGTTTAAGGTCGCATTTTAGTTGGCACAGCACGTACCAAGATGAAGCCAAATAATGTTTCATGGCGATTTAAAAATAATTTAAAAACAATTAAAATAAAGGTAGGTATAGGTTGGTAGGTAAATAGTTTTTAGCGCGCAAATTAGCCGTAATTTCTGTTTTATTTTACGTAGTACCTACTAATGCATTAGGCTTAAAACAATTAGTTAAAATGTTAGCCCACAGACTTCAATATAATATAGGTTAGCCTAACCCACATAACTTAGGCTCGGCTCGGTTCGGCTTTATGCCGTAACAAAAACTCTGTAATAATTTATTAACAGGAAGGAAAATAACAAAAATAATAATTATCAAAACCACTTATTATGTATGTATATTGCTTTAATGAAGGGAAAATGTATATTTGTTAACCGATATTATTTAAATATACTCATAACAGCCACTGACTGACGGTGAAGGAAACCTCTTTATGAGACATTATGAGACAAGCAGGGTTGCGTAAGACACTAACTGTAGCAATCGCTTTCATTTTGACAGTTCATCAACATTCATTGCGTTGTTTACGTTGTTGAGCAAACCAATTTTTCGAACTTAAAAGGCAATGGATTAGCAATATGCTTCAAAATGATTCAGATTGTGATGGTGTGTTACGCAATTAGGATGTCGTTTGTGACGGTATTGAAGACGCACCTTTGCCAAACATAGGCTAACAATGGAACGTTTACAGGCAGATATTGTACCAACGTTCTTGTAATTTAGTACTTTTCGTTATTAAGGTTATTAGGTACACAATGCGATTGTGAACAAGATAGCGATAGGTAAATTTTATCATTTGCCATAAAGTATATCTGTAAGATTATTCCAGAACCCCGCGAATGTCGCTTATCTAGACCATCTTTGTAATCCTGCCGTCGTAAATGACGATATTAAATATCATTTAGATATAAAATATATTAGGCATTAAAATGAGCAGTGGTAGCCCAGTGGTCACGGCAACTTACGAGTGGTAGGTTCGAACCCAGTCAGGTGCTTTACTTTGTGTAAATTATATCATCACCACTGCTTTCAAAACGGTAAAGGAAAACATTGTGACCAAACCGGCATGTCCTAGAACCAAAAATTCGAAGACATGTGACATCTACCAACCCACACTGGGCCCGCGTCTTGGATTACGGCCCACTCCCTCTCACAGAGAGCTGTAGGCTTGTGTCTGCAATTCATAGGCTGAGTATGTATGTATAGGCATGATAATATATATAAAATATAATAGACATGTGTGTAGGTGTTTGTTTCTAATAGGTACGAGTATGTTCGTTCATTGCCCTCTGTGGCAGACGTAAACACTTCTCCGAACAAATGGTACAATAATAGCGATTCAATTCGTACTGGAAAAATACTTAGTAAATGATGAAGAAAAAAACAAAAATATTGTAGGGTTATAGATCACGTTAGGATAGTTAACAAGCAAAAAATTAGCATTAGAATCTTTTCAAATTCAAACTCAAAAGCAATTATTTAAATTAGCTCCATTCACTGGTAGGTAGGTATACCAGTACGTAACTTGGCAAGGTTTTGGCGCAGTGGGAATAAATTCGCGCATGTACTGTACAGACGCCAGCACATCAAGCTACTACAATCTGTCAAATTTCTTTAATAGATTTTCAACTTTATTGCTGAATTATTAAGGTTCAACATTGATTGGGAAAATTTGACAGTTTCGGTTAGGTTGACCTGCTGGCGTCTGTACCGACGGCGACTGTGCCTTCATTTGAATTGTCTAGCAATCAGACAGTAAGTCCGAAAGCTGAAATATGTTGTTAATCAAAACCAATGAGAAAACGTGTAAAAAGTATCGTTATCATCATAAGCATGATTTTAATTACGATAAATTATCTAGTTAATACCAAGATAGTAATTTTATTGTAACATTTTAATCACAAACTTAGGCCCATTTAGGTAAACGATAACGACACATTTTATTAACAAAATTAAACAGTTAAGCTAAGCTATAATAGCCTCCCGACCGATTTCGGTCACGGTGGCCAACCTCAACGAAGATTAATAGCCAGGGACGCAGGGGATATTATAGTGCACAAGTGTGTGCGTAAACACAGGTGCGCTCTCTGTTCCTTTACTCTCACAGTCCGATGGGACGGCAGTCCGACACGACCGGGGAGAGATCAGGCGCAGGTCCAACGGTTTTACGTGCTTTCCGAGGCACGGGAGGCTAACACATACAATGTAATACAAATGGCAATCGATTTTACGAAACGTCACTTTAAAATGCAGACAATTATATCTATCCATCATATTATTCATAGAGCATCATCGTCTTCCTGCCCTTGTAAAGACGCCAGCACACCAAGCTACTACAATCTGTCTTTCTTTAATAGATTTTCAACTTTATCGCTAAAGTATTAGGTTCAAGGTTGATCGGGAAAATTTTACAGTTTTGGGTAGCTTGATATGCTGGCGTCTGTACCATGTAACTTGGGGTCAGCGCAACACGTTTTCTTCTTCCATTCTCCCCTGTCAATTGTCAAGCTATCATTCACTCCCTTCTCTTTCATATCATTCGTCACACAATCCATCCATCCTTTTCATGGCCTTCCTCGCCCTGTTCATCCATAAATATTTTTTTAAAGGATATAGCTGAACTCCAATCGCTTGACCTATCAATAACCTTCATATCAGTCACCTTGGTGTGAAAGAAAACAGACTGTACCAAGCTTATCGTCCCATTTAAAGTAAGTCAAGAAAAATGGGTCAAAGTGAATCGTCTGCAGACGTCCGATGCTTATTTAATTATGGACTGTCTCTTTCACTGATATCTACGTGTATTGTGCGAGGACATTAATTTGCATCTTGCATCTAAACATCATGGTAAAGGATTAATGGCCTTCATTTATTTTATGAGTAAGCAGACAGTAGGAAAAAAGTTTGAATATAAACGGTTATAAGACCAACACAACGTGACTCATCATCATCATTCCCGCCGAAAGACGTCCACTGTTGGACATGGCCCCACCAACCATCCCACTTGAAGTGGTTCTGTGCTTCTCGCATCAGCTCTAGGACCATATTGCTTCTCGTAAGCCCAAGTGTTGGTAAGAATGCTTGGCTTATATTTAGGAATTATACGGAACATACGCACAGAAAAACATCTGAACATGAGTCCTTTATCCTAGAGAAAAATATAAAATACTAGCTGACCCGGCAAACGTTGTTTTGCCATATAAATAATTTCCTAATATTTTATTTTTTTTCATATTTAGGGGGATGAAAAATAGATGTTGGCCGATTCTCATAGATACCGGATAAGCACAAAAAATTTCATCAAAATCGGTCAAGCCGTTTCGGAGGAGTATGGCAACGAAAACTGTGACACGAGAATTTTATATATTAGAAGAAGATGAAATTAAATATTCTCAAGCTAACTAACTATACAGGGTGACAGGACATGGACGCACATCCTGTTGCCATGGATTCAGTACATGATTCTGAATCCCCACGCGTTGGAACATTTCTACGCTAGGGAGTCTAGAATCATGTCATGTCATGTTTGTATATATACTCATTTCTTAAATGTTACTAATTGTAGCTGTATGGTGATTCAACATAACAACTAACTTTCAGTACGAAGTTTGTTAAAACTTCAATGTCCGCTGGAGGACATTTATTATTTAATTGTTGTCAACTTCTAAACAAACTTAAATTTTAAACGGTTTCCACTTTAGTTTTCAATGAACAAATTGTCAATAAAACCACGTGTAAATGTGCGATTTACAGCAAATTGTCTCAGGAATGCGGACGCCGTCGTTCGATAGCAATTTACTATTTTATGTAAGAGGAAATCATTTCAGAGTCGTGTTGCTGACTTCTGCACAACGATTAATGTTATGACTGTAAAAAGGAAACGTGGCTATCTTTAATGTTAGTTTATCCATCAATTGTTAGGCAATTATTAGGAGATTCAATTCAACTTTTGGCAGGATCATCATCATCATCATCTGCCTAGCCTTTTCCCAACTATGTTGGGGTCGGCTTCCAGTCTAACCGGATGCAGCTGAATACCAGTATTTTACATGGAGCGACTGCCTATCTGACTGAACTGAACTGAACTGAACTTTTGGCAGGATGTTGTTATAAAAACTATTTTCGGATAACTGTTTAAAAGTGTAGCAATTTTTATTCCCGACCTAGAGTGTAATGAACTTAACCTTTTCCGTGTAAGGTCAAAGAACCGTAAACTACTATATTATAGGCAGATTTTTCCTTCCATACTCCACCGATAAACACGAAGGTTTTTTTTTGTAGGTTCATCTACATGGTGCTATAAAACTATGCCTGAATTGGTCACTGTACGAAAAATGGCTGGACTTGAATTTTACCTAAGCACTTATTTGTAACTCTAGTTGAAAGCAACTAGCACAGCAAACATTAGAAAATCTGGACACCTCCGCAACATTGACCACAAAGGTATAGTCAACACTTTTCCAAAGACCTACCTAAACAAAGGTTTTTTTACATGCTATACGGAAATAGATACAGAGTGATCATAAAATGTTGCGGACGTGATAGTGCGGATGGAGTGTGGCGTCGCTGTTGACCAAACGTGCGGATTCTTGTCAACATTTGTAAACATCAACAGTATTGTTTTGCTTTGCGGCACAGACAGTCCATTGCACTATCGTTGAGTCCTTGTCAATGGCCTAACAAACGTAAAGAAACTGGTCATAGAAAGGATATATGAGACCTAGAAGAGGAAAGAGAAACCGGTTGAGATAGCTAGCCCACCGTTGACTAATGATGAAGGGATAGTCATTCAGAAAACCTAGACTGAATAGCGTCTAGCCTCAAATTGCTGACATGCAGGAAGAGGGCTTGGTGGTCAATGCTCCCTCCTTCTCTGTATTAGAAAAAACGTGTTTAACCTGTAGACTTTAGAGGGACAATATACTAAGAGATTGATAAAGGTAACAATTGTAGAAAACTAAGATTTTTTAGGGAGATAACTAAGCCCTTAAAACAGGAATGTTTTGCAACATGGTGTCAGTTGCATTGCATAATTAGCCATGGGCTAACAACGTGTCACTACTTCACAAGTCATTACACAAGTACTTAGTGTACTTAGTCCTATGTAAAGAACTAAACAGCTGACACGACTTTCATATACAATAGAGCAGTTTTATACCTTCTAAATCAATTGTTGGGGCGTTTACCGTTTCTTTTCAATATGAATATATACGAGTGGATAGTGCTGGTTGAGAGCATTATCTATTGTCTGTAGCAAAAAAACCATTTTCAGTATCAGCCCATTATGATTTGATTTTATATTTTCGACTCATCACATTTACGTTAAGCATACCTACATATACATACTTAGGTAGTTTCATAACAACTGAAGATTAAATCTATCTAAAGAGCTCGTAAATTCCTTATCAACTCTTAACAAGATAAACGTAAGATGTAATACGCGCGCCAGATCAAGTGGTGTACATGAAGAGGTTTATTTAACTTTCAGACGATTGTCAGAAACATATCTTGTCACAAGATATTTTTATCGCGAAATGTAGAAATGTTGGTAGATAGATCCCCAAAGCTTCATATCCATCACTGAATCGTATCGAATATCTATGGGAGGTAATTATGCTTTAGCAAAGTTTATACACCGTGTTCTTCGCGTTATTCATAAACTTTGGCAAACGCTTCTGTAGCTTCTACAAATAAAAATCTAACAAAGGAAGTAGTACTGTACAGTCAACAGCAAAAGTAGATGATCAAAATCAGAAATTCAATACTAATGAACGGAGTTCGCGTCAGAACTGTGTGGCGTCGAAGTGATTCAAAAGTATGTGATTGTAAATTATACCAAACATTTACTACTATTACAGCTGCCATATAGCTGCGAACTCCGTTCATTAGTATTGAATTTCTGATTTTGATCATCTACTTTTGCTGTTGACTGTACTTAAAAAGGCTTCGTTGCAAAGATATTTGTAATTTAATTTAATAAAATTTAATTGTGCTATGCAGTAAGAAAGGGTCTTAATTAGGCCTATGTTGCCGCTCAGTGCAATTAAAATGATAAACCTATCATGCTTCGGATAAAGAGATAAAGAGGCATGCATATCGGGTGATTTACGTCCAGGTATTTAGTTTGTATGAAAATTAACAAAAAATAAGAATTCATTAATGTGTCCATAATGAAAAATGCTTATTTCCATGGTCTGAACATCTGGTCGAAATTTATGTATATCGTCCAGAACATGGTGTATAGAGGAAGATCAAAGAAACAGGATTGTATGAAAGTAAATATGCTTAGAAAGGAAATTAATAGGTACTGACTATGACAGCCGATTGACTGGCACAAGAAAGGAGAGGCATATCCGCAATGGGAGAAGCAGTTGTAGATTATGTTGAGGACAGCTGCTATATATGCATAGAAAGAGAAATGCAGCAGAGACCACAAACACATTGGGATAGGGCAGGAAGGTAATGATAAAGGGTATGAAAAGTATGTATGAGAAAATGGTGTCTAACTACTCCTTTTGTACATACACTACTGAACGGATTTGGATGACATTTGGCACACAGATGGTTTATAACCAGCATTAACATATAGGATATTTTTTATCCCGATATTCCCACGTGACCGAAACTTATGCGGGTGAAACCGCGGGGCGCAGCTACTTACAAATAAACCTTTGGACGGACTGGATTATATGTCACGACAAAAGAAAGACGTACTGTGTGTCAATTAAGGCTATCGCACGTTTGTTGTCAGCCATATTTTAGCTTAGTCATCTGGCCGAGCCCTTGTTAATTATTTAATAATTAATTTGAATTCGGTCACTATTAAATAAATGCCCTCCCGGTGTTATTTGTGCGTTGATGACAACATGTTCAAGTATCCATCTATGAGAGAGTACACGCGTATATTCACATAGACGGATACTGGGATCATAGGTAGGATATTTGTCTCTTCCTTTTTTCCATAAGACAGGTCAGATATACTCACTTATTAGTTTCACTAAATGTCATGGTTTTATTTTTACGTTGTAATCCGTATGTTGTGTAAAGGTCCCTAAAAAGTTTTGGATTTATAATCTCTAAAATGTTGATTCTCATAACATTTCAGGTTACCCATGAAGAAATATGTAGGTAAGTACATGACGAACTGACAAAACGAACTTTAAAAATGTATCAAAAGACCCTTGATATATCGTAATCCTTATGTTTGTCAAAGATTAGATTTACAGACCACAATTATTTACGATCACTTTATTAATTATCAATTTAAGAATTCATTATGAAAACAATAATATTATCTGTGATTCATAAAACTGTATAATATTTACAAACCGATTGTGAAAGTGAAAACATAAGTCGGTACTTTCCATTTCAAGAGAAAATTTGCGAGCGATCGGTGGGTTTCAGTCATTGTTTCAGTATTTTTTTCAAGACGGTGTGTTTTCATGATTATATTTAGTTACTTAACTTTCAAGTAATAATGATTAAAACGGCAAACTTACCTAATAATCGTAGAAAGAAAAACAAAATAGCGTCGCTTGCGGGCACAATATTTGAATTCCAATTCAAAAATTAAACCGCCAAAATTCCGCGTGTTTTTTTTAAATCGAACTAATAACTGAGATTACTTTCGATTTTTTTTTCACGCACGCGTAAACTTGTCGACGGCCTATTTTTCTGAATATCAGCACGGCACTGACGGCTAGTGCGGGGACAGCACGTCAACTCCACTGGCTGACTCGCACAAAGCTGTATTTACAGGAAATATGCGAATATGTTATAGGTAACGATTCTGACGCATGCGTTCTACCACTATGTGAGGTTTAGCCGCCGGTTTCACACGAAGTTTTTGTTTACAATCGCGACATCCAAAGCAAAGGCGGTATTTCACATAATATTATGGTTAGAGTACTCTAGAAATCGGGTTTAGGTGGCCAAAAACATGGAAAAATAACGAAAAGTTCAATTCATTGCGTATTTGTACGAATTCTCTGAAGCGGGCTTGTTTCAGTGACCTTAAATGATTATACGGTACCACGATATTATGGTATTCCTTATTTAGTAGGTAGGTATTTAAAAATAATTCAGTGGCGCACTGGGTTTAGGTAGGTTAGGTACTGGTAATATGAGTTTTTTTTTTCTAACCCATTGAATAGGAAATGGACCATCCATTGAGTTATCCAAAGCAGGCAAATGATGATTGCTGGTGTTTGATTGGTTGTTTGGGAACGTTATATGATTTTTATGATGTCGATTTCCAAAAAAAAAAAATTTCTTGAAATTTTGCAGACCAATAATAATAACAGTGAGTAAAAAAAAATACAAACATTTTTTTCTATATATGAACAAAAGAGATAACATTAACCGTTTTACGAGCGCAAGCGCAGCATGGCTAAGGTCATATCGGTTCACAGCCCAGTACATTACCTTTAGACACGCTTATTATCGGTATACATATAACAATAATTAACGAGATAAGCCATTTAGGTAGCGATATCTTAAAAATATTTATCGATAGAAATCAACATGCCTGCACATTGCCTGCTCACTTAATTACCAATAATTTAAATCTTATATTAAAACTAGTAAGCAGAGTATTTTATGTTGTGGTTTTTAATAGCATTTTCCGGACAAGCGTGCCTTAAGGCCTTCCTGGATGGAGTATTTAATTGAGGACGACGAACACATTATCGCAAAACCGGAATATTATAGGTAGGTACCTAATTTATTTCTTTATTAGCAAAGCATAATTCCACTTTTACAATTATGAAAAAAAAAAAACAAATTTTGAAGTGAAAACTTTTTGGCGCGTTGGGCGATTTTTTTGGTACTTAGGGGAAAATCTTATGGGTTCGCGTCACCGATATGCCAATGTTAGCAGTAAGTATCTACATACATATATCTGTAGCTCTATGAGTATGACGTGTTGCGTTTGGCCAGCATTTATATTTTAATGAATAATTTGTAATTTTAATATATAATTTATGAAATTAAAATTTTTGATACTAGAAATAATTTGGAAATTTAAAAAAAAAACTACTGTTACCTATTTCATAGTTTTCAGTTGTCACCTCACAGCAGTCCACATGACTGCCTATGTTTTAGGGAGGGCGCCACGAGCAACGGTTGTCTTAGCAACTAATTTGTCTCCCACATCAAGTCTACGGGTTTGTATGTGTATGTTTGTTTGTAAGTGACGCGACAAAAACAGCACTTTCATACTTCAAATGTGAGAGAAAAATTAGTTGCAAAGACAAAAGTTCCTCTTTTAAAATTAATTGCCTTTCCTAACGCAATTTGTTTCTGATTTTTTTATTTATTCAGAAATGTCGCAAGCAGATCGCTATAAAGTCTAAAGTAAACAGATCTCGCAGAATAAATTCGAGCATGCAGCGTTTTATTAAATAATTACAGTTTCATAATTGCAAGGGCAAAGGACAGTACAAACGTAAACCTACTCGGACTGCTGGGACATAAATAAGTGTTTATTAAACGTTAATTTTTAATTTATTGTCTCTCAATTGTATTTTCAAGTATTTTAGTAAGACGGGAAGTGACAACGGTTTTATGACTTAATAGGACTATATTAAGCATATAATAAGGTTTTATAAGTTTGATAAGACCGACAGTCTTATCAAAGGATATCGTGTTACTCAGTAACTGGTGAGTATAGGCAGTCGCTTCACAATACTGATATTCACCTGCATCTGATAAGTCTGGACCCTAACATAGTTGGGAAAAGGCTAGAATGAACAGACAGCTGTGCTGCTAGGGAGTTTGTTGCGCCACTTCTTCTTCCCAGCGAAAGCACTAGAAAGTGGTGAAGGGTGGGCGTTTTGGGGGACTGTGTTTTGTAATTTTGACGTTCGAAAAGGGCTGATTCTCAGCCGAATTTGAATAAATTACTTTTGATTTTGATGACGACGAGCTGAAGGTTTTATGTCGCAAGAACTCTGGCCTCCTAGAGGTATTTTCGCCCTGAGACTGGCTAGCCTGTTAGTTATATCTAACAACTTTTGCTCTTCAGATTTATTAGCTGGCCGAAAATAAGATTTGATTTCGGCCGTTCCTTTATAAAAAAAAAAAAACATCGAAGTAGTGTCACATGAGCAGATAAAGCCTTTTCAATTATTTTACCACTGATTTTGTATCACTGACCGAACCACATTGTTTTTTATTCTCATTCTAATAAGGTCGCTGTTAGGTTGCTGCCACCGGTGCCACTGACAAGACTGTCAAAGTCATTATGATCTTTATTCTCGTTATGTTAAGGTTGCTGTTTGAGGTAAAACGGACTGTTAATCTACTCTTGAAGAAATGTTGCCCAATAGCTGTTTACAAGAATCGAAAGATTTGACAGTTGATACACCATTTTCGATAAAGGTTCACTAGTACTTATGTAGGTACTTACTTCACATGATAGGTACCTAGAGTAGAATAGTAGGTCAATGACATTACCGATACCAATCTTACTTATAAATAAAAACCTAAAGTGCATTCTTGGACAAGTTTGCGTAAATTTTTGGATCCGTGTAAAAATGTTAAAGCATTCTAAGGTCTAAAATGTTCAAGTCGAATTAGTCGGTTTTACACTTTATTAACAATGTAGGATATAATTATGATGACAGTTTTTGATGTACCCAATGTACCTAATAATAAAGCTGAAGAGTTTGTTGGTTTGAACGCGCTAACCGCTGGAACTACCGGTCGGATTTGAAAAAATATTTTTGCGTTTGATAGCCCAATTTTTCAGGAAGGCTATAAGCTATTTCACATCAAGCTTAGGGACCGAGCTAAAATAAAAAAAAAGTCCAAAAGGAAAGGGAAAAAAATAGCGCGGGCAGGTTTTTTCACGCATGCATGCAGTCGCGGGAAAAATCTATTTAATTTATAAAGTGAATAAAATCTCTTACATTTCTATGGTTCAATGCATCTTTTGCTTTGGTCGAACTCACTCACATAATAATTTTAAACGTTGATCTCACATGCCCCATTGATCTGATGCATTTTAAAACAATAGATCATTTAGAAGCCATTATTATAGATAATATTAGTCATATTTTATGCCATAAGTCCTAATAATATATGCAAGTAACAGCTACCGGAACATACAGTACCAGTACCTACGTATACATAAATATAATTTTACGACCGGCATTGTCAACCGCTTTTATGATCTATAAATAGGTATTTACTTCCGATATTTGTAGTCTACAAAAGGGTCAAGTATTTGTATGTATCAGATTAGATTAGACTAGATTTGGAAACCAGTTTAACTTGACCTAAGTTTTAGTCACGTTGGAGTTAAGCGCGGTTTACATTACATCAGCTTAATTGCAACGCCTTACTTTTAAGGTCCCAGATACGTGATTGCAGATAGGGCCTGCTTGCACCACAAATCACTAAATAGATAGATACGTTTAGCGCTAAACGAATTTAAATCATCGTTCTGTTTCTGTTAATCATTTGAAGATGATAGAGACAGAATAATGTTTTGCGCATTTAGAGTTGTGGTGCAAGTGAGCCTTAATGTCCTAGACCCATGATTGGAGACTAGAGTGGAGAAAATTGGTTTCAGTGCTATGCATATAAAATAATAATATCTCTGCGTGTTCAATAAGCTATCCTGGGACGTTAATACGTTGAAATCCCTTAGTAAACATCTTTCAAGCTGGATTTTTATGACACTATTTATTATACATGGTATAATTAAAAAACTGAAAACCTGCTGAAAAGGGGTCATTTTCCATGACTACAATGACCCTGCTGAAAAGCAGCAGGTTTTCAGTCAGTCAGTTGTTGTTGCCATTTCAGGGTCAAGTTTGTAAAAACACTTTTACACGTCAATAATAAATTATGTTTAAAAAACTATAGCCGAGTTCAGTGTTTCCTATTGTTTTTTGTCAGTTTATTTTTATCTGATGTATGTATCTGGTGTATTATGTGTCTTTTGGTCTGTGCTAAATAAATGTTTTTTCTTTCTTTCTTTTCTTTCAAACTCCAGATCCAGACATAATCCTACTAATATCCTACTAATATTTTAAACGTGAAAGTTTGTATGGATGGATGGATGGATGGATGTTACTCTTTCAAGTAAAAACTACTGAACGGATTTGGATAAAATTTGGCACAAAGATGGTTTATAACCAGGATTAACATATAGAATACTTTTTATCCTGATATTCCTACGGGATCGAAACTTATGCGGGTGAAACCGTGAGGCGCAGCTAGTCTAGTCCATTTATTGTGTTTTAAGTTCGAATAACTCCGCAAAATGTATGGAGCAGCAACATTTATGGTCTGTGACACTAGTTTTCATGTCAACCTCCCTTTACAGTGATTGATGTATAAATTGCTTCCGGCATATACGTACTGCTGTATGTACTTATGCATATACTTATGTACACATGCCTATGCGGGTCGCCACGTGCTTTGCGAATTATTATGTAGTTAGTATGTATATCGTTGTTACATGCTAATTTATTGAAACACTATCAACACTTGAGATTTGATAGAGACTTATTTGTTTTAATGAAGCTGTAACGATTTGTTAGCTGTCCTAACTTCGCTTTAAGAATAGACTAACTAAGAGTCATGACAAAACATATCCCCTTCCTTATTTGTCGCGCAGACGGGTAAAAAGTTCTTTTGTTGGGTACTAATGGGGATGATGGATGACAAATTATACTCATGTAATCTAGTCAGGATAGGTGTCAATCCTACGCCCTAATTACGTAACACACTATTAATCAGAATCTGAATCATTTTGAAGGATATTGCTAATCCATTGCTGAATGATGTTCAAATTTGTCTGCTCAACGACGTAAATAACGCAATGGATGTGGTTGAACTATCAAAATGAAAGTCATTCTTACTGTTACGTAAATACCCCGCCGAAGTAACATTATTTCTACTGCTAAAAATCGTTCTTTGTAAGTAAGCTTTATCATAAGTTACCTACATTAGAAAATCTTACCATCATTGTTACAGTCGACTGCACATTTGCACCTTGAGCTGACGTAGCGTTATGCGTAACTATAATTAGGATAAACAGAAGTATGGCATGTTATATTATGTCTTAAAATTTTATGCAGATGGATAGGGAACCTTCAACAACATTCATTGCGTTATTTACGTTGTTGAGCAGACAAATGATTCGAAAATATGAAGCAATGGATTAGCAATATCTTTCAAAATTATTCCGATTGAGATTAATTATATTTGAATTAAGAATTTGAGATAATTTTCAAATTATGGAACAACAAACTGAATGTCATAATAGAAAAAGTTCAAATTCAATTGCAACCAAAAACTTCTTAGGGTCTTTTTGTTTCAAATGGTCACTCAAAAATCAACTTAAAACACTTTTCACTAAAGTCGATAACTGATTAAGTGACGATGGAATGTAAATTATCTGAGATTATGAGCACTGCTATAGGTGTGTTACGCCATTAGGGTGCCGGTTGTGTTACCAGCGACGTGCCGTCGACTGGAAAGTGCCTCAAGTGGTTGATTAGATAAATACTCAAAAATCATCGGAAAACGTATCATTTGGTATGTTTTAGTAAACGTATCATTTTAGACGTGACAATAAAGATAAATTATATCTTTGGAGTCAGCTGACTTTATCAAGGGTGTAATGTTATACTCGTATGTAGCGTTGCCAGGCGTCCGGATAAAGCCGGACATAGGTAGGCTTTTTGATTGCGTGTCCAGCCAAAATAAACGGTGTCTGGCTGGTCCGGCTTTGTTAGGCTTTTTACATTTCGCAAACGAGCGAGCGCCGATGACTGATTATAACAATAATCAAAAAAGCTTGATTTTACATACAATTTTTTTGTCGTACCTATTAATACTGAGACACAAAATCCTCAATAATGTAGGGTGTCCGGCCTTTCTACCCAAATGTCCGGCCAAACTGGCTGGTCTGTCCGGCTATTAGGTTTGGCGACCTGACAACCCTATCATTATGCAGTTTAAGTTGCATAGATAAAAGAAACAAAAAAATTACGACCTTCAATCCTAACCTATTAAATAAAAAGAAAAATTATATTTTTTTCTGCCCCTTGTCTACCAATGGGCCTAAGTTACGACCCAGATTCAAATTTAAATCTTTATTGCATAACTCATGCGTTTACAACATAGATATCTGAGTTTACAAGGTCTTATTAAATAGTTATAAAGTTCACATGGAGAGACCATGTCGGGCACAATAATTTAATAAAATAAATAGGAATTAAAGTATGGTTATCATTGAAAAATCTAATCAATGGATCCCTCATAATGGCAAGCGATGTCGCAGCAGGCCCAGACGGAGATGGCGGGATGAGCTGAACTCTTTCAACAAGAATTGGTCAACAGAGAGAAGAGGAAAGAGAGTAATGAGGCCTTTACCCTTTACATCACAGGCTTTTAATAATAATGAATGAATGATAGATTTATTTGCAAGAATATAGGTAGCTAACATAAGTTCTTAAGATCTATAGGTTTCACTATATTCGGCATTTCTGCCGGGCAAATATTATTTACATTTTACATCTTGGTTATACTTATCGCATGCAGTACACATTTAGTAATTATCAATAACATAAAAATACTAATAACAATTTCATAATTTAAATTTGGATTACAATGCAATTAATTAAATTAAATACAATTCTAGTCATTTAAAACAATAATTTATATTAAAAATAGAGATCAATAATAATGATGTCATGTCAAAAATAAAAGAAAATGTTTCAATGTTATTTAAGTAATGTAAATATGTAGATGTCATAATTACTAAATAATATAGTTTTAAATAAAAAAAAAAAAAATCTGTAGCACTTCTAAATCTTTCGGCTAAGTGGTTATATGTTTTCACCGCCATGGTATAACAATTTTTGTTGCATAGGTACTTTAAGCCTATTACACGGGACTATTAGTGGTTTTTGTACTATTTTCCTCTTTGACATAGCCTTTTCATCTTTTTCAAAAAGCGAGTAGTTGTTTCTTACAAATTTTGCAGGTTTCAAATACATATAAAGACGGGAGGATAAGCAGCTTTTGCTTAATAAATACAGGTTTCCAAGTGTCTATCCACTTAAGATTGAAAATTGATCTTAAACACTTTTTTTGGGCTATGAATGCCCTTTGAGCACCTGTTGAATTCCCCCATACAGTTATCCCATACCTTAAAACAGAACAAACATGGCTATGGTATACCAATAAGGCTGTTTGAATGGTTAAATAATATTTAACCTTGAGTTTCATAGACAACGCATCACCTGCAAACATTTTTCAATTTAGTTTTTATAAAGAAAATAACACGACTAATAAAAATAGCGCTCGATCCAAAAATAGAAAAATATACGATGCGGACCCTACAATAAACCTTGTACCAAGTAGCTCATAAAACCAACATTATCCTGAAAAGATATTGTCCTGCCCCAATTTTGGAATCAATATTTGCCACAAATTGACTGACCAATATTTGTACAGAACTAGAGGCTCGTCTACTAAACGCTACAGGTGTGGTTTTCATGTACTCACAGATTTCAATGACGAACTAATATTTAGTCTAGGTATTTGGTAACTGTAATAGCTTTTACGTGACCCCGCCCATAAGTAATGCATTTTTCACAATAGTTTGTCCTACATTTTTGGTCCTGACTCATCGGTTAGCCTAGATTGAGGACCTTGAGGCGTTTGAAGTTATTTTCTTTTTGACTTATAATCTGTCAGCCTTCAAAGCAGGAGCTCACAGGCATCTTTTGGGCACGCTCGTTCCATCGTAGACCTCATCCATCGCTTTCTATCAGGCAAGAGTGAGGCCAAGAGGAGGCAAAAAAAAAAAAAAATTGTATTGCCTACAGGTACTTGTTGCGGGTCTAAATATTGTATGTTAAATATTTGTATGGCCTATAAGTAGTTGCTCCAGGTCTGGCGTTTGTGTATGTGAGTTTAAATGTTTTTAAACGCACCCACGATACAGGGGTAATTCCTAGTGTGGGCAACGTTTTTTTTTTTACAAAAAAAAAATAATAAAAATATTATAAGTATTTGTTAGAGCTGCATTGTTTACCTATCACAAATGTTTTATTTTTTTAGATGGATTTCTGTAATCACAATGACAACGCGCCTGTCTCTTTTAGCATGCATTGCACGACTGGACACGTGAGCGTCGCGATCGAAAAAAACTGTCACTACGAGTATGATGTGGCACTAGCGTTAACTAAGTCATCACCTGCCTAGCCTTTTTCCTATGTTGGGGTTGGCTTCCAGTCCAACCAGATGCAGCCGAATACCAGTATTTTACATGGAGCGACTGCCTACCTGAACTCCAAAACCCAGTTACTGGGTAATACGATAGATACCCCTTGGATTACTTTGGGGCTTTTGACTACCCATAACGACTGTCAAAGATTCGCGAATGACAGCCGGGGCCAACTGATTAACGTGATTTCCGAGACACGGAGGGATCTCGGAATGTAAAGATGGTCACCCATCCACGGAACAACCGCGGCAAGCGTAGCTTAACCTGATCGATCGACCTGTGTGACTGTTATTATTTAGCCACGGGCCCCTAATGTAACGTACCGCTAACTAAGTAATCCAAATAAGATCTTTTCTTTAAGACTTCCTCTTTTAAAGTCGTTATATATACTTAATATGTAGAGACATTGTGCTTATCATAATTTCAACCTAATAGCTGTTATAACCGCCTTTGTCTCCTAACTTGCGCCATCTAAATGGACACAACGGCTTTATTGTTTTTATATCGTGGTAAAGTCCTTTTACGCGAAGGAGAAATTAATAAATCTTTATCTTTAAGTTTAAAAAGGCACAAATGTGAAATAAAAAAAAAAAAAGTGGAAAAATTCAACGATTAATTGCATCTTTTTATGTACTATTAATTTTAATTGAGCAGTTGTTGTATTAATTGTTAAAGGAACCAATTTCGGTAGGTAAGGAGAGAAAACATGAAACTGAAATAATTATCGCGTTTTTTCATTACGTTATGAAAATGGCGGTCGACTTTTCCAAATAATTTCAATAACAATTTTGAAAACTTCAGCAGATTAAATTGTAGTTAGGTAATAAAGAAACTGACAATTAAAATGTGTACATACCCCATTATAATACAAAGATGAAAGTCTTTTCATAGACACCAATACAACACCGTCCACTACCATTTTTACTTTTAAAAACGTAACAGTTCTCAAATGTCAAAACTTTCCAAATTCAAACACAAAACACCAATAGAACACAAAAGAATAACTGCCAGACTATAAAATCCAAAATTCGAAATTCAAAACTGCTGTCAGAATCCGGCCTTCCTTTTCTTGAAGGCTGACTGCGATGCACTGATTTCCTTCAAGCAGTTTTTGTCGTATATATCCTCTCAGGGATATCTCGTCATTTTCCTTGAGCAGCAAGATTATATGTAGCAAAGTATACCTAAGCTCGTAAAAGCAAAGCTGGTTTTGATAGGTTACAAAATTCGCTATTTGTTCATAATTAATTTATGGGGAGTGTTTTTCTAATGTCTCGTAGACATTTAAAAAAACTAGTTTATGTTGATTTTAATATTATTATGTCTAGAGAATGGCAGTGGAATCCTTCTATGCGATGCTAACAATTTTAAATCTTCAAGGAAAGGATAGTAGGTAGATTACTTACTTGACGATACGGTTGGCACAGTGGCTGAGCGATCGATTGCTGCGCTGCGTGTCGCGGGTTCGATTCCCGCACGGAACCAATATTTGTATTGCTTACAGGTACCTAGTTGTTCCTGGTCTGGCTATTAGTGTCCCACGATACAGGATTAATTCTTAGAGAGGGGCAACGTTTAAAAAAAAATTGACATCAGGGGGGCAATTCTCGTAATTTGAATAACGTTCACAGTCTGATCTCAGTGTCAATCTGTCAAAAATACCTCTAATTTCCCTATAATTTGACAAGTTTTTGACATGTTTGTCTTTTAAACGTTTTAAATTACGAGAAGTGGCCTGCTGGTTGATTAATGCAATACTTGTTTTATAAGTATACAATTGGTGAAGTTACCAACCTAATAAAACATTCTAGAGTCGGCCATCACCTCATCATCATGTTCTGACTTCTGCCTAGTCCCGACTATGCCGGCCATCACCTATCATAAAAAAAATAAGTTGCGTTTAGATACATAATCTGATTTTATAATTAAGAAATTAACATTAAAACTGTATAAAAGGTTTGTCCCAACCAAAAATTACTTATGTAACTGTGTTATTTTCCTTATCTCAAGTTCAAAAAAGTATTTAATTTAAATTTAATGTGTGTATACTCGTATGTAAAATACACACAGTTGTGTAAATTAACACTGTAACACTATATCTTGTTACAAACTATTACAATTTATGACTAAAAAGTCATAAATTGTAGTATGTTGCTAGTAATAAAGTGATCTAAGTGCAAAGTAAGTTTAAGCAGGAAAAAGCAATGCAAAGTAACTTAGAACGTTGGTTTTACCGTATGCGTAAGAGGGCCAAACAAATATCTCTCATACAAGGATAATGTATGAAAATGTTTTAGACTTTTTTAACTTGCCACAGTTACACAGACAAAAAAAGGCTGAAATTTTCCTGCGTGTATTTAAAGCGTTTCATCGAGCATACATAAATAAGAATAACTTAGAATTTGATCGCGAAAGAACATTCTGAAAGGATTTTAGGACTTTTGGATTTACCTGGGGGGTAATTGCGTAACACACTATACAGTGGCAATGGCTTTAATTTTGACAGTTCAAGAACATTCATTGCGTTTTTTACATTGTTGAGTAGACAAATTCGAACATAATATGAAGGAAGGATGAGCAATTAAAAGGAAAGATTGTGATTGATTGGTATTCAGCTGCATCCGGTTAGACTGGAAGCCGACCCCAACATAGTTAGGAAAAGGCTGGGCAGATGATGAGTGTGTCACGCAATACGCAATTAGGGTACTGTAATCTGAGGACCTAGACAAGTGGTACTCGCTTTCAAAGCGTTTCGTTTTTTGTATTTCTACCACGACGTTCAACGGGATTAACAAAAGATTTACCACCTGTCAAAGAGCTGTCAAAAAATTTAAACTAGGAAACGGAACTCTCAAACCGCCAATGCTACGTGATACCGACCATGTTATTTCGGTGACAAAGAGCGTACGCGCCTGGCATATATCGTTGATTTTTCCTCATAGATTACGCAGTTTTTCAAAAGGAAAATACTATATTATGCGGTCATTCATTACGCATTTGTTTTGATTTCCTGGAGATCCCCACTTCATTTTCGTCTAATGAACAATCTAAGAACCGTTATTCAAAACAAGCTTTTTATATGTAGATAAAATGTAAATAAGAAATTTTATGTAGATAGCTAATTTAAGAACGTAACGAACAATTTATGTAAATTAGCGTGATATTTCTAGAAAAACAATTAAGTAGGTATTGGGCATCGTTTTTTTTTAGTAGATAGTAATAGAAAAATACGCAAAATGACATCATTTCGTTTTTGCGACTTGAGACATCTTTAACTACCACAGCATGTAAAAAATTTGGCAAACACGTTTGTTGTTTAACTTTTTGGTAGATAATCTAGTTTTGGAATACAGAACAGGTTACTACTATAGGTGCCTATCTCAAATCGAATAAAAATACTTACGATTTAAATGTCACAAGTTACAACATAGTGTTTTTTGGCTTTTTATGTGCACACAGAAGTTTAGACGTGGTTAACATTATTATTTTGCTTATTTATACAAACATACGTGTGGAAATTTACAATTTAGTACCTAAACTTTAAGTACATACCTACAGTACTTAGTTAGTTAAAAAAAAAACTTTTGCTATTATCTACCTAAACAGAGGACGTATTTTTTTTATTTTTTTTGTGTGTAGCATAATCAGCCTATTGTGTTCCCACTGTTGGGATACAGGCTTTCACTCGCTGAGAGGGAGTGGGCCGTAATCCAGGTTTCTGCAAATTTTTTGGTCTTAGGACATGCCAGTTTCTTTACGATGGTTTCTTCACCCTTTTGAGTACTATATTTGATGTATTTTATGTAACTGCTCACTCGGTGTTTAGTTATCAGGACTGTTAATTAATGGTATTTTTTTTTAAACATGTTATGCACTTCTGACAAAAAAATAAACGCTCGCTTGGACTAATGCACTTTGGTCAGACCGATTAATCATACCCAAGCAGCACACAAGCGTTTTCAACATCAATATACCAACCTATTTAGAACTTAGAGTTCTTTTAGAGACGTACAAGAGTGTTATAAAATGCTTTTGTCTTTATAAGAGTGATTTATGAGTTATTATACAGCTCAAACTGTATAAAATCTTTATTGAGGGATCTGCGTAAGCTTGGGGTGCTTAAACAGAATATTAAAATTCTACTATACAGCTTTAAGTATTTTGTGACACTTCAATCTGGTTTCATCGTTAAAGCTGTATACAGGCTGTATTTTACATGTGATCACTTACTTATTACAACTCTAAGTGTTATTACAGTATCACTTGATACTTGTTTCTGTACAATGGTGTATGCAAACTCCGTTCTCAAGCTTATTTTTATGGCGTAATTGTACACTATTGTAAATACAGTGGTTTTATGACTTCTGTCTATGAGGGTGTTTTAAAACTAAAAAAATAAATGACAGCTATAGTACAGCTTTAGTCTGTATTACTGACACAGTCACTTGAATGCATGACGAATAAAATTAATGTTTTCACTGTGAAGAAATGCAACATGTGGAAAAAAAGAAAAAGATCTGGTGCAGTCAAGAGGAGGATTGAAAGGGAATATTTGAATATTACAAATTATCAACCAAGTAACAGTTATGATAGTGAACCATCATTTATTGAGGAAGCAAGAGAATCATTAATAAATCGGACAACCTACAGTCAAGCGTCAATTCCATCGACGTCCAACGAAGAAGGTTCCGTAGCAAAAACATTAAACAGTGATAATAATGATCATAACAGTTATATCAAATGTGTAGATTTAGGACAACCTTCGGAACCTGATAATGAAGTTTTTTCATTATGTGCGAAAATTAGTGTGATTTAAATAAAAAGGCAACAGGCACATGTAACGTGTATGAGTTTTTAATAACAAGTAAAAGTGACACATGAATGATGTGCGTACGAGCACATAACAAAAACATAATACATAGTTTAGGTAGGACGGAACACTTAGAGCTATGATCAATGTCGTAGGCGCTCCAACATTCCCCCGAGCGTTGAAAGTCGAGCTTTCAACCAGACTTCGATTCTGGTAATGGGCATATCCTGTTGAAGGCCCTCCGGATGACTCCAGTAGAGGTCTTTATATCTGCTACCCGGACAATTCCATCAGTACCTGGATGTATGGCGATGACTCTTCCTAGTCTCCACTTCAGAGGTGGAAGATTCTCCTCTTTCATGACTAGGAAGGCTACAAAAACAACAATAGAATTTTTTGTCTCCGGGAGAACCACAGCCACGAGATTACGTGTTTCTCTTAAATAGTAACAAGCTCGTATAAACAAAATTTAATAACAAATAACATTTACATAAACGTTGTGACTTAAGGACAATGGACAATCAAATTAACATGATTATTAAGTGTTTCTCTATGAAAGGCTTAAAAAGTAAATTAACCTCTTGAAAAGATCACCCTATAAAAGTTCATTATTGTAAAACTAACAAAGAGATTCCTCCTCCTCTTCTTCAATAATTTCTTTTTCGCCTGTAGCGTTTTTGTCGATTTTACCTTTTTCACCTGTATCCATTTTATTTTGATTCCTCTCGATTTCCCTGATCTGATTCATTTTCAGCTATATTTTTTTTAAGCGCATCTTTTTTGGTTCTCATACTTTTAGTTGCTCTTTCATTCTTACTGAGTTTCCTCTTCACAGAATTTTTCAAGACGTCTCTATGATTTTAAACGGCATATTTTCCTGAAAATAAAGTAAAACAGATATAACATACACAACACACTAATAATACTTTGCAATAAGTTTACTTAGGTATAATAATGTTCATACAAAACAATGTATTTTATATGAACGAGTTATAAACTCTACTTTTCACTTCGATTGCGAGTAAATCAAACAGTGATATAGCAAGTTAACATATATTTTAGTTTAAATTAACAATTTTTGGAACAATTTTTCAACTTTTTTACCTGAGTAAATAAACATTAGGCTTGTGTGTAGGAGAACTATACTGCCAAATCACAAGTGCGTTTTAATAAAATATTATTGATAAAGTGAGGAACGGATCAAAGTAATTTTGAGCTCAGGGTTTTTCATTTCTTTAAGCGTAACTCTAAAGAGCATTATAAGTTATGCATAGAGAACTAATATACAGCCTAAGTAATAAACATATTCTATTATAAAGCTGATTAAAAGCCAATAGCTGTACAATGTAATCCATAACTTACTTAGTACAGCTATTCAGACTATAATACTCTCCAAATATTATGTAGGCTGCTTAGCTGATTGTCGCCATTTTCGAATGTTTAATAACAAAATTTAAAGTATAATTAAAGGATTTTTTTACAAAATCTTAAGCCGCATCATGATAATCAACTTGAATAATGATCACTGTGCCCTTATATCTATTACTTTAAAATTATTTTTTTATTCTAACCTTAAAAACAAACATTTACTTACCGTATTTAGTATTTTTCTTTATGTCAGCTCGATTATTTTGCTGGCGCGTGAATATTTTGAAGGAAAACATACACAGGTTCACAATAAATTTAATTTGCACTTTCAATTCACCAAATAACAACATCAGATATACAAATCTACGGTTATCTTTTACTTCTAGTAATAAATGTTAAATAATAGTGTCGCCATTTCTACTACACGCATAATGTCATCGAAAATAGTTTTGTTTTATTTTTATTCTTTTGTAATCCTCTTCAAAAACCTATTTAGAACACTTTTCGTTACAAAAGAATTATAAGATAATATCTGTAGTATTATGGTTTCTTTGTACACCGAATAACAGCTTTAATACAGCTATTGTACAGCTTCTCTTTTGCTTGTACAGCTACTATACAGCTCTAATAACGACAAAAGCTGTATAATATGGGCCCTTTTTTTACTTACAGGGGCTGTTTAAGCGCTTAAACAGCCTATATACAGCCTGAATATGCAGCTTCTAGTATAAAAACCAACTTAAATACAGCTTGTATACAGCTTGCAATGCTACTTGGGTAGTCGACTCATACAGACACAGTGACACACGACCTTTAGGGAAATAAACTGTCATTCACGTCATTTATTATAAGACAAGAGTAGAAATAAGTAAAAGAAATCGAGTAGATTGTTAATAATAAAAAAGTTATGGTTATTGGCAACATTCAACAATAAATAAAAGTTACTTTATGGTTTTATTGCTAAAGTGCAGTATTGACTCATGATCATGAGCGGAACAGAAAAAAAAAACAAAAGAAATAATTAATACAGAGGTACACAACAATTAACATATCAATTATGAACTGTGTAAATTATAATGAATGCACATCGCAACAGTAACGTAAAATAAATGACGGAAACTTGTTACTGTAATGTGTCACTAGTTATGCATAATAATTATGGGTATTACGATGTTTTAAACGTTCTGATTCAACGTGACTCCCCCAAGGCAAAGGATTCTCTGGTTTAGTAGTGACTTAGTGAGAGCTCTAGAAGCCTGTTAGGATTTATAGACAACTTACTGATGGAATCAAAAGTAAAAAACCTAATCAATTTAGGTATTGTAGGTAATACCTACCTAACTATACCTACGAAGAATCGATTACGCGGGCAAAACATATTTAAATTAAGAATTATAATGTAGAACGATTATAACGAGAGCTTTTTTTTTTCCTTCCCCCTACTCTGGCAGGTTATAACGAGAGCTTTCATTCGACCTAGTATTTTTTTTCTAGAGTTGCTATCAGTAATGAAGAAAAACCTGTCAACAGCCTAGGAATATTTTATTTTTTCTTTTTATGGCCCAAGGCATGCCATTGTTGGATCGAATGAGATGGTTAGTTTAGTGCTCTAAGGAGGTATAATATACTATATAATATAATAACTTTATTGAAACAGATAACCTTTACAAAAAATACTTAAAGATTAGGTCACAAGTTTAGATAGTAAAGGTAGCTTAAATAATGGAAACCCTGCCTCCTAAACTAGGGGAAACCTGTGACTTAGGAGTCAGTGTTCTACTGTTACTTCGAACGCTCCAAAAAACCTTTCTGTGTGTTAATGTTAGAGAACCTAATTACATAATTGGGGCAATAACAATGAACATAAAGCTATGGAGTGTGAAAATGTACTCGTAGGTACCTCCTTACGTTGTTTTAATTAGATAATGTAATCTAAAAGTGTACCATTGTTTATTGATTAATGAATTAGGGAAAACCGAATGTTAACTGAAAACAGTAGGTATTTATTTTTATCGGAACGCATTTTTATCGGAAATTAGTTTTAAGTTTTCTTTACGAAACTACTGTGTGGAGTCACTGTGGTCTAAAATAAAGGTTTATTATGATTATTAAATGGAATCCCTTTGTTTTTCCGAAAATACACGTAGGTATGAGAAAATGCAAGAAAGTATACAGGGTGACAGAGCATCGACGCGCAAACTGTAACCATGAATTCAGCATAATTATGATTCTTGACCCCCTAGCGTAGAAATTATATTATTTAGTTCTGTCACATAAGTCAGCGCCTGCCGTAAATTTACGTATTTTTTTTAGCAGCCATGTTTTTAATCACGTCTAATTTGTCTATGGAGTATCTTAATTTGACAGGACTAAACTAATATTTGTCTTCTGTCCTTTTCTTAATGAAATAGAAAGAAAAAGATGCACTGAACTTAAATTTAGTTTAGTTTGTGAACAAGGGTATCGGCGCCATTGTGTTCCGCAATTAGGGTGATGTATGTATATTTTTTAGCATTGAACAACATACAATGGAACAAACAATTATTTAATCAATGAATTTGAACCTAGATAACATCGTTAATTTGTGGCAAGAATAACGAAGTTATGTACGGTTAGTTATCATATTGTTTTGAAATCAATTTTGCGTCGTCGGTTTTATCTTGCGTGTTATTCATGTTTCTATGTAGGTATTTATTGTTGTCAATAATAAACTACACATTAGGTACAGTCAGCAACAAAAGTCAATTAACTGTGTTACTTTTACAAATCATCTGATTTCATAAAAAATGATGCGATATATTGGTTTTCACTATTTCATGTAATAGCAAAGAGTTCATTATTCTTAAATATTCTATTAGTACATGTTTTTTAAGAATATTTTGCTCAATAATTAAGATTTAAACAACTGAATTGTTAAGCGACTTTTGTTGCTGACCGTACCTACTACGAGTATAGCTAGAGTCTCAGGTAACCTAACCATTTGTTGCTGATCATACTATAATCAACCAAAATCTATATATCTTCTATACAAATAAATAAAATTGAAGTGTCAGTTTGTAATACGAAAATAACAGCTTTTTACTAAATGCATATGAAAGTAAATACGGTAGAGATGTCAGCATGAGTGACGGGGCCCGATAGGGCCGAAGCCTGCCAGGGTAGCGGGATTGTCCGAAAGGGTTACCGCTGCCCTGGAACATAAAGGGCTAAGGAAGGAACACGGGTGGGTTTTAGTCAGTAAGAGTCTGACACTCCCTTCTGCTCCAACCAGAGCGGGAGGGGTCATTTGATGATTTCCCATCCTCAAAAAAAAAAAAAGTAAATACGGTACTTATAACAAAAAACAATTTTTATATTTTTTGTGTGTCTGTTTGTCCCGGCTAATCTCCTAAGCGGCTGGACCGATTTTGACGGGACTCTTTCATTGGCAGATAACTAATTCACATACGCTACTTTAGAAAAAGAATTAGGGTTCCGCGCAAAAGAAAAAAAAACCCTTGAAATCGCGGACACTGCTGGTAAATAATAGAGTAGAAAGGCTAATGATAGATTAGTAGATGATCTCCTTATTTTAAATTCAATAGAATCAAGCTAAAATCCAATAAAGAAGTTAAAACTTAAGCTTCTCATTCGAGAATCATAAAATACTTACTGATTCTTCTCGAGAATATCATAACATTATCAGCCTATAATGTTCTGGGAACTGCTGGGACATAGGCCTCCTCTCGGTGAGAGGGAGTGGGCCGTAATCTACCAGGCGGGCCCGGTGCGGGCAGGTGGATGTCACATGTCTTGTAATTTTTGATTCTAGGACATGACAGTTTCCTTACGATGCTTTCTTTCACCGTTTTGAGAGCAGTAGTGATGAAATAATTTTCACAAAGTAAAGCGCTTGTCTGGGTTCGAACCTACGACCTACAACTCGTAAGGCGCGGCCGTTACCACTGGGTCACCACAGCTCCTCGCTCGAGCATGTGAAGCATGATAAATTCTAATAAATTCAATAAATAAAAACCTGATTTGTTTTTTCTGTCCTCCAAGACATCTAAGCATAAGTTGTAAAAAGTCACAACTGCCAACGGCAGTTGTGACTTTTTACAACTTATGCGGCAGTCTGCCGTTAATAATACAGTTTACACAAAAAGTAGGAAATAACGGAAATCTGTTTTGTATAAACATGTCGTTTCCTGTTGGTTGATTTACGAAGGTTTTAGATACAAATTTGTAAATTTTTTAGTATACGCGATATTGTGATATAATTGAGACGCAATAGTTTCGATAAGAAAAAAAAAATACGTAGCTTGTGGTACAACTTTGGTGACCTCTTTAGGTGCATCCGTACCGAAGTTACTTTTTGTGGAGCAACGATTGCAAGTTATTAGTTGGCAACAATGGATAACAAAGAGTTACTTTGTAAACGTACTAAAAGTTATAGCAAGCAACGCTACAGAATCTTAGATAATCGATCAAAAACGTGTCCAGCCAGCTTGAAAAAACACTTTTCGCTGGTCTCTCAATCTCGGTAACGGAAGCGATTTTGACGAATGTTATCATGTTGCAAAATAATGCTCTAAAAAGTATAACATCAGTGTGGATGCAACTTTTAGAACGATCTTTTTTATTTAGGTACTGATCATCATCAGTCTCCTGCTCTTTTCCCAATTGATTTGTGATCGGCGCAATATGTCATTTTTTGAAATGAGAACTTCTTTAGCGGCGTTGTGCACTTTTTTGTGATGGGTAAAAAATGCTAAACTCGCGTCAGAACACGTGACCTGATCGAAAATTCGTAAGACGGAGCTCGCGTCAGGACACGTGACCTGATCGAAAATTCGTAAGACGGAGCTCGCGTTAGGAGACGTGACCTGATCGAAAATTCGTAAGACGGAGCTCGCGTCAGGACACGTGACCTGATCGACTACTCGTAAGACGGAGCTCGCATCAGGACACGTGACCTGATCGAAAATTCGTAAGACGGAGGTCGCGTCAGGACACGTGACCTGATCGAAAATTCGTAAGACGGAGGGAGAGTAGACCGCATTCCAAAATATCAAAAATGCACAACGTTAATATTCAAGTTATTTCTGCCGGCACTCCCGGAGTGCGACCCGTTTTTTTTCCATACTTCTCTATTACTCTATTAGTCGTCATTTCGAATATTTTTGATTCATTATGGACCATTTTCACTATTATCATTTTCACTTGGCAGGAAAAGACTTGTGCACAGCTTCCGCGTAATGACTTCCGTTGGTGTGACCGTACTTTGAAAACCCACATAGTTTTTTACTGATATTATTTACTTTATACAGGGTTATTAGTAAAACACTAACAACCTTGCAGGACTGGATTACTAACATCATAAACAACAACTTTTGTTCTATGAATTTTTACAAAACATAATACATTTACCAAAAACAAACCTTTAGGATTTCGTTGTTCAAGCTAAACTCCGCTCCCCTCCTCTGAATTTTGTATTTTTGGACGCTATGTTTACAGCTCGTCTCGGAAACCGTAGCTTACGTCTATTTGTATATTGATCCGGTTGCCAGATTCGTCTGATCAACATTAAGCAACATAAGGAACAAAGCTAGTTTTATTGCTAAATCGTATGCATTATCCTTCAACTTGTCCGTATAACATATGAACACATAATTCTTTCATTGTCACATATCCATGAACCAGTCCTGCCGACGCAGTAGTGTCTATGTCAAGGCCGCTGCGTGTGCGCGAGCGCATAGTGACGTCAGGCACGTTTTCAAGTATTGCGCGGTATGTCAGGTATGTGATACGCACACGAGACTTTGTTTTTTGACGAGGAATCACGATTTTACAGTTGGTGGTTACACATTTCGAATTAGGTTTTGCCTTCTTGTCGAGAGGGAGTGAGCTGTAATCTATATCCATCTAATCCTTATTAATGCGGGTTGGTAGATGGCACATGTCTTCGAATTTTGGTTCTAGGACATGCCGGTTTCCTCACGATGTTTTCCTATACCGTTTTTAGAGCAATGGCGATGAAATTATTTTTCACAAAGTAAAGCTCCTGTCTCGGTTCGAAGTGTTCGAACGCACGACCTGCAACTCGTAAGTCAGGGTCGTTACTAGTGAGCTACCACTGCTCTAGTGCTCTTCAGCAGTAAGAATGATTTGCCAAGGAGTTAGGTAGCCTATGGAGATTTATTTGTCAAATTTAATCGCTGAATGTTAAGTAAATACAATCATGTCAACTAATAAAGTTCCCATTAGATCCGTGATTCAGAGCGCAGAGCTGATCAAACAATATCGATGTGTTTGAAGAGCTGAGTTTACTCTCTGCTGGACTGGTTGCTGTTAGGTTATGTACTTACTTACTATGTATGTACTTACTTACTTATGTGTGAGTAAGGCTTCTGTTTACTTTCACAGCTTACTTACTTAATTGCACAAAATGGCGTTAGTAATGGTAGAGGAATGTGAACCTTAGTTATTTGATGTTTGAATGGTCTGAAAAAGAGTGTCGTACAGGGTGTTTAGGTGAAGGATATTAATCATTTGCTGGTGGATAAGGTCATCCATAATCTTATATACTAACCTACTAATATTATAAAAGCGGAAGTTTGTGAGGACGGATGGATGTTTGTTACTCTTTCACGTAAAAACTACTGGACAGATTTGGATGGAATTTGGCATACAGGCGGTTTATAACTAGGATAAACATATAGGATACTTTTTATCCCTATATTCGAACGGGATCGAAACATCTCGTCTTAGCATTATGCTGAGAGGTGGCCGTTTTGCGTGGATGTGACGCATGTGTTCCCCCAACTTGTTATATTTTTTTATTGTTTCAAGTGTTCTTTTTGTGCGTCATGTTTGCCGCAAATAAACGTATTGTCTTTCTTTACCTACACAGTTCAATGAAAATGTTTTGAATGCACCAGAAGAAGGGTAAAAAATGCGTCTCATTCTTGAATTTACAAATTAATGACGCCCGTAAAGGTGAGTTCATTGCACGTATTGAAAGTGTTTACAAACTTGCACTAATTACGTAGAAAAGTAACTAGTGTCATTTGCGTGACGTACTTAGGTGGGTTTTTCAGATTCTGTGGATATTGCTTACGAAGCAAGAGCGATGAGTAAAAGTAAATTACAGCTGGGTACAGTCATTACTAACTAACTATCCTTCGTTAGAAGCGTCATTAAGAAAAATAAACACTACGACCTGAGTCTGTCGTTTTAAATGATTTACATATCACATAACTATTTATAGTAAATGTAACTTAATATCTACTACTCTGTTCAAAAGAAAAGGTGAATTTTGAATTTTTTTGAAAAGTATTTGTTTATTTATCAATATCCATTTTTTCCCCTTAAAAGTAATCCCCCTCAGATATAATGCACTTATGCCAGCGCTTCTTCCAATCCTCGAAGCACTTCTGGAATGGTTTCGACGTCATAACCAATACCCACGTTTTGTCACCGGTTATGACCCTTTTGAGCAAACCTGGATCGTCGTTGACGTCATTCAACAACTCCTGAGCGATACTGATGCGACGTTGCTTTTGCTCAAAATTTAGCAATTTGGGAACAAACTTCGCTGCCACACGTTTCATGCCCAAAACATTCGAGAAAATTGCATAGCATGAGCCGATTGATATGCCAACATCCTCTGCAACTTCCCTAACAGTGATTCGACGATTTTCCAAAACAATTTTTTTCACTGTTTCGTTGTTTTCTTCGCTTGTTGACGTGGTTGCAACTTCAGGACGCTCATCGTCAACAACATCTTCTCGGCCTTCTGTAAAGCACTTGTACCACTAATAAACACTTTTTTGAGACAAAGTGGACTCGCCGAATGCCACGGTCAACATTTCAAGTGCCTTGGAGCACTTAATTCCATTTTTAACGCAAATTTTAATACATATTCTTTCATCCATTTTTTTCAAAAATCAAAAATCGAAGAACACACAAAAACGTGACTAAAATTTTCAGTTGTCAACAACAAACTACTAATCCAAATTGGCTGATAATGCCAACATATGATGAACATATGTGTACCAGCATAACAAAAAAAAAAATTCGATAATCGAATGTACATAGCCCGCGAAAATTCAAAATTCACCTTTTCTTTTGAACAGACCTCGTACATAGGTTCATCATGTTTTCATACAGAAATAAAATAGATACCTACTTATACACAGTACATTTGGGGTCGAAACACCCCGAGCGTTTCGACCCCAAATGTCATGGGGCCCGAATGCGCGTCTCCTTTTCAAGGAAATTTCTCGCTGGCTGATCGGCACTCCACGTGACCACAGGGCTGGCTCGTTCTTTGGCCAAAGAATTAGCATTGCTTTTCAACGTGGCAGTTCTGCCAGTCTTCTGGGCACGTTCCCAGATGACAGAGATGCGGACGAGTAAGTATGTATTTCGACGCCCAAATATCGTTTTGTTTTTGTATTTATTTATATAGTTAGTTGGTTTTAGTCTTATACAGAGTAAGATGCATAGATTCGATAGAAGAACGAGGAAAAAAAATGTGTTACCTAGTTGTGTTGTTCAAATTAAAATGTCAGACCACGTAGCACTTAGCACATACATACATAGGTGGGTACAGTCTAGCACTGCATACTGAATTGGAACACGAAGCATGTGTACCTAGGTAGGTACCTACTATCAGCTCATTTCATTCTTTCGCTGCATTTTTCTGGCGCTTATTTTTTTTTTACGGGGTTATATCCTATCTTGGCTCTAATTCACTATGACCACTTAAGGATTCCTTACTTCGAAACCACGTCAATTCCTTAGCTAATCCCGCCAATCTCGCGTTCCTTTTGTTAGGTTTCGTTAATTGTGTTCGGTATAGAGAATAAGGCCCCTGATCCTATCCTATCTTTTCTCCTCTCCTCCTATCCTATCTGAACATTTCGGCTGAGTCGAATGTTTTCAGAACCTGCCATAACATAACATAATCAGTGCGGGTTGATAGATGTCACATGTCTTCGAATTTTTGGTTCTAGGACATGCCGGTTTCCTTCCGATGTTTTCCTTCACCGCTTTGAGAGCAGTGGTGATGAAATAATTTACACAAAGTAAAGCGCCTGTCAGGGTTCGAACCTACGACCTACATATATCTCGTAAGTTGCGGTCGTCACCACTGAGCCACCACTGATCCAGAACCTACCAGATAATAAAAAAAATATTATCTTGGTTTTTCACACAGCAGTTGGTACTGCATAAATAATAAATTCGACTGAATGTGTTTAATTTAGAGGGAATTTTCTCAATTTTCACACATTGAAAATATTATGGAAATCCTCAATTTCCTTTGACATGAACAACAATAATGAAGGTACCTAGTTCAATCGTGTCGACATTTTTTCTGCCCATAATCGCTCGGTTGCGTTTGGCAACGGACATTAATTATTTCTACGATAATATAATTTTCCGGCAATTAGACCCCGGTGTGAATGATGGCAGAAAATGTCACCGTTCACACTGCCTCGCTAACAAAACTCTAGTTATTGTGAAACGTAGTAATTGGAAAATACATGAAAACGTACTGTCAACGTCTACATGTGAATAGAGGATTTGAAACCGTTGGCAAATTACTGTAGGTAAGAAGCCATAAACTTTGTTGCCCAAATAAAATCTATGTTCATGTTCGTCATAGGGGGTATAGTAGGTACTTAAGATGTTTTTTTACACTCGATTCAGCTTTACAGTTTACAGCTGATGTAGGTACCTATGTGCCTACATACCATACGCGCAGCGCCCTGTTAGTTTTCGTTTATAATCGTTAGTTTTTAGATAGTTTTAGTACTTAAAAAAACAGCAGAACATAATCTAATGATCAGAAGGCCAATTCTCGTAATTTAAAACGTTCAAAATCTAGTCGCACTCTCATCTCGGTGACAAACAAATGTTAAAAACTTATCAAAATGTAGGGAAATTAGAGGTATTTTTGTCAGATTGAGACTGATATCAGACTGTAAACGTTCTTAAAATTACGAGAATTACCGCTCTGATACGTTACTTCACTTCCAAAGTAGAACAAAGTGGTTATCAAAAAGGCACCAAACTTAGTCGTACTACATCGAAAAACGAAACATTATGAATATTATTTAAGCAAATTCATTCGTATAGCTGCTGTATTTCATGAAAAAAATATATATAACATAGTAAGTGTTTTCATACACGCATTGTTTTAGCATTTACAGACCAAATGAATAGAATAGACCATCATTCACAGATACCTAGGACAGAGACACAACAATAGAGTTTTACATAAACATAAAAGTAAATAATAAACGGAAAACTACCGGTGTACCGGTGATCATGTAAATTAGTGTATCTACATATTTATACTAACATATCTATAAGTATAATAGGTAAGTACCTACCTACATAGAGCGTATGTAAACGTTTTAAGTAATTGCTTTAAGATCATTACTTACTTATGTAAGGAAATTTTTAACAATCGTCTTAAGTAGTGATAAAAAGGTGGTGGGAAATCAACTGTAATTTATATTTATGTAGTCAAGTTTATAGTTTTTTCGTTGTTAATAATTATTAGAACATCAGAGTAGCACTAGTATGAATACCAAGAAAAACAGTATTTAATCACAAATATCATGGACGAGTATCTGTCAAGATTGTTTAACCCATGCGATGAAATTCAAAGATACTTTCGTTTTTGCGGATCTGTAATTTGCAAAAACACAACAAAATATGAATTTCGCGGGCTACCCTGACGTTTTCGCCTTCAGATGTTATGACGGCGAATGTGTTTGTAAGTATAAAAGTATGATCCCTAACTATATTTATGTCCAGGGATATTATTATATTTACACACTGTAAAGGTACTGAAAAAACATCACGCTGTAGATTTACATTATACTTTAATTTGCATAAATTCATAATGAATCACGGTGGTGCAATATAAAAACATATTTTGTTGTAGGTATTTGCTGTGTTATTTTTGCACATGTATTATAATAATACAGTTAGTTACAACACAGCTGATATTTTAGCACGTCACATTACGGTGCAATAATGCATTACGCATTATTTCACTTTGTTTCAATTAATGCAAATAATATCAATAAACCTTTAATTCAGTCAGACCACACATAACCCATACAGTATCTACAGATAATAAAGAAGATGTCATTATTAAAATAATGATCTTATGCTAGCTATAGTTTGACCAAAACCGCTGTACCGCGCCTTCGGCGCGGCGAGACGGGGGGGCAGTGCAGGCCGCTCATTCGTCATCGCTTACGGCGTCCCGCCCCCGCCTCGCCGCGCATTCCAAAGGCGCGGTGCAACAGTTTCGGTCTAACTATAAGTAATGTCTGGTACCTATGGTCGTAAAATTTAAAAGCTTTAATCGGGTAGAGAAAAACTAAAATGAAAATGTGGACCAAAAGGCATAGGAAAACTTCATAAGAGAACATTATGAAGATTTATAAGTAACCGTTGATGTCCTTCAGAAAACTACTCATCGCTACTGTAATTAGATATGACAGTAATTGTAGATCATTAAATAAAATAATGGTTCCTTTTCAGAACAATTATAACGGCGGCATCAGGCTGAGTCACTTCTCACGTTTAACTTGAAGAATCGAATGAAAACACACTAACAACAGCAAACAACATACGATCACTGTAAGACCACATGTTATGGTTTAGGCGCATTAGGGCTAATAATTCTCATTTTGGCAACCGACTCGCTAATGGACTACTTCTCACTATGGCCACTTCTCATTTTGGCTACTTCTGATTAGGGCTACTTCTCACTTGCAGTCCTCTCATCATTCTACTTGATAAACAAAAGCAAAAGCAGACACAACAGCGGCAGTGTCTTTCAAAGACACGTTTTTAACCTAATTTTAAAATGAAATTAGGACACAAAAGTGATAAAACAAAACGGAAATTAATTTGATGGCATCGACATCAGTTAGTGTATAATTTGTCGCAGATGTATTGTAGAATCTGCTGTTTTACAAAACAGCTACGGTATGTAAAACCCATGGATATGAAAGAAGTTTTTTACATTTCTATGGTAAAACCACTAGCAGTTTTGTAAAACAGCGGATTCTGTGTACAAGTCATGTGCGACAGGTTTATGATAAAACGTTGTTAATTGACATAACCAATAACAACGGCTATTATGTTATAACACTTCATTAAAGACGACTTAAAATAAAGATAGTTGTACGAGTATCCTATAGGTTAGTTGTAGATTGTAGTTAAAGTTTTATCTATCTAGCCTTCATTGGTGAAACTAACGAAGCTCATCTCATTTACAACTTTTAACGATCTACGAACGAGCTGGCTCGAAGCAATCTCTAGAATTAATGGGATCCCTGTATAATTACTAATTATGGGTATCTATTTCAACATTTTACATTGCAGATATGAGCTGCAACAAATTGAGTGCTATAAAGAGAATGTAATATTAATTGAATGGGGTTTTACTCTTTAGCTGCGCTATTGAAAAGTCCTTTCTAGGGTTTGTTTTTCCGAGGATGAAAACGACCAAATTGAATGCCATACTTCAGTATCCTAGGTTACCTACCTCATGTAGGTACGTACCTACACGAGGACCGCCAGATATACTCTTTCACACGCTGTCTACATCTCTCTATCTATTGGCCTATCGCAGGTATGCTGAAAGAGATTTCTTATGAAATAAGCATCACCTCTGTACCTATTTTTCTGTTCCGGTTTTTTTTCTTGTCTGTTCATATATGTGTATACATAAATGGTAAATAAATAAATATAATTAAAATCGGTTTTGTGAGGAGAAAAGGCACAGGTATTGTGTCTCACACGATAGAGGACAGTTTCAAAGTAAAAGAATTATCCTTAACTGTTTGTAAAAAGACATGTTGCGCCGACCCCAAATAAATTGGGATAAGGGCAGGAGAATGATGATGTTTGTACCGAGTTTGTAGGGTTTTTTTTAATATGTCCAATGTACTAGGGGCCCGTGGCTAAATAATAACAGCCGCACAGATCGATCGATCAGGTTAAGCTACGCTTGCCGCGGTTGGGCCGTGGATAGGTGACCATCTTTACATACCGAGACCCGTGCCTCGGAAAGCACGTTAAGGTCCCGGCTGTCAGTCATGAATCTTTGATAGTCGTTACGGGTAGTCAGAAGCCCGAAAGTCTGACAACCAGTCTTACCAAGGGGTATCATATTACCCAGCAACTGGGTTGTGGAGGCCTGATAGGCTGTCGCTCCTTGTAAAATACTGGTATTCAGCTGCATCCGGTTAGACTGGAAGCCAACCCCAGCATAGTTGGGAAATCGCTAGGCGATACAGATTGTTTTTAATATATGGTTTCTATTTCGAGCTTTTTTTCAGATCATATTTTGTACTGCAATTTAATATCGCTATGTGCACTAAAGTTGCATCTGCGAATAAATATCTCAATTTGAGATGGCTCTTCAGTGCGGGGCAGCGGTAAAAGTGGCTAGATTCTTGGACATCAGCCAGAAAAGCTTCAAACCTAGGGTCTTGAAACTTAAACACTATAACGACTTGTTGCTCAGCACTTTGATGCAACATTTTATGGTTTGACATTTATTAAATGTTAGGTAATTTATTAGGCAGTTAATAGATAATTACGTTTAATTAAATTTTGGGTTAAGGTTAAGTTGCCAGTTTAAGCAGGTATAGCATCCTAAGTACCTAGGTTTAGTTTAATTTATTTATTTATTTTACCATTTATGTACACACATATATAAACAGATATTGAAAAAAAGAACAGAAAAAATAGGTACAGAGGCGATGCTTATTTCATAAGAAATCTCTTCCAGCATACCTGAGATAGGACAATAGATACAGAGATGTAGACAGCGTGTGATAGAGCAAAGGAGACAAAAAATAATACATAGAATCAAAAAAAACAATTCACTTAAAAACTTAATAAAAATTACGAAAATATACTAACATACATACAAATAAACATACATAAATACTTCTAAAATAAATATTCGGTAGGTATTTTATTCGACTATAGTAGAACAACATAATATATGGCTGTAAAAAGCTAAAACCACACTCATAGAGCCTTTATATTCAGCAAATAAAATTAATCTAACCTCATTACTAAATCTTGAATTACCGTCTTTTACTGCCTCGAAACAAGTGCATCCTCTTTTTATCGTGCGCACATTCAAGACTCGCTCTGACGAGACTGTGCATCGCATGCGCATGCATTTTGAAATAAGAACAAGACAGGACGTTAATAGCAGTCTCAGATGTTCCCGTGGGAGAGTTTCATGGCATTAAGGAAGTTTTTAATTATCCTACAAAAAGATCAGAGAGTTGTTTTTTAATTGTTACATACTATGACGTAGGTAAGTATTATCGGCCTATAATGTTCCCACTGCTGGGACCTGGGACACAGGCCTTCTCTCTGAGAGAGAGGGAGTGGGCTGTAATCCACCACGTGGGCCCAGTGCGGGTTGGTAGATCACATATTTTCGAATTTTTGGTACTATGACGTAGGTACTTCTACTAAAAAATAATTATCTTCTTGTATGTACTTGTGAGTTAATTAACTTTGAAAGTTAGACCGTAAAAGACCTTACTTACTTTGTGTCACCAAAAACAAATAACTGAGTTTGACTTGAAAGTGAACGGTCACAGTCACATAGATTAAGAGGGATGGTAATTTAATTATTATTGTTCTTTACGACTAGCTTCTCTGTCCGAGACTTCATTCGCGTGGAAGCCGTAGGATACACTAGTATACTAAAATAACAGCCACATTTTTATAAAACTCCCTCGGTATCGAGCTATCAAATGCAAAAATATTTTTATAAATCCGACCGGTCAGTAGTTTTTTTTTTGTTTATTAATCAAAAATTAGTTTACAGCTCTAGAGATTAGCGCGTTGAAACAAAAAACAAACTCTTCAGCTTTATTATATCTTAATATATATATATATATATATAATTCTTCTATACGTGTGTTTGTCACCTAACTCCTCCTACACGGACCGATTTGGATGAAATTTTGTGTGTATACATATTTCAATGGGCTCCTCGATGGTTCGAAAACACAATTGGACCCGCTAGGTGGCGCTGCTGTCGGTATATGATGACTCAACCAGGCAGAACGACGTCTGCCGGGTCCGCTAGTTAAAATATATAGATAGATATAATAACTATTTTTTAACGACAGGATCGAGATAATTTAAAAGAATGATTTTATTAATCCACGTGACGTCATGTTACTTACTTTCACATTATTCTTTAACGTCTATTGTTATAAAATGTTTACATTTTGAACAATGCATTGTTTTCTAAACATGAACCTAGGTACATTTTGTATCAGTGGCCTCATCACTTTCTGAAGCCTCCTGACTTTGGCCGTGTTGATTCAATGCCAGAGACTGAATTAAGGTCTTGAAAATGATCCATTATATTGTGTAATTATCTTATGAACAGCAGTGATAAATGTTAGCAACGCACGTATACGAGACTATTATCTAGGATAACTAGAATATTAGTTATTATGATACTATTATGAGACAGCCTATACAGGCTAGATTTTTGTAGAATAAAATCAACTAGGTCGAAATCTAGGTTGACTATAAATAACATCTAACCCCCTCCGTGCTATAGATATAAAAAATTGATTCTCGTATTCGAAAGCACCCTATATACCCTGTTCATTAGGTTAACCGTTTTTTGACAGCTGTCTTAGAACGAACTATTCTAGATTACGTAAAAGTTAACTTTAAAATGCGTCATAAAATAAATAAATAAACTGCCTTATCTTATTGAATTATCTTATTTATGGCTTCTTACAGACATTATAATACCGTACGTGTATCAATTCCATCTGTCAAAAAATGGTTTACCTAATGGGTAATAATAATGCACTATCAATCACAATTTAAATCATTTTGAACGATATTGGTTGTCCATTGCTTCATTTTGTTCGAAAAATTTGTCTGCTTACAACGTAAATAACGCAATGAATGTTGTCAAAATGAAATCCATAGCTACTGTTAGTGTGTTTCAAAGAACTTAAATTAATATTCAATTATAATTGATTACCTTGTCGATGTAAAGTAACAGAATAGTTAAATTGATAGTGATAGAACTGTACAATGGAAAAGTCAGCTCTACATTTTTACTTTGTTAGCTTTTTTTATTTTTTTGGTGAAAGAATTTTTTTTTTTCTTTAATTAAAACGGTTTAACACCAATAACAGAAAATAAAGACAGTTTGTATATACACATAAAAGATAAAAGATAAAATCATCAAGTAAAAAGTTAAGAACATTTTCATAAATCCCTCTCGCAGTACTTCTGACACTGACATGCCGACAGAATTTTCGTCCATTCGTCCGCGAACAAATCGTTTGTTGGAACAATAAATTACAACTTACTTATCGCCAAGCGGTTAGTCGACTCTTCACGTGACCAGAGGGCTGGCCTGTTTCTTGGCCAAAGAATTAGCATCGCCATACAACGTGGCAATGCTGCCAGCCTTTTGGGCACTGTTCCTGTTGACAGCGATGCGGACGAATTTTTTGATGCCCTATGATTCTTTTTTTTTTCACTTGTACATATGTATTATTATTTAAGACTTAATTTGATTCTTATGAGACTAATAAATGTATATGGTTACTTACTTATATATAGGTAATATGTATATGCTATCTCATATTTTAAGATTTTTTGGAATATTCGTGAGGTTACCTCACTGAGGTAGGTAATATAATATTCGGTAATGTGTGGACTAACAGCAGAATCGGTACCAGCTTTCACACGATAAATTTATTAAGAAAACAGTTCATGATCGACCTAAGAATTTTCACTTGATCGCGTGTTTCCCATGGGAGCCATTGACGAGCGTATCGCGGTCACTATCTAGCACAATTTGATACTAACGAGGCTTAAATGAATAATGCATCATCCAATCAAAAGGAGAAACTCGTTCATTGCACGAATAGTAAGGAATTATCTCAATTAATAAACAAAAAGTAAAGTGCAGAAGTCTAATTACTCGTCCATGACGGACAGGTTATAAACACACGACACAACAAAATACAACTTAGTATTGTTTGTAATTTATTTTTCAAAAAGTTTATGTAACTCTACTGTTTAAAACATATACATAACATCATCCTCGAGGGGTTAGGCACAGGTGCCCCTAGAGTACACCCACAATTCGCCAATAATGTTATAAATCATCAACAGGAAAAAAATATTGTTTTAGGATAATAATTGTCTAATTGAGAGCATTGACCTGCATTAATTAACCAACAATTAAATTTTATCATAATGGAAAACTGTAAAAGGAAATGGTTTGGATTTTTTTTTATTCTAGAGCATCATCGTCATCTGCCTAGCCTTTTCCCAACTATGTTGAGGTCAGCTTCCAGTCTAACCGGATTCAGCTGAATACCAGTATTTCACATGGAGCGACTGTCTATCTGTTTTTGTCTCTAGATATCAACATAAAATATTCCTTTTGGTATTTAGGTAGCTACGTACTACAATAGAATTACCTACATAGCTAATAGATTAATTCATGATTCCCACAAGTTTTTTTAGGAAAGACAGTTAGCTGTCTGCTTATAATTATCATACACGAACTGAACCTCAACAAGATTCCATTGACCAAATTCTTCGATCAATAACTTGCTTCTGCCCGCTGCTTCGTCTGCGTTAAATTTGTTTTACCATAAAATATATCATATGACACTAGGCAATACTGTAGCCTCCCATTAGGGAAAAAATTTCGAGATCAGATCATTAATTCCGAAGATTATTCCCTAAATACAAACTCACAAATACCTCGTGTTCTTTTATTTATTAGTACTTATACAAGAATACACTTTTGTGCATGTTTTCTACTCCCTTATCACATAGTGTAAAAAATACCAGTTGAACTAGCAATCATAATAAACACATTTTTTATGATCATGACGATGAAAGATGGCGATAATCGCAACAAAGAGGCTCATTCTGCCCGCAAGGTGCAACATTCTAACATAAATAATGTAGAAAATTACTAATTTAATTTACATGCGCTTATAAGTAATTTTATATCGATAGTTACGCCTCGGTAACTCTCACAAGGCTGAAAGAATTTGATCATAGAACATCCTTGCGTTAGTAAAATGTTAATTAAAATAGTTTCTGGATTATTTATGGTCAGATGAGTGATCTAAAATAGACTGTTATTTATTTTTAGTTTATTTGCTTACTGAAGTTAGTTTGCTTACTGAAGTTTATTTAGAGAAAACTGTTTAAAAGAGTTTTTGTTTAGACATTTAGCTAAACTGTTCACTATTTTATTTAAAGCTAAATAGTATATTATTTTATATTTAATAAGTACTGTTTTTAAAAATACCTTGACAAATTAAAAAAATATATATAGCGTACCTACCTCATTTTGCATCCAAACATTTTTCTCAGTCAACACAAACGCTGAATTATCATAACAACACTTTTCCTTGTCCATTTTTCCACTTACAAATGACATTTAATCAGTTTAAAAAAATACTGAGAATTAAATGAAAATAATCGAGCGGTGCGCGTTAAAAACCTTGAACGCGATGCATTTAAGAAAGCAACTGGATCGTAAAGCGCAACATTCAACATCTAAGTATTCGATACGCGACGTAGGGTTAAGAAATGCTTTCCCGCCGAAACCGCTGTCAAACAGGTTGACAGATCACTGCGCGGGAAACCGACTCGAGGTAAACTGACCAGCGCTGAAACGTTCTGCCTAATAAATAAGAAAAAAAGGACAAGCCGTATTTCTGTTCACTTGCCGAAGCGATCTACTTTAGTTTGCATATCTTTAATGTGTGTTCAAATAAAAATTTCCGACGGAAAATTATTATAAAACGATTTGTTTAATGACCTTTTTGTAAATTAACGGGTTTTCTTATGTAATCTTACGACAAACGCCTGTTTACAGTTGACAAGCGAGTAATAAAATTAACAATATCGCAATAAAGTGCCAATTTTTATGAGACCAAACGTCTAATTAATAATCAAAGTAAACCTGTCTGGTTTTATTTATCGGAATTATTTATGTCTAGTAATGAATAAATATATAAACCGACCTTCTTCGTAAGCGGATATTTCTGCTTCAAGATATATTTTATTATTATTTAATACGCTATAAGATCCCTGCGAAAGTTTTACTTTGATTTGAATGTAGTCCCGAATTAAGAGGAGAGGGGATTGTGATCGTTTCTCTCACGAATAGATAAATAATACTGATGACTTGACTACAACAGAGAAGCCATTGAAACCAATCAGATTTAAATAATTTGGCAAAGTTAAAAATATGCGCTAGAATCGATTGAAACCTTCTGGTTTGGATTGCCGCCCATACCTACCTATAATAATAATAATACCAGCCTATTAATGTCCCACTACAGAGCAAAAACCTCTTCTCCTACAGAGAAGGCATGAGCATTGATCACTAGGCTTGCCCAAGATGGCCCGGGTTGGCACCATAACTAAATTGACAAAAGGTACTATCGCCAAAATCTGACTACCGTAAGGACTATTCCTGCTTACAGCAAGTTTATAGTGGGTCAGAATTAAAACGTAATAACAACCAGCAAGGGATCAGATCCGAGCGGAATAACTCGACTAATAATATGCGCTGTAAGCAATGTAATGTATAATGTGGAATAAATCTATTAGTCAACCTAAAAAGGATCCTCTTTTGTTTTACTTACGGACGCAGCTGTGGGCATCGTGTGCACGGGATTTTGTTTTCAAAATGGTCAGATATAGGTTTTGGCCATAGAATCACAGTCCACAGCCATTGAAAATATCTAGTTTAGTCAGTTCTCCATCGATGCGACAACGACGCTCCTAATGTTCCCATTGACAGAACATAATGCAATAATAAGTGATTTGTTACCACGTTACGTCATCTCGTACAATTGATCACTGTTCTCACTTGGCCTTGAATTCGTTTGATCATTGCCTTTTGAAATAACTTCGTTTAGAAAAAACTGAAACTAATCTAAGATTCACAGAACAGTTAGATTTATCTGTCCTGTAGTATTATCGATGATTAACTCTAAAATAACATAGTATACGTTCTAACGTAATAACGTTCGTTCATCTGGAATTTAGTCGTGTAGTTTCTGGAATTTAGTAGCAGCACGAGTCTGGTTTTGTGTCCGGTTGATGGCAATAGGCTCGCCCACATGGGACTTAAACATAACTGGCGAAATGTGGGTGTACTGTAGTTAGATACTCTTCTGCCTAACCTTCGGGGGAATACAGGGGTGATGTTATATACTATGTATTTTTTTTAAATAAACCTTTTTGAATAGTTTTCATGTCGAAAAAAACACGTAGATTTTTGAGAAGCTCCTTCGAGTCTTGAAAATAAAACCTCAATGGTGCTGGCTGAACACAAAATGCGTGAATAGTCATTCGAAAAAAAAGAACACTTGACATTACTTTATCCAAGTTGCAATATTCATTTCGATATTAGGATTTTCCCAGATGGAACTAACAAACGAAAGTTTAGCATTTAGGTAGACGTAGCTTGCACAATACCGGTAAAAACCTGAACATTGAATTCGATGACCTTAACACACCTAAATTTTTAACAATAAATGAACGTTTTTGTATTTTTTTTAGAGTTACGTGTACGAGACTGCAAGAACCTAGTCATTGAAGGATTACGAAATTATTACGTGTTGTTCAGACAGAGGCGGTGGCGGTGGTGGACAGTTTAGTAAGTAGGTAGATACTTTTTTATTTACTACACCAGGTACATTAAATTAGCTAGCTAAACTTCACGGAAGTGGTGGGTATCGATATCATAAAAAGATAAAACAAAAAAAAAAAAAAACGAATTTTTCGACCGCAGTTTAGTGTATGTAGTCAGTTGAAATATCAATTTGAAAAACCGCTTTTTAGTGTGTAATATTCACAAACGTGATGGGTATCAACTAAAGATGCGCCGAATAGTGGGTTCACCGAATAGACGAATACCGAATAATATTCGTTTAAGTTCTTACCGAACCGAATATACTGCCGGATAATTCGGATCCCCGTTCCAGTTAAATTTATGCCATAGTTGAGAAAACAGCATAGTTCTTTCATTATGCATTAGTAAACCGGTTCTATTACAATATAATTGTAATTTGCTAGTAGGGGTTATTGCAATTAAAAATTACTGTTCTTTTATGATACTTGATTTTATGTAACTGTTAATGCTAGGTTGTATTTGATTACCTGTGCTTAATTATATCTTTGTTCGAGTATGTACCTTACAATAAATATGATTGTTAGAATATGGGATTCCTTTAATTTATTTAGCCCTAAAGGCTGATTTACAATCATCAATTAAACCGAATACATTCAGAATTTCAACTGAATGATTCGGCCGAATACGAATACCTCAAAATTCTGCCGAATACGCTGAATACCGAATATAAAACGAATATTCGGCGCATCTCTAGTATAATATAATAATATACCTAATATAATATATCTCGACTAAACTAAAGAAAACAATTTTTCTCAACTCACTATAAGTTACAAAACCCCAAAAAAAAAACATCATATCGTGTTTTATATTGTATATCACGTCTATAGAGTTTCGCTAGTTAATTTAATCTGACCTCGTATACCCAGTTTTACATAGCCTAACCCCGCAAAGCCGTTATTTAACATATAAGCCCGAGGGGTTATGCAGATTTGTACCGCTAATGCACCCACATTTTGACAGTTGTTTTTAAGTCCCATGTTACAGAATAACTAATAGTACTAACGCCCATGTATTAGGGGGCTGTTTTTAAGTACAGTGTTATTTCAAGTTAAACAAATATCAACTTTATTTTAATGGTAATTAAGTTGATTTCAGAGTGACTAGCACTATTGAAAAATTTATAAAAATGTTTGAAGTTGTAGCGTAAACTGAACTTTATGGTGTGGGAATTTAAAGTTATTTTTCCATAAACTCATATTTGTTTACATTTTTGGCAAATAAATCGCGAATGCAGATTAAGTGGAACCTAGATATTTAACCATATTAATCATGTCCGGGTCTTTCCACATCGGAAACAACTGCTAAACAATACCCCTCCATTACATAATCGTTTAATTACCTGTCCTTAATGATGGCCTACCTCATTAGCCTCGGTAGGTATATCATTAAAAAAAATAACTAGCATAGATGTGCAATCCAGCAGGGCAGTACTAGCTTCTAGCACTGGTTTGCTGGACCGGTCGAGTGGCCGAGTGCAATGCTCGGGAAAGTAGGATTAAACTACGCTGCAGAACTGTAGTGTGGTCATTGCGCTTTTATTATTCCAGGGGAGTACTCAGGTTATTTTTACAAAAAAATAAAAACTGCTTCTAATCGCAAAAAAACTCTCAGTATAAGCTCCATTCTAAATTAAGGCAAGCTGGCAGGCATAGTATATTCTAAAATAATAAAAAAAAATATGATAGATCATGTTCAACTTCGATTTACCGTTAGGTACGGCCAACTGAACATAACAAACAAACCTACAAAAAATATAAAAAAAATACCTTCGCAAAGATCTAAATAAATAAACTATGACAGGTTTATCATACATGATCATTACTCATTAGGCACCTAATGGCTGGCTCTCTTTGCTACAGCATATTTTTTATTATGGCAAGAATTCCACATTAATATACAATAACGCTAAAGAGTTTATTTGTTTGTTTCAACGCGATAATCCGGAACTACCAGCCAGCACTCTAAGCGCGTAACACACAATTAATCACAATCGGAATAATTTTGAAGGATATTGCTAATCCATTGCTTCATATGTTCGAAAAATGTGTTTGCCGCAAAATAACGCAATGGATAGTGTTGAACTGTCAAAATTAAACCTATTGCTTCTGATAGGTTGTTACGCAACTACCCCGGTGATTGTTATTTTAGTATATTGTATATCTTACGATTTCCACGCGAACGAAATCGCGGGCGGAAGCGAGTACTAACTTAATATAACGCCTTGGGCGCATTGCTATAACTGCGATAAAAGAAGGCTATTATAACGGATTATAAAACTGTAAAACGAAGTCTTCTACAACAGGATGTAGCAGTAGACAATAGACACGTGTCCTCAAAATAAGAATGTTTAGAAAATGTTTACATAAAGCATTAGCTCTATGTGATCGGACTTCCAAAGCAGAAATTAGAAAAGAACTTTTTTTTAAGAGTTTTTTGTGGTTACAATCTGTTGTTAAATATACTTAGCATAATATCTCCTATTACAAAGGGGTTTATTTATAAACGATGATTTTTTTTTAAACGTTGCCCCACACTAGGAATTTCTCCTGTGTCGTGGGTGCGTTTACAAACATTTAAACTCACATACACAAACAGCCAGACCCGGAACAACTACTTGTAGGCCATACAAATATTTTTATTCCGTGCGGGAACCGAACCCGCGACACGCAGCGCAGCAGTCAATCGCTTAAACACTGCGCCAACCATGCCGTCTTCCGATTCCGATTCCGATTAAAGTTAAAAGACGTTAAGAAACGTCAAAAATGTTCGGTTAAGCAGTCGCTAATCATTACTTAATTTAAGCAATGTTTACGAATAAAAGGATAAATATTTATGAAACAATCGTAGTTATTCAGCGAGATAAATACGATTCATGAGGAAAAGAGGAAAACTCAAACCATTAAGTATTGTAAAATCATATCAATGAGCAATTAATCATCATCTGCGATATTTTTTTTCTAAACTTAGCTTTTATTGTTTGTTTTCCTTATAAAATCCTTAACGAAAATAGATCTGATCAGCACCCTTGTATGATCCCTTGCTAGACCATACATGACTTTTAGATGAGAGATGAATGGAATAAAAGAAGGTAAGTATTAAAACGCTACTGTATTGTGTCTAAGTACAATTCTGGCAAAAAATGTAAGCTCTTTATTGTAATTATTGAAACACCATGTATACCATGTTTTTTTGCAAATAAATACTTTATTTATTTATTTATTTAAAGGTACTTAAAGGTAAAATGAGCTTAATGGACTGATGGTGTGGAAATGACACACTGCTTTTAATAATAATAATAATATTTTATTTGAAAAAAACATGGTATATAAGATGGTAATATGAATACACTGGTAGGTTCTACATGTTTAATGAAGTACAGAGTGACGCGGCCCTTGTTGGCTGTAACGAGAACGCCTGGCTGACTTGGTAGCCCAACGCGAACTGAACTAATTATTATGAGTTGAAATGAATGTGTGGCGTGAACTGCTGAATTGCAGAATGTGCGGTTGCACCGTACAACCCTAATTACGTACCACACGATCAATCACAATCTGAATCATTTTGAAGGATATTGCTAATCCATTGCTTCTTATCTTCGAAAACTTTGTCTGATCAACAACGTAAATAACGCAATGAATGTTGTTGAACTGTCAAAATGAAACCCTTTTTTTTCTTTTTTTTTTCAGGATGGAAAATCAACAAATGACTCCTCCCGCTCTGGGTGGAGCAGGAGGAAAATGAAACCCTTTGTTACTAATATTTAGTGCGTTACGCAATTACCATGCTGATCAGTCCAAAATACAGACCAGTTAAATTAAATATCCTATCTGTTATTTTGATGTATAAGCTATATTACTGTTAAGTTTCATCAATATCCGTTCAGTAGTTTTTGCGTGAAAGAGTAACAAACATCCATCCATTCGTTCATCCTCACAAACTTTCGCGTTTATAATATTAGTAGGATTTTGAAACAAAAGTTAGTCTCTGGTTTGTCCAACACACCTGCCCACGCCGATTTATTATGTAAACAACTAGTTATTACTTTAATTAAATAACTAATCATTTTAAACAGCATGTCGAGTCCGCCTCTGTCGTAACCGCAGAACGGGTTGCAGGGTTTGCATTTTTCATGCACTCGCGTAGCCCCGGGATATCGTCGTATCACATTTCTATGGAAAATGGTACAGCATACTCTCCGGTAAAATACCTGGGTAACCATTTTGGAACGAAGTGCTTTAACGCGGCTTGCAGTAGGAGTAAACTTGTAGAAATCTTCACATAACGAAGAAGCGTTATGCACCGTCCATTTGACTTTCTCGATAGTTTTCATGGTTTTCCAGGATGGTTAACCCGATAATGAAGTCAAAATGAAAATCCAAGATGGCGACAATTTTAAATTAGAAGGTATCTGAATTACCGAATAACTGTAATGATGGACCAGTGGCCAGTGGCCACACCTCTCATGTAAGAGGTTCGAATCTGGGCATGTGACTTTTTCAATTCATAATTATGTACTTTCGAAGTTTTTTTTTTTAAACACAACTGATATCCGAGAAGGAACACATCGTGATGAAACCTGGACTTATAGTTTAACTATAATTCTAAAATCGCCAACCTGTCTTGAGCAAGCGTGGTGCTCAATGCTCATGCCTTCTCTGTGTGAGAAGAGGCCTTTGCTCTGCAGTGGGGCATTAATAGGCTGGTATTATTATTATATAACAACAAATAGAGGAAGATCATAAAAAAGGCGTGTGGGGTCGGGGGACTCCCGGCAGGAACGAATTTAAAATGAAAATCCAAGATGGTGGCTGCGAAAATTTTAAAATTACGAAACATTCGAAAATGTTCGCAGCCACCATCTTGGATTTTTAAATTGAACTCATTATCGGCTGCAGCACTCTCAAAAACCATGAAAACTACTACTAAAGGAGTGGAGCGAGTTTAACAAGCTGCAGGTACGTCAATTCAATGTGCCTAGCCTTTTCTCAGCTATGTTTGGGTCGTAAATGCGAAAGCTTGTATGGATGGATGGATGTTTGTTACTCTTTCACGCAAAAACTACTCAACGGATTTGGATAAAATTTGGCACACAGATGGTTTATAACCAGGATTAACATATACGATACTTTTTATCCCAATATTCCCACGGGATCGAAACTTATGCGGGTAAAACCGCCGGGCGCAACTAGTACCTATATAAAAAAGTCGCATGGAGGGGGCATAATGCTTTTTCGTTACGTGACTATTTCTCCCATTTTACTCCTACCTTAAAATCCGTTAAAGAACTTCGTTCCAAATATTTTATCGGGCATATCACGAATTCACGACGCTCAGCAATGAGCAAACGAGAAGGATAAAGTGTGGTGATTGAACTAATCGGCATTCCCATCCCACACGTTTTATGAAGAACAAAGAGACATCTCTCCATTCATTTCTGAATACAAAACACATATAACATTATTGAAACTAGTCCAAGAGCTCAGTATATCAAACACAATAAATCTAAAGCCAGTGAAATGAACCCATATAAAACGCATTAAATAGAGCTTAACTCTTGTACTATAGGATTTGCATCGAGAACTCGTAGATAGTTTTACGGCACGCTCTATGCAAGTTGACGAAGTGTTTAGTAGTGTTCCATATTCATTTAGCTTTCTATTGGATTTGAGAAGACTTTCGTGTTATAGAACATCATGTGGTATTAAGTATTTAGGAAGGACTTTTCTCGTGTCGACACGGTTATATCATATACGAGTGTATACAACAGGGTGGGAGGGATATCGACGCGCAACCTGTTGGACTCAGTATATACATAATTCGGAAACATCCTGCGTTGAAATTTTTCACCGGTTCTTAAAAAATGAATTAGCTGTTGCATACATTTTGACCGTATTGCACTATCATACGCTTTTTGGTAAAAATTAGGTCATGCCATGAAAAATCTTTGCCTAACTAACCACAAGTGAACCAGTAGTCAGGATTTGATGTTCTGATTACCTAGCAGAGCAGTAGAGGCAGCCCGGCTACAGGTATCATATATGGTATCCTGGAGGGTTGGAAGATAGAAGTAGAACTTAGAACTATCTTTGGCTTAGGCCCTATTCTTTCTAGCAGATTCCTGGCAGTTGGAGCAAGGTAAGGAGTGGACGTAGGGTAGGGATTAATATGGATCTGACCGTTTGTAAGTATACCTACCTAGGCATAATGTAGTATTGTATACAATCAAGTATCAAGTATTTTTCTAACTGATCAGACGGGTGTGCTGCTGGGGAGTGTTGCGCCACTTCTTCTTCCCAGCGATAGCAATAGGAAGTGGTGAAGGGCGGGCGTTTTTAGGAGACTATCTTTTGTAATTTTGACGTTCGAAAAGTGCTGATTCTCAGCCGAATTTGAATAAATGACTTTTGATTTTGATTTTGTGTTAATTGCGTAGGCACAGCACAAAACACAAGAAATATCCGACATGTTTATCAGATCAACATTCAGCAGTAACATACCTATTTCATGCATCTCTTTGTTAACTTGCAAACAATATAATAAAGCTGCTACTTTTTCTGACAGTAAAAACTCCTTACGATCAAGTGACCTTTCCCTTTAGCCAACCTCTGACAATTTAATATCTACAGCCAAATGGATAAGAGATTTCAATTGACTTTTCCGCTTAACCACGATAAAATATTTAAATAGGTGACCCATGCATAAACTGCAGTATGCCTAACTTGTCAAGGTTTTTCAACCAAGGGGTACTTTACCGCGGGGAGTTCATTGACCGTGCTAACTGCTAAGGATGCAGATATAAACTGCAGTTTACAACTTGAACTTTTATTCACGGTAAAACCTTATGGGTTTTAGGGTTTCTACCATAGGTTTCTACGCTTGCTACAATACTAAAGTATATTTTCGTGGGGCTTTTGGCTAAGTAATAGCCGCCGCACAGGTCGATCGATCAGGTTAAGCTACGCTTGCCGAGGTTGGTCCGTGGATGGGTGACCATCTTCACATACTTCCGTGCCTCGGAAAGTACGTTAAACCGTTGGTTCCGGCTGTCATTCGTAGATCTTTGACAGTCGTTACGGGTCGTCATTAGCTCGAAAGTCTGACAACCAGTCTTGCCAAGGAGTATCGTATTACCCAGTAACTGGGTTGCGGAGGTCAGATAGGCAGTGGCTCCATGTAAAATACTGGTATTCAGTTGGATCCGGTTAGACTCGAAGCTGACCCCGACATAGTTAGGAAAAGGCAGATGATGATTTTCGTTTATCTAAAGGAATTACGAGTACAAAGAGGTAATATTTTGTGAGTTTGTATGTAGGGGTTAATCTTCGGAACTACTGATCCGATTACGAAAATTCTTTTACTAATGGGAAGCTACAGTATTGCTGAGTGACTTAGGATATTTATTTCATGTTAAAACAATAAATTTCTCGCTTTCTTAAAGTCGCTGGCAATTGGCAGATGCTAGTATAATGATAAATCGATGGGGTAAAGTTTTCTTACGCCTCGTTTGACCTAAATACTCGATTCAAGACACTCGTACATTATACAATGGTCGATGCTTCCTTTACGTCAAAACAAAACTTAGTCATCATTCATCAACACAAATCAACCACAAATTACTAAAAATAGCTGAAATATACAGTTAAGTTTCCCACAAACTATATAATAATAAACACAACACCTACTTTAAAATCTACAAACAGTAATTCTTGTAAAACGGTTCACTTAAATGATAAATGATTTTATTTCTGTAAGTAAGTAGGTTTGTATAAACACTTTTACACGTCAATCATATTTTTAATAACAACTTTGACAGAAATGAGGGTGTACCGTGGTATACTGAACATATCTGCGTACCCCTTTAGAGGGTACAGGCGTGACGTTATGTTGTGTGATTGCGTAAACAATACATACATAAGCGATAGCAGCAATAGCCGTTGATTTGCTGGCATTTATTGAAGAGTTCCGTTGTCTGTCCGAAAATTATCATCAGATCCTGTCGAAATTTCGGATAGTGGGATCATTTGGGAAGTATACCCTTACCAACAAAAAAAGATTTCTTCAAATCGCTTGGCAAGCGACGGAGTTATACGCGAACAAACATAAAAAAAAAATACAAACATCCGAATTGAGAACCTCCTCCTTTTTTAGAAGTCGGTTAAAAACTAGATGAAGTCGGCGTTTCCGATCTGACCACTGTGAAAAGAAAGGCCTAAACAAACTCAGAGGTCACAGAAAACACAAACCCCTTTATTCATAAACGTTGCTTCAACTTAAGTAGTGATTAGCGACTGTTTAAACACACATTTTTGACGTTTAAAACGTCACTGAACTTTAATAATCGTTTGTAAATAAACCCCACAATCAGACGGTTTCTTCTTCTTCTTCAGTTCCTTACGACTATAAGTAAGTAACTTCACAAATATAAGTAATTTCGAGGCTAGCAACCTTACGAACACCGGATGCGGCTCATTCCCCTGGTTAAGATGCATTGTTACTCTAAATATAGAACTGAACTGTCACACTGTATGACGTTGTTCTGCGATGATGTGAATGATGCGATATCATAGGTATGTCTCCGCATCAAAGAACAGACAGCTGTGCTGCTGGGCAATTTGTTACGCGGCTTCTTCTTCTCAGCGAAAACACTAGGAAGTGGTGAAGGGCGGGCGTTTTGGGGGGCATGTCATATGTAATTTTGACGTTCGAAAAGTGCTGATTCTCAGCTTAATTGATTTTGATTTACATACATTATTGATGCCTAATTGGGCAATTCTTGCTTCCCCGACTGCCTTGGAATGATTTTTGGTGAAATAGTACTCCAGTGGCAGTATTTTAACACAACATTGATTTTTTAGGCTAACCCTGCTAATTTAATTATCTTCTAAGTTGGCACTATGTTCAAAAACAGCTCATAAATACTAATCAAATGAACACTGTTTGTGCATTATCTCATTCTTCACGATACAGTTGAATTTACTGAGATTGCTAATTCAGGAAGGATCTTGGGAACTTTTTTTCAACTGTTAATGAAATTTGAGGGCAATTCTGAACGTTCGCAGTCTGATCCCAGTCTCAATCTGTCAAAAATACCTCTAAATTACAAATATACTGCGTTTTTGACATTGATTATCGCTGAGATGAAATTGCGACTAGATTTTGTATGTTTTTAATTACGGAAATTGGCCCTGGTAGTTTACTCATCTAAAGTTTACAACCTAACCGTTTTGATTTTACAAACCCCGATGCATTTGGGTAAATTTAGACATCAAAATGACATTAATAAAAGATATCATTTATCCGTAATTGGGTTTCTAAAAGAACCCAAAATTGCTTAATAGGCAGTGAAGCAAGCCTAGTTGCACGCACTAGCCTTGCTTGCTGCCACATAGCGACAGGTAATTAAAAATCAATACGACCCGTATGTATTGACGTATTTATGCTATGCGTTCAAACAAGCAACAGTCATGTACGCATGTATTTCATATGCATAACATGCATAATCAGCCTATAACGTTCTCAATGCTGGGACACACGCCTCCTCTTTCTGTGAAAGGGAGTGGGCATAAATCCACCACGCAGGCCCAGCGCGGGTTGGTAGATGTCACATGATTTTTGGGTTCTAAAGCGTGCTGGTTTTCTCACGATGTTTTCCTTCACCGTTTTAAAAGCACTGGTGATTAAATAATTTACACAAAGTAAAGTATACCGGAATAGGTCACAATATTTTGTGATAATGTTTTCCTGCACCATCACTATCAGTGATGAACTGATGAGTGATGATCAACACTAATGTTCAACTGAGAAAGCGACTACTTACTCTGTTTCAAACGTTTTGCAACAAAAATGCTTAACAGATTTTGGTAGAGTTTGGCACGAAAGGGCATAGAGATCCCTGAAGGATGATGTGGATTAACAACAAAGATTTTACAAAGTTTTAGACGGTTGATCTAAATTATGTTTCGAGTCTTGCTTACTCCAAACTATGCTAGGGATTCGATCGCCTTACAATAATTACAGTACCGTATCTAAGAGATATAATATCGCTATATTATTATGAACTAATTCAATTCCATTTATATAAATTTTATTTCTATTCAATGACCGTTATGGTAAACGTGTTCTTGAGTGGAGACCGCGAATCGGCAAACCCCCAGACTAGGGACGATCTTTGCAGGGTGGCTGGTAGGTACAAGCTGAATGAGAGTTACCGAGAATCGAGCTAAATGGCGTGCAATTGGAGAGACCTATGTCCAGCACTGGACATTATTTGAAAGTTATACATGTAATGTAAAATGTAATGGGACTATTCATAAAAATTACATCTTAACTAAGTATCTGTATATCAACATAAGAAGCAAATTAATGATTTCTATATCTGTTTCTCTAGGTATGTACTCGTAGATGTGCTGACACTCAATTTGTAGTTATGTGTACTTAAGATATGATCAGATCGGCACACGGTACTACCCCATTATCAATCATCAATAATTATTGATGACTTGCTTACTTAACCTTAAGGGCAAATGTTCGAGGGTCAATGATGATACTAAGTAATCATCGGTAAATACAGGCTTATCAGTGACAGCGTGAGCCCTGGAACCTTAGTTTATGATAGCGGCCTATTTATTAGAATGTTATCGCATTTCTTTTTAATCGTGGATTAGATAAGTAAATAGGTCGTAAATCATAATTGCAGCAGTATCGGTAATTAATTTGTTTTCATTGGCTTTGATTTTTATTGGCTTCGAGATCGAGAGAAGACTGCGTAATATTTTTGTGTGATTAAGAACGAGTTTTCGTTGTTCTGTTATTTACGGCGGCATGACGGCACGGTTGGTGCAGTGGTTAAGCGATTGACTGCTGCGCTGCGTGTCGCGGGTTCGGTTCCCGCACGGAACAAAAATATTTGTATGGCCTACAAGTAGTTGTTCCGGGTCTGGCTGTTTGTGTATGTGAGATTAAATGTTTGTAAACGCACACACGATACAGGAGAAATTCCTAGTGTGGGGCAACGTTTTTAAAAAAAATAATAAAAAATAAATAAAAATTTAATGAATTATTGATTTTACCATGTTTCTCCTTGAAGATAAAAAAATAAAAAAAAATGCTATAAACGCAGATAACGTCGATAAGTTTGTAACTTTTTATCAAATTAGCAAATGTTGGTATATTAAGTAAGAATTCAAGGTCACTCAGCGCGCTATGGAGCGAGGAGCGAGCTATACTCGGAGTCTCTTTGAAGGATAGAATCAGGAATGAAATTATTCAGAAAAGAACCGGAGTATCCGACATCGCTCGGTATCGGCTCGCAGAGTAAGCAAACTGAAGTGGCAGTGGGCTAGCTATGTCTGTCGAAGGACCGATGGCCGCTGGAGCAGACAAGTCTTGGAGTGGAGACCACGTATCGGCAAGCGTATTGTAGGATGCCGACCTAAAGAAGGTGTTGGGGTAGACTAAAGGCGGGAGGGTGTTGTGGCGTAGTTCTGGGAGAGACCTATGTCCAGCAGTGGACTGCGATAGACTGAGTTGATTGAAAAGCAGTGCTGGCCTAGTGGAAACGACCGCACCTTACGAGTTATAAGTCATAGGGTGGAACTCAGGTAGGCACAGAGTAGCTTACTTTGTGTAAATTATTTCATCACCACTGCTCTCAAAACGGTGAAGGAAAATCATGAGGAAACAGGTATGTCCTAGAAGCAAAAATTAAAAGACATGTGACATCTAGTACCAACCAGCACTGGGCCCGCGTGGTGGATTACAGCCCACTCCCTCTCACAGAGAGGAGGCCTGTGTCCCAGCAGTGGGAACATTTAGGCTGATATGTATATAAAACTTTGAAGCTTTTATTTTTATTAATACAGTTAATGTAAATATAAGTAGAGTATCCTACTTGTGGATCTATCTATCAGTTCCCTTTAATTTGATACGCAAGCAAAAGCAATAAGACCCTCCTTGTCCTATCATAAAGATGAAAGGAATTTCTTATTAAATAAAACAAAAGAAATGCTATGACGTAGATACCGACGTCACGGTAATTCCTGCGTATCTACAGTTTATCTGGTAATGATAAACTCGAACTTTATTGGTTATAAGTATTATGGCACTTCTTTTTGATAATAGCTGTGTAAAATATAACAACAAAAAAAATACTTCAGTGATAAATAAGTTTGATTTTGGAAACGTTATCGTTTTCTTGGTTTTTATTTTCGTTTTTGCCACGTCTTCGACTTTTTACACATTAAAATTTGATGAAAATATCGATGAACATTTAAAAAAAAACATAAGTTCAAAAAACATAGCTTTTTTAAAGACGGTTAAAAATCGCACACATACATTTTACAAGGCAGGCGAGGCCCGTAAATATGACATGTCATAAGGAACTTTCATTGGAAGTAAGGATTTTTTTCAATTTCATAGCCTGTCTTTATCGAAACCGGACCCTCAATCATCAGTTGCAAGACCTTCACAAATGTCAACTTGACGAATGCGGTTGCACTATAGGAATCTGATTTTGGCAGTACGCAGTTTGGTATATGAATGATAGAATTGCATCTTTGCCTTTCTAGCTATGTAAAAAAATCACTTGAAGTATTCTAAACTGGAGATTGGTAACTGAAAAAAGATTTTTGTTTCGGCTTACTTAGTCGGTTTTCTTGAGAAGGGTTAGGAACCAGGGTAGCGGGATTGTCCGAAAGGGTTACCGCTGCCCTGGAACATAAAGGGCTAAGGAAGGAACACGGGTGGGTTTTAGTCAGTAATAGTCTGACACTCCCTTCTGCTCCACCCAGAGCGGGAGGGGTCATTTGATGATTTACCATCCTCAAAAAAAAAAAAAATGGTCACTGGTCACCTACCCACGGCCTTGGCAAGTGTTGCTTAACCTTCAAACGACCTGTGCGGCTGTTATTATGTAGCCACTAAAATAATGAAGCAGTAGCAAACCGACATGTCCTAGAAACATTTACAAAATCGAAGTTTGTGACATCCACCAACCCGCACTGGGCTGGCGTGGTGGATTATGGCCCACTCCCTCCCACAGAGAGGAAGCCTGTGTCCCAGCAGTGGGAACATTATAGACTATAATTATGTTATATGTATGTCACCAAACATGTGAGTAAGTGGAGTCCTCATAGTAGAAAGTAATCTGAATTGTACGAATACACCACACACCCACCAAATACATGTGGGTGTACTACAAAAATAGAAGTACTATCTCATGATGACATTACTAAACCGTTTTCTATCCAAAATAAACCTTAACACCGCATGGATGAAGTCCAAAATTATGTAACATTGTACCAACAATTAAGATAACAAGTCACTCTTCCTCTAATCTGGCGGGGGCGCGGTCAAAACACTTCATAGGTCACAGATAAGAATGTACTGGCAAAAGCTGTGATTCAACTCTCAGACTGATGATGAAATGCTTTAAATGAAGGCAGGTGCAGTCTATTCCAGAAGTATCTGACGAAAATGTAAATAAATGGATCAGAATAACGTACCTGTGGATGGCAATTTGTAGTGCCATTTACAAATTGAGTGCTTTGATTAGATGCACCTTAAAGATGTTTATCACTTGACAATTGAGGTATATTTTGCAACCCCAATTTCCGTTGATGATTCCGCGATTATTTAATTACAGTTTAATAATGTAATTGGAACAATAATTGTTTTTGAAAAAACCAGTGAGAAATATAAAGTATAGAGATGACTGTGTTACTAATTTCCTTTAGTAATTAATTGCGTATAAATTTACCTGAACAGGGCTAATTTACACTTTCATAAGAGACTTTTGGTATAGAGTATACTCCTTGCAATGACCTAAAAGTCTCCCATACTTATAAGACAGGTTTGAATCAAGTGGAACGTGGGCTGAGCTCTGACGTCATTTACGCAGAATTGTGCGTAACTGGTTTAGGTTAGACACACCTCCGAGGCAGAATGCGGTTTTAAAACGCAGTAACACCGTTTTGGTGCCTGTCAATTGAACGTGACGAAATTGGTGACGTGTTCTTGAAATTCATGTAAATAATCATTTGATTAAAGGTCCTTGTATGTGCACAATTACACGTATTACTCGTAGGTACGGCTAGTACTATTTAAAAAATTGAAATAAGGGAGACGATCCCTAAACAATTGGTAAGGTTTTTTTTTTTTTTTTTCAGGATGGGAAATCATCAAATGACTCCTTCCGCTCTGGGTGGAGCAGGAGGGAGTGTCAGACTCTTACTGACTAAAACCCACTCGTGTTCCTTCCTTAGCCCTTTATGTTCCAGGGCAGCGGTAACCCTTTCGGACGATCCCGCTACTAGGTATTTACAGGGTTGGGCAGTATTTGAATGACTTGTAATTGAAATACGTATTTGAACTACAAATAGGTCCTATTTGTATTTTATTAACATTACCTAACACCTGGGCCCTATACCATCATAATCAGCCTATATTGTTCCCACTGCTGGGACACAGGCCTCCTCTCTTCGAGAGGGAGTGGGCTATAATCTACCACGCGGGCCCAGTGCGGGTTGATAGATGTCACATGTCTTCGAATTATTGGTTCTAGGACATGTCGGTTTCCTCACAAGAGCCGTGGTGGCCCAGTGGTAACCCAGTCAGGCGTTTTACTTTGTGTAAATCATCACCACTGCTCTCAAAACGGTGAAGGAAAACATCGTGAGGAAACCATATACCATAAAACTTTACAAATCTACAATTTGATAAAATTGTACAATTTTCCTTGGAAAAAGTTATCAATCTTGCCAAAGTTTTCTGATATAGGGCTCTGCTCTGTACCTAAGCGATATGATACTTGCAAGTGTGTAAGTTAAAGTCGTTCTTACATTGGGGCACTTACGAAAATTTATTATGTTAAAAGGCTCAGAATGTATTTTGTAATTTAGTTAAAGCAAAAAAGCCAGGGATTACCCTGGGCTGGCCAAAATACATCCTTTGCTTTAACTTTCACCAATTATGGTGGTTCGTAGATATAAATGATATGCATGTGAGCAACATTAATCGAGAAACATTAAAATCGTTTATCGCACCATGTTCGTGAATCCATGATTCCTGGCCGGACCGTAATTAGTGTCGGAGCACTAGGTAGGCACTTGACATGCAGCTCTGATAAAAGTGTCAAAAAGATAATAAAACGTATTGCCTAAACTTACTGCAGAACCACGGTAATATTTACTATTACCGTGGCAAAACAGTATACTTTATGATATTATGAAGTGTATTGATGATTTTGCATTCTACCAATATCAATCATTAGATTTCACAAAAAAAAAGAACTAAAAGAAAAATCTAGTTTTACACCACTTATTAGCTTATTAAACCTCGAAAAAAAGTGCAAGATTACAGGAGGAGTGTGGCGGAGAAGTGTAGGAGGTACATAATATATACAGAGTATTCTATCTATCTACGAAGAGACATAGCGTCTGAGATTAATGGATCATTTAATGAAACTCTAGCTTGCAAAGTAAAGTTAGAGTCCTCATAGAGCTTTAAAACTTTCTTCAAAAGTATATTAAACTTTTAACGTGAAATAAAGTAAAGTGGAGTCTAAACAGAACCATAAAGTTCTCCAAAAGTAATTAGAACTCTGAAAACTTATTAAATTAGATAGATCACACGAGATACTCAGCCCTTCAGAGAGCCCATCACGAAGATTTTGATCTCGATTTTGTTGGTGTTACTAACTCATAATAAGTATAAGTATAGTAGGTACTACTTTGCAAAACGCAAGAGGGTGGTCTGAGGGGAAATTCTCGTAATTTTTAGAACGTTCACAGTCTGATCTCAGTCTCAATCTGTCAAAAAATACTTCTAATTTCCCTACATTTTGACAAGTTTTTGACATTTGTTTGTCGCTGAGATGAGGCTGAGACTAGATTTTGAACGTTTTAAATTACGAGGATTGGCCTTCAGTTATCGTATCTCGTGAAAGTCTAGGCTAGACTTGTATTCTGATTGCGTTGCTGATAGCAGCAATAATATGGTGGACACTTGGACACTACTAGTTGCTTTTCGAAATGTGGTTAATAAATGAAATAGCTTAACTACATTTCTACTAAGTATAGGTAATCTAGGACTTTAGGACATTATCAATCAATCAACTCAGCCTATCGCAGACCATTGCTAGACATTTATGCCTCTCCCAGGCTGCGCCGCAACACTCTGTCCTCCGCCTTCCGCATACAGTCCGTCCCTGTCACTTTATTAAGGTCGTCGGTCCATCTAGCTGTGAGTTGTCCCACACTACGCTTGCCGATACGCGGTCTCCACTCCAGGACTCGTCTGCTCCACCTGCCATCGGCCCTTTGACAAACATGGCCAGCCCACTGCCGGCTGTCTTACTCTGCAAGCTATGTCGGTAACTCCGATTCTTTTCCGGATAATTTCATTCTTGACTTTAACTTTCAAAGAAACTCCGAGCATAGCCCGCTCCATAGGGCGCTGACCGACCTTAAATTTGTGGGCCAGCTTGACTGGCAGTGTTCAAAATCATAACGGGCAATACGCACTGGTTAAAGACCTGAGTCTTTAAACATTGCGGGATAGGCGACTTGACGTAGTTTTCCAAACGCTGTACAACCCAACTGGTTCCTCCGGTCGGCTTCTTCCTCAAAGTTGTGTCTACCGAGCTGGATGACTTGCCTTAGGTAGATATACTCCTTCACAACTTCGAGAAGCGACCCTTCAATGTGAATTGGACGCGGCAAGACGTGAGAATTGTACATGACTATCGTCTTGACCAAATTCATGCCGAAGCCAACCCGCCGAGGGGCTCCATTTAGGTTGTGCAACATGGTCTAACTGTTCCAGAATCTCTGCGCTAATGACAATTTCATCCTAGGTCAATGTTGATTTTCACCTACTATGGTTTGCTAACATGCAACTAATCAAAATTTTAAGAATAGGTATATTATTAACCTATCCCTTGGCAGTTTCTTACAATATTGATCAAGATGTTAAATTATTGAATAGCTGTTGGTTTCTTCTAAACCGGATCTGGCCAGTTTCGTACGAACTAAGTATGTTAATTAAGGGAATTGTTTTGAATGAATGGAAATCAAGCATTTATTTGCTATTTTCGGTGGGAAATTCCCACTGCAGGATTCCTTAAGGTGGCATTAGTGGGTAGCATGATAATATGATTTGCAAATATTTATTTTGCATGTAGGTAGACTTAGTATTTGTAATTTGCTGAACATAATATTGATGTTGGTACGTATTCTTTACCTGACGATGATCGAGGTAAGTGCACTTGTATTTTTCAGTTTTTATTTTTTTTGTATTTACCACAGCCAGTCTCCCCCTATCTTGTCAAAGTCAAATCATTTATGTCAAAAGGCACCTTTGAACATCGACATTTGCAATAAAATATCATTAATTCTAGTTGCCTTCCAAAAAGTAGTTTCATATGGAGCAGACTGGGCAAGTAGATACAATATTTAGTATAAGTCAAATTATATAATTATAATTATGTAAAGACATAATTTCCTTGTGACTATTATTTGGTAAGTATTTAATTAATATTCCTGCCTACTGAATAGTTATAAGATTATTGCTCTAATCATCAATAAATTAAATAACAAGCAACAACAAACATAAAACGTGCAAACAACACGCGGTATTTTGCTAGATGCGCGCCAGCATCACAAAATTGACACAAATAATTTACAGAATTGAGCAATGATTTCCATTTTCTATTTGTTAGTGAACTGCGTACATTTTCAACTATGAACCAACGTGATTTGCTTAAAATTCGTCCATTTTACAATTTAAAAACACAAACTTTTAGTCTTGCCTACGTGATACGTCACTGCACCGACGAAATTCAACCTTAAGTACAACTTGCGTCATGAACCACCCCAAAACCTATGACCTTAAGTTGACATTACTTAAAAACGACTTACTTTCTTGTCCAATAGCCCGATCGTCTCCCCTGGTTCCGTCACTTTTTTAACTTCAGCCATTTTCGTGATTTTCTCACAGGGAAATTATTTGAGTTAATAATCGTAATTCCTTCCGGAGAATGTTTGGTTGCCGGTCGCGTGGATGAATAGAGACTGTCAGTTACCCCACAGTTGACGCATGCGCGTCTGCGATTAGCTCCCGGACCCCTATTTTGCGTGGTCAGAGACAACGGCCCGCGTTGTGCGCGGGTTCCGCTCAATTTTATACGTTTTCTACTGGGGTTAGAGTTTATTTCTGAATGTGTTTTTCTGGTTTCAGAAATTAATAGTACGTTCATTCATCTAAAATTACGTCACGTATACGTCAGCTTTAATCCGATTAAAAGTTATAGGTACCGAGCTTATACAGATTTTTGTCGTATTTAAGAAGTACTTATCGCAGCATCTGTAAAAAAATTCCTTGTTGATCGCCATTCGTCTAGAATATCTTATATGAAGATTCTATATGACGTAAATCAGTGTAATTTATGAGTAATAGTTACTTATGAAAGTTTTTCGACAGATCTTCAACGCTTCAAAAGGAATATATTTAGTACTTAATTAAAATATTTCTGTATCCCGGAAGATCTAAACGTGAAAAAAAATTATTTTACTACCATGACGATAAATTCAATTTGAGAGGACACGCGTTATCCTACACCCTAATTACGTACGGACGCCAGCACATCAAGCTACTAGGTACAATCTTTCTAATTTCTGTAATAGATTTTCAACTTTATCTGTAATGTATTAAGGTTCAAGGTTCAACCTGCTGGCGTCTGTACGTATATAACTCTTCCAATCACAATCTTTTTGAAGGATAACTTCATAATGTTCGAAAAAATTATCTGCTCAGCAAAGTAAATAACTCAATTAATGTTGTTGAACTGAACAAAATGTAAGCCATTGCTACTGATAGTGTACGCTATTACCTGACTGACTCGCTCTCATCAACTCTCATGTTTAGCGGAAAAATCTTTAGTTGACACCTGCCCCAGCAATCTCGACATTAATAGCGATCGCTTTACGACCGAATTAGGTCGCAAAGTCCTGTCACTCCATACATGTCACCTGTCAATTCGGGACTGCGACCGAATTCGGTCGTAAAGCGATCGCTATGCATGTCGAGAATGCTGGGGCTGGGGGACTAAAAGGTCACTTTAAGCAATAGGTACCTCTAAAAGCTATTCATTTCCTGAATTCCCAGCAGATCATTAGCAATTCCTCTAATTTTCGTAAAATTTCATTTCATATTTGGAGTAAACATTTCCGCATGAAAAAAATAAAAACCGTAATTATATCAGTAATTTTTTCTGTACAGTTTTTATTAATCAAATTAGTTTGTTTTATTTTTTATTTCTACAGTTTAAATGTTATTTCATTGTGATATGAATTGCACACAGATCATATTATGAATTGTCAATTTGTGACCATTTTACGATTTTTAATATGATTCTTAATGTTGTCCTACTATGATTCTGCCGAAGTGGCCTTTTTAGGCTCCCTTGTTGCTAATTTGTTGTTGATGCTAACCTAAACGTCTTGTACATTTTGTTAAAGCATTATGATGCCCGCGACTTCGTTCGCGTGAAATTTTTTGTTCCCCCGTCGCATCGCATCGCCTGCTCGTGCTGTTACTTCGTTTTTACTTAGCGTTCTTTCTGACTTTTTTTCTTTTTGCTCGACCCCTAAAACTCCTAGCGTGATGTTGAATAAGCCTATAACTATAGCTGTCCTCAAGAATTAGGCTATCAGATGCTGCAAAAATATTTTTTTAAATCCAACTGTTACTCCTAGAGATTAGCGCGTTCAAACAACTCTTCAGCTTTATTATCAGTGTAGGCAGATATATGAAAAGAGATACAAATGGGATTAAGTAGGTAGGATCATGACCGTGACTATTTAGTCCCTTTTGTCGCCATTGATGTGCAGACGTTTATAAAATAACAACAAACCCTTCTGGCCAAACGCGGCGATTGCAGCAATTTCACATCTTTGTCCACTCAATTAGGGAAGCCTAATTGCCTATGTTTACCAAACAGTTTAATCATATTTGATGAGGAATTCTAACAAACGTGTAACACCAGCCATTATGTAGGTACCTACATAGGAATCGTGTGTGTTAATCTGAGCAGAACAGACAGCAACTATACCAGTAGCTTATCAAAAACATACAATTATTACGGTGAAAGCTTTCGTTGCCATGGATACGAGCTTCTAGTTGTTTCAAAGGCTCATGCATGTGTTTGTTAACGAGGTTTTAACAGTTCACTGTCGGAAAGAGATGCTATCGTGCTGTATATCTTGTCGTACTGTTACATCTCTATCGCACACTTCAGTAAGATAATACTGCTTCAAGTTTGTAGGCACTTGTTGGTACTTTATTTAGAAGGCAGAGGTGAGATTCGACGACTTCAACCATGTCGTGCCATTTTCCGTTTTTCTCTTCTCTTAGTACCTACAATTACACTCCACACTCGATAGATGGCGTTGTCCCGTCGTCCATTGTCTAGTTGACTCGCGCTATGGTTTCGTTACACAAAGAAATCGTCAATCTAAAACTTGCTTACTTATTAATAATACATTGATACATTTTTAAATAGCCAGATAATAATCTGGCTTGTATAATTCTCTTTGATATAGAACTCGTGCGCGTGGATTTCGTGCTTTCCTCTAAAAAATTAAACGCCCTCTCCACCCCCTCTAAAAGTTAGTTTTCGAAAATTAATGATTATGATCGTAATGATTCATTCAGATAAGTATTCGGGCCAAGTTTTTAGTTAATAGATTAATTAAAGGGACAAGATTTTTCATATACTTAAGCCGTGTGGGGTCTTGGCACGCCTCATAGGGCTGGAATTTTGAATTATTCAAAATGTCGGTAAAAATTTATAACAGCATTTTTTTTTTAATAACTGACGAAAAGTTTCATTATTACAGTTTACGATGTCCCTAGGTTGCCAGCCTGCACCCTAATTGCGTAACACACTATCAAGCACAATTTGAATCATTTTGAAGGATATTGCTAATCCATTGCCTCATATGATCGAAAATTTGTCTGCTCAACAACGTAAATAACGCAATGAATGTTGTTGAACTGTCAAAATGGAAGACATTCCTACTGTTAGTGTGCTACGCAATTATCTCTCTGTATATTGTAGATGACTTTATAATCAATTCAATAGTTTAGGCTGTTCTGTAAATAACCCAACCAACTTAAATTGTCCGTATATTCAAATCCTTTAACAGTTGTATGAAATGGCTATAAGATGGCAAATTGACGTGGAGTGTCAATTTGCCTAACAATAAATTTCCCTGATGACTGTTGGTACGTGATTTATTTTGTTAGATGGCTTACCTACATAATCAGAGAGTTCAATAAATTGTAAGTTTCCGTCAGTTAGCGTGTAAAATAAATGTAATCGTTAACCTAATAAATCTAGTTCTGTTTATCCACGCAATACCGAAGCTATTAATAGTGAGTGACTGGTAAAGTGGTAACTAATCACCACACCCTCTGTGACGTACTGTTAGCTAACGAGTAGGTACATCAATTATTTTGCTCTTTTAAATTACGTATGCTTTTTTCCCGAAGGTTAAGCTACGCCTACCAAGGTCGATCCATGGATGGGTGACTATCCATCACATATCGAGAGTCCTCCGTACCTCGGAATCCCGGCTGTCAATTATTTTGTAGATCTTTGACAGTCGTTACGGGTAAACAGAAACCCGAAAGTGACAACCAGTCTTACCAAGGGCATATACGTACTTACGTAGTAAGGAGGTCGGATCCAGAGTCGCTACATGTTAAATCATCCCGAGTTCCTAGGTACGTGTAAATGCCAGTTGGAACCGAGTCTGGCCTTTTCCCTATGTTGGGTCGGCTTCTAGACTAACCAGATGCAGCTGAATACGAGTATTATTCATGGAACGACTGCCTATCTAACCTTCACAACCCACTTACTGATTAACACGATAGGTACCCCTTGGAAATACTCTCGGGCTCCTGGCCGCGACTGTCAAAGATCTACGAATGACAGGGACTAACGACTTAACGTACTTTCCGAGGAATGGAGTAGTCTCGGTATGTAAAGATGGATTCAAACACGGACCGGCCGCAGCAAGCGTAGCTTAACCTGATCGAACGACCCCTGCGGCTGTAATATTACTTGCACTAACAACTATACCACAGTATGGCTAAAACGACGTTTAGGATTCCGCATGATGTGTTAAAAGACCAACGAGACGGTCTTTTAACACTTCATACGGAATCCTAAACGCATTCCATTATTCTGTGAACTGTTCTGTCTATTTTGCGTGAGCTGGACAAACCAAGCGATAACCTCCCGACATTGGATCGTTATCAGGAACCGACTTGCCGACACTATGACACTAAATAAATGTTTTATTTTATTATTTAACACTACTAAAGTTGTAAATACATATCTAATTTATCATAGTAAGTACCTACCTAAGATCCCAAATTACTTGAACGATCAACTTAGGTTATCGATGTCCACAAGATTTTCCCTAAACGCAGCGGCTATAATTAATGATAATACTCCTGGATCCGGCTCGTACTGTTAGGAGGGTCCTCTCTCGGAAGCCAGCGGCATAGCTACTACGCGGAATCAGCTGTTTCAATGATACGGGGCGTAGTCCAATTCCCAATTTATTAAGTAAAATCACACAGAAAATCTAACCTATCCAAGTTAGGATGCTCCATTATTCGCTCATACATTTTGTTATTAGAATCGCAATTATAGCTTACCTTAGTATCCCAGTCAGGATGCTCCATATTCCTAGCTCAATTCGGTCGCTCTTGCATTCTCTTAGTTAAATTACAATAAAAACTTATCTCGGTCCAGAATACTCGAACATTCGAGCTGCGCTTCCTCTTCGATGAATCATCCGAGTCATTCATCGGTTCGCTCTCATTCTCTCATTGCATTCTCTTTGGAGCTTCGCCGCAGTCGAGGCAAGACTTTATGAAAAAAAAAAAAAAAACCGACTTCCAAAAAAGACACTACAAAGAGAAAAATAACTTTAATTTCGGAGGTCGGTGGCAAACAATGAAAATGCGAACCCAACGACACCGACTTTCGAAATTAAAGTTATTTTTCACTTTGTATTTTTTTTTTTTTTGAAAAAGTTTTTATTTTTCATTTTTAAGCTATAATTTTTACCAGTGATTTTGGTTTAAAAACCAAACTACTGAACCGTTTTTGATGACATATTTGGGATCAATCTTAAAATATATCCTTACAAATAAAAAAAGAATTTTGCAAATCGGCTTATAAACAACGGAGTTCTGAGGTAACAAACATAAACAAAAAGTACGGCGTCGAATTGAGAACCTCATCCTTTTTCTTTTTATATTTTTAAATGTTTAAAAATATATAATAATAAAAAAAAATATTGACATTAAAAATATTACAACCATACTTGTGAAGCCCCTGACTCCTGTACTAGGTGAACCTGTGTTACATGAATCAGTGTCCTCCTGTCCTCCGCCTTACATCAATACACATTTCAGTTTCATGTAATAAAATACAAGAAATAAGTAACACTAGTAGGTATTGAAACAGTAAAAATTAAACCGCCGAAAAAACTGAAAAGCAAAAAATAATAAACCTTTTTTATTAGGGTTCCGTAGTCAACTAGGAACCCTTACAGTTTCGCCATGTCTGTCTGTCCGTCCGTCTGTCCGTCAGCACTAGAAAGCTGAAATTTGGTACCAATATGTATATCAATCACGCCGACAAAGTGGTAAAATAAAAATTGGAAAAAAATGTTTTATTAGGGTAGCCCCCTATATGTAAAGTGGGAAGTGATTTTTTTTTTTAATTTCCACCCTAACGTGTGATATATTGTTGGAAAGGTATTTAAAAATGAATAGGGGTTTACTAAAATATTTTTTTAATAATGTCAATAATTTCGGAAATAATCGCTCCAAAAGTAAAAAACAATGTGTCCCCCCCCTCTAACTTTTGAACCATAAGTTTAGAAAATATGAAAAAAATCTGAAAAGTAGAACTTTATAAGGACTTTCTAGGAAAATCATTTTGAACTTGATGGAAACAACAGTTTTTGTACAAAAAAGACAAAAAGTTATACAAAATAATTTCTGGACTAAGTTTGTAGTATAATCGTATATGCAAGCATTTTTTTTAACTTCGTTTACATATTTTATTATCCTGAACGTATCTTTTTTCAAACAAAAAAAGAATTATTAAAATCGGTTCTCGCAATCCAAAATTACCACCGAAAACTTCTGGCACGTCTATGTAGGTATTAATTAGTAACCCAATTCCCCGAGAGATGGCGCTGTAAAATAGACAACATTTTCTCGAACTTTCCATGTGTGGTTGGAATCTATAACTCTTTTTTTAGTTATCACCGTCCTTTGTGGGCCCGTTTTTAGTGTTCCGTAACAAATAGTCTTTTTTAAGTTGGGTTACCACTATGTTCGCGCTCCAGCAGCGCTCCGCGCTCCTGCAACTGCTCCAATGGATACGTCACGCGCACTTCTACATACGCTCCCATTTGACACACTGCGCTCCCCTTTGTGTTCGCGCTAAAAACCGTCACAAGTCGGAGCGCCTGCCGCGGAGCGTGCAATGTTGCACGCTCCGTGTTCGCGCACGTACCCACTACCGGGAGCAGTTGCAGGAGCGCGGAGCGCTGCTGGAGCGCGAACATAATGGATACCCACCTTTAAACTCATAAGTGGGAACACTTATTGTGACGGACGGGAAACTACGGAACCCTACACTGAGCGTGGCCCGACACGCTCTTGGCAGGTTTTTTAACCTTAATAACTAAGTTCTTAAACTAATGTAAGTATACCTATGTAATTTTGAGTCGGCGCCAAACAATCAATAAACAAAGATCACTAAGTTGCCTTTTTAAACGGCGCCGACTACACAACTCAGCATTCAAATCTGTGAGTGAACAATGACTCCTAGTTTCCCACCCTTAGGGTTCGAATTTTTTTCCAAATTTATATGGGACCAACTTTGGGGTATAGGTACCCTTCGCAATAAAAAGAATTATGAAAATCGGACTACTCTGTAAAAAGTTATGCGTGGTCATACATAAAATATATATATAGGCGTCGACTTGAGAACCTCCTCCGTTTTTTTTGTCGGTTAAAAAGTAAACAATAAAAAGAAACAAAGTGAACGTGTGATTGCGCGTGTGTGTGTCTGTGTGAGTGAGTGAGGGTGTATATAATATATGTGTGTGAGCGAACGCATGTGAGCGTACATTAGTGAGTATATATGTGTATTAAATTAATAAAGGTGATTGTTCACGCAGACAAGGCGTGAGTGTTAGTCCAAGGCAGGGGACGCGCGGAGGGCGCGGCGCGGGACTACACCGCGGCAGCAGACTGGCCGCCGCCCGCACCTCACTCCATTACCGAGCACGGTCGAAGACGCGCGCGCATAATATCTACTTGTATTGATAAGTTTAATCCAACATTGTACTGTCCTGTAGAACCACATTATAAGTGTTTACAGTCCACTTTACTTTTATTCAAGAACCTTTAGTTAGGTCATCAACAGTGATGATAATACTGCTCCAACCAAACTATCTCTATTATAGGCATTTTGGAACAAAAATGAGGATTATAAAGCAAACTGAGACACCAAGGATGACATACATAGTTTAAGGGCCGCGGGTTGTTTCAGGATAAAGCGGGAGGAAACGCCAGGGTGTCACCACTGTGTGGATCGCCCGGAGGACACAGTGGAGCATACGGTGGAGGTCTGCCCGGCTTGGGCGGGGCACCGCCGTGTCCTCGTGGCGGGAATCGGCGGCAGCGATCTCTCGCGTCCGGCCCTGGTCCAGGCCATGGTACGGAGCGAGAGTGAATGGGAGGCCGTCATCTCCTTCTGCGAAGCAGTAATGCTCGCAGAGGAGGAGGCGGAGCGCGTGAGGGAGAGGCAATCGCTGCGCCTTCACGTCCCTAGCCGCCGTAGGAGACGCCCTGGACGCCCGACTCCCGGCCACCGTAGGCGCGGGCTTGCGGGCGGCGAGCTGCCCATTGCTCGCCGCCCGCAAGGTAAGGACCAGGCCCGGGTCGACGGCGCGTTGTGTTCCACGCGCGCCTCAAAGAGATGTCAGCACGAACTGACGGGGCCCGCTAGGGCCGATGCCGCCAGGGCTGCGGGTTGTTCGAAAGAGATACCGTGGCTTTTGGCACAGGCAACTGAAGGAACACGGGTGGGTTTTAGTCAGTAAGTCTGACACTCCCTTCCGCTCCGCCCAGAGCGGGAGGGGCCATTTGATGATTTCCCACCCAAAAAAAAAAAGGGCCGCGGATTGTTCGAAAGAGATAGCGTGGCCCCTGGCACAGGCAACTGAAGGAACACGGGTGGTTTGTCTGACACGCCCTTCCGCTCAGCCCAGAGCGGGAGACGTCATTTGATGATTTCCCACCAAAAAAAAGGATGACATAGTTTTACACTTTGTACACAGCAGAACATTCATTAGTTTCCTTGTCGTACTTGTTCATCTGCCAAATTGCCACAATACCAAATAGCTTGCCCTGTGCCATAAATGCCAAATTATGCTACTCTACCAAATTACTTGCACAAATCAGTTATTTAGCAAATTCAATAACAACCTTTATTGTCCGTAAATTCAAATCATAACTGTCATTCTTTAACAGTTGTATAAAGTGACTATATCACGACTACCTAGTGTGTCAATTTAATAAACAATTAATTACCCTAACTACTTACCTACTTAGGTACTGTTGATTTCTGCCCGGCAACTATTTAAAGATAATTGAATCTTTCCAACACCTAAGATAACCCCTGGAAATGAGTTAATTAAATAACAGAGCATTCGATTCATATAAGTTTATTTTACAATTACATTACATCATAATTACATACTTTCGTAATGGATTGGGGCCGAATTATTCATACTTGCTAACAATTTATTTACACTGCGAATAACAATACTTTATAAACTATTGAGATGGCATTATTTATAATTAGTAATATCAGTCCTCATCACAACTGTAATTGAATTAGGGTGGGGGCTGACAGGAGCGTGTGCGAACATACAGGTTGGAAACACAATATTAAGTTGTGGTATTGTGAATCCAATTTTCGCAGTCCAACTGCGTTGGAATTGTTGATAGATTTGTCACAGTTGCTCGGATTGGCAGACACAGTCTAGGTATCTAGTGTTGTCTAGGAGTAAACAATGTGAAGGAATTATGTGGAATCCGATTTTCTTATGGATACGTTTTCGGAAAGACCGTTTCAGTGTTTCGTTTGCTTTTCAAAACTACATTCGTAGGTGGTTCTAAATACAATACCTAATACCTATTCTGTAAAAATATCACCATGAAAACTTAGGTGCCGTGACCTGTCATTCCACCTGATGGATGCTAAGTTGTCACTATTGACAGTTCACTTCTTCTTCAAGATGAGATTTTTACAGAATAGATTGGCTGTAGTGTTATTCTGTAAACATCTCACCTTGCTTGAAATAAGCTGTCAATAGTGTCAATCCCAAATGGGAAATTCTCGTAATTTTAAAAACGTCCACAGTCTGACCTCAGTCTCGATCTGTCAAAAATACCTCTAATTTCCCTACATTTTGACAAGTTTTTGACATTTGTTTGTCGCCGAGATGAGACTGCGACTAGATTTCCTTTATTTTCATTAGCCTTCACGTGAAATGACACCTAAATTTTCACGGTGAGATTTTTACGGAATAAACCGTCTGTTCATTCATTCATTTTTTTAAAGTAAGGTGTGCATTCAAAATTTAATACCAACCAAGGTGTAACATGTTACGCAACGCTCTTGTTACAAATCAGGCTCCACCCCTACAATTAATATAGGCGCACACTAGTAAATACGTTTACTTTTTAATTTATTTTATAAGCTTTTATTATTAATATAGAAGTAGAGGAGAGTATTGTTATAAATAGATTAGTAAAAAATGTTTTGGCAAATCTTGACATAGCGTTAATGTAAAGGTTAAAGTATAATTCACTAGTGTGCCCTACACCTATTTAAAATTATCATTGATATTTTATTTTTCCTTTAAAATACCTACAAATTAATCAAATCTGATTTTAGTTATTCAAGATTCATAATGTAATTAGGAGTTATTAAAATATATTTCTTAAATTATTTTCTGCGAGATTCTTAATTAAAATAGATAGAAAAGGATGTAATATTGTTAATTCTAATTATATAATATTTTATAGCTAGTATTTGTCTGCGTTAAAACAGACTGATACATTATATGAACTCGTTTTTACAAACATTTTATATATAGCATGCAAAAATTAAAATAGAATATAATTTTATTTTGTTACTTTCCATATTATTTTATATTTTGATAAATCTTACTTATAATCTTTCAAAATAATATCTCTGTATAATATCTAGCAAACCTTTTGCATTTCAACGTGCTATTTATTTCTAAACACCGAATAAACATTTTCAAAGTTTCTATAATCATATACATATATTCTGTTTATTGTTAGTCTTATCCACTGTTGGGCAAAAACCCCACAAATCCTTCCAGGAACTCTTTTCCCGCGCTACCTCGAACCAGCCCTTGCGGTATGCGTCCAGGTCATCCCGCCATATTTGTCGATGGACAGGTGGACGACGCCGAGGCTGGCTCCGAAAGATATGGCTAGATCATATAGTCACAAAATGTAAGTGTTCAAAATATACGACATACTACAACAATTTTTCAAAACAATACACGATTCAAATAATAACGAAATTAACTGATCATTAAAATATTTTTTACATTAAACATACATATTTTATATTAACACCTTTATACTATCACCAATATTTGGCAAGACATTATTACATCAGTTAATTTTTAAAGCTTTTTATTTACTAGATTTTATACATACAATACAATATCAATATCATACCGTACTTGCAAAGCGGCTATTCTATTCTTGAGAAGCTTTTTACAAAGAAAAACACGATTTCCTTTTTGCTAAATTTTGTCTCAGAATCTACCAAAATAGTAACTCGTAAGAAAGTTAATAAGTAGGATATCTTAACTGTTTAGAATATTAAAATTAAAAAAAAAACATCTTTCTAGAAATTTAATCTGCAAGTCCCGAATGAATATAATATTTATTGTAAAGGGAAACCATTGTTATTTACATGCACTGTAACTTTGAAACTTGCGTGCAAACGTGATCTACTGCTTTCTCCCTTTTACTTCATAAGACATGCGTCAGCGCATGCAGTTTGACAAAATATATAGAAAAATATAATAATAGCTATAGATTATTCACTAATTAATTTAAATATTACTTATAATTATTTATCGAAACTTCCGATACTTGTGTCGTTAACTATTAGGCCGGTTTACTACTCGTTGATCGTTTATTAAATTAGATAATAGTATAATTACATAATATTAGATATATTGTAGTGGCGTGCAGAAAAGTGAAGTCATTAGCGTTTTTTGTAATTAACACGGATTTTTCATATTCATGATAGTATGTTACGAATGAACAGATTTGAAGTTTCAAATTTATGACACTGATAATAAGGATTATTATCCAGTGTCATAAATAAAATGAGAGATTAAATTCAAGTTAAGTATGTACAAATAGTTTATGCATCCTCTATTAGCACAAATAATAATTTTGTAACTTAAAAAACTTGTAACTTAAATTTTGTAACTTTACCGAAACAAAAAATAAGTAATTTTTACTCGAATCCGGCGCAACAAAGTAGGGGTGTTAAGATTATGTAATCTCCTTTTCGACTGCAATTCTATGATTATCCAATGATGTAGGAAAACAATGAGAAAATTCCATTACCAAATGACTAAACGATTACTTAAGTTTTGCCGCTCGCCACTACATAATTAATAATTAAGATATAATATAATTGACATAGACTATAATAATTAATAGTTATTATTTTGTATTATACACAATTTATATTTTCGCCCCCACTGGATAAATTATGTATATTAATTAGGTCCAAAGTGCAGGGTTTTATAATCTTGAAGATAGATCTCCAGTAATAATATTTTGCTTTCTGATTATATATTATGAGATAAAGTGTTGGATGATGTCATGGCGCCGATTGTTGCATAGCTGTTCTGCATCTCTGGTTAGGTTAGGTTAGAAAATGAGAGCGCTTTCCTTGTAGCTAGTCATAACTAGATACTTAATTATTGCATGTTCTAGTAAGATAACAATTTAAATAATTATTTTATGTGTTATTTGTAACATAGTAATGATATCAATTAGTGCAAATTCCTCCTTTTGCAATATTATAATCAGCAATATTGGTTTATCTTTCTCTCCAAGAGATAATTAATTTCAAAGGGCTTTCAAAAATGAATTCTGGATTTTTTAAATTCCTTTACAATGAAATGAAATTGTTATTCTGTAAATAGTATATATCGGAATTACTATTACACGACATTAAATAGTTATCCTGTCCTCTGTGCCCCAAAAAATGCAGTCAAAGTGACATCTGCACTACCACCGACAACGTCGTGGAAGTGGCAAAGTTTTGGAAAACAAGATTTAAAATACAGTCGTGCCAACGTCATGAAGAAGACTTTTTTATAGTTCTACCATTCAACACTTGGGGTTTCTTCCTGGCATCACCAGGGTCCATTATCAATAATTACAACTATTAAAAATATACTAACAATTTAATACATATAATTATTTTAGCTATCATATACTATGAAATCGTATTGCTTTCACGCGCGTAAAGAATAATGTACAATTTCGTTATTACTAAACATACATAAGATATCAATATAATAATATAAACATCCTTTTCTATCACCTTTAATGTTAGCGAAAGATTTTTAAAATAGATCGAATATTATCAGAAAAATCTGTTATTAATAATTTTTAGATCAGGGACATGAAATTATGTAAAACTAAGAATTTATTTAAATAGAAGATGGGTTTTAATAAGAAATACTGCTAATATCGCAATGTCGCGAATTCCAACAGCAGTATTTCGAGTTGTAGCACAAAATGTTAGTTTAATGATTATAAGTTAGGATACTTAAATAATCCTAGAGTTAACTTATTGTATTGTTAAATATTTTTTTAATAGAAACAGGTACGAAGATGGATAGTTTTGATAGGCTGCGGCTACGCATGCTAAAGATGAAAATATACAACGAAAATGGCCGAAAGAAAAAACTAAAATGTAAAACTGAATTTTTCGAACATTTTTTACTTGAATTTCTCTGTTTGGGTGTGTTGCATAAACTGTTTTGAGCATGTATAGCCGCAGCGTTAGATTACTTTCATATTTGCGACAAATCACATCGATATGGTGTTTAAAAGTGAATTGTAACAAATATGAAAATAAGTCAGAATAACCCAAAATTTTGCTGACACTACATCTGAGATAGACTAAAGATTTGGCTGTAGTATAGCAATATAAATATCAGCAAAATAATGTCATTTGATAATGTAATTACTCAGCTAAAGTTCTTGCACAACCGTTCATGTATAGAACTTCAAATGACTAATTCAAAACTAATGTAAATGATATGTTTGTTACGCACAAATAACATTATTTACAGTGATTTTAATTAATTAATTGAAAATCACGAATAAATTCGGAGACAATAGTTACTAAGCAGTCTCGTCATCGATTGCTGATAATCTTGTTTGAGTGCTTTATTTTTAATTTATTTACAGCTCGCTACGACCAGTCGTATTCAATTTTAATTCCATATAAATTCGAATCATACACATTGAAAATAAACCATTAAAATATTAAATATAAAAATCTTAATTTTATAACGATCAATCAAAATAATATCTAAATTCATTATATTTACATTTCGAAATTATATAAGATATTTAGAAATAACTTACATAAACATAGTTTATAAATAAATGACATGATGTCACAGTACAAAACGAACATTTAAATCATTCATCATTGTCTAAAAAGTCGCTATGAAAATGATAGACACTAAACAAATCCCCGCCTACGAGATATTTTGTACAAGCAAGAGATAGCTCGATGCTATAGCTTTTACCATCAAAAACCTCACTGACCGACTATGTAAAACAACTCAACTTCCCTCACTTACAAAATTCCTCGTCGCACCAAATCGTTACCCTAGAATGTTATAGGTTTTTTAATGTTACCAGTAAGGATGTTTTTATAAGACTTGACAAAAAAAAATTGTCTTACCCGCGTAAAAACAGTTATCTTCAACGTTTAGACTAGACGAGGCAGTTGCTGTAACAAATCATGCGTGTAGGACAGTGAATGTTTACTACGAAAACTCTAAACCGAGTCTCATGTCGTCTCGCTCTAACATTTCATGTCCGCGACTGCCACGAAACTTAACGTCTAGTATAGTGCAACGATGGTCATTTTTATCCCACTGTTTTCCTTTCTACCACTCAAACCCCATTTACTATAACCGAACTCTAAACGACAAAGCATCAACAATTTCCCAGAAACCATCAAAATTAAAAGTCCTTTTATATCATAACCTGACAGTGACGTCATCATCCAGGGTTGTGTCAACCTCGCAGCAAGAAGCGAGTTCTTCGAAGGACATACCGTCGAGGGTTAGGGAGACGGCAGAAATGCTCTTGAATAGAGCTTCTGTGTCCAGGTCTTCGGGGAGTTTTGTGAGGAACTGGGCAGCGGAGATGAAGTCCATGTCTTTTAGTTCTTCTTGGTAGAGATGGAGGACGCCTGTAATGGGAAAGGGGTAATTTAAGTTATGACTTAAGGTGGATGCTCCAATGGGCCGTCCATACATTTTTCGTCTGGATTGTACGCAAAACATAGACACCCTTTGTTGAAAACGAATCATTTTATCACTTTTCTATAATGAAATGTCTCCGCAATCGACCTTTTTAGGAAATAACTTATATTATTTACTGAGGAAAACGATCGTGAAATCCAGGCCAAATTTGACACTTGCGTACTAGTGTGCGTGAGTTTTGACAAGCAAACTAAAGCGCCATGATTAGAAATGAGAAGCGATAGTTTAGAAATGAGAAACTAGATGGCGTGCAGGCGTTATTATAATTCTGTTAAATCAATATAATACGTACAATAATCGATTTATTTCCTTTCCAATCTTTCATGAACAGGTTTACCAAAAAAACATTATAATTAATAACCTACAACTGACGACCTTACCAACGTAATAAACTTTATTACATAATATTGTTTGTGGCAACTTATATGTCATTATTCGTTTCTAAGATTTATGCGACGTTGCCGTTCTTACCAACCTGTGTTCGCAACCTTGACGGCTTGACTTCATCGGAGGAATTACGAAGAAAACGTTGCCAATCTTCTTGTCCGATCGACATGATAAAATATAAGAACTTTGCTCGCCTATAAGCAATATAGTATTGGCACGCGGAATTTCTCGCGTGTCATTTTTATTTTGTATGCTTTGCATTTTCATTAATTCAAATTGCAATATTTCTTAGTAGGTATGTTATTATAATTTATTGTAGGTATAGTAATAATTATTCAACATACGCAATTTTATTTTAAAATAAAAGTAAGTAGGTAGTACCTATATTACGGCGGTTTTAGAAACAGCAAGTTGGCCCGTGAGTTAGGTTTTAGACGCTGAAATCCCGTCACAATACTAATTACTTACTGTCTCAATTTCATAAGTACAAAGTCTGTGGTTATCATAACTTTAATGTGTTTGTACCTATATTTTTTGGTCAACAATAAATTAAATAAGTAAGTAGATACATATTTATTCGGTAACCCAACGAGTTTGCAAACATTTGTAAAATCAAGGTACCTACCTACAAAATAGAATACCTTTTACACATATTGTAAACAGTTTCAGACAAACAAACATTATTTTAGTTTGATAGATAAGTCGCATCGCGCCGCGGGCGTGTGAGTAGCCGCTCTTAGGTAGGTACCTACCATAGGTACCTACCCAGTACCCAGTGCATAACTAGACCTACTTCAGCAATGACGTTCTACGTTGTGCGTGCGTTCAGAACTTTGACTTTTGAAATCATTGGTTCAGAAACAAATAAAATGATTGAGTTACTTACATCAAATTATTAAACGTGATTTATTGTTTCTATATTATAACAACTTATTCTAATCTGTTTATTTTGTTTCGTCGACCAATATTCTACCAGGAATATAAAGATAAGTAAAATTGTACTTTTATTGTTCTATTTTCTGTAATGAGTTCAGAACGTAACCCTATCATAAATCTACTGTACCTATGTCTGTATCATCTCTGTAATAATAATACGGCTAGCAATAGTCTAGCTAGAACGGTTGAATGCGACTTTAGGAAATTCTGCAATTCATTACATACGGTTGTGAAATTCGATTCTATAATTCAGATTTACATCTACAATGTCTGTTGAAACAAACAAGAAGGCGTATAAACAACACGAATATTCGGGGCCGCGCAAATCTTTGAAACGTGTTCGAGGTGGACTAAGACAATTTCACGATAAAGAGAGGTTAGTAAACATACATAATATATTAATTCTTTGTCCGGCTTCTTCTAAAAACAGCCAAGTTTGGATGTAGAATTTCATAAAATACGTTGTGTATTGACAAAAGTTTACATTCGTAAATCGTATTACACTTACAGCCGTTCGAAAGTTTGGCGTTCTGAAGAAACCAAGATGCCAGTGAATGAAGAAATCCTCATAGATAATTTAGTGTATGTATCAAATAAGCATGATATAGTGTACTTGCTGAACGCTACTCGTAAAAGTGACACTACATGTGGTGTAGGTATGGTCATTTAATTACATTTTGATTTGTTTCTTTCAGTACACAGAGTACACAACCAAGAACATATGTGTTGGAGCAAACATATGTAACCTCATGTCTGTCACATTAATTTGTAGACAGGCTGGTTGTGAATTTTAAAAGGAGATTGTTTTTAAAATTGACAACTGTTGTTTGGAACAATAAGAAAATTATATTTGATTATTGTTGTCATCGTGTGTATGTCCATCAAAGTTCGCTTGCTAATTCTTTTATCTTTTCTCACATATATATATTTGTTTAACACCAAATAAAGGTTATTTATTCTGCGCTGTGTTTAATTAACTGAAGACACAACAAAGGTTATGGGACCAGAAACCAAATAAACCGAGAAATGAATGGAAACGGCGAAAATCATTCAGCAGTAACTGTAAGTAAGACTGATTCTTTGAGCATGGCGTCAATTGAGAAACTAGATGGTGCCATTAACTACAGTTCATGGAAATTTGTGATGGAATTATATTTAATACACGATGATCTATGGGAGTATACACATACTACGCCCGTTGATGAGATAGGCAAAAAGAGAGATCAAAAAGCAAGGAGTAAAATATGCTTGATGATAAAACCAGAGTGCCTTATTCATGTGCGTCAAGCAAAGACGGCCAAGGAGGCTTGGATAGCTTTAGAGAAAGCATACGAAGATAAAGGGCTAAATAATCGATGCAGATTGCTGTCAACACTTGTTAGTCTTAAACTGGAGCAGTTCACGACTATAAGGGATTACATTTTGGCATTGATGACAACTGCACAAAAACTGTGTGATCTAGGAAAGGAAATAGATGACGAATTATTGGCTGCCCTAATGCTTCAAGGTTTAACAGATAATTTTCAAGCTATGAGATTAGCAATTGAAAATTCAAATATTGAGCTGACTACGGATTATGTGAAAACTAAACTTTACCAAATGGAGGATACACATACAGCGGCTACGAGTGCAAACAATCATGCTCTATTGACAAAGAAAAATACTTTTAAACAAAAACAACAGAAAAAGTTTAAATGTTTTATTTGCAATGGACCACACAAAGCGAAAGATTGTCCAGACAATCCAAACAAGAAGAGAAATGAAGCATCTATAGCTTTGGCGATGGCGACTTCAACTTCAGAGGATTTTTGGATTGTTGACTCGGGAGCTTCTAATCATATGACTTCAAGGCGTGAATGGTTACATGATTTGAAGAAGTATGAAAGGGGAGTGACTGTAGCGTGTGCAAATGGTGAAAGGTTGCAAGGTATTGGAAGTGGCACAGTGGTATGTACGAAACCAAATGTTACAATTAATGCTATGTATGTCCCGAGATTAGCTGCAAACTTGCTTAGCGTTAGTGCTGTCACTAAGAAAGATCTTAAGGTAGTATTCTACAAGGGAGGTTTTAACGTAGTAAAGAGTAGTAATTGTGAAATAACTGGCGAACCTTTACTTATAGGTGTAGAGGAAAATGGTGTGTATAAATTAAAGCAAAGCTTAAAGCACACAGCGCTGGCGACTACTATCAGCGGAGATGAGATGGACTTATGGCATAGAAGAATGGGTCACCTTGGAGTACGTAATCTTAAACTATTACGCAATATCATGGCGACAGGGGTGAGTTTTTCTAACAGTTCTACTTCACTAGAGTGCGTAGCTTGTCTGAAAGGTAAACAAACCAGAAAACCATTCAAGAAAAGCAGTCCAGCAAATAGAGCAGACAGTGTACTTGAGCTAGTACATACTGACGTCTGCGGACCAATGGCTGAAGAGTCATTTAGCGGATTCAAATATTTTGTAACGTTTATAGATGATTATACGCGTAAAACTTTCGTATATCTTCTTAAATGTAAAAGTGAAGTATTTAATAAACTTGAAGAGTTCAAAATTTTTGCGGAATTACAGACTGGACAGAACTTAAAAACTTTACGGTCAGATAATGGCAAAGAATATGTAAATACTCGGATGAATGATTTCATGAAGAAGTACGGAATCAAACATCAATTAACGGTGGAATATACACCTGAACAAAATGGTGTAGCAGAAAGGGCAAACAGAACAATCGTTGAAAAATCTAGGAGCATGATCCAAGAAGCTGGATTAAGCAATAAGCTTTGGGCAGAAGCTGTGAAGACAGCTGTTTTTCTGAAAAACCGATCACCAACGAAAGCTGTTAGGAATATAACGCCTGAAGAAGCTTGGACTGGAAAGAAACAAAATCTGACATATATCAGAGTTTTCGGATGCAAAACGTTTATGCACATACCTAAACAAAAACGCACCAAATGGGATCCGAAGAGCAAAGAGTTGCTTCATATTGGATACTGTGAAGATGCGAAAGCATATCGTTTGTTTGATCCAGAAACCAAGATGGTACATAAAGCAAGAGATGTTGTTTTCTTCGAAAACCAATTTCAGTCCATAGAGAGAAGTTCAGAAATAAAGAAAGATGAGATATCTGTGGGCTTTGAACACGTAAATCCACCAGTTGTACCAACAAACACTGTGATAGAAAGTGAAGAAGAACTTCAAGAGCAGAATGAGACTGTAAGAGAAATAACTACAAATGATTTAGATCAAAATGAAGAATCTAATGGCAATGAAACAGAAAGCTGTGATGAATGGGAATCCCTTGATGAAAGAGACGAAGAAGTACTACAACCAGAGCCGGTACTTCCTAGTGAGAGAAGATATCCATTAAGAGAGAGGAAACCTAAACAATTTCCGGATCACATTACATATCAAGCTATTGAAAGTGTTTTTCCACTGACAGTGGGTGAAGCTTTATCACGCACGGATAAAGAAAATTGGAGAAAAGCAATTGAGGAGGAGTTAGATGCTCTACGAAAAAACAATACCTGGACACTGGTCAAACCACCAGCGTACCCTTACAACATCGTTGATTCTAAATGGATATTTCGAATCAAAGAAGAGGTGGGCGGAAATAGGTATAAGGCACGCCTGGTAGCAAGGGGATATAGTCAAAGGAGAGGCATTGATTACCACGAGACCTTCGCACCAGTTGTGAGACACAGCTCACTCAGAACGTTAATAGCTCTCGCAGCTAAATTGGATCTTAAAATTGATCAGATGGATGTCAAGACTGCATTCCTAAATGGAAACTTAAATGAAGTTGTTTACATGAAACAACCACATGGTTTCGAACAAAAAGGAAAAGAGGACTATGTGTGTCTTCTGAAGAAGTCATTATATGGACTGAAGCAGGCTCCAAGAAGTTGGAACATAAAATTAGATGAGGAACTAAGGAAGCTAAACTTTAAGCGATCCTTAAATGAACCCTGTGTCTACACCAGGACTAAAGGAAAGAACATAATAATCCTAGCTGTCTATGTAGATGACATTCTGCTATTTTGGAACAATTTAACAGAAATGAAGGTAGTGAAGAAAGAGCTTATGTCAAAATTTGAAATGAAAGATCTTGGCAAGGCAGAGTTGATGCTTGGTATTCAAATTAAACAAAATTTGAATAGTATCAATCTAAATCAAGAAAAATATATCGAGAAACTGCTTAAAGAATTTGGCATGGAAGATGCAAAAACAGTTTCAACCCCGGAAGTAACTGGACAAAGGCTAGAGAAGCCTCCATCAGAACACAAGTCAAGAGATGACCTACCATATAGAGCATTGATAGGTTCTCTTATGTATCTTGCAGTGTGCACACGTCCAGATATTGCTCATGCAGTGAACAGTTTGAGTCAGTTTAACAATTCATTCGACGAGAGTCATTGGATCGCAGCAAAACGAGTACTTCGTTATCTCAAGGGCACTAAAAGTCATGGTCTAAAATATTTAAAAGGACAGAATGGACTTCTTGAAGGATATGCTGATGCAGATCATGCTGGAGAGTTTGATAGGAGATCATACTCTGGTTTGGTCTTCATATTGCAAGGTGGCGCAATCAGCTGGGAGAGCAAGAAACAAAGAACAATAGCTCTTAGTACAGCAGAGGCAGAATATGTATCGCTATCAGAAGCTGCAAGAGAAGCAATATTCCTGAGAAGGTTTATAGCCGAAGTAACCGATGGACAGGGCTACAAATTGGATGAAGCCATGACCATCTTCAGTGATAGTCAGTCTGCCATCGCTATTGCCAAAAACCCAGTACATCACCAACGTACTAAGCATGTAGATGTGAGGTATCATTTTGTGCGTGAGGCAATTGTAAATAATGAGGTGATACTGAAGTATAAGGAGACCGCATGCATGGTTGCAGATGGTTTAACAAAACCACTACCAAGAGAGAAGTTTCAGTGGTGTGTGAGAGGTATGGGTGTGTGTGTTTGATAAACATGTATGGTGTGTGAATGGACACGAGATTAAGGAGGAGTGTTGGAGCAAACATATGTAACCTCATGTCTGTCACATTAATTTGTAGACAGGCTGGTTGTGAATTTTAAAAGGAGATTGTTTTTAAAATTGACAACTGTTGTTTGGAACAATAAGAAAATTATATTTGATTATTGTTGTCATCGTGTGTATGTCCATCAAAGTTCGCTTGCTAATTCTTTTATCTTTTCTCACATATATATATTTGTTTAACACCAAATAAAGGTTATTTATTCTGCGCTGTGTTTAATTAACTGAAGACACAACAATATGCCCGTGAAAAACCAAAATTCCGCTTAGAGGCCACCTACAGTACTCCTTGTACTAGCACAGTGACAGCTGAACCTGTGCTTGAACCTTTAGAGATTAATTGGCCGGAAGCTGATCCTGAAACTGATTCATTTCAATTGACTGTGGAAGCTGTTCCAAATGAATGTTTATCTGCAATATCTGGGTATCGCATTGTGGACCTCAAACATGTAATTGAGTGGGCATTCCAATTGGAAAGACACCGAAATATGTGTGAATCTTCACAAAATGAATTTGTTACTGAGAGACTTGATGGATTTCGAAGTGAATTAACTTTCATGTGCAGTATGTGTGGTAAAGCGTGGAAGCACTGTACGGAGAGCAAAAATAAAATAAATACTGCATATGTGTGGGCAACTGTGACTGCTGGTAGCTACTACACTCAATCAGCACACATAACAAGTCTCATGGATATTTCAACAATGTCAGCTAATAAATTTCGTCGTATTGAAAAAAAATTAGGCAGTGTGTGGTATGAACATTTGACAGACGAAATTAAAACTGCTGGTGAACAAGAAAGGTCAATTGCTATCCAAAAAGGTCATGTGTTTTCAGATGGTGTTCAATTTGTTACTGTATATGTAGACGGAGGATGGCTGAAAAGGTCATATGGGCATAACTTTGATTCATCTTCTGGTATGGTAAGTTAATATATTACTAAACACATACATACATAAACTCACGCCTTCTTCCCATGGGGGTAGGCAGAAACTACAGAATGCCACTTGTGACGATACCTTACATACTCGTTTACTAAACATATTTGGTTCTGTATGAAATTTTTATTATGTGCAATATTTACAAGTATTGCTTTTCATTTCCAGGCCTGCATTATTGGTAAAGAAACTAAGAAATGTCTATTTCTTGGTGTTCGAAACAAATATTGTTATACATGTCAATATTATGAAAACAGAAACATGGACATGAAAGCACATAATTGCTGCAAAAATTTTACTGGACCATCTACAGCAATGGAATCACAAATTATTGTGGAAGGCTTTCAAAAGAGTGAAGAAATGCATCAACTTCGCTATTTAAGTTTTATTGGAGATGGAGACTCCTCTGTGTTTGCAAGTTTGAAAGAAAAAGTGTCATATGGGAACATAATAAAAAAAATTGAATGCAAGAATCATGTAATCAAAAACTATACCAGTGCATTATACAAGGTAAATACATATTCAGCCTAGGCATCATTGGCGAGGAAAAATCAAAGCCTAGAGGCAGCTGCACTAGAAAAGAAAAACTTTCCTCTAAAATTGGATAATAATGTTTTAGTTATGAATAAAAAGCACGATTATTACTATCAGGTAAATTGATAATTCTATTGCATGTCCACTTTATAATTTATTCCAGTATCTTGTTTTCTCTTCCTGTAATAAAAATCTACTATTTCAGGTTCAAGGACAAATGCGTGTTAGCAAAACGGATAAGTGCTACTTCGTATGTTTTATTTCAGTCACTGAACCTTTGACTGTGATAGTAGTTTGTCGAGATGATGAATTTATCAGTAATATGATACCGAAGTTATTAGATTTTTTTAAAAACTGTATTCTGCCAGAAATCATATTGAGACGTGTTCAAAAAAATGCTAAATGTATTGATTTGAATGGTATGTATACACGGCTAGATATCTAGTTACATATTTCCAGTATAAGCTGACCTCTCATTGTACGGGGATCTAAGCTGAGATCATCAATTCTTTTACTTCATAAATTGTATCAATTTCAATGTCTAAAATATATTATTATGATATTCTAGTGACAAATCGTCCATCAACATCAGTTGGAAATTCAAGCAACCATTTGGAGATTTATGGTAAATGACATATTGAAATGAATGGAAAATGATATTCATCCAAAGTAACTTATATACTAAGTAAAGTAATTTTTCTTTGCAGCAGCCTTGTAGCAGTGGACAAAAAGACACGGCAGATGGTGAAATCAACAAGTCAAACGATTTTTGTTATAATTGTATTTTTTTAGTAGTTTATTTAGAATCGACATATTATATTACTTTTTATTTGTATTTACTATAAAATCAAAAGGCGTATTTTTGTAGTAGTTTGTTTAGAATCAACATTATCATTGTATATTACTATTTATTTGTATTTACTTTTGTTTTTTTCTTGTGTCTGTCATGTCTGTAATTATTGTCATAATTACGAGTTGTAGGTCGTAGGTTCGAACCCAGACAGGCGCTTTACTTTGCGTAAATTATTTCATCACCACTGCTCTCAATACGGTGAAGGAAAACATCGTGAGGAAACCGGCATGTCCTAGAACCAAAAATTCGAAGATATGTGACATCTGACATCCAATCCACTGGCGGGCCCAGTGGTGGATTACGGCCCACTCCCTCTCACCGAGAGGAGGGATGTGTCCCAGCAGTGGGAACATTATAGGTTGATTATGTTATATTATGGTTGTGTCACTTCAAATACTTATATTTGATCAAATTAATTAGTGTAAGGTAATAAAATAAGAATAGAATAGAATACTCTTTATTGTACACCACACAAAACTATCTTTATAAACTGTATAGATTCAAGTTTTTGTAACTGAACAGACAGCTGTGCTGCTGGGGAGTTTGTTGCGCCACTTCTTCCCAGCGATAGCACTAGGAAGTGGTGAAGGGCGGGCGTTTTGGGGACTGTCTTATTGTAATTTTGACATTCGAAAAGTTCTGATTCTCAGCCTAGTATAAATAAATGACATGATTTTATATAAATATCACTTTTACTATCCTATCATCATACTCACGCCTTCCACCCATGGGGTTGGCAGAAACTACAGAACGCCACCTGCTACGATCCTTACATACTCCTTTTGTCTCGTTTACGTTCATAAATCTGGTCATACACACACGCTGGTTACGATTACTACGCACAGTATTCACGTCACATATGTTACGCAAGGAACGCATTCATATTTCATGTTTTTCCTATCAATCGTTATAATTATCGTAGCAGGCGGCGCATTTTTTTAAATACACGCCACCTAGTGGTCATTCCTGTAAACGTTTGGCTTACGTCTGTCTGTGTAAACGACCTGTATTCAATGGCAGATTTTATTTCAGGATTATGTGTCGAATTGGGTAGATTTTGAGGCAATGTTATGACCAAATTCATTAAAGTGTAATGTCCGATAACCGCAACCACTACTCTTACGACTTAATAATGTGCCAATTACACATAAAACAAAAAAAACAAAAAATGTTGACTTCAGCGCCATCTAGCGGGAAAACGGCCGAGAGCAGACCGTATGATCCGCCTTAATATAAATCATCAGAATAAATATCGGTTCCTTTTACCTTATTACGTTTGATCATCGTTTCGTCAATTAAATTATGACAGTCTTGTTGATCAAGTTTCCAGAAACAGACCAAAATCACGCATCAACAAAACTGCTTCTGTGGCACGAAGTAAATATACAGTTCTGCGATGACCAATAACTAAACTAACTACGCCAATGTTTGGAACAGACACGGTTACACAATCAGCCTATAATGTTCCCACTGCTGGGACACAGGCCTCCTCTCTGTGAGGGGGGTGGGGCGTAATCCATCACGCGGGCCCCGTGCGGGTTGGTATAGCTTGTGATATACTTGGCCTGCTATTGGCTGCATCAATGGATTGTACATTAGACTATTCTTATTCTTCTTCGTGGGTCCAGCCAATAGTAACGCCTCCACAGCATAATGTAATCTATGGAAGGAGCTGTATAAATCCCCTGACAATTTTATTGAACTACCTGGTAGCCTTCCGCCTGAGTACGCGTTGCCGTGGCTGACTTGGAAATCTCTAAATAGATTTCGAACCCAAATTGGCCGGAGCAAAGACAATCTGCACAGAAGATGATCTCAAGTGTGCATGCGGCAGACAATGTGGCACCTCCCACCCTGCGCGCATGTCGTGTCACCTGTACACTTGATGATCTAATGACTGCGTCAGTGAGCGAAGTTCGCGCCGAAAGATTTAAACTTTTTACCAGCGATACGCTAAGAAGAGGAAGATTCTTCTTCGAGTTAAGAAGCTTCTCTTGCGAGAGCCGAACTCTCAAGCTCCTTACAAACTTTTCTAAAGGCATAATAAACGTACCCAGAGCCGTGTTGAACAGGAAGGTGTCTCCGTCCCGTAGGAACACGTCCCACACGCGACACGCCGCGTCCAGCGGCATGGCCTTGGCGAAGGCTGTGTAGAGCCACTCCAGCAGGTACAGCTCCGGGGCCACCGTGTCGGCCAGCGACGGCAGGTTGTGGCGCAGGAGGGTGGTGTAGGCTTTCCATAGCCGCTGGAAGTACAACAAGACAGGATTTATTAACATCCTAGGGAAACTGGCATGACGGCACCAACCCACGTGTGCCCGCGTGGTAGATTACGGTCCACTCCCTCTCACAGAAAGTAGGCCTGAGTCCCAGCAGTGGGATCGATATAGGCTGATTACCAGCTCAAATTATGACAGCATCACCATTTATGCTATTAGTATAGGTGTCAGGAACTGCTCAATTCGAAGACGGTTTAACAACTTCCCACCCATGTAATGAGTGCAGTCATGTTTAGAAAGTACTTTGAACTGCGATGTTAGCTTCAGTGATGGCAATAACACAGTGCAATATTTTGACCCATAACTTCCTCCTCACCTCAGACCTCAGATAAATCTGGAATAGTTATTATTTTTTTTAAAACAAGCTCTGCCCTCTACCCTATTTCAAATATACCTACCTCATGGCTTCCTTACGAAGGCACCCGACCCTATAAACCTTGGAACATTTGACACACCTGCATAGTAGCTCCATCCCTGGTAAAGGCAGCCCTTAACACTGGTCCATCCAGCAAGTTGGCGAAACAGACGAACGCTTGAGGTGCTTCCATGTTAAGGATCAACACCGCTGCTATGAATGACATGCCCTGGAAAGAAATATGCCATTATTAATTTGATATAATATACAGTGGTCTCCAAAAGTTAGTTGACATTTTTATACTTCAGCTTAGACACACCACATTATGATTTAAAATTCTAGTGATCCAAATGTTTGAACTGCTATACCGTTTTTATTGACTAATTCAACATCTTTGACTTATCATAAAAAAATAATTAATCATAATGTGGCATTACAGCTGAAGTGGAAAAATGTCAAATAACTTTTGGATGCCACTGTAGATAGGTTTATATATTCATTTTGTACTTTACTGACAATCTAATATACAGGGTGACAGGGTGTCAGGGGCATCGACGGGCAATCTGTACCCATGAATTCTGCACTTGATTCTAGAATCATGTGCAGATAGGAGCCTTTTAGGCTCGTATAGGACTTTCTGTTTCATTTTTCTTTATGTTACTTTTTATACAATTTGATTTTTTATTTTTGACTGTGTTTAGTTTAGCTTGTGATCTTCCTGTACAAGTCACAATGAATACTTATTCTTCATTCTTTCTTTCTAATTCACGGTAACAGTTTGCGAGTCGATGACCTTACACCCTGTATTTACCATCTAAAACCCATTTTGCGATTAGGCCCAAACAAAGATCCAATCATCACGGTATAATTACAAGTACCGCTACATGCTCATAGTATCACGCATGCATTGTTATCACGTAACGATTACCAGCGAATGCATGCGGGACGTGCAGGTCACGCTAGGTACCGTTATGTATGGGATTCGGAATATTTGCATTATTTGCAGTACTAACGAACTACGGGCAGAAACAATGACACACGGGGCCCTAGCAGCAGTCCGAAAACAAATGTTTATACTCCTGTCGAAAATAAGCCTCTTATTACGTAAATTCGTCAAAACTAACCACTTTTCAACCTTAGCTCTTAGTTATAAAGCTGAAAAGAGGTCAAACGCGAACTTTCCCGAACATTGTAACAAAAAAAAAAGTTATTGTACTCTGGAATAAGTAGTAAATCATTGTAGGCATATGAAAGGCACCATGCCATCGTTATTGGGTTCCTAATTTTATTATTTTGTTCTGTAACTGTAGTCACCAAAACTAATACAAGAAAAACTGAACCTCGTTTTGAAGTCGGTTTAAAATGAAACAAATGAGCGAAATCTAAAGAAACGTGAGACTCTTACAAACATTTAGTTAAAATATATAAACATTTAGTAATATTTTAAGTAGGTAAACGTTCTCATCACGATCATTGTTTGAATTTCGTGGCAATGCGGTTTACAGTTCGTGGATTCGTGATTTACCTCATGGATGAAGTTAAATCGACAAGGAAATTGCTTTACTTTTATATTTTTTTCCCGGTTGCGACCACAAAATTCACCATTTTAATATAATTATTAAACATAAATAATATGTGATATGATTAACCTTGCGAATCAAGTGGGAAAGTACAGACGCCAGCAGGTCAAGCTACCCGAAACTGTAAAATTTTCCCAGTCAACCTTGAACCTTAATAATAATAATAAAAAAAATTAATACTTAATGCTTTAAAGTAGAAAATATATTAAAGAAATTTGACAGATTGTAGTATATTGATGGGCTGGCGTCTGTACTAGAAACTTCAGCTTACTCGTGATGTTATTCAAGTACAGACGCCAGCAGGACAACCCGGGTAGGTTGATCTGCTGGCGTCTGCACTTTCCCAATCAACCTTGAACCTAATGCTTTAGCGATAAAGTTGAAAATCTATTAAAGAAATTTGACAGATTGTAGTAGTTTGATGCGCTGGCGTCTCTACAAAGAAAACAAGTAATCGCAAACACGCATCGCATCGCATCTACTCCAAACATACGATTTAATAAAACGAATTGACCATTAACAGGGTACAAATCCATCTACTCTGTTAGATAGATTTGTTCATGGTTTTTAATACTCTGAACTGCCCCGGCACAGCTGCATTATAGGCTGGCTACGGGGTCAAAACTTCAAATAACTCTGGGCATAATACCACGTTGCACGAATCTGAGAATTCAACCCATACTCAACACTCGTGCTTGGTAACCAGTAGCCCAAAAAGGCAATTTAAGTTCCCATTAACTTACTTGGCAGATAATTTCATACATTCATTCTGTTGTATCTTTGAATTAAATTCGGTGAGTATTGGTTATTCAGACATTTTCAAAGAACCCTTTATCAAAGACACTTAAATACTCCCTTAAAAACTAAAATCAAGATAAACATACCTGTACATATCCAATATCCGGCCTATAGCACACATACGCAGCCAACAGCTCATGTAACACATCAAAGTACGGTCCGCCAGGCTGAAAGATACATAGATGAGGGAATGTCCTCGCAATATCCAGCTGAATCAACTCCATGGAACATTCGTCACCATAGTCTAGTAGATTAGGGTTCGATTTCGAACAACACTTCTTTGGCCCTGCATCAGTAGCTTGGGTCTTTAGATTCTGCTCGCTGAAGTTTCTAGGGATGCCTAAACGAGTTTTCTCTTCATCAGTTTTCATTCTGTCATCAGTTTTAGCGAGGATATCGTCTAGTGGTGCCAGTTTTTCTTTCTGTTCTACAATTTTTTCTTTATTTTCTTTCTTACAGCTGCATTTGTTGTCATTTCTGTTGATTTTTAACCGTTTCCTTCTGAGTTGCGCTTCGTGTAGCCTTTGCTTCGCCCTTGCGACGTAATCTTGGTACATGTCGTGGGTGATCTTGAGTTTGTTTTCGATGGCTAGTTGCCATACTTTGCCGCGTACTGCTGGGGGGAGCCCGCTCCACCAAAGTTCTAGCGTGTGTTTTGAGTTCTTCCTGTAAATAGAATTGGTTTAATTAAAGGTTGATTTTCCTGCTTTAATTTGTTTATCGGTTATTCGGGGTTTATTTATAGAAAATGATTTAGTTATTTCAGTGCATAATAATCAGAGTTGTTGTAATATCCTATTTAAAATAAATCTAAATATTAATGTTTATTACCTTTTACATGGTAATTTTAACAATACTGTACCATACAGCTAACTGCTATTGAACGCATATTTATGACCGCTGACTAATATTATTCTCTAGTTTTGGGCCTACATTGTAATAGAGCGTAACAAAAAAACAAACAAATGAATGCCATTGTGTGCAGAACCCATGGTGCCATTCAATATTTCTTACACTGACATAGATTCACAATGTAAAAGTCACACAAGCCATAAGTCCACCATCATAAGCTCCGTCTTCAAAGGTATTGTTATCGATCATTTTGTTGTTATGTATTTTTGTGGTGTACAGTAAATGCGAAAAAGATGCGCCCCCCGTGCGCCCGGTGCGGCCAGCCCCAACATTGTATTGCGGTGTATCACGTGCAGACTGGACTGCTTGTGCGTGAATCTGCTGCAAACTCTCCACATCGGTGTTGAGCTTGTAGCAGAGATGCGCATTAACTATATTGCAGTGTTAGGTTAAGTTTACTAACGTAGTTGTTAAGAAATATCGTTACTATAGTTTGACCAAAACCGCTGTACCGCGCCTTCGGTATGTGCGCGGCGAGACGGGGGGGGGGGGGGGGGGGGGCAGTGCAGGCCGCTCATTCGTCATCGCTCACGGCCCCCCGCCCCCCGCCTCGCCGCGCATTCCTAAGGCGCGGTACAGCAGTTTCGGTCAAACTATAACATATTTGAGTACCTACTTTGTTACTTGTTATAAAGTATAGATAAATAAATAAATATCGTTTCGAACTATGCGTTTGACCTGAATATGTTTGAATGCCAATAGTTTTACCTACCAAGTGTTAAGATAAGGACATGATAAAATGCTTACAATGATTTTGTAATTATTGACATGCACAGGTAGGTATGCGACACATCGGCCATAATCAGCTTAAACTTTCCCACAGCTGGGACACAGGCCTTCTTTCTGTGAAAGGGAGTGGGCCGTAATCCACCACGCGGGCCCAGTGCGGGTTGGTAGATGTCACATGTCTTCGAATTTTTGGTCCTAGGACATGCCGGTTTCCTCACGATGTTTTCCTTCGCAGTTTTTTTAAAGCAATGGTGATGAAATAAATTACACAAAGTAAAGCGCCGCGTTTTAGCGTAAATCGGGGCGCCTCGATATATCGGTAATTAATTAAAATTAATTAGGAAGTATACATTTTATACCAAATTGAGGTGAGTAATTACCAAAAATCTGTAGCACCAATTAATTGGATTCAGAAAATATTATGCCTGAATGTTAAACGTCTTCTCTGCATGAAACCAGAACCTACCTTTATCCTATTAAGGGTCTAGACGAAAGGCTGTAAGTTGAGCGAAGATACTTAAGTACCTACGTCCGGTTCATTCAGCCAGACGCTAACCGTCGCTTAGTGGCTAATATTTGCAGCATACTTTTGTATAGCCTGAGATGATTATACTGGCACGAGATCAAGGTGAATCTTGTGCCGAGAAGAATTAAAACACAAGGAAATGGTGAAGGCCTGGCGTTTTGGGGGACTATCATGTGTCATTTTGACGAGAAAAAGTGCTGCATAAGCAGCCTATAATGTTCCCACTGCTAGAACACAGGTCTCCTCTCTTCAAGAGTGAGTGGGCTATGCCAAATTTCACTACGCGTGCCCAGTGCGGGTTGGTAGATGTCACATGTCTTTGAATTTTTGGTTCTAGGACATGCCGGTTTCCTCACGATGTTTTCTTTCACAGTTTTGAGAAAAAGAGCTGATTCTCAGCATAATTTCAGTTAATGACTTTTGATGTGATGGTATAAACTTATGCCGACGGAAGGAACATAGTATTAGTGAACTATTCCAATCCGAGAGCATATTTTGCGTTCACTCTTTTTTTTTATTGCTGATTACGCTGAGCGTGCCCTGTTCACTGGTCGCATGCCTGGCAAGCTGGCTCTTCCAATCGCAACCACTCTTGCAATTTTGCGCGTCTTGCAGCTGCCTCGCAATCAACCCTTTACCTTACTGCCTCGGTGTGTTATTTACCACTATATTGTGCCGGAAGATGATATAAAATGGTTACTCACGTGTTATTCCACTCCGGCAGAATATTCTGTGTCCACTCCTTCGCATGCCTTGCTAGTCTCTCCTCCAAACGCAGCGACTCTTGCATTCTTGCGTGTCTTGCAGCCGCCTCGCGTTCGACCCTTCGCCTCGCTGCCTCCACCATTCGTGCGTGTTCGGCTTTATGGCGAAGCGCCTCTTCGGTGCATTTTGCGGGTAGGTTTGATGGTCTGAATAAAGATAGGATAAGTTTAGTTATTCAATCCCTTACTTACTTTCGTTCAAATTGAAAGTTTGATGTGCCTTTGTTTGCACATAAATTTTTAGTTATTGACAATGTGGGAATCATAAATTCATAACGTATAATTAAAAAGATAAGAAATGAGACCTCACCGCTTCATTTTAGCATCTAATATTACAGCTATCCAATGCAGTTCTGTACAAAGTTGTACCAGTTTACAATGTTGTAGCAAGAACACATTGCTAGTAATTAGTATGCACTGCAACAAGGTTACGATCAACTCATCTTAACATTACCATAAAACCACATGAAAAATCAATATATACGAAATTAATTGCATTAAATTGATGGAAAATCCGGGTCATTGCAAACTTAGATAATAATTTACAATAATTACAATTAAATTATTATGCAGCATTATACGCAATTAGATAACACAAAGGATCGCTTCATCGTGATGTTATAAGTACATAAGTAATATATAAAGTGATTGAATATTCAAATGGTATCGTGCAGGGCTTGCGTGCGATACATAATGTAATGTATGGAGAGACGCATCAAAAGTGCACGCTTGTGGATCTAGAACGGGCCAAGTTACATTGTTGGCTTATAATTTTGTATCTGGATTTAGTTTCTAAGAAACTGTTTGTGTTATGCGTGTGTTTAAATACACCTATTGCTTTTATCGAAATTCTAGCTGCGCCCCGCGGTTTCACCCGCATAAGTTTCGATTCCGTGGGAATATCGGGATAAAAGGTATCCTATATGCTAAACCTGGTTATAAACCATGTGTACCCAATTTCATCTAAATCTGTTCAGTATTTTTTGCGTGAAAGAGTAACAAACATCCATCCCTCCATACATACAAACTTTCACATTTATAATATTAATAGGAATATAAATAGGATTTAATCAAAGATAGGCACAGAATTGAGAATTTGATAAAGCAGGTGCAAACCAAAATTCGATGTTTTTTTGTCTCAGAATTAAGAGTTATTTTCATGTTGACTTCACTATTGGCTTCAGCACCCTCCAAAACCATGGAAACCATCTATCTCTTTCTCTGACTCTTTATATTTTATACAATAAGAATTCGCATGGAGGGGGCATAACGCTTTTTTTTATCGTCACGTGACGATTTCTACCAGTTTACTCCTACCGCAAGCTCCGTTAAAAAACTTAGTTCCAAAAACATCTAATTTTAACTTCTTGCAAAACATCTACGGCCCGAAAGACTAGAGCGGCAATTCTCGTAATTTTAAGAACGCTCACAGTTTGATCTCAGTCTCAATCTGTCAAAAAATACTTCTAATTTCCCTACATTTTGACAAGTTTTTGACATTTGTTTGTCGCCGAGATGAGACTGCGACTAGATTTTGAACGTTTTAAATTACGAGAATTGGCCTTCAGACCTCTGCACCTATTTTTCAAATGTCACAAATCTACTTAAAATCTGCTAAGGATAAAGTTATTTACCCTTTTCTCGTTATAGACAAAACAACTTCCATTCCCAACATTATCTTCAACCTTGGCCTTTTCTCTAAATTACTATTGCTTTGGAAAATGTCAGTTGAATCCGCAAATTCATCGCTCGATTCAGTCGTAAAGTTTTATTCTATTGCCTCTATTTTAATCAATAATACTTCAATTGAATTTGAGTTGGAAATGTTGAAATATGCAATTCCACAGATGCACACTTTAAAGGTATCTCCACCAAAAAATGCATCTAATGATCCTAATGCACCTTTCGAAATTAAACATGCCTAATTTCTCACAGATAAAGCCAAAGATAAACACGACCCATCGAAATCTTGAAGATACGCGAAACGCAAATTTGAGCCTAATTGACGCTTACCTTTACACAACGGTCACGCTAACCTTCGTTCACTAATCAGCTTAAAAAATCGCAATTAAAATAAAATCTAAAAAGTTTAGCAACTTGCGTGTTTCACGCTCCTTGTTTATTCCCAATTTTTTAACGCGCAATTACGTCATGTACTGCCGATAAATTCAATCGAAGAGATACCAGATGATTTATTTAAATGTTCACATTGAATTAAGAAAGCGAATTACGAATAAATGTTTAATTCATTTTAACGCATTCCGTTAGGAGCGTCTGCACCTTTAATAATGCGCGAATGAGTGTATGCTTCATTATGTATCCATTTGGAATCTTTAGAGTGTAATAGCTTATAAGCGCAAAACACGCATCGAATAAACTGTGGACAATTTACATAAGTACGCTAAATCCATAATGATTGATGAAAATAGATTTAATAGCTTTGAATATTTAGCCTGAACTTTAGAACCGCAAGATAATGAAGACACCGATGCGAAATTGGTATCTCGAAAGGCTAAGGGCTCAACTAAACAGGCATTTAGGTTAGTTATTCGACGATATTGTTAGGACAGCAAAGAGCAATTCGCAAAATTACCATCATAATTGAAAATTGCTCGCTCGAGAGGTCTTTACTCAAGATTGCGTTGCGCAGTCACACGCCAATACGTAAATAAATTCCCATGTACGTATTACAAATTGCAATTCGTTGTAACCCACACCTGAACGGAAATTCGATAGCAGTAGCGGAATATTGAAAATATAAAAATTGCTCTGCGAATATTTGGAGAGCACTCGAAAATATTCCGGGCAACGTGAACCGGAGCGAGATGAGTGGCACAGATTAAATAAATTCGCTATTACACTGAGCCCTAGAGCGGTCACGAACGAGCAAATTGCGGAGGGCAGCTCTGTCATTACACTGGTATTTCCGCTTCTGTGCCTCTGTTGCAGTTTGAAAAAGTAAAACAGCCACCTTCAAGCACGACTCCTATAACTGTTTACTGCTATTTTCCCATAATAATGTCTGGTAAACTCAGGCTGGGGATTTTATTGTTGGCTGTAAACATGGAATGAAATTAGATACTAAACCTACGGTATATGCTTTCGTGTCAGTCATGACAACACTTAACTTAAACATAGTACTTACTAATTCTAACGTATAAAGTGAAGCTAAACTAACGTGGCCATTTTCCGTCCGATTTCCTGTCGGACCCATAGGGGAAGTCAGGCAATAAATAATGTTGTTTATGACTAATTTATTAGGGGCTAACGCTCCAATTTCCCCGGACATTATGAAAATTTAGCGCAAGTGCCAACGATGTTGCGTGAAGCCGGTAATTTTCGCGTTGTATGGCGAATATTAATTTGGCAATTTAAATTCGTAAGCACGGACACGTAATGAGGTCGTGAGGATAGATATAATGGGGCTATGTCAAGCCGTCTGCTATAAAGGGAGAATCATTGATCACGCACTTTAGAAAGCACTCATTTCTTTTTAAAGCAGTTCAATTTTCTGCAATTTGTATTCTGATTACGCTTACAAAGCTCTCGCAGAATGTTTAAAATTAAGCTTGCAAAGCTCTTTCTGATTGGGAAAGAGAACCGAGCTTCTATACTAATATAACAAAGCTGAAGATTTTGTTTGTTTTTTTGTTTGAGCGCGCTTATCTATGCAACTACCAGTCGGATTTGAAACATTCTTTCGATAGCCCAATTCTTGAGGACAGTTATAGGCTATTTAACGTCACGCTACGACCGAGCTGAGCAAAGGGAAAAAATGTTAACGAAGTTATAGCGCGGGCGAGCGATGCGACGCGACGAGGCGAACAAAGTTGCGGGCAGAAACTAGTCTTATATCATTTTCAATAGAAAGAAAATCAGCATCATAAGGAAATTTAATGGCAAATTTGATAACTGGACTCAATAAGTCAATTTAACTTTAATAGAAATACAGTTGAATCACGTCATCGCATTTTTATAGACCAAGGTGGTCGAGAACGAACAATCATGTGTCAATTTTTCCATAATCACAACCAATGAATTGATACATAGTGCAGTATCTATCTACCCAAGCATACATTACAATCGCCGAAGAATGTAACATCTTCCACACAAATACCACCTTCTCCAAATCTTGTGATGGAAACATCCGAGTGCAACTTCTAAACTGAACCTATCTCTGGAACTACCAGCCGGATTTGAAAAAATCTCTGCATTCGATAGCCCAATTCTTGAGAAAGGTTATAAGCTAACATTACGCTACAACCCTTGGGAGCCGTGTAAACAGAAAAAAGTCAGAAAGAACGCTAAGCAAAACTAAGTAATGGCACAGGGGGGCGATGCGTTGCGACTTGCGACGCGGTGGGTCGGCGCGGCGCCCGATTTTTTACTCGAGAGAAGTCGCAGTCAAAATATAGTCTATTTAATAAAATACTTATATTCATTTATACACTCACTAACAGACAGCGCACTGCATAAACCGCTGGGTCAAGCAAGAAGCATGTAATTTTCCTTATATAACGATGGTGAGCATTTAAATCAAGTATTTTTGAAAAAGGGTTTAAATAGGGGGATGAAATTTGTATGGGAAGGTAGTAATTTTTACCTATGTGAAATTCCACCGGCTATACGCCTTGCACTATTATAAGATGCTTAGGTATTTCCCTCCGTTCTTTGTGACGCAGGTCACGCAGGTATTAATAACACCTGTTGTCCACAATGCATATGAATACCTAGGTTTCTTCATACACAAGGCTTGCGTGGAATGTCTGTTCCAACATGGCGATTATATATTGATTAATTTCTGGGTTTATCCGCATGTAGGTTTACTTCGGAACACGATTTATTATTCTGTTTGGTATCGATTATTCTAAAATTATTCTAAATTTTAAGTAATTGTATTTCGGATTGGGTCGGAAGGCCTTTTAGCTGATTAATTTATGTGCAAGTGCGTGTACCTGTCTGTCGTAGATACGTGTTCATCATCATTTTTCTCACTGAGATCTTCTTGTATTCCTATTGGTCGTAGTCCTAAATTAACACGTGTATAACCAATTCTTCCAACTAGGCTTTAAGTATCAACTTCTTTATTCAATTTGACCATAAAACATCCAAATGCATTTTCATAGATCAATCTGAAGTTGACTGTGAAAATAACTAGCTATATTTTCTCATGCCCATTAAACGTAATACTATATGAAACCACATATCATTTATATTGGATACGAAACTATACAAGCTCTGCTTACACGTGCTAACACGATTTATAAACAATGGCTTCAGGTTACGCGTGACAGTTGGGCACATTGAAGGAGTCTTATCAGTGCAGAGTACTAGACTGGTAGCCTTCAACTGAGTACCTAATCTTGTTACAAGTGTCAATGCGCTAAGCACCTTGTATATAGATTTGCTAGCTCTAGTAGACTTACTACAATTTATGGGTGCTCTAAAAACGGCGAAGAAACACATCGCGAGGAAACAGGTAACAGAAACTGAAAAATTCGAAGACTTGACATCCTCCAGCAACGGCCCGCATGGTGGACCCACTCCCTCAAGAAAGGAACACAGAACGGAGACTTGATGACAAAGGAGATAATAATACCGGCTGGTATAATGATGGCTTAAGTCTCAGCAATTAGAACGCTATAGGCTGGTTATGAATGCTTTTGAGTAATTAGATAAGGATGAAAAAACAATCAGCCTTTGTTGTCCCGTAGCAGAGCAAAGATTTCCCTTTACTTTTTCCACTCAACACGTTCCGTCCCGCCCTCTATGGCTGCGGTGGACCCACTCCCTCTCAAAGGAGCAACACAGAATAGTACTGGCTGATACAATGATAGCTTGAGTCTCAGCAATAGGATCACTGAATAGGTTAGTTATGGATGCTTAGGAGTAATTAGATGTAAGGAACGAGGGTCAAAAATATTAAAGTATCTACACACACAAGTGCTGATACGAATTACAAAAAGGGCTTCACGCGTGACATTAATTGGGCACATTGAAACATTATTATCAGTTTCAGCCTTTAAGCTCTAATAATCTTATTACTGGTGCCATTGGGCTTAGCCCTTGCAGATTTGCCTTGCTTTAGTAGTATAATAATTTATGTATCGTCGTTAGGATTAATATCAACCATTGATTTATTGTTAAAAACCTACGTGTTCACTCAATATTTAGTTATAGCATAATTAACATACAAACTGATTACTCTTCCAAAGTTCATTTAGACTTTTTTAGGTAACAAGGAAAAACCTAACCCGACACTTACTTTACTGCTCAAGTTAAGTTAGTCATAAGTAGTGGAATTGCGCGTGTTTCTATTTGGTAAAACCCGCTGCAAGAATCGATTACAGCAAAGGAAACTCTATCAGAGAATATGACTTTCATGGATATTATTATATTCAGCATATTCTGTAATATCTAACAAAAGAAGATCGAATAACAGCAAATGCAAGAGATCTACAATATATGTGTAAAGTGGGTACTTACGCATGGAAAGTGTGAACATTATCAAATTTGTCGGCACGGTTGGCGCAGCGTGTCGCGGGTTCGATTCCCGCACGGAACAAATATTTGTATGACCTACAAGTAGTTGTTCCGGGTCTGGCAGTTTGTGTATGTGAGTTTAAATGTTTGTAAACGCACCCACGATACAGGAGAAATTCCTAGGGTGGGGAAAAAAAAAAATTTGCTAGGCTGACAGGAACGGTAACTAACAGTGAAGGCTCGTAAAGGGGAGTTTATTGATAACAATAATAAATAAGAAAAGTTCATTTAACTTTTGTATCAACAAGGACTAAACTTGAATGGCTACGTCAGACGAGCCTAAAAAGACTATAATGATACCAAAATGATACTCCAATATGTATTTGGTACAATGTGTTAGAAGCCACACCAGCATAATTTGAAGGATTAGTATATCCTGACACGCACGGAAAACGTAAGTAGAGTCGTTGAAGCAATGACAGAATCTATTGGGGCATGTCGGCCAACCCACATTCACACGGTTTTTTTATTTAGATGTACGCGTCAATCACGATAGTAATCGAAAAAGGTTTCTTTTTGGCACTGAAAGTATAACTATAAAGCACTAACTAAATTAAGGGTTTAAGATAGAAATAATAAAGGAACACACGCACAGTCTACACGCAGAGAAAGTACCTTGAACTGTGAAATTTCTGCACGGATGCCAAACAGCCTGACAAAGAGGACTCTAAATTCCAAATGCGCAGTATCAATTTCATCAACTTCTCCCAAGAATTTACCAAACTACTTTCTAGGTATATAAAACGAGGCCTAACTCGGATTGTTTCAGCAATTCAGTCCAAATGTTAATTAGCCAATAGTACCGTCGAAGCGTGACGCGAAAACGTGAAAACAGTTTATTAGGACAGGCAATGTCGGTCAGATAACACCTGTATATGACCTCGGAAATGTCACCGGGTGCCGACGGCCATTGTGCTGTGCTGATGGATCGGTAGGCCAATTTACGCGGTCTTTATCACGATCAGAAAGTGGAAAGGTTATACGAAGTAGACGAACTTATTGGAGAGAGTATTATAATTACTGCCTCATTGGTCTAATATTATTAGCAGTGATAGGAATAGGTAGTGCCTATTTGCCTAAACTTCGAAGAACAGAGACAAGAAACGGAGACTTCCTTAGGACTAATTTTTTTCCAAGACACCTGTCCCGAAAAAAACACATAGAATATTGTTGTAACTTACAACAATATTCTATGTGTTTTATGTTTACTTTAGAGCCCATAGAGGATAAGTTATTATTATGGAGTTATAAATTATAAATGTTATGTCTAGTCGCAAACTTTAGGTAAATATAGACGAATTAATTATTCCAAATAACATATTTTTTTAATGTATTTAAAACTGTGTTCCGAATTTCGGGACAGATGTCCCGGAAAAAATTTAGTCCTAAGGAAGTCTCCGTTTCTTGTCTTTGTTCTTCGAAGTTTAGGCAAATAGGCACTACCTATTCCTATCACTGATTATTAGTTAGTCTATTATTACTATATTGGGTTTTTCCATCTCGAATTTATCAGTAGCAGCACGGGTCTGGATTCGTGTCCGGTTGATGGCAATAGGCTCGCCCCCTATCACATGGGACTTACACAGAACTGGCGAAATGTGGGTGTTCTTAATATATACCTCTGCCTAACCCTTCCGAGGATTACAGATGTGATGTTATGTTATGATAACACCTGTATATGACCTCGGAAATGGGTACCGACGACCATTCTGGAGTGCTGATGGATCGGTAAACCAATTTGTGTCGTCTTTGTCACGACAGAAAGTGGAAAGGTTGAACGAAGCAGACGAACTTATTGAGAGAGCATTATAAATAAATGATAAATGATTTTATTTTGTAAGTAGGTTTGTACAAACACTTTTACACGTCAATCATATTTTAAAACTAGATGAGGTCGGCGTTTCCTATCTGACTAGTCTGAGAAGAAAGGCCGAAACAAACTCAGACGTCACAGTCTCTTTTAAAGTCCAGACATAATCTTGGTCAGATCATATGAAGACCATGTAGGTCGATGTCTGAGATGGTCTTTTGAGGAAAGAACCACACAGATTGAGAGGACCTGTCCAGTCAGTGCACGCATATGTCAGAAATCGTGCAGCTCAACTCAAAACTTAAGGAGCTCAACGGTTCGACGAACAATACCAAAGAAAGGACATTTGGGTAGGCCACATTAATTACTCAAACTGCCAGACCATGACAAAAACTAACAGAACAGAGAGAACAATAAAAAATAAAATGACCCACATAGTCTTCACATTCACAAAATTTAAAATAATAGAATACTTTACAAAGTAAGCAAATGTCATAGTATATATCAAATTCATTAATGTCAAAATGTATATAAAAAAAAAAACAACAACAAAACAAAATAAAAACATTCAATATGTAAAAATTGGAAGCAGCTTAATCCCAAGCCTTTTTGTCCTCGATATAAGCCTTAACGGTATAAAAGGCTTTCTGGCACAACTTACGTTTAATGAATGATTTGAATTTATTAAGGCTTAGATCTTGAACGGGGCTTGGAACTTTGTTGTAGAAGCGTATACATTGGCATCTGAACGAGCCACCTATTTTCTTGAGCCTTGTTGTAGGTACAACAAATTCGTGTTTGTTTCTTGTATTTATATCATGTATATCACTGTACTTTTTAAACAATTTTATATTTTTATGGGCATATAAAAGATTTTCATAAATATACTGAGAAGGCACAGTCATAACATTAATTTCTTTAAATTTTTCTCTGAGCGAGTGTCTCGGACTCAATTTATAAATTGATCGAACAGCTCGCTTCTGTAAAACAAAGATAGTCTGAATATCAGCGGCATTTCCCCACAATAGAATACCGTACGACATTACACTATGAAAATAGCTAAAGTACACTAAACGGGCTGTTTCTATATCAGTTAAATTACGAATTTTTCTAACCGCGTATGCTGCGGAGCTTAGCTTTTTTGATAATTTATCTATATGTGGACCCCACTGAAGCTTAGCATCCAAAGTTATGCCCAAGAATACTGTGCTGTCTTCAGGATTCAATTCTTCGCCCTTTATCAACACATTGGTTTTCACCTGCCTAACGTGAGGTAGCGTAAACTTAATGCATTTGGTTTTTTTCTCGTTTAAAAGTAAATTATTAACATTGAACCAGTGGACTACTTTAGAGATCGCGGTATTTACATCGTCAGTAACCTGCTGCTGACGTTTAAGTTTAAACAAAAGTGAAGTGTCATCCGCAAACAGCACTATATCATGATTATCCTTTATGAGGTACGGCAAGTCATTTATATAAATAAGAAACAAGAAAGGGCCAAGAATTGAGCCCTGTGGGACTCCCATTGTTACTATAGATCCGGGAGATCTTTTTCCATTAACATCAACGCTCTGAATCCTCTTACTCAAGTATGAGGTAAGAAGATCCAGAGCAGTGTTCCTGATTCCGTAGTGGCGGAGTTTCCTGATTAAGGTTTCGTGAAGAACGCAATCGAATGCCTTGGACAAATCACAAAAGATGCCCAAGGCATCGCATTTATCTTCCCAAGCATTATAAATATGTCCTAAAAGTTCAACACCGGCGTCAGTAGTTGAACGACCCCTTGTAAAACCAAACTGTTTGCTATGTAATAATTTATGTTTATTAAAAAATCTTTGCATTTGATCTAAAATTAATTTCTCAAAAATTTTACTAAAGGTAGGTAGTACAGAAATAGGTCTATAATTTGTAGGGTCTGATGTACTACCTGATTTAAACAAAGGTATTATTTTACTATTTTTCATGAGGTCAGGAAACTCCCCACTGTCAATACAACTATTAAAGATAAGAGCTAGAGTAGGTGCTACAATGTCAATAATAGACTTAGCAACTTCTACAGAATTACCCCACAGATCTGCAGTCTTTTTAACATTTAATGTGTGAAAGGTTTTAATTATATCTCTACAGGTAACATGTTCAAAATGAAATTCCGAATCGCAACCATTAACATTTTCCATAAGCAAAGACTCAGCAACAGAAGGTGATGAGTTTAGGGATTTAGTAGTAGAAACGGGAATATCTGAAAAGAAATTTTCAAACGCCTCTGCGACTTGTGAGTCTGATTTTATTATGTTGTCATTGATCGACAAGCTATAGTCAGTATTTCGATTACTAGACCTTCCCGTTTCACTATTAATAATATTCCAAGTCGTTTTAATTACATTATTGCTGGTTTTAATCTTTGAACCCAAATAACGTGACTTGGCCATATAACAAACTTTTTTAAATAATTTTGAATAATTTCTAACATACAAATTAAATTCATCAGTGTTTACATAAGTCCTTTCATTGTACAGTTCATAAAGCCGCTTTCTACTTTTATGAATACCAATGGTAGCCCAATCACTGAAACATGTGTTACTATTAACCGAGATAGTCTTGGGAATAAAGGTTGAATTAAATTGATTACAGTATATATTAAAAAAATTATCATACAGATGATTAGGATCCGCATGAATTGAAAAAACTGGTAATTTATCAGTGAGTTTAATTTTGAAAGCCTCCAAGCGACTTGCAGTTTTGGGGTCGACAGTGATATCTTTTTTAACCACTATTTTGTTTTGATTTGGAATAGTAATCCTTTGCCCGCAATGATCAGAATCTAGTAAATTTATAATTTCTTTGTGGCTTGGTATAATATCTGTATAAATATTATCTAGGCATGTGGCACTAGTAGGGGTAATATATTTAAGTTTCATGTCGATGAGTTGATTAAACGAACCTTACTTAACTTTTAGACGATGCTAATGGACTGGAGAAGGTTTTTATATTGCCGTGTCGATGACTTGATTAATGGACCATACCGAACTTTTTTAAATTAAAACTTATGAGGATCATCATCATCGTTTCAGCCGAAAGACGTCCACTGGTGGACATAGGCCTCCCCAAGAAAGATAGAATAAAAAACAGTAGGTACCAGCGTTTTTTCAGAAATGTCACCAACAGTTATTTAGGTGTGCTGGTAAATCCGTAACTTATTTATCAGAGTTAGTTGTGTTGGAGAAAAAAGTAGGGTCAACGATCTGTTAGTTAGAGTATAATTGCATGAGACTGATTAACTTTTTGAAGAAAGCTTTGTTATTCATGAAGTCAATGACTTTTCAAGATTACTGTAGTAGATAGTGTAGAAATATAAAATACCATTAGCTTTGTCATATTTAACATCAAAAGAAGTAGGTGAAGGGACGGTAACCCGGTAGTTGATAAGGTGGCATGTGATGTTGATGACCTTAAAAATGAGTTTGAACTTTACGAAGAAAGCTTGGGTTCATCGTGTCGATGACTCCATAAATCCATTCAATGTGTGCCTCTTGACCTATAGATGATTAATGTTACACGTATAATTGAAATCCATAGGTTAATAAATATTGATAGATTGTTAGATTACTTATATAAAAACGAGTTTTTAATTCCAGCGCCGTGACACCAGGCGCGGTCGCAGCCCAAGGTTTGGGGGGGGGTCACCAGGTAGTAAGTTAGTAACGTTAGTAAGGCAAGTAAATCATGCAGGCTCTCGACAGCTTGAATGATCTTGGGAGGGGATCATGACCCCCACGACCCCCCCCCCTCCCCTCGTACCGCACTTGCGTGATACACTATCAATCATAATCTGAATGATTTTGAAGAATATTTCTAATCCATTGTTTCATATGTTCGAAAAATTTGTCTTTACAAAAACATAAATAACGCAATGAATGTTGTTGAACTGTCAAAATAAATGGCATTCCTTCTGTTAGTGTGTTACGCAATTACTCCGCAGTTTCATATAACAAAACACTTCGCTTAGTTCAACTGGAACATCAAATACTATTTCAACTTAATGCACATTGTATGTTCAAGCAATATTCCTGATAATGGCGCCTATTCCCTTGTTCACAAAATAAACTAAATTTAAGTTCAGTGCATCTTTTTCATTCTATTTCATTAAGAAAAGGACAGAAGATAAATATTAGTTTAGTCCTGTCAAATTAGTCCGCGCCTGACGTAAATTGACGTATTTTTAGTGGCCATGTTTTTAATCACGTCTAACTTGTCTATGGAGTATCATAATTTGACAGGACTAAACTAATATTTATCTTCTGTCCTTTTCTTAATGAAATAGAAAGAAAAAAATGCACAAAACTTAAATTTAGTTTAGTTTGTGAACAAGGGAATTGGCGCCAATAAGCACGAATACGATACTACAGCTGCGCAAACAAGTTTCTGCGTAATTGAGACAAAACAATAACATTTGCGAGTTGGCTACGTCAATTGACGTGGGATACCTTGTAAAGGTAAACAGAACCATCAGGTGAACAGTCACCTGAAAGCGTATATGTTAGCGTATTTGTAGTTTATGAATGTCTGTGTTCTATGCGTTTGTTAGAAACATCATAATGCTATCAACCGTAATGTTATAACGTATGACAATATTTTCACAAAACCGTGTGCAATTTCAATATCACTTGTCGACTGCGAGTTCGTTTTAGAACAAAAATTTGCCTTGGAAAATAGATAATTTTCGCACCGCCAAGACGGCAAACGAACTGACAGTTCTAAAATCGGGAAATGGTTAAGATGGAGAGTAAAAACAAAAACAAAGTACTCTCATCATTAATCCTTTCTCTCTACTATTGCTTTAGGGACGAATAAATTCCTACACTGGATGTGCAACTAAAAGATGTTTAAATAAGGAAACTCACCTATCATGCTGTATAAGAGCAATAGAGCTGGCCACCAAATCTTCAAACTGCTTCTCACTCGCAGAACTGCCTTGCCTCTTGTGATGATGAGGAGTATTGGCTCCAGAAGACGCTGGCGTCAAAGTCTTCTGTGCTTCGGAGTTGATGGTCTTCGCAGCCAGGTTCCCACTAGATTTGCTACCGAAAAGACGCCATGACACCACTGTTGATGGCGAGTCGTGGTTCTTTGAAGAATTGCTTTTCCATGGAAATACTCCTCTGAAACAAACGAAAGAATATTTAGTAGGTAAGTTATATTAAAACACATAGAGTTTGTCTTGGTATGAACCTGCTATGAGGATGGATGATACATCATCATGTGGCGAAGATAGTCATGAGTATAGATCTTGATTAATGGAGGGCGAAAGGAAATAAATGGATTGTGTGAAAGATGGTACATGTATGAAAAGGGAGTGAATGATAACGTGACAGCTAGCAGGGGAGAATAGAAGGAAAACATGTTACTCGGGGACTCAATAACAGAACTATTTATAGTGGTTCCAAACTTAGATAGCACACTCACTTAACAAACCGTCTTTCTCTTTTATTACACAAAGCTGAAGCATGTTATTGAGAGTTCTATTCAAATCACGTGATTAATGCGAGCAGACAGACGCTTCCTTTAAGGGCTAAAGGAAGTGCATAATGTAATGGACGGTGGACACCCACTTTGATTTCGTTGGTGGGTCGATGGTTATAGTGATTAAATGGTCTAATTAGAGCATTGGGATGACTTGAAATACAGTCGGAACGAGAACAGATTGACGATGCGAATGATACTCGTATACATCACTGTTGGCTAGGATTTCCGCTAAAGGATAACAAATGTCGAACGGATATCGATTTCGATAGAGGCTAATGCCTCTATAGAAAAGGAGAAAATCACCGATCTGGTGGTGAGTGATAGTCATTGAAATGTACGAAAATCAAATGTAATTTCAAGTGCTCAGTTTTCCTTTACGCACGTTTCTCTAAAGTTTCTACTATTTCGCAATTGTAGATAGCCATCTTGACTTGTCTTCTGCAAAACTCTTTACTTAAACGGATCTTACTTTCCTATTTAAATTGTTATGATAATAATATTATTATGATTATGACCATTACGAAATTGCGTTTACTTAACGACAAAAGCCTTTTTAAGTTTTTATGGTAATGAAAAAATAATGGAGAAACTTTCTAATAAAAATTAACGAGGGATGACCAAACGAATTTTAATGTTAATTAAACATTTTACACCTTTAATGTGTTGCTTGTTACATCAAGATTAATTAGGGAAGTAAAAGTAAGTAAACGTTTTCATGCTGCGTGGAGGATTGATGGAGAGGAAGTTGTAGATCAACGGCTTATCATAGCAAATTGTGGATGGCAATTAAGAGAAAACGATCAGTTAGTGTACAGTCACTAATATGCATTCACTTTGCAAAGTTCAAAAGCGTGGAATAACGATTGCAACTTTGAGATAAGACCTACTTTATGTATATTTTGTATACATATTAGTGCTGGTGACCGTACGTAGGATTATAATATTTCGATGTTACTATATGCTCTGCTGTAGCTATAAAGTCAACGTATATATTGCTGTTTCTAGCCAGTATATTTACCGTGTGACTGTGTGCCAGTACTATCCCATATTTATGGCTCGTTGAGCTTGCACAAAAGGACTGTGGGATGCGTTTGTTTCAGCAACACAGTGCACTGTGGAAGTTACTCAAGTCAGATTCAAAGAACCTGTTGTGTGTCGCAGTTTCTATTTAAATAGCAGTAGGTAGATAAACATCAGGTAGCATTGTCAAATTTTATAAGCGTTTTCCTATACTTTCAAGTGGAAGATATGTAGACTATTGTAGACAATCGTCTCATGCCAGGCTACCTTGATGAAGTGCTAATATGTACTTATCGATAGCAATAACTATAATAAAAACAAATAGAAAACTACTCATACTGAAGAGAATAACAAATAAGAAGTAATATAAATAAAAGATGAGTGGAAATGAGTTTGTCATTAGTGAAGCAGGTGGACGACGCATTACATAATCAGTTGGAAACGCATAATCGGTGATGTGACGAAAATAACAATATTATACAAGATATCAAAATTCAAGAATGTAAGTTAAACATTTTATTTTTATCATGTTGAGTACATAAATACATCTCGCTATGAGAGTGGAGCTATACTAATAATAATCTGTACTTACTAATAATAAAGCTGAAGAGTTTGTTTGTTTGAACGCGCTTTTCTCTAGAACAATTTGACAGTTTCGGGTAGCTTGACCTGCTGGTGTCTGTACACATATAAAAGGTAAAAGAAAATCTAATAAATTGTAATGGATTTATTCCTAACGAAGTTGTCGATATGAAATTCAATCGTGATGGAGGGATTTCTCGTCTGTTTTGTTTTTTATAATAAAACATCGAAGGAAGTGCGTAATCTGAAGACTAACCTCTTTCAATTGTCTAACGGAATCTATAGCATTAATAAACATTCACCATTTACCTCTACATATGCGTGAGAAAGGTTAAAGACAAACTACAAAGGAAGATATAGAATTTGCTGAACAAAGGCAAATTCAATATGGAAATATTTTCTTAAAAACAAAATACCTGTACCAGTGAGATTAACCGAGAAAGGGCAAATATGTAAAAAGAATTTCTGTTCACCAAAGGTTCCAGGTTCTTATAGACTGTAGTCTGCATAAAGGCGCATAACGATGTTAATGTTACAAAATGTACGAGAATGTTTGAGAATTCAATGCTCCTTTTAACGAGAATTCCTTTACAAAGCGGGCCGCCTTTTTGCTCGTATGAAAGGACTAAGTGCTCAGAATTTAAAACTAGGCGGTCTGGAAGTTGAATAACCCTCGATCCTATCTTTTTACAGCATTTAGCTTTTACACGGGTAATCGAAAATTTGTAACCAGTTTTTTTAAGACATTGAATAGGAAATAAACATGATGGAGTAGTGTTTCAACTGACACATAGAAAGTCATAACCTACACGCCACCTGTAAATCAGATCAACCAGCACAAAGTAAACAAACAGTTACATCAACTAACTATATCAAGATCAACAACAGCCGATCTATTTTGTAACGATCTCGAACCATGAAAACAAAGGTATCGTGTCAACGGTGTCAATAGTGTCAATCCCTAGCATCAGCAGTGCGATTCTGTAACCATCTCACCGTGAAAACTTAGGTGAAGTGAGCGTGGAGTGAGTTGTCATTCCAAATAATGCTAGGGATTGACACTACTGACAACTCACATCTAGTTCACTTCACTTGAGTTTTCACGGTGAGATTTTTACAGAATCGACCGGCAGGTGAAATGACTGCTCACTTCACCTAAATTTTCACGGTAAAATCTTTACAGAATAGACCGGTTGTTCTCACCTAACAACCTTTCCCATTTCTTGGTAAGCAACAACAAATACAGGACAGACTGACAATACACATCAATCGTCAAAACTGTCTGCGTATACGCAGAACGGAATGTCATTGTGTGATAATTCGCGGCTCTATACCTCGTGTGGGACGGTTGGTTTCGATCAATAGATGCTTTGGCATATTACATGAATTGGGTCGCTTTATATGGTACTGGTATAGGAGATGTGGAGTGCGTGGGTTTTTGTATTCATTGTTACAAAAAAGTCTTTGGTTACTTGTGCTTTTTATTGCAAATGTTTCGCTTTGTGTTGACTTAGGGTTCGTTTATACAAGACAGGTCATGTTATTTGCTCATCGATGTTTGCTCCATATGTATATGGGGAATATAAAATGAACAATGATAAAATCTTCATACAGGTTGACTATAAGGGGGGATTGAGGATCTCCTGAATACCCCAAGCCATTTGTTACAGTTAAGCTAGATAGTTTAACTCTAACAAATGACATTGATTTGCTAGTAGTAGTTGTAACAGAGAACTAAGTTTTGAAGTACTAAGAGAAGCTATTCGTAATTTAGACGGAAGCGGTACCAAAGAGAAAAGTGATTTAATAGCATACTTTACAACTTATGGAACGGAAAACGATAACCAGTAGTTTAGTAAAACTACTTACCTAACGTCTTAAGTATTGGAAAAGTTGCAAATGTAATTAGATAACTAGATACTGATCATATAGGTACAGATCAACGTCTGGTTGTGAAGCTATTTGTAATAGCAAGGATGTAATCAACCAGTTTAAATCACAAGCCAAATCCATCCATTATTAATAGGCACATAATTAAGACTGAACAACAATTAATTTATTTTCTGATATCGTTATCCTTAATCACGCACAACCAAGAATAAACGAGAACAACAAAACCTGAGTGTGTTCGTGATATGACAACAAATTAAGTACTAAATCAGTGTGCAAAATGAGGAAACCAAACCGATGGAGCACAAAAAATAATGATATTCGAAGCATGAGCATGCATCAACGTCAAACACATGTGCGGCCTTCGTACAATTTGCGTAGTACATTAATATCAAATTGTTTACTATATAAACAGACGAATTCAGACCTAATAACCAGGAAATAAAGTTGATATTTCGCCTTGTAACCATTCTCAGGATCATGTCTCGTTTAATATCTGAGCCACATACAGCATCAGAAGGGGTCATCAAGACGTCTGTTTACTTTCATCCTTAGTAAAAAGTTAACGTAAAAACGTGGATAATAAAATCACAGAACAGTGAGTTTACGAGCTGAGCAACAAGCATTTTATTACGTCTTGAAAATTCTTTTTAGAGCCCTTATGTTTTATTTCGGTTCAAAAATCCGCCTGGACATGTGAGAAAAAATGGGGCGTCGTAAAATCAACACCATCAAAGAAATATTCCACCCTCCATTCTGGGCAAACATTGAATCACCGCAAACACACATGACCTCGCTCAAGAAAGCGCTATCACAGTCTATAGACTGAGCTTACAGCCAATCCAGATAAAGGGCACTATATTTAGAACGGAAAATTTTAATTTCCATTGAATTGGAAACCTTTCACCAAACCGCAGTATCAGACCATTTCAGAATCTCCGCAAATAGCTTTGGAATGAAACTTCGTTTTGTAATTTCAAATTTAAAGTTTGATGTAACCCGCATCATATTAACTGCGAAGTAAAGTTTTGAAATATTGAAATCAAAATATGCAACATTAAACCCAAACCTACACGCAGCAAGCTACGCAAAAGTAATTAAAATCATAACGCCACAACAAAAGCTTTACGCAACCATAGAAATGCGAGTTTCCTACAATTGTTTTAAAGCTAATCTGTTAGTTGTGCGGAATAAAAACAACTGTGGTGTGCGCGGCGGTGCCGGGCGGCGCTTGGTACACCTTGGTACGAAACGTGCGCGCGCGCCGACACATTATCACGACGACCCGGCGCACTTGTTAGTCGACGAATTGAGACCTAGCTTATACATTCAAAGATATGTGTGCCTGTTTCTGTGACAAATGATCCTATTTTTCTTTCTTTCTTTGAAATAGTAAACACAATGATTTCATAAAATACCACCTAAATTCACATTGACGATCGCAATAAATGATTGAGTATTGAAAAGGAACATAGATTGAAGCCCAGAATGTAATAGATAAATGATACAGACCCGATTGGATCAGATAATGATGAGATGATCAGATAAGCGAAGTTAACAAACAGTTTAATAATAATAGGTCACAGAACGATTGCAATAACAAAACGATGGAAGCCAAAACGAATCATTTAGCTACGTCCCCGCCCATAGAGATGAACACAGTATTCAACAAATGTGGCAATTTGCTTCACAACCGCTCGTTATGACATCAAATAAAACGACAAAAATAGAACCGCACATCTGTCACAGGAGCAGAACGGAAACGGCACTACATTCCGAAGCAATTCAGTAAATACAGGCGATGTGTCTCAAGTATTCAAGTTATCTAACCCGGCAGAGAACATGTAATTATCAAAGAAACAAGTTCTCACGACTACCTTGTATTTAAATATAATTTTAGTTACATAATCACTACAAGTGATAGATAATATTATAAAGCTTATAATATTATAATGAGTACATTTTTGATCTTGAAGATCGCAGAAACAATGGGCAGAAGAAACAATTACAATTCTTGAGAACTGTTATAAAGTATACGTTGTACGGATTTCATTTAATATGGACGTTTAACAATCAGATTTCCACGAGTAATTTTGTAAATCAATTGAATATACAGCGGAAGTAGACAGTAATCAAAGAAAAATGTGTGTGAACTTCCTTCTGTTAGATACTTTCAATTTGTTTTTCTTACAAATTTTTACTCTTTCACTGTTTCATGCCTCGATCGTCAGTATGTTCAGGGGTGAAAGGGTTATTAAATTTATCCTTGTGAACTACGCAAATAGGCAATGAAATGCATTGGGCATTCGTAGTTAAAAGCAGGAAGCAAATCACCGGGAAAATCCAGATAAAGCTAATGAACCTGTACCAAAGGACCAGGTGCATTGCACAATCTAATACACTGTTGAATTTGGCCAATCATTTGTTCAGTGAAACTCAATGCACCACGCAACAATATTGTTTATTTTAGTACATAATATGTACCAAATGCTTATGTAGAAACATGGACATAACAATGACGTTGTAGATCGCAAACAGTACGGATAACTTTAGCAAACATGCTGTGTACTGGCAAGGTTTGTTTAAATTTATATTTATCTTTCAACGCGACAATGGAAAATATGGAAACAATGGCGCTCGTTATACGTTGCTTTACTGACCTGCGAGTTACATAAAAACAATGTGTATTGAGTAAAAGATATTTGATACAACTGAGCAAAACAAGAATGTTTTTTTCTTTGGAGGCGTACCATCAATGGCAGCTTTTATACAATGTGGAGAAAACAATACAGCAATAAATGAAAACACTGGCAATACTAATGCATAAAAGTATTTTCAAACTATGAAATAAATCCTAACATCAAAATAAAAAAAAGTTATTCAAACAAACGAAATATGTAGTAGTGATGGGTTTACTATGGGTTTTGCCAATCTTTAACTAGTTATAGTGACTAAACTATTGGATATATTATTTTCGTATGTAGACTCTGACTGTCGTCTCAACCTTGTATATCAAACACTGAAGATATGAACCTTTTATTAAAACAGGAATAGAGAACTGAACTAAATCTAAGCAATTCTAAGAAAAGTGAGTCGTAAAACGCAAATGTGGCTTCCAGCGTGAACACTGGAAACGTAGAAACTCGCGCGTTAATGTCAGCAGTGAAATGACAACTATAGGTTGCCTGCAAAATTGCAAATACCGAAGCAAATTACATGAAACTTCCCAATTTCTTATTAAATTGAAACTGAGGCGAATGTTTACAAGGTTTCTGATTACGAACGCAGAATTGATTGTGAGTTGGGTTAAATTGCTTTCTGCAATTCTTCGTATACAATTTTCAAAGCGAGATATTATCCTTTTGTGGAATATATTAGGTGTAGACTTGGCAGAACAGAGATGCTGCGAATAAGAAGTAATAGTTACTCCCTAGCAAAGTTAATGCAAAATTAAATACATTTATCTTACTGATTTATTCAGTTGGCTTGGAAATCCCGTTAGAAATCCAGTCGAAACAAAAACAAACCATATGCCTTAAACAGAATAGCTACAGGTCACAACTAAGTGCCAGACCATGTATGGGAACGCGAGCAAAAATAAAAACAGCATTTGCAATTAATTACCACCTATTTTCGTATAATCCTACTGCAAATAACAGGATTAATAAATCAAAATTAATTTTGAACACCCACACGCGAGCGTCTGCGAACAATCCAGCCCATATAATGTAAGAAATATGTAACCTCCTTAGATGTATGTAAGCAAGAATCTCACATCATTTGTGGTATGTGGCGCGAGGTACGGGCTACAATTATTTGAGGTCAGGGAGCACGTTGTGACCCTTAAGATACCTAGAATGGCATTATGCTTAGAATTTTTATTTTATCCCAAGATTGAACGGAGTAAGTTTGTAGTCAGAATTCTTGTAGTGATTACGATGTGGATGAAATAAGACTTTCTTTGCTTACAGAGAAATCTCTTTAAGTCGTTTTAGAAAGGAAATTATTGCAATTATTGCCTAGGCTATGGCTATGTCTACCGATTAATGCTTGATTTAACGCTTAGATGGAAATAAATCACCAATATAAATATATACCTAGGAATGAAGATTGGAAAGCAAAATAAAATTAGGAATGTTGTAATTCAGAAACGTTTTATAGCAGATGGACCACACAGATTCCCAAGGAATGAGAAACAATATGAAATGGTAGTCGTAACAGCTGGAATGGAAATATAATTAAACAATTATCAGAAACATTAAAGCGTTTGCCGGCAAATTAACAACGTTTTGAGTGACTATTGAACACAGAAAGCAATTTTAAAAATATGGAAAGTACCTCGTCTGATTGTTCGTATATATCAGTGTGTGATGTTAAGAATGTAATGGTACTCGACACAATTCGGAACTAAATACACTCAACGAATGAAATCCCACACCAAACTATCACATTCCAACCCAGGAAACAACAATGCCTGGGAATCTACACCTACTATCATTACATGTCGAAACATTCAAATTTTCGACAGGCACGTGCAACTGCACAATAATCGACAATACTAATAATATCAATAGCGTATCGGAAAGCTAATTTATTCGAGCCGCGGCCTGCCCATCCATTGTAGCGATCGCAACATTCCATTGTGTGGTCGTGACCTTCGCATCATAGAATGTTTGTCAGATTAATGGTTGCCAGGCTTGCCAGTGGGCGTCGATGGACCTGCTCACTCAGTTTTTGTGTGGGAGTCTGAAGTTTGTGAATGGGAAAGATTGCAAGATTGCAGGTAAGTCGTGGTTGAATTGTATTAAAATGTGCGAGCTTCCAATGGTAAATAAACAACCAGGCCCATTCTTATGGGCCTTCTTCTTTGTCTTCTTCAACAATTGTAGCCGTTGTTGTGCCTTCTCTCTCCGATGACAACATCAGTCAAGCATTTTTATTTTCACGTGCACAACACCGTGTTGCAAATAACATTCAAATTACCATCATGGAGATCCACATACGTTCCTAATTTGATTTGTTACCGTGCGTAATTTTCAATTAACGCGAAAATAATGTGTTGTGCCAATCAACTATTTGTATGACTAATTAAGTAATGAAAAGATTTACCAAAACACTATAATTTAGAGGTCACGTGCTCAATTATTCGAATTTTCCATGAATTACTGTTAACCGAGACTAAAAGTTAAATGACCGGACCACCTCAAGATCATAAGACGCTCAGGATGCTTTAGAGGAAAATGGTCAAACAAATACACATACCTAAAGCCAAATTCAATCTATAGGAAAAACAAAGCAATAACAACCGGCGTGCCTGACCCAGAACCGTAGAATGTCTTGAAATCCGCGCCGAAAGATAAAAAAAAATTGGATTCCTATTGAAGAAAAGAAAAAGGAGTTTAGCTCTTCACAAAACTTGTGTTTGTTCAAGAAAATGGAACGAATCTTATTTCTTTATCGTAAGCGTTCCTTCGTGGTTGCACAGTCAGTAAGTAACATGATAGTTTTAAAACAAAATGTAACGCTCCAGTGTGCACGAATTCATTTACCAGATTGGCCCTCAATATTGCTAAATAATATATCGCCATCAGCTATCATTAGACCATTAAGGGACATTACATCCGCAATTTGTCCTACTATGTCGTGTGTTCACACGTTTAGAGATCTCGACATATTATTTACGTCGATATTTACAAAAATGGTATGTAATTATTTTTGCCTTGACATCCATGCATTACGAGCCCATTATCAGGTCGTTGCGGGGTAGCAGAAGACGACTAAAATATAGCTTAAGGCTTAATGACTTTATTTAATCACGGAAGAATCTTTGCGGAAGCGTTTGCTTCGCTATCTCCTGAATGATATTCCTAAGTATCAGCTTCTGACTAGAAATAGCATTCCTGCATGCAACCTACATCGACGACGTGGTGGTCTGTACTGCTCTTAGTGGTATTCGTGATGCCACAGCATCCTATGATGGCTTAAACACTTAATAACACAGCTCATGTAGGAAGCTATTTGCGCTGGTATTCGTAAGTGAAGGCTTAGCAACGATTACAACTTGCGCTATTGCAATTTTTATATGCCATAATTTCGCCGTTAAGTAGATGTGATTCGTCTGCCATTGACATTCCATGTCAGTCAGCAAAATAATATTTACTTATCTTGATAAAAGATAAAGCATTAATTTTATTGTTTTACTATTTCAAAACTAAAAATAGAATTGTTTACGTTTGATTTCAATTTCTTCAAGCTATAAACGAAGGTCGGTGGATGGAGGGAGCAACGATCTGCTGCCCATTTGTGACATACTTGTTATTTTATAGTCTCATTTACAAAGCCTTTGGTTTCAATACTTTTAATGAATACCATTTGAAAATATCCAACTGTGGCAAATAATAATATTTTTTTACTACTAATTCGTTTTCAAAAATATTTTCCAAAAAAAAAAAGTCATAAAAAAGCACTACAAAGTGAAAAATAACTTTAATTTCGGAAGTCGGTGTCGTTGTTTGGATTTTCGTTTTTTGATACGTTTTATTTTTCACTTTTTAGTTGTTCTACCCTACACAAATTCATATAAAACTACTTGCTATGTAAATATCAGTGACAGGAAGTTATTAAAACATAATCAATATAAACTAAAAGGAAAAAAGCCGTATTATTGAAAGCTAACTCAAAAACTACCCAAGCAAAGTTAATAAAATTTATATGGGACCACCCCTCAGACATACCTCATCCATTAAAAAAAGAATTTTGCGAATTGAGAACCTCCTCCTTTTTTGTAATCGGTTAAAAAGAGCAAGAAACTGGATTCCAACTATAGTCCATTTACAATAGCATTAGAAAGAAGTTAAAAAAGGTTATTTTTAATGCACACTTTGTAACAAAAATACAATAAACATTGTTACATTATGATAGACGCCGAATTTATTATGATCTATTTTTACAGCAGCTGTCACACTTAATTGTAACCATTTTAACTATTTATCTTATGAAATTATGTGGCTTCCATTTATTTATATTACTAGCTTCTGCCCGCGGCTTCGCCCGCGTGGATGTCGGAAATTATCCCACGGGAACGTGCTAACAGGATAAAATGTATGTGTTTCCCCAGAATGCCATCTATCTCGCGGGCCCTTTGTGGCTAATTACAATAGAAAACCAATTGTGTCTTATTAGTGGTGATTAAGAGGGTACCTATATGATATCTTTACCTAAGTACCTCATCATCTCATCTGCCTAGCCTTTTCCCAACTATGTTGGGGTCGGCTTGCAGTCTAACCGGATGTAGCTGAATACCAGTATTTTACATGGAGCGACTGCTTATCTGACCTCCACAAGCCAGTGACTGGGTAATACGTGATAAGACCCGGATACCGGATACCGTACCTAAGTTCCTACATAATTAAAAAATAAACAAACTCAATGACAGAAAATTAAATACCTACCTACCTAAATAAACATATTTCTGATGATAACTAATCTAAACTCAATAAATAAGCAAAATCCCTAAAAACTAATATCTATACGAATGACTAATCCTACCTCATCATCATCATCTGCCTAGCCTTTTCCCATCTATGTTGGGGTCGGCTTCCAGTCTAACCGGATGCAGCTGAATACCAGTATTTTACATGGAGCGACTGCCTATCTGACCTCCATAACCCAGTTACTGGGTAATACGATACCCCTTGGTAAGACTGGTTGTCAGACTTTCGGGCTTCTGACTACCCGTAACGACTGTCAAAGATCCACGAATGACAGCCGGGACCAACGGCTTAACGTGCTTTCCGACACACGGAGGGGTCTCGGTATGTAAAGATGGCCACCCATCCACAGACCAACCGCGGCAAGCGTAGCTTAACCTGACCGATCGACCTGTGCGGCTGATAATATTTAGCCACGGGCCCCTCACTAATCCTACCTAACAGTATTATAAAATAACCTACGGTCACTACGTACACTATCAAATATACTACCTATACTTTAAAATTAAAATCTATACCTACGACTTATATGAAAATAAACCTAAATAACTCTAAAAACTAAAAGGAATAAAAATGAACTCCACTGCGGGTGACCTAACCTACGACAAACTTATTATTTGCTGTTGGTACAGTAATCGGGTCTATGGTTCGAACCGCAAAATTAAGTTTGTTTTTTATTGTATATACTTTTCCGGGATAAAAAGTACCCAGTGTGGTGCCCAGGATATTAAAGAATAATTATACCAAGTTTCATCGTAATCGAACCGGTAGTTTTTGCGTGATGCCTGAACAAACAGACAGACAGACAGACAGACAGACAGACAGACCGACAGACAGACAGACAAAAAATTTTTTAATTACATTTTTGGGTTCGGTGTCGGTCTAGTAACACCCCCTGCCATTTATTTTTTTGATATTTTCAATGTACAGAATTTTCACTTCTACAGATTTATTATAAGTATAGATATAACTCCAATTTAAAATTACAGTGTCAATGCTAAAAACCTAAAAGAAGCAGGGATGAACAATACTTGGAACGTTATTCGTTTCACTATAATTCTACCGAATTTTATTTTAATTAAGGTGGATGCGCTACAGTAGCCCGCGAAATCAGACGAATTCGGAGCAATTCTAATTTAAAGGGATGTATTGATGATTTTTAAGGTTAAAATTGTATTATTGCCTACATATTTCTTATTGTTGCGCATCATATTATTTTTATTAAAATACAACCTTACACTGACCTGCAAATTGCAAAAAACGCAAGAAAATTAGAATTTAAGCATCTCCCTTAAAATTGTTTTATCATAACTTTGAAATAAAATGTTTTGCATTCCTGCTTCTACGAGCCACTTTTTTCTAAAGCTATTATAAATGGACTATAGGTATTTAAAAACAACTTGATATTATCCTCAAAGCTACAAAATGTTTGTAAGCAATTAGTGGTTTGTGCAGGGAATTCTATATTACGTCGACGATTTAGTTTATTGTTGTTAAAATTCATGAATTAAATAAAGATGGCGGGTCACCCCAAAGTTCATACGGTGAGTGTTAACCTTCATGCTCTTATACCCAGTTTCTGAATTGAGAATTTGAAGTTGAGAACGGTTTAGACGCATAATGACCAATATGTATTGGTGAAAATAACGCAGAAGGACCAAAACGCGAAATGACCAACACGCAAAATAACCAATACGCAAAATGACCAATCTCAATTACTCATATTGACCAATCTTCTTATTACGCATATTGACCTATATTAATGATGCAAAATGACCAATATCAAATACACGCTTTAGAGTCAAAGTTAGGTACACAAGGAGTGACAAGGGAGCTTTTTGCGCTATTGCAGCAGGATAGGCCATGGTGTTCGAGGCAGTCGACAGGTTCACCGCATTGACAGCAACGTGGAGCTACGCAAGGAGCGCCCAGACGCAAACATGTAGCGAGCCGGAATGTGGTGTTACCCCGCATAGTGCCTATATTGGGTGGCGGTAGCACCTGATGTTTGAGTAATTTATGTGGCCTACCGAAATGTCCTTTGTTTGGTATTGTTCGTCGAATCGTTGAGCTCCTTAAGTTTTGAGTTGAGCTGCACGATTTCTGACAAATGCGTGCACTGACTGGACAGGTCCTCTTCATCTGTGTGGTTATTTTCTCAAAAGATCATCTCAAACATCGATCTACATGGTCTTCACAGTCATGATCTGACCAAGATTATGTCTACACTTTAAAAGAGACTGTGACCTCTGAGTTTGTTTCGGCCTTTCTTCTCAGGCTAGTCAGATAGGAAACGCCGACCTCATCTAGTTTTTAAAATATGATTGACGTGTAAAAGTGTACAAACCTACTTACAAAATAAAATCATTTATCATCTTTTATCATTACCATAGAATATATAATTTTTTTTATTTAGGTATCATCTCCCTAGCCTTTTCCCAGCTATGTTGGGGTTGACTTCCAGTCTAAACGGATGCAGCTGAATACCAGAATTTTACATGGAGCGACTGCCTATCTGACCTCCACAACCCAGTTACTGGGTAATACGATACCCACTGGTAAGACTGGTTGTCAGATTTTCGGGCTATTTCAATTCTATTGTCCAACAGTGGACAACTGTAGGCTATGGATTGCATTAGTTGGTCGTTTCACCTGTCATTTCACGTGTGGGTCATTTAGCGTGTTGGTCATTAAGCGTGTTGGTCATTTAGCGATTGGTCATTTCGCGTATTTATGAGGGTAACCATCATTGGTCATAATGCGAATTAGTCAATATGCGTCGTAACGTTGAGAACGTCTTAATCTGTACTTAAGTTTAACTTAAACATTTTTTCGTTTCTGAATTAAGTTTTATTAAACTCTAATCAAGATTTGAGTAATTTAACATCATTTACTCAAATTTGACAGAAAGCATGCTTAACTCATGCTTAAAGTCGTCAGTTGCGTTTTTGAACTAAGAAAAACGTGTTTGACCATACTCAAAGCATTATCAACGTCAAGATAAGCAGTTGAAAGTTGACACACCAATTTCGGCTACTCAAACTGTAATCAGCTATAGTAACTAATGATTTGAGAATAATCAGTTGAGATTTGCTACTTTTCTCAAATCAGAAACCGGGTGTTAGTCAGGTTCCATGTCAAAGAGATAATTATATGTATCTTCTATGGCCACTTTTATATCATTATATACTCGTATGTTGATGGCTCCATTGATTCCTTTGGCATTAAAGTTTATATTTGTGTACCTCGAGGCTTTCCGTTTCGTTTTCGTTATGTGGTCATTATTTGTTTATTTGCATTTTTTTTGTCTGTGACAATAAATACATTAGAAGGTCAATTCGCGTAATTTAAAACGTTTAAAATCTAGTCGCAGTCTCATCTTGGCGACAAACAAATGTCAAAAACTTGTCGAAAATGTAGGGAAATTAGAGGTATGTTTGACAGATTGAGACCGAGATCAGACTGTGAACGTTCTTAAAATTACGAGAATTGCCCCTCTGGTACTCGTATAGTATTTTCTTTTTCCTTCTATTCTATTGCGCGACAACTAACTTTAAATTCGGCATCAATTGTAAGCAACCGCAAATTTCATTCATACCCTTTCATCATTAGTAATGTTGAAAACAGAGCATGAATTAAATTAATAAAATGTTTAATTAAAAAGTTCTCCAAGGCTTCATTCTCTTTTATACTGATGAAAGTAAAGTTTAATTTAAGTTCATAATTAAAGCGCATTCTACTAACTTCATTAATTTGCTTTGGCCACGCTTGGGCCGTTACGTAATGCAAAATAGGTTGACGTGTATTTTTATTCCGTCGATTGTTCGACCAGTCTCGCTTGATTGTTTACTATAGATACCAGTTTTAGAGGATAACGCTGTTCAAGAATACATCTATTTACCTTATAAAAATTTAAGTCTTCCTTTTGCTATTCGTCCTCAGATACATTCTAAGATTTCAATGGCTTTCTGGACGTCGTGTCTCCTTTGTGTTCCCATTTGTAGCAACAGATGACAAAACCTTCGAAGAATTGAATGGCTTAACACCTCGTGCAGTAGTTTCGTATAGATAGCTAATCTCCTTGTAATCTAGACTAGACGAATCGTACGCAACAGATCGTGTCGGCCAGATTAGTAGCGCTTTAGATACAGTAGCTTAGGCGATTTCATTCATTTACACTATTTTATCGCCTACAAGCATCATGGGAATAACATGTTTGAACATCCTACTGATTTTCCTCGCATCGTATTTGGGACGTTACTCAGTAAGTTCTTGTTAAAATTATTATCTTGTGTAGGAATCAGCTCGTAACAGGTCATGGGCCTCGTTATCTACAGAATTTCGACAAGGCATATGCTACCAACAAGTGTACATTCGTAGAAACAATTGAAAGATGAGCAACAGCATACACCTGACCTCTGACATCATCATCTTACTCAGAGATGAATGAGACATCCTTCATTCAAATACGCAACTCCAACGATGATATGTCTAATGACATGACATCCATTTCTGCATTCGGTTTGCCATCCATTAAACGTCGCTATAAATTCTATGGCTGTTCCCATAGTTCGCATAGGCATGTACTTAGTTGTTCGCCATACCATAACAGTTTTGCAACACTTTGCCCAACCTCCGGTTTCGATCTCAAGACGACACCACGACGTGGACCGTGAGAAACGGCAAGGTCTGTTGCAAGAAGACGTGAGTGACGATAGTAACCAACATAACAACGAAGGTGTTAATACCCTTCGTGTAAGCAAATACGGTACAGTTTACTTTGAATAAACAGCAAAGGATAAAGTAGGAGGTCTCATTACTAATTGACGAGTTAATTCGTTCATGCCATAAGTCTAATGACAAGTTGGTTTTTCTAGGGAATAATTAGAAGTAATTGAAAATTGTTAAACTGCAATGAAGCAATTGCTTTAAGAAAATCTTAATCTTCGTCATTAAAAGTCAATTAAACTTTGAACGTTATTATTGATAGTGACGTTGATTCTACATGATTGTCCATTGATTACTCTTTAGATAAGATTAACTAAATACCTGTTAATTTTATCTTTAATATTTCGTATGTTTGTTGATATCCGGATGTGTAATCTACACCAAAATCTCGGAACTACGTAATAAATTGTTGTCATAATAAACCACGTTTTAGTTACATGTGCCTGATAAGGATAACAGTACAATATTATACCTCCTGTCATAAAAGTAATTTGATATTGTTTATAATTGCAACAACGCTGTATTGTGCGATGACATTTTACTGGAATTTTCAGACACTGACATTATCATAGCGATGATATCTATGATTACGAACAGCATTATTTTATGATGGACTGCCATGACGTCTATCTTAATTGTTATATCACTGCATGATGCTGCCACAATTACATTCATTATCATTATAGAAACTTCTCATTACCGGTCATATCAGTAACTACTACGTTACGATATCACGAGTCAAGGTCTGATATTAAAATCTAGGGGAATAATATGTTTGGTTTTATTTGCTAACAGCGTAAATAGGTCTGACGATTTTTGCCGCAGTCTCGAAAATTGTTCGCCAACACGTAACGTATATAAAATCTTTTACTAATAAAAGGCTGGCGATTTTTAATTATACAGCAGTGTTAATATTATTAAACTGTTTTCAAATGTCAAGGCTACGGTAACAAAAAGCAGAATATACAAGGCGATACTAAAGTAACTAAGATGATCATATAGTAAGAAATACAATATGTCCTCGTAAGAACATTTAGTTCTATTACAATAAACGTGTTTGGCCTCCGAATAATGAGTTGATAAGGAAAATGGAATATCTGTGCGGACGGATAAATAGACTCGCACTCAATGGCGCCATAATACAAACTACAGTTGAGTAGTATAATAAATTAATTTACCTAGATGTATTAAAAGGAATATGTAATGGTATTCAGCTGCATCTTGTTGGACTAGAAGCTGACTTCAATACATATAGCTGTAAAAACGCTAGAAAATGAATACTTAACTTCTCTGAAAAAATCACAGAACAAGTAGCGGGGCAAGGTAGCCAGCATCGATTGGAAACTGGTACTTATTTATTTACGCCTCCCGTTTCTTTAGAGGGGTTGGCCGTCTACAAAATAACCGCATACCAGAATTTCACATACCAACGCTCCTGCCCAAATCTACAATATACAAACGATCACTTCAAACAATGACGCTCGTCCTCAATTGGAACCACGTGGAGACATAACGGCCCGGCCATAAAGACACATATGTGTGTCTATTCGTTCTCAACAAATTTCCTTCAGTTGACTCTAACAATAAGCACAATTATAGATGTAATAATAAAAATGATATGTAGGTTATACGAGGTCATCTTTTGAGTTCTAAGCCACTGAACGAAACTATCAAGGACAACATCCTTTAAAATTGTATCGTTGCCAAAACATGAAACGCTTAAGATTAATGAAGTAAAGTTCCCAGACGGACAGACATAATAGTTGCAGTAACATGCTTTGGTATCAGAAATCGCATAGTAATGTTAGATAGAATCAGACGAGATCAAAATTGCTAGAGGGTCACTGAAAAATACCATATAAACATCCTTAACCCACCTAGTACAAAAAGCAGTCGTAAAGCGAGCATTAGCGTAAAATTTGGCAATTCGTATCATAGTAGCCTTGGCTTGGCACTCCGAGGATAGATGGCCGAGACCCATTTGCTCTAGCCAGTGACGCGACCTCAAGTAGTGTGAGATGAGAGCGAGCCACGGGAATGCAATGTGAATAACTAACATTTGCTCTTGTGAATGGGGGCTATGATGGGGCACACGCTCTTTCTTTGAGGCGACAAGTAAATATGTCAAGGAATGTGGCTAGGGAGATTAGGAAATTTGGAGTTATGAAGACTGAATTGTTTACGATTTAAGACCCTAGGTGTTGATATGGTTATGTGTATGTGTTTACAAGGATGTGGGGATAGTGAAATAAATACATCTGTATGAATTTCCTTGTGTAAATGAAATGTAAAATGTACCTATATATTGTGGTGATGTTCCACAAACAATAGGGCACTTAATATCGTGTCATGCCTGTCCTGTTGTTTGCACGATACAGGAATTGATGGATGATACTGAAGAAGATTAATTCGTAGCTAAATTCTGGGTCGACCCTATTTATATTGCTATCGACACGCTGAGAAGAATTTCCTTATCAACCACGCGACGGATATTACAGGTTTGTTTGTATTTTATGTTTTTATAATTATGAATTGAACATGAGTTGTTGTTGTTTCTTCCGGCTTACCGATATTTATAAACAACATTACATTACTGGGTTATGCAACCTGTTTCTATAGCTTGTGTAAATATGAATTAAGACTGCACTAAAACATTTCCAATTATACAGTACTTTAAGACTACTTTTTATTCAATGACCGAAGAATTTTTATGACCCATACTGAAATGCCGCGACGACCGTGTCGAAGGCTCTGTTAAGACAAATACATGCATATGACGAGTCAATAACAATAGTAGGTACTCACACAGCTTTAGCGCACATGTTCACTAAACACACACTACGTGCTAAACAAGAACAAACAAAAGTAAATAGTGGAAATAAAAATATTCGACACGACACACTGTTTCCAGACAGACATAGAGACTGAAAAACAGACGGGTTATCGATACATAATAACAAAAGTAATATTTAAATTATATTTTACATTTTCAATGTTGCTTATCTGCAAGTTTGTTTTCGCTTCCGGGATGAGCAGAACTGAGAGCGATATCAATACGTGCATCGCCAACATAAAGTTACATAGCACAGTTGGAAGTTGGAACCAGTTACAATCAAACATTACGATTGGATACGGTAGAATCGTGACTAGCCCCTAATTCAGAGTAGCATACCATGCATCTCGACTTTCTTGCCGAACGCGAAGGTAAGAAAGGGCCACAAGACAGAATTGTAGTCACAAAACAGTTTAAAATTGTTAAGGTTTTAAAGCGAAAATGCAATACTGGACTGCAGCCAGACATAATAAGCCATAATAATAAGGTATTTTACGCAATGGATTTTCATTGTAAGCAGCACAAAATAACTAACAAAGAAAACAAATTAAAAAAGAATTATAAAGTCGATTACAAGATGATCTCAAACTGATAAAAAGAGAGCTTCTTACAATAACGGCAACTCCTAATCAAGATCCATTTTGAGGTCAACAGTTCTGAAAGAAACTTCAAAAGATCTTATCCGGAGCTAACGAATGGCGAGCACCTACTTATTGGGGGCTTATTATCTTTTAAGAACGTTATTCTTAGTGACGCCAATGTTCTGGTAAATGATAAGAATAAAATAGATTTTAGTAGTTCTAAAACTACAGACAAGTTTTGTTCACAAAATCTCCTCGTTTTAATTGCTTTTAAACTGCAAGTAATTGTTCACTTCTTGCAGTTTAATCGTAGAAGTTTAACTTTTGGAGGTGAATTTTTACAATTTCCTTGACAATGGCCCTGATTCCCTTCTTCACAAACTAAACTAAATTTAAGTTCTGTGCATCTTTTTCTTTCTATTTCATTAAGAAAAGGACAGAAGATAAAATATTAGTTTACTCCTGTCAAATTAAGATACTCCTTAGACAGATTAGACGTGATTGAAAACATACATAAGTCAATTATTTACGTCAGGCGCTGACTAGTTTGACAGGACTAAACTAATATTTATCTTCTGTCCTTTTCTAAATTAAATAGAAAGAAAAAGATGCATTGAACTTAAATTTAGTTTAGTTTGTGAACACGGTAATCGGCGCCAATGTCGACCAAAAAGGGCTACCCAGTCTAAAGAACTAACTTTAACCGGACTTGGGTGTTACTATAGTCCATTTATAATAGCATTAGAAAAAAGAGGCTCGTAGAAGCAGGAATGCAAAACATTTTATTTCAAAGTTATGATAAAACAATTTTAAGGCTGATGCTTAAATTCTAATTTTCTTGCGTTTTTTGCAATTTGCAGGTCAGTGTAAGGTTGTATCTTAATAAAAATAATATGATGCGCAACAATAAGAAATATGTAGGCAATAATACAATTTTAACCTTAAAAATCATCAATACATCCCTTTAAATTAGAATTGCTCCGAATTCGTCTGATTTCGCGGGCTACTGCAGCGCATCCACCTTAATTAAAATAAAATTCGGTAGAATTATAGTGAAACGAATAACGTTCCAAGTATTGTTCATCCCTGCTTCTTTTAGGTTTTAAGCATTGACACTGTAATTTTAAATTGGAGTTATATAATATAAATAAATTAAACCCACATAATTTCATAAGATAAATAGTTAAAATGGTTACAATTAAGTGTGACAGCTGCTGTAAAAATAGATCATAATAAATTCGGCGTCTATCATAATGTAACAATGTTTATTGTATTTTTGTTACAAAGTGTGCATTAAAAATAACCTTTTTTAACTTCTTTCTAATGCTATTGTAAATGGACTATAGATGGGGTTAGGTCAAAGAATGAATGAATTGCACCGTAGAATCTAAACGATGATTCTGACCGCATAGTTTTCAATTCATAAGACACGTAATGTTGAAGGCAAAGCCTGCCACAGACGTAATTCGAAAAAAATATGTTTACCAACATTCATTACGTAAAAGCGAAGATGTAACTCCGTTCCGAACACGTGCGGTCGCGAACAATCGAAATTCGTTTTTTAAACACCACCGCAGCACGCACAATAGCAAATAATGTGTCGCAATGAATGAAAGTTGTGAAAGAATACGAGAAACCTGTTTACGTAATACACGCAAAAATTCGACCGACAATAGACTTTTACATGGTTCATGCACATATGAGTGCAATACTCATTTTATACTCCAAATGCTTTGGGAAATGTGCTAGCATTAGTTGAAATTTTAAACAGTGTTGATTGTCAAGATTTAGAGGCACATTTAGCATCACAATTGAAATTAGCTATGGTTTCACTTCGTATTAGAAATGAGTGACGCATTTATACGGCGTAATCGATATATGCACTGTCATTCAGTTCTTTTCCATTACGAGTTGGATGAACTCCAGCTTCAATTTTGGTTTCATAAATTAACACCTGTACACCTTTACCCAATTTGCAAGTTTTATCATGATTAATGTTTAGCAATTGACACCTACATACGGCTTTAAATAAAAGCTTGTAACTTAGATCAGGATCGTCCAGCCGCAGTCATTTCCCTCCTTCTTTTAATCTTTTGCGGATCGCAGTTGACAAATTCTTAGCACATAAACTCCGGCCATACTCGTACCGAATCTGGCATCACTGCAATCTGATGACATCATGCTTATTCAAAAGAGCATTACTGGCCAATCGAGTCGCTCGAATCGGATTAATTTAATCGCTTCTAAGGAACGATGATCTTGTTATGTAAAGACCAATCGATTAAGTGGAGAGATGTCCTGATTTCCCAAGTGTTGATATTTATGCTTCTATTTGATCGAAACTGTAACATCGATGTGAACTTTGAACTATTTTGATTATACATTTATTCAAAACGGATCTCTATCCGAAAATATTCATGCTCTTGATTTCGGCCTTCGGTTCTACGGACCCAGTTCTTCAGATTGGAAACAGTTTTAAACTAAAAGTTGTCAATGCCGTGTGACGTAGTTGCTTTCATCAATATATGCTAGTATTTATACATCGAGAAGGTTGCAGTGACGTCGTACGCTTAAATAATTCCGGTATTAATGAACTGTTTCGGTGTCTCGAGTAGTCTGGATCAGACGAAGTTGGATCAATGGTGTTATGACATCACTTCACGGTTTGAACTTGTTCCTTGAATCACTGATTCAAGGAATACTTTGAAAAAAAAACGTGGTGCTCATTTTATTTGGATTCTGCAGTTTTACTTGAAGGGTTTAAAATTAAATCCTTTTCAAATATACGTGCGAATGTTTCATAACAAATAGATTTGATAATATATTACGTATTCAATTCTAAGATATTATAATCTTATGGCACAATAAAATTTGCAAAGTTTTGTTCGGTGACCTTAACTTCATTGATAGTAATAGACTTTAACGTCCAAAGTAATTTACTATCAATTGTTTGCACACCATATAACCAAATCGATACTGCCTTTGTCTGGCTTTTTGTTTTGTAGGTCATACATGAAAGCGGACGATATTACAGTTGATTAACCAATATAAAGGACGGTGGGCTCTTTATAGGGCTATGAGTCAAGCAGTTAGTAAATATGACTTGACGTTTTTTTTTTAAATATTTATATCCGTTAATATAAGGACATAGATAAATCCAATAAGGCAAACACTGAAACACCATACAGTATAATATTGCATACAGTATAAAGCTATACTACGCTACTAGGCTACGTAAATGTCAGGAGGTCGTTCTATTCATCCACACGTAAGTTATGTTGGGATGAAAATTCCCTAGTAACCATTTCGAGACCAAAATGGCGTCGTAAGAATATTTCTTTTCTGTCTGAAAAAGTACGATATAACACACCAAATATTTTCTGTAGGTAATGTTTCGACCCGTCTTTCAGGCACTTTTTTATAGTACATTTTCTTTTATTCCGATACGCTGAACTCTTTCAAATCAATTGATATTTTGTCTGATAAAAGATCAATTGCCAACAATAGCGCACAATTGATACGATTAAAATGTCCTCTACGACATTCACCATTACATCAGTATGTATTACAAAAAACTAATGGTTCCAATCTAGTCCACTTTATCTCTATAAATAGTCAACATTCATTCATAGTTCATGCATTCTTGTGGCCTTATCAATTCAATGCTTTAATTGTCACGAGTCACGACGGAGCATAAGGGTACTTTGTTATTGAAATGAGAGACTGTTCTCTGATGTATGATGATGACCCATATTTGAGTTTCACTTCCTTTTTGGTTACACAAGTTACTCTTTGATGGTTTGAAGACTCCTTGAGAATGTTCAAGGCAGATGAAATTCGAGTTCACAGAGAAAGTATTTGAAACAGATAATAAATCATGTCTTTTTTTTTTTTTTTTTTTTTTTTGAGGATGGGAAATCATCAAATGACTCCTCCCGCTCTGGGTGGAGCAGGAGGGAGTGTCAGACTCTTACTGACTAAAACCCACCCGTGTTCCTTCCTTAGCCCTTTATGTTCCAGGGCAGCGGTAACCCTTTCGGACAATCCCGCTACCCTGGCAGGCTTCGGCCCTATGGGGCCCCGTCACTCATGCTGACATCTCTTTGAGGCGCGCGTGGAACACAACACGCCGTCCGGCACGGGCCTGGTCCTGATCGGACGGTGAGTTACCCATTACTCACCGCCCGCAGGCCCGCGCCTACGGTGGCCGGGAGTCGTCACGCGGCTCCCGACGCCCGGAGCGTCTCCCGCGGCGGCTGAGGCGTGAGGTGCGCAAGGCGCGTTCTCTCGCCCACCCCGCCACCTCCTTCGCTAGCATGACTGCTTCGCAGAAGGAGGTGACTGCCTCCCACTCCCTCTCGCCCCGGACCATGGCTTGAACCAGGGCCGGACGCGAGAGGTCGCCGCCGCTGCCGATCGCCTCTACGAGGACACGGCGGTGCTCTGCCCAAGCAGGGCAGACCTCCACCGTGTGCTCCACCGTGTCCTCTGGGCGATCCTGACAGTGGTGACACCCGGGCGTCTCCTCCCGCCTGATTATGTGCAGGAACCTCCCGAAACATCCGTGTCCGGAGAGGACCTGCGTCAGGCGGTAGGTGAGAACGCCGTGACGTCTCTCTAGCCACTCCTCAAAGAGGGGTCTTACCGCCGCTATCGTGGCGTGCCCTGCGCTGGGTTGCGATAGTCGCTCCTTCCATGCCGCCATGAGATCGCGCCGGAGGTTCGTCCGCTCCGCCGCGGTTTGCCGCGGATGCGGAGTTTCCCCCCGGCGTAGTGCCTCCGCGCGCCAATCATACAGGCGCGCGAGCACTATCGCCTCCAGATCCCATGGCGTAATAAATCATGTCTGGATTTTGCAGATGGGTAAGAAATACAAATGTACGCTTCTCAAAGTTATTGGAAAATATATTCAGAATTTTATAGGTATAGGTAAAGATATAAAACTCAGACAGATTTCCAATATAGATATAAATCAAGACCTATTTTTGTCGGCAGCCTCTGCTGCGGATCGCAACCTCTAATTATTTTAATTTTTACTACACGACTAACGTATTTATTGATAGTTAAAGTTAAACCATAAAAACACGAGTGGTTCCGTGGTGGAACAATTTCCTGTGGGCTATAAAAAGCTTAAGTCAGCCAGATTAAGTACGGATGGAGCTGTTCGTTCACGATCAATCATTAATGTGAAACTGAACTTTCTTTCTCATGTTACTTAAATCACTAATCTATCATCAGTCAGCATCCTATCACCCGGTAAATACACCACCGGACAAAGGAACTACTGTGACAACAGACGACGCATAATCTTTCATGAATGCTGCGATACGACCAATAATTCTGCTGTTCATAGAATCGCTGATATTTATTATACGTAATTAATTTGACTTATAAACGACAGCTACCGACTAGAATAAAGACCACCCAGGAATTCCAATCTCTACACAAAGAAATATCATTGCTTCCACACAATATGAAAACTAATAACGCGGACGTCCAACGAAAATATATAAAAGGTTATCGAATCGAGAAATAGTCTACATTCAGAAAGTTATTATGTTGGATGAACTTGACGCCAGCGTTCTATTGACGTAAGCTCCAATCCTAAGATGGCCCCTTGGGGGACCCCAAGTCAATCAATATTTATTCATGATACACATTTGATTGCTTTCTATTAGTGGGAACATTCTTAGGAAATATTAATAGTTCTGTTCGTATTTCTGTTGCCTAGGAGATTTTACCCAACATAATATGCCTTTCCGCTTTAGTATATTAATTACACTACTGATTGGTTTACCTTTTTAACAACCAGAGTTTTACCTTGATATATGTACTTACATTATTAGTCACGTTAAGTTTTAGGACCATAAAACCTCGTTATCGTTACTGAGATCATAAAGTATAGCAAAACGATCTGCAATAAAATCAACGCCATACAATCGTGGTCACTCTGTTCAAAGGAAATACATAAATCTCAGATTTAACTGCTTTTAAAGAAAGTATATATAAACTGACTTCCGTAATTATTAAGTAACTGGTGTATGTAATCGCTACTCTCGTCCGTGCAGTACTTTCACTGGACGAATTTATTAAAGGACAATGTCCAAATTGGCCCTGTGCAATAAAGAGTATCAGATTAAACGATAATTAATCGCCTATTTTATTATTTAAGTTGCAAATACTTCTGTATCACGGACTAGCTGTATTCCAAAATGTACTTTTAATAGAATTTAACGCGACTAATAACATTAGATCGCCATCTTCGCCTAATGTCATGTTGTGTCAGAAGTGAAATAGGGATGTCCAATCAATTATAATCGATTGATTGAATTATTATTCGATCGATTGTGTTTTCTTTTCTAAAGTGTATTTTTAAAAACCTAATAAGAATACTTTATGTATGCAGTCATACTCCAATTTAAATAGGTAGTAAGAATAATATTATACAGTAATCAAAACTTTTTATTTTGATTATCTAATTCATTTTTTACGACAACTAATACAAAAATAACATTTCTCTTTCGGCGTAAAATAAACCATTGTCATATATACTTGTAATGTTTATATGACAAAGGTGATGTAACAGACAGTTTGAAATAATTTAAGAACACAGTAAAACTTAATCGAAAAAATCGATTATTGGTGTGGTGTCGTACTACATCCCTAGTTTTGCTGTGAACGTCACGTCGCGTCGTTAGTTTAAATGCATTTTAATTTTGCACTTGCATCCACTTTTTAGAAAAACAACTGCATAGGTACCTAATTATCTAGGTAGGTATTATGATATTACCTACTTTTCAGTTTCTTAAAAATCAACAAAAACATTTAATATTCGTTGTTATGGTTAGATTATAACCTCAAAATCTGATACTTTTTTTGAAATATACCTTTTTTGCAGCTAGTCCGCTACAAATACAAGATCTTTTAAGAATCTACTAATGATAGAGAATACAATACATAATTATCCGATGCTCTTGGCTCCAGGGCCAACAATGTATGGACGCAGAGCAATGTCCTTTCACTGACAGATATTCCATCGCTATTGTTGTAATGGCATCGGTAAGCGTGAAGCTACCACCCCGCACCTATAGTTACGGCACCATTATTTTTTGCAACATGAATAATTTAATGTTCATTAATGACACGAATTCTACGAATGACAACTAGGTTGTGTGTAATATGTAGCTTGCGATATGTAATATTATGTAGATATTGACATAAACACATTACAGCTTACGGCATCATTTCACGGAATGAATCGGCAAATCAAATGGCATACTCAACATTGCTTACCATCTTGATCTATCGGTACATTGGAATTACTTTTTCAATCCATGATTTATTCGTAAGAACGCAGTGGACTTGTTGCTTGATTCAATGTGAAACACATCCATGCTGTGTATCCACTCTACTATTTTATTATGTAAAGAGGTTTTAATTTATCTTTGAGATAGCAAAAAGTATTCATGCACAGTTATCCTTCATGAATGTCATGAATTATTACGTTCTACTATTGCTACACTATGACTGCACTCATCTCCAAATATAACCTCGCGGATAACGAAACATGTAGAGATCATAGACACATTGAAATAAACGAGCAGTCGGGCAATTTCTGAAAACTTACGATTCAAAAAAACACTGTTCAATTTTCAGGTAAAGCGATTTAACATTTCGTCACGGACTCCAAAATATTATCGTGTAGCAATAACTTGCACTTCTCACGCGATTTGTAGACGACGTTTAGTAATTCTATGATCGTCACTATCTTTTACGTAACCATAAAAGATAAGAGTTGTGTACATCGAAAGATAAAGAAAATGATATCTTATTTGTGGATCGTGTTACAAAAATTTATCTTGGCTATGAATAAGATGGAAGTTTGTCAGACGATCTGATAAATGACAGAGGCTGCCAATTGAAAGTTGATAAGATACCTTGTTTTGCTGTCTTATTCATCCAAGCATATTCAGATCAGATCTGACTGAAAGTCTGGACTTTCAGTCAGATCTGATCAGTTTTAAGGAACAATTAACTATGAGATTATGTTGCTGCTAAGTTCTAAGTTAATATTAAATGTTCAAAGCAAACCCCATCTCCACAAAATCCACTTTATTAATGAATAACCTTACAGCTTGATAAAATTATGATTCTAATTTTATACTGTTCGCCCCCGCTGACATAACCCAATTATTTCAGTGCTGGGGATATAATGCCATTGATTATACCGGTTTTATTTTTATGTACACTGGACAAGTATAAAACCACAACGACCGCTATCTATTCCATAAATATTCTAATTCCAAGAGAAAAAATGTTGTTTATAAATAAGAGTCATCGACCCCGAGGCAGGTGCTCTTGCTATATCAATTTTGATTATAATATTATCGTGACTATGTTCTTCTTCGTATTATTCAACTTCAATTTTTTTTAATATTTGTAACTAACGCAATATTGGGGTCTATATTCAGAAGTTTATGTTCTCCGATTAAATCGACACCCACATTATTTTCATCGCTAACACCGTTTGCCCTTTCGCTTCTTAATACAAACATATTACACACGTTGTCTCCATACTAATACCCACCTGCTGCGACAATTAATTCTCATTTAACTTCATCTTCACCTTCTAGCTATTTATATCACGTTAGGTCGCAACCCTTGCCTTGCTAGATAATAAAACCTTCGCGTGATTATCAAGACCTTTGCGCATCATAACTGACCAATCAACAAGTTCCTTAGAGGTGACACTCCTCAAATAGGCATAGGTACAGTGAAAGGCGATGACGTCAGATTGGCTTTGCCTTCCTACGCAGGCTAGCGGTCTTGAAAAATACCTGTGCTCTGACATTATGTAGGTCCTGCATGATCCAAGATCGAATCTTATTATAGCAATAGCTAAATCTCAACTTGACCGATAAGAGCATTAGTCTTTATGATCCAAAGTTTTCCTATAAGATTTTTGGCAAAGATTTGTTCTCAGCAAATTGGGTTCATTAATTGAAATTGCTTCTCATAAACACAAGTTTTTTGCTTACAAGCACCAACTGGCTTCAAATTGTTTGGAATATGTTTAGATTACAATATAAGACCCTCTTTCACACGCTCAAATAAAATATCCTCACTAAACAGCCGTACAAAGTTGAACAGCTATCAATGTATCACTCGCTACAGGCAGTGTTGTCTTCTTCGTACTGGATACTTCATTGTAATGGAAACATTGTGCCACAAAGTTGCCAAAATTAAAAACATTAGTGCTTTGTCACAACATCTTTGTTACATTACTCATGGGTACAAATGACATTTTGTTCTAACCATTATTGTTTATGAATCATGTTTAGAGGAACGCGGAATATACGAATGTTTGCCAAAATCCAATATGAGATAATGCTCTTACTGAATATTAGATTCCGTTATTTCTTTTAGTATTTTGCTTTTCTTATTTGGATCAATCATTGTCAGAATTAGGAAAGAACTGAAATATAGGTAATTTTCTTTAGCTAAGATGGAGGTTCAACATCAGACTCAATAATTTAAAAGCTTAGATAGAACAAAAACAAAACAGTTCATTAACCTGAAATGTAGATGTTGTCTTCCAAAGTGCAGCCGAGTTCAACATGCTTTAAATACTTTATTAAATTCAATCTCGATCTTGATGCGTCGATAAGATCTTGTAAAGTCTAATTAAAAATCTGTTTGCTACAGAACTTTGAGATTGAAGCGGATTCACAATTTGTTAATACAACTGTAGGTAATGAAATAAAGCATTCAAATAAAATCATTAAGGCCTCAAGTCGTTCTATAGCAAGATTTTATCAAAAGACAAGAAAACTCCAATATAAATACATCACGTTTTTACAAAATATTATGACAAAGCTTCATAAAGAAGAAATACAATATTGTTTGTATAAATATTTTTGTTTAATTCCAACATCATACGTAAATGATTCCACTAACATTTCATAAAATAGTCTTAGACGGACCACAAGTATGTAACTTACTGTACCCTATGGCTTTGCATATATCTTTTAGAAGCTATGAGTCACTACAGTTTTGTAAAGCTAAACATGGCATATATGTATTCTCTTTCTAATTTGAAATTCAAACAGTCACCTTTTAAAATTCCAAGAACACTGCATACAGCATATAAAAAAAGCGTTTGAAAAATATTTCCTCCGTGCCGTAACCAAAGTCCGCAAAGAAACAGTGCAGTGTAAACCCAGAAAAATATTTTGCTATTGAGTCACCAGGAAAGTTCACGTTCCTCTTATCATTTACTTCATAAGCACGGTTATGGCTATTTTTATATTTCTCTACTAGGAGATAAGAAGGCACATACAATAAAGAAAAAATGTCTAAGAATAAACTGAATGGAACTTTAATTTTGCTTTATTTTGTAAGATCTTGTTTGAAGAACGTAATTCGTGAAGTGAATGTTTTTTTCTCTTTGTTATCACGCAATGTGATGCCAAGAGCTATATTTATATCTGTGTCTTCATTCGTATTGTTTTCGGGATCGGTAATATTGGCTTTACATTTAGGGGAGCTATCTCCCCTCTGGCTAGACAGAAGGGGGACTGCCCTGCCATTAGTGATGTGTGAATGATACACAGATACCATCACACGAAATTTGCAGTGGGTGTAGGTGTATTATGGACAAATAATAAAAATAAAAATTGTATTGTTCAAGAGAGCATTTCTGTATTCAAATAGTTCTAGCCCTAGGATTCCCTGTGTCGTTTGTGAGACTAGTCTCCTTTGTCTTACAAGATTATTAGGTACCTACCATAGTGGGTCGGTATATACATAATATTAATTACATATCATCGGTTGATATTAAAAAGTCATTCGTTGACCTTTTCACAATCACACTATTTGTTTAGTCTAGAAAGCTTATCAATGTTTACTTTCACAACTCAACAAATAGATTAACCCAGTTCTAAATACCAACACTTAAAATTGCATTAACATTTATCATTGATAATACAGTTCCGGTTTGCTTCAGGAAGATGACACAGAAGTTCGATTCATCAGTGTTATAATTCCATAGAGATTAACATGTGAGTAAGAAACTGACGTAACCAGAAGCGTAACTAAAGTTGACTCGACGGCGACGGTAAAATTATGCCATCCAGATGGAACGACCACCGACGGAATTCCAACGTCCAATACTGATTAGTCATTAGAAGAACAACAATAGCAGTAATTAAGTCGTGGTAAAATGCTTGATAAAATTGTACTGACGTCAATGACTCAGCCATAAGTATAGACTTGACCAACTCGTAATAGAACATTGTCAATGCTACCTCAACCATGAAATTTCTTTCTGGTAAACCTGTGTTCAAAGGAAGTTGGGTCAAAATGTGCATTTACGTTGAAATAAAAAAAACAGGATGGTAATTTTTCAAATCAGTGAACCGTGTTAGGTATTATATTTGAAATTAGTTGAAAGCTGGTTCATAAAAGAAAAAGGCATCCTCATTGTGAATTCCTTTGGAAATTAATCTAGTCTTAAAGCCTCACAAAGCCTGGGTCAAAGAAGCCGCACGAATGTTGAATAACCTTTACAGAGTTGATTATTACTATAAGAAACAACATATAGACGATATGTGTAGAGTAATATATGAAGTATATTGAGGTCAATTTGTGATAAATCAGGTATCCAAACATCTTGGAAATAGGACGGTCACGATTGCGAACAAAGTCACGAGAATGTTTGATAATCCCAAACATTTCAAACAATCTGTTGAAAACTACAATGTCGTCGAAACTACAGAAGCTGTAAAAGAGGCAAGAACAAATGATTTCTAAAAATATTTAACTCACGATTATGAACAAACGAAACACTGAGAAAAACAACTCTGCGAGAGCCATTTGCATAATTGCCAGAAAAACAGCATTATTTAATGGCCCGCAAAATACCAAGTGGTATTCGAACAAATATATATTTTCAATGCTCCCCCACAACTATTATAGTTCATAATAATGCGTGGAAACCGGATTTCAAATCCCTAGCTTCGCTTAATCTGGTGTATTCACAGAGAAAACTTGCGTATAAGGCACTACTGCGCTTAAGTTGGTACCACCTACTCTCACTTTAGCAGCAATAGCAAAGAAAACCATCAAGACACATTGTCACGCGTCGTTACAAGCTTACAAGTAAAAAACAAACTCATGAATGAAACCTTGGATAAACAGCTGATGCCAACTTTTTTTAACGCGGCATTGCCATTTAAACTCCAAGGCAAAACGACAATACTGTAAAGACAGACGATAAACAGGTCTCCGTATTTAGCAGTTCCTTAATTTGAGGACCTTGCAACTAATGAGGGATGACCCGGACAACTGGTTTGATATACCAGCTGTACATACAGTTATTATTACCATATACACCTATGATGGCATCATGGCAGAAACAAAGCCCTTTGTAGTCCTTTATAAAAGGAGGAGCGAGATTTTCTTGAGTGCCAATCTTACTTAAGTTTCCGGGCGAGTAAAAAGTAGGAAGCACTCATTTCATTTTATTGTATCTTTAACGTACTTTCCAAGAATAGTTTTTCGGGTAAGGTGCTTATTTATTTTGTCTTAAATGTCAGCTTCCCAGAAAGCCTGTCACTTTTTTTTCGCGTCGACCCACATATCAGTTGTCCAAAGCATCTCGTTTGCGCCATATGCTAAGCATGTGGCAATTTGCTCCAGTGTCAGATAAAGCATATTTTAAGACATGCTTTGAACCGGGTGCTAATTCGAAAACATTTTTAAAACTCTCTGGGCAATCTTTATTATCAAAGGTTTGACCGAGCCGAATGCAGACTGCTGTTGGAAGTCTACAACCGCTACAAAGAATCGCAAGAACTTTCGTTAATAGCCAAGTGCACGCTTTCCATTGCAGCTTTGGGGAAGAATGTTTTCAATCGACGGTGCACAAAGCCAGCGACGGTAAAAAGGGTTAGTGTTAAAGCATCCAAGGTCAACAGTCTTGGCGGTAGCTGAGTCCAGGGGCACAGCGCCTTTGAAAACAGGTTTCCCCGGTCAAGTATCGGGTGTATGGAATTGGCCATTGTACATTATTACGTATGCAGCGAGCTCGCCTTAACTTTATGCCGTATTGTTTCTCGAACCGGATTTCGAAGGGCTTGGATTTGTTTTAGTGTTTTCTCATTTATTTTATGTTTTCTTGCAAGTTGTTTGAAAGCCCGGTGTTTTATTACGTACGTTGTAAATACATCGATTTTATCAGCGACGGTGACAGTATAAGATCCTTTGTTAATTACATCAACAGGGCTGTCTGTTGTTTTATGTTCAGATAATGCACCTTCGTTTTATGTCTTTGTTTGTATATAGAACCTAGAAACAGTTCCCTAATTCACCATTAAGGAACTGTTTTAGATTCTATATTCTCTTCTAAAGTAAATAGTACATCGTTTCAGAGTTTGTGTGCATTTAATTTTTAATTAGTAATGGGCTTATTGTAACATTACAATGTGTTAGGCTGGAAGACTGTGTAGTGTGTGCTTGCTGATAAAACAGTAAACCGCAGCGCGTTGTGGCAACTCAAAAAGCCCTCAAAGTCTTTGTGTTGCGGTTGCCCTGATATTTAGCCGGAATGCATTTTGCAAATACCGTACATTTACAAACTCTACTTCATGTTTATGCTTTACGTTCAGCGTCGTGTTAAAGTCTTTCTTATGTACTTTTCATATAGCTGTATTTCTTTTGAGCTGGCATATTTTATTTTAAATGACGTCATGCTCACATGAATGCTCTCGCTAGCAGAATTTAGCTTCGTTGGCATTTTGTGTTAGCCAGAATGCTTCGTAGGTGTTTTTTTCGCTCGTTCGACGAAGCGATTGTAGTAAAAGAATTTCATCTTTATTTATCAAAAATTGTCTTCAAAGTTATCAGCAGATACACAATTATTATCATCAAGATATCGAGAGATACAACAAAGATATCACCAGATTTCCATATGTATCTTAATTTTCACGATCCATATTTTTAAATCCATCGTTAACGGTACACTGACGTCTCAGACCACTCGGACTAAGTAGAAATTAAGCACTGGCATTTTTACAGCGGTTTAGCGTTGCGTCATAGCATAGACGGCACGCACCATCAGCATTCAGTAGTTCAAAGACCCTTAATTAAAATCTCTGAGCGGGAACTAGTCCGCACCGCTAGAACGTTAGAAAGGGATGTAGAGGTATTGCTGTCTTTCTCAGCGTCAAACATTGATGTTGGATAAGGGGAGCATATAAAGAGGTCGCCTTACATCCTTAACCAGGATTTATTATATGAGACAGATTTGTTACGCGTTCATGTGAAAAAATGGGTTGAATTTGTCCGTATCGCTCGCTAGGAATTTGACTCGAATTGGAATCTCAAGAAAAATTGTTTTTTCTTTGATGTTGAAAGTTTTTTATTGCTTAGTAGACCTTCGGATGACATGTAGCCCCTAGGTATCAAGCGTAGCTAGTAGAATATAATTAGCTGATTCATCAAAGGCAGTATTACCGCCCCATATACAGCCCGCAACTCTGCGGTACTGGCGGTACCGTCAAAAGAAAAGCAAGAAGTTGTAAAGCCATCTGGGTGAAGTCACAAAATATTCAAATGAAGCTGCCTTCCTTAGCTGCGCTCATAACACGATGTTTTGGGTTAGTCACATTTTTGACTCACCTAGTCTTAACCGGTTGTTAGAATTCTAAGAACAAGAACAACATTCAAAGTACTCAACAGAAGAACAACTCCAATAGGAAATCGGAAGCGCCAATCGGATATCATTCTTTAACAAGTTGCCAAAATTAGCACGAAGAATATTAACGAAACCGCGATAACCACTGCACCGCAACCTGTTAATGCCATAATTAGAAATCGGACGGTACACCGATAAATACCGGCACGTACAGCGCATGCGCCCCGATTGTATTTGTAAAACAAACAAGTCAGTACCGTCAGGTGCACCGTGCATATCGTATAACAGATGGTATTTCATTCCGTAAATATTATTGTGGAATCAGTGCCGTGCGAGATAGCCAGGTTTTCAGTTCTAGGTTAAAAGAATCAATAAGATTCCTAAACAGGCTTTGTATTTGATTTTAACGCTTCAACGACTTCCGTTTAGTCTTATATCTATAGTACTGGCGTTGCGTCATCGTTTTCAGTACAGCTGGAGGCCACGCGTCGATAACACGCTTCGCACCGTCCTACTCGCATCACATTAATTATATGTTTACGTTCAGTTCTATGTATTGTTACAGATACTGTCAACTCCCTGTCATTTAATAATTAAATGAGCAGCGCGACCTCAGGACTAACGGTACTAGACCAAACAAACACCGGATCGAGAGAAAGCGTTGAGGATTTCCAGCGGAGTGAAAGCAACGATCGCCAGTGCAACCGTAGCGTCGCGTCGAGCGGACGATAACATAACCTCAACATGTCTCTCGCAATCACATCAGCGTTAATTCTCACCGGTGCTGCAGCTATCTACTGGTACGTCAACAGACACAAGCCTTTGAAGTACATCCTCAGTGAACTACGATACGCGCTAGACATGCAGGGCGCAGGCGCCGGCGGCCTCATCGATGACTGGGTGAACGTTTGGAGAAACAAAATTGTGTTGCCAGACGCAAAGAGGAAAATCGCGGTCGTCACCGGCGGCGCTCGCGGGATCGGATCCGAAGTTGTGCGAGGATTGCTGAAGTCGAATGTGTTCGTTATTGCCGGTGTGAGGAAACCGGAAGCGATGAAAAAGTTAGCTGATAACATGGAGAATGGGGATAATATTGTGGCTTTCCCATTGGATTTGCAATCGATGAAATCTGTCAAAGAATTTGCAGAGAACGTGTTGGACCGATTCCCGACTATTCACCTTCTCGTCAACAACGCTGGGATCATGTATGGAGACTATGAACTCACTGAGGATGGGTTTGAGAACCAATTAGCGGTCAACCATCTGGGCCACTTTTATTTGACACACTTGTTGTTGCCAGCGCTAAAAAAGGGCGGCGCTGCCGGAGAAGCGGCGAGGGTTGTGAATGTGACGTCATGCGCTCATTACCCTGGCAAGATATACTTTGATGACATCAATATGAAGGAGCATTATGATTCTACGGCTGCGTATGCACAGGCTAAACTGGCACAGGTAAAGAAATGTTCTACTTTCTTTAAGCAACTGTATTCAGAACCAGTTTACTGCTTCAAATTATTTTTAAGATTTTTTTTGTTCATATTGTATTTTAAACACGTCTTTTGTTTTGTTACAGCTAATGAGTGCCAGATACATCAACAAAACATTGGAAGAAGAAGGTTCTGCAGTGAAATGCTATGCGGTCCACCCAGGAATTGTGGATACAGACCTCTTTGAAAAGACCATGTTCAAAAAAGCTTTCCCTTGGGCCATGAAACTGTTTTTCAAGACCCCAGCTAAAGGAGCTATTTCAATACTTCATGCTTGTTTTGACAAAGATTTGGAGAAAAGGGGGGGTTTATACATTAGTAATTGTATTGAAGGAATTAGTAACGGTTTCTCAAAGAAATTAGATCATCAAGAGAAACTGTTTGAATTGTCTTGCCAATTAGTTGGCATTGATAAAGTAAATTTTGGTAAAGCTTAAGTCTAGTCTCCATTTTAGTAAAGAAATTATTCCAATACAAAAGACTTTAGATATTAAGTACAGTATAAAAAGTAATTTATGATGCATAATATTTAATTAAGATTGTCTTTGACTAAAATTCAAAATAAATTATTTTCTTACTACTCTACGTGTTTTATTACAATTTTATGTAAATTTTTAATCCCGTCATTCATGGCAACTTCTGGTGACTTACGGAACTCTATAAATACATGGAAAAAAATTGTCTTTGTCCTAAATTGGTATTTTATGTGCAATACATTGAAAGGCCTTAATACCCAATAAGATATTTTTTATGCTTGAGTATTTTTTTATCACAGAAAAGACAATGGACAATAAACAAAAGAATACCAAGTAGTAAAACTAAGACGGAGGGAAATTCCAATGGTTTCTTTAACCTGTTATTACTAAAAATAGTAGACAGACAATGCAGGTGTTTTGTGAGCAGTGTTTTATGAACTTTTAACATGATTTTTGCATTGACTGGACAGGTCCAATCAATCTGTGGTTCTTTCCTCAAAAGACCATTTCAGACAGACACCAATCTAAATTGTCTTCACATGATCTGACCAAAAATTATGTCTCGACTTTAAAAGCGACTGTGGCCTTTGAGTTTGTTTCGGCCTTTCTTCTCAGAGTATTCAGATAGGAAACGCCGAACTCTAGTTAAAAAAACTACTAGTTTAAAAAAATATGATTGAAGTGTAAAAGTGTTTGTACGAACCTACTTACAGAAAATAAATCATTTATCATGTTGTACTGGTACTTCTATAATAATATAATAGCTGTAGAGTTTGTTTGCTAAACTCTGAAACTACATTGGATTTGAAAAATTTTTTTTTTCATTTAATGACCTGATTTTGGAAGGTTATAGGCCTATTCAACATTGCTCTATGACCCTTAGGAGCCGAGCGAGACAGGTGACGCCGAGGCCTAAACTAAACTGTGATTTTTAATTTTGCAGCTGTGATCATTACATTAATGTCATGTTGACAAAAAAGGTTCGATCGCAGCTGTCATTCTAGTCTAGCAAATAAAAAAACTGAATTTAGTAGGAAATAATAGGCATCCCTTATAAGGAAAAACTCATTGGTTTGCCTTGTGGATATTACAATATTAGCTTATTTGATTGGCATTGATGTTTGCAATTTATGGCATTATTTACACTTTACAAAGTAGATAAATAAGGAAGATAGACTCGTACATTTTTATAACAGTTTAAAAATTAAAATAGGTGAAGATAAATGACAAAATGACATTCAAAAGTTAAGTTAATTATTTGCTGTTGACTTTAAATATTTCGAATTTTAATGAGTTAATTATTCTTTAAGTGTCCATACACTTAAAGAATAATTAAAATAACTTGTAGTCAATAGCAGAAAATAGCAATTTCTAGAACAGCTGGTTAATTTATTCCCAGAGTTATTATGTGGTTACTAAATGCTTCCTAATATTATGTGATACTTAGTGTTACATAAAGACAGGTGCGTTGCTACCGCTGTATTAGCCGTATCAATGATACAGGGCCCCTGAGCTATAGGGGCCCCCGACGTGACGTGTATAAGCAAACATTTTTTAAACAATATTCAGAACCTAAAAGTCTTGTTGATAAATGATATTTATTTCTGTAAATTGGTTCAAAAATATTTTTGAAAAGGGGGTGAGTACCTACCAAGATGACTATTAATAGAGAAGTATGGAAGAAAACTGTGACTGCTTCATTAGTCTAGTGGTCGCAAGCGCTACTGCTGAGCATGGTCCTAGGTTCGATTCCTGGGTCGGGCAAAGTGTTATTGGGTCTTGGCTTCCAATCTAACCGGATGCAGCTGAATGTCAGTATTTTACCTCCGGAGCGACTAGCTACCTGACCGCCACAACCCAGTTACTGGGTGATGTCAGACTTTCGGGCTTCTGATGACCCGTAATGACTGTCAAAGATCCACGAATGACAGCCAGGACCAGCGGCTTAACGTGCTTTCCGAGGCACGGAGGGGTCGTAGAGGGCACGTAGCTTGACCTTCAATCGACTCGTGCAGCTGTTATTACTTAGCCACGAGTCCCTCACCTTCTAACTCAGTATGCTATATTCTTTATTTTGTAAAAACAATCCCCTCTGTAGCTTCACAGATGGGTAAAAAGGGCCCCCAAAAAAATTTGATACAGGGCCCCATTAGGATGAGCTACGCCACTGCATAAAGACTATGTCAATAGATTACTTAATAGGTTCATTCAAGAATGCTGATCGGTGATAATTTGCATTTAAAATGTTAATAGTCAGTAGGTATGTTATTTGTTGTGATATTTATAAATATGTTGCTGACTATTTTCTCTTTTTTAAAAAGAGAATAAAAAGTAAAATAGTGGCCAGGATTTTAAACATGAGAAACTTTTTTTTTACCGTATATTGGAATTTTACTAGTGTATTTTGAAACCTTTGTCAATAGTCATACAGTTACTTTTCCTATACCTGATAGCTAGATGTTATCTATTCACATGTAAACACTAAAAATGAATAGGATGACTCATGTAAGTTTTTTGATGTGAGCATCATAATAAATTAATAATAGCCTGGGCAGTCATACCATAGCATGTTTTTATATCATTTGAATGATAAAACTTCACACGCATTTCATAAACCATGTTTTTATAACATTAAAAAAGTAAGTCTTACCTGCTGAAAAATCCAGAAAGCCCCTTCTTCTTCAGCTTAGAGTGGTCCTGATCATGAGATGTTGCATCGGGAACCTCATCATCCTTGGAGGCAGCAGAGCCAAGAGAACACTCGGACAGACTGGATACAGTGCTGGAGAAGGAACCACCGTCCTTTCCTCGGTGGTGACCACCCACACTGCCCCACTGCAGAGTACTCTTAGGAGAATCGCTTGTATCACTTTTTTCACAAGTTGATATAGAGAAGTTACCTTCATCACTGAAACTACTCTTCTTTGACAGCTTGTCAATGTCATCGGATGTATCCTCTACATGTTTCTCCACTTTAGGACTCACAAAATGTAACTGTTTCGTGATCGGATTGTACGCAAGTTGCATATTATCCAATGCTTCACTGAGGCGCATCCCGCCTTTTTGGCACGGCGACGACGACATCGCGATTTCGAAATTCGAACACTGGCACGTTCAAAAACCACATCCATGGCTATAAACATAATATTTATTTACGAAAGCCATTATCGTTAACTTTTATCAGCTAATAATTAAGCACACGCGTGTTTACTAGGGACCTCATAAACACTGGACATCACTCAACACAAACATTACACTAACTAATTTATTTCAATTGTTTTTATATTTTGTTTTTGTTACAATCAGTAACACAACCATTGATGAAATCAAAACAAGGATTTGTTATGAGATATTTACAATGGCGTAATTGAGTAACTGAATGAGTTAAATAAAGTTTGATTTTCTAAATTTCTGTTTTGTTTTTAACTTATTCATTCGTTTCTATCTAAAACTAGAAATAAACACAAAGCAACACACCCATCGCCTTTTACTTTCCACTGTAAATTAAGATTGACATAACACAAGTGTTGCCAACCAGTCTTTAAATTCCCCAATTACAATTCTGGTGGAGTGTTGTTGGTGTAGAAATCGCTTCCGATTTATTGAATTTATTTCAAATGAAATTAGAAAATAATCAATCCCAATACATACAAGGATGAGACGTTTGTTAAAAAAGTATGATGGAGGAGCGTATAGCAGATTGATACTATTGTAGCAGAGTATTTGTGGTCATTTTGGTTTGGCAAATGAAATGGTTAAGTTTAATCTGCATTCAAAATTATTTTGATAAGATCCGTGACGAAGTTTGTAACTTATTTAAATGCATATTTGTAATTGTAGAGAAAGCTTTCAGCCTATTATATTTACCCAACAAATGTGCAGTGAGCAATAATTGGGCAACATTGAATTGTTTACGCATGACGTTCAGAAACTACGCTTATCGATGATGAGCTAACGTTCAGAAATACATTCATATATAAACTCACGCCTTCTTCCCATGAGAATGGTGGTAGGCAGAAACTACAGACAGACACCCGTCATTATCCGTACATACTCCTTTTACTTCATTTACGTTCATACAATGGCTATAAAACTGATCAGGTCGTTCAAAAATTAGTTAATTTTAACGCAGATTGAGGAGATCCAGTGTTTTTCCCACTTCAAAAATAAGATGCAAATATTTTGACTAAGCATAGGGCTTTAGTTCAACATCAAACGCATTCTAGATACCCGACGCCAGTGTTTGCATTTGTCTTGCAAAGGTAGCCATTTACGTTTTCTGTTTATAGGCACAGACTAGGATAAAAGAATAATTGTGCCAAAGAGACCATCTCTGGCATCGCTTATGTATATCAATCAATCAAAAAACACCCTACCCTCGGTCTACCGCATCCAGTCTTTTTAAGGTCATCGGTCCGTCGTCGCTGGGAGGCGTCCCATGTTACGCTTGCCGATACACGGTCTCCACTTCAGGACTCGTCTGCTCCACCGGTCGTCGGTCCTTCGACAAACATGGCCGGTCCACTACCATTTCAGCTTGCTTACTCTGCAAGATATGTCGATAAGTCGGTAACTCAGGTTCTTATCCGTATGAGATTTAACCCTTCAAAGATAAGCCCATACCAATCAGGGTTTTTGTAGGCTTATTTGTGGTACTAGATATTTTTGATTGGGGACACTCATGGATTTGTTTCACATTTACGGTCATCAGTAGCCTAATAGCAGTTAATTACTAAAAATTGGCCCCTCGAACAAACTATTGATTAATCATATTCCTCATAATTATTTACTATTCGGTTTGGTTACCGTCAAACTTTATGGCGAAAGTTAAACATTAATAGCAGCAGTGCCGTTCAACTTCTACCCTACTATAAGAGCTGGTGGTAAGTCTTCTGAAGTGCGTTACTCGCTGCGCAGTACCTCACCTCTCACCCCCTTCACTGACACTTGAATGTATTACTGCGAAGCGACTCGCCTCATATTCCATGTTCCCAGCCGCCAGTTTTTTTTTTGGCCTTTGAACTCATGCCGACTATTCTGTCAATGCCATAAAGTTGGAATTAGGCTATAAGAGCTGCCAAACAGTGGGGTTACCTCCAGCTCTTACAGCAGGGCAGAAGTTGAACTGCACTGATTTTTTGTTCTATGACTAAGTATAAAAAAGCAGTGCAGTTCAACTTCTGCCCTGCTATAAGAGCTGGTGGTAAGCCCCCTGAAGTCAAACGGTAGTCGCTGTGTGGTGTGGGCATTACAGAAAAATGTCGTAAATAAACATAAAAAAAACTACAGAACGCAATAAAACAGTGTCAATTATCAAAATAATTTATTTCTGGTGTTTCGTTTCTACACTGAAAACATTTAAAAATACTCTGTGGTCTTTTCGATTACAACCTCGAAAGGTCAAGCGAACGAATATTGCTTCCATATGTAACTAATATTATAAAAATAGATTCATTATACAATACAAATATTTACAATTACATAATATAATAAGTTGCGTATAAATTAACTAAACATCAAACAACCGTGCGTTTTTGGCGATTTACAAAAATAAAAAATGCCTAGCTGAAGTTTTATTTATAAAATAAATAGTGTCTCTCTGATATGGATACTAATCCTCAACTCTTTGGTTCTTTGGATGGGCTGCTGTCTGCGGTGCCCAGTTCTGGGAACAACTCCATGATGCACAGATCCAATAGATTGTAGACCAGCTGGAACAAAAGAAAGTAGGGATTCATTTTTAACCGACTTCAAAAAAGGAGGCAACTGTCTTTTTTTGTTTGTTACCTCAGAACTCCGCTATTTATAAGCTGATTTGCAAAATTCTTTTTTTAATTGTAAGGATATACTTTCAGATTAGTCCCATAGAAATTTCATCAAACACGGTTCAGTAGTTTGGTTTTTAAACCAAAATTACTGGTAAAAATTACAACATAAAAGTGAAAAATAAACATTGTTTTTGCAAAAATACAACAACCGACTTTCAAAAAAGACACTACAAAGTGAAAAAATAACTTTAATTTCGGAAGTCGGTGTCGTTGCGTTCGCATTTTCGTTGTTTGCCACCGACTTCCAAAATTAAAGTTATTTTTCACTTTGTAGTGTTTTTATGGAAGTCGGTTATTTTTTTTTTTTTTTGTTTTTGTTAAAACGTTTTTTAACTTTTTTTAACAGCCTCGTTGGTCTAATGCACGCCGCATTGCATAAAGGCATATAAGCAGTGCCTCCCTCGATAAATCACCATAAGCCTGTCAATTACATTTTTGTGTGCGTGCCCCACAATTAAGAAACTCACTAAATTATCATACCTAACAAAAAACAAAATCTTCATACAAACACGCGCGGCAGTCGGCAGTCGCCAGACGGCCTACTCGGCTCCCGTACTATTCGCACATTGTCATTGGTCTTTACTCGTTCAAGTTATTACGCTGCCTACCTATTCTGAAAACCAATGCACGACATTGCTAGTACTCTAGTGGTCGCCAAGCGGGTCCTGAGTGCAATTCATAGGTCCGGCAGTGTTATTAGGTTTTTCCATGAAAAAATCTCGGTAGCAGCCCGGAGTCAGGATTTGTGCCCGGTTGATGGCAATGGCCCTAATTCCCTTGTTCACAAACTAAACCAAATTTAAGTTCTGTGCATCTTTTTCTTTCTATTTCATTAAGAAAAGGACAGAAGATAAAATATTAGTTTACTCCTGTCAAATTAAGATACTCCATAGATAGATTAGACGTGATTAAAAACATGGCTGCTAAAAATACGTCAATTTACGTCAGGCGCTGACTAGTTTGACAGGACTAAACTAATATTTATCTTCTGTCCTTTTCTAAATTAAATAGAAAGAAAAAGATGCACTGAACTTAAATTTAGTTTAGTTTGTGAACAAGAGAATCGGCGCCAGTAACTACAAAACCAAGACATGTTCTAGAACCTAAAATTCTAAGACATGGGACATCTACCAACCCGCACTGAGACCGCGTGGTAGATTACAGCCCACTCCTCTCCCAGAGCCTCCTCAGCTGCCCGAATCAGCCTATGTTCCCACTGCTGGGACACACAGTGGGAACATAAGCTGATTATGTGATGCCAATAGGCTCTCCCTCTATCACATGGGATTTAAACACAACTGGCGAAATGTGGGTAGCCTAACTCTTCGGGAACTCGCGTGATGTTATAATATGATGTAATTTATTTATTTAGATGATAAGTGGAGGGGAGGCTTTTGCCCAACAGTGGTACAGTATAGGGTAACAAAAAAAAAAAAGATGGCAAACAAGCAGGTGGCCCAGCGTGAGAGGTCAAAGAGGTCAAGTGCATTGCCATCCCGTCGACAACTATATCAAACCGGAAACCAACAACAAAGCTTCTCGGTAGAAATTAGGTAAACGTGTTTAGAGAAAGTAGATCAAGGTGTTAATTAAGGCAGATAACATTGTGCGTTTCTGCGTCACCTCAATAACTATCAGTCATTGGTATTCTTATCAGTGTGAATGCATTAAAATGCATGAATCATCGTCCTATCAGCAACTCACAATCTGATATGGAAAACAGGCATCGGATTTTCCTATCCTTGAGATTAAAAGATGGCAAATATAGTGAAACAATAGCTTGTAGGGTCAACCGCACATCAGTTTTAATCAGTCATTGATAACGTGATAGCAGTAAGGATGATTTTCGTAGTGCAGGTGTTACCAGTTATGTATGGTTGATTGTACAAGATAGGCCATCAAAGGGTGTCGTAGGCTGTTCCTAACACTGCATTTTCTTTTAGACATATTTCCAGCCGTGTATCTGGTTTTCATGCGCGCTACCAGTATAGGATATTTTGAATTAAAAAAATAATGTCCATACATTTTAACCGCGTAGGTGTTTTTTTTTTAATGCACAGCTACGCTAGGCGATTTAGAATCATGTACTGAATTCAAGGTAACAGTTTGCTTGGCGATGGCCCTGACACCCTGTATGTATAGACTGGAGAGCAGACCGAGTGTCGGCTCGCGTAGTGTGGGACGCCTACCCTTAGATGGACGGACGACTTTCAGAACGGGGCTTTCAGGGTGGGCACTGGATGCGGAAGGCGGAGGACAGGGTGTTGTGGCGCAGCCTGGCAGGGGTCTATGTCTAGTGGACTGTGATAGGTTGAGTTGAGATGTATAGATATCACGCCTGTCTTTGCCGAGGCCACAATTCACCAGTAATAATAATATATAATATAATAATAATAGTTTTATTGATCCAAAAGACAAAGGTTGTATACCTATAGTTACATGTTAAGACTTAATCAACTAACAATGGACACAAGGGGCTACAAGGGGAGACAAAATAATAGTCTATATTAACAAAAAATAATAATTAAATACTGCCTCCTAAACTAGGGATGGCCTGTATCTTAGGAGACACTGATTCGATCGAGCTGGACTGCCAATTAATGTTGGACCTTTGGTTTCGAGTGTCGATGTTAGATTTATTTGAGCATGGGTGCAGGTATGGAGAAAGAGTGGGAGTGTGAAAGAGAGAGAGGTGTGTGTGTTCGTGTTCGTGAACACACACACCTCAGTAATGTGTTGATGAAGTTATATACCTGCTTATTAAGGTGCGGCGCCTGTATGACGTCTATGGCGGCGTCGAGCGCGGCGCGCAGGCCGGGCGCCGCCAGCGCGGCCGCGCCGCCCGCCACGCTGTTCGTGTTCGTGAACACACACACCTCAGTAATGTGTTGATGAAGTTATATACCTGCTTATTAAGGTGCGGCGCCTGTATGACGTCTATGGCGGCGTCGAGCGCGGCGCGCAGGCCGGGCGCCGCCAGCGCGGCCGCGCCGCCCGCCACGCTGTTCGTGTTCGTGAACACACACACCTCAGTAATGTGTTGATGAAGTTATATACCTGCTTATTAAGGTGCGGCGCCTGTATGACGTCTATGGCGGCGTCGAGCGCGGCGCGCAGGCCGGGCGCCGCCAGCGCGGCCGCGCCGCCCGCCACGCTGTTCGTGTTCGTGAACACACACACCTCAGTAATGTGTTGATGAAGTTATATACCTGCTTATTAAGGTGCGGCGCCTGTATGACGTCTATGGCGGCGTCGAGCGCGGCGCGCAGGCCGGGCGCCGCCAGCGCGGCCGCGCCGCCCGCCACGCTGTTCGTGTTCGTGAACACACACACCTCAGTAATGTGTTGATGAAGTTATATACCTGCTTATTAAGGTGCGGCGCCTGTATGACGTCTATGGCGGCGTCGAGCGCGGCGCGCAGGCCGGGCGCCGCCAGCGCGGCCGCGCCGCCCGCCACGCTGTTCGTGTTCGTGAACACACACACCTCAGTAATGTGTTGATGAAGTTATATACCTGCTTATTAAGGTGCGGCGCCTGTATGACGTCTATGGCGGCGTCGAGCGCGGCGCGCAGGCCGGGCGCCGCCAGCGCGGCCGCGCCGCCCGCCACGCTGTTCGTGTTCGTGAACACACACACCTCAGTAATGTGTTGATGAAGTTATATACCTGCTTATTAAGGTGCGGCGCCTGTATGACGTCTATGGCGGCGTCGAGCGCGGCGCGCAGGCCGGGCGCCGCCAGCGCGGCCGCGCCGCCCGCCACGCTGTTCGTGTTCGTGAACACACACACCTCAGTAATGTGTTGATGAAGTTATATACCTGCTTATTAAGGTGCGGCGCCTGTATGACGTCTATGGCGGCGTCGAGCGCGGCGCGCAGGCCGGGCGCCGCCAGCGCGGCCGCGCCGCCCGCCACGCTGTTCGTGTTCGTGAACACACACACCTCAGTAATGTGTTGATGAAGTTATATACCTGCTTATTAAGGTGCGGCGCCTGTATGACGTCTATGGCGGCGTCGAGCGCGGCGCGCAGGCCGGGCGCCGCCAGCGCGGCCGCGCCGCCCGCCACGCTCTTCGTGTTCGTGAACACACACACCTCAGTAATGTGTTGATGAAGTTATATACCTGCTTATTAAGGTGCGGCGCCTGTATGACGTCTATGGCGGCGTCGAGCGCGGCGCGCAGGCCGGGCGCCGCCAGCGCGGCCGCGCCGCCCGCCACGCTGTTCGTGTTCGTGAACACACACACCTCAGTAATGTGTTGATGAAGTTATATACCTGCTTATTAAGGTGCGGCGCCTGTATGACGTCTATGGCGGCGTCGAGCGCGGCGCGCAGGCCGGGCGCCGCCAGCGCGGCCGCGCCGCCCGCCACGCTGTTCGTGTTCGTGAACACACACACCTCAGTAATGTGTTGATGAAGTTATATACCTGCTTATTAAGGTGCGGCGCCTGTATGACGTCTATGGCGGCGTCGAGCGCGGCGCGCAGGCCGGGCGCCGCCAGCGCGGCCGCGCCGCCCGCCACGCTCTTCGTGTTCGTGAACACACACACCTCAGTAATGTGTTGATGAAGTTATATACCTGCTTATTAAGGTGCGGCGCCTGTATGACGTCTATGGCGGCGTCGAGCGCGGCGCGCAGGCCGGGCGCCGCCAGCGCGGCCGCGCCGCCCGCCACGCTGTTCGTGTTCGTGAACACACACACCTCAGTAATGTGTTGATGAAGTTATATACCTGCTTATTAAGGTGCGGCGCCTGTATGACGTCTATGGCGGCGTCGAGCGCGGCGCGCAGGCCGGGCGCCGCCAGCGCGGCCGCGCCGCCCGCCACGCTGTTCGTGTTCGTGAACACACACACCTCAGTAATGTGTTGATGAAGTTATATACCTGCTTATTAAGGTGCGGCGCCTGTATGACGTCTATGGCGGCGTCGAGCGCGGTGCGCAGGCCGGGCGCCGCCAGCGCGGCCGCGCCGCCCGCCACGCTGTTCGTGTTCGTGAACACACACACCTCAGTAATGTGTTGATGAAGTTATATACCTGCTTATTAAGGTGCGGCGCCTGTATGGCGTCTATGGCGGCGTCGAGCGCGGCGCGCAGGCCGGGCGCCGCCAGCGCGGCCGCGCCGCCCGCCACGCTGTTCGTGTTCGTGAACACACACACCTCAGTAATGTGTTGATGAAGTTATATACCTGCTTATTAAGGTGCGGCGCCTGTATGACGTCTATGGCGGCGTCGAGCGCGGCGCGCAGGCCAGGCGCCGCCAGCGCGGCCGCGCCGCCCGCCACGCTGTTCGTGTTCGTGAACACACACACCTCAGTAATGTGTTGATGAAGTTATATACCTGCTTATTAAGGTGCGGCGCCTGTATGACGTCTATGGCGGCGTCGAGCGCGGCGCGCAGGCCGGGCGCCGCCAGCGCGGCCGCGCCGCCCGCCACGCTGTTCGTGTTCGTGAACACACACACCTCAGTAATGTGTTGATGAAGTTATATACCTGCTTATTAAGGTGCGGCGCCTGTATGACGTCTATGGCGGCGTCGAGCGCGGCGCGCAGGCCGGGCGCCGCCAGCGCGGCCGCGCCGCCCGCCACGCTGTTCGTGTTCGTGAACACACACACCTCAGTAATGTGTTGATGAAGTTATATACCTGCTTATTAAGGTGCGGCGCCTGTATGACGTCTATGGCGGCGTCGAGCGCGGCGCGCAGGCCGGGCGCCGCCAGCGCGGCCGCGCCGCCCGCCACGCTGTTCGTGTTCGTGAACACACACACCTCAGTAATGTGTTGATGAAGTTATATACCTGCTTATTAAGGTGCGGCGCCTGTATGACGTCTATGGCGGCGTCGAGCGCGGCGCGCAGGCCGGGCGCCGCCAGCGCGGCCGCGCCGCCCGCCACGCTGTTCGTGTTCGTGAACACACACACCTCAGTAATGTGTTGATGAAGTTATATACCTGCTTATTAAGGTGCGGCGCCTGTATGACGTCTATGGCGGCGTCGAGCGCGGCGCGCAGGCCGGGCGCCGCCAGCGCGGCCGCGCCGCCCGCCACGCTGTTCGTGTTCGTGAACACACACACCTCAGTAATGTGTTGATGAAGTTATATACCTGCTTATTAAGGTGCGGCGCCTGTATGACGTCTATGGCGGCGTCGAGCGCGGCGCGCAGGCCGGGCGCCGCCAGCGCGGCCGCGCCGCCCGCCACGCTGTTCGTGTTCGTGAACACACACACCTCAGTAATGTGTTGATGAAGTTATATACCTGCTTATTAAGGTGCGGCGCCTGTATGACGTCTATGGCGGCGTCGAGCGCGGCGCGCAGGCCGGGCGCCGCCAGCGCGGCCGCGCCGCCCGCCACGCTGTTCGTGTTCGTGAACACACACACCTCAGTAATGTGTTGATGAAGTTATATACCTGCTTATTAAGGTGCGGCGCCTGTATGACGTCTATGGCGGCGTCGAGCGCGGCGCGCAGGCCGGGCGCCGCCAGCGCGGCCGCGCCGCCCGCCACGCTGTTCGTGTTCGTGAACACACACACCTCAGTAATGTGTTGATGAAGTTATATACCTGCTTATTAAGGTGCGGCGCCTGTATGACGTCTATGGCGGCGTCGAGCGCGGCGCGCAGGCCGGGCGCCGCCAGCGCAGCCGCGCCGCCCGCCACGCTGTTCGTGTTCGTGAACACACACACCTCAGTAATGTGTTGATGAAGTTATATACCTGCTTATTAAGGTGCGGCGCCTGTATGACGTCTATGGCGGCGTCGAGCGCGGCGCGCAGGCCGGGCGCCGCCAGCGCGGCCGCGCCGCCCGCCACGCTGTTCGTGTTCGTGAACACACACACCTCAGTAATGTGTTGATGAAGTTATATACCTGCTTATTAAGGTGCGGCGCCTGTATGACGTCTATGGCGGCGTCGAGCGCGGCGCGCAGGCCGGGCGCCGCCAGCGCGGCCGCGCCGCCCGCCACGCTGTTCGTGTTCGTGAACACACACACCTCAGTAATGTGTTGATGAAGTTATATACCTGCTTATTAAGGTGCGGCGCCTGTATGACGTCTATGGCGGCGTCGAGCGCGGCGCGCAGGCCGGGCGCCGCCAGCGCGGCCGCGCCGCCCGCCACGCTGTTCGTGTTCGTGAACACACACACCTCAGTAATGTGTTGATGAAGTTATATACCTGCTTATTAAGGTGCGGCGCCTGTATGACGTCTATGGCGGCGTCGAGCGCGGCGCGCAGGCCGGGCGCCGCCAGCGCGGCCGCGCCGCCCGCCACGCTGTTCGTGTTCGTGAACACACACACCTCAGTAATGTGTTGATGAAGTTATATACCTGCTTATTAAGGTGCGGCGCCTGTATGACGTCTATGGCGGCGTCGAGCGCGGCGCGCAGGCCGGGCGCCGCCAGCGCGGCCGCGCCGCCCGCCACGCTGTTCGTGTTCGTGAACACACACACCTCAGTAATGTGTTGATGAAGTTATATACCTGCTTATTAAGGTGCGGCGCCTGTATGACGTCTATGGCGGCGTCGAGCGCGGCGCGCAGGCCGGGCGCCGCCAGCGCGGCCGCGCCGCCCGCCACGCTGTTCGTGTTCGTGAACACACACACCTCAGTAATGTGTTGATGAAGTTATATACCTGCTTATTAAGGTGCGGCGCCTGTATGACGTCTATGGCGGCGTCGAGCGCGGCGCGCAGGCCGGGCGCCGCCAGCGCGGCCGCGCCGCCCGCCACGCTGTTCGTGTTCGTGAACACACACACCTCAGTAATGTGTTGATGAAGTTATATACCTGCTTATTAAGGTGCGGCGCCTGTATGACGTCTATGGCGGCGTCGAGCGCGGCGCGCAGGCCGGGCGCCGCCAGCGCGGCCGCGCCGCCCGCCACGCTGTTCGTGTTCGTGAACACACACACCTCAGTAATGTGTTGATGAAGTTATATACCTGCTTATTAAGGTGCGGCGCCTGTATGACGTCTATGGCGGCGTCGAGCGCGGCGCGCAGGCCGGGCGCCGCCAGCGCGGCCGCGCCGCCCGCCACGCTGTTCGTGTTCGTGAACACACACACCTCAGTAATGTGTTGATGAAGTTATATACCTGCTTATTAAGGTGCGGCGCCTGTATGACGTCTATGGCGGCGTCGAGCGCGGCGCGCAGGCCGGGCGCCGCCAGCGCGGCCGCGCCGCCCGCCACGCTCTTCGTGTTCGTGAACACACACACCTCAGTAATGTGTTGATGAAGTTATATACCTGCTTATTAAGGTGCGGCGCCTGTATGACGTCTATGGCGGCGTCGAGCGCGGCGCGCAGGCCGGGCGCCGCCAGCGCGGCCGCGCCGCCCGCCACGCTGTTCGTGTTCGTGAACACACACACCTCAGTAATGTGTTGATGAAGTTATATACCTGCTTATTAAGGTGCGGCGCCTGTATGACGTCTATGGCGGCGTCGAGCGCGGCGCGCAGGCCGGGCGCCGCCAGCGCGGCCGCGCCGCCCGCCACGCTGTTCGTGTTCGTGAACACACACACCTCAGTAATGTGTTGATGAAGTTATATACCTGCTTATTAAGGTGCGGCGCCTGTATGACGTCTATGGCGGCGTCGAGCGCGGCGCGCAGGCCGGGCGCCGCCAGCGCGGCCGCGCCGCCCGCCACGCTGTTCGTGTTCGTGAACACACACACCTCAGTAATGTGTTGATGAAGTTATATACCTGCTTATTAAGGTGCGGCGCCTGTATGACGTCTATGGCGGCGTCGAGCGCGGCGCGCAGGCCGGGCGCCGCCAGCGCGGCCGCGCCGCCCGCCACGCTGTTCGTGTTCGTGAACACACACACCTCAGTAATGTGTTGATGAAGTTATATACCTGCTTATTAAGGTGCGGCGCCTGTATGACGTCTATGGCGGCGTCGAGCGCGGCGCGCAGGCCGGGCGCCGCCAGCGCGGCCGCGCCGCCCGCCACGCTGTTCGTGTTCGTGAACACACACACCTCAGTAATGTGTTGATGAAGTTATATACCTGCTTATTAAGGTGCGGCGCCTGTATGACGTCTATGGCGGCGTCGAGCGCGGCGCGCAGGCCGGGCGCCGCCAGCGCGGCCGCGCCGCCCGCCACGCTGTTCGTGTTCGTGAACACACACACCTCAGTAATGTGTTGATGAAGTTATATACCTGCTTATTAAGGTGCGGCGCCTGTATGACGTCTATGGCGGCGTCGAGCGCGGCGCGCAGGCCGGGCGCCGCCAGCGCGGCCGCGCCGCCCGCCACGCTGTTCGTGTTCGTGAACACACACACCTCAGTAATGTGTTGATGAAGTTATATACCTGCTTATTAAGGTGCGGCGCCTGTATGACGTCTATGGCGGCGTCGAGCGCGGCGCGCAGGCCGGGCGCCGCCAGCGCGGCCGCGCCGCCCGCCACGCTGTTCGTGTTCGTGAACACACACACCTCAGTAATGTGTTGATGAAGTTATATACCTGCTTATTAAGGTGCGGCGCCTGTATGACGTCTATGGCGGCGTCGAGCGCGGCGCGCAGGCCGGGCGCCGCCAGCGCGGCCGCGCCGCCCGCCACGCTGTTCGTGTTCGTGAACACACACACCTCAGTAATGTGTTGATGAAGTTATATACCTGCTTATTAAGGTGCGGCGCCTGTATGACGTCTATGGCGGCGTCGAGCGCGGCGCGCAGGCCGGGCGCCGCCAGCGCGGCCGCGCCGCCCGCCACGCTCTTCGTGTTCGTGAACACACACACCTCAGTAATGTGTTGATGAAGTTATATACCTGCTTATTAAGGTGCGGCGCCTGTATGACGTCTATGGCGGCGTCGAGCGCGGCGCGCAGGCCGGGCGCCGCCAGCGCGGCCGCGCCGCCCGCCACGCTGTTCGTGTTCGTGAACACACACACCTCAGTAATGTGTTGATGAAGTTATATACCTGCTTATTAAGGTGCGGCGCCTGTATGACGTCTATGGCGGCGTCGAGCGCGGCGCGCAGGCCGGGCGCCGCCAGCGCGGCCGCGCCGCCCGCCACGCTGTTCGTGTTCGTGAACACACACACCTCAGTAATGTGTTGATGAAGTTATATACCTGCTTATTAAGGTGCGGCGCCTGTATGACGTCTATGGCGGCGTCGAGCGCGGCGCGCAGGCCGGGCGCCGCCAGCGCGGCCGCGCCGCCCGCCACGCCGCGCTGCAGCTGGCGCCGCGCGCGCTCGCGCTGCCGGGCGGCGTCGGCGCGCGGGCTCGGTTGTTTTCTACCGAATAACAGTCCTGGAAAGACAGCGAGAACAAATAGAGAAATACTTTACGTTATTTTCGTCATGCTACAATCCGAAAAGTTAACTTTGACAATCTTTCCTATGTGATATTATATCCCAGGCCCCCCGCCTGGAATTATAAAATAGCTTACACCAGAGGGGCAATTCTCGTAATTTTAAGAACGTTCACAGTCTGATCTCCTCAATTTGTCAAAAATACCTCTAATTACATTTAAACATTTTACATTTTAACAAGTTTTTGGCATTTGTTTGTCGCCGAGATGAGACTGCGACTAGATTTTTAACGTGTTAAATTACGAGAATTGGCCTTCAGATCTCCCACAAATGACCAAATTCTCATAAAATAACCTGCCCTGTCAACTTAATATAACTAGTATAAGAATATCATTTGTGGAGATAAAACCGACTGATAAAGTAAACTGATGAACATCAGCCTCATAAGCAGACTTGGATTATGCACTTCACATAATTAGTTACTCATCTTTTACAACCTCTAAGAGGAAAAAGTACCTGGTACCTTTCTATGCAAATGACAAAGATAATAATCTGTCTCTGTCTTTTTATTTTATAAATTAACTAGCTGCGCCCCGCGGTTTCACCCGCATAAGTTTCGATCCCGTGAGAATATCGGGAGAAAAAGTATCCTATATGTTAATCCTGGTTATAAACCATCTGTGTGCCAAACGATGTCACCAAAATCTGCCCAAACGAAGTACCGAGGTACACTTAGTGGCATAAAATACACTAGATTACGCTGAATAATATTGCATTTATATTTTTTTCTTATTACGTAATAAAATGCTCGCCATTTTGGGCACAATTATACTATCTTGGTCCATTACCTTACCTATTAAAAAAAAACTGTCAAGTTGACAGTTGTCTACTGTCGGCTTCCGCCATTTTGGGCACAATTATACTACCTTGGCCCATTACCATACCGATTAAGAAAAAAAAATTGTCAAGGTGACAGTTGTCTGCTGTCGGCTTCAGCTGCTATTGTTTTTGTTTCATTTCAAATATTTTTATAGTATAATTCAATCTGAATTCAATAATAACTCTGATTGTATAATCGATTTTCGTTAGGCAAAGTTATGTACCTACCTAACACAAGAAAAGATGCTTATACCCAAAAGTAGCTGAATGCAAGCTGTGAATGTTGATGAACAGTACTTAATACTATAAGCAGTGTTAGAAGTCTATCAGAGCGATTAACAAACTCGATAAATAAATGAGTTCCTTAGCGTCGACATCCAAGGGTTCCAATTTGATGGGACTCTGATGTTCGTCATATCCCAGCTTAACATAAATCAAGCCAGGAAGTAGAAACGAACGGAATGACATGTGAATGACATTTACCCACGAAATAATGTCCTCAGAACACATATGCTCCTAATGCCAACCCGTACATGCAAAGTTGCCACATGATTTAATTGTGTTACAGGTTATTAAAACTTTAAATAATTTATTATGTCGTTTTAAATTATTTATGGATAAAAACACAATTATTTTCGAATTCCTCTATTTTTTCTCTACGATTTGGTGCACGTGTACCTCGAGGTACATGTTTGGGCTTTTGCTGACCTCCTTTCATCCAAATCCGTTCAGCAGTTTTTGCGTGAAAGAGTAACAAGCATCCATCCATACTAAAATTCACGTTTATAATAATAGGGGTTAAAGTATGAAATTGCTGTTTTATTGTAATAGGTACTTCGAATAGACATATTTAGAACCTTCATGGTTTGAGATTTTTGAGTGAAACTTTTTCACATGGTACCTATGAAGTTCTTCTTTTAAAAAATGCGCAACATTCGATTATCGACTTTCAGTTTTTTTTTTATTCAGGTTAGACAAGAAAGATGGATACTTCGAAAATTCAAGTTATTTTTGAATACGAGTTCCGACGCGGAACTAACGCGGCAGAAACAGCTCGCAATATCAATGTTGCGTTTGGAGAGGGGACTGCTAATGAACGCACCGTGCGATTTTGGTTTAAACGCTATCGTGATGGAAACTTTGATTTGAAGAACGAACCACGTGGAAGACCGCCCACACAGGTGAATAACAATGAATTGAAAGAGACGGTGGAAGCCGATCCGAGCCAAAATACCCAGGAATTAGCGGCATGGTTTAACGTTACTTTTTTTTTTTTTGGGTGGGAAATCATCAAATGGGCTCATTTCTCGCTCTGGGCGGAGCGGAAGGGAGTGTCAGACTCTTACTGACTAAAACCCACCCGTGTTCCTTCCTTAGCCCTTTATGTTCCAGGGCAGCGGTAATCCTTTCGGACGATCCCGCTACCCTGGCAGGCTTCGGCCCTATCGGGCCCCGTCTCTCGTGCTGACATCTCTTTGAGGCGCGCGTGGAACACAACGCGCAGTCGACCCGGGCCTGGTCCTTACCGAGCTGCCCATTGCTCGCCGCCCGCAAGCCCACGCCTACGGTGGCCGGGAGTCGGCTGTTGACTCCCGTCCAGGGCGTCTCCTACGGCGGCTAGGGGCGTGAGGGCGCAGCGATTGCCTTTCCCTCACGCGCTCCGCCTCCTCCTTTGCGAGCATTACTGCTTCGCAGAAGGAGGTGACGGCCTCCCATTCACTCTCGCTCCGTACCATGGCCTGGACCAGGGCCGGACGCGAGAGATCGCTGCCGCCGATCGCCGCCACGAGGACACGGCGGTGCCCCGCCCAAGCCGGGCAGACCTCCACTGTATGCTCCACCGTGTCCTCCGGGCGATCCACACAGTGGTGACACCCTGACGTTTCCTCCCGCTTTATCCTGAACAGAAACCTCTCGAAACAACCGTGTCCGGTGAGGAACTGCATCAGGCGGAAGGTGAGGGCGCCGTGGCGCCTCTCTAGCCACTCCTCAAAGAGGGGACTTATCGGCGCTATTGTTGCGTGCCCAGCACTGGGTTGCATGCAACAATCGCACTCTCCATGCCGCTATGAGATCCCGCCGGAGCTCTGTCCGCTGTGCCGTGATTTCTCGTCGTTTAACGTTACCTTACCAACAATATTGCGTCAAACCAATAAAATAAAAAAAATATGAGAAATGGGTGCCTCATGATTTGACTGGTCTGCAGAATGAAACGCGTGTTGAAACTTGTGTTGCCTTGTTGAATCGATACAGAAATGAAGGAATATTAGATCGAATTGTGACATGTCATGAAAAGTGGATTCTTTACGATAACCGTAAGCGAAAAATGCACTGGCTGACACCAGGTCAAACGCCGCAACAGTGTCCTAAAGCAAAGCTTACCAATAAAAAGGTAATGCTAACTTTTGGTGGTCTCAGCATGGTGTTATTCACTCTTTCTTTCGCTTTCTCCGATCTGGTCAAGCAATAACGGCAGATGTCTACTGTGCCGAACTCCGAACAATGATAGCAAGACTAGCAGTGCAACAGCCCCGACTCATGAATCGATCTTCACCATTATTGCTCCATGATAACGCGAGACCTCATACAGCACGAGAAACCGTTTTAACTCTACAGGAACTGCAATAAGAAACCATTCGTTACCCTCCGTATTCGCCAGACCTTGCTCCAACGGACTACCATATTTTTCGTGATTTGGACAATTTTCTACGTGATAAAAAGTTTTCTCAGAAGGCAGTACAAAATGCTTCACACAGTTTGTCGAATCTAGATCACGAGAGTTCTATCGCAAAGGCATAAATAACCTTCCTATTAGCTGGCAGCAATGTATAGATAATAATGGTATGGTAATTATATTTATTTTGATTAAATAAATATGTAAATAAAAAAAATACAAATTTCAATTTTTCAGTACAAATCGGCAATTTTATACTTTAACCCGTAATATTAGTAGGATTTACCAAGGCAAGATAAAATCCTGTTTCGTTAAGAGTCATTCTATTCGGCGTAGTCTATGGAAAAGTCAAGGTAGATTGACAGATAAAGCATTTATTTCGTGCCACAAAACACATGATTCTGACAACAGGTTGCGTCACCATTGATGTCAAAACGTTATCTTTTTCCAGTGTCATCACCACTCCTGCCCGTATCCCAATTTATTTGTGGTCTTCGCAACATCTCTTTTTCTTCCATATTTTTCTATTAGTCGCCATCTCGGTAGTCACTCCCTATATTTTTCCTGTATAGCATCCCTCATCAAAATCAAAATCAAAAGTCATTTATTCAAATTAGGCTGAGAATCAGCACTTTTCGAACGTCAAAATTACAAAAGACAGTCCCCCAAAAACGCCCGCCCTTCACCACTTCCTAGTGCTATCGCTGGGAAAAAGAAGTGGCGCAACAAACTGTCCAGCAGCACAGCTGTCTGATCAGTTAGAAAATACTTGATACTTGATTGTATACAATACTAGGCGTTATGTAATTAACATTACAAGGCACAGAACATAAAATTAAATTACTTGTAATATGTCAGCTAGCCACGCCAAAATACCAATAAATATAATAAAAACTATATGTACTCAAGCTGAAAAATAATTAATTAATATGTAAATAAAAAACTTACTACCCAAATAAAAGCCTCCAGGCATAAAGGGCGTGACAGCTTACATATTTATGCATTGCTGGGTTCTGGTCACATAGCTGTCACTTGAAGTCACAGATGAAGAACTAGGACCATCGAAGTAAAATAATTAAATAAGTTAATACTAATAACAATAACCTGTCAGTAAGCTAATTCTGGAGAAAGAACATGAACATTGTCTTGACTTAATTAAGGCGACCAACTATTCTTATCGTGTAAGTAGTCGCTGATGGAATAGTAAGCCTTTGAACAAAGGTTGTATTTTACTTGAGCTTCTTCATCTTCATCATGCATTATCTACCACAATATCTATAAATTAAAATAAAAAGCTACCCACCATGTCCTAACCTAATAAGATGCGCCAGTCGTCTCTCATTCAACAGGTTCCTCAGCGTTCTGTTCAGCAGACAGTTGAAGGCATCATCTAAGAGGTTCTTTGTCAGCGCCACCAGTGAGCCGACCACGTGCGCGATCACGCCGCGGATACGGATCACTTTTATTACTGGAATTATAAAGTTAAGTAGAAATGATTAAGCTTTAAATAGTAAGACAATAATATTTAACTTCGATATTTCGATATACATAGCACAGAAATCTCGATGTTTTGATATGTGGCCACATCACAACACCTTATGAAGCAGGAGCGGAAGGCTATTAGTAAATATACTTCAGCACTTCAGCTGTGTTGCCACATTATGATTTAAAATAAAACATGTTCAGGTACTCCTAAGGGGTTACTTGATTATATTTTATGATAAGTGAAAAGTAGTTGAATTAGTCAATAAAAACGTTATAGCAGTTCAAACATTTCGATCACTAGAATTTTAAATCATAATATGGTGTGTCACAGCTGAAATGGAAAAATGTCAATTAACTTTTGGAGGCCACTGTAAGTCTTAAATCGCCAATCCGCCTTGGACAGAAGGCATGAGCATTGCCTTCTGTGTATGAGAAGAGGTATTTGCCTTATAGTGGGGTAATATAAGTTATAACGTAAGTATTATTATTATTAAATACTCACACGTATACATAAGACACTGCGTGAAGCCGACCACGCTGCTCTGGTACTCTGTGTCCACACTGTGCACAGTCGGAGTCACGTCGAAGTTGTTCTGGAACACGGTCGCGTGAATGTTGCGCACGCGTCGCTGTCTCTTCGTTTGTACTTCTACAGCTATTTCTTCGCTCATCTCTTGTGCTTCTTCCACTTCACGGGCTGTACCTTGTTTTCTAGGGAGAGAAGATAACTTTGCTAGATTGAAACTTCAAACACAGGGATATATATGCCTAATCCTGACGATAGCAATCAAAATTATATCATCCGATGAAATGTTACCACGGTTGAAAAGTTGTTCGAGGTGATAAGGAAATGTTTACTATGTAACACCGACTTCATCTAGCTTAAAAAAAAAATGTGCGGTCGGCAAACCGGACCTTTCCTTACGCGATACTCGCTCGCACACACTCTTATATAATAGAAAGAGACAGAGATAAGCCGCATGAAGGGGACAAAACGCTTTTTCCTTTACTAACTTACTGCTTTCCTAACGGAAGCTGCGTTAATGAATTTTTCAATAAATTGAGACTTTGATTAGTATGTTCTAATAAACAAAACAAATAATTTCGGTTCAAAGTAGTTTTCGGCGACATGAAATTCAAAATAAAACTTACACTAAATTAATAAATAACTAATTTGACAATCGAAAACATACTCACAAAGCCTGATACCGCTCAATATCTGAAGACACCAACAAATTCCTCATGAAACTCTCCAAATGCTGTCCTTTCTCCTTCCGTAACCTATGGGCCACACTCTGGTATATATTCCCCAGGTCACTGCTGGTAGCGTTCAACGTTGAAGCCTGGACGACGATGGAAAAGTCGCCGTCTTCCGTGAGGAATATGCGGAGAAGCTCACTGGTTTGGAGAAGACTTTTCTGAAGGAGTCGTTGAAGAAAGTCTTCGTATTTGTAGCGGAGTGTTTCTAGGGGACTGTTGTCTCTGGAATTTGAGAAGTGGGAAAACTTATGACGTAATTTCTTGTAGACAAACTTTAAACACTATTAGGAGGGATTAGAATGTATCAGTGCTGTTTCTGTGTGTAGAATTATAAGTGCACTGTCTGTGTCTGTATATCTGTCTGTCTGTGTGTCTGTGTGTGTGTGTGTGTGCACTAATAAGGATCGGGAGGTAAGTGTAATTTTCTACATTCAAATTATAGGGCTAGTAACAATTTTACTTAACTTCTAGTGTTAGTAGGTTACAGACACAGACATACATACAATAAAATTAAAACTCAATGTGGAGCTGCATCCTGCTGCTGCGCGGTAATGTCGAGAATGTTTTTGAAGTTGAGTGTTGAAGCAAAAAGTTCTTGAGTACGAGATCTTTAATATGTATAACAATCCTACCTCCGGGACGGTAGTGTGAGGTCTAGGAACAGCCTGTCTCCATGGAACTCATGCAGCTTGCTCCTCAGCAGGTGGAAGTCATGTTCACTTCGCTCCACGCTCCAGAGAGATGCTCCTGAGCCGGCGTCTACTCGGTGAACGGTTAGGGTGAACACGCGGACTGTACCGCGGCGGGGTGGGGCTTGCTTAAAAGAGAAAAGGAGGGTTGAGTATGGTTTTTGGTACTCTATTAAAGAACAGGACAGTTTTTGTTTTTAGTTCAGCGCGAAACTGCGCCGATGGTTGTGCTGAACCCTAATTGGATAATTAATACTGAAAACCATGAATAGACGCGATAGAAACACGGCGCGCCGTGTATTTTGTGTTGATCAAAAACATGAGTACTATTCATGACAGATGATAAGCTTTAAATTATGTTTTATAGCCTGAAATAAGTAAATGATAAATGATTTTATTTTGTAAGTAGGTTTGTACAAACACTTTTACACGTCAATCATATAAGTGTTTATATCGTGTCTGTTCCAAAACAAACAGTAGAAGACAGTAATGATTAGCTGTAGCAAAGTAATTTTTAGTCTTCTACCTATTTTCTCATTCACAGATTACTAGTTGTCACAAGTGGACGCGTCCCGAGCTCGCGTCACGTCACCACACCCTCCCACCGCGCGGCTACCTCAGGCAACGCCTCAGTTTAGCGGTTGGGCTATAGTGTGTGTTTATTATTTAGTTATTTAATGTGCGGGAGAGTGTGGTGACGTGACGCGAGCTCCGGGACGCGGCCACCGGTGACAACCGTCCCCCCCCCGCACCGCGCGGCTACCTCAGGCGACGCGACAGTTAAGCGGTCAGCCTATACATTTTTTACTTCAAAACATTACAACTCGAATCAAAACCACAGAAACTTACCAACTTAGTCTCAACATTAGTCAGCACGACCTTATAAGTGCTCAAGTCGTGTCCTCTCGCCGCATCTTCAACCGCGAGGTTATCTAAATACTTCAGTATGTCCATGTTGTCTACCCCATCGCCCTCAGACTCGTCACAATTCGTATAGCAGTCTAACACTTGTCCGTCGACTGTTTGTGCTTTTAGTGCGCCTTTTAGTCGATGGCCTAGCTTTAGAGCTGTGTTTAAGAGCTTTTCGTGTGGTCTGAAAGAAAAAGGAAAATTATGTTCATAATTTTATAGTTTAAAGTGTTATATGAAAGTTTGTGAGTTTTTGACTTGGTATAGGCATATGATGAGGAGAGATGAAACGCATGTGACCCAAAGCATGATGAATATAGATGGTGATGGATTGAGGAGATGAAGACCAAAGAAAAGATGGATGAATTGTGCGAGGAATGATATGAAAGACAACAGAGTGAATGATAGCGTGACGGTTGCCAGGGGAGAATGGAAGAAGGAAGCGTGTTGCGCCGACCACAAGTTACAAGGTTCTTTACTTTTAAGTACAGTCAGCGTCAATAATATCGGGACGAATAGACTGTTCAAAATGATCTATAGTCCATTTACAATAGCATTACAAAGAAGTTAAAAAAGGTTATTTTTAATGCACACTTTGTAACAAAAATACAATAAACATTGTTACATTATGATAGACGCCGAATTTATTATGATCTGTTTTTACAGCAGCTGTCACACTTAATTGTAACCATTTTAACTATTTATCTTATGAAATTATGTGGCTTTAATTTATTTATATTATATAACTCCAATTTAAAATTACAGTGTCAATGCTAAAAACCTAAAAGAAGCAGGGATGAACAATACTTGGAACGTTATTCGTTTCACTATAATTCTACCGAATTTTATTTTAATTAAAAGGTGGATGCGCTGCAGTAGCCCGCGAAATCAGACGAATTCGGAGCAATTCTAATTTAAAGGGATGTATTGATGATTTTTAAGGTTAAAATTGTATTATTGCCTACATATTTCTTATTGTTGCGCATCATATTATTTTTATTAAGATACAACCTTACACTGACCTGCAAATTGCAAAAAAACGCAAGAAAATTAGAATTTAAGCATCTCCCTTAAAATTGTTTTATCATAACTTTGAAATAAAATGTTTTGCATTCCTGCTTCTACGAGCCTCTTTTTTCTAATGCTATTATAAATGAACTATAAGTAACTATGAAAATGAAATATTAACTCAATGACACAAGGAATGTTTCAGAATGAAGACAGTACACGACAACTGTCATTCTGACAAGAACTTTATCCAATTGAGAGAAAGTTTCATTTTCTTAGTTGTTGAGATCATTTTGAACAGTGTGTTCGTCCCGATATTTTTGACGCTGATTGTACCAAGATGGTGAAAAGGGACCCCTATTTGAAGGAATTTCGTCTGTCTGTTAATTGTTACACCAGTTTATTTCTGTTTTTTTTTTTAAGGGTTTTAATGAGTCATAAATAAACCAAGCTGGACTTACTTTTTAACCATTTGTTTCTGATACCCCGTAGGTATTCTGCTACCAATAAGTAATTTGTAGAACTGTAAACAAATTAAACCAGCTTTAATTTTATTGATCATAACAATATTACTAACGAATTGTATAATAGTATATCTATTGTATTTGTTAATAATTACCTCTTCACTGTGTAAAAACTTAGGCAGCCATAACTTTTCTAACACAGCGTGAGATTGTCTCGCAGCTTGATACAGCGCTCGACTGGTTTGGAATCTAGAAACAAAACGAATATCTTCAACAAAGAGTTGTTACAAAGAGTAAGAAATTGAAATGCAGAAGCTGTTATTGCATTCTGGGGCCAGTCTGAGATTTACAACACGTGGTTTAAGGTGGATGCTCCAAGGTAGCCCGCGAAATTCAAATTTTCATACGTTTCTTGCAATTTGCTGATCAGTACTAAGTTGTACGTTGATTAAAATATGATTCGCGGCCGTAACAAATATGTATTTACAGAATTATAATCATTAGAATCAGTAATACAACTTGTTAAGTTAGCATAATCCTAAAATGTCAAGATTTCATGAAATAGTTATTCAGTAGGATTACTTGGTCTTAGAGAGTTGATGACTTTGATGATTATAATTCTGTAAATACTTATTTGTTACGAACGCGAATCATATTTTATTCAACGTACAACTTAGTACTGACCAGCAAATTGCAAAAAACGTAAGAAAATGTGAATTTCGCGGGCTACCTCGGAGCATCCACCTTAAGTGGATTCACTGATATACAGGGTGGCAGGCACATTGACGCGCGATCTGTTACCATGGATTCAGTCATAATTCTTAACACCCCGAGTTGAACTTTTATGTCGACAATAAAAAAAAATATTGCTGTTCCATACATTTTGACTGCGTAGATATTGCACTTTTCAATTAAACTATTTTTTTTAAATAACCAACGAATAATTTACAACGCAGTGTGCTGAATTCATGGTTACAGTTTGCGCTTCGATGCCTTGCCAGCCGCTATACATAGATCAGCATAATTTTTGCCAAACTTCGGTCAGCTTTGAAAAAAAAAAAACCAAAAAAAATCTCGCCGTTACATATTAGGTATGTGGTATAATTTATTCTTCATGAGCCTAGAGTCTCTATACTTGTAGAATTGCCTTTGCTACCAATACTGTTTTTCTCACTTCTTACGGCCAAATAAATCTTTCTTAGAAAAGGTTAGCTGTAGTTTCCAAAAATCAGTATAAAATAATAAAGTTTACAATAATAAGCTGCATTACTTGTTGATACTGCTATCCTGCTGCAGCAGAGCTTGCAGCTCGTCCGCCAGCTCGCCGAAGATAGGCAGCGGGGCCAGCGGATGACCCACTGATAAGTACGTGGTGTACATCGCCCGAGCTTGACGCTGTAAGGATTCTAATTCCGAACTATTCAGGTCAGGGTTCAGGATTTTTGTTTGAAATGATTCTGGAACAAAATGTTTCGTTTAGATATGTTTTAGTTTCGAGGTTGTAACTAACTAACCCTCTCGTTTCTGCCAGAAGTATATGCTATGGAATTATTTCAAGAGGCACAGAAGCTTTATCTTGGGTACAAATTCCAACATAGACACATCATTTTCTTGGGAAATCTGTACTTACTAATATCGTTATAGAACTGCAGTAAGTGCAGGTGGCTGGTCGTCTTCATGAACTGCATGAACGCGTACAGAAGTTCTTGTTCACTGATGACCACGTCGAGCTCAACTCGCAGCAGTTTGCAACGCTGGCTGTAGATCGATTCTGTTTGACGGACGAATGTTTCTAAGAATTCTACCTGGAGGAGAAAATGAGTTAAAAATTAAACATCTGTACAAATTGTACGACGTTGGGATTATGGATAGTAAATGTATTTCAAGTATGTGGTAAAAAAATCAAAACCGATACTTGAAATTCAAGTCTGGTAAAAATAAAATAGGCAAAGAGAGGTGTTAACATCACAATATGATTTCTAATCTCAGGAATAGGTCTTGCACTTATTTGAATAACTAGAACTACGGCTATTTGCTCTGAATATTTTGGTTCCCACTCTTTGCTCTTCTCCTCATTCTGTTTTTCCCTTTTTTTTTTTTTAGTATGGGATATCATCAAATGACCCCTCCCGCTCTGGGTGGAGCAGGAGGGAGTGTCAGACTCTTACTGACTAAAACCCACCCATGTTCCTTCCTTAGCCCTTTATGTTCCAGGGCAGCGGTAACCCTTTCGGACAATCCCGCTACCCATACTGTTTTTCCCTTAGATTTGATTTTAGTTCAAATAGTGGAAATTTTGTAGAGGCCCAGAAATTACCCATAAACACAAAGTTGGTATACATGCAACCACAATACAAAAGCTTCAAAATTATACAAAAAAAAAAATATACTACTACAGAGTACTGCAGGAACTACATACAATTTACCTTATAATTAGGAGTGGAAGGCAACTGCGCCATTGTTTCATCTCCAGTGGCCAGGATGATGAGCGTGTTCAATATGTACGGGTCAGCCAACACGTCAGTCAGTGATAACAACACCCAGCCAGCGAATATCTCTCTTATTAATACTTGGAATACACTGAAAGAAAGAAATTCGACCTTATTGACTTGTGGTTAAAGATACAATTAGATGTCGCGGTAATTATTGGACATAGCTCGCTTTGGTGTTCCACTACAAACATTCTTATGTACAGATAATAAAGTAGTAACGAAATCAAAACTGTAAATTGTTTATGTTTGAAAAAAAGTAGTTGCTACGAGGTGTGAGAAACTAGTTATAGGCTAGTTAGCTAGTTGTTAGTTGTGATATGCCGAAAATATAGTTTTTAGAATTTTTGTCTGTTTGTCTGGATGTGTGTTCCGGATTGGCGCAAAGACGGTTGAACGGATTTCGATGAAATTTGCCTCACAGATAGTTTACAACTTGGTTTAACACATAGGGACTTTTAGTCCCGATAGTCCGTTCCCGTGGGATATTTTCCGACATCCACGCGGGCGAACCCGCGGGTAAAAGCTAGTTCACTATAAATATATATCCTAAAACAATCTGATGTCTCTTAGAACTGAATGCCATATCAAAATCTGCATCTTGTAACATACTATGACGTTCAGAATAGCTTATTCAGAATTGATTAGCATAATAATGAACAACAAACTGTTAAATAGCGATAATTAAAATCTCGTAAAAGTATTACGACTGTGTTAATAACTCGTCAGGTGTGTGTGTGTAAGAAAACTAGCCTTTGCAAGCGCAAAGGCTGGTTTTCTTACACACGGTTCTTCACACAAAAAAGAACCGTTCATGACAAAATAAACATTACATAGATACTCGTATACAGCGTATTGTTATTGTTTGTGATAAAAAAAAACTGCTGTTACAGTACGCATTGTAGGGAATAGCAGCTTTTTATTTTCATATTTCCGAGTTAGTCCCATAGTAAAAGTTGTTCAATTTCATGAGTACTACACTGCTTAAAAGTATGTCCCTTGTTTAAACGAACACACTGTGCAATAAATATCAATATTAAATTAAAATAAATAATACTTCTAATAGAAACGAAACTCCGGTTTTGAACAGCACCCTAATTGCGTAGCACACGATCAATCGGAATCGGTTTCATTTTGACAGTTCAACAACATTCATTGCGTTATTTACGTGTTGAGCAGACAAATTTTTCGAACTTATGAAGCAATGGATTAGCAATTTGCAAAAAAGATTCAGATTCCGATTGATCGTGTGTGACGCAATTAGGGTTGCGGGTCAAAATTGCGCTATTGACGTATCGTTTCGGGCGTATGATACGCCCAGTTTCGTTTTATCACTATCATCATCATTTCAGCCGAAAAACGTCCACTACTGTACATATGCCTCCCCCAAGTACCTCCACTTGGACCGGTTCTGTGCTTCCCGCATCCAGCGGATTTCTGCGGCCTTTACATGGTCATCGGTCCACCTTGCGGGAGGCCTTCCAACGCTAGGTCTTCCGGTACGCGGTCGCCACTCCAGAACATTTCGGCCCCAACGGCCATCTGTTCTGCGAGCTATGTGCCGCGCCCACTGCCACTTAAGTTTGCCATGTCGGTTAAGTTGGTTCTCCTACGGATGTCTTCATTTCTGATTCGATCACTTAGGTTAATTTCAACCATAGACCTCTCCATTGCCCTTTGGGTGACTTTCAGACTTCTAATGAGGCCTCTTCTGTACAAAAAAAAATCTTTTTCTATACTAATACTCACGGATTATGCAACTCATTATTCTTCAATAAATACGGCATGATGGCGTTGGTGATACACCTCAAATACTTCAGCTCCGCGTTCCTATTGGCTGCAGCCGGATGTAACGCCATCTTGGAATCCAATGATACGCCCGGACGTGACGCACATACCGAGTAGTGTCGTAACGCACACGGGATTAGCCGGGACGTTATAAAGCGGGCGTAGTTTATCTGGAAGGGAAGATTATTTGTTTAGTTAGAATAAGGTATTTTTAACTACGTGTGCGTGGCGACTGCAGCAGAGCTTTGTGTAAGTTACAATGACATTTTGGGCTAACAATTTTGGAGTATAAATAAAGACTGGACTCACGGCGCAGTCTACACCTGCAGTACAGACTGTACATCTGTTTGCTATCACGGATCGGCCTCTACAAGATGTTTTAAAAGTTCTATAGATAGATTTTGTTTAGCTTACACTTAAAAGAAGAACATCAGGATACAAAAAACACATTATACGGGTACAAACAATGGTCTTATCGCTGAGAATCTTTCATACCAGACAAATATTGAGATGGTTTAATAATAATAATATGGATATTCACCTTGACAGCTCTCTGCAATAGACAAGCAGAAGCGTATCTAAGCTGATAACGCAACTCATCTACAAAGAAGGGCTGCAACGTCACCTTGCTGTACCACGTATTTATAAACTGATCCAATATAGTGTTGTAAAACTGCAACAAATAAAAGTAAAGGTTTTAGAATCGTTTCTTTTGGCTAGACTGGCTAGATTAGTCTGATGAGGTAAGAAGGTCAAGGTTCTTCAATCTTTTGAACTTTGATCAGCAACCGCTAAAGCAGGGGGTTTACTTAGTTGAAATAAATACTTTGACTTTGAGTTTTTATGAAGACTGCTTCCTGGACATGTCAATGATAATAATAATAATCTCTTTAAATTAGAACACAATTCCATAATTACAAAATTACAAAAGGTACCAAGATGTTAGTAACATAAAAACTTAAAAACTATGTTAGTAGACATTACCAATATTTACAGGAGCATACAGCTGACTTAAGTACCAGATGAAAGGACAATCCAGTTTGTTGGCAATGACACTCAGGAGACCGTTGTTACTGGCACGCACCCTGTGCAACAAGGACGCTGCTCGCTTGCGCCTGATTGCAGCGAAGCTGTCAATCCGGGCGTCCGCGAACATCCCTGAGGCACTACAGAAGCGTGGCAGCCCCAACAGACTTTGACTTTGATTTTGACATTTTCCTTTAAAGGCGACACTTGATTGTATGTATATGTTTCTGTACATGTTACTGTTAGCTAGGGGAAGGCTTTGACGCATACTGGACCAAAGGCTTCTCAACATTATTTATGGACCTAATACGGATCATTTAATAATGAAAGATTTACATAGTTATGTCACTATCGACAAAATATTGTATTGTATTAGTGTTTTATTGAAGAAAAACTTTTTGAAAAAAAAAACAACCGACTTCCAAAAACGAAAAAAAAAACCGATTTCCAAAAACGACACTACAAAGTGAAAAATAACTGTAATTTCGGAAGTCGGTGGCAAACAATGAAACTGAAGACTGACTTCCGAAATTAAAGTTATTTTTCACTTTGTAGTGTCGTTTTTGGAAATCGGTTTTTTTTTTCGTTTTTGGAAGTCGGTTGTTTTTTTTTTTCAAAAAGTTTTTCTTTTTTCAAATGAAGAAAGAATTTTTCAAATCGGTTGGCAAGTGACGGAGTTATGCGCGATAGCGCAAATAAACATAAAAAAAATAAATACAAACATCCGAATTGAGCACCACCTCCATTTTTAGAAGTCGGTTAAAAAAGGGATGGTGCGCCGACCCCAAATATATTAGGATAAGGGCGGGAGAATGATGATTAGTGTTATATTGTTAGGATCGTAGCAGGTGGCGTTCTATAGTTTCTGCTTGCCCCCATGGGAAGAAGGCGTGGGTTTATGTATGAGTGTTGTATTCGATTTGTAGCTAAATTGAATCATGAAGCAAAAATACACAAACATAAAAATTTCAAACAGTAATTATTCCGGTTACCATATTATGCACGGTTATTAGTTCCAAAGTTACAATTCAAATGTTTGCAACATAATGTCGCCGATATTTTAACTTCTAGAAGTCATCGAAACCTTTATTGTGTAGATCCCAATTAGCAGGGAGCAATTATGTTTCTTAAAGTCGTCACACAGTGGGTGCCTGAAGACGGACGTCGTCACAGAAGCAGGCCTAAGAAACGCTGGCGTGACGATCTGACCGTTCCTAACCAATTGGACGGAGAAAGCACAGCACAAGGAAAGGTGGAAGAATATGGGGGAGGCCTTTGCCCAGCAGTGGGAAAACATAGGCTAACGGAAAAAAAAATGTTTCACATTTCTCTTCAACTTATTGTATACAACAGGCTATTTAATAGCTCGGCGTGAATGAGTTTAAATAGTCCTTATGTATTTTACCTATAGAACTAATTGGCATCAGTGTTCGTGATTCTTTTAGCTAAGAATGGAGAAAATATATTTGTGAACTAGCTTCTGCCCGCGGCTTCGCCCGCGTGGATGTCGGAAATTATCCCACGGGAACGTGCTAACAGGATAAAATGTACCTATGTGCTTCCCCAGAATGCCATCTATCTCGCGGGCCCTTTGTGGCTAATTACAATAGAAAACTAATTGTGTCTCATTAGTGGTGATTAAGAGGGTACCTATATGATATCTTTACCTAAGTACCTACCTAATTAAAAAAAAAACTCAATAACAGAAAATTAAATACCTACCTACCTAAATAAACCTATTTCTGATAATAACTAATCTAAACTCAATAAATAAGCAAAATCCCTAAAAACTAATATCTATACGAATGACTAATCCTACCTAACAGTATTATAAAATAACCTACGGTCACTACGTACACTATCAAATATACTACCTATACTTTAAAATTAAAATCTATACCTACAACTTACATAAAAATAAACCTAAATAACTCTAAAAACTAAAAGGAATAAAAATGAACTCCATTGCGGGTGACCTAACCTACGACAAACTTATTATTTGCGGTTGGTGTAGTAATCGGGTCTAAGGATCGGACCGCAAAATTAAGTTTGTTTTTTATTGTATGTACTTTTCCGGGATAAAAAGTACCCAGTGTGGTGCCCAGGATATTAAAGAATAATTATACCAAGTTTCAACGTAATCGAACCGGTAGTTTTTGCGTGATGCCTGAACAAACAGACAGACAGACAGACAGACAGACAGACAGACAGACCGACAGACAGACAGACAAAAATTTTTTTAATCACATTTTTGGGTTCGGTGTCGGTCTAGTAACACCCCCTGCCATTTATTTTTTTGATATTTTCAATGTACAGAATTTTCACTTCTACAGATTTATTATAAGTATAGATAATGGATATCAGAAATCCTAGTCCAAATTATGAATCTATCAAAAACGGCTGAACGGATTTGGATGAAATCTGGCACACATATGTATAGTTTATAACTTTGATTAATTCATAGGCTTCTAATCCCGGTAGTACGTTCCTGTGGGATATTTTCCGACATCCATGCGGATCAAGCCGCAGGCAAAGTCTAGTCTGTGATATTCATTGGTTCAAATACTATCAGTCTACCTGTGATTATTTAAGTAAATGTTGTCTTGACATAAAATGCAAGTTGGTATTATGTTTTATTTATTGCATATTATATAATTTGCATATTATAAGCATTTAATAACCGTAAAAATAGCATATCACAATGTGATAAAAACAAGATTCGTCAGTTCTACTATAAAAAGTCATAATGATGACATTTCAAGGTTAATAAATAAGTGGTATACGTAAGCGCAGTTTTGTACTCTAGATTTGAGACCATCATAGAGAGCAATGTAGGTTGTACAGTACAACGCGTAATGGACATGGATCCACCAACCAGTTTAATAAATATTAAATAGTAACTCATGTTATAACAAAAAATCTTTAAAATTACAGTTAGACATGTGTGGGTTGCGAGTTGCGACACCCAGAAAGTGCTAATTGGTTGTCTACTACTGTATTTTCAATAAATTGTATTTAGATTTGTGATTAACACCAAACAATCCTCAGAGATATATAGGAAAAAAAGTAACATAGAGGTTTATAAATAATTATCCTTAATTTATTTATCAAGGACATTTTATTAATATATTAATACAACGAGCTTCTGCTTTTGAATTCGTCCGCGTGAAGCAACTTTCTTAATATTTTCCGTAAGAACCTTCTACAAAGTATTAGAAAACTTAAAAAAAAAACAGATGGATGAAAGCGGTAAAGTCGTTCTCAAGTTATGGCGTGACCAAGGAAAATAGGGATTCATTTTTATATACACGGTTAAATATTGATCGTTTTAATCCTTAAAAGGGGTCATTGTACTCATCATTATGAACAACTTTTACTACGGGATCAACCCTGAAATCGTGAAAAAAAATCAGTTGATCCATAGATTTATGTTCGCATAACTCGACATAATGTATATATCAACTGTTTTTACGGATTAAAACGATCAAAAGTTAACAATGTATATAGATATGTAACCACAATAAGGTAATTCGAAAACCTCACTGATAACTCCCAATACTAGCCATCCTAAAAGTTATCTCGAATGTATTTTATATGGTATAATATCCCCAAAGCATAAAACGGAAGTAATTAAATGGTATCGTTTGAGAGTACAGACGACGGAAAAAAGAGGGTTTCAGAAAATCTACTCCGCGCAATTCACGAAAATAAACAGTCAAACCCGTTTCAATCGTCTTTTATAGGCAGGCCAATATGGGACGCGATGTAAGTCGAAATAACGAGAGAAAAACGAAAATTCGGATCAACAACCCCGATTTCCGAAATTAAAGTTATTTTTATTTTGGGGTTGTTTGTTTTTTTGTAAAGTTTTTTTATAGAAAGTGCTGACAGTGCCGCCTCTAGCAGCGGCTGCTGAGACGTCTGTATTCTATGGTTGTAGATATTATGTTAGTGAATAATATTATCATGTAGCATTCATGAGTTTGAGCTATTTGAGCTGGTCCTGCTCCATAGGACAATCTCTAGACTCTAGACAAAATCAAACTGGTTGCTAACGTAATTGTATAATTTATTCTTCTTTTTTTTTTGACATTTACATTCTGTATTTACTTGAAGTCACACTCGGACTTATTACTCTTTATTTATTTATGAAAATCGTCTACTTTTAGAATGTTTGTAAAATGTGGGCACCATGTATCTATCACATTATGTAGTGAATTTATATGTCATGGTTTTCATTAATCCTTTTTAATTCTTTTACCTATTCTGGTATAGTAATTTTATTTTTAGGTGCATCGTCTTCACATATTATTATATAATTAATTTATGCAAAAAAATTGTAAAACATTTTAAAAGAGTAACGGTGGAGTTTCTTGCTCATTCTTCTCCATAAGAAAACTACCTTTAGGAAGGGGCGACTAGAATCAATTTTATTTTAATTTAATTTTTGACGTTCAAAAGTGCCTTTTTATGTGCCTATTTGAAATAAATGATTTGACTTTGACTGTGTTTATGCACGATTCTAAAGATTAGACCTTCTGTTCTCTCCTTATCTTATGTCGTCATCACTATCATTATTCTTCCGACCTTTTTTTTTTAATTGCTGAAATGGCCTGCTCTTGACCTCGATCACGCCTGATGGAAAGCGATAAGGTCTATGATGGAACGAGCGTGCCCGAAAGATGCCCGTTCAGTCTTGCTTTGAAGGCAGACGGGAAACACAGACGCTGGAGAGTTCCATACTTTTGCTGTGCGCATAATAAAAGTAGAGGAAAAGCGCTGAGTACGACTGGTGGGATATCAACCATATTGCCTTTATAACAATTTTTTTGAGGTCGGCGCAACATGACTTTTTCTTCCATACTTCTCTATTAGTCGTCATCTCGGTAGTCACCCTCTTATGTTATGTAACAGCAAATATTCGTAAAGAATTGTGAGGCATAAACAAATGCATGAACTGTCTGTCCATTTGGAATAACAGATGATCTCACAGGCTCATAATATCAATTGTTTTGGTTCGGTGTCGCCATTGTGCAAGATGTTTTTGCTTAGATATTATTTGACCTTGGTGGGTTTAGAATTAGATTGTGCTAATAATATTATTTTTGTTATATCAAGTTTGAGTTATAAAAACTGAAAAATCATTATTAACCGACTTCAAAAAAGGAGGAGGTTCTCAATTCGACGGTATGTTTTTTTGTTATTTATTATTTACAGCATACATTGCTTTAAATTGCGTTATTCCTACAGGAAACTCCAGTTTGCATAGTTAATTTATTTAAATTTTAAATGTATGATTTTTTTTTCGTGGATAAAATATAACTACTACTTACACAGGAAAAAATCAATTGACTTTTTCATTGTTATAAGTACTTTATTGTCCGCAATAACAATTACACAATTGTTGATTTATTCGATATTCAGTAATAAAATCTGAATGTTGTATTTTAAAACTTTTTGGATTAAACTCTTGTAAAGATATTTGAAATCAGTTTTTTTTTTATAAGTTCTTATGTATACGTATGTGGCAAGGGCAACGACGCGCAAACTGTAACCATCAATTCAGTATAAATATTTACATATAAATTATACGTCAGTTATCAAAAAAAAAAAATCTGCTATTTCATAGAAAAGTACTTACGCGGTCAAAATGTATGGAACAGCAATTTTTTTTTTATAGCCGACACATGTACTGAATCCATGGTAACAGTTTGCCCGTCGAAGTCTCTGCCACCCTGTATTAAACTTTATTTTTCGCTGCTGAATTACAAAGGATTGTAACATCTTTTGTTTCAAGAAATACTCACATCCTCTATGGCTTGATCCAATTGTTTGTGTATCTGGAGCCCCACCCAGGGCTCGGCCGACAAGCTCGAGTCATGTCTCTCGCAATCCTTAGACCCACAGGTCTCGCAACCCTGAAAATACAAGACTTCATCATCAAGTCATGACATGAGAAAGGAGAGGCGTTTTTATTCACATTTTTTCTGGCTTGGCATTTCATTTGCATTGGTTGCTTACAATGCAATGCTAAAAGTTGACTATGAAGTATGAATCATTGTTGTAATTGTGATCATTGGACAGGGAAAGGTTTAATATACTCTGTAATCTATATTAAAAGGGGTCATTCTACTCATCATTATGAACAAATTTTTACTACGGGACCAACCCTGAAATTGTGAAAAAAAAATCTGTTAATCCATAGATTTATGTTCGCAAAACTCGACATAATGTATGGATCAACTGATCTTTTTTTCACGGTGTATGACGGTGTATTGAGTATCTTACGATTCGACTTTCGCGCGAACGAAGTCGCGGTCAGAAGTTATTATATCAATACAAGGTGTTGTTTTACGTCCTCGTCAAATTCAAGGAGGTAATAATGCTATTGATTCTCGACACGAATCAATAATAAAATAAGTAGGTATTTTTTTTTCTAATTTTCGGAAATCGTCATGTGTGGGACACGCATTTTAAAAAGCGGCCTGTGTGAGACCGCACTGTAACTGCCCTTTTACACACACATAAAAACGCGGCCGCTTATACGATACCATAACGCGATTATGTTCTTTGAAAGTGGTGTATTCTGAAATACTGTCAAACTTAAATAACTATACTCCATTCGGAATAAGATTAAGACATTTAAAAAAACCTTTTTACAGTCCGTTCAACCGATTTTAACTTCTATTCCGAAGGCATAAAGATGGCATTAAAAGCAAAAAAGTGGTTACAATACCAACTATTTACTGCAGCTGCCATTTGTCATGCCACCAACGCAATAGAAGTCAAAATCGGTTGAACGGACTGTAGAAAAGGTTTGTTTTAATGTCTAATCTTATTCCGAATGTAGCATAAGTACGTATTCATTATTCACCAGGGATCGTAATTTTATTTGATTATTTCTGTCTTTCATAACAGCCTCTTGAAATTTGACGAAGATGCAAAACAGCAGCTTGTATAAGTAATGGACTAAACAAGTGAAACTGAACCCTGTGATCTACGAATAATAAAAGTCTAGTCAATAAAACTTTTATTACTCATTCATAACCAGTGATAGGAATAGGTAGTGCCTATTTGCCTAAACTTCGAAGAACAGAGACAAAAAACCGAGACTTCCTTAGGACTACATTTTTTCCAGGACATCTGTCCAGAAATTCGGGACAACACTTTTAATAATAATAATTCATTTATTTCAGATAATAATAATCCATACAATACATTAAATTATATTAAAATCAATTTAAACAATACTAACATTACATTAAATTAAATAATTTACAGTAAAATCAAAAAAAAAAATTGTGTTAGTATATATAGGTATATGACGTACACAATGTGTTAGTGAGTGAGTGAAAAATTTAGTCCTAAGGAAGTCTCCGTTTCTTGTCTCTGTTCTTCGAAGTTTAGGCAAATAGGCACTACCTATTCCTATCACTGTTCATAACAAAGCTGAGGAGAGGTGACTAATCTTTTAAATCATTTGGGAAAAATCATGACTCATGTGATACTGACAACTATGTATTTATTATTATTAAAAGCCTGTGATGTCCCCCTGCAGAGCAAAGGCCTCCCTACTCTATTTCCACTTCTCTCTGTTTAAAGCTGTTAAGGACCAGTTCTTGTTGAAGGAGTCCAGCTCATCACACCATCTCCGTCTGGGCCTGCCGCGATGTCGCTTGCCATTAAGAGGGACCCATTGGGTCGTATGTTTGGCCCATTGGTCGTCTGACATGCGGCAGATGTGTCCAGCCCAACTCAATTTTAGCGTGGCAGCTTTCCAAGTGACATCAGTTATTTTTGTTATGGAACGGATGTCTGTTAGTTTGATACCAAGAATAAGCTAGATGCCTAAAAAAAATCTAATTAATCCGTCAGTTAGATTATCAAAAAATATTGGACCCGTATTTTTTCTTTTGTCAATTATATAAAAAAATGATGAAGATATCGCCCGTTAAAGTTCCGCGTGACGTCACGCCCTGCTACACTTTTTAGCAAGACGTGACGTCACGAGCCCTCCCAAATTTTGACGCGCTTTATATTTGTCATTTCTTGTTTGATTGACAAAAGAAAAAATACGTGTCCACTATTTTTCGATAATCTAACTGACGGACTAAATAAATATAATAATCATTTTTTTACCCAGGCATGTATGTACCCTGTGTTTTCGATTATTTTTTGTAAACACTATCAGCGCCCTAATTGACACACACTATCAATCACAATCACACACACTATCAATCACAATCTGAATCATTATGAGAGATATTGTTAATCCATTGCTTAATTTTGTTCGAAAAAATTTGTTTGCTTACGTAAATAACGCAATGAATGATGTTGAACTGTCAAAATGAAAGCCATTGATAATCATCATCTTCCGAGCCTTTTCCCAACTATGTTGGGGTCGGCTTCCAGTCTAACCGGATGCAACTTAATATCAGTATTTTACATGGAGCGACTGCCTATCTGACCTCCACAACCCAGTTACTGGGTAATACGATAACCCTCGATAGGACTGGTTGTCAGACTTTCGGGCTACTGAAGACCCGTAACGACTGTCATAGATCCACGAATGACATCCAGGACCAACGGCTTAACGTGCTTTCTGTGGCACGGAGGGTTCTTGGTATGAGAAGATGGTTACCCATCCACGGACCAACGGCGGCAAGCGTAGCTTAACCTGGTCGATCGACCCGTGCGGCTGTTATTACTTAGCCACAAGCCCCTCAAGCCTCCATTGCTACTGATAGTGTATTACGCAATTACCCCACAACGTCTAGTTAGTTGTTTACTTAATAATATAGTTTACCGATTGGGTATGGACCTATGGACCTAATATTATAAACGGGAAAGTTTGTGAGGATGAATAGATGGATGTTTGTTACTCTTTTACTCAAAAACTACTGAACGAATTTTGATGAAACTTTACAGTAATATAGCTTATACATCAGAATAACACATAGGATACTTATTATCCCGAGATTCCCGCGGGATCGACACTTATGCGGGTAAAACCGTGGGGCACTACTAGTTGTATCATTTGTCTTAAATAATAACTAGTAAAATACAGTATTATAATCAGATTTTTTGGTTCTTTCCCTTAACCTTTAGCAATAAAGAGCAGTGGCGTGCATTGCATAAAGGCATATAAGCAGTGCCTACCTCGATAAATCACCAGTCAATTACATTTTAGTGTGTGCCCCACAATTAAGAAACTCACTAAAATTTCCTACCTAACAAAAAACAAAATCTTCATACAAAAACACGCGGCAGTAGGCAGTCGCCAGACGGCCTACTCGGCTCCCGTACTATTCGCACTAAATTCCTGCTTACTTATTCTGAAAACCAATGCACGCCACTGATAAAGAGCCAAACTACTTGGATAAATCAAAAATCAAATGTCATTTATACAAATTAGGCTGAGAATAAGCACTTTTCAAGCGTCAAAATTACAAAAGACAGTCCCCCAAAAACGCCCGCCCTTCACCACTTCCTAGTGCTTTCAAATTTTGTGCTAGACTGCTTTCTTATTCACATTTTGTGTAAGGTCATTTTGATTAATGTCAGTTGTATGCTAACTCATTCTCAGACATGAGAATAAAAAATTCAACTAACTAACATATTTTATCTAATCAGCAATCATTTGATAAAGATATTAAAAAAAAACAGGTAGGAGTTGTATAATAGAATACAAGACTTATTATGTTACCCTGATTATAATCTATGATTATTGGCTATTCGCAAGTCAAGGAGAGGTTTGGAAGGAAAAAGGGCCTTTACCCAGCGGGGGGGGGGGGGGGAGGTTGGGCAGCAAATTGACTATTGTTGTAAACATTTTTACAATTTATGTAATTATATTTTTACAATCATTTCATATTCTTTGAAAAATAATGACTTACAGAGTTCTTAACATGCATAAAATTATTTTAAAAGATAATCTTGTTATTAATTTTTAAATAATTATTAGTGACTAACTATTTACTAAAGTCTTCGATGTCTCATACAATGACCAATGAATGATAAATAGTAATAATTTATTTTATGACTCAGTGTGGACAATTTCAAATTCATGCAATTAGTTAAAGAGTTTACTAAATGGTATATTTGTAAATGAAGTTCAGGGAAAAAAGGCACAGAAACCAGTAAGTACCTACTTAGCTATAATTAAAGATTAATATTAACACTTGCGAAAGATGGAAAGAGTGAAGAGATGCCTTTGCCTCAGAGAGGGACAGTGCAGGCAAGTAAGAAAATAAAAAAAAATCTTAACATGTTTCTTTATATATCATAGATTTATGGTCATAGTCACCTGTCTGTTAGTTAGAGCACCAGATAAGATCTATCTTATGATAAGCAAAGAGTATGATTATCTGAGAAAGCTGCAATTTACCTTGTTCTATGTACTACCTCAACTATCATCACTCTATCCATTAGAGAAGGACTAGCACCATAACATGGATGTTTAATTAAGCAATAAAAATGATTAGTGAAGTCCCACACCAAATGACAAATAAAATAACTATATAGGTGATTACTTGGAATAATTGCCCTCACAATAATTGCTTATCAAATGGTAAAAACGATGAATAGGGAGGCGTACATGACCTCAATCGCGAAATAACGAGTTTTCTATTAAACATGTAAACAGTAAACAAAGAAAGTATGCCAACTCACTCTGACTGTCGCGTCTCCTTCATCTTTGCACGTCTCACCGACGAAATGGCACTTTAATTTATCAATGTAATCGTGTAAAATATTCGAGTTGAGCCCGTAATAACAAGCCAGACATCCCAACACATAGCTAAATGCTATTGTGGCAAAGTGAAATCTGAAAAAAACCTAATCGTTTAGGGAAATACTACTCACAAAGTACACAGATATGTAGTTAGTTAATTATGCTACCTGTAAAAATATAAAACTCCAATCGCCGTGCATAGAATACCGAAGTAAATAATATAATTTTTATTATCAAATTTCTCTGTAAGCTTCGTTTGACATCTTTCACTCATGGCTAAGCGAACAATGACGTTTGTTGTGACGTTTTCGAAATGGTGTTGTCATTTTGTCAAACTTCATGGCTAAATGTTACCGCCAATGGACAGAAAGATACTACCAAAAGATGATTCATTGATTACAATAAAATGCAAATTGGTTACCGATTTGACTAAAGCCAGAATAGTTTAATTATTCTTGGAATCTACCAGTTGATATGTGTGACTTGTAAGAAAACAAATGAGCAGTCAAACGCTAACTTCTTTAACATTGAACACAATGCAATAATAAATATTAAAAGCGCGATTTATATTTTCAAATCTGATAATATAATATTTGATAATCAATCAGATTCGTTTGCAGTTATCGTATTTAACTTATTTAAGTTTTACGTTATGATCACAATAATAACTATTTTAGAAGTTCATTTTTAAATTGTCCGCACAGATTACGTTCAGAAACAATGTTAATTTCCAGATTGTAATATTTCTTCTTGTGTAAAAAATATTTTTATGTATTATTTGTGTTGTTCCTAAACTCTGATTATCGATAGTTCTCTGATTAAATTATTTCTTTCTTTCAAGGAACCTTGGAACCAAAAGAAAAAAAGTGTCAGATTATACTTTGACTGCTTGACATGACATTTGACATTTCAGTTTTATTATTTTTCATAACCTGAAACTTTATAGTTCAGTTTTGTTCTTGTCGTGAAATATATATAAAAGAATTACAGCTGGTGGATTTTAGATTTTCGACATAAAAATAACTCGTAAGTATTGTGTTCTAACATTAATTTTACTGTCTTCGAGTTTGGTCGCAGTCGGCGTACGGAAATTCAAATCTCTGAACATAGCACAGCCCTTAAACAATCGTAGCACAGACTAGAGACTCAGACATATTATAGAGCCCTACAATACCATAACCCATTGTACTGTTTTTCAAAACAGGCTGCAGTTTAATTCTTAGCTTACTTTTAAAGTTAAATGGCGCTCCCGGCTAATTAGCCGGGAGCGCCATTTAACTACAACATATCTGGGGAGGACTACATGTGAAAAGCAATTGCTTTTCACATGCAGTCCTCCCCAGATATGTGCATATTAAGTTCTACTACCTTTTGATGTAAACATCTTCTGTATCATTAAACAGTTCTATCGAAATAAACATTATCATCAGTTTCATTTTCATTACATCTGAGCCTTGTCCAACCTAGTCACAGATTCGATTTAAGATATAAATGTTGTGTCTTGACCCTAGATACAATGTAAACAATTAATGATCGCCACAATTATCATAGTTTACATTTATTTATCAAAGTAATAACTTTGAAATTAAGTAATAAAGAGAATCAGTTGTTTTGTTTACACAATTTTATGAGACACTATATTTTGAATCCTAGTATATTTTTGACTACGCTTGCAAATAGTTTTATTATTGAGTTGGAAACAGCTGTCCCCATCAGGATATTCAGATAATCAGACCAGTGGGTCTGATCACTGTTCACTATGAAACTGTAAAGATTGTAAACAAACTGAATACTTACAATATTATTATTTTTAGCACAAAATGGCATTCCAAAGATGTTTTCTGCAACTCTCAAAACAGTTGGTGCCGAGGAGTTGCCTTCTCCAGTCAAATATCAAGCAGACATACTGTGAACTACATCATCAATACAGTAAGGCAAGTCAAGTCAAGGGAGGCAAGACAAGCAAGGCACCCAGGTTATTCAGCAACAGGCATGAATGGGTAGTTGTTGATGATGACATAGGAACAGTTGGTATCAGCAAATATGCACAAGAATCTCTTGGGGACGTTGTCTTCGCACAACTACCTGAACCAAAAAATTTGGTCTATGAAGGAGTTGAATGCGGAGCCCTAGAAAGTGTTAAAGCAGCCAGTGAAATATATTCTCCTGTAACTGGTATAGTTACAGAGATAAACAAAGCGGTTGAGAAAAAACCTGCCCTTATAAACACAAACTGTTATGATAAAGGCTGGTTATTCAAGTTGAAGTTGACAAAACTTGACGAGTTGATGACTTTGATGACAGAAGAACAGTATGAGATGTTTCTCAAAACAGATGTGGAAGAACAGGAGAAGGAGAAGGAGAAGAAAGAGGCAGAAAAGTAGTTCCTTATTAAAATGTTAATGTTTGTTTTATTTATTAGATGTTATAGAAAAAAAATAAGGTATGTTATGTTAATTTGTCTTTATTTTTATACATAAATAATCAGCCTATAATGTTTTCCACAGCTGAGACACAGGCCTCCTCTTTTGAGAGGGAGTGGGCCGTAATCCACCACGCAGGCCCAGTGCGGGTTTGTAGATGTCACATGTCTTCGAATTTTTGGTTCTCGGACGGTTGGGTTAGTTTCACGATGTTTTCCTTCACCGTATTGAGAGCAGTAGCAATGAAATAAATTACAGAAAGTAACACGCCTGACTGGGTTTGAACCCACAAAGTGCAATTCGTAAGTTAGGGTTGTTACTACTGGGCCTCAAGTAGATGTTATAGAAAATAATAAAGTATGTTCTGTTAATTTGTTTTTATTTTCATGTCTAAGGCAAATTACAGTTATTCTTGGATTTTTTGATGAATTCCAGGATGATTTAAAAATTATACAGGAATACATCAAAGAAAAAAAAAACTATGTATTGTGCGTTATCATTTTTATTAGTGTTCTTATCTACGAAAAGCAATGGTAAACACAAGTCACTACTTTGGCATCAATCACACCAACGGTTAGTGCAATCAATATATTATCACAATATTTATTTTGTACGCCAACTAAGTAACATAATTATCACAAATATTCCAAAATTATCACATAAATTGTATTATTGTACGGGAGATATGATGAAATTAATGTACCATTTGAGAGTTTCATTAATTAAAATTAACACTACACCAATATTCTGAAAATTCCCTTAGAAGTACAGATTAAATACTACATTAATTATAAATGCTTTAATGTCATACGTAAAATCGTAACTGGTGCTATACTATAATAAAATGAATAATTAATTATCTTGGAAAGATCATAAATATTTTTATGTGAATGTATATTTATATTAAAAAATGCGTACACATCTATATAATTTATGAAAAACATTTTTTATTTTATAATGAACATCATTTAGGTAATTCTTGTCAATGTGATTTGAGCTTTTATTAGTGTTAAATATATACCTTATGACTAGAGGTACACGTAAATTTTATCTATCAATGTTATTATTGTGGACAAGTTCAAAACCCGGCTATTGGTACAAAACACCTGCCTTGGCGTCTAACGACGTTTGGTTATGTCACTCGATATTATGGACTATACCTTAATTGGGTATCAAACCACATAAACACGATACAAGTTTATTTGCTTGTGGCAAACAACAAAATTGAAGCAACAAACGAGTTTCTACATAAGGAATGCCACAGGAAATTAAATCGCACAATCCAACAAGTACTTGATTTCATATGTTTTAAAATTGAAATGAAACCATTCAAAACGCGAATGACGTAATAATTACAGAAACATTTAAAAAGCCATTGTAGTCGCGTGAATCCACGCTCGATATACAAAGGGTTAATTTGAACATGACCACAATTCAACTGGATTTTGATACAATAATATCATTAGTAATAATTGGCAGAAAAGCATTTAAAATCCTTGTTAATAAAGAATAATACATAATTCATTTTATAAAGCTTCATATCAATACAAAAAGTAGGAAATACCAATTACTAACACTAATATATTAGTGTTTTTTTTTTTAATCAAGAACAAAATAAGCAAATTAATATCTTAAAAACTAAGCCATTTAAGGAGAATGTACACATGAAATCAGATGCAGTCTGAGGAAAAATACATTAGTATACAGGGTGATTTATATAGATTAGTCAGCGGGGAGAGCTTTTTCTATTAGAGCTAGCGAAAATAATATAGAAAAAAAAAGAACAAAGTGAGTTTGTTCTCCCTATTAAAATAAATCTCAAATGTATCAGCCTGTATAATATCGTTAGCTACTACCATAGAGCTATCTAGAATAGATTTCAATAGTTTAACATCATAGATATATGTAGAATAACGTTATAGATGGACTGTGTCCCAAATGAATTAAAGTATATTAGTAGTCAATAGAAATAGCAATGTCAGTTAATAATACTTATATTGTAACATCTTAGTAGCTACGAATATGTCTGGTTAAAAAGCCTGAGAATAAAGTTAAATAAAAGAGATTTATTCTTCCCCGAAGTACCAAACTATGTTTGAGGCACGACTGGTCATAAAAGGTGCAAGTAGGACAGTGAATGTTTAGTTCTTGTCGTCTCGCTCGCACGGCTTTTGACCGCAACCGCTAGAAATCTTGTCATTTAGTATTCATAGTGCGGCCGATGAAAGAATCCATTCTTGACACTGGCGCCGATTCGCTTGTTCAAAAACTAAACTATATTTAAATTCAGTGCATCTTTTTCTTTCTATTTCATTAAGAAAAGGACAGAAGATAAATATTAGTTGAGTCCTGTCAAATTAGTCCACGCCTGATGTAAATTGACGTATTTTTAGTAGCCATGTTTATAATCACGTCTAAATTGTCTATGATGGAGTATCTTAATTTGACAGGAGTAAACTAATATTTTATCTTCTGTCCTTTTCTTAATGAAATAGAAAGAAAAAGATGCACAGAACTTAAATTTAGTTTAGTTTGTGAACAAGGGAATCAGTGCCACTGTCAGTTTCATACAAACTAATATGTGTTTTGTAATTGTCGTACTGACGGATGTCAGGAACGCATTCTCTCAAAGGCTAGACTGTAATAACAGTGAGTTTTGTCCGATTGTTGATTAATGAAGAAAACTATATAGATAAGGAGTTTCGAGACTTCAGAGTACAGCATCCTCCTAAATTCTTACATCAATTGTATAGAAGGGTTTCAAAGAACGATGATCACATACGCTCTAGTTAAATGAAGTGATGGTGACAGGTTGACTTATTTCTAGTACTAGTTAAGCCATTTTAGTGATGAGAGAATAATTATGTATGGCTATAATCGATTTACTTGCAAAGTAAAGATTAAAACAATATTCACATAAAAATTGTGAAAGATGAAATTTTTACAGAATATCTTTACCTTTCGGAATATCTTTATCATCATCAACCAGCTTTTTGACACTCGACTCACACAACTTTTAAATTCCTTCATAGGAATCAGCGTTTCAATGCAACATTTATTATTTTAACTGAAATCGTTAAATTTTTTCGTCCCTATTCCAGCTTATGTTTTTATACATTCCTTACTCAGTTACTCAATATTCAGGGTATACAAAATGGTCACATTACCACAGACAAACAGGACTTTCCAGGACCAGAGTACACATAGTACTAAAACCTCCATCGTCACATATAAATTACAATAAACTTCAAACTACCCACAATTTTCAGGGATTATTTTTGCTTCCCATCCAGTTTCTCCAATTCGGGCTAGGTGATTTCATAGTTTGATACCATTTAACGTTAAAAGGTTTATCTAGGGAAAGGTTTGCTGTTATTTGGAGTACCTTGGATTGTGTGTTGTAGGTAAATTCGCAGGGTTTGACGCAAGGTTGGTCGTTGATGGCGACCATCTTGATTGGTGGTTGGTTCAGTACTGATATTTTGTTGAGCGAAGGTACTCCGTATCCCCACCATTGAACGGTGCTGCGTATCTCTGTGTTGTTCAGGGAAAATTCTATGTGGCTGTATTTTTGTTCTTCGTAGGTGTCTGTAAAAGAGAAAGTAGTGTTTGTGAGTTTATTTTCAAAAGTTGTTCAAAGGTAATTTGGGAAGACATGCTTAGATGGCAGTCTTTTTTTTTTTTTGAGGATGGGAAATCATCAAATGACCCCTCCCGCTCTGAGTGGAGCGGAAGGGAGTGTCAGACTCTTACTGACTAAAACCCACCCGTGTTCCTTCCTTAGCCCTTTATGTTCCAGGGCAGCGGTAACCCTTTCGGACGATCCCGCTACCCTGGCAGGTAGATGGCATTCTGGATTTCAGTAAATATAGGAGAATGGAAGGTAACGCGTTTTGGGTGGTTTAAAAGTGCCACCTACAGTAACTATACTAAAGAATGTTCAGCGCACACAAGGCTTTCATCTCTCTCTGTTGAACAATTTAATGACTTATCTATACTAATAATAAAGCTGAAGAGTTTGTTTGTTTTATAATCTCTGGAACTACCAGTCGGATTTGAAAAAATCTTTTTGTATTTGATAGCCCAATTTTTGAGGAAGGCCAATTTAGGAGGAGCTAAATTAAAAATAAAAAACGTCCGAAAGAACGCTGAGCGAAAATGAAGTAATAGGGCGATGTGATGCGACAGGGTCGGTCGGGGGAACAAGAAATTTCACGCGGACAAAGTCGCGGGCTGAAGCTAGTCTGTTATAAACACTTTCAATTAAAACATCAAGCGTCCGGTACACCCTGAGCAGTTAGTCCCGCTGGCCATTCCCAGCCTAATTATGTCAAATGTCAGTATTTGGATCGGTTCCCCATTCAAGGAAGACCTGCAGCCCGCCACCGTGCAGCTCTGTAGAGCTCGGCTCCAGACTGGACACTGTCCCACCGATTGTAATAAATTCCCAAGAAGTGTTTTGCCTTGTCCCCCAGTGTAGTGTGTCGAAAGAAGACTTCAAAGTCGTTACGCCATTGTTTCCTCGGTCTCCACGTTTACGCCTCTGCAATAGGAAATATTGACAAATGTGAGTGAAACGTACTCAGGCTGTCACCGTCGTCCCAGTACAGGTCCCCGCGCGCGCGGCCGGCGCGGTCGGGCGCGGCCAGCAGCTGCAGCGGCGAGCTGCGCGCGCTGCTGGTGGACACGGGGCCCTGCGGCGGCTCCTGCAAGGGGATTATACGTACTCAGGCTGTCGCCGTCGTCCCAGTACAGGTCCCCGCGCGCGCGGCCGGCGCGGTCGGGCGCGGCCAGCAGCTGCAGCGGCGAGCTGCGCGCGCTGCTGGTGGACACGGGGCCCTGCGGCGGCTCCTGCAAGGGGATTATACGTACTCAGGCTGTCGCCGTCGTCCCAGTACAGGTCCCCGCGCGCGCGGCCGGCGCGGTCGGGCGCGGCCAGCAGCTGCAGCGGCGAGCTGCGCGCGCTGCTGGTGGACACGGGGCCCTGCGGCGGCTCCTGCAAGGGGATTATACGTACTCAGGCTGTCGCCGTCGTCCCAGTACAGGTCCCCGCGCGCGCGGCCGGCGCGGTCGGGCGCGGCCAGCAGCTGCAGCGGCGAGCTGCGCGCGCTGCTGGTGGACACGGGGCCCTGCGGCGGCTCCTGCAAGGGGATTATACGTACTCAGGCTGTCGCCGTCGTCCCAGTACAGGTCCCCGCGCGCGCGGCCGGCGCGGTCGGGCGCGGCCAGCAGCTGCAGCGGCGAGCTGCGCGCGCTGCTGGTGGACACGGGGCCCTGCGGCGGCTCCTGCAAGGGGATTATACGTACTCAGGCTGTCGCCGTCGTCCCAGTACAGGTCCCCGCGCGCGCGGCCGGCGCGGTCGGGCGCGGCCAGCAGCTGCAGCGGCGAGCTGCGCGCGCTGCTGGTGGACACGGGGCCCTGCGGCGGCTCCTGCAAGGGGATTATACCGCCGCCCTGTGGAAACCAAATGTTTTTAATCTATACTTATAATAAATCTGTAGAGAGGTCAATTCTGTACATGAAATATATTTCCAAAATAACTATCAGGGGGTGATTAGGGATCGATACTGATGCCAAAAATGCAATCAGTAAAAATTTTGTCTGTCTGTATAACCGTTATAGAAACAAAAACTACTCGACGGATTTTAACGAAACTTGGTACAATTATTTTTCATACTCCTGAGCTGGTTATAGTATACTTTTCATCACGCTACTATCAATAGGAGCAGAGCAGTGAAGGGAAATGTTTGAAAAACGGGAGAAGTTACTCCATTTTTTAAGCTTTCGTCGCGTGTGCAACCTTAATGGTTAAAGCTACATAGAAATCATGTATGACGGAAATGTTCTCCTTAAAATTATCCCACGACAGCATATGCTGTCGTGGGATATTTTTTAAAAGATAAACATATGTCTATCTTTTATGGTTTACTCACAATAACACGTGTAACTCCCGATAGCTTAGCAGTTCGAAGCATTCTGATTATATTTGTCTACTCTTACGTTTATAACACTCTCAGTCATCCCTAATTAAAAAAGTTAACTTAATTAACTATTCCATAAAAAAGAATCATAGAAATCGGTATAGAAACACCAAAGTTATACATGAAATACACTAATAATAAGCCATCGCGCGTGAATACTGAATCACGCTCGACGCCTACCGGTTCGATTACGATGAAACTTGGTATAATTATTCTTTAATATCCAGAGGCCTTACCACGAGCTCTTAACGCGATTCAATTTACGCTCAGGGATCGAGATGGCGCTAGACGACTTGTATAGCTCTGTCTCTTTCCAACAGCCTAAACTGGATCGCGTTAAGAGCTCGTGGTAAGGCCTCTGGGCACCACACTGGGTACTTTTTATCTCGGAAAAGTATACACAATAAAATACAAACTTAATTTTGCGGTTCGATCCCTAGACCCGATTACTGTACCAACCGCAAATAATAAGTTTGTCGTAGGTTATGTCACCCGTAGTGGAGTTCTGCACACGGCTAAGATACTGTAATATTTTATCTTAAGATTAGAGATGGCCCGACTACATATAGTATTTGCCGACTAACCGACTAGCCGACTAATCAACTAGCCGACTGATCGGTTTTCAAAATGCCGATTAGTCGGCCGACTAATCGGCAATGCCGATCATTCTAATACCTACTTGCTAGCTACTACCTAGCTTAATTACTGACTGATTAATACGTTCTATGTTACCTTATTGGTTTTTGAATATGTTTCAAGACTTTAGAACTTTAGATTTAAAATCTGTATATATATATATATATTAAATTCAGTCCTTTTTTTTGAGGATGGGAAATCATCAAATGACCCCTCCCGCTCTGGGTGGAGCGGAAGGGAGTGTCAGACTCTTACTGACTAAAACCCATCCGTGTTCCTCTATGTTCCAGGGCAGCGGTAACCCTTTCGGACGATCCCGCTACCTTGGCAGAAATTCAAAGTCCTGACTCACTGACTAACTGATATATCAACGCACAGCCAAAACCGCTGGTCCTAGAGACATGAAATTTGGAGGGTGTGTTCTTAGTGAAGAGTAGGTGTCCACTAAGAAAGGGTTTTTCGAAATTCCACCCATAAGAGGGTGAAATGGGGGTATTTTGTTTGCATGGGAAATCTTATTCCTTGAGTTAATAAACTTAAAACTTGGCACCAATACTAATGTAAGTAAATTATGAAGTTTGTCATTTCATGTTTGTCTAAACTAAAAAGGGATTGGGGTGTTTCAAAGTTTGTATGGAAGAATTTTAGCGCGCGGTCCGATTATCTCGAAACTCACTATTTATACCTACGATCGAAAGTAAAGAATATTGTTTTTCGAAAATTACCAGTGACGCTGACGGGCTGAAAAGGGGTAGTCAATTTTACAGGGGAGGATTTTACTGCATGGCTTGATAAGCTTGAAAATTAGTATAAATAATCTTTAAGTCAAGTTATAAATACATCCCAAACGATTGTTTTTTAATTCCACCCCTGTGGGGTTAAAAAGCAGGGATACAGTTTATATGAAAAATCGTCTTTATTAGGTTAATAAACTTAAAACTTGGCAAGAATACTCGCCTAAATAAGTAATACAGTTTATTATTATAAGTTTTTCAAAACTACCCCTCAAAGGGGAATATACGGGTCTTGAAGTTTGTGTGGAAGTAATTGAATGCGCGGTCCAATTAACACGAAACTCAGTATTAATAGTTTTGACAGAAAATAATTAATAATAATTATGTAAAGTAGTCGAAAATTCAGCTGCATCCGGTTAGACTGGAAGCCGACTCCAACATAGTTGGGAAAAGGCTAGGCAGATGATGATGATGATGATGATGTAAAGTAGTCGAAAATTGACCCCTGACGGGGCAAAAAGGGGTAATTCGATTTTTAAAGGGAGGATTTAAACTTGAAACTGTGTTACATTTTCACACGTAAACCACTGAACTTCTGATTTGGCAAAGAGATAGATGGCATCCCAGGGAAGGAGATACTTTTTATTAGGGTAGCACGTTCCCGTGGGATAATTTCCGACATCCACGCGGGCGAAGCCGCTGGCAGAAGCTAGTCATTAATATCTTAATATATATAATTCTTCTGTACGTGTGTTTGTCACCTAACTTCTCCTAAACGACTGGACCGATTTGGAAGAAATTTTGTGTGTATATTTCACTGGGTTCCTGGATGGTTTGAAAACACAATTGGACCCGCTAGATGGCGCTGCTTTTCCAGGCAGGACGACGTCTGCCGGGTCCGCTAGTATGTTTATATTAATCATTAACAACAGGGAATACTTTCCGTTGTAATCATAGTGGGAGTCTGCGCAGAAGCAAAGTTCACCAGTGCTCAAGATGTCAGTTACAGGGCATATTCTTCCTACAGCGACTGTATGGATAGACGATGCGTTTCATCAGCGATCCCGTTGCTCCAAGACCAAGTATTTGTTGAAGAAGTATAACGCGGAGGTTTTATTCAATAAAAAAAAATCCGTAGCGGGTTCATATCTATTCAATGTTCTTCCTCGAGGCTCGGTTATCTTATCGTCGTTGCATTCTGTTTGTTGATGATGTGACTATAACCTAACGCAACAGTATGCACCACTCGATTGTTATTGAAACTACCATGACTGTATGTTACTTTACAACAGACGGATGCATATAAATGTAATTTTATGTACCATACGACTTGTTATCAAAACAACCCAATAATAAAACACATAACCTCACCTTAACTGACACGGTCTCGTTGTCAGTGAGCTCGTAGGACTTGTCGCTGGCTATGAACTGTCCGTCCAGTATGTTGTACCAGCTCTGCGGTCCGGGGAACTCTGCCCTAGTGACTACGGCTCCTTGTTCCAGTATAGGAGACACCATGACGTAGGGACCGATCATGAATTGGGTGTCTATGTCGTGGAGGTTATTCTGTTCTGGGGCTCTGGAAGGAAGAAAGTGGTAAAGTATTAATTAAAAGGATATCATTGTTTATCAAAATTATTTGAAGGGTTTTGAAGGTCTGTGGCATACCTAACTGTCCGAAATTTCAAAATGGCGGCTGTGCATTAAACTTATATAAATCATTAGATGACATTAATGCAAACAGAAAACATTATAAGACCAAACCCCGTAGTGTCAATTTTCAGAGTAATTATTTCAAACAACTATGCTACAAGATGTACGCAAGTTCAAAAAAATATGGATATCACGTGGTCAACTTTGAATGTTAATATCTCGGAATCGGGACTTGTGATGATATTAATGTTACTCACTCAAAGAACAGAGGCCTAACGACAGTCTCTCCATACACGTGCGCGTTCCAGAACAGAGTGTAGTAGTACGGCAGTAGCGCGTAGCGCAGACGTAGTGCCGAGCGACTAGCTTCTACCACCTCCGGGCCTAGGGAGACTGGGTCTTGAGCCTAGAAGACAAATGCATCATTTAAAAAATTATTGACTTTGCATGGAGTACAGTCAGCAAAGGAGATAAGTAACCAGGGTCGTCGGATATACTTGAAGTTTAGTAAGAAACCGATGGATGTTTTCGAATAAAATTTAATTTAATTAATAAAAAACAAACAGTTTATTTATCAAGTTAAATTACTTAGTCACATTATTTTTTGAGTATATGGTACATTATGGTCTAAATATATACAAGATAACACTAAAATAACAAAATAATACCCTAAATTAAATAAAACTATTTACAAACTAAAATATAGCGTCGAAAAATTCATCGCCATCGCTGTCGACTGGTAAAGTACCCAAGACACTGGCGGAGTTAAATTTCATTCGAAATCATCCATCGGTTTCTTACAAAACTTCAACTATATCCGACGACCCAGGTTACTTATCTCCTTTGCTGACTGTACATACAGCAAATTGTAAGATAGGCACAGTCAGCAACAGAAGTCGTTGATCATAATTTGCTTCCAATATTTCCTAATCATTATTATTTAGCATAAGTTATTGACTAAAGTAAATTATAAAACAACTTGTCTTAATTGAACTACAAAAGTCGTTGAACTCAGTTAAACCATTAAATGCTATACATTACTACCGACAAAATTGTATGTTCTTTGATAAATACAAAAGTCCTACTTACAAGTTATTGTGAAATAAAAAGGTAACTAAAAAAGATGAGCTGTCTGAACGCTGCCACGAGTTTTGTGGAACTGATCCTATATTTTGAGCGTAGATAAAATATGGATAAGACGGACTAACCGGTCCTTTAACGTAGATCCAAGCGAGACACAATGGCTTTTTAATTGTGTCTGTAATTACGACATTCAACAGGTTAAAAACCACTTTTACTATCGTCCAAGATTAACCAACGACATTCGAAAATATCGGTTTTCTTACTTGTCCTTATAAATTATCGGTTCCAATATAGCAGCCATACTTCATGCTCTTACAGAAATTCGAAATTTTAATGACCGGCTACGGTCAACAACAAATTCAGCACAAAATTGGCCATATTAATCACTTGCAATTCCTAGTCCACATCAAGAACGAGATCTCAATAAGTTGTCAAAACCTTACCTTAGAACTGTCCGAGTTATGATTCCTTGAGAACGGATAGAAGGCTCCTAACTGCATCCACCGCTTGCACAGTTCCACTGTTGTGTCGCCGTTGAAGCCGCAGATGTCGGCACCCATCATTGGGATGCCGAATAGACTGAAGCTTAGCAGTTCTGTGAAGGAAATATAAAAGTTTTACTGTATGAATAGAATTATGAATATTTTATAATCAAAGGCGCATTTCGTAGAATTTAATCCAGATTATTGGAATATATTTAAAAAGCATTAGTTACTGAATAACTCTCTCAATGGGCATTTATTTATACATATAATCTAAATGACACTCTTTTCGAAGTAATAAATCGACTAATAAATCTGCATCCAGTGTCTTAGCGCGATGCCTTAACGCGCTCAGACACACAGTACAGATGCGCGCGCATGCATGCGTATGACATATTGACAGCCCGTTTGTTTGAACCTTTGTTTGAACGCCCAAAAATAAATTGTTTGCAGGTAACAGGAAGAATTTATCAAGAATGTTTTTAACACGCTTTTATTAGCTTCAATGTAGCAATGTAATAAAATCTTTAAAGCCAATTTTAACCTACTTCTAATTGTCGTATCGAAATGAAACGTTGCATGTATATGTAGTTCGGATGACAAAACTATAATTTGGTATCTTGGAGCTGATCTGATGATGGAGCCAGGAGGTGGATAGTGAAAATCTTCAGTGGCTACTAGTAAAACCCTCGAGTTGGGCTAATATGACGTTTTGACGAGTCCAATAGATTGGATAAGCATGTTTTTAATTTTTTTTTAAACTTCATATTTTTATTACCTCTCTCTGTGTAACCCCTATTTCGCAGTTTCGCACTAGTGAACTAGGCGATATCATGTTGCACATCATTCGATTGAGTAGCAATCGAATGATGTACAACATGATATCGAATATTATATATTAGGTATATTATATTTTTATGTTGAAACTATGTGCTGATCATGAGATGGCGGGATGAGCTGGACTCCTTTCATAAAGATTGGTCCTTGGCAGCTCTGGACAGAGAGAGGTGGAAAGAGAATAGGTAGGCCTTTGCCCAGCAGAGTTTTGTAGGCGTTACTGATCAATAAAGCCTCCAAAAAAAAAAAAAGGTGCTAATCATACAAACGAGCCCTAAAACGTAGCTTAAGAAGTTTCAAGGTTTTTACCAGGCACAGTCATCTTCATGTCATGCCAGTTACTGGCGATGTCGCCACTCCAATGTCCCGCGTACTTGCCCATACCCACGAACGTTGACCGCGTTATTATGAACGGACGTTTTCCCCGGATCTCTGCTAGTGAGCTGTGGGAAAAAGAAGTTACTATATGATAATATGAATAGGGGTGAAATGTTAGATAATATATTTATTTGAGCTTAATGTGAAGCATAGAAAAATAAATAAAGCATGCAAACACAATAAGAACAAAACCGCATCACATTTAAATGCACTGACTGACACGCGTTTTTGTCACTCAGAAGTGTGATTTTACCCTTAAAAATGTATAGTACTGGTTGTTTGATATTGGTTTTGATTTCTGGACAGAAGAAGCATTTGCAGACAATTCGTATGGCTCCGAATGTTTTACACTTGAAATGACATTAAAAACATGAACATTATAGATAAAATTACACAAAAAATCATACAATTCTTTAGATGACCAGACTCAACGTCTGTGAAGTTTCACAAGTTAATTTAATTTGTATACTCACAAGTAAGTAGCGATAGCCTCAGTGATGGAGTACAAGTTGTGCACGTCGTAGTGCGCGCCCGCGTAGTGCTTGGCGTCCATGCACAGCGTGTGCGTGCGGAGTTCCGGGTCCGACGTATGCGGCATGTATGGCAGGTCTTCGGGGCCGCACGTACCTACTGCTGTGCCGTCTTTGAAGTTTGAGGGCTCGTTCATATCCTGAGAATTATTTACAAGGTGAAAAGTCACTGTAAAACAAGCGTATAGAGGAAGTTTATGGCCAAATCAAACAGTGAAAATTAAAGAAAAGAAGAAAGAAAAAAAAGTTTATTTGGACACAGTTCGTGAAACACAAAATTCAAAATTAATAAAATAAAAAATAATACAGAAAAATAATCAAGTTTTCATGCCCATATTTAGAAATTCTAGAAGAAAGTTTAAAACAAGAACTACTAACTAAAATTGTAACCCATTTTTTACCACAAAAAAAGTAAGAAAGTGATTTTATTACTTACAATCCAAGCTCCATCGTAAGGCACAGCTTTGTGGAAGTTGGTCATCATCTCTAGCCAATAGCTACTTGAGTTTGGATGAGTGAAGTCTGGGAATACGGTGTAGCCGGTGTTCCATACCTGAAACACCCAGTTTTGATTAATTTAATATTTAACTTGTAAGTATACAGGACTTGGGAGAGGCTTTTGCCCAGCAGTGGGATAGCTAAAAAAAAAGAGGCTAAAGGAAAAAAAAAACAGTTTGTGTACACATATTTCTAAAGAAATCTCTTCCAGCAATTAATTCTAGTTTTTCGTAGCATGAATGACCAAAAATTATTTAGATATATATTGGGTCTTTCAGTAAGCGCTTCCTACCTTTAAATTTAAATAAAACAAAGTGTGTGTGACATATCATCGAATTTTTTTATTTGTTTGAAAGGCCTTTCGGTGCCATTATGTATGGAATATGACATCGTTCAAATGTCCCACGCGGCTTCTCTGGGTGGCGCGCATCCGAAATGCCCAATTTTCCATAACTAGCGCATAAATCAATTTTACCGATGGCATGGGTTATGTTGGCTTTGAAGGTCGCTGTGGTTTGTGATTTATAAGCATAGACCGAAAATCCCACAAGAACAGGTCTAACGGGGTCAAATCGCACGATCTCGGTGGCTAGCAAGTGATGTGAATCACTTCCACGTGAGATTACCTGTCTGTCTGCTGTCATGATGAGACTAACAACTTTTTTTATGCACATAAAAAAAACACCCGTCTGTCGGTCGGTTGACGTGGGTCGTGAAATCATATTTTAAATGAAGGTTTTTTATAGTTTTGAATATTTTTAGAAATTCATGAGATATTTGCGATGAAATCGAATCGATCGTCAACAATGGTATCTTACCTGTCCAATAAGTATTTGATTGGTCGAGTTCTTGACGAATATGTCCATCTCCACTCCTCGATCATACGGTGGATAGGTACCGGGTTTCTCTGAAGCAGCCACACCAGGATCTGAAACGTTTATTATTTTACGTCTACAGTGTCTTCAGGGAAAGAACTTAAACACAGTTTTTATTGGCTTTCTAATAGTATCTTGTATTGGCTAGACTACTAGCGTAAAAAGGATTAATTTCCGGCCGGGACCAGCGGCTGAACGTGCTCTCAGAGGCACGGAGGGGTCTTCGTATGTAAAGATTGTCACCCATCCACGGACCAACCGCGGCATGCGTAGCTTAACCTGATCCATCGAACCGTGCGGCTGTTATTTCTTAGCCACAAGCCTCTTTTTGGGTAAGTGCTAAAAAACTGAAATACAAAATACTGAAAGAGCTCAGTAGCAACACCAAATCGTTTGTGTTCCTTCAGTAGGAAGTCTCTTTCCATTTTGATACAATAAAATCAAATTTTTGTTAAATATTTCGAAATAAGGCTGCTATTCCACCAGAGATGTGCTATGTAGCTATGCTGCGAGGATGTGAAAGCTAAGCTACGAAACTGTGCGACCGTTTCCACTAATGCTAAGCTGTGTAGCGGAGCGAGTAAGATGTGCTATGAAGATGCGCCGTCGCGAGGAAGTTACTCAACTCGAGCAATGCGATGCATCGATAGTAGAGAAAACACGAGGAGTACTCTGCTCTGCACATAGCTACACCACTCGCGCATCCATAGCTCCCATCCATAGCACGCATCCTTCCGTATAAAAACATAGCTTAGTTGAATCCGTTTCCACCAGTGCTATGCTATGTGGACCAATTAAAATGATTGGTGGATAACAAACGCATCCATAGCAACGTAGCATAGCACATCTCTGGTGGAAAAGCAGCCTTAAACTACTAGTAAGCTCTTATGTGACATCTAATAACCCACACTGGGCCCGCGTGGTAGATTACAGCCCTCTCGAAGAGCGGAGGCATCATTATCATCATCATCATCTGCCAGCCTTTTCCCAACTATATTGGGGTCGGCTTCCAGTCTAACCGGATGCAGCTGAATATCAGTATGTTACATGGAGCGACTGCCTATCTGACCTCCACAACCCAGTTACTGGGTAATACGATACCCCTTGGTAAGACGGAAGAGAGCGGAGGCATGTGTCCCAGCAATGGGAATATTATAGGCTGGTTATACTAGTGCTGGTTTACATTGGTTAGGTTTAAAACACTCACCAATAATCATCATATAGTGCATTCCTTCCGCATGTATCTCCTTCACAAACTCGGGCAAGCCGGCGAACCGTTTGGAGTCGATCGTGAAGTCGTTGTGATCGTGCATGTAGTCTATGTCGTTCCATTGTACGTCCTGGAAGAGTGGGGACGGTTTAATGTGAACATTTTAATAAATGGAGTAGAACCTGTCTTACCCGTAGGCAGGCGCGGTCGCAGCCCAAGATTTTGGCCACCAAGTAGTAAGTTAGTAACTTAAGTTAGTGAGACAAGTAAATCATGCAGGCTCTCGACAGCTTGAATGATTTTGGGGGGTCATGACCCCCCCTTCGGACCTCGCCTGTCCCTAGGATAATTACATGCCGAAGATGCCTCACTGCAATACTTCGCGGTCGTAGTTTAGTTCGCTACCTCTATGTCTCCTCCATGTAAAACAAATGCATGCTTATAGACATGCACGTACGGTCAGCAACAAAAGTCGGTTAACACTTTAGTTGTTTAAATCTTAATTATTGGGCAAAATATTCTTAAAAAAACATATAGTAATAGAATATTTAAGAATAATTAACTATTTGCTATTACATGAAATAGAGAAAACCAATGTATCGCATCATTTTGTATCAATTTAGATGATTTGTAAAAGTAACAGTGTTAATTGACTTTTGTTGCTGACTGTACATCAAGGTATACCCCGAAGCAGCCCGCGATGTATCGCAGTGAGGCATCTTCAGCATGTGATTGCCTTCGGGGAAAGAGGCGTGTTGTGTGTGTATGGAGCAGAATAACATTGAAGATGCGGCGTGAAAGATGATTTTCGGGATGAAAATTACGCTTTGTTTATTTTACCAGGTGGCTCCACCAGTGTCAAAATTTACTTGATAGTTCAACATTATCATCATAATATACCACAACCCGACTTTGCCCATTGCTGGGCATATGCCTCTCTTTTCTTGTGTCTTTTGCTCTAGTAGATCTCTCGACGAATGTACGGACGAACAAGAAATAAACGTCAATGTAGAATTTATGAAAATATAATGTCCGTACACGGCACGATATATACATATATATAAATAAAGACACAGGACTAAGACAGAAGAAACGCAAAAGATAGACGAGATTACAAAACCACAATAATAATATATATGGATGGCGCTGTGTAAAAAAAAAATGTCCAGGGTATTATTATTATTATATATTTTTTTTATTGCAATTTCTGAATAAAATTAATAGACGTATGTCTCAGCCATGACAGAAAGTTGACAGCCAGAAGCGCCACTAGTGGCATATTTATGAACTAAGTATGTGGTAGGAGTGAACCCTAAATGTCAATCCCCACGCTCCTGTGCCAGGGGGTCTATTCCGAAGTGCAAAGTGCGAATATTCGGATCGGACCGATACATGGCCGAACCAAATACTATTGAAAAATGCGAAAAAAGTTCGGATCGGCTCAGTTGGATCGGGACGATAGTCAATATTCGAAAGAGTGTAGGATCGGAACCGACCGAACCAAATAGTAACTTCGTAGCAGGAAACGGCCGAGCATTCGGCCGATACTACTTCGGAGTAGACCCCCAGGCTTTGCCCACGATTGCAACAATGTCGTCTGCCCATCTCCCCGCCGGACGACCGACATCTGTCTACCAAGGACTCCCAGTCCTTGGTAATTACCACAGCTGATTTTTAAAATAGTGTACAGTTTTTTGGTTTCATCAAATACTTACAAATGGGATACCAGCGTCCCTGTTTGATTTCCACACATTCCTGGTAGCGTTCACTGTGTTGTAGTTGAACCTGAAATGGAAGACAACTTTTATGATAGTGCAAATATTTCATTTCTCTTTTGCAATTTCGTTGGTTTAGTCAGCGCCTGACTTAAATTGACGTATTTTTAGTAGCCATGTTCTTAATGACGTCTAAACTGTCTATGGAGTATCTTAATTTGACAGGACTAAACTAATATTTATCTTCTGTCCTTTTCTTAATGAAATAGAAAGAAAAAGATGCACTGAAATTAAATTTAGTTTAGTTTGTGAACAAGGGAATCGGCGCCATTGTTTGTTTTAACAATAAATTCAGTCCTGTGAAACTCCGAACAAATTATTTTTGTAGGGAATTTGTAACCTTCTTTAGCCAACATTCAGAAACACACATCAGAGTACTCAGGATAACCAACATTATGTTATGAAAGTCAACTAACTAAACAAACATGTCTGCCGTCGCGTCATGTTCGTTTTGTGATTTTTCTGTTTGTTTTTTCATTTTTCTGTAGGATTTCGGAATATAACATAGCAGAATAATTTCTGTGATTGTATATACAACGTTGCGACGAGTACCTGTTCCTCTGTATCATCCTCACATAGTTTTAACGAGATATACACTTTTATATGATATTGACTCTTGCGAGATAATAAATTGACTCTTATTGTTATTTTACTATTTATCTAGACAGTGACTATTAAGTTTGTGAATCAACATGGGTAAGGGTCACAGAAGATGTAAAATTTGCGGTATCAAGGAGGCCTGGTATACTGAAAATAAGTTGCTTTTTTCCAAGTTCCCTCTGGATCCAACCTGGTGAGTACCGATACCTATTGCTAATGTGATCTTATGCCCAAATAGCACTACCTAATTGTAAATTAATAGCATCATTCAAATTCTGTAATATGATCCTCGAGCCATCAATCAAGATGAGCTGAAACTCTAATGAAGAAATGGTTTAAAATTTTTGTGCTTACAGTAATACTTATTGTACAAGTTGTATTGCTGAGCATGAGGGGAGGGCAAACTATTATAGAGTTTTTCCAACAGAAATTTCTTAGTAGCAGCCCGGAGTATGGATTTGTGCCCCGTTGATAGCAATAGAATCGCCCTCTATTATATGGGACTTTAATAGTATAATTAACTGGCGAAATGTGGGTGTACTACAGGTACATCTCTGCCCAACCCTTCGGGGAAACAAGGCGTGATGTTTTGTTATGTAATACTTGTCTTACATTGTAATCTAATTTAGTCTAAGTGGTTATCATTCCACTTAAAATTGCAACTCAAAAATTGAAATTCGCAAAAATTAATGCAACTGATATGCTATATAACTTAGTTTTTAAGTTGGACTAATTAATACCTACATAAATGAAGTAGTTTCATTATAATCCATTAAGCTTTTCGCATGTGATGATGTTACAAAGAAATAGACACACAGATAGAAAGAAATTCTTAAATTGATTTTTTTTATTTGATAGAAAGAAATTCTCAAATTGTTTGAGTTAATTTGTTCTCTATTGCTCTTTTCAAATAGAAAATATCCCTGCATTTTATATGCGGGGAAATGTTTACAAGTCTCATCAAATAATTTGCTTATATTTAATTATCTTTACAGATTTAACACCAAGAGAACAGCAGTTGATGGAGCAATTAAAAAGAACTAAATGCAGCCTCAAGACATCCCTGCATCTTACCAACTTATTCTGGTTAATGCGCTGGCATTGCCTTCTGACCAACAGAAGAGCCAGCCGGTCGAACATTGCATTTTTTAGTTTATTTTTGTGCTCTTCACATAATTATTATAAAAGAAGTATCACAGTTGGCGATAAATATTGTGGTTATTAATTGGCAAATATTTGAAGAATGCAGACACGGCAACATTTCATTTTCAAATATTTTAGAGGCTGCCTCAACAAACATACACAGGTTTTTTGTGGGATATGTTAGAGATAGTTTCTCTGGCCACCATTCTCATAATTTTATGTAATTAAACATAGGGTCATCGCCGGGATCCTCAACCTTCAAGCATTTTTCACAAATAGCACATTTATAAGTTTTTTAAATGATTGAAGCTATGGGGTTGCTGCTCCATTTCTGTTAAATTTGTTTCCATAGCCTCAAACTGACATATGAACATACTGTAATATTATTATCAATGATAAATAAAGTGCATCATCCTCCTACCCTTACCCCAATATAAAATAGATGATAAATAAAGATAGGATTCTATAGGAGATTGAATATAAAAAAACCAGCAGAAGTTTTTTTTTTCTTAAGTTTCTTATTTATCATCTATTTTCCTCACTGTTAGCGAAGTAAATGGACACATATTACCAATGCTGCTTGATAATTTATATAAATTAATAAATGCTGAAATCATATAAACCTGTTTTATTTCAAAATAAATTAGTTTTGGAGCCTGATTATTATCTGCATTAGAATGCATTTTGTCGATATCGATATATAATGCATTTTATCGATATCGATAAGTTTATTGGTACGTTGCGCATCCCTATTTATAACAGTTCTACGCTTCAAGGTCATGATTGTCACTGTCAAAGTTGTCAATGCTACCTATAGTTTTCATGTTGGTAGCTATGTTTTTTTGTATAAGGTTGGCTAAAGAAGGTTAACAATTCTCTCAAACTGAATGTTCTAAGTTCCGTCTCTTAAAAGGTTACATGCTCTGTGAATAAATTGACACCACGTATGCTGCAACTGCTGTATGCTACAACTTTTACTCAACTTTCCTATAGGTACCTAATCGTGGATTGAAATATAATAATAGGACCAATTTCGACACAATTCGACACAATTTCGATAGAACAAGAGAATCGGCACCAATAGCTAATTCGACAATAGCTTATTTCGTCATAAAAAAAAAATCATTAGTAGCGGAGCTGACTACATAGGATAACCACTTCAACAAAAATTACCCTACCTGCATAGATGGAATCCAAGCGACCAATAAGGAGGCATGAAGGGCCTACCGACCAGCTCAGTGTACTGTGCTACCACGTCTTTAGGAGAAGGCCCCAGAAATACGAAGAGATTCAGTATGCCTCCTGTTGTTCTGTATGTAATGGCAGGCGTCGGTTGTAAGACTATATCTGTAAAATATTTATAATAATATGTTAGTGGTATTTAAAGATGGCAGTTTAACCCATTCCCTGTCCCATGACCCACATATGGTTCAGGTTGATTGTTTAACTATTGTGTCTACTTTGTGGACAGTGAACGTAATAAGTTATACATATTTACAAATTCCTACTACCCAATTTCACATTCCCATTCCCAACAGCGGGAAGCACGGAGTGCCGGTTAATATCTAGAGAAAATTTGCTGGGAAGCAGTTGCTCAATAAAATGAATAGCCACTTTAAATGTTGCTGGATATCCTACTTTATCTAATAAAAATGAAATGATGTTTGTTGGTGCATCATCAAGCGCATCACTTCTGAACGGCTGGACAGTTTTGGCAAATTTTTATTTTAAAATGTTAGCAATAGTTCCGATTCAGATTTTAGCGGAAAGAAAAATTGGAAAATTCTGGAAAACTGAAAGTGCATTTGCTATGGGAATTTTGTATGAATTTGTGTTGCCAGCAACTCAGAAATATGCTGCTGCAATTAGCCCTTGATTGATTTACCCTGCGTGCAAATTAGGGTAGCTTTCCAGTGTTTTTTAAAGGATGTGAAAGATACAACTACTTAATATGTATTATAAAATACTACAGCTAATAACTACGTGTATTTTTATACAGGGTGGCAGGGACTTCGACTTGCAAACTGTAGCCATGGATTCAGCACTTGCGTTTAGACCCCATAGAGTCGAAATTTTTCGTCGGTTATCAAAAAAAAAAAAAACTTCTGTTCCATAGAAAAGTGGAACAGAAGTTACCTACGCGGACAAAATGTATGGAACAGCAATATTTTTTTTTAATAACCGACGTAAAATTTCGACGCTATGGGGTCTAAACTCATGTGCTTAATCCATGGTTACAGTTTGCGTGTCGATGTCCCTGCCACCTTGTATATATACAAGGTGTATAACCATACCCATAGCGTTAGAATTAAGCAGAAGCATCCCATGACTCTTGCCGTCGTGTTCCACGGCCAGGTAGAACGGCTGCGTGCCGTATAGATTCACCTAGACAGGATAGTGAGAATATAGTAAGGGTAGGTTCGACAGAATGGGCTACAGAGTGTTCGACTGACGACCCTGTGATTAAGCTGTCAGTAAAATTCCAACACATTTAAATACAACGGGGTGCGTGTAAGTACCGAAGAAAGACTTTTACAGTGTTAACTCTAAAAGGCCAGATTGAGATCGGCAATCTTTTAATCTCCTTTCCAAACCAAGACCCCGCTACTATTTACATTTCAGCTGAAAGAATGACTGTTGGACATAAGCCTCCCTCAAGCACCGCCAATTCGACTGGTTCTGTGCTTCTCGCATCCAGCGGATTTCTGCAGCCTTCACAAAGTCGATGGTTCAAATATATCTTTACAGGTTGCCCTAAATGCAATCGACATGTAAACGACTCAACTGTTGTTTTTCGTTATCTACAACCACCAAAACATATTTGTTAGGTATGAAATATACGTTATTTTGGAGACAGAATGACCAGCCAAATACTGTAAAAATCTCACCGTGAAAACTTAGGTGAAGTGAGCTGTCAATAGTGTCAATCCCTAGCATCAGGTGGTATGACAGCTCACTTCACCCAACTTTTAACGGTGAAATTTTTACAGAATAGGTCAGCAGACCACTGCTAGAAGATCTAGCTAGGAAAATGAAGGTCCGTTTTAAATGCAGAACATAAAACCTTAGATATAGCAGTAAGTACATTCTATCTCATATGAACTACTCACCCCTTCAGTAGGCGCTCGATCTCTATTAAATATAGCGAAAGTATTCCAGTTAACATTATTCATGAACCTGGATCGCTTCTCTCCAAGTCCAAAAAGGTGGCTGGTTGGTAGGACTGCTGATATTTGGAGCAGCTTGTCTGATAGGATCAGACCGCCTATATCTTGGGTGTTTACACTAGAAATGGTAAATAAATTATAAATTGATGAATTATTTTCAAGAGTAGTTGTTAAATAGTAACAGGTAGCAGAATATAATTGATTAAAATGTGGGGTTAAGATGCATTTGTTCTAGTCATTAGCATTTCATAGCCTTAGCATTTATATTACATTCCTAAAATTTACTGTGGCTTGAAAAGTGAGGCATAAGTTCGTCGACAAATTCAAAAGACACCTTTCATTAAAAAAAAAATCACTACGGACAATCATACCAGGCTGTACATGACCAGATTGACAGCAATTTACGGTAATGTAACTTAGTCTTCATCTATAACTAATGGTCGACGCCCGTTACAAACTATAGAAGGATATCCTTCCCCCAACTGCTCACTATCTACCACCAAACGAGCATCTTTCTGCAGGGTGCAACCTTCCGTGATTCATTTGGAAGTCCCTGATCAGTCTCCGATCCCAAGTGGGAAGGTGTAAGTCGAACCTCGTAAAGTGGGACTACCTCGACGGAACGGCAGCAAGGTGTGCATGTGAAGCTGTGTCACAAACTATGCTCCACCTTCTATCCTGCCCTCTGTCCCCCAAGACATGCAGCAAAAGTGACCTCTGCGCTGCCACCGATAACGCCGTGCACGTGACGAAGTTTTGGAGTCAACCAAATTTAAATAACTGTCGTGCCAGCGATTTGGAAAATAATTTCGTGTAAAATACTGACATTCAGTCACATCTGCAAAGGCTTTTGTTTGGAAGCCCTTACTTGCATTTGAAAAATAATTTATACTTACATAGTAACATTATCAGAATTTCTGATGATCTTGAACCCGATTAGAGACCCATTTAGTTGCACGCGGTACTTCTTCTTCGATAGAGGTTTCGACACCATCGTTATTTCTGGCTGCATCGGCTCGAACCTCTTGTGTTCAGCGTCATATATCTATAAATTAATAAGCACCAAATTTTAATCAGAAGACTTTTTATTTATTCATGGCTTGGCAAACAAGTCTATACGATCCAGTATATTCAAGTATATGTTTAATTTCGTATAAGATTAACTGCGTCTTGTCCTCCTATGGATATCTGCAATACCAAAAATTACTTAGACGGCCTGACGGACAAAGTTGAACAGGTTAATGTAATTTTAGTTTGACAGTTACTGTGTTTTATGGTAACCGCAAAATACAACAACATTTCACTCAATCCTTATTTGTTTTTCACAAGACTATACACACTGTATTTAATTTATTATAATCTGGATTGTCTTTTGAAACAAAATATCAATAACTATACTACTTACTAACAATACAACATGATATCCCACCTTTATCTGCAGCGCATCATCAGAGAGATACTTGATGTCCATCCTAACAACTTCAAAATCTCCCGGATAGCCCGAAGGCCGCATCTTTTCCATATACACATTCATACCGTGTTTATCCTCTGTCATATTCACGAAGCGGAACGAATCAAAGTGCGAAGGGTAGTAGCAGTATGGAACTCCTTGAGTGTCGGAGGATTTCCAGCAGCAACCTGGAATGGTGAAGGTTTGATGGTTTGAACTTAGGTGCAAGACTGCTACATTCATTTGGCAATTCTGCGGGATTTAGAGCTAACAATTATAAGCAGACCTCATGCTCTGCAGTAACGCTTGCGACCACCGAGGAGCTAACAATTAGGAGTTCTGTAAACGTAGACTTAATAGTGGAAGATGTAATTTAATTTCGCAGCTTACGATTGCTTGCAAATGCTTGCAATGTATTACTATGGATTGATAATATTTTATATCATAAAAATGCGAAAGCGGCTCTGTCTGTCAGCTAAATTGGTACAGGTATAACGGGCTGAAACCTACATTCCACGTCATGATGCTTACGTACACCACGTAGTCGTGGTGTACGTGTGTTTGGGTCGCGGCATAATGCTGAGCGACAGCCGTTTTGCGTGGATGTGACGCATGTCAACCATTTCTCATTGTTTTTTTCTATATTTTGTTTTTATGTTCTTTTTTGCGTCATGTTTACCGCAAATAAACGTTTTTTCTTTCTTTCTTTTCGTTTATGTCATAAAAAATACAGTTTTGTCAGTAAAATTGCTGGTAAGAGATATCATCTTCATTATTTGCTATATGCACACTTTAGCAAAAACATAAATCTATACATGGTAACCGCAAAAGCCAAGGCAGTCTTAACATGAAGATCAATTAAACACGCGATGCATTGCGGTTTACAGAACATACCTAATAAATAATTATAAAATAGATTAATTATATAATTATCTGATACCTTTTAGAGGATACAAGGAATTATATAAGACATGAGTGTGGAAATCTGTTAGTATTTAAGTATGCTGATAGCTAAGGTCAAGCATAAAAACAATTTCAAGGCATTAGGCGCAAGGTAACTATTTCCTTCATACAAGAATGAAAAACATTATGTCCTTGGTTTAGGCAGAGTCGCGTTACTTTACATAATAATATGCAAAACTCCGAATTCATATAATAATATGAAACCTGTAATTTGCCACCGACTTTCGGAATTAATGTTATTTTTCACTTTGCAGTCTATTTTTTTAAATAGCTGGCTAGCTGACCCGCCCGACAGACGTTGTCCTGTCCAAATTTTAATAGTTCATACAAAAGTCCAATTGAAAAAAGGACGTTTAGTATTTACTGCCCGAATAATAACCTAATTCTGACTATTATGAACTTATTAAAACAAAAAATAATCAAATCGGTCCAGCACTACTCAAATGATGCGCTAACCAACGAAGAACCGCATTTCATTTTTATTTATATACATAGATTGTTGGGTATATTTACTAGCTTTATTGAGTAAGAAGTTATGGGTAAGGGTAATATCGCATGAGATGGTTTCCCATAAATATTACCGCGGCGCGTCACCGTTTTTGTATATTTTTTTCATTTTGTTGGAATTTTAACTACTTGATGGATTCTGCCAATACTGGGTGAATTTCATAGACGGGTTGGATCGTTAGTGTTTAAAAAGTAAACAATTTCAACCTACCTCGTTTAACACAATCCTTTTCATTAGCAGATCCTTGTGGAAAGCAGTCAAACTTCATATTCTCCTCCACCTTCGAGCACATATCCTGCTGAACTTCTACCGTCCGCTCAGGGTAAGCATTCTTCTTGTTCAGTTCTGTCTTCTTCCGTTCCGTCGCGTTACTCTTGTTCTTTGTACTCAGGTTGTTGTGGTCGTGGTAGCGGTATTCTGGGGCTTGCTGGATTGGGAACTGGAAATTAACAAATACATTGTAAATCCACTACGGCTACGGTAGGGTCTGGTACAAAAAAAAAGAAGAAAAGAACGATAAACTAATCATATTTTTATGTCTTTTACTATTGTAGTACAGTTTACAAAAATATGCGTAGAGAAAATGGAATTACCTTTTCGTATGGCATTGGAGATAGTGGTTTCTTGATAGTGTCAGGATGAGTCCGTTCCCATAGTTTCCTGCAATGAGGAATCATTGTCCATAAGACTTTGTCATGAAATTTACGAACACAGGTCATTTAATAAACGACGGAGACGATAACAAGACTGTTTAGTGTTTTTTGACAAACTTTTTTTTGCAGTAAGATCTGTCTCATCCTATCAACGGCCTAGACATCACCATCCCAGATCAGAGTCAAGACCAGGCACCTTCCAAACAACAAATAATAATAATAATAATTTATTAATCTCAAAAAAAGTTTACATTCTGGTTTCGAGTAACACTGGACCCCACACTAGGATACCCTGTGTCGTGAGGTCCAGTCTTTTTCATCACATAGTTTGTATTAGCAGTAGTTATTTTTTTTTTTGTTTTTTTTTTTTTTCAGGTCAACAGTTAAGTACATAGGTAATAGATAAATTAAATTAAACTTACGGAAATAGTTGTGTGCATGTTATGGAAAAAAAAAAATGAAAGGGGTGTTTATGTTAAGTATAGTGTGTAGTGTAAGTGTAATGAGAATGTTGTGAGAGAGTGAGTGTTGGGGTGTGTTTGTATGTGTTTTGATTCAGCCAATAGTGATTAAACTTTCAGTGTTCAAATAATCCAAATCTAGAAGCCAATTAGTTACAATTTTCTTACAAACATGTCTAGTCGAGCTTAAAATATTCACTACTTTATTTATAAATAAGAAATAAGAATATCGTTAATGCTACTCTCCCTACGTGCCTCCGACAGCCCACCAGGCGATCCTAGCCCGGGCAAGTGTTCCTAAGCGCGCTGGAATATGCTGCGACACTCATAAAAGCTCGTATTACCCAGTAACTGGGTTGTGGAGGTCAGATAGGCAGTCGCTCCATGTAAAATACTGGTATTCAGCTGCATCCGGTTAGACTGGAAGCCGACCCCAACATAGTTGGGAAAAGGCTAGGCAGATGATGACTCATAAAAGCTCTAGTATCTACCTATAATGCTCCTCGCCCCACGTGCCGCCGACAGCGCCCCCTACGGCCCACCAGGCGCCCACACACAGCGCACAGACTAGCGCCACGCCCAACATTCCCGACCCTAGCCCGGGCAAGTGCTCCCATGCGCGCTGGAATATGTTGCGGCGCTCCGAGAAGCGCTGGTATCTGGAAAAACGAAAAGGGACTTGGAATCTGAATTTTACGTAGCAGACAGACGTGTACCAACATATAGTACATCCACATTTCGTCAGCTGAGCATGTGTATGTTTTTACTTTAAAATTACTTGATGTACGAGTACTATGATACTGTTTTTAGGGTTCCGTAGCCAAATGGCAACGGAACCCTTATGGATTCGCCATGTCTGTCTGTCTGTCTGTCTGTCTGTCTGTCCGTCCGTATGTCACAGCCGCTTTTTTCCGAAACTATAAGAGCTATACTGTTGAAACTTGGTAAGTAGATGTATTCTGTGAACCGCATTAAGATTTTCACACAAAAATAGAAAAAAAACAATAAATTTTGGGGGTCCCCATACTTAGAACTGAAACTCAAAATTTTTTTTTTCATCAAACCCATACGTGTGGGGTATCTATGGATAGGTCTTCAAAAATGATATTGAGGTTTCTAATATCATTTTTTTCTAAACTGAATAGTTTGCGTGAGAGACACTTCCAAAGTGGTAAAATGTGTGTCCCCCCCCCTGTAACTTCTAAAATAAGAGAATGATAAAACTAAAAAAAATATATGATGTACATTACCATATAAACTTCCACCGAAAATTGGTTTGAACGAGATCTAGTGAGTAGTTTTTTTTTTAATACGTCATAAATCATAACGTAACGGAACCCTTCATGGGCGAGTCCGACTCGCACTTGTTTTATGTTTAGGATAATATGTCATCCTCCTAGTCAGTTTCTAACTATGCCTGATGCAGCTTACAACTATCTAGACTTGGCTGAAAATACAGAGTGGCAGGGACGCGCAACTTGTTACCATGGATTCAGGGGGCTTACGTCCAGCTCTTATAGCAGGGCTGAAGTTGAACTGTACTGCTTTTTTGTACTTAGTCATAGAACAAAAAAGTAATGCAGTTCAGCTTCTGCCTGCCTGTTCAGGTACATGATTCTGAACCCGCGTTGAAATTTTTATTTGCGCGTCGATGTGTCCTGTATTCATCTACTAGACTAACAACACATTGCCAGACATTTCTCCTTTGTGTTCTAAATTAATTGTAGAAAATAAATCTATATACACACAATAATACGGTAAGTATTATTGTGTGTATATAGATTTATTTTCCTATTAATGCCTACCTAAAAAGCAGTAATAGAAATAGAAAAAATACAAATTTTAAAGTATAACAGTTTTAGAGTAAACTACTCACTTTTCCATAGTTCTTCACAATCACACAAAAGGTCTCTACTCTCTAACACAAGTGTATTCACCCACAGCATTAGGTACAATAAAGAGAATGTGGTGCTATTCATATCAGTTTGATATTAGAGAATTTATTGTACAATCAAAGTTCATGTTTACTGTGTAAATCAAATGGATGATTAGTCATTAAAAACAATGAGTGGAGTTATTGTTGTTTCACTTGGAACCTTGTAATATTGTACTATTATGTCATATATTTGAGTGTGAGTAATCTTTTAGTGTGAAAGCCACACTGTCATAAATATAAACCGTTTTTTTTTTAATTCTGGGCATTATTTTGATGTAATTTATAATTAAACTCTGTTTCACATTTATGATTCCTGGCAAAGTTTTAAATAAGTCTGTTTCGGGGTTAATGAACCTGTTAATAATATTCGTACGGATGGCTTTTATGATAAGCAGTTAAATAACAATATCTGTATGAATTGTAATTTATTCAATTTAAAAACAAATCTCGGAATGCTGTAACAACGCCATTTAAAAAAATCTTTTGTTATTCAAGGCAATTTTTTTTAGTTAGCTATTAGTTGTCTCTAGATTAGAACTGTTTGATTTGAGGGTTCCGTACCCAAAAGGTAAAAACGGGACCTTACTACTAAGACTTCGCTGTCTGTCCGTCTGTTTGTCACTAGGCTGTATCTCAAGAACCGCAATAGCTAGACAGTTGAAATTTTCACAAATTATGTATTCCTGTTGCCACTATAACAACAAATACTAAAAACAAAGTAAAATAAATATTTAAGGGGGGCTCCCATTCAACAAACGCGATTTTTTTGCCCTTTTTTGCTCAATATCAATAATGGCAACAGGTAGTACTTGAAATATTCACAAAATACTCAGTTGTATTTTTACTTTAATAATAAAATTAAAATAAAATCAATATAACAATAGCGATAAATATAACAATAAAATCAATAGCGGAAACAGCATTGTATAATGCTCTGATACCGAACTCAACTTAAGTGTAATGCTGTCATATGGGCTCCACATGAGATTAAATATAGTCTTATGTTGGAACGCATACAGAACAAATTTATCAGGTATTTGTATATGAAACTTTACGGGGTCTACCCCTTCTATCCGTTGATGTACCCAACCTTGTTCGTAATCGGCATGGTTGGGTACAACAAACTGGAGACAAGAATGGACCTGGCTTTTACCACGTATATTTTTAAGCTGTTGCGCGGTAAAATGTTTAATGCTGGTGTTTTGAAGGAGATATGTCTGAATGTGCCTGATAAGTTCGCATTGCGACGCCGACGGCCACGGTTGTTAGCACTGTTAGCAGTGCCACGCGCGCGAACCAACCTGCTCAGTAAAGCGCCCCTAACGCGAGCCTTGCATACACTGAATGACACTGCTGATAGGATAGATTTATTTAATTGCTCTCTGAATGAATTCACAAAGGTAACATTGTTTGTATTATGTTATGCTAATATATAACTAGTAGCTTAAATTGTAATTTAGAATGTAACTAAAGACCACGCTACCGCATTGGGATTATTGCCTGTAATGATAGTTGTGTTTGTAATAAATAAATATTTAAGAGGGGCTCCCATACAACAGACGTGATTTTTGTAGATAATGGCACGGAACCCTTCGTACGCGAGTCCGACTCGCACTTCGCCGGTTTTTTTTAGATTATTTCAACCACAAATTTGTTGAACATAAGTTTCACACATAGTTATGCATAAAAAAATAATAGCACAAATCATATTGAATCAAATCAAAACTCATTCATTTAAATTAGGCTGAGAATCAGCATTTTTCGAATGTCAAAATTACATAAGACCTCCTGCTGACGGACAGAGACCTCAAAACGCCTGCCCTTCACCACTTCCCAGTGCTTTCGCGAGCAAGAAGAATGCGAACATAAATCTATGGATATTTTTTTCACAATTTCAGGGTTGGTCCTGTAGTAAAAATTGTTCATAATGATGAATACATTGGCCCTGATTCCCTAGTTCACAAACTAAACTAAATTTAAGTTCTGTGCATCTTTTTCTTTCTATTTCATTATAAAAAGGACAGAAGATAAATTATTAGTTTAGTCCTCTCAAATTAAGATACTCCATAGACATATTAGACATGATTAATCACATGGCTACTAAAAATACGTCAATTTCCGTCTGGCGCTAATTTGACAGACTAAACTAATATTTATCTTCTGTCCTTTTCTAAATTAAATAGAAAGAAAAAGATGCATTGAACTTAAATTTAGTTTAGTCTGTGAACAAGGGAATCGGTGTCAGTGACCTCTTTTAAGGATTAAAACAAACAAAATATAACGGCTACTATAATGCGACACGTGCCTCTGGGATATCACTAGTATACAAAATTAGACTATCATGAGTCAAAAGCACATACACAACAATTTGCTTATCCAGTCTTGCATTTTATTTCAAGAAAATCATTAATATGAAGATTACATTAGGAAAGTTAAATAAATTGTTAACAGTAACAATATATCAAATACTGTTTAATAAATAAATGTTTAGATAACAGAACACTAATAATGTTACAAGGTATTATTGGGTTTGCATTAGGAACTTTGGTCAGATGTGATTAAGAAGATTGTAGAAGGCAGCGTTTACCGTGCAGTGCACATTGCAGAAGACCGCATAACTGATGTGTGCGGTGCGGTGGTGATCCTCGCCATTGACGGAATGACGAAGAAGAAGATTAGGAACTCTTCAATAGCGGAGTCTAGACCAGTAATGTATATCAAAAGTAGCAAAATGGCAGTTGAGATAATACAGCATCATTTTAAAGTTAGCAAGTAATTTATGGCAGTTTAATTATTACCTATGTTTTTGAGAGGTGCATTAAGATTTTGAATACACAGCTTCTACCAAACGCAGTATACGCGTGGATGTGGAGTTGCGGACGCCATCCATCCATTATACAATACATTCACACGCAACAAACAAACATTCACACGCACCATACCATACCTGAAATCACCTCTCTAGCCTCCACTCTGGAATTCATACTATGAGCCCCAAGATACAGACTAACTGTCTAGTTTGGGGCTCACTAGCAAATACCATATTGTAACCTAGCTGTAGGTAATATTTTAAGCCACTCATGCCGTTTTAACTTTCTGTAAACCCGTGAACCTGATTACTGTATTACCTGGACAATAAATATTTTTCTATTTTCTATTGCACAGCTACTATAATGCTGAAAATGGAATCATTATAATCAAATTTATTACTTACCTATGCTCTCTGGAACCAGATTCGCCTTCATTCCTCGGCTTAGGAATGACACCACTAAATAGTGGAGCTTTACCCCCCTTTGGATTATTGTACCGCCCGAAAGGAGCGAACGAATTCGACAATTTTCTTTTAAAAGTAACACCTTTGGGTCCATTTAGTGAAGTCTCCGTTTGTCTATCAGCACTTCTTGAACTTTCGCCTTCAGTTTCAGCTAATTTAGAATTCTTATCACCTTCGAAACAAAGGCGATAGTTTATGTTGTCATTTAAAGTCAATAAATCTGTTTTGGAACCAGGAGACTTGTCACAAAAGTCTTCAAACGACACAATCTCGTAATCCTCATCATCATCATGTAATAATTCGGGGGATTTATACGGGATCTTTGGCATTTTTCTTTCTTCAAATGCGACGCACAGAATCCATGAATCTAATTTTAGAACCTAAGTAAATCAAAGGATAATTTAACTTTCTTAATATGGCTAGAGGATAATTTCACTTATATTTTATTAGAGAGGTTTGATTTACTAAAGCAAAGGCGCTATTTATCAAAATTTATCACAATTCGTTATCTCTCCGTTTGTTGTTGTTGGTATTTTTTAAAGTCATAGTCTAGATGTCAGGCTAAAGTCATAACCCATTCAGCCTATTTTTTAGTTCATTCAATTTTGAATGAAAAACGTCTGTCGAATAATAAAATAAAAAGATATTTATACATAATATTATTATCAACCAAAATTTTGTGCCTGGAGTGTTCAGGGTTCATTAATTTATATGTCGATTTAAGTAAAAGCAAAGAACTTATAAACTTAGTAAAATACAACCTATTACAGACATTTTTATTAACACTTTGAAATTTGAGGGTATTCAAAAAACAGTCCTATTAGCTTACGACATGCTAAAATTAAGCAGATGCGTGGACAACATGGTGGACTGTTGATATCTAAAAGTTTCTTTATAGTTTAATAGTTTTAAATTAGTAACGAATGCAATAAAATAATAGCGATGGATTGGAGAAACGCAAAGATTCTACTTGCATCTACAGCGACGGTGGTTGTCGCAACACAAATAGTAAGAAAAGCTTATAAATATTTCTTCGATTCAAGCAAGACTTCTCAACACGAGAGTCCCAGTGACGAGACATGTAACGAAGTTCTAAGTATTAAAAATCGTGATATAAACGATGTAATACTATTCTCAGACGACCTAGTCCGACATACAATAAGAGTACCACCTAACAGGGACATTAAAATTTGTGAAAGTAGAGAGCTGAATTGCTTCAAATTAATTAAATACATAAAATCAGCACGTGAAACCCTGGATGTGTGTATGTATTTGATAACAAGCAGTGAAATAGCAGAAACCATTATACGGCTGGGAGAGAAACATGTTTTAGTGAGAATAGTTGTTGACAGTGATATGGCGTTCACACCACCATCGCAAATTAAAAAGTTACAAGAATATAGTGAGTACCTTTAAATATAATGTAAGGTTGTGTGTGCAGTAAAGTTGAACCCGATCTAGCTTATGTAATTGTTGCTTTATTTAACTTCATGCTTTGTATTTACCAGGTTTCATCCAAGTGCAGACAAACAAGAAAACAATTTTGATGCACCACAAGTTTTGTACTATTGACGGGCCAAAAGCCATTAAACGAAAAAATTTATTAAAAGCACATGCGGAAAAGTTGAACATTCATGCACCGTTTACCAAAACTGTGAAACTAGCACCAAAGAACAAGCAAATTAAAGGTTTCGTTATGTCTGGTTCACTAAACTGGTCTACCCAGGCTATGGTTTCAAATAGTGAAAGTGTTATAGTTACATCTAATCAGCATATAGTCGGAAAGTTCGAAAAGGAATTCGAAAGTTTATGGGTGGAAAATGAACCGGTAATTTTTCAACTTATTTACCTATTCACTGTCTTCTAAGAGCTGAAGAGATTTTCATTCTAAATATATTTTTTACTTTTTGCAGGCATTAATGACGACGACATGATGATTAAAAATATTTACACTGCACAACCAGAACGTTATTAGTACGGTAAGTACGGAAATTATTATGATCTGACTTTCATTACAGAGACTTTCATTTTACAGGGAATTTCCCCCAGTATCATTAACTCAGTTCGTTTATTTTCAGAATTTCAGAGCGTAATAACAATTGTTATAATTTTTTTACTTTTACTTTTTTTAACTTACTTTTTTTATGTACAAAGTTAACAATACCACGATTTATACAATAATTTCTATATTAAAATCAAAATATTCTTAATTTCATTTTTGGAAGGGTACTCTATGGCTCTATATTCGTTTTCATTTCCCGTTCCTCACAGATGACAGGAGGCGAACCATAGACAAGTCCATGTGCACTTCAATTTCGATCGATCATATGTTTTCTTTGTGTAGTTTTTTCAGCCGCTGTAATTCGAATTGGTTATAAAGTTCACGTGTTAAATTGGCTGTAAACCTTCGATAATCGGCTCGTTGTGCTATGTTGATGCTCATTATGCTTATCTAGTGTGTGAATATAAAAAATTTTGATACTAAATTACACGGTGCCTAATAGGTGCATTTCTATGTGCACGTGCTTGCATTTTTCAGGCTAATTGTAAAGTTTCAGTTTAAAAGGGCGCTGCAAGGTGACCTTAGATTCATAAGAGCTGTCTTATTTATGCAACCGCCCCCGCCCGAGCCCAGTTTTTCGGTCTATCCTTTAGAAAACGTGTGTTCAACAGTGTTAAAATAACTTTGGAATCTTAGGTTGGAAAATACTTTGGTTGTTTTATTACGAACCAGTGTCATCATGAATCCTACATCCTGGATTAGTATTCCGTTGGATGAAGTGTCTGTGGTACGTATTACAAAATAATATGGTTATTTTGATTACTAAAAATGAGAAAAAAACAAGTTGCATGTTGAAGGACATTCTAGAAAGGTCATATTGTTTTATTTTTTTTCTATTCATGTTCCACCTGTAGTTATCATAATACCTCACATGACGATACCATAAAGGCCCCAAAATGTAGTAAGAGTATGGGTAAATAAATATTATAAACATTAATGTTAATATTTATTTTTATTAGTGTTCCATGCCACCAAAACAGATTTGTATGTTTAAATCCGAGTTCTCTAATGTAGTAATATCTATCACAAGTAAAATAATTTTCCTGCCATGTGCAAGTGCCACATAGGCAATCTTTTTATTGTCAACTTAGAAATGCATTAATCAAATTCAATCACATGTCTAGAAGTGCCTGGCAGCTATGCAATCTTATTTTGTATATTAGTCTTAGGCCCTTAAATAGTGAGTAGGAAATTCACAGTGTAACACTAACACAAAGAAGCATATTACTATTATTTTTCATTATGCAGAAAAAGTGCATTATGTAACCAAACATTTTATTTGCATATTTACAAACCATTTATGTTTACACGTAAATATGTCCTGATATTTAAGAATAGAAACCGTTCAAATCATAATTTCAGGTAAACAGCAACTTAATTCTTAAATTTTAGGGTGCTTAACCAGGTATAAGTATGAAATAAGCTTTTTGTTTCAGTTTTACATAGATATTACTAGGTTGTTATAATATTAGTCTGACTACGTCCACAATGGATTGTTGTAACTAGGTTGGCTTACAATTTCTAACATGCTGTCCATGTTACATCAGACGGATGCACTATGAAGTCAGTTACTTCAAGTCCATTGTTCATAAAGTGTCCATTAAATTTCCATTTATATATCTTCACATGTTTAAGAATATTAATAAATTCAGCTAGGAAAATAGATTTCACCAAACATATTTTTTTCTACGCTTCCGGGCTATATAATTATTCTCCTAGTAATATGATACTAAAAAGTTTATATCATTTAGGGCTGATTTTTTAATCATCTGATAATTTTAATTGAGGAATAATTTTGAAATGTTGACAGTTATTTCATACGAAAACTGTGAAACATCAATTTTATTCCTCGAATAAAAGTTATCTGGTGATCGAAAAATCAGCCTTAAAACCAAATATTTGGTCAGTGGGCCATCTTCCATCGGGGCGGTTTTAGTTCACTTAAATTATCTGTTACCATAAATGTTAAATGTATTTTTCTTTTGTTTCAGATAAATCCACCAAAAATGAAATACCACATGTGCGAGTGTAAAAAATGTGCTAAAAGTAATTTTATAGTGAACAACTGTACCAAATATTGTGCAAACGACCAATATATTACGTGAAAAATAATAATTTTATTCAAATGTGTCAACAAATTTTCGAATGGTGTTTTTAAAGTGCACATTGGATGCAGTGTTCTTCGCTAGATGGCGCTGTTCGGATTGTTGCTTGGCAAGTGAGATACTTGTTCGGCTACTCTACGCTAGATGGCGTTTATGGTAAGTTTTAATGTTATTTTGTATTGCTAACTTAACCGCTAGATGTCTCTTGTACATCAGCGCCATCTAATGGCGAGTAGCAAAAACCAATTTAGTTCCATAAAAATGTAGATGGCGGTACTTGGATCAAAAGAATTATAAAATCAAGTTTCAACTATTTTCTTATGAATGCTAAAAGTTACTACTATCAAGAAGGTAATTGTTTTAAGAGCTGAACTATAAAAAAAGGAAAATATGTGCGAATAATCTTCAGAACTATTATGACTTTTTGCAAGGAATTTTCGAATCATCTACAATACCTACTTGATAGACTACAGTACAATGATATTAAAAACAAATGCGGTGAATCATTGCTTAACTGTTTTTTTTTTTTTTCGTTTTTGAACGGAAACATAGCTTGCCTATTCCATGTCGACTATGGCGGCAAGAGTTCAAAATTAAAACTTACTCATGCCTAAAGAACCATATCAAAGTATCATGAGTTGATACTTTGATATGGTTCTTTAGGCAACAATTCGCTACTTCCATAAATCTTTTCAAACATGTCAGCCATCCATTATTTAGAGAAGCATCACATTTTGACGTCCGCTAATCTGCCTTAAACACTTTCAACGGTCAAGGATTGTCTAGTTTCGTAACCGTGTGAAATGTTGTGAAATAACCGAGGGGCAGTTCTCGTATAATTTTAAGAACGTTCACAGTCTGATCTCAGTCTCAATCTGTCAAAAATACCTCTAATTTCCCTACATTTTGACAAGTTTTTGACATTTGTTTGTCGGCGAGATGAGACTACGACTAGATTTTGAACGTTTTAAATTACGAAAATTGGCCTTCTGGTTTCACAACAATTGCAATTCCGAAACAAACGAAAAAAGGTTATGCAATTCGAATAGAAAATTTGAATAAACCAGCCTTGAACCTTCGAAACTACTTTGACTTCCACCGAGGGCTTGAGACACAACGCATCGCTGTTTGGTATTCTCTTATGTCAATTTGAATATATTTCTCGGCATAGCATACCGTTGGCATAGTAACCATCGGTAGTTACTTTTTTTTTCCTTGCCTACGCTGTCCCACTCCTGGGCAAAGACCCCTTCCGTCTTTCGCGAGCCCGCGCGTCCTCCTTCCGGTTTGACGGAACCTACCCAACTCGTCCCGCCATCTCGTACGTGCTCTGCCGCGACCCCGCCTTCCTGTCTCAGGGTACCAGTTCTGTGTTATGGGCCCACAGTTTAAGTACTTAAGGACATATTTTTAATTCTTCTCGCTCATCAGTAATTTTTAACCGAACCGGAGGAGGTTCTCAATTCGGATGTTTGTATTTTTTTTTATATATATGTTTGTTCGCGCATAACTCCGTCGCTTGTCGACTTGAAAAATTCTTTTTTCGTTGGAAACGTTATACTTCCCAAATGGTCCCATAGAAATTTCATCAAAAACGGTTCAGTAGTTTGGTTTTTAAACCAAAATTACTGGTAAAAAATACAACTTAAAAGTGAAAAATAAAAACTTTTTTGCAAAAAAAAATCAACCGACTTCCAAAAACGACACTACAAAGAAAAAAATAACTTTAATTTCGGAAGTCGGTGGCAAACAACGAAAATCTGAACCCAACGACACCGACTTCCGAAATTAAAGTTTATTTTTTTCTTTGTAGTGTCGTTTTTGGAAGTCGGTTAATTTTTTTTTGCAAAAAAGTTTTATATGTATTACTCAAATATGTATTTCATTACATCCATAATTTTGATAGTTGACCATTAAGGATGTGTTACGAGTGGTTTCTTCATTAACATAAATAAGGACGATTTGTGTCGCTAATTTTAGGTTCGTGATAAATAATTCGTTTCTAATAAATTTAATACTTATCCTAATGACTAAATAATTAACATCTTTTAAGTTCAAAGGATTAGCACGTCAATACGCTTTATAATGTTTTTGTCTCGTATTTGTTCCGGCTAATCTCCAAAAGGACTGGACCGATTTTGACGGGAGGTTTACTGGCAGACAGCTGATAGATGTAATAAGGAGTGACTTAGGCTACTTTTATTTTAGAAAAATAATTCGTAAAGAGACACGAAGTCGCGGGCACAGCTAGTATATTTTAATAAACATTAAAAGGCACTTTAGATCGTCACGAAATTACAAGACAAAAGAGGAATTGATTCTGGTTTATACGAAACTACCTTGAAGGGGCTTCAAAAGGTAGTTTCGTAAATTGATTCTAATTCATTCTTACAATTATTGAACTATTTATACTTTCGGCGTAGTTCTTGGTTCTGGCTTCCTCGGTATTCCTACCTAGTCCGTATAAATATAGCCTTTCTATGAAAAGGATACTAATATATTCAGGCATGGTGGAAGTCAGTTTGCAGCACGTTTCCTGCCCAGAAAGTCGTGAGGACACTGCATTCTTTAGTTTAGAATTAATTAAACTGTACGCGTCACATTTTAGCATTTACGCCGTGTTCTTAGTATGTGTTGATATGTCAGCGTATTTTATACGTATTAATTAGGTGGGGGACTTTGATGTCGTGTTACTTGATTATATGATTTGCATATTATGTGTTCCCTTACGCAATTGATTTCTGGAAAATGGTGAAGGTATGGGTTTTGCTGTTTTGCATTAGTAACGGTCTTTAGATATTTCTAGGGCTTTTCTTTGTACCTTTGTATATCGGTATAAGTAGGTAGGTAATTTTAGATTGATTGCGTCGTTACTACGCTACTGCTAAGCATGAGGGACGAGGGTACTGGGCCCCAAGTCTGCTATTACAATAGTGTCAGAATGGTCTATTATTGATTTCATAAAATATTGTTTATTTTGACAAGTTTGGTAATCTACTAACATAATGGCGTCATTACGACTTTCCAGTGGGCAACCACTGACGCTCCATTGAAAGAAATGGCATAGAATGATAATCTCGTACATAATGAGAAATGAATGACTGACTTACATAAAACACTTGATTTGTATAAAACACTAATAAATAATATGTAAAAATATATATAAATGAAATCTGGCATAAATAAAGTAGTGGTAGTTTTTCGAAAATCATTTCTACTAACGGGTTTTATAATAATGGCAATATGACAATGTCATTATACACAATTCTATTACGAGACCATTGATCGCCATTAAGAATTTAGCAGATTACGAACTTTAAGCAAAATGACAATGGGATGGGAATGGGATCGTGTTGGAATGACGAATTTATAAAAATAGCAGACTTGGGGCCCTGGGTTCGATTCTCTGGTTGGGCAAAGTGTTATTTGGTTTTTCCATCAGGAATTTCTCGGTACGGGGTCTGGATTCGTGTCCGCTTGATGGCAATAAGCTCGCCTCCTATCACATGGGACTTAGACAGAACTGGCGAAATGTGTGTGTACTATAGTTAGATACTCCTCTGCTTAACCTTTGGGGGAATACAGGGGTGATGTTATATTATGTAATTTTAATTAATAAATTGATATTACTAGCAGACATGAGGAGGACGGTGTTGTGACGCAGCCTGGGAGAGGCCTATGTCCAGCAGTGGACTGCAATAGGCTAATTTGATTACCAGCGAATGCGTCGTGTAATACATACACCCTAACTTTGTAGATATTGTTCTTACAACGAATTGTGAAGATCTAGTCTAACGAGCATGAGATATTATAGTAATTTATTTCATTTATAATAATCGTTTATTTGCCTGAAGTATGGTGCTTACAGATGTCATAATACAATTCATAGTGCTTCATATTCCGCCTACTAAATTCAGCATGCACATTTTGGATGTGCCATGATTCATAGAATGTATTAATTAAAAAATGTGTTAGAAAATGTCAATAAAAAAAGAAATTACAAATGTCATGTTAAAATTAATTAAATTACACTATTCATGTCTGTGCAATATTCCTATTCATATTATAATTCAAAAATTCTATCAAAATTAAAATTTAAAGTTATTAAAATTTAAAAATTCAATCTCTCGTTGTTATAAAACCGCAGTAAAACAACGTCTTCAACTAGGTTTAATATTTTGAATAATAAATTCGGTGTCCACTATAAATAATTCATAAATCTCACGTATATTATGAGCTGCTAAAAAGCCGTGTTATCTACCATCATACAAGTGCCACATTTCTTCTGTAATATAACAGAATACAAACGACTTAATTTATTGTTTTTATTTGTTTGTTTTTTGGGACGTTTTGGCCCGTGGGTCGTGTTAAGATGTGCTCGCATTGAAAGTGTAGCTGAGATTGGACGAGGATCATGATGGAGGATGGGACGAGCTGGACAAAACAAACGACCAGTGGACTACTTTAGCCCTGGATCGAAAGAGCTGGAAGTCATGGGAGAGGCCTTTGACCAGCAAAGGGCTGATGCGGGCTAACAGTAACAGTAAAAAAAGCTGTTAGGGAATTTGTACTTGATTACGTAACTATTAGGGATAAATAAAATAAGATTGTTAGCGTCGAAATAATGGAATGAAACGGCCAATAATTATGAGATTTTTGTTTATCTATAGATAAAGAAATTCGTATTGGATGTTTTTATTTTTGGACATTTTTCGTATTGGACATTTTCCGTGTTGGGACTATTTTATTTTTCGTATTGGACGTTTAGAATTTATGAAATTATTATTGTAAACCATTTTTATCCCTAAGGGCTGATTTCACCAAAGTCAGATCAGATCTTTTATCCGTGGAATATAAACGAATTCTCAGGATGAAAAAGGTGAAATTCACCCTAAGATAATACGCTAGTGCACCGGTATTCTTTCATTAGGTATAGTTTTCATTGCAAAAATATACTTTCCCAATTTAAATAGAAGTAGGTGTCGTAAGTGCCCTTTATGTAGTTTCTACGACACTAAAGCCAATAAGAGTAGGTACATTTAAAAACGTTAATTTCGTAGAGTCTAATATTAGCAACATAAAACGAAAGTTCGATGATCTGGAAACAGTGTCGTGTTAGAAAGTCGCCTACGTCGAGTGTGGGACGAAACTTCCTTATGATTATAAAACCGTCCGCTTAAAAAATAGTATTCGTTTCGCTTTCTGTCGCTTAGCTACCGATGTATTTGCGTCCTAATCCCCAGTCATGTGACTCACGTAACGCTTAACATTTTAAATGTTTTTATATTTACAAACAAAGCGGAGCTGAAGGGTTAACAGCACCGGATGTTTTGTCCAGATATGGAATATAACGCTTCCAAAGGAAGTGGATAAAATAAAAGGGTGAATCGGAACTTATAATCGATATACATAATCGGTCCGGGCATACGATTATAGTGTTGTTGACTTTTCGATCACTTCAATGTGGTATTGTGTGACGATCCTCGTGACTTGTCGGCGCCACTTTCTCGTACGATTATGTGTAGTGTTGTCTTACAAGTAGTTCTTGTTACATCTCTTATTGGAAGCAATTGGCAGTCGGAAACGTCTGACATAGACGTCGAGTATTCTCAATAGATTTCGATGGCGTCCGGCTGTAGATTTCCGTTAGATGTCGTTTCGCTGTCAAATAAGCCGATTCCTACCAATTTAATATTGAATTAGGGAATGAGTATAACCCTCTTTTCCCTAGCCGTCTCGTAAGTTGATAGATATCTCGCCCGTTATAGTCCAGATAGAATTTTCCATTAGCATAACTCCTTAGCTGATTGTTTTATTGCAATAACTGAATATCTGCTCATTAATTATACGCACTGTTTAGCGTAACTCTTCCAAGTTGAACAGGTCATGCGCCTGCGCTGCGGTAATGACGTTGAAACATCATCAATCTTTTATACTACCCTCCTAATTAATGCGGGCGTACGTTACCTGAAGTAACACTTAACAAGTAATCATTTAATGGGTACGTCTGCAGGTACATGGTTTGTTTATGTGCAGTTTGATTGCTGTTTCTTTTTATATGTAGATATGCAAATAATTTACTTAAATAAACTTTTATGGAGTCTGGCTACATATTTTATAGCGTTGTTAATTATATCAAATTGAAATCTAAGCGTAGCGCCTTCTTTTATCTATGCTTGGAATCCTATGGAACGAAACCGAGAAACGAGTGAGCTAAGCAATTGTAACAGAGTGAGCTAAGCAATTGTAACAGAGTGAGCTAAGCAATTGTAACATACGAAAATATATATAAATCTAGGTTTAAAAACACTTTTGTAGATCATTTTATTACTTTACTGGAAAATATTGTGCTAGGTCAAGAATTCGAAATGTCTTCTTGAAAAATCTTGATAACACAAGTAGTATCAAAACGAATCGGATTTGATTGAACTCTGTAGAAGCACACATTGTTTCGCTCAGGCCAGTCTGTTATCAATATCATGCAGAACATCAATACTCCTTGTCCTGAACCTCATCCATATTCATAATTATCAATCTACGTGTAAGATATGGTATCATATTGTTATTTTATATATCCTATATATGTGTTGTGAAACACAAAGTTTTGTTTTAGATTGTTTGAGAATCAAAACATGTTGTTTCGTTGTTGCGAACTTGTTGCCTGCGAGCTGGTGCTTCTAATTTTAAAGTAGTTAGATCAGAAACCTTGAGATTGAAGAGAGTAGGAGTCTCCTGAAGTTTCTTTCATAAAAAAATCAGGCAGTTTCACCTAGGAACAAACTGGTATGCTTGAAGAGGCCTCGATAAGCATTGTTGTTCGCTACTGTGCTGCTGACCATAAAAGAAAAGACTTCAATTAATATCTGATTCTCTTATCAGTGTAATTGTCCGTGCCTGGGAAAGCGCGGCTGTTGGTCCTGGTTGTCATTCGTAAATCTTTGACAGTCATTTCGGGCAGTAAGAAACCCAAAAGTCTGACAACCAGTCTTACCAAGGGGTATCGTGTTACCTAGTAACTGGGTTGTGGACATCAGACAGGCAGTCATTCCATGTAAAATACTGGCATTCAGCTGCGTCGGTTAGACTGGGAACCGATCTCAACATGGTTGGGAAATTTATTTAAGAAAAGCACAGCCACATCACGTATATTAAACTTATGCTAGAATAATTTTAATAACTAAAGGACTAATGTACATGACAATTCGGCGTACATGACGTGATTTTAGTGGTCTCCTCACATAAAACACAGGCTTTGATCGTGTGGTATAATAGCATTACATACTTACAAGTAACAATTACAAATTCTACAGATTATCTGTTCCATAGACACGCACCGTCGCGGCGCCTCAAGTTACGACTTAATACACTCCAACAATATTATAAAGACCTATAAAATCGAACAATTGCCAAAACTTTTGTGTATCCACTCACAATAAACTTTATTACATCTGAACCTATATGATAATAGATTTAGTTGTTTAAATGGTTGCATATTATTCACTCGTTTATATAATTTACGAGCAATTTGCAAAAGTGCTAGTTTACGACGCTCTTAAAGGGACATTATGTCGGGGTCGTGTTTATGCTGCATAGGCCGGCTAAGCTCTGAAGGGGACCTCGCACAGATTGTGGGTACCACTACTGTCCATAAATGGTGATTATCGAAGGCTGTTTACATCAAGCGTCTTGTTATTATAGCTGGTGAAATAGGAGGATGTCATATTTGAAGTCTGACAGTGACGTGACGTACAAAAAAAACGCGAAAATACATTGCCATAGAGAAGTGTTCGAACTTATATCATTTTCTTTTTTTTTACCATAAATGGCATTCTTATTTTGAAAAAATTCTAAACTACAAAATAGAAGCAGCATATTGTATGCAAAAATGTCGTGTAATGCGATTAAAATTAATTTTCGCTGTAGCTATCGATCGTAATTTAATTAATTAATTAAGTTTTACACGCAAGTTTGTTCGCGTGAATATGATGACTTGCTCTGTTCCGCTACTGACTCTGCTATGCTGTGTTCATTACATACAAGAAATTATAATTTTTGGTCTTATTCGAACGGATACGAAGAACAAATTATTAGCCATTTTTTGTGAAGACTAGGTCCGAAAATAGAACTTAATTATAACGTTAGCGTATTATCATACAGATGATGTTATTACAACTTATCCCGGGATATAATGGGCTGACGTTAACGCGCCGGTTAGTTTCAGCGTCAGGGCGGTGCAGCTTTCCGAACTCTAAAAGAGCTCCTCCGCTCCGCATGGCAACAGGATTAGAAACGCTCCAGATTCCCATTGTCAATACACGAATAATTGAATCTTACCTTTTTCTATAACTTTAGCATCACCTGCATCTGGTCTATGTAAAAAAAATGGATCCCCATATATTTGGCGTCTCGTTACTCAATGTCTTGTGCCTTTGTGTGTTCGAGACTATTGTCTGACGCGAATTTTGCCGCGGGCAACCCCAGTTCCGTATTGAGCAATTAAGCCCTTATTTATAGTGGGACAGTATTGATTTACGGCTGTTCCGTTTCGGCGCTTGCGACGTTTCTTGCTTGTTATTGGCGGCGTCTTCCCGCCAGGTGCGAGTGGTACTTTTTGCCTTGATCGCATTGTGGACGGTTTCGTTTCGAAGTACAATGGATGCGAGATTTGCACAAAAACTCGGCGTAAAAAGGGGGGTTCTTGAAAAAACTATGGTTATGCAGAATGTCCAAACGTTAGTTCGTTGGACTGTAGTCGCGTGCCGCGATGCTTTATATTTAATAGTTTTTTTTTTTACGCTGGTCCCAGGTGAAGGCGCAGCTTGACGCGCTCGCCGCGACGAATAAACACGATTAACGTTAATTCGTGATATTGTTCTATACTTAAGTCTCGTTCATATCCTGCTGAATTATCCAGAAATCTATTACAGATATAGATCGTCAGCAATTAAAAGTTTTTTTCAGTAAAATTCTTTAGAACATCATCTATTTTCGTTGCCAAGAATAATCAGTTACTAAAAACGATGCGTATTCCAAAGTTCGTTGCCACTAAATCACAAGATTAATGAGTGTTATTCTTCTTTCTCTAACACTGCTTGACAGAAGAGACTCTAAAAATACTGAAATTGATTAGTGGACTATGCGTTACACGGTTTGAGTTTTAGGAGTTTTATCTTTGCGTTCACCACGTCGAGATGGCACCAAGTCACCAACGCGTGGGAGTATATTTTTAGTGCTGTCGCCGCTTATAATGTCGCAGCTTAATAAAATTGACAGAGTCTGTCAATCAGTTTGATACCCCTTAACAATGGTTCCCGCGCTTTTACGGGATGAATGATTGAACGAATGAATGGGTCGCTGCGGGCGGCTGATGACTGACTTTGTACTCGTGTGTATGACTAAATTAAATAAATATGTTATTGTAGTGTGTGATTTTGAATGATGAAGTTCGTAAAAAGACTTTTATTTATTTGTTGTGGTTTGGAACGGTTATTGGTGGTTTATTGATTGGCTGGCTTTTAAATCAAGATATAATTTCGCGTAGATTAATAAGTGTTACATATAAAAACTAAAAAGCATTTTAAATGCAAAGAAAGTATAATTGGATAAAGTTACACTCTTAATGAGAAGTAGGAAGTTCCGCACTCGTTTTAAGACTATAAAAAATGTACTAATCACTGTTCCACTGGCGCCAGATCTAGATAGCGCCGCAGTGGAAATTCAGATAAAAAAATAATTAATTTTAATTACGTCGAATTATATAAGGATTTCCTTAACGAGCCTGTGCTCGCAGCTGTTCGTGCATTAAAATGTTATTTTCTATTCTGATGCACATATGGCGAATTCATGTCTGAATCTAAATGCAACATTGTGCATAACAATAAAATTAGTATCATTGACTTCGTTACTCTGTGGCAAAACTTCCGCTGGTGAAAAATTACGTCTAGCAATAACAGTACTATCTGTGAATCTGTTACGGATGTCCAGCTTTTGGAGAATTGAATACATTTCACAGTCTGTCAGTGCACTTTTTCTTTTTCCACGAATGCCAATCACTCTGGCAGACAGAGTGATTGACATTCGTGAAAAAGAAAAATCTAGACAGAGTCTGTCTAGCCTTTTCTCAAGTACAATGTTAGGGTCGGCGTCCAGTCTAACCGGATGCAGTTGACTGAAAACGGTACCAGTATTTTACATAGAGCGAGCGCCTATCTGACCTCCACAACACAGTTACTGGTTAACACGATACCACTTGGTAAGGCTGCGGGTTAGACTTTTGGGTTTCTGATTACCCGTAACGACTAGGAAGTGGTGAAGGGCGGGCGTTTTTAGGGGACTGTCTTTTGTAATTTTGACGTTCGAAAAGTGCTGATTCTCAGCCTAATTTGAATAAATGACTTTTGATTTTGATTTCGACTGTCAAAGATCTGCGAAGGACAGCCGGGCCCAACGGCTAAAAAATAAAATTCTTTCTAAACAATTTCGATATGTAATAGATGGTCAAACATCCACGAACTGGCCGCGCATTATTTAGCCACGAGCCCCTTCACGAACTTTAAGTAGCTTATAGTTCCGCCGCCATTTAATTAAGTGGGTACAAATGACATTCTCTGTATGTAATTTATGTCTTTATTCTCATAGTTCAAACCATATTTGTGGTAAGAAGGAATCCAAACATCTTTTGCACTAGCCTCCTCTGGAATGCAAGTCCGTTACTCTATTGATGCAGGCGCGCGATCTTCGAATACTTGCGTCGTATCGTATCGCCTGCAAGCGCGCGCGGCCACTCAAACAATTCGTGTTGTAATCCAACATGTTTTTAGCACTGTAATGTATACTGAGGAAAAACTGTGTAATTGCACATTGCGAAATATCTGCAAGACTATTATTAGTTTTTGTTCATAGAGTTTCGGAGAAGCCAGCCGCCTGCCTCAAAATCATCTGGATGTAAACATTGTAATAGACTTTACGGGTAATTAACATCGGAGTACACAACACACACGGTAGCCATATTTCCAAGCTGCCAGCAATATTACGGTAAAGGTTTTTACCGCGTTTATTGAAAGCCCGTTGACATTTAATTTCAAATATCGAACAGTGTCCACACGAGAGCGAAGGGGATCTATAAAAATCAATCAGTAGACTCTGAGCTGGCGAGGGATAAAAATAACGTTTCACAAAATTGCTTGATTTTTTTTTCTCTTTTCTTCGTCTCCCCAGCTTGTTTGGACGGGCCCTTTGACTAAGAAAGTTTTGAAAAAGTACAGATTCTACGGATATTAAACCTATTTTTGGGGTGGGTCGTCTTTGCGATGTTTTATAGTGTCTAGACTAATTCCCTAAGTTGTTACTCAGGAGTTGGCGAAGTATTTCAGGTCTTAAAACTTTGCTAATCGACTGGAGCCTATTAAACAGCCTTTACATTAATTATATTGGAACATGTATGAAGTTTTAATAACCTTCAACATTCCGAAAGTGGGATATTAAGGATCTCATCTCATTAGTAACTTAGTATTATCGCATCTATAAAGTTATTTACAAACACGAATTATCCGTCTGGAACTCAACAATGAGCCAGAAACTTCATACTTTTCCTTCTAATTATAAAATGGCCGCAAAACTACTATTATTTATTTTGATTGATACGATCATGTTTAAAAATGCGTGTGTAGTAAGCGCAGATTGTACGCTACTTAAAAATCTCTCAGTAAAAGCAACCAGCGAAAACAGTGGTTACAATTTAAACAATTCATTTCGAACATAACGTCTTTATTAAACAAATAAAAACCTCTCAATGTTTCAGCACATTAAGTTCGCGTGTGGGGGGTACGCTTCTCTTACGGGATATTACAGGGAGTCGGCTCGTGTTAACTCAAATATGTATGTAACTAACTAGTATGTATTAAATATTAATGGGAGATCGTTAGCTCACACGCGACCGCGTCTAGCCGGGAAATAGGTTGTAAAGTCGCTTTTTATGGACTGAATAAAATCTGGCTCGGCGGCTCGGCCCCTCTGTGCAATATGGCCGTCTCAAGGGTGACAACTTGTTTTCGATGTTAAATTAATTGCCTAGCAGCAGGACCATACGGAATGACGCAGACTTACTGCAATTTTATTCGCTTTGAAAAGTTTTTTCCGCAAATGATGTGTAAAAAACGTACTAGGTATAGAGAAAAGTTACTTTTTAGAGTTCCGTAGCCAAATGGCAAAAAACGGAACCCTTATGGATTCGTCACGTCTGTCTGTCCGTATGTCATAGCCACTTTTTTCCGAAACTATAAGAACTATACTGTTGAAACTTGGTAATTAGATGTATTGATACTGTGAACCGCATTAAGATTTTTACACAAAAAAAAAAAAACAATAAATTTTTGGAGTTCACCACACTTAGAACTGAAACACAAATTTTTTTTTTTCATCAAACCCATACTTGTGGGGTATCTATGGATAGGTCTTCAAAAATTATATTTAGGTTTCTAATATCATTTTTTTCTAAACTGAATAGTTTGCGCGAGAGACACTTCCAAAGTGGTAAAATGTAAAAGAATGATAAAACTAAAAAAAAATTATGATGTTCATTAGCATGTAAACTTCCACCGAAAATTGGTTTGAACGAGATCTAGTAAGTAGTTTTTTTTTAATACGTCATAAATCGTAAACCGCAATTTATCTTTCTTTCAATCAACTCAACGGAACCCTTCATGGGCGAGTCGCACTTAGCCGCTTTTTTTATTTTTTTCTTGGTGTGTGACAAACGTAGTACACATTAGTAATGCCAACCACAGGATACAAGGTTAAAACCGTTACAGCAATTTTAAAAGGTAGGTAGGTTTTAATTGGTAGGTAAGGTACCTACCAAATAAAAACATACGTTATTTTTTTTAAACCTACTGGAAAAACCTCTAGATGCTAACGTAATCTAAAATTAATGCTTAATCAGTAAGTGCCTGTACGCACGGCTACACATCATGCTATACATAACCAGTATAAGCTGACTTCTGATTGTACAAAAAACCTATACAATTCGAAGTCAGCTAAAACTGGAAATGTATAGCTTGATGTGTAGACGTGTGTACCTATCAACATGGAGGGAAATACCCGTACCCGTTCGTATTTTGGTTTGAAAAAAAAAAAATGAAAAAAACAAAAAATGAAAAATTCCCACTACTAGGTGCCTTGACGAGTTGACGTTAATGCGAATTATGTTATTTGCATCGGTGATAATAATCTATGCATAATCGATATCTCATTGAATTTTAGAGACGAGACTTAACGTTTATTCGATTATTGAATAGTCGAGTTCTCGATTGACTGTAAAAGTCTATAGTGCGGCCTCTAGTAATGAATTGTATTGATACATTCAAAGAATTGATTTAACGTCTATTTAATTTGTTCTTTGAACATTAAATTTTAAAACCACAGAATACCGGTAGGTACTCCGTGGTTTATTTAGTGCTATTGACTGTTAAGTTGTAAACAAACATTCACTGGCAAGTTGCCTCTATTATGACGCCATGTTTTAACTCTTAATGAATCTACAAGCCTTATTTTTTTTGCTGCAAACTCATTTCGTATCCGCAATTATTGTGTGGGCGGCATTGCTTGCCAGACTGCGTGAGGTCTACCTCAGCGCTGAATGGCTAAACTTTTTGATTCTTTATAGAATTAACACAAATGTGTTAATAAACTCGTGTTCGTTGAGACATGACAGGCGCGTGCAATCGTCGAGACGTTAATAGTGATGTGATGAACCATTACGAATAATTTGCATAATCGACTCCTATCCAGTATGCAGTTCCGAATAGCTATTATCGATTTATCAAATTAAAATGGTTGATTTTATTAAACGAATGTTGATACGGTTGTTATTGCTTCTTTCTATCGTTTAATCAAGCCGCGGTTTTATGTCTAGAGTGTTCTGCCGAGTTTTATTTTTTAATTAAGTAATTAAATAGCGTTTTAATATCGCTGCTGTCTCACTGACCTTTTTCCCATAAATTGTAGGTATTTAATTAATATACCAAAAACGACTTGAATACATTGCTAAGTTATTTTTTACTGAGCTTCGGTTACACAAGTAACAAGTAATACAACAGTATAATTAATCAAAACATTACGAGTAACTAAATAATCCATTACGAGTAACAGTTATAAGTCATCATGGCCGCCCATCCCTATGTGGGTGTCTGGCAGCAACTTCGCGCCTAAATTTGAAATGAGAACGCGTGAGAAAACGCTCGCGGCTCGTCTTGAATTACGACGTTCGGAATGTGAATGAACGGCTCTTAAAAAAGAGAAAAAAAAAAGGAACTTGGAAACGAGGTTTTTTGCTTGTTACACGAGTAAGCACTTTCTAGGTGCGCTGTGATAAGGAAAAACTACATTTAATTTACCTTGTAAATCAATTTATGTGATTCAACATGTCAAGAACCTACATTAAAGTATGTTTGCGGTCAGGCTAGCCGACTCATGTGTCGACGAACTGTTCTTAGCACGCTTGACGGATGTTGTAAGCGGTAAAAAATAACTTGTGATAATTTTAGCAAAGAGTTTTCATTGCGATCCTCTTTTTTATACTCTTTCAAGCATTAGTACAATTTGTAATAATGCTGTATTACATCCGTCCGGGTTTCATTGGCTTTGTCCTAGTTTGGAAGGCGTCCGGGGAGCGTCCGGGTGGGGTTTTTAAATAGTGTCTGGTTGAAACCCGGACACTTTCAGTGTTAGGGGAATCCGACTTTGCAAAAAAAAAATTAAAGCACAAATCATAGTTCAAAATTCGCCGTGAGGCAAATGTGGCCCATGCGCTCGTGACAATTCATAATTTGCTTTTGATTTACTTTTTTTTTAAATTTTCATTGATGCCAAAAAGAAGAGCGTTCCTAATTATTTTTGTTACCAGAATACCTTTCACATAGAGAAGAGTGTATAATTGATTAGTAAACTAAGCGTTTCATCTGTATTGTTGAGGTTTAAGTTGATTTGCTATAAATGAAAAAAAAAAATAATATGATACACAACGATGTTTTTTATTTTATTGTAAAAAAATTTTTTGCGAGTCAGTCCGGAGTAAAATCTTTATTTCATTCAAATGTCCGGGGCCGTAATTTAGGTGTTGGCAGCCCTAGCTCTATCTGAACTTGAAACTGTTGCTGTGTATGTGTGTGTGTTCAAAATATTTGCAAGTAAACTCCTCCGAATTGCCATCCCATTCTATTGCCCAGACAGTATCAGAACCCGTTTCTTATTTCTTATACATTTAAAATTAACTTCGCTATTAATAAAACTTCCCCGAGCTGTTATGACACAAATCATTGTATATAAAAAATATAAAATCGTATCTAATCCCCTTATTTATCCGTCCGGGGGACGCTTTGTTTTTTTTGCCATCAAATTGCGCCATAGAATCGGAACACGTGCTGTCTTGAAGAAATTACGGGTTCTAGAGACGTTTACGATATAGTTTAGTTAGATACGGACTGGGGTGTGCTGTGTGTGTGGTGGCCATGCGTTCTGGGGGATGTAGGATAGTCACATAGACGTATACTACATTGTACTGTTGAATAGGTGGATTTGCGGAGTTTTAGTCGTCTTTGGTCAGATGTTTTATACGTGTCGTAAAGTTCTAAGAGACAATTCCCGTGTTTTTTTAAGTCACAGTTAAAGTCTTATCATTTATTTGAAATAGGCACTTTTAAAACACGTACACAAAAAAATAGAATTGATTCCAGTCGCCTCTTCCAAAAGGTAGTTTCGTATGGAGAAGAATGGGTGAATGGAGAATAATGGGCGAGAAACTCCAGAACGTTCGCATCCTAATCTTGTCTGAATCTGTCAAAATAAACCTCTAATTTACATAAATTTCTGACAAGTTTTTGACATTGATTGTCAGAGATGAGATGGTGACTTGAATTTGGCCCTTTGGCTTCTGGTAGCTTCCTAATTATTATCCACCTTAACTGGAATACAACCAAGTATGGTTTCGTTAAGAAAGCCAGATCATAATATCCTTATTGTATGAAAACAAGTTGTAGGCTCTTTACTGACTTGTGTTATTCAGGAATTATAGGCATGACACGGTCTCTTTTATGATGTGTCTCCTCAATGGTACAAAAGAGTTAATTTGTGGCATGTAACTCAAGAATAACAGGCAGACCAGTCTCACTTTCACCCCAGTTTTAAATAATAACTTTTAATCGTCATATTTATGACTAAACTTGCTTTAATCATAACCCTACCCCTTGTAAGTCTTAAATTTTTACGACAGTCCTCTTTGTTGAGCGATTCTCGAAATTAGCGTTTGTAGCGGCACAGTCCACGGTAATGGGGTCGTTTGGTCACATTGTACATGAGCAGACAGCGCCGGGTGCGGCAGATGGCTTGGCTCAGACGTTCCCATTTCAATTGCCCATCTCTTCCAAGCAGCCATTTTTTGCCCCCAAACTGATTGTGATCACTACTATTGTAACTTGCATTGTGTTACAACGCATTGTTACGGTGAAACTCTTAGGTTCTCCGCTTTTCTAAGGCATATTGCATTTGCAAATTTTCTTTTTCTATGAATTCTATGAAGCTGTGGGAACCATTTTGTAATTTGGGATTAGGATTGAGGGTAATGCAGGTATGTGTAGGGATTTCTATCGTGAGATGTCGATTACAGCATTGATTTTGATGTATTGTGTTACAGTTTTAAAAACTCCCATTTTGAGCTAATGGTGGTTATTGTGAGGGTACATAATTTAAAGAAATTGGAGCTTGTTCGTTAATGTTTATTCAGTAGCCGCTTTAATATCGATTTATTGAATGGCTGTTGAAATAAATAATTGTTTTGGCCGTTTAAATAGTGCGGTTTACATTCCCTGTATACACGGCGTAGCTAAGCCCAATTTCTCGCTTCAAGCTTAGCGAATAAATCAGCGGGTTATGTACAAACATCTGCATATTTCGAACTACCTTACAATCCCCTTTTCTCACATCTATCTACCAAAACATTGTTTTGGTGGTCCAACGCTAAATATTACAAATTCGTCGCTTCTTTCTTCAAAGCGACTCCTACCCTTTCAATAGTCATCGGCACCCTCCTGCTGATTCAAGTGCCTGAGTTAAACACTCAGAGTCAAGTGGCCCACTTCTACCTTGTGCCAGTTCGCCGCAAAAACTTGTGCTTCTTGTACAACATTTTTATAACTTTCTTTCTAAAAAGGCGGTAGTAAAAAAGCCTTGTCTGTTCAACATCTTCAGTGTATCGAACAAACGGATCACGTAGCGACAATGACGTGAGCTCATGTCTCACTGTTCTTTGACCCTCCGATGCCTCAATTTGGACATGTTTGACGTCTTACAAGATTTACTCTAAATTCGTTACCGGGCAATTTCGGAGGATCTTGTTAACTGATAGGGAAACTGGACGGACTTCAGTCAATTGAGATAATCGAGTTGATTTCGCTAATCAATTGAATAGAATATTTATTTTCAAAAGAAGTTTTCATTCTCAACACATTAGGTCTGATTGAATTAACTCTTGCTGCATCTAAGCGAAAAAACGATAGTTCCCCAGTGCGACAGGCAACGAACTGGACGGAGCAACGGCTCACTGAAGTCTATAAACAGCACATAAAACGGCGCATCATTAAATCAGTCTATAATCTCTTTTAAGCTCCATTTTATTACATGTTCTCCCGGACATAACCATTCGCCATATGTCTCGGAATGTCAATGTCCATTCATTTCATAGAAAGCCCCATTGGCATTTTCCACCCATTACATGACATAAACACCGCCCAAATGTCCAAATTGAGTTACAAATCTTGCGCAACGTCTTCATTTTAAATTCGCCAGTTGTCCGTTTTGTGCCTAACAAAATTAGCGGGCACTTTTTAGTCCCCACCGTCGAATTCGAGTCACGTATGGACAGTTAAGGCGCATCTAGTGCTCGGGGGCTGGGTTTAATCTCGGAGGAATGTCGGACGCTCATAACAACGCCAGTTCTGAGTTATGAACCGATAAACGCGCCGGATTTGAATAGTACGCGACGAGACGGCGTCAACCCCTTCTTGATGAGGTACATGCCTAGATGGGATCCTTCCGGAGACTCGAAATTAGGAAGTCGCTGAAGTCTAGGCAGATATTCAGCTCGGCTATTTGCATTCGCTCCTACGCTCAGACATTCCTCCTGAAATGAATGTTAGTATTTTATTTGAATTAAACGATCACTGAGCTTTATTGTTCAAACGCTTGTACTCGTATAAATTTAGTTTTTCCAAGTAAAGAGATTTCTAACCGTTTCACGAAAATACTTCCCTAAGATTGATTTGCTAAAAAAACATAATTGCTTCTTCAAAAAAGCATTTTCATATTGATATTGTTTTTGTACGGCGAGACACCTAGATTAAAATATATTTTAGGAATGAAAGGCCATTGAGGTTATATTAGATTTCTGGGAAGTCTGACTTGCGGATCTTTGACAATAGAGCCACCGTGGTCACGTAGTTACTGGCTATGAAAATGTTTGCTGGTGTCGAAACTAACCGCGGACACTACAAATGCGCCCGTCGAGCGTTCCTGAACGGTTGGTTGGTTGATGTATGAACAATTATATTTTACCGTAGATAAGCTTTAATTTTTACTAGAACGTCTTTTAGTAAACTAGGTAGACCGTAATACGTCCTAATTTTACGCCACTTTTTATCGATAATTCAAGTGATTTAAAGCGTCGGTGTCGTTATTGAATACAAGAACTGCTTTAGACAATCAATTTTCTGGCATTTTTTTGACACTGAAATTGTGCAATGAATTAATTTTCATAATGGATATTAGTTTTTTCATTCGGAAGTCATTTTTGTCAGGTTGATTGCTCTTTGACGAATATAAATCTTTGTTGAACTTGTTTGTCTACTTTGACAATACACTGAACATAATTGACAATTTTCTATGAAGTCTGTTGTGTGTGTTATGAAAATATTGTTAACAAAATGCTCTTCATTCATATCTTAGGTACAGACTTAATTGCAAGCAATTCTCCTTTGAATGAATTGCTTAACATCAGGCCATATTTTAACTTTTATGGCAATATGTAATGTTAGTTGTCTGTATTTGTTTTTGTTATTGAAGTACTGAAGCCCTAATTGCTAGTTTGTCATCCGTTAGTCTGTGACTTATTTCAGTTTCCCCTATGTTTTATTAGATTAAGTGCTCTTTATACAGAACTGAATTGCAAATAGCACTTTTCACCTTCGCTCCTCCTTCCAAGGACTCAAAGAGTATTCTAAATCTTTTCCATTATTGTGCAATAAACAATATTTTCGTCTAGACTGTATAAATATATCAGAGGTCTAGGTATAGGGGATTCAAATTTAATGGCGTTGTTTGCCTTTATGTGTTTTGTTTTATAACTTATTTTCCAGCTTCAATTGCTTCTTATATGTGGGGGATGCACTAATGTTATTTGTACCTAACTCCTTAATGGCAGTCGCGTATGTGTTCCGGATATTACTGGACTTAGACAGATTTATCGCTATGGTAATTCCGTCGACAATTCAGCACTAAAAGTATTCTCGTTTCGTGTAGTTTTTGAGAGCAGTGGTGGCCCAGTGGTAACGGCTGCGACTTACGAGTTGTAGGTTCGAACCCAGACAGGCGTTTTACTTTATTCAAATTATTTCATCACCACTGCTCTCAAAACGGTGAAGGAAAACTTCGTGAGGAAATCGGCATGTCCTAGAACCAAAAATTCGAAGACATGTGACATCTACCAACCCGCACTGGGTGGTGGATTGCGGCCCACTCCCTCTCACCGAGAGGAGGCCTGTGTCCCAGCAGTGGGAACATTATAGGCTGATTATGCTTATACTATTGATCCGTTTACAGGCCACATACCGATCTAAACTTAAATACCAAATAGTTATATTTTTAGCGCTCTCCTCTCTAAACCCAAGGTCTGTTGGGATATGAATGAATGTGACAGATTATCGATCGTGAACGTAGCAACCGGTCGATCATGCTTATCTAATGTTCGGAGCAAATATTGGCTCGGCGCATACCGGGAATTTGGACAGTAAAACGATGTGCGAAGGGCTGAACCTTTAATATTTAAAAGGGTGTAGAATTGGATACGGTACGGCATGGTATCGGATGGAGGTACTGTTTAATTAATATCGAGAGGTGATTTGTTTTGGTTTTGTGCAAAAACATTGTGTCTGAGTATAGGAATTTTGTCAAGGGTCATCAATCAATGTATTCATTAGAAAGGTTCATGCATTCTTAAACAGCCTATAATGTTCTCAATGCTGGCTGGAACACAGGCCCCCTCTCTGTGTGAGGGAGGGGTCCGTAATCCGCAACGCGAATTCAGTGCGGGTTGGTTCTGGGGAGATTCAAATACAGGTTGACAATTTTGTTCATCTCTTTGTCGGCTGTCCACATGTTTAAAATACGTCTTTTTTCAATGAAATACATTTGTATCCAGCTTTTCCGTATCATTGGTTTACAAAAAAAACCTTATTAATTTTGTTTGTCCGTCTGTCCGACGGCTCGGACGTATTGTTTGGTTATTGGTTCCGATATTCTTCCGATAACCGCTACCTGCCGCTTTACCTGACCGCTTGCGCATATTGTTGTTATTAATTTTAACGGCCGGCCGGCCGTTTCTTGAATAGCGATGTTACAGAGAGAATATTTAAAGGAATCCGAAATAAAGTAAACTCTCTACTTTTTTTTTTTCGAGAAAGCATATTGCGTTGTCTATTGTTACCTGAAATTGGGTAGGTGACAAATTTTTGATTTTATTGTCACTTTTGCTTCAGTCATGTGTCATTTTTTTGTTGACTGTCAAATTCTGATTCGATTTTTTTCTATGCAAAAATACCGGCGCAGGAAGTGGCGCAGCCTAGTGATGTGACCAAGTTACTGTAATCACCGAAGAAGTCGGATATGAGTGACACTAGTTGGTGACAGTCACTCTAGCAAAACGTCGCACCGAGGGTGTCGTCGTCACAATCCTGATGATATTGAAGTTAACTAATATCTAGCTGTGAGCAGTGGCCCAGTGGTATCGGCGCTGACTTACGAGTTGTAGGTCGTGAGTTCGACCCCCAGGCTTGCACTTTACTTTGTACATTTCATTTCATCACCACTCCTCTCAAAACGGTAAAGGAAAGCATCGTGAGGAAACCGGCATGTCCTAGAACTAAGAATTCGAAGACTGTGACATCCACCAACCAGCACCCTCTCACAGAGAGGACGCCTGTGTCCCAACAGTGGCTGATTATGTAATACCTAGCTGACTATTTCTGGCTATCTTGTGCCGTTAAGTATTTATAATTTAAAAACTTAACTGATAAACGTAAAGAGAATACATCAACTCCCCCACCAACTGTCTAACGAACAGACAAGCTTCAAAAAACATGCATGTAGCAGACACGGATACCTCTACATATGTACACGTTATACACAATTACTTGAGGTTTATGGTCTGTACACTGTAGCGCTGTAGCTCGGCCCGTCAGAGCAGACACGCAACGCCATACATCAACTGATTTGATAACTGCAACGATGCAACGTTACGCTGTGTACGTTGGTCGTAAAATGAACCCCGATACAATGTTATTAAACGTATTGTCGGTTTTATTGGCGTGTATTAAATTGGTGTTGACATTGTTTTATTGCTTTTTTGGTGGGTGACGTCAGCGGGTATTAGGAGTTAACTGAAAAGTATCGGATTCATATTTTTAATGACTATTGTTGACAAATGTTTGATCTCCAAAGGTCTATCAAACTTTCGTTGTCATCCGATAATTGTATTGCACACGGGCATGTGGACATCTACCAACCCGCACACTGGGTCCGCGTGGCGAATTGCGGCCCACTCCCTCTTACTGAGAGGATGCCTGTATCCCAGCAATGGGAACATTATACGCTGATTACGTGATGTGTGATAGGAGACAGTTTGTTTGCAGAATTCTTAGAATTTTAAATGCACTTACAAGGTTTTGTTTTTGAGTAAGTCCTGCGGGGGCGTAACACACTAACAGAAACAATGGCTTTGATTTTGACAGTTCAACAAGATTCATTGCGATATTTACAACAGCAGACAAATTTTTCGAACATACGAACTACGGAGCAATGGGTTAGCAATATCTTCAAAATGATTCAGATTGTGATTGATAGTGTGTAACGCAATTAGATTGCGGAATTACCTATTATTATTGTTTCAGTTACAGTATTAGTAGAGTAGATTTTAAAACATGAATCATTTGATTGCTATTCAAGGAACTCCTTGCTTCAATCATTATAAAAAGCAGTCTGAAATTCAACGACGTGCACTTTATCTACAGGAGCCATTAGTTCTTCCCCACTACGAACGCAAAGATAAACACATCAAGTACTTGACGTACTTACAAGAACTAAACTAAGTATACATTTTACAAGGTGCACGAACGTTTCATAGAAAAATTCTTCTTAAAAGGTCAGCGGTCTCTTTGGTGCAGTTTTATAGTATCTTTAACCTTTTTTTATCAATTTTATGACGTCAGAGTGTTCCGGCAGCTAGAGCACGCATCGCCAACCCTGATGCAGGTGTGGCGTGATCATCATGATGTTGTGTCTGTTTGGACGGCTTTTTTTTGAGTGATGGGTAGTAGTGGTTTCTTGTTAGGTAGAGAGAGGAAGGGTTCAATTCTGAGTGCAATGTGCGGTTTATGTGAGGTTTTAATTTGGAATCTTTTGGTAGGCAGAGAGAGAGGGTTTAAATTCTTGGTGCGATTTGTGTTAGCTATTTTGAGATCTTATGGGCAATTCTCGTAATGTTAAGAACGTTCACAGTCTGGAGTCTCAATCTGTCAAAAATACCTCTAAAATCCTTACATTATTGACAAGTTTTTGACATTAATTGTCGCTGAGATGAGATTGCGACTGGATTTTGAAAGTTTTTAATTATGGGAATTGGCCTTCTGGATTTTGAGCTGATCTTCTTTTGTTCGCTCAGAATTTAATTCTTAGTTCGTAGAATTAAGAGGACGAATGTTATCTAAAAGGATCGGGCGCTTCCTGTTCTGGTTTCTGAGAATTGATAGAACAAAAAGTTACCCTTCTCAGGCAAAGGACTGGCTTAGAATTTTAAACGGATTTGATGTAATATACATTTTTATTTCACACCTTAAGCAAATAGGAAGTAAAGTAACCGACTGATTATACACCGCCATTACTAGTACTTACTTAATAATACATAAATGTCTATAAAACATGGAATAATAAATCCATTCACTAGATTACGATTAAGATTCAAAAGCTTACCGTTTGTAAGCCCCCAGAGCGTGAAGCTGACATGGATTTTTGCAATTTCGAACATTAAAATCAAATGTGCATCGCGATGTATGCTAATAAGTTTAACAAAGTTGTCTGCACATTAAGGAGGGTCCATAGCCCGTGGCCCGAGCCGCTAGACCGTGCACACTGTAATATTTTGAATAAATTACAATTTCCCATCGTAAAGCGGGTATGAATACGAATTAAGTGTTTTTATTGGCTGCACCGCTGTAATGCCCGGGTTACACGAAGCTAGTTTTTGAAGACAGGATAGCAAGGTAGTGCGCTAGTCACTCTAGCCTTGTGTATACAGAAACTGTCCTCATTAGGCTTCTTCTTAGCGTGTCGATGGCAAAAATAACACGAAAAATGTATGTTTGTAATTTTTTAAATTGGTTTTGCCTAAATTTCAGCAACATCAATACCGTTAAATATTAGGCTAATAAGCTAGTGAGAAAGGTAGCAAGCTAGTCAGCATCATCTGCCTAGGGTTTTTCCCATTAAAATTTGGGGTCGGAGTCCAGTCTAACCGAATGCAGCTGAATACCAGTATTTAACCGACTTATAAAAAAGGCGGAGGTTCTCAATTCGGATGTTGGTTTTTTTTTCTTTTATGTTTGTTCGCGCATAACTCCGTCGCTAGCTAACTGCTTTGAAAAAATCTTTTTTTGGTGGAAAGGGTATACTTCCCAAATGGTCCCCTAGAAATTTCATCAAAAACGGTTCAGTGGTTTGGTTTCTAAACCAAAATTACTGGTAAAAATTACAAATTAAAAGTGAAAAATAAAACTTTGTTGCAAAAAAAAAACAACCGACTTCCAAAAACGACACTACAAAGTGAAAAATAACTTTAATTTCGGAAGTCGGTGGCAAACAACGAAAATGCGAACCCAACGACACCGACTTCCGAAATTAAAGTTATTTTTCATTTTCTAGTGTCCTTTTTGGAAGTCGGTTGTTTTTAAATGGAGCGACTGCTCTGACCTCCACAGCCCGGTTACTGGGTAACACGATACCTCTTGGTCAGACTTTCGGGCTTCTGACGACCCATAACGACTTTCAAAGATCCACGAATGACAGCCAGGACCAACGCCTTAACATGCTTAAAGGTAGTGTGATAGTTTAATAGGATGGGCTTCCATTTTTTAAGCAAGTAAGTAGCATCCACCGAGTTTACTAGTCTCATGTAGCCAGCCAAGCCAGAACCCCGTCAGATAATTTTACTCCACGGAGTCACGTCACCGCAATACTATTAGCTTAAAATGTACTAGCATCGTGTAAACAGTTCTAGCATGTGCCAAGTCAGGAGAGTTAGCCAGGATATTACTTGCTTGCTATCGTAGCTTAGAAAACTAGTCTCCAGCCTATAACATTCCCAGTGCTTGGACACAGGCCTCCTCTCGGTGAGAGGGAGTGGGCTATATCCACCACGTGGGTTGGTAGATGTCACATGTCTTCGAATATTTGGTTCTAGGATATGCCGGTTTCCTCACGATGTTTTCCTTTGCCGTTTTTGAGAGCAGTCTCGTGTTACTCGGGCATAATACGTATTTGAAATCATTTTCGAGTGCATGCTGATATCGTTTTAATAGTCCTTCGACCTTGCAATGGCTTTTACGAGGCATTTAGATTCTATGCTAGAGATCACACAAATAAAGGAATATATAAAGCGCTGTTAAACTCACATTACCGTGTCATATTATAAATATATAAATAAGTTAAAATATATAATATCGTAACACTACGTAATCCTGACCATTAAGGGGTTAATCCTTGCGTTCATTACGAGAAAGTGCTTAAAGCGCTTTAATTATACGCATAACTTTTACTCTTTTATTATATTAAAATAAAATAAACACTACACGTGCTTGCCCTTTATCACTCAATAAAGAATTTTAATTGACATTTAATTGAAAGCATTTTTTCTTTTCACTTTTAAATATTCAACGGTAACTTTAATGCTATAATAAACACTCCAAGACGGTTAAACTATCACGCGAAATACATATATTACAGTACAATGCGCCCCATCTTTAATGCACCAAGAAATTTATTACAGCAAACCGAGCGATAAACTCGAAAATAAATTGGGTGTCGCCATAATGCTGTGTTACTTATACTGTACACTATTATTCGAATATAGAACGTATGGGGGTAAACGGGAGGCGATTTCTTTACGAATTTATTGTTCGCGCGCCGTTTTCGCGCCGTATTCAAAAGAGTTATTGGTTATTGTCGATGGGCTTGGGCACGTTATTGTTCGACTTTAGAGGGGGGCGCTCGACTCTGTATGTTATCTTTTTCGAAATGGCAATAAATTTTAAATGAATCGCCGTATGATTGCGATCGTTGAAGTGGTTATCGTTTTGAGAATGTTCTTTTGTGTGCCGGCTGATGTAGCCGACGCCTTTTATTGGTGTATACTGAGCCTTAATCGGCTGTTATGTTCCGTATAGCTTTAATTAAGAACTAAAAGCGGTGTGTTACGGTGAAGAACGTATGTGTTCTTTCTGTTTTTTTAACTTTTGTTGCTCCATAATGTTTGAGATACGGCTTGAAAATGTATCGGTTTTACTCTACTCATAGTAATATGCTTACAGATTGGTCGTTTTTGTAATAAAGTCAGCGTTTTTTAACTTACTAATCAAAGGTTATGTTAACAGAAGTTATGTTAAGGAGAAAGTGGCGGCACCGTGACCTGCCCTAGTAGTCCAGCAAATATAAACGTAAGAAAATTTGAATTTTGCGAGCTACCCTGGCGCTTCCTCTTTAAAAGCGATTTGGAAAGATGTGCCAGTAAATGGTTCTATCACATTAACAAATGCCAAAAACATTTTTCTCTTGATCTCATCATCATCTGCCAAGTCTTTTCAAGTGAAGGGCGGGCGTTTTTGGGGGACTGTCTTTTGTAATTTTGACATTCGAAAAGTGCTGATTCTCAGCCTGATTTGAATAAATGACTTTTGATTTGATTTTCCCAACTATGTTGGGGTCAGCTTCCAGTCTAACCGGATGCAGCAGTGTACCAGCATTTTACACGCAGCGACTGCCTATCTGACCTCCATTACCCAGTTACCGGGTAATACGATACCCCTTAGTAGGACTGGTTGTCAGACTTTCGGGCTTCTGACTACCCGTAACGACTGTCAAAAATCGGGACCAACGGCTTAACGTGCTTTCCGAGGAACGCAAGGGTCGCTGTATGTAAAGATACTCACCCATCCACGGAACAACTGCGGCAAGCGTAGCTTAACCTGATCAATCGACCCGTACGGCTGTTACTATTTAGCCACGGGCCCCTGTTGAGGCATTTTGATTGAGTCAATAATTAATGTTGTGAAAATGTAAAAATTACACTTAATACAAATCTTTTAAGCACCGAATTACATCCTGAAAGCTATCCAATGATGACTAAACACTAGTGATTGATGGTACTTCGCTTGTCCACAAGTACCATGGCAACTCATTGCCCTTAGTTGACACTTACAATTTGCGCGGGAAGAATACCAGCTGCGACTGTTTCCGGCATTCCTTCTATGTAAATCATTTTAAATACCAATTCCGGTTGAATATAAAATGGCGGGTCTATTGCAGTTTAGTTCTGGACTTCGGATATGCGTTGTGCTTTTTGTGTAGTGTGTTTTTTTAAATACATATTTATTAAGTCGTCTTTTAGAGCATTTGTGGCCACTGGCATCGGTCCCGACTTACGTGACTTCGAACTCAAGCAAGCGCTTTAACTTGTGTAATGTATTTAATCACCACTGTTCTCAAAACGGTGAAGGAAAATATCGTGAGGAAACCAGCATGTCCCTGAAAATTCGAAGACAGGTGACGTCTACCAATCCGCACTGGGCCCGTGTGATGGATTACGGCCCACTCCCTCTCACAGAGAGGAGGCCTGTGTCCCAACAGTGGGAACATTATATGCTGATTATGAAGTCGTTTTTCTGATTCTTAGAGTAGTGATTGATGACTTCGATTCCAAGGAGTAGTTATCATTATTTTCCTTTATAAATCGCATTCACATCAACTTTGTGCAATTAAGGAAGGTATACAGGTAAATTGCTTGCATAATTTTCGCTATTCAATAACTTTTTTGTGTAATCCTATTCGGAGGGTAACTTGTGTATTTCAAAATTATTAAACCCATTTCAATATTTTATTGACATGAACGAGGGGCGCCATATTGACCAGCTGCTGACATGGATGTAAAAATTAAAAAATACCAATTAATTTCGCCGGTCGCAATCCTTTGAAATTTCCGGGGCTCATGGCTAAGTAACAACAGCCGCACGGTAGATTGGTCAGGTTAAGCTATGCTTGCCGCGGTTGGTCCGTGGATGGCTGACCATCTTTACATACCGAGACCCCTCCGTGCCTCGGAAAGCACGTTAAGCCGTTGGTCCCGGCTGTCATTAGATCTATGAAAGTCGTTACGGGTAGTCTTAGGTCTGAAATTCAGCCCAGTCTTACCAAGTGATATGAGGTCAGATAGGCAGTCGCTCCATGTAAAATACTGGTACTCAGCTGCATCCGGTTAGACTGGAAGCCATCCCCAACATAGTTGGGAAAAGGCTAGGCAGATCCTTTGAAATTTCAAACGAAGTGCTTCATCAAATTCATTAATGCACTTTGAAGTGTTGTTACTCGTTTTCCTCATTCGATTCTAAGAATAAGATAAACAGCTGACAATTAAGCCCCTTCCAATATTCCTAATCTACATACTAATGTACTAACAGTCGAGGGTTCCAATAATTTCAACTCACACTTGTGATATAGAGCGAACCAACCATTACTCACTACATTATCATGTGGTTATACCTCATCAAGCATTATGACGTTGTACTCATTAACATAATTCAATATCACTCATATAATTGCTTGTTTACCGCTGAGCATGAGGCCTGGCTTCGATTCCGGGGTCGGACGTTATTGGGTTATTCCATCTTATTGGGAATTTCTCAGCACCGAGGCTGGCTTTGTGTCCGGTTGATGGCAATAGGCTCGCCCCCCGTTTTCATGGGACTTAAATATAACTGACGAAATGTGGGTTTACTACAGGTACGTGTCTGCCTAACCCGTCGAGGGTTACAGGCGTGATGTTATGTTACGTTACTTGTGATGTGGCATTAACCGACCATTACTTACGTCATGCCTCATCAAGCATTATGTTGTACTCGTTAACATATTCAATATCACTCATATCATTGTTTGTTTACCAACAATCCAACATGGCCGCGGAAGTGCGTGCGTGATTGCAATAAACACAACACTATAATAAAAAAATAGAAAATAAAATACGCACGTGCTTGTGATTTTTATAGTATTTGTTTATGGGATTCTGTAGGGGTCTACATTCTACTAATCTATTGTATCTAAAATGTAACGAAGGCAAAACTGTACATTGAGTTTTTTTTTAAGTTATTTCTACAGCCCGATTTAAACTTTATGGCGGCTCGGAACATGAGGCGAGTCGCTGCGCAGTAACCAATTCACGTGTCAGCAGGGGTGAGGGGTAAGGTACTGCGCAGTAAGTAGCGGACTTCAGAGCCGCCATATCGTTTGAATCGGGCTGCACGTGGCTGAACAAGTCTGATGCCGAAAACATATTTTTTAGTATTTTGTCTGTTATGTATGTTTTGGATTGGCGCAAAAACCGTTTATAGTTTATAACTTGGATTAACACATAGTATACTTACAATCCCGGTAGTATGTTCCCGTGGGATAATTTCCGACCTCCACGCGAACGAAGCGGCTGACAAAGCTAGAAGTAAATAAATATTGAAACATTCAATATGGGGAAAATTCAACGTTGATTATTTCATGTGTTGATTATTTCCTTTCGGTTTTCTTAAATGAAATGTTAGCGGTGCGTGTAACACGTTACACGATAAGGGAATTAGTCCCGGTAATAAATCAAACCAATAGTTTATAGGTCAAATTATAATCAGGAAACGGGCAGTTTTCGTCGATCAATTGTTTGTATTTCTTCTGTTGAAACGAAACGTATTGTGTGTTAAAAAAGAACAGTAATATTTTCGTGTTGCCATGTGAAAAATGTAGTCTTTTTTCGAAATTTACTGTCGACAAGGCGAAGATGTCGAGAGATGTCGTGGGACACCTGATTGGAGCAAAGTTCCTTTCGCTGTATTTTATGTACAGACACCAGCACATCAAGCTACTACAATCAGTCAAATTTATTAATTCGATTTTCAACTTTATCGTTGAAGTATTAAGGTTCAAGGTTGATTGGGAAAATTCGACAGTTTCGGGTAGCTTGACCTGCTGGCGCCTGTACTAGCTGCGCCCACAGTTTCACCCGCATAAGTCTCGATCCTGTGGGAATATCGGGATAAAAGTATCCTATGTCCTCATCTAGATCATGTTTTACCCATGTACCAAATCCGTTCAGCCGTTCTAGCGTGAAAGCGTAAAAAACAAACATAAACATACAAAAAATCGAAAATTTTCTCATATTAGTTTAGACCAGGCGATCATCGTCTAAATACTAGAAACACGCCGAGGGGTGTCGAGGGACACCCGGTTGAAACGAAGTACCTTTCGCTGTATATTATGTATTAAATTACCGGCACAACGAAGTAAATTAACAACGTTTGTGAACACTTAAATAAAAAAAAATTGTCGTGCTTGAGGGTCAAAATGTTACACTTTTTGCGGTCTAGCTTTCATTCGCCAAATGTGCAGAGTACTTGCGATGGGAAATTGGTTCCAATAACATTAAATAACCATTAGAAAATAAACACAGGAAGTGAAACACTAAAGTATTTCCATAGGCAACGAAAGTATATTTACCTTAGCAACCATCTTAAAACCCGTATAATTACCGCACACTTTCATCAATGACAAGGAATTCGAAACATCCGTCGCGTCTCGTCGTTAAACGTTTGCGCAGCCGCAGCGAATTAATTCAATTATTGTATTATACTTAGCTGTTGCTAAGGCGAATATCATCAAGTTGGTATTCCGCATTCCTAGAGATTGGCTCTATAATGATTCAGTTCATAGTCCACATTTCGTCCCACGTGCTGTCGAGTTAAGGCGAACTGTCCAAAGATTTTTGTATATAAAATGTATTTTAAGTATTTAAGCTTTAGGTTTTGGCAGCAGTGGTGACTCAGTAGTAACTGCCCCGACTTAACGAGTTGTACGTCGTGGGTTCAAACCCAGTCAGGCGCGTTACTTTGTGTAATTTATGTCATCACCACTGCTCTCAAAACGGCGAAGGAAAGTAACGTGAGGAAACCGGCATGTCCTAGAGCCAAACATTCGAAGACACGTGACAGCCACCAACAGACACTGGGGTGTTGGATAATTTGGTAATCCAACACGGGGGTGTTGGATTACGGCCCACTCCTTCTCAAAAGAGAGGCCAGTGACCCACCAGTTAGTTGCTAATCGGTGGGTGAAGGTTAACATTCATGGAGTAACTACACGGTACTCGTAACCGAAGTTTTTTTTTTAAATATTTTTTTTTTTTTTTAAATTTACCACTGCTCTTAACAATTATACAAGTTATTTCATAACTTAGTAAGGGTGCTGGTGGCAACACCTTCCTATTTTATTAACTAGTATAAGTCAAGTGTACCTACATCTTACATTATTATTTATTGTATACATTGTTATTTGATTAAATAAATAAAAGGCTTAGGGTAGTGCCAAAGAATCGTGGAAGTTGTAGTGTAGCAAGTTTCCTCTTTTTTGCAACACATACACAACATTTGTTCATGTCCGTAATAATCTTAGCAGTAGGAAACTTAAGTACTACAGCAGATTTTTTGGCATCGGTCAGCCCAATGATGCAATGTGCAATATACTATTACAATACGTAGGAAGTGTTTAAGAGCCATGATTGATTAAATATACCTACTCTAGATACAATTAAATGCTAAGAAAACAAGTGCAGTTCTATCAACATGCTTCGAAAAATTAAAACTGTGGCACTCATCAGATCTTATTTCAGAAATCACGTGATTAAATTAGTTTAACGCAGTCATTTTCTAGTGTTTACTTAGTCTCATGAGGAATTAAATATAACCAACAATAATTGCTAATTAATCCGCTACAAATAGTGCATTTTACAAAATATTTGATGCACGTTAATAATTTAACGTCCTGCCAGATTAAATTTAATATCGTATTTTCCTTGGACCGGAATAAACTTTGTGTTAACATTTTAATAAGATTAGTGCTTAAGTACGCCTAATTTTTTGTAACCTTTCCCCTAGACGACGGAAGCCATAAAAATACAGACGGCTCTACTTAACCTAGAAACTAAGGAATTACGAATTTTCGCCACTCTCTTAATATCGTATTACATCAGTATTTTTCCATTCATTCCGATTTTTATAGTTAACTAGCTGACCCGACAGGCGTTGTCCTGCCCAAAAGTTCGTACAAAAACCTAAAGAAAAACGGACGTTCAGTTTTTCCCGAAGTTGAATATTTACCGGCACACATTTCACATTTTTCTTTCCCTAAAGACCTAATTCCGACTATTATGAACATTTCAACACAAAAAATAGCCAGATCGGTCCAACCGTTCTCAAACGATGCGCTAACCAAAGAACACCATTTCATTTTTTTTTTTATACCCATAGAAGAATAATAATTTTATTTTCATCCATTAAGTAACCTACCTACTACTTAATGAATGATACTAAAATTCTTTTTCTTACACTGAATTTTCTTTAAGATAAAAAAAATATATATACATATCATCAGTCTCCCACCCTTATCCCAATTTATTTGCGGTCGGCGCAACATGTCTTTTTCCATACTTCTCTATTAGCCGCCATCTCGACAGTCACCCCCTTTCTAACCATATCATCAATCACACAGTCCATCCATCGTTTCTTTGGTCTTCCCCTACACTTATAGCCATCAACATTCATACTCAAAACTTTCCTCACGACATTTTCCTCATTCCTCCGTAACACATGCCACATACCATGACAACCGGTCTCCACACAACTTTTCAGCTACCGGTGCCACTTTCAGACTTCCTCGTATATACTCATTTCTTATTCTATCCATTCGTGTAACACCACACATCCCTCTCAGCATTCTCATCTCAGCTGCATGCAATTGCCTTTCATTCATCCCTTTTGTGGCCCATACAAGACAGCAGGTCTAACCATGGTTTTTATATCTTCCCCTTAAGTTGAAGAGGAATGCGGGAGAAAATACATAATATTTACAAATGTGGTCCTACTTATCAGTCATCGCGCATAATCCCAACTTAACCTAACCTTAACTCCTAACCACGAAGACAATTCCCTAACCCGATCCAGTAACCGCCAGTACAGCTTCCCCTTAACCAGTGTAACATGTAATTGGGCCAGGATGTCGGGAATAACCGGCTGATTCATACAATCTCGTGACTACGCCCACCGGCGGTACACTTTCAGTTTCCCTACAATGTGAACACAGCTGATAGATGCGACTATTTCTTTTGCTGCTCATCCCTGTTTGATTATTGACATTTACCATAATGGTTTGATATCAATGAGAGACTTTAAGGGATTTGTGTCAAGGACAGTTCCATAAAGATATCCTGATGATGTAAAGGAAGTTAAGTCTGTAACAACTGATTTAAAGAGTACGGAATTTCTTCAGGACTTGGGCAGGACATATAAATAAGATAGAATAGGACACTTTTTTTTTCAATAAAAGTTAGTTTTTCCATAGAGAAATCCTAATTGTGCCAAGCCAGTTCAGCGAACTGGTTTAAGGAGGACTGGTCTTCAGTTTCAGCCATCATTCAACAGTTTAAGCTTACTTCATTCGCAACTACAAATCTTTTTCACAAGACCTTCGCATACCTCAGAAATATGCTTCCTGCTGCTCACATAAACGGGATATATCATTGTGCTCGTCTGTTTTCACACTACAATGTCTTTCATCCCAGTTTGATAAAAAAAAAACAGAATTATTTGATGACTTGGCTACACATTAAAGGATTTTATGGAAATTTAATTCCGGTGTCGGTTCTTTGTTCCCGTGTTTAAATCTGACATAACTTTCTACTCAATTACAGCAAAATTCTCGATCATAAAGCACTTTTTAGTGGTGGTTAGTCTCATGCTGTCATTTTAAGATGGCTATGTTACACATATATAGAGGATATAGAGGACGCCTGTGTCCCAGCAGTAGGAATATTATAGGCTGATTATGATTGCGATGATAAACGTCCTTAAGAAAAGTTTCGACGTATAATTCGGGGGTATAACCATCAAATTCTACATATTATACGAATTTGTTACAGTGACGAAGGGACATGTCGAGATTAGAGATTCGTCGTATAAACCGGAGTATCTAATGCCCTGCCAACTGCGTCGTCTAGCCGCACTTATCATGTCTCGTTGACTAGGAAATATGGATGTGATGTAGATATCTCAGCTGTGGCGTGGACTGGGGGACTTCCATGAGAATCTGTCTCCCTGGTAATGTGATAAGTTTAATCTTGAAGAGATAGAACCGAAAATCAAGATTCAGGAGCATTATTTTTGGCACGAAAGAGTAGATTGGATCACTTTGGTGTATCAGAAAAAAAGCGTACCTTCTAGGAAAAAAATAATTATTTGACTATTTCTTTGATGTTTCACAAGTTTCTGCCATTGTATGATTAAAGGCATTACGTTTATTTCTGTTTTAATTTACTTGATCTGTATAAGCTTTCTGATTAGGTTAAACATAGATTTCGATTACTCACGGCTTGCAATAGTTTTTGTATACACAGGTACACATTACAACACACCTATAAACCAACCTTAACCTTCGAGAATTATTTAATTTTAATGAGGAAACACGGAAATCGTAAACACGTGATGGATAAATATATGCTAATAACTAGCAGGGGGCAAACAAAATGCTGTACGAATACAAAAAAGGTCAGATTATAACGACAGTTGACACGTTATTGAGGCTCTTCTTACCCTAAAAACGTCACAACCACAACACTATTTTTACACATTTACGCGGGAATTTTCAAAGTATTTTAAAGTGACGAAATCGCGGAAACAATACTCGTTTGCTACTACTAAAAATGTATAAAACATCTGTTACTACGTTGCCGTGGGCACGAGAATCATCGTACTACGCCGTAACCAGTTCCTTAAATACATCGTAAGATATTGCGGTTTTTTTCCACCAGTCGTGCGACACTTATACATACATAATGTAAATTATCTGGCCAGACGACATTTCGTGCTTTTAATTCTAGCATTATTTTCTTTATAAAAAATGAATGGGATTCACAAATTACGGATTTCAATGCCACGCGTGGTTGGTGTATTTAGGTTGGTCGTGCCGTCTTCGGTTGGTGCCTCAAGGTTGCTAGATAAGTGGGTGTATATAGGTTAGTAGGATCATCGGAAGATATCGCATTGTGTGCGCTGGGAAGCTATTGGTTTTGATTACAGTCGCCTTTGTGCGGCGAGCGATGTGGACTGATTGGAGAGGATGCCTATCGGGTGATAACGTTATGGCACGTTTGTTTAGGTTGCTTTGCTAGACTGGTCTTTATTATATCTATCTTTTCTTATACTTCACTTAGCTCCCTAATTTTATTGGAATGGAAGGATAAATCTAGAAATGGTCAGAAAAAATTGTGAATTCCATAAAAGTGGACCCGATATTTATTTTCTTCTACGAGAATGTGAGTCTAGAATAATTCCAATAAGAATTTATCGATAGCTATTTTCTGTGATTCACAACTGGTATCTAAATATTTAAGCACATTCGAATTACTTTCTCTAAGTCAGTTGCACTTCTATGTCATATGACAACGGAAACTGATCACATAATAACTCTGTAGTAACTTAAAATTTTTCTAACTAATGAGGAAATTCATTAGTACAACATATTTAAATAAATATTTATGTATATATATAGATAAAACGAAAATATTCCGCGAAGAGTTCTTCCTTTAACTAATAAAACAAACTTTGTACTCAAACATCTTTCCTCAATACGTAAAAGGCATAGAATCTGCATATTTTCCGTTCATCTTAATGTTTGAATACCGTTTATCCTGCTATCGGGGAAATCCTTTGATTTTAATATACTATGTGCATATAAGATTATTGTTACGAGCTTCGGGTTCGTGACAATTAAAAATGCCGATAAAAATTACCAAAAGTTACACTTTAATCAATCAACACTAACAACAATTCAAAACACACTAATTATAAAACACAATCACTCTTAAGTCGCACTTGAAGATCGCTTTCGATGTATTCGCTTGTGTCGCAAAACCAAGTCTGATTGCTCGCTTTTTTTTTTTTTTTTTTTTATTTTTTTTTATTTTTATGAATGGCATCTCGTAATTGACCTTGAGAGGTCGTAACTACTTAACCGGACTATCCTGTGGTTGCCTTAAGAATTCTTAAAGCCTCCAGCCAGGGCTAAATCTAAGTTTAAACTAAGCGACTGCGCGCTAAGGGCTCCCCCTGTGGGGAACGAACCTCGGCTTAGGGCGTCGCTGGGAGAGGGCAGCAAAGGGACAGGCTGGATCGAAATGGTATTAATGCTTTGATGAGCACGGCGTTTCCTAGGACTATCTCTGAGAAGAAAGGCCGAAACAAACTCAGAGGTCACAGTCGGGGGATTTACAATTACAGGCTCAGCTACGACGCGGGCTGGCGCTTCAACGGGCAAAGAATTTACTTGGGGGCGTCGCGAGGGACCTCGGCGGCGAGGTCGGAATGACGGTAATTTCTGTTTTTGTAATGTGCTGGTAGCCCTATCGCTCTCCTGCAGGAGGGTTGTGGGGTCATCGGGGTCATCTAGTACATGCCTTGGACGGCGAATTTTGCTGATTTTAGAGGGGGTATAATTGACGGCCGCGACAACCAGAGGGTTGCGGTGAGTGGCGGCTGTAGCAAAGAAACGCTTGGAGAGGCGTTTCATGAACTGCTGGATAGTGGGGATCTTGAGATCAACGTGGAGGATCTCATTGCGAACGAACCAAGGGGAGTTTGTGGCCTTGCGGAGGAAACGGTTCTGTAGGGTTTGCATCCTATGGATGTGACGGGGCTTTGCATGAGCAAAGACAACGGAAGCGTAGGTCATGATGGGACGGATGCAGGCTGTGTACAGGCGCATTTTGCACTTGAGTGACAGCTTGCTGCGGTCATTGAGGAGGTAGTGGAGGCGACCGAGAGCGAAAGCGGCATGCGAACGGACCGTCTTTATGTGCTCCGAGAAGGTGAGGTGCTGATCTAGGATGACACCTAGGTATTTGGCTCGCTTCTCCCAGGGGATCTGCTTGCCGAACATGGTGATGGGTGGAGGGGGGGTGGGAAGATGTCTGGGTTTCGTGTAGAGAACCGCTTGACTCTTGTCGGGATTGACTTCGATACGCCATTTCCTGAACCAAGCAGCCAACTTGTTGACTGCGGTTTGGAGATGGAGCCGAAGTTGGATGTGGCTACGACCAGTGTAGTAGATGGCTGTGTCGTCTGCGAACAGAGCCAGTTGGGACTTGGGATTTTTGGGAATATCGCTAGTGAACAGCGTGAATAAGAGAGGGGCGAGTACGGAGCCCTGGGGGACTCCTGCTCGGATGGGGTGAGGCGACGAGAGCGCTCCTTCGATTTTGTAGCGGAATGAGCGGTTCGACAGATAGTCTCGTATGATGAGCACGAGCCGGTCTGGCACCCCGAGTTGGTACAGCTTATATAATAAGCCATTGTGCCAGACTTTGTCGAACGCTTTCGCTATGTCGAAGTAAATAACACCTGTCATCATACCGCGCATGAATCCATAGTGGATTTGTTCGGTGATGCGGTGGACTTGTTGGACACAGGAGTGTTGGGTTCGAAAACCAAATTGTTCATCAGGGAAGAGACCCTTGTTTTCGGCAAAGGACCTGAGACGCTTGTAAATAAGCCTCTCATAGATCTTACCGAGAACTTTGAGCAGACTGATGGGACGGTAGCTCGTCGGTTCGGTCCTGGGCTTTCCGGGCTTATGGATGCCAATGACAGTGGCTTCTTTCCACGATTGTGGGAAAATGTTGTTGCTCATGGCGCCATTGAAGATGGTGGCCAGTAGCAAAATTAGGGGGGCAGGGAGAAGTTGGATCACTTTATTGGTGATTCCATCTGAACCGGGGGCTTTTCTGGGTATGAGACCCTTGATGATGTCCTGCACTTCGTCTGGAGTGACGGGAGGCAGAGGATCATCAGGGTCTTCGACGGGTGGGAGGGAGGCTCTACGTTCGACTTCTGCGTCAACCTCTGAGAGGTGAGCTTGGTCTACTGGTTGAGTGCTGGGTGAGCATTGAGCTTCGAGGCTGATGGCCAGGCACTCGGCCTTTTCATCATCATCGAAGGCGATGGTTTTATCTGGGCGGACCAGGGGTGGTATGGGGACGACTTCGCGGGATTTGAGTTTCCTTTGAAGCTCCCAGAAGGCCTGATGGGTGGGCTCAAGCTCGCTTAGCATCTTGTCCCAGCTAGCTTCACGCCACTCCGATAAGCGAGACTTTACAGCACGCTGCAAGTAACGCATATGGGCTTTGTTAGCGTCGCAGGGAAAGCTACTGTAGGCACGGACAGCCGCGTTCTTCTCATTCAGCAGTTCACGCACATCGTCGGGTAGTTTCCAGCGACGGTCATCCGTCACTAGAACTTCCCTAGAACAATCGTTCATGACTGACTGTACGTGTTCCGTGAATGAGTCGATCGCGGCCGTCGTGTCCGCGATAGAGCTGAAGTGACCGGGGATGGTGTCTAAGTGGGGGGATGTGGTGGATTTCAGGCATTCCCTTACTTTCCTCCAGTCCGTTACCACTTTTGTCAGGGGAGGTAGGTCGGGGTCGGTGAGTCCAGTGCGAGGGGCCAATCGAATGGTGATTGGTCGATGGTCAGAAGTGAGCTCTTGTACTACTTCTAGAGAGTCTAACCGTAGGTTGACTCTCTTCAGAAGCACCACGTCCAGGACATCTGGGGTGTGGGAGGGGTCGTGGGGAAAGTGGGTGGGGGTCATAGGACCTATGACATCGAAATTGAGCAGTGGGCAGAGGTTGAAGAGGTGTCTGCCTCGAGAGTTGGTCGTGACACTGTTCCAGGCAGTGTGTTTGGCGTTGAGGTCGCCCGCTATGATAACGGAGTCGCTCATGCCAAGAAGGGTAGAGAGGTCGTCAGATAGAAGCTGCGGGTCCTCTGGAGTGGTTTGGGGAGGAAGGTAGGCTGAGACTATGGTGATAGGCTGGTGGCCTGTCATGCCTAGTCGACAGATAGACACTTCAAGTCGTGAGAGTGGGGGAGGGTCCATAAGGGTGCAATACAGAGCCTTTTTGTAGTAAATTAGAGTGCCGCCCTTGTGGCACCTCAGCCTGTCATTGCGAACTAGACGATAGTTAGCAATTGCAGGGCTGCGGATGATGGGCTTGAGGAAGGTCTCTTGGACGAGGAGAATGTCGATTTGATGATCGCGGAGGAAGGTGGCGATCTCATCTCGTTGTGACTTGAGGCCGTTGGCATTGTAAGATGCCAACTTGAGGGATCGGGGTTTCGTTCGCGTGATGATGCTACTATCCATTACGGTTTTGTAGCGTAGGAAGAGAGGGCTTGCGTAATCTCAGGGTACGCTTTGAATATTTCCTGGATGCGGAAAAGATCACAGGATGCCCTAGCGGCAGTGATCTCCTGTGCCATTTGTTTAGCACGAGGGGTGAGAAAGATCAGATAGGTGCTTGTAATCACCGTGAAGGGGTCGGGGTCCTCTGAAGGGGCAGCTAGAGCGGCGGGGGCGGCTTTAGGAGCGGGGGCGGGGGCGGCTTTAGGAGCGGGGGAGGGGGCGGCTTTAGGTGATTGCTCGCGGCTATTCACGGCCTTATATAGTACCGCAGATAGTTCCAGAACCTTCTATTGTAGAACCGTCTAGAATGTTCGAGTACATACCGGCCCCGACTGACTAGATGTCGATAGTTCTAGTAAGTTCTAGCTTCGTCATATCTACTCGTCAATAGATGGCGCTAGTATTAGTTCTACCATTCCACAATAGATGGCGACTCTATCAGTTCCGCTATTCCACAATAGATGGCGACAGTGGTAACTAATGTCACCATGTATCAGGCATTAATTGCGGCGCGTAACACTGCCCCCTCCTAAGACATGCTCGTCCCGAGCATTATCGGCTCCATAATAACGCGCCAGTCGATCCACATGGACGATCTTAGGAGTACCTCTTGTACCTTTCCGTATCCGGTAGGTTACGTCATTGATCTTTGTCACAATCCGGTACGGTCCATCCCATTTAGCTTGAAGCTTAGGAGATTTCCCTTTGCTGCGCACTGGATTGTGCAACCACACTAGTGAGCCTTCGTCGAACCCTTTACTGTTCATTTTGCGGTCATAACGGGTTTTCATCTTTTCAGACATTTGCTGGCCCGATTGTCTGACGTGCTCACAAATGTCATTCATTTTGCTCCGCAAGTTATTCGCGTAATCCGTTATACTGCATGGGGCATCAGTAAAGGGTTCGACGAAGGCTCACTAGTGTGGTTGCACAATCCAGTGCGCAGCAAAGGGAAATCTCCTAAGCTTCAAGCTAAATGGGATGGACCGTACCGGATTGTGACAAAGATCAATGACGTAACCTACCGGATACGGAAAGGTACAAGAGGTACTCCTAAGATCGTCCATGTGGATCGACTGGCGCGTTATTATGGAGCCGATAATGCTCGGGACGAGCATGTCTTAGGAGGGGGCAGTGTTACGCGCCGCAATTAATGCCTGATACATGGTGACATTAGTTACCACTGTCGCCATCTATTGTGGAATAGCGGAACTGATAGAGTCGCCATCTATTGTGGAATGGTAGAACTAATACTAGCGCCATCTATTGACGAGTAGATATGACGAAGCTAGAACTTACTAGAACTATCGACATCTAGTCAGTCGGGGCCGGTATGTACTCGAACATTCTAGACGGTTCTACAATAGAAGGTTCTGGAACTATCTGCGGTACTATATAAGGCCGTGAATAGCCGCGAACAATCAGACTTGGTTTTGCGACACAAGCGAATACATCGAAAGCGATCTTCAAGTGCGACTTAAGAGTGATTGTGTTTTATAATTAGTGTGTTTTGAATTGTTGTTAGTGTTGATTGATTAAAGTGTAACTTTTGGTAATTTTTATCGGCATTTTTAATTGTCACGAACCCGAAGCTCGTAACAATTGGTGTCAGAAGTGGGATTTCCGCCCCAGAAGATACTTGCTAAAGTGCTGCAATGACTTTACCACAGCAAGCAGTTCTCGTCTCGTAACACAATAGTTCCTTTCAGGTTTTGACAATGACTTGCTGAAGTACGCTATCACAAATTCTTGATCGCCATTCCGCTGGGACAACACACCGCCAAGTCCTATGTCGCTTGCGTCTGTGTCAACTATAAATTCCTTGCCCGCATCAGGGTACCCCAAAATAGGTGTTTTGCACAGACGGTCCTTTAGCTCCTGGAATGCGATGTCGCAACTTCCATCCCAGCTGAAATGTCGCTTCTCCTCGGTTAGCTTATGCAGGGGTTTGGCTATATCTGCAAAGTTCTTGACAAATCGCCGATAGTAGGAGCACAAACCCAGAAATGCTCTGACCTGCGTCTTGTCTTTTGGAATTGGCCAATCCTTGACAGCGGCGATTTTCTCCGGATCCGTGCGGATACCTTCTTCAGACACTACATATCCCAAAAAGCTAACTTGCCGTTTGAATAGTGAACACTTCTTTGGACTTAACTTGTTGGCACTCTGGATCTTCATGAGCACGCGTTCCAGGTTTTGAAGATGTTCTTCAAACGTACGGCCTACGATGATGATGTCATCCAAGTAGACCAGACAGGCATTGCCAATTAGCCCGGTAAGTACAAGTTCCATCAACCTTTCAAACGTTGCCGGAGCATTGCACAATCCAAACGGCATAACTTTAAATTGCCACAGACCCTTTCCTGTCGAAAATGCAGTTTTCTCCTTGTCCTTAGGATCAATTTCAACTTGCCAGTAGCCACTTTTCAGGTCCAGCGTGCTAAACCACTTTACGCCAGTAAGCATGTCCAGCGTGTCATCGATTCTTGGCAAAGGATAGCTGTCCTTCTTGGTGACGTCGTTCAAACGACGATAGTCAACACAAAACCTCATGCTGCCGTCCTTCTTTCTTACCAGCACTACAGGTGAACACCATGGACTAGATGAAGGTTCAATAACACCATCCTTCACCATCCCCTCAATCATGGTTTCCACTTCCTTTTCACGTGCAACCGGCAATCTCCTTGGCCGCTGACGGATAGGCAATTCATCTCCTGTGTTTATTTTGTGTTGAACTAAGCCAGTCCTCCCGATGTCAGCATCGTTTGGCGAGAAAACATCGGCATACTTGAGTAACATTTTCTTCGCCTTGACCATTTCATTTTGAGAAAGAGCGCTACGGCAGTCTTCTAAAAGTGTGGTCACTCTTGTTTGTGCATCCTTGCTGAGGGTCCCAGTCGATGGATGTCGGCATCGACGCAACCAATCCACTTCCTCGCAAGTACCAACTAGTGTGCCTTTTTCTATAACCTGTTCCTGATCACAAAGGTTCAGCACACGTACCCCTGAGATGTCGGTGGCTCTGACCAAAGTTCGTGCCACTTTCCACAATAGATGGCGACTCTATCAGTTCCGCTATTCCACAATAGATGGCGACAGTGGTAACTAATGTCACCATGTATCAGGCATTAATTGCGGCGCGTAACATTATCATAATTATTACCGTTATGTAAGGTAAACATGTGCCAATGAGAATCTCATTCACATTTCACATTCATTTCCTATCAGAGATGAGGGGAAATGTACTGAATGAATTGTATTATTTGTGATCTCCAACAAAGGATACACATATACAATACAAATCACAATAATATAGAAAGTTTTTTTTTACCTGTGCTGCTTCAATTACAGGAGACCACAGCATGCAATTATAACTAGGCGTAAACATGATAACAATTAAAATAGAGAAAATAAAATATGAAATTTGCGAAAAAGGAAAATATAACATGTCAAGATTGAGCATTTATATTACAATCTATATACTAATAATAAAGCTGAAGAGTTTGTTTGTTTGAACGCGCTAATCTCGGGAAATAACAGTCGGATTTGAAAAAATTTGATAGCCCAATTTTTGAGTAAGGCTACTTAACATCACGCTAGAGCCTTTAGGAGCCGAGCAAAACCAAAATCAGAAATAACGTTAAGCGAAAACGAGGTAATAGGTCGATGCGACGGGGTGCGTCGGGAGAACAAGAAATTTCGCGCGAAAGAAGTCGAGAGCATATACATATAATTATGGGTATTATATTACTACTATATTACACGTATATCATACATGAAATGCCTCCGGTATTGCAGACGGCCGTGACTATTTACTATCGGGTGTTCCAACTGCGCTGCGTTTACCACTCAATGGATAAATATAGGAGGATCGAAATTTTAGAAAGAAAAGAGAAAATAAACACACTATATTTTCGCCAGTTGGCTTGGCATACATCGTGAAAGGCGGGTGTCTAGCTTCCCGGTAGTACCCTCATGTGATAATAATAATAACATTCTGCGTCACAAAACGATACGCAAAACGCACGAAATCACGTGGGAAGTTGCTGAAAGAAATATTAGAAAAAAAAAACTACTTCCTAGTTCCAATGAAGACGAGTGAATTATTATGTAAATTGAGCGAATCAACTGCTTTTCAGCCCACGCATATTGTAAAATTGAAAGAAATAGGTCAATAGAGTTAATTCAGTGTGAAGCCATGATCTAGTGAGCATGTTCAGCAAGTGGGTAGATCCAGGCTACTCACTTGCTGAACCTACTTCTGTCGTCCGTCTTCATAGCGACTAGTTTTTCCAACTTCATACGAGACTAAATGGTAAACATAGCTTTTGTTTCATAGGGATCTCTGTCTGCCTTATCATCAGTCATTCGCTTTTTCTTCTAAGTCGTCCTGCAACAGTTGATTCTTCATCTTCATTTTCATTTCTTTGTCCTTTTTGGGTAGTCCATCTTTAGGCTCGAATTCTTTCACTACTCCATAGAAAATGTGTAGGTAATTTCATTGTTCTATAGACAATGTTTAAACTCAGACTTTGCTCCGTTACTCACAAAGTTATCAGTTTGCAAATCGCAGACCGGTGAGTAACTATTTCAACACCCCAGTTAAAGCAGACACCTAACCGCATCGGAGAACGCACAGCTCCACACGTTCAAAGGTAAACGGTATACTTCTATAAATAAATTGACAATCATACTATGTGGTACATTCTTACGTGTGCCAAGATATGTATGCGACGGCGACAGTTGAAAATAGCGCTTGATTCATTGCGTACCATTGTGCAATTGCATCCACTTTCCTTATTTAGGCTACTTGGCTAGTTAGGAAATACTGGGCTCCCTTTTTGGTAGATCTTGGAACGTTTTCGTTCAAGGGTTTTATGGCTATGGAGCTCATTATGTCAGTGGCTATTCTAATGTTTCCTGTTACACAATTGTGGGGTAACGGATTAGTCTTTCTTGGACGTATTGTGCCCGAGTCCAAGTCCACTTTCATCTGGGTTAATAGGGGATTCAAGTCTTCAGAAACAATGGAGTGCTTCAAAATTAGTTGGAATAATTTATTATTCGTATTCTAATATAAATTTAGGACTTATTTCTCTATCTGCTAAGCCCACTTCGTTTACAGAAACGTATCAAAAGAATTCTAATTCCAGCATACAAAGAACATATTTGGTTTGATCTTGATACGCTGCGTCCGCCTCCGCAGTACTTTTGTAACATTAGAAGTTTAGAAGCACTTCTTACCTAACACAAAGTAATTTGAAATGAGATGTTCATAAAATATTTTGGCATTGAAGGAAAGAGTGCAAATGTCAGTGAACTGGTCTGGCAGTCGTAGGGCGTAGGCGATCCAACCCAGTTCTTTAGTTCTTTGCAAGTTCCGCTTGGCAACGCATTCTTCATGAAGCTTTGCGTTTGCTAAAGATTTAGGTTTTTCGAGATATTGAAAACTAAAAGCATGTGTAGCTTTCATAATATTTTTTTTTGCTCATAATGCGTTCTTTGAAATTAGGTTGATCAAACGATTTTGAGGCTTTGGCTTGTTGGTCGTCTACGTAAAGTTGCTGGAATACTGTTGAGATAAATCTTAGGTCGTGCATTGCGATCAATAGTTTCAAAAGGTTTCTACTGTTTTACGTTTTATTCAGTTTATCGATACATTTTTTGTATTTAAAAATGCTTGAAAATCAATAATCGATTTGCTTCTTTGATAGAAACTAACTACTTTTTTCAGTACCATTCGCTGAACCCAAAGGATTTCAAAAGAAAGTTACAGAAATTTGGACACGTAACAACATCTACGATGTTCCTTTTAAATAAACATAAAGACGTTACCAGTACTTAGGGATTTACGCCCTACAACAATTTCATTTGCTAATTACCTAGTTAATATTCATGCGGTGATTTTCCTCGCCTATTGTGAATTATTCTATGCCTCAGGTAATTAACGATGTTACCTCGGTCGCACCGTATTCTATACCACCACGTGACCGCTGCAACTGTTGCAATGTATCGCTGACCTGACACCCTTTGCGATGTCACTAGATAACGTTAGTCAGGTCAAGATTGTTTAAATTGTTGCATTCAAAGGTTTGTGTGGAATATTTTTGTTATTAATTGATGGGAGAATTGCATTACGCATTTTCTTTCGTGAAGACATTTTGCTAATCTCAACAGACATTTATGAGGTGAAAAATGGTGTCTCTATAGCTTTAAAATTCTAGAAACATGCAACATTTGCATGTCACATGAATACTTTTCCTAGATTTCCTCCTACGTTTGCGTCATCTTGTGCATTATGAAATTAGCTTTTGTACTACAAGTGTTTTATGATCTCTTGTCGGTTTTTAACAGAGATTAACATGTTGTCACGTTTAAAAATGCATTCCCACAATTTTCAGCTGTTCTAAATCCAGTGTAGCGTATTTTAATATGAATGGTTATATGTAAATGTTGTTGCTAGGCGGCATTTATCTCGCTTCAGACATCAGCGATAGATATAGTCGCGGATAGCGCAGTAGGTGCCCTACATGGTTGCGTCATACGCTCGCAGGCGCCGGCGGCGGCGCTTGCGCGCGCGCATCTCGGTCACTGTGCCACGCGCTCACGCACCTAGTCACGCGCACATAGATTCACACCAGAATCGCGCGTTTTCACAAAGATTTTACACGTAGTTACAGATGATAGCGCGCGTTGTTTCATTGTATACTTTTATAACATTTTTATCGTTCAGAATTAGTTTTACAAATACATTCCGTTTCACTTCTTCCTCATTCTCACCCGCAAGGTCGTACTGTGAATTTATTAACTACATATTTTCTATTTAAATTATTGTAGCTGAAACCTGTGTTGCCTCTGAAATCAGCATTCTTGTTTAAACTTAAAATATTATAAAGAGAAAAGATTTGATATTTTGTGTTTTTTTATTACGCTTTCACGCTAAAACAGCTGAACGGGTTTGGATGAAATTTGGCACATGGGTACATCATGACCATAGGATAGTTTTTATCCCGATATGCCCACGGGATCGACACTTATTCGGGTAAAACGGCGGGGCGCAGCTAGTCTCTTATAAAATATATTCTTTATATAATTTAAGTCTATCTATATTTTCATCAGTAGTATCTTCCCTACTGTCTGCGCCATCCTTTTTTCCAATTATCCGATCACGAAGTTTTTTATCAGTCTGCTCCGATCAATTAGTTTTGATTATGTTTGCCAAGTTATCTCTGCAATTGGTTCCCATTGAATTTCATCGCAGTGTTATATGATTACAATTTTACAACCTGACAAAAGATTCATAGCCTAGTCAATAAAGTTAGATGTTTATTTATTTTTACATGATATTACTGAAAGTATTAAGTTTTCTTTTATATTTTTACGGTTATTTCATTTTTGAATGTCACTTTCATTACGTGTGAACGTTTGTTACAGATGCAATTTTAGAGTCTTATGACAAGGTGACACTGGTGATATCTATGCAAATATTTTTGTACTAGGAAACGTAGTTTTTATTGGTGACAGAATAGATTGGAGTGAAGCCAGTGTCATGTTTCCGATAAAGAAATGTTAAGTTGCAATACTGCATCATAAATTACATGTGACGGTGATGAAAACGTTTACAGGGTTTTCTTTTTAAGCGTGGATAGTTTCTGGGAATATATGATTTCATGCAGTGTTGTTTTTAGAAACGAGAGAATTTGCATCACTCTCTGTCAGACCTGCAGTCAGCTCAGATGCCGAATGCACTTAACTATAATTATTATTAATTATAGTTCATGTTTAATAGTCCTCAGAATCAAACCGTTCAGTTTTTCGCAATAGTGACGTAGTTTCCGCATATCGGACTTTGGTGATATAAATAGCGTCCTTAGTAAGTTTCGACATCGAGGATAGGCCATGGGTCAATATAGCTATTAGATGGCGCTGTGTCCGCCATTACAGACCGCCGAGGAGGGAGCGGTTTATAGTGACCATGGTTCTAATGTACTCGTATTGGGAATGATGACTTGCTGTCTGGTACTGAGAATATTTTTTGTTAAACTTATGGTGGATTTGGCACAGTTCGTCGTTTTTGATGGCTAGAGTTTGGATTGACGAAGATCGACTTCATATTGGTATATAAATGCATCAGGCATATATGATACTGTTTTTCTCGAAACAAAAACCATTAGATAAAGTTTAATCTGGTCTAGGCAGTCTAATATTAGACTTAAAAACACTGATTTGACTGCAAGACGCAACAGCAATCTCACAAGCCGTAAATTTTAGATATTTCTAGAATTTTTATAGGTACGCCATGTTTACTTACAATGACAGAAAAATATGAATGAATACGTTAAAAGTATACGTTCTCGACGTCCGTTTTTAATTTGACTTTCCTATGCGGTGCTGACGTAAATGATATATTTTTTTTTCTTTTTTTTTATAAATACATTGCCCCACATTAGGAATTACTCCTGTATCGTGGGTGCGTTTAAAAACATTTAAACTCACATACACAAACAGCCAGACCCGGAACAACTACTTGTAGGCAAAACAAATATTTGTTCCGTGCGGGAATCGAATCCGCGACACGCAACGCAGTTGTCGATCGCTCAGCCACTGCGCCAACCGTGTCGTCAAATTATCTATCTCTGCTTAGAACAGACACTCTGTCATCTATTACGTTTTATTGTACCTTTTAAATGTCGTCGAATACTGTTTTTAGATCTAGATATAGGATTATGTTAATATTTTTCCAATTAATGTTTCCTCTATTTTTAATCTGCACTTGGTATTTCCCGGTTTGGTCATACCTAACATGTGTGGGACAGATGATGTAGTTTTTAAAACAAAGTCAAAGTAAGTCAACAAATATGTTGACTTTGACCACTGTGAGTTGCGACCGGACATCCGCCATAAAAATTCAGCTTGACCGTTCATTGTCAGTCAAATGAAGTCTGAAACTCCATTCAAAAGGCTATGATGAAAGACAGCACATCCTCTAAAAAAAGAGAGATTTTATTACCGGTGTCAACTTCCCTAATATCCGCATTTCCTAATGGTCACCCTCGGGTAGGGCGGGAGATAACACGACCAATTTGCAGATCTAATATCCGTGGTCCCAAATTATACTCGGCCATGAAAAAGGGCATCATGAGTGATCCACATGGGCCGTCTTTATGACGTGTTGTGAATTCCCTTGATTTTATATTAAGATAGTTAATAGAGAAAAATGGTGTCCTCTCTGACTTATCCCTGTGGTGAGAACATATTAATTTGTGGTATTGTGTGGGTGTGAATGTGGTGTTTTGTCTTCTTTATGGGAGGCCGCATATGTCGGATTGAAGTCTGTAGTGGCTGTTTATTTTTGTACAGGAGCCGGCTAAAGGTGGCTTTGCGCTTCCGCACCATCATGCCAATTTGCAATGGGTCTATACTTCTGAATAGTTTCGTTATTTTCCTAGCCTAAAAGTGCTTTATGCATTCGACGAAATAACGTGAAGAGAAATCAATGTAGACAGGTCGATGTATTCGGATCGAATGTATGAAATACATAAAGTACAGCCAGTTTGCGCCATGTTTTTTCGGATGCGCAAGCACTCTAATAATCATAATCGGAAATGGTTTTGTGTGGGCTTCGACACGATGATAGATTCGTGCTGTTTTCATTTTATATGGGCGTATCAACTGGTTCAATGCTGCCTACGGGATAGACCCCACTCACTTTCGATGTCGAAGGTACAAGAAAGTACGTGGGTTCAACACCAAAGATAATGTTACGCTTTATGTGAGAGCAAAATGAAATAAGCAACAGGAAATTTACTTCAAACAGATCCGTTAAGAACAGAGATTGTTTACTATGTTATATAATTTAACAAACAGTAATAAGTAAAATCAATATCAACGTAATTGTTTACTTAGAGCGATCTGGCGAATGACCTTGCCCACACCCAGCAGTGAATGCAAAAAAAAAAGCATCAGTAATGATGGTGATGAAATGTACTCCATGAGTAACAATGCTCTTTCTTTCATACCTAAACCCATATAACAGCATCTAGATAACCCAAAAGTACACTATCGTTTCCTCCTCACAAAATATATATTTTAAACCGATAGCAATTTCTAATATAATCTGTATCGTATCGTCCGGTCCCCCACTGTCATTAGCAATCGATACCAAGATACCTCCTACTGATAAATCTACTACAAATTGCTTTATGTCATCGATAATACCCTTTAGTTAATGTTCGTAGACGTACACTAAATTGTGCTTAGAAAATATTTCTTCGACTGCACTTGTCTGTATTTTATATTGAATGCTTTGGAATGGAATCAGGTTTGTGTTCGTTTTTGGGATATTTTTTAATCTCGTCTTATCCATCTGTTATTGTAATTAAAATTGCTTATTTCATCATATCTTTGTCAATCCCATATACACTTTATACCCCAGGCTGTTTATCAAATTCTCGGCTACAGAAAGGAAAAAATAAGCTTACTTTACGTACTTATAGCCACACCGTCGTCAATTATCAATGTGTTTATCCGATAAACTATTTACCGCATCGTAATGAAGACGGTTGATGTATAAATCTTAATCTATAAACATACATAACATTCTATTAACTACATTCTGCTGAACTAGTGAATCACTTGAACGTTCAAGTTGCTAAATTACTCCAGAATCAAAAACATTATGTTGACTTTTTATTAGAAGGATTTATGATCAAATTCGTTTATAGTAGATATTCAGCTAACGGATTCTGCTTACTCATATACAATAATTCCAAAACCAACTGACGCAAGGACGTCCACGTCTTCACAGATGTCATAAAATATTATGAAATATGTATGTATACGATAAGCCATGAACAATTGTAATGTACGTTTCTACGAAGGAGTATTTACTTACCTCCACGGTAGATCATTATTGAGGTAAGTAGAAATGACTCATATGCGTCAAATTATTCATTGTTATGGTACTGTAGAAACTGATCGGTAATTTTAAGATGTTCAGTCTATCATCTCTTATTGTGTGTGTCACTTTTGACCATATCATTCATTTAGGACTTAAGACTTCTGAGTATATGTTTTCCTAGAAATGACGTCATAATTTTTACGCTACTGTGAATCTTTACCTCAGGAAGTCTAACCTCAACATGCTGGTATTTCCAACTAGCTGACGGTGGTTATGGAGTCGGATGTCTGTCGTTTCTTGATAATACTGTCATTCAATCATGTCTGGATGTGGTTGGATAGTATAACAATTTCAATTTGGCAAGGGAAATATGTAGTAGGATCAAATACATACTAATATTATAAATTCGAAAATGACTCAGTCAGGTCTGTCTGTTTGTATGTTACCTTTTCACGGCTAAACCACTGAACGGATTTTGACAAAATTTTTCAAGGAGATAAATGGCATCCTGGGGAAGGTCATATTATGCTACGTCCCCGTGGCATAATTTCCGATATCGGAAGCTAGTAATATATAAATTAAATGTAGTCTTTCGTTCCCCTGCATTTAATCGTGTTGGCATAGTCTTGTATGAATTTATCTCGTCCCCCTTTTATTCCTAAACATTTTTACGATAACCCACATTATTAAACGCCCTAGTTTTACTACGCTGTGATGTAACATCACACAAATTGCAGTCAAGTGGAACACCAGATTTTATAGTTATGTCAATGATTTCAGTTTTATGTTTGGTTCCATTAGATTTCAGGCCCGCATTGAGAAAAAATGCGGTCGAAGGACATTGGTTTTAAATACACACTGGTGTGCTAATAAGACTAATTACAATTACTCATAAGTTTACGCTGGTGATGTGGTACTGACGCACCGCGTTCTCGTGAAATGCAAGTCATACAGTTGGCAGTAGATTTGCATATCGATAACGTTTGTAAGCGTGAGGTTGTACTTTTTGAGAATTGAATTTGGGTGTGTCCCAGTTACAGATAAGATATAGTATGGATTAAGGCTTATGTTTCTGGTGGCATTTTTTTTTATTATCTTCAGACCTATTCTGTAAAAATCTGACCGTGAAAACTTAGGTGAAGTGTTATCAATAGTGTAAGTTTAGTGTCAATCCCTAGCATCAGGTGGCATGACAGTTCACTTGAAGCTCACTTGATCAATGTTTTCACAGTGAGATTAATACAGACCCGTGGCTAAATAATAACAGCTGCACAGGTCGATCGGTCAGGTTAAGCTACGCTTGCCGCGGTTGGTCTGTGGATGGGTGACCATCTTTACATACTGAGACCCCTCCGTGCCTCGGAAAGCACTTTAAGCCGTTGGTCCCGGCTGTCATTCGTGAATCTTTGACAGTCGTTACGGGTAGTCAGAAGCCCGAAAGTCTGACAACCAGTCTTACCAGTAACTGGGTTGTGGAGGTCAGATAGGCAGTCGCTCCATGTAAAATACTGGTATTCAGCTGTATCCGGTTAGACTGGAAGCCGACCCCACCATAGTTGCGGAAAGGCTAGGCACATGATGAGACCAAGTGGTTTAGGTTTCTTAAGATTCGCGAGCGGTTAGTGAGACTAAGGAGTTTTCTACCTTATTGCTTACATATTCATAAATTTGGTCTAGCAGAACTTGATTTCAAATAATTATGTGTTCTTAATTAGACTTCAATTATAATTAAGTATGTGGTCTTGTGGAACTCGACTTCAAAACACCTCTCACACCTAACTCCTCAACCCATAATTGCAAAACGCGATAATTAAAAGATTAATCGATGGTGGTGGTCAAAAAAAGAGAAAAGAACCAACCAAATCACTCCTTATTAACTCCCAAACCGATCGTATCATCTGCAATTTTTCTTCGAAATGAACGCTTTAACAACGTCAAACATCCTGATCCGCATAACATCCGTTATAGCTTAACATAATATCAGAAATTTTGAACTTAAAGCTTTATTATACCTGTTCCGTTCATGTTATACTTTATCTGGTCTTCGAAACTTGTTGTAACTTGTCCCTGAAAGCTTTCTAATGCGTAGGTACTTTCTGGGGACGAGAACTTGTGTTCAGAAAGAAGTTTGTATTGTTATTTGACTCTCTTTTAAAAGGTTTTTGAATGGTTGACAATAATTAATGAAGATGATGTTTTTTTTTTGTACTTTATTGGCATTGTATATATGCAGCGGGGGAAATCTTGAAAGTTTCAATATAAGGGTTTGAAAAAACGAGGGTTTTTTCTTTATAAATGGCGATTGAAACTATCCGATTAGATGGAATTTTATATAAGGCACGTTATTTGCAAGCTCTTCAATATTCGTGCCATTCGGTAATAACAAATAGTTTGCAATATGGCTCTGAATAACTTAACATAAAATACCATAATACGAAATTCCATAAAACTCCCTTACACATACTTAAAACAAGACCCTACCCAAATGGCCGCCATAATGCAGTTATGAGTCTCCATCTCCACATACTTGGTAACCGTAAGGGTAAGGGGACGTTAGACGACCCCTAGATGGGAATGGGACAATTAATTGTCCAACAAGCGTCCGGTCTAGACTTTCGGGGCACTTCGGGACACTCGAGTGGACGTAAACTTTGTCCCCTTTTGTGCCGTCTGTCCTTCCGTATGCTTTTGGTAATTAATTAATTTCTTCATAAGTAATTAGTGTACCCATTTTTGATGATGTTTTTCTTTTTGTTACAGGGTGAGTACAACAAATCTTGGGAACTGGAGAAGTGGAGAACTTCCGTTACAACATCCGAAGGTATTTCTGTAGAATTTATTTAAAAGATACGGTCGTCGAATGTACTGCAATGCAAGGAATGGTACAGACGCAGCACACCAAGCTACCACAATCTGTCAATTTTTTTTTAATAGATTTTCAATTTTATCGCTAAAGCATTAGATTCAAAGTTGATTTAGAAAATTGGTCAATTTCGGGTAGCTTGATGTGCTGGCGCCTGTACAATCATCACAAACAGCAGATACCAGATCGATGACCACAATCTCTTTTAGGGAAAACGCTAATAACGTATATAATTGATAGGTTTATAAACAGTAAATAAATAATGAATCATCCATTAAATTTAGCGGGAAAGTATCTAAAATTAGAGTACCTACCCACCCATTAGTGCATTATTGAGTCATCGTATGGCCCTCGTTCAGACACAGAGTGCATTCACTCTTCACGGGAAACCTATGTATAAATGAGACCAATTATAATATTTTACGTCACTCACATACTTGTATGGGAAAATCCAGTTCAGAGATACAGATACTGCCTGCATTCTATGTTATAATTATGTTAATTAAATTAGGTCAAGTTTTATGTGTTTGTTAACGTTCACCTTAAAATCTGTCCGAATATTTACATTTATTGGCTGCATTAACGAAATTATTAGAACAGTGATTATTCGTTTCTGTGTGAGATACAGGAGAAGATAGTTCGACTTTCGAGAGAGGGAGTCGAAAGGTTCGTTTATTTATGTTTTGAGCGTAAATTTTACTATCACCAAGTTTAAATCCAGTGTTTTACGGTGGATGGTGCGCGAGGTTCAAAGAGTCCGCTAAATATATACGTGCAAGTAGTACCTACACTACCTACCATCTCCGTTCACATCACACTGCCGGTTACGACGGCATCCTATGATTTACATGCATGTACACTATTCTTAGAGCCGGCACAAGGTACAAAAGTCACGTGTTCCACACAACGCGGTAGTATTTTGCAAAGACGTAAAATATGTCTTTCGTTTTCGAATTGTTCTTGTTTTAGCAGCGGTACAGGGTTAAAGCTGTGGTTTCAATTAATGTTTATTATGCTATTTATTTATTGCCTATGTCGTAAAGAACGTTAGCTACTTAACTGTAGGTTAGCGTGGGTGGCGATATATATATATAGGTAGCCACTACCTAGCAACACCGGTTCGACCGCAATCCGCTGGAAAATAGTTGTCAGGCTGCTTATCAGCACGCGACAGTACCTCTATAGCGAATGTATGACGATATTAAAAACCCCGGAAAATGCCAGTGTGAGAATTACAGATACCAAAAGAATAGAATACATATTTTAAAACTATTCCAAACAATCATTTAAGATTAGAAATTTAGAACTATTGACCCAGATTCATTTACAATTTATTTTTCGCAAATTTTTCCCGAATTGTTATTCGAATAAATTTCATTGGTGAAACAAAACGAGGGGAATTATATTATGATAACAGAGAACCGTTTTGTCAGCAGTGTGGGAATATTATCATAGACGATAGCCAGAGCGATACTCGGCCGCTTACGAAATCCTCATATTGGTACTATCGTAAAATCAACACACAGTTCCAAACTTTACGGTTTGTCAGTGTACAATTTATAAAAACATCGTAAACAAAAGAGATGTATTTTTTCGTCTTGAAACAATCTTTCAATCCGTCGCTTCTAACTCTTTACTTGAAATCTACGATCGTTTAGGCCTTGACATGCAACTGTTCTGTGCAAAGCAAAGCTAACGGTACACCCGTCTTCAATCTTATTTCTAGCGGGTGATGAGTCATATTTCCTTGTTTTTATTATAATAGAATAGGATAGTAATAACCCAAGTTTGTGGAGCAAGTACAAATCATTCATGAAATGTGTTGAACTGTTTGATTTACAACCATTTTGCCGTTTGTTTACACGGCATTATTGCTGTCCGTGTATTGGTATTGGATTTTTACGCATACAGGGTATCGGTTCATCCAGCTTTTCATAACGAAACAATTTACGAGGCATTTTCTTAAGTCATCCTTTGAAATGTTACATCACGCGTGAATTCGTCTTTTAGAACGCCAGCTGTATAAATTATGCTAACTTTAGACTACAAATTTGCCACGGCAATATCTATCTATCTGAAGGCCTATACGCATACATACCTACATGCATACGTATCAGCAAGGTAATTTTCATTGGAAAATTACCTTGCTGATACGTATGCATAGCAACCATTTAGCATAATCAGCCTATAATGTTCCCACTGCTGGGACACAGGCCTCCTCTCGGTGAGAGGGAGTGGGGCGTAATCCATCATGCGGGCCCAGTGTAGGTATGTCATATATCTACGAATGTTTGGTTCTAAAACATGCCGGTTTCCTCAGGATGTTTTCCTTCGCCGTTTTCAGAGCAGTGGTGATGAAATAATTTACACAAAGTAAAGGTTCCTGCTCGGGTTCGAACCCACGTCCTGCGATACGTACCTAAGTTGCGGCCGTTACACTGGGTCACCACCACACCATTTAATTGAAGCCATTCTCTTGATCACCTAAATTGGTATCCTGAAACACATGCTGGCCATATAACCGATCCTTATAATACCATTACTTATCCCTTACCGGCCATACACCCTGTTGATTCACCAGCTGTTAAATGTGGATAAACACGTAGAAAATGGCTTACGTCCGGGAAAATTTGCAAACTGTATCCCTTTAACGTAGTCCCGGAATGTTTATATGTATAGTTGTGAGTTCGGATACGAAATGGTGAAAGAACTTGAAATGGGCAGTCGGGTCAGGGGAATTTACTTTCGTTTCGGTATTTAATCCCTTAGTGATGCAAAACGGTGAAGGAAAACATCGTGAGGAAACCGACATGTCCTAAAAATCATGACCAAAAATTCGAAGACATGTGACGTCCGCGTGGTGGATTACGGCCCACTCCCTCTCATCGAGAGGAGGCCTATGTTCCAGCAGTAGGAACATTATAGGGTGATTATGCTCAATGTCACTTCTGAAAGGAAACTGTCTTCAGGATACATTGCTATTATTAAACATCGAGTATCCTGCTACCATCCTCATGTTATATGGAATTCTTACAAAACCCTAGATAACGGATCTGCTTATACGGTTACCACAAAATACATGACCAGTGTCTTAAATTCTTAACCAAAGCGGATCTTGGCAAAGGGCCGTCCCGTCAGGATGAATAAGTAAAAGTTATCGAGTGTCCTTTGTAGTGAAAGTAGCCATTTGTTGCCTAGCGTCAATGGAACTGGATTCTTGGCAGACCAGCTGTTATTGCAGCAACGGTTTCTGGCTATCATTGTTCTTAGGTCATTGCGCATGTCCAGAATTAATCGCCGGATCCACGTGTTTAGTTTTACTATTTGACGTTACTGATGAAATTACGATGTAGTGATAAATTATTTGTTTATCCCTAAACAGTCTCGCATTGTTTTAGTCTAATTTCTCTTTGTTTAGGGTCGGCCATTGTTGTTCATTTGTCTTGCATTTGAAGGCTCTTCTCCCTGAGAAATGAAGTGAACCGCAGGGTAATTGGGTAACGCTAACAGTAGCAATGGCTTTAATTTTGACAGTTCAACAACATTCATTGCGTTATTTACGTTGTTGAGCACATAAATTGTTCGAACATATGAAGCAATAGATTAGCAATATCATTGAAAATGATTCAGATTGTGGTTGATAGTGTGTTACGCAATTAGAGTGCAGTTCTTGATTAGGAAGAGACATTCAAACAATGCATGAGCTTCAGAGAGTTATATATTGTTAAAGACATCCATGGGTGGATTTGAAAGGTTACCAACAAGCTCGTTTAGTATAATCAGCCTATAATGTTCCCACTGCTGGGACACAGGCCTCCTCTCGGTGAGAGGGAGTGGGCCGTAATCCACAACGCGAACCCAGCGCGGGATGGTAGGTGTCATGTCTTTGAATTTTGGTTCTAAGACAAGCTCGTTTGCTCCCTTCAACTAAATCCGTCTTAATAGTAAAGGGCTCCTTTTCAAGCCAAAATATCAAGTGGCAGTCCCTCCAACAAAATATCAATACCGACAACATTTTCCTCAACTCACCCCACATTGGCAGGCGATCGTTCCAAACAATACAAATCGCCATTCGTTCTCCACAAACATGGGAGTGATCCCATTCATCCAATCGCGACGATGTAAACACGGAGTTGACCCTGTTGAATAAGTAATCTTTTGATTTTAAACTACAACGGGATCTCATGAAACATGCAGGACTGGCTCGCTTTATGTGCGTATTTTGTGTGCGGTTATCAATATTTGATTTAAACTTACCAAGGGTATTTTGATAGCCGATGGGTATGGTGAAGATCGGATTAGACGAATGATTTTGGGATGGTTTATGGAAATCAAAGTTGTTCAAATAACGTAACATAACATCACGCCTGTAAACCCCAAAGGGTTATGTTAAAGTTCCATGTGATAGGGGGCGAGTCAATTGCCTTTAACCGCGACCACATCCAAATAACTCCTTTATTTTCAACATTATTGTCGTCAATCAGAAGAAGTTCGGGAGGGGCCCCTGGCTTAATAATAACTGCCGCACAGGTCGATCTATCAGGTTAAGCTACGCTTGCGGCGGTTCGTCTGTGGATGGGTCCTTTGTTACTTTGCTTTCCGAGGCACGGAGGGGGTGCCTCGGAAAGCACGTTAAGCCGTTGTTCCCGGCTGTCATTCGCGGATCTTTGACAGTCATTACGGGTAGTCGGAAGCCCGAAAGTTTGACAACCAGTCTTACCCAGGGGTATCGTATTACCCAGTGACTGGGTTGTGGAGGTCAGGTAGGCAATCGCTCCAAAAATCACTTGTTTCAGCTGCATTCGGTTAAGACTGGAAGCCGACCCCAACATAGTTGGGAAAATACTAGGCAGATAATGACATCTATTAGGCGTCATCTCCATGTTTTCTTCCTTCCTTGGCATTTCTTCTTTCATTAGTCCATCTATCATTAGGTCCACTCCATGTGATCAATGACTAGTTAGTAATTCATGCGTTCAAATTATTTAACATTCACTTATTATAACATTTGTTTCAATGAAGTTACAGACCACAAAAGTTTTAAAAACAATAGTTTCTAAACAAAACCAAAACCGCAGTGACGAACGCAGTTGCAGGAAAATTGTCTACTTCCTTAAAAAGTACCAGGGCTTAAGTGCAATAAGTAGGTAGTTGAGTTACACATTCCTCTCGATACAGTCACATGCGACTATCGATTTTGTTTATTATATAAAACAAACTGTTACCCGCGCTTCCACTCATATCCTAGCGGAACTAAAGTTCAGTTTGTTATCATTTTGTTATCTAGGACATACAGTCTATTTTGTGTGGGACGCCCCGAGTTAGATGAACCGACGGCTTTAAAATGGTGGCTGGGACAGACCGGACTGTCTAGCAGTGGACTGCGATAGGCTGAGTTGGTTGTCTTATCTATGTGCCAAAATTAATCCAGCATTTATGCGTGATGCTGGATAAGGTAAAGCTGCATCCGACTGGAAGCCGACCCCAACATAGGTAGTTGGGAAACGGCTAGGTAGGTGATGATTGATGGCTTTTATTTAGGTAGTGTGTTTTTATTTTTATTTCAATTAATTATTTTTTAGCTTGAGTACGTATAGTTTTTATTATATTTGTTGGTATATTGGCGTGGCTAGCTGACATATGGCAAATAATTTAAGTTTCTTGTAATGTTCATTACTGAACATAGGTTCCTAATAGGTATTGTATACATGCAACTATATTCTAACTAAACAGACAGCTGTGCTGCTGGGGAGTTTGTTGCGCCACTTCTTCTTCCCAGCGATAGCACTAAGAAGTGGTGAAGGGCGGGCGTTTTTGGGGGACTGTCTTTTGTAATTTTGACGTTCGAAAAGTGCTGATTCTCAGCCTAATTTGAATAAATGACTTTTGGTTTTGATTTTGATGATGCTGATTAAGGTACAAACAGTGTTCCGAACTCCCACATAATTTATAGAGTTTGCAAGGCTAGTGATTAAACTTACATATTATAATACAGTCCTTAAATGTGAATATTATAAGATAGGCTTAAGGAGCGACTTAGTCATGTTTACCAAGCTCCTTAATAAAGATTTAAAAAAAAAAACTTACATATTATAGAAGTGAATAACTTTTATTTAAGGTTATGTGTGAGTGATGACTGACTGTCTTGTACTTTAACTTTAGGTGGTTTCTGTGAGAATGACGAGTTTGTTTAAATAACGTATCACGGTTAGGAAATACCAATGTTTTCACTGCACCTGTTATTTTTGTAAACGTTTGATGTAACTTTGTTATGTTTTTTCCTACCTATTAATTTAATGTTTTATTACTTCGTAAGTCTTGGAATGTGTCCGTGTCTGTACAAGCATAATTTATCAAATAGCTGAGGCAGGGTTTTGCTCCCGAATGCTGAACTATCCTGCGTGAACGTTTTAAATAATAAATTAACGTAATAAAACCAGTGATTTATTCAGCTTCCATATCAACAGCTGAAGTTGTTTAGCATAAATAATGATGATAATCATTTAAAACACATAATTACCGCCTGTTGTGTAGATGAAGACGTCGTAAATAAACATAATACATATTTTGATGACGACACAGAAATCATTGTAACAAATGCTCATACGCAGCCGGCGATTATTCATGATTGTCATTAAAAAGTTTACAACCGTAATATCGGGCCTGACAATGGTTGACGCGGTTCACACAGGCTGTTTTGTTTAGTTTTCACGCGTGGCGGACTCTGTACCAATTGCGGCAGATTGTCGTGTAGTGTGGTGCGGCCACATTAATCATTGTAAACGTCGGGAAAATGGTATAATGGATGCTAAATCCACTACTTATCGGCGGACGGTTTGTCGGCGGCTGCTCCAGTTTACTGCGGTACAGTACACGAGCGGAAGCGAGCAGCAATAACTAGCATAATCAGCCTATAATGTTCCCACTGCTGGGAGACAGAACTCCTCTCGGTGAGAGGGTGAAGGCCATATTGTATCGCGCGGGCCCAGTGCGGGTTCGTGGATGTCACATGTCTTCGAATTTTTGGTTCTAGGACATGCCGGTTTCCTCGCAATGTTTTCCTTTACCGTTTTGAGAGCAGTGGTGATGAAATTATTTACACAAAATAAAGCCTGCCTGCGACGGAAATTGGGTTGTTACCACTAGGCCACCAAATAGGAATAACCGCTCCGTATAAATTGCTGCCAGTCGTTTTCGTATCTGCAAAAGAATAAGATCATTAGTTGTGTTAATCTAAAATGAAGCCTTGGCGTAACAGACGGAGTTAATTGAATAGAATTTAACCCAATTTGAACCTAATATGTAATAAATAAACAAAAATATAATTCTGTATGATTATTGCTGATTACTAAGCCAAGATTATGTCACATAAATACATTAATTTAAGCGCCAATACGGCTATATTATTAAATCAATTACATCATCATCATAATATCATATGAATTCTTGGATAATACAAAGTGGCATACAAGGTAATAAAAACTAGATACATTAGCGTTTATAAGTTGATCTGTCAGATAATGTGGATAAAGGTAAAAACATCGCGTGGGATGTGCAATTACATACAATATAATAATATAGAGACAAAGAATCAATCAAAAGATGCTTTAGAAGTAATGCTGTATTATTAAAGTGAGTTTATTTAAGGTCAAAGTTTATTTAACGTCAAAGTTAGTTTATTTAAGGCGTTTTGTCAGTCCTACACAAGCGGCCTGTGGGTGTCATATTATACGAGCCGAGCCTACAACAACGCGTTAAGGATGCTGTTGCGGTTGCCGCGACGTTGCAGTGCCTCGGAAATGTTTGCTGCAGCTCATACGGATGGCTTTCACGCCATCATGCGTAAGAAAGCGGCTTCCTTACTGCAATGCTTGCGTAGCATTCGAAACAGCATCCTGCATCCTAATTGCGTAACACACGATCAATCGGAATCGGTTTCATTTTGACAGTTCAACAACATTCATTGCCTTATTTACGTGTTTAGCAGACAAATTTTTCGAACTTATGAAGCAATGGATTAGCAATTTGCTTCAAAATGATTCTGATTGATCGTGTGTTATGCAATTAGGGTGCTGAAAATGATTGTTGGCAGAGTGGACTGCCCCATCCAAAGACACTGTGTCAAAATAAGTATAGGTTTGTGTTAAATTTAATCAAATAATACTAATAACATTAACATAGTAGTATATAAGCACAATCTGTTACTAACCACTAACAACATTGGACTGTTAAAGGTCTGAAATAAAGATATATATATATTTTTTTATTAGACAGATGGTCTTTTGTGCTCCTAATAGCATTGGTTAGAAACAACGAAGCAACTATCATCATCACCTGCCTAGCCTTTTCCCAACTATGTTTGGGTTGGCTTTCAGTCTAACCAGATGCAACTGAATACCAGTATTTTACATGGAGCGACTGCCTATATATGATGATGGTGATCTATCGGGTAATACCCCTTGGTAAGACTGGATGTCAGACTTTCGGGCTCCTGACGACCCGTAACGACTGTCAAAGATCCTCAATTGACAGCTAGAACAAAACGCTTAACGTTCTTTCTGACGCACGGAGGGGTCTTGGTACGTAAAGATGGTCACCCATCCACGGACCAACCACGGCAAGCGTAGCTTACCCTGATCAATCGACCCGTGCCGCTGTTATTATTTATCCACAAGCCCTCTAAACAACGAAGCAACCACTATGCGGTATCACGGCTAGTAATTTCGATGTTTTCCTGCAATTTTTTTTTATAAGACGCTATCTTCGCAACAGTTAATTCCTTATCTCATAATCCTTGTCACCTAAGATCACCGTAACCGCTGCCTCCTATTCCTTGCACGGCACACCATCATTCTTTATTCCAGTTGCGACCCTCAAAAGAGAACCAGTGACAAATGATGTACAATATTGGAAAAAAGCACCCCAACCATTGTCGCCATGATCGAATATAACTTGTTTGTTCTTTAATAGTTTAACGGTTATTTTTGCGAACGAATGCAAAGGTACTAGATACTGCTTTTATATTCGCCGCCTTTTTTAATAATAGTGGCAATTTTTCACTGCTTTATAATGTATACAAAGTTGATTAGATTTGTGAAGTTCAGTATTTTGTTTTAGTATATAGTGTGAACATAAAAGGAGATGATTTAAGTAAATTAGCAAGACTTTTTGCTACTACGGTGTTTGCTATGATATCTTCAAATCAGTGATTATTCCTTAGCTCTGGGTCAGCCATAGCACATCATGATGCTGAGTGGAACCCTTCTCATCACAGTCATGACGTGCAGTTGCCGACTATTTCTTTTCTGTGCTCGTGATTATAGATCAGCACCCTAATTGCGTGACACACGATCAATCGGAATCGGTTTCATTTTGACAATTCAACAACATTCATTGCGTTATTTACGTGTTGAGCAGACAAATTTTTCGAACTTATGAAGCAATGGATTAGCAATTTGCTTCAAAATGATTCAGATTCCGATTGATCGTGTGTTACGCAATTAGGGTGCTGTTTTGTTTTTATTTTTCTAGAGTTTATTATCTTCTTGTATACACGTGTATCTGTTGTACGTGTATCTGTTGGAGCGAACTTCGTAGGGTGGCTAGCTAAATGGCGTGCAATTGGTGAGGCATATGTCCAGCAGTGGACTGTTGTAGGCTGATGATGATGATTTGATTCTGTGATAAATTAACCAATTTTTCTTTACGACGGTTAAACTCTTTTGTATAGATTAAAACTGACCGTGAACTGACCAGATGCCATAATTTGACCTTTCAAAATAGCAACAAATATGCCTGCTTCAAAAATTTCTACGTATCTATTCATTGAAGCTTTGCTTTGTGGTTATTAAAATGGAAAATTATAACAGCAATTCGGATTCAGATATCGAAATAATACACGAGTTAAACGATATAAATAGTTATTATAGTAGACCAATCATTGGAATCAATGTGATGATATAGAATACATAGGTACGTCTTTTTCATATCCCCAAAGCTTCGCAGCAATTGAATACCACATGAAGACATGAATAATAATAAAACGTAACACAGATGTCAAATGCCATTGTCAATGCCATGTGGATCTATTTGTTGCCATTATTTTAATAAACGGACTAACTTTGAATAAAGTAGAGAATGTTGCCATGTGTAAAAAACTAATCGAAGTTTAACTAATCTGTTCATATTCTCCATTAGATCTTAAGACAGTAGATTAGACCATCGATTATATTTTATCGTAAATTCCGATATCCATAACATAAACTGCTTTTGATCTTACGGCTCCAAGGGGACCGATACATACAAAACAAAGTTTAACCCCTCATAATTATACTAACTGTGGTTTTAAGCAATATTTCGGCACTAATTGTATCCCAACTTAACCCGTTACGGGTAGTTAAGCATAAGCTTGTACTTATTTAAACCTATGTAAATAAAAATAATAAAATCTAACTATGAATCAATGTCTGGCTTTTTTTTTTCATGTTCATTGTGTGAAGAAAATAGCGATTCGTTCCATTTAAATCCTATCAATGTTATGAATTGATATTATTAACGCCATTTACACTATATTATATGTCTGAATGGGCTATTATGTCTATTTTCTCACACATACACATAAATATTTTTTTACTGGGACATGATACGTCGTTTAAATTTTTAATTAGCAGTTTATAGTCTTTAGCGAAGTTTATTTTAACAGGAGCAAATTACCTGATCGAATCGCATAAAATTATTCGGCTATGAACTGGGTGAAAAGTTGTGAAAAGCAATTACTTTTCTAAATTGACACAAACGTTTTATTAAAAACTTGTTGGGTCCATTCAATTTGATTGCAACATGACAAATCACTTTTGATAACCCAATAGAGGAATTGTCAAAAAGGTCAGGTGTATAGTACTCGCAACGGGCGTGTGTGTGAGTGTGTGCGAGACCAAAGGGGCAATTCTCGTAATTTTAAGAACGTTCACAGTCTGATCTCAGTCTCAATCTGTCAAAATATACTTCAAATTTCCCTACATTTTGACAAGTTTTTGACATTTGCTTGTCGCCGAGATGACACTGCGACTAGATTTTGAACGTTTTAAATTACGAGAATTGGCCTTCTGAAGGCCAATTCCCGTATTTAATCAAAAAGTTCAAAATCTAGTCGTATGCACCTCTGTATTTTTGACAGATTGGAATGCGAGCGTTCTTATAATACAGGATGGCACCATCATGCGCAAACTGAAACCATGAATTCCGCACATGATCCTAGAAATTATTTAATCATTTCTTAGCGAAGAAATTTTTCGTCGGTTATAAAAAAGAAACAACTGTTTCATAGAAAAGTGCGCGGTCAAAATGTATGGAACAGCAATTTTTTTTTTAAAAGCCTACGAATAAGTTCGACAGTGGTTTCAAAATCATGTACTGAATCCTAAATGGTAACAGGCACGTCGATGTCCGTACCACCCTGTTTACGGAAATTGCTCCTCACACGTATGGACGAAGCAAAAGGAATATGTAGAGATCGCCGTTTTCAGTTTGAGCCCACCCGCATAAGATAAAGACTAAAGTTTAGGTATGTAGTAGCATTGTAGAAAGACGTAAACAAACTTTTAAAATGATAGCTATAATATAGTAGCCACAGCACACACTCAGAGTGCACGAAAAACAACCAACGCGTTACTTAAACTAGTCGAACGAACAAAAAACCAACTTTGTTTAAACATGCATTCACCAAATTCTTTTTGTATTTTGTTTAGAAAGCGAAATGAATTTATTATGAGAGATCTTTTGTGTCCCTTATACCTAGGCGTATAGAAAGACGGACACTATTAGCATATATATTGTCCTTTAGTTTTGTGATTAATAGTCGTATTTCTTACTGTGCAGGCTTGACGGGGACTATTTCTGGTTTTGGAAATATGTATTTATTATTTATGCAGTTTTTGACATCATTAGCCGAAGTAACCACCGTGATTAACGCGACTTCTGTGTCACCGGGATCCATAATGGCATGAATCTACAAGAGAAGTATGTGAAAATAATGTTCATCCATCTCCATAGTTGGAGCTGAAAATGTGAGCTTTTGTGTGTTACGTACTTACTGTGCCACCTTTTGTAATGGCTACTGTTGTACTCAGTATGTTCGTTTAAACACGGATATGCAGCACAATTTTTACAAAAACACAAAGACTTGTAAAACTAATTATATCATTAGAAACATCTATTAAAACAAAGGATTCATCAAACGTCCCTAAACTTGATGAAAACATATACGTACTCGTATGCACCAACAATGATACTTATTTTTAATAATATTTTTAATGGTCGCCATTTACATTTACGTGTAGGGCCGTCAAATATAATTTAAAAATGTTATCTCCCATCTCACCCCCAGCCTACATAATGATATGTTAGCAATTTGAACCCACATTTTGCGGTCGCATGCAACGTACGCGCGTTGCCAATTTTGTCATAAGGGCCCTGAGTCCCTGACTCATATATAATTGCGGCTGCCGACTCAAATGATTTTAATGATGTCAAAATTGAGTCAAATGATAAGGCTAACAATGAAGATGGTATCATTTTAGGGCCGGTGTGCGATATGTTTTTGCGATGGTGTAATTTTAATAGTGGCTGACACCTACCTTATGGCGTTTCCTTGGTATTCCAAGTGGAACATAACATTCATGAACTCAAAGCATTTATTTCAATTAAACTCTTTTGAATTGTCAAGGAGTCGGACAGCCAGAAATATGAAGCTAGTTGCCCATTCCAAAGCGTCGTAGGTGCCAATGGAGAAGAACGGGCAAGAAACTCCATGGAATCTGTACATCTATTGTTTTGGGCTTATCTGCAACTGTGTCGATTCTGTTACGTACGGTGTACGGTGTTCACTACTTAAAACTTTATCGAGGAGTTCGCTATAATAACTTCACGTAGGTACCGTATAAATCCATTGACGGCTCGCTCGTAAAAACATAAAACGTTGTTTACGATAGTGTCTTCATAGATAAATAACATTTCGTCACTGGCTGTCATTGTTACTGGCATAGCAAGTGGCTCCCTCAGTTTATTATATACACAATTTGTGCTGGAGATAAGCGTTTGACACTGTTTTCTTTCATTCCCTATTACTGGGGGAAATGTAGGTCGAGCCGTGTCTACAATGTTCCTTTAGTTTTCTTCTTCTATCGTTATCTTGGCCTTGAGTTGGTTTTCCGACTGATAATTCTCTCGTTTGCTTTTCTTTGTCTTTATCTATGAATCATTTATTGTTCTTAGCTCTATCATAACATTTACCTTAAACACGCCCTTACCTTACATTTACGTTTTTTTTTTTTTTTTTTTTTATCGTGGGTTTAACCTTTTATGACACTTGTATCAATATGCTTCAGACCTCACGTGATGTGTGGTAGCATTAGTAGCACTTCGTCTACGTTAGATTATGCTTTCGGGAGGTGAATTTGGAATTGGCATATCAGGAATAAATTTCCGTCTCAGTTAGTATAAATAGGAAACTTCTTTTCTTATATCATCTTTTATGTAGATAGATTTCATAGGTGCATTTCCTAGGTGAACACAGATTATCCTTTGGAGTTCTTGTTTTTTTAAATTCCGTGTAGGACACAAGTTAGTAACTTAAAAGCAAGTTTTCTAATCTTATCAATTTTTTATGTTTTTTTTTTTAATGAATCCTGAGTATCAAATATCGCCACTTCATTATCAAATCAATACTCGTCTATATTATACCCTTCTGCATGTTAACAGTTAATAACAACTAAACGATTTCCCAACTTCCCATTATGAAAGTCTAATTCTTTTCCTGTTATATTCTATTAGAATTTTAATAAGATGCATAAACACATGCGTTAATAAGGCACGAGATGGTCAGCTTTACCCAATTTGAAACCGTATCTAATAAAATCTGTAAAAAGTATCGTTCCGGCTCCTACGAGGCTTAGAACTAAGAGCATGTTCATTAACAGTTAATTTTATGGATTGTGAGAGTATTTAACTTCATAGTTAATGTAGCCATGCGGGTAGTTCAATACACATTTTAATCCTTAGACTTTGTAAACAAAAAAAGTCGCAGTCAATTTAAATTCTCGAATCCTAGGCCAATACGGGATCATTCCAAACAGAATGAGTGGACGATTATTATTATTAAGTCATTAATATACATAGTAACGTATGTCTGTAAAATGGTACCCGCATCGTGCGCACGCGTCTCTAATGAATTTTGGAATCGGACCCCATATTGTATTTTTTTTCTGACGTTTGGAATTGACTGTGTGTGGGCACGTTTTGGCTGTAGATTAACTGATGTTGCTATTGACTTTTTTGCTCAATTTTAGTAAGGGAGAAATATCTATTAAGCTGGTACACTGTTCGAAACTTAGACTATTTCGTGTAGCGCACCTACGCTACACGAAATAGTCTATGTTTCGAACAGTGTTTTACGAAGTTCTCATTTTAAGTGTCGTAATTTTAGAGACTATCCCATTTATTTATAAACTTTAAATGCTAATTAGGTATCTATAATTAGGAAATTATGCTTCCGTAAATTCATTGGTTAATTTAATTTATAATTGACATTTATTTTACATTCATGGTATTTATTCTATCATTATATTGCCATATAATATTATGATAATTTTAATTTCAAAAGTAGACTTGAATTGCTTCGAATCCATTCAACATTATTTTTATCGTATCTTAAAACCTACCGAGAGTATTTCTAAAACGATACATTTCTTATAACAGATATTTATATCTTTTTTATTTCAACCATGGGGAATTTATGCCCCTCATGGGAATCACTCAACAGGATCGTGCCAAAACGTTTCTGACGTTTGTAAACAGACCCGAATATAAAAAAAGTTAAACCGGAAACTTCAGAGCCAGTGTCAATACAGTCCTTCTGCGAAACTGCAATTAGACAGCCTACAATAAAAAAAGTTTGGCTTAAATAAATAATCATTATAAAATAAAAACACCCATAAAAGGTTTACCGCTCCTGATAACATCTTGTTTACTGAATTTCCAACTTTGCGTTTATGTAATTAAGTTTGTTTTGGAACGGATAGAGATTTATTAGGAAACTTGCTAACTGTTATATGATGTAAATTTAATTTAAAAGTTGTTAGATTTAAATTACGTTTTTAACTTAATTTATTCAGCTTCTGATTTTTTCGGAAACAGCTCAAGAGCTCTTTTGTAAGATAGAAAAGGAGAAAGTCCAAATTAATTTAAATTGGTTCTGTTAAGTAGGTATATTACTACGTGTTAAATGGAAACAGTTAAGCAATGTCCCGTTTCAACAAAATTCCATTATCACGAATCCAAACACATTTATCTAGCGCCATACTACATATTAAAGTGTTATGAATTACCAACATGAAGTAGAGTTACAAAATTCAAATAGTAATACCATAGTAAAAGCAAACAAGTACGCCAACTCAAGCCCCGAGCGAGCGATAATAGCCTAAACTCGTAGGGCTGTCACTTATACTTTATTCAATCGTCAAAAATGCATAGTCAATCTCTATACAAAACAATGTTCCCCTGTAGGGTAAGCATCAGGGACCTTTAATACAAAGTTTTTTTAAATTATTTTTTCTACACACGGCTACACATCAAGCTATGCAAAACCAGTAGTATTAGCTGACCGTTCATTGTGAGAAAATATCATGCAAAGTGAGGCCAAGACAAACTGGTTTTGTATAGCTTGACGTGTAGCCGTGTGTAAGTACATAGACCAGAGCCGACTACATTTTTTTCATTGCCTACGTCATGTTATCTGTTTAGTTATTTGAAAAATTACGATCGAAATATATAACTAATAAAAACGTGGTTTTACTGAATCATGTATTTATTCAAATAAAATTAAATGATTATAAAGTCTTTGTAGTTAAAGGAGGTAGGTAGGTACACGTACAAATTATTTATTACGAGCAGCAGGGCAGCGGCGAAGCGTGCGCGGGCGCGGGCGATATTACCGGCGTCACAGCCAGGGCTGGCGCACCTTTAGCAGCGATAAATTTTGTCAGTGTGTGCGTGCGACGACGCATACGTACGAGCGCGCTCACATACAAACCGCGCGCGGTGCGAATGTATGAAGATGTCGTACTTGTTTGCTTTTACTATGGTAATACAGTGCAACCTTAATATAACGTACCTCAATATAACGAATTCCTCGATTTAACGAGTTCTTCGTAAACGCCTTGAATTGTCCATAAGAGTCAATGCAAAACATACCTTTACATTGCGAAGATTTTTTGCGAATAATCTCTTTATATCGAATTTTCAACTATCAAAAAAAAAGTGTAAACCTCTAATTAACGAATTACAACCCAAAACCTTTATATAACGTTCCCAATAGTATGTGATTCAGTCGCGACCGGTTTCGACATGTTTTTGACATTTTAAAACAAATTTTAGACCAGCCTAACCTCAATATAACAAACCCTTTAACGAATTACTTGATATAACGAATAATATTTACTTGTTCTCTTCCGATTTGTTATATCGAGGTTGCACTGTATCACTACTTTTGTCACTCTCACATTCTTGGCTGATAAGGGCATACGTAGCTTTCCATTGCGGTCGCTGACGAAACCATGAAATGTCGCGACCTCCCATAACTGTTATCTTGAACGATAGCGTTATGTGACAACGACCGATAACTCCGCACCGCTCGCGTCTTCATCACGATTTATGATTTTTAACGGTTATATCTAGGCGCCTTCCTCAAATTTTGGTAGACAAAAATAGGTTTTTATCGTGCAGAAATTCAATTTGTCTGGGCTGTTTTGTTGTGGAGACCTGGGTAAAAAGTACATCATTTTGCCAGTTCTTCGACACTAAATTAAATGGTTGTCATCTCCTATTAGAATTTCAATACAGATTGCATTAACAATTCCAAAGAAGCTGTTTTCGCATTGTACACAAATGATTACATTCACCTAATATCAGAATAAATATTTACCGTACATGCAAAATTGCAGCCTCTTAGAAAGATCAAAACGTGATGCTATTCAATATCTAACTCAAAGCATTTATTTCTGTATTGTAAAGGAGTCGGTTAGTTAGAAAATATGAAGCTAGTTTCCCATTCCAATGCATAGTAGGTACCACAATCAAAAGTCATTTATTCAAATTAGGCTGAGAATCAGCAGTTTTCGAACATCAAAGTTACAAAAGACAGTCCACCAAAACGCCCGCCCTTGACCACTTTCTAGTGCTTTCGCTGGGAAGAAGTGGCGCAACAATCTCCTCAGCAGCACAGCTGTCTGTTCAGTTAGAAAATACTTGATTCATGATTGTATACATACAATACTAGGTATGCCTACCTACTGAGAGGAACGGGCCAGAAAGTCCATGGACATGTCGCAGGATAAGGTGTTGTAGAACCTACCCAAACATGGTATGACATGATAAAAAAATACCATCGGAAGCATAACTGTAATAAACGCTGTGCATGACTTACCGCTTTATATGACGTATAGGGGGTGCTCCATGTAGGTACCATTTGCGTGATTGACTTAGAGATAAAACAGAAAATTATGAGCCTCGGTGGCGTTGTGTAACAGCCAATAAATTTATACTGTTTCTAATTTAGAAATGGATACAGGATCTTCAGTTCGGTCGCTATCTTTTTGTAACAAGCCGGCCTTTTACTGGATTGGTGTTTTTAGTGCGAGTGGTCTATCAGAGGCTTTGCATATTTTCCTCGCTCACGCTTCCCGAGAGTCTGGCCTTGCTATGATAACTGAGCTCAGGCTTGTCCAGATGCTACAATTTCATCTGTTGTTCTCGCATTCTGCAGGTTGTTAAATAAAGGAGTTGTTTGTTACTTGGATGATATCCAGGAAAAAATTAAGGCTTGCCAAAACCTTGTCTTCGTAATTTTCTTTCAACTCCCAAGAACTTACTTCCTTTCCATTTGCATAATGGCATCTAGAACAGTGACTTTAAGTAATTTAATAAGAAAATAAACATTATGCAGACAATTGTAGGGTTTACGTAATTGTTCGGTAATAGTACTACTAGACGAGCCTTATTAAATTTTTCAATTTTGAGATCGAAATGAAAGTCCTTGCAAGACACCTATAAAAGTATTTCATCAAGAGAATTTCTCAAAGCATTATTCAATTCTGTGAATTTCTTCAAACTGAATTACGAAGATTTTGACTAAAGCTTCGTTTCTATTCAGAATCTATTTCATTTGGCCTGCCGAAAATGTGTAAACGGACGTGACACGTAAAAACTTCAAAAGATGACAGGCCAAATGCCATTTCAACGTAATTGCGACTGATTTCCTACATCACAGACCTACAGTAAAAAGTTCTCATAAAATGAGACGGGATTCGCAATCGAAACGCTGACGCCATCGCTCACAATTTCATGTCACACCCAGGAGTAATGAACTTGATAAGGAGCTAAAAGAACAGTAACGTCACCGAAGAATAAACAGTGAGCCTCTAAATTGGGTACTTATCTTTAATTATAAAACATGTCTGGCACGTAATCCCGCGGTTCACACAGCACTGCCGATGCGTAGGTCTAATGAGCCAAGCGTTTGATGAGCGATGAATACTACAAGAGCCGCGGACAAGCTGTCATTTATTAACGGAATTGAGCTGGCATTCTAAAGCGAGGGGCCAATTTATGTTCAGCTTCCTTTCGGCAGGAGAGTAATCACGATAAAGCAAAGAGATTTACATTGAACCTCTTTAGGATAAACCGACCGTATTGTATGGGCCCTCTGATCTCTTAAATCTGGTAAATGAACAGGTTTGTCTGAAGTTGTCGGGTCGATGCCAAGGGCAACAGACAATGTCACTTCTATTTGCCTTTGGGCCGAGGGAGGTAAATAAACTAAATACGCGTATTACTAAATGGAGTGCGGTTTCGTGAAAGAGGTTATTAATTAAAATGTCTGCTGTTTTCTGCACACGAAAAAACAGTGGTTTGCGTGTGTAAACGTTGTTGTGGAAGTATGATTTCAGACAAATTAAAAATTTACATATAATTTGATTTGCTGAATCTTTTTATTACTCAAGTTAATGTTGTTTTGCAGCTCAAATAACAAACCACAATATATGGATATATTCTGGACTCTTTCAAAAAACCCTCCATAAAAGGCAGTGAGTAATTTCTGTGGGTGGATTGTGATTGCCTGACCGGGGTTTGACGTCATCTCTAAATTGCCACAACAAAGACAATATTCCACCCAGTCCATTTAAAACAACATTTAAATGTTTCGCATGAAAACGAACGTTGTACGCGAGATGAACTTGACATTGACATGATTCCGTTTGACACGTTCATCTGACGTATGTATTGATGCCTCGTTACATAGTCATGTTCCCACAATCCCGGCCCACTGTATACGATTGACCTTTAGGCTGTTTGTACACTGTGTAACAAGGATCATAAAACTGTCAATAGAAATGTAATCATTTACTGTTTGGGAGCAATATCAATGATCATTCAGTTGTCGAGGTGTGAGGCGGCAACTATTTGCTGTTTAAGTCTTAAACTGAGTTGAACCTTGAGCGTCTTCCTATCGTCAATTTTAATAAATGTTGATATGCAAATTTCAATAAATCATTGATAATGTCTACAAATTAACGTCTGAGCAATGAGCAGGCCGCCGCGGCGGGGCGTCTGGGTATGAGTGGCTATACAAACGTATAGCCTAATCTAGTGTGGCTAGCTCATTGTTTAGCAAAATGGCTCATCATTCAACTTTGTTGATCAGTGACTACATGATTTTATTTTTTTTTATTCTATGCATCATGGCAAGATGAAGATACCAAAAGTATTGTCAAACGCCTGTGGCAACGTATAATAAGTGGTGTAGGTCCGCGTTATTTTGCAGATCACTGAAAGGAAATTGGAGTGCAAAACATATGTTGACTCCGTGCGTCAATGCGTGAATATTTCGACACCACAAAACGTTTCCCTTTTAAAATGCTAATAACATTCAAGCTCAAACGGACGCACTTCGTTACGATGATGGAGATTTTTGCCACAGATAAGACTGAGATTAATACGTACAGCGCCAGGAGCTTCACATAAATGTTTTAGTTTGCAACTTAGTCGGCCATTTGCAATTTTGTAACCACTTGATAGGATAACTGCACCTCAACCGTCATAAAGTGACCTTCTATAATGGTGCCTTATCTTCTCTGTAGTGTATTGTCACGGTGCACATAAACATTGTACTATATTGCCCAAGTTAATATTTATTAGGTAAACTATTGCGTTTTGTTTTAGACTTACTGTCAGATATTTCTGGATGCGATGTTACTATTCGAAACGGTTCTATTTCTGTGATGTTTTAAGTAGTTTCTGTTTTCAAATCACTTCCAATAATACGGCTGTGTTTATGAATCTATAAATAATTTAAAGACGTAATTCAATATATGTAGTAAGTTTTTTTTTTTTAATTTACTTTGCTCATTCAGAGTATTTTTCTAATATAAAACTTCTAAAAACTTTCATGTTCCTAAAGTCTGAAATAGCAGAATGTTATTTTAAAATAAAAATTCTTGCGTAGCATATTTGTATTACCAATAAACGTTCTATGATTTATATTTTCATGTGAAAAATTTAATACATATAAACTAGTCCCAAAATATTTTCTTTTCACCTCAAGTGTAGCCAAGTCGCCATCCAAATCCACTTTAGGCGCAATTTTCTCACGCTAATTTCAGCCACGCGAGCTTTGCCAAACAGTTTTTGTCTAGTTTTCTGAGAAAGCAAGTTCACTGCACTGCTGGGGTAACCTCTGCGTAGAAAATTAGATTTTTCAACTTTCTACGTTATAAATAAAGTGTCGGTTCGTGCCTCCACCGAGGCCGTTAGGTGTTTTCGGGGATCGTCTGTTATTACACTTTGCATGCAACTTAGTTTTAACCTGTCGAGTTCTTTTTTTATTTTATTTTTTCATTTCATCGTCTGTTGTTTTTAATTACGAAAGTCGAATTTAATGTGTAGCGTAGAATAGATTAGATTCGTTGATAATTTTGTTACTTTTGTTTTAGAAATTGTGTTTGTACCTACCTAGGATTTGTGTAATGTCATCATTTATTTGATAATATAATTTCTTAGTATCTTCGCTGTATACAAAATCATAGAAATATCTACTTTATTAATTTAAGCAATCCCAGATATTAATCATTAAACCATAAAAGTTAAAGTAGCATGATGCAGTTTCTAGTAACTTCATTTCTGAATAGTCGAACCCTACTCCGCTATCAAACCAAAAACTCGCAAATCTAACCCTTAAAAACTAAAGCCACGTAACCGTAAAAGACCGCATTCGGCTAAAAATCTCGCCGCATTCTGCATTGCAGCTGTGGGTGGTTGGCCGCTGCAAAATTGTTGTTTATGCGCCACCAGCGCCTCCCCGCGGCCATTACTGGAATTATATCACGATGCATTACCGATGCGATGTTGTTTACTGAATCGCTTACCTACTGGTGGCTTTGGTTATGTATTTTATGGCTGAAGTTTGCATTTGAGGGTTGAGTGGGATCCGCTAGGGCCGATGCCTGCCAGGGCCGCGGGTTGTTCGAAAGAGATACCGTGGCCCCTGGCATAGGCAACTGAAGGAACACGGGTGGATTTTAGTTAGTAAAAGTCTGACACGCCCTCCTGCTCCGCCCAGAGCGGGAGACGTTATTTGATGATTTCCCACCAAAAAAAAAAAGGATGGCGTGGATTAAAGATGTTGATTACTCATATTAATATAAGTATAAGGACTTACAGTAGTTAATAATAATAATATAATAATAATAATATCCCTGGACATTTCACACAGCGCCATCTAGTCCCAAGCTAAGCAAACTAATGCTTGTGTTATGGTAACAAGATGGCTGATAAACTACTTATATACATTTTTTTTTTTTTTGTAAATACATACATATTATAGATAGAAAAACACCCAGACTCGGAACAAATACATGTAGGTCATACAAATATTTGTTCCGTGCGGGAATCGAACCCGCGACACGGAGCGCAGCAGTCAATCGCTTAACCACTGCGCCAACCGTGCCGTCAAGTTGATATAAGTAAGTCTGAAATAGTCAATCCGTCTTGAGCAAGCGTGGTGATGAATGCTCGTGCCTTCTCTGTATGAGAATAGGCCTTTGCTCTGCAGTAGGACAATAATAGGCTCGTATTATTATTTATATTGAAAAATATTACCTATAATATCTTATGTGATAGGTTGATAAATAACAATCAAAAATCAAATTGAAAATGATTTTAGTCAACTCATATTCATATCTTTATTTGCATTCCATAATGTACCTAATGTTTGCGAGTGTTACAATGGCTTAAAGGTATGGTACAATTACGGACCCTGAAGGGCACAGCAAAAAGTATGAAATTAATTAAAATGAAATTAGGAAAACAAATTAACAGCCTACAATTTTTAAGTATTAAGTTATTAACATTTATTGAGATCAGTTACAGGTGTGGTATATAAAAATACTCTTGATAAATAAGATAAACTGGGACAAGGATTCTTAAAGAAATACTAAACTGTTCATCTCGCATGTTTTTATTCGATATACTTGGAAAGTACAGAACCGGACAAACAGAATGCATGATGCAACACATGTACAAATAATATAAATGTGTATCATTAGATTAGATGGCTGTGACTTAGGAGGACACACCGGGGGCCTACTCCGAAGTGCAAAATGCGAATGTTCGGAACGGACCGACACATGGCCGAACCGAATATTATTGAAAAATGCGAAAAAACGTTGGGATCGGCTCAGTTGGGTCGAGACCATAGTCAATATTCGAAAGAGTGTAGGAGTGTAGGATCGGAACCGAACGAACCAAATAGTAACTTCGTAGCAGGAAACGGCCGAACATTCGGCCGATACTACTTCGGAGTAGACCCCCTGAGGCCTTACCACGAGCTCTTAACGCGATCCAGTTTAGGCTGTTGGAAAGAGACAGAGCTATACAAGTCGTCTAGCGCCATCTCGATCCCTGAGCGTAAATTGAATCGCGTTAAGAACTCGCGGTAGGCCACCAGGTCTGTGCACACACACACGCACACATAATAACGTATGCATGTGACTGTGTGCACGCATTAGAAAAACACTAACAAAGGTCGTTCCACTCTTTGATATTAGATAAAGTTTAATCATACTTTACACTTTACGCTATTAGTGTTTCCATATTTTTTGTTTGTACCTATTGCTATGCTAATGAGCCCTTACTTAAAACTAAAATTTCCATAGTAATTATTTATTTTTAATTACCCTTAAATCCTCACGTCTAATTAAGTCTTTAAAACCATGTCACACTTGACGGAAACCTGCGTCACGAAGTATACATGTGAACATTAATTGAACAGCTCGGTAAAAAGCTTAATTGCATTTTGAACTTTAATTAATTAATTTTAAAGTTGAATGTTGCATGTAATGCCTCGTCACAAAGTGTAAAGGTAGGTGTTGCTGTACGTACACTCGATGTTTGCCCATCACTTGAGCTTTGATTTCGTCATTAGCTTCCTGGTGTAAGCTGAACTATTATTTCACATACAAGTGTTTATGTTCTGGTTAAGTTACGGGGGTCAGGTTGGGCTGGTGTTCAAATACGTGGAAACTTCATCCATCCATCATGTCAGCAGGGAACTGTGTGAACGGCTTATGTGAAGATAACGTATCGGTCAGTTACCAAACGGAATTTGAATGAACGATTATTTATATTTTTGTCGAATTTCGAATAAGATAATCTGCAATGGCATTTTTTTGTTAACCGACTTCTAAAAAAGGAAGAGGTTCTCAATTCGGATGTTTATATATTTTTTTTATGTTTGTTCGCGCATAACTCCGTCGCTTGCCAAACGATTTGAAAAATTCTTTTTTTTTGTTGGAAAGGGTATACTTTCCAAATGGTCCCACAGAAATTTCATCAAAAACGGTTCAGTGGTTTGGTTTTTAAACCAAAATTACTGATAAAAATTACAACTTAAAAGTGAAAAATAAAAACTTTTTTGCAAGAAAAAAAACAACTGACTTCCAAAAACGACACTACAAAGTGAAAAATAACTTTAATTTCGGAAGTCGGTGGCAAACAACAAAAATGCGAACCCTACGACACCGACTTCCGAAATTAAAGTTATTTTTCACTTTGTAGTGTCGTTTTTGGAAGTCGTTTATTTTTTTTTTTTGCAAAAAAGTTTTTCTATGTAAAGTTAAATATTTGGTTTTGTTAATGATGTGACTAACTTTAGTTACATAAGATAAAGGAGTAATATTCTCAACATAAAATTAACATTATTCTTCTAAATATTCAAGTAATGATATCAAGTTGTAGTTTTTGTACCGTTCACAGGTTTCTAAATTAATATAATGAGCGATTAAAATTAACTAGCAAGCTATTATTTTAATGTTAGATAATAAATAATTGTCATTTATGAATAGTTATGAGTATATTTTGGAATAAATTCCTGAACTGGAAATGTTCCCGTGGTTTCGGTCTCCGAAACCAAAATTTCAAGTTTTTTAATTACGCGTTTTGAATATTAAATTAGGGTACATTGTGTCTCATTTATCATTGGTTTTACTACCGTGATCATTTTCTTAAATGATTCATTGCCTTAGTAATACTTTTTTTAAGTAAGAATTTTTTTAAACGCGTTCAGCAGCTTGTCACCACGAGTAAAATCAATCATCGTATTCAGTTCTTTAATATACAGTTAAATCGTTCTTTTCCACGATATGTTTCTATTTGAATTGATGAAGATGAATGATGGAACTGGGTTTGTGGAGCTACGAATATACGGCTCCCAGTCGCTATAGTAATTGATGACCTTACTTGCCGTAGCCAGCCAAGTCTTGATGCGAGCGCATAGTGTTGTATCTTCCACTATTCTTTATATTCCCATCATCATCTACCTAGCCTTTTCCCAACTATGTTGGGGTCGGCTTCCAGTCTAACCGGATGCAGGTAAATGCCAGTATTTACATGAAGCGACTGCTGCCTATCTGACCTCCACAACCCAGTTACTAGGTTAACCCTTTGATAAGACTGTTTGTCAGACTCATTCTTCGACCCACTTGACCCAGGGCTTAACGATCTTTCTAAGGCACGGATGGACCTCGACATGTAATACATAGTCACCCATCCACGAACCGACCGCGGTAAGCGCAGCTTAACCTGCGACCATCGGCTTAACGTGCATCGGCTTAATATCCTACTAATATTATAAACGTGAAAGTTAGTATGGATAGATGGATGTTTGTTACTCTTTCAAGCAAAAACTACTGAACGGATTTGGATGAAATTTGGCACACAGATGGTCGCGATCGAAACCTATGCGGGTGAAACCGCGGGGCGCAGCTAGTTCTTGATAATCTCTTAACCCCAAACCATCCTCATTATGTCTACAGCAGCCAACCAACACGGTTGCCAACCAAATAAGCAATAGTAACTATCCGTAATCGATCAGTAATATTCCGTTTGGTTGTTTCAGATTCACCGAGTTCACTGGCCGATAAACTTCCTGTGATAACATGTGAGTTTTAAACATACAGTGCTGTCGTATCGGCAGTTTTTTTGCGGCATTCTGTTGCTAAGCGGTTAGGTTTGCGATTGCTATCGTTTGTTGGAAGTTTTGCGTTACTGTACCTATTGTTGGGTCGGCTGATCTGTCACGCCCTTGGGACGAGTTCAGTGCTCCTGTGTTTCTGATTTTCTAATTGGTTGTACAAGTTATTGTCTATTTAGAAATTAGAATACGCAAACAACTGGAAATAATTGTTTTACCACAAGAGATATACTCAAATTGATTGACTGAACAGAATGCCAATACCCGTAATTAAAAACATTCAAAATCTAGTCGCAATCTCATCTTAGCTACAATCAATGTCAAAAACTTGACAAAAATACAGGGATTTTAGAGGTATTTTTGGATGAGACTGAGCTGAACTTAAAATTACGAGAATTGACCCTCTGATCACCATATCAGCTAATGAAGATCTGCTGCTGATCTTGGCAATTTTTGCAGATAATTGGTTCTCGCAGTCAATGTTTGTTGTTAGTAGCAGACAGGAGTGCTGACCATTCTCATGACGTAATTGCTTATCTCATTTAACAATACTCATTAGTGTCCTGTAGATGTCTATCTCTTTCTACTATACTTATCCGTCTCCTTGGTTCATAATTATCATAATATTTTTATACATGTTTCTTCATTTCCCATTCGAATCCTTTTCACAGTTTAACCCTTTTTTTGTAACAGCTAAATTTAACTAAATGGTGTACCAGTAGAGTGTAGTCTGTAATTTGATGGATAATATACGTTCACGTTTAAAAAAAAATACTGTTATTAGTTCGTCCATCCGAGACTGAAACTGTATTTGTGTCTAAAGCTTGGCTGTCATCAGGTGCTTGGGATAGATGATAAGATAATCATTGTGTTTTTATTTCTCTGTAATTTATAGAAAGTAATGCATTCGTGTGTTTAGGTTCTACATGCTCTGTAAATAGTTTGTCATCGTATTGATCATGAGACGAAGTCGGGTTAGATTTCTGCCTATCTATACTAATAATAAAGCTAAGGAGTTTGTTTGAACGAGCTAATCTCTGGAACTATCAGTCGGATTAAAAAAATATTTTTCCAGTTGTTAGTCCATTTCTTGAGGAAGCCTATTGGCTATTAAATATCACGCTAGGACCGAGCAAAGCGATAAAAAGTCAGAAAGAGCTCTAAACGAAAACCAATTTCGACAGGGTGGGTCGGGGGAACAAGACGCGGACGAAGTCGTTAAGTAGTTAATTTATAATGTTAACCAAATACGTAAGGTGTTCAGTAAATTGGTATAAAAACAAACCACATTGTGTTGACTGATACATTTTTAGAAACATGATCAATGCCAACTGCGATACGTGAAATTGGCCAAAAACTTTAAGACGCCATTCTTTAAATAATTCTGCGTTTTGTTTTTGTTTCTAAACAATAAACTGACATAGTAATTAGACATGTACTACAGAACCGTGGGAAACATAATATGGGAACACATGCTAAAATCATAGTCTGGGTGTTAATATCCGCTAGCTAGAGATAAGCGAATCTCAACTATGAATAGTTAAATAAGGGATTAAGTTACCGACATGTTTCTATGGGACTATCTGACAATTTGTTACTATGGTAACTTTATTAATGTTCTTCTTTATTGGCTTGTGATTAAACTGGTTAGTTTTACTGGCAGTTAAGTATTTTAAGTAGGTGATTAGAGATTCGATGTGATTTTAAATCGACTCCCTGTAAATAACCTTTTGGAGAAATTAGGTCTCAACTGGTATAATCACTTTTATAATATATTTAAATTACAAGCTGCGCCCCGCGGTTTTACCCCCATAAGTTTCGATCCCGTGAGAATATCGGGATAAATAGTATCCTGTATGTTAATCCTGGTTATAAACCATCTTTGTGCCAGATTTCATCCAAATCCGTTCAGTAATTTTGCGTGAAAAAGTAACAAACATCCATCCATACAAACATTCACGTCTATAATATTAGTAGAATATTTTTAAGGGCGATGCGCTAGGTAGCCCATGAAATTAATAGTGTAACAAAATATGATTCACGAGCGTATTATGAAAACAACCATTTTAATTCATATAATCCTATTGATTGACATTTCATGAAATTGTTATAATAACAATAGTTGTAATTCTGTAAAATCATATTTTTTACGATAGCAAATAATATTTTAATCAACGTACAGACGCCAGCACATCAAGCTACTACAATCTGTCAAATTTTGTGACCTGCTGGCGTCTGTACAACCTGACACTGACTTGCAAATTGAAAAAACGTAAGAAAATTTGAATTTCGTGGGCTACCCTGGCGTTCTCCCTTCATGCCGTTATAATTTTAGCTGTCGCGATTAATATATTTGGGAAGCTACATAATGTTGCGTTTATGTTTAGATAGCTAAACGCCAAATGCATAAATGCATCACCCCTTCTCCACTCATACGACTATAAAACATGTAGGTAACACTTCATAATCTGATAAGCCCTAACCTACCACAGTTACAAAATACCTGCACGTAAATTCCATAAAATTAATTGGCATTATTGCCTTTTTTCTTAGTAATAATAGTCCGATGGTATCTGGGACCGTTATCTCAGCATGCCATAAATCAGGCGGGGCTGCAAATTTAGCCTTTCGCAGAACTGCCCATTGTGGTGCATGATGGATGACCACCGTGGGGCACAGTGGCGCATAGTGGGGCTACAGGGAACTTATGGTGGGTTTCCCATTGCGGACACCCTAATCAAGTTGTTTTGTGGTTGTTTTCTTGATGTGCTATTGACTTCACTAACGTTTGTGTGTAATCAATATTGTAATTTGTTTTGTTGTCTATTTTCGCCTGTTTTGGTTGAGGCTTGAATAATGAATGAATCTTCGTCAGTCGTAGGCTGGTATTGTGTTCGTCATTTATATTCTCTTACATATATTTGTTTCGTACTAACAATTTGACGTAATAATGGGTGGATTTCTAACAGAATTACTGTTTTGCACGAGCTTTTGCTAGAAGGTGACTTTGATGCGACCTCAAACTGGCTTTATCACGCATCTAGCGTGCTAATATATACCTAAAACATCATGAACAAATTATGAATGATAGAAATTGAATGGAAACGCTCCAAAGAAATGCACTCACCCTCCGTAGTCCCTGCAATCTAGCTAAAAAGTCAAACAATGCAGCAGATTTTATCTTCAAACACCCTATGCGGCGTGCCGTACCTAGCTGTGTCGCGGATAACGGCTACTCGGCTATGTGGCTAGGTGGCTAATAGCCTCGACATGACACCACCGCACGTCCTCCTTTGTGGACGTGCCAATTCATAAGGGTTGTTCTATTGAGGGTGCGATGTTCAGTTTTTTCAGCAAGCGGGTTAACGGGCGGGCTTAGTTTTTTTTGGTTGGGTGTTGCGGAATTTTGAGTTGAAAAATTGCAGTCTTTTAAGCAACGTTGTCTTGATGGGTTTAATGACTGATGGTTTTTGACTGCTTGTTTTTGGCTCCTTTTACACTGACCTATTTATAAGCGGTTTACTAATACTTTAAAAAAACTCTGCTTTCATAACTAAACTAACATTGCGCCCAGTTTTATTAAAGGATAGGCCGTTAACAGTTGGCCTTCTGGAAACAGAGACTGATTCAATCATAAAGTCAAAATCAGTTCGTGAATCTGTTAGATATTTGTACCAGTACAATATTGTCAAGCCGCGGTTATCCGGTCTGCAGCTAGGTGCGGCATGCATAGGGTGGGGCGCAGATACGTATCAGATGCATTGTTTCCCTTTCGAATTGTCACTTAGGGGTAGCACTAACGGTTTTTGCACGATATTGTTTGGTTTGTGTGCGAAATTTTAGCCAATATGGCGGCTATAGTTGCTATACATAATGTTTCCTTTTTAAGTTCAGAGTATTCATTCGGTAGTGTTAAGTAATGTCCCTGTAATTGAGTCTATATCAATGAACAGTGTGGACTAATATATGGAGTTCATTTTCTAGTTTACCTGTATCCTAATTCTGGGCACACGGTTTTTTTTTTTTTAAAACGTTGCCCCACACTGGGTGTTTCTCCTGTATCGTGGGTGCGTTTACAAACATTTAAACTCACATACACAAACAGCCAGACCCGGAGCAACTACTTATAGGCCATACAAATATTTGTTCCGTGCGGGAATCGAACCCGCGACACGCAGTGCAGCAATCAATCGCTTAACCACTGCGCCAATCGTGCCGTCAAATAGTATATACCCGTCAGTTGGTATATCTGACACTATGTCTAATCACAATAGGGTAGTTGCCTGGGTAAAAAAATAATAATTACATTTAGTCCGTCAGTTAGATTATCTAAAAATAATGTATTTTTTCTTTCGTCAATAAAACAAAAAATGACAAAGATAAAGCGCGCTAAAATTTGGAAGTTGGGGGTCGTGACGTCACTTGCTTGCAAAAGTGTCGCAAGCAAATAACGTCACGCGGAACTTTAACGGGCGATATCTTCATAATTTTTTATATAATTGAAAAGAAAAAATACGGGTTCAATATTTTTGGATAATCTAACTGACGGACTAATTTGATTTTTTTAGGAAAATAGTCTTTCCTATGTAGAGGATCTGTCAATGTGGTACTAAAATTATATCATGTGTTATGGTTCGTCAATGTTACATTAAGAAAGTAAGGTGTTATATCTATCGTTTTTCCTTCTTCTGTACTAAATGGATTCATATTACAATTAAATCAATATAAATTATAGACTGATTTCCAAGACTTGTCAACAAAATTACGTGACTATATTCCCGTTATAAACCTTCCGATGACCGCCTAGACTATATGTGGTACTAAAAACTCTTGTTTTGCGGTTCTTCAATGTTACAATAAGACTGTGCATCGTTTCTATCATGTTCCCTTTTTCTGTGTATACCGTCATATGAATCCATTGACTGATTTCCAAGACTTGACAGCAAAGTTACGTGACCGTATTCCCGTTACAAACCTTCCAATGACCGCCTAGCAACACGAAACATTATGTCATCATTAAGAATTTGTAAAACATCATTGTCAGCACTATCGTACCTTATTTTTCCTTGACAAGGTAATGAATAATGTATTCACTGATGATATAAAAGCTTATTGCTTATTGCTCGAAGCTCACCCGCCTTCCAAGAATTCTTCGCGTCATCGCCTACTGTTTAATTCCTGTATTGCTATTGATTGGTGATGGGAGAATTATGTGGCCGTCGACAAATTACAATATTGTGTCGATTAAGTTTGTTTATTATCGTTATTGATCGGACTTTGTCAGCTTTGATATATTTGTTAGGCGCTAATAGGTTTTACTGACTTTTGCTTGTGGTAGAAATTAATGTACCTATTTGGTTCTACAGATTCCTAAACCATTTTTCTGTTAGACTGACAAAGGCCCCTCCCAAATCCTTCCAGGAACTCTTTTCCCGCGCCACCTCGAACCAGCCCTCGTGGTACGCGTCCAGCACCCTAATTGCGTAACACACATAGGACACAGAATTAATCGGAATCGGTTTCATTTTGACAGTTCAACAACATTCACTGCGTTATTTACGTGTTGAGCAGACAAATTTTTCGAAGTTATGAAGCAATGGATTAGCAATTTGCTTCAAAATGATTCAGATTACCATTGATTGTTTGTTACGCAATTAGGGTGCAGGTCATCTCGCCATCTCTTTCTGGGCCGGTCTCGGCGGCGCCTCCGCCATACTAAACCATTTAAGTGTCATGAATTTCTTTACGAGAAGCGAGAAAGGCATATTCATCATTATCATCCATCCATCCATAATCATCATCATTGACAGCCTTTTTCCACCCACTGCTGAGTGAAAGCCTCCTCACTTTAGTGCCATTGCTTATCAGTACTTGGTTCTACAAATTCAACCATTTAAGTATCAGTAATTTCTTTAAGAGAAACTAGAAAGGGACTTGCTTATTCATCATCATCATTGGCATCCTTTGTCCACCCACTGCTAAGTATATATAAGCCTCCCCACTTTTGTGCTATTGCTTATCAATATTCCAAACAAATTGGCAAAACACTTATTATCCCCACCATATCGATGTCTGATTGTATTCCTATACGACGTTTATTTGACAATTTATTGCACCATCAAATCATATGCCAACCCTATTACAATTTACTTGAAGTACTTACAATTTTCCCCTTGTTCACTTTGTCGTGTGTGAATGGAAATGCGATCTCCTTTCATGGGGTGAATAAATTCCATACATCTTTGGCTAACGTACTTTTAACGGTTCTCTCTAAGTATTATTGCATGTTTTTGTTATGAAAATTATTATGTGTATGAGTTATTTTTCTGGGTGAGCATTTGAATTGTTCAGTGGGCTAAGTTTTTTTTGCTGAAACATAATTGAGGCTTTCACTAGTTATAAGGGCCTCCCCTTATAACTAGTGAAAGCCTCAATTATATTTATGGTTATTTATTTCAACAACATACAATAAGGTTTAAGAAGTTGTTCTTAAAGACGTGAATCTAGTTTGATAATGTATTTAGGATGTGAAATACCCTGGTATCTGATAAACCTAATTCAGAGTATTCGAACATCTCAATTTGTTTCTCGAGTGTCTCACCTGGAGCCTGTAGTGTCTATAGTCATCAAGTACGTAACACCTACAGGACTTACCGGAACCCTCGTTCATTAAGGCTCATTATATCATCATATACATTCCTATATATACGTTCCTCATCTACTTTGATCTCAGGCACGTGACGTGAGGGGTTCGCTGATGGCTCGCTTATGTGTGCGCTATTTTAGTACCCCACTCGATGAACTAACACACAGATAAAATGTATCCCCATTCCCCACCGGCCAGTGCGATATTTATTTATTTACAAATGCCTTAGCCCGTAGTAAAAACATAGTAAACATTCTTGCGTGTCTATTGTTAAAGAAATAGCACTGTTTTTACGTCTGCACGGAAACGTACACTCGGATCCATTAATATGTAAGATTTTGCTTGGCAATAAATCTGGTAAGCCGATATCTAGGCAATCTATAAACAGCTGTTCAGTGAAGCACAGAGGTTTTGACAACTGAACTCGCTTGATCTCGCACAGCTTTGTTTTTATTAGTTTTCTTGTGCTCGTCTGCGGTATAATTAAGATTATGTTCGAACAGTGCCGTAATCTCGTTGTATTATTCTGCAATATCCACGCGAGCTTCTATATGAATCGGAATATTATTGAAATTTAATTTTTTAAACTTAGAACTATTTATTCTTAGAAAAAGTTGTTGGTTTCTGGCGTTTCTTGTTCGCAACAGTTGTCCAATAGTTTTTCACTGTCTAGGAATAGTATTAGGCTTGAAACACCATTAAAGTAATGACGCGTGGCAACCGTAGTAACCTTATCTCTATTTACAAACACATTTACATTGTTACCGTACTCTAAACTACGTGTGTAAATCGGTTTGAAACACGTGTAGATTGGAAATACTAGAACAATACTAGAAGGCGGGTTGAATCAAAGCGTATACCTGCGTTTACGTTACGTTTTGCGTTCGTTAAAATTTGACAACTACGATTATGTACGAAACGAATCAAGATTTAGAATGCCAACGAGCATTGATTTACTTCTTGTTCTATCATTATTTCTGTTTTAAGGTGATTATTTTTTTGTTTCATTTCTTGTTCTTCGTGATGGATAAGACAAGGGGGTGAATACATTATTGTATACGAAAATAGCTCATGGTAGAGTGAAAATAAGGAAAACGTCGTCAGGAAAGTTTAGTATGAATGTGGATGGCTATACGAGTGGGGAAAAACAAAAGAAACGATGGATAGACTGTGTGAAAGATGATATGGTTAGAGAGGGAGTGACTACAGAGATTACGACAAATAGTAAAATATCGAAGAAAAGGGCATGTTGCGCAGATCCCAACTAAAATTGGGACCTTATCCCAATTTTAGTTGGGATAAGGCAGGAGAATGATTATGATGAATATATACCTCATGTTGGAAAGATCTACCAGTCTAATCACCATCCAAGTTGGATAGCAGGAGATGCTTGATAGATGATGGCACAGTGTATCTACACTGGTCATAAAAAAAAACCGGCCAAGTGCGAGTCGGACTCGCCCATGAAGGGTTCCGTTACGTTACGATTTATGACGTATTAAAAAAAAACTACTCACTAGATCTCGTTCAAACCAATTTTCGGTGGAAGTTTATATGGTAATGTACATCATATATTTTTTTTAGTTTTATCATTCTCTTATTTTAGAAGTTACAGGGGGGGGGGGACACACATTTTACCACTTTGGAAGTGTCTCTCGCGCAAACTATTCAGTTTAGAAAAAAATGATATTAGAAACCTCAATATCATTTTTGAAGACCTATCCATAGATACCCCACACGTATGGGTTTGATGAAAAAAAAAATTTTGAGTTTCAGTTCTAAGTATGGGGACCCCCAAAATTTATTGTTTTTTTTCTATTTTTGTGTCAAAATCTTAATGCGGTTCACAGAATACATCTACTTACCAAGTTTCAACAGTATAGCTCTTATAGTTTCGGAAAAAAGCGGCTGTGACATACGGACGGACAGACAGACAGACAGACAGACAGACAGACAGACAGACAGACAGACAGACATGACGAATCCATAAGGGTTCCGTTGCCATTTGGCTACGGAACCCTAAAAATCGACCCACCCATTTTTTATTTAATAATGATCGACTATTTCACATATTTGTTTAGATAAGCTGTTTCACATATTTGTTTATTATTTTGAGGGTCGATATTATGATGATTGACGTCCTGTTTGACATAAATCTTATTGCACTTGAAGGCAAACCATTTTTTATACAGAAATACTGTTAGTGCTGATTTGACAGTTAAACATCGGAGCAAATCGTCTCGTTTTTTCAGCCAGATTTTTCTAGGAAGTGCATGGGAATATCGTTAAATTTAATTGTTGAGGCTGTAGTTTTGACTAATTCTATCTAAAAATAATGGACACTACCGAAACTGAGGCGGCCTAAGTTGTGGCTATGCTGCAAGGCTTAAGTCAACGTGTAGTGGCCAGGAGGTTAAATCTCAGCCGTCCTGCAGTTCGGCGAGTTTACCAAAGGTTTCTGGAGACTGGGCAGTATCGAAGAAGATCTCCCCGCTCTGAATCTGGAAACCGCTATCAGGGAATAATGGATTAACGTCACTAATACGGCGAATGCAGACCGTCAATCGAGCAAGAGGGGGAACACTCAATCTTAAACTGAATAAAATGTGTTCATAACCCTTACCTAAAACTGAAACATTAGAGCGTGTTTTTAAGATTAATCAAAAACAGTGTAAAGTATTATTTTTATAATATTTTTTTTTTCTAATTTTGATGATTATGTTGTGCTAAAGTTGGTGTAAATAAACAAGTTAAATTTAAACATATCAGTACTAAACCATTTAGTTTTGTTTCGCTAAAGAAAAAACGTGATTTGCGGTAAAACTACAGGTGGGCCGATTTTTTTGATGAGCAGTGTATTTCAAATTCTTAGATAGTTGGGAACGTGATGTTAGAAATCTATGTATACCACAACGCTTTTTGCCTTAACCGACCGTTTACCGCCATTTTTAACGCTTAGTTACAGTAAGATGATGCAACCAACCTGCAGTCACAGAGTACCAACTGTGCCATGGTCATATAGCTCGTAGAACCGACCGTTTTGCTGTACTTTATAGGTCGTATATATATATGCCAATCAGTAAACTGCGGACTTGCCTGTAATTTACGTGCAGATATTTTCAGTCTACTGTTATTACGACCAGCGTTATGTTCTTGGCGGTAGTAAATATTTGTTTTGAGCGGCGGTTTAAGAAGCTACTGAGTAACTTTAATCAGTGGATATTTTTCCTGATTCTAGGAGCTCCTAGATTTTTTTTTGTGGACTTTGGCTTTACTCCACGGGTTCCCGTCCCCCTCTCTCTGTTCAGATCTGCCAAAGACCGGTCTTTATGAAAGGAGTCCAACTTATCCCGCTATCTCCGTCTGGGCCTGCCGTGATATCATTTGCTACTGAGCGGCCGTTTAGTGGCTGTAACGATATAATTGGGTCGTAAATGTGGCCCATTGATTGTATTCTAAAAAAAAATTGCTTTTGGTATACAATATTCATACTTGTACATGAATGGTTCCAGGTATTGTAGGTATTTCTTCCATTTATTCATATTTACATATTATGGCCTAATCAAAATCTCCGGCAACTTAAGTTTTCTCCCTTCGTGATTTTCATTCGTTTTTGTTGTTAGCGAAAAACATAATGTAGGTATTAAAATATGTTAAAGTCTGGTAACACTATGAATAAATGAATGTTTAATCCTCGATCCTTAAGGTCGCTGGTTCGATGCCGTGTTAACAAAAGGGAGGTGGAGGATCATGATTTATATCAGCAACGGGCTTTTGTGACTGGGGGCAATTTCTTTTTTTTTTTTTACTGATTTTCTTAAAGCTCGGCCTACACTGTGCTGCATTGGCAAATGCTACATTGTAATTTTATCACGAACGACCTTATTTTATAACAAATTCAACCTTATTTTTAACCACAAAGGTTTTTTTCTTCATATTGGTTTTTAATTTTGAATCTAAAAGTGTCATGTCTTTGCTCATACAGAGATTTTTCATTTGATGGATTTTTTGGACACATGAAGGAAGTCTAATATATTATTTTTTTCTGCTTTTACAATGAAATTATTTCGCTACAATATTAACAGTAAACTATAACGGTTTGAACGACCGAGTTCTGTGCGGTCATCCATTGGACCCAAGGGCAGTGTTTCCGAAAATAAACGAATTGTACATCACTAAAAAGTGGTCTCGAGGCGAGTCACATTCCATGAAGACTCGATTTGTCCGAAGACTGTAGGGCGATCTAGAATTCGCCCTACCCACCACCCTAGTACCAGACGTCTACAAGTTTCGTGTTGGGAATCGAACCCAACATAACACCTTGCGCGCGACCTGCACGTTTAAGAGGATTCTGATTCCGGCCAGCGAGGAACCTTCCGATTGTCAGCGTGGAGCCTAGGACCGGATTTTCATATACCTATTTTGTAGCTTAGTTTTCAGTAGAGCCTATTACTTGATATACTACCAATTAGCCGTATATTATCATCGTTACAATTTTGATCAAACGGTAATGTAAACTATTATCTCGCTTCCTAATAACGAATTGACTTGGAGCCAATTACCTACCCATTTAGGACGTCCTTGTATTTATTTAGTTACGTAAGTTTAGGAACGTTTGCAAACGTATCTTAATCGACGCGTAACAAGAATACACAAAATTTATTATACGTCGGCGTCACGACGTAATCCTTGTTAGGGTTCCGTACCCAAAGGGTAAAAACGCTACCCTATTACTAAGACTTCGCTGTCTGTCCGTCCGTCTGTCTGTCACCAGGCTGTATCTCAAGAACCGCGATAGCTAGACAGTTGAAATTTTCACAAATGATGTATTTCTGTTGCAGCTATAACAACAAATACTAAAAACAGAATAAAATAAATATTTAAGGGGGGCTCCCATACAACAGACGTGATTTTTATAAATAATGGTACGGAACCCTTCGTGCACGAGTCCGACTCGCACTTGGCTGGTTTTTTAATAATAAGATTCGTTCTGTGTCTTTTGCTAAGTTTTTATTACTATCTTATTTTACTTACAAAAATTAAAACGTGTCCAAGCGAATATTTCCCTCTTTTATTTCGCTACAATTGGATTTCCGTCATTATTGCATGCTCGCGTGTGTGTGCACATTTTATTTTTGTTTCCATAAATAAAAATGTCAATGGTGAATTGTGTTGTTTAAAATATTGCAGTACACAGTTAAACTATTTTAAGGTGATATTTAGACAGCTAAAAGATGAAGTATCTGAAAAGTTTTTTGGAAATCGGTTGCCCAGGTATGGGCATGTGACACGGAGGTATGAGGAAAGTTTCGAGTATGAATGTCAATGGCTATAAGAGTAGGGGAAGACCAAAGAAACGATGGATGGAATGTGTGAATGATGATATGGTTAGAAAGGGGGTGACTACCGAGATGACTACTAATAGAAGTATGGAAGAAAAAGACATGTTGCGCCGACTCCAAATAAATTTGGATAAGGAGAGGAGAATGATGATACTCAATGATGAAGTATTGAGAATAGGTAGATAAAACACATTCAATTCCTAGACACCAGCAATAAGGAAAACTAGGCACAAACCAGTCATAAAAGTACTGTCATTATTGACATACGATTCAGACATATTGCACAATATTGTCGTAATTTTTAGTTCCCTATAAAATATAAGTGTTTAACATTTAGACCGGCTATATATCTGGTAAATATCATTGTTATTGCTGACCAGTGTTGTGAAGGAAGTACTTTAGTTTCATAACTTATACATAGATAAATGACATACCCGGCTGTTCTGTCCGTGGGAAAATAAATGAGAAATTAATCATTTTGGTGTAACTGATTTTGATTTTTTTTTTAAATTCTTTCTGTACATTTCAAGGGCCAAGCTCACTAAACCGTTGGTTACCAAATGCAATCAGTAAAAGCATGCAGACATACTGTGTTTCTGTGTAAAACAGTCAAAATGACAACCGTCGAAAAGATGTCATACCCGAATGTTTGGTTCGTGCGAAAATACCCGAGAAAACGATAGTTCTAATATTATTATAACCGACTAGCGCCGCCCCGCGTTTTCACCCGCATAAGTATCGATCCCGTGGGAATATCGGGATGAAAGTATTCTACTTATTATTCTGATGTATAAGCTGTATTACTGTAAAGTTTCATCAAAATCCGTTCAGGAGTTTTTGTGTGAAAGAGTAACAAACATCCATCCATCCTCACAAACTTTAGGATTAACTATAGGATTATTAGGAAGTATTATTTTCATTTGGTATTAAATTCTATTCTGGACACTATTAGGGCTAAGTTAATCAACTCTTGGTTACAAAATGCAAGCAGCAAAAGGATTTTGACGTAGTTAACGACTGTTTCTTAATGCTAACAATTAGAAAGACAACAGACAAAATGTTTTATGGTACGTTTTACGTTTAGTTATTAATAGAGCTAGATGAACTTGGCTCTTGGACCAAACATGGGGCACCCTGTATAAGTAAGGAAACTAAAGTACTTCCTGAAGGGATACTTGATATCTTCAAGTGTGTCCGAAGTTGATGTTATCGGCGGCATCTTTTGTGGGACTTGGAAAATTTCTTTGTTTTGTTGCATTCCATAGTTTTGTGGTGATCGTGTCCTATCTGTCCTGAGGTTATGTCATTTGTTGATACGCATGATATCTCTGCGTGTCTTGTAAATAAATAATATTTTGTTTTTTATGGTGATTACTAGTTTTTGTTACACAACATGAAGCTTTTAGAAAAATACAGGGTAGTGGGGATGAATTTTTTGACTGGCCTCGGTGAACGACACTATCGTGAGATAACCAAGTTAATATAAGTCTAAAATCGCCAACCCGTCTTGAGCAAGCCTGGTGATCAATCAATCCCATGAGGATTGACCTTCTCTGTATGAGAAAAGGCCTTTGCGCTGCAGTGGGCAATGGGCTAGCAGGAAAAATGTCGTATGAACCAGGACACCCGAAACCACAATAAACAATCTTTAAAACCGTTGAGCGCTTACGTTAAAATTTAACAGACACTTTGTGTGAATGTAGTATCACAAGTTCATGGTCATAATAAACACTCTGTGTCATCATCAGCTGCCTAGCCTTTTCCCAACTATGGTGGGGTCGGCTTCCAGTCTAACCGGATGCAGCTGAATACCAGTATTTTACATGGAGCGACTGCCTATCTGACATCCACAACCCAGTTACTGGGTAATACGATACCCTTGGTAAGACTGGTTGTCAGACTTTTGGGCTTCTGACTACCCGTAACGACTGTCAAAGATCCACGAATGACAGCCGGGACCAACGGCTTAACGTGCTTTCCGAGGCACGGAGGGGTCTCAGTATGTAAAGATGGTCACCCATCCACAGACCAACCGCGGCAAGCGTAGCTTAACCTGACCGACCGACCTGTGCGGCTGTTATTATTTAGCCACTGTGTACCTAATTAAAACAATCCGCGGATGTATTTACAGTTCTCGCATGCGTGCGTACAATGGTAGCTCAGTATCCGCTGCCATCAAATATAAGTTCTAAAAATAATCGGAATAAATTTGTTTAACTTACATAATATGTTATTAAGTATGATTCGTGATAACCATCCCCAACTATTAAAGGCATCGCATCGTACGTAATTCCAGTTTATGGATCTGTACTAACGTAAAGTTTAATTGTCGAAATAATTGAACAATTACGAAGGAAACCCGAGTGGGCTCCGTATGTTTCGCGTAATATTACAAGATTCGATCTACAATGTTGTTCAACCCGTATTTGATTTATCTGTCTACTAGCTGCGCTCCGCGGTTTCACCCGCATAAGTTTCGATTCCTTGCGAATATCACGATAAAAAGTATCCTATGTGTTAATCTTGGTTATAAACTATCTGTGTGCCAAATTTTATCCAAATCCGTTCAGTAGTTTTTGCGTGAAAGAGTAACAAACATCCATCCATCCATCCATACAAACTTTCGCGTTTATAATATTAGTAGGATTTTACCTGCATTGTTGTTGTAGTGGTCTCAACCGCTAATGCCGAGCATGAGGTTCGATTCCCAGGGGCTGCAGTCTCGACATTCATAGCGATCGCTTTACGACCGAATTCAGTCGCAAAGTCCCGGATTGACACGTGTAATGTATGGAGTGATAGTACTTTGCGACCGAATTCCGTCGTAAAGCGATCGCTATGAATGTCGAGACTGCAGCCCCAGGTCTGGTAAATTTTTTAGGGTTTTTCCACCTGGAATTTCTAAGTAGCAGCCTGGAGTCTGGATTTGTGGTCGCTTGGTGGCAATAGGCTCGCCCCCTGTTACATTAGAGGCTCAAAATATGAGTAGTGAAATGTGGGTGTATTATAAGAACACCTCTGCCTTACCCTGCATAATACAGGAGTAGTGCGACGGCACGGTTGGCGCAGTGGTTAAGCGATTGACTGCTGCGCTGAGTGTCGCGGGTTCGATTCCCGCACGGAACAAATATTTGTATGACCTACATGTATTTGTTCCGAAGTCTGGGTGTTTTTCTATCTATAATATGTATGTATTTACAAAAAAAAATGTATATACGTAGTTTATCAGCCATTTTGTTACCATAACACAAGCATTAGGTTGCTTAGCTTGGGACTAGATGGCGCTGTGAAATGTCCAGGGATATTATTATTAGTGTTATGTATGTCTATTTATTTAATTCTGCAACTGTGAGCAAAGATTCAAAACAATATTTCTTCAATTAATTACGACCCTGTTTCCTTGTTTTGAAACAGGCTCGTAATTAATTAACTTGCACGAACTAATTAATCCATAAACACGGTGAGTCTCGGCTTTAATAAAAGTCTTCGGATTGCAAAGGCTTCCGCATCCACCCGCGGGCCCCTAAAAATATTCGGCTCCGGTACAAAGGGCGTACAAATTGTCATAATTGAAAGTTAACGTGCGTTAACTGGTGTAATTACAAGAATTGTTTATAATTAAAGGCGTTACTTTTTTTCACTAAAACAAGCACTGAATTATACAAAATTACTAGTTGTATCGCCTTCTGAACTTATCATTATCTCCGTTCTATGTCCCGGGAAAATTATTATCGTACTCTATATAAAAAGTATACGAATATGAACCTTATTTCCTAAACCATAAGGATATTGAAATGCTATATTTGATAAAAAAGTGCAGCAATTTTGAACAGAAATGTATTTCTAGACAAAATTATATTGTTCGTCCTTCACGAAATTGAATTCCAATTTGAGTCTTAAAACTATTAAAATAAGGTTGAGGATAAAAGATTAGGGTGGCAATAAATGTCTTGATCGACAGGTCAATTACCTAAGGGCACGCGCACAGTGTACAAACAAACTGAACGAGTTTAAATTAGTATACGTGAACAATTGATGTATGAGCGATCGGAACTGCCTGAATTGGTCATTATAGAACCGTTGGGTGGTCGGTTATTTTTTTGTAAACATTCGGAAAACTGACAATAATTGCTTACACCTTACTCCGTCCGTAATTTTTTGTAATGAAAGGAAACGTGATATAGGAATGGTGTAATGAACTTAATTTGTTCAAATGAAGGGCTTGTGAAGGTGAAGCTTGCTTTTGTTTTGATAATGACAGAAAAGAAGAGCTTCCTGAATTATGTGAACGTGAAATTAAATGAAATTGGGTTATTAACTTACGAGCCTCTGCCTAGCCTTTTGCCAACTAGGCTAGTTCAGGTATGTTTCAGCCGAGATCCGTCTCTGTACATTAGTATTTTATACGGAGCGACTGCCTATCTGACCTCCACGACACAGTTACTGGGTAATACGATGACCTTCATAAGACTGTTTGTCAGACTTTCGGGGTTTTGACGACCTGTAACGATTGTCAAAGATCTACAAATGACAGCCGGTACCAACGACTAAAAGTGCTTTCCGAGGCACGGAGGGGTCTTGGTATATAAATAACTAAATAAATAAAATTGTTTATTGGGTCTCAAACAGTTACATTTGCAGATGTGATTGAGACAGCCCCAGTAAGTAATTAATAATACAAAACATACACACACATACACACACACACCCCAACCCATGATCACACACTACTACAGTCACACAAAAACATACTAATAATTACACAATACACAGAGCTGTTAATTACTGTTTATGTCATTGTTTTCTCTTTGTTTCTAAATTAGTTCAATTAGTTTTATTAGTTTAATTGTAGTTATAGTATAAGCTATCAATATAAAGATGGTAATCCATCCACGGACCAACCGCGGCATGCGTAGCTTAACCTGATCGATCGACCCGTGCGGCTGTTATTACTTAGCTACAAGGTTATTAACTTAACAAAATTGCAGAAAACTGATCTTAAAGTTTTATCATTTCATCAAAAGTATTAAGATTGTCAATCATGAATAGACCTAGATTAAAAACATAAATAAAATTTGAATATAGATATATTCAAATTTTATTTATGTTTTAAATTGACGTTATTTCAAGTTAAACAAATATCACCTTTATTTTAATGGGAATTAAGTTGATTTCAGAGTGACCAGCACTATTGAAAAAGTTATAAAAATGTTTGAAGTTATAGCGTAAACTGAACTTTATTTTGTAGGAATTAAAGTTATTTTTCCATAAACTCATATTTGTTTGCATTTTTGGCGAATATTTCGCGATACTAGTTTAGGTACTCTGAACCAGTTTAAAACCTCCAGACTAATTAGTATATTGAATTTTTATGTTTTTGAAGTCCATTACCAATCACTCATCAAGTAAATAGGATAATAATCTGTTTTTTTGTATTAGATTCACCTAGAAATGCAAATTAAGTGTAAAAATTTTATTGTGAAACAGTGACGGTTACCGGCTCAAGTGAATTTTGCATTGTCATCTTGTTAACAGGTACAATACTTAATATTTTACTTGCTTTTAGTTTGTTTGCGTTCCTTAATTACACCACACATTACATTGTTCATTTTAATACGGCTACTTATTGATGCCAATGACCTTTGAACGTAAACATAACCTTAGTTTGGTTTGGTGACAGAACTTCTTACTTCATATAAATTTCATTTTTCCTCTACACTTATCCCCTTTCAAACTGCTGTCTCAACTAGCTATCAACTCTCTTTTCAAACTGCTGTCTCAACTAGCTACCTACTCTCTCTTCTAATTTGTCTTCTCTTCCTTCGTCATGATTATGACTCGCAGTGCCCGTGCTCGCCTCGAAGAGTCCAAACTCAGTGAGGCTTTGAGCCTTTTAAAGGCTTCAAGGGAGTCCTGTGACCAACTAATTAAGGAAATAGATGACAATGAAAGAGTGCTCTTTGATGCCAATGAAATGAATAGGAAGTTGAAAAATGAAATGGCTCAGTTATATATTCAATACACTGATGCCATAGAAGCCCGGGATAGGCTCCAGGTTATTGTGGACGGGTTCAGCCAGTGTAGCATAGAGTATGAACAAGCTCTTAGTCACAAACACTTATTACAACAGCAGCTACATGAGGCTCAAAGTCAAATCACACAACTTGAGACTTCAAATCTTAACATCACCGCCTCGCTGAATCAAAGTCTGTTCAGTGAGCTGGTGTCTATTGCCCCGTCAATGGTTTCTGCCATAAACCCCACTATTGATTTGACAGGTGATGATAAATCACAATCATGTAATTCAGTGAGGGTAGTAACCAGTAAAAATAAACTTAAAAAATACATTAAAATCAATAAATACATTGCTAAAACACAAAAAATGGTAAAGAGACAAAGGTTTTTTATCAAAAATGTTAAATTGAATAGAGAAAGGTTGAATTTGCTCAAACAATTAGATATGTATTCTTTTAATTTGGAGCAAAGTACTAGGAAGTACAAAATTGACACAGAAACCTTGCAATCTGAACTAGACCATCTACAGGAGAAACTTTGTTCAATGACCAACAAATATAATACCTCTGAAGACCTAATGAGGGAATATGTGTTGGCAATGAATGAGCTGGTAAACTCACAAAAAAACAACTGTGAGCATTGTCTAACACCGTCCAATGTGCTTACGCCGGACCATTCATTGTCAACATGCAATATCTCCTTACTGCAACCCTGTGTTGATTTGATCATTCCTTCTACTAATAGTTCTAATAAACCTTGTAAACAAACTTTAGAAAATGATATTGTATTATTTTGTGATGAGATTGGTAAGGACTTAGGTCACTTGTTGACAGATGAATATCCTGGACACTCGATATTAAATTACTGTATGCCTGGTTGTTCTTTGCTTCATATTATGAAAAAAATTATTAAATGTAACTTTACCCAGGATACAACTTTATTAATTTTTGTGGGTAATAGGGGAAATGTAAACAAAGGAGAACTGCTCCAGTATCATAAAACATTATGCAATCTTAGTTTAAGAAAAGTTGTGTTGTTTACATTCCCTTATAGTAACAGTTTGCCACAGGAAGAAAATAGCTTAAGATTTGAACTAAATATGACAATGCATAACTTGACATTTAATAATAACTTGTTCCATTTGATTGATATTAACAATTATGTTAATAAAAATTTATATTTGACAAAAGATAGACATAACATTGTTATGTACTATCTGTCTAAATATTATAAAAGACAGATAGCTGTGTCGCTATCATATTTTTTTTCAATTACAGCCAAAAATTTGGCTAAACAACTTGCTTCTTTTGAGCAATGCAATGACATTATAAATAATTCTGCCACTAATTTGGTCACAATTAATGACATTGCTAATAATTTAAATTAGAAAGTAAGACAATAGAGGCAACCTCTAGCTATATTGTTCAGAATTACAAAAGCAACTCGAAAAAGGCTTTAAAATCAATAAATAGTATCAACCTGGTGCATCAAAATATTCAAGGATTTATGAACAAAGATTTAGAAGTAGAATTATTTATGAATTTTAATAGTATTGATATTCTTTGTATAACAGAACATTGGCTGAAAAGCCACCAGTTCTTGTTCAATTTTAATAATCACCAGGTTGGTAGTTCGTTCAGCAGAATAAATGCTATACATGGTGGCTCGTTAATTTTAGTAAGTAACCAGCTCAAATTTAAAGATCGTAATGATATTGTGAGCCTATCTGTTGAGCGTACAGTTGAAATTGCCTGTATAGAATTGGAGCATTTTGTTGTATTAAGTGTGTACAGACCCCCATCAGGATTGTATGACTGCTTTGAAAAGGTAATGGATGAAGTGTTAGACAGGATTTGTAACTCAAACAAGTCCGTTATCGTTTGCGGTGATTTTAATGTCAATTTATTGGAAAACTCAGGTTCTTGTAGTAAAATTATAAGTCTGTTTCAGTCCTACAATCTTGTAAACCTATTTTTGGAGCCTACAAGAATAACCCCTACTAGTGCCACATGCCTAGATAATATTTATACAGATATTATACCAAGCCACAAAGAAATTATAAATTTACTAGATTCTGATCATTGCGGGCAAAGGATTACTATTCCAAATCAAAACAAAATAGTGGTTAAAAAAGATATCACTGTCAACCCCAAAACTGCAAGTCGCTTGGAAGCTTTCAAAATTAAACTCACTGATGAATTACCAGTTTTGTCAATTCATGCGGATCCTAATCATCTATATGATAATTTTTTTAATATATACTGTAAACAATTTAATTCTACCTTTATTTCCAAGACTATCTCGGTTAATAGTAACACATGTTTCAGTGATTGGGCTACCATTGGTATTCATAAAAGTAGAAAGCGGCTTTATGAACTGTACAATGAAAGGACTTATGTAAACACTGATGAATTTAATTTGTATGTTAGAAATTATTCAAAAATATTTAAAAAAGTTTGTTATATGGCCAAGTCACGTTATTTGGGTTCAAGGATTAAAACCAGCAATAATGTAATTAAAACGACTTGGAATATTATTAATAGTGAAACGGGAAGGTCTAGTAATCGAAATACTGACTACAGCTTGTCGATTAATGACAACATAATAAAATCAGACTCACAAGTCGCAGAGGCGTTTGAAAATTTCTTTTCAGATATTCCCGTTTCTACTACTAAATCCCTAAACTCATCACCTTCTGTTGCTGAGTCTTTGCTTATGGAAAATGTTAATGGTTGCGATTCGGAATTTCATTTTGAACATGTTACCTGTAGAGATATAATTAAAACCTTTCACACATTAAATGTTAAAAAGACTGCAGATCTGTGGGGTAATTCTGTAGAAGTTGCTAAGTCTATTATTGACATTGTAGCACCTACTCTAGCTCTTATCTTTAATAGTTGTATTGACAGTGGGGAGTTTCCTGACCTCATGAAAAATAGTAAAATAATACCTTTGTTTAAATCAGGTAGTACATCAGACCCTACAAATTATAGACCTATTTCTGTACTACCTACCTTTAGTAAAATTTTTGAGAAATTAATTTTAGAACAATTGCAAAGATTTTTTAATAAACACAAATTATTACATAGCAAACAGTTCGGTTTTACAAGGGGTCGTTCAACTACTGATGCCGGTGTTGAACTTATAGGACATATTTATAATGCATGGGAAGACAAATGCGATGCCTTGGGCATCTTTTGTGATTTGTCCAAGGCATTCGATTGCGTTCTTCACGAAACTTTAATCAGGAAACTCCGCCACTACGGGATCCGGAACGCTGCTCTGGATCTTCTTATTTCATACTTGAGTAAGAGGATTCAGAGCGTTGATGTTAATGGAAAAAGATCTCCCGGATCTTTAGTAACAATGGGAGTCCCACAGGGCTCAATTCTTGGTCCTTTCTTATTTCTTATTTATATTAATGACTTGCCGTACCTCATAAAGGATAATCATGATATAGTGTTGTTTGCAGATGACACTTCACTTTTGTTTAAACTTAAACGTCAGCAGCAGGCTACTGACGATGTAAATAGCGCGATCTCTAAAGTAGTCCACTGGTTCAATGTTAATAATTTACTTCTAAACGAAAAAAAAACCAAATGCATTGAATTTACGTTACCTCACGTTAGACAGGTGAAAACTAATGTGTTGATAAAGGGCGAAGAATTGAATCCTGAAGACAGCACAGTATTCTTGGGCATAACTTTGGATGCTAAGCTACAGTGGGGTCCACATATAGACAAATTGTCAAAAAAGCTAAGTTCCGCAGCATACGCTGTTAGAAAAATTCGTAATTTAACTGATATAGAGACAGCCCGTTTAGTGTACTTTAGCTATTTTCATAGTGTAATGTCGTACGGTATCCTATTGTGGGGAAATGCCGCTGATATTCAGACTATCTTTGTTTTGCAGAAGCGAGCTGTTCGATCAATTTATAAATTAAGTCCGAGACACTCGCTCAGAGACAAATTTAAAGAAATTAATGTTATGACTGTGCCTTCTCAGTATATTTATGAAAATCTTTTATATGCCCATAAAAATATAAAATTGTTTAAAAAATACAGTGATATCCATGATATAAATACTAGGAACAAACACAAATTTGTTGTACCTACAACAAGGCTCAACAAAATAGGTGGCTCGTTCAGATGCCAATGTATACGCTTTTACAATAAAGTTCCAAGCCTCGTTCAAGATCTAAGCCTTAATAAATTCAAATCATTCATTAAACGTAAGTTGTGCCAGAAGGCCTTTTATACCGTTAAGGCTTATATCGAGGACAAAAAGGCTTGGGATTAAGCTGCTTCCAATTTTTACATATTGAATGTTTTTTTTTTGTGGTTGTTGTTTGTTTTTTTTTTTTTTTTTTATATATACAATTTGACATTAATGAATTTGATCTATGACATTTACTTACTTTGTAAAGTATTCTATTATTTTAATTATTGTGAATGTGAAGACTATGTGGGTCATTTTATTTTTTATTTTTACTTTCTGTTCTGTTAGTTTTTGTCATGGTCTGGCAGTTTGAGTAATTATTGTGGCCTACCCAAATGTCCTTTCTTTGGTATTGTTCGTCGAATCGTTGAGCTCCATAAGTTTTGAGTTGAGCTGCACGATTTCTGACATATGCGTGCACTGACTGGACAGGTCCTCTCAATCTGTGTGGTTCTTTCCTCAAAAGACCATCTCAGACATCGACCTACATGGTCTTCATATGATCTGACCAAGATTATGTCTGGACTTTAAAAGAGACTGTGACGTCTGAGTTTGTTTCGGCCTTTCTTCTCAGGCTAGTCAGATAGGAAACGCCGGCCTCATCTAGTTTTAAAATATGATTGACGTGTAAAAGTGTTTGTACAAACCTACTTACAAAATAAAATCATTTATCATTTATCATTTATGATCTAGATTTGACTGACGACATTATTCTCCAATTTAACTACAAATTCAATATTCTCACCACAGTCACATTAATCAGTAAAACTTCACAACAAAAATAATTTAAATGATCGACAACGTACCAACACCAACCGATGCACCTGTCGCTGATTTACCACATACAAAAAAACGAATCAGCAAAAAAAAAAAACTTTAACAATCGCAGGACCTACATTAAAAAGCCATCGGTAGGGATATTAACAAATGTTTAGGAGTTTAAGGGCTCATTACGGACGCGGGAAGTAGGAAGGTTGGTCGAGATAAACATCAACCACTAGGAGGCACCTGTCAGGTTGTGGGGTCGAAAAAAAACCAAATTCAAAGGACAATGCTGTAGAGTTGAAACTTATCAGGCTGTGTGGTTGAGTTTCTACACGACTTATAGGAAAGGTGTATAAACAAAGACAGTATATTGTAGACGTGTTCGCATGTTGTACGTATTTTTAGATGGCACATTGCAATTTTATCGGCCGACAGTTTTATTTTTAAGTTGTATTGTCGATCAATGAAAGGACACAAAGGTACGATGCACTGTAGAAAATAAAACGTACACCTTGGTACGTTTTATTTTCCTAGCCCATAAAATTCAAATGTTTTTTATGTTTTTTGCAAATTGTAATTTTGAATTTCGCAGGATAGATTGACGCGTCCCCCTTAAATAGAATTACAGGGCAGATCTTCGAGGAGATACAACCAAACATCAAACGTCTAACAAAAATTTATCAATGAATGCAGATGTTAATATTAGCTACAAGTACAACCTATGCAGCACGGAATGTGTGTCGATCTAATGTGGCCTAGTTTACAAACATTCAAACGACCCGAAAACCAGACAAGCTTGGCCAAATTCCCACCTGTGATACATTTTCATAGATTTTTTTTCATTCAGCACGGAAATACACTGTAGACCAAAATATATAAACGACGCTGTATTAATTCACTGTCTTCAAACTCGACACCTCAAAGATTTGTTAAGCCCTCAAGGATTAAAAGTATAAAAGACTTTACCGCGACAAAATACATAATTTAACGAAGACGGGGCTGAAATTGTTGAAACCAAATTTTCTAGATGTCTGCGAAGTTTCATCTAATTATCTACTGAAATAAGTTGGCGTTAGACCGGGTGGCATTGTGTTTGTTTCATTATCGCCTACACCAGTCAGGTTTACGACAGGGGGGGAAGTTACCTTCGCGAATCCAATTGTCCCAAACAATAAACCCCTTCGTGTCTTACTTCCAAAAGTATTAACTATTGCAAATAACGCAAAAACAATTTTAACATTAGCAATTATAAACCTTAACTCAATAAACACAGCGTGCATTTACCATGCACTGTACAAATTACTCTCACAAAAACATCTGTCGCTTTTGTTGTGCTCTGCAAAAGCCATTTATTTTACATTTACGCTAGTGATTGATTAAATCGGAAAGTTATCGATTCTCCCATTTATTATTGTACTAAAAAAATTAAAGGTTCTGAAAATAAAATAAATAAATTTGCCTAGTACATGGTCATTTTGAACATGACGCGTGGACACAGACACACGCCCCCTTGCCACTTCTCCTGTTTTTTACATTTCTATGGTTATTATGTATTCAATTTAAAATGATATTCTATAATACCAATACAGTTTATCAATAAATCGTAAAACCCGCCACTAATGAAGGGGTATAAAATTAAATCGTGCATTAGATACTAATAAATATCAAGCTTTGAAACCATCCAAAATTACCCAACACCGGATGCGAATCAATCGTTCAATTATAAACATTAATTTGAAATTGAATCCACCACAAGAAATGAACTCCAAACACAAAGCGATAAAATTACACGTAACAAGGAAACGTGGAGCAGGTGATGGCAATTACCCATAGATACAGATGTAGGATGAAACAAAGCTCCACATTAAACCGGACCACCTTACCAACACCTTTACATTTCCAACGGGCCAGCTGTCGTCATTAAAAGGGAAGTGTCATAAATGACGCCTCGGATAATGTTTGTTCTACAATGGCCAGTGACAAGACAATAGTTGGAACTTTTCTACAAAATGTTATTCCACAAAGATGAGCTCTGCCAAACATACCACCCATAGATTCCGATTCATGAGCGCAAGTACCATAAAAGGTTCCATCACAATGGATTCCCTTCATGTTTTGTTGTTGAGGGTGGCTGGTGAAATGGTCGCGTCTTCCCGGTAAAGAGTATTAGTTTTTGTTGTTACTGATGAATACATTTTTATTTACCTTACGAGAACAATGTCAGCGCTAACAAAACTCAGCCGAGGGACTTGGACGCCTCCGTTGTCTTTCAATTGTTTTACAATTGAAAGACACCGAAAGAAAAACGTTCAATTGTTTTGAACCATCTTTTGTACGATAATTACTAAAGATTATATTATATTGGCTAGCAATAAATGCTGTAGAAAACATTCGGTTTAATATTTTAAGTTCTTGGGCGCATAATATTGAGTCCACAGGAGAAACACCAAGACACGCTAAGTATTATCATAAATCCATATCAATTCCAAGGAATTTAAATATAAACAGTATTGCACCAACAGCTAATAGGAACAAGTTCCCTCAATCTGATACCGCATTCGCGCCAAATTTTTTTCCCTCCAAAAAAACTCGAGGGCTTTAGGTAGGCGCCAAAAAGCCGCCAGTTCTCAGAACGAGAATGAATGAAAAAAGCCATAAACTAAAGTTGCGCCTCACCGACAAACGGCTTCACGTGCCGATGCACCGAAGGACCAAAGACCAAAACCCTCCGATGCTTAACAATTTAACGATAAACGAAGAATTGGCCCGTTTTTTGTGTGTGCCTTATCTGTGCGTTTGAGTGGATCAGTGTGGTGATTATAACTCTTTAATTACGGGGATGTCATGGCGCTTTGTTGTTTGATTGCTTGACTGGGAATGAAGAATTTGCGAAGAAATAAAATGGAGATAATCTGATAGCGTTCAGGCTTCTTTGCCTAATTATAAAGAAACTGGTGTTAGGATTCTCATTATCGTACAGCAAAACTTTGAAGACAAAATAAATCCCCAACTCTTACAATGTATCACGAAACAGTCACCGAAAGTTCCGGAAACAGCGCATCAATATCGAAACAAGTTTCAAAACAATTTACGTCATCATTATCTATCTAGTCCACAATCTATTACATGTACGGACAGTTGGGGTCCGTTCTCATCTTCATCACATCATCCGGCTCTCCTTTGGGAAGTCTAAGATAATTTCGCCATTTCCTTTGTGGTCTACCGCTACGTCTCACGGTGTCTTGGGATTCCTTCTGTGGTTACTTATAAACTAGAGGGTGTATTATAACTATGGTTCTTATTGCTTTGTCGGTTAGCTTGGGGTTATATTGTTGGCGTTTTGCTTGTTTGATTTGATTTTCCGCTGTACAACCTGACACTGAACTGGCAAATGGCAAAAAATAATTTCGCGGGCTATCTAGCGCATCCCCTTTAAGTAAGTTTAGGGTGTACAGATGTAACAGCTTGTTCCAAATCCGATTCTGCTAATGTCATCCTACAGTACCTCCTGAATAAATGATGCAGTTCCAGACTCCATGTATTTTAGAAGAGCAAGCAAGGTCGAAACAATTATTAAAAATCAAACCCCACTGGCATTGGAACCTCTGCTGAAAATTCTAATCTAATCTTCCTGCAAACTTGGTCCATACCCTCCCATATTAAATTGGCTTTGTTCCCGTCGTTTTGAGCACGTTTTGAGTACGTCGTTTTCATTTATATTCATTCATTTCTTTGATTAATAACCCGCGAGTGTTGGACATTTTTCGACAAGATTCTTTGATCGAAAATTGATGGGGAAATAATTGCACGGTGCAGAAATGAAGTACGAATTTTTGCAACCTATGCACCTGGACATCATTTGTACAAGTCAATCGGCGGCACCCTAAAAAGGCTTCGATAATTACCGCAATATCATTATTAACTGATTTTGGGAAAGCGAAAAAGTTATTGAAGCTTTCCCTTGATATGTTCATTACGAATATTGCTCTTTTGACGTTTTTAATGCAGAAAATATCCATTATATTTTTGCCAATATTCGCGTGAAACAGTATTTATGATATTAACTCAACTGTTATTGGATTGGGTTAATTTTTCTGGCAATTTATTTTTAATATCGCCCAATTTCGAACACTCGCTCCCATATTTATGTATTGTAATCATTGCATATTTATGTTTATAATTTCGGTCTCCGATTGTTATCCGGTCATCCCCTAAAGATATTTCGCTGAAAGAAAAATAACTTTTTAAAAACGATTATTCCGCTAGTATAAATATCGCGTGCCTTTTTTATTCAACGTTGGAACAATAAGATGATTAGCAACCCTTAGGCCAGGCTCGCTCCCTTTTTAAACGATAGAATTACTTCCCAGAACTTTGTTACGATGTTTTGATAGCCGAGGTCGTTATACACTCAGAAATCTTACGTTTCAGTGCTCGCGATTTTTCGCTTAAGTTTTTTTATTGGGCCTATTAGCGGTAATTTTAAGTTAACTTACAATTTTGCAATTTCATAGCTGAAGTTTCTAACAACTTATTGTCTACCGTGAGTAATTTATGCTGTAATGTGCAGATAATATTAAAGATTAAAGAATCATTGAGAAATATTCGTGTTTTTTTTTTGTATTTATAAAGTCACGTGTCGTATTTCGGGCCGTTGACACACACGCTCATGCTATGCGGTAATAACGTTCCAAATTGACAGCAACATATTTCATTGCCAATGCAAAGGTCGGTCGTTCACAGTCTACGTTCTCATTTAGATCGCGTCAAGGTGAAGTTGGGTTGCATCAATTAACTAATACATCTGAGAGGCCTCTTGCACAGATTAGGAGTGGTCCGGTCTGGAGGTTAATATGACAATTTAACAAGCAATGCGCGGAATTGGTTCAGGATCAATTAGGTTTCACGATGATTCGGGTTGATTGCTTAGACATTCGTGAAGGGTTAATGATACTTGTTGATTCGAACGACCTGAGAAAGCTGGGAAAGCTTTTCAAGGGTAAAAACATTATTGCAAATTGGACTATATCCATTAACAGCGCAGTACAATGTGATCTAAGTAAACGAATATGGCGAAAGTGTTATAGTATTAAATCATATGAAAATGTAACCATCTTCTGGATATGTAACTTCACAATAATTTCATGTGACACTCATTCGGACAATCGAAAGTTGTCATACAGACCCGGAAGACATTTCAAACAAAGTTATGCATGTACAGTTAGTTAATCTCAATATCTAATATTGCTGCGAACTTATCTTTGATTGCATTCTCTAATTCTAAGTACAAAGCAATTATGTAATGAACAAGTTATGATAATGCGAAAGGTATTAGGGTCATCCATGATACAGCTGACAACAACGGAGAGAAAGCAACTGACATGGATGACATGGTTCTAATTGTGAAATGCTCTGTGAATGTTACTTGTTACTCTAGTCATGACTCATGGTGGATTGAGATTGTCGTTTCCTTGTGAGGATTGAGGGCTTTCTTCCTTGTTCACTCTTCTTTTGCGGTATATTGGTTTGGGTTTGAACTTTGACTGCTGTCTCACTTGATATTATGTGATTATGAAGCTTGCTTGCAATTACTTGTTCACTTTCATGTTTCAACAGTGTCAAGAAATGAATCCTCCTTCCGATTTCAGTAGCTCAACTTCATATTGGGAAGAGTTATATATGTATGTGTGGTATAGTAATTTTATCTCTAGGTGCATCGTCTTCACATATAATTAATAATTAATGTACGCAAATATTGTAAAACATTTTAAAAGAGTAACGGTGGAGTTTCTTGCCCATTCTTCTCCATACGAAAACAACCTTTTGGAAGGGGCGACTAGAATCAATTTTATTTTATTTTTGACGTTCAAAAGTGCCTTTTATGTGCCTATTTGAAATAAATGATTTGACTTTGACTTTCCAGCAGCTGACTTTGATCGGCTGCCAAAATTAAACTTCTCTAATGTCTTCAAAGGTGCATCTTTATTAATTACTGCTTTCATTCAAACTAAACACCACGACACACTACTATCTCTCATGCATACTAAACAGTATATAACTAAATTACAGAACCTCCAAGATGAATGGCCCATCGTAAATCAACACGAGAAAATCCTTGTATAACTCCAACCTTAAAATTGATTCAAACGTATTCCCTCGCCGACAATGATTTACGTTGCTTCTGCAAGCTCGGGTTACGATCGGATGACATAACTTTCTACACCATATATGTCATGTGTAGAGACATTGTAGCGGTGTCTATTACAGTGTGAGCGGAGGGTGTCGTGTGTCCAGAAATATCTGGCTATTTAGCGGTGGGCGCGTTTACACCGACGTGTAATTCGGTGAGTTCAACCACCCGAAGTCAGTGATGCAGACTCAAATTGTTGGATAAGCCCTTGAATTTGAATTGAGGAGATTGTTTCATTGTCATGAGGACGACTTAGCAATCGGATTAGTGAATTTTGAATTTTAGATCCGTTTGACATAACCTTAAAGTTCTTTTTAGCAGCATCCTCGGAATAAAACTACTAGGAAGCGATGAAAGAGTGAAAAATCACAAAAAAAAATAAATAGAAATATATTAGCTAGTAGCAAAAAAAATTAAAAGTAAAACACTTTGCATACAAAACAGCGTCGTCGTAAAACTTTTACTTTCATTTATAAATAGGAAAATGGTTAACAAACGATTAGAATTGTGAAAAGTGAAACCGTTTCCATTTACAATAATGACTTTGAAAATCGTTTGTTTACTCTTCGCGGCTTCTTTCTACGCTGTTCGCTGAAACAAAGATTTGATCAAATCTACCTTGAAACTTTTTACTTTTGTTCCTGTAAACAATTGTTGCTTGTTTTGTTTTGCTGAAACTTTTAGCGTCAAGTCGTATAACATTTTTAAAGCGTGGATAAAATATATTTGAGTACGATGGTTTTATTTTTTTTAAGTATAGAATTGATTTAAATATATATTTATTTCTTTTCCAGTACATGCAGTTACTACAGTTGTCAGTTAAATGTCAGTTCGGTGTGACAGTAGAGCACGCTAGTCGTTTAGGCGCGCCGGTTCCTATGTACTTTTTGTCCCGGGGACAATTCTAAATCGGGCCGGGTCGTTGCCGGTCTAATTCCGTACTATCCACACCGCCCATACTATATACTACAGTGGACTTCCTATTGCGTAATGCCGATACAATAGATAGCGTTTAGCGAATATCAGGCACAGACTGACACAGTGCACGCTTCGGTGACGCGCCACAGTATGCACTGTGTGCGTTACGTTACGACACGATGCTCTTGTTGGAAAGTGGCATTAGTCATCTTGATAGACAGAAGTGGATGGTATATATCATATATGGTAATATTTGAGGATGTGGGTGTGTTTATCTGACGTGTGATAGCTCTTTTTGTAACACAGATTTCGAGATTAGATTCGGCGTGTAATTGTGACGATAACGTCGGGAGTGTCGCTTCCCGCTGGATCCGACCGCGTGAATACAAATTAAATATAATGTAGGATGTCGACGAGTGGACTACCATTATGCGTTTCGAACGTTATTTTATGGTACTTTTGTGAATTGTCGACGTATAGTCTCGTGTTGAACATTTAAATTCTTAAAGCGTAATTAAAACCAACTGGACGGCTTGAAGTGTAATTTATGTATACAATCGAAGTAACATCGGAAAAGAAACTTAATTTAAAGACGTCTATATCAGCTGCATTAACACTTTGACAGAGAGTGGAATCTAAATCGACACAAAGTGCAACAACGTGCTATAAATGCGCTACTAAAGTTTCCATTAAGTTAATTCCTTTGTGCCCACAATAGATATCTGTAGCTACTCGAACCGTATCAAGACTAGAATAGTTGACAAGGAATGCCGGTCGGCCATGTTGGCTGGCGCACGCGCCGCTGAGCGCCAACTAATTAATACATGCCCTTCCAACTCTTCATTAGCGAGCAGACGCGTTTTTGTTGAGATCGGTGCGCGAGCGCAGGTTTTTCGCGGCGCGCGTGCTGGCTGCGCGGGAAATGAACGCAATCACACATAGGAAATTGTGTGATGGACTCCACTGATATCAAAAATAATTTAAAAATGTCAAAGGTTTTTATACTTCATGTAAGCTTATTAAGATGTATTCGATAAGTAACATTTTTTGTCCTTTTCTGGTAGGTACTCGTATGTATTGTAATATTTTTTGCAAGCTTTTGTTTTTTTTTAAGTTATATTTTTTGTTGGCAATCGTCGACTCCTAGGTACTCGTATGTATTGTAATATTTTTTGCAAGCTTTTGTTTTTTTTTAAGTTATATTTTTTGTTGGCAATCGTCGACTCCTTTCGAGTATTCTATAAATCCTCTCACACATTAGAATTAAATGTTAATATCAATAAATCATCATAAAAATAAACTATAAATTCGCAAAGTATGAAACTACACTGTAATTAAAATTGTATGATTAGTTTAATTACGATCGGGTTTCTGGTGGGGGTTTATACACTTTATATTTTATAGTTGCCTTTAAATTCTCACTAACATAAAGTTTCGTTTTTTCGCTAGTTACGAACTACACGTACCGATATTAAGATGGTGTTTTACGATTCCCTCCAGTGATATGTCGGTTTTTATGCGGTTATGATATTACGTTTTTTATTGTTTCCGGTTTTTGAGTCGGCCGGTTTATCTTTATGTTCTATTTTATTATTGTCTTGTTGAAACATAGGTACGGTTTTTCTTAAGAGTTAGCATTTTTTGGGAAAACCTCAAATATAAAGTTATCAGGTATGAGATCGAGGAGCAAAGTTTGTGATGCGAACTTTATGGCCGTGCTGCAAAAACCTCAATTAATTTACAGCTGCGATTCAGAAATCGCAGCTGTAAATTAATTGAGGTTTTTGCGAAGCTTTAAGGCTCCCGCAGACAGGAGCGACACGACGGCGACGCGATTCTGGTAGAACAATTTCCAGTTGTTCTACTAAAGGCGCGTCGCGTCGCGCCTGTCTGTGGGAGCCTTTATTTGAACGTTGACCGGTGGTTATTCATCGTGACTATTTAACTCTCAATACACTGCGTACATTATTTATTTATTTAAACTTTTCGCACAAAAAGGTACAAAGGCGGACTTAATGCCTTAGGCATTCTCTACCAGTCAACCAAGGGTGGTGAAGAGATTAGATGCAGGTGCTTTGATTGAGAGGGACAATAATATTTAAAAAAAAAACTCTTAAAACTAGGTACACAAATACATAAATAGGTTACATACACATACATATTATTACTATAATATATATATAATAGTGTTTGTTATTTCTACTTCAACCAATGAAACAAAGACGTAATTGCGTTTCTCTGTAAAAACGAAAGAAACAACATTTAAAGCCTTTATTTCGGGTCTTGTTATTTCCTTACGAAAAGCTTACATTCCCATCGCCACCATATCAAATTCCGTAGAAGATCAACTGTCAGTGTCATCTCATCTCCTCGTCTGTGGTAGGCGTGGTAGGTAGCCTCTTTTGATAACACGGCCAACCAAACTTAAGAAGAGCGACACAAATATACAAGTGTCGTGATTTTCTTTACATATACTTATAATATATATATACAAAATCAAGGGAGAGATGTGTAGAGATGACTCTACGCTATTTTTTATTATCACAATTTAATTCTAAACGAGAAAAATTTTTCGTGCTCGATTTCTGCGAAACATAAAATTTTAAACCATTCGTAGATGACTTTCAATCGTAAATGTTTACAAGAGACTCTTCCAACATTAAGGCTCCTGCAGACAGGCGCGACGCGACTAGTAGAACAATTTCTATGAAAACTTCATAGAAATTGTCCTACAAGAATCGCGTCGCACCGCGCCCCGCGCCTGTCGGCGGGAGCCTCACTTTGATAAAAAACGGAATGTTCTGAAGTTTTCGGAAGCAAGACTCTGTGAATGTAAACTCCATTATTCATATAAAAAGCTCTTGATTAATATGGGTTTTATTGCAAAAAGTTTGCCGCGTGCAAAGTTTTGGCTATCAAGGCGGTGGCATTGACCTTTCCGATTGATTCGATAGATATCGGACGGACAATAAGGCAGAAATAAGAGCTTAACTTCGGCCAGGGTTGCCAAACAAACGGGCGAAAGATTAAATAAGTTACTCAAGTAAAAGTTGTCATAAAAAGTTTGAAAGGCGTTTAGGCTGGCTGTTTTGATCCCCGTTTACTAATATGTTTAGTACCTCTGAAGATATGGCTCCTAAGTATCAAAGTATTGTTTAACTTGGGTTGTGAGTCGTTAATAAAGATAGGTTTATGATAGCCTCGTAAGTTGTGTACTTAACAATTTATAGCCGCTTTTAGTCTGGAGTTAGAAATAAAATGATCGAGGTGGAACGCGTAATAAAATTGTTTTTTTTTTTGTTCAAATAAGACCTTCGTAAAGTTACCGTCTATTGTAATTTTGATTGTGTATGTATATTTATAATCTTCCACCAGACCCACCAATAGTATTGATCTAAGAGTATGACACATGTCACACACATGGCTTTGGTTACAAGACATACACTGTGTCCTAACCGAAAGCGACTCTCGCGCGAATACGCGATTACGCGGTCGTTTATATGAATTATGACGTACAAATGCGACTTGTTCGATCGCGGTATTTTTTTTTTTTTTAGCCTACATTGCGGCCCACTGCTGGGCAAAGACCTCCCGTTTTCCTTCCAAATCTAAAAAAAATCAGTTGATCCAAACATTATGTCGAGTTATGCGAACATAAATCTATGGATCAACTGATTTTTTTTTCAGGATTTCTGGGTTGGTCTCGTAGTAAAAGTTGTTCATAATAATGATTACAATGACCCGTTTTAAGGATTAAAACGATCAAAATTTAACGGTGTATATTAACGAGCGCGGCGATCCCGTACTATAATTGCGATCTAGCCTGTCCCTTGCTGCCCTCTCCCAGCGACGCCCTAAGCCGAGGTTCGTACCCCACAGGGGGTGCCCTTAGCGTGTAGTCGCTTAGTTTTTAATTCTTTTAAGCCCTGGCTGGAGGTCTTAATTTATTGAGGCATCCACAGACAAGCCCGGTTAAGCAGACGACAACCTCATAGGTCGAACTGCGAGATGTGATTCACAAAAAAAAAAAAAAAAAAACGATCACGTACTTACTCGCGCTACAATCGCTTTCGGTTAAGACACGGCCTTAGGCGTCACCTCAAAATCTTCAAATCAATTAATATCTATCCTTTGTTTCTTCATCACAAGCTGCCATAGCCACGACAATCGAAAACTTATCTAATAAATCATGTCGTCAACCCTAGTAACGGGGCAAATGCAAAAACACGACGGGCGGTCGGTTGATGCGATGTCGCCGTGTTTGGCTGCTGCATCCGCCTGTCCGAGCCCCCGAGTACTCCCGACTCTCCGGACCTCCATTAAGAGCAGAATGTATTGTAAGATAATAATGACAGACCTCTTTAGATGTGAGAGTCAGTATTGTTTGAGGACGCCGCTGTAGGATTGGGTTTGGGTTTGTTTTAGTGCATTTCCATAATCTTGTCTTGTGTGATGTCTAGTGTTTTGATGCGTTAGGTGTGGGGGCAGGGGAGCCTGATTACCTGTGTGTTTTTATTTACGATTACGACTAGCTTCTACTCGCGGATTCGCCCGCGTGGATGTTGGAAATTCATGGGTTTTAATTTTTTTGCGCCGAACTCTAATTAATTTTCTAAAATATAACTGGTCTAAGTTACTCCTTTTAACATTAGTTATCTGCCAGTTAAAGTTCCGTCAAAATCGATCTAGCCGTTTCGGAGATTAGCCTGAACAAACACAAAAAAATAAAAAATTGTCTTTTTGTTATAAGTATCTTTCATATGCACACAAGCTGTTATCCTGACATTATACAGATACAAACAGACACTTCAATTTTGTTTAATGGTATACACCGTTAAATTTTGATCGTTTTAATCCTTAAAAGGGGTCATTGTACTTACTCATCATTATGAACAACTTTTACTACGGGACAAAAACTAAAATCGTAAAAAAAATAACCTTGAAATTATGACCCTACGTAAGTACGTATGAAATTTTTTGATTAAATGTTGCCCCGTCGGAGGACCGCTCTAATTATTAGCCTAACGTTCTGTTAAAGTTTAAAATAGTAGCGGTCCCCCGACAGGACAATATTTAATCAAAAAATTTCATACGTACTTACGTAGGGTCATAATTTCAAGGTTATTTTTTTCTTTTTATAGGGTTTCACGTAGTCGGGGGTTTTTTAAATTTTTAATTTAATTTTTTATTTCATGCTTTTTGTAGGAACTCCTTATTATTTCTTTTCTTTTATTTTCTTGCGTTTTAAGATTCAGGTAATTTGGTATTTAATCAGGTTTTTTGTAATTCGCCATTTTGTGGTGGTGGCCATCTTGGATTTGAAATTTGTCATAGTGTATAGTATTCTACTAGTCAAGCCCTTTCATTTGATATCCATATTAGGGAGTTGTGAAAAAAAATGTAATTTGCCATTTTGCGGTGGCGGCCATCTTGAATTTGAAATTTATCATAGTGTATAGTATTCTACTAGTCAAGCCCTTTCATTTGATACCCATATTGAGGGAGTTGTCAAAAAATATATAATCCGCCATTTTGTAGCGGCGGCCATCTTGGACCGATTTTCATCAAACATAGCTAAGAACACTCCCGACAAATTCACCTTTCAAACAAAAAAAACAAAATTAAAATCGGTTCATCCGTTCGGGAGCTACGATGCCACAGACAGACATACACACACACACACACACACACACAGACACGTCAAACTTATAACACCCCGTCGTTTTTACGTCGGGGGTTAAAAAAAAAATCTGTTGATCCATAGATTTATGTTCGCATAACTCGACATAATATATGGATCAACTGATTTTTTTTTCACGATTTTAGTTTTGGTCCCGTAGTAAAATTTGTTCATAATGATGAGTACAATGACCCCTTTTAAGGATTAAAACGATCAAAATTTAACGGTGTAGATACCACAATATTATGTAGATACATACAAAATATGGGCTTTTCGAGACGAGATCACGCACCGAGTTTCACAACCATACAGTCTTATATACCATTTCCATCAATACACTTATTCAAAGACAAAATTCAAAACTCCACCTGTGATAAGTATGACCATTATTAGAAATTAATTAAGTGCCTAATTAATTTTAATGTTTTTTTATTTTATTTTTTTATTGCAAGGTGTGTGGTATGTACCTACATGCATATTTTCCGTAGCTGCCCAAAACGAAAGGCAACTAATTATTTACAAACTGTTTTAGTGTCAAGGCCGTTAATAATTAAAGTAACTAATCGTATGTGCTATAATCATGTAAGTCTAAATTATTGTCATTAAGCTATTCACGCCATATAACTAACCATTTCTCAAGAGTCTTTGATTGTAAACATTTCATTACAGTGCTTTAAACATGCTGTAATCTGTCTTCAAATTATAAAAAGCTAATTCTTTGAAGTCGTTAGTAATTTGCTGTAAATGCTAACTGCAATAACACAAGCAGTTCTTTGATATAATTGATAAAGAGTACATTGCCTTGCCATACGATCGTGCTCCTAGTAGGACGCCTGTTCGCCTAAACATGATATTATCAAAATAATGCACGTTTCCCGTATATGCCGGCGAAACAAAGGAGGTCGTTACATCCAGCCAGACTAGCCAACTCCTACATAGTTCTAGCGAGTTAGTCATAACTTCCGACATATCAAACACTTCACTATTACGTTAGGGAAGTTAGTTTCCGTCTCCAGACATATACACAGTAGCTATACAACACAAACGTTAACGCCCTTCACATAGAGGTCAAAATTGAATACAAAAGCGCAATGTTCGCGTCCACAAACTTAATTATACAGCTCGCAACCGAAATCTAACCGATCCTCGCAGTGTTCATGTGACATTAGCATATCTGACGGCGGCAAATACAATTTTGTGTGCCAGTACATTTGGCTTACCATAATAAATGTGGTTTATGGCGTGTGCAATGTACGTGGGTAGACTGACACCAAGCGGTCAAGGTCGCGGCGTCCGTCGTCCTGCGAAGGTCACGTCTCTGACCGAAACCCTGTTTGTCCTCCGAAGTTCTGCGTAAAATGGGCTGTTTCCTTTTAGATGGTTATCTGTAGATGTTTGTGAAATATGGTGCAACTGAGATTTATGGGTCATCTTGATGGTAATGTTGTGTGGCTCCTGGAATAGTTGTATGGTTAGTCATAATAATACAAGTTCTTGGGATGCACCTGAAGCTTGGACCAAAACCAACGTTGTCGTATCAAAAGTCAAAACTGACACCAGCCACGCAGACACTATCAGTAGCAATGACTTTCATTTTGACAATTCAACAACATTCATTGCGTTATTTATGTTGTTGAGCAGACAAATTTTTCGAACGTATGAAACAATTGATTAGCTATATCCTTCAAAATAATTCAGATTAAAATTGATAGCTTTTTACGCAATTAGGGTGCTGATCAAGTCTATCAGCATAAAACGTTCCGATTACCGCCAGTTATTCACAAAAGTAAAACAAAACAACCCAGTCTAAGTTTATGAATGAACCACCCACACAATGAAACTAATTTCCAGTATATAATTCATGTGTAAAGTTATCAGTGCGCCATATAATTACGAGAACAAACCTATATTTTAATATCGCGTTATAATTTGTAGGCAATTTTGTCGCTTGCGTTACAATGTATACGCCATTGATAAGCATCAGTGAAATATGATGATACCATTATGTATTTATTGCACAACACGCCACTGCCATAGAAAACTCACTGAGATATTATCTTGGACAAGTGGATGGCGTATGAAAGCCATCTGCGAAATTATATATGCAAGAATGTTGGTTTAGTGGGTCCTTTAAACATGGAAGCCGAATTATAGGTCGGGTCGTTCATCATAATTGTGTCGGCATGAGCTGGTTTTCAGCAGCTTCTGCCGGATCTACTAACGTCCATTTGGCTAGAATGAGGTTTGCCCTTTAGATGTTGAAGATGGACTTCTTGATATGAGTCTTGTTACTTATATTTCGCGAAACGAGGGCGACGAAAACCTCGCTTCTTTAACTAGTGGAGCCAATTTGCAACTCACATTTCGACCATCAGAGCTTAACTAAAACCCTAATCATACGAAGACCGACAATAGTTTACGCAACCGTTAATTACCTAATCAGTTCATTCAACTTTCCGCGCGAAACGAGGCAGCTGCTAATTATGCAGCGTTCCATTATTTTCAGGTTAGCTTACGATCCAAAAATACGAACCCTTTTCACCGTCGTTGTTAGGCTCCCATAATATCTTAAACCTGAATGGTAATTTATTTAAGAATCGTTTCTTCATCACCCTTCCGGGGCAATGTCCCGTAATAAATTGATGATCGCAACAAGCTATCACAAAACACACCACTTTAATTCCGTGTAAAGGTATCCATCAATCTATTTTCAACGCGGCCTTGGTCATGAAAAATGTTAGTAGCTTCAGAGGGCTCGATAGCTATTATAAATACGGTTATTATGGCATTGTATCGATCCCCTGGGGTTCAAGGTAGGCCGTCTCGCCTCCTCAGTCTTCTTTGTACTTATTCTTTCTGAATAATGTTCGCTTTCATCGTTCACAAATACACGCTGGATTCCGTCGCCCGGATAATCTTAAAATTTTTCAACTCTGCTGATGAATTTCTCATCACCATTTTGTCGTTTAGCTATGAGTACGTGTGCTCACTCATCAAGATTGCTATATAGATATACTTTGAAGTGTTTTGATGGACATAGAATGGTTTATTCAGTACTTTCCGGGATAGGATTTGATTTGATGTTTCTCGTAGGCGTTGGTGGGAATAACATAGGATTGCTTTGTGTTTATTGTTTATAAATTTTACTCTCCCGAGTAATTCTCGACATGCGAGCCTTAAATGTTCTCACGGAACTAAAATTTGTAAAATACTGTCGGAGAAGTATGAAATCAATGGACTAGGTAGCGAATTAAAGAATCAAAAGCTAAGAAAAAAGTCGGAAATAATGTCGCTTTTAAGCGCAATTCGAAATAAGCCTGTGTAGCACAAACTTTTTATACTTAAAATATCTGAGATTTGATTTCTACATCAAATATAGCTGTTAACATCCGTCATCACAGAAAATACTAGATTTGCATCAAGTATATATGTTTCTACTTAACAACAATTTCTGGAAAGTCCTACATTAATGCCACAAAGCATTTTTACATGTCTACGTATCTCATAATTTTTTAAGTACACTTGACCTTGGGGAGTTCATTGGCAAAACTAATACTTTACACGTTGGTGGTGCTGAGGCCATCTTAGTTCAGCGACACTAAGACAAAATGTGACGAAGGATGGCTTCCGTCACGAAGGATACTTCACAGCGAATTCTTAGCAAAATTCCTACCTGTGTCAGAAATTCCTTGGCAGTCTCAAGGTGAACCGAAACAGGGCTTACGTCATGTCGATAATGGTACCTATATTATATAGACTTTGAAAAAATCCTAAAACAAGTTGTGCAAGATCATAAACTAGATTTTGGCAAAGCTTTTAGTGTGTAGTATTATGTAATGCATAGTGAACTATTGTAGGAGTCCTTCTGATGTAATGATTGACGAAAACGTCATCTGCCTACAGATCATTACCTAAGACATTTTAGACAGTCCCACTGGACTAGTCTTAAGTCTTTCATTAGTCGAGTTATTAGGGTTCCGTAGCCAAATGGCAAAAAACGGAACCCTTATGGATTCGTCCTGTCTGTCTGTCTGTCTGTCAGTCCGTCCGTATGTCACAGTCATTTTCTTCCGAAACTATAAGAACTATACTGTTGAAACTTGGTAAGTATATGTACTCTGTGAACCGCATTAAGATTTTCACACAAAAAAAAACAATAAATTTTGGGGTTTCCCCATACTTAGAACTGAAACTCAAAAATTTTTTTTCATCAAACCCATCTATGGATAGGTCTTCAGAAATGATATTGAGGTTTCTAATATATTTTTTTTCTAAACTGAATAGTTTGCGCGAGACACACTTCCAAAGTGGTAAAATGTGTGTCCCCTCCTGTAACTTCTAAAATAAGAGAATGATAAAACTAAAAAAATATATGTTGTACATTACCGTGTAAACTTCCACCGAAAATTGGCTTGAACGACATCTAGTAAGTAGTTTTTTTTAATACATCATAAATCGTAAACCGCAATTTACCTTTCATTCAATCAACTCAACGGAACCCTTCATGGGCGAGTCCGACTCGCACTTGGCCGCTTTTTTTTCGTTATTTTTTTCATCCAGTCGTCTAGACATTTCTTTGGTCTAGCTCGCTCAATGTTTACGTTATCTTTCCTAATTCCACTATTAGCTGGTGATCACTCAACAAAGTTATTAGTAAAACATTACCTCAGTCGAACGATCTCCCATTGTACTCCGAACAATATTACGTAATGTCAAAAACCATTACTTCGTTCCGGTCGCTAATCCATCGTGTTTTTACGAGAAAATCCATGAAAAACGATCGTTTCTTCCGAAAGCGCCGGTTTATCGCGTCGGATGCCTTGCCAACTGTCCATCATGGTGGTTCAAGGTCGGTCATGTCAAAACGTTCAGCTGATGTATGTACATGTGAATCTCTCTGATATTTTAAAGGCGAAGGTTTGAATGTGATTGTGGGCGTATTTACATGGAGTTGAATATTCTACACGAGTATATGTATGTATACCTACATGATTATATCATGTGAGTGAATCTATTGGTTGTCCCTACGAAAAAAAATATTCAGTTTTCCGAAGTACGCTTTGTGCTGATCTAGGATACATTCAATCCCTGTACCAAATTGTATCCAAGTCCGTTCAGCCGTTACGGCTTGCCGGATTACTGCGTATCATAAAAATGGATGCCAAAAATATCTAAACAGTGCAGTCGTGCCGAGGGCATCGAATCTGCTCTTAAAAGCTTGTTACGATTGCTTTGTGCATTCAGAATTTACTCTAGTATTTTATGTATTCCGCTCGAGTCCCTTTAGTGATCTTTCAAAGGTACCAAATGAGTCCAGAAAAGAAATTTTACTTGCCGACGTACATTGTATTTTTTGTAAAGTTTTTGCTCTAGGATTACTTAATGGAGAGGCAATGTAAAGCATAAATTTCACAAATCTCATCGTGATCTCATCGCGAATGGCTTTAATCGCAGGATGGAAACATGAGCGTCTTTCATCTAATAATAATGCATTCCGTAGCGAACAGTGTACCGGTGGCGGAGTTTCCTCTCGCTTAGGAGTAGTTTACGTGTTGAATGTTAAATATTGTCGTCATGTTTGTCCGTTTGTGCACGTGTTCTCAGGTTCAAGGGCGGTTCGCCGGTCGTTACACTTCGCTTTTTGCGCGTTTGCGTAACTATACCTCCCCAGACACATAGATTGATGACTAAAGCATGTAAACATGACATCGCGCCGGTGACATGTTCGGAACGAATCTTGGCATCCGGCTCGCTCAGACCGATGCATGCTCATGGTTACATATTATTTATTTATTATGTTCTGTGTTTATAGAGATATCTCACGTTATTTTGTCACACTCGCAGACACGACCCTTATTGCTTTTACTTATTTTATACACCTTTTACTATTCCATTCTTCCATATCAATTAAATTACACCATAAGCATAGTTTTCTGCACAAAAAGTATAGTAAATTGCTTTATTAGCACACTGATGTCTCAGTAGCTATTCGATTATTTATACATGTGAAGCAACTAGATACGCGGGGACGTAACTAGGTAGCTAATGTTTAATTCAATATATTGCCGACTCTATAAAGACATTGACTTTCTAAAACGGCCAATAAAATCTTTATAAACGTCTTATTTTCCCATTCACATACATAATTATATAATTGTTTACACGGAACGGTTGTTTGACGTCATATTTTTTCACTTTAAACTTTTTATGACCATGTACGGTCACCATATGAAAACGTTGATCGGTTTTGGCATTTTTCACAGTGAACTAGTTACTTGGAAATTGATGTAATACGTCATACTTTTAATAACGCCAAAATATGACAAGGTTCTAAGTATATGTTTAAGTTAGTCTACAATATCGTTCCTCGCATTATTTCATCTTAGTGTCTCGGCGACTACGTTTGTTAAAGTAGAATAAATATGCAATTTGTTTGTCCGCCTGTTTGTTCGCACCTTCCCTCCCGGCGCCCCTTGCCGGCTACGACAATGTTTATTTACTACACAAACATGAGCATCGTCTCCCGAATCAAATCGACTTTAGTAACCAGGTCCCGTCCTCCCGAAACATCGACATCCCAAAAATAGCAATGTATAGACGTGCTCTAATTTAAAAAACACAGTAGCGACTCTGTTATTATGTCTTTCACACCTTTTTGTAAAAGGATTCTCATGTACAAGAAACTTTGAAATTGTTTTAACTCTCAATTAGGATTTGAAAGACGTTTCGTTATTTAGCACCTTGTGTTTCTAGTAGCGTAGTATATTCTAATTAATATCATGAATTTATGTTGATAATATTCTGCACTTCATGGTTGTAGTTTGCTAAATTAGCTTAGAATATAAATCAGCCCAGTACCTACACTTAACATTTTATGGATTCTAACCAAAATATACACTCAAAAAATCGAGGAAAAGAATCTCGTAAATTCACTCAGAACAGCTTAATTTACATTCAATGACACAGCATTTTGGTGAAACACCAAATTCTGACGCGCTAAGTATGAAACATTCGGCATATTTGGTGACGAAGTGCTCCAAGCTACCAGGACTGTAGGCGTGTGATTCATTCAACTGCTAGGAGTACATGTCAAGGTCGTCCCAAGACCTACGCGGCAATCAAAATTTTATGGTGCTTCGTATCTCTGAATATAGTTAATGATCATGGTGAGCGAGGCCTTTTTAGGGGTTTTCTTTGTTCGTCCTTATTTTATATTATTTGTTTTAAAATTGGGTGCGAAAATTCGGCCTTTGGTCTGCGAAACTGGACTTGAGAAGATTTTGGTGGTCCAGGATAATCTTGACATAGGTTTAGAAGGCAGCGTTGTACGGAAGAGCGATATTTGAAACAAGTTGGAAAGAGCCTTATTGGACAAGTCCTGTGTGGGTTGGTAATATACGCTTGGCGCCACCATAATCACAAATAAGTTTTTAAGTAAGATTGATGATGGCCACACTTAAGCCAAATATATTGGTAGGTATCCTAGTAACATTAATTTGCAAACAACGCATTCTTAACAATTTCCTGCGATAAGGGATCTAGACCAATACAGTAACAGTTGACAAAAAGCGAGTATATTCAAAAATCTAAGATCACATCATCATTCATGAATGCAGACCAACTGTTCGTTTGCAAATGAATCATAAACTCGGCTGCTTTATGCCTACATCCTTTCTGCGAACTCGGAGACTTGAACATCCGTACCGCTTTGTATCGACTTGACTCAAGGTTCAGAGGTCGGTATAGCCAAGTAGTGTATCTACCACGCTTGCCTTGCCTGCGGAAGCAAGGGTCACGAGTTCAAATCGGTTTACGAAAACTATGCCGGCGACCGTAGACGGCCGAAATTGAATTAGAAGGCGTTCTGTCACGAATTATAATCTTTATTGCTTGATGTATGAGCAGTTTACCAATTGGTTTTTAATTACATGTGTAGAAATATTCTTCTTGGTACGTTGAACTATGCGAGATGAGCCGGGGTCTTTAAGAAGGCTGCTGAGGCAGATTTGGAATGTAAAAACAGAGGGGTAATTCTCGTAATTTTAAGAACGTTCACAGTCTGATCTGTCTCAATCTGTCAAAAATACGTCTAATTTCCCTACATTTTCACAAGTTTTTGACATTTTTTTGTCGCCGAGATGAGACTGCGACTAGATTTTGAACCTTTTTTTTTCATTACGGGAATACGGCCCAGGTATTATAGTCTAACTTGGGACTTGGGAGAGGCCTAAGTCATTATTGGGTGGAGATAGGAGTTCATTGGCTGATAGACTGCTTCGTTGGTCTAGTTGTCACAAGCAGCACTGCTCAGCATGAAGTCCTAGGTTCGATCCTTGGGTCGGGCAAAGTGTTATTGGATTTTTCCATCTGGAATTTCTCAGTAGCAGCTCGGAGTCTGGATTTGTTCCCGGTGATGGCAATAGGCTCGCCTATATTACATGAGACGTAAACCTAATTGGCGAAATGTCGAAATGTGGGTGTACTATAGGTGCACTTCTGCCTAACCCTTCGGAAAATATAGGCGTCATGTTATGTGTTATACAGGGTGACAGGGAAACTCGACGTATTCCTTGAAAGGGGTTATACTAGAGGTCATTAGCAACAAATTAAGTCCAGTGAACTAGGGGTCAAAACTGGATGGTTAAAAAATAAAAATTTTGCTGTTAAAGACCTTTTATTTCTGAGATTATGTTAGTTTTGCAAGCATTTTTTTTTTAAATGATCACTCATTTTTCTACTTTCAGAAAAGTATCAATTCAATATTTGGAGTGGAGTAGTTTTTTCTCATAATTAATTGTTTTGGTTGGTTAACAAGTCAGAAAATTTCTAAAACATCGGAGAACCGACACAGCTCGGTAACCATAAAAAACAAGTCCCACGTCACAAGTCTCTAGTAAAACCCTTTTCAAGGAATACGTCGAGTTTCCCTGTCACCCTGTATATGTGTGTGGTTGATAGACAAAAGTCCACACAGGCTACAAGTTCACAGTAAAATTGCCGATAAAGAAACCATAATTGTAAAATACCAATGTACAACTCGAATTCCGCCTTCACAATAAAAAATACAAAATCAGCTGTTATTAAGTGCCGTTCAACCGAGCAGGAAGAAATACCTTTTACATTTCGTTGTGTCTTTCCGACTCTTTCCTGATAAATTAATTAAACGGCCAGCTTACTCTCGAACGACCGTGACCTCTGGATTCCGTTGCGCTTTACAGTCTCCACAGTTTTCTTTGACTGCATTAACTTCAAAGTCTAATGTATCAGTAATTGGCACTGTTGGGAAATTAGTTTTTTCTCTCTGATCTCCATTAGAATCTTCAAGTTCAGTAATTGCTCTATTTGCCTATATTTGAACCCGGTTAGAAGCGGTTTCCATATGCCGTTGCTAAGTCTACCTAATTTTTGCGTTGGTAAGTGGAAGGTATTTCGGGGGGCCGACATTCATTCGGGTTTCGTGTTAAGGCTCCCGCTGATAAATGATAAATGATTTTATTTTGTAAGTAGGTTTGTACAAACACTTTTACACGTCAATCATATTTTAAAACTAGATGAGGTCGGTGTGACATGCGTGACGCTACTCTAGTTGAACAATTTCTATGAAAACTTCATGGAAATTTTTCTACCAGAATCGCCTCGCACCTTCTCGTCGCGCCTGTCTGCGGGAGTCTTTATAGTCTCATGCATTTAGGTTTTAATTTTGGATTTTGGAGTTAATAAATTTATTTGTTGATGAAGCACGTTATGAGCTTCACCATATGAGTTGTATTATTATCTAATAAATCATCTAGAAACAAAACAAGCTCATTTTAATGAGTTAGCGGTAGATTGCATATGGCAAACTTGTATATTGCACATGTGCGAGTCCTTGAATCAACAAGTTTAGTTATTTGCACAAGGAACTTGATGGATGTATTTGCCACCTTAGCTCAAAGGCATAAAAGGCTACCTGCCTACCTGAACGCTTAAGTTCATCGTAATTTTTGAATCAGTTTTCCTCCATAAGGACCAAAGTCGAGAGGACCGCCTTAGATTAACATTTGTAATCATGTGTTATCCTGTATGATTAGTTTTCCATGAAACAGTATTAATATGCAGCCGTTTGGCACCAAACACTGAGTCATTGGCTAGCCATTCATACATTGCCGCAGGCGCATAGTTCATGACTCAATAAATAACACTTGTTCACTGATATTAATTGATACCAATAATTTAGTTATTTTTAACCGTGATAAGATTATGTGACTCATTTTTTTTAGTCTTAATTCTTGAATCAAGACTATTGTCATGGGTCTGATCTCGAGTTACTCTTAAATGGCCAATAAATGGAATTTTATTGTATCTTGTAATATTTACATATGCATGGTGTTATAAATGATAGCATGTGTGGTCATGGCTGACTAATCAGCTACCTTTTGGCATGGATAATGGTGATCGTTTATGTTCGTCATTTTATGGGATATTTTTATTGTTTCCGCATTGTCATCGGTTGAAATAAGCGTGGTCTTCATCTGTTTTTAGTTGCAAAACATCAACAACCTGGCTTTTCTCAAGTCTGCGGGGGTCAGAGAACAGTCTCTCGTGGTCTTTAAACCAGTTTCTCTATCAGCCCTAAAAAAGGAAATGAAGAAATACAAAATGATTAACGATGCCTAATTAGTGCTAACTAGTTATAGTGTGGCGATAATTTATTAATAATGTTAAAATGAGATTTTTTGTTTCAGAAGTAAGTTATACTCATGACATGGTTTTTAATTTCAATGATATAGTATCAACATCGGAGTTCGTTTGATCTGAACATCCAAAGAATTCTAATTTATAATATAAATTGTCATGCATCTGCATGACAATTTATATTATAAATTAGAATTTATTAACGTAACGTTCATATTAGCATGAATGTTTTTGAGGCGTTTTTTATGTTATCACATCACATATGTATATTTGATATACCCAGTTTGGACATGATAATAAATTGGACGTGTGTATACATTACCGATTAGTGATGCTGCAGATCAATGATCGCTTATTTTTTTATAATTTTTTTGGCACTAGCCCAGTATATCGACATCGCCATCTATAAAAGGATCGTGTGATGTCTGGCAATCATTTTTATATTATGTACCTCTTAATTGCTCGTACATAATATGGGTTTTATATCTATACAGCGTGAGAACCGTCCGTGATGGGCTGATGGCATTTCTGTATATTATTTTACGACTATGTTTTATGAGCGTTGCAACGATTTAGCCTGGAGTTTCATTAATTCGAACGTTCCTATGATTATAGTTATCGGTAGTGTGGTTGTCTATAATTGTTACCTGCGGCTTGTGAGGCTTGCGGGGTTTCTCTTGGACTACATATTTTTATTATGATGGAATATTTATTTTGGTCCTGTTGCTGTTTGCTTTTGTATTGTGCTACTGCTTGAAAGGAATGCATTTTTTTCGTTGCACTTTAGAAACGTGTTCAATTTCAAAATCTCTTCTCATAAATCTTCAAAATCGTCATTGCATCTGGTTTTACCATTTATTCAGTTCAACGTCGTTTGCAAAAATATGGTTTTATTATAAATCCACTATAAACTAGTTTGTCTATCGGTGATGATGACCGGCATCAAGTTGTAACAAACATAGCTAGTTATATCGTTACGCTACGGTAGCAAGGCGGTGAACTGTGGACACGGTAAAATGGAAAAAATATGGTTATCTACGAAGTGTATGATAAGATCAGGGTTCCTTTTGATATTACAAGACAGAAGAAGAAAAAAGGAAAATACTTGGGAATTGTAAACATTTATAATGGAAATTTTTAAATACCAATATCTTATTCAAAATGAATAATTCTATACTAATTTTGACTTGCGGGTAGGATAGGTATACTGTACGAGCTTTCTTGGTAACCATAAACACTCTAAAGATGCAGTAATCTAAGCTTTCTAAAAATGTTGTTAATTCAGAACTCTAAGTATATAAATATACTATTAGGTATCAAAAGCTTCTCATAACTTTTCTAGAAATAATGTTTTCGCATACCGACTGTATAAAAGCGATACTATGTAGGAGTGTTTTTCACTCATCGAACAGAACTCTAAAACGCCGACACTTCATTATCCCTTAATTTGAAATCATGTTTGTTTTTGGTTCCAGATGAGGTTGACGGCGGCCCCTTGATAACACCCGTCGTGAGTATTGTTTTTTATCACAATTTTTTCCTTTGTTTACCTTTCTGTTCATGTCATCTTCATGCCATCTCATTTATATATGTTGACGATATAATGCGAGTTGTGTTGCAAATTGAGTTAAGCTCATGACTATCAATAAAATTGCTACAGGCTGCGTTGATTGATTAGTGTATTTATCGACCCAATGCCAATCATAATAGTTTTTACTTGCTCATAAGTACAATTGAGCACCAATCAAGTCGAAATTATAGTACTATGAAGCAAATAAACTGCCACATCATCGTCAGTGTAACAATACCGTTAATTATATAATTCGTGTTCCCAAAGCCAATTAGTTTTATAAGTAGTGTTAAAACCTCCTTTTCCTGTTCGCAGATATATTTCTTTTCCGAGAATTTAAGCGAGCTTTTTGCGCTTGGTTTTAACTTCAAAATGAAGTTTATTTTTCGCCAAAAGAGCCGCGAAATGGCTGGCGACAAATTTATATTGGCAATTAAATAACGGTTGTTGATTCATTCACGGTTTTGAACTTGACGCCTCGCCGTTTGTGTGGAGTGGCTGCTTTGTTGGAGTTTTTCAACGGTTTTTGGGAATTTGGTTGAAGTATTTTTATGTATAGTGTTGTATGCACGAATGACGTTGATCAAAGAATTGTATTTGGTGCTAGATACTTAACAGTTGCATCAGTCCTATCCTATTTAGAAAGTGCTTAAAATTTTTTTTTTTTGTGTGCATCTAATGATATTCAGAAGTTACTTAGTCAAACTTCCGTATTAGTTCTTGCTTGCATGAACTCGTCCGCCATGAATTCTGTGTATAATAATAATATAATATAAAATAAAAATAATAATCCTAAACTTGATATCGAATTCTCCGAATTTCCTTACTTCCATTCTCGTTCTCAATTCGTTTTGCGGTTTCAATCGTTGAAATGAAAGCCTTGGGACCGATCTTAATGGTGAAGGGGTCCATTATAGTGATAATGTAATTAATTATCATTATAATTGTGGCTGAGTATTTCGCAGTATGTCGGGTGAAATGATTTGCAGAAAAAAGTTTTCTTTCTTTTTTGCTATAAGTTCGATGTTTTGTATTTTTTGCTACCTACTAGTGTCATGTATATTACATTTCTCTTGTATAATATTCATACCGTTGTCTCTGCTACTGTTTTTAAAGCGAATATTACGTCTTTTCCTGTTACATACACGTCACCTCCACCAAATTTTATTAGTTCCATTTAAGATGCGAAGTTCCTTATAAGGACATACATGACTTAGAAAACAAGTTCCAACGTCCTTTATGTTCCAGTTCCATTGAAACACTTTTATTTATTATCACGTTTTGTTCTGCGCCATTCTTATGACGGGTTCTCAAAATCTGCACGATTACCTCAGCCCATTGTTATTTACCGGGTGGGAGTCTAAAGGGTTCACATCTCCCATTTTATTGTTCGTCTTTATCTCAATTGAACAGCAAATACACTTAAAGACGTGTGTGGGTAGATTCAGAACATTTGGCCAATGTTTAGAGGGAACGGGAGGTTTATCACCGTTCTAATTAAACGTCTATTCGATCTTTGTAACTGATCCTGAGAGTCTGGGAGGAACGGTATATGTGAATCATTCTGCTGCTGACTTAACGACTTATTCAATGGGTTATAAAGTGTGAATCTTGATTACACTTGCAGTAGATAAATAAGATATTTGATATTGCTGGTGCGTTATTGCTATTTTATTGACACATCGTCACGGCTGCGCTTCTCTGGCTAACGGGGTACATAGATATAAACATCGATGCACCACAGACAATAATGGCCAGTTTTCACTGTACGGTATTAGGTATCCAATCGTAGAATAAACAATAAATGTTCTGTTCGAAAACAATAAGGGCAATAATATAATAAGGATCCTATTAATTCCACAATATAATACATAACATGCTTGTTCAGCCTATAATGTTCCCACTGCTGGGACACAGACCTCCTCTCTTCGTAAGTGCTGTAATCCACCAGCCACCCAGTGCGGGTTGATAGATGTCACATGTCTTCGAATTTTTGTTTCTAGGACATGCCGGTTTCCTCACGATGTTTTCCTTCACAGTTTTGACAGTTGTGGTGACGAAATAATTGATACAAAGTAAAGCGGTTTCCTAGATTCGAACCTACGACCTACAACTCGTAAGTGGCCGCCGTTACCACTGGGTCACCACTGCACTAATTCCACAAGGGAAACAGAAAATTACCAAACAATCAATGATAAGTTATACGATTCTAGCACCGATATCCGTTTATAATTTACATCTAAACTCGCCACGGAATCCTCAGAAATCCCTTCTCATGATTGGTTTATCAGAAAGTCGGCACTCGTGCCGATAACCCTGGTTTCCTAGAAGGGCGACCCTCAATAACTGGCGATAACAATGTAAATAGATAGCGACATTTGGTGAATGAATCCCAACAGCCCGACAGGCCAGAGGATGTTTTGCTTCATAAATATGTATCTACTTTTGTACCGTTTTGTATCTACCATTTTTTTTGTCGATTTCTGTTGATAGGTTTATGTGATTTGTGCGTAAAATGGTGAGCGTCAATCTGTAGTATCGTATTCGTTTGTAATGTGTTAGTTTTTAACCACAACATCAAGGGGTTGCGAAGTTAAACTGTGACCAACTTGAACTGTTTTTCGCCTCAGGGTTCGCCCATATTACATGGGACATAAACATACCTGGCGAAATGTGGGTTTACTGTCAGGGGAGGGGGGGGATGCTAACTGTACCACGATTAATTAATAAAGACTATTCACTTTTAAATATCCTAATTATTATCTTCTTTTAAATTAACAATGTTTGAAGTGAAAACTTCTTTAGCGGCGTTGTGCACTTTTGTTGTGATGGGTAAAAAATGTGTGTGATGTACGTCAGGACACGTGACCTGATCGAAAATTCGTAAGACGGAGGGAGAGTAGACCGGAATCCAAAATATTAAAAATGCACAACGTTAATATTCAAGTTTTCACCTTCTGCCGGCACTCCCAGATTGCAACCCGTTGTTTTTTTTTTTATAAATTAGTCTCTTGGCTTGTCAGCTAAATCTGACGCCCACTCTCTTCTAATCTAAGTTAATGTTCGTCTCGTATTTCTTGCCAATAACTTTTAACACACTCGCGGTGGTTGCACGTGTGCACCAAATAGGCTATAATCTCTACAGTACTATAGGTGCACCCTCTGCCTGCTTGGGTTCCGCACAACACACGCTCGAGAAGCGCCCTGCTTGGGCCTCCGAGCGGCGGGCTCTGGTTGCCAGGATCGGGCAAGACCTGTCTCTGCCGGCAGTAGTGAGGGCTATGCTGGCAGAGAGAGAATTGGACAGAAGTAGCCTCCTTCTGTGAGACCGTTATGGTCAAAAAGGAGGCCGCCGAGCGGGATCGGGAGAGGGCTGATCCTGCTCGGAGAAGCGAGGCGCCGAGGAGGCCTTGGCACCTAATACGCCAAAACCCGCTTACCGATTAAGGTAGGTGGACCTTTGGGGTCGCGGGCGCATAGAGCGGGGACTCTGTCCGCCTACCAAGTGACCCCAGGGAAGACGGTGGCACAGTGGTCACGTGCTGCCGTGCATAGCGAGGCTTAGGGGAGGCCCCTTTACAGTCTCCCCAGGGATGTGCCTTACAGGCGTTGCGCAGGGGTGGTTTCGGAGTTGGTCTTTTAAGAGGAACCGGGACCACCCCTATGTGCGGATGGTGATCACCGGGGTGGTTTTAGTGAGGTAAAAATCCCACACTCCCCGACCCCTCTCCCCGGAGGTCGGGCGCCTTTCGAAGGTTTCCCCCCGAAAAAAAAAAAAAGGTGCACCTCTGCCTAACCCTGCGGAGTGTACAGGCGTAGTCCAACAGGGTTTCGGTGACTATTCAGCAGTGGTTCACAGACAAAGCAATAGCTGCAACTATTCCTAGCTCATAGTAAAAGATTGAATCTAAGAACCGATTCCGCGATGTTGATGGCAAGTCTTCTGGCTAATATCATGGTGGTTTTTAACCGCCGTGATGCTACGGTTGTTACTATAACAATACCCCTCTGGTGAACCTGTATCTGGATGAAAGGTTAACCATACGTTACTTATTGTATATCTGAGAATAATTATCCCTTGTAGCAACGGGATCTCCTGCGGTTCAAATGCGAGTTATGTGAGTAGCATTCGATATGAGAGTAGCAACATTGTATGAAGAGTAAAGGTCGCAATAATTTTCTTGTAATAGGTAAGGTTTTGACTTTATATGGCTTTTCTTCCCAGTAGAACTGATGAGTTAAAAAAAGGTATTTGTGGCTTCTGTCTTAGCATGATTTGAAGAGAGGCTCGTGGCTAAATAGTAACAGCCGCACGGGTCGATCGGAGGTTAAGCAACGCTTGTCGCGGTCGGTTTGGAGGTCAGATAGGCAGTCGCTCCCTGTCAAATATTGGTATTCAGCTGCATCCAGGTAGACTAGAAGCCGATCCCAACATAGTTGATTGATTGTCTAAGCAGGATTTGAAGCCACTCGTATAAGTTTAAAAAGCTTCCAATTCCGAGTTCCAAATTACTTTTTTTTTTCGACAAGCAACTTTAGATTGAAGCTGCTTATTTATAGGATTGTAGGACGTCAAGTTTGGTTTAACTTTCAATCCGAATCACTTCGAATCCTTCATCAACCTTATGTAGTAGCCGTAACCCTTATTCCGACGTTTTTTTTTTTTTTTTTCTTCAAGCATAACATGGCCCTTCGGTTTCTATAACAGCCGCGTCATCCGCATTTTTTTTAACCTGCTCGTCATTACACCATGTCGCTTCGTCCCAAATAAATTAAAAAGTCATCATAGTACAGTTGGCCACATTTCTTTGGTAATAGTTTGGCTTTGAGCTAGCCTAGTGGAGCCGAGCAGTGGCAGCCTAGTGTTACCACTTGGATACGAGCTGTATTTCATCACCACTGCTCTCAAAACGGTGAAGGAAAACATCGTGAGGAAACCTGTACTAGAACCAATTCGAAGACATGTGACATCTACCAACCCGCATTGGGTCCGCGTGGTAGATTACAACCCACTTTCTCTGGAACAGAGGAGGCCTGTGTCCAAGCAGTGGGAACATTATTGTGGCTGGTTATGCTGTCCTAGCGAAGTACGGAGTCCCAATACAATATGAAGTCAGCATGTACCTTGTACCGACTGGTTTTTTTACCATTTTTTTTTTAAACGTTGCCCCACACTAGGAATTACTCCTGTATCGAGGGTGCGTTTACAAACATTTAAACTCACATACGCAAACAGCCAGACCCGGAACCACTTCCTGTAGGCAATACAGTATTTGTTCCGTGTGGGAATCGTATCCGTGACACGCAGCGCAGCAGTCGATCGCTCAGCCACTGCGCCAACCGTGTCGTCATTGATGTGCGGTCGTCTGTAGCTACTCCAGTTTTTGTTTATAAGCCTCGTAATGATTACCGGGTGATAGATTTTTTTTCTCTACAACGTGTAACTAGTCGCTTTGTCCCAACAGATTGTGTTGCGTGATTGTAATTAAGGATGATTAGCTTCAAATGGGCGGTCATTTGAGCAATGATAAATACATTAACGGCTGCTTAATATTGTTTTAACAGTCGGTTGGGAGTTGATTAAGAGGATGTGATGTCGAGAACTAGACATTCGATCTTTTCTTCTTCGACTTTTTTATCAATGCGTATATTCATTTTTGTGTCTGTTCCTACTGTTGACCGGTAAGGAGTTACTTCGTCTGAAGCCCATCCTGGGTGTAGAATGAGGTCTTCATAAAAAGTTCTATGTGTGGTCTTCCAAACATAATCAAAATGTAAAATTTCAACTCCGTAGGATAATAGGAAGTGGTTTTAATTCAGCTCGAATGATTTGACCAATCCTACTATCCTACTAATATTCTAAACGCGAAAGTTCGTGAGGATGGATGGATGGATGTTTGTTGCTCTTTCACGCAAAAACTACTGAACGGATTTGGATGAAATTTGGCACACAGATGGTTTATAACCAGGATTAACACATAGGACTTTTTATCTCGATATACGCACTGGATCGAAACTTATGCGGGTGAAACCGCGAGGCGTAGCTAGTACATACATGCTAAGTAACAAACTAACAAGTTAAGTTAAATAAAAGCTTGTAAATACTGGTCTTTACGGGTCCTAGAGAGGGAAAAGTGAAGAGTGACCGATGCGCTGTAGTAAGAAAAAACAGGCCTGTCATGTCATAACATATCTATCATCCATTTACAATTTTGGAATTCGCGGAATTGTGAATCATATTGAGAAGCCCGTTAGGGGTAGGTTCGGTCCGCGGCTGATTGATAATTGGATTGCGGTAGCGATAAAGGGCATGACCTATGACTGTTTGGTTCCTCGAAAACCTGGCAGCATAATTGCGTAATTTAATTTTAGCAATTTATGATATTTACGGGTCATTTCGTGGATTTACGTGGATCCATTTTTCGAACATACCTTATACTACAACACTTAATACCTACATGGCAGGTTTTAATAAAAGTGATTATCATTAAATAATGTTTTATACAATTCGAAGAAAGGTAAGTTTTCCATTCTTACAAAAGGTTTAAAAAAACCTTTTTTTTACATAAACCACTGGATATGGGCTCTTCATTGATATCCAAAAATGATCTTGTTATCTCGATCGTGATCGAACACCAAGATAAAGCAGACTTTGGAACCCAATAAAAACTATAGTATCTTTATCAAAATAATACAGCTGTATTGTGAATGACTCATACTGTGAAACAGCCGAAAATCCAAGTTGCGACGTCACGGATTGTGGAAATTGACTATTAGCTGGGCCACCCACGCTTGTTTAATAAAATATTAGTGCTTATGTTAGTCACCTGAAGAAAACCCAGGCTTTTTTGGTTATCACGATCAGATGATTCAATGAGAAATCCTACTAATATTATAAACGCGAAAGTTTGTATGGATGTATGGATGTTTCTTACTCTTTCACGCAACAACTATTGAACGGATTTGGATGAAATTGGGCACACAGATGGTTTATAATAAGGATTAACACATAGGATACTTTTCATACCGAAATTCCCACGGGATCGAAACTTATGCGGGTGTAACCGCGGGGCACAGCTAGTAATACTATAAGTACAAGCTGGAGATGACAACACGACAATAAATTAAACTGCGTATATCTAATGATGTTCCCAGTCTGCATACGAAAATCCAATCAAATTATTCAATAGTTATTCACTACAGCTAGTCGGGTGATCGGCAAAATCCGTAGTCGCCCCATCACTACTAGTTTCTTTGTTTGAAAAAAATCCCTTTTTTTTTGACGTTAGTATTTTTTTAGTCCCAAAATAGTCTTATGCCCAGTATGCCAGTGTTTTCTTTTATCATCATATTGTTGTCTTTACATTGTTCTATTATTAATTTTCTAAGCTTGCTGGCAAGTTCACTTGTTAAGGTTTTTTTTGTCCTTATCTTTTTGCGCACTTACAATTTTAAACTTAAATCTAAAGTTAACTTGGTCAAACGAAAGTTTTTTCATTATGTACATAATGTTGTATGTAAAAGTTCCCATAATCCTTTGGTTTGCGCTAAAGTAGCCCGCGAAATTTATATTTTCTTTCGTTTTTTGCAATTAGTATAGGTCGAGTGTGTCAGGTTGAAAATTTATTAAAATATGATTCGCAACCGTAATAAATATGACTTTACAGAATTATAATCATTAGAATTATATGCAAATTTCAGAAACATAAGAACATGTTAATTTCGCGGGCTACCCTGACGCTTTCGTCTTAAGCAAAGAATATGCAACAAAAATAGGACACTAAAGAACACACCCATTATCTGATCCCATCATAAAATGATCCTGACATTCAAGTTTCAATAAGTGCAACGATCAGTCTCCCACAACAACCCTGCACAGTACACTTGTCTTGTTCTTAATAATTATTTATTTTTACCACCATAAAACCGCATACCCATTTCCACTGTCGAAGATTACACTTGCGGCCTGACATTCACTTTCAGTCTTTTAGAATTCGTTTTTCCAATTATACTTAATATTTTACGGGATGTTGTGACCTTAACCCGTGCGATGCCGCATTATTATCTCGCTACGGAGTTTATTATGACATTTAACAACAAGAAACGAATAAATGATACGTTTTATTCTTTTTTTTTTGTCGTCGAAATATTGATTAAAGGATATTCAATGAAGGGATATTGTTTATTGGGTTCTTGAGTCATCAAAAGTCGAACATGAGTGGTGTTCTTTCATTTATTTTTGATCGTTTACTTGTCTTGGAGCAGATGTTGTTGGGCACAAAGAAATAGCGTAGCATGTTGACTTTTACTTAACTTTTTGATGCTATCGCGGTTTAGCTTACATATTATTTATTGCAGTAGAATAAAAGTACCATTGATAGCAAACTAACACCTGAGACTTGCTCTTGATCACACTTAATGTCAACGTAAAGTTCTTTTATCCTGCGAGTCCTGCAAAAATAGAAGGAAATGATAAAGGCACCTTAAAATAGAGCCTCCATTACATTCCTACGCAGCCTCCTATCGCGTCTGAGGCGTGTGATATATGGTTATATTCGTCTGCGCGCGCGCAAGGTCGGCGCGGCATCTGCTGTACCGGCCCGACCGGACGCCGGCTGTGCTACACTCCGGAGACGTTTACATGACGATGGTTAAAATAATTATACGTATGTAAATAATGCACTGAAGCCTGAAGATTTTATTTGCCCCTGATGAAACGATGTCATCGGGTCAGGCCCGTTGCATCTGTCACCCTCATACTGCAGATACTGTTTGTTTAGAACCAGAAATTCTCTCGGTATCCTTCGTTATTGTTAGTCATTATTATGATGAAGGAGAGCTGGTACTGCACTCTCCATTGATGGAGAACAGTAGCAGTATGTAAAGCCAACTTTTGACAATAGAAATGAAAAAACCGGAATTAAAAAGTAAGAAGTGTCAATGAGTTCTCTACAATACAGTGGAGTGCATATTCATGTCAAATACTTGGCACTCGATACATACTTCACGATAGGTCATTTCACTTATTGTTACAAGAAGTACGCCACATTATCTATCTTTAATAATAACTGGTTGCCAAGGAAATAGCGTCTCATTGCGGTACTGGCCATCAATCAAACTTATCAGCGCCATGTTTGTGCAAATATCTCAACCGGAGCAGTCAGCCAGAGACTAATGAGCCGTCATACCAATAGATAATACACGAATAATGCCTGGATTTCGCGCCAACTCATCACAGGATTCTAGGCCACTGTTTCTTACGTCATGGAGTAAATGCCTAGAGTTCAGTGCTGAATCTGCGAGCATATCTCAGCCGTGAGGGAAACATTCCTTCCTAATTCCTTACCACGCAATATATTTTTTTTGCAGAATATGTTGTGTGCCGTCTAGTCTGTGCTAAATAAACGTATTTTCTTCCTTTTTTTCTATCAGAAAGGCGATACGTGCTCGCTCCGTGTATGAAGCCAATAAATTCCGCGTCATATAAGACGCAGCTTAGCGCGCGCGACGCTGCGTGCGAACCGGGTCACCGAGGGCTCTGACTCACGGCGCGTCCCCAGTCTACCTTGTATTGCAGGGGTGATTGCTCTCCCAGTCGTCGCTATGCATCCGACACTTTTGTAACACAACTATGCAAAAAATGCATGTACAATGCAGGTGCGCTAAATCAACATGCATTGTGCAAATTACAGAAACCAAGAACCAACGTCCCAAGTCAAAGAGAAATTCTAGAAATCCGTCTCATTCAAACAATAATTCATACATTTCTATCTCTGGGTGTCGCTTTTGAATGCAGCTGCATTATTCGAGAGATATGAAAACAAAATCGCGTCCTCACAGTTGGATGGACGCATTGATCGCTGAACAAGAACACGCTTTTGTGAATATAGAAAGGCGCGATTTTCTCCGGTGCATATCGCTAAAGCGCAGCGTTTATGTTCGGAGCCCATAAATCAGTAGTTTACCTTTTGACGGAGCCTCCACAGGTGTCCACACGGTATCATCTCATCGAGACTGCATTGTGTGCGTACGCGATTGTTCCATTTCATTCACCTGCGATTTGTCCGGCCCTTATTAGCCCGTCTATCGCGACCGTCGTCCTCGCGTCCTGTAGACGTCGCCGCATCTTCTCAAACGTTGCCGTGCCGACATTACAATTTGGTATCTGTCATTTCCGTGATAAGATCGAGTCTCGCGTGTCACGGTGGCAGCGTTAGACCGGATGGGAAGCCGAGATGCTGTAATTTGGCCGCACAATACCGCGCAATAATAATCGCAGCCGTTCGTAATTGCGACGACATCCGTTGTACGAGATGTACATACATGTGCACTCCGTGTGAAAGTTCGAAAGGGCCACTCGTTGCCGGACCGAGTTGTGTTATCAGAACCTGTTTTACGCATTTTAGATATATCGGCTTTCTTTACAGCTCGACACTCGAGATAACTCGTGCACCGAGAATTTTATTGCTTTTAAATTGACAAGAACTTTTTGTATGTTCCATGTTCGTTTACTTAATAAGGGATTAGGCGTCGTTTCACACCTAATACGGGCCGTTAATAAAAAAAAAAAACAATGTGTCACGATGACAATGGAGGGCCTACCACAACAGACGGTTGATTTGGTCCGACTCCGAACGGAGCGATTAATGCTTTTGTCGGTTTTTAGGAGCGGAAGTTCCATTGTCGCGGCTGTCGTGTGGTCACTGACGGATTTGATTTGTGTGCGTGTTTTGACAATCCGTGTTAGATAAATGCTCTTCTCACCATTCATTTACTCTTCAATGAGGTTTCCACTAACGCGCACACGTAAAAGGACTCTTCCCGAAAGCTGGAATAAATGAGAGTAGATAGTAGAAATGTGGAAGTATTTTTTACCACAAAAAACTAATTGTAAACGAAGTTCAGTTCGATAAGATCGGTTTCCGACTGTCTATGCTCTTCAGAGATAAATGGTAAAAAAAGTTGATAAATGGGTTTAATTTTGTAATGTTATCTATAAAAAATATTTTTCTTTCGTTCGTTGTGGGCGTGGACCGAAGAATCGATTTAAAAAACCGGATATCCTCTAGTGTTTAGTATTAATGTATTACTTTACGTATAATGCTATGGAAATAATACCCTTTATCCTTTTAATTTACAGTATCTTTCAATGGGATTGAAGGATACTGTATAATTTGTATAATCTGGGGCACCCCTCTTTACGAATCTCAATTTTCATGTTGTTGAATTATATATAAAGGGTAGAAATATTCTTGTGTATTCTGTTTTAAGAGCATCTTTAGAAACAGGTTTCGGAAGTAAGATAGACTCTTTAAAGTTTTTTCTACTATTACATTTTATAAATAAACGCTATTTTCTTGGCATTGTGCTTTTAGTGGAAAAAGTTGGAATGTCTCAACTCTCAAATTGTTTTGTTGTTCAGTTAATCGAATTAAGCACGCACGGACTTCAGTTTTTAAATGTTATATATAGAATAGAATACTCTTTATTATGTAAATGTTGCTAAATTATAACAGCTGCACGGGTCGATCTCCAGGGTTAAGCAATGCTTACCGAGGTCGGTCTGTGGATGGGTGACCATCCATAATATACCGAGAGACCTCCGTGCCTCGCAAAGCACGTCAAGCAGTTAGTCCTGGCGGTCATTCGTAGATCGTTCATAGTCGTTACGGGTAGTCAAACCCCGTAAGTCTGACCACCAGTCTTGCCAAGGGGTATCGTGTTACTCAGTAACTGGGTTGTGAAGGTCTGATAGGCATTCGCTCTATGTAAAGTACAACATTCAGCAAGATTCAGCTGCAACCGGTTAGACTGGAAGCCGACCCCAACATAGTTGGTATAAAGCTAGGCAGATACAGTGTGTACACCATAATTATGGTTTCTAGATACAATGGGCGGTCTTAAGGTTACCGCAGACAGGCGCGACGCGACGGTGCGACGCGATTCTGGTAGAGCAATTTCAATGAAGTTTTTATGTAAATTATTCTACTAGTACGCGTCGCGCCGGTCTGCTCCCCCTTAAGGCCTTCATAGCTAAAGGCGATGTTATACATTTTCGTTTTTTAACAAAACCACCGTTCTATCAGCAAAAAGTGATCTCTAAAACATCTCAATTAATGGAAAACTACATTACACTCATCAGCTCCAAACCAATTGTCAAACTCCGTTACTCGACAAACATGATTCAGATAGAACCATGCTTTAGTCTCCAGTCTCCATCGATGAACATCATTGTCAAAAAAAACTAATAAGCCTTCATAAGACTATAAAAACTATTAAGTAACTATACATCTATCTGTGTCTGCCTTTAGATGAAAGATTCAATCACGAGCGAGACGCTTCGTGGAAGCCAGGCTTTTTTTTCGCTAAAGTTCAATAGTTTTTGGGGTTACGTACGACGTTTACTGAAACGGATTTAACAGAGTTTTTTTTTGTTTTCCATATACTGTCCCACTGCTGGGCAAAGGCATCCCCCAAGTCCTTTCAGGAACTCTTTTCTCGCGCCCTCTCGAGTTATCATTTATTTACCAAAAAAAAAGTTCAGTGTTGTTTCAGTAAGGAATGGGTATGGCTATTACAGTTGAATAAGGCCCCTGTCTTTCAAACTCGGAAAATCCTGTATCTTAACGGACAGACGTAATTGGGTGTCATGTGTAAGCCATATTCGTTAGCCTATTTGTACACTTTGAGATTTTCTCTGGTGATTGTATTAATTTAAAAAAATCATTTGAAGTTGTCAAGTGCAGCTGCGTTCATTACTATTACTCTTGATAACTACATCTCGCCTAATAACGTCGTTGGATTTATAGGCCACATAAAAGTTTTTACAAGCGTGCCTAACATTCTCCTGATCTTTATTAGCAGTCCGCAGATGCATTTTCTTTTTACCTAATTAACGTCTCTTGTATTTTAATTCGAAACAAAGTCCCAATTAAATTCTGAGCATACCTATAATTCTTTGGAACGACTTTGTAAATGTCGTTGAATATTCATACTGTAATTACGGAACCCGTCTGATTCTCGGTTTCTGTCTTGGTGCATTTTTTCTTAGCCACCAATCACTCGGGAGTCGTGAGCTAAGTTTTTTTAACAAGACCCGTTACTGACCTGCACCCTACCCTCCTCCATCACGGATCACTTCAAACATAAATAGTTCACACTACATCTGTCCTGTGTAACGAAACATCTTCAAATTAACACGTTCAGACGCAGCAATGGATATCGAACCTCACAATACCTCCATATCGATGGCAGAACTTCGTTCCTTGTATACTTTTATGAATGTATAAAGTGCTAAGTGAATTTTTTAGCTTCGAAGAGATTTATTTGCTTTTTTCGAACCACCTCGCAGATGACAGTTTGATGATTAAGGGTGGCGCAGACGAGCATGTGTTGTGAATGAAACGTTTCTTTTGGACGCCAAATTGGGGTAGTGTATCGTGGGAACGTTCCTTTTTTTTGGAAATTTATTTAAAAAAATAATGTATTAATGAAGATTGTGCTAGAGAAACGTCTCATGTGTAGATTTTTGATTTAAGTAATAGATATAAAATATAAAAGCGGGCAAGAAACTCCACGGACACTCCCGTACAGTTTCTTGCCCGCTTTTCTCCATAGGAACCTACTACGGGTTGGAATGGTCAACTAGCTTCATCTTTTTGACTAACCTACTCCTTGAATATTCTAAAGTGCCTGTAACTGGTTTAATTTAAATAAATGCTTTAGGTTTGAAACCAATCCATCTAGAATTGATTCTGTTGCAATCAAGTTGCGTCAGATCTGAATAATATTTGTCTGATTTAATTAGTCCTGAAAATAATTATCATGATAATTATATTGCATCCGTTTTCACAATATCCAACTATTTAAGTAATGGAATTGAAATGAGTCGTTAACTTAAAATTGAAAGGCGTCAGTAAAATAATCAGAAGTGAAAACGTCATCAAGGATACAGACCACTCAAGTCATCACTGTCATTATTAAACCAAATAATTGATCTTAAAATATGGAATTTATAAAATGATTCCATTGACTACAAAGTAACTTTCAATATTGTTTTTATGTATCTGTGCCTTTTTTACTTTAAGTGTTAAATTAAAATGGCCATAATATTTGCGATTCAATAAAGATTTTACGTTTTTTTTTTGTTACGTTTTACGTTAAATGTGTCAAAAATGTTTACGATAACTGTTGAATGGGATACTTGATTTCGGTTGTAAACAAGTTAATATTGACTTGTTCTGTTACTGCCGAAAGTATGATATTGGACATAATTTTTGAATGTTTATTTGTCAATCTCGAGGAGAGATTGTAAGCACGTGGTAATTCTTTTTTTTAAGCAAAGTGATTGCGTATTTTCAATCAGTTTTGATGTGTAAATGTAATGTTGGGCCTAATTTCTTCACTTTCGATTTAAACAAAAGCGTGATATTTATTTATTTTACCATTTTTATACACACATAAACAGACAGGAAAGAATCGCGAAAATACTTACAAATTGTATACTTATTTCTAAAGAAATCTCTTTACCAGTACACTCATAACCAGCATACCTGCGATAGGAGAGTAGATAAAAAGAGATGACATGTGGTGTGGTGGATATAGGGAAAAAAAAATATTTTATACAATTTTGAATTTGTAGTTCCATAAAGCTGATTTTACCATTAAAAGGGCAACACATCATGTTTCCGAAATAATTTTTACATACTTCCCAAAAATATCACTGACTTCATTATACGGGGTTCTTTTATCAATGTAGAATGGGGATTGTGGGGCAAGTAAAATGATTTGAAAACAGTTTATATATATATATCTTCTTAATTATAATTTATTAAATCTTCGTCTTTACTCTCCATAAAAAATGACAACCGCTTCCTTCAAGTGCTGATCCGCCATTGCTCCACTCTCTCTCTCTCACTGTCGTTCCTTCTCTCTCTCATGCGTTACGTTCCATTTCATCATAAACTTACATTAAAATACTCATCCTACATCAATATCATTGAAGTGTCGCCACGTCGCCAGTTATTGAAATATAACTCAGTATTATTGTATTGAATCTCTAAACAGTATAAGATTAAGTCGCTTTTCGTGTCTGTCTGTGTGACTGCGTTGTTCTTCTAACCTACGCAACGGATTTTGATGCGGTTGTCACCACCATTCATACAATTTATTCCGAAAGGTTGATATGGATAATATAATAATGGAATCTCATCTCAATCTCATGTTTTTTCAAGTCGTAAAAACCCTACGAAGCAGGGGCGAGTCGCTAGTGCCGTATAAAATTATAACGATCATGACCAAAAAGTAACAACCGACGTTATTGACCGTCAATTCCCCTCATTCATAAACACACATTATAACTCAAACCCATTATTAATTTTATAAGCCAAATGAAAAAATAACTACATGTGTGAACAACCAATGAAAACTAACAACAAAATAATGTAATATAAATTACGGACAAGCTCTTAACGCCCTTAGAATAAACATGGTGGACGAAATTGACTTATTATGAGTATACAAAGAATATACTTATTATATAATATACTTATTATACTTTCCACAATACACGGTGTACATTATTCGGAGCATGGCGGCGTGACGCGCACTGAGCCTCTTGGTGTCAGTTAAGTAGGTATTATGTGTTTGTGGTCCTTGTTAGTGATGGATAAGGGGATACTGTACTTAATTGAGTCGCAGCCGTGACGTGGTGATGGAAGCGATTGCCGTGTAATGGAAGTGTGTAGCGCCATTTTCTTAAGATTGTTTTTTTTTGCATTGCTGCTAATCATTTAGCCTTTTCCCAATTTTGTTGGGGTCGTCTTCCAGTCTAACGACTGTCTATGTGACCTCCACAACTCAGTTACTAGGTGATACGATATACGATACCCTTCGTAAGAGGTTGTCAGACTTCAGACATTAAATTCCTTAAATAATCCTACTAATATTATAAACGTGAAAGTTTGGATGGACGTTTGTTACTCTTTCACGCAAAAACTACTTAACGGATTTGGATGAAATTTGGCACACAGGTAGTTTATAACCAGGATTAACACAGGATACTTTTTATTCCGACCATCATCAATCATCAACCATCTGTGTGCCAAATTTCATCCAAATCCGTTCAGTAGTTACTGCATGAAAGAGTAACAAACATCCATCCATCCATCCAAACAAACTTTCATGTTCATAATATTAGTAGGATTATGTACAGTCACGAGCACTAATATGTCGACACTTGGAACCTTTCAATCGCGATTTTTTCGTAAAATAACGAAAACAAAAATGAAACACGACACATTGCAAAAACCTATGCGTTCGAAAATACTATATTCATAGCAACATAAAATTTCATTAAAAAATAAAGGAATAAATCGCTTTTGAATAAAGCCAAGTGTGTACATAATTATGCTCGTGATTGTACCATAAAAATTACAGATATAAATGTAGATCTCGATGGACAAGAATGGGCAAGAAACGCCAGAAACACCGACATTTACCAAAAAGGAATTTTTATTAGATTTATTAACCTAAGGGTCATATTTACCCAAATCCGTCTCAAAATGAAGACAAATGGATCATTCCATTGCAGATATGTCAAGATTACATTGCAATTTGTTAAGTAAACCAGTTTTATAAGGAAAACGATTAGTCGAAGGTTTAGTACGCGGAAGATTGCCATCTTATATTTATATTAATTACCAGCTGTTGCCCGCGACTTCGTCTGCGATCCACGATGAAAAGTAGCCTATGTCCTTCTCATGATAATGGTCTACCCATGTGTCAAATTTCATCTAAATCCGTTCAGCTGTTTTAGCGTAAAAGTGTAATTCTTAAATTTTCTAATTTTCTGCGCAACTTTCTTAATTTCTTTTTCCGTAAGAACCTTCCACAAAGTATTAGAAAACTTAAACAAAAAAGTTGGATGAAATCGGTAAAGTCGTTCTCAAGTTATGGCGTGACCAAGGGAAATAGGGATTCATTTTTATATATATATATATAAAGATAAACGACTAATGATCGTCAACACTGCAGTCTTGGAATTGTTTGTGATTTTGTATTAAATAACTAATAACTCTATCATTGTTGATTGATTAACAAAGAAGGTAATTAGTTATGTATTTTATGTCAAGTTTCATTTACGTTGGTGGTTTCCTCATGGCCAAAAGATCGCTTGAACCGCTTCTGGATGCCCCGCACTAGGAATTTCTCATGTGTTGTGGGTGCGTTTACAAACATTTAAACTCACATACACAAATAGCCAGACCCGGAACAACTACTTGTAGGCCATATAAATATTTGTTCCGTGCGGGAATCGAGCCCGCGACACGCAGCGCAGCAGTCAATCGCTTAACCACTGCGCCAACCGTGTGGGCGACCGTGATGGCACTGAGTATGGGCTTCCTCACTTTTGTGCCATGTTCTCCTGGTCTGTGCGAGTCTACTACTGGAGATACCTAAGCCTCTCCAATCGATTTTACTCGTTCCTTAGTTCCTCTCTGTTTTGCTGCCAGCGACCCTGCAGATTTTCGCTTCACTTAGGGCACTACATTACGTTTCTTGTCTCGCGATGTCCACTGAAGAACACCGTAAGATTAAAAAGCGGCCAAGTGCTAGTCAAACTCGCCTGCATTGAATGACGATCAATGAATGTTTAGTCTTATAGATTTTATATTTGCTGTAGTGGGAATGATTAATGATTATGCCAAGGTATGACGTCAGTGACTTTTCCTGTATTAGTTAGCTTGTTACATTGGTACACGAAGGGTTCCGTACCACCAGACAATGTTTAACATTACAATATTTTTAAGATCGAGCAAAATACGCCGAATACGACACGACTTGTATGGCGAGCCCTTTAATTTTTAATTTTATTATTTGTTGTTATGGCTGGCCATAGTAGTACACACACTGTGAAATTATCAAGTGCGATTACGGTTCAAAAGATTCAGCTCTGTGACAGACGGACGGACGGACAGCGGAGCCCTAGTCACAAGGTCCCGTTGGCCCCCTCTGGATACGGAACACTAAAAACATTAAATACAACAGCAACAAACTACAAATCGACACTTCCAGATCCACACAATCTACCGAGTAAAATCACAGCCTCTAATCTGTACAGAATCTAGTCGGGGAGCTGACGTACACACAGCAGCCGTTATCAGTGTCACAATGCGACGATAGCGCCGCACTGCGCATTCATGCCGCCTCGCTGACTCCCCGACTATAATATTTAAGGCTCCCAGCGGACTGTGCGATGCGATACATTTTTTATTATTTCGGATTTTAACTTTAACCTACTGCAATGGTAAACAAATTCTGCGTGGAGAGTTAAATGTGTTTCAACACAATTGAACGTAGATGCCGTTGAAAATTAAGGGATAATTATGATTTATCCAACACGATTCGTACACGTGCATTGATGTGTTCATTTTCCTATTGATACTGTTATCCCATTTTATTTGGGGGCCTTCTTCCGTACATCTCTATCAGATGTCATCTCAGTATTTCGGCCCTTTGTAGCCGTCTCAACTGGCATCCTTGTGTGTCTTAAAATAAAATTCTGTTCTGTTGCCAGTTGATTGTAAACTCTCAATTATATACTACTCTCCGCTGTTGCTCTCAACTTCGTCTGCAACCTAGGATGAAAAGTAGCCTATGTTCTGACTCAGACCATGGTCTATCTGAATCAAATCCGTTCAGCCGTTTAGCATGAAAGCCTAACAAACAAACTCACTTTCGCATTTATAGTAAGATTATAAGGATTATTCGAAATATCGCATTTTACATTTTAGTCTGTGCTAAATAAATGCATTTCTTTTGTTTTTCTTTTTAAATAATTAACCGCTTTTAGAACGATTTACTTTCAAGGTCATTGGAACAATAATCAAGGTTAATCTGAACTATGACTGTGATGTGGATCGGAATGTGAGTCCCCAATCAACAATATTATAATATAACGCAATATTATATGGCGCTAGAAAAATTAGAAACTTACCGTTGCAAAAATTCAAAAAGCGTTTCACAGAATTATGTACAGACGCCAGCAGGTCAAGCTACCCGAAACTGTCAAATTTTCCCAATCAACCTTGAACCTTAATGCTTTAATGATAAAGTTGAAAATCTATTAAAGAAATTTGACAGATTGTAGTAGCTTGATGTGCTGGCGTCTGTACTTGTAGATAAATGTTAATATTCTGTGCAGGATTTCTTAAATGTAATTTTTTTGTAATATTTTTATTATCCTCTACTTACTTTGTTTTACATTTGCATGCTATATTAAGGCAGAATGTACATGGATCCTATTATAATTTAACAACATATTTTATGTACTTACATTGTAAGCAAATAAAGATCTATTCTATTCTAGAATAAATATCAATTGACAATAATTTGCATATTAAGTTATTCTTTGCTTTGCTACATTATCGTTTTGTCGAGCAATTCTCAGCGGTTATAAAATTTTAAGAATGCGTGCAGTTTTTTCTGCAAACATATTCGAGTACTTAAACAGAATTCAGATAAGCGAGAATTAATTAATTGATTACTGTACTATCCATATTTTTGCCAAAACCACATTTATAGCCGGGCTTCTCCCCAAAAAGAGGGGTATCACCACTGCCAGCGGGTTGGTGACCGCAAACCCCGATGACGCTATACCACGTCGACCGCCAGACTAACTAATTGAGCAATATTGTAAGGTCAAAATGTTATTCCTGCTCGTTATCAACCAGCATCCGTTGATCATAGGAGCCACTTTGTAATTCATCCTATAGTATCAGGAAGTTTGATAATAGATATGGTTCCAGGGAACTCGACCATACAGTAGTTGATAAGAGTAAGTATTAAACACAAAAAATCAAACACTTCCCTGTTTGATTTTTTGGGGCCGTGCGGTGAAGGCCCACATTCGGACTCCGTTCCCGGACTCTGATAATTTATCGTGCAAGATTCCTTGTGGTTAATTGCTATTTACTGCCGCAACCTGTTGTCTTGAACCATCAAAACTGTGGAGAAAACGATTAAAAAGTAGTAAACTCGAGAATGGGTACTCTTCGCAAATAGATATGTTAATCGATGAACATAAAATATCCATAACGTTTCAAAGTCGGAACATTTACAACATTACACATGAGAACAGTATACAACCGGTACAGAGATCTCAGGGCAGTGCACTAGCCAATTAGCAAGTACTTGACAAACAAAATATCGTAAACGCAGTCAAGCGAACTGCTCAAGCCAGCCAATCACTGACATAACTCACTACTCCAACTACTTCCACAATTTTAATCTACGTTATCTAGATTGCCTTGTATACACGTCAAAGTTGCATAAAAACTACCTATTAAAGATGGCGGTTACGTGACAGACCGCGCTGAAGTCCCGAGACGTTATGAAGGGCGTGAGCTGACGTCGGCAGTTTCACCAGACATCGTATAGTACGCACATGTTTCACACTTTGTTATGGCTCTCCAGATTGCATGTCGAGATTCATCACGTTTGGCCGCTCGTAGTCGGCTTGACGCTTCCCAGTGGAACAGGTTTATATTGTTCTTCGGGCTAGGTACTATTGTTTATTAACATTCCTAACGGGTATTGAAGACTAGCGACTACGGGCTATCTCTTAAAATAGACTAATGCCCGTTTGCTGTAAGCCTAGGTATCGGCGAAGGCACTTTAACAGTACCGTATTGCACTGCACCAACTTTGGAGATTAATTCTACAGATGTCAAATATTTTGCTTATTTTGATTCAGCATTCTTATTACAAGAGTCTTCTAACGAAACAAAGAAATAATCACAGTTTAATAATCACGTAGTTTCTACAAGTCTCCAAGCTCATTTGAATGTTGGCCTCGCATATATCATTTAGAAGCAACGACTTAATGGCATGTTGTACCTCTTCAATTGTCATATATTTGTTCACAATGCTAACGGATATCATTAGTGCAACAAGTAGGGCGAACCGTGTTTGTGATAGGAACATAGAAATGACAATTTTCAATATTGTTTTTGTGACGACTGTGGACTGGGACAAAGGTTTATTGTATCGCTTCTGGGTCTAGGTTACGGTCAAACGATAATGCTTGTAGTTGTATTTTATACCTAGAAATGTGTTCAGTAGATTGCGTGTTGGGTTCTGTTACTGTATTCAAGTTTTGAATTCGTGATTTGAGAGTATAGGACGATCTACTACTGCTTTGTGTTATTACCATTCTTCTTCTAACGTATCGTCACGAGCTACATTATCAGTCAAGTAAATACTGCATGGTTATTCGCTGATAGTATTTAAACCTAGATGAACGTGTACGTTTCCCTTGCTACTTTCTAGATCTTAAATGATGAAAGAGTTTGAGGTGGTAGTATATATAATAATTCATTTAATTTCAGGGCAACAAAGATCCCATTGGGTTAGTAACAATAACCTTGTCCTATGTTAGTACATCCATTGGGTTAATAACAATAACCTTGTCCTATGTTAGTACATCCATTGGGTTAATAACAATAGTCTTAACCTATGTTAGTACATATGCATGAGCTTGTGTAATGTATCAAGAATGAGCGATTACCTTTTCGATATTAAATTTTAATTCTGTGTGACATACATATCTCCCTTGTTCAGCGTCTGACATTTCATCCGTTGTATGTTATGCATATTTATATCCCAATTTCTACTTATTTTATACCATCGTGACCATGAATAAGAATTGAATCTCCATAATAATCTTTTAACCCATTCGACTGCTTGAAGCGAGACAAATTAAACGTTTATATAATCAACATGTATGATTTAAATCGATTTTGGTTTTCATGTTGTTTTTAATAGTACAGGTATTTTACTCTGTTACCGAGGGCCGTAATACGTTAATATTCATCGGTCTGTCGAGGCCACGGTAAATCGGAAAATTCTAATGTGTTGGCAGACTTAAATGTTTCATTATTTGTATTGGAGCTGGCCCTGTGGACAGTAGAATGTCTTAAAGCGAACAAGGGTTATTTCACGTGAATTAATAGTAGATGAAAATCTGTCTTTACAGTACAACTAAGCGCTATGAAAAGCAGGTTTCCATGAATATCATCGTCATAATATTATGCTGATAGCAGCCGGAACACGTCCTCCACTGGAAAAAGGCTCTTCAATAGATATCCACAACGATCGGATCTGTTCTCTCAATCCACGTGATTCCATGTAATATTATAATCAAATGGTAGCCGTTCCCCGTAATATCAGAAATATGTCTAATGCTATCGTCAGATACCAGTCGTGCAACTCAAGACAAGTGATCATACCAAGATACGGACCCATTCCAGCTGATACCTTAAAACGGTACCTGGGATAAAGGAAATTCCTTCCCCACAATTCCATGATAAATTTTCGTGAGAAATTATTCAATAAGCGCTTGTAACTAAGGATTGAATAAAAACAGTGCGAACTAACTGCTTATCTTTCCGCACAATTTGTGGCTATAATGGAGGGAAATGCAAAAACTTGATGTCGGTAAACGGCGGCCCAACAACCCATCATTATTCATGCACTATTGCGATTTTAAGAGCTTCGGACTTGACATGAATATGTAATGTTGCGCCATTCTCCCATGGGTGTTGGGGGAAACTACGGGGTCTGGTGGGATCTGGGATCTTTTTACACTTCTTTCTAGATTTATCTTATCGTAGTTTTTTTTTTTAAATTATTATACACCGTTAAATTTTGATCGTTTTAATCCTTAAAAGGGATCATTGTACCTACTCATCATTATGAACAACTTTTACTACGGGACCAACCCTAAAAATCGAAAAAAAAAATCTGTTGATCCACACATTATGTCGAGTTATGCGAACATAAATCTATGGATCAACTCATTTTTTTTACGATTTCAGGGTTGGTCCCGTAGTAAAAGTTGTTCATAATGATGAGTAGGTACAATGAAGTCGAGCTCTTCTTTCAAGGATGTACTTTTTGAGTCCCTTTCTTTTGGGTCCATCTTGATTTTCGTCGTCATTTATCTGACTTTATCTCAATTCATTATTCATTCATTGTTTCTTTGGTCTTTCTCTATTCGTATGGTCATCCGCATATGTACCTATCTACGTTTATATCTCGTTATCAGCTTATAGCAGTCTACTGCTGGACATAGATATCTTCTATCGCGATTCGACATTTATATCTCCAGTGTCATATAATAACTAGCAAAGAACCCATAGCTTCAGTAGACTGTTTGAGATCCATATGTAACATCGTATTTTTTAAGACTCTTGCGCGCGCTCCTCTTTTGATTTATATGATGCACTGAACTTCATTCTTAGAGTACAAGTAAAGCCTTGGTTTTCTATGCTAACATAATATTTTCTTTACTAGCACATATCAGTTAGTACTATGATAATGATCGCGTATCTTTGTCATCGCGCCCTGCGCACAACCTCGGTGATTACGGGTTATCGAATCTAGGCCGATGTGTTCGTAACCTTAGGCTGTTTTCATTGATTACTATTGAAGTTATTTATATAAATCTGATGTAATTTTCCGTGAATATGCAAAAGTTTTAAGAATGGATGTGGCTTTATGAGAAAAGGTAGACTAGATAAACGATGTATAGATTGTCTGAAAGATGACTTCGGTAAGAGGAAAGTGAAGTTTGTTTTTTTATGTATTTTCTGGTGTATCATAAATTATATATAAATAAATAAATACAGTGAACTAATGGAGATGTATGGAGGAAAAAGACGTGCTTCGCCGACCCCAAATATATTAGCATAAGTGTAGGACGATAATGATGATGTAAGATTGTGTGCTCCAGCATCCCGGCCAAGGAAAACGTTGTGGTTTGTGTCAGTAAGAGTATGACAGACCCCTCTGGTAAATCCTCATTTACACAAGAAGAAAAAAGAGACTATCTTCTCTTCAAGTTAGTGCCAAGTATTTCTCTGATCATCCCGTTGGAATGTGATATTTTATCAGCAGATCTTGGTTAACGCTTCTCGTACGGTACAGATATACTGTAAATGTAAAGATACCGCTTGATAACTGCAAAGGTACGGGGTGGTAAAGACGTGGTTATAAGTAGTAGTCGTATTACGAATTGTATTGGTCACATTGTCGGAAAATATTTACCTCAGTAAAATGTCCCAAATGCATTATTTCCTTGCTAACATTTTTATAATGCCATTTCTACGAATAGCAGAAAAAAACTCTGGCGTTGTAAAATCTTTCGAAGGTTAAAAATCGAGAGAAAAATGGCATTTTCCTCAACCACTATACCAACGCCATAAAACGGCCACACCCGGTACAAAAAAATCGACCCAACAAAAATGAGTTAGCAACTCATACAACTTCATCGGGGAGCAGTCTAACCACTACATAAACAATCGATTAAACTGAAACCAACAGTCGATGGCACAACTTCACAACTGTCGAGCCTCCCTGCAGCCATTAACTGCACCGAGCGCTAAACTTAATCGCTATCTATAAATAGACACGTCTGACTCGGCAGACGTCTCACTACACGCCCGGCGGATACCAACGTCCTATCTACAAACTTTGTTGCAAACCATATTCAACCTTATCTACGTTACACAAAGTTGAGTCTAGACCGGTTGCACTTGATTGTAAAATATAAAATACAATTTTCATAGGAGAGATGTTGCTACGCGATTTTGAATCGATATCAAACGTCACAAGGTTGGCTTTACGCTGTGGGGGGACACCGGCGCTCGGGTACGTAGGCTGCAAGTTAGGTCGGAAAATGAAGCACCGTTTATAGTACTCATTATAGTACTATCGTAGTATTGTGTGAGTGCGTGCGTGGCGGCGAGTGTACGACGCGTGTGAGCGCTGCAATCCGCTGCAGCGGTTGCAAGTGTGTGTGCACTGTGCTTATACTCTGTGAATGGAGATTGTATTTATGTTTCCCAGTCTGAGGTCGGGCAGCGGGTTTATTGATTTTTTTTTCATTACGCTGCGCGTCGGATGCAAGGGAATGGGAAAATAGTAATGGAGTAGTACTTACTTGTCAGTTTGACATATACTTTTTTATAACGTTTTAGTGGGCTGCATTAGTGGAGGGAAAATGGTGGTTATAGAATGAATAGCGTATGTGTGTACTCGGGTGAATGTGTGGGTTCATATTGCATAGTATTTGGAGTAGACGGAGTTTCGCGTAGTTGTCTAATGAGTCCTAGTTTACAAACGTTAATGTTTTAGGGTTTTGGCTGCATTTGCCGGCACATTCGTCTGACTTTCTGAACGTCATTGAGAATTGTCTGGTGTTTACTGTAGAAAATCACCATCTTATGACTCAATGCCTAAGATTTCATGATGTGTGTGTTTTAATTGCTCTCTTCAAATATTAAATTATAGATAAGTACAATAATTATAATTGGCATATTTTTGTTATTTACAGGTATACCTACCAAACGCCGCCGAACACCACTTGCAGCAACGGTAAATATAATAAATAATTAATTATGCACACCATACATAAATAAACTCAATAATTATTTAGTGACATAATAGTATCACGACTTATAATCGTGATAATAGTAGGTAATACACATAGATAGTGATGTTGACGTGTGATGAATTATTATATGAATCAATATTATCTATTATATTAATTATTTTTATAATAAACTCGCGTTATCAATGACCTTAGTAATGCCACATTCAAGAAATTTGATCACATTTGACACGTGTACCTACGTATTAGTTTACGATTTTATTTAATTTTCTTTGGCCGTAACGAAATTTAATAATCAAATAAAATTATCGATTTTATGCGTTTAATCGTATCGTTGCGGTGATTCCAGGTCAATCTAGTTAGAACGTTCTTCGTTTCAACCAAATAAAGTATATATAAGCGAAATAAACTTCTCAACCAATTAAAGTATACATAAACGAAATAAACTTCTCCTTAAATTAATTATTTTTACATAAGAAAACTGGATGATATTCTACCTACAACTTAATTGTCTGGCGTCTATTAATAATTAATCTATAAACAGCGTTGTAGAATTTTCTCATTTTTAGGGTTCCGTACCTCGAAAGGAAAAAACGGAGCCCTTATAGGATCACTTTGTTGCCCGTCCGTCCGTCTGTCTGTCAAGACCCTTTTTCTCAGGAACGCGTGGAAGTATCAAGCTGAAATTTATATCAAATACTCAGGTTTACTGACCCATGGAGCTGTGAAAAAACCAAACTTCTAAGCCAGCGCAATCAAAAGATACAGCCGTTTATGCCGCAAATTTTCGACACTCGCAAGGGAATCAAAACCTACAGGGTACTTCCCGCGAACTCAGAATCTTGAAATTTGGTACGAAAAGCTTACCTAACAATACTACACACAGTATTAATTACTAATCCCAACAAAAACCCCTCAATTGACACGTATCCTAAAATAAATCTTTCTAATCTTATCGACGAATGAGCTGTCCAGCGTATGCGATTATCGATAATTTTCACCGGCCTTCAATTTTTCGATGTGGTTATCGATAGATAACACATCGATAAAAGGGGCCGCAGTAGCTTCAGTTAAACAATTATTCATATACTACAACTATACTTATATTGCTAGTTAATATTTACTATGGTTAAATAGAATTTACGGTCTAGCGGACTACGAATGAATCACTCGATTACAGAATCGATACTATCGGCTTCATCACTCGATAATCGTTTCTATTTGAGTAACACTTTTTCTATTAAATAGTTTCAAAGTTTCATTAGATCTCAATTTCATGGTTTTCACGATTAAAGGGCCATTAAGTGGGCAAGAAAAGCCCAGTTTTAAAGACAATTTCTTGTAGACAATAAGGAAAATCTATTCATCTTGCCATGATGCAGCATATTTTTTAAGTAAATAGAGGTACCGCCGATCTTTAAATACTTTACAATTGCACAATGTTATGTTAAAACGGAGTTTTATGTAGCTGATGTCATTTGTATTTTTTTTTTATATCAAAAGGCTGTCCGCAGACTTAAGTGAAATCTGTCTATGGTCAGAATATCGCTCTATGAAAATAATGGCGCGCCCATTCGCAGCGAAACAGTGTCTTATTCAAAATGATCAAATTCTACAAAAAACATAAAGATAGTAATGTTGTTGTGTATTGTTTTATTATTTAGTTTTGATGAGACAAAACACAATTACAGACAAAAGGCTCACCAGACAGGCACGACGCGACAGCGCGGCGACTAGTAGAACAATTCCTATGAAAATTGTTCTACCAGAATCGTGTCGCATCGTCGCGTCACGCCTGACTGCGGGAGCCTAAACGCTGTCAATCACAGACTAAACACTATCAATCATACACCAGAACACTGTCAATCACAGACTGAACACTGTTAATCACAGACTAAACACTGTCAATCACAGACTAAACACTGTCAATCACAGACTAAATACTGTCAATCACGGACTAAACACAGGCAATCACAGACAAAACTGTTATGACTTCGGTCTGTATCCTGTCTACATATATCAAGGTATCTACGAAAAGGGCATCTGCTAATTATTAATTAAATGGCCAGAGAGCAATGTACCGTCTTAAAATGTCAAATGTCAACTTTGTCATTTAATATGACAAAGTTATGTAGTTTCTTGCCCGTTCTTCTCCACAGAGATCTACGTTTTGGAATGGGCAACTAGCTTCAATTTTCTGACTAACTGACCGACAATTTAATTTTGACAATTCAAAAGTGCCTGAAAGGGTTTAATTGAAATAAATGATTTGAGTTTGAGTTTGAGTTTGAGTTTACATGTAATCACTACAGATAAAAAAAAAAATTATGTAAACGTAGAACTGACGTGTATCTTACATAAGACCTAAAGCACGTGAACGGTAGATCTTTAGCAGTAATGATAAAACTGATAAGGAATACTTAAAATACATTTTTCGTAAAATACGATATCTGTAATGGGATGTTACGTGACCTCGCAGATAGCACAGTGCAGCGAAAAGGCAGAGATAAATTTGAAAAATTCAAATATTTAATAATTTTATGAAAATTTAATATTTAATCTATCGCGTTTTGTTAAGTCTTGCAAAAGATGTGTGTGCAATGAAGTTATCTCTATCGATTCTTTGAAAGCATCATCATCATCTGCCTAGCCTTTTCCCAACTACTTGGGGTCGCCTTCCAGTTTCACCATATGCAGCTGAATACGTAATTTGATTCTTTGAAAGCGTGGGATCACAAAATTATGAAGATGTCGTTTTTGGGCAAATATATTAAAAATGTGAGGAGAAATATTGCGGAAAAAAGGGTACTTATTTCAATATTTTGCACAAAAATTAACCTCAATATTTTTGCGCAGAATTATGAGCGACATTTTTGCCACTTTGAGGATGCTTTAGTCCCGTATTCATAGATCTAAACATAGAATGACTATTTGATACTTAAATTAAGGTGCATACTGAGCCATTGTTCTAGACAACATACCCTAAAGTGTAAATAAAAAGTACATAAAATTGAATTGATCTTTAATACTTCACATTCACCTTGGAGTCCAGTGTTATAGTAAGAATTATTTGCGAAACACTCGCCCGAACACGTACTGAAAGGTTTTATACAAGCATTGTAAGCGATTTGTTCAGCTGCGCCGGTCTGCTGCCACGGTAAATTCACCTAGGTATTGTTCCTACAATGAAATCCATGTTATGTGTGTCATCGGGTCAGTTTCTATGGATTATAATTAAAACTACGATTTTATGACGTCAATTAAACAAACTCGTTAGTGCGTTTATGTGGTCATCTTCTTAATTTACATGATCGACTAGCTTCTGCACGCGACTTCGTTCGCGTGAAATTTCTGGTTTTAACTTAGTGTATCCTATAGATATGCCCCGTTACTTCGTTTTCGCTTAGCGTTTGTTCTGGTTTTTATCCCTTTTCGCTCGGCTCCTAAGGGCCCTAGCGTGATGCTATATAGCCTGTAACCTTCCTCGTGAATTGAGCTATCGAATGCAAAAAAAAATTTTCAAATCCGACTGGTAGTTCCAGGGATTCGAAGAAAAAAATATAAAGCTGAAGAGTTTATTTTTTTCTTTTAATCGGTGACGAAAATCTATACAACATAATAATATGTTGTATAGATTTTCGTCACCGGATTCCTGATTAAAATTCGCATTGCTCGGCGTAAAAGAATATAAGTACATTTTCGCTGTTCATTCATTCAAGTACTAAAATGCGCCATGTTGACGAAATTCCTGTAAATGTAGCTGTTTCGCTGCAATCGCTCCGATATGCACAGGAAACGTTTTTAATTATAACAGTCATTATTCAGTTCATTAATTTGAATTGTTGAATGTATTAATAATTTGTGTACGTAGTTTTAGAAAAATAATTAATTCGATATTATTTTGTAATGAACATGTAAGTAGTAGGGGTCTTAACAAGTTGAATGCCGTATTTACAGAAACAATTAAAAATACATTGTGTCTCGCGTGGATCCACTTTCGAAGGGTTAAATGCCAATTGATGTAGTTCTCGCAGACAACATTACTATAATAAACGAAAAACAACATAGATTAAAAAATATTAAAATTAATTTATTAAGGTGCTCAGACACCGTTACAAAATATAATATTCACAATGTATAACTAAATTAAGTTCTAAATGTGGTTAGAGGATATAAAATTGCGATAAAACTGTCTGGCGATTTTGGCATACGATCTCCAGCTTGAAATAGAATCAGTAGCTAACATAATCAAATATAATACAATACTACTATAATATTATAAACGCGATAGTTTGTATAGATGGATGGATGTTTGATGATGAAATTTGGCACACAGATACTTTATAACCAGGATTAACACATAGGATACTTTTTATACCGATATTCCCACGGAATCGAAACTTATGCGGGTGAAACCGTGGGGCGCAGCTAGTAATACAATATAGAAATAGGAAACGCTTTGAGAAATATCTGAATTATTTATATTTATCAACAATGAAATGGCTCATTTAATGTACACTGTGGATAGAGAACATTAGTACTCGTATTGAACTGGGACACGACCACGACACACCAATATGGTAGAATTGATAAAAATAATCAGTATGTAAACTTATTGAACGGAATATTTCGAAATGGCAGATTTTCTTTCAAAACTTAAAAAACTAATGTTTTTAAGTCTTTGTCAAATTAAATTAGCTAGTGAAACTCTGCAGATGTGGATGGGTATCGATATCTGAAAACGATAAAATAAAAAAGATTTGATGTTTTTTTCTTAGGGGTCGACGACGCGGGCTGGTAATTGTTACTTGAAATATTATTTGAGAAAATGTGTTTTATCGTTTTTAAATATCATCACGTCTGTGAAGTTTACACATAAAACTGTTTTATAAAACAGATTTTTTAATTCTCTACAGTAACTGCGGTCGATGCCCCTTTAAAAAATATTATCAAATTAATTTGTTTTTTGTTTTATCATGTTTCGATAACGATTCCCATCACGTCTGTGGAGTTTCGCTAGCCAATTTAATTTGACCCTGTTGACAAAAGTTTCTAAAATTGGTAAAATTATTGTAATGAAAACCGTTGATATTAACAAAAGGAAGAAGGAGCTAATTCTGAAAAACAGTAATTTAATAATAATTATAATGGAAGATAATCTTAGGTGTTCATTTGTTTTTCACTAAGTAATAAAGCAGGAAGGACATTTCCCACTGTCTATAAAGTCAATGATTTTTTATAGCCAATAGAGCCACACTAACGGTCCCCTCCACAGTGCTAATTTACACTAATTATTATTTACCATCCGTTCAAGTTACCTCACCGCGATTATGAGCATGATAACGACATTCCCATTGCCTCCACCAAGACAGCATTCAAGAGACGCTTCATAGAATTAACATACAGATAAAATCGGAAGTATTTATTGTGGTAACAGCTATACTATTTATAAATATTATCGACGATTGAGGGCACATGCGATAATCAGAGTCTCAACTCAATGGGAGCCGTGATCAGGAAAAGGGATATTCTGGGCAAGCTTTCTGTATCACAACCAAAGTCTGTGACACTCTCCGTGTAACTTATTACAAGGGAGAGAAGGTCTTGTTTAGCTGGTCGCAGTAGCAATTTAGCGTGATCCCCAGCTTTGTATAAACCCATATTGTGCAGGGGTCAGGTTAGTTTGGAGGCAATGTAGGATTAAGAAACGGGGTAAATAGTCAAGATTACGACGGGGCGTGGGCGGAATCGAGGCCATGACGAAACTCTGATTGATAACGTTCCACTATACGTATTCTGATAAACGTTCCTTGTTGCTATGCGAGACTACGTCTACAGGTTTTTTTTGTTCATTGTGTTCTTATGTTAAAATAGGACGCACGAGACTGTCTGTAACCATGCCCACACCGCCAGTGGGTGGACTTTGTGTAGGATATGATAAAAGTGTTGGATCTTATTACGATGACGGCTCGCCATCACAACGACTGCATCAGCTAACAATAAACATCACTAATTCACAACGAATGCTAAAAATACTTGCCCCGAAATACCTATATGGAATAGGAGCTTCGAATCAGAATATACGGGTTGGGTTAGGTTATTTCGTGTGGACAGATCAGACAAGACCAAGACATACAAGGCCGAAATCTTCATCACTATAATAAAAATTCTTAATTTCTTTTTCATAGCCCACTTACATAAATTTTCATGAATGAATGGGTTCCAAATCGTTCAGAACGAAGTTTTCCATACATGTCAACGGCTTACCGCAATCTATTTCTGGGCGCAAAATCATCACAGTTCTAAATAATATCACCCACATCTTTAGCGGAAACGTGACAACCGGCGTCAACTGACACTGAAAACTTGCCTATAAATTATATCTGAATCAGTTAATTTTCACGTTAATGTTCTAGTAAATTGACTGAATAAAAGAAGTATTTTAATAAATAGGATCGACTCGGATGGACTCTGTCTGCGATTTAACTCCTAAATAAAATTCTTTCGTAACGCGATCTATATATAATTGACCTACAAATTTGATTATCAGCAAATCTTACGCAAAATTATCCAGTTCTTGCATCACTTAATTCCATATCAATTATAAGAGGAATGTCAACTGGTGTCGTTGATCATAAAATGAGCCATTCAAAATATTCATTACGCCATTCACTCGTTTTGGGGTACAATTTATTGATCCAAAAAGTTGACTAAACGCTGACTCACGCGGTCTATATTAATCTTTCTTCACCCTTTCCTGGATTTATTACTGGATTCGTCACGGCGTAATACAACCAATTTAAAATGGCAATGCTTTTCTCCGTATCGCAAAACTTTTTGTTAGTGCAAATAACAATGGAACATGGATTATTAAATCTAATAGCATATGATACGTCATCATTTTCGTTTGAAGCACGAGGGTGTGGATTGAATATGGCGTTCCAGTGACTTTACAGTTTTGCATCTTCATTTTAATTGACTAAATTTGACGTGGGACCTCTTTCCTTTCGTCGAGTGTTGCAGATGTCTCGCTATTATAAATACGGTCCCAGAGGACCTCATTATTATCGACTTTCTGATCTTTGTCAACTACTGTGCATTCGATATTGAGTAACATGCGTCGAAACGTTACTTTTATTGTAATCCTCTTGAGGACTCTCTTTTTTTATAATTTCATTATCTTCCGTATTTCTGTCCTGTGCTTATTTTTTATGATATACATTTTTTTTCATCCATCATTTTGCATTCCTATATTATTATTTACTTTTATTATTCATTTTCCTTTTTGTGTACTTTCTTTGTATTACTTTTCTTCAGTTTACTTTTATAAATTCTAAATGAGTTGAAATTCTTGTTTCAGATCTAACGCGACCTGCCCGAAGCTGAAACTCATTGTTCCATCTAGCGTTTAGTTCTTTCAGTCCACCATTATATCAGACTCTTTATGTTACAATCATATTGTTTAAATTATTTCATTCTACAATCCTAGTTTCGTCTGGAATATTACGAAATTTGCAGTGTACACTCATCACCGGGCTTGTTATATTGTTACTATCCACTGTATTACGTGATAGTGCTTCATTGTAGTTTCGTATATTCTTAGGAACTGAGTTCTTGATTCATAACATTTTGCAGTCCAATATTGTTACGGAAACCGTAGTACATTTACCATCCGTTATGGTAAAATCCCGGAGGAAAATGCAAAAATGCTCCTCTAGTGTATAAGTTTTATGACTTGAAACAATTTGTGTGATCTTTATTACGTTTTTCCGTTTTCCTCTGCGATCCTCACAGTTCGCGCATTTTCATTGTTTTAATTTTCAATTCTATGTATTTGTGATGTCTATACGTGTTTTGAATAATATTGACTAACAAACACTAAACAATTCTAACGCATGACTAATTTTTTTACAATATCAACTCGCGAGTATGCATGACGTCAAATAATCTTGTTTTAATTTTTATTTATTTTAGTTTTAAACATTTTGTTAAATATTTAGACAACCTGCTACACTGACATGTTATAATTAATTATGTTTTAAATTATTTGATTGTTTAAATGTATCTATGATTGTGTTTACTTCAACAATTTGTTAATTTTATTGGATTCAATCATCATTATGAGATCAATCTTATGTAGTCGTTCGCCCTGCTCCATAAAACTTGATTTTAGGTTAAATTCTGATCACTTAAATTCGAGTTTTAGTTCTTGCATGGCAGCAATACCCGGGGTTGCTTTCTAGTTTTTTTATTTAGAAAAATTTGATTATGCAATCTGTTAATTACATCAATCAGTCTATTATAAATGAAGAAAATTATTGTTTTTATTTGTAATGATTTTATATCGGATTTTAATAAACGTTTCGGCATGAATGTTGGTTTCATTGAGGTTCCATGTGGCGTCTGACTCTGTTCCCACAGTTATTTCGCTTGTCTTGTGAACGTTGAATGGCACGTTTGGAGGTCGGACATAAAGTCATTTTTCAATTAATCCAATGTCATCAGGACGACACGACCTCAGCACAAAACCGGCTAAGTACCTATGTTCGATATACAATTCCTTTACGATAATAAACTTTATAGGTATAACATTAATGATGAATTCCCCTTCTTTACACATACGAAGTCAATATAGACTTTAAGTCAATTTGAATTGTTGTTTCCTTACTATAATGATATTTTGTAGAGGCAAGTTAAATAATGAGTATGAGATAGTGAAAAGGTTTTTTAATTTATTTATTTCAACAAAAGAGTACACAGATGGGAATACACAGATCTTCTGCCAAACTGCAGGGCAGTTTGTCGGTCGTAGCCACGGTAGTGTTACTGTGTACGAATCCCTTTGCCAATCAATCTTATCGTATGCTATTACCACATGGGGCGGCTCGTATAAAACGAATATCCTAAACGTTGAAAGAGCTCAACGTCTCCTAAAAGTTGCTCTCTTCAAACCACGTTTATACGCTACAACTACACTCTATAACGAAGGAAATGTTTTAACAGTCAGACAGCTTTATATTCTATTAACAGTTATTAAAAAACATTCCTCTATAGACGTTTCTACAGCTAAGCAGAAGGTTAATACTAGGCGATTTTATGAAGTCTGTGAAACAAATCCGGTAAAAACATCTTTTGCCCAGAATTTCTTCAATTTCAGAGCAAGCAGATTATACGAGTATAATAAAATTAACATGATTCTTGCAATTGTTAATTTGTCTAAGATAGAATGTAAAAAGAAGCTTACACAGTGGCTTTTAGAACTTGATTATGAAGAAACTGAAAAACTACTCACAATCTTATCCTAGTCTAGCGTTTTCATAAAATACATAGAGCCATCCCTTCACGAACACGTTCGTATACACATCCACCTTTACACCATCTTACTCTCTCACACACACACACACACACATACAACAGCAACACACGTCACTTTCCACTTCACACTCACACTTCACACGCTAACTGTTTGTAAGCGTGTGAAGTGTGTGAAAATGCGTGTGTGTGCACACACGCATTTTTATTTTCCTTTTGATTTATTAGTACCTTTTCTTTTGTTATTATTTTTGTTATTATATTTATATTATTTTCTTTGTCACATGTCTTACGTGCAATTATTTGTGAAAATTCCAGTCTCGGCGAGGGGGGCCAGGAGTCCATAGCACAGGGTATCCTAGTTTGGATTCCTGACTCCCGCAAGTCCTAGTACCTACAATATTTTTGTAACACCTATTTTACTGTAATTGTACTTTGTGGGATAAATAAATAAATAAAATACATTATTATTAGTGTTCGTGCATTGCTCAGTAGATCAGTGGCTGAAGTATTTCTGTACTAAATAGGTCACATTTGGTGTGTCAGTGGCTCACAGCCACAGCTGATTTACTCAGTGTTTATGCTTCACTTAACCAAATTATTTGTAATATATGTTTGTATTGTTGTTCTATCCAAGTGCTTAAATGCAGGTGTTAAATGAATTTTACGTATTTATAGGTATCGGTACCATCGTACTTTGACCCGTTTTTATTTCTTTATGTGCCGTATAAATGTTCTATGTTTTGATTGCGTAGATGATTTACAAGTTTCGACGGGTGTATGCGTATTACTGTCATGAGATTTGAAGGAAATATTAACTGCTTTAGACATATTTAAATGTTTTATTCTGGGCATTAAATAGAGATTATGGGATCTTAAGACGCATTGCAGCAACTAATAAGGCGAAGCAGTGACTCGTATAACTGAAATAACTAAGCTTGAGAGTCAACTTAAATCTTACGATGAACAATTTCTTTATTTAGACTTAATCCGTCTTATTACAAAATGAAATCTAATTTTAGACCTAGCTCAAACCTGTCAGTTACTGTATTTTGAACTTTATTCCAACGAAGGTAAAGTTCTTAATGCAAAATTGACAACTTAGACTCGGTTATAACGTCCTTTTGGTATCAAGAACTTTAACTTTGTCGAATTATAGTTCTAAATATAAAAATGGCTCGATCGTTTAAATCTTGGTCTAAAGATAAACCTTGTTTTAATTACAAGAACCTGGATTTTCAGCGAATACTACCACGTGTAAGTACGCAAGGAGGTATTTGCTTACTCAGAAAACGCATTTTATTACATAAAAACTTGCTAATACAGGCGAAAGAAATGCAATAACAACTTGGAACTCGTTTTCAAATTTCAAAACCAATTAAAAGTAGACTGTGTGTTTGTTCAAAAATCACGATACTGCAAAATGAGCGAAAGGTTGCTTCATAAGCGTTTAGTACATTTCTTTAATAGGCTTCGATAAACAACCGACCATCCATTCATCCGAGCAAAGTCCTAACAAAATAACAGCGTTTTAAAGACGGATCCGAAAATATTTACGCTCCAGATCCCTCACGATAATTCCATAAAATATGATTAGTTTTCTGATACAGAAATATAAAATATTCGAAAATCAGTTTCAAAGAAAAGATGAGGGAGATAGTTGCTGAAAAATTTTAACGAAGCAGCTAATGTAACGACGAGTGAAAATTAATCTGTCCGCGGTTATCTCGCCTCGGATCTTATCGGGCCAATCTTCGGACGATGACCGCGTGTCTAGTCTTAAGAGACGCGTGGATATCTTTGAAGACGATGACTAATCTTTAGAGTAACTCGTTGCGATATCTCAGGCCGATATTTATAAACGTTACTTAGCTCGTGCTTTGACTTAGACGTGTTCCCGTCTCTATCTTGCATATGTATTTTGACAGTTGTGCGACAGTGACAGCAAAAACGCTTGGCTAAAGTACTTGCTAAGTAACGTTTGTAGATCTCGGCCTCAGTACTCGTGTTAGGCTTTTTATCCACCTTAAATTAAGATGTCAGGTATTGGGATATGTTAATTTGAGCAATAACGTGTAAGAGATCTAGTTTTTCTTTTCTTTTGCCGGGGTCAGGTTTAAAAGCGTAGTGCCCTGATTAGCAATCGTGCAGCAAGTTCTTTGCTCCGTGATTTGGCGATATCCTGTTTCTTTTTTACCTCTGCAACCTCAATAACGCAACCATTTTGCAGTACGATTATCAACAGCATGTTCACAAGATTTCTTTTTGTCATCTTTGACAACATCAGAACGCATCGAAATCTTCACATACATCGAAGGCAGGAAAACATGGAAAGTATATGACAGACAAATAAAGCAGTATCAGCTGGCTAATTGCGTAATTCACTATCAGTAGGAATGAGTTTCATTTTGACATTCATTGCGGTATTTACGTTGTTGAGCAGACAAATTTTTAGAACATATGAAGCAATTGATTAGCAATATCCTTCAAAATGATTCAGATTAAGATTGATAGTTTGTTACGCAATTAAGCCGCACGTTAAGCCGTTGGTCCCGGCTGTCATTCCTGGATCTTTGACTTTGACACTCGGTACGGGTCGTCAGTAGCCCGAAAGTCTGTTAACCAGTCTTACCAAGGGGTATCGTATTACCCATTAACTGGGTTGTGGAGGTCAGACAGGCAGTCGCTCCATGTAAAATACTGGTATTCAGCTGCATCCGGTTAGACTGGAAACCGACCCCAACATAGTTGGGAAAAGGCCAGGCAGATGATGTGTGTTACGCAATTAGGGTACAGGACAAGTATACATTGACACCGTATAACACAACTCCAAGGCGACAGAACGTGAAATTGCAGGAAGTAAGACCACTAATTGCAGCAACAACCAGTGAATCACTATTTTTATATAAACGTTATGACATGTCAACAACTAAACCACACCCTCTAGGAAAGATTTCGCCAAACGGCCGATTGGGCCGGAGTGACAGTTCATACAGTTGCATACGGATTACATACGACCGTCGAAAGTTTAATGCCGATGTATAAAAGTTGTCCCGCCAGTGACTTTCATGCTTACGAAATTTGCTCACTTAATTGGGTTGCCTGTCAGTTATGGAATGTTAGGCTTTTGACCAGTGGGCGAGGCGATGATAAGGCGGTGCTATAATTTAGGGGTCAATATTTAAGTTGGACGTGGATATTAGATACAATATGGCCTACCATATTGTATCTAATATCCACGTCCAACTTCACAATTAAGTTCGATGAAGAGGATGGGAAATCAAATGACCCCTCCCGCTCTGGGTGGAGCGGAAGGGAGTGTCAGACTCTTACTGACTAAAACCCACCCGTGTTCCTTCCTTAGCCCTTTATGTTCCAGGGCAGCGGTAACCCTTTCGGACAATCCCGCTACCCTGGCAATCCCGCTACCCTGGCATACTAAGGTACCTTACCACACGAGTAGATCCTGGGTGAGGCTGGCACAGGAACGTGGGGATTGGCACCAGAAAAGAGAGGCCTATGCTCATTGGGTAGAGTCGGGCTGTGGATTATGATGATGAGGCCAAACGCAAACTACCTGTAGTTCAGATATTTGTTGAATTTGATAGCAGCTACTTAGGCTTAAATAACCAATCCGAGAAAAGTAACAGTTTTTTAAGTATTTGTGCTCTGTTGTAGCAGGTCGAAACGAAAGCATAGCTTTCGCCCAACAGCTTCTATAGCATATTTTCTTCTACAGCACCACCTTAATGAACGAACACAGTTCTCGGCGGTCGTGTGATGTGTTTTTTCTCGAAGATAAATGTACATACTTACGATTTAACGATTACATTGTAATGCTCAGGTCAACGTCTATATTAAGTTACTGTTTTTATTGTAAAAAAAAAAACATTCTTTATATTACTGCTTTTGTTATGAGCCGAGATGTGGAAATGACTGGCTGGAAACAGGTGCTGGTTGTCGTAAAAGACGGAGATTGTTGCAACCGCACTGCAGATGGACTACGGAGGAGAGGAGAGGAATGAGGTCAACTGCATACAGGTTTATAGGAATTGGGGATGAAATAGTTCGATACTTAAAGCAAGCTGTTCCCACTTAATTGTGATTTGTCTGCATGCAGCTGTAGTTATATGTGTTGATGTTTGCAGCTGTTTGCAGAAGTTGACCTACGGGTTAACTAGCAGTTGAATCACAGTTACCGACATAAACTCAAGACTAAGCTGAAAGGGGGTGACTACCGAGTTGACGACTAATAGAGAAGTATGAAAGAAAAAGACATGTTGCGTCGACCCCAAATAAATTGGGATAAAAGCAGGAGACTGATGACGATTAAACTATTCTAGGCAGATGCTTCTGCAGAAGATATTGAACAAAGAGTCGGTTTTGCAATAAAAATACTGTAAATGAAATGCACAGCCTCAATATACTGAAACCGGCTCGTACTATAATTTACAACTTTTCATTTTGCGGCTATCCTTCAATCATGGTGTCAATTAAGATAAATATTTTGGTGATGTGAACACCACTTGCTTGATTATTTCATCCCTCTGTCGCAAGGAGAGAGTATGGTTTAAGACTTTAAAACGAAAAACCACAAGTGGCATCAATCATTTCATCAAGAAATTCTGACTACTTGATGACAACATGTGCGTGTGGATTGAGAGATCTTTTCGAAAAACTTCCAATCCCAACCAAATTATGAGAGGATTTAGGAAATAATTGTGAAAACTTCATGGTAAGGTATAAAATTTGTGAAACCTAAACAAAGAAAGTTAGAACTCATTATAAAGTTAGATCTCTCAATCTGGACAACTGAAGATAAAGCCATAACGCGTATCCAAGTATATACTGTCTATGTGTTTATAATTTGCATTTTAAATAATTGTGAAGGATTTGTGAAAGCTGCTAAACAAAATTTAACTTAATTAAATTAATTACTTACGTAATTTAACTTATGAAAGACCTAAAAATTAAATAATTAAGTTGGTTTTTTTTTTAATTTCTGAATGAGCCTGCTCTTAGCCTCAATCACGCCTGACGGAAAGTCATGGATGTGGTCCATGATGGAACGAGCGTGCCCAGAAGATAGTGATAATGACGGAAACCTTTTATATTGCGAACATATTAGTTGAATTATTCAGGAGCCCTTCTATTACACGGGAGTGGGACTTAAACATAACTGGCGGATTTTGGGTGTACTATGGGAGAATACAGGCGTCATGATATATTGTGATAAGTTTGTATCTATCTTTATCTCATGATTGGTGGTTGTCCTGTCGCTTGTGCAACTCTGCCCAACCCTTCGGGGAAACAAGACGTGATGTTCTGTTTCAAATAAAAACCCACTTATTTGCATTAAAAGAGCACTAGTTAGTACAAAGGTCGAGAAGAACTTGATACCTATAGAATTACAAGGTACAATTACGACTCGTTAGCAAATAACGTGAAACATTGAAGAAACTGGCATTTGTTAAACGATTTGCCTTATATATTAATTAGAATTATATTTATTAGGTACTAGCTGCGCCCCGCGCTTTCATCCGCATAATTTTCGTTTCCGTGATAATATCGGGATAAAAAGCATCCTATGTCCTAATCCAAATCATGGTCTACCCATGTGCTAAATTTAATCCAAATCCGTTCAGTCGTTTTAGCGTGAAAGCGTAACAAACAAACATATATAATATCAAATCTTTTCTCTTTATATTAATTAGTTAGAAATCTTTCAAAACCCTCGGATTGTGATGAAAAGTAATTATAAGTACGCAATTAGGGTGCAGGATAAACTGGGACACAGGCCTCCTCTTGGTGAGAGGGAGTGGGCCGTAATCCACCAAGCGAGCTCAGTGCGGGCGCGTACATGTCAGTTGTTTTTAAATTTTTGGGTCTAGGACATGCTGGTTTCCTGACAATGTTTTCCTTCACCGTTTTAAGAGCAGGTAATGGACTTAATCACACAAAGTAATTTGCCTACCTGGATTTGAATTTGAAACTACGATACGTAAGTCGCGGCCGTTACCACTGGCCACCACTGCTCCATTACGGTGCAGGAGGTCTACTCCGAAGTGACACATTCGAATGACCGGATCGGACCGACACATGGCCGAACCGAATATTATTGAAAAATGCAAAAAAAGTTCGGATCGGCTCAGTTGGCTCGGGACCATAGTCAATATTCGAAAGAGTGTAGGAGTGTAGGATCTGGACCGACCGAACCAAATAGTAAATTCGTAGCAGAAAACGGCCGAACATTCGGCCGATACGATACATTTACCACTTCGGAGTAGACCCCCAGGATCGATGGAAAGTAGTAAATACCTACTTACTACTGCCGATGAGTTACATTTACCTATCTTTGATACAAAGTTTACAGCACCTTTCAAACCGGAGCCAACCGCTAGAAAAACAAACTATTAAATGTACAGACGCGAGCAGGACAATCTACCCGAAACTGTTAAATTTTCCCAATCAACCTTGAACCTTATTTTTGTAGTTATAAAGTTGAAAATCTATTAAAGAAATTTGACAGATTGTAGTAGCTTGATGTGCTGGCGTCTGCACATTACACGTATTTAATTTATTCCCACGCTGGTTTCAAAGCTTTACAGCCGTGACGTAGAGACTAGAGTGCAAGAGAAAGTGTACTCGTCACGCGGACAATGCGTGCTAATAATTATATCGTATAGCTTTGATTGGTTGAGAGACTGATAACGGTTCAGCGGCTATTAGTGTCAGATATACTGAGACAATGTGTCTGAGAGGTAAGTATGGGTAGGTTAAAATGCAGTTGAAATAAGAACCTCCTTCTTCTTTCATAAGTCGGTTAAAGATTGATATCATTTAAAAAAAGAATAAAGTATGTACTAAAAAGGTTCTAGTAATATAAATCTGCCCAGCCTTTCCCAACTATGTTAGGGTCGGCTTCCAGTCTGCGGATGCAGCTGAATACCAGTATTTTAAATGAAGCGACTATATCTACCAACCCACACTGGGCCTGCGTGGTGGATTACGGCCTTCTCCCTCTCACCGAGAGGAGGCCTGTGTTCCAGCATTGGGAGCATTATTGGCTGATTATGTATGTATGTTATGTGGGATAAGGATTCTTATGTTATGTTACATAGCGACTGCCTATCTGACCTCCACAACCCAGTTACTGGGTAACACGATACCCCTTGGTAAGGCTGGTTGTCAGACTTTTGAACATCTGACTACCCGGTTTAGTCCCATCTCGGCACCCGACTGTAAGTTAGTCAAAAGTCAAAATTGATATAAAAATAAAAAGGGCCTGGATCTTTCCATGAATTTCTAAAATAACAGAAGTATAAAAATAACTTGAAGGTGACGCAAATGTGAAGAAAATTTGCATTCCAAAGTAAATATAAGCATTGTCTTAAATTGCGCGTGCACACGTGCAATTAATATAATTTATTGCTACAAGTAATTGCATATTTTCAAAACATAAACGCCCACTTTTTGTCTGTATATGATTAATGATACTTACTATTTACTGCTTAAACATACTGATAAGTTAATAGGGTACCCAGAACTGCCTGGACTGACCTCGGATCAGTCTAACTCTCAGCCTTCACATCAAATGCCACAGCCTTGAGTCCGGATTAGAAGTCTAGAACTCAAACTTCTAAGAAATGTCTACCTAAGCTCCTAAATCTGGTTTTCTTAAATGCCGTCTGGCATATCAGTCTGGACGAGAATTTTATTTTTTTTGTTATAGGTATATGTTGCCACCCTAGAATTTTGCCGAAGCTCATTTGGCATAATACAAAAATGTTTCGTGAAGATTTTATGCTTAGTCCCGAGAAAAAAGATTTGGGTACGACAGATGACAGGCTGGCTGACTCATCGATATGACTAAAGTACCAGGAAACCCCAACTTCAAGGAGTCTCAACCTTGATACTTCGCAGAAGGTTTGATATCGGGAATGACGTCACAGAACTACCCAGAGGCGACGTCACACTGCGGATACACCTACACAGCGTCATCACTTTGACGTTGGTTATGACCAAGTCAATAATCCATACTGTCTTCGAGCTTCCTCCAGCGGCTCCAGCCAAGAATAGCTTCCAATTGAGTGATCTCCAAGGGAAGTAAAAGGTCTTGTTATCTGCACCGCGTATGGTGAATTGGTGTTCAATCTCGCGGTGGCGCGATGCATCGAGGTCGTTGACCCGAACCCGTCCGAAATTCTGATGAGGTGATATATCGAGCGAATTATCGGGATGGATGGTAAGTGCGTTGATGTGGTTGCAGGTTAATGTGGTATTATTGTACTTTGTGGTGTATTATTGAACTTTGAGAGACACGTTTATGTTTATTGTGATTGTTTATGGTTTTACTCACGCGCATATTTCGGCGACGAGACTGTTAGCCTCAAATGTTTATTTATTTATTTATTTAATACTTTAAGCACATGATGATGCAGATGATGATGACTTTAAGCACATAAACGTACAGAGGCGGACTTAATGCCGTAGGCACTTTCTACCAGTCAACCTTTGGGTGATGCAGAGACAAACGGTGGTAGAAAATTGAGGAATAAATTGTTTTTAAAAATGATGTAAATGTCATGTTTAAAATACGAACTGACAAACACAGTTATGCAATAAATATATCTTTATCATTTTTCTTTTAACTTTTAAATTTTCTCCATTATTTTCGAATGTGGACTGTCTAGTGACAGTCCACATTCGAAAATAATGGAGAAAATCTCGATTGAAGCAGTGAAATCGTAAACAATGAGAATAGGGTAGTTTCCTGGGTAAAAAAAATAATTATTATATTTAGTCCGTCAGGTAGATTATCGAAAAATAATGGACACGTATTTTTTCTTTTGTCAATCAAACAAAAAATGACTAAGATATAGCGCGTCAAAATTTGGGAGTGGAGGGTCGTGACGTAACGCCATGCTAAAAAGTGTAGCAAGGCGTGACTTCACGCGGAACTTTAACGGGCGATATCTTCATCATTTTTTATATAATTGACAAAAAAAAAATACGGGTCCAATATTTTTTGATAATCTAACTGATGGATTAATTAGGTTTTTTTAGGAAACTAGCCTATTGAAGAAAAAACTACGAAAAACAGTTGAATCTATTAAGATTTTTTAGTAAATGTTTCAAATCTGAAGCTTTTCAGCGTGATTCTGCTAAAGTAACAAATGGAAAACTTGTGTAGTTATTATGAATAGAAATTGTGTTTTATATGCGAATACGAGTATTAAGCTAAACACGGTTTTGCGCTCTGCTGCGCTCCTCTGTGGAATATGTTGATTAACTTTTACTAGGCTTCCTGAATATTTCAGAATTATACCTACGCAAAAAACATACGTCTTGTTAAAATGCTTTCTCGGAAGCGATGCCTTAAAAACCAGTTACAGAACCCTCCAATCGTATTCAAATCACAATTCCGTTCAATCACAATCAGACCAACTCATTAATAGGAAAAAACCCATTGTCTGACCAGCTCATGAATGAAACTGGCCAACATTCGATCAGCACTCGTTCCCATCGATCAAGAACTGACTCACTAGTCATACATACTGCCTATTTGTACACGGACACACAACGACTAGATACGGCTAACTTTACAGCTTTTTGCACACAGATATGGCTTGATTGACACCGCCAGATGGTGAAAACTTGCCATTTTTGGAAAGACAGTTTGAAATTACGATAGTAAAAAGCAGACATTACAATTTATTGATTTTATTGTTGTCTGTACTGATGAAGCTCTCAACGTCGATTGTCTAAAGTGAGGCTTTCTCCCGGCGGCGTACAAAGCTTTAATTATCGTGCTTTCCCCCGGTAAGTATTTACTGAGCTGTCTTATTAAACAACTCGACGAGAAAACATTGTTTGTTTAACTATCTAAGGTCAATGTTTGTTCACAGAGGACATCGACGGACGACATGAACCGTTCAAAATGGTTTAACACGAGAAATTTGTGTTGTCATTTATTACGTCGAACATAGCTAGTATAAAAGAGTTTTAATATTGATATGTTTCACATACATATGTATAACTGCTGGGGAATTGCGTAACACACTCAGTAGAACTCAATGGCTTTCATTTTGACAGTTCAACAACATTCATTGCGTTATTTACGTTGTTGAGCAGCCAATTTTTCGAACATATGAATCAATGGATTAGCAATATCCTTCAAAATGATTCAGATTGATATTGTGTTACGCAATTAGGGTGCTGGCCAAAAATGGAAGTTAATAAATGGTATTTTAAAATATATCAAAACTAGCGATGCTTTTCTGATGAGGGGCTGTTCATTTATTACGTAAGATAATTTTAACGAATTTTTGACACGCCTTCCCCCCTACGTGAGAAAAAATAAGACTTGAGTGAACCCCCTCCCCCCTTTGATTCTTACGTAAGATCAGTATCTACCAAAATTGCAACGAAAAAGTATGATCTTACGTAAGAATAATTTAGACCCCTCCCACCCACATGTAAGAAAAAATAAAACTTGTTTGGATTTGAGGGGGAGAACCCCCTCCCCCCTCAAATCCTCTTACGTAATGAATGAACAGCCCCTAAGTAATAAGTAAGTATTCAGAAGAGTTTTTTGTTTTATAAACAATATTTGGCGTCATGACATCCGATATATGTTATCGTAGGCAAGAGATTGGTTGAAATGAAATGTACGGTCAATTTAATATGCTTCCCGAAAAGGTTATCAGATTCGGTTCTATTCGGTTTCGTCACCACACGATTGATAGCGACCTTGATTATTTGGGTAGTTTTAGAGTTTTGATTCTACTATCAATGATTTAACCGCTGAAGACATGTGATGCGCAGGTTTGGTACGTATTTGTTGTGTTCCGTGAAAGAAGATTAATGAACTTTACGAACGACAGCCCGTTGGAAGCTTTTCTTGTTATGGCGCTTTTTAAGAAAGTTCTAGCCATGCACTGCGATTGGCTGAGTTGATTAATTGATTACTTTATTGAGTGAATTTGTATCAGCGTTCATATTCTGACCACCGAGAAAATGGGTTCCTAACACATTTCAGTTACATACAAAAGAATACGTGTTTTACGAATTTATTCTTTATAGCTCCTTATCATGTCCAAATTATAGGCGTTTGAAATGAAACTCATTCTCTTGGCGGCGGATAAATTTTTAATTAGTGTGCAAATTGTATAATTATGATTCTTTCTTCTGTACAATTAATTCAGCATAAATGATTCTAGGCGTAGAAATTTTCCGACGGATATTAAAAAAAAATCTGCTGTTTCATAGAAAAGTGCAATACCTACGCGGTATAAATATATGGCCAGCAATTTTTTTTTTATAACCGACAGTAAATTTCAACCTAGGGGGGTTCAGAATCATGTACTGAATTCATGGTTGCAGTTTGCACAGTGGTTAAAAAATTATCCTATATAGTGCTTCTTCTAGCATTCTATTTCTTGGTGTATGAATGTAGAATATTCGGTTAATCGTCCGTGTCGATCGAATGCTCTAATTGGGCCTCAGATCGATGCGTGTGGAAAACAATGAGCCTCGATTAGCGTACAGAATGCTGAGCTTGTGGCCGCCAAAGTTATGGGCCGTACGAGATGTGGAGATTTCGCAGGTAATTTAAACACTTGGCTAAACTTTTATCATTCGAAAGTAGCAAAAGTTCAGAGAGAAGAGCTGTGCTGGTCCAGTGGTAACGGCCCCGACTTTCGAGTTGTAGATCGTAAGTTCGAACCCAGGCAGACGCTTTACTTTGGGTAAATAATTTCATCACCATTACTCTCAAAACGGTGAAGGAAAACATTGCGAGGAAACTGGCATGTCCTAGAACTAAAAATTCGAAGACACGTGACATCTACCAACCGGCACTAGACGTCCGTCGTGAAGAGAGGAGGCCTGTGTCCCAGCAGTGGGAACATTATAGACTGATTATGTATGTATGTAAAGGTCAGAGTTAAACTGAGTTAGACTTATACGAGAATATGCTGTACCTTACCTAGTCGTACCTTTGACTCATTGCTCAATCTCCCTTTTAAAAGAAAGGGCTACTGCAACTGCGAACGCATGTCCCCTACATATAAAAACAGTTTTATAGTTTCTTAGAAAGGGTGGCGACGAAAATTGAGAACCACTGCCCCTGCGGCCATGTAGTCAGTGAAACATTTAGTAGTCTAACTTACATGTTTACTTTCCAATATAACTGTTTTTGACAGAGTTCAAGGAACGAGATTTGGAATTAACTGTATAAAGTACAGCTTTTAGCAATCCCCTGCTGGGTAGGTATAGGCAAACACACTCCATCCAATTAGGTCCTCAGTCATTCTTATCCAGCTGCTTATAAAAAAAAAAAATGTCTTCGACTTTGATTGTTAGCTGTCTTTTCTATGGTGCAATTTATATCTATACTAATAATAAAGCTGAAGTTTATTTGTTTGTTTGTACGCGGTAATCTCAGGAACTGCCAGTCGGATTTGAAAAGTTATTTTTGCATTTGATTGCCCAATTCTTGAGGAAGGTTATAGGCTAATCAAAATCATGCTACGACCATTAGGAGACGAGCAAGAACAAAAAAAAGTCTGGAAGAACGTTAAGCGAAAACGATGTACTAGCGTAGGTAGGCGACGCGATGCGATGGGACGGGTGAAAAAGAAATTTGACGGGGACGAAGTCGCGGGCATAAGCTAGTAAAACATATTCTTCTTTCCTTCTTTCTTTCTACCGACAACTCTGTAAAGATCTTCGTTCCATCTCACTAGACTTAGCTCCCCGAAGCTATGTAAGTAAATCGGTTCCCTATGCCGATAAGTTAGGCTTCCGGCGATACCTAGACACCTAATTCTGAGTGTCGCATTTTATCTAGACGACCTTTCGATAGCACTAGGAAGTGGTGAAGGGCGGGCGTTTTTGGGGGACTGTCTTTTGTAATTTTGACGTTCGAAAAGTGCTGATTCTCAGCCTAATTTGAATAAATGACTTTTGATTTTGATTGATTTTTCCAATCCTTTCACTACGATTGTTACAAAATACTACTATTGGAGACCACCTCCATTTGGAAGGGGATGTATATTTCCAATGTTAAGTCACCAAAAATCACTAAATAAATACGTTTAATGCTAAACGGATTTAAATCGACGTTCTATTTCTGTCAATCGTTTGAAAATGACAGAGATAGCCAGATCTATAAAAATGAAGTGTTTGTTTGTAATGTCAAAATAACAGCTTTTTACTAAATGCTTATGTAAAGTATGTTACGGTAATTAAAACAAAACAAAAACATTTTTTAAAATTTTTGTCTTTCTGTCTGTCCGTTACTTTCCGCTAATCTCGGAAACAGCTGGCCAATTTTGATTAAATTTGGTATGGGAGTACTTTGAACCCTGGGGAACCCTTTTTAATAAAAATAAATAATATTTGTTTAATTCAGACAATTCAAATGTCCATATATTGTGTAGAATTACATTATCTTAAAAAAACGTGTGTTTATACGGGCGTAGTCCCGGAAGCTAGTTTTAAAGAAAATTTTGATTTGTGGTGCGGGCCTAAAGGTTTGCCACTTTTCCTGATCCTTCTGATTTAAGATTAACACTTAGAGTAATGCCAGCCAGATGAGGCACCTTTATTACGATTAAAAAATAACACTAAATGTATCACAATCAGCGATCTCTTCAAAACAAGTTGAGTATGCACAAAATTGCACCTAACATCGTGAGAAGGCGTTGAGCAGTGGTGGCCCAGTGGCATCGGCCTAGACTTACGAGTTCTAGGTCGTTGGTTCGAACCCAGGCAGGCACTTTACTCTCTGTATTTTATTTCATCACCGCTGCTCTCAAAAAGGTGAAGGAAAACATCGTCAGGAATGTCTAGAACCAAAAATCGTGAAAATGTGACACCCACCAACCCGCACTGGGCCCGCGTGGTGGATTATGGCCCACTTCCTCATAGAGAGAAGCCCTGTGTCCCAATAGTGGGAACATGATAGGCTGATCATGTTGCATCGTAAGAAGGTACTCATATCCGGCCATGTCTCAGAAACCGATGAACCAATTTCAGTGGAACTTTCCTATTATGACTGGACCAGATTCTACTTACATGCAAAAAATATATATCAAAATCAACCCAGTATTTCATTATTGATATTCTCTTGTTCTCCTTCTACGAATCTAGAACCGGTCGGCCGACAGAATGCGTCAGATCTTTTGAAGCTTTTAGTATCTTGAGAGGTTTCAAGTCAAGATAGGTACCAAAATGAAGTTTCACTTGCTCATTTCTTATCTTATTAACTGTCATTTGTTTTTATTTTAGGTGCGTTTGCTAATAGCTTGTGGTGAAAGGATATTGGGCGGACTGTGCTAGTTTATGATCAGCGGTAAACTAACAAACAATAGTCAATGCAGAACAAAATATATTGATAGACCCAATTGTATTGTATATGGCAGATACATACGGCCATATTACAACACAAGGTTTAGCTTTAAGGTGTCGAGCCATTTTTAAATTCGGAACTATAATCCGACAAACTTATTACAAAAGTTGTCGTTAAACCCGACTCTAATGTGACAATTTTGCATTAAGAACTATAAGATTGTCGGAATAAAGTTCAAAATACCGTAACTGGCACAAGGTTTAGGCTAGATCTAAACGCAGAACTAGTCTTGTAATAAGACGGATTGAATTTGAAGTAAAGGCATTCTTGTATATTTCTTGTAAAATATTCAAATTAATTTATTAATTTTGTGAGCATAGGGTACAATTATACACATGTGATACAAAAATGTTGGTCCATGCTATGTCCCGCCAAAAGGCAAACAAAATACCTTAGGTAAGCGAATGTCAATTTTATTAACAAAATAAATAAAGTCAATAGGTAAGTAGATGTCACAACTTCATGCAATAGTTAATAATATGTCAATAAATTAAGACGGCACATAAACAAAATACGTAATTAGTCACAATTTCATACACAATAACAAATGCAGTAAAAATGTCAATAAAGAATATCATTATCTTATGAAAGCAACATTAACGTGTAATATAAATGGACTACACGCATTTCTGGTACCAGTGGGGCTCTGAAAGTCGTATCGTGTTAGCACATAGTTTTGCCGCGAGTTGGTATTCGTCTAGACTTCAAAAGATTCTCCCTTCCCTAGGTTCCTGTAGTTTGAGAAATGCTAAGTTGTCAAATATAATCATTTGCGCGTGTAATGCCGGTTCAGCAGTCACTTATTTAGCATTAGAATATGTAGGCTTTTCAACAAAATGCAGTGAATTAGAACATGAATGTTCTTTATTTTACTGATGCATACATAACTTTGGCGCAGTTGGTCTAGAAAGTCCGGTACTTAGGTACGTGGAATTCTATCTGCCATAACGCCGATTGGGAAGATAGAACCTTTTAATATCGAAGGCCAAAAGTGGGATGGTTACATTCATCGCGTAAAACAATTTGTATTGTTAAATAGTATCGATGACAAGCTAAAAGTTGGTTAACCTTTTAAAGGGTTACAAAACAGCCCAGCTCAGTTATAGGTTACCTAAAAATGTTATCAGTTCAATTATCCTAGTAGAGCAGAGAACTCTTTTTAATTAAGCAAACTTAATTTAACACAAAAATTAATCAAATTATTTTCGTTGGTCTTTCACAATTTATTCGAGTTACTGTCCTTGTTCATATTAACTACAATTCTGTTCTACTTTTCCAAACACACGTACCTGAATTAATCTCAGCCAGTCACCTCTTACATGAAATTTGACATTTGTAAAGCATTGATTTATAACCTTTAAACAGATTTGATATAAATAAGAGATTGTGACATGTCTTTATTGACATTTTATTTTTTACGACCTAGTCAATTTAATTGATCTGTCAATAAACTAGATTCATGTACAGATTTAGAATTAACAGCAATACTAAGTGGTTTAAATAATCTTATAACAACTCACAATACTTATATGTATATTAAAAAGAACCCTGATTGGACATAGAGAAGAACACGATAGGAGATACTTACTTAGCAACAGCTTTTAATGACAGGGCTCGCTACATCATGAATGAAAGAAAAGTTCTTGACAACATAATGGTATATACAGCCGAAATAAATCTAAAAAAGTTCCAAATAAACAAAGAAGAAATTAACAAAAGGAATCCTGATTGAAAATATGTAGATAGAAAAACAGGACAGGTGATACATAGCAACAACTTTTGGTCACAAGGCCCGCTATATCATGAATGAAAGAAAAGCTCTGGAAAACATAATGATATCGATGCTGAAGTAAATCTGACAAAATTCCAAGTAAACAAAGAAGAAATTATAATCATCAGACCAAACATGTTATTTTGAGAAGTCCCATACCTTCATTACATAACTAGAAAGTCTACCCTTTTAAGGAAACCTGTACATATACCTACTCAAGTCATTGACAGTCTAAATATCAACAACAAACATAACAATATATAGAACAATTCGGTGAGAGTAGATCGCCTACAGATCATTGTAGAGCTCGGAATGAGTCACTTTCCATAGCAACCGGTCGCAAGCATGCTGCCCTGGTACTTACGAGCAAGCTACGCTGTCCGCGCACTGGAATCAATCGGGAATTTTAGCGCTATTTTCTACGTTTTAATTATTAGTCCAGTTACTAAAGTTTTTGGAGCTACTGTGATATGATAGAAAGAGAAAATTTGTGGGGAAACTTATTTGTTTGTGATGAAAAACGTCTGGAATATTTGTAAGTGATCAAGGTCGTCTTCGGATGAGAGACGTTTGTTGTTCGGTCCATTGATTACTGGAATGACGGGGCAGTTTTCATCAAAGACCTTGTCTTGGCTATGTGAGTCACATTAATTGTTACCTACATTAATTCTAGGCTTACCTTTTTTCCTTACTTAGCTGGCTAGATCTCACAGCCTATACGGGTCCTTTGAAAAATTTAGGCCTCTCAATATACGCTTCAATAAACTGTTCTAAAGAATATTCATCACTTCAAACCGGTTAGTAGAAATGATGACGCGACCAAACACCAATCTATAATAAAAAAATCTTGTCAGACAGAAGACCACAGTCGCTATTAGCAGACAGCAGGACGCTGCCCTTTACAAAATGGCCGCCATGCCTAAAATGTTGTAATTGAATGACAGTCTGGTTGTGGTTTCGGTCATCGCTATTTATTACCCTACTTCACTAAGTGATTTATGCTCTATTTCATTTTCGGCCTATGAAATTATAGAAAACAGAAGCGGTTGCTGCGGTAACCATTGTAAATATTAAAGAATCAGCTGTTGTTTCAAGTGGAACTTATCCCGAACGTTTTTTGCAACTCGCAATTATATAATTGACAACGGATATACGAGTACATTCAGTTTTAACAACTTAACTTTTCCAGGCCAATACCCCGACGTTTCAAACCCAGATTTAACAGCTTAGCACCATAAACGATATTTACGACTAATTGGCCATAAATTATAAACCAATCATACATAAAAAAAACAATTACGAAAACTTCATATCACTAACAAACGCGTTGACCGTTGACGTAGCAACAGCCATGATCGAGCTCCATTGTTTATTAGATTGACTCACTAATAGGAAAATTACCGAGAAAGTAACAGTATGTGTGAGTGTACGTCGCGCGCGCGTAGGTGCGCCCGCGCTGAGAAATGTGAACGAAACAAGCGCTGAAATCAATGAACAGATTGGTACAGAAGTTTTGCTGCTAGGTTTCCGGTAGTAAGCAAAAGGATATAGCCACCAAATGATAAACCTACATTAAAACTTTTCCTTTTGTAACGTTTTAGTTTTGATAATCTATAAGGTTAAAAGAAGAATTGCCAAACTTAAGTGGCAGTGGGCAGGGCACATTGCTCGCAGAACAGATGGCGTATGGGGCCGCAAGGTTCTGGAGTGGCAACCGCGTACTGGATGACGTAGTGTTGGAAGGCCTCCCACAAGATGGACCGATGACCTGGTGAAGACCGCAGGAATCCGCTGGATGCCAGAAGCACAAAACTGGTCGAAGTGGCGGTGCTTAGGGGAGGCCTATGTCCGGCAGTGGACGTCTAAATGATGATGATGACTGTGACTACTATAGATATGTTCCAGGTACATATTGAATTGATAAGGAAGTCTCAAAAAATGTCGTAAGGAGTGAATCTTCTACCCTTTTTTATTTTGCGCCGATAGTTAATGTACTTTTGATCAGTGGGTGGGTATTTTAACATTTTCTTGATTGACGTCGGTTGACTTTATTTACTTTATATTTCGAGGGCAACGGTCGCATTTTGGCAGATATATGATGAAGTAATCGTACTGTGTATTTATGTTTTTAAGACTTGATTATATTTTTGTTTATTAGGGTTTACACAAAACTGGTTACGCAATAAGCTGTTTATTATTTTGTCTTTTTTTTTAAGATGCTGCAGAAGCAAAACTTTCTTTTTATGCTTCCTGGAATCTAGCTTAGTCAGTGAATTCTCAAATATAATTAAGAGAATCCAAGTAGCTTTGCCAAGACCTAGGAAGAAGAAAACGTAATTAAAATGAAGGTAGTATAAAAAAAGCTTTTATATGCAGTCACAGGGCATCCCCGAGTCCCAATTGTTGATTTTTTTTAACGTCCTGTCCTTTCCCTTTGTGTCCTCGTAATTAGCAAGCTTATCAGATGACTGGAGATGTCAGCTACCTTCATGTAATCACTCCATAAGGGTTTTGTGAATCCACTTTGATCTTTTTTACCGTTTTTGAGGAGGCCAGAAGGAAATTGTTAGGTCGAATGATGTTGCTTCCGGGGTCATGCCGGAATAATGACACATTGTACTTAGTATGTTATGGGAGGTTTTAGATATAGAAAGATGGAATGGAAAATACTCATATAGACATTTTGGCATCATGTAGTACTCTACGCCTACCTATTATGTGTACATACCTATTATGTTTATGTTAGATAGACTTATAGCCGACCCCACCCACACATACTTGGGAAAAAGCTAGGCAGATGATGTAGGGGAAAATAGCAGGTTCCCTTTTTTTTTTGGGTGTGAAATCATCAAATGACCTCTCCCGCTCTGGGCTGAGCGGAAGGGTGTGTCAGACTTTTACTGACTAAAACCCACCCGTGTTCCTTCAGTTGCCTATGCCAGGGGTCACGGTATCTCATTCAAACAACCCGCGGCTCTAGCGGCATAGCAGGTTCCCTTGGTATATTTTCATAGCTCCTAAAGTACAGTCGCATAATCACTTATTGATAAACGGGGTAATTGCTTGCACACTATAAGTAGCAATGGCTGTCACTTTGACAATTCAACAACATTCGTTGCGTTATTTACGTTGTTGAGCTGATAATTTTTTTGAACATATGAGGCATTGCATTACCAATATCCTTCAGAATGATACAGATTGAGATTGATAGGTTGTCACGCAATTGGTGGTGCTGGTCAAGTTAAATTTGCTTTTGGTTCTTGATACTCGTAGAACGTAGCGCGTAGGGTAAGACATATATTTTCCACGGTTAGATTATGTCATAAACTTATTTAGATACAGTCATGCTTAGGTATCGGGCGTGCATTTTAACGGCAAAGCGTTAAAACCAGGGTCGACATACTTTGACTGCACCTTGTGAACATACTTTATTATTCATAGCTATAAAACAGATTTAGATAAACAAAGTGACATTAATTTGTCATGCAGATGATGTCAGTCAGACCAAAAAGTTTAATGATCCTTGACTTTCGTAAAGTGATTTTTTGTCGTTATCACATTTCTAACAATTCACCTTTAACAAAGTATTCTGATGCTGTTCAGCTTATTATTATACACTGCGTCTACGTCTTACCAAGGGGTATCGTATTACCCAGTAATTGGGTTGTGGATGCCAGATAGGCAGTCGCTACATGTAAAATACGGGTATTCAACTGCATCCGGTTAGACTGGAAGCCGACCCTTACATAGTTGGGAAAAGGCTAGGCAGATGCGGTTGACTACTTACCCGCTCCTGCATCGAACGGTTTTTATACATATAAATCTTCCGGAATAAATTCACAAAATGGTGGTGACATCCGCATCAAAATCCGTTGCGGAGTTTAGAAGTAAAACGCGGTCATACAGACAAGACATGAAACGCGACTTAATTTATTATGTATCGATAATACAGATGAGTCAACAGCTCATTGATCGCAACCAGGATGTCTTTGGATTTTCAGATTGAATCCAATGTCAAGCAAAAACGAAGGTTCTTCTAGACACATTCGAAGTTATATCTAGTTCTTAAAAACTTCCTTTTTCTTAAAATAAATGAAGACGGATCGTGAACGGTCGACCAATAGATAAGTGAACTGCAATTTATAACGATGATATTTTCTTTGAACCACTTTAAATACACTCAGTGTTTAAAGCACTTCTGCTCCGTAAACATTCGTATTTTTTGCGCGAATTCGTTCTCGAATCTAGAATTATATCGTTGTAATAAGTGCTGAGGTCCAATGCTCCCGATAGCCTGTATTACCTATTCAAATAATAGACGATTCATCATTAACAAGAAATGGACAGCAAAAAATGTAGTAGGATAGTCCGTGCGCAAAGGACTGGTTCCGTCAACTGTTCTGAGGTTTGGATAGCAACAATATTTCGATTGAACAATATTTCTTAAATTTACGAGAATTGGCCTTCTGGTTGTCTCGATATCGAATTCGGTGGTGAATCAAACAGCATTGCAGAACCTAATGGTGGAACTTTCATCATGTAGAACAAAATTTTACAGAGACTAGAAAAGACAAGAAGATGGAGATAAATAGGATAAAAAGATAAATAGAGAGAAGAGAGGGGGGGGGGAGGATAACGTTTCGAGATTTCAGTTTCCAGAAACTGCTTTCAGCAGTAATTACGAAGTATTCCACTTAGAGATCTGGAGCAATTCTCGAAATTTTAAGAACGTTCACAGTCTGATCTCAGTCTCAATCTGTCAAAAATACCTCTAATTTCCCCACATTTTTGACAAGTTTTTGAGATTGATTGTCGCTGAGATGAGATTCCGACTAGACTTTGAACGTTTTTAATTACGGGAATTAGCCTTGGCACTCGACCGAACCGCACAGACCTAAAAAAGATTTATTCAAGGTTTTAATTTTACAAGTTCAAATTCGAATTCAGCAAATTCTTTAGAACTCTTGTAATTCTGTATTTGTATCACGTTTTTTTCAGAAAAAAATAAACACAAGTTGAAACTAACGACGGTTGCTTATTTTTCTGCAAATTGTAAAGCCAACTGAAATGGATTTCTCGGCGCTTGTAGGCAAGGAGCCAAAGTCTTGTTTTTGCCTGCGCAGTAAATTGTATATTTAAGACATGCACACGACGACTTTTCTCACAATTTGGTCGCGCGTTTGTTTTTGAATTGAAAGAAATTTGCGACTGAACAGAGAAAAACAAAGTCGGTTTTCAAATCGTTGAAAAACATGGTTAAGAAGATTTGCACGCAATTTAAACATCCCGATATCTATGTGAAAGTAACGTTCACAACCAGGGCTAATTTCTCCATTGAAAATTAACGCGATCAAGAGATGTCAGTGTCAATATTCCAATTATTAAAAAAAAACATGACACTGACAGTTCTTAAACGCGGTTTAGATGTGCTGATCGTTTTTAATTTTATTGGTGAAATTCGCCAAGTGAATCAATTCTTACTCATAGATAATAAACGCTTAAAAATCAATTTCTTCAACATTGCACTTTACAATAATTACTCACAAGTACGTACTCAAAACAAGTAGGTACACTCACAAGTACTACATTTACGTAATTACCGACATAAACACTACAAAATGATGACTTTCAATAAACATGAATTCGGAAGGATCGACAAAAAGTTTTTCTAGAACTATACGGTTTCCGTTCGAACTGAACTCTAAAAAAGAAAATATAACTCAATGTATCGGTGTGGGAGTGTGGTTCCTTGAACTGTTCTAAATGACACATTGAACAAACAAAAATAAACACTCTATATCATGTAAATTAAGGTTGATTTTCGCGTGGCAATGGGCCGACCACCTGCGCGTCATGGGCTTGCCTTGCTAATTTCTGTTCCACTAGCAAATGGTACAAGCTAGTCATCTAGATTTTTTGTTTTATTATAAGATTAGATCTGTACTTCTTATTATTTTGGGCGAGTTAGCGCGCTGTTTCATGTATTGTTAGGTTTCAAATAGTAAGTCCTAGTTACTAGATTGTTGTAATCGCTCTGTATTGTTGTGGTATACATTCTTTCGGGAAGTAACGGCATTGAGTTTTTAGCTAAGTTGTTTTTGGTTAACGTAAAGACCGCTAACCAAAAACAACTTAGCTTAGTTTTTTTTCTGTAATATAAAACAAGTGGGAATGGAGAAGAAAATATCGATGAAGCAAAGAGTTAAAGATTATAGTCTGTTTCACAATAAAGGAGATATGACCAATACGTTGTAGTACGAAAGACGTGATCTATAGTCCAAGTTTATTAAAATAATTAATAATGATATTAATTACCTATGTCTAACTCCTGTATTTTTTACTACTCACCCATAATACAGTCATAAAAAATGAAGTTTAATTTCTACCCTCAACAAAATTACCAACCACAATTTTACTCAAACAGGCTATCTCTCAATCTAGTCCAGTTTTCAGCGTCATCACGACATGTAATCGAATATGGGAGTGGCAGCCGCGGTGCCTGTGGCGGTCCGTCAAAATTAGCCTCAGTGAAATAAGGCCGCGCCGGAGTCCGCAAACTTGTCTGAATATTATGTAGGCAGAAGAGGTTAGTTTGTCTGTGCGTTGATTATTTTTGCATGGATTTTGTTAGTAGAGAAGCAGTGTACAAAATTAGAATGAGGATCATTTTATTTTAATAGTGGCTATTTGTCATGTAAAATACTATTCAGCTGCATCCGGTTAGACAGGAAACCGATCCTAAAATATCTGGAAAATGGCTAGGCAGATGATGAGTCGCTAAACCATTGATTCTGGAAGCCTATTCAATTTACGAGTAATCTGGCTGCCTAATCCGATGCATGATGAAATCACAAGAGCGAGTTGACAACAGATGATCAAGCTTTGAAAACCAGGACTAAGAAATAGATAGGATCATGCCAATGGAAAATGGACGTGAAAATGGCATAAGTAAGGGAGGAATCTACAGCATTTGAAACGTATTTGTAGGTGTATGCTAGGGTATATCAATGAGAAATAAATTAAATAAATCCTTTGACTGATTGTGCACAATGCTAATTACTTTGGCTACGCAAGTCTGGCCCAACCCTTATACACGAAAAAACAAAAGGTAAACTTGATTTTGGTTTGGTAATATGCTCAGGTATTTTTAATTAATTACTTTTTTCGAGTCTCATGACTTCTAAGTTTTGATTTTTATGAGTATTATATTTTTTTTACCTATGTACTTGTACTACGAACCAAGTTTTTTGGAATGTAATTTATAAATGAAATTAAGTTTTTCTATACTTATGTTTGTTTTTATAGTGGCTGATTTTCTTTTTAGACGTTTTTTGATATTAAACATAAATAAAGAAATATTTGTATTCAATTTTTGCATTTTAATTGCTGCTCAATGGCGTTTTTTTAATATATTTATTAGCCTAAATTAATCGTTTGTAAATTATTTTAATAAAGAAATACCTTCTTAACTTTTTGCCGAACACCTACATATTCACATATTCAAGGTATCACGTAAGGAAGTGAAACACAAAAAAATCTTTAGCCAATTAACGAAGTTGCGCGAGTGAAATGGCGGCAAAAACTTGTATCTTATAAATTTTGTCTGCACAATTACGATGCGATACGTTTACCTTTTAAATTGGAGCACTTTGGTATTGTTACGCGCCACAATTAATGCCTGATACACGGTGACATTAGTTACCACTGGCGACATCTATTGTGGATCGGCAGAACTAACTGGCGCCATCTATTATGGAATAGTAGAACTAATAGTCACGCCATCCGTCAGCGCCATCTATTGACGAGTAGATATGACGAAGCTAGAACTTACTAGAACTATCGACATGTAGTCAGTCGGGGCCGGTATGTACTCGAACATTCTAGACGGTTCTACAATAGAAGGTTCTGGAACTATCTGCGGCACTATACAGGATATTTTTTTATTCAGTGCGTAAATTTTCACAGGGTGTTCTACCCATGAATATGAACAACTTTCACTATGGGACCATCTCTGAAATCACAAAAAAAAAATCAGCTGTTTCTTATAAAAGTTCAATACCTACTCGACCAAAATGTATGAATCTGCTGATTTTTTTTTCGTGATTTCAGAGATGGTCCCATAGTGAATGTTGTTCATATTCATGGGTAGAACACCCTGTAAAAATTTACGCACTGAATAAAAAATTATCCTGTATAAGGCCGGGAATAGCCGCGAGCAATCAGACTTGGTTTTGCGACACAAGCGAATACATCGAAAGCGATCTTCAAGTGCGACTTAAGAGTGATTGTGTTTTATAATTAGTGTGTTTTGAATTGTCGTTAGTGTTGATTGATTAAAGTGTAAGTTTTGGTAATTTTTATCGGCATTTTTAATTGTCACGAACCCGAAGCTCGTAACAATTGGTGTCAGAATCAAGGATTAAAATCATGCCGATTTTACCTAAAGACGACACGGAGGGTATCCGTACCCGGAGTCAACGCCAACAGGAGACGGACCAGAGGCGTTTTGGTGGAGCTGCGCCGCAGAGGTCGGAGGGCCAGCTACCAACCACGGAGGCCGACCCGTCCGCAGCAGGTCCAGCATCATCAGCACCAGACTTTGCTGCTCTGATGATGATGCTGCAGGAGCAGTCCCGCCGACAGGAGGAACAGGCTCGTCGGTTGGAAGAACAGCTCCAGCGGGACAAGGAGGAACAGGCCCGCCGACAGGAGGAACAGGCTCGCCGACAGGAGGAACAGGCTCGTCGGTTGGAAGAACAGCTCCAGCGGGACAAGGAGGAACAGGCTCGCCGACAGGAGGAACAGGCTCGTCGGTTGGAAGAACAGCTCCAACACGATAAGGAGGAGCAAGCACGCCGCCAGGAGGAGCAAGCGCGCCGCCAGGAAGAGCAGATGCTCCTTATGAAGGATCTTCACGCTACCTTCGGGAAAGACATGAAGGAGATGAAGGATAAGGTTGCTCAGTGTGACAACCGCCTGACGGAAGCTGAAATCCGGATCGACCAAGTGAATGATCGGGTTGACAACGTGGTGGCTGACGTGAAGAAAACCGTGATGGCTGACGTAAAGAAAACGCTGGATTACCTTAAACTTGGGGATGGAATCGCAGCTCCCGTAGCTACAACACCTTCGCTACGTGGATTCAAAGTGCCACCGTTCGACGGAACTTCTTCCTGGTCGGCCTACAAAATCCAGTTTGAGGCTGTCATAAAGGCGAATGGTTGGAATAATAGTCAGGCTATGACTGCCCTCACCCTAGGCCTGCGCGACCAGGCCTTAACTGTTCTGGAAGCTCTCGGTAAGGAAGTGACTTACGAGCAGCTCCTTGAGGCATTGGAGGCTCGGTATGGCGATGCTCACCTGGAACACGTGTTTCGTGCGCAGCTCAAGGATCGCGTGCAACGCAGTAATGAGAACCTGCAGCAGTGGGCCCTTGAAGTGGAGAAGCTGGTGCGTAAAGCTTACCAGTCCGTACCTGCGCTTATTGATGGGAACCTGGTGCAGGCATTCATCGACGGCATCCGCGACCTTGAAGTTAGAGCTGCTGTGAGGCTCGGGCACCACGGGACGCTTAAGGACGCCTTGGCCCATGCACTGGAGGTGGAAGCCGTGCGACAGGATCATCGTTCCCATCGGGTCAGGGAGGTTGCAGCGGCTACAGTTCGCGACCGCAGTAAAGGGTACAGCCCTAGGTGCTACGGCTGTGGGGAAAGGGGCCACCTTCGATCCAGTTGCCCCAAGCGAACTGCAGAAAAAGAAGACGGCCGATCTCCAGAGGGCAGTGCAGCTAATAGCACCGCCCAGAACCAACAGCAGGGAAACGAGTAATAGCCAGGACTGCGGGGCGGGTGCTGGCTGATGTTCAAAGAGCCCCAAGGGTTTCGATCACACAAACCCAAGACGGGAACAGCCTAATCATCAAGGGCGAGGTCAACGGAACGCCGTGTAAGCTGACCATAGATACTGGAGCCTCTCGCACGGTCGTCAGTTCCCAACTGATAAGACGGTCCCTTGGGGACTCCGCATACAACCGAGAACACATTAATTTGGTAACAGCCACCGGTCAGCGCATACCCGTCCATGGAGAGAAGAAGATAGGGTTGAAGCTAGGCAACAGAATCTACCTGCATAATGTCATCGTGGCTGATATAATGGACGATTGCATCCTGGGCCTTGACTTTATGAGGAAGAATTGTTGCGAAATTGACGTCAAGCAAGGTGTTTTGAAATGTGGACAAGAGGAACTTTTCGTGGAAGGGGCGTTACCAGGGAACGTGTACAGCCTTAAGAAGATTGTTCTTCCGCCGAGATCGGAAACGATTGTGCCGGTTAGTCTTCCTCGGAATCCTGGGAAAACTCAACGTTGTGTACTCGTGGAAAGGGTAGACGATGACCTTCCATGGAAAGTGGCACGAACTTTGGTCAGAGCCACCGACATCTCAGGGGTACGTGTGCTGAACCTTTGTGATCAGGAACAGATTATAGAAAAAGGCACACTAGTTGGTACTTGCGAGGAAGTGGATTGGTTGCGTCGATGCCAACATCTATCGACTGGGACCCTCAGCAAGGATGCACAAACAAGAGTGACCACACTTTTAGAAGATTGCCGCAGCGCTCTGTCCGAAAATGAAATGGTCAAGGCGAAGAAAATGTTACTCAAGTATGCCGATGTTTTCTCGTCAAACGATGCTGACATCGGCAGGACTGGCTTAGTTCAACACAAAATAAACACAGGAGATGAATTGCCTATCCGTCAGCGGCCAAGGAGATTGCCGGTTGCACGTGAAAAGGAAGTGGAAACCATGATTGAGGGGATGGTGAAGGATGGTGTTATTGAACCTTCATCTAGCCCATGGTGTTCACCTGTAGTGCTGGTAAGAAAGAAGGACGGCAGCATGAGGTTTTGTGTTGACTATCGTCGTTTGAACGACGTCACCAAGAAGGACAGCTATCCTTTGCCAAGAATCGATGACACGCTGGACATGCTTACTGGCGTAAAGTGGTTTAGCACGCTGGACCTGAAAAGTGGCTACTGGCAAGTTGAAATTGATCCTAAGGACAAGGAGAAAACTGCATTCTCGACAGGAAAGGGTCTGTGGCAATTTAAAGTTATGCCGTTTGGATTGTGCAATGCTCCGGCAACGTTTGAAAGGTTGATGGAACTTGTACTTACCGGGCTAATTGGCGATGCCTGTCTGGTCTACTTGGATGACATCATCATCGTAGGCCGTACGTTTGAAGAACATCTTCAAAACCTGGAACGCGTGCTCATGAAGATCCAGAGTGCCAACCTCAAGTTAAGTCCAAAGAAGTGTTCACTATTCAAACGACAAGTTAGCTTTTTGGGATATGTAGTGTCTGAAGAAGGTATCCGCACGGATCCGGAGAAAATCGCCGCTGTCAAGGATTGGCCAATTCCAAAAGACAAGACGCAGGTCAGAGCATTTCTGGGTTTGTGCTCCTACTATCGGCGATTTGTCAAGAACTTTGCAGATATAGCCAAACCCCTGCATAAGCTAACCGAGGAAAAGCGACATTTCAGCTGGGATGGAAGTTGCGACATCGCATTCCAGGAGCTAAAGGACCGTCTGTGCAAAACACCTATTTTGGGGTACCCTGATGCGGGCAAGGAATTTATAGTTGACACAGACGCAAGCGACATAGGACTTGGCGGTGTGTTGTCCCAGCGGAATGGCGATCAAGAATTTGTGATAGCGTACTTCAGCAAGTCATTGTCGAAACCTGAAAGGAACTATTGTGTTACGAGACGAGAACTGCTTGCTGTGGTAAAGTCATTGCAGCACTTTAGCAAATATCTTCTGGGTCGGAAATTCCAGTTACGAACCGACCATGCTGCACTGAAATGGCTATTGCAGTTCAAAAATCCAGAAGGACAAGTTGCGAGATGGATTGAACTTCTGCAGGAATACGACTTCGTGGTCGAACATCGCAGCGGAAAATCTCATGGCAACGCAGATGCATTGTCAAGAAGACCTTGTCCTGAAGACTGCAAGCATTGTACTAGGCAAGAGAGTAAAGAAGTCGTACCTGTGAGGATGCTCAAGACAGACCTCAGCATCGAGTGGAAGGACAGCCTACAACGTGCACAGCAGGAAGATTCAGACATCAAGCCGATTCTGGAGTGGATGAAGGCCAGAGCTCCTAAGCCCAAGTGGAGCGACGTCTCAGCGATGAGTTCGATCACGAAAAGCTATTGGGCCCAATGGGACAGCTTGGTGATTCAGGATGGAGTCCTGTGCCGAAAATGGGAAAATGCTCGGGGAGATAGCTGTCATTTGCAAATGGTTGTCCCTAAAGCTCAAGTACCGAATGTTCTACAGCTGTACCATAATGGATGTTCAGGAGGTCATCTGGGAGTAAAACGGACTCTACTGAAGATACGAGAACGGTTTTACTGGGTCCACTGTCGGGACGATGTTGAGGACTGGTGTCGCAAATGTACAAGTTGTGCAGCTGTAAAGGGACCTCAGACTCGTAGTAGAGGTGCATTGAAATTGTACAATGTTGGCGCACCATGGGAGAGGATAGCCCTCGACGTTGCGGGGCCGTTTCCGGAAAGTGAAAGTGGCAACAAGTATTTCATGGTTGTGATGGATTACTTCACTAAGTGGCCGGAAGTCTTCGCCATTCCAAACCAAGAAGCTTCGACAGTTGCAGATAAATTAGTTTATGAAGTCTTCTGTCGTTTTGGAGTTCCACTAGAGATTCACAGTGATCAAGGAAGGAATTTTGAGTCCCAAATATTCCAGGAAACTTGTCGAGTTATGGGTACTCATAAAACAAGAACAACTTCTTACCACCCACAATCGGATGGAATGGTGGAACGATTTAATCAGACACTGGAGAGGTACCTAGCAAAAGTTGTGGAAAATCGACAACGAGATTGGGACAAGCACATACAACCGTTTTTGTTGTCATATCGAAGCGCTGTTCACGAAAGTACATCGGTGACACCAGCCTTCGCAAACTTTGGAAGAGAATTACGGCTGCCTGCAGACCTGATCACCGGAATACCACCTGATGCCCCATGCAGTATAACGGATTATGCGAATAACTTGCGGAATAAAATGAATGACATTTGTGAGCACGTCAGACAATCGGGTCAGCAAATGTCTGAAAAGATGAAAACCCGTTATGACCGCAAAATGAACAGTAAAGGGTTTGACGAAGGTTCACTAGTGTGGTTGCACAATCCAGTGCGCAGCAAAGGGAAATCTCCTAAGCTTCAAGCTAAATGGGATGGACCGTACCGGATTGTGACAAAGATCAATGACGTAACCTACCGGATACGGAAAGGTGCAAGAGGTACTCCTAAGATCGTCCATGTGGATCGATTGGCGCGTTATTATGGAGCCGATAATGCTCGGGACGAGCATGTCTTAGGAGGGGGCAGTGTTACGCGCCACAATTAATGCCTGATACACGGTGACATTAGTTACCACTGGCGACATCTATTGTGGATCGGCAGAACTAACTGGCGCCATCTATTATGGAATAGTAGAACTAATAGTCACGCCATCCGTCAGCGCCATCTATTGACGAGTAGATATGACGAAGCTAGAACTTACTAGAACTATCGACATGTAGTCAGTCGGGGCCGGTATGTACTCGAACATTCTAGACGGTTCTACAATAGAAGGTTCTGGAACTATCTGCGGCACTATATAAGGCCGGGAATAGCCGCGAGCAATCAGACTTGGTTTTGCGACACAAGCGAATACATCGAAAGCGATCTTCAAGTGCGACTTAAGAGTGATTGTGTTTTATAATTAGTGTGTTTTGAATTGTCGTTAGTGTTGATTGATTAAAGTGTAAGTTTTGGTAATTTTTATCGGCATTTTTAATTGTCACGAACCCGAAGCTCGTAACAGTATGTTATCGAATTATTAGTAGGTATCATTATTTATTTATGTGTTTATAATGCAAATAATGGGGAAGAAAAATTCTGGGGAGTTTCTTGCGCCACTTCTTCTTCCCAGCGATAGCACTAGGAAGTGGTGAAGGGCGGGCGTTTTGGGGGACTGTCTTTTGTAATTTTGACGTTCGAAAAGCGCGGATTCTCAGCCAAAATTGAATAAATGACTTTTGATTTTGAATGTTTTTGTGTGTTCAATAAATAGGCACTCTAAAAAGACAATTCATACTTTTTTTCAGCGATTTCATCCGTACATAAGTCTTAAGGTAACTACAGTTTATTGTTATAATAAATCAAAACTTAATAATAATAACTCAATACAAGTCTCCATTTACATCACCTAGAAAACTACAACATTACATTTTACAATAATTCCACAAACACAAAGAAATATGATCGCGAAAAATTCGCTAAAACGCAAAACGAACGGAAACTAAGTATCAAAGACATGAAAATGAAACAAAAATCGCACTTGAACAAGCCGCGTGCGCAATACGACACTCGTACTTGTTCGTACAGTCGCATTCAGTCGAAATACTCGCCCCGGTTATTGACCCAGACCGTGGGCTTAAAAACTGGTACCTGTCGCTTTTCAGAAATTTTAAAGCACCCACGTCAAGTCGGTGTGTGAACTATATCCACATTTTTTTCGACTCTACCCTTATGGGCACCTATATGGCCACCTATATAGCTACCCATATGGATGCCTGAGACTGATTATAACGCGGAGTTCATTTATATGGACTATAAGGCTGGTCGTGACTATATATCATTTGAAGTAGGGATAGATTCGGGTCACCCCTTATCTGATTTGCGTGCAGGTAGGGTTTTGTTGAATGATTGATCTAGATTTTAGTAAGTCCTGTGTCGTAGCTGAGGTCACCTATATGGGTGCATATATTAGACTATAAGGCTGGTCGTGACTGTACATCATTTGAAGTGAGCTGGGGTATAGATTCGAGTCACCCCTTATCTGATTAGCGTGCAGGTAGGGTTTTGTCGAATGATTGATCTAGATTTTAGTAAGTCCTGTGTCGTAGCTGAGGTCACCTATATGGGTGCATTTATTAGACTATAAGGCTGGTCGTGAATGTACATCATTTGAAGTGAGCTGGGGATAGATTTGGGTCACCCCTTTTCTGATTAGCATGCAGGTAGGCTTTTTTTAAATGAATGATCTAGATTTTGGTAAGTCTTGTGTCGTGGCTGAGGTCACCTCGCGATTTTTGTTTTGGACTGTGTTCTTTACACGGTCCGTTGATCTGACACCAAGAATGCTGCGCTCCATTGCTCGCTGGTAAAAATCAAGCTTGAACCTCTGCTGAACTGTCAAAGACTGCACTGGCAAATCTTTTCCTCAACTGAGATATATTATTATAATATTCTAAATAACTCGTACTGACATGAGAAAAGAAATAGAAACTTAGCCGAACATAGGACATACTAGCATCATTGAATTCCATCCTTAATAGTAGGTATAGTCTAGGAGACAGTATTGTCATAAACTGTATCATCATAAATCACAGATTTTTATATTATAACTAGCTCCTGCCCGCGTGGTTGTCGGAAACTATCCCACAGGAACGTGCTAACGGGACGAAAAGTAGCCTATAATCCTTCCCCGGGATGCCATCTATCCCTTTCGCAAATTTTATCGAAATCCGTTCAGTGGTTTAGGCGTGAAAAGGTAACATATGTACATACAGACTTTCGAATTTATAAAACATATTAATATGGATTTATGTTAGGTATTCCTAATAGTAAAATTAATTGCTAACACAACTATACCCACAACTGTTAATGTATGCACCTTCTTTAATATTTGTATTCGAACATATTATAAAAGAGTTCCGGCTGTTGTTTTTGATTCCATTGTGTTTTTGCTGCAATATTGTTTATAACTCTAAGCTTGATAGGTTGCTGCGCAAAGAAACCTGCTTCAGTTTTTTTTTAGATTTGCAGAATTGTACGTCGTGGTATTTCGATACAGGTACACTACGTAGTATTTTATTTAAATAGATACTTACCTATGCATTTATAGCATGCAAATCCAAAATACCAAATTGATGTGCGATTTAGATTTGTCATAAAAAGGTCGTAAAGAAACCAGAGATGTTCGTCGTGGGTTTTTGATAAGATAGGTCGTACCTATTTCATTTGAGAGAATATTTGTCCTTAAAAATTAATATAATTAGAAATAGACAATAGTTATTGTCCAGCTAACACAGTTAGCAGGTTCACAGTTTAACAGCAAGTTGAGACGACATGAGTAGCTTAAAATATTACCTACAGCTAGGTTCGCAACCTAGCTGTAGGTATATTATTTGCCAATGAGCCCCAAACTAGACAGTTAGTCTGTATCTTGGGGCTCGGGGTACGAATTCCAGTGTGGAGACTGGAGAGGAGATTTCAGGTATGGCATGTGTTGTACGAGTATGTGTGTGGTGTGTGTAAATTACAGATACAATCCATCGTTAATATTGTTATACTCGACATTCGTGAATGCATTCATACATGTTCGAAACCCAGATTTTCTTGTGTCTGCTATTCACACACAGTCGCAAAATATAACTATTATTTTTTATTGCTGCATGGGATGCTCCTGGCCTCGATCACGCCTGATGGAAAGCGATGGATGAGGTCTATGATGGAACGAGCGTGCCCAAAAGATGCCTGTTCACTCTTGCTTTGAAGGCAGACGGGTTGAATGTGGAAGGGAACACAGACGCTGGCAGAGAGTATGGAACATATCAGCCTGTTTTAAAAACTGTTCAGAAAATACCTAGCAAATGTAATAATATTATACAGGGTAATTTTTCAAAGACTAGCCAAATTTAAGGATGTGGTACAGACCATCAAACTTTCTCCATGGTACAAATAGCGTAATCGCGAAAATTTTATCAACTGTCCCATAGAAAACTTCAATGCCTACTCGACCTAAATGTATGGGACGGACGGCTGAATTTTTATTCGTGATTACGATGTTGGTCCCATAGAGAAAGTTGTTCAGTTTGATGGTCGTCACATCCTTAAATTTGGCTGATCTTTTAAAAATAACCCTGTATATATTACACAATATTCTGTATCATAATCATGTCTGCCACGTGCTACCGAATTATATTAAATTCAATAAATAACAAAGCTATCAGGCACCACCCGTATATTTATATTTTTCCTTCTAAGAGTCACGTGGCGGAAAACCACTAGGTGTCTAGGTAAAATACCGGTTTATAACCATATATATAACAGTCACACGAGACATGAATGTTATGAGGAAAACCTGAGGTAAAAACAATGGATGCTTAATGAAATTTAGTTTGCCCTTTAGTGTCATTTTGTTATGTAGACAGGAAATGGGTTAAGAGCCTTTTTGCTGTCAAACTTGGATTTACTGTTATTAGTTCTCGAAACTGCAAGAATAACTCCAACTCAAACAATAATCATTATAATATATTTATAAGGGATACCATTTTGGTGCCTAAACTTAACGGCTTATAAATCGACATCGCTAGGCTCTGCGTCTATAGACAGATAATTTACCGTATAAAACTAATTCTTCTCATGTTATTATTTTTCTTTTTAAATCAGAACCACTTCGGGTACTTATACATAATTGTGAATCACTTTCCGAACAGTTTCATATTGAATTTAGCAAATTGGAAATATGTGACAGTTGTAAATGTTACTCGTACAATAACGAAGAATTGAAAAGCAAACAATAAATTTGTGAACCGATCTCCTATTACGCTAATATGTCTAATGTGATAGCTAAATATACGTTACAGAACATTCATATACTCATGCGCATATAAACACACACAGTCAAAAACATTGGTCTTTTACGTTGAAGTTGAACATTTTTATATGTCAACAAAACGATATATAGCAATATGACAAAATGCACTTAAGTAAGTAGACATAAAACATATGCAGTGACCTCCAAAAGTTAGTTGACATTTTTCCACTTCAGCTGAGATGCAGCATTATGAATTAAAATAATCAGGTACTTCCAAGGGACTACTTGATAATTTTTTTATGATAAGTCAAAAGTAGTTGAATAAATCAATAAAAACGTTATAGCAGTTCAAACATTTGGATCACTAGAATTTTAAATCATAATGTGGTGTGTCAAAGCTGAAGTAAAAAAATTACAACTAAATTTTGGAGGCCACTGTATATGTATACAGTGTCAAATCTACCTTGGTGTTCCAAGATACCTCTGCATGCTTAGGAATGCATATCAAGACTGTTTCAAAATTCAGTACTTTCAAACTTGGTTTCCAATTTTGTCCCGTGCCAAATTTTTACAGAAACATTGGGCAGACTCAGGAGTTTTTTTAAACAGCTAGTACAATACAGTTTACAGACACTGCTGATTGACATTATATTTCTGTGGTATATGCGTATGTAATAATGGGATCAATGAAATCTTGGCAGTAATAAGCTAATTTTGTTAGAGGAACGTGAGCACGTAAATAGATGGGGAAAGGGCTCGTTTAGACGATTCCAAATAGTTTTGCTATGGTAACGACATAAAAATTGAGAATTATTGTGGTAATAAACGTGTCAGTGTGTTTTCCGACAAAATAGAAAGAAATCGTCAATTGTTTTTATTTCTGGAAGAATCTGATGCTTTGGGGAAGCTGGCGGGTTACTTCGGACTACAATGATAATCTTTATTTCAGCTACCCATTATTGTTGCGGGTGCATTGATTTTGCATTCTTCATCAGCTGATGAAATTTACCATTTCATGCTCCTAGCTGATAATGGTCAGCTTTAGCCAATGATAAACCCTGCATATTGCTAGTGACTTTAGCAATTGCATTGTTGCTAGCAATTCTGTTGTTATCCGACCGGAATGGTACGGTAAAAGATGTATACGATGAAGAAAGTCTTGATGATAAAAAAGTAGTTTAGAAAATTTCGATAAAACTAATTATACAGGGTGTAAGGTACATCGACGCGCACACTGTTACCATCAATTCAGTATATGATTCAAGATACTCTATCAATTCACCGTATTTTATGGAAGAGATTATTGGTCACGCGATTGAAGTAAGCATCAGCATCACCACGAGTTGGTGTCTCTTGATGATTGACTACACATATATATTTCGGTTTTGGACAAAGAGCATCGTCCCGTCTTCCTGTCCGCGTCATGTCGTTAGCTACGCGGATTAGGAAATGCTTTGAGTGGGAATACGAAAACTGTGGAGCGGTTAAAAGTGTTGCGATAAATTGGTAATGGACTTCAATTTTTGTTGGCCCCTCCACCAAAATTTAAGTCCAACAATTTTTCATTTCAAAGTTTAAATACGCTAGCGATAATGAATGAGTCTTTACACTTTATTGAAGTAAGTACTCTTTGATATCGAAACTACACTTGAAATGTATAGAATGGGAAAGGTTTATTTGTTACACATTTGACGCTATTTGCTACTAAACGCCACGAAACCCGATATTTTTTAAACTATGTATGTAGCCGAGAACTGCGACGTTGCTATGCAAAAAGGGTATGACGTCCGACAGATGAGTACCTATATACGAAATACTGTTTTATCAGTTAATTAATTTAAATCTTGAGGTACACACAGAATACAATACAATAGTTATATTCTAAATAACATTGGATTGTTCTACCCACGCTACTGAATGCGCAAGGGCTCATTAAGGAAAAGGCCAAAGTTAAAGTTTATTGTTAGAACTTAATACAAAGTTATAACAGTATTTGTTAATTTTTCCTATTAAGTAATTATAAGGTATTCGTTTAAATTTCATTAGGGATTACTTGGCTAAAGATATTTTAAGGAACTATACCTTTTAAGATCCGCAGATTTGATCGCAACACCTCAACATTAATTATACTCTTACATATAATTAGTAACATTTTGTAACTTTTTCTAGTCATATCTACTGGCACTGGTGTCACTTTCCTACTTATCGTTTTCAAATGTTCGTTTTTGATTTTGACGGCACGGTTGGCGCAGTGGCTAAGCGATTGACTGCTGCGCTGCGTGTCGCGGGTTCGATTCCCACACGGAACAAATATTTGTATGACCTACAAGTAGTTGTTCCGGGTCTGGCTGTTTGTGTATGTGAGTTTAAATGTTTGTAAACGCACCCACGATACAGGAGAAATTACTAGTGTGGGGCATTATCTACATCCTACAGTTTCCGTTCTCCTATCATAACATTAATACTCATTATTCAACAATATATCCCAAGTCGCTACTGCCAGTGGTGGTACCACGCAACTAAAGTAGCAACCACCCACGGCTGGCGTGCGGGTGAAAGAACTCGCCACTATTACACAAACTCCCGGCTCTGATCTCATCTCTAGGACTTGGACACGAAATGGTGAAGCTGCAGAATAACCACTTTGTAATAGATATAAAAGTTGCCGAGATTGGCTGATAAGGTGCGCTAGCGCAGAGGAATTTGAATGGAAAGGTGGTACCACTGTAACGTCAACCGACATACAACAAAAATCGATTTAATTAGAAGAGACTCCTAATATTTTGCTTAACAAACCATGTTTTTTTTTTTCAATGATTAAATCCAGATCAATAAAATTGTCTCATTATTTTCCTGTATTCATGTCCACTGCTAGAAATAAAGCTCTAATAGAAGTCGGAGTCACCACATCCGGGTTTGTAATCACAGAATCTGTCTTCTACTTTGTCTCTTGATTATATATCTTCGTGGTTACTTTTTAACCGACTTCTAAAAAAGGAGGAGGTTCTCAATTCGGATGTTTGGATTTTTTTTTTTTATGTTTGTTTGCGCATAACTCCGTCACTTGCCAACCGATTTGAAAAATTATTTTTTTGTTGGAAAGGGTATACTTCCCAAACGGTCCCATAGAAATTTCATCAAAAACGGTTTAGTAGTTTGGTTTTTAAACCAAAATTACAGCTAAAAAGTGAATAATAAAAACTTTTTTGCAAAAAAAGCAACCGACTTCCAAAAACGACACTACAAAGTGAAAAATAACTTTAATTTCGGAAATCGGTGGCAAACAACGAAAATGCGAACCCAACGACACCGACTTCCGAAATTAAAGTTATTTTTCACTTTGTAGTGTCGTTTTTGGAAGTCGGTTGTTTTTTTTTTTTTTGCAAAAAAGTTTTTTCTCTTTCACCTTCCCAAGTAGACCTTCTGCCATTTTCACTTCCTATCCTCAAGTATATCTGGTTCTGAAGTTTTTGGAAATAATTTAGTTGTAACGTTTAAACTGTAGTATAAGTGCCAAAAGCTTTCTATTTTCATCTTAATCTTTGAGTCAGCTGGTAGTTTCGGTAGGAAGTCATACATCTTGCTGATCTACTGTGATCGTATGTGTATCACCAGCCTCTTATGTTAATGAAGCGATAGTCGTTCTAGTAGGTATTAGTGTCAATTGACACTTCATATAGTGTAGGTTGTGTTTTTAGTGATCTAGCATCAATATTTTTTTTTGGGAGTTGATTTGAATTGTATAGCTTTATTGACAGTTATAGTGATGTCATTTGGACTCCTTTGTCAAATAATTTGTATAGCACTTCTTACACTACAATAGACATGATCTAGCTACTAACCGTATGTAGAGCCTACTACTACTACTAAAGGCTATAAAGATATTGAGGTACGGTTCCTAATTTCTCACCATACTTGGTAAATTAATTGGTGAAGATGGAGGTGGGGCTTAACTCTATAACTCTATACCTAAAGTAATTAGGAAATTGAAATCACTTTCAACTTTTAAAAGGCTATTGGCTATTAAAGCATCGTGTTCCGAATAATGTTTAAATTGTAAGTTTTTATAGTTTTTTATAACTTAATTTTAATTCATAACGCAGGGAAACCGTCGCCGTTTTTCGTCATAGGAGAGAATAATTGTATTCTTTTTGAGTAAAATAAATTATCTTGAACCGTAAAATATACGACTTCGTGATGGTCATACTAATAATCGACAGAACAGAGTGATATCAAATTATTACGAACTAATTAAACTAGCGTTAGTTTTAAGTATACTTTCATTGCTTAGTAACAGTTCGCCAACACATCTCCATCAAGTTATTAACCTCAGAATTGGCACGGACTCATAACCAGCTGATTTCATTCAGCATTTCTCTTTTACTCCGTCAGACATAAAAACAACCTGACAACACTATAAAACTCAAATATTTGCTCAGTTATAAATACATAATTTTAATTGCGCTTTCTCCTTTCGAAGATATGACATCGCTCAGCTCCTTCCGTGGTACTGAGCTTAAGCAGTTGGAACACATCACAATATACTTAATATTCTATTATTATATGTTTATTTTATTTTATCGCTTCACTCATCATTTATAGTAATTAATGCAGGGCAATCGGCAAAAAGAGCTTTCGATCGCACCGAACGGTATTTCGAATTCACGCCAATCATGACTGATGCAAAACGGCCATTTTCTAAACCGGACGCTGAGATCCATTGTTATCTCTCTCACACACCGAAAAGGATGACTGAGAAAGGTAGATTTTTACTAGTCGAAAGTTTTTGCTCAAAAGTCGAGTACGTAAGGCGCTGGAATGCAATATTCAGTTGAATATAAATATAAAGTGGCCCGGATTGTGGTGATCCTATCGGCCAGTGCGGCGGGCCAATTATTTGATCCGACTCTGTTGCCATGGCAACGGACGCTTGTTTCAAAGCAAACGCCAATCGATTTTTCGGTCATTAAATAAGTTAGTGGCATACTTTTTATGAAATGCTCATAAAATTGAAGGTTACGTGATACTGGGGAATTTCTGCTATCAAGGCTTTTGACATTATGTAACTATTTTGTACAATAGAGATGCTCCTTCCTTTTTTTTGATGATCAACAAAAAACTTATTGCGAAAATTATTTTCTGCCAGTACTCACTCCATCAATCTAAAATCTTTTTTGTCTAGAAAAAGTTGAAACAATTAGCCATTTTCCAACTACACATATGTAGGTAATGTACAGCATGTGTAGGTACATAGTAACGCAAATTGAATAGTTTTCAATAGCAAGTGCATAGACCTGATGAACCGGAGAGAAAGCGTGGCGGGGGGTGATAAAAAGCTCACCCACTATGTACAGACAAAGAAAAAACGCAAAAAATATATATTCATTACGTTGCCTGTGAGTCTGTGAGACATGCCGACTGCAGCGTCAGCAGAAAAGAGAAAAACAAGAATATTTCTTCAAAAATATTTTTAATGGAAAATTAAGAAGACATACAGAACATCTCGTGGAAGACTGGATGAGACTCGCATCCAATCAGGGAAGTATGGCACACAAGGGAGGAGGCCTGTACTCATCAAAGGCTGGAACAAGGCTGCCAATAACGTTGATGATGGTGATTACAAAATTAGATCTATGTAAATTATTCATTACAACAGCACTGGCAGCGCCCCGCGGTTTCACCTGTATAAGTCTCGATCCCGTGGGAATATCGAGATGAAAAGTATCCTATGTGTTAATCCTGGGTATAAACTATATGTGAGCTAAATTTCATCTAAATCCGTTCACTAGTTTTTGCGTGAAAGAGTAACAAACATCCATCCATCCATCCTCACAAACTTTCGCGTTTATAATATTAGTAGGATTAGTTATTATAGTTATTATATTAGTAGGATAATACAGTTTACTACGTAACTGTGTAAACGGCAATTAACACAGGTTCGATCAAATTACAAGTACCCTTTTGATTGCATTTGATATTAAATACATCCTCCTTATTGTTATCTAACTAGATTATTTTATCGGTCAATTGGCATTTCCTGTGCTGTGATAATGTCAACACGGTCTTTGATGTCATTACTGTATGTTATTTTGACTATTATCCTGTAAAATCCTACAGAAAGACTTTCTTGATTTTTTATTGCCGGATTGTTTATTTTATTTACATAGTTCGACCCGCCATTTTAGCATAAACGAGCTTATATTTTACTTTTAAGCTTAAAAACTTAAAAAGAGTTGACAGTTTAATACACACTCATGGTTTTGACGCCGAATAGTCTGTAATTCGATTTAGTTCCAAGGGTTAAAATTGTAGAGATGTCAGTATAAGTGACGGGGCCCGATAGGGCCGAAGCCTGCCAGGGTAGCGGGATCGTCCGAAAGGGTTACCGCTGCCATGGAACATAAAGGGCTAAGGAAGGAACACGGGTGGGTTTTAGTCAGTAAGAGTCTGACACTCCCTTCTGCTCCACCCAGAGCGGGAGGGGTCATTTGATGATTTCCCATACTGAAAAAAAAAAGGGTTAAAATTGTATGTATTAAAAACGACTAAATTAATAAGTAAACTTTTCTACAGTCCGTACAATTCGCCTGGTCAGTGGCCAGCGGAGCAAAGCGCGTGGCTTTTGTCCTCCACAGGAAGTTGATTTTACGTAATTATATTTTTTGTCTCCATCAATATACACCTTCATAAGTAGGTATTTATAATAATGCTCTCTCGGTTTCTGTGATCCGATCCAGTGTAATAATATGGCCTACTGTCGAGTGTTTTTTATACGAATAATGTAAGAGATGAGCGTGTAATCTAACTATTGTTAGGAGACCGGAAGATACAACTTTAGGAAGGAGAAGTACCTCATTTGAGAAGATTTGGACCAGAAGACCTCATCCATTGCTTTCCATCAGGCGTGATCGAGGTCAAGAGCGGTCCCATTCAAAAATAAAAAAAGAAAGGTTCCGTTTTCGACATTACTAACAACGAGAGAAGATATAAAGTTATGTATTACTAGCTAAAGCAATTTAACACATAGGGAAATGGTTAGATAATAATTATTTTAGTTGAGACTTAACAATTATTTTTTCTAACTGAACAGACAGCTGTGCTGCTGGGGAGTTTGTTGCGCCACTTCTTCTTCCCAGCGAAAGCACTAGGAAGCGGCGAAGGGCGGGCGTTTTGGGGGACTGTCTTTTGTAATTTTGACGTTCGAAAAGTGCTGATTCTCAGCGTAATTTGAATAAATGACTTTTGATTTGATATTAATTTGCTGTCAAATTAATTTTTCAATATTACTAAATAAAATGATTAAATATCGCTCTGTAGTACACTTAAATATTAATTATGAATTAAAATACAAACTTTGTTGTCTTCGTCATAAAACAGTCCCCCAAAAATCCCGCCCTTTTGCGATGTTGCCAAATTTCACAATGCACGCTCTTAACCAAAGTTTTACGGAAAATTTTGCAGTTAGGCTTAGTCTAGATTAGTGAATTGCGCTGCCTGACTGCCCAAGGCAGAGCTGACCGTCGTTGTACAGACGCCAGCACGTCAAGCTACTACAATCTGTCAAATTTCTTAAATAGATCTTCCACTTTATCGCTAAAGCATTAAGGTTCACGGTTGATTAGGAAAATTTTACAGTTTCGGGTAGCTTGACCTGCTGGAGTCTGTACTAAGGTATCGTTACTAGATCTAAATCCAAATGTGACCTAATTAAATCATTTTTTCTCCACACAAAGAACCGTACAGTGAATGTCACAGGCATCACTAGTCAGTCATGTGTGCTGCCGATACCATCGATTTCTGTCGAACATCTGGCCGAGATAACATCTCGTAATAATTAGACGTAGTTTTTGTAGTATAAGGACTCCGGTTTTTGTAAGTATGAGTACGACATGAGCTTGAAGTTCCATCCACCTTAATCAATTTCGCCGAAAATCGTACTCCAACAAACAAAAATCAATTCTATATCTTTATGCTAAGGTTGATTATTCCTTAATCACTAGTCACGGTGTGGTCAGGACCTCTGGTTTATGTGGTACTGTATAATATGTGACACTTCTTCAACTACTCTGTAAGAAAAATGGCGGATCAACGGACCGCGCGTGCGACAAAAAATGAGTCGGTGGAAATATTTGTGACAGTACGCAATGGTATGATGGATTAATATATATATTCTGATATTAATATTACGATCTCTCTGACGGCTTGTGCGTAGGTCAGTTTGGTTAATTATCATATTACATCATATATTCGGTTTTTTATAGATGGTCCTGATTTGACTTTTAATATATTTAAATTACATTTGTGACTAACTATTTACACTACGTACTAAATTAAAAAAACTAACTAATAGTGGTTGTAATGTTGGTCCCGTAGTAAAACTTGTTCATAAGCGAAGCGAGCTTGCAGAAGCGAGCTGTTCGATCAATTTATAAATTAAGTCCGAGACACTCGCTCAGAGATAAATTTAAAGAGATTAATGTTATGACTGTGGCTTCTCAATATATTTATGAAAATCTTTTATATGCCCATAAAAATATAAAATTGTTTAAAAAATACAGTGATATCCATGATATAAATACTAGGAACAAACACAAATTTGTTGTACCTACAACAAGGCTCAAGAAAATAGGTGGGTCGTTCAAATGCCAATGTATACGCTTTTATAATAAAGTTCCAAGCCCCGTTCAAGATCTAAGCCTTAATAAATTCAAATCATTTATTAAACGTAAGTTGTGCCAGAAAGCCTTTTATACCGTTAAGGATTATATCGAGGACAAAAAGGCTTGGGATTGAGCTGCTTCCAATTTTTTTTTTTTTTTTACATATTGAATGTTTTTTTTTTGCTCTATTTTGTTGTTGTTTTTTTTTTTATATACACTGACATTAATGAATTTTACATATACTATGACATTTGCTTACTTTGTTAAGTATTCTATTATTTTAATTATTGTGAATGTGAAGACTACGTGGGTCATTTTATTTATATTATTTTTCTCTTTGTTCTCTTAGTTTTTGTCATGGTCTGGCAGTTTGAGTAATTAATGTGGCCTACCCAAATGTCCTTTCTTTGGTATTGTTCGTCGAATCGTTGAGCTCCTTAAGTTTTGAGTTGAGCTGCACAATTTCTGACAAATGCGTGCACTGACTGGACAGGTCCTCTCAATCTGTGTGGTTCTTTCCTCAAAAGACCATCACAGACATCGACCTACATGGTCTTCATATGATCTGACCAAGATTATGTCTGGACTTTAAAAGAGACTGTGACGTCTGAGTTTGTTTCGGCCTTTCTTCTCAGACTAGTCAGATAGGAAACGCCGACCCCATCTAGTTTAAAAAATATGATTGACGTGTAAAAGTGTTTGTACAAACCTACTTACAAAATAAAATCATTTATCATTTATCATTTATCATAATGATGAGTACAATGACCCCTTAAGGATTGAAACGATCAAAATTTAACGGTGTTTAAGTGGTATAAAAACTGATTCAGAAAATCCAAATTCAAGACAAGGGCTCTAATTCACTATGACCACTTAACGATTCCTTACTCAAAACCACGTCAATTCCTTAGCTAATCTCGCGTTCGCGGGGATTTGTTTCTTGTTTCATAGAGATAAGACCCCAGATCTACCAATGCTGGTTAAAATAAAAGGTATGTGTGAAATGAGAATAAACTGTAAAAGAAAGTCTTATCTTCGAAGTCAAATTCTTGTTACCTGTGTACAACACTGTAAGAAAAAGATATTTGGCGTCTACTACTTACTAGTTTATTTACGAATACCTACCGTTCTTCTTTGACAGTTGTTACGGGTCGTCAGAAGCCCGAAAGTCTGACAACCAGTCTTATCGTAGTATCGTATTACCCAGTAACTGAGTTGTGGAGGTCAGATATGCAGTCGCTTCATGTAAAATACTGGGTATTCAGTTGCATCCGGTTAGACTGGAAGCCGACCCTAACATAGTTGGGAAAAGGCTAGTCGATGATGACCGTTCTTCATAAGTTCGTGTATCCAGTATTAAGATTAACTTGATACTCTCAATAAGTAAATTGTATTCTTTTAGAGAAATAAATGTCTTAAACCGTAACATTCTGCAGTGCGATTCTGTACCCATCTCACCGTGAAAACTTACGTGAAGTGAGCGTGGAGTGAGTTGTCATTCCAACGAATGCTAGGGATTGACACTATTGACAGCTCACTCTGAACTCACTTCACCTAACTTTTCACGGTAAGATTTTTACAGAATCGATCGGCTGGACCTATCAGAGATAGACTCAAAGCTCGCCTAACTAAAGTAACCAAATCGTGCGTGCACCATTGATTTTCAATTTAAACTGAATTCGTTACCTTTGAAATCAGGCCAAGAATTCGCTTGTGACTGACCAATTGAGAGCAACAATCGTGATTTCGCATTTACGCCTTCCAGGATATGACCAAAACATTCCTACGTTAGGTTTGTTGTAGCAGCACTTTCCATTATACAATTTGTGGTATTATTTGCATACTGCTAATGAGTTTCACGGATGATCAGCATGGGAACAGTACTCCTTAAATAATGGAGACGTCAGAATAGGCTTCATTATGCGATACAACGCTATTTGTTTAATAAAGGGGAGCACAAGTTAAATTACTTTTATTTTTTTATTTTATTTTATTGAGCGTATGTAGGTATGTCTTTACGACTCTATACATGTTCAGTCAGAGGTGTCAAAAAGTTTTGAATTCAATTGTTTTTGGCTCCAGAATTGCAACTTTGCCTTCGTCGGCATCGACATAAATGATATGATAAGTACAGACGCCAGCACATCAAGCTACTACAATCTGTCAAATTTCTTTAATAGATTTTCAACTTTATCTCTAAGGCTCTCTGTAAGGTTCAAGGGTGATTGGGAAAATTTGACAGTTTCAGCTAGCTTGATGTGCTGGCGTCTGTACAGTCCATTCATAGTTATTTTACCTCTGATTTTGCATGTTGGGATGCTGCAACTGTGAAGTCCGTCAAAATCACAGTGATTTTTATTGTTGTTGTAATAAGGTTGCTGTTAGGTTGCAGATGTCAGAGATAACATATCTGTGAAAGAACTATAGTACGCAGAACTTATTCTATAATTGTATAATAAAATTATGCAATTATATTTAATTCAACATTCCGTAAACAATTAATTTACAGTGTTTCTATAAGGTCTGCATGTACTTAACACTGACAGAACACGCTAATTTCGTAAGCATTTATTCTCCTAATTTAAGTATGCAATAACGAAAATTCATTAGGCTAAAAAAGCGGCGCCATGTAAAAACCAGTCTAACCTTTAAAGTCGCCGGGTGCTTACCGACTATGAAATTAAAATGCTAAAGTATGGCAACCAAGGTGCCGATTACCATACGGATTAGCTAACCGGAAATCGTATGTTCACAGTCACGCTACAACCTTCCGTGGGTAAGCAGACGTTTTTGTTGTCAGACCCTCCGCGACTGTAGTAAAACTACTTGTAGATGTCAATTGCCCAATGGAGCGCTAAGCAACGATATATTGACGTAAATACCATAGGATTAATAAAAAGTTATGTAAATGCGATAATCGACACACTTGATAGGATAACCGCGGCGTTAAGGCGGTTTTTAGAGGGCTTTGTTCATCGCTGTACACGCAGGATTGCTCTGTGCGCGTGAAATTTTACCTGAAAGACCAAGTATCATAATAAATACATGACAGATGCAATGTACTGCAACGCACGCGAACGCAGAAATATGGACAATGTACGCGTCTCTAAAACATGACATGATATAGCCGATCTATTCTGTAAAAAATCTCACCGTGAACATGTAGGTGAAGGGAGCTTGATGTGAACAGTCAGTCCACCTAATGCAAGGGATTGACACTATTGACAGCTCACTTCACCTAAGTTTTTACGATGAGATTTTTAGAGAATAGATCAGCAGGACTGTAGTCCACATCTACGCCTTCATCTGCTGCATTATTTGAAAACAAAGCTTGCTTAACTCAGTTCGATAATTACCTCAAATGTGTGTTCAGTCTAACTGTCAGCCACTAAACCTTAAATCCTTCTACTTCAAGCAGACGCCATTTGATGTTGGATGAATGTCTGTTTCATAACCACTCCATCTATGATCTTGAATCCTCTGCATCCATTATTTCCCACCACCTTGGTCTAACAAATAACTGGCTATATAATATCTATATAACATTAGTCGAGATTTTCCGCATCGAATCTAAGATTTGCCTAAAGGTTGGGCTTTTAAATTCCAATTTATTTGCAAATTGTGACCAAATCCTGCAATTATAGTAAATAAAACGTATTTCGCTTGTAGGACACAAGCGAAATATATATAATACTTTGACGAATGCTGTGAAATATGTTTTGAATGGGTACCTCGAGAACAATGCATGAAGATATAAACGTAATAGTTTATGGAATGTTGTTGGAACTGAGTCGTAAGTTTTAACGATGTTCGAGGTATTTCACACCTTCTAAATTCTTATTCTCAATGACACTTGTATCCCAAAGAGAATATAGATGTTGTCCATATACAAGATGTCAAATCATGAAAAAAGATTTGACGTTTGAAAAGCAGTCGCCTCTTTAAATCTGTATTATAGCTATGGTCATATGGTGGAGGGGCTCGTGGCTAAATAATAAGAGCCGCACGGGTCGATTGATCAGTTTTCTACATGTGTAAGATCAGTAAGCTACGCTTGCTGCGGATGCCGTGATGGGTTGTGGAGGACAGATAAGCAGTCGCTCCATGTAAAATTTATGGTTAGACTGGAAGCCGACCCCAACATACTTGGGAAAAGGCTAGACAGATAATGAGGTATGGTCATTGGTCATATACACACATTGTGGTTCAATTTTAACTGTCCCGTTCACACTAGTAACACCAATGAAACCAATTATTAAGCTGGTTTTGAAGACCTAATCAGAACTTCTATTATCATAGTCTCATGTGTGATATACAACACAAGATTTTTTACGGATATATACTCGTAATATAGCTGTGCTTGGTGATCTCATCAACGCAACCCATTCTAGATAGAATACTCTGCCTTCTCGCAGTAGTTCACCCAAGTTCAAGGATCATCAGTCACCACCTGCTAGCAAAGGCTGCTACTCCAAGTGTCCTGCAGCCAGCATAAAACATTAAATCAAAATATATAATTGATAATGTTTCAGAGAGATCTAAACACACCGCTTTCATCTCTATTAATCAATACTTGTCTAAGATTGACGAAATGTATAAGGGGTATAACCAACTAAGTTATTCAAGCAGTTGATGTGAACTGTACTTTGTTAAAAATAAGGTTGATATTAGTATGCTTAAGGATGTGGAAGTTTTTTTTTTTATCTGTGATAGCACTGCTGATCAAAAAGATACAGATATTGAAAAGAATCTAGACAGACCGTTAGTAATTCTAGAACTGGTTTCATTTGATCGGAATCTGGCAGCGTTGGGATCCGGAAACGAAGTTCGTGACCGAAAGAATGATTGTAATTGTGTGGTCATTGTTAGGGGATTTGAAGTTGCTTTGGGAAATATTATAGGACCTCACGGTCCAATAGTTTTAATAGACCACTGGTCGTTTGTTTTGTCCAGCTCGTCTCGCCATCGCCATCTGCTACGGGGTCTGCCGCGACACCTTCTATTTACAGCTCATTGGGCATACAGCAGACCCGCGATATTCCAATTTTACGGATTGTCAGTGTCAGGTTATTAGTTGATTAAAATGTGATTTGCAACCGTAACAAATATGGCTTTATAGAATTATAATCATTAGAATCAGCAATACAACTCCTTAAGTTAGAATTGGCCTCAAATGTCATGATTTCATGAAATAGTCATTCAATAGGGTAATTATGTTTGTGTACAACTGAAGTTAATAAAGATACTATTTTTTTTTAAATATGAACTTAGAGAGATGTATTGATGATTTTTATGATTATAATTCTACATATAAGTAAATATTTGTTACGGCCGCGAATCATATTTCGATCAACATATGTACAACCTGCTACTGACCGGCAAATTGCAGAAAACGTAAAAAAAAAAAAAAAATAATTTCGCGGGGTACCCTGACGCTTTTACCATATATTCTTACGTTATGATATTTAAATCAGTTGCCATGCGTTTACTATGAGCACAAACGCTTCTCAATTCATGATTGACATAGTGGTATGGTTTAAATTCAGACTAAAGTTACTGGCAATACCGCAAAATTTCAAGCCAATAAACTATTAAAAATTAGGGTTATTCCAAGCTTGTTGCTATTATACATATATATATTAACTAGCTGCGCCCCGCGGTTTCACCCGCATATGTTTAAATCCCGTGGGAATATCGAGATAAAAAGTATCCTATTTTATTTCTTTTAATTTTCTTCTATATAAACCTTGTCCTGACAATAACAAACAAAAAAAGAATTATCCAATTTGGTGCTGTCGATAGGAAGTTATGCGCGTACATACATTTTTGTGATTCATTTTTATTTATTTACTAGCTGACCCGGCAAACGTTGTTTTGCCATATAAATTATTTCTAGCTGCCCGGCGCTACTTCGTTCGCGTGGTGTCCCACCCCCTACCCTACTCCTACCCTACTCCTACACTACTCCTACCCTACTCCTACCCTACTTCTGCCCTACTCCTAACCTACTCCTACCCTACTCCTACCCTATTCCTACCCTACTCCTACACTACTCCTACCCTACTCCTACACTACTCCTACCCTACTCCTACCCTGCTCCTACCCTACTTCTACCATACTCCTAACCTACTCCTACCCTGCTCCTACACTATTCAAAACCCTTAATTTAATACGTACTTCAATTCGAGTGGACCCGAGTCTACCGTACCGAAGGGACGATCGTCAAATGTTTGACAGGAAAGTAGGTAGAACAGTTTATATAGGAAAATTAAATTGTTGTTTTTACTATCTTCCTCGCAATTTTTCCATATTTTCTCACCGTTGAAACCTTCCCGGGACTACGGCAAACATTTCAAAACCAAAATCTAAATCGGCCCAGCCGTTCTCGAGTTTTAGCGACTCAAACGAACAGCAATTGGTTGTAATATATATAGATAGATAAAACTTGTGCCAATCAAAGAGCCGATCGATTCTGTAAAAATCTCACCGTGAAAAGTTAGGTGAAGTGAGCTTAGAGTGAGCTGTCAATAGTGTCAATACCTTGCATTAGTTGGAATGACAGCTCAGTCCACGCTCACTTCACCTAAGTTTTCACGTTGAGATGGGGACAGAATCGCACTGCAGGTTTTGTATTCAGTGTTCACACCAAGTTAGTATAAATAAAATAAATGACATGTTTCAAAATCGATACACGCGCGGAATTTAATCATACCAAAGTATACATAAGACTTCTTGTTCTAACAAAATTCTCGGAAACGGCACATTGGGGTAATCCCACATTTATAAGTTCAAAGAATTTTAGGTTCGACATTGTTTTTATTTTAGAATAAACGTGTCTTCAATCGGGATCTCCTGTTATTTACTTTATTTAGGTTAGTAAAGTAAGGGCTGATTTTTCAATCATCGGATAACTTTATTCGAGGAATAATTTTGAAATTTTGACAGTTATACAAAACCTGAGGGCTGATTTTTCCATCGCCAGATAACTTTTACACGAGGAATAAAATTGACGTTTGACAGTTTTTGTATGAAATAACTGTCAAAATTTCAAAATTATTTCTCGAATAAAGTTATCAGATGATTGAAAAATCAGCCCTAAATGACATAAAGCTGGAAAAGCAAGCCCATATATAAAGACTGGCAGGGAAACGAAAAGTTTCAACGCCGGAGCTGCGTTGAAATTTTTCGTCGTTCTTAAAAAAAAAAAAATAACCGCGTAGGTATTGCACTTTTTTACAAATCAGCTGTTTTTTTTTTTATAACCTACGAAAATTTTCTACTCTAGGTAATCATGTGGTTACAGATTGTACGTCGATTTCCCTGCCATCCTGTATAAAGATTTATTAATGACCAAGTTAAAAGCCAAAGATTCTTTTTAGGTGTCTTTCTGGGCTAATTACTGAGTTCTAATTACGTTTATAGCAACAACCATAACGCATTGTTTCAGCAAGTCTATGCGTCCACGCGACGGAAGTTTTTCGAAGCTTCGACAAACTCTCCCTTAGTTTGTTTGCAAATCTTGAAAATCTTCAACCACTTCATTCTTTGCTTACATCAAAAGTGCACGCTGCAGAACGCATTTATACACAGTAAATCATCTCCACGCATCATTATCTCCCCAAAAAGCAATTCAGAATTCAGAGCACCAACTTTTTCATCTTTCACAGCAATTTCAAAACTGTAACTGTTAATTACCTTGCAGGCTCTTCAGGGCTCTTCTGAGAGCTTATTAGCAAATTATAGTTCACAGGCTGGACCTGCATCTCTGTTAGTATTACCGATGTCGGATCATTCAAAGAGTTTTTTCGCTCCGATATTTTTTTTCTGACAAAAAGTCTGCACAGCTTTTTCGTCGGACGAAATAATATAGGACTGATGGAGTACCTGCGGCCGGGTAGGGGGCAGTCCACACGAGCAACTGATGTGTTACTTCGATTAAAATATTATGACAGTTCATCTCGACCGGTATTTTGGATTGTTCTTAAGTTGTACTTTGCTTTTTGTTGCGAATTTTGCAGTATTAGGCACTTTTTTTTTGTACCTACAACTTGGCATTATAAAGGTCTTTCTTGTAGGAACCTCCGGAAATCTTATCAGCACATCTTTACTCAGTTCTTTTACGTTTAATCCCTTAATAAAATGTATAATGTAAGAACCATGTCAGTTCTAAATCAATAAAGACTTTTTAATAACAGTGATATGGTCAGCACTTATTTAACAACACGCCACAAAAAACACATTAAAATCAGGGATTAATATTAAAACTGCGCCAACGTTCAATTATGAATTAACAACAGCCAAAAACGGACCAACACCGCAGTCATCAGAAGCCGACCGCAAACAAAACGGAATCAATGAAAACAGAATTACTAAACCAATACCTAAATAACTTAATTGGTTAGTCGTGCAAAGTGCATAACTGTTGTGTAATAAAAAATAATCATAATATGGTGCATGTGAACACCATGGTAACTCTTTATTACAGTGCGAAAGCGAGCAAAAAGTTGCCTTCAGGCCGAAGCGAACTCATTAAGCTAATATAAACGAAACGACGACCGAATGCCGCCGCGCTTCGTGGAAATGCAACGCGGCCACAGAGTGCACGAGACCAGTGAGATAAAGTGATCGGGAGTTGGGGCCCGCTGGTGTCGAAATCTGAAGGCCAATTCTCGTAATCGAAAACGGTCAAAATCTAGTCGCAGTCTCATCTCGGCGACAAACAAATATCAAAAACTTGTCAAAATGTAGGGAAAGACAAGGAAATTTTTGACAGATTGAGACTGAGATCAGACTGTGAACATTCTTAAAAATACGAGAATTGCCCCTCTGGGATATTGATAGAGACTTATATGCAAACTTCAAAGATCCTCCTGCAAATCCTAGCATATCTTAGTAGTACCACTCTATGGTAACCAATACTTAATGCTCTTAGAGTCATTGGTTATGGTTTGTGGGTTTTAACAGGTGACATCAGTCTCATTTAGCAACTCTCTAAACCTCACTGCAATATTAAAACAAGCATTTGTGAATACAAAGTACCTCTTTGTAGAATATCCTGCAAAAGTCATCCTAATATCTGTCTTGTCTTACTGATAAACCTACACTGTGTCCCTATCCTACTACGGTGGTACTCCAGATTTATAACCCGACAAAATTAAATCAACTTATAACGTTTGTTGTGGCCGTATCTCTATTGACCAACACGTTTCGGCGGTGAACAAATTGACAAGTTTATCCGGATATATCGAGGAGGACATTGAAAGCACTGCCGGTGATATACGATCGGAGATTTTTGATTTATTCGGACTATAAATGTGAATGCGTTTTTAGGGTCCCATATTGACAGGAATCCGGAAATATAATGGAATGATATACTTACATATTTCTTAAGAGCAAATTTTTTTCGCGACTAGTTTTAAATATTATCAGATCAAAGGCGTCTAACTCTTGATTTTAAAAGATAGAATGTATACTTTGGACTGAGTATTTTTTTCTGTCTTTTAATCATTTGAATAATCTATCCATTCTCCAACTACATCGATTGATGAATTGTGGTAATTTCTGATGACGGAAAATAGCTAACTAGTGATTTATGAATAGACATGATTGGACCGGTGATTCTGCATGACAGATAAATTGTGAAAGAAGCAAAATTACATAAGTTCGCGGCATCTATAGTTTCACTTAATTGTCATGGGAAAAACAGAAAGAATGTAGTAAAACATTTAAGAATGTAGTAACACACTCGGAGCCTGGAGCACACGTAGTATTAAAACTACAGATTTTATGACAAGTATGTCACCTCCACCTTTGGTAAAGACAAAGATAAACGTTAAATCCTGCACCTTTCCCACGGAACTCTTGCGCACAGCTCGGTCCTGGCAGTTCCTTAACGATTTCCATCATTGGACAAGTCGGTGATCCAATTAATAATAATAATGGTGAGGGCAAAAACAACGTTACGATGTGCGATTTTGGAGCCGAAATCAGCCCAAATACCACAGCCTCCGGCGGCTGAGGTCAACGCTCGGGAACTGGTTCAGAATTATTTGCCCAAAAAAGCCCTTGATCGTGGGACGGCGAGGGTTAGGCGGCACAGCCAGATTTTTGCAAGTTCCTTAACATTTTTGTGTTATACCCTCTGATAGTATATGTCTCCCGACCTGTTTGCGTTCCGAGAAATCTGAGTCGCTTTTGATTTTGGTTTATGGTGATGTGGTATTTGAATGCCCTTAAGGAGAAAGGAATTATTTAATACACTTCAGTTACAATTTACTTTTAAATTGCCCAAATGAGGCGGGCGTTTTTAATCGCCGCGTACGCTCAATAAAAGGTACAAACCGCGTCTGTCTGTCTGTTTGGATTAATATCAGAAATTAATAAGCTGAATGGTGGCCAGTACACTTTTATAAAGGTTTTAGTTATTAATTCCTTTAAATAAAGACTGCCGATTTTTTCTGCAATAATTACACGTTTTGGAATTCTACCTGTCTTTTTATGATGTTAAAAATATTGTCCCACAAAATTTTATTCGCCCATTTTGCAAGATGGTTATCACCTAACGATTAATAAAAATACACGTTTCTTACCCTCGTGAGTCCTTACATTCCACCATATGACCAGAGTGACCACCGTCGGCAACCACCGTACCACCCAGAGCGTTTACCAAATTGTCCGGTTACCATCAACGGAGATTATATATGATATAATTATGACTTCAACATTAAAATGTCGTCAGCAGAAAAGTAACGTGTTATAAGACGGTTTTGTTGCAGGAGGGATGGACCTGACTGCATACGAAATTTTTGTTGTTGAGGATTGAAATTCTTCAATCAATTTGTATTGTGGTTTTAGAATGTTATGGTTCTAATTTTAGCTTGGTTTAAATCCGTTAACGATGTTGTTGTAGATAAAATCAGGCATATAGAGTGGTCTTTATATCACACTAGCTGTTGCCGCAACTTCGTCTGCAATCCTGGATGAAACTAGACTATATCCTTCTCCAGGTTATGTGACAATGTGGCAAATTTCATCCAAATCCGTTAAGCTGTTTTCGTGTGACAGCCTAACAAACAAACATACAAAAAAAAACTATTTATTTTATAATATTTATTACATAGTTTAGATTGTCAACGTATGTATTCCATTGTAATTCGTGTACCGATATATAACGTAAGTGTACCATTGTCATCTTATTGCATGGTAATTATTTACTATGAGATCAATCTTTCGATTTATAATGTCGAGGTGAAGAATATAATAATAAATAATAATTATAGGAACAAGTTATAGTTCAGGAAGATAGGTATTGAATATCTCTAGATAAAGTTGATTGCGAGAATTTTACGAGAATTAGCTTTGCAAATTGGTGCTTAGCGAATAACGACTGCATGGAGGACGTCTACTACCTGCAGGTAAATGTCAACTTTACATTGTATTTTAGTGCAAAATATAACAAACTTGGAATTACATGCTTGAAAAGTTTGCAGAGTCATCAAATCAGTAGTAAAATTGTGAAAGCGTGTTTCACTTTCGCATTTTGAATGGGTATTAGTATGAGGACCTACCATTGAAAACAACCAACGGATATATTCAACTCCAAAAGGTAGACACTTTAAAACAGATATAAAACTGCGGTCATCAAGCCAAGTAAGTGCAAAGCGGGAGGATTTCTACAATGTTTCTCTTAAACTCAGGCTATTGGAGTTCACTGCTGGACATAACCTTCTCCCAATTAGTTCTACAATACCATATTCTCCGTCTTCCGCATCCAGTCTGTCCCAGGCGCCTTTTGAACTGGCTGTCGGTCCATTAAGCTGGTGGCGTCCCACGCTTCGCTTGCCGATTCACGGTCTCCGCTCAAGGAATTGGCTGCTTCAGCGACCATCAGCCCTTTGACAGAATCAGCTCACTTCCACTCTAGCTTTTGGTAACGCTGCAAGGTATGTTAGTGATTTAGGTACATCTCCAGATTATCATCATCGTCATCATATCAGTCTGATGTCATTGCTGGTTATAGGCCTTCTTTCTCTTCTGCCATATTTCTGGGTTCCGCGTCTTTTCCTTATAAGCGGATAGTTTCCTTAAAAACTGCTTATTCTAGATGCATAGGGGAGGCCCACAATCTGCAGCGGCTCGTCTACGGGCTGTCAAGTTTCATGCTGGTCGGATAATAAACTATGCTGGTATAGGGAAACACACGGAATCATATTTATGGAAATCAGGCATACTTCTAACTAGGGGGGAAACTTTTTACCGTATACTGTCCGACATTTTTCGTAAAAATATCAACTAAGTGATACGGGTTCCTGCTTCACATATATTTTTCCAAATTATTTACAAGTAAGAATTTCCGGATTTTTTTGTTTGGACGGACGACTTAAATTAACTCGCTGGGGTAGTCTGGATGCGGAAGGCAGAGGACAGGGTGTTGCGGCGCAGCCTGGGAGAGGCCTATGTCCAGCAGTGAACTGCGATAGGTTGAATCGATTGAAGAATTTCCGGATCCTAAAACCCGTTCAAATCCGTTTTTGGTTACCATAAAGTAGCACAAAGTTGGTACCGGAAAACGTCCAGTGACATCGCTGCAGACCCAGGCGAAGATGGTGAGACGAGCTTGACACCCACATACAGGCTGGCTCCACACTAGGTTACAATAAAGAGAATTGGAAATGAGGAGGGGAGACAATAGCTCTGAAGAGGGATCAAGGCTGAAAAAAAAATTGCCTTAACAAATAACTCCGCTACCAAGTTGCTGTCAGCCAGGGTATAGGTGTTTTTATGACGGCATGAGCTATCCACATAGTTAGTATCGATACAAAAAGAGAAGTGTCCAGTGACAGTTTGTTTTTACACAAGATTATATACTATCGATTATTTACTAATAGTAAATCGAGCGGATTGCATGACGTGCAGGGAGCGCTGCCGCAAACCGCAGCGGGTAGTGGTACGCGTGAGAAACTAGTCGTTGCGTACGCGAAGCCTGCACTCATGTAGTGATATGATAGCGTTTCCTCATTGTTCTGTATTGTTGTGATATGGACTTTAGTTTATTGAAGTTGGAAGAATACGAAAAGGTTTAATAGAGAGGAAAATAAAGGGACGGTGTCGTAAAAGTTACTTTTGAAGTTATTTCAATCGTATTTTCATCGAAATGGTTTTTGAAATGGTCCATTTTGTTAAAATTTACACTGAAATATTGAAATGTTATTATAATTTATAAGGCATTTAAATTCAAACAACGACAGCAAACATTAAACGCTTAACTTATAGCGTTAAATTCATTTTTATGGATCATACAAATTGACAAGTCGAAAATTTCGTAATCGAAAAATTGGAAAAATCGTGCCAAAACAATAATAGTTTCAGAAATCTCAATAAGATACGAATGTTATTGTACGAGAACGATCAACATCTTATCTGAATGCAATCCGTAGGTATTCAAAAGTCACTTCTATAACGCGCAAATTGGAATTTACGCGCCAAGAAAACGCGAATTTGTACGAAATCGTTTCAAAAATTGGATATCGAAAATTGGCAACCCTGAAATAAAATAAAATTCGGTATTAAAATTTCACCTGTCGCCGTCAAAAGGGGTAATAAGTAGGTATGTGTTCATATGGTATCGGTTTCGGAACCTGTTCTCGATTTTGCATCAATGGGCTTCGGTGCGAAGAACTGCCTCGCCACTGATTTCGAACGTAAATTTCTTTTGCATTAAACACGTTATTAAAAAGGTTCCCTATCCATTTGCATAAAATTTTAAGACCTAATATAACTTGGCATACTTTTGTTTGTCCTAATTATATTTTCGCATAAATTATTTACGCATAACAGCTTACGCATAATTTTTTTACGCATAATTTCTCTAATAATAATAATGATTAAGCATAAAATTCTAAAGCATACATTTTTTAAGCATAACATTCTAAAGCATAACTTTATTAAGCATAACATTCTAAAACATAACTTTATTAAGCATAACAATAATAATAAGGCGTAGTCGACGGGTCCCCGCTTCGCGGGGCCCCTATTTCTGTCTGCAGGGTTTAAAGGAACCTAACACGAACGGGATGACGGGGGCTCGTTCGCTCGCTCCGCTCGCTCACTTGAGCCCCCGTCATCCCTTTCGAACCTAACCTGTCCGAGTCGGGGTGCCCCAATTCCCGAGCTCGCTTCGCTCGCTCTTGCATCCTAAGTTCTCATTGCCTTTTTACTAAATCGAAATGTGTTAGACCTTGGGGCACCCCGACTCTTGGAAAAAGTGATTCAGAATCGAGTGAAAATAAATACGTAAAAATAACTCAAATTTGTTTCCATTATTTCTATTAATTGTATGCCTAAATATTATTATGCTAATAATCATTAGGCCTAGTAACATTATGCGAATTAAATTTATGCCAAAACAAATTAGCCTTCAAGATCATTATGCCAACATAAACTGTATGCCAAAAAAAATATGGCAAAGTATTATTATGGCAAAACAAATTATGCCAAAATCGTTATGCCAAAGTATATTAGGAAAAAGAATATTATGCGAAAAGAAGGGATCCCTATTAAAAAGCAATGTAAGTACAGAGTAGTTTCGAACAGAGGCGGTTCAGAAGATTTAATAGTCGACGAGTGAAAATTGTTGTCAAAATGTGGCTCTGAAGTCCAAAATAATATCAAAAATCGTGTTTATATAGGAAATCGCTATATCTTAAAATGTTGATGAGATAATTAAACTTAATACATATTTTATGAATAGTTATACTTTTTTTTTTTTTGAGGATGGGAAATCATCCGCTCCACCCAGAGCTCGAGGGTTCTCCCGCTCTGGGTGGAGCGGAAGGGAGTGTCAGACTCTTACTGACTAAAATCCACTTACGTATAACTATTCATTACCGCTGCCCTGGTACATAAAGGGCTAAGGAAGGATCTTCAGCCCTTTATGTACCAGGGCAGCGGTAATGAATAGTTATACTTAAGCCAATAACGTCATGATATTTATTCTAAATCTCGCATTCTTTTTTGCACATACTAGCATTCAAAATTATATCTTTCTTGACTATTAAATTGCAGTGCATTTCTCAAGCGCAGTATCTGTGTTACCCTACTCTGATGCCCCGAGGACCATCTCATTTGATCTGGAGCGCGTCTTGTACTTTTTGCAGCGCTTCGTGCAAGTTTCGGCAGTCACTTACAGTGGGGGTCGGGCTGGCATCCCGACGAAGATGTACGGTGTGTAGAAGTGATCTGCCATTTGTTAGGGGGTTCAAAAGTAGATGGGAAGTTTCGAAGATGGTCAGATTTTGAGAAGTCACTTCTGGACACTGAATGCATTATTTTTTTAAAGGGCAACTTTTTAAACGTGTTTTTGAACTTCTATAATATTTGGAAGGAAATGGAAGTGGCCTACTTTGAACTCCTTAGAGCGCAGTCTACGACCGTCTGATGCTTAACAACCTTTGCTATTTAAATAGCAGATATGCACTTGACTTTTCTCCAAATGATATAGCTGAAGATCTAACGAACTTAGAAGTATCATATAGATATAGCGCTGCAAGGTCCCCAGCGGACTCTATCATAATACCAGTGCTGCGGTATTTATTTTTAAATATCACAGCATTATGCTGAAATGGGAGCCTTTTTGGCCTCAACAGGTCTTTTGTTTTGATTGTTTTTAATGTAACTTTATTAGTTTTAAATGCTCCTTTTTTACTATTTGTTTTTTCTATCTGTGTCCCAAATATCTTTCTTTTAACGTTAGATTTTTAGGACTTGACAGTGAGTAAATCATAACCTCTTAAAACGTAGATATTTGAACAGTTTCTGCCACATCCAGCGCCACAGTTCCGTGTCACCGCCACCTACATTATACACTTCGCAATTTTGTGGTGCACGTAATTGCATAGCGTTTTCGACTCAAATTTTTATGTTAAGTAGTTAATGTTTTCTTAAAATAATGAGTAGTTCGTAGTAATTGGACGGGCGGCGGCGCGGGGCGGGCGTAGGGAAAATCGCCTGATTTTTATCGCGAGTCTTATGCTTTGGTATGTGGTATCCTTAAGTACTGTTATACGTTTTTTTTTTTTTTCAGAAATAAGTAGTGCAGTACTTACCTAGTTATTTCGTAATTACTGAAATGATATCTCTTTATAAGAATCGGTTACCCCGTATGGGGTAGGTATGGGTGGGATGGAAGATCTGTTACCTACAGAAAAGGCAGTGTAGTACTGTGTGTGTGTGTTACAGAGTCGCACTGCAGGTGGAACGACAGCTCACTTCACCTAAGTTTTCACGGTGATATTTTTACAGAATAGGTGCCAGACCTATTCTGTAAAACGACGACTTCTGCCGAGAAGTCGTTGACATGTTGATGTTGTGCATTGCGAATGATTTCAGTGGATAACTGATAGTTTGTTTGCGTTAATGTTATTATTAATCCACAATTAGGTAATATTAAACAACAATTCGAAAGCACAATAACTACTTCATGTAGTTTTTTACCCAAATTGCCCGCAATCAAAATAATAATAAGTCCTAAAGATAATTTCTTCCGCCCAATCAGTAGCCCATATTATCGATTTATCAGACAAAAACCACTCGATCGACCTTAATGTATTTCTTGTGATATTTAAATGAGTAATTAATAAAGCAAATAAATCTCCTTAATCGAGTCGAAAAAGTCGATTCGGACAGCCTTGTCCGATTGCGGACTGGACTGGAATGCGATTGAGCTTACTTTTTTTTTCACAGTTCGTTGGCAAATTCGAAACTTTTTTTAAGACGGGATTTGTTTTATTAAAAGATTTAGACGTTTATCTTAGATTTAATAGTGTCATTTCATTGGATGTGGGCTTGTGGCTAAGTAATAACAGCCGCACGGGTCGATCGATCAGGTTAAGCTACGCTTGCCGCGGTTGATCCGTGGATGGGTGACTATCTTTACAGGCGAAAACTCCTCCGTGCCTCGGTAAACACGTTAAGTCGTTGGTCCCGGCTGTCATTCGTGGATCTTTGACAGTCGTTACGGGTCGTAAAAACAGCCGAAAGTCTGACAACCAAGTCTTAGCATGCGGTTCGTATTACCCAGTAACTGGGTTGTGGAGGTCAGATAGGCAATCGCTCCATGTAAAATACTGGTATTCAGCTGCATCCGGTTAGACTGGAAGCCGACCCCAACATAGTTGGGAAAAAGGCTTGGCAGATAATGATTTCATTGGATATGTAAATACAAGTACCATCAGAAACGCGTACTTTTGATGTAGAAGTTTTGTCTAAAGTAATATTATAAAGAGAGAGATTTGACGTTTTGTATGTTTGTTACGCTTTCACACTAAAACGGCTGAACGGATTTGAATGAAATTTGGCACATGAGTAGACAATGACTTGGATTAGGTCATAGGATACTTTTTATCTCGATATTCGCACGGGATCGAGACTTATTTATTTATTCATAATAATAACACCAAGAGCACAGTCACTTACAAGTCAAATTAAATATCATGTAAAAGTAGCATAAATTACAGTAGCCATGCAAATAACAGAGGGGTAATTCTCGTAATTTTAAGAACGTTCACAGTCTGATCTCAGTCTCAATCTGTCAAAAATACGTCTAATTTCCCTACATTTTGACAAGTTTTTGACATTTGTTTGTCGCTGAGATGAGACTCCGACTAGATTTTGAACGTTTTAAATTACGGGAATACGGGCCGTGGTATGCATGACACTTTTTTTTTTTTTAACCTTTCCCCGCACTAGGAATTTTTCCTGTATCGTAAGTGCGTAGGTATATTATGTGGGGGCCCTATCCAACAGTGGACGTCTTTCGACTGAAATGATGATACTTTTTTCTATCTGAAAAATGTAAATCTTTTCACCACGTATATGATATAGCCTCAGGCACAGCTCATAAATAATGCCTACACTAAAGTATTGATCTAAATAATGTTGCACAGACTACTACCTACGTACCAACCCACATTATAGTATGTGTTACTCATTATTACAATTATCAACGCTCTCCCATGAACCTACTCGCAAATCATTGACTTCTCGTTAACTTATTACGTAAGTGAAAGATGTTTTTAAAATCACTCTTTGGTCATTTTTATTTTATAGGAAGTTTTGTTCAATAATTTCTTAGTCTTCATCAAAACCATCATCTGTCTAGCCTTTTCCCAACTATGTTGGGGTCGGCTTCCAGTCTTACCGGATTCAGCTGAATACCAGTATTTTACATGAAGCGTCTGCCTATCTGACCTCTACCACCCAGTTACTGGGTAATACGATACCCCTTGGTAAGACTAGTTGTCGGACTTTCGGGCTTCTGACGACCCGTAAAGACTGCCAAAGATCAAAGAATAACAGCCGGGACCAACGGCTTAACGTGCTTTTAGCTTGACGTCATCAAAACCAAGGATTAATAATGAGAAAATGCATTGTCATCCATTTTCAGCTCATATGCGAAGTTTCAGCTCAATAAGTTAACTGAAAAGGGGATAAAAGCAAACAACAGTTTTTGATTCATAAGAACTTTACAAGAAAAACAAAAGCTACACACGTATGACGTGTCGGTTCCTTTAATTTCCGCTATAATCAAAAAGCCACAAAATGTAAAAATAAACCCACACAAGCTTTTTCAGAGGAGTGTCAAAATTATCGGAGGAAATGCCCTTTCCGTGTTTCGTTTTAATTCGAGGGGCATTGGCTATTGCCCGGGATAATTGCCACCATCAAAAATACCGTACGCACACTCATTTCCCTAATTTTTCAAGTAATTTGCACTTACACAAAAGTGTCGATTAAGCAATTTAATATTCAATTATGCTGATTTTTATAATAATAAAAATGGCTCGTAATTTACATGTCATGTGTCAATCATTGGTCGAAATATATTCAGTTTTGATGTAAATTATCTGGTTTTACGTGGGAAGTGAGTACGTGAATATTTAAATATTTATCCCTATCTTCTTTGTCAATTAACCAATGAATATTAAACTTTTACTTGCACTTTTGCGGCTTCCTTTTTAGGGTTCCGTAAATAAATATAAGATAAAGTTAAAAGTTAAAGATCTATACAAGAAATGTGGTTTTTTCGGCGTTATTTCCAGCTGGTGGTTTCTCATGAACTGTAATAAATAGACAGTTGACATTTTCACGGAGAATGTCTATTGTCGCTATAGCAAAAAATACAAATAAATAAAAATTAAAGGAGTCTCCTCTTGCCTTGTGGTACGGAACCCTACTTGGCCGGTTTTTTAGAAAATCTCTTAGGTGGGGTGGGGTATCAATGAAAAAGGACAGCTACAGAGGGAGAATTTTTACCATAATATTAATAAACTGACAAGTTTTATTAATAACATAGCCTAATAATGGTATGCTGTAACTTAAACAGTTCATTTTCGAACTTTCTGTATCGAAAGCTCCTAAAAAACATCGTAGTTTTAAAGACTATCTCATCATTTCGATACTTAAAGGTAATATAAATGGCCAATACACAAACAACTATAAATAACAATGAAATAAGAAAGTGATAGCGGTTTGGGATGTCGCACATAGTTCAACATTGCGTCACGAAGGACACCAGCAGAATGACAATAATATTATAATTTGATAGATTTAAATACGAATGCGTAAGCGATCGTCATCATCGCGAAAATCATCGGTTTTCCTCCATGAGTACCTATTACTGTTAACGAAGACAGATACCTAATATTATTTTCCTGTAGGTAGGTATCGTATGGGCTAAAAACAGTTACTTAAGAACTAACTTTACATCTTACCAGACTTTTTTGCCTTTCCTTACCTGCATTCGACACACGGTTGCGGTGTGCATATGACGACACGGTTGGCGCAGTGGCTGAGCGATCGACTGCTGCGCTGCGTGTCGCGGGTTCGGTTCCCGCACGGAACAAATATTTGTATTGCCTACAGGTAATTGTTCCGGGTCTGGCTGTTTGTGTATGTGAGTTTAAATGTTTGTAAACGCACCCACGATACAGGAGTAATTCCTAGTGTGGGGAAACGTTTTTAAAAACATAACAAAAAAAAAACATTTATTTATTTATTTACCATTTATGTACACACATATATAAACAGACAAGAAAAAACAGAACAGAAAAAATAGGTACATGGGTGATGCTTATTTCATAAGAAATCTCTTCCAGCATACCTGAGATAGGACAATAGATACAGAGATGTAGACAGCGTGTGAAATAAAAAAAGTTTTTTCATGTTGAAAGCCAAAATATTTTTTTTTTTAATGAGGCAAATATGAGGCACTTTTAAATATTAAAACTTATAAGAAAATAGAATTGATTCTAGTTGCACCTTCAAAAATTTAGTTTCGGATAGAGAAGAATGGGCATGAAACTCCAAATAGGCACTCTTTAAAAATGTTTTACCAGATTTTGTATATATTCATTCAATATACAGGATATAATTAAATTAACTAGTGAAACTCCGCAGACGTGATAAGTATCGATAACTAAATATGATAAAACAAAAGAAAACATATTCTCTCAACTCATACTTCAAGACCCAAAAAAAACATGAACTATTTTATTTTATTCTGTTTAGGTATCAATACCAACCACGCCTGCAGAGTTCCGCTAGCTGATTTAATTTGACCCAGTCTTATATTTGCACTAATTAGCATGAAAGGAGAAGAATCGTTCTGACACGACGGTAAAACTGAAACCATTTTTCAGGCGGTTCCGTGATCGTTTTAGTACACAGGTGGTCACTGCCCTTTCGTTGACATAATACCCTAATCATCACTTACGACACCCACCGGCAGTGGTACGTCGACAACTGTCGAAAAATCAGGGCTATGAATAGCGCTCCATTCCATTCCTAGAAACTGAAACACAACACGTCTATACATAGTCACGACCACCATGGTGTGGAATAAAAACGTTTTGCAGCGCGCCAAAGAGAATAGAGAATCCAATTAATCCAAATGACGTCATTGAATTCAAACATACTGTTTATTAACGACCAGTTTTTGTCTAATATTTAACTGTAACACATAACTAGTCCGTTTGACAGATTGGCGACGAACGCCCCAAGCTAAACGTGAGATTAAACACGTGAATTGGCTGAAACTCTTTATGTTAGTTACTTAACCCTTAACCTCATCACTATAGGCACTATTTTCCTTTGTTTCAACTGCAACATTATCTTGCTCAAAGTTCTCTTGGACCAGTTGTCTGTGATCTTTAAGTTGGACGGCTGGTAAAGGGGATAGGGGTCAAGTTTGTCTGGTAGGTAATAATACACGCCCATCCCTAAATCGGAGGTTCGGCTTAATCACGTTGGTTTTGTTTTACGGTCGGTCGTGAACTGTTGCGACTAATCGCCTTGTGAATGGGGTGGAGGCGATAGACAATGGCGTGTCTTAGTATATGTGTCTGATTTCATTGAAGCTGCTATCTTAGAAGGAAATCATTTTAAATATTATTATAAGCCTATGTGGATTGCGGGGCTAAGGCCTTCCCTCTTTCCACTTTCCCTGTCTACTGCGATTGTGGGCAATCCTTAAATTTAATTGGGGAGTCCAGCTCACCCCGTCATATTGCATACAATCAAGTTTTTTCTAACTGAACAGACAGCTGTGCTGCTGGGGAGTTTGTTGCGCCACTTCTTCTTCCCAGCGATAGCACTAGGAAGTGGTGAAGGGCGGGCGTTTTTGGGGGACTGTCTTTTGTAATTTTGACGCTCGAAAAGTGCTGATTCTCAACCTTATTTGAATAAATGACTTTTGATTTTGATATCTTTTTAGGTCTGCCGCGTAGACGTTTCCTGCTATTTGGGATCCACTGAGTGGTAGTTTTTTCGTATTGCTGCACCGACATGCGACAGATGTGGCCATGCAAATTCCGCTTTAGTCCAGCAGCTAAAGTAAATAAGGAAGTCAAAATAACAAAAAATACACGATAACAAGGATGAGGTGATGGAAGATGGGATTCCCCATCGGCAAAAGTGAATAACTTTTATGACCTATTGTAACCCTTTAGAGGATAATTTTTCAAAAATCTATCGTTCACTTACGACATATCTTGTGTAAAATTTCAAGGTTCTAGACCCATCGACTTAAGGTGTGCGTTGTCTATCAGTCAATTAAATTAAGAATGAAGGTTAGATAACTGTTTAATTTCAAAACTTTTTGAACAGCAATGAAGAAATCATTCATCATTTTTAACATACACACAATGATATATATATAAAACAATAGGATTTGGGGCGAAGATAAAGGATCGTATAATTTTGTACACTTTCGGTGCGCAGCCCAGTTGACGGACGTCACACAACCCTTGTCAAAAAGGAGTGCGCGTCGAATGTTTTTAAAGCTTCTAGAATGTTCTAGAAGCTTCGACTCTCATTGGCCGAGTGGGAACGAGAGGCGTTTCCGCCAGAAGTCCGCGGATTGTGGCGGGAGCGGTTAGCAACAGCTTCGCGTTATTAATCTCAATTCAAACTTTAAAGTGTAGTAATGCTTAGACAATATCTCATTACTTTTCAAACGGCTGGCTTATAGTACATTAAGCACTAAGTATGCTTATGAAACCCTGAGATATCAAAATTGTCAGCTTCGAGAGTTGATGTCGAAAACTAAACGAGACTTCGTGGTCGACTGGTTCAGACTGATCGAGGTGCTAAGTTTACCTGGACACCATTCAATGTAAACAAAAGTAGGTTCACTTTAGACTAGGAAACCATCTTAGGCCTAATGCTTCTGGAAGCAGGAACTTTCTTCTCATAGCGTACCTACTTGGGCTCGCTGTGGAAGCATTCTGCGGACCAGATAACATACCATATCATATGAGGTATGTAGAATGCCCTAAAGTTACTGGTAACATCTTCGGCAGCAAGCCTCAGGGTAGTCAGTGAAAGTTTCGGTTGACAAATACCAGATTGTTAGTTTTAAGCTATGACACAACAACGGTAACAAACCTAGTTAAATTACTAACGAAAACTGCACGGACTGTCCTGCCCTGGGACAGGACAGTTACTGACAGTGAGGGTTTCGGTTGACTTGCGCCAAATTAACAAAACTTACTATTGTTTGAAAAGTAAGCCACATCCAGCTATTGCTTATCAGTGTTGAACGGAGACCTGTTTACCTTTATGGTGATGTTTTAAGGCCTGTGTAGCAAGCGAACATTGAGTTGTTTGTATTATTATATGTTATCTACCCACAAATAAAAAAAAATGTTTTTACAAATGTCTAGTATTTGTAAATCTCTCAACATTCGACTTAGGTTATAGTTTTAATTTTCTCATGCAATATGAATTTGAATTTGTGCAATGCAATGTGACTTTTGTATTTTAAGAGAATAAAGTTATCTCAAACCTCAAAGTAGAGTAAGCTGGTAAGCTTATTTAAAATTACTTTTTATTTGATTCTTAACCAAGAAAGGTTTTGTCAATTTTGTATATACCTACGTCTGTATTGAAAATAAAAAATGTGCATCTTATTGATGCAGAAAAAAAAATCTTACTTTATTAAATATGTCATCTCATTTATATTAGTACTAGCTGTGCCCTGCGGTTTTACCCGCATCCTATATGTTAATCCTGGTTGTAAACCATCTATGTGCCAAATTTCATCTAAATACGTGCAGTCGTTTTTGCGTGAAAGAGTAACAAACATCCATCCATCCATCCAAACTTTCGCGTTTATAATATTAGTAGTAAGGAAGTCGGCTAGGATAGGATATTTATGGTGTACTTAATAGAGAATATTTTCTATTCTATTCTCAATAGTAAAATGACGGAGTTTAAAACGTAATTGTTGACGGCACGGTAGGTGCAGTGGTTAAGCGATTGACTACTCCGCTGCGTGTCGCGGGTTCGATTCCCGCACGAAACAAATATTTGTATGGCCTACAAGTAATTGTTCCGGGTCTGGATGTTTGTGTATGTGAGTTTTAAATGTGTGTAAACGCACCCACGATACAGGAGAAATTCCAAGTGTGGGGCAGTTTAAAAAAAAAATCAACGGGTTGCACTCCGGGAGTGCCGGCAGAAGTGAAAACTTGAATATTAACGTTGTGCATTTTTGATATTTTGGAATGCTGTCTACTCTCCCTCCGTCTTACGAATTTTCGATCAGGTCACGTGTCCTGACGCGAGTTTAATTTTTTTTAGTCTTCACAAAAAAAGTGCACAACGCGGCTAAAGAAGTTTTCACTTTAAAAAAAATCACTTCGTAAAGTTACTAACCTTCTGCTCCCTTCCCACCAGTTAAATCTAGCTCGTTATCGGTTCATAGTTCGGTGGATAATTGCGACAGTTACCACTTGGCACACCGACCTACCTAACGAAGTAATGACGGACTTGAGACTTGTGACTACATCATTCTTACATTATTGGAGAGTGGCTGCGGAGGGGTAAGGCTTGATTTATTGGTCTAAACTTATGATTCTGATGATTTATAATATTATGCTCATTTACCTAGCCTTTTCCCGGCTTCCAGTCTATCCGGATGCAGCTGAATACCAGTATTTTACACGTCCAAAACCCAATTACTGGGTAATACGATACCCTTTGATAAGACTGGTTGTCAGACTTTCGGGTTTCTGACGACCCGTAACGACTGTCAAAGATCCACGAATGACAGCCACTGTAATGCTCCCACAGCTGGGAGACAGGCATCCTCAACTTTTGAGAGGGAGTGAGCCGAGGGGGCCCAGTGCGGGTTGGTAGATGCCACATGTCTTCGAATTTTTGGCTTTAGGACATGCAGGTTTCCTCGCGATATGTGACGTTTCCTTCACCGTTTTGAGAGCAGTGGTGATTAAATTATTTACACAAAGTAATACGCCTGACTGGGTTTGAACCCACAACCTATAACTTGAGGCCGTAACTACTGGTCCACCACTGCTCTCTATGAGGTAGGATGAAAGAAAGAAAAGAAATAAAAATAGGTTTATATGATGATGATGATACCTGTTAGCTCCATATCCAAAGCTTCCTTTTTACAAAGTTCTGAAGTTTTAAAACTTTTCTAATCCATCCAATCATTGCCACTAATTACCCAAACTCCATCACGTGGTACTAACCGTTGTTCGTCCCCCAGTGCGTTAGCTAGGCAGCCCATAGAAAGTGGTCAAAGTATTCACGCCAGTTGCCAATTGGCATCAGGCCGCCAGTTTCTTAGAAATGGACCTCGTGACGTCATCTTTATTACCTAGTTTGGTGTTAGTTTTGCCAAAAGTTTACCTATTGTTGTTGCTGATGCTGTAGGTGTAATCTTGGATTTATTTGCGGAAATTGTGGGTATTTGTGTTCTAGTTAAATACCTGCTAATACTAGGTTCTGTTCGCGACTTCGTCCGTGTGATATTTTCGTACCCACCCACACCGTCGCATCGCCTTGCCTACCCTATTACTTCGTTTTCGTTCTGAATTTTCTCCCTTTTTGCTCGGCTCCTAAGGGTCTCAGTGTGATGTTAAATAGCCTATACCCTTCCTCGAGAGTTGAGCTATCAAATGCAAAATGATTTTTTTTAATGCGACGTGTAGTTCCAGACATTACCCCCTACATACAAACTTACAAAGAAACAATTTTTAGCTCTTATAATATTAGTATAGATGTGTGATATTGTTACATTAACCTGCCTGAATACTCTGTTGTAGCTCTAGTTCGTTGCTTGCAACATGATCAGCCTATAATGTTCCCACTGCTGGGACACAGGCCTCCTCTCTGTGAGAGGGAGTAGGCTGTTATCTACCACGCGAGCCCAGCTCCAGAAGTCTCGACATTCATAGCGATCGCTTTTCGACCGAATTCGGTCGCAAAGTCCTGTCACTCCATACATTTCAACTGTCAATTCGGGACTTTGCGACCGAATTCGGTTGTAAAGCGATCGCTATGAATGTCGAGACTGCTGGGGCTGGGCGGGTGGGTTTGTTGCTGGCAACTTTCAAACGCTCAGGGCTTGTATAATATGTGAGAGTTGTATTATATGTTTTTCAAAACAATAAAAACAAGAAATATAAAGAGATTACGTCTGCGAAAATATCCAGATACAACAATGTGCCTTGCAATCGAGCTTAGCAGGTAAGATCTATAAAACCCCCTTGAACTTTTATACGAACATAAAAATATGAAGTCTTGTCACTCAAGGTGAATAATAAAAAATTATTGGTTATAACTTATAGGTAATAACGTACAAATGCGTTCATTCTTTTCCTTGACAAACCTACCTAATATTTTGCTGTTTATTACTAATTTAATTACATATTAATGAAGAGCCCACAAACTAGCACCTACGTTGAATTTAACAATGGATTTTAAAAACATATCTATTCTTGAATTACCTAACCACAAACCAATAGGTGTTATAACGTTATAACTATTAAATAAACAATAACAAATCATTATAAATAAGTTACGTGTCAATGACCGTCAGATAATTAATCACTACTACACTTAATCACCGGTGGTGTGTTAATTATTCAATATATCACCCGTAAAAACTCAATTTGAATGGCGTCGGATCGTTTATCAAATGTTTTGAGTACGCCCCTTTGTACTTATTGATTATGGTTTTGATGTGTTTGTGTTTACTCGTACGCAGGGCTACACACTAAACATAACCAGTATAAGCTGGCTTCTGATTGTACGAAAAACCTATATAATGCGAGGTCAGCTAAAAGAGATTTAGAACTTGATGTGTCACCTATTTGATTTGACCTCGGAAGTTTACTTTAGATAGAGTTTATTTTGACGAAAAGTAAAGGAAATAGTATGGTTAATCATCACTGCATACAGTGTGAATCATCATAATGTGCACTTTGAAATGAGGAAGACTATGCTCAATTTTATCGAAGAAAAAAAAAAATATTTAAAAAGTCTGTTGATTTTTCCTTTTCAGTAAAATATAATAGAATAGTTCTTTATTTGCACAGAAAGTAGGTACCTACAAGTTACAGATGTTAAGTTCAAAATTATCCTTATACTAACTACCTTAACTAAGGCATGCAAACAGTTTTAGCTCTAATAATAAAGACTCATTAATATATATTATTAACACATTCAATCAAATCAATATAAGTTTACCATGTCAAGATGAGAAAATCCAACAAAAGATATCCACGGTTACTCTTTATAAGTGACTTCTTCAATGTTATATCGAGTTTAGTAAAAACGATTATTAACCCAGCTACCCATTGAATAAAACTGTATTTTCTTCTACACAAGCTCACTTATCCACGACGCGACGCGACATACCTGCTTCATAATTGAAAAAAAATCGAAATGTCTCGACCCGGGAACCGATTGCCGACAACCCCGTTCTAAATAGCCTTTATGTATGCAAATAAGTATTTCACGACACACGATAATTATAGCTTTCACATACTAGTCCGCTGTACCCATAGTTTGTACACACGACGTGATAGCGAAGTTATTGAGTCATACGGTACAGTACACCTATACATATTATAGGCCAGAACATTATATCCCTTCTGATCTAGGAGAACACGATAGTTGTAAAAGGTGAACTAAATACATACGATAAGCCATCTACATGCCGCAGGGATCCGTTGGATGCGGGAAGCACAGAACCGATCGAAGTGGCGGTGCTTGGGGGAGTCCTATGTCCAGCAGTGGTCGGCTTTTGGCTGACATGATGGTAATCATTATAAGGCATTTGGTAACTCAAAAGAACAAATTCAAAGCATTTATTGTATTGACACCCATTTACAAACTCTTTATTTCACAATGAGGCGGTCAGTCAGAAAGTTGAAGCTGCTTACCTGGTCCAAATCGTTCGGTTCGATCAATTGATCGATTGAAAAAGGCGAGAAGACAAAAATCACGATTTAACTAATTTAACTTCAGGGATGCAGCTCATATGGCCAGAACTGACAACTGTGGCCATACGATACTTATAATTCAACAAGTCCAAGCCCGAAATAAAGACAATCTGTCATGACCGACCAAACGGAGATGACAGCTCCAGCTTAACACCTTTATTCTAGAAAGGACAAGCAAAAGAATGGATGAGAATGGAAGAAGATTCGGATAAGATTGACGAGAGGCCCTGACAGACGCATATTGCAAAGCTTCTAGTTTTAGATGCTAGATTGATGCTGATGCCAATACTGTCGTTAAGGGTAATTAGAAGCCCTAAAGTCTGACCCAACCAGTCTTACCGAGGGGTATCTTGTTACGGTGTTACCCAGTAACAGGGTTGTGGAGGTCTGATAGACGGTCGCTTCATGTTAAATACTGGTATTCAGCTTCATCTGGTTAGACTGGAAGCCGACCCAAACATAATTCACATAGTTGGCTACCTAGATATCACAGTCTTTAATTTGCATCCTGTTTTTTTTTTTTTCTTTTATATTTTTAGTTTATTAGTCTCCATTATGTTAATGTAAAATAGGAAAAGAAGCGAGTCGGCCCCAACACAAGTATTATTAATAACTTAATGGGGCCGCCTCATATTATATTTATGTAATCATTTTGGAACAATAAACAATTTATTATTTATTAGTTGGGTAAGGGCTACCAGATGATGATTAAAATAAGAGCTGATGTAATTGACATACCAATAGAAAGAGCCCTGTGTCTTAAACACAGCGACATTAACAACTTTTTTGGCGATTCTAAAGTTAGTTTTGGCTCAAATACGAGAAGAGTTCACGGTAGTATAGAGTTTAATTCTGAGTTTATGACTAATCTTAAATACTGAAGAACTGACGCAATTACATTTATGATTATCGAGACTGTCATGTGTCAACGTATATCATTCTATTAAATTATATTTAGACTTTTTGATTAGTGTGAATAAATCGCGCAATATGTCTGTCATTCTTAGGACTGATTTTACCAAAGTCAGATATCTTTTGTCCGTGGCATAAAATTGACTTCTGACAGTTCTAGTATGGGGAATCTGTCAAAAATTCGAAATATATTTTCAGGATAACACTTATTCTAGGTATAAAAGTTCGGTGAAATTCGCCCTTAGGTAGCAAAAAGAGTATGCAAGGATCGTGGCGTTCTGTATTCTGCCTACCCCCATGGGAAGAAATTAAGGGTGAGTCTATATGTGTGAATGTGTATTTAGGTACACCTTTTACGCTTTTCTCCTAGTTTTTTTGCCAGAATGTTTGGAATTCTTTTTCGTCTGACCGAATGATAGAATCGTAGGTACACACGACACATCAAGCTATACATTTCCAGTTTTAGCTGAACTCGTATTTCATAGGTGTTTCGTACAATCAGAAGTCAGCTTATACTGGTTATGTATAGCTAGATGTGTAGTCGTACGTACAAGAAAGTATATATCTTGGAAAACCCTTACAGGATCACAAACACCTATTTTTTGTTACCCCTATGTATAATTATGTAACATTACGAAGTATTAATGTCATCATGCTTCCAATGCGAAAAAGGGATTGCGCTATCGGTCAAGTATAGCTCCGTCTCTTTCTTACACTGGAATCATGATGGCATTAAACCGTCATAACACGGCACCCAGCCTCAGAAAGACCTCCTACCAATATTACCGTTACCACCAGACATAAGAACAGCATCAGAACACACAACAAAAAACAACAATACAAAACAAAAAATATCTTGAAACACTTGGAAAGCCAGCATCTATTTCGACAGCAAAGTATTAGCTTTCGCCACAGTTTTAAAACGAGCGAAATCGCCGGCTTTTCTAGTCTCGTTGAGTCAATGACCTGGAAATGGAAAAAGAACTATTTGGCATCCGTTTGAGTCGATGTTACGTGACGTTTCTTTCATGTTGCATTTAGGGCTACGTCGAGAGTTTGTGTTTTCATGAAAACAGCTGTTATTTAATGACAAGGGAATTACACTTAAGAGAACTGTCAAGCGGTAATAATATAACCTCCATATTAATATGTGATATTATCGTCTATTGTTGTTGTTGCTGTCATTCGTAGATCTTTGACAGTCGTAACGGGTCGTCAGAAGCCCGAAAGTCTGACAACCAGTCTTACCAAGGGGTGTCGTATTACCCAATAAGTGGGTTGTGAAAGTCAGATAGGCAGTCGATCCATGTAAAATATTGGTATTCAGCTGCATCCGGTTAGACTGAAAGCCGATCCCAACAAAGTTGGAAAAAGGCTAGGCAGGTGATTATGATCTTCCATTGTTGTGAGCAATCATAATCAATTTACAATATTTTACTATACATATCGTAAATCATGGCCTATGTGGTCAGATGAATAGCAAAATTACATTAAATTAGGTATGAATGCAGGTGCAAAGGAGCGATTCTAAATGGAATTTCTCCTTCACACTTACTTGAAAAGAATGTTACTCTGGCTGGACATAATAAATGAAATTTAATATTAATACCAGGAATGGCAGCAATATACATAAAGTGGTGCTATTCGCTACGGAACTCATCGTTCAGCGGACGGCTCACACTTGTCCATTTATTTTTACGCTCAAACTGGATGTTGGATGGTGATATTTGAGAATGTTGGCAGCCTAATTGATCGTAGACGTTTTGAAATAAAATATTCTTTGATAATATATCTAGCGTTTTATGAATGAAAATGATGAACTATTTAGTTTTAAAGGAAACGAGATATTATCTAGCTGTGCCTAGAAATCTGAGAAGCTAGGTCACACGCCTTGAGGTAGGTATTTGGGATGTCTATTTTTTTGTGTAATGTTTACAAATGTTATTAGTTCTGAGAAATAGTTTTTCCTTGAAAAAGTTCTGGACTGGGTAATTGGATGTTTCAGTAAAAAGCTGTTAGAATAGAATTCGTTACTTTTTCAATACTACAATTAGGTCAGATAGGCAGTCGCTCCATGTAAAATACTGGTACTCAGCTGCATCCGGTTAGACCGGAAGCCAACCCCAACATAGTTGGGAAAAGGCTGGAAGGGAAGGCTGGTTGGGTTGGCGAGTATGGGGGAGCCCGAATAGCGTCCTAAGAATGATTGGCGAGAGAACCGATACTGTTCTGCTCAGTAGGTTCACTGAACTCCATGTGGATGGGGTGTGAGGGGTGGATGGTGTGTCGAGTTTCTTTCTTTTTATATACTTTTTAATTACTAACATTAGTTATAAGCAAAATTCTTGTTACTAACAACCTTCCCTTGCCTATGGACTTTTTGTATGAAATAAATGATTTATAATACACATATATATTTTTTTAAATATTATTTATAACCTGTTTTCTTTTACACCATTTGCTTATTGTAGAAACGTCCCGATTTAGTATAATACGGCTTTGTTTCTAACGAAGAATCACTGGCTCCTAAACTCCTAAGACACAGGCACCTGCACCTAGTTCAGGAGTCAGAGAATTAAAACGATTGTGACCTAGTTATAAGCCTTTTATGCTCTTAGTCTTTGGACACTGTAATGTGATGGCTTTTGGTGAAATACAGAATTTATTTATTTATTTAACTCTCGCTGAAAAACTTTTTTTTTGGGAATGGCTTCTCCCAGACCTATGACCTATGAGGTTGTCGTCTGCTTAACCGGGCATGATAAATGATAAATGATGAATGATTAATGATTTTATTTTGTAAGTAGGTTTGTACAAACACTTTTACACGTCAATCATATTTTAAAACTAGATGAGGTCGGCGTTTCCTATCTGACTAGCCTGAGAAGAAAGGCCGAAACAAACTCAGACGTCACAGTCTCTTTTAAAGTCCAGACATAATCTGACCATGTAGGTCGATGTCTGAGATGGTCTTTTGAGGAAAGAACCACACAGATTGAGAGGACCTGTCCAGTCAGTGCACGCATATGTCAGAAATCGTGTAGCTCAACTCAAAACTTAAGGAGCTCAACGATTCGACGAACAATACCAAAGAGAGGACATTTGGGTAGGCCACATTAATTACTCAAACTGCCAGACCATGACAAAAACTAACAGAACACAGAGAAAAATAAAAAATAAAATGACCCACATAGTCATGCTTCACATAGTCATGCTTCTGGATGCCTCAAGGTTTCCAGCCAGGGCTTAAGAAAATTAAAAACTAAGCGACTACACGCTAAGCGCATATTAATAATATAGAAAGTGTCCTCACGTGATTATATTATTATTACTATCAAACCAACCCGCTTTCGTAAATCTAATGTCTAACACTTTTTTCGTGTCTGTACTTGTATCTGTGGGATCAGTTGCCCGATTCAAAACATTCATTAGGTCAACTCATCCCGCGGGATAAGTTCAAGCGGCCTCAGTTGACTAAAGAGCCTATTAGTCAACCTAAAAAGGATCCTCTTTTGTTTTACTTACGGACGCAGCTGTGGTCATCATGTGTATGGGGTTTTGTTTTCAAAATTGTGAGATATAGGTTTTATGGAGCGAGCAATGCTCGGAGTCTCTTTGAAGGAAAAGGACCGGAGTTACCGACATAGCTTGCAGAGTAAGCAAACTGAAGTGGCAGTGGGCTGGCCATGTTTGTCGAAGGACCGATGGCCGGTGGAGCAGACGAGTCCTGGCGTATCGCAAGCAACTGCAAGCAAGCGCAAGCGTAGTGCGGGGGGACGCCCCCTCGCTAGATGGACGGACGACCTTAAATATGTTGCTGGGTTGGACTGGAAGGCAGACAGGGTGTTGTGGCGCAGCCTTTTTTTTTTGGGTGGGAAATCATCAAATGACCCCTCCCACTCTGGGCTGAGCGGAAGGGCGTGTCAGACTTTTACTAACTTAAAACCCACTCATGTTCCTTCAGTTGCCGTTGCAGGGGCCACGGTATCTCTTTCGAACAACTCGCGGCCCTGGCAGGCATCGGCCCTAGCGGACCCTGTCAGGTCGTGCTGACCTCTCTTTGAGGCGCGCGTGGAACACAACAACGCCGTCGACCCGGGCCTGGTCCTTACCGGGCGGCGAGCTGCTCATTGCTCGTCGCCGGTGGCCGGGAGTTGGCTATTGACTCCCGATTGTGGCGCAGCCTGGGAGAGGCCTATGTCCAGCAGTGGACTGCGATTGGCCGAGTTGATTAATTGATTGAGATATAGATTTTGGCGACAGCATATTCACACGCTCGCCAACTAGTTGCTAGTTGCTAGCTCGACTCGCTTCTCGTCGATCGCCGACGGTAGGACAGGTGCCTAAACAACGTGACGAATTTTTTTACCTACCTACTTCGGTTTCACATAATTAACGCCTGTATTATCTTACGCAATGTCTTCACATACGTCATTCGAGTTTGCAGGCCTAATCGTGACGCTTGGCAGGCCATTACCCCCTTCTTGTGATTCGGCGAAAGAGGTTAATACCCTAGGTCTTCTTCAAGGCCCTTCTGTGTTTGGTCTATCTTTAGATCTATCATGTGTGAGCTGGTTATGGGTGTCAGAAAAGGTTAGTGACCGCAGATATTTAGAATAGGGCTTTTTAGGCGTTACACACTATACTAGGTACACACACTTTCAACCACAATCATTTTGAAGGATATTGCGAAGTATCACGAGTCTATTAAATATCTAAATCTAGTTTTAACGAAACCGAAATCTGGTTAGTTTTTGACTTGACTTGAAAGCAGTTCATCTTAATTGCGTAAGATTCTATCAATCACAATCTGAATCATTTTGAAGGATATTGCTAATCCATTGCTTTATATATTCGAAAAATGTTTCTGCTCAATAACGCAATGAATGCTGTTGAACTGTCAAAATGAAAGCCATTGCTACTAGACGGTGCAAGGTGAACTTGCAATCATCAGAACTGCCAGAGGAATTGGTGATGGCAATCAGTTGTGATTATTTACAAACATTAGGCTGCTGAGCATCCGTCGTCCTTTTCCCTTTTGTATCCGTTTGGTCGAGATACGGCGAAGTAGGCTTCGTTAAGTGATTATACACATATGTAAAAGAAATATTCCCATAAATGCGAAACCTTACAAACATTTGTTTCGAAGTGCGAATCGAAACTGCTGGCTCCCAAAGAAACCTCAAAAACACAACCTTTTTACAAACATTCCGAAATCAACAAACTCAGTTCCAAGAATTTCCATGCAAACGCAAAATACTCATTGACAGACCTCAAAAAAACTTAAAAAACCATGTTTGTAAGTAGTGTAACAAAATGTACGAGTGATTGCAGCTTACCGGCCGGTCGGCGAATGAGGCACATTCATTATTCGGATAGACAGCAATACTTTTATTTGCCACAACTAAGTGAGAAGGAATAGCATCCTGTGTAGGATGCGACAGCAAATTAAGTGTGCGATTAATTTGTCGCATCGCAGTAATTGATTTATTACTTGTCTTAAGTTTGTGTTCGGTTTATCGGGCTAGCAGCAGCATAATCATGTTCTCTAGAATAATCTATTTTATGTATCCCTGTATTCCTAAACGTCGCTTAAAGTTAAGTAGTGATTAACGACTGTTTAACCAAACATTTAATCATCGTTTTAATAAACCCCGTACTGTCTAAATTGTTTTTAATGGCTATAGTTAGGAATCTTTCTAGTTCAATTCTGTGTAAAATTTTGAAAAAAATATTGTTTGTTTTTACGTTTAACAAAATAGACAATATTTTTCAATTACTATGTGAATCAGGAAGACAGATAGAAGAAGGCAGGACAGAATGAAGAATTTGTAAAATAGATTTGCTTTGCCCACGCGCATGTTTCTTCTACAAAATAAATTAAAAAAGAGTTCATCTTTCAGGAAAATATCAACAAATAATAAAAAAAGAAAAACGTTTTGACCGCTTGCCTAGTGTGTCAAGAATGCATTCTCTAAAACGACAAGACAACGACTAATATTTTTAGCCTGCGTTTCTTCAGAAGTTCTTGTCCTATAATATTTGGGTTAAACGACTAATTCTGAAATGTATTCAACAATACTTGTCCCGATTAATTTTCTTTCTCATCTTTATTATTTGTTTGTTTAATTTATAATATTAGTTAGGACACATTAGCAGATATAATATTATCATTATCTAATATGTACAAAGTTGTAATACTAAATAAACTACAAATTATTAAAATAAAAATAGAATATCTTATCCTAACTAAAACTATTAAAAAACTAAAATATTGCGTCGAAATATTCCTCCGTATCGCTGTCGACTTGTAATGTACCCAAGAGACTGGCGGCATTACCTCGTTGTATGGCCATGCTTATCCTCTGGGCAAGGTAAAAGAGAGCCCTTGGGTCACGGGAAGTGTCAACCAGCCGTTTAGAGCCGTTTGTTTCATTAGATTTACTTTAGTAACTTTTTCTGATACTTACTTCGAGTATTACCCAGATGTAGATGAAATTATAAAATTAGTAAATATGGAGCCATAATAAACAAAGAAATTAAAACACTGTAGATTTAGTACTGTGATTGCCATAACCATATATTTCTTTTCCTTTTGTTTAAAGATCTTTAAAATAAATTTATTGTTAAAATATATGTATTTTCTTACACCGTGAAAAGGAACAAGTAAATAATTTAAAACGACAGAATTAGATCACCATGTTTTCTTACACTGTAAACAAGAATGTTTTTTTTTAAACAACCCACGTTAATAACAAATCAATTAATTTTCACAATTTAACTTTTATAAATCTTCTCTGCCGACCGTCCCCAGTTGTAATGTGTGGGAAAACAGCGCAGGCGTCATCGCTAATTTAGTGCAAACATGCAGATGCGCGCGCGTCGTTTTGCTCGCCGTCCTGTTTGTTTCGGTGGTGCGTTTGTGCGACTACCCACATCCAAGTTATGCAACCATCCGGTACAAGTGTGGCTTAATTGTCTGACTAATGACTTGTGGCTGCGCCTTGTTTGAGGCAGTTTTATTGCTGCTTGTTTTAAGTTAGATGTTTAAGGCGCGGTAAGAAGCAAATTTTTAGGTAATTGTCAATAGCGCATCGTGGCAACACATAAGGTTCAAAGTAGCGATGCGACCACCAAATAAGAGTAATTTTGTATTAAAAAATAAATGCGAGGCTCAGTGGAATAATTTTTATTCAATTCAATTTTTGTGAATTTTTGAGAATTATGTGACGAAAATATTTTTTGAGCTTTTGTTCATGACAATGTTTTATTTTTATGAAATATTTTTGAATATGTCTTTTCTTTGAAAGATTTATAGACAATACACAATTTTGTTTTTCTGGCTTGTAACTTGTACCAATACGTCTTACTGGAGCAACGATCTTCGCAGGATGGCTAGTAGCAGCTGGATGAGAGTTGCCGAAAATCGGTTGAATGGCGTGCAATAGGACAGGCCTATGTCCAGCAGTTGACTGCTGTAGGTTGATGATGATGACGTCTAACTGTCCGACAAAAAAACTGAGCATTTTACGGTGTCCTACATTTGGGCAGCGCCTTAAATTGCTTTTTTGAGTTTTGTTTGCTTCAGAAAATGAAGAGGAAAAGTGCGAGTACGTTTTGTTTTCTAGAGTGTATCCTGTCGTATTTACATACAAATAAGGTATATTTTTTAATATTTTCTTTCAATGTCAAAGTAATTTATTTGCCAGAAACAGGTACATAGGATGTTCACACATTACGAATAGGTCTCCATTAACTGATTGGTATTCAAATATTAGATGAAAGATTTCAAATAATTGAGTCAATACCTAAGGTTTTTTTTTTTAAAGTAGTAGCATTGGTTGCCCCGTGATATCGGCCCCCGCTTACATGTTGTAGGTCGTGGGTTCAAACTCAGCAGGCACTTTCATCATCATCATCTGCCTGCCTTTTCCCAACTATGTTGGGGTCGGCTTCCAGTCTAACCGGATGCAGCTGAATACCAGTATTTTACATGGAGCGACTGCCTATCTGACCTCCACAACCCAGTTACTGGGTAATACGATACCCCTTGGTAAGACTGGTTGTCAGACTTTCGGGCTTCTGACTACCCGTAACGACTGTCAAAGATTAAAAAGATTAAGGCACTAAGCAGGCACTTTACTTTGTGTAAATTATTTCATCACTACTGCTCTCAAAACGGCGAAGGAAAATATCGTGAGAAACCGGCATGTCCTAGAACCAAAAAATCGAAGACGTGACATCCACCAACCCGCACTGGGCCCACGTGGTGGATTTCGGCCCACTCCCTCTCACAGAAAACGGTGTAACATAATGTACATACTCACAGTTATCTACATTCATTCCTCCAGGTCAGAACAAGCATTCTGTTACCATTAGGCGCTGTTCTGATTATTTCTCACGACACGTTTTATCCATAATCAGTACACAGACACAGCTCCAACTTTAACATGAGTCTACGACGATTTAGTGTCATCCAAGGGTTGGCAATTTCGCCCACATTGATGGATATCATTTTTCCTATAAACACTATACATCTAATACAAAATAACTATAGATTTTATTGTATTTAAGTAATAATATATTTTATTATGACAGCTTTGACAACGACGTTTAATACGTCGCCATGGCAACGTACCTTTCTAATTCTTACCGGCCTGTATCTTTTTATATGCAAACTTATGTATGTACTATGTAAAGAAGCCACTGGCCGAATTCTTATCTCAAATTCATATTTTCTACATGATGCTGTTCTACGAGGTTTCTTTAAAGATTCACGCAAAGCAAGGATGAGTTCGAGTTTCGCTTCTAAGGCGAACAGTATACGGAGCCTGATACTCCAGGGCCACCTACCCTGATACTCCAGGGCCTCTTATCCCGGAAATACCCAGCGTACCTCTCCGCTCCGGTACCTGACGGACCCTGCCTACGCCTCCGTCCGCCGCCCTCCGTGAAGGGCTCCTCCATCTACTAGGCCGCGCCTCACCCGAGGGCCGCCTCACCTGAAGGCCGCCTCACCTGAGGGCCGCCTCACCTGAACGCCGCCTCACCTGAAGGGCTGACAGCGTCTCCGCCGTGCCTCTCTCTCCTGCTGCCGTGCTACGTCCTGGCCTGTTGCGTGGGCCCTCCTGTCCTCACCTGAAGGGCTGACAGCGCCTCCGCCGTGCCTCTCTCTCCTGCTGCTGTGCTGCGTCCTGGCCTGCTGCGTGGACCCTCCTACGGGTGTCCTCCGTGTCGCTACGCACCAGCACCAGTCCTCACCTGTTCCTGCTCCTCCTGTTTCTGCTCCTGTTCCTGGACCTCCAACTGTATCTTCACCTCAGCCTCTATCACGCATCGTCATCCTACACCCCACCTCCACATACTACACACCACTCTTCAGACCATCTCCATCTTTACTTGTAAATATATCTCTAATGTTTTCTACCTCCCTTTCTTTAATTTCTTTTACCTAAAAGCTTTAGTTTCCTTGTCGCTACACGACAACGGAGGCCTGTGTCCCAGCAGTGGGAACATTGTAAGCTGATTATGTAGTTAATTAGTTTTTATTAAGAGAGAGAACAAACATAATACATAAGTAATTTTGAGTCCTTTATCCCTCGAACCCATCGCAAATGTTCATTTCAAATGTTTATTGTAGAAATTATACTTTCCATTATGATCTTATTTTTATTTATATTGTTTAAGGTTTAAGTAAGTGGGTAAAATTGTTATTATTCTTAAGTTTAATAGGTATTTTTAAGTAAATAAATAATTTCCTGAATTTTCTATTAAAGTACTGTTTTAATTCAGTAAACTCTACCAGAAATCTGAATTTCAACCCTCAACTTTCATATAAATCTACCAAATCACAAGGTAAACGTAAACACATCAAAGTTTAACTTCATAATCTCTCGCAAGACTCAAGTTGTTCAAGTATCACTTTACTTGGCCCTAACTTGGGCTAGACAGTACAAATAACTTATTTAGCTGCACGAAGCTGCACAAAGCTGCCGCTCTGCCATTCAGTTAGTTTCACTATTGTGTTAGTTTGTCAATTAAAATTTGTATTGTTGCTCATTCAGACGGTTCGTCTGGGTTGGGTAGTTTGAGAAAAATAGATTTTGCAAATCTCATGCAAAATCAAGTTTTGCGTCTGGTGTGTTAGAACGTAAACGTTACCGATATAGAGGCGGTTTAGTCACCTGCATCCTTCGAGGGGTGATTCTACCGCCATACTAAACAACGTTCGATTTGAAAGTCGACTCCAATTAGTAAAAAAAAAAAAAAATCGTCTGTCTACTGTTATATGGGAATTTGTTGTTTTTTTTTTTTCTCTTTTTTTGCTGCCCTGTCTAGAATCATGTGCTGAATTCATGGTTCACAGTTTGTGGGTTGATGTCCCTGCCACCCTGTAAATGATATTATGCACTTTGCAGACGCATGTCGGGTCATTATTTTAGATATTAGGAAGCTCCGTATCAATGTGATAGAAATCTCATAGATAGATACAACAATACAGAAAACTGCTATACTGTTAGATAAGTAGCAACTCTTCGCGCCACTTCTTCTTCCCAGTGGAAGCACTAGGAAGTGGTGAAGGACAGGCGTTTGGGGGACCGCCTTATGTAATGTTGACGTTCGAGAAGTGCTGATTCTAAGCCTAATTTGAATAAATGATTGAATGAATTTTGGTTTTAGCAAACAGGTAATAAGTTGCAAAATTAGTTTGATATGTTTAGCAAAGTTTATAACTTTCTACTTACTGTTGACAACTTAGTTTTACTGAGTACATAAAGTGTCTTTACCTACTCCACTACATACTGAACTATAAAGATACTGTGCGGCATATAAGGCATTATCTCAGTGTGTCCATAGTCTACTTAAAGATCTAAAAAAAACTTAACCAATCGTTTCAACGGTTAACCAAGCGAATCTCTAACTTGGAACGAACTAAAAATGTTCGCCATCAAACTTTCCATATTTAAAAGGGTTCGATCTTCAAAGGTTAGATAGTAAATCAAATTTTGTACTCCCGCCATTCCTCAGGGATCGTAGTGCAACGGTTTTACGTCACGCATTGCGTGTGAGTCGTCTCTTACAACGTTTACTACTTGCTATAAATAGGGATGTGAAAAAAAACTATCGATGGCTGAGCAGTAGGTATCGCGATACTTCCGACTAAGACTGCACCTATGTGTCTGTGAATACACTTGAGCTAGTCTCCGTTGAGATTGGCCGCTATGGCCGAAATACGCTCTGCAAGGCTATTATTATTGATATTTCGGTCACGATGCGATGATATTTACACTTGATTCTATGATGATGAGTATTGTTCCTATGAGCTACAACATCAGTCAATGAAAATTAGAATTAGAAAGTTTTACAGTATTAAGTTTGCATTATTTTTAAGACCACTTTTTGTGAAGAGAGAATAAATGATATATTATTATTATAAAATCTTTTGCCAGGGTCTGATAGTGCCGATTGGACGAGATGAAGGCAGGAAGGAAGACAATACCCAGTGTTTGAGCTTTTCTAAGATTGTGTTCTAGTTTACGTGGTGCGTGTATCGACATCTCTAATGAGAACAATATCGATACTTTTGATTCGATTACCACCACTAGCTATAAAACCCTGTGACATTACTCCGTAGTAAGTACATATTATAAGGGGTGTTTAACACGAGAAGATGGTACATAATGCTTGGATATTAGTCCATTTGAATCAAACTGGTCGGCGCACGCGACAGTTGTCGCTTAATTAGTGCAAAAATGAAAACTACGGTAATGTGGGTATGAAATATATTAAAATAACGTACCTAAGTTCCTACTCCTCAGTCACTTTCCACTTTTCAGTAATTTACTTACGTTTTCACCGGTGTTTGGGTCAAAATTAAAAATAGCGCGAGTTTTGGTAAGGATGTAAACAGACCTTTAACTCCTGCAGAGTTAGGTAGACCCAAAGATGGAAACCAAGGTTTCCAAACAGTAGCAGACCTAAAATATTGGCTTACTCAACATTTAGGTATTATTTTATTTCCGTACTCCGGCTTATATTATACACGATTTTGGAAAAATTTGAAGATTTTTTGCGAAATACATAGTTTGCGTAAGATAAACACGCTTATCTTGATCACATTGACCACCAACCTATTTTTTTATTTTTTACTTTTGACCTATCGTGTCCCTCTGCTGGGAAAAATATACTTATAGGCCATTTATTATTATTATAGGCATAGGCTATATAAATTAAATATTTATTTACAGTTATAATTACTTTGTTGATATGAGTTATCACTTATCACCAGTTTTTTGGAGGTCATGATTCAGGATATGGTGGACTTATCATTAAATATTACGCCTCATTTATTTCTTTACACTTTTTCGGCTATTTTCGTTTAATTTGGACATTAAGGAGAGATTTGTGACGTGCTTGTCACGCTCAGGGTGTAATGGGTTCTTTACACAGCAGTTCCTTGGTGATATTTTAACGGCTAATCATCGATTCTCGACTTATCTAATAGCAGTTATAAATCGAAGTAATAGCCATTCCAGGAAACTTATTAGCCAGTCAACAGTCCCAGTGCAGTGCGAAGACTAACTTTAGAGATATTTTGAGAAGGAACAGGCCTTATTTGGGTGTCTTTTCATCTCTCCTATTGGTAAGAACTTAATTATAATAGCTCATGACGTGATCTCTGTGGTCAATAAGATGGTAGCGGGAATGGTACTCCAGAACTGCACCTTCGTGGTTTCTGTGTACCTCAGTGTTCACGGTTTTTTTAGCCTATACTGTCGCACTGCTGGGTAAAGGCCTCCCCAAGTAAAGATTTGGGGGAAACTTAGAGACTTTTACGTGGATGACCATGTTTTCCCCTCAACTTGTTATTTCTTTTGTGTGTGTGTGTGTTCTTTTTCTGCGTCATATTTACCGCAAATAAACGTATTTTCTTTCTTTCTTCTTCTTTCAGAAGAAAGTATCTCTTATATTTTTCCCGCGGCACCTCGAACCAGCCCTCGCGGTACGTGTCCAGGTAACTTCGCCACCGCTTTCTGGGCCGAACTCAGCGGCGCCGCCCATCTTCAGGCACCCATTGTGTGGATGCAGTTATCCTGCATGCGACTGATGTGACCCGCCCAATTTCATTGGCCTGGCAGCCTTCTTGCCTGCGTCTATTAAGAAAGCTAAATTAGATGTCCATGGGTCATAACATTTCGCATTGCCAAAATAAATCACTGCCGTTCTCCCACAGTTTCCACTTTAACTGTTTTTATACAATGTAGGTAAGTACAACCTTATGTGGGTCTACGATTTTCTTACATTGTAACATAATCACCTCTTTCGCAGTTACTTTCATTTCTCACACATCACTAATCCTCAATTAGTTTATTTATTTTACTTCTACTTCTTGTATAAATAAAGAGATACCACCCGCTAAAGAAAAACATACCTTATTGTTTTTATGTATAGTTGATATTACAATAAACAGTACTATTATCAAGTCTTTCTTATCATGAAATGTGATTAACCCACTTTGCTATATGTAGGTATAATGTTTGACAAATATTTGTGAAGGAATCACTCAAAACTGAAAATCTGTGTCGAGCTTTTCTGGAGTGTAAACTTTCATAGTTTCTGTTATGCAATTGTTGAGTAACAGTATGAGTGAATATTTTGTGTGTTTTAAAGTTAATTTATGAATAACTGAAGCCTAAACTGGGGCAAAACAGACAAAGTGTAGGAAGAGAATTCTAAAAAAATAAGGATTTTTACCAATAGCAAAAATTTAAGGGCCATTTACAAAAAAAGGTCAGTGGACGGAACACAAGAGCCAAGACACCAATGAATGAAATGAATATATAGTACCCACAGCTGTATGACCAATTCAATTACATTGCTGAAAATGGATTTTCCAAACTACCTATCTACGTCAAAGGAGAATTTGTCACAATACGTTAGATAATATTTTGGTATTCATAGTTTGTCGTTATATGCCGTATGTGGTAAGTAGCATCACTTGACTTGTATTATTAAGAAGGTCTGAGTTGTTCTCATGTAGTTTGTTCACTCTTTTACCTTGGCCAGAGGCTAAGCATTGCCATACAACGTGGCAATGCCGCCAGTGTCTTGGGTACATTACCAGTCGACAGCGATGCGGATGAATTTTTCGACGCTATATTTTAGTTTGTAAATAGTCTTAGTTAATTTAGGATATAATTTTGTTATTTTAGTGTTGTCTTGTACATTCATTGCGTTATACATGTTGTTGAGAAGCAATTTTAAATTGATTAAACTCAAATTGTACGTAGTTTAGCAAAAAGGACACAACCCACATTCTTCCCAATAACTCTAAAATTGCGTTAGTCTATGTAATACAACTTGACTCATAAAAATATTGGTATATTTGCCCTTATGTGACAATATTTCAAAATATTCCATATACAATATCATTGCAGCAATACACACCTAAGCTTAAAACCTCGATAACTTAAAAATTACATTTTGTGGGTTGAGTCCTTTCTGCTAAACTACGTCCAATTGTTTGTGCCTACCTATACGAAACTAGAACCTTGTGGTGGTGGTGGAAAAGACATGCGCCCTAATTGCATAACGCAGATTCAATCTCAAACATTCTGAAGGATATTGGTAATCCATTGCTTCATCGTACTAATATTATTAACGTAAAACTTTGTGTGGATGGATGTTTGTTACTCTTTCACGCAAAAACTACTGAACGAATTTGGATGAAATTTGGCACACAGATGGTTTATGACCAGGATTAACATATAGGACTTTTTATCCCGATATTCCCACGGACTCGAAACTTATGCGGGTGAAACCGCGTGGCGCAGCTAGTAGGTTTAATAAATTCGTCTACTCAGTACCGTAAAGGGCGCAACAGTGCTGAACTGACAACTTTAGAGAAAACGCGATCAATAATAATAATAATAATAAATATATATAAAAAAAATAATATATATATAAATATATATTTTTTATATTTTTAAATGTTTTTATACTTTTTATATTCTAATATTTAAAAATATAATTTATATGATTATATTGAAATAAAGGAGATAATAATAATATCCCTAGACATTTCACACAGCGCCATCTAGTCCCAAGCTAAGCAACCTAATGCTTGTGGTATGGTAACAAGATAGCTGATAAACTACTTATATACATTTTTTTTTTTTTGTAAATACGTACATATTATAGATAGAAAAACACCCAGACTCGGAACAAATACATGTAGGTCATACAAATATTTGTTCCGTGCGGGAATCGAACCCGCGACACGCAGCGCAGCAGTCAATCGCTTAACCACTGCGCCAACCGTGCCGCCAAATTCAATTAATTGTCATTGTATGTGTGTTACATAATTACCCCGATGGTCTGTCCTTAGGAAATATAGTAGGTAATGTAGTTTCTTTTATTTATTTATTTAAATAAAAACAAAAGGTTATCAAGTCAATATAACTGATATCTTCGGAGCGTTGTTGAAGTTCTTCCTTCATTTGGCGAGGCCAGTGATACCGTATCTGAGATATGATACGTCAGCTTATAGCCAAGATCCCTATAATCCAGTAGTTGATCGAAGGTTTCTTCTATATCTAAATGTTTATACATGGTGTTAAATTCTGTCATAATTAGTCTAGGGTGATTTATTGCGTGTCTTTCAAAAGAGAACGAATGTATAATGTGAACGAATGATTTGAATTGGTAAATCGTTTTACTAGTAACTGGCTTCGTTGTGATTCTGAAATGATCATATTTTAAACTTTAGCCTTTATAAAGTACTAGCAGTGCCCCGCGGTTTCGCCCGCATTAATCTCGACCCCGTGGGAATATCGAAATCCAGGTTATGGTCTACCCATGTGCCAAATTTCATCCAAATCCGTTCAGCCGTGTTAGCGTGAAAGCGTAAAATCAAATATTTTCTCAACTAAAGTACTGGCAACTCTGCCTCCATATTTTATTATTTCTCTGGGTAGGTACTCTTCTAATTTTAGCCGTTTTTTTACGTTTTTTTCATAACGAACAAATCGTAGAGGTTGAAAATGGTTTTGCTTTTAAAACCAAAATATTTAATTTCAATCTTGCTAAGCTATGAAGACTGACTTTCTTCGATTATTGACTAGATACATTATTGACTAGATAGACTAGTCAGATAGGAAACGACGACCTCATCTAGTTTCAAAATAAAATCATTTATCATTTATTGCGATATAGAAAATATAAAAAAAAAAAATACTTCGTGTAGTAAAAAAAACGCCATGTATTTATATTACCTAGGTCAGTGATGATAAAGGCAGGTACCTAATGGTTCAAAAGCAATAAAAGCCAAGAATTAATATCATAGCAACTGACGGAAGATAATAATTTTTTATTGGATTTCTTATATTACATATCGTTTGCTGCGCAGTAGCCAAAGATAAATCAATCCACCGATAATAAAATATAATATGAATGTTTATATTATACATATTATATAAAAAAATGTCACATTATGTATGTTTACACATCATTAGTAGATAGGCGACGAGCTTCGTTTAATGCAATCTTTTTTAGGGTTCCGTACCCAAAGGGACCCTATTACTAAGACTTCGCTGTCTGTCCGTCCGTCTGTCTGTCACCGACTGTATCTCAATAACCGCGATAGCTAGACAGTTGAAATTTTCACAAATTATGTATTTCTGTTGCCGCTATAACAGCAAATACTAAAAACAAAATAAAATAAATATTTAAGGGGAGCTCCCATACAACAAACGCGATTTTTTTGCCCTTTTTTGCTCGATATTAATAATGGCAACAGGTAGGCACTTGAAATGTTCACAAAATACTCATTTATATTTTTACTTTAATAATAAATAGTAAAATTAAAATAAAATAAATATTTAAGGGGGGCCCTCCCATACAACAGACGTGATTCTTATAGATAATGGTACGGGACCCTTCGAGCGCGAGTCCAACTCGCACTTGGCCGGTTTTAATGACGTTCATATCTATCCGTAAGACGTCAACTTGGGTGTCCAAAGTCCCAGTGACTTCCAGAAAAATAGTCTAGGAAAATGCCATAACCTTCTTCACCGTGTCGCTGACACGACTGTATTTTAAATCTTGTTTTCCCAAAACTGTGCCACTTCCACGGCGTTGTCGGTGGCAGCGTAGAGGTCACTTTGACTGCATGTTTTGGGACACAGAGGGCAGGATAGGAGGTGGAGCATGGTTTGTGACATAGCTCAACAATCATACCCTACTGCCGTTCCGTCAAGGTAGCCCCACTTTACCAGGTTGGACTTACATCTTCCCACTTGTGTCATAATGCCATAATTACTGTGATATTATATTAAATGAAGCACACAAGTCAATGGTAGTGCCTCGAGAGAGTCCCGCTCTATCCCCTGTCGCGATCCCTTTGAGTTGTTGTATACTTACTGATAATTCAGTGGTTTTACTCAAACCCCAAGCCCCTAATATGTGATTCTAGTGAACATCACAATTATCATGCATGGAGCATTTTTTTAATGAAAATTCACAGGAAACATCATCAGACTAGCAGACCACTGCTGGACATAGATCTCCGCACGCCACTTATTTTACTCCCTGCCACTAAAGAGGCCGCAATGGCAACAATTATTTAGCTTTCAAGCCATCGACAATTATAATACTAGTGTAGGTATCCTGCAGGGTAATTACGTAACACAGCAATGGCTTTAATTTTGACAATTCAACAACATTTATTGCGTTATTTACGTTGTAGAGCAGACAAATTTTTCAAACATATAAAGCAATGTTTTATCAATATTCTTCAAAATGATTCAGATTGAGATTGTTGTGCTACGCAATTAAGGCGCCGAATCCAAGTTCTACATAAAACTATTGAACTTTGAACCGAAAGGCACTATTCAACAAACATAAAAACCATCTCCAGCAAGCAAGATATATTTCCGCTTACAATTCCATATAAATATTTACTTTAAAATTCACTCAATTTCGGTCCATTCGTTTATTCCTGACTATCAATCTGGCTGAATTTAGATCCCTTCGCCTTGAACTATCAACACAATACAAGTTTACCAATGCTATTATAAGTAGAAAGAGGTAGATAGGTTATAAGCGCTCCGCAAGCCAATCTGCCTGCCTTTTCCCAACTATGTTGGGGTCGGCTTCCATTCTAACCGGATGCAGCTGAATACCAGTATTTTATATGGAGCAACTGCCTATCTGCCCTCCACAACCCAATGACTAGGTACCGATACCCCTTGGTAAGACGGGGTCAGATTTTCGGGCTTCTGACGACCCATAACGACTGTCAAAGATTCACGAATGACAGCGGGACCAAGCAACGGCTTAACGTACTTAAAAGGTAAAGTACCTCGCCCTGGGTTTTACCGTTTTCCTACAGGTGCGACAACCCTAGCCCCCACACTGATACCATCAATAAACAGCTCTGTATACTAAATACATTGAATTTCACTGAGATATCATATCCTCGTGGATTACCAAATACATGTGTTATCAGTAATAGTGGCGCCGTCTTTCTTTGACAAAAATTCGCACTAACGTGATCAAATTCCTTTGGCTATATGAAAGGCGTATAATGAAACGTAATTTTACTATCTTTTTGTAACCCTGCTCTACTGAAAATAAGCGTCGTCATTGTCGTATAAGGAAAATTATTGTAATCACCTATCACCATGATTTATATAAATAAGTCGTTATTATAACAAGTGACTACCGAGGTGACGACTAAAGGGCCGGTTTTTTGACCAATTGTTAAAAATTGTAACTAAAGTTGTCAAAAAATAACATTCTGCGTTCTTGACACCTGTTAGTTTCATATACAAACGAATACGTGTTTTGCGAATTTGATCTTTATTAACTGATCAAAACTAGAACTAATAATAATAATGATAATAACGTTTATTTATAAAAATGGTGCAGATTTTACAATAACTTATCTTAAAAATTATAGATGACACAGTTGCTCATTTGCCTGAACTAGGTGGAGACCTGTGTTTCAGGCTAGAAAGGTGCTTAGAATTTTAAAATATATAATTAACAAATGAGAAGACTAATATTAATATTGCTTAAAAAACTAATATTACCTTAAAAACTAACATGTTTTATTTACAGACAACGAGTAAATCCTCAGTTTCACTGTATGATATGCTAAGTAAAAATTGTAGAATAACCTTTTTACAGTCGTAATTATTTAATTTATAGATACTTAATATCCTATTTAATTTATTGTATAGAAATGGGCCTAAAAATGTATAAAATCTGTTTACAAAGACATATTTAGAGGATGCATTTGACTCACATACAATATCATTCCGTCTCTTATTAGTAATTTCAATGTTATAGGAGAGCGTGGTGTGCTGTTTTAAAACCAAGTGCGTTATGAAAAGCTGGCGAACAGTCAGCACGTTACAGGATTTGTATAGCAGATCTGTAGGATAGAGAATTAACTATTAAGTTAATTATTTGATTATTTTTGTTTTTTTTTATTTTTTAGCAATGATATTTAGATATTATATCATCATTCATCAGTTTAACTACATCATTACGTTAACTCAACCAGTTGGTTATTCAACTAATGAATCAATTAATTGTTTACTCAACTAATGGTTATTTTTTGACCTAATAATTAATTATTTCACCTTTAGCAATGATATTATATCATTAGTTTAACTACCCATTGTTAAAAATAGTAACGAATGGTTAAATTTTTGCAAATTATAATTTGAAACAACGCTTTTTTTTGTTTGACTTTAGTTAGCGCCATTTTTGACGTATACGCGTGCGTCAAGTGGACGTGAAACAACCCGCCCTGTACGAGAGAAAAAGACAAAATGCGCCGACACCAAATAAATTAGGATAAGTATAGAAGAATGATGATGATATAACGAAAGAGAAGAAAGACGACACGGTTGGCGCAGTGGTTAAGCGATTGACTGCTGCGCAGCGTGTTGTGGGTTCGATTCCCGCATGTATGGCCTACAGTAAATAGAAACGCACCCACGAAACAGGAGAAAAAAAAAAGAGGAAAGCATTTCACTGCCTGACCGCCTATCTCATGTTGACCACCAACTCGTGCTAGATTTCAATAATTTAGCCATTCAGAAATTAGAGTTCAATCACCAAGTTCCAAACCCAGTGAAAAAGTCTACAGGCTTGCTCAGCCTTTTTGGTTTCCAGCATTAGGTTGCTTAGCTTGGGACTAGATGGCGCTGTGTGAAATGTCCAGGGATATTATTATTATTATTTATTATTATACCCTTGAGTAGGTCTGGCGAATCGTGACAATCAGTCCGCTATGTACGAGTACAGACGCCAGCACATCAAGCTACATCATCAAGGTTCAAGGTTGATTGTGAAAATTTTACAGTTTCGGGTAGCTTGACCTGTTGGCGTCTGTACATAGCTTCTAGATTGTCTAATCTTTTCTCCAAAACATGAATTATTTTCGTAAAGTTATCCGGAAAAGAACCAGAGTTACTGAAATAGCTTGCAGAGTGCTTACTCTGCAAGCGCCTCAAAATAGTGGCTGGGACGGACTGGATGCAGAACGCCGAGGACATGGTGATGTGGACAGTAGTTGTGTAGCAGTGGACTGCGATAGGCTGAGTTGATTGATTCTCGTAAAGATGATCGATCTTCGCCAATACGAGTTAAATCATAATAGGAACAATAATCAACTCAACAATGAATTGCAAATCTTGAATAACGAACATAAATAATCTAATGATGTAGGTATTAATACAAGAAAAACTCCGTTGGGATTAGCGCGCGTATATTATCCTTATCAGCTGCGCCGGCGCCGCGGAGCCGCGTTCGTTATCGTGATTTCCTAGATATGCCCACACGTGCTCGCTTATCAACGAGGTGTGTGTCAGTGCGTGCGGGAGAATGCAATGGATTTTGGCGTCATGCATAGCGTCAGGTGTTTCATTCTTCTTTCTTTTGGATTGATTATGTCACGTGTAACAAAACTGGTTTAAGGTGGATGCTCCAAGGTAGCTCGCGAAATTCAAATTCTCTTACGTTTTTTGCAATTTGCTGGTCAGTACTAAGTTGTAAGTTGATTACAATATGATTCGCGGCCGTAACAAATATTTATAGAATTAGAATCATTAAAGTCATCAACACAACTCTCTAAGATCAAGTAATCCTACTGAATGACTATTTCATGAAATCTTGACATTTTAGGATTATGCTAACTTAACATAAGTTGTATTACTGATTCTAATGATTATAATTCTGTAAATACGTATTTGTTACGGCCGCGAATCATATTTTAATCAACGAACAACTTAGTACTGACCAGCGAATTGCAAAAAACGTAAGAAAATTTTGAATTTCGCGGGCTACCTTGGAGCATCCACCTTAAATAACCAAATTTGTGGTTGCAAGGTCAAATTAAATTAGGTAGCGAAACTCCATGGACGCGATGGGTATCAATATCCAGCTGGGTACGTAAAGTTTGAGTAAAGAAAAAACTATTTTTTTTGTTTTATTGTGTTAAGATATCGATACCCATCAAGTCTGTAGAGTTTCGCTAGCTAATTAAATTTGACCCTGTAGCTTTGACTGCATTTTCAAGTTAGCTAAAGGACCCGCAATCCGCAGTCTTTTAAAATGTCAAAAGCAATTCGCTAGTCAATCATTTCATTCACGCAGACTGCAATATATTTAACAATAATTCCTAAACGATGGTTACTGTACTGCAAGTTTTGTATATAAGTACAATGTATCCTGAATTAAAAATAAAACATATTAAAATGCTTTTAGTTAATTACTTTTCTTAATTACTCCGTCGTACAGACGCTTAAGGCGCTGCCCAAACTTGAGACACCATAAAACGCTCAGTTTTTTTGTCGCACAGTTAGGCGTGTAGCGGTATCTACAACGCCACATGCGAACAACGCGTCATCATGACGTCACGCAAATCCTGCATCTCGCAAGCAGAGTTTACCGCGCAAATAGCATAGGTACAATTTCCCAACATCAATCGTTGGGCAAGTGCCCGCCAGATACAACACCCGTCTGGTCGGAGGATCCTCCCTTTTCTATGGAGGTTGAGTGAACTTTACACCCTGTTCCTCATGCCTCTAAACTGGTGACCCTATTGGTACATATTACAAACCAGAAAAAATTGAGAGTTTTGTCAAATTATCAAAGAAACGACTTGTTCAAAAATATTTCATAAAAATAAAATAGTATCATGATAAAACAATTTTAAAACAGAGCTCAAAAAATATTTTCAATGATAATAAAGGGAATTCAATCAAGAAGATGATAAGATTAATTAGATCTTTGTTATTTTGAAATAAAGGAATTATTATTATTATTTATTAAAGAAATATCTAACAAATATTCCACTGAGCCATGTATTTATTTTTTAATTTTATTATTACTGCAAAATTACTTTTATTTTGGTGTTCAACTAACATCAAACGCATCGCTGTTTTATACCTTATTTGTTGCCGCGATGCGACATTGTCGTTCATTCGGCTTTTTTTGCTTCTTACTGCGCCTTAACTAGTAAAATTACAACAAAGTAGTTAAAGAATGCATCAATGGACCACTTACAGCCCCATTAACTATCTCGTACGGTACTGGTTTTTGCATTTATGTATTAAAATGTCGCCATTACTTTGTATGAAACTACTGTTTGTCATCAGCCTAACCAGAGGAAGTCGACAATAATCTTTTATTTACTTGAGCATTAAACTCGACATGTTTATTTATGCTTTTTTGATAAAAAGCGTCTAAGTGCGTGTCGGATTCGCATACGAATGGTTTCGTACCAACCTGCAATATTGAACACTACATTTTTTTTAATACTTTAAAGTAAAAAAAAACACGTTTCTTGTAAAATAAAATAAAGTTATTAATTAAGTTGTTAGTTAAGTTTTTTATTTTATTTTTATTATTTGATGTTATAGCGGCAATAGAAATACGTACTGTGAAAATTTCAACTGTCTACCTGTTACGGTTCAAAAGATACAGCCCTGTAACGGTTCAAAACATACAAAACATACAGACGGACGGACAGCGAACCCTTGTAATAGGTCCCCGTTAGCCCACTTTGGGTAACTACGGAACCCTAAAAACTGTAATTCTTCTGTCTTTATTTAAACTACCTAAAAATAGCAGAGTCCGAAGGTTGAACAATTTTCAATGTCGACAAGTACTTAGCTGAAAATGTAAACGAACTTATTATACATAATTAGTTTGCAATAATTAACTAATGTATATTAGTGTTATAGTTTCAAATTGGCTGCCAGCCAAGTTGTTCGGCGCAATCTGTATGAACATGACAGAAGACTATGAATTACTGAGCGACCGGCTTATCTTGGCAGGTGGGGGAATATGGAACGAATGGCAGAATGTACTGGATTTGACATATTTCTTGTCATTTGCCTTGGATACTAGCGCCACCAGCAACGGTCAAGACTTTTTGGTCAGTTGTAGGCGTGATACATGGAGGAACTCTTAACGAGCCAGGGATTTTCAAGACTGTCAATGTTCGAAGAAACTTACTATTTATGGTTTGATCATTGATTCTTCTATGAAATACCTACGCATACATAGTTTATCGCGACTGGCCTTGGTCTAATGAACATTGCCATACACTATTCAAGACCATAGTCTCGTCTGAACTGCGGTGACAACAATTCAGATAGTAAAAACACATTCAACGAGGAATGTGTTTCCATACACGCGCCCTATTCATTCATATTAAAAGCTGCATCAACAGTAACCAAGTTAACGATCATTTATTTTATTTTATTTCTTTTTTAATTGTATTTTTATTCTGTTTTTGACTTTATTTTCATTGACAGCTCCGACACAAGTACTATTGTAACTTACTAGGGCTGCCTCAGTTTATGTATGTCACAATGTTTGAGAAGTAATAAATATTTTTGTTTTTTTTCTTTTGTATTTGTATTAACTGGCGCCAACACCATGAAGGAAAACCAACACAGAAATACCAATACACCTATCGCAATTCCACGAAACATTATCAAATCGTGAATCGATAAAACAGCAATTATATCAAGCATTCACTATCCTTCGTAGAATCGAATGTAACGTCTTGTTGAATCGATTCCGTTTTATCGTTCGCGGAAAACCGTCGGCAAACAGAATGCATCGCGATTTTCTGTTGACAGTCACAGCACTAGCGGAGGGGCCCGTGGCTAAATAATAACAGCTGCAAATGTCGATCGATCAGGTTAAGCTACGCTTGCCGCGGTTGGTCTGTGTATGGGTGACCATTTATTTATTTAATTTTAGGAAAACTTACAGCTAAACAGATACATTAAGTAATAGATTATACAAAAATAAGGCCAATTACAAGTTTCCACGTGTAGTATCTTTACATACTGCTCCGTACTTCGGAAAGCACGTTAAGCGGTTGGTCCCGGCTGTCCTTCGTAGATCTTTGACAGTCGTACGGGTAGTCAGAAGCTCAAAAGACTGACAACCAGTCTTAACTAGGGGTATCGTATTACGCAGTAACTGGGTTTTGGAGATCAGATAGGGAGTCGCTCCATGTAAAATACTGGTATTCAGCTGCATCCGGTTAGACTGGAAGCCGACCCCAACAGAGTTGGGAAAAGGAGTCACAGCGCTAGCGTGACATCATTTTAGTTTTGATTTCCGGAAATTCTACATTTTAATCTGGAATGTTTTTTTTTCGTAATCGTTTATGCGATAAAAATGCAGTTTCTTATCGTGGCGATAAAAATATTTGATAAGCTTACCTTACCTGTACATTTGTAAAATTTCCAGATTTTCTATGAAAGACTTTTGTTTTAGCCCAAAAGTCTGACAACAGTCTTACAAAGGGATATTAGCTTGCCCAGTAATCGGGTTGTTGAGATCAGATGGGCAGTCGAACCATATAAAAAAAAAATAGCTACATAACTTACTGCCCCTGGTCATCCAAAGGTTGTCTAATAGATAGAAAAAGGGTGTCTGATATTAGTGATTAGACCGCCATTGTACCCTGAATGAATATTGGTTATGCTAAATATTAATAATTATGTAATCTATCGGCCTATCGCAGTCCACTGCTGGACAAAGAACTAAGGACCCAGGATCTGGCACTACACCCTGTCCCCTCAGCCTTCCGCATCCAGTCAGTCCCAGCTCGGACTCTTTAACCCTTTCAGCTCCCAGCCGCCTTTTTAAGGGTGTCAGTCACAGTCGGTCCATCTAGCTGGAGTGCGTCCCACACTACACTTGCAGATACGCGGTCTTCAATCCTACAATCGTCTGGCAACTCCAATCCCTCTGTCAAATAGTGAAATATACCGATGACAGATCATAAATGAATGTCCAGGTACCACTTGACATTTACAGTCTGATTGAAGAATCCCTTATTTCTGATAGGGCTATTCATAGAACTGTCCCCGGCTACTTTGCCTATACATCAATGTTATACGTTGGTCTAGTATTAGTCTGATGATCGTTTGGCAGCCGTCGTATCCGCATGCATGGGTCACGCACGCCCTACAGACCAGCGTCTTCAGGGCGTTAAACCCGAAAGCTATTTATTATTACACTTCTTTTTTTTAGACGCTTGACGACCGTCATTTAGACTGACAATGTTACTATAGATACTTTAAAATTCAACCTGCGCGGTAATTACGTAACACACTAAGGCCTGATTTTACCAAAGTCAGATAACTTTTATCTGTGGAATAAAATTGACATCTGACAGTTCCAGTATGAAAAAACTGTCAAAAATTCAAAATTTATTCTCAGTATAAGACTTATTCTATGTGCATAAACGTTAGGTGGAATGCCACCTAGCAATGGGTTTCAGTTTGACAGTCCAACACCATTCATTGCGTTATTTACGTTGTTGAGCAGACTTTATCGAACATATGGAGCAATGGAGTAGCAATATCCTTCAAAATAATTCAGATTGTTTAATCACAATCAGAATCACTTTTAATCAAGTGTGTAACGCAATAGGACGTGAACTGTTTTCAAATCAAGTCAAGATATTCATAACCGGATTTCGTTTTCGCTAGAACTAGATTCTGTTTTTTTCAATAAAAACGTTGCCCCACACTAGGAATTTCTCCTGTATTGTGGGCGCGTTTACAAATATTTGTTCCGTGCGGAAATCGAACCCGGGACACGCACTGCGCCAACCGTGCCTTCAGATTTAGATATTTGATGGATTAATGATAATCCCGGTTCTGACTGATGAAAGATACATTACATAAGAAGCACCAAAATAGTTTGTGTAAGATAAAAGGATATTAATTTAAACTAAGACAAACACGGCCGACAAAACGCGTGTTTTATAGGCGTTGTCGTAAAAATATTTTTTCCTGGAACGATTTTGGCTAACGCCCGGCCGTCGGCTTTGCCGCCTATGTATGTATATGTGATATTTTTAATTCATGAATCAAACCAGTAGCTGTATGCGTCGGCTGCATCACCATGTTGAAAGGAGTGAGAGAAAAAAATTCGTTTCCGGACGCTAAACAAATTTTTGCAACGAAAACGTGACGGGAATGGCAAATACGACATATTTTACGTATTCAATTTAAGGTGTACGTTGGCCCCATCATCTCATCTCATACCGTCACACAAGGTTTTAATTCTGAATTGCACACACGTACTGTTTAGGGTTAGCAACGAAGTAGCCCTTGGAATTCACTTATTTTTTCGGAGAATTTAATTGAATTCTTGATGCAATAATAATTTTACAACCCTTCTTTGACCTGTCAGAAAGGGCTTAGTTATTTTTTAAGGACTGGTCATCTGGTGATATAAAAGCTCTTCGATGGAGAATAGTGACACGTCTTTGGATAATACTGGCTTAGCAAGTAATTGCGTTGAGAGCCATGAGGGCCCAGTAGTAACAGCCCCGACTTACTAATTGCAAGTCGTGGGTTCAAACCTAGGCAGGCGCTTTACTTTGTTTAAATAATTTCGTGACCACTACTCTCAAAACGGTGAAGGAAAACATCGTGAGGAAACCGGCATGTCCGAGAACAAAAAATTCGAAGACATGTGACATCTACCAACCCGCACTGGGCCGCGTGATGGATTACAGCCCACTCTCGAAGAAAGGAGGCCTGCCTGTGTCCCAGCAGTGGGAACATTAAAGGCTGATTAGGATAATGCAAGTAATCGCTAGCATTGAAGCACAGTTTACACTAGTCATTTAATAGGGTAGTTGCCTGGGTAAAAATATAATAATTATATTTAGTCCGTCAGTTAGATTATCTAAAAATAATGGACACGTATTTTTTCTTTTGTCAATCAAACAAAAAATGACAATGATAAAAATTTGGGAGTGGGGGGGTCGTGACGTCACGTGCTTGCAAAAGTGTCGCAAGCAAGTGACGTCACGCAGAACTTTAACGCGATATCTCCATCATTTTTTATATAGAAAAAATACGGGTCCAATATTTTTTGATAATCTAACTGACGGACTAATTAGATTTTTTTAAGAAAATAGCCTATTCACTTGCAGAATTCGATAAGTCGTAATCATCCATTTTTAGATCGTCGATATGGTTTTTTCCTTACGCGTTTTTATCGAAATATGTTCACAAGATGTGTGACTATGAGCAAGAGCTATCGGCTTATGTAAAATAACCATTAGATTTCGCAATATTTTACAATAACTAAAATTCAGATAGTAAATTCTACTATTTAATTTTCATATTTATTTAAAGTCTGGCCTGAAATCCTATTGTTATCAGTCCATCCGTCTTCTAGTTTAACACGTGTAATGGGTTGTCGAACTACATCAGGTTATTTGAAGATAACCGGGTAGCAAGACAGTCTGTCATCAGCGTCATCTGTCACTATGGCTACCTAAATGACGGCTGACGTAGAATTTAGCGTTCATTGAGAAGTTTTTTGGAACGGAAAATCTGATTTTTTCGTCTTTAGCGAATTCTGGAGGATGTTCAAAATTATATCTAATTGGTTGCTTAGACAAGCGAATGGTAATCTCAGAAATTATAATATATATTATCATTCTCCTCCCTTACACCAATTGATCTGGGGTCGGCGCAACAAGTCTTTTTCTTCCATAGTCGTTATTTCAGAAGTCACCTCCTTTTTAGCCATATCATCTTACACATAGTCCATCCATCATTCCTTTGGTCCCTACTCTTATATCCACGTTCATTTCATGTACAGATAGCATAATGAGCTCAATTAGAGGCGTTGACAGGAATTCCCGAAATATACCTACAACCAAAAATCTAGCCGTTGTCTTTCACCCAGTTAATCAACCCATCAATTAAAGAAAAAACCCATAACCTAAATATACCTTTTTAGGGTTCCGTAGCCAAATGGCAACGGAACCCTTATGGATTCGTCATGTCTGTCTGTCTGTCTGTCTGTCCGTCCGTAAGTCACAGCCGCTTTTTTCCGAAACTATAAGAGCTATACTGTTGAAACTTGGTAAGTAGATGTATTCTGTGAACCGCATTAAGATTTTCACACAAAAATAGAAAAAAAACAATAAATTTTGGGGGTCCCCATACTTAGAACTGAAACTCAAATTTTTTTTTTTCATCAAACCCATACGTGTGGGGTATCTATGGATAGGTCTTCAAAAATGATATTGAGGTTTCTAATATCATTTTTTTCTAAACTGAATAGTTTGCGCGAGAGACACTTCCAAAGTGGTAAAATGTGTGTCCCCCCCCTGTAACTTCTAAAATAAGAGAATGATAAAACTAAAAAAAATATATGATGTACATTACCATATAAACTTCCACCGAAAATTGGTTTGAACGAGATCTAGTGAGTAGTTTTTTTTTAATACGTCATAAATCGTAACGTAACGGAACCCTTCATGGGGTTTTTTTCTACGTCATGGGCAGACATATCCTAATATCTACCTAGAAGCTGTCTTGAGTGATAAGAATTTATTTACACTTTGTTACCATAGAGCAAGCAACACGGTCCGCCGGTGGGCCGTGTTGCTCTATGCTTGTAACGCATATAAAATTATGCAATTCACGGTGACAACATAGCTCCTAGCAACTACATATAAATCACTATATATAATGGTTTTTGTCGAAACCGTCTACAAATACCTACGTCAAATGATAAACAAATTACAGTAAACTATGCAGTGAACACTACTTCAGACGGTCATTGACTTTTAATATATGTATAGATAAAACAATTTTCTAGACTTTCACCTGATTACAGAACTACACGTAGACAGTAGACACAAATCCAGGTCAAAAATTATGACTAATTATAAAGAATAAGGACCAGAATAACTAAGGACCTGAAGGACATAGAACTGAACAGAAATGGACCAAAATTCATAGTTTCTTTTGTAGATATAGGGACAGTGACTGGTCAAGTTATACTGGTGACTTCAGATGACAAATTTTTGCATATAATCTCAGACGGGGCCAATTCAGTATCAAAATGTGTCATAGTATCGATCATGATAATCCCATCTCTTAACGATAACATTTTGTGGACTATCGATACCGCTTTTATCCCTATGGAAGTATCAGCCAATACATCGTCCACGTCAATCATCCTGCTTGACTAATCGATTCTTGATGACATTAGGATGTACGATGTACTGATGGCAATCTTCTTGTTTCGCCTGATCACTCTTAATATCATAAGAGTGAGGGAAGAGAGAGTGCACCTGTGTCTACGCACAGACTTGTGCACTATAATATCTCCCGCGCTGAAGGCTAATGTCCTATGAGATTTGCCACCATATGATAGCCGAAATACGGTCTGGAGGACTTTTATTATTCTTGTATAATGAACTGACACCCTGACGAAAAGAGAAAGATTTTGGTCTTTTCACACGGCCAAAAATGACAAACCTATAGCACATAGAGTCTATTGAAAACCTAATTACACTTGACTTGCCCAGATCCAATCATGATCAACTACTTCCTTGCTCATATAAATTTTAGTCAACACCCGGTACAATTACAAAGCACCAACTTCCGAAAACTCTCCCACCACAAATCAAGAATTATCGATAACAATATAACAACATCGATTACATCTTATATCGAGAAATCATTGTCCAGATTTGGACATTGCGAATACTTTGTAACAATGGCTGATCGAATATTCATGGGTAGGAGATGGCGGATTTCCTCCTGATTCACGTCCTGCCTGTGCTGGCATCTGTGGTGCAATGACATGCCATACGTGATCTGGTCGAACAAAATGTATGGGTTTTTTTTTTAAATAGTGCTGTGCTTATTATTTTGATATGATTTTTTTACTTTGTTGTTTTGATGTCGTATTTGTAAGTTTTTGTTTTGAGGTTAAAACGTTTTCTAGAAGAAAGATACTGTTTTGTAGAATGGAACGTACATAATTATGCTCAGAACAAGAAGTCGAAGAATTCTTGTGTTGCCATATTTTTGTTTACGTTTAGGTCAAAAAAATATGGTTAGACATGAATTAAGTTCCTTCTTATGGGCCGGCCATATTAGCCGTAGAAACGATGACCGTTGGGGGAGACGTGTTCTTGAGTGGAGACCGCGAATCGGTAAACGTAACGCCCTCAGGCTAGGTGGAGCGACGATCTTCGCAGGATGGCTGGTATCAGCTGGATGAGAATTGCCGAAAATCGAGTTGAATGGCGCGCAATAGGAGACGCCTATATCCAGCAGTGGACTGCTATAGGCTGATGACGAAGTTCCTTCTTATTTTGCTATTTCTGATTGGGTTAAATCAAATAAACTGAAAAAAAATTGTTAACCCACTTGCGAATTTTCATTGTTTTAAAAAAGCATTCTCTTTTCTTTTAGAACAAGTTTATCTTAATTTACTGCTCCTCGTATGCGATTACTTCACTCCATTACTTAATAAAAAAAAGGAGTTTCCTTTTAAAGCCACGTATAGAAGTTCTCGCAGAATTCTCGTTATACAGTGAAGTGTCTTCGGAATGCTTTGACACGGTATTCTTGGTTGTAGAGGTGATAATACGTGTACCTCCTTCTATGGGGTATATCCGTTGCATACCGAAGGTACGGTGGGATGGGACTGTTGTCGGTCTAGCGACAATGAGGCTTTCTTGAAGAAATATGGCGGATTTTAAATAGCTGTTACTGGAAATGCTGGTTGTAATTGTATAGGTATTGATTACCTCATTATGACTTGGTATTATATTGGACATTTTTGGGATTAGGTCAGTTTGCATCGTCACAAGTCTGCCCGCTCTCACGAGACTAATTAAAAACCATGATATTTATCTAAAGAAATATAATACAATGCTTTATTAAAAATCTATACTAATATTATAAAGAGGAAAACTTTGTTTGTTTGTTTGTAATGAATAGGCTCAAAAACTACTAGACCGATTTAAAAAATTCTTTCACTATTCGAAAGCTACATTATCCACGAGTAACATAGGCTAAATTTTATTTTGGAAAAAAATAGGGTTCCGTAAGATATTTGGGTTTTTCGGACACCAGGTGTAAAAAATCAACCAGAAAAGTTACTTATTTTGCGTACGCTGCACTATAAAAGATGTAGCGGGATCGTCCGAAAGGGTTACCGCTGCCCTGGAACATAAAGGGCTAAGGAAGGAACACGGGTGGGTTTTAGTCAGTAAGAGTCTGACACTCCCTTCTGCTCCACCCAGAGCGGGAGGAGTCATTTGAAGATTTCCCATCCTGAAAAAAAAAAACTATAAAAGATAGAACCATAAAATGTTCAAATTAATTGTAGATCTTATAAATATCTACAAAAAAGTCCGCGACACACTATACCTATCTATGTCGAGTGAGGCACAACAACCATTTTTTTATTTAAATATCTTGAATTTTTTTTGGACTACATTTAAACGCATTTATTTTACTCATGCTATTAATCCTTATCAAAATAAATTATTTCATCACTAAGTACAGTTTATGTAGATAATAATTATTTGGTCTTTGAATGATTAAAATTGGACATTTGGTTTTGAGGTTATGGCGAAATTAAAATATTACGATTTCTGCTGCACGACCCGTTGCGAAGTGGGCGTCACCAAGGCGGGGGTGCATGTGCGGGAGGGGACTTTAGATCTATGATGATGATGATCTATGTTCTATTTATTTAAAAAAAAAAAAATATTTTGTATCTTTATGGGTTATTTTGATTTCCTTTTGAGATACGCAATCCTGCCACAAATCCGAAATCTACGCGGACGAAGTCGCGGGCAGAAGCTAGTATTATATATTTTAAATATAGCGTTATATTATATTTGAAATACACTCGCTAAGAGTAGAATAAAAGTAGAACAACACAAATTAAAAATAAAACAAAGTCAAATCATTTACATATTTCTAATAGGCTCATAAAAGGCACCTTTGAACGTCAAAAATTAAATTAAAATAAAATTGATTCTAATCGCCCCTTCCAAAAGGTAGTTTTCGTATGGAGAAGAACGGGCAAGAAACTCCACCGTTTCTTTTAAAATGTTTTACGATATTTTGCATACATTAATTATATAATTATATGTGAAGACGATGCACCTAAAAATAAAATTACTATACCACAATAGGTAAAAGAATTAAAATGGATTAAAGAACAATTATAACACAACAAAAACCTGTCTGTACCATTGTAACAAATTCAATACAGAATTTTAATTAAAAATGTATTCATAGATAAGATGACAACAGTTGATAACGAAGAAAGGTGAAGACATCGAAGTGACTCAATGATAATAAATAAGTAAGTACACAATTTTCGACATTTCTCGAAGATCGATATTTAACTTAAAAATAATCGCGTGCCAGTAACAAGAATCCTTACCCGACTCCCATAAAAACAATCGCCATGGTTTGTTTCACCACAGAACAAGGAGAAACAGAAGGACCAAGAAAGCTTGATTAAATATAGGCTCAAGAAAAAAAAGTTGAGAAGTACGGACGCAGGAAAGGGAGATTCAAAAATATTTTAACTCGACCAGCTCTTCATTTATTCCCTCTTCATTTGTTCCTTATTTTGGCAATTTGCAAAAGTTGCAAAATTTTCGACAATAATATGAAAATATGAAACTAAATTACTAGCGTAACGAATATCAGAAAGTTAAAACTCGGCAGTAGCATTTGCTCCATTTTACAATCCTGAGGCCGTTTGTACACCGCCACGTCAATGGGACATCAACGAGTACAAGATGACGGCGCCAAAGTAGCGATTCATGCAATTTCTATGGCCGCAGGTCCACCGCACGCCGTCACCGTCACCGGGACGTCACGCTCGGTTCGAATAATCTCGTTTCTTGTTGACGTTCCGTCGACTAACCGTTCGTCGATAAACTCCTTTGCGAAGAGCTTGTCGCAATATTCCTTCGTGACCTGTCATCGTAGCAGTCATTCTCATCACTGCACATTTCAAGATGATGCACATGGACATTCTGTATTTCCTTTCCAAGTGGTTCTACCGCATTGGCGATGAGGTGCGAATTTTGCACAAATTATTTTAAACTCCTCGTTATGGCATCAGCGTGTTTTTGTTTAATATTACCATAGTACCCGGTATTGTAATTATGGGAAACGACGGAATCCTTGAAAACGTTGGTTTTGGACTCGCAAACTTTTTAAAATTACACATTTTTAATTTTCCTTAAAAGTATTTAAATGAAGTAAAATACTCGAAGACAGGTATCGCCGATGTTGGCGATAAGTCGGCGAGTCTGAAGTGGGACCGGGTGGGTCACACGTATAGGATGCATCCAGACAGATGGGCCAAAGTCGTCACACAGTGGGTGCCTGAAGACGAGAGTCGTCACCAAGGTAGACCTAAAGCGTAACTCTCCGTCCGATCAGGACCAGGCCCGTGCCGGACGGCGCGTATGTGTTCCACGCGCGCCTCAAAGAGATGTCAGCAGAAGTGACGAAGCCTGCCAGGGTAGTGGGATCGTCCGAAAGGGTTACCGCTGCCCTGGAACATAAAGGGCTAAGGAAGGAACACGGGTGGGTTTTAGTCAGTAAGAGACACTCCCTTCCGCTCCACCCAGAGCGGGAGGGGTCATTTGATGATTTCCCATCCCAAAAAGGTAGACCTAAAAAACGCTGGCGTGACGATTTGGACTCGTTTCTAACCGATTGGACGGAGAAGGCACAGCACTAGGAAGGGTGGAAGAATATGGGGGAGACCTTTGCCCAGCAGTGGGATAATATGGGTTGATGGAAAATTTAAATGAAGACAGCAGCTACGCAAATGACGAAGATACGGTTATTATCATAAGCCAAGAGTCTTCTCTGATTGATTTTTCAATGAGCTATTCTGACGAATCATAAATAATTGCATCAACACATTATTACCGGATACAGGCTTTTGTGGGTGAAAACGATGTAAGAGAAACTAAAGCTTGAACAAGCTAATTTCCTGTACCTAAACCTCCCCAAGGTGTGCCTGAAACCGTTTATAAAAGCGATGTCGTTAAAAGTCAAGCTAATAACGCTTCCATGAGATCGTAGATATGTCGTCTTATATTAAATGAGAGAATGAGTGTGAAAGTACATTTATAATTTATTTGCGAAATGAAACTTCAGACCAATTACTGGAGAGGTGCTCCGAAGAGTTTCGCTATATGCTTCCATCTCGCTTTCGCAATTAATAAAACGTAAATCCTAACAGTGCATTGTGCTAGAAGCATAAAGTTTTATACAGGCTTCAGATGTATTGTCTTCTCAACTTTTAATATGCTACAAATAATTCTTGTAATCAGTTTGTAATATGAGGCACACGCAAAGTTACAATTACAATGAATTCGCACTGAACATCATCCATTGCGCGCTTTCTTCAATACAAGTGATTGATCATCGTGAAGTTGCTATAGATAAAACGCAATGGAATTAAAAATTACTCGATGAATAGTTGAAAGTTCTCAAGTTATAATTAAACTATTTGAAACGACAACTATATAAGAGAACAATAAAAGCAACAGCTTCCTTTCTCTTCGCGTTCTCTATACATAATATATACATATAGCTCGTAATGTTTATTTAGTTTACTATTCAAATCTTAGCACATCCATGTCAGTGTCTATTGGTATTTATTTGCTGTCCGAAAAGCAGATCTACTCGTATAGATATGAACTAGCTTTCCTTTGAGTTTAAATTTTCTTGAAAAGTCCATTTAGTATGAGGTTAGCAATTGTAGCAAAATAATATAAGCAAATGAGAAACATTTTGTGAATCATGAGTAAAGTGTTGAGTTTGATAGTGGATAGTAATATAATGCCATATCCCTATATATTTTACTGTGTGTACATAAATAATAAGATTAATAAAAGTGAGTTGAGTGGATACCGCCAATCGGCAAACGTCGGACGCCCTCAGGCTAGGTGGAGCGCCGATCATCGCAGGGTGGCTGGTAGGAGCTGGATGAGGGATGCCGAGAATCGAGCTAAATATCGAGGACTATCTCCAGCAGTGGACTGCTGCAGCCTGATGATGATGATGAGTTAGAAGAGAAGAGCAAGACTAAAGAAACGATGGCTAAACTGTGTGAAAGATAACGACTAACAGAGAGTATGGAAGAAAATGACGTGCTTCGCTGATCCTTCATAAATTGGAACAAGGGCAGAAGTATGCTGATGATGATAGAAGTTGACTTTTAAGACCAGATGGAGCTGAATATAAAACACGCAGTGACTGCCTTTTGACTTACCGACCATTTTTCCAAAGTAAGGACCAATATTTAATACTAGCTTCTGCCCGCGGCTTCGCCCGCGTGGATGTCGGAAATTATCCCACGGGAACGTGCTAACGGGATAAAATGTATGTGCTTCCCCAGGATGCCATCTATCTCGCGGGCCCTTTGTGGCTAATTACAATAGAAAACCAATTGTGTTTCATTAGTGGTGATTAAGAGGGTACCTATATGATATCCTTACCTAAGTACCTACCTAATAAAAAAAAAAACTCAATAACAGAAAATAAAATACCTACCTACCTAAATAAACCTATTTCTGATGATAACTAAACTCAATAAATAAGCAAAATCCCTGAAAACTAATATCTATACGAATGACTAATCCTACCTAACAGTATTATAAAATAACCTACGGTCACTACCTACACTATCAAATATACCACCTATACTTTAAAATTAAAATCTATACCTACGACTTATAAAAATAAACCTAAATAACTCTAAAAACTAATAGGAATAAAAAGGTCGCACTGAAAAACACGGTTTAGAATTGCAAGTAGCAGTTAAAATAAGGACGAACGCTCGCCACTCAACACGTCCGTTCAAATCAAAGTTCAAAAAATGTCCTTATATACGGTAGCGATCCGTGGCGGCCGCGCGCCACGCGTGTGCTGCGAACGGTGCAAGCCAAATTCAACCTTCAGCACTACATTTAGAGCATAACCTTAGTGAACTCCACTGCGAGTGACGTAAACTACGACAAACTTATTATTTGCGGTTGGTACAGTAATCGGGTCTAGGGATCGAACCGCAAAATTAAGTTTGTTTTTTATTGTATATACTTTTCCGGGATAAAAAGTACCCAGTGTGGTGCCCAGGATATTAAAGAATAATTATACCCAGTTTCATCGTAATCGAACCGGTAGTTTTTGCGTGATGCCTGAACAAACAGACAGACAGACAGACAGACAAAAATTTTTTTAAATCACATTTTTGGGTTCGGTGTCGGTCTAGTAACACCCCCTGCCATTTATTTTTTTGATATTTTCAATGTACAGAATTTTCACTTCTACAGATTTATTATAAGTATAGATTTTTTGGCCGATTCCTATATAATTCATAGAGAATATAACCACACGGACCGTTATTGGTTAAAATTAAGACTCTTGTATCTTCTCTAAGAATCTTTACCAATAATGAAGCTAAGACCTCATAGCTCTGCATAGTAGACCCGTCCACAGGTAAAACACAGCTTAGAAGTATATTTAAATGCCCAGTTTGGCTATAAAAAATGATACCATTGGTGCAAAACGGTTCGTTTTGTTTATAGGAACTAAGCATTAGGCTTCCTCGACTACCATTTGATTTCAAGCACACAACAAGCAATACTTATCTTTTCGTAAAAGAAAATATTGAATTTAGACTTTCTAGTATTTTCTTTTGTATTATTATGTCGTTTATTTATTTACTTATTATAAATATTTTTATTATTATTATTTTTTACTTACTTATCTTAGTACATTTTAAAATATGTTTTAAATATAAAAATTAAACTCGCAGAGGTCCCTTTGTAAATTTTTATTATTATATCATTTATTTCGGGCTACGCCCATAGTGTTAGTAACAATGGTCTTAAAATACTGGTGTTAGTAGACATACAAGTTTTATTCAGTGTGGAGTTTCATCCAATGTCGCAGCATTGGAGACTCCTATCTGCGAATAAACTCAAGAAGACGAGCAACCAGAGAATCGCTTCTTTTACGTATGATGGCCGCAAAACCATTTATATGCCATATCATCCATATGTGTATTGTACATATTGATATCTAAATTTATCAATACAATGAATGTGCGTAAATTTGTAGCAGGCTCTCAATGGATAATTAAAACCCCTTTGTTGGAACATTTGCTGAAATTTTCCATGATCATCTTTCAGCTGTGACCTTAAGTCTTTGTGCTATTATTTGGTGGGCCATATTTATGCGTATAAAACTGCCATGTTTGTAGTATGAATCATTAGTTTAACATTAGAATTGCTGTATTATAATTTATTTAAACTTATGAATAGAAAAGTCTTTATTTGAAAAGATGGTTCTTGGATTGTCTTTTGTTTAGTTAAGTTTTTGCGAATTTTACGCTCATATATCTGGTGACTATTGTTAACACACATAAAATCTAAGGGCTTTTTAAGGGTTTGTATGACAGTGCTGTCTTTGTCTTCCTACATACAGACAAAAGTTGCTCGTGGGCAATCCCTTAGAAGCCTATAGTGTTCCCATTGCTGAGACACAGGACTCCTCTCTGTGAGAGGGAGTGGGCTGTAATCCACCACGCGGGCACAGTGCGGTTTGGTAGATGTCACATGTCCACCCTTAGAAGGGCCCTCCCTTAGACGTCAATTTTAACCAACTTCTAATAAATTGCCGTATCGAAATGAAACTGTAGTTCGGATGACAAAACTATAATTTAGTATCTTGGTGCTGAACTTATGATGTAGGCAGGAGGTTTATAGTGGAAGTCTTCAGTGGCTACTAGTAAATCCCTCGAGTTTACGCCATATGACTTGTTTTGACGAGTCAAATAGATTGGATAAGCGTGTTTTTTAGTTTTTTGTTTAACTACATTATTCCTTTAATTCATTTAAACACTTACTTCTTTTTTCTTAATTTTTATACTTTAGGTTATCACTGTATTTAAAAATGTTGGTTCACCTGTTATTGCCAACTGTATAAGCCCATGACTGTTATCTACTGATATTTATATACTGATATTTTTTTGTCCCGTCGGGGGACCGGTACTATTTTAAACTTTAACAGAACGTTAGGCTAATAATTAGGCGGTCCCCCGACGGGACAACATTTAATCAAAAAAATTCATATTTACTTACGTAGGGTCATAATTTCAAGGTTATTTTTTCCTTTTATAGGGTTTCACGTTTATACCTTTTTTGTTCTATTTGTGGCTATTTTTTCAATATCATCATCATCTGCCTAGCCTTTTCCCAACTATGTTGGGGTCGGCTTCCAGTCTAACCGGATGCAGCTGAATACCAGTATTTTACATGGAGCGACTGCCTATCTGACCTCCACAACCCAGTTACTGGGTAATACGATACCCCTTGTCAGACTTTCGGGCTTCTGACTACCCGTAACGACTGTCAAAGATCCATGAATGACAGCCGGGACCAACGGCTTAATGTGCTTTCTAAGACAGGAGGGGTCTCGGTATGTAAAGATGGTCACCCATCCACAGACCAACCGCGGAAAGCGTAGCTTAACCTGACCGATCGACCTGTGCGGCTGTTATTATTTAGCCACGGGCCCCTCATATCGGCTATTTTTTCAATAGTTTCTTTAAATTGTTTTAGGCTTTTTACATTCATACTATTTTTATTATTATTTTGTGTCGGGGGATTTTTAAATTTTTAATTTAATTTTTTCCTGACGTAACTATTGTTTGCTTACCCAGATGTAGGAATACGAAATTACGTAACAAAATGGCAATTAGCTAGTAAACTTTTAAGTAATCAACTTACATTGTTTTGACCCATAACATCAGTGGTTTAAGGTAGCAATTACATTGACCTTTAAACTTAACATTTTATTGCACCTAAGTACCTACTTGCCGTCAATTTGCAACTTCAATTGGTACCGCCTTTCAAGTGCCAAGTAGGGATCAAAATTAGACCGGAGATACAATTATATGAGAGAGAATTACAGTGGTTAACATAAATTATCCTTGAACATGAACGCCATATTGGTCTCATGGTCGCAAGAGCTACTGCTGAGCATGAGGTCCTGCGTTCAATTCCCAGGTCGGGCAAAGCTTTATTAGGTTTTTATCAGGAATTTCTCAGTAGCAGCCCGGAGTCTGAATTTGTGGTCAGACGGTGGCAATAGGCTCGCCCCCTATTACATGGGACTGTAGCGGTATCTACAACGCCACATGCGAACAACGCTTCATACTGACGTCACGCAAATCCTGCATCTCGCAAGCAGAGTTTACCGCGCAATTAGCATATATACAAACTTCCCAAAATCAATCATTGGGCAGTTGCCCGCCAGACACAACACCCGTCTGGTCGGAAGATCCTCCCTTTTCTATAGAATATGAGTGAACTTTAAACCCTGTTCCTCATACCTCAAAAGGACTCACATAACTGGCGAAATGTAGGTGTGTTATAGTAAAACCTCTACCTAATCCTTCGGGAATTACATGCGTGATGTTATGTCATGTAGTCTAGTGGTCGTAGGACAGGCAGCCGAGCTCGAGTCCTATGTTCGATTACCTGTACCTACTTTCCCGAACAAGAAAATACACGTGTTCTAATAATGCAATAAGTATATAATGTTGTCCTTGATAGTACGCCCATGTGTACTATTATGTAGTTACATATAAACAAACAGTTTTGGCAACGCAATCGATTCTGATCATTTCTACAAGTCATTGCAATTTCATGCGCATGCGCAAGGCCAATCGCTGTACAATGTGCATTGTTAATTTGTTACATATAGAGAAAATTATACACTTCACCCTACTAGCCCGCGGTTTCACCCGCATAAGTTTCGATCCCGTGGGAATATCGGGATAAAAAGTATCTTAAATGTTAATCCTGGTTATAAACCATCTGTGTGCCAAATTTCATCCAAATCCGTTCAGTAGTTTTTGCGTGAAAGAATAATAAACATCCATCCATCCATACCACCATCCATCCATCCATCCATACAAACTTTCGCGTTTATTAGTAGGATTTAAGCTACAAATTATTCGAAACATGTTAAATAATTCCTTATACCTACAGTCAGGGAAATTAATTGTATATAAGATTGACACACTACACTATACCGTGTTATATCCAGCCCGCGGCTTCGTCCGCGTGAAATTTAGCTCTCGGCCCGCCGAGTCGCATCCCATCGCCCTATTACTTCCTTTTCGCTTAGCATTCTTCCTGGCTTATTTTTGATTTTGCTCGGCTTCAAAGGATCCTAGCATGAAGTTAAGTAGCATATAAGCTCCCTAAACTAAAGGTAAGGGCTATCAAATGCAAAAATATTTATTCAAATCCGATTCCGATTCCGTCCGTTCCGGTTCCATTTTTTTTCCGATTTTTTTTTTCGGTTTTTCAGAGTTTGTCGCGTTCAAACAAACAAACTCATCAGCTTTATTATTAGTATAGATACAGATAGATAGATTTGGATTTCATACAGCTCTCAAAGAATGACAGTTGTGATTTCAATATAAGGACAAATTAAGTTTGTACTCAATTTGCTAAGCAATGAATTTCCTTGAATTTACTCAATTTGTCTTAAAATCATTAACGGTCGGTTTGTTTTAGAGACTGAATTTATTCGCCCTTAACAGAGGGTATACTATTCTTAGCTGGGAACGAATAATCCATTCCAAGATCATTGGCTGGCATTAAATATAAAACCAGTACTAAAACTAAGCTAATAATAATAAACAAAATCCTAATTTGACACTAAACCATTATACTTAGCACGTTGACCCTACATCAGCCGGTAATACAATTAGGCGACCTGCAAACTTTATGTTGCGTTGGTCGTCAAATGGATATCAATAATCGTTGTGTGGACACGTTTCGAGTGTGTAGCCCGTTTAAAGACTAATTTGAAATGATATTCTTTAAATTGTATGTTTTAAAATTTTCGTTGAGCTTAGAATTGTAAATGGTGGAAGCGTCAAATGAGTTCTTCTAAAAAGTATACTGATAGTGAATCAATTCCATATTTTAGTTTAAGCAAGGGGTGTCGTGTTACCCCGTAACTGGATACTTTGCTTAGATGAAGCAAAGTTTTTCGCTGTTTTCTTAAATAAAAAAGTAGTAATAAAAGGTGCCAGTTTTTACAGTAGCTATCGTAACAGTAACGATTAGAATTGTAGAATTGAATCTAGTTTATGATATTTGATTCTCATCTATAGAATGTCAAAAATCATTTGCTAAATATTAATAATCGCGAAGTAAATCAATTAATGAAGAAACATTTCGGTGTATTTCTTACAAAGTAAATAAAGCTATCGATTGACAGTTATCTACCGAATGATAGGCATTTAGTTATAACGTTACGCAGTTAGTTCATGGTCACAGTGGCGCTACCTAAACCCGATAACGAGCCAATCGTTACTGATAATGGTTATTAATATTAATAACTACTATTGCTAAGCAAAGGATTTAATTATTCTTAGGTAGATGCTTCATGTTCTTGAATCTTGCAAGCCTTGATATTTTTCGGCGATATTTCTTTTAACATACACACTTTCAATTACCGTCTGAATTATTTTAAAGTATATTGCTAACCCATTGCTTCATATGTTGAAAAAATCATCTGCTCAACAACGTGAATAACGCAATGAATGTTGTTGAACTGTCAAAATGAACGCCGTTGCTACTTTTAGTGTATTACACAATATACTCGTACCCCGCCGATCTTTGCATGAACTATAAAAATGGATGGGTACCCCTTGACATTTGTTAATAATTTTATAAGCCACCCGCCGTTACTTCTTTAAACGTAAGCACTTATGTTTTTAAAGGCATATCCACGATTCTCAAATCCTAAGATTCCATAAGTTTTTAAAGCATTAAAAGCAATTTCAATTCGTTGATGTTTATTAAGAATTTGGCAGTTACAATAAAGGAGCTCCTAACTGATCGAATCGTCACCAAATTGTTTACAGGGAATACCAAGGAGGCTTTTATTAATTTTTTATTAGCTGCCTCTGTTATTACGGTTTTACTTCGAGTAAAGTATGTTGCAGGTAGCTTTAAGAGGGTAGATATAAAATACGTGTCAGTTGGGTACGTCATCGTCAGGTTGGTTGAATTTCTGGTGGGAACTTGAAGAAGCCATTGCACAATAAAATATGACTCTCAAAATGATTGATTTATTTCTTGATTTGCTTCTGAAGTCTTAAGACAAGCAGTGGTGGCATTTGATGACCAGAGGGGCAAATCTCGTAATTTTAAGAACGTTCACAGTCTGATCTCAGTCGCAATCTGTCAAAAATACATACATCTAATTTCCCTACATTGTTTACAAGTTTTTGATATTGATGGTCGCTGAGATGAGATTGCGACTAGATTTTGAACGTTTTTAATTACGGGAATTTGCCTTCTGACCTTTGAGGAATATTTGTGTAAAATTTGAACAGATCTGTTTAGCCGTTTTTGTGGCAATCCGGAACATAAATCTAGACAAACGCGCAAAAATTCTAAAAGATATATTTTAGGTATCAGACTTATTAAAAAAAAAATCAATGTACAATTTTGACTTCATTACTTCTTTATTATAATACGTAGGTATAACCCTAACGAGCAGAAGAAATCGACACATAAGTACCTAATACTAATTACTGCCAAACACAAAAACATCAATTAACTAAATACCAAATATCAACAATGGCAAAGACACATTATTCATTAACAAGTATCGAACCAAATATACTTGCAACTTTACTGTCCAAATCAAACAATAATACTAGTGTTTCTTCAACCAAATCTAAGTTCGGAGCAAAAACAATAGGTTTTAGGCGATTCCCATACTCAGGCGTCTGCTCCCACGGCCTCTCTCGAAGGCTATCCAAGTGACATACTGTCTCTATTGGCTAATTAGGGTCAAAACCGTTTAGCAGTTTAGGTTTTGTCGAAGATCTCAAAGTTGAGAAGTTGAATTGATTTGTTTGTGAGATTTATAAGCGAAGAGTTAGAAACTTTTGAAAGAATTCCTGCTTGCGGTAGACTGAGTGATGACGCCTATATCTTCCATAACAAACAATGAATTTTGTAGACGGTTTCCTAGTTAAAAACCTTCTCCGACTGCTGGGCAAAGTTGGGCAGCCTTTTGAGCCACGTCTGCTATCTTTGTTTTGGGACATTAATGGCTAATAAAAAAACCTTCTATAGTTTTCGTCTAGCCCATGGGGAAAATGTTCTTGATCGGGCGCTGTCAGTAAGGACGATCATCTCTTTGCTGCCATGGCTTATATTAATTTAATATTTGAATTGTTTTTTTTTTCTTTACGAACGCTTTTAACATTCTGCATCGTTATCACATGCATATTTTTTTGTAATTGATTTATCCTACTTAATAATCCTATTAATATTATAAACGCGAAAGTTTGTGAGGATGGATGGATGGATGGATGTTATTCTTTCACGCAAAAACTCCTTCACGGATTTGGAAGAAATTTAACACACAGATAGTTTATAACTAGATTAACACATAGTATACTTTTTATCCCAATATTCACACGGGATCGAGACTTATGCGGGTGAAACCGCAGGGCGCTGCTAATTTGAAAATTTATTTCAAGCTTTGACTTTTTGTTTATGCCAAGTCCTTTTCTTCTAACCTGTCCTGGTCCCATATTTCTAGGTGTTCACGCAATTAGATTTTTTCTTCAATTCTCATCTGTCGCCGTCATCTTGCCTTTTACTCACTTTCCCTTCATATGTATCGATGTCTACTAATAAACAATTGGACAGATTGTCTAGCCCTATTTGTCCCAAAGAAAATGCATTTCTATTTGATCAGAGCTACAAACGGCCAGTATTTAATATCGAAGTGTCTCGCAAACTTATCGAGTAGTAAAAAAACGTAGATACGCAATTACAAACCACAATCTCAGTCATCGCCATTCAAATACAAAAACGGTTACCTATTATAATATCAATGATCATCAAATTAATTAGGTACAAGTACTAACGGGTATTCCTATACAATGTATAGCAGCCGGCGTCAGTGGCAGTATGGCCGCTGCATTTTACGAGTGAATATATGGAACACATTATGGGGAAGTCCAGAAGGCTCACTTATATCAACGTTCTTATACCTTGTTCAATTTGTTAGTCGTTTTTTGACAGCTGTCTTAGAACGTACATATTTCAGATTACGTAAGAGTTAACTTTAAAATGCGTAATAAAATAAATATGTAAACTGCCTTATCTTATTGAAATATCTTATTTATGGCTTCTTACACACATTATAATACGGTGCGTGTACCAATTAATGTATTGTGTGTGGCTGCAATCACTAGTTCCATCTGTCAAAAAACGGTTTACATAATTGACAGGGTATAGTGTAATTATTGGCGCAGAGAATAATGGAGCTATGTTTTCTATGCGAGTTTCAGTTCAGATTCGAATAAGTTATGTGAGTAAGGGATTGCCCAACTTGTAACTTTAAAAGAAGCTTTCTATTGAGTTCTTACTCCGCTCCTCTCCACTAAATTTAGTCCCTAAAGAACTTGGACCATTTACTAAAAAATCAATGATACCGAACTTTATTTTGATAAAACCTTTACCACTATTCTGGTCATCAAAAGTAGATTATGTTAAGTATACAGGGTCAAATTAAATTAGCTAGCGAAACTCTGCAGCCGTGATGGTTATCGACATCGATAAATGAAATATTTCATGTTTTTTTTGGGGTCAACAACCGCTGGTTATGTTGTTACTTAAATTATACCTATATTTATTTAAGATTTATGCACAATGTTACATAATTGAATTCCAAGGCGTTGTACAGCGCAATTTACAAACTACAAAGTGACACAAATACATACTAAGTAGGTTAGGGAATAACAAAATTAACAAAGAAAAACATAATACAATAACACTTGTAAAATAAACAAAATGTAATGAAGAAGATTAATGGAATAATTTACAACCTAATATTTACACTTACAAATGATACGACGATACGAAACTGACAAATTTTCCCAATCCACTTTGAACCTTATGCTTTAGTAATAAAGTTGAAAATCTATTAAAGAAATTTGACAGATATTGGTAGCTTAATATGCTGGCGTTTGTACAATTACAGGTGGTAAATAAAAGAAAAATAATAGAAACAATTATGGACTCTGTCGGGCACAAATTTTTTAAAAGTAGAGAGAGCACGAGCGCTTTATTAATTTTTCTTACACTTATTTTATTTCCTAACCTATGTATTTATTAATATTTTATATGCTGGTCTATCTATTCATTTATTATTATATTTAATATTGCTTATTTCTTTACTCGCTTAAACATTTTTAATTATTATTAATGTAATATAATTATTGTGTTATAATTTATTTTTGTTATTTTACTTATTAAAATACACAATGATTTCCTAGTGTAATAGGCCCGCGCATTACACACACGCTACTGCGAAGTTCTCCTGTAGGCTCGTTTGTCCATTCCACAGAATATCCCTTCTAACTTTATCTATCTCATCGGTGTTAAGGAAGTCCAAATTATAATAATGGCGCCCTTTAATTGTGATGACGTCACGCGAGGTGACATAATCGTCGCTATGCCAGGACTGGCAGTAATTGCACCAATTAAATAAACTGGCTGTATCCTAAAGTCGGCTGTGCCTGTCAGGTCTCGGGTGCGAATTACCTTTATACTTCCTTGGGTGCCGGTAAGCAATTAAAAAAATACATTGTTACATGTTCAACCAAAGAAACAATGAGGTATTTCTCTATTTATATTTTCTTACCTCCTTCTTCTGCGTGTCGCTTGTACGGCTGTATTTTAGATTCTGTTATCCCAAAACTTCACCAACTCCACAACGTCGACGGTGGCAGAGCCGAGGTCACTTTAGCTGCGAGTTTTGGGACTCACAAAGTGCAGCATGGTTGCGACATAGCTCCATAACCACACTCTACTGCCGTTCCGTCGAGGTAGCCCGAATTTACCAGGTTGGTTCTTGTGTCCGGAGACGGTCAGATTTTCTTCTATATTTAGTCTATGAAACAAGATCTTGCGCCAACAATGTTCTATAAATTCTAGATGTATCGAAAATACAGACTGGAGAATTAATTTCGAAGATAGATATTCAATATTGCAGAAGGTTAAAAGTAATCTCAATCATAAACCACTAATGGAAATATTCAAACTATTCTAAATAGCAACAATGAAAGCCTTTAGCTAACAGACCTTAACATCACATATGTTTGGTGTACACAAACATCTTCCACATCAGCTGCTCAATCAACTAGAAAAGACGTTAATCTTCTAAACGCGTCCTACCACCAACCAGACCAAGAAATACCATTCAATATTACTTAATATACCATGGTCGTTAACAAATTTCCATCTTGTATAGACAACGATTGTTGACGTGTTAACTGCGCTGCTGCGACCCTAAGGTTCTTAGACGCTAATAAGGAACGTCAACAAATGTAAGAACAGCCTTCTCTGTGACCTCGATGACAGTAGATGCCATCAGATGGTCTATGGTTGTTTGTGTACTAAGTATTATTATCTGAGTAGCCTGTATTTGCTGCCATTCTGGTAATGTCAATAGGAAGTTCTGTGGTGATATCATTTTGTTGTTTCTTCCGTTATGTCTTCATTGTAAGAGCTCAGACTCCGGGCTGCTACTGAGAAATTTCAGATGGAAAATTTAAACCCAATAACACTTTGCTCGACACGGGAATGGAACCCAGGACCTCGTGCTCAGTAGTACCTCTTACGACCACAACTGATTTGCTTGGGTGTCCTTATCTATCGTCGGTGTTATAATATTTTACGGCACGTAATTATTTGACGGCACGGTTGGCGCAGTGGTTAAGCGATTGCCTGCTGCGCTGCGTGTCGCGGGTTCGATTCCCGCACGGAACAAATATTTGTATGACCTACAAATAGTTGCACCGGGTCTCGCTGTTTGTGTATGTGAGTTTAAATGTTTGTAAACGCACCCACGATACAGGAGAAATTCATAGTGTGCAAAGTTTTTTTTAAAAAAAAAATCGTCTACTGTCTCGAGTTATTTACAAGGGGAACTTGTTGGTAGACGATATACGGGGAAAAAGAACAGACGCAACATGAAGGATCCATTATGTAGGTCAAGTTTCTTTATAGATTTTATTAACAGCGCCAAGACCCCATGATGCCAATTAGCAGACTACGGAGATGACGCAACGAACCAGACACCTAAAAAATCTAATGTCTAGTGTAAAACTATTGTTGTAAGCAAATGATTTGTTTCAGTAACTACAGTAGTGTACTTCGTGGCTAAGTAATAACAGCCGCTTGGGTCGATCGATCAGGTTAAGCTACACTTGCCGCTGTCATTCCGTGGATGGGTAACCATCTATTACTTACCGAGACCCATCCGTGCTTATAAGCCGTTGGTCTGTCCTTCGTAGATCTTTGAGAGTCGTTACGGGTAGTCAGAAGCACAAATATCTGACCGTTGACTCGTTGACGGTCTTACCAAGGGTATATAGGCTGAGGTGTGGTGATCAGATAGGCTATTCAGCTGCATCCGGTTAGACTGGATGCCGACTCCAAAAAGAGTTGGGAAAAGGCTAGGCAGATGATGAAATACAGTAGTACCTAGTAGTCAATTCGACATCGTTTTCCCGCTATCTAACACGTGTCCCGATAGACTCTATCATCGTCACGATCAAATCTTATCTTATTGCCTTGTTCTTACCGAAAAAGGAAGTAGTAGTGCCAAAAGTTATCTTATATTTGTATTCTATAGTTTCGTTGCCTTTTTTAGTTGTGGAACGCACTGAACTTTAGCTGATATGGCAATCCTTTTGTGGGTTTTTCCGCTCATCATTAAGACAGGCGAGAAGTTCCTGAATAGTCAATAGTAATGTCGCGAACAATCAAGTTGGTTAAAAATACACATAACAGACTACCTGTAGTATTAAGGTTGTCTTTAAAAGATCGCTTTGAGCGATAGGACCGCTTTTTGTTATCCTATGTAAAATTTCTACATTTATATCTTCATTTGTATTTTTTATTGTGTTCATAATAAATAGTATTCTATCTCTGTTAAGAATAAAATGCACAATTCTAAAATTGATACTAAAGTTCATTTTTTTAATCCCAGATTCTAATCTGACATTTAAGTCTTGTTTGCATTTTTTTAGTATACACATTTGACATTATACCTGTCAAATTAGTATCTGGGTTTAAAAAACGAACTTTAAAGGAATCAATCGCAGATACAAATTAAACAAAATCAACTTGTCTCTAAAACGGGTCACTGAATCCAAAGAAAACAGCAAAAACAACCAAAAGAGTTTTAATTGAAATATGTGGACCGTAAAAAGACAAACTAATATACTTATTCGTAGCAACAAATGCTACATTTACATAATCACGATATGTGCGAGAGGCCGGTGTCTGTGTGTTTGCACAGCAGTCGGCTCGTTACACAATCTTGTGCGTGGAACATCGCGATATATAAACGTTTTACAGCTTTTGTTACAGTTTATTGTGAGTCGTTTTGTGAGTACTGATAACATTTTGTGTCAATTTTAATAACTGACTCTTCTACGTTCGTTGCTCTGTGTAGTTCATGTAGGACGCTATTGTAACTATCCTTAGATGGATCAAATTCTTTTTGACTGTCAATAATATCTTCTAATCTATCATATGGTTTCTTCAACCTTCGATCTATTTCATTGCTGTCATCAATTCATCATTATTCAACAAGCCCCAGTTTGTTATGACTGGCTTCCCAAATATAATTTGCAGACAACTTTATAGCGCATTTGACGCCGGTCCATTCATGGGACCCATAAAATGCATTTATTCAAACAATTGTCCGAAAAATAAGTTCATTCACTCGATATATAAAAGCAGACATTGCCGAACTTCCTCTACGTGTGCGGAATCGAACCCATTGTCCAAATGTCGAGATGATGACCAGAATTGTGATTTTACTTGAATCAAGCCGTTGTGACCTGAGGTTTGAATGTAGTGTTTTGATTTTAGGGCTAGCAGCAAAGAATACGTCCTTAATATTGAACATATTCCATGACAACAACGATTATCTATACTAATTTAAAAACAAAGAATGTGTTCTTTGTTTTTAAACTAGTATAGATAATCGTTTTCTTCAACTAAAATATCTGCATATGAATGACCAGTGAATTTAAATTCTATGGAATCAACTAAGAATATTCACACTTCTAATACCAGGTTTTTTGGTGTTACCTTTGTTCAATTTTAATAGTTATAGCACGAGCTTCCTTCCTTAATCATGAACCAGTATATAATAATTATTAATAATAATCAGCCCATAATGTTCCCACTGTTGGGACATAGGCCTCCTCTCTTCGAGAGGGATTGGGCTGTAATCTTCCACGCGGGTGTAGTTGATGCTACATGTCTTCGAATTTTTGGTTCTAGGACATGCCGGTTTCCTCACGATGTTTCTTTTACCGTTTTGAGAGCAGTGGTGATAAAATAATAATTTAAATAATAATAATAATAATAATATCCCTGGACATTTCACACAGCGCCATCTAGTCCCAAGCTAAGCAACCTAATGCTTGTGTTATGGTAACAAGATGGCTGATAAACTACTTATATACATTTTTTTTTTTGTAAATACATACATATTATAGATAGAAAGAAAATAAAGTGCCTGCTTGGGTTTGAACCGGTCAACCTACAAGTCGCGGCCATTATCACTGGGCCATCACTGTTCCCCCTTTTTTAAAAAAAATCCTTATTGACTCAATTATTTGAAATCTTTCATCTGATATTTGTATACCAATCAGTTAATGGAGACCTAATTGTAATGTATGTTGTTTAACGATGTTTTCCTTCACCGATAATATTTAAATTCACAAAAATGCTGTTCAACAATGCCCTAATGTGTCAATAACTCTCTTACTTTTTTATATACTTTTTCTTTTTTTCTCTCTCGGTAATGTCTTCTGCCCAAAAAAACCCCTAATTCTGCCAAAACTAATGTTCAGTAGTAAAACATTATTTATTCAGTACCAGATACCATTCTGCGTTATCAGTAGGATTTGACAAGCGTACACAGTGACATTGTTTCAAGGCAATTTGTATTTGATAACTAAACGACACATCTTGGAGATGATTCAGGGCTGCCCGTTTCTGAACGTTTTTTACTATCATAAAATGCTTATGTTATTTGTTGGGAATTCCAGCTGTATATTTTTTACAGATTTTGTGTTTCCAGTCCCTTCAAGTCAGTCGCCTTGTAAAACTATTGAATTCGTTTTTTTTTTTAACTTTTCGATGTAGTCTCGTCTCTTTTGGACCAATTAATCAATATTCTTTAATTATTTCCAACAGTTTTTTCAGGGTCTTTTTTGCAGCTGTGCTCTCAATACCATCTCTGGTTGCTACCTCACTTCTAAACTAACTAACCCACTATAAACATACAAGGTTAGTTGCCCGACAACCAAAAGCAAACGGAACGTGTATTTCTTTATTAAAATTGCCTATTTCATTAACTCATACGATACCACTGCTAGGCGTTATTCTTCTCCATTGAGTTATACCTCTTCAATTTCAACAAGGATTTCAGTAAAATTACGTAAATCATCACACCTAGCAACCGTGTACTTTTGTAAAGCTAAAATAATCTTGATGACAAGTGACATCGCCACTACACATACCTTACTAACCCAATTCCGCTCAGCTGATGAACACTGGCGTGAAAGATAAAAGATAAAAGGTTGATACACTCTGTTTGCGTTAGATTCCTAGATCAGCCAGTGTAAGATAACATAATTGTTACTAATTGGCAGATTGGCTAGCAAGATGACTAGCGCGTCATTAATTTTGTTCTTGATACAAGCTGCCTGGTCTATAGAAATTTAGGTGTCTTTTTGGATACCATAGCAACACGAGCGGCTTCTAAGCTTTTCTCAATAACGCAATAACTTTGAATATCTATTCTATACATCTATATGTACAGCTTTTTACTAAATGCATATGAAAGTATACACGGTACTTATGACAAAAACAACATTTTTTAGATTTTTATCTGTCTGTTTGTTCCAGCTAATCCCCGAAACGGCTGGAACGATTATGATGAATTTTTTTATGGGAATACTTTGAACCCCAGGGAAGAACATAGGCTACTTTTTGTCGACATACCATGCGGGCGAAGCCACGTGTGGAAGCTAGTGGTTAGTATTTTGGAAGCAAGTCTGTGGTCTTTTAAACTTAGTGACAACCATGTTTGTAGGTCATGAATGTAATATTAGCTACTTGCTGCTGTTCATATTTGCCCTGTATTTATTTAATAGCCTTGTAAGTTCTAGGGTTTCTCCTTATTCACTGCTATTGTTTTCTAAATCTCTAGATTTACATTTTTGATTATCTATTGGGGGCCCTCTTTATCACCTAATCGTTGTTAATCATTTATAACGTGATAACGTCTATACTTGTTCTTTTATCAAAACCCAATGCCATATCACTCACGTAAAACCTCAATTCTTTTGAACAAAATGTTTTATTGTCCTTCTAGATAAGTACAGGGTAATACTCTAACAGTTCATTATTATCTTAAACAAAGTTACATACATTATTATCTAAGACAGAGCGATAATATGCGTTGTCGCTACCGTAGCTATCAATGCACGAATAACCTAATTCTTTCGTTCACGCTATGACACACTGACCTCTATCTTCAGGCTCATTTTAAACCGCATTTTAGCTGCACAGGCATCTATTATGATCAGTGATAGGAATAGGTAGTGCCTATTTGCCTAAACTTCGAAGAACAGAGACAAGAAACGGAGACTTCCTTAGGACTAAATTTTTTCCAGGACATCTGTCCAGAAATTCGGGACAACACTTTTAATAATAATAATTCATTTATTTTAGATAATAATAATCCATACAATACATTAAATTATATTAAAATCAATTGGTACGTACACCACAGACACTGAAATAGAATTAAAATCAATTTAAACAATACTAACATTACATTAAATTAAATAATTTACAGTAAAATCAAAATCAAAAATTGTGGTAGTATATATATATGACGTACACAATGTGTTAGTGAGTGAGTGAAAAATTTAGTCCTAAGGAAGTCTCCGTTTCTTGTCTCTGTTCTTCGAAGTTTAGGCAAATAGGCACTACCTATTCCTATCACTGATTATGATGCAATTAACCCTTTTTATTACGAATAAAGTGGATTTAACGAGTTACGTCACAAGTCACACACATGTCATTCCAGAGATAATTTTCGTCGTAACACGAAACCCAGTCATCAATGGTCACGCCACCCTATTTTCAAATGGTGCAACACTGACCCATTTTCGCGTCAGCCCTGGCACGAATGGGCGTTTGAAAATGGCGCTTACGTTCGTCTGGGCGACGTCTGCGCAGCGCGTATTCCGTGCGCATCCAGCCTTTCCGCCGGCGCGCGCAATGTCAACAAACTCGGCGAGTCAGCTCCGGGCGCAGGAATGCAACGACCACGGCGCATATACCGTGGAATAAAAACAGAAGGTTCATAGCAACACCAAGAAATAACTAGTTCACGCGCATATAGATGCTAAACCGAGAACAATATTTTTAAAACAGCTCTATTTGCATCAGTTCTGGTCAGAAACTATTCCATTTCATCTTCTTATGCTTCCATTGAACGAGTCAGTTCTTCAATAAGCTGATCTTCTGTAACTTATTACTTACAAAGTGTAACGACGGTGCATTGTGCGCCTGCGCTTGTCACGGTATATGGAATATGAATAGGATGTACCCTTTTTAGTAGTTCCTTTTATTACGTCATTATATTAACGATATTATCAAGCGTAATATCGTCTTGATCGCCACCTTTTTAAATATCGCGTGGATTGCCACCATTTTGGATATCTAGTTCCTTCATGACGTCAGAGGTTGATTGATCATATTCTCAAGCAAATGTGACTTCGATTCTATGTGTTGAAAAAATATTTGTGGTCTAACACCTATTGGTTATAGGTGTCAAAAATAGACAATGTTCGTATCTTTGTAGCTCGTGCATTATTTAAAGATGCTGTTTGCTAATTTGATCTGTGAAAAATTCTCACGTAGGTCTTAAGCCAATAGGAACCAATAAAATAGGTGTCGTATTTGTAATTCGTTGACGAGATAATAATGTATTCACTAAAAGCTTTTGGCTGTCAAATCTTTATTTTATTGCCATTTTATGGGAACATTCAAATAATAATTATGTAAAGTTATTACATATTTTTGCACTGTTTTCATAAAATGGCAATAAAATAAAGATGAAAGTTATGTTTTTACATGTAATCTAGATCGTATTATTAAATCTATTTTGCGCAGGCTGCTCGAGCTTGCAAATGAAATCTATACAAATAAATTAAATTGAAGTGTCTGTTTGTCAAAATAACAGCTCTTTACTGAAAGCAACAGCATATGAAAGTATATACGGCACTTGGTCATAACAAAAAACGCTTTTTAAATTTTTTGTCTTTCTGTCTGTCTGTTTGTTCTGGCCAATTTCCTAAATAGATGGACCGATTTTAACGGAACCTTCACTGACAGCTAGCTGATGCTATAAGAAGTAACTTAGCCTGCCTGTCTTAGTATTTTAGAAAAAAATATACACCGTTAAATTGTGATCGTTTTAATCCTTAAAAGGGGTCATTGTACTCATTACTATGAACAACTTTTACTACGAGACCAACCCAGAAATCGTGAAAAAAAAAATCAGTTGATCCATACATTATGTCGAGTTATGCGAACATAACTCTATGGATCAACTGATTTTTTTTTATTAGGTATTAGGGTTTCGCACAAAAAATCCAATTTATTTTCAGTCATGCACGCGAACGGAGTCGCAGGCACAGCTAGTCATAAAATATAAAGTACTAGCTGCGCCCCGCGGTTTCACCCGAATTAATTTCCATCCCGTGGGAATATCGGGATAAAAAGTATCCTGTGTGTTAATCCTGGTTATAAACTATCTGTGTGCCAAATTTCATCCAAATCCGTTCAGTAGCTTTGAGTGAAAGAGTAAGAAACATCCATCCATCCAGCCATCCATCCATCCATACAAACTTTCATGTTTATAATATTAGTAGGATAGGATAATATTCAATCCTAAAAATGTCTAAATATAAAAAAATTACATACGCAGACAACACCTGGTCTATTATTAATAGTGAAGCGGGAAGATCTAGTAACCGAAATACTGACTACAGCCTGTCTATTAATGACAACATAATAAAATCAGACTCACAAGTCGCCGAGGCATTTGAAAATTTCTTTTCGGATATTCCCGTTTCAACTACTAAATCTAGGGATTTAGTAGTTGAAACGGGAATATCCGAACTCATCACCTTCTGTTGCTGAGTCTCTGCTTAAGGAAAATGTTAATGGTTGCGATTCGGAATTTCATTTTGAACACATTACCTGTAGAGATATAATTAAAACCTTTCACACTTTAAATGTTAAAAAGACTGCAGATCTGTGGGGTAATTCTGTAGAAGTTGCTAAGTCTATTATTGACATTGTAGCACCTACTCTAGCTCTTATTTTTAATAGTTGTATTAACAGTGGGGAGTTTCCTGACCTTATGAAAAATAGTAAAATAATTCCTTTGTTTAAATCAGGTAGTACATCAGACCCTACAAATTATAGACCTATTTCTGTACTACCTACCTTTAGTAAAATTTTTGAGAAATTAATTTTAGATCAAATGCAAAGATTTTTTAATAAACACAAATTATTACATAGCAAACAGTTCGGCTTTACAAGGGGTCGTTCAACTACTGATGCCGGTGTTGAACTTTTAGGACATATTTATAATGCATGGGAAGATAAATGCGATGCCTTGGGCATCTTTTGTGATTTGTCCAAGGCATTCGATTGCGTTCTTCACGAAACGTTAATCAGGAAGCTCCGCCACTACGGAATCCGGAACACTGCTCTGGATCTTCTTACTTCATACTTGAGTAAGAGGATTCAGAGCGTTGACATTAATGGAAAAAGATCTCCCGGATCTATAGTATCAATGGGAGTCCCACAGGGCTCTATTCTTGGTCCTTTCTTATTTCTTATTTATATTAATGACTTGCCGTACCTCATAAAGGATAATCATGATATAGTGTTGTTTGCAGATGACACTTCACTTTTGTTTAAACTTAAACGTCAGCAGCAGGCTACTGACAATGTAAATAACGCGATCTCTAAAGTAGTACACTGGTTCAATGTTAATAATTTACTTTTAAACGAGAAAAAAACCAAATGCATTAAGTTTACGCTACCTCACGTTAGGCAGGTGAAAACCAATGTGTTGATAAAGGGCGAAGAATTGAATCCTGAAGACAGCACAGTATTCTTGGGCATAACTTTGGATGCTAAGCTTCAGTGGGGTCCACATATAGATAAATTGTCAAAAAAGCTAAGTTCCGCAGCGTACGCTGTTAGAAAAATTCGTAATTTAACTAATATAGAGACAGCCCGCTTAGTGTACTTTAGCTATTTTCATAGTGTAATGTCGTACGGTATTCTATTGTGGGGAAATGCCGCTGATATTCAGACTATCTTTGTTTTGCAGAAGCGAGCTGTTCGATCAATTTATAAATTAAGTCCGAGACACTCGCTCAGAGATAAATTTAAAGAGATTAATGTTATGACTGTGGCTTCTCAATATATTTATGAAAATCTTTTATATGCCCATAAAAATATAAAATTGTTTAAAAAATACAGTGATATCCATGATATAAATACTAGGAACAAACACAAATTTGTTGTACCTACAACAAGGCTCAAGAAAATAGGTGGGTCGTTCAGATGCCAATGTATACGCTTTTATAATAAAGTTCCAAGCCCCGTTCAAGATCTAAGCCTTAATAAATTCAAATCATTTATTAAACGTAAGCTGTGCCAGAAAGCCTTTTATACCGTTAAGGATTATATCGAGGACAAAAAGGCTTGGGATTGAGCTGCTTCCAATTTTTTTTACATATTGAATGTTTTTTTTTTGTTCTATTTTGTTGTTGTTTTTTTTTTTTTTTTATATACACTGACATTAATTAATTTTACATATACTATGACATTTGCTTACTTTGTTAAGTATTCTATTATTTTAATTATTGTGAATGTGAAGACTACGTGGGTCATTTTATTTATATTATTTTTCTCTTTGTTCTCTTAGTTTTTGTCATGGTCTGGCAGTTTGAGTAATTAATGTGGCCTACCCAAATGTCCTTTCTTTGGTATTGTTCGTCGAATCGTTGAGCTCCTTAAGTTTTGAGTTGAGCTGCACAATTTCTGACAAATGCGTGCACTGACTGGACAGGTCCTCTCAATCTGTGTGGTTCTTTCCTCAAAAGACCATCTCAGACATCGACCTACGTGGTCTTCATATGATCTGACCAAGATTATGTCTGGACTTTAAAAGAGACTGTGACGTCTGAGTTTGTTTCGGCCTTTCTTCTCAGACTAGTCAGATAGGAAACGCCGACCTCATCTAGTTTTAAAAATATGATTGACGTGTAAAAGTGTTTGTACAAACCTACTTACAAAATAAAATCATTTATCATTTATCATTTAACATAAATTGGACAGCACAAAACTATTCAATTTAGTTTGGCTTAAAATAAATATAGCATTGCCTAGAAAGAACTGGATCTATAAAAATTGAATCGAGTTGTTAATAAATTAATAATGCATGGTAACTCAGCTGTTTTCGATTTAAAAATAGAAATGATGTGGGTTCAAGACGGGCGTGAAAGTTTAGAGGTACATTCCTTTCGAAGTTGTTGAGGTTACATGCAAATTTCCAATCAATTCATTAATCAACTGCCTCGTTAATGTAGTGATCGCAAGCGATACAGCTGAGCATGTGGCTTGGGTTCGAGTCTCGGGTCGGGAAAAGTGTTATTAGGTTTTTCCGTCTGGAATCTCTCAGTATCAGCACTAAGCGTGAGCAGGGCTTGAAATACCGGTATTTATGAGAACCGGTACCATTGGTCTTGTGTGATATCGGTACCAGAGTAGTTACCCACTACTCTGGTACCGTCTGGAACCGATACACAGGTGCCGAATTGGCAAGACCTGCTAGTTACCGGTACAATAACAGTACTTTTGGTTCCGGTACCGGTTCCGGTTCCTGAGTAAAAATCTGTACCCGGTTGATGCCAATAGACTCGCCCCCTATTAAATGGGACTAAAAAAAACTAGCGAAATGTGGGTAGTTATACAATAGGTACACCGCTGCCTAACCCTTCGGGGAATGCGAGCGTGATGTTACGTTAAGTATTAATAATAATCAAATCCGCGACTAATTAGCCTTTCTCGGTCTCAATCAGACAAAACCTTCCAAAAGCTGCAAGATTGAGACCGTAATGCCACTGCACTGAATAATTATTTCATTCGAAAATACCTACGTAGAGACTTATGAACTAGGTACTGAAAATATTTTATAGAAGTGGCCTAAAGTGACAGCTAGAGAAGGATCGAATGTACTCTCTCTCATAGCGAAAATAAAAATTCGCCGTATACATAACCTCGTCCTTTTTTGAAATTGGTTAAATATTGAAACTTTAGACAGCCAATGAAAACAAAGGAAAAATAATATTTTAAATTTGTTTAACTACTTTACGTACCTAAATCCGCCCCCATTATAATAACCAATTTAACTAAAATACTATTCCAGCTTCACAGTTTAACGCGGTTAATTTCGCCGTTAAATTATTGCAAACCTAATCATTAACTAACCGAAGACCAACGAGTAACCGGGTCACCCACATATTAAATAATAATTTTAACATCTACTCAAAAACTCGTTCCAATATTTGAACTGCGATCAATATCACTTGCTACACTTGTCCAAACAATACTTTGACAGTAAGTAAATCATTAATTCTTTTGTTTTATTAAACCTACATTTAAATATGGCTGTATTTTTCCACGATTTTACAGAATAGATTACATCATTACTACGTATGCAATGCTTGGTTGCATTGCGAAATTCAGACTAGCAGATACTATTTTTACATAACGAATATTGAAAAAAAATACTACGTAGTGCATGTGTCTGATATGCGCTTGGTCGTTTTTTTTTCACGCACAGTGTACGGTTCCATAGTTGGGATGAAAATTAATGCATGTGTTAGATTTACTTCGTAATTGTATATACTATAAGTATATATGTACTTACATATTATCCAAATAACAAGCTTTAAGTATCAGAATGGTTACTATTTAGTTATTTACTGTGTATGAAAGTTATTATTGAATATGGTTTGTAGGAAAAGGGTTTTATGAAATAAAGCACAGACAGACAAGGCTAAACATTTATTTAATCTTAGGCTTGTCAGTAATTAATGAGAAAACTAGTCGTCCGTTCGCAAAACTAGGTCATCATGGAGAAGAAGGACAAGAAACTCCATGGAAACAGTAACAAAGTATTCTATCAATACATTTCTTACGTTGTCATAAATTATCGTTATCTTTAAAAACAATTTATTCTATCTCTTGGACAATGGTCCAAGAGTATTCAAAATAATAGCAACATAATAACAATAGCTAGGAATATTGGCCATAATATGACTTATACAACAACATTTTCATAATAAGCAATAATTGAGGTATAATATCAAATTAATTAACTTACATGACATCTGGTCGATCTATTCCACATAATAACGGCACTAGAACTAACCAACTGAACATCTAACAAGCAACTCCCTTGATAACGTCGTTACAATCCTTTTTATACACTACCAACGTCTTTTACGTAAAACGTCTACCGCCATTTTGAACCAATCACAGATCATCATATATTTTGACTTAATATCTTCTAACACAGGTAATAATAAACAAATCTTATATAGTGAAACCATTTTAAAACATTATAAGGTAATTAATCAATTTATTAAGAGTTGATTCTTAATTCTTAGACATCATCAAAAAGTATATCAACATCAACTGACAGTATTGTACCAATCATTTGAAACAACCTATTATATTAAAATAGCAATATAAAATCTAAGATATACTACAAAGATAATCAAATATTACTTAATCATTTATAATAATAACATTAGTGTTTTTTTTTACAAGTTAAGACAGTTGTTTTTTGTAAACACAATATCTAGTCAAATTAGGTACTTCTACGTTCACGTTCAATCTGTCACAAGCTTCGTAATTGTGACAGATGCCATTATCCAACAAACAATATATTATAATTATATCAAGATGATATATATCTAACACGGCCATACTGACATGTACTTCGTTCTCGAAGTACATAAGAATCTACAGTCTCACAAAAATATCAGCGTTTCATATTGACCCATTCAACAGGAAGTAAAAAATTTTTTTTTTTGTTATTTTGTTTTGCTTAGAGCCCACTTTTTAACCAATGTATCTTAATATCTTTGCAACTTCTGCTAATTTAATAGTAAAACGTTAAGTACTTAAACAATGTATCAAATAATTAATTGCCAATATTAAATTGGGATGGCAACAATTTGGTAAGCCTAGTAAATTCATATTCAACAGCTTTTAAATCGAGACAATAACCAACGATCATGAAAATAATTGAAATAACTCGTCGCTCGGTCAATTTCTGACAATATTATTGAAAACTATTGAACAAACATTTTCTATTAACATATTAACAAACATTTAACATGGCCATTCTGAAATGTACTTGATCCTTGAAGTAAATTTCTGGAAATCTTCCTTTCAATTTTTGTTTTCTTTACTTTGGTTTTAAAATTGTATAGTATTGACTGCCACAGGCCTATTTTTTATTTACAGCCACAGGCGTTTTTTTTTTTACTGCCACGGACTTATTTTTTTTTTCTACAGCCACAGGCGTATTTTTGTTTTACCTCCACAGGCACAGCTACGCACAGCCACAGGAGTTTTTTTTTTTTTCAACCATAGGCACAGCTACGCACAGCCACAGGTTTTTTTTCTTTTTACCTCCACAGGCACAGCTACGCACAGCCACAGGAGTTTTTTTTTTCAAACCACAGGCACAGCTACGCACAGCCACAGGTTTTTTTTTTTACCTCCACAGGCACAGCTACGCACAGCCACAGGAGTTTTTTTTTTTTTTTAGCCACAGGCACAGCTACGCACAGCCACAGGCTTTTTTTTTTTTTTAGCCACAGGCACAGCTACGCACAGCCACAGGCTTTTTTTTTTTTTTACCTCCACAGGCACAGCTACGCACAGCCACAGGAGTTTTTTTTTTTATATATATATAGCCACAGGCACAGCTACGCACAGCCACAGGCTTTTTATATAATTAAATATAATAATAATATATATACATATATAATACATATTTTAAATTATTTGTTTTTAAATGTTTATCATTATTTATTTTAAATCAAATTATTATTCATTTTGGATATTTAGAGACTTAAATAGTATCCTCAATAACAGCATTTTCATAGACCTAATCATCTGGCCAAAATTTTAGCTTGTCTTTAGAAATTACAAGATTCCTGTGGCCGCTGCCACACAAACTATAACGATCATTATTTATTATGGTAACGGCAATATTTGTTAAAACAAAATACAAAATTATCTACTAAGGTCTCGGACACCAGAAAAGGAGGCTACCCAACGGCTTATTAACATTATAGGTACACGATATTGCAAAAATAAATTTTAAATAAGTAATTTCAATATTATCTCTACAGCACAATCAATAATTAGAGATCACATAAAACGAAATGCTTAATGGAACTTTTATGAACCACATTTCATTGTAATTACGATCAAAGATAGATTGATAGATGTTTTAAGTACTTCATAATGTGTCATATCTCAAAATTAAATAAGGTTATCCTAATCCAGAAAATAATTTATAAGTAACTATAGCTTAACATCAGGTATGAGTAAATTCCACTTTTGAGCATTATACTACTCTTTTATATCATTGTATTCTCAAATTATATTTTAAAGCAATTGATTCAATAATTATCACGTAATTGACATAGTCAAAACTGTTCGTCCTTTATAAGCCAAGCGTGAACTAAATGTTACATAATAATTATCCAAAAGTATTTTGCAATATGTTACCTTTCAATGTAATCATCTTATCCAATAGCATCTCGTTTTGATGTAAAATAGCCTCTAAGGGCCTTACCGACTTCAGATACTTCTTACCGCCGGAAAGCTTCTCGATATTCTTACAGCAGATTGAGTTTCCGTATTTTCAAAGCTCATACAAGCGGCTCCGCAGCTCCAACGTCAGAGGCGGCAGCGCGATGTCATCATTATGGTGTGAGTGGAGTCAGCGACTCACCGACCAACGGCTTCCACATCCGGCTCCAACATCAATCATGAAAATAGCAAATAAAATTGCATTAGTAAGTGGTTTTAAGACCCCAGAGAACTATCCCACTTCTGATGTTAGATTTACTTCGTAATTGTATATACTATAAGTATATATGTACTTACATATTATCCAAATAACAAGCTTTAAGTATCAGAATGGTTACTATTTAGTTATTTACTGTGTATGAAAGTTATTATTGAATATGGTTTGTAGGAAAAGGGTTTTATGAAATAAAGCACAGACAGACAAGGCTAAACATTTATTTAATCTTAGGCTTGTCAGTAATTAATGAGAAAACTAGTCGTCCGTTCGCAAAACTAGGTCATCATGGAGAAGAAGGACAAGAAACTCCATGGAAACAGTAACAAAGTATTCTATCAATACATTTCTTACGTTGTCATAAATTATCGTTATCTTTAAAAACAATTTATTCTATCTCTTGGACAATGGTCCAAGAGTATTCAAAATAATAGCAACATAATAACAATAGCTAGGAATATTGGCCATAATATGACTTATACAACAACATTTTCATAATAAGCAATAATTGAGGTATAATATCAAATTAATTAACTTACATGACATCTGGTCGATCTATTCCACATAATAACGGCACTAGAACTAACCAACTGAACATCTAACAAGCAACTCCCTTGATAACGTCGTTACAATCCTTTTTATACACTACCAACGTCTTTTACGTAAAACGTCTACCGCCATTTTGAACCAATCACAGATCATCATATATTTTGACTTAATATCTTCTAACACAGGTAATAATAAACAAATCTTATATAGTGAAACCATTTTAAAACATTATAAGGTAATTAATCAATTTATTAAGAGTTGATTCTTAATTCTTAGACATCATCAAAAAGTATATCAACATCAACTGACAGTATTGTACCAATCATTTGAAACAACCTATTATATTAAAATAGCAATATAAAATCTAAGATATACTACAAAGATAATCAAATATTACTTAATCATTTATAATAATAACATTAGTGTTTTTTTTTACAAGTTAAGACAGTTGTTTTTTGTAAACACAATATCTAGTCAAATTAGGTACTTCTACGTTCACGTTCAATCTGTCACAAGCTTCGTAATTGTGACAGATGCCATTATCCAACAAACAATATATTATAATTATATCAAGATGATATATATCTAACACATGCATTCACGGCAAAAATAAGTTTTTATTTCATACAATTTCTCGAAAAACAAACAGTCATAATCATATTAATCAATATCAATTAAACGTTTTAAAAGGAATTTCACACTTTAAAACAAACAAAATAATTATATACCTACGATTTTTTTTCTGAATTTTGCATTTAACGCAATGTTTGATATCGTTATCTCGAAGTAGGTATTGTAAACGTTATCAATGCATCGATAAATGATAAGATATATGAGAAGAATTTATCGCTAATATTACGTTTTGACAGATTCGGGCGAAAAGATGAATGACTGCGGTAGAATTTAGGTCAAGCTTGCAAGTTATTTTTGTTTCAACTTTACAGCCGTGTCTTTCAGTATTTTAAACAGGAGCACTATATATTTTCTAAAACATCGTTCGTCGCATCGTTTCGTAGTTTTGAATAAGAATTGTATTACCACAAGATGATTGTTTTGCTTTCTCGAAGTTTTGTTTTCTAACACCTACAATAATTTTTTGTTTTGTTGTAAATTTTCATTCCTACTAGTACTAATTACTATAAATCCTACTAATATTATAAATGCGAAAATTTGTGAGGATGGATGGATGGATGTTTGTTCTCTTTCACGCAAAAAGTACTGCACGGATTTGGATGAAATTTGGCACACAGATAGTTTATAACCAGGATTAACATATAGGATACTTTTTATCCCGATATTCTCACGGGATCAAAACGTATGCGGGTGAAACCGCGGGCCGCTGCTAGTTTGAAATAAATTATTTGACTTTGACTCAGCAAAAATAGAGGTTATTAAATTAGAGAACATCGGTACAAAACTAAGCTCAATTGATTCAAGTTATCGTAAGTAGGTACTTTAAAGTGAAGCTAACTGCAGAAACACGCCTTCTTAATTCGGGTCTTAATGTCAAAGACGAGTTAACACAAACTCGACAATTGTATTAGAACTCAAAAATTGCCTATAAGCACGCTTTTTGAAATTCGTGAAGTAATCGATGTGAAAATTAAAGAAAATATTCAGGTTTCAAGCCTAATTTCTATATTTTCTACTTATGTCTAGTTTTCTGTAGGTCAATCTGCCCAGCTTTTTCCCAACCATGTTTAGAACAGCTTCCAGTCTAACCAGATGCAGCTTAATACCAGTATTTTACATGTAGAGACTGCCTATCTGACCTCCACAACCTAGTTACTGGGTAACATGATATCCCTTGGAAAGACTGGTTGTCAGACTTTTGGGCTTCTACCCGTAACGACTGTCAAAGATCTATGAGTGACAGCCGGGGTTCAACGGCTTAATGTGCATTCCGAAGCACGGAGGGGTCGCGATATGTAATGGATGGTCACCCATCCACGAACCAACCGCGGCAAGCGTAGCTTAACCTGCGATCGAGCCGTATCGCTGTTATCATTAAGCCGAGGGCCTATCCTTTCTTGTACGTATTATAATTTAAAGGTAGCAATTATTTTCTGTCATGTTGGCAGCATTTTTTTTTTTATTTTTTTTTTATTAGCCTATACTGTCCCACTGCTGGGCAAAGGCCTCTCTCAAAACCTTCCAGGAACTCTTTTCCCGTGCCACATCGAACCAGCCCTAGCGGATATGGCGGCATTGTGACAAAAAAAAACGGGTTGCACTCCGGGAGTGCCGGCAGAAGTGAAAACTTGAATATTAACGTTGTGCATTTTTGATATTTTGGAATGCGGTCTACTCTCCCTCCGTCTTACGAATTTTCGATCAGGTCACGTGTCCTGACGCGTGTTTAACATTTTTTACCCATCACAAAAAAAGTGCACAACGCCGCTAAAGAAGTTTTCACTTCTAAAATTTCCTTTGCGACTTTTGATTTTTAAGAGTAATCTGGTTACCCACTGCCCTATGCTAATCACGTCCATCGTCGTATTTGATCACCGCTGCTCTCAAAACGGTGAAAGAAAACACGTGAAGAAACCGGCATGTCCTAGAAACGAAAATTCGAAGACTTGTGACGTCTACCCGTGGTAGGTAGACAGCCCACTCTCTCTCGAAGAGAGGAGGCCTGTGTCCCAGCAGTGGGAACATTATAGGCTGATTATGCTAATGCTAATCAAGCCTTAATTTCGACAGCAGGAAGAAACAGAAAGGAAGACCTACCCTTATTTACGGAACATAAAGAAGTTTAATAAGGTAAAAGTTAGTTGCAAGCTATCCAGATTGTTCATGTACATAATTTCATTGTGTATCTTCAGTTATAATCTTAATTAAGCCGCGGTCACGGTGCAATAATACGATTAATGATAACTTCCACGTTACTGAGCTGTTTGTTGGCTCGTTGGTTTTTTGAGGTTGGCGCCACTGTCACGACGTAAGGCCAGGGACATAGGGCAACACAAAATTCAACTGCCACAAAAAAATAAAAATAATATCCGTTATAACTAAATGATGCCTAGCACATACGAAGAAATGAACTTGTGTTTGCTTATTTTCATATGTACGAACTGACCTCTGTCCAAACAATAATTCATACAAAAGTCCCATAGATATACATAGTAATGTTCAGTTTTTACTGCCGAACTTGTTAATAATCATGGTTACCACATATGACTATTGGTATACAAGTAAAACATATTGAAGCAACAATATTTTTTTTTATTTTAACTTTAACCGTCATCGTCCTCTTCCACCAATGTACACCCGACCTAACCCGAGTGCAATGCGCGCGCGCACGCGATCCGACAATATTGAAACATCAAGAGCAGCCCTTCGGAACACTCGTTACTAGATATTTATACTTCAGACCCTGGTACGCTCGACTGCACAACAGTTGAACTTCGAAAAACCAGCCTTACCCAACTATGTTGGGGTCGACTTCCAGTCTAACCGGGTGCAGCTGAATACCAGTCTTTTACATGCATCGACTGCCTATGTCACCTGCACAACCTGGTTACTGGGTAACTCGATGTACTTTGGTAAGACTTTCCGGCTTCTGACTACACTCGAAACACCTGTCAACGATCCATGAATGAAAAAACTAGACGTACTTCTAGGAAACATGAGCGCTGTCACTGAAAAATTGCTACCATAGATGGCAGTTGAGTGTACCAGTGAGCCTCGTTACGTTGACACCTGTGGCGTAAATCATTACTATAGCTGGCGATACATCATTTGGAGAAGTTTTAATCTACTTGCTGGCTTCAGCTGATTGTAACACTTTACAAAAAGCTAAATCATCAGTTGAACCAGGTTGGAGGTTGAAGTTGGCCAGGTCAAGAAAAAGAGACTTTAGAAGCGAAAAGACATTTGATGCACTCTTCGATCTGGTTAAAGAAAAACGAAAAGCTGCAGAGGAGGCCTTTCTTGGAGTATTTACTTATGAAATCTCACTTTACGATGGCGTGAAAGGCTGTTGTGGCGCAGAATGGGAGAGGCCTATGTCCAGCAGTGGACTACGATAAGCTGAGTTGACTTTACGATAGGAATTGGAAATATTTCATCATTGCTCGACGAAGGAGGTTCAGAGGAGGTTTCAGATTTCACTCATCGAAACCTTTATGACATACGCGTTCACATAAAAAAAGGTAAAAACTAACACGAGAAGACACACAACAGTTCCATACATATATCGCTTCTATAACTCCCGCTAATGCATTTAAAATGTATCAGTTTATGCTCCCGTCATAACTGTATTTCAGATCTGTCAAAACATAAATCATTGTATCCATACCTTTATTACGAAACAATTAGGCAGCCCGGCAAACCGCCCTATTTTCGTAAACTAGGAAACGTTTAACGACTATTACACAATTCCGAACAGACAAAACAATCCGAATTTCTAAAATTAGACCGCGATGGGAAAAAAAATTCCACCGTTTCATCTCTTGTTTCGACATCCATGGCTAAGTTTGTACTGTTAATAAATTTCATCTGACTTGTTGTCTACGCAATGGATGGTATCTTTAGCGAATGTTTGTGTGTTGTGGTAGACGGTATTAAAGACATTATGGCCTACTTGGCACCGTGTCCACACCCACGATCTCTTGTTTCGACATCTATGACTAAGTTTGTACTGTTCAAAAATTTCATCTGACTTGTTGTCTACGCAATGGATGATATCTTTAGCGAATGTTTGTGTGTTGTGGTAGACGGTATTAAAGACATTATGGCCTACTTGGCACCGTGTCCCCACACCCACGAACGTCGCAAGGGAATCACAGAAATTTCGTATTTGTCGCCAGCAGAAACATACTGGCGGTTAATGTTTATATGTTATGCCGGAATTGCAAATAACAGTGTTTTTAGGGTTCCGTAGCCAAATGGCAACGGAACCCTTATGGATTCGTCATGTCTGTCTGTCTGTCTGTCTGTCCGTCCGTATGTCACAGCCGCTTTTTTCCGAAACTATAAGAGCTATACTGTTGAAACTTGGTAAGTAGATGTATTCAGTGAACCGCATTAAGATTTTCACACAAAAATAGAAAAAAAACAATAAATTTTGGGGGTCCCCATACTTAGAACTGAAACTCAAAATTTTTTTTTTTCATCAAACCCATACGTGTGGGGTATCTATGGATAGGTCTTCAAAAATGTTATTGAGGTTTCTAATATCATTTTTTTCTAAACTGAATAGTTTGCGCGAGAGACACTTCCAAAGTGGTAAAATGTGTGCCCCCCCCCCTGTAACTTCTAAAATAAGAGAATGATAAAACTAAAAAAAATATATGATGTACATTACCATATAAACTTCCACCGAAAATTGGTTTGAACGAGATCTAGTGAGTAGTTTTTTTTTAATACGTCATAAATCGTAACGTAACGGAACCCTTCATGGGCGAGTCCGACTCGCACTTGGCCGGTTTTTTTTTAGTTGAATTTATGCGCGAAAATGCAAGAAGAAAATACTGGGTTTAGACTTGTTACACAATGATAAGAATTTCAAATGCCTCAGTTTATCTACGCACTCTTTTGTAGATAAACATAGAAATATATACAAAACAACAGACAATCGTTCAGAAATTAGGTGACAATAACAATAATAACACGGATTGGAATTTGGAAAACTGGGTCAAAAGTTTACCCACGTCATAAAGTAATTAAGTAGACGATAAACTTTTCAGACAACAACTATATTCTATTCTCATTATGCCGAGAGGACCCGAAGGTTTACAATACCCGCTTCGTATCGAGCAGTCGAGCTTCGAAGTTTAGAATAATGAAATGTTTACCAATCCAATGTTCTGAGGTCGCCTACATTAGATGAGCAAGCGTTGTCATCAATGCTTATTCCATTTGGTATGATAATTACTGGCTGATTATATATTTCTTATTATCGAATTTTTAAATCAAGTCTATACACGATAAATATAGTCTACAACTTCATTTTTTAAACACAACAAAAACATTTGAGTCACATTCCGCCACACACATACAATTAATAAAAAGGTATAAACGGTAGGTAGTAATTGAAACTCAAAGATAAACAATATGTTTAAAATTCTTAGGCATTTCTTCATTATGACCACATTATCTTTGTTTATCAAGTCTTCTTTAACGCGGGAAATACCTCTGGTATGCTGGATACCTAATTGTTTTAATTAATCGCTTAAATATATTTCCTCAAAGGGACTAGGAGGTGAACAAGACTGTTTGGTTTCAAATACAAAGTCTGTAATACTATTTTTTTTTAAATGAGTTGAGGTTTTCCTAAACTTAGAGAAGAGTTGTCAGGAGCGTAATTCTCTATGAGTTAATAATAATAATATCCCTGGACATTTCACACAGCGCCATCTAGTCCCAAGCTAAGCAACCTAATGCTTGTGTTATGGTAACAAGATGGCTGATAAACTACTTATATACATTTTTTTTTTGTAAATACATACATATTATAGATAGAAAAACACCCAGACTCGGAACAAATACATGTAGGTCATACAAATATTTGTTCCGTGCGGGAATCGAACCCGAAGTTAGTAATCAGTTATTCTGTGCTTATGACACAATGAACGAAACCGCGCAAAATCAACGCGAGATTGGCGGGATTAGCTAAGGAATTGACGTGGTTTCGAAATAAGCGTGAATTAGGGCCCAGGGGCTACAATCTCAACATTCATAGCGATCGCTTTACGACCGAATTCGGTCGGAAAGTCCCGGATTGACAGGTGTAATGTATGGAGCGACAGGACTTTGCGACCGAATTCGGTCGTAAAGCGATCGCTATGAATGTCGAGACTGCAGCCCCTGGACGGTTTCTTCTTTCCAAGCAAAGTAGGCAGGTATTTTTGGAGGCAGTCTTAGAAATAGGTAAATTACTTTTATTTGCGGTAAAACAAATTGCACTACCGCGTTGCTTTTACTGCTTGAAATTCAAAAAGTGCAATGTATATGACATGTATTCTATTATAGCCAAAACTGTTTATCTCTGCCTTTCATCCCGTATATTTCCACCCAAAAGCACTTCACATTCACAAAAGTCGCTCCCACTGATTTTCCACGTCAATAAAGCTCAAATTAGCTCAACATTTGCAGACTCTCATCAATAATTGATCTCATCTATTCCCGTTGCTCAACTAGCGATCGATGTTGGCACTAATGCACTTGCGGACCTGTCTAGTGCCAGTTTGTCACTTTCTGGTACTTTGGGTAACACCTAGCACTTTAGGTAGTTCGGCTTAGATTTTTAGTTTAATTTCGAAATGGAAGAAAGGATGGTTGATGAAGCGTTTAGCTTTACTATTCAGCTACATAGGTTAGACTAGATACTGACCCCAAATAATTGGGAATAGGCAACACAGATGATGATGATACAATTTTACAAAGTAATAATAATAATAAGTTTACAAAACTCTTGTCATCAAGTTTCCTGTCAAACGCTCGCCTACTAGAAGCCGTTTGCATGTAAGCGCTCAACGGTTTTCACGATTATATTTATTGTCGTTTCGAGTGTATTTTTCTTATGAACCGGTGCGGTTCATACGACAGTTAAAAGGTTAAACAGTTCAAAAACATCATGTATTCTTCCGCAGGATTCCTGCACGATGACATAAGCTTTTATCTGAATGAACTGCGTTGACTAGACAGTAGCAAAGCTTTCATTCTGAAAATCTACCTTCAAACAGAACTTTTACACCACAATCATTATTCTAAACGCGTCGCAAATTATCCTGCATTCCTGACTGCAAACCAGTGCTCACCAAGCAGATGCATGCGGAAGCAGTGAAGGAGTGAGTGAATGAATGAACATAACCCAGTTGTCGAGGCAACTGCGTCAACAACATACCTTTAATGAAGACGTGTGTTTGTGCCTTTAACACCACTAAGAAATGGACTTTGTAGAACTTTGTAAACATAGAGTAGGAGGTAGATAGGAGTGCTTGTCTATGCGTGAAGTTTTTGATGAGTCTGGCAAAAGCTTTGCAGCACTTAAAATTAATAATTAGTTGTGTTGGAAGAATATAAAATAAACTGAAAAACAGAGAAAATTGCGTAAAAGAAAATACACAGTGAGTTGAAAAAACTGCATATGATTGATAGGAAACTGAACGAGACTCAGTAAAAGTTATATTGTTATTATGCCTATTGGCGTTTAGTGGTTCTCGAAGTTGTATGAAGCAATGTAGCTCATAGGCTACCTTGCTTTATTAATCGTATGCGAATTTGCAGAGCAAAGTCCGTAGTCAACTCTACGGACTTTACTCTGCAAGTTTGCACTGGACTCCTGGCTTCCTTTTCAAATAAAAACATATCCTAGCAAAACCAATAGAATCATCGTAGTACAGAAAAACAAATGACGTCCGAATCGGAATCGTGACGAGTCGGGTACTCCCTGATATTAATCGTTCGTTCGAAAAATCAATGTACTCAACTTACATGTTTAGTTTCCCCGTATCATATCAAAGTAAACAAAACAGAATGTCTACGACAACTCGTCTACATATTTCCTTAATCTATGGCTCATATAACCTTTAGTGTACACAAGTGGACACAACACAAATGTTTGTTATCTCTGCCGCTAGAAAATCAACAAGAGTTTTATTTAGTGTATTCACGTCCTTATTGTATTATCAAAATACTGTTGCGACATGACACTTCGCGTATAATTTAGGTTTTAAGTACGCTCGTCTTGAACGGAAGATAATTATTTGATGTCTAGTTTGTTAAGATTTGTTGTGATAAGACAAGTGTGTTAGAACGTGGATTGAGTCACTAATGTGTTGGTCTGACAAGTTTTATTGACTGGTCTTACGCCCTCGTCAATAAAACTTGTCAGACCAATCTATGATGGTAGGACACCAGGAAATTGTCTACTAGCTTTTGCTATATCTATTATTTTTGCTAAATATCCCACGGGAACGTACTACCGGGATTAAAATGACCATGTGTTCATCCAGGTTATAAACTATTTATCTACCAAATGTCATCCAAATCCGTATTATTGAAGCTAACTCAAAAATTACCATTTCATTTCATTTGCAAGTTCCAAAATCGGTCCACAAATTGATGAAAATATAGATGAATATACATTTGAAATTGAAACAATATATGTATAAAGATGAACATAGAACCTCGTCCTTTTTGAAGTTGGTTAAAAAGCATTTGAATTAGGTACCTACATACAATTAACGTCGAAAAAAAATTACTAGATACGCGACTTACTAGAATTACTTTTAAAGCCTCTGTAAGATTTAGGAAGCCCACAAAATGTACTTTAATTTTCTAAAAGTTTACGTGAGTACTTGTGTAGGCATATAAGCTTTCCTACTCGGTACATAGTAGGTATTTAAGAAATGTTAGTGACCCATTTTCCTCAATGTTTAGTTATAATAAGAATTTGGATCTCATGAACAACTCTTTTGAATTTTTAAACGATAGATAAAGAAACCTTATTCTTTTTTTTACTAGTTTTTGCCGGTTAACTTAAGTTGAATGTGCAGCTAAGCCCGCCAAATTCAAATTTCCTTTCGTTTTTGATCACAATGAGATTTGCGCCTGTAGGAATCATAAATACTGGCTGACTTTTTTTCCGTTTGGACAATGACAGCTTATAAAAGGTGGACGGAGTAGTAGCCTATGGCACAGAAAAAGAAAATCATCAATCAATCAATCAATTATTTATTTTTTTTACATTTTGCCCTTTGATTGAAGCCATCGGCCGGCTTCAATTAAATGCAAATTTTCATATGAAGTATTTGGGAAAAAGGTGGCACAAATTTCCAAAGTTTAACGATTGATATGATTTTGATGATTAGCGTGCAGATTTAGAGCTCAGCTGCGCTTCACCTTAATATTTTTTTGCTACGGTTTTCTTACTAAGAAACATTGATCATTGATATAGGTAGGTACTACCAAACTATCACATTATGCAAAGAAAACTAAAATATTTTAATTGTACTGACATCAATTAAAAACTACTTAACATGACAGCTTATTTCCCTTAATAATTGGGCCAGATAGATAAGTAACTGATATCTTTTTAATTCGAAGAAAAGACAAGATATCATAAATCAGCCTTTAAATCAAGCGGCGCGGAAACGTTGACTAATAAGATTAGGAAAACTAAAATTCGCCAATTATTTAATTATACCTGACGAAAATTACAGCCCGATTCAAACTATATGGCGGCTCTGAAGTGCGCTACTCGCTGCGCAGTAACTCACCCCTCACCCCCGCTGACACGTGAATTTTTTACTGCGCAGCGACTCGCCTCATGTTCCGAGCAGTCATAAAATTTGAATCCGGCTGTATGAGGCGACGTTCTGGCGGTTGCGAATTTAAAATATCACCGTACGCGAATTTAACTAACTAGCGATCGATGTTGGCACTAATGCACTTGCGGACCTGTCTAGTGCCAGTTTGTCACTCTCTGGTACTTTGGGTAACACCTAGCACTTTAGGTAGTTCGGCTTAGATTTTTAGTTTAATTTCGAAATGGAAGAAAGGATGGTTGATGAAGCGTTTAGCTTTACTATTCAGCTACATAGGTTAGACTAGATACTGACCCCAAATAATTGGGAATAGGCAACACAGATGATGATGATACAATTTTACAAAGTAATAATAATAATAAGTTTACAAAACTCTTGTCATCAAGTTTCCTGTCAAACGCTCGCCTACTAGAAGCCGTTTGCATGTAAGCGCTCAACGGTTTTCACGATTATATTTATTGTCGTTTCGAGTGTATTTTTCTTATGAACCGGTGCGGTTCATACGACAGTTAAAAGGTTAAACAGTTCAAAAACATCATGTATTCTTCCGCAGGATTCCTGCACGATGACATAAGCTTTTATCTGAATGAACTGCGTTGACTAGACAGTAGCAAAGCTTTCATTCTGAAAATCTACCTTCAAACAGAACTTTTACACCACAATCATTATTCTAAACGCGTCGCAAATTATCCTGCATTCCTGACTGCAAACCAGTGCTCACCAAGCAGATGCATGCGGAAGCAGTGAAGGAGTGAGTGAATGAATGAACATAACCCAGTTGTCGAGGCAACTGCGTCAACAACATACCTTTAATGAAGACGTGTGTTTGTGCCTTTAACACCACTAAGAAATGGACTTTGTAGAACTTTGTAAACATAGAGTAGGAGGTAGATAGGAGTGCTTGTCTATGCGTGAAGTTTTTGATGAGTCTGGCAAAAGCTTTGCAGCACTTAAAATTAATAATTAGTTGTGTTGGAAGAATATAAAATAAACTGAAAAACAGAGAAAATTGCGTAAAAGAAAATACACAGTGAGTTGAAAAAACTGCATATGATTGATAGGAAACTGAACGAGACTCAGTAAAAGTTATATTGTTATTATGCCTATTGGCGTTTAGTGGTTCTCGAAGTTGTATGAAGCAATGTAGCTCATAGGCTACCTTGCTTTATTAATCGTATGCGAATTTGCAGAGCAAAGTCCGTAGTCAACTCTACGGACTTTACTCTGCAAGTTTGCACTGGACTCCTGGCTTCCTTTTCAAATAAAAACATATCCTAGCAAAACCAATAGAATCATCGTAGTACAGAAAAACAAATGACGTCCGAATCGGAATCGTGACGAGTCGGGTACTCCCTGATATTAATCGTTCGTTCGAAAAATCAATGTACTCAACTTACATGTTTAGTTTCCCCGTATCATATCAAAGTAAACAAAACAGAATGTCTACGACAACTCGTCTACATATTTCCTTAATCTATGGCTCATATAACCTTTAGTGTACACAAGTGGACACAACACAAATGTTTGTTATCTCTGCCGCTAGAAAATCAACAAGAGTTTTATTTAGTGTATTCACGTCCTTATTGTATTATCAAAATACTGTTGCGACATGACACTTCGCGTATAATTTAGGTTTTAAGTACGCTCGTCTTGAACGGAAGATAATTATTTGATGTCTAGTTTGTTAAGATTTGTTGTGATAAGACAAGTGTGTTAGAACGTGGATTGAGTCACTAATGTGTTGGTCTGACAAGTTTTATTGACTGGTCTTACGCCCTCGTCAATAAAACTTGTCAGACCAATCTATGATGGTAGGACACCAGGAAATTGTCTACTAGCTTTTGCTATATCTATTATTTTTGCTAAATATCCCACGGGAACGTACTACCGGGATTAAAATGACCATGTGTTCATCCAGGTTATAAACTATTTATCTACCAAATGTCATCCAAATCCGTATTATTGAAGCTAACTCAAAAATTACCATTTCATTTCATTTGCAAGTTCCAAAATCGGTCCACAAATTGATGAAAATATAGATGAATATACATTTGAAATTGAAACAATATATGTATAAAGATGAACATAGAACCTCGTCCTTTTTGAAGTTGGTTAAAAAGCATTTGAATTAGGTACCTACATACAATTAACGTCGAAAAAAAATTACTAGATACGCGACTTACTAGAATTACTTTTAAAGCCTCTGTAAGATTTAGGAAGCCCACAAAATGTACTTTAATTTTCTAAAAGTTTACGTGAGTACTTGTGTAGGCATATAAGCTTTCCTACTCGGTACATAGTAGGTATTTAAGAAATGTTAGTGACCCATTTTCCTCAATGTTTAGTTATAATAAGAATTTGGATCTCATGAACAACTCTTTTGAATTTTTAAACGATAGATAAAGAAACCTTATTCTTTTTTTTACTAGTTTTTGCCGGTTAACTTAAGTTGAATGTGCAGCTAAGCCCGCCAAATTCAAATTTCCTTTCGTTTTTGATCACAATGAGATTTGCGCCTGTAGGAATCATAAATACTGGCTGACTTTTTTTCCGTTTGGACAATGACAGCTTATAAAAGGTGGACGGAGTAGTAGCCTATGGCACAGAAAAAGAAAATCATCAATCAATCAATCAATTATTTATTTTTTTTACATTTTGCCCTTTGATTGAAGCCATCGGCCGGCTTCAATTAAATGCAAATTTTCATATGAAGTATTTGGGAAAAAGGTGGCACAAATTTCCAAAGTTTAACGATTGATATGATTTTGATGATTAGCGTGCAGATTTAGAGCTCAGCTGCGCTTCACCTTAATATTTTTTTGCTACGGTTTTCTTACTAAGAAACATTGATCATTGATATAGGTAGGTACTACCAAACTATCACATTATGCAAAGAAAACTAAAATATTTTAATTGTACTGACATCAATTAAAAACTACTTAACATGACAGCTTATTTCCCTTAATAATTGGGCCAGATAGATAAGTAACTGATATCTTTTTAATTCGAAGAAAAGACAAGATATCATAAATCAGCCTTTAAATCAAGCGGCGCGGAAACGTTGACTAATAAGATTAGGAAAACTAAAATTCGCCAATTATTTAATTATACCTGACGAAAATTACAGCCCGATTCAAACTATATGGCGGCTCTGAAGTGCGCTACTCGCTGCGCAGTAACTCACCCCTCACCCCCGCTGACACGTGAATTTTTTACTGCGCAGCGACTCGCCTCATGTTCCGAGCAGTCATAAAATTTGAATCCGGCTGTATGAGGCGACGTTCTGGCGGTTGCGAATTTAAAATATCACCGTACGCGAATTTAACAAACTCAATTTTTGTTTTATTTATGAAACAGCGATTTTTCGCAAGTTCAGAACTTGGCTGTCGGTGAAAATCAGCGCCGTGACTTTGTCTCGCATAGAGTTAAAGCAGAGAGAGGCCGTTTTGCATGAATGTGACGCATATTTTCCCCCGAACTTGTTCTTTTTTTTGCGTCATGTTTACCGAAAATAAACGTATTTTGAAACTAGCCAAAACATCAGACTTATTTGAAAAAAAAAACGAAAAAATTCTTAAACCTTATCGTGTAATAGTCGCTATCTAGCTTAACCCAATTACCTATAAATTACGAGTATTATTTTATCAGTAATAAATTATCGATATTATAGATTCTGGAATTGGGCCGACTTATCGTGTGCCATATGATTGTAACATATAAAAATGTTTCGTTGATAAACATGAGTACACGAAGATAGTCGTTAAGGAAATAGGTACTGCTTGTCTGACGATAGCGAATGACGGAACGGTTTAATCCTATATTTAGGTATCATGCGACTATTTTGGCGTATGAGGGCTTACCTTTAATTACGATTACATCTAAGCCTAATTATTTAGCAGTAGGGTTATATTTTAGTAGGTATTCACGTTTTTGCGTATATTTAAATAATTTAGGTATCTTAACACGTGTAGCATACTTATATTTTTGACATGATTCATGATTCTTTCCCTGGCTGGATTTAGGTTCACTCACGTGTTTACAGTCAGATAAATTATTTGTTGAACAATTTCATACAGCTGTCAAAGAATGACGATTTGAATATACGAACATTTTAAGTTAGTAGTCAATTTGCTTAGCATTTAATTTTCCTGACACCTACTGTGTATTTTCAGATTCGAAAGACCACACAAAGCACTAGGTAACTACGGATTGCGTTCAAAATTAATAAAACAGGAAATATACTAATATATTTTTCAGTATTTACCGACAACCATAGTAAATAAACATAGGTAGGAATTTAAAAAGAATTGTTGACGTAATATAACGGGCAATGTATGACGTGTGGCATTACGTAAGTAGGTATGTAAGTTGAGTGTGTTTAATCTGTGATACCGCACTCCTTATCTATGGCTTGCGAACTCGCAAATACGCAAACGTATGATTTTTCGAATTATTTGGGTTCCATTCATATATTTTTAATGATTTTTTTCATTTCAACTAATCTAGCCTGTTAATGTGTGCTTTGACACAAAAGAAAGCGGATTCTTGAAGCATTTAGTTTGAGAGGTTTTTTTTTGTATAAAGTATCACTGTCGGTGGTACTTTATTCACATTACAATCTAGCCTGTTGGCTAATGGCAGGAGCAAAGGTGGCCCAGTGGTAACGGCCGCGACTTACAAATCGTAGGTCGTGGGTTGGAACCCAAGCAGGCGCTTTAATTTTTGTAAATTATTTCATCACCACTGCTCTCAAAACGGCGAAGGAAAACATCACACACACATTCTAAGGCATGTGACATCTACCAACCCGCACGGCCTACTCCCCTCACTGAGAGGAGGCCCGTGTCCCAGCAGTGGGAATATTATAGGCTGACAATGATAATCCTGTTGGCTAATAAGTAATTAAAATATAACTTAAACTGCCAAGTAACTTTAAAATTAAGAAATCATACAATAATGTTTTTCTTATTCACTATGTTAAGGAGAAGACACTTCAGTAACTTTGAAAGTTTAGATCTAATAGTTAATCATTCATTCGTATAAAGTGACCAATTGACATCCCGCCTGGGGCCGCGGGGTGGATTATGGCCTACGGGTCACACCGAGAGGAGGCCTGTGTCCCAGCAGTGGGAACATTATAGGCTGCATACATGGTATGAAGTTATCTATCTACTTAATATCACCAATAAAACGTACTTATCTGCTGAGTAAGTAGAGCCTCGGGCCTGTTTGGGTGCGCCTTCGATTTCCGGCTTAAACAAATATTATAGCTCCTTATCGAACATGTTAGTGAAGCAGTAGATAGTTTAAACTAATAGTAAGCTCACAAATGACATCGCTAGTTTTTAAAAGCAATTACTTTCATTTTGACAGTTCCACAACATTCATTGCGTTATTTAAGTTGTTGAGCAGAAATTTTTCGAACATGTGAAGCAATGGATTAGTGATATCCTTCAGAATGATTCAGATTGTGACTGAAAGTGTGTTACGTAATTAGGGTGCAGGTCTCATTAAAAATTTCTAACGTTACGATATTTTCGTGGATGTCCATGTACGCACGGCTACACATCAAGCTATAGGTACATAACCAGTATAAACTGACTTCTGATTGTACGAGAAAAACCTATACAATGCGAGGTCAGCTAAAACTGGAAATGTATAGCTTGATGTGTAGCCGTGTGTACATAAAATGTCTAAAAAAGCGTTCACGTTATAAGATTATCGACGTGGACGGAAATTTCTTCTTTAATTTTTTCAAACATTTTACTTCTTCTTCTTTTACATCACAATAACACACAGAGAGAAGTAAAATGTTGCATCGGCATCACAATAACACACAGAGAGAAGTAAAATGTTTGAAAAAATTAAAGACGCTTTTGGTCGACGTTCACGATCATATCGTCATAATCATTAAAAATTACAAAAACGCGCTATGCCAAATGTATTTTAGTGATGGACTAAATAAGTTTTTTCTTCATATCTGTATAAAAATAGATAAAATAGCAAAAACAGTAAGGTTTCTTTCATATTTGTACTGAGTACCTATGTCAACGAAAACTTATCAAAATTAATCTATCTATCACTATTCACACCAATACGTGTACCATTTAAATTACTTGCATAAATCTAGTTTATACTTATTCGTACCATGGGGTATCATATTACCCAGTAACTGGGTTGTGGAGGTCAGATAGGCAGTCGCTCCGTGTAAAATACTGGTATTCAGCTGCACCCGGTTAGACTGGAAACCGACCCCAACATAGTTGGGAAAAGGCTAGGCAGATGAAAAAAAATTAAGTTTAAAATGACCTACGAATTATTTATTGTTGTTTTATCCATAAAATATTTTTATTGCCACGGTCTTTAGATGAGGCAGGTTTTTTCACTTAAATCGATTAACCTGAATTAATCGTTGGTTACATTAAGTATTATTTACCTTTAAGTGTTATTATTAAGGGTCTAAGACAAAGTATGTAATATATAGTTTGTTTTTTGGTTTTGTCTATCTCAAACTTTTCGTGTCACTGCCAAAGATTCCGATCATTATTTACTATCTACGACAAAAAGTGATAAACATCTTTGTCCTAGCTTTAATTTTAGAGTAAATGTATACCCTTTCCTCAACTATGTTGCGGTCGGCTAGGGTTGGTTTTCAGTCTCACTAGATGCAGATGAATACCAAAATTTACTTGGAGCAACTGCCTATCTGACCTCCACAATCCAGTAACTTGGTAAGACTGGTTGTCAAACTTTTGAGCTTCTGACTAACCCGTAAAGAAAAAACGCGGAATGATTAAAATTGATTAAATAATTCGGTAAAGTTTACCTTCTAAAATCTAAAAGAATGAACGCAATGTTGATTATTATGTAACCTCAAAAGATAATGAAACTGAGAATGGCAAACTCATTCATAAAACAAGATGGCACTGTTAAAACTGATGACGTTTATGCGTATCATCCAGAAAACGGCGTAGTATGAGTGATAAGGGCGGAAACACACAAGGTCGTAGGGCCGTATCGCGTCCGTCGCGTCGGTGAGATCAAGGCCTAATAAGAAGAGATCTATTTTCCTGGTTACATGACCTCTGTTTGAATATGGAATATTACATTTGTACTAGGATATTAGGCAACGAGGTTCTGACTGTTTTTTTTTTTCTGTAGGAGCTGACAATACCTTGATCCAATTTTTTAAGAAGGTAAGTACGTTTTTCATTAATTGTATCAGTAATAAAAAAAATCACTACACATAAATAACAATCACTATTAATTAATAGTCCTTGGTAATCGTAGTTAGGTATTATTATTTAATCTGTATTATCTAGGTAGTTAGAAAGAAAGAAAGAAAAATAGTTTATTCTGCACAAACAAAACGCACAGTTACAAATAAAAAATAATAATAGTAAAAAAAATTAACAAAAAAACACGGTAGGTATTTATTTAATATATGCTAGGATAATTAACTAATATTTTGTTAATAACGAGGTTCGATAATATCCTACCTATTTACGTAATTGACCTTCCGCGTACTCCATAAAATAACCACACGGTTCTTAGAAAATAATTGCCAATAATATAGGTACCTAAGTTTAAAAGAATAACACGATTATCCTCTTTTCCGATAATTTCGCATCTTTATAAGTGTATATTTTGCCTCTAATTAAAGTCAAAGTCAAAGTCAAATCATTTAATTCAAATAGGCACATAAAAGGCACTTTTGAACGTCAAAATTAAAATTAAATTGATTCTAGTCGCCCCTTCCAAAAGGTAGTTTTCGTATGGAGAAGAATGGGCAAGAAACTCCACCGTTACTCTTTTAAAATGTTTTACAATATTTTGCATACATTAATTATATAATTATATGTGAAGACGATGCACCTAAACATAAAATTACTATACCACAATAGGTAAAAAAATTAAAATGAATTAATGAAACCATGACATATAAATTGACTATGTGATAGGTACATGGTGCTCACATATTTACAAACATTCCAAAAGTAGACTATTTTCATAAATAAATAATAAGGAGTAATAAGTCCGGATGACTTTAGAAATTACAGAATGTAAATCAATGTCAAAGAGAATACAAAAAAAAAAAGAATAAATTATACAATTACATTAGCAACCAGTTTGATTTTGTCTAGACTCTAGAGATTGTCCTATGGAGCAGGACCAGCATGTTTCCAAGCATTCTTATCTTGGATATAATCCTCTAATTTGTAATATCCTTGCTTACAAAGTGTAATTTTAATAAAAGTTTTAAATTTTCTTTCATTTAATTGCAATATTTCACAAGGTATTTTGTTGTAACATTTAACACAGTACCCCATAAAAGATGTATGTACTTTAGATATTAACCACAGCAACTGGCTAACTGGCCTTTACTAATTAACAAAACAACTTATCAAACGGAGTGTCGCACTACATAATAATAATATGTAAAAAAAATACTAAGACAGTTTTGCCGCCAAACAGTCTGTCATTTCTTCTACCTTAGACACTTTTACTGCGCCAATTTTTTTTCGAATTCATTTTGTTTTTGCTCTATTTTATCTTTTTATGTAATTTATGGCTTCATTCAATTTTCATGGCCAGCAATTAAAGAAACGAAAACTAGTCGTCTCGTCGTCCGAATAATTTTATGACTATTTATTCTATTCTTTTAGGTTATTCTAAGAATTTTGAGACTACAACAGAGCTGTTTTGTATATCTTTGAAAGCAATGATTTGTTAATTTAAGGGAAGGTTATGGGTTTTTTTGTGGCTACCTAAATTATCTTTATTACTCGTTGAAAACACACTCTGAAGTGTCAAAATGGGAATTTATTTTGGTCAAAGCTTGTTTTTTGACTATAACAAACTTTAAAACAATAATATTTTCTCAACAGCTTAACAAGAGGCCTTTCGCGCGAATTTTCTCGCCCATGCGTGCGAATTGTCACTTTTAAATAATATATTTTTTTCTATAGGCCGACTCACACGAATTGGCACATTTTGAGTTTTGTGCAATAAAGTACCTATAGAAAAAAGGACTCACAAGAACGCACGAGTGATACACAAGACACAGAAGTGATAAGAGTTAAATATCATAATATTTAAAAGTGACGATTAGCCCGTTCCGGGCGAGTAAATTCGTGCGAATCGATTAATAAGCCCTCTTGTTAAGCTGTTGAGGAAATATTATTATTATAACTTTTTAGTAAGTTTAATTTTTAAATCGTTAGTGTTTTATAAACCTAAAAGTCATAACAATAATATTTCCTGAATAATAATATTTTCCTTATTAATTCCCAAAATTAATATTTCATTGAACATTGGAATATTCATTTAACAACTTGCATATTCCTTAATATAGCAATCTCTCAACAAAATTCCCTTTTTTACAGCATGAGTTATTTTCCTTATGCCTGTCATTAATATCGTCAATTAAACTTGAAAAATGATTATGAGCCAATAGTTTCCTGTCTACGCATTATTATTTAAGGGCACTAACAAAAATAATGCCTTTAAAACATGTATACAGACGTCAGCACATCCAGCTTCTACAATATGTCAAATTTCTTTGATAGATTTTCAACTTTATCGCTAAATCGAAAAACATTCCAAATGTTGATATGTACAATTGTACAGACCCCAACAGGTCAAGCTACCCGAAACTGAACTTTTAATTACCCTCAACGGAATGTTGGTTAGTATATCGAAATAAATTTTCCTTAACGACAATAGGTAATATTCCGGTTCCTATGAGTAATTTTTATCAATCCATTGTTTTTTTAGTGTTAATGCCTTAATTAACACCTAATTTGTTTGGCTCATGGCTAAATAATAACAGCCGCACGGGTCGATAAAAGGTTAACACTTTGCGGGACACCAAACGACCCCAGACGCGATAACAATAAAACTTCTATTGGTTACTGAGGTTGGTTCGTGGATGGATAAGCATCCTCCGTGCCTCGGAAAGCACGTTAAGCCGTTGGTGCCCATCCATTCGAAGAAGCCCAAAAAGTCTGACAACTAGGTAGTCTTACCAAGGCGTATCGACTGTCGTGTTAGCCAGTAACTTGGTTGTGGAGGTCAGATAGGCAGTCGCTCCATGTAAAATTATGGCATTCAACTGTATCAGGTTAGACTGGAAGCCAACCCAACATAGGAAAAGGCTAGGCAGACTGATAGTTTCTACACATCAAGCTTTTTTTATGTTTGTTACCTTAGAACTCCTATAACTATAAGCCGGTTTGCAAAATTCTTTTTTTTATTTGTAAGGATATACTTTCAGATTGATCCCATAGAAATTTCATCAGGAACGGGTCAGTAGTTTGATTTTGAAACCAAAATTACTGGTGAAAATGACAACTTAAAAGTGAAAAAATAAAAAAACTTTTTTCAAAAAAAAAAAACAACCGACTTCCAAAAAAGACACTACAAAGGGAAAAGTAACTTTAATTACGAAAGTCGGTGTCGTTGGGTTCGCATTTTCGTTGTTTGCCACCGACTTCCGTTTTATTAAAGTTATTTTTCACATTCTAGTGTCTTTTTTGGAAGTCGGTTGATTTTTTTTTTGCAAAGTAGTTTGTTTTAATATTTTAAATATATATTGAATTCATTGCTAAACCATAATTAATCAATTCCTTGATCTGATTTTAGTTAAACTTTAAAATGTACACTTTCCTTCACTTTGCCGTGTGTAAAATAATTACTTACCAGAATAAGATCTTTATTAACGATACCATCGGACGGTGCAATAACACAGGCTGTTTTTTTTTTCACTATTGATCATAGCAAAATAAACGGCCCTGAAGATCGCTTTATTTCCGACCCTTTTTGAAATCTGAAAGTGGACTCCTGAACTCCTGACCACGGGGCTTCTTCAGAAACTTTTCAAATATATTTTCGGTGTTCTCTCATCATAGCGCACCTACTCAGCTATCAACTTTTACCCTGCATATGCTTGCTCAAAACCATATAGGTTTTTCGTACAATCAGAAGTCAGCTTATATACTGGGTATGTGTAGTCCACTTATTAATACTTAGGGAAAAGTTTTGGTAAAATAATAACAAGTTTTATGTGCAGCAGGAAGTTGTTAAGCCAAGCCATAGAAATCTGAGAACAAAACAAAGTTCTTTTACCACTTTTTCGTTTTTAGGGTTCCATACCCAAAGAGTAAAAACGGGACCCTATTACTAAGGCTTTGCTGTCTGTCCGTCCGTCTGTCTGTCACCAGGATGTATCTCAAGAACCGCGTTATCTAGACAGTTGAAATTTTCACAAATTATGTATTTTTATTGCCGCTATAACAACAAATACTAAAAACGAAATAAAATAAATATTTAAGGGGGGCTTCATACAGCAAACGCGATTTTTTTTGCCCTTTTTTGGTCGATATCAATAATGGCAACAGGTAGGCACTTGAAATATTCACAAAATACTCAGAATTGTATTTTTACTTTAATAATAAATAATAAAATTAAAATAAAATAGGTAAATATTTAAGGGGGGCTCCCATACAACAGACGTGATTTTTATAGACAATGGTACGGAACCCTTCGAGCGCGAATTCGACTCGCACTTGGCGAGTTTTTTGTTACTTTTCAAAAGTTTGGGTTTGTAATGGCTTTATGGTTTTGTTTCAAGTTTCAACAAAAGTCCAGAAAAATAATAAAAAGTAGTACAAAAGCGAGTTAATCCAAAGACTTAATTGACAACACCTACGAGAACTTTGTGAAGTATCTAAAGTGTGGCATTCACAGTAGCACAACGGTCAAAACTAAAATCTTAAGCCCTCCGCGCCAAGATTGGATATGTAGAGAAATTACAGAAAATTATTTATTTAATTATTATTATCGATTGAAGCAAGAGCCAAGTAATGAAGATCTAATGGATACGTTTTAAAATTGAAAGAAATATTACAGCTGAAACAATTAGAAACACTAAGAAGAAGTACTACTATGAGGCGTTTATGAAACATACTGCAGACCCTAAAAAGAAAAAAAAAAGTACAATTCTACCTTATCATTACAGTTGTCAATGAAGATCATGTTTGAAAGGCTCAAAATAATAATGTCCTGCGGATTTTTTTTTTTAATATAATCTCCATTTTTATGTACATACTCGTATGTACCTACTTAACTTGTCATGCACAATTAAAAACTTAAAAACCTCTATTTTTGTGTAACTTAAAAATACTTAACATTTCCTATTCATGACACCTATCACTAATAGGTACCTACCCATTATATCATTGTCTGGTAATGATAAGTAATGGTAATTCAATTAAATAATGGAATGATTTTCAACAAAAAGTACAATTCTACCTGATAATTACAGTTGTCAATGAAGATCATGTTTGCGAGGCTCAAAATAATTATAACCTGCTAGAATATTTTCTTTGTTTAATAAAACTTCCATTTTTATGTACCTAAGTACTTACCTTTTTTTTTTTCAGGATGGGAAATCATCAAATTACTCCTCCCGCTCTGGGTGGAGCAGGAGGGAGTGTCAGACTATTACTGACTAAAACCCACCCGTGTTCCTTCCTTAGCCCTTTATGTTCCAGGGCAGCGGTAACCCTTTCGGACGATCCCGCTACCCACCTAAGTACTTACCTTGTCATGCACAATTTAAAAATTATATAAAAACCTCTTTTTTGTGTAACTTAAAAATACTTAACATTTCCTATTCATGACACCTATCGCGAATAGGTACCCATTATCATTGTCTGGTAATGATAAGTTAATTCAATTAAATAATGATCCGATAAGTAGGTACCTACGACGCGCAGATAGTAATTTTCTAAACCTCGCCTCGCCCCAAAATAGGCCTTAAACCGATAATAACTTTATCGGTTTGCAAAAATTACAATTCCATTTTTTTTTTTTATACGATAACTATTTCTTTGTAAGAGAAACAATGCGTTTAACACCTTTTTTAAACTTTACTTACCTCGTTTGGTAAAGTTCCAGGAATAGTCCAGGTACCTGTAATTATTGATAATACTGTTCTTAAGAACAAGGCGATTATATTAAGGTTGCCAGTTTTAGCGAGAACTCCGCCCATTGTTTCACCCCTAGTAAAATTTCTTCACTCATAAGCATAACTGTAGTATTTATGGTGTAAGTACATAATAAAGAATATTCTAGTCTATTCTTTTACATTTACAACAATACACTAAAAATTCCAGAGTGAAATAAAAAAAAATCAGAACCCTCGTTGAAATTCGTAACCCGCTTGCCGTCAAAAATGTTATCGCACTTTCGACAACTTTTTCGAAATTGCTAGTAAATACTCTTTTAATGCCAATGTACTTTTGAACATCCTAGTTTATATTTTGAATAAATACTTTTTCTATATAAAGCCAGTATTATTTTTTCGACATAGTTTACCTGACTGTACAGAAATTACAGCTGCGAACACCCGAGTCGTTTATAAAGGCACAGATATTTGTAATTTAAGATATCTATCCTGTCACATAGTGTTATCGTGGGAATATGCGCAAGGTGTATTTTTGTATGTCCCGAAACTTGAAGGGCTTAAAACGGAAATATTGATTTAATATTCTTACAAATAACAAGTTTTTACGTGAGGTTTACCTACCTGTAGATGTTAGGTGGCAATGATAATGAAAAAAGTGGTTCAAATTACGGAATTTTTGGTGCGTTTGTGGGAATCTGTGAACTTGTATATTTCTTGAACTCTTATGCGTTTTTTAGCATAATAGTGTTGTAGTAAAATACCTTCTTTGGTTTTTGCTATTTTTATCTGTCGATTAATCTTTTTTTTTTTTTTGTTAATAAATTATCATTTCTTCGCTTATGCTCAAAAAATTCTTCGATGTTCGAGTACACATCATCAAATTTTTTGTTTCCACATAAAACATTACAAACGCTACCAATTTATATTAATCTTTATCACAATCACACTCTTCACTTAAGTCCGCCACTCAGGCCTCTATGACTCAATCGACGTAATAATTATGTTTGTTTACATTTAATTAATATCGGTCAATCGTAGCAAAAATAAAACTTCCCACTTACGGCTGAGCGATGGCTGCACATCACGAAAATGCATTAGGGATAATGTTTAACCAAATAAAAAAGGGATTAACGACACTTTCTAACATAATGAGGATAATCTCTCTTCCTGTTGTGACAAATAGCCACCCTGCGCGTACGCACAACGCATGAAACCGTTTATTAGGGATGACATATCTATTGTATTATGGATTTTGTATTTTAATGAGATGTGACAAAAAGGTATAATTTTGTTTGAATTTTTTCACACCCTATGATTTTAAATCTGTTCGACAGGAATTAATTCACTTTTATTGATGATTTATAGCCAAAGTATTTTTATAGTCGGTATATAGTTAACAATATACTTAGTGCTAATTTTTATTAGTAACACTAATTTTGCATGTATAATTATACCTAATATGTATCGCCAGGCAATAATTCAAAATAATTTTAATTAAACAGTGTAAATACAATTAATATTTATAGCTCGCCATTCATACGTAAAACTAAAACAACATGATACGCATAATTAAGTTCAACCCAACATGATACGCATAATATTCAGAAATAGCTTGCTGCAAGTTAATAAAACGTTTGAATCTAACCTGCCGTACACTTTGATCACTGGGACAGTTTCACTTGTCAAAATAATGAAGTGACATGTCGTAAAAACGTGACAGTTACCGACCGTAGACAAATGAGTTTGACTGAGGCCCGGATTATATCGGGTTTTGATGTTACCCCTTTCAAATTCCGCATTCAAAGGGTTAAAAATGTTAAAATCTATTCCAAAGGCTATAGAGCGCAGATTTGAATATTTTTTTTCATTTATGTGAGGGAAATTGTAAAACTGTGGGTTAAGTGGCATTGTTTGACAACCCTAGCTTATTTATGTTCGAAAGTACACGTTCTATACTTCCTGCTTGTCTATTTTTTACGCAAAAAGGGATGAATGAATGTGAAATTAATTGAAGGGATGTACGTGTAAAGGGTTACAGTTATTGGGGCGAACTTGATCTAATTTTCTCAAAGTTTTTTTTTTTCATTAAAATGATTCAAGAAGTCAGTGTAATCAAAGTTAACAAGATTATTTTCGTAACTGTGGCCAAAACTGTATGCAGTGCGCGTTCAAGATCAAGATGACGATAAAATCGATTAATATTTATAAAACCTATAATTACAAAAAGCTGTTTTCAATAAGTATTACACTTATGAAGCTCTTAACATTAATTATCAATTAATTTATTAATTACACGCCCGCTCACTTCAGTATTATATTTATTACTTAATGTACGTCGGCATAAGTTATTGGGCACTGCAATTTCTCATTGACGGATGAGCCGATCGAGAAATAAAATACTTAGCTATAAAATTCAACGAAATTAAAATCCCACAGCATTTTATAGTGTTATTGATAAACGAAAGAGAAAGAATGACTTTTATAAGTCTTAAGGATTGCAAAGTCGATGCGGATTTTTATTTGTACGGGAATGCATCGCCAGGAATGCGGGGTCGTTGAACTCCGTTGCGGGAACATGGGGTTGGTTCTGCGGGATTACCTATTTGTTCCGAACCTTACGTATACAATGCGAACAACAAAACGTATTCAGAGCCCTTGTTAGTGGAACGGAACCCTAGTTTTATTTCAAAATTTCAAATTTTCGAACGTTGGTCATTTTGACAAATGTCATGCCAATATTATGACAATAAGTACCTAACCAAGTTTGTTGCTATTTCGAAAAATGATAATTTCCAATTTTTATTTACTTAGACATACCTCCGTATATATTCAGGTGGTACTTGTTAGGTATAAATTCAATTGGCAGCACTGTGCCAATTACACAATTGATAATTTTATGTAACTCGAACAATATTTTTCTTGGTGGAGTAAGTACCTAATTACTACACCTATATTTTTTATAATTACCTAAACTTATTCGTATATAAAGGGTACTTACCTAAGTACCCTACCTAAGTAGGTATACTTAGGTAGGTACAGACATTAATTAATTAAGTGATTACTGTTAGTATTGGTACTCATGTTGCTATTTTAAACACCAAGGGGCTTATCAAAATATTTTTTAGTATACTTACTTAAAATAAAATAGGTAGGTCATACCCAAATTACCCACCTAGTAGTGTAGGTACTTACTTTATCCTGTATTTGTTTAAAAAAGTTGGTAGGTAGGTAACCTACCTAGTACCTATTCGATGTTCGCGCTAAACTGATTCCAGATTTTATTGCAGCGTCTGCATACCTACGGGATCATAATATTTATACTTTCTCAGAAATCTACAAACGAAACCCATAAAAAGGCTCGTTAATACAGCGATCTGGGGTTAAGACCTTCATCTCGGTTGAGGTACGTACACCTGTAGTTACAGCTGCGGGACCTCACAAACGCTAATTGTTTGCTGTGTAGAGTCCAGTAAATAATACGCGGCAATTCATCAGAATCGCTCAGGTATTTCTGCTTCGCGCCATAATCCGCCGCCTCTGGAATGTTGACCGTCTGGCTTCGATATCTGCAGCTGCTAAAAAACAAAGCGACACAATCTCCTCGCAGCAAGGCCGGCAGCCGAGTGAGGCTGAGGAGTGAGGCGAGGTATAAGCGTATCTAGCCGGTGTTTCGCGTTCGCCTCCTCGATATTCAACTCGACGCGCCAAGCACACATTCGCAAAACACTACCACACACACACATCCCTACTTTCGTGTTCTTTGAATGCCGCTGCGCTGATTTCCTTCTTCGAGCGACCCCTCCACCCTCCACCCCTCGAGACAATCGCGGTTGCCGAAACTCTTCTACAAAATTCGACTTCAAATTGAACGCATTTATGCAGAAATTGTTGTCATCTATATTCTTCAATAGGTTTAGCCTGCGTTTAGATAATATCCAGCTAGGATATGTGCGTATTTTCAGAGAATTTCGTGAATGACATCGAATTAGCCGGGACGCGGCGGGGAGCGGGGGGTGCCGCGTCACCGCGCCGCTTGCGAACGCCGGCGACCGGCGACGACCGCTAGTCGCTACTCGCAGCGCGGTTCGTACGATACGTTCATCTAGCTTGTAGTCGTGTCCACGGCGCCCATCGAATCGCACGCGCGGCTCTCCTTAGAACCGGCCGGCTCCCGAATAATGTTTCAGTGTTTGACAAACTCAATCGGAGGTCTCGGAAGAAGTATCGTTTTTAATAATTTACACTGTATAACCGATCGCATATTCTCAGTGAGTGTTACGCAGTGTGTACGGAAAAAACTTTGTCGAAGATTCTGAAGAATCTTGTGTAAAATTGTGTAATACACCGGCCGCTGCCGGATTGCGTTTTGCACAAAACTTTTTGGTGAGTATTTGATTGATTAAAATAATTAAGATAGTACATTCAATGTGCAGTGTTACAATAATTTTCGAATATAAGTGTGGGTAGTGGGTACTGAATACTTCTACGCTTGGGGCGTTGCCGGCTAACTCCAACCTATACTATAGGTTTAATGAGTTTTTCTGCGAATTGGCAGCGCCCAAATTCTTTACCCTAATGTTGAGGCAAACTTACTTAGATTATGAACGTAGTAAGCGGGTAGTAGTGAATTGTAGTTTTCTAAAAGTTTTTTTTTGTGAACTAAAAAAGTAAGTACATCTTTGAAGGTAGGTAAGTAGGTACTCCGTCTATGCGAGACGAAATAGGTTTTATTAATTTAATTAAAACTGTCGCCATTGATAATTTCAGATTTCTTTTGGCCAGTGTTTTTTTGAGTGACGTTTACGAAAATTCATTTTTTACAAAAAAAAAGTACATTGCTAAATTAGCTTTGAAAATAATTACGAAATAACTTTTAAATGAAGATAAAAGTGTTAATAATATAGTGTACCTGTACATTACTAGCACAACTGTATTGATAATGTAATTTTGACAGATTGCTTTCGTTGTGCAATGTTTATGAAATGTTCATTTTTATGTATTTCACAACTGCCTTTGCAAGCAAAAAATTAGTTTTCAATTTTATTTGCGATAATTATGTAAGTTTTAAATATGTAACTAATTTAATTAGTAATTGTGAAGGCGGAATTGTGCAAACTTAAAAAAAAGAAAAATATCTAAAATGTTCACAAAAGCTCGGGAACTAGATATTGCAACTACCTAAGTACATAAAATTATTATGGGACTTGTATCCATATTGTATGGTGAAACTGTGCCGATTCCTCTATATAAAATGCAAAAAAAAAAACAAAATAATCATAATAAATAAAACCTAGTGCCGATATAAAACATTAGGTACATTACCTACCCTCTCACAAAAAGAATTTACAAATTATCATTTTAAGTGTCTAACAGTCTAACTACCTACATACCCTTCCTAGATTAATGACAACGCTATTTTAATTTTCAACTTACCTACATAAGATTTTTATAAGACACACTATGTCCATCTTCATATCACTAACTTAGAAAATAAAATTGTTGTAGCACTATTCTTAAATAATAACGTAGAGTTAAGTATGTCGCGCATTGCACTGAAGGCGCAAATTAGCGGGAAAACGACTCGTTCATTTGCATTATTATTAGTAAACACTCATTTCGCGCCATTCTGCGCTTGTAAACAAAAACAGTTCGGAAATCTTTACCCGATAAGGAGGAAGTGTACACCGCCGTGGACACTTCCTCCTTATCATGCCGTTTCGATTCCCGATTGTTTGTAAATAAAAAGGGGTTATTACCCTTCAGTGCATAAACTTTTTAATTCTTTTTATAAAATAATATTTTTCGCATTTAATCGAAAAATACAGTGCGATAGGTACTTTAGTGATTTGTGGACTAAATGCAGTTTATCGGAATACAGTACTACAACATCGAATATTTTTTAAGAGGTACTTGTTTTTGCACCCATCGTGGGTGCATAAACATGGCGGGATTAGTGATGCGCCCGCTCTATTTCAGGTAAGGAGAACCGGGGAAAAAAATGGCGGGGGAGGCGTCAGGACAATGACTAATTATATTTCTTTAAAGTGGGATAGGGCCCAAGGCCAATGCACTCTTTAAAATTGTCCGGTCTTGTATCCAGACTTCAGTCTGGTTTCTGGCACCGCCGTGGACACTTCCTCCTTATCATGCCGTTTCGATTCCCGATTGTTTGTAAATAAAAAGGGGTTATTACCCTTCAGTGCATAAACTTTTTAATTCTTTTTATAAAATAATATTTTTCGCATTTAATCGAAAAATACAGTGCGATAGGTACTTTAGTGATTTGTGGACTAAATGCAGTTTATCGGAATACAGTACTACAACATCGAATATTTTTTAAGAGGTACTTGTTTTTGCACCCATCGTGGGTGCATAAACATGGCGGGATTAGTGATGCGCCCGCTCTATTTCAGGTAAGGAGAACCGGGGAAAAAAATGGCGGGGGAGGCGTCAGGACAATGACTAATTGTATTTCTTTAAAGTGGGATAGGGCCCAAGGCCAATGTACTCTTTAAAATTGTCCGGTCTTGTATCCAGACTTCAGTCTGGTTTCTGGCACCGCGGTGGACACTTCCTCCTTACCGACAGTTAGCTTGAGTCGTCAGGCCGTTTCGATTCGCGATTGTTTGTAAATAAAAAGGGGTTAATACCCTTCAGTGCATAAACTTTTTAATTATTTTTATAAAATAATAATTTTCGCATTTCGAAAAAATACAGTGCGATACTTTAGTGATTTGTGGACTTAGTGCAGTTTATCGGAATACAATACTACAACATCGAATATTTTTTAAGAGGTACTTGCTTAGTTATTTCACTGTGAAATAGCTTACATAATAATTACAATTAAATAATTAGTTTATGAAGCTATAATATTTTAGGTCAATTTAGGTGTCTTTGTTGACTTGAGATTTTTTCGCACTTGCAAAAATTTTATCAATTGGTTATGCAACTTCTTAATTTAATTTGAAGTCGCTTAAAACTTTAGCAAAGTTTATGTGTATTAGCTAGTTATTATACTAACCAAATGGACTACACTGATGGGTCCGAAATAAAAGATTTTGATTTGATTTGATTATTAATATTGATACTAGTTTATTTTTCATTGTTACAGACTGCGTGCGTTGTACCCATCGCGCGCATCTTCCCTGTGATAAGAGGGTCCTGTGATATCGACGAGTTCGACTTAGCTTTAAAACTAGTTAGTCTTTAGGAATATATAATTAAAAATGTCGCCACCGTTCGATTCGTTCGTTCAGTTCGACATGTGGGAAGCCTTGGACGAGGACTCCCTGAGGTTGACGCAAACGTCCGAATTTTGGACTCAAGTTCAATATGAAGCAGATAGATTGGATCTAGTCCCTCCCGCCAACTATTCGGACCCCCTGCAGGATAGTGATGAAGACTGGAGAATAATGGACGCACCAGAGGAGCCACATAAAGAAAACATCGTACACCATGATTGTATGTGGGCTGGCTCTTGTGTCGATTCTGTACATCCAGGCAACACATTTGTCCCGACCGATCCAATAACAACACCGACTACACCCGGACAGAGTCTACTTCGACGAGATATGTCTCCATCTAGACCAGAAACTCCACCATCAATAGACGGCGATGAACCACCTCAGTTCCGTCACTCAGTCGATGTTGCTGGCACAGCTCTTCGCCTCTTAAGAGACTCTGCCGTGGTTGCAGCCGACCATTCGTACACATTGGCCAGGCGGCACTTGGACTACCTTGGCGTGCAAACACCCTCTGACTCATGTGAATCAGGTCAGTACTCTTTATTATCTATTTATCTTGTATGGGTTTACTTCTTTGCTTTCGTTATTTTCGTCACTTCTGAGCTACGTGAAATTCATGCAGTTTTAAAACGATCGTTTAAATATCTTCGTAAAGTGTTGTCGCTTTGATTTGAAATTCAAATAGATGATATTAGGGCCTCTTTGGCTTATTGGGAAGCCGCTGATACCGGCGATGATCGGTGACCTTAATAACGAATTCAGTGTTTAATTTTTATTTGTTTCTCAAATTTACTGTACGACGAATGTGTATTATTTCTGTTTTCAATGCAAATTTAAATGACTCCAACCAATAAGTAGAGACGCCAGCACACCAAGCTACTACAATCTGTCACATTTCTTTAATAGATTTTCAACTATATCGCTAAAGCATTACGGTTCAAGGTTGATTGGGAAAATTTGACAATTTCGGGTAGCTTGACCTGCTGGCGTCTATACATACTATAATCTTTTAGCTGTTCATTAAATTTCGTTAAAGGTTCAATATATTTTACGAAAAATAAATACGGAGTACTAAATTTTATTGCGCACATCAGGCACCCAATTGCGTAACACACAATCAATCGGAATCGGTTTCATTTTGACAGCTCAACAACATTCATTGCGTTATTTACGTGTTGAGCAGATAAATTTTTCGAACTTATGAAGCAATGGATTAGCAATTTGCTTCAAAATGATTCAGATTACGATTCATTGTGTGTTACGCAATTAGGGTGCTGATTTAGGTCTCAAAAAACCGGATTTCTTGCTTAATCATAAGATGTTTCTCTAAGTATTCGTCAAGTTGGGTTGACCGGGAATGTCTTGAGGACGCAGGCGCTGACTGCGAGCGCGGGAAACTGCGCATATCGACCGCCATCCCGCGTTCCCCACCGCGTCTAGACGCACCCGCTTTTCCGCTCTTCCGGAACCTTCGCCTATTGCGACCTTGAACGCCTCAACCTTCCTTAATGTCAGATTGCGCAACGTTGGTACCAGGCTTCTCATCTCCCGGGATTGACGTGGTTAATTAGAATGCGAATTAAAGTTGTATGCAAACTAAGTAAAAGGTCTCGCGGCGTGTCACGGGCTTAGACAGAACTAAGGTCATAAGTACATCGACCGAGACGCTCCGACCTTGAAGCATCCTCCAATTGCCACCGGCGCTTCCCGCAGGCGGCGGCAGGGTTATCATCCTCTCGTATTCATTAAAATGATGAATTCGATCTACTAAATTCATCCAAGTTTGTAGTTCATCTGTTCTTTATTGGTCTTGTAAAATCAAGATACTAAGATCGTAAAGACTAATAAGAATATATTATATTTGAAACGGTACTTTCACTTATAAGATTTAGATCCGCTAAGAATTATTTTGTTAGATATTGCTCTCGATCTGATTTTTTATTTATTGTTATGATAATTATTGACTTCTCATAACTCTCGTACATGGCGTGCGAATATGCCTCAAATAGGCACCACCGAATATGTGGTGCTACTACAATGTTTATTATTCATTGTAGCGATTTAGTTATCGTCGATAGCAGTTTAGCAGTGGGTAAGGTCGCGATGGGCATGTGTTTCATTCTAGCGGCCGAGAACGTTTGTTTACATTTTAACTTGTGGCGCAGCTTTTAGTTGAAAATAAATATGCTATCGGAAATCGTAAATTAATTAAAACCTAGCGAAGTACAAAATGAATTGAGCGAGGTACGCGGCCGCTTCGCACTCGGCACTCTCGTGTCTAGTCCGTTACTTGTGTAAGAATGCAGTGGAATGAAATGGAATCTCATTGAAGTGGAGCTTGCTCGGCTCGCTGGACCGGTTTGAAACGCGGTACTCCCATGTCCAGCTTGGCCGGACGACAATTTGATAGACAGCGTCTCAATAATCGTGATCGAACATCAGTCGGCAAGCGCCTCCATCAGATAAATAACATATTTGAGTACCTTACTAAATTGTAATTACTGGCCACAAAAAAAAAGTAAACTATTCTGCTTTCGCGTCTTGAAGTCGACAAAAAACTGTACTATGTCACATCACTAGTGAGCGCGGTGGGCGCGAAGAATTTACGACGCATGCGCGGTTTTATCGCTCCGTACGCCACGCAGCTAACCGTAGTGCCCGTAGTTGTCACATTTTCGCGCCAATTTAGTTCGTAACAAGTTGTAATAATTTTATTTTAAAATACCTACATACTACATTCCATTTTTCAACACAAATGAAACATGTAGATGCCTATTTCTTCGTAATACTGTTTTTTACCGTTTCCAATTCTGAAAATAGCTATATAGACTCACTCACATCTGTATCTACCTAGCTATATCTTGTCGAGATAACAAAGTTTAAACAGCGCTGTTTTTGACCTGATGCCACTATCTTGACAGATTGCACACTCATGATTAATAGTCTTTACTCAAATGTAGGCCACTAGTTTAGCTATGAACTGTAAGTTCCTTCAAGGGGCAATTTAGGGCACAAAGATCCGGTTTGTCCGGCGCCCTAAAGATTTTAGTTTCAGTGAGCCAAGGCTACGTACTAGTTTCTAAGAGGCTGTGCATATAAATGTATTTTTATAGCGACATTTTATGTCACAATTTTATGGGAGAACTTTACTGCAGTTTAGACTTAAAAATAGATTAGAAGAAAGACAAAATTATAAAGTCTTTTACTATCAAAATGTCAGTCTCTACTCTCTAAGGTAGGTACCTAGTAGTAAAGTAGATCAGTGATGACAGATGAGCGCCAGTACGAAGATCTGTCAAAATTTCGCGCCATTCTCATTTCAAGCCAGTCATTCATTCTTATCAGTCAGAAATTGGTTCGCATACAAAATTGCATTACCTACCATCTTCCAATCGTCTTATCAGAAACGTTAATCTTGTCGCCAAGCGTAATAATAATAATTCAAAAGGCCTCGAACGCGTAGTAAAGCAATTTGCGCGGTTAATACATATATGTTTGAGACACAGTTATATAGCTACCTTCACGTTCTTCATGCTGTTGTAATTGGTTGGCATCCGCAACTGTACCCAGGCTGACAATCAGCTTTCTTAATGAGTGCTGGGGCACCGAAAGCTCAGCTTGCATTCCGAGCCAACCCAACTATCCTATCATTGATTAATTTGAATTTGCGCGCGAATTTGCATTCTCTTCAGTCGAAGTAAAGGAAAATTCCCTGAAATGCCTATAAAATACTTTAAACGAATGGTCTAGTTCTGTTCGCATGTCCACAGACTTAACCAAGTGATAGTTGATACTACGCTGTCCTAAATAGTGTGACTGGTAGTTTAGCAGATATTTAGTTTAACCTAGCCTTGCGCCGCCTATTCACCGAGCCTGGCCCACAGTTGATCTCAGTAACTAAGCTTAAGTACTTGCTTGTATGATTTATATTCTGTACGATCTTAAATCAACTGCAGTGACATGTACTTAAACAAGAATGTCGTAATTAATTTTGATCGTACTAACTTTGTAATGTTCCATTTTGATTGCCAATAAATTCGCAATCGAAAGCAACATAGTTTACTATCCGCGCGAAATAACATCAACATGTATAGCACTCGTGATAATAACAGATTAAGAAACTCAAGTTCAAGCTACCTACTTCAATTAGAAGTACTTTAACAGCTATTTATTAAGGTAAACAAACAAATCAAGTGGCTTTTATACGCTTCAGCGATCATGAAAGATAGAGAAAGTTTTTTTTTTGTTTGTAAATATTTGGGTGCGAATCGCATCACTAGGGCAGTAGGGCAGTGTGCAGTGGAACGAAAAAAATATTAAATACTTAGCACTTTATCGGGCAGTGATAAAGTAATTTCACTGGTCGATCGGCATGCATGTACATACGTAGTGGAAAGGACCTTGAGCCTTATCGCCACAGAATATGCATTTAGATATTTAAACAATCGGTATGAATGTGTTGATACGCTCAAATCGCGATCGCGCCCGCCATCTTGGCCTCCGCGCGACCGTCGCATTATCAATGCCGATAACAATAGTACATATTACAACGTGACACCCTAACATAAATTTGTATTGTCTTATCACGAAAAAAAACTAAAGCCACGCTGGTGACTGAAAAACGAAATCGCAACAAGATAACTTTTTTATTGCTGTTTGATCTCGTAACAACGCGAAATATTTAAATGAGGAATGTTGTAGTTATATTTGCTTAGTCGAGCGCGTATGAAGTCCGGTTTCCAACTCATATTAGCCGCTGCGCCACGAGCTTATCGATACGCGAAAATGACCCCTAAAATAAGCTGATAACACGTGACAGTCTCCGCGACACGTGATAGATAACATATAGTATCAATTTATTAAAGAATTCTTAAGATTCTGTTGCTCAGTATGTTGCAGGTATAATTGCGTACCTACTTAATGTGGCGCTCTTTGCCAAATTCGTCACAATTACATAGTCTCGCGATCTTAATATGGACACCATAGTCATTATAATTAATCTTGCTTGCATTTTAAGGGTGTCTTTAGATCATATTGTGGTGACAAGTGGCAAGTTAGCGACCACAGGGCAGCACAGCGAGAGCGATGTCCGTGTGAGCTCAGTCAGGCACATCTAGTAATAATTATTACGATCCGGTTTCTTATTCGGTCGCGCGGATGGGCGTGGCGGCTGCCCGGCAACACGAAATACTTACAATGACGTAGTAAACTGCCCATTTGAATGTTTAGCACTAAGGAAGTGTCATCTATAACGCTTTTGTATGAGATATTGTAGTAAGGATGTGTTATGACACGTTCTATACGTACTTAGATTGTTAAGCATTGACGGTTATATTGTTTCCTTAAAGTGACAAGTCAGAGGTTACCGACTAGTGGTTTTATAGCCTTCCTGTAAGTTCTTTAGCTGTATAATTAAATTATAATTTTGAAGTACTAGCAGCGCCCCGCGCTTTCACCCGTACAAGTGTCAATCCCATGGGAATACCGGGATAAAAAGCATCCTATGTGTTATCTGATGTATAAGTTTCATCAAAAACCGTTCAGTAGTTTTTGCGTGATGAAGTAACAAACATTCATCCTCATAAACTGTCGCGCTTATGATAGGATTACGTGTTTAGATTTGACTTGTATAGCCGCCAGTAACTTTATTGACATGTGCCCCCCACTGTACCTATGTTGCGTTATATGTGCAAGTTAGTTGCATAGACCTTACAGCCTGACACGCCATATAGAACTGATTAAATAAAACCTTCTTCATCATCTAGAAAGTAGGTATTTAATCACAGCTTCACGCCCACAGTTCAGTAATGCTCTTTAATTCGGTTAGGAATTCGCATGTTCAATGTTAATGAGACTCCATACACATATGTCTCATTAATTGGTATAAAAAAATGGTTGCGTCACATTTTTGTACGCATATGTACCGTCCATGAACTTCCGGCGGTGCGAACAGTGTTCAAGGTCACCGTTGATGGTGGATCGATGCGCTAGCGCCATACAATATAATTACGAACCGTCTATTTTAAACCAACTATGAGTGGTTACCAGTAAACCAGATGACCGAGTTTTCTTAGTTGCGTAACACTACAGATATATAACTGTCTGTATATTGATGCCTACACGAATATTTGATGCCGTATCGGGAGCTTATCAGTGATAGTAGCGTACGATTTTTGTTTCGTAGGTTCTTGTAGTATTCGTTAATGAGTTATTTTTGTTTGTCATTTTTCCCGCGTTACTTGTTTATTCTTGGTGAAAATGGTAGCGTCATTATTTTACGTTTGATTGGCGTGACGTTTGTAATTAAGTTTAAATTTCAGTGAGACTTTAAAAGCGGCGCAATAACATATGGAATCGACTTGTTACTAAACTAGTATGGCTTACGTATTTCTAATTAGCATCTACCTTACCTCAGTCATACAGAGATAGATAACATACAGGCTGATTTTAAAACTCCTTCGCTAATATAATACCTTTAAAATATTACTTTAGACAAGGAAATCCAAGGTCGTTACACTCTGTGAGTATTATCATTTTATAGCAGCGACGAAATCGCTTCAGATCAAGTAAATAGGTAAATTTATGATAATAAGAAATCCGCGACTACGATACCGCGATTTAAAAAAAAAAGGTTAATGTCCATAGCTTCCATCATACCATTACTTACATGAAAAAAAGGTTTTATTTATTTTTTAATTAGGCCGGCATTACAAGCAGGCTGTGTATAAGATGGCGTGCGCCGTGCGCGTCACGATAATTTTTAATTATCGTGCTCAAATGCCAGTGAACTTGGCCTCAAGTCGTGGCCAGCGGAGCGTGCCCCCGCCTCGCCACTCACCAGGTCATACTTGACGACACCATTGCGGATTGCATTCCATTTTCTAACGTAGACTAGACACTTGTTTATTTTCACAACTGACAAAAACCCTTGGGACTTTCTCCAATTTCGTTTTTTTTTTTATTAAGTCCCTAAATAAATGGCTGTGTGATTGTATCCTGTCAACAACTCCACGTAAATGGCGTTAATAACTCTCCACAAATTCCCCACTACAACATAAACAGATGTTTTCTGTTTTCCCTTCTTCAATTTATCACTCAAGTCCAAACTTGGCAATTAATTGAGTATTAACATTAATACCGACAAGAAACGTGTAGCTGACAAAGTTACAGGGAAAATGTTTCCAACGTTTTATGGGCGGGGAAACGTTATACCGGTTTAACATAACTGTCTACTCAGATCGCCGTCGATTAATAACTTAGTCTGTTAACTCTATGACTCATTGTTTTCTCACGCTCAGGCTTAGGCTACCTAGAATTTGTGACTAATCAGAATCAGGCTCGCAGCAAGTAGCTAACAATGCTCACTCATTGTTTATCATCGAAAATACAGCAAAGTTTTTATTAAAGTTCGACGTCTGGCTGTATCTAGATATCGAAACATATGGGCAAGTATAAGAGAGAGCTGGCGATTTTTTACCCCACCACTCGGATACCGGTCGGTCGGGCGAACAATAAAAAGCGGATTATCTCTGGTATAAAATTGGAACGGCGGCGGATCTGAGACTCGCGTCTCGAGCGATGGAGATATAATAGATATGCACTAGACCGGATCCGGCGGGCGGCGCACCGCGACAATACCGGCCGTATCGCCTTACACGCAGACCTGAAACAAATACTCTCTCGGCGACCGTTAATCGCGTTGGCGCCACGGAGAAAATCGTCACGTGAAAATTGACTCCCGCACAATAGCCGTCTACGCCTACTGTCAACGCCATATTCTCTGCGGTATTCCCTCTCGATTACACACTAATCTGTATTTTGTTACACTCATTCATTTTGCCACTTTTGGGTCTTCGATATTGAATAGGTATCACTCGGAATTTATTGTCCCTTAAATGCGGTGAACGCCTTTCAGGAATAGCCCACGAAAACTGACCCTAAATATGGAGATAGAAGCCGTGGTACAAGTATATTGTATCCTAATAGGCAGGGTGTGTCTATGTGGCCCGATATAGCGCCAGCAGTCTTACCCACGCCTAGATTTAGACGTAAGCGAGGCGTGTTTGATGACAGGCGCCGATCCTCGAATTAGATCCACGCGTAAGCGATAAGCGCTCGCGTAACTATGCGGAAACATAGTAAAAAGATAAATGTTCGCGTTTGTGTATAAATTTATCGTCGCGCTGTTCGATAAATGTGTCTGATGCGCATTTTTTTCGCGAAAAACTGTGCAATTTAATGAACCTATTTAGCCGCGTCCCTGACTCGCCGTTTCGTAATCGAATCGGCCAGCTGCCCACGTAACTTGTTTCTATTTCTAGTGCTTAAGCACTGAAGATTTAAACGGAAACTCTCGTCCTTGTTGGGTACGTAAATAGCACTGCAAGCAACACGTTTAGCGCGGAGCCGGTAACCTTTAATCACAATGAACCGCTGACATAATTATTTGTTGGTGTAACCGGATAGTGCGGGCGAACGGATTCCGCGAAACATGCACTACGGCGTAAACACGACACGGACTAGCGTCCACATCCGCACTTAGATGCAATGCGATCGTGAAATGGACGCCCGCACCTACATAGCTCATTCATAGAAGTCTACAATGCACTCTCAGCACGAGTATCGCTGCATTGCTGCACCGGACGGAATTTAGGCCGTTTCCGCAAATTAATCGTGCTTCAATAGAACATACGTATAACTAAGTTAGCCATAGTTTTAAGTTAGGGTCATCCTGTTCATTTGGGAGCCGTATTGCCCTATGGTTGCGGTTCTAGAAAAGACAGGTACATTAAATCAGAGGCGATCCGTATTGAGGCGTTCTTAATAGACGCTATGCAACCCCGTACGTCTCATACATTAGAAATACCAAATGCATGCAGTGATCGATAGTGCGACTTTTAGCTCGCGACCGAACCGGTCCGGCTGGTATGTCAGTTAGGAACGTGTCAGCCGGCTGGCCGTCGTTATCGTGCAACTCTCACGTGACAGTTAATTTCGATCGATGCTTTGTTAAATGGTAGCGACGGAGGCCGGAAAGCGTGTCCACCGCTCGGTAATCCGGACTCCATTGAGTGCGGACGTTGCGGCAGCGCGCCGCGCACGCGCTCTCGTTTTGGCGCGAATGGCGCGCCGTGACGTCAGGCGTCTGGATCGATGGCGACAGACGCTGCGGTAGTACGCCGGGGTCGACGCCCTCCCCCCCGCGTACGCCGCCCTCACCCCCTCCCGCGCACCTGACCACTGCAGTCGCATCTCCCCGACTAGATCTAGCCCCCTGCGATCGTATACAGATGTGGCTACGACAATCGACGCCCGCCTTTTATGGTGATATGAGCATAATGAACGGTATGAATGAAAGTATGCGAGCAATGAAACGGTAAATGCGGGCGGGACTCTAAACGATTCTTGTGATGAGTTTTTCAAATATAACATTATATTAAACCGAATTCTCCGTTGTTACAGAAGAGGAAATCGACGTGGTCTCAGTGGGCACGCAGCAGCCACTGCCTACGACGCAGACGCACGTCCGCACAGAGTCGCTGCCTCGTGTGCCGTCGGCCCAGGAGCGCCGGGACATACAGCGGACGGTGGAGACTGCCATCACTCCCCGCTCTCCGCGGCCGGCCGCCAGGAAACGCCTGGTGCCGCCGCCCAGCATAGCGGCCGCGACACGCCGGCGGGCTCGCGGGCCTGGCCGCCGCGGGCGCCGGTCCAACACCGACACAGACTCAGAGGCCGAATCACCCGAGATAGAACGCCGCTCCATACACAACGACATGGAGAGACTCCGGCGCATAGGTCTCAAAAACCTCTTTGATGAGCTCAAAAAGCAAATCCCGGCCACGAGAGACAAGGAGCGCGCGCCAAAGGTGGTGATACTGAGAGAAGCGGCCGCGCTGTGCAGAAAGCTTAACCAAGAAGATGTCGAGAGGGAAAAGCTGAAGAAGAAGCAACACCAACTTGTGACGAAGTTGAAAAAGCTCCGCACGATGCTGTCGGCGCGTTACCGCTCGTACTGAGCGCGCCGCACTACCTGACTGGTAATCGATTTGTTCCGACCGAGGAACTATGGAGTCTACTCGACTGGACACTTATGGACTGGTAACTTTTTATGTAAGTCGCTTCTGAACGCTCTAGTGAACGTTAGAACCGTTTATTCAAGACGCGGTGGCGCATTGGAGCCCCCCCGTCCTATTGTACCTCCCTCGCCGTTTTGATTGCAAAATTTTAAGCGATGTCTTCAGTCGAGTCAGCATTCGGGAGTTTGTTATATTTCAATGAAAATTCAGCTTTTACGGCTTACTCTGCTTCTGGCAATGTCTGGAGAGTAACATAGTTATGGAACAGTAACCGCAGGTTTGTTTTGCTCAAAACGATATTTTGCAGTGCCAAAGTGAGCCATAAAACTGTTGTTAACGACAAATCCTAGGTCTTCAGTAAAATATCTTAAGGTTACAGACTGCTTCGTGAACTAGTAGACTGGTTATACTTCTAAAATGTTTTTTGAATTTATCAATAAAGTATACATAGTTGAAATAGCACATTACAGATTTACTCCGTGTTAACAGATCGAAAATGATATGACATTTGTTAAAATATTGTTTCGAGACGTTGATAAGAAGATTTTTTACTGGACCTTCCATTAAGTAGTTAAGTATTGCCACGGTAATATACCATGGTATTGCGATGTCGCATTTTTTAAAGGAGCATGAATTTGTCAGTGCTGTAAATATAAGGAGAGTGCAGGTAGTTGAAAGCTTTGTCAGAGGTGGTCTTCGCTTGTGAGCAATTTGGAGATGTATGGCCACTATATATGTTTTCGGCCCGATTTGCAGGATTTTTCAATTGTAACCTTTGACTCGCGAGAGTGGGGTTAGAGAAGTGATATATCAATTACTATTACTTTTAATTGCTTTAAGTAAACTATTATTTTAACTGCTTTAAGGAAATTGCATTTTAGGATAGCGCGCTTGTTTCATTAGTTTATTTTTTTGTTATTTTGTAAATTTGTAACACTTTTATTGTTTTTTTTTTTACATTAGGGATGCCCAATTAACTCGGTACCAATTCTCGATAATTTGGAATCGTTGAATAGATTTTGGGTCAGTTTGAATCGATCTAGTTTTATATAATAATAAATTAAAATGATTCACATACAGCTTCCATATGAGATGGTGATAATTCATAACGATTTTATGATTAATGTGTATGCAATTTATCATGTGAAACTCCACCGTACGATTAGCATGCGATTGTGACGATATCGGGTTTCTATCGCGAATTTTCTGAAAAATAAATACAAGATCCCTTCCAAGTTTTTTTTATAACAATTTTTTAATAAGTCCCCGTAGGGTTTTTATATATAATGCTAGAATGAGATTGAAACCGTTTCCCTGATATTACTCGGACGTACCTATATTTCTATTTGTTCACAAGCTTTTAAACAACGGTACACTTCAAAGTTTGTATAATAACTCATCAAACATACGTTTTAAATATTTTACTATAATTTGTTAAAATTCTTGTGGACAAACCATTATTTTGTACGTGCGAACGGAACTTGAGTCGCAAGCGCATGTTACCCGAAGGTGCACGTTCCCTTCATTTACGATCATCGTACCTTATTATAATTATATCTAAACATTATTATTAATGTTACGTCGTCTAGAATATTGTAATCAATATTTAATTCATTCGCATGTTGGGATTACAATGGAAACATACCATTTTCGTATGATTTATGACATTAAGGTAAAAACAAGTTTTGATGTAAATTGTATAATCTCGGTGACAGTCATTCGTAAGAAAATAATAGACTGTGTATTTTGATAATAACATCAAGTCTTATAAATTATAATATACCATACGATGGTCCGGAAATTGGACCGATATAAAAAAATAACCAAGACATAGTTCCTCATTGTACCTACTAATAGTAAATTTTGCATTTTTTTTTTCTTTATAATAATTTTTTTTATTAATGCTGGTAAGTTAGTAAAGTACTCGCAATAGTTCGTGTTAATTGAATAATTGAACCTGATCAGAAAAATAAAGGAGGTCAAAATTAAGTAAAGAGGATGGTATTCACCGAATCACCGGCCCGGCTCTATAGACCCGGGCCGGTGATTCGGTGAGCCGTGGTCCTTCATTCTACTGGTCAGTTTTGCAGAAGGTTGATGTTATATCAAGCACATGGTCAGCATTTCGTGAGTGTGTGAAGGCTTTAATTGTGTGAGGAATGTGCCTTGCTATGTTCATGTACATTATTATATATATTAGGTTTATACTCGAATTAGTTGCAAGACATATTTTTTGTGAAGGATGTCTACGATAAGAATAGCGCTGTTCTAAGTAGTGTACATACACAGACAAGAAAAAAGTTATTGATATTAAAGATGTTTATCTTCTCTTCCACTAGATGTTTAATTGTACATACAGATGTAATGGTAATACTAAGTATATTATTACTTTGATCAATCTTTTTTACTAACGAGTTTTTTTTTTCCTAGTAATTGTTTAGTTTTCTTTAATGGAGAGTTACGGATCCTCGAATGTTGTACCTGCATTTATTTTTTTTGTTATTCATACTTGACATAAATAAATAAAGATAATAATGGTTTTAGTTATCCAAAATGTAATCGGTTGCTTTGGTGATAATGACCAATGTAATTAGACACATAAGAAAAAGTCAGTAGTTAAATGTTTAATGGTAAGAAATGACAGCTTTATGAAATCGGAAGACAAAGTGAACGTTGAAAAGTGTAGTACGAAGCACATTATTATAAATACTATTGTGACAAGGCACATTTCCACCACTGCCAAAATGGAAAAGGAATTATTGATAATAAGTTTTAGGTTCAACTGTATATAGTTAAGGTCGGGTTATAAAATTATAAGTCCTGTTATATATAAAAGATTTCCTTTTATTCTTTGTATAGTATCCGTACGTTTGTAACATCTAGCCGTGGCCGGCGTCGGGCCGACCGGTGTGTGGTGACGCACGGGGGCGCGACGGGCGCCGGCGACGGTGCGCGTGCGCCGCTACATGGAGTGCAGGGGGCAACATAGATTCCGCCTAATATTAATATTGCCCTCTGCAATCTGTGAAGCGGCGCTCTTATGTCTAAGGACCTTTGTACTTATGTGGCTAATTTTTTGGGATACTATTGTAACACAGAGATAGTTTTTTTTTGGTTTTGTTCCTCTATGTGTATGAATACACTGATACATTGTATTGCATTGACTATACATATTAAACGCTTATGTCGGACCCAGAGAGAGCTTGGGAACAGTCGGCTAATTAATGTGATTTTTATACTTATTCACTGTAATTTGGGATAAATAAAATCATTGTATTGTATAGTATAGATTCTGTGATTATGTACCTGTGGGGTACGTTTGGGTTTCCACAGCCCTATCTGGTCTGACTAAAAAAATACTTGATTGAGTTTTGATTTTTTAATCCACACAATACCTAAACCGCAGTAATTTAAATAAATACCTACCTGTTTATTTAGGTTACTGTGACTCAACCCCTTTTTGATTCATTGAACATGTTCTGAATCACTTACCTAAATATTTGATTAAACAACATTGAACTGAGGCAAAAAGCCTATAGTAAAGAAACAGATGATTAATTAAATTCAACACATCCACTCAAAAGAATAGCGCAAAGTAATATTCTATACACACAAACACAAGAAATTCTGAACACAACTGATGAAAATAATCAGACAAAATTCTTTGTTCTACATATACTCGTAATAGGTAAATTGGTTGAACACTGTTGAAGGGAGACAGCCAGGGCAGTTGAGGACAGACTTATGTCACCGAAGATTGGAGAACTTTTCAAAATTGGCTGGGTAAGAGAAAATCCACTCCTGAAACAGGTGAATCGATGGTAAGAAAAAGAATAGGTACGAATTTACATATTATCGAAAAATAGACTGATAAAATTCACTTACAGACGTCAGCCATCAACCTACCACAGTCTGTCAATTTTTTAAAATAAATTTTCAACTTTAACGTTAAAGCATTAATAAGGTTGATTGGGAAAATTTGACAGTTTCGGGTAGCTTGACCTGCTGGCGTCTGTACCTTTATATAATAGGTAGGTATTTCTTTATAACGATATGGAGAAAATGGAAAGATCTTAGGTATTTTGATCATCATACTAAAACTTAGTATCGAATACATATTCAAATCTTACAGACAGCGCGCGGCAGATACCTACCGTCACCAAAAAAGTTTCCATGTTAAGCAGTTCGAACTAACCAACTAGTTACAAATAAACCAGGTAAACTAGAGAATAAATTAATCAAGAATAGATAAGCGATCGATTACTACACGTTCGGATTCCAAGTTCCAAAAAGTTTCCGTAAGTATCAATTTAATTCAAAGTTGAACTGTAATGGATCACACGGTTATCTCCACAGGAGGTAGGTATCTGGTCAAATTTAGTAGGAGATTAATTACAACGAGGAATCCAGATTTAATCTATGTATGTTGTATGTTATTTCACACATATTTTATAGTTAATTGCTTTAAAAGTTAGTAAGTAGGTGCCCAGCCCACCCGCTTTACTACCTACGTACTTTTCAGTTGGGTAGTTAGAGTTAGTTACCTACCTAGAGTAATTGCTCGTTGAATCCCCCGGGTTCGATGTCCAGACAACCCAAAGTATTGATGGAATTACGGTTAATAAATCCCTGTTAAAATGGTTAAAACTGAACTGGAGCTGCGTCCGATAAATGACGATAATTATTTTGCTAAATACCGTCACCGGTGATTGACGTCAAAGCCCTTACTCCGACATTGTTGAACTGTAGGTTACCTATCTCCAAAGTGACTGTATAAACACAGTAGAAAGAAGAAAGTCCAGATTGTGCAATAAATCTAATACATTATTGCAATATGTTTTCAAAACAACCCGGCTGTGTCTATGCATATATCGGTTTGTTCTCAATGTTGTTCATAAGAAGAAAGAGCTTGTCTTATGTAGATAAACATTGTATAAATGAAAATGTAAATAAACAATGCTATAACTACAAGTACTTTCCGAATGTAAATAGATATTTCTATAAATAACAATAATTATCACGTTGGCTGTAAATATTATTCCTTTGCCTCAAACGAGGCGGAGCAAGAAGGTGACAGATGTCAAAACAATAGTGAAGTTCGCGCGAGCCGTTGGAAAGATGGCTCTTCGTGCAGTGATGTCTTCAAAAGTTCCTATGGTGATAATTTTAGGTGCTACGGGTACTGGGAAGACTAAGTTAGGAGTGGAATTAGCACAAAAGTTCGCGACGGAGATCATCAGCGCAGATTCTATGCAGGTTTGTTAGTAAAAACTGTCAGATTGTAACCTCAAAGTATCAGTTCTATTTCTTAAAGCTGGCACATAGAAAAGGTGTAAAATAGCATTTATCTCTAAAAAAACATCATAAAAATCCTGTAGAATCAATCATTTTCTTGATTTTAGCTACCAAACTCAGTGATTTGCTATGAAATACATTCTAACCTAAAAATCGATATTTCAATTTGCACTTCTCTGTTTGTCTCTGATTCGTTCCATTTTATGTCAAAACATGAATAATTACACGCATCATGCTTAATTTAAAGCATAAATCTCATTCTAAAAGTATTCTGGAGTGTTTTATGATAGATTTTCAATTCTAGCAAGATGAAAAAAACCTATTTCTAGTTTTCATATCGATCTGAACATGTAAACGGGTCAAGTGCTATAACTCTTTATATGTACGCTATTAAGGCCTTGCTTTGCGCTCATGATCAGTTCTTGAGTTACTACATTATAATTATAATAATATCTTATTAGAAAAGATGAATTCAATTGGGACTGTTACAGATCTAATTAGGTGGTAGTTTAATGAAAGATCCTATTGGCATCCCTTTAGAGATAACTAGTAGTTTTTTTTATTTAAGTGCTGAGCATGTTTAAGCTGAAGATTTGTTTGCTTTTTTGTTTGTTTGTTTGAACATGCTAACCAGTTAGATAAAAAAAAAAATCTTAATGCATTTGATAGCCCAATTGTTGAGTAAGACTATAGGCTATTTAACATCCTGATAGGACCTTTAGGAGCTCAGCAAAAGGGAAAAAGAAAGAATGCTAAGCGAAAATGCAGTAATAGCTCTGGCAGGTGATGCGATGCGAAGACGTGGTTCAGGGGAAGGGGAGCAAGAAATTTCATGCGGTCATAGTCGCTGGCAAACGCTAATCTCTTTATACATACTCTATTGAGAGCTCAACTGTCACTAATAAGACACAATTACTTTTTCTATTGTTACCGAACTTAATAAGCTTGCTTAGCAGACAATGGGCTCAAGGAAGGCCAGTAACGCCTTAATGTTACTAATGACAGACACGGGGTTATAATTTTTTTATATCTATCCTAGATTGAAATACACTGAAAATTGGACCCACTCTTTTGTTTTTAATAATGATAGAAGCTTGGATTGGCTTACACTACATAGGTCAGCCATACTATTTGAGGAACACAATACTATCTTATTTATTTATCTGCTCTCATGCACATCACACATTTACATAGATTAATTGTCAGTTTTTGTAAATGAACTCTGTCAGGGCACTACCAAACACAATGTTGGTTTAATCAGTAATTACCTACCTTTCTGCATCAAATTGATATTGTACACTAATGGCAACAGTTTCTGATTGTCTTGGTTCAAGCATGATAGCTTCATCATCATCATCATCATCAGCATCAGTTTATAGCAGTCCTCTGCTGGACCTGTCCTATTCATCTCGATAGATTCATTTATTCATGATAGATTAAATGTTTTTAACTGTACCTAACCCACCTAACCTAAATTGAGGTATATTCATACCTGAATTTATTTATTACTAGCTGCTGCCCGCGATTTCGTCTGCGATCCAGGATGAAGAGTACCCTATTTCCTTCTCCGGATCATCGTCTACCCATGTGTCAAATTTAATCTAAATCCGTTTAGCAGTCTTAGCATAAAAGTGTAATTCTTAAATTTTCTAATTTTCTGTGCAACTTTCTTATTTTTTTTTTTTCCTTAAGAACCTTTTACAAAGTATTTATTAGAAAACTAAAAAAAAAGATGGACGAAATCGGTAAAGTCGTTCTTAAGTTATGGCATGGCCAAGGGAAATAGGGATTAATTTTTATAAATATAGGTTATATTCGTCAAGATTCAATTTATTAATATATCTTTATGCATAGCAATTTGTGTTGTGAAATTAGAGATTTTCTTCTATGTAGATATTGGCGGTGTTATTGGGATTTTCCAATAGGAAATTTGCAATAGCCGCCCAGGGTCTGGATTTATGCCTAGTTGATGGCATTGGGTGTGGCTCCAATTACATGGGACTTATACATAACTGGAGACTCTCGCACAATGGTCCACTTGAAGGACTGATTGCGGTAACCAAACCTTCTACCTTCTGACATAGAACATAACTGGAGAATTGTGGGTGTACCATAGACACATCTGCCTAACACTTAGTGAATTACAGGCGTGATGTCATGTTACGTGTTATGTAGATATATGACCTATAAACATTCACTGTTGAGCTAGCTCCTTCTAATAACAGGTCTCTTTACTGTTTACAAATTAGGCGGATTGTTTTCTTAGTCTTGCTTAAGTTACTAAGTCTATACTAGTATTATAAAGAAGTACTTAATACAATATAGTTTTACTCATTTTAGTGCCTAAATTGATTCACCAATATCTGTATGGTGGATACTTAAGTAGATACCTTTTTGGAGGTATGAGGAACGGGGTGTAAAGTTCACTCATCCTCCACAAAATAGGGAGGATCCTCCGACGGGTGTTGTGTCTGGCGGGCAACTGCCCCGACGGTTTAGTCGGGAAGTTGTATGTATGCTAGTTGCGCGGTAAACTCTGCTTGCGAGATGCAGGGTTTGCGTGACGTCAGTATGACGCGTTGTTCGCATGTGGCGTTGTAGATACCGTTACACCTTCATCGTCATCCACAGCCCGACTTCACCCGCTGCTAGGCATAGTTCATTTTCTTGTACCCATGCTCCTGTGCTAGACTCATGCAGGTTTTGCTCGTGATGCCAGCAATGTTCTCAAAAAAAGTAGATACCTTAGTAGCTGCTTATTTTTATGAATTCATATACATAATATAACATCACACCTGTATTTCCCAAAGAAATATGGGTGTACTATATTATGTACACCTCTGTCGAACCCATATTTCACCAGTTATGATAAAGTCCCATGTAATAATAATAATAATAACATTTTATTTCAGGTAATAATCCATAGCAATTACAATTAATACAAATAATAAAATCAACACAAAAAATCTTCAAACAAAATTAAAATCAGAATTAAAACCAAAATGGACATCAAAATTAAATAATAATAAACATATTTAATAATAAACAATGTCAAAAATAAATAAAAAATAGCAATCAGAAGTTCAAAAACACAGAGATCAACACATTAAAACATTAAAAACGGGTAATAACGGGTGAGCCTATTGATTCCAATTTTATGAATTCCAATTGTGTTAAGACAATATCTAATTGGGTAAATATAGTTCTAATTAGGTATAGTTACAGATGGAAGCATGTGGTAGTTTAATAACAGATGACTGAACATTAACGAAATGTAAGAAAAAAAAACGCCCCAAACACACATAAAAACTTAATCTATGAAGTATAATTTATTAACGTAATTTGTGGTTGTACAGCAGCACATAATAGATCTATAACTCCCAAACTAAGTCAAACTTGTATTTCTAATAGGATCTTCATAAGCTTCTTTAGAAAATCTGTCTGTTTTCATTTGATTTTTATTATGAAACTTGTGGTAGTTACGTATACAAAAAAATCATAGGATGATTTAGAAGAAAAATATTTAATTATTGTTGGTAACTTACCAACAATAATTAAATATTTTTCTTCTAAATCATCCTAAGAACTTCTTACCTGATTCTAGTTATGTTGTTAGGTGACATAGAATAGAATATTTTACATAGGGTGACACAATGGGCAGTCTTATTGCTTAAAGCAATCTTTTAAAGACAGCCTTTGGATGGATTAACGGGAGCAGGAGAGACAATACTATAGGTAGTCTGTGGTATACCATTTACATTTATACAGTAACTACCTATGTACATAATTCCACACCACATAATTCACATTTATATTAATCAAACATGGCTAACTTGGATTTCTTAATAGCGAAAATCAAAATATTTAGTTTCACATAAACCTACATGGGCACTTATGAAACGTTAGAAGCTCAAAGTGCACAATTCTAATTGGTGGTTTCCTATGGAGAGAGCCAGCAAGAAACCCTTCGACCCAGTATTTAAAGTGTTATTGGAATAACTGAAATAATAGAATCTATTGCAAACAGGTTGCTAGTTCAACAAAACAATTACACGGTTTGTCTTTTTGCATAATTTAACTCAATTTTTTGTGTAACTACTTGTATTGACTGATACTTCTATGTGTGGTGCAAACTGTAAATATAAGTTAGTTATTAATAATATTAAATAAAACAATAAACTGAATGAATTCAGTCCATATATTTGATATTTGTCTAATTAACTTAGTTGACTAATAACTCACATTGGCGTATAATTAGAAGATCGGTTTTACCACTTATAAGGTTGGGAGAGAGAGATATCTAAAAGTGATACTTCAAAGCCACATTTTTCATCTTTGTTTATGTACGACATCAAACTACTAACTTTATCGCTAAAGTATTAAGGTTCAAGATTGAATGGAAGACACTTTCGGGTAGCTTGACCTGCTGGCGTCTGTACCTCTGTTGACGTGGTGCATACTCCAATGTCTAGGCCTACTTAAAAATATGGTACATAACTGTACCGTTACTCGGTTCTACCCACGGATATCTATGGTTCTACCCCATAACACACTCAGCAACAAATCCGTAGTTTCGGCCGAAGTTACGGGCGCATCACCTACGGAACATAACATTAGTTCGGTGTCCCAATTAAGAATGAATGACAACACAATTTGACAGCTGTCTTTACTCCCGATGGCTTTTCATCCGTCCGAAAAGTTAATTAACCGAGAGTAGGGTTCATCTCAAAGTATCGAACTACTTTCGGACGGGCCCGTCTCTTCAGGGTAGGCCTCCTGACCCGGTAACCTCATACTAATTACACCTGAACATCTACATAAACACTAGGTACAAAAAGAAAACAATACAAAATACATTTCGTGTGACTTTAACGTTAGCTTCAAAATTGTATGTAATTATTTCGGTTCACTCAGGCTAGGTTCAGAACAAACGGCAGGCAGTGTAAAAAAAGCCTATCTAACAATGGGGCGTAGTCTGTGAATCATTCAGCGGTCACTATCCTCTTAGGATAATAATAAAAAAAAAAATGTTGCTATTAATAAAAAAAGATTTTGATTTGTGGACAGATGTGGAATGGTTTTGCCTGAGGCTGTATTAATTTGCGAATGGTCGATTGATGGCAGCCGGACGGTTAAAAGTTAGTTAACGGTTGGCAACACTGCAGATTTTATTTTCTTTGTTGCTGAAGTAGTTTTTATATACGGGTTTTCTTTGTAGGCTGGTCTTTCGATTAGGTACTTACGTTTTGAAATTTCGGTACAGACGCCAGCACATCAAGCTACTACAATCTGTCAAATTTCTTTTATTGATTTTCAACTGACCTGACGACTGAACTGACGACACGGTTGGCGCAGTGGCCGAGCGATCGACTGCTGCGCTGCGTGTCGCGGGTTCGATTCCCGCACGGAACAAATATTTGTATTGCCTACAGGTAGTTGTTCCGGGTCTGGCTGTTTGTGTATGTGAGTTTAAATGTTTGTAAACGCACCCACGATACAGGAGTAATTCTAAGTTAGACTCTAATACCTTTATTGGAGGAAGTTCATTGTTTTAAAGATACATAACTGTGACACAAAGTTCGATTTATATTCTAGAAAGTTCTGTTTTATGCCTGTCCTCATTTTCTGTCATTATTTGAAGGTAATCGGAAAACTGGACAGGACAGGACACATACTCTTTTGAAGGACAATTCCTGTAGTTAAAAACTAGTTAAATGAGATCTGAGGGGCAATTCTCGTAATTTTAAGAACGTTCACAGTCTGATCTCAGTCTCAATCTGTCAAAAATACCTCGAATTTCCCTATATTTTGACAAGTTTTTGACATTTGTTTGTCGCCGAGATGAGACTGCGACTAGATTTTGAACGTTTTAAATTACGAGAATTAGCCTTCAGATTGAAACGTTGTTAAAATTACGAGAATTGCCCCTCTGTTCTGTTGTCTTTGTGTCCTCCCCTCTCTTTAAAGTTATGCCCTCTTATTTATATTTATTTATACTATATACTTACTTTATTGTACAGATGCCAGCACATCAAGCTACTACAATCTGTCAGATTTCTTTAATAGATTTTCAACTTTATCGCCAAAGTATTAAGGTTCAAGGTTGATTGGGAAAATTTGACAGTTTCGGGTAGCTTGACCTGCTGGTCTGTACACCACAAAAATATATAACAATTTTTTTTTTTATCAAACACTAAAAATATACAATCGGCGGCCTTATTGCTTTCTGTGATCTTTTCCAGGCAACCTTGCAAACCCTCTTCACAGAAACACACACTTATAGCTAGTTAACTTAATTTCTTTGCACCATTTACCCAACCAAGATAACCTCACATCCACATTAAATACGTCGCTTAAAAAAATTGCCAATGTGAACTCCGGTAGTTAGTAAACTGTTCATATATGGGCACAGGCACTGCATAATTTTGCCCAATAATGACTGGTACTTAGGTCTTGCCTCTAGGCACCGAACTGAATAGGCTTTCGTCAACCTGCGGTCCACTTTTATGACTGCGATCAAGCCGAAGCCGAAATAGGGTAGCAATTTCGCTTAATTAAATATGATGCTTGTAAATTACTACTGGTTTCTGTGAGTGTTTCGAGAGCTCGAGTAGGGTGTAGTAGAGAAATATGACCGCATCATCATCTCACATCTGAACTTTTCATAAGTACTGTGAAGGTCTCCACGAGCTTCACGGTACAGTGAAAAACAAAATCAAACTACGGTTTATCTCGTTCAATAATTATTCCTATAAAATATACTTCTTAATTTTTAGTGTAATATTTTACTTCTTAATTCTTTTGCTTGTCAGCCTAATTTCATATTTGACACCCCAAGGCGCACCGCCTGCAGGTGAGGTTGACGTGTGGGGAGGCTGGTTGTTGTGCGCTCCCCCTTACATCGAATTATAGAATATTGGATTTAATTAAACACGAAATCTAATCATACAAAATTTTTGATTTCATTTATTCTGTTTCCATTTAATTTGTAAGTATTGATTTTATTTAATTCCTGATTTTATTTGATTTTATACGTGTTCTATTACTTAATGGGTGTTATTTTGCATATTAGAAGTAATTAAATGATCTTTGGAGCAGGGGTGGCCCAGTGGTAACAGCCCCGGCTTAAGAATTTTAGGTCGTGGGTTCGAACCCAGGCAGGCGCTTAACTTTGTGTAAATAATGTCATCAGAACTGCTCTCAAAACAGTGAAGGAAAACATCGTGGGGAAACCGGCATGTCCTAGAACCAAAAATTCGAAGACATGTGACATCTGCCAACCCGTACTGGGCCCGCAAGGTAGATTATAGCCCACTCCCTCTCACAGAGAGGAGGACTGTGTCCCAGCAGTGGGAACATTAAAGGCTGATTATGCTAAATGATCTTGAGTCGTACGTTCGTTATATCCTGCTAACACTTTTTCTTGTCATACCTAATGTCGCCTATATGACTACAATTCAAAAATAACACGAAACAAACTGACATCGAGGCCTAGGTTCGTAGAAAGTCCAGATATTTCGAAAGACGTCCAAATGCCAGCCATACCAGTAGGTATTACCGTAGTTATAAGGTTCGTAGACGCCACAAAGACCGCTCGCATATCCCCATTAAATACCAAGTTAAGATAAATGAGCCCTATCTGAGTAACAGTGGGTTTGAGCACAATGGGTCAATGGGAATCGACCTCACGGGGAACAATCTGCACCCTCCTTTTGGGCCATTGTTGGGCTTGCATTCATAGTTCATACCGCATTCACTTAATTCCCTCGTCTAATAACGATCGAATATACTTAATTCGAATTAATTTTACCTCTAGTTTTGCTTGAGAAAATGCAGTAAAGGAAAAGTCTGCGGTGTGCTTAAAGTTTTTATTGTGCAGCTGAAATAAATAAAATACTCACCCATTTTTAAGATATGGCAGAATTTGGTGAAGAAAATCTGCAAAGTTTGCCGTATCTTACTGCCATTACCATCGTCTATGGACATCTACAGTGACGGAGGCAACGCAGCACGCGTACCATATCTATATTCTACGGAGAATAGACAACCCTGCTTTAGCATAATCAATTAATCAGCCTTTAATATTTCCACTGCTGGGACCATAGATATAGAATAGTGCGACGCAGACCTCTCGGTGGGAGCGGGCAAAATGGTGATGGGTAGTGTCCATGTCCATAGTCATCATTAGTTAGCGTCACCACCATGCTAGACGCAGGGTTTGTTGACCCCAGACATCAATAAATTATCCATTATATAATAATTTTACAACATGATATTCGGCAAGTCACGCTGATAGTACGCTTAAAAACGTTACTATGCAAACGATATTCAAAGAATCTTGCGTAAAGTAATGCAAAAACATAACGCTGTAATGTTAATAAAAATCCAATATTCATTTATTCACTGACAGACAACATTTTTTATAAATACCTTCTTTATTGTACACCACAAAAATACATAACATAAAAAACACATTAAACACTACAAAATATACAATGGGCGGCCTTATCGCTTTCGGCTAATTAGGGATGAAACTTTGTATGGAAGATCATCATTTTAGCCGATAGAAAACCCCATAGGACGCACGGCTTGTTAGATATAATAAATATATTTTGTTTCCCTCTTTAATTCCAGAGTCAGAATCATACGGATGTTATATCATGAAGTTTCGTAAGCTGCATATGAAACGTACGCGTGAAAATACGTACATTTCATATGTAGGACCTTCGCATTTTTACCGTACATAGTTTACGCGCAAGATTTATCAGGATGACAAACTCCAAGACGAATGTATGTCGTGAGATTTGTGACAGTGCTTAGGAATACCCGCATAACACTAGCACTCAGGTTCGTGCACTGAGTTACGTAACAAGACTGACCCGTATAGCCTTCGATCAGGTCGCTGTCGCCATAGTATATGCAAAGATTTTAGTTAAGTAAATTAATATAGTAAACCTGTCTTGCATACGGATTTGTCTTCATTGAGTTATAACTTGATTGCGTCGAGTAACCTTCGCACAGGTCGATGTCATTGTAGTATATGTAAAGACTTCAGATGATTTTAAATATGGACTTAATTTTTTAGTTTCGCAGTTATTATTAAAGTAGGAAGAAGTAACATTTCAATAGTTTATAAAAAAATAGAATATTCAATAATAAAGAAAGAAAAGAATGAAAACCAGGAAAAATAAGAACCTTAAAGAATAAAATCTTTAAGAGAATAAATTCCTTTGTAAATTCTCGTAACTATTATCAATTAAAATAAGTAATAAGATTGTAGGTATCTGAAATACTTAGGTATTTCATAATAGGGAGCCAACCGGACAATTATGTTTTTCCTCAATAAAACTTATGTTGTAGGTAACTAACTTTTTCAAGACTAACAGTTGATGCATATTTTTACTAAGTTATGGTCATAGTATCCACTGTAGTATGTAAGATTTTCCTGTAACGACAGAGCTAAGAATGTTCGTAAAAAAGTTATTGCTTTTAATAAGGATGTTACGTTGATATTTTATCTATCGTATGTTTCATGGATATACTGCTTTTTATTGATGGTGAATTGAATGAATTCCTATTTCTAAGATAATGGTCATAATTATTGATTAACAATTTGATTTCTTCAAAAACCAATCTGCTTGGCCTTATCCCAACTATGTTGGGGTCGGCTTCCAGTCTAACCGGATGCAGCTGAATACCAAGTATTTTTTACATGGAGCGACTGCCTATCTGACCCCCACAGCCCAGTTACTGGATAACACGATACCCATTGGTAAGACTGGTTGTCAGATTTTCGGGTTTCTGACCACCCCTAACGACACCACCACACCTATATACCCACCCACCGCTTCTTCATCTATATTGAATTCTTCTTTCTTTTCGTGTCGAATTTCCGTTGTTTTTCTATTGGAGCCCAGTTGGTGGTATATTGTATTGATAGCTTATAGAGCTAATTCATCTCAGTTGGAAAACCTCTTTAGATCATGCAGCTAACGGCATTTAAAAGCATCCTAAACGGAGTGAATCAGAAAATAAGTTCCATCGACTCTCGATTCGTGATGCACTGCTAACACGTTCCTCATATTTGGTTACATTTGGGGCCAATAACTTCGTGAGACAATGTTTAGACAACAGTGGATTACTTCCTAATATACGTCTAGGCACAAAATTGTCACATTAGCGTTGTGTTGCCACTTTTGTGTAACTACAGTAGTTTCAAATTGTACAGACGCCAGCAGGTCAAGCTACCCGAAACTGTTAAATTTTCCCAATCAACCTTGAACCTTTATGCTTTAGCGATAAAGTTGAAAATCTATTAAAGAAATTTGACAGATTGTAGTACCTTGTTGTGCTGGCGTCTGTGCATTGTTCAGTTCCGGCTGCTACTGAGAAATTTGTACAAGAAGAACCCAATAACACTTTACCCGGATAGGGAATGGAAGCCAAGATCGAATGCTCAGCAGTAGAGTTTGCGACCACCTAACCAACGAGTAGTCTGCTACTAACTACATTGTATTAGGTACTTATTTGATTCCTATCAGAGTTCACTAACGCATTCGACTTCAACATTCTTATTATTTCAATTATCTCCCTCCAATTTGAAACCCACATAATTTAAAGTGAAAATATTTGCAGTTTTTTTGCAACAAAAGTGATTATTTTTAATTAGGGTACGCTGTAATCCGGGGATTATCATCAGTTGCACGCATTCTGCTCCCCCCATGTCACTTAGAATTAAAAACCTGCTTTAAGTATCCGGAAATACTTATTTATTGGAACTAAATACAATCCCTTTGCTTTAATACTCTTGGTCATGGTTAATGAAGACCGCATTGAAAGGCTCCGATATAGACTTATTGGAAATGCAGCAGTGTTAGGTTAACTTATATCTGCCGAGCTATCCTTAATTTGTCCAGATTAAAGGCTTGGCTTACGAAGAAATTATTTCTAGCATTTTCAGAGTGATCTCACTGATTTTTCTGATGGTATTTTTAGGTCATATCGATCACTATTCTTATAATTTGGCAGCCGCAAGAGTTCGAAGAAAAGGGCTGTGCTAATTTATTTTACGAGTATGGCCGCCACACCAATTTCAACAATTAACGATCTAATTTGAACTAGATGTACCGAAAGTGAAAATTCTTGTATATTTCCGTGTAATTATATTTTCGGGGTGATTAATAGAATGAATCAGAGTCTCACGTTTATATTCAACGAGTTTTAATACTCGACTCAAGGACAAGTTTTATGGCGAATCTAATTTCGTAACGTGGAAACAATTTAACAGATGTCGTATTATTATTAGATCCTCCCAAAAGTATTCCTCAAGTCACCAGTTTTTACTTTAACTGCAAACAAAGTCAAATGACATAACATCCGGCTTTAACCCAATTCCGAAATTCAAACAAAAACAGGCACAAATCTTGGCGAACCGTTCACACCTTCGCTTACTTAGAGACAATGTACATCTGCGAATTCGCCACATACACACAATTTTCGGCAAGATGTCCGCTTGTTCGTGTTTGCATTCCGCAGAGAGTTCGACGTCTCGTCCAAGGCCACCGCCGCGGTATTTTCCGCCACCCTGCGGTGCCTCCATAGACTTACCAAGTTAAGAACTGACCAGTTGGGTGAATCCTGCGACACTTGTAGGGCCTTTTGTGCAAAAGGAAGGCACTTTTAAGGCCATTTAAGCGAATAGAAGATACTCCAGTAAAAATTTGAACTGAAAGGCTGTAGGAGAGGTGTGGCTCGCGAAAGATTGCGCCGAAATTCTGCAAATGTCATAAAGACTTCTGTTCTATTTATGAATTTTAATAGCAACCAGTCCTAAATCCTATAAAGTGACGTCAATGTTAATTAAGTAAGGTACGTCTTAAAATTCCTTTTCCTAAAGATACGATCGAAAATTGTGCCGTTACGAAATACAGCGAAAGTTCTAGCTTTTGGGGCGATTCCAATAAAACACTGAAACATTCCTTAAATCGGAGCCACCCTTAATCTCTTCAGTGTTTCGCGAGACGTAATATGTACGATGTGTATCTCAACATAGTTTATGTTGCGCTGTTCGCTCGCATGAAATAACCTGCGTAGTATAATCCCAAGGTATTCTATTTCTGATGTTGTATTTTGACCCGTTTTCGAGTCTGCAGTACGGATAGTATACGTATCAGGCAAATAGATTTTCTGGGAGGGTCTTCGGCGAAGTATGTACCGTATTTCAGTTGATGAGAGGCTGTGACAGTCGTGTAAACACACGTGATCGTGGACATATGTAGTTTGTCGATGCTCTTCCGAGTGGCCTTCGAAGGTATGGGTACCTTGGAAGGTGTTAACCTTCGTAGCTACTCGGGCTTTTTATGTATGACCGTGTACCGATACGGACGTTTTTCTTTAATAAAATTTTATTTATAAACCGTGTCATTTTAATTGCCCTTTTTGCTCGCACGTGATTTCCGCTTCGGTTAAATAACCGTTTTCATAATGAAAGCTAACTATGGAAAAAGTAAAATTTTCCAGAAGGTGCTTAAATTATAATTACCTACATAGTTCTGGTTATTTATACACCAAACACTTACATGAAACGGAATAAATATTTCATAGTATCGTATCCTTCGAATCTACGTTACTTCCAAATTCTTACCGTCTGTTCTATATACCATATAAGCCACTCTCAAATTGCGCGATTCTATCTTAGTATACATACCTATATTCAATAATTTGTTTGGAACTTTGGACCACGAAGAACCCTGAGAAAGTTTACGAAATAAAAGAAAATGTTATTCTTAAACTCGATCTATCTATATCTATAAATATACAACGAAGAAAAATTCAGGGTAGAAGAGACCTCTACGCAAAACAGCTGTTCCAACAATAAAATCTATTCTTATGAACCTATTCAGGCGCCATTGCGGACATTTTTTGCGAGCCTGCGTTATGTAATTTTAAAGTTTAGACGTCACGACTTGAATCTTTAACCTTATGTATGCAAATGACCAGTCAATCTGCGTCGTACTTTTGGGAAGCCGTTCCGTACACTCCGAAGATATTGTGTTCTGTCGTGACATCATGTTAACGCCCATACTTGACTGATCCAGTCTCGTGATTCATCTCATTTGTGTATTCAATGTACTGCACTCGGCTTTATGAAATGTAACAGCTGTAGTGTAAATTACAATGATTGGACATGATTAATCGCGGCCGTGACTGTAATAGAGAAAGATAGTCATTTGTTTCAGTACAAATGGGATTCAGATGTCGCGTTTTCATTTGTGAATTAGAGGCGTCGATTGGCAATAGTTTTTTGATTAGCCTTGTTTGAGGTTATGATTTGTCATTGGTCATTTGAACTTGGAGAATTGGACACGGAGACGATATTTTACGTTTCTATTTTTGTCATCGAGGATCAATTTAACTTATGTGTACTATTTACTATTTTCTAAATATGTTCTGTATTACAACTTGCTTCATGTGGACTTTTTGTATACCTTGCCATTTATACATTTTGTCTGTGAGTCTGGCGGTCTTACCTACATTCTAATCCAGATTGATTTATTTCACCAATTCAAAATTAACTTTAACAATCAACTGATCAGTGAGCTTATCTATATCTATTAATGTCTTATATAAACTTTCAATATTTGTACTGTCTGGCTATTATTGTGCATTGGCCAAGAGTGGGTAATGTTGATCTGTGGCAAATGCGCCTTTGTCCAAAAACGAGAAATACGTTCTGTTAGTCACTTTACACTTCTATTATTAGAAAGGAGTTTATAAACATTCTCGATTTACCAGAGATTATTTTGGTTGAGCTAAATTGGAGCACCTCTTTGGGAGATTCCAGTGAACCTGTCTTAATTAAATCAATCTGCCAAGCCTTTTTTGTTGGGGTTGGCTTCCAGTCTAACCGGATCCAGCGTACTTTATATGAAGCGACTGCCTGAGTGACCTCTACAACCCAATTACAGGGTAACACGACACCCAGACGAACCGGTCTCAATATACAATTAAAACAAATTCCTAGATTGCATAGTTCTCGTTCCGTAATTTGATTGTAAGAATGTAGTTTTACATAGTATGGTGCTAATATTTTTTTGAGTTCTATACATTCTACCATAATATAAGGTGTACAAATATTCAAATGTCATTCTTGTATAACTAAGTACAATTCATTTTAAGATTTAAGGCCAGAACCCTAAAAATGGAATTTATATTGAGCAAAACCCAGATGCAAGGTTTTCAGAAGCCCATTACTTATAGCAAAGCATTTTTTTGTTCGAAATATACATCTGCGTGTTCCTAGATATAAAAATTCCAGCTCTCACATGTGCCTGTAACCTCCAGTGTGTTTCATCTCACAATCAGTCTAAATTTAAAATCATGCCATCTTGGAAGATCTAGGAAAAAATGTTGGCATTCAATGGAGGTTAGTTGACACGACTCGACTTGCTAATTATATTGGAACAGGTGACGTAGTAGACAGACACATTATTAACACCATAGAGTCTACGGTCTCTGTGGAATGTTCTATTTTAGCTGTTTTACGAATCTCTTAGGGCCCGATCACACGTACCACAACCACACTACAACGCCAACTTTTTTTTTTAATTGCGTCCCGCAGTTCCGTCGTCGTTGTCGTCTGCTTAACCGGACTTGCCGGTGGGTGCTTCAGTAAATTAAGGCCTCCGGGCAGAGCCAATACGTGGACGGGCGCTAATTTGTCTGAAAATGAATACTCTATTCACGCGACCACATTTGGTCGTTAAATCAACCGTGTGGGTGACACCGACCACATCAAGGCGACGTCGCAACCACAACGATGTCTCTGTCTGCAAACACTAGCCACAAGGTACCAGAGCGATCTCTCTGTCTGCAAACTCTAGCCACAACGTAACCACATCGCAACTACTAACGACAACGCAACCGCAACGCAACTACAAAAAGTGGCAGCGACACTCTTCACACACGTAACCACTCCTTACCCATGTTTTGTTGCCGCGACTTGGTGTGGTGGTAGTTTATGTGTACGGCCCCTTAAAAGAATGGCTATTGAGAGCGTCTACAGTTTTACATCAATGACCGGCACACGACTTTTTTAGTACTAAATATTGACCATTGCTAATTGTTAACGCGATTCTGCTAAATTTTCAATGGGCCGTTGAGTGGTTTTTTTGATATGCCTATTGGCAACCAATTTTGTACACCTTTGATTTTGCGAAAAACGTAAGTTTTACAATTCGTTGAATGACTTCAAGTTTTTCGAAGTTAGCTTGTTATTCTCTGTTGTTTATTTTATTCAAATTCAGTTATATATTTCGTTGGATTAGCTTATCTTATTCAAGTTTAACTTAATATTTCCTTAAAGTGCTAAATTATTCTTAGTTGACGCCTGAATTCTTAAAGGTATTCTCGTATTTTTATTATACTAGTTTTTTTATTAGTTAAATTCCAGTTGCCACTTCTAACCCTCCTAAATTCTAAATCTATCTAAATAAAACAAAGTCCTGGTTATTTACACCATTTATGACTTAAGAACAGCTGGACCGATTTTTATGATCTTTGATTTGTTGGATTTGTCCCCGCCCCGAATAACTGTTAAAACTAAAAAAACTGGTCAAGTGCGATTCGGACTCGCGCACCGAGAGTTACGTACAATTTTGTATGTATGTAAATATTTTATCAACGGTTTTTTTTGGTAATGTAACTACAAATTTACGATTTTCGGATTTTTCGTTTACTTGTGCTATATGACATTGCTTCTTGCCAAATTTCATGATTCTAGGTCAATGGGAAGTACCCTGGTTTTGATTCCGGAACATAAACGCCCGTATCTTTTGATTGCGTTGACTTAGGATTTTGACACTGCTTCAAGGGATTGCAGACCCTGAGTATTTGATATTAATTTCAACTTGATAACTGAGAAAAAGGGTATTGATAGAGGGTCAGACAGACGGACAACGAAGTGTTCTTATAAAGGTTCCGTTTTTCATTTTGAGGTAAGGAACCCTAAAAATAATGAAAATAAAAAAAATAAAAATTCATTTCCTGATACACTCGTTCTTATTGATTCTGAGGCGGTACAAAGTTCGCCGGGTCAGCTAGTATTATACGGAGTCAAATTAAATTAGCTAGCGAAACTCCGCAGACGTGATGGGTCTCGATATCTGAACACGATAAAACAAAAAAGACATTAATTTGATGATTTTTTTAGAGGGGTCATCGACCGCAGGTGGTGTATTCACTTGAAAAACCGTTTCTTTTTGGGTAAACTTCATAGACCTGATAAGTATCGATATCTAAACCTAATAAAACATATTTTCTAAACTCCTACTACAAGTAACAACACTATCAGCGGCCCTAGGCCCAACTAGAAGCCCCTTAAAAAAACATCAAATCCTACTTCCTAGTCATCACAAGTTTTGTATGGATGGATGCTTGTTACTCTTTCACGCAAAAACTACTGAACGGATTTGGATGAAATTTGGCACACAGATGGTTTATAACCAGGATTAACAAATAGGATGCTTTTTATCCCGATATTCCCACGGGATCGAAACTTATGCGGGTGAAACCGCGGTGCTCAGCTAGTCTTTTATATTTTCATTTTATCGCGTTTCTATATCGATCCTCATCACGTCTGCAGAGGTTCGCTAGCTAATTTAATTATAGGGCAACAGTCGCATGTATCGTGTTAATAACTAAACTATTTAATTGTTAGTTGTACTAATCTCCAGTGTAGATAAAAAGAATCCGCTTGACGTACATACGTACCGAGGTTATTATGTTGGTGACAACACAGAAAAGTGTCAAGGAACTGTGTGACGCGCTGATTCATCTTGCGTAGATATAGAAGACTTCAGAGGAGCAATACTCGTAATTTTAAGAACGTTCACAGTCGGATCTCAGTCTCAATCTGTCAATAAATTCCTCTAATTTCCTTACATTTTGACAAGTTTTTGACATTTGTTTGTCGCCGTGATGAGACTGCGACTAGATTTTGAACGTTTTAAATTACGAGAATTGGCGTTCTGATGTTTTAACTTTTTGTTTGTTTTACTTGTTGTAAATGACGCGTATTCTTGTAAAGTTTTCATTGATAAATGAGATGTTAGTTATGGATATGTGTAGGAATCATGAAGGAATTCTCAGATTGGGCCTGTGTAATAATAATAAATTAACTAGTTTAGTCGAGGACAAAGAGGGGCTTATGGCTAAGTAAAAACAGCTCCAAGGGTTGATCAATCAAGTTAAGCTGCGCTTGCCGCGGTTGGTCCGTGGATGGGTGACCATCTTCACATACCAAAACTCCTCCGTGTCTCGGAAAGCACGTTGAGCCGTTGGTCCCGGCTGTCATTCGTGGATCTTTGACAGTCGTTACGGGTAGTCAGGGGCCCGAAAATCTGACAACCAGCCTTACCAAGGGGTTTCGCACTACCCAGTAACTGGGTTGTAGAGGTTTTATTTTCGTATTGTGACCTATTGCTACCTATCCATAAGATCCTGGTATTCAGTTACACTGGAGGCCGATCCCCAAAATAGTTGGGAAAAGACTATGCAGATGATGACCCATCAACATCATCTCAATAGAATCAGTAATGGCATCTAAATCACACTGATTTACCGATGTAGAATACACAAGAATTGGCAGTTACTTGTTACTATTAGTTACTTTAGTTAGTTAGTTAGTTACTTACTGAGCAGTGGTGGCCAAGTGGAATAGCCGCGCCTTGCGAGTTGTAGCATTTTACTCTCCACATTAGGAATGGTCTCTAAAATCCAGGATAAAAAGCAAGGATATAATTATACGTAATTAATAATCAATGTGAAGCAGTGGTGGCCCCGGGTAACGTACTTTGTGTAAATTATTTCATCACCACTTCTCTCAAAACGGTGAAGGAAAGCAGCATGTCCTAGAACCAAAACTTCATAGATATCTGACATCCACCAACCCGCACTAGGGCCGCGTAGTGGATTATGACTCGCTCCCTCTCACCGAAAGGAGGCCTGTGTTCCAGCATTGGGAACATTATTGGCTGATTATGCTATTAGATACTTTATCTTTCCTTACTCAATCTCTGGATTTGTGATCGCTGTGATAATCTCATTGAATAGTAAAGATGTAGTACAACAAGTTGCATATAAGCCTAGCTAGCTATGTCACAGCATGGCATAACTTCTATAAATAACATGTCAAATGTATGCGTACGACAAGTATTCTGTTCATAGAATTGCCATGCTGTCATCCTTAATGGAGATATGAGATTGTGACAATGCAGAGATGACGTAAATGTGGAGGTCTGTGGTTGTTATGCCCTGATTTAAGGTATTAGTCATGGCTACATCTGATAGATGATAAGTTTAAGACCATACTGCTTTATGGAATTGGATACCCGTACTGTGAGGGGCTAGACGAGCCCACTGAGGAATATTTGAGGAATCGAACAACGATACGATTCCTTTAAGTTTATGTTGACGGAACGTCTTTACATATTTCCAACTAAACTAGCACTGACATTTCCTAAACAAAAATCCTAATAAAATATTTGATACCTTATTCTAAACTTGCTTGAATGTTCGAATGGAATCCGCGCTAAAATATAGCTAGCCTGCACTACATAAGGTGGCCTTCGGCGGACAATCTTTACAGTACTGCGTAATTACCTATCTTGTAAAATGTAATTAGTAATGTAGTATATAGTCCTCCAGTCCGTATTTCGGTCATGGCTGCCAATCTCAACGGAGAATAACCTTCGACGCAAGAGTTATTATAGTGCATAAATTTAGTGTCTGCGTAGACACAGGTGCACTCGCTTCCGTCACTCTCAAAGTCCGATGGAACGACAATACGACACGACCGGAGAGAGATCAGGGGCACGACCAACAGCCTAACGTGCTTTCCGAGGCACGGGGGTATCTCGGGGGTAGTAGTAAGTTGAGGAAGTCACGAAAAAGGACAGTAGGAAAGGACCCTCCATGCATTCATTTAGGGGTACCATCCATTTGATATTAATAAGAAGCGATTGGTAGACAAGGTCATAGTCATGGCGTGATTAGATAATGACACTGATTTAAGACGTTACTATACAATTTAAGGAATGGTATTTCCGTCTTTTCCGTGTAATTCCGGCAGATGCATTGTGGGAGTCACAAAAATGGACAGTAGGATCCTCTATGAATGAACTCAACTTTCCATCAATGTGATATTGACAAGAAGTGATTGCTAGATAAGGTCATAGTCATGCTTTGATTAGATAATGACACTGATTTAAGACGATAGTGGTTTAAGAAATGGGTATGCTCCAGAAAATGGTTCAGGGTGTTTAGGAAATAAAAATCCTCGCGTCTAGGAGGTGAGCCTTGAGATAAAAGTGCCGCTACTATCCTGGAATGAGTCGTACTGTGGTATTTGATGGGTACAAAAACTCAGCTAACTGTACGAAGTCACAAGAACAGAGGTGACAATACAAACTGAGGAGGTCGGCTGATATCAATTTGTCTTGGACCACATCAATACCAGTAAAACAAGATTTTTTGTCTAATCCTACCACCAAAAGTCAGCTCATTTCCCTACTACAGACAAAGCTTCAGGAAAATGGGATACAAGCTCTCCAGGCCACCGATGATGCTGACGTCCTTACCGTGAAGACTGCTGTGGAATAATCGACTCATAGTTTTGTTGCTGTCGTTGGTGAGGATGTGGACCTTGTTGTCCTTTTAATAGCTTCCACTCCTCCCACCCAAGACATCCTGCTGCTGAAACCCGGCGGGGGAAAACCAAAACAATCGCACTGTCCACCAAGAGATGCAGCAACATGGATTTGAACACATCCTGTTCTTACGTTCGTTTACCGGGTGCGACACATCGGCGGCTTGGAGAGCTTGTATCCCATTTTCCTGGATCATCTTTTTTCTAAATTACTCTGTGCAGTAGGAATCCACCGTCCACTACTGGAACTGTCTCAAATGAACATATCATTTGAGACAGTTCGACAGCCTTGATAGTAGGCTCGAACATGCTGTACAGGACAGATTTGGTCGTCTTCCTCATCCCCCTTTCATTAAACAGTGTCAGGGGAAATGGGGCCAACTCGTACTCCAAGATTTCCATCAAATCGTCCTCTGATCGTTTGCTTATACACATTCGCTGAAATAGCAGTGTTGGGTCCAAGGCAACCATTTATCTCAACGGCTGGACGGATTTAGATGAAATTTGGTAGGTAGATAGATTAAGACCTGGTTTAGCAAATAGTTTACTTTCTATCCCGAAATAACGCGAACAAAGTACCAGGCAACAGCTAGTGTTCGATAAAAGCCGTTTTTTTTTCAAAAAATTTCACTTTTCCAGATTCGAAAATGGGTAAGAGTTCCAAAAAAGTGTATAAAATAGAAGTTGTAGAAAAGTTTATGAGCTTTCATTAAACGAGTATAGCAGATAAATTAAAAAATGGGAACTTTTAACCCGCCCCTCCACTCCGGCTCACCACCTCGACGCGAGGACTTTTAGTATGTTTACTCCCTAAGCACCCTGAACAAATTTCTGAAGAGATCGCTTAGGTCCCAGCTCACGCACTCAACAAATCCTTTTTGGTTATTAGCTGAGCGGACTAAAAGGGAAAAGCAAGATCCGCTTTTGATACAATTATGCTGTAGTACTCAATACTCAAATCTTTATTGCATTCCACGTGTTACATAGATGGTATTTTTACAAAGTAAAGGATCTCAAGATCAAGGTGAAAGACTCTTTGATCTTTTATCCATTGTACACTACAAAATACCGTAGGTGATACGGGATGTCTGTTTTTTATGCTGTTTTTCCTCATCGTCCGTTACAGACCACATATTGTTTTTAGTGGTTGGTTGCTAATCACCTTTAAGTACTCTTGAGAGTATTGATCAATTCTCATCTAGCTCCGTCAAAGAATCCGAGAAATCCATTAATTGAGGCTGAAGTGGATAGAGATCATTGCTCTTTAGACACGTGCTCCATACGAATATTGGTCATCATTTGCCTAGCTTTTTCCCAACAATGTTGGGGTCGGCTTCTCGTCTAACCGGATGCCGCTGAATACCAGTATTTTACATGGAGCGACTGGCTATCTGACCTCCACAACCCAGTTACTGGGTAATATGTTGAAACCCCTTGGTGAGACTGGTTGTCAGATTTTCGGGCTTCTGACGACCAGTAACGACTGTCAAAGATCCACGAATGACAGGCGGGACTAACGGCTTAACGTGCTTTCCGAAGTACAGAGGGGTCTTGGTATGTACAGATGGTCACCCATCCACGGACCACCTGATCGATCGACCCGTGCGGCTGTTATTACTTAGCCCCAATCCCCTGGAATTACTATTAGTATTTCCCTTTCTGGTCCAATAGGAATGTAAATGATTCTACTTTGACTTCTAATATTATATTGTACAGTCGAAATAGATTCAAGAGGACCAATTTTTATTTACCGTTAGAAACGGTTTGTCAAAATATAAAAATTTGCACTTTTGGCATCACGTCGATGGGTAGGTACTGACCTGTAGCATTCATACCGTTAGTCTGCTTACCTACGTTGTTTTGATTGTCTAGGTTGCGCTAGTAAACTCATCATCTGCCTGGAGTTTTCCCAACTATGTTGGGGTCAGCTTCCAGTCTAACCGGATGCAGCTGAGTACCAATATTTTACATAGAGCGACTGCCTAGTAAAGTCTTAACTAAATAACATCTATACAGGGTCAAATTAAATTAGCCAGCAAAACTCCGCGGACGTGATTTGTATCGATATCTAAAGACGATAAAATATTTTGAAGAATTTTTTTGTGTCACCGACCGCAGTTAGTGCAGTCACGTAAAATATCAGTTTAAAAATAAGCTTTTTATTATGTAGGTAAACTTCACAGACATGATGGGTATGTATATCTCAACACGACGAAAACGAAAACTAAAGAAAACAGATTTTCTCAACTCATACCTCAAGTTTCAACAACCAGCGTTCGTTGAACTCTAAGAAACATGAAATCTTTTTTGTTTTTATTTTATCAAAGTCAAAGTCGAATAATTTATTTCAAATATGCACTTTTTAAACGGCACTTTTGAACGTTAAAATGTATGTACAAAAAATTTAATTGATTCTAGTCTCCCCTTCCAAAGGTATCGTGTTTAGATGGCGATACCCGTTACCCCTGCAGAGTTTCGCTAGCTAATTTAATTTGAACCTGTATAATAAAGCAATCAAAAGTAATTCAAGGATCATTGTTTGCAAAATAGTTTCAAAATCTTTTTCTGTGACATTGTTAAATCAGGCTCATAACATTTTCAAGTATGTTTATATCCATTGTTACAGTTTGTTAAGTTTTCTGATTAAGATATTAGAATCGCCTTGAAACTTTGGACCTCTAAACGTAATAGGGTAGTTACCTGGATAAAAAAATAATTATTATATTTAGTCCGTCAGTTAGATTATCGAAAAATAATGGACACGTATTTTTTCTTTTGTCAATCAAACAAAAAAATGACAAAGCTAAAGCGCGTCAAAATTTGGGAGTCCCGGTCATGACGTCACTTGCTTGCAAAAGTGTCGCAAGCAAGAGACATCACGCGGAACTTTAACGGGCGATATCTTCATAATTTTTTATATAATTATTGACAAAAGAAAAAATACGGGTTCAATATTTTTCGATACCTAATCTAACTGACGGACTAATTAGATTTTTTTTTGGAAAATGCCTATTGTTGATACTGTGGCAAAATTGATTATTGGTGTTAGTGATACGAGTATAATGTCAATATTTTCGATTCGATTTGATTATATCACGCGATTTATACTAAATAGGTAAATCACGCGGTTTCTTAATGATCCTAATTAGCCTACCGTATTCCCCCTCCGCTGGGAGATAGACATCCTCTTTGTGAGAGGGAGTGATCCGTAATCCACCACGCGGGCCCAGTGCGGGTTGGTGGATGTCACATGTCTTCGAATTTTTAGCTCCGCCGGTTTCCTCACGATGTTTTCCTTCATCGTTTTTAGGTCTCTTAGTAACATTTGTCAACGTAACTCTCAGTTGTAACTGTTTAGTTTTAGTTATTTCGCCTGTTAGTGATTTTATTATCCACATCTGTAATGGAATCTTTCTTTTTTTTCTCTTTTGTTGATATAATCTCAGTAAGTGACAAATCGTTTTTCCCATCGAAATTAAATCCGGATTCTTAAACGTTCATATTATTAGCCTGAACCAAATTGATTCGATCTTCAAAGATCGTATCAGTTAATATTCTTTATAAAGTATCTTTCTTTGCTCTTTTTTTATTAATTAATATGTAGCGGTATCTACAACGCCACATGCGAACAACGCGTCATACTAACGTCACGCAAATCCTGCATCTCGCAAGTAGAGTTTACCGCGCAATTAGCATACATGCAAACTTCCCGGCATCAGTCGTTGGGCAATTGCCCGCCAGACACAACACCTGTCTGGTCGGAGGATCCTCCCTTTTCTATAGAGGATATCACAGCAATATCTATTCCATTTGATTAACCACTAAGTAGTTTTATAACCTTATCATCTTTAAATAATTCATTTTCTAAAACTGCTGTACAATTATTAGTTTAAACTTAATAAAACAACGTACGAAGGGAAACAAGGACTAGAGGAAAAAACCAATTCCTAGCATATATTATTACACGGAAAACCGTACATACGACGTTAATTACATTTTAATTTATTTAATTAAATGACAGATTGTATTGTCATGCAAGCAATGTACGCAATAACGCTGATTTACAAGTGGTAGCATCTCTTAAAACAATAGAAACTTTAATTATGTTGTACGATATAAGGTCAGTCGCCCAGTGGATTATCATAATTAGGTGGCCATATTCCCCGACACAGTTTGATTAATAGTCTTTATATTTGGCTAATGGCGCCTAGTTCTAATCGATGACTGTTTTGAGCATGTAATTAAGATCGACATCTTTTCCTTAATGGTATGGCTCTCTTATTTGGCGTGGATTTGTATGTGTTTTTAGAACATAAATACGAAGATACAGTACTGAATTAGTTTGGCAGTTGTAAAGAGAATTTGGTGACACGGATGGTTAGTTTCCAACTAGCATTAAAATATGTTTTTGGGCGGTCTCAAAATCGTCACTCTCTAATAGGATTTAAGGGTAGTCGAAATAGCTAAAGAACTTAAAGCTTTTCTTATAAGAAATGGTATGAATGTATCGCTTTTTATTGTAAACTTAAGCGACTGGCTTTGAAAAATAATAACTTCTAAAATAATAAAAAAATTTGGACAGGAAAGGTTCTCATTTTTCACAATTGGTGGCATGAAACCATAAGACCATTCAGTTGCTATGCACACAAATTGGAACTATCCAAATTTGTTCAGTACCTGCAGATGATTTAACTCTTTTGGTACAAGTGGCGTCAAAACCTATAAATATCCAAAAATACATTGTGTTATAATAATGACAAATATATGCAGAAAGTCTGACTCTATTGACTCAAGTGATCCGTAGTCTAGAAACACTGAAAGCCTTTACATCAATTAACTGTAATATAACCTGAAAAAAACAGCTGACACGATCCTATGGCGCGCCTTAGTTCAGAGCCATAACGAAAAAATTAATACCGCGATTTGCTTGCTTTTTGGAGTAAACTCAGTCTCTCACGCCCAAAACTGGTAAAATGAGATTTGATCAAATTCTTTGTATCGTCCTGTTGAGTGCGACCTTCAACGCTCACAGCAGACTGTTTAACATCAAACACTAGACAAAGACTGCGCAAAAACGTGGTACGCGGGCGAAGTAAAACACACCACGTACAGGTGAGTCCGAAGGCCCCCCGAAGTAGTCTCTAGGCGGAATGTTTCGCGATATGACATCATGTGCCACTGACCCACCGAGGCCGCCGGTTCTATTAGATTACACTATTCAACGTCGCCGCGCCGCTCTCGCGAGCCATTGATCTTGCCATGTTCTACACTTAGTGCTCTTGCATTTCAATTCGGCGATCACGTTTTTTTTTTCTTTAAATAAACAAATAGGTAGTCTGTCTCGCCGCGATGAGTCTTGACGTAATGCCTGGGAAATATGTAATCGATGATCCGGATAGTTATGAACATATTTGTGATTGTAAATTCAGCTGTCAATGTTGTTCGTTAGTAGTAACATAAACAATGGTTATATTGATACAATAACGGATGAGTTGATATTGATTTTTCGGAAAGTTTTTTCCAGTTTTGTTTCGAGGAAGTTGTCTGTGGGTTTGAAACAATTCAGGTCCCAAAATGCGGATATGCCTTTAGTTTTTATTTTATTGTTCAATAAAAACACGTATTTTCGCGAGAACTTTTCTCAAAGTACAAATACACGTACCTACGTGCTAAAGTTAGTAGTGTTCCGCAGTCCTTATTAAATATTGAAATAAATAACTCCGTCTACATCAGGAAAATCAATAAATTGCGTGGCGTTAGTATTTATTAGTTAGTGTTTGTGTCTCCATTCCCACGTTGAGTGAACGTAAAGATTCGATGAATGAGGTATCATAAACATGACTTAATCCCACGAGACGTTGATTTGGCTAATTGTACTTAGAATTACTGAGACAAGTAAATAATTTTATCACTTCTTCTATTATTACCTTTCCTACGTCATTATCCATTGGTATAAAGCCGTTTAGGCGTAACAAATAGAAGTTAATTATGATATCTTAATGGGTTCCTCAGGGGACCATGTTTGGGCCGCGTAATTACTACCAGCAATTTATTGTTTTGGTTATATTTATGTTACGATACTCAGATTAGAAATGGCGTTTCATGAGATTTCTATTGTTATTTGAGTGGATCATTAATTACTCTCTACTTTCAAGTATATTAATATAGGATTTATTTATTAAGAGTCTGATTAGATAAAAAATAGTAGAGAAGTCTCGAAGAATAACATGTCTGCATAGTAATGAAGTAATGATACATGTGCATACATTATCGCATAATAATAAAAACTTATTGTCATTATTGATTTTGCTACGGAACAGTTTGAAAAAATTCAATGAATGTACATACATAAACTAATTCATGCATATGATCACGTTTTTCCTTCACTGTGTCTGTATGTTTGTACTCCTATAAATATTTAAATGGTACACACCGTCTGTATATTGGAAATACTTAAGGACGAATCTTAACGTAGTGTTGCGAATACGGAGAAGTTTTTTTGTCCTTTTACGTCTCTATTTTGTCAAATATTTGTGTTTCATCTTTATTTGAAGGAGTTTTTATGATAAATAAAAACTGTTTAGGATGCTTAATTTATTTTTCAATTGCAAAGGGTACTAGTCATGAGCCGTTTTTACTTCTATTGCCTTTACTTCTAATTCCTATGGTATACCATAGGAATTCATGGATTTGTTTTTCTTCAGTTTTTACAAAAAGAAACCATCAGACAGAGAATATAATAAAACGTATCATAGGGTTTGTTGATTTTAACAAAGCGTTCGATACATTGGAACATGAGTATATATGGGACGCTCTAAAAAGACAAGGGGTGCAAGCAAAACACATGCGAATATTTAAAAACGTATACACAGCGAGCACAGCACAAGTTAAACTTGAATCTACGGTTATCGAATTTCCTATTAAAAGGTGTACGCCAAGGAGATCCTATGTCACCTAAATTATTTTCAGCAGTGCTGGAGATGATATTCAGGAATCAAAAAAGGAAAAAATCTCAGTCATCTACGTTTCGCGGATGATTTGATTTTGTTCTCAGAGGACGCAGGAACTCTGGGACTAATGTTGCAGCAACTATCTGATGAAAGTGTTAAGGCCGGCCTGACAATGAACCTAACTAAAACCAAAATTATGATGAATTCCCAACAAACAGTAATCAACGAACAAATAACAGTAAATAACGAACAAATATAATATATAAATGAATATATATATTTGGGCTAACTTATATCTACAGATTATTGCATGAATAAAGAAATAGAACGAAGAATAATTAATACTTGGAAACGGTTTTGGTCTCTTAGGGAAATAATGAAGGATGAAAGGAAAAAAGAAAGTATACGAAATATGCATTATGCCATGCTTACTATACGGGTGCCAGACATGGACGTTAACAGAACTACAAGAAAGTAAATTAAAAGTCTGCCAAAATGCAATAGAAAGGAGTATTTTAGGTATAAAAAGATGAGTGAAATTACTAGAAATTGAAAAGAAAAGAAAATTAAAAATGCACACACAGCCTACAGACAGCTTAAATGGCGTTGGACGGGATATATGTTAAGAGAAAGTAAAGAGAAATGGACTAAGTCAGTAACAGATTGGTATCCAAGAGATAGCAAAAGAAATAGAGGCAGACAAACCAAAAGACTTCAAGAAAATAGCTGGTCCGGTATGGACCCGTTTAGCAAGAGACAGGAATACGTGGAAATCTTTAGAGGAGGCCTTTGTCGACAGACAAGCTGTTCCACACAAACAACCAGTTGCGGATCATTCAAATGCAAGTTAGAATCGATTAAATCAATTTAGTTTTAGTAAGTAGGCATGTATTAATTGTAAGAAAAGAAACAGCAATAAAGGCTATTTTATTTTATTTATTATGGTAAATATAACAGCTTACGAAGGTTCAAGTACACAAAAGATTAGAGCCTGTTTTATATAGATCTTAGAACGGCTCTTAACATGCGACCATGCGTAAAAATTACCCAACAAACTGTTTGACAAATTCAGTTTCCTAAATAGTTTGTAAAACACAGACGATCATTTACACCATTTGGACCGAATTCTGACCGTGAACGTGTCAGACCGAAAAAACCAATTGATTGCTAATGTTAACGGCCCAGCATCGATTCCAACTATTCTTGCGGCCAACAATGAATACATCCAATCGCTAACATCTTTGAAATTAACTTTAATGCACCTGGACGAGCGTTTTTTCCCATCACTAGACCAAATCTTTGTTACTTTATTTCTAGTCTTCAGTTTCACAGTTAGGCAATTCAGTAAGTTTTTCCTTGTTTTTAAACGTACTATTTTATTTATGTACACAGTTTTTGCCAACGTTAGGACGACGACATTATGAGGTCATTCGGGTGCTCTGGACTCTGTTTTGACACGTGTAAACGGTGTTTCCAAGTGTCTGTTTAGTTTCTTTTTTGCCGTTTCGACTGGATAAACCCGGAAGGTTGACTGGTCTTTAATCCCTTTGTGCTTTGGATAATCTTGTAACAAGAATTTGTTAGCCCCAGCAGTTATCTTTTAATTAACGGTCGTAATCTTCAAGTTCAGAAATAATGCTGTGTAATTTATGCGTTGATTGTGGGGTCTCATCTGCTATTTTCCGCTGTCCACGGACATCAAACTCATTATGTAATTAGTTATATTCAATTATAAAAAGTATTGTATTTTACTTGATATAACGAGTACCAACCTTCTGAAGTAATCTCGTATGTATTTTATTTCAGAATTTCTTAATTTTGCTTTAATTACCTACTGTACGTTGTCTATGTAAGAACAATAGCTTGAGTAAATATTCCTATTATAAATCATTTTAATTACTCGTATCCATCTTTAGCGTAATATTTAGTTTTTTCAATTTCACTTGTGAATTTAATTAGACATTTAGTTTGGGAACAATCTCATGGCTGAAGTAGTTAATGCAAGTAATGAGAATGACATTGGACGTTATGGAAATATAATATAACTTTTACAATATTTAACACAACTAACTATTTACAATAGATACTAAATTATATGACTTACCTAATTAACTATACAAATAAACACAAAAGGACAATTAGGCGTCGAAGTACTCGTTTGCATCGCTATCTTCCGGAGACGTGCCCCGAAGACTGGCAACACTGTTAAATGGCACTGCTAATTCGTTAGTCACAAAACAACCCAGCCCTTTGGTCACGGGAAGTGTCGACTAGTTGCCGAGAAATTTCCTTAAAAAGGAAACGCATTTTCGGGCCCCATGACCCGAGTGGAAATATATGGTTCTAAATCAACCTACGTTAATATCAAAGAGAAACGATTCCGAATTGCTGAAAAACAAGAAAACCTTGGACAGAAAACTGCTGATACCAGCTGGTTTTGTTAACTACTGACCATGTAAAAGATCAAAATAAAAGCATGGTTGATTGTGATAACTTTCACCGATTGATTCTCTAGTCAAATTATTCCCGCAAAATAGTTTCAAGCTAATTTCCATATGTAACATTATGGAATTTTCGCCTTTGAATAAAACATATCCATAAATTTAACACTGTAGGTATATACGTTAGTCTGTATATCTCCTAACGAAATTACAGGACCACTCTAATCTTTAATATTAAAACTTTCACGGAACAAAAAAATATTTTCGGCAACTTATAAATATGTAAAACGCACATTCACCAATAAAAAACATTGTAACTTGATGTCCCAGCAAATTGTCCCAAATCTTGGGCCATTTTTCCTTATAGCCTCTTTTTCGGGTAGTATTGGTTTTTATCTGCGGCCCTCGGAATGTGTATGAGTAGTTTTCCAGGCGTGTTTAAGATGACAGGCATAAAGTTCCTAAAATAGTGTGGGAAGTCTAGTAATATCTGATTTATATTTGCTGTATGTGATTTATGTGAGAGTATTCCATTTAGTTATGTCTTGTTTTTATTCGCGTGTCTATTAAGGGCTTTTGTGCGGATAATTTTGTGGTTAAATATAAGTTGTGTTATTAAATCTATTATTTTGTTTTCTGTATCATATTCATAATAATATAGTCTATAATATAGTTTATAATATAGTCTAATAATATAGTATTTTTATACTTGTGTAAAGGAACCGAATCTTCAAAATAATATTCGTATCCTATAGCAAATTCTCCTCGTTCCTTCCATATAACGTAACCCATATATTAAATCTTACGCTAGGAATTTCAATCCTTTCCATTCGTTAATTTTCTTCTTGAGACTAATGACTCGCGTCCTGTTTCAAAATTTAAGCGAGACCCAGATCCGGGGCATCTGTGACATGATATGTTTCGAAATATGATATTCAGTTAATCAGGTTTTTGTAATTCGCCATTTTGTGGTGGTGGCCATCTTGGATTTGAAATTTGTCATAGTGTATAGTATTCTACTAGTCAAGCCCTTTCATTTGATACCTATATTAAGGGAGTTGTGAAAAAAAAATGTTTTTTGCCATTTTGTGGTGGCGGCCATCTTGGATTTGAAATTTATTATAGTGTATAGTATTCTACTAGTCAAGCCCTTTCATTTGATACCCATATTGAGGGAGTTGTGATAAAATATATAATCCGCCATTTTGTAGCGGCGGCCATCTTGGACCGATTTTCATCAAACATAGCTAAGAACACTCCCGACAAATTCACCTTTCAAACAAAAAAAACAAAATTAAAATCGGTTCATCCGTTCGGGAGCTACGATGCCACAGACAGACATACACACACACACACACACACACACACACCCCGACACGTCAAACTTATAACACCCCGTCGTTTTTACGTCGGGGGTTAAAAATGACAGTCCGTAAAGGTGACTTGCACCCGTTATGTGGGAAAGGATTTGGTTGAAAATTGCTTATCGCTTCTTGAGCGTACATGTTGAGCAGTTGATCTTACTTTGTTATTTCGTCTCCAATCTTTAGTGGGGTATTAAACCTAAAATGGTCGACTAAATCTTCAAAGATATCATGAAAAGTTTCCCCTACAAAGTCAAAGCTTCTAAATCCATCACCACCAAGCCGACGGTCACAACAAAATCCGTTCTAAATTCTAAAATCGTTCGCGAACGCCATAATGGGCTGGTCCGCTTATACACTTTAAACTGGAATTCTACGCTCAGTTACAACTATGTAGGTATTTGTATGAAAGTGAAAATGTTCGACTTCCCCGACCTGCTATTGTGATGGCTGGGCCGTGACATAGCGGCCTTGATAGGTCATCGTTTCTCACATGGGGATTGTAAACAAAATTATGGTGTTTGTGTGGGTGTATCGTATTTGGACCATTGTTTTGTTGGTTTTTAGGACATTGTGGTTGGTTGGACAGTTTTGTCTGGCTATTGGTATTGGCTGGTTTATTAGGGCTTTAGTCATGTATTAGTGGGTTGGTTGGGATTGTTGACTCATCAACTATTTTGAGTCACCGGTTTCCCTTCTAATGTATGATTATGCTGTAGTTTAACATAATTGTAGATGCCTTAAGAAATATGTATTTTATCATATATATGCTATCTTTATTCCGTCTTTTTTGTCACCCCACGAAAGGAACGTAACTATTTCATCATTCAGTGTCGTCTTCTACCGACGTGTTTAAATATTTCCATAAACTATGACAATAAAATTAATATGTCGTAGTGCTAATCAATTTGACAATAAGGAAACAATCCTTCTTGTTTTACTGCGTAGTAACATTTCGTTTTTGTTAATCAGACCTGTTTCAGTGATTTACATAGCTATAACATTTAAAAATCAATCGCCTTATCTTTTCGTTCGTGTTTGAATTCCCTTGAAGGGTGAATGAAGCTCTGAATGGTTGTTGAAAACGAAGTAATTAGTAAACGAAGTGACTAGGTTTATTCGATCGTTTTTAAGCGAGGAAATTATGGGATGTATCATGAAAAAAGGCACGTTTGATTTGTTGATGGAGGTCCTCTTTTTACGCATGGTATCTATAGTTACAGCCGAAGTAACGGGCGATACCTAATCCGTATCAGCTACGGACAAAAGATTAGTTTGAGGCCCGACCTAAGAATGAATGACACCACGTTTTTTGACAGCTGTCCCTACTCCTGATGTCCAAATTTATTTTTTATTTATTTATTTTACCACTTTCGGACTAGCTTCATTGACGGACTTAGAGACTAGGCCACCTGTTACTGCCTTGTCAGTGGTTTTGAATACAACATGTATGTATATCAATCAGAAAGCCAACCAGCGCCAACCAGCGCTGGGGCTCTGTCTCGTATAGGGTCTTAGCATTATGCTGAGCGATGGCCGTTTTGCGTGAATGTGACGCATGTTTACTCCCAACTTGTAATTTTTTTTTTGTGTATTTATGTTCTTTTCTATGCGTCATGTTTGCGGCAAATAAATGCATTTTCTTTCTTTCTTTTTCTTTACTTTCAAAGTGACCATGTATTGGTGACAAGTTAATCATCATCATCAACCGCAGTCCGACTTCACCCACTGCTGGGCACATGCCTCTCTGTTCTTGTGCCTATCCCCACGCTCCTGTGCCAGCCTCATGCAGATTTTGCCCGAAATGGCAACAATGACAAATTAATGGCTTTTATCTATTCTCTCTTCTGATTTAAAAATGCGACGATAAGCATCACTATATTTTATTTCAGCAGCATCGAATCCACTTGATGTATTATATTTAAACAGACCAGTTTCCAGATTTGCATAGCTTTAAAATTAAAATAGAATTAATCGTATATGATGTGTTACGTTAATGATTTGCCTTTTGATTCGAATACATGATTATATATGATTTAGGTACATTTGTAGGAATGCTTCATTAACCAGTGAGGAACTCTAAGGACTGCAGATCAAGAGGCTAATGACGATTAAAGGGAAAATAATTGCTTATAACTTGTAAAATGTTTCGTGATTTGCGAATTTGATCTTTATTAGCTACTAGAATTGTCGTACTGACAGGTGTCAGGAACGCATTCTGTGGACAGAGGGGTAATTCTCGTAATTTTAGGATCATTCACAGTCTGATCTCAGTCTCAATCTGTCAAAAATAACTCTAATTTCCCTACATTTTGACAAGTTTTTGACATTTGTTTGTCGTCGAGATGAGACTGCGACTAGATTTTGAACGTTTTAAATTACGAAAATTGGCCTTCTGTAATCACTCTATGCAATAAAAATCACTTACTTAACCATCGCCTTCAGGATTAGAAAATGTTCATTGCTCTGTAGATTTACAGCCACAATAACAGCTTCTACAGTTATTTAACTTGATATTTCCTCACCTAAATTACCTTTTTCTAGATCCTTAGTTACCTATACTATACTTTAGATAATATGTGACCTGTAATTTACCTGTCATTGCTTTATTTTTAATTCTTTTTACCTATTGTGGTGTAGTAATTTTATTCTAATTCTTCACATATAATTAAGTAATGTATCCAAAATATTGTAAAACTTTTTAAAAGAATTACGGTGGAGTCTCTTGCCCATTCTTCTCCATACGAAACTGCCTTTTGGAAGGGGCAACTGGAATCAATTATTATTATTTTTTTTTTTGTAAATTTTGATGTTCAAAGGTGCGTATTTGAAATAAATGATTTGACTTCGACACTTCAATATTCCCATAACTCGGAATTCCTTGCACAAACCCAACTACGGAAATTAGTAACAACTTCAAATATAAATGATTTAATGATCATAACCAATTATATTTAATCACTGGCCCAGTATTATACGGGCAGGGGCAGTCGGACATGCCTCTCTTGGTTCGAGTTAGAATAATAAATGAATGGGGACAATAAGAGGCACTCTATGTTAGGTGGCGAGGTAAAATCCTGAGGGGATGGACATTAGTAGAAAGTTTAAATACTATACAAATGTATACAGAGGACTTAAGAATGGGTATACATTTTTAATTGCACAATAAGTTCACTATGTTCTAAAATTCCGTTCGTAATGGTTACATACATGTATCAATGAGACTTATTGCAGTAGAAAAACGCGATTTAATTTTTGCTTTATTCGGGTTACGGAATCAAAACTGGATATGGATATAACGTACTTGCTGCTTCTTCTACTTGAGAATGAGAGTTTCCATTGGGTTGGGTGGTATACGTCCCTACTCCAGGTTATTTTTTAAACTTAAAAATCTCGACCTTAACTTGACAATTAGATGAATGATATTTCATGTCATGACTTAACTTCAGCTGTCAAATCCTCAAGTCTAAACTAACGCCGGAGTGAATCAAATAAATTATGAATTCATCCTTACTTTATGAGTCAACAAGCCCCATTTGACATTTCACTAGGAAAGTAAGCAACATAGCTGATATGGAACATAAAGCTTATCTTTACGCTCTCTCTGCCACGGTGTCAGCAGAGAAGACGAAGCGGAACTAACTGCAACGTGTAAAGATAGACACAAAGATTTAATTATTAATAATTGACAGGTTGTTGTCCATCAACGACAAACTAACAAGGTATATCCTTTTTTTTTCTATTCTTGGGGATAAGCAGAGAGTACTGATATATGGTAAAACTTAAGTGTTGAACTGGTGTACTTAGTATGCCTATTGCAACTGTAATTATACGGTTGCAATAGGCATACTAAGCACACCAGTTCAAAGAAAGGATTACTCTTCTTTTTTTTGAAGTCTGTCGAAAATTGTGTTGTTAATCTGTTAGCATAAGCATAATCAGCCTATAATGTTCCCACTGCTGGGACACAGGCCTCCTCTCTTAGAGAGGGTTAATCTGTTACGGATTTTTAAATATACGATTTCTAAAGAGCCTTCACAGCCTTGAACACGAACAAAATCTTGAACTTGAACCATTGCGCAAGTAATTCTTTTGTTTCGTAACATAACGTTCCTGATAAACCTACAGGGAAATAGTTTCAACCGCCACGAAGGTTCGCAACCACCTGAAGCGACCTTGAAATTGAAAAAAAAAAAAAACTTGCATCGCATCACAACAGCTTCAATAAAACTTCTATGGCGTCGTAAACGGACGGTTTGGCCTTGTCGGGTCGTTGGCACAACCTAGGTTTTGACGTCAGCCGATTACACGCTAAGCAACTGGGCTGGGCACGCTCGAAATTTTCAAGGTTGACCGTTACGATTTAGAACGATGCTTCCCGAAACTGGGATGTTTTGCATTAAAACTGGAGTGGCTGTTTGTAAAGTTTAGGCTGCTTGGTAGAAGGGTGGGGATTTCATAGATTTCATTCAGTATTGGTTGGTTGTGTTACGAATTCTGACTTGGTTTAAAAGCCTTGGGAAGCTTGGAATAGGGGTTGTGATTTTTCGGAATAGTGGCTTGCCTGTTGTTTAGGTCTGACAACGGTGACTTGTTCTTGGATTTATCATTTATAACTTGAACCGGATGTAAAGCGCCTGGTACACTGTTTTCATTTTTCAAGTCTGTAGATTTTTAAACATACTTACCTACTACTAACTGTTTCATGACAAGTTTTGCTTCGTGCTCATTGTATTCCTTTAGGTATCCCCTCCCCTGTATATATACGTTTCCTAGTAGTATCTATTCTGTTAGTTTTAATCTTTATTACATTATTATCTGTTAGATAAACTTAATAGTTGGAATGTTCTTTTTTTATTTTATTGTCTTCATGATTTTGTTAGATGTAATGTTCTTTTTTATTGTTTGCATTTCCTGTGCGTGTAAAAGATTTTTCTTTCTTTTCTTTCTTACTATCATTTTCGTTAAAGTCACAACTGAAATTAGCATTACTTTCTGATTTAAGACCTATCTCATTGATGGTCTCAACGCATAGGTCCCTACCTACCAGCGTACCTATATCGCCTTCGGGGATAGCCAGTGAAGCCACATTCCTTGTTTTATGATCTTCCCATATACGGCTGCATATCTTCATCTACTATATTCACTGCAAACGTTTATTTAGTTTCACCATGTGTGGTGAAAGGAAATTTGTTCATGAATTTCTTAAGAGCGGCTGGATTGAATTGAATGAGATTTTTTCCTGAACGTTTACCAGTTATATCAATGTCAACCAGTAGTGGTCCTAGTTGATCTCCTGGTTTATCTGTCTTTACTTCATTTTAAATTCTTTTTACCTATCGTGGTATAGTAATTTTATTCTAGGTACATCGTCTTCACAATTAATTAATTACAAAATTAATGTATACAAAATATTGTTAAAAATGTATAAGAGTAAGTGTGATGTTTCTTGCCCATTCTTCTCCATATGTAACTCCATTTTGGAAGGGGCGACTAGAATCTTTTTTTTTTGTTGTCAATTTGTCGTTAAAAAGTGCCTTTTATGTGCCTATTTGAAATAAATTATTTGAGTTTGATTTGATCTGTGAAAGTTGTATTATAATATTGTTTATGTCACATCCTGAAAAAGAGGTGGTCAATCTTTTGTCTTAGTTTACTACCTACTAGGTTAGTACCATAAACAAAAGTGGCGATTAATTAGGTTAATCCTAGTGGGCTCCTAATTTCGAGTAGGTAGCGTTTTTAGTGTCGGTGCCATAACAGGCGACAAACGAATTATTTCAAGAGCGAGTAGCATCCTTATCTAACCTAATGCTTGTAAAGAGCATTCTGGAAATATTTTTATAATGATTAGTAATTACGTACCTACGTAAGTAGATTAACCTGTACCATCCCAGGCAGGTTATTTTTAGGAAGTGGTAATTTTTCTTACCCATATTCGTTGGTGTAGTGGTCGCAAGCGTTACTGCTGAGCGTGAGGTTCTTAGTACGATTCCCGGCTTGGGTAAAGTGTTATTGAATTTTTCCATCTGGAATTTCTCAGTCGCAGCCCGAAGTCTGGATTTGTGCCCGGTTGATGGCAATAGGCTCGCCCCTTAAACATGGGACTTAAACAAAACTGGCGAAATGTGGGTGTACTATAGATACACTGCATAAACCTATGGGAAATGTGTGTGTACTTTAGATACACTGCATAAACCTACGGGAAATGTGGGTGTGCTATAAATACACTGCATAAACCTACGGGAAATGTGTGTTTACTATAGATACACTGCATAAACCTACGGGAAATGTGGGTGTACTATAGATACACTGTATAAACCTACGGGAAATGTGGGTGTACTATAGATACACTGTATAAACCTACGGGAAATGTGGGTGTACTATAGATACACTACATAAACCTACGGGAAATGTGGGTGTGCTATAAATACACTGCATAAACCTACGGGAAATGTGTGTTTACTATAGATACACTGCATAAACCTACGGGAAATGTGGGTGTACTATAGATACACTGTATAAACCTACGGGAAATGTGGGTGTACTATAGATACACTGTATAAACCTACGGGAAATGTGGGTGTACTATAGATACACTGTATAAACCTACGGGAAATGTGTGTTTACTATAGATACACTGCATAAACCTACGGGAAATGTGTGTTTACTATAGATACACTGCATAAACCTACGGGAAATGTGGGTGTACTATAGATACACTGCATAAACCTACGGGAAATGTGGGTGTACTATAGATACACTGCATAAACCTACGGGAAATACAGGCGTGATGTTATGTTTGTAAATCATTACATCTCGTCAAGTAAATTTTATGCTCGATCGGATTTTTTTTTTAATTCGTGTTGCAAAATTTTTGGAAGATACTTACGAGTACTAGACTAATAGAGGGCTACTTTTTTATATTTATGGTGTAATCTTACCTTGTTCTATTCCTAAACCGTTAAATTATGGCGAATCGTTTTCCGTATTTAGATTTCGCAACCTCAATATGTTTGTCAGGTTCATTTGAGGTTGATCTGAAGGTTGCCCCCCGGAAGTCTGTTGAAAAACCGACGGTTGCTAAGCTAAATGGTTTAATAGACAAAGAAGAATACGGTAATGACAGCCGGTTTTTAAGAAGGAAGAGGTTTTAAGAAGATTTAGTAAAAAAAAAAAAAAAAATTAAAAGCCTTTGTGATGTAAACATGAATTTGAGAAAGCCTGTTTTGATCTGGTTTTCGAAATATTTATTTTTACTAACTAACCATCTCTAGTTAGGTCAGTTATTTTTAATTTTTTTTAATCATATAAGTACCTAAACGAAAACCTAGAATTTTAATACCTAGAATTTAACACGAGTTTTAAATATTCTTTCATTTAATTGCAATATGTCACAAGGTACCTATTTTGTTGTAACTGTTAAAACAGTGCTACATAAAAGATATATGTAATTTAGATAATCTGAAAAATGGTTGATCTATTTTATCTTTATTCCTAGTATTAAAATTATGTTTAGTACTTATTTTATTAAAAAGGTGTACAGTTTTTCTTACATCATATAATCCTACTAATATTATAAATGTGAAAGTTTGTATGGATGGATGGATGTTTGTTACTCTTTCACGCAAAAACTACTGAACGGATTTGGATGAAATTTGGCATAGATTTTTTATAATCAGAATTAACATATATGATGCTTTTTATCCCGATATTCCCACGGGATCGAAACTTATGCGGGTGAAACCGCGGGACGCAGCTAGTATTTTTATAAATGCATTGGTAAACGCATCAATTGGACAGTCCCTTTAAAAGGCACTGGAGGCCCGTGCCAATGTGTGTAGGGGCCACGTCATTTTTAGTTTGTAAAAATTTACTAACATAGTTTTTAAGTCATTGTTACTCATAATATATGGATTGTGAGTAGTCCGAAATTAAGAAAATATTTTTATTAAGTTTACTCAAATGATATGACCAAGATTTTTTATGGATGTCACATGTCTTCGAATTCAATCTCGAGCCCATTAATCAAATGCCTTTACCCAACCATGTCGGGGTCGGTTTCCAGTGTAACAAGTTGCAGCTGAATAACAGAATTTTACACGGAGCGACTGCCTATCTGACCTCCAAACCCAGTTGCTGGGTAACACGATACCCCCTGGCAAGCCTATCAATTAAACATCTAAAGTTAATACTAAAATGGTGTTTTTTTCAACTACAAGTTGTGATATGTTTAAAGCGATAAGTGTGATAATATCAAAAAAAGCGTAACTGACCAACGAACAAGCCGGCTAAGTGGTTAAATGATAAATGTTTTTTTCTCTAAGTACAGACGCCAGCAAATCAAGCTACTACAATCTGTCAAATTTCTTTAGTAGATTTTCAACTTTATCGCTAAAGCATAAGGTTCAAAGTTGATTGGGAAAATTTGACAGTTTCGGGTAGCTTGATGTGCTCGCGTTTGAATTCGAAGATATGTGACATCCAGTAATATGGGCTGGGCCCGCGTGGTGGATTGCGGCCTACAGAGAGAAGGCCTGTATGTCTCAGCAGTGGAAACGTTTTAGGGTGCTATGCTGCTCGCGTTTAACTACTATCTTCCCGATTCAATGAAATGCAATAATGCGATAGACGCTGGCCCTTGGGTTACCTATTCAACCGCGACAAGGAATTAACAGGTTTTCTTTTTTCTAAAATTAATAAAACATTTAATTTGCCTATCGTTAGACGTGTTAGTAGATTGTATAAAAACGTCAGCAGACAAGCGCGATATGAATCTAGTAGAACAATTTCCATGAAGTTTGCATAGAAATGTTCTACTAGAACACCTGCCGCGCCTGTCTGTGGTAGCCTTACACTGTAGGTATAGGTACCTATTACGCTATATGGCTAGCGTTTACCCAGTTTTTCTAAAACTATGATAAAACTACTTTTACGACTTAAATATTCTTATTAGAATTCGGAGCTAGTTTGTCTGTTTAGTCATAAATCTAGATCGTTAACTTTTTCTGTTTCTATTTTTTTAATATCTTCATTGTTGGGGGGACTTCACGCTGGATGAGAAGTCGTTTTTAAACCGTCGTTTGCTGTTTTTTCGTTATGGCTGAAGTTACGGGCGCTTAATTCCTACTTCCGTATAACTTACGGGCATATGATTGGTTTGGGGGTGGCGAGCTAAGAATAAATGACAACAACATTGGTCAGCTGTCCCTACTCCCCTCCTGTCCCTCCCCTACCCTCCCGATATGTATGTACCCGTCCAAAAATTAGAGTTTTGACGTATCGACTACTTTCGGACGGGCTCGTATTTTCGTTGTCATTACCCCCAGAAACAAACAGTCGCTGCGTGTATATCGTCTAGTGTATGCGATCCACAACATCGAGATTAGGTTAATAGCCTCATTATGCAGCTCGTAAAAAAACTGCCTATTTATATTGATATCTAGCCACTGATCTGTGGCACTTTATTATACCGTCACTGGAGTTGACTGCCATTGTGTTACGTGTTTGCTATTTTGCACACATCGTTAAAGGTCCTTGATAGAAGAGTTCGTTTTGGTCAATTCGGTCATCGCCTTTATCATTGACGTTGGAAACAAATCCAAGGTGCTTCGATGTGTTTGCTCATATTATATGCCAGATTTTCGGTAAAAGTGACTATTTGAGAACGTCAAAAGCTTAGGGGATGGTAATGCCATGAAACGTCTACATATCCTACTAATATTATAAATAGTTAAGTATATGGATCAGTTTGTATGGATGGATGAATGGATGGATGGAAGTTTGTCCAGGGATATTATTACATTATTATTATTACTCTTTCACGCAAAAACTACTGACCGGATTTGAATGAAATTTGGCACACATATAGTTTAGAACCAGGATTAACACATAGGATACTTTTTATCCCGATATTCCCACGGGATCGAGACTTATGCGGGTGAAACCGCGGGGTGCAGCTAGTACCTACCTAATAAAAAACTGCGAAAATTAAAATCGGTACCTGTACCACCGGCCGGCGATTATCGAGAATAGAGTCGAGCTAGCAACTAAACACTTGTTGGCGAGCAGCGAGCGCGACGGCGACGAGCGATTACTTGCTGGTATGCGATTGTACCAAGCGTGTCTCTCAGCGAGTGTTCTGCCCGACAAGGAAGCGGCGCTGAGCGAGTACTTTCTTCGATAGCTGTTGTCGCTGAAACAAAACGATACTCGCCGGCGGTGTGAACACGCGTTACGTGGTCACAGTTCTAACCAACCTAACCTAGCTCTTTCGATTTAAAGAAGATATATGCGTATTACGTTGCAAATTTCACTAAACTATAACTTTTAGGAAAATTAGTATTTTTTTTCGGAAATTTAGTATTTTTTTGGAAATTTAGTTTATTATTTGAAAGTATAGAATATTTTTCGTAGAATTATAATTTGAATAAGCTTCATGTTTGTTTGTTAAATACAACTTTTTTCGCCGGTTAATTTTGTGTTAACTTTTCGGTAATTCATTTTAACACAGCTTAGTTAGTATTACAGTCAACCACAGATCGCTGGAAGTTAATTTGTTTTTCGGAAGCTTTATTATTTTCCATTTAGTAGTAGTAGTTAGTGTGAATTTTTATTTCCCATTTAACCGTTAATTTAATTGCTTTTAAGAGCCCTTGTTATAAATGAAGATAACTTACAGCCATAACGTAATAAATGTTAAAATACCAAATTAACAAACAATCGCAACTTACAAGTAACCGCCTGCACAACCATCTAAATTGCTTTCTTTAAGCACTTGATTATATCTTTTATCTTTTAATCCAATAAAGAGTACAACCTCGTTAGATGCAAATGAATGACTCTTAATTGAAAGTAGCGATAGCCGTGCAATAATTGCACTGTAGTCGTTATTTTATATTAGTTTTATGCTTAACAATTATGTTTAGAATTCAAATTTGGTTCTCCTACTTATAAATAAATAAACCTTAATGCTTTAGCGATAAAGCTGAAAATCTATTAAGGAAATTTGACAGATTGTAGTAGCTTGATGTGCTGGCATCTGTACTATAGGACACCTACGTCTAACCCTTCGGGGCATAGCCCTTGCTACATAAAGGCCGTTTGACAGGATTATAAATACAGGGTGGCAGGGACATCGACGCGCAAACTGTAACCATGGATTCAGCACATGAGTTTAGACCCTACAGAGTCGAAATTTTTCGTCGGTTATTAAAAAAATATTTTGCTGTTCCATACGTTTTGACCGCGTAGGTATTGCACTTTTCTATGAAACAGAAGATATTTTTTTTTGATAACCGACGAAAAATTTCGACGCTATGGGGTCTAAGCTCATGTGCTGAATCCATGGTTACAGTTTGCACGTCGATGTCCGTGCCATCCTGTATAATGATGTAACTTGCGTAACGCACGACACCATCGCGGCAGGCCAATACGAAGATGGCGGGACGAGCTTGACTCCTACCGTAGGGACTGGCGACACGCAAAAGACAGAATTGTGTGGAACAGGGAGAGGGGGACTTTTGCCCTGCTGTGGGACAATATGGGCTAGTTAGAACTTGCGGCTCCAATAAGGGTCAATATTATGCACATAGCATAATCAGCTTCTAATGTTCCCACTGCTGGGACACAGGCCTTCTCTTGGTGAGAGGGAGTGGGCTGTAATCCATCACGAGGGCCGAGTGCGGGTTGGTAGATGTCACACGTCTTCGAATTTTTTGGTTCTACGTCATGCCGATTTCCAGACGATGTTTTCCTTCACCGTTTTATTGTGCACATAATGCAATATAATTTATTACTCAACGTGACAAAATTAACCGTTCACATGCATTACACGTGTTATAATACATACTTAGGAGCATTTAGGATTTTCCCAACTGCATTTTCCGCCGGCATCGTGTTCGATGTTTTACTAATACATACATTACATGAACAGAATAAGTTGGTAAAAATCGTCTTAGGTTTTACTAGCTGTGCCTGCGAATTCGTTTGCGTGGATGTCGGAAAATATTAATGTGTCTCTACTAATTATTTTTATAAAATAAAAGTAGCCGTAGTTACTCCTTACAAACGTCAACTGTCAGGGAAAGTTCCGTCAAAACCAGTCTAGCCGTTTCGGGACAAACAGACAGACAAAAAAAATAATTTTGTTTTTTTTTTTTTTTTGTTAAAAGTTCATACTTTCATATGCATTTAGTAAAACGCTGACGCTATTTTGACATTACAAACAGACACTTTAATTTTATTCATTTTTATGTATGTTTAGATGTCATCAAAATTGCAGGTTTGTTGTAGCTAATAAATAATGTCGCTATTATGTATTGTATGATAATGAATTGCATTATTACCAGCACCTTAATTGCGTAACACACGATCAATCGGAATCTGAATCATTTTGAAGCAAATTGCTAATCCAATGCTTCATAAGTTCGAAAAATTTGTCTGTTCAACACGTAAATACCGCAATGAATGTTGTTGAAGTGTCAAAATGAAACCGATTCCGATTAATCGTGTGTTACGCAATTAGGGTGCTGCTCGTAAAAGTTAAAGATTGGTCATGCCTAAACTGTAATGTTATCACTTAGTATTCGTTTCATTAGTCACTCAGTATTATAGTAAAGAATGTTTGTACTTATGTCTGAAAAAGAAAATGTATCGCTATTAAACGAAATCCTTCGTCGACCCTTGGAGGTGAACCTAGATACTCAAGGAGCACAGCGTCGAATATAGAGCAAGTAGGGTTAAAAGTAAAATTCTATTTTTTAAAACGGTTTTTTCGTTTTACGGAACCACTTAACCCTTCCGTTTGCCGACCGCATTTATTGACCCTGGCGGTCGAAAAAAGTTTGCATGTTTACGATTTTAAGGACCACCCCTAACACCCAGGAAATAAAGCGCATCGACCCCCACCGACAAAAAGGGAACCAGTTACGATAATATTCTATACTCCAACATGATTATTTTTTCCTGGTATTAAAAGTAATGTGTTTTAGCAACACGCCTATCATCCAAAATTCAAACTTTTTCCTCAAAAAATAAAGTCGAATTTTAATTGTTGAGAGGCCAAATTAGAATCTGTTTCACCAAAGGATAGGGGCCTTTTTGCAAACATTTAAAGGGCCATTTTTGTTTGTGCGCGTCTAATAAAAATATACGCGAATGTTGCCAATTAGCGTGACGATATGTTCGTTTGTTCGCGGAATTTGCGATAGCAACTGATCGTATGACCGTCGTTATCAGCGAGGATTAGGAAGAACTGGCAACTCAAAAATTAAAGGTTTCTACGAAATGTGGCCCAATTGATGTTGTCATTGCTCTTTTTAAAACAGCTCTACAAACAAGAGCCACTTCGTTAGTGTCTAATAACAAGTAATTGCCTCAAAATTCTACTTTTCCTTATTTTGGTTCTTCAAAAGAAATTAAATTGAAAGAGAGAATTGGCTAAAGAAAGGGCGATTCATGCGAAAATTTCGCTCCTAATCTCATTAATGTCCACAAAAACATTGTCCTAAATACACGATAACCTACACCTAGCCTTTTATAAGCTAACAACACACCTACCAGAAAACATGTCATCAAAAGATAACCCCCTAACCGCTACAAATATCCAACAATTATAGTCACAACTTGTGCCTACGAGGCAAAAGTTCGCAGGAAACGCTTTTGACTCGCCCTCTGATAAAACCGGCTGCCGACGTCCCGCGCAAAAATTGAACATTCCACCCGCATTTAAGGGTTACATACAATAATGTGTCATTTTGGTCGCGAGTCGCACGTGCGAGCGAACTCTATGGTCGCATAGTGGTCAGTGGAGTGATATTTATTTGACAACCAGAAATAGCAAATTATGATCAGATTATGCAGAGTAAAAATGCATTCAATATTAATTGTTCATATTTCGATGGATGGACTATGTATATGTAATGATGATATGGTTAGAAAGGGGGTGACGACCGAGATGACGAGTAATAGAGAAGTATGGAAGAAAAAGACACGATGCGACCAAAATAAAATTTAAAAAAGAATTATAATAAGGAGAATGATGATGAATGATTTGTAAATATTTTGTAGTTTTCCTCAGAGAATGGACTACACTTGAAGTCATGCTGTGATCAAAGTCGCTACTATAGTATTTGACAAAAAATTCAACAATGGTGTTCTGCTAAGCGCCAACCGTGACAATTATCACAATCGGACCTTAGGGTTAAGTCGTGATTTATCATTCATTTTATACCGCGAAGAGCATCAACTACAGACACTTTATAAATAAACAAGAATGTTACTATAGCTTGGCTTCACAAGGCGGACGGTCTAAAAAAAGATATTCAAGAGTTACCCAAATCATTCAATGCCGACATATGTCTTTTCTTTATGCATTACTAACAGGGATACAATCAACTAATTTGTGCACGTCATAACATAAATCTTATTTTATAATATAACATCCGTCTATCAGTTCTTTGATTTTAAGACTAGTGACCGATCAAGAGGATGGAATACCGTCATCTTCTTTTTTAAATGTAGTCTGAAGCTCAAAAGTCTGACATCCAGTCTTACCAAAGACTACTCAGTAACTAGGTTGTGGAGGTCAGATAGGCAGTCGCTCCATGTAAAATACTGGTATTAAGCTGCATCCGGTTAGACTGGAAGTCGACCCCAACATAGCTGGGAAGGCTAGGCAGATTGAAGTAGCACATTCATGGGCATCCTCACCATTCCCAAAAAGTGTAATGTTAGTGAAGAATCATTAAGTAAAACTTTTATGACACGCAAAACCGCGGATACGCCGTAAGGCATAAAACCTATCGGCTGTAATCAATGCGGGCCAAAGTCAAAAACGTCACCTTCATGTCGACAATATACAAATATCATGTGAGACAACCCTACTCCTGACATATATGAAGTAAGTAAAGAAACAACAGAAAACTCAAAGACGAATTCTAGTTACGACCCACTCATTCAGTCATGTAGGGCGCCGAATCGAATTAGTATCAAATGGGATGTACATAACACAATTACACCGACAAAATAAACGCGATTGCTCCATGTTACTTTTCTTCGTGAAAATTCATGTACTCTGAGCGTAAAAGGTGCTTGTCTTGGCTCCAGCGAAAGAAAGAATTAATGGATTTTGATACCGATATTTGGGAGGCTCAAGGGTGTGGGCGGTATGTTTTCGTTTTTTTTCAACAGTTCATTCAAACTTTGTCATCCATCATTCTGAGAGTGGGAAGATTTAGACGTTTCACACAATATTTAACTACATAACTCTTTCTGAGAAGAGGAGGTGTCTAATTTATGTTTCGGTGTTTGGTGGCAGAGCTACTTTTCAAAAAGCTTATTTGGGAAAGTTTTACTTCACTCTTTATTCAACCACCATCAATCTGATGGTTTCCAGTTTATGGATATATACGAGTACATAGAGAGTGGGTGCTCACATAATGGTCGTTTTGTCATTTGGCTCTAAAAAGGGCCGTTGGTCGTGGCTCTGAGGAGAGCCGTTTGGATGTACGATCTGAAGTATAAAATGTATAGAGCTCCCTCTATATATGTATATATTTTATTTAGATATAGGTGTACCAGTGAAATCACATACAAGATTATGTGACATTTCTTGGCTTGGCTTCTAATCTTTCAAGGTATTTTCGAAATGACGTTTCGAAGTTGCCATTCAAAACCTAAGTAGGTAGGTACTACAGGCGCTTATATGTATAGCAGTATCTGTCATGCTCTATATAATACTAATTCTTCCAGTAGTTTCATGCAATTTCTTCTTTACTTCCTTATGTTCCTCCTTGCCTCTATTTTCCTTACTGTAGTTGTGGTTATAAACGTATTAATTAAGTGGCCAAAACTTCCTCTCCTGTTCTCCTGTACAAGGAGGGTCAGTATTTTATATGGAGCGGCTGTCTCTGAAGTCCACAGTTACCGGGTAACACGATACCCCTGGATAAGACTGGTTGTTAGACTTGTAGCGGTATCTACAACGCCACATGCGAACAACGCGTCACGTAAATCCTGCATCTCGCAAGCAGAGTTTACCGCGCAATTAGCATACATACAAACTTCCCGACATCAATCGTCGGGCAATTGCCCGACAGACACAACACCCGGCTGGTCGGAGGATCCTCCCTTTTCTATGGAGGATGAGTGAACTTTACACCCTATTCCTTATAGACTTATAGACTTTTACCTATAGACTTTTGCGCTTCTAACTACCGGTAACAACTGTCAAAAATCTTCGAATGACAGCCGGGACTAACGGCTTAACGTGTTATTTGAGACGGATGGGTCTCGATATGTATTAGGTGGTCACCCATCCACGAACACAAGCGTAGCTTAACCTTCGACTCGCTGATTTTATTTAGCCACGAATCCCTTAACAATGTCATACTTGAGCAATATCCAGAATCAGATATCCACACAGTCACACAAAATAATGTTAATCATTACTTTTGTTTTGGGGTCATTACCGTAAACCCTTCGTCCATTGTTAATGTTTCACAATACGGTAGAGGTATCATCAAATTCGACAGTGAATTCTCACCTTGACATGTGTTAACTAATTTTTGTTGCTGTGGGACAAGTCGGTAGATACTAAAGTACCCTACGGTACTGTAGTATCAATTGCGCCTTTTGCACAGAAGATGGGCGTCAAACTTGATGGTGAGACGTCAATGGATGGTAAAATGTGTTATGGAAGATTTTGTTGTAAAGATTTGGATTAAATTACAGAGTCTGTTGGAAGGGACGCAGGGCTTGCAAGGTTGGGCTGTTATAAATGAATGGGCTTATGCGATGGTAATGATAATTTATAATGTACACATTTCTAAGTTACCTGTCTATGTAAATTTACAGCTACTCCTGGACGTAGTGTGGTTGTCTTCATTGAGTGTCTCAGCAAGGTAAATCTACTCAATCGCGTCCTCATCAACTTATGGGCTTTATGGGATTACGCCAAGAAGATGGCAACACCATCCTTCTGTCTGCTAGGTAATTACAAAAAATTAGGGACTTGCGACTTGATCTTGAAATTTTATAAACCCTTTAGACCTGGGTAATGTTACAAATAAATTTGTCTTTCATCATTTATGACCAGCCATTTCAAAGTATTATGACAATATACATATACACACACACATAGTGCTTGCCTTTCCGCAGACGGTCGGTTAACGCTGAATTTCTATATTTTACTATTACTGCCATTTAATAAAGAATAGAGACACTTATGTAGTTATTAAGTATACAATAAACACAACACACACACAGTATTATGCGAGAGTCTTCAGACTTTCTCAAGTAGCTTTTACAGTCAAACGTACCTTTCTATAGGAAAAAAATCAACGGCACCCTAATTGCGGCCCTAACACACAATCAATCGGAATCGGTTTCATTTTGACAGTTCAACAACATTCATTGCGTTATTTACGTGTTGAGCAGACAAATTTTTCGAACTTATGAAGCAATGGATTAGCAATTTGCTTCAAAATGATTCAGATTACGATTGATTGTGTGTTACGCAATTAGGGTGCGGATTGCACTCCGGGAGTGCCGGCAGAAGTGAAAACTTGAATATTAACGTTGTGAATTTTTGATATTTTGGAATGCGGTCTACTCTTCCTCCGTCTTACGAATTTTCGATCAGGTCACGTGTCCTGACGCGAGCTCCGTCTTACGAATTTTCGATCAGGTCACGTGACCTGACGCGAGTTTAACATTTTTTACCCATCACAACAAATGTGCACAACGCCGCTAAAGGAGTTTTCACTTCAAAATTTGGAACTACCACAACTACCACTTGTAAGCAAAACGATTAGTTCCTCAATATAAGATCCGCCACATACTTAAAGTAACAGACAAATCGAAGTAACGGACCCGCACATATACCAATAATAAACATGGCGGATTTCGCGCAAAAAGCAATACACCATTAGACAGAATCGAATACTTACACTACACATGTTTTATACATTTCCCCCTTTAGTTTACACATTATTAAAATACCGAACATTTTACTTGAGCGTACAAGCTCAAGCCAGACTTTCTACAACTGAAAACACATCCTTTTACCTGGTACACAAAGTTGCATTTTCATTGTTGCAGCGTTAAGACTTTCTTCGCAATGGAAATAAAGCTTTATGGAGTTAGAAATAGAAGTGATTTTATTTTTTCTTATACAGGACGTACTTTTATCACGTGCAACGACATGAAGCGCACACGATATAATTGATTTTCTTTTGATAAAAAATCGTAGTGAACTCGCATACCATTAATATTTAACGTTTATAATTTGATTATTTCGCACCTGACGATATGGAATTATGCTCTTTGCTGCTAAAAAGGTGTAAGCAGAGTTGCAAGCTGCAAAAAATGTACGAATATTGTTATACTGGATTTTCTTTCGTGTTGTCAGAAAAGTAAACAATATGCAAAGCTAAAAATGGCGCATATTTTTTGTTGTTGTCAATAAACATTGTTGCATTTGAATCAATCTATTTTAATACATTAATACAGAAGTAGCCGAGAGAAAAATCCCATAAAAAGATAATTGTTGTTGATTGTTGTTTGTTTTCATTTTAAGGGCTAATTTTTCCAACACTAGTTAACTTTAACGAGGAATAATTTTGAATTTTTGACAGTTATTTCATACAAAAACTGTCAAACGTCAATTTTATTCTTCGAATAAAAGTTATCTGGCGATGGAAAAATCAGCCCTAAGATAAAGAGAAATAAACACGCACGTTACGCCGTCGGTCCCGGCTGTCATTCAAAGATTTTGCCAGTTGTCACGGGTAATCAGGGGGCCTACTCCGAAGTGCACAGTGCGAATGTTCGGATCGGACCGACACATGACCGAACCGAATATTATTGAAAAATGCGAAAAAAGTTCGGATCGGCTCAGTTGGGTCGGGACCATAGTCAATATTCGAAAGAGTGTAGGAGTGTAGGATCGGAACCGACCGAACCAAATAGTAACTTTGTAGCAGGAAACGGCCGAACATTCGGCCGATACTACTTCGGAATACATAGGCCCCCTGAAGTCCAAGTGGTGTTGCCTAGTAACTGGGTTGTGGAAATGTGGGGGTAAGGTAGGCAGTCGCTCCATGCAAAATACTGGTAGACTGCAAGCCGACCCCAACATAGTTGGGAATGGCCTAGGCAGATGATGATGAAGCATACTTTGTTCGCAAATTTGAATACAATGCCCTGCTTACCAATTTATTTTTATTTTATAAGCAAGAAGTTAATCATGACATTCTATAAGAGTTTTATAACATCTTTTGCAGTTCCATTAAAAATAAACTAATGGAGGCAGGTGAACATTATTAATGGTTTTGAATTATGGATGTGGATTTCTTGTTAATAAAAGGATTTGTTTTTGCAAGATTATTGAAGCTTAAAGTATTGGTGGAATTGTTTCTTATGTAAAATAGAACCTGCATTATGTTAATATTTAGTACGAACATTTTTCAGCTTTTTCAAACCTACTTTTTTATTAAGACCATGAATGGTAAGTTTACTGATTATTCTCTGTATAATAGATGTTTTAAAAGTACTGAATAATCTCTTGTTTATGTTATTATTACAGTAAGGGCTGATTTTTCAATAGTCAGATAACTTTTATCAGAAGAAAGAAAGAAAGTTTATTTGGACACAGTTCCTGAAACACAAAATACAAAATAAATAAAAAAAAAAGAAAAGAAGAAGAAATATGACAGTTTGATATATTTTCTTTACAAGAGCTGTCAAACCACAATATTTATTGCACAGATACAAATAATCTGACTATTGAAATATCAGGCATAAGAGATGTGCATCGAATTCAGAATGAACAATTTTGTAACACTGAAGGGGAGGAGCCCTTCGGGATTACGAATATCGAATAATAAAATAGAATGTGCGTTTTAACGGTCCTCAGAACAGCTGCTCTTAAGAAAATCTTAAAGCATCACACTGGCCAGGAAGAAAAAAAAATCAGCTTACGCATTTTGCAAACAAAAAAAGTTAGTGCTAAGCAGTTTCAATTCGTACTTTTTGCTAACGAACTTTTTGCGTAACTAAAAGCATGTTGAACTCATCATTTATGGTGTCTTGAACCACTTAGAACTGGTTCTAACCTGGGTCACCAACCTTTTTGATCGCTGAGGTGAAGGTAGGCTGTAGGCATCAGTTTGTTCTTGGAGAGGCCATGTCCAGGGGAATGTAATGTAAGACGCTGTGCAAATTTAACATGACATTTTGTGGACAGCGTAATACTCAAAGTGTGTGACGAGGCAAAGTAAATTTGACTATATTATATACGATAGAAGGAGGGTTTTTATTTTTCCGTCACTTACTGAGTATCTACGAAGGTTATTGTGGCGCGTGGCCAAAGTCGGAACTCATGGCGCTATCTTATTTTTTCAATACAGTTTCTGTAACGATGCCCCCCGTCAATGTGATTTATGCGGCAAAATACCCTTCTTACATTCGTGCATTTTAGATAAAACTAATATATTTGACATAAGTAATACAAATGGCAGCCAACAGGTTACATATTTATAACTAACTAACTAGCAATAATAAATAAAAAAGTTGCACATAAATACGCTTTAAAACAAAATCGTTGTTGCATCATTTTAACTTTGAAAACTGCATCGTCTGTTCCTAAAATCAAAATGCATTTAAAAACTGGAGATAAGCTGATAACATAACGCCTGTATCCCGGAAGGAAAAGGCAGAGGTGTACCTGAAGTACACCCATACACATTTCGTCAGTTATGTTTAAGTTCTATGTAATAGGCGAGGGGCGAGTCTGTTGCCATCAACCTACTAAGAAATTCCTGATGGAAAAACCCCAATAACACTTTGCCCAACCTCGGAATTGAACCCAGGACCTCAAGCTCCGCCGTAGCGTTCGCGACCACTAGACCAACTAAACAGCGCGGTAATTGCGTAACACACTATCAGTAGCAATGGGTTTCATTTTGACAGTTCAACAACATTCATTGCGTTATTTACGTTGTTGAGCAGACAATTTTTTTCAAACATATGGAGAAATGGATTAGCAATAACCTTCAAAATGATTTAGATTGAAATTGATCGTGTGGTACGCAAAACAGGGTGCTGATCAGTTAAAAAAAAATATTACTTTTTATTAGATACATTATAATTTGCGCTTCCCTTCTACCTGATAGGTACATGAAGTTTCATCATGCAAGTTAATATTTCAATTATTTTTGTGTATTGTCGACACGTTATGTTTAATTATGTAACTCCCCTGCCCCCCATCCCCGGTACCGAAAGCCAGAGGAGACACATTTCAGATGTTTTTATGCCAAAAGATGGGGGAGCCCTTTTATGAAAATACCGGGTAATGCGTATGGGGGATATCTTTTTTTCTATTTTCTATGCCGGTGTATTGTTGTTTATCAGCGTTCCGTGGAGATTTTGGAATATTTTATGGTGAATAGAGGAGATTACAAAGAGTTCTTTTGATAGGTTATCGCGGACCAGAATAGCTGTTATCGTAATACGTTAATTGTTTCACGTAGAGGCAGTAACTGACATATTATTTATTTATTTATTTATTATGTCGTTAATTTACTTCGTTCCTAATTGATACATTTCTTAAAATAGAAAAAATAAGTATAAAAAATATTAACAATAGTAGTCGGTAGGTGTCAAACGGTGATTAGGACTCCATTGACAGGAACCGCCCGACAGTGCGAGCCGTATCGAGGAGTACTGCCTTCTGAATAAGTCGCTTGGTCTAACCGCCTAACAAGAGCTCAGAGATATTTATATCAAAATGTATTTATTATTAGGCTTTTCAACAATGAATAAATTAAGACGGAAAAAATTAAGACCAAAAGTTGTAACGACACTTTTTGCTATAGTTGTAAGCCGTGCGGCGTGCGCGTGTCTTGAGCCTATTGATTAAGTTTATATTATATTTGTTAATAATAAAAAAAATATTAATATAATTTTAAAAAAATCAAATTTTATTACAATTCCTTCAATAATTAATCGAAAGGAACTTCGTTCCATCCGGGTGTCCCTTGACACCTCTCAAGTTTTTTTTAATTTCTAATTCTATTCTATTCTAAATCTAATTTTAAGTCTAAGCGCCTCATTTCTTATAGAAAAGCACAGCATGCATTCATCATCTGCCTAGCCTTTTCCCAACTATGTTGGGGTCGGCTTTCAGTCTAACCGGATGCAGCTGAGTACCAGTACTTTACATGGAGCGACTGCCTATCTGACTTCCACAACACAGTTACTGGGTAATACGAAACCCCTTGCTAAGACTGGTTGTCAGACTTTCGGGCGTCTGACCCGTAACGACTGTCATAGATCCACGAATAACGTGTTTTCCGAAGTATACGGAGGGGCCATGGTATGTAAAGATGGTCACCCATCCATGGACTAACCGCGGCAAGTGTAGCTTAACCTGATCGATCGATCCGTGCGGCTGTTATTACTTGGCCACAAGCCCCTCACACCCCCACAGCATGCACTACACTACAATATTAAAGTACACTTTTGATTCCATTTCCTATCAACAAGGCGCGGCTGTGATGAAGAAAATACAACTGTATTCTACATTCTTATAAAGATGATTAGATTAAACCCCGCGGCGAAGCATCGCAGGTTTTTGATTTATTTGTAAACAAAACCTAGGAGGTGACTAATAAGTCAGGTCTGCGCAAAAACGCCTGATCATCCACCTAGTATCGTTCTTAGAACGCGGCTCCGTTTGCCAATCGTCACGCGTTGAACCATCGGTTACAAATGCACATTTCCAGAAGGCTCACTTCATTGCATGCAGTTGTGCAAGAGAAAACATACGAAAGAAAAAATAACACCCGAACTAAGCGACCAACCAACCAACTTTAGCCAGCGTACCTGTAAATAATATTCCAAAAGTACACACAGCGACACTTCAAGCTATTATACATTTCCAGTGTTAGCTGACCTCGCATTGTATTCGTTTTTCGTACGATCAGAAGTCAGCTTATACTGGTTTGTTGTAGCTTGATGTGTAGCCGTGCGTACATACATTTTACCTTGAACTCTCAAACGTATCATCTTTTTAATACTTACATAATAAGTGGCTTAGTATTAAGTTCATCATCATTCTCCTTTTTTTTTATTTATTTATAACCAACTTATATTCACAGTTTGCACCACACATACAAGTTAATTCTCCTGCCTTTATCCCAATTTATTTGGGGTCGGTGCAACATGTCTTCGTCTTCCGTACTTCTCTATTAGTCGTCATCTCGGTAATCACACCCTTTCTAACCACATCATCATTCACACAGCCCATCCATCGTTCCTTTGGTTTTCCCCTGCTCTTATAGCCAATGCCATTCATACACAAAACTTTCCTCACGACATTTTTAATTTTTTACCATAACAACCGATTGCGGCTTCATAATAACTTGTATTCGAGAATTCGTCCGTACGTCTTTCTCAACTTATCAAGTTACGTCTTTCCTAAAAAACACCACAATTGATTTGGCAATTTAGCCTTGAAAATGACCGCCATAATAGACAGACAGACACAGACAGATTCACTTTGCCAGTCAAAATAAGTGAAAGATTTGTTCAAGCTTACGCACAGCCGCCGCCGTTCAAACGTAATCTCAGACGAAATCGATTGCACGCCCTTGTACGGTGTTTTTGTTTTGTTATCGTCCAATTCTGTTTGTAGTCTGTAGGGTTTCCAGAAAAAAGGACGTCAGAAGTGACTCAGGGATTATATCGAGAGGATGTACAGCGTCCTATTATGTGGAAATCACAAACTAAGATCACTAATCTCTTTGCCAAGTTTGGGAGACCGGTGACTATAGAAATATTTATCTTCGGCCCGTGTCTACTCATTGAGGCACTTTATTAGAAGGTTCAGGCCCAACTTGACTGCCTTGTTGTTCAAGCAGTCGATTCGATCTCTGGCTTGGAAAGAGTGATATTGGGTTTTTCTGTGACAGAATTCCCAGCCCGGATCCTACAGGGTAATTGCGTAAAGCACTAACAGTAGCTATGGCTTTAATTTACACGTATCAACAACGTTCATTGCATTATTTACATTGTTGAGCAGACACATTTTTTGAACATATGAAGCTATGGATTAGTAATATCCTTCAAAATCAGATTTTGATTTATAGTGTGCTACGCAATTAGGGTGACGGAGTCTGTATTTTCGCCCGGTTGATGGGCCCTCCTTTAACATGGGATTTAAGCTGCTTTCAGACTACGCTATAATATAATAGCATATAGTATACAGGGTTACTTTTTAAAGACCAGCCAAATTTAAGGACGTGGTACAGACCATCAAACTGAACAACTTTCTCCATGGGACAAATAGCGTAATCGCGAAAATTTTATCAACTGTCCCATAGAAAACTTCAATACCTACTCGACATAAATGTATGGGACGGCTGAATTTTTATTCGCGATTACGATGTTGGTCCCATGGAGAAAGTTGTTCAGTTTGATGGTCTGTACCACATTCTTAAATTTGGCTGGTCTTTGAAAAATAACCCTGTATAGCTCATAGCACAACAATATCGCGCACCATACGGCTTACTATACGCTATAAATTAGTGCTGTGCTATATCACGCGCCGCCCTCTTCCTCCTCCCTCACCCCCGGCCATCCCGCAAGCGAAAGGAGCGGCACGGTAGCCATATACTATAAATGCTTGCGATAATATCGCGTAATGTGAACGCCTTGCTATATAGTATAGCATTAGGTCCTTCTTTGCTATACTATATGGCACTATAGTATAGCGTAGTCTGAAAGCAGCTTTACAATAGATGAGGACCCTATCTTCAACCTTTGTTGTGTAACAACATTGCGTGAAGTGGTATTTCTGTCCATGTCTTCCACAGTTATAATCAGCACAGGTGAATGATCTGTCCGAATTGAAGGCCGACAATCGTTTGGTCAGTTTTTTTTAAATAATATTATTAGTACTTACTTATTGCTTATACGTGTGTTTGCTCGGCCAACGATCCGAAACAAAAAAATTGTACGTATGTAGTTCGGCCATTAGGATTTTTATACAGCCCGTTTTGGGGCCTTTTTAGGTAAAGCGTTTTTATTATATTATGTAATAACATTTGTTATGTAGTTTTGTAGAATATAGAAAAGCGAACGTCTTTCTCTAAAGAAAGTTCTCAGGATAAAGTATGAGATATTCCACTCAGAGCACTGATTTCGACAGCACTTGTCCGAACCGCACCTGAGCACTTCCACTGACCGCACTGAAACAAAATTTTGTAAAGTGCGGTATCTGTAACTCACCTGTGTCCATTGGTGTAGCTAGGGATTTTGTCTAGGGGGCAGACGTCCAGCTGAACTAATTACAGTCATCTAATGAGAGAACATAAATAATCGCCTCGTAATAATAATCTCACCAAAAACATTTCATGTAGAGAAGGTTGCCAAGACTTAAATAACGCTTACACTGTTAAAAAGTTATCAGATCTAATGTAAAGCCAAGCTCAAGATGTCAGGTTCGTAGAGTTAGTTATCTTGGTCAAAATGTACGGCTCTAATAAAAACCTTAATAAAAAGCGATTAAAACAGTAAGTAATTCTTCAATACTGTCGATTTTTCTAGGGTGGGCAAAGAAGTTTCTAGGGTAGGCATTGCATTTGCATTATTGTTTTGATTATTTATTCTAATTTGATTTAATGTAATTCGATTTATTCTGTTTCCGTTTAATTTGATTTGTAATGATTTTATCTAATTTGAATTTTATCTGAATTTATTTGATGTGAGTTATACGTGTACTGAATGGGTGTTATTTACCTGAAATAAATAAATTTATTATTATTATTATTGCTCACTCTTGACCCCCTTGCACCCTTGCCCCCTCTATCTACGCCCATGCCTGTGTCTTAGGCAGCGGTTGACTGTATGATTTACTTGTCCCACCTATGATAAGTCTGTTATTATTCCCCTGGATGACCAGGGTAATAATGCTACGCTCAACGTTATCATAGCGGCATAGACGGGCACACAGATAGATGGACACATAAAAACAAATGACGCTTAGCATTTAAGTGTCATATCTGAATGCGTATTCTCGTAATTTAAAACGTTTAAAATCTAGTCGCAGTCTCATCTCGGCGACAAACAAATGTTAAAAACTTGTCAAAATTTGAGATCACACTGTGAACGTTCTTAAAATTACGAGAATTGCCCTCTGATGTTTTCATTTGCGGTTTGCGTCTTTTTGAGAGCGGTTAGCACCCGAACATTAATTTATTTAATGGTGACGAAATATCACAGACAAAAATGTTTTCGTCTATAGGCATTGACAGCCATATTTATAAAAATCTCGCTAATCACTGATTAGCTGCTGTTTACCTTACTCATGAGTTAGCTCTTAACACTTCGTATGAACGTGGATCCACGCGAGACACAATGACTTTTTAATTGTTTCTGTAATTACGGCATTCAACCGGTTAATCAATTATTTACTTTTTTTCGGTTATGTACGTTAGTTAGCAGGTGGTTAGTGGCGAAACGAAATAGAGAGGAAATTACGAGTTCGGTACCGGTTATAATAAAAATAAGTTTTCAAACCACGCTTTTCAAAACTCCTGAATTCATTATTCACACGTCTTAAAATGTCTTCCTCTCGCGCTAATTTTTTGTTTTTCAAACTAGTCTGAAAATCGGCACTTTGAATGTCCAAAATTACATAGACAGTCCCTCATAACGCAATCTAACGATATTGTAAGTAATCTATTTATTAACTCATGTTTAGTGTACCTAGCTGTATACCTAATCATTACCAACACACCTACATCAATGCGACAATAAAACAAAGCGAAATTAGTCAACGTCATTTTTCGGCTCATCCGCTTTTCGGTAAACGGTATATATAGCGACAGCAGACGTCCCAGAAGAAGGAATTCCCTTGCCCCTGAAGAATCCGCATATTACGGTTAGAACTGAATACATAATAGGGTGGAACTACCCTCTGAATTTCAATCGTGTTGCACGTTTGACGATTGTATATCAATGTTTTCCCGCGTTTTTATCGTCGTAACAGGTGGCCATGATGAAACTTTAGTTTCGTTTTTTTGAAAGGTATTCGAAATTTGAATGACATAAGTTTGAATTAAGGGTTTAGATACACGATTGGGTGTTATTTTTTTAACAATAAAATTAATTGAGAGTTTATACTTTCGCTTGCAGACTTATTAATATTCTACTGTTAATGGATTGAATTGTCTTTGGCAAAGAAAAGTGAAGCAAAATTTACTTTTGTTTCGCTTTTCGCTTATCTTTGGTTCGCTTTTTATATTCTTTATATTCAGGGTAAAAAACACATATATGTTTATACGTAAAATGGATATTATTAAATAAGAATAATTTAATATTGGTGTTTATGCAATAAAACGAAACTGTTGTGAAATTTAAAAAAAGGATTAAAAACCTCACTAAAATTCAAAACATGCGTGAAAGACTCAGTAGTAGTAGGTACCTAAACGACCTATAAAATATTAATAATGACTATAGTATTTAATTCAATAAATTGCTACAAAAACAATACATTTTATATTATTATTTGTGCGTGTGATCGCTAACGATTAAGTTCAGATCACGACTGTCGATGAATTAAATCTAATTGCGATGAAAAAGTCGTGCGTGCGATTAACGCGCGCTTTTTTGGCGATCTCCTTTCAAGGCGGTAAGGTTCAGTTCTCAGGGTACGACAGTCGCGAACTAGTTGTTAATAAAGCTGTTAATAGTTTATCTTTAATCACTTTACGTTAATTCTTGGAGCTTCTGATTGGTTATTTACCTTCAAACCGACCGAACATTTATTTTTTTATTTATTTTTTATTCTTAAAGGCCTCTTGTTCCAAAGGCCTTGCGGAGTACCTAATTGCTTAACACATAAAATGACAATTGATCGCAATTTGTTTAATTTTGACATTTCAACCATATTCATTGCGTTAGGTATTTGGTGTGTTACGCAATTAATGTGCTCGTGTTCTGTGATATATAAATACAAGAAACAATTCATTTTAGACCACACTTAAAATAAGATACAAAAAATTAAGTTATCCACCTACATATTGTACTGAAAGTGCTGTAATTTACTGCTGAACAAAAGCTTCTTCCTCTTTTTCATGGCGTACAATAACAAGTATTCTATCGATATATCTTTAAAACACGAGTAAAAAATAATAACTAATCACGTTAATACGACTTGCAGTAAAATATGAACAGTAACAATTAAAGCTAGAAAAACATTTTACTCGAATGATCGATATTTAACCGTTAAGGCACATTTACACAAGTTTCTTGATTGTATACAATAATGTATAAAATAAATCTGAAGCAACAATAGAAGATAAGTATATTTTTAGGTAAAGAAACATATTGGTAACGCAAACAATTGACTTACATCGACGAACACTGTTTAGAGTTACGACGATACAACTTTTACTGTCACAACTTATGGTATGCCACAGACAATTCAATGGCATCGTGTAAATCTGTCTTCATCAATATGGATGCTAAAATCACATTAAAATTCTCATTTTATGTTGCCAATTATATGTATGTGTAGCTGTGCTTGCAATATTTTCATTTTAACTACTCTGCTTTACGGTAAAGTTTTACTGATCTGTACCGCAATTAATCACTATAAATTTTCTGAAAGACTATGAAAATAAATGGTGTTATGAGCTTACAGAAGATACTGATTTGATTTGATTTTACTGTCGGACTTTCCGGAGATTTTACCGTTTTTTTTTTAAGTAGAATCCAACGGGGTAATTGCGTAACACACTATCAATAGCAATGGCTTTCATTTTGACAGTTGAACTTCTTTGTTGGATTAAACGATGTTCGTCGACGTAATTAGCTAACTGATTTGGTCTGTTCCTATTTCTTTCAATCATTTCTATAAACTCATCAGTAAATCGGCTGTCTTTATATGGGTGACTGAGTTGCGTTGGTAAGCGCTGCAGCTATTCTGTAATCGTCATTGTATTGCGTAGCGCTATATTAAAATATTTATTTCTAAATATTTTGAAATCTCTTTTCATCCTGCCATTGTCTGTCTCTACAACCCATCTAACCATGGTTATTAATCGTGATTTATTTGCCGCAACTGTACGTAATTGTGTTTCATTACGTCTTACGGACGGAGGCATGTAGACGCCGTAACCGCATTCCTCTAGATCCGGCAAACAGTCGCGGAAACCTCTGTCATGTCATGTCTGACATGTGCCTAGTTAAGTTATAATAGCTTTTATTTTACGACGTCTTTTAGTTAGTGTAAATCAGTTTATTTAAGCAGCTAGTGTTTGCTAATTCACAGTAGTTACTTTGACAGCCTATAGCTCATATACCCCATTGATTTCGGCGTTACTATTTTGGTGGGGTAAATTGTGTATCACAATGAACCTATTGGTACCCAGTTTGTCCCAATCGATTCTGGGTTTTTTTTGGACCATGTCCGGTTATTGGTTTGTTTGGGTTAATGTTTTGCCAATTAGGGTTACTGTACAAGCATCGCCACATGAAATGCGAATAGTTCTAAAATCAACTAACTCTATTCTGATGACGATATCCTTGGTCTAACATTAGACTCTGACGGCCGTTGGGGCCATCGTCCATATGTACGTTTTGTCGTGGATGTCGCCTAAATAATCCATTCTAGAACTTTTTGGTCTAGAATGGATTTTTACAAAAAGTTTAAAAACTGTCGTATATTTATTTATCTCCTTCTTATAACTAACATTACAGGTTCATTACCTAATGCGATAGTGCATCCTTACAAGGGGTCATTGTACTCAAAAATTCGTCAAAAAAAATCTGTTGATCCATAGATTTATGTTCGCATAACTCGACATAATGTATGGAACAACTGATTTTTTTTTCACGATTTCAGGGTTGGTCCCGTAGTAAAAGTTGTTCATAATGATGAGTAAAATGACCCCTTTTAAGGATTAAAACGATCAAAATTTAACGTTGTATATTAAAACTAGCTGATGCCCGCGACTTCGTCTGCGATCTAGGATGAAAAGTAGCCAATTTATTTATCCTCACATTGGAACGCCATACGACAATTACATCAATGGAGCAAAAAATCACTTCATGCGCTGCTTTCCATCCATCCTATGCGCGTGGACATCGAACGAGTGGCGATGGATCACGGTGATTTTTCAAAGTAAATAATATTAAAATTGAAAAATACGGAAAATTATCCTATGTCCTTACTCACGTCATGGTGTAGCTGTATGCCATATTTTATCCAAATCCGTTCACCCGTTTTAGTGGGAAAGCGTAACAAACAAACTCACTTTGGCATCTATAAATATTAGTTAGGATTATTTAAAAATTTGAAATATGGTCCAGCCTGAACAAAGCACGTCATAGACTAGTATAGAACTTATAAATTAAGTTGATTATACTCATATTATTATGATTATGTCATATCAATATGTATTTTACTGTGTGTACATAAATAATAAAATAAATAAATTATTTTAATAATTTTCCGCCATGAATTTGTTGACAGTATTAATTTACTCGTTAACGTTTAATAAGGTTTGTAATCGGCTTAATATGCTAAGTTTTCATATACTTTGTGTAGGATAGATAAGTATCCAAAGGAGTTGCTAAGCGGATCTAATTCGGCATAATTATCGATTGATTAGTAATCGATTCCATGGAATTTGCATTTTTCGATGTCTTGATATTTTTGGCCTTTCAACCTACTAGCGAGCCGCCCCTGTCTTTATGCTAGTTTTTAATTAATGTTTTTTACACATAAACCTTCCGGAATAAATTCTCTAAATGATGGTGATAACCACGTCAAAATCCGTGGCGTAGTTTGGAAGGACAACGCGTTCATATAGAAGGCGACTTTAATATATAAAGTGTATATATATGGTTTTGTCTTTTAAGGCACATCTCTTTAATTAACATTGCCTTATGGTGTATCTATTAGAAGGTATACTTTCATTAGATAATCAATTAATATATTTATCACCATTTCTCTAAAATGATCACTGTTCTGTTCTCATAATTCTATCATAATTTAACAACACGTTCCTAAAATGAGCTTTTTGTGGCCATTCTGGGAACATCCAAAGTTCGTAAAGTTCATTGGCATATGACATGAAATTAACAACCATTTATCAAGATTGGGACGCGGGATATTACAGTAACCCGACAATATTCACCTTTACCTCTAGCCAGGGTTGTGAAAATAATAAAGAATGTTTTTTAACCCGCAAAAATCCTCCTATTTTTGAAGGTAACAAAATGTTTTAGTGCTTCGTGTCAGTGTTCTACTTAGCTGCAAAAAATATTATGTCTAAAAATCGATTAACTTAAATGTCACTTCAAGGAGACGAAGCCTCCGTCAAAAAAAAAACAGCCTCAGCCAGCAAGCAGGAAGTATTTCAACCAGCCAACACCAATCAAAACTATAAACATCAAATCATGTTTGCCAAAACAATTTAGGGACAAACTCCTCAGGGGCAACCCTACCTGTGCCGCTGATAAGCCGATTTTACAATGATCTGGTCTGGCAACACCGAGATGTTATACAAACAAAACATTGTACGGAACCCAAATAGAATTCCCCAAACGGAAACAGTATGTATTAGCATAATGTGTGCCACGGAACGGGGACAACTGAAATGAAAAGTTGTTTTCAGACTTGGCATTTAATTTGAGACGTTTTTGAAGCCGGTTTGGCGAGGTAAATACGAAATAGACAAATTGTGTTTGGACAGATGTCGCATAACCTGCTGGCTTGGATGTAACGTGGATTTTTTTGACAAAATTCAAAGAATTATCTGAAGTAACATTTTTTTCGGAGATACTTAAGATTACATCTCTTAAATAATACCTACTTTTGTAGATTTAAAAATAATTTATCAACTCTAGATTAAATAGAATTAAAAGCTAAGATTATTCAAAACCGGTTAGAAAAGACTGTTTAATTTTGAGTTTTCATCTCTTCTAGAACATCCTTTTGACGAAATATTATAATATCGATGACGACATGATTAAATCGACATAATTAAGCAACTGGTTCGGATTAATTTAAGACCCTACTGATTGCGTATAATACAGCCCATAAACTATATTATTACCTATTAATTTAATAGTCCAAGGTTTTCATCGTTTTAGTTATCGAAGGTTCAAAGTTTTAGAGGTTTCCTAAAAGTCAATAATAAACATAAGTTTGTTATCTTTTCCCATCTTTGGTGGGAAATTCTCCCATAAACGATGAGTATTGGAAGGTTCTAGGCTTATCGATGTTTTCTAATGCGATAAGAATCTAAAACATTTTAAAATGTTCAAGTTTGTCGTGTTAATTTAAGTAGGTAGTTGGAGTGAGATTTTTTTTTATACCAATTACGATTAGAATTGCATTAAACTTTATTACTTTTAGACGTGTTGGTCTTGTTACCTTTTTATGTTTTTTTTTATAGTTTAGAAATGTTGAGACACACAATCCATGCTTTTTAGGAATAATAAAAATCCGTATTTAACCTATTGGAGGCCCTGGGCTCTTCAGAACGATGGGGCCTATGCAGTATGTAGGATGCAAAAGCGAGCGAAGTGGGTTCGAAATTTATAGCACCCCACCTCGGGTAGTTAAGGTTTAGGTTTTCTTTGACCGATCAGAAAGAATGTAGGATGGAAAAGCGAGCGAAACGAGCTCGAAAATTTTCGACTGGCCGCCGAAAATATTCTCTTAGTGAATGTTGAAGTGGCAGGAATAACTGTTTGCTTTAAAAATAAAAATAAATTGTTTTAATACTTGTTGATGAATAATTGTTTGCTGCACCGGGCGACATAGACTGTTCCTCCGAACCGCACGTTACGAAATTTTGTTTCAGTGCGGTTAGTGGAAGTGCTCATGTGCGGTTCGCGGAAGTGCTGTTCAAATCAGTGCTATAAGTGGAATACCTCGACGTCATTGCGTCAGCGCCGGCTGTCGCTGAAAACCGGCGCTGGGGCTCTGTCTTGCATAGGGTCGCAGCATAATGCTGAGCGACAGCCGTTTTGCGTGGATGTGACGCATGTCAACCATTTCTTATTGTTTTTTTTTTTCTTTATTTGTTTATATGTTCTTTTTTGCGTCATGTTTACCGCAAATAAGCGTATTTTCTTTCTTCTTTCTTTAGTCGTAGAATAATATTGTCTGACATATTTTGTATGGAAGAACTGTCAAAAATTCAAAATTATTCCTCGGATAAAATTATCTGGCGTTGGAAAAATCAGCCCTAAATTACACATTATTCTTTTCATTCGCGTAACAACCGTCTGCAATGCGCTTGGTAAATTAAAAAAAAAATGTTTCTTTGGGAAAGTTGTTTGTTATGATAAGTACCTACAATCATGTGTTTTGGTTTAACTCATCATCATCTGCCTGGCCTGTTCCCAACTATGTTGTGGTTGGCTTCAACTCTAACCGGATGCAGCGGAATACCAGTATTTTACATGGAGCGACTGCCTATCTGACCTCCACAACCCAGTTAATGGGTAATACGATACCCCTTGGTAAGACTGGTTGTGAGACTTTCGGGCTTCTGACGATCCGTAACGACTGTCAAAGATCCACGAATGACAGCCGGGACCAATGGCTTAACGGGCTTTCCGAGGCACGGAGTGTCATCAATCACGTTTAAGTATCGGTCACAAATTACTGACTATCTATTCCATGAGCTTTTTTCGTATTTAGAACAAAAACTATCCTATACTATAGAACAGACTCACTCGCAATCTACAACTAATTAAAAATCAGATCACAATCTGCGACAATTAATTCATGTCGCGCTAATGGAACTCCACCTTAAACACGTGCAAACTGTCACACAGCACAACTTAACCACTCTGCTCGACTAGATTTTGACATATGACATATCAGCTGACTCGACGGAATGTTGCGAACTGCGTCATGAAATTCAGTAAATTACATCAACTTTCAGCATTCAAATTTATTAAGAAAAATATGTTTCCGCGCTTATTTTATACAATATATTTGTGGCAAATATCTTTAATTATTTGTTGAGGTCGGTCAAACTTCGTTAGTCTACTACGAAAGTTGTATAAAATAGGTATTACTACACCTATCCAAAAGGTAGGCACCTTAAACTCGCTGGAAATATGTACATAAACAACCTATTCTCTTGCTGAAAATAGGCAAAAGGGAAAAATAAAGATATTATCATTCTCTCCGCGTTCTTACTTTTACCATTTTTCTTACTTAAACTACTTATAAAACGCAATCAAGTCTTGATAAAAATTACAAAAAATTGTGTTTCGACATGACACTTCTTAGTGCTGACTTTTCTTATTCCGATTCAAAAATTGCATAAAGCCTAATCGATAATCGGAATTTGCAAAAAAAAATAAAAAAGGTGTAGAAACTATTATATCCTCTTTGGTATATTTTTCATGAATTAATTTATTTTTTAAATTAATCATTTTAATTACCGTACCTACACGTACGGTGTGGTTAGGTGTGTAATTTTTTATGGTTCCGTACGTCCAAATGAAAAAACGGAACCCTTGCAGGATCACTTGTGTCTGTGGGTCTTGTCTTTTCTTATTTGCTTCGAATCTACTGGACCGATTAAATTGAAATTTGGTACACATATGAATTTCTGTGACCCAAAGACGGACGTGTAACGTAAATAAATTAATTTTGAAAATGGGGTCACTCTTGGGGGGCAAACGAGAAAAAAAAAAATCTTTGCTGTATCCTCTGTGTGACATATCAAATGAAAGGGCTTGTTGTGGGGTTTTAAATATATTTGCTTAGTAACTAAAACAAAAGTTATGTGGCCGTCTGTCTATGTGCCGGTCGGTCTGCCTCTCTGCCATCTGTACAAACCTAAACTAACCGCAAAATCTAGATTTTGACCAATTTGCACCGGCTAGCCTTTCTTACAGGGTTAACGCGGGCGTTTTCGTGGACGCGCGTTGTGGGACGAAGTAGGCACTCCTTATGTCCCAAGCTGCTGTTCTGTAGGGGGATAAAATTTTAAGAACTGTAATTGTCTGATTTCTAATTTAAATGATCTGAAAATACTTTTACGGAACCCATAATTTCGTCATGTCAGTCTGTGCGTGCGTTCGGATGTCAATGCCATTAACCATTTTACTCGTAGACGTTAAACACTATATCGTATTCGTATTCTATGCACGCAAAATGGTGTAGTAAAATTACGATAAACATAATTAGAGGTAGCATTCCCCATGCATGTATCCGAGGGTTGAAAAAAATCTATGCACACAAGCGTGTGGGGGGTATTGTTGGAACTTATAATTAAAATTATAAAGATGTTTCTAATTGACTTAACTTTTAAAGTCAATCGTTTTTGAGATATGGGATATTTTCGTTTAAAACCGCAGAATTAACTTGGTTTTTTACAGTTTTTTCGAGAACTTTTATGAAATACAAACTTATTTATGCAGTCGATCAAATTAATGATATGCGCTGTGCATGCGTAAATATATATTCATCCCAAGTACGGGACCTTTCGCTGTGCATGATCCGACATACACTTGGCCAGTTTTTTTTTTAATTTTGTTGGGAAACTACCACAAAAAGTAAACAATTTCTATTACTCAAGTAAACTAATATAAATAAAAACTACCAAGCTCATACAGCTAACAAAACATAATGAAATGTAAAGTGTTTGCGGAATACTTAATTAATCTATCATCATTTCCCAAACTTTTGCTAAGCCTATCTAAAAATGTATACTGGGCATTCTGTAGCAAACTATTAGAAAGTATCAAAAATTAATAATTGCACAATAAATAAAAATAATTTTGAATAGCAAGCGCATTCCGAATATAAATTCAAATATAGAAACAATTCGGCGCGAAATTGAATAAATGACTATGGTCATAGGTCCTCTGTTATTGACTCAGTTTCAATATAATGTCCAAAAAACGATTAAAATTACATTAGCAAAGCATAAATCATTATTATAAATAATGCTTGTTGTATTTAATGCTTAAAATAATTTTATTTCAATTTCTGAGAATCGATTTCTGACATTCGTCATATTAATTACTCGGGTCAATCAAAATTAAAAAAAAAATCGTTTGGCATAATCGCTTTCGCACATCATTACGATAAAAAAAAAACAACAATGGTCGGCGATTTTGAACACAAATTAAGTAGTGGTAATGAATAATACGTGTTATTGGACCTGTGTTTCAATATTACGTTAGGATTTGGGCATTTTCGTGTTTTTTATAATATTTGTAATAATATTTTTCACATTTTACATCTTATCTACATGTGTGTGTGTGACTTTTGTGAAAAGTAAAAATGTAAACACGCGCGATTGGCGCGAAACTTCGAATTTAGATATCAAAAAACTACATTACCACTACTTATTTAACATGAACAATGGATGAATTCGTCAAATAATTAAATCATGTAATATTCATTGCCCCTGTGGTGGAGTTTGGATTTTCGAAATCCCCAATTTTTATGTTTTTTAGCCTCGACCACCACTGTCATCAAAATGGCGATTATCGCATTTACAGACTTGAATTTAATAAAGGTAAATTAATAAATTTGCGCGCTAAATATGGAAGATTGAATGGCGATAACATATGAGTTTTTTATCCAACTCTCTTAATTAAGGCACATTCATAAGATTTGATGGGTAGCATAATCAGTATTTACATTATCAGTAAGGGTGTCGTATGTCGTCATTTCAAGGTCCAATGGGACCCGTTACTGAGCCAGCGGAGGTTCGTGTGTTCGGGTCCATTCGGGGGCGCTACCGAACTATACGGTTAAGGCGTGTGCTCAACACTGGATCTACATATTTAGCATGGACATCACATGAACAATGACTTGTAATTCGCTCAATTATGGTCGCGATTGTAATCGTATGTTGACCCTTGTGAGATGTGATCTATAGACCTATTCGCAGATAGATAGGAAGATGACGGTAAAGTGAAATTAGTGGAGTTTGAGATTTTGCTTAATAGATTCACTGGTGAAAAACGCAGCCAATTTAATGAAAAAAAAAAGAGTTATAAAAAGAGAAAAAGGAAAACAAATATTCTATTCTTAATACGTAATGATTAATGGCGGCAGCATCTTGCTGTTTTAAAATACCAATACGTTTTCATTTTTAACCTTTGTCTAATGGACTGAATGAGTATTCCATGAAATATCAATCAATCCGCTTATATGAACTTAGAGGGTTGTATTGATGATATTATTGAATAAATACATACTTGTTACGATCGTGATTCCTATTATGTTCAACATACAATCAAATACATACAATCAACATAAGTCAAATCATATGATCTGACCAAGATTATGTCTGGACTTTAAAAGAGACTGTGACGTCTGAGTTTGTTTCGGCCTTTCTTCTCAGACTAGTCAGATAGGAAACGCCGACCTCATCTAGTTTTAAAAATATGATTGACGTGTAAAAGTGTTTGCACAAACCTACTTACAAAATAAAATCATTTATCAATCTGAATTACACGGGCTACCCTGGCGCTTACCCCTTAAATTAACCTAAAAACGGAATCAACAGGCTTCTGCAGGTAGGATTGAGCGATTAGCGCCAAAACACGCGATTATAAATAGTTTACTTACGATCAACACTGGCCATTCACATGATCGCGACTACTTACGTCATGTCATCATGTTGTATGATCACGCACGCGACCATCCCAACGCATGATTTTCACCCACTTTGACCCCTTTTCAACTAAGTATGTTTTCCTCACTTCACACATCTGTCGATATATATTGAACCAGAAATTTGAGATAATTCTCAAGTTATGGAACAACAAACTGAATGTTATACTTAACAAAGTTCAAATTCCATTGCAACCAAAAACTTAGGAACTTTTTGTTACAAATGGTCACTCAAAAATCAACTTAAAATGCATTTAACTAAAGTAGATAACTGATTAAATGGCGATGGAATAATAATAATAATATTATAATAATACTTTATTTCTCACCAACAGAGCAACAGGATTACATATAAAAAAGTACTTATTACTAGGTAAGTATACTACTATGTCTACTATCATATATATTGTACAACAATAATCCCACAGCATTTGTGGTGGTAAAGAGAGGTTTATTTAGGGTATATTGAATCTACCTTCTGAACTAGGCGAGGCCTGTAACTCAGAAGATAGCGCTCAGCTGACAATTTCATTATTTTATAACCTAAAAACATTGTGTTCTACTGTTTTAATTTATTATTAAAAAATGAAAATTATCTGAGATTATGAGAACTGCTATCAAAAAACTGCTCATCTAAAACAACAATGAAAACTGTTCATCTAAATAAACTCTAAGGTTTAGATAGAGGTAGGGTTAGCAGTAGAAGTTAAAACTGTGGCACAAAGATTTGCTTAATTTTAATGTTTTTGTAGCAAAAAAAAAAACAAATCTTAAATTATTTTAGATTAGATTTATATTGTGAGACCAGCTGTATATTTTTTGAATACTCGTCTTTTTCATTTGCATAGGTGACTGCCTCTTGTCAAAATGGCAAAAAGATTGGAAATAGCGTCTCTATTTTTCTAGTGTCATAATTTAACGTTGGTGATGTCATTAAAATGAGTTTTCATTCGACGTTTTTACGTATTTTAATAAAATGAGAAATTAAAAAAAACAATACAGATTAATATGGATAGATAATGTAAAAAAAATTAAAACTGTTTCTCGACATCTAATCATATATATTATGTTCTTCTTTTCGAGTCGATGGCAAAAGTTAAGATATTTTATTTTCTTATATGACTTGGGCCCGAAAGTCTTACCAAGGGGTATCGTATTACCCAGTAACTGACTTGTGGAGGTCAGATAGGCAGTCGCTCCGTGTAAAATACTGGTATTCAGCAGTTCAGCTGCATCCGGTTATATTCGAAGCCGACCCCAACATGGTTGGGAAAAGACTAGAGGCAGATGATGATGAAGAGCTGGGCCCAATACGTGGCTACCCCAATCCTTAATTCTTTTACCACGATGCTAAATCCAATCAAATGTTACAAATAACTTATGTAAACTTTTTTGCCTCATTGTACCAGGGTCACAGTCCCCGTAAGGTAAAGGGTGACGAAAACGACCACTGAATACATAAGGGATCAATGTACACAATGTACAGATCTACACATTTACACGTATAGTATATGTATACCCACTACCGGTTGCGTAACATCCGGTCCTAGTTTGTACATACAACGTCTGATATGAATTTTTATTCGATATTTTTCCTTTCGATTTTTCGCAACTGCCATTTTGCATGCAGAAATTGTGCTTGTTGAGTTTATAATGTCTTTTCAATGCGTCATTCGTTTTGGGCGGTTTGATTGAAATACAAGGAAAGTAACTACTGTTTATCTTTTTTATTTTGGGCTATGAACCGATTGACTTGTGACCGTGTAGTACTCGCAACTGGCGTCCGAGTATGAGCAGCAGCACCCTAATTGCTAATCCATTGCTACATATGTTGAAAAAATTTGTCTGCTTAACAACTTAACTACGCAATGAATGTTGTTGAACTGTCAAAATGAAAGCCATTCCTACTGTTAGTGTGTTACGCAATTAGGGTGCCGGTCATCGGTCCATGTTGTGACTGCCTCGTTGGTGTATTGGTCGCTAGCGCTAATGCTGAGAATGAGGACCTGGGTTTGACTCCCAGATAGGGTAGTGTTATTCTTTTCATCTGGAATTTCTCAGTAGCAGCACGGATTTGTGCCCGTTGGTGGCAATAGGGACGCCGACTATTACATGGGACGTATGCATAACTGGCAAAATATGAGTGTACGTAAGTTACAGCTCTGCCTAACCTCTTAAGGGGTTACAGCCGTGATGTTATGTTACTTCTACGTTAGCCTTTGGGTAATACGGAAACATGAGACCAAGTATTCCTTCATACGTATAACCAAACCTATATTCAAATTTTATTTGTTTCAAATTGTCATTATTTCACGTTAAACACATATCAAATTTATTTTAATAGCAATTAGGTTTATTTCAGAGTGACTAAGCACTATTGTAAAAGTTATAAAAATGTTTGAAGTTATAGCGTAAATTGAACTTTATTGTGTAGGAATTAAAGTTATTTTTCCATAAACTCATATTTGTTTACATTTTTAGCGAATATGTCGCGATATTAGATTAATTCACTATGACCACTCAACTCAATCATTCCTTACGTTGAAACCACGTCAATTCTTCAGCTAGTCATGCCAATTTCGCGTTCATTTCGCACGGTTTACTTCGTTGTGTCCTAAAACCTCTCCCCCCCTGGCCCCTGTAGAAATAAAGCCGTTAAAACCTTATCACCATAACACTTCCACACAATAGGCATAACAGCCAGTCCCTTGTGAAGGGCTTGCATAGAGGCTGATGAAAACGTTGCGCATGCGCTCTTTGAGTGCACTGCGTCACCCAGATTTTCTCAACAGGAGACTTAATCAACTACTGGAGGGAGGTGGGCTGGTTGGAATAACCACCGACGGCTGCCATGCACGCACAATGGTCCACTTGAAGGACTAAGCGCTTAAACCAAACTCATAATATAAAACATAGAACCTTATCACCATAGTAACTGAGTTTATCCCGATTCGCGGCGCATGATAAGCATTTGTTTCACTGCACCAATGTTTCTATCTTACTCTAATCGCCGTGGAAATTGCAATCATTAACACATTGTTGCATAACGTGGCAGCCAATCATAGATTGTGGGTGCCAAGGCTACCTACACTGGCGTTTATTTTCTTTTGAATGCCTGTATTTACTTTGATTTGGATATGATTTGCTTGTGATAACCTGAGACTTAACGTAACAAACACAACTCAATCGATTCCGTACCCAAGTGGCTCTTAAGGAGTTAATTCTAATGATTTTAATTCTTTTATTTTTGTTAGCCGATTTTGATTTCATATCTATACTAATATTATAAAGAGGTAAAATTTGTTTGTTTGTGTGTATGTAGGGGGTAATCTGCGGAACTAAAAATCAGATTTAAAAAAATCTTATTGAATTTGATAGCCCAATTTTTGAGTAAGGTTATAGGCTCGCTACGATCCTTACCAAAATCACCCACCGAAAAAAAGCCAGAAATAACACTAAGTGAAAACGAAGTATTTAGCACGGGGGAGCGACGGGATGCTACGCGATGGGTCGGGGGCCGAAATTCGTGCGGACGAAGTCGTACGCAGAAGCTAGTGCTTAATATGGTCAGGCATAAATCCAGAGGACTCTTGAAATAAGCTATGTCAAAAATGTCGTATTAACCCATAAAGACGATTACCCTGCGGATCATGGGAATGGGAATATCATTGGCCACTACTATCTCGCTTTAATACATTTTTGTATTCAGTAGGTACAGACGCCAGCAGGTCAAGCTACCCGAAACTGTCAAATTATTCCAATCAACCTTGAACCTGAATGATTAGGTGATAAAGTTGAAAATCTATTAAAGAAATTTGACAGATTGTAGTAGCTTGATGTGCTGGCGTCTGTACACACGGCTACACATTAAGCTATACATTTCCAGTTTTGCTGACCTCGCATTGTATAAGTTTTTCATACAATCAGAAGTCAGCTTATACTGGTTATGTATAGCTTGATGGGTAGCCGTGTGTACACTAACATAATACTAAAAATAAAACTGAAGACTTCATGTTTTTTGAACGCGCTAATCTCTGGAACTACCGGTCAGATTTGAAAAAATATTTTTGGATGTGATGGCCCAATTCTCGAGGAAGGCTTTTTAACATCATGCTTAGGATTCTTAGGAACCGAGCAAAAGAAAGAACGCGAAAACTAACTAATAGCACGGACAGGCGATGCGATGCAACGTAAGTTGCCGACAGAAGCTAGTCTATGATAAACCTTGTGCTCAAGCTGCTCAAAGAGACAGGCTGAGCTGTTTCCTACCTTCTTGGATGTATTTCATAGATTCATACCCACCTACATTGCTCAGACATACGCCATTTTTTTGTTGTACCAATATCACTTGCAATTCAACATATCCCGCACTGACACACGCGTGATGATATCTTGTACCTACTTATTAAGTGCCTATATTAATATTAATACTAGGCTCATTTTTAGGGTTCCGTAAGCGTTTTGTAATACGTCCTGAGTTGGTCTATTCGTGTGGGTTTTTGACCAGGTTTATCTATAACTATAATTTAGAAGTAGGTTCCTTTGGCTCCTGTTATGTAAAATCAGGGAAATTTATTAATTAGCAAAATTTGATTCCGTAAACTGAAATCACAATTGTAATTCTTTGACAGTTGTACAAAATGGCTATAACACGGCAAATTGACGTATTGTGACAATTTGAGGCCGTACATATCTGTTAAAACCTGCAAACATTTTGTAAAATTATCTTCAAAAAATGTCACACTAAAGGTAGAAATAATTAAAATCTAGTGTCGTACGGAACCTCCAAAAGCACCACAAAGATTCGCACTTATCCAGATTTTTTTAAAAACTACCAATCTAATTCTTCTAGTTTATCTCTTAATCAGTTTCAACTTTCAAATTATGAGAAGCAATGTTATAGCTGTTAGTGGTCATAGACAAAAAAATAGCCGTTACTTCGAACCCGGACCTGCGAGACCTCTTAATACAATGACTATGTATACCTACGTATTATATGTCGAACGGTGAAAGAGCTTCGAGAGAAAACCATATATATAATAATAATAATAATAATAATAATATAATAATAATATCCCTGGACATTTCACACATATGTATATAGATATAGATATATATATTTTCATATATGTAGATAGAGCATAGATATTATGTTGATAGAATACCTACTCTTTATGGTTTGTAGGTATAATAGATAGACAGTCGCTCCATGTAAAATACTGGTATTCAACTGCATCCGGTTAGACTGGAAGCCGACCCCAACATAGTCCCGGCTGTCATTCGTTGATCTTTGACAGTCGTTACGGGTCGTCAGAAGCCAGAAAGTCCGACAGTCAGTCAAGGGGTATCGTACTACCCAATAACTGGCTTGTGGAGGTCAGATAGGCAGTCGCTCCACATAAAATACTGGTATTCAGCTGCATCCGGTTAGACTGGAAGCCGACTCCAACATAGTCGGGAACAGGCTAGGCAGATTATGATCCACACAAATATATCAGTGAACCCTGGTAAGCAGTAATATAATACTTAGTATATATAGTTTGGAAGCTGTTCAATGCATTTGGCGCCAATTTAATAATGCACCAACGGACTGGACGCTAGAATTGGCGGCAAAATGATACTATCAATGAAGTACTGTGTACAGGAAAATGCAATAACAAACCATTAATTTAATTGATGTAATTGTTTATTTATAATTATTATTCCTATGTTATGGTTCAAATGCTGTTTCCTTGTTTATATATTGTCATATTGACTTTACAAATGATTATTAGTTGATTAGTTTTGTATGAGTTATTTATGTACGTAGTCTTTAGCGCAGTCTCTTTGTTGGATTTATTATGGTCTTAGCTGTATCATGAATAAGTCATCAAACTAGATGAATTGATAAATGGTTTTGCCCTATTTTTTTTTTCATCACCACTGTTCTCAAAACGGTGAAGGAAAACATCGTGAGGAAACCGGCATGTCCCAGAACCAAAAATTCTAACATTTGTGACATTTACCAACCTGCACTGGGCTCGCATGGTGGATAACGGCCTATCCCTCTCACCGAAAGGAGGCCGGTGTCCCAGCAGTGGGAACATTATAGGCTGATCATGCTATTATAAAATTAACATTTGGTTCCAGTTAGTCGCAGTCTCATTTCAGCGACAAACAAATGTCAAAAACTTGTCAAAATGTAGGGAAATTAGAAGTATTTTTCGACAGATTGAGACAGATCAGACTGTGAGCGGTCTTAAAATTACGAGAATTGCCCCTCTGGTCAGCCGATCGATTCTGTAAGAATCTCACCGTGAAAAGTTAGGTGAAGTGAGCTTAGAGTGTGCTGTCAATAGTGGCAATCTTCTTTCCTGTATCTATGGTGGCAAAGGCAATCCCTAGCATTAGTTGGAATGACAGCTCACTCCACGCTCACTTCACCTGTGTTTTCACGGTGAGATGATTACAGAATCGCACTGCTGTTCCTGTTCACAACACGATTGTGGTTATCAGAGAATACTAATTATGTATGAGTTGACATTGCATTCAAAATAAACACGTCTGGTCGGCACCGGGGGTGCGTTACCTTTGAGTTGTGTGCTACATTTAATGTATTCTACCAGCAGCATAGGTCGATCGATCAGGTTAATCCAGGCTTGCCGCGGTTGATCTGTGGATGGGTGACCGTCTTTACATACCGAGACCCCTCCGTGCCTCGGAAAGCACGTTAAGCCGTTGGTCCCGGCTGTCATTCGTGGATCTTTGGCAGTCGTTACGGGTAGTCGGAAGCCCGAAAGTCTGACAACCAGTCTTACAAAGGGGTATCTTTTTACCCAGTAACTGGGTTATGGATGTCAGATAGGCAGTCGCTCCATGTAAAATACTAGTATTCAGCTGCATCCGGTTAGACTGGAAGCTGATCCCAACATATTAGTTGGGAAAAGGCTAGGCAGATGATGATCAGTAAAACTTTTAATCGATTCCACTCTCACATTCCAAAGCTAAAACGCATTTCCTCACCTCTTTAATCGTGCAATCCAACTCCAATAAGCCTCTAAAATTCATTACTCAGTAACCGAAGAACAGTTATCCCTAAAAATTCCTCACTTTGAAGCCCTTTCCATACAAATCGCAGTTACCTTTGAATTCCTTCGAGGCATGTGGTCGCACATAATTGCATAATGAGTATGTTCTCGTATGAGGACGGACTCGTATGAGTATGTACTTGTTTGAGTACGGCTGAGAGTAAACGCGCCGAGGTGACTGATTAAGACGGATTAGCGTTTGAGTGGCCATGTTAGGTTGGAGACTCAGATAGTCTTGGTTTTTTTTGACTGGCTTTTTCATTAATTTCTCCTTTGTTTATTGCTGTAAGTGGATTAAATTATGTACTAAAAATATATCTAAAAGATTTTAATCATCAATTGATACTTAGGTATTTATTTGTGCAGAAAATATAACATTTTTTTGCTTCTATAGAAGCTTTCATACTTTGAATACAAATTTTCTAATTATATACTTACCTACTATAAGTAACTAACTCATACGATACACTAATCACACGTTTAATCAGCTTTATAATTACTTTGGGAGGACAAGTGCACAATAAAACCGTACTAAAAGTGAAACAAAACACAAACATGGACTTATCCCCGCTCCTACACTCGCCTGGCGACCGTCGTCTCCGCCTCGGTCATCGACACTAACCTTGGCATTGAATACGAAAGACAGATCTAAAACCGAACTTGTACACGCCCCCACTATAACTGGATACGCGGCGAAAAATGGAACTAAAATTTAAAATGTACTGAATTTGACAATTCCCTTGACTGCGCCACCCCTACGAATCAAGTTATACTGGTCGTGTTTAGTACGTAGCCGAATGAAATTGAACAATTATCTATGGAATATGTTATTATATCTGTCAGTTTATTTCCGTGGGATACTTACTTTATTTGTTTTTGATTGATTTCAAAGGTGTTATTGTTTTTTTGTGTGCTAAGTGGCTGTGTTAGAACGCCTTGTCGGCTAATGGCACGATAATTACGTACATTGCTTCATTGGACTTGAAGAGGTTGGTCTATGTTAATGGTAGACGAGCAATGGATGTTGTTATTTGAAACTTAAGTACCTAAAATGTATCAGCTGATTGTAATCACACGCATGTTTTTAAGACATTCAATAGGAAATTGAGATGATGGATGAGGTTTTCGTGGTGATAGCAGTGCTATGAACTAAGTCAACTTTCAGGTCACTAACCCTTGCCTGTTAGGATTTTGGTTACATATCTGATTCTCTGAGATGCCTTCAATGCCAACATTGTTTTGTTTTAGAGCTTTCAAGACCTGTCGATCTATTCTATAAGAATCTCACCGTAAAAACTTAGATGAAGTGAGCTGTCAATAGTGTCAACCCCTAGCGATCCTAGCATCAGCCGGTCGATTCTGTAAAAATCTCACCGTGAAAACTCAAGTGAAGTGAGCTTGATGTGAGTTGTCACTAGTGTCAATCCCTAGCATTATTTGGAATGACAGCTCACTCCACGCTCACTTCACCTAAGTGTTCACGGTGAGATGGTTACAGAATCGCACTGCAGGTTGTATGACAGCTCCCTTCACCGGCTCAATAAACTCCTCAGCAATATCAATCATGATGAAGTTGAGCTTAGTCAGTGCATATTAGTATAGGCCCCAATATAATAATAAGTCATAGTTCTCCAGACCGAATTTCGGCCGACGAGCATTCGGTGCGGGAGAACATTCATTGCACAAGTGTATGCGCAGACACAGGTGCACTCTCTATTCCCTCACTCTCATAGTCCATTAGGCTATTTTCCTAAGAAAATCTAATTAGTCCGTCAGTTAGATTACCAAAAAATATTGAACCCGTATTTTTTCTTTTCTCAATTATATAAAAAATGATGCAAGATATCGCCCGTTAAAGTTCCGCGTGACGTCACGACCACTCCCATATTTTGACGCGCTTTATATTTGTAATTTTTTGTTTGATTGACAATAGAAAAAATACGTGTCCATTATTTTTCAATAATAATAATATAACTGACGGACTAAATATATTTTTTTTTCTTACCCAGGAAACTACCCTATTCGACACGACCGGGGAGGAATCGGGCTCCAATATACATACATGTGTGTCTACATTTCATACGTATATATATGTATAATCAGCCTATAATGTTCCTACTGCTGGGACACAGGCCGCCTCTGGGTGGGAGCCGTGAGAGGCAGTGGGCTGTAATCTACAACGCGGGCCCATTGCGGGTTGGTAGATGTCACATGTCTTCGAATTTTTGGTACTTGGATATGCCGGTTTCATCATCATCTCTTCATTCTTAATATCTCCAAATAGTGCGTAGCAACATACAATTTTAACACACCGTCAACCATGAAGTCTCATTCACGCACTTTGCATACATTACAGTAATTACCACAATGGGACATTAGGAATTATCATAATACCATTTACTATTATTATGTGTAAATAATCTTATTAGGTACGATTTTTTACTTCGTGAATTTCGTGAGGTCATTGAACTGGGCGCTTTTTATATATTTTTTTTTAGTTTTTTAACGATTAAAGTATGAAAGGTCAAACATATATTGGCTCCTGGCTACCATACAAAAAAGCAAAATGATTATCTGTCAGGTTAAGCTGAGTTTGCAGCGGTCATTTCGTAGATGGGGTGAATGTGGACGTTTCGTAGATAGGATCGTTCTTAACCCATAAAGCAAGATCACTGTCTATCCGAAACTCAATGCCTTTGTAATAACTTCTTCTTTTCTTATCGATGGTTTTTCACTTCTATAAAGAGAGAAATAATGAATATACATTTATTTAGCACAGACTAAAAGACATACAATACACCAGAGAGGCCAATACAGAGTCTCAATCTGTCAAAAATACTTCTAATTTCCCTAAATTTTGACAAGTGTTTGTGTTTGTGTGTTTTGTGTTGTGTTCTTGTTTGTGTCACACATTACACATTACATTAATCGGATCCAAGACTATACTAGTTGCTGTATAACCTTGTAGTTTATTTACTATAGGATTGTTTTAAAGTGCTGCCTCTATTATTGTAGAATAGTTTAAACGATTGTTATGTAAATACACTTTGGTTTGTTTTTATTTCTGTTTTATGTTAGTTATTTATACATTTTCCTGGTTTTCCGGAATTTTGGTCTTATTTAAGACTAGCAGCGGCCCGCGGTTCCCCCCGTGTTTTGATCTCGTTGGAATATCGGGACAAAAAGTATCCTTAAACTATCCGTGTGCCAAATTTATTCAAATCCGTTCAGTAATTTTTGCGTGAAAGAGTAACAATCATCCATCCATCCATCTTAACAAACTTTCACGTTTATAATATTATATTAGGATTAATAGGAAGTAGGATATTAGGATTGAAACATAACATAGGTATTATGTTTCCTGTAATATATAATTGACTTAATATTTTTATATAGTTTAACAAACTTTCAATTTATAAAAGACATATTTGAGCCCTGTAATTCTGTACAAGTACAGAAATTTTGTCATTTATTTTTCAAACTCAAACTCAAACTCAAATCATTTATTTCAATTAAACCCTTTCAGGCACTTTTGAATTGTCAAAATTAAATTGTCGGTCAGTTAGTCAGAAAATTGAAGCTAGTTGCCCATTCCAAAACGTAGATCTCTGTGGAGAAGAACGGGCAAGAAACTCCACGGACACTCTTTTAAATCAAGATATTATTACAAAATCCTGGGTACATTATTTTTATTGCTTCTATATGTGAGAACAATGTAAAAAAAACTAAACAATTTAAAATATAAAATTCAAAAATAAGCCCTGGCAGTTAAGAGATGACCAGTCTCAACCGACGGCGCCCGTTCACGAACATGACGCGTGGATCAGCACCATCCAGCTCAACCATTTCGTAGGGAACCGAATGATCCAACACACGCGCCACCACCAGTGAGACATTTAAGTGAGCATGACATATTCTTAACTGCCGAGCTCTGTCAAGTCAACATCAAAATATCGTAAAAAAAAAGAAACGAATCCATGGTTCTTACATTTACAAAATTTAAAAAAATGCTTCTAAATTATACAAAACTATAGTTTGCAATTTATTTAAATATGAGAAAAAAGAAAAAAATACTACCAATCGGGAAGAGGTATATAATATTGAAGTATATTAAGAATTAAAACTTGAATGAATAAAGTATACATTAAGTTCGTAATGTCAAAAATATTTTAAAAAAATAAAACAAAAAGGGGAAGCATCTCTTCCAAATATTGAAATTGCAATCAACTAGCGTACCCAAGTGCCTGTGGAGCAGGACCAGCATTAAGCCAAGCATTTTTATCAACGATATACTCATCCAATTTATAATATGCTTGTCTACATAGTGTGCGTTTAATGCATGTTTTAAATTTCTTCTCATTTAGTTGAAGAATATCGAGTGGTATTTTATTATAACATTTTACACAGTACCCCATAAAAGAAGTTTTTACTTTAGACAATCTGAAACGCGGTTGATCTAGTTTGTTCCTATTCCTAGTGTTAAAATTATGCCTGTCACTTATCTTACTAAAAAGATGTAGATTTTTCCGAATGTACATAATGTTTTCGTATATATATTGACAAGGAACCGTCATGATGTTAATTTTTTTAAACAGTTCCCTTAGAGATTCGCGTCTGCTGAGATTGTAGATGGCTCTGATAGCCCTCTTTTGCAGGATGAAAATAGACTCAATATCTGCAGCCCGTCCCCACAGCAAAATACCGTAAGACATGATGCTATGGAAGTAACTAAAATAGACCAGTCTCGCGGTATCCACGTCTGTTAATTGACGGATTTTCCAAACAGCGTAAGCGGCTGAACTTAGCCGCCCTGCAAGTGATGTTAGGTGAGGACCCCACTGCAGCTTTGAGTCAAGCGTGATCCCCAAGAAAACCGTATTTTCGACGAATTCAAGTATCTCCCTATTCAATACAACGTGACATTCACTACTTCTAACATTCGGTAAAGCGAATCTAATGCATTTAGTTTTTTTCTCATTTAATACTAAATTATTTACAGTAAACCAATTATGGACCATAAGCATAGCGTTATTTACGTCGTCAAGCTCCTGTGCACGTCTGCTTACTTTAAAAATCAGTGATGTGTCATCAGCAAATAACACCATTTGTGGCCGGGTTTTTAGTAAATGAGGTAAATCATTTATATATACTAAAAATAGGAACGGCCCCAATATTGAGCCCTGCGGTACACCCATTTTGACTTTTAAGCCCAATGAGTTCACACCGTTTATTTGAACTTGCTGAAATCTATCATTTAAATATGATTTTAATAAGCTAAGAGCTAGTTTACCCAGTCCGTAATGCTCAAGTTTCAACAGCCTTGTTTCGAAATTCACGCAGTCAAATGCCTTGGATAGGTCGCAAAAGATGCCTATTGCATCTTGTGCCTCTTCCCATGCGTTAAAGATGTGTTTTAATAAGGCGACACCGGCGTCAGTTGTACAACGTCCTTTGGTGAAACCATACTGTTGATCGTGTAGGATGTTGTTACGATTGAAATGATTGAGCATTTGATTTAACATTACTTTTTCAAACACCTTGCTGAAAACCGGCAAAACCGATACGGGTCTATAATTATTTGTGTCTTTACTGTCCCCAGATTTGAAAAGTGGAATAACTTTACTGAACTTCATTAAATCCGGGAATACCCCTTGATCTACACACAAATTAAATATTAGAGCTAAGTAGGGTGCAATTGTCTCAATAATGGATTGACAAACTTTAGTAGACATGCCCCACAGATCTTCGGTAAGTTTAATCTTAAGTTGCTTAAATGCCTTTATAATGACTATAGGGTTAATATGGTTAAATTTAAATTCCACAGTACAGGCTGAGACATTCGCTCTTAATAATTCTATAGCTAGTGCGGGCGAGGAATTTAAAGTTTCTGTAGTTTTAATTGGGATATTGGTAAAGAAAGTTGTAAATTCCTGAGCAACATCGATGTTATCGTTAATGAGACCGCGGGAAGTGTTAAGTGAGAAATCAGTATTACGTGTTTTGTTCCTGTTCGTTTCATTGTTAATAATCTTCCAAACGGTCTTTATTTTATTGTCTGCTGATTTAATCTTGTTACTAATGAATGAAGCTTTAGCTGCTTTGCAGATATTTTTAAAAGTTTTTGAATACGTAGCAACATACTTATTAAAAGTATCCGTGTTAATATACGGCTTAAGGCCATACAGTTCAAATAACCTGTCCCTACTTTTTCTGATTCCTTTAGTTGCCCAGTCACTGAATAAAAACTTAGGGCAAATAGTTTTAGAGTTCTTCTTAAAATAATGATTGAACTCTGTTTGTACTAATGAAAATAATTCTTTATACAAAATATTACCACTAGTCATACTTAGGCCCTGAGCATTTAACTTGCTATTTAAAGTTATATTAAACTTATTCAAATTACTTGATGTTATTGGTCTAGTTTGAATCTGCACTTTTTGTATCGGTGTGTTGGACTTAAAATAAACGGTTTGACCGCTGTGATCAGAAGGGAGATAATTTACAATGGCCTTCTCTAGATATTCGCAGCAACAGAAAACATTATCAATACATGTAGTAGTAGCCGTAGTTATTCGTGTAGGTTCCAAAAACACATTTGACAGATTGAATGATTTAAAGAGGTTTAATAATCTGTTGCTATTTGAATTGATTTCCAAAATATTAATATTAAAGTCACCACAAATAATTACTGATTTATTACCAGTTGCAAGTTTTGCCATGACATCTTCCATTACTGACTCAAAAATAGAGTAGTTTTGATAGTTTGGAGGTCTGTATACGCACACTATAAAATGCTTATCTAGCTCAACACAGGACAACTCGATGCTATGTTCCACCGATAGTTCCACTATGTCTTTACGAGTCTTATATTTTATAGAATTTTTAATTAAAATTAATGAACCTCCACGCAGCATGGATTTTCGGTTAAAGCAACTGCCCACACTGTAGTTCTCGTAATTAATTAGCATTTCATAATCTTTCAACCAGTGTTCAGTTATACAAATAATATCAAACATTGTTTTTTCTAAAAACAATTCAATTTCTAATAATTTGGAAGAAATACCTTGAATATTTTGATGAAACAATTTCAAGGAGTTCTGCTTAGCCCCATTTTTACTCTTAACTAATTGAGTGCTAGAAGATACCTTGTTGGAGGTGAGATTAACGATATTGTTATTGGTACCTTCTGTTGTCTTACTGACTAGTTTAAACTATTGTTGCTAACCACCTTAATATTAGTATTATTACTAATTTTTATGGTGCTAATTACATTAGACTTCGACATACTACTTATGTCTGAGTTAATAATAAAAGCTAATAGCCCTGCTATTTGACGTCTAAAACTAATAGGCAGATACGCTGTATCCCTAGTCGATTTGAATGGCTCAACAAAAGTGTTGGTGTCAAAAAATATGAGTTTGTCACTATAGTGATTAACTAATAAATGTATATGGTTATTTAGCATATGAATATAATAATTTTGCCTACTTGATAAGTGCTCAAAGTATGGGAAAGCACACAATATTATTTTCTGACAATTAATCTTCAAGATTTCAGTGACACTGTCAGTGATGTCATTTATTTTTACCTTAGCACTATTACCTACAAGTACAGATATAATGGCATTAGGATCATATTTATAGCTAGTTATTGATGACATTATCTCTTTGTAGGATTTCCCAGGCATACAATAATTAACAGCAGATTGACTCAGGTTATTACTCATTAATTTACCTAACCCTCTCCCTAAACTATCTGAAAACATAACAGAACAACAACAAACCTTACTAGAAGAAGTGACAGCATAAGGCTCTGTGTGTGCTACTTGACATGAACCTTGTGCAACATGTGGTGTATCTTGATCGGGGACACAGTCCCGAGCTCCTCCAGACTGGGACGGGTCCTCCGTTGCCTCAGGTTGGATAGCCTCAAGGTTGGATTCCCTTTGACAAGAACATTGAGTGGTGCTCAGAGTCATCGGGTCCACTCTACCTGCCTCATCATTACGCATTTCCACCAACTCATTTGCAGCAAGGATGTGTTCCTTAATTTGTTTTTGAGAGCTCACATACTTAATATAATGTAAATGTAGTGACTCTTCAAGTACCTCAACTTCAGACTGTAATCGCTGAGTGTCAATGTGATAAATGTTTTTACTATCTTCTAATTTAATTTCATAGTTTTTTAATTTATTTATTAGAAAAACACGTTCCTTCCTTAGTTTAATATTATTGGAATTGTATTTTTGTTGTTTCCTAAATTTATTGCATCTATTTATGATTTTATTTAGTTTTGCATATCTTTTTATTTTATTTTGACTTACTGCATAACTGCTACTATTATATTTTAATATAGAATCTTCAGTAAGGTCTATTGTTATTAAGGAATGAGAGTTGCAATTAGAATTAGTTAATTCAGTATACAAGTTATCAGTTTCCTTAGCCTGAGTACATTCTTTTAGTTTCTGTAACTTAGTGATTCGTACATTTGCATGAATTAATTCCTCTTCTAGGTCCCTAACCTTACACAAAGCCTCCTCATATAAGTTACTGCAGTTATTGAAACCATCCGTGACTAACCGCAGTTTGTCCCGTTCATCAACAATGACCAGGTATTTTTGATGAAGTTCTCAAATTGTCTATATCAAGAAATTGAAAAGTTACCAAAAGCAGAATATCTAAGTATCTTGGCGAAAGAAATAGGTACCTATTTAATACGTAGGTATTGTTTTTAAACTGTCAAAATGTCAATAAATATTTTTTATGTTTTTAAACTTAATCTCCGCTGTCACGCTGCTTAGCAAAGGCTTTCCCCAAATCCTTCCAGGCATCCTTTTCTGGAGCCACCTCGACCCACCCTTGCGGTACGCGTCTAGGTCGTCACGCCCACCTCTTCCTAGGCCGGAGTCGACGGCGCCGTCCATCCTCAGGCACCCACCGTGTGGAGACTGTTGCCCAGCGGTCACTATACATGCGGCCGACGGACAGGATTTCAGCTTGGCAGCCTTTTTGCCTACGTCTAGGATCCCCGTTTTGGAGCGCAGCGTGGTGTTTCGTCTTCCATCGGTCCGTTTAACGCCTTAAATGCTGCGCTCCGTTTCTCTTACGTAGGTCATCATCATCAGCCTATAGCAGTTCACTGCTGGACATAGGCCTCTCCTATTGCTCGCCAGTCAACTCGACTTTCGGCAGCTCTCATCCAGCTGCTACCAGCCATCCTGCGAAGACGCTCCACCTAGCCTGAGAGCGTCCCACCTTACGTTTACCGATTCGTGATCTCTATTTGACGTAGGTAAAACTAATGAAAGCCAGCTGTCATATTGGAAGGTTTCCGTAGTAAAAATAGTAAACCTGTCGATCACGTTTCGCTCGGGCGTTCAGCGATCTTTAACAATCATCCTCTAATCTTGTCCTTGAACGATTAATATTAAAAATTAAATAATTTATGATAATTGTCATCCATTATATTTGCATACTTGTTTTTGTAACTCGTTCTTTTTATTGCTTCATCCTTCTTTCCTTAGTGGAGTCACTTTGGACATTATTATGCCATGTCAATGATTGTTAAATTGGATATAAAATGTAACGCTTATCTCACCTATGTTATAGATTAAATATATAGGTAAGTTATCAAAACATAGTAGGTAAAACAAGCGTCAACTGTCCTAAAAAAAAATAATTTGTTCCGCTTTTGTCTCACAAAGTTCGCCCCATATTCAAACTCAAACTCAAAACTTTAAATTTCAAATAAAACAATTACAGGCACTTTTGAATTGTCAAGGGGATTGTCACAGTCAGAAAGATGATGCTAGTTGCCCATTCCTTTGCTAAATTCCAAAGATACCAGCTCCGGCCCGCGACTTCGCCCGCGTTTAATTTCTTGTTCCTCGACCGCGTCGCATCGCATCACATGCCCGCGCTTCCACTTCATTTTAGCTTAGCTTCTTTCTGACTTTTTTCTTTCTGCTCGGCTTCTAAATGTCTTAGCGAGATGTAATTTAGCCTTTTATTATTAGTATATAGCTGTCATCAAGAATTTGGATATAGAATGCAAAAAAATTTTTTCAAATCCGGCCGGTAATTTCAAACAAAGAAACTCTTTACCTTTATTATTAGTATATAGATTTCTTGCTCGCCCTACATTTAATTTCTACCTATTACTTCTATTTTACGTACCTACCTGGGTATTTAGCCTCGCTACCATCTTGCTGACTAGCTCACATTTTTACTACGACCGACATGGGCTATTGTCATACCTACCTATGTTTCTGTCATATGACTGAAATTTGTAGAAATCTCACCGTGAAAACTTAGGTGAAGTGAGTGTCATTCTGTCAATAGTGTCATTCCTAGCATCAGAGGGGCAATTCTCGTAATTTTAAGAACGTTCATAGTCTGATCTCAGTCACAATCTGTCAAAAATACTTCTAATTTCCCTACATTTTTGTCAAGTTTTTGACATTGATGATGATTGATATAGCAAACAGGTGTGAGCATATAAACCATTTTACACTATTTGTTTAATATTGTTAAACAAATTGACATTTTAATATGCGGGGTCATTGCGTACCACACTGACTGACCAAATGAAAGCCATTGCTACTGTTAAGTAGCAATGGCTTTCATTTGGTCAGTTTAACCACGTTCATTGCGTTATTTACGTTGATGAGCAGACAATTTTTTCGAAAATATGAAGCTATGGATTAGCAATATCCTTAAAAAATATTCAGATTGTGATTGATAGTGTGTAACGCAATTAGGGTGCTGCTCTGAAAATGGCTACACAATTAGGGTACTGCTCTGAAAATGGCTGCACAATTAGGGTGCTGCTCTGAAAATGGCTACACAATTAGGGTGCTGCTCTGAAAATGGCTACACAATTAGGGTGCTGCTCAGAAAATGGCTACACAATTAAGGTGCTGCTCTGAAAATGTTTGTTTGCGATTTTCCGAGATGAAGTTGTAGCTTTCGAGAAATTAACTGAACTGAAATTGATTCTGATCACTGATCGAGATTCAAATTAATGCCGAATGACCGATTGTCCCCGAGTTCTATAGCTAAAATCGTGTATAAAGCAGCTGTCCAACCCCGCCATTTTTATTCATTCAATATCATTTAAAAACAGAACAACGGACTAATTTCATTTTCTTTTTTTCCAGGTACACCGGTTTTCAAAAATCGAACACAGCAGAATGCACGAACACGTGCCAGTTACCACACTTCACGTAATATGATGTGCGCACATTCGTTTTGTCGGCCACCTCGTCAATAACACCAATTACGACATTTAATTTTATAATGTAGGCGAATTCTAGCGTGTAAACAAACACTGGCGAAATTCTTGATCAGCATTTTTTTTGTTTTTATAGAGACATTTTTTTAAGGCATGTGCCGATCTGTGTTATATGCGGTTAGGGTGCGTTTATTGGTAATGAAATTCTAGCATGATTGTGGCAACATAAAGTGAAAGAGTATACCCAAAAAATCTGCTTAGAAATCTGAATTGATATTCACCGGAAATAATTTCTGACTTCTAGGAACTATTTTCTTATTTTCTATTCACTGTTGTTAGACATTCAAGTTTACGGGCTGAAATGGTAATAAGTACCTCAATCTTCTCACAAGGTCCTTGTAATTATTCGTACTTATATTCCACATATGTAGGATGATAAAAGACAACATTAATGAAAATATACGATGCAGAAACATCATAAAAGTGTGTACAATTAATGGTTTTTGTATTGCTATAGTTTTACAACAGTGAATAGCGCCATATGCCAGAACAGTCATTATACGATGTTGTTAAGACAATGCAATTAATTATGAGTACGTGTAGGTAACTAGCTCTGTCTTACGGCTTTGCTCGCGTCTAGAATGAAATAAACCCTTATAGGTTTACATATGAATATTGAGCAACTTTTATACAAGCGTGGGTAACTGCGTAACACACTAATTAGGAATGTCTTTCATTTTGACAGTTCAACAACATCCATTGCGTTATTTACGTTGTTGACCAGACATATTTTTTGAACATTTGAAGCAATGGATTAGCAATATCCTTCGAAATGATTCAGATTGCAATTGATCGATGTTACGTAACTAGGTTGCTGGTTGGGTCCGAAATCCGTTTGGTAGTTTAGCCAAGAAACGTAACACACTCACCTTCACGTTAGCTTTGACGACCATACCACGAAGATGATAATCAATGACGCCATCTTTCTTCCTGTCAAAGTTAATGCTGTCATTACTTTACTTAAACTCAAACTCAAATCATTTATTTCAATGAAACCATTTACAGGCAATTTTGAATTGTCAAAATTAAATAGTCGGTCAATTAGTCAGAAAGTTGAAGATAGTTGCCCATTCCGAAACGTAGATCTCTATGGAGAAGAACGGGCAAGAAACTCTACGGACACTCTTTTAAATCAAGATATTATTACAAAATCCTGGGTACATTATTTTTATTGCTTCTATATGTGAGAACAATGTAAAAAAGGAACAATTTAAAATATAAAATTAAAAATAAGCCCTGGCAGTTAAGAGATGACCAGTCTCTACCGACGGCGCCCGTTCACGAACATGACGCGTGAATCAGCACCACCCAGCCCAACCATTTCGTAGGGAACCGAATGATCCAACACACGCGCCACCACCAGTGAGACATTTAAGTGAGCATGACATATTCTCTTCAAGTCAACATCAAAATATCGTAAAAAAGAAAAACGGATCCATGGTTCTTACATTTACAAAATTTAAAAAAATGCTTCTAAATTATACAAAACTATAGTTTGCAATTTATTTAAGAGATGAGAAAAAAAAGAATACTACCAATGAGGAAGAGGTATTTAATATTGAAGTATTAAGAATTAAATCTTGATTGAATAAAATAAACATTAAGTTCGTAATGTCAGTCTTATTAGGTACATCCGTACATTTGTTGATTATCTATACTTATAATAAATCTGTAGAAGTGAAAATTCTGTACATTGAAAATATCAAAAAAATAAATGGCAGGGGGTGTTACTAGACCGACACCGAACCCAAAAATGTGATTTAAAAAATTTTTGTCTGTCTGTCTGTCTGTCGGTCTGTCTGTCTGTCTGTCTGTCTGTCTGTCTGTCTGTCTGTTTGTTCAGGCATCACGCAAAAACTACCGGTTCGATTACGATGAAACTTGGTATAATTATTCTTTAATATCCTGGGCACCACACTGGGTACTTTTTATCCCGGAAAAGTATATACAATAAAAAACAAACTTAATTTTGCGGTTCGATCCCTAGATCCGATTACTGTACCAACCGCAAATAATAAGTTTGTCGTAGGTTAGGTCACACGCAGTGGAGTTCATTTTTATTCCTTTTACTTTTTAGAGTTATTTAGGTTTATTTTTATATAAGTCGTAGGTATAGATTTTAATTTTAAAGTATAGGTAGTATATTTGATAGTGTACGTAGTGACCGTAGGTTATTTTATAATACTATTAGGTAGGATAGTCATTCGTATAGATATTAGTTTTTAGAGATTTTGCTTATTTATTGAGTTTAGATTGAGGGGCCCGTGGCTAAATAATAACAGCCGCACAGGTCGATCGGTCAGGTTAAGCTACGCTTGCCGCGGTCGGTCTGTGGATGGGTGACCATCTTTACATACCGAGACACCTCCGTGCCTCGGAAAGCACGTTAAGCCGTTGGTCCCGGCTGTCATTCGTGGATCTTTGACAGTCGTTACGGGTAGTCAGAAGCCCGAAAGTCTGACAACCAGTCGTACCAAGGGTATCGTATTACCCAATAACTGGGTTGTGGAGGTCAGATAGGCAGTCGCTCCATGTAAAATACTGGTATTTAGCTGCATCCGGTTAGACTGGAAGCCGGCCCTGAACATAGTTGGGAAAAGGCTAGGCAGATGATGATTAAGTTTAGATTAGTTATCGTCATAAATAGGTTTATTTAGGTAGGTAGGTATTTTATTTTCTGTTATTGAGTTTATTTATTTTTTTAATTAGGTAGGTACTTAGGTAAAGATATCATATAGGTACCCTCTTAATCACCATTAATGAGACACAATTGGTTTTCTATTGTAATTAGCCACAAAGGGCTCGCGAGATAGATGGCATCCTGGTGCACATACATTTTATCCTGTTAGCACGTTCCCGTGGGATAATTTCCGACATCCACGCGGGCGAAGCCGCGGGCAGAAGCTAGTTCAACATAAATGATGTATTAAATATGTTGTAACATTTTTTTTTATTTATAAGAATGTCCGTGGAGTTTCTTGGCCGTTCTTCTCTATAGGAACCTACTACTCTTGGGAATGGGCAATTGGATACCAATTAGCTTCATCTTTATGATTGACCGACCCCTTGACAATTGAAAAGTGCCTGTCATTTATTTAATTGAAGTAATTGCTTTGAGTTTGAGTTTGCCGGTCTAAATAGCCTGCACCTTTATATAGCGTTAATGAATATAGTACAAAACAAATACCTACTACATGTTTACTTGTTGCTAAATCACGTTTTAATAACAAATTAAATGTCATTACACTTTGGTCCTAGAGCTTAGTCCTGGAGTGGAGACCGCGTATCGGCAAGCATAGTGTGGGATACCCCCCCCCCAGCTAGATTGACGGACGACCCCTAAAGAAGGTTGCTGAGACGGACTGGATGCGGAAGGCGGAGGACAGGGTGTTGTGGCGCAGCCTGGGAGAGGCCTATGTCCAGCAGTGGACTGCGATAGGCGCAGTTGATCGATTGACACTTTGGTCTTAATTGTAAATATTTAAAATAAAATCTACCGACTCATCGGCAGGGGCTGATTGACACTCAGTGTTGTTTGCGAGGTCATTGTTGTGATGGGTAGGCTGAAAATTACTTTGTTTGCTAAACAAAAGTCATTACTAGCCCTTCTTCTTCACCGTGTCGCTGGCACGACTGTATTTTAAATCTTGTTTTACCAAAACTGCCACTTCCACGGCGTTGTCGGTGGCAGCGCAGAGGACACTGCATGTTTTGGGACACAGAGTGCAGGACAGGAGGTGGAGCATGGTTTGTGACATAGCTCCACAATCACACCCTACTGCCGTTCCGTCAAGGTAGCCCCACTTTACCAGGTTGGACTTACATCTTCCCACTTGTGTCCGGAGACGGTTATGAGACTTCCAAGTGGACCACAGAAGGTTACATTACACCCTGCAGAAAGATGTTCCTTTGGTGGTAGGTAGTAAGTAGGAGGAGGAAGGAGGGTTTCCTGACAGAGACGCTGTCGATTTTAAGAAGCTGTGTCTGCTTTTTAGCCGTTGCGTTGGTAGCTGTGCTCCAGATAGTGGGTGTCTGGTATCAGATTCCTGTTTGAGTTTCTCCACTGCGCATGCAACTTCTCTTATATTGCTTAGCTTATATATGTATAAGTTTACGGTTAACCATGAAGACCATTATCTTCTTCTTCGTCAGACCAATGATTCCATTTCCATCTATATACTCTTATATAAAAACCAATGCCACTTTTCGTTGTAATTTTATAACTCAAGAATGGGCTCACCTATCAAAACTAAATGTTTAGGCTTTGTTCGGACTATTTAGTAGATGGTTTATGTGAAGTTTGCACAAAATCGATAGAGCGGTTCTACAAAACAATAAATGGCGGATCATATTGATAAAGTAGGTTAGGAGTAGGGTAGGAGTAAGGTAGGAGTAGTGTAGGAGTAGGGTAGGAATAGGGCACGAGTAGGGTAGGAGTAGGTTAGGAGTAGGGTAGAAGTAGGGTAGGAGTAGGGTGGAAGTAGTGTAGGAGTAGGGTAGGAGTAGAGTAGGAGTAGGGTAGGAGTAGTGTAGGGGGTAGGACACCACGCGAACGAAGTAGCGCTGGGCAGCTAGAAATAATTTGTATGGCAAAACAACGTTTGCCGGGTCAGCTAGTATTTTATATAAGATAGCTGACGAGGCTCAAAAGGTTGTCAAATTTAAATGGGACTGAGCAGGACATGTCTGCTGCACGCCGGACAAACTGTGAGCCCAAATAGCACAGGAATTTCAGGAAATTCAGGAATTTGTATCTTGATTGTCTTTTTTAGAAGACAAGTTTCAACAAATAAACGGTAATACAAAACTTGTACTGTTTTGATAAATAAAATACGAAGAAAGGCACTTCTATCCTTCCGTATAATTTATAATAACACTTATAAATATTGTTGTAAGTGATATTTAATATAATCACGATTAAATTACAAAACATTTAGGTCGAAAGGAAACCTCTTAAACAATTTTTGAGAGACAGTAATTTCACTCGAGTTTTATTGTTGATAAAATTTTCCTCCGTTTTCTGGAATATCTTGAGAATATCAGAGAAAAGATGTAAATGCTTAATTGATTACAAGTTCTTTTTGCGCATTATTTTTTCCACGAAATTGATACATGTGTATCGTGACTATACGTCCCGCTAAACCTGGGTAGTCAGATCTGCTGCTAGCCTTTTTTCTAGACCGTATTTTCCCATTGCTTGGGCACTACCATTCTTCTACCTATCTCTGTCCAGAACTGCTAGCAACCTTCGTTAAAAATTTAAATCGTCTTAATTTATTCAAATCTAACTGAGAATCAGAATTATTTGAACATCAGAATTACTTAAGACCCTCAAAACGCCCGGCCTTCGCCACTTCCTGGTGCACTGAAGCCCGAAAGTCTGACAACCAGTCTTACCAAGGGGTACGTGTTACCCAGTAACTGGATTGTGGAGGTCAAATTAGGCAGTCGTTTTACTTACTCAGCTGCATGCGGTTAGACTGGTAGCCGAACCCAAAAAAAGTTAGGAAAAAGGCTTGGCATATATGGTGATGATGAACGACAATACCATGCAGCAGTGTTATTTATTAGGTTTACGGAAGCCGAGAGTTGGATTTAAAAATGTTTTGTACTTCATTTCTACTTATTGCTACGAGTTCTAAAAGTTGATATAGGTAGCAACAAAATTGTCAGAGTTTTCGTGTGTATAAGTATACGTAATAAACTGATAATTAATTCAAAACCGCACATCGAATATATTGAAAAAAAAAAAAATTACGATGTGAGGGAACGAGTCTGATGCCGAAAATATAGTTTTTAGAATTTTGTCCGACCGGATGTATGATCCGGACTATACCAAAAACTACTCAACGGATATGGATGAAATTTGGCACACAGCTGGTTTTTAACCTGGTTGGCACATAGGGTATTTTTAATTCCGGTGGTACGTTCCCGTGGGATATGTTCCGACATGCATGCGGGCCGAAACGCAAGCAAAAGCTAGTATAAAAATAAAGTAAATATTTTAAACGACCCCTTTAGTACAAGTTTTCATTCTTATTGCGTCGCTGAGCTGTAACTAATTTAATCGAATTTACTTACGTTTTGTGTGCGAATTGTAAGGAACTCTACACTACATTGTATGTTGCTTGTTGCCAGCCGGATCTAGTCTCGCGAATAATGTGCAGGTCAAGCGCAGAATTCAGAGGCGCTGTCTATCTGAATCATGCCTTCTGACGCATGCCTACTTACTTAAATTAATAATTACTTTATGTTCGTGGTCCAGAATCGCTAAGTGTCTTTGAGGGAGAGATAAAAATTGCTGTATGATTTTGAACCCTGTGCTTGATTAATTAGGACAGTAAGACCACGATTCTCAAAAAAATTGGTGATCGAGGTGCTGCCCACCTTCTTGACCAGCAGGAGTGTAAGGATACACGTGTATTTCACAAGGGGAGTGACCTATTTTTTATTTAAAAACACTTGACCAGTAATGATAATAAATACAACCTCTTCTGTACATACGTAGTTCAGTGACTGGCTGATTAATTGACTGATTGACAGCCAACACTTAGTCCAATCTGCACTGGGCCCTCGTATGGCCCACTCCCTCTCTCAGGGAGGCCTGTGTTCCACCAGTGGGAACGTTATTGACTCATTATATTGGCTGATTTTACCAAAGTTCTTTATCCGTGGAATAAAATTGACGTCTGATAGTTCTAGTATGGGAAAACTGCCAGGATAAGCCTTGTTCTAGGTATAAAAGTTTGGTGAAATGCGCCCTAAGTCTGAACTACAGTGGGTCTAATCTGTTAGTCCGAATGACCCCTCCCGCTCTGGGTGGAGCGGAAGGCAGTGTCAGACTCTTACTGACTAAAACCCACCCGTGTTCTTAGCCCTTTGTGTTCCAGGGCAGCGGTAACCCTTTCGGACGATCCCGCTACATGGGTTTCTTTTGCCTTGCCTTACCTTCCCAGGGTCCCAATTCTGTATTATTCCTCGCGAAATCTTACCACGCGCAAACCACGTCAATATCGTGTCTTGTTAATGGCAAGGAATCGAAATGTCGACCGTACGGACAAAACCACGCCACTGTGTCATAGAGAATACGTTAATAGCAGATGTCGTGATTAACTAAGGAATTGACGTGGTTTGGAAGTAAGGAATCGTTAAGTGGTCATAGTGAATTAGGGCTCTGGTCGGTCAAAGTGTTATTAGGTTTTCCATCTGGAATTTCTTAGTCGCAAGAGTCTGGAATTTGTGTAAATTCAAACTCAAACTCAAATCATTTATTTCAATTAAACCATTTACAGGCACTTTTGAATTGTCAAAATTAAATAGTCGGTCAGTTAGTCAGAAAGTTGAAGCTAGTTGCCCATTCCAAAACGTAGATTTCTATGGAGAAGAACGGGCAAGAAACTCCAAGGACACTGCCTGATGGTGGCAATAGGCATATAATATGGGACTTAAACGTAACTGGCGAAATGTGTGTGTACTATGAGTAGGTACACCTTCGTCTAACCCTTCGGGAAATCAAGGCGTGATTATGTCGTGTCACCTTACCTATGAAGGCGTTCTCGCGTGCCTAAACGAACATTATTCTATAATTTGCACATCTTCATCATATCGCTCTGCGGGTGTATTGCATGCCTGACGATAGTTTTGGCCATGTCAAACATGGCGCTGGTTTATAATATAAATTATAATAATATCACTGACCTACATGCATGATCACTGATTCTCAAGGACGTCTCGTTTCTGCCTATTTTTATAGCTAGGCGGAATATTCGAGAATAAACTGCATATAGCATGCTTAAAATGCAGCTTGAAATAATGACTGACCGCTTTGTCAATTTTAAGAATTCTTGCTATATGTAACTAATATCGTCAAAATTTATATCTAACCACCGTAAGGACTATTCCTGCTTGCAGCGCATATTATTAGTCGACCTAAGAAGGATCCTCTTTTGTTTTACTTACGGACGTAGCTGTGGTCATCATGTGCACGGGATTTGGTTTTCAAAATGGACAGATATAGGTTTTGGCGATAGTACCACTATTGTGAAGACAGTATTCAAGCATAGGTACCATATTGCCAAAATCAAATAACCTACTTTTCATTACTACACACAGCAGATATTAGTAAACTAGCTACGCCCCGCGGTTGCACCCGTATAAGTCTCGATCCCGTAGGAATATCGGGATAAAAAGTATCCTATCCTGACCCATGTGCCTTTCATCCAAATCCGTTCAGCCGTTTTAGAGTGAAAGCGTAACAAACAAACATGCAAAACATCAAATCTTTCTCTTATTAGATGTTCATGTTTTTTTTCTTATCTCTTTTTTGTTTTGTTTTTCTTTATATTTCCAAAAAAAAAGCATGAGGCACGACCATCAGATACCGACGGATCCTTATTACTTATTAATTCAGGTATTTACATAAATGCCCGCTATAACTTCGGTCGTCCCAGGTCGGGACATAAAATTTTAAGCACCCGTACATTTTGTATGAGATTGTCTACTCATTATTTATTTATGTTCTGTGTGCTATAATTACAGATTAATTGATTTTTTTTTTGTTTCAACTTTAATGGTATTGTCAAAGGCGAAATGAGGTTAAAAAGTAAACAATGACATTAGATACCCAATCATTATAATCACCTATAATGTTCCCATTGCCGGGACACAGGCCTCCTCTCGGTGATCGGTCTCGGTGAGGTAGATGTCACATGTCTTCGAACTTTTGGTTCTAGGATATGCCGGTTTCCTCAAGTAAATATGAAACTCAGATAACTAAAGATGAATGAATTATTTTGGGACCTAAATAATGCAAAAGATGAAACCTTTGAAACATGAATCTTCATTATAAAGAAAGAAAGAAAAATATTTTATTCTGCACAAACAACACGCACAGTTACAAATAAAAAAATTAAAAAAATAATATGACAAGATCAATAGTCGAGTTAACAACACACTGTCTCTTACATTTTCTTGCCATAGTAAGCATAATCCATCCTATAATGTTCCCACTGCTGGGACACAGGCCTCCTATCTGTGAGAGGGAGTGGGCCGTAATCCACCACGCGGGCTTAGTGCAGGTCGGTAGATGTCACATGTGTTCCAATTTTTTTGCTCTAGGACAAACCGGTTTCCTCGTGATATATTCCTTCACCGTTTTGAGAGCAGTGTTGATGAAATGATTTACACAAATTAAAGCGTATGTCTGGGTTCGAACCTAACTCATAAGTCGCCGTTACCACTGGGCCACCACTGCTCTCAACATTGTCTTGGCGAAAATAAGAAATTTGGTGAGTTTACGGGTTGTGTTCCCCTACCCTTCGATACGTTTTGGTTCCATTTCGGTATGTGGTACATCTATTTGGGCACTTGAACACTGTGTGTGTGATGTGTCCTTAGTCTTACAATAATTTGATTTTAATTTTGTTATAGTTAAGGACTATGGACTATGGACATTGTCTCAAATAAAGGAATTGAATTGAAATAATTGATAACTTAGAATATTTCCAATGACACCTTAATTCCTCAAGTTTACTATTACTCCAAACCAATTGCCCGACGTAATTTTTCATTGGCGAAAATTGACGAGCTTTACACAGTTTTATCTACTATTTAAGCCTTTAAGGGGATGAATTGTCAACAATCCTTTCTTAGTACAGACGACGCCAGCACTTTTTCAACTTTAAGGTTCAAGGTTGATTGGGAAAATTTGACAGTATCGGGCAGCTTGACCTGCTGCCGCATACCTTCATTGTAAAAAGAACACTTGGGCATTGCAATTTCACGCTTCTAGACTCAGCGGCTTAGGCTGTGCGTTGTCTGTCCGTGAAAGAATGAAAGAATTTAATATATCGACGCTTTCAATCTTTCCATTGCCAAAATCTTCCTACTTGATTGTCAGTGCTCATAGTCTAGAGATTTGTATCTCGGTCGAACCGTTACCTTTGACACGAGATACAGTACAATAAGAATAGTCCACTGGCTTATCAGACCCCATGGTGCTTCTATGAAATCTTTTGATAGATGCTTGACTTGCATTTGGATGGGTGTGGTGAACTTACGAAAGTAGTGTGGTTCACTAGTCTTGTTTGCCATTTTTTGGGGAGTTTAGAGAGGGAAGCGGTTGTTTTTTAGCTTTTCGTTTGGTGCAAAGTATGTATTTGTTGGTGTTCCACAGTGAAAACTAATACAGTGTCAACATTGTCTGGAAGACTTTATCTATATCTGTCTATAGTATGAAACGAAGTCGCTTTTCGTGTCTTTCAGTGTGACCACTTAGTTCACTAAATCATCAAAATCCAATACTACACAATGGATTTTGATGGAGAGCATTTATTCCATTTATTTAGAAAGTTTGTAGGTATGTCACACATTAATATTAAACTTAGATACAGCACTGATGTCTCGATGTTTTGACATGTCGCCATATTGGTAAACAAACACTAGTGCGGAGCAAGGCCTCACTAGTGATTGATAAAGGTAGGTGAAACTGTCGCGAAAGGATCAGTCTAGATGTTTCAGTTTGTTTCGACCTTCATGAAGATGAGGATTGAGGGATTATATTACGCTATGATGCGAAAAAGATGCGCCGCCTTGGTGCGCCGGGTGCGGGTCAGCCCCAACATTGTACATCGGTGTTGAGCTTGTGGCAGGGTTTCTAATAAGTATATGGCTGTGATAGTTTTTTTTTTTTTTTTTTTCAGGATGGGAAATCATTAAATGACCCCTCCCGCTCTGGGTGGAGCAGAAGGGAGTGTCAGACTCTTACTGACTAAAACCCACCCGTGTTCCTTCCTTAGCCCTTTATGTTCCAGGGCAGTGGTAACCCTTTCGGACGATCCCGCTACCCTGGCAGGGTTCGGCCTTGTCGGGCCCCGTCAATCTTGCTGACATCTCTTTGAGGCGCGCGTGGAACACATACACGCCGTCCGGCACGGACCTGGTCCTGATCGGACGGTGAGTTACCCATCTCTCCGCCCGCCGGTCCGCGCCTACGGTGGCCGGGAGTCGTTACGCGGCTCCCGACGCCCGGAGCGTCTCCCACGGCGGCTGAGGCGTGAGGTGCGTTCCCTCGTCCACCCCGCCACCTCCTGCGCTAGCATGACTGCTTCGCAGAAGGAGGTGACTGCCTCCCATGGCTGTGTTAGTTTGAGTTTACTAACATATGTAATTGTTAAGAAATATTATTACTAACATATTTGAGTCCATTGTTACTTGTATTAACTTCCAACTAATACTCGTAATATAAACGGGAAAGTTTTTATGGATGGATGGATGTTTGTTACTCTTTCACGCAAAAGCTACTGAACGGATTTGGATGAAACTTTACAGTAATATAGCTTATACATCAGAATAACACTTATGATACTTTTTATCCAGATATTCCCACGGGATCGAAACTTATGCGGGTGAAACCGCGAGGCGATGCTGGTTAAATATAAATGAATATTATATTAGTCAGATGAGCAGGAGCAGTATCCACTTTAAATACTTACATAGTAAATAAAACTATAGTTCAAATCGCAAGAGACAAAGAGGTTAGATACCAGTCATTCTTATAACAAACCTTAGTATTTATAAAATAGGCACTAACTTTATCTCTACATGGCAACACAGAACTTGATTCGCTGAAATATTTCGGTCAAGCGTGTATCTGAGCGGGGTTAACTACTTGAACTGTTCCGGTTAAGATAACGTATCGGTTACATTACATTTGCGACCACTGTTATTTTTTTTTGTTTCTTTTTGCGGTCCTTTAATTAACGATGACAGAGGACTCGGCAAGTTTCACTTGGAAAGTGCTGCTGAAGTCTTTAATGATGCCGGCTGGTGATAGAAATTAAGTGTTGAATAGCGTGTTATTTGAGAGATGACTGATCTTAAAAATTTGGCTGTAGAATGTGAAGAGGACAGGATGTGAGGAAAACGTTTGAGAGGATTTTTCAGCATATTTGTATGAAGAAGTATTTATGTGCTGAAATGCATGCGAGGTTTAACAAATGCACAGCTTCCTCCTTACGAAAAGACAGATCACATCTTTTTACGACATTCACTGACAATTGGAAAAGTTTCCCGGAAACATTTTTAAATTGGGAAAAAACTTAACGTCTTTTTTTCTATGGGACTTTGTATGAACTCAACTACTCAAGATTATAACAGCTCACCATTCAAACGAAAAGTTGAAAAGTTATCTGGAAAAAATCGGGATGATTTGGACCGGACAACATCTGTCGGGTCAGTTAGTTCCAGTATAAATGGAATATAATCTCCCATTTTATTTAACTTGATATGACTACAATCAAATCTGACGCATCTATTGGCGCCATATGAAATTTGACTCACGCGATAAGGACAAAAAGATCATGGTAGGTACGGTACCACCAAGTACCAACATATGCCCATAATTAATTCTATACCTAAATCGCATGAATCACTTAATCACAACACTAAAAGCATTATCTGTTTACAATTCCACTCACGCGCATGAGAAATGTCACTTCGCGATTCAAATATAGAATTTGTAATTCGTCATCTGTCGGGGAATTCGGAAATGGAACACATTTTTCAGTCTTAATATATCCGTATGTTTGTCTGTATGTCTGTTAGTGCACTCGTTAGTCATCATTTGTTTTTAGAAGTTTTCAGCAACTGTAAACATATTTTGAGAGATGGGTTTGCCAACCTTACGATTTGAAGGAGAGAAATATGATATCGGTCACACCCAATTCACCGTTAGGAGCGGTAAAAGCTTCTACGCATTTCATAAACGCCTCCTAGAAATAGAAGTGTCTATGAAATCTTGTGTTTATATCTAGCAGGACTATAAATATTGGTGGCAGGAGACCCATCTACTTGGAGTTTGTTGCGCCACTTCTTCCCAGCGATAGCACTAGGAAGTGGTGAAGGGCGGGCGTTTTTGGGGGACTGTCTTTTGTAATTTTGACGTTCGAAAAGTGCTAATTCTCAGCCCAATTTGAATAAATTACTTTTGATTTTGAGATATAGACAGCCTCAACTACTACTAACTCAACAATGGAAAATTAAGAAGGCATGCAATATTTTAACTGACATAAACATAACTATAGACGATTTACCCTCTGCCTGTTTGGTTGTATGAAATGAAAAAGTATTTTTCATCCACCTCAGGATGAAAAATACTTTGAAGCAAATATAATAATTTTCCGATAGAAACTTCGTAGAACCTGTTGATAAATGTAGATGCTTACTTTTCTTTTTTACCGCCTGCGGTAACACCCAAAAGGATGGTAATGTTTTTATGTACCTATAGATAACTAGCTGCGCCCCGCGATTTTACCCGCATAAGTTTCGATCCCGTGGGAATATCAGGATAAATCCTATGTATTAATCCAGGGTGTCAGCTACGTCCATACCAAATTTCATCAAAATTGGTCCAGCCGTTTGAGCGTGAAGAAGTAACAAACATACAAACACACCCACACACACCCCCACACACACACACACTCACTCACAAACTTTTGTCTTTATAATATTAGTGTGATAATTTCCTGAAGTATGGAATTAGCTAGAAACTTTGCCTATCCCATCCACGCATACTCCCACATTTCCTCGCCCACCTACTATGAAGGAAACGGTATTTGTTTACACCGCAAGTTTAACTACTGGCGTTTGTCTAAAACAAACGGCTATTCCATCGTTTTATTGTCCATACACATAGGTTTACTATCAAATTGAACCATACAATGCGTGCGACCTTTTTATAGATTTATCTGCTGCTCATGATCGGGAACAGGGCTGGCACTATCCAAAAGCTGACCGTGATTTCAAGTTATGACATTTACCAAGGGTTATCGTGTTACTCTCGAAACTGGGTCGGTCCGTGTATGGGTACCATCTTCACATACTAAGATCACTCCGTGAAAGCTTGTTAAAACTATGGTCCCAGCTGACATTTGTAGATCTTTGACAGTCGTTATGGGTCGACAGAAGCCTGAAAGTCTGACAACTAGTTTCACCACGGGGTATCGTGTTATGTTACCCAGTATGTACAAGTTATGACTTCTCTTTGCTTCACTATCATCCTTGGCTATTGAAAGCGCCAGCTTGTCGGTTTTGGTGGTTTAATTGACTTGGCTATTTAAAATGGCTGTTGGTGCAATAATAACTACAGTTTTACTTAATCTTTCATTCAATTTCATAAGTTCATTTAAAAGCTCTGTAGGTGCTTATTTCGTGCAAGTGGCAACCCTAGTGAAAACGAAAGGAAAATGTACATATTTGAGAAAGAAAACTCGAATAATATTTTGTAGATAAGTACTAATATTATTTATGCTTTCGTTTCGATAAACTAAAATTTGATAAAAAAAACACATTTTGCAAAAATTTACCCATTAGTTACTAATTGGTTGAGTTTAACTACGGACCAAAAAATCGGCCCGTAGGGCCGGTTTTTTGTTCAAAATGTATTTTTTTTTAAATTAAGTTTTATTTTATCTAATGATATAATATCATTGCATATAATGATATCATATAATGATCAAATAATTAACCAATAGTTAAAAAAATAACCGTTAGTGACCATTAGATAAACTAATTTATCAAATATCACATTTTGCAAAATTTTTACCATTAGTTATTATTTTTAACAATTGGTTGAGTTTAACTACGGATCAAAAAATCGACCCTAAGTGGTTTTTCCTTTTGAATATTTCGCGCGGTTACACATTCATCCCTAGGTTCATTGTGTTAATGAGTTATTGTTAATGCATTTGAAAAAAATAGGTTTTTCGTTTCATAAATAAATGTTTTACCAAGATTATATGAGCCTTGACGTCAATGGCGAATTTCCTTTAATTTAAACTGTATTTTTGTATGGTTTTAAGGAAAACAAAGGAAGCTAATGTTTGCGGTGGCTGTGGTACATATTATTTGGTTTTTGTTTAGGTATTAATTAATATCTGCCTCTAATTATAGAAATATTTTTTTCTTCTTTACTATGACTCGACCGAGTTCAATTCGGAGAATGGTTTGGTATTTTCAGATTTGCATGGGTATTTTATTCAATATTTTTTACAATGTACTTAAATAATTTAATATATTTATTTAAATATACTTTATTGTATACCAGAAAATACATATGAACTATCATCATCCTAACCAATCCCAACTTTCTTGGGGTCAGCTTCCAGTCTAACTGGATGCAGCTGAATGCAAATATCGTGGAGCAACTACCTATCTGACCTCCACAACCCAGCTAAAATGTGGCTATATATATAAGTATACCATATGTTATGGCACGATAGGTACCCCTTACTAAGACTTACGGAGTTCTAGCGATCCGTAACAACTGTCAAATATCTATCAAGGATAGCCGGGACCAAAGTTTTCAGGAGCTTTCCGAGGCATTTTACAACGTTTTCAATCAATCAATCAACTGCGCCTATCGCAGTCCACTGCTGGACATAGGCCTCTCCCAGGCTGCGCCACAACACCCTGTCCTCCGCTTTCCGCATCCAGTCTGTCCCAGTCGCCTTCTTTAGGTCGTCCGTCCATCTAGCTGGGGGAAAATCTAATAATCAAATATTTCTTTGCAATATTTTAATAAGTACACTTAACGATTACGTCATCATTCTTACTAACGGTATATGTTCAAAGCGATCGATCTCGGCGAACTTATTAATCATATACTAGAATCAACATAATCGATAAAAAAATCGGTTTCACTTGACACTTTGCCCTAGTTGCAACAGTGATACTACATAGTGTACATTATACATTGAAATTTCAGAAGGTGCATTCGATTTTTGTCCCATATTAGCTGACCGGCGAACGCCGTTCCGCCATAGATTTTTTTTCGTGAACTTCTCCCATGTTTTAATAGTTATTCTATTCGGATCGGAGATAAATCAATCATCAAAGATATAAAAAAAATATATATATTAACATCCGAATTAAGAACCTCCTCCTTTTTTTGAAGTCGGTTAAAAATCGGTCCAGCCCTTCTTCAGTTATAAATGGTGCAACTAATCCGACTTTGTTTTATTTATATAGATGCTGTCATTTTCCGTAAAACTTCGACATTCAAACTTTCGTACTGACTTGTCTAATGCTAGAGTCCTATAAACAAAAACGAATCATTTTGCTTACCAATGGAGCATTTTTTATTGTCAAACTGGGTATATAAATAGATTCGTAAGCTAATTTTATGTCTGATTGCTAGTACTATATGGGAGGGTGTACTATGCAAAGTTATGAGGTCACCGTCGAGTAGTCGGGGCGTATTTGACGGACAGAGCCGTCATCTACCCCGGTCGCGACGGGAACTGGAACCGGCGAGAGATGTCGTGCGGTGTCCCACAGGGATCGGTTCTGCGGCCGCTCCTGTGGGACATCGGTTACGACTGGGTGCTGCGGGCCGACCTCCCTGAAGGCGTCAGCGTAGTTTGCTACGCTGACGATACGCTGGTCCTGGCGCAGGGGAGGTCGCATCAGGCGGCGGCCGACGCGATGACACGCGGGGTTGCGATAGTCGTGGAAAGGATCCGGCGGTTGGGTCTCGAGGTGGCATTGCACAAGTCCGAGGCCATGTCCTTTCATGGGCCTCGGTACGGGCCACCTCCGGGATCCCAACTAGTGGTAGGAGGGGTTCACATCGGCGTCGAGACCACGATGAGGTACCTGGGTCTCGTCCTCGACAGCCGATGGAACTTCGTCGAGCATTTCCGACGTTTGGCCCCCAAACTGGAACGGGCCGGGGCCGCCCTAAAGCGGCTCTTGCCCAACCTGAGGGGGCCAAACGCCTCCTGTCGGAGGCTTTACGCGGGGGTCGTGCGGTCCATGGCCCTATATGGGGCCCCAGTATGGGCGCGTTCACTGCGGCTACGAGCCGCACACTACCTGAACGCGCCCCAAAAGGTGGTAGCCGTAAGGCTGATCCGGGGCTACCGCACGATCTCGGGCGAGGCAGCAAGCCTCCTTGCCGGACTGCCGCCATGGGATCTGGAGGCGATAGTACTCGCGCGCCTGTATGATTGGCGCGCGGAGGCACTACGCCCGGGGGAAACTCCGCATCCGCGGCAAACCGCGGCGGAGCGGACGAACCTCCGGCGCGATCTCATGGCGGCATGGAAGGAGCGACTATCGCAACCCAGCGCAGGGCACGCCACGATAGCGGCGGTAAGACCCCTCTTTGAGGAGTGGCTAGAGAGACGTCACGGCGTTCTCACCTACCGCCTGACGCAGGTCCTCTCCGGACACGGATGTTTCGGGAGGTTCCTGCACATCATCAGGCGGGAGGAGACGCCCGGGTGTCGCCACTGTCAGGATCGCCCAGAGGACACGGTGGAACATACGGTGGAGGTCTGCCCTGCTTGGGCAGAGCACCGCCGTGTCCTCGTAGAGGCGATCGGCAGCGGCGGCGACCTCTCGCGCCCGGCCCTGGTTCAAGCCATGGTCCGGGGCGAGAGGGAGTGAGAGGCAGTCACCTCCTTCTGCGAAGCAGTCATGCTAGCGAAGGAGGTGGCGGGGTGGGCGAGAGAACGCACCTTGCGCACCTCACGCCTCAGCCGCCGCGGGAGACGCTCCGGGCGTCGGGAGCCGCTCGACGACTCCCGGCCACCGTAGGCGCGGGCCTGCGTGCGGTGAGTAATGGGTAAACTCACCGTCCGATCAGGACCAGGCTCGTGCCGGACGGCGCGTATGTGTTCCACGTGCGCCTCAAAGAGATGTCAGCAGAAGTGACGGGGCCCGATAGGGCCGAAGCCTGCCAGGGTAGCGGGATCGTCCGAAAGGGTTACCGCTGCCCTGGAACATAAAGGGCTAAGGAAGGAACACGGGTGGGTTTTAGTCGGGCGGTTTAGGTGGGCGGGCAATTGCCCCACGACTGATGTCGGGAAGCTTGTAGGTATGTATGCTAATTGCGCGGTAAACTCTGCTTGCAAGATGCAGGATTTGCGTGACGTCAGTATGACGCGTTGTTCGCATGTGGCGTTGTCGATACCGCTACACTGTCATAGTTTGTGCATTTCCTGATCACATGCAACGTGGGCGAAACATATGTACGTATTTCATCGAATTCTTGAATATATATTTATCTCATCTAATATTATTCAACACTAGTTTCAGCCCGCGACTTCGGCTGCATGAAATTTCTTGTCCCCCGTCCCACCCCGTCGCATTGCATCGACATGCCTGCGCTATTACCTCGTTTTCTTTTTGACTTTTTATCTTTTTGCTCAGCGCTTAGGGGTTCTCGCGTGATATTAAATAGCCCTTCCCCAAGAATTGGGCTATCAAATGCAAAAAGATTTATTCAAACCCGCCTGGTACTTCCAAAGATGAGCGCGTTCAAACAGTCTCTATTATTATAGATTCGCAAGATATTATTACAAATTGCATGCCTTTATGGTCCTTTCATGACAATTATGGAACTTTTTAGCCTATAAGGCTTCCTCAAGAGTTGGGCTATCAAATGCAAAAAGTTTTTCTCAAATTCGACTAGTAATTAGCGCGTTCAAACATCGTATGACACATTCGCATATGACACATTGCATGCTTTCATGTTCGTTTCAAGATGGATGGATTTTCAAAACGTTGCACGCACTGGATCTTCTGTCCCTTTTCCGCTCACATACTCAGGTATGTTGCAACACATATCTATGGTACGTCCGGTGTATAGTTGCATAGCCACCTACTGGTTTATTTACTACCTATATGAATATCTATATGTCTATGTTTACGAAGCGATAATTTGAATAAACATCCATTGTTAATCGAATGAGTTTTTGTCTGTGTGTGGGTCGTAAAGTACCTTCTTACCTATTTATGAATGAAATTCGATGTGTGTCACGTTGAGAATCGGTTTTTTACAACGTGAATGAAGATTTTTGTGCTATATTACTTTTGATTTTTATTGCTGCTATGCCCGCGACTTTGTTCGCATGCATGTCGGAAAACAAATTGTCCCGACAAAATCGGTCCAGCCGTTTAGTGGGAATCAAAGTCAAGACCTGACTCACCTGTATGCGCGCAGCGTGAGGCACTAGATTCCGGGCTTTTTTGCTTAACTTGGCTTTTTTGGTGCAGCCGTGAGGCACACTTTTCTGCTATTTTCTTACATCGGACTTTACACTTTCTATTTTATTTTTATTTGTTGCTATCTGAAGGCCAATTCTCGTAATTTAAAACGTTCAAAATCTAGTCGCAGTGTCATCTCGGCGACAAACAATTTATGTCAAAATGTAGGGAAGTTTGAGGTATTTTTGACAGATTGAGACTGAGATCAGACTGTGAACGGTCTTAAAATTACGAGAATTGGCCTTCAGATAGCAACAAATAAAAATCATATAGAAAGTGTGTCTTTAAGTCTGTGCTAATTAAATGTATTTTCTTTCTTTATTTTCTTTCTTGAAGCGCTTGGGCTTTTTCTTTGAATATGGATGAATACATGAACTCAAAGAAACATTTTTCATAAACCTAAAATACTTAAACTAAATGCAAGGAGTTGACATCGTTAAAAAATAACATAAACTGCACGGTGCTATTTTTATCAATCCGCAACTTAAACTTGAAGGACGCCGCAATCCATACTCAAGATGAGCTCAAGTTCAAACAAATGAATGTTATCGTTCAAACGCTAGAATAAACCATCAAACATCGTCAGATCGACGTCACAGCTCTCTCGGTGACGTCACCGACACGTATCTCTGGACGTACGTTAGAGATAAAACAACGGGATGAAAAGGTTTCATAACTGTTATATTGTTTCTTATCTATTGGAATCATAAATGGATTTAAAATTGAAATGAAACTCTTTATTCTGGAAATAGGATACCTATCGGAATCACTAGATTCTAGATTGATTAATATGTTCTAGAACCAATAATTCGAAGACATGTCACATGTACCAACCCGCACGGGCCCGCGTGGTAGATTGTACCCCACTCCCTCTCACATAGTCTCCTGAGTCCCATCAATGGCAACACTAAATGAAAGTGTTTATCCTGGTTTATGGTAAAGGTTTTTTTCGACTTCGTCGTAATTTCACACTTCGACAATAGATTCAAATAATCAACTAAAACACAAATTTTCCCCGAATCTCAAGTTCGTATATTTTTTTAAGAAATAACGTCTATCCTCCATTTTTATCAAGGAGTTCCAAACGCGCACATACAGGATGTAACTAACAATTTTGTGTGGAAATCATAACATTATATGGGGTGCTCCCGAGAAAAATATTAGCTTTGGAACCGAGCGAGTTTATAGAGACCGTTTCGGATATTTGTGATATTGTAAAACAAGGTTTTATTTCGCTGGAATGCTGTTCTTTACGCTCTTTCATGTGTAACTGTTGAATTGTGGCTGCAAAGGGGTGAAAAAGTAAAAATGTTCAAAGCTGTGAACCCGTACACAGTATAATCTATGAAATATGGATGTTAGATGTAAAGAAAGAAAAATATTTTATGTGGGACACACACAGGAAATACAAACAATGAAAAAGAACATTATCATGAAAATAAAATTTAAAAAAAAATGACCTAAGTATATTTTTTTCTACCTACACGTATTGTATTTACTTCAGGAATCAGAAGGCCAATTACCGTAATTGAAAACGTTCAAAATCTAGGTCACAATCTCATCACAACGACAATCAACGTCTAAAACTTATTAAAAACCTAGGGAAACTAGAGGTATTTTTGACAGATTGAGACTGGGATTAGACTGTGAACGTTCTTAAAATTACGAGAATTGCCCCTCTGATTTAATGCCTTTTAACTAGTTAATCTTCTAACTTGACGGTAGGTACAGACGCCAGCAGGTCAAGCTACCCGAAACTGTCAAATTTTTCCAATCAACCGATAAAGTTGAAAATCTATTAAAGAAATTTGACAGATTGTAGTAGCTTGATGTGCAGGCGTCTGTACTTATGTACTTTATCCCCTTACACGTGGCACAGTATGAGTAGAATTAACATTTGCTAGCTTAGCATAGGACTATAAACTACCTGATTCTCCGAACAACAGGAGATAAAGTCCTGATAACACACTGCATCACGATTTCAACTCAACAACTGCATAATGATCAATACAATAATTATGACACCCGTCAATTCCGTGTAACTACAATTTCCTGATAAGTTGCATATACAGGCTGTTTTGCATACTACTGGGGAAAACCGAACATGTAACCGGTTTTACGAATAATATGGTGAATTATGGTAATACGAATATTTTCTGTTCCTGTAGACGTTACTGGTTGATAATACTGTTTCGATTTGCATAAAATATGTTAAGTAATAAGTGGGAAACCTTTTGCTTGTGTGGTATTTGCGGGTGGTGGTAGGTGGTATAAATCTTGGCGATTTATGGTGCTAAAGATGACGCGTGGGGCGCTTGTGTGGTCGTGGGTTTATGAAGCTGCTTGTTTCGATGCAGAATCTATGTATAGTGTTATAAGCCGGTCGTCTATGGGAATATTTTCTAGAAACTTCTTGATCTTTTTGCTGAAACTTTATCTCTCGTAGGTACATGCTTCAATGAAAATGATATTGCGAGTTTCAGGGAATACCTACTTGAAGTAAAAGCACGATTATATTTTTGTGGTACATACCCCTAGTACGTACCACAAAAAAGTGCTTTTCCGGCATTTATCTAAAGAAAAATTATGAAATTGGTGTAATTTTACAAAACCTATAAAGCCCAATAAAAAAAGAAAGGGGCTATACAGTTCCAGTTAACAATTTTAACAATAAAAATACTCAAGACAACAAAACAAGACTATGCCCTACCCAACCACGAACAAACCCAACTCCCTTACTCCACACGATACAACGAATCAGAAAGGCGAAAATTTACCTTTGCTACCGACCTGTCACTTCCGGCCGGCCCGACACCGGACATTCCTGCCATAGCCTCTACCGGCCATCGAACCATAGTTTCATGGTAAAAAAGTTACACATCCCTACAAAACCGGTTTCGGTTATTGCAATTTTTAGTCTGCGACGAGGAAAAGAAGTGTTTATATTATTAGTTCCAATGATTGGGTATTTTTTTAGTCTGCGAAGGTTTTACAACCGTTTTATTTGTCCGCATAACTTGCTTTGAAAAATGTTAAGTTGTAGTAAAATAGGTACTAACTTTAACACAACATATAACATCACGGCTTGATTCCCCGAAGGGATAGGTAGAGGATACAACCAAATTTCGCCAGTTATGTATCTTTAACTTAGGGAGGAAACCGTATAAAGTAATATAATAGTTGTGGCGCAGACTGGGAGAGGCACTATGTCCAGTGGCTGCAGTCTCGACATTTATAGCGATCGCTTTACGACCGAATTCGGTAGCAAAGTCCCGGATTGACAGGTATAATGTATGGAGTGACAGGACTTTGCGACCGAATTCGGTCGTAAAGCGATCGCTATGAATGTCGAGACTGCAGCCCTTACAGAGGATAGCGATAAGCTGATTTGATTGTGTTTAGCTGTGTGATTGTGTCCATAATTCGTAAGTAGTAACTTATAAAACCAAAAGAATACACAGTCACATGAGTGAAGCCGCGAACACAACTGGTTTTCAAAGTTTTTTTTTGCCAAGTTCAGGTGGCTATTTCTCCATGTAAAATAAAGGCATTTAGACATATCTGGGCCATAAGTAGACCTCAAAACAGTTGAGAAAATGCTAGAAAGATGGGCAAACTAAATTATAGTTAGACGCCTAATTTGCCGGGAGGCACAGAACCTTAGATGAAATAAATGGCCCTAATTTTTGTCCTCTTTTTTTGCCTAATTACAAAAACTTTTTTTTAGAAATTAATATAAATTCTGTAGTTGACGGTAAAGTTAGTTTACCGTTAACTACAGAATTTATATTAATTTCAGAAATAAAAGTTAAGTATGATGAAGCTTTGTAGAACAACTAGGCTACGTCGTGTTTTATTTTTTTATGAAAAGTTTATACGAAAAGTGTGTGATCATTAAATATTTGACTACTATATGCGGCCTACCCAAATATCCTTTTTTGGTATTGTTCTGCGAGTCGTTGAGTTCCTTAGTGATTACTGACAAATGACGACTCCATTTTGCTTGTTTTTTTTTAAAGACGTGTAAAATTAAGTGATTCCGATATCTTATTTACGGAATCAACAATTTAATTTCTTCAAACTACAATCTAAATGCCGAACAAAAGACATGGTTCGGTAATTTAACAGTGAAAACACGAAGTAGTAAGTAATGCCCAAAAAGTGCCTATGTATCACATTCAAAAGTTTTATTAACCTAGACTAGGAGTGGCTTTTATATTCAAGCTACGCTTATGTGTTAGCATACACAGTAACCGGATATTTAACTAATAATAATTTTATGCTTTTGAGTTGTGGCAACCCATAGATGACTTTTGATGAAAAACGGCGGGGAAAGTGGGCTTGCATTTTTCTCTCAGCTAGAGACGATGAAAGCGGTCTCGAATTACAATTACTATTTTAATGTGTTGAGTAACAATACAGTGATTTGTACAAGTATTCGAGTGTATTATAATTCTTTCCTAAGGCACGCGTCAATAGCTTTTTTTTTGCAAAACCACAGTTCCTACCACATCAAATTTATTTCCAAAACCCAAAATGTATGTCTGAATTCGAAAACCGGTTAAAATACAAAACATTAGGCACCAAAATCCGGTAGAACCAGTCTGCTGTCAAACATCCTTCTTCTAAACATCTCCGTATTTTAGTACCAATGGCTGTATTACCGGTTTACCCTCGGGAACAATCGCGTGTGGTCTAAATATATACTAAATATTATGCAAGGAAACGGACAACGGAAGGAAGGACGCATAAGGACCCGTCCACTTCCACGGTGCATTCTACGAATAGTACGAATCGTACATCTAGAACTGCAGTCTATCCGGGTACGATAGCAACGCTTAGTAGGTATCGATTCTGAGAAAAAATAATCGGAAAACCTGTGTATGTTAATGGGAATTTTTGACATAAAAACCCGTTTAATTAGTTTTTAGAACGGATCTCTAGAAGGATCTGATTTTGCAGTAAAACGGAACAGTTTGTGACTACATTATAATTAGATTAGAAGGCCCCCCGTACATCATGAATGATGCCAATTTCTTGCTAAGTCATCAAACATTAGTCAAAGAATTCGTCCCCTTCTTCCATTGTAAACTGGACCCCCTCTTCGTAATAAACCTCTCCGCCAAAAAGGTCAATATATCTTTACATCTTCTTCACTTTACTGTAGTTTGAAACTCAAGTCACGAATGCGTTCAAAATAAAGGTTCGATTGTTGACTCATCGACGTCAGAATCGAAACGTTTTCCCGCGTAAAGTCCGCAAACTACAAACTTATCAAACACTCAGAAAAGTAAAACATTAGGCTTTAAACACCTTTATCTTTAAGCAAATAAGAGCCAGTTTTTAAGGCTTTCTGTTAAATGTGATAGCAAATACATAGATTGTCAACGTATAAATAGTGCAACAGTGCGTTCCGCGAATTCGCTGCGTTCATTTTCCTCGTCGAATGGAATGCGCCTCCTGACGTCATTTGGAACGCACCTACAAATAACAGGGCCAAATTAAATTGTCTTCATTCTATGTATAAATTAGAATTGAAAGCAGGCTCTAGGAATAAGGAGTATGTTATAAACCGAACCATTTGAAAAGTTCAGCTGTTGTATGTGCTTTGTTTGGGTTGTATGTCTGTTTAATTTTGTCGGTTATCGAGTGTAGGATAACGGTTCTTATAGGTCGTTCGAATGACCGATAGGCATGTTTTTATTAGTTCTAAAAAATAAGGTGTTTTTATTACTTATCGCATGGAATTTACGCTTATGGTGTGTTTGGACAGGTGGTGTGCAGACAGGTTACATGTTTATTAAGGAGTCGTTATAATTTTAGAAGTGTATTCTTTGTTAATGACGCTTAATGTCTCTATTAGTAACGCCATGGATAGCTTTAATTACGTTAAGGTGCTCAGGAAATGGTTGCTGACATTGACTGTCAGTTAAAAATCTACCATTTTGTTTTCGATTAAAGGGTGCGACACATTTGTAACACCCTACGCGAGCTCGTTGGACTATTAAGGGAATGAGGCCCCATGATTCGAAATGCCTTATTTTGAGGGGATCTGTATCCTTTCTGATAACAAGTATTCATGACCGTTTATCGTAGCGATCATTGTGAGGCCTAAGCTCTGTTAACATTTACGAGATCATGTTTTAAAATGAGGCCTCCGATTCCAATTAAAGAAAGAAAAATGGTTTATTTGGCACAAATAATACCTGCACATTATTAATTAAAGATAACTCGTTAAGAAACTTGGCCTAAATACTTATCAAAATCAATAATTAAGATCGTAATCATTATTTTTCGAAAATTAGGTACAAGATTTACCTGTTGTGGTGGAAGCATTGTTGAAATTTCTACGGGAAAATACGAAATCTACGCGAACAGTCGCAAGGAAAGTGGTAGAAACAATGATAAAAACGAAAGGTAAATTAAAGCTTGAAAAAAAAAGTTAGTACAATATTAGTTGTACGCTTCAATCGCGTCGCGTGTTACGTTACCAGTCTGTTCCAGCCTTAACCACGCCAATTCAAACAAAACTGCGATTGCCAGAAAACGGTAAAACCACTTAAACATAATCTATCAACAAAAGAAAGCGTATATGTCAGACATACACTGTTCTTCGCAACATGTTGTTGCGAAGAACAGTGTATGTCAACAGAGACAAAACGCTAAGTAAAGAAATATTTCCTAATCGTTTGTCCCCCGAGTCCGTCGTAAAATAACGGATAGCCAATAATTAGTCGCCATTTTGAAAAGCCAACAATGCATTGTGAGACCGAAACTTTCCTATTTAAAATGTCTTCTAAATAACAAAGATAATATTTGCTTGTCTATCTCCTGAAACCCATTCAACTTTCAACCTTATAACTTTTATGTTAAGAACTACGCTGTTGTGCAAGCAAAACAAAATGTAATCGTGTAAAATTATCATTTGGCGGCTAAAGACGAGAGTTCCCAGGTTTATCATTATTCTCCTAACGGTGATGTAATTGATTGCTTACATCAATAACTTCGCCGTCTCCGCACAATGGGAAGAAAGGCTATGAGTAGGTAATTCTAATCAATCGTTTATTATAGGAACCGTATTTAAGTATCTAATTTTCTTTATGTAACTAGCAGAGGTTTCAAATCCTAGTGTTCACGTCATGTTAGGTCCAATGCCCCCCTGTTTCCATTGTTAGAGAGCGCCCTCTAATGGAAACGGATTAAAAAAAATATTATCTTGCGAAGATACAAATTATCATCATCATCAGCTTAGGACTCGTGGCTAAATAATAACAGATGCACGGGTCGATCGAACCTACTACGCTTACCGCGGTCGGTTCGTGAATGGGTGACCATCCATTACACATCGAGACCCCTCATTATTCTTCCTTTTATTCGTAGATCTTTGATTGCCGTTACGGGTAGTCAGAAGCCCAAAAATCCGACAACCAGTATTATAGTGTGGAGATCAGATAGGCAGTCGCTCCATGTAAAATACTGATATTCAGCTGCATCCTGTTAGTCTGGACGACCCCAAAATAGTTGGGAAAATACTAGGCAAATTGATTGATCTGCTTAGGTATGTCAGGCCACTGCAGATGTCTCCAACTGAACGCCATGTAACTGAATCCAGCAAGCAACCATCCAGCTTCCCCGTTATAGAGACATCTAATTATCGCGTCCATTCTGGAATAGTTATACCTGATTGTCTCAATATTTCATTTTATCTGATTAATTTTTAGTCTTCAAAATACCTACTTGTTAACTGTGATATACTTATCAGTGTGTGTTTCTGTTAAAGAAAAAGTTACCAGTCTAGTTTTGAGAACTAGTAGAATATTACCAGTTTGCTCGCCAAGCATACTGATTTTAAATAGCAGTAATATGGCTCTTACTTGTTTCCTCTCTCTCCTATAGCATTCTATTGACAAGCCAAGAGCTTTAAGGTGTGTTCATTACACCTTCATCAATACCTGGAAGTCTGCTAATCCCAGATTTGTGACTCAGCACTTAAAATAATAATCAAATAAAGAGGACGAGTTCCAATAAACGACAGGTCATTTCAACGTCCACCATCGGATTATTCCACACACCATTAATACGTTCCGGTTCTCATTTCGCGATTTTCGATACTTTAGGGTACCGTGCATCGATATTGGAAATTATACTGTAACTAGAACCATTTTAATTAATTATAAATTGATCCTTATGGTATTAAGACATTATCATTTTGACTAGATTTGCACAAAGCTTCTTGATATTAACAATGTCTAGAAATCTGCTTTTTTTTTCTTTTTTTTTTTTGTACTAGCCTATGCTATCCCACTCCTGGGCAAAGGCCTCCTCCTTCAATTTCTTCCATATTTCGTGAGCCCGCGCGTACTCCTTCCAGTTTTGACGGAACCAATCCAGCAGCTTACTGTCCATAATGAAATCAGACCAGTTTGGGCCTTTGAACAGCTTCCATGATCAACGATTCATTCATTCCGAGTCTTCCAGAGGAGCCCTGCTATCATCTAGATTGACTCATTTTTTCTACCACGCTTTGAACTTTCCTCGTATGCCATACCTGGCGCGACAAGACAAAAATGTTGACAAAAACCATGTTTTATGATATAGGTAACCATATAAGGAATATCATCATTAAGCTCCCAACTCACACTTGCCCGCGTTTTTAATGCTTTCAAAGTCGAAATACCAGTTCGCGTGGTATTCCAAAAATTTGGACTTGTTTGTCGAAGACATGTACGGCATATATATTATATTTGTATTACTTAATACCTAGGTCGTTGGCCTACCTGCAATCTGCGTGTTTTGATCGCTGTGTTGCCATTTAAAATTCTGTACTTGTTGCTTTTTTGGTACCTACCTAGTTGTTTCTGTTTGCGTTGTAATGTTGTGTGCAGATGTGCAGGTGTGACTGTTTGTTTGTTGATTTGATAAACTTGGTTGAGAATGGATAGCGCAGTGCTGATTTCATTTTCTCTGCTAGGTCCTGGAGGTTTCGTGTGCTACGAAAAGAGATTGGATTCATCTTTATTTTATCTAAATCAGCGTTAGTTTAGTGGTTATTTCTTGTTTTTCAGGATAGGTCAGGCTCTTGATTCATCGGTATGGGAACAGACTATAGGGTAGTTTCCTGGGTAAAAGAATAATTATTATACTCGTATTTAGTCCGTCAGTTAGATTATCGAAAAATAATGACAAAGATAAAGCGCGTCAAAATTTGGGAGTGGGGGGTCGTGACGTCACGCCATGCTAAAAAGTGTAACAAGGCGTGACGTCACGCGGAACTTTAACGGGCGACGGCTTCATTATTTTTTATATAATTGACAAAAGAAAAAATACGGGTTCAATATTTTTTGATAATCTATCTGACGGACTAATAAGATTTTTTTAGGAAACTAGCCTATTTCTTTTTTTCGAAATTTTATCAATTTTCAGATACATCCTGCCGAATTGCTATTTTTATCTGACTGTTACATAAAGCTCTCCGCCATCTGTAAGATATAGCGACTGCTGAGCGTAAGGTCTGGGTTCGCATCCCAGGTCGGGCAGTGACGCAGTGTTGTTAGGTTTTTCCATGAGGAGTTTCTCAGTAACAGCCCGAAGTTTGGAAGTTGCCGGTGAGATACCCCCGTGCCTCGGAAAGCCGTTAGTCCTGCGGCTAATCTCTCTCCGGTCGTGTCGGTTTGCCGTCCCATCGGACTATGAGAGTGAGGGAAGAGAGAGTGCACCCGTGTCTGCGCACACACTTGTGTATTATGATATTTCCGCGCACATGGCTTGTGTCTGCTGAGATTGGCTGCCATGGCTGAAATTAGATCTGGAGGAAAATTTTACTTTGTTTCTAACAAGATTTCGCTTTCGACAAAGTCACGAACCAACCTAGTGTTAGGTACTGAACAACATTGTTTGCGTTGCATTGTTTTTCCATGACGTTCTCGTGCTAGATATTTTTGAGCTCATTCGGATGTCAACGAGTGCCAAAGTATTTGTTTTGTATTCAAACAAATTTTGACAACCCCACTGTTTTATTTACTGACTGGGTTTATATTGAATTGATTAGATATTCAACATTTATTGCAGCTGGTGTTTTCCTAGATGATATCAACATAGCAGAATGGTATAGTATACCTCATTATTTTAGCTGAAAGGCGTACACTAGGCCTCCCTCAAGCACCTACACTTCGACCGGTTCTGTGCTTCCTGCATCCACCGGATTCCTGTGGCCTTCACAAAGTCGTGGATCCACCTTGTAGGATTACCTACCGAATTTTAAATAGTATCCGCTACCTAACGATTTATAACATACTAGCTGAGCGGACAGACGTTGTCCTGTTTCCTAGAACTCTATTGCAGCGCCACCTACCGGGTCCAATTGTGAACTAATCTGATCTTTGACAGTCAACTCGTTACGGGTCGACAGAAGCCCGATAGTCTGACAACCAGTCTTACCAAGGGGTATCGTATTACCCAGTAACTGGATTGTGGAAGTCAGATAGGCAGTCGCTCTATGTAAAATACTGGTATTCAGCTGCATCCGGTTAGACTGGAAGCGGACCCCAACATAGTTGGGAAAAGGCTAGGCAGATGATGATGATACACACACACTCATACACTAACTCACGCGTTCTCATAGGGGTTTGCAACAAACTACAGAACACTATCTGCTACGATCCTTACATACTCCTTTTGCTTTGTTTACGTGCATACATCTCGTAATTTAAAACGTTCATAATCTAGTCGCAGTCTCGTCTCAGTGACAAACAAATGTCAAAAGCTTGTCAAAATGTAGGGAAATTAGAGTTATTTTTGAAGGATTGAGACTGAGATCAGATTGTGAATGTTCTTAAAATTACGTGAATTAGGTACCCCTCTGGTCAATCCCCCCGCGCCGGTTGCGAGTACAACGCATCTGACCTATCTGAAGAACAAATGATTTATTAGAGAAAGTGTCTATAAACAATCAGGGGGGCAATTCTCGTAATTATAAGAACGTTCACAGTCTGATCTCAGTCTCAATCTGTCAAAAAATCCTCTAATTTCCCTACATTATGACAAGTTTTTGACATTTGTTTGTCGCCGAGATGAGACTGTGACTAGATTTTGAACGTTTTAAATTACGAGAATTGGCCTTAAGGTCTGTTACCCATAACTCACCGTCCGATCAGGACCAGGCCCGTGCCGGACAGCGTGTATGTGTTCCACGCGCGCCTCAAAGAGATGTCAGCATGAGTGACGGGGCCCGATAGGGCCGAAGCCTGCCAGGGTAGCGGGATCGTCCGAAAGGGTTACCGCTACCCTGGAACATAAAGGGCTAAGGAAGGAACACGGGTGGGTTTTAGTCAGTAAGAGTCTGACACTCCCTTCTGCTCCACCCAGAGCGGGAGGGGTCATTTGATGATTTCCCACTCTCAAAAAAAAAAAAAAGGTCTGTTACCCATTCATCTGCAGAAGAGCAACTTCTGTACCAAGAGTCATCTAAACTATAGTAAAGTCAATTGAAACTAAAGTGCCTTTTTAACGCAATTAATTAGAGACATGCGCAAAAATGCGATATTGTTACAAACTTCAAATAGTTCGAATACAAGATGTTAATTTTATCAACAGCTGTTAAAGAATAATTCTGGTCAAGTTCCGCAAATAACTGGGTTTTTTTTAATGAAATTCACAGAAAAACCCATACTACAATCAGCTGATTAATACACACTTTATTTTGTTTTAAACAGTGGTATTAACCCGAGTAACAACGCTGACTATTATAGTCTACATAAAATTATGCTATACCCATATTTCAATAAATAACCCAATGACACATTAGTCCCTAAAGAAAAGCAACTCTTATTTACAAATTTATTTACAAATATGACAGCTAATTTTAACAAATTATTGTTATTTTTGGACGCGCCGCAATAAGTACTCTTGTTTTTATTTTAGGAACACGGATCTGGAGTCCGCCATATTAGATTTGGAGTGTAATGTTTATTGTAAACAAGGTACTCTCAAGGTTATTTCTTTACGAAATAAACTTTCGTATTTTTCGAAGAAACGATATTTCTTACGACTTTTGTCCTTGGCGATCCAGGAAAATTCGCGGCTTAGAAACTAATCTCTATTTACTCTTTAATATCTTGGTGACTATAGGCTCCGGATTGGTCTTTTGAGAGGTAACGGTGCTCCTTCCCTGTGCAGATGGTGACCACCGGGGTTGTTTTAATAAGGTAAAAATCCCACACTCCCTGGTTTTATTCCCAAAGAGCCCGTATGTCCTAAGTTCCTAACCCAGGTTATGGTACCAAATTTCATCCAAATCCGCCCAGCCGTTTTAGCCCGGTCTTTCGGGATAAAAGCAGGGAGTGTGGGATTTGAAGGTTTCACCCCGAAGAAAAAGAGATATATCCTCTGGCCTACTGCAGGCTACGACTACCATTCCGTCTACTAAATGCTGGTTTTTAGTCATTTCGCCATTGATGGTAAATGTGGTGGTTGTACCACAAAAACAGACAGCAGAAGTTCAGACAAGAACCGCTTAGCGACCGTAAAATACCGGGCCGTAGGAAGCGGCTCTCAGCATAAGCCCAGGAAACACTAGAATGCGCAATTATAGATACCTACCATTACAAGGAAAATGTCATCCAATTCTTGAGGAAGGTATAGCATGCAACACACGATGGTAATAAAACAAGAGTAAAAATAACTTCTTTAAACAATACCTTTGTCCCTTTTAAGGACAAACACAGCTAACTTTTCCTCAAAGCCCATAGCAACGACTGGGGAACCCATAAAACGGTTCACAGTTCTTTTAATGAACTATTATATTAATACAAAAGTTCAAAACACCCAATTAGCGGGTTTTTATCACTAACTTAGATTATACACGGAAGTAAGGACCCGATACAGAACCGCAACCTTCCTGCCGTTTTATCGTGCTTCGAATCCCGTGGGTACCGTGCTCAGGGAAACCCGACTAACGTAATAAGTGATAGCGTATCACTGTTCCGCTATAATCTAGAAAAATAATTAGCTTGGAAAATTGGCTTTTTAAGAAAAGACTGCTGTTCTTATATGTATTTCAGGAAATTCCCCTAAAATTGAGTTGAGGTGCAGTCACGAGCATAAGTATGTTTACGCTTGGCTTAATTCAAAAGCGATTTACTCCTTTATTTTTTAATGAAATTTTTTATTGCTACGAAAACATAGTATTTTCAAAATAGGTTTTTGCAATGTGTCGAATTTCATTGTTGTTTTCGTTATTTTACGCAAAAATCGCTACCAGTAAAACGGGGTGAATAGGGATGCAGGGGTGAATCGGGACGAAACTTTAAAATGGATTTGTGTTTTAAAATAATATAGTTTGTTGCTAACAAGGACACTTAGTCTTAATCTTTAATTAAAAAACTATATTATTTCAACGATAAAATCCATTTTAAAGTTTCGTCTCGATTCACCCCTGCGTCCCTATTCACTCCGTTTTACGGTATTGAAAGTTTCCAAGTGTTGATATATTAGTGCTCGTGATTGTACATGACACGGCGACACATCAAGCTATACATTTCCAGTTTTAGCTGGACTCGCACTGTATAGTTTTCCGTAAAATGAGAAGTCAGCTTATACTGGAAAATTATATCTTGATATGTCGTCGTGCGTACAAGATGATGAGAAGATGAAGATGATACAATCAAGATGATACAAGATTATGCGAGCCAGTTTAGATAAGGCTACTTGAGTATTTTCTTAGAAACTCATTTCAGTTTTTTTATATTGTTAGAATCACATAATTTACCTAGTCCGGTTCTAAGGGTGTGATTTCTAAAGAAATTATAGTTACAAAAGAGATTTGAAGTCCGTTCCACATTCTAGCGTTCCTGTTCCTGTTCCCCGTCCCACACCGTCGCAACACCCATCAGCCCACCCGCGCTTTTACTTCGTTTCGCTTAGCGTTCTTTCTGATGTTTTCCTTTTGTTCGGCGCCTAAGGGCCATAGCGTAATGATACATAGCCTATAACCTTCCTCAAGGATTGGACTATCAAATGCAAAAAGAATTTTTAGAAATTACGCATTTAAAGAAACAAACTCTTTAGCTTTATTAATAGGATAAATAGATTAAAGGTAAAATGATAATTGAAACATGTCCGCTAGGCCCACACATAGACATAATTATATCAATACCAAATACATAACTACTCATGCAAAGTAGTAGGTATGTACTTCTGGTCCATTAACATCACCATAACCACAACATTAATGAATGGGGGACAAGGAAATTGCCAGAATCACCCCGCTTGTAAGGCCCATACCTACAGCATCGTAAAATGGTCTGTTTTGATGAATCATGTAATAAAATGTATTGGAAAGCTGATTTTTACTATTAGTTCTGCTGTAGTGTTTATTATGAGTTGAACTATTCTTATTATTTATAGGATTTTAGTATTCCAACTTGTCGTTAATTAATTTATTATTATTTATTTAATTTCATCAGTCACCTATACCTAGGAGATAAGTAACCAGGGTCATCGGTTATAGTTGAAGTTTAATTAAATTGTTAATTTATTAAATTAAATGTCATTCGAAAACATCAATCGGTTTCTTACTAAACTTCAACTATAGCCGACGACTCTGGTTACTTATCTCCTTTGGTGACCGCACACACATAAATAGACAAGAAAAAACAGAAAGGAAAAAGTAAGTCCTTCTTTTTTTCACTGAAATGGGCGCGAGCTTTAAAACATGTAGGTTATAAGAAAAGCTCGCGCAATTCCGTGGTAAAAATATTAGCTAGCAGTCAGTTAGTAAGGAGGCTGACTGTCTAGGGTGGGCGAGACGTAGAGTGCTACAACGATCTTTTGGTGCCTGAATGACATTGAGAGGGGATGAAAACGTCAGTTGGAAAAGGTGAAATGCATGCTATGTGGAAAAGGAATTAGTTTTAAAATTGCTTGACATGAACGCACTAACTGTATGTTTTTTTTTTTTTATTTGAGGAGAAACATTTAAAAGGCGCTTGGGTTTTGGGGATAAGACCTAAATATCGCCACTGCTGGGGTTTATTTCATCAGTTACCAAAAAATAAATAATCCTGTGCAGTGTTTTTGTAGTGAAAAAATCTGTTTTCCTGTTGGTGCTTATACAATGTACATACCACAATCAGACCAGTAGTTTTTGATATTCGCCAAATCGTTCGACGACGTGGTTAGAATAACATTCCTGCTTGGCTACAATATTTTTAATAACAAAATAATCATAAAGTCCTTGTGTGTTGTTTTAAGTATAAATAATAATCTAAAGGCTTTACCTTCCTTAACATTATTGTAGGTAAATGGAGGAAAAACTAATTTATCCTGTTGCTAAATATAAATAAAGTTACCTACACGATATATTTTGATAAATATAAACAGGTATTTAATTGCTATAGTTTGTACTAGTATGGTTAGGGAAAGTGGAAACTTATGTAAAAAAAATCAGGATATTTTTTTTGGCAACGTTCTTAATACGGCTTGTGGTAGGAGTAAACTGGTAGAAATCGTCAAACTCAAACTCAAATCATTTATTCATGATCGTCATGAAAAAGCGTTAGCGCTCCGTGCGACTTTCTATTATAAATAATAGAAAGAGACAGACACACAGAGAGATAGTTTTCATGGTTTTCGAGAGAGCTGAAGTCAATAGTGAGGTCAAAATGAAAATCCACGATGGCGGCTGCGAAATTTTCAAATGTTAATATCTTGGGTGTCGTTTTCATGGTTTTCGAGGGTGTTGAAGCCAATAGTGATGTAAAAATGAAAATTCAAGATATCTTTGATTTTCCACTTCGGTAGCTTCATAGCTGGTACCTATATATCTAATTAAATCCTAAGAATTTCCTTAGAAACCACGTTTTAATAGTGCAAATAAGGCATTGCTCATATTTCGCGATGATGCGAATTCCTAAAGACCATGTTTATCAAAACTCGATATTGTGAAATCGTATCCTATTACTTGAATTCCATAATTCTGCCATTTTTATAACAAACATGTAACCGCTCCACATATTTCCGTTTTAATGCACAAAGAACACTCAACTTTATTCTAAAGTCGTAAGATGCAATTTAGATTGTGTAGTGTATGGACATACGACTTTAGTACATGGCCAGGTTATTGTTGTATATGCATTGAATTATGTATTTAGTGCTAACGTCATAACAATATACGTTTTGTTAGGAAGTGCTTTGACATTTCCGTTATAATAATTGTACCTAGTTTTTCTAGTTGCTTGGAAAGTTCATTGTTTTGTCTTAAAAGTCGTTTAATCTCACCGTGAAACTTAGGTGAAGTGAGCTGTCAATAGTGGCAATCCCTTGCATCAGATGGAAAAACTGAAACTCAGTTTGATTTAAGCTAACTTCACCTAAGTTTTCATGGTGAGATTTTTACAGAATAGACTAGCCGACTACTTATTTTAAGTGGCAATTCGACTAATAGAAGATGCATGGATGATGCACCTACCTGAAGTAAAATGGGATAACGGCTGGAGAATGATAATGATTTTCTGTGACAATCATATCACGCTATTAGCACCCCCATTTCGTCAGTTATGTTTAAGTTCCATGTGATAGGGGGCGAGCCTATTGCCATCAACCGGACAAAAATCCATACTCCAAGCTGTTACTGAGAATCCCTGATGGCAAAACCCATTAACACTTTATAACCCTCAAACTCAGCAGTAGCATTAGTGAAGACCACACAACCGAGGCCGTCCAGTGGCAATCAGCTCAGTGGCAATCAAGACAGCTGTGCTGCTGGGGAGTTTGTTGCGCCACTTCTTCTTCACAGCGATAGCACTAGGAAGTGGTGAAGGGCGGGCGGCACTAGGAAGTGCTGATTCTCAGCCTAATTTGAATAAATGACTTTTGATTTTGATTTTGAATCATAACATGTCAATAAACGTTCACCAACACCAACTATCCGACAACCCGCTTTAGGCCCGCGTGGTGGTTTACAGCCCACTCCCTCTCACAGAGAGGAGGCCTGTGTCCCAGCAGTGGGAACATTATAGGCTGATTATGCTAAGCTTTCAGTGCTGGACAGTAGACAGAATCCATAATACCCATCTTCTAACCAACAACCATCAACGAAATCTCTATGAAATATTCCCTTTAATAACGCAACTTGGCAATCAGACCGGTGATCGGCGACTGTTGCTAAAACTAACTTGAAACTAAGTTTCCCGTGAATATAATTACTAGGTCAAAAGTTGATCAAGTTGTTCTACTTATGGCAGGGTGCCAGCGTTAACTAGTTCAGCGAACAAGTTTTGGGTATGGACGAAGTAAGGGCGAAGAGTTTGTGAAGCGGTGTCAACCGTCAGCGTAGCATTTTTTACGTAAATGACTCAGAGATAGGACTTTAATGATGGCTCATCATCTGCCTAGCTTTTTCTCAACTATTTTGGGGTCGGCTTCCAGTCTAACCGGATACAGCTGAGTACCAGTATTTTATATGGAGCGATTGTCTATTTGACCACCACAACCCAGGTACTGGGTAATACGAAACCCCTTGGTAAGATTGGTTGTCAGACTTTCGGGCTTCTGACGACCCGTATTGACTGTCAAAGATCCCCGAATGACAGCCGGGACCAACGGCTTAACGTGCTTTGCGAGACACGGAGGGATCTTGGTATGTAAAGATGGTCACCCATCCAAGGACCAATCACGATAAGCGTAGCTTAACCTGATCGATCGACCCGTGCGGCTGTTTTTACTTAACCACAAGCGTCCCACAACGCTACAATCATTATGTACTTAAACTGTGACGTACTTCCATTTCCCGGTATAAATTAAGCAAATAATATTATTTCAAAGAACATTATTGTAGTCAATATTTGCCGCATATAGTAAAATCCTTGGAGCAACCTATGCAAATACAGGGTTTCTAAGATGTTATATTCTATGAGTATAACAAATGCTAGTTTATTATTATAGTAAAGGACAAAAGCTTTAAGCTGGCTTTATGGTTGTATTAGAAATCATTAAGAATACATTTATTTAATTGCTTAATAGGATGGATTTCTATTTTATTTTTCCTTAAACCTGGAATTATGCGATTTAGCTAGAACAGTGTCTCGAATCTTGACAATACTAATCTTTTGCATAGAAATAGATATAACATTCATATAGAGGTAAAGCTGGGCGTATCATACGCCCTGATACTGATTATTAAGGCCCGCTTGCACCACAAAACACCAAACACATTTAACGGGGATGCGCTAAGGTAGCCCGCAAAATTCAACTTGACTTACGTTTTTTGCAAGTTGTAAAAAATATGGCTTTACAGAATTATAATAATTAGAATCAGCAATACGACTCAGCTATGTCTTGATTTCATGAAATAGTCATTCAATAGGGTAATATGAACTTAAGGAGTTGTATAGATGATTTTTATGATTACAATTCTATAATTAAATTTTTGTGCCGGTCGTTAATCATTTTAGGTTCAACATACAACCCGATGCTGACCTGCAAATTGCAAAAAACGTAAGAAAAAAAATTGAATTTCGTGGGCTACCCTGATGCTTTCGCATTGACGCTAAACGGATTTAAAACATATTTTTGTTTTTGACAATCGTTTGAAAATTATATACACAGAATGATGTATTAAATACTCAAGCACCTATAAGTGCCATTTTGAACGCGTTTGCGATGGAAGACGAGGGAGTGTGGCTTCCGTGTGAAGTTGCGGTATCTACATCGCCACATGCGAATTATACTGAAGTCATGCTAGATCCTGCATTGCGCAATTAGAGTTTACTGCAAAACTAACATATTATATACAACGTCCCGACATCAATCTTCGGGCAGTAGCCCACCAGACACAGCACCCGTCTGGTCGGAGGATCCTCCCTTTCAGTAGAGGATGAGTGAAGTTTAAACCCTGTTCCTCATACATCTATAAAGTATTTATTTTTGTTTGCCTTTTGCCTACTTTTTTAGGGTTGGGTGTCAGTCTTACCAGATGTGGATCAATATCACTATTTGATTTGAACCACAAATTAGACGCATGAACTAATTTTTGGGTCCGCCATAAACTATGTAGACGTTTCAGAAGCATGATATTAGTAGTCTACTTTGAATAAACTATTTTTAGACTTCGTAGTCTTAGACCGGTTTCTGACTTTCGGGTACTAATAATAGTGTCAGCGTCCGACAACTATCCCAGACACGGAGGGGTCTCGATTATACCCTTATCGCTATTGTAAAGAATAAGTAATAAAATCGGCCAGACACCGGAAGTGACATACAATAGTCATCTATACTTATAATAAATCTGTAGAAGTGAAAATTCTGTACATTGAAAATATCAAAAAAATAAATGGCAGGGGGTGTTACTAGACCGACACCGAACCCAAAAATGTGATTAAAAAAATTTTTGTCTGTCTGTCTGTCTGTCTGTCTGTCTGTCTGTCTGTTTGTTCAGGCATCACGCAAAAACTACCGTTTCGATTACGTTGAAACTTGGTATAATTATTCTTTAATATCCTGGGCACCACACTGGGTACTTTTTATCCCGGAAAAGTATATACAATAAAAAACAAACTTAATTTTGCGGTTCGATCCCTATACCCGATTACTGCACCAACCGCAAATAATAAGTTTGTCGTAGGTTAAGTCACCCGCAATGGAGTTCATTTTTATTCCTTTTAGTTTTTAGAGTTATTTAGGTTTATTTTTATATAAGTCGTAGGTATAGATTTTAATTTTAAAGTATAGGTAGTATATTTGATAGTGTACGTAGTGACCGTAGGTTATTTTATAATACTGTTAGGTAGGATTAGTCATTCGTATAGATATTAGTTTTTAGGGATTTTGCTTATTTATTGAGTTTGGATTAGTTATCATCAGAAATAGGTTTATTTAGGTAGGTAGGTATTTAATTTTCTGTTATTGAGTTTTTTTTTTAGATATCATATAGGTACCCTCTTAATCACCACTAATGAGACACAATTGGTTTTCTATTGTAATTAGCCACAAAGGGCCCGTGAGATAGATGGCAGTCTGGGGAAGCACATAGGTACATTTTATCCTGTTATCACGTTCCCGTGGGATAATTTCCGACATCCACGCGGGTGAAGCCGCGGGCAGAAGCTAGTCGCAAATATATTCAGAACTATTTTCGGAATCATTTTCATAAACACATATTTTTATTAGATACTAGCTTCTGCCCGCGGCTTCGCCCGCGTGGATGTCGGAAATTATCCCACGGGAACGTGCCAACAGGATAAAATGTACCCATGTGCTTCCCCAGAATGCCATCCATCTCGCGGGCCCTTTGTGGCTAATTACAATAGAAAACCAATTGTGTCTCATTAGTGGTGATTAAGAGGGTACCTATATGATACCTTACCTAAGTACTTACCAAACTAATTAAAAAAAAAAAACTCAATAACAGAAAATTTAATACCTACCTACCTAAATAAACCTATTTCTGATGATAACTAATCTAAACTCAATAAATAAGCAAAATCCCTAAAAACTAATATCTATACGAATGACTAATCCTACCTAACAGTATTATAAAATAACCTACGGTCACTACGTACACTATCAAATATACTACCTATACTTTAAAATTAAAATCTATACCTACCTACGACTTATATAAAAATAAACCTAAATAACTCTAAAAACTAAAAGGAATAAAAATGAACTCCATTGTGGGTGACTTAACCTACGACAAACTTATTATTTGCGGTTGGTGCAGTAATCGAGTCTAGGGATCGAACCGCAAAATTAAGTTTGTTTTTTATTGTATATACTTTTCCGGGATAAAAAGTACCCAGTGTGGTGCCCAGGATATTAAAGAATTATTATACCAAGTTTCAATGTAATCGAATCGGTAGTTTTTGCGTGATGCCTGAACAAACAGACAGACAGACAGACAGACAGACAGACAGACCGACAGACAGACAGACAGACAACAATTTTTTTAATCACATTTTTGGGTTCGGTGTCGGTCTAGTAACACCCCCTGCCATTTATTTTTTTGATATTTTCAATGTACAGAATTTTCACTTCTACAGAATTATTATAAGTATAGATATAGATAAAGGTCTGGCGCGTTGACCTGTCAAGTTCTTCTCAACTTATTTCGTAGTCGGAAATGAGTAAATTAGTTCTTAATAGCAGTCATTAGTAGTCGCTTAGCACTTACAGCATTACTACCTTTGACAGATGTCGTATCTTACAACTTAAGGTCATCACGCATTTGTCAACGTAGATTTTGTTGGCAACTAATGTTAAAGGTTTTTTTTAAGAAAAAGTCTACACTTTTTTTGTATGGAACTTTGCCTCACTTAGATTTCTCATGCATCGTGAGCTTGGAGAAATACCTAGGCCCGGAAAACCTTACTAAAGACAAATACTTTATAGAGACAAACACCTTACTTCGGAAAAACTTACGATAACTAAATAGTTTTTCCTGGCTGACGTCTTAGCTATTAATCCGAACAAGTCATACGACATAACTTAGAATTTTGAAATCTACATATTTCCTGTACCTACTGTAAATTAAGTTATTTGCAGGGGGCATTTCCTAACACAAAAGCCATGTACTAATGAGCTGGTAATCTTAGTAGACCCAGTTATTTCTTTTTCTTACCAACTCAATTATGTCAGTAATATCGACTTTATTGAGGAAACATCGTAATAAATATATATATCTATATCTGTATTCAACACACATTTGCTACATTAGGGCCTAGTCGCCTAGGGGTGTTCACAATACTGTCATCATACAAATAATCCGACGGCTCAACAAGTGAAGGACAACCCTCGCCATCCAAGATGGCCGCCGTCTCGAGGTCAAAAGGACTGGTTGTAGTCTCTTTGTTCGGTTTTTGCGATGTACCCTGACCTACCTTTGTGATTTACTGGGGTCCGGAGCGAGTATTTTTGTTGCTATGGCCCCGAATTGTAGATACGCCGTACATTTTGATGTCTGTGTCTTTGTGGTGAGATCGCTATGAGAATAAAAGGGATAACTGTTTAAAAGAAACTAGCCGTTGTCTGCGACTTTGTACACATCTTCAACTTCTCAGTGACAGACAGAACTCCTCAGCGACTGGTCTAATAGGGGATTAGACTAGTCACTGAGGAGTTCTGTCATACCCTTCTTTAGTGCACATCTACATCTACATGTTCGTTCACATATTTTGTAGTAATAGTATAGATTTATCATTTTGCTATCAAAAGTGATTTAATCTGTGCGTTGTCCGCCATCCGGCCAGTCGCGAGGCTGTTTCCAAAAGAAAATTCTAGATACAATTTTATGTTATTAGGTATAAAAAACAACCAGCTTGTGCGAATTGTAGGCGGTAATTAAGGTAAACGGATTAAAGTTTAGCCCGTAGGCAGGATGTCTGCGGCCCAGTTTGGGTGTTACCTATTAACTAATTGTCTTAGTGCTTCGTGTCGGTTAAGTCCTCTGTGCTGTAACTTTGCGGTTGTTACGTTAGGTTTCTGGCTAGGCCAAAGTAATTTTCCGGTAATACTAGAATCGAATCTTCAGTCTTATATTTGTTTTGTGGCCGGGGAGACTGGGCCCTTTGTGCATGGCACAGTTTCCGTACAGGGCCGTAATTCTCTATGACACAGGAAACCGCGCGAAATTAACGCTAGATTGGCGAGATTAACTAAGGAATTGACGTGGTTTCGAAGTAAGGAATCGTTAAGTGGTCTTAGTGAATTAGGGCCCTGTACGGCGCATAAATCGTTCCGTAGAAAAAACGTGTCCGTCAACAAGCTTCCATAGTGATCCATACAACACTGACAAACCGTGCGTACACACGGCGAATAAAGCATAGTTTTTCACGGCAAGAAAAATGTGTCTGTAGAAAGAGATCGTGGAAAACGCTACATTAATCTTGCGCTATGCCTGTTCAAAATAATTCAGCTCGATATCAGCTTAACCTGTTATAGAAACAGTGTTATAATAAGAATCCCTGTCAAGTTATTATTTGGTCTTTCGGTTCATGCCAACACACTCGTGGCTGAATTTAATTTTCAAATTCAGGGTGACCTTTTTAAAAGATCTTTGCTAATTCTTGAGATTCCTGATCTTCTTCAAAAATCTTTGATCTGTGGTAATTAATACCATAAAATAATAACATCCCTTAGAAAATTCGTGACAAAAATGTGTAAAAAATATTTGACCGTAGGCGAATTAGGTAGATCGTGCTGTGACGTCATCTAAGTTGATAACGAGGTGGAAAAGGCGTCATCGTGTGAGCGGGAAAACTTTGAACTCGCTCTTGTTTTTGGTATTGATGAGCCCTATTTTTGGTGGCGTAAAGGAAAATGATAGGCGGTTGCTAATAAGTTGTTTTTGAGAATCCGTGTGCGTAAGTTAAGGATTGGCATTTTTAAATGTAATATTAAATGATAAATGATTTATTTTCTGCAAGTAGGTTTGTACAAACACGTCAATCATATTTTAAAAACTACATGAGTTCGGCGTTTTCTATATGACTACTCTGAAAAGGCCTCTGAAAGGCCGAAACAAACTCAGATGTCACAGACTCTTTTAAAGTCCAGACATAATCTTGGTCAGATCATGTGAAGACCATGTAGATCGATATTATTATTTTAATAACTTAACAGTTTTCAATGTTTTAATTTATTTTTATGATTCCTGAAAATCCACATAAATTGGGTCTCCTCTAGAGAATTGTAAAAGGGGAAATGGTTATTTATTTATTGATTTATCCATTTATTGCAGGCATCAAGGCCCATATGAACACATACAATACAATATTAATATAACTTAAAAATACTATAAATACGTACAACATAACTAACGCACACGAAGTGTCTGCGTCGTGTTTCGCTAACTGGTGTCATGTAGCCGGCCACGAAACCGGCGGTGCACAACACCCTTCGGCCAGAACTCTTCCTTGAGGAACTTCTCGAGATGATGTGTCGGAACTCGGAACGCGCACCACGAATGACTTGAAGTTCGTATTGTAACGCGACTCCCAACTTCTCGACCCTCAAAGTCCAGTTGGTGTTCACGCGCATGTACTCCACGATCTCCTCAACCTTCGTGGAGTGGTGCAGTCTAGACACGTTCAGCTGCGTCGTCGGGATGCTGGACGCAGCAGCATGATCACTATCACTATACTTGATGTCAAGTTACTGAAAAAGGATTAAAGAAATACTGTATATGTATGATTTTTCAATTATTCCAGTTACTGGGCAAAAGGATCCGACATAATATTACGTGTGTCTTTAAAAAGTTGTTCTTTTAACCCGGTAATCATCATCTGCCCCAGCCTTTTCGCAACTATGTCGGGGTCGGCTTCCAGTTTAACCGGATGCAGCTGAATACCAGAATTTTACATGGAGCGACTGCCTATCTGACGTCCATAACCCAGTGACTGGGTAATATGATACCCCTTAGTAAGACTGGTTATTAGACTCAATAATATACCAAAATCTGTAATATCTATGTCATTTTATAAGCCACTTTTCCAACTTAAAATCAGAGCCATTTATCATAAAACACTTTCAAATTGTTACAATTGAATAATTCAATCATTTTCGTGAAACAGTTTAACTTAGATCGATATCTATTTGGTTCCCAAACATAAATTGAAAGAGGGTTAATTAAAAGGGTGTGAAGGGTGACGGAGATTTAAAAGAAACAAAAGTAGGGTTGGTGGGGAACATGTTTTGGGCACCCACGAGACATGAAAAGCTCCCTAGTCGTGTGCTGTCGAGGGTGCGACTTTTGTCTCAGTAATCGATATAACAACTACTACGCTAGATAGAAATGTCACTTAAAGGTTTTATAAGCATATTTAAGATATTTATATCTTGAAGGATCAGTCCTAGTTTGGGGGTAGCCGTCTATTCTATTCTTGTACAGACGCCAGCACATCAAGCTACTACAATCTGTCAAATTTCTTTAATAGATTTTCAACTTTATTATGCTGGCGGCTGTACTCTTGATGCATGAGACTTTTTGGTACGTCTTTTGATCATTGTCTTTTGTTACCTTTTTATTTTATAAATGTCATATTTTTTCAGTCATCATTAAAGTATACCAATTTTTAACCCTTTTCATGAAACCAAATATTAGCTTCACAGTTTAAGTGTTGGTCCTAAATCCGCCCACGCCGGCCGCCCACGTCCTGGGCGGTAGTGTTACCACGCAATTATAATTACCTTTCCTACATTTTATTACTTAGGTCATACTTATTAGATACTGTTATTTGTAATGGCTGGATAGCTTTGTGAATAGTCATGATGTAAAGGGAAGGGAATAGAATTATGGTAACTAACTAAACATTCATTTAATTAAAGTATCGTAGTGGAATGTTCTAGTAGGAGATTCTAGTTTCCTGACGACCATTTCCTTCACCGTTATGAGAGCAGTGGTTATTAAGTAAAGCGCCTGTCTGGGTTTGACACTACGACCTACAACTCGTTGTCGCGGCCGTTACCACTGGGCCACCACTGCTTGTGACATCTTCTAACCAGCACTCGGCCCGCGTGGTGGATTACGGCCCAGTCCATCTCACCGAGAGGCCTGTGTCCCAGCAGCGGAAACATTATAGGCTGACTATGTATCGTATCATGATTTATATATCGTAGATGACAATGTTTAACTCTGAGTTTGTTTCGCTATTTCTTTTCAGGAAATGTCTACGGAGATGACATTTCCTGAAAAGCTTAGCCTGGCTTATTTTTTTATTATGACGTGTAAAAGAGATTCCGATATCCTGTATATAGAATAAACAATTTCATTTGAAAGAATTGTACACAAGGGCCGTAATTCTGTAAGACACAATGAACGAAACCGAATTGACGTGGTTTCGAGTAAGGAATCAAGTATAGTTAAGTTAGCATTTTTGATAAAAAAAATCCCAGAGAAATTTCAGTAAGGTTCAAACTGTAACTATCACATACACAAAAAGACCTTGTCGTTTTATGACGTGCAGGTAACATTCAACCTTAGGGTACAGTCCGTTCATAGTTATTTTAACTCTGACAGCAGCAACCTAACAGTAACCTTATTGTATCTAGAATAAAGATCACAATGATTTTGACAGAAATGTCTGTGGCAGCAACCCAACAGCAACCTTATTGGGATGAGAATAAAGATCACTGTGATTTGGACAGTGATGCAAAATCAGAAGTAAAATGACTGTGCCTTTAACCGTCGTTTTATGACGTGTAAGTGACATTCAACTTTAGGGTGGCAAACAAATTACGAGGTCGATAAAACTTTCTAAAATCACAAATCTGCTATACTTAGTGATTATAAGAATCCATATCTTTATTTGTAGAAGAATAATTTCAAAGCTGCATGCTCTGTAGTGAAGCCTCGCACCTCCTGGCGTGACTAAAAACCATAATATTATTATGTGGAACCATATTTTTGGACTAATTTATTAACTAAGAAGGAGAGTAATTATGAATATATTATAGAGTTCAGCCACAATTATATCTTGGTAATTACGTACTCTAGGTACTCCCGCTGAGAGTACCAAGTGTCACCAAAAATAAAATATGTCATTGGACTGAATAAATTCGTGACACGAAATGTTTTTTCTCTACTTTCTTTAACGTCGTGTTATTTGTGGCAAATAATAGACTCTGCCCTCTTACTTTTATTGAATATCTAAGATGAATCAGGTGTTACGCTGAAATGCCTCACACTTAGCTTGAACCTCCCCCGAGAGAATCGTTCCTGACACCTGTCAGTACGATAATTCTTGTAGCTAATAAAGATCAAATTCACACGTATTTTGTAAGCAACTGAAAGGTGTCAAGCAGCCTTTTCCCAACTATGTTGGGGTCGGCTTCCAGTCTAACTGGATGCAGCTCAATACCAGTATTTTACATGGAGCGGCTGCCTATCTGACCTCCACAACCCAGTTACTTTGACGGCACGGTTGGCGCAGTGGTTAAGCGATTGACTGCTGCGCTGCGTGTCGCGGGTTCGATTCTCACACTGTATGATCTACAAGTAGTTGTTCCGGGTCTGGCTGTTTGTGTATGTGAGTTTAAATGTTTGTAAACGCACCCACGATACAGGATAAATTCCAAGTGTGGGGAAAGGTTTAAAAAAAAAACGTTACTGTGTAATATACCCCCTCGTAAGACTGGTTATCAGACTTTCGGGCTACTGACGACCCGTATCGACTGTCAAAGATCCACGAATGGCAGCCGGGACCAACGGCTTAACGTGCTTTCCAAGGCACGAAGGGGTCTTGATATGTGAAGATGGTCACATATCCACGGACCAACCGCGGCAAGCGTAGCTTAACCTAATCGATCGACGCGTGCGGCTGTTATTACTTAGCCACAAGCTACTCTCGACGGCCGGACAGTAGTTAAACAAATAGCAAGACCTGCAAGACACGAAACATTTCGTCCTTTTGGATAATAAAAATAAATTCGCAGCTTAAAGCGCTAATACAAGGCAAACCCCTTATTAACCACCGTGCCTACCAACCAACCAGTCGAATACATAACCTTCTATCTAGATACAATTTCTAAATTCTCACAGCAGCGACATTCAAACTGAAACTCAGAGCATTTATTTCAAATAAACCAATTACAGACACTTGAATTATCAAGGGGTCGGTCATTCAGAAATATGAAGCTAGTTGCCTATTCTAAAGCGCAGTAGGTACCTATGGAGAAGAACGGGCAAGAAACTCCACGGACACTCCTATATCATAAAAAAAAAACAATTCAGAAAATAAAATAAGCCGTGGCATTAAATCTGTCAGCTAATTAATAACAATAAACTGCAATCACTAATCAATCAATCAATCGTATACATGCGAGATTCGCAGCACTGAATCCACGTCTGTGTCCAAAAAAAAAAAACTACGAAGTACAATGTCTATAAAAAAAACGCAATGTTTATTTATAATTAATCAGTATTGAATTGATTGCACTCCCTTGAACCCAGTCTGCTTAGACGAGGCCTTGGCAGTGAATGGAACTGCTGCCGACTACCTTTGTCTGCTAGTCTTTGACCTACGGTTTAAAAAACCAATACGTCAAATCATACATTCACTGAGAAAAAAATGTTTGAAAAAATATATCTAGTATACAAGGACCAGTGTACGTGTACGTCTGTTCATAGTTTTTTAACTACAGTTCGACATAGAAATCAAGCGATTTGAAAGTTACTGACAATTAAACACTTTTGATTATGGCCTTGTTACCCAACTGCGTTACCCGATGACCGTTGGGTTTGACGTGTTCTTGAGTGGTAACTGCGAATCTGTAAACGTAAGGTAGGACGCTCTCAAGTTAGGTGGGCCGACGATCTTCGCAGGGTGGCAGTTAGCAGCTGGATGAGAGTTGCCGAGAATCGAGTTGAATGGCATGCAATAGGAGAGGCTGTAGGCTGATGATGATGATGACCCAACTGAGGCGAATCCCAAAACGAGGTTAATGTTTTTGGACATCTATATCTATATATATAAAAATCAATTGCTGTTCGTTTGAGTCGCTAAAACTCGAGAACGGCTAGGCCGATTTAGCTGATTTTGGTTTTGAAAATGTTTGTCGTAGTCCAGGGAAGGTTTGAACGGTGAGAAAATGTGAAAAAAATTGCGAGGAAGATAGTAAAACCAACAATTTCATTTTCCCATATAAACTGTTCTACCTACTTTCCTGTCAAACATTTGACGATCATCCCTTCGGTACGGTAGACTCGGGTCCATTCGAATTGAAGCACGTATTAAATTAAGGGTTTTGAATAGTGTAGGAGTAGGTTAGGAGTAGGGTAGGAGTAGGGTAGAAGTAGGGTAGGAGTAGTGTAGGAGTAGGGTAGGAGCTTAGTAAAGTAGGAGTAGGGTAGGAGTACGGTACGAGTAGGGTAGGGGGAAGGACACCACGCGAACGAAGTAGCGCCGGGCAGCTAGAAATAATTTATATGGTAAAACAACGTTTGCCGGGTCAGCTAGTTGTATATAAATTTTATATCGATAATTTTGTTCGATTCCCGCACAGAACAAATATTTGTATGACCTACATGTATTTGTTCCGAGTCTGGATGTTTTTCTATCTATAATATGTATGTATTTACAAAAAAAAAATGTATATAAGTAGTTTATCAGCCATCTTGTTACCATAACACAAGCATTAGGTTGCTTAGTTGGGACTAGATGGCGCTGTGTGAAATGTCCAGGGATATTATTATTATTATATCGATTATAGACAATCGAGAAATGGCGGTCATTATATCATTTTAAAAAAACAATGGAAGCGCACTGAAAAAAACCCCTCCATTAAATACGTAGACATTACGTAAGTACGTAAGGACTAGGTAATCTGTGTCAATATCACAAAAACGTCCAACCCAATTACTAGTACCTAAAGTAAAAATTAGAATTGAAATTACAGTTCTATTCATAAATCTCACAAGAAAATACTATAATAAAAACAACCCACCCACGAACAAAACTACTTACACACTTAAAAAAAAAAATAAAAAAAAAACATCAACAATTACTACTCTAGCTTTTCCACAAATCTAGCTTACATACCAATTATTAGAACCTCGCGTCGGGGGGAGCGCTGAAAATAGCCTCCTACTAGGGCATAGCGTGGCGAAGCGTGGGCCATAGTAGCCAGCATGGCATTGCGTGGGCCCATTCATAGCTTGTGACGTCACGTACTACAGATGTCGTGTACCTAGTGCAGTAGGAATTACGTTTGATAATATTGATATTGATAACAGAATGTCAGATGAAGTGTGTTAGTAGGAAAAATGTGTGGGTGGTCTGTCTGACTACGTATGTGCGCGTGACCTTTGTAGGAGTTTTCTTGTTGGAAAATAACATTTATTTATTTTCTCCCACAAGTATAGTTTACACAGATTATATTTGAAGAAGTTTGAAGATGGGTGACAGGACTGATTGATAAAAGAAGGATTATGTTACTTTTTGAATTGAATTAATTTGATTTGGTTTGCTTTGTGCGATTCCTGGCATAAAGTGGTTTATCTTTCTCCTTCATTGAATGTCTTAAGAGCATTAAAGCAGTGATCATTTTCGTATCTCGGATAATTACATTCCATCGCCACTTAATCAGTTCTCTACTTTAGTGTAATGTATTCTAAGTTGATTTTTGAGTGACCATTTGTCATATAGGTCCTAGTAAGTGTTTGGTTGCAATGGAATTTGAACTTTGTTAAGTATGACATTCAGTTTGTTAACCGACTTCTAAAAAAGGAGGAGGTTCTCAATTCGGATGTTTGTATTTTTTTTTTTTTTTATGTTTGTTCGCGCATAACTCCGTCGCTTGCCAACCGATTTGAAAAATTCTTTTTTTGTTGGAAAGGGTATACTTCCCAAATGGTCCCATAGAAATTTCATCAAAAACGGTTCAGTAGTTTGGTTTTTAAACCAAAATTACAACTAAAAAGTGAAAAATAAAAACTTTTTTGCAAAAAAATACAACCGACTTCCAAAAACGACACTACAAAGTGAAAAATAACTTTAATTTCGGAAGTCGGTGGCAAACAACGAAAATGCGAACCCAACGACACCGACTTCCGAAATTAAAGTTATTTTTCACTTTGTAGTGTCGTTTTTGGAAGTCGGTTGTATTTTTTTGCAAAAAAGTTTTTATTTTTCACTTTTTAGTTGTAATTTTTACCAGTAATTTTGGTTTAAAAACCAAACTACTGAACCGTTTTTGATGAAATTTTTGTTCCATAACTTGAAATTTATCTCAAATTTCTGGCTCTAATACAGAAGGCGTTAAAAAAATCGGTAACAGTAAATAATGACTTCTTGTAAAAATGTAAAAGAAACTATGATCTGAACACCTATGTCAACCGTAGTGATCAAGTTCCGTTTGACCAGCCATCTGAGGGATTCCGACGACATGATCAATATTCAACACGTAAAAATGTCAAGTAGTTGGCATTTCTAGGGTTACGTAGAACAAGGAACCCTTTTGGTTCTTGATAATGGTGTAGACATTTTGCAGACTTTGTTAACCCCCCCCCCCCCGCACCTTGTTTATAAATGTTGTTTAAAGTTAAGTAATGAATGAAACAGACAAATGAGGGGGATAATTCTCGTAATTACAAGAAAGTTTACAGTCTGATCTCAGTTTCAATCTGTCAAAAATACCTCTTATTTCTCAACATTTTTGACAAGTTTCGACAATGACTGTCGCGAGATAAGATTGCGATTAGATTTTGAACGTTTTTAACTATGGGAATTGGTCTTCTGCTCTTTGACCGCTCAATGAGAATACTAGTCAAACAACATCAAGACGTTTGATAATCTGACTACATCCATCAACACGCAACCAAACTCAAGAAACATAAAACATGCAAACAAAGAATCACAAACTAGTATGCAAGTAACTGAATGAACCTTACGTGCGCACTACTCGTGCAGATAATGATGATTGTATCGACAGCAAAGGTCATTCCTATAGCCATTTACTACTCGTAGTTAATGCGGGTAGTAAGCATGAATGAACGCCTACGTCTGTCGATGTATTGATTAATAGAAAAAGATAATTCTGAGTGCATTGCGTTCGTTCTTTAGTGACATTGTGAATGGTAGTAGCTTTACTTGTTTAATCACAAATCGTGGTATCTTTAGAAGCCGAGTTGTAGGTCGTAGGTCCGAATCCAGACAGGCGCTTTACTTTGAGTAAATATTTCATCATAGAGAGCAGCGGGCTCTCAAAACGGCGAAGTAAAACATCGTGAGGAAACCGGCATGCCTAACCTAACAAGACGAACAGTTGTGGGAACAAATGGTTTATTATTGTTTGTTTGTATACTCTTTCTTTTACTTACATGTTTATTTTAGGATTGTGACTGGCCTGTAAGTTTCCCTAGACCTTGTCCCCACCCTATTTTCCTGAATGCGTGCCAGTAATACAGGTCAAGACAATACAACGAATAGTTATGGCAACTCTGTTTTATAGAGGACGTTTATGATCGATTGTTCAGCCTTTTAGGGCGAATTTCATCAATGAAACTAGACGCGTTCGGCACATCTAAACTACGTTTAAGAACTGTCAGTGTCAACATTGTCATGGAGTATTGACACTAACAGCGGTTGAACGCGTAAGTGCTGATAGCGTGCAGTTTTATTGGTAAAATCAGTACTTAGAATCTGAGAAAGTAAACCCCCCTTCTTTTAATACCGCGGTTAGATGCCATCGAATCTTTTAGATGCTCAATTCTTTATTGCATTCCATAATGTTGGTAAGGTAACAGTTGGTAGGCTCTAAATTAATGAAACAATTATGGACCCTGTCGGGCCCAGCTTAGTAGAGGAGAGGAGGAAAAGCGCTTACCTATTTGTGTTTATATTACTAATGTATTCCTGGGGTCCGTGGTTAAATAATAACAGCCGCACAGGTCGGTCGATCAGGTTAAGCTACGCTTACCGCGGTTGGTCTGTGGATGGGTGACCGTCTTTACATACCAAGACCCCTCTGTGCCTCGGAAAGCAGTTAAGCCCTTGGTACTGGTTGTCATTCGTGGATCTTTGACAGTCGTTACGGGTAGTCAGAAGCCCGAAAGTCTGATAACCAGTCTTACTAAGGGGTATCGTATTACCTAGTAACTGGGTTGTGGAGGTTAGATAGGAAGGCGGTCCATGTAAAATACTGGTATTCAGCTGCATCCAGTTAGACTGGAAGCCAACCCCAACATAGCTTGGAAAAGTCTAGACAGATGATGATAACTTATGTATTCTGGTAATTGTGTCTTTTATTTTATTACTACGTTTTATTATTCTATTGATAACTGCTCTTTAAAACGCCTCCAGGAATAGTAAAAGACGGCTTTTACTGTGCTAAGTGACGACTAAGTATTCTTACACCTACACTCAATACTACGAACCCAATTATCTCTCCTACTTGCAGCAATATAACCTTTATTAAAGAAACAACAATCTGTAAAATTACGTACTTAATTTAAAACCAGTCACTCTTCAGAAACGTAGATTCATCATCTGCCTAGCCTTTTCCCAACTATGTTGGGGTCGGCTTCCAGTCTAACCGGATGCAGCTGAATACCAGTATTTTACATGGAGAGATTGCCTATCTGACCTCCACAACCCAGTAACTGGGTAATACGATACCCCTTGGTAAGACTGGTTGTCAGACTTTCGGGCTTCTGACTACCTGTAACGACTGTCAAAGATCCACGAATGACAGCCGGGACCAACGGCTTAACGTGCTTTCCGAGGCACGGAGGGGTCTCGGTATGTAAAGATGGTCACCCATCCACGGACCAACCGCGGCAAGCGTAGCTTAACCTGACCGATCGACCTGTGCGGCTGTTATTATTTAGCCACGGGCCCCTCTTCAGAAACGTAGATTGTGATCCAAAAATACCGCAACGATAACCTTGTTGGTGTATCGAGAATATCGTTACTACACGACTATCGTAACTACACACTACAAGCTTCATTTAAAACGCCTAGTCGGTGTCTGTAGCTCGCGTGATCGGAACGAATGGATCCATTCATGAACATCGAACCGGGTAGGTTGTAACGTGGGAACTTACGTTGATAGATAAATAGGTAAACAAGGTATTATTGTGACGTGTGATAAGCAAGGTAAAACAGGACTATACCACCTTTTCTCTTACCGTGAGTGTGGGTATTCTAATACTAATGTAGAATTGGACATGGTCTTCACGTGATCTGACTAAGATAATGTCTACACCTAACCTTCCAAACTTCCTAAGGGATGGAGGGAACTAAGTGCACACATATTAAAAAAGCGGCTAAAATTATATTCAGTTGGGAAAGCATACTACAGTATTTTAGAATTTTTAAATGACAAGGTGTAATGTTACGAATTTAACAAATATTTACTGACATTTTATAATTTTGACAATTTATAATAAGATTATAGGATAATTTAATTCATATTTATAATTTATTGTTTAAGTTTAATTTTTTAGTTTATGTGAAAATTTAATAATGTTTTTAGCTTTGTTTAAATACCTAGGAATGACTTTTTACCTTTATATTTGTATGCCACAAAGGCCGAACATGACGGATCTTATTTGTTTATGAACAACCTGCATGCCTTGTATGTATACTTATGTTTCTACAAATAAATAAATAAATCAATCAACAAACCACGAAGTCCGTAGATTTGGCCGAAGTTACGGGCGAATTCTATTCCGTATCACCTATGAACATAAGACATTAGTTTGGGGCCCGACCAGAATGAATAACACCACGATTTGGCAACTGTCCCTAGTCTTGATGTGTTTTTAGCCGTTCGAAAAGTTAATTAATCGGGAGTAGGATTCGCTCCGAAATTACGACCCACTTTCGGGGGAGCCTGTACCTTTGTTGACGGACTTAGAGAGCAGGTTCCCTGGACTATAAAAGAGACTGTGACCTGGTTGTTTCTAATTGGATCTAGAGTCCAGACTGGTTCATACCCTGCTGATATAACTCACGCGATAAGCTGTTGTGGTTGAGAGCATAAGCCCAAGTATAGAATAATCAGCCTACGTTCCCACTGTTGGGACACAGGCCGCCTCTCTGTGAGAGGGTGTGGGCCATACATCCACCACGCGAGCCTAGTGCGGGCTGATAGATTTGTGTGGTCTAGAATAACAAGAAAATTATAAATAGCGCTCTATTGGATTTTTAACTCTCGGCGCTAAAACGAATATGGTTTCAGCAACCTGGAAGTTGCGGTTGATAAGGACCTTCCTACAGTCAGAATCTGTTTGCCTTTTCCCAACTATGTTGGGGTCGGCTTATAATCTGAATAGACGCAGCGGGATAGCAGAATTTTACATGGAGCGATTGCCTATCTAACCTTCACAACCCAGTTACTGGGTAATACGATACCCCTTAGTAAGACTGGGGGACATTGAGGCTTCTGACTACCCGTAACGACTGTCTACAACTACGACTGTAGTGATTCACACATGACAGCCGGGACTAACGACTTAACGTTCTTTCCGAGGCACGTAGGAGTCTCGGTATTTAATAAATGGTCAGTGCCTTCGATCGATCCTTGCGGCTGTTATTACTTAGCCACGAGCCCCTCAAAAAACAACATCCTATAAGACTATAGGATGTTGTTTTTTATAGAAGAAAAACAAAATGCGATCACTATCTACTTCACTACTACGCACTTGCCAAGCGGTGACGAAAGCAACTGTTTGACCGACTGCTCAATGTAGCGGTCATTGAGAGGCCCACATTCTTACGAAGTCTTGCATTACGGATTCTGGCGATAACCCTAAAATGCCAAATATATTTTTATCTTGTATCTCTTTTATCACTACTCGTGCATCCGCGACGTACGTGATACCCTTGAACCTGTGTCTCCTTATCAACCATGCATTTTTATTGCATAAGTATATATGTAAGAGGCCGCGCTAATTGTGCGTCTTGTAGAGCTGTCGTTTACGCGTGCGTTAGTCGTTACGACAGACGTGCGGCAAGCATCATGAGTATCAAAACAAGGTCGATGAGGTCCGATTTGAAAACATCGACAGCGAAAGTATCCATGAAGAGATTCGCAATAAAATCACTGGGACCAGCTTCCTTAGCGCTCACAGCAAGACTGACGCTGACCTGTCGGATGCGACTGTTGTTAGGTATGCGCGTACACCGTGCGTCTAGTAGCTGCGACATGCAGCGAGAGCGTGCGACTCCCTGTCGTTACGTCTCTGCGACTCGACGCCAAGTGTGCGGAGCTTTGAACAAAGTATATTAAAACTAGCTGCGCCCCGCGGTTTCACCCGCATAAGTTTCGATCCCGTGGGAATATCGGGATAAAAAGTATCCAATATGTTAATTCTGGTTATAAACCATCTGTGTGCCAAATTTCATCCAAATCCGTTTAGCAGTTTTTGCGTGAAAGAGTAACAAACATCCATCCATCCATCCATACAAACTTTCACGTTTATAATATTAGTAGGATTGTCGGCCGCAGCCTGTCGTTGGGTATAGTCGTCGAGCTGTCTGTCGCTGTTTGCAAGGCACCTTACTGTTCATAAAAAACTAGCTACTGCTACTTCGTCTACTTCGTACGTGTGAATTTTTGTTCCCTTGATGATCCTTTTGTTCCCATGATGGACAGGTGATGCGATGCAAGAGGGTGGCCTCTTGCATCGCATCACCTGTCCGTACTGTCACTTCGTTTTCACTTAGCGAGCTTTCTCACTCTTTAAGATTTTCGTTTTGCTCGGCTCCTGAGGTTCGTAGCGTGATCTTAAAGAGCCTATAGCCTTCCTTGAGAATTGGGCTATGAAATGCAAATATAATTTTTCAAATCCAACTGGTAGTTTTAGAGATTAGCGCGTTCAAACAAATAAACAAACTCTTCCCCCCTTATTACAAAACAAGGTTTTTCTTTAGGTCAGGTTTAAACCACCGCGTCAGTTATTGAATTAAGAACCTAAATGTTATAGAAATACAGTTCAGTATGTTTATCTAAATCGAAATAAAGTTCGAAAAACAAATACCGGCTCAGAGGTTTAGACTAGAACTAAAGTTAGGTCTCGTTTTGTAATAAGACAGTTCAGCTTTACGTTAGTATAGATAAAGATTGCCGCCAATTGCATGCTGAATTAATGTTTTTCTACGGCAGTGTATTCGTGATCGTGAATGAAAGATAATGTTTATCTGCTGTTTTCTTTCTATAAATGTATGTAGTGAGTGCAAGTAAACGATTGTACTATTTACTACGGAACGCTGTGGAGCAAATGCAGCGTGGTTCCGGTGATAGAGAGACCGTATTTTGCTCTCGGAATTTAGTCGCGAGAAACGACAAAAATATAAAGTGGATAGAATTTTGATAGTATTCTTTTAAGAAAAACGGTTTTTTGTAGATGCCTTCTCTTAAAACTGCAACCTAATTGCGTAACACACGATCAATCGGAATCTGAATCATTTTGAAGCAAATTGCTAATGCATTGCTTCATAAGTTCGAAAAATTTGTCTGCTCAACACGTAAATAACGCAATGAATGTTGTTGAACTGTCAAAATGAAACCGATTCCGATTGATCGTGTGTTACGCAATTAAGGTGCTGGGCTATTCTTCTTCTTCGTGTTGCTGGCACGACTGTTTAGTTCTTGGTGGCCCAAAAATTCGCCACTTCTACGGTGTTGTCGGTGGCAGCGTAGATGTCACTTTGACTGCATGTTTTGGGACACAATGAGCAGGATAGGAGATTGAGCATGGTTTAATAATAATAATATAATAATAATAATATCCCTGGACATTTCACACAGCGCCATCTAGTCCCAAGCTAAGCAACCTAATGCTTGTGTTATGGTAACAAGATGGCTGATAAACTACTTATATACATTTTTTTTTTTTTGTAAATACATACATATTATAGATAGAAAAACACCCAGACTCGGAACAAATACATGTAGGTCATACAAATATTTGTTCCGTGCGGGAATCGAACCCGCGACACGCAGCGCAGCAGTCAATCGCTTAACCACTGCGCCAACCGTGCCGTCACCGTGCCGGTTTGCTCCACAACCACACCCTACTGCCGACCTTACAAGTTGGAGTTACATCTTCTGTAAAATAATAGTGTATTTTCCGTTTATGAAATGGTCTTAGGCGTCTTGGTAAGGAATGGGGCTATCTCGATACATTTTTCCATGCCAATCAAGGTTTTTTATAAGTTATACTACTTTCTTACGTGCTCAAGTCACCAATGTGTAGTGTCATTAGTGGTGATTTTGCTGTAAGACCCAAGACAGAGAGCGGAGATTTTACAAGAAAGGACGGTACAGACGCCAGCACATCAAGCTACTACAATCTGTCAAATTTCCTAATAGATTTTCAACTTTATCGCTAATGCGTTAAGGTTCAAGGTTGATTGGGAAAATTTTACAGTTTTGGGTAGCTTGACCTGCTCGCGTCCCTTTCAAGTCCGGAGTTTTGTTCTATTAGATAAAAATTCCGTATCGTCGCAGTAAACTTTGGTCAACGATACGATTGAATATTCCTATACTACAAATAAAATAATGTCTATAGTTTTGTCAATGACACTCGATATCAGGATTGCGTCCGCGTGTGACATTGCTTTAACTTTTGATAACGTAGCTCTTAAGCGTGGTACAAGGAATCTTGTTCGTTTTGTATCACTCTATTTTATTTTACACAAAGCAAAAAAAAAAAGTTATGGTATTATAATTAATTAAAAGGATAATGTTGAAAGCGTCTCTTTTTTATTTAAACTGGTTCAGAATATTTTTGTTAGTTCGGTCCAAAAATTTACGATATCAACACCATCATTTTCCCTCGATATTTTCCCCATTTTGTCATCGGCTTGATTTGTCAGTCTGCTGACACCATCTGATAATACAGCCGGTCTATTCTGTATAAATCTCACCGTGAACACATAGGTGAAGTCGGCTTGAAGTGAGCTGCTCACTTCATCTACTTCAAAGTTAGGTGAAGTGAGCTTAGAGTGAGCTGTCAATAGTGTCAATCTAGGGATTGACACTATTGACAGCTCACTTCACCTAACTTTTCTCGGTGAGATTTTTACAGAATCGTAGTACTTAGACGACAAATCTCACCGAGAATTTCAGCTCATTCATATCTAACTTACCCTTTCAAATCTCTGCAAGAAAAAGAAAACAACTGTATGCTAGTAGAATATTATTACTATCAAGAAAAGTATTGAGATGAAGATTTAAAAACTAATGGGCAAGTATTTAAGAAGGTACTGTGGGGACTATTCAACGTTATAATTATTACGTTTATTCCAAGCGAACGTGTTTACATCAACGCGCTTATTCTATCACTGTTTTTCGAAACAAAAGCCTAAAAGAAATCATTTGAAAGCTCATTCTAAATTCTTGAATGATCGAATGTAACCAGTTATTTTTCCGCCAGCCTGCACAATGAGGTCGACTTTTGCAGACAACCTTTACAGTACCTATAAGCGTTTATTTCCACTTTGAAACAAAAGCACAGCGCCACTTAGGACCAGAAAACCTTCGCTGCTTACAATCATTCCTTTAGCAGTATACCTAATAATATATCTGTACTCCAAATCCTTTCATTCGGCCCTCAGCCCTCGCCCCTGCTCAAATCCAGAGTAGGCCAGAGACAGATAATTAAACGAACAGATAGTACGCACCCAATAGTTTGATAGATAATTATAGTTATTAGTAAACTAATGAGCGAATGCGCGGCGATACTTGCAATTACAGCGATATGCTCGGCCTTGACTGATTTCACTTATCTAGCGAATTTTAAAATGTGTGGTGTGGTGCCAGTTTTCGCGGTAGTTCAAGCAAACCCTGCTGGGATTTCCACTTTTACTCCTTTCTATAATAACCCATGGTACTCAAGTTCTACGTTTGTCTCGTTGTCGAAAGCGTGGCTGTTGAACGTGGGGTCCTTGGTTCGAGTCCCATATCGGGCAAAGTGTTACTGGGTTTTTCCATTAAGAATTTCTTCGGAGTTTGGAAGTTGGCAGTATCACCCGTGCCTCGGAAAGCACGTTAAGCCGTTGGTCCTGCGCCTGATATCTCTCCGGTCGTTCCGAATTGCCGTCTAATCGGAATGATCGATGTGAGTTAAGGAAGAGAGAGTGCAACTGTGTCTGCGCACACACTTGTGCACTATAATATCTCACACGCAGAAGGCTAGTCACAAGAAGTTAGTTCACAGTCTGATCTCAGTCTCAATCTGTCAAAAATACGTCTAAATGTCGCTGAGATGTCATTCCGACTAGATTTCAAACGTTTTTAATTATGGGAATTGCCTTGTAATCTTTTTAGAAACCAAACGCTCCCGCTTCCGCTTATAACTTGCTCCTCTACTTAGCAACAGATTTTTCCCGAACGCAAACGTGTAAGTTGATACTGGCTCGTATCTGTCTGCAACCTGCAGCACATTATATACATGTCGCAGATGGATTGTCGAATCCGCTGTTTTACAAAACCGCTAGTTATGTCACAAAACAGCTCCGTTATGTAAAACAACAGAACGACGTTTAGCGGTTTTTCATAACTACTACACGCAGAATTGCAAACGTTTTGCATTTGTCAATGCAGCGGGTCACTGGTTATGTAAAACAACGTACAATGAAACGTCAGATTGTAGATTTTAGTTCTTTAACGGCGTCCGAAACAGAAATAAATAAAACGAGTAATATGAGTAAAAATTACCCTATCTCAAGTGAAGACAGTGATTTTAAGAACAAAATTAAGCAGCATTTTTCATAACATTTTGTTAAACGTAGCGCAATGGCAATCCAGCTCTACGTTCTTCAGCGGTTTTTCATAACAGAGCCGTTTTGTAAGACAACTAACGGTTTTCTAAAACAGCGGATTCTACAATCCATGTGCGACAGACACATAATATACCTACAAAATTATGTTATATCACCAACTTGTCCAATTTACTACCAGACTGGTCCATATTAATTAATATAAGTAAATTTTTCGATAGATTTGAGGTACATTTTGAATAGATTTAGAAACTTAATTGTTGGTGTAGGTTACACGATTTAATTATTAAGTTGGTATATAATGGGGCTCCCTTTAAGGATTTGGGAAACGGCGTGTCTATTTCAGGAACTGTTCATTATTTTCTAGAAATAGATGAGATCGGATACTCATTAAATATTTCTTAGAATCGTCAAGTTCAATAATCTTTTAGTTCAACAGTTCATCAGAATTTTAAGGGCCAATATGTAGATTCCAGGTGTGATATAGTAATTAGACAGGTGTTCTGCTAGTGAGTTTGTTGCGCCACTTCTTCCCAGCGAAAGCAGTAGGAAGTGGTGACGGGTGGGCGTTTCGGGGGACTGTCTTTTGTAGTTTTGACGTTCGGAAAGTGCTGATTCTCAGCCTAATTTGAATAAATGATTAATTTTGAATTGACAGCGCATACAGAGAAGTAGAATAGAAGTAGGTTTTGTTCATAGGTAAAAGGCCAGATACATAATCAGCCTATAATGTTTTCACTGCTATGACACAAGTCTCCTCTAGTTTGGAGAGGATGTGTGCCGTGTCACGCGGGCCCACTGCGGGTTGTTGGATGTCACATGTCTACGAACTTTTGGTTCCAGGACATACAGGTTTTCTCACGATATTTCCCTTCAATGTTTTGAGAGCAGTGCAGTGGTGATAAAATAAATTTAGTACACAAAGTAACGTGCCTGACTGACGAACCCCCGTTTACAACTACGTCGGGGCCATTACCTGTACGCCCATAAAAATTGTTGTTTATTAAAAAAGGTTTTGCTGGTAAAAGTACTGGTATTCAGCTGCATCCGGCTACACTGGAAGCCGACCCCAACATACTTGGCTAAAGGCTGGGCATACTGAAAAATGTTTGCCTAAAATTTTTATGACATGATATTGACATTGATGAAGACTTGACAGCTTATCTAAAAGCATTGCCTACCCACATGCTAAATGCTTACCTCCTTTTCCGTTATCTACCCATGCTTGCGTCAATCGCTTATTGTTTATATTATGATACTGCATGACCAAACTCAATGTATCTTCTGTGTTAATGACGATGGTCAGATGTCAGAGTTCTCGGTGCAAATATGAAGATAGATATGAAAATTCAAATAAGCGCATGTCCTACCACAAGCTTACAATGTTGCCCAAGGTGATGATATTTTGAGATAATAATATATTAAGTAATTTTATTAAAAAATCTTTAGCTAATGATGATAAGGTTAAAGTTGAAGATATAACCAATTAATGAAAACGCAAAAACACTTAGTGACAATGGCGTGTGTCTCGCCAATTACAGACTAGCAGTTTCAGTTTATTGTCATCATGAACCCATTATTTTTTATTAACGGAAAACACTACATTGGAGCCGTGGAAAGGATTAATACGCTGAGTACTGTAGCGTGACTACCGTGGACTGTTGTGGAGGTCAGATAGGCAGTCGCTCCTGGTGAAATACTGGCATTCAGCTGCATCCGGTTAGACTGGAAGCCGACCCCAACATAGTTGAGAAAAGGCTGGGCAGATGATGACTGTAGCGGCTGATTTTAGTCACAGAGATGATGGATAACATATTTAAGACGACGTAGCTTGTGGCCGCAGCTTCGCCCGTGTGTTTCTCGTTCCCCAACCCGTCGCATCGCATCGCCTGCATGAGCTATTACTTCGTTTTCGCTTAACCTAAGAGTCCTAGCGTGATATTAAATAGCCTATAGCCTTCCTCAAGAATTGATAAGTAAATATTATTCAAATCCGACTGGTAGTTCCAGAGATTAGCGCTTCCAAACAAACAAACTCTTCAGATACTATATGCACTTAGTGACCCTTCTTAGATAGAGAGTATCCTTATTATACAGGAGAACTTACGTGCTAAAAGAAAGAAAAGATTAAAAATACGTTTATTTGCGGCAAACATGACGCATAAAAAGAACACAAACACACAAAAATATATATATAAATCTTGTTGGGGGAAAACATGCATCACATCCACGCAAAACGGCCACCTCTCAGCATAATGCTAAGACCTTATACGAGACAACCCCAGCGCTGGTTATAAAAGCTCCGGGGAGATCATAGCAAGTTCAGTTTCAAATATCATAACGTAAACAAAGATGTCGTAATATCATGGGGCCAGAAGTTGAGAAGTATCGATATTAATCTTAAAAATTTCCTTTACTTAAAAATTTCACCATGAACAAAGCCGTGCTTATTAGCTTATTAATTATGGGGTAACCCATAGATATCCGTGGGGTAACCAGCAACTAAGAATGCCTTTTAATAATCCCAATCCGCTTAGCAACCACGGTTAAGATGTAAAAGTATTCTTTCCTGTCTATCATATCTTTAACTGTCATGGCGGCGCCACTTGCTAAGGAAGTGTGTCAAATTCAGTACATTTTCTACTTAGTTGCACATTTTTCCGTTGTCGTTCTCTGCGTAAGAATAAAACAAAAGTGTGTAATTTATTGCTAACTTTTAAGAAGATATTCTTAGGAACAATCCACTTGTCCTAAATACATTCATTATTTTGTGACACTGTGGTGATTTCTTTGAATAGGCCTATCAGTCTGGATTTCGACATGCTCTTGTAAAGTTTTCTGTTATTGTTGCATAATTAATTGATTCTGAGAGATCATCATCTGCCAAGCCGTTTCCAAACTATTTTGGGGTCGGGTTCCAGTCTAACTAGATGCCACTGAATACCAGTATTTTACATGGTGAGACTGCCTATCTGATCTCCACAGCCCAGTGACTGGGTAATACGATACCCCTTGGTAAGACTGGTTGTCAGACTTTCGGGCTACTGATGACCCGTAATGACTGTCAAAGATCCACGAATGACAGCCTAGAAATAGAACTAGGTCGGATTTACTATACTAAACTATTTTTCTGTCTAATTAAAAATACAGGCATGTATAAATCCCCATCACAAAGCTGTCATCTTTTACGATAGCGCGCAATGCAACGCACGCCAATCTTTGTCCTTAAGGATGCGTGCACCGGAACAAGCGTCGTAGTGGTATTTAAAGCTTGTATTCTAATAAAAAAAGTTAGAACTTTGACCTTCAGTATCTCCGTAACTAGAAGGAAGCGCTACTGCTGCGCGTGGGGTCTTGGGTTAGATTCTCAGGTCGGGCGAAGTGTTATTAAGGTTTTCAATGAGGATTTTCTTACAGCCCGGAGTTTAGAAGTTGGCGGTGTGATACCCTCGTGCCTCGGAAAGCACGTTAAGTCGTAGGTCCTGTGCGTGATGTTTTTTCGGTCGTATCGGATTGCCATACTATCGGACGATGAAAGTGAGGGAAGAGTCCCGTGTCTGCGCACACACTTGTGCACTATAATATCTCCCGCGCCGAAGGCTGGTCTCCGTTGAGATTGACCGCTATGGCCAATATACAGTCTGGAGGACTATCAGCTATGTACAGACGCCAGCACATCAAGCTACTACAATCTGTCAGATTTCTTTAATAGATTTTCAACTTTATCGCTAAAGCATTAAGGTTCAGGATTGATTGGGAAAATTTGACAGTTTCGGGTAGCTTGACCTGCTGGCGTCTGTACAAGGTTCCCAGGTATGATCCAGTGCAAAAAGTAGGAAACACCAAGTGTTCTCGGTTCACTTTTCACTTATGACAATTGAAATGTGTCGTATTTTTTAAGCATTCTCTATGGTATCTAAATACTTATGACTGCATCAAATAGCTATAAGTTTCACTTACGTATGCATGTAGTTGCGTCTGGTGCATACATAGATGCGCAGATGTTTACGATTCTGCAAACATTGTCGACTCAGTAGGTTAGGGAAAGGAGGAAAATGCCAACCATAAAGTATCTTAGACCATGAACAAACATGGATATCCCAGGGTTAATCTCTGTGCTAACTTCTAACATTGTCTAATAAATTATACGTTATACGTTTTAATTGGCATATCTAGAAAGCTTTTTACAAGGTACCGTCTATGAGAGCAAAGAGTGGCCCAATGGTAACTGCCTCGACTTAGCTGTCGTAGTTTCGAATTCGAACACAGGCAGGCACTTTGTGTAATTTATTTCATCACCACTGCTCTCAAAACGGTGAAGGAAAACATCGTGAGGAAACCGGCATGTCATAAAACAAAAAAAAATATATATATTTTCGAACCCAGGACCTGCCGGTCGATTCTATAAAAATCTCACCGTGAAAACTCAAGTGAAGTGAGCTTGATGTGAGTTGTCACTTGTGTCAATCCCTAGCATTATTTGGAATGACAGCTCACTCCACGCTCACTTCACCTAAGTTTTCACGGTGAGATGGTTACAGAATCGCAATGCTGGACCTTACTTCTGGAAAAGTTAAGTGTTCTGTTTTTAAAAACCGACGAAATAGCTGCCAAATTGTATTTCTCTTGGTAACATTTATTAGGATCGTCTCAAAAGACAACAATTTAATATTAAATTCGTCGTCGAAGTGATGCTCAATTCGGGTCAAAATTGATAACATTAAAGTTTTGAATTCATACTGAATGTTGATGAACTGTCAAAGGAAACCGATTCTGATTGATTGTGTGTCACGCAATTAGGGTGCTGGAGAAGGATATTTCTACTTTTCACCCTGGATATTCGTATGAAAAACGAAAAACGTGGATTCGGGGGGCTCCCGGCAGGAACGAAATTCAAAATGAAATCGAAGACGGTGGCTGCAATATTTTCAAAATGAAAAAAAAAAAATGAAAAATTATATATATTCTTTTTGCCCTCACTTTTTGGCTTGGCCTCGAAAACCATGAAAACGACCCACATGACAAAAAAATTAAAAAAAAAAATCACGCAGGCGATGTTTTGAGCAACAGCTACTATCAAATCATCATTTATCCGAAAGACGTCACTTCGACCGGTTTTGTGCTTCTCGCATCCAGCGGATTCCTGCGGTATTCACCAACTATCAAATAAGCTGATATTATAAAAATATTAAAACGTTTAAGTTATCTTTCTATAGGTATCCATGACTATAGTCAATAGGTTGATATACTTAGTACAGACGCCAGCACGTCAAGCTACCCGAAACTGTCAAAATTTCCCAATCAACCTTGAACCTTAACGCTTTAGAGATAAAGTTGAAAATCTATTAAAGAAATTTGACAGATTGTAGTAGCTTAATGTGCTGGCGTCTGTACAAACATTTTGAATTGGAAGGTAGAAATCCAATCCGAAGTGACATTGACCGATGACATTTCGCGATGTCGTTAAGGGGACCTAGTTCTATGCGATTGACAACACTATAATGTACCTATCATATGTAATTAATTATATCTACCTATTATCCTGTTATCAGTAATCGTAGGTAGACCGCGTAAATATTTGTACATATTATGTAATGTGAGTTTATGTTTGTGTGTATGTACTTATGGCATTTTACTTTTTTTTTTTAATCGTACATTCAGAATTAGCACGACGCTAATGTTGCTGACCAAGTATCTTAATTGTTCACTTGTAAATTATAAATGAACTAGCCCCCCCCCCCCCCTGCTTCGCACGGTTTTGACTTGACAAGACATCAAGATCTCCGTATTATGTGTAAGTTTTATATTAGAAAATCAAAAATCGAAGAAGTTTTTCCTTTCAGCTCAGTGCAGTAGTAGAGCCTACATGTGTTATAATATTACGAATCTCTTCGGAACTAAATCGCTTAACATAGTCCTCCTAATGATCAGAAATCTTGCTTTCGTCATCAAACTGGATACTTGCCTAGATACACGCTATAGGACCACTATAGGCCTTTCCTCTAGACAGTAATATCTCTCAGTCATCAATAATGGCTTTTGTTTATCTCCTTCTGACATTTTTTGGTCCTTACACCAAGAAATGACTAAACTACATCATCTCACAATGCCGTCGATTCCCTTCTTCACAAACTAAACTAAATTTAAGTTCAGTGCATCTTTTTCTTTCTATTTCATTAAGAAAAGGACAGAAGATAAATATTAGTTTAGTCCTGTCAAATTTTGATACTCCTCCTGTCCTGTCAAGTTTAGACGTGATTAAAAACATGGCTACTAAAAATACGTCAATTTACGTCACCCGCTGATTAATTTGACAGGACTAAACTAATATTTATCTTCTGTCCTTTTCTTAATGAAATAGAAAGAAAAAGATGCACTGAACTAAAATTTAGTTTAGTTTGCGAACAAGGGAATCGGCGCCAGTATGAATAATTCGCAATATTATCTTAAAAATAATACTTTTAACACTTCACCAATCGACGACACAGTTCTTATCACATTTGCGCAATTGAACCAAATAATGTTATAGAGAAAAAATCATAATTACTTCTTTGAGCGTCAGGTTATCTTGTTAGCTGGAACACTTGCCCTTCCGAGTTCCATTCACAAGATCAAAGTCACATTGCTCTTATCATTGTTACACTTATAATGTATGAATGTGTTACGAAAATTGTGTCACGTTTATTTTAGGGTCTCGTGGCTCAGTAAGTAATAACAGCCACGCGGCTCGGGCAAAGGTAAAGCTACGCTACGGTGGCCGAGGTCGGTCCGTGGACGACCATCCATTACTTACCGAGGCCCATCCTTGGCTCGGAAAACACGTCAAGCTGTTTTTTGTCATTTGTAGATATTAGATAGTCGTTACGTGTAGTCAGAAGCCCAAAAGTCTGATAACCAGCACGCTAATTGCGTAACATACTTACAATCACAATCTGAATCATTTTGAAGGATATTGCTAATCCATTGCTTCATATGTTCGAAAAATTTGTCTGCTCAACAACGTAAATAACGCAATGAATGTTGTTGAACTGTCAAATTGAAAGTCGTAAGTATGTTACCCAATTACCCCGCAGACTTACTTAGTGGAACACCCCTTGGTAAGACTGCGGGGTAATTGTCACCCAGTAACTGGGCTGCGGAGGTCAGATAGACGCTCCATGTAAAATACTGGTATTTAGCTGCATTCGGTGGGACTGGAAGCCGATCCCAACATAGTTGGGACAAGGCAGGATAATAATAGATATTATGTTAAGAAAATTGTGTCATATTTAGTTTGGTACGTTTCGAGTAGGACCGAGCTGTCTTGTGATTAATAGGTCGTCTTAATTTATGTTTCACGGTTGAATAGACTATTCGATACATATTATTAAGGTTGACTAAATAATTATTCCAAGAATATGAGGGAGGAAGACTCTTCTCGGGCCCTAATAATTATACAATGTGTAACAGAATTAATGCACATTATGAAAATAGTTTGTTCAGAATCGTTTACTGAATCGATTTTTGTAATTTTTAATATAGGTAATATTTTATCCCAAAAATAATTAAAACTACGTAAACTGCTGTTACACTACACTACACACTACGCTAGACCCTTATACAAGTGCGACTGTGTGCATGTGTAGATTTGTAATGTGACTATAATTTTCTCCTAAAATCTGTACAACTAATTTATATAAAAAAACAGTGTTTTATACATAATAATGAAAATTCAGTGTATGTATTATGATTATAACATAATATTCTAATTGGGGTGTCTGGTGGTGTGCGTTAATTCCGGGACATATTGTATATGGGTAGGTAACGCTCAGTTCCCTTGCGAAGGTATTGTTAGTTGAACAATCAGAATTAATCAGCTCCGCCTATTGCAGTCCTCTGCTGGACTAAGGCCTCTCCCAAGTTGCGCCACAGTACTCTGTCATCCGCCTTCCGTATCCAGTATGTCCAAGTCGCTATTTTAAGGTCGTCGATCCATCTAGCTGGGGGGCGTCCCACACTACTAGTTTGATACTTCGAAATGAACCCTATTTCGAAGTATCAACACTACTAGTTTGATCATCGACGACGACCTTAAAACAGCGACTCCCGATTATTTAATTTATTCGGAAAAAAAAAACACATCGGGAGTGTCTAAGGACAACTGTCAACGTGTTGTCATTCGTTCTTAGTACGGGCCCTGAAGTAATCTTATGTCCGTAGGTGATACGGAGTAGAAAACGCCCATGACTTAGCCGAAACTACGGATTTCGTGCTTAGAGAGTAGACCGACAGGACTCATCTGCTCCGCCGGTCATCGGTCCTTCGACAGACATGGCCAGCGCACTGTCACTTCAGTTTGCTTACTCTGCAAGCTATGTCGGTAACTCCGGTTCTTTTCGAACCGTTTTTGTTGAACCTACCCTATTCAATGCGTTGTCATCATCATCATCATCATCAGCCTATAGCAGTCCACTGCTGGACATAGGCCTCTCCTATTGCGCGCCATTCAACTCGATTTTCGGCAACTCTCATCCAGCTGCTACCAGCCATCCTGCGAAGATGGTTGCTCCACCTAGCCTGAGGGCGTCCCACCTTACGTTTACCGATTCGCGGTCTCCATTCAAGATCACATCTACCCCAACGGTCAACGGTTCTACGGCTAATATGGCCGGCCCATTGCCACTTCAGCTTGCAATGCGTTGTATATGGTGTGAATCCTGACAATGGGCTTCTTCCCAGCCAAACGGTTGGAAATGGTGTGGTCGTTTTGGTGCTGACCTTTGTATCTTTGACTTTGCGAAGAATAATGTTTTTATTAAAAATTGATTGATTAGGAAGCTAGCTGCGTAGTTGACAGCGACAACCTAATCAATTTTTTTTTTCTACTGTTTAAACTTATGACCCTTAGATAAGACATTGCTTTATTTGGTAAGTACCTTCTAATCGTTTTTAAATAATTAATAAATTGACCTATCTGTCGATTTCAGACACAACACTTTTTTAACCTACCAAGGTACTTGAAATTAGTCAAAGTCTAAGTTATATTTTCTTTGAGGAACTCGTAAATGTCAACTTAAATCGGATTCTAGGTATCTGCCCAGTTAAGTTTTATAGTCTGTAAGCTTACTTAGTAGCTTACTTGGGTTTGTTTATAAACGATATGCAAAGTATTATATGTTAACCAATGTTGTGTTGGCTCTGCGGGGAAATTACGAGTTACATTAACAGTAGGAATGGGTTTTATTTACGTTGTTGATCAGACGAATTCTCGAACATATGAAGCAATGGATTAGCAATGTCCTTCAAATTGTAATTGATAGTGTGTTACGCAATGAAGGTCCTGAATAATATACTAAATATTAAAGTGTTGTATAACTAAACTCACTGTTTTTTTCAAAATTACTATATAAAAATTATGTTTTGCATATTACTGTTAATCTTACTTCACATGTATACAAGGTGTCGTTTTGCATCCTCGTCAAATTCAAGGAGGTAACTATGCTACTGATACACACGAATCAAATAAAAAATAAGTAGGTATGTTTTTTTTTCTTTCTAATTTTCGGAAATGGCATCTGTGGGACACGCATTTTAAAACGCAGCCTGTGTGAGACCGCAGTGTAACTGCCCTTTTACACACACATAAAAACGCGGCCGCTTAAAATATACCATAACGCGATTCTGTTCTTTGAGAGTGGTGTATTCTGAAATACTGTCAAACTTAAATAACTAAAAAAGCACGTATGTGTTCATTATTTACCAGGGATCGTAATTTTATTTGATTATTTATGTCTTTCATAACAGCTTCCTGAAATTTGACGAGGATGCAAAACAACAGCTTGTATAAAGCATCTCATATTGTTTTAATTGATATTATGAGTTTTAGCTTCGAAACTGCGAAACTTGTACAGACGCCAGCACATCAAGCTACTACAATCTGTCAAATTTCTTTAATAGATTTTCAACTTTATCGCTAACACATTAAGAGCGCGCCTAAAGCCAGTAATATTTTAGAATAGAAAAAAAAAACAAACGTAGTATGCGCCAAAACTGTTATATCGTAATAAATCCAAAACTAAAAGGAATTACATAAAATGCCTAAGCACAGCCTTTACTCTTGTATAAATATAATTAATTATCAAATTTTTGTCGTAGTAGGCATTACCGTATTGAGTACAAAACGGAACATGAGAATTAGAGGTTACTTCGTGATTTTTTTCTATCGAGGAAATGTTATTATTTCATGTTTTTGATCAAAGTGAACCCTTCGATCCAGTCATTCTGATACCAACCCCTCGGAAATATCATGCAGTTATTCATACATTTTTATTTTAAGATTTGGTCCGGAATTTTTCATGTAAAATCAAATATAAGATTGGTAATTTTACTTTATACGCGCTCTTAAGGTTCAAGGTTGAATGGGAAAATTTGACAGTTTCGGGTAGCTTGATCTGCTGGCGTCTGTACGAAAAGGATAAGTCGCGCCAGGTCCTTTTGCAGTCATACAGCATTGCAGGTGCATTGCAGTGATTTGAAAATGTCAAGGATTCTGTTGAAACTCGTAAGGAATAAAGCTATGTACATCATAAGTTTGAATTCTACAGCTGGATGATGCAATAAGTATTTGCTTTTGATACGGTTTTTAGTAGTTATGTCCTTATCGTGTAATGGTATTGGAAAATGTCATCAATTTTCTTGAGTTAAGTAATAAAATCATTCGTTATATTATTTACTTCTGTAATACCTATCCCTGGCTTGTGGTTAAGTAATAACAGCCGCACAGGTCGATCGATCAGGTTAAACTACGCTTGTCGCCGTTGGTACGTGGATGGGTGACCATTTTTACATATAGAAAGAAAGAAAAAAAAACCTTTATTTGCGGTAAACATGACGCAAAAAAGAACATAAAAACAAAATAAAGAAAAAAAACAATAAATAATGGTTGATATGCGTCACATCCACGCAAAACGGCTATCGCTCAGCATTATGCCGCGACCCTATGCAAGACAGAGCCCCAGCGCTGGATTTCAGCGACAGCCGGCGCCGACGTAATGACGACAAGACAAGACAAGACAAGACTATTCTTAAGACTTCTCCGTGCCTGGGAAAGCACGTTACGCCGTTGGTCCCGGCTGTCATTTATGGCAAGCAGCCTTACCAGGGGGTGTCGTATTACCTAGTAAATGGGTTGTGGAGCTCAATAGGCAGTCGCTTCATGTAACATACTGGTATACAGGAGCATCCAGTGAGACTGGAAGCCGACTAGTTGGCAAAGGGCTAGGCAGATGATGATGAATAGATATCGCTTCAAGCACAAGCGCAACACAATCAAGCGAAAGGGTGTGTTATTATCCCAACCGACACCCAGCGCGAGTGCGGTGCTCCTGACCAAACCATGCGCCATATGTTGGCATCTCCAAAGTGTACATACACCTACATTTCTGAGGACTTAACGCCACTGATGCCTCGATAGGCGTGGCTGCCTACTGGTCCCAACTCATTTAATCATTTACCATCGACTCGAAAAGAAGAAGAATAGAAATTAATTATTTTGAGACAAAAAGTACACAATAATATATTATTCAGCCTATAATGTTCCCACTGCTGGGACACAGGCCTCCTCTCTTTTTGAGAGGGAGTGGGCCGTAATTCACCACACGGGCTCAATGCTAATTGGTAGATGTCACATGTCTTCGAACTTTTGGTTCTAGGACATATCGGTTTCCTCACGATGTTTTCCTTCACAGTTTTAAGAGCAGGGCCCTAATTCACTATGACCACTTAACGATTCCTTAATTCGAAACCACGTCAATTCCTTAGTTAATCACGACATCAGAAGCTCAATTCTCCTAATTTAAAACGTTCAAAATCTTGTCTCATCTCGGCGACAAACAAATGTCAAAATGTAGGAAAATTAGAAGTATTTTTTGACTGAGACTGACTTGATTGAGACTGATATCAGACTGTGAACGTTCTTAAAATTACGAGAATTGCCCCTCTGCTATTAAGGTATTCTCTATGACACAATGGCGTGGTTTGGATTGTCAAAATACATGTTGTCCGTACGGTTGACATTTCGATTCCTTGCCGTTAACAAGACACGGTATTGGCGTGTTTGCACGTGGTAAGATGTCGCGGGGAATGATGAAATAAATTATATAAAGTAACGCGCCTGACTGAGTTCGAACCCACGACCTACGGACTCGTAAGTCGGCCGCCTTGAATTCTTATCAGTAAGTACTATTTTAGTAAGTATTCACTAAAATAGTACTTACTGATAAGAATTAAACAATTCATAATTACGATATAACTTTCAGGAACGTGTTTTTTTTTTTAATCATCTTAATACATGACCATGGCGCAGCAGGAACGGCACGTTTGAGTTTTTTTTTTAATAAGATAATGACAGATAAGTTCACTTTCAAAGTCACCTAGGTACTGATGCGTCAATGCGCACATGCGTAACTTGTTTTGCCCTGTTTAATTCGCCGATAACTACGACTTAAAACTCTATTCATTATCTGTACATTTTTCTCTTATCTGTTGGCGGGCGCAGACAGATCTCGCTGATGTCAAAGATGCTGTAGATACTCACCTAAAGTCATAACTCTTATTGTTTTCTCATCAGGCTTCCTTAGAGTAGGTAGATCAAAGAAACTTCGGATGGACTATTTGACTAATGACATGGTTAGAAAGGGTGTAAATACCGAGATGACGACTATGGTTTGACCAAAACCGTAGTACCGCGCCTTCGGTATGTGCACGGCAAGACGGGGGGGGGGGGGGGCAGTGCAGGCCGCTCATTTGTCATAGCTCACGGCGTCCCGCCCTCCGCCTCGCCGCGCATTCTTCCCGCCTCCCCGCGCATTCCTAAGGCGCGGTACAGCAGTTTCGGTCAAACTATAATAGAGAAGTATGGAAGACGAAGACATGTTGCGCCGATCGCAAATAAATTGGGATGATGATAATCAGTCTTTCTTATCCTGGCACCTACTACTAAGTATTTGTCATATTGAATGTAAACTTGTATGCAGAAACACTATTAACTACTAAAAATCGATACTGCAGATTTTCTCTCTTAAGCTAGAGTTTTCTAAGGCCGCGGTGGCCGCCACATAGCGTCCGCTATCTACCGCGAATGACGTCACTGAAACGTTATTTATGAAATTAAGTTGCTGTGTTTGCCTAGAGAGCGTTCTTTGACACCGTAAACTCAAACCACGGTGCCATCATTTTTGTGACGGCCGGCACCGCGGCCGATATGTGACGGCTACCGCTTTCTAGGAAAATGTATTTTTACAAATCAAAGCGAATCATAGTCTTGTAGAAAACTTTCGTTAGATGCGTTTATAAGTAGTACAAAAAAACATTAAAAATGCCACAGTTCTATGCGGCTAATGTATCTACAGACGCTTTTCTTTCAACAAGCATAAATCTGACATGATTTTAATTAGCTCCATTTCTATTTCCACCCATCACACTATTTTCTTCTTTTACTGTCTTAAGTAAAATCAACGTGGTCGGAGATCGCACAAGACAGGGACCCAGGTTTGGAGGGAAAATGAGGAGGCCTTTGCCCAGCACTGGGACACAATATAGGAAAAAAAAAGAAAGTAAAATCAAGAATGTTATTTTATTCAATACTATTAAAATATATATACAGGGTGGCAGGGACATCGACGCGCAAACTGTAACCATGGATTCAGCACATGAGTTTAGACCCCATAGCGTAGAAATTTTTCGTCGGTTATTAAAAAAAAATATTGATGTTCCATACGTTTTGACCGCGTAGGTATCACACTTTTTTATGAAACAGAAGATTTTTTTTTGATAACCGTTGAAAAAACCTACGCGGTCAAAACGTACGAAACAGCAATGTTTTTTTTTTTTACGTCGCGAGTTGATGTCCCTGCTACCCTGTATATAATATATTATATCAAATCACTTTATTCTCTTTTGTCTAGAGCAAAGCCGAGATTTTATCTTTATCAACATTTGCAGGACTAGGGACGGAAGAAACCACAAGATTCTAAAAATAGTAGGGTCGTTCTAAATGCTCGAAGCCCCATTAACGTTCTATAATAAGTATTGAAAGGTGCCAGCAGGATTATTCAGATGTATGTCACGCCCTCCGCCCCCTTTACATACATTTCATGGTGTTTTACTTGAATTACCATAATGTCCCATGATCCATTGAAGGTGTAATATTAGATTTTTTCGTGATTTTCGTGACTAAGGTAGAGCGGATATGGGAGGAAATTGAGTGTTTCTGGTTGGAAGAGGGGAAATTTTCCATGAGTTGGAAATATTGGTTGGTGGTGTTCTGTTTTATAATCTTGTGGATGGATTTATAGCTTTGTGTAGTTCACTGAGTGGAAGTTGAAGTTTTGTTTGAATTAAAATACATACAGGGTTATTTTTCAAAGACCAGCCAAATTTAAGGATGTGGTACAGACCATCAAACTGAACAACTTTCTCCATGGGACCAACATCGTATTCGCGAATAAAAATTCAGCCGTCCCATACATTTAGGTCGAGTAGGTATTGAAGTTTTCTGTGGGACAGTTGATAAAATTTTCGCGATTACGCTGTTTGTCCCATGGAGAAAGTTGTTCAGTTTAATGGTCTGTACCACATCCTTAAATTTGGCTGGTCTTTGAAAAATAACCCTGTATAAACTCACCCCTTCTTCCCATGGGGGCAGGCAGAAACTACAGAACGCCACCTGCTACGATCCTTACATACTCCTTTTGACTCGTTTACGTTCATACATCATGAATGAATTAAAATAATACTGGATAATAAGCATATATGCCACAAAGCATATAGAATTTCAACTTTTTCTACGAGTATACAGTATGTTTAACGTGCTGTTTAAATCCGCTATAAAGAATATGAATGAAACATTGTCCTTCGAAAATTTCGTCCTTCCCATAAACTAAAAACTTATCCTGTAGTTACATACGAAAAGGATCAGGGAATATAATTAAAGTGATCTCATATTAACTGTATCAATAAGAAGCCAGATTTGATAGATTACACTATATTTAGATTTATGTTTGTTTCAGATCTACAAAGGCCTGGATGTGGTGACTGCGAAGGCGTCGGCCAAAGAACGGGAGATGGCGACACATCACCTCCTCGACATTCTAGAGCCGCATCAGATGTTTACCGTCGTGGACTTCAGGAACAGAGCACTGAAGATTGTATCCTTTTTAAAGAAGTTCTTACCCAAATTCAAGTCTTATAATTTATTTTAATTAGACACGTAAAAAGTAAAAGGCATTTTTTAATTTCAAAGGGCTTTGAAGGTCCGTGGCATACCTATCCTTCCGCTATTTTGATTTTTTTTTTCAAAATGGCGCCCACACTTGAAACCTATATAAATAGAAATGCAAACGGAAAACATAATAAACCCAAATCCCGTAGTGTCACATTTTAGAGATATCAAGGTTCACAGTTGATCATGTGACATCTATATTTTTTGAACTGGCTTACATCTTGTTTCTAGTTGCCCTGGCAAGGTCAGAATGTCATGTTCTTCGGGAAATATAACATCACGAAGTGTCATATGCTGCAGAGCTTCGTGAGGGTGTTGATGGTACGCACGGCTACACATCAAGCTATACATAACCAGTAATCTGACTTCTGATTGTACGAAAAACCTATAGAATGCGAGATCAGCTATAACTGGAAATGTATAGCTTGATGTGTAGCCGTATGTACCAATGTTAGATCGGGTTGCAATGAATACCTATGACTGTATTAAAGGGTTGATATATATTGCCGTCTAATCTTAACAAAATTATAAGTTCCCAGACAAATAGTTAATTATTAAATTAGAAAGGAGTAAGTATCGGATTGGTCCTTGGCTCTGGACAGAGAGAGGTGTAAGGAGAGTAAGACCTTTGCCCAGCAGTGGCAGCAACGACTAATAAAAAAAAAACAAAAAGTATCGTCTGTCGCGGTATGCCCTGCATAGTAAAGGAAAGGCACCATTCAATTGATGAAAGAACTCCCGCCGCTCTGCCTGAGTACGATAACCGTGTCGTGTTAGTAGAATTCAGACATAATCCTCCGCCTTACTCAGACCTTTGTCTGAGTAAGGCGAGGCGTTATTCTTTAGTTACAATGAGGATTTTTACACTAAGGTCGAGGTCGGTATGTCGAGTTATGCGAACATAAATCTATGGATCATGGTAGTAAAAGTTGTTCATAATGATGAGTACAATGACCCCTTTTAAGGATTAATACGATCAAAATTTAACAGTGTATACAGCACCGGTAAGATTCGATAGATTATCTAAGAGAACAGTAACAGTTACCTTTGATGGCACTTTGCAATTACCCTTGACAGATCTAGCCTGTGCTAAGTTTTACAGCTCCGGAAGCAGGTCAAACAGTTATTTCCAACAGACGGTTATGTCGTTTCCATACAATAATTCTGCTTAGCACTACAGGTATATTCTTCAAATTACATAATATTCAAATATTTAATTAATTTTGCTCAATATTTATACATTAATGAATGGCGCTAAATGAATACCTGCACGTGTATCGCCGCCATCTTTTAATTTGACCATCAAATTGACGTTTACACACCTACAGCTTTTGTGCGAAGAACATTTGTTCAAATATGTACAAAGAACTGAATTGTTTAATAATTTTATGTATAGGGTCTAATACATTGACAATACAGCTTTAATTTTCGAAATTTCATGAACATATTATGCCAAAGTAGGTGTCGACTTGTTGCCAATCGATTGTAGGTATGTGGGTAAAAGTAACAATCTGAGTTTGGAATGTTTACATAATATTTGAAGACAAAGGCATAGAATATAGAATGGACTGTTTCCTGTGATTTTCGTAAAAAAACATTAGCAAAAGTATGGATATGAAATGAAAATGAAATTGTTTATTCTGGAAATTCTACTCGTAATATTATAAAAAAATTAGCTAGATGGAGGCGAAATTTCCTTCTTTTAAAGGTATTCAAATCAAACAATCAAATCAAAAGTCATTTATTCAAATAAGGCTGAGAATCAGCACTTTTCGAACGTCAAAATACAAAAGACAGTCCCCCAAAAACGCCCGCCATTCACCACTTCCTAGTGCTATCGCTGGGAAGAAAAAGTTCGCACCAAATTTCCCAGCAGCACAGCTGTCTGTTCAGTTAGAAAACACTTCGATTGTATACAATACTAGATACCTTTGTTCAGTAATTAACATTACAAGACCAGAACATAAAATTATATTATTTGCCAAATGTCAGCTAGCCACGCCAATATACCAACAAATATAATAAAAACTATACGTACTCAAGCTAAAAAATAATTAATTAAAATTAAAATGTAAATAAAAAACTTACTACCCAAATAAAAGCCTCCAGGCATAAAGGGCGTGACAGCTTACATATTTATGCATTGCTGGGTTCTGTTCACATAGCTGTCACTTGAAGTTACAAATGATAAACTAAGACCATCGAAGTAAAATAAATAAATAAGTTATTAACAATAACCTTTCAGTAAGCTAATCCTGGAGAAAGAACATAAACATTGTCTTGCGTTAAATTAGGGTGAGCAACTATTCTTATCGTGTAAGTAGTCGTTGATGTAGATGCCTTTGAATTAAGCCGATGCAGATGTCCCTGCCACCATATATGTCTGAATTCTTGAATATGACACGAAACATTAAAATTTTATCAAGCATGAACTGAAAATTCCAACAGTTACGTTATGGTCCTGAGTGTCAGTCAATCCGAATTTAGATAAGATAGTTAGTAACAGATGACATCTCTTCATAACTTGATTACAAAGTAGCAAACGACAGTAACACGCGTGGGCTTAAAATAGTAACACGCGTGGGCCACTTTGACGACACGGTTGGCGCAGTGGCTGAGCGATCGACTGCTGCGCTGCGTGTCGCGGGTTCGATTCCCGCACGGAACAAATATTTGTATTGCCTACAGGTAGTTGTTCCGGGTCTGGCTGTTTGTGTATGTGAGTTTAAATGTTTGTAAACGCACCCACGATACAGGAGTAATTCCTAGTGTGGGGCAACGTATTTTAAAAAAAATAAAAATAAATAACCTTTCAACAAGCAAGTCCTGCTAGTGCGTGTGAAAGGGAAACTTATCTAGAATATCAGCTGGCGGTCTACGCAAGTATCGGAAGGGTCAACTGCAACACTAATGGTGCTGTAGGCGTAAAACACGTCACTAGTATTGCAGAGTTTAATTTAGTCATGCTAGTTCCAGATAGTGTAGTAAGAGTTACCGTGAGTCATGCTGGCTTGGAATTATTCATGTAAGTAGATTATAGATTCTGAACCTACAACGTGTCATTTATTGGTATATGAAGTTAGTCTTACACCTGACATTTAGGTTGGAAAATTGGGTAAGACGCCAGGACACCAAGCTACTACAATCTGACAAATTTCTTTAATAGATTTTCAACTTTATCGCTAAAGCTTTATGTTCAAGGTTGATTGGAAAAATTTGATAGTTTCTGGTAGCATGATGTGCTGGCGTCTGTACTTTAAAGTGGCCGTCAAATCTTGAATCTAATGTGTTGTAACAAGTTTTTAATTAAGATTTTAGTTCATATGATGTTTCTTTAACATCAAATACAGCCGAACACAAAACAAGAAATCTATCTTCCTTATTCGATTCCCGCGGTCCTTTGGAATAGGTACAAAGACCATATTGAAAGAACATGACTCCCGCCCGGGGCCTTTTTATTGTAACTTCTATCATTAGTTTTGTGTTTTTGGTAAAGTCAAATCCAATCAAACCAGCTATCAGTATCATTAGTTTTGTGTTTTTGGTCTTCCAATCAAATGTGCTATCAGTTGAAATTTGTGAGACCTTGTCAGGCTTTCAGGGTATATCCTATCTAGACTTTCTTCTAAAAATATACCAAAGCATAATCAGCCTATAATGTTCCCACTGCTGGGACAAAGGTCTCCTCTCTACGAGCGGCAGTGGGCCATAATCCACCACGCGGGCCCAGTGCGGATTGGTGGATGTCACATGTCTTCGAATATTTAGTAGAATCAGAATAATATGAATATTCCATAGCCAAATTCTTATATCACAAAAAATTCGCCGATCAATCCGTAGTAGTGCCCGTCACCTCTGACAAGTATTTGAAAGGTTTACCTTCTTTCGCATTTCGGTCATTGACCACATAATCCTCTTATGCTGACCAAAGTAGCTTACACATTTGGTACACCGGCCTGTCGGTATAATAAGCCTGTACTTCGCTAACGAGCAATTTCGTCATTCAAAAGTGAATATTGGATGGTTGGAGGTACCGTTCCTTTGGTTGTGTTGTGGTCTTTGATGATCAAAAGATTGATTGTAACTGAATTTTTGTTCATTGCGTTTTCGTTCTCTTTTTAGTGTTAAGCCGCTCATTTTTGCTGTGCTTCTTTAAATAATTAATATTGGTCAAAATTGCCATATTCGTATCATGTTCCCAGCTCTAAGCCTTTACCTGGTGGTTTTTGGGAAGCAGTTAGTTACTCCATAATCACAATCGGTAGACTTATATCCGGTTTATGAATCTTCTGTTTAAATTATAGATCCGTCGACAAGTGATAGAGATATTTCAATACAGATAACGATTGCTCATTCTTATCTCTGATGAAATTCCTTATAAAATTCATAATTGCCTGACTTTATATGTAACTTACAAATAAGTAATAACTTAAATGAGTGAATTTATCGATTCTTCTCAGCAAATGAATACGTATTAAAATATATTTGTTCCCTATATTTTCATGTTTAAATTTTGTAACTATGATATCAATAAAACCAATGATTCCTTATCATTGAATACAGATAGAAACCCTTGCAGGACAAGGAAAGATTCCAATTGTAGTCGGAGGAACAATCTACTACATAGAATCCATTGTGTACAAAATACTAGTCGAAGACATGGATGATAATGAAGCTTTGTTATGGGACAAGAGTAGGAGAAAGAGAGATATGAGTGAGAGACATAATGAAAAAAAGGAAGATGAACTGCTAGTAGATGCTCTAAGAGAAGGAGACGAACGAACAGAGAATCCAGGAGAGCCATCTACATCTGATGGCTCCAGAGAAGACATTGATATAGCAAATTTGGAATTAACCAAACAACAGCTCCAAAAAGATATAGATAACGAGGTAATCTTCACAAACGAAGAGATTCACGCGAAATTAAACATGGTAGATCCGAAGATGGCGAAACGGTTGCATCCGAACAATAGAAGAAAAATATTGAGGTAAGTGATAGATGTTAATGTTGGTATTCAGTATAATTATTAAGTCTTGGTCATCGTTTTAATTAACTGATTGACTGCGCGGTAATTATCGCCATCTATCGACATGTATTTGTATATCTGACTTATTTTACATAAATACACACATGCGTCGTAACGCACACGGTTTAGACGCATAATGACCAATATGTATTGGTGAATATAACGCAGAAGGACCAAAACGCGAAATAACCAACAAGCAAAATAACCAATATGCAAAATGACCAATCTCAATTACTCAGCTAAATACCAGTATTTTACATGGAGCGACTGCCTATCTGACCTCCACAACCCAGTTACTGGGTAATACGATACCCCTTGGTAAGACTGGTTGTCAGATTTTCGGGCTATGTATATCAATTCTATTGTCCAACAGTGGACAACTGTAGGCTATGGATTGCATTAGTTGGTCGTTTCACCTGTCATTTCACGTGTGGGTCATTTAGCGTATTGGTCATTAAGCGTGTTAGTCATTTAGCGATTGGTCATTTCGCGTATTTATGAAGGTAACCATCATTGGTCATAATGCGAATTAGTCAATATGCGTCGTAACGATACACACGATATACTTAATGATGAACCAGTTTTTTCTGTTATATAGTCATGATTGATTTCATAAATACTCTGATCGGCTTTGCTTCAATTTCATAAATCATATCATTAATTTTTTAATAGCCTGCTAAGTATCATTTGCCGATTTATATTCTTTTTCAAAGTTTTTCACTGGTGTAATACCTAAGCGTCTAGGCAATTTGTTTTCCCTATCACTAAACGGTTTAAAAATAAATCATTCAACAATATTATCCATTCAAAAACAACGAAGCGGCGCAGCCTGCCGCGACCGGTTTTTATGAATGAATCCATCGGATATTTGTTAGGTGACTATCAATAACTCATTACCAATTTTAATTCTAACCTCTGCCTTTCGATTCTCATCTCTATCATCATGAAACTTCTAACGACGATAAATCTAAATTATAAAATATGTTTTATCAATTTTATCAAGAAATGTCAAAGTTCAGACGCACTGTGTCAAATTGATCAATATGGTGCTTAGAAGGATGCTCGTTATCTTGGACCTTGTGCTGTGATTATAGGGGTCACATTGGTAAATCAGCAGTGGTGTGAGGGTGGTCTACGTACGACATGTTTCTCGCCCATCACGTAAACTTTTTAGGATTGTTGCCGTGGGATATTTTTGGGCAATTATATTTGAATTTTAATGGGAATCTGCCTCGGTTATACCAACTTCTAGTTAAGTTCTTGATGAATAGACAGTAGTTAGTATGGAATAACAGATACCTGTATGGAAGGAGTCAGTTGTTTTGTAATTCAAGTAGAACAGAGCCCAATGGTGCACTTAACATCGCGTCCAGCGTGTCCTGTTGTCTACACGCTACAGAAGTTGATAGAAGCTAGGTGCTAGGCGCGTAGCCAAATTCTGAGCTGACTGTATTCAGGGTGGCAGGGATATCGACGCGCAACCTGTTACCATGGATTCAGTACATGATTCTGAACACCATTGCGTTTTAAAATTTTGTCGGTTATTAAAAAAAAATTGTTGTTCCATATATTTTGGCCGTATAGGTATTTATAATTGACGTAAAATTGCTACGCTGGAATCATGTACTGACTTCACAGGTTACAGTTTGCGCGTCGATATCCCTGCCACCCTGTATAGATTGCTATCGACACACTAAGAAGTAGAACAATAACAAATATAGAATGAAGGAGGAAATCAGCATAAACAGTACTACAATTTTTCTATGAGGTATACTATTCATTTAACTGTTAAAATATTTACTCGCCATGCTTCCTCAAATGAATTCGTGTATTTTTCATTAGTTAATTTAAATTTATGTACAAATGTTAACAAACCGTGGTGTTTCTGGAAAAGTTTTCATTGAAAATATCCATTCAACTATGGTAGTACATGTCAATGTAATGTATGTATTATTATCATTAGGTTTTTTTCGCAAAATCTTCTATTGTATTTCGAATATTTGATACTAAATTAACAAGACTGATTTCAGATATTTTTTAGCTTAATATCTGAGTTTTTAAATACATATCTCGTACGCATACAAAAATCTATATCAACTGTTCTAAGGAAAAATTACAATGAATTTGTATATAAATTCTATAGTTAACAGCCTTGAACGAATCATCAATTTTATTCTCTTTTTATTGCTGTAGATAGTCGGTTTCCTATGTTTAATGTTTTATGAAGACATCTCGTTCGACCTCATCAATCTCCAGCGCTTCCTGTTACTTCATTATTACATTCTTAGTGTTACTATGATCAGTTCTGAAAGGGGCTGCTTTTATTTCTTAAGCATCGTCTCCTTTCATATCTATGTTATTTATGTCTTATGTTGCATCAACTTTGCTCATTGTTTTTTCGTGACTAGTTCTATATTTTTCTTGTTTCGAATCCGTGTTCTCAAGTTAGTAGAATATAAATTACGTCACAATCCACCTACTAGGTGTCCCCCGAGTGTTATGGTGTAGGAAGGATAATAAACTTCACTCCACAGCCTTATTTAAGAATGATTTCATAATTTCCGTTGGAAAACAATACGCAGATCGAATTCAACTAATTTTGAATACGTTATTAATGTGCCTACCTACTCATGACTACAGTAAAGACCACCTCTTCAGTTACCCGTCAACTTAAATCATCTTTTTATTGGTTGACCATAGAAGAGCCCGTTATAAAAATGGTCACATCAATGACTGCCACTCTTAAACTTCATGCTAAGCCGCCTCCCTCGCATATCTCACAAGACGGGCTAAGATATGAGGTATCACCGAAATTAGACTTCGAAAAAAACACACTTCCCCCTAACAACAGAATCGGGAAACTTGTTCACGTGGTTTACATAAACATAGGAACTGAAGGCCGCATGTCATGATGACATAAAACCTTTGAACCAGTCAGCTTGAGCCCCCTCCTTGACCGTCGACTCCCCACAAAGGGGGAAGTATATTGACGGCGGGGGTTCTACTTATGGTAGTCGTTACCACTTCCGTAGGTCTTTAACCGCTGCCAAGGATTTCGCAGACGTTTGCGAATGTGCGCGTGTGACCTTGGTTCTACTACCCGGCGTAGTGTGGCCATGCTTGCAGGCGTAGTTCGCGGATTGGGTCGCGGCGAGCGTATGTGGGTCGATCTAATTGGACGCTTTGTTGGGACAAGTGATCGAATATCGTTAATAAAGTTACACGTCATTTAATTAATTAAGAGTTTTCTTTCGTTTTGGTTAATTATGTCGGGTTTGTGTCCAATATTTGAGGTGAACGTATAATATACTTTTGCTTCTTTATAAACTCATCGTTTACTCATTTAAATTACTCATTATAATGTCGATCACGATGATCACACGACTTTTATACTAAGTTGATATGTAGTAAGTAGTAATATGGAAATTAATCCGATATTTTTTCACGTGTTTTTCAAGGTTCGTAGACGACAGATGTTAAGAAAATTCTTAACCAATTTTACGGTGTTAAATATCACGTGGTTTCTTTAAAAGTCTGTACGTAATAAAAACTGCTACGATAAACTTTATCACAATTTAAGAAAAAAAAGTCGGAGTATTGTACTATGTATTTGGTGTCAAATTATGGCTAAACAAAGCATGTCCTAGACAAAATAGGCGATAAAATCTCAAAAAAATACACAGCTCACCCACAATGTTTCCAGGTCACTCAACCAGTAATAACTTCTAATGTCAGCCTCTATTTGTAAACAAAAACAAATCTCTAAACTGAACGGATTTAAATAAACAATCCCGTATCTGGTGCGAGGGATCATGGTCACACTACACAGTATTGCGATTAAGGCCCCTCGATAACCCCGAATTACTTATCACGTGATTATAATACATTCGGCAAGCTAGACGCGCCACTGATATTTAAAATGGAAAATTATCATGTTACGCATATTCAACTGGACTTTGATTTTTAGAATATATTCCTCGATTTTTGACCGCTTTTCGGTGAAATGTGTTGGTTTCTCTCTATCTTGTCTATTCCGTGCTTAAACTAGCTGTTTCTCTTTCATGCTTTAATAACAGTATTCTAAGACAGGATGCTTGGTGGTTAGTTTCTTTACAATTAGCCTTTCCTTGCCAAGTTATTGGTCCTTTCGTCATCATCATCATCATTCATCAGCCGAAAGACGTCCACTGCTGGACATAGGCCTCCCCCAAGCACCTCCACTTGGTCCTTTCGTAAATGGAAATAATGTAGACTATACTATTCCAAAGCTAAATAGAATTATTAATTCATCCTTTTATATGCACTAGACATGTTCAGACATGAATCATTTACATAATGTTGCGTAACATCAATTGGCACCCATGAATTTCATATCAATGGCATGGCTTGGTCAATGGTCGGTTAACTATATAACTACATCAACCATTTCATTCACAAGGAGTTCAATAATCGATCAATTGACGACATTCGTCCACCATGGACCATTGTGTATCACCCAGAAGATGGATAGCTCAGCAGTTGACGAATAAAAACTATTATAAGTTCTGAGCAAAAAACTTGAGAAAAACCTATCGGGATCATTGTACTTATCACTTTGAAAGATCGGTCGTATCTCACTGTAGTACAATATGAAGACCAATTAAAGTTTATAATAGATTACAAGTACATACAAGGTAGGTGCGGATTAATTTTTAATCATTTTCTAACATGAAACCAGTGGTAATGACCCCTTCTCTGGTTGTGTAGTCCTTGGTTAAGAGGTCAACTTTTTTGGTCCTTAGATCTTCATAGGACCAATAATTTTGATGTGTTTGGTGAAAATGATGTGGTTCGCAGCATCATAAGCATTTATATTATTTTATTTTACAAGTGTCGTTGCGAAAGCAATATGCTACGGATTTCGTAGCTCTTTGAAAATTTCACTTTTTCCGCTTAGGAAATTTTCTAAACTTTAATTTCAAAAAAGGTCCTATGCTCAATTATGATTGAAGATGATGACCTTAGCCAACTAGATTTACAATGCAATTTGAGGTTTGCATTTTTTGCAATGCCTACAACAAGCTACGGTATACGGTAAACGTCTGCAAACTCTGCGTAGAGGGTCTACGAAAATTCTGTAAAACACTCTCAGTAACTGTACTAAATATTTTACAATTTTCCCCTGCAATTTAGTAAAAAACTGATGAGAAAATAATACTGCTTACAAATGATATTTTTTTTTTCGAAATTCCAAGCATTTTTTCCGCGCCCATAAACTTTTTATACCATTACTTTTATCCTCCAAAACTGGGTTATAGTACTACTATTATTCCGTACTATTCGCTCATATATTCTGACCATATCAACGGAATTATGTATTCGGCATGCGAATAGGCGAATTTTCCCGGCAGTTATTATATAGACGTAACGTCACTGTTGCTACGCGCCGAACGAAGAGCTAAGATAGTGTATATATATATATGTCGACTCCGCTCGTTGTATTTGGTGCTACGGTACAAATAGTTGGCATTTTTTTTGTTACCTTGTAATTTTTATGTTGTTACTTTATTGTTTGTTAAATTCATTGGAATTGTTTGAACTGAATGAGGCTTTTATATGGTTTTACTTTGATACGATTAATTTTCTGTTTTTTATGCGAAATATGTTTTTTTTACAACTTTATGGATGACGGTAAACGCCTTTAGATTGGTTCGTATTTTCAATACTTAAAGTATTATTAGTAAAATGTTCTAAAAAAAAAAACATAATTTTCTATAAGTATGTAGAAGATGTAGTGACAAAAATTGGAAAGAATTTGCTTAGGTGGTCCGATCATGTCGAGAGGATGAATGAAAGGCGACTAAAAAATGTATTTACAAAGTGAGTGGAATCGTCGTTATTGGTGAAGTTATTCAGAAAGATTAAGTGCGTAGTACTCGCAACGGTAAAAGGAGTATGTAAGTATTGTAGCAGGTGACGTTCTGTAGTTTTTGCCTACCCCCATGGGAAGAAGGTGTAAGTTTATGTATATATGTTCTAATAACAAATTTTACGAAATTAAACTATTTCATCATCTGCCTAGCCTTTTCCCAACTATTTTGGGGTCGGCTTCCCGTCTAACCAGATGCAGCTGAGTACCAGTATTTTATATGGAGCGACTGCCTATCTGACCTGAGATCCACGAATGACAGCCGGGACCAACGGCTTGCTTGCAACGTGCTTTCAGAGGCACGGAGGGGTCTTGGTATCTAAAGATGGTCATCCATCCCCGGGCCAACCGTGGCAAGCGTAGCTTAACCTGATCGATCGACCCGTGTGGCTGTTATTTCTTAGCCACAAGCATAACCTATTTCACGTTTAGAAAAGCTATACTTTTTTCTAGCTCTAAAACTGGCTTAATTAGCTACTACTAGATATTACCCAATTCAATGACCTCATTAGTACGCCTGGTTTCCGTGATTCGAAACACAGACATAAATAACTAGTCTGGCATGATATAATGTTTAGACAGACAAAGAGATCTATTTAGATTTTTTCTCTGGTCTAAATTGATTCACAAAATCGTGTGCACTTGGAACGCACAATTTTTATTTTAAGCGCATATGAAAATACTCCAGAGAAAAGTCAGTCAGAATACTCAGTGTGCTTAAAATAAGCGTGAACGCAACAACTTCGTAGATTTTCACTCAAGATTATCCCAAAAAATTCCAAACCATTCGCTCTTATGAGTAGCTATATGTCAATAAATTAAAAATGACTTAAAAACTGCAGTCGGTCTTTGATCCATCAGTGTAAACTGTCAGCTATCTCGGGCCCGAGTAGTCGCACTGCTCCTCTTTAAGCACTATATTGTAATGTTTTTGGTAGCAGTATTGCTTAGGGGCTTTGTCGCAGGGTAATGCCATCATTGGCTGCCGTTTGATCGCCTCGTCCTTGAGGCGTATGTGCTTGATCCTCGAGTCTTTGCTCAGGGTTCCTGATATATGGATTCTGAAGGCAGACAGGGCCGCCTCCTCCCGCACGATAAGGTGTCAGGGAGGCAGTCCAAGTATAGCCTGTAGGGCAGCGGTGGGTGCAGTTCTCATGCAGCTAGTGAGTGATACATGGTCCTCAGATCCGTTGACATTGCATAGATTCCTAGTATTTAAACTAAAGATAGGAAGCAGCTGAGCGAACTCCTACGGGGTTATTGCGCAACACACTAACTGTAGCAATGGCTTTAATTTTGACAGTTCATCAACATTCATTGCGTTATTTACGTTGTAGAACAGACAAACTTTTCGAACATATGCAGCAATGGATTGGCAATTTCCTCCAAAATGATTCAGATCGAGATTGAAAGTGTGTTACGCAATTAGGGTGTGCTATATCACGTTTCTGTCTGTCATAAGCACCATCTGTGGTAGATGCATTGCTGATTGCTAATCGCAGTTTTTTTTGCAGCAGCCACGTGAATACTTCTACTTATGACATAATCTAAGTCCAACGGCTGAGTCGACTTATGGTTAAAGTTCACAATTTAGAAGCCTACTCGTATTACTAAAACATCCCTTACACGTGCATACCAAGATTCATTAGATATATGTGTACAAGCTTTGTTCACAACTCCACCAAGTTTAACATTTTCGGGGATAAATTTTACTGACGCTATATCCTTTACCAAGGATCGAGTTTCACCTCTGGCAAACATTAATATTTATTCCGTATTTAAGATGAGAAATACTAAATAAACAGGCAGAAACTTTGACGTTCACTTTTGCTTTAAAAAATAAAATAAAATATCTTTATTTCAGAGCTATAACAGCACCCTAATTGCATAACACACGATCAATCGTGATCTGAATCATTTTGAAGCAAATTGCTAATCCATTGCTTCATAAGTTCGAAAAAATTTTCTGCTCAACACGTAAATAACGCAATGAACGTTGTTGAACTGTCAAAATGAAACCGATTCCGATTGATTGTGTGTTACGCAATTAGGGTGCAGTCCATACGTTGTTAGTGGTTAGTAACAGATTATGATTCTATGCTATGTTAATTACTTAATTCAACATAACTTAAGGTAAGCAGCAGCAGTTAACATAAGCTTTAATACCGACACATGTTTTTGCTTGTCGGAGGTGGAGATCGGAAAATATCCAACGGAAACGTACTACCGGGATATACTCATATAAAGTATGCTATGTCCTAACCCGCGTGCCAAATTTTTTTGAAATCCGTTCAGCCGTTAAGACATGTAAAGGTAACAGACAGACACGAGTTACTTTCGTATTTATAATAATCATCATCATCATCAATTAGCCGAAAGACGTCCACTGCTGGACATCGGCCTCCCCCAAGCACCTCCACTTCGACCGGTTCTGTGCTTCTCGCATCCAACGGGTGCCTGTGGCCTTCATAAGTATTTATAAGGTCAGAATGGATTTACCGAGCCCCATACTACCGCTAAAATACGTTTCCGGAATTGGTAACAAAATTGTCTAAATCCCATGTTTGGACTGTCTGGCTACCAAGGACGTTACGCCGTGAAACAAGCATGACGCACAATATATATAATACTAATTATTGTGTAAATAATCAAAAGTGGTGGAGAGCACGCCGGTCGTTAATATGTTTTGGTGTCATTTACGTTTTTAGTTATCACGATATAATTATGTCCCCAATGTATGGTGGAATTATATAGGAAGTAACAGAAAAAGAGCGAGACCTTAGACTATGAACCACAATTAGAATATGAAGTACTTACAACTTTTCATGAATTTAATTTGTTGGATGGAGTGCTTATGTGCAAACTGAATTTTGTTTAGTCCTATCTTTTTTTTATTGCTGTATGTGCCTGTTCTTGACCTCGTTCATGCCTGAGCGAAAGCGATGGATGAGTATATACAACGATATATCTAACTATACATTTCCAGTTTTAGCTGACCTCGCATTGTGTATAGGCTTTTCGTACAATGAGAAGTCAGCTTATACTGAAAATGTGTAGCTAATGTAGTCGTGCGTACCTAAGGACTTAATCATTCCAATAATCTTGCTAGGAAAGCAGTGATTTTAAAATCGTCAATTTATATACTTCTTTGAAATATTAATGACACGTTCACAAAAAATGTAAAATCTACTATCTGGATCTTGGCCTCATTCTGTTACGCGTTGTATAACCAAATACAATTTCGGCACAGGATGATAAATAATGTGTGTAAAAGAATAAGAATATTCCCCCTTTTTATTAGGAACTCGTAGAAGTGGATGTTTGCGGAGATAATGGTATAATAATCTAGTTTTTTGTACCCGTCGCGTCCTTGGCCCCGTTCGTGACGCTTCCGTATCGATTGCCTCTAGTTCGTTGACTGGGGTGCTGGGAATGGCTGGGATAAGGTTAGATTTTCATGGCGTTTTGCTTCGAGACTATCCTGTTTTTTCTTCTTTAATTTGTCTTTGTCAGTTTGTGGTAAGTAGTGGGTAGATTACTTTTCTGTGTCATTTTCAAGGTGTCCATGCCAGCAACTCTGGGGTATTGGTTGGTGTCGCCTTAATCTTGCGTGTGGTTGCTATGCAAGGAACGACGAATCACTAACTTGTCCCATCAGTTTTTTTTTTCCTTTAATGTGGTGCTTATCTATATATGTTTGTGCTTGGTCTACGATAACTGGTGGGGTGTGAAGGTCAGGATCGCCAATCACCAATCTGCTTGCTGTTGATGTATTGCCGTTAAAACTTAGTAAATTAATTTGTAGTGGTTAAAACTGTTAGCCTTCACTGACATGTGCCAAATAAACATATTTTCTGTCTTTCTTTATCCCGTTTCAAATCCAATAGGTAAGCTGTTGCCATACTCAAAACCGAATCTGTACAGTATCATGCTCCATAATTCTATTACCTACCTTTATCTCTCCGAAACGCTAACCTAATTTTCTCGAATCAAACGCTGTAGACTCGGGGTCAGCCGTACCTCCTAAAGTCACGGACGCGGTCTCGTGATAATGACCTTCAACCAATTTAGAAGCAGTTTTGAATCATTAGGCATATTCCGGCCATGTCTTATATCGTCCCCTCTGCCTATTAAAGAAATAGATCGACTGAAAGAGTTCATAATAAGCTTGTAAACTTTGTTAAACAGCTTTTGTCATGTTTTATCTCATGTAATAGGGTCTATTCTATTAACCAAACTGGTATCTGATAAAGGAAAACTATGTTTCTGGCTGCACAAGTCATATTCTATAGTTTATTATGTCAGAATCCCGTGTCATATGTCAACTACTTATCAATCATGGCGGCCGTCGCGACGCTTATAAAGCCAATTGACAGGGATTGCTCACAGCATCGAATTGTGGTTGAAAAGTAATTCAGTAGATTAGGAACTGTCCTGAGCTGTGGTTTTGATTTGGCCATAAAGTTTTTATGACGATATTTGCATAAAACTTTTTGCTTGTGTTGCTTAGGAGTGGAATTGCTAAAAATATTTTCCTATTGCAGTACTTTATCCTACGTCCTAAAAGGAAAAAAAAACTTCCAAATGGTTCAGTCCGTCTTCAGGTGTCTCTTAGCCAAAATTTGTCCACTCTTTTCGTATCTGGTTTGAAGATCAGGTTCTTTCTATCACATTCCTTGTACATTTTATTTGCAATATTTTAAAGCCTGGTGTATTCCGCGCAACACTCAAAACTCAACAGTATTCCGCATATTGCAATACTCAAAACTCAACAAGACTCTTCAATTTCCTCTTCCGTCTCCGAGCGATGACAACGCTACCTGAAAAAAGAGGACACAAAAATGTAAGACCGAATTCAATGTCACACTGGCTAATTTACAGCAACTTTCAGTGTACGTGACCCACATACATCAGATGTGTATCTTGAGGAGTCCCGCGGGGTCCGGGTGGCGGGCCGCGAGGTGTGCGGGGCGGGGGGCGTCACCCAGAGGATGACGCAAGCCCTACAATAAGGAAGTGTGTTCAATTGTCCATGCGTACCACTGGGCCATTCTGTAGCGGTTTCTGATCGTAGTTTTTGGCAGGTTTCGTTTTTGGTAAAAATTTAGATTATAATATGTTTTTTTAAGAATTCCTACAACAATCGATAAATTATCATTTGTATAATTTAAAAGGGCGTCCGTGATAAAATCTACAAATAAAGTAAGTGGCCTCTGAAAAGGTTGAGAATGACGATTTTTCACATTAAAATTCATAATATAAATTAAATCAAATCGCCACCGTCACGGTGATAACCGGATTAAGAAGGTTGGCAGACGGTATCATTAAATAATAATCGGTAGGTATCGATCGATACATATATAATTAATATTAAAATATGCGCAGACTGGTCTAGTATATTCACTTAATTTTCTGAAATTATTCTTTCATAACATTAGGAAACGTTTGGCATACTGACCTTCGAAAACTAATTTTAATTCATTTACGATACGACGTAACGTCGCACCTGCGACCCCTTGAATAATAAACAAAAATGTAAATTATTGGTATACCTATACCCATTAAACTTCATTGACGATGAACCAATCACGACATTAGGTAGGTCAAGGCCTGTTAAATAATCCAGTTCTTTTAGCAGAATAATAATAAAAAAAAACCAAATTCCTTAACCTTGTGATTTTATTCATAGGCAAATCTAGAATTTATTCAACTCCTGCCACGTATTGTTTCCATCTAATACGTTCAACAAACCCTAATAATTCTAAGTGATTTTCAATCGTCCAAATATATTTATTTTTAGCACTACTACTCTAAAATTTGACACTTGCAAATATTCGCAGACTGATCCTGCCGGTCGGAATGCTGTGCGTATTGGCTGATTTATTGTAATGTAATGTACACCGGCATCACGAGTATTCACAAGTACTAGGAACTGGTACTTGCAAAAATACTAGGATACTTGAAATGGACTGGTTTTCGTGTTCGACGATGTTTATTGAGTCGTTAGGATAAATTGAAGCTGTAATGAGGTGTCAAGCTGAGTAGTTCTCTTGTTAATGTAGCTACGTAATTATTGAAAGACATTTTAATCGTCACTGAGTACAGTAAAGTAGTCGTAAGATATGTTTTAATTGTAATTATATTAGATACATCAATGAGCGGCAATGTGAGAGTCAAGGCTGGTTTACATTGATCCAGTATCTCATTCTAGCACTGGGATCCAGTGCGACTGGTTTGTCATTTGACCCTTGTCTATAGTTGCGCTGGATTGGAATAGAGGAGCCGATAATTGGCTGTCGATTGCTCCTTCGTAACAGGGAATTCTTCGTCGTTGTTCGTTAACGGACATACGGGTCCGTCCGAAAGTAGTTGTTCCGTCAAAACAGTGTCAAATTCAATTTTTCGGTGGGGAAATATATTTTGGGAGTAGGGACGACTGTTAAATCGTGTTGTCATTCCTTATTACTTTGGATACCGAACTAATCTTAAGTCCGTAAGTGATACGGGTTAGTAAACGACCGTAACTTCGGCCGAAACTACTGATGATGTCCTGTGGGAGTGGACTTCCTGGATTGCTCCTCTGGGTCGAAATCAATGTAATTCAGCTTTCAAACTTCAATTTGTATAAAATTATCTTAACGGGAGATTTTGAATAGACATACTTGAAGAGCTCTAAATAGGCCTTAGTTAAGGCATCGACTGCCACCGCGGTCACCGCTGACCGCCAACAATAGATTTTCTATTGTGTCTGTTGTCTCGCTGTCAAGCAAATATTTTCAGCCATGATGATCTAAATCTCGGCGCTTCACTCACCAGTTCGCAAGAAGCAACAATCATAAAGATGATAGTCACGACCTTGACTGCCAGACAACCAGCTACAAAGACGATGACATAACTCGTATTACGAAGTGTGTCTGAAATTATGTAATTAAATATGTATAACTTAGTCATTCTTATGCTTATAAAGGCGTGTGTTGGGTTTTAGAATAAGCCAATTATGTACATTTGAAGTATTCAAAACGGTTCCCTATCCATTTGCATAAAATTTTAAGACCTAATATAACTTGGCATACTTTTGTTTGTCCTAATTATATTTTCGCATAAATTATTTACGCATAACAGCTTACGCATAATTTTTTTACGCATAATTTCTCTAATAATAATAATGATTAAGCATAAAATTCTAAAGCATACATTTTTTAAGCATAACATTCTAAAGCATAACTTTATTAAGCATAACATTCTAAAACATAACTTTATTAAGCATAACAATAATAATAAGGCGTAGTCGACGGGTCCCCGCTTCGCGGGGCCCCTATTTCTGTCTGCAGGGTTTAAAGGAACCTAACACGAACGGGATGACGGGGGCTCGTTCGCTCGCTCCGCTCGCTCACTTGAGCCCCCGTCATCCCTTTCGAACCTAACCTGTCCGAGTCGGGGTGCCCCAATTCCCGAGCTCGCTTCGCTCGCTCTTGCATCCTAAGTTCTCATTGCCTTTTTACTAAATCGAAATGTGTTAGACCTTGGGGCACCCCGACTCTTGGAAAAAGTGATTCAGAATCGAGTGAAAATAAATACGTAAAAATAACTCAAATTTGTTTCCATTATTTCTATTAATTGTATGCCTAAATATTATTATGCTAATAATCATTAGGCCTAGTAACATTATGCGAATTAAATTTATGCCAAAACAAATTAGCCTTCAAGATCATTATGCCAACATAAACTGTATGCCAAAAAAAATATGGCAAAGTATTATTATGGCAAAACAAATTATGCCAAAATCGTTATGCCAAAGTATATTAGGAAAAAGAATATTATGCGAAAAGAAGGGATCCCATTCAAAACGTCTGGCTGTTAAGGCGAAAGCATCAGGGTAGTCCGCGAATGTCAAATTTTCTTACGTTTTTTGCAATTGACAGTTCAGTATCAGGTTGTATGGTCGCGGCCGAAACGCATATTTATAGAATTACTAGCTGCGCCCCGCGGTTTCACCATGTGTTAATTCTGTTTATAATATAAACTGTCTGTGTGCCAAATCCGTTCAGTAGTTTTTGCGTGAAAGAGTAACAAAAATCCATTCATCCATCCTGACAAACTTTCGCGTTTATAAGTAATACTATTAGGATATGATAATCATAAAAGTAAATAAAACCAATAAAACCCTTTAAGTTCATATTACCCTATTGAATGGCTATTTTATGAAATCATGACATTTGAAGCCAATTCTAACTTAAGGAGTTATATTGGTGATTCTAATGATTATAATTCTGTAAAGCCACATTTGTTACGACCGTCAATCATATTTTATTCAACATACAACCTCACACTGACATACAAATTGCAAAAAACATTAGTAACTTTAAATTTCGATGGCTACCTTAAAGGATCCCCCTTAATGAATAAATATTTTTTGAAGAATAAGTTTGGTTGCTAATTTATGCTTGGTATTGATTGAAACCACGCTAGTTATAAATGCGAGTGTAAGTCTTTCGGCCTCCGTTTGTTTGTCTGCCTGTATGTCTGTTAGGTTGATGCGATTTTGCGGTAAAACTACTGCACCGATTTTAATTATATTTACCATAAAAATAGCTAGTTAATTAAAGAAGGACTTGTGGAACTTTCTCAGAAGATAGATAGGCAGTCGCTCCATGTAAAATACTGGTACTCAGCTGCATCCGGTTAGACTGGAAGCCGACCCCAACATAGTTGGGAAAAAGCTAGGCAGATGATGATGATGTGGTATTTTCTCAGTGAGCAGTGGTGGCTCAGAGGAATCAACCCCGACTTATGAGTTGTAGGTCGTACATGACTTCGAACCCAGACAAGCACTTTACTTTGTCTATTTAATTTCATCACCACTGCTCTCAAAACGGTGGAGGAAAACATCGTGAGGAAACCAAAAATTCGAAGACATGTGACATCCACCAACCCGTACTGGGCCCGCGTAGTGGACTTTATGTATGTAGTACTTTTCATCATGGAAAGGCAAACGGTTTTTCCCTATAATTTAAATAATAATGAATTTACGGTTCTCTATCAATTTAAAGAACAAGATAACGTGAAAAGGCATTTTCATCACTGATAAGAACTGATAACACCAATGAAAGTGACTATGTGTACCTACGAGTACTGTTACTTACAAAGTTCATCAGAGTATAAATAACTAAACGTTTTTTAATTACAAAGATACGGAGGTCAAAGGTTACCAACGTGTTGTTACGTAAGAAGTTAATTATGACTTTCGATCATCATAATAATTATCTAGTGGGAGCAATCGAATCGTTCGATTGAGTGTGGGTAATGAAACTACGTAAATAAATAAGATGTATTTTTATGTGAAACTTCTTTGGCGGCGATTCGATAATTGGACAAGAATTGATATTAAAATTTCAAGGACGCGTCACGTTTATGCACATTTAGTCACATGAGAGAGAAGAAAGATATAACTCTCTCTGTCTCACACACTAAATTCTTCTTGGTCTATATTTTTGTGTGAAAGGTGCTGAACGCGCAATTTTTTTAATTTTAATTATACTATTAAGGGCTGATTTTTCAATCGACAGGTAATTTTTATTCGTGGAATAAAATTGACGTCTGACATATTTTGTATGGACGAACTGTCAAAAATTCAAAATTATTCCTCGGATAAAATTATCTAGCGTTGGAAAAATCAGCCCTAAAAGACATACATTATCATCATTCTCCTGCCTTTATCCCGATTTCTTTGGGATCAGCGCAAGCAAGCTTTCTTCTATACCAAACAAGTACGAGTCAGACTCGCGCACCGAGGGTTCCGTACAAATTTGTAGGTATGTAACTAAAAATTTACGGTTTTCGCAATTTTTCCTTTATCGGTGCTATAAGACGTTGCTTCGTACCAAATTTCAAGATTCTGAGTTCAAGGGAAGTACCCTGTAGGTTTTGATTCCCTTGCGAGTGACGAAATCAAGACGAAAATTTGCGGCATAAACGGCTGTATCTTTTGATTGCGTTGGCTTAGAAGTTTGATTTTTTCACAGCTCCAAGGGTCAGTATATCTACTGACCCTTAACCGACAGTATAAATTCCAGCTTGATACCTCCACGCGTTCTGGAGAAAAAGGTTCTTGACCGACAGACAGACGGACGGACGGACAACAAAGTGATCCTATAAGGGTTCCGTTTTTTCCTTTCGAGGTACGCAACCCTGAAAACAAAAAAAAAATCGTTCAAGCCGGACGCACGCAAGTCTCATATTCTGATTACAATTCAGGCTAATCTGCATGGGTTTGTCTGCATAATGCATTATCAGCCAGCATCGTTACTAAAACAATGACGAATGCATGTCTGAGGGATCGAATCCGCAATGAGGATGATCCGGCTGAGAACCAAAGTTGTCGACATCGGTCACAGAACTCACAGAATGAGCAAGGAAGTGGCAATGGGCCGCCATATTAACCGTAGAACCGATGACCGTTGGGGTAGATGTGATCTTCAGTGGAGACCGCGAATCGAACTAACGTAAGATAGGACGCCTCCAGGCTAGGTGGAGCGACGATCTTCCAGGATGGCTGGTAGCAGCTGGATCAGAGTTGCGGAAAATCGAGTTGAATAGCGTGCAATAAAGAGGCCTATGTCCAACAGTGGACTGCTGTAAGCTGGTGATGATGATGAATGAATGACTGGCAAATTATTTTATTCAAACACCTATGCTAAAACTTTCGCACAACGCCAACACCCTTTTCATATCACCCGTAAAGCATTCAGCATAAAAAAAAAACAATAGCTAATAGTAAATGTGTAGGTACACGAGACGCAGCGGTTTGTGACCCATTCCAATATAAATAACACTGTTTCATTCATTCGCTGCGTGTGAGATGACTGCAGTAAAAAAGTGCAGTTGCTAACAATGACAATCGTAAATAAGTTGTTATATCGCTATTGACAATGTGACGTAGCTGCCACAGTGCAGCGGATGCAGTATAACAAGTTTAGGGCACTGATTTTTTGATGCAACGAAATTAATGTCAGATTATAGCTGGCTATGGATGGATTTCTAGCTTTATGTTCTGTTATTTTTTTTAAGCATTCCTGATTTAAAAGCGAATAAAAAGCAACAACAAAAAACTAGTTGAAAAACTTAGTTATTTTTTCTCATAAAGCGATCCTTAATTGGAGCTATTTTCGTTCAGTAACGTTCATATCGCACTGCTGGGACACATACCTCTCTGTAAGTGGGATTGGGCCGTAATCCACCACGCGGGCCCAGTACGGGGTGGTTTATGTTACGTTACTATAAATAGTTTATTAATATTTTCTCTTAAGGAAAAAGATACTGAAAACTATACAAAATAAATATAACAGTGTATGAATGTAATAAGCAAGTATTAATAATATCGATGGCCATTGATTCAAATCTCTTTATGGCAATGTGCTTTGGAGTATACAATATGGATTTGCAATTTATCAATGGGTTTTGTTAGTGGAGGTTCCCGAACGTGTGTAGGATAAAATGATATAAAACCTTTGTGCCTAATTTATATTCTGAGCGTTTAAAACGCATTATGAATAGCAATAAGTAGCTACAACACGTCACGTCAAGCATTAAGTTAGGCTGTGTACTTTTAAGGTATAAGGCTTTCAAAAAAAAAAAAACTTCAATGAATTATGATTTTGCAACAAAGAGTTTTTGTAATAAATGGTTTGCATAGTAAAACTAGAAAGCGTGTGCCTTATGGGTTTTTTTTTTTTAATAATATAAAAGGAATTGGCTAATTTCACTCCTGTTTTTGAGAAACGCAAAAAAGATCAATAATTTTTTTGTTCAGTTTTCTTGCAAAATTGCAACTATTTCATGTCAATGTTAACATACTTGCCAAATTTTTGAAGACCTTGACGAATGTTTAAATCTCTTGAAAACATAATTATTCTGATATTCAAAAGACAAATTGTATCTGATTTACTGCTTCTTGTTATTATGTTGATAGGGTGCGTACGCGCGTCGGCGCCTCGTTGGCATCGCGTGATGTCATATCCGCCCGCCATTCATGCCGAGACGTTCATTCATGAAACTCGCGCCTCGTTACCTACAAGCAAATTGTGACCTTAAAAACTACATGTTTAAGCGCATTTTAGCTTGAAAACGCACGTCGCGTAATTAATATTTTTTTGCAATATAGAATATTTGCGCTCTTAGATCGTAAAAAAACAGGATGTGTTCAGGCATATGTTCTGAATTGGAAATTAGTACATTGTTAATTACTTTGAGATGGTGAATTAAGAGTTTTGAGAATAATGATGGCGCTACCGCGAAATCAGATGAGTCTTAGATGATTATCATGTATAATTATCTTGAATTTTGATGATTGTAGCTTGTGTTAAGGCATTAGTAATATCCTCCCAACCGATTTCGGTCATGGTACTCGTGGTGGCAATCTCAACGGAGATTAGCCAAGTACGCAGGAGATATTATAGAGCACAAGTGTGTGCGCAAATACAGGTGCACTCTCTGTTCCTTTACTCTCATGGTCCGATGGGATGGGACGGCAATCCGACACGACCGGGGAGAGATCAGGCGCAGGGCCAACGGGTTTACGTGCTTTCCGAGGCAAACCGCCAACTTCCAAACTCCGAGCTGTTAGTAAGAAATTCTTAATAGAAAACGCAATAGCACTGCCCGACCTGGGAATCAAACCGAGACCAACGGGGCAGCTAAGGCATTATTTAAATAATAAAATCATTAAATACCTTTATAGTTGCTAAATGCTACTCTGTAGACATAATCTACCAGTTAGCCACTACTTGAGTCTGGACGCGGTCGATACTATTGACTCATTTAATTCCCCGCACAGTAGCGGACGCTATCATGTGACAGACATAAGTAGAAGATTAAGGATCCAACAACTTATTCAATGACTAGTCATTGCCCACGGATTCGCCCTCGATATCAAACACACAGCAATGAAATTCCCCCTACATACTTCTTTATAATCAGGCACGTACGTCGCAACAAGTTGATTGAATACCAAATAGAAACTTTCTCATATGCATTGCGCGTTGTATGTAGATGTATTACCTGTCTGATCCGATATCATATCCATAAATTCGAATCTAAGAATATTAATGCGTTCCTATAACAAGTTAACGATTAATATCGATGGCCATTTTGTAGCTTTTAAAAGCTTATATCTCTTGTGTTTCGTTTTGGAGTATGAAAATATTGTAGATGTGTCAGACCTAAAGCTATCGTTTTTTTAAAAGAGCAGTGGTCTCCACATAGTTTCTGCAAAAGGCGAATGACGTCACTGAAACGTAACTTATGTATGTTGGTGTGTTTTCCTAGAGAGTGTTTTTGACACCGTCGAGTCATACCCCGCTCCCCAAAGATTACAATCGCTAGATTTTCCCTCAACATACTTAATCAGACTCCACATGGATGGATGGATTCTTACACATGATTAAATAGCGTTTCCATGACAATCAAGTCATCATTGTGTGTCAGAAGTGTTCAAACGAAACAAAAACGCAACTATCTTTGACGCGGTAGGGCGAATCTAACGATTTAAATCTTTGCCACTGCCATCATTTTCATTGACAGCCGATCTTCTAGGAAATCGTAGCTTAACTTGAGATGTAGGCGAGTTTTAGAGACGCCACATACATGGGCATGAGTCATTAAAATATTTAGATAGGTAGGTATATGATTTGACGCCCATCCATCATACTTCGAAAGTTCTTTCTTGACAGGCCCCTTCCAGAAATGCTTTATACGTTTGAATTTCTTTTTTAATCTGTGGCCACAGTACATGGTATACGCAGACCGATAATTTTGATCGCACCTCTCGATATTTCAATATTTCTTATTTATAGTTTTTAATACCGGTAATGAATGTTAGAATCGTGTTTTGAGTTATTGTGTGTGATAGTTAAACGTTCTATGATATTATCACGGTGGAATTTTTGATGGATCGCCAGTTGGTTTTATAAGTTTTTTTTTAGCATTCTGTGTTATTAAGACAGATGAAATATGCAAAGGGATAAGCACATCATGATGATATTAATTTTATATTATGCTAAGCTTTTTTTATTTCTGTTTTAGATAGACACCAGGAGATAAGCCGCTCCCTAATTAACTCATTTTCAATCAAAATCTGAATCATTTTGAAGGATATTGCTAATCCATTGCTTGAAATGTTTGAAAAAATTGTCTGCTCAACAACGGAAATAATGCAAAGAATGTTGTTGAACTGTCAAAATGAAAGCCATTGCTACTGTTAGTGTGTTATGCAATTACCCCGCTGTTCTATCAATTTTAGTTGTATTTGGAGAATTATTGACATATTTTAATAACATAAACCTCTAAATCTTTCACATTTATTTATTTTAATACTGTACCATACACATTTGGTACTTACCCATATAGTAAGTAGGTAAGGTAAACAAAAAAATCTGTATAAACAATATTTGTAATGTTATCTTAATGGGACATTAAAAAGTCTAATGGAGTCGTTTCGTGGGGCTTATAAAAATATTTTGAATACTCTCATGCTTATTGGGGGTATAAATAACAAATATGTCAACAGTATCATATGCTTACAAGTTGTAACTTAATTTATAGTTTCTGTTAAATACGAGTATTGGCCTTTTTCTCACATAAATCTCGAGCTGGATTTATTGAAGGCTGTACGTAAGAATACCTTTGCGTCGTTGTTTGAAAATTATGCGTCGTTTGTCGATGGTAATAAAGTCCTGCATTTGCCTACCTTAATCAGCCTATCCCTATAGGGTATAATGTGCCCACTGCTGGGACACAGGCCTTCTCTCTGTGAGAGGGAGTGGACCATAAATTACCACGCGGGCCCAGTGCGACTTGCTAGATGTCACATGTCTTCGAATTTTTGGATCTAGGACATGCCGATTTCCTCACGATGTTTTCCTTCACCGTTTTAAGAGCAGTGGTGATGATATTACACTAAGTAAAGTGCCTGCCTGTATGTCTTTAATTCATTATTACCAAGCAATAGGTGCTAAAATAAATGAAACATAATTATTTAATATTCTTCCATGTATATTAAATTGTCTAACACATAATCGTACAGACGCCAGCACATCAAGCTACTACAATCTGTCAAATTTCTTTAATAGATTTTCAACTTTATCGCTAAAGCATTAAGGTTCAAGGTTGATTGGGAAAATTTGACAGTTTCGGGTAGCTTGACCTGCTGGCGTCTGTACTATCATACCAACCCGCACTGGGCCCGCGTGGTGGATTACAGCCCACTCCTTCTCACAGAGAGGAGGCCTGTGTCTGTGTCCCAGCAGTGGGAACAATAAAGGCTGATTATAATGATACTACTTTATTCAAATGACCCACTGTCCCACATTTTGATCAAGATATCTAATTCCTGTCGATTTATTCATAGATTAATTTGACGTCGGCGCCATATTAGTACATTTCGCGCCACGACCGATATCGACGCGTTTAATATAACATAATCATTCACACCACGTTATAACAGATGTTGCCCTTCAAATTTGGACGATGCTTCTAGGGTTGCCATTCAAGTAATCTTATGAAAAACATACCTAAAGATTTATCTTTTTTGTTAAAGGTTTATGTTTTAAATTCACTTCAATTTAATTTATTTATAACATTATGCGTGTACGTCATCAGCTAGCCAAAGCCATATAAAATAAAAAATTGAAGCCATTATTTTTAGAAAAATTACCAGATTTATAAATAAAAACTTATCTAAATTAACAGAGACATAAGAAGCTAAAATCAAGTGACCGCGACCAATAAAATAAAATAACGAGCCGTCTACATTATCCTACGCAAAAAGGCTCCCGTTGACAGGCGCAACGCAACTCTAATAGATCAATTTCTCTAAAAACTTCATGGAAATTGTTCTATCAGGATCACGTCGCGCCTGTCGGCGGAAACCTTAAATATAAAAATAATAAGCATTTAAATAAGTACACAAATGCGTCAAGGGATGTACGGTCACAAAAAGCTCGCAAAAAATCTTTTGATATATTTATATTTCATGTTGAAGGTTAGGTCGATAACCCTAACGTGGGTGCCCTTGGATAACGTTTTGACAATAGGCCCCGCAGTGCGTAGATATATATATATTTTTGATGTTTCCGCTTTACTTCGTGAGTATTTTATTAGTGTGTTGTAGGCATTTGGTTCTCGACACCTCGGGTTCCGGGCCGGTTGTTCGACAAATATCTGTGTTTACATACTTGTCTATTAGCTATACTATTGAGGTTGGTCGGGGTTTACTCCGCAGGAATGAATGCTTGGATCTGGAAGTTATTTTTATTAAATTCTTAGTGTGCATGATGATGATTCCAACAACTGACAGTGATCAACTGTCATTCCATATCTATGAAAACTTTAACTCAAACCATTTTATTCAATTAAATCATTGACAGACACTTTTTGATAAAATTGTGAAAGGACTCGGTAATTCAGAAAGATGAAACTAGTTGGTCATTCCAAAGTGTAGTAAATTCCTATGGAGAGGAACGGACAAGAAACTTCTTGGAAAAAGGCCTTGTTCTTGAAGTGGGGCTATGAAACGGTTGACAAAATAATAACCACCGATTTCTGAACCCTAATATTCGAGTTCGTTCTGCAGCTGTTGTGATCGGCCAAACTAACAACAGCAAATAAAACCACTTAAAATGTTATTAGTTGAAGAAGGTCAGTAATCCTACAAGTATTAGAAGTAGCATCCGAAGCAGAGCCTTCCAAAAAGTCGGTCACAAGCCCATGGCTTCCATTATTCTATAACCAACTAAAAACATGTGTTGTATCTCCTTATTTGGTCCGGCGATAACCAGCATATTTTATGGGAATTATAATGAAACAGCCGGGAATGGAACTTGTGACCTTGCGCGACCTAATCTGTGTGAATTAATCAGAGAACGTTTGGCTGGGTTGCCAGATCTACTTCCAATATTGCGAAAGGATGGGTTGTTAATATGATACAGTAGTATTAATAGGAATTAGAAATGAAATAGTACAAATAATAAAGCAATTTGTTGTGTGCCTAAATAGGATGTCATCGTATCAGAAAAATATGTTTTTTCTAGCCCACATAAGTCCTAGATCTGTATCATTTATTGCTGAAACAAAAAGAAACATTACTTACCACACATTTTGTCCCACCTAAGATAAATCAAGTCCTCCAGACCGAATTCCGGCCAATCTCACTGGAGACTGGCCATTTACGCGGGAGATATTATTGTGCACAAGTGTGTATGAAGACACACGTGCACTCTCACTTCCCTCATTCTCACCTAAGATATGAAGCCAATACCAACCGGTCTATTCTGTAAAAATCTCACTGTGAAGTGAGCTGTCAATTGTGTCAATCCCTATCATCAGCCGATCGATTCTGTAAAAATCTCACCGTGAAAAGTTAGGTGAAGTGAGCTTAGCACAGTGAGCTGTCAATAGTGTCAATCCCTAGCATTAGTTGGAATGATATCTCACTCCACGTTCACTTATTACAGCTCACTTCACCTAAGTTTTCATGGTGAGATTTTTTACAGAATAGACTGGCAATCCTTTGCAGTCACTATGCTGATGAACCTCCAGAATGAATCATCTAGTATTCGTTCTTATAATTCTTTTGTATCGACCAGAGAATTAATCTTGGACATCTTGGTAACAAGGCTACTTGCGTCCATAATGTATGCCGCCAGATGATTGATGAGCTGGCTCTAATGTATCTTAGGTTATGTACAAATAATATGCAGGACATGTTAAAATACACAATAAGTAAGAAAAGTTATGCAAGTTATGTCTTAAGTCAGCCATGTCATGTATGTTGATGATGGAAAGAAAGGCAGATGGAAATCTAATTTTTCTGGGTGTGATTTTTATTCGATCCTATCCTCAGTTTTTTAATCTTTTATTTGTTTAAAGGAGTGCTTTTCTAGATCAAGAGTCCATACTCGACAATCTCTTTACGCCTTTATTTATAAACGTTGCTTAAAGATGAGACAAGATTGAACGTCAAAAAATGTATGACCTATGGTTACACTGACGTATAATCATTAATTAACGTTAAGGAACGTTTATAAATAAGGGGGAATTATGGTTAAGAATAAGAAGAATAAGAAAAAAAAAAATTGTAAAACATACAAAGATTTTAAAAATAAGGTTATGTGGTTTATCATATTTCAACGTCTACTAGAATAGGTTACTAATGATAATTACGGGTCCTTTAGAAACAGAGCTATGTACAGCATCCGTTTCCTATGTAGATTTGTGTCACATACCAATACTCAGGGTAAGCGCCATCGCATCTGGCAACCCAGGACTTAGCATACCACAGTAATAAATGAGTCATTACAGGCCGCACGGCGATCGTTGCCTTGTGTTGCCAGTATCTAGTCGTTACGTCACTATTTATTAGGTTATTAACAGTATAATAGTAAATTGAACACTGACTCGTTGTTTTATTAATGAAATTGTAGAACAAAATTGAGTTGAAGTAGTGAAGGCCGAATGGTTCTCATCGAAGAATGGACAACTCTAAGGGCAGTCAGACTCTGCCTTTATAATTTGGAAGATGGATGATGGATTTTGATCAGAAAAAAGCATTATATCAAAGATTGAAAATTTCTTATTTTTTTTTACAATTTGCAAGTCATGATATAGGATTCAATAGGGTTATATGAACTTTGAGGGTTGTATTGATGATTATAATTTTGTAAATACAAGCTTGTTACGGTCGCGAATCATGTTTTGTTCAACATACAACCTGACACTGACCTTGAATTTCGCGGGCCACCCTGGCGCTTCCCCCGTTAACCCCAAATTTTTCTCGGCCTTGTAACAAACAAATAAAAATGAAGAAAAACTTTAAATGTGCAGTAAAATGTTGGTAATACCACGCTCGAGTGTCATTCAAGTAGATTATCTCTATTCTTTTCCTCAAAACGCTTTAAATTTTCTTTTCAATGAAGAACCACTTCCTACTTTTTATTGACAGAAATTCCTTGACTTACAAATAAGTCGCGACCTTCGCTTTCTTTTATATCCTTGTTTATCTTTGCATCAGTCTACCCCATAGGTTCTCAACGTGGGCTATAACGCTCCCTCGTGGGCGTTTGAGACTTTCAGGAGGACAGTGGAAGACCCTGAGAAAATTATAGTATATCCTATCTTACGACTATATAATATTACACGTGAAAATATAATCGTGGCAATAGCTTTTAGAGATTCGCGACAGATAGTAACAAAAATCGGGGGCTCTAGAAAAAAAAAAATTCTCAAAGTGGGTGGTGGACAAAATAAGTTTGAGAAGTTATGGCCTACCCTGTCCCGCCATTTCCTTCAAGCCTTCCCTCGATAGCATTATGAATGCGTCGCGGCAACGCTTTTAATCACTCAGATATAAATGCAGCAGACATTAGCGTTGCATGGCGTGGCGCCTGTACATCACATACGTTAGTAGCAGTCACATTTAGTATGTTAATATGCCATTGTTCGGCTGTGGAGTTAAAGCGGTGGCAATTAATGTTGGACGGCTCCTTCGTCGGCTCCCACGCAACTCGCCATTCCTGGCGTGTAGTGTGTAGGGTTGGTAGAGAAATTGTCCTAGAACAAATTATTAAGAGTTTATAAAGCGGTGGCGAGAGGCCCTAGTACCACAAGGGTTGGAAACGAGGTGACTCTAACAAAGGGTGCTTGGATGGATTGGGGGTACCTTTGCTCAGCAGTGGGACAGTGTAGACTAAAATAAAAAATAAAAAAAATTAAACATAATTTAGTTGTGTTTTTGACTGTGTAAAATTGGAAACCTCATAACTATTTCATAGTTACATTGCCAAGGCATGTCACGAGCAGGCAGGCAAAGAGTAATTGGGGAATTTATTTTGTTTCCATTAATTTTTCAAGTTATACATTACCAGTTTAACCTGACCTCGCATAGTATAGGCTTTTCGCACAATGAGAAGTCAGCTTATACTAGAAATTTATAGTTTGACATGTCGTCGTGCATACCAATACTGTATAAAAATATTCTTACAGCCAGTTACAAAATCATTTCAAAAATATCCTGTGTACGGCTCGCCCCCTAAATTACATAGGCATAGAAGTACCTCCGCCTTACCCTTCGGGGAAAACAAGCGGTGATATTATGCTAAAATTACCTGACAAAAAAAAACCTCATTTAATTTCATTTTTTCCGTAAAATTTTTCTGCTGACGCTACCAACAACAGTAGGTAAACGGTTGTCCAATGTCCTCAGTAATCACTGTTCATTAAGCTTTCTCGACGCATACGAGCTTTTTTAAATTCGTCCGTGAACCAATTTTGTGTTCTACAAAATTGTATGCAAATGAATGACATATTGGCGCCGATTCCCTTGTTCACAAACTAAACTAAATTTAAGTTCAGTGCATCTTTTTCTTTCTATTTCATTAAGAAAACGACAGAAGATAAATATTAGTTTAGCCCTGTCAAATTAAGATACTCCATAGACAGTTTAGGCGTGATTAAAAAATTGGCTAGGTACTAAAAATACGTCAATTTACGTCAGGCGCTGACTAATTTGACAGGACTAAACTAATATTTATCTTCTATATATTCTGTCCTTTTCTTAATTGAATAGAAAGAAAAAGATGCACTGAGCTTAAATTTAGTTTAGTTTGTGAACAAGGTAATCGGCGGCATTGTATATTTAAACAATACAAACAGTGCATAATTAATATCGCTGTATTTGTATGAAGTTTGGGCATTCCACGCATGTCTTTACTAATTCATATTTTTAGTTTAATATTATTGTATTAACTTGATTATTTCATTAAAAACATGTATAAAAAATCTAAAAAAGAATTATATGCACGAACTTGCATAGGCCCCGACGAGATTCGAACTCGTGATCTCCTGTTTACTAGACAGGCGCTTTAACCAACTAAGCCACGGCGCCGCTTGACGTGAGTGGCGAAATTGTACACTACGTTCCACACACATGTGCTCACAGCCAATCTTGATGACACCAATTCGAATTTGGAATACATGTTGCATCCCTTTTTGTCACCATAATACCTTGCTTGTTAGAAAGAGATGGCGATAGTATTCATATTTTATTGTACCTTTTTGGGTCGCACTGTTGCTAGGCGCGTTTTATTACTACAAATAAGTTTCAAATATGTTTAAATAATATTTAATTGAAGATAATGTCGATTTATCAGATCATTTTAATCTAAAACCTTGAGATTTATAGTAGTACACTGTACAGTATTGTGTTAATAGGGTTGACGAAAACTTAGTTTTAATTTAACGAACTGTAACTTCTTGGTTAAGTAAATGAGTTTTTATTGTTTAAGAATATAAATTATATTATATGACATAATGTCTGATAATAATATGACGATATATACCAGCTGAGTTAATAAAAAGTTAAGCGCATAGTCAATGAGTGGTCGCGAATACCTGCATTGTTCTTCAAGAACCTAATTATATCGTAGAAAATAAGTAAACTACCTACCATGGAATCGTACCGTGGCTCGTTTATATTGACAAGCGGGAGCGATAAGCGGTAGCGGGTATGGGCATGGCACTACAGTGAAATAACATTTTATTCTACGCAATCATACGAATAGATCAGCGAATCTGCGAAAAATTCCTACCGTTTTAGTACAACATTAAGGATTTTGAAAGAACTACTTTTAAAGAAATAGAAAAAAAAAATGGCCACCAAAAATTACGCGACCACTATGTACTTATGTGTGTTTTTATTGTACATAAACTTCCACGTTTTTTTAATGTGCGTAGGCAGCAGATACAGAACGGCTGTTACGATCCTTACATACTTACTCTACTCCTTATTTATTGTATACGTAAATGATACACGAGTACACGACAGACTAAAGTTGTCAAAAAATAAAAAGCCCGTTTTGACATTTGAGAATGCGTTCTTGACACCTGTTAGTTTCATACAAACGAATACGTGTTTTGCGAATTTGATCTTTATTAACTACTAGAATTGTCAATGTGAAAACGGGCCTTTTATTTTTTGACAACTTTACTTGCAGTATTGTCTCTCTTTGTCCCTTTAAAATCCATCCAAAGGTTGTCTTTAAAATATTACGGTCTGCGACAAGACCTCCCATTGTATCATCCTGTGTAAAATTGCTACATTTATAACTCTATTGGTGTACGATACGAAACAGTTATAAATGAAGAAATGTTAAAACGATACAAGAGCATTAGAATGCTCTTGTAGCAGGGTTCGTAAATATCCCATATTTATAAAAAAACGTTAGATATTTGATATATATCCGATATAAATCGGATCTCTCGAGATCTTTTCTCCGATATATTATATCGGATCCTAGCTGCGCCCCGCGGTTTTACCCGCATAACTTTCGATCCAGTGGGAATATCGGGATAAAAAGTATTCTGTGTTAATCCTGGTTATAAACTATCTGTGTGGCAAATTTTTCCAAATCTATTCAGTAGTTCTGCCGTGAAAGAATAACAAACATCCATCCATTCATCCACACAAACTTTCGCGTTTATAATATTATTAAGTAGGAATTAGGATGTATCGTAAACAAAAAGAACATGAGATTTTCATACTATAATTGGTTTCTATCCCCCTTATTACAAAACAAGGTTTTTCTTTAGATCAGGCTTAAAACACCACGCCAGTTATTGAATTAAGAACCTAACTGTTATAGAAATGCAGTTCTTTATACAAAAATGACAACTTAGTTCGGTGCTAAGTTGTCATTTTTGTATAAAGAACTTTATCTAAATCGAAATAAAGTTCGAAATACAAATACCGGCTCAGAGGTTTAGGCTAGAACTAAAGTTAGGTTTCGTTTTGTAATAAGACAGTATTATGTGTTTAGTTGTAGTTTATGTTTGAATATTTGGCATTTTATCATAAAAGTAACAACAAATTACAGTCTTTGATGAATAATAAATCTTACATAATCAACTATAGGGGAACACCCTAGGGGCAATTCTGGTAAATTTAAGAACGTTCACAGTCTGATCTCAGTCTCAATCTGTCAAAAATACGTCAAATTTCCCTACATTTTCAGAAGTTTTTGACATTTGTTTGTCGCTGAGATGAGACTGCGACTAGATTTTGATCTTTTTAAATTACGAAAAGTGGCCTTCCTATATTAACGTAACTTACTATAAACCCTGTATTTTTATGTTATTTGGTGAACCGTGTAACTTATGATTAGATTGCCACTTTGGGAAAGTTAATCCAAATTGTATTTGTCAAGTGTAAACTTTGAACCTGCTAAATTTCTAGTTTTGACAGCAAATATCAATTCATATGATTATCATCATCTGCCTAGCCTTTTCCCAACTATGACTGGAAGCCGACCCCAAGGTCGGCTTCCAGTCTAACCGGATGCAGCTGAATACCCGTATTTTACATAGAGCAACTGCCTATTTGACATCAACAACCCAGTTACTGGGTAATACGATACGATACCCCTTGGTAAGACTGGTTGTCAGTCTTCGATATATATCAATTGATATATATATTATATCTTGATACGAGATATATCCACTCATATATTCATATAATGATATATTCACTGATATAGGTATATCAGCGAACCCTGATTCTAAGGTACAAATTGTATATTGTACAAGTTCAAAGTCGAAAAGACTAATTTTAGCCAGCATGCTATCAAATGACGTCACGTCTCAAGCACTTAAATATGAGAAGTCTGTCTCGTTCATTAATTCACACATCCGCTTGCGACTTCGATATTAAACGACGCATAGTTTAAAAATAAAGGATTTTAATACTTCCTAAGGAAGGATGTTTGTTGATGGGAAGAAATGAATGATGACATACGGGTCACAGTTAATACTTTAAACGTTTCACATGACATAGGTAGTTGTTTTTTCTTTGTACAGTCAGGGAAATTTGAACAAATCTCAAATCGTTTATTGCAATCCATAATCTACAATTACAGGTATAAAAGAAAAATAACAGAAACAATTATGGACCCTGTCGGGCACAGCACATTTTTAAATAATATGTAGAGAGAGGAAGAGCGCTTACAACAAATTACTTTACGTCAATTTACCGTGTTATAGCCATATCATACAACTGTCAAAGAAATTAATACAATTGTGATTCGAATATACAGACAATTTAAGTTGGTAAGCAGTCAATTGTCTTAAAAATTAATTCCCTGACTTTCCACTCGTCGTTCAATCTAGTCGTGTTTTTCTGAATTAATAAATATAGCCTAATAGAGCCAATCTAGCCTAATAGATTAATAAGCAATTTACTCTAACTTAATATTTTACGAGATAGAATATGTCTTAACTAAGAGCTGAACTTCAATCGACAGAAAATTTTTATTCATGGAGTAAAATTGACGTCTGACAGTTTTTGAATGGAAGAACTGTGAAAAAATCAAAATTATTCCTCCGAAAATTGTCTGGCGTTGGAAAAAAAAACCCTAAGTCGTAATAGTAAATATGAAAACGAAAAATCATAATTTGTGCCTGGGATTTCATTAAATTCTGTTCAAGAATTACTTTACAAGTGTCTATCTACCGAGTGACAACCCTATTTAAACAGTAGGCGCCAGGGCCTTTCTATCCTGAAGCCAATTCATTGTTTTTACACACAATGACCGTACTTGACCCCGTGGCATATAGACTATAGACATTTGTTCACTTCTGCTTCAACTTAAGTTCAAGCAGTAACTTATCGTACTTATTAATCTTCCTGTTGTTCTTTTGAATCTGAATTGTTGCTGCTCTTACCAATGGTGTTGTAAGATTCTTCCAATTTTTTTTATTTTTTATTATGTCTAATGAATTGTGAAGCTCCTCTAATTAACCAGTCCTAAAACTCCAATACAAGAGCCATATATTGCCATATTCTTTTACTCCATTTTAACATGGCAACACCCAACTGCCAGTCACCATCTCGAACCTAATTAATATAAATAATACAGAAGTTATATATGCTAAGTTATCAGCAATCCATATACTCACAGCAATAACAAATGCTTTTAAATGTATTGCGAAAAAAAAACTGCTTTCGGTTTCTCAGAACTTCCGTAATGTTGTTTAAACCTTACGAAAATGTTCCTGGAAAAGGTTTAACTTATATAAAGGTTATATAAACAAGCCCGTTTTCTATTGCAAACATAAAATATATAAAAAGCTCCTAAATATCCAATACAGCGCCCCAATTCTGTATTATTCCCCGCGAAAGCTTATTCACGGTAAGGAATCGAAATGTCGACCGTACGGACAACATGTATTATGACAGTTCAAACCACGCAAACCACGCCACTGTGTCATAGAGAATACGTTAATAGCAGATGTCGTGATTGATTATGGAACTGACGTGGTTTCGAATTAAGGTATCGTTAAGTGGTCATAGTGAATTGGGGCCCTTGTGCCATATATTACCATATTCCTCTACCCCACTTTAGCATGGCAACACCCACACCCATCTGTCAATCATCCACGGATGTAAATCCGTAATAAACTATGTAAACAGATACCTATCTCGAACCTAATTAATATGAATAATACAGAAGACCCAGACAGTATTCGTTTCAGGTCGCTCGAGTGTAAAATTATACGATTTACATAATAATTTTTAATTAATAAACAAGTTAAGGTTTACCTAATTAAAGGTTATCTCGCTGAGAGGAAATCGTTAGTTATCTCCGCCTCGTGTTTCTGAGGCTCGTGGATTGTGTTCGGTTTCTATGATTACTCGTGTCTTTGAAATATGAGTATTGTGACGTCACATAGTTGATGGATAACAACCCACTGCCTCTCGAAGAGGGAGGCCTGTGTCCCAGGAGTAAGAACATTATAGTCTGATTGTGCTTGTGTGGTGATGGATTGTTGAGTGAAATATTCGGAGTATGTATGGGGCTAGTGGGTTTTGAGTTCGTTCGTACCAAAATACGTTTATCAACCTATCAATTTTCCAGGCATGGAAACACAATGTTTCTTTAGCTGACCGTCCGATCAGGACCAGGCCCGTGCCGGACGGCGCGTATGTGTTCCACGCGCGCCTCAAAGAGATGTCAGCACGAGTGACGGGGCCCGATAGGGCCGAAGCCTGCCAGGGTAGCGGGATCGTCCGAAAGGGTTACCGCTGCCCTGGAACATAAAGGGCTAAGGAAGGAACACGGGTGGGTTTTAGTCAGTAAGAGTCTGACACTCCCTTCCGCTCCACCCAGAGCGGGAGGGGTTTGTTAGGTCATTTGACGATTTCCCATCCGCAAAAAAAAAGAGTGGCATTAGAGGATTGATAGACCTAATTCAGGCATGGTGATGATATATGATATGATGTTACCTAGCTATAAGGCTCGAAGGTACAAATACCCAAAATGCTGATTAGCCTATTATCCTAATCTCAAGAAAGCTGAGGACATAGTGAATCTCCGTATACGCAGCAACCTGTGCTCAGTAACAGCCTGCTACAGTTACCACAGGCTAATTGAATAATTCGACTGTAAAAACTCTGACGAACGCCTTTCTAAATATAGCCACAATATTTCCCCAATATTTCCACTTTCCACTTAAAACCTAACAGAGAAAACCTCAGAACTTTTCGTTCCAGTGGCTGCTCCCGAGTCGAGAGCGCTATATACACACGATAGAATATGTGGTATAATAATCACCCCTTTATTTCCGTGCTTTATGCCCTGAAGCATCGTTATTACGAGCGGTAAGTATGTCTTTCGATGCCCGACAATAATTTGAGCAGACAGCTGTGGTGCAAGTCATAAGAGGAGTGGTTGAAGACTCCTTCTTCAAGAAGGAATCTAAATGTTCTCACGTTTCTTAAAATATTCGTAGACTTTTTAAAGGAAAGGTCTAGCATTGGAGCCGTGTTTAACAGCAGATTTAGCCCAGGCTGATGAAGGGTGAGTCCTGAACAGGGCTCATAGTATGGAATCTGTCCTTCTTCATAATTTCTTCTTGTTCTTCATCGTGTCGCTGGCACTACAATTATTAAAATTTTGTTGGCCCTAACACGGCTTTATCGCTGGCTGCCCAGAAGAAAGAAAGAAAGAAAAGAAAGAAAGAAAATAAATTTATTTGGCACAAACTAAAAGACACACAATACACCAGATCCATACATCAGACAAAACAAACAATAAAATAAAAGATTAAATAAAAACTGTGAAGTTCGATGTAAGAAATTAGCCGGAATGGCTGCGCCAAAAACGCCCAGAACAGCCAGAGAACTAGTGCCTGACGCTGGTTTTCAACTGGCCCTGATGTGTGAGGTGACGGATGTAAATCAGTTTTATACTGCAACGTGACGTGTGTATGCATACTTAAATATATAAATAAATAAAATAAGGTGGAGCATAGTTTGTGACACAGCTCCACCCACATCCAGACCCTGCTCCCGTTCCGTCAAAATATCCCCACTGTACGAGGTTCGACCGGCAGAAATCCTCATGGACTTCCTCCATTGTGGGGGTGACGGAGGGGTCTCTTACTGGCTAAAACCACCGCGGTGTCCCACCTCTGCCTATGGCCGAGGGTGCGGGATTCGCATAAGTATTCATCGTTCCCGCTTACTGATACTCTAGAAAACAACAAAGTCTATACATTTGATAAGATGTCTAGGAACTGTTCATTAGATTTTAAAATAGTACTCATTTCACTCAACGTTATCATTTCCTTGTAATTTCTTTACACCTTTCCTGTCTATAAATTCTAAGGTACTCTTCCAGCTCATGCCTTGTCCCCCACATCCCACATGACGTATGTTACACGACTTACATGCAATAATGCGCGCGCGTTCAAACTGAGGCGACTTTTAAAAGTTCCACGTTAAGTTGCTGACAAGCTTCGACGTACAGGTGTGTACTGTGCACGAGGTTGTGTAAGGTGGGACAGTCCTGTTTACTTTTTGGGACTTGTTAAAAATTTTACGAAGAAATTGGTCCTGGTTGGTTATGTACGAGTATTTTTTTCATCAGATTGAGATGAACTGAGTGTATTTTGATATTTTCCAGCTGTTGTTTTAAGTGTTTATAGTAAGATGCTTGATTTCATTTAAATGAAACACATTTTTATCTACGTAAGTAGTTAATTCAGAGATGGCCAAATTAGGTACTCTGCATCCCACTTTCAAGCATTTTTGTTAGCAGTGCATATTTCTTATCTTTTATTTACGATAACATCTTTCGTGGCACATGTGTATAATCATGTTTTAAACAAATAAATTAGGTATCTTTATCTTATATTTGCTGTTTATAATTAAGTTGCAACATGTACCTAAACCAATCCATGTTAAGCGGTACCCGTAGCTACTTGACAGCATAACCCATTACCCAATTAGTAAACCAAACTATTAGTAAACCCTTAACAACACACTGGCTGATAAAGTAAACGCTCTTTAAAAGCTTCCCTATAAAACTGGATACAAATGGCCCTGTCCTTACTAACAGGTACACAATTACATCACGGCCACCCTACCATAAGTCTGCGCCATCGAATCCGATCCATCGCCGAGGAAGTCACTAGTCACACAAGGACCAGAAAACAAAGACCCACAGATCACATTCAACACCTCAAAAACATTAGGACCATAAGGGTGGCAGAGCTCAAGTTACACTGGTCGTTAAACTCCTTAATAAATGTTTTGAATATTAGATATTGTTTACGTTACGTTTTGAACGTTGGTTTTTATTCTTTATAATTGACGTGAGAATGTCCCAATTAGGAATTCATTGTTTATGGTACCCCGGTGCATCGTTACGCTGTGTATCTTCATGGTGTGCTGGTTATTCGATAAATAAACAAACAGTTATTCGAGATAGGTAAATACTGTACTTAAAGTATAAATAACTGGAGTACCAGTCGTAAAGACTACTGCGTTTTCTCCCTCTTCGATTTCTAATTTCATAAACTTGAACTATTCAAGTATCATTGACATATTGCTAGCTAGTTATATATTTTATTACAGGGTGGCGATTAGGTTATCACATTAAGGGCGGATTCGACCAAACTTGTATAAGTCTTATACTGGGAATAAAATCACTAATTACTCTAGAGTTAGAGAATTTTTCGTTTTACCAAATCTTAACCCCGGAATAACTGTCTATCCGAGAGTAAATCCTTATACCGCCAAAATGCATCGAGTAAACAAGTTACCCGAGAGTAGGATAATGGCGGCCGCTACGTTACCGGCTGTTATCGTATGCTTTGTTGAAAAAGTTCACAATAGACTGGGAACTTTTCGAGTCTCTGGTTCATAGTTGAGCGCATGTGGATAATTAATTTCTTGTAGTTTTGTGATTTGAAAGGCTATTTTTTTAATAATGCAACGTTTACGAAATATGATCGAAGATTCTGACAGTGATGAAGAATACATTCCAAGGCGTCCACGATGGATTAGAGAAAGGAACAATTACTTTGATAATTATGATGACCGTGACTTCGCCATAAGGTTTCGATTGTCCAAAGAAGCGACTTTGTGTCTTTTATCCAAAATCGAGCATCGTCTGGAATATACATCAAACCGGTATGTACCTACGTTCCTACTTACCTAGGTATAACATTATTCCTAAAGTTTAATAGAAGTAGCATGATACATAATAAGTAGATAGTAGTACCTAGTATTGTTAACTAGTTCTTTTTTCTTTCAGGAATTTTTCAATATCTCCAGTAAATCAGTTGCTGGCCACTTTGAGATTTTATGCAACAAACTGGACACAAACAAGTATTGGAGACTACTGTGGTGTAAGTACTCCAACAGCTAACAAAATTGTACACAGAGTGAGTGCTGCAATAGCTGCATTGCATACAGAGTACATAAAATTTCCTGAATCACTTCAAGAAATCAGACATGAGCAAGATGAATTTTACAAAATAGCTCGTTTTCCAAGAGTAGTTGGAGCCATGGACTGTACGCACATTCGCCTCACATTTGTACCCCTGAGACTAGAAGTAGGTGGAGAACAAGCCGAGACATTTAGAAATAGAAAAGGATACTTCTCTATCAATGTACAAACTATATGCAATGCTAATCTAGAAATAACAGACATAGTCGCAAGATGGCCAGGATCAACTCATGATAGCACTATATTTAATAACAGCGTCCGAAAAGCGCATTTTGAGACTGGTCGCTATGGCAATGCATTATTATTGGTGGACGGAGGATATGCTGCAAAGAATTATACCATGACTCCATTAGAAAACCCAAGGACACCATCTGAGCAACTGTATAATGAGTCCCAAATTCGTACCAGAAATCCTGTAGAAAGATCCTATGGTGTATGGAAAAGACGATTCCCGGTGCTGGCACTTGGGATGCGAATAAAATTAGAAAAAGCACTAACTGTTATCATAGCTACAGCAGTACTTCACAATATGTTGCGCAGGCGAGCAGAACAACTTCCACCTGATGACCCAGACGTGCTATTGCCAGCTCCATGGGAAGAACTTTTACAACTTGGCCAAATGCAGAGCTTGGAATCAGCACAGCAATCTACTGGTCATTTTGCACGCAATATGTTAATAGCTAATTATTTTCATAGTTTGTTATAACTATGAAATCTTTTTTAAAATAAATAATACCTAAATCTTTTATTCATTGTTTCTTAAATTGTTAAATATTGTCAATTGATCCAGTTGATCGCATTGATTCCAAATCCTGCATGCGATCATGAGTTATAAAAAACAGGTTATTTAATAAAAAGTTGATATAAAATACGCTTAAACACTTTAATAATCTTTTCTCAATAACTTTTTCTTCAATCTTAGGTCTAATAATAAAATGCGTGTCTTCAATTTTTCCTGTTTCAATTGTTCCCTCTTGATTTGCAAATCAATTTCGTTTACTTCATTTAAATGAAGTGTTTCCTTCTCAGCAACACTCTTCTGGAAGTCGATTGCTTCAATTTTTTTCTCATGCAATTTTTGTAATGATGATGTTGAAGCTGTATATATAGGTCGCCTTCTTGAAATCCAAGATTTTTGAGTTTTTCTTTGGTCATTATCATTGACCTGAAGAGGTGTAGACACAGGAGTTTTTAAAAGTTGGGGGTTATAATCACTCCAATCCTAAAATAAAGAAATAAATGACATTCATAAACATTAAAGTTTTATTCTCAAACTTTAACGATTATTTGTAACAAATAAAAATAGCAGTTTAAAAAAGTGCCTTAAGTTGCTTTAGGTAAAGAGTGTGCGGCTTCAGATATTATGAATATGTTTTGAATTTACCTGTATTACTACTTCATTCGAGCCAACCTCAGTCTTTTCAATGTTACCAATGTTAGTCTCAAGATCTGTAACCAAATAACATAACATTTTGTAAGTGAAATCAAATTTAGGCTGTCAGGCCAGGATAATAGACTTTTAATTGTGTGTATTGATTAAAGTATTTTAATTGTGTCAGAGGCTCAATACTCCACCCGGGCTTCAGTTCCTAGGCAGTGTCGCCAGCCATGCCCGTAGCAAAGACATTGGCTCCGAAGTTGATGAGGAAGGTAGCCCATTTATTGTGTCTCCGCACCACTGACTAGTGCATCACTGTGTTATCGAAGTAGAAAAGCGCAATTAAGCTGTAAGGTATACCTTTACTACATAATGCTGGGTCCTCAGGCAAAATAATTTGAGCCTCGTCAAAAAAAATAGCTTGCGTGTTTTCTGGGGCAACACAATCGCCGTCAAAATGGTTGAATAACCCAACAGCACTTGTTTTAATCAAAGATATTATTTTTGACTGTACTGGATCTTCCTTTTTGGGATTTGCTGGTCCACCACCTAAAATAGATCAAAATTATTAAGTTAAGTAGGTATGTAAAAGTATAATTAAAAGCAAACCATGTCCATGGTATTGGTCGTAAAGATATTTCAACGATGTACTACCAAGTAATCAAGACAAAAACTAACCTGTTTGGATTCTATGCATCCTGTTCAACGACTCTTCCTTTTTAGCATTTTTTTTCATATAATCCCACTGATTCTTTAGAATCTCCGCGGAACGCGAGCAGTTTGTTGTTTGACTGTTATATTCTTGGGAAATAATTTGCCATTCGGCAAGTTTTTGCTTCATCGTAACACCGTCAGTTTTTTTGTTCTCAATTTTGTTGAAATGAATTTCCACGAGTTCTAGCAGCAAATTTTTCTCTGAAGGTAACCAATTTGGGCTACGTTTCCTTTTTCCACCAGACATATTATTTATCATAAATGACTACAACACAACACAAACTAAAGATCTCTAACTTGTCTCTAACCAAACCGATTCAAAAATATAACCTCACTAAACTGACAGTGACAACGACAGTGAAGTTGACAGATAAACCGACAAAATTATGTAGACATAAAATCTTACGTTCCACCTTATAAACAATGGCATTTCCATTTTAGTTGGCTTACATGTATATTGAATGAACATGTAAGCCTCTCGAGTTGATAAATGTACTTCATTCATCAACTCGAGAGTAACAATACCCAGTATTGACTACTCTACGCTAATCATGGAAAAACGCAAACGAAGTTATCTGAGAGTAAGACCATTGAGTAAAATTATTCAAGGGTTAGTTACTCTGGTATAACGTGGCATTTGGTCGAATCCGCCCTAAATTGTACAGCAGGTATTACAAGTTGTTATCAGTCCGTTAAAATAATAAAATAAATAATTTTACTAAAATTAAGAAAATGCATTTTTCAAACAAAATAAATGGCGTTATAGTTGGTAAAAAATAAATCATCCTTTATAATATTAGTTTACTGACCTGTAAAAGCGGCAACGCCGCAGCGTCGCGCCGGCGGAGCACGCGCCGTACCTACGCGAGGTACGAGTATGAGTACCTACATGTGGATGTAGGCACGCGCGCGTGGTGCGTGCGACAGTAATTCAACATTTTCACAACATACTTACGATATTGTTTTATGAAATAATCACAAATTAACTTTAAAAATCTCCACTTAAATGCTCAATTATTACGTATTTTAATTTTTACGTTTTCAAAATGTCCACCGTGCTTCTCTGTACACACAAATGACATCGTCTTACGATATTATTTCGGACTCTTCAGAGTAGCCTGAGTAGGCTACGCGGCTAAAATTTTTAAATTATCGAAGGCCCGAATTATTCGAGATTTTAAATCGTCCATAGTCGTCACTTCAGTAGCGTATACCTCATTCTTTAAATGTCCATTGCCCGATCTCCAAATCATATCGGTGTACTCCGGCGATGCGAAATTGATTCGAGGCATCTTGTTGGAAACAATAACACAATGAAAATAGCTACCTAACAATTATTATTATTTAAGCGTTTGATTTCGCATAAACTGTCACACACACCACCTTCACTAACCTATCCTATTCCTATTACTAAAATAAAGATAACACAAAACAATGTCCACAAAATAAAAACAATAACAATACTACGAAGGGCGCGTGCGCCAATCGTCAACTATCCCTCAAGGATTTTGGCGGCGGACTATGTGACTCATTCGTCGCACGCGCCAAAGAAATGCCTACAAGCACACCCCCGTACCCCGTTGCATTTCGCGCATAGAAATTTATACCTTAAGTCGTCATCAGTAAGAATATTTTTGCATATTTTTTTCATACCTCTCATGCGGTCCCTTTTCATCTTTTAAATTTGCGCACAAAAAACGCCTTCAACTATTAGCCGTAAGAAGGCGGTAAGGACATTTTTCGCTTGAATTTTTTACGTTTCTTGTAATAATAGTTTGTAAAATGGTAGTTTAGTAGTGCTTGTAGGTAATTCGGAATGGCAACGTTTAAAGTTTTGAACTATCTTCACCGGCCACGGGTCTTTGACCTACTTTTATTGGTCAGCTGATTATGTTTATGCAATACATGATGTTGTGAAATATTAAAATGAAAAAAAGGGTCCTGCGGCTATAATATTTTTTATTATTAAATTATTTTAATTGAATATGATAAAATACCTAATATAGAGTACGTGGTTTCAATTAATGTGATAACCTAATCGCCACCCTGTATATCTACGAGTCAAAACAGCGCTTTAAATAAATAGATAAAAACGTTTATTTGTCACTAGAAGAAATTCATTAAAATACGACAGACACTGACATTCTCAAGCTTACAATATAAATGTATTACAAAGAATTGGTCATAACTCCCAAACGAGGCCTGAGCCTATGTCAGTATTCAGCCAGGGGACCTGTTAAAACAAGACAGCATTTTTTTAGAGAGGAGTGGATATGGATGTAAATTGAATTTTCTAAATTTAGATATAATTTCTTTATAAAAAGATCAACTTGGATACGTCCTTGAAATGTGCGATTCCCCAAAGTAGTCATCTTCATTTTAGCCAAAAGACGTTCACTGCTGGACATAGCCTTCAAGCACCTCCACGTCGATCGGTTTTGTGCTTCTCGCATCCAACGGGTTCCTGCGGCCATCACAAGTTCGTCGGTTCAACTCCCCCCAAATAGCACCAAATCGGTACAGATACCGCAAAAAAAAAATCCATGGACTTTCGTTTTTTTTTAACCTCTGCAGCTCCAATCTTATCGAACACTATTATTCATTTCTCATTATAACTTATACGATTGTAACACTATGGGATTTTTTTTTGATGATCCGCGGACCCAAGGACCAGTTGACAACTGAAATTTTAAACGTTGGATACATGTGGCGTCAATGTGTAGTTTAATTTACCAGATTATAGAGCTTTCACATTATAGTAATTAGCAGAAGATGTGAGCGAAACATGTTGATACCATTGTAGATTATGTGGTTGCCACCCCACTGATCCCCACTTGATCGTTCACACTTTTATAGCGCTACAAAGTTATTTTGGCGCGTGGCCATAATCGGAACTAACGGCGCCACCTTGTTTTTTTGAATATTTCAAGTGACAGTTCACAAAACAATTGCACAAAATATACTATCGCCAAAATCTATATCTGACATCCGCAAGGACTATTCCTGCTTACAGCGCATGTTACGAGTACTAATCCACCTAAAAAGGATCCTCTTTTGTTTTACTTACGGACGACACTCATCATGTGTACGGGATTTTGTTTTCAAAATGGTCAGATATGGGTTTTGGCGATAGTACATATACCAGCAGCGCCCCCTGCCAACATCGTTCAAGCGTTAAAGATCCGTCTGGCAGTGTACTGTAGAGATTACACATGCATAATTATAGTTTGTAGCATGCAACCTTTTTTAGTAATTATAAGATAATAGCATACAATTTGTATTGAAGGGAAACGCCAATACGAATTTAGTAAGCAAAAAAATAATTAGGGGTTAGTTTAGCTGACAAGTTCAGGTCATCATATAAAATGTAAAATGATTTCATTATTTAAATAATTACGAATTTAATTCTAAACAAGTTTTTTATTGAGTCCTTATGGTACACACTGACGTCGGTATTATTCACTGTTCTGTGGCATTTGAATTCCTCACAGTTTTCCTCAAGACAACAATTTCCTAAAGCTATTTTTGGTCTACAAAACTTATACCTAACTAATAACTTATTTTACACAAAAACATTAATTAACCTAATAAGTGTTGCTTTCAGTAATAATTGGTCCGCAACACTAATCTAAGCACTTACACCCTGATGTTATTCGTATTCCTCACCGCTTTCCTCGAGAAAATTTCCTAAAGCTATTTTTGATCTACAAAACCTATACGTAATTACTACGCAAAAACAATGAATTAACCTAATAAGGTTGTTCACAGGAATAATTGGCCCTTTGTACGCACAAAAATCTAGATATGTAGGTAGGCATTGTACCGGATTTTCCTCAATGCTTGACTCCTTTTTTTTTTTTTTTGAGGATGGGAAATCATCAAATGACTCCTCCCGCTCTGGGTGGAGCAGGAGGGAGTGTCAGACTCTTACTGACTAAAACCCACCCGTGTTCCTTCCTTAGCCCTTTATGTTCCAGGGCAGCGGTAACCCTTTCGGACAATCCCGCTACCCTGGCAGGAGCCAAGTTGCCCTTATTTGACTTGACTCCTGACATTATCATTTGCACAATGTAGGTAGGTGCGTTCTAATACCTCGTAGGCTGAATGACATTTTAAAAGCGATGGTTCACAGTTACGCCGTAAATTATTTGAATATTCATGATAGTTATTACTTTCAAAGAATGCCCTGGTTGCAGTTATTGGTTTCCGAAGGTATTAGAATGTCGTTATTATTAAATGTCCCATTCTATTTTAAATTGAAATGCCTCTACTTGAAGTATCTAATAATAACCGTACACAAAGACCAGCTTTTCTAGGCAGAATATTAAGAACGGGTAAATCTAATGATTCAACTTATTAGAAAAATAATAAGTTTAGTGTGTGTCACGACCTCAATCTTATATGTTCTGTGACCTTTTGCGGGAACACCCGAAACATTTCGTCAAATATATGGTAGGTAGGTATCCCAATATTACAGGGGCCAACTGGAAGGAGGATAACATTATCGCATCCGGTGTTTGAAGAATTTAATTAACAGTGAAACGACTTTTGTTCGAACTTTGAATCAGACCAAACTTAGCTTATTAACATACAGCTAGCGGGTAAATTAGAACGTAAAGACCCTTCAATGACACAAGTTTTCTAACATTCTAAAGATGTCTAGGGAAACTTAGCCTTTCTGTATGACAAAGAATATCCTGAAAAGGAGATAATGAAGTAATCAACACACTAAGCAAGCTTAAAGTAATCTTGAAGACTTAAAAGGTAACCTATGTAATGGTCAGCCAGACTAATGTCCACTCACTTGCAATTAAAGTGAACTTAAGGGGGTTGCTCTAAGGTAGCCCGCGAAATTCAAAGGACACGTTTCATAGAAAATTGGGCCCAAAACTCAAAGACGAAGATAAGTAAAAAAAACATTTTAATAAAATATAAAACTACCGATTGGCAGAAATAAACGAGAGGTGAACTTAAACAAGTATTACCTACTTTGACAACAAACCTCTGCGAGCGTTCCTATAACTGTTTATTTGCATATTTAGTTCTAAAATCAGGTTTTTTATATGTATAAAACTTGATTTTTCAACTTTTAAAAACAGCAGAAGGAATGGTCGTAGATATTCGGCGCAATAGTAAAAAATGATAAGGAGGACTTCCCCGACCAGGGTGAAACTTATTTTGGTTTTTGGGCCCGATATGACTGATCTCCTTTTCTTGCGTTTTTTGCAATTTCCAGGTCAGTGTCCAGGCACTGAACATACAACCAGGGCCCCAAGTCTGCTATTACAATAGTGTCAGAATGGTCTATCATTGATTTTATAATTGTTGATTTTGACAAGTTTGGTAATCTACTAGTACTAACATATTGGCGTCATTATGACTTTCCAGTGGTCAACCACTGACACTCCATTGAAAGAAATGGCATAGAACGGTAATCTTGTACATAATGATAAATGAATGATTGACTTACATAAAACACTTGACTTGTATAAAACACTAATAAATAATATGTAAAAATATATATAAATGAAATGTGGCATAAATAAAGTAGTGGTAGTTTTTCGAAAATCATTTCTACTAACGGGTTTTATAATAATGGCAATACGACAATGTCATTATGACACAATTCTATTACGAGAACAATGATCGCCATTAAGAATTTAGCAGATTACGAACTTTAAGCAAAATGACAATGGGATGGGAATGTGATCGTGTTGGAATGACGAATTTATAAAAATAGCAGACTTGGGGCCCAGTTGTATGTTGATTAAAATATGATTGGCGACCGTAACAAATATGACTTTACAGAATTATAATCATCACAATCAGTAATACAACTCCTTAGTTAGGTTAGGTTAGCCATTACCCTCCTACGTGGCAATGCAACAAGCGTTTTGGGCACCTTTGAGCCGGGAACAGTTAGGGGCGGGTTATTTGACTAGGCTGACGTGTTGTTCTTGTCCTTATATTATTGTATTTCCGCAATAACATTTCACTCCTTAGTTAGAATTGGCGTCAAATGCCAAGATTTCATGAAATAGTCATTCAATAGGGGCAAATTGCAGAAAACTTAAGAAAATTTGAATGTCGCGGGCTAGCCTGACGCTTTTGCCTTAAGGAAAAGGTTTCGCTTCTGAAATATTAAGCCTGGGTCTAGCATTAGATGGACCGATCAAATTAAATCCGTGGTTGAAGGCTAATATGGAGAGAGATCTTGAGGCGAGCTACGACTATACGTGCGATTGGACACAAATCAATGGAAATGAAGAAGAAGAATGATAAAGGTTTTGATCATCCAAGTAGATACCTAACTACCTTCCAGTACATTTTCACACAGGTATTAGTAGGCACGAATCAATTAGCATTTTACGAGCGTGTCTCAAAATAATAGTTGTAGCGTGCGTCGTTACACAGGCGAGTAACTACGTGGCGATGTAAACTGAGACCACGTCGCACATATGTTCATTCATTCGTTCGCGAATAGTGTGTGGCCTTGAGTTTTCTGCAAGTCAAAGTATGAAGGGTTATTTTTATTTTTAATCAGTGGCTAAATACTTGTAGATAATGGGTGCTGATGGTAGATGTCTGTCTGAGAAGTAATGTCAGAATGGAACTCGTAGCTGTGAACCCGTAAATACGCTCCTAATGAGTAATTTAATTAGGAATTGTTAAAAAGCAGTTATGACGACCAAAATCTATTTTTTTTTAGCCTTTAGTGTCCCTCTGCTGGGGTAAAATCTATGTATATATAATCCCAATCTAAATTGGGGTATTTTATATTGAACAAATTAGATTATAAAATACTCAAATGTTGATGCGTATGTAAGGACCATTTCATTGAATAAGACTTGCCAAGCATTGTTCTAAATTTTCTATAACTCTGGTAGTCTTGCACCGAAAATGTTAAGCTAACAGATAAGCGCCAAAAAATTCCACACTGCAATTTTACATACTTATTCATATCGCTTCCACCACGTGAGTTCTGTGTGTACAGACGCCAGCAGGTCAAGCTACCCGAAACTGTCAAATTTTCCCAATCAACCTTGAACCTAATGCTTTAGCGATAAAGTTGAAAATCTATTAAAGAAATTTGACAGATCGTAGTAGCTTGATGTGCTGGCGTCTGTACAAACAAAACGTATTTCGAAAATTCACGTGGCCGACACTGAAAAATAGCAATCGTGCGATGGCTCTCCTAATCTTCTTACTTCCTACTGATAAGAGATTACTATGAGATAACAAATCACTCATATCAGTAACTACTCTTGATATTAAAATACTACGTCTCACTTAAAGATTTAGATGTCGATTTAAAGGCGTAGTTTCTTAAATTAGCGAAACATTTGCGACGTTTGGAAATACTATCACCATTTATCTCCATATTATAAACATTTATGATGATAAAAACGATTTTGTTTACATTTTAAATATGTAAATAATTTGTATGTTTTTGGCTGTTGTCTGTGGGAGTGTCTGTAATTATTTTCGTCTAAACAACTTTAGTTTTATTATACCTACTTCAGAAATAATATTATAATTTCTATTTTGGCTTTTCATTTGTAAGGAGATATGACGTGTATCATTTCATACATTCATTCGGCTTCCACTGTTACCCAGACCAAAGAAAGTGAAATAATGCCTCGTAAAGCCGAAGTGATCACGGCCACGTGCGATGCGACTTGCGTCAGGGACATGCATAAAGTGACAAGCGCACGCGTTTTCGGTTTCCGTCCGTCGCTCCGCAAGTCACATCGCTGTGTCGCGTGGCTTGCTCTAAACAACTTCTTGCAATTTGTTTTCTCTCGGAGTAAGAAGCGAAATTGGGCGTTAAAACGTAAAACGCTCCTAATCTACGAGCGCAGTTTTGATCGCAAACGCTTTTCAGGGACAGAGGCCGCAAAGGTGTCTGGGACAGACTGGGTGCGGAAGACGGAGGACCGTCGTGTCCAACTGAGTTGATTGTTTCATTGACAGTTTTTCGTAAAACTGTTGCCCGGATTAATGTCAGTCGTGTCGGGGGGAGGTATCGACTCGACTATAATATGTACTAGTCAGTCTTTTTCTCTCTCCTATATGATTGGCATGTAACCGTCGTCATCATCCACAAGCTGCGCCGGAGTCGCCCGCTCATCAACTCCCAGCCAAAGCCCGCAGTCACGTCAGAGATTTCGTAAGTTGTTAATTGATTTTGAATTTAGTTTCCAAACACGTAAACAAAGAGGTTTTTAGAAAAAAAAAAGTAAGTACCTCCTAACAAAATATATACGTTACAACTTCATTTTTTTTTTCTTTTTCAAGATTACTGAAATCAACCTGTTGAACCGTATATTTTCCATGGGTGGCGAATCCGCCATTACAAAAATTTTCATTTTTAAGTGTCTCTGATATCTCTAAGAAGATATCACATACTATCATAACTTGCGACGCGACTTGCTTCAAGCGACAACCGCGCGCGTCTCCAATATGCTTCCGTCGCTTCGCAAGTCGCGTCGCGGAGCCTCGTGGCATGCTCTAAACAACTTCTTTCATTTGTGTTCTCCGTAGTCGCTGTCGCGAAACGTGTCGCTTGAGCGTGTAGCTCGTGGCCACGGGGTTGAGAAATTGGGCGTTTAAAACGCCTCAAACTATGGACCCAGTTTTGCTCGCAAACGCTTTTCAGGTACTGAGGCGGCAAAGGTGGCTGGGAAAGACTGGATGCGGAAGGCGGAGGAGCATATGGATGAATAGGCTGATTGGATTGCTTGATTAAGGCTTTACACTAAAACTGTCGCCCGGATTAATGTCGGTCGTATTGGGGGGACAAATTGACTCGACTTTAATATGTACTAGTCAGTCTTTTTCTCTCTCCTATATGATTGGCATGTACCCGTCGTCATCATCCACATGCTGCACCGGAGTCGCCCGCTCATCAACTCCTAAAGTCCGCAGTGATGTCAGAGATTAAGTAAGTTGTAAAGAATTTTGAATTTAGTTTTCATTTTGAAATGAACTTCTGGAACCCTATAACTTCCCATGGATCGGGAGTCCGCTATTACAAACATATTCATCTTCAAGTGTCTGTGATATCGACTAGTAGGTATCATGGACTCTTGCGACTTGCTCCAAGCGAGACACGCGTGCGCTTCTCCGGTTTCAAGTCACTTCGCGGTATCTCGTGGCATGCTCTAAACAATTTTTTCATTTGTTTTCACCGCAGTTGCTGTCGCTTGAGCGGTTAGCTCGTGGCCACGAAGGTTGAAGGTGGAAGGTTAAGAAGCGAAACTAGGCGTTTAAAACGTCCCTAAGCTACGAGAGCAGTTTTGATCCCAAACGGTTTTCAGGGACAAAGGCGGCAATGGTGACTGGGACAGACTGGATGCGGAAAGCGGAGGACTATATAGATGGATAGGCTGATTTGATTGCTTGCCGCCTAAACTGTCACCCGGATTAATGTCAGTCGTGTAGGAGGAAGGTATAGACTCGACTTTAATATGTACTAGCCAGTCTTTATTCTCTCTCCTATATGATTGACATGTTACCGTCGTCATCATGCACACGCTGCACCGGAGTCGTCCGCTCATCAGCCCCCAGTTTAAGTCTGCAGTGACGTCACATACTACGTAAGTTGTAAATTGAATTTTGAATTAAGTTTCCAAACACGTAAACAGACATGTGTTTTTGTAAAAAAAATGTTAAATTCCCATTGGATTAATGTCAGTCGTATTGGGGGGACAAATTGACTCGACTATAATATGTACTAGTCAGTCTTTTTCTCTCTCCTATATGATTGCCATGTAACCGTCGTCATCATCCACATGCTGCGCCGGAGTCGCCCGCTCATTAACTCTCAGCATAAGACCGCAGTGAAGTCGGAGATTACGTAAGTTGTTATTTGATTTTTGAATTTAGTTTCCAAACACATAAATAAAGATTTGTTTTAGGAAGAAAATAGTTTAATGCTCATTGGATTAATGTCAGTCGTGTAGGGAGGAGGTATAGACTCGACTGTAATATGTACTAGCCAGTCTTTATTCTCTCTCCTATATGATTGGCATGTAACCGTCGTCCTCATCCATTGCTGCGCCGGAGTCGCCAATGTTAGTCGTGTCGGGGGCAGGAATCGACTTGACTTTAATATGTACTAGTCAGTCTTTTTCTCTCTCCTATATGATTGGCATGTTACCATCGTCATCATCTACAAGCTGCCCCGGAGTCACCCGCTCATCAACTCCGGGCATAAGTCCGCAGTGACGTCAGACATAACGTAAGTTGTTAGTTGATTTTTATTTAGTTTTCTAACACGTAAACAAAGATATGTTTATGGAAAAAAAGGAAATAGAAAAATCAGCATGCGCTACAAACTTTTTTTTTTACTTTTTCAAGAGTACTAGTCATTTTGAAATCGACCTGATTCTACCAGGTGAGATAGAGTAACGTAAAACTAGCCTGGCCTTTCTTCCAACTATGTTGGGGTCTACTATCTTTACATAGAGCGACTGCTTTTCTGACCTCCACAACCCAGTTACTGGGTAACACGATACCCCTTGGTAAGACTGGTTGTCACACTTTTAGACTTCTGAAGACCCGTTACGACTGTCAAAGACCGGCTTAACGTAGTTTCCGAGGCACGGAGGGGCCTTGGTATGCAGTAGCAACAAATTACCAGTAATTAAATCAAGGATGGAAAAATAGTTAACGATACTTCATAAAAGTAGCCATGCAAACTAGATAACAAGCGATACTGAAACTTTATCAGGCTGTAGGAAGGCGTGACAAGCTATTAAAAGTTAAAGCGGCATTCTACACGCCCTGCTCATTACGGCCAAGCGCCTATGTTTCGCGAACTAGTAGGGATGGGACATGATGATTAAGGGAAAGTATCGATATTCAGTTTAATAGGGTTTTGTTTTTGACAAGTGTCTTGGAATGTTTGGAAACATCTGATTATTAGGTAAGGATACTTTTAAACGTGTGCTGGTATGTCTTTACAGATTGTCAGTGTGTGATGATAGATTTTACTAATTTTGGACAACTTATTTTGGTATTAGTTGAAAGTTATGGATAATGGGAAATCTTTTTATGGTTACTGCATAGAGAGTTTAAAACTGTATCGACCAGGAAGTAAATATTGCAAAACGACACAGTGAAACATACCCACGTTTTAATGTGTAGATATCCAGAGTAAAATAATCACAAACAGACATATAAGCTTATCATGAAACCACAAAATATAACGCGTAGCACTCATTTCCCACGGCTGATATAAAAACTGAGTCACGATAATCGAATAGTAAAACACACATACAATTGTTAGGTATAACAATTGTTTAAGAACATTTCATTTTAGTAGAGTACATAAAGTATTCGTAGATATTTTATCATGTAATAGGGAATCTAAATCATCAGCAGTTATCCTTTTCAAGATTATTTTTTTTTCGCAGTAATATTTTGTTCTCATGAAAAAACTTTTGGAACGAAGTTCCTTATCGCGCGATGCGAAAGGGGGCTACACGAAAAAAATTAAGACCAAAAGTAGTTACGACACTTTTTTTTTTTAACTTAAAAAAAAAAAAAAATTATTACAATTCCTTCACTAATTAATCGAAAGGAACTTCGTTCCATCCGGGTGTCCCTTGACACCTCTCAAGTTTTTTTTGTATTCTAAGGAAAAAACGTCCGTGAGAAATATTTAATGGTGTAATAGTAGTAAGTATAAGACATTTCCATTGATAGACACCTAATTAAAGTAAATGGTAAAGCCCATTATTCTGGGGAAAATCGAAAATCATTGACATAATTACACAATCAATGCTTTTCAAATTATAAAATTGTAATCATTTCGATCAATTGGTGACAAGCGACAAGCGCGTGCGACTCCGGTCGCGTCGCGGAGCCTCGTGGCATGCTCTAAACAACTTCTTTCATTTGTTTTCTCCGCAGTCACTGTCACAAGACCCGTGCCTCTCGTGCACAGAACAGATAAATATCTGTTCTGTGCCCTCGAGCGTGTTGCTCGTGGCCACGGGTTAAGAAGCGAAATTGGGCGTCTAAAACGCCCCTAAACTACGAGCGCTGTTTTGATTTTCAGACAAAGATTCGGCAAAGGTGGCTGGGACAGACTGGATGCGGAAGATGGACGACTAGATGTTGTGTGGATGTCTAAGTGCAACTATCGCCCGGATTAATGTCAGTCGTGTTGGGGAGAGAAAAAGACTCGACTTTAATATGTACTAGTCAGTCTTTATTCTCTCTCCTATATGATTGGCAATTTGGCATGTAACCGTCATCATCATCCACACGCTGCGCCGGAGTCGCCAGCTCATCAACTCTCTCTGAAAACTCTATCTAATTCGAGGCCTCACGTATCATAACCGCACTCTATCAAATCATTCGATACATTTATCATCTAATTATTTCTAATTTATAACACCTGGCAACAACGATGTAAAAATGTCAAATTGTTAATGAACCGGTCTCTGATTGGTCGGTTTCGATTACCGTTCGGAGTTCAAGGATATCGACAGTGCCGCTATTGATAAAATCAAGTGTTTCTTTTAGAGTTCCTTAATAAAAATATCTAAACTTTAATATTTTGAAGAGATAAAACTGTTTTTAAGAGTTAATCTCTAGAACCTCATCTAGTTTAAAAAAAATATGATTTACGTGTAAATGTGTTTATACAAACCTAATTACAGACATAAAATCATTTCACTCATCTTTCACTGCTAGAAAACTACACTGTACCCGAGTGCCACAGGATTTTATTGTAGTCTGACGCGAACGAATTCGCGGGCAGAAGCTGGTTGTAGATATGTATTTCAAAAGAAGTAATCCTAAGTATTTTACTATGTCAATCAATGCTATGTACGCCGTAATTGTCATGTACATTAGTCCTTTACTTATTAAGATTATTCTAGCACTAGCTTCTGCCCGCGGCTTCGCCCGCGTGGTTGTCGGAAATTATCCCACGGGAACGTGCTAACAGGATAAAATGTATGTGCTTCCCCAGGATGCCATCCATCTCGTGGGCCCTTTGTGGCTAATTACAATAGAAAACCAATTGTGTCACATTAGTGGTGATTAAGAGGGTACCTATATGGTATCTTTACCTAAGTACCTACCTAATTAAAAAAAAATAACCTACCTAAATAAACCTATTTCTGATGATAACTAATCTAAACCCAATAAATAAGCAAAATCCCTAAAAACTAATATCTATACGAATGACTAATCCTACCTAACAGTATTATAAAATAACCTACGGTCACTACGTACACTAACAAATATACTACCTATACCTACTATAAAATTAAAATCTATACCTACGACTTATATAAAATTAAACCTAAATAACTCTAAAAACTAAAAGGAATAAAAAGGTCGCACAGATAATACTGCGGGTGACGTAACCTACAACAAACTTATTATTTGCGGTTGGTACAGTAATCGGTCTAGGGATCGAACCGCAAAATTAAGTTTGTTTTTTATTGTATATACTTTTCCGGAATAAAAAGTACCCAGTGTGGTGCCCAGGATATTAAAGAATAATTATACCAAGTTTCATCGTAATCGAACCGGTAGTTTTTGCGTGATGCCTGAACAAACAGACAGACAGACAGACAGACAGACAGACAGACCGACAGACAGACAGACAGACAAAAATTTTTTTAATCACATTTTTGGGTTCGGTGTCGGTCTAGTAACACCCCCTGCCATTTATTTTTTTGATATTTTCAATGTACAGAATTTTTACTTCTACAGATTTATTATAAGTATAGATAATTTTAATGTACGTGATGTGGCTGTGCTTTTCTTAAATAAATATGTGTACCTAAAGTCCGGCGTTTCAAAATTCGCCAAAGATGCAACAATGGCCGCTCGAAATTGTCTATGATTTAGTGATGTGGTGATATGAATTTTAAGTTTTGGTGCTATCGATGTTCCGATTTTTTTACTAGGGTTCATCAGTATTTTTTATATTGATATATCTTCATAAGTTAAGCTTTTGGAACAATTTTTACTAATCTCTAATGTCAGTGAGGCGTCAAGGCAATAGGTGCCAAATATGAAATTTGTGAAAAAAATATAATGAGTTTTTCGACAAGTAGGTAACGATACACTAGAAGTCTAGTTAGCTCGGGCGTTTTAAGACCGCTTGAAGCGGCTATGATTGAGAGTTTCAATTCCTAGAAACAGTTTTTGAAAGTGTTCAATGTTATAGCAATATAATATTTTAAAACATGAGGAGTCCCCATATTACCTATAGACCTACGACATTATTTAATGAGGAAAAAAGACCGCATGTTTTTTAAGTAGAACGCGGGTTAGCTCCAACAGCATCTTGAAAATCCTAGCAGAAAAAAACGATTATTGTCAGTATAAAAAATAAGAATACATTAAATTGTTTTTTTTTTTTTCAATAAAGGTGTATTAAATACTCTTTGTACAGACGCCAGCACATCAAGCTACTACAATCTGTCAAATTTCTTTAATAGATTTTCAACTTTATCGCTAAAGCATTAGGTTCAAATAGTCGATATTTTTTATGTCAATCACTAGCATTTCAATGACAAGATAAATTTAGACAAGACAAAAAGGATGTCATATGCCGTTTGTAAAAATTCAAAATCCGTCCCAGTTTTCGCTTTTATTAATAAATGTAATAGTATATATAAATTTTAGAAACACGGACAGAGTGTAAAAGTGAGCGTGATACGTGTAGCCTATTAAGTGCGTATTTAATCAGTGAGGCGTAGATATCGCGTTCAATTCCCAGGCAAGTTCAATGTTATTGCTTTTGGCGAAAGGCCGCCACTTCCAGTAAAAATACTTTTAAACGTCGATTTTTTTTTGTGTACAAATATTTTCTTTACCTTTTAGGGGCTGTTCATTTATTACTTAAGGCAATTTTGACTTAGACACTTTCTGACCCCCCTCCCCCTACGTAAGAAAAAATAAGACTTGGATAAATCCCTTCCCCCCCTTGCAATTTTGCAAAGAAAAAGTAGCAAAAAAATCAAAGATCAAAAGTTTTTGCTTACTTTGTTTGGACCCCCTCCCCCCTCAAATCGCCTTACGTAATAAACGAACATTATTGTAATATAATTCCCCTTATTGGAATTCTTAGAAAAATCACTGTAATTTTATTTATGTTTAGTGGTAGTTGATTTTGTTGCGGACCAAGTCGCGGGCGGAAGGTAGTTGTAGATATTTCAAAAGAAGTAATCCTGAGTATTTTACTATTATGTAAATACTTTTAGATGTAGTAGTTTTTTATCAACAAATGTTTCTTTGTTATTTTTCCCAACTAATACTAGGGATTGACACTATTGACAGCTCACTCTAAGCTCACTTCACCTAACTTTTCACGGTAAGATTTTTACAGAATCGATCGGCTGTACATCAAACTGCACATCAAACATTGCACAAAAATAATTGCTGGAAAGCGACTTTTATTTTTGGTGTGGAAATTTGTTGTTTGCGGTAGCGCGCAATGTAACTCACGCAAAAAAAAATGTGTTTATGGGTGCAGGCAACAGTACAGGGGTCATGGGGGTATTTCAAGTTGTGTTATAACATTAAACCCTTTTTTTTCGTAAAAAATGCCAGTAAAAGTTGGAATTTTGACCTTCAATATCTCCGTAACCAGAATGTTCCCAGGTATGGTCCAGTACAAAAAATGATGCCAATGACGGGAAGTACAAGTGACTCTCAGCTTCGTTAAGTGTCTTTTTACACCTGTTATATCTGCAGAACCAATCCTTTACAATATTACATCATCTTCAATGGGTGTGGCGAAACTTATAACGAAAATTAATTAGAAAATATCATTAATTAACATCTACAACAAGCTTATTAAATATTATTAATACGTCACAGTCGAGTCATTGCTAAATGATCATCATTTTAATAAATTATAATCTTCGATCTTTTCGCATGGTTTTTACGACTTTACAAAAGATCGTATTTTTTATTATGTATAAGTTTAATATTAATGTATTATACACATAAACCTTCAGGAATAAATTGTCTAAATGATGGTGAAACCCGCATCAAAATCCGTTGCATACTTAAGAAGAAAAACGCCGTCACACAGACAGACACGGAAATCGGCTTTAATTTATATTATGTGCGTAGATATAGAATACAGACTACCTCGTGACCGCCAACTGAGACAATAAAATATTTAAAGAATGAAATTTGTCCCACATTATAATATATTTCATTTGAAATGTAGATTAATTGAAATAAAACTGTTTCCTTGTTCTCATTTTGATGGTGGTAATCAGCTGGTGGAAATAGCTTTCCCAGTTTGTTAAGGGAAATTTATATGTCAGCCACAAATGTGATGGCAATCATACAAGAAACATAAGACAGAGGATTTGCGATGCCCAAATTACTTTATTTTATTTTTTATAAAGAATAATACTTCAGTGAGTTTCAAAACCAACCGGGGCTGAAAGGCTGAAACTTAATGAATAAAACAATTAAATGGATGGAGTTCAGATCAGTGCTGAAAATATGCAAACACTACGTTATTCTGCTAAACCTCTTCCTTAAACTAGAAGTCTACAAAAACCGCAGTTTTACTGTAAAAATGTAGGCCAAAAAGCCGCTAGTGAGTTCGGGAATCATCGCGCCAGTTCGGCGTTTATCGACAAATTCACGTCACTAGTTCAAGGGCACACGCGCGGAAAATTTCATGGCCGTCTGTACAAGTTTCAACTGATAATTTAACAGGCATTCGTTGCGTTGCGTAATAATTAAATAATTCTTCTAATCGCAATAATTGGGCCCGAAATGATAAGCCATATGGAAACCGCAATAATTCGTTTCACCGCCTGATATATTAGTGTGAATTCCTGTAATTAATCTGAACCTGAAGTTTTGTTATTATTTTTATGTTGTTTCATGTAGACTAGCAAATTTTTACAGAGTGTTAAGACTCTTGTAGGTAAGTAGGTTAAAGACACTGATAAAAAAATGAATAAGTTTATTGTCCCAGAGGTGGGACTCACCAATGCTGATGAGGTGGATGCGACTGCACGCTAGCGGCCCCTCATACTTATAATAGGTACAATGAATATTTTATGTGTTGACTATATATCTTGTTTAAATTATATTTGATTATTATTATTATTATTATTTGACTTGAATTATTCTTTTATACATGTTTAGACATTCATGATTAATTTTTATAATGTTTTGAATTTTTGTATTTTTTTAATTTCTATTTTACAATTTATATTCTTCTTTATGTTTTATATTGTTTTTATGTAATATTATGGATTTTTATCATCTGCAATAAATAAATTGAATTGAATTGAATATGCCGTCTGTTGGGACAGGTCATCTCAAAGCTGCAATGGCTCTTTCTTCAAAAGACCCTTCCAGACATGGCCCTGCATTTTTATACTCACATAAAATCCTAATAATCCAATGTTTGGACTTTAAAAGAGACCGTGACCTCTGCGTTTGTTTTGGCATTTCTTCTTAAGGATCAGTCAGCTAGGAAATGCCGGTTCCATCTACGTAGTTTTAAAATATCTACCAACGAAATATTGACGCGTAAAAGTGTCTTAAAAGATTTACTTACATAAATAAAGATTTTATTTAATTTTATTTCAATAATACAATTGAAAACGTAATTTTTGTAGACAATGGATTACTAAGGTCAGTTCAGTTTTACGTCAAAGCAACGTTTGCGTTGTTACTGGAATCTTATTTTTGTACCGTACGAGTACATTACAATTTCTACAAGTTTTGCTAAACTTTTCAGTCTTCGCGCCTCATTACTCTGAAATGGGTCGAGTCACAACCACAATGTTTCTACATATTATATATACATGTAGTATGTATTTCTGAGTTCATTGCTCTGTTTATATGCGGAAATCTTTGCAAGACTACGTAGTCAACTGTTAATGGTAACGTAGACTTCTCCAACTTTAAACTCTGTTCAATATGACTTACTGAAGTATTTCTTCAGTATTGAAACCGACGCAAGATTAAACATTGCGTTTGCAGCACTGTAGACGTGATAGAAGTGAGATTTCTTAAAGAATACGAGAGATTTAGCGTGAGAGACAGAGAGTTATATCTTTCTTCTCTCTCATGTAACGGTATGTGCCTAAACATAACGCGTCTTTGAAATTCCACTCTCAATTCTCGTCCAATTATCGAATCGCCGCTTGGTTGTACAGAAAGTTGTGATGTTTTCGATTAAAAAATCATTCGAATTGACTTACGGTTTGACGGTATGCAACGTTTCCGTCAGCTGTTGGTCGGGCCTAAGCTTTTCAGAATGAAGAACTGTACGATTGTGGAGTTCCAAATATGATCACGGGCCATTATTATCATCATTCCAGTGCACCACCAGGTGAGATCGACGTCAAGAGCGGGCCCATTAACCCTGTGTATGGAACGTGGATCCACGCGAGACAATGGCTTTTTAATTGTATCTGTAATTACGGTGTTCTACCGGTTAAATAAATGATTTAACCGATTTCCATTCGTTACACTCAACGTAAGGTCCAGTTGAAAACCAGCGTCAGGCACTATTCTTAACATTTATCATTTGCTGAACTGGGCCTATTTGGCGCACCCGTGAGACATACAACCTTTGTTTGTTAATATTGTCTTTTTCCTTGTTTGTTTTCTTTTCTTATATAGTGTGTAAGGTACTTATGACCTGTGCCAAATAAAGACAATTATTTTTTTATGTTTGTCTCTGCATCACCCAAAGGCTGACTGGTAGAAAATGCCTTTGGCATTAAGTACGCCCTGTACTTACATGTACATTGTGCTTGAAGTATTAATTAAATAAATAATTTTCTTTCTTTCGGTTAAGGGCGACAAGCACCATCCCCTTTTCACAATGGAACAATGACGACTTTCACCCTCTACCGTACGGCTAGCCTTTTTTTGTTTTTTTTTTTATCGTGGAGAAATGCTCATGCATTCTGCACTACCACGGGGAGATAGTGAAGTTATGTGGGACTCTAACCCACTAAAACTCCACGGTGTCCTCCTCTGCCGCTTACGGCGGGAACACGGGCACGCGTTAGCACTCATCCGTAAACCCGCCGCGGCTGTCCGTCATCGCACCCTCCTCTGGGGAGTACTCCCCATCACCGGCGCACCAGAACACATAGCACGCCGTGACAACCCCAGGAACCAAACCAGCACATGGGCGCCCCCTGGGTCCCCCTGCGATGGGTCAGGTCATTGGCCCCGCCGCCTACCAATTTTCAGCCGCAGAGGATAGGGAGAGCGGCCAACGTCATACCAACACTCCTCCTCCCCTGCGGCCCCACCGCGTCCGCCATCAGACGGTAGCGACCCCGTCAAGCCCGTGGAAGGTAGGGAGAGCGGCGCACCGCAATACCGGCAGTCCTCTCCCGCCGCGGCCTCCAACCCTCAGCCGTGATGCCTCCCATACGACATCGCGGCCCGCCTCAGTTGCGATGTCGCCCAAGCGGCACCGCAACCTACTTGTTGGCCGCTACGTCGTCGGCTTACTGGCAAAGCCCTGACGATCGGACCCTCCTGGGTTTCCTCTTGACTTCACCATGGGTGACCAAGCCACGGCTACTGAGCCCCCCACCTCGACAAAACGGGAACCCACCGGCGGGGACCGCACGGCTAGCCTAGGTCAAGTTTTAACAGCGAAACTTTTACGACACTCATATTAAATAACCAGCTGTCATCACGAACTCATACAAAGCCAAAAAAAATAGGTCATCGCCAGGAAATCACGATCTCACAACAATGGGCAAAAAACTTAGTATGCACGTCCTTCTACATAGTTTCTCAATATCTCTTAACTATTCCGATTGTTAAGCACTTGGTAACAACCTATTTTATGATGGTTTAGGCCTAAAACGTGCCTTAGAGACTCAGGCCGTTTGTCCACCGCCACCGTCAACGGGCCGTCAACGAGAAAGAGTTGACGTCGACGAGGTAGCGATAACATTTACTATAGCCGCGTGTCCACCGCACACCACCGCCGCGGGACGTTACGTTCGGTTCGAATAATCTCGTTTCTCGTTGACGTCCCGTTGACGGTGGCGGTGGACACACGCTGTCAGTATGCTGCTAGGCGCATATCATATCATTATTCTGTAGCCTCGCGTCTATGCAAAGTTTGGAATCGACCTTAGATTCGCTTTTGCAAGGAGGCCATATGAGGAGGAATGTATTACTTACATAGTTATATAAATTGCCAAATTTTAAATTGTGAAATAAGTATGGAGTAATGAAAAGGGATTGTGTGTTTATTTGTCGATAAAAAATTAAACCTGTCTCTGAGACAGACTCTAATATAACGCTAAAAGTTTTCATCAAATGGAAAGAAAGAAATCTGTTTTGAGGTACAAATTCATAAAAATATGCTTGTAAGGTAATTTTTCAAAACTCTTAACAGAACTAAACATAATTGCCTATTGTGTGTCATATCTTTCTCCCTAAAAGCCTCATTTAGTTTTCTTCAGAGCTCGACACTAAAAATGTTGTCAAAAACTTGAGAGGTGTCAAGGGACATCCGGATGGAACGAAGTTCAAAGAGAGAGAGAGAGAGACAGACAGAGAAACACGCGCACGCCGCACGGCTTACAACTATACCAAAAAGTGTCGTTCCAACTTTTGGTCTTAATTTTTTCCGTCTAGCCCCCTTTCGCATCGCGCGATAAGGAACTTCGTTCCAAAAACTCACAAGCAAACCCAACAGCCGAACCTAACTTAAACTAATAGCTAAACAAAGTGGTATCGTTGTATGCAAATAATGGTCGGTTAACACTACGTCTCATGAATTGATCACGGAAGGGCCACAAGGTGAAGTTAATGTATCGTAGTACGTCAGATTAACTGACAACGATCCCTTGTAGTTGTACAGACGCCAGCACATCAAGCTACTACAATCTGTCAAATTTATTTAATAGATTTTCAACTTTATTGCTGAAGTATTAAGGTTCAAGGTTGATTGGGAAAATTTGACAGTTTCGGGTAGGTTGACCTGCTGGCGTCTGTACCAACATACAGTTTGGTGCTGTTCGTGGTCTGAAAATTTTTAGGACATGCCGGGTTCCTCACGGTGCTTTCCTTTACCGTTTTTGAGAGCAGTAGTGATGAAACTACCTACACAATTAAAGCGTCTGCTGGGTTCGAACCCACGACCTACAACTCGAGTCGGGGCTGTTACCACTGGGCAACCACTGCTCTAACTGGGCTGAAAATCCTACTATCCTACTAATATTATAAACGCGAAAGTTTGTGAAGATGGATGGATAGATGTTCGTTACTCTTTCACGCAAAAACTACCGATCGGATTTTGAAGAAACTTTACAGTATTATGGCTTGTATACGATACTTTTTATCCCGATGTTCCCAAGGGACCGACACTTCTGTAGGTGAAACCGCGGAGCGCTGTTAGTAATGTTTTACAAAGTGTTCCACCAAACCGCAATTATCAAAATTTTGTTTCAGTCCGGTTAGTAGAACAGCTTAGGTGCTGTTCGGTCAAGTGCCTTGAAATCAGTGCTCTAAGTGGAATATCTCGGTGAATGTGAATTCGGACCAATAAAAGTTGTATCTGCGGTTACGGCTTTATAGTGTGCTGACCTAGAAATGTTTTATCGACTGTTGCTATGGGCGTGAGTACATGACGTCATGGAATGTTAGAAACTTAGGAAAGGTCGTTGACGTGTTAGGTTCTGAGCGCTCTGTCTTCTTCAATGAGCTTCTTGTAAATTAAACTAATACACGATTTGCGAAAGGGCAAATGTTTAAATTTAGCCAAATCTGGGTCAATTTATTTTGGGCTGATGAAAATGTTAAAGAGAAATGAAAATTATTCTTTTAATGTCTATGGTCCGTGTCAAAATGTAGGCACCGGAAATGATAAGACTCCTGCAGTATAAATAAGTACTGATATATCTTCTTAGTTTGAAGAAAAACTATAAAGACATTCGATATAAAATCACAATAATCTGTAATTATCAAAAATAAATCGTAAAATAATTGGAATCAGTTACTTGGCAGCGTTTCAAGTTAAGAAAATCGCAATAAAAATAATTACGACTACACAATCGAAATAGAAATACATAAATATGATCTCACTTAGTCCCTTGATATCTCAGCTCCCTAAAATACAGGTAACATTGTTAAATTACTCGAGAATTTCTCTAATTCTTAACATTCGCAGACGTTATTAAAAACTAGCTTGCCCGCGTCTTCGCCCACGTTGATGTCAGAAACTATCCCATGGGAACTACTGGGATTAAAAGTACCCTGTGTATTTAATACATGTTATAAACTATATGTGTGCGAAATTTCATCCAAATCCGTTCAGCCGTTTTTGCGTCAATCTGGAACAAACATACAAACGGACAAAAATTCTTCGTTACTATTTTATTAAAACCTGTCAACTGAAGCTATGTTGTCATATTTGAAGCTATTACTTTATTCTGGGGTTTACGTCAAGGCTTTAGTGAAACTTCCTGAAGTACCTACGTAGGTTGACTGATTTATGGAACATTCATAGGTGTAAGTCTTTTCATATTTTCTTTGTGACTTTTTTCGCTGGAGTGCGGGAAATTGGCAACACTCCTGTGTGATATGACAGAGCACTTATTCTACTGTTTTATGGGATTGTCATTGAATTTTGTTAATATATTTGTGATATGTGCTTTGATGTGGTATAAATTGGGTATTCAACCTTATGGGGCAGTCTCCACGAGCGAGGGAATCGCGGCGATATTACTGTCGTGCCACGTATTTCTATACACGCTCTTAGAACGTGTCTCTATACGGCGATATCATCGCGGCGAGAATTGGATGGCACGACGAGACTTCGCCGCGATTCTCTCGCCCGTGAAGATGGTGCCTTAGGGATAAAGTCTGATACTTTCCAATAGAACTCCAGCTGACAAATATAGCATAACAAATAGCCTGTAATCTCCGAAGGGTAATGCAGAGGTGTAGGTTCGCCAGGTGTGTGGGTTCGCCAGTTATGTTTAAAGTTCCATGTACTAGGGGGAAGCCTATTGCCCACAACCGGGCACAAATCCGGACTCCGGGCTGCTACTGAGAAATTCCTGATGGAAAAACCCCGTAACACTTTGTCCGACCTGGGAATCGAACCCAGGAATCCATGCTCAGCAGTAGCGCTTGCGACCATTTAACTAACAAGGCAGACAGTATATCCAATAGGTATATTTTTAAACTTCGTAGAAGTCCGAAGACATCGTCCTCTTATACGCCCTGAAAACACTAATAAGGAAATTTCAACACGCCTACACGTCAATTTCTCGAGTGGAAACAATACACTTACGTAGATATTAAAACCTGACCTAGCCCCATAACGCTTTGTTCTTCAAATTAATCGCTGCCAAACAATTCACATACCTACATCATTAAACAATTTTGCTATGAAATTCGTTCCTGACAAACCTCAACATCCAAGAAAAAATGTGTAAACAACAAGGTTTTTATTGCCTCGGCCCTCTTCAGATACCAATAAACAGGGTCGTCCTTCACAACATCATAAAAATAAATTTGAAACAAATTCAGCCATTAAAGCGAAATATATTAACCCGGAAATATTCGGTGTAACAGTAGCTCCACCTACTCTGCTGTATACATATGTATATTAACATATATATCACCTTGCCTATATTTGTTACCAGCACGTAACTACAGAACTTGAAACTGGCCTTGGTTGTTGCTAGATCAGTTATAAAAACGCAAAATGGATGATACCATACTGACCTAGGAGAATAACGCCAGCCGAAAAGCAATCGACGTAAATCATTTGGAAATTAGAATAGTTGTAATTTAATTTAATGTGGAAAATGGGCCCAGGGAACAATTTTAAACAGTGGAAAAACGCTTTTATGTTAATACTAGCAGCGGCCCGCAGTTTCACCCGCATGGCGGTCCCGTAGGAATACCGGGATAAAAATTATCCCATGTGTTATTCTGATGTACCTATAAGCTATATTATTGTAAGGTTTCATAAAAATCCGTTCAGTAGTTTTTGCGTGAAAGAGTAACAAACATCTGGCGCGAAACAAAAATTGCCCCTGTTCCCTACATTTGACGAGTTGTATGAACATAAATGTAGGGAACAGCTGATTTTTTTTCGCGCTTTCAGGTTTGGTCCCATAGTAAAAGTTGTTCATAATGATGAGTACAATGACCCCCTAGAGTTATGGGATATAAAAAAAAAACACGTTGTATAAGCGAAACATTGTATGATTGTGCTGAAAACAATATCACAGATATGATATTTACCACAAAAACTTGACACCGAACATTTTCAAACACTTGAACTATATTGCTGATCCGTTGCTTCATATGTTCAAAAAATTTATCTGCTCAACAACGTAAGTAACGCAATGAATGTAGTTGAACTGTCAAAATGAAAGCCACTGTTAGTGTGTTACGCAATTACCCCACTGCCTTCTGATTTTTCGAAATATGAGTGGCATATGATGACATGTATGCAAACGATCACGTATTCGTGCGAGCGATGACTTTGGTTAGGACACGTGGTCACACTTCAACGCGCCACGCGACGGGGTGCGGGAAACGGAGCCAAAAGCCCTGCGCAGAAACGCGTTTTTGTTGAATTCAGGCGACCACAGCTTGGCGCGTAGTAGTCTGAGATCCGCTTTAGACGTAGATGAAAAAAACAGCTACAACGGAGTAGACTTCGTCGACTCTCAAAGCATTTATTTAAATTAAACCATTTACAGGCACTTTTGAATTATCAAAATTAAGTAGTCGGTCAGTTAGTCAGATAGTTGAAGCTAGTTATAGGTACTTTTGACAGCACAGGAGTACTACCCTATAAGTCTCTCAACCGGCCACAGAGCAGCTCGTAAAACACAGATGCGACGTAGATACAGTGTTGAGCTCTCACCGTGATGGCCGCCACTTAATCAAGAGCTTCTGCATTACTCTGCAGCGACACTGCAGTGCTTGGTAACAGTTTTAACTGTATATAATGCAGCTGCAAGATAGGATGAGTGGTTAAAATGGTTCGGTAAATGTTTTAAAAATGGGAAATGTGTTTAGACATTCGAATGCTTATCTTAGAAAATCAGGTAGTGTGGAATCATAAATCTTACCGATAGGCAAAAAAAGAATGAGGAGACCTGACTGACTAGTACCTAGTCTAGGAAATTAAAGAAGATTTTTTATAGGTCCATACTAGTAGTCTTGGAAATTAAAGATTTTTTATAGGTCCATTGAGGGAGAAATCTTTTGGGGGCTTTACACAAGTGACTATAGTTGAGACTGTCTAAATGGCAATTCGGCTAGGCCACAGGTGACTAAAATCGCAAGTTCCAAAGTAGAGTAGGTTTCGACTTGTCGTGCGGGGACAGGTCGCATGCGGCGGGTGACTAAAGTCGACCGTGAAAACGAACTAGTCCTACGATTTTTAAAGACCTGGGTAATAGGGTGGCGATTCGGTTTGTGAGGTGACTTGGTATGCGATCAGACGCAGCCCAGGCGAAAATCAACCTATTGTAAATCCCCATAATCGAGCAGTATCAGAGGGAAGCTTGTCAACTAAAGAATGTCCCGACATAACTATCAGGGTGGATAAGGCTGCTAATGATGATAACCTAAACAAATGTCATCGATATATAGATCGATATTAGATCTCATCGATTTGAACTTCAAAAATCCGAATTTCGGGTATCAGTTAAATTTTTCACATGTTTAATTACTATCTTAACGATCAATGTGTATGTTGTTTTGCGGCATTCCGCGAAATCTAAGACACAGAATCTAGATACGATCATATGACTGTTACTATCTTTATCTATGATTTTATCTACAGAAATAAGGTGACCGTCTACGCAGTATTCAAACCAGACTAGCCTTGAGTTGATCTTCCATTTTTATTTACCGATCCGCGTCATTAGCATAACGGTCTTCCAAAATCTGCGACTTGACGAAGAATTTACAGTTTTATACAGCAATAAATCAAACATTACGATGCCTGAACACTGCCACTAAATGTCGTAAGAAACTCACGAAATAAAATATATACAAATGTTATAAAAATTGATCAGCACTAAATGTGTTCCTCTACTGACCCAAATATAACAGCTGATCACGTCATTGTCTGATAGGAATAGCACCTGTGTTATGTTGTAGGCGAGTGCGAAAAATTACTTTCCATAAAATGTCTAGGTATTTTTTTTTCCTTTATTAAAAATACCCAGGTTCTTAATAATTAATTACAATCGAGGCTATAACGACTAATAAGCAATTTTAATCTAACTAATTTTTTTACGTCTAGGTAATGTGAACATTTTGCTAACTATGGCGAACGGTTAAGTTCGATAATAAGCGAAGTACCGGGTTTTTATTAATATTATGCAATTGTGATACTTTCTTATTTTATAGGAAATTACAATGCAATACGTATCGCAGACAATTAAAACATAAACGTCGCTGTCGTAACAAATACACACAAATGACAGAATTTCTGTTGAGGAGTACCTAATAAGTTTTCACTTCAACTGTATAATGTGACTAACATGTAATTAATAGAAAATACTTTGAAAGTTAGTGAAAGACGTAAATGTTAATTGAATATTAATGATAAACTATTTGTGAAATCCATGAAAGTACAGACGCCAGCACATCAAGCTACTACAATCTGTCAAATTTCTTTAATACATTTTCAACTTTATCGTTAAAGCATTAAGGTTCAAGATTGATTGGGAAAATTTGACAGTTTCGGGTAGCTTGACCTGCTGGCGTCTGTACAAACATTAAATCTATACAACATAAATAAATTAAATTGACGTGCCTGTTTATAATGTCAAAATAGCAGCCTTATGAAACTATATACGGTACTTATAACAAAAAAAACAATTTTTATAATTTTTGTCTGTCTGCCTGTGTGTTTGTTCCGGCTAATCTCCGAAACGACTAGACCGATTTTGACGGGACTTTTACTGGCAGATAGCTGATATTATAGGAAGTAATTTAGGCTTACTTTTATTTTGGAAACATAATTAGCGTTCTGCGTAAAAAAAAAACCCATGAAATACAGTATGCAGGCGAACGAAGTCGCGGGCACAGCTAGCCATTTATATAATGCAACTGCTGTTTATGTTCTAGCATCCAATTTAATCTTCTGAAGCATGAAAACAATTACAATATTACAGTCTTGAGAGACCATCCAATATATTGGAGAGATTATGTGCCTGTTAATGACTGCGGCACATTCAATATAATTGAGGAAGAGTGCGAAAATTTATCGTTCGTTTGGTGAAACCAGAATATTGGCTAGCTTTATATTCGTGGACGGATAGTCTGATATTAATATAGGAAGCGATGGTTGCAAGGCCAATGGGCGACGCATTTAAATCTAGGCAGAGCACTTTTGACGACAACTCACTCACTCACTCACTGGAATGGGAGTTATGTAATTGTACTGAATCAATCTTGCATCTTAGCTAGATTTGTTTCTTTATAATTAGCATAAGCGTAATCAGTCTATAATGTTCCCACTACTGGGTCATCGGCCTTCGCTCGGTGAGAGGGAGTGGGCCAGAATCCACCACGCGGGCCCTGTGCGAGTTGGCAGAAGTCACATGTCGTTCTAGGACATGCCGGTTTCCTCACGATGTCTTTCACCGTCTCAAGAGCAGTAGTGTTGAATTAATTTACACAAATTAAAGCTCCTGAGTACCTGATCACTGGACAAAAGTGTCTACACATTGGGTGCCTGAAGATGGACGGCACCGCCGAACCCGGCCCAAAAAGAGATGGCGAGATGACCTGGACGCGTACCGCGAGAGCTGTTTTGAGGTGGTGCGGGAAAAGAGTTCTTGAACGGATTTAGGAGAGGTCTTTGCCCAACTGTGGGACAGTATACGATAACAAAGAAAAACCTAAAACACCTTTTTGTAAAGTGTTTGGCAGAAATGTCTTCGTAAATTCTACGACAAAAGTACCTCGTAAAAGATTGTATTTGGGCAATAAACAAGAATAATCATATGCGTATTTTCCCTAACACCATGACCTTATAGATGATTCAGAGAGAAGTGGCCTTACAATCTTTTTATACTCTTACTTTTCTAACTTATTTTAATTCAATGTCAGACAATTCCTTCCTAATTGGCATCATTATCTCAAATAATGAAGTTTTCCTAGAACCTAGCCATTGTAGCAAAGAAATCGCGAATTTAATTAACTACATCTTTTTGTACAATTATTCACGAATAAACACAGGAAATATACATAGAAAAAACAATAAAACATATTTCAGGGGAAGAAAGAAGTCTTATTACATTTACCATAAAAATTCCTGAGACGAAGAAACAATAATTAAAAACCTCGGAGAACAAAGTTAAATTAAACATTCTCAAGTACGAGTGCCCGTGTACACTGTACAGTAAATTAACGACAGTACTATAACAAATCATGAATCCCTGACCCAATTTTTATCTCAACAGACGTTATCTGTATATTACCTAAAATTTTTGTAAAACCGCGTACACGCACTGTATAGCTAAAAGTCAAAATATTTTTGTTTCCGCCGTTCAGAAAGTTTTAAATCTTAGATTGCTGTAACTATGCGGTGGGAGGCATGGAGCCATGAAATATATAACTGGATCACAGTAGGTAATCTACGTTTTAAATTAACTACACATGCTGTATCTATTATTTGATTATTTCAGCAACCAGGAAAAGAATTGTAGAAGTATATATCTACTGTGTGCAACTCGGGAGAGGCCGAGGAAGCCTAGAAATTTAATTGACTGAATAGTGACTTCAAAAGAGGGATAAGGATTTGTGCTCGATTCATTTTGAAAACATAATTATGCGCATCGATTTTTCCGAGTTTTCTCAGCCGATTTTCGTAATTATTTTTATATTTAGTAGAGGAAGCCCGCGAATCAGTCCCAACATGTCGATGTCGATGTGACATTTTGTCGTTTTAATTACTTTAAGAACTGTACCTCCATGCTAAGATAATTTTGTTACAAACTTCACGTTCGTTGAAGTAAATAACATCTTTGAGGAGGCCCGTGTGAACGGAAATATCGGAACATAATAATGTCATCAAATTTGGTTGACATGATTGTGATATTTCCCGGCTAAGAAGCTCTTATCTTGCACCGGATGAGAAACAACTGATATCAACTTAAACACCGTTTTACTTTCTGTTTCATTAGATATTATCAGTATGGGAATAAACTGGGATTTTGTATTATACATAATTTATATATTTTTTTACTTTATAATTCTGTATGTCACTTTAGATTCTACTCTGACGTGACAAACACGTAATAGTTGACGATCTGACATGAAATTGACACGATGATCTTTGACATTTTTATAACTATAAATTATAAAATAGTATAAAAAATTGTAAGGTGACCCCCGCTAAGGGTTTTCGGAAGATACTCGTGTAACTATAAAGATAAAAATAATGAGTCTATTGCTTTGAGTTTTAGTTTGAAGAGAAAAAGTAGAAGAATTAAATGTTAAGATGACATAGTGTTACAAACATGCATAATCAGCCAATAAATGTTCCCACTGCTGGGACACAAGCCTCCTCCCTTCGAGAGGGGGTGAGCAGTAATCTGCTACGCGGCCCAGTTCGGGTTGGTATGCTAGAGGTTATCATACACCTACATAATTAGGTATAGCTTTCTCTTCTATTATTTTCCAGCTCAGCAAAGGTCAAAACATTAAGATAAATAGTACTGAGACCATATGATTGCTGATAACTGTGACATAGATCGAGAATATTTCTCAATCCCTCTAAAAATACATAGAAGTCGACTTTCGATTTAAGAGATTAGTTTTACGACCTGGACCGTTGTTAATGTTTATAAACTTTATTATAAACAATAATAAGCATGTGGGTCACGTCCGACTGTATATTATGTACTATACATATGTATATTTATGCTCAATGAAGTATTTCCGCAGTTTAGTACTTGGCACAATATTTGAGTTTCGTATCATCTTTACTTCCTTATTAGATACAGTGAAGTTGTTACCACACTGACACTAGTCCTAATGTCAGTTGCTATGGAAACGGCTGCTCTGTGTAAGTTTATCTGTTCCATTAGAATTAACTTACCTCGATTGTTACGAGGGGCCACCAATTCTAACACTTAAAATAATTATAGCCCATTCCTAATCCTCCTACTACCTATTTGATAGGAAATAAAAATTCCATAGTCTGTAATTAAATTACATAAAATACACAAATTAAATTGGTTTGTCAAATTTATTCATCATTTCCATATATTATATTTTATGTGTCTTCCCCATTAGTTCGTACATAATTACTGCCCAATAAATTATTTTAAATAATACGCTCATAGATGTGGTGCCTTAATAAATAATCAGACCATTTTTCATAATAATAGTAAAAATAAGTTAATATGTATGTGCTCGTTTTAAATTCGCATAAATCGCTGCGCGTGCGCCGCCTACTAGCGTCGTTTGATCTGCCTAGCTTGTTTTATACCACGCACATTACTGGACCGATGTAAGATCGTACTTCCGTCGTTTTTCTTGAAAAATCACTTTTATTATCGTTCTACTAATTGAAATTGCCCCGGATTCAGGTCAAGCGCATACTGATGAAGAAATCGTCTGTAACTATCCCGGGATTTATTTATTGATCCGTTGTTAAAATAATTATTTGCAAATCGCCGGTTTGCGCTCTTTTCATAATAATTTTGCTACATAAATCAAGCAAATAAATTAATTTTAAACGAACTCCCACTCCTAGTACGTTTAAAATGAATTTATTTACCCATTATTTCAGCAAAAGTAACTTGTCATAATTGGACGAATAAAATGGGGCTTTTGTGTGTTTTTCTAAAACAAAGTTTTACAGCTTCGAATAAAACTAAATTATATTTCCTTTATTTGACGACCTATATAAAAGTTATATAAAAATGTTATTGTTACAAAAAAGTTTAAGTTGACATAGAAATTCTTAACAAAACCCAATATATCACACATGGCTACTACATAAATCGTACCTACGTAAACGCGCAACCAGTTTCGTTTTCACTACAACGCGGCGTTTGAAAACGAATTCCACAATTTACGTATAATTTTATTATTTCGGCATGTTGCGTTGTCTGTCCATCCGTATTTAGCGATATCGACATTGTATGACGCATTAGAGTGGGCGTGTATGTGGGAACATCGATAAAACCCATTTAAAGACATGAGGAAGTGAACGCCTGCTCACATCACTAGTTAGATCATCGCTGGCGGGGTCTACCAGACCGACGTAATTTTAAGGCTTGACATCTCAATCCACGATTTGCCTTGCGGCGTCAGAAAAGTGTGAGGTAGGTACAACACTAGGGTATAAAACACGCGATTGCTGTCTGATTGTATATGAAATGTAGTTTTTTTTTTTGCTTTTTAGTACATATATTTTTTTTGTATAATGTTCTAGTATGGAAAGTTCCGTACTTTCTCATAATTTAGATAGATACATGCGAGATCTATATTCGGACAAAGACTGGGTTAATGCTGATTATGTGATTAGTTGGTAAGACTTTATATAAATATATAAATGGTCACCTTGAGGAAAAACTAGCACGATCGTCTCGGAAAAATTGAGCTCACGATTTTTTTTTTGCGTTTTAAATAAGTATCAATTTTTTAAGCTTCAACCATGAATGAACACCTCATCCATCGCTTTCCATCAAGCATGATCGAGATCAACAGCAGGCCTTTTCAACCTTTTTTTTTTAATTTCACATCTATTATAACAGCTCGATTCACACTTTTGGCGGCTCAGAACATGGGGCGAGTCGCTGCGCAGTATCAAATTGACGTGTCACAGAGGGTGAGGAGTGCGGTACTGCGCAGAGAGCAGCGCACTTCACAGCCGCCATAAAGTTTGTACCCACCCGGGCTGTACCCACCCACACCACTTGAAATGGAGTACCTAAATAATTTTAAAAACAAAATCTGTGTGAGTTCCATTAAAAAACAGTAATAAACCTAGTTGACAAAATAAAAGATACTGTGAAAGTAAGCTTTTATAAAAGTCTTACAAAAACATACACATTTATAACGCAACGCAAACATGAATCTAAACAAACAGAGTTCACAACACTCGCTTGACCTTACTTAACGCCATTTTGTTTTTCATTTTCATCTACGCATTTTGCAGTAATGCAATATTTCTCTCTCTGAAAAACATATTTGATCCCTCTAAGATGAGGTTTGGCAAAAACGAAATACGTCTAAATGGCTTTACAGGGCCTATAAATGATTCGTTGGTCCCTTTTTATCAAATCCTTGGCTATTTTCGAGAAAAGGACATAGAAAGGACAAATAGGAGTATTGATACGAAGGATCAAATAATATTAGTAAGGGCTGATTTTACCAGTCAGATATCTTTTATCCGTGGAATAAAATTTACGTCTGACAGTTCTAGTATGGAAAAACTATCAAAGATTAAAAATTTATTATCATGATAAAACTTATTCTAGGTATTAAAGTTTGGTAAAATACGCCCTAAGGGGTAAAGGGGTTGGGCACGCCACAATTGCGGCGATAATTCCCCTCTTTGGGCGATCTCTGGGCCCTCACGCCCCTAGTCGCCACAGGGGACGCCCTGGACGTCGGCGTCGGGAGTCAACAGCCGACTCCCGGCCGCCTTAGGCGCGGGCTTGCGGGCGGCGAGCAATGGGCAGCTCGCCGCCCGATAAGGACCAGGCCTGGGTCGAGGGCGCATTGTGTTCCACGCGCGCCTCAAAGAGATGTCAGCACGGACTGACGGGGTCCGCTAGGGCCGATGCTTGCCAGGGCCTCGGGTTGATCGAAAGAGATACCGTGGCCCGTGGCACAGGCAGCTGAAGGAACACGGGTGGGTTTTAGTGAGTAAAAGTCTGACACGCCCTCCCGGAGAAGTCATTATGATGATTTCCCAACCAAAGAAAAAAAAAGGTGTAAAGGGGTGTTTGAAACTAAGGCGTCTCGATTATAAATTAACTCGCGTGTCTTTTGTTTCTTTTAAATTGATTGTATTTTGTTTTTTAAACTTTTCACACGCTGTACAAAGCGCCTGCTTCGGACAGTTTCGGAATAGCCCAGCACCCTAATTGCGTAACACACGATCAATCGGAATCGGTTTCATTTGGACAGTTCAACAACATTCATTGCGTTATTTACGTGTTGAGCTGACAAAGCCAACTTTATCGAACTTATGAAGCAATGGATTAGCAATATGCTTCAAAATGATTCAGATTCCAATTGATCGTGTGTTACGCAATTAGGGTTAATATGCGATTTTCTTTATTAATCAGTTAAGTGCCTACCATCATCATCTGCCTAGCCTTTTCCCAACTATGTTGGAGTCGGCTTCCATTCTAACAAGATGCAGCTGAATAGGTACCATTATATAACATGGAGCGAATTCCTAGTCGCGTAGGTGGAGGACAGGGTGTTGTGGGGAAGCATGGGGTAGGCCTATGTCCAGCACTGAGCTGCGATTGGCTAAATTGATTGCCTTACAACAACTCCATAGAAAAAAATATAAATCAAAATCACAAAGTGGCACCGCCCAGCACAATGTCCGTCACTACACTAATATATACACAGTATAATTATTAAGGCTTTTCAGGTGCTTTCACTTATTGCAAATGTTCGCGCGACGCGTAAAGTTCATGTTAGGAGTGAGTCGTGCACGCGCGCGGGCGCCACTACACGACCACGTAGATCAGGGTTCGTTATGGACGCTGGCCATCCGCGGCCATGCTGCCTGGCCCAGCGGAGGCCATGCTGCCTGGCCCGTTGCCGGCCAGCACCACTCCCGGCGGCAGCACGGTCTACGGGATCACAGTCAGCGAACGCGGGATCTTCGGCATCGTCATGTGAGACATCACCGGCGGAGACAACACCGTCTCGCTCATTAATAGCTTACGGTTAACCCTGGATGCGACCACCCACAGTGTGTAGTCGTATCCAGTGCCTCCACATCGGCGAGTCCCAGCGGCCCACAAACACGCTCAGAAGGCTGTTCGAGCTGGCCCGCATGCGCCTCATAGAAGCACAACACTTCCGCATGATGGCATGAAAACCTTCCACGCTTTTCACCGCAAACATTGCTGAAACGCTGCAGTGGCGCGGCAGTCCCAACAGCACTCTGAACGCGTTATTATACTGTACTCGCAAAGCACTGTATGTACGCTGCGTGTACTTAAGTCCACAGGCTGCAGGTGTAAAAAGATTGACAGAAGCCCCTAAATAATGTCACTTTAATAATACTAGATATCTTGAAACTGTAACGAAATATTTACCAACAAACGACAATAACCTGCAACCCGTTAATTAGATGACAAACTGCGATGCCCTTCAAAATGGACCGCCCGCGCCCCGTGCGTAAGGTAAGTTCAAGCCACGAACTTACCAAATAGTTTTATCATATTCCCTAGATAACTATAACAACTGCGTTGACCACTACATGTTAGAATAACAATATATTTTGCTATAAATTGTTTTATAATGTTTAAATACACTTTTGAAAATTATTTGGAGTTAGGGTGTACCCCACTTGGGACTTGGTACAGTCATTGACACTGTAGCTTGTACTGTAAGTACACCGCTGTTCACCCTTCGAAGGCCAAGGTCGTAAGGCTTATGGTATTTAATTTATAAATTATAACTAGATGTCAAAGCCTTGCTGTATTTATTTTAAACCTCTTAAAAAATTACTGTCAGACAACGCACAGCCTATGGGACTTAGTCAGCTCTGTTCAGCTTTTGTCCATAGAAAACAACGATTTGTATGGAATGGGAACGCATCCGTTCAGCTTTACTGCGTACACATTCCATAAAAAACCGTGAAAAAGAGCCGAATAAGTGTGGTTAGTCCCTAAATCGCTGGGTCTAGAAGCATGAAATTTTGCACAAGGGTTTTTTTTATAATGAAAATGAGCACTAAAGAAGGATTTAAAAAAAAATCATCGCCTAAAGGAGTTAAATAGGGGATGAAAGTTTGTATGAAAGTTCCACATTTTTCCGATGGGACATCCCTTCGGGCTTGTCTTTTGATCAATCTGGAAATTTCATCAAAATCAGTTCAGTAGTTCAGCACGGACACAATACCATATGGTCAATGAGACCTTTTCATAACCCAATAGTCTTCCTTATGTCACACAACTGTAAATATCGTGTACTTTCGAGTGTTGGCAATCACTTTAGTATTCCGGACCGCAATCTCCATTCGAAAGTGAATAGGTAAGTCAAAACTACTGTAGAATGTGGAGCTTTTTGCAACTGAATTGATGTATTGTTAATATTGACAGAAAAAAACTGTATTATGTTCTAAGATTAAACTATAAACTAAGATCATCCAAGCATGCCTCTGCATCGCTGTAGACTGGCATATGGCACCCTAACTGCGTAATACACTATTAATTTGAATAATTTTGAAAGATATTGCTAACCCATTGTTTCATCTGTTCGAAAAATTCGTCTGCTCAACAACGTAAATAACGCAATGAATGTTGTTGAACTGTCAAAATGAAAGCCATTCCTACTGTTAGTCTGTTTCGAAATTACCTCTCTTCCCTTCTTTTTTTCTTTCAAATTACCTCGCAGTTATCATCACCATCTACCTAGCCTTTGCCCAACTTTATTGCACCAAGGCAAGAAGGAGACTCATCCATATTTAATGGATGCTCACCCATCCACCGACCGACCTCGGCAAACACAGCTACTTGCCGAGTCGCACGGGTCGCGGCTGTTGTTATTTAGCCACGAGCCTTTTCAGAACTTAGTTAGGTTCGAAAACTTAGTAGCTGACCCTTTTTTTGGAGCAGCGGTGGAGGAAAACATCGTAAGGAAACTGGTGTCCTAGAATGTCCTAGAACCAAAAATTCGAAGACATGTGACATCTACCAACCCGCACTGGGCCTGTGTGGCGGATTACAACCCACTCCCTATCACAGAGATGAGTCCTGTGTCCCAGTAGTGGGAACATTATAGGCTGATGATGGAGCCTTTAAGCCAATCAGCAGACGTAATGGAGATGATGAATTTCTTTCTTATCTCCTATGCACCCTCAAGTCACAACCACTTAAAACTCCAAAACTTTGTGAACAAATCTCGAACTCCATTAAAATGTAAGTACGTAACACGGTGAGGGGAAAACTTAATTACTTTAAACTCATAACGACAATACAGCACTAAGCTTAAAACACAATGACTCGACATACGCGCTTCCCGATAAAGTTGGTGACACACTTGTCACAGTCGACGCGGGAGTTGTTGGTTTTTTGATGATATTGCGTAGGTACTTGTCTGGAAGCAACCCATTTATTTATCGTGAGTCGTGACCTGATTATGCAATAAACCTGCCAGGTTTATTGTATAATCAGCCTATAATGTTCCCACTGCTGGGACGCAGGCCCCCTCTCAGTAAGGGAGGAGGGAGTGGGTCGTAATCAGCCACTCGGGCCCAGTGCGGGTTGGTAGATGTCACATGTCCACGAATTTTTGGTTCTAGGACATGCCGGTTTCCTCAAGATGTCTCCCTTCATCATTTTCAGAGCAGTGGCGAAGAAATAATTTACACAAAGTAAAACGCCTGTCTGGGTTCGAACCTATGACCTACAACTCGCGGGTATTACCACTGAGCCACCACTGCTCTAGTGCTCTGCGCCCATAGAAATGTTGCGCCACTGGTTTAATGGCTATCGGGAAACTCCGACGAAGAGCGCTCCACTCTTCAGCGGTAGGTATGTATAACTACATAAAACAAATGTGTTTATTATATTCACCATTTGTCAGTTTCATTTCACCGAACCTTTAGGTCGGCCAATGATGAAAGGGTTTGTGTAAATAAAATAACGGTTTCCACACTCCCGAAATGCATCCGATCTTCTTCTTTAGCGTGTCGATAGCAATCGGACTCGGCTCGGCCCAGAATTCGGCTACTTGTTTGGCGCCATCACCAGCGTCCATCAGTTCCTGTAACGTGCAGCTGACAGGACACTCAGGATACTATATTAAGTGTCCCAACGTTGGTGGGACAGCACCACATTTACACTCCAAGGTGGATTCGTCTATGAATCTCCACCTGAACATGTTTTCCTTGCTTCTGACAACCTGGGTCCGGAGTCCAATGCATCCGATAAAATACAGATGGTGTGGAGTCCGTGGATTTTGTGTTACAAGTCTGTTCCCGCAGACGCAGCTATTCGCGATTAATTCTTACTCTTTTAAATTCTATTCATGCGTTACGCAATATCTCTATTCGATATTACAACCCCAAGGTTTTTCCGTTTCGCTCACGTAGCGGGCCCCTAATCCGCGTGGCATGAAGATATTTTCGCGACGTTCTGTGTGGCCACTAGAAAAGACAACCAGGGGTGCGATAAAAAATCTGCATATTCTGATGTTCTTCTAACCCTTCAATGGTGGAGAAAGATGTAAGCGATTTTTTCGAAAACACAGATTATTTTTCGTCTTAGGTGGCTTTCTGTACTTTCTGTCTACCCTCCATGGGAAGAAAGCGAAGGGAGATTATGTATGTGTAGCGGTATCTACAACGCCACATGCGAACAACGCGTCATACTGACGTCACGCAAATCCCGCATCTCACAAGCAGAGTTTACATATATATACAAACATCCCGACATCAGTCGTTGGGCAGTTGCCCGCCAGACACAACACCCGTCTGGTCGGAAGATCCTCCCTTTTCTATGGAGGATGAGTGAACTTTACACCTATAAATAAGGTGTAGTCCATTTGGTTAGTATATACACGGCTTAGAAACTAGTATTACTACTTACATTTACCAGAAAAACAACAACACAAACTATTCATTAATACGCCACAGTGGTTGTAGGCGTATCCAATAACCCAGTATAGGGTATATCGTATATGTCTAGATATTATTATTGTGTTAACACGTTTAACGATCGATCAATAGAAAATGGTGTTAATTTTCTTGTGTTCAGTAATTAAGTAATTTAATCATTTCGTGTGTCACATCTGTTAATGCTTCAAGTTATCCTTGTAGTATCCTAGCTAGCAAGCTCCTTTCATTTCATTTTTAGATCATTCGGTAGGCGAGTACCGCAATCCAACATCGTTGAATCGTTTCACTAATAAATTCATTTTGCGCTTTTAAATCATTTTGTGTTTAGATGTTTCACTCCGAGTGCCGAATGAAATACAAAAATGAACAAAAGTGAAGAGTCTGACATCACCTTAAGCACTCAGCTCATCCCCCCGCTAATTTTAAAGCCGTACTTAAACAAGGAATCGATTCAGCTATAAATCGGCGGTCATGACGACACGACATGAATAATATTATAACTCGTATTTATTGAGGATTAGCCCACCGCTGGGACTGCGCGAAATATGCTGTGCGGGACTGTTTTATTTCTTAATTTACAACACCTAGATGTCAGGGGGAAGTTATTTGGTTGAAGTCGTTTTCTAATAGTTATTTGAATTTTATGGGTAGTAGAACCGCAAATAAGGGCAACTTGGCTCCTGCCAGGGTAGCGGGATTGTCCGAAAGGGTTACCGCTGCCCTGGAACATAAAGGGCTAAGGAAGGAACACGGGTGGGTTTTAGTCAGTAAGAGTCTGACACTCCCTCCTGCTCCACCCAGAGCGGGAGGAGTCATTTGATTTCTCTTATGCAAAGTATTCTATTATAAACCTAATCTAAAACTCTGGTTAGAATTTCTTGAAAAGTTTTAAAAGGATCAATATTTTAAATAAACAAACTCAGTCAGTTTCGTCATATATTTAATAACAACCACACACGGGACGTCTGAAAGCAGCTTTCAGGTTTCATAACTGTTAGCTTTTTAAAGTTCAAACAAACGTATACCCACCCAAACACACTCAACTACTTACTGTTTAACCTTTCGTATCGGAACGTGGATCCACGCGAGATACAATGGCTTTATAATTGGCTCTGTAATTACGGTACTCAACCGGTTAAAAGAAAACGATCTCTAAATTATCTACTAAAATCCAGCATCTAGTTTATTTGTATAATCAAGATAACGCTTCGAAATCTAGGCAAAGATGACACCGCCTCGATGACAGCTATTCGATTAATTATCCCTTATCGGAGCCCAGTAACAAATTATCCAAATCTAGGATAATTCATGTCTAGACGAAGGAGGCTGTCTACCTAATCGATCAGATCTTTTACGACTTATTTTTTTAACGCTTAAGACCGGCAAAATACTTAGGGCACCCGGAAAGTTGCAGACTGAACAAAATCTAATTAGTTTTTAATCTATGTACAAAATATTAGTATTGTTGAAGAAAAGGGTTGCTAAAGCTTTTACAAACAAAGGTGAAACTAAAATGTGCAAACAAACAGCAATTCATAAAGGTCAAAGCTCGCAAATGATTTACAGTGGCCCCTGTAAATCTTCTCTATTTTCAGGGACTTAGCTTTTGATCCGGGCTTACTAGAGTCACTGTGGATGCTATAATTTATATTTTAACTTGTAACAAACTATGAACAAAGAAAAACAAGACGAAAAGTATTATGGTAACTATTTTGCTTCAGAAGGCAATTCCCGTAGTTAAAAATGATCAAAATCTTGTCGCAAACTCATCTCAGCGACAAACAAGTGTCAAAAACTTGTCAAAAATAATTTAGAGGTATTTTGGACGGATCGAGACTGAGATTAGAATGCGAACGAAAAATACGCGAATTACCTCTCTGGACAAAAGAAAGTATAGCCTGCAATTTTTGTGGTTAATCACTTTTCAACCTTATAACGAAGGCCAAGGGTGGAAAGTGGTCAACCGCCAATTTTGTCGAATGCACAGAAAATCAGTTTCCACCAACCCCTTTCTTTTAAGAATACAGCACGTCTTCCTTTTATTACTTATGGTTAGGCAAATGTCACACCCCATGCTCTTCTACTCCCAAAGGAGGCATTTCACGACCAAAAGTTGTCGAACTTTCACCTGCCATGAGACATGTATACGCACTAGCAAGATGCTTGCAGAATACATTTAAATGACTACTTACTAGTAGTCATTCAAATGTATTCTGCAAGCAAGAAAAAATCCTACATGCACCAGTGGGTGCATGTAGAAATTTTTCTGTATTGTGGATTCATTTACAAACACAAATCTTACAAAGATAGATAGAATCAGCTTTATTGTACAAGAAAATACACAAATACTCAAGCGACAATCGCTTAGCCATGCTGTCAAATCGGCCCATATAAACTAACACATGCGGCTAACAGAAGTTAAATGTACTTACACGCAGAACTTACACGCAGTAAAATAGATACAGATACGACACTTTCAAAGGTACTGCTTATTACTTATGAAACTTCCAGCAGATCTGCAAAAGGAGAAATGAAAAAGAAATATAGACAATACTGTAAAACAACCTTGTATCTGATTGGTCCCCATTGTTGTCTAATTTACATCCTCTTGACGTAATTTCTTCACCTTCATTTACACGCATAAGCACCCATACTTTCTTTGCTATGGTTTCTGCTATGACCTCGAACTTTTACTTTTCCAAAAAAGACTTTCCTTCACCATACCACATATTTGCCAACGTCCATTCCCTTGTAAGTATTCCTTTGTCGTCTTCCACAAAATTTTTGAACAGAGTCCTTTCTCTCCTATGTGACCTCGAACTTTCTGTTATTTCCTTTGTTATCTTCTACGACAGCGCGAACCTCTTTGCCATGACTTCGAACTTTCACCCTTCTTAAAAAGACTTTCTTTCCCAACCAAATCTCATTCAAATTACCACATCATCAGCAACATCTACAACATCCTTATAACAGCGTCCTCAGACGGTCAGTGACCCCCAACCTGTGGCTGCAAATGGTCGCAACAATACACTAGGAGATATGATACTGCCATACTCTTTGTTGTCTGGGATCAGATTGGTGTTACTATGGACCTTGGAGCCGGTGGTAACGCGACTCGAAGTCGTTTTCGAGTGTAAATATTGAGGTTTAGTTGATTGTGTTTTGTTTTAGTTTGTGGGTGGTCCTGAAATTGTGTTGTGTGAATTGTGTTAGCGGCTCGTCATAATACGGTTCACTCTGTATTCATAAACTGTTTATGATGGATACTTGTACCGTAATTGCATCTAATCCATTGCTTCATAGGTTTGGAAAATTCGTTTGCTCAACAACATACATAACGCAATGAATGTGGCTGAACTGTCTAAATAGAAGGCATGTCGGTCAATAGCCCCTCTGGATGACTGACTGTACGGCCATACCTTCCTCTATGGATTTGAAAAGAGGCCAAAAAGGTTCGTTCTGATTACACATTTTCAGGTTACCTTCTTTGAACTTACAAAATCGATGTAGTGGCTCGTTATTCATAATCAAAGAAATAGTACGTCAAATGTTAACAAACTTTAAGAACCACACGCTTCAATAGTTTCGGGAGAATACTCATGATCCGTCAACTCCAGAACGCTCTCAAACTTCTTGTAGTTATACCATTTAAAGTACTATTGAATAAAACCTCCCCTCGGCCAAAAGGACGCATACAGACCTCGGCGGAGCAAAAAAATAAATGAAAAACAGAAGAATTTCCATAAACACAAAACAATGGTAAGGAATTTTCATTTGGTGGTAGTATGTAAATAATTTTTATTTTTAAATATTAAAACTTGGTATTCGATTCGTCGCTATACATTTGTTCATAATTCAGCACGAAGTATTATTCTATAGAGACGTCTGCTGCACGTTTTGTGTTCTTTGAATTTTCTAGGTTTGATTATTTTAAAATTTTGATTATATTTTCAGTACAGTTACATCTGCTGCTACATTATGATTTAAAAACGAAAACTAATTTTCATTTACTTCATAACATACTAGGGGTACCTATAGTTTGTCTCTGCATCACCCAAAGGTTGACTCGTAGAAAATGCCTATGGCATTCAGTCCGCCTCTGTACATGTATGTGCTTGAAGTATTAAATATTTTAAAATATTTATCCCTCAATTTTTCACAATAGAACATACCACTGTTTGTCTCTGCATCACCCAAAGGTTGACTGGTAGAAAATGCCTATGGCATTCAGTCCGCCTCTGTACATTTGTGTGTAAAGAAATAATATAGCACACCCACAATTCATCAGTTATGTTTAAAAGTCCCACGGAATAGGGAGGGCCAGTCCATTCCCATCAACCGGGCACATATTACTAGATTCTCATTTGCGATACAACCTTCAAGATCTGGGAAGCTATCAAATAAAAAAACGTATATTAAAAATAATAAATTGCCATTCAAAGCTGATTAATGAAGTGCTATAAAATTATCTTCTACGTAAAGCTCTTTTCATTCCCTCGACATAAAAAGTGTATAACATCCCCGAGCAATAATTCGCTTACTAACTACTACACCACATTATTCGACCCTCTGCACAAGGATAATATTCCCGAAACTTTTCACATTGCTTCCGAAGTCCCGACATTTTGACCCTCCCAAAGTCATATTAGGAAAATCGTAAAAAGTTACAAAAAAATTCTTACTTTATCGGATCAAGTGTCGCGGTAAAATTATACTTTTCTTAAAGTTTTATTTGATATGTAATTTATTATTCAAATTGAAGTTTTGTTTCGAGAATTCAGTCGAAGGAGTCGTTTATTGTCAGTAAATCAATGGTTTTGTTGAAATTGTGTTGAAATTTTGTTTTCATTTCTTCGAAAATTGTTTAAGTAGTAACTTTTGCACTAATTTGACTAAATAACATGTTACTATACCCTAATTACTATTTACTCTGTAAGTATACTTGAAACCACATTTGGTTTAATTAATATTCAGTGTCAAAAAATAACAAAGCGTCATATTCATACGTAGCCGCCATCTTGAAAAGCTTCAGCATCTTGAAAACGTCAACATCCATTTCGCGCGCAAATTGTAGACTACACAGTTTTCCCTCGTAAAGTCGTAAGCGGCAATTTACGCGCGAAAAGCTACTGATATGTGTGCTTATGCTTTGTTTACCTAAACGACATTGGCTCCAAGTTACTTAAATCTTTGAGCTTAAGTTTAATCTTTAAACAACATAAGCTCTTCAAAGTCAGTCTAATGTTGAAGGTCGGTTGATGTGACGAGCTCGTAATCTGTCGTGACAAACAACTTTAGGCTATATCCACAACATACGACATTATTTTTCGATATAAATAAGCCTAACTGAAGAAAAAAAAACTTGAGAGGTGTTAAGGGACACCCGGATGGAACGAAGTTCCTTTCGATTAATTAGTGAAGGAATTGTAATAAAACTTTTAATTGAAAAAAAAAACAAAATAAATAGTAAAGAGAAAAGCAAAATATAATATTATAAGTAACTGGCTTGCTTTCTATAAGAGAAAGAGAGAGACAGACAGAGAAACACGCGCACGCCGCACGGCTTACAACTATAGCAAAAAGTGTCGTTACAACTTTTGGTCTTAATTTTTTCCGTCTAGCCCTCTTTCGCAACGCGCGATAAGGAACTTCGTTCCAAAAATATTCTTACAATGCATACTTATTACTTACTAGTATACTAACTTATCCTAAATTATATTATGATGATACCCAGCAAAAACATCCAACCCGTTACTTACTAAGATTAATTTGGTGCTCAATTTGGCCATTAATCATTTATTTTTCTAAGTACAAAGGAATGAAGCCCAATTTCCCGCCCACTACCTCCGACCACATCAAAACAATATTATATATATCTACGACTTTATTCCTAAGAAAAACCCACAAAACCCTTACAAACGACGCAAACACCGATATATTCGTATAAAGCAAACTTTCAACTTTTAATTCGCGCCAAGTTTCCCTAAGTACAGTAAGTACGCAGTTCGACATTCGATTAGAATAGTAAACGCGTCTGTGGGGGACAGACGCCCCCCTGTCTGCGCCCTAGCCCCGACGCCCTTTGCCCTTTCGCAAAGATCAATCTTTGATTAATGGCGCAGAGGCGAATCAATTTCGGCGGGAAAAGATTTTTACCTCAACGTAAAGAACAGTGCCAACAGAACCAACTTTGAGTTGGTTGAGTGTTTTTTCAGTAGAGGGTCATCCCTCTACTGAAAAACTCACGAGAGAGACTGATAAACTATTTCATAATATCGCTTTCGATTATATAATAGGTACTATATTCGCAATACTTTAATGAATCAATACTTTAGGAGAAAATAGCTTTTTAATCTTGGGTAAGTGTAGGGTATTGAGCTCGTCAGTGTACGTCAGCGTATCTTTATTTATTCGCTTATCAAATTAGATTCATTTACAGACGTACTTAAGAGTACATCAGTTCACCGACAAGAAGCAAAATCCTACCTGAGATAACAGCGAAAGTACAAAAAAATGAGAAATATTTATGTAGACTGTACACACACATAAATATTTTTCAGTTGAATTATCTACGTACTGACATTATAACGTTTTCATAAAATTCGTGGCCTTTACCCTAATTGGTATGATTTTTAGGAAGTTTGTCTTCACATTCAGATACGAACTTTTTAACGAAATTCGTGTTAAGATACTTTTATTTTATTAAAACTTTTCTTTTGTTTAGTTTTTCATTGTTTAATTCGTGAACGTATGGCTGTACCTATAAATATTCGAATTTAAGAATTAAAATTAAACTTAAACTTAAAAATTACTCACCACATTGCCGTCGGCAATACCGCTCTAAAAATCTAGTTCAAACAACAATGTTTTAAATTAAGTCAACGTCAAATCACGTCATCACTCACCGCTAGTACCTAAATAGGTAAAAAAATCAGCGCCGACGTCGCTTCTGTAATTTCGGGCCATTAGTCTGGGGCGAATGTCTCGCCGCGCCGGTACAGCCGCACCGAGCGGGCCCCGGCGCCCTTACCCTGCCCTCAAAACAGGATACGACGCAATATCCAAATCTCACCTCACTTTAGTATTTTTAACTGCCTTAAAAAAAACCCACTCACTGATTAAAGTCTAACTTGTATAACAAAGTAATTCATTTTGATTTTGTTGCGGATTTTATGTGAGTTTTTCTTGGTAATGTCTGGTTTGGTACGCACGTACCGAGCTTTCCCGGGGCTCTTTGTTTGTCCTCACACCCAGACTCACTGATTTAGACACCTATTGATGTTCTAAGTTACTTTCAGGTGGATAAGCTAAATTGTATTCAAAGAAACCGCTTATAATGCCGTGTGAGCAATTTAAGGCGGATTTTTCTTTGAAATTGGTTTATTTTTACTTCGCTGGTCTCGTTTGCCGTGAGTACATGCACACCGAAGCTTCCCTTCGTCCTTATCCTGTCTGCACAAACAAAGACGTCTCGTTCATTTAAGAACTAGTTTATGATCGCAGCTTCGCCCTTGTGGATGTCAGAAAATATCCCACGGGATTAAAAGTACCCTATGTGTTAATCCAGGCTATAAACTATATGTGTGTCAAATTTCAACCAAATCCGTTCAGCCATTTTTGTGCCAATCCGGAACATACATCCAGACAAACAGACAACGCACAACAATTTTAAAAACTAAATTTTCGGTATCAGACTCGTTCCCACACCTCCTAGCAATTACTTGTTTTAAAAAATATTCAATGTACAGATCAAGCTACTCGATTCTGTCAAATTTTCCCAATCAACCTTGGACCGATAAGGCGAAGCGAGTGGAGCGATAAAGTTGAAAATCTATTAGAGAAATTTGACAGATTGTAGTAGCTTGACGTGCTGGCGACTGTACAGTTTTGACTTCGTTACTTACAACGTGTCTTGACGTTGATTTCTGGGAATTGGATTCAATGTTGGGCAAAAATCTAACATTTTATTTAAAACTGAGGTAGTTATGTTTTAACTTTTAACTGTAATTTACAGAAGGGTTATTCATGGTTACGTTACAGAAAAAAAAACTGACGAAAAGTTAATATTTGTAGTCACAGGGCTTGAAAGATCATCACAGGGTGTCACTTTTTGAGATTTATTTTTGAATCCATAAAATTTAAAAAGTACGTGACCAAGATTTTTTTTAATATTTTTCTAATAACTGCCACCCACGACTTGGCCTATTGCCCGTTTTTGGCTTGACGTTGATTTCTGGGACACGTTGTATATACAGACATAAACAACAAGAAAATTAACTTACACGTCGAGTGCGTAGACAGTTTTTGTTTCGCTCAAATTTCTTCTGTGTCTGTCTTGAAGGGCCAAATATTCTTGGCCCTTTCGTCCTGGCTTTCTTGTTACCACAAGTGCGGGTGTACCGAGATCTTCGCTCGTCCTTATCGTGTCCTTAGGGCAGAATACTTGGCGGAGTGTTCCCGAGAATAGATCCCCGGGGAGGTTGGAGAGGTGCCTGACGAATAGCAAGTGTGGTCGAAAGGACCTGATGTTACAATGTTAAATGATGTTTATTTAGTTTGTTAAATGTCAAATGTTATAAAACTAAGGGCAGCAGGGTAACTGCGTGGCACACTAACAGTACTCAATGGGTTTCGTTTTGACAGTTCAACAACATTCATAGCGTGATTTAAGGTTGTTTAGCAGACAAATTTTTCGAACATGTGAAGCAATAGATTAAGAATATTCTTCAAACTGATTCAGATTGTGATCGATAGTGTGTTACGCAGCAGTGGCGTAACAATAGGGTGGCAGGAGTGGCAAAATGCCACGGGCCCCCAGCCGGAGGGGGCCCCCGAACCGAGAGGGCCATGACCACTGGAAGATCCTAACATACCTAAGTATAGAAATGCAAACTTTTTTCGACCACTAGAACAAAGAAGCAGTCAGGTATTCTATTTTGTAGGGCCGAACTCGCAGGCGAAGTGCCAGTAAAAAAAAAATATAACATTGGTTGAGGAGCTTCTTTACATTGAGGGAGGGCCCTACCAATCCCATGAATTCGCCACGGGCCCCAAAGGGTATAGTTACGCTACTGTTACGCAGGTAGGGTGCTGTGTTGTCTATCGGAAAGGAACACAGACAACAAACGCAAAGGTCAAGGATGCCTTCAAATTCAGACGGAAGGTTTCTACGCAGGGACGTTATATCAATTCATATTCAATTACTTACATCAAATAGTTTCTGGCAAAACTTCCACTTTCTCGTGGATATCGTAAAACGTTGTTAAATGAAAGTACCGAAAGAGCTGCACTATGCTCCTATAAGTACCACTTTTAATAATACAATCATCTTTTCAACCGCCAAGGTAGTCATTATGGAAATATTTTCTGCACTTTTCGTAGTTGCAACCATGTTTTCGCCTTTGCTTTGTATTGTTCATTTTGACGGTCAGTATTTTAAAAAAAATAAATATATGAAGTACAAGTTTATGCCCGCTCTATACTATTATTATAGATTTACATAAACTTAGAAGAAAAACATTGTTTTACTCCTTAGAATAATACTACATAAGCTTCCAAAAATGTTCTCCGTCAGTCTCGCCGCTTAGGTACAGATGTACCGAGCCTTCGGAGCGCTTGACGAGTCCTTTCCCAGTAGCGTTGCCAGGCGTCCGGATAAAGCCGGACATAGGTAGGCTTTTTGATTGCGTGTCCGGCCAAAATAAAAAGTGTCTGGCTTGTCCGGCTTTTGTTAAGCTTTTTACATTTCGCAAACGAGCGAGCGCCGATGACTGATTATGACAATAATCAAAAAAGCTTGATTTTACATACAATTTTTTTGTCGTACCTCAATAATGTAGGGTGTCCGGCCTTTCTACCCAAATGTCCGGCTAAACTGGCTGGTCTGTCCGGCTAACCTGGCAACCCTATTTCCCAGGATACTCACTTATCATGCTGTTGAAACAGATTATGGAAGGCTTTAGTGGGAAAATAACAATATGGCGGTCGTTAGTTATTACGTTCAGCTTATTTACTCGTTAACGCTTAAGTGACTTAGGGCTGATTTCTCCATAGCCAGATAACTTTATTCGAGGAATAATTTTGAAATGTTAACAGTTATTTCATACAAAAACTGTCAAACGTCAATTTTATTCCTCGAATAAAAGTTATCTGGCGATGGAGAAATCAGCCCTTAGTGATACAATAACAATTTGATGTACAATTTTGATAAGCGAAAATACTATTATAAGTTATAAGCTCTAACTCTCCGTGAGTTATAAGAACTGAGGGGTAATTTTCGTAATTTTAAGAACGTACACAGTCTGATCTCAGTCTCAATCTGTCACAAATACTTCTAATTTCCCTACATTTTGGACAATTTTGGGGAAATTAGAGGTATTTTTGACAGATTGAGGCGAAGATCAGCACCCTAATTGCGTAACATACAGTCAATCACAATCTGAATCATTTTGAAGAATATAGCTAACCTAAAAAAAGCTAGCTAGCCTAGCTATCCTGAAAAAAAAAAACTATTGCTAAATACGAGTATGTTAGAAAAAATTGTCTGCTCAACAACATAAATAACGCAATGAATGTTGTTGAAACTGTCAAAATGAAAGCCGTTGCTACTTATAGTATGTTACGCAATTACCCCGCAGACTGTAAACGTTCTTAAAATTACGAGAATTGCCCCTCAGTTCTTATAACTTACGGAGAGTTGGAGCTTATAACTTATAATAGTATCTTCGCTTTCATACTTACTATCGTAGATATACGTATCGTTTTATTGCTGTTTGTGTATTTCAGCGACAAACAAACGCCTTTTCCCAACTATGTTGGGGTCGGCTTCCAGTCTAACCGGATGCAGCTGAATATCAGTATTTTACATGAAGCGGCTGCCTATCTGACTTCCACAACCCAATTATCAGTAATATGATACCCCTTGGTAAGACCGGTTATCAAACATTCGGGCTTCTCATATGAATTTAAACCTCCTAATGTTAAAATTTTTTCGTCGGTTATCATAAAAAAAATTAGCTGTTTCATAGAAAAGTGCCTTACTTACGCGATCAAAATGTATGGAACAACCAAGTAATTATTTTTTATAAGCGAAATATTTCTACACTAGAAGGTCTAGAATCATATGCTGAATTCATGGTTACAGTTTTGCGGGTTGATAATTTTTTTTCTGTAGATTCTCGTTACTCCTATGAAACGTCTTCGTCATAAGACCAACCACTAATACAAGTAAAGGTCAAATTTTATAGCCTTGTAAATCTGATAGGTCAATTTATAGACGCTGCTTACTATAAAATATGTACTTATAATAAACAGTTTTATGACTAAATAAATACGAAGTATGTACAGACGCCAGCACATCAAGCTACTACAATCTGTCAAATTTCTTTAATAGATTTTCAACTTTATCTTTAAAGCATTAAGGTTCAAGGTTGATTGGGAAAATTTGACAGTTTCGGGTAGCTTGACGTGCTGGCGTCTGTACTTCTTTTATGGAGATTCTTATGGAGAGATGGAGATTAGATAGGTCCATTATATGAACTAATTCTTTATATAGTATTGCACGCGAGGGGGGTATTTGAAATAAGTTAATAAAACGGTCACGCTTGTGAAACCCGAAGGAGGTAAGCAGGAGTATACTCCTGGTTACCTCCTTCGGGTTTCACAAGGTGCGGCTACCGTAGCCTTATTTCAGAAATTCAAAAAGCCCATTCTATTGCCTATTCGATAGAAAGTTGGCCGAAATTAAAAACATTTTTGAAAATTTAATCTGTCTTTACCTGTAACTTCATCATTCATGAAGAAGCAGAATTTGTGACAAATTCATTCTATAGAACAAAATAAGAGTTGGAATGGGAAACGGTGGGACACTTAATATCATGAACTGCGTGTCGTGTCAGCTGCACGTTACAGGAACTGAAGGCGCTAGTGATGGCGCCAAACATGTAGCAGAATTCTGGGCCGAATCCGTTTAGATTGGCGTCGACACGATAAGAAGGAAGAATAAGAGTTTTTTAATTTTTCGATATGTAATGTATCCTACATACCTAAGTACCTATGTGTGTTTTCAAATACCATGCGAAACAACTAAGCAGACAGACTGTCACGTCAGTAAAATTAGTGTAAATAATACTTACTTATTGTGATGTCATTCATGTTTTTGTTTACAATACAATATTTACATTATATAAGCTAACATTTAAAATAATAATACATTTGTACATGTGAAAAATCAAGCAAAAAAATCATAGGGCATCAAAAAATTCGTCCGCATCGCTGTCAACAGGAACGGTGGCCAAAAGGCTGGCAGCATTGCCACGTTGTATAAAGTCTTGTGGTCTTATTGTTAAGTAGTTACCTACTTAACAATACTGGTACTCATCTGCATCCGGTTAGAATGGAAGCCGACCCCAACATCATTGAGAAAAGGTGAGGCAGATGACTTCGTGACCGCAAACTCGCCGTCATTTCACGACGACCACACAGAATCTTCGCAAGCCTAAATACTATTAATCCGTCTGTCAACAGAGAGGGCGAAGTAACAAAACTGAAATACCAGGGCAGCATACTATGTCACAGCTCTTTTAATTTGTGATTTTCCACCTCTTAAATAGCAGAAAAGAATTTGTATCTCTCAACGTGTTCGCGTTAAAAATGATATATTGTTATGAGGCAGCAGTCACGTCGGCTGAATTTTTGTTTATAAATATCTGAAGTTTGACTGTCGAGTTTTTGGAGGAAACTTCGAAGTAGGCGCTTTAAACGAAAGAACTAAAGGTATAATGTTTCATTGTCATAAAAACACGTGCATAAAAAGAATTCCTAATTTGCTTCGTCCAATCTGTCAAAAACGCATTTCCTTTCATAGTTATTTTACGACTGCTTTTGCATCACTGTTAAAATCACAGTGATTCTATTTTTCTATTTACGTTCCAATAAGGTTGCTGGCGGATTGCCGGTTTTGTTGCTGTTAAAGGTATAATAACTTGGAAATAACTAGTCGACAGCTTATTTCCTTATCACTGCACGTCCAAAGGAAACTGTGCTAGGCTTATACTTTTCTTTATCGTCTTCTCGCTTGTAAGGACTTTCTTTATCAAGTGCATGATTGTTTTTCTATTCCTTAACATTAAAACAATGCAATTTGGCTTGTGTCACACACACTCGAGACACTTGAGTCATTTCAATCATTACTTACTGCCGAGCTTGTTCAAAATCTGTGAATGAGGAAGCATACTCAAGTCTATTGAGCTCAATGGCGTTCGAAACATCTCTCCACTCTTCTAACCTCCTCCTTCTCCCTCTACCTATTTCAGTAACTCACCTGACGACAAATAATTTACTACAAAAAATATTTTATATACAAAACGTAATTCAAGATAAAAATATAGGTAGTAACGACAATTTTAGTCGCCGTCGCTATTCGGCGCGTCTATTTCGATGCGGGCGGGACGGCGGGGCCAAGCTATGGTTTGTCTATATTTAAAGCTATGCCTGTCTTGCCGGTAAGTATTCGTGTCAAACTATTAGGCTACACACAGATACATTATGACAACGAGAGGAACTTTATGGAGGATATTTATATAATAAATGTACCGGTGATACGAATATCAAGCTAAGAATCACTGAATTTTAGAGTAGAAGAGATAACATCTAAGTGTTCATACACGAGTAGCACGTTGTCGACGGCTGCAGTTGGCTTTGCCGTTGACGCGTGCCGCTCGTGTGTATGCACACTTCTAATCTAAACGCATTTTGCGAACACCAACACCCAAGATTTCGATTAGCATTCTGGCACTACTAATTAATTGAAGTCAGCAGAAGTAGGATGTAGAAGCCACCCTGAAAAATCCATAAATGTCACAGTTATTTGTAAATGTCCAGCATTTACAAATAACTGTGACATTTACGGATTTTCAACATCGTGAGGAAACCGGTATATCTTAGGACCAAAACTCGACGACATGTGACATCTAGCAATCCGCACTGGGCCAGCGTGGTGGATTACGGCCCACTCCCTCTCACAGAACGGAAGCCTGTGTCCCAGCAGTGGGAACATTATAGGCTGATTATATATATATGCTTATCTAGCCGATTGTAACGTATCATATCATTACATATTACGTCACCAACTTACAGAGTTCCACAGTCGAAACTTAACTCATCAAAAAAATTCGCAATTTTACAAACAACTAGAAATGCAATCGATACCCACAATTATAATGACAAAAACAGTAATTAATACTTGTAGCGGGTGCAACACAATACCTCTTTGTCGGCAGCCGTCGGGTAACAAAAGACAGGTGGACAGATGACACTGTATAGTGTTACCAGGCTATTGTAAAGTTTTAGACAAAAAAAAAAACTGATTAAATACAGGCGAAAAGTAACGGTGTTTTTTGGCAACACTTTTTTTTGTGTCTAGTCTCCGTTCTAAATGGAGCAAAGGACAATGTTTTTTCTGTATGTAGGTTGACCAACGTATCAAAACAGAACCAGGTGGAAGTCGCTACCGTTTCCCACAGACACCTGTAACGTTGTTAACGTAAAATGGTTACCGATGTGATACCAACTTTAGAGCGTGCTTTTGCCCACACCACGCTTTTGTATCAAGTACCCGAATATTCACATTTACTGGCGTCGCATAGGTGTATTTTTAACCGACTTCTAAAAGAGGAGGAGGTTCTCAATTCGACGTTGTGTTTTTTTTTTTTTGTGTGTTTGTTACGTGATTTCTCCGCCAATTGTGAACCGATTTTCAAAATTCTTTTTTTGTTCGAAAGGAGATACTTCTGAAGTGGTCCCATAGAAATTTCATCAAAAACGGTTCAGTAGTTTGGTTTTTAAACCTAAATTACTGGTAAAAATTACAACTACAAAGTGAAAAATAACTTTAATTTCGGAAGTCGGTGGCAAACAACGAAAATGCGAACCCGACGAGACCGACTTCCGAAATTAAAGTTATTTTTCACTTTGTAGTGTCGTTTTTGGAAGTCGGTTGTTTTTTTTTCTACCTTTTGAACCACTCAAGATTTTTGGGACAAAAGCACAATTTTGAAAGTCAATAATGGGCTGTTTTGGGCTTCCAATCTCAAATAAACCAAAATTGGGAATCCCAAGTCCGAACATGCCATGTTCTAAGCGTCAAAACCAACCCCTTAATTGAGCAACTAAGTGCAACCAACTGCCCATAAAACAAATAATTCATCCAACGTTTCACGCAAAATGTTTCCTTTTATCAGCAAAAGCATTTCAAATACAAATAGGGACATAATTATTTATTGGGCAATATCACGCAAAAATGTAGGAACATAACTGTCGCATGGAGGCCATGATTGCACGTAACTTATACGCCTAATTAGCTGGATACCTATGCAAATGTGCTGGCATGGGGGTTGCCCCATGGCGCACTGGGACTTTTAATGGAAACACATACATACAACATAGTTAGTGAAAGTGCTTGAGAAATTGTGTTGGGAATGTGCGTTGCTAACGAGAACAGGCATATATATAAAGTTCACGCTTGAAGCAGTTATTAAAAATGAACTTTAAACTTCAAAACCACGATAAATGGGCTGTACGTTATTTATCAACATGGTGCAGATTTTCTTTTTTTTTTATAATTTTCCCATTTTATTTTTCATTAATTTTTTATGCAGTTTACTAACAGTCTAATAACAGTCCTCCAGACCGAATTTCGGCCATGGCGACAAATTTCAGCGGAGACCAGCCTTCGGCGCGTGAGATGTAATAGTGCACAAGTGTGTGCGCAGACACAGGTACACTCTCTCTTCCCTAAATCTCATAGTCCGATGGGACAACAATCCGACACGACCGGAGAGAGATCAGGCGCAGAGCCAACGGCTTAACGTGCGTTCCGAGGCACGAGGACTAAGAAAACTAAGAAATTTGTAATGTAAAAATCCCAATAACACTTTACCTAACCCGGGAATCGTGCCCAGGACAGGCAGTCGAGCTGGTACCGATGTCTAACTAGTAAGTGTCTTGTCAAGAGCCTAATCGAAGTCCACTTCACACGTTAAAAAAGTTAAACACTGGCTTAACCTGTGCCCTATTTTCTCATATAATAAACCTATGTTCAATCATCATCATATGACCCCATGAAAAAAACCATGAAAACATCGTTAAAAATATTTCAATGAAAATCGTTGCAGTTAAACACAATCTCTCGGTGTGTTTCAGGATTGAGTGAAAACGTTCAGCACAGTGCGCCGACCGACCGCATTGTAACGATATCTTTGCTATATTTAGACCATTGGCGCTTAGCTGCACAGCCTTGTTGTTATTCAAGCTCAGCTTATCTTTGTGAATTCTAATTAGTGGATAAGTAAGTACAGTCAGCTCATTAGGGGTGACACTTGAGCTACGAAAGTCGCTCTTACTGTTACAACCCTGTCCATTAGGTAAACCGTCTTTTGACAGATGGAACTAGAGATTGCAGCAACACACAATACATTAATTGATACACGTACTGTATTATAATGTATGTAAGAAGCCATATACAAGATAATTCAATAGGATAAGGCAGTTTATATATTTATTTTATTATGCATTTTAAAGTTAACTTTTACGTAATCTGAGAGGTAATTCTCGTAATTTTAAGAACGTTCACAGTTATATCAGTCTTTAATCTGTCAAAATTGTTCTAAAAATCTCCAGCACAGAACAGAAAAAGTCGGCAGCTGCACGTCGTGACTGAGACTAGAAGGCTTCCACTCAGCATGATGCCGCAGCAAAAAAAACACAGCGCTGTGCTGTAGTTGTAAATGACGTACGGAAACCATGTCAGATTTTTATTGATATCTAGAAACCACTGTCAAAGTTCAATTATTACTGCAAGAAACTCTCATCTTCCTAGATACCCATATTAATAATTTATCCATGACTGTTAACTATGCTCGTGTCTAAGTAATAACAGCTGCACGGATCGATCGATCAGGTTAAGCCACGCTTGCAACGGTCGGTCCGTGGATGGGTGACCGTCTTTAGATACCGAGATACCGGGGCTCGGAAAGCACGTTAAGCCGTTGGTCCCGGCTGTCATTCTTGAATCTTTGACAGTCGTCGTCGACAATCTTTGACGGGTCATCAGAAGACGGAAATTCTGACAACCAGTCTTACCTTGGGGTATCTTGTTACCCAGTTACTGAGTTGTAGAGGTCAGATAGGCAGTCGCTCCATGTAAAATACGGGTTAGAATGGAAGTCGACCCCAACATAGTTGGAAAAACGCTAGGTACTCGTAGATTGAAGATTTTTTATTAACTATGCCTAATAATCTTTAAAGAACTGAGAGGCATTTCCCGAATTATTAAAAAACCGGCCAAGTGCGAGTCGGACTCGCCCATGAAGGGTTCCGTTACGTTACGATTTATGACGTATTAAAAAAAAACTACTCAGTAGATCTCGTTCAAACCAATTTTCGATGGAAGTTTATATGGTAATGTACATCATATATTTTTTTTAGTTTTATCATTCTCTTATTTTAGAAGTTACAGGGGGGGGACACACATTTTACCACTTTGGAAGTGTCTCTCGCGCAAACTATTCAGTTTAGAAAAAAATGATATTAGAAACCTCAATATCATTTTTGAAGACCTATCCATAGATACCCCACACGTATGGGTTTGATGAAAAAAAAATTTTTGAGTTTCAGTTCTAAGTATAGGACCCCCAAAATTTATTGTTTTTTTTCTATTTTTGTGTGAAAATCTTAATGCGGTTCACAGAATACATCTACTTACCAAGTTTCAACAGTATAGCTCTTATAGTTTCGGAAAAAAGCGGCTGTGACATACGGACGGACAGACAGACAGACAGACAGACAGACATGACGAATCCATAAGGGTTCCGTTGCCATTTGGCTACGGAACCCTAAAAATGGATGAACTTCTAATTTTTGACATTGATTGCCGCTTAGATGAGATGGCGGATAGATTTTGAACTTTTAAAATACGAGAATTGACCTGCTGATACCATCTTAATTTTATATATTGATTATAATGTCTGTTTTCGTGGTAGGCATGTAACGCGAACGAGTCGGGAAAATGTCGTGAGGAAAGTTTTGAGTATGAATGTCGATGGCTATAAGAGTAGGAGACGACCAAAGAAACGTTGGATGGTGATATGGCTGGAGCGGGAGTGACTACCGAGATGATGACTAATAGAGAAAGTATGGAAGTAAAAGACATGTTGCGCCGACCCCAAAAAAATGAGATAGGCAGGAGAGTGATGATGATGGTCCTGGGGGGAACATCGTAAGAGAAAGGCTCCACCAGCTCTGCTCTAACTAGCATAAGTCACTCATTACAGACCTTTGCTCTTTTCACTTACACTCTTCTATAATATCGACTGGCTAAGAAAGGATAATCCGCAGCGAGGTGATCCGGCAGAGAACCAGAGTTGTCGACATAGCTCACGGAATAAGCAAGCTGAAGTGGCAATGGACTGGCCATATTAGCCGTAGAACCGATGACCGTAGGGTTAGACGTGTTCTTGAGTGGAGACCGCGAATCGGTAAACGTAAGGTGGGACGCCCTCAGGCTAGGTGGAGCGACGATCTTCGCAGGATGGCTGGTAGCAGCTGGATGAGAGTTGCCGAAAATCGAGTTGAATGGCGTGCAATAGGAGAGGCCTATGTCCAGCAGTGGACTGCTATGGAATTAGTAAGCGAACACTAAAGATTAATTTAAAAACTGAACTGCTTGATGAAATTGTCGGAACAAGCGACAATAATTAGTTGCGGTGCTGTAATTATAATCTTTTTACCGTCCATTTAAAGTATCTGTATCTACTTACTTAGATGTTTAATTAGATTGTTGATACCAAATGTTTGAGGATAGCGTTGCCAGGCGTCCGGATAAAGCCGGACATAGGTAGGCTTTTTGATTGCGTGTCCGGCCAAAATAAACGGTGTCTGGCTTGTCCGGCTTTTGTTAGGCGTTTTTCGCAAACGAGCGAGCGCATGACTGATTATGATTATGACAATAATCAAAAAAGCTTGATTTTACATACAATTTTTTGTCGTACCTCAATAATGTAGGGTGTCCGGCCTTTCTACCCAAATGTCCGGCCAAACTGGCTGGTCTGTCCGGCTATTAGGTTTGGCGACCTGGCAACCCTATTTGAGGACGAGCGCTAATCCTGCCGCCAAACTGTCACGCAGTTTAGCAGGCTTATGAAATGTGTACAAGTGTTTGGTCCAAAATAAATGATTTATTATTAATATTTACTTAAAGGAAGCGAGAAAACCGTCAATCAAAAAGTTTGTGTCACGACAAAACTCCACCTGTCTGCGCAAAGTTGCTATGACATGTTTATGCGGGGAAATTGAAATGTTTTTGTTTACATATAAAAGGGGGAAGGGTATGTCGTATACATAACAGGTGTCATTATTTCTTTATATTGGCTGACAATCAAGATCAAAGTTTGAAAGCTAGATGTATGCGGCCGATTGTGACTTTTACTAATTAAATTGTTTAATAGATATAATAATTTACTCGTACCGTGTGTGTTTCTTTTTTTCTCTAATCAACACGAATCGATATTTAATTAAACATTTATACAGCCTGTTTCAGAAAGGTCAGGTCCTAAAACCAAAAAATTCGCAAGCATGTGACACCTACGCAAATGAGCAATTAATAAATGTTATTATGCTGTCAACGAATATCTAAATGATAAATCCTTGAAACACATAACAAATACAAGTATATAATAAGCAAAATGTCATATTATTATTATTATAAAATAATTATTTTTCTAAAAAATGTGTTTAGAATAAGTTAGATTATAAGATACGTAAAAGATAAATCTTCTTCTCCACATATCTTTCTTTTGCTGTGCCCGACAGGGTCCATGAGTTTTTCTTTTGGCAAATATATACCACCTAAGCCTACATCGTGAAATGCAATAAAGAATTGAGTATTGAGTAAGAGTATTGGGCCCGCGTGTTTGATTACAGCCCACTCCCTCTCACAAAGAGGAGGCCTACTGTGTCCCAACAGTGGGAACATTATGAACAGTGGTGTGGTACAGACCAACAAACTAAACAACTTCGTAATCGCGAAAAAATTATAAACTGTCACATACAAACCTTCATTGCGTAACAGACTATCAATCACTCTATGAATCATTTTTAAGAGGAAATGCGGGCGGAAAGACTTTTGAAAATGAGGTATTTGAAGAAACTATCGCTGCCGCTCTGTCTCGCTATCTCTCGTCTATTCGTACGATATGGACAACTGTAGATCCGGCTGAATAGCCTAAGTAAAAGTCACATTTTCGAGGTTTGACTCTCGCCTATTTTCTCCACCAATATTGAACCAATTTAAAAGATATTTCATAAACTGGATAAGAAGGATATATACTATGTCGCCATGTTTTCCTTTTTTCATTCATAGTTGTCAAATTTGTACCCTAGGCCTCTGTTAACAGCGGTCTAAATAGGCAATTTTGAGCATTTTTTGAGCGTTCTAGTGCTTATAAAAATAATGTATTATCAAAAAGGACAACATAGGGACATACAAGTAACTAACATTTATTATTCTGTAAAAAATCATAGCCATATGGTCATTAACCGGAAAGAAAACAGGCGAGAGCGTCTCTATAGAAAAAACACCACCCGCATTTCCTCTTAACCCCCGACGCAAAAACGACGGGGTGTTATAAGTTTGACGTGTGTGGGGGTGTGTGTATGTATGTATGTCTGCCTGTGGCATCGTAGCTCCCGAACGGATGAACCGATTTTGATTTTGTTTTTTTTTTTTTTTGTTTGAAAGGTGAATTAGTCGGGAGTGTTCTTAGCTATGTTTGATGAATCGGTCCAAGATGGACGCCGCCACAAAATGGCGGATTACATATATTTTCACAACTCCCTCAATATGGATCTCAAATGAAAGGGCTTGACTAGTAGAATACTGTACACTATAATAAATTTCAAATCCACGATGGCCACCACCACAAAATGGCGAATTACAATAAACCTGATTCAACACCAAATTACCTGAATCTTAAAAACGCAACAAAATAAAAAATCAAAATCAAAAGTCATTTATTCAAATTAGGCTGAGAATCAGCACTTTTCGAACGTCAAAATTACAAAAGACAGTCCCCCAAAAACGCCCGCCCTTCACCAACCTTCAAAAGAAATGAAATCATAAGGAGTCCCTACAAAATACATGAAATAAGAAACCGCTACAATTTTAAACTTTAATAGAACGTTAGGCTAATAATTAGAGCGGTCCCCCGACGGAACAACATTTAATCAACAAATTTCATACGTACTTACGTAGGGTCATAATTTCAAGGTTATTATTTTCTTTTTATAGGGTTTCACGTTTATACCTTTTTGTTCTATTTGTAGCTATTTTTTCAATAGTTTTTTTTTTTATTGTTTTTTACATTCATACTATTTTTATTATTATTTTGTGTTGGGGGTTTTATAAATTTTTAATTTAATTTTGAAGGATATTGCTAGTCTGTTGCTTCATATGTTTGAAAAATTTGTTTGCTCAACAACGTAAATAACGCAGTGTATGTTGTTGAACTGTCAAAATGAAAGCGATTGCTACGATAGATTGATATGATAGTGTGTTACGCAATTAGTTACCAGTTTTGTGATACATTCAGCCCCAGCAGTCTCGACATTCATAGTGATCGCTTTACGACCGAATTCGGTCGCAAAGTCCCGAATTGACAGATGAAATGTATGGAGTGACAGGACTTTGCGACCGAATTCGGTCGCAAAGCGATCACTATGAATGTCGAGACTGCGGGGGCTGGTGAATGCTTATGCGAATTTCGCACCCCCGGCCATAGGCAGAGGTGGTACACAGCGGTGGTTTTAACCAGTAACTCCGCCGTTCAGCAAAAAAAAGGTTATTAAGCATCATCATCGTAACCATGACGAGTGATAGAAACATGGCGTCGCGCGTCGGTAAAACAAACAAAGTCTTTATTGATTTACAGCTCATAATCCCTGTTTATTTAATTTTCTGAACCCCCAGTTAAATTAATCTTAAACACCACACGTCCCACTTACCTATTACATTTTAAGTTTTTTTTTTTTATTGTTATAGCATAGCTTTATACACTTCCGACCATATAAACCACATAAGCAGTTTATTTTTATTCCTTTTACGTCATTATTTTTTTTATCACAATAAAATGTGGCGTGTTTTGTTATAGGTACTTTAAATGACTATAAAAGTGAGTTTAATTTAATATTCATATGTTTGTATGGAGGAATACAAATTTTGTGTCTAATTTAGTGTAAGCATGTTTTTTATTTCAATTTAACTACTTTTAAGGGAGTGTTAATTATGTGTCATGTAATAAAATAATTATCTTCATAGACAAACCTTGGACAAATGCATTGGTTTGTATCGAGTTTGATATAAGCATTATAATATCTAAACTAAAGATAAACGATTTGATTCTTTTGTATGTTTGTTCGTTACGCTTTTACGCTAAAACGGTTGAAGGGTTTTGGATAAAATTTGGCACATGGGTAGAATATGACCTAGATTAGGACATAATATATGTAATACTTCTTATCCCGATATTCCTAAGGGATCGAGACTTATACGGGTAAAACCGCGGGGCGAAGCTAGTAAGTAATAATATACTCAAATAAAAAATGCAAGCACTGGTCTGGTGAATCTATTCGTACAACTTGTAGGTTTTCTCACAGGTACGGGTTTTGATGTAAACAAAAACTTTGCAACTAGTTCCTTTGAAAGCAAAAGATTCTTTGATAACATTTTCCAACTAGTGGAAAACAGTCTTAGAGTTATAATGAATTTCCATTTTCTAAAGAATTTCCCTTCATTACAATAAATTTTATATCGATACATCTGTCACGCAGTCATTATTCTAACACAATGAAGTTTTTTTTTTCTATTTTCACAGATAAAAATCCGTTACAAGTTTGTAACGGATTGTTTCTTTTAAATACGGTTTACTTTATAATTATAAATGTATTTAAAAGAAACTCCGTACTATAAACGTAAACTGATACGCTTTTAACGTCCTCAAGTTTACTTCACCGGGTCAACGACCCCCACAAAAACTTATTCAATTGTCTTTAACTACTGATGAATATCTAAACAGTTCTCACTTAGTAACTTATTAAGGCTTTTAAACAATTTTGTTACGATTTTCATGATAATCGTAAAACTGTGTGTGTGGCTCCATATTTTACTAAGTTACAGGAACAAGCATATTTTTTAACAATTATAACCATAATTGTCTTAATTGTTGAAACTCCTGACGTCATATAAAACTTTCGAAGTTCAAATAAAACATTAGTTAATTAATATTTAATGTTCTTAAATGAGCAAAAGTAACGATCCGCTAAGATGGAAAGATTAAATGTACAGTCAACAAAATAGATAAGTATGCAGGGTCGTCGGATATAGTTGCAGTTTAGTAAGAAACAGATTGATGTTTTCGGATAAAATTTTATTTAATTAATAGAAAACAAACAGTTCATTTATCAAACTAAATTTCATTCGAAAACATCCATCGGTTTCTTACTAAACTTCCAACTATATCCGACGACCCTGCATACTTATCTCTTTTGTTGACTGTACATGAAGCAAAGGTTTTTATAGTAGAAGCTTCGTTACATGAGAGATAATTAAATGAAGTGGGTGGTCGATTTTATAATTGAGCAGTAGTCCTGTGATAACGGCCTTGACTTACGAGGTGTAGGTCGTAGGTTCGAACCGAGACAGGCGTTTTACTTGGTATTATTTCATCACCACTGCTCTCAAGGCGGTGAAGGCATGTCTAAGAACCAAAAATTCGAAGACATGTGACATCTACCAACCCGCACTGGGCCCGCGTAGTACATTACGACAAGGGGAGGGCTGTGTCCCAGTAGTGGGAACATTATAGGCACTAGATGCCTTACTTAAGCTGGGTTAAATAAACTAATTTTCTTTTTTTTAAGTACTACCAATCTTGGTGTTTATAGCAAATATGTTAGGTCTATTTTTCATACCAATTAATGTGGATGCAAATTAAATCACGCTTGTGATCATGACTGGTCTTATTAATCCAATCCTACTCCTCACCCGCTCATGTTGCCGACATCAGACAACAAACAACACTGACCTGCTCTATATTTATCTTAAATTCCCGCCAGCAAAACCTGCTGAAATATAGTAAAAATAAACAACAACCAATCTGCCGTAAGGGTTCGTTTACCTGATCGAAGTCAGGTGACACCAGTAGTTCGAAAATAAACAGGAGTCAAGCAAATGAACTCGCGAGACTACTTTGCGGTGGAGACCATCTGTCATGCCTCGACATATGGCGTTTTGACGGTCCTACGATTTGTATATATTGCATCTCTTTCTTTCTTGGGGATTGTAGTATGTTTGGCTCCCTCGCACCCAGTTTTCCTTCAAGGTGAGGGGGTAATTGAAATCGAACACTGCATGCGGGTTAAGTGAAAGGACTTGTCTTGGCATAGATTAGGATGGAGAGATGCGTTTTTTGTTTGTATTTTCTACCTATTTGCATTGGATCAAAAATTAAAATCTCATTAGAACGTAGCTAGCATCTATGCACTTAAGTGTATCTAATCAGTTATCTTAAGTGCATATCGTGGATTATGCTTACCTTAAAAGGTCACCGTTTAACATAAGCGGAAGGACTTAAATTGTATTGATTGATAGTTCATGAAATAGTCATTCAATAGGATTATATGAACTTAAGGGTTGTATTGATGACTTTAATTATTATAATTCTGTAAATACATACTTGTTACGCTCGCGAATCATATTCTATTCAACACACAACCTGACACTGACCTGAAAACTGTAAAAAACAAAAAACGTAAGAAAATTTGAATTTCACGGGCTACCCTGGCACTAAAATAAACTGTTGAATCATAAGGTGAATATTCCCTTATAAGAATTAAATTATAACTGTTTTCTGCTGCTTTATAAATCAGACTACATCAGTAATGGAAACGATACATGCACTCAGAGGGCAATAAAGTTAATTATTTCCTTTTAATTGATACTTATTTACGTTAATGAAGTCATATATCTTGTTCTTTGAGCTTTTCAAGATAGTACCTTCATAAATTGTAGCATACTTTGATTTAACACCAGCGTTGTGATCGTACTGTGCTGCTATAATGGGAACTTTAGTTAATTATGGTACCTAATTAAAACCTAATCCATTTAATGTTAACTCGAATATCAAGACTCAACAATAGTTAGTTGCATTCGTGTGGCAGTTTCTCTGTGAGGGTACGCAGCCGATCTATTCTAAACACACACAAATGTAAGTCACAACATCTAATTTAATTTTGTATAAGCTTTTCTATATTATCACATTTAATTAATTCTCTTAATTTAACAAAATGGACACAAACTTCCCTATGTGTGTGTTTGATTTTTATGATTATAATTCTATAAATAAATATTTGTTACGGCCGCGAATCATATTTACATCAACATACAATCTGATGACTGACCTCCAAATTACAATAAACGAAAGAAACTTTGAATTTCGCGGGCTCCCCTGACGCTTTCGCCTTTCGCTTTGTAATAGTTGTATTGACATGTACCTACTTTCCTCAGTGAAGCTGAAACACTTTAGGCACAATCAAATCATTTCTTAATACTTTTTCTCTTTGTATTTTTTTCCGCAAACCATGGGAACAATGACCTATCTTTACTAGGAACCTTTGTCATGACAGGAGCGTAAACCTGCAGTTAAAGCCAGGTTAAAATTAAACGGGAGATTTATAGACGAGTTCATCAATTTATCCGCAGTTAATTTTATCGATTCATAATTATAGTGTCGGTCCTTTTAAGGAAAAAACATCGATTCAAGTTCTTTTTCGGTACGATACGATTTCTTCGCTGTAGTAACTTGATATTTCTGTAAAGATGTTGATTAACGGTCAATTAAACAGCTGTTTCTTTTGTAAATAAATTATTTTAAAGGAGACGTTTGGCAGTACCGATGTTTAAGGGCCAAGGGGCAGATGGCATAATCAGTTCCTTACAAGTCAATTATGCATTATGTCCTACGGTATTCTGCTGTGGGGCAAAGCCGCTATATACAAAATATATTTGTCCTTCTAAAACGAGCTGTTCTAGCAATTTACCAGCTAGGTGCCAGAGTTTCTCTAAGAGATTTTTTTAAGGATATTGGTATTCTCACGTTTGCATCACAATTCATCTTCGCCATCTTCTTCATCTTTTTAATGTTCTGTGTCTTGTAATGTTAATTACTTAACATACCTATTATTGTATACAATCAATTATTTTCTAACTGAACAGATAGCTGTGCTGCTGGGGAGTTTGTTGCGTCACTTCTTGTGTTGTGAAGTTGTGAAGGGCGGGCGTTTTGGGGGGACTGTCTTTTGTAATTTTAACGTTCGAAAAGTGCTGATTCTCAGCCTAATTTGAATAAATGACTTTTGATTTTGAATTAAAAAGGGATTGAATATTGATACTTTTTAAACTTTTAACCACAAAACTTTGCTCTCATTTTTCTTTGTGTGTGACGCGACTTCTTTGGTGACAGTTAATTGAAAATTTAAAAAAAAATGTCAGTGAGTGAATTAATGAATGAATATTGTATTGTCCTATCACAGGTATGCTGGAAGAGATATCTTATGAAATAAGCATTGCCCTTGCACCTATTTTTCTGTTCTGATATCTTATGAAATAAGCATTGCCATTGTATCTATTTCTTTGTTCTGTTTTTTTCTTGTCTGTTTGTACTATTATATTATTATTTATATATTTTTTTTTTTTATAAAAATTTTGTCAGTGAGAGAATAAATTATTGAATTTAAGAATTTTATTAAGTAGATAGAATTTTACCATGGTAAATATTAGCCAAGCAGCAAGGTGCTAGCGGGATTACAAACCCAATTTGCACCGGACGTACATTTAACTATAGCCTGACGTAAAGGCTACTTAAATATCTTCAATAGAAATAAACTTAGCCAGCACAATTCAATATTCAATAATAATTGGCACAATAACTACGTACATAGGTGTATGGTAATGAGCCACACAGCAGGATGACGTGATAGGTTACAAACACCAGTTCACTATCTACCAGCAGGATCTAGAATATATGGAGTTCCTTGATAATGACCTGCAGGTATGTGGCACTTTTATATGTATGCTCTGCCAACGGTTTCGCATGTATTTTTAATAAAATTGCTAGGGAACATGGTGATGAACCGTAAAACCTGCTGAACTTTAGTTGTGAGCATGTAAAAAACTTTTTTGCAAAAAAAAAAGAACCGACTTCCAAAAACAACACTTCAAAGTGAAAAATAACTTTAATTTCGGAAGTCGGTGTCGTTGGGTTCGCATTTTCGTTGTTTGCCACCGACTTCCGAAATTAAAGTTATTTTTCACTTTGAAGTGTTGTTTTTGGAAGTCGGTTCTTTTTTTTTTGCAAAAAAGTTTTTATTTTTCACTTTTTAGTTGTAATTTTTACCAGTAATTTTGGTTTAAAAACCAAACTACTAAACCGATTTTGATGAAATTTCTATAGGACCATTTGGGAAGTATACCCTTTCCAACAAAAAAACAATTTTTCAAATCGGTTGGCAAACGACGGAGTTATGCGCGAACAAACATAAAAAAATACAAACATCCGAATTGAGAACCTCCTCCTTTTTTAGAAGTCGGTTAAAAAGAGACTCGATGTTTTAGAACAAGCGCAAAAATACAGTGCATTTTATACGAAAGAATTCCGCGTGGTAATTGCGTAAGACTTAACAGTAATGGCTTCCATTTGACAGTTCAACAACATTCATTGCGTTATGTTGTTGAGCAGGTTTTTTTTTTAAAGCAATGGATTAGTCGTATTCTTCAAAATCATTCTGATTGTGATTGTGAAAGCGTGTTACGTAATTAGGGTTTGAAAAACAAAATTAGCCTTTATCTTGCTTCTGAAACCTATAATAACTTGCCTTGGCCCTGAAAGATGATTTGTTGAAATTGGTCCTATTTCGAAGAGTTGGTCCTTCTGTACCTGTTTCGCTAAGAATTTGATATTATAGATAGTTATAGTTATAGATAGTTATGATAGTTACCGTGCATTTCATCAAATTCACGGCAATCATTCTAATTTATACTTCACTACAGTGAGATAAGAGTTACATCATTGCAATGACTTCCTAATAGTTTTCAAGTCATTCAAATTTGATTGTAAATGTCCTACTAAAGAACGTTACCTACCAGACACGAATCTCTCATATTTATAAAAACAAAAGTATAAACAGTATTTTGTGTTCTTACAAACCCAAGTTGAAAACCAGTTCCTGGTTCTTGGGTCCCAAGCATCTGATACGCTACGGTAGTGGAGTATCGATAAACCGTCGGTAACAATTAAATCGATGCCGTGACGAGTCTTTTACGTCAATTAGTCGATTACGTCCGATGTTATGACATGATGTTGTCGATATATGTCTTTTGGGTAAATATGTTTGTATTTCCATTTTATTGTAAGCCAGCTCCTTCTTGTTCCTCGACCCCATCGCATTGCATCGCCTACCGACGCTATTACTTCGTTTTTGCTGAACGTTAGGCCTCCCTATTCTTATGGGAATCCTCATGTTTCTCAGTGTCAATTTAGTGGATCCATTAAAATAAGTTTTTTGTCCTTTGCATCCAGCAATTGCGTAACACACTTTCAATCTCAATCTGAATCATTTTGAAGGATATCACTAATTCATTGCTTCATATGTTCGAAAAATTTGTCTGCTCAACAACGTAAATAACGCAATGAATGTTGTTGAACTGTCAAAATGAAAGCCATTGCTACTATTTGTGTGTTACACAATTACCCCGCAGCTCTACCTCTTTTGGGATTGTCCATCCAATGAATGGGGATCAATCTGCTCTGCGTTATTTAGTTCGTGGTCTCCTCTAACCGACCAATGAAAATCACTTGTGAAGCATTACCTCTCCCATATAATTTCGTCTGCTTTTTTATCAAGAACAGGCAACGCCACGCACCAAAGCTAGTGTCCACAATAAAAACTTTATGTCCGATACATCGATTTCACGTGGGTCGGATCATGGCATCGGTAATAAGCGTACGGTGTGTTAATACTCTATGGTCTCCTATTGGTTATGTATTGTCTCACTGGTACATTGTTAGGCTGTGGCGTTTGTGCTGACGAATAAATTCCAAACACCAGAATAAGGACTTATGATCCTCAAACATCAGGTCCAGTTGAAAACTAGCGTCAGGCACTAGTTGTCTGGCATTTTTGCTGAACTTGGCCTTTTTGGCGCAGCCGTGAGGCACCTTTTCCAGCTAATTTCTTACATCAAACTTTACACTTTTAATTTGTGTTTATCTGATGTATGTATCTGGACTATTGTGTGTCTTTTAGTCTGTGCTATCAACTTTATCAACTCAGCCTATTACAGTCCACTGCTGGACATAGGCCTCTCCCAGGCTGCGCCACAACACCCTGTCCTCCGCCTTCCGCATCCAGTCTGTCCCAGCCACCTTCTTTAGGTCGTCCGTCCATCTAACGATATAGATATTCGATATGGTTATGGATATTCCCGTATATACGGATGTTTCTATCAATCTTCATGGGGTTCTTTATTAATAGGTCTTCTTTATAGACTCTTTCTTCTTGTAATAAAGGACCCAGACCAGAACCTAGTCTATAACTATCCCTATTTCCGCCCATTACTTACTGATTCCACCAACTTTACTGCCTATTTGCGTAGCGTGATGTTTACAGCAGAACCATAAACTGTGACCAAAGTGTAGAGGTATGTCGACGTTCTTTATTCAAACTCACTGGCTGTTTATGATTAGCAAGAAAAACGAATTATTTTAATTTAAGAACCTATAAATTACAAAGCTTCGTAATTCAAAAAAAGTTTTGCAAACTTCTCTTTTTCTCGGCGGCCAGCAGGCAAACCAATTACAGGCTAATTTAATTAAATGAAGTAAATAAATAACAAAATAACGTTCTGGCCACGGTATCTGTTGCTGACGGCAAACATTCTTAATGTAGGCAAAAAATACGTGAAACTACTTATCGAAGTTCAATTAAGCTGCAGTGTTGTTTCTATTTAATCCTAAAACATTATTTATGTCAAAATTAAGTGCATTTTTATGCAAATGCGGGTCGATAAGGACGAATTTGCTTGTGGAGAATTCATTCATGCAAAAAACTTGGTGAGCTAACTGGTATATAAATAACGTTATGCTCAATGTTCAAAGGCCCGACGACGGTTATGTTATAAACTCATATTTCTGTCATTGACTACTAATTTAAATTTTAATAATTCATTGATTGTAATAGATGTAATGTTATAAAGTATCCCGACCTTAGGTACTCTAAGATCATAAACTATCGATAGTCTATTAAAACATCGACCATTTTTTTTGTACCCGTTTGCAACTATCAAGTTAAATTGTGAATACAGCGTCTTTTTACTTTTAGTGCCAAGAGCTAGAACAAAGTAAACATCTTCGATATCTCCCACACAAGAGACATCAGTAAAGTAAAACAAAAAAAAACGTCAGCACCCAATAACTGTCAAAGACGTAATAATAATCAACTATATTTAAAAAGATAAGTTAAAAAGGTACAAACATAAAAGAAACTAGGTTACAAGTTAACATCTAGGAACATTTCGTTGCCTAGGATTATTTTAGGCTGTAGACCCACTGGTTGATAGGCAGTTATTATAGAATAAAGATGGCCGCCACCTGCTACATTGTCACATGTTGCGGCAGCATGTGCTTGCTTCCGCAAATTGACGCGGCTCCACTGTTGCCCGTGGGCAATAGTGGAGTGCTTTAAATTCCCGTACCGTGGTACGGGAATTTAAAGCATAAATACCTAGATGATCCGAATGATCCGATCCAGCCTGTCCCTTGCGGGAAGCCCTGTAACTTTATCCAGGACACAACATTATTATTTTTTATGGGTAATACCTAGGTATAAACGACATACTTTTTACAGAATAAACAATTTGATTTCCTTAAGCCTGTTTCGGACTAGGTTAGTAATATAGACAAGTGGCGAGTAATTTAATAACGAAACGTTTAGTAACTCACCAAAATTCATTCGCACGACGGCCGAGTACAGTACAAGTACGAGTTTAGTGGTAATTTGCAAGATGAACAGGCTGCAACGCAATAAAGTGAATAAGCTGATGAAGCTTATGGAAATGGATATTTTAGAAGAGGTGCATGAAGAAATTTGTGTGATAAAGAAAGGCTTTAGCGTGTAGTCGCTAGGTTTATAAGTTTTACGCCCTGGTGTTTAATTTATTAAGGCTAGGTTAATTTATCCACAGGATAGCCTAGTTAAGCAGCTGACAAACGCATACGTTAAAGTGCGAGTAAACGCGCAAAAGGGTTCCTCTTTACATTATACTATTAACCGTGTCACGTATGAGAATGAGACAAGAATATCTCGCGAGCCTGACTATACTAAAGCCTAATTTACACGGTGCATTTTAATTGTCTAAAAACATAATTAAAAAAAAATATATATTGCTCAACAGATTACAGATATTTTTGTTTTTGTCTGTGATAAACCATAAGTTGAAGTAACAATAAAAGTTGCACCGTCTAAACAGCATTTAGTTAGACGATACAAATTGTTGATTCAATTTTGTTATATGCCACAGGCAAGAAACTTGCATCGTGTAAATACAGCTTAATTCTAGCATCCATTACATTTTTGACGTTTAATCTTCTCTTAACTTTAAGCAACGTTTATAAATAAAACCCATAGTGTTTAACTTACAAACCAAGAGAATTAGTTTACCATAAGCAGACTTCTTAATAAAATATTAATAAGCGTTTTTTTCATTATTCCAGTATGTCTATTTATATCTGTCTACGAAAATCTCGAATCGTGATTAATCTTCATCCTAGATCACAATGGAAATGCGCACACGATTCTTTGACAAATCTTTTAATATAATACTTACGGCCACACGGACAGGGCTAATGTCGAATAATTACCGTTTATTACAATGAACACTCTGAATGGGTCGCACTACATATCATAACTATTTATTACAATCAGATTCAAACATTTACACTCCTGAAATTGCCAAAATTAGCACCAAAACAGTATTAATTATACAGTTTTGGTTAGAAACAGAACTGTTCAATGAGTGGGTAGTCATTACCCCGCTGAGTTCATTAATAACTGAGATTAGAACATTAATAATGTAGATTATTAATAGAACATTACTGTAGCAGATGTCTCGAGGAATCTAGATTCCAACGAATAAAATTAACGAAGATTTTTTTAAGATAAAACTTGTCTTCAAATTACATTTTCTGTGCGGAAACGTAATCTTAATTTATAATGCCTTATTTCTCCATCTATTCACCGGGAAAAGTTTTATTATGAAAGTTGTGAAAAGTAATATGCTATTTTAACATAATTCAAGGAATTCCATATTTCTTTTAACAAGCTACTAGTCATTACATTCTCATTTATTATTATTTAAACTTTTCATAAACAAAAAAGGTACAAAGGCGGACTTAATGCTTCAGGCATTCTCTACCAGTCAACCAAGGGTGGTGAAGAGATTATATGGCAGGTGGTTTGGTTGAGAGGAACAAGTATATATATATTCTGCTACTGCGTTACACCACCCTGTCCTCCGCCTTCCGCATCCAGTCTATCCCAGCCACCTTTTTGAGGTCGTCTGTCCTTCTAGCTGGGGAGCGCCCCGCTCTATGCTTGCTGATACGTGCCGTTTCTTTGAAGGATAAAATCAAAACGAAGTTATCTAGAAAAGAACCGGCGTTACCGACACAATCGTAGCTTGCAGAGTAAGCGAGCTGAAGTGGCAGTGGGCTGGCCATGTTTGTTGAAGGACCCATCGCCGGTGGTGGAGATGAGTCCTGGAGTGGAATAATAACTTTCTACTAAAGGGAAGTGTGATGATTGTGGAAACTTTTCGAATGGCCAATGACGTCGTAATCTAGGAACCCATCATTCAGTAGGTTTAAGTTTCGAGTAATATTCTAGCGTGGGTAGTACTTGCAATCGCGTGTATCATACACGCACGCTGATTGGTCTGTCATCCAGATGGTGGTGATGGTGGTTGGTGGATCTGGTCATCCAGATGAACGCAAACAAAGCAAAAGGAGTATGTAAAGATCGGAGCAGGTCGCATTCTGTAGTTTCTGCCGATCATGGGAAGAAGTCGTGAGTCTATAATATTCTAGATCAAGCCAACAATTTCGTTGCGAGCCACTCACCACAAAAAAAAACCGTTATCATATCATTATTATTCCATTAAACATCTCTCTTAGAATTTCATCGAACAAAAAAGGTTTTTTGCGTCCCTAAAATTTTACATGTCATGACCAATTAAAAAATCATTCGCTTAGCCTCACGTCCAAACATTTGATCAATAGAAGGCTGTTATACACGGATAAAGTTCTAGATCTTACGATAAAAAATCTAGGCAAAAAATAGGTGTATGGCCGAAAGGCTTAGCAAGTTAGCATTCTAAATATCTTGGTAGGCGATTTGATCTTTGAATTTTAATTATTTTCGGAATGAAACATGTAAGTGGATCCGTTGCTAATGCTGTTATATCGTGGATCGACGACGATCCAGGATACGACGACCTCTTTGTATATTTTTTATGGTTCTCCAATCAAGACTGTGGGAAGCCAAGAAGTGATAGTACAAACTATGGGATCGACTTACAATCTATCCATATGTGTAAACGAACTCCTTTACGGTAGAAAACGAAAATTCTCATGTTAAACCTGCAGTCAGAGTTTCAGCCTTTGGTTACAAGAATTCATATTATTAAACTCATTTTTGTTATTATATTGGTGTGTGCTACAGTTAGCACGCCAATATACGAGTAATAACAAAAATGAGTTATAAACAGTACACATGGTATGGCATGGTTTACAGTACATAATTGGCATGGCATATAATTTAATTTAATGTTTTGTGTTTCGTAATGTTAATTACATACTAGTGTATAGAATCAAGTTCTTCTTACTGAAAAGACAGCTGTGCTGTTGGAGAGTTTGTTGCAACACTTCTTCCCAGCTAGAGCACTAGGAAATAGTGAAGGGCGGGTGTAGGAGCAGCGGTGAGGTTTGTGAAAACTTAGGTTTTTATGTTGTTTGTGTTGAGGATTTTATAATGAAACGATGCGGTAGGTTTAACGAGAAATTCTATATTGGCCATCTTTTTTACAAAACTCAAGGGAGGGGTAAGGGAACAATATTTTTGCCTAACCAATCATGATTGCGTGTGATATGACGTAGCGTGTGGTGTCGTACTTTGCCTCGAGATGTCGCTTTGTGAAAGTATGGAGTACAAGTTCACAACATGCCCCCGGCCTTGGAAGCAGTGGCTTTCAATGATCTTCAGTCACTGCATCAGTGTCGATCACATCCTGTATTAGAGGACAAATCTTGGTGTATGCGCGTCTCACCACGCCCGATGACGTCTGTATATCAGCCACCCGGGATATACCATCCTTTCCTGGGATAGTGCAAAGGACACGTCCCAAATGCCACTTCAGAGGTGGGAGGTTACTGTCCTTAATAACCACTAAGGAGTTTGGTTTGAGCTCGTCCTTATTCGCCGTCCATTTTGTCCGCACCTGCAGCTCGGAGATGTATTCCTTCGCCCACCGATTCCAGAAGTGTTGGCGAAGTTGTTCTACCCTCTGGTATCGCTGGAGACGAGTAGCTGGAACATCACGTAGGTCATCGCCGGCTGGCGCAGTTAGTGGTCGGCCAATAAGGAAGTGACCGGGAGTGAGAGGAGAGAAATCATGAGGATCGGAGGAAAGAGGAGACAGAGGTCGGGAATTTAGTACGGCTTCTATTTGAGCCAATACTGTGCTGTACTCTTCGAACGTGAGGTGCGCGTTACCAATCACACGACGAAGATGGTATTTACTCGACTTGACTCCTGCTTCCCACAGACCACCAAAATGCGGAGAATAAGGGGGAATAAAATGGAAGTTAATATTTTGACTAGATGCGAATTCTAAAATATCACTACTACAATTACTTAAAAATTTAGAAAAATCATTCATTACACCTACAAAATTACGACCATTATCAGAGTATATATCTGCAGGCTTACCACGGCGTGAAATAAATCTTTTTAAAGTACATAAATACGCTTCACTGGAGAGGTCACTGACTAACTCCAGGTGTATAGCACGTGTCACGAAACAAATAAAAAGACAAATGTACCCTTTGATAAGCCTAGCACCCCTACCTTTGCGGTTCAGAATGAGCACTGGCCCAGCGTAATCCACCCCACACCGAACGAATGGGAGGCTAGGTGTAACTCGCTCCCTAGGTAAGTTACCCATCAGAGGGCTAAGCGTCTTACCTCTAATGCGAGTACAGGTAACACAACTATGCACTACCTGGCGAGCTAAGTTCCTACCTCCGACAGGCCACCATGATTCGCGTAAATGAAAAAGTAATGCCTGCGGAGCAGCGTGGAGAAGCTGAATGTGCTCATGACGAAATAATAAAGTGGTGAAGTGATGTTTACTATGAACTACAATTGGATGTTTTTTACCGTAAATAAATTCATCAGAATTAACTAAACGACCACCTACGCGCATTAGTTTGTGATCATCTAAAAACAAATTCAATTTAGACAAACAACTTTTACCTTTTATAGTCTCATTATTAGATAATGCCTTGTATTCAACTGGATAAGATTCCATTTGACAAAATCGAGCTAATATTTTATCAGCATGGTTTAATTCGTCTACACTAAGGCCGCCCGTACGCTTATTATTTTTACAACGACTGTTATTAATAAAACGTAACGTAAAGGCAGCCGCACGCCTCATACGTTTAAATTGAGAGAACCGATGGAAGGGAAAGAAAGATGACTCACAACAATCCTGAGCTACAACGGCAGTGACGCATGACTTGACCTCAGGCAACTCGCGATGTTTGAACGAGTCCGAACTTTTGTGATCGTCTATTGAAAAACTAGGGTCACGAAGAAATTCAGGACCCTCCCACCACAAGGTAGACGAAGAAAGGTCTTCCAATCGAGCACCGCGTGACGCTAGATCGGCGGGGTTATTTTCACTGCGTACGTGACGCCACGGGACGTCTAGTGTAAGGTCATGAATTTCTGCGATCCTATTTTGAACGAATGTCTTAAGTTGGTTAGGCTTCATGTGCATCCAGCCTAAGACAATCGTGGAATCAGTCCAAAATACTACGCTATTGAATTTACAACGTAATGAGTTGCGTACCTTGTCATACAGACGAGCACCTAATAAAGCCCCACAAAGTTCGAGACGTGGTATACTAATAGGTTTTAAAGGCGCGACCTTTGTTTTTGAAAACAATAATCTAACTGATACTGTTAAATCATTGATAACTGTGCGAACATACAAACACGCGCCGTACGCCGTCTGAGATGCGTCGCTAAAAATGTGTAACTCGATATACATAGGCTGTGTACCTATAGCGTGGCGAGGTACACGAATAGTGTTTAGCGCTTGCAATGAAATAACAAACCGGTTCCACACGCGCGCTGTGTCATCTGGAACGTTATCATCCCAACCTATTTTTAATAGCCATAATTGTTGTAAAAGAACTTTGACAACAATTATGACAGGACTTAACAAGCCGAGAGGGTCAAATATTTGCGAAACGTTTGATAAAATAGACCTCTTTGTAATAGCCTTGTTGTTTTCAACATTAACACGAGAATTAAAATAAAAGTTGTCACTTGCGTTATGCCAGCCTATTCCTAAGGTTTTAGAACTAACATTTTCATCTAAACTTAGAGGTTTGAACTGACTGGACGACTGATGGTCATCATCGTGTTTAAAATTAAATATCCACTTCCTAAGTGGAAAGCAGCCCGACTGCAACGTCTTCTGAGTTTTATCGCATAGATCTAATAATTTAATTTTATCATCTAAGCCCGTAATGTAGTCGTCGACATAAAAATCCTCTTTTATAGCTCGCGCGACATCAGGATCAGGAGATTCAGATGCTAATTGTTTCAGGCACCTAACGCTTAAAAAAGGCGCGGAGGCGGTTCCATACGTCACGGTGTTTAATTTAAATATACTTATCGGCTTTGAGGGATGGTCACGCCACAGAATCATTTGCAAGCTGCGCTGACCCTCATCTACTAGACATTGCCGGTACATCTTCTCCACGTCGGCGCACGCGACGTACTTATGCTGCCGAAAGCGGAGAAGAATTGCAATAAGATCACCCTGTATAGGAGGACCAACCAGCTGCAAATCATTCAGTGACTTACCCGAGCTCGATGGAGCGCTTGCGTCAAACACCACGCGCAACTTGGTGGTGGTGCTGAGCTCGCGGAACACGCCATGATGCGGCATGAAATAACACGGGGATTCATAGGAATCTACCTGTGTCATATGGCCTAAACTAAGATACTCCTTTAAAAAGTTGGAATAAAGAATTTTATATTCAGGCGAACGCTGCAGACGTTTTTCTAGCGCAAGAAATCGACGTTCTGCTTGTGTATAAGAATCCCCTAAGGTATCAGGTGACTGATGGAGTGGAATGCGCACGCAGAATCTCCCCTCGCTATTGCGAGTAGTAGTGCGAACAAAGTGATCTTCGCATGCACGTTCTTCCTCAGTCTGTGCGTCTCTGACCTTAGACAGCTCCTCAATCTCCCAGAACAATCGAAGTTGCGTATCTAACGAATTAACAATATTGCAATGAATTGGCGCATTTTTGCGCGTATAATTAACTATAGGTCCGGATATAATCCAGCCTAGTTTGGTATTCTGTAGAAACGGACCACTAGACAAACGAATCTTACCGTCTTCTAACAGATCCCAAAACCTATCTGCGCCAATTAAAATGTCAATATTTTTATAGTCTAGAAACTCTGGATCGGCTAACCGTATGTTGTCTGGAATACAGACTTGCGCGCTTAATTTACACACGGCAGGCATCGAAGCCGTAATCCTAGACAGCACATAACAATTAATGCGCGTAGTAAATGAATTATCGACGCATGATTTGATAACGATATTACAAGCTTGCGAACAATGTACTACCGAATCACCTACGCCTCGAACTTCGTTTGTGGACTGTATTAATGATGCGTTTAAGACTTGACATAATGATTTAGAAATGAAACAGCGCTGGCTTCCATTGTCAAGGAGTGCACGCGCTTTATGGTATCTACCTTGTACATCTGCTACTTCAATGATAGCTGTTGACAATAACACGGACTGCACACCTATAGATTTTATCGATTGCGTTCGCATGTGTGCCTTGTTTACTTGAATAGGGACTGCGGAGTCCGAGGCGGCTGGTGCGGCCGCGGGGAGGTGCGCAAGCGCTTCCCTCACATTAGCACGCGACGCCTCAGTGTTCGTTGTGGTATGCAAAGTAACCGAACTATTAGCGTTATGATTGTGCAGTAATGAATTATGTTTTTGATTGCAGTGTCGACAAGGCCCAAACTTACAATTATTTATTGCGTGTGTCGAATGTAAACAATTCTCACATAAGTTGTGCTCGCGTACCAGTTTAAGCTTTGTGTCTAAGTCGCAATCGATAAACTCTTTACACGCATACAGTGGATGATTTGCGTTGCATTTTGCGCATGTTAACTTACGGCGTTGTTTATTTGATTTACTTGGTCCGCTAGAAACATTGCAGTGTGACATATTATGACCTTTTGAGTGTTGTTTTTTGTTGTCAGTGCTTTGAGCTTCTTTGCTATGTGAACGCTGCAATGCCTCCAGCATGTCTGCTTTATTGCGCAAAAAGTTAATCAAGACATCCACCGTTAAACGCTTAGAATTATTCTCGTTTGGATTCGGGAACAATGTGCACTTATGAGACCCCCATTCTCTTTCAGTAATTTTATCTAACTTTGACACCATGATATTAATAATTAAGCTATCCCAGTAGTCTGTAGGCTCACCTAGGATTTTAAGTGCACGTAAATTTTTCAAAATAGTGTCTATTAAGTTTCTAATCGAAGAAGGCGACTCTTTAGTTATTGCATTTATATTTAATAATGATTTAATATGATGATCAACTAAAAGTCCACAATTATTATATCGGTTGAGCAACAAGTCCCAGGCAACCTGATAATTATCAGAAGAAAATTCTATGGAATGTATAACTAGTTCTGCGCTGTCTTTTAGGGACGATTTGAGATAGTGAAACTTTTGGATATTGGAAATATCTTTAGAATTATGAACTAGTGAAGTAAATGTGTCTCTGAATTCCAGCCAGTGCTCATAGGAACCGTCAAATGTAGGCATGGAGATAGTGGGTAACTTGACAGAATGTATTGGGTTGTTATTATGACTGTGACATGTATTGGAGCAGTCAGCAACCTCATCAGTGTTCATCATAACTTCAGCTAGTGATATTAAACTGTAGTAACTATCTTCAAATTGTTCTCTTTGATTTAATTGTTCGCCTAATTCACTATCAGACACTCTTTCTTCAATTTTAGTTTGAATGTCGTTAAATTCAGAAAATAACGTAGTACATCCTTGAATCCTCAACTTTAAATCAATGCGTTTTTGATTAGGAAAGTCATGATCACAATCTTTTAAAGACTCTAAATAACTATTGAATTTGGTAAGCCTGCCCTTAATAATACCACGCTTCCTAACTAAATCGCGAACTAACTCACTACTTTCTACACTTAGCAAATTAGGAGATTTGTCACGGGATTTAACAGAGTCAATAGGCATTTTGGTGGTCAGTGAAAAGAGGAGTACTCACGGTTTATAATCGTCAGATCAATCACACACGGCACTGATGCTAGCAACGTCACCAGGTTGGTAATTGACTGGAAGTTTGATATTCCGAGAATATAATGCGGCAATTTCACTGAAATAAGAGCACAGACACAATATAGCACCAAATAGAACTCAGGAAGTGATGGAAAAGAGTAAGGATTGGCCCCACCGATTGCGTATGATTTCCGATGAAACCTTTTGCGTTTTCTTGTCAATCCGCCACGTGCAAGGGTCCATCCAAAGGTCGCTCGGCGATCTTGTAGGTCTCAATATCCCAATGTGCGGTTCGAAGGTCCAAAATGTAGGAGCAGCGGTGAGGTTTGTGAAAACTTAGGTTTTTATGTTGTTTGTGTTGAGGATTTTATAATGAAACGATGCGGTAGGTTTAACGAGAAATTCTATATTGGCCATCTTTTTTACAAAACTCAAGGGAGGGGTAAGGGAACAATATTTTTGCCTAACCAATCATGATTGCGTGTGATATGACGTAGCGTGTGGTGTCGTACTTTGCCTCGAGATGTCGCTTTGTGAAAGTATGGAGTACAAGTTCACAACAGCGGGTGTTTTGAGGGACTGTCTTATGTAAATTTTGACGTTCAAAAAGTGCCGATTCTCCGCCTAGTTTAAATAAATGACTTCTGATTAGACTGGAAGGCAACCCGAACATAGATGGGACCGGGACAGACCTCCACAACCCAGTTACTGGGTAATACGATATCTCTTGAGAGAGAGGGTATAAAGATACTATGTATCTTTATACCCTCTCCGATGACAAAATCTCAAAGGGAGAATCAATGAAACATCAAATGTGCAACGCTATCAAACGGGCTGACATCACCAGAATCGTAATTTTTAATTAAGATATACATGCATAAATCTTACCAAGAGATATCGTATTACCCAGTAACTGGGTTGTGGAGGTCTGTCCCGGTCCCAACTATGTTCGGGTTGCCTTCCAGTCTAATCAGAAGTTATTTATTTAAACTAGGCGGAGAATCAGCACTTTTTGAACGTCAAAATTTACATAAGACAGTCCCTCAAAACACCCGCCCTTCACTATTTCCTAGTGCTCTAGCTGGGAAGAAGTGTTGCAACAAACTCTCCAACAGCACAGCTGTCTTTTCAGTAAGAAGAACTTGGTTCTATACACTAGTATGTAATTAACATTACGAAACACAAAACATTAAATTAAATTATATGCCATGCCAATTATGTACTGTAAACCATGCCATACCATGTGTACTGTTTATAACTCATGTATATTTACTGGTTACCAGGGTAAACAATCCTCTATGAGTGCCAATCCTCCATGACTGCCGGTACCACGACCGGCGTTACCTGCGTCAGACCACTCTTGCTGGCTAGGTAATCGATACGATCACGGTACGGCATGAGCAAATCTCATTATCTCAAGGGGACACTAGAAAAGTCTTCTGGGAGCCTTGCCTTTGGTCAATATAAGAAGATTCTTGTTCGTCAGTGGACATATCCTAACGCGAAAGTTTGTATGGATGGATGCATGGATGTTTGTTACTCTTTCACGCAAAAACTACTGAACGAATTTGGATGAAATTTGGCATACAGATAGCTTATAACCAGGATTAATACATAGGATACTTTTCATCCCGATATTCCCACGGGCTCGAAACTTATGCGGGTGAAACCGCGGGGCGCAGCTAGTTGATGATAAAGATTGTCTTTGGCGTCTCTATACATTTATTACTGATACGTCTGATGCAAAGGGCTATAAGACAGATAAGTTAAAAAAAAAACTTAATTTAATTCCGAAATAATAATTCAAACAAGCTTGATACAAGACAACGAGCAACATTTCTATCATCACGACACAACCGTCAGGTGGTTGACAGAACGACAGCTCATCAATTATCTCCCGGCCTGACACTCCGTGTGTGTCCAAGTGACAATTTTTAACAAAAAAACACACGACACACAACCTTATAGCATCGTAATGTAGCATATCTACTATTAATAAGATAATTTTTTACCTAACTTGGTAGGCTAGGTGCCGTTGACCGTAGTTTTTGTCTGTTTCCAAGAATCATTGAGTATTGTTTACATTAATTATGTTCAGCTAATTAAGGAACAGCATGCTTAAAGTTCAGGGTAATTACAATAGTCATTACTTCAGCCATCACCGCCACATAGGTTGACCAGCTGTGGCCTGGCTTGATATCGACCGACAGATCTAGAAAAAGCCGCGCTCAATCGAATGGTTGTTGATACTGAGTTGAGCTCTTCAAGTTCTCGATTAGTGACAAACGCTTACACTGACTGGACTGGTCTACTCAAATCTGTGTGGTTCTTTCCTCAAAAGACCATTTCAAGCACTTGTCTACATTGTCCTCACATAATCTGATCAACATTATGTCTGGACTTTAAAAGAGACTTTGACCCTTGAGTTTGTTTCGCCATTTCTTCTCAGGGATAGTGAGATAGGAAATGTCGACTCCATCTAGCTTATTTTTATGTAACATTATATTATCATAACGAAACGATTGTATTTAATTAAATTTCACTTAATTTCGTAATCCTTAGGAAATCAGGATAGTTGAACTTTTAGTGGAACTTTTGATATTTATATAAAAAGAAAAGACTGTAGGTACGGTTAACCAAACTTACTAAATGACAGAGACATTGGCGCCGATTCCCTTGTTCACAAACTAAACTAAATTTAAGTTATGTGCATCTTTTTCTTTCTATTTCATTAAGAAAAGGCAGAAGATAAAATATTAGTTTAGTCCTGTCAAATTAAGATACTCCATAGACAATTTAGACGTGATTAAAAACATGGCTACTAAAAATACGTCAATTGCTAAATGAATATTTATCTTCTGTCCTTTTCTTAATGAAATAGAAAGAAAAAGGTGCACTGGATATGGCCCAAAAAAAAACCAGAATCGATTGAGACAAACTGGATACCAATAGGTTCATTGTGATGCACAATTTACCCCACCAAAATAGTAATGCCGAAATCAATGGCGTATATGAACTATAGGCTGACAAAGTAACTACTGTGAATTAGCAAACACTAACTGCTTAAATAAACTGATTTACACTAACTAAGAGACGTCATAAAATAAAAGCTATTATAACTTAACTAGGCACATGTCAGACATGACATGACAGAGGTTTCCGCGACTGTTTGCCGGATCTAGAGGAATGCGGTTACGGCGTCTACATGCCTCCGTCCGTAAGACGTAATGAAACACAATTACGTACAGTTGCGGCAAATAAATCACGATTAATAACCATGGTTAGATGGGTTGTAGAGACAGACAATGGCAGGATGAAAAGAGATTTCAAAATATTTAGAAATAAATATTTTAATATAGCGCTACGCAATGCAATGACAGATTACAGAATAGCTGCAGCGCTTATCAACGCAACTCAGTCACCATATGAAGACAGCCGATTTACTGATGAGTTTATAGAAATGATTGAAAGAAATAGGAACAGGCCAAATCAGTTAGCTGATTACGTCCACGAACATCGTTTAATCCAACAAAGAATTGTTTTTACCAGAATGGATGCAACACACCCTGACTTATTGGTATTTCCAAGAATGAATTATGATCAGCTGATTGTTTTCGGAAGCCTATTGCAAATACAATCAGCTGATTATAATTCCTAAATAATAAATAGGTGCCTAACCTATCACGTAAAAATTGCAAGGTCAGACTGTAGCAAACACATTAGAGGAACTGGAGTTTTTTCAATCGAAGTTTTTAGACACCCCGAAAGAATAATTCTTAATAACGATGATCCAGGCACGTCGGGACAAGAACGTATTACTGTTATGTTCTATATAACGCGAACAGGGTTTTAGAATACTGCTGCAGCTGTATTCATGGTCGCCGTACATTGGGCAGCTGTGCTCATGTAATCAGCATTATATATTACCTGGCCTGGGCCAGGTACGAAGAAAACCTTGTCCTGCCAGCTTTAGAGTAGGTATACGTTAGCAGATATTGAAAAAAGTTGAAATAAATATTCTTCGTATTTTTTTTTTTTTTGTTTTTTTTTAAGCGATTGGAGTTATAACCAGAGACCAAATGGTTGATAGTAATCAATACTTCAGTAATCCTGTCATTATTATCGTTAATATAATTATTATTGATATTGTAAAAACTGGTAAAAACACCCGTTAATAAAGATTTTTTCATATAAATACTTTGTCAGCATCGATTTCGGCATTGCCCTTTCGGTACGGTAAATTGTGCATTATAATGAAGCTACTGGTACTCATTTAATCCCAAGCGAATCTGGGTTTTTGGTTCATACATTATGGAACATGTCCTTTAATTTAGTTTGTAAACAAGGGAATCGACGCCAATACCAATGACCATTTAAACCTAAAGATATTCACCATACGCCATTCACCATTTTCGACGGCATTCATCGCCACTAAATCACTTTTTACTAAAATCAAAATGTCTACAGATTTTCCTTAAAGGAAATAAGTAAAACAATTAAACTGCACAAAAATTCGTCTCCCGGACTTAGTAGTTCACGAGAAATCTGACACATGCAGTTCGCAAGTGAATGTGCATTCCACATTCTCGGAATAATGTCGATGTCGCCGTTCATTCAGTGGAAGCCTTTCACTTTATACTTATGTTTAATTAACATTAACATTCGCCTCCACATACCGAACAGCTTTACGATTCGTTGTATCGCCGAATTACCTAACGGTTATGGCATGTACAGTCACCAAAAGAGACGAATAACCAGGTTCGTCGGATATAGTTGATGTTTAGTAAGAAACTGACCGATGTTTTCAAATGAAATTTAATTTGATAAATGAACTGATTATTTTCCATTTATTAAATTAAATTTTATTCGAAAATATCCATCGATTTCTTACCAAACTTCAACTATATCCGACGACCCTGGTTACTTATCTCCTTTGGTGACCGTACATGACCAATAAGAAGTGGTGGCTCAGTGGTAACGGCCACGACTTACGAGTTGTAGGCCGTGGGTTCGAACTCAGGTTGGCGCTTTAGTTCACGTAAATAATTTCGTCATCACTACTCTCAAAACGGTGAAGGAGAACATAGTGAGGAAACCGGTTTGCTCTAGAAACAAAAATTCCAAAACATGTGACAAACTAAACCGCACTGGGCTCTATGAGGTCCCACCCAAATATTGTAAATGGCAGAATTTCCGTAAGGCTGACATAGGAGCGTAGAGATTGGCACAAGAAAAGAGATAGCACTAGGGAGTGGTGAAGGGCGGGTGTTTTTGGGGGAATGTCTTTTGTAATTTTAACGTTCGAAAAGTGCTGATTCTCAGCCTAATTTGAATAAATGACTTTTGATTTTGAGAGCCCTATGCTCAACAGTGGGCAGTGGGTAAAGTCGGGCTGTAGATGTTGCTGATGATAAACAGGAAATATCAGAAAGTCAAAAACTTTCCTTTCCTTCCAAATTCTGCTTTATAGAAAACTGTACCAGAAGAAAATTATATCATGCATGTTCATACAAACACAGTACCTACATATCTACAAAAAAAAAAACAAAAGCCATGGAATTCGTCGCACAGAAGAGCAGGAAACAAATAAAACCTTAGAGTATGCACTTGCGCATTCTTATGCGTGCGCCGCTATGGGACGCTAAACATACCTATATTAATGCGTTAGTTTTATGGAGATTTATGTAGGCATGTAACTGTTTTGTGCCTGTTTAGAGATACATAAATATTAATTATATACATTTTTTTCTTATACAAGATCAAATATAATTAGCTAGCGAACCTCTGCAGACGTGATTAGTATCCATATTTAAAAACAATAAAATGAAAATAAAAATTTCATGTTTTTTTTTTGGGGTTAACGACCTCCGGTATTCTAGTTACCTGAAGCACAAGGAAATTTTTTATCGTGTTTGGATATCGATACTATAGACACGTTTGTGAAATTTACACAAAAAAAAAACGTTTTTTTTAAAACTGATATTTCAATACACTAACTGCAGTCGATGTCTCCACTACAAAAATCATCAAATTAATTTATTTTTTGTTATATATCGATACCCAATCACGTATGCGGAGTTTAGCTAGCTAATTTAATTTGACCCTGTAAAGCATATTATCTTAAGAGACCCTGTGGATAATATATTATTCCTTTGTAAATGTATCCTATCTTCATCTCCAAAATAACTAGTTATATTTGTAGGCTCCATGCTTGCCTGTCGCTGCCCAAAAGCCAAGAACAAGTCAAGCCCAAAAGCCAGAAGCAAGTCAGAAGCCCAAAAGTTTGACAACCAGTATTGCCAACGGGATCGTTTCACCCAGTAAATATGCTGTGGAGGTCAGATAGGCAGTCACTTCAATGAATGTTGGTGAACTGTCAAAATGAAACCCATGGCTACTGATTATGTTAGGCAATTACCCCGCTGTATTGCCAAGGGTATCGTGTTACCCTGTAAATATGTGGCGGAGGTCAGATAGGCAGTCACTTCATTTAAAATTCTGATATTCAGCGTCCAGTTAGACTGAAAGCCGACCTTAACTGATGCTGGTGCCGTGAAAATAAATAGATAAATAATCTGCACCCTAATTGTGTAACACACTAGGTATTAATCACATCTGTATCATTATGAAGGATATTGCAAGTCCATTGCTTCATATGCTCGAATAAAATCAACGTAAATAACGCAATTAATGTTGTTGAACTGTCAAAATGTCATCCATGGCTACTGATAATATGTTACCTACGCAATTACCGCTGTATTGCCAAGGGGATCGTGTTTCCCAGTAAATATGTGGCGGAGGTCAGATAGGCAGTCACTTCATTTAAAATTCTGATATTCAGCTGCATCCAGTTAGAATGAAAGCCGACCTTAACTGATGCTGGTGCCGTGAAAATAAATAGATAAATAATCTGCACCCTAATTGTGTAACACACTAGGTATTAATCACATCTGTATCATTATGAAGGATATTGCAAGTCCATTGCTTCATATGCTCGAATAAAATCAACGTAAATAACGCAATTAATGTTGTTGAACTGTCAAAATGTCATCCATGGCTACTGATAATATGTTACCTACGCAATTACCGCTGTATTGCCAAGGGGATCGTGTTTCCCAGTAAATATGTGGCGGAGGTCAGATAGGCAGTCACTTCATTTAAAATTCTGATATTCAGCTGCATCCAGTTAGAATGAAAGCCGACCTTAACTGATGCTGGTGCCGTGAAAATAAATAGATAAATAATCTGCACCCTAATTGTGTAACACACTAGGTATTAATCACATCTGTATCATTATGAAGGATATTGCAAGTCCATTGCTTCATATGCTCGAATAAAATCAACGTAAATAACGCAATTAATGTTGTTGAACTGTCAAAATGTCATCCATGGCTACTGATAATATGTTACCTACGCAATTACCGCTGTATTGCCAAGGGGATCGTGTTTCCCAGTAAATATGTGGCGGAGGTCAGATAGGCAGTCACTTCATTTAAAATTCTGATATTCAGCTGCATCCAGTTAGAATGAAAGCCGACCTTAACTGATGCTGGTGCCGTGAAAATAAATAGATAAATAATCTGCACCCTAATTGTGTAACACACTAGGTATTAATCACATCTGAATCATTATGAAGATATTGCAAGTCCATTGCTTCATATGTTCGAATAAAATCAACGTAAATAACGCAATTAATGTTGTTGAACTGTCAAAATGTCATCCATGGCTACTGATAGTATGTTACCTACGCAATTACCGCTGTATTGCCAAGGGGATCGTGTTACCCAGTAAATATGTTGTGGAGGTCAAATAGGCAGTCATTTCATTGATAATTCTGGTATTCAGCTGCATCCAGTTAGACTGAAAGCCGACCTTAACTTGTGGTGGAACCGTGAAAAAAAAAGAAAAAGCTTTGCAAGTTTTTCCACTGCAGAACAAAGCCCTCCCTATTCCTTTTTCTCTCAACTCGAGCCAATATGAACCAATCCCTCACATAGGCATCAAATTCACCCGCCATGTACTCATGGGTCTTCCGCGATGCCGTTAGACGTTTACCGAGAAAAATTTCCAATTTAAATTACAAACGAGATAAAACGGTTACGATCACATTCACAGTAAAATAAATGTATTCCGTGCAATAAGAATTGAAAATAGAAGACTATTGTATCCCCTTTATTTATGGAAAATAATGAGATTTATATCTCATGTACCCCGTTGAAGTAGGGTGTCGTTAAATCTTTTAAAATATCATACAATACATCATTCTGTGGTCTGACACTTTGAGCTTCAAGTCGATAACGTTATTATAACCACACTAAAATGTTCAAATCAATTATTTAATTATACTATAATCTAGTTCTTAATGTCTGTTTTATAATGGGTTCATTTAAATCTTTGGTTTAGAAATCTGTTAGATGAGGTATCGATGTTAAGGGTGAGTCATTGAGATGAATCAGTATGCAAACCATTCTATTATAGCTAGACAAAGTTTGAATGATCCATAGCGTCCATTTAAAATGACAAAGAAAAAGTTTATTCAGGCTTTCAATAAAATTCATATTCACGAATAAAGAAAGAAAGAAAAATATTTCATTTAAGACACGCACAGGAAATACAAACAATAAAAAAGAACATTAAATCTAACAAAATCATGAAAACAATGAAAAATTACTTTAAAACTTTTAAGTTCATCGAAGATTAAAACCAACAAAATAGTGAAAACAACAAAAAAAAAATGACCTATGTTTTCAATAAGAACAAGAGAAATAAAATATGAATACCTAAACACCTAATCTACGTTCGCTATTTATTTGCCAAAAATGTAAACAAATATGAGTTTATGCAAAAACCACATTAATACCTACACAATAAAGTTCAGTTTACGTTACAACTTCAAACATTTTCATAACTTTTGCAATAGTGCTAGTCACACTGAAATCAATTTAATTTCTATGGAAATAAAGTTTATATTTGTTTAACTTGAAATAACATAAATTGGAAACTTAAAGGAGATAGTTTTCTTGGGCCCACTGTAGTTTCCTTCCTTCCTTTTGTCGATAATTAAGTTAAAACTCTTTCGGCTACAGTAGCTAACTTTATACAAAACTCCCAAATTATACAAAATACTATAAGGACAAAATATTCCAAAAAAAACCCTGACGTCACCAAGCGCACTTGCATCGAACTAACGAAGAACTTCCTGTCTTAATCAGTGGACAACATTAGCTGTGCGATAATACAAGAACGCGTGGAGGGCACAAGGGATTACTAATTAATGTGGGACTGGTGACAAGTGACAATGAACTGCTTCTGATAACGCTGGTTATGTCAGAATCGGTCGTGACGTAATCATTTGAATGAATTGAATTTAGTTCAGAGGCAGGATGCGCTCGCCACCGACTATACCGTGGAACTACCGAAGTGCCAGCCGAAGGTTTGAGCTAGCAAAATTTAATAGACTGTCGATCTTTCGTGCCATCGACACGACGAAGAACAGAGACAAAATAACAGAAATTAAAAAAACAATAATAAGAGTGTATAAGCCGTAGCCGGTAAACATAAAACTTTAGAAAATCAGAAGGCGCTGTCCAAACGTAGCACACCGTAAAACGGTGTTTGTCGCACAGTTAAGCGTATTAGTACATATTACAAGCCAGAAAAAAAATAAAGTGTATTGTCAATTTTTATTTTTGTGGTCATTCGGTTCAACTCATCAAACGCATCGCTGTTTTGAACCTTATGTGTTGCTGCGAAGCACTATTGCCAATTACTTAAAAATTAGCTTCTTACCGCGCCTTAAGAAAATATAAATGGATCGTGTAGAAGTAGAAGAACACAGAAAATATGACGACTTATAGATATGAACTTTATGAGATACACAAACGGTGAAAGCTTTTCTCGTCGAACCAAAGATTCCCACCGAAAGATGGCTTTAAATTGTCTATGCAAAATATTATTACACTTGAAGTCATGTAAATTGTACAGGTGACACAACTTTCGATGTTGTGGAGTCAAAACACATACACGTTCACAATTTATTTCTCACGAAGTTTTAGTTTGTTTGTTTGAAATTGGTGATAAATAACTTGGCTTGCCATGTAGTGTAAGATCGAACTGAGATAATCAAGACGGATCCCATCTCAAGACGGATTCCAACTGCCAAATCGTGTCTAACGAAATACTGTTTTTTTTTCATGTGGAAGCTTCCCATAAGTCGTAAGTCTGACAACCAGTCTTACCAAGGGGTATCGTATTACCCAGTAACTGGGTTGTGGAGTTCGGATAGGCAGTCGCTCCATGTAAAATACTGGTATTCAGCTTCATCCGGTTAGACTGGAAGCCGACCCCAACATAATTGAGCTGTATCCGGTTAGACTGGAAACCGACCCCAACATAGTCGGCAAATGGCTAGGTTGTATAGGTATATTAAAAGTAAATAGACATAAGTACGTTAGGGGCGGTTTTTCGTACAGAAAGCCAAGATGCAAATACAAAGCAAGATGGTGCCTGGGATGACGGCCCAGTGTGCGCCAGACATACATTTTCATGAAAGTTATCTTGCTGTTTATCATTTTGGGCTGAAGAAAATGAATATTTTCCTTCATAGCGACAACTATCGGGAACAGATGAAATATCTACGTACGTAAGTCACTTCGTAAATAGGTATTCACTAAAACGATATTCAGATAAATAATTCTGCCAAGATATGTTCGATTGCCAAAAAACTCCCCCATGGAACTTGTGCAATAAACTTAGATGTTCTGCCGTTACATATTTCTTATATTTGGCCTTTACTTACGTTCTAGTAAGCTGTTATTTCTGAGGCGGTTGCGAAATACGGATCTTCTGTGAACCTTGAGAATTATCCTTATAAATAGGATCTTGTAGATTTGTTACTATATGTACCTTCTCATACGAGACTACGGTTAATGTTGCTTCCCAAGATATCCACTGCTGGACATATGCCTCTCCCAGGCTGTGCCACAACACCCTGTCCTCCGCCTTCTGCATCCAGATATATCTTAATCTTAGATAATATTCATCTTCTTCTACATTACCTCTTCAAGCTAAACTGTATTAAAAAGTTGGTTAAGTCTTTCAGTTTCATAGTACAATAATGTTCAAAACTTGCATAGTACGAGTAAGTCCACACCTTCTACAAAATCCTTGCCTCACAGCACAGCAGATGGGCTTAAAGAAAATTATGAATGTCCCTATTAATTAATCTTATACTCCAAGGATCCTTATACTCCAAGATGGTAAAACCCGTGAATATAACACTGATGATGAAACTAACGTAAAACCTTAACCGTTCAGGTTATTTTCAATAAACGTCCAACGACTCCCGAAAATTAAATCATAACTTCCGTCTCCAAGTATTGTGTGACTCACGCAATTTGTTTTAGGAATTATAAGTAATTATGCCATGGGAAAAGCCTTGAAGTAGGTCTTTTAGAACCAGACAGTCTAATGACGATAATGACATACTCCGAAAAAGATAATAAACAAACAAAATGTCTAATTTTAGTAGTGCAGACAATTTTTTTATCATATTACTCCGACTAATAACTCAATGAGCACCCAAAAAACTGTTAGTTCAAACTCAACGACCGAATCTTACTTACTTTTTGCCGACTTTTTTTCCCGCCATGATGTAAGCAAGGTCGACGACCCAACACCTGTTGCTTGTGTTTTTTTTAATCATGTCTGGAATGGGCACTGGTCTATTAAGTATTAAGCACTTAGTTATTATTCCAACCTCTTAGCTGATTATTGATTTGTGGTCGGAGAAACGTATTGCGGTGTAGTTTCCCCAGTCGGTGGTCGCAGGTGGCAGAGTAGGATAGCCCAAAAAAATCAGAACTTAACGTAGTAAAAAATGTGAAATATGAACGATAAAACTTCGGATCAGACTTCTAGAATATTTTATAAATTTACCAGCAAAAACAAGAAAAAGATTCCAGTTTGTTTTTTGGAAGAAAAACTAAAGTTGTGAGCGTCTCGAACGCAGGATTTGAAAGAAAAGTTCAAGGCTTTAGAGAGATAAAACCCGGGTTTGTAACTGGGAATCGATCCCTATCCCCATGAAAAGGGGATTTCGAAGTTTCTCGAAACATAGATTCACCTTTTGAGCTGTACCCGAAGTTAAGGAGTGTGCCATCAATATAAAACAACTTTTGATCGAGTGTTTGATCTCCATGGTTCAATTTACAGGACGAAAAATAACAAAACTATTGAACAGATGCTAATGCGCTACCTATGGCCTGCGGTTTATGGTTCTATCATACTCGTTAGACGTCATCTACTCTTCATAGTTATCATTTGGCCCTAATCACAATTTCTTCGGAATTGACGCTGCATGAGGTTTTCCATAGAGCAGTGGTGATCCAGTGGTAACAGCCGCGACTTACGAGTTGTAGGTCGTAGGTTCGAACCCAGACAGGCGCTTTACTTTGTGTAAATTATTTCATCACCAATGCTCTCTAAGCGGTGAAGGAAAACATCGTGAGGAAACCGGCACGTCCTAGAACCAAAAATTCGAAGACATGTGACATCTACCAATCCGCACTGGGCCCGCGTGGTGGATTACGGTCCATTCCCTCTCACCGAGAGGAGCCCTGTGTTCCAGAAGTGGGAAAATTATATATTATGTCCTATTCCTACTAGCTATATCATCCTTTACATCATCCACATTTCTACGGTCTTCCTCGTCTCATATGGACATACAATTCATACCCTAAAAAGTACTGATTTCGAAATAAAAATCTTTTGTCATCAAATAATTTATTTTCACTTTCACAATGAACACATATGATATCAAAATAAATAAGTCCTATGTCTGTCATTAAATCATTTATTTTCGCTTTCACGTAAACGAGAATTCTTGCATTGTCCATCTTCCATAATAATAACCAACTAATAAGCCAATTACATCGCAACACCGAAAAAAAAACTTGTCTTAAAAACTTTTTGTTTTTTACTATGGTCAGTGTTGTGAACTCACGTGTCCATGGTCAGGTTGTTGGCTCGGATCAGCTTTCATAACAATCTGTGAATGCATCCTTGAGCTCACGCAGACTTTTATATATTATATTATATAAAAGAAAATATTATTATATTATATTACTCAAACTTTGTACTACTTCAGTGTCCAATCGCTGGAGAAATCGGGAATAATGTAATTTTTTATAACAGGCTTTTGGAAATTATAGCGATAATTAGACATCGGAATATATGTAGGTACTATCAAAATGCAAAAATATGCATGCAAATATGCACTAAAAAAGGGCGAAATATGCACAATCAAAAAACCATTTATTATTAGAATTTACGTTTATTTTCACATTATATTTATAAATTATACATATATATTAATATTAGTTATAATAAATAATTATTATAAAATATAATAAACGATAAATTATACACAAGAATTATAACTTATTTATTATAATTCTTGTGACAATAAACAATAACATATTATTTTTCCAGGTTTTCTGCAGAAAACTTGTGACGTTTGTCACTTAATATTAATTTATAGGCTGAAAATGACCTTTCGACGTCAACAGGGGTTACCGGACAGAACTTGAAATTTGGCGCCATTTCTGCAGAGAACTCTTCAGGCAGAATTTCAGGCGTAATACAACACGCCTAACACGTATAACTACTGAAATAAGCACTGTCAATGAAAAAGTACCAAAATATGCAATAACGCTATAAAAATAGAATTATATGCATTTGCATATGCAAACATGCAAATGCATATAATCCGATGTCTAGCGATAATCCTACTAGCTTCTGCCCCGACCCACCGCGTAGCATCGCATCGGCAGCCCGCACTATTACTTCGTAATCGCTTAGCATTCTGACTATGTTATATTTATCAGTTTCTAAGGGCCCTAGCGTGATGTAAAGTAGCCTTTAGCCTTCTTCGAGAAATGGGCTATCAAATGCAAGAAGATTTTTCAAATCCGACGGTAGTTCGTTCGTAAAGATCAGTACGTTCAAACAAACTCTTCAGCTTTATTATTAGTATAGATAGATGCGAAAGTAGAGGAAAGATACCTTTCACGCTTTAACGGCTGAACGGATTTCGATTAAATTTGGCACTCAAGTAGAACATGACCTGAAGGCCAATTCTCGTAATTTAAAACGTTCAAAATCTAAGTAGTCGCAGTGTCATCTCGGCGACAAACAAAAATAAAAAACATGTCAAAATGTAGGGTTTGAGGTATTTTTGACAGATTGAGGCAGATCAGACTGTGAACGTTCTTAAAATTACGAGATTTCCCCTCTGGTTTAGGACATAGGGTAGTACGTTCCCGTGGGATAATCTCCGATCGTCACACGGGCGAAGCCGTTGGCGAAAGCTGGTCTAAGCTATCTATACATCTGCACATCATCAGGCGGGAGGAGACGCCCGGGTGTCACCACTGTCAGGATCGCCCGGAGGACACGGTGGAGCATACGGTGGAGGTCTGCCCTGCTTGGGCAGAGCACCGCCGTGTCCTCGTAGAGGCGATCGGCAGCGGCGGCGACCTCTCGCTTCCGGCCCTGGTTCAAGCCATGGTCCGGGGCGAGAGGGAGTGGGAGGCAGTCACCTCCTTCTGCGAAGCAGTCATGCTAGCGAAGGAGGTGGCGGGGTGGGCGAGGGAACGCACCTCACGCCTTAGCCGCCGCGGGAGACGCTCCGGGCGTCGGGAGCCGCGTGACGACTCCCGGCCACCGTAGGCGCGGGCCTGCGGGCGGTGAGTAATGGGTAACTCACCGTCCGATCAGGACCAGGCCCGTGCCGGACGGCGCGTATGTGTTCCACGCGCGCCTCAAAGACATGTCAGCAGAAGTGACGGGGCCCGATAGGGCCGAAGCCTGCCAGAGTAGCGGGATCGTCCGAAAGGGTTACCGCTGCCCTGGAACATAAAGGGCTAAGGAAGGAACACGGGTGGGTTTTAGTCAGTAAGAGTCTGACACTCCCTTCTGCTCCGCCCAGAGCGGGAGGGGACATTTGATGATTTCCCATCCTCAAAAAAAAAAAAAAAAAAGCTATCTATACATATATCTAGACAGTTTTACAGTGGTTTAAAAGGCGCAATCTTTTTATAAAATCAGCTAATGTCTCTATGTTCAAATCGCCAACAGTAGTGGTATTCTGTAAAACATCTCACCGTGAAAACTTAGATGCAGTGAGCTTGAAATGAGGTGTCAATAGTGTCAATCCTAGTTCGCTAGCTAGCATCGGATAGGATGACCGTTTACCGTTCACTAAAGTTCACTTCACGTATCACTTCAGCCGATCGATTCTGTAAAAATCTCACTGTGAAAAGTTAGGTGAAGTCAGCTGTCAATAGTGTCAATCCCTAGCATTAGTTGGAATGACAGCTCACTCCACGCTCACTTCACCTAAGTTTTCACGGTGGGAATTATAGAGAATTCATCGGCAGATAATTCTTACACTCCACAGAAAAACATAAACTCATCTAGCTCTGTTCTATTTAAGCCAAACAAAGCTCGCACCACAAAACATTGCAATAAGCCAGTGCGCTATAAAGGCCCTCCTCCACGACTCCACGGACTCCACGTTTTAGTTTTTAATCACGTCCAATCTAAGAGTATGATCTCCGTACATCGACGCTTTCGGGGGCTCGTCTGAGTTCACTTTTATGAGTTTTTAAGTGGCCATTATGGCGATAGAAGGCCGAACTTAATGTCTATGTTGAGAATACGGTGCACGGATTCGTGGACGGAAATTTTCTTGTGCTGCGTTTGGACTGTGTGGTTTTCTATTCAGTCTAGTGAGCTCTATTTTATAATAACAATAATAATTTATTTTTTATTTCGGACTACACATACAAGTACATATAATCCATATTATGTTAGTAACAATGAGTTAAAAAACTACGTCAGTAAGCTTAATCTTTATAGACTTAGGCCCGATTTTTCAATGGCCAGTAAATTTGTATCTAAAGTATAAATATGACAGTTTGACATATTTTCTATGCAAATATGTCAACCGCAATATTTATTACTCAGATAAAAGTTACCTGATTATTGAAAATTAGCCCTTAGGAAATAAGAAATAAAAGTTGTAAACCCTATAACTTTTCTTGAAACATGAGATAACGTTAATAATCTACGATGTAATAGAGATGAAGCTTTTGACGGACTCCTTAACAGTTCAAAAGTACCTGTAATTGGTTTAATTGAAAGTGCTTTGATTTGATTTGAAAAATATGCCTTACGGTACGATACGATTGTACGATGTTACGATTTTTTTATGTTCCCAGCTGTTGTAACTTGCAATTTTTAAAAGTTATAAAGAAAATATAAATTCGACTTTTTCATTATATAAAAAATACTTATCGCGAACAAGTCGCTAATGGCGCCGATTCCCTTGTTCACAAACTAAACTAAATTTAATTTCAATGCATCTTTTTCTGTTTATTTAATGTAGAAAAGGACAGAAGATAAATATTAGTTTAGTCCTGTCAAACTAGTCAGCGCCTGACGTAAATTGACGTATTTTTAGCAGCCATGTTTTTAATCACGTCTAATCTGTATAAGGAGTATTTTAATTTGACAGGAGTAAACTAATATTTTATCTTCCTGTCCTTTTCTTAATAAAATAGGAAGAAAAAGATGCACAGAACTTAAATTTAGTTTAGTTTGTGAACAAGGGAATCAGGGCCGATACTAAGGTAACGGCTTGACTCCTGAAGGCCAGTGCCCAACTGCCGTAATTGAAAACGTTCATCAATGTAAAAAAACTTGTCAAAAATTTAGGGAAATTATAGGTATTTTTGACAGATTGAGACAGACTCAACCATACTTTCTACTAGGGAGTTTATTGACAAAATACGCAGCTTTAAATATTATATTTAATATAGTTCAAAGATGCAACAAGCACCCTTATTTAACGGATACGTCACAAAATAAACGATTACATCAATAATGTCCACGCATTTCCAGCCATTTATCACTAAGAAAAAGTACCTGTCCATTAGAGCCCCTGCTTTTGTCTTTATTGATTCCAATTAGTTCCCGATGACTAATAGTTCCTCTGTTTACTTGAGCGAGTCACTCGACTGATACAAATGCGCCCTAAACAAGTTTAAAGTATGAAATGTTGCGCAAGATGTGGTGACACTGTAATTTTTTTTTTTTCTCTTGTACGCCGTTGATGACTCCAAGTTTTTAGGTAACTCGATAGTTACTGTCATAAGATAACTGCTTATCTTATTGTAAGTTTCGTGAGAATATTTCTAAATGTACATTTTACACTTGGACACGACAATTTGCTCGTTAGCCTGACTGATTGCTTGTGAGCATCTTTTCCATGTAATATTTTTTGTTTTCACAAGTTAGCTCAGCAGTCGAATTAGCGTCATCATTTTTGCATTATCTTTGACTTGCTTTCTAAGTGTTTTTTAAAGTTATGACATTATGCTGAGCTGAGGCCCTTTTGGCATTATAATCTTTGTTTATGTTTTTGTAGTTTTAAGGTGTCATTTTGTGTAATGCCAATAAATGAATTTTTCTTTCTTTCTTTCTTTCTTTCTTTCTCTTATGAGAGGGTTGGCTAAATTGTTCAATGGTACAATTTCGGATATTACAATAACTCTTTTCTAAGACAACAGTAAGTTCTCATGCCCCACTGTCAGATAGATCGAAAATTTATATAATAATATATAATAATAATAATTCAATGTTACATGTCCATTGTCTATGAACAATAACAACTACACGTATGACCAAATTTAGAGGAACGCAAAAAAAAGGTTTAACTTCTCCTGTATCGTGTGTACTGGCCCCCAAACTTCAGCCGTAGTTGTCGAATACCTTCGAGACATTGAAACGCATTACAGGAAGAATGGAACGCAATCTGTCAACATTTTGTTGATAATTTTATTAGGAGTATGCCAAGGAGACTCGAAGCGGTTCGAAGAGCTACAGGAGGCAACACTAACTATAATATAGCCCACGATATATCCTTTCCTAAGCACTTATGAAAAAATAAATAAAAACCAAAGTGAAAAAAAAAGTAAAAGTGTTTCTTTCCTGTAAACTTTTTCTCCTTTTTTCATAATTTGGTAATTTTTTGTGATTTGATGATTTGTTATTTCGATGTTTGCAATTCTAAATGAATGAATAATAGGCAAAATCCATTTTTTTTTAACTTACTCTATTTATAAACATTTGGTAAAGTTAAGTAATGATTAGCGACTGTTACCAAACATTTTTGACGTTTAAACGTCTCTTTACCTTAAAGTTTTGTCACAAATATCCATGACATTTCGAGGTTTGAGATATCTTTATTCTCATAAGAATACAAAATTCACTTACATGAAAATATTAAAATTATAACATAGTCGATACATACTTTTTTGCGTTCCTCTAAATCTGTCCAGGGGTGTAGTTTGTGGACTTTGACGAACTCTTTTTTAAAAGCCAGGGCGTAACGCGGGTCAGGGTTACAAAACACAAAACGAGGTTCAATATGATAAACGAACAATGTATTCTGTTGGTTGTTAATGAATAGGGGAGCTCGACTACTCAATTCTTCACGCCTCCGCTACAAAAGTTTTAATAACACTAATGTTTGCCTTCCCTTCCTTAGAATGAAATTTCATTTGTGCATCATTTGGGGAATTATATTAATGGCACGATCAGTTAAACGTCTAGTTAATGTTTATTTTTATGATTGGCTATTATTTATATTGTATGGAACCCGTTGGTTGCGTGAAGCACAAAACCGGCTGAAGTGGAGGTGTTCGGGGCCTATGTCCTACAGTCGACGTCTTTCGGCTAAATGATGATTATTTATGTAGATTGGTAGATTAAAGACTGCTTCGTTTGTTTAGTGGTCGCAAGCGATAGGTGAGTGGTGAGGTCCTAGGTTCGATTCCCAGGTCAGTGTTATTGGGTTTTTCTATCTGGAATTTCTTTGTAGCAGGCCAGAGTCTGGATGTGTGTTGATGGCAATAGACCCCCTTTTACATGGGAAACATAATTGGCGAAATGTGTGTGTACTATAGGTACACTGCTACCTAACCCTTCGGGAAATAGAGGTTATGTGTTATTGGTAGATGGAACTACTTTTGATTTATGACTGACAATACTAAAAAAGGCTACGCAGATACACTACAAAAGAAAAATGCAAAATTCAAAATCTGTCCTAAAGATAATCAAGTGCTATCCAAAACTTCAAATCTAATATCAGAATAGAAGCCATGAATAGAATCAGCGGGGTAATTCCGTAACACACGAACAGAAGGAATGGCTTTCATTTTGACAGTTCAACAACATTCATTGCGTTATTTACGTTGTTGAGCAGACAATTTTTTCGAATATATTATGAAGCATTCGCAATATCCTTCAAAATGATTCAGATCGTGATTGATAGTGAGTTACGCAATTAGGGTGCAGTTTCGTTTAACAACATAATACCATAACATAGCGTGAAGTTTTTTTTTATTTTTGTTATTTTTTTTTTTTTTGTAAGTATAATGTTGTATTTACGCTAATCGAAAGTGCCGTACTTTCCTATAATTTCTATACATGCGAGATCTATTATATGAAAAAGACTTTGGGTTAATGCTGTGTGTAGTGTTTAGTTGGTAAGTATTTATATAAATAAATAAATGTAAGTTCATCATCATCTGCCTAGCCTTTTCCCAACTATGTTGGGGTCGGCTTCCAGTCTAATCGGATGCAGCTGAATACCAGTATTTTACATGGAGCGACTGCCTATCTGACCTCCACAACCCAGTTACTGGTTAATACGATACCCCTTGGTAAGACTGGTTGTCAGATTTTCGGGGCTATTGACTACCCGTAACGACTGTCAAAGATCCACGAATGACAGCCGGGACCAACGGCTTAACGTGCTTTCCGAGGCACGTAAGTTCATAACATGTTATTTTTGTCTACAAGTCAATGGAAGGTATTTATATAAATAAATAAATGTCAGTTCATAATATGTTATGTTTGTCTACAGGTCAATGGAAGTGTTTGTGAAGACAGGCCGTCTTCACAGCGAGATCCTGGCAGAACAGAAGATGAGCGAGGGACAGCTTCGGAGACCAGGCGCCACAATCATATTCTGGCTGAAATGCGAAAAGGTAAGAAATTACAACAATAGCATTTTACAATATTTTACAGCCTCATCTTTGCCTTCTAGCTAAAAGTCAGTCAAAGGACAATGGAGAGGTCTATGCTTGGAGTTTGCCTACGTGATCGAGACAGTCAGTCTCTTCAAAAATCTCGCGGTGAAAACTTAGGAGAAGTGAGCTGTCATTCAGCTGCAACTGCTGGTCGATTCTGTAAAAATCTCACCGTGAAAACTCAAGTGAAGTGAGCTTGATGTGAGTTGTCAGTAGTGTCAATCCGTAGCATTATTTGGTATGACAGCTCACTCCACGCTCACTTCACCAAAGTTTTCACGGTGAGATCGTTACAGAATCGCACTGCTGTATACTATTAAAATGTCACCGTGAAAACTTAGGTGAAGTGAACTGTCAATGTTACGTCAGACGGTTTAAGGGAGGAGGTTCAGACGAGTCTTATTTTTTCTTACATGGGTTTGGGAGGGGTCTAGTTTGTTCTTACGTACGATCACAAACAATAATTAAGTATAAGTTTTTATATTTTTGCTACTTTTTTGTAATTTTGGTAGATACTGATCTTACATAAGATTGAAAGGAGGCAGGGAAGGTTGGCAGTGGTGTTTTTAGTTCATCCAAGTCTTATTTTTCTTACGTAGGGGAGAGAGGGTCAGAAAGCGATCAAAATGTCTTACGTAATAAATGAACAGCCTTATACACCTGGCGGGCTTACTTCAAGCTCACTTCTCCTAAAGTTTTATCGGTGAGATTTTTACAGAATACATCGGCAAGATAGGAATAGCCACTCATGAATGGACTAAATTAATACTTCTAAAGAGCCCGCAAATGCCTACTGAAGCGGCCTCCCTCCTCAATCCTGAGGATAATCTCCCTGATCCTAGATTAGGGATTACAAACACTCGCAGGATTAGTAATGTTACCTCGTTTTATTTGATTGACTTAACTAACACTTAGATTAACTAAGTTTTAAAATATATAAAACTAAGTTCCCGACGTAAACTCCTGTTGATTCACAAACAGGACTTTATAGCTTATTAAAGAAACTAAATAAAGCGGCCAAGTGCGAGTCGGACTCGCACACGAAGGGTTCCGTACCACCGTACAATATTTAACTCTGAATATTTTTCTTGTATGGTACATACGAGTAACGCCTGTCTTTTTAACTTAATTTATTTTTATTATTTGTTGTTCCAAGGAGTCCTTGGCAGCTCTGGACAGAGAGAGTAGGGAGGAGGTGGTAAGAGAGTAGGGAGGCCTTTTTCCAGCAGGGGACAGGTAATGGCAAAAAAAAAACAAAAATTGTGGTCATAGCGGCAATAATAGTAGGTACACATTTTATGAAAATTTCAATAGTCTCCCTTTTACGTTTCAAAAAATACAGCCCTGTGACAGACGGACCGTCAGTGGAGCCTTAGTAAGAGGTCCCGTTGGCACCCTTTGGGTACGGAACCCTAATAAAAATTGATTAAATTCTGCACTTACCTAAGCTGTTTTTATTCCTAATTATAATGGAATTTATCGCTATAAACACTTGTAGGATAATCTTAGTCAATTCTAGTTGGTTTTAAAAGCCGCTTGCATTTACACCGCAGGTGTACCTTCTAATTAAAATGAGCGGTACTACATCACAATGGCTATACAGTTCAGAAATCTTGTATCTATGTAGCTGTCAGTGGTCAATATGTAAAGTATTAATTGTCTGGGAAATTTATAATGTTTTACCAGCTGTTTTGAAGCTGGGCAAGCTGTTCATTGCGGGTTTTTAAATAGCAATTAATACAAATCTTTTGGTGCAAACAGCTCATTCTCTGTTTTTGTTTTTTATTTTTAACTTGTATTTTAACACGTCAGACGCTTCACTTTTTGTTTAATTTCGCCTTTCATTCGGCATATTGCAGTCGAAGTGAAACGTCAGAACACAAAATGAATCAAACGTGTAAAATGAATTCTAAAAATAATTGAAAAATGAAATTAAGTGACGTCGACGACAGGGGCAACTTCAACCGTCGACGCATGCAGACCCGGATCTAGAATTTTTTCGAGGGGAGGCCTATGTCCAGCATTGGACTGCGATAGGTTGAGTTAATTGATTGACCTTGTCTTTGCTTTGAAGCCTTTCTACTAATTTCTACTAAAGATGCCTAATTACCTAACTAACATTGTAAAGAAGAAAAAGTGAAGAATGCTGATGTATATTTATTATAAAAGTTCCATCCCCCCTCGACAGGTGTCGTTGTAATACATACTATAAAAATTATACAAAACGTTGCGCTTCCTGTGGTGGACACAGTCTGTTATGTTTGCATGAGTAGCGAGCATTCCTTTGTAATAATTATGTCAATCATCCAGTGTTTATGCCCCATTTCTTTAAACATAATTACGTCACATAATGATTTCTGACATTTACTATTGTGAGTGCGATTATCCATCACGGGTTGCACCTGTATATAAAACTGTTTATTCCTTCCCTTCGTCGTAAAAATCCCCTGAGGCGTTATGTCAAGAAGATATATGGTGGAATTGTTCTCTGTAAACAGCATGCTTCTCTGATCATCTTTAAAGTGACGATCAACATCTTCGTCAGCCTGGTTCCAGCCACTGCTGAGTATATAGGCCTCCTCCCTTTTGTGCCATGCTGGCCAGCCGATCGATTCTGTAAAAATCTCACCGTGAAAAAATAGGTGAAGTGATCTTAGAGTGAGCTGTCAAGTCAATAGTGTCAATCCCTAGCATTAGTTTGAATGACAGCTCACTCCACGCTCCTGCATTGCTATTCTGTAAAAAAACTCACGGTGAAAACTTAGGTGAAGTGAGCATGGAGTTAACTGTCATTCCAACTAATGCTAGGGATTTACACTATTCACAGCTCACTCTAAGATCACTTCACCTAACTTTTCACGATTAACGATGAGTTTTTTACAGAATCGATCGGCTGTTCTTTGAGAGTATCAACCAGCGGGGTAATTGCGTAACACACTAACAGCAGCAATGGCTTTCATTTTGACAGTTCTACAACATACATCGCATTATTTACGTTGTTGAGCAGACAAATTTTTCGAACATATGAAGCAATCGATTAACAATATCCTTCAAAATGATTCACATTTATATTGATAGTGTATTACACAATAGAGTGCTGGTCTTACCCGCGATGTTCTGAATGTTACCCACTCCTCTTACTGGCTTTACAGCTGTGATTCACAATAATGCTGTTCCGTAACTAATACTAATCTCTCCTACTCATAAAACCATACAGACAAAAACTCGCACCTTTACGCGCGTTCCTAATAAGGACCCTAAGCACAAGCACGCGACAAGCTGCGACTGAACTATTATAGTTCAGTCGCAGCTTGTCGCGTGCTTGTGCTTGTGCGGTTTGTAGACGCGCGTGTTAATAGCTATTATAGCTATTAACACGCGCGTCTACAAACCGCGTCGCCGCGTCGTTTAGCACCTGATCTAAGAACACGGACAACTAATGACTGCATCCCATAAGTGTGATTATCTAAATGCATTAATTAGAATACCCACACCAGTCATAGCATTAGAATAAACAAGTTATTTATAAACTAAACACATCGATATTTTAATGCGGCATGTGCAAGGGTTGGTGCCTCCCCCCTCTGCGTCCTGTGACACAATACAAGAATGTACAGAAGTCACGTTCATGAAGACCATTGGATTATTTTCCAGAGCCGAAAATGTAAGTCGCAAAAAAGTGATTTTGGGCGAATTTTATCAAACTCCAGTAATCCATACCTATATAGAGGTATGAGGAACTGGGTGTAAAGTTCACTCATCCTCCATAGAAAAGGGAAGATCCTCCGAGCAGACGGGTGTTGTGTCTGGTGGAGAACTGCCCGACGATTGATTTCGAAACGTTGTATTTAAGTTAGTTGCGCGGTAAACTCTGCTTGCGCGATGCAAGATTTTGCGTCACGACAGAATGATGCGTAGTTCGCATGTGGCGATGTAGATACACACCGAGATGCAAAATTACTGCGGTTCACTACTGCAGTCAAAGTTCCTTCAATTATCGCTATTTAACTAGACCTCTACACCATTCGCATTCCGTTCTACTGCTTACCAATGCCAACAGTTTTTTCATTAATTAATTTATTTATCAACCTTACAACTATCATTAACAAGTTAATTTTAAGTTGATATAACTTAAAATTAACTTATTTAATCTTAAATACCTAACAACAAATAATATAGCTTTTTACCTTACATAACGAATTATATTTAATAAAACTCTTTGGTTTGGTTTCTATAAGACATAATAAAATTGTAAACAATTAAAAAGATAAAACCTCGCACCAGATCGTCTATAAGGCTAATGCACTTTGCTGAACAAAGCGTTGCAGGTGCATCACTATACTGACACTTCTGCATCTTCCTGCATCGTACCGCGCAGATGCGCCCGCGTCGCACCTGCCAATCTCGGCGCGCAGGTGAAACTGTGTTTACGTTTTTTTCAACCCCGCGCTGCGACCTCCACGAACGAACGATTAATAACGTTACTTTGTTGCAGCTTTGTGTAGTTTAATTAGGAGTTTAGGGTTGATCAAGTATTTGACGTTTTGGGTAGCGATGTACACTGACGTGGAATGTGTCATCTTTGACAGATGCTTCGGTGATATGTCAAAAGTTGTGAAAGGTGTTAAAAGGGCGGATTTGACAGTTATTTTTCGGTCTTTTTTAAGTTGTATGTGTTCTTATATGCTAAGGTAGAAAAGGGTGTTATGTTATTAAGAATGACTGCAGTATAATTACAGTATATTCTTTATGGTTACGATTGCTTTATTTGCGCTAACTTTGTACTGTATCAGCTCATAAGGTGGGTTATTTTTAAATTATTTATTAAGGCAGGATGTCTACCGTAACAATTAAAAGTAACTAACCTCTGTCAGTTTTTTAAATTTATTTTTTCACCTTTTACTATGATACCTTTTAACTCCAAACATTAATCTAAAGTGAAAGTAGCAATCTAGAAAGTTAAATGTAACCTTATTTTTTCTAATATATTGCACAAAACTACATACATATGTAGTTTGTTGTAAAAAAGTTTAATAATTGGCCGAAGACGTACTACCTTTATACATGATACCAACATAGTCTAATTATATCAATATTTTTCTTTTGATAACTAAAACATGTTTACGTGGAAATAGAAATATAACAAGGTAAGGTACACCTGGCGTAATTAAAAATGTTTTTTATTTAGAGTACCCTATCACGCGAGGGCCCGGCGCCATATCTTAACTCATGCGCATTCGGCTCTAAGTAACCTCTGTAGTCTCTCGTGGTACTGCACCTTGTGCCGCGCATTCTGCCGCCATTAAAAATGCTAATGTCATCGGGCTCACTACGCCATACTACTGTTAACCTGCTCAATACTGGCTGTTGCAATCCTGATTTTTTTTACAAAATATCGCATTTTGTTTTTTCTGTAAATATTCTTAATATTTTGTTTTTAATATTATTATAATTCACTGTCAGAGGCAGCTGAACATTGGTCAACAATTCCCGATCTCGATAGATTGTTACAACCTCCAACTGGTTGTTTCTGATATGGATCTGTGATTTTACATTCTGATAGTCAAAATCATGTTGGTGGAGACCATCCAAAAAAAAACTCATAAGCAATCGAAAGAAACAGGTACTTAGAGTACACCACACTTATTTATATAATTTCGGCCCGAGCCATCGCGTCGCATCGCATTGCCCGCCCGCGTTTACCTCGTTTTCGCTTAGCGTTTTTTCTGACTTTTCTGCTCGGCTCCTAAGGATCATGGCATGATGTAAAATACCTTCCTTAAAAATTGGGCTATTAAATGCAACAAGAATTTTTCAAATCCGACTGGTAGTTCCAGAGATTCATCATCTGCCTAGCCTTTTCCCAACTATGTTGGGGTCGGCTTCCAGTCTAACCGGATGCAGCTGAATACCAGTATTTTACATGGAGCGACTGACTATCTGACCTCCACAACCCAGTTACTGGGTAATACGATACCAATTGGTAAGACTGGTTGTCAGACTTTCGGGCTTCTGACTACCCGTAACGACTGTCAAAGATCCACGAATGACAGCCGGGACCAACGGCTTAACGTGCTTTCCGAGGCACGGAAGGGTCTCGGTATGTAAAGATGGTCACCCATCCACAGACCAACCGCGGCAAGCGTAGCTTAACCTGACCGATCGACCTGTGTGGCTGTTATTATTTAGCCACGGGCCCCTCTAGTTCCAGAGATTAGCGCGTTGAAACAAATCAAACTCTTCAGCTTTATTATTAGTGTAGATCTTTTTAATTACATAAATAGAGGAATTCTTGAAACATTACCACATTCTATTTACCCATAGAGTAACAACAATTTAATAATTTCTACAACTGCTGCAACGAACACATCGCCCACCTAAATGTCGTACGCATACCGCGTGTGACATTCCCAATATAGGCTTCGGATACACACACGGCTACTTTTTACTTGTATTCTAAGCTGTGAGCAGATGGAGGGTTTTAAATAATTTATGCTCACATAGAGAACGGGAGAACAGGTGTCTTCGAATATGAACTCTTATCTGTTTTATTTTTTTTTGGAATATGTTTACGATAACATGAGTTTTAACTTAACTGTGTGTTTCATTACTTTGTTGCTTTGTATCGAAAAGTTGTAATGGCCGCGTGCTTCTTAAAAAGGCTGCCAAATTAATTCTGAGGATGATAATGCCAATAAAAGTATATTACATCAAGGGGACGGACAGCAACAAATACTCACACCTTTATTTATAACAGCGAGGTAATGGCGTACCAGACTAACAGTAGGAATGGCTTTCATTTTCACAGTTCAACAACATTCATTGCGTTATTTACGTTGTTGAGTAGACGAATTTTTCGCACATATGAGGTAATGGATTAGCAATGTCCTTCAAAATTATTCAGATGGTGATTGATAGTTTGTTACGCAATTAGGGTGTTGGACCCGATTAGACCCGGTACTACGTTCCACATCGGTATTCCACGGGCAACACGGGGGGAGCCTTATAGCTTTTCTTTCATGTAGTTTTCATATTGGTGTATTGGTTTACGCGGCGCACGCAAAGCTCCTAGTTAACATGATTTTTTCCGAGATCATCAACAATTATCGTCAAATTTCAGCCATTTTACACAAAATCTTAATGAATTCATGAGGACGATTGCAACTTAATCACAAAATCTGAGAGCAGTGGTGGCGCAGTTGTAACCGCCGCCGCGACTTGATAAGTTGTAGGTCATAGGTTCGAATCCAGACAGGCGCTTTACTCTGTGTAAAACCGGCATGTCCTAGAATATAAAATCGAAGATATGTACATGTACCAACCCGAACTGCGCCCGCGTGGTTGATTACGGCCCATTCCCTCTTACCGAGAGGAGGCCTACTGTGTTCCAGCAGTGGGAACATCATAGGCTGATAATCTTACTCCTACTAATATTATAAATGCAAAAGTTTGTAAGGATGGATGGATGGATGGATGTTTGTTACTCCTCCACGTCAAAACTACTGAACGGATTTAGATGAAATTTGGCACACAGATAGTCTATAACCAGGATTAACACATAGGATACTTTTTATCTCGATATTCCCACGGGATCGAAACTTATGCGGGTGAAACCGCGGGGCGCAGCAAGTCAGCCAATATGACACTTGGCACTCCCACACTCACCTCCTCACTCTTGTCACTTGGCAGACCTTACCCTGGATTTACACATGAAATACTTTCTATGCGTACGTGAAGAGATTTCCTCCAGGAAACAAGTAAAGCCATAGGCAACACCTATCGGATTTATAATTGCCTTAATTATGGGTTAACTAGCAACAGCTTATCACTGTATGACCTTCCTATTGTTTTAACTATTTATAATTAACACGTTTGCCCAATCGTGCTTATTAGGGTCTAGTTGATTCCGTCATTGTCAAAGTATTCTACTATTCTCTAGTTACCAACCACAGATACAGATCTACGTATATCTTTGTTACCAGCTCCTTTGATCTTCTTGGTGTTTTTAATTTCAGTATTACGAAAGTACAATGATTTTATAGGCTTTCTCCTTTATTCAGAAACGTTGCCTAAAGTTAATTAGTAATTACCTAGAGACTGTTTAACCATACATTTTTGACGTTTAACCGTCACTTAACTGTCATCATCGTTTTTTATATAAACCCCAGAATCTACCATTCCAGGCTGGGCCACAACACCCTGTCTTCCGCCATCCGCATCCTGTCTGTCCCAGCTACCTCTTTAAGGTCGTCGGCTCATCTAACTGGGGGTGTCCCACACTACGCTTGGCGATACGCCGTCTCCACTCCAGGATTCGTCAGCTCCACAGGCCATCGGTCCTTCGACAAACGTGGCCAGCCCATAGCACGACCAGATATCTATCTCTTTAAAACCTTACGGTGCTTATATCCTACTAATATTATTTTATTATATTTATTTATCACACTAATATTATAAAGGCGAAAGTTTGTGAGTGTGTGTTTGTATGTTTGTTACTTCTTCACGCTCAAACGGCTGGAACAATTTTGATGAAATTTGTTATGGACGTAGCTGACATCCTGGATTAACACATAAGGTACGCGGGGCGCAGCTAGTAATATAATAACCGCGAAAGTTTGTGAGGATGGATAGATGGATGTTTGTTACTCTTTCACGCATTTTTATGAAACTTTACAGTTATAACTTATTCTGCCCGCGGCTTCGCCCGCGTGGATATCGGAAATTATCCCACGGGAACGTGCTACCAGAATAAAAAGTATGTCCTTCTCTAGGATGCCATCTATCTCTTTGCCAAATCAGAAGTTTAGTGGTTTAGGTGTGAAAATGTAACATAGTTTCAAGTTCAAATGCTCCCCTTAAAAACCGAATTACCCCTTTTTGCTGGATCTGGGGTCAATTTTCGACAACTTTACTAAGTTTATTATTGATTATTTTATGTAAAATCTATTTATACTTAGTTTCGAGTTAATCGGCCCGCGCATTCAAATTCTTCCACACAAACTTCAACACCCCTACATATACCCCCCTTTGCGGGGTAGTTTTGAAAAACTTATAATGATAAACTTTATTACTTACTTAGGCGAGTATTCTTGAAAAGTTTCAAGTTTATTAACCTAATGAAGAAGATTTTTCATATAAAGTGTATCCGCTTTTCACACCCACAGGGATGGAATTTAAAAACATCGTTCCGGATGTATTCATAACTTGACAAAAAGATTATTTATACTAATTTTTGAGTTAATCAAGCCATGCCGTAAAATCCTACCCTGTAACATTGACTACCCCTTTTCAGGCCCTCAGGTGTAACTTTCGAAAAACACACATTATTCTTTACTTTCGATCTTAGGTATAAATACTGAGTTTCGAGTTAATCGGACCGCGCGTTAAAATTCTTCCATACAAACTTTGAAACCCCCAACCCCTTTTTAGGGGGTAGTTTAGAAAAACATAAAATGGCAAACTTCATAATTTACTTAGATTAGTACTGGTGCCAAGTTTCAAGTTTATTAACTTAAGGAATAAGATTTTCCATACTAACAAAATCCCCCCATTACACCCTCTTAGAGGTGGAATTTCGAAAAACCCTTTCTTAGTGGACTCTTCACGATGAATGAACACACCCTCCAAATTTCATGTCTAGGACCAGCGGTTTAGGCGGTGCGTTAATATATCAGTCAGTCAGTCAGGACTTTGAATTTTATATATATAGATAGATAGATAGATACATCAGAATAAAAGATAGCATACTTTTTCCGATATTCCCACGGGATCGAAACTTATACGGGTGAAACCGCGGGGCGCTGCTTGTGTAATCATAAAACAAACGAGCCTAGAGATACCATATTATCTAAGCCATCCACACCTGTTGTTATTTCTTACTTTACATCATAAATACCAAATTCCTAATACCGGCAACACCTTGGGGCTATTTAATCTTGTCTATTAACAATTATGCTAAACACAATACATGTTAGGGCAGCAATAATTATAATTATCCATGTATGTAGTTTATGTGTGTGTGTAGTGTGTAACTTTTAACCACTCGCCTTTGCGGGAATTAAAGACGTTATTGTCTATAGAATAAGGGGTCTTGTTGAATGGGAGAGATGCATTTTTAAAGTTGTATAATGCTGCATAGTAATACAGTGGACATAATTACGGTTTTTTTACTTAAACTAAATGTGTGAATAGACATTAGAATGTATTAGAGGGAACAGATTTTTTATTGCCCATAAAATTAATTATAGGAAAAACTGTGATGATGGGATGTGACTACCAGGGTCAAATTAATATAGCTAGCGACACTCCGCAAAAGTGATGGGTATCGGATATCTAAACATGATAAAAGGAAAAAAAAAAAATTGATGTTTTTCTTTGGGCCAATGACCGCTAGGGTAGTATAGTGTAGTCGTAATTATAACTACTTACTTATTTATAAAATTTTAATGATTCCCACAGAACTGACGTTTCAGTTTTCTTTTTTTTTTCAATAACCTGATTCGAACTATTACGAACATTTTAAAACAAAAATTTGCCAAAACGGTCCAGCCGTTCTGAAGTGATGCTCTTACTAACGAACAGCATTTTTATCCGTTAAATTTTAAAATATGGTTATGTTTCTACAACTTACGAACAAATATTTAACATAATTAGATGCTTGCCCAATGCCCATCCTATCTAAAACATGCACAACAGCTTCATTAATTAACCTAATAAATAGACGATTTTATTTTCCTCTATCAAAGTACAGCAGGTGCTGCGCTCGCGCACGGGTCAGGTGCGTTCGGGTATCTTCGGCACCATTCGGTTTTATGATCGGGTTCTAATTGATTGCGTAAATCACTTTAATGATGAAAGGAGAACGCTACGATCGCTTGTATTCCGTTTTTTTCTCGGTGACAAAACAAAAAGCTATCGTCTGTGACTTCCCATGGTGCGTAATTATTTTAAGGTTAGTTTAGTTAGACTAAACGAGCATATAACCAGGAGGGAGTTTCGTCCGAACTTACGGGCTACCCCTGCTCCGTATTACCTACGGACATAAGATTAGTTTGTGGCCCACCTTATAAAACACCACGATGCGAGAGTTGCCCCTACTCCCCCGAAGTGGATTTGCCCGTCCGAAAAAAGTTTCGAATTACTTTCAGATGGGCCCGTATTTTCATTGACGGACTTAGAGCGTAGGCCCCCTGAACAAGAATATACTTTTCTTGATACTTCAATATGAATAAATCAACGAAAGAATGCTTTACCCTGTTAATGCAAAAAAATTGGTGGAATAGAATTGGGATAGAATATGCATTCGTTCGTACAACTTATTATGCCAGTACACCCGTGTTCGGCCGCTTTTTATCAATGGACGTGTCAAAACTTCAGTTTTTTTTTTCGCTCGTATGCTGGACGAGATTTTTTGTGAAATAAGCATTATACGCTTATACCTATTTTGCTGTTCTGTTTTTTGTCTTGTCTCTTTATATAAATCTAAGTGTGTACATAAATGGTTAAATAAATGAATATTTGAATTATTTGTTTATTTCTCCTGATAACAAGTGCCATCTTATCACAGACCATATATCCGAAAGACGTCGCATAGTCGAGCGAACCCCTCTGCCTCTCATACGGTGAATTCACTCTATATTTGAGCCACGCCCCCGTTGCTAACTTCAGTCTGAGCACGGTACTTGTTACGCGCGGCCTTGAATGCACCAATCACAGCGCACTAGTCGTCCCCCGCGCTCCGCAAGTTTGGCAGCTTTGTTTGTAAGTAAAAATTTGGCTAAGCGGGGTCTTTAGGTTATATGGTCGGTGCATATAATATAGGAAAGTACAGTGTTTAGTTTTATGATCTTCTTGTGCGAGTCGAAATAAATACTTTTTCTTTCTTTCTTTCTTTCATTTTATGCCTCTTCTGTCTTTTCTCCGTTTATGTCTCTTCTCTCTCTTGTCTCTTGCATAAGGTGCCGAAAATACAACGGGTCATGGTTGTATTTTTCTTCATCAGCAACACGTTCGAACCGTGAAGTTTTAGGATCTTTCTCACGGACAAACTTGAGCTCTAGGTCACACCAGTGGTCGGGTACCGTCTTCTAAAAGACATGCACACACATTTACACCCTTGTTTTCGGGCTGATACAAAGCCCATTTGTGGTTCACATCCTCTACTCTATCCCCTGAAAGCTTAAAAAAAACGTATAAACTTTATATAGCGTTTAAGCTACAGCTTAACCTGATCGGTCGACCCGTGCGGCCGTTATTACTTAGCCACAAGCTCCTCTTACACTGAAGTAGGTAAAATTTAAATAATACTGTTATAAGAGGTGGTGGTAGGCCCCCAGACCAGTGCTTCGATCGACAAACGAACTCATATAGGTTTTTATAGCAATAGCAGTAGGCACTTGGTTTATACATATGGAGTGTTGGGTGTTCCTTGTTTTAGCACACGACAAATCAGCCAGAAAATAAACCAAAACATGTAATCTGCGTTCGCGATATGCTTGCCAAACATGTAAACAAATATGAGTTATTGGAAAAATAACTTCAATCCTTACACAATAAAGTTTAGTTTACGCTACAACTTCAAACATTTTTAAGACTTTTTAAATAATGCTAGTTAGTCTGATATCAACTTAATTACCAGTGAAATACGAGTATAGTTGATATTTATTCAACTTGAAATAACATCAATTGGAAACGTAAATTTGAATAGATCTTAGACGTACCGTTAACGGTTAACCAAGTAAAGTCCTTATTCCAGTCCCCCAGGCATGTGCAAAGGAGGACGCCACTCCCACGTCTTAGTGTCATTGCTAGATTTGGCTTCAGGTGTTGCTTTAGGGAATAAAGTCATGACGACATCAGCTTCGTCTTTATCGTTGACCACGACCAGGTGAGCTCCTTCCGCTACGCAAGTCTTGTATGGCTTTTTTTTTTGGGTGGGAAATCATCAACTGACCTCTCCCGCTCTGGGCTGAGCGGAAGGGCGTGTCAGACTTCTACTGACTAAAACCCACCCGTGTTCCTTCAGTTGCCTATGCCAGGGGCCACGGTATCTCTTTCGAACAACCCGCGGCTCTGGCGGCATCGGCCCTAACGGACTCAATCGTGCTGACATCTCTTTGAGGCGCGCGTGGAACACAACGCGCCGTCGACGCGGGCCTGGCCCTTACCGGGCGGCGAGCTGCCCATTGCTCATACTATCCGCCGCACGCAAGCCCACGCTTGCGTGCGGCGGATAGTAGGAAGTAGGATTAGTTAGTTGAGAGTTAGTAAGTTTAGTTAGTTTGCCGCAAATAAATGTAGTTTTCTTTCTTTCTATTAGTAGAATAATCATATAATCATCAATACAACTCTCTAAGTTCATATTACCCTATTGAATGATTATGTATTTCATGAAATCATGACATTTGAGGCCATTTCTAACTCAAGGAGTTGCAATGCTGATTCTAATGATTAATTCTGAGGATTGATTCGTTTTTGTTGTTGTATGTTTTTTTTTTTATGAATCAAGTGGTCTGCAATAAAGATTTATATTATATGCTAGCATAATCAGCCTATAATGTTCTCACTGCTGGGACCCAGGCCTCGTCTCGATGAGAAGGAGTAGGCCATAATCCACCAGGCAGGCCCAGTGCGGATTGGAAGATGTTACATGTCTTCGATTTTTTGGTTCTAGGATATGCCGGTTTTCTCACGATGTTTTCCTTCACCGTTTTGAGAGCAGTGGTGATGAAATAATTTACACAAAGTAAAGAGCCTATCTGGGTTCGAACCTACGACCTACAACTCGTAATTCGCGGCCGTTACCACTCGGCCATCACTGCTCTATTATATGCTAATTGCGTGGTAAACTCTGCTTGTGCGATGCAGGATTTGTGGCGATGTAAATACCGTCACAGTTGCAAAGAAACTTCATGCCTATTCTATGACCTCGATTTTTAAGAGGTAACTGATAGGCTGACAAGTCGAGTTGCAGGACATGCAAGAGTCAACCACATCTAGTTAGAAAGATTCGAAAGAAACTGAACATACTTGCAAGAAAGCTGCGATTTGCGAACCATTTAATCTGGTTCGAAGTAAATCGGCTGCTGTCGGCACGCGATAAACGAAGACCTATTTAACAAGCAAGCCGACTGAAACACAGCAAAGGTTACAATGATGATGTATGTGTCCCTGTTCGTAGTAAATCGGCTATGATCGGCTGTTGTCGGCACGTGAGCGGCGTGTGGCGCAGTCAGCCACCTGTTGTGTCTGCGCACCCTCCAAGCTTATACAGGCTGATTGTAAAAATTATAAGTAAAGAGGTTGTATAGTTTATTTTGTTTTTTAACCGACTTCTAAAAAAGGAGGAGGTTCTCAATTCTTATGTTTGTATTTTTTTTTTTTTTTATGTTTGTTCGCGCATAACTCCGTCGCTTGCCAACCGATTTGAATCATCAAAAACGGTTCGATAGTTTGGTTTTTAAACCAAAATTACTGGTAAAAATTACAATTTAAAAGTGAAAAATAAAAACTTTTTTGAAAAAAAAAAATCAACCGACTTCCAAAAGCGACACTATAAAGTGAAAAATAACTTTAATTTCGGAAGTCGGTGGCAAACAACGAAAATGCGAACCCAACGACACCGACTTCCAAAATTAAAGTTATTTTTCACATTATAGTGTCGTTTTTGGAAGTCGGTTGTTTTTTTTTTTCGTCTTATGCTCGGTAAAAACAAAAACGAATCGTTTTGCTTACCAACGAGAGCATTTTTTGTTGTCAAGCTGGAAATATATGTATATAGATTCCTAAGCTAATTTTACTTGTTAGCTACTTCAATGGCAGGGTCTACTACGCAAAGCTATGAGGTCTGCTTCATTATTGGTAAACATAAAAGAGTCTTAATTTTAACCAATAACGGTCCGTAAATTATACTGCACAGCACACTATACAGTGACTGTGTGTGGCTGTGCCATCAGATCAAGCTACCCGAAACTGTCAAATTTTCTCAATCAACCTTGAACCTTAATGCTTTAGCGATAAAGTTGAAAATCTATTAAAGAAATTTGACAGATTATAGTAGCTTGATGTGCTGGCGTCTGTACAAAACTCATATTCTTCAGGTCATCGGTCAAAAGCCTTTGCAAGTTATTATAATTTCGGCAATAACCTAGAGTCCTTATACGAATGCGTTGATAGTTATTTTATTTTCAATGTAGAAATTAAAAATCCTCATCATTACTATCCTTATTTGGAAGGTAAATCCGATTATACAAGTATAAATGAACTTGTTTTTAATTGAGAAGACCTCCAATTACTTAGCGCTATATTTAAACAACTCATTACTTTTTTCCACTAGTTCAATAAATCAATGGTTAATTACAGTCCATTCAGTTTTAAATGGACTGTAAGAATTAATATTAATCGTAAGTCTATTTTTTAATTTTTTTCTACACAATGGATTTTGATGCGATTTTCACCATCTTTTAGAGAATTTATTCCGGAAAGTTTACGTGTATAAAACATTAATATAAAACTTACATGTAATATAAAAATCTCGATTTTTTGTCAAGTTGTCTTCTTCTTCGTGATGTTGGCACGACCATTGCTTAAATTTTGTTGGCCCGATACTGTCAAGTCGTACAAACCGTGCGAAGCAGCGGGTCGCTAGTCTATAATAAACTACTAATTGCAACCAATCAATAAATTAAATTCCCATTTTAAATTGTCAAATGGCTGAAATTGATGCAAGCATCGCAATTGCTTTCAATTCTGTATCAGCGGTACCAGCAGTATCAGCCTGTATGTCTGCGCGCGCACCTGCTGTTTTCCCGCCTTTTTTCTTTTTTTTTCCTTTGTTTCCCCATCTTTAACCCGACTTGGCAAGTATAATAAGCCAGTACGTATTATGGTAGGTCATTTGACATCAGTATTCCAACCTTTTTAGTATGTTGTTGTTTTTTTGCACCGGAACTGGCTCGCATTCTTGGAATTACTCGAACCGTCGCGTCGCGCGGTGGTAGGGTTGGTGAAATTGCTTAATTTTATTTCTTTGTCTTCCTCATGTTTGTAAAACAATTTTATACACCCGACCCCAAAGGGTAAGGCAGAGGAGTACCTACTATCGCCAAAATCTATATCTGACCACCCCGTAAGGACTATTACTGCTTGTAGCGCACATTATTAGTCGACCTAAAAAGGATCCTCTTTTGTTTTACTTACGGACGCAGCTGTGGTCATCGTGTGCACGGGATTTTGTTTTCAAAAAGGTCACAGGGGCAATTCTCGTAATTTTAAGACCGTTCACAGTCTGATCTCAGTCTCACTCAATCTGTCAAAAAATACTTCTTATTTCTCTACATTTTGGCAAGTTTTTGACATTTCTTTGTCGCTGAGATGAGACTGCTGGAAGTGATGAAGGGCGGGCGTTTTGGGGGACTGTCTTATGGAATTTTGACGTTCGAAAAGTGCTGATTATCAGTTAATTTTGGAATAAATGACTTTTCAGTTTGATGGTTTTACAGTGATTAAAGACACGATTCCGATTATTTCCTTTTCCGTAAGCTCAGCGGGATTGCGAGGCCGCGTACTGAAACTTCGTAAATGAAGGTATAGGTAAGTATCTAAATACAATTCTCTTTGAAAATGGTGTTAGTTATCTGCATACGTGTAAACTGTTTACTCATTGAGTGAGCACCTACAAATTATAATAGGCATAATAAACATGTTGAAACACGCATTAGAAATGCATGCATATGGTAAACATTACTGAGGTCAACACACCAGCAAAACATAAAAGGATGCAGTTTTCCGAGTACCCAGCAAGTTTACCCATCTATGACGTCACTCTGTCATGTTTTTGTTGAATAAGCTGTCTGCCCCTTAGCACGAATGCAAGGTAATAAATGATTTCACGTCCTTTCAACGCCTCTCAATCAGTGAACGTCAAAATTGTCGATACCACGCGGGTATCAAAGTGCCGACAGATACCAGATACTGATATTGCAATGTAGGCAGATACTACAGAGGTGGACTAGGGCTGGGATGGGTGCATTCGACGATGGTGCTGTTCGAAGGGTTTCTCGTTAAATTGCGTTTAGTAACTATCTTTATTTGAGCAGGTTACGTTACCAACTTCTGGCTTCTGGTCCACCTTAGTGAAAATTTACTAAACTTTAGAAAACAACTGCTTGATAACTCGTAGGTAACCATTTGAAAAAGTAACCGAAAACATCATAATATACCTAAATGTTATTCCCGAAGAAGCATTATAATGTTATTCGTGAGCAATAAGTACAGAATCTGTAGACATCCTCCCACTCCTGAACATAAAAGGTCGCTGTCACCAATTCCCTGTCAATAGCAATTGAGTACCGGCTGTCGCAGAGCAACACTTAACAACAAACAGAGAGCTCTTCAAAAAGTATTTCATTCAAGTTGCACCCGACTGCAGGCAACTCTTTTCGCACTCACCATTGACTACCTAGATCCGGCCCTGTCCTCTTCTGTCAGTCTAGCGAGCTCCCACGAATCTACAAGTCCTGACAGGTTGAGAAACCAAGTTCATAGACCCCAAATAAAATGACAAAAAGCGATCGCTCGGTGGTAAGCGCGCGTGAAAAAAAAACCGTCTTAACAGACTGATTAAGTAATTTTTGCGCAGATTTCAATGACTCGCGATTATTTGCTGCGGGAAAAACATAAATGAATTGTTCTCAATTGCACTTTTATGGACATTATTTTGGCGTGTGCTGGACTCGGAAACGCGCCTTCACGGTTTCTACTATCATTGCTGGAATCTATTTTAGTGTACCTAGTAAATTGCATGCGTTTTACGTTAAACTATTACCGTAACGAAATAATAATAATAATAATATCCCTGGATATTTCACACAGCGCCATCTAGTCCCACGCTAAGCAACCTAATGCTTGTGTTATGGTAACAAGATGGCTGATAAACTACTTATATACATTTTTTTTTTTTTGTAAATACATACATATTATAGATAGAAAAACACCCAGACTCGGAACAAATACATGTAGGTCATACAAATATTTGTTCCGTGCGGGAATCGAACCCGCGACACGCAGAGCAGCAGTCAATCGCTTAACCACTGCGCCAACCGTGCCGCCAAATAAAGATAAAAGCCATTTGTTATTTAGATACTAGTTTCTGCGTGCGACTTCGTCCGCGTGTTTCTTGTTCCCCGACCCACCCCGTCGCATCGCATCGCCCACCTGCGCTATTACTTCGTTTTCCCTTCGCGTTTCTCTTTCTTTTTTTCAATCTGCTCAGCTCCTAGCATGATATTAAATAGCTTAAAGCCTTCCTGAAGAATTGGGCTATCAAATGCAAAAATATTTTTTCAAATCCAACTGGTAGTTTCAGAGATAAGCGCTTTCAAACAAACAAACTCTTCATTTTTAGTATAGATAAGTAGATACACAATTAGCAAAAATAGGCGTTTGAAATAATCGTAAGTGCGTAAGCAAGATTTATGTGAAATTCAACAAAAAACGGAGATCTATGTGTAGTAATTTATTTGATAGCGTTAAAGCACATAATTATCATTATTTTTTATTGAAACTGTTAAACGATATTAATCTCTATTAATCTGTTTCGTGAACCGTAATAGGTGTCTAGGCGTTTTTTATTTTTTTCATTAAATCTCAGAAGTTCAGAACAAAAACCAACATATTAGGCGAATGATTGATGCTCGTTGAAAAACCGAAGGCTTTAAAAATTTAACGGCGATAACTGCCTCTTTAATATACTATGTATTACTACAATCGTTATCTTGAGCGTATTTCACTATTCACTAGACAAAAGGAAAGAATTACTTGAGAAAATAAGCAAAACATTTTCCTCAAAGTCTGAGAGGAATAAAGTTTGCCATGGATATAGATTTTCCTCATAGATATCCGTGATTTTCCTACAAGTTATAACTAATAAGCAACAAAAAAAAACAATGTCGAATGTCAACAAACCAAAATTAAATGCATAAATAAAAACTATTTATAGAAACCTAATAACATGGTTCTGAATTTTCAATACTCGATATAAAAGGGGTGACGTCGCGTCGCGTGACCTAAAGTTCCCCGAAGCGTAGGCTCCAATGAACAGCAACCTCTTTGGTTCACAGTGCCAACGCCCAGCTTAAGTTTTGGCGCGAACCAAACGTCAAACATCAGTGTCTATGGTTGTCTATATGTTTTTCTCTCAACTTTTTTAGGAGGCAAAGGCACAAAAAGTCGCCCGTACCTCGCATCAATGATAGCCATTTAATGGCATCACGACGCGATAAAAAGCACTGGCATCGATAAAAACTAAAATGTAGATCGTTTTGAAATGAGCATACGTGAGGTGTGTTTTTGTTCGGCCATATTGTTGTTGCTGAGGAGTTTTGTTTTGTTATTAAAGGCTCCCGAAGACAAGCGCGACGCGACGGTGCGATTCGATACTGGTAGAGAAGTTTTTATAGAAATTGTTCTACTAGAGTCGCGTCGCGCCTGCCTGTGGGAGCCTTAACGTTGCAATTTCGAAACGTGTTTAAAGTTCTGTTTAGAAAGAGTCGAGTTGCGGAATATTATAAATTATTGCTTTATTGTTCTTTCTGGAGCAGTTGTGAATTTATTTTATGAGTTGTTATATTTATATTTTAGAAAACTTGTTTAGTAGGACATAACTGGGGTTTTAGATAAAGCTAACGGATAAAGTCGCACCTAAATCATTTCAGTTTTTGCTAGTTTAGGTTTCATACTTTTTAGGAACTTCTAACATTAATTCTTATTCCTTCTTTAATAACTAGGTAAATACGGTATGTAAAATGTGAAAGAATGGGAATTCTCATACAAAAATATGTAGACAATATCTACGTATTTTTTAGAAATACTCTCAGTTTTTGTTTATTTTAAATCATCATCCAAAAATGTATGCTTAAATAATCTTTTGATTAAGCTGAATCAATCTTTAACAGATTTAATCAAATCACATGAAAATCACTTAAAAGGAACTATATATACTAAATCTCCAAGACCGTCAACGAAAATTCGGGCCCGTCCGAAACTATTTCGATACATCGGCATGAACCCTACATACAATTAATTAGCTTTTTTCGGAGAGGCAAAAACACATCGGGAGTAAGGACAGCTCTAAAACCGTGTTGTCATTCATTTTTAGTTCGGGCCCCGAACTAATCTTATGTCCGTAAGTGATACGGAGTAGGAAGCTCCCGTTACTTCGGCCGGATTCCAGGCTGAGAGAGTAGATAAACTGCCTGTAATGCAATCTAAACTAAAATAAATATTCCCCGCGTCGTTAAATTGCATAGAGACATCCCTATTTTGAACTGAATAGCAGTTCCGATTATTCTAAACGAGTATGAATGGATCGATTTAAATCTGTCGATTGATATTTGCCAACTCATCGGAGAATTAACTTTTTTCGACTATTACGCAAACTCCAGACACGCGAATGATCGATTTTAAATGCACAATTAGATTTGCGGAATCTATTACCATACCTATATGCTATAAATGTTTAAAAATATAGCGTGACAGAATATTTTAATTTTGTTAAGGCTAGTGTACATCGATGTGTGTGATACTAAAACCGGATGTGGTTTGATGTTATTTTTTAACACAATGTCAACGTTTTTTTTTTTTAGTTTTATAATTGCAGAGAAATATTGTTGAGATAGTCCTTAAATGAGAAATATTATTTTAAGTAGGTATACTTACTTACTTCGTTTTGTTTTATATTTAATTTAAAACAACGACGACATACCTACGCATTGAGGTATGCTAAAAATAACGTAAATACGCACGTAACTACGCATAGACGCGTCATTATTTAAATCCCGGCCCTCACAAGTTAAAAAAAAAATATGTTAAAATTTTTCTGCTTACGTTTTCAGGTAAGTAGGTAACTAACTGAACTGTTGATGGCTGACTGAAGTTTTTTTATAAACCACGTACCTACTTACCCAATATACTAACACAAGTTCCATGTTATCACAGTTACCTAATATTTCTGGGAAGTCTTGGTTGAACTAGAACCAACGGACATTGACAGTCAACATACAAATTGTGTATGCAACTACACTACATTTTGAGGAAAATTAAGTAGATTTTCCATCGAATTTGGTGGAAAATCACCATTCCTCTGCTTAACAACAGGGGCCTTACCCCGAGCTCTTACAGCAGGGCAGAAGTTGAACTGCACTGCTATAAGAGCTCGTAATAAGGCCCCAGAGCTTCACCAAATGTTTGCCATTCCAAAATAAAATTGGCTGACAGACATTCAATTCGTAATCAGTCTTATCCGTACTTCCGTTACATTTTTTTTTTACATCAGTCCTCGAGCGGTAGCCATATGCTTATTATTTCTTGGAACTTAATTCACCCTGTACGTAGTTACTATATACATTACATTTGCAGTTTTCTTTTCTGTAAACACAACAAATAAAGCCAATTTAAATATGCATATTAATTATGTAGTTATAGTAACCTCGATTTCCTACGTAATAAATTTAAAATATTCATGTAAATCAGCAAGCCTTTTGAGTATTATTAAGGCAGTATTTCTCACTAAAGCTACAACAAAAGTAAATAAATATTCATTTCAACCGACCCCAACCACAATCTACCTCTTTTGTCGAACTAAATGCGTTTCGCGGTAAAACATGAGTATCGTGTCAACACCGCCTAACATCTGTTATGCTTTTTTATCGAATTTAAAACTGGTATCAATAGGCACAATGTGAAATAACACTTTTACTCTTACACGGAATTAAAAAAAAATTACGTGATTATATAAAAAAAAAATGGAGAAACGTCCGGCTGTTGCAATGACAGGGTTGTCTGATTTTATTTTAAAATAGGTAATCGGATAATTTCGTACTCAAATAAGTATATATGTTATTAAAGTGACACAGATTACCTAACAGGAATGTAAGCTAATCCTTTTCTGTTCCGTGGATTTCAATTATCGATCAAAGACAGCCCAAACAAAAAACTAAGTTATTTAGGTAAGTGCCTACAAATGAAATTGAATGCAAATGCTATTAAATTGACAAAGTTTACCTACGAGCAATTTAGGCTATTCCTTTTAGGATCCGTCAAAAATTATCGTCCAAATACTGGTTATAAAAAAATAAAATGAATTGCTACAGTTTTCAGTCTCTCTACAGCTGCAAGTAGTTCGGACGTATAAATATAATTTGCAATTTTAGTGAGACTGTATTTATTATTTAAGTATGTACATTGTACAATTTACACAAACAAATAATCATTATTTTTAACCTGTAATTCAAATATAATTTCACCGTTTAAATCCGGTAATATTTTTCAAATAAAACTACAGAATGTTGTTTTTTGCACTTCTCTTTTTTTTTCGATATAATTTCGTAATCGCGTCGTCAACTCTATCGCGCGACAATTAGCGCGTACCGTCGTCGTACTAAATCAAGGGCAGTCATCGAGGCAGCTGGTTTCCTACTGAATTTTAATACGCTGCCGATTCAGAAACTACGACGTTATACTACACTGGCCTGCAAAACTAAGTATCACACTTTTAAAATTGGAATAACGTTTTAAGTAGGTACACAAGATATACTTTCGAAATAAAAAGGATTCGAAAAAGAGTTTAATTTTGTATATAAAAAATTTCATAGTCGAGAACCTTTTTTTAAGAGTTTATGCCCAAGAGATTCTCAACGAGTATGCAGGGCCGTATTTAGCAAATATGGGTGATGGATCGATGCTTATGCATGATAATGCCGGGCCACACACGGCTCATGTCGTGCAAGAGTATATTCAGGAGGTTGGTATCAGCGTGATAGCTTGACCATCAAGAAGTCCAGATCTCAACCCGATTGAGCACGCCTAGAATGAGCTAGGGAGGCTAGTCTGAAGCCGCAGACCACCACCTACCACCCTCAGGGCACTAAAACAGGCCCTGATTGAAGAATGGGAGAATATTCCCCAACATCGGCTCCGAAACCTCGTGTTCAGTATGCCAAACCGGCTCGAAGCTGTAGTCAGAGCCCGATGAGGTAATAACAGTTATTAAAAATTAAATAACATGCAAAACATACTTATAAATGTTAATTGAGTTTTTTGACACTAAGCTAAAAATGGCTATTTTCATTATTTTATCTTTTTTTAAGTTAAAAATGTTACTAATGTATAGTTTACTAGTTTCAAAGAAAGCTAATAAAATTTGCTATAAAACGTTTTTTATTTTAAATCTCTAACTTCTATAGTTTAGAAAAAAAAACAATTTTGAAAGTGTAGTACTTAGTTTTGCAGGCCAGTCTAGTTTACGACCGCTCCCGAGGTCACAACTCGAATTGTAGTCTTGTTACTATGCGCGATTTCGCGTGGAAAAATTTTATTATTCACATATTTCGTATGTGTACCTAATCAATTTTTTTTTCGAGGATATCGTAGGATTAATGTATGATGTACGTCGTTGTAGACCTTCGCAGTAGTGTCAGTAACCTGATGTGTGCGTAGCGATAAGCAACTGGCTGCTAACTGGATTTTGGCAGAATTTTCAGTCGATTTATGTGGTATGCTTACACACTTTAACTGACATTCATTTTAGAACGCTCAACACAATAACTCTTCATAATATCTTTTAAATCGGCGTTTTACCGTAGTACTTAAAAAGTACTACAAAAATAGTAACAGTATCAAAACCGTCGCACGTTTTGCAAACTTTTAGCAAAAATAAAATCAAAATTCAAAACATAAACGCGTTCATTGATCCAATATTTTGACAACAATTTAAAATTGGAATGGAACGTTCCCGCCAAATGCATTTAGTTTCCAAAGGAGGCATGGAAGCCATCAATATTTCTGTCAACATCGATCTCCTTTTTGATTAGCACGCATGAGGCGTGCCCAAAGTTGTAACTTTCATATATTTACGCGAATAAAATTCACTTTCGATATTTCCCTACACAGAAACTTGTAGGACTTCAAGACATGTAGAAATCCTTATTGCGTAGGTTTCACAACACACTTTCAATCTCAATCTGAATCATTTTGAAAGATATAAGCTAATCCATCGCTTCACATGTTCGAAAAATTTGTCTGCTCAACAACGTAAATAACGTAATGAACGTCGTTGAACTGTCCAAATGAAACTTTTTGCTACTGATAGTGTGTTACACAACTACCCCGCTGGACCCTAATTGCGTAACACACTATCAAACATAATGAGAAACATTTTGAAGGATATTACTAATCCATTGCTTCATATGTTCGAAAAATTTGTCGCATGAATGTTGTTGAATTGTCAAAAACTTTTTGAAAAAAAAAAAACAACCGACTTCCAAAAACGACACTACAAAGTGAAAAATAACTTTAAATTCGAAAGTCGGTGTCGTTGGGTTCGCGTTTGTGTTGTTTGCCACCGACTTCCGAAATTAAAGTTATTTTTCACTTTGTACTGTAGTTTTTGGAAGTCGGTTGTTTTTTTTTTTCAAAAAAGTTTTAATTTTTCACTTTTAAGTTGTAATTTTTACCAGTAATTTTGGTTTAAAAACCAAACTACTGAACCGTTTTTGATGAAATTTCTATGGAACCATTTGGGAAGTTATACCCTTTCCAACAATATTAAAAAAAAATACATCCGAATTGAGAACCTCCTCCTTTTTTAGAAGTCGGTTAAAAATGAAAGCCATTGCTACTGATAGTCTGTTACGCAATTTCCCTGCAGTGTCATAGACTCCTAGATGACACGTACTTCTATTTTAGAACTCCTTAAACATCTAATATTTACTTGAATCGCGTAATAAATTTTAATAAATGAGCGGAATTTTTCTTCCATTGGCACGAGCGAGCGTATTCACTGTGAATTAGATGTTGGAGCATAAATTAACAAATGCTAGCATAGTAGCAGACGGTGTAATATTATAATGATATGAAGTAACTTAGGTAGTTAATTCAAATTTATCCCCAAAAATTCTGGGCTCCGTCCAAGGTCAGACGCTACGTTTGCTTGAACTTTAAAAGCGCCCATTTGGTTTGAATTTATTTCAATATTTAACACGATTTATAAGGCGTGACAGAGGAAATTCATTTTTGTGACTACTGATAAAAAGCACTTCAAACGTACAGACGTGTACCCAAACGATGCACCCTAGTAAACTTTTTAATTCATTTTACGTCCAATACATACGTTTTGGTAATGTTATGACTTATCATAAAAAAAAACGCTAATTGCCAGCTAACCAGTTATTAAGTTAATTAGGTATATTTTTCGACAAAGAAAAAGAAACTATATGTGGTATTAGTATTTAAATTCTAGACATGAGTTCTGATGTTATCTGTGATTTAAACGCTTTCAATTACTCGTTTAACATAGCATTAAGTAGTTTTAGTAAGTTTAATGTACCGAATCGTCGCGAATTTGCGTTGTTTTTTTTTTTGCTGAAATATCCATATCTACATCATCTACATATTAGATTATCAAACAGCCAATTTTTTTTTTTCAAAACGTTTACATCTGTTCTATAGCTACTAGCTACGTTACGGACGGTAGATACATACTCGTACATCTGCATGGGAATTCACTTGGTCCCTCTTAGTCAGGTCTGCACCCTAATCGTGTACCTAACATACTTTCAATCACAATATGAATGAATGATTTTGAAGGATAACGCTAATCCATTGCTTCATATGTTCGAAAAATTTGTCTGCTCCACACGTAAATAACGCAATGAACGTTGTTGAACTGTCAAAATGACAGACGTTGCTTTTAGTGGGTTACCCCGCTGGTCAGTTTTTGATATTGTTAACGAAATTAAAATACCTACCTGATTTAATATTGACAACAAATCATTTTTAATAAAGCCCAAGACCTAAAACAGAAAGTTAATTCATTCAGTTTGACTGAAATCTATTATTTTTCTTTCAAACTCGATTTCGTTTTCAGTATTTTTATTTTTACACAATGTCACTTATGTTGGAATAAAGTTGCCCATTCACACGGCGACAAATATACGCAACGATTTTAGTGGCCCTTTCGCAGTTGATAACGATTTAATTTGACATTTGATATATGGAATTGAGTTTGACTGGTCGTTTTCCCTATTATTTTGCTACTCAATTTTACTGTTATTTTTACAAGTAGTTTATAAGATAAATCACATATTTACCTCTTATGTTTTAGACTGTTAACACTCCTATAAATACGAATTGAAAAATCTTCGTACTCACAACTTTATTTTTAACTTTGTCACAGTAACAATAACAAATAATCATTTTACAGTCAGATTATATCTTCTGACCGTTCTATCATCACAAAAAAGTAGCACGCCAGTCCACCTTTATAAATACTTCAAAAGACTGACGATTAAAAATCGCAAATCAAAATCGCGCCATGAATGTGCGCTGCAGAACTTAGGCGAACTAAAATTTGGAAACGTCTCGACTAACCTTGAACGCAGGCACGGTCGTTACTCACGATAGTGCACGAGTTGAATGTGCTCGTTAAGCGTTTTTTCTTACTACTTAATTAATCTATTAGTATGCACTAAACACAACATTGACAGGGCTGCGATCTTTACACGTCGAAGCTCTAAATTCAGCATACAAATTGCGGGGAAATCTTTAAAAAATCGATTCGTAAACAGAGATCGAAGTTCAACCACTTCTAAATCGGTATTGGCTGGTATGCTGACAGGCAATCAAATCTGCTCATTGTGACAATAGTTTACGAACAATGGTCTGTCTAAAATTAGGGTTTAGACAATTTTACGAGACCCAATGTGTCACTGCGATACAATTTGACATTGACAGGACACCTAACTCTTCAACTATGTCTATAAAACCGTTCGAAAATCAATCGTCCAGCGCAGCCCTATGAGTGAGTGCAGTTCAATGCGCTAGCGTGCTACGTCGCGGTGTTTCGGCACTACATTCCGCCTCTGTTAGTCAGACGCCCACGAGCGTCGGCGAATTCGCACGAATTTCGCACTCGGATGCGCGAACATGTTTTAATAAATAATTTGATGTGACAGCTCCACTTGTTTCGCTGTTCGATTTTGTGCGATGTATGTCTTAGTTTTTCTAAATGCTGGAGATCATTAAACTGGCGAGTTGTCTGTCTAATATTTAAAAAAAAATTGCAGTAGTACTCGTAATTACTTGAATATACAACTGTCTGTCTACGTTTTAAGTCGTGCGGTACATCTGTTATCCAGTTGTCTAATTTTTTCTTTCGATTGTTTTTTTTTTGAAATTATTATATTTATCTTCACAATAAACTTACGTATGTATATTATACTTAGTTCTTTAATTATGTTTTCTTTGATGCCACCCACTTACCACTTCTACTGAGGCGAGTTTTGTTTTTAATCTCGATTTATATCGGTCTATTGCTAATCTGATATAACAGACTACTACTAAGAGCGAATCCTTTTTTTTTTTGCTTCGCGGTGGATATCTTCATGGACTGTCTACATCTACCTCCCCGTGCGGCCATTCCCACAATGGTCGCACCCAAAGTTTTCACTGCCAAACTAAATTTTGCAACATGCCTCATCCAACATCCATTCTTGGTTCCTAGTAAACGGAACTCGAGACACCAGATACGCCCAAATTTGGTCATGGGTCGTGCGAAATGCAGTTCAGTATACTATTATAATATTACGCGTATAAATGAAGCATTTGAATAAAGTGCTTGAATAAACCGACCGTGGTAAATCAAGGAAATATCACTTTGAGCTAGACCTTTGAATTTGAATCAGATTATGGGGTTTGTATCTGCAGTAGATAATTCTGACCTGTTCGGAATGCCCATGAGAACGAATCTAATTATAATGGACTAAATTATTTGGCTTTAGATCATGGTTGGTTAGCATAGAATAAAGAATTGTTACTACTAAAGGAGTAGCCGAGTAGGTAAACTGTGTCCGCGAATTATTTTCCAACATGTAAACAAATATGTTTTTGGAAAAGTATCCCTAATACACATAAAATTCATTTTGCTCTACAATTTCAAAATTTTTATGACTTTTTCCATAGTAGTCAACCTGAAACCAACTTAATTTATTCAAACAGTAACTTAATTTTTTTTTATTTTTATTAAACATATAGGTTACCTGAAAACAAAACATTGATTTGCTGAATTTTGGTTATGGTGATAGGGCTTTTTTTTTCAGGATGGGTGGTTGGTGATAGGGCTTAGATAGTATCAACACTAGTGTAAAAATATGGGTTATCAGAGTAAAGAAGAAACTTTTAGAACAGAGTAAATTCAAGAATATACAAGAAAAAAACAATCAGCCGTGTCTGCAGTCCTCAATAAAAACATTTAACAACACACTGCTGCATATATTTTACCCATTTAACATCGTTTCCAAACATCATTTGCAATTTCATCACCTAATTCACATTCAGGTTTTCATGAATGAATGTTTAAAGTCCAAAACGATAAGGTATTTAAAAAAACCAGTTCGCTGAATAAATATTAGCGAGACCGTGAAAATTAAACGAGTTGTTGATAAAGTTAAGCGTAAGGCGCTTGTGGGCATGGTGCGGCAGACAGACAGACAGGCTCAGTGCAAGGAGGCGATAGTCATGAATGAACTACGGTTTCTATGTTTGTCGTTAGTACTATGAGTATGTTCGCAGTTTCGAGTTAAAGCGGAAATTGTGTAGGAGTAAAATTAATAAATCAAAATTAAAGCTAAAACGTTATGTTCAATATTTGATTTTGTAATAGGAAAAAACGCAAATCCATAGGAAAGTTGTAGGTAGTTAAATAAATGTTTTTTTTTTCCAACAAACCTCTTTTAAAGCTCGAAACACGGAAAACATCAAATTCGTGTTGGTACTGCTTTAACACTGTCAAAAAACAGTCCAGTGGTTAAGCAGACCAGATAATAACCCATTCCTAAAAGTCAACGTTTTCTAACAGTATAATCTGCCGTAGCATGCGAATGATATAAACACCGAAGCACACACTCCCTTTCTAGTTTCAATTTCCTTGACCGAGTGCTCTTAAATCAGTCAACAAGCGAAAATAAAAATTGAATAATCGCATTGTGAAAAGGAGGCTTTACGCCTCCAGAAGTTAACTGACACAACATCCATAACCAACTCGTTGATTTAACGTCCAATTCAAATTTCGAACGGCAGATTTCACCCGCCCACTAGAAGCCCACAGATGACATAACGTTTGAGTCATGTTGCATAGACTACATACGCAGACCGATGCACCCATCATTGTGGAGTTGTGAGTTATAAATATGAGTATTTCGCGCGCATTTGTGTGTCACTGTGAGTGTGTGTTTATATGTTTTGTTGGTTGTGTATTAGGATAGTTCGATGGAGACAGTTTTAGGTAAAAACTTGTGCTGTCTGAGAACCCGCGTCAAAAACGAAGTACCTTACACGAGAGAAAAAGACAGTGAGAGAGAGAGTCGTATGGGGGTCGTAAGGGGGCTTTTCCTTACGTGACAATTTCTACCAGTTAACTTTTACCGCAAGCCTTAAGAACCTTCGTTCCAAAAAAGGCTCACAGTATCCTATCTATCGCACGGCATGAACCTGTCAGCTTTGAGTTGTTCCTACATTGTTTAGGTTCGCTTCCAGTCTAGCCAGCACCCTAATTGCGTACACACTATCAATCACAATCTGAATCATTTTGAAGGATATTGCTAATCCATTGCTTCATATGTTCGAAAACTTTGTCTGCTCAACAATATAAATAACGCAATGAATGTTGTCAAAATGAAAGGGACGGTTACTGTTAGTGTGTTACGAAATTATCCCGCACGGCACAGCTGAATACCAGAAATTTGTTCAGAACTATCGCCAGACATCCAGAACACTATTATAAGATTTCGTTGTATACAGTCAACAACCATCTACTTGAATTGGTCGTGGATAACAGGGCTGTATTGCGAACGATTTCTGTAGTTCTCCCTCACCATACGTCAATACCAGTGGTTATATTCGTGACCAGCCTAAACTAATCCACTGCTGGTCATAAGTCTCGCCTCTTAGCTCAATATTGGTCAGTGTCCCATCCATCAATTACTAGCCAGCCTGCGAAGATTGTCGCTTCACCTAGCGTGTAGGCAGCCTACACTACGTTTATAGAAGGATGAGGTTGTTCCTCATGATTCAAGTTCGTTCGTTCAGCGAGAGGTTCTTTATCCTCCATAGAAAAGGGAAGATGGATGTTCCGAACAGACGGGTGTTGTGTGTGGGCTACTACCCAGCGTTTGAGGAGGGGTAATCGCGCGGATAACTTTGCTTGCGCGATGCAGGATTTTGCGTGACGTCAGTGTGATGCGTAGTTCGCATGTGGCGATGTAGATGCCGCCACACGTTGGTAGATATTAACATAAACGAGGCTGGAACAGACTGGATGCGGAAGGCGAAGGACATTATATAACCTCTTGACGTAACGGCCACGGGACTTATGACTCCATACAAAAGGACATACATAATGTAGATAATTCCGTAATGGGCAGCCAACAGACATGTTTCCACGTAATTAGGAGTACAGGTCATGCTGCACCAGTCACGAGTCATCAGACGCCTGGCGCATGTGATTATAGCTGGTTATTAATAATACATGTTGCACGATACTGATTATGGTGGAGTAAAGCTCGGGTGCAGTGGCAGCGGGGGCGATTAGAGCTAACTATCTTCAAATCTGCTATTATGCTGTTGGAGCTAACTGTCTACGATCAAGTATTTTCTAACTAAGATATCCATGAAATAAATACTAGGAACAAACACAAATTTGTTGTACCTACAACAAAGCTCAAGAAAATAGTAGGTGGCTCGTTCAGATGCCAATGTATACGCTTTTATAATAAAGTCCCAAGCCCCGTTCAAGACCTAAGCCTTAATAAATTCAAATCATTCATTAAACGTAAGTTGTGCCAGAAAGCCTTTCATACCGTTAAGGCTTATACGGAGGACAAAAAGGCTTGGGATTAAGCTGCTTCCAATTTTTACATATTGAATTTTTTTTTTCTGTTTTGTTATATACACTTTGAAATTAATGAATTCTAATATATACTATGACATTTGCTTACTTTGTAAAATATTCTATTATTTTAATTATTGTGAATGTGAAGACTATGTGGGTAATTTTATTTATATTATTTTTTATTTTTCTCTCTGTTCTGTTAGTTTTGTCATGGTCTGGCAGTTTGAGTAACTAATGTGGCCTATCCAAATGTCCTTTCTTTGGTATTGTTCGTCGAATCGTCGAGCTCCTTAAGTTTTGAGTTGAGCTGCACGTTTTCTGACAAATACGTGCACTGACTGGACAGGTCCTCTCAATCTGTGTGGTTCTTTCCTCAAAAGACCATCTCAGACATCGATCTACATGGTCTTCATATGACCTGACCAAGATTATGTCTGGACTTTAAAAGAGGCTGTGACCTCTGAGTTTGTTTCGGCCTTTCTTCTCAGACTAGTCAGATAGGAAACACCGCCCTCATCTAGTTTTAAAATATGATTGACGTGTAAAAGTGTTTGTACAAACCTATTTACAAAATAAAAAAAAATCAAATCAAATGAACAGACAGCTGTGCTGCTGGGCAGTTTGTTGCGCCATTTCTTCTTCCCAGCGAAAGCACTAGGAAGTGGTGAAGGGCGGGCGTTTTGGGGACAGTCTTTTGTAATTTTGACGTTCGAAAAGAGCTGATCTCAGCCTAATTTGAATAAGTGACTTTTGATTTGATTTGATTTTTGATCATACCGTGGAATGGTATTCTCTTGTCAGCGAGTTGGTAGCAGGCACTGACTGTCCTCGGGTGCGACAGACGTCATTTTAACAGCAAGTTTCGACTCCTGGAAGTCCTGGAGGCCAATTTAACTGTCATATCACTCAACAATAAACATAGCATAACATTTCGCCTGTATTCCCCGAAGGGTTAGGCAGAGGTGTACCTGGAATACTCCCTTTTTTTTTTCAGGATGGGAAATCATCAAATGACCCCTCCCGCTCTGGGTGGAGCGGAAGGGAGTGTCAGACTCTTACTGACTAAAACCCACCCGTGTTCCTTCCTTAGCCCTTTATGTTCCAGGGCAGCGGTAACCCTTTCGGACCACCCCGCTACCCTGGCAGGCTTCGGCCCTATCGGGCCCCGTCACCTGAAGTACACCCTCGTTTCGCCAGTTATGTTTAAGTCCCAGGTAATCGGGGGCGAGCCTATTGCCACCAACCAGGCACAAATCCAGACTCCAAGCCGTTACTGAGAAATTCCAGATAGAAAAACCCAAAAACACTTTTGCCCGACCTGGGAATCGAGCCCAGGACCGACCTCAGCAGTAGCGCTTGCGACCACTGGAGCAACGAAACGAAAACGGCGAGCGGAATTGTTTTAATAATCAATTAATTAATCGTCAAGTGATTGTCCGCTCGCAGTGTGACCGCAGCCGGAAAGTCGTTACAATAGCAGTATTTATTCGCTTATTATTGCTGGTTTGTTGGATATTTTCGCGTATTTTATGAAGGACTTGCCGTTACAATTGAACTTTCCCGGTGACGTAATAAAGACGCCCGCAGACAGGCGTGACGCAACGGTACAACGCGACTCCGAGCTCCGGTAGAATAATTTTCATAAAGTTTTCATAGAAATTGTTCCACCAAGCGTCTGTCTGGGGGGGCCTAAAACGGTTTAACGGTAAAGGTAGGAAACAGATTTTTTATTACAATTAACGTTTGTGAGAAGAAGTTTAACATTGCTAATGAGTCACCGTCTACAAGGTGGGCAACTTGGAGGTATACAACTTTTTTTGCCGCCATTTTGTTTTGGCGGCAAATATGACATTTGTTTCATGAAAAATATTTTGTGTAGAATGTGTAGATACGGCTTATTTGTTATGGACTGTTTTATGACTGAACAAAGTGTTTTAATTATTAAAACATTCTACTTAACCCAATCTTGTATTGCGGACATTCTAAGAAAATTGCGGCCAATTTTTGGTAGAAATCACTTAGTCACTAGTTCGCGGAGACGGCCATTTGCCTAGTGCATGGTCATTTCGGGCATGCCGCGACGACACAGACACGCCTCCTTGCCACTTCTTCTGTTTTTTACATTTTTATGATTGTGCCACTGCAGAACAATGACCGGATCCCTTTTTCCACTTTTCTCGGTCTACTGCGATTGTGACCCAATCCTTAAGAAGAAGAAGAAGGAGCTTCCAGCTCATCCCGCCATCTTTTACTGGGCCTACCGCGAAGTCATTTCCTGCCATTTGGGATCCACTACGTGGTGGTTTTTGAGTATATTATAAAGAAAAGTAAAAGTAAATAACCAACCAAAAGTCCACTTAATTATGTTATCGTTTTCCTTATCTGACGCATACTTCAGAAGGTGAGCGACAACAACAACATACAATTCAGCTGATAGGTTCTCGAGTTAGTCAGCAAATTGTTTTGTTTATGTTTATTGCACCACGGCACGGCGCCTGCGCTCTGTCACAACATTGCACAACAAGTGCAATTCTCATACATAACGATATTGAGTTATCATTCGTGATAGTGGTTGCGGTGGAAGTGCATTGAAGAGGGTGCAATTAATTTACACTTTATTGCCCATTAATCTTATTTTTTTTTTTTTTACATTTTCTGAGTTATTGCAGGCAAATTGGGTAGGATACAATTTTGGGTCTGGATTAAAGTTGCAAAAATTATTTCATTAATTTTGCGTGAAATAAAGACTGAATAAGCACGTTAATAGTATGCTGAATAGTTTGATTTGTAAATAATAATACACTAGCCGCGGTTTCATCCGCAATAAGTTTCGATCCTGTGGTAGTATCGAAATAAAAAGTATCCTATGTGTTAATCCTCATTATAAACCATCTGTGTGCTAAATTTCATCCAAATCCGTTCTGTAGTTTTGGCGTGAAAGAGTAACAAATATTCATCCATCAATCCATACAAACTTTCGCGTTTATAATATTAGGATATATACTCGTATATTTATAATATTAGGCGTTTATATCGTAGGATTGGATAGGAAGAACTATCCTATAGTAGAAATAAGTATAAAGTACGATACTAGGAAGTAGGATTAAGCATATATAGGTAGAGTTTATGTTTATTTCCTTCCTTTTTTTTCTACCAAGATTGCGAATAAGACATTAAAATCATATTCCAGTCATGAGAATCTAAAGACCTTAATATTCTGTACAAAAACAACCAATTTATTGCAATTAAACCATCCGTCGGCAGAGTTTTAATTAAAATCAAATAAAATATATAAATACTTTGCGGATTGAGTTATAAAGCAATTAGTCGCTTTCCAAAAATGGCTGTTAAGCTAATTGAATCCACTTACTAAATAACTGATTTATTGAAAAATATGATTTTATGCTAATGTAATAAAACCTGAAATGGTAAAACATTCGGCCTCAGCGCTGCAGTGGACAATTCCGGACTGATTTTATTAACATTACTGGCGAAACGTGGATATACAATAGGCTATTCCTCTGCCTTACCTTTCGTGTATTAAAGCCGTGATGTTTATTAAAAGGTACGCCTAATTTTGTACTAGTCTAATATTTTAGAGGCAGTTGAAAGCTAGTCACCAAAAAGAACGGTCAATGCAGTAGCAGCGTTAGATGCCAAAAAACCGCAACTAGAACTGCACCGTAATAGCGTAACACACTATCAATCTCAATCTGAATCATTTTGAAGGATATTGCTAATCCATTGCTTCATATGTTCGAAAAATGTGTGTGCTCAATACCTAACATAAATAACGCAATTAATGTTGTTGAACTGTCAAAATTAAACCTTTTGCTACTGATGGTGTGTCACGCAGTTACCCCGCTGCACTCATTCCTCATAATCTGCCGAGGGTTTGTTCAACTATGTTGGGGTCGGTTTCCAGTCTAACCGGATGCAGCGAAATACCAGTATTTTCCATGGAGCGACTGCTTTTCTGACCTCCACAACCCAATTACTGGGTGCCACGGTACCCCTTGGTAAGACTGGTTGTCAGACTTTCGGGCTTCTGACTACCCGTAACGACTGTCAAAGATCTACAAATGGCAGCCGAGCCCTCATTAAGGAAGTTTCTTAGAAGAAGTTAATGAATCAACATATTTCTCTTCTACTCACTTTTCAAAAACAATATATTATGTATAATACAGTAAATAGTAGTATAGAGGGTCTCGTGGCTAAATGATAACAGCAGCAAGGGTCGATCAAAGGTTAAGCTACGCTCGCCGCGATCAGTTCTTGGATGGGTGACCATCGATTACATACCGTGCCTCGGAAAGCAAGTTAAGCCGTTGGTCCCGGCTGTCATTCTTCGATCTTTGACAGTCATTACGGGTCGTCAGATGCCCAAAAGTTTGACAACCACACTCACCAAGGGGTGTCTCGTTACACAATAACTGGGTTGTGGAAGTCAGATATGTAGGTAGTCGCTCCATATAAAATACTGGTATTCAGCTACATCCGGTTAGACTGGAAGTCGACCCCAACATAGCTGGGAAAAGGCTAGGAAGATTAAATACAGTATATAGTAAATAAATCAGCTTTGATTGAAATATCAACCAAGCGAAGTGTTATTTATGTATTCCCAACAGTAAACCACATGTCACTATTATGTGTTTCGATATCACAACATTATTTATTTATCTAAACTCATAATAAACTTCGGGCGAAGTTATGACAAGGGCACGATTGTAACTCAGTCAACGGCTTGGAGTCAAAGTCAATTTTATCTAGTATTGAAATTATCTTCTATATTGGGGACGAGGACACAAATGAGTTACGTGATAAATGTGAACTGTATAAAAAGATACCAGTAGGTCCAGTAGTGCAGTAGGACCAATATGTTCCGCGATAAACGTTAAGTCGGTCCTGTGCCTGATCTCTAGTCGTGTCGGATTAAACTCGGGCGAAATCTTATAGAGTTTTGCCATCTAGAATTTCTCAGCAGCATGTATACATACTATAGGTGTATCTCTGCCTAACCCTTCGGGGAACACAAGCGTGATGCTATGTTACAATTTAAAATCATATCTCTCATCCTAAATTACATATAAGAAATATGTATTACACCGAAGCTGTCAAATGATTCAAATGTCTATATTTCATTATCATACATCTATACTTTTTTTTTTTTTTTTGAGTATGGGAAGTCATCAAATGACCCCTCCCGCTCTGGGTGAAGCGGAAGGGAGTGTCAGACTCTTACTGACTAAAACCCACCCGTGTTCCTTCCTTAGCCCTTTGTGTTCCAGGGCAGCGGTAACCCTTTCGGACGATTCCGCTACATCATACATCTATACTTCCGTGCACAAAATACGCGCATTGACGTGGAGTTGTGGACACCAGCCCGTATTACCTATTACCTATACTCATAGATCTATGATCTTATACAGGGTGGCAGGGACACCGACGCGCAGCCTGTTCCATGGATTCAGTACATGATTCTAGAGTCCCTAGCGTAGATTTTTTTGTACTAAATTCATTGTTACAGTTTGCGCGTCGATATCCCGCCACTCTGTATGACAGTGTAGTATCTATCCCCTTTAGACACCTATCGTGAAACCTACGACTGGTAAACGAGCTGCTTTGAATAGCACCCCAAGGGAAAAAGCCCACACGTGTATGAGCTTTTCGTATCACATTACTTATTCAAAAGTGGACCTACTGTTCTATCCATCCTGTGGCCGTGCTAAGTGTCTACACATGCACACGAGTGCATGTGTTAGGCCGAGCGCATGATGCACTTACGCGCGTATCCGACCGACTACGTCCGAACATAACCCTTATATGTGGGGTAATCGCTGTGTGGAAGATGTTTGTTATAAATCCAGTGGCGTACTGATTGTATTAGAGGTGAATGGGGATTATAATTTAGACTTTGGTCTAATTTTAGCAGCGATTTAGGGTTTTATTGGTAGTTGATCGATAATGGACTGTATTCTTTACACGTTCGTGTATTCTGACGGAAGGCGGCAAAAATGTATTTGGGAGAAAGTCATTTTGTAAATGCGTCCTTTGATTCATACTAAAGGGTTAACAAAGGACCAAATAAAACTTTAAAACGTCAGTAGCTCAACAGACATCCGACTTCCAAACTAGCGGATGCTACAGGTTCAAATCCCATCCGAAACAAAATTCAATTTGAATTTTCTGTACATGGAAAATTTTAAACTCAAGTAGATTAAACCCAAGTTGTTTTATTATCTAAAACATTCTTCATTCTATCCTACTTCCGACTATAAATAATAATAATATAATAAACGTGAAAGTTTGTATGGATGGATGGATGGATGGATGGATGGATGGATGGATGTTTGTTACTCTTTCAAGCAAAAAGTACTGAACGGATTTGAATAGAATTTGTTACACAGATAGTTTATAACCAGGAATAACATATAGGATACTTTTTATACCGATATTCCCATGTGATCGAAACTTATGCGGGTAATACCGCGGGGCCCAGCTAGTCAAACATATGTAATTGAAAAACAACTGTATCTTTTCAATATAAAACTCCGTAAGTTTTCCTCGTTTTTCTCAGTACATCCCTATCCTAACTACTACAATTTTCTCATCTCCTTGTTTGTTTCCTCTACACTCGGCTATACGCTGGAGGATAAGATCTATTTATTACAAGCACGTGTAGAAAGCACACGTGTAAGGGAAGTATGTAGGTCTCATATTATATGCGATTTAACTATTTCCTTCCCCTCTTGTGCATTTAAGTCTTAGTATTACAATGTTATTCATTATTATGTATAGAAGTGCTAGGATATACTTTGTTGAAGCGAGATTGTGTGCCGTATAACAGTTTCGTTTGACATATTATGGCAAATAAATTACGGTTCCGAAACTTGAAGTAATCTTACGGTAAGATCTGTAAAAATTAGTGCATTTTGGCATGATTTAGACAGATCGATACTTAATTACGCTACGTTGTACGCTAAATTCCGTTTCAGTATTAGACCCTGTGAGCCTACAAAGGGATTGTTGAAACAGAATTGATAGAAATTTTCTGTCTTTTAAGGACAAATTGCTATTACCGATTCGAGTGCCACGCTTGATATAGCCATATCTTCTTTGATTAGGTTCTATCTGCCATTTGGAAGACCATGGTTGCCGTAACTTCGGTTCACGGATATCTGAACTTTTCTTTTATCCATAGTCTTAGGTTACAAATGATTGAAGGAAATTCTATATTCCCAGCCAACTTTAGTCTAGAGTTTATTGCTATAGGATAGAGATGGGCCACCTTTGGCAAATTGCGGGCCAAACCATAGATCACTAATGAAGTCACATAGGAATATAAGAAGTAGATAATAAACTCAAACTCAAACTCAAATCATTTATTTCAATTAAACCATTTGCAGGCACTTTTGAATTGTCAAAATTAAATAGTCGGTCAGTTAGTCAGAAAGTTGAAGCTAGTTGCCCATTCCAAAGCGTAGATCTCTATGGAGAAGAACGGGCAAGAAACTCCATGGACACTCTTTTAAATCAAGACATTTTTACAAAATCCTGGTTACATTATTCTTATTGCTTCTATATGTGAGAACAATGTAAAAAAACAAATTAAAATATAAAATTTAAAATATAAAATTAAAAATAAGCCTTGGCAGTTAAGAGATGACCAGTCTCAACTGATGGCGCCCGTTCACGAACATGACGCGTGGATCAGCACCACCCAGCTCAACCATTTCGTAGGGAACCGAATGATCCAACACACGCGCCACCACCAGTGAGACATTTAAGTGAGCATGACATATTCTCAACTGCCATGCTCTTTCAAGTCAACATCAAAATATCATAAAAAACGGATCCATGGTTCTTACATTTACAAAAATTTTCAAAAATGCTTCTAAATTATACAAAACTATAGTTTGCAATATAATTAAGATGAGAGAAAAAAAAATAACTACCAATCATGAAGAGGTATTTAATACTGAAGTATTAAAAGTTAATCCTGATTAAATAAAATAAACACTAAAAAAAAAAAAAACAAAAAGGGGAAGCATCTCTTCCAAATATTGAAATTGTGATCAACTTGTAAGCCCAACTGCCTGTGGAGCAGGACCAGCATTAAGCCAAGCATTTTTATCTACTATATACTCGTCCAACTTATAATATGCTTGTCTACATAGTGTGCGTTTAATGCATGTTTTAAATTTCTTCTCATTTAGTTGAAGAATATCGAGTGGTATTTTATTATAAAATTTTACACAGTACCCCATAAAAGAAGTTTTTACTTTAGACAATCTGAAGCGCGGTTGATCTAGTTTGTTCCTATTCCTAGTGTTAAAGTTATGCCTGTCACTTATCTTACTAAAAAGATGTAGATGTTTTCGAACGTACATAATGTTCTCGTATATATATATTGACAAGGAACCGTCATGATGTTAATTTTTTTAGAATAGACGAATGAGTTGCGATAAAATTGTGAAGTACAACATTTTGTTATACATTGCTTGTGGACACCGTAATGTTATATGAAAAAGGTGCGCAAAACAAGCAGTGGACAACATCTATCATGAAAATATCAGTTTTTTCACGTTAGGTTTGAATCTACCTGGAAGAATGCTAGTCTTTCTTTCTTGTTGGCGTGAACTGAGATTTTTTTTTGAAAGCGTTGCCCCACACTAGGTATTACTCCTGTATCGTGGGTGCGTTTACAAACATTTAAACTCACATACACAAACAGCCAGACCCGGAACAACTACCTGTATGCAATACAAATATTTGATCCGTGCGGGAATGGAACCCACGACACGCAGCGCAGCAGTCGATCGCTCAGCCACTGCGCCAACCGTGTCGTCAATTAATATCCTTTATCACGCGCGATTGAAAAATATTTCGGGGGCCGCATCAAAAGCCGGACCTGGCCGCATCCGGCCCGCGGGCTGGTCGTTGCCCATATATACTATAGGACATTACTTGAACCGATACTACACGCAAACGCAGTAGATGACCCTTTTTCAAATCGAGTTTTAACCGCACAAATAGCAACCAATTATAAACGTATTCATACACTAAAGGACACAATTGCATAGTAACCGTCCAAAGTGAGCTGAGCTAGTAGTGCAGTGTACCTACTGTGCACATGCAGTGTACACTACGTACAGTCAAACAAAGAGACAAGGGTACAGGCAGCGAACTTGCATTTAAAATTTTGTAGGTGTGCTGAGTGGCCAAATCAAATTCAAAATCAAAAATTTTATTGCAGCCATGTGATAAGTAGACATTTCATTCAAGAACCCTCTAAGAACACAGCAAGTTTTACGTCACTCTTATACAGGCTGGCGATTTCACCACCTGCATCCGTCAAAGGTGATTCGACCCTTCACACTAAACAACTTTTGAACTTTCGCTACGTAACCCAAATCCGATTCGTGAAAAAAATAACAATTTCCTTTACAACTGTAGACAGACTATTTTGATGCATGTATGAAAAGTTTTATTGTTTTACGAATCGGGCATGAATTCCATAGGGAAAGCTGTTTAGTAGGACGAGTTGAATCACTCCTTTGACGGATGCAGGTGACTAAATCGCTACCCTGTATGTATGTCTAAAGACTAAAAGGGTACTCTTCTATATCTACATATACTTATTATAAAATAAACTCCCTTTTCGTATCTATCTGTGTGCCTGCGTTGTTCTTATCTATGCAACGGATTTTGATGCAGTTTTCACCACCATTTAGAGAATTCACTCCGAAAGGTTTCTGTGTACAATCATATATTTAACTTACATACATATAGCACAGAAATCTCGATGTCCGCCAAATTAGTAGATTACACCAGTACGGTGGGTGGGTCACTAGCTAGAAACCAAATTGGCAGTGTACTAGAAATTTACAAGGCTGAATATTTTTGCCTGCATACTAAACTCTTAGTTCGAGTGTACTGTGCACCTGTAATCGTGCATGAGAAAGGTCAGTGAAGGACCGACACACGCTCGACCCAAATGACATAACCGTGACCAACACGGACGTACTCGCCTAGAGCTAGTGTACTCGCCTGCTAGCCTGCTAGTGTACTCGTTTGAGTACATTTCAGTTTCTTGTATACCTCATCGACATTTTGTACACTAAATTTTCGAGACATTGCCAAGCGGTTGATCGACTCTTCACGTGACCAGAGGGCTGGCCGATTTCATGGCCAAAGAATCAGGATTGCCATCATCATCATCAGCCTTGGCCTCTCCTATTGCACGCCATTCAACTCGATTTTCAGAAACTCTCATCCAGCTACTACCAGCCATCCTGCAAAGATCAACAAGGGCAACGTGGCAATGCTAATAGCCTTTAAGACACTTTGACTGATGACAGCGATGCAGACGAATTTTTTGATGCCTGTGACTGTTAATTAAATTATGTAAATATAGAGGCATTCAATCCAATTTAATCAACCCAAAAAAAAATATATGACAAGAATATATAAAATTAGAGGTGTTGTTGTCCTTGACATAAGTTTTGTACATTTTATGAATTAAATGTGCTTAATAGTTTTGAGTTGACAAACTACCTTTCTTTTTCCTTTTTTACTTAGCTTATACTGCTGGGCTCCCCCAACCCCTTCCAGGTACTATTTTCCCGCGCCACCGCAAACGACAGTTGTGTCAAACCACCAAACTTTCTGAGGTTAAAAATCGTTATGGATTGCTATTAAGTCTTGCCTTGTAAGGAACAATATCATTTATTCTCGTAATGCAGGGAGGGAAAATGATAGAGCACCTGCAGCAGGCTAGCCTTCTAAGATTCTAAAAAGATTATTGAGAATGCAGTGCAGTGCTTTCAAACTTAATCGAAGAGCATCGCGCCTGTCTGCATTGCCCAAAGAGGGAGGCAGAAGTATACCTGAAGTACACCCACATTTCAGCAGTTATATTTAAGTCCAATGTAATATGAGCTAGTAGCCTATTGCCACAAACCAGGCACAGACGAGAAATTCTTGAAGGGAAATCCCAATGACACTTAAGTGACCATAAATGTAAAAAACCCTACGCCTTCTTCCCATGGGGGCAGGCAGAAACTACAGAAAGCCACGTGCTACGGTCCTTACATACTTCTTTGGCTCGTTTACGTTACGTTCATACATTTTGTCATCACGCACGCCTGTTGCCAATACTACGCACCTGACCTTTGTGCAGAACATCACCAGTAGGGTCACTACATACAGGATGACAGGGAAACTCGACGTATTCCATAAAAGGGGTTATACTAGAGATTATTAGCAACAAATTCAGTCCAGTCAACGAGGGGTCAAAACTGGACGGTAAAGAATTAAAATTTTGCTATTAAAAACCTTTTATTTCTGAGATTATGCTAGTTATGCAAGGTTTTTTTTTTAATGATCACTCTTTTTTCAACTTTCAGAAAAGTATCAATTAAATGTTTGGAGTGGAGTAGTTTCTTCTCATAACTAAATTTTTTTGGTGACGAAGTCGGAAAATTTCTATAAAATCGAAGAACCGACACAGCTCGGTAACCATCCAGTTTTGACCCCTAGTTGACTGGACTTAATTTGTTGCTAATGACCTCTAGTATAACGCCTTTCAAGGAATACGTCCAGTTTCCCTGGCACTCTGTATATGTCCTTCTAGCTAGATCCCTTCCCGGCGTTTCCACACACATCTGCTTTGTACAGTCACGAACAAAAGTATGTACACACTCGACTTTATTCAAAAGCGATTTACTCCTTTATTTTTTAAAGGAAATTTTATGTTGTTACAAACATAACATTTTCGAACCCATAGGTCGATGTAATGTGTCGTATTTCAACGTTGCAATCGTTATTTCACGAAATAATCGCAATTAAAAGTTGCCAAGTGTTGACATATTGGTGCTCGTGACTGTACATACCTCTTGTGGGCCACCTTACATTCATCCTCTCAACATGACCAAATCATGATTCTATAAAGACAGCCTATTTGATGTTACATGAAACCTCCGCGCGTCAGTTAAAAGTTATTGGCATGAAATATGAGACAAACATGAAGTTAGTTTGAGATTAGAAGAGATTAGGCGTCAGATTTGGCTGGCAAGCAAAATGGAAAATGTGTTAAATACGTAGAATGATTTCTAGGTTATTGAACATGCGTGATAAACCGTGGGTTAATTGATTCCTCTCGGTACCCTGAAGAGCTCATCAGCTCTTCACAATACCTATCTCTATTAACTATTCACTCATTTTCATATGACTGGACCTAAATTAAGCGTATTATGCTATGTGGTACAGTAACATACAGCACTCATATCTTATTGATACTGGCACACCGCACGCATTCGGAAAATACAATGCGTCAAATGCGTGCTTATGATTCATCGCATGTAAACTATGAATAGTTTTAGAAGGCAGGTTTTCTTTTGATGACTCATCATTTGTCTAGCCATTTCCCAACTATTTTTGGGGTCGGCTTCCAAACTAACTGAATACAGCTGAATACCAGTATTTTTACGTGGACCGACTGCCTGTCTGACTTGCACCACCAGTCACGGGCCCTTGGTAGCACTGGTTGTCAGACTTTCGGACTTCTGTCGACCCGTAACGACTTTCAAAGATCCACGAATGACAGCCGGGACCAACAGCTTAACGTGCTTTCTGAGGCACGGAGGAGAGTCGGTATGTAAAGATGGTCACCCATCCACGGACCGACAGTAGCAAGCGTAGCTTAAGCTGATCGATCGAACCGTGCGGCTGTTATTACTTAGCCACTAGCCCCTCTTCTTTCGATGACTAACATTTAAAATCATCATACCATACATACAGACAAACAGTTTTTCGACACCATAAGCCCACCTGTCCAATCTAGTCGAGCGTGACTCGGACGGTAATCGATAGTTCGAAATCCTACGTGATGGTTATAACGTGTTAACGACCAACAATACCCATGCTTCGGCTAATCGAGGGTTGTCCTCTAATCATTGTGATTACCATATTCATGACTATTAGTATGGGAATGACTATCAAATGGTTAATGTTAGCAAGTGTACGAATGGTCGAAGGTGTTCCGGATAAAGGTTTCTGGCAAAGTTTTGGGTAAATATGTAGCTTATAACTTAGTTACAAGCCTTTCTTAGTAACTTGTCATTCTAGCAGCAATCATCTGCCTAGCCTTTTCCCAAGTACGTTGGGGTCGGCTTCCAGTATAACCGGGTGCAGGTGAATACCAGTATTTTACATGGACCGACTGCCTATCTGACCTCTACAGCCCAGTGACTGGGTGATACGATACCCCTTGGTAAGACTGGTTGTCAGACTTTTGGGCTTCTCACCACCCGTAACGACTGTCAAAGATCTACAAATGAAAGCCGGGACCAACGGCTTAGCGTGCTTTTCAAGGCACGGGAGCCTTGGTATGTAAAGATTGTCACCCATCAACGGACCAACCGCGGCAAGCATAGCTTAACCTGATCGACCGAACCGTGCGGCTGTTGTTACTTATCCACAAGCTCCTTGTCCTTTTTATTTTAGCAGCAATGTTGTCGTATTAAGAATTTTTTACTGCATTATTAGCTCATTTCTGAAAACTCGTTTTCAAGAAGAAGGTGAGGGCGTTTTTATGAAAACAAGAGTTTATTGGTCGTGACTTGAAATATAAAGTAACCACCTCCTAGTAAAAATTGCTTAAAACCAGTGTACGAGTATATCAATTTTATAACCATAAGTTAAACTATGATCACAAGAGGATCAGCCCTCCGCATTTTATTCGAGCACGGAGGACGGACCTCTCATAATCTTAAAGCGATTTCCCAGCTTCAATACAGTCTAGATTGCCAAACAGCTTAGGGTAAGGAAATTACATCTTTTCAAGTCTTCCTCAGCTTCATAAAGGTTTTCATGGAAGATGTTGTCTCACTGTGTTTACCTGTTTGTGGATGAAACTTTCGCGCGTCTATGTGCTCCTAGTACTTCGCGTTAGATATGAAATTCTAATAACCGGTGTTTTGACTTTAAAAAATTGCGTGGATAATATATTATCCACGCAAAGTATCACACTTTTCAAATTAGAATAACTTTTTAAATACACAAGATATACTTTCGAAATAAAAAGGACTCGAGAGAATTTAATTGTGTACATAAAAACTACATAGTCGAGAACCTTCTTTCAAGAAATGGCTGAAAAGAGCTTTAAAAACAAAAAGAATCCTCTTCGAATTGCAATTTTACCATTTAATTTTTTGTTTCTGTTTTCAATTTTTTTCTTGATCGATGAGTCTTGTTACAAACGCTAAGTTAGACAACAGCATATAAATTTTATTTATCATGCCTCTTTCACCTGAAGAATGTACTAGGATCATGACTTTTCTGGAACTAGGCATCAGTATACTGCAAGAATGGTGGGTGTGACGTAACGAACGGTCCAGAAGGTGAAGCGAAGGTACGAAGAGACTGGAAACCATCTGAGGAGACCTTGTAATGGCAGACCCAGGTGTACTAGTGCCCGAGAAGACCGTTATTGTTTCCACTGTGTTGAGAAATCGCCACCTTAATACAGTTGAAGTCCAGCAACAGCCCGAAGGGACTACATTAGTGACAGTACAGTGAGAAGAAGACTTGCTTAAGCAAATCTGAAATCCCGAAGACCAGCGAGTGGCCCCAAACTCGAGAGAGAGCATCGAGTAGCGAGACTGCGATGCGCCCGTGAACACATACAGTGGGATGAAGAAGAATGGTCAAGAATTTTGTTCACAGATGAGTCTCGATTCTCACTTTACACTTCTGATGGAAGGCGAAGTGTCTACAGGCGGCCTGGTGAGCGATACCTTAAAGAATGCTTCTCAGAAAAAGTCCAGTACGGTGGAGGAAGTGTACTTGTATGGGCTGGCAAATCTTCGCCGCACAGAGTTAGTGGCCATAGAAAATGGCATTCTGACTGAGGAACGATATACCCAAGAGATTCTCTACGAGTATGCAGGGCCGTATTTAGGAAATATGGGTGATGGACGATGCTGATGCATGATAATGCCCGGCCACACACGGCTCATGTCGTGCAAGAGTATATTCAGGAGGTTGGTATCAGCGTGATGGCTTGACCATCAAGAAGTCCTGATCTCAATCCGATTGCGCACGCCTGGAATGAGCTAGGGAGGCTAGTCTGAAGCCGCAGACCACCACCTACCATCCTCAGGGCACTAAAACGGGCCCTGATTGAAGAATGGGAGAATATTCCCCAACATCGGCTCCGAAACCTCGTGTTCAGTATGCCAAACCGGCTCGAAGCTGTAGTCAGAGCCCGAGGAGGCAATACCAGTTATTAAAAATAACATGCAAAACATACTTATAAATGTTAATTGAGTTTGTTGACACTAAGCTAAAAATGGCTATTTTTATGGTTTTATCTTTTTTTTTTAAGTTAAAAATGTAACTAATGTATAGTTTACTAGTTTCAAAGAAAGCTGATAAAATTTGCTATAAAACGTTTTTTAATTTTAAATCTCTAACTAAAAATTAAAATTTAAAAGTGTAGTAAGTAAGTGTGTAAAGTGTAGTTTTGCGGGCCAGTGTAAATCACAGCCAGTCATTAAGTTATAAAAGCTGTCAGCCTTTTGGCACTTTTCCTGTTGACAGGTTGATTTTTTTGTGGTTATTTTCCCTCTCTTTTTTATACTTACTGTTACTGTTAGGCTGCATCATCCCACTGCTGGGCAAAGGCCTCTCCCCATTACTCCCAGCCAGTCCCAGCTTTTTCAATCCAGGGCCAAAATGGTCCTTTGTTCTCCCCAGCTCATCCCGCCATCTACTTTTTTACATTTTTATAATTATGTAAATAATTATTATGTGAGACTTTCAGCTTTTAAATTATGTAAATACGAGTATTATCTTGGAAATTTAAAATTAATAAATGGGGACACTTAAAGTTCAATAACAAACAGTAATGTACACTTTCCGTCCCATTCCTCGACCCAACAAGTTTGGGTTTTACGTCTGGGCACTATGATTCGCTACTAGATTTATTCAAATAAATCTCTCTAATCTTTTTTAAATAATCTACCAAACAAATAAAGTAAAACTAATTCAAAAGTAGTGAAATAGTCCCTTAGTTTACTCTTTTTTTAAACCATTAACAAAATCCTCTACACGAGCTAATTTGAAAACATTCCACCCGGGTCTTTACATTTTCAGTGACGTCACGTAAGTATTGATTGCACCACAATGCATACATTTATCACCTTATCTTATCTGCTGTCGCGAATTCAGATTTATTCGGTTCTCACGGGAATGCTTCGTTCCCTAGGTAATGTTGCTACATGGGGGACTGGGGTCTTCGTCCTGCTAATCAAACAGAATTCGGGACACCTGCCACCTGTACAATTTGTCAAGTAAGAAAAAAACTTGGAGATTGTGTAGTTATTTTTTCCTGGGGGATATGGTTACCTTGTGGTTATAATATAATGCTGTTGTAAGCTACATGCTTTATTTACAGACTTCTAACTTCAAAGGTAACTTTTACTAACTTTTATTAAAATTACCTATTAGTGTCGTTGCAGGGAAAATAAAAGTTTCATTTCAGTCAATATACAGAGTGACTTGTAAATTGACGTATTCCTTCAAGGACGTGATAGTGTGACCCATTTGTAAAAATTAAGCACCCCATAAAGCTTAAAAAACGCCCCATAAAGGCGAAAATTCATGGGATTGGAGACAAACAAATTTTCATGTATTTTTGAAAATTTCCGACAGCTTAGAGAAAAGTGTTATTTAATGTCGAATTCTGGGCAACTTTCAAAAATACATAAAAATTAGGATTTCTCGAATCTCATGTATTTTCGCCTTTGCTTTATGAGGTGCTTAATTGTTACAAATGGGTCACACTATCACGTCCGGAAAGGAATACGTCAAATTACAAGTCATCCCGTATAGTATTTTCATTCCGCTGGAGAACGGTAACGTCAGACTACTGACTTAATTCTAGTCTTCCTCAACCATACGCTTATCGGAAATCCTTGCCGAAGTCCTCCTACACCTAATTATTAATCACACTACTGTGCATTCCCCTTCCAGGCCAGTCAAGACACGTCGCCCTTCGCCTTTTTTTTTTTTTTTGAGGATGGGAAATCATCAAATGACTCCTCCCGCTCTGGGTGGAGCAGGAGGGAGTGTCAGACTCTTACTGACTAAAACCCACCCGTGTTCCTTCCTTAGCCCTTTATGTTCCAGGGCAGCGGTAACCCTTTCGGACGATCCCGCTACCCTGGCAGGCTTCGGCCCTATGGGGCCCCGTCACTCATGCTGACATCTCTTTGAGGCGCGCGTGGAACACATACACGCCGTCCGGCACGAGCCTGGTCCTGATCGGACGGTGAGTTACCCATTACTCACCGCCCGCAGGCCCGCGCCTACGGTGGCCGGGAGTCGTCACGCGGCTCCCAACGCCCGGAGCGTCTCCCGCGGCGGCTGAGGCGTGAGGTGCGTTCCCTCGCCCACCCCGCCACCTCCTTCGCTAGCATGACTGCTCCGCAGAAGGAGGTTACTGCCTCCCACTCCCTCTCGCCCCGGACCATGGCTTGAACCAGGGCCGGACGCGAGAGGTCGCTGCCGCTGCCGATCGCCTCTACGAGGACATCGCCCTTCGCCTGTATCACCCAATCAAATAAGTCTAATTAGCAATTATTATTGTTACAGACAATCCACGATCAACGACTGGACGCCCGAGTGGACTCGATGATAGAGGAGGGACTCATTAAGGAGCTACTGGACTTCCATGACCAACACAATAAGCAAAGGATACAGGATGGAAAGTGAGTTGGAACTGCACTGTATATGTAAGCAAGCAAACGTCTTGGTAGTCCATAGGTTCAGGTCCCTTGTCAAACTAGCGTATACATGCAGGGTGCCAGGGACAATGCCGCGCAACCTCCCGCTCTATTCTGTAAAAATCTCACCTTGAATACTTGTGAGGTGAAGTGAGCTGTCAATCCACCGGATGTTAGGGATTGACACTATTCACACAGCTCACTTAAAGTTCACTTCACCTAAGTTTCACGGCGAGATTTGTTCAGAATAGATCGGTTGATAACCATGGATTCAGCACATGATTCTGAAACCCCCGCGTTGCAATATTATATCGTCGGTTATTAAAAAAATATATAGTTCCATACATTTGTTATATACATTTCCATACAGTGCCTCGGAAAGCACGTTAAGCCGTTGGTCCTGGCTGTCATTCGTAGATCTTTGGCAGTCGTTACGGGTTACTTGTCAGAAGCCGGAAAATCTGACAACTTGTCTTACCAAGGGGTATCGTATTGCCCAGTAAGTAACTGAGTTGTGGAGGTCAGATAGGCAGTCGCTCCATGTAAAACACTGGTTAGACTGGGAGCCGACCCCAACATATCTAGTTCGGAAAAGGCTAGGCAGATGATGATGACATTTGGACCGCGTAGGTAATTACACTTTTCTATGACACAGCAATTTTTTTTTTTTATAACCTTCGACTCTTTTCTAGACTTTAATCTAGGTTTAAAATCATGTGCTGAATTCATGGTAACAGTTTGCGTGTGGATGTCCCTGACACCGTGTATGTAAACGCAGATTAATAGCTGGACAGAACCTACTTCCTAAAGTGCCTCCATAACTAAGTATGTGAAAAAAAACTTAGAAAATGCTGACTACGGTTAGTGAAGGAAAATGTTTTGAGGAAACTATACTTAAAACTACAAACCTAAAAAATCAACATTTCTACTATGGCAACATAAAAAAATCCTTGTTATTTAAAAGCAAGAACCATCAGACAGTGAAGTTTGTCGATCGATACTTAATTTACGAAAAACAAAGGGCATTGGATCCACACAAATTATCCGTGAAATTAAATGGCGCTAAGCGAAACATTTTGTTAGTAAGAAACGCGAAATTGACAGGAAACTCTTCTTTAGAATGTGACCAACATTATCTGACACGTGGCGAGATACGGAACTAAATTGTAATCTTGTACTAAATTTGACGTTTGCCAAAGAAAGTGGCGCCACCCTGAAATGTCAAAACATAGTGGACAATGTATTATTTGCGTAATTATGTGTTTGATAAGCTTAATAGCCGTATTGACTGGTTGAATGGTTTTCAAAGCATTATATTCGATAATGGATTCTATGAACTTGACTTGTAAAGTTCCACTAAAAAGCGAGTCTGATTAGCTGGTAAGAAAGAATTAGCAGGGTAATTGCGTAACACACTAATAGTGTGAATGGCTTTTATTTTTACAGATAAGTAAACAACATTCATTGCGATCAACATTTATTGAGCAGACAAACTTTTCGTTTTTTTATCATCAATTAATATTATTACTTACCCACTGTCTCTTCTCATACAAAGAAGGCACGAGCTGGCTGTTGGCTGTATTTGTTTCCTTCACCGATATCGGTAGAGTCAAGTGCACATGAATTGAAAAAGTTACTTTGGTAGCTACTCGGATTTGAACCCACAAACTCGTGCAGGAGAACCGACGTCATAACCACTGGGCCATCACGATACGAGCTTAGGAAGAATACTAGGCTAAACAAATACTTGCTAAAATCGCCCCAGCATTTAATTTCATACGCAACAGAACGGCATCACCAATCCAATGCTTGAAATATTTTATCATCATGGCTGATGTTGATGATAAACTGCAACTGGATTGCAGAAAATAAACCAAAATGCTAAAAAGGTCACTTCAATAATAAAACTTTCCGAGTGGCCAGCTTCTTTACGGTTACAAACAAAATACCAACGCACCTCCACGGTACGCAGTCTATGGTATTAAAAAAAACTTGCACAAAAACAAATATGGCGTTCGCGGGCAATGTCCTGAGTGTCATCTGCTGTGTGGTGTTGCGGTCGCGTACTACGCACATGGTCGTGTTACACGGTCGAGCCTATTTTACTACGATCCCATTGTTTGGTACTTTGCATTTATTTAGGGAAATTATGGCTCATTAATACCTAAATACTGTCAGGTGCAAACACAAGAACTTAGATTATTCGAGCCACAATAATGTGTCTGTCTCTCTCTCTCTTACTAGGTTCTTTTCTGACAGTCTTGCGACAGATAAATACATGTAGTTTCGTTCGTTTGGTTACTGCCCATAACTTCATGTGCGTAGCTCTTATTTTTTTTAGCTAAGTATGCATATAAGAACATAGTGGCCGCAACTTACGAAGCCCAGACAGCCGGTTCACTTTGTGTAAATTATTTCATCACCACTGCTCTCAAAACGATGAAGGAGAACATCGTGAGAAAACCGGCATATCCTAGAACCAAAAATTCGAAGACATGTGACATCTACCAGCGTGGTTGATTACAGCACTCCCTCTCGAAGGGGCTAAATAATCAGCCTATAATGTTCCCGCTGCACATGGTTTTACCAACTTTTATTGTCTACTGCCTGTTATTATTAAATCGACATAGTAGGTATACCGCCTAGCAACAGTAGTGCCTTAAATAATTTAGAAACAGCTATAACAGCATCTTTCATCATCATCTGCATCTACCTACCTACTTTCATGATCGATTAGCTTTTTTATTTACATAGGTAATTGAAATCCATGGAACAAAAAACTTAGTATTTCTGATTGATTCTTTTTTAACGCAGTGTGTAATTGATATCCAATCTTCCGGGGCCAATGAACGGAACTCTCGTTTTTTTCTGATTTTCAAAATGGAAAGTTGTTTCTGGTTACACTCTACCTAACTCAATGGAGTTATCAGAGCCTATTAAGGGTCGACTTCTTATTTATAGAAATAAAGAATAAGATTATAGGTAATAGAATATTATTTATGGTTGCTGCAGGTAGTTCACATACATCTAGAAGAAAAAAAAATAGTTTTTTTTATTATAGAAACACGTACAGTCACCAAAGGAGGTAAGTAACCAGTGTCGTCGCACATAGTTGAAGTTTAGTAAGAAACCGATGGATGTTTTTGAATAAAATTTAATTTAATTAATAGAAAACAGAGTTAATTCATCAAATAAAATTTCATTCAAAAACATCCATAGGTTTCTTACTAAACTTCAACTATATTCGACGACACTGGTTTCTTATCTCTTTTGGTGACTGTACATTTAAAAAGATACTTAAGTTGACTCGAATCCTAAAAGCATTCTTGGTCTACAAACACTGTAGACTTACTTTAGATTTCTGAGGAGCTGATCGACACAAAGAAATAATTAACAGGCTGATAAATCAAAATTAAACAAAACAACATCAACCTTGAATCTTTGACAAGAGGTTTGAAAAGATTAATTTAAATGGGCTTTTGGAAACCGGGGATAAAAATAAGATAAAGATATATTTATTTGTAAACATGTGTAAAATTATACATATACATGCAAAAGTGGATGTTAAAGTGAAAATCTGTGAGTTTCAAAATGTTTTGCCACCATCTTCGTTCTACGTTCTACGTTCTGACACAAATAGAGTAGAAACTATCATTTAATAAATCTTTAACATAATATGTAGTAACATTTTTCAGTAAGTAACTGCTTAAGTAACTTTTTCTCTGCTTAAGTAAGTAATTTTAATAACAAGTATCAAGACTAGTTAATTAGAGGAGCGGGGCGTAAGCTCGGGGCGGTAGCATTCAGTGAACACCAACCAACTAAGCGATGGCGTGTGAGCCAACTCGCTACCTCTTCATAGGACCTTAGCCTGTAGACGAAGTTCATCTTAGACAGTCAATATTTATTTATTTATTTATCTCATGGAAAACCAACAGCTTTACATAAATATACTAGAATAAGAAACATGAATGATAGATAGGTTTTCACGGCTAGCTATACAATAATACAGTAAGAGATTTTATACACGACAAATTATCAAAAACATAAGCGCACCAACCATCAAATCGGTACCGCTAAACATAAGGAATAAATTACACTAAAATTAAATTAAATAAGTACCAGAACTAAATTAACACTTAAAATTAATTTTGAAGAAATCAAGGCTCAGCCTATTGCGTACGCTTGAGCCTTTCTTTGAAAACAAGTCAAAAGAGTACTGCTTGCAAACATAAGTCATTAAAGACTTTACTCGCTCGCACTAAAAATGAGTTTTACCTGTAGTTGGAAGAAGATAAAGGAATAGATACAGCTTACGTAGAAGCTGCGGACAATCCACCTCATTGGATACAATTTTGAGCAAAAATGGGCAATCTGCTAATCGACGAACGGTTACTAAGTGGTTGTAGGTGAAATTTCCTGCAAAGATCCAAATAGTCACAACTGTGATATGGTATCCGCTAACGATAACACACAAACCTAACAAGTCTTTTTTGCACACCCTCTACGCGATCGATGTGCACGCCATAACGCGATTTCCAAATTTGAAAGCATATTCTAAATGACTTCTCACAAATGAGCAATACAATATCTTGATAGCTTTCGCTTTCTTAAAACACGCTCCTAGTCTCATTACAAAACCCAATGCTCTGAAAGCTTTAGCCGCTATTTGCTCCACGTGAACATTAAACTGAAGTTTACAGTCATGGTATACGCCCAGGTCACAAACACCGTCACACCTCTGCAGGAGCTGACCTTTCAGACTATAGGAAAAATGAAGTGGAAAGCGTTTTCTGCTAAAGGAAATCACGAAGTATTTAGTAGGGTTTAGGTCTAATTTATTTACGCGACAGTATTCATCGAGTCTTATTAGGTCAAATTGGAGAGCATCCATATCACTAAACGATGACATAGAAGTAAATATCTTCATATTATCAGCAAAACAAAGAAGGTTAGAGTTATTGAAACACGTGTCGAAATCGTTTACGTAAATAATGGAGAGCAACGGGCCCATCAGGGAACCTTGGGGAACACCACTGGGAACCGAAACCCAGCTCTAAATGTAGTTGCTGACAACTACAGCTTGAGACCTGTTATCTAACATGGTACATGTACCTATAATAGAACTAATACCAATAGAGAGCTGGCCTATTTTTCGACCAAAGAATCCGCATTGTCTTATAACGTTGGCGGCACGGTTGGCGCAGTGGTTAAGCGATTGACTGCTGCGCTGCGTGTCGCAGGTTCGATTCTCGCACGGAACAAATATTTGTATGACCTACAAGTAGTTGTTCCGGGTCTGGCTGTTTGTGTATGTGAGTTTAAATTTTTATAAACGCACCCACGATACAAGAGAAATTCCAAGTATGGGGCAACGTTTTTTAAGAACAAAAAAAAAACGTGGCAATGCTGCCAGCTTTTTGAGCACATTTCCTGTTGACAGCAATGCGGACGAATTTTTTTATGCCCTATGATTTGTTCCCCTCCCTTTTCATATGCATGTACATATTATTGTTAATATTTTAAGATTGTTAGCTTATATATTACTGTCATAAGTTTCGATCCCGTAAAAATAACGGGATCATGTGTTAATCCTGGTTATAAACTATCTGTGTGCCAAATTTCATTCAAATCCGTTCATTAGTTTTGGCGTTAAAGAGTAACAAACATCCATCCATCCATCCTCACAAACTTTCGCGTTTATAATATTAGTAAGATGAAGTACAATTATTGAACATATCAACTCGTCCTAAGAAACTAGAATCGGGTATTAGGATAATTATTTGAATATGAGTTTCGAAGCAAACTATACATTATTGCTCTCATTTTCGAGAATCAAGCTTTAACTTAACACGGATGAAAAGCTCTAAAACTTATAATAAAACTTATGAACATATAACAAAACTTATAATAAAACTTATGAACATATAAGTAAAAACGCTTATGTGCTGACACGGGCCTCCTCGCTGTGAGAGGGAGTGGGCCGTAATCTACTACGCGGGCCCAGTGCGGGTTCTTAGATGTCACTTATCTTCGAATTTTTAGTTGGCTCACGATGTTTTCCTTCACCGATTTGTGAGCAGTGGTGACGAAATAATTTAGACAAAGTAAGCGCCTGTCTGGGTTCGAACCTACGACCTAACAACTCGTAAATCACGGCCGTTACCACTAGGCCACCAGTCCACCACTGCTCTAAATGTGCACTTACTATTTTAAAATTAATTAAAGGTGAACCCTTACCCCTACATGCAAGTAATATGGGGGTAATAGATCAAAATTGTGCATAAACCAGGTATCTACACCAAAACCACACCCATTTGACCCTTTTGTACTCTATAGGAAGACACGTAACCAGCTAGCAGCTCTTTTATTTCACGTGGATATCGATAGAAACATGGAAATAAACTAGAAGGTTCAATCTTACTAAACGAAATTAAATCTTGGTAAAACTACAGATTAAAGAATTGCGTAGGTATGTTAATAATTTCTTTAGTTTCAATCTTGGACTCTTGACTTAAATAAATGAAAAAGTAAACTGATAACTGCGTGTTCACGACTTCAGACCACTAGGTACACACGGCTACACATCAAGCTATGCAAAACCAGTAGTAGCTGACCGTTCATTGTGAGAAAATATCATACAAAGTGAGGCCAAGACAAACTGGTTTTGCATAGCTTGACGTGTAGCCGTGTGTACTGAAGTCCCCAACACGCAGTTACCAGTTTTCTTATCAATGTTCGTTCCTGAAAATTGGAGACTGAGAAGTATTCATAATAGATGTTGATGAATGGAGAGAGAGAGGAAGGCCAAAGAAAAGGTGGGTGGACTGTGTAAGGTATTGTTTGAAGGAGAAAGCAGTGAATTAAGGAGCGTGTTGTGCCGACCCCAAGTAACACGGGAAAAGGGCAGGGAAATGATGATGTGGCATTTTTATTTGTCACAAACAAGCAATCTATACATTCTCAAGCCAAAAGCTTTTTTATTAAATTAAAAGTACTTACATAATCATACAAAAAAAACATCAACGTACGAGTAGCTATCACTTCCAGTAACTCTAACTCCTGGTAGACTTATAGGTCTTCATCTAGCCGGTGGGTTCATTAGGCGCACGTAATACCCTACTACACAACTACTCTGTAACCTACTTCAGTGGTCCTACACCCTACCCTTTGAATGAGGGCACTGGAGCTGTGAGTGACCCTTCTTCGGATATGTTGTTGCTATGCAGCATGGAAGTTCTCCAGGAGGGAAAAGATCCTATTTCATGAAGAGCGGGTCTTTTAAGGAAGTCTTCTTCTGTTTGTGCAAAGCTAAAGCACTACTTCCTCGTAACTGCGCTTAGCTTAACTTCAATAATGGTAAATTGCAAATTAAGTATGCTTTGTTAGGAACTAGTTCTTGCCCGTGCCTTCGTCTGCGTGTATTTAATATTTCATCATTTTTAATACAAATATCCAGCATGAACAGTAGCCTAAGTCCATCTCCACGTCCCATTCTACCTATCTGTCAAATTTCATAACGATCGATGCTGTGGCTCGGGCGTAAAAGGAAAACAGACTTAAAAAAATTAAATTAAAAATTTAAAAAACCCCCGACTAGGTGAAACCCTATAAAAAGAAAAAAAATAACCTTGAAATTATGACCCTACGTAAGTACGTATGAAATTTTTTGATTAAATGTTGTCCCATCGGGGGACCTGTTTAAAGATATTAACATCATGACGGTACCTTGTCAATACATCTATGAAAACATCATGTACGTAAGAAAAAATTTAAATCTTTTCAATAAAAGAGGTGAAAGACACAACTATAGGACTAGAAATAGGGACCAATTAGTTCAAACAGGTTTCAGACTGGCTAAAGTAGACTCATCCTTCCTTCCTTTAAAATGTTACAATAAAATTCCTCCCCACATACTCCAACTGAATGAAACGAAATTTAAATCTTGTATTAAACGCACACTATGTAGCCAAGCATACTATAAGTTAGGAGATTACATCGCTGACAAAAATGCTTGGCTCAATGCTGGTCCTGCTCCACAGAGGCGCATAAACTAATTAGCATTCGGAAACAATGTTGGAGCTGCTGAACATTGGAAAAGAAAAACTATCTTTGCATTGTATAAACTCAATTGCTTAGAATTGTATAATTGCATAGCACACGTGTGAGCACTATGTACTTTCTATAAAGCTACCATTTACTGGGTACGACTTTCATTGACTTGAATGTGCCCTGGCAGCTGTGAGTATGTCATGCTCACTCAAATGTCTCGCTGGTGGTGGCGTGTGTGTTGGATCATTAAGTTCCCTCCAAAATGGTTGAGCTGAATGGTGCTGATCCATACGTCATGTTCGTGAACGGGCGCCGCCAGTAGGGACTGGTCATCTCTTAGCTGCCTCGGCTTATTTTAATTTTTAATTTCTGAATTGTTTTTGTTTTTTTATAACGGACGCTTTTAACTTGCACGTATTTCTACATCGTTCTCACATGGTTAATTTCAACACGAATGATGTAATAAAATATTTTGTAACAATTTTATGATTTAAAAGAGTGTCCATGGAGTTTCTTGCCCGTTCTTCTCCATAGGTACCTACGCTTTGGAATGGGCAACTAGCTTCATCTTTCTGACTGACCGACCCTTTGACAATTCAAAAGTACCTGTAATTGGTTTAGTTGAATTAAATGATTTGAGTTTGAGTTTGAGTTTGACCGCTCTAATTATTAGCCTACGTTCTGTTAAAGTTTAAAATAGTAGCGGTCCCCCGACAGGACAATATTTAATCAAAAAATTTCATACGTACTTACGTAGGGTCATAATTTCAAGGTTATTTTTTTTCTTTTTATAGGGTTTCACCTAGTCGGGGGTTTTTTAAATTTTTAATTTAATTTTTATTTCATGCTTTTTGTAGGGACTCCTTATTATTTCTTTTCTTTTATTTTCTTGCGTTTTAAGATTCAGATAATTTGGTATTTAATCAGGTTTTTTGTAATTCGCCATTTAGTGGTGGCCATCTTGGATTTCAAATTTATCATAGTGTATTCTACTAGTGAAGCCCTTTCATTTGATACCCATATTGAGGGAGTTGTGAAAAAACAAATGTATTTTGCCATTTTGTGGTGGCGGCCATCTTGGATTTGAAATTCATCATAGTGTATAGTATTCTACTAGTCAAGCCCTTTCATTTGACACCCATATTGAGGAAGTTGTGAAAAAATATGTAATCCGCCATTTTGTAGCGGCGGCCATCTTGGACCGATTTTCATCAAACATAGCTAAGAACACTCTCGACAAATTCACCTTTCAAACAAAAAAAACAAAATTAAAATCGGTTCATCCGTTCGGGAGCTACGATGCCACAGACAGACATACACACACACACACACCCCCACACACACACACACACAGACACGTCAAACTTATAACACCCCGTCGTTTTTGCGTCGGGGGTTAAAAATAGACTTTCGCATTTATAACAATAGTATTAGTGTGGATATAAATAATAATGGATTTTAGAACACCCAGCTTTATTGTTTAGGCTTATAGAAATACATACATATTATATACAATACTGTTTTACTAACTAAGCTCCGTAACCTTACAACATAAAATTTACAATATCGTTGTCAAATAACCCGTTGTAGGACCACAAACATTCGTATCTACAATACCTATAATTGATTAAGTACTGGCTCGTTTAACTAACTCAATCACGACTGTAAGTGTATTGTTAACTGCAACAGATCCTTGTAAACTAAGATAACGAGCCGTTTATAAACGGATTCTGATCTTATCTGGCATTATTATCGTAGAACCTGACTATTAGTTAATCTGTACCATTGTTTAATGCACTCGTATTGATTCTACTAACCCGGAAAGAGAACGCTACTCGTCCTGACGTATAAAACATATGAGAGTTATGTAAAAAGTCAGGACTCAAAACTATAGAATAGAATATAATATCGATACCTCCTAAGTATACTGAGTCAACTAACAAATTTAGGTATTTTTATATTTTTATATAAACGTACATGATAAATCGTGATCTTAAAGTTTGTGTTAAAAAAAAATAAAAAAGAACAATAATTACCGAGATAATTTCACGTATACTAAATCAATTTCAACATCAGTTAAAATCGTACATTGTAAACTGATCTAAATAACTTTGAACCAGTGTACGCGGGGCGTGAGGGGGGACGCATCGATACAAGTATGATACAAGTTTATTGCGGCTCAGTAACGACAGCGATTCTGACTGATCTCTAATTTGTTAAACCTTATATTTTTGAGCATTAGAAATGCCTAGATTGTTGTGTTATTAATTTCTATTAATATTGTTTAACGTAAGTTACCATTTTGAAGAATCAAAATGTATTTTTCGCCATAATTAAGTAGGAATATCTTTTTAACATAATAGCTTTACTAAAAGCTACAACGTAAACAAATCACTATTAAAAAAAATATCAATGTTCCATCATTAAAGTTTCATAAAAAACAACAAACAATCAATCATAATAAAAACAAAAACAGGTACTTCTTTAGTAAGTCAATAAAAATAATAAGAACTAAAAATGGTAACAAATCAACATTTAACAAATTATCAATGTTCCATACATTGATAATTTGTTAAATGTTGATTTGTTTTTACTTGTAGCTTTTAGTAAGGCTACTATGTTAAAAGAAATTCGTACTTAATTATAGTGAAAAATAGGAATTTCATTTATTTTTTAATAGTCGCAGCCGCAAAGTCCACATGCTTCGTGTACCTCGACGAAATAATAAACTATTTTCGAATAATATATTTTGTATGGCGACCAAAGTTTATAATAAACTACCAGACTGTTTTAAAACTCTTAACTTTAGGACATTTAAATCTAAACTATTCGATTATTTATTATGTAAATGCTATTACTCGACTAATGATTTTATGAATGAAATGAAAAGTTGACTTAAATATTAGAATCATTATATTCTGTTCTTATTATCTCTTTGACTTAATTTAATCTTTTTGACATTTCCATTCCTAATATTTGACTAATTTTCAATTTGTATGTTATTCTAATTTACCTAATATTTAATTCTATGTTATATATAACCAAAACCCTGAAAATGTATTTGTACGCCGGAAACGGCAGAATATTATGAACTTTTAAAATTATGTAACAACTCTGTAACAATATTCTGACAAATAAATGGACTTTGACTTTGACTTTGAATAAATTAATTGATTTCAACTAATTCTAACGGATCTAACGACAGCGATTCTGACTGATTTCTAATTTGTTAAACCTTATAACTATTTTTTGAGCATTAGAAATGCCTGTTGACTGTTACGTTATTAATTTCTATAATTTTTATTATTGTTTAACGTAAGTTACCATTTTTAGTTCTTATTATTTTTATTGAACTACTAAAGAAGTACCAGTTTTAGTTTTTATTATGATTGATTGTTTGTTGTTTTTTATGAAACATTAATGATAGAACATTGATATTTTTTTTAATAGTGATTTGTTTACGTTGTAGCGTAAAGCTATTATGTTAAAAAGATATTCCTACTTAATTATGGCGAAAAATACATTTTGATTCTTCAAAATGAGTTGTTATTGGTTCATGATTCTTGTTCTTCTTCCTAGCTTTTATTAATCCCACATATCGTAAGGTATTACAAAAAAAATACTAATAAAAAACTACGGTAAATTACATTGGTCCAGTATACGTTGAGGTTTCAAATGTTAACATTGCTAAGTACTTTCCTAGTATAATGAGTCAAGTGATATAATTTCAACATTTTTTATTATTAAGTGAGACAGAAAACCCCTGAAACAAACAAAAGGAAAATTATATTAATAAAATGACAATCTATTTCATGTGATTTTGGTGTAAACGATGGATTTTGATGGACAACGTACATGAATATAACTGGTAGTTAAACCATTTCACTATTGAGTCCCGCCGGCGTATACCAAGTCATGTACATAAAATGTCATTTAAAAACAAAAATCAGCAAAATCATTTTATACCAAAGGAAGAGCTTACAATTTTTATTAAAAAAACATTTACTTTATTTCGAATTAATTTGATTTCATTAAAATATAAACAATTTGCCTTCAAATCACTCTCCTATAAAATAACTATAATGTCAGTTGACTCATTATACTTAGGAGGTATCGATATATTTATTGTAAAACATGAGTATACACCAAATAATGTGCGAGGTCTTAAAATAACATGTAGATCTGAATGTTTTGCCATTTATGGCGTACAAAACAACATATTTTTGGCTTAGAATAAACCATTAAAAAAATTGAGTCTATACAACAAACTAGGAGATTAATATATGACTGCATGATTACAGTCGATGATGTTCCGAAGCCTCGTGGCTAAGTAATAACAGCCGCACGGGTCAATCGATCAGGTTAAGCTACGTTTGCCGCTGTTGGTCCGTGGATGGGTGACCATCTTTACATACCAGGACTCCTCCTTGCCTCGGAAATCACGTTAAGCCGTTGGTCCCGGCTGTGATTCGTGGATCTTTGGCAGTCGTTACGGGTCGCCAGAAGCCCGAAAGTCTGACAACCAGTCTTACCAAGGGGTATCGTATTAACCATTAACTGGGTTGTGGAGGCAGTCGCTCCATGTAAAATACTGGTGTTCAGCTGCATCCGGTAAGACTGGAAGCCGACCCCAACATAGTTGGAAAACGGCTAGGCAGATGATGATGATGATGTAGGTAATAAAGACGTTGGAAGTTCCACTTTGAGTTTAGTACATTTGATTTTTGGCACATAAATATCGGGCTTAGTTTAGTCAAGAGGGCTACTTGGATACTACTTAGTGGCAATCCCTTTCAAAGCGTTTCATATTTCTACACCGACTTTTAACGGGATTGACATTAGCTTCTCGGTACCTAACTTATGTCAATTTAATACATTTTTGACATTTGCACCATCGTTATCGCTGATCGTAAGAATGTCACTTTCTCTAAGCCCTCGGGTACAGAAAAATGAGAAAGGTACCTTTAGACTCACTGCTAAGACGCTTTTTTCTATCAATCACGGATTTCCTACAGCTTTCAAGGTAGGTAATTAACTATAATAATCAAATACATATAATATATTCGTTAGAATGGTTCCCACGTGTAAAGCCTAACATCTTTTATTATATTTATTCTGAGAATGAATTGATGTGGCACGATCCTGCAGCACAAGGTTTTGGAGTTAAATATTTTTATTAAAAACTTTCGACAGGTGTGCTAAATAAGGATAAAGTTGTGCGAATAGTATTATTGCTTTTTGATTTTGGTTTCGATTAAAGCCGGTTCAAAATTCCGAAATATTTTGACAGTGGATGATAAGCAGTGATAGGAATAGGTAGTGCCTATTTGCCTAAACTTCGAAGAACAGAGACAAGAAACGGAGACTTCCTTAGGACTAATTTTTTTCCACGACATCTGTCCAGAAATTCGGTACAACACTTTTAATAATAATAATAATAATTCATTTATTTTAGATAATAATAATCCATACAATACATTAAATTATATTAAAATCAATTGGTACGTAGACCACAGACACTGAAATAGAATTAAAATCAATTTAAACAATGCTAACATTACATTAAATTAAATAACTTACAGTAATATCAAAATCAAAAAATTGTGATAGTATTTTCTTGTCTCTGTTCTTCGAAGTTTAGGCAAATAGGCACTACCTATTCCTATCACTGATGATAAGATAATACATTGTACTCGTAAGTAGGCTAATTAGTTGGCTTATAATTCAGCTCTCATGTTGGTTTTCGTATATGGCACAAGTCCCAGGTACCTAATGTAATAGCTAAATGATATTTGTCAATTTTGATATTTGATATCATAGCAAACTCTTCAGCTGTCAAGCTTTGTTTGTGCGCGCTAATCTCTGAAACTAACACTACCACCAGTCGGCTTTGAAGAAGTCTTTTTGCATTTGATAGCCCAATTCTTGAAGAAGGCTATACTTACCGCTACTTTACATCACGCAAGGACTCTTACTTAGGAGCCGAGCAAAAAGAAAAAAAAAGTAAGAAAGAACGCTAGCCGAAAACGAAGTGATAGCCACGGGCAAGCGATGCGACGCGCGGAAGAAGTCGCGGACGGTAGTGTATAAGAGTAGGTATGTTGTTCAGTATAAAAGTATGCCCAATCTTAAAAATTCAAACCTGTCCACAAATCAATCTCGCACATAATTTATAGGCGTCCAAAAATAGTACCTAATTATAATAAATTATAATTATCTGCGTAATCATACTACTGGTATACGAACAAGTGACTAAAACACACGTGTGCGATAAAAATATCAAAATATAGGAAATAAATCGTATAACTTTTGAAGGTTAAACGTCAGCGTGAGGCGAACGAGCGGACGAGCCCGGGGTGAACGAACGATACCTAACAAACGTTACGCAATCGATGATCGCTCGCTAAATAATTATACCATCGACAAAAACTGCCACGAAATGGCGCGCAAATATTCATATTCCATTTTTAAATGTTCGGGTTTCTACGTTGTCTGTGAATAATATATTGAGGTTTTATGCAAAATACGTTAGTCATGCATCATCTGCATTGAGCGTATTTTTGTATTGCTATTGATATCTAGTTACGTATTTATATCTCGATCAGTTGTTCGAGTATCTTGTAAGACAGCTTCGTGCTCGATTAAATATGCACATTACGAGTAGGTAAGTACAAAACTCAAATATTATGTACCTACCCGCATTAAGACACCCGCATAATTGCGTAACATTCACACTATCAAACACAATCTGAACAATTTTTAAGGATATTGCTAATCCATTACTTCAAATGATCGAAAAAATGGTCTGCTCAATAACGTAAATAACGCAATAAATGTTGTTGAACTGTTAAAATCCATTACTACTGTTAGTGTAGTACGCAATTACCCCGCCGGCATTGAAAAACTATAAAGACCTACCTAAAGAAGTGCAACAAACGAATCAAGGGATGACATTATGGGTAGCGGGATTGTCCGAAAGGGTTACCGCTGCCCTGGAACATAAAGGGCTAAGGAAGGAACACGTGTGGGTTTTAGTCAGTAAGAGTCTGACACTCCCTCCTGCTCCACCCAGAGCGGGAGGAGTCATTTGATGATTTCCCATCCTCAAAAAAAAAAAAAAAAGGGATGACATTATAGAAGCCGTGCTTTCTCCAACGTAAGCATAAAATTCCTTTTATGCTTACGTTGGAGAAAGCACGGCTGATACAGTTTATCCTAAAATTAGCATGGGTTCAAGGGAAACTCCAACAAACGATTTGACGAGCATCCGACACCTACAGTTTCTTCCCATTGCCAATAACAACAGAACTAAAAGTTTTCGAATTTAAATGTTCCTACGAAGACCTATATTTACTGCTATATAAAAACAAACGCCGAACACGCCCCACAAGTAAACAATTCCCGCGAGTTCCACTTTCCTGAAAGATATACGGTATCGAAAAGATAAACAAAATATTTTTGCATCGCTTTATGTATGTTGGCAAATACCTACTTATCTGAAGCTAATCCGGCAGCGGCTGAACCTGAACGGTTTATCTTTAATATAATAAGTTTTTTAAAAATTCCTGAAATATCTACCCCGACAGGTTGTTCAGTACATGTTTAGATAATTAATTATTAGTACTTAAAATCATAATATTTGCTTCTGGCTTCCTTAATCGGCTTACTTATAAGCTTACCGTATTACCAAGTAACTCAAAATCAATTTGTTTGAGAAGTTCAACTTTGTACAACCAGACTCGTATCTAGGTACTTATGTTTTATAATCTTAACCAAGTCGACGTCAATAAACATTCGTATATTGTTTAATTATTCACTTCTATAAACACAGATCCGTCGAAGATAAAAGCTTAAATGTACGTCTATGGTTTCATCGAGCTTTTATCCTCGACGGGTAAAAGACCCTTGGCGGTAACCGTACCCAATGTACCTAACATTAATAATTTATTTCATACATTATCCTATTTATTATCGTTTTCCAGGCCACCGGACTACACCAAAGGCGTCTTCCAAACTCTCGGCTTTAAAGAATTTCATGACTATTTAATGTTATCCGAAGAGGAAAGAAACAGTGGTTCAGGAAAAAAATTGCTCAATCAAAGCATTGAAAACATGAAGTTGGGCACCAGAAGGTATGCCCGCCGGCAGAACAAGATGATTAGAGGAAGATTCTTAGAACATCCTACAAGAGAAGTAAGCAGGTTTTAATTAAATGTCCAAAAGATACAACAACGTATTGTACGACTTCTGTAATAACCGATTGTACGTTGGTAATAGAAAAAACCTACGGGATATAAAATGTACCTTCATTTTTCGTGTCATGTTTGTCGATAGATCAAATAAGCGATATCTAATTATTGCGTGTTATTAGTTTATTGCGCATATTCGATGTTCCGTTTGTACTAAATGTTCACATGAAAATACACAATTATTATAATACCTAATGTATGTAGGTACATACCTAATTGAATAGACAGAATTGTGTACCTCGAAATATTTATATTATATTAGTCAGGTAGTACAGTAACTCAGTCATAGTTCCATTTATTTATTTTTTTGGCTATAATAATGTTATTTTAAAAAAAGTTTCTGGCGATCTTTAAAACATGAGCCACCTCGTGTCAAGTAGCGAAACTAGAATGAAGAAAACTAAACAGTGACATCTAGTGTCGAATAGGTGAACTACTGAAACGAATTAAAACTTTCAACTGTTTTAAAGCTTAGAAAACTAGATGGCGCTAAAATCATTATTTTTTCAGGTACCACCTATATATGAACTTGATACTACAGATGTTTCAAAATGGGATGATGAAGTTAAAAACAAAGCTATACACATTATAGAAAGTTTCCTGAACGAAAGTCCATGTGACTTTGAACCACTAACAAGCAAAATAGATGAAATGAAAAGAGGTGTTGATGGAAATTCACACAACCATTGTGATGTGTGCAACAGAATATTCATAGGAGATAACGTGTATGCCATTCATCTTAAGTCCATAAGACATAATAAAGTGCTGAAGAAAAAGAAACGCCTCGAAGAGCTAAAGAAAAAGACGGAGCTGATGGAGGAGAAGACTTCTGATGCTTGACGATTCGCTTGTTTAGCTATAATGTAGTGTAAATGTAGCTCAACATTAATTAATAAACTGTTTTTCTCAGAAATTATTTATTGAAACATAACTAATATATACATCTAAACAATCTAGGTATAACTTAAACATTTTCCTCTACCAGTTTTGTCTCTGGTGGTACTTTTTTAGCCCTATAATCATAGTGCTCAAATTCAGGATATTGCTTAATAATTTCACTATATGCCTGAACAATTCTAGCAAATTCCATGTTAGCAATCTGGAACGATCTGGTAACGGGATCAATGTCAGCCATCTTGTACATTCTCAATGCCATTTCTTCTCTTACATCTTCAGGGAACAACGTTTGAGCACCTCTAATTGAATACTTTTGTCTCATAGAAAATATTTGCCGAACAACTTTCTCAACCATTTTGAAAGGATGCTGTATTATAGGGTGTTTCAAAGGTGTTAAAGTCACGACTCCAACATCAACATCGGGTTTTGGAAGAAATGCTCCCCCTGAAATGTCAAACTTATATTTCACTGTGCACCAGTTCTGGCACATGACAGATAGCCGGCATCGCTGACTGCTGAGAATTCTTGCTGCCATCCTTTCAGCTACTTCTTTTTGAAATGTCAGTGTCATTCTAGTTCTACCAAAAGCCCATGGACCTTCTTGCTTAGATATCATCTCTAGCCAGCGTATTATCAGTATTGTAGACACACTAAAAGGCAAGTTGCCAATTAAATGAACTGGTGGAGGTGAGTCAAGCCAATCTGTCTTCACATCTTTAGGGATGAACTGACCAATATCAGTCTTTAAAATATCACCAGTTATTATGTCTACATCAACTTTATCTCTACATGCATCAGCTAAAAGTTCCAGTGATGGCACAAAACGACGATCTTTTTCGATCAGGATTAATTTTCTTGGAGCTCTTTGAATTATGGACCTTGTTATTCCGCCGGGGCCAGGACCTACTTCGCAGACTACGTGTTTTTCTATATTACCAGCAGCGTTCACTATTTTTTCTAACAAACGCGGTTCCATGAGGAAATTCTGAGACAGTTCCCGAAGAGCACGTAGTTTGTACAGTCGAATAACATCTTTAATACTTGGTAGAGGAGGTAATCTTATCTGTAAAGCTTTCTTTGCCGTCGCCATATTACTGCTGCTGCACTTTGACGGGTTCCTCAAAGTCGTCGAGGAAAGTTTCTTGTTTCACGGCGAATATAGAGTACAAGTAAACACTTAGCACTCCAGTTCCAATAGCTAGTCCGGTGATTCTATTTTTTTTGGAAATCTGCTGCAGCCTATTTACTCTTTCACGGTTTTTCTGCTCTATCAACTTCATATAAGCTATTTCAGCTTGTTTAAGTACTGGATCTTGAGCAGTACTGTTGATTTTTGGCTTGAAACTTGCGTCGGAGTCTCCCATTACGAAAACACAAATTCTCGACAAATATAACCTCAAAACGCAAAGCTCTAGAGAACGAATGGATAATTGACTAACACATACATTTTAACAGATAACAAAATGTTATGTAATGAATGAATGATTGTACTAAAACATTCCAGGGTACGCAAAGTTGAGTTCTTAAACATCATGTCATCATCATGCAATTTTTTTTTTTGCAAAATTAAAGAATCTTTTTTTTATTTTCCAACATTTTTAAATTTAAAATTACTAATTTTCAAACTTGAGTTAAAAAATACACGGATATAACCAAATATTACTGGCATAAGCAAAGATGTCTTCAGTTATTTTTATGAAAAACGAAAACAGCTGTTCCTGACGTCTTCCATAAAATCAACAAAACAAAAGCCATGCGCGCATCCATCCTTTTCTAAACAATACTTCTCTGTCGCACTTATGCATTTGCATCGGCTCGAACTCGCAACCTCGCACTTGTGTCAAAATCGTCAAATCCCGTCTCGTGTTGCAGACGTTAGCTTGTGCGACTCGTTTGGTTGCGCACTAGAATCGCGTTAAACTTTGTTGTGTTTTGTGTTATAAAATGCCTTTTATTTCAAAAGACTGGCGGTCACCAGGTGAAGAATGGGTGAAAACTCAAGAAGGATGGGAAAAGAAGAAAGTGCTGGAGTGTACCGCACAAAGGTGAGTTGCGTTGCAAAATAAACACAGTCCTTTGTTCGCATTTAGTTGAACGCAACGAAATAACACGGGCCGTTTGGTGTTTAGCTCATTAATATTACCTAACATTAGTGCGCTAAAATGATAATTATGCTTGATTTTTGTAGTGTTGATGTGATTGTTGAAAATTTGCTATTTTGTATTGCAGATATCCCGCTATAACTAACTTTAATAACCCCGATGATAGTCAGCAGAAGTCGTGGTGAGTGTTGCTACAACTTATCCTTACGTTTGTTATATTTTGTCGTGATCAGCTGTTGTCTGTTTTGCGCTGTTATTGATTTTCCTGCGCGCGTGTGTGTGAGTCCTTCGCCTGGTTTTGTATGAACCACTTTGTGCAAACGAAGAAAGCGTATAATACATATACTTTCTTCTGTAGATAGGTGGGTATGTACTTGCTTAGACGTATGTTAGGTAGGTAGGTACCTACTGAAAGCTAATTGTGAAACAAAGCACTTCATTACGAAGTTTAAACGTTCCTTATTTTCAAGTTTCAGAATAATTAAAATGTAAGATACCTATCAAAGGTGTAGATAGGTATTTATGTAGGTACGTAGGTTTGCATCAGTGAAATTGTGTTTATTTACCTCTTCATATCAACGTTTTCATTGGAAAAAAACCAGTTATGTCACATAAACACCGTCACAAGACACAACCACCACCCACTGTCACGCATTTTATGACCTATTATATTAAATGCCTAGGTACAACACTGGTTAAACGTTTAGGTATTCATCGTTGGTAATAAAATAAATACTAATACATAATATAACTAAGTATCTATCTATCTAGATACCTTTGCTAGTATACCTGCACTGGCAAATAGCTATTGTAAGTAGTAGGAACACAAATTTTACTTATTTAGAAGTCCTTAAGTCGGTACCGATTTTAGTTTATCTCTCAATAAACCAGGTAGACCTAAAAACTGAAAATTGCAAACGAAATAGGATAAATCTTTATAGGAAAATAATGAGAGGTGTCAAGGGACACCCGGATGGAACGAAGTTCCTTTCGATTAATTAGTGAAAGAATTGTAATAAAATTTTATTTAAAAAAGAAGCGTCTTTCCAACTTTTGGTCTTAATTTTTTCCGTCTAGCCCCCTTTCGCAATGCGCGATAAGGAACTTCGTTTAAAAAAAAATAGTCTTTCCTAGATGCTGTCGTCTTTGTCATAAGCACTGACGCGGATCGTTATTTGTAGCTATCTGAAGCTCCATATAAATTACACAAAGCGACAGACAGTGCCACCATCAAATTAGTCTTAAAGTCTATTAAGATATGTCTAAAGTACCAAATTAGTTAAAGGTGCAGTACCTAAACCAACTGCTGATTTTGAGTCCGGAACGAAAACTAAAACTTCGGCACTACTTATCCATCTTTACATACCGAGACCCCTCCGTGCCTCGGAAAGCACGTTAAGCCGTTGGTCCCGGCTGTCATTCGTGGATCTTTGACAGCCGTTACGGGTAGTCGGAAGCCCGAAAGTCTGGCAACCAGTCTTACCAAGGGGTATCGTATTACCCAGTAACTGGGTTGTGGAGGTCAGATAGGCAGTCGCTCCATGTAAAATACTGGTATTCAGCTGCATCCGGTTAGACTGGAAGCCGATCCCAACATAGTTGGGAAAAGGCAGGCAGATGATGAGGTACTACTTATCCTCAAGATACAAAGAAGCACCTATTCAAATTAAATGATGAGAGTAGTCTACGCCGAATAGGTTCTAAGTCGAGATCGAACTACCTATAACATAGGTAATTTCTTTTGTCTCTGAAACAGCGAGACGACACGCAGACTTCCGACTGCATTTCTTCTTCCCTCCTGTCCTCCTGAATTTTCGACCTTCGTGACCCACATCACAAAGAAGGTCGAAAAGAGCAAAGAGCCTCAAGTCACTGCTGCTACTGTCACTTCCAATAAAAACAAATCGGTGCTCCGATTTGTCGGCGCCCAGATTCCATAACCCTTTTTTTTTTACTTCGCGGTGGAACTCCTCATGGACTTCCTCCATCGTGGGGGTGACGGAGGGATATGCCGGACTCTTACCGGCTAAAACCACCGCGGTGTCCCACCTCTGCCTATGGCCGGGGGTGCGGGATTCGCATAAGCATTCACCGCTAAGATTCCATAACCCTAGAGATACCACGGAATAGACAAGTTGATACTGCAAGAACTCAAGTACCTAATCTGCATTCGCGACATATTTGCATAATCAAATATGAGTTTATGGAAAAATAACTATAATTTCTACACAATAAAGTTAACTATACGCTACAACTTCAAATATTTTTAATTTATAACTTTTTCAATAGTCACTCTGAAATCAACTTAATAACCATTAAAATGCAGTTGATATTGGTTTAACTTGAAATAACGTCAATTTGAATATACCTAATCTTATCTATGTTCCAAAAACAATGTTATGAATATCATTACAAACTATCTAAAATACCTATATTGTATCGATGCGTAATAGAGAAAATATCTCGTTTGATAATGTAAAACCTACATAATATTGTAATGTAAATAAACAAACATGCTAGCCAAGGAATAAATTATGTAAGTGAACGTGAATCATCATTTTGTTTCACAACTATGATGGGCTACTAGAATTCTTAGAAGCGACTTTACGAAATTATGTTCTGATACAAGCTATACATTTCCAGTATAAGCGGACTTCTCATTGTACGAAAAGCCTATACAATGCGAGGTCTGCTAAAACTGGAAATGTATCGCTTGATATATCTTCGTGTGTACCTAATAATTATCTAACACCGTATCCATCCTCATTTTTTTTTAACTCTAGAATTGGGAAAACATAGGTATCTTAAGTCTACCTGGGACCTACGCTGATGGACTTCAAAACCAATAGCTGAAGTAGGTAGTTGAAAATGACCAGCATATTGTTAAAATTAAACAAAACATCAAAGGCTCCCAACTTTTTAGTTTTAATTTTAACAAAGATAATAAATTCAGCAGTCTATTGAAAAACAAAACACAACCGAAACAAAAAAAAAAACGGTATTAGAAAACGGTCTTGGGATTTTTGTTTCAGCAAATATTGTTTTTCTTTAACAAAAACAGCTGACATGAAAGGATCCAGATCGCAGATTTAGAATTAATATCGGGGTGCTTTAAATAAATAGGTATTGAATCAAATTAAATTTTAAAAGAAAGTAGAAACAGCAATTTAAAAACAAAACCGTCGTGTTCGAATTCCAGATTCCATTTATGAAATCAAAAATCGGAAATAAAATCCATAGACTACGAACACGAAAGAGTATTTAATAGAAACTGCAAGTCGTGACCAAACACAAAATTCTGACCGTATCTAGGTCAGGCTGAAATGCACAGTTCAGGTCAAACCACTCGCCTGAAAAATTCCGACTCAACAAGAAGAACCAATTTGTTTGGCAGACAGATTTTGTTTAGCAAAGTATTTAGAGCAAACTAGCTAGTTTAAAGAGAAAACTTCGACTGGGTTCGATTTAGACTAACCTAAATTATGACACTATGATTCATTTACATTTTTCTGTTATTTATATAAAACTTTAGCTTTTCATTCGTCTTTTCAACCAGGCTAATTATTGTTTGTCTTTGTACGTGCACGCAATGTGCCCATAAAAGGTCCCGACTATTTTTGAGTCGTAAATTATTGCCATTTTACCCATTGTGGGACTCAGTACGAGAAAAACTGACCAATAAACACCAGTTTGTAGTAACCTAACCATAACCATAGGATAACGCTTATGGAACTTATATGAGACTACAAACTCTCAATTTCATTTTACCTGTAACGATTAATTATAACTCAATCCACCACTCGGACAGGCCATTAACGTAACAACATTTAAATTCAAAATGAGACAAAAATAAAAATATGTTCATCCCAAAAAGGTCCACCTACGCTTGACGGAAGGTTCCCGATGAATCAACAACTCTCAAAACATGTCCCGACAGGAAAGTGGACGATTATTTTTAAAATCTTGAAGATGTTGGTGGTAAAGAATCTACCGAGCCCTTTGAAAAATAGTTGTGACATTCTACTGACAAGGACTTTTATAAAACATAGCTTTGCACTAAAAGGTAAATGTAAAAATATCTTGCAACACATTTGCAAATGTTGCTTTCATTGCGACTTTAATATAATTCAATGTTGGCTTATTTTTATGCTATTTGTTAGATTGCTAATGACTTCGCAGTGGCTACTTCTAAATACAATTTATTCGGAATGTTTCACTTCAATTAATCAATTCTCAATTTCGGTATCTCATTAAAATGACCAAATACTTTTGGAGCGACTTTGACAAATTGTACTGCCATCCAGCACAACGAATTTCGCCTTAATTCTGTCGGCGTCATTTTTCTTAAATCCCCAATATCCATATAAATCCAGCCAATATCGATAGTGCAAAAAGTATTCTAAAGTGTCTATTTTACAAAACTAACAAATCCGATCAGTAACTGTCAAAACAGTTCCATAGCAACCGGAACTGCAGCGGACTAGTTTCCTATTTTTAGCTATTCTAATATTAGTAATAACGGCCGGTAAACTGGCCAGTAAAATGACTAAACTGCCATGAATCATGTTCTCGTCTTTGACACACGAGAACCGGTAGAACCAGAAAGGGCGAGGTGGTCAGATGAAAGGGGTTGACGTAGACACAGACAGACCTTGAGATTTTTGGGGTAGACTACGGCACACACGACATTGACAGATGTAGACTTGAATGAAGTTGAATAATGGCAATTCAATCTCGCTTCGGACGTCTGTCTTATATTTCTAAGGTGTTTTTATACGTGGGTATAACCCAATCAATGCAAGCTGCGGTGCATTTTGATAGTAAAAGAAATACCGTTGCTAATTCCTTTGGAAAGCTGTTTTTATATTATCAACTTTTTCCTTTTTATCGATCTCGCTGTTAACCCGTCATTCTAAGGTAAAATGTGCAGAATTAAGAAGCGGCTAAAGCATAATCGCTTCGCGTGGGACACCTTAAACCTTTGACCTCTCAATATCCAGTCAACTGTGACCGACCTTTTATCCTCCAAATGCTTTCATAGTAAAAGCTGTATGTTGAGTATGTAAATATATTCCTTCCCTATCTTACATCGCAATTTAAGACGTTTGCTCCTTCAGTCGATTCAGTCGATATATATTATTGACGAATGTAGTACCTAGTCGCAAACTCGTAACAATTTTAGTTCATAGACGTCCCATTAAGAGCATGACTATATAGGAACAGCATGCATATCTTCTCTAGACTAGCTCATTTCCTTCTAACGAGTATCGCAATTTGTGCAAAATGAAGCTACATGTATGCCTTCATTTGCATTTAATATTCTTGCATAGGATGTCCTAATGCTTGCCGCTTTGGAAGGAGAGAAATTGTCAAGCTGCTGGGCTTTTCATTTATATGAAGACTCGCTACTGACTACAAACTACGAAAGACTAGTAAAGCCACTATTCCCATCTTCAAAGCGATTGTAACTGCACTCGTTCGAACCGTTCGACAATTTGATCTTCAAACGCCAGTTGCGCTATTGCGACAGAACAGTTAGGTTTATTGTATTCGTTTGTTCTAGTCTAGAAACTGTATAGCTCCTAAATCTTCCTTTGTTTAAAGTCACTTAATATTAGGGACAATCCATAAGAATTTGCATAAAGACTTAGCTTCTGCTAGCAGCTAGATACACGACAGAAACCAAGATGAGACTTGGAACTTTCTCAAAAATAACAAGCTTATCATCAGCAATTTACTTACTAATAAAATTCCAGTATTTCATATCTGAAACATGGTAACAGTTATCACAGACGACAGTTCAGCTCCATTTAAATACTGGGTTGCATTGCAGGTCGGGAATTAGAAAGTAGGCACAATAATCGTACTGCGTTTATAGGCAGTTATGCTTACAGATCATTGGGACAACTACGTTATTATACTTGGTTTCTATTCTGCCATCATTTCTATTTGTGTGATCACGGTTCTGTGAGTCGATTAATGGCATTTTGAAAATTTATGATAAGCCATTATGTTTTCTGAACTGACAATAGCCATAGCATTTGCCAAATTGCTTTACTTTAGGATCTTTTCTTTTGTGTTTGTGTTACTATGAAATCTATGACTCCTGTCGTTCCGGATTATTGAATAATAAATTACTACATATAAACACGTAACACACACAAAGGACGAATCATTTCAGCAGCGCAACTATGTTTGTAAACGACAGTATATGTCATTGCGTTTATAAAAGCCAAATGTCACATGGCATGTGAAAATAGATCCTTTAAAGTTTAAATGTTCCTTTAGCTAAAGTTTGTGAATGTCAAATGTCTATTAATAGTTATAGAAGTATATAAAGTAATTAAGTTCTATGTCTTTGATAATCATAATTAAAATATTCTAAAGACACTTGACCATAGGCATCAATAGCTATCTGTCTACGCAATTACATATCTTGAGTACAGTAACTACGCATGAGCGATGAAGATTATCATATTGCAAAAGATGAATAAATTAGACGCCAGAAACAGACGTCCATAGATGAACTGTAATGTAATGGATGATATTAGAATATAGATGGCCATGCAGAATACTCACTACGGTTTAATATATACTCTGGAGAGAAGCCAACAATCTCTTGCAGTTTTATTTGAGAACTCTTTTGGCTGGCAGTATTCGATGTTAAGAGTGTTTTTCTAGAATAAAAACAAACAGTAAAAATGGGATAGTAACTTTGAGAAAAAAGGTTGAAATAACAAATTGCTGGAAAGGTTGGTAAAATTAGCAAAATGTTGTGCATACTTCGAGTAAATCAAGTAATTTACCAACTGATGTGAAAATTAAAACGAAATCCGCCGAATATCATTCGGGGCGAGTGAAACGGTGCAGAAAATAAGGTAAACATTTAGCTGAACATTTGAGCCAGCTGCAGTTCATTTACCCCTGACTAACTGAACTGTGTTGCTGTTTTATTTTATTGTAATGTGCATGTTAAGTACACAGTGTTTACTTTTGGACTGGACCGGAATACATAGAGCTATCCAATTTCAGTATTGTTTAAGCGGATTTCCAAACCAAATTTTGTCACAAATAAATGTGAGTGGAATTGCGGTTGAGCTCGACAAAGGCTGTATGGTCAGGATACGGGAGACTAATGATTTTACACAGTACTTGAAACTGGAACCATAGGTCTAAAATGTAGGTTACAATCAAGTGAAACAAGAGAGAGGAGTTTTCTACGAACTCATCAATTTAGTGGATCTTCCGAAAGCAACGGTTACGATTTCAAATTCTGAGAATCGACAAACTATAATTATGTATATGAATCAGTATATGCTCTTTCCTTTGTCTTTCATTTTAAAGACATGAAGTCACGCGCGATTGCACGAACAGTACACCTTTGAGGCTTCCGCAGACAGGCGTAACTCGACTCTGGTATACCCAATTCCTATGGAAATTATTCTACCGCAGTCGCGTCGCGACTGTCTGTGCGAACCTTTAACTTGCATTGAGTCCCATACACGAGGCATTGGTATCAGTAACTAAAAACAATCTCACCATAGACAACAAAAACAATGAAACATGATGAAAAATTAATAAACAACGTTTTAATAATCATAACATTTGAAATCAAAACAATACGAAGTACATACATGCACGGGATTACGATGATTCACAATCACAAGATAACCGGGCAGACTGCGAGACGCCTACGGAACACTTGGCAATAAAATATAGCGTTTGTTGAACTTTGAATTGCATTGTAAGGCTTATCTTAGGAGCTGGGTTTTTATTAAGATTCCTTTTTATCGAGTTAAAATGTTAGATATTTACTTTACTAAACATGAAGCTGTTTTTACTTTACCATGATTAAATTTTACTTTTTACAACTAAAAGCAGAGGATAGCTGAAGCAACTCGAAAAATAATTTCCAGGCCGGTCGCGTGCCATTTCAACGGACATGTTTTCGAGGATAGTTTTAGATTTATATGACTCGCGCAAAGCGCTTGCAGTGCGCAGAATTTTTGAAAAGTTTCTGCTCTAGCTTTTGGACCACCCGTATTTAATAAACTCGGCATCATTAAAACTACATAATTATTATATATATTTTTTCGCGTATCTATTCACTCAGAATTCATGCTCGAGTATGAATTTTGATTGCAATACAAAATTACAGTGATACCTTGTTTCATAAAAATCTTAACTTTAATTGATCGAGATTTTTGCTTGAGTATTTTCTAGACCTCAATATTGTCAACTTACGTCGATCTCTCAAAGGCCTTCGTCATTGAGTTTTAATAAGAATTTTCCGTCTCAATTAATCCAGTCTGAGTGGACGCCGCTCAGCTATTAAGAGACGAAGTTCATTCAAGTTGGAAATTTGATCAAGCCAACTGACAGCACACCCGCGTGTCTGGCGGCTGTCTTGATTTTTAGGCTGTATGATCATTAAAATGATGTCTACGAGTATATGAGTCACGTTAGAATTGGAGGCCATTTGACGGAGAGTATTGGAATGGAAGGCAGTAAGTAAGAGGGATTGAACTGAGATGTAACACGATCGGCAGGGTAATTGCGTAGCACACCACCTATTAGTAGCAATGGGTATCATTTTGACAGTTCGACAAAATTCATTGCGTTATTTACGTTGTTGAGCAGACACATTTTTCGAATATATGGAGCAATGGAATAGCAATATGCTTCAAAGGGTGGTGGTTGAATTTGATACCAATTAATGGACTTTGCTGGTTTTCACAATTTTATGTACGAAAGATACACACGTGTAATAGTTTAGGTACACACACTGAATCATTTAACATTCCTCTGAGTATAAAGGTTTTATAAATAGAAACAAAAGGCGGAGGATCGAGTGCTTTGATGGTAATGTAGAAATGTTTCCAGCCTGCCAAATAAATATAATATGATTTAGGGCTGAGTTTTCTCTTAAATGAAGAGTAAATATCGCCGTTTGACAGCTTTTGTATAAAAAATATGTGAAGCTGTCTTAGTTATTCTTCAGATAAAAGTTATCTGACTATTGAAAAATCTGCCCTAAAACTTATGTTACTTAGTACCTAACTATTTAACTTATAGTCATACTAAACCAGCAATATGAAAGAAAAACCATATTGTGTTACAGCATAACCGAAAAACTGGCTCTATATTCTGCCGCTGTTTTTTTTTTTGCTCGAGAACGCTGATTGCAGTAAGGACAGGTTTAATAAAAATAATACGAGTACCTTTTTCCTCATCATCATCATCAGCCTATAGCAGTCCACTGCTGGACATAGGCCTCTCCTATAGAGAGGCCTCCTCTTTTCCTCATAGATACTTTTGTTATTATCTTCACATATTCATGTAAATGGACTAGACAGTGACTTATCCTACAGTTTTATTTTAACTAAAAAAGCTAGAATTGATAGTTAATCTTGATTCTCTATCGGGACTGAAAGACGAAGACAAATCGACGATATAACTTCAGTCGAAAACAGGCCACACCTAAAATCTACCACACCCACTGAAAAGGTTAAAGCTAGCCTTTTAGGGAATTGCACTGATAACTTATGCATCAGATTGTCTTTTAACGTAAAGAGCTTTGGGATTTAGAACTTTAACTGGAAGGAATAAGAACGAAAACGCTGTACTTACTCAAAACCTAGTCATTTTGGGTACTCAGCGTTTCTGGGTCCCCCATGGCTCATATCTTGATTGGGAAAGTTACTTAACTACTCGTACATATAAAAGCCTCTTAGATTCAAAGCTTGGTATTATATGTCGCCCTTGGATGTATATGTCGGTTATATTAAAGCAGTTTTAATCGTTCTATTGCCCTTATCCCAATTGGAGGTCGGCGCAGTATGTCTTCTTCTTCCATACTTCTCTATCAGTCCTCATCTCAGTAGTCACTTTTCTAGCCATATCATCTTGCACACAGTCCATCCATTGATTATTTTGTCTTTCCCTAGTCTTATCCACATTCATAGTCATACTCAAAACTTTCCTCACGACATTTTCTTTATTCCTCCGCATTGCATACTCATAGCATGACAACCGATTCACATAACCGTGCCCCTTTTAAGACCTTGTAGTATTTTATTTCAAGAAAAGCTTGATTGGAATGTAAGCGGAAGGTACGTACAGTCCTACATGAGCATTACTTTGGCCCATTATTTTGAACTATGCAAGAGCACAAAAGAGCGCAGTTTAGATTCATATGGGCAGAATTTCCTAAACATTCTTCAGATATCAATAACATTTTAATCTGGTTTCTGTTCGGATATTTTATAAACATTGGGTATTTTCCGTCATTGCATCCGTCTCCGTATCAAATACGAGTAGGAAACATTATTTCTGTGACCTCGTCAATGTGGGGAATCTGGGTCTGGATAGATGCAATGTAGTGTACATGGTACAAAGGGAGTTGGGGTAAGTTTAATTTGGTTGCCTGTTCATCTGTTGCTTTGTCGACAAAGTGTATAGTGTTCTCGGTAAACTTTGTTACAGGCTTTGGAAGGTTTTGTAGGTACCAGTATAATTATCTTGTTTGACTTTGCATTTCCGATTGGTTTAAACTTGGCGAATTTTAATGTTTTTTCTAGTATATCAAACGATTACGTCATTATAACTCGATTTATAATAAATCCATCTACAGTTCTAACTACGCTTAGCAGTTTAGTTCCAACAATAGCAAATAATATTTTTTCTGTTACCGCAATATTCTTAAGATGTTTTCCATTCGTTTCGATTTCATTCACATAGCTGACAAACAATTAGTCTTTCTAGGTTGTTGTTTGCTCGCCTATCTGTTCTCATCTATTTGCCCTGCGTGACAAAACTCATCTCAACTTTCTGTAAGAGCTTTTAATGAAAAAAAGTTTTGTTTTTCTACCAATACTTCCTTCTCATCTGTAATATTTTTTCAGACAGTTACTTTTAGACAGGCTAGGATAAGATAATGTTTATTTGCCAAAACAGTGCTTTACATTTCTTTATAGCCTTTTTTAATAGCTAGGTTTACATTCACTACATAACTCCATACTAGATCGAGCCTGTCTCGTGGAGTCCAAGGGTGGTATTACCGAGGTCCATGAAAACGTGTTATTATTTTATTGGGCTTGCCTTTTACTTGGCGATTTATAATAGTTAGAAAAGTTACTGTTCGACGTTCTTACTTTATTAGTACTTTTTCATGAAAGATAATCTTGTCTATATTTTAATAAATGGATTTAAAAAAAAATTGGAGTTGGCCCCATCATGCCCCATGGGAAAAATTTGTTCATATTCTATATGGGTAGGTGCTTTCAACCCCTGAATACTTTCCAGTGAAGTCAAATTCAGTGTATTTAACACCCAATCTAAGCTTGATCAAATAGTTGCCCAAGATTGACATATGGGTACATATTCTGTATAGTGAGGTTAAACTTCGCATCTATCCTCAAATAGACAGAAGTAGGTCATGGTCGAAGTTCGTCAGGAAACGATTGAGTAATCTTACTGCGGATGCAATACTTCAGCACTTCACAATCAGTGTTTTTCTCATAATTATAGTCTGAATAGGATATCTGTTCAGAATTGGAGCGCTGATGCTTCTTTTAATTAAGGATGTGAGAATTGAGGTTAGTTTGAAATATAGACGTATTTTCTGTTGAGAAAAATATTATTCATCGTAATCATTTGCATTACCGATGGGCGCGATGTGTGAAAAACTTTTCATTAAAACGAATTACTTAATCACTTATTTTTAACCAAGTCTTGCCCTAACTTGTTTTCAATTTATCAAGAAACTTCATCAAAACAAAAATGGTTTTACCTTCAGGAAAGCTAATGATATCATTTTCCAATTTTAACTTCTAAAACAATATCCGCTATGTTCCTTATAAAAGTTCCTTATAAAATATTACATCAAACACCTTACGATCGTTTTATAATGTAAACATAAGTAAATTAAAATTGCTTATTAGTCTTATAGGCTAGATTGTAATTAATTATTAAGAATCTGGTTCTTTTGAATAAAGAATAAAAAAAAAACATTCTAAACATCTGGAACACCTTTCTTGTATTTTATCCCTAAAAGTGCCTTATAATGTCTCGTGATATTATGTTCTCAAATATAGGTCGCGGAGTGTCGCGGAGCTTTGGCAACGAGCTCAGATAAGGTGTCACGTCGTTTGACATCGACCTCTTCTATATTTTAATATTAATGACGACGGTCTTCTTTTTTATCTAACTCTTTTCTTACGCCGGTAGATGTGTTGTTTATTTGGTTACCTGTGCTATTCTTTTTTAGAAATTAGTATTGAAAAAAGTTGCGGTTGTGCTGCATAGTCTTTGTCTCTGTGGCTTACATTTTCTCATTCATGCAATGGACCAAGACTCGTTTAAGTTTTATCTTAGAGCAGCTCGCTCTGGCATGAAAACTAAATCTAATAAAACCAGTGTAATGGTACTTAACATAATTATCAATAGTTGCAAAGATGAAACAACAGATCGTCCTTTAAACACCCACCTAAACAATACCAGCATCTTACAATGCAGCACACAATATTATAATGAGAAATATGGAAGCTGATTTTGAAACCCTGCTTAGTAACAAACAACAGTATCTATTATGTTATTATAGCCTACCATTACAAGTCCGGTAATAACAGACTCCCTCTATTTAAGCCCTATGCTTTCAACATTTTCATAGTTCTCATCATATGCTACAGCATCTCCAACGTTATGATCCAAGTTTATTTTTACAGCGCACGATAAAAGCTTCAATTTGTAACCAGCTCTTGACATATTTCTATATTATGACACCTAAAATAGAAAGTTTACAGCTTCATGCACTCATACTTTGGAAGTTCCAATGCTGCTATATACTGGAAAATATTTGGCAATATCATTGGTGAGGCTTGCATTTGTAGAATATTCGAATTTCCAAAACGCTGTATCAGCACTTGCTATATAATAAACAATTTTTCTATTTTCCAACTAAAGTTTCGTTGCCAAAATATATACATCAAAAGATTAGAGCCTCTTGAAGTGGGACTCGCTTTGTATGCCTCGCCTCGATTTTGCCTTCGTCTTCAATCCGAAATAAATTGGCCTGACAAGTTTGGAATAAATTGATGCGGAAACGTTGCCTTGACGTTTGACGTTTGAACGTGCCTGAAACTGTCGACTTTAGGCTACATTTACGATTTTAGCTACAAGTACAATCGGAATTAGTATTCGCACTTCGTATCCTTTCGGATTCATTCCTGTCACAATTTTCTTCTATTTGTTATCTGCATTTTGCTGAGTAGTCATTTTAGATGAATATTCTTTCTTGTTCTACCTGCTGCTTCTAGATTTGATTTCCCCTGGTACTTAGACTTATTAGAAGCTGTGAATACCAGGACCTAAACACGTTAACACCTAGGTGCGCCTGCAATTACAGCTTGCTTGCTTTCCCTATCTCTATATCTAAGTAGCCATCATTATCATTACCAACAGCTTTTCTCAATAAACTGAGATTATTTACAACCTTGTTCATACCGTCTTCAACACCTTAGATGGAAGGTACATTAAATAAAATTGTTCGAAAGCAAATAATCGTAATTCTAACAAGAAACGGAAATGTCTCGCTTGGAGACCGCTGTCATTTGCCAATCAACTAAAATTGTATCATTGCAACCCTACCAACTGCAAAAGCCAATCTAATCGCCGTACTTCTTGTAGACTCTACATCAACTGCACTTGGTTGCATCAAGTTACCATCCTGACAAATTAAATTGAACGTAATTTCTTCAAGATAAGGTTGAGTTTTCTATTGTTTCTCCATCATTAGGGTTATTAGTTGAAGTGGGAGTGAGTGAAAGTGCTTTCGATTCCCTTGTGTTTATTTTCAGACTGCGGAAGTATACAAACATTAATAATTACAAGCTACTGATACCTTTGATGTGCATGCTGGTAAAAATAGCTGATTAGTTCAAGGAGGCAATTAAAATTTCGGGGATACAACAAATTTTTGCAGTTATTAGCTTGTATATTGATAAGTTAAGTGTTCATTATGGAAAGTATATGGAGCACACAGTGTCGTTTTTAGCTGGAAAACGCCCTTTTAGTTTATAACTTCTGAGTCTATCCCAAACTAACATACAAGTTTAAATAAATTCCATAATTCTTCGTCGTCTTGTGTCACAATGAGCTATGCTAGCTGCTTGAAATAAATGATAATTTTCTTTACCATGTTGATTTCGGTAAAGAATGAAAAGAGTGAGAGTTTTGTCGTTCTACTGTGTTACTGCAGACATAATTTGCCATTTCGTAATAAACGAACAATGGCACATTGAAACCTCATAAAGCTACAAAACGATGCACATTAAAATGTCTAAATGACAAAATTTTCCAAAGAGTCTTGTAAATAGGCCTCGACCGGCGCTTGCGCGGCTACGTTTTATTTCTTGGAAAATGATAGTGTAGCGTAAATGAAGAAGTGAGCTACATAGCATACAATACAATACAATGCATACAATTCGTATAAAATACTGTATTTATCATTTTTTTAACCCCCGACGCAAAAACGACGGGGTGTTATAAGTTTGACGTGTCTGTGTGTGTGTGTGTGTGTGTGTGTGTGTGTGTGTGTGTGTGTGTGTGTGTGTGTGTGTATGTCTGTCTGTGGCATCGTAGCTCCCGAACGGATGAACCGATTTTAATTTTGTTTTTTTTTTATGATCCCGTTTATTTCTTATAAAGAAATTTTTTTTGACGTCAATAACAAATTAAGTATGTTTTAAAACTTGACGAGTTTGGTGTTTCCTAACCGACTACTCTGAGAAGAAAACCGAAACAAACTCAGAAATCAGTCTCTTCTGGACTAAATTTTGGTCAGGCCATACGAGGACCATGCAGAGTACTGTCTGAGATTGTCTTTTGAAAAACAATAAAAGTAAAGATATGAATGAAGATGGAAAAACCCGTGGAGGTAACTGAGTATGACCATAGAACTTCTTAACAATTTAGTACGTACATCATAATTTTACACCAACACCTAAAATAGCTTCAAAGAAACCACGCAAGGCCACAAAGTGAAAACAAAACAATATTAATTGACACAATATTCCACACAACTATCTCAGAATTAAAGTTAATAAAATAAAACAATGGATAGAGTGCTACAACTATAATTTACACCAATGCTTCAATTAAATTAGTCATTGAATTTTAAATGACAGTATAATTTCAAAGTATATCGCGACATCGCGAGACGCAGTTGCTTCTTATCCTCCACGATCAGTACTTGATGAATTTACCGCCATTGTTTTGAAATGTTTCCTACCAACGACCACCTGACGTAACCATTGCAAACCATTAGGTAAGTAATGTCGCGCGCTTTTCGAAATAGACACGGAAGAAAATCGCTCCTGAAACAGATATAGAATCCGAAGCATCCAGTTATGTATCGCATTTAAAGTGCTGGCAACACAATAAAAGAGGTTTAACTTCTAAAATGGGAATGAAACAGTTTATAATCGTTCCGACACGTCTATGCGAGAGGTGATTAAAGGTTGGTCGTTGTCCGACCATCCTTGGCAAAAAGCCAGGATGCCAACTCAGGGAGAAATGTTTGCCTTGTTGACTGTTTGTAACTATTTAACTGTCTATGGTCGGGTGTTCCAAATTCTAAATTTTAAACTGAACTGTCACGTTCGAAACAGCTGTAGCTCGGGAAAAAAATTATATGTTACAGAGTTCAAAGGAAACTTTTATGACTCAGTTATTTTTAATCTCTACATCATTTGGTTGGGTCTTCAATCTCTACACGGTACATTAATTTTAATTTTAATTAAGAAATGATCGAAGCAAAAAATATCTTTTTACTTCAATTGGGGCTGGATTAGTATGAATTATTATTAGTGAAGGTGCGACCGGTCCCTTTTCTGTGTGTTTGTGATTAGGTATCTTAAATCTCTTTGAATTGGGTACCTACCCAATAGTCTAAGTAGATCAACCCTACTACGTCTTAAAAATAAAACCTTCTTGTTATTTATTTTTTACTAGTGACCTTAGATATAAGAAGACTGATAGACTCGGAAGTCAGAAAGACATGTACCGATATTTACCCTTAGTCAATAACATAACCCTCTATTCTGTACAAATATTAAAAAGCCTGTTCAGAAGCTTATCGCCGACTGGCATCGGGCTGACCCGTTTCCCTCGTTTAAAACTGCCAAGTTGCTAGGGAAGAAATAAGTTCAGCTATTCGTTATGCAGCTATGTTTTCTAATATTGCATAGACTAAAAATACAGCCCACAGACTGTGGCCGAAAGGTTTCTCTGTAGTTTCTCTCTCTGAAATCTTCAACATTCTGTAAAATTAAAATTTAGTTATTGTGTGAGCATTATGAGTTTGCTGGTTGTTGTAATGTTAAGTCATCTGCTATTCGTACAAAAACACTGCATTGTCAACTTTTAAACGCCCATTGGTATCTAACTAAACATGAACTCTGGTGGGGAAGCGCAAAAGTGCCACTCTGCTAATGGAATGTAATTTATAAACATTAGAAATCACCTAATAATTTCCAATACATATGGCGAACAAAAATAAAAGAACTCTTTTCATTTTGAATATGTGTGATAGTAAGCATTTTCTTCTATCAAAGATTTCCAATAGCAAACGTAACATTTAGAAACTGTTCAAGAGTGGCGTGTCGACAGAAGTCTTGGCAATGTTACACCCGAAAACGTCTCGCAAGTAACATAAACGAACATTCTGGAACTTTTCACTTTAATACAATATGTAACTGTTTTTCAAGTTTTCCTCTCCTGCTCCTCTTGTTTCGGCACGAAATAGAATAGGTAATGCTGTTTTTAAATCAGCAAGATGGTAGCGGGGTAACTGTGTAACACACTAACAGTGGCAATGGCTTTCATTTTGACAGTTCAACAACATTCTTTGCATTATTTACGTTGTTGAGCAGACAAATTTTCCAAACGTATGAAGCAATGGATTAGCAATATCATTCAAAATGATTCAGATTGTGATTGATAGTGTGGTACGCAATTAGGGTGTAGGTTATCGTACTGGACTAGATAGATATACACACTTCTGCACCTGTGTGAGCGGAAAATATTAATGCTTATAGCCAAATAATGAATAATAAAAACTGATATTATTATAAGTAATTATTTACCATTAGCAAGCAAATAATTAACAACACTAAGATTCCTTGAAATCCGTCTTCAGCTGAAGTCAAAATTACAACTCTCCATACAACATGAATAATGAAGAACATAATGACAAAAAAAAAAAATCTTTAACATGAATAAATAGCATTCTCTTACTGACTGAAATAAAGACTTCAACAGCGTCGAATTCCACCATGTGCTCAATCATTGCCAATTTAATTTGATTGAAAGCACTTTATACCAAAAATTGGTTTTACATATTGAATTGTTCAACCTGTCACATACAGAATTTTGCCACGAGGTTAACAAAATCAATACTTTTTAATAGGAGAAAGATAAAGGGCAATGTATGACAAAGCCAGTGTGGTTTTGCATATTGGAAATATGAAATACTTATGCATATGGTCGCACTATTTTTTTCCTTGTAGATAAGGATTCTTTATTATTACTAGACGGAAAAATATTGTTTTTCTAAATTTTTTGAAAGAAAACTTTGTAACAGAAACAGAATTGTGGAGAAAGAAAACGAATTTCTTTTTATCGAACAATAACATCGAAGAAAGTATACATTTTCGCGCTCTAATGAACTAAACAGTAACTTTTTACCTTTGGATAATTCTACACCAGTGAACTCAATATTTCCACGTACACGATCGAGTCACATTTAATATATTTTCTGCAAAAAAAATCTGAGTTCAAGCGCTAAGGTAGCCCGCAAAATTCAAATTTTCTTACGTTTTTTGCAATTCGCAAGTCAGTGTCGTTCGTTGTATGTTAAAGAAAATAATTATATGTATCGGGACCGTAACCGATAAGTATTCAGAGAATTATAATCATCAATACAACTCCTTGAAATCAGAATTGGCCTGAAATGTCAGGATTTTATTTATTATAGGTTGTAAATACATAATTATTTGTGTATATTTTAAGAGCAATCCTGGCACTTTTGTCTTAAATATTCCACTCGTCGTAATTACATACAACAAATAGCTAAACGATAACTGAACAGGACTTAGAAAGGCCTCAGTGGCTATAAATATTTTGTTAAACCCTTCCTTCCGCAGTCTGGCCTCAACTTGTCGTCCATTTATACATAGGTCAAGGCCTGGGAAGCGGGAGGCCTGTGTCCCTGGCCTCACAGAGCGGACACTTGAACAGTGTCCACAATATGAATCCATTTATTTGCTACAAAAGACTGGCTATTGGCTTTCTTGTTATTGAATCTATTTGCTTGTTTGGAATGGAATTGTGATTTATACTGTTGGAAAGGGAGGAGTTTTTAGTTCGCTTTTAGTGGAGCTAGGTCTGTGTTAGGATTATATTCATTGTGTCTAGTTTGTAGTGTCCAACCTTCATGATTAATGGTTTGGAGTGTTTGGGCTCCTGTAGGCCTATTGTTTCATTTTTTATGGTTGTCATGGCCTTGTCTTCTACAAAAAAGTGAGGGTCATTATTACGTCAACAGTTTTGATAATATCTTTATCTTTTTTTTAACCATAAGCTTGTACTATCGCCAAAACCTATATCTGACCATTTCGAAAACAAAATCCCGTGCACATGATGACCACAGCTGCGTCCGTAAGTAAAACAAAAGAGGATCCTTTTTACGTCGACTTATAAGACAAGCAGGAATAGTCCTTACGGTGGTCAGATATAGATTTTGGCGTTAGTACATGTATATAAAACAAAACAAGGGTTAAGCATCAAAGGATAGGGCATCAATAATAAGATGATTTATCGATGGATATTTTGCCCTCATGATTAGATAAATTGGTTCAGGACTGCAGTCATGATTTTTTTTTTCAGATTACGTATCCACAAATTGGCTGGATAGCCTGGCAAGCAAAAATTTACTAGCTTGGTTCGCAACACAGTTTGCTTGGAGTCTCCCGCTTCGTTTTAATTTAATCTCAGACCAGGGATGAAAATATTTTAGCTTTTCCTTACTTACTTTTAAAGTAAAAGCAAATTAAAATAACTGTACTTATGTTACTGATTTACTACACTCATAGGATCTAGCCAAGATAATGTCTGGACTTTAAAAGAGACTGACCTCTGAATTTGTTCGGTCTTCCTTCTCAGAATAGTCAGATAGGAAATTCCGAAATCAACTATACGTTTTAAAACATAAAATTACGGATTTCACGGAAGCCAAGTTTTAAATGAAAACTGTTATTTGAAGTTAATGAAGTGAAAGTCAGCTCTAAGAGGAAATGGCCAGCACCTATTAAAAGGGGTATTTAAAATTAATAATGGACGTCGACTTTGCGATAAAAGTGATTTTCCACAGATATGAAAAAACGCAAGTCTTTGCACACAGCGGGCGGGGCGGGGCGAGACGGGACGGCGACGCGGCGCTGAGCAGTTTTATTACGGACGGACGACGCTACACAGAGCCGTCCCGCTCGACGCGACGGTAACCGTCGCGCCCCGCCGCCGCCGCGCCGAGCGGGAATACAAGTTAGAAGCGGCGGCGGGGCGGGACGCGAGCGCGTTTTTTATTTATTTCATGCACTCATTTCCGTTTACGTTGCTTTTTCTTAGCTAGCGCAACTATGAACAATAGCGTTTCCATATCTGAATCGCTCAACAGACTGTTGTAAATAAAATCGTTGTTAAGTATAATTCGTGTTTTACTATCCGTTTTCTCATAAAGATCTAAAAAAACAGGAAATCTGAAAAGTTTTAAAACCGTACTACTATAATCTTATAAATGCGAAAGTTACTCTGTTAGTCTGTCTGTTACCTATTCACGCCTAAACCACTTCTTCTTAGCGTGTCGATAGCAATCTAAATGGACTCGGCCCAGAACGTATCGTTATGAAATTTGACAGGTAGGTAGCCTGGTACCTTGAGAAGGACATAGGCTACGTTTCATCCTGGATTATGTATAAAAAAAAAACTGATGTGATACAAAATACACGCAGACGAAGTCGCGTACAACAGCTAGTGACTAATAAGCAGTGATCGGAGTAGGTAGATTGATTTTTGGTACTTGTATCATAGATGTTCACAGAAAGAATAACATGGATAAGTCATTTTCCCGGAAAGTAATTCCGGTGTTTCCGGATCCAGTTAAATATTGTTAATGTTGGTAGTGATATTATTACTACTCAATTCATTTAAAGGAACGAGTGAGCTACCTGGTATCGTCGCCGGGCGTACGCATTGTTTTGATAACCGGTTAGTGCACCACCCATGATCCTTTGCTCTGATTGGTCGTTGGGTTGTGTCAAATCGTGACTGGATAACGTTTAAAAAAATTATGAACAATATAATATTGCTCGTTTTAATACAATTCCTACTTAAGTTCCGTTTTTTTTTTAATAATCAAACAATTCCGAAAATCCGGAGGAATGTCCATATTAATATATACGTTTCGGATCAATGACCCCAATTCAATCTACCTACTCCGATCTCTGCTAATAAGCATAATCATCCTATAATGTTTCCACTACTGCATGCCCACACAGGCCTCCTGGGAGGGGATGAGCCGTAATCCACCACGCGGGCCCAGTGCGGTATGGTGGGAATAATAAGGATATAAACTATAAAGTTAATGAATCAGCTGCACTCATCATATTCTGATGCAAGAATCAACAGAGGAAAATATAAAAATCTCATTGTAGGTACTAGGTACACTGCAATTTGACCTCATTGCACAAATGACCGCAAATTCTACGTTGAACGTCCGTCATAAACATCTATATCTATCTATACTTATAATAAATCTGTAGAAGTGAAAATTCTGTACATTGAAAATATCAAAAAAATAAATGGCAGGGGGTGTTACTAGACCGACACCGAACCCAAAAATGTGATTAAAAAAATTTTTGTCTGTCTGTCTGTCTGTCTGTCTGTTTGTTCAGGCATCACGCAAAAACTACCGGTTCGATTACGATGAAACTTGGTATAATTATTCTTTAATATCCTGGGCACCACACTGGGTACTTTTTATCCCGAAAAAGTATATACAATAAAAAACAAACTTAATTTTGCGGTTCGATCCCTAGACCAGATTACTGCACCAACCGCAAATAATAAGTTTGTCGTAGGTTAAGTCACCCGCAATGGAGTTCATTTTATTCCTTTTAGATTTTAGAGTTATTTAGGTTTATTTTTATATAAGTCGTAGGTATAGATTTTAATTTTAAAGTATAGGTAGTATATTTGATAGTGTACGTAGTGACCGTAGGTTATTTTATAATACTGTTAGGTAGGATTAGTCATTCGTATAGATATTAGTTTTTAGGGATTTTGCTTATTTATTGAGTTTAGATTAGTTATCATCAGAAATAGGTTTATTTAGGTAGGGTAGGTATTTAATTTTCTGTTATTGAGTTTTTTTTTTTTTAATTAGGTAGGTACTTAGGTAAAGATATCATATAGGTACCCTCTTAATCACCACTAATGAGACACAATTGGTTTTCTATTGTAATTAGCCACAAAGGGCCCGCGAGATAGATGGCATTCTGGGGAAGCACATAGGTACATTTTATCCTATTAGCACGTTCCCGTGGGGTAATTTCCGACATCCACGCGGGCGAAGCCGCGGGCAGAAGCTAGTTCCAGAATAAAACTTAAAAAAAAACTTTTATGCAAAAAAAAACAACTTACAAATAAAAAAAGAAATTTGCCAATCGGCTTATAAATAACGGAGTTCTGAGGTTACAAATATAAAAAAAACCGGCCAAGTGCGAGTCGGACTCGCCCATGAAGGGTTCCGTTACGTTACGATTTATGACGTATTAAAAAAAAACTACTCACTAGATCTCGTTCAAACCAATTTTCGGTGGAAGTTTATATGGTAATGTACATCATATATTTTTTTTAGTTTTATCATTCTCTTATTTTAGAAGTTACAGGGGGGGGGACACACATTTTACCACTTTGGAAGTGTCTCTCGCGCAAACTATTCAGTTTAGAAAAAAATGATATTAGAAACCTCAATATCATTTTTGAAGACCTATCCATAGATACCCCACACGTATGGGTTTGATGAAAAAAAAAATTTTGAGTTTCAGTTCTAAGTATGGGGAACCCCAAAATTTATTGTTTTTTTTCTATTTTTGTGTGAAAATCTTAATGCGGTTCACAGAATACATCTACTTACCAAGTTTCAACAGTATAGCTCTTATAGTTTCGGAAAAAAGCGGCTGTGACATACGGACGGACAGACAGACAGACAGACAGACATAGCGAATCCATAAGGGTTCCGTTGCCATTTGGCTACGGAACCCTAAAAAAGTACAGTCGAATTGAGAACGTCCTCCTTTTTTGAAGTCGGTTAAAAAGAAGAGAAAGACTTTCTATATCAAGTCTTTTCTATATCAAATAAATGGCATTGTTTAATGTCTAACTAACAATTTCTACGGACCATGACCTTGTGTGCACGCCACGTGACACAGACGGATAGCCACAAGTTCAACTTTTATTATTATTGATTCAGCCTTGTGCTAACGGTAGTTTATGCAGTTGATCCTAGTTTAAATGCGTGCAATATAATATGTGCGAATGAATTGTGCAATCTAACCTCTGATTGGTGCAGTAATTTTTTATGGTAGGTAGGTACTTAGTTGTTTTTTTTTTATTCACGCAATGGAACTCGCTAGGTGCGGTACTTACCTGCTTATTATAGGTTTTCTAATTGTATGCTTTAATTAATAATGCAGTATGAATATAGGTATAACTGTTTAGCTACAATGTAAACATTTAAAGGTGGAGCTAGTAGATAGGTTTTTTTTTTAAATTTAAAAGAGGAATAAAACGGAAATAGACTTAAATAAAGTACTTAGGTATTATCGAACAGATAGATTTTCTAAAGACAACTGAATATTGCACTTACTCAAGAATCGTGTTCCACGATAATAAATCGCAAACAAAAAGAAACAACTTTCAACGATGTTGCATCAAATATTCAAAATGGCATTAGAATGGCGCCTCTTGCTTCATGCGACTGGCTGTCATGAGCGTTGCACACGCGCTGACCCGGAATCTCTCCAGGAACAACTGGTTCGAATAACATCACCAATATATCCTGACCTTTCAATGCTCAGTAAACTTCAATAGTTTTAGATATCGCGAAAGGTCTTATAAAATGGTAAGTTATAAACACATTCAGTCTATTTTTGAAAACGTTCTTATTGAATCTGATTGCATTCAGTGTTCCATTTATGAAAATGTTCCTGAGATTGCCAATTTAAAAAGTTTCGATGTTTCAGCTACGTTCCATTTTCGTGCGTTCACGATTTTCGCACGCGATAACTTTCGTTTTTGCTAAGCCTAGCGTCAATTACATCAACCTAAATAATATACAGCGACAGTGAAATTGTTGTTCACTTTCCCGCGTAGCAGTGATGCGATTAATTAACGTCACATTACACAGCTGACAATATTATGACACTCAAATCGACACTGTTATCGTATGCAAATCTCGTTTTGCATCAATTTAAAAACATCTAGCTTTTGCACTTGCGAGTTGCATTGCGAATAGTGATAAATTAATGTCGTTTCGATTTCGTAATCACAAATAGGTAAGCAGTACTAATTATTATTTTACATAACTTGTAATTAGCGTGGCAATAACCACATAAATCAACATTATTTATCTTCTCTGGACCTAGACTAGCGGCAATATTTACTTCGACAGGTCAGTTCCAATTCCAACGGTATGGGGACGTGATGCGGAAGAACGAGGAAAGTTTCGAGTATGAATGTGGAGGGCTATAAGAGTAGGGGAAGACCAAAGAAACGATGAATGGACTACTTATGCGAAAGATGATATAGCAGGAAAGGTAGTGACTACCGCGATGACGACTAATAGGAAAAGTAAGGAAGAAAAAGATATGTTGCGCCGATCCCAAAGATAAGAGCAATAAGGTCAGTTCCAATGGGCTAGCATGTCCATTAGCATGATCATATATTTGAGTCGGTGGGTACGAGTGGGTATATATATATATATATATGATGGTGGTATGGTTGGTTTTGTGGAAATAACCCGAATTTCAAGCAAATTAGGGCAAACCTTACACGACGTTCCTGAAAAAATCGTTTACAGTCCAAATGGACCTAGTTACAATTTGAATCGTAAATAACATTCATGTATTTACAACTTTACATAACAACTACTATTTTACATTTTACTACTATTTTAAAATAGTAATATAAAAATAAAATAGTAGTTCGTAACCCAGATCCTACCACACGCCCAATACAATATTATAACCGTATCTCCTATCTACCTAGATCCCGTATTTTCCACGTCTCCCGTCGTATCACCTAGCTAGAAAATGAAAATGGTATATTTTTGGTATATTTGGAGTTAGGGATGGCTCTTCTTAAAGTAGATGAGCTGCTTCAGGTTAAAACAAGGATTAGATATGCTCATAATCGTGCTAACTCGTAGAACCTGGCCCAATACGAAATGTATTATGCCCTGCATATATTCAAACCATTCCAAAAACACTTTAGTCTTACTGTTTACATACAACATTTACTATGCAAACATCGTTCCTTACTACCAGACCAAAACGGCAGTCAGGGTCAAAACATTGTTACCATACAGCGAATCCTCTGATCCCACGTCAACGACCTACGCCATTGCACTGCCATTCAACATCGACCACCATAACCTGACCCCTCCCCCCTTCTCTTTCTTCTAAACCCATCACACAAAGATGCAATGAATTTGAGAGGTCTTGAGAAAATGGTGTAGACTGGCGTAGTAAGTCGACGGTCTCATAGAAAATGCAAGAGATCACGATGACTCAGTCTCGTAACAGAGGGGCTTCTTGTTTTTATTCTAGATATATTATGCACGTATTATGTAAGACAATATGTTGCTTTATTGGTTATTGCATCACGGATAGATCTGATAGGGAGATATTGCTTCCTCTTTGCAATACGACATCGAGTCATGCAACTTTAACGTCGTTTCAAGAATAGAAAACTACTTTAAAAGCTCTCACATTTAGAGGCCTGTGGTATCATCTGGGGTCCAACATGCAGTTGGTCTCTAAAGCTCTCACCATTTACTAAGTGATTCAAATGCAACCGATCTAAATCCGCTGAATGAGCGAAGGAGAGATGGAAACATATTAAACTTGCAGATAGTATCGCATTTCCACATGCACATTTGAAGTCGCAGCGCAGAGCAGTTGTTTGTTGTGCATCTTTGATCTTCCTTTCTAAGAAATAATTACTATAGCATGCTGTTCTAAAGCAATTTCTCATACTGTAATCAATTTCGTAGTAGCATAATATCCGAAAGGTAATGCTTCTTGCATGTTCTGTATTACTTAATAAATAACAATTTCGTGACATGCACCGATTAATATCGAAAATTGAAATTGATTGAAGCCGAGATAGTGTTTCAGTTGAGTATCGTAGAGAAATCGAAGTGTTACGAATTTGATCCCGAACCCAGAAAACACCTGTCACTTTTTCAAAACAGCCTTTATTCGTTGAGTTAAGCCATAATATAATAGATTACATTAGTATAGTACCTAATAACTTGACATTGGCCACTCGGAAGAAGAATCTATTGAAACATGGTATCTATGTTAAACAAAAGAATAAATGACTTATGACATGAAAGAATGACATGCTCGAATATCTGGGAATTCTGTTCAGCCTACCATTCCATACAAACAGCAGTAGTCCATAGGGACTCGACCCGTTTGACTTTGTATTGATTACTGCGTGTAGTGAACATGACAAGTTGATAATGAAATCGAAAGTATAGCTACATTAGGTAGGTGCTCGTCTAGTCAGTTGTCACGATGTTATGAACGTGTTGCTGGGAAGTTTGTTGTGTTATGCTGCACCGTGTCTAAGTGTTTTCTTTTTTAGCTTTAACACCAGAATTAGCGTTTTTTAGGCTGTTTTTCATATTCAACCTTTAATAGACATAAGTATAGTCCATTCGGAAAAAGTTTGAACGTCTGTGTCAACATCTCAATCATCATGCTTTAGTAAGATTATTTAGATGATCAATAAAAAATTTCTGACGAAAAAAAAACCATGTTATATTCCGTGACACAACGTTAGAATGTAGCAGGACAGCACAACACACGGCCATTTGCGAACGTTTCCGGGGAAGGGCGTCAGACTGACGATTGAAAAGATGGCTGCTTTCATAACCTTAGCCGTGCGTTAACAGATGTTCATTGGTGCAAGATTTGTGGTACGATGACTTAATGTTCGGCTTATCATTTTTCATTTCATTCTCATTTTTGACTACATTGTTCTTAGGAACAAAATTTTCTACCATTCCGGCCCGCTTGGGTTTTGTTGGTGACCTATGCTATATAACGCTATATAAATAATTCTTACTTTTTAAATTGTTCGCGCGCTAAGAGACTTGTATTCTGTGATACAATGAGTAGGTATATCGCCTGTTTCATCTCTGACTGTGGCGAGAACCAATGAATGAAAAACTACGCAATAAGGAAGTCAATACGTAGAAAGCTTTGCTGTATCTACGCAACGGTACGGTGTGTTTGCAGCAAGTCTTAAGTAACACCCCTCGTTAGTGGCGTCCCTCTTAAGTGCAAAGAGCGTGATAATACATATGCATACGGCATATATACGAACATGTACTTTGCTCACGGACAACTTTTGAAGTTTTGCAATTATTGTCACCTCTCGAATCTCCACGCAAACACGACACTTTATAGAAGTGTGGACGTGCATCAAGTATCACATCTACGTGCTCAAAACTAGCAGTTAGAAGTTACGAAACTTTATGAGCATAGTTATCTCGCCATACATAATAACGATTTAACTTCAGCGTTACTTATTCAAGCAAATAATCCAATGAGCATCATTGGCCCTGATTCCCTTGTTCACAAACTAAACTAAATTTAAGTTCTGTGCATCTTTTTCTTTCTATTTCATTAAGAAAAGGGCAGAAGATAAAATATTAGTTTAGTCCTGTCAAATTAAGATACTCCATAGACAGTTTAGACATGATTAAAAACATGGTCAGGCGCTGACTAATTTGACAGGACTAAACTAATATTTTATCTTCTGTCCTTTTCTTAATGAAATAGAAAGAAAAAGATGCACTGAACTTAAATATAGTTTAGTTTGTGAACAAGGGAATCGGCGCCAGTGCCATATTTTCGGCTTACACAACTAATGACTTCAGTAAAAACAGATTTCTTAGCCAATATGGCGGCCTATTCTTACGTCAACGAACTTTCTAATGACCACAGCAAAAATGTGACGATCACCTATTATTTGTAATAAAAAGAATTTACGATGGTTATGCACGATAAAAAAGCTATAAACCAGGGGTATATGGTTGATGGTATAGTTATTATAGCAACTAGATGTCAATTACGATAGTGAAGCTACGAGAAGGTAATTACATGTAAAGCACCGCAAATCGTGATGAAAGTTGACAATATTTAAAATCAGGTCATCCTTTCACAGTTTTATGCTTTTCTTTGCCAAATGGGAGAAACGCAGCGCATTTAAAGATGGACTCCTATAAAAACTTCGCGCATTAAAACTTTTCTTCTCAACTTCCGCTTTCATTATCTACAGACTCCGAAGTGAATGGTTCGACCATCCAAACACGAGCTGTCCCGTGACAATACCTCTAGGAAAATAGAGAAGTGAGCAAGATTGAAACCCTTGGGGAAACTTATCTGAAATCGGGATTTACTCTCTATTTTTATCGAAAAGGGGATATACATGATACATTTTTAACCAGTGCGCAAACTGTAGCCATAAATTCAGCACATAATTCTGGACGCCTAGCGTAGAAATTATTCGTCGGTTATCGAAAAAAAAATCTGCTCTTTCATAAAAAAGTGCAATACCTACGCGGTCAAAATTTATGGCAGAGCTAATTTGTTTATTAATAACTGACAAAAGATTTCAACTAAGAGGGGTTCAGAACCATGTACTGAATTCATGGTTACAGTTTGCGCACAGGTTTATCCTGTGGACTCTTTTATACACAAGTAAGTTAGAGTATACTTATGTTATGCGTAAAAATCTTCCATTCTAGACTGAAATAGATCTTTCATAAGCTGCATTAGTGCGGACTTAAGTGTGCATCTACTCCACTCTTCGTTCAAAGCGAATACAAAGGAATTGCGAATGATGGCTCTAAGCCGCCCATTTTAATAAGACCCTAAACACCATGGGCTATCTTCCTGGTCATCGGTCTATAATACTGGAAACGTTTTATGGGTCACGCTTAACGAACTACTTGCGACCCATTTTGCTCGGACCGTATTTCGAATACCTATCGGATATCCCTGAGCTATTTTCGTTCGTCCCTTACGCAAAATTCTATCGTGGCCCTCGTATGTCGTTTAGGTTCTATGATACGATGGTTAATTTTGTTGGTACATCTATTATTGGGTCTCTATGAAATAAATTGGGTTCTCATATTTCTGTAATAAGGTTGACCTTGTTGTTATTGGAAAAGATGGCAGAAATTTTAGCTTCAGGCTTCAATTTCGAAATTGGGATCCTTGGGAAAGATTCGTGCCGATATTTATGATGTTCCGTACGATTTCTATCTCTGGTTTCGTAGAATATCTAGACTACAATAATATTAGGAACAGCCCAGTCCTTTGCCAGTTATTTTACATCTGATTTTGCATCAGTGTCAAAATCACAGCGATCTTTATCATCGTTATGATCGTTACAATTATGTTGCTGTTGACTGAAGGTATGCTCTCCGAGTCTCCGAAATTGTCAAATTCTTTGTTAGTTTGTATCCTTTCCCAGGTGATATACTCACAGGCACGCACACTTTTTTTTAATATAGGTACCCATATATAGGTAATGAAAGAAAGCATAATTACTACTTACGACGAATATTTTCCGACTTTTTTTTTTGTTATTTCATTATAATATATCAATCATATCTGAAACAGCTAATCATCGCTTTCTGGTTCTTAAAAAACGAAAAATAATGCCTTTTTTCTGTTCCTAGGCCCTCAGAAGGAGAGGAGAGCGATAAGAACACAAATGATGGTGTGAACAGGATACCTCCACATTGTCACATCACAATCAAATGTACAAGAGAGGTAAGTACAACCACATACCAATAACCATAGATATCCATCATCATCATGTCTTAGTAGTCTACTGTTGGAAATCTAAGGCCTCTTCAATCGCATTATCACTATCAGTTAGCTCGATCCTAGGCCACCCTCGTCCAGCTGCCACCGTAGATACAATAAAAAACCCAAAACATAGTGGTCTTCACTTTAAATAAATCCTTCCACCCTTCTCTCCTTAGTGATAAGACGATATCTTAATTAGTGAGTGGATATCCAAGGGTTTGCGGGCTGTTTTGATAACTTTCCTATAGGTTGCCGGCACGGTACCTTTTATCTTCCTAAATTAACATCATATTGCTTTTCATTCATATTAGGAAGGTTACTTACTGTACGTTTCGCTTAGTTATATCTCAATATAATTTTGTGGTACACATCTCAACGTCATTTGGATCGGACATTTTGTAGACCATATTTTGGGCCATAAACATTTCTTCGAATATATAACATTATTTTTCTGTATTACAAATATATTTCTAATACTTATCTACCATCAGACTGTTGTCCCATCCATCGTAAAATATCTTTTCCCCCGCAGATTGCAGGGTTCAACGGTCTATCAGAAGCCGTCCGACGTCTAGACTTCTCGTCAGCCGTGCGCGATGTTCGCCGGTTCAACTACATCTGCGCGTTGTTGGAGCTGCTGGTCGGTGGCCAGAGGCTGACGCATCTGCCTGGAGCTGCGCAGAAACTGTTACTGTCTATGTTGGAGCAACTTGCTGATCAAGGTGAGTTGTTGTGACAACAATTTCAATACCTGGGATGGTCCATGCTAAATGCTTCTATGCTATACTTTCACCAACTTTGAAATCTGAATTATCAAGACTTTCCATACAAACCAGCGTGTCACCGTTTACTAGCATTACGACACAAATGACGTATAGAAAATAACGGCTCTGAAGGTGGTCCGTGACAGAAGTTATGCGCTCAACGGACTTTACTTTTTTTTTTTTTTTTACTTTCGGTGCCACGAATTTTATTAGTACTTTGTGCTCTGTGCCCCTAGGCCTAGGCCTAGCCTATACTAGGCCTAGTATAGGCCCAGGTATAGTAACGGGAAAAAAACAGTCGACGCTTTGTTTTATTTATGCAGTTCTAAGGAAACATTTAGTATACCCCTAGTCTTTACCATTTTCCTCATTCCAGTGGCAACCTCAAAACAGAATCTAAACGCTCTCCGCGCGCTAGTGGTGTCAGTATCATCAGCCCGAGAGTCGGAGAAGCGCTCGTGTTGGGGCCGGCCGCTCGGCTCGCGAGCACTTTGGGGACACCACGACCACGCCATCGCGAGGATCAACCGCATCGCTAACAGTATTTTGATACAAGAGGTAGGTACTAAAGGCAGGCCTAACTACAGTCCCACAAACTTATCTGAGGGCCTACTCCGAAGTGCAAAGTGCGAATGTTCGGATCGGACCGACACATGGCCGACCCGAATATTATTGAAAAATGCGAAAAAACGTTCGGATCGGCTCAGTTGAGTCGGGACCATAGTCAACATTCAAAAGAGTGTAGGAGTGTAGGATCGGAACCGACCGAACCAAATAGTAACTTCGTAGCAGGAAACGGCCGAACATTCGGCCGATACTACTTCGGAGTAGACCCCCTGGTCTTGTGAAGGCGTCGCTGTCGTTAACTCGTCGAATATTGAATATCGGCCCTTTTCAGAATATTATAGCTCAGTTAGTTCCAATTTTATTCACCGGGATATATAAAGTTTGTAGCACTAGGTAGCTATAGATATTAAGCCGTTCTTCTGGCGTCACTAAGCACGTGAGATGAAAAGTCGACGATAGAAAAGCAAGGATTTAGTTAGGGCATGATCTCTAAAACTAATTGGAAATGCATATTAAGCAAAAGAGTAAGAAAAGAAAGAAGAATCGGTAATATTTAAAATCATATTGTACGTAATATTTGTCTTTATTTACTTCCTGTCTAACCTAACCAGTTTAAAATAAATAGCACCACAACCTGCGAAATAAATTCTATACGCTCGTAAATATCATACGTCATCCAAAAACAAAAGCTCCGGTTATTTTGGACGGCAATTGTCCAATCTATCTTGCACAATCCCCAGGGAACCGCTCATTTAGTGCTATTTTTTGTTAAGGGCATTCTGGCAATGCTCCAAATGGTCTGAGCACGCAATGCTCGGCCATTTGGAGTACACTCGTAGTTAAATCTAAATGTACGCTACAACTAACAAAGCATTTGTTTACAGCCGGGACCAGAGGTAGTGCCTAAGCTTCACGACTTGCCTGAGGAGTGTATCAGAGAGATACTGCTGAGGATATCAGATCACAGGGACTTGGATGTAAGTATAACTATGGACGTTGGACCTTCTTTAGATCATCGTGATTTCGGCGTATATTAAACTTAACCTCCAAGCTTTGGGCCTAAAACGAGCTACCACATGTCGGCTTCTTCCTCTTCTTCTATATTTCCTCTTACAACAATCTCTTGTTTCTCCGAAAGTATCGTTAATCTCTGTCACTCAGCTGAATTATATTTTATTTATTACTTTAGCTCGAAAACACAAATCGCCAACGTCACCCAAAAAACCAAGCTTATGTGCTACTGGGCCGGACTAGGCTGCCACAAGTCACAGTCATGGGCTAAATCTACCACAATGTGGGTCATCGTGGTAGATCCAGGACAAGAAGGTGGGACGAGCGAGACGCCTACAGACAGAATTAGTCGTGGAAAAGAGAAAAAAGGCCTTTATCCTACAGTAGGACAAAATAAGCTAGAAATATCAAAAAATAGTTTACAGCTCATCAGCATAGAGTTTATACCTACAAATTGTCAAGTTTCGAATAGAAGTAGTGTCGGGTGTCCTTTCCTTAAGTATTTTTCCCTTTCCCCAGGCGGCATCATCAGCATGGACAGTAATGGCATCAGTGTGCTCGGAACAGCGCATCTGGCGCGAGCTGGTCAGCTTCCACTTCACTCAGCAGCAGACTGACGCCGAACTGGCGAAGAACAAGGACGAGATCGTTGATGAAAAGGACTTCGACTGGAAGAAGCTGTTCCATCAGCTTAGAAAGTAAGTTATGAAATAAATAAAAAACTACTGTCTCTGAACTAGCGAAAAACGGTATTTGGTACTGAGTTTAGTATGTATCTGCATAGCCCCAAGCTATGTTGGGGTCTTACAGTCTAACCAAATGCAACTATGCAACTCAAAACGCAAATATGTAACTTTTATTTAAGTAGATGTGTACATGTGGAAGCTTGTAATTAGCAAATGTCCCTACTTATGCATGATATTTAAGTTTTTTATTAGTCTGTAAGCTTTCTTTAAAATTAAAATAAATAAATAAATATAAATAACTAAATACCAGTATTCTAGACGGAGCGGCTGCCTATCTGGCCTCCACAACCCAGTTACTGGGTAATACGATACCCCTTGGTATGACTTGGACACCTGAACCCGCATATAGTTTTATGTCAAGTATTGTCACAAAATATCAATGATAGTTACTCGCAACGCATAGATAATCGTTATTTGCCTGCATACTTAATTATTTGGCCGTGTGTACATTTGTAACCTTTCAACTGGATTATACCTAAAAATGAATAAAATCTCGTAAATGAAAGCGTAAATGAAAGTTGCAGCTTGTACCATAAGACTTAACCTATAATTTTTTCAGGATGTACGGCCTGCGAGAAGACGCGCAATTCGCCGAGACCCTCTCCCTGTGTCGTCACTGTAAGTGCTTGTTCTGGCGCTCCCTGGGCCACCCGTGCATCGCCGACCAGTGCCCCGAGTACCGCGAGCGACTCAAGGAGGCCGGCGGGCCCCTGCCGCCGCACCCCGTGCCACCCGCGGCCTTCCTTAAGTTCTTCTCTCTTTAAAAAATGGCCAGTTTTTATCACGCACTGGATTTTTAACCCACTTCTTAGCGCCGAGAGTTGGAAATCCAACAGTGTATTTTTGCTAACGTGCTGGGATGCCCTCTGTTGGATTATCAACGCTCGGCTTAACGCCGAGGGTTGAAAATCCGAAGAGAAAACATCTCCCGGGCTAAATGACTGGAAAACACTCGAAGACTATCAACATTCTTCGGCTGCAGGCTTACCGTGGACTCTTTTGGACAGTCAACTGCCCAACTACTATTGCAGCTGTATGACTATGACGTGATTTTTCTGGTGTTCAATAGCTCGGAAACTACCTGCAGGTAAATAAATGTATTTAAAAAAATTACGGCCCCTAACCACAGCTCGTGGTTTTAAAGATAACTTGTGACGACAATATCATTGTCCTTGAGCCAAATAAACCACTGGATAGTTTCATTTTTTCACTGTGGTGAGGAGAATGTTCACATTTTCCTTTAAATGCTAAAAAATGATGCTAAAGAAACTTATATCAGTATTTAAATGTACAAAGAAATAGGTGATTTCAAACCACAAGTACATCACTAAATACAAGTTTTGCGAGTCAAACTAAGAACTTACTCACACTGATTCATAATTTAGTAAAATCTGACATTGAGATGCCTACTAAATGCGATTCATAATACTTTGGTGCTTTGTCCAGTATTTTTAAAACATGTATCAGAAGGTAGCCTTTATTATAAAATATCAATGACTGACTAAGATCTCGGGCGACAGGCCTACTTTGAAATATTATCAGTGCTATTCATAAATAGGAAATGAATTACTTAAACTGTAGGTACTATTACTATGTTGTATGGCACGGCAAAAGAAAATGCCGACTTTATCTTACAGAAACGACTATGGGCCAGTTTCTCGAACGAAAATTACCGCAAAATGAATGCGACAAATTGTCAAGGGTGCCTCAACTGGTGTGATTGGCTATTGATAAATCATTCAACCAATCACAGCAGTTTAGGCACGCTTGACTACGAAACTTACAATGTTCGTTCTAGAAACTGGTCATAACTCGTAAAAAAAAATATCTGTGACATAGATGTTTTTGGGTGCCTGTATACTTTATTACTTTTGCCGTGTGTACACATTTTTTAAGAACGCAACAATACATTTCTTTTTTTAAAAGATCATTTTATGTAATTGAATAGGCTATGTGAGTAATATAAGAAGTTTTGAATTAAGGATTAATCACTTCCTATAATTTAGTTTCATATAACTATGGCTTAAGTAAATCATTTTACCGTTTTGTAAAACTGATTTGTGATCTATCGCGAAATTAATCTATGTGTTCCATTGTACCTATTTTCAATTAATAAAGCTTGGGTTTTATGTAGTGACAATTTACAAGTTCCAAGTCACCTTTGTTTTGTATTATTACAGCTATAAGTATTTTCAGCCAGTTAAAAGTGTTGCCATGCTACAGCATTTCATTTAAAACATGGTTTGCATGAAGATGAATATCCTAGAATTTTCTAAATAATGGCAACACTACCAGTGAATGTGACCAAAAAACATTTAAACTTGCTTTGTTTGTTATAAGAATATAATGTTATTTTTAAGGCATTAATTTGTTCACCTATTTTGTTTGCGCACACACTTAATGCTTATAATATAAAATATGAATAAGACTAAAAATAATGAAAAAAAAAGTATGTGATAATTCCAAAATTATATCAGTATAAGTGTGTTGTAATCGGAATAATTTACTATTTATCTATGTGTGTTGTTTGTTATGTTTAAATGGTTTTTATTTAAGTTGAAAATATAAATTAAAAGTAGCCAAGTTAAATTACAGATCGCAAATTCACAAGTAAATTAAAAAAGAGCCAAGAAACAAGCAATTCCTGCTTGTCTGGCAACCCTGTACAAGGACTGTGGAGTGTGACCACTATAAAAAAAATGCAACATTGTAATGACTTGGCTGTATAAAAATTGAATATTTAAACTATTAGTTCCTTTGTTTTGAATTACGCTATTTAACAGCTAACGAATTTAATACCATGACTTAATTGCTTTTAATTTGTGTGCTTGCATTTAATTCGCACACTATTAATTTGAGATTTTTTTAAACTACCCTCATCACAAGTATACTGTGTAGACAGTACGTCACTATCCGTGATAGTCTATTGTTATTGTAGATTAGTCAAACTAGTTGAAAGACTCAAGAATTTGACGAGACCTTTTTGCCTTTAACAATAGCATAAGAGAAAGACTTGACTCGTCAAATTCTACAGCCCCAAGTATTTATATCACAATATTAGTAGTTTAATAGTAAACTTGAAAATATTCGTAAAATTGTACACATACAATATGAGTGTGCAGCTAATAGTTACAAAGAAAGCAATATTTTATTACACATTGATAGTTGCATGTATAATTAAAGTAAATTATTGTAAGGATACTTGCAAGCTCACTTCGGAAAACTAAAACTGTTGTATAAGGTTCTTTAGGCCTAAAGTACTATTTCAAAGTTCTATCCGTCACAGTAATGTAAGCGGTCTCTGTGATTACTTTTGAATCTGAATGCAAAATTATTTATCAAGTCTGAAATTAGGTGTATTGTGTTGTAGACTGTATTGGAATGCCAGCTCCGTGATACAAAATTGTATAGCTTCATGATTACTTTTGAATAAATTACGCTGAGAGAGGCTTATGTCCAGCAGTGGACTGTGCAAGTCCACTGCTGGACATAAGCCTCTCTCAAGGCACTAAATCCATTATGGAGACCATCATCATTTCAGCTGAAAGACATCCACTGCTGCACATAAACCTCCCCATAGTGTCGCCAAATCAACTGGTCCCTTGGCATAATTTGCATTTATTCAAGCACTCTTTTCATCCATCATTTGATGTTGTATCTCTTACTTGATGACTTGAAAAAAGGTGATTGTATAAATTAACCTGTCAACAATCGCCTACTAGAACCCGTTTGCATGTAAGCACTCATCGGTTTTCATGATTCTATTTATTCATGTTTCAAATGTATTTTCTTATGAACAATCGCTGGTTGGCGCATTTGTCAGGTTACTTGTTTTATCTTATGTACTGCGGCTCCTATAAATACAGTATAAACATGTTCATTGTATTGTGGTAGTGTAGTTGTTGATATTGTGATATTTTAAGATAAATTTATTATTAATAATATAATAAGCATTCAATAGTCCCAAGAAGCTAACCCTATGTAGAGTAGATGCATGAAATAAAGAACTACATGAGGTACAGTTACCTGATACAATCAAGAACAAACAATTAGCCTATGTTAGAGACTTTCTGCCTAGCCTTTTCCTGTTAGGGTTGGCTTCCAGTCTAACCAGATGCAGCTGAATAGCAGTATTTTACATGGAGCGACTGCCTATCTGACCTCCACAACCCAGTTACTGGGTAATACAATTTCTCTTGGTGAGACTGGTTGTCAGACTGTCAGGCTTCTGACTGCACTTCAACAGTGTAAATCTCCGATTCTGATTGCTGTTGGAGTGTTTGCCTGTATGAACAATTGTTTCTTTTTTATAATTCTGGGTGAACTTGTCATGTGTGCAACCTTGTGTAGTTCATTATTGAACAGTAGATGTTAATTATGAAAAATGCAGCTTACCTACTCACTTAAGTCAGTTTTAGTTAATCTGTGATCAGCTTTATGTTCTACACAATAGAATTGTTTTTTTTTTCTGATTTGTGTTCTCACTATGGTACTTTATAATGGTATTTTGAAATAAAGTTATTTTGAATAAGAATTTCTGGTTTTATTGAGTCATTATATGAATGGCATTGAAAACTAGCTGATTATTGATGTGTAGAAGGAAAAAAATATCAAACAAGATGTAACTTACAATATTATATTTATCTGGAATTCATTTGGCGCAACCAAAATATTACAAACAGTATGAAACCATCAAACTATCTCACTTTTCACTTTTTCGCAATGTCTCACTAAATCTTTCAGTTTATACACCAAATCTTGCAGCTGTTGGCTTCCACAAGTGAACCTGATATCCTCACCGCTGTTCGTCTTCAGTATAACTGTGTATAATAAATTGTCGGACCCAACTCCTGGAGCGTTGGTCATAACTTCAAGCTTCCACTCCACGTCTGTGATTTTGGGTAAAACGCTGGCATCAATGCTCTTGCCCGGCTCCATAGTTCAATAATTTTGCCGATAGTTACATTTACTTCATTGCACGTTTCATTTTCAAGGTATAAATAGTAGAATACTGTAAATATTTTGATAGCTACAAAACCAGCAAGCGTTTTGGTTGACACAAGCAAAACGACATGTCACATTGAGCGATGCGATGAGCGATGACAGATGAAAGCACAGAACAAGATGAAGCAATCTGGACAGATTGACTTGTCTTTGTTGTTTATGAATGCTAAATATATAGAATTTTTAGTACTGGAATGGCAAAGATCGATGTCATGTTGCGAAATCATTCACTCTTTCTAAAGTTATGGAACCTTGGATTTTGAGCAACTTTTTTATTTATTTATACCTCATGCATGAGGAGTAATCGTCATCAGATAGTCGCTTCATTTAATATTTTACATTCAGCGGATTCCGGTTAGACTGGAAACCGACCGCAACATAGGAAAAGGCTAGGTAATATCATCATCGCCATCGTGGTGCTCATGTGCTTCAGCCGAAAGACGTCAAATGCTGGATATAGGCCACCCCCAGGCGTCGAGGCGTCCCGCGGCCCTTAAGTACCTAAGTTGATACAAATAAATTACTAAAATGTCAACGTCGCCTACGCTTAGCGCGGCTTACTTTTCGACAGTAAGTGCCCACCCTAGAAAAGTCGACAGTATTGAATAGTTATTTCCTTATAGGATCATTCTGTTGTCTGTGTCAGTCAAGAAAGGCCCCTTTTCTCAAGAACGCGTGTATGTATAAAGTTGAAATTATTATCAAATACATAAGCAATTCTAAAACAAAACATGTTTATGGTGGGATTACTTATTATTAGGCGTCATGTATGATCTTTCATTAAATGACTGGTTAGTTCAGCTGGAAGGCTCCCTAGCTACGCCAAGGAACATAGACATCGCTTTGACGTGCGTCGCTTCACACGAAGCTCATGGGGTTCTATGATAGACGAAATAAAACCAAAATGTATTACTAAACCGTTAGTATATTAAACAACTTTATGAAAGTTGTAACATTGATTCGTCATCAAAAATATAGATCTACTCTTAAATATAACAGTTACAATGTCATAAGGCAATACATGTTATTTGGCCGGGTTATAAGGCACATTTCACAATAGCGTTAACAAAATTAGTTACGACTACGACACTATGCATTTAATTTTTATTACAGCAATTTAATGTCAATGATACAAACTACACAGTGGCGTCAGAGATTCTAGTTACTAGTATCGAGACATGTAGAAATGCAGTTTCTATAATTCCCTGTCCAATAGTTAACCGTTTTTGACAGCTGACTTAGAATGCACATATTCCAAATTACGTAAAATAAAAGTTAACTTTAAAATGTGTAATAAAATAAATATATAAACTGCCTCTATTGAATTATATTTTTTATGGCTTTTACCAGGCGCGGTCCGAGGGGGGTCGTGGGGGTCATGACCCCCCACAAAATCATTCAAGCTGTCGAGAGTCTGCATGATTTACTTGCCTTACTTACTACTTGATGACCCCCCCCCCCCCCAATCTTGGTCTGCGACCGCGCCTGTTTTTTACAGGTATTATAATACCGTACGTGTATCAATCAATGTCTTGTGTTGCTGCAATCACTAGTTCCATCTATCAAAAAACGGTTTACCTAATGGATAGGGTGTAACAAATATATTCAATGTTTATTATTAAAACCGGCTGTTTTTTCCGTCAATTCTTCTTAGTTATCCTTAAAACCGCAAGGAAAAAATTTCAGGTATTTTCAGGCTATTCAAATAATTCTTTACAACTATTTCGGGAGTCTTAGGTCTATTTCATAATATTTCTGGTTTATAAAATTCACATTAGCACCGTTTTAAATATTAGCAAGTACACTTAATCTTTAAATATATTATAATTTAGTGAAATTACTACGAAACCATAATTTAGCATATTTATCAAAAAAAGAAGATTTATTATTAGAACACAACCTAAGTACTAAACAACACTTAAAATACTGGCAGTTAAAAATGATTTTAGTGATGTTTAAATAGTTATCTTTTTAAATAAACTTACGTACTTAAATAAAAGAACATCTTTCAGTGCAAAAATAATTGATATCTCAACGATATCTGCAATATAAAAGATGGTTTAAAATAAACATATTTTTAGTACAACATTTGATTATATATAGGTATAAAATTGATTAGGAAGAGATTATAACATCTTAATATTAAAGTGATGGCACCTAATCATTCCATTTTATATTATTTTCTTTCGCAAATGGCCCGAGAATATTTTTCAAGAATTCATTGAGTTTGTTTAATCGTTTTATTGCATGTAGAAGTCCTACTCTACTTAATTTATCCCTAACTTTTGAACAGTACAATTGACAGTAGAAAATACTTAAATAATATAAAAGGCATATATTGTACGTTTGTTTTCGTAAATTAGAACTCGTAAACATAAATAACACTTGGAATAACCCCTTTTATAATGATTCCAAGTAGAGTTAGTTTATACAGAGTGTATATTTGTAATCTACTTAATCTGCAGGGTGGGCTATGTCACTTTATTAAAAAAAAAAACATTTCGTACTTTCTGGAATTTAAATACACATCTTGTATAAATTACCTGACTTCTGAATATCTATCTAAAAAATATGTGAAAAAAAAAAGTTTTTCAATTCGAACCATTTCAGCGTTTCATCTTCTCGAGTATAGGTATGACCATTTCGAAGGTGGGTCGTTTGCCGGGGTCCTCGTTCATGCAGATCTTGATTAACTTCGCGATGTGGGGAGATATGCCCGGTGGGATGGTCAAACGGAGCCCTTCTAGGGCTATCTTCATACCGCATTCCATTGGAGATAGGTCAGCGAAGGGAACCTTAAAAATAAAATTGTTATGATTATTAATCAAACTTATTTGAGAGTGGCGACATCTACATCGCCACATGCGAACTACGTTTCACACTGACGCAACGCAAAGTCCTGCATCGCGCAAGAAGAGTTTACCGCGCAACTAGCATATATACAACGTCCCGACATTAATCATCGGGCAGTAGCCCAGATCCTCCGACCATGCGGGTGTGGTGTCTACCACACCCGCATGATCGGAGGATCTTCCCTTTTCTATGAAGGATGAGTGAATCACCAGTTATTGAATACACCCAGTTCCTCATACCTCTATAAGACTATGTTCTATGTTAGAGGGTTTGGTTTTCGCACTTAGTTTTTCAGGTGGACCATTGTGAGGCCATGGCGGCCGTCAGTGGTAAATTGTAATTGATTCGCAATAGAGCTGTTCTAGTGGCGTGAATGCCGCAGGTTGTTCACGCTTGAGGGCCTATTATGAACTTAACGTCCTTGTACAGATGAGATAGCTACTTTTTTCTTGTAATCAAAGAAAGTGTATGCTACTATACGCTTCCAAGTATGCTTTTCCTGAGTTGTAAGTTGTGGTATGTTTATAGAAGCAATCTTGTAAACAAAAACAATATCGGATATGGAAACTGCCTTTTGGAAGCAGCAACTAGAATCAATTCTTCTATTTTTTTTGTAATTTATGACGTTCAAGACTGCCTTTTAAAGTCGAATTGAAGTATAAGATTTGACTTTGATATGAAATTAATAGTCATAACACAAGACACTCACCTCTCTAGTAGCGAGTTCCCATAGCAGAATGGCGAAGCTCCACATATCGGCGGCTTCGAGGTTGCGTTTAGCGGCGGGCTTCTGCAGGGCTTCAGGTGCCATCCACGCCGGCGCGTACACGCGGCCCTTCTCTTGGAACGAGAACTTCGAGTCTGCCATGTTGATGCGCGCTGTTAGATCTTCGTCGATCTGGAAAAGTAGATTTTAAGATACTTATTTTTAAAGGGCGGGCGTTTTTGGGGGACTGTCTTTTGTAATTTTGACGTTCGAAAAGTGCTGATTTTCAGACTAATTTGAATAAATGACTTTTGATTTTGAAAGTCGTGAATTTTTTCTTTAAAGGAACGAAATGCAATTTCATATTGCACACGATTACATTTAACATTCAACACGAAATCTTGATTGATTGATTAATGAATGGTTTTGAATTACACACACGCAAAAATAATCTTGATCTGTTTTGTATTGATTAAATCTTAAGCTGGTGTAGAACAGAAGTAAACATTGCAGAGCAGTGTCGAATTAATGAATTTGACAAATTGTGTCAATCTTTATAATAATTTTTTTACTGTTCAGGCTTATCTTTATTTTATTTTATTGTCGAGACTTGGCTGGCTTGACACTAAATCACAAACATTTTTACGCCCTCCTATTATCTTTATACATTATTGTACCCATGTTCAACAAATGAATAAATAATATGAATAAGTTTTCAGAGCATTTCACACGTGAATTATGGTGACATCATAAATGAATAAATAATGATAACTGGCAAAGTTTATGGTCGTGTTTTCCTCCTTAACTGAGTATGCCTCACCATGATATGCTTGCTGTTGAGCGCGTAGGCGGGCAGTATCTTGTCGGTCTGCAGCGCGTGCAGGTAGCGCATGGCGCGAGCCACGTCGCTGGCCAGCCGCGCGGCCGCGTGCGCGTCCAGCACCAGCGCGCCCGCCGAGCCGCCGCCGCCGTGCAGCAGCGCGTGCAGCGAGCCCCACGACATGTACTGCGAGATCACCACCAGCGACGGCGGCGACACGCAGCAGCCCACCTGCGGGGGTCGGTAGAGGCATGCTGACTGTGGCTCTGTGGCTCAACTATACGCGGAGGGCATACAGCGCAGCGCTCTGCGCGGCCAATATAATAATGCGTTCAGGGTGTTGATGGGGTTGACACTGAAGTCACTGCAGGAGTAAGAAACTTACGGCTATAGTTCAGCTATGGTTTCTGTACTTTTTTGAGTGAAAAGTCGGTATTGAAATGTTTCAGAACTAAAGATTGCATTGTCGCAGAACTCTTGTAAATCTATGTGTCCTAGTAAAATGTATTATATGGAATTTTCTTCAAATATGTATTAATTAGGTAGCACCAGAGAAACTAACCGGTCAAAATGAATATACAGGTAGTACATATACAGGTATACAGCAGAATATACAGAAAAACATTGGTGCACATGACATGAAAAGACAAGATTTTAACATAACATCGTTATTCCCCGAAAAGAAAGGAAGAAAAACCTTGTTGTAACAATTTCTTGCTAAAATTATAAATTCTACAAGTGGTACTCACAACAGGCAGTATGTTGGGGTGTGAGAATATCCGGAGCTTGGGGAACTCCTCATTGAAGTCCCTCTGTATGCGCGGCGTACACTCGCGGACCGCCAGGATCTTCGCTACGATGTCGTTCTTCTGCCATCTGCCGCGCCATGTCTCGCCTGGAACAAATTTCTATTTGAATTTCTGCGAGAAATTAATTTGTCTTAGAAATCTATGTTATATTATGAGATATTATCTATACGTCAGTGTGGTGACATTTGGGGCTATTTACAGAGATTGTCTGACGGCTAAATAATTAGACCTATATTGGCGCCGATTCCCTGTTCACAAACTAAACTAAATTTAAGTTCAGTGCATCTTTTTCTTTCTATTTCATTAAGAAAAGGACAAAAGACAAATATTAGTTTAGTCCTGTCAAATTAGTCTCAACTGTCCAACCTTTTCCCAACTATGTTGGGGTCGGCTTTCAGTCTAACCGGATGCAGCTGAGTACCAGTATTTTACATGGAGCGACTGCCTATCTGACATCCACAACCCAGTGATTGGGTAATGCAATACCCCTTGGTAGACTGGTTGTTAGACTTTCGGGCTTCTGACCACCCGTAGCGTTTGTCAAAGATCCACGAATGACAGCCGGGACCAACGGTTTAACGTGCTTTCCGAGGCACGGTGCGGTCTTGGCATGTATAGATGGTCACCCATTCACGGCCCAACCGCGGCAAGCGTAGCTTAACCTGATCGATCGAACTGTGCTTATAATATTTATTTCACTAAGGGCTGATTTTTCCATCGCCACATAACTTTTATTTGAAGAATAAAATTGACGTTTTGACAGTTTTTGTATGAAATAACTGTCAAAATTATTCCTTGAATAAAGTTAGCAGATGATTGAAAAATCAGCCCAAAAATGATGATGATTTTATGTGTCATGTCTTGTGTATATCTTTTGTTGGAGTTCCTAAATGAATATACAATCGCTGCTGCCAACTTTTAGCCCAAATGACGAAAAGTTGAGGACTGAGAATTTCCGAAAAAGTACCTACCAAGGACAGCAGTATTCATATGCACACACTTCTTTTCGTTTTGGTAATGAAATCTGAAGTCTGATAAATGTGGTAATAAAAATACAAGTTACTATCATCACCAACCAAAGTTGGTCACAAATCAAACCAGAAGGGAACATGACTTCAGTAGCCCATATTACCTGATGGAGTAACAGCAATCCTGGTATGCAGTGACAACTCGTTAATATTGATGCCCTTGTGACGCGACAGCGTGGCGTCCCTGCTGCGAGTCTTCAAGCCCAGCCAGGATTGATCCTTGAACTGGATCTTCTTCAGATCTTGACCTTGCTGAGTCGCTAGCTCGTGTAGTCTGTGGAGATAAAGGTGATTTTCCAGGATTTTTCAATAACTTGATTTAAAGAGTGTCTATGATTTGGAACTGCTGCACTATGCTATGCATAAAAGCTTGCGTCTCTATGGTAAGATTGATTGGTATAGCCGTCTATATGTTAACGTAACATCACCCCTGTATTACAATGGGGAGGAAGGCAGAGTTGTTGTTGTAGTATGCACACCATATTATAACCACATATCTGAACAAGTCCCTAAGTAAGTGGTGCTCGTTTGACAATATAAAATCTTGCCATTAAAATATTGCTGCTATTGAGAATTTCCTGATGGGAAATTCCCACACGGTCAGGAGTATTGCTCACGATCATTCGACCAATGAGGCAGTCTATAAGGTTACAGAGTTTGTTTCAACATAGTATCTTACCTCTGCACAAGCTGTCCCCTAGTCTTATCCAGGGGCGTGTCCCCATCTTTATTAGCCAGCGACACGAGAGCCCCGGCGAGTAGCAAGTCTTCGGCAATAGCAGTGTAGCCCCAGAAGCAAGCGTAGTGAAGGGGCGAGTTGCCGTGTTCGTTCGTGAAGTTCACATCGACACGGTTTTGGAGGAGCTGTGGAGAGTTTCAATAATAGATTATTATTATTATTATTTAAGAATCCTACCCTAGTAGTAGAAACCTTGCCTATTTGTGAGGTGTAGCTTTACCTACACACATTTCGTTAATTAATTGATATTATAATATTGGTTAATGATATCCGGCATAAATAAAATCTATAATTCTGTGACACAGATATTGAATGGGCAATCAGGATAGCCACCATTGATTTCCTAATTGGATTAGTTTGACATTTCCCTAATAAAATATTTCCCCAAAAATAATAATTTACTAACCAGCTGTACAATAGTTCTGTGCCCATGTGCAGCTGCAAGATGCAGTGGGGTGTCGTCTCCCATGTTGGTGACGTTGATGCGGGCACCACGTCGGATCAGCATCTCTACGATCTTGAGGTGGCCTTCCTTGCACGCCCAGTGGAGAGGACTGAAGTGATGGTCATCGCTGGAAAATTAAGAAGAGATTTTTTAAAATGAAAGATGTTTTGTATTTGTGTACATGGCGTTTCTTGTCTAATTCTATTAAAACTCTTCAGTCAGCCAGAGTTCTTACTTTGGTTTACCTACGTTATTGTGACCATTATTCACAGTATACTCATATATCAAAGTCGGAACTATTTGTGGTAATTAACGACTGCTACAATGAGTGGCCTAATGGGAAATTTCCTTTTTTATTACTTTAAGTAATTAGCTAGACCTTTAAAATTAAAAGGGGTACCATATATATGGAGGCCAAATATGCAGTTGCTCCATGTAAAATACTGGTGCTCAGCTGCATCCGGTTAGACTGGAGGCCGATCCCAACATAGTTTGAAAAAGGCTAGACAGACCATGGTAATCATTATAATTCATCTTAACCCTTCTATGTTCTATGTTACGGGTTTGGTTCGCACTTAGTCCTTCAGGTGTACCATTGTGCGTGAGCCATGGCGGCCGTCGGTGGTTATTCCAATCCAACCAACCCACCTCCTTCCAGAAGCTTGTAAGATTAGGTCATCGGAACCCTTTTTTAAAGGTGTTTAATAGTCTATGAGGCATATTATATGTATATGTAGGGATATAGTAAGTATGACATAAAGCTATGTCTAAAGGTCAAATTAACTTGAGTTCTGGCATTGTTTAACATGAGTAATAATATTTTCCTCAATGAATGATGCCATTTACATTTTTATAATAAGTTTATACATTTGTATTTGATATGTAAGTAATTTAATAAGCAATATTGAAAGTATGGTTTGTGTACGTAGGTAAGCACTTTTCTATAAAACAGTTTTTTTTTTTATATTCTAAGGGGGTTTAGTATCATGTGCTGTATTCATGGATACATTTAGCATGTTGATGGGATTTTATGGGATAATCTCCATCATCATATCACAGAAGAATATTGCTAGAATATCTTTTAATTGGAGCTGTGAAACATTTAATTGTATTTCTCTCTAAATCTAATTCCATGTGTTCAATAATTAATTAATACGATTTATATGAGTTAAAATTACCTTGGTAACATAGGTACCATTATGCATATATTTCAATTGTTTTGGTTTTTATGTTATGTTTGCCTTCTTGTTTTAATAATCTAAACTATTATTATAAAGAGAAAGATTTGATGTTTTTTGTATGTTTGTTTGTTACGCTTTTACGCTAAAACATGGTATGTGGATGTGGTGGATATGGATGAAATTTGGCACATGGGTAGACCATAAACTGGATAAAAAGTAATCCTAATCCTGTGTCCTAACACAGGATTAGGATTACTTTTTATCCCTATATTCCCACAGGATCAAGACTTATGTGGGTGAAACCGCAAAGTGCAGCTAGTCATTTAATAAACATATTGTGTGAATGTTTTGAGTTTAAATTAAATAGAATCCAAAGATATAAGGCCAATAAAAATCAAGCACAAATATAATAATATAATAATATAATAGCTTTAGATTTAACTAAATGAGGAAACATTTTACAATATTTTACACAAAACGTGAGATATTACAACAGGAAAAAAGTACAATAGATACCTATAGTCAGGTATGAAGAGCTAATAAGATCAAATCTATTTGAAGACCAATTACTCAGGAAGTTTTGACCTATATACAAAGTAACTCCTGCACTGGAATCATATTTTTTAGTTAATTATGTTAATACGAAGGTCGAATACCTGATCTCATAGAGACTATTATTATTTTTGTACACATCTGACGCATAATACTTAGCCAGTGACTACATTGTGGGCGTGTTCTCTCAATGCCATATATGGGGGAAACTAGACCTTCCATATGGAGTAACATATGAATACTGCACCGTAAATATACTCTACTTACCCTTGGTTCATGTCATGTTCGGTATCATCTAGCCAAACTCGCACCTGTAATGCATTTCCTTCTCTGCACCATTGAAATATATCTTCCATGTTTTAACACCAAAATCACTAACAACACAACTCGAATATGAAGGAAACGTTAGATATTTCGAAGGCACTATCCACAATAAGTCAAAAGAGACTGTGAATGAATGTAAATTGGTAAATAATTTAATGAAAAATAAATGAAATCATTTCATCTGCGACCTGTTTGACAGTTTCGCAATCACCGAAAATAATATTGTTTCACGAACATTTTGAACTGATTCAAATAGTTATATGTGTCTCTTTCATTCAACAGTGTTATGTATTTAGTTTTCTCTTTCTAGCAAGGAAAACACTGTAAACTGAATTCCGAAGTTTAACATTTACAAGGTTGCCAGAAAAACAATTATTTTAGTTTGCGAACAATACCGAGGCTTTTTGCACATCTAGTCAGCTATGTCACGATTTGAATGCTCGAGATTGAAGAAAGGTTTTAGAGGCCGTAAATATTCAATTTATTGAGAATTGAAACCAGGTAGAGGTGAATAAATGCTCCTCTTACAGTTAGGGGCTAACCATAGTGTCCTAACGAACGTAAAAAATTATTCACATTCCATTCATTGCTATAAATACAACGTGGCAATGCTGTCAGACTTTTGGGCACTTTTCCTGTTGACAGCGATGCGTATGTATTTTTTGTTGGCCTGATTCGTTTCCCCTTCTTTTTTATATACACGTATATAACGTGTCCCAGAAATCAACGTCAAGCTGAAAACGGGCAATAGGCAAAGTCGTGACAGTTATTAGAAAAATAAAAAAAAAAATCTTGGTCATGTACGGACGCCAGCACTTCAAGCTACTACTAATAGATTTTTAACTTTATCGCTAAAGCATTAAGGTTCAAGGTTGATTAGGACAATTAGACAGTTTCGGGTAGCTTGACCTGCTGGCGTCTGTACTTTTCACATTTTACGGATTCAAAAATAAATCTCAAAAAGTGACAGCCTGTGATGATCTTTCCAGTCCTGTGAAACTCCGAACAAATTATTTTTGTAGGGAATTTGTAACCTTCTTTAGCCAACATTCAGAAACACACGTCAGAGTACTCAGGATAACCAACATTATGTTATGAAAGTCAACAAAAGTCAACTAACTAAACAAACATGTCTGCCGTCGCATCATGTTCGTTTTGTGATTTTTCTGTTTGTTTTTTCATTTTTCTGTAGGATTTCGGAATCTAACATAGCAGAATAATTTCTGTGATTGTATATACAACGTTGAGACGAGTACCTGTTCCTCTGTATCATCCTCACATAGTTTTAACGAGATATACACTTTTAGTGATAGTGACTCTTGCGAGATAATTGACTCTTATTGTTATTTTACTATTTATCTAGACAGTGACTATTAAGTTTGTGAATCAACATGGGTAAGGGTCACAGAAGATGTAAAATTTGCGGTATCAAGGAGGCCTGGTATACTGAAAATAAGTTGCTTTTTTCCAAGTTCCCTCTGGATCCAACCTGGTGAGTACCGATACCGATCTTATGCCCAAATAGCACTACCTAATTGTAAATTAATAGCATCATTCAAATTCTGTAATATGATCCTCGAGCCATCAATCAAGATGAGCTGAAACTCTAATGAAGAAATGGTTTAAAATTTTTGTGCTTACAGTAATACTTATTGTACAAGTTGTATTGCTGAGCATGAGGGGAGGGCAAACTATTATAGAGTTTTTCCAATAGAAATTTCTTAGTAGCAGCCCGGAGTATGGATTTGTGCCCCGTTGATAGCAATAGAATCGCCCTCTATTATATGGGACTTTAATAGTATAATTAACTGGCGAAATGTGGGTGTACTACAGGTACACCTCTGCCCAACCCTTCGGAGAAACAAGGCGTGATGTTTTGTTATGTAATACTTGTCTTACATTGTAATCTAATTTAGTCTAAGTGGTTATCATTCCACTTAAAATTGCAACTTAAAAATTGAAATTCGCAAAAATTAATGCAACTGATATGCTATATATCTTAGTTTTTAAGTTGGACTAATACCTACATAAATGAAGTAGTTTCATTATAATCTATTAAGCTTTTCGCATGTGATGATGTTACAAAGAAATAGACACAGATAGAAAGAAACTCTTAAATTGATTTTTTTTATTTGATAGAAAGAAATTCTCAAATTGTTTGAGTTAATTTGTTCTCTATTGCTCTTTTCAAATAGAAAATATCCCTGCATTTTATATGCGGGGAAATGTTTACAAGTCTCATCAAATAATTTGCTTATATTTAATTATCTTTACAGATTTAACACCAAGAGAACAGCAGTTGATGGAGCAATTAAAAAGAACTAAATGCAGCCTCAAGACATCCCTGCATCTTACCAACTTATTCTGGTTAATGCGCTGGCATTGCCTTCTGACCAACAGAAGAGCCAGCCGGTCGAACATTGCATTTTTTAGTTTATTTTTGTGCTCTTCACATAATTATTATAAAAGAAGTATCACAGTTGGCGATAGATATTGTGGTTGTTAATTGGCAAATATTTGAAGAATGCAGACACGGCAACATTTCATTTTCAAATATTTTAGAGGCTGCCTCAACAAACATACACAGGTTTTTTGTGGGATATGTTAGAGATAGTTTCTCTGGCCACCATTCTCATAATTTTATGTAATTAAACATAGGGTCATCGCCGGGATCCTCAACCTTCAAGCATTTTTCACAAATAGCACATTTATAAGTTTTTTAAATGATTGAAGCTATGGGGTTGCTGCTCCATTTCTGTTAAATTTGTTTCCATAGCCTCAAACTGACATATGAACATACTGTAATATTATTATCAATGATAAATAAAGTGCATCATCCTCCTACCCTTACCCCAATATAAAATAGATGATAAATAAAGATAGGATTCTATAGGAGATTGAATATAAAAAAACCAGCAAAAGTTTTTTTTTTCTTAAGTTTCTTATTTATCATCTATTTTCCTCACTGATACCGAAGTAAATGGACACATTACCAATGTTGCTTGATAATTTATATAAATTAATAAATGCTGAAATCATATAAACCTGTTTTATTTCAAAATAAATTAGTTTTGGAGCCTGATTATTATCTGCATTAGAATGCATTTTGTCGATATCGATATATAATGCATTTTATCGATATCGATAAGTTTATTGGTACGTTGCGCATCCCTATTTATAACAGTTCTACCCTTCAAGGTCATGATTGTCACTGTCAAAGTTGTCAATGCTACCTATAGTTTTCATGTTGGTAGCTATGTTTTTTGTATAAGGTTGGCTAAAGAAGGTTAACAATTCTCTCAAACTGAATGTTCTAAGTTCCGTCTCTTAAAAGGTTACATGCTCTGTGGATCTTTCAAGTCCTGTGACCAGAATAAACGCGCCATCTTTTAAAGATACTTGCCAAAATAGTGTAGTACATTTTTTTTACACTACACGCGGTTAAAGTTAGGTGATGTAATAATTTTGAATTCAATGTTGGTCAAAAATCTAACATTTTATTTAAAAATGAGGTAGTAATGTTTTAACTTTTAACTGTAATTTACAGAAGGTTATTCATGGTTACGTTACAGAAAAAAAACTGACGAAAAGTCAATATTTTTAGATCACAGGGTGTCACTTTTTGAGATTTATTTTTGAATCCATAAAATTTGAAAAGTACATGACCAAGATTTTTTTAAATATTTTTAACTGTCACGACTTGGCCTATTGCCCGTTTTCGGCTTGACGTTGATTTCTGGGACACGTTGTATATTAATTTATTTTATGTGCCTCTCAACTTACTCAACATAAATTTTGTTTTAATATTGATAAAGCTATTCAACTTTACTTTGATGTAGAAGTAAAACTCATTCTGAGATCTAGAATAATATCACAGCTGAGGAGAGCTGTTCAGGCTAAGTGCAATGCTCAAAACAGTTCTCGAATACTTAAACTTTATTGTTAATATAGGTAGCTTAGTACAATGTACTACATAATAATATTATTTCTTTGCGAAAGTTATCTTCATTGCATGGGTAGGCGTGATCTTGAATCCTTGAAGAGCTTCCTTTGCTGCAGCTGATTGCATTTCATTTGCAAATTCAACAAAGGCAATGTCGTGTCTGTTTGGCACAAGACGCACTTCTTTGAAACCAGGGAATCTGTAACAAGGAATAATTCAAGTATAAATAAAGTGTACAAAGTTTTTTTTCTCATGGTAACATTGACTCATAAACTGTCACAGCTAAGCCCAGCCTGACATGAATTGAATGCTGAACAATAAAAGTACCATAGAAGAGAAAAAAAAAGTAAACAATACTCACTGGTTGAACAACATAGACAACATCATCTCTGAGGTTTCATCAGGTAGATTGGTCAAGAACAGGATCTGGTTGGGAGGCTGCTCAGCATTAACATTGTTGAGCATGCCAGCTGGTCCCACATGCATGCCAGGACGATTGGCATCCTTATTCTTCTTCTTCCTGCTATCATCCAGCCCCTTAGGCATTTTCGGTCTCTTTGGTCTTTCTTGGAATGTTCCCTTAACTTTGGCAATGACATCACTGTCAGTTTTTGAGTATTGAATTCTCTGGAAAATAATAGAAAATGTTATGTCTGGAATATTACGAAATAATAGAATACACCAAAGAGAAAGATGGTGTTGTAATGCTTACCATAGGTTTGTCATAAAACGGGAAGCCTTGCATACTTCTCAGTGCAACAGTGGCACTGGATATTTCCTTAAATATAACGAAAGCCTGTCCCCTCATCTTCAATGTTTTTAGTGCCACAATATCCAATATTTGACCAAACTGGGAAAATATAGCATATAGAGATTTCTTCAATTCTTCCTTTTTAATTTTTTCATTGAGGTTGTTGATGTATATTGTGTGGTTAGGTCGAATATCCATGGCTGAAACAGTAAACATAAAACAAATATTAGAAAATCTACAAAAAATGACAAAAATGTATGAACGCTGGCAACCCTCTTCGTTTTGAGGTTAGGTTTAGGTTAGATAGGCTATTTCAGGTTTTTTTTATATATTAGATCAAACTAGGCAACTGTTTTAATGCACGAATCGTTACAAATCAACCCACTCATTAACTGGATTTATAATTTATAAGCTGGACTTACTCATGTCGATAGCTTTTCGAAAATCTAAGGATGAAGATGCTCTATCCGACTTTCTGTGCTTGCAGCGCGTTCGAGAAAAACTAGTTGCCCGAAATAAAGTGTCTAAAGTGACTGACGCTTACTATTGTAAGAACACACGAGGGTATTGCAAATAAATAATTAAACAATTTCTAATCTTTCTACCGACGCCGCCACAACCACAACACACGCCAAAACTACCACAGATTAATAATTTTAGACTATATTCACGGAGTCAGCACAGATTACATCTCATTGAGAGCCACAGGACAATATTTATTCAGATTGATAAAACTTGAGAATATGCACTGCGATACGACTGCCCGTGCCCGTACTTTTGCTATTCTCTCATACGACATACATGAACATTATTTCTTACATTAGTTTATATTGCAACTTAATGCAATGGATGATAACATCCTGCAAAAAACTAATGATTTTTACACTACACTATAACAAAAGTTATTGAAAATTGATCAATTTGATCGATTTATCAAAAATACTAATTGACGCGAGATTATCAGTTGAATTTTTGAGAAAACATTGATCGCAAAGAGTATAATAATAATACGGATTGATCGTATGATTTTAGATTCGTGAATTCGCGCGCTGTCAAAAATTCTTAAATCTTGTCATTTGTCAATGTGATTCGAGTTGTGTTTATAAAATCGTTTTTAGTTTTGTTGATTTTAAATCTATTTTCTGAAATAAACCCATAGCTAGAGGTCATTTAAATAGTTCTCTAGTTATATTCAAACAAAACTGACGTGTACCTATTACAAAATGCATGATCTTATGACTGATTTTGAAACTGTTACCCCTGATTTATGGATGGCAAGCGAAGAAGGGTGGAAAGAGAAACTATTGAAACTGCCGAATTGGTTCCAGGTAACAATGCCGTACATGACGTAAACTCTTACTTAAAATGTTTTTGTTGTTTAATGCATTTGACCTCTACATAACCTTACATTATTCTTTTTAAGATTCCTCTGATCAATTCGAATGCTTCTCATAATTTGCCTGATGGCACGTTAGTCCGGTTCCGGGGAATGGTCCAGGATATGCACAACCCTGAGTTTTATTTTGAACAGTTTGAAGTGTTCAATACAGTTACAAATGATATTAAACACAAAAGTGGGAAGTACAGGGACACAGCCCAAATATTGGTAAGAAGCTTCATTTAAACAATATAAGTTCCAATAAATTGTCTTGTTTCATTGATCATTTTCAATTAGAAGCTCCCACAAAAACTGAGTGTGAATTAAATTAATTAATTAAAAATTTTTGTTTTTTTTTTTTTCTCCAAGTTTAAATTATATTGTTCTAATTATAATATATCCCATTATACACAGGAAAATGAAAAGATCAACTACACAGAGAATCTCAAAAGCTCACAACGTCAAACTATGGTTGTTGTATCAATGCCTGGTTTCAACGACTGGGCGCAACAGTTAGAAGACAGACAAAACCATCTCAATCACTTAGAACAGCAACCAAACACTTCGAAACGTCTCAGCCAAGCTAGCATGAAATTGAAACGGAGTTACGATGAGGCGGAAGAGGATTCTGATGCTATGGAAGTAGTTGATGAGGTGGCTGGTAGTAAGGAACCGAAAACCACTGAGGCGGATAACAGTACAGCTAATGTAGTGTCTAGGGAACATTTATTGAACTTCCCTCTGCCTGATATGCCAAGCAAGTCTTGTATTGTTAAGGTATTTTAATTTTTTGTTTATTAGTAGTAATTTTTCTGTTACTGGGTTGTGGAGGTCAGATAGGCGCTCACTCCACATAAAATACTGGTACCTATTCAGCTGTATCCAGTTAAGAGTGGAAACTGACGCCAAAAATAGTTGGGAAAAAGCTAGGCCAATTAGTACTAATAATAATTTTCTATGGTGATTTACAAATTAATACTACATTTTAAAAGGTCTATAGATTTTTTTAAATTTAGGGATGATTTTTCAATTGGCAGGTAAATATTATCTTAAAAGTTATAAGGCGGTTTGACATATTTTCTATACAAAAGCAGTTAAATGTCATATTTATTTCTTAGATAAAAGTAATTGACGATTGAAAAGTAAGACCTCAACAGAAAAACAATATTTTTATTCTGTTTTTTGCTAGTTAAAGTCAAAGCACTTATTTTAATATTAATTAATACACCTCTTTGACAGTTCAACGGTGCCTGTAATGACAGGCGCCATTGAACTGTCAAGGAGTCGGTCAGTTAGTTAGAAAGTTGAAGCTATGTTAAATGCTCATTATATAAAGGAAACTGAAGTCATACACAATTAAAACAATAAGTAATACTAATTTACTGTTTCAGCTTTACGATGATAGCGAAAATGTCAAACTAAATGACATGATAGAAGTCGTAGGCTTCTTGTCAGTTGATCCCGCACTATCTGGAGAGTTTCAACCTGAGAAGGATCCATTCCTGGACCCTACGACAGAGTCAGATGTAGAGATTATCACACACAACCCCCCACCGAGCTTAGTGCCACGGCTCCATGCAGTTTATGTGAAGAAATTGGACCATTGTAACCCTTTGGTTAGGAGCTTCGATCAGGGTATGTAATTTTTCATGTCAAAAATTATTCTTATCTGAAATTTTGATTGTAGCAGACACACCAATGCTTTTTGTTGCTAATTGTAATGCAATTGAAATGCCATAAAATCTTGTGGATGTCATAACATCAAAGTAGAGGGACATAATGTCTTTCACATTAAAGAACTTCCACCTTTTATGGCTTCAACAGTCTTATTCATCATTCTCCTGCCCTGATCCCAATTAATTTAGGGTTGGCGCAACATGTTGTGTTTGTGATAAATAAATAAATAAATAAAATGTATTTTTTCTTCCATACTTCCCTATGGTCGTCATCTCTGTAATCACCCCCTTTCTAGCCATATCATCTTTCACACAGACCACCCATCTTCTGTCTTATTAACTGATTAAAATTCAATTACAGATGAAGTATTAAAAGAAGCAAATTCGGCGCGCGAACATTTGTTGAAAGCTCTCACAGAACTCTTACTGGGGGACAAGCTTGCGGCCGAGTACTTAATCTGCCACCTTATTGCTTGTATGTAAGTATCACTTTCGTATGGTTCGGTATTATTGATAACATGGAGTAGTGCATAAATGAAGTGCTAAAATGAGAGAATACCATCATTCGAAGACTGAAACACAGCTCTTTCGCAAATTAGGGTTTTTTTTTTTGTATCCGAAACTGGTTTTCTTTATAGCAAACAATGAAAATAATGGATCCCATGAAATAATGGATCGCATTAATAGCATAACGAATAACGATACCTGACGATTTATTTGCAACACATTTATTGACTGGAAAATGATAATTTTATCCTTTTTTGATGCTAAAGCAAGGATCTTGATATTTTACCATATTTTCTAGATACCTACGCCAGGAAACATTAGCCCTAGGCCAGTTTTGCTTGAACCTATCAAACATGCCCACACAGAAGTACCCAAACTACGCAAAACAGTTGTATGAGATCATCAAGCAGTTTGTCACTAAGAGTTATTACTTGCCACTGACTATTGATAACATGAATACACTCAGCTTGTTACCCAAGTAAGTACTCTGTGTTTTAACAATTCATTATTTTATTTCGCTTTTCATATAAATTAAGATTCCTTCAATTCATGGAGAGTAGTGATTTTATTATACTGTCATTTGGCAATCGGGCTCTGCGGATCGGATCAACGGATGCTCTCTTACTAATCATTTTTTCTACTCCCCAGAAAAGACTATGAATGCAACCGCCTAACAAGCGGAGTCCTACAGCTAAGCAAAGATACTCACCTCATACTAGATGAGACAAAAATGGAGCAGGGTCAGCTTGACGCGACCGGGGTGAACAATGTCGCAGCTTTGGGCAATATGATCATGACACAGAAAGTGGAGTATGACTTCAAGTATTATAAGATGGAGTTTGATTCTGATGTGGCGGTGCTGATATTGTCTGAGGGGAAGTCTTTGTTACCAGTAAGTTTGTGTATGGTTTATTTAATATTTTCTTGGGATTCTGTTCTACAAAACGTCTCAGTATGATTTTGTAGATTTGTAGTATTTACTGACAAAATTACATAAGTTGTTTCAAGAGTGCATGAAAATGTCTAATTATACTCTCACATATTACATAATATTTTATTTTTATTTTATTTTCGGAAGGCTTAGAGACTAATAACATTATAATAACAGTAATATATAACTAAATTGCTAATTACAAGCCTCCACAGATAAATACAAAAAAAAATAATCCTTCATCATCTAAGAGCAGATTCCTCCAACCCCAGATAATTCTATCGGAGGAATAATTTTGAATTTTTGACAGTTCTTCCATACATAAATTGCCAAACGGCAATTTCAATCCTCGAACGAAAGTTATCCGGCGATTGAAAAATCAGCCCCAAGTCACATTAATTAATTCTCTCAAAGTTGATTTTTCTCGTTTGTTCCAATAATAGAATTAATAATTAGCCTATAATGTTCCCACTGCTGGGACACAGGCCTCCTCTCTTCGAGAGGGAGTGGGCTGTAATCTACCACGGTCCAGTGCGGGTTGGTAGATGTCACCAATTTCGTCTGTTATCGTAATATTACAAGTGATTGCTTAGTTTATCTGTATCAGCAATGAAAATGAGCCATTGTGTGCAATGCTTACAATTGGTTTTCTTATCGTATTTGTGATTGTGCTCTTAAATGTTACTACGATCGCGTAGTTTTCCGATGATAGTCTTAAATCTCAGGACATAGTTATGCTTATAAATCTATAACTAATAACCACCTTAATGCCTCTGTCTAGCGATAAAAACCTTCAAGTAATAGACGAATGCAACACGTCTATATGTATCTCTATATTTATTTCAGAGCGACTACCACCTCCCGCTACGCCCCGAGGAGTCTTCGTTACAAATATTCGACGCTATTGTTGAAGCAGCCACTTATTACTTGAAGGATGACATTATGAACATCATTAGGAAATACATAACAAGTCTCAAGCTTGTAAAGTATACCATATGTGAAGATTTGCAGGTGAGATTAAACTTTATAAGCCTTTTCTAACTCATGAAGCGATAGGCGTACTTAAATGCAGTTAAAGGTGTAAGATATGAAACAAAAACGGCCAATAAAATAGATTTTATCCCATTCATCGTACATCATTCGCTCACTACTCCGTGCTTATAAATAATAAGTGTACTTCATTCTGAGGTGCTATCATGAAACCCTTTATTTACGTAAACTTTCTTTGTTCCAGTTTGTGGAAGACGATTTCATAGAAATGAGAAGCAAATCAGATTCAGATAATCCAGTAACAGCCGACGATTTGCACCGGTTGCTAGTACTGGCGCGATTGGTCAGCCTCTCACGTGGGCTGGATACCCTCAATAAAGAGTGCTGGGACATCACCAAGAGCATGGAGGCTGAGAGGTTCCACAGAATAAAGAATAGGGTCGCTCCTACGTTATAGGCGTGTAATAATATTAAGAATAAGTGATGCATTTTTTTAAAATAAACTGTTTTTTATATTATTTTGCGATTATTTTTTATAAATAAGGTAGCTCTCTTTAATGTTGGTGAAAAGAAATACCGAATGGTTATCTATCTAATCTAATTAGACTACACTACTGTAGCGTATGTACCTTGCAATCAGTCACGTGAAGTGACAGTTTAGATGTTTTTATTTTCTACCATCAAAGTATTAATTTTTTCATATGCAACATTGAGAGACAAAAGCTGCATTCCTATTTATAAAAAATAAAAAAGTACTATGACATATTTGACAGTTATCATTATCAATGTCACAGTGACGTGGACGTGTACGATTTTCGTGAAATGACTTATTGATTCCAGAAATCATATGAATTAATTTAATAAAATTGAAAGAAAATAACTTATTTAATCATGTCGAGTAAAAGCAAATCTTCAGACGTAAGCAATAAGGTGAAAGCGATCGAATCAGCATGGAAAAGAGCTATAATTGCGAACGCCGAATGGCCAGACAAGGTTAGATTTCAAATCACGAGACTGCTTGCATTTTTCAATGAAAATATGATTTATTGATCAATTAATTGTGTTCGGCACTTTCAGGAAGAGTTCCTAGACGTTATTTACTGGATGCGTCAAGCTATGGGCATTTTCTTGGGACTGTTTTGGGGACTGCTACCAATGAAGGGATTCTTTGGTTTACTGCTGTAAGTATTCATTTACATTGCCTTTAAATTTACGTTTATCCTAGAAAGCCTATACAATATTTCACACAATAAAATTCCGATTAGATTATTAGTGAACTAATGAATAAACATTTTCATTGAATCTGATTATGATGTGTTGTTTCAGATTCGTGCTAGTAAATGCAGCTGTAATTTACTTTTATGTGAATAATTTCCAAAACATAGATGAAGAGGAGTATGGTGGCATTTGGGAAATAACAAAGGAGGGATTTATGACTTCATTCGCTGGATTTTTGGTAAGTCAACGCCAAATATTAAGTAGTCTACCTTTTCTTGAATAAGGTTATAAAAAGTAATACATAGTAAACATTGAATAAGATAAACTCTGACGACTTTATTCAATGCTATGTAAATATTTAATATGTGAATTGCCATATTTCCTTTTACAAGATGAAAACTCGTAGAACACTATTGCCATTAAACCTATGATTTTCTGATTGTTTTGCTATTTAATTCTTTGCTTTTGTCTAATTCTAGGTAACATGGATCATCATTTACACAGGACTACACATCGCAGACAACTTATGAGACACAAAGTAAACCTAACATTGAGTGCTACAGTATCAAGGCGAGACTTGCAAGAGCGAGTCCTAGTACAAAATATGTGAACACTGTTCAAAGTGGTTTCTACTTTAATAAGCTCATTAAGTTTTTTTTTTTGTTATTGCTTTTAAGCTATCAGTCGACTTGTTTAGGCATTTCAATTTGTTTCTTAGTTTTATTCTAGATTTTTCACAGTCCTTACAATAAGACAATAAGTTCAGCGTCGGAATGTTTTCAAATACTTTATACAGGCTTGATTCAATTCTTAATACTTTAAGCATTCATTTATACAGAAAAACTTCTTGTTGTGAGGACATAATATAATTTTGCAAACATATATTACGAAATTAATTTATATAAATATCCTGTGTTGGATTATTATGCATTTAAGTCATCGAATTTGTGTGTTAATCTATGAATTAAACTGTAAAATATAACCTAAATTATATAATCATACATTTTAAATGCATTCAGTCTTCTAGCGAGTGCCAATTAGGGCTAACTTTTGTACCATTTGTAAAGCAATAAGTATTTGTATGAATTTTATAAGAATCACATATTTAATGAAAATTGTTCCTCTGCTGCACACTCCAATAGGGCTCGAATACACAAAAAAAAACATGTACAAACCTTCCAATGGTTGAACAAATACTAGTAGTAACTTATTGTCTTAATATTAATGTTAAACTTACTCAATTTCTATGAAAGCCTTTTGCACTACAAATACGCATATTTCCAAAATGCAACCTGTTATTTTCCGTTTTAATTTTCAGTTAAAATAAAATAATCATCTCATAAACATTGAATAACTTCAGTACTGCCTTTTAAATTAACTAAGTTAAAGTGTGAGAGTAAATTGTCAGCTAAAACAATAAGTACAGTGAGGTAAATTATATGTAAGTATCTTATCTATGATAATTCTTTAGGAGCTTGTATTCATTAAAACTAAGCATTCTTTAGAATAAAATGAAAAGCAATAGTCAGTGGTTGGTACGGAATGCTTAGAAATAAATGGGTATTCAAAAGTTTGTCCAGACAGCATGAAGATTCACGCCTTTTTTAATCCACTTGTAAGCGCTGCATCAGTCTGGACAAACTTAACATTTTAGAATTAGTAATCGTTTTTGGAGTGATTGTAGATAATTATGCTGTGAGTAGAGAAACTGGAAGTATAGTTCGGTGTTGACAATATCTCTGTCTACAGTTCAATAGTATTTATTTATATTATTGTAAGTAAAATCTTACTTGTTAAGTTTTGTCAATATTACTTAATTCAATCAATATGGTTATAAAGTAATTTATTTTGAAAATGCAATAAAAATGGTATCTTGTTTGTATTTGTTGCGTGTTTGCTCCCGATGAGTTTGCAGTGATGTCCTTATTTTGAACAAATATAATGGTTGATTTAATAAAGTTTTTGTAACTTTACACTTGAGTTTGTATGTAATCCTTTATGGACTAGCCTATCTTAAAAAATCCTCGATGACATTATAATGGTTTTTGGTAAATAGTTCTACTGAAGGACAGAAGGAAAATTGTTGTTGTTGTTGGAGCTTGATTATCAGGTCAGTTTTAGGGCTATCTTTAATAACCGCGATGATCAAAAATGTACATCATACGAATTACAGATATACCTAAATCTAGAAATTTTATATAGGGTGACACAATGGGCGTTTTTATCGCTCAAAGCGATCTTTTAAAGACAACCTTTGAACGGATTTAAAGGGGGGAGAGACAATACTGCAGGTAGTCTATGGTGTACCATTTACATATATATATTAAATAGATAGTTTGCGTTGGTGTATTATTGAGAAGAGGCCTTGAATCGGAAAACGTAAGGTGGGACCATAGATCTATGAGTTGACACCCTTAGGCTAGGTGGCGGTACGACGTTAGCAGCGTGGCCGTTGGCAGCAGGTTATGAGTAGCCGAGGATGGAGTTGGAGAATTTCCAGCAGTGGAGAGTGGACTGATGTAGACAGACGATGGTGATTTAATTGAGGGAACTCCACAAACTCAATAATATGTTCATTCGTCTGTAAAGAATAGGTAATACGGGCTGGTGTCCGCAACTCGCAAGTCAATGCGCGCGTATTTCGCGTACGGTTATAAAGAATAATTCTACTTATGAAATGAAACGGCAAGTTAATATTAATTCATTATTTAATCATCTCTCCACGTAACTAAAACATCGTCTGTCCGATATCTCTGTGTTATAGTAGAATCATTGAAATCCATTGTCGCTCCCGATTCGAATGCCAGAGCGCCAGCATGAGCAATCATAACGCCGTTGTCGATACAGAACCGTTCGTCAGTAGCGAATAACTTCGCGCCTCTTTCGGCACACATTATTCCCATCATTTCTTGTAAACGCTCGTTGCAACCGACTCCGCCTACTATTAAAACCTGAAACAATACAGCCAAGATGTGAAATGCTTTCCCCAACTACGTTGGGGTCGGCTTCCAGTCTAACCGGATGCAACTGAATACCAGTATTTTACATGAAGCGACTGTCCATCTGACCTCCACAAACCAGTTACTGTGTAATACGATACCCTTACTCTTGGTAAGACTGGTTGTCAGACTCGGGTTTCTGACGACCCGTAAAGACTGTCAAAGATCCACGAATGACAGCCGGAACCAACGGCTTAACGTGCTTTCCGAGGCACGGAGGGGTCTTGGTATATGAAGATGTTCACCCATCCACGGACCAACCGCGGCAAGCGTAGCTTAACCACAACACATACCACAACCACCACCACAAAATAATGTATTTACAGATTGAATTTGTGAGCCTTGAGACATTCATCAGTTTTACAGCTGAAATTAATTTTAATATACTATCTATAATTTCGTGTAAGTATACCTCATCAGAGCCACAGTGCGCCATAGCCCGCTCAGTAATTTCCACCAACATGGCAAATGCAGTCTCTTGCAGTGAATAGCATAAGTCTTCAGGAGTGTGTGTTTTCAGAAGTTCATCAATTTTATCTTCCATGTATGATAAAATGCCAGAGAAGCTTACATCCATTCCTGAAAAACGAAAATTAAGCTAGAATTTCATTACCCTCCTAAGAATGACGAAATGGCCACTGCTGCATATGATGGCCGGGTCCTAGCCGAAAGAGAATGTCGTGCGGGTATGCGACTGTCGCGCTCCTTTATATGAATACGACATACTCGCGCGATCAATCAAGTCCCGTATGTACAGTCACGAGCAAAAGTATGTATACACACGGCTTTATTCAAAAGCGATTTACTCCTTTATTTTTTAATGAAATTTGATGTTGTTACGAACATAGCATTTTCGAACCTATAGGTTTATGTAATGTGTCGTATTTCAACATCGCTTACGTTATTTCACGAAAAAATCGCAATTGAAAGTTGCCAAGTGTTGACATTTATTGGTGCTCGTGACTGTACAGACGCCAGCACATCAAGCTACTACAATCTGTCAAATTTCTTTAATAGATTTTCAACTTTATCAATAAAACATTAAGGTTCAAGGTTGATTGGGAAAATTTGACAGTCTCGGGTAGCTTGACCTGCTGGCGTCATTACGTCATTATTCAGGTACTGTATTGTGTAATGGGATAATACCTTACACACAATACCTTTTACACAGTAAGGAAGCTGATAATATTTTGTTCCCTTTTTGGCAGCTTGTTCAATATTATAACCTGGACTTGGTGCATTAGATAGTTTTAGCACTCTTGCAAATCTGAAATAAGAAAAGGATAAGCTGTACATTACTTATTTCTTAAAACTAATAACTCTTAGAATCAGAAGGGGCAATTCTCGTACTTTTAAGAACGTTCACAGTCTGATCTCAGTCTCAATCTGTCAAAAGTTTTATTAGTATTTTGACAAGTTTTTGATATTTTTTTGTCGCCGAGATGAGACTGTGACTAGATTTTGAACGTTTTAAATTACGAGAATTGGCCTACAGGTGTGAAGCCACTCTATCATTTACGCTCTTTTGCAGGAACTCATCATTCTCTTTTCGTTATCCCAAGTAGCCAATTCTAAATTAGAAGCAGCGGAGGGAAGAGGGTCGCGAAATATTTTCCGTACTAAAGGGGCCACGCCATGAAAAAGGTTGAAAAACACTGGCCTAAAGGATGATTTCCACCAAACGGCTGGCATCGCATCGGATCGGAAAGGATACGACAGCCGATCGCGTCCGGCAGGGTGTCGACGCATACGATCGGCTCCGTACCGTCGCTTGCGAACGTATCCGTTTCTGCACCTAGTCAAATAGTTTAATTCCTACCGTGTTGACGTGTTCTAATGCCGAAAGGATTCGATCGGATACGACGACAGGCGAACGGAGCCAAACGCGCGTCGCAGCATACTTTCGGTTACGATCGCGTGTCGCGGAAGACGCCCACGGTCAAGCTGCTGTGGGCGACTTGGTAATATAGACTTTAAATATTGTGTACACGATTTAATACAGTTTAAAGATTGTAAAATCCGTTCGATGCAAGCAGTTAAAAATCAAAATCAAAAGTCATTTATTCAAATTAGGCTGAGAATCAGCACTTTTCGAACGTCAAAATTACAAAAGACAGTCCCCCAAAAACGCCCGCCCTTCGCCACTTCCTAGTGCTATCGCTGGGAAGAAGAAGTGGCGGAACCAACTCCCCAGCAGCACAGCTGTCTGTTTAGTTAGAATATAGTTGCATGTATACAATACTAGGAACCTATGTTCAGTAATGAACATTACAAGAAGCTTAAATTATTTGCCATATTATGTCAGCTAGCCACGCCAATATACCAACAAATATAATAAAAACTATACGTACTCAAGCTAAAAAATAATTAATTAAAATAAAAATAAAAACTCACTACCTAAATAAAATAAAAGTTTGGTGGAAATCATCCTATTCATCCTTTGTAGTCGCTCCTTTTCTAGCCATATCATTTTCCACAGTCTGTCCATTATATCTTTGGTCTTACTTGTTTAAATCAAACTAAAAAACATTGTTACAATTTTAAAAGTATCCTTGGACTTACCGATCTAAACAGTTGCCCATAGCAATATCAATGGTCTCTCCAAATATCCTGTACCTATTTCTGGAGTATGCTATGATCTGAGTGTTGCCACCACTCACATATAGGACAGTTGGGTTGTTAGCTTTTGTGATCAGCCTGCCCATTTCTATGTCTGTTTGTGTGTTAAGGAATGTAAGATGTTACACATACAGTTCAAAGTAGGACTGAAAGTTTGTTGAAAGTTGAAAGAATGTTCCAACATGGACTATACAAAAAAAATTATAGGCAGTCATGCACCAACAGTGAAATATAAAATTATTATAGTGCAATAATTTGAATAAGTCTATTTATTATGAAGGGGACTATTTGCAGTTTATTCAGTTGCTGCAATATAGGATAATTCACAACAAATAATATTGAAAACTCAATTAAAATAAAAAGGATACGTCCAATGCAATGATTGACTCCCAGAATTGGTTTCTTCCACAATTTTGCACATGTTCTGGCCACTACCGCACAGACCATCAACGGGGCTCCCATGCCAGGGCCTTTGGTGTAACAGATCACATCTATCTCCTGAGGAGTTATACCAGATTGATCTAGCGCCTCCTTCAGCACTGCATGGATGTTTTGTCTATGGTGCTCTGCTGTTTCTCTGGGAAGGAAACCTGGAAATAGGCGTGTAAAGTACAACTTGTGGCTCTATTTTATTTGATAATCTCACTTTAAGCTGTTTTATAAATATTGTATTGATGTTTAAGGGCTAAGAAAACAAAAGGGAATTTGAATAGATTATAAAGATATGTTGCATGCAATCATGAAAAGCAGGCAATGTCTACATGTGATTGGTGTTTTAACTGTCTTTATCTGCGAGCTGTCTGTCTAAAGCCATAAAAACAATAATGTTATGATCAATCTAACTTTCAATTTACATCAAAAGAGAGGGTTTGTGGTTCGATTGTAACTGTTTAACGATGTATTCTGGAAACAATGAGAAAGGTAATCCCTATATTTAATGAGAAAAGTACTTAATCGATGGTTTTGGGGCTAATATTATCGAGATTTATAAAACTAACCTTCGCCAGCCGGTGTGATGTAAGTTCTTCTACAATTGGACAGTATTTCTCCATCTTTGACTATACCAATACCAATTTTGTTAGCGCTCCCTTCGAATCCAATTGCTATAACCATCTTTGAAGCGAATTCCTGCTTATAATAGAGTATTCAATCTCGTGGATCTCGTGTTTTTATTAACCCATTCGTTGCTACCAACGCCCCATTTGCGTTGATCAAGATTACTACGTCATGCCACCCACAGAGCATGTAACCTTTTAAGAGACGGAACTTAGAACATTCAGTTTCAGAGAATTGTTAACCTTCTTTAGCCAACCTTATACAAAAAAACATAGCTACCAACATGAAAACTATAGGTAGCATTGACAACTTTGACAGTGACAATCATGACCTTGAAGGGTAGAACTGTTATAAATAGGGATGCGCAACGTACCAATAAACTTATCGATATCGATAAAATGCATTATATATCGATATCGACAAAATACATTCTAATGCAGATAATAATCAGGCTCCAAAACTAATTTATTTTGAAATAAAACAGGTTTATATGATTTCAGCATTTATTAATTTATATAAATTATCAAGCAGCATTGGTAATGTGTCCATTTACTTCGGTATCAGTGAGGAAAATAGATGATAAATAAGAAACTTAAGAAAAAAAAAACTTTTGCTGGTTTTTTTATATTCAATCTCCTATAGAATCCTATCTTTATTTATCATCTATTTTATATTGGGGTAAGGGTAGGAGGATGATGCACTTTATTTATCATTGATAATAATATTACAGTATGTTCATATGTCAGTTTGAGGCTATGGAAACAAATTTAACAGAAATGGAGCAGCAACCCCATAGCTTCAATCATTTAAAAAACTTATAAATGTGCTATTTGTGAAAAATGCTTGAAGGTTGAGGATCCCGGCGATGACCCTGTGTTTAATTACATAAAATTATGAGAATGGTGGCCAGAGAAACTATCTCTAACATATCCCACAAAAAACCTGTGTATGTTTGTTGAGGCAGCCTCTAAAATATTTGAAAATGAAATGTTGCCGTGTCTGCATTCTTCAAATATTTGCCAATTAACAACCACAATATTTATCGCCAACTGTGATACTTCTTTTATAATAATTATGTGAAGAGCACAAAAATAAACTAAAAAATGCAATGTTCGACCAGCTGGCTCTTCTGTTGGTCAGAAGGCAATGCCAGCGCATTAACCAGAATAAGTTGGTAAGATGCAGGGATGTCTTGAGGCTGCATTTAGTTCTTTTTAATTGCTCCATCAACTGCTGTTCTCTTGGTGTTAAATCTGTAAAGATAATTAAATATAAGCAAATTATTTGATGAGACTTGTAAACATTTCCCCGCATATAAAATGCAGGGATATTTTCTATTTGAAAAGAGCAATAGAGAACAAATTAACTCAAACAATTTGAGAATTTCTTTCTATCAAATAAAAAAAATCAATTTAAGAATTTCTTTCTATCTGTGTGTCTATTTCTTTGTAACATCATCACATGCGAAAAGCTTAATAGATTATAATGAAACTACTTCATTTATGTAGGTATTAGTCCAACTTAAAAACTAAGTTATTAGCATATCAGTTGCATAAATTTTTGCGAATTTCAATTTTTGAGTTGCAATTTTAAGTGGAATGATAACCACTTAGACTAAATTAGATTACAATGTAAGACAAGTATTACATAACAAAACATCACGCCTTGTTTCCCAAAAGGGTTGGGCAGAGGTGTACCTGTAGTACACCCACATTTCGCCAGTTAATTATACTATTAAAGTCATATAATATAGTCATCAATAGTCATATAATAGAGGGTGATTCTATTGCTATCAACGGGGCACAAATCCATACTCCGGGCTGCTACTAAGAAATTTCTGTTGGAAAAACTCTATAATAGTTTGCCCTCCCCTCATGCTCAGCAATACAACTTGTACAATAAGTATTACTGTAAGCACAAAAATTTTAAACCATTTCTTCATTAGAGTTTCAGCTCATCTTGATTGATGGCTCGAGGATCATATTACAGAATTTGAATGATGCTATTAATTTACAATTAGGTAATGCTATTTGGGCATAAGATCGGTATCGGACTCACCAGGTTGGATCCAGAGGGAACTTGGAAAAAAGCAACTTATTTTCAGTATACCAGGCCTCCTTGATACCGCAAATTTTACATCTTCTGTGACCCTTACCCATGTTGATTCACAAACTTAATAGTCACTGTCTAGATAAATAGTAAAATAACAATAAGAGTCAATTATCTCGCAAGAGTCACTATCACTAAAAGTGTATATCTCGTTAAAACTATGTGAGGATGATACAGAGGAACAGGTACTCGTCTCAACGTTGTATATACAATCACAGAAATTATTCTGCTATGTTATATTCCGAAATCCTACAGAAAAATGAAAAAACAAACAGAAAAATCACAAAACGAACATGATGCGACGGCAGACATGTTTGTTTAGTTAGTTGACTTTTGTTGACTTTCATAACATAATGTTGGTTATCCTGAGTACTCTGACGTGTGTTTCTGAATGTTGGCTAAAGAAGGTTACAAATTCCCTACAAAAATAATTTGTTCGGAGTTTCACAGGACTGATGCCACCAACGTACCATATGCGTTGAGTGTACTAAATAACGTTTTTTGCCATTACATACAAATGATAGAAATTTATTTAAAAATTTGGCAATATTCACGGCTAGAAACAATTTTTAAATGTGGAAACTCTGTTGGTTTCTGATTCGGACTGTCATTCTTGTTTTGGTAAGGGAAAAACGGTCGGTGCTGTGAAGGTCGTATTTTAATTCTGGAATAACTGAAGTTTTATTGGGTGTTTATTGTATATTTGTGAATTGGGAGATAAAGTTAAGCAATATTCTTAATTTTATCATTTTTTTCCGCCGTTTCATCATGTATTTTTAAAATGAAATCACATGCACGTGTTAGATTTATTTAGTATAGTATATACTATAAGTATATATGTACTTACATATTATCCAAATAACAAGCTTTAAATATCAGAATGGTTACTATTTAGTTATTTACCGTGTATGAAAGTTATTATTGAATATGGTTTGTAGGAAAAGGGTTTTATGGAATAAAGCACAGATAGACAAGGCTAAACATTTATTTAATCTTAGGCTTGTCAGTAATTAATCAGAAAACTAGTCGTCCGTTCGCAAAACTAGGTCATCATGGAGAAGAAGGACAAGAAACTCCATGGAAACAGTAACAAAGTATTCTATCAATACATTTCATACGTTGTCATAAATTATCGTTGTATTTAAAAACAATTTATTCTATCTCTTGGACAATGGTCCAAGAGAATTCAAAATAATAGCAACATAATAACAATAGTTAGGAATATTGGCCATAATATGACTTATACAACAACATTTTCATAATAAGCAATAATTGAGGTACAATATCAAATTAATTAACTTACGTGACATCTGGTCGATTTATTCCACATAATAACGGCACTAGAACTAACCAACTGAACATCTACCAAGCAACTGTCTTGATAACGTCGTTACAATCCTTTTTATACACTACCAACGTCTTTTACGTAAAACATCTACCGCCATTTTGAACCAATCACAGATCATCATATATTTTGACTTAATATCTTCTAACACAGGTAATAATAAACAAATCTTATATAGTGAAACCATTTTAAAACATTATAAGGTAATTAATAAATGTATTAAGAGTTGATTCTTAATTCTTAGACATCATCAAAAAGTATATCAACATCAACTGACAGTTTTGTACCAATCATTTGAAACAACCTATTATATTAAAATAGCAATATAAAATCTAAGATATACTACAAAGATAATCAAATATTACTTAATCATTTATAATAATAACATTAGTGTTTTTTTTACAAGTTAAGACAGTTGTTTTTTGTAAACACAATATCTAGTCAAATTAGATACTTCTATGTTCACGTTCAATCTGTCACAAGCTTCGTAATTGTGACAGATGCCATTATCCAACAAACAATATATTATAATTATATCAAGATGACATATATCTATCACGGCCATACTGACATGTACTTCGTTCTCGAAGTACCTATGAATCTATAGTCTCACAAAAATATCAGCGTTTCATATTGACCCATTCAACAGGAAGTAAATTTTTTTTTTTTGTTTTTTGTTTTGCTTAGAGCCAACTTTTTAACCAATGTATCTTAATATCTTTGCAACTTCTGCTAATTTAATAGTAAAACGTTAAGTACTTAAACAATGTATCAAATAATTAATTGCCAATATTAAATTGGGATGGCAACAATTTGGTAAGCCTAGTAAATTTATATTCAACAGCTTTTAAATCGAAACAATAACCAACGATCATGAAAATAATTGAAATAATTCATCGCTCGGTCAATTTCTGACAATATTAGTGAAAACTATTGAACAAACATTTTCTATTAACATATTAACAAACATTTAACATGGCCATTCTGAAATGTACTTGATCCTTGAAGTAAATTTCTGGAAATCTTCCTTTCAATTTTTGTTTTCTTTACTTTGGTTTTAAAATTGTATAGTATTGTCATAGCCACAGGCATTTTTTTTTTTACAGCCACAGGCGTTTTTTTTTTTCTACAGCCACAGGCCTATTTTTTATTTACAGCCACAGGCGTTTTTTTTTTTTTTTTACAGCCACAGGCGTTTTTTTTTTTTTCTACAGCCACAGGCCTATTTTTTATTTACAGCCACAGGCGTTTTTTTTTTTTTTACAGCCACAGGCGTTTTTTTTTTTCTACAGCCACAGGCCTATTTTTTATTTACAGCCACAGGCGTTTTTTTTTTTTTTTTTTTACAGCCACGGGCGTATTTTTTTTTTTTACCTCCACAGGCACAGCTACGCACAGCCACAGGAGTTTTTTTTTTTCAACCATAGGCACAGCTACGCACAGCCACAGGTTTTTATTTCTTTTTTTTTTACCTCCACAGGCACAGCTACGCACAGCCACAGGAGTTTTTTTTTTTAACCATAGGCACAGCTACGCACAGCCACAGGTTTTTTTTCTTTTTTTTTTTTACCTCCACAGGCACAGCTACGCACAGCCACAGGAGTTTTTTTTTTTTTCAGCCACAGGCACAGCTACGCACAGCCACAGGCATTTTTTTTTTTACCTCCACAGGCACAGCTACGCACAGCCACAGGAGTTTTTTTTTTTTTCAATATATATAGCCACAGGCACAGCTACGCACAGCCACAGGCTTTTTATATAATTAAATATAATAATAATATACACACATATAATACCTATACATAATACATATATAATACATATTTTAAATTATTTGTTTTTAAATGTTTATCATTATTTATTTTAGATCAAATTATTATTCATTTTGGATATTTAAAGACTTAAATAGTATCCTCAATAACAGCATTTTCACAGACCATTTCACCTGGCCAAAATTTTAGCTTGTCTTTAGAAATTACAAGATTCCTGTGGCCGCTGCCACGCAAACTATAACGATCATTATTTATTATGGAAATGGCAATATTTGTTAAAACAAAATACGAAATTATTTAATAAGGTCTCGGACACCAGAAAAGGAGGTTACCCAACGGTTTATTAACATTATAGGTACGCGATATTGCAAAAATAAATTTTAAATAAGCAATTTCAATATTATCTCTACAGCACAATCAATAATTAGAGATCACATAAAACGAAATGCTTAATGGAACGTTTATGAACCACATTTCATTGTAATTACGATCAAAGATAGATTGATAGATGTTTTAAGTACTTCATAATGTGTCATATCTCAAAATTAAATAAGGTTATCCTAATCCAGAAAATAATTTATAAGTAACTATAGCTTAACATCAGGAATGACTAAATTCTACTTTTAAGCATTATACTACTTTTTTATATTATTGTATTCTCAAATTATATCTTAAAGCAATTGATTCAATAATTATCACGTAATTGACATAGTCAAAACTGTTCGTTCTTTATAAGCCAAGCGTGAACTAAATGTTACATAATAATTATCTAAAAGTATTTTGCAATTACAGCCTCTAAGGGCCTTACCGACTTCAGATACTTCTTACCGCCGGAAAGCTTCTCGATATTCTTACAGCAGATTGAGTTTCCGTATTTTCAAAGCTCATACAAGCGGCTCCGCAGCTCCAACGTCAGAGGCGGCAGCGCGATGTCATCATTATGGTGCGAGTGGAGTCAGCGACCCACCGACCAACGGCTTCCACATCCGGCTCCAACATCAATCATGAAAATAGCAAATAAAAATGCATTAGCAAGTGGTTTTAAAACCTCAGAGAACTATCCCACTTCTGATGTTAGATTTATTTAGTATAGTATATACTATAAGTATATATGTACTTACATATTATCCAAATAACAAGCTTTAAATATCAGAATGGTTACTATTTAGTTATTTACCGTGTATGAAAGTTATTATTGAATATGGTTTGTAGGAAAAGGGTTTTATGGAATAAAGCACAGACAGACAAGGCTAAACATTTATTTAATCTTAGGCTTGTCAGTAATTAATCAGAAAACTAGTCGTCCGTTCGCAAAACTAGGTCATCATGGAGAAGAAGGACAAGAAACTCCATGGAAACAGTAACAAAGTATTCTATCAATACATTTCATACGTTGTCATAAATTATCGTTATATTTAAAAACAATTTATTCTATCTCTTGGACAATGGTCCAAGAGAATTCAAAATAATAGCAACATAATAACAATAGTTAGGAATATTGGCCATAATATGACTTATACAACAACATTTTCATAATAAGCAATAATTGAGGTACAATATCAAATTAATTGACTTACGTGACATCTGGTCGATTTATTCCACATAATAACGGCACTAGAACTAACCAACTGAACATCTACCAAGCAACTGTCTTGATAACGTCGTTACAATCCTTTTTATACACTACCAACGTCTTTTACGTAAAACATCTACCGCCATTTTGAACCAATCACAGATCATCATATATTTTGACTTAATATCTTCTAACACAGGTAATAATAAACAAATCTTATATAGTGAAACCATTTTAAAACATTATAAGGTAATTAATAAATGTATTAAGAGTTGATTCTTAATTCTTAGACATCATCAAAAAGTATATCAACATCAACTGACAGTTTTGTACCAATCATTTGAAACAACCTATTATATTAAAATAGCAATATAAAATCTAAGATATACTACAAAGATAATCAAATATTACTTAATCATTTATAATAATAACATTAGTGTTTTTTTTACAAGTTAAGACAGTTGTTTTTTGTAAACACAATATCTAGTCAAATTAGATACTTCTATGTTCACGTTCAATCTGTCACAAGCTTCGTAATTGTGACAGATGCCATTATCCAACAAACAATATATTATAATTATATCAAGATGACATATATCTATCACACGCATACGGTGCGTTCATTGGCATAGCAGTAAAAATCTTTTTTGGATGGTTTTATGCATAATATATCACGCCAAAATGTATGCACGTTACTTATATTACGACGTTGTTTAGATTACGACTAGTAAATGACTTACATACTTACAAAATATTTCTAGTGCGAGTTTGTTTATGTCGTTCGGCGCTCTGATTGGCCCGCTCCAAGCTAATCAACCAATCAGAGGGCTATGCGCGGTAACGTTTTGATCGCGTTAAAGTAAAAATAACTCGCACTCAGCACTCAGATATGTTGAAAGCGTATATGCAATCATATAATGTCAAATATGTCAAGAAAAATGATTATGCGTTCACAACATTCTTTCCTGTAAATGTTTCGGCAGTGCAAACGTGCGGTAACAAACACACACACACAATGTTTCGCACTTATAATATTAGTAGGAGTAGCAGAAAATATTAATCCTAATTTATAAATAAACATAGATTATATGAATAAAGAAGGCAAGTACATATATTGACATATCTTGCTTGCTTGAACATGTTGCATAATACTATCCAAACGTCAACGCAAACGGTGTGTTCAAGGGCACTTACGATTTAAATTCTTTTACTAGTGCCACCAACGCATTTGTTGCGTTTACCATTTTTGGGTGGGTTTTTTTTATTTAGGGTTTTTTTTTAATTAAAAAACACATTTAATTACGTATTTTCTATTGTAATCATTAAAAATATTAAGTGGCACCCAGGTGATGTTTTTAAAATTTAAGTGGCAATGAATGGGTTAAACAACAATAAATCAACTCTATTGCTGTATTTGCTGTCAATTTGACAGTGTCAAACAAGTGATGTCAGTGCCAATTTCTACCATTTCTTCCAAAAAAGTAATTATACGGACAAGAGCCTTTTGACTTAGGCCCTGAATCCTAGGGGTGCATTGAAACAGCTATAGTAGTAAAAGTGGAGCTTAGTCTAGTTCGCCCCAACTCGCCAAACACAGAGTTTGGGCTAGCATAGTGTTCTTCAAAGACTTATAGGAACTGACACGGACGGCTTCAAGACCATAATTTGCAAAAAATCTGCTTCTTTGCTGCAGCGTCTGCGGGGTGCTAAAAATGGCATTCTGAAAGTCATTGCTGCTAGATTTGACTGCCCCATTCAAAAACACTGGGGTAGTGAATGGTTTTGTAGTAATCTACATAAAGATAAGTACTAACATAATTGTAAGCTAATATATAGTAACAAGATATGGATTAAAATTATCTGAAATAAATGATTCTATTCTATAGGAAATTAAAATAAAATTCGAAGTCACTACACATTCCAAGGCCAAGACTACTCTTGGCCACTGTTGTTTTTACCTTTGTGACCAGTTTCAGAGAAAAAATAACCTATATGTATGAAACTCGTACTCAAAAGAAACAACAATAATGATTGAAGCTTTTCAAGCGATTTAATTACGAATAAGATACACAATTAATGTACTCTTATAAATATATAATAATCAAGTATATGCTTATGCTACTAAACTAGGCTCTTCATTAACTTCGTCGACGAAATCAGCCAACATATCTTCAACACTGATCTCTTTGCTAGTTATTTTTACCTCTATATTATTCTCATTTGCTGCAATAGCGTCCTCATTTTCTTCAGTTTCGTCATTTTCTTCTATTTCAGTTGCTTTAGTGTCCACAGTAGATATTTCAATCTCGACTTCAACGGTATCTTTGGCAGGTTCGGATTCTTGGGAAATTACAACATTTTGTCCGCAAGTTATTTGCACGTCATCCGTTTCATTTGTGCTAGGTAGATTATCGTCATCTAGCTTCTCTAGAATGACCACTTTACTGTCTACATTGGAGGCATCGTAAGCTACCTCCAGAGACACTGGGCTTTTATCATCATCTATAGTTTCCGTTGAAGTGTTTAGAGGAACTTGAGTCTTAGCTTCGTAGATAGAGGCTTTCTCGGTTGGCTCACTTAGTTTTCTTTTTCTGTTATTTTGGTAAGCATCTGTAGTATCTACAGAGTCCTCAACTGTCACGGTATAATCTGTGATTTCTTTACTATCTTCGCTAGTTTTTTGACTGGACTCTTCGATTTCGGGTCCTGGCAGTACTTCTACTTCTTCCACATCAAATTCTTCGTTAACTTCTTCAACCTCGTCGTCCGAACCATCAGGAATGACTACAGATATTTCAGATTCACTGCTGATACTAATTCTGTCTTCCTCTAATCGCGGTTTTTTGGTCGATGGTTCACCCATAGTTTCTGCTAGTGCACCTTCGGCGGCCGAAGGTGCCGCTCTGTAAAATAATTTGAACATTATTGATATTTTTTCAATTTGCAAACAAATCTTTAATATTTTGTTTGTATTAACTAGGACCCACAAATAAGACATGATATATTCAAAGAAGAAAGCACTTTTTACGAGATGAAGTGGCCTAGCATAATAGCATGCATAATCAGCCTATAATGTTCCCACTGCTGGGACACAGGCCTACTCTCAGTGAGAGGGACTGGGCCGTAATCCACCACGCGGGCCCCAAGTAGCCTACCGGGACAAAAAAATCTTCAGATAATTTATTAAGGTAATCATCATTTTGATTACGTGTTTTGCTACCATAAAATATACTACCAACCCTTCATTTATTATAGATTCGAGTGCATCTCTGTTCTCCTCAGATATTTCCTTCCTCTTATTTTTGTTTGCCTCAGTATCGGGCTGTGCTTCAAGCGCAAAGTTGATCGACGGCGGTGAACAGTGCAGGTGCAGTCGTATGTCTAGCAGTGCTTGTGAGCAGAACTTCCTGATCTGTGGGATGAACAAGAGTTTTGTGTAAAAAATAAATAGGAAAAAAAGTGGAAATGAGGAGTGCTCGGCTCGAATATTTAAGCAATTGTTTCTCAAAAAAACGAAAGTTTCAAAAGTTTTAGCGACGGTCTACCGGATGGCGCAGCGTAGGGTCCCAAAAAGAAGCTACACTTAAAGGTCTTAAGTGTAGCTTCTTTTAAATATATATTTTTTTAATAAAGGTAGCAATAATTAGTTGGATGCAGAGAACGCAGAACCAGTTGTAGAGGCGGTGCATATTTTCAGTGATTTTCGGTTAAATTGATGATATTCATATCAAGTGCGTAGCCTTTTCCCAACTATGTTGGGGTCGGCTTCCAGTCTAACCGGATGCAGCTGAATACCAGTATTTTACATAGAGCGACTGCCTATCTGACCTCCACAACCCAGTTACTGGGTAATACGATACCCCTTGGTGAGACTGGTTGTCAGACTTTCGGGCTTCAGACTACCCGTAACGACTGTCAAAGATCCACGAATGACAGCCGGGACCAACGGCTTAACGTGCTTACCGAGGCACGACGGGGTCTCTGTATGTAAAGATGGTCACCCATCCACAGACCAACCGCGGCAAGCGTAGCTTAACCTGACCGATCGACCTGTGCGGCTGTTATTATTTAGCCACGGGCCCCTCCCTATTTTGTATTACCATGATTACAAAAATATGGATTAACAGCTCTATGCATATCCAAAAATGAAATTTGAAAAATGATAAAACTTGAGTGACACTGACATATGACGATTTGAAGCGCATAGTTCTCTTGGGATATTTGTACCACAGATAATATAAGTCTGTACGTTTATATTGGTTACCTCATCACAACGACTGTTAACAAGCGTACTGTACAGTTGCACGCAGTACTGCGTCGGCGGCGGTACTGTAGTCCCGGTGTTCTTGCGTGCTGCGTCCAATGCACGCAGGAGATGTAGAGACCGGACTACGCTGTAGGACTCGAGGTTGAAGCACTCGCGCACTAGGCGCTCTTGGAACGTCTGAGGGGTGAAAAAAGGGGTTCATTAAAAGGTGCTATTGTCAAAACTTTGCGTCTGTGTGGCAGTTTAGTGCACCAAATGATCTGTACGGTGTTCACATGATTTCCAAGATAATTTCTGGATTACAAAAGAGACTGACCTCTGAGTTTCTTTCGATGTTTCTTCTCAGAGTAGTTGATTAGCACACAATAACCTCATCTAGTTTTAAAATACATATTTTTATTTCTTTCGACGAATAAGAGTGTCTTTATAACCAATTTAAATACCCAAGAAATTAAATATAATTTCTTTTTTCTTTCAAATAGTAGGACTGAAGAACTCGGCCCGCACTTCAGAATGATAGTCAAGTCAGAATCTCAATTCAATATGGACAGATGACGTTTTCACTTTGACTCTACATTTTCCCAGTCGACTGGGAAAATGTAGGGTCAAAGTGATTGCAGTCTTAAGACTGCAGTCTTAAGTCCCGCGTAATAGAGGGCCAATAATTATTGTAATAGACGGAATCTAAAGTCTATTCAAATTTATGTTTAAAATTGATGTTATTTCAAGTTAAACAAATATCAACTTTATTTTAATGGTTCTATATTATATAATTGTGCTAAATTCATTGAGATTAGAAATAGAATAGAAATGACATAAGTGGACCCATTCCTACATTCGTTGCCGGCTTACCTTGTGTGTAGTTGGTTTCAAAAAGATGCCACTGACTGTGAGGAATGTTTCTGCACATTCTAGAGCTGCGTTTGCAACTTCATCGTTTGACTCGTCAGACCTAACAATAAAAAATAGCCATTACAATTTTTAGCCCTCTAATAATAATCATCTGCAACTATGTTGGGGTCGGCTTCCAGTCTAACCAAATGCAGCTGAATACCACTGTTTTACGTGGAGCGACTGCCTATCCGACCTACCTAACCCAGTTAAGTACTGGGTAGTATGATCACCAAAAATAATATATTATTTTTAAATACATTTACAAAATTGGTGCCTAAGAATAAACTATAACTAAAATATGTTGGTAACAATAGTAAGTAATGATAATTCGGAATTAGAATATTTTGTAATATTAACATTGTGTCTGTAAATTAGTAAACAATTAACCCTGTTTTAAATTTCTGGAAGGACCAAGTAGGTGCCTAGACAATCCTGTAGGGACAAAGCATGTATATTCAAATTTTATTTATGTTTCAAATTGACGTTACTTCAAGTTAAACAAATATCATCTTTATTTTAATGGTAATTAAATTGATTTCAGAATGACTAGCACTATTGAATAAGTAAAAAAATGTTTGAAGTTGTAGCGTAAACTGAACTTTATTGTGTAGGAATTAAAGTTATTTTTCCATAAACTCTTTTTTGTTTAAATTTTTGGCGTATATGTCGCGAATGCAGATTAGTATATAATACTCACACATCTGCCTTATTCTTCTGTCCAGGACTATGACTAGCGATGGCACTTTGTTGAAGAGTCTGGTTTGCTAGCTTCCTCTTAGCTTTTTTACTCAAGTTTTTAGTATATTGGTTGCTCATCTGCAAAATAATTAGATATTTTTAATGTGAACAGTGAAAGAAAAACGCTTGCTGTAAAGTATAAATAAAAGACAGTTGGTAGGTCTCGGGAAGATGCTCGGGGTCAACGGCCGCGGGCCGTACGAAACTATGAGAAATAATAAGCTTAGAAAAATCTTTTTCATCCCACCATCTCGGAAAGAGTATTTTTAATCTTCAATATTTATTTATTTATTTATCACATGGAAAACCAACAGCTTTACATAAATACAATAGATAAACTGGAATAAGAAACATAAAGCCAATTATAGGTTTTCACGGCTAGCTATACAATAATACAGTAAGAGATCTTATAGGTACACGACAAATTAACAAGAACATAAGCGCACCAACCATCAAATCGGTACCGCCAAATATAAGGAATAAACTACACTAAAATTAAATTAAATAAGTACCAGAACTAAATTAACACTAAAAATTAATTTTGAAGAAATCAAGGTTCAGCCTATTGCGTACGCTTGAGCCTTTCGTTGAAAACAAGTCAAAAGAGAACTGCTTGCATAAGTCATTAAAGTCTTTACTCGCTCGCACTAAAAATGAGTTTTGCCTGTAGTTGGAAGAAGATAATGGAATAGCGATAGGTGGATTAAATCTGAGTAGTCGCTGGGGAATATTAAAATACAGCTTACGTAGAAGCTGCGGACAATCCACCTCATTGGATACAATTTTGAGCAAAAATGTGCAATCTGCTAATCGACGACGGTTAATAAGTGGTTGTAGGTGAAATTTCCTGCAAAGATCCAAATAGTCAGAACTGTGATATGGTATCCGCAAACGATAACACAGAAACCTAACAAGTCTTTTTTGCACACCCTCTATGCGATCGATGTGCACGCCATAACGCGGGTTCCAAATTTGAGAAGCATATTCTAAATGACTTCTCACAAATGAGCAATACAATATCTTGATAGTTTTCGCTTTCTTAAAACACGCTGCTAGTCTCATTACAAAACCTAATGCTCTGGATGCTTTAGCCACTATCTGCTCCACGTGAACATTAAACTAAAGTTTACAGTCATGGTATACGCCCAGATCACGAACACCGTCACACCTCTGCAGGAGCTGACCTTTCAGACTATAGAAGGTATGAAGTGGAAAGCGTTTTCTGCTAAACGAAATCACGGAGCATTTAGTAGGGTTTAGGTCTAATTTATTTACGTGACAGTATTCATCGAGTCTTATTAGGTCAGATTGGAGAGCATCCATATCACTAAACGATGATATAGAAGTAAATATCTTCATATCATCAGCAAAACAAAGAAGGTTAGAGTTATGGAAACACGTGTCGATGTCGTTTACGTAAATAATGAAGAGCAACGGGCCCATCAGGGAACCTTGGGGAACACCACTAGGAACCGAAACCCAGCTCGAAATGTAGTTGCTGATAACTACAGCTTGAGACCTGTTATCCAAGTAAGACGAAAACCAGCGAAGTAGGTCACCTCTAATACCGATGCTAAAGAGTTTTGCTTTAAGTAAGTCATGATCAATTCTGTCAAACGCTTTACTATAGTCCGTGTAAACTACATCTACCTGCGCCCCCTTGTCCATACTAAGTGTTAAAAAATCATTTAGCAGAGCTAGGTTGGAAACTGTTGAACGACCCTTTAAAAATCCGTGCTGTGAAGGACTAAAAGATGAACTAAGTGCAGAATAAACCTGATCATAGACCAATCGTTCAAAAATTTTAGCCAGTATACACAGTTTGGAAATGGGTCTATAATTGACTATTTCGTTTTTGTGGCCTTTTTTATGGATCGGTGTAATAAACGCAGACTTCCAAATATGGGGCACCGTACATGTTGATAGGGATTTTTTAAATAATAATGATATCGGTAAGGCAATAGTTTTAGCACAGCCAATCAGGAACAAAGGTGATAAATGGTCCGGTCCTGCTGATTTTGAGGGATCTAGTTTACTAAGTAGCTTACCTACATCATCAATATTAATTTCGATGGAATGAATATCGGAGAGTAAATTAGGATTAGAAGTAATTTGGGAAGAGCAGCTACTATGGGGTGGGCCTGAGAAGCTGCCAGGGTTAAGAAAAGTAGAATAAAAGTGAGAAGAAAAAGCATTGCAAATGGACTCAGGAGAAGATACTGTCTCGTCGTTATATTTAAAATAGCTTGGTAAGACATTAGACTTTGAACGCTGCTTAACAAATCTCCAAAACGATTTCGGGTTTTTTTCAATTGATGTTTCAGTAGCTGCGATGTAATTAGAGTAACAAACCTTTTCAAGATTTTTTACCCTTTCACGAAGATGTTTGAAAGTTGCTGTATCAGAGAGTCTACCATACAACTTAAATTTACGAAGGTATTTAGCCTTCTCTTTCAACAAACGCTTAAGTGAGGGGGTATACCAGTTTGGATAAGAGCTATGAGAGACTGATATTGTAGGGACTAACCTACCCTGAATATCAACAATAGTGTCATAAAAATATTTGATAGCGTCACTAAGAGATTTGTCAACAAAAATATTCTGCCAATCAATTGCTGATATTTCACTATTGATGGCTGCAAAGTCGGCTTTATTAAACAAGTACCGGGTATAAGGCGCGGGCTTTAAATACTGATATTCCGCAAAATTTACATCAACGCAAAGTGCTGGGTGATATTTATCAACAGGAGATAGCGGCGTCTCACACTCACACACTGAAACAAAATCATTGCACAGAACCAAATCTAGGATCTTTCCATATTCGTTTAATATTGCATTGTATTGATTAAGCCCTAACACTCGCAAATCATCCGTAAGCAATAACCCATCCCCGCCACACATGTTCGTAGGAATTAATACGTTATTATTGAGTTGCCACAAGATACCACTCAAGTTAAAATCACCAACAATTAAGTACTTATCATTTGGATTGCTCAACACCGATTTATGTAAGTTACTTAAAAAATTAATTAGTTGATCAGTGAAAGAATAACCCTGGTTTTGCTTACATAGGTAAATGGCACATACGTGTAACTTGAGGTAGTTTTTATTATTAGGCTGTCGTAAACTCAGTGTCACCCACAGGTCCTCAGCTGTTGAGTGAAATAAAGGTTGCGGAATCGCAGAGATACACTTGCGGACAGCTATCAATACACCACCCCCGCGGGTCTGACCCGTAAGACAGTAATCCCGATCGCGACGCCACACTATATACTGATCACCAAAAAGCTCGGTGTCGGTGATGCCATCTACTAACCAAGTTTCGGTTAAGGCAATAACATCAAACTCAGATAAGCACAGTTGTCGATAGAAATTTTCGGTTTTAGTACGGAGGCCACGAACATTTTGGTAATAGATACGCAGGGTTTTGCTTTCACTCAAAGCCATTGGTAAATTAAATAAGATATAGCAACGAAATTAACAACTACACTATATACAAACAACCATAAATAATTAGGCATTGCAATAATAACAACCGTAACGTCAATAATAAATAACCAACTGTATTCATTACGAGGCACATTAATAAGAATCAGTAAAATTATTTTAAAAATAGTCAGGTAAACATTGAAGTAAAAAATTATAAAAAATAGGCGGTAACTAGCAACCTCCTCGCACATAGCTGTGCGAAGAGGCAGGCAATAAATATGTTCAATAATGAGTGCGAGCGAGATAAGCATACTTTGCAATGTTCTAATGAATTGCCAAAGCGCGATAAGCAACACAAAAGGCCCGTATGCGAAAACAAAAGCGAGGTGACGATGGATAAAGCGGAGCAGTGGTGCTAAACCTTTTACAAATATTAGAGAAATAAACAACTAGTAAATGTTGAAAATAATGAACATAACATAACATAACATCAGGATCTACAATCCTTGAAGGGTGCGGCAGAGGTGTATAGTACACCCACGTTTGAATTGTAACAAAAATTATGATAACACTATTCAGACTAAATGATAAGAGAAATAATGGACTGTACCCTAATTTAATTTGTTTAAATCCCTATCCCTGGATATTATGAGGACAGCTGACCCTTCTTGCTTACGGACATGAATCTTCCCATGTTTAACCCATACATGCTTGAAGTCCTTTTCCTTCGCTAATGCTCGGGTTTTATTAAGCAGTTTTTTGGAGTCAGGGTTGAGGTGATCGTTGACATACACTCGGTTAGAATGACCCACATATCCAAGATCGCAGGCTGATAGCGTTTTCAAGGAGCGAGCAGCCGCAATAAAGTCCTCTTTGATGTATCTATTTAGAAAACTCACCACTATTGATTTATCCTTAGAGTTAAACAAAGGGATCCTAGATATATAATTAACCTGGGTCTTTGGAAATGTAAAGCCCACTTTCTCACTTAGCTTGCCCAAAATGTCAAACAAGTTCTCATCCTTTTTCAGCGGTATACCCTTAATTTCTACATTGTTCAATCTAGACCTCTGGTCACTAGCAGACAGTTCCATCTTGATGGAATCAACATCAGATTGAAGGGTGAGGACTGAATCCTGCAGACGCTCCAGACTAGTGATTCTGGTTTCCATGCCGGCCAATTTGGAACAGAAGTCATCAATCCGTTTCCCTTCAAATTCGAAACTAGTTCTGAGTTCTCGAAGTTCTTCCTTCATAGATTTTACATCCTCAGACAGCGAAGGAAGACCAGCCAGCTGCGTCTTGAGATCTCGAATCTCCATCAGGATAACTTCCAGTGATACTGGATCCGGAGTCGGCGCTGGAGAGGGGGACGGGGATGGAGTCGGGGAAGAGGATGCTGATGTTTTGCATGTCGAGCATCTCCATAGGGCCCTTCTATCTAATCCAAGCCGTCTCCAGCCAGCCTCGGTAATACCGGCACATCCATAGTCAAGGTGCCTCTTGCAAGACGCACACTGAACACCATCATTGAAGTCGACATTACAACTAGCACACTTCATCATAGCAGCGGATTAACGAAAAACTTTAAAATGTTGAGAGCAACTGAACGTGCAAAAACTGGACCAATTAGCAAATGCTAACCAGCGATCAACAATACGCGCGCACAATGTACGAGTGATCTCAGTAGACTGTATATCTGAGTGGAAAAGCCGTTTTTATTCTCTAGAGGATAAAGTAAATTGAATTTAGAACATCGTGTGCACTAAGTTTGTGAATTAAAAAAAACATTAAACCTATTTACTGCTTCCTCTATGGTGCCGAATATATCATACAACTTTTTTTTAATTTGTTAAAAACTCAGACTCGGACTTCGCTTGCTCGGTCATCAAAATTGAACACGCGGTTAAAAAGCAACTTTGCACTCTTGTATAACAAATAACTATTTTTTTAAATAATGGATTGAAATTCATATAAACAATTTTTCTTTATATTAATACCCATTAGGTACGTGGTGTTTCGCTAGTTAATTTAATTCGACTGGGCGCTAAAGTTTCGCTAGTTCATTTAATTTGACCCTGTATACTTACAGTGAGCTGCACTATCTTCTTCACTGGAGTGATGTCTTCGACTATGTGTTTCGTGAGCTCTTCCTCCCAGGATCGTCCCCTGCCTTCTGTTGATACTCGGTGCACATTCAACAAACTCAACCACTTGGTGAGGCTGTTGTAAGCAGTGATGCGGACTTTACTAAAACATTAAAAAAATCAAAATATTATACCAAGTAATATAGTAGTAATTAAATTGATATGGGACTACAACGCGGGCTCCTCTACCAAATAAAAAAAGCATAACGTAAATCGACCCCGTGGTTACGGAGAAGTAGAGAAATACAAAAATGAAAAAAAAAAATAAACTCCTCAAGTTGAAGTTATCTAACCGAAGTCGGTTACTTCCGTTAGTTCTTCTTCAGAAATAACTTCAAGTAAAGGAACATATTGCAGCATTTGGGCTATTATTAGAAGACAGACATACAGGCTTTAAAATGACTTATCACAGATAAAACAAAGCAAAACATGTGTCAGAAGATGATTCGTGTTATATGTATAAAGTACCTTGACTCCTCACTAAGATTCTCTGAGCTCCATTTCAGCGTCTGCATCACAAATCTGAACACTAGTCCTGAGAATGGAATGAGGTTTGGCCCCAAGCTGTAATATAAGAAAAAAACTTTTTGAAAAAAAAAAAAAAAACAACCGAGTTCCAAAAACGACACTACAAAGTGAAAAAAAACTTTTTACAAAAAAAAAACCGCCTTCAAAAAAAGACAAACAAAAACGTTCCTGCACTAAAAAGTAAAAAATAAAAAATTGAATTCCTGTAAAGAAACTTAATTTAAAGGTAAACTTATTTGACATTAATATTTTGCAAATATTCAAAATAGTTTACTTCTTTTTGGAGTCGGTGCCAGCAGTTGTATCCTGTGCCATTTATTTTTTCAATTCACGATTATAACATTTTAAAACAGATGCTTACAAACTTAGTGCTTCAAAAATTTCAAAGTACTTAAAAAGTGGCAGAGGATTTTTATACGTATGTATAATTATTATTATTTAAAAGAAATTATTGTGAAAATTGTGTCAATTTGTTTTAGAGTACAGTCTAGTCTGTATTTGTGTTTTAATTATTCTAGGTATGCAATAGGTATCTTGGTAGTTTTATAGTAAATGTTAGAGGTCGTTTTTCGAGGTATTGTTGCCCATACGTATTTCCTTGCCTTGGCTGGCACCGACTCCAAAAAGAAGTAAACAATTTTGAATATTTGCAAAATATTAATGTCAAATAAGTTTACCTTTAAATTAAGTTTCTTTACAGGAATTAAATTTTTTATTTTTTACTTTTTAGTGCAGGAACGTTTTTGTTTGTCTTTTTTTGAAGGCGGTTTTTTTTTTTGTAAAAAGTTTTTTTATTTCTAGCCGTTTAGTGTATTTTTTATTATAATATAATGGCAATGTAGTTAATATCTTTTCTACATAGAATATTATTTTGAAGAAGTACCAATATCATACAAGTAGGTACATATTACTGTCTACTTTCTGGGTAAGTAATAGATGATATAACAACAAAATCTCTAATATTAACAACATATAACAACGGAACCTATAATTTTATTTAATATAACGATTAGTTGATATAATGAACGATTGATATAATTTTAAAAGACCTAATTTTTATAAGCATAACATACATTAAATATAACACCGTTTGACATAACATACATTAAATATAAAATCATTTGACATACCACTCAAAAGATATAAAACTTATTTGGTCTAATATATTATTTGGTCTAATATATATATTATATTGTAAGTTCTGTCGTAGTTATAGGTAATAGTAACCTAAGTAGATATTAAACATAACTAGCAACTGCTTACCACCTGTGCTAAGATAGGTCGACGGAGCCCCGCTTCGCGGGGCTTCTATTTCTGTGTGGTTTAAAAAAAAATAACCACGAAGGCTAAGGCGGGAGCTCCGTTCCGCTTCGCTCCCGCCTTAGCCTTATTTTAATAAGGCGTGGTCGACGGAGCCCCGCTTCGCGGGGCCCCTATTTCTGTCTGCAGGGTTTAAAGGAACCTAACACGAAGGGGATGACGGGGGCTCGTTCGCTCGCTCCGCTCGCTCACTTGAGCCCCCGTTATCCCCTTCGAACCTAACCTGTCCGAGTCGGGGTGCCCCAATTCCCGAGCTCGCTTCGCTCGCTCTTGCATCCTAAGTTCTCATTGCCTTTTTACAAAATCGAGACATGTTAGACCTTGGGGTTATATTAAACGTTAGACCTAATGATTTTCGATTAAATAAACAATATACATATTAAACGTTAGACCTAATGATTTTCGATTAAATAAACAATATACATAATAAACGTTAGACCAAATGATTTTCGATTACATAAACGTTATATCAAACAACGTTATACTAATTAAGTTTTAGAATAAATAAATGTTATATGTAAAGAAATTATATCAACAGTTGGTATATCTCACGTTGATTATATCTTATGAACGATAATAAAATGAAATTAGACCAAATGAGTTTATACGTTATGAGACGCACCCCTACTTTCTGATCTTTAATTTGATCCCGTAGAGAGATGATAATATGACGCATGAAATACTGTCGATTCTTATGCGTCGTATGCTGCCTCTAATATTGAGCTGGGCGGTAACAGTCCATATACTACAAGGGACCACCCTCGAGAGAGCTGTGATCGACCTTGGTAAAAAAAAACTTTGCAAAAGGACAAATATATGTCGCGCTAAATCGTGTCAGAAGTTTGGAAGGCATAGTGTTATCAGATTTAGACGCCAATAAATTATTGAATCGACCACACGATGATCGAGCGATGACAGAGATAACAAGGTTGCGGAATCTGCCATCTGATAATCAAGACAACACATAACGTGCCATGGAATAGGCCTACCGGGGAAACCACATTAAAAAAAACGCGCCCAGCACACTACCTCATAGGTGGCGTGGAAACGTGTGCATACTACCAAGAATACAATTTTATTTTAGTAAATAATAGAAGCGATATTTTTTTAAACATTGTAAGCAAAATGCCTTTAATATTTCAGAAGTTGTTTTGTGGACACATTGATGATAACATCAAAACTAGATTTTCAATGGCACCTTGTATTCAGAGTGCATCTCATGACAGTTCTAAGCCCAAATACTGCTAGGATACATTGTTTTATTTTGAAGTTCTCATGCCAACCTTCCACCTTCCAGCTCCATCATCAGATCAGTTCGATAGTAACTTATAGCCAAAGTGCATTTCATGACAATTCTAATAAGCCCAAACACGGCTAGAATACGTTGATTAATTACGGAGTTCCGGTACCTGTCTTCCGGCTCCATCATGATCATCAGATCAGTTCAATGATAATATTTTCAATATAACTATTCAGGATTGTATGTTTATTTGTATTGTCATAGTTGCTTAAGTATCTTGATTGTGATATCTATGCGAGTGACAAGTTCCGTTAGCCATATCTGATCTTCTTCACCAGTTCCACTTCATCAAATGTTACTTTTTGACTGTAAACGTTTGATTTCTCGATGAAAATATTAAAATTACTATATAGTTGCCTATAATATTTGAGGAGTTCCCTCGATTCCTCATGGATCCCATCATCAGAACTGGATTTTGAAAAAAATGGGACCAATCTGGAAGCATATCCTTCAAAGTTAAAAAAAAAAATTTGCAAATCGATCCATAAACAACGGAGTTCTGAGGTAACAAACATAAAAAAAAAAAAAAAAAAAAATAAAAAAAAAAAAATACAACCGAATTGAGAACCTCCTCCTTTTTTTGAAGTCGGTTAAAAATAACTTTAATTTCGGAAGTCGGTGTCGGTCGGTCATTTTCGTTTTTTGCCACTGACTTCCGAAATTAAAGTTATTTTTCACTTTGTAGTGTCGTTTTTGGAAGTAGGTTGTTTTTTTTTTCAAAAAAGTTTTGTTTATTCACTTTTAAGTTGTAATTTTTACCAGTAATTTTGGTTTAAAAACAAATACAAACATCCGAATTGAGAACCTCCTCCTTTTTTAGAAGTCGGTTAATAATATTACATTAAATGCACAACAAAATATGTTTTATGAAGCAGGAGCAGCTTCGAATATGAATAAGGCCAAAATGGAATTTAAAAAAAAAGCATGTAACTTTGCAATTTTGTAAATGATGGTGAAAAGTCCATCAAGATCCATTTTGTAGTTAAAAAGAACTAATGGAACTCAGAATTCACAAAAAGACAAGAAAGGAGACATTGTGTTATACTATTTACTAGCGTTTGCCCATGGCTTCGCCCGAGTAGACTGGTAGAGGGCGGACATTATCCCATAGGAAAGTACTCTTATAGGCTGCTTAAGCCGGGTTTATATTAATGTGTTGTGTCGCTTTCTGACGCAGTTTTAACCAATCAAAACTCGTTGTGATTTGGCGTAGTCGTGACGCGGAATACACCAATCAAACGTATCTGTTCAAGGATACGTTTGATTGGTGTATTCCGCGTCACGACACAACACAACACAGTAATGTGCCGGTGGCTTTGGGCTTACCCCAGGTCTACCGGTGCGCCACATTTAACGACATCCGTTTAGCCTTTAAGGCATGAAAAGGTAACAGACAGACCGCATTTATATGTCGCAGCCAACTGGTTAAATTAGCCGTTTAGTCAAACGCCTGGCCTTTGGAGGTAGTGCTCGCCTCGCTTTGCTCTCTCGGCTCGCACGCGGTCGATCACAGTTCTAACCTAACCCATTTGGTTGGGGTGCTCTGGCTTAGTTACTGCAACCAATTCGGCTCGCACGAGATTGGTGACCAGTACAGTTGCAACCTAAACTATAACTTATTGAATATAATTCAGGCCGTTAGTTGAACGGCCGCCGTTTAGTTAAAAGGCTAGGCGGTTAACCAAACGGCGAATTAAACCAATTGGCTGCGACATATATATATATAGTATAGGTGGATTAAAGAAGCTGTGTCATCTTAGCTTACCATAATATCATAGCATCCAGAGTCCTGAGTGCTTGTGTCTTCACTGTGGCAGCTTGTTTCGCGTCTGTGTTGACACTGCTGGACACACTGAGTGCTTGCACTATCACTTCTAATATCAGCTGAGGTTGCACGGGCTTGGCTACTGGGTATGGCTCCCTGAGGATTGCAGGTTGAAGTCAAAAATAGGTGGTAGTAGGGTACGAATTTTTATAATGGGTTTGGTAAGGGCAAATATTTTTAGCAGCCTGTCTATAAATATCACTAAAGACTGGCTTTGTTTAGCAATTTTAAATTGGTCCTTGGCAGCTCCGGACAAGTTGTGGAACAGCAGTGAGGCCTGTGCCTAGCAGTGGTTAATAAAAAAAAACAGCAAAACAAAAGAGATGAGTAATATGTACAGATGCCAGCACGTCAAGCTACTAAAATCTGTCATATTTCTTTAATAGATTTTCAACTTTATCGCTAAAGCATTAAGGTTCAAGGTTGATTGGAAAAATTTGACAGTTTCGGGTAGCTTGACCTGCTGGCGTCAGAATTTAATATTCAAATCTTTGACATTGGTGTAGATGTTAATTTGATGTAATTTATCAGTTTTGTGGACTGTAATAAACAGGGATCAAACAAAGTAATACTTACACAAGCATGGCTTGGATGAAGACAAATATATTCCTTAGTTTTTTACATAACACCAACTTTTTCTCTTCACTGCTAGAGCCCTGGGATTTCTTTACATTCAAAATGTTAGAAAGAGCCTTTGTGAGTGGACTATTAGCCAATAGTTCTGGATTTTTTTTCTGAAAACAGTAAAAATATTAGATCCTTTGTATTGTACAGTCACCGTCAAAAATATCGGGACAAACAGACCGTTCAAAATGATCTCAACAACTAAGAAAATTAAACTTTATGTCAACTGGATAAAGTTCTTGTCAGAATGACAGTTGTCGCGTACTGTCTTCATTCTGAAACACTCCTTGTGTCATTGAGTTAATATTTCATTTTCATTGTAGTTTAGATCATTTTGAACAGTCTGTTTGTCCCGATATTATTGACGCTGACTGTACACTCAAGATGAACTGGTGGAAAGTGAGAGTGTATTGACTGCTGAGTCTGACTTCTTCCATCAACAAAACCTTTACTTTAAGCTCTCATACCTACAGGCGTTTTTTTTTCAACAGTGTGTTTTTTTGATGCGCTGGGATGCACTCTGTTGGATTCTCAATGCTCAGCTCAACACCGAGAGTTGAAAAACCAGTGCGGTTTCCTGGGCTAACTAGTAAGTCTGTCATATTAAAAAATGTTTGTCTTGACATCTTGTAATATTTTTCGTCCTTTTACAGACTATAACCACTTCCACAAGAGCTACAAATTAAGAGTTTAATTTTAATTTTAAAAAAATTGAGGGTTTGTGCACTGGGTGAGTTATGAAAGCCTCATAGGGTCAAACATATCATAGCACAATTAATATTATGCAATGCTGCCCTGATAACAAAGAATGCAGTAATCGACATTTTTGAGATGTTCACTTTATTCCAGAAATGGCATCCCAAGAGGTGAAAAAAAAAATATTTACATAAAAAAATTCACTCAAAGCATGTTTTTTATGTACCTACCTAATGATTTTCGCCGTACTCGCATAATGCATCTTGCTCAGATGATATGAAATATGTTTTTTGCGTTTAGGTACTCGTAACCGCCATTTTGCGATTACTGCATTCTTAGTTATGACGGCAGAGTGGTAGCCAGCATGCTGCCAGTTGCATCATACTAGTCCCCACTTATATCTATTACTAATCTTTAATGATGAGTTGTAGTTGAGCCTTACCTTAACACATTGGTTATTTTTGTAAATATTTACGGTGTTGGAGAATATGGCTTCAATGAGTGTGTGTGCTGTGTTGCATAATATAGCCATTTGTTCCCTCCAGCAGTTCTTCGGGCTTGCTGTCTTGTCTTGAGAGGGACGAATCTGAAAGAAACCACCATGAATAACAATGATGATGCTGAAAGACATGAAAGACAGAAAGAAAAATAAAGAAAGAAAAAAAAGAGGAGAAAAAAGAGAGAAAGTAGATTTCTGTGCTAATGCTAAAGCGAAGTTCATTTTCAAATAAACAGATGGAATATTTTTATTTGTATTAAAACGAGTAGTCATGATAAAGTTGACTGGATGGCGTGGAATGGGTGACGATTTTATTGGCATATATGTCAGAAGTACCGTAACCTTATAACTTTGTTTTTTATGTGTGTCTTTAATTATTGTTATTGGTAACAGTTTTAATTAGTTTATAAATAAACCAAACTAAAAGTCACATCATGTAAAAACTGAAGTGATTGAGCTAGCAATAATTCTACTTTTGCTTCAGAAGAGGGTAAGGTAGGGTTTGTTCACTAGAGTGCCACTTACTTGTTGTAAACCATGTGCACATTTTGCTGCCACAATAACATTGTAATAATTACTTGAGTCCAAGAAGTGAGCCAAGTAGTTTTCTATGGTTAACCGGTGCTGGGAACAGTACCTTGGGAACCTACAATAAAAGAAAAAAATAGACAATGATGGAAGAGTATATTGATGATGACAGCTGACAGGCTCGACTGTCCATATATGTATATACAACACTACAGTGACTTGCACGTCACCTAGTCGTTGGTGTATGAGATGAAAGTAAGGTAGTTTTTGTTTTGTATTGTATTGTAATGTAAATGTATTGTTTGTTGTATATGGTAATGTATTGAATATTGTCTATATGTCATTTGTAAATTCAAGTTATAGAATTTATAAATGAAATTAAAATTAAATTGGATTTCCTTTTCGTTTCAGATTTGACATGTTTATGGTTGGCTTTAAACCCCCTTTTTCTGCATCTTTAATGTGTAAATGTCTCTTAACTATAGGCAATGTTTTTAAGTAAACCCTAGATCATGTGACATGCGTGTTCAAGGTTTTATTTGAATTAAGTATCAGTCAATCTTTGAAGTCTTTTAGCTAGCAAGAGAAAATTTGAATGTAGGCGGGGTGTCCAAAAAAATTAATTAAACAGTGGGTCCATAATACTATCACAACATGACCTGCACTGTCAGAGCAGGCGAAAACGCAAAATAGATGAGTAAAACTGTATAATTTATAGTATTTATAGGTTATATTACCGGGTTATCACGTCTTCTAATACACGCAACCATATGCTGCAGTTTTCTTCTGTGTGCTTGACCAAACTCTGGAAGAAAGAGGTAATCACATCCTTCACCGCATCACTGTCGGTTGGATTTACGTCCCGCAGTTTTTGTAATACTTGACCTAGAATATTTTGAAGCAAAAAATCATCGAATAAAATATTGCAATATTGCGACACAACCGTATTTTATGAAGTAAAACAAAGAGACTCACTCATCTTAACGTTATAATCAGCTGGCGTTTGTTTTAATATTAGTTCTTTACATTCATATAATCGGCAGGTAAACAAACCCACGAACCCACGTTTTATTTTACGAAAATTTTATCTTATCATCATTTGACAAGTAAACTTGCTTGACGTTTGACATTCTTGAAAAGATATAGAGTAGAGAGGTACCTAGTTAAAAATGTTACCATTTCCAGTCTGGAACGCAATTCAGTATTTTTACTGGACTGCAACAGCACAGGGTTATGTTTTTCAGGCTTATCTTTTTTTTATATTTTGTATTTGGGATTCTTTATACCGAATCGAAGTATGGACGGATTTTAATACATAGGGTATCTATCGACTCGTTTAGGAGCGCGATGGTTATATATTTTTTGTTTTTATAAAATCAAAATGACGGAAGTTATGCCTATTTACAGTGTCCATGTCAGGTTTTTTGTTTTATAGTTACGGAATGTGGGTGCAGCGAGGAGCACCAAGGATTTGAGGTGGATTCTCCAAGGTAGTCCCCGAAATTCAAATTATCTAACGTTTTTTGCAATTTGCTGGTCAGTACTAAGTTGTACGTTGATTAAAATATGATTCGCAGCCGTAACAAATATGTAGTTACAGAATTATGATCATTAAAGTCATCAACACAACTCTCTAAGATCAAGTAATTCTACTGAATGACTATTTCATGAAATCTTGACATTTTAGGATTATGCGAATTTAACAAGTTGTATTACTGATTCTAATGATTATAATTCTGTAAATACATATTTGTTACGGCCGCGAATCATATTTTAATCAACGTAGTACAACTTAGTCTGACCAGCAAATAGCAAAAAACATAAGAAAATTTGAATTTCGCGGGCTACCTTGGGAACTTTTATCATTGGCAATAAAATTTTGTTAAACAATTTTGTAATGTTGGCTCATTGTACTTTTTGACAGCATTTGATTGATTATGTCATGTGAGGGAAAATAACGCAATTGCGTTTGGTTTAGAGTAAGCAGTTGGACTTGTTGTGTGTTCAAATTAGATTTTTTATTGTTTCAATTGTATACATTCCGATTTTATAACTGTGAATCATCTATTGTGAGATACAGTAACGGAATAACCATGGCTACTTTAGAAGATAAAATTTTGGGTGAGAAATTGCAAAATTATTGTAGTAGCAGTGAAGACGAAGGCGAGGGCGACTCTGATGACGACAGAAGTGGAGACGAAGAAGGAGGAACTCCTAAAGTTGAGGCAGCGACGAATGCTGAGCCACCACCCATTAATAACTGGACCGGCCAAGCCAGCAACACTGGCCCGAAGGGAGTACTTGAAGATTGGCGAAGATTTAAGCAATTGGAGGCAGAGAATCGTGCAGAGCTCGCCAAAGAACGTATCGCTTTAGCGAAGAAGCTCACTCTATCTGTCAAACCAGAACGCGAAGTGGCTCAAGACAAGCAAAGAGAAGAACTAGAAGACGAACTAACAGAGCTTATGGATGAAGAATTCCTCTTACAGTATCAGAAACAACGAATGGAAGAACTGATGAGTCAGTTACAGAAGGTACCTAAGTTTGGTGTGCTAACAACTCTTAACAGCCAAGAAGAGTTCCTGAACGCTATTGATAAGGAAGATCCAAAAGTTACGGTAATCATTCACATTTACAACAATAGCACAAGAGCTTGTGAGACAATGGATGGCTGTCTGAATATATTAGCGACTGAATACCCGACAACGAAGTTCTGTCGTATAGCAGTAGACATCACGGGCCTGAGTCGTCACTTCCGTGTTGATGGTGTACCAGCAATACTTGTGTACAAAGGAGGCCAAATTATTGGCAACTTTGTACAACTCGCTGCTGAGCTTGGCAATGACTTCTATGCTACAGATGTGGAACGTTTCCTCACTGAGTTTGGGGTGCTACCAGAAAAGTAGTAGGTATAAATTTTATTTTGAATCTGAACCCCCTGTACATAAATATTAGCTACATAGCAACTTAATTCATTTCAAGATCACAATTAGGTAAGATTACAAAATGAAATGAAAATGAATCTTGAGTGTAAAGGTGGGTTTGTTTATAATTTATTTATTATAAAAAATCATGAATGTAAGCTTAGCAAGCTTAGCTTTAAGGAAATTTGTCCTCATACCTTTTAAGGGAACAATTTCAATGAAATAATATGTCTGTGTAACCGTGTACCACTGCTTAAGGAAAATAATGCTACCTAATTGACCTATTTTTAATTTATAAACTATTGACTTTTGTGTTGCTGCAGGTGTTTGCACTTATCATTATTTTTTCCTTAAATAATCATACTTTATGCATCCCACCAATAATATTGTACAAGTTAATCATTCTTGAAGGATGTTTACGGGTTTCCCTGTATTTATGTTACATTTTTTCTCTTTGTGGTTAGGGGTTGTTCATGCATCAACATATCGTTGATATGTATGTCATCTGTGTTGATGTTATACATGTTTACAGTGCATTGTGGGCCAACAATTGATGTCAGGCTGGTAATAAGTAGAAGAACAACTAACAATGCATTCTTGACCTATTTGTAAAAACCAAGTTTTGTACTTCAATATTTTTATATAATAGAATGTTATCCAGCCAAAGTATACTAAACTAATTATTGTAAAAATTTGCAGAATTTTGCACATTCTTGTGTACTCTTAAGATATTTTAGCTTATAATATTGGTAGCAATATTTAGAGTTAGTTTTCGATATGGTAGTTATTATGTGTAACGTTAAGATTTTGTCAGCCTTACTAGTTTATAACATAATGCGTTGTGTTGTCTTGTGGACTAATGAAAATGTTAGTTTATAAATGTGGTATAATAAAGTATGTACTAAAATTCACTATAAACACCTAAAACTTATAATCAGCAACTGCATTTGTTCTAAAATATTTAGTTTTTTTAAGTTCAATTTATCATTTTGGGTACTTCTCTTACTTAGTTTTATAAACTTAATTCTAAAATTAAGACAAAAATGCATTTACTTTCGAAACGTTGTACTTACCCGTTTCCCTATTTGAAGTACCCAATGAGTGAAATACATTTCTAAATGGTGTCTTGCGATGTATCATAATCATAATAATGAATGTATTCCAATTTTTGGCTGCATAATATCCGCCTAAGATTTAGCGGGTGCTAATCAATAATACACCTTCATAAAATACCTCCTAAATGTAATTAGTATGTAATAAACGTGAATTTTACGTGAGTCTGTTTCATTATTATTTAATTAAATCAGTTGTCTCTACTCTGTTGTTACATGATGTTCTGTAGCTATTGCCTACGCCCATGGGAAAAAACCAGGAGTTTATATACGCAGTTATTTCTTGGGTACAAAATTAGGAGTACATTGAGAAGTACTTCATAAAAAATAATTACAAAAGCTATTTACGTAAGTAAAGTGGGCCGGCAGTAAGTTCTTTATTGAGACCGCTAACACAGATTACCCGTTATCGATTCTAAATTTAGAACAACGCCTCGTAAAACACGCGAACTAGAAAAAAAGTCGTTGAAGATGTATGTATTAGATGCGTAGGAACTTTATTTATTACAATTTGTAAATATGAGAATCTCTGCGTGCGAATTCGGCCGAACCGATCTAAATTATTATCTTTGAGGAAAAATAAAAATACACCGTATGGTATGTTATTAATTGACTGGAACTAATTATATTTTGTTACCGTGGTTCTGATGAGTAGTTTTGGTTACTGCGTAGCTCTTGTTAAAGTTATTGCATTGAAGTATAATACTTCAATGTTTTATCTCTACGATTTCATATAGAAATACCGTTACAAGAATTATAAAATTAACTTATCTTCAAGTTTTCAAACAGCGTACCATCTCTGGATCTTCGGAAAATTGTGTATGGAAAAACAAGCATTTGAATTTACGCTATGAGATGTGTAAATTCACGCACGGTTACTTCGTTTTCGCTTATCATTCCTTACGACTTTTTTTTGTATTTGCTCGGCTCCTGAGGGTCCTTGCGTGATTTTAAGTACCTAGCCTTCCTCACGAATCGAGCTATTAAATGCAAAATTAATTTTTCAAATCCGACTGATAGTTCCAGTGATTAGTACAAACCAACTCTAGCTTTATTATTAGTATAGACGATAAATAGATGGGAGATGACTCATCTCGTATTATAACCATCCATAGGCTCTCTCTATAAAAAAAATAAGAACTGCGAGCGTATCCACAGTACATCTCTGCCACCCAGGCTGGTGGGCTATTATACTAATTAGACAATAGGCTATCAACATATAATTATCGTATTGTTTCAACCCCATTGTGACAATTAAGGTTTAAATGAATAGGTCTGTTTTTTAAATGCTAGTCACACTAGGTGTTGGAGATACGCCGGATACCTTTTAAAATGATGTATGAAGTATTTGGAAAATATATATCACGAGGGCGATTATTAAAATTTGATTAATTTTGCAACGCAAATTAATTAAATAATCGTCCTCGTGACCCAAGATAGGGTTGCCCTGGGGTCAATACTGTTTAGAATTCTTAATTCAACTTAATAATAACTGTCTGGCCTAGTCAGGTCAGGGTTTGTTAGAAACTTCTCTCTCAAAACACAAAGGAATTAAAAAGGATATGAGCACTTTGCTGTCTACGAATTACAATGGACACTGGCTGCTTAATATGACCGTGGGAATGAGCCGACCGCATCGCAATTAACGGGGCAATCAGCATGTGAAATGAGGGGAAATCACTCTCTCGGTGGCCATCAGTGAAAACAGGCTGGGATGACGTAGAATATCTTAGCCGAGTATGGTATTAAACAAAGATAATTATAGTGTTCTGTGACGGTACGGCCCATTTAACTTTCATAATAGGTAGGTATCTTTTTTTTAGGTTGATCTAGAGGAGTTCATTGCACTGCTAGGCACATGATCATTATAACAATGAGATAAATATTGCTTCTGTTACCAACTTGTAATTATTTAGTTTTTGGATATTAATAATTACTACTACACCAATAAAATTCCAAATTCTTATCTAAATTAATTTATTAATGAGACAGAGTACTAGAAAAGTTACATAACTCTTAAATTATAATGAATTGTTCTTATAATTATTCCTCTCAACGAGTTTAAATACTATGTTGCGCAATCTCTATAAACATTTTTATTACATGACCCAATATAACGTTTATGAATATGCCTCAATATATTGCTATTTAAACAGGCAAAATGCCTTAATATTTCTATAAAAAGTTGTATTTAAACATTTATTCATTGACATGAATAGTAGAAAATTGTAACATTTGCGACCAGTACTTATGAACAGTTGGATGCGCATTCTGAATTTGAAGAGGCTACGTTAACAGAGGTTGACGATTTCGTCGCTCATCTCTGTGCGCCTGCGCTTCGGTGGTTTCACTGTGGGTTCGTCGTCATCCTCTTCAATGATCTCCATATCACTGTCACTGTCTTCCCGGGTCCTGGATGTTGAAGGACCAGGTTTCGGGTCACTGCCATTGGAACCATTAGCCGGTTTTTCCTCTTCTTTCGGAGCCGGCATTGGGGCGTCCGTGTCAGTCACAAGTCGCCAGGATTTTTCTTCATCTTCCTGCTGTAACCTGACCCTGACCTCATAATTTTGTAGGAAGTCATCGACTAACAACGCACAGCCGTCATTGAGACCGATTTCCTCTAGTGTTTTGTCGTTGTTGTGGTCAGTTTCTCCGGGCTCTGAGGACAGGACGACCAGACCTTTGCCTTCGACGGTAGCATCAGGTGCCTGCATGTTGAGTCCCTCCTTGAAGGCAGTGGTGAGATCTTTGAGTGTAAGTTGCTTCAAGTTGCAAGCGAGACCTACTTCTGGTTTTGGCGCGCACACGTAACATTTTGGATTGGGTGGAGTTAGTGCTGGAAGGAACAATTTATAAAGGTTTAAATTATATATCAGCCTTGTTCCAGACACTGCTAACTTGGCACAGATTATTTATATTATTTAAATATTCGACAAGTGGCATGTGTTGAAATTTTTGTAAGAAAATTGTGGGAGATGGATGGGCGAATTATATTTAATAATATTCAATTGTATCAAAGTGTATTCAATCTAACTGGTCGTCAGTAGCCCGAAAGTCTGACAACCAGTCATACCAAGGGGTATCGTATTACCCAGTAACTGGGTTGTGGAGGTTCGATAGGCAGTCGTTCCATGTAAAATACTGGTATTCAGCTGCATCCGGTTAGACTGGAAGCTGACCCCAACATAGTTGGGAAAAGGCTAAGCAGATGATGATGATTAGCAATCTAACCAGCATTTTTGTGGACAAAATATTATATTACTGTAACATGATTAGATGCAAAAGTTAACAGTGCTATTAAAATATTATGTATATGCGCGTTCTATGATGGAACTAGCATGCCCAAATGCTTTGAGTTTCGAGTTCGACTTACTCTTCTCTGGCACAAACAGCTGACCACGATGGTTGACCTTGGGCCGCAGATACACGCTGGTGCAGTTATCTATCTCGCCCCGAAGCACACCCTGCGCGCGTAGTACCGCGAGTCCGGCCACTATAGCGTTAGCCGTCGCTATAGCCGGGATTATGTTGCCAGCCATTGCTGTGGGACAAGAAATAATTGTTTTATATCCATACTTAATATAATCTCTACTTAATATCCTAACTAATATTATAAAAATGTGAGACTGGGTATACTAGACTAGCTCAAAACCAAATAATTATGCTCTCATTACTTTTTGTCGTTTCAGTCACATAGAATCTTTTGCAGAAATTTACTTACATTTGATCTCAAACCTCGACTTGAGCGGTATGTTGAAGATGTGGGCGCGAATGTTAGCGCACGCTGTGACGAAGTCCATGGCGCTCTTTTCGTCCTTGTCCCACACCAAGTGGTCGCCTTCCGCGCGACCTTTCAGATCCTTCTGTAGTGCACTGCAGCTTGCAGCAAATACCTGGAAATATTATTTAATAATTTATTTTTATAATAGAAATAACTAGAAGTTTGGTTGAATATGTTTTTAATGTAAAAGAAGTTTTTTTTTGTTGTTTTACGGAATATTAAGTTGTACATTTTATATTGCATCTAATGATTACAAGTACAACATACACACTTTAAAGTACTAAAGTTATCCTAAAAAGTAAATCTAAGTATTAAAACACTAATTTATTTTTAGCACTAATTTGTCAATGCTAATCTTTATGAATGGCTATCACAGTAGGGACTTCAATAACAGTATCAGCTAATATTTTTTTTAGCAACTTTCTTAAGTTGAAAGTACTTTTGTGTAAAAATTAGAATGGAGAAAGTAACCAAGTTATGTAAGTAAAGAAAATTACCTGTGCACATTCATGCACTGACCAAGTCCTTTGATCAGGCAACCCAGAATGCTGTGCTGGTGCATTATCCTTTCCTGGCAAGTTATCCCACAGAAGAGGAGTAGGAGGCCTGCGCTTCTTCCAAAGATTCTCCATTGACAGCAAGTAACGGATGTCATCACCAAACAATTTGCTGAATAGCTTCTCAGGATCGTAGTTACTTTCAGCAGCCCATGTCCGAGTGCTCTTCCGCTCTACATTACCAGCTGTGTTTCCTTCTGCTGACAATGCTGATGCACCAGCTTCCCCTGAGGCCTCAGGGTCTGCGGTGTCCGGACTGACATCCTGATCAGGGTCTTCTTCACCGAATAGCTGGTTGAAGAGATGCTTGGCCCATACAATGCAGTGTATTGGTTCAGATGGAGTGTTACGTATTGTGCAGCCGGGGAATGTTTTCTGTGGGGCTTTTGGCTGACATTCATAGCACTGTGTCAGGCCTTTTTTGATGAGCTCAACCTGTTTAAAATACCAATTAAAAATTAATCATTCTACAATAACAATTGAAGAAAGAAAGAAAGAAAGAAAAAAGTTTATTTGGACACAGTTCGTGAAACACAAAATACAAAATTAATAAAAATAAATAATAATGTTTCAGACAACAATAGTGTGTGCCTCACGGCTGCGCCAAAAAGGACTCAATATTGTTTTCATGAACTTATTTGGCAACCAACAGAATTAAAAAAAAAAAAAAAAAAATTAAATATTTTGGTTTCCTATGCATAATGCTACAAAAAGTCCATCAATAAGCTTTGTTCCGAGACTTTAGAATGTAATTTATAGCTACAGCAGTGAACTTCTTCTACACAATGCAGTAGTCATTTTACATTTCAAAGTTTGGGTAATACTTTCTAGACCGAAATAATTATTTCTGTGTATTTTCAGGAAAATATTAGAATTATTCTTCTCAAACTGAAACTCAGTATTACCTGTCCAGCATACCCAGCAGTGCCAGTTTCAATCAGTGGAACATTGGCGGCGAGACACATCCTGTTCACATGGTTACGTGCCACACGGTTGTCTAATGCATTCATCACAATCTGGAACTGTTTGAAGTAGCTGACACCATAATCATTGCTGGAATAATAGAAAAAATATGAATTAGATAATATCTTATTGTTTACAAATGCTAGTAAGTGTAAATTCAGAGAATGGTGATATTTAATCAGTTGTATGTAATTTGCTCAGCATAAATTGTATCTGAACAGTGCCTTCTGATTGAAGGGTTGAAGTTCATCATCTGCCTAGCCTTTTCCCAACTGGATGCAGCTGAATACCAGTATTTCACATGGAGCGACTGCCTATCTGACCTCCACAACCCAGTTACTGGATAATACGATACCCTTTGGTAAGACTGGTTGTCAGACTTTCAGGCTCCTGACTACCCATAATGACAGTCAAAGATCCACGAATGACAGCTGGGACCAATGGCTTAACATGCTTTCCAAGGCACGGAGGGCTCTCAGTATGTAAAGACGGTCACACATCGACAGACCAATCAAAACAAGCGTAGCTTAACCTGATTGATCAACCTCTACCCATAGGCTACATGGGGCATGGGCGGATTGAAGATAAGAGGATAGAAATCTAAATAATTCTGGTGTGTGACTTATGTCTCCTGGACTTGACAAATTAGTCAGAAAGAGACAAACTTTTATTTGTACATTATTTACAATGCTCTCTGCAGTAATATTTGCAACAATGCAGTCAATGACCTTTAGCCGCAGCCGCAGTCTGTGTGAAATGTCCAGGGATATTATTATTATTATTATTTAGCAGCTACCCTGTCGACACAATTGACATTATGCATCGAGATTGTTTATCCATATTTTACATTCCAAAACGTAACTTTTAACTAACCTGATAACACTGTCGTGATGTGCTACGATGTTGACGTTAGGGTTGAAGCTGAGCGCGCTGTCCTTCGCCACCTGCGCCTTTGACTTCCCAACATGCTCTTTGTGGAAAAGAAACTGACGATTCAAGTTGCTTACGTCGATCGTATCAAGGTCGATCTGAAAAAATAAACACATGAGTAATATCTTGCATCCCTACAAATAATGAATCTTACAGTAAAACAAACGTAGCACGTACAATTTCAATGTTAGGAAAGCCGGTCAACACGAGATTCTTCAATATTTCACAACCTATACCGCCGGCCCCTACGACCAAAATCTTAGAATTAGCGATGGCTTCCGTCAACTTTTCGTCAAAAACGCCAGCCACCCGCGCTACCATCTTGGTTTTGTTAAATAAAAACACTACTGTGAGGATTTATAACAATTATTTGCAGTTTTATTTTAATGTTACAACGTAAACGCTAGCGTAGCGAGGATTCATTAGTCAACTGTCAAAATTGGCGTCAGTTCCTCACACGTCCTGAAATCGGATAGTAGTATTATTTTGAAGAAACTCGCTTGTTTTTAATACTTCGACCAAATTGCAATCAAATGTATGTTTTAATATAATTATGACGGTAAAAGCGCAAAGTAGTAAAGTTACTGGTATAGTAAATAAGATTTTGAAACTAATATTGATTTTGCAAAAATAGTCTTCTAGTTTTCTGGACGAAACTTTAACATACGTTTAGTTGTTGCATCAGACAAAACACAATTTATGAAAACTTCATCAAAGGCGACGTTCACTATGCATTATTTGCCAATGGGGTCTTGCAGGCGTTTAGGTCCGAGAAGAAACTATACCCGCACCGATTTATCATAGTATTAGGTATATAATATAATATAGTATAGGTACCATTTTCTTCTAATATTTCGTAAGTTCGATGTGTTCGATATTACATAGAACCCCTGCTCAATCAGCCCCATTTTCGTGGGCATTGATTTATTTTACAAACAGGTAGGAAAACATTCTACCCTTTCAAAGTTGACAAGGCGTATCATAATGGATTAATCGATATTGAAAAAAGTTAACACCTTCTCAATTGAGAGTGATTGAAGATTATTATGTTATGCATCGAAGAATACGCTTAGGTAGGTATTTAGATACAGAGACGAGACGATACCTTCTGGAAAAGGTCTTCATTTTACTCTGAGTTTTCATTGTAAGATTTATGTGCTATCTGGCTGGACCATATAAAAATGCCAAACACGTGTGTTTGAATGGTATAGTTTATTGTTGGTACGAGTAGGTACTTAACTACGTATTTTTGCTATTTGAAGTTAGGGCGATCATCAAATAAAATCTAAAATCTCAACATCCATCGTCTTCAACATAAAATGCGGCGTTACGTAGAACAGTTTCATTAAAATTGCTTTTAACTTTATGGAATGGCACTAACAGCTTTTATATTTGTAAAATGCAATAGAGTGCAAAACGTGGTCATCGTTCTTTTATTTGCTCTTGCTTATAAAGGTGTCACGGTAAATGGTTGACGACCACTGTTGTTCAAGAGAACAACAACCTAAAGGCTGATAATAGCAATTTGGAAAGGGTTTATTGAGCCTTCTGGCTAGTAACTTAGCTTTTAGCGTCTATGAAATTAATGGTTATTGCTAACGAAACAAAATTAGAGAAATCAGGGCAGCGGTGACGTTTCTACTTTAACTTGCTTTGTTCCTGTTTTACGAGTGAATGGGAGCTTGAAATGTCCTGGGCACATCAGCAAACGAGGCACTGCTCAGACTCTGCCATTTGAACATGTTTAGGTACCTACTAATCAAGGTTTAATGCTGAATTTCGAGTTAACTGTTCCACACATTTACATTATGAAAGCTGACTGGCCTATTGCAATTTTTTTAATACGCTTTTAACGCTTAACTTGTTTATGACATGAGTTTTGTTTAAAATGTAGGTACTTTGGGGTAGGTTCAGTATTCATATACCTAATATGCATTGCAATTAAAGGTTACGCAATGAAACCAATATAGTGACAGCAAAATAAAGAGAAACATTTCCTACTTGTCCTGTTCTGTGGGGAGCGTAGGTGTTCGTTCGGAAAATGTGCACTCCTCTCATTGCACAAACGATCCCCGTTGCTTGCTACATTTTCATCGCTAGTACCTAAACTGAAAAGGAAAATATATTCCACTTTGCTATCCGAAAGTTACAGAGTCACCCAGACCACACCAATTTGATAAAATATACAGTACCTACCTATGTAGGTGCCCAGGATCAAAGCAATTTAGGACTCATCGCTGAGGAGAAAAGGGCGTGTTAACAAACACAGGGTGATCGTTCCATCACAGTTCCTTTTTTATTCAGGGTTTTAATAACACTGAATAAAGGGCAACCCTATTTTCGGGTGGGTGGTTCCGTTCTTCGGTCCACGTTGGAGGTTTCATCGTGGGCCCGCGGGCCCCTAATCTGATTGTATTCGTGGCTACCGAGTTTAAATTGCTATTAAGCTGAATGTTCTAAATTCGGGCCAGTGGGATCCATTCCGTTGATCATTTGTTATGCACGCGCCATGTCCCTAGCGGCTGATTTGCAAGTACTGCAAACTGTAGTAACTGTACTTAACGCAGCATCAAATGTTGCAGACAACAATGTTTACGGCCACATTTTGAGGGCTGCTTTCGTGCACTGGGGGATCCTCAAGATTGTCTGAAAGCAATGTAATGGGTCGAAAAGAAAACTATACCTATACAACCTTATTACCATTATATTATAAATACAAAACTACTCTACTTATCCGAAAAAAAATTAGATTGTCAAAAGAATCAAAATGTAGATTTTCAGCTTGTACCTACCTAGTTTTTTTTAGTCACAGAGTCTTCTTTCAGTACTTACCACCACCCAATTGTATTATAATAATACGGTTAGTTATCAGTAATATCATTGGCACCACCTCAAAGATTGCCACAATAATCAGTTCAAAGAATCAGTTAAATGATTTAGGAAATATTAAGGATACCCAAAAAATAGGGAGTTCTCCCGTACCTTTCGTTTTTTTAAGTAGTGTTTTTTAATAACAATGGCTCCGAAAAAAGGAAAAAACCAACCGAAAGAAGTTAAAAAGCCCGCGATGAAAGTGGTGGGAGAGATGCCAAAACCGAAGAAAATACCGCCTCCGCCGAAATGTTTTACCAACGAAGAAATCATGAAATATAAAGAGATTTATAAATTCCACGATGAGGATAACATTGATAAGGTACCGAATGAAATGTATATTTTTCACTATGTTTTAGTTCTGTGCACAGAGCGGGCTACTCATTCACATATTCTCTGTTTTCTCTCATTCGTTTCACTAGCCTACCTAACCAAATTTGGAGGAATGTAATGGATGGCAAGGTAAGGTCATTTTAAGTTGTGTCATTTTTAAATTAAGTTATGGTACATTAAACCTTGGCATTATTAAATTACACTAACTGAATTAAAAAAGTACAGTCTCCGTACCTGTGGCGTTAATTTCTATTTCAAAATTAACACAAATGCTCACAATGTGGAAAAAGCAATTTTATCGAATAAATCTAGTTCACTTAATTTGTGAAATATTTGACCCCAATCCATATGAATTAACACAATGTTTTATTTATTACAGGTGCCTATAAAGGATATCCCACTGATGTTAAGGAAAGTTGGACTCAACCCGAAAACTGCTGAAGTAGAAAAACTGTTCCAAATGTTTCTCGAAGATGAACTTGTGGACACTGTAGAGCTTCACGAATGGTATCAAATGATAGAAGCCAAAATGATTATGGGAGACGACTTCGAGTTAGCCATAACGAAAGCGATGGCAGCGTTGGGGCACGACGACGAAGCAGAAACAGGATTCGTAGACTTCGAGCTGTTCAAGACTGAACTGATGACGTGGGGCGAGCCACTCTCGGAAGTCGAGTTCGCCGATTGGTTAAGATTGGCTACGAAGGATAAAACGTACAATCCAGAAACTGGGATGTTTTGTATTCTTAAGTTTGTGGAGAACATGAATGATAAAGATCAGAGATTCTTCAAAGAACCCATCAACTATTTCAAGTTAGACCAGAAGACTTTGGCCGAAATGGCCATGAAGAAGGCACAAGAAGAGAAAGCAGAGCAGGAGAAGAAGGAAGCTGAGAAGCGAGCTCGGGAGGAGGCCAGGAGACAGAAGATGATCGCTGATGGTCTGATAGGGCCAGATGACCCGCTACCTGTGAGAACCTGAACATTGCAAATCTCATCATAAATGCACACATAATAATATTTATGTAGCTTAACTACTCTATTAGAATAGACTACGGAGAATTAAATAGAATTGAATATCTACATGATTTTGTAAAATTTAAAGCTTAAACTTCTTTTCAGACAATTTAAATAAAGCTGCTACATTCCTTGCAGATTTGTTTATTTTTTACAAGCTTATATTTAACTTGTGATTTATGTATGTAACTATGTTTGTTCGGGTGGATTTTGAAGCAGATATCTTCAACCGATTGAGCTGAAATTTTGTATACACGTTCAGTTTGGATGACAATGCATGGTTAACTATATGACGTTATTCTAAATCCAACATGGCGGCACACCAAAGATGGCGGACTAGTTATTTTTAATGCACTCCTATAATATGGGTATCAAATGAAAGGACTTGCTGAGAATACGAATGCAAACTTAAAACCTGTTGCTCCAATGCGTCTGAAATTTTGGCGTTGGTATTGTTGGTTTTTTGGTCCTTGATTTTTGACAAGCTATTATTTAACGTCTTGCAATGCTATGTTTGTTAGGGTGGAATCTTGCAACTCAATTTTGAAGCTGATAGCTTCAACCGATTGAGCTGAAATTTCGTATACATATTCAGTTTGCATGACAATACATGGTTAGCTGTGTGACTATATTCTAAATCCAACATGGTGGAACACCCAAGATGCCGAACTAATTATTTTTAATGCATTCCTACAATATGGGTATCAAATGAAACGGCTTGCTGAGAATAAGTCCAAAAATAAAGTGACGTCACTCTAAATCCCAATATGGTGGACTAAGTTTTTAATGCTTGCCTACAATATGGGTATCAAATGAAAGGACTTATTGAGAATACGAATGTGAGTTTTAATAACTAAAAAGCAAAAAATAAATTTAAGGTAAAAAATATTTTTAAAAATCAAGCTTTTATTTAAAGGCGGTAAGACAAAAAAAACCTTTTATTTTAAAACTTTTATCATCAACTTATAACGTCATTACACAATTTATATGATGCTAGCTGACCCGGCAAATGTTGTTTTGCCATATATATTATTTCTAGCTGCCCGGTGATACTTCGTTCGCGTAATGTCCTACCCCCTACCCTACTCCTACCCTACTCTAACCCTATTTCTACCCTACTCCTTACCTACTCCTACCCTACTTCTACCCTACTCCTAACCTACTCCTACACTATTCAAAACCCTTAATTTAATACGTGCTTCAATTCGAGTGGACCCGAGTCTACCGTACCGAAGGGACGATCGTCAAATGTTTGATAGGAAAGTAGGTAGAACAGTTTATAAGGGAAAATGAAATTGTTATTTTTACTACCTTCCTCGCAATTTTTCCATATTTTCTCACCGTTTAAACCTTCCCTGGACTACGGCAAACATTTCAAAACCAAAAACAGCTAAATCGGCCCAGCCGTTCTCGAGTTTTAGCCACTCAAACGAACAGCAATTGATTTTTATATATATAGATAATATAGAAGATAATAGATAGATAAAAGCTTGTCGCGAGATTTAAGTACTCGTATTTACCAGAGTTTATTCGTTTATTCAAACGCAAATCGGAATGGTTTCTGATCTGTATCTACTTTTCTCATTATAATAAACTGTAAAAATATGCAGGCGTAGGAAAACTCCGAGAATTTAATATAAGTTAGTTGCAGTTTTTAATTGAACCTCGGATTTTATAACAAAAAATGAACTTTGTAGAGTTCCATAAGTCCAGGCTAATTATAAGCTCACATTGTTTTTGAGGCTTACGGTAACTACCGAATAGCTTCGTTTCTTCTACTTTTAAATAGGAGTTGGCTATCCATATCTATAGGTATAAATAAAAATGAATCACCGAAATTTATGTACGCGCATAACTTCCGACTCGATCGACTGCAACAAATTGGATAATTCTTTTTTTTGTGCTTGTTATTGTCAGGACAAGGTTTGTATACACAATTTAACCCGGTAGATGGCACTGGTTTTTCGGGCTGGACGACGTGTTCCGGGTCCGCTAAGTCCGCTCATGAACCGTACTGTTAAAATTTTCAGTGAGTGAGTATTTCTATTCCCGTTATAACAACAAATAATAACAAAAAAATAAGTTTAAAGCTAAGGGGGCCGCACAAAAATACGTTTAAAAAAATCGTGTTAAATGTTGTACGATAGTATGGAACCTCTTGTGTGCGATTCCGACTCGCACTTGGCCGGTTTTGTTCCTGAATTAAAGCTATGAAACAACTAGTTTCTCAAAAGAGTTATGCTAACTAGTCCTTTGACTTAAAAAGTGTACGTCTTCTTTAATTCAATAAGGAACTCTAAAAGATTCCCTGCTGCGTACATATTCATGTCTTTATTTAATTTTTATGGATCGTAGGTAGCACGGTTGCATAATTTATGCCTTACAAAGAAATGGCACGACTTTAATAGGGAAGATTTTTCACTGGAAGACTAATTTTATAATAAGTTGGAAATTGTCTTGCATTGCGTAAAATGACGTGTGGAGCTGTTTTGGCTATCAATAGGTCCCGACGGCCTATGTTCTACACTAAAGTAGTCTGGCGGATGGATTGATGATAGAAGTACTTTGTTATAAGAAAACTGGAGTCCTAGGACACTATGGAGGTCCATCATCATCAGTATCAGACGTTTGACGTCGACTGGTGAGAAAAAGGCATTGACTTCTCTCCTTGCCAAGTCAATACCTTTTTAGGTAGCTATTCTACCTAGCTAGGAGAACAGTAGTTCACCCCTACTAATATTTGTTAGTTTAAGTACTACTCTTACTTAATTATTAAACATTAATATGTACGTACTACAAATACCCTTTATGCAATAAATATTTATTGGTAAACTTTTGTTTTTTAGCTCTTTAGCTAGTTTAAGCTACATTAACGGGCCCAAGCCAAGTCAATGTAGCGTGTGTGTGTTTTTTTTTTTTTAAGCGAAATTGATTATGAGGTGTGATTTCATTTTTATTATTATATTATTATTTCTACAACAATCTGTTCTGGGTGACGGTCTATTGACTACCAGAGACGGTTGCTGCCGATCCGAAGTCGGATTACTTTGATTAATGATTTGTCTCTGGTTTTATGCGGAGTTTGTAAGTGGATAACATTGTCACTATCTTCCTGAACTTGAAGAAAATAGACTACGTCTAATCAATATGGTAGGTGTTATCATCCCAAAAGTTTACATACGGTAAAACTAAAATAAAGTTACACAATTTGCATAGGTAGTACAAACAGGAACAAACATGCAGTCTCACTAGTACCACCACGGATATCTATGAGTACCACTAATATTAATTAATATAAATTGTGGTACTATAGAGAATGAGATTCCCCGCTAGTATCACCGGTGGTACAGTTCGGTGGTACTAGTGGGAACAAAGGATCATTTTGAAGGATCTTGCTTGCATATAATTATGAAGAAATGGCTTTATAAGTTCGAAAATTTGTCTGCTCCACAACGTAAATAACGTAATGAATGTTGTTGAACTGTAAAAATGAAAGCCATTCTACTGATAGCTGCTATTCTACCCCGCTGGAAAGGGTTGCTGCCGATCTGAAGTCGCCTTTTATGCCATCCATGATCGAAAAGGGGATCCAAAGGTACATATATAGGGTGTAAGGGACAACGACGCGCAAATTGCTACCATAAATTCGGCATATGATTCTAAATTCTTAAAAAAAAGCACTTCCATATATTTTGACTGTGTAGGTATTGCACTTTTGTATGAAACAGCTGATTTTATTTTACTAACGGACAAATCATTTCTACGCAACAGCGGTGGCCCAGTGGTAAAAGCCGCGGACTTACAAGTTGTAGATCGTAGGTTCGAACCCAGACAGGCGCTTTACTTTGTGTAAATTATTTCATCTCCGCTGCTCTCAAAACAGTTAAGGAACACATCGTGTGGAAACCGGCATGTCCTAGAACCAAAAATTCGAAGACATGTGACCAGCCCGCACTGGGCCCGCGTGGTGGATTACAGCCCACCCCCTTTCACAGAGAAGAGGCCTGTGTCCCAGCAGTGGGAACATTTATAGGCTGGTGCTTATGCATTTCTACTACGCTGCCTAGAATCATGTTCTGAATACATGGTAAAAGTTTACGCGCCGATCTCTCGCACACCGTGTATAATTTATGAGGAGATTTTTTTTGTGCAGTAAAATACGTTGCTGTAACGAGAAAAAGTTATGGAGCGCCATAATGCCAAGTTTCAGTTTGCAGAGATCCATTTGTGAAATTGCACTGCAGTAGTTTAACAAAGTAAACTTTTGTAACTTTGTAAAGTGGCTATGTTCTTACACAAAAAATGTGCTATTTTGGAGTTTGTAACTGAAAAGCAATTCACATTTTTTGAGATCTTGGATTGATTCGTTACGCTTTTCGATCCATTATTTATTAGTCAGCTATTTTCATTTATTTAATCGTGCATTAAATAATTCCCCTTTTGATGTCCTTTGGTGCTACCCAAAAAATCCAAATAATCGATTACTGCGACCAATTTAGATGTAACGCTCGTCGGCCGCTGCTGCGGTAATAATGCTCGCTTCGTTCGTGCGGTTCGCGCGCGATTGGGTACAGTTCTAACCTAACATTACCCATTTGATTGGGGTGCCCGAGCTTAGTTATTGCTACCATCTCGGATCGCGCGTCGTTGATCAAAATTCTAACCTAACGACCAACTTCTGAAAAAGGCAAGTAAGTTATAAAAAGTGGCACATTTATTAAAAAAAGAGCAGTCAAATATGTTCTATATTTTAAAACGTCAGAATTCCCTCATTTTAATTTAATAATAATAAGTATCAGCATCACGAAATTCGTTAAAACTGTACAACAACACTAAAAACAACGCGATTGAGTTACATTCAACGTTCGTGGAAGTTGAAACGAGTAGCTAACATGAATAACGATTCGGAATGCTGGGAATTTGCGAATTTTGAAATGAACTGAATATGAAACTGTTCTCAATTCCGTGCAGGGGTGCGTTCCTAATACCGGATTTATTTATTTTTATTTTATTTTATTTATTTAGAAAACCAACAGCGATACATATGATATAATACAAATAAAGAAACACAGTTTAGTAAGGCTAATAATAGGTTTCCCTGCTTAACCTAATTTGTATTTACCATGCGAACGGACTTTAAACAATATTTAAAAATAAGGTTTTAATGTAGAAGTGAAAGTTAATCACACCACATGTTATGAAAAGGGAAAATGTTATAATATTAATTAAATTAAAATTATTAATTAAGCATAGTTAAATGCTTTATGGTGAATGGAACGAAGTTGCTTGCTATTTGTTTTTATTAAGTATAATCTTTTTAACTAGGGCTTTAAAACTAGGTTTTGTGCAGTTATACAGAATCTATACTCCATTTATAATAGCATTAGAAAAAAGAGGCTCGTAGAAGCAGGAATGCAAAACATTTTATTTCAAAGTTATGATAAAACAATTTTAAGGGAGATGCTTAAATTCTAATTTTCTTGCGTTTTTTGCAATTTGCAGGTCAGTGTAAGGTTGTATCTTAATAAAAATAATATGATGCGCAACAATCAGAAATATGTAGGCAATAATACAATTTTAACCTTAAAAATCATCAATACATCCCTTTAAATTAGAATTGCTCCGAATTCGTCTGATTTCACGGGCTACTGCAGCGCATCCACCTTAATTAAAATAAAATTTGGTAGAATTATAGTGAAACGAATAACGATCCAAGTATTGTTCATCCCTGCTTCTTTTAGGTTTTTAGCATTGACACTGTAATTTTAAATTGGAGTTATATAATATAAATAAATGAAAGCCACATAATTTCATAAGATAAATAGTTAAAATGGTTACAATTAAGTGTGACAGCTGCTGTAAAAATAGATCATAATAAATTCGGCGTCTATCATAATGTTACAATGTTTATTGTATTTTTGGTACAAAGTGTGCATTAAAAATAACCTTTTTTAACTTCTTTCTAATGCCATTGTAAATGGACTTATAGGTGTGGGTAATTCTTAGAATTTCAATGACAAACATAGTACGTGGGACGGAATGAGAAAAAGTGTGCGATTTCAGATTTGCATGATATAAAAAGTTGTTTCAGCTATTTCGGTCTCTAATTGGGTGGCCCAATTCAAGAAATCATTAAACCCTAAAAGTGACATTTGAGATATTTACAATGTCATGTTTTAAATGTCAGCTGAAATAACATGCGTTGGTTAAAAAAAAACAATTTAAATACATATTATAGCGCAAACTAAGTAGTTTTATTTATTGAAGTAATCAAAACGATAGATGTAACAGGAGTCTCTTAATAAAATAACAAAAAAAAAATGGACTTATTTCTAATCCCTGGACTTAGGAATATTAGAGTGATAAATGGTGGACTTAGATATATTATTGCAGCACCCAGTACAACATTCAAACAAAATTCAACAGCCATTCATTCCACTTCTTCTTCAGAATCGAATTCTGCAGTTATGGGGTCCCGAGTTCCATTAAATAAATCCTCATAAAAATACCTTTCCGATTTAGGAACAGATTCTAGTAACCGCTTTACATCTTGCAATTTAGCAGCCTTTATAGTTAAGGGTGCGTCGTAGCACTCGTAGCAGTCATCAGGCGTTTCATTGATTAATCTGCTGTAACCGACCTTATGTAATGAAAACGGCTTAAAATCTTCACCTTTCATAGACACAGCAAACTGTGGTTTACCATTTCTTTTGAAAATAACTCTTCGGCATTTGGATATTCTAGGCAGACTCGCTTTTATTCGTTCATCGTACAGTTTTTTATAATCTTTTATATAAACCGTTATGAAAAAATTCTGTCATGTTATTTGACGTAATGACGTGGGTTGCCATTAGGACTTAAACAAAAATCAATGCCCTAGTGATTTCTTCCAAAAAAACTCACGACTTAGTGATTTCTTGGACATAGGGATTTTATGAATGGAAGGTCCGTCTTTTTTTGTTTTTTTATGCTTTCGAAAATGGCACTTAGAGATTTTTCCCAAGAATCTTGAATAGACCATTCGAAAGATAGTGAAAAAATTAACAAGCCAGTGTTGCTAGCTCAAAAGCGTTAAAAATGGACTTAGTCATTTCATGAATTGGATCACCCAATTCCCCTTTACAATAATCTACAATGCACAATAAAAGTTACAAGGGACAGGATGTGCCAACTCGACTTGACTAAAGATCGCCAGTCAGCAAAATTGATAGTACATATGACTGACTGTCTAGTCAAGGATGTAATTGAAAAGTCACACTGGTATTTGCCAAGTATTGATTCTGCAACCCATATTTCTAAAATACACATAGAACGCATTGTTTTTTACTAAGGCGTCAAAGTCGAGAACAATTTGCGTTTGGACTCTTGGGAGATATACTTGTAATAAATATCCAAATATATTCGCCCCCAAAAGCGGATTGAAAGATAAGATTATTGTATATCTATGTTCTCAAATTCATTACAGCGTTTTGGCCATACAAATAAATGTTTCCGCTACTGCCACCATTCAAATAGAATAAATTTCATTCCTGACTTTTTATTTTTTATACCAAATCGCCGTACAAAATGGGTGATCTCCTTTCTGTACTTCCAGGCTATAAAAACATTCGCTAAATCACAGTACGAGTGCCACAAACTTGTCTGTGTAGGAATCATATATCTTGTTAAGTAAGACGCATATAATGGTCGCTGAATGGTCATGTCTCTGGCAGTTTAAACTCATATAATTACGTAATAACTTAGCCAGGACTGTGGGCTTGTGTACAAAGCAATGTGTCTAACAAACGCTAGCCTTTGTAATATTACGTTTCCGACATTTCTCCCATTCTGGGTAATATTATTTGACTCGCATACTCGAGCAGACATTTTAGGAATTAAGTAAGATAGTTTGGGGTGCGGACTACTGTTTATACATTATGGAACTTAATATTCTTGTTAATGTTGCATGCTAACAACATTCATATAAAATGTTGTTAGCATGTAAAACAATCTACCCCAAGTCGAACGATCAAAGGGATGTTGCAAAAGTCTTCTTCATCAATTCTTGAATTGTTTTTATCTTTTTTATAACGGACGCTTTCAACGTGCACGTCTTTCTACATCATCGTTCTCACATGCATAATTTTAACACGAATTATGTAACCAATATTTTGTAACAATTTTATAAAAGAGTGTCCGTGGAGTTTCTTGCCCGCGGTTCTTCTCCATAGGTACGTCGTCGTCATTTGCATTGTGCTATTTCTGTGGTATTATTTAAAGCTGACTACAATTACCTTCGTTATACATAAGTCCCAACGAGTAACGAAACTAAAGCTGAAATCTAGAAAAGTTACTTTTTACGTACTTTGGCTATGCGTTATTCCTGTCACGGTCGCTCTACTGTCAAACTACAAGTGCAAGATAAAGACGGGAACATGTCAAAGCCGCGTTGTGAGTCTGGGCCTAAGTGCGTATAGTGCATTTTGGGCAGTCAGCTCCGCCTACTTACTACTTCTTGTGCCGATGCGAAAGATGTTTATACACAATCTTTATTTTTTTGTTAGCCTACATTCTGTCCCACTGCTGGGCAACAGCCTCCCCTTTTTCCATCCAAACCTCCCTGTCTTAGGCGATCTCTGGCTATGTTGTTGGTTGGTTGGTTATTGTTGTTGTTGGTTAGCGTTTGCGTCGCCAGGCATCCAGTGAGTGAAGATCTTTGCCCATCTCTCCGTGTGCTTCGTGAGATGTGTCCGGCCCACTCCCACGTCAGCCTGGCTGTTTTTTCTCCAACATCCGCTACTTGAGTTATGGAGCGCAGCGTGGTGTTTCTAACTCGATCTGTGCACTAAACACCTATTATGTTGCGCTTCATTGCCCGTTGGAAAATCACACAATAATAAATAATTAATGACGCAATAAGGCACAGTTCTTGACCATTAAACAAAACTCAATTCATTTGCATAAACTCCTGACACGAGTCTATTAAATTGTGAAAACCTGAATTAGCTCTCCTTTATAAAAACTGGAACATTAAAGAGAAATTATATGTTCAACAGAACACGAGGAGATTTCTTTTCCTCCACTGCGTTTTTTATAGGATTTTCCACTCATTTTAATTTATTACATAATATATTTTTTGCTTTAAAAACCATTTGAACTGAAATTTAGGAAATAAAATATGCTTCATCGAATTTTATACTCGTGTAACGGAACACAATTACGTGTAATAACGATAGCAATTAATTGCCGTTAGGCGACGGTTTATTGTTACGGAAATACGGTGGAGTTTCTTATTGAGTACGAAATGATGGTAAATGATGGTAGTACCTATTGGGTTCGGTTGATAGCTTTTCCCAATTTATGGCGCTTGACGCTTGCTATCTGTTTATGCATTTGCGACAACAATTAAGCACAAAAACTCGAATTTTTTAGATCTGTAACTTTGTATATTCAGATTTATAACAAGATTCCTAACCAAATTAAAGTACTTCCAATGGTCCGCTTCAGAAGGGCTTTACACAGGTGGTTAATTGAGAATCCCTTCTACATATACTATAAAGTGATTACTTCATTTTAAATGTAAATGATCTAATTGTACCTATACTTATTTGCATGTCATTATGTTATGATTGAATATGTTAAGCTACTATTATACTTTAATTGTCAGCACTTTTGTAACCATATTTATCTGCTAATGAGTCTTTGACTTTGACTTTGTATGTGCTGTAATTAAAATGTAAAACCCAAACCTAGTTCTTTATAAGGTACGACAACTATTGTAACTTGGCCTGTTGTTACGTAGCTCTTCAACCTCCTTAAAGCTCTGCAGCCCTGGTACATTAATCAAAGCCAGGCGGAAATTAATTATTGGCTAACGAGGATCGCAAGAGGTAGTGTGTCTGCTTTCTTAATTAAAAGAGCTTTGGATGACTTTTATGTGACGTCACTTGATGGCACGCGCAGACAAGGCTTTTTTCAAAGAGAATGAAAGTTTAAAAGAGATTATGATTTCAAAGAATGGTGGGTATTAGGATTTAAAATAGAGCCTGATGTTGGATGCACTTTGAAGTTTGGATGCTGTGAAATAGAACAGCAAGAAAAGAAAAAGAACCAGCGTTCTCTAGCTGTGTTGCACGACAGTGGAGTGAGAAATAAAGTACCTAGGCATTTTATAAGCAGATGGCAGCTTACAAAATATCATAGAAATCTCACAAAGGCATTAATTTAAACAAAAAAAAAAAAAAATTATATAAAATTACTCAGGCATTATAATCTGAAGGCAGTTAAGCGTAAGAATACCAGTAACGTAACTCAAAAGAAAAAATAATCAGAACTCTTAGGTGAACACCCCAGTACAGTACAATTCGGTTATTCCGTTTTTCCACCCCAAAAAATCCACCTTAGGCCGGATTTTTTGGGAGCGATAAACGGAATTACCGTAAGTCTACTTCCTAAAGTTATAAAATCAATCTACATATGTTTTTGTCACATGTTCAAACAATCGTGGCCTGTCACTTTCATTATTTACGTCATACATACATAGACAATTGCACAGTCCAATCACGGCTTTATTGCAAAGGACTACGATTTTTACAATATCATTTCACATAGTTACATTGATCGAAATAGTTAAGTTATATTATATTAATTGAGCTAAATCAAACATTAATTACGTGATTTGCAGTAAGAATAACTGATTAGTTAAAAATAATCATTCTTCCAAAGTTACAATCGTTTAATTTGGTAATTAGAGAGAAAGAGAACAGCTGCTCTCCGCGGTTTCACCCGCATAAGTTTTGATCCCGTGGGAATATCGGCATAAAAAGTATCAGTAGCTTTTTCGTGAGAGTAACAAACATCCATCCATACAAACTTTCGCGTTTATAATATTAGTAGGATAAAAATGTGTCATTAAGTTTTTTGTTGCTCTGTTTTTGGAACAGTAAAAGTCTTTTGTTTTTATTTTAATTTATTACCACCGCTGCAGAAACAATAGATGTAAGAAAGTAGGGCTGACTTAATTACAAACAAAGCCTAGTTGAATCTACAACAATTTATTACTCCAAGGACTTGTTCAAGTTTATTTAGATTTGTAGTTTTTATTACCAACAACTTTATTCGCTTGACATTGAATTGCTGAATCTTAAGTTGTGTACTGACTATACAGCAATTTAAAAATGTTGCTCATATTTTGAGTAACGTTTAGCAACTTTTATTGATCAGCATTGTCTTACTGCTATACAAAATATAGTAAAACATTTAAAAGAATATGGAGTTTTTTGTCTATTCTTAATCCCCATACGTAACCTTTTAGAAAGGGCAACTAGAATCAATTTTATTTCAATTTTGACATTCAAAAGTGTCTTTTATGTGCCTAAAAATAAATGATTTGACTTTGCTCTTGCTGGCGCGTCATGTTGCTCTCAACTTTACTCAACATATTGCTCGTCATGTGTTACCTAGTACAAGTATATAACGATATTATAATACCAATATTATAAACGCGAAAGTTTTTATGGATGGATGGATAGATATTTGTTACTCTTTCATGCCAAAACTACTGAACGGATTTGGATGAAATTTGGCACACAGATAGTTTATAACCAGGATTAACACATAGGATAGTTTTTATCCTGATATTCTTGCGGGATCGAAACTTATGCGGGAGAAACCGCGGGGTGCAGCTAGTTATACAATACATAACACATAGGTAAATATTGGGCAACATAAATTTGTTTGCTGATTCATGATCTCCACTCAAGAATCTCTCTCCAGCCCGTTGACGTTGCCACCTGAGCTTAGTTATCCGAAGGGCTATTTCGACAACTTTGTTTCCCTGTCGGATTACTTTGTGCTCAGTGAAAATCCGGCTTTATTGTTAGTCAGAAACATGAGCCAGCAGTGATTTGTACAGTGTCGTAAAAACTGAAGCTTTACGAGGAAGTACTGTATTTTTATTCTCTCCCCTTGCTTCAAGTTATGGCTTATTGATGGTTTCGATTTTCATAAAATATCTTGTGTTACCTACTTTTGTATCGATATAAAATTGGGTCTTTGTAATTTTATGAAACAGGGATGTTGTCTGGTTTTATGGGTTTTGGCTTCGAGTGTGGACTTGGATTCTTAACAAACATATTTTTTTAGTATATTTGTTTCAATTAATCTGACGTAATGCTTGACTGAGACACTTTTTTCAAGTATTTCTTTTTATTATGTTTAGGTGTTTTATTTGTATGTATGCTAATTGCATTTATTTGTCTTTCCTAACGTTTTGAGAGCAGTAGTGATGAAATTATTTACACAAAGTAGAGCGCCTGCCTGGGTTCAAACCACTACTACTTATAACTTGGTAAGGCGTAACCGTGACCACTTAGCCATCACTGCTCCTCCCAGTCTTCAGTTTACTCAGTCTCGTTAAAAATCCGCGCAAATGAAATTTAAATCAAATACAAATCCGGGAAAGCCTGATGAACGTCATCCTTTCATAACAAGAGAATATTCTTTATCACCCTAAGGTTGAATGTCATTGAAACGCCATGAAACGACAAGGTCTATTTGTCTAACTGATAGTTAGATAGTTTCAACCTTAGTAAAATTTCGATTTACTGGGAATGGTTTTCAAAAGTGGTAAAGCAATTACGAGGCCATTTCTAAAATGCTAATTCCTTTTTAAGTCGTTGGTAATGAGTGACTTAACATGAAGAAAATCATCCGGATAATACTTACTAGAGACTATTATAGAGACAAAACTATTGCTTACAAAATTTTTCTTTGTCAATTAATAAATGTTATTTATCTATTAATAAAACATTACTTGCCTACCTTGTTTTAATAAACGTATTTTAGGCGTTAAAGTTTGCTTACATAATAAAAAATCAGCGTCCAATTGTAAAAATGGTCCCAAAATTTAAGTCAACTCCACTCATTAAGAGACTTAGTCCTAAAGTTGAGATACTTATTAAGAATTAAATTAAAAATTTAAAAAACCCCCGACTACGAAAAATCCTATAAAAAGAAAAAAATAACCTTGAAATTATGACCCTACGTAAGTACGTATGAAATTTTTTGATTAAATGTTGTCCTGTCGGGGGACCGCTCTAATTATTAGCCTAACGTTCTGTTAAAGTTTAAAATAGTAGCGGTCCCCCGACAGGACAATATTTAATCAAAAAATTTCATACGTACTTACGTAGGGTCATAATTTCAAGGTTATTTTTTTCTTTTTATAGGATTTTTCGTAGTCGGGGGTTTTTTAAATTTTTAATTTAATTTTTTATTTCATGCTTTTTGTAGGGACTCCTTATTATTTCTTTTCTTTTATTTTCTTGCGTTTTAAGATTCAGGTAATCTGGTATATAATCAGGTTTTTTGTAATTCGCCATTTTGTGGTGGTGGCCATCTTGGATTTGAAATTTGTCATAGTGTATATAGTATTCTACTAGTCAAGCCCTTTCATTTGATACCCATATTGAGGGAGTTGTGAAAAAAAATTTAAAAAACCCCCGACTACGAAAAATCCTATAAAAAGAAAAAAATAACCTTGAAATTATGACCCTACGTAAGTACGTATGAAATTTTTTGATTAAATGTTGTCCTGTCGGGGGACCGCTCTAATTATTAGCCTAACGTTCTGTTAAAGTTTAAAATAGTAGCGGTCCCCCGACAGGACAATATTTAATCAAAAAATTTCATACGTACTTACGTAGGGTCATAATTTCAAGGTTATTTTTTTCTTTTTATAGGATTTTTCGTAGTCGGGGGTTTTTTAAATTTTTAATTTAATTTTTTATTTCATGCTTTTTGTAGGGACTCCTTATTATTTCTTTTCTTTTATTTTCTTGCGTTTTAAGATTCAGGTAATCTGGTATATAATCAGGTTTTTTGTAATTCGCCATTTTGTGGTGGTGGCCACCTTGGATTTGAAATTTGTCATAGTGTATATAGTATTCTACTAGTCAAGCCCTTTCATTTGATACCCATATTGAGGGAGTTGTGAAAAAAAATGTAATTTGCCATTTTGTGGTGGCGGCCATCTTGGATTTGAAATTTGTCATAGTGTATAGTATTCTACTAGTCAAGCCCTTTCAATTGATACCCATATTGAGGGAGTTGTGAATAAAAAAATGTAATTTGCCATTTTGTGGTGGCGGCCATCTTGGATTTGAAATTTGTCATAGTGTATAGTATTCTACTAGTCAAGCCCTTTCATTTGATACCCATATTGAGGGAGTTGTGAATAAAAAAATGTAATTCGCCATTTTGTGGTGGCGGCCATCTTGGATTTGAAATTTATCATAGTGTATAGTATTCTACTAGTCAAGCCCTTTCATTTGATATCCATATTGAGGGAGTTGTGAAAAAATATGTAATCCGCCATTTTGTAGCGGCGGCCATCTTGGACCGATTTTCATCAAACATAGCTAAGAACACTCCCGACAAATTCACCTTTCAAACAAAAAAAACAAAATTAAAATCGGTTGATCCATTCGGGAGCTACGATGCCACAGACAGACATACACACACACACACACCCCCACACACACACACACACACACACCCCCACACACACACACACACACACACACACACACCCCCACACACACACACAGACACGTCAAACTTATAACACCCCGTCGTTTTTGCGTCGGGGGTTAAAAAATGTAATTTGCCATTTTGTGGTGGCGGCCATCTTGGATTTGAAATTTGTCATAGTGTATAGTATTCTACTAGTCAAGCCCTTTCAATTGATACCCATATTGAGGGAGTTGTGAATAAAAAAATGTAATTTGCCATTTTGTGGTGGCGGCCATCTTGGATTTGAAATTTGTCATAGTGTATAGTATTCTACTAGTCAAGCCCTTTCATTTGATACCCATATTGAGGGAGTTGTGAATAAAAAAATGTAATTCGCCATTTTGTGGTGGCGGCCATCTTGGATTTGAAATTTATCATAGTGTATAGTATTCTACTAGTCAAGCCCTTTCATTTGATATCCATATTGAGGGAGTTGTGAAAAAATATGTAATCCGCCATTTTGTAGCGGCGGCCATCTTGGACCGATTTTCATCAAACATAGCTAAGAACACTCCCGACAAATTCACCTTTCAAACAAAAAAAACAAAATTAAAATCGGTTGATCCGTTCGGGAGCTACGATGCCACAGACAGACATACACACACACACACACACACACACACACACAGACACGTCAAACTTATAACACCCCGTCGTTTTTGCGTCGGGGGTTAAAAATTAAAGTCTCATTAAAAGTATAAAAAAAAATGTTAAAAGAAAATGGTTGTCTCTAAACTACGAAAAATTGTTGTCTAATAACAGGCTTATTTACAAAGTTAATACGGTATGGGAATTATAGAGGAAAAACCGTTCAAGCGGCAATTTCGTTCGCTATAGTTCGGCTAGTTTCGTGATTTACGAAGGTAAGTTTTCGTCGAGTAGTTTATTGAGTGTCTTTTATTAGACAGGGTTGACGAAGTACTGCTTTAAGTGATATCTATTTTATTTTGGCAAAATACCAATTTGATATATTATTTCCTAGAATTTGTGGGTGATACCTACGATAATCAAATACAGATTTCGTATAGTTAACATAAAGAGAGCGACGTTTAAGCTCATATGCAAAGTTAATTATCTTTATCTTTATTCAACTTCGGTCCTCTTAAATGAGTATAAGACTTTAAAATTCTATCTAATTTTATTACCACAGGCTTGCATAAAGCCACTATCTCATTGTTTTACTAACTGATGACTTTAATTCGCCACAATCTTATCATCTTCACCATCCGACATCCACCACCACTCCATCCACCCACCGCTCCTGTGCCAGTTTCATCCAGGTTTCGCCGCAATCTACTTAATAATGTTTACGGACAGAAAACGCACAGCCTAAACTGCTGGGTTTAGAATCATGAAATGTTGCAAAAGAGTTCCTTTAATAACGAAAGTGAGCACTAAGGAAGGATTTTTGAAAATTCATCCCCTAAAGGGGATAAGGAAAGGAGTACATGGAATGACTTGGGGGGGCCTTTGCCCAGCAGTGGGACAGAATAGGCTAAGCAATAAAAAAAGAGGATAAAGGTTTGTATGCACTACTTCTTCCCAGCGATGGCACGAGGAAGTGGTGAAGGGCGGGCGTTTTTGGGGGACTGTCTTTTGTAATTTTGACGTTCGAAAAGTGCTGATTCTCAGCCTAATTTGAATAAACGACTTTGGTTTTGATTTTGTTTGGATTTGAGTTTGTATGAAGTTTGTTTCGTCAGTCTTGCCGATGCAAAATCCCATCGGGCTTGTTTTAATATAAAACTGCAGACATCTCAGACACTGTCAACACAAAATATTGTATTAGACCCTTGAAACAGATTGTGCTCGGTGTGCTCACTAGGTTTCAGAAAATGTAGCAACAATGAAAACGTGTATTCTGCATGATTTTCATATTTTGTGTATGTTTCAGGGGTTGATATTTATGTGGCTACTTCGTCGTATATTTCGTTTAGTTATGAACTATTTTTTTCTGAATGTCTTAGCTAGTATCGTTTTATAGTTGTACATTGTAGCATATGTAGGTATTTAGACAGGCTCGCCCCCCCTTTACATGGACTTAAACATAACTGGCTAAGTCTATACTTCTGCCTAATCCTTCAGGCGTAATGTTACGTTATGTATTTTTCGATAGATAGCTACAAACATGTAGGAGTCATAGAATTATTTCAGTTATTTTCTATCATTCATACTTTATTTAATTATTTCAAGGAAAATACGGTTACCCAGAGTTTATAGACTTTGGTTACCAACCAAGCCTTCCAGTTTGATTGATTAAACTTAAACGAATGTTTAACAAACGCGAGACTTTAATTAACTTCCCTTAAATGATATTAAACTAGCTAGGACTGGGTGCTTTTATGTATCGATACAAAGGAAAGTTATTTATAACATTTATTAACAGTCTCTGTCGTAAAAATAGACACTTAAGTCAGTTATCGCAAAACAGTCGATAAAAAAAATTGTAGAGAGTAAAGTTATTTGTTTTTTTTTTATTTTATTTTTTATTTATAGTTGTATAGAGTATTTTTTTGGTGAATGTCACCAAAAAATCATCTGATTTATTATGTTCATGAACAAACACTTTGTCAGTTGCCCCTAGTCGTCAGTTTAATTAATTCGTCAGTTTCGTTGATTAGTCAGTTTCACTCGTTTGTCAGTTTTACCAATTAGACAGGTGCGTTAACTCGACTGTTTCCAGTATTTGCCAGTTTTCGTCGATTCGTCAGTTTTATTGATACACTTAAATGCTAGTCGAACACTATTACTAAAATGCTTTAGAAGTGAATAGGTACACTGTGTTTTGGAAGTTCATGCCTTTCAGTATTTTATATTCAACAGTTTTACGTCTCGGAAACACTCACTCAACCGCTGAGTACAGCAAAATGGTGTTCTGCACTCAATAAAACAAATACACCGTGTATTTGTTTTATTGAGTGCAGAACATCATTTTGCTGTACTCAGCGGTTGAGTTTCATAAATCCCAATGCATTTTAGTTCACCTTTACAGCGTCTTCGCAACAGATACTTATTAATGTTGCTACCTTCAACAGTCTTGTCTGTGCATTGTCAGTCACCCAGTCACGCGTGATTACAAAAGCCTGTTGATTTCGGCCAGGTAAGTACCTGCCCGACCGATTGGGCCAAGTGGCCCAACCGGTCGGGCTTTTAAAGAAGACACCCTCACTTTAATCCCCAGAGTGTTTCGGCCAGTCAAGGGGCCGAAATCAACAGGCAATTAAAAGCGGCGTTTTATAATACTGCCACTACAAAACCCTGAATGGCAGGTGTGAAGGTGGAGTGGGAGGTTTTATTGAAAACAAAACAGAAAACAATATTAAGAATTTAACGTTAATTTTGCACTTTATGAAAAATCTACTATCAAACATAAGAATGTACTTATTTAAGTTTTCACTTTTTTGCACTGTTTTGTCCTAAATCAATACTTCAAGAGAGCTCGTAGAAGGCCTCATGATATAAGATCATGAGGCCTTCTACGAGCTCTCTTGGCTGTTTCTTCATTAGAAGGGCGTCCAGACTGAATTCGATTTTATTTGAGAAGAAAGAACTTTCTAAACTACTTATTACTTTGCCTGTACCACTAATTGGCCACCACTTCGCTCCACTCAATTACACTTGATCGCTGGGCGAGACTTTTAAAAAAACTAGTTGGTTATTACGGATAGCTGTCCGCTGAACCGAACCAAAATTATTGTTTTTTTTTTGTTTTTAAAAACGTTGCCCCACACTAGGAATTTCTCCTGTATTGTGGGTGCGTTTACAAACATTTAAACTCACATACACAAACAGCCAGACCCGGAACAACTACTTGTAGGCCATAGAAATATTTGTTCCGTGCGGGAATCGAACCCGCGACACGCAGCACAACAGTCAATCGCTTAATAACTTACAAGTTTATTATAAGTTTAATAACGCTTTAGTTCCTAATTCCATGTTCCTTGGTGCTATGACTGAAGATGAAATAAAAAAAGAAATAATGGCTTTAAATAATACTAACTCAGAAGGATATGATGGACTTAGTACAAGAATAATTAAAGCGTGCAGAGTAGAATTAACTCCTATATTGACATATTTAATTAATCTTTCATTTTCGACCGGAACTTTTCCTGATGCTTTAAAGTTATCAGTTGTAAAACCCTTGTACAAGAAAAGCGACAAAAAAGACGTTAAAAATTATCGTCCAATTACCCTTATACCTATCTTGTCAAAACTATTTGAGAAATGTATGCACAAAAGGCTTATCGACTTTTGTAGCAAATACAATATTATAGCAAAGGAACAGTTCGGATTTCAAAAGCACAAGTCAACAACATTAGCCATATATAATCTTTTGAGCCATATCCTGAAGTCTTTAAATAACAATCACTTCACGACAGGACTATTTTTTGATCTATCTCAAGCATTTGACTTTGTGGCACATAATATATTATTGGAAAAATTAGAAAGAAATGGAATAAGAGGTTTAGCACTGCAGTGGATTGCATCTTATTTAAGTAACCGCAATCAATACGTTGCTATTAGTAAAGTAAATGAAGATTTACTAACCTCATATTCCTCTGAGCTCAAAGTAAAAAATTGCGGTGTACCACAAGGGAGTGTATTAGGCCCTTTATTGTTTCTATTATACGTAAATGATTTACCACAGCAGGTCAATCATAAATGTACATTATTTGCAGATGACATTTCAATCATAGTGACATCTGATAAAAAGTATAAATTAAAATCTGATCACGAAATTGACATAAATAATACTATTGACAACATTTTAGAATGGCTACAGATAAATAAATTAAAAATCAATCTAGATAAATCTATGTACATACAATTTAATAAATCTAAACATGCCAAATACAATTTCAAACTTAATATTGATCGATTAAAAGAAGTTTCACATACAAAATTTCTGGGTATACTCATAGACCAAGATTTAAATTGGAAAATACATGTAGATAATTTGTGTAACAAGTCTAATAAGTTCGTTTATGCTCTCAGGCAAGTCAAGAATGTGACGAATAAAAAAACCGCCATTATAACCTACCATGCTTACATAGAATCGATTTTACGATATGGACTTATCTTTTGGGGTAACAGTACAGATAAAAACAGAGCGTTTATCGCGCAAAAGAAATGCATCAGAGCCATTTGTGGAATCCGTACTGACGAGTCCTGTAAACCGCATTTTAAAAGGCTTCGTTTATTACCACTTCCTTCACTGTACATCTACGAGATATGTAACTTTGTATATAATAATAAGGAATTATTCAAGAAAGTCGATCAAATTTACTCTCGTAATAGGGATCCATGTAGACTTGCATTGCAGGATACTCCTAAATCAGCCAAGTACTCTAAAAGTTTTCTGGTGATGTGTGTACGCATTTATAATAAAATTCCACAAGAAATGAAATTGCTATTTAATATTAATTCTTCTTTTAAAAACAGACTCTTTAAATGGCTGAATGAACATAATTTTTATGACATTAAGGATTTTTTTGACATTAAATTATAATTCACAAATAATGACATACTGGGTCGTCGATAGTGTTTATAATTTTGACATTTTAATTTTATAATTATTGATTTTATTGATTTTCTTTTTTTTACTTTAAGTTATATTATGTAATGTTATAGAACTGTTGCGAATAATGTTTACAATTATGACTTATTAATTTTGTTCGTGGAGATTAATTGACATTAAATAATATTATGTTATGATGATTGTATTGTGGAAAATGTTTTATAGCTTTGACATTTTATTTCTACTTACTAATTGATTCTAATTATTTTGCATGCAATTGATACACGATGTTGTATAGCTAAACATGTGAACTATATTATATTACCAAACTGTAACACCTTTATACCATGTTTAAGGCAAATAAAGACTTATCTTATCTTATCTTATCTTAACCACTGCGCCAACCGTGCCGTCAATAGTATTATTTAAAGTCATTGTTCTGCACATGTATATTTTAATAGAATCGTAAAGGTAACGTTATGACCATAAAAGCCTCTTTGAGTGTACACCCATAGCAGAATAGATTTGGATTTTTTCAATATTCTAGCCCTAATTTAGAAAGAAAAATGCAAACTCTCGGTAACTTTTTCGGAAAAAAAGATGCTACATCTAAACTATGCCTTAAACTCAATGGAAACAAAAGATTCAGTATAGTATCGTATTTACTACATGATTGTACCTCCGTACCCTAAAAGTTTATAACCTCGAACTTTCCGACCCATGCCTGGCTTTGCACTCAAAAAGCTTTGCCAGGAACTAAATTCTAACGCTCATTTCACTAAGACACGAATTTACATAACGTTTGAAATAAGTACGAAATATTATTAAAATATCCAGGTGAACATATTTTACAACTAAGAGCACTTTACTGGCACCTAAATGTTCCTCTTTTCAGGGATATTTTACCGAAGAAATATACAGTTTAAAATATTGCAGTGCAAATAACATTTCGCGCGATTCGTTATACATACATCGCGTAGCTCTTGTCTACGACTTGCTACGAGTTTTCGTAGCCGCTACGAAAGTTCGTAGACTAGCGTCGCACAGAAATAAATCGTTTCCTAGGCTGTGAAAGAGTTTTTATGCACGGTAATAGACTTCTTTTCTAGTGGGCGTAAGATGATGTTAAGCCCTCGGGCGTCGTGAGGGTTTTGGGGGTGCTCGCTCACTTTGCGAGCTGGCAGAATGGACTGAAGAATAGGTCATGCGAACCCTCGGGCTTAGTGAGGGTCCCAATGGCACTATGGGTCCCTATGGGTTCCACTTAGTTGGTTACAGATGAAAAGGGATTATTACAAGTGATTGGGTAGTAACTAACTACCATTTTGATTTTCCAGAAATAGAGCTAAAAAGTCGACCGTCCATTGTTACGTAGGATGTGTACGGAGAGGTTTACCACGTTAACTACGGCGTAAATTTGATTGCCAGCCACGCACTATCCCGCCTACATTTTTAAACAAAGCGATCAAGTAAGGTATGAGAGGTAAACCAAAATCAATCTACATCCTCCTAAAATGGTAAACATAAGGTTGCTAATTTAAACAACAACGCTTTAGACGAATTCTGTGATGGTAGTCGCAAAGCAAAAATGTAATATAAAACGGGGACACGATGCGTTGGCCGTATTCCAGAGTATTGGCGAATTCTGGCCTTAAACCGTGCAGCGTGTCGCTAAAGTGCTCGTAAGTGAAATGGGGGTGAGCAGATGACCTGGGAGGGGAAAATTTATGGCGATCGGATATTCGGGAGGTGTTACGTGTTTTTGCCGCTCTACATAATAACTTAAAAGTGCTCCGTAAATATATGTAAACGTAGTGCGATTGGAAGACTGAAATATATGTTTTTTATTGAAACATTTTATGTGTCTGTGTGCATTTATGTTTTTATTTGTGGCTTACGAAAGAAGTGGTCACAGTTTGATGTTTTCCTTCACCATTTTGAGAGCAGTAGTGATAAAATAATTTACACAAAGAAAAGCGCCTGTCTGGGTTCGGTTCAAATCCATCTACGGCACGTTGTATAATGTCGGTCACAAAATATCTGCATCGAAAGAGCTAGAGATTTGCGGATTATCAAGTCCTAGCCTTCTTGTTGATCCGTTCCGAACTTTAGGGGCTGTAGTTTTGAACTGCATTCGTTTTTGTAAGCACCGTACACCTAGCTCACTTATCGTGGTTATACCAAGCCTTGTCGTCTAAAATGTATTAAGAAAGTAATATCTACGCTAACATGAAATCATGCCCTATATATTTTAAGCCACCTCAATCCGGCTGAACTACAGTAATTAGTCGACTAGACATATGTACACGGAGGTGTGGTTCCGTCGAAAGTTGTCGAGATTTAATCAATCTCGCTGGAATGGCTGATAAAGTAATAGTAACAGGTGCCTCCGACGTGTTACTATGATTGATATTGCCATGTCGGTTGAGATTGTGGAAAGCCGTTTAAACGGATCGAGTATGGACATGGAAACGGCCTGTACCTATTTGTTCTGTAAAACAATGATAGGCCAAAATATTAAAAGCGATACAAACACATTACAAAGGAAAATCCGTTAGGTGTTTTGGTTTTTTAGATCGGTCTTTTATTTCGCTACAGTTTAGCGAAATAAAACACCAATCTTCGCTTTAACACGTTATAATTTTTGTAAGTAAAATAAGATTGTAATAAAAACTTAGCAAAAGACACAGAACGAATATTATTATTAAAAAGGATTACGTCGTGACGTATTTGGTGTTCGAGCCCTATAATAAATTTTATATATTCTTGTTACGCGTCGATTAAGATACGTTTGCAAACGTTCCTAAACTTACGTAACTAGATACATACAAGGACGTCCTAAATGGGTAATTGGCACCAAGTCGATTCGTTATTAGGAAGCAAGATAATAATTTAAATTACCGTTTGTTCAAAATTGTAAAAATGGTAATATACGGCTAACTGGTAGTATATCAAGTAATAGGCTCTACTGAAAACTAAGCTACAAGATATACGAAAATCCGTCTCAGGCTCCACGTTGAAAATCGGAAGGCTCCTCGCTAGCCGGAATCAGAATCCTCTGAAAAGTGCAGCAGTGCGATTCTGTAACCATCTCACCGTGAAAACTTAGGTGAAGTGATCGTGGAGTGAGCTGTCATTCCAACTAGGTAATGCTAGGGATTGACACTATTGACAACTCACTTCACCTAACTTTTCACGGTGAGATTTTTATAGAATCGATCGGCTGGTCGCGCGCAAGGTGTTATGTTGGGTTCGATTCCCAACAGGAAGTTTGTAGACGTCTGGTACTATGGTGGCGGGTAGGGCGAATTCTAGATCGCCCTACAGTCTTCGGACAAATCGAGTCTTCATGAAATATGACTCGCCTCGAGATCACTTTTTAGTGATGTACAATTCGTTTATTTTCGGGAACACTGCCCTTGGATCCAGTAAATGACCGCATAGAACTCGGTCGTTCAATCCGTTATAGTTTACAGTTAATATTGTAGCGAATTATTTCATTGTGAAAGCAGAAAAAAATAATATATTAGACTTCCGTCCTGTGTCCAAAAAATCCTTCCAAATCTCGGTAAGAGAAAAGACATGACACTTTTACATTCAAAATTCAAAACCAATATGAAGAAAAAATCTTTCTGGTTAAAAATAAGGTTGGATTTGTTATAAAAGAAGGTCGTTCGTGATAAAATTATAATGTAGCATTAATTTGCCCATGCTGCAAAACATACGCTTTGATGTGAGGAAGTTCAAGGATTTTCCTTGCGGCGTGTAGACCTCTGTGTTGGCTGTTAGCCTTTCAGTTTCTGGGACATATACGGGTCTATAAATAGTTACCTGCTGTTAAATCTCAAATCGCCTGTTGTGATTCATAGACCTATATTAAAAAAATAAGTTATTTAAGTTTATTCATGAGATTATGGTTACTGTTAGCCTGAATCACCCCACTGCTGGGCAAAGGTCTCTCCCCAGAACTTCAGCTCTTTCGATCCATGGCTAATTGGTCGTCGTTTTCTGCTCAAACAGCTGCTAAGCTGAAGTGGGACTGGGCTAGCCACGTCTGCCATATACCCAATGAGCTGTGGGCCAAAAGAACCATCATGTGGAGCCCTGACATAGCTAGGAGGCGTTGCAGCAGACCCCGTAGAAGATGGCGGGACGAGCTGGGCAAAACAAACAGGAGATTACATAACAGATAAATGTTATTTAAGAACCGGTGGTTAGTCCAAATTAATCTAACAATAGATTCAATAAAATCGTGACGACCGATCCTTATCTTTGAATACCATCTGGGTAACCCCAAAATTAAGTCATCTGGCCAATACCTATTGTACTAAATATACTATTCTGAAGTCTATTATGTTCTCCATCCAATTAAATTTGAAGAGGAAAATAACGAGAGAAAATACAATTGGTACCGTTTTAAATGCTGATATCTACAATATAATTCTGTTCCGTATTTTTTTTTTAATAAACAAGAATGTACTCCATTTTCGAAACGGCTGGTAAGTTATACATGGCTGGTGCTGTCGAATTAATTAAATTTAATGTAGGGAATTTGTAATTCGGTCTTATCCTATTGGCTCTGGCGTTCCATTAGATTGTAACTTGACTGTGAAAACCGTGACTCATTTTCGATAGGCTTTTTATTTTATTTTGTGACTTGCTACATAGGTATAATTGTGTTTTGCTATCTGAGCTACTTGTATCTTGATCTAAATGAAACTGACTAGTACCTACTAACATTATAAAATAAAGGACTTGGTTTATAAATTAGTAAAGAAGTAAAATTCTAATAAAGTCGGTTGATACGAGGGACTGTGTATTGTTTCGTTAAACTACCTAAATAAGGTCGTAGATACCTTAATAAATTGCTTTTTAGTATTGATACGGTTAAGAAAATCTGACAATTTCGTTTCAGAATATTGGTATACATTTAGGAATTCAGTTTATGTAAATAAGACTTGTACATAACGTATTTGGTTATGTAATTCGGTCCTTTTACGTTTCTAACTTACGGTTGGGTCTTATTTACATTTTTTCTTGCATGAGCTTATTTGAGGCTGTATAATAGAGATCTTTGCTCGGCATGCTCGGTTTTCTTCTTTGTTTCTGCTTGTTAAAATCGCAGTCACTTACAAGAGCTATATAAGCTCATATTCATAGAGTAGGGCATGGAAATTGAAATTGTTTATTGAAATACTTTGCACGCCGCCAAAAGTTAGTATTTTAGGAACTAATCTAACACTACCTTGAATTATTTATTTTATACAGCATGTATCAGAAAGGTGTGGTATCTACAGACCGTCAAACTGATCAACATTCTCCATGGGACCAATATCGCAATCGCGAAAAAATTAACAGGCGTCCAATACATTTAGTTCGAGTAGGTTAATGAAGTTTTGTATTGAACGGCTGATAATTTTGGCCACACTTTTCTGATACACGCTGTACAGACTTCGAGTCACTATTGTACTGAAGTGCTATTTCTACATCTAGCACGAAACGAGCACTAACATTGGTCACAGACGTTACACCGCTGATAAAAAACTACACTGTTTTTGAGATTTTTTATATACGATATTGTGTTTTATGAAGCCCCGTGGGGCCCGTGGCTAAATAAAACAGCCGCACAGGTCGATCGGTCAGGTTAAGCTACGCTTACCGCGGTTGGTCTGTGGATGGGTGACCATCTTTACATACCGAGACCCCTCCGTGCCTCGGAAAGCACGTTAAGCCGTTGGTCCCGGCTGTCATTCGTGGATCTTTGACAGTCGTTACGGGTAGTCAGAAGCCCGAAAGTCTGACAACCAGTCTTACCAAGGGGTGTCGTATTACCCAGTAACTGGGTTGTGGAGGTCAGATAGGCAGTCGCTCCATGTAAAATACTGGTATTCTGGTTAGACTGGAAGCCGACCCCAATATAGTTGGGAAAAGGCTAGGCAGATGATGATGTTTTATGAAGCAGTTTTGTTATTGGTTAAGAAAAAACTTATACTAAAGAACACATGTTTTTTTAGAGTATAGGTCCCTACCATACCTACACACACTTTACCAGTAATGTTTACATTTTATTTCAAAACTCTCAATCCAAAATTCCGAACACGAGTTACAGGACAGAAAAGTTGTAAAATCGGAAACAGAAAGGTTCGTATTTGGAAGTCGAAAAGTTTGTAAACTAACAAAACCACTTGGAAAAGTGAAATTGTTTCTCACTTGTTCCGTTCGGTATTAATCGCACTACGATACAACATTGTTGAGAACTTTACACACGCCTCTATGTGATTAAAGTTACTTCCATACTTTTTAAACAACATGGATGAACTATTTGACAGTATAAAGGCTATTTTAACAAGATTAAAAGTATCTTTTAAACGATTATAGTTAGTAATTAGCATTAAAATTGTAACAATCAGTTTAAAGATCTACAAGTGAATAATAAAATTCAACATCCCGCTGACAAAAGTCTGTCCAGACGAAGATGTTTCCCTTTTTTTGAAATGAGGTTTTAATGATTGTAATCAACTCAAAGGAAAAAAGACACCGGCCGTTTCCTTACAAAAAATGCTGAGATGCCATTTGACTAGCTTTTTAAATACATGTTTTTGTTTACCTAATGGATTCTGCCAATTTCTTTTTCGGAAAATAACCAGTAACAATTTATTGATGTCAAGTTGAGTTGTCAAATGAGGTTTTATTTTCATAATTTAAAGTACCAAAAATGCAAACAAATAGCGTATTGGACCTTGAAATAGGTAATAAAAGCAGAACCAGAGCTAACCAAAGTAATAGGTAATATAAACCTGGAAAGCACTATCGGAAAGCGAAAAGCCCCTCTACAGTTGTATCGAACGACAGTTTTGCTTTTGTCTATAATCGTCGGGAAAAAGCGGTGAATGCAATTTCACTTAGCGAGCGATATTAAACCGTTGCAGGCGAGACAAAAGCTGCAACTGGCTATATGTATGTAGTTTCTGTACACGATGGTGCTTGTTGGCCTTTTTACGTATACAATGGTCCATTCTTAGCCACTTCGACTTCCATTTGAAGGTATACAGAGGTCAATAAATACAATCTAACGACCTTATAAACTAGATTTGTTCTGGCAGTTAAGTGAAGTTTTAAAATATATTTAAAACGTATAAGAAGATTAATATTTGATTGCCTATAAGGGACTAACCACACTTATTCAGCTCTGTTCAGCATTTGTTCATAGGTTTATTATAACTTCATAGGTTTAGCTGATTTTTACTGAACTCTTTTTAGCCCTCTGCCTGGCAAAGTCTAGGCAACTGCAACTAACGAATTTTTTAACAGTGTCATTGTTCCAATGCAGTCTGCTTGTGTTATTAATTCACTATCATCTGGTTTATTTATAAATAAACTGCTTATTAAGCTTTGTCAGCAATATGTTATTATACGAATTTTGTGGAAATAAATTGCATATTATATAATTATGTAGGTTTTAATTGACAATTTTAATAGAAGGATCCATATTCATATCAGACGATGACTTGAAACCAATCATTTAAATGAAATAGGCACAACAGAATTCAGAAATTGTAAACGGGTTGACCAGCATATCTTAAAATCTCGGGGTGGCGCTGCTTGTCAAGGCAAACGTCAAGATTATGTCAAATTCAGTACATTTTTAAATTTATTTCCATTTTTCGCTACGGGTCTAGTTATACTGGATATTTTAGCGTTGTATTGAGTGTTATATGGGTAGGGATTATTTCGCCCACTCTTGTCTGTGTGCATAAATGTTAATGTTTATGCTTTTTATGCACAAGAACAAGTACAATAACAAAGGAAACGTATTTATGACTTCCAAAGTTTGTCAATTGATAGCGGCCGTACTGTTGAAACTACATCTGTCAAATTGGCTGTGATTTATTTAGTCTGTTCTGCCAAATCACCATGGATAGATATAGCCAATATAATAATGCGTTCAGGATGTTGATGGGGTTGTCGTGCTACTGTGCTTCCAGCATGTTCGCGGAGACAGCAATCGATGTTTTTCACGCAATAATGCGCAGGCGATGCGCCTCCATCATGTACCGGGTACGCGCCAGCACTAACAGCATCCTGAAAACCATAGCGGATGGGTGGGATAGCCTCATACTGGGACATAAGTAGCTATAAGTACTAACACTAGTTCTAATTTTTTTTTTTGTATACTAACCAATAAATGGTCTCTGTCTGAAATATAAGTTTTTTTTTATGGCGTTCGACAACGCGTGCAAATGATAAAATTGTTTTATTAAAATGGGTGTTCTGTTCGGGCAGCATTCCGCGCGCTTCGCCCATTTTACGGTCGCCATAATCGTCCTACCGAGAGGACTATTCCCAGTGTGGTGGATAAATTTGAGTCCACTGCTGACGATACCAATCCACATGAGATCCAAGAGCGTTCAATGCATCCCGAAAAAGTCACTGTTTGGTGTGGATTTTAAGCTAGCGGCGGCATCGGTCCATATTTCTTTGAGAACGACGTTGGTCAGGCTATCACCGTCAACGGTGAGCTATAGGTAACTTTTTTTGGCCTGAATTGGATGATATGGACATCAACGACATGTGGTTTCAATAGGAAGGCGCTACGTGCCACACAGCTCAAGCCACATTGGACCTTCTGCACGAGCAATTTGAGAGCATGGTAATCTCACGTGGAGGTGATGTGAACTAGTCACCGAGATTATGCGATTCGACTCCGTTAGACTTTTTCTTGTGGGATTTTCTTAAGTCGCAGGTCTATGCGAATAAATCACAAACCACAGCGACCCTCAAAGTCAACATAACCCATGTCATCGGTAAAATTCAGCCTGAATTTCGGATGCGTGCCACCCAGAGAAGCCGCGGCGGACATTTGCATGATGTCAAATTTCATACATAATGGCATCGATAGGCCTTTCAAACAAATAAAAAATTTCGATGATATCTCACACACACTTTTTATTTTATTTAAATTTAAAGGTAGGAAGCGCTTACTAAAAGACGGTATAAGGAAATTAAAGGTTAACTCTTCGCTGAGGCAGTCTGCTACGAGTATGTGAAATCTTGAAATTATGAATGTAGGTACCAAAAAGGTTTGATATTAAACATAATATTAGAAATGTCTCAATCACTTTCTATGTAATCTCCATCTAAGCGAGATCTAAAGTTAAAGTTTTTTCTATACGAGTCCAATTATTTTTGCTTAGGTACGAGATTTCAAAGTTAATATAAACTTTCTAAAAGAACACGCACACTAACAACTACAAACATACACACGCAGAACAAATCTCACCAACAAATATTGACAACAGCACCCTAATTGCGTAACACACGATCAATCGGAATCTGAATCATTTTGAAGCAAATTGCTAATCCATTGCTTCATAAGTTCGAAAAATTTGTCTGCTCAACACGTAAATAACGCAATGAATGTTGTTGAACTGTCAAAATGAAACCGATTCCGATTGATTGTGTGTTACACAATTAGGGTGCCGATCCCTGGACGCGTGTCAAATTGTCGGAGTCACACACTCAAGTCGAGCACACTTATTGGCGGCCATTTGTCGTATTTTGGCGGGAACCCTCGGGAGCTCAATTCTTGACCCTTGTTTGAGAACAAGAGCCTTTGACGAACGAGCGAAGATTTAGTGTGAGTAAGTATCGTGATTTATATCTGTGATCAGTGACAATTTTTGACTGTAAGAAGGATGTGGAATGGAATCATATTTTATAAGTATTTTCACATTTAAGTAAAATTTGGAAATTATACAATGTGCAAAATAATATGTTAGGTAAAAGGGTAAAAGATTAAATCTGTAACAAACAAAAGAACCGGAAAAGCGTTACACAAATAACAATAGTTTCTAGACATTTTACAAAATGTAAATGAAAGTTACACCATAAGAACAAATAGGAGCTTACAATCGTGGCACCAGCAAAGCCATTACGACATCGGAAAAACAAACCATGCGTTCGAATTTTGAAAGCAACTGAAGCTATCCACGATCGGATTTGAATGTAAAATGGTGCAACGGCACATTCCATACATTTCGGGACCAACGTCCGAAGCCCGAATGTTTCAATTTCCAGACATTCAAGGACGTTGAACGTAGGACGCGAACCCTTTTCTCGTAAAATCCTCTTATATTGAGTTGCATGGTCACTGGCGAGTAACTAAACGACCCTCTACGTCGAAGTTCAGCCAGTCACCAATAAAAATGCAGATTGATGGAACAAGGCACTCTTGAATTTGTTTGTTTGGATCCTCCACGTCGTACAAATGTATGAATAATGTAAAGAATATTTCAGTACATTTTTCACTGCATAAAGCTTTACGACGGTTAAATTCAAAATAGCGGGGCATCTGTTTTAGCGGATTTAAGGATTATTTGGGCAAATTTTCAAACTTGGTATGGTAAGGTAGCCAAAAAATTCCGGGGCATTTTGCATAATTGAGCAATCTTGGTTTGGACTAGAGGATTGAGAAACACGGAAGCCTGTACTATTACTTTTGTTTTGATTAAACTCGAGCAAACTCCCTTAAAACATTTTAACAACTACTTAAGCCGTGTCTCCTGCGTGTGTTTTCTCGAAAGATTACACAATAACGTCAAAACAAACAGGCACATTTACGGACATCTATGCACATTTGTGTATGAAAACACGATGTTTTTCTTTTCCGAGCTGCATGGAAAACATTCCCCGCGCGGGTGAAGAGGGGAAGGTTTGTTTAATTTTCAACCGCCACGTGCACCGCACACATTTATTTAGCATTTTGAAAGCTTAAATCCAACTGACACCGGTTTTGAGGTTATAATGCCTGAGTGAATAGTTGACACTAATCTAAAAATATTTTAATACGCAGGAGACAGCTTGTGTATGAAAACAAATGTTTATGTGTAAGGTTTTTTGTGTAATGTTTCGAAAAAAACACGCGCGGGAGACACTAGAATGTACATATAAACACCAACAAAATAACTGTTAATAATTATGATGACTGGTCATGACGTAAATGGCGCACTCCAACATCGTCCAAACTATGTCTAGTGTCTATGTTTATCCCAATTATATTTACATAGTTTACCGTAGTACGTCACAGAATGGCAGGATAAAATTTTCACACACAGGATGTCCTGTATGTGTGAATAAGAGGGTATTTCCTAAGACGTGTTTATTATGTTGTACACACGGCTACACATCAAGCTATACAAAACCAGTTTGTCTTGGCCTCACTTGGGGGTTATTGATCAAATCTCTGTGCACTTGTAAGTCCTACGCTGTAAATGCTGCGCAAATGCTGCGCATACTTTGTATGATATTTTCTCACAATGAACGGTCAGCCAATACTGGTTTTGCATAGCTTGATGTGTAGCCGTGTGTACTGTCCCTTAATACCTCGTAAGTGTCACTTTGCCCTCAGCTCGTAATTGGTCAGACATCATCATCATCTACAGCCCGACTTCACCCACTACTGGGGGCATAGACCCCTCTTTACTTGTGCTAATCCCCACGCTCCTGTGCCAGGCTCATCCAGGTTTTGCCCACGAAGACAACAATGTCGTCTGCCCATCCCGCCGCCGGACGGCCGACATTGCGTCAATAGTTTTATGACCTAAGCTGTAGGACAAGGGTAGCGGGATCGTCCGAAAGGGTTACCGCTGCTCTGGAACATAAAGGGCTAAGGAAGGAACACGGGTGGGTTTTAGTCAGTAAGAGTCTGACACTCCCTTCTGCTCCACCCAGAGCGGGAGGAGTCATTTGATGATTTCCCATCCTGAAAAAAAAAGCTGTAGGACAAGTAACTGCTGAAATACTACTAAACAGACCACAAAGTAACTTTGGTGGAGGAGAATAGTGTAGTCCAATATAAGGCCTACTTACAACATCGTTGTTTATTACAACTCATGCGCGAAATTCGATGATAGTCTATTGTATATATTTGCCCTATATTTCGCTCCAGTTATTTATACATTGCTTTATAGTTTACTGTCGGTACTTCAGATGTCTTTTGATCGCTCACTTTGTATCGGACAACATTGTATCTACTTCACCCAACGGAATGTGGAATGATACGACAAAAGTCACTTTGAAATAAGGTCTAGTCGTCGTCTTTTAAAATAGGAAATAATTTTGAGATAAGTTTGTTTTGTAAACAACTCTGGGACCGAAAAAGAATGACATTATTATAAAGTTTCAAACTGTTTTTAACCGACGAAAAAAAACGAAGGAGGTTCTCAAGTCAACGAGTATTTTTTTTTTATGTGTGTACTACGCATAACTTTTTACAGAGTAGTCCGATTTTGATAATTCTTTTTTATTGGAATTTACCCCAAAGTTGGTCCCATATACATTTGGAAAAAAAAATCCAACCCTAAGGGTGGGAAAATAGGGGTGATTTATTGTTCACTTACAGATTTGAATGCTGAGTTGTGTATTATTACTCTACTCAGTGCCACATATGCCTGCTCTTTGGCAAACAATTAGTAGATTATAACCACAAAAATTATAAAATAAAAACTTTTTAACAAAAAAATTAAACCGCCGAAAAAACTGAACTTAATAACTAAGTTCTTAAACTAATGTAAGTATACCTAAATAATTTTGAGTCGGCGCCGTTTAAATTTAAGGCAATTTAGTGATCTTTGCTATTACTTACTACTTACTATTAGTATTACTAATTAAGGAGGAGGGTTCTAACCAGAAATATACTGGATTATACACAAAAAATTGCTCAAAAAATCAAGGATGATTTTCCTTGCGCTGTAACGTCCTGCGGCGCAAATTGAAGTAAACCATAACAACAGATTATACAGGAGGGTGCGACGCCTCTGCAGTTATTTAACTGTTAACGGCAATGTTCACAGCTCTGCCAAGTACCGACCTTTGCCGGGCAATTTAGATAAAATCTAGCGACGGTTAAGTAGCTAGTGTTTTCGACTTGAGGTTGGGTTGCATGTACATGTTGTTTACTTTTTTTTCTTAGTAGCATGTGGTAAAATTAAGGCCAGTGTGTCAGAGCAGCTTTACTGTAGATAGCGACGTAAACACATCATCTTTTAGTGAAAATAAAGGAAGCATGCAATTGCATAGCCTTTGTTTACCTGTTTGAGATTATAAGCTTGGATTAAATGAGTCATTTTACAAGGTTTCGTTTCCTTGAATAAAAATAAATTAATTTTTGGATCACTTAGCTGTTTCTTCTTCGCATTAAGCATGACATCTCGTCAGGTAGAATCCAGCAGGAACTTTGACGATTGTTTACCCGGTGTACTCGGTTAATTTACATAACGTTTGTCAACGTGGCACAAATGAAAAAGGTAGTAACAAGGGCAAACAGATTGTGCGTGACAATGTGAACGGGAAAAACAGAAAACATTAAATAAATTCCAACTTTTTTACTGTCATCAAAACGCTTGGTTTATTTTGCGTAAAGGTATTAGGGATGTTAGTCCGCTATCACATTTTAGAATACAACGTTTTTATGTAACAAATAAAAGTAAGAACTCCATAAGAGTATACTGTTTTTTTTCGCGATTTCGATTTTTGTTCCATGGAGAAAGTTGTTCAGTATGATGATCTGTACCACACCCTTAATTTTTACTACACCTTTTTGATACATGCTGTATAGAGGAAAATAACAAAAAGTACTAATGTACAATAGTTTACTAATAAACACACAACAGCGAAACCAATAAATAGTTCGGAAAATAATTTCATTCGAAAAATGTTCATAGTATTCCAAATATTAAAAAATAGAAACGATGTATCGTTTCTATTTTTCGAACGGAGTGACAATTCAAACAAAGAAAATTTTGCATAGAGACTGTAGGCTCTAAATTGAATAGTTCGTTGATTCGGACAACAAAACAATAGTTACGAGGAAGAAGAGTTTTATTTCGCTCTGTTCCACGGTTTGACTATGACAACAGTAACTCGGACGTGGAAAACCAATAGTTTGCTGAACTATGTAGTTCCGAATTTGTTTATTGATTAGAAAAGAATACATAAAAGCTGGTGAAACACGTTTGAAACAGTGCATGTTCCGACATGTTATTGATTGGCCCTGTGTGGATCGGACATTCATTTTTATTTTGATTGTTTGTCAGATTGGATTTTACCAACTTCATTTGTTTATTTTGTTTTGCGTTTCTTCCTGTGAATTTTGTAAAAGTTTCATTTTAGGATTATACTTTTTAATATGCTAGCATATTAAAAAGTATAATCCTAAAATGAAACTTTTTTCCGTATGCATTTTTTATGCACAGTAAAGCTGAAGTTTTTAAAACTCTCCAGGGAAATTAAAAAAGCTTGCTACAAAACTTGAAGACGTGGTAGACTCTTGAAAATAGTGCATGTAATTTTAAAATTAAAATTCTTTTAGCCGACTTTACTTTAGTCTCAAAAAGATCAGTGGAACCTAATATAGCTATAAGGCACAAGCGCAAGTTAACCGTTTAACTTTTAAAGTATTGTATGTGAACTTCCCAACCAGCAATTTAGTCCTATTATTTCAGCTCATAACTCTAAAAAGCTCTATAAGCGATTTATTAAGGTTTTAGCGGTGCCACAGTGTTGTATAAAAGCGTTCGACAGTACATTATTGCTCTAAATGCTTAGAGAGCTAAAAATACCTATAAACAAAGAATGTAAACGTTTACTACGCCATTTTATACAACCGTTATAGTCAAGTACTATAGCAAGTATTAATATAACTAGTACATAATAATATTGCTCTATAAAATTGTTAACAGGTGCCTTTATTTCTCTGATTAACGTAATAAGGGTTCCAAACGAACTGCAATAGTAGTTTCGTTATAGCAGTGATGAACACTCAACTACAGGGCGATATTGTGATATTGTGGATATTCAGATCACTGCTATAGTACGTGTGCGTTAGTAGTCACAAAGACTTTACAATAGAGTGTTTTTGTGATGTAGTCTAATTTCAGGGCACGCTAATAGAATGTAAGTGTATTATAATAGTTTATAATGCATATTATAATTTTATCGATAAGCATATCACACAGACACTATAATAGAGCAGAATTATTGGATACCAACTTTTTTGGTGCCTAGCAATGCGCTTGTTGGTATTATAAATGGGTATCTATCACTATAATGACGCAAAAGTGGCACATACATGTAGTTAGATGTTTCTATTAAATGACAGCTAAGTCCCAAAACATTATCACAGCAAGTACCTACTATAATGGCTCTTAGAATATCGAAATCACTTTATATGATAAATATTTTAGTAAAAACTCAACAATTCGAGGGGGGCACTTTAAATTCATGGTAAACCTATCCCTACTTTATCAGTAAACCTGCAGTCGCAGATCATTTCCACCGTAATAGACTAATATTATAATAACAAAATATAATCTTAATCATCTCAGATTCTATCTTTTTGTAAAATTATTTTAATTTTTTTTTGCACTCTGCACTATCACAAATGTAAAATAATGAATGGTGAATGAAAAAGGTGAGGTAAAGGAAACTAAACTCTTGTATAGTACGAAAAAGTACTATAAAAGGTCCCACAGTAGCCAGTACATCATTATTTTGAGACCTGCATCACTATTACATAGATTTTATTGGACTATTTTGTCATTTGGAACACTGCAATAAAATTATTTTGTCACTGAACAGAGATGTAAATGCGCCACTTCCGAATAAAAGATACGTTCTTTGGGGTTTTATAGGACCAAGGACAGTTTTTTACAAAACGTTCTATGGTTTTTTATAGTACTAGTTTTTGCTGCTTGGGTTGCTGCTGTTATGTAGTCTCGGTTTCAGTTCCAGCCAATCATTTATTAAATTCTACGTCTTCCTTCTCTACTGCCTGAGGTTCGTTTGATCGTATTCAATGTTTGCAGTCAACATAATTATAATATCCAATGACATGACGTATTATTCTTCAAACATGGCGGACTGGTTTAGGATGACGTGAAAACCAGTATTTTTTTTAATCCAGTCTTGTTTTACAAAGTTGCTTTTATTTGCATTATGTTTTTGTCTCTCACTCTACATTTACTTTCCCATCGTTACCTTCTTTCCTCCTTACTTAGCAGAAAATTGATGCGCAGCTCAAAAAATTTACTTACTAAAGTTGTCATTTTTCTTTTACCAACAAATCAACGTGAAACCCTGATCCAGATAAACTCAACTAAACTTTGTTCCAACGCCAGATAATTTTATCGGAGGAATAATTTTGAATTTTTAACAATTCTTCCATACAATAACTGTCAGACGTCAATTTTATTCCACGAATAAAAATTATCTATCGATTGATAAATCAGCCCTAAAACAATCTCTCTAAAGGAATTTTTAAGCCGTCAAATATAAAATGTAGAATAGTTTCAACCGTTGTTCCTGCTCTAACTTAGTTTGTATAACTTGTAACTTTGTCGTCGACGTCACAAACTTCAGTGCTCGGATTACGTGTTGGTGTTGTCGCTTTAATATGAGATCGTTATAAACTATTTAGGGCTTATCACGTGGGTGGTAGCAGTACCTACATTGATACAGTTTCCAATAGTGGAAAATTGAGGTGACATTTGACTTATTGACAGTACAAGCTGTAACCCGATGGTATTTCACTTCGGCAAAAATTAGTAACTTCCATACAAACTTTCATCCCCTATTTCCTCCTTTAGGGGGATGAATTTTCAAAAATCTTTTCTCAGTGCTTGCTTTTGTTAAAAGGATCTCTTGTACCTATAAAATTTCATGTTTCAGGACTCGATGGTATAGGCTGTGCGTTGTATGACAGTGAATTAAAGATTTCTGTTAAGTAGTTAACTTGCAACAAAAAATGGCACTGAAAGAAATGCACTTTTTGAAATCGCATAAAACAAACTTGTGAAATTAATACAAATTGTTTTTTTTTTCAGAGGACATGTCAACCGTACATAGTCTAAGTTGCTTAACTTGTATAAAGACGTTCCGACTTTCAGGACGTTTGCAATAATCAAGTCTGCTCACATCACTCAAAAAAAAAAAAGAAAATCAAAAATCCAAAAATACACATGATAAACATACCTTAAATGTCAGTAAAATTTAAAATCTCTCGTACAATCTAAATTATAATTTTAATCTCATAATACGCGACGCTAATTCAGAACGCCAGACTGTCAGACAAACTGACATGCTACAATTATGTTTAAATCGCAGCCATTAGAAGTAATGTGAGATTGGAGTCGGTTCTAATCCTGTCTACTTATGAGAGGTATCCATGCTCTTATCTTTCACAGAACTGAATACTAAGTAGGTTAGCTAGTTGCTTTGCTTTTGCAGGGATGTTCCATAGCATAATTAGCCTATAATGTACCCGCTGCTGGGACACAGGCCTCCTCTCTGTGAGAGGACTGAGAGGTAATCCACAACGCGGGTTGCGGAGTTTGCGGAGTGCGGGCCGGTAGATGTCACATGTCTTCGAATTTTTGGTTCTAAAATGTCTTAACGGAATGTCTTGTCTTGTCGTTTTGAGAGCAGTAGTGATGGAATAATTTATTTAAAGTAGCGCCTGTCAGGGTTCGAACCTACGACCTACAAACTCGTGCTCTCAAGTTAGATGTTCCATGTTCAGAGGTAAATAGAAAAATAAAGTCCTAGCACCGTTATTTTCTCCGTGCATGTCATATTCTTAATCATCTGTGGTTGTCATGGGCACTCATGGGTAATACAGACTAAACGCATGTCACATAGCATAGAGGCATGGATGTTATCCCCAAAGGATTAGGCAGAAGTCTATCTACCTTTAGTACACCCTCATTTCACCTGTTAGTTATAATTAAATCCCACATAATGTAGTGCGAGCCGTTTGCCATCAACTAGGTACGAACTCGGCTGCTACTGAGAAATGTACGCATGCTAATAGGACAAAATGCAATACATTTTATTTGATGTTTTTAAAATATTTGGTAGATATAAGTTATAGCCTTGAGGAAACAGGATAAACAGGTTGAAATTATCATCCGTGTTACATACTGGAGCCGTATTACGGAATATTAATGCCATCATGATTCCAGTGCGAAAAAGGGATCCGTGGCTCATCTCTCTCTTACACTGGAATCATGATGGCATTAAAATGTCATAATTCGGCACCTGGGGGCTTATCACCAGCTCTTATAGCAGGGCAGAAGTTGAACTGCACTGCTTTTTTGTTCTATGACTAAGTACAAAAAAGCAGTGCAGTTCAACTTCTGCCCTGCTATAAGAACTGGTGGTAAGCCCCCTGAGCTGATTAATATAATAGGTATGACGTGGCATCGACACGACAGAAGTTCTAGTTAGATTTTGAGAACCTAAAAGTCTTTTTGGTCGAACTCCTCAATATTAATTATGTGCCCTGAGAAAACACATTCGACATTTGGTATCTATTATATGAGCTATGCTTTACGGGACTTTGTCCTCGTGTGCTAAAATTAAATTCCCTTCTTGGTTTGGATATCTCACAAGAAGACTCGACCAAAGATGAAGCCATTCGGCTATGTCCTATATCTATAGGACATAGATCGACGGCACGGTTGGCGCAGTGGTTAAGCGATTGACTGCTGCGCTGCATGTCGCGGGTTCGATTCCAGCACGGAACAAATATTTGTATGACCTACATGTATTTGTTCCGAGTCTGGGTGTTTTTCTATCTATAATATGTATGTATTTACAAAAAAAAATGTATATAAGTAGTTTATCAGCCATCTTGTTACCATAACACAAGCATTAGGTTGCTTAGCTTGGGACTAGATGACGCTGTGTGAAATGTCCAGGGATATTATTATTATTATAGCTATTTTTTTTTTTTCAGGATGGGAAATCATCAAATGACTCCTCCCGCTCTGGGTGGAGCAGAAGGGAGTGTCAGACTCTTACTGACTAAAACCCACCCGTGTTCCTTCCTTAGCCCTTTATGTTCCAGGGCAGCGGTAACCCTTTCGGACAATCCCGCTACCGTATAGGACAAAGCTAAAAGAGTCTTTTGTGACTGGCCGATATAAATATTCCTGCTCATATTGTTCAAAGACTACCAGGACATTTATAGATTTACTTTTTACGTATATATCTATTCGATTTATCCATTCTATTTGTAGGAATACATTTTTTAATCGAACTTCCGTTTAAAAAGAACCGTATACCTCTTACTTGTACGTTTAAGATTTCCAATAAATCCAGCTGACGGTAACTGAACGCTGTACATATTTTATCAACCGTAAGTGTAGGAGTATTGCGAAGGAAGGAGATCTAACTGTAATGCAATATCGATAGACTAGTTGGTCGATTGTTAAAAGGTTTGAGTGTAAATTGAGTAAAATTTCTAGATTCTGAGCTGATCTTCCTATGAAATACGTCGTTATTTAGAAATATGTAGTAAGGCGGATTTAGAAATACGCGTTATCTACATGTACACTGAGTCCCGGGGTAATGTGTGGGAATATAGCACGTTATACTTTGCAGTCGTGTCTGTCATTCTAATCACAAAAAAGCGATGGTTTTCTTATTGCAGTCGTAATTACAATATTATCTACTAGCAGCACCCCGTGGTTTCACCCGCATAAGTTTTGATCCCGTGGGAATATCGGGATAAAAATATCGTATATGTTAATCCTGGTTATAAACCATCCGTGTGCCAAATTTCATCCAAATCCGTTTGGCAGTTTTTGCGTGAAATATTAACAAACATCCATCCATCCATCCACAAACTTTCACGATTATAATACTCGTATTAGTAGGATTTCAAAATTAGGTCATCATCAACATTATATCAGGCAAAAGACATCCACTGCTCGACATAGGCCTTCCCCAAGTTAGCCACATCAACCGGTACTTTTCGTAACTATCTAAGTTTACTGAACTTAGTAAGAAAGAAAAAGTATTTATTGCGACTCGTACAGGATCATAAACTAAACTAAACTCAGTTAAAAATAAAAATAAAACAAATTATATAAAAAAGTAACAAAAGGAAAAAATGAAACAGAAAGTCCTATACGAGGCCAAAAGGCTCAACTCAGCATGATGCTTCGACATTTAAAAAATAAATGTCGTAGCGCTGGTATTTTGATAGGGTCCGCTGTGATGTCACGGGTGATCACAGCAATAAATAAATAATAAAAATAGATATAATATTATGTAAAATATTAGCAATAAAATAAATATTATTTATTTTTAATCCGCGCTAGACGTAACCTCATTACTTGTCTATGCACTGAGTGTCAGAAGCATAGACTAGTCAGAAGCACTCTGTGTGTGTACTAGGGGTAATACGTTTGTTACCTTTGATGTTCACTGTACCAAGTAATACAGCGCCAAGATTCGTAGATCGATGCAAGTTCTAAGATGTCTGCAATCTCAGGTAATATCATGCAAGTTAGTATCCAATCTCATAACGCATGAATATGGTACGTCGCGTCTGCTAGTAATCCGCTTTGGTAGGTTAGGGAGATGTTCCTTTTACCTAGATTAAAATGTTTTGAGAATTGCTATAACAAAAGCATTTTTTGATATCTACGAGTACGTTATGAAATGTGTTTACGATACAATTTTGGAAACCTTTGTTTCCATAAATAACAACAGTCTTATAATAAAAGTTAGTTAGTATATCTTGCTGTTATCCGTTATCATATCTGCCTAGCCTTTTCTCAACTATGTTGGGGTCGGCTTCCAGTCTAACCGGATGCAGCTGAATACCAGTATTTTACATGGAGCGACTGCCTGTCTGACCTCCACAACCCAGTTACTGGGTAATACGATACCCCTTGGTAAGAACAGACTTTCAGGTTTCTGACGACCCGTTACGAGTATCAAAGAACCATGAACGACAGCCGGGACCAACAGCTTAACGTGCTTCCGAGACACGGAGGGGTCTTGGTATGTAAAGGTGGTCACCCATCCACGGACCAACCACGGCAAGCGTAGCTTAACCTGATCGATCGACCCATGCGGCTGTTATTGCTTAGCCACAAGCCCCTCTGCTATCCGTTATAAGATGAAAATATTTATACAAGTGTTGCGTCATTTTAGTTTAGCAAATTTTATAAAGAACTGAAAAGGATTCTTCTGCCAATGTTTTTCTTAAGCCCAACAATGAATGAATGAATGAATGATATATTTGTTTGCAAGAATATAGGTAGCTAACATAAGTTCTAAAGATCTATGGGTTTCAGTATATTCGGCATTTCTGCCGTGCAAATATTTAGATTTTACATCTTGGTTTTACCTATCGCATGCAGTACACATTTAGTAATTATCAATAACAAAAAAAAAAAATAGATTACAATGCAATTAATTTAATTAAATAAAATTCTAGTCATTTAAAACAACAATTTATATTAATAGAGATCAATAATAATGATGAAATGTCAAAAAAAAATCAATATTATATAAGTAATGTAAATATGTAGATGTCATAATAATTATAATATATAAGTTTTACATTTTATACTCAAAATATTCATTGATGGAATAAAAGTATCTCTCACACAACCAGTTATATAGCTTTCTATTAAATTCTAAATCTGTAGCACTTCTAAATCTTTCGGCTAATTGGTTATATATTTTCACTATCATGGTATAACAATTTTTGTTGCATAATTTAAGTCTATTTCAGTCTGTATAAAATATTATTAATATAAATATTTAAATCAAACCTTGTAAGTAAAATAGCAGCAAAAATATGGCTAAGCGCCATCAATTTCCAGGAAAAACATTTTCATCGTAAATTCTGTTTACATAAACTTATCTGTTCAATCTTATCCTTGTCTATTTACTATCAGAATCAGACTAATGGCCCAAATTAGATCATATCCTTATCTGGTGATGTCCCCAGTAGCCTTGTCAACGGAACTCTGTGTGAGTAGGGTCTGGAGATGAAATGGAGACGGATTAAACTAATTCCATGACAAGGCAACCCTATTGACATAATCGCACAGAGGTAAATGACATGAGGAGGTGAAGAACCTTTGTAAGAAAGAGCAATCATGTTTTCGTCTGTGATTCGTAGAACTTTAATTTAAATATGGAACTGGCTTTGACATTTGTTCGTAGGGTTCCGTACTCCGTACCAAAAACGGAACCCCTATAGGATCATTTCGTTGTCCGTCTGTCTATCCGTCCGTCTGTCAAGACCCTTTTTCTCAGGAACACGTGGAGTAGCATCAAGCTGAAATTAATATGAAATACTCAAGTCTGCGGACCCTTGCAGCAATGAAAAAATTAAACTTCTAAGCTAACACGATCAAAAGATAGGGCCTGTTATGCTTTGTTTTTGCCGCATATTTTGACACTCGCAAGGGAATCAAAACCTAAAGGGTACTTCCCGTTGACCTAGAATCATGAAATTTGGCATGAAGCAATCTCATGTAGCACAAGTAAAAGAAATAATCCGAACACTGTAAATTTGTAGTTACATACCTACAAATTTATGCGGAACCCTCGGTGCGCGAGCCCGACTCGCACTTGACCGGTTTTTTGTTATTTGGGACCGGGAAATGAATAAACGAAAATGGTTTTGAAATAGACTGCTTAAGGTATAATATACATTAGAAAGATGTAAAAGTATACAGCATTAACCATTGAGATAGTAAATACAGATTAATGGTATTCCCATTATTAATCATTGCTGTTGAGCCAAACAAGACAATTTATATCATGTTATTAATCACATTTTATTTCACAGATTCTTAGCTGTACCACGAGTCTGCTTGCGTGGATTTTAATACCAAAATCTGGCAAAACAACACACCTGTAAAATCACGTATTTTTGGATAAGTGGCTTGCGATAACCTAATAGGTGAACTAACAGATTGATAAACAGGTAAACAAGTTCATAGAGATTTTAATAAAGACTCAATCAACTCAGTCTATCGCAGTCCAATGCTGGACATAGGCCTCTCCCAGGCTGCGCCAAAACAACCTGTCCGCCGCCTTCCGCATCCAGTCTGTCCCAGACGTTGAGGTCGTTTGTCCATCTAGACAGGGGGCGTCCCATCCTACGCTTGCCGATACGCGGTCTCCTCTCCATGAGGTCTGCTCCATCGGCCATCGTTCCTCGCACTTCAGCTTTCTTACTCTGCAAGCTATGTCGGATCTTTTCCGGACAAATTCAAGAAACTCGGAACATAGCCTGCTCTATAGCGCGCTGAGTGACTTTAAATTTGTGGGTAAAGGGGTTCAATTGGAGATGAAAGTTTGTAGGCATGGAAATGACGTTTGCCGATGGGAGTTCCCACCGGGCACATGGTTAATCAAGTTACTAATTTAACAAAAGTGTTTAGCCCTTTAGTGACAGTAATTAATTCCTAATAGGCCAACACGGGTAATGTATAAAGTTTCAAACACCATCAATATTCAAGGATGTTTGGGTTTCGCATATCGAAGTGAGGTGATTGATCTATTTGGGAGTATGTACTTGTGTGTTACCATGTCCTTCAAAACTCTTCAACCGTTTAAAACATTTTGATAGTGTGACGTCATCTGGAAATACAACACCTTAATTACCTATAATGTGTTTCACTTTCCTCAGATACCTATTTGAACTTTTTGCAAATAAGGTCACCAAAAGAGATAAGTAACCAGGGGTCATCGGATATAGTTGAAGTTTAGTAAGAAACCGATAGCAGTTTTCGAATGAAATTTAATTTGATAAATGAACTGTTTGTTCTCTATTAATTTAGTTAAATTATATTCGAAAACATACATCGGTTTCTTACTAAACTTCAACTATATCCGACGACCCCTGGTTACTATCTCTTTTGGTGACTGGACGTAAGTGTAAGTAATACGAGTACAATAAATTACTGTTTTAGTTACAATGTTCTGTTGGGTATTACTTTTTCATTCTGTTGTGTGGAATGAAATAATAACCGGGTGACGGGTTTTCGTGGAACACTGTGATGATAGACGTTGTAGAATATACAGTGGATTTGTACGGTTCTTTTCACAGTACACTGTGTAAATATTAGATTTATTATTCACAACAGATGATATTTAAATCAAACATAACGCAACGAATATTTTCAGAATTTACTTACTTGTTTCTTGTTTGTTTATGCAATTTAATTGCAAATTATACGAGTTATAATTACTTTCAGAAGTAGAAACAGTAATTAAAGACATGCTTGTTACTGGAAACTTTTAATGGGAGTTTCTTACGGTCTCCTGCAAGTAAAAAGAAAAATGTCGTAAAACATATTATTGTGACAGAAAACGATAATATGAAATGCTTTTGAAAAATGAAAATGAAAAATGTTTTATTCGGTAACAAAATTTGTCTTAACAATAATGAGGTTGACTTCTCCTTTTAAGTGTGAAAACACCTATGCCAGGAGAAGCCGCAATACATTAAATTAGCTTAACAAATTGTATTTGCATAAATTCTTTACACGTAAGTGTGTGTGTGTGACTGTTCCTAAATTACCCTAGGCTGATAAAATTTTCGTTTTTCCTAATTATATGGAATATTCCAGTTAAGATCGGCTCTCCCTGTGGGAGAGGGAACACGCCCCAATCCACCGCGTGCTCCTGTAGGATTTCGACGCCAGACTTGGATATCCTCCCACCGTTATAAGAAATGAATCCCCATGACCTAATGTGCCACATCCCGACTTAGAAAGCTTGGGGATGTGGATGGGATGCGAGGTGATGTTAATGGGGATTCACATTTAGGATACATAAGTATTATAATTACCAATATTATATGAAGCTAAGAAGACAAGAGGGTATGCAAAAGTATATAGTATAATATATTAGTAATAGTATAGTAAATGTTGCTCGCAGGTAGTCACTGAGATCTGCAATAGTATTGATGATTAGACGGGGTAAATAAAGGGATCGTTACGCTTGCGCTTAAATGAATCATATATAACTACGTTAATTTATCTGTTTACAATATACCCACTTCAGTGAGACTGGGAACCGTTTTAAAACGTATGCCTCATTGTACGTGTTCTGTTAGACCTAAGGCATAGAACCTCTGAGGACACTATGCGATTCTAACAAAACACGCTCCCTAAGCACTAAATAAATGTCTTACTCAACCCTAGGACAGAGTACTGCGAAGTCCAACTGTTATTGAGGAAGACAAGTATAGTTTTGGATAGTTCTTAACGCGTATTAATATGAAAGACACCCTTACGGCGACCTATCCCTTTTCTAAGGTACACAAACTAGCACAAGCGCACCGTAGACTCAGCCTCTAGCAAAACTCATTGCGATCGTACTTGGTGCACACCGAAGTGGAATCTCGTCACTTCACATTTCCTTAAACTTCCCCATTTAGAAGGACGCGGTGCGTCCTATAGTCAGCGTGTTTCGATAAATAGTGACGATTCAGTAATTGGCCTACTAACAGCCTTGTGTGGGTTTTATCGAGACACGGTCCCTAGCGTTTTGAAACGCCTACCAAACATAGTTTGTGTTACTTAGTGATGGCTAACCCTTCTCCCGGAAATGTGTGTACAACAAGCCTCACGAAATTGTTCTGTGGCGAGACCTTTTTGGAAGCAGAAATCATCAATAACGTTTGGTTATTCATTTAATTATAGGTTGGCTTTGTAGCCTAGTTCGATCCAGAAGATCTGTGAGTTTTACGGTTCTGCCTTCCATATGAAGTCATTAACAGTCGCCAAAAGTCAGGAGCAATAAAGCTCAAAGTCAGGTATAGCTGAAGGCCTTCCCCGTATCTCTTTAGCCAAACGAAATTGACAAATAACTGTCAAGGTAAGGATTAGGAGATGGACACATAATATAAGAGAAAATAGCTCGAATGATTAATAAAGATTATTTAGATGCTTTATTTCCTTGCTGGAATAAATATTCCTTAATGACTACTCAGCTATATCGCCCTTCACTACTTCCTAGTGTTTAGCTGGGGAGAGGAATAGGTGCTATAAACTCTCCAGCAACACGTATCTATCTGTTTAGTTAGAGGAACTTTAATACCATTATCAGCCTAGGATAATTATTATAAATAAGGACTCACCCGGTCGCACCAACACACACACACACACACACATAATACGCTAAATATTACATTAGTCTAATCTGAGCTTCGGCCTTTCCGTATTTAACTTATTCAATACTAATCGCTTTCTTACGACAGCTAACGCACGTGGACATGGCCTCTTGGCTTGGCATTTGCCAAAAATCCTAATATAACTAGCGTGGGCTCGGAAGCCCGTATCCTAAAGCGGTTCAACTCCCAACTGCCTTCTCTCGCGTCTCAAAACTCACTCCCCTAAGTTATTACATCAGTCTCCTTGCAATCCCTAAGGTCGCCACGTGCAGGCGCTCAGGTATCTACAGTTTTTGGAAACAAAGACCCAAAACGCCCTTTGTTTATTTCTTAATTGTTTGAGGGTCCATTCCTTCAGCCTACGAACCCAACTAATGGTTTCCATATGCGAGTGCTAGCATTGTCTCTTAAAATTAGAAATCGGATATTTCACAAGATTCTTTGGAATTCGTAGAATTATTACATTCGAACCGTCCGCCGGCAACTGGCTCTATACTGTTTGCCATTAAGTATGAATGGACTGGGTTTCTAAAAAGGTTCAATATTGTTTTACAGTTTAAAATAAATAGAATATTTTGTTATTGATTAGGGTAACATGTCGAGCTGTCAGGTCAGACCATAAAATTGAGATTTAATGCGTTTCTAAGACGGCCGATATCGTGGGACCGTGTTAAGATAAGAATTTAGAATAACGTATTTTGTTAATAAATTAGGAGTAAGTGACAGACAGTCACATGTGCATGTGTGTGTGTTTGTGTGTGTAAGGGCTTTTGAACAACAATTTAGGTACAGTCGAACAAAGAGATTGGTACAAGCAGCTAAATTGTAACTACTTTTGCAATTTAGCTGCTTGTACCAATGCCTCTTAAATGTGTGTCTAATTAAAACAAATATTGGCAGTGTAGTGGAAAGATAAATATTTTAGCCTGTATAATTCTTTGTTCGACTGTACACTTCACAATGTAGGTAGCAGCTAGCGATAGCTGTATTACTAAGAAAACTACCGCGACACAGAATGTTCTTTCCAATTATATGCAAGTTAGAACTATAAATTAAAATCTTCCCATAATTTATGGAAACTAGTCTTTAAAAATTAAAATGGGTGATATAAATCATGGTGTACTAACGTAATAGAACCTATCTAAACGTGGTTAATTTATTGCGTTCATATCTCGCGGCTGTTCGCCATTATGGCATTATGAGGTAGACTTGCTGGCCCGGTCTGTTTGCCAATCAAGTAATGCATTACATAATTGAACGGCTTATGGAGGTGTATGGGAAAATAGAGGCAGGCTTACTGGTATACAAGTTCACGACCAGCTGTTTAAAACGTAGACCAGGTAGTTCCTAAGACAGATACGTAGTGAAGTTCATTTCATAAAACGTTTTATAATTATGCATTGTACGTACAGTCACGAGCACTAATATGTCAACACTTGGAAACTTTCAATAGAGATTATTACGTGAAATAACGAAAACAGCAATGAAACACGACACATTGCAAAAGCCTATGGGTTCGAAAATACTATGTTCATAGCAACATAAAATTTCATTAAAAATAAAGGAATAAATCGCTTTTGAATAAAGCCGAGTGTATACATACTTATGCTCATGACTGTAAAGGTACCTGGAAAAACTCTTTGTAAAATTTTACTTTACCTGATAGCTGGTACAGTTGGTCTTGTAGGAAACTTCTTCAAGGTAAAAAGATAAGAACAGTTTTTCCAAGAAAACCGAAACCCTAGTTTTTCTGTTTCCCGGATCTGTATTTGGATTTTGCTTAGTAAACAGGCATAAAAAATGGAAAAGTTTTCTGATATGAATTTATAAAAAAAGTTGACCTTCCGTATGACTCTAATTCGCTCTGCAAAAATGTCTGCACCACCCGGCTTTGCAAAGGCATTCTAAAAACTTTGCTGCTCTACGGAACTACACAAAGGTTGTATCAGATTTTCTCCGCCGGATGTTTTAGCTCATTTGCTTCTCAGCTAATTAAGAGGCTGTTCCATGAAACGCGCTAGTTACCAAATTACACTAAGTTTACGTTTCGGGTCTTGTAATCTTGCTAATTACACCGTATACTGTGACGTCTTTAGATGTTAATATATATATATTTTTTTGTTAGCCCACCTTGTGTCCCTCTGCTGGGCAAAGGCCTCCCCTTTTTCCTTCCAAATCTATGTCTTGTGCGATCCCTGGTCGTGTTGGCTCTGCAAACGTTACCAGATCGTCACACCATCTTCGCCGTGAATGTCCTTCTTCAGGCATCCAGTGAGTGACGATTTTTGCCCATCTCTCGGAGTCCATTCGCGAGACGTGTCCAGCCCTCTCCCACTTCAGCCTGGCTGTTTTTCCTCCGACATCCGCTACTTGAGTAATGGAGCGCACCGTGGTGTTTCTAACTCGATCTGCACCCTAATTGCGTAACACACAATTAATCGGAATCAGTTTCATTTTGACAGTTCAACAACATTCATTGCGTTATTTACGTATTGAGCAGACAAATTTTTCGAACTTATGAAGCAATGGATTAGCAATTTGCTTCAAAATGATTCAGATTACTATTGATTGTGTGTTACGCAATTAGGGTGCTGTTCGCTTCCTGGAAGCTGCGCATAGAGCTACAAAATGTTCGAGCAGTTTTCACTGATAAATTGATTAATTTACTATAATAATTTATGGTTTATGCAGTTCTTTAATTTTCAAGTGCAAATTTTAATTTTACCTATCTATCTTTTGTTTCAGGTAGCTGGAGGGTTATGTCAGACTATTGCCTCTAATATTTTTAACCAGAGCCTTTCCTGTACTAGGAGCACGTCTCAGGTGTTTACTGTAAGCAACAGATTTATGGTAATGATAGATGTGATGTAGGTCGTAGGTTCGAACCCACACAGGCGCTTTACTTTGTTTAAATTATTTCATCACCACTGCTCTCAAAACGGTGAAGAAAAACATCGCGAGGAAACCGGCATATCCTAGAACCAAAATTCGAAGACATGTGACATCTACCAACCCGCACTGGGTGGTGGATTGCGGCCCACTCCCTCTCACCGAGAGGAGGCCTGTGTCCCAGCAGTGGGAACATTATAGGCTGATTATGTTGTACCACAATAGATACAGTAGGCTGGCTGGTTGCTTGTTCTATTGACACTCTGTACCTACTAAACTACGCCAGCTCAAGGTTGAAGTGTGACCACCGACACCGACGTGCGGTCGACTGGAGGTACAAAGAAGCTTAATCATCGTTTATATAGTCTATCAAGTAAACAGAATAATCAAGTAGGTAAACTTGTTCGAGTTCCATTCCTCAGCTTAGAAATTGTTTCGGAATGGAAGTTCGACAGAATTTGCATCATACGAGTATTCGGCAAAACCTACTGAGACGATATTAGGCATGTTTTTGTAAAGTAATATCTCGAGCCTTGTTTGTTATTATGACGATTACGTACTTATCGTGAATATTACGTGCGTGCGTACTTCAACCAATATTTAAATTGGGCTGACGAATAAACAACTTCGTGGAATAATAAATCACTCTCATTTCAGAGTTCTTTCATAAATGGTGATTTATTTTGTATAATTCTAGGTACCGATTAAGTAAAGATCTTCATCTAAATTTATGAAATTCAGATATTTGCTTTGTATCAGCTTATTTGAGATTTTTTGATGCTATTTTTGGAATGGTTTATAAAGGTCAAAGATAAATCGTAATGTTACTACTTCTAACATTTATGCTGGTAGTAATCAATTTTTCACGTGTTACCTGTGCCCAGTCACCTGTACACAGTGTACACAGTGTGGAGTAGGTAGGTACTCTTGAGGAGTGAATGATCGCTACCAGAAGAAGAAGAAAATCTCAGAAAAAGAAATTCCTACTAAGTATTAACCCCTCTTACCTATTACTCTTGAGAAAAAGAGGACTACAAAGCTTTCTCTAACAAAGTTAAGAAACCATTATAATATTAAATGCTAAGAAAAGAAAGTAAAACAGCTCACCTACACTTAGATTTAATTCCTAGAAGAATACTTTATCATTAGTTTCGGGACACTAGTGTTTAATTAATGTAAAAGCTTTTTGCTTTTTATCGTTCTACCAAAAAGATGGCGCAATTATTAAATTGGCAACACATTTTTTGAGCGGGTGATTAGTATTTTGAGCTGGTAACCCGAATAGAATCATTAGCAATTTGTTAGATGAGGTAATTAGTGGTTATAATAGCGTTTTACGAAGTGCCTTTGATTCAATTTAAATACGAAATTAAATTGCGTTCACGGTAATGAGAGATGGAAACTCATAAGATAAAAGAAAAGAGCCAGTGATTCTTAATTGTATTGTGGTTTTATTCAAAACAGTATTTTACTTAGCAATTATATTTGGCATAATTAACTCTTTCTCTCTCTACACAACTGTTAAATCAAATGGATAAAGAGAAAAGACTTGATTTATTTTGTAAAACGGATTTGGATTAAATTTGGCACATGGGTAGACCATGGCCTGCATTAGGACATAGGATGCTTTTTATCTCGATATTTCCACGGGTTCGAGACTTAAAATAAAAAAAAAAGGTATGCGGGTGAAGCCGCGGGGCGCAGATAGTCTGTTTATAAACTTAGGGCTGATTTCTCCATCGCCAGATGACTTTTATTCGAGGAATAAAATTGACGTTTGACAGTTTTTGTATGAAATAACTGTCAACATTTCAAAATTATTCCTCGAATAAAGTTATCAGATGATTGAAAAATCAGCCCTTTATCACATTTACAACACGTACCGATTTACTAAAAGTAGCCGAATTTATTTTGGTGGTAGAATAAAATGAATCTTTTCTATGCAACGGTTTGTGCTCCAAAGAAGTATACCTGTATTACCTACAGTTGCAAAGTCACCTTTGAGAGAGTTTTTTCGCAATTAGAGCTAATTGAAACATTTGAAAAGCATTGGTAATTAATATTTCATTGATTATTGTATTGAAGATTTCCTCTAAATACTATTTTAGAATTGCATCCAAATGAAACGTGTCTCTTCTAATGAATGAAAGGTAATTTATCCTACTTTAATTACTTCAATGGATAGTAGTTTGATTAAGTTTTCTTCAGTGGAATACGAGAAATAGGAAATTGAATTACCTATGAAGCAATGAGGTTTTAAATGATGAAAATAAAAGCTCAATAGCAGAAAAAGCTGTTCATATTATGAGTTTGTCAATGTTTCAGAATCCTAATACACACAGGCACAGGTATACACACTCACACATCCAATATCTAACGCATATACTTTAGTCAATACGTTCATCATCTGCCTAGCCTTTTCCCAACTTTGTTGGGGTCGGCTTCCAGTCTAAACGGATGCAGCTGAATACCAGTATTTTACATGGACATCTGACCTACATAGCCCAGTTACCGGGTAACACGATACCCCTTGGTAAGACTGGTTGTTAGACTTTCGAGCTTCAGACTATCCGTAACGATTGTCAAAGATTCACGAATGACAGCCGGGACCAATGGCTTAAAACGTGCTTTCCAAATCCCGGAAGGGTGTTTGTATGTAAAGTTGGTCACCCATCCATGGACCGATCGCGGCAAGCGAAGCTTAGCCTGATCAATCAACCCGTGCGGCTGTTATTACTTGGTCAACAATACGTTGTGGAAGAGATTCAATAATAGAACCAATTTGTGTAATGCCTTCTGCACATGTACACATTATTCGACACAATTTTATTCAGAGTCCAGTACACAAATCCGTAATTGTTTTACATGGGGTTTCCGATAACTAATAATTGGAAAACCGACGTAAAACATTGCGCTTCACCTTTTAGCACGTTGTTCCGGATATAAAAAAAATATGTAGATTGAATCAGTTTTTCCATCGTTGAATGCAAATTGACAGCGAAAGTGTGCGCTGTGTGAACGCGATAAGCTTATCTCGTTGCAACCGAGCTTCGACACCTGCAAGGACAAACTACGTAACCAGTTTTTTGTCGGTTATGAGTTACAATCGCAGTCTTAGTAAACAAAAAATTCTCTTTTATTTGCACTAACCCCTGTATCTGAGTTGATTCGCGTTACGATTTTAGCCAGGAAAAAGTACATGTTTTGTGTGTGCAGTCCAATAAAAAGTTATATTTAGTTATAATCCACCAACCTATACTTGCCATTAATACGCCAAAACACATAAATATATACGTTAGGCATCATTCCAGTCTTCATTTTTACAAAGTAAACATTGACACACACACAATTGAACTGTAGATTACATTGTAGGTAATTATTTTAAAGCGAACGCCGTGTTTCATTGTAATTCATTACAAAATAGTGTAAAATTTTCAAGGTTGGTTTTCGTTAGGACTTACCTAACAGAAATTAATATTTTAGAACTTTTCGAATTTCTGGCGCGCTCTCCTGTAAAGTTACGAAAAAATGAGTTACGATATTCTTCCCTGCAGAGCACTTGATATTGTGACTGTAAACCGCTTATTGTAATGCTATGTGGCATCGAAGAGCACTTTCACGTTGAAATGTGAGCTTGAATTGAATTTTGATTTTCTGTTTAGTTCGTTTTTAAAGGTCAGCTTTGCACGAGTTCGAACGCTAGAGAGCTTAGCGTGAATCGAAGGTTTAAATGAAAACTTTTGTGAGCGAAATGCTTGTTAATGAACTAGTATGGCTTTATTTATTTATCCATTTATTTCAGGCATCAAGGCCCATATAAACACATACAATTTAATATTAATATAACTTACAAATACTATAAATACATACAACATTACACAAAAAACTAACTAACGCACACGAAGTGTCTGCGTCGTTTTTCGCTGACTGGTGTCATGTAGCCGGCCACGAAACCAGCGGTACACAACATCCATCGGCCAGAACTCTTCCTTGAGGAAATTCTCGAGATGATGTGTCGGAACACGCACCACGAACGACATGAAGTTCGTGTTGTGACGCGATTCCAACTTCTCGACCCTCAAAGTCCAGTTGGTCTTCACACGCATGTACTCCACGATCTCCTCAACCTTCGTGGAGTGGTAGCAAGCTGGACACGTACAGACGCCAGCAGGTCAAGCTACCCGAAACTGTCAAATTTTCCCAATCAATCTTGAACCTAAATGCTTTAGCGATAAAGTTGAAAATCTATTAAAGAAATTTGACATATTGTAGTAGCTTCATGTGCTGGCGTCTGTACAGCTGCGTCGTCGTAATTGCTGGACGCAGCAGCATGTTGGGTCCTGCCAGCGCGGTGCCGCACTGGTTCTGACAAAGAGGCTTCTTCTTCTTCTTCTCCACCTTGATGAAACCATCCTTGTCGCACGTGTCCTTCTCTGGACCCTGACTTTTCAAAACCTTGTTGGGTTTCGACTGGCTCCGTTTACCCCCTTTTGGTTTTCCCGCTAGTTTTACCTGCGAGTTTTGCGACTCAGCAGGCTTGTTAGCGGCTACTATTGCTGAGTAGGCTCGTTTAGGGGTTGACGAACCTACACACGTCGTTGTCTCCACCTGTGTCGAGGCAGGGACGGCCTCGGCACGCGTTGCAACGCAAGCATTCTCGGCAGTTGGTGACGCATTGGAGCCCGCCGACTCGAAACTGCAGATGGAGGCGTTTTGTGCCCCGCGACGCGAGTTCACATTTGCGGCGTCAGCGGCTTTGCCTACTCCTGTCACTTTTACCAAGATGACTATTGATAACATACTATAAAGTATAAGAAAAAGTTCTTAGTCCAACACAATCCATCCATCCATGTTCTTCCATCGTGTTTGCGGAGATTAGCTAGCCAATTTAAGATAACCCTATAAACGGAGCATAGTTTTACGATACAGAAGCCAATTGGCCCATTCTAATTACGGTTTGTTTTCGGATAGGTAATTGTGAAAAAGTCAAAGAAAGATAGTGGCTATAGTTTGAGACCATTGTCTTTTACGATGGCTAAAATATTCTAGTGTTATGTGGAGTTCAATTGTCAGCTTATCGCTAAAAACTACCTCATTATTTATTTATTTATAAGTAGGAGAAACAACAGCTAAACCAAATTAATAACAATTGTATAAGCGACACAGAGCCAATTACAGGTTCTCACGAGTAGACTAGTATATAGTAGTTATTAGTATAATTAAAGTAAAAGGTTTTTATTATTTCATTTTCTTTATGTTTCTTATTATTTTTGGCCTACTCACGGTTGTAATTGTATTAAAATTATGTCGTTACACTGAGAGTTGCAAAATCATTTTATCAATTCGATGATTTCGTATTTACGTAGTTGAGCAGACGAATTTTTCAATCATTATAAAGTAATGGATAAGAAATTTGAAAGTAAGGTACAAAATTGAAGTGACGGTATTATAGTATAGTTAGGAAGTCTGTTCACGACCTTCCAAAAATCTAGGTAATCCAAGTTATAAGTACTTTCTGTCTTTTTATGATCTACTAAAATAGATATTAATCTTTTAAGGCTATTACCCAATTATTGCTTTTACCAATTATTTTTTAAATTATTGCTTATCGGTTTATCCGAGTAGATCTAGACTCAAATGGAACTTTCAGAATAACCGTAAATATATTAATAAATCCGGACTGAAAAGGTTTTATTTATCATAATAAAGCGACAAAAAAAAAGTTTTTTAAAAACGTTTTACTAAAAGTGATGATTAACGTCTGCTTAAACCTAAAGGAGATGGATAATGGTCTCATACAAGCTCGGCCAAGAAACGAACACAAATAAAACAAAATGTATTATGAACAAAAATAAAACAAAATGTATTATGAAGCTATAGTAGTGTTAATAGTACTGTATATTTTTGTTCGTCATAAAACTTTGTTAAGGGAGATCGCGAAGTAATTTACTATCTATATATAACAGGTTGAATTTTACTCAAATCTAACAACTGTATCTCAAATGAGTCATTTGCTATACCCCAGCTTATAGAACGTTTGATATGCATTGGAAACCAGGTAAAATCAGAGTGGTCCGAGATGCGAGTAACCATTGGTACCAGCTGTCCAAGAAGGTGAACTTACTCGCATATATATAAATGCAAAAAAGATAACCAGTAATACAGACAATGATATAAAGGGGAGGGGGTTCCCACTCCATGTTAGAAAATATAAGACTTGTTTGGACTCTCCCCATTCAAGTCTTACTCGTACGTAATAAATGAACAGCCCCTTATAAAAACATGGTATTAAACAATGACCAAAGTTATTAATTCAATCATAGAAAAATAAAATTAAAATAACTTATTGCCAAGCAAACATACTCATAGGAAATATAAATAACATTAAACAAACCATTCATATAAGAATTCAGCAATTAATTGATATGAATTAAATTATATGTCAGCAGGAATATTGACACCCACACTGTACAAAGTTAAAATTACCTTCATACATGGCACTCAATATTATTTAAAAGCCTGTTTTCAGTAACACAGCACAATATCATCGAATGAAAGGACAAACCACAACAAAATGAGGCTATTTAAATACGTTCGCGCAAAGTGCTGTTCGTAAATAATAAGTGGTCTTCATTTAATAATGCAAACTGTTTAATAATCATAAAAGGTTTCTGTGGGAGGGTATAAGCCGCTAGCAGTGGCTAAATGGGAAATTGTTGAGTTGAGTGATAATTGAGATATCTTTAGATACCCGAAAAACTTAATTCCGTGAAAGCTTCTGTGTATTTCAGTAACGGTTACTACCTGACCAACTGTTATTAATATTTATTATTTTCTGCCTGTATTGTCACTGTTGGTATCTACAGTTTTCCGTAATACCTTCAGATGTATTTTGTATGTTTCGGGAGCTTCCTGTTCAGGATAAAGCGGGAGGAAACGTCAGGGTGTCACCACTGTGTGGATCGCCCGGAGGACACGGTGGAGCATACGGTAGAGGTCTGCCCGGCTTGGGCGGAGCACCGCCGTGTCCTCGTGGCGGCGATCGGCGGCGGTGATCTCTCGCGTCCGGCCCTGGTCCAGGCCATGGTACGGAGCGAGAGTGCATGGAAAGGCAATCTCTGCGCCCTCACGCCCCTGGTCACCGTAGGAGACGCCCTGGACGGGAATCAATAGCCGACTCCCGGCCACCGTAGGCGCGGGCTTGCGGGCAAGGAGCAATGGGCAGCTCGCCGCCCGGTAAGGATCAGGCCCGGGTCGACGGCGCGATGTGTTCCACGCGCGCCTCAAAGAGATGTCAGCACGAACTGACGGGGTCCGTTAGGGCCGATGCCGCCAGGGCCGCGGGTTGTTCGAAGGAGATACCGTGGCCCCCTGGCATAGGCAACTGAAGAAACACGGGTGGGTTTTAGTCAGTAAAAGTCTGACACGCCTTTCCGCTCAGCCCAGAGCGGGAGGGGTCAATTGATGATTTATTATTATTGTTTGCTAACATTTCAGTATATTTTGTTTTTCAAAATTATAGATTGCCTTAATCGAACGATGGACTCGGGACAGCCCCGAATTTCCGATGAAACTATAAGGACTTCATGTTTTCTTAGGAATTCTACGTTCTAATTATAATTATATCGTATCTTCGCGCGACTGTATGGAAGGCAGACGCCATATAGTAGCTATTCGTATTTCCACATAAGTTTCAGTAGATAGAAGTGAGATACCACACTGTACATCAATAAGGCTCTCTTCACTTAGTTACCCGTAAAATGCGCTCTTTATTGCATTTTTCGGTAGAATACCGCCTTTCAGAGAATGTGAACAAATTGATTTGTTTCTACAGTAAATAATGTTGTGGTGGGAAATTGCTTTAATACTATTATATTCAGTTTATATTGTCTGGACAAGAACTGTCCCGAACTGTTCCTTTCGATATTTCACGTCTTTTTGGTCGTAAATCAATTCGTAGTATTTTTTGGGTAGCACCTTGCTTGTACATTCATATTATTACTAATCTTCTACTAGCGACATGCATGCTTCGCACGGATTTTACGACTTGACGCAACATTGAGATTTTTTTATTTGAATTATGTTGGTTTATTGTATGATACACATAAACCTTCTGGAATCTTCTAAACGATGATTAAAACCACATCAAAATTCGTTGCGTAGGTTAGAAGAATAACTCGGATACATAGACAGTCTACCTACTTCCGCATTTGAATTATTATTTTGATTATGATATATGATTGATTAGCAGAATGAATGCGAACATAATCAATCGTGTTCCCGCTCGTCTCGCCAATCAAGTAATTGTGTTTCTATAGCTGTTTCCTAAATCAGGCAAGGTAAAAAGAAATGACAAATTGGTGTCTAGTCTGCGCCAACACCAATCAATTACTTGTCGACACCGAATAAATACGCCACAAGAAATAGGACACGGAGAGGGTTCTTCGATCAACATGGAGTTCGCTCCTCTAGTTAAAGTTGTTGAGTTAAATTATTCAGTTCCAATCATCATGGCGCTGCCGCAATGCGCGGCCGATTTGGAAAAATGTTAGAATATTTCACTGCGCTACACTAAATTGTGATTCTGATCTGCTGAATTACAATGCTGAGGACTTACTGTTATGGTTGAATAGATAAGAGGTCTGAATTCATATACTAAATGTTATTACAACGCCAGTCCAATTTAGGGTGAATACGTATGGTATTATGCTTATTCACCCTAAATTGGACTGTCGCCCGTGGCTAAATAATAACAGCCGCACAGGTCGATCGGTCAGGTTAAGCTACGCTTGCCGCGGTTGGTCTGTGGATGGGTGACCATCTTTACATACCGAGACCCCTCCGTGCCTCGGAAAGCACGTTAAGCCGTTGGTCCCGGCTGTCATTTGTGGATCTTTGACAGTCGTTACGGATAGTCAGAAGCCCGAAAGTCTGACAACCAGTCTTACCAAGGGGTATCGTATTACCCAGTAACTGGGTTGTGGAGGTCAGATAGGCAGTCGCTCCCTGTAAAATACTGGTATTCAGCTGCATCCGGTTAGACTGGAAGCCAACCCCAACATAGTTGGGAAAAGGCTAGGTAGATGATGATGACGATATTATGCTTGTTGTCGCTGCAGCTGCTGTCACGATTGCTTGTGAATTGATCCTTCAATGGTATTTTTAACTTTGTCATACTTTATGATTGTTTTTTTGATGAGAGTATTGTGATGGCTGATGATGTAGGCTACAGTGTTATAGTCACGAATCTATATGTAGCCTAAAATTATAGCTACCATCACCGTAATTAGCAAAAGGATTGGTGATTTTTTTTTACATCTCCTCGAGACCTTAACTCTAACTTAACCATAATGCTTCGCTTCACGCTCAACCGTCTTTTCTTCAATACCCTCGGGCCGACAGTCTCAGCCCGATATCCGGTCGTGACCTATTCTTTGCGGAACCAATCGCAACGCAAAAAATCTTATACCTATATATATGTCTGTGATCCGTCAGCTGTAATCAGGTTCGCTATTAATACGCGTCACACTTTTTCAGAGCGTGACATTTTCCGGTATTTTCCTTATTTAGCGAGTGGAAGAACGTGTAAGGAAAATATTGAGATTAAATCTGCCGTCCATCTGTTTCTTGTGTAGTTTCAGTTGGCTTATCTTTAACTTACCACCAGATATAGTAACATATAACAGACAAAAATAGTAAATAATCACCAAAATTAAACCCGCATTTTAATGTAAACTTATAACCAAAGTTTTAACATCTCGCTATCCTATTTAAGCAAAATTACTCCAAATAAATTATGTTCGTTTCTCGACAGTCTGCAAAAAATAATCTCTTTTTTTCCATATTTTTTTTCTATACAATCTAGTCGTTTCTGATACTCGCCAGCCGCTGCCGCGGCACCGCTCGCTTCGCTCGCTCGGCTCGTGCGTAGGAGGTCATAGTTTTAACCTAACCTAACCATTTTTTTTTTAAACTAACCTCGTCTATTTAGTTTGCAGCAAGCCGGAGACATAACTTAATATGGCATCATAATACTTTATTTGGTAATAAACCTACATTTTATGGCAATCATAGTGGTTTATTTAGGCAGAAATAGCGCATTTATTTGCTCGCTAAGATTTAGTGATCATTTACTACATTTGGTGTTTGAATACAATTTGAAGTGCAAGAACTAAGGGTATCAAAGCATTTTATGGTAGTCATTATATATTTAGCCCGTTTCAGTTTGGTTAGGTTGGTATTCATCTGCATCTGGTTGGGTTTGAAACGGACACCTTAGAGAAAATACTAAGCGGATGGTGCTGTAGATACCTGTATGCTGTAATTTTTTTGTATGGTGCTATAAATTCTGTACCAGACTCCATCTCTCTGTCACACAGGGACAATGATGGCTGTAACACGACTTGTACTTTAAAAGAGTTTCCACCATAGGTACCTTGTACGCATTGAAATGGGCAACAAGTTTCATCTTTCTGATTGGCCGATTCCTTGACAGTTTAAAAGTGACTGTAATTGGTTTGAATGAAATAAATGCTTTGGGTTTAATAGCCTTAAGGCCCTTAAGGTTCTTAGATTCTCCAAAAGCAGTGATGCTTAAGCACCTCAAGTGCTTCCTAGTCATTCTTAGTTCTCACGCTGTCAAGTATCATTTCAACTCGGCACAAATAATCATCATCATAATTTTAGCCGAAAGACGACCACTGCTGCACATCGGCCTCCCCAAACCGTCGCCATATCGACTGCTCCAGACGAGTAATAGCTCATCTCATTATTATTACACGAGCTTTAGGTACCAGAATAATTGTGAATTTGTAAAATTCGTGCAATAAGAACAAGACCTACATAACACACGAAGTACTCCGTGTTCATTATACTAAGTTCTCCATTCTCTTCGCTTCATGAACACAAACCGTGTCAGTTTGTGCGTCAAATGTATTCGGTACTCGAGACATATTGAATGAGCTTGTCAACTACAGTTCGGGTCTATTGTCTAATATCCGGCTTTACTTAATCTGGGAAGATAAGGTGAGATTTTAAGCGATAAGAAGTTATTGAAACGCGGGCAAGAGAGACTAATTTATCGCGGACCCGAACCATTTATTGGTAATGTTTTACTTGAGGAGATTTTTCGATGAAATGATGATCGATGAAAAGAACTCAGGTTTCTGATGAATAATAAAATAAAAAACAAAAGAGCGTCGACTACAATTATAGTTAAAGTTTTTAATTCCAACAATTAGTGCTATTCATTACATATGATAACGGAGCCGGACCCTGTGCGTGGTTCGAATCGCACTTACCGTATCGATAAGTTATACTTGGTAATGTCTTAAATAAAGAATACAAACGTCCCATCACTAAAAACTGTATGCAGGTGAATTGAAAATAATATTAATAAACTAAAATAATAATCTAAAATAATATCAAAATTTTGTTTCAGTGCGGTTAGTGGAAGTGCTCAGGTGCGGTTCGGTCAAGTGCTGTTGAACTCAGTGCTCTGAGTGGAATACCTCCAAATTACCACTTAACATTATTGCATTGGGTTTCCCGAAAATACAATCCTCAATTTTACAAAATGTGTAAATATTCCAAAATAAGTACTTCAATGACGCCCCCGCTTTCCGCCGGTGCTGTAACCTCGGTACTACAGAATTCTCGCTTCGACATTAAAATGCATGGATCAATTAAGGTCTCCATAAACTCCCTTTAAAGCCCTGTAAGCTTCGGAAAATGTTTTAGAATCAATCGTGAAGCGCCGTCGACCAAGTCCCAAAGTACCTACCCACAGTATAATATAACTGGTGTTCCGCTAAAATCGAGGTATTAATTCAATTTTTAAAACACTTTATTGATGTTTGTCTCCATTTATAACCCGATATGCCTCGAACGATTACAAAATCTACTTAGGACCTATATAAAAATGCCGCCTTGTGATAGTTTTCTTAAGTTCAAAGGTTCGATTTCAGTTTAGTTTTAGATAGGGCAAAAAGTTTAATTGAATTTTCTTTTCTTTTAAGTGTTCCACCTAAGGCAGGATTTGAACTTCTGTAAATGGCAGGAATCTTGCTTCACATCGAATAAGCTCGAAACGGAACATCGCATACTGCGCTGTTGTAAACACATTATAAATTAAAGTCGCTTTTTGTGTCTGTCTGTGTAATTCTTCTTAACTCCGAAACGGATTTTGTTGCGGTTTTCGCGATCATTTAGATAATTTATTCCGAAAGGTTTATGTGTAAAAGACATATTAATATATTTAACTTACATATAATCAAGAAATCTCGATGTTTTGTAATATCGAAAAATCATGTGACAAGGGCGGGTCGCTAGTATGAAATTAAAAAAAATGTTTGTAGATGGTAAAACTAAAAGTAAAAATGAAAGCAACATTTGTCACCTAACAGCTAAATATTGTGCACATGTTCTCGTTTTCCAGTTCAAAACGGAAAATGAAAAAAATAACTCCACTCCATACTAAATAATCAATCTATCTGTGAATAAATTTAAAAATATAATGAGAAATACTGTCCTATTTACCTATATGGACTGAGCAAATAATATGTAAGTGAGAAACTGACGGAAAACTGAAATATTAAAAAAACTGAAATATTATATTTAAGAACGTTTCTGATGGGAGTTACTCAGTTGTTCCAGTGTCAGTTACTGCTTCTTATGAACACATTTTTCTTGAAAAACTATTCTCACACTTCCTGACAGTTATATTGACTTCAGGGGGCGTGTTATGAAGTATTAATGCTATCATGATTTCAGTCCGAAAAAGGGATACATATACCCGTCCATCCAGATTATGTAAAAGTTAATTTTAAAATGCGTAATAAAATAAGTATTTAAACTGCCTTATCTTATCGAATTATCATATTTATGGCTTCTTACAGATATTATAATACCGTACCAATCAATGTTTTGTGTGTTGCTGCAATCACTAGTTTCATCTGTCAAAAAACGGTTTACCGAATGAACAGGGTATAGTGCTATAGTTCATGTATAGCTTTGTCTCTCTTTCTCGTACTGGATTCCTGATGGCATTACAACGTCAAAGTCCTGGACCGACGTTTCAATACAATCTCTCGTGGAACGTTCCGGCCTTTGGCACACCTTTGACACCACATCTCGGAGGAGACAATAAATAGGTCTCGAACTCACCATACTGGCCTTGCTACTCGTGTATGTTATGCTATTGGAACAGTTTCACATACGAAGCTATATGGTCGCATCTGAGAACGGCACCCTAATTGCGTAACACACAATAAATAGTAATCTGAATCATTTTGAAGCAAATTGCTAATCCATTGCTTCATAAGTTCGAAAAAATTGTCTGCTCAACACGTACAAAATAACGCAATGAATGTTGTTGAACTGTCAAAATGAAGCCGATTCCGATTAATTGTGTGTTACGCAATTAGGATGCAGGTTCAACTGACATGAATTTTGAGTTAAATTGAATATTCACACTTACCTCGACTTCAAGAGATGCTTCAAGGATGATTCTTCTTTTTCTTCTTCTTCTCTTTTATTCTTTTTTATCTCCACGAGTGGTTAAGTGTTTATTCTGTAGAAGTTACTACGCGTTAATTCGGCGCTCCCTGGGCCGCTATGCTAACAATCTGATGACTGGCATTTTTACCACAGTGTAAGCCAATATTTTCGTGAAGCGTGCACCTGGGCTGGTATTTCTATCCATCACCGAAATACGGCACGTCAATTCTGCCAGACATGTCTCCCCTTTAGAAGTTCTTCGCGATATTGTCGGGATTGCACTTGTACGCAAATCTATCTAAAAGTCGATTTATAAATATTAGCTTCGTGCGAACGCTTTTTACCGCACCACGGAGGTTTTTATGTTCCCGCCTCATTTTATGGGCTACAGCGTTTTGGAGAATAAACAGATAGGTAATGTTTTCCGATACGTCGGCGTTGTTTGGTATCATTACCGTATTTATTATAGGTAATTTATTTGAAGGCTTACATACGCTTTGATGGGACGCAGTGAGGAAGATTTAAGAACTTCTTAAGTATCTTTTGAAGATGGTAGACTGGGTAGATTGATGTGGAAAAAGAAAAACTGTGTATTTATTTAAGAACCGACCTTTGAATGGAAGTATACAATGAAAAATTTAGCACATAACTTAGCATAATCAACCCCAAACTCAAGATGGCCTCCTCTCTGAGAGGGAGTGGGTCGCCACCATGCGAGTCCAGTGCGGGTTGGTAGATATCACGTCTTCTAATTTTTGGTTCTACATATTTTCCTTCACCGTTTTGAGAGCAGTGGTGATGAAATAATTTACATAAAGTAAAGCGCCTGTCTGGGTTCGAACTTACGACTTTAAACTTGTAAGTCGCGGTCGTTACCACTGGGCCACAACTGCTTCTGTAACCATCTCACCGTGAAAACTTAGGTGAAGTGAGCGTGGAGTGAGCTGTCATTCCAACTAATGCTAGGGATCGACACTATTGACAGCTCACTCTAAGCTCACTTCACCTAACTTTTCACGGTGAGATTTTTACAAAATCGATTCGCTGCTCTCAAAAAAGTTTAGGATGTGATTCTAAAAAGGATCTTAATTTTATAATGTCGGTCTGAAAAATATTATTCATTTCTAAGTTCTACGTAAGTTTAACCTTGTAATTATGATCAATAGACGTGTCAAGGCTGATGGTCCATCCGATCATTAAATGCACCATTCTAATTCATAGCCACTTAAACAGTACTAAACCATTGAATATTTAATCAGGAACCAAACGGCTTGAAACTGTATCAAGCAGACAATTCATGAATATTATGAATATAATCTGTTATAGACATCCAGTCCATACTTAGTCATTAACAATCACTAATTAATAACCGATTAATTTGGATTGAGAGCCTTTGATTATTGAGCTTCGGCAGGAGCGTCTGTGAGTTCAGAATTATCGAAGCTAATAATGTAAGACTACAGTTCCTTAGTACTTACTAAGTAACGGGTTTGAAGTTAAACATACCGACACCTACTTACATGTTTTTAAGATAATAATTATCGATTTCTGATAAACGTTTAGTGGTAAAAAGTATAATGCCTTCTAAGTTAGGCTCCAACTATCTATGACTCTTACTTCAGTGGCTTAAAACTAATGAGATAGGGCCTACCACGCACAAAATGGGAACGAAATGATGATTAACATTCTAACACAAAATAAACATTTAAATAATTTACTAAAACCCTTGACATTTAGATATCTAGACTAGCAAAGATGAATCTGGGTTAAATTTGAACATGGAATATCTAATTAAATAGCTGACTAACTGGGCCAAGACGCGACGACTACAGTTAAATCTAAATACACATATTAACGTCTGCTACAACTAACCGAAGACTCAATATTGAAGTAAACATTATCGTTAATTCAGCAGCTCGTTGGGTTCAATATTTAATTTAATGTGTATTTCTGCTTCAATTAGATATTGGTGACTGAAGATGTTTTGTCGCGCGACAAGTGTGACAGGTAAAGCTACCTCGTAATTATGGAAGCCTGGTAGTGACAGATTTGAACTTCGACTGTTTAATTTATAATACGGAATGGAATATTTATGGAGGCAGAATTACGTAGTTTATTGTGACAGTTAAATGATAAATGATTTTATTTTGTAAGTAGGTTTGTAACACTTTTACACGTCAATCATATTTTAAAACTAGATAAGGTCGGCTTTTCCTATCTGACTAGTCTGAGAAGAAAGGTCGAAACAAACTCAGACGTCACAGTCTCTTTTAAAGTCCAGACATAATCTTGATCAGATCTGAAGACCATGTAGGTCGATGTCTGAGATGGTCTTTTGAGGAGAGAACCACACAAACGTTAAAACTACTACACTCTTATGAGCACGGAATATGAGTGGTAGTGAGTGGTATAATATGTTTGAAGATGTACATTCAAGATCAATAATAGTAAACGGCAGGAAATCTTCTTCGAGCTTATGCGAGCCTGGTAGTCTGAGGTTTTTTTTGACATGTACTTAATGTACCTATTTCTTTCTGCTACAAATTATACTTAATTGTTTTTCATAAAGCATTGCATTTTCAAACGGGAGCGTAGACTACAAGATGTGCTTTTCCTTTGATATTTTATTCTAGAAATGTTTCTTTACATTACCTTCGATGCTAAACAACTATCATTCACGATGCCTGACATGACAGTCGATCAAGTTTTTCTGGTCTCACCACAAGGGAAATCAGGATGAACATAGTTTTTTCATTTGCTCAAATCATACTACCCATGTGAAGATGGCGGAAAAGGTAATAAGATGGAGTCAGTCTGGATAATCAAGAACGTATGAAAGATGTTTCCTTATAAACAAGAACCGGATGGTAATATTTGGAACTCATAATAATGTATGGGTGTTTTGTAAATGTTATATTTCATAGCAACGTGGTGTATAATATAATATAATAATAATATCCCTGGACATTTCACACAGCACCATCTAGTCCCAAGCTAAGCAACCTAATGCTTGTGTTATGGTAACAAGATGGCTGATAAACTACTTATATACATTTTTTTTTTTTGTAAATACATACATATTATAGATAGAAAAACACCCAGACTCGGAACAAATACATGTAGGTCATACAAATATTTGTTCCGTGCGGGAATCGAACCCGCGACACGCAGCGCAGCAGTCAATCGCCTAACCACTGCGCCAACCGTGCCGTCAATATGCTGGGTCAGTATGCTGGGCAGATAAACGAAAAACCCGTGGAGTCCCGTCCGTGGAGTTTCTAGCCCGTTCTTCTCCATAGAGATCTACGTTTTGGAATGAATATCTAGCTTCAACTTTCTGACTAACTGACCGACAATGTAATTTTGATAATTCAAAAGTGCCTGAAATGGTTTAATTGAAATAAATGATTTGAGTTTGAGTTTGAAGATAAAAGTACTCATTACCTGCCTAGCCTTTCCCAAACTATGTTAGGTTCGGCTTCCAGTCTAACCCGTACCCTAATTGCGTAACACGCGATCAATCGGAATCGGTTTCATTTTGACAGTTCAACAACTTTCATTGCGTTATTTACGTGTTGAGCAGACAAATTTTTCGAACTTATGAAGCAATGGATTAGCAATTTGCTTCAAAATGATTCAGATTCCGATTGATCGTGTGTTACGTAATTAGGGTGCAGATGCAACTGAATACCAGTATATGTAAAATAATGGTATTCAGCTGCATTGGTTAGACTGGAAGCCGACCCTAACATTCTGAAATTATTTTCTACTGATTTTTTTTGTCTCAAAATAAATATTAAGTAGATGCTGCTAGCTCGTAACGATTATGAAACTGAACTTTTTGAAGGGTTACTAAAGTTGAAGAAAAGGGTCATCTGTTCCGCTTATTTCATATTAAGTAGTCCTAATTCTTTTTCAATGATTTTCAAAGTATTTCGCACGTAAAGTTTCCGTCGCACACCAAAGTGCTATTCATTATGAAGATTTGCGGTCCTCTTGAAACTCATTAATTTGAACTGAAACACGGAAGCATATAGGTAGGTACCCGTTGTCTACGCGTCACCTCTCATTTCATCATGAAACGTGACCTCTTCTTTATTATCGAGACTACAGTATTAGTTAACACGAGACTATTCGTATAATTACATACAACAACAACAACAACAATCCGGATCCGATCCGGATTATTAATCCAGGTTATTTCCGTCCCAGTTGCTACCTATTCGTACATAAACACGTATCTTACTGTAATTAGCTTGTATAGTTTGACTCTGTGAGATGTGTTTCTAACAGTTCTGTATTAGTCGTCCTTAGAGAAGTTCTTTGAAGCAAGTTCATGTCCTGGTTCAGTGACAAGTTGTTGTTGGTTTGTTTGTGTAGTTGGACAAGTTACATCAGTATAGTTAGTTTTATGGCAAACATTTAGTTTACTAGGAGAAAAACAAAACCTTTAAAGTACCCTGTAGTTGTTTTTAGTCATATTCTATACAGGACCGTAATTCCGTATAATACAATGAACGGAACCGCGCGAAATAACGCGAGTTTGGCGGGATTAACTAAGAAATTGACGTGGTTTCGGAGTAAGGAATCGTTAAGTGGTCGTAGTGAATTAGGGCCCAGTACAGATTTTTCTTCTTCAGTGCCATATAAATAACTAAGAACCACTGACGCACAAACTTTGCTCATCAGTGTAATAAACTTGTACCATAATAAGAAGGGCCATAAATATCTTCACAGCCAGAAATTTCACAGCCTTATCACAGCGGATGCATGATAAGAAAATGAAGGTATTCCTATTTTCCATAAGAAAATCAACTTATTGCGTCTGTTATTTCTCGGTGTCCGGCAAGTGTGAAATAAAGCTGATCGCGAGACGGAAGGCTTATTACAGCTGGGATTGGAAACCCGGTCGAGTGTGAACTGCGGATGTCGAGTTCTGTTCTGTTATATGACCTCTGTAGGGGAAGCTATGGAGCATGGACATTGCAAAGAAAGGGATATAGTTTCTTGTTTATATTGCTTTTGTACTGACTCAATTCAATCGGGGTTTTTTTATCAGATTTTTTGTAACTGCGTCTGTACTTTTGCCGGGTTTATTGGCAATAGGCTCGTTTCCTATTAAATGGGACTTAAAACATAAATAGCGAAATGTACTACCTATATAAAGTGTACTATGCACCTTTGACTGAAACTTTTGGTGGAAAACGTCGCACCAGAACTTTCCAAGAATAACAATGTTATAAGCTTCCAACTCAAGAAGTCAAGACACAAAACAATACCTGTTACTTTTCAACAAACACACTATTCAGTCTCGTGGTCGTCAGGGGTCAACAAACCCAAAGTTTCCATCAAGTATAATGACCGCTACCACGGGCGTGGTTGTCTGGACTCCTACCCATTGTAAAGGTAGCGTCAAATTCTTCAATCTTAGGCCACATTCGCACTGGAGAAGTGAGGGCAACGAATAGATAAAACAATTTGCTTCCAGCAAGTCCAGTGTGTTCTTTGTCTGCGATACAAATGGAACAAATCCCTTTTATCTCCCGATGAAGAGGATTTATATTAGTCGTTTCGTTTTACCAATGCAGCTGTGAATTCTTTTGAGTTTTCATACAGAAAAAGTAATTTATATTGGTCTTACTAAGTTTTATTAAAATGAGAAGTAAGAACATCATTTTATAACTGATTTGTAACCTGATGCAGTAGAGAAATAAACATGTTTCTACCATTCTTGCCATTTATAGCATGTTGCTATGCTTTTAAAAACCCTAAAAGTTATTCGACAATCTTCTAAAGTGGAAACCGTGCAGATCGGTACAATGTTGACAATATCAAGTGTTTGAATTGGTAACCGTTCTTTACCCTTAAAATCATTTAACGTCCAGGACACATCGGTCCCAGTTGTCACATAATAAGTCTTTGGAAGTTATATGTTCGAGCCGTTTGGGGTTGAAACACTAGGGCCATGGGGTCCGAGTGCACACTTAGTATTTCGAGACATCGCAAAGCGGTTGCTCGACTCTTCATGTGACCAGAGGGCTGGCCTATTTTTTGGCCAAAGAATCAGCATTGCCATACAACGTGCCAATGCTGCCAGCCTTTTGGGCACGTTTTCTATTGACAGCGATGCGAACGAATTTTTTGATGCCCTTTGATTATTTCCCCATACTTGTACATATTATTATTTTAAGACTGTTAGCTTTTTAAAGTTTGGATGTAATTTGGATCATTCCATTTTATCTTTCTCAGGATACCTTGCCAATGTTCTGAAAACGGGGTCATAATGAGGATAATTTATGATCATAGCATCGCAAGTTCAGGTAAGTTTAGTGCTTTGTCTAGACTAAGCCGAAACTGTTTAATGATCTAAGTTAAGCACTATTTACTTGGGTAGCGGGATTGTCCGAAAGGGTTACCGCTGCCCTGGAACATAAAGGGCTAAGGAAGGAACACGGGTGGGTTTTAGTCAGTAAGAGTCTGACACTCCCTCCTGCTCCACCCAGAGCGGGAGGAGTCATTTGATGATTTCCCATCCTCAAAAAAAAAAAAAAGCACTATTTACTTGTTACAACTTGTAGCTGTTGGGGTACCTATATTTAGTTTACTACTAGAAATCGGTTGTAATTCAAAGAAACACCTGATCATGTATTAATAGCGTGATAATTGTTAAAATTATCATGAATTATATTGTTATCAATCTGGAATAACAAAGGTATTTCAAATAATAAATTGGGGTTCGATATGATCGAATGAAATTTGATGTTAAATTTCTTAAGAATTATCACCAACAAACTTTGCCACATCAAAACTTGCATTTCACAATAACAATTTGCCCCTTCTACCTTTTCTCGTGTCGATGATTGACGTGTATTATTTCCCCCTATAACACGAAGTTAACTACTCCAAACAAAAATTCCTACCCCTTCACATAGTAAAACTATGATAATAATAAAATCATAATGGAAGGGCTCCATTCCACAGTTACAGCTACTCATACAAACATTTCTGTTCTGAACAATATTAGGTACTCAAACACGACGAGCTTACTCCTGTGACAGTTTGAGGTGTATGGTAATTGTATATTCAGAGATAACTCTTTGTTTGGTAGAAAAAGACTATTTTGTGAAAATTTCACCGTGGAAACTTGTGCGAAGTGAGCTGTCAATAATGTCAATCCCTATCATCTGGTGGAATGACAGCTCACTTCAAGCTCACTTCACCTTAAATAGTTTTCACGGTGAATATTTTACAGAAAAATCAGCTGTTATGTGTTATTGCCAAAACAAACCGGTTGGCATTCATATGCCGTCCATTGCTGTTTTCTTGTTCAAAAACCATTGGTTGTGGTGCATGGTGATGGAAAGCTTTCAAACTGTTGAGTACACTTCGTATGGAGTGTTACGAGTTTCTGTTTTGATGTTGGTTGTATAACGTTGTCCACAATACTGTGTTATGTCGATACTTCAGAAGTTCAGTTGATAAGCTATTCGAATACCGCGAGTACAGCGCCAGTTTACAGCGAGTTTGAAATCTTAATTTATATAGACAAAGCTAGGGATGTCGGCTGCCGAAAAGTTGGTCATCATTTTATGAAATAAGTATCGTCTAAAACTTAGGCAAAATTAATTAAATAGCTTTAAAGATCACATCATCATCATTTCAGCCGAAACACGCCCACTGCTGGACATATGCCTCCCCCAAGCACTTCCACTTCGACCGGTTCTGTGCTTCTCGCATCCAACGGGTTCCAGCGGCCTTCACAAGGTTGTCGGTCCACCTTGTGGGAAGACGTAGCGTTGAAAAGCTTCAAAGATATTTCGAGATATTTCTTTATGAAACAACATGTATTTCAGTTTTCTTCTATATAAGATAAGTCGCAGGAATTAAATCAATTGAATCGGAATTCATCGAAAAATCTGGAGAGACAACCCTAACTTGGCGATCACGTACGAAGTATGAAAAGAAAATGTTTGGGTTTCATTACATACTCGTATTTTGTAGGACTGTTTACGACGGAATATAATATTGTGCCTTATTTTGTTTTCTTACATTACCCGATATTTAGATGTACAACCTTTTTCAAAACAAATTTTGGACCGTATTAATATTCCTGTATCATGAATAGAATACTCTCGAGTGACTTGGACACTTCGAACAAGTTACTTGGAGACTTCATATGTAAGCCATCTTTGTTGATGTCACTTGGGAGTTCATCACGGGATGTTTATTTGTAAAAACACGCGTATTACTTAACAGCAAGTTTCTCCCGAGAGTTACAATAATTAAAATATGGGTTAAGTAACTGCTTTTGAATCTACGTGTTATCTTTGAACAGGTAGGCTTGGTTTTGAATATGACACAACATTTTAATCGTGATTACATCATCATCGTATCTGCTAGTAGATGAGGTCTAATATCGGCTTCCGCATAAACCATCTTAATCGAAATGACGGAATATTGCCTTTACAAAAACGAGAAGCTATTCAATTGGTAATCGCAATATATCTTTGTAAGCGTGATACAAATGTCTTTCCATTTTCTCCATTGCAGATTCCAGAAATTGATTCACCAATAAAACAGACGCAGCTCATCTTTTTCCGTCTTGTTCATGAACGGCACCGATTAACTTGAGGTTCTCGTGGGACTTGGGGGAGGACTCAATACGGCGACGAGACAGGACCGTCCCGTGTTTATGACTACACGATCGAGCGGTGGTTGTAAAACTCAGTATAACTAGTTATAAGAGCCTCGTGGATATTGGACGCTATTGAAGACTATGAAAAACGGGATAAAGGTACAATATAATATACAAGTAGTATCGGGCCAATGTATAAGAATTCTCTTCATTGAATGTCTTAAAAAACGGTTGTGAAAGAGTCACTGACACCCACCGCAAAAGTTACTAGAGCTACCTAAAGGTAGAATCCTTGTAATAAAGCGTTTACACAATGATATTATAAATTGTTTTGAACTTTAGATGTACAGCGTGGGCACATAATAGGTATACACTTTATTTTTAAAATTTTATTCTTAGAAATATAAAAGTTATTAAGTATTTTTATTTAAATATAGTATTTAGGGCCGGCAGTTCAGTATGGAAAATAATCTCAGACAAATGTCCACCTCTAGCAGCATGGCAGATGTGAACCCTTTTCACTGCGTTTTTCATGACATTTTCACACATTTCCTGTGTTATTTCATTGACGTGTCTCAAATATTTTGTTGTAATTCTTGAAGGTTCATTGGCCTGTTAGACACATCCCTTTAGATAGCCCCACAAAAAAAAAAAAATCCCAACTGATTCACTCGATGTAAGAAAACTGCTTTATCTGTTATAATGCCGTGCTGCTCAAATTTAATCACTAACGAGTTATTGTTTGCCGCGAAGGTAAGTGATTTGTACCAAAGATTGGCAATTTTGTTAGGATTGCCACAATACATGATTTGGTTGAGTAGAATGTTTTAATAAGTAAAACCCTTTGTTCAGTCGTAAAACGCTCCATAGCAAATTTGCCGTCTAATACAAAATAATTTTCATGGAACAACTGTCATATTTGCCGCCAAAACAAAATGGTGGCAAAAAAAAGTTGTATACCTCGAAGTTGCTCACCCTGTACAATATCTTGTTTAGTTTAGATGAAGCCTGACTTAGTTTAATCTTCACCTGAATACCTTCTAAAGGTTAACTATATTATCAAATAGAGGATACTTCTAAAGTAAGAAAAATAAGTTGGTAGACATTTTTAAAAGTGATGGCCTAAAAACCGACTGTCGTTTTAAAATTGTGGTCCTCGATCGTAAACATACAAGTCAGACCAGATGCTGTTTACCATAAAGTGAAAATAAAAAAGTCTGGAGGCCATAAATTAAGAGTCGGCTTTGAATTTTACTGTCTTTTTAAATGAGTCGTTAAAATATACTGTAGAATTCTATTTTTTTTCTAAATATTTTCCTTCATTAGAATATAAATAAACTTTTTCTAAACAGGAAGAATAAAGAGTTTGTAAGCACGTAATATATTTATTTGTTAAAAAATTATGTGTTAAAAAAAAATAACTTACATTACCAGTAGTCAGTAATGTTTTCGCGAAGGATTCTTCTATGTTATAAAAATCAAATCACGCTAAAAATCATTACAATGTTTACAGATTATCACGAGTAAAAAAAAGAACATTTATTAAAAGTTAATTAATTAAAAATCACTATCACAAAAGTAAAACTAACTTTAAATAATATACAACAAGCTGAAAAAAGCACCGCTCAACATTCAACATTCATTAAACGCACATAAGGGCGCCATGTTGCTCGTAGAACCGATAGCAAACTCCATGAATACTCAGAAACCTAACCACCGTACACAATCCTCTTACAAGTCAATAACTCGTCAAAGACGTTCCAGACGGGATTCAAGACACAAAGTATGACGAGTTCAGGAAATTAGTTCAGTAAGAGGACTTAGTTAACTAATTCAAAGTGTTTCTAAACTAAGAGGCAAACGGCTTCACGCTGCTGTTTGATTGGTCGATCAGTTGTGTACATAACGTGCTTAGGTATTTAGTTTATATTAGAAGAGAACAGAAGGTAAAATGGACAATTTAAATGACTCGATTCAAAATCAAAATATTTTATTTCACATAAACCAACATGGGCACTTATGAAAAGTCAGAAGCTAGGTGCACGGTTCCAATTGGTCGTTTCCTGTGAAGACGAGCCGGCAAGAAAATTCACGGTTACTCTTTTAAAAATAATTGGCTTTTAAAATGTTTTCAAATTACAGTAGGTATGGAAGGACAGCGTAGGCCTGTCAACAAGTACCAGGTACATGATAAAATAAAAAAAACCGGCCAAGTGCGAGTCGGACTCGCCCATGAAGGGTTCCGTTACGTTACGATTTATGACGTATTAAAAAAAAACTACTCACTAGATCTCGTTCAAACCAATTTTCGGTGGAAGTTTATATGGTAATGTACATCATATATTTTTTTTAGTTTTATCATTCTCTTATTTTAGAAGTTACAGGGGGGGGACACACACATTTTACCACTTTGGAAGTGTCTCTCGCGCAAACTATTCAGTTTAGAAAAAAATGATATTAGAAACCTCAATATCATTTTTGAAGACCTATCCATAGATACCCCACACGTACGGGTTTGATGAAAAAAAAATTTTTGAGTTTCAGTTCTAAGTATGGGGACCCCCAAAATTTATTGTTTTTTTTCTATTTTTGTGTGAAAATCTTAATGCGGTTCACAGAATACATCTACTCACCAAGTTTCAACAGTATAGCTCTTATAGTTTCGGAAAAAAGCGGCTGTGACATACGGACGGACAGACAGACAGACAGACAGACAGACATGGCGAATCCATAAGGGTTCCGTTGCCATTTGGCTACGGAACCCTAAAAATGGTTGGCATATGAACAGCGAGGCCTATGCTCATCAGTGGGTGAAGTCAGGCTGTAGATGATGATGATGAGAATGATTAACTTGTGATGTTCTGTCCTCTAGAAAACAAAACCGTCTAAAGAAACCGTCTCCATCTGGATGAAACTACCGAAGGATACCATGATATTTTTCTAAGAGTAGTTTGATTGTCTGTTGCCTTTGAGTTAAACAATATTTCAATTTATGGATTGTCTTCAGAAGATCTAGAATAATAGATAAATAGAGTAGACTAGAAAACCAAATAAATACTTTTTCTCCAAATTAGCTGAACCAACGATAAAAAAACAGTTTACAATAATGTAAAAATCTATTTATCGAGTATTGGATGGACAAAAATAATTCCAAAAACGTAATTTCGTCTAACAATCTAAAAACAACAAATCACATCGCTAGTCTTAATTAAAATAAACATCAATACAAACCCCCCTATTCTCGTGGTTACTGGTTAGCATATCAAAACACAACATTCTCATTGCGGTTTTAATGAGAAGCAATAGAACACAATGGAATTCAATTCAATACGTGACTCGTTGTCCCCCTCATCCCTCACCACCCCTCACCCCTGTCCATCTAACATGCAGATAAGTATTGGAGACGACTTTATTCAGTGGACGAAACGGCTCTTTAACCAGACAACAGGTGAATAGCAGAAGTTGAAGACTAAATCGACGAGGTGCAATGAAAGCCTCCACGATCCAATTGGTGTACTTCAGCCGGATTCACATTTCTGTATTGTACAGTGCCGTGACAGCTTGTGATGCAGTCACAAAAAAGATAACAGTAATATTATGATCTCCTGACGAGATTCGTCGCCAATCCTGCATCACGATACGACACATCAGCTTAGTGTGAACCCGGCTTTAGTCCGGTGCTCCCGGGACTGTCCTTCTCTCTACCTACCTCTGCTTATTGGCTTATTTTCTTACTACGACATGACATATTATTCTAGGTAGCTCGTTCCAACACGGGACAAGAAGCTGACTAAGATTTTTTCTGAAACCTCGTCATCTTCCTGTCATGTTACTTGTGGTCGGCGCAACACGTTTTCTTCTTCTATTCTCCTCTGTCAACCGTTACGATATCATTCACACCCTTCTCTTTTATATCATTCCTTACACAATCCATCTTCTCTCTCATATTTTCTTTTTAACCGACTTCTAAAAAAGGAGGAGGTTCTCAATTCGGATGTTTGTATTTTTTTTTTTTATGTTTGTTCGCGCATATCTTCGTCGCTTGCCAACCGATTTGAAAGTTCTTTTTTTGTTGGAAAGGGTATACTTCCCAAATGGTCCCATAGAAATTTCATCAAAAACGGTTAGTAGTTTGGTTTTTAAACCAAAATTACTGGCAAAAATTACAACTAAAAAGTGAAAAATAAAAACTTTTTTGCAAAAAAATACAACCGACTTCCAAAAACGACACTACAAAGTGAAATATAACTTTAATTTCGGAAGTCGGTGGCAAACAACGAATATGCGAACTCAACGACACCGACTTCCGAAATTAAAGTTATTTTTCACTTTGTAGTGTCGTTTTTGGAAGTCGGTTGTATTTTTTTGCAAAAAAGTTTTTTTGAAAAAAGCTTGACATTCAGAATTCTACTAGCAGATATTTAGTAATATATTTTACGTAGCCGACTGTCGAACTAACCAAAACCTGTCCGGATCTTTATTATTTACCAAGCTAAACTCCTGCTTCACAACTACGTCACACCGCAACCGCTTTAAATGTTTTATTGATGAGCTCTCCACTTAATATAACCGAAAAGCGACACTGAAACGAATCACGAGACTCGCGGCCCTTTAATCTTTAACATCGGAAAATTATAACTGAACGGATATTACCGACAAATTGACTGGATTTCGGGTAAGTAATCGAAAGTATTAACGGACCGTAATCTTACTTCTTTGGATATACAGAGTTTATTCCCATTCCATTTAAGACTCCATCCAAAGCTTGAAAGCCATCTTATGTAACCATGTGAAAGGAACTCATTTACATTGCACGACAGTGGAACTCTTTAATGAATGACAGCAAATTTCTCAATTACGGTCGATGAAATCGGTATCGGCATTTGGTACAGTCGCCAGCACATCAAGCTACTACAATCTGTCAAATTTCTTTAATAGATTTTCAACTTTATGGCGAAATCATTCAAGGTTCAAGGTTCATTGGGAAAATTTGACAATTTCGGTTAGCTTGATGTGCTGGCGTCTGTACCTATTTGCTGCAAGATTGCGTGTGGAATAAAGTATAAAATAAAATAAGTACCTAAATACATTTTAATACAATAAAAAGTGTCTATCATAGACAGTGATGGAAAAATAAGATTTGAAACCATGCATGAAGTTTAACTAAAAGGAAAGCAAGTATTATTGAAAACACTGACTAAACATTGTACAACCACAACATATTATCCTATGATAGTAAGTACTTTGCCGACATTAATAAAACAACCAATCGCAGGTATGCCCCAAGCTAGCGATGTTTATGCAAATACCTTCAGAAAAATAATATTTTTGCCAATTGTACGTATTATTCAACGTTTTGCTTTCTCTCTGAGTGACCTCGTACAACTTACAATGATACACTCGCCTCAAATATTACCTTTTGATGACTGAGCTCTTTGTAAGAAATATCCTTTCAGTTTTTTTACGAACATTATAGGTTGTTTATTCTCAATGGTAACTGATATTTTTTGAAGGCGCAGTACGGTCTAGTAGATGCTTGGTATGCAGAAACGGTCGAAGTGGAGGTACTTGGGGAGGCCTATGCCCAGCAGTGGACGTGTTTCGGCTGAATTGATTATGATGATGTTGAATTAGCGTCAGATTCAAAGAAAGTACCTTAAAATAATATTGAGACCTAATTTTTCAGTAATGAAGTAAGATTTGCATTAGAATACGTATTTTCCGAATAGAATTTAAATGTGAAAAAAATATTATTCTGTACCTACCTCGAAGCTCTATAATATCTTATTGTATCAAATTAGAAGAAATACAATAAAAAAGTCTGTATAAAGGTTTAGTCGCATTCACAAGATAAATATGTAAAACTTTCAGTGTACTCAAATAATGGTGTTTTTTTTTTATAATATAATATCCCTGGACATTTCACGCAGCGCCATCTAGTCCCAAGCTAAGCAACCTAATGCTTGTGTTATGGTAACAAGATGGCTGATAAACTACTTATTTACATTTTTTTTTTTTTTTGTAATTACATACACATTATAGATAGAAAAACACCCAGACTCCGAACAAATACATGTAGGACTTACAAATATTTGTTCTGTGCGGGAATCGAACCTGCGACACGCAGCGCAGCAGTCCGATCGCTCAGCCACTGAGCTAACCGTGTTGTCGAATGTGGCGTTTGATGAGTGCGACTTGTCCTGAAAAGTGAAAAAAAGCAATCCTTTACATCGTCACACCCATTAAATGGTTTACCTCAAGTTGGAGCCGTTCCAATCAAGGCTTGCTGAAACTGAACGTATTTTTTATTTTATTTTGGTAGTTAATTAAATATTTTTAATGATAACGAACGTGAGTCTTTGAGGGAGTAAGATGATATTATCGAAAATACAACTGTTTCTGTCCGTAGGTATGTACCTACGGACAGAAACTCATACCTACTTAACAAATTGTTTATATGGTCGGAAATAAATAAATGATGATGAGGATTTGACAATGAGTGGATGAACTCAAACTCAAACTCAAATCATTTATTTCAATTAAACCATTTCAGGCACTTTTAAATTGTCAAAATTAAATAGTCGGTCAGTTAGTCAGAAAGTTGAAGCTAGTTGCCCATTCCAAAACGTAGATCTCTTTGGAGAAGAACGGGCAAGAAACTCCAAGGACACTCTTTTAAATCAAGATATTATTACAAAATCCTGGGTACATTATTCTTATTGTTTCTATATGTGAGAACAATGAAAAAAGAAACAATTTAAAATATAAAATTAAAAATAAGCCCTGGCAGTTAAGAGATGACCAGTCTCAACCGGCGGCGCCCGTTCACGAACATGAGACAGTAGTGTCAGTAAGTTAGCGCGAGTAGTTTAAAAAAAAATTGTGGGCTAAGTTCCAAATATACTTACTTTAAAGTACAGACGCCAGCACATCAAGCTACTATAATTTATCAAATTTCTTTAATAGATTTTCAACTTTATCGCTAAAGCATTCAAAGTTCAAGGTTTGTTGGGAAAATTTCACAGTTTCGAGTAGCTTCATGTGCTGGCGTCTGTACAAGCCTAGCTCTAATGAAGTAATTCTTCATTGTTTCAATAACGTCTTGTAAACTGAACTTAGGACCCCAGGCGTGGTATGTTTGAAGTAATCTTTTCTAAAAAAAGAAACCTCTTCATATAGTAATACTTTTTCTAACTTATTATCAGCCCATAGTAGGTGACACGCAATAAAAGGCGACTTACAAGTGATATTATTAAATAATTACCCTACTTCTAGGACATCCCAAAGTTTCTCGACACAATACCGATCAGAATGATTACATAATTTGTTATATAAAGGTCGTCTAATTATGTCTATGCCCACGTAAATAACTAAAAATAGCGACCGTTTTGTGTAAACCTTCTTATTGGAAATATCATTATATTTTTTTGGTTTCTGCAGGCTTGTTCTTAATTTAAAAATACGAGGGAAAATGGTGTAGGCACGTGTTTCAATTTGGAACAAATAAAATGTTATGGGTTCGTTTTATTTGACTTCGTAATTTCACTCGTGTTTATTAGACTTCGAACATAAATATTTCTTGGAAATTATTGTTTAGCTACGAATGGCATGCCTTTCTGATACGATGCATTATTAATTTGATTTGCCCATCAGAACCTGAACTGATTAATTTATCTAGTCTTATTGTCATGTTGTTTCAAGAAAAAGGTGTAAATTGCCTAGATATTTGATACACCTTCCCAAAACTTATATTCAAACTGATCTGAACTGGACAGTAGCGTTACAGAAGTAACGAAGTAGTTCAGACCAGTACCATCCCAACCAATAACCCATCTAGGTATATTTAGTTCAGAGGAACTAAATATACCTAGATGGGTTATTAAGAATTCAATACAACTGAGTGCTGTGAGTTTTGTTCACAGGTTAGTGTTTTGTGCAGTCATTTACATTTCGAGAAATATTTCTTGGGCGTTCACAAAGAACCCTTGCACTAAAATATTTTAATATTCTAGAAGTGATTACAAAACAGTCACAAAGAAAAATTTAACTGAACCAAACGTTAACGTAACGGATACTTTGCCGACCGGTAGTTAGCAGAATGATCGTCTGATTTGTCTTTGATAACCTAATCAATCAACTACTTTATCACAGAAGAAACCTCTTTCTGCCGACTGATTATCAGTATTCCCAACGATGTATTTAGGAAGATTTCTACGACGAGAGGACTATGATAGACTAAAAACTTTGTATCAAGAATGCACATTTTTCAATATAGCTCTGTCTTCTATTCTGATCTATTTATTTTTGTGTTGCAAAGGCAAATAAAAAAACCGTAAAAGAAAATCAATAAGCGACAGGCGACTGTTATGAACCACGTCTAGCAATATGAGATACAGCTCTCAGGAATCAAGTGAAGTGCGAAGTCTCCAAGACTTCATTCGTCCTTTGCAGGTAACCCCCGGTGTGTACTCCGTCTTATTTTGTTGACCAAACCGCCCGCAGCTCATCCGGGCATGCATTTCCCTGATTTGTACCAGTTTTACACAAGACATGCTTTTGGAGTCACTCCAGATCTAGGTAAATGCTTCTGGGAAGCTTTATCGTGAGGATTTATTGAGATTTTCAACCTTACAGTGTTTAGTTGACCTGGTTCACATAAAGAATCTGTGCTTCCGTTGATAAAGCTTCGGTTTTAAGTTATTACAACGCGGGCTGCATTTTTCTGGCTTTGGAAATTCTGTAGAGCCTGCAAAGGGCGATGTGTTCCGCTCCAGATCAGAGAGATAATACTGGCAAAGAGATTTTTGTTTTAATTACGCAAGCCTTTGATCTTCATGATTACGAGAAAAGATCTAGAGTGTGGAGTGTTTCACTACAGTTATAACTATGGAATATATTATTTAATCAGCTCAAATCCGTTATCAGTTTCTGTAGAATAAAAAAAAATCAACATTAATTTGAATTACAGTCACAATCAATCTACCTAGCCTTTTCCCAACTATGTTGGGGTCAGCTGCCAGTCTAACCGGATGCAGCTGAATATCAGTATTTTACATCGAGCGACAACCTATCTGACCTTCCCAACCCAGTAACTGGCTAATACGATACCCCATGGTAAGACTGGTTATCAGACATTCAGGCTTCTGACAACGAATGACAGCCGAGACCAACGGCTTAACGTGCTTTCCGAGGCACGGAGGGGTTTCGGTATGTAAAGATGGTCACCCGTCCACGGATCGACCGCAGCAAGCGCAGCTTTACCTAATCGATCAACCCGTGCGGATGTTATAAGGCACCTAGTCACGAGCTTCTCAGTGAGAATACTTGTTAATTTTGACACCGTAACAAAATTAAGAAATATTCGAGTATCCTTTAGAATAAAAATAAGAACGCTCTGTCATCATGACAAAATTAGAATGTTATTCTGCATCGTCAGCATTATTTAGACAAGCTTAAGGGATCAGTTAATGGGTCCATTACTGCAAATGGCACATAAAATCGAGGAAGCGATTTAATAATTAGGCTTCCGCTCGTAAACGTTGGACATAATCCTTGACGCGGAACTGTTTAAGGAAACCTTGTTAACTCTCTATCTGTACAAAGACTTAAGGTTGTATTAAGAAATTGCGTAGACGCCGTTTATACTAGGTACACTGTGTCCCAGTGAAAATTGTTAGGAAAATAAGGCACATAAGACTTTTCATGCAGCGACTTTAATCGCATACGACACGCTGGCGATTTCAAAATCTTACGGCCACACACAGATCTTGAAAGCCGATTTCGGCATGCGTGTTAACAATCTATCATCATAATATCCAAGCGTCCAGCGTGAACGGCTGTCTACCGTCACCGACATGAGCGCCTAGACACAGTGGCATTCTATCAGCGATAACGATGATGGAAACGTAATAAATATATTGGATTGAGTTCATCATCATCATTTCAGCCGAAAGACGTCCACTGCTGGACATAGGCCTCCCCCAAGCACCTCCACTTCGACCGGTTTTGTGCTTCTTGCATCCAACGGGTTCTTGCGGCCTTCACAAGGTCGTCAGTCCACCAAGTGGGAGGCCTTCTAACGCTACTTCGGCCGGTACGCGGTCGCCACTCCAGAACCTTTCGGTCCCATCGCAACAGAAAAGCTTATGTCAATCCCATTGAAAGTGGTTGTAGAAATACGAAACGCTTTGAAAGCGATTGCCACTTCTCTAGGTTCTCTGATGAACTCTAATTACCAGTTTTGGCAAACGGATGAGGTAGCCACACCATTCTTTAGATGTCTTCTACAGCCCCCACAGAAAGATGGATTTATTATATTCTATTCTAGGCAATAATTTAAATGGTTTACTTATTTCTACATAATTATGAATGTCTTTCAGCTTTGTTTTCCAACACAGAAACGATAAAAAAGTAATTTTCTACCGCCATCCAAACGTTTTACGCTCTCTAGATTGAAACGAATGCGATAGAGAAGTGCACTACATGTGAACTGACGTATTTGTGAAGCCGATTTTGCAGAAAAAAGTAAATAAAAATAAAAATGCCTACACAAACAAAATAATAAAATAATAAGTACGAGCAAATTAAATAGTCAGCTGAAGAAAATTTACTAAAAATCCATTTTGCCAGTTATGTTCCTTTTAAGGAGCATTGGGGTTTATGTTTATGACGTCAAAGTGACCTCTGCGCTGCCACTAACGATGCGGTGGCAAAGTTTTGGGTCAACAATATATAAAGTGCCAGCGATACGAAGAAGGAGAGGGAGCAATCCTGCTGCCATTAAATCCGCTGATGAATGAAATAAAAATACAACGAAAAATATAAATCTTGTAACTGTAACATAAATATTTGTCAACCACGCACAATGGTGCACAGATTGCGTAAATATTATGATAATTGAAACTGTCCCTGAAGACCTTTTCGCTTGTATCAGAAACTGTGTTTGCCGATTCAATTTCCACTGAAATTCCGTGAATTTCACATAAATATTCAATACAGGACTGTATTGAATATTTATGTGAAATTCACGGAATGTCAAAAATGAAATTCGACTGCAAAAGGGAAACAAGGACGAGTGCAATTGTTTCTGTATTACTTAATTCTGGAATGGAATGCATTTTTATAACTGTCTGCTAGCACGTTATATTAAGACGTCACGTCATCACCATCATTAGCCTATAGCAGTCCACTGCTAGACAACTATTGCACGCCATTCAACTCGATTTTCGGCAACTCTCATCCAGCTGCTACCAGCCATCCTGTGAAGATCGTCGCTCCACCTAGCCTGAGAGCGTCCCATCTTACGTTTACCGATTTGTGGTCCTCACTCAAGAACACGTCCACCCCACGGTCATCGGTTCTACGGCTAATATGTCCGTCCCATTGCCACTTCCGCTTGCTTATTCTGACGTCACGTGTCATCGATAAATATTTAAAAAAAAACAAAATCTCTGTGTGACTGTTTGTTTGTTTGTGCTTGGTTTCACTTGCATCCAAAAGGAACTGATTCTACCCGGGTATGATTTATCCATATCCGTTCAGACATTTTTCGTGATTGTTAATACAAACATTTTAATTGTATCGATTGTTGATTTTCGATTCCAATTCTTTTATTTTAGTAATGTTTATAGATTCATGCTAGCTCCGCTGGCCAGTAAGGAATGTACATTAGATAGTATCTGTTAAAGGCGTTTCTTGAGCCTTCTTATAACGTCAGTGTAGGACACTGATTGAGTGATTCATGGCGGTTCACAGTCTCAATATATGCGGCTTTTGGATTTAACTGTAGGCAATATAGTGCAGTTTGTTTACAGTACGTTTTTTGTATTTTTAACTTTTTCTATGTACCATAGAGACTGGCTCACGTTTTATAGGTAGCTAAATGTTGAATGAATATTTAAAATAATATGGTTTTACTTTGAATAAATAACACAGGAAGCTTATCATATTTTAATTTATACTGCATTGAAGGTCATTAAATTTTGTAATTCATAAATAATTGATTTCGTGAGATCAAATTACATTTTCATAATAAAATACAAGCTCTACAATAATTGAAGAAGTTAATTATGAAAAGGTCACCTACTTATTTTTTAATAGGTATTTTTGTATTTTTTATTAAACCTTTTTTATTGGTCCTTAAACGGTTAAGGACCTACAGGCAGGCAGGAAAGTTACTTTTTAGCCACTGACCTAAACCTCTGCTGGCTCCTTTTGGAGTATAATAACGGTATTATACTCCAAAAGGAGCCAGCTGAGGTTTAGGTCAGTGGCTAAAAAAGTAACTTTTCCTTCCATGACAATGTTGTAAAAATGTTATACCTACACACGATAACGTTTTTTAACCAAATGGTTTCGTCGATCGATCAGGTTAAGCTACGCTTGCCGCGGTTGGTCCGTGGATGGGTGACCATCTTTACATACCAAGACCCCTCCGTGACTCGGAGCACGTTAAGCCGTTCGTCCCGGCTGTCATTCGTGGATCTTTGACATTCGTTAAGGGTCGTCAGAAACCCGAAAGTCTGACAACCAGTCTCATCAAGGGGTTTCGTATTACCCAGTAACTGGGTTGTGGAGGTCAGATAGGCAGTCGCTCCATGTAAAATACTGGTACTCAGCTGCATCCGGTTAGACTGGAAGCCAACCCCAACATAGTTGAGAAAAGGCTAGGCAGATGATGATGATTGTTAAAACGATATTATGTGTAGGTATAACTTTTAAATCTAAAAGTTAGTACGTAATAAGTTCAAATGTATATCATTTAAATCAATTATATGCATTTTCAACTTTTTACTGTAATAAATTAACTATCGCCTAACTATAATATAAATATAAACGTTTCGTAATTTTCATGTTGGAAAATTCTTCTTCGTGTCTGTACATTCTGTCACAGATTGAATGAAGCTGGCTATCTGACAGACATATTTTCTTGTGCTACGCATATATACCAGGCAGTCTACACAGCGGCAAAGGTTCACATCCCGGACACTCCGGCGGTATATACACTATGCACTCTTCTTCTCCGAGACAGACGTGGTCTTCACACACATCCATTGATGAGAGACAGGATCTGTAGGCTGGAAGTTAAAAATTGACTTTATGATTTAGACAAATTAATTAGTTGGTACAATTTCCTCATTGGACCAGTAGACGTGAGCGTGGCTGCTGAACCTTGGGGTCTTGGGTTCGATACACAGAGCGGACAAAAAGGTTTTATTTAATTTTATAAAAAGCAATGACAGAACTTAACCAAGCATCTAGCAAGCGTCTTTAGTGCAACAACAATTACCTAATGGTTGCGGGCTTGCAAGTGTCAATAGACGGTAACTACTTTTCTTAAGAATGCACTGCCTTTTTATATTATTTAAGTACCAACCTACCACGATATTTAGATATCAAATGAAAGACTTATTAATATATAAAATTGTCTACCGCCATGTATTACATAACCACGTGATACTCACTGTCTATACATTCGCCATAGAAGCAGCATCCTCCGCAACATTCTTCATGGTCGACACACTGCGGACAGAACGTTTTGTGTTAATGTGTGATTAACATCTAGACAAGTGTACCTATTCGTGATGATAAGTATAAATAATCTGCGGTTGTGTCACATTTATTTAATAAGTTACCCTATTTGTTTCGTTATATGTAGATGTTTTTAGTTTAGTCGGTAATATCTAAGGGCTAACCTGAAGTCAGAATTTATTTTAATATTTGAGATAGGAAAATTGTAACTTTTAGATTGAGGTTACAATGGTTTTGGTCAAACAGTCTACAGTCTAGACATCTGTCTATAGAACCTTCGATATCCGTGTATAGAACAAATAGAAAGAATTTTGCAAACATTGAAGCTTCTTTGTTACAAGTACTTAGTTTATAGATATTAATATTAGTGTCAGGACGGCCAATTATAATATCCTCAGTACATAACTACATAAATATGCGTTAGATAGAACAAGGTTTGACAATGGGAACAAAATTTGTCAACATGTCTGTGTGTACAGACGCCAGCAGGTCAAGCTACCCGAAACTGTCAAATTTTCTCAATCAACCTTGAACCTTAATGCTTTAACGATAAAGTTGAAAATCTATTAAAGAAAATTGACAGAATGTAGTAGCTTGATGTGCTGGCGTCTGTACATAAATAATAAAATAAATATAATTTTTTAAAAAATTGCAACTTTGAAGGTTTGATTAGCATCGCTGTAGCAGATCTCTTTAGTATCTACGATAACTGAATCAGCTGTTTTACGTTTCGCACATAACCGCCCGTTTTGTTCTCGAACGTTTGTATCCCGTTGGACATAAACGCAATAATTTGCAAAAAAAAATGAGTAAATTGTAATTAACCATTTTTTTTATGAAAAAACAACACTTGCTAAATATCAAATGCTTTCAGATGCTAACTGTTTTATCTTATTTGAGAAAATTGCATCACAAGATTGTAAAAGTATACAATAAAAACGTAATATCAAGTCAAATAGCAATTATTAATGAAATGGTTCATTTTCTCATTCGATGATTAGAATTATAATGTATGGTTCTAAATTGCCGTTATTTTTTTAATTTATTTATTTAGCACAATTTATTACCTTAAGTAAGTTGATAAACTTTAAAAAAACAAAGTAATTGATGAAAGAAAATAAATATCATAGGTACACAGTTACACTATATAAAAAAAAAGAAAGGTTATGTAATATTATTGTTCTAAATTCAATAGTGATTGCTTACGTTCGTTGTACAAAAGTTTATTAAAACGATATCCAATGGGTATATATTTGCCCAAAGCAAGATAAAAAAACGGAAAGTGAAAATCCAGTCAGTCTTAAAACAATCACTGAAAGATCCACTCAACCTTTTTCCCGCCAACTTTGCAATCCTGCGCACCGGCAAACACGAGCACACAACTGCATAACAACACTATTACTATACTCATCTTCTCACTATGATTACATGTCCCTTCACTACAACTGTTAAGTTATGTATGGAAATAGAAGAAAATTGCCACGAGGTATCGCGTATATGAAATTATGTAAAATGGTCGTATCTGCGCTCGCACCGACCTCGGTCGGTGTGACCGAGTTAGCTCAGCCGGTGCACTGTACTATTAAGTACTCTAATAGCAATGGAATTTAGATATGGCAGATTGACAGTTGTGATTGTGTAGTTGGCTAATTGGAGTATGTGAGTTATAATGTGATATCAGATGGTAATGATTTGAGCTGCACTATTAGTTTATTAAGGTCAGTGTTTATTAAACGAATTTTAAATTGCGTAAATACTTAACTATTATTTTCGAAATATGCAGTGTTGGTCAAGTTGTAAGAGTTTGCTTTATGTAAAACACAAGAGGTGAAAACAAGCATTGTATATTTTCTATAATTTTATATTTTTCTGCGAATAATCAAAGACACGTAATAACTTCACCAGGAAAGTGAGATGTCGAAACACAAACCACACTAACAAGAACCCTGAACATGTATAGAGTTGTCCTTTCTATTTGGCATTTACTTAGCACCTAGAGAGGACGCGGGCCAACTTACACTGGTATTTACTTAGAAACGCTTCAATAGTTTTGTTTAATACGGGTATTAAAAATATTCGATGGTTTTTATAACAATAGTGAAATTTGTATTGTGGGACAGATTCATGAAGTCATGCTAGTATGGTTCGTTTGACAGTTTTATTGTTAGATATTTAAATAATTCAAACGTTCAATAGGAAGCGCGTAATTGATAACGATTTTTTTTGATGTGCGGAATATTTAGTGCATAATTATTGACTATTGGAAGAACCAAGTTATTACAAACCAAATAGAATATATTTTTTTCTGAGTTAAGTTGATAGATGAAATACCCAAAACCGGTCCTTATAAAATTGATTGGAGGTACAGACGCCAGCACTTGAAGCTACCCGAAACTGTCAAATTTTCCCAATCAACTTTGAACATAATGCTTTAGCGATAAAGTTGAAAATCTATCAAATAAATTTGACAGATTGTAGTAGCTTGATGTGCTGGCGTCTGTACTTAGTGAAACTCCAGATACTTATATAAAAATTACCGCCCTTTAACAATCAAAACAATAATAATAACAGACAGAAACTAATAGTTGTGGTTTTCAAGAAATAAATAATAGATTTTAATATTTACTTACAACATCACCATAATCGTCACAGTCTTCACAAACCACAAATACTAAATAAATAATAAATAAAGCAAGCGGTTTTACACAAAAAGACATGTTTCCTTTGATTTATGAATCGACACACAGCTCGCAATCGATCACACAGGTCTATTTATTATTTAAAAGTACCAACCCTAGTTACCATCCAATAAACTCTCTTGAACCTTAACCGTAAGACATAAGGTTTATTTTCGTCAATGTTGACAGACTATTTGAATGGACAAACGGATACTTCAGTCGCGTGGCAAGGATGTCACACCTCATTAGTGAACAATTCGTGATAAATTTTTAACAAATCGAGGTCTTCGATTGTTGCAGGATACAATGCATCGTCATTGGTCTAAAAGACAATTAAGATTACCCAAGGATAGATACAAGTGTCCAATAATTCAAATCCCGATTATTTCAGTGTCATAATTCCAATTTATGATAGCTTGTCAAATATGATTTAAGAAAAAAAAAATGAAGTAAAACCGTAGGTGCGTAAAAAAATATCATAAAAATGTAATTTAAGAAAACGAGAAAATCGCTTCAAACGCTAACGGCTCTGAACCATAAAGAAACGATTGGAGGCTGTAGGAAATACCGGAAGGAAATAAAATATTTTTAATGGATAAACCTACTCTAATATGGTTAGATGAAATAGGAATATCCATCCAGCATCCATCAGAAGGCCAATCCCGTAATTAAAAACGTTCAAAATGTAGTCGCAATCTCATCTCAGCGATTATCAATTTCAAAAACTTCTCAAAAATGTATGGAAATTAGAGAAATTAGAGGTATTTTTGACAGATTGACACTGAGACCAGACTGAACGTTCTTAAAATTACGAGAATTGTCCCTCTGTACGATTTTCAAAGAACTCCAGAATCCCATAAACCTATATTCTCTAGAAATTTCATGGCTGTTTAGCAAGATAATAATCGGCCATAATCACCTCAAACCTTGTTCGGACCTGTCTTGTACACAAGCAATAAGCTTGTGTAGGATACAGGTTCGAACATAAAGGTGACCAGGATTACTCTCAGTTTGTCTTTCTCTTTAGTTAGTTAGTAGAGTTTGTACTTTACAAAGTATTCATGAAGGCTGTATGCGAATGGGCCTGAATTTTAATCATGTGTTAGTTTAGGGTCCCACAAGAGAAACTATACGCTGATCCAGTGATAACTTTCATGAAGTTGGTGGATAAACGAAGATTTAGTACACAAGTTGATACTTACTTAAGCAAATAGCTACTACAGGCGTTTTCCAGTAATAATCCTACTAATAAACTGGCCTGCTAAACTAAGTATCACACTTTTAAAATTGGAATATTATTTTATAACTAAAAAAAAGATAAAACAATAAAAACATTATTGTTCTATCTTTTTTTTTTAGATAAAAATGTTACTAATATATAGTTTACTAGTTTCAAAGAAAGCTGATAAAATTTGCTATAAAACGTTTTTTATTTTAAATCTCTAACTTCTTTAGTTTAATAAAAATAAAAATTTTAAAAGTGTAGGACTTAGTTTTGCAGGCCTGTGTATTAAAAACACAAAAGTTTGTTATGGATGAATGTATGGATGGATGGATGTATGGATTTTTGTTACTCTATCACGCAAAAATTACTGAATGGATTTGGATGAAACTTGGCACACACGTAGTTTATAACCAGGATTAACCCATAGGCTACTTTTTATTCTAAAAGTATATTATAATTCACCACACAGAGAAATAATCTCTAATCCTTTTCACATAACAAAGTTTTCAAAGTGAAAAGCGTTTTATTTTATTTTAAACAAAAAACGGTTCTTTCTCTCCCTGTCCCTTACCGAAAGCCGCCCATCATTGATCCTTGGGGAATTGAAAACTCGTTGTTATCCATTTATATATAAAAAAGGAAACAGCCTAATGGATTTTACACCCGAGCATCGAATATCAATCTTGATAAGTTGATACTGTTTTGCGTGATTATTACACAGATTTGCAATTTTTTTTCTCTTGTTTTGAGGGATTCTCAACCTTGCACCGTTGTGTTAAGAGATTTCCTCACTGACATGTTTGCCAAATATTTTTGACAGCGCATCGATCATAGGATGCCACTTATTTAATTCAGCATAACGCTCGTCTTTCAATGAAACGTAACATCTGACTTTGTCTTTTCATTTATCAATATATTTTTCGTTATTGCTTTGTTTACGGTGCGAATTTTAATCTTTCTTTTTCTTTTTTAGAAAAAACGTTGCCTCACACTAGGAATTTCTCCTGTATCGTGGGTGCGTTTACAAACATTTAAACTCTTTTACACAAACAGCCAGACCCGGAACAACTACTTGTAGGTCATACAAATATTTGTTCCGTGCAGGAATCGAACCCGCGACACGTAGCACAGCAGTCAATCGCTTAACTACTGCGCCACTGTGCCGCCACGAAAAAAACGAGATAAAGATTAGTATTATGCTAATGCAAGTTACTTTAAAACAAAAGATTAAAATGACTGATTCTGACACTCGGTTTCTGGGATGAAAATTATCGATGGGTCAAAATTAAACTAAAATCAAGGGATGCGCTTGACTGCTGATAATTTATACAAACAGCCATAGCATTTTACCCTCGGTGGACAATGTGTTAGCTAGTTTTTATGTTGATTTTCGTTCCATAAACCGGACGTTAGGTACAGACGCCAGCAGGTCAAGCTACCCGAAACTGTCAAATTTTCCCAATCAACTTTGAACTTTAATGCCTTAGCAAGAAAGTTTTAAATCTATTAAAGAAATTTGACCGATTGTAGTAGCTTGATGTGTAACCGGTATATAAAAATATAAGTCAATACCTTCTGTATAAAGAATATAATTATTATTAAGTATGAAGTGTGATATAATAATCAAAAAGCGACTAGCAATGGAGTCACAGGTACACATTCATAGTGCTATAAAAATAATACTAGAGGTCAAAAGTTAGATCATAAGGGTACTCATATAATGACACAATAGGTACTGACAGCATTACATATTGCCCCGTGAGGAATAGTTGACAAAGATTAAATAGTGTGTTGCAGGTGTGGCATGATAAATTTTTATGCCTACTAGTTTGCCTTTGATGCATTTTCACATACCAAGACCTCTTCGTGCTTCGGAAAGCATGTTAAGCCGTTGGTCTCGGCTGTCATTCGTGGATCTTTGACAGTCGTTACGGGTCGTCAGTAGCCCGAAAATCTAACAACAAGTCTTACCAAGGGGTATCGTATTACCCAGTAAATGGGTTGTGGAAGTCAGATAGGCAGTCGCTCATCGCGGTATTCAGCTGCATCCGGTTAGACTGGAAGCCGACCCCAACATAGTTGAGAAAAGGCAGGCAGATGATGATGATGTTTGCCTTTGATGAAATGGAATTATTGAGGCGTTTATTCATTTTTCTGAGTTAATTCAAGCGTACAAATATACAGTTGTTTGTTTCTACTCCCAGTTTTCACTGCGTAGCAAGAATATTTTTTCTTATATTTGCTTTAATACAAATAAACATAAGTACAAGTAAGTAAATAAACGTAAGTACATAAGTTTATATAAATAAACAAATAAACCTTTTGTACAAAACCCACCAATCCAACAAACATGTTTCGTAATGACTGAGCTTACCCGGTACAGGCAGTTGTAATTCAAAAGTCACTAATTACAATTGTCGGTGCCAGGCCTTGCCTGAAATTAACTTCATTGTTACTTAATAAATAAAAGACAACCTTTTTTAATAAAACGCTCAACTGAAATATAATTGAAATTAATAAATAAATTGGCTTCTTACGAAAAATGCTTTAGGCTTCAGGTACAAAGGTTAATTTAAACACTGTCCTATCTGTTTTAATCTCAAATAGAGTACTAACAAGTACTTTATGAGGTATTATAATCCCTCATTACTTCATTTTGACACATTAGGGTGTTGTTTTAAGTAGCCAGACCGACAGGCAAATGATATTTCAACCTAGATTCTAGCTCCAAGATCCCCGTTAGTATTTATGTGTTTACAAGGTCATACTTTCCGGGATGCAAGATCCCTTTTTTCACATAATGAGCTTACATTGCAGCTGGCACAAAACTTATTCACATTCAAACTTTTTAATGTTAAAAGTACCTTAATGTAATGAGTTAAAGTTGCAAATGACGGAAATTTCTGCGGAATAGGAGAATTGCATATGATGATTTTCCATGACTGACTTTAGCAATTGGAACCTTTTCTGGTACCTATTAAGTTTAAAAAGAAAGAAGTATGCAACGAATACTGGGTTATATAGCTAATCATGTACTTTTCATCATCTGTCCTATTAGAGCATCAGAATCTATTATTTGAACTGAACTTAATGCACTTTATCGCCATTGAATATGCAAGTAATTGCATAGGTATATTACATTATAAGCTATGTGACCAGAACCCAGCAATGCATAAATATGTAAGCTGTCACGCCCTTTATGCCTGGAGGCTTTTATTTAGGTAGTAAGGTTTTATTTACATTTTAATTTTAGTTAATTATTTTTCAGCTTGAGTATGTATAGTTTTTATTATATTGGTTGGTATATTGGCGTGGCTAGCTGACATATGGCAAGTAATTTAATTTTATGTTCTGTGCCTTGTAATGTTAATTACTTAACACCTAGTATTGTATACAATCAAGTATCAAGTATTTTCTAAGTGAACAGACAGCTGTGCTGCTGGGGAGTTTGTTGCGCCACTTCTTCTTCCCAGCGATAGCACTAGGAAGTGGTGAAGGGCGGGCGTTTTTGAGGGACTGTCTTTTGAAATTTTGACGTTCAAAAAGTGCTGATTCTCAGCCTAATTTGAATAAATGACTTGTGATTCTGATTTTGATTAGTGAAGACATTCTTCGACTACTCTAGTGGTTGTTCATTAATGTTAGTTCTATTACTGCTTCAAAAGCGCTTCAAATGTCTGATACGCCTGATAATTAGTTGAATTAGTACCTCATTTAGTAAGTAGATTGACCTGATTATGAGAAGCCCGAATAATCAAACATCAACCTCATATGCATGTTTGATTTGATTTCAAGTTTCTACTAATAAAGTCCTCCAGACCGTATTTTGGCACGACGGTCCATCTCAACGGAGAATAGCCTTCGGCGCGGAAGATATAACTAACTAATAAAAAATAATCATAGTTGCAAAAACCACCATTCCTTTAGTGTTCAAACCTTTTTGCATTAAAACTTTTTTGAAATAGTCGCCACAAGAATTGTGGCTCACCGCAGATAACTTTTACAAGAACGATTAGCAAAGAGGCACCTCAGATTACCTATTGTTAAATTGAGCATAAGGGATGGAACAATATAAGGAATTTGACCACTGAATCTATGTATGTGTACCTACAGCAAAAAGTTAAAAATTGTTGCGGTACATAGCCGTTATGTATCGCGAAATGGCAACATCATCTCTAGACACAAACACACACACACACAAACACGACACATGACACATATATCTTTCCGACGGTGCGGACACATTTCAATGTTAATAGACTTCTACATTGCCTTTGCATTTCCACAGAGGTATACGTTCTTCACCACAGCATCACGTCATCTCTATCAAATTAGAACTGAAAGAACCCTGAAAACTTGGTGAATTGTTCCATTATTAATAGCAAGATTTGGAATAAGAGTAAAGGCTTGTAAAATAACCTTCAACTAATCATGTTTATTTAAAAAAGACAACCCCACATTTGTATAGCAAGTATAAAATTCTTGTTCAAGGTCTCACAAGTGCACTTTACTAAGATAACATTGCATGCTGCCCTTAGGGAGGGCTCATTTACGTTTAACGGTAACAACATGATGTTGTTACACTTGTGAAGTACCGTTCCCACAGAGCCGTTACGGTAGAAAGTAATAGAAATAAAAAATCTGCAAAAGAAAATTGTGCCGTAAATACTACATAGGTACGTGAACTGCCGATTCTGTAAAAGTGACCTTGAAGTGAGTTGTCGATAGTGTCAATCTCTAGCAGCAGGGAGAATGACAGCTCATTTTGCCTAAGTATTTACGGTGAGATGTGTACAAGACCCTACAAAACTTAAAACAAAAGAGTATCAGTCGTCGCGGTGCACAAGGGTTAATCTGCTAGGGTGCTTCCAGAACGGTAGTCAATAATTGACACTATCCAATGCGGCTTTGCGAAGTTTGTGGTTCTGTTAGCTAGTCATTCGAAATTCACTGTCATCTCACAAAGCCACGAGCAGTCAGAAGATGGATATATCTGACTACTGTCCCGATTCGAAGTGGGTAAACTTGAGCAATTGTTCTCTGATTTTACGAAAGATACAGCAGTCTCATTTACTATTTCAATCAGTTGAACTCTCTTTTCTGATGAATTTATGGTTTGAATCAAGTGAAACAACAATTTAAAGCAGTATTCAAAATTGACTCCCTAGAAGTGTATTATTTTCTAAATGATTGGTGACTGTTGGGCATAACAAACATAAAACTACATATTAAGTAAGATAAGTTCTAGCAGCAACGAACACAATAGCTCCTATTAACGCTGAACAGTATATCAAATACCCCATTAAGATCCATCTACTGAAACTAGAATTCGACTCCAAAATCCTAGGGGATCGTCTCAAAATACACAGGTTCTAACATAACACGGTATACAGTCGCTCCCCAGGTCGTGTCTGCTAGTAACCGAAGCTAGACTCCGTATTTCAGCTTCCTTGGGGAGACTCGCGTTAAGAGTAACCGTCACACCGTGTTAGCGCTGCAGAGCGCTCTGAACTGTTATATGTATTATTTAAATAGTGCAGGCGTGGAGTTTCGAGTTTCTGTGTTTATACTGTAGTTGTAGGAAAGGTTTATGTCATCGGGTGACTGGTTACGGCAACCTACTCTAGCCAATGTTGTTCTATAGAAAAACAATATGTAGGTTATCTTTCGGGACTGTATAAACATGTCTATAAGTAAATAAATTAGTAAGGTATAAAAATATGAATTTGTTTGCTTTCATGCTAACTAGAGCACATTGGAGCCAACGGTGTCGTCATAATACATAATATATACTCATAGTAAGTAATAAATCTAATGCAATATAATTTCGTGTCTAACCCATACATAATAAATCGAATACCACATTGTATAGTTAATTTGCTATACGAGTACATGAACTAACATTTGGAAATTAATTTCAATTGTGCACTATCATAGTCTATTTGATGTTAAACGCATTCAGCGGGCCGTATAACCACAGTTTTGGTAATAAATCTAGCTCTTGGCTTGCAAATTATCCCATTTCCAATAATATATAGGTATGTACAATATGTACATATCTATGCCTAATGTGAAATACAAAATAATAACCAGGAAGATTATTTACGCGTATTATCCAATTACGAAACTTTTTCCAGTTTTAAAAGATATGCCATTATCAGTTCACCGTGGGAACCAACTCGAAAATTCAAATGTTCTTACGCTTTTTGCAATTTGCTAGAAAGAATTATCAAAACAACTCTTTAACTTAGAATTGACCTCAAATGTCATGATCATGCAATAAAGCAATTTGAACATAGAGAGTTGAATATATGGTTATAATAAGTATAATTCTGTAAATGCATATTTGTTACGGTCGCAAATCACATTTTGATTAACATACGAGCTGGGTGAACTACAAATTGAAAAAGAATAATTTCGCGGGCTACACTGGTGCTTTCGCCTTCACGTTATAAGCCCGATGAGAGGTAGTTAGGCTAAAGCATGAGGCGTTAAGTAAAGGGTGATTTTTTTGCTGGTATCTTTTTGGCAACACTGTTTTTTACAGATCACGCGTGAATCGTGTCTTGTGTCATTGTCAAACTTGTTCAGTTTGGTCTATAATTTAACCATGAATCGACTTACGAACAAACAACGCTTGCAAATTATTGAATTTTACTATCAAAATGCATGCTCGGTTAAGAGAATGCATCGCGCACTTCTTCCAATTTATGGGCAGTTTGGTCGGCCTACTGAGGCAGCTATTCGGAAGCTCGTGACTAAATTTCGAACCCAGTTTACATTATTGGACATTAAACCACGAACACGCATACGTAGAGTGAGGACCGAAGAAAATATTGCGGCTGTATCCGCCAGTGTTAGTGATGACCGTGAAATGTCGATTCGCCGCCGTTCGCAGCAATTGGGCCTCTGTTACTCCACTACGTGGAAAATTTTGCGAAAGGATTTGGGTGTAAAACCTTACAAGATACAGCTGGTGCAAGAATTGAAGTCACACGACCTCCCACAACGTCTAACATTTGGTGAATGGGCATTGGCAAAGTTGGAGGAAGATCCACTTTTTTATCGAAAAATTGTGTTCAGCGACGAAGCTCATTTCTGGTTGAATGGATATGTCAATAAGCATAATTGCCGCATCTGGAGTGAAGACCAGCCAGAAGCATTGCAAGAGCTACCACTGCATCCCGAAAAATGTACTGTTTGGTGTGGATTATGGGCCGGCATCATCGGGCCGTACTTTTTCAAAGACGACAATGGCCGAAACGTTACTGTGAATGGCGAGCGCTACCGTGTGATGATTGGCGATTTTTTTTTGCCCAAAATGGAAGAATTGGACATGCCTTACATGTGGTTTCAACAAGACGGTGCCACATGCCACACGGCACGCGAAACAATGGCCCAATTGAGAGCCGCCTTCGGTGAACAGTTTATCTCACGTTTTGGGCCCGTCAATTGGCCGCCTAGATCGTGTGATCTAACGCCTTTGGACTATTTCTTGTGGGGCCATGTTAAGGCTCATGTCTACAGGGATAAACCAGCAACGATTGACGCACTGGGAGCCAATATTGAAGCATTTATTCGTGATATACCGGCTGATATGTTGGAGAGAGTGTGCCGAAATTGGGCCTTGCGAATGGGCCATCTAAACCGGAATCGCGGCCAGCATTTGCATGAAATCATCTTCAAACATTAAATTATATTGATCGTTCTATCGATTCCAATAAAGATTTCATCAAATTTTTCAAGTTTTTTATGTTTTTTTTTTAAATCAAATCCTATACCTCTTAAAAAATCACCCGTTACAATGCCTGAGCCTATTGAGAGGCACAGCACAAGGAAACAGCTTCGAACTTCATGTTTGTAATTATGCGAATCGAAATGTATGGGACGCCCTTATACGACGTAGGAGTAGGATTCTATTTTTATAATTAATTTGTTTTTATCTCTTTTTGTGGCTGTTAGTGGTCAGGTCAATTTAATCTTGTCATCAATAAAAAAAATTTAGTGTACATGAGATAAAAATAAAGTTCCTTTTAGATACAATACGCTTAGGTATTCCAAAAGATTATGGCAAGTTTTATCGACAATACCCAATCGGATGGGTCATCACCAACTTTCATATATTTTGGGTTGAAATAAACTTATTTACAGGACTAAAGTTTTTTTACTTCAATTAGAAAAGATATTGCCAACGTACGAGTATGATTTAATGATGAACTTTGATTAATCTTAACGTATTTAAAATAGTTATGAGTGAATCTTGTCCTGTGGATTACCACAGGACAAGATTTACTCATAACTATTTTCCCCTGGAATCTAATCCTTACTATTTCAACCCTAGATTTATTAGACTAACACGTGTCCAACTATAGATAGGACCTCAGAGAATCGGTAGACAATTTACCGATATATCGCCGGACATCTGAGATTGATGCTGCGAAGTCCCGAGATCCGGACTGGACAGCTGTTGGAATATATTGTGTGACGATTGTTCAAAAGGGACGTGTAATATCTTCACACGATATGATAACTTAGACCCAACATTTTGGAACCTCAGCTTATTGGGTATTTCGATGAAGTTGCTACATGAGAGAGAAACCCACTGCTGAAAATAGACCTTTCTTTTTGATAAATGATAAATGATTTTATTTTGTAAGTAGGTTTGTACAAACACTTTTACATGTCAATCATATTTTAAAACTAGATGAGATCGGCGTTTCCTATCTGACAAGTCTGAGAAGAAAGGCCGAAACAAACTCAGGGGTCACAGTCTCTTTTAAAGTCCAGACATAATCTTGGTCAGATCATATGAAGACCATGTAGATCGATGTCTGAGATGGTCTTTTGAGGAAAGAACCACACAAATTGAGAGGACCTGTCCAGTCAGTGCACGCATTTGTCAGAAGTCGTGCAGCTCAACTCAAAACTTAAGGAGCTTAACGATTCGAAGAACAATACCAAAGGAAGGACATTTGGGTAGGCCACATTAATTACTCAAACTGTCAGACCAGGACAAAACTAACAGAACAGAGAACAGAGAATAAAAAATAATATAAATAAAATGACCCACATAGTCTTCACATTCACAATAATGAAAATAATAGAATACTTTACAAAGTAAGCAAATGTCATTGTATATATAAAATTCATTAATGTCAAAGTGTATTTAAAAAAAAAAAACAACAAAACAGAAAAAAATAAAAACATTCGATATGCAAAAATTGGAAGCAGCTCAATCCCAAGCCTTTTTGTCCTCGATATAAGCCTTAACGGTATAAAAGGCTTTCTGGCACAACTTACGTTTACTGAATGATTTGAATTTATTAAGGCTTAGGTCTTGGACGGGGCTTGGGGGGGACTTTATTATAAAAGCGTATACATGGCATCTGAACGAGCGACCTATTTTCTTGAGCCTTGTTGTAGGTACAACAAATTTGTTTTTGTTCTTAGTATTATAATAAGATTCATTTAGTTAATCAAGATAATATATATATTATATAAGCTAACATTTAAAATAATAATATGTACATGTAAATAAATAAGCAAAAGAATCATAGGACATCAAAAAATTCGTCCGTATCGCTGTCAACAGGAACAGTGCCCAAAAGGCTGGTAGCATTGCCACGTTGTGTAGCGATGCTAATTCTTTGGTCAAGGAACAGGCCAGCCCTCTGGTCACGAGAAGAGTCGACTAACTGCTTGGCGATATGTCGAAAAAATATTACAGATATTATAAGAAATATTAGGTATATATAGATTATAATGTTTCTATTGTAATGTCGTTGCTCAAACATAAGCGATATCTATCTTAACAAACGTGGTTACAAATGTAGTTATCAGGTACAGGATGTGCCTTAGGAAAAGCGTCTATCCACAGTCTTCTTCATTTACTGTCTGTATCTAAGGAATTGGTTTCTATCACGAATACAATTGAGTAAACCGTCTGTCTCACAGCTTTGTTGTCAACATACACGTGCACAAATTCGTCAGAACTATGGCACGATCTAAAGGGGACCTCAGGCGATAACCTAAATGGTATTCCTTCCGTATTAAAATGTTTTACTTTCATCCCTTGGCAATTATTTCCTTTGCAGGTTTTTATTATTTGGGATTGGTATGAAGCAGGAAAAATTCGATACCTTCCTGTTAGTATGAAATCACGTGGTTCACTATCACGCGGCACTCGGGACAGTAGCGTGACGGTTGAGTTGTGGACTGGCTCGCGACAGATCGTGAGTTGCTATGGTCGTGAATACAGCGTTATTAGCTCAGATAGATTTTATTGCCAAACTTGCAATTTGTAATTATTATTTAACCGGAACTAGAATAAAAAAGTAGCGTAAGTCAGTGCCAGATTAAAACCCTTATGCAATAATTCGATTGTCCTTACTAGTTAGCTGTTCCATAAATAATAATTTGTCATTATTAAATTGATTGGATCGGTAATAATATCTTCGCAATTCTAGAACAATTGAAAAAGCTGAATAGATTGTTTTTACCCAACTAGGGCAAAGCCAAAAGGAAGGGTATGTATGTATGTTTGTAGCGCCTAAACTACTGAACCAATTTTGATGTATAAGGTATCAATAGATTCGTACTTATGATCCGGGTGACATAGGCTATATATAAAGTCCCCCTAAATTTAATATGGTGGATTTTACATGTAATATTCTGACGTCGCAAAACATTATATTCAGATAATCATGACATGTTTGGTATCAAATGAAAGGTATTGACGAGCACATTACAAATATGTATATATCATATTGTCGAAGTAAATAACAATGTTTATATTATTAAAAACAAGCAAAAGTGAGACTGTGCTACGTGTGCCGCGGCTGCACAATTAATACGGTCTCTTAATTCTCAAGAGTAAAAATTAAAAGCGGTTAGTACTTAGTAAGAATTTCTTTTTCCGAGATTTTCTTCAGTATTTCTGATAACGATTATTAGCTCTTCGAGAGTAACTACCTACTACACAGTGACAGAATAAGCAAGCTGAAGTGGTAATACCTAGTTGGGGTAGACGTGTTCTTGAGTGGAGACCGCGAATCAGTAAACGTAAGGTGGGACGCCCTCAGGCTAGGTGGAGCGACGATCTTCGCAGGATGGCTAGTAGCAGCTGGATGAGAGTTGCCGAAAATCGAGTTGAATGGCGTGCAATAGGAGAGGCCTATGTCCAGCAGTTGACTGCTATAGGCTGATGATGATGACGATGACAGGTGACTGGGCATCACTTGTGTAAAAGGTAGGTCAATTAATTGATTACTACCAGCATAAATGTAAAAAGTGCCGACATTGCGATTTATCCTTGACCTGTAAAACCATTTCTAAAATAGCGTTGGTTAATCTCAATAAACCTGTTCAAAGTAAATATCTGAATTTTATACATTTAGAATTAGGTATTAACCTAATCTGTACCTAAACTCTTACATAATTAAGCACCATTTATGAAAACACTCTCAAATATGAATGATTTATTAATCCACAATGTTGTTTATTCGTCAGTCTAATCTAAATATTCGCTGAAGTGCGTACGTAAGTAGGTGAATATCACCTAATCGTTGTAATAACAAACAGGGTTCGGGATATTACTTTACAAAAAACAAGCCTAATACCGTCTTTTACCCGTTTTACCTAATATTATGCAAATTCCTCTCAACTTCCATTCCGAAACAATTTCTAAGCTGAGGAAATAAAACACGAACAAGTTTACCTGCTTGATTATTCTATGTGCTGTTTACTTGATAGACTGTATAAACGATGATTAAACTTATTTGTACAGACGCCAGCAGATCAAGCTACCCGAAACTGTCAAACTTTCCTAATCAACCTTGAACCTTAATGCTTTAGCGATAAAGTTGAAAATCTATTAAAGAAATCTGACAGATTGTAGTAGCTTGATGTGCTGGCGTCTGTACATCCAGTCAGAAATGGAATCAGAAATGAAATTATCCGGAAAAGAACCGGAATTGCCAACATAGCTTGCAGAGTTAGCAAGCGGAAGTGGGCTGGCCATGATTGTCGAAGCACCGATGGCCGGTGGAGCAGACGAGTCTTGGAGTGGAGACCGCATATCGGCAATCGTTACTAGTATGGGACGCCCTTCAGCTAGATGGACCGACGAGCTTAAGAAGGTGGCTGGGACGGACTGGATGCGGAAGGCGGAGGACAGGGTGTTGTGGCGCAGCCTGGGAGAGGCCTATGTCCAGCAGTGGACTGCGATAGGCGCAGTTGAATGAACACACAGTTAACTGTACGTCGGCGTCGATGGTAACACTTTGATCTTGAGCTGGCCTAGCTTAGTTGGTAGGTACAGAGTGTCAATAGAAAGGCCTGCTTACATTGGTCTTGTTACTACCGACGTGCACCCACTGTAACTATTGTGTTAAGCATACAGTAAAACCTGAGACGTGCTTCTTAGTGCAGGAGAGGCACTGGTTCATAATACTAGAGGAAATAGTCTGACATAATCCTCCAGCTGCCTGAAACCAAAGATAGACAACATTTAGATTTGCACGTGAAAAAACAAGAAAGGCTGCACAAACAATACTAATATAGAAATTAATGCTTAAGGTGCATCTTCCCGGAAGCGAGGCAAGGTTGGTATTGACGCTCAAAACGCATCTTACAGTGTAGAAACTCGTGTTGTTCATTCAGGTTGATTTCTTAGTTCAATTCCTTGGTACCCACATGATCTACATTTACATAATCAGACATTAATAATGATTATAAGACAATATCATTAGCATCTAAGGATGTAACATACGGTGTAATTAGCAAGATTACGCGCCACTAAACGTAAGCTCGGTGTAGTTTGGAAACTAGTGCGTTTCATGGCAAAAGCCTTGTAATTAGCTGAGAAGTAAATGAGTAAATTACATAGTTCCATAGAGAAGCAAAAGTTTTAGAAATGTCTTTGTGAGGCCGGGAGAGCTAATATGACTCATACGGCACGTTTAAAAATTTGAAACATTCATATGACAAAACTTTTCCGTTTTGTGCCTGTTTAATAAGCAAAATTCAAATACAGGAATTTATTCTAGTAAGAATCAACTCTATATTTTTTGTAAGACATTCTATAGTGCCTTTTGCCTATTTCAAATAAATTATATGACTTTGACTTTCCTTTCAAGAATTAGAAATGTGAACCTTGAAATGCTCTATAAGGCAACTAACTATAACCAACTATACCTATACTAAACTAACTATAACTAACTATACCTATAACTGCACTGTACTAGTCATCAGGTAAAGTAAAACTTTACAAAGAACTTTCCCAGAGCCTTTCAATAAATATTAATCGTTTTATGAAATTGACTTAACTACATTGTATTCTAAGAACTACGTAGCTACATTTGTGTTAGCTGGCCGTGAGCTTGTATTCCTAATATCAAAATTATAAGTAAACCTGCCTCTATTTCGCATACTTCCAAAAACCGTTCATAGGTTTAAATCTCTAATTAATTGGCAAACAGACCGGGCCAGCAAGTCTACCTCATAATGCCATAATGGCGAACAGCCGCGAGTTATGAACGGAATAAATCAAGCTCGATTAGATAGGTTCTATTAATGCTCTATGATTTATTTCAGCCATTTTAATTTTTAAAGACTAGTTTTCATGAGTTATGGGTCGATTTTAATTTATAGTTTCAACTTAGACATAATAATAATATCCCTGGACATTTCACACAGCGCCATCTAGTCCCAAGCTAAGCAACCTAATGCTTGTGTTATGGTAACAAGATGGCTGATAAACTACTTACATAATTTTTTTTTTGTAAATACATACATATTATAGATAGAAAAACACCCAGACTCGAAACAAATACATGTAGGACTTACAAATATTTGTTCTGTGCGGGAATCGAACCCGCGACACGCAGCGCAGCAGTCCGATCGCTCAGCCACTGCGCTAACCGTGTTGTCGCAGTGGAATATTCGTATTATAGTCGCAGTATAATTGGAAACCAAAATTCTGTCGCGGTTGTTTTCCTAGTGGTACAGGTAACACTATGCCCTACAGACATTGTGATGTGTACAGTCGAACAAAGAGTTTGGTATACGGATAAAAAAATATTTTATCTTTTCACTGCTCTGATATTTTATTTTTATTTTTATTAGCCGTTAATGTCCCACTGCTGGGCACAGGCCTCCCTACTCTCTTTCCACCTCTCTCTGTCCAGAGCTGCCAACTGATGCTCTGATGCTATTTATTTTTAATTAGACACACATACTAGAGGCATGTAAAAGACTCGACTACTCAGCACACTCACAGCATTGTTTAAAAGTTGTTGTAATTTAGCTGCCTGTACCGTTTACCAATCTCTTTATTCGACTGTACCTAACTCGTTGTTGAAAATCCTTTTTCTAGCATAATATTGATGTCGTTTTCTGCCATAATAAGTAAGTAAGTAATTATTTATTTTATTGAAAAGACTTAGCCTAGGTAACATGAGTGTTAATTCAAAATGGGATGGGTATGGCTATTACATTTGAGAAGACCCCTGCCCTTCAAACAAGGAAAATCCTGTATCTTGAAGGACAGTGTACTTTTAAGGGATTGACACGTTTTACAAAATATTCACAACTGCGTAATAACTCTGATGCTAACATACATGTTTATTAAAGGGGCTTAAAAGCTAATTGTGGGGAGTGTTTGAGTGTGAATAATATAATTTACGAAATTTTCTTTTCACTTGCTGATCGTAAGAATTCCCATTAAAAGTTTTCAGTCAGAAGCGTTGCTTTAATTACTGTTTCCACCGCTGGAAGTAATTATCACACGTATAATTTGCAATTTATTAGTATAAAAAAACAAAAAACAAGTAAGTACTTCCTCATTTTCAGAATGAAATGTTTGTGTTCCTCACATTCCTTTTAAAATAATCGTTGTATTATGTATGACTTAGATATAAGTGTTGAGAATAAGCAAATTAAAATAAGTGAAAATAACGAGAAATTTAATATACGAGTATACACAGTATTATGAAAAAAACTGTACAAACCCAGTGTATATTTTACAACATGTATCATCACAGTTTTCCACGAAACCTGTCACCCTGTTATTCTTTCATTCCACACAACAGAATGAAAAAGTAATACCCAACGGAACATTGTAACTAAAAACTTTTTTACAAAAAACAAAATCAACCGACTTCCAAAACAGACACTACACTATAATACACTACAGTTGGTGGAAAACAACGAAAATGCGAACCCAACGACAGCGACTTCCGAAATTAAAGTTATTTGTCACTTTGTAGTGTATTTTTTGGAAGTCGGTTGTTTTTTTGTAAAAAAGTTTTTATTTTTCACAAGTTGTACTTACCCCAAACAATTTCGTTTACTTGAATTTTTATCAGTAATTTTGGTTTAAAAATGAAACTACTAAACCGATTTTGATAAAATTTGTATGGGACCAATCTGAAATCCTTTCAAAGAATTTTGCAAATCGGTTTATAAATGCCGGAGATATGAGATAACACAAAAAAAGTAATTTATTGTTCTCGTATTTAAACTTACAAAAGTAATTTTCAAATAGGTATGAGGAAGGAACATAAATTAAGGTGTTAACGCCACATGACGTCAAACTAACAAAGTGTTCCAAAGTTCTGAACGGTTGAAGAGTTTTGAAGGAGTTTAACACAAGTAGGTACTCCCAAATAGATCAATCACCTCACTTCGATATGCGGAACCCAAACATCCTTAAACATTGATGGTGTTTGAAACTTTCTACAATACCCGTGATGGCCTCATCATCTGCCTAGCCTTTTCCCAACTATGTTGGGGTCGGCTTCTAGTCTAACCGGATGCAGCTGATTACCAGTATTTTACATGGATCGACTGCCTATCTGCTCTTTCTTCGTGTTCACTTTATTACATAATATGGAAATCTTATTTTACGTATGTCAGTCATAAAGGCTCCTTATATCGTCTCCTATCTCCTACTATAATATTATAAACGTGAAAGTTTGTATGGATGGATGGATAGATGGATGGATGGATGTTCGTTACTCTTTCACGCAAAAGCTACTAAACGGATGTGGATAAAATTTGGCACACAGATGGTTTATAACCAGGATGCTTTTGATATAGGATGCTTTTTATCCCGATATTGCCACGGGATCGAAACTTATGCGGGTGAAACCGCGGGGCCCTGCTAGTAATATATATGTTAGGTTCACCTGTCTGTACGCTTATTAGATTCTTCCATTACTGGAAAACCACTTTTCTCTCTTACTCTCGATTTACGTGATTTTGGTTCTAATTTAAGGTTTTAATATTTTTTTTTTTTTGATTATTTTGATGATTATTTCGGTGCTGGAGCGGCTGCTGCTGGTGCAGAAAACCTCAAACAGCGAAAAATTCCAACCTGATTGGGAGTTATAAGTTCGAGCCGTTTGGGGTTGAAACACTAGGGTCATGGGTTCCGAGTGCCCACTTGGTTTTTCGAGATATCGCCAAGCGGTTAGTCGACTCTTCACGTGACCAGAGTCTGAGGGCCAGCCTATTTCTTGGTCAAAGAATTAGCATCGCCATACAACGTGGCAAAGCTGCCAGCCTTTTGGGCACTGTTCCTGTTGACAGCGACGCGGACGAATTTTTTGATGTCCTATGATTCTTTTGCTTATTGTTTCACATGTACATATGTATTATTTACAGGTATTTTTTCTCGCCAGATTTGATCCACTCAAGCAGAACTGGGCCACAGCTATTAATCAGCGGAATAAAATGTGATTAATAACAAAATGCGGACTGTCTTGTTTGGGACCTTTCAAGAATGATTAATTTTGGGAATACCATTAATCTGTATTAAGTATGTCTATGAGGAATACTGTATATTGTTTATTCTGTGTATATTGTATTATGTATTTTTATGTTTTTCTTATTATGTCTTAAGCAATTTAAAATAGAAAATCTTTCTGTGTCGTATAGTAAATCTTGATTATGTACACCATATAAATTACAGACATAAATATAGAAATTTTACACAGGGCAATTTATTATAAGAAATTGTTCTTAAAGTTGTTCATATAATAAACTAGCTGACCTTGCAAACGTTGTTTTGCCATATATATTATTTCTAGCTGCCCGGCGCTACTTCGTTCACGTGCTGTCCTACCCCCTACCCTACTCCTACACTACTCCTACCCTACTCCTACACTACTCCTACCCTACTCCTACCCTACTCCTACCTCCTACTCTACTCCTACCATACTCCTACACTACTCCTACACTACTCCTACCCTACTCCTACCCTACTCCTAACCTACTCCTACCCTACTCCTACCCAACTTCTACCCTACTCCTACTCTATATTTTCTCACCGTTTAAACTTTCCCTGGACTACGACAAACATTTCAAAACCAAAATTCGTTCTCGAGTTTTAGCGGGACAAACGAACAGCAATTGATTTATATATATATATAGATGGATAGATTGCATTCATTAATGTCCCGATCCCAATAAGCAAAAACATATGACAAAGCGAGTTCCACATTTAAATTACAGTTCTACGAATCACAGACAAAAACATGATTGCTCTTTCTTACAAAGGTTGTTCACCTCCTCATGATTTTCACCTCTGTGATATCAGTATGGTTGTCACGTCATAGAATTAGTTGAATCCGTCTCCATTTCGTCTCCTGACCCTTGACAAGACTGTACTGGGGACTAACGCAAGATAAGGATATGATCTAATCTGGGCCATTAGTCTGATTCTGATAGTGAATGGTATCGGTTAAGATTGGACAGATAAGTCTCTGTTATCAATATCTACGTTCGAAATATTATCTAATAGAATTTTCCGAAAATTACACAATCAGCCTATAATGTTCCCACTGCTGGGACACAGGTCTCTTCCCTTCGAGAGGGAGTGGGCTGTAATCTACCACGCGGGCCCAGTGCGGGTTGGTAGATGTCACATGTCTTCGAATTTTTAGTTCTAGGACATGCCGGTTTCCTCACGATGTTTTCCTTCACCGTTTTGACAGCAACGGTGTTGAAATAATTTACACAAAGTAAAGCGCCTGTCTGGGGTCGAACCTACGATCTACAACTTCTAAGTCGCGGCCGTTACCACTGAGCCACCACTGCTCTTTTTTAATTTTTTTTTGTCATAATTTTTTTTCATTTGCTTTGATTTTTTGCTTCCGGAAATTGATAAACGTAATCTCTTTTTGTTTCTATCTGTACGCTTCGGTTTGAGTACATCTTGTAGAGCTTAAGAAAAAGGTAAGCGGAATAGTTATCAGCTATTTTATATTTCTCTAAACGTGATACCATATTGATGATATTTTGCTCTGTAGCGGATAACAGCAAAACATTTGAACGTGTTTAAAAAACTATGGTAACAAAGGTTACCTAAACTAAAACATTTCAAAACTCATAACGTTTGAATAAAAGTAAAAGGAACATCATCTCCCTAATCTACTAAAGCGGATTACTAGCAGACGCGACGTACTACATATGACTGTACCACATATGAGCGTCCTATATTCATGCGTTATGAGATTGGATACTAACTTGCATGATATTACCTGAGATTGCAGACATCTTATGTAGAACTTGTATCGATCTACGAATCTTGGCGCTGTATTACTTGGTACAGTTAACATCAAAGGTAACAAATATATCAAGGGGTGATATGTTTGAGCTGTCAATGGTGTCAATCCCTAGCATTAGTTGGAATGACAGCTCACTCCACGTTCACATCACCTAATTTTTCATAGTGAGATGGTTACAGAATCGCACTGCAGTTCGCAATGCTCGATTTACGGTCGATAAAATATGTACAGCGTTCAGTTACCGTCAGCTGAATTTATTGGAAATCTTAAACGTACAAGTAAGAGGTATACGGTTCTTTTTAAACGGAACTTAGTGTTCTGTAAAAAATGTATTCCTACAAATAGAATGGATAAAGCAAATAGATATATACGTAACGAGAAAATCTATTAATATTCTGGCAGTTTTTATACAATATGAGCAGGAATATTAATATCAGGCAATCATAAAAGATAAAGCCCTTCAACGATGCGACTATGTTCTATTTCTGAATATCACAAAAGGTTTTAACCAAAAAGGGAATCTGATTTTAGTACTCAAGGACAAAGTGTCCTAAAGCTTAGCACTATAGTTACCAAATGTCAAATGAGAAACAGAACTCGTTGGACCTAAAAATATTTTATGGTTCTCAAAATTGAATTAGAACTTCTGTCGTGTCGATAGCTCGTAATAATATTTCATATTATATTTAATCAGCCCAGTATGTCACACGTATGACACTTTCTACTTGTTTATCTCTTCCTCAATACTCAATACTTTTACTTCTTCAGGGCTAGAGCACCGCTTGTTACCTACCAAAGATAAGAATTAAAAACACAAAATAAAGTTTATTGCACAGTTTTGTCCGGTCTATCTGTATGTCACATAACATTAAAAAAAAAAAAACATCCACCGATGTTTAGAGCGAACCACTTATGTCTCCGTAACTAATTTGTCTCTCACATCAACGGTCGACGTTACGGGCTTGTATGAAAGTGCGCGCATGTGGCGACGCGACACTTGGAAGACATTTTTGTTCGCAGGTTTGGACGCAACTGTTTATTGGTTGTAACACATGTGTGCGCACGTCGACAAAAAAGTTGCCAGCTAGCGTTGCCGCTCTACCGAAAATTTAACAAAAACGTAGCTTTGCTGACGCTCCCGTGTGCGCATCGTCCAAATCTCGGCGAGGAGACGGCGACAGAGACAAAAAGTTTGCTGGGCAATTAAGTTGCTCGTGGGCGCCCTCCCTAAGAATGTGACATGCATGAAGAACGCAAATAGCGCTACTAGGACATTACCTCTGAACATGAAACATCCCCGTAAAACCTAGTCAACTGACTACACTACTTAGTATTCAGTTCCGTGAAAGATAAGGGCATGGATTATCCCTGCCTGTCTCATAAATATACGCGATTAAAAGCCACTCGAGTCTCACATTACTTCTAATGGCCGCGATTTAAACATAATTGTAGCATATCAGTTTGTCTGATAATCTGACGTTCTGAATTAGCGTCGCGTGTTATGAGATTAACTTTATATTTAAATTGTACGAGCGATTTTAAATTATACTGATTCTGATGTTCTATTTGGGTTCGCATTTTCGTTGTTTGCCACCGACTTCCGAAATTAAAGTTATTTTTCACTTTGTAGTCTCGTTTTTGGAAGTCGGTTGTTTTTTTTTTTTTGTTAAAAAGTTTTTATTTTTCACTTTTAAGTTGTAAAAAAAAACCAAACTTCTGAACCGTTTTTGATGAAATTTCTATGGAACCATTTGGGAAGTATACCCTTTCCAACAAAAAAGAATTTTTCAAATCGGTTGGCAAGCGACGGAATTATGCGCGAACAAACATAAAAAAAAATACAAACATCCGAATTGAGAACCTCCTCCTTTTTTAGAAGTCGGTTAAAAAGCAAACATACTAAAAGTCTATGTGGAGCGTCGCCGCAGAAACCCGTTGGATGCGAGAAGCACAGAACCGGTCTAAGTGGAAGTGCTTGGGGGAGGCCTATGTCCAGCAGTGGACGTCTTTCGGCTGAAATGATAATGATGATGATTTGGAACGTCTATTCCCTAGTGAAGCCCGTATACGGTTTACCTCTGAAAAAAATGCAATTTTTATACATTTCACAAGTTTGTTTTATGAGATCTCAAAAAGTGCACTTCTTTCAGAGCTATTTCTTGTTGCAATTTAATCTACTGAATAGGAATATTTGATTCTCTGACAGACAACGCACAGCCTAAGCCGCGAAGTCTAGATACGTGAGTTGTATAGCCACAAGAGTTCCTTATAACAAAAGCAAGTATTGAGGAAGGGTTGCAGGTATTTGAATGGAACTTCGTACTTTTGCCGATGGGATATACCATCGTGTCATTCGTGGATCTTTGACAGTCGTTATGGTTCATCAGAAGCCTGAAAGTCTGACAACCAGTCTTACCAAGGGGTATCGTATTACCCAGTAACTGGGTTGTGGAGGTCAGATAGGCAGTCGCTCCATGTAAAATACTGTTATTCAGCTGCATCCAGTTAGACTGGAAGCTGACCCCGACATAGTTGGGAAAAGGCTAGGCAGATGATGGGATATACCATCGGGTTACGGCTTGTCATGTTAAAAGCACAATTTTTTTTTTTGTTTATTACTAAGAAATAAAATGTCCTTAGTAATTGATTACAATCTAGTCTAATAGAGTAATAAGCAATTTAACTCTAACTTAATATTTTACGAGATAGATTATGTTATAACTAAGAATAGAAAAAAGGACAAAAAATGTCACCGCAATTTGCCACTTTTAAAAACTATGTCAATGTACTGCCAGCGGCCATGTTACAAGCCCTAAATACATAGTTTATAACGATCTCATATTTAAGCGACAACACCAACACGTAATCCGAGCACTGAAGTTTGTGACGTCGACGACAAAGTTACAAGTTATACAAACTAAGTTAGAGCAGGAACAACGGTTGAAACTATTCTACATTTTATATTTGACGGCTTGAGGAATCCTTTAGATAAATTGTTTTAGTACTGTATTTGAGTTTATCTGAATCTGGATTTTATGTTGATTTGTTATTTTATAAAAGAAAATTAAATTAAGAAATGCACTTAGATTCGTTTTGCTGATAACAATAGAAATATTGTGAGCAAAAATAAATTCATAAGGCAAGGTTTCTTATGAATAAGTTATCATCATCATCCGCATAGTCTTTTCCCAATTATGTTGGGGTCAGCTTCCAGTCTAACCGATGCAGCTGAATACCAGTATTTTACATGGAGCGATTGCCTATTTGACCTCCACAACCCAGCTACTCGGTAATACGATACGTTTTGGTAAGACTGGTTGTCAGAGTTACAAGCGTCTGACTACCCGTAACGACTGTAAAGATGGTCACCCACATACACAGACCAACCGCAAAGCTTAACTTGATCGAACGACCTGTGCGGCTGTTATTATTTGTCCACCCCTCATGAATAAGTGAACCAAGAATTTAATTTTTCTTTCTCATTGTTGTTTGGTTTTTCAAAATAGTTACTTCTTGGTTACTGTACAATGTTAAGCAAATCGAAACAGTACCAACGTCAATTTGCCGTGTTATAGATTTCATATACAACTGTTAAAGAATAACAGTTTTAATTTAAACTTACGTCCAATTTAAGTTGGTAGTCCCTTTTTTTTTACTTTTTTTTAGCAATGAATTTAAATTTAACTAGATTTCACAATCAAAATCAGTCCGATACGTTTAAATAACGTCAAGTGACGTCATTTTCGACGGCACGGTTGGCGCAGTGGTTAAGCGATTAACTCCTGCGCTGTGTGTCGCGGGTTCGATTCCCGCACGGAACAAATATTTGTATTATTTATAATCATATTTTAAAAAAAAAAAAAACGTTGCCCCACACTAGGAATTTCTCCTGTGTCGTGGGTGCGTTTACAAACATTTAAACTCACATACACAAACAGCCAGACCCGGAACAACTACTTGTAGGCCATACCAATATTTGTTCCGAGCGGGAATCAAACCCGCGATATGCAGCGCAGCAGTCAAACTCTTAACCACTGCGTCAACCGTGCCGTCGAAAATGATGTCACTTGACGTTATTTAAACGTAGCGGACTGGTTTTTAACCCCCGACGCAAAAACGACGGGGTGTTATTAAGTTTGACGTGTCTGTGTGTGTGTGTGTGTGTGTGTGTGTGTGTGTGGGTGTGTGTGTGTGTGTGTATGTCTGTCTGTGGCATCGTAGCTCCCGAACGGATGAACCGATTTTAATTTTGTTTTTTTTGTTTGAAAGGTGAATTTGTCGGGAGTGTTCTTAGCTATGTTTGATGAAAATCGGTCCAAGATGGCCGCCGCTACAAAATGGCGGATTATATATTTTTGACAACTCCCTCAATATGGGTATCAAATGAAAGGGCTTGACTAGTAGAATACTATGCACTATGATAAATTTCAAATCCAAGATGGCCGCCACCACAAAATGGCAAATAACATTTTTTTTTTCACAACTGCCTCAATAGGGGTATCAAATGAAAGGGCTTGACTAGTAGAATTCTATATACTATGACAAATTTCAAATCCAAGATGGCCACCACCACAAAATGGCGAATTACAAAAACCTGATTAAATACCAAATTACCTGAATCTTAAAACGCAAGAAAATAAAAGAAAAGAAATAATAAGGAGTCCCTACAAAAAGCATGAAATAAAAAATTAAATTAAAAATTTAAAAAACCCCCGACTATGTGAAACCCTATAAAAAGAAAAAAATAACCTTGAAATTATGACCCTACGTAAGTACGTATGAAATTTTTTGATTAAATGTTGTCCTGTCGGGGGACCGCTACTATTTTAAACTTTAACAGAACGTTAGGCTAATAATTAGAGCGGTCCCCCGACGGGACAACATTTAATCAAAAAATTTCATACGTACTTACGTAGGGTCATAATTTCAAGGTTATTTTTTTCTTTTTATAGGGTTTCACATAGTCGGGGGTTTTTTAAATTTTTAATTTTGATTGTGAAATCTAGTTAAATTTAAATTCATTGCTAAAAAAAAGTAAAAAAAAAAAAAATTACTGATTGATTGTATGACCTACAAGTAGTTGTTCCGGGTCTGGCTGTTTGTGTATATGAGTTTAAATGTTTGTAAACGCACATTTGATATGCTGGCTGCAAACATGGAATACGAATACTTCCGGCAGGAGGGAAAAGCGAGAGGTATGATGCAATATGATTGGCTAGAACTGAATCTGTACACTTTTTACATCCAGCGAAAGTACTTGCCTGAAACTTTTAAAGGTTAACTAACTTGTGCTTGCAGTACAATTTCCTAATCTTCAAGAGGCTAAAAAAAGAAATTTACTTTTAAAATTACATGCACCATTTTCAAGAGTCAACCACATTTTAAAGTTTTGTAGCAAGCTTTTTTAATTTCCCTGTCTGGAGAGTTTTAAAAACTTCAGCCTTGCTGTGCATGAAAAATGAATACTGAAAACTGTTACAAGCATTCTACACACATATTATAAAGTTTTATCCTGTGACGAAACTTTTACGAAATTCACAAGAAGAAAGGCAAAAGAAAATAAAAAAATGCAGTTGCTAAAATCCAATCCGACACACAATCAAAACAAAATTGAATGTCAGACCCACACAGGGCCTGTTGGAATGGACTTGTCGAAACATGCACTGTTTCAAACATGTTTCTCAAACTTTTATGTATTCTTTTCTAATCATTAAACAAATTCGATCCTAGTTCAGCAAACTATTGGTTTTCCACGTCTGAGTTACTGTTGTCATACGAGTAGGTATTCAAACCAGGTACAGACGCCAGCAGGTCAAGCTACCCGAAACTGTCAAATTTTCCCAATCAACCTTGAACCTTAATGCTTTAATGATAAAGTTGAAAATCTATTAAAGAAATTTGACAGATTGTAGTAGCTTGATGTGCTGGCGTCTGTACCTATTCAGGTATTCAAATTACGCAATATACGTATCATTATTGATAGGCTAGGGAGCTGCATGATAAATCACGCATGATATATATATTTATATGTATCTATATCTTTTTTTTTATAAAATATTGTTTATATTTTTTCTTTTAACTTCTATTTCATTGAGTTAGCCCTGCTACAGTTAAAGTTTGCTAACAGCTTGTTTTTTATTATATAATATAGTAATTTGTGGAAAATGTTGTGGGTAGTACGAGTATATTGGTTAACTTTAATAAGAGAACAGTGTTTATGCTTAATATACTACTGTTTGTTTTCCCAAATGTAATAAATAAATAAACCGTGGAACAGAGCGAAATAAAACTCTTCTTCGACGCAACTATTATTTTGTTGTCCGAATCAACAAACTATTCAATTTAGAGCCGACAGTCCTGTGAATTGCTCTTTGTTTGAAATTGTCACACAATTCGAAAATATAAACTTATTAGCAGCGTCCCACGGTTTCACCCGTATAAGTTATGATCCCGTGGGAATATCGGGATAAAAAGTATCCTATGTGTTAATCCTGGTTATAAACTATATGTGTATCCAAATCCGCTCAGAAGTTTTGGTGTGAAAGGGTAACAAACATCCATCCGTCTATCCTCACAAATTTTCGCGTTTATATTATTAGTAGGATAGCGGTGTACGAACTCCTCCGTCCTAACAGACCTCTGTGTAGGACTGTCACTTTACATGGCAACCTGACAGATTGACACTTATGATATGGGCTTGCCTAGAGACCCAGACGTGGGCAAGTTCTTTTATGAAATGTGTGGCAAAAATATAAAAGTTTAACCCTCAATGGAAACCTTTTCAATAACCTGACCCACCCCGACCAATTTCGTAAAATACTTAAAAATATTTGGGGTATAAACATTTTTCGGATGAAATTAATTTCCAAACTAGGTATTGGTTTTGCTGTTCTATTTTCAGGACTCGGTGCGCGAGTCCGACTCGCACTTGGCCGGTTTTTTTTTTCATCAGCATTTGTCAAGTTTCTTTACTCGGGGGTGTTATGAATGAGCTTAAATAGGAATCTCAAAGTTGTGGGTACCCACTTTATTTATTGAATCACGTAAATGACACTTGTAAAGTTGTAACATACACTAGTAATTGTCTAGCAGTTTTGCTGAACGGACTTATGCAGACTATAAAGCGAAACCGTAAGGCACATATTCCTGCTTTTTAAGGAAGCAGAAATCAATTATGTTGTATGACTTTTAGTTTGTGCTAAATAAAAGTATTTTCTTTATTTCAAATAACATTTATGTCATACCATACCAGCCCTGCGCATACAGCGTTAGTTTCTGAGGATTTGTTAAAAAAAGTGCTGTATTCTAAAGTGTGACCGCTGACAAATATCCCTGATACCTTTACGCAAAATAAACCAAGCTTTTTGGTGACAGCAAAAGAGTTGTAAATTTTAACATTTCACACTTTTCCCATTCATTTTATCACGCACAATCTGTTTGTCCTCGTAACCAACTTTTTCGTTCAGGTGCTACGTTGACGGGCGTTATCTAAATTAACCGGCTTACCTCAGCATTCACCGGTCGATAAATTACAAAGGTGCAATCGCCGCAAAAATGTATCCAGTCCGTAAAGTCAAAATTGTTACTGCTGCATTCTTGCTGCCCAAAGATCATGCTTAATGGAAAGAAGAAACCGCTGAGGGATGAGGCACAGAGAGGTCTCAGTATGTAAAGGTCCACGGGCCGGCTTGGCAAGCGTAGCTTAACCTGATCGGTCAAACCGCGCGGTTGGTATTAAAACGACAAAGCACTACGAAACAAAAACACAACCTAGATTTTATATAAATTGCCCGGCAAAGGTTTGAACCCGCCAGAGCTGTGAACATTCCCGTTAACAGTTAACTGCAGGGTTGTCGTACCCTCCTGTATAATCTGTTGATCTCGTTTACTTTAATTTCGCGCCGCAGGATGTTACACATTACAGCGCAAGGAAAATTATCCTTGATTGGAATAATAAGCAATTTTATGTTTGTCTGTATTCTTGTATATTTCTGGTTAGGACCGGGATTCATCAAACGGTTAATGTGTCAACTTGAAGTCAACATGTTATAAAAAATTCGTTATTTTTCAGTCCCAGAGTTGCATAAAATGAACTTTTCTCTGAAAATTACTGTTTCTTGTTTGAAAAGACTTCTCTAGACGTTATATCAAAGTTCGTATCATTACACATTCCGTTGGATGAAGTAAGGACACGATCAGCCGATACAAAGCGAGTGATTAAAGGACGAGACACCTGAAGTAGCGTCAGTAAACTATAAAGCAATATATAAATAACTGGAGCGAAATATAGGGCAGATATACAACACACTAGACTATCATCGAATACGCGTGGGCTGATGGACGACGATATTGTGTAACTAAGCTTTATTGAACTACAGTATTGTCCTTTACCAAAGTTATTTCGTGGTCTTCATAGCTGTATTTTAGCAATTACTTCTTCTAAAGCTCTTATGTTCATAAACCTAATTTTGCCGAAGCCTATTAGGGCTTAGCATGTCTGACCAATTACGAGTTGAGGGCAAAGTGACACTTACAAAATATTAAGGGACAGTACAACCCAAAATACATATACACACGTATATGTCTTTGGAAAGACCCAACTATTCACACATAACGGACATCCTGCCTGTAAAGATTTCATCCTGTATTCTGTGACGTATTAGGGTAAACTAGTTATAATTGGGATGAATAAACACTAGACATAGTTTGGAGGATGTTGCAGTGCGCCATTTACGTCATGACCAGTCATCATAATTATTAACAGATAATTTGTTGGTGTTTATGTATTGTTTGAAAGTAGTTGTTAAAATGTTTTTTAAGGAAGTTTGCTCGTATTTAATAAAAAAAGAAGTAATAACACAGGCTTCCGTTTTTCTCAAGGCTCTAGTTAAAACCAAGATTGCTGGATTATGCAAAACTTAATGCCCCAATTTTTTGGTAACCTTACCATAAACTTTGACAAATTGCCCAAATAATTCTCAATCCCGGTATAGCATCTGTCTGCATTTTTATTGGTGACTGGCAACATGTTACGAATAACTTGGACGTAAAGGGTCGTTTAGTTACCCGCCGATGACGTTGCAACTCGAATTGATTGTTTTTCCAATGTTGATTACAACATTGGAAAACAATCAATTCAAGGACGCGAACCTTTTCTCGTAAAGTCCTCTTATATTGAGTAACGAAAGTTAAAGGTTAAGGTTAGGTGGTTGGTTAAGGGTTTAACTTTCGTTTGGTTGTTTGTAAAATAGTTTTCCGTTTCTTTTGTTTATCAGTTATTGTAATCTTTTGCGTAGGTTTAACAGTTTACAAGATCTAATTCTCATATGAATGTGGAAATGTAATAATGTAAAGAAATAAGTAAATAATAGAGGTGACGTCAACTTTAAAGCATTCGTTAGCTACTTCACTCATGCAACTTATTACCATCAAAAATCGTCACTGATGATAGACAGATATTAATCACAATTTCACACTAGAATTACGGTAAATCTTCGCTCGTTCGTCAAAGGCTATTGTTCTCAGAAAGAATCAAGAATTGAGCTCCCGAGGGTTCCCGCCAAAATACGACAAATGGCGGCCAATAAGTGTTCTCGACTTGAGTGTGTGACTCCGACCAATGGACGCGTCCGGGTCAATATTTATTGGTGCTATTGAAAAGTTTATGTTAATAACTTTGAAATCTAGTACCTAAGCAATAATAATAATAATATCCCTGGACATATCACACAGCGCCATCTAGTCCCAAGCTAAGCAACCTAATGCTTGTGGTATGGTAACAAGATGGCTGAGAAACTACTTATATACATTTTTTTTTTTTTTGTAAATACATACATATTATAGATAGAAAAACACCCAGACTCGGAACAAATACATGTAGGTCATACAAATATTTGTTCCGTGCGGGAATCGAACCCGCGACACGCAGCGCAGCAGTCAATCGCTTAACCACTGCGCCAACCGTGCCGTCAAAAATAATTGGCCTCACATAGGAAAAACCTTAAGTTTGGATCTCGTTTAGATGGAGATTATATAGAAAGCGATTGAGACTAATATTATATTTATCATCAAACCTTGGTAGGTACATTCAGAATTTATTGAAATTATTTCACATAGCAAACTGCCTCAGGGAAGAGTTAACCTTTAACACCCTTAAATATACACCTTCAAGGATTCTATCTGGGCCCATATCGCTTAACGATTCCTTACTTCGAAATCACGTCGATTCCTTAGCTAGGTATTCCCGCCAATCTCGCGTTCATTTCGCGCGGTTTCGTCCATTGTGTCATAGAGAATAAGGACCCTGATCATAAGATTCCTAGCGCTTAGTTACGACCATAAATACGTTTCCTTTGTTATGTTACTGTTCTTGAGCATGAAAAGCATAAACATTTTCATTTATATACACAGACTGGTATTTAGTGGACACGTGTGTTACTGTGTGTGGACACGCTGGTATACTGTGGGCGAAATAATCTGTACCCACATTACACTCAGTACAACGCACAACATATTTGGCATTGACACGGTTGGCGCTGTGGTTGAGCGATCGACTGCTGCGCTGCGTGTCGCGGGTTCGATTCCCGCACGGGACAAATATTTGTATTGCCTACAGTTAGTTGTTCCGGGTCTGGCTGTTTGTGTATGTGAGTTTAAATGTTTGTAAACACACTTACGATACAGGAGAAATTCCTAGTGTAGGGCAACGTTTTAAAAAAAAAAATTGGAAATTATTATACTAGTTTAACTAGACAGGTGGCGAAAAATGGAACTAAATTCAAAAAGGTACTGAATTTGACATTGTATTGTCGTTTGCCTTGACAAGCAGCGCCATCCCGAGTTTTCAAGCTGATATGCTGTTCAACCCGTTTGCCTTTCTTGCATTTCTTATTTCTGTTGTGCCGAGATGTATCATTTAAATGATTGGTAGATAATTCATTTTCATATCAATCGTCTGATACGGCCACGCACTAAATTGTAGTTAAAACACTATTGTTACTTTTTTATTTGTATATTTTTTGTTTCGCGTTCTGTAATAAACGTTATTCATTCTGTCTGATATTTGCTGAATATGGAATTCTTTTGTGAATATTCAGAATAGGACCTACCTAAATAATTATATGGAATTCGTTTCCGTGTATAATAAATATATCGCTTTTATTTTTTGACAAAGTTGAATGTGCTGTTTATTTATGAAAGAAAGAAAATAAATTTATTTAGCGAGACTAAAAGACAGACAATACACCAGATACATACATCAGATAGCAATAAATAAAAAAAAAAAGAAAGTTTAAAGACCGATAGATAATTATAAATAATAGACCGAAAACATTTATAAATAAACCATTAATTAATATTAGGTACAAGCGGACTGACACTGGTCAAAGATTCTTTAGTGGCACGAAATTATAGGTGGGGGGGCTGAAAAGGGTATATCTTTTAAACATATCTTAAAGCTTTACTCAAATTAATACCAAAAAAAGAAAGAAATATAATACGGTCATTTGATTTTATTTGGTTGACTAAAGAAGACCGTCGAAGTGGTTAAGAATGGGCCATTGTATATACGCAAAGAGGTCAACAATCACCATTGTGTGTAGAAAACATATATTGCCCTTGTGTACTTTCTATACGCAACGACAATGCAAGACAATACGACAATTTTGCCTCCCCTGCAACGGTATATTATCGCTCGCTAAGTGAAATTGCATTCACTGCTTTTTCCAACGATTACGGACAAAATCAAAACTGTCGTTCGATACAACTGTAGAGGGGCTTTTCGCTTTCCGATAGTGCTTTCCAGTTTTATATTATCACTTCGGCTAGCTCTGCTTTTGTATCTTTATTCTGCCTGGGTAGGTATTTGATGTGCAATTTCCTTGCATTTGTTGAATGGAGTTGTCAAATGAGTATTTATTTTAAAAATATAAACGCGTTCGAAAACTAAAGTTGACGACCTGGTTATTTTCCGTAACAAAAATTGGCAGTAGCCATTAGCCAAACAAAAAAATATATTTAAAAAGCTAGTCAAATGGCATCTCAGCATTTTTTGTGAGGAAACGGCCGGTGTTTTTATTTTCTTTTGAGTTGATTACGATAATTAAAACCTCATTTAAAAAAAGGGGAAACATCTTCATCTTGAAATTGATTTTCCTCAGCGGGATGTTGAATTTTGTTTACTTGTTGATCTTTAAATTGATTGTCACAATTTTATTTGTAATGCTAATTATTAACTGTAATCGTTTAAAACATACTCTAAAGATAGCCTTTATACTTATAAATAGTTCATCCAGAATAATTTTGTTTAAAAAACATGGAACTAACTTTATTCACATAGAGGGGTGTGTAAAGCTCTCAACAATGTTTATAGCGTAGGGTGATTAATACCGAGCGGAACAAATGTGAAACAACTTCACTTTCCAAGTGGTTTTGTTAGTTCAAAAACTTTTCGGCTGCCAATAAACAAACAATTATAAGCTTGTCCGACCTTTTTCACCTGTAACTCGAGTTCTGTGTTTTAGATTGAGTCCTTATTAAACAAATTAAAATTTCCGTAACTTAAACATAACTGGTGGAATTCGGGTGTAGGTACAACTTTGCCTACCCCTACCCAGTAATACAAGCGTAATGTTTATATGTATGTTTCCATAACATTTCATAAGGTTACGTACGGTTAGGTTACGTGTTATCAATTACAGATGTCCTTTTTAATTCTACGCGGCAGTAAAGGAAGCGCTGGACATAAACCGGTGAAGGCAGATCATGCGCTCCAGATGCAACTCCGAAGCTGACCACGATCCTCAGACATGAGGGACTGACTATAGAGAGATTACAGATATATGTATAATTCATTGTGGTTGCTCTTTCCGAGCAAATTATTTTAATCATCATTTCTTTGCTGACATTTTCAGGTTTTAGAATTTGACAAATGGTGGAATTTTTTTCGTTCCGTCAAACAAGATGGTTACCATGGATACGATGGAGTAGTCAACCCTTTCAATGCTGTTGGGAGTTATTTTCTTTAGTGTGGTGTGTTGTTGTGCAATTTAAAAAATATTTGCTAATCCTAAAATGGGTAACACGCACCAGGTCAATCTGTTATCCGGTAGCGAGACAACAATTTAGAAGAAAGTTTTAAATTAATTTAAAATAGTTTGATATCCAATGTGTCATTTAACCTGAACATTACTTTGGTCACGTGTTATTTAGTATGAGTTTATTCTAAATCAATACTCAAACTGATTCATAAAACACAATATCGTATTTAACAAAAACACTACACAGAGTTAAGCATTTAATCAAACGGCGTAACATCTGCGGCTAATGTTAGTGCTTTTTTTTTTTTTTGAGTATGGGAAATCATCAAATGACCCCTCCCGCTCTGGGTGGAGCGGAACGGAGTGTCAGACTCTTACTGACTAAAACCCACCCGTGTTCCTTCCTTAGCCCTTTATGTTCCAGGGCAGCGGTAAACCTTTCGGACGATCCCGCTACCCTAATGATAGTGCTTCGCGCTCGATGTAAATGTCGCAGACGGCTTGTAGAATCCGCTAATTAACAAAACCGCTAGTAGTTTTACAAACCAGCTCCTTACAAAAGTTGAACACGCCGAATTGCATAAAAGTTTTGCATTTATCAATGCAGCGGATCGACGATTAACGGTTTTGTAAAATAGCGTGAAATGAAACGTCAGATTGTCGCTCGTGGCTCTGTATTTCGTTGCAACAATACCTAATGGCGTTCGAAACTGATATAAATGATACGAGTAAAAATTACATTAACTCAAGTGAAAACAGTGATTTTAAGGACAATATTCATTAAAAGTTATCAGAGCTTTATGAAAGACGCTCATTGTGACTGCAGATAAGCCATTCTGCATTACGTCCAAACGTTGGTAGCAGTTTTCCAAAACGTAGCGCAATGAAAATCCAGCTGAATATTTCAGTTCTTTTACATAAAGCTGTTTTGTAAAACAGCGGATTCTACAATCCATCTACGACATAGACACAGCGCTGCAGCAGCGGTTCAAAAGAAAATACAATAGTGAGTCCCGAGTCTCAATCAAAATAAATAATTCAAGGTATTGTTAGGTAACTTCATAAAATATTTATATTCTGACTGGCAACTGTTGTCCTCTTTAAGCACAAGTATAGTATAATTTTACATCTCTTAACATATTTTATTAACTTAAAGTCGGCCTGTAACTGTTAGCGATCTTTATTGTGATCTATTCGGTAGCTAACCTAGACAACGCCTGTGTCTTGGGGTCCAGAGTCGTGATACATAATGCTTTGTACTACTGGAGTTAATTAAGGGTAGGTTGGAATTGCAAATGGTCATATAGAACTAAATAAAAAAGATAAAAATATGAAATCAAAGTTAGTAAAAGATAAAAATATCTCTACGTGACCAGAGGGCTGGGTCGTTCTTTGGCCAAAGAATTTCCTTGTTTGTCCTTTGTTTGTGTATTTATTTGTATAGTAAGTTAGTCATTTAACTTAATATCTAGTGTAAATAGTTAGTTATATTTGTATTTGATTAGAATAACTATTGAAGTAATAAAAAAAAATATATCTCCGTTGTATAAAATTCAGAGCCTTAAATATCACAAACAAACTCATTCAAGAAGAAAATGGAAATAAGACCCAATCTGAACTTAAAAACATAAAATACGAGTAACAAAATAACATTACGATGTACGTTAGGTCCGAAAGTGAACATAAACCCAATTCTTGAATGTATACCGATATTCCGAAGCAAAATTGTTAGATTATGTTCAGGTACCTTACCTACCAATTCAATCATATCAATTTATTAAGGTACCTATTATTTCGGTAGTTTAAAGGAACGATACGCTGTCTCTCGTATCAACCGACTTTATTAGAATTTTTCTCTTTTTTCCACTTTATATTTAATAATGAAATTCTTTATTGGCATAAACTGGGTTACAGGGAAAGTCTGAAAAAAACCCTACCTCCAGAGCTACGTAAAAATAAAACTGCGATTATTCGTTAGTTTCAACGAGACCAAGATATTTGTGTATTGATCTCAATGAAAGTAACGAATAACCACTAAGTTTTGTTTTATTAGCTTAGACAGCAAAAAACATTTTTATTTAGCAAGTTACAAAAACAAAAAACATATCGAAAATTAGTCAAGTTTTTTACAGTCAAGTTAATAAATTAGTTAGTAGTCTAATGGAACGCTATTAATGCTAAGATCGGATTTCAAATTCCCTAAAGTTTAAAATGAATTAATTCGACAGCACCAGCCATGCATAACGTACCGGCCATCTCGAAAATTGTTCCGTTGTGTTTAAAGGGAAATGTTCTCCATTCCCCTTAATTTAACGAAATTATATTGTATCAGCATTTGAAACGGTATCTAATTATATATTTCGCTCGTTATTTTCCTCTCAAATTGAATTGGACCGAGAACATAATAGGCACCAGAACGATCTCTTGAGTACAATAGATACTGGCCGGATGATTTAATTTCGGGGTACCTCCAGATGGTATTAAAAAAAAAAGATAAGTATTTACGATTTTATTGAATCTATTGTTAGATTCATGTGTACCAACCACCGGTTCTTAAATAATATTAATCTGTTATCTAAGCTCGTCGATCAATTTAAATAATGTAATGTTATAATGGCGGTCTATCAACCACAACAGGCATTTTTAGATTTTACAGCAGATAACGATTTAGAGACCCGTTTATGTTCCTAGAAACTGGAAGACTAACGGTAGATGCAGAGGTCTACACGCCGCAAGGACGGAAGGAAAGCCTCAAGCTTCCTCACATCAAAGCGTACATATGTTTGTAAAATAGGTGTTTGCATCGCTTTGAAATAATAATAATATATCCCTGGACATTTCACACAGCGCCATCTAGTCCCAAGCTAAGCAACCTAATGCTTGTGTTATGGTAACAAGATGGCTGATAAACTACTTATATACATTTTTTTTTTTTTGTAAATACATACATATTATAGATAGAAAAACACCCAGACTCGGAACAAATACATGTAGGTCATACAAATATTTGTTCCGTGCGGGAATCGAACCCGCGACACGCAGCGCAGCAGTCAATCGCTTAACCACTGCGCCAATCGTGCCGTGAAATCTATTGGCCTAAACACTATCAATGTTTTACCTGACAAATACAGGCCGTTTCCAAGTGCACACTTGATCCGTTTAAACAGCTTTCCACAATCACAACCGACATGGCAGTATCAATCATAGTAACACGTCGGAGGCACCTGTTACTATTACTTTATCAGCCATTCCAGCGTGATTGATTAGATCTCGTCAACTTTTGACGGAACCACACCTCCGATACACAAATGTCTAGACTAATTACTGTAGTTTAGGCAGATCGTGGCGGCCTTTAAAATTGATATCAGGCAAGATTAAATGTTGGCGTAGATAAGTATTATTTTCACGATCAATTTTAGACGACACGTATATCCCGACCTACCGACCTGATACAGGTGTACCGTGTTTACCAAAATTGCGTCAACCATTCGAATGTTATTTTCCGTTAAGTTCTGAATAGATAAACTGGAAGGCTAAATCTTCAGAATCCGCAAATCATTAGTTTTTTCGATGCAGACATTTTGAGAAAAACATTATACAATTTGCTATAGATGGCTGTATCACTAGAAACCGCTTTCCAAATAGACCTATTTGGAATGCGTTTCAGTGCAGTGATTTTATGTTACCTTATCGGTGATCTTCTGTTACGCGCCATCGAGAGCTCGTAGGCACGTAACATAAGATTCAATACAAACTGTGAACACTTCTTTCGTAAGCAACAAATAAAAATATGAATGCACAGCACATAAAATATTTCGATGAGAAACATCAATTTCAGACTCCCAATCGCATTACGTTCACTGGGCATATTAAATTATTATGTACTGCAGTAAAAAAACACGTGACAACTCCCGCGTATCCGATCGCCATTACTTTTTCCCTCCCAGGTCATCTGCCCACCCCCATTTCAGTTACGAGCACTTTAAAATTTACCAATTCTTTGGAATACGGCCAACGCATCGTGCCCCGTTTCATATTATATTTTTACTTTGCGACTACCGTCATAGAATTTGTTTAAAGCGTTGTTGTTTGTAATCCGCTTCTGTTAACATTTTGGGGGGATTTAGATTGATTTTGGTTTATATCTCAGGGGCAATTCTGGTAATTTTAAGAACGTTCACAGTCTGATCTCCGTCTCAATCTGTCAAAAATACGCCAGTTTTCCTACACTTTGACAAGTTTTTGACATTTGTTTGTCGCCGAGATGAGACTGCGACTAGATTTTGAACGTTTTAAATTACGAGAATTGGCCTTCAGACACCTTACTTGATTGCTTTGTTTAAAAACGTAGGCGGGATCGTTCGCTGCGATCCACATCCACGCTACGGGAAACTAAGTAACCGCGAAGCCAACGTGGCAAACCTCTCTGTACACAACGTGTGTAGCAGTCGTCGGTAGACTTTATAGCTCTATTTCCCAAAAATCAATATTTATATGGTAGATATTTACTGCCTAATCACTTGCCATAATATGTTATCATCTTTCACATCACCCACGGGATTAGGTAGACTATTTCCGTTTGAGGAAACCCTTTCGCGGCGTAGGAAATCTCGTAGCACCTCGTAGACAGTGCTACGCGATTTATAACGAATTGCAGTGCAGAACTGCAATATTTTAAACTGTATATTTCTACAGTAAAACATCCCTGAAAAGAGTGACGTTTAGGTGCCAGTAAAGTGCTCTTAGTCGTGAAATATGTTCACCTGGATATTTTAATAATATTTTGTACTTATTTTGAACGTTATTTAAATTCTTATCTCCATGAAAAGAGTATTAGAACTTAGTTCCAGGTAAAGAAGTCGTAATTAAAGGTCTGATGGTGCAATACCAATTTATTTAATCAATTTATTTGTGTTGTATCAGTTGACTTCGTTACTTTATACGCATAAAAATTGCAGCAGCTTAACCTATGAGCGCAAATCACTCGGAAGCAAAACTTTTTGGGTTCAAAGCCAGACATGGGTCGGAAGGTTCAAAGCAATAAACTTTTAGGGTACGAAGGTACAATGATGTAGTTAATGCGATGGTTAAATGTCATTTAACGTATAGGTAAGTTCTTCCCCTAAAATGCTTTTAACATTGATAGGTATATTAAAAATGTAAACCTGAGGGTAAAACATTGTCCATGGTCCTTTACGGGGCACCGGTATGGGCACGTTCCCTGAGGCGGCGATCAGCCCGCGCCGGTTGAACACGTCCTAACGGGTCATGGCTGTCCGGCTGGTCCGAGGATACCGCACGGTCTCCGCTGAGGCGGCGAGCCTTCTTGCCGGATTACCGCCATGGGATCTGGAGGCCAAAGTCCTCGCCCATATATGGGAATGGCGAGAGGAGGCAAAACGCCGGGGCGTAACTCCGCTGCCGCGAGAAATCACGGTACAGCGTACAGAGCTTCAGCGGGATCTCATAGCGGTATGGAGAGTGCGATTATCGCAACCCAGTGCTGGGCACGCCACAATTGCGGCGATAAGTCCCCTCTTTGAGGAGTGACTAGGGCGCCACGGGGCCCTGACCTACCGCCTGACGCAGGTCGGACAGGACACAGGCAACTGAAGGAACACGGGTGGGTTTTAGTCAGTAAAAGTCTGAAACGCCCTTCCGCTCAACCCAGAGCGGGAGAGGTCATTTGATGAATTCCCACCCAAAAAAAAAGGGTAAAACTTTGAGTACGACTATTTGTCCGTCTGTGTTGCGGCCTTTTTTCTGAATCTTTTGGTAACAAAAGACTCTCCTCTCCTCTAAAGACTCTTCTCTCCTTCATCATTTTGTCCTAGTAGAAAAGATTTAGAAAAAAAAAAATTGGTCTAAAATATTCAAAAGTTCAATATTATTGTACTTCTACTATGTGTGTACACTCAAAGAGGCTTTTATGATAATGACGTTACCTTTAAGATTCTAATTAAAGTATACACGTGCAAGTACAACGTCGACTCTAAACAAAGTTCGATTGTTATTAAAACAAAGTTTCAATAAAAACTTCTGCTCGGTTCAGCTGACGGCTCTGCAATAACCAACTAGTTTTGTAATAAACCTCGACTCGAGCGATCAAGTGTACTCGTGTGGAGTGCCTAATTAGTGGGGTAAGCAGACTTATAAGTAGTGTAGAAAGTTTTTTTTAAGTCACAATGTTGATGTTAATATTTTGCTGGAAATTTGTACTGAAGCTAGCATGGTCCGTGGGGATGAGGTCCATCCCCAGCAGGGGGTGAATTCAGACTGAATGATGATGATAAATAAATGTATTTTTAGTTAAGGGTATTGTGGGTGACTGGATGGGTGACTGACAATTTACAGCCAAGACTGTTGAAGGTAGCCCCATGAATAAAGTTCCGAAGGCGCTGTAAAGGTGAACGAAAATGCAGTACAACGAGGTTCTGCACTCAATAAAACCCTAGGTTGACTGGTAGAAAATGGCCCAGGCAATAAGTCCGCTTTTGTCCAGTATTTTTTTTACTTGTGCATTAAGTTTTAATAAATAAAACAAATATAGGTACTTTATTTTTAAGCTCTAAAATGTTGAATATAATATACTGAAAGGCATGAACTTCCAAAATGCCATGTATTTACTTGTGTGGTGTTTTATTAATAAACACTATTAATAAAACACCACACAAGTAAATCGGAGATCGGATTAGCATTTAGGTGTTTCAATAACTTCACCAAAAAACATCTCCCAGTCTACTACATTTATGACAAAACTTTATTGATTGTTTTGCGATAAGTGACGTACGTGTCTGTCTTACGACATCTGGTAATACTGTGAATGTTATAAATAGCATTACAAAATAATATTTCAAATATATATAAGTGGAAACTTGTAATTGGCTTTCTTCTACATATTACTTCTGACTACGCGAATGTATTAGCTGTAAGTTTTCTTAAAATTAATAAAATATAATAAAATAATAAAACATTGTTATGTTAAACTTAGCTTGTTTAACATTATTTCCCGGGAAGTTTATGTGAGCCTCGCATTTGTTAAACATTTGTTTAAGCTTAATCAAGACAACTGGAAGGCGCCGTTGTTAACCAAAATCTAAAAATTCTGGGTAACCATCTTTTCTTGAGATTTTAGAATAAAGAATGATGGAGAATAACTAAAACATATCTATGACACGAACATGAAGGATCATGTTTGTAGTTATCTATCGAATAATATTTATACATAACATAACATCACACCGGTTTTACCGGAAGGGTTGGGGAAAGGTGTACACTACGAGTATATGGTGTACCCACATTTCGCTAATTACGTTCAAGTCCTATCGGCTCGCTCAAATGGGCATTAAAAATAGAATAGCCTAAGTGAATCTACTGTATGATTATGTTTTGAAATATGTTTTGGATTCTGTAATTTGTATTACAGGGGCGACATCTTCAAATTGAACAAGCCCCTTTAAATAAATAGAAAAAAAAAAGTCCTATGTATTAGGGGGCGAGCCTACCTCACATATAATACAATGTACAATAGGCTAGTTTCCTAAAAAATTCTAATGAGTCCGTCAGTCATATTATCAAAAAATATTGGACCCGTATTTTTTCTTTTGTGTCAATTATATAAAAAATGATGAAGATATCGCCCGTTAAAGTTTCGCGTGACGTCACGCCGTGCTACACTTTTTAGCATGACGTGACGTCACGACCCCCAACATTTTGACGCGCTTTATCTTTGTCATTTTTTGTTTGATTGACAAATGAAAAAATACATGTCCTTTATTTTTCGATAATCTGACTGATGGACTATATATAATAATATTTCTTTTACCCACGAAACTACCATATTATAAAATTATAGTAGCTAAAACATTTGGAATATAAATGTTTTATGACCAAATATGCAAATAAAACCACATAAACATTTCGCAACAAGAATCTCTCAAATTCCAAAAAAGAACAAAATCATGCCGACTATACATTTCCTTTGTTGGTACATTTCCTGGGAGCGAGTGAGCTCGTTCAGAATAATCTGTTTCAAGGAAATAATACAGTATTTTGTGTTAACAATATTTGAGAAAAGTCAATATGTTTGCAGTTTTGTATTCAAATTGTTTTGATTAGAAGTGACTAGTTAGTAACACCTCTCTGGGTTATACATTGGCTACATTGCACTACTCGGTATGAAATTAGATTTAAGTTTAAAGTCTCATACTCATTTAACAGGTCTGAAGTTTGGTAAAGATAAAATTAGCTTTGCGTGCGTTCTTTATGTCCTTTACGAAATCTACATTTTGATTATCGTAGGAATCACCCACAAATTCTAGGAATTATTAGATCAAACTTTCTGGGCACGTATCCGGATGGCGGCGATGCAGACGAGTAATTATAACTCATTATAACCAAGTGACATCTTGTTTATGTATAGGTATGGTCTTCACATGATCTGAACAAGATTATGTCTGAACTTTAAAAGAGACTGTGACCTCTGAGTTTGTTTCGCCTTTCTTCTTAGAGTGGTCAGATAGGAAACTCTGACCTTATCAAGTTAAAAAAAAAATTATTAACGTATAAAAGTGTTTGTACAAACCTACTTATATAAATAAAATTATTTATCTTGTATGTATTTATTTGTATAGTTAGCAAACTGCTATTTGAAAAATAAAATACATATCACTTAACCCAGTACTTTGTCAACCCTGTCTAATAAAAGTCACACAATAAATTATCCGACGAAGACTAACCTTCGTCTAACGAACAAAATTGCTGGTTGAACGGTTTTTCCTTCCATAATTCTCGTACCCTATAAACTTTGTAAACAAGCCTGTTACTAGGACAAACATTCTTCATAGAAACGGTAGTTTTTTATATTTTTATTTTTAATGAGTCTTCATTTTTTCTTAATAGGTTTATCGGCATTAGGCTACGTTCTTAATTAATGAGTGAAACTGACTGAAATGTTGGCACCATTTTTATAATTGGACGCTGCTTTTTAATTACTTAGGTAAACTTTAGCGTTCTAAATACGTTGATTAAAATAAAATTAAGTAAATTTTAAGTAGCTCATAAGGGCCTTTTGTCTCAAATAAAATGGGAAGATATTGTCTCTATACAGACTTGTCACTTATTAGCAACTACTTCCAATTAAGTCAGAAGTACGTAGACGAAAAAGCGACTACCTACCGACGATTTTCTTGCTCAAAAACGTACAAAAGCAAGCTTTTATTGGTCCCTTGTAAAAGAGACTAATAAAATAAAAACACGAATATGTATACCACCGAGTAATCGCCCGTCACCGTCATGCACTCACTGCTCGTTACTCGTCAACTCGTTTTAGTTGCTAGCTCTACCCGCTTCTTATCCCACTAGTACCTCAGGTCCGTCGTCCACGAGTTTGTAACACGTTACATTTTAGTAGCGTCATGGACGATGGGTCTTACTTAGTTAGTGAGTTATAAGAGTTAAAACGGTAGGATCCTAATTAGTCAGTCAGGATGGTTCCCGCCATCCCCACTCGCTCAGCTCTAATCTTACTTAGAAGTCCTAAATTCGGAATAGTGTCATTGCCTTTCAGATCGTATTGCAGGTATACACATCCTTAATCAGCATGAAATCATATTTACACTTGAAAAGTAATTAAGTAATTATTTATTTTACTAAAATACTTAGCCTAGGTAATATCAGTGTTATATCAATAACGGATGGATATGGCTACTAGGGATGAGAAGGTTCCTGCCCTTGAAACTAAGAAAATCCTGTATCTTGAAGGACAGTGATTGGCCTTTTTGACCTTTCTACTTTAAATTGAGCTCTTATTTTCAAAGACTACGAGATATAGAGACTGTCAGGATTAAATTGAAGCATTGAATTTACAAATAAAACTTCTAAGTAAATCTAAATGATTCATATGAAAAAGACAATAATAATAAACGTAATAGTTAATCTCTTATAATTGATAGATTCTCTAAGAAATACGCTTAAACGAAGAACGAGTGGTCGTAATTACAAATAGGTACAAAAACAATATATTTAGCTTTCTCGAGGATTCTAGAGTCATTAATTATTTATTTTTATTTTCTATCAAAAAATCAATAAATCAATAACAAAAAAAAAAAAATCAATAACCAATATCAATAAAAAAAAAATAATCAGAATAAAAAAAAATCAATCAATCAAAAAAGTCAAAAGAAAAAGTCAAAGTCAATCAATATCTATCTATTATATCTCTCTATCTTTTATTATATTTTTTTTTATATTCCTTTTTTTATTTTATTTTTATTTAATAACTATCCAATCAAACTAAGAATGACATATTGGCGCCGATTCCCTTGTTTACAAACTAAACTAAATCTAAGTTCAGTGCATCTTTTTCTTTCTATTTCGTTAAGAAAAGGACAGAAGATAAATATTAGTTTGGTCCTGACAAATTAGTCAGCGCCTGACGTAAATTGACGTATTTTTAGTAGACATGTTTTTAATCACAACTGTCCATGGAGTATCTTAATTTGACAGGACTAAACTAATATTTTATCTTCTGTCCTTTCCTTAATGAAATAGAAAGAAAAAGATGCACTGAACTTAAATTTAGTTTAGTTTGTGAACAAGGGAATCAGCGCCCTTATTTATGAAGCAGCTCTAATAAGGACAATCGTATTATTTCGTAAGGGTAGGTATTAATCTGTATCAACAATGGAAACCGTTCCTGAAAATTTTGAAACATATAAAGGTTACGAATAAATAACAATATAATTTAAGATGCGTACTTTAAATACAGTTTAGTCAATAACGCCAGATTTACGTCTATGTGGCAACGTGCAACGGTTAGGGGTCGAACTCACGACCTGTCGCTAGACAGTCGACGTTTTAACCGCCAGGCTACTGCCGCGTGATGTGAACCACGGACTCCGTACTACCGGGTAGGTTTAAAAAAATTTCTGCTTTAACCCAATGCAAAAACATTGGAAAACTGCGTAGGAAATAATTCCCAAGGGATGAAAGTAAAACATTCTAATATGGAAGGAATACCCGGTAGGTTATCCCCTGAGATTCCTTTAGATCGTGCCTTAATTCTGACAATTTTGGACACGTGTATGTTATTTTAAAGGCTGGACTTTGAAGGTTTATTCAATTTTACTCATAATACAGACTAATTCCGTGTGCACAGGTACAGATGCCACCACATCAAGTTACTACAATCTGTCAAATTTCTTAAATAGATTTTCAACTTTATCGCCAAAGCATTAGGTTTAGGGTTGATTGGGAAAATTGGACAGTTTCGGGTAACTTGATGTGCTGGCGTCTGTACCTAATGAATGAGTCAAACTCAATAGGAAAAGCGTACCTACTGAACGCGATACCATATACACCGTTCACCAAATCCACCGTGTATAGGTACACCGTTAAATTTTGATCGTTTTAATCCTTAAAAGGCCAACCCACAAATCGTGAAAAAAAAAACAGTTGATACATACATTATACACAACATAAATCTATGGGTCAATTGATTTTTTTTTCACGATTTCAGGGTTGGTCCCGTAGTAAAAATTATTCACAATGATGGGTACAATGACCCCCTTTAAGGATTAAAACGATCAAAATTTAACGGTGTCATAAACGGTGGATTTCTGAGAAGGGGCAGTAACGGCTTTCAGAAAGATACCTTAACCGTTGTAGCTACAGGAAAAAAAAGGTTTTGGGAGATCTGTATTCACAGGTTTTGAAAATGAACAGTGATAGTTCTTAGAAACATTGAAATCAACTTATTAAATATCTGCATTTAATTTTTGAAGTGTTCTTGAATCTCATTTGTGTCACAGACATCAAATATACAATGAAGATGAAGTTCTCACAATTGAAACTATTCGTGCTATGCTATGAAGTCGTGTGAAGTTGACCTTCTACATTCTATTTCACGTCCCTACTGAGCAATCGTCACGCAATATATTCCAACAGCTGTCCAATTCGGGTGTCTGACCGTCCAGGCATCAATCTAACTTGTCAGGCGATACATCGGTGAATTTTCTGCCGATTCTCTGAGGACCTCTCCACTGTTAGTTACGTGTTAGTCGAATGAATCTAGGGATGAAATAGTGTTGGAACTGTGAATTACTTTCTAGGGGTTTTTATTATCATTAGATAGGACTAACTTATTACAGCTTTAAGGAGGTACGTAAATTACCTACCTCCTACATGAATAGTCAAAGTGCACTGTCGAACCCTTCGCAAAACTGTACAGACGCCAGCACATCGAGCTACTACACTCTGTCAAATTTCTTTAATAGATTTTCAACTTTATCGCTAAAACATTAAGGTTCAAAGGTGGATTGGAAAAATAGCTTGACCTTAGCTATAAATAGCTTGATCAATAGCTTGACGTGCTGGCGTCTGTACATAACAATGATATCATTGATAATATCATTGTTATGTACAGACGCCAGCAGGTCAAGCTACCCGAAAGTGTCAAATTATCCCAATCAACTTTGAACCTTAATGCTTTAACGATAAAGTGGAAAATCTATTAACGAAATTTGACAGTTTGTAGTAGCTTGATGTGCTGGCGTCTGTACATTTTTGCGAAGGGTTGCAAGTATTTTTCGACTCATCATCATCCACAGCCCGACTTCACCCACTGTTGGGCATAGCCCTCTCTTTTCTTGTGCCAAACATCACGCTCCTGTGCTAGCCTCATTCAGGTTTTGCCCGCGATGATTACAATGTCGGCTGCCCATTTTTGACTACTACTACTAAAATACTTGTAAAATACTTGTCAGTTATATCATTGTAATTTACATCTAGAACTTTAATCTGCTGCTTATTTGACGTCCATTTACTTAGAAAAATTATTCATGTATTCGATAATTATTACATACATTGTAAAGTTTTTTATGTTTTCTCGAAAACTTTCCGAAAATATATAAAAGTTGACGTTGTCACGTAAACACGTACTGAAAACATGGGTTGTCAGTACGTGTTTGCGTACATGTTTTACTCAATCGCATGGTATGGACCATGCGATTGAGTGAGGTTGATAAAACTTGCATTAATATGTTGGGAATTCTAAATCTGAGAGGAACTTTATTTTTATCTCATGAGCACTAAACTGTTTGAATAGCAATAACCTTCTAGTAGAATGCATGATGACAAGATCAAATTGGTCTGGCCACTAACAGCGTCGCGAAGGCCTCAATAAGAAATAAAAACAAATTCATTTAAAAAACAGAAGCATACTCCTACGACCCACACATTTCCATTCGCATAGTTACAAACGTGAAGGTCGAAGCTGTTCCCTTGTGCTGTGCCTCTCAATGGACTCAGGCATTGTAATTAGCGACTAATGCTTTAGCCTAACTGCCTCTCATCGAGCTTATAACGTTAAGGGAAGGCCCGTAACGCTTTTTCAATTTGCAGGTTAGTCTGGCCATATGTTGATCTAAATTGATTCGCGACCGTAACAAATATGCATTTTCAGAATTATAATAATGAAAATCGTCAATTCGACTCTCTTTGTTCAAATTGCCCTATTGAATGACTGGTTCATGAAATCATGACATTTGAGGTCAATCCTAAGTTAAACGAGTTGTATTGCTGATTCTTTCCAGTAAATTGCGAAAAACGTAAGAACGTTTAAATTATGGGCTACCTTAGCACGTGGTGGAACCGACCTTGATATATATTATGTTTTAAAACTGGAAACAGTTTAGAACAGAATAGTCGATTGTCTTTTTAATAAAAAGTCTGGAAACGAAATTTCCCAGCGACAATCTACCGGTACAGCACATAAATTACAGATATAAATGTAGAAATTTTACAGGGTGTTTTAAAGGGCGGTTCAAAAGCTTCGTAATTGTTTAACAAATAACTGGTTATTACTTTGTATTTTATATTAGGCAGAAATGGGATAATCGCAAGCCTAGAGCTAGATTTATTACTTAAACTGTGGTTATACGGCTCGTTGGTTGAATTAAATAGTAAAGAGTGTTGGCGCACAATGGTCCGCCTGAAGGACTAAGTACGGAAACCAAATCCGTAACATAGAGACATTGGTAATGTGCAATTGAAATTGATTTCCTAATATTGGTCCATGTATAGCAAATTAACCACACAATGTGGTATGAGACATTGTAGTACCTAACAGACACAAAATTATATTGCATTAGATTGATTACCTACCAATCAAATAATATTACAACACAGTTTGTTCCAGTTGGCTCTATTCAGCATGAAAGTAGTTCCTCATATCTTTACAGACAGGTTCATATAGCGCCATTAGATGCAAAATTCCCTACAAATTTGGTAGTAGGCACTCTATTGGTGAGTATAGCTTTACTTTGTACCGCATCCAGTCACCCGATGACATAAACCATTTCTACAACTACAGTATAAACACAGAAACTCGAAACTCTGCGCCTGCACTATTTAAATAATAGAACAGTTCAGAGCGCTCTGCAGCGCTAACACGGTGTGACGGTTACTCTTAACGCGAGTCTCCCCAAGGAAACTGAAATACGGAGTCTAGCTTCGGTTACTAGCAGACACGACCTGGGGAGCGACTGTATACCGTGTTATGTTAGAACCTGTGTATTTTGAGACGATCCCCTAGGATTTTGGAGTCGAACTCTATTTTCAGTAGATGGATCTTATTGGTATTTCTTGATAGTATTTGACACAGTTTAATTGAACTATCGTGCTGATCTTTACGTCTTATATTATTATGTTTGTTATGCCCTTTTTTTTTTGAGTATGGGAAATCATCAAATGCTCCCGCTCTGGGTGGAGCGGAACGGAGTGTCAGACTATTACTGACTAAAACCCACCCGTGTTCCTTCCTTAGCCCTTTATGTTCCAGGGCAGCGGTAACCCTTTCGGACGATCCCGCTACCCTGGCAGGCTTCGGACCTATCGGGCCCCGTCACTTGTGCTGACATCTCTTTGAGTTGCGCGTGGAACACATACGCGCCGTCCGGCACGGACCTGGTCCTGATCGGACGGTGAGTTACCCATTACTCTCCGCCCGCAGGCCCGCGCCTACGGTGGCCGGGAGTCGTCACGCGGCTCCCGACGCCCGGAGCGTCTCCCGCGGCGGCTGAGGCGTGAGGTACGTTCCCTCGCCCACCCCGCCACCTCCTTCGCTAGCATGACTGCTTCGCAGAAGGAGGTGACTGCCTTTCATTTGTTATGCTCTTGGTTACCAATCATGTGGAAAATAGAAAACTTATAATGAGCCCACTTGAGTATTGCTATTAGTTGTGGTTCAACTTGAGTCAACCCATAAATTCATCGGAAAAGATAGTTTAACTAATTGGAATAGTAAATGAGCCCTCTGCATTTTTGGTAGAATCCGAGAGCAATTGCCCATCACCCATCCCGAATTCAAATAGCTGTCAGATATATCAATCTGTTGACTGCTCGGCTTTCTGATATGACAGCGGATTAAGGATGAATAGCTAACACAAACGCAAGCTTCGCAAAGCCGCATTGTATAATTTTAATAATTGACTACCGCTCTGTACCGTAGCAAGTATTCTGTGTCGTGACAACGTTTTTAACTCGTTTATACATACGAGATACAGCAGCTAGTACGAACGCGCGGAATAAATTGAAACGTAAATTCGGACTATTCTAAAACTGAAAATACGCGTTTTGGACGTATTATTTAAGTTCGTACTAGTCATATTTATGGTTAAGATTAATTGTGCTTGCCATATAAATTTAAACCACAAAAGGATAGTTGTATTTGCGATTAAAAATCCATCGAATGTTGCATTATGTTAACTCCGCGCGTTAATTCGTACCAGGCCTACGTTAACGTAGGTATCTATGAGCGCGATAGTTAGTCAAGCGTCACTTTGTAAAGCGAGTTTTATTTTTCTTTTACTTTCTATTGTAACAACTCTGTGGAAACGGTTAGAAGGTTTACCAGCATCAGGTACAATGTAAAACGTAAATGTGCTCTCTCCAAGGGCTAAATGCAATGTTCACTTAGTAACGTGCACTTGCACTTATAAGACCTTGAAGAAGAGTTTTATACATGCTATACCTACAACTTTGTCTCTTTAAGCTTTTACTTTGACAGCACGGTTGGCGCAGTGGTTAAGCGATTGACTGCTGCGCTGCGTGTCGCGGGTTCGATCCCCGCACGTGAACAAATATTTGTATGACCTACAAGTAGTTGTTCCGAGTCTGGCTGTTTGTGTATGTGAGTTTAAATGTTTGTAAATGCCCCACGATACAGAGAAATTCTAGTGTGGGGCAATGTTTTTTTTTTTTTTTTTTTTAAAACTTTTATTTCAAATCTTGTAATTGATATCGAAACGATTCAACAAGTTTCCTAGGTTCTTTCAGTTTTAATTTTATGATTTAATACAGATGACGTGATGCTGTGGTCAGGAACATATACCTCTGTGGATATCCAAAGGCAATGTAGAAGTCTATTAATTTTTAAATGTGTGCGCACCATAGGAAGGATATTTTTTTTTTATTTATTAGATTTATTTTGTAGACTTAACAGGTCAACCCAAGGCGTCTACAAACAAGTTACATTTGGCAATATATGCGTACAGTTGTTTTTAGCATAGGTATTATTATTATTAAATAGGTACTAATGCTTAACTACTAACTCATAGTAAACAGAGCTTGGCCTAGTTATGTAAAACACGTATTCTAAAAGATGAGTAATTAAGTTATAGTATGACAGTGTGTGAGGTGGGCATTTGTCGCGGATATAATTTTGTTCAGCTTGTCAGTGAACAGGTCCACATCTTGAGTTAGATCGAGTTGATATATAGGTATGTGTAATATCTAGTACAGGCGTTGTTGACATTCTGCGATACATAACGGCTATGTACCGCAGCAACTAGTGATGAGTGAATCATGATTTTGAATAACTACTTAATTATTAATTACATAAATAATATGAGAGTAGCCTGCTCCTTCTGAAAGCAGAACTCTCTGAGTGCAATGATCAATATTTCTTGACTGCATATGAAACTCTTTTATTTACTGTACACAGCCTTCGAAGCACTGTAAAAGCGTTGAGCTTTAAATTAATGGGTCAAATTCCTCATTGTGTCCCATCTCTTAAGGCCTCGGCGGGGCATAGCATGGCACAGAATTTTCTTAAGCGGAAATGATTTTGAATATTATTTTTATGGGGCTTAAGCATAAGTACCGTGGGAAGTTGTGGTATTTTTTGGAAGGCTCTGACAAACCGGGCCATATAAATGATTTGTTAATGCTTTACCGTGCCACGTCGCCTCGAGCCGCCTAGTGAGCGCCGCCCTTTATGCTCGATGTAACTATAATCTAAGGTGCTCTTTGCTAGTCGTCCTTTTAAAAGCTGTGTGCGGTCAGCCGCGATTCTTAATGCAATTATTTTAACAAAAAAGTTTTAACTCAAAGTGAATACAGAGGGCCAATTCTCGTTATTTTAAGAACGTTAACAGTCTGATCTCAGTCTCAATCTGTCAAAAAATACCTCTAATTTTCCTAAATTTTGACAAGTTTTTGACATTTTTGTTTATCGCCGAGATGAGACTGCGACTAGATTTTGAACGTTTTAAAATACGAGAATTGGCCTTCTAGTTTTTTCATTTATGTTTAACTTTCCACAGTGGGATTATTATGCAATTCTGCTATCCCGCAGAAGTTTCCATCATTTGCAACATTAACTCATTCCATTAACGTACTTTTAACATTAAAAAGTTTGAATGTGACTAAGTTTTGTGCCAGCTGCAATGTAAACTCATTTTGTGACAACATTGTAAGCACATAAGTACTAACCTAGGAGTTTGGAGCTAGAATCTAGGCAAAAATGTCACTTCCCTGTTGGCCTAGCCTCCTTGAACAACACCCAGAGGGGCAATTACGTAATTTTGAGAATGTTCACAGTCTGATCTCAGTCTCAATCTGTCAAAAATACGTCTAATTTCCCTACATTTTGACAAGATTTTGATATTTGTTTGTCGCTGAGATGAGACTGCGATTAGATTTTGAACGTTTCAAATTACGAGAGTTGGCCTTCTGATGTGTCTAAGTTAACTAATGAGGGATTATAATTCTTCCTATAGATCCTACAAAATGAAATTCCGAAGTGAAATTTGTCACCCTGTATTAACTTTAACACAAGTTCAATCTTAGCTTGGGTGTCTGAGGCTTATAACTCTGTATAAACCTACAATTAATAAGACTATAAATGGTATGATAAATCAAGTGGTAATGTCAATTGTTAAACTGAAAATAAAGACTTTATTATTTATTATGTAAATTGTTAAATTAAAAATAAAGATTTTATTATTTATTATTATTAGAATGACTTATATAGCACTTGTTAGTGCTCTATTTAAGACTAAATGTGTGATAGGATAGGACAGTGTCTAAATTAAACTTTGTATACCTAAAGGCAAGAGCGTTTGTCGTAAGAAGCCAAGTTATTTATTAATTTCAATTAGATTTCAGTTGAGCGTTTTATTAAAATAGGTTGCCTTTTATTTAGTGAATATTTAAGTAACAAAGATAATTTAATTGTTGTATTAGCCAAGTCCCGGCCCGACAATTATAATTAGAAACTTTTGAATTACGACTGCCTCTACTGTGTAAGCTCAGTCATTACGAAAACTGTTTGTTGGATTGGTGGGTTTTGTAGAGAAGTTTTATGTATGTATATGTTAAACTGAACAAAATCAATGGTTTCCTCTGATCGATGCGCTGACAAAATATTTGGCAAACATACCTAAATAAGGCAATTTCGTTAACTCTTAACACAACTGAACAAGGTTGACAATCCCTTAAAACAATGTAAAAAATTTTGCAAATCTGTGAAATAATCACGCAATACAGTACTTATCAACTTATCAAGATTGATATTCGATGCTCGGGTGTAAAATCCATTAGGCGGTTTCTTTATTTAGATAAAAAGGGATAGCAACGATTTTTCAAGTCCCCAAGGACCAATGATGGGTACCTTTCAGTAAGTAAGGGACAAGGAAACAAGGAACCGTTTTTTTGTTTAAAAGTAACTAAATCGCTTTTCACTGAAAACTTTGTCGTCAAGTGAAAAGGATCGGAGATCCCTTTTCCGTGTGATAAATTATAAAATGCTTTTAGAATAATACAATACACGACAGCCTGAAAAGGAAAACGCCTGTAGTGGCTATTTGCCTAATTACGTATTAATTTGTATACTAAGTCTTCGTTTATCCACCAACTTCCCCTATCCAACAACCCCAGCTATTGATTTATCGTTTAAAAAGGTTAATTCTTCGGAGAGAAGAGGAATTTTCCATTTTCTTTTTTATATATTTTAAGGTCTCTTTTTACCATTCGTTCCCACTAGTACAACCGAACTGTACCACCAGTGGTACTAGCAGGAAAGTGTGTTCTCTATAGTACCACTATTTACTTAGTGGTACTAGTGAGACTGTTTGTTCTCAACCTTTGTTCCCACTAGTAACTCCACCGGTGATACTAGCGTGAAATCTCGTTCTCTATAGGTAGTACAGTCAACAGCAAAAGTAGATGATCAAAATTAGAAATTCAATACCAGAACTGTGTGGCGTCGAAGTGATTCAAAAGTATGTGATTGTAAATTATACCAAACATTTACAACTAGTACAGCTGCCATTTAGCTGCGAACTCCGTTCATTAGTATTGAATTTCTGATTTTGATCATCTACTTTTGCTGTTGACTGTACCACCATTTATGCAAGTCAATAAAAATCTTGCCACACCAGTGTGAAACGCCCCTACTTATGATTACACGGTACTCAAGCAAAAACGAACAAGTGTGTAGGCCTGTAAGTGGCCGCAAAGTGCAAGCTTACACAGCGCATACGCAGTCGGGTTTGTAACAAGCTTTCTCAGATTGGAATTTATTATGTCACTGCAATAATCGGGAGTTGAGTTATGTATATGATACTTTTGCCTATCCTTGGTTAATCTTAATTGTCTTGTAGACCAATGACGATGCATTGTATCCTGCAACAATCGAAGACCTCGATTTGTTCAAAATTTATCACGATTGTTTATTAATGCGGTGTGACATCCTTGCCACGCGACTGAAGCATCCATACAAATAGTCTGTCAACATAAACGAAAATAAACCTTATGTATTAGAATTAAGGTTCAAGAGAGTTTGCAGGATGGCAATGTTAGGGTTGGTACTTTTAGATAATAAATAGACCTGTGTGATCGTTTACGAGCTGTGTGTCGATTCATATATCAAAGGAAACATGTCTGTTTGTGTAAGGGCGGTAACTTTATTTATTATTTATTTAGCGTTTGTGGTTTCAGAAGACTGTGACGATTATGGTGATGTTGTAAGTAGATATTAAAATCTATTATTTATTTCTTAAAAACCACAAATATTAGTTTCTGTCTGTTATTACTGTTTTAAATATTTATTTTTTATATATCTGGGGTTTCAATAAGTACCTCCAATCAATTTTATAAGTATCGGTTTTGGGTATTTCATCTATCTCAGAAAAAAAAATTATTTGGTTTGGAGCGGCTGCTGCAGGTGCAGAAAACCTCAAACGGCGAAAATATTCCAATCTGATTGCGAGTTATATGTTCGAGCCGCTTGGGTTTGAAACAGGGGGTACGAGTACCCACTTTGTTTTTCGAGATATCGCCAAGTGGTTAGTCGACTCTTCACGTGACCAGAAGGCTGGCCTGTTTCTTGGCCAAAGAATTAGCATCGCCATACAACGTGGCAATGCTGCCAGCCTTTAGGGCACTGTTCCTGTTGACAGCGATTTTTGATGCGCTATGATTCTTTTGCTTTTTTAGTTACTTAATATTCCGCACTTTAAAAAAATAATCGTTATCAATTACGAACTTCCTATAGAATGGTTGAATTATTTAAATATCTAATAATAAAACTGTCAAACGAACCATACTAGCATGACTTCATTAATCTGTCCCACAATACAACTTTCACTATTGTTATAAAAACCATCGAATATTTAATGTCCGTATTTAACACAACTATTGAAGCGTTTCTAACTAAAACCAGTGTAAGTTGACCCGTGTCCCCTCTAGGTGCTAAGTAAATGTCAAATAGAAAGGACAACTCTATACATGTTCAGGGTTCTTGTTAGTGTGGTTTGAGTTTCGACATCTCACTTACCTGGTGAAGTTATTACGTGTATCTGATCATTGAGATAAAAAATATATAATTACAGAACGTTTAAACACAACTTTAACATTTATTTATGTAACGTACTATCGCCAAACCTATATCTGACCATTTTGAAAACAAAATCCCGTGCACATGATGACTGCTGCGTGCACAGCTGCGTCCGTATGTAAAACAAAAGAGGATCCTTTTTAGATCGACTAGTAATATGCGCTGTAAGCAGGAGTAGTCCTTATGGTGGTCAGATATAGATTTTGGCGATAGTACATTTCGGTAACAATGTGTTCCATAAAACAAACTCTTCTAACATGAACATAAGTCCGCATAGTTTTTAAAAACAATTCCTGTGCCCCTTGAAGATTCTAATAGTATTTCAGTATCCACACTGGCCTCAATAAATTAATAGTGGAGCTTAAATTCTTACCATCAGATAACTCACAGGGTTCAATTAACCAATTACACAATCACAACTGTCAATCTGACATAACTAAATTCCATTGCTATTAGAGTACGTAATAGTACAGTGCACCGGCTGAGCTAACTCGGTCACAATGGCCGAGGTCGGCGCGAGCGCAGATACGACCATTTTACATAATTTCATATACGCGATACCACGTGACAATTTTCTTCTAATTTATTTTCATACATGACTTGACAGTTGTAGTGAAGGGACATGTAATCATAGTGAAAATATGAGTATAGTAATAGTGTTGTTATTCAGTTGTGTGCTCGTGTTTGCCGGTGCGCAGGATTGCAAAGTTGGCGGGAAAAAGGTTGATTGGATCATTCAGTAATTTGTTTTGAGAGTGACTGGATTTTTACTTTTCGATTTTATTTCTCGGCGCTTTGGGAAAATATGCTTGTTGGATATCGTTATTAATCATATTTTGTACAAAGCATAGCAGAGGGGCAATTCTCGTAATTTTGAGAATGTTGGCCAATTCTCGTACCTAATTTAAAACGTTCAAAATCTAGTCGCAGTCTCATGATCTGGGCGACAAACAAATGACAAAAACTTGTCTAAATGTAGAGAAATTAGAGGTATTTTTGACAGATTGTTACTGAGATCAGACGTGAACGTTCTTAAAATTACGAGAATTGCCCCTTTGATCTGAGTCCTAAAATACCTCTAATTTCCTTACATTTTTGACATTTGTTTGTCTTCGAAATGAGACTGCGACTAGATTTTGAACGTTTTAAACCAAGAGAATTGGCCTTCTGATCATAAACAATATCACTACTAAAATTAGAACAATTTCATGATATTTATTTTGTATCATGTGTACTGTGTACGTATGATCATTTTTTTAAAAATTACTTAAAAAAAACAAATATTAAAAAAGTAGGCGTTTTTAACATTATTGAGTCCAATCAATTCCAAATAACCCTATTTAACGGTAAATTAGAACAGTACATTATTATACTAAACAACAAATGAGAGCACGAACCGTTTCATTACTAATTGCCAATTGACTTGAGTTAACGTTTTATTCTATACTTTTACAATCTTGTCATCACTCATCATCATCACCCTGTAGCAGTCCACTGCTGACCATGGGCCTCTCCTATTGCACGCCATTCAACTCGATTTTCGGCAACTCTTTTTCAGCTGCTACCAGCAATCCTGCGAAGATCGTCGCTCCACCTAGCCTGAGGGCGTCCCACCTTACGTTTACCGATTCACGGTCTCCACTCAAGAACACATCTACCCCAACGGTCATCGGTTCTACTGCTAATTTGGCCGGCCCATTGCCACTTCAGCTTGCTTATTCTGTGAATACAATCATTTAATGCGATTTAATCAAAAGTAGACAAGCCTGCTGCCAACATCAGAGCATGGTGATCTTTAGACAGTGCTGTTTCTGAATTACTATTCGACCAAAATGAGGTATCGTAGTACCTAAAATTGAACATAAACCAACAAGTACCTAACCTCAAACTTAGAAGTGCAATAAAGTCTTTAAAATGTAGCTACCAAACCCTATCATCAAAATTGTGATTCATATTATCATATACTCCATGTACAGTCGCCAAAGGAGATAAGTAACCAGGGTCGTCAGACATAGTTGAAGTTTAGGAAGAAACCGATGGAGGTTTTCGAAAGAAAATTAATTTGATAAATGAACTGTTTGTTTTCTTTCAGTTAAATTCTATTCTATCCATCGGTTTTTTATAAAACTCAACTATATCGGATGGCCCTGGTTACTTATCTCCTTTGGTGACCGTACTATCGCCAAAACCTATATTTGACCATTTTGAAAACAAAATCCCGTGCACATGATGACCACAGCTGCGTCCGTAAGTAAAACAAAAGAAGATTCTTTTTAGGTCGACTAATAATATGCGCTGCAAGCAGGAATAGTGCTTACGGTGGTCAGATATAGATTTTGGCGATAGTACCTTAAAACATCTTTATCAGAACAAAAGAGATAACTTATGAGTAAGGTAAACGTGGGAAAGCCGCTGAAACCATAAATAATTTTATTCATATTATTGTTATACATAATATACGTTAAACATGTATCTAGATGTTAATCACACATTAACACAAAACGTTCTGTACGCAGTGTGTCGACCATGAACAATGTTGCGGAGGATGCTGCTTTTATGGCGAGTGTATAGACAGTGAGTATCACGTGTTTACGTAACACATGGTGTTAGACGAGGTCGCATGAAACAAAAGAAAATCGTTTTATATTAATAAATTTTTCATTTAATCTGGTTGGTAAATTAAAAAAAAAGCAATCATGTTACTTCTCCTTAAGGTAATTGACTACTGTCGCCGCCGCCTACGCACACTTGCGAGCCTGTAAGCACTGTCATAAGATTGCCGTGGCATTAATAATGCTTGGCATTAGACGGAATGAAAATAAAAAGCGATTCTCCGATACATTTTAGCCGGCGAAAAACGTTTATTCATTTAATATACCTAGTCAAAATACTCTGAAAGTACTAATACAAAAAGAAAAGAGTTTTATTGACATAAAAAAGTTGTTACATTTTAATTCGAAGCCCTGACTCCTGAGCTAGGTGGTACCTGTGTTACAGGAGTCAGTGGGAAGGGAGGGGGGGACAATATAAAATATTCTCACTACACACAGTTATGAGAAAAGTATTATCAAGTTATGCCAGTCTTAAACCTCGAAAATATATGTTTAAACTGAGGGGTAATTCTCGTAATTTTAAGAACGTTCACATTCTGATCTCAGTCTCAATCTCTCAAAAATACCTCTAATTTCCCTACGTTTTGATAAGTTTTTGACATTTGTTATTCGCCGAGATGAGACTGCGACTAGATTTTGAGCGTTTTAAATTACGAGAATTGGCCTTCTGAAATTAAAGCTTTTGACTTACTAAGGGCTGATTTTTCCAATGCCAGATCTTTTATTCGAGGAATAAAATTGACGTTTGACAGTTTTTGTATGAAATAACTGTCAAAATTTCAAAATGATTTCTCGAATAAAGTTATCAGATGATTGAAAAATCAGCCCTAAATATAATTAATCTGCGTTTATTATTAAGTTTCAAACCAGTAGTTTGCTAATAAGGTGCTTTATGACAGTATCCATTATGAGTATGATGGAGTCGTGAGTGACATGCTGACAGGCTCGCATTATGCATTCATGTTAGGTAACATGATTATCCCGGCATTATGCATTAGTGCGCTCATTAAAATCATTTGTGTACATGTTTCACTATCTGTATTGGTCTCAAGGTCTTCAAACAATAGAGTTATCAATTTAGAAACAATGATTACCAACCTTTGTAAACAAAATATTCGAAGGTTTCTGAAAACTCTAACTTTCTTCTGCGGGGTTGGTAGGAAAGTATACAATATCGTTATGGAAGGTGGCCATATTACCATTTATCCAGCACGGCACAGGTCAAAAATCCGAACTCAGAATTTCCTGAAAGAAAACCTGATAACTCTTTGTCTGACCTGAGAATCAACCCTTTGTCCAAACAATCATAGCAGTCATAATAACGACCACTAGAATGAACGATGTTGCAGTCACAAAATATCTCGAAACAAGGTCTTTTGAGAAAATACTGCATTGAAAATTAAACTGCGCTCGCGATTAACTTGCCAAACATGTAAACAAATATGAGTTATTGGAAAAATAACTAACAGAACAAAATAAAAAATAAAATAAAACAAAATAATTTTAATTCTTACACAATGCTTTCCACGCTGAAACCAACTTAATTGCCACTGAAATAAAGTTGATATTGGTTTAACTTGAGATACAATCAATTGGAAACATACATTTGAATAAACATAATAATTATAGGTATACATAATTTAGGTGCTTAAAGCTTGAGTTTAAAATGCACTATTCTTTCTTTCAGCCTACAGATCCTGCCTCTCATCGATGGATGTTTGTGAAGACCACGTCTGTCTTGGAGAAGAAGAGTGCATAGTGTATATACCGCCGGAGTGTCCGGGATGTGAACCGTTGCCCCTCTGTAGAACGCCTGGTATATACCCGTAGCACAAGAGAAGACATCCTGTGAGATAACGAGCTTCATACAATCTGCGAGAGAACGTACAGACGCCAGCAGGTCAAGCTACCCGAAACTGTCAAATTTTCCCAATCAACTTTCAAATCAAATCAAATCAAATTGTTTATTCATCATAACAGCATTGTAGCACATGGTAATTTACAGGGTTGATAAATTAGTGTACTAAAACTACAACTTGAATGGTGGTGAGGTGTTGCACTCCCAGCTAGGTTATAGAATAACCTGAATAAGGGAGTATGGTGCCAGTCCCCATTGGGTATTATAATTAAATTGTACACAGATGTGGCTTAACACTAGTTTTCTACTACAATTTTATTAATAGTGGTGACATAGTGTAGCTAAGGTTAATATAAAAGATAAATTACATAGTAAGAGGACTTTGAACCTTAATAGGTACTTTAGTGATAAAGTTGAAAATCTATTAAAGAAATTTGACAGCTTGATGTGCTGGCGTCTGTACAGTCATGAATAGAAATTTTCCAATGTGAAAATAACGATACGTTTATGGTTGTACATAGGCGATAATTAATTTATTAGAGTACTTACTTAAAATGTACATAATAAACGTTATTATTAAAGTCGATATAAATTTTTCCAACACAACCATAGAAGGAAAAGTATTTTTTTTAACCACCTTCCTTAACCTCTGCTGACTCCTTTTAGTGTAGGTTATTGGTATAACTAAGATGAAGGCGCTACAGGCAGACAAGAAAAAATAGTTAAATAAAAAAAAATAATTAAAAATTTAAAAAGCCCCCGAAAATAATTATAAAAATAGTATGAATGTAAAAAGACTAAAACAATTTAAAAAAACCTATTGAAAAAATAGCCACAAATAGAACAAAAAGGTATAAACGTGAAACCCTATAAAAAGAAAAAATAAGTAACCTTGAAATTATGACCCTACGTAAGTACGTATGAAATTTTTTGATTAAATGATGTCTCGTCGGGGGACCGCTCTAATTATTAGCCTAATGTTCTGTTAAAGTTTGAAATACTAGCGGTCCCCCGACGGGACAACTTTTTGCGGCAGAGGTTAAAAAACAAATAAAATGAAAAAAACTGACTACCTACAAAAAAAAAAAAGGTATCTATACCTAATTTACTTTTTCAAATGAAGAGTACGTTGGTATTTTATTATTAAAATGTAATTTGATCTCATTTAATACAGAATTTATGAAGTACAAAATGATTCAATGCATAATTAAAATTTATGATAAGCTTCCTGTGATAAATAACACAGGAAGCTTATCATAAATTTCAAAGTACTTAGAACCATATCATTTTAAATATTCATTCAGCATTTCTTTATCTACGAATTTAAGCCTCTCTGTGGCACGTAAAAAAGGTTAAAAATACAAAAAACAATGGAACTGTAAACAAACCACACTATATTGCCTACAGTTAAATCCAAAAGCCGCATATATTGAGACTTTAAGCTGCCATCAATCAATCAGTCCATACAATCAATCAATCCTACACTGACGTTATAAGAAGGCTCAAGGAACAGCTTTAATAGAATACTAATGTTCACTCCATACTGGTCAGTGAAGTTAGCAAACATCTACAAACATTAGTAAAGTAACCGAATTTGAATCGAAAATATTCGTTCGATAGTCATGTTTTTTTGCAAACCGCTCAAAATATTTCGATAATAAAAACTTTTTTGCAAAAAAAAAAAACAACTGACTTCCAAAAACGACACTACAAAGTTAAAAATAACTTTAATTTCGGAAGTCGGTGTCGTTGGGTTCGCATTTTCATTGTTTGCCACCGACTTCCGAACTTAGTTATTTTTCACGTTGTAGTGTCGTTTTTGGAAGTCGGTTGTTTTATTTTGCAAAAAAAGATTTTTTTTTTCACTTTTAAGTTGTAATTTTTACCAGTAATTTTGGTTTAAAAACCAAACTACTGAACCGTTTTTGATGAAATTTCTATGGGACCACTTCAGAAGTTTCGAACAAAAAAAGAATTTTGAAAATCAATTGGCGGAGTAATCGCGTAAAAAACACACAAAAAAAAAACATACCGTCGAATTGAGAACCTCCTCCTTTTTTGAAGTCGGTTAAAAAGTATCGGGCCGGGTACACAAAAATTAGTTCCGAAGCAAGTGAATCCAAGCGCGTACCGTCAGACAGAGAGAGATTTTGTATTTTTTGAAAACCATTTGCGAACAGAAAACCGTGCTAGCAGAAAGTAATGAAAAATACTGAAACAAATGCGCTCGTCCGTTGTTTTCCTTTTGAAGTCAAATTTCATATTTGTCCGGACTGTATCGAGTATACAAAAACTTTCATAAATGTTTAAAGGTGCAGGCCTATGAAACAGTCGATAAGTAGTTTAAAAATCAGGGTAAAAATACGCGAACTAAGCGACACGTGATCGGTGATTAGCTCATTGACTGCGAGTAATACCTACTTACCACTTGAAAGTGTGGTCTTAACTCGCGGAGCGGAGGTAAAAGGATAACATAAACCAGTTAATTAATTCGATTATCACATCATTTTAAAATATTTCAACAATTTGCAAATTCGACCTTTGCCAACATTATCGACTGTTTCATCGGCACCTTTAAACATTAACCATTTATGAAATTTTTGTACCTTGTTGCATAGCTGATTAAATGAAGATGTCTTCCCCGTAATTTGCACGCTTAGTGTTTTAGTAAAATTATGAGAACTGGTGTCAAAGTTCGTGTACGTAGATGATTTTTGAAAATAGTTAATAAACTTCTTACTTTAAATTTTAACTGTTTGATATTTTAGAAAATTTGGTTACATCAATAGGTGTGTTAAACTATTAGGTAGCCAATGGAATAGCCATGAAAACCACTCAATTAGAGAATTTAGAGATAAGTGATATTTAGTAACGATTTCTGGGAAATTTTCTAAAAAACACGTATATCGGTTTTTCTTGGATTACATGAATTTTCGCCTAGGCTTTAGGGGTGCTTAATTGTTGCAAATGGGTCTCACTATCACGCCCTGGAAGGAACATGTCGAGTTTCCCTGTCAACCTGTATATTTATGTGAAATATACAGAATTTCAGTGGGTATTGAATCGGTAAATATAGTTTGTGATACAAGCGAAAAGGTCGGATTTAAACAACTGTCTAGAAAAGAATAAACCCATCTTTTTGTGGGGGCTGTGGTCTTCCACGGCCCCCCAAAGAAAGATTTTTTTCGAAGAGTTTTGGCTCACGGATCATCCGTGAGCCAAAACTGGTGATTAGAGTTCATCAGAGGGCCTAGACAAGTGGCGATCGCTTTCAAAGCGTTTCGTAGGAGTCCGCGTATCACTAGTCAGTTTCCCTCAGTCGTCAATCTACAACGACTTTCAACGGGATATAAGCCAATCCAATATAATTTTGACGTTTTCACCATCGTTATCGTTGATAGAATGTCACTTTGTTTAGGCTCTCGTGAGACACACACACCAGAAAATCCTATTCGCCTGTTACAGTGGATGTGGGCGGCCATTCCACTACGTAATTTCGATGAAATCATATTGAGTATGCCGTATCGCTGCGATTGTGTTATACGCGTTAACGACGGTTATACAGACTATTCATGATTGTTTAGTTTACGCAAGGAAAAACTATTTAAAAAGAAAAATCTTTGTATTTTACTGTCAGGGTTAATTAACGAGAAAAATCCAGCATAAGCAAAAATTGCGAAAAGTCTTAATTAATTTAAAAGACTATTTCGTCGATATATACACACGATAACATTTTACTTAATCAATCTAAATATTAAATCTGTCATGGCTGTAACATACGTCTGCCAATTTCTTCAGTAATTTGGATTTGTGATCTCGTCCTATCTATTGTGTTTCTTCTCTCTTACTCCTGTGTCTATATTTATATATGTATATATATATATCGTACTGTGTACGGACATTATATTTTATTTATATTTTTTCCTACACGAGCTAAAGACATTTTTATTTAATTTCAATAGGGCAATAATATATATATTTGAAATACCTTCATAGATTCATAGAAACTTTTGATGTGTGTTGTTGGGAAAAGACTGTCAGATTGATTGTAATTAAAATTTTTAATTTTACTGAAACTGATATCGCATTTGAGCTGATTAAAAGTATTGCATAAATATAAATATGTATAGTGAAACACTCCACGCTCTTCATCTTTTCTCATAATCATGAAGATCAAAGGCTTGCGTAATTAAAACAAAAATCTCTTTGCCAGTATTATATCTCTGATCTGGAGCGGAACACATCGCCCTTTGCAGGCTTTGCAGATTCTCTACAGAATTTCCAAAGCCAGAAAAATGCAGCCCGGGTTGTAATAACTTAAAACAGAAGCTTTATCAACGGAAGCACAGATTCTTTATGTGAGCCAGGTCAACAAAACAATGTAAGGTGGAAAATCTCAATAAATCCTCACGACAAAGCTCGCCAGAAGCATTTACCTAGATCTGGAGTGACTCCAAAAGCGTATCTTGTGTGAAACTGGGACAAATCCGGGAAATGGTCGCCCGGACGAGTTGCGAGCGGTTTGGTCAACAAAATAAGACGGAGTACACACCGGTCGCCTGCGACGGACGGATGAAGTCTTGGAGACTTCGCACTTCACTTCATTGCTGAGTACTGTATCTAATATTGCTGGATGTGGTTTATAACAGTCGCCTGTCGGTTATTGCTTTTCGTTTACTTATTTTTTTTTTATTTGTTCGTGCAACAGAAAAGTAAATAGATCAGAATAAAAGACAAAGCTATCTTGGAAAATGTGTTTTCTTGATGCAATTTTTTTATTCTATCATAGTCCTCTCGGGGCTTGTGGCTAAGTAATAGCAGCCGCACAGGTCGATCGATCAGGTTAAGCTACGCTTGCCGCGGTTGGTCCGTGGATGGGTGACCATCTTTACATACTAACATCCCTCCGTGCCTCGGAAAGCACGTTAGCGTGGAAAGCCGTTGGTCCTGGCTGTCATTCGTGGATCTTTGACAGCCGTTTCGTCAGAATCCCGAAAGTCTGACAACCAGTCTTACCAATGGTTATCGCATTACCCAGTAACTGGGTTATGCAGGTCAGATAGGCAGTCGCTCGATGTAAAATACTGGTATTCAGCTGCATCCGGTTAGACTGGAAGCCGACCCCAACATAGTTGGGAAAAGGCTAGGTAGATGAGTCCTCTCGTCGTAGAAATCTTCCTAAATACATCGTTGGGAATAGTGATCTTCATTACAGTCGAGTCGGCAGAAAGAGGCTTCTTCCTTCTGTGATAAAGTAGTAGGTTGATTAGGTTATCAAAGATAAATGAGACGTCATTCTGCTAACTATCGCTCGGCAAAGACTGTTACGTTAACGTTTGGGTCAGTTCAATGTTCTCTTTGCGACTGTGTTGTAATCACTTAATAATAATAATTAAATATTTTTTTATTTTCACAAAACACATTTTTAACGTTCACAGAACAATTTTCCAACATAAATGAACAATTACAGAAAGAAGTGTATCGTTGGTGCCGGTACAGTCACGAGCACCAATATGTCAACACTTGGCAACTTTCAATTGTGATTTTTTCGTGAAATAACAAATGCAACGTTGAAATACGACTCATTACATAGGTAAACCTATGGGTTCGAAAATGCTATGTTCGTAACTACATAAAGTTTCATTCAAAAATAAAGGAGCAAATCGTTTTTGAATAAAGCCGAGTGTATACATACTTTTGTTCGTGACTGTAATAATGAATGAAAATCATTGTATCACAGACACCAGCGCCTTCCAAGATAGGTTACATAATAAATAAAAAATTCGAACGTGCTATAAAGTGAACTCGTAAACAATTACATGGTAATAAAATAAACGGTAAAAGTAATTTAAAAGTAATAAAAACAATTAATGTTAGAAACTAAAATTAACATTAAGCTACTTATTTACTTTAGTTAGTATTTGTGCGTGTGCGTCCACGAGAGTGTACAGGTAAGTGATTCTGCATGTATGAGTGTATGTGTAAGTGTGTGTGGGGGTGTGTGAGTGAATGTATGTATGTGTCTGTTTAGAGATACATCTATTGGATTGGTTTGAGAAGATCTTCAGTCTCCCGGTAATTTAAATTTAGTAAGAGGATTTGTAATTCTTTTTTGCACTTGTTTTTTTGTTAAATTGTGTACGTATGCTATTTTGTTAATACGGTTGTAGAGACGAGAACTATTTTATAAAAAAATTTACTGGCGAGAGCAGTTCTGTCTAATTAGAATATTAAAATTGTGAACGCTCAACAAATATTTCTCGAAATATAAATGAATGGGCAGAACACTAAACTGTGAACAAAACTCACAGCACTCAGTTGTATTGAATTCTTGATAACCCATCTAGGAATATTTAGTTCTGAGGTAATGCTACTGTCCATTCAGACCAGTTTGAGTATCAATTTGGAAAAGGTTCATCAAATACGTAAGTACGTTATAATATACGTTTTTCTTGAAGCAACATGACAGTAAGAGTAGATAAATTAATCAGTTCCAAATTAATAATGCTTAGTATCAGTCGATCGATTCTGTTAAAATCTCACCGTGAAAAGTTAGGTGAAGTGAGCTTAGAGTGAGCTGTCAATAGTGTCAATCCCTAGCATTAGATAGAATGACAGCTCACTCCACGCTCACTTCACCTAAGTTTTCACGGTGAGATGGTTACAGAATCGCACTGCAGAAGGCGGCAAGCCCAGACTGAGATGGCGGGATGAGCGCCTTTGATAAAGATTGATCCTTGGCAGCTCTGGGCAGAGAGAGGTGGAAAGAGTAGGGAGGCGTTTGCCCAGCAGTGGGACATTAATGGTTAAAAATAATAATAATAAGTATCAGAGAGGCCATACATAACATAATCAGCCTATAATGTTCCCACTGCTGGCTGCTGGGACACAGGCCCACTGGTGGATTACGGCCCACTCCCTCTCACCGAGGGGAGACCTGTGTCCCAGCAGTGGGAACATTATAGGCTGATCATTTTATGAATTTAAAACACCGTTTTATTTCTGTCATCATTATCTGCCGAGCCTTTTCCCAACTATGTTGGGGTCGGCTTCCAGTCTAACCGGATGCAGCTGAATACCAGTATTTTACATGGAGCGACTGCCTATCTGACCTCCACAACCCCGTTACTGGGTAATACGATACCCCTTGGTAAGACTGGTTGTCAGACCTAACTTAGATTTAATGAAGTAAAATACAGGACTGCTTAAAGTTAACTTAAATTAGACCCGACTACGAAAATCGTGAATAAACGAGCGTGCAAATTATTTGAAATGATATTTAATATATCAAAAGCTTTGGGACAGCATATATTTATACATATATGAACCATCTTCTCCCTTCCAACCTCCCCCTGGTTTAGAGCCAGGGTCTGACTGCATTGCCGAACATTCTAGAATTAAAGGGGTAACATAATTGAGTTACCTATACCAATCGTGTCAAAACGATAATTTCCAAAAAAAAAAAATTACGTTACAAAACTTGTAAACATTAGTGAAAATACGAAGTAAAATGAAATGAACCCATATAATTATTTGTTTCAAATTCAAACCCGACCCTAATAAGACCCTTTCTTTGTATCTTTATATTAAGAACAAGCTTGTCGAAGCCAAACAAATATCATAAACATATAAACATACATCATAACATATATAGCTTATTTTTTAAATGTCGAAGCATCATGCTGAGATAGGAGCCTTTTGGCCTCGTATAGGACTTTGTTTCATTTTTTTCCTTTTGTTACTTTTTTATACAATTTGTTTTATTTTTATTTGTAACTGTGTTTAGTTACGTTTATGATCCTGTACGAGTCGCAATATATACTTTTTCTTTCTTTCATAATGATATTTCCAACAAGAAGATTTACATAAAACGGGACGGGACCAACCCTGAAATCGTAAAAAAAAAATCAGTTGATCCATAGATTTATGTTTGCATAACTCGACATAATGTATGGATCAACTGATTTTTTTTTCACGTTTTTGTGGTTAGTCCCGTAGTAAAAGTTGTTCATAGTGATGAGTACAATGACCCCATTTAAGGATTAAAACGATCAAAATGTAACGGTGTATATGGTACGAGTATGTATGGTATCTTCTGATCTTGACGAAGTCGCGGGTTTAAACTAGTTGTGTAATATATTCGCCAATCTCGCCTCACTCCGTCGAAGACTCACTTTCGTTAATCATTAAAAATATTTACTTAACCACCAAAATAAAATATTAGGTGAGTTTCAGCAAGCCTTGATTGGAACGGCCCCAACTTGAAGTAAACAGTTTACAGGGTGCGACGATTTTTAATTGAGAATATGGCGGTACACAAACTTGCTGCCATTTGCATATTTATTAGGTTTCAACCTCTTTGGGGTACGCCTTGTTGGTATAGTTTTGTAGGCGTTAAGGGGATGGCAGTGATGTGAAGGATCGCATTATTTTTCATTTTTCATCAGACACCGGCGCTTCGTGTAAACACTACACACTGAAAATCAATTAACATAAGTACTTGTGAATGTGACCTGAAACCACTTCCAGACGCCTCTGAAAAGTTGTATGTACAGACGCCAGCACATCAAGCTACTATAATCTGTCAGATTTATTTAATAGATTTTCAACTTTATCGCCAAAGTATTAAGGTTCAAGGTTAATTGGGAAAATTTGACAGTTTCGGGTAGCTTGACTTGCTGGCGTCTGTACAGAAACAGTATAAACAAAAAAATAAGAAGTATGAAGATACGTACAGACGCTAGCACGTCAAGCTACTACGAGTACAATCTGTCAAATTTCTTTAATGGATTTTCAATTTTATCAAGGTTGATTGGGAGAATTTGACAGTTTAGGGTAGCTTTATGTGCTGGCGTCTGTACAAAAATTATGGTATGCTTCAATTGGTTAATTTCGGAAAAAAAACGTACTTAAATGCAAATCTTATTATTATTTTATGGTAGGGAAGTAATGTCTAGTACCTACAGACCGTAAGAAAAATCAGTCTACACTTTCAAAAAATATCAGTTAAGTAAGTACTAACGAAAATAAACCGAGTGAACCCTTTTAATGTTCCTAAAAAAACTGAAAGGATATCTTTTACAAAGAGCTCAGTCATCAAAATTTAATATTTTAGGCGAGTATGTTGAACGGGCTCATTCAGAAAGAAAGCAAAACGTTGAAGAAAATACGTAGATTCGGCAAAAATAATAATTTTCTGATGATATTTGTATAAACATGGTTAGCTCGCGGCCATACCTGCGATTTGTTGTTTTATTCATGTAGGGAAAGGAAAGTACTTACTATAAAAGGAAGTTATGAATTTCAGATCCCTATCTGCAAATATTAGGTTGTTGTTGTTCAATGATTTCTCAGTGTTTTCAAAAAGACTTGCTTTTCTTTTATTTAAACTTCAGGTATTGGTTTCAAACCTCATTTTTCCATCACGGTTATTTAAAGTTAATTTTATTGTATTAAAAGGATTTTTGTAATACTTTATTCCACACGCCATCTTGCAGCAAAGTACCAAGTGCCGATACTGATTTCTTCAATCGTTATTGAGTAATTTGCTGTTATTCATTAAAGAGTTCCAGTGCCATCCCTTTTAAAGACAAAGACATTTATTCATTGGCTATGATAGGTACAAAGATGGTTGGTATATATGGAAAAGTTCAGGACACATCCGCCGCTAATAGCAGCATACGAATATTTACAATATAATTAGTTCCAGGTGGGTATAAAATCTGACTTATAATCTAATAAACAATACAAAACACTTATACACCGATAACTTTTGATAAAAAAAAATCAGTTGATCTATTATGTCGAGTTATGCGAACATAAATTTATGGATCAACTGATTTTTTTTCACGATTTCAGGGTTGGTCCCGTAGTAAAAGTTGTTGTTGTTCATAATCATGATTACAATGACCCCTTTTAAGGATTAAAACAATCAAAATTTAACGGTGTATAAGATGGTCAAGCGTTGGATGGAGTCTTAAATATACTGAAAAATACGATGGGAATAAACACTGTATCTCCAAAGAAGTAAGATTTCGGTGCTTTCATACTTTCGATTACTTACTCGAAATCCAGTCAATTTGTCGGTAATATCCGTTCAGTTATAATATTCCGATGTTAAAGATTAAAGGGCCGCGAGTCTCGTGATTCATTTCAGCGTCGCTTGTCGGTTATATAAAGTGGAGAGCTCATCAATAAAACATTTGAAGCGGTTACCTTGTCACATAGCTGCGAAGCAGAAGTTTAGCTTGGTAAATAATCAATATTATATACGGACAGCGGTTATGGGTTAGTTCGTACCGTGACTGTCGGCTCCCGAAAATATATTTTCAAATATTTACCAGTAAATTTGTGTTGGCTGTCAATCTTCATTACCATAAATGTAAAACCTTGGTTTTATTGAAATACGCAGGTGTAGATTCCTGAAAAAGTAAAGATGAGAGAGAAGAAGGATTGTGTGAGGAATGATATGAAAGAGCAGGGAGTGAATGATACGGTGATGTTTGACAAGAGGAAACGGAAGAAGAAAACGATAATAAAATTTAAGATAAAATCTTGGTCGGTTTATTATCTCGTATTGGAATGAGCTACCTAGAACAATCATGGTGTAGTAGAATGATTAAGAGTGATTGACTGTCCCGGTTCCGCCGGAATAAAGACGGGCTCCGGGTTCATTAGGCTGATTTGTTGTATCGTCATGCAAGATTAGGTAATCAAACAATTTTGGTCAGATCATATTTTCACAACGAGTTTTGATTAGACAACACTTTGTGTAAAGGCGTCACGAACTCACTGGAATTTGAATTACACAGTAATTTGAATTCAGCTTACCGTTTAGTAGTACCTTTCAATCGGTGGAGGGTTTCATTGCACCTCATCGGTTTATTCCGTATCTCATACGGGGTATCCTGTACGTCAATAAGAAGCTAAATATGTATAATGTCACATTTATTTTTATAGTCTCTTAACTAACTATTGACACTAGGTACTAAATTAAAATACGAATTATCCGCTGTCATCCGGAAACTGTCAATGCTCATTCTTTGGCCAAAGAACGCCCCGCCCTCTGGTCACGTGAAGTGTCGATCAGCCGGTGAGAATTTTTTTTATGTTTAATTGTATTTATTATGTTACCAGCTCTTCGACTTCTGCTATTCACTTGTTGTCTAGTTAAAGAGCCGTTTCGTCCACTGAATAAAGTCATCTCCAATACTTATCTGCATGTTAGATGGACAGGGTGAGGGGTGAGGTGGACAACGAGTCACTTTGTATTGAAACCCATTGTGTTCTATTGCTTCTCATTAAAACCTGAATGAGAATGTTGTGTTTTGATAACCAGTGACCACGAGAATAGGGGGGTTTGTACTGATGTTTATTTTAATTAAGACTAGCGATCTGATTGGTTTAATTTCGATTTTTAGAGGGAATTATGTTTTTAGAATTATTTCTGTACAGTGCGTTGCGTTGATGGTTTATGTTTATCAATGCATGCTAAATAAAAAAAAAATTAACTCAAATTATATACTGTCCATTAAGTTAACCGTTTTTGACAGCTGTCTTAGAACGTACATATTCCAGATTACGTAAAAGTTAACTTTAAAATGCGTAATAAAAAAAAATATATAAACTGCCTTATCTTATTGAATTATCTTATTTATGACTTCTTACAGACATTATATTACCGTACGTATATCAGAGGGGCAATTCTCGTAATTTTAAGCCCGTTCACAGTCTGATCTCAGTCTCAATCTTTCAAAAAATACTTCTAATTTCCCTACATTCTGACAAGTTTTTGACATTTGCTTGTCGCCGAGATGAGACGTCGACTATATTTTGAACGTTTTAAATTACGAGAATTGGTCTTCAGTTTTGACAAAAAAAAAAAAACATAATTGCTCACTAGTTCGATCTGTCAAAAAACGGTTAACCTAGTAGACAGAGTGTAAGTTACTAATATTGTTATCCAGTCCTAATATGTTCTAGCCTTAGGTTTATTGCGATGATTTTGAATTTTACAACACATTTTTTCTATCGCTTGTCTTCAATTGTTGTAGGCTAAAACTAACTTACTAGGTCCTTGCAGACAGATAGTAGATAGACAAGAAGTATTTTTTCCTCCCATCCTCATTCAATACAAAATTCAAATTATTTTATTTGACATGGGCACGCAAAACGGCCATCGCTCAGCGTAATGCTAATAAACTGTTATGTAGAGCGGTGTTTTCTTCCGGCTTGTTCGAAATATTATTTAAAGTTAGTTTTACTTTTGTGATAGCGATTTTTAAATAATTGACATTTAATAAATGTTATTTTTTAATATGTAAACGTTGTAATGATTTTTAACGTGATTTGATATTTATAACTTATAAGAATCCCTCATCAATACATTACTGACTACTGTGACCATAGTAACATTTTCTTTTTACCTTGTCACTTTTTAACAAATATGTAAGTATATCACCAAACCCACCCGTGATCCTTCCATAGCCCTTTATGTTCCAGGGCAGCGGTAACTCTTTCGGACGATCCCGCTAGTATATCACGTGCTTACAATGTTTAAATAAAGTTTATTTATATTTTAATGAAGGAAAATATTAAGAAAAAATATAGATTTCTACAATATTCTTTTAACGACTCATTTAAAAATACAGTAAAATTTAAAGACACACGTTAATTTCTGGCCTCCAGACTTTTTATTTTCACTTTATGATAAACAGCATCTGGTCTAACTTGTATGTTTACGATCGAGGACTACAATTTTAAAACAACAGTAGGTTTTTAGGCCATCACTTTTAAATATGTCTACCAACTTATTTTTCTAACTAAAAAAGAAAGAACAACCTCTATTTGATAATAGATTTAACCTTTAGAACGTCTCCAGGTCAACTTTGAACATATTTAGGCTCCATTTAACTAAATGAGATATTGTTTATCTAAAGTTCAACAACAATTTATGATATAATTTTATAAACGCTTAATTACAAGTATTCTACCTAGCTCTCGTAGCTCTAGTAACTTTTAAAGTGGGTGTCATTAATCAGTGACTCTTTAACAACCGTTTTTTTAAGTCATATAGTGAAAATAATTCGTACACATTGGCTCGATACTACTTATCGTGCGTTTTTGATAGTCTTTAATATAACTAGGTATAGATAAAGAAAGAAAGGAAAATATTTTATTCTGCACAAATAAAATGCACAATTACAAATAAATAATAATAAAAAAAGACATAAGATACAATAGTCATTTGAAGGGCATCTGTGACGTTGTACTGTTTGCAGATGATACCTCTCTTATTTTTAAAGTAGACAGGAATAGACAAGATTTTGACGACGTAAACAGTGCACTCTCAATAGTTACAGATTGTTTTACGTCAAATAACCAAGTTCTCAATGCCAAGAAAACGAAATGTGTAAAGTTTGCCTTACCGAATGTCAGAAATCTAGGACCCAACATCGTCTTAAATAAAGAGGTGCTTGAAACAGTAGGCTCTGCAATTTTTCTAGGACTAACAGTAGATGCCAAACTTCAGTGGGGACCTCATATATCAAGTCTAGCAGGAAGGCTCAGTTCGGCTGCCTACGCCGTCAGGAAAGTAAGACAATGAGAGACACTGACGTTGTTACAGCTCGTTTAGTCTATTTTAGTTATTTCACAGTGTTATGTCCTACGGCATTCTGCTGTAGGGCAAAGCCGCTGATATACAAAATATATTTGTCCTTCAAAAACGAGCTGTTCGAGCAATTCACCAGCTAGGTGCCAGAGTTCCTCTAAGAGATTTTTTTAAAGATTGGTATTCTCACGGTTGCATCACAATTCATCTTCGCCGACATCTTATATATTAGGCAAAATTTGCACTTGTACACTAAAAATAGTGATATTCACAGTGTTAACACTAGAAATAAGGACAAACTACGTGCCCCCTTTCACCGGCTTCATAAGGTTCATAACTCATTTTTTGGGTTTGGTATAACCTTTTATAACAAGATACCCTCTGCTTTGCTAGACTTGCTTTTTAATGCGTTTTAAAGCTCAAGTAAAATCCAACCTTTGTTCAAAGGCTTACTATTCCATCAACGACTACTTACACGATAAGAATAGTTGGTCGCCCTAATTAACTCAAGACAATGTTCATGTTCTTTCTCCAGAATTAGCTTACTGACAGGTTGTTGTTATTAGTATTAACTTATTTATTTATTTTACTTCGATGGTCCTAGTTTTTCATCTGTGATTTCAAGTGACAGCTATGTGACCAGAACCCAGCAATGCATAAATATGTAAGCTGTCACGCCCTTTACGCCTGGAGGCTTTTATTTAGGTAGTAAGTTTTAATCATAACCCCAGAACACTATTACTCCTAGCGGAGATCATAACAATAAAAAAATGCCAATTGCAGAGTGGCAAAATAACTAATATAACTACTTTTGTAATAAAACAAACAACAATTAAGCCGTGCGTCGCATCTGTGCAAGAACAGGTCGTTGCTCAGCAAACTATACTTAGTTTTACAACCACCCAAAGAGATTTAAGATAAGTAAATAATTTAATGTCTTTGCAACAACCGCTTGGTCGTCTAGTCATAAACACGAGACGGTCCTGTCTCGTCGGCGTATTGTGTCCTCTCCCGAGCCCCACGAGACAACCTCAAGATAATCGCTGCCGTTCATGAACAAGACGGAAAAAAGATAAGCTGCATCTGTTTTACTGGTGAATAGATCTCGAAAACTTTTAGTCTGACCAAACCTGAAGTAAAAAAAAAAAAATTATGTTCTCTACATTTTGTTGAGTTATGCGTATGTAAAAATGGAGGAAACAGATGTTTTATTTACAGTCATTTCTATTACACCTTTTATATAATACTAGCTGCAACCCGCGGTTCATCCGCATAGGTTTCGATCCGGTTTGAAAATCGTGATAAAAAGTATCCTATGTGCTAATCCTGGTTATAAACTGTCTGTGTGCCAAATTCCATCCAAATCCGTTCAGTAGTTTTTGCGTGAAAGAATAAGAACTTCCATCCATCCATCCTCACAAACCTTCGCGTTATTATTATTAGGAAGTAGGACGTTTATCCCGTTGTTAATAGACTCAATAGAAGTGTTTAAGATGATCATATAACTAGGTACTCAGTGAGTTTTACTATCAACATTGGTCATTCAGTAGTCAGTAGTCATTCACAACCTCGAGATAATCGCTGCGGTTCACGAACAAGACGCAGAATGATAAGCTGGATTTGTTTTATTGGGGAATCGATTTCTGGAATCTGCAAAGATGGAAAGATATTTGTATCACGCTGTTAAGTTGTGCCAAGTACACGTGCCTTTACAATTAAATATCCCGTGATGAACTCCCAAACTCCCAAGTGCCATCAACAAAGATGGCATACATCTGAAGTCTTCAAGTAACTTACTTCGAAGTCTCCAAGTCACTCGAGAGTATTCTATTCATGATACAGGAATATTAATTCGGGTCAAAATGTGTTTAGAAAAAGGAAATGTAAGAAAACAGAATAAGGCACAATATTATATTTCGTCGTAGTCTTACAAAATATGTAATGAAAACCAAACAAATTTTCTTTTTATGTTTTGTACGTGATCTTCGAGTTAGGGTTGTGTCTCCCCACTTTTTTCGATAAATTCCAATATAACTGATTTGATTCCGAAGACTTGTCTTCTATAGGAGAAAACTGAAATATAAGTTGTTTTATAAATAAATATCTTGAAATAACTTTAAAGCCATTTAATTTATTTTGCTGAAGTTTTAGGCAATACTTATTTCATAAAATGGTGACCAACTTTTCGGCGGCTTTGAGATTTCATACTCGCTGTAAACTGGCGCTGTACTCGCGGTCTTCGGATAGCTTATCAACTGTAGTGAACTTCTGAAGTATCGACATAAGTCAGTGTTGTGGCCAGCGTTAAACAACCAACAACAAAACAGACACTCGTAACTCCATACGAAGTGTACTCAACAATTTGAAAGTTTCCCATCACCATGCACCATAGACAATGGCTGTTGACAATCAATGCCTAAGAAAATAGCATTTGGATGGTATATGAATGCCAATCTGTATGTTTTGGTAATATTATGGTACAGGTCTTGTTCTATCATCAAACAGTTATTTCTGAACATTACATAACTGGATGTCTTAATGAAAACACCTCAGTTTGTCACAGGAGTACGTTCGTCGTGTTCGTACCTAAAGCTATTCAGAACAATAATGTTTGTAGATATAACTGTGAATAGTATTAGGAGCCCTTCCGTTATTGTTTTATTATTATCTTAGATTTATTATGGAAGGGAGTAGAATTGGTGTTTTGGCTTGTTAACTTCGTATTATAGGGGAAATAATATATAAATAATCGACACGAGAAAATAAGAAGGGGGAATTTGATTTAGTGTTATTGGTGAAGTGCAAGTTTTGAAATGGGATAAGTTTGTTGGTGATAGTTTCGGTTGTATCAAACTTATTAAATTATTTGAAAAACCTTTTTAATTCCATATTAATATTTTATGGCAACAAATATAATGGTAAAGGGTACAGCTAGTTTAATGATAAATTTAACAGATTAGTAAGTACTCAGTCAGGTTTCTCCGGATTACAACAAATTTCTTATAGTTAACTAAATATACTCCAACGGCTACAAGTTGCAACAAGTAAGTGGTGCTTAAGTTAGATCATTAAAACAGCTTCGGCTTAGTCTAGACAAGGCACTAAACTTACCTGAACTTGCGATGCTATGATCATACATTATCCTCATTACAGTCCTCGTCATGTTATAACAATGTTCATTAATGGAATTGGATTTTGAGATACCAGCCTCAGATTCTAGCTTGAGTCAAATATTGCTTATGAATTGGGCCTAAAGGACATTCGTATGAAACGCTTACTTTACTTAGCACACTAAAGACAAAGTGCGATCTGTGAATCTTGCTATAAGACTGCAACGTCCTGAGAAAGATAAAAACGAATGATCCAAATGGCATGCAAACTTCTAAAGGCTTATTGTATGACACCGGGAACGATGTCTCCAAGGCGAAAAGTGATCGAAAGGGTCAAAAACGGTTACCAAGTCAAACACTTGATAATGTCAACATTGTACCAACATGAGCGGTTTCCACTTTAAAGAGAGCACCCGCAAAACATTGTCGTCAAACGTTTACCCTCTTTAATAGCAAAGCTTTCTTAGTGCTTCCGTATCCGGTTACAAGTCATTGTGAAATGGTGTCCTTACTTTAATATCGATTACTTTGTCTGCATGAAAACTGAGAAACTGAGAGGAGTTCTCAGCTGCATTGGTAAAGCGAAACGACTAATATAAATCCTCTTTATCGGAAGATAAAATAGATTTGTTCCATTTGTATCGCAGATAAAGACCACACCGCAAATGCTGGAAGCGAATTGTTTTATCTACCTATTTGTTGCCCTCACTTCTCTCGTGCGAACGTGGCCTTTGATTGAAGAATTTGACGCTACATTTACAATAGGTAGGAATCCAGACAATCACGACCGCGGGAGCGCTCATTAAACTTGATGGAAACTTAGGTTTGTTGACGACCACGAGACTGAATAGTGTTTTCGTTGAAAAGTAACAGGTATTGTTTTGTGTCTAGACTTCGAGTTAGAAGCTTATAACATTGTTATTCTTGGAAAGTTTTGGCGCGACGTGTTCCACCTGAAGTTTCAGGCAGAGGTGCATAGTACACTTCATATAGGTAGTACATTTCGCTATTTATATTTTAAGACCTATTTAATGGGTAGCGGGATCGTCCGAAAGGGTTACCGCTGCCCTGGAACATAAAGGGCTAAGGAAGGAACACGGGTGGGTTTTAGTCAGTAAGAGTCTGACACTCCCCCTTCCGCTCCACCCAGAGCGGGAGGGGTCATTTGATGATTTCCCATCCTCAGACCTATTTAATAGGCAATGAGCCTATTGCCATAAACTGGACAGCTAAAAAAAATATTAGATTGAGTCAGTACAAAAGCAATATAAACCTTGTAGCTGAGGAGATGGACATTTTTGCCTGTGCACTGAGGGAATTCACAAGGATAACATTACATGTAACAAGTTTTCGTTTCGAGTTTTAGTTTTGTTGTTTTCTTCACTATTGCATTGGGTTGTACCTGTTATAATAGTTGTAAGTGATTAAATAAATAAACAAGAAACTATATCCCTTTCTTTGCAATGTCCATGCTCCATAGCTTCGACTACAGAGGTCATATAACAAAACAGAACTCGACATCCGCAGTTCACACTCGACCGGGTTTCCAATCCCAGCTGTAATAAGCCTTCCGTCTCGCGATCAGCTTTATTTCACACTTGTCGGACACCGAGAAATAACATACGCAATAAGTTGATTTTCTTATGGAAAATAGGAATACCTTCATTTTCTTATCATGCATCCGCTGTGATAAGGCTGTGAAATTTCTGGCTGTGAAAATATATATGACCCTTCTTATAATTTTAGAAGTAATTATTTCTCTGGTGAGCAAAGTTTGTGCGTCAGTAGTGTTTTTAACTTATTTTCATGACACTAAAGAAGGAAAATCGGTACTATATGTACTAAAAATGAGTCCTAGGTATAGGGCACTTCAAAGCTTTTGTTCTTCTCCTAGTAAATATTTCCCATAAAACTAACTATACAGTACAGACAGGTCAAGCTACCCGAAACTGTCAAATTTTCCCAATAAACCTTGAACCTTAATGCTTTCGCGATAAAATTTAAAATCTATTAAAGAAATCAAACAGATTGTACTAGCTTGATGGGCTGGCGTCTGTACCTTGTCCAACTACACAAATATACAAACAACAAGTTTTCACTGAATCAGGACATGAACTTAACTCAAAGAACTTCTCTGAGGACAACTACTAATACAGAACTTCTAGGAACACATCTCTCAGAGTCAAACTAAACAAGTCAATCTACAGTAAGATACATGTTTATGTACGAATAGGTAGCAACTGGGACGGAAATAACCTGGATTAATAATAGTCTCGTGTTAGCTAATACTTTAGTCTTGATAATAAAGGAGAGATCACTTTTGATTCGCGTAGACAACGGGTACAGTCACCGTCAAAAATATCAGGACGAACAGACTGTTCAAAATGATCTCAGCAACTAAGAAAATTAAACTTTATGTCAACTGGATAAAGTTCTTGTCAGAATGACAGCTGTCGTGTACTGTCTTCATTCTGAAACATTCCTTGTGTCATTGAGTTAATATTTCATTTTCATAGTTGTTTAGATCATTTTGAACAGTCTGTTCGTCCCGATATTATTGACGCTGACTGTACCTACCTATATGCTTCCGCGTTTCAGTTCCTATTAATGAGTTTCAAGAGGACCGAAAATATTCATAATGGCACTGTGGTGTCCGACGGAAACTTTACGTGCGAAATACTTTGAAAATCATTGAAAAAGAATTAGGACTACTTATTATGAAATAAGCGGAACAGAGGATCCGTTTCTTCAACTTTGGTGACCCTTCAAAAAGTTCAGTTTCACAATCGCTGAGAGCTAGCAGTATCTACTTAATACTTATTGACCGACAAAAAAAAAATCAGTAGAAAATCATTTCGGACTGTTTGCCATTTTATCTTGTTGGATTCTTGTTTATCCATACTGACTTTATCTTATTACCTTTTTCGCCATCGCATAGTATAATTGAAAGTGTAAGTGAATAAAAAAACGATGCTCATCCTGATTTCCCTTGTGGTAAGAGCAGAAAAACTTAATCGACTGTCTTGTCAGGCATCGTGAATGATAGTTGTTTAGCTTCGAAGTTAATATAAAGAAACATTTCTAGAATATTAGGGGTTAAAGTATGAAATTGCCGATTTGTACTGAAAAATTGAAAATCTTTTTTTTTTTTTAAATTTAACATATTTATTTAATCAAAATAATTACCATTATTATCTATACATTGCTGCTATCTAATAGGAAGGTCATTTATGCCTTTCGATAGAACTCTCGTGATCTAGATTCGACAAACTGTGTGAAAGCATTTTGTATTGCCTCCTGAGAAGAAAACTTTTTATTACGTAGAAAATTGTCCAAATCACGAAAAAAATGGTAGTCCGTTGGAGCAAGGTCTGGCGAATACTGTAATAATGCTTTGCTTTAGGACACTGTTGCGGCGTTTGACTTGGGGTCAGCCATACGCTTACGGTTATCGTAAAGAATCCACTTTTTCATTCAACAAGGCATCCCAGTTTTCTACACGCATTTCTTTCTGCGGATCAGTCAAATCATGAGGCACCCATTTCTTATATTTTTTTATTTTATTGATTTGACGCAAATGAGTCAATATTGTTAGTAAGGTAACGTTAAACCATGCCGCTAATTCCTGGGTAGTTTGGCTTGCATAGGCTTCCACCATCTCTTTCAATTCATTGTTATTCACCTGTGTGGGTGGTCTTCCACGTGGTTCGTTCTTCAAAACAAAGTTTCCATCACGAAAGCGTTTAAACCAAAATCGCACGGTGCGTTCATTAGCAGTCCCCTCTCCAAACGCAACATTGATATTACGAGCTGTTTCTGCCGTGTTAGTTCCGCGTCGGAAATCGTTTTCAAAAATAACTCGAATTTTCGAAGTATCCATCTTTCTTCTCTAAGCTGAATAAAAAAAGCAACTGAAAGTCGATAATCGAATATTGCACATTTATTAAAAGAAGAACTTCATATGTAGGTACCATTTGAAAAAAGTTTCACTCAAAAATCTCATACCATGAAGGTTCTATGTCAATTCGAAATACCTATTACAATAAAACGGCAATTTCATACCCCTGTTATTTATCAAAGGGTATGTTTAGTCTGCTTTTCACTAAACAGTTCAAAATATGTTTTTACAAAACTAATTATTATTTGTAGGTCTAAACGGAGACAATCGGAATACCTACTAGTCAAAAGTAATGCTTTTGACTACCAGGCTCGCATAAGCTCGAAGAAGATTCCCTGACACATTAATCTGGAATGTATCTCGAGTATTCTCGAGGCTTTATACATCTTTAACTACATTACATATATCACTACTACTCATATTCCGTGCTCTCATAAGTGTATGAAGTAGTTTTAACTGTCACAATAAACGACAAAATACTGCCTCCATAGCTGCCAGAATTATTCCATTCAAGGGTATAAATTAATATAACTGCTCAGGAAACAACAATTTACCCGTCAAGGTTCAAGCCTTATGACCAGGCTCCCATAAGTACAAGGAAGCTTTACCAGTCACACTAATCTCGCAACAAAACGTCTTTAAGCAGACTTACCACTAATCCTCACCATCATCTGCCTAGCCTTTTGCCAACTATGTTGGGGTCGGCTTCCAGTCTTACCGGATGCAGCAGCATACCAGTATTTTACATGGAGCGACTGCCTATCTGACCTCTACAACCCAGTTACTGGATAAAATGATACCCCTTGGTAACTCTGGTTGTCAGACTTTCGGGCTTCTGACTACCCGTAACGATGACGAATGACAGCCGGGATCAACGACACTTGCCACTAATATTCTATTCAAAGTACGAATATCTAATTGAAGCAGAAATACAGATCAAATTAAATATTGAACCGACAAGCTGCTGAATTAACGATAATGTTTAACAGTTAATATGTATTTAGATTTAACTTTAGTCCGACGTCTTAGCCCAGTCAGGTATTTAAATAGTAACTCACTGTTCAAATTTAAACCAAATTAAGCTGTGCTGGTCTAGATATCTAAGTATCGAAGGTTTGAATGTCGAAATGTTTGTTTTTTCTAAGATTTTTGTTCATCTTTATGAAGAACTATTTTGTTTCTTTAGTTTTCACCTGTTTTAAAGCGAGGCATCATCAGGAGCCTCAAAGAGATGTCAGCACGAATTGACGGGTCGTGGGGCTTTTGGAAACGGGACCGCAGTCCCAAATGCCACCTATAAATGCGAAAAATAATGGACACGTATTTTTTCTTTTGTCAATCAAACAAAAAATGACAAAGATAAAGCGCGTCAATATTTGGGAGTGGCGGGTCGTGACGTCACTTGCTTGCAAAAGTGTCGCAACCAAGTGACGTCACGCGGAACTTTAACGGTATCTTCATCATTTTTTATATAATTGAAAAAAGAAAAAATACGGGTTCAATATTTTTTGATAATCTAACTGACGGACTAATTAGATTTTTTTAGGAAAATAGCCTATATGGTTGAAGTTAGAAATGTTTTAAACTGCTTTTAAACTTCGTGGATGTTGGAAGCGTATGTAAGGCTTTAAATGAATTACCTATAAACACGATACTGATATCCAAACAACGCCAAAGTATCGGAAAACATTATCTATCTGTTTATTCTCCAAAACGCTGTAGCCCATAAAATGAGGCGGGAACATAAAAACCTCCGTGGCACGGTAAAAAGCGTTCACACGAAGCTAATATTTATAAATTGATTTTTAGATGGATTTGCGCAGAAGTGCAATCATGACAATATCGCGACGAATTTCTAAGGGAAAGTTTACACGTTTAGCGTTATTGATGTGCGGGTATTTTGATAATGGATAGAAATACCTTGGGTGAGCTCAAGCCGAGGCACAAGACGAAAATATCAGCTTATGCCGTGGTAAAAAAGCACCAGTTAGTTGGTTGGTAGTACGGCTGATTGGCCAGGGAGCGCCAGATAAATCCCACAGCCACACGTGAAGGCTTTTTTTGTTAGTACCTTGAAGCATCTTGAAGTCCAGGCGTGATATTAAATTTCTCTCAAAATCAACGTCAGTTGAACGCAGTTCTCAGAACCGACCATATTGTTTTGCATGTGACAGTATTCAAATAACATAACACATGTATATACCTCAACGTTGGGACCTATTGTCTCCTTCAAAATGTGGTTTGACACCGCATTTCGGAGGCGTACGGGGTCAGGCATGCGAGAGGCCAGCATAATGTTCCACGTAAATTGAATTTGATTTATGTACTGAAGGTAACGACCACACTATTCTCGGTCCAGGACTTTTACGTTTTAATGTCATGACATGATTCCAATGCGAGAGAGAGATGGAGCTAGAAATATGCTGGTATTAATACTTCATAATATGGGCACTGAAATCATATTGCCTGTCACAAAGTTTGAGAATAGTTTTTTAAGTGAAACGTGTTCTTAAGAATAGTAAGTGACACTATAATAACTCAAGTCACTTCATTCAAATATGCTCTTGAATTAATAAATTCTTCTTTCCTCTCTCGCCTTCAGTTTATCACTTAAATATTATTTGCTCAGTCCATATAAATAGGACGGTATTTCTCATCACATTTTTAATTTATTCACAGATAGATTGATTATTTAGTATTGAGTGAAATACGAAGTGTACGCTCGAGTGGGCTCTTTCATGTTCATGCAATAGTTCACATTCATACGTGTGCGTTTGTCGTGGTATTTTTCTATTTTCGTTTTGAATTGGAAAACGGGAACGCTCGTACAATATTTTGTGGCTGGGTAACAAATGGTGCTCTATTTTTGTTGTTTTACCTACGAACATAGTTTTGTTTGAGCAATTTACCAGCTAGGTGCCCGAGTTTCTCTACGAGATTTTTTTAAAGATATTGGTATTCTCACGGTTGCATCACAATTCATCTTCGCCAACATCCTATATATTAGGCAAAATTTGCACTTGTACACTAAAAACAGTGATATTCACAGTGTTAACACTAGAAATAAGGACAAACTACGTGTCCCCTTTCACCGGCTTCATAAGGTTCATAACTCATTTGTTGGGCTTGGTATAACTTTTTATAACAAGATACCCTCTTCTTTGCTAGACTTGCCTTTTAATGCGTTTAAAGCTCAAGTAAAATCCAACCTTTGTTCAAAGGCTTACTATTCCATCAACGACTACTTACACGATAAGAATAGTTGGTCGCCCTAATTAACTCAAGACAATGTTCATGTTCTTTCTCCAGAATTAGCTTAGGTACTGACAGGTTACTGTTATTAGTATTAACTCATTTATTTCACATCTATGGTCCTAGTTCATCATCTGTGACTGCAAGTGACAGCTATGTGACGAACCCAGCAATTCATAAATATGTAAGCTGTCACGCCCTTTATGCCTGGAGGCTTTTATTTAGGTAGTGAGTTTTTATTTTTATTTTAATTAATTATTTTTTAGCTTGAGTACGTATAGTTTTTATTATATTTGTTGGTATATTGGCGTGGCTAGCTGACATAATATGGCAAATAATTTAAGCTTCTTGTAATGTTCATTACTGAACATAGGTTCCTAGTATTGTATACATGCAACTATATTCTAACTAAACAGACAGCTGTGCTGCTGGGGAGTTTGTTCCGCCACTTCTTCTTCCCAGCGATAGCACTAGGAAGTGGCGAAGGGCGGGCGTTTTTGGGGGACTGTCTTTTGTAATTTTGACGTTCGAAAAGTGCTGATTCTCAGCCTAATTTGAATAAATGACTTTTGATTTTGATTTTGTTTCATACTAGCGACCCGCCCCTAGCTTTCTCACACGGTTTTTATGACTTAACAAAACATCAAGATTTCTTTAGTATGTGTTCGTTTAATAATTATTTATTATTCACATGAAGTTTAACAAAGAAATTTTCACCGCATCAAAATCCGTTGAATAGTGTAGAAGAATAGCGCAGACTCACACGCAGACGCAAAAAGCGGCTTAATGTGTAACTTATTCGATGCAAAGTAAGTTTTTTGCCATTTATCGAACTTCAAATTCCGTTGTAGGTTAAAACTTAGTAAAAGAAAACTCAACTAAACTTTTTGATCTATCTACTAAACTGAAATAAATAAAACACTGAAACTGAACCTTGTAACTTTAAAAACTATCACAAATTTTCCATGTAGGTCCTAAGTAGACAATGAAATCGTACGAGGTATTTCACGTATATCGAAGTACTTATAGAGTAAGAGAAAAATGTCAATAAAGTGTATTAACCGCGATTTAAGCATCTAGATTTAGATAAAAAAAAAACATGTATTTTTGTAAGAGCGGAATACTTGTAATTTTTACTATACTGTACTGTGTCAGTCGATAAAGTCAGGAAGCCCGTCCATGCTTCACGATAGATTCTAAAACATTTACCGAAGCTTACAGGCTTTTAATTAATTGATCCATGCATTTTAATGTTGAAGCGAGACTCTGTAGTACCGAGGTTACAGCACCGGCGGAAAGCGGGGGCGTCATTGAAGCGCTTAACATTGGAATAATATTTACACATTTTGTAAAATTGTGGATTAAAGTTTCGGGAATTCCTGATACAATAGTTTTCTGTGTTTATTCACTAATTGCAAACAAATACTTTAACTACGAACGTAGTTTTATATTTTATTTTTAATCTGAAACCTGAAATCTTTTCATCGATCGTCATTTCATAGAAAAATGGCCTCCAGTAAAACATAACCAATGAATGTTTCAGGTCAGCGCTAAAGTAGTCTCTCTTACCCGTGTTTCAATCATTTCTTATCGCTTACAATCTCACCTTATCTTTACAGATTAAGTAAAGCCGGGTATTAGACAATAGGCCTGAACTGTAGTTGACAAGCTCATTCAATATGTCTCGAGTACCGAATACATTTGACGCACAAACTGACACGGTTTGTGTTCATGAAGCGAAGAGAATGGAGAGCTTAGTACAATGAACATGGAGTACTTCGTGAGTTATGAAGGTCTTGTTCTTATTGCACGAATTTTACAACTTCACGAGTGTTCTTGAACCTAAAGCTCGTGCAATAGTAATAAGCTATTGCTCGTCAGGACAGGTCGATGTGGCGACACTTGGAGGAGACCAGGGGGTCTACTCCGAAGTAGTATCGGCCGAATGTTCGGCCGTTTCCTGCTACGAAGTTACTATTTGGTTCGGTCGGTTCCGATCCTACACTCCTACAATCTTTCGAATATTGACTATGGTCCCGACCCAACTGAGCCGATCCGAACTTTTTTCGCATTTTTCAATAATATTCGGTTCGGTCATGTGTCGGTCCGATCCGAACATTCGCACTTTGCACTTCGGAGTAGGCCCCTTTGTCTTTCGGCTAAAACGATGATTGCTACGAAAATTAAAAAGCTACTCGTTGAGATAGACACTTGTCAGCATGGCGCGCTACCTATCATGCACCGGAGGATCTTAACTATCACTGCTTTTGGAGACTTAGTGCACCCTACCGCCAGATTAGGGTCCGTAGACCCAACTTCAAAGAATTTATTTCAATTAAATCAATTACAGGCACTTTTGAACTAACAAGTCATGAAATTAACAAGTTAGATACATGAAGATACATAGATAAGTCATCATTGTTCCTGTGCGATTTAGAGCTGGAGCCTCGTAAAGTAATTTAAGCACCATTCAAGTTCCGCTGCGAAGATTACAAACTGCTTTACCACTCCAATATACGTCCTCAGAATATATAAATAAAAAAAATAAAAAATAAATATTTCAGGAAGTTATTCCCATATTAAGCACTACAAATTATACATAAAACATTACACATTAAAAATAAATAAGTTAAAATAATACAATGTTCGGGTGTCCGTAGCACCATTTGCCGAGCCTTTATTCATTTACTTTCGTTGCAAACCCAACCAGCCCCAGCAGTCTCGACATTCATAGCGATCGCTTTACGACCGACTGCGGTCGCAAAGTCAAGAATTGACAGGTGAAATGTATGGAGTGACAGGACTGCGACCGAATTCGGTCGTAAAGCGATCGCTATGAATGTCGAGACTGCTAAGGCTGATGCAGCTGAATATCGACATTACAAAAGAAACGGCTGATTTATTCAGTATCAGTATTTTCCTTACATGTTCTTCCACTCGCTAGGGAAGGAGCGTGCCGGATAATTTCACTCTCTGCAAAGGCGAGACACGAATTAATGGCAAACCAGCACCCTACTTGCGTCACACATTATTAATCTTAATCTGAATCATTTTGAAGGATATTGGCGCCGATTCCTTTGTTCACAAACTAAACTAAATTTAAGTACAGTGCATCTTTTTCTTTCTATTTCATTAAGAAAAGGACAGAAGATAAATATTAGTTTAGGCCTGTCAAACTAGTCAGCGCCTGACGTAAATTGACGTATTTTTAGCAGCCATGTTTTTAATCACGTCTAATCTGTCTATGGAGTATCTTAATTTGACAGGAGTAAACTAATATTTTATCTTCTGTCCTTTTCATAATGAAATAGAAAGAAAAAGAGGCACAGAACTTAAATTTAGTTTAGTTTGTGAACAAGGGAATCAGGGCCATTGCTGATCCATTGCTTCATAAAATCGAATCATCATCATCTGCCTAGCCTTTCCCCAACTATGTTGGGGTCGGCTTTCAGTCTAACCGGATGTAGCAGAATAACAGTAGTTTACAACCCACTTACTGGGTAATACGATACCCCTTGCTAAGACTGGTTGTCAGACTTTCGGGCTTCTGACGACCCGTAACGACTGTCAAATGACAGCCGGGACAACGAGTTGAAAACAATAATCACCAGAACTGCTTTTGCTTATAAAAGTGTCTTTGCAATGGCAAAATTGTATAACAAACTACCTTGTCATATTAGAAATTGTAAGAATAATAATGAATTCAAAAGCGAGCTCTTTAATCTACTAAATGACGAGCTATATTATTCAGTCAAGGAGTATATGGATGACAAATTTTGAAGATTTTTTTTATTTATATTTATTTTTTATAATTTATATATATCTGTGTTTTTAAAATCTATTGACATTGTGTATTTTTCATGACATTTTCCTTATTATGACAATTTTATAACTTGACATGCCTAATAATATTTATTTTTGACATTGTTAATTCGTTTATAACTACTGCATGAATTCTTTGTTTTAACTTTTATAAATAAGTTTACTATAACCTTAACTCGGATTTTGTATACCTATCGGCGGAACATGGTTTGTGCACTTGACATTTTATATTAAAAAACACCTGTAATCACCTTTGTTCACAAAATAAATAAATAACCCGCCTTTGTACCTTTTTGTGCGAAAAGTTTAAATAAATAAAAAATAAAAAAAGGACCAACGGTTTAACTTGCTGCCATTCAAAATTATTTGCATAACATAGGTTTAATAGGATGTTACAAAAGATTCTTTGTATCTTTTTCATTTAGTCAGAGGGGCAATTCTCGTAATTTTAAGAACGTTCACAGTCTGATCTCAGTCTCAAGCTGTCAAAAATTACATCTAATTTCCCTACATTTTGAGAAGTTTTTGACATTTGTTTGTCGACGAGATGAGACTGCGACTAGATTTTGAACGTTTTAAATTACGAGAATTGGCCTTCTGTTCTCTCAAATGAGAGTCATTTATGCTGCACCAAGTTAAGGATAAGTTAGGATATAGGTACCGGACCGATAAAAAAAATATCACGACCAAAAAGCCATGAAATATCGGAAAAGTTTTTTGTCCGGTTGTGGGACAATATAAACTGATTACAATAGTATTAAAGCAATTTCCCGCCACATTGTCACAACATTCACACAAAATCAATTTGTTCACATTCTCTGAAAGGCGGTATTCTACCGAAAAAATGTAATAAAGAGCGCGTTTTACGGATGACTAAGTGAAGAGAGCCTTATTGATGTTCAGTGAGTTATCTCACTTATATCTACTGAAAATTTTGTGGAGATACGAATAGCTACTACGAGTATGTGGCGCCTGCCTTCCATACAGTCGCGCGAAGATACGATTTAGAGAAGACATGACTTGGTATTTGAAGTGTGTATATTCAATGCGGGTTTTTTAAAACAAAACCACCATATCTAGCAGGCTACGGGCTAGCAGCTTCCCTGCTTCCCCGTATACGGGGTAGCAACAACGGCATTCTGAACGCAATAGCAGTACGTTTTGACTGTCCCCTTCAGAATCAGTGGGTCATATCGTGTGTAGGTGTGGCGAGTCATGGCAAATTGTAAAGATTTATGTAATATGTACTAAGTAGGTTAAGGTTTCTATGGGTCTATGCCACCCGAAATAAAGTTATTATTATTATTTCCTTTATTTTAAAGTAACCATATAAATTATATTTTTAAATATTAGAATATAAAAAGTATAAAAACATTTAAAAATATAAAAAATAGTAGCCCACCGGTATCGGGAACAGGGTCTAAGCTACCGGCGGTCAGGGCTCCAGAGAGAGGAACCTCCTGACAATGCGAGCCGTGTCCAGAAGTACCGCTTTCTGAATCAAGCCCTTGATCCAGCTGCCCAACGAGAGCCTCCTCAGGTGTTGGTCGAGGCTCTTGGCTATTAAGCCATTGGCTGTCACGACTATCGGCACAATGATCGCTGAGTCCACATCCCACATGTCGACAACCTCGCGAGCCAAGTCAAGATACTTGATTTGTTTATCTTTCTCGGCTTTCACGAGGTTCTCATCATGCGGGACGGTTATGTCAACAATCATTGCGCGCCGCTCTGATTGATCCACCACCACTATATCAGGCTTATTGGCAACAATAGTCCTGTCAGTGATGATGGATCGATCCCAGTACAATGTGATATTTCCATTTTCGAGAACTGGGTCGGGCACATACCTGTAGTACGGCACCTCAGATTCCACAAGGCTGTATTTCAGAGCCAGTTGCTGATGCATTATCCTGGCTACAAGGTTGTGTCTATGCAAGTACTCTCCGTTAGCTAGACGAGAACACCCAGAGATAATATGCCTGAATGATTCTCCCGGCCGGTGGCATGCCCGACAGATGTCAACCGTGCCGTCTTTCACAATAAATCTCCGGTTTATTATTATTATTATTATAATATTATAGGTTTTACTTTGTGCTGTTAGTTATTATAAGATTAATCAGAACTTAGAATTCCTTAGAAAACATGGGATCTTTATACTTTCATGGGGAATTCGGGGCTGCCCCGAGTCCGTCATTCGATAAAAGGCAATAGTTAATATTGGACAACAGCACATATTAGCAGGGGCTTGTTGCTAAGTAATAACAGCCGCACGGGCTGATCGATCAGGTTAGCTACGCTTGCCACGGTTGGTCCGTCAATAGGTGACCATCTTAACATACCAGACCCCTCCGTGCCTCGGAAAGCACGTTATGCCGTTGGTTTCGGCTGTCATTCGTTGATCTTTGACAGTCCTTATGGGTCGTCAGAAGCCCGAAAGTCTGACAACCAGTCTTACCAAGGGGTTTCGTATTACCCAGTAACTGAGTTGTGAAGGTCAGATAGGCAGTCGCTCCATGTAAAATACTGGTACTCAGCTGCATCTGGTTAGACTGGAAGCCGACTCCAACATAGTTGGAAAAAGGCAGGCAGATGAGATCGGCAGTTACTTAAATGTTTATTTACTTCGCAACTGCTAACTAATAAGCAAGTTAGCAAACAATGAAGAATCAAAACAATGGATCAAAAGCGAAAATCGCCTAAAAATACACCTGAAGGTATTATTACGGAAAACTATAGATACCAACAGTGACAATACAGGCTGAAAATAATAAATATTAATAACAGTTGGTCAGGTAGTAACAGTTACTACCTACCAGTACCAGTTAATTCCGTGAAAGCTTCTGTAAGCTTTCACGGAATTAAGTTTTCCTAGTAAAGACAATTGCCACTCAACTCAACAATTTCCCAATTCACCATTTAGCCACTGACAGCGGCTTAAAACCTCCCACAGAAACCTTTCGTAGCTTTGTGTAGCCGTACCCAAATAAAAGAGTGTTTTCTGTTTACTAAAACTATGATTGTAACCCAAAACGCGGGTTACGTAATTTGTCCTTGTAGGTATCGAAGCGCGGTTGCAACTAGGTAAGCTATTATCGCGTGCTCACAGCGCACACTTTCGCTGAACATAACAATTTGCATTTAACGACGGAAGAACTGATTCAATCTACATATTTTTTATATCCGAAACAACGTGCAAAAAGGTGAAGTGCTCCAATTACTGGTTCTCGATAACGCATGCAAAAAAACTACGCATTTGGAAACTGAACTCTGAATACAATTGTGTCAAATATTATATTTGAAGGTGGCATTACATAAATTGGTTGGTTATTCTATCCTGAATTTTTTTCATAACTTATTGTTACGAGCTTCGGGTTCGTGACAATTAAAAACTGCCGATAAAAATTACCAAAAGTTACACTTTAACTACACAACACTAATAACAACTCAAACACACTAATTATAAAACACAATCGCTCTTAAGTCGCACTTGAAGATCGCTTTCGATGCATTCGTTTCTATAGCAGTACCAAGTCTGATTGCTCGCATCTAATCCCGGCCTTATGTAGTGCCGCAAATATTCCAGTACCTTCTATTGTAGAAACATCTAGAATGTTCGAGTACATACCGGCCCCGACTGACCAGATGTCGATAGTTCTAGTAAGTTCTAGTATCGACATCTCTACTCGATATCTCTACTCGATAATAGATGGCGCCAGTGACTCTATTAGTTCTGCCATTCCACAATAGATGGCGCCAGCGACTCTATCAGTTCCGCCACTCGAAATCAGAAGGCGCTAGTGGTAACTAATGTCACCATGTCTCAGGCATTAATTGTGGCGGGTAACATTATTAAGGCTGATTTTTCAGTCGACAGATAGTTTTAATTCGTGGAATAAAATTAACGTCTGACAGTTTTTGTATGGAAGAACTGTCAAAACTTCAAAATTATTCCTTAGATAATATTATCTGGTGTTAGAAAAATCAACCCTAAGGAATATTTGCCATTGAAATAAAGTTGAATTAACTATGGAGCAATGAAGTTCCAGCAGCCTATTCATATGAATTTGTCCCTAATTGCAAAATTACTTATGATAAATGATTTTATTTTGTGAGTAGGTTTGTACATACAAACACTTTCACGTCAATCATATTAAAAAAAAACCAGATGAGGTCGGCGTTTCCTATCTGACTAGTCTGAGAAGAAAGGCCGAAAAAAACAGAGGTCACAGTCTCTTTTAAAGTCCTGACATAATCTTGGTCAGATCATGTGAATACCATGTAGATCGATGTCTGAGATGGTCTTTTGAGGAAAGAACCGCAGTTGGTTATTCCATTCTGGATTCTATTTCATAACTTATTATTGACTAACCAATATTCGCCATCTATGGTACACACGTTCAATGGAGAATATTCCTTTTGCCTTTTAATGTGTGTATATTCATTCAATTTTCTTTTCCTCGTATTCTACTGAAGAAAACTCAATCAAATTACCTTCTATAGAAGAAATTAAACTAGGTTAAATTACCTTTCATTCATTAGAAAAGCTTAACTTTAAAGTCAAAGGTAATTAAATTAAAGAAAGGGAAGTAGAAATCAATTAAAGATTAATTTACAAGGTAAGGATGGAGATCGAATGGCAGTGGTGTGTATAATGTGGAGGTGGGGTTTATGGGTGACGATGCGCGATAGGTAGGTTGAGGAGGCTGAGGTGGAGTTGCAGATGGAGCTGAAGAGGCAGACCGACGCAACGCAGGTGCCGGTGACAGGTGCAGGTGCAGGTGAGGGCAGGTGCTGGTGTGTCTGCAGCACGGAGAACTCCCGTAGGAGGGCCCACGCAGCAGGAGCAGGACGCAGCATGGCAGCAGGAGGAAGCAGGCACGGCGGGGATGCTGCTAGTCCACCAAATGAGGTGGTCCTTGAATGAGGCACGGCCCAAGGTACAGGAGGGTCTTACTCCCGTAGGAGGGCCCATGCAGCAAGAGCAGGACGCAGCACGGCAGCAGGAGGAAGCAGGCACGGCGGGGATGCTGCCAGTCCACCAAGTGAGGCAGTCCTCGGATGAGGCACGGCCCAAGGCACAGGAGGGTCTTCGGAGTCCTCCGGCGAGGCGCGCCGGTGGTTTGACTGGTACTGGAGGCCTTCACGAAGGACGGAGGACGGAGACGTAAGGAGGGTCCGTCAGGTACCAGAGCGGAGAGGTACGCTGGGTGTTCCCGGGATAGGTGGCCCTGGAGTATCAGGTTTATCTGATGTATTCGCTTTAGAGGTGAAACGGGAACTGATCCTCGCATTGTGTGGATTTATCAAGTCAACTCGTAGAATAATATCATGTAAAAAATATGAATTTGAGATTTGTTAGTGGCCATGATTCATTTTGGAGAAGTATTCGTATGAATAATCAGCTAAAAAGTTGCAGGCCGTTAAGGATTTGAAAGAAAAGTTGTCATGGCGACAGTGTTGTCAAAACTATCATTATAGAATAAATATTAATAAAATACAATAAATTCTATAGTTAAATCTATACATATAAAATTCAAAGTCCTGACTGACTGACTGATTGACTGACTGACTGACTGACTGATAGATCAACGCACAGCCTAAACCGCTGGTCCTAGAAACATGAAATTTGGAGGGTGTGTTCTTCGTGAAGAGTAGGCATCCACTAAGAAAGAATTTTTCGAAATTCCACCCCTAAGAGGATGAAAAGGGGGGAATTCGTTTGTATGAAAAATCTTATTCCTTGAGTTAATAAACTTGAAACTTGGCACAAATACTTATCTAAATAAATTATGAAGATTGTCAGTTTTTTTTTCTTCTTAACTACCCCCTAATAAGGGATTAGGGGGTTTCAAAGTTTGTATGGAAGAATTTTAGCGCGCAGTCCGATTTACTTGAAACTCAGTATTTATGCCTAATATTGAAAGTAAAGAATAATGTGTATCAAAGTTTTTTGAAAATCTACCCCTGACGGGCTGAAATGGGGTAGTCAATTTTTCAGGGGAGGATTTTACTGCATGCTTGATTAACTCGCAAATTACTATAAATAATCTTTGAGTCAAGTTATGAATACATCTCAAACGATTTTTTTTAAATTCCACCTCTGTGGGGGTGAAAAGCGGGGATACAGTTTATATGAAAAATCTTCTTCATTAGGTTAATAAACTTGAAACATTTCAAGAATACTCGCCTAAGTAAGTAATAAAGTTTATCATTATAAGTTTTGCAAAACTACCCCTCACAGGGGGATATAGGGGTGTTGAAGTTTGTTTGGAATAATTTGAATGCGCAGTCCGATTACCTCGAAACTCAGTGTTTATACTTAAGACCAAAAATAAAGAGTAACATAATTCAGGGTTTTTCGAAAATCTACCTCTAACGTGTTGAAAAGGGGTTGTTAATTTTACAAGGGAGGATTATAATGCGTGGCTTGATTAACTCGAAAATTGGTATAAATAATCTTTAAATCAAGTTATGAATAATCCTAAACGATTTTTTCAAAATCTATCCCTGTGGGGGTGAAAAGCGGGGGATACAGTTTACATGAAAAATCTTATTCATTTAGTTAATAAACTTGAAACTTGGCAAGAATACTTGCCAAAGTAAGTAATAAAGTTTATCATTATAAGTTTTTCAAAACAGGGGTAGTTTTGAAAAACTTATAATGATAAACTTTATTACTTTTTTTCAAAACTACCCCTCAAAGGGGGATATAGAGGTGTGAAGTTTGTGTGGAAGAAATTGAATGCGCGGTCCGAGTAACTCGAAACTCAGTATTGATAGTTTTGACAGAAAATAATTAATAATAAGTATGCAAAGTTGTCGAAAATTTACCACTGACGGGACAAAAAGGGGTAATTCAGTTTTTAAGGGGAGGATTTGAACTTGAAACTGTATGTTACATTTTCACGCCTAAACCACTGAACTTCTGATTTGCCGTAGAGATAGATGGCATCCTGGGGAAGCACATACATTTTATCCTGTTAGCATGTTCCCGTGGGATAATTTCCGACATCCACGCGGGCGAAGCCGCGGGCAGAAGCTAGTTGTGTTATAAGTATAGTGTTTATAAGACCAAATGATATCCACCAATGTGGGCGAAATTCTCAACCCTTGGATGTCACTAAATCGTCGTAGTCTTATGTTAAAGTTGGGGCTGTGTCTGTGTACTGATTGTGGATAAAACGTGTCGTGAGGAATAATCAGAAGGGCCATTCTCGTAATTTAAGAACGTTCACAGTCTAATCTCAGTCTCAATCTGTCAAAAAATACTCCTAATTTCCCTACATTTTGACAAGTTTTTGACATTTCTTTGTCGCCGAGATGAGACTGCGACTAGATTTTGAACGTAACGGTAACGGAATACTTGTTCTGATCTGTGAGTATTTTCATATGTTACATTCTCTGAAGGTGATTTTGCAACTATAGGTAAGAATTTACATATTTTTGGACCACAAACTGCACGAATTCGTTTTTCTACCATACGTATTAATTTGGCCACTTAAGTCCGTGGGTGTGTGATTAACCTGATCGAAGCAAGTTTGTTAGATTGGTACGTATTATATACTTGACGTTTTTGGTGGTTTTTGGCAATAACTTATAGGTAATCTGCCTAAGCGTTTTTATGAGTAATAGCTAAGAGCGGTTAGTAGTGAGAATTACTTTTTCTGAGATTTTTTATTTTATTTTACCATTTATGTACAGACGCCAGCAGGTCAACCTACCCGAAACTGTCAAATTTTCCCAATCAACTTTGAACCTTAATGCTTAATAAAGTTGAAAATCTATTGAAGAAATTTGACAGATTGTAGTAGCTTGATGTGCTGGCGTCTGTACACACATATATAAACAGACATTAAAAACAGAACATAAAAAATAGGTACAGAGGTGATGCTTATTTCATAAGAAATCTCTTCCAGCATACCTGAGATAGGACAATAGATACAGAGATGTAGACAGCGTGTGATAGAGCAAAGGAGACAAAAAATAATACATAGAATCAAAAAAAACAATTCACTTAAAAACTAAACAAAAATTACGAGAATACACTAACATACATACAAATAAACATACACAAATACTTCTAAAATAAATATTACTAGAATGGTAATAATTATAATTATCATACTCAAAAAAAATTTTTTTCTGTATATTTCCTATTTTTTTTTTCAGGTAGCGGTCGTTTGCTCCCCAGGAGGAACTACCAACCACTATGACTGGGCATAGGTAACACGTAAAAGGTAGGTCAATTAATTGATTACTTATCAATAATAATCTCAATAACGCTCTTTAAAAGTAATCATTTGAATTTGATACATAAGAAACCTCCGTATCAAAAAGTCCTAAAAGCAAATGGTCATACTAGCTAAACGATCTATAATGCAAACGACACTAATACCCTGTCCATTAGATTAACCGTTGTTTGACAGCTGTCTTAGAAGGTACATATTCCAGATTACGTAAAAGTTAACATTAAAATGCGTAGTAAAATAAATATATAAACTGCCTTATCTTATTGAATTATCTTATTTATGGCTTCTTACAGACATTATAATACAGTACGTGTATCAATCAATGTATTGTGTGTTGCTGCAATCACTAGTTCCATCTGTCAAAAAACGGTTTACCTAATGCACAGGGTATAATGAGCAGTGATAGGAATAGGTAGTGCCTAAGCTTCGAAGAACAGAGACAAGAAACGGAGACTTCCTTAGGACTAAATTTTTTCCGGGACATTTGTCCCGAAATTCGGGACAACACTTTTAAATACATTAAAAAAATATGTTATTTGGAATAAGTAATTCGTCTATATTTACCTAAAGTTTGCGACTAGACATAACGTAATAAATAACATTCACAGTCGTTACAACCATAAAATTTTCTGAAAATTTTTTTTTGGGGATCATTTTTTAAATGACTTGTTGATCTTAATACTATGAATCACAATGTTTGTATAAGGACTCCTTGTACAAACATTGTGATTCATAATATTAAGGACTCCTTATACAAACATTGTGATTCATAGTATTAATATCAACAAAAACAAAGGCAAATAGGCACTACCTATTCCTATCACTGATAATGAGCAAATGGTACTAAAAACAAAAGAACGGAAATGGTACAGTCATACCACGCATACACATGGGATTTTTTAAAGGAATATTTTTATGTATCTTCAATTCGAGATCATAAACTTTAAAATTAAAATGTAATCTAATACGAGTATTACTAGCCTGTATTGTCCTTCTGCAAGGCAAAGGCCTGCTTTTCACTTTTCTCAATTCTGTGTTTCGCTAGGCCAGTCCTTTCGGTAGACGTCGAGCTCATCCCGTCATCATTGTCTTGGCCTGTCACGTTGTCGTCGTGCGTTTAGTGGGATCCAATCGGTGGTTCTTTTAGTACATTTCTCATCTGACCAGCTCCAGCATCTGACATCTAATCAGCCCAGTCCCACTTAATCTTAGCGATATTCCGGGAGATCCCGGTGTTTAAACAAAATTAACTTTAAAAAGTAATTTTACAACTTTTACAAACTTTAAAACTTTTTAATAGGTTAATTTGAAATTAGTTGAATTTATGATTTGAACTGTGATAATTCTGCAAATACACATTTGTTACGGTCGTGAATCATATTTAGATCAACATCCGACCTGACACTAACCTGCGAATCGAAAATCTGTAAACACAATGGAATTTCGCGGGCTACACTGGTGCTTTTGCCTTCACGTTATAAGCCCGATGAGAGGTAGTTAGGCTAAAGCATTAGTCGCTAATTACAATGCCTGAGCCCGTTGAGAGGCACAGTACAAAGGAACAGCTTCGACCTTCATGTTTGTAAATATGTGTGTAACGCCCTTTTGTAGGCCAATAAAAATGTTTAGTATTCATGAAATAAAAGTAAGGTTTCGTTTAGACACAATACGGCTTAGTATTCCCAATAGATTATTGCAAGTTTTATCGACAATACGCAATCGGATGGTTTGGGTTGTCTGTAAGCTTTTACGTGACGACGTTAACGTTCATATATTTAGGAAAGTTTTGGAGGAAACTTATTTATAGGACTAAACTTTTCTTGCTTCAATTACTAAGTACAACTTATGTTTATATATGTATATTTATTTCAGCCCTTAATGTCCCACTGCTGGGCAAACGCCTCCTTACTTTATTTCCACCTCTGTCTGTCCAGAGCTGCCAAGGACCAATGTTTTTTGAAGGAGTCAAGCTCGTCACACCGTCGTCGCTCGTCTCTGTCTGGGCCTGCCGCGATGTCTTTTGCCATTAAGCGGGACCCACTGGTTCGTGAGGTTGGCCCATTAACTTATGTTTATTGCAGACAAGTAAGTAAGTAAAGACCTTGAAAAAATATTCCCAAGAAACTACAACCATGTGGGTTACCCAGAAAACGTCTGCGACATCGAGGCTGACCCAGGAGTGGATGGCGGGATGAGCTTGATACCTACAGATAGGATTGGTCTACACTAGCTCAAGAGGAGTAGAATGAAGGAAGGGAGGCCGTTGCCCTGCGGTGCCACAACATAAACTAAATGGCTAATAATTAATGTTTGAAAACCAACAACACTAACCTATTTACATAAGCATTATAGTTACTAACACTAAAATACTAAAAAAAATTATGGACCTAGTCTGAATTCAAGTTTTATTTAATTTTAATAATAAAATAAAAATAAATGCTTTGATTTGAAGGTAAACGGTAGTCTTGCTTCATGATCCCCTATAAACGTATTTCCAGTTTCAACACTATTTCAACCATATTTCAACTCTAGATTTATTAGACTAACACGTGCCTAACTGTGGACACTGACATTCGAGATTGATGCGACGACCAGAGACCCGGATTGGACAGCTGTTGGAAAATATTGCGTGATAATTGTCCAACAGGGACGTGAAATAAGATGAAGAAGGTCGGTTAAATTCATACGATTTCATAACTTTAATAATAAATAGTAAATTTATTTCATAAAAAGGAGATTGTAGTACAGACGCCAGCACATCAAGCTCCCCGAAACTGTCAAATTTTGAACCTAATGCTTTATCGATAAAGTTGAAAATTATTGATTTCATATTTCAATTGATTTCATGACTAAGTCTGAACAGTTTCGATTATAAGAACCACATCTTCACGCGTAGACGCCGCGGACAAGCTCCACAGAACAGCTCAAGAACTAGCTAGTGGTTTTATACTAAAAATATGTATAGGTAAAGGTAAATGGATATACTCGTACCTATATATCTATAGGCCTGCGTCGCCTGAAATCCTACTCATATTATAAGCGTGAAAGTTTGTATGGATGTATGTAAGCAGTTTGTACGTGAGGTGTGAGTATACTTATATGTATACTCACACCTCACGTACAAACTAAGGCTCATGATCGCAAATAAACAATAATCTATTTGAACGGTTTCCATTGTTGATGCAGATTATACCAACCCATTTTTTTTTTTTTTGGGTATGGGAATCATCAAATGACCCCTCCCGCTCTGGGTGGAGCGGAGGGAGTGTCTTACTGACTAAAACCCACCCGTGTTCCTTCCTTAGCCCTTTATGTTCCAGGGCAGCGGTAACCCTTTCGGACGATCCCGCTACCCTGGCAACCAACCCTTACGCAATAATTCGACGGTCCTAATTAGTTAGCGGTTCCACAAATAATATGTCATTATTGGTTTGATTGGATAGTTATTATTGTTTTCGTAACTCTAAAATCATCCAGAAAGTCAAATAGATTGTTTTTGTACCTATTTCTAATCGTGAAAAAAAAAATCAGTTGATCCATAGATTTATTTTCGCATAACTCGACATAATGTATGGATCAACAGACTGATTTTTTTTCACGATTACAGGATTGGTCCCGTAGTAAAAGTTGTTCATAATGATGAGTACAATGACCCCTTTTAAGGATTAAAACGGTCAAAATTTAATGGTGTATACAACCATGTTCCTCATACATCTATACAAGGTCAAATTTAATTAGCTAGTTTTGTTTTATTTGTTTTCAATATCGATACGCAACACGTAGTTAAAGTTTCGCTAGCTGATTTAATTTGACCCTGTAGATATAGCGTTTTCTTTTTGTTCCATTCCATGCGCGGCACCCGATTTTATCCCGCCGCAATCTTTTACATCCAGCGGGGTAGTTGCGTAACAAAATATCAGTAGCAATGGCTTTCATTTTGACAGTTCAACAAAATTCATTGCGTAATTTACATTGTTGTGCGGACAAATTTTTCGAACATATGAAGCAATAGATTAACAATATCCTTCAAAATGATTCAGATTGAGATTAATAGTGTGTTACGCAATCGGCACCCTAATTGCGTAACACACGATCAATCGGAATCGGTTTCATTTTGACAGTTCAACAATATTCATTGCGTTATTTACGTGTTGAGCAGACACATTTTTCGCACTTATGAATCAATGGATTAGCAATTTGCTTCAAAATGATTCAGATTCCGATTGATCGTGTGTTACGCAATTAGGGTGCAGGGTGCAGGCGACTACGTGCACTCCTAAGTGATCACACGAGCCATAAAATAGTATACGATGCGTGTGACTTAAGTAAGTCTATTAATGCACTACTTAAGTCACACGTTTCGTAATGTACTATTTAAAACCTTGCGTAGGATGTAGTTTATCAATAGGTACTATTTATAAACTTGCTTTCTGTTTTGTGTCATGCTTTTTGTTTCTTGAATAAAAGCATCCCAATTTAGCCGCAGTCTAGTACGGACAATAGCACTGACGTCGTATTTCAATGAGGCCTATTTTGATTTCCATCGAGACTACAGCCTTTACGATGCTTTGGCTACTACAATATGCCTATAGCCTACAGCTATACTATTAGTCCTACAGTTACTGCAATGTAATACTTTACTTAGGCGGTATTGCTTTGGTAATACCTCCTACATTGTCTAAGCCTGTAGATATTATTACTTAATCCTGATGACTTTGACGTCTCTCCGGAGTATAACTTAAAGCCGCCCGACGTCCACAGATTTGTAACATATTACTTAGGAGGGGTGCGTCTCATAACGTATAAACTCATTTGGTCTAATTTAATTTTATTATCGTTCATAAGATATAATCAACGTGAGATATACCAACTGTTGATATAATTTCTTTACATATAACATTTATTTATTCTAAAACTTAATTAGTATAACGTTGTTTGATATAACGTTTATGTAATCGAAAATCATTTGGTCTAACGTTTATTATGTATATTGTTTATTTAATCGAAAATCATTAGGTCTAACGTTTAATATGTATATTGTTTATTTAATCGAAAATCATTAGGTCTAACGTTTAATATAACCCCAAGGTCTAACATGTCTCGATTTTGTAAAAAGGCAATGAGAACTTAGGATGCAAGAGCGAGCGAAGCGAGCTCGGGAATTGGGGCACCCCGACTCGGACAGGTTAGGTTCGAAGGGGATAACGGGGGCTCAAGTGAGCGAGCGGAGCGAGCGAACGAGCCCCCGTCATCCCCTTCGTGTTAGGTTCCTTTATACCCTGCAGACAGAAATAGGGGCCCCGCGAAGCGGGGCTCCGTCGACCACGCCTTATTAAAATAAGGCTAAGGCGGGAGCGAAGCGGAACGGAGCTCCCGCCTTAGCCTTCGTGGTTATTTTTTTTTATACCACACAGAAATAGAAGCCCCGCGAAGCGGGGCTCCGTCGACCTATCTTAGCACAGGTGGTAATCAGTTGCTAGTTATGTTTAATATCTACTTAGGTTACTATTACCTATAACTACGATAGAACTTACAATATAATATATATATTAGACCAAATAAGTTTTATATCTTTTGAGTGGTATGTCAAATGATTTTATATTTAATGTATGTTATGTCAAACGGTGTTATATTTAATGTATGTTATGCTTATAAAAATTAGGTCTTTTAAAATTATATCAATCGTTTATTATATCAACTAATCGTTATATTAAATAAAATTATAGGTTCCGTTGTTATATGTTGTTAATATTAGAGATTTTGTTGTTATATCATCTATTACTTACCCGCTATAGGCATATTGTAGTAGCCAAAGCATCGTAAAGGCTGTAGTCTCGATGGAAATCAAAATAGGCCTCACTGAAATACGACGTCAGTGCTATTGTCCGTACTAGACTGCGGCTAAATTGGGATGCTTTTATTCAAGAAACAAAAAGCATGACACAAAACAGAAAGCAAGTTTATAAATAGTACCTATTGATAAACTACATCCTACGCAAGGTTTTAAATAGTACATTACGAAACGTGTGACTTAAGTAGTGCATTAATAGACTTACTTAAGTCACACGCGCTATTTTATGGCTCGTGTGATCTAAACCCGTACTTAAGTCAAACTTTTCTCTGTAAAAATGGACTCACAGATAAGCGTTACTTAAGTTACACAGTGCTTGAAAGGTTTTTTTGTTACCTGACCTAACTTCTTCTGCCTAGCCTTTTCCCAACTATGTTGATGAGGTCAGCTTCCAGTCCAACCGGGTGCAGATGAATACCAGTAGGTATTTTACATGGAGCGACGGCCTATTTGACCACCACAACCCACTGGGTAATACGATACCCCTTGGTAAGACAGTTACTTGTAACGACTGTCTAGGATTTACTAATGACAGCCGGGATCAACGGTTGAACGTGCTTTCCGAGGCACGGAGGGGTCTTAGTATTTAAATGAAGTCGCCCACCTAGCAAGCGTTGCTTAACCTGGAAATGACCCCATTCGTCTGTTGGTTCGACTGTAAATTTAGCCACGAGCCCCCCACCTAACATCGACCCTATATTCCCTGCACGGATAGGCAGATGTGTTTAGTACCCCTTTCACCAGTTATGTTAAAAGTCCCATAACTAATTCTAACTTTTGACTAACTGACTGCTTGACAATACAAACTGTATACGAGTACCTTCCTGTAAATTGACTTTAAAATTCTGTTGTTTTCTTTTTCTAGCTCAAATTGTCAGTAGTGCTGTTCTGAAATGCTGAGCTTCGTAGATGAAGATATTTTAAGCCGAACACTGTCGTCAACCCTGCTGACGTAACACCACCAGTCCATGCCTTCCCAAAGGAAATCAGCCGCGTGATGAAAGTAGGCTTTTCCAAGCACTGACGTCAGTGTTATTGTAAGGCCTCGATCTAAATTTACCCAAAGTATAACTAAATTGAGATGCTATTGTTTCACGAAACAGAATAAGTTTGTTGACAAAAGAAAAGTTTTTATTTACGATTTTTTTACGTTATGATATTTAAATAATAATAATATCCCTGGAAATTTCACACAGCATGTAAACGTAATACAATATAGCCCCAGATCCAGAGATCTGGGGCTCTGTCTCGTATAAGGTCTTAGCATTATGCTGAGCGATGGCCGTTTTGCGTGGATGTGACGCATGTTTTCCCCTAACTTGTTATTTTTTTTTTGTGTTCGTGTTCTTTTTATGCGTCATATTTGCCGAATTTTCTTTCCTATTTAAACGTATTTTCTTTCTTCTATTTCTTTCCTATGTTTGTTAATTTACACATTTTCACAATCAATACGACCGAATGTATGAGAAAATGAATGATCCAACAGTAAAACGGATGGAGAAAAAATCGGTCATAAAAATCGGTCCAGCCGTTCTTGAGTTATAAATGGTGTGGGTAACTAATCCGACTTAGTTTTATTTATAGATTTACAAAAAGAAATCTTATAACTTATGTTTTTAAGATTTCTTTTTGTACTTTCAAAAGCTTATATATTTTTTTCGTATTTTTGTCTGACATTCTCGAAATGATTTTCTAAATTAATTAATACATTTTGATTCAAATTAAGTCTAAATTAATAATACATATGTACAAGTGAAAAAAAGAATCATAGGGCATCAAAAAATTCGTCCGCATCGCTGTCAACAGGAACAGTGCCCAAAAGGCTGGCAGCATTGCCACGTTGTATGGCGATGCTAATTCTTTGGCCAAGAAACAGGCCAGCCCTCTGGTCACGTGAAGAGTCGACTAACCACTTGGCGATATCTCGAAACACCAAGTGGGCACTCGGACCCCATGGCCCTAGTGTTTCAACCCCAAACGGCTCGAAGATATAACTCGCAATCAGGCTGGAATATTTTCGCCGTTTGAGGTTTTCTGCACCAGCAGCAGCCGCTCCGAATTTTCTAAATTATAAGGCATGACAAGCCGTCACCGACTTAGATCGTTATCTCAACCTTTTTGAAACCGGTCCACGTCATTTAGAAAATTATATTACGTTTATACATTTAAAATTTTAATTCTACACTTGAGTCAACATTTCATCTGATTTCTAGGGCAGGAAGGCAGCCTTACAAATTGGTTTTGACTCGGGGCTTCTTGCATAACAATATTATAATTTTGTAACAGAACACATCTATCATCACATTTCATTTCATTACATTTTTCACTTCATTATTTGTTTCTTCATTAAATTCATGGAATTAGTATGTAAAAGGTCATATTCTATGGAAATTCCGATATTTAAATTCCTCGAATTTGCTGTGATACCCAAGATGGCGGCAAATATGGAGAATGGATATAATGTTGAAACCTCCGAGATTGAAACCAATGTGGAGGTTCAATGAATCGAGTTAATAGAATTTCAGTGAAGTTTGAATAATTTTGGAACTATCATTTTAAGGAGCAAGTGGTTTATTTATTTATATAACAATTACTTGCTGCACTTACAGTAAACACCAAAGGGTGCAGCAAGTCAACAACATAATATTTAACGAAAAAACTTCATACAAACATTAAGCATCGATGTATTGCAATACATAAATATATCAACTTCCGGCTCCTGAGCAAACAGGGCGTTCAGCCGATTTATCGCCTGGCTTGTGGGAGTACAGAGAGCAGTATGGGTACGCACTGCCGGAACCGCAAACAGGCACCGCGAGGCACAGTTAGTTGTATACCTAATTCGACGACACGGTTGGCGCAGTGGCTGAGCGATCGACTGCTGCGCTGCGTGTCGAGGGTTCGATTCCCGCACGGAAAAAATATTTGTATTGCCTACAGGTAGTTGTTCCGGGTCTGGCTGTTTGTGTATGTGAGTTTAAATGTTTGTAAACGCACCCACGATACAGGAGCAATTCCTAGTGTGGAGAAAAGTAAAAAAAAAATGATTTAACTTATCTAAACCTAACAACAATAATGACAGTACTTAGTAAAGAATCTTATGGTTATTGATATAAATATAATAATAATAATAGCCTCCCGAACGATTTCGGTCACGGTGGCCAATCTCAACGGAGATTAGCCAGGTACGCAGGAGATATTATAGTGCACAAGTGTGTGCGTAAACACAGGTGCACTCTCTGTTCCTTTACTCTCATAGTCCGATGGGACGGCAATCTGACACGACCGGGGAGAGATTAGGCGTAAGATCAACGGCTTTACGTGCTTTCTGAGGCACGGTACATATTTATAACACGACAAGATACCAACATAATATGTAACTCGAGACAGACGTTAATCCCACCCTATTGTAATATACCTATGTGGGTATCCGTAGGCGTAGATACAACATGTCACCTTGAGGGGATAAGCTTGTAGGATGTTAATTTACTAAGATGCCGAGAACCAAACGTTTCAAAGGAAAACGTCAGAGAAAGAGCATGGCAAATCTGCGTGAGCATTTGAGCAATCTGCATGGTTCTCATATGGACCAAGATTGTGTCTGGACTTTAAGATACTGTGACCTCTCAGTTTGTTTGAAGTTTGTTTTTTGTGTTTGTTTGTATGTGTGTTATTTGTTTGTTGTGTTTGTTTGTTTGTTTGTGTGCGTTGGTTTGTTGTGTTTGTAATAAATGCTTTTTCTTTCTTTCTTTGTTTCGGTCTTTTTTTCTCAGAGCAGCAGATTAGGATAGGAAACACCGACTTCCTCTAGTTGTTATAATTTATTTTTGACGTGTAAAAGTTTTCTTTGAACCAATTTCCGGATATAAATATCATTTATCATGGCTTTCAAGTTTCATGCCTAAGGCAGTTTGTCTACCGCCCCGTCAACGGGACAACAACGAGAACGATATTACGGCGCCGAAGTTGCATATACATTTTCTAATTGACGTCATGCAGTCCAGGCCTAAGTGGTGGTAGATCAAAATTATAATGCTTAAGTGTGTTGACAACCAATAGAGAATTTGGTCGAGCAGTTGTTTGCACGTTTTTAGAGGGAAGCGAGCGAAATTGAAAATTTCTTACGTTTTTTTTACAAATTTGCAGGTCTGTTTCATGATGAATGTTTATTAACATATGATTCACAAGCATAACAAGTATGACTTTACAGAACTATAATCATTAATATCATCAATGCAACCCTATAATCCTATTAAATGACTATTTCATGAAATTTGCGAATTTTGAAAATTTGTATTTCGCGGACTACCCTGTACTTCCCTCTGAAATCACTAAACACTCGCGCGAATAGTAAAATAGAACAAAGAAAATGGAACATGGAATTAGCACCTAGAACGTAGCATATTCTCATTGCCTTAACAAGTTATAAGTTTTTAACTTAGACGACTTTTTCCTAACAAGTTCCAACTTAGGAACCGTTGCCAAGTTGCTTGTTTGATCCCCCAGCTATTTACCTCTGCGCGCGAAGTGCTGCAATCTTTAAAACTGTGTTTGTATGTACGCTGAGTTCTCGAGTTCTTGGAAACAGTTGAAACTGTAAAGTCGCACTTTTAGTGAAGTTTTCTCGAGCAAATGTCTGGAAACCGATCGTTTATTTCCCAATTGGATTATTGGGATCTTCAAATACGATTTAAAGTTGATTTAGGTAAACTTTAGCTTAAGCCGTTGGCCCCGGCTGTTATTTGTAGACCTTTGACAGTCGTTACAGATAATCAGAAGTCAGAAAGTCTAACAACCATTTATACCAAGGGTTATCGTGTTACATATCCAGTTATTGCGTTTTGGGGGTCAGGAAGGCAGTTGGTCCATGAAAATACTTCTTCTTCTTCATTTCGAGTCGACGGTACTTTTGGTTGATTATGTTATTACATTGTTTGAGCCCAGTGGGTAGCCACCTAGCCACGTTGGTTGCGGCATCAGTGGCATTCTTTAGGTGCAAGTGAACGAGCTCTGAGATCACTCTCTCAGTTCCTGAAAAGTGTATTTCCAAAAAAATCATTTAGTAGTAAACAATTGAATGTGCATTTGGATTGAGTGATCTTTTTTATTTCGTGACAAAATGTGATTGTACATTTAGTCAAAAATAGTCAAAACTCATAGCCCAAAGTTAAAAAAATTGTCACTCTCAAGGGTCTTCAGTTATAGCCGAAATGAGTATCAATTTCAGCAGAGACAATTTCACGGCAATCAATAATCAGACGTTCAGTTTGTTGTTGTCGGAGAAGCATAAGTTGTGGAATACAAATATTTTAGTCTTGGTGCAAGTGAAGAGATTTTAGCGGACAATAATGAACCTTTTTTTACTTAGCCTATCGTCCAGGTCAGATTTGATCTTGTTGAACAGTAGTAGTAGATATTTACGATAGTATCAGAAATAACCTAATGACAAAATAGATATGCAATGACCTCACTGACAGTAAAGGGCATCTATGCAAGATATCTGCGAATAGGTAGATATTGGGTTAAAAAAAACCAATGATTATGCTTTTGTATTTGATTTACATATCCTAAAAATACAAAGAGGAGTTTTAGCACTAAATAATAATTATTTTAAAAATAAACTAACGCTATAGTGTATTAAATTTCGTAAGGATTTAATAATGAAAGCAGAAAAAAGAAATACAAAGTAATAAAAGCGTTATCTTCGCTCGTAAGTTGTCATTTACGACTTTTAAAGTCTACTGAGGCAGTCATTGAGACTTTTATGATGGTCGTGGGCGAAGCGTTTGTGACTTATCATTACATCGAGTTTATTATTCGAGCATCTTTAAATTGTATATTGGATAAGTAATGAGGTAGATTATCATTTGGCTTCCTTGCTTACCGGAAGATTATTCTTCTAGATATTTAGTAATAGTCCTCTTTGCATATTTTTTTATTTTCTTTGCTCTGTTTTCGTGTCGGATTACCGGCCCATCGAATCTATTAGAGTGAGGGAAGAGGGGGTGCACTTATGACATGAGAATATTTATTTTACGTAACAAACTTTTGTTAATGTCATGGTGGGATATTTTAAACTTATACTACTATGGGTTCAATGCTCAGGTCGGGCAAAATGTTATTGGGTTTTTCCAATGTGATTTTTTTTGTAACAGCCCGGAGTTTGACATTTGGTGGTGTAACTGATCTCTATCCGGTCGAATTGCATGCCTGCCTATCGGATTACGACAGTGAGGGAAGAGAAAGTGCCTTGAGTGTTCACACACTTGTTGCACTATAATATCTCCATCGCCGAAGGTTAGTCTCCGTTGAAATTGGCTCCCATGGCTGTGATACTGTCTGGAGGACATAACGTAGGAATATGACTCAAACCATATAATTATAGTTACCCTAAGTGTTAAATTATTCTGTTGGAGAATTGTGTGTGTCTGATTTAGAAACAGACGGCACGGTTGGCGCAGTGGTTAAGCGATCGACTGCTGCGCTGCGTGTTGCGGGTTCGATTCCCGCACGGAACAAATATTAGTATGTGACCTACAGGTAGTTGTTCCGGGTTTGGCTGTTTGTGTATGTGAGTTTAAATGTTTGTAAACGCACCCACGATATAGGAGTAATTCGTAGCGTGCGGCAACGCTTTGAAAAAAAAAAAACACCATCTGCCCAGCGTTTTCCCAATTATTTTTGAGGTCGGCTTCCAGTCTAACCGGATGCAGCTGAATACCAATATTTTACGTGAAACGGCTGCCTATCTGACCTCCACAACCATGGACATTATAAATTACACATTATTATACTTTGAAAATGTTTATTATCGCTATCTCTTATGCTTTGAACCACCCTAACCACTGGATACATAATCTAACATGTAACACGAGAGCAACGTAACAATGTTATCATAATCTTAACTATTTCATGTCTGCCACGTCGAGGCAGCTTTTCAATTTTATCACCCAAGAAGTAAATATTTACTGTGTAGTAGACAAAACATGGATAAATAAATTCTATTCATGTTTTGTCTACTACACAATTACAAGGTTATTGTGTCTAACCCCAAATCCGAGAATGTAAGTTGGTGTTTACTGGCAGAAACCCAAAAACAGATATATTTGTCCTTTTAAAAAACAAAAAAAGAAAACTGATGTATGGTCACCAAAGGAGATAAGTAACCAGCGTTGTCGGATATAGTTGAAGTTTAGTAAGAAACCGATGGATATTTTCGAATGAAATTTAATCTGAGAAAAGTGTTTATTGATCTGCCAATGCCATCTAGCACGAGTTCTGTGAAACGGCAACCGGCCCGAATGCAGCTAGTGCCACCCCGTGGACGGACCACGGATAAAATAAGTGAAGTGAGAACCAGAACAATAAACATCTATCGATTTCTTACTAAACTTCAACTATATCCGACGACCCTGGTTACTTATCTTTTTTGGTGATCGTACGCAGTTATGCAATAAATATATCTTTATCTTTAAATATATTTTTTTCTTTTTTCCCCTATAACATGGTACTGAAACAAGACTGGCAAAATGTGGGTGTACTAATACCTACATCTCTGCCTAACCCTTCGTGGAAAACAGGCATGATATAAAGAAAGAAAGAAAAAGTATTTATTGCGACTGTACGTATGTACAGGAAGATCATAAACTAAATTAAACAAAGTTAAAAATAAAAAATCAAATGATGATGTTGTTATATTACATATGTGTGAAAACTAGCAGTGTTCTGCGTATTCCTCTTAGGCGAATATTGCTTCAAATCTGAAAGATTTCATAGTTATGTAGGATCTATACTCAATCGATATTTAAAACGGAATTCCTTCTATAATACAAACCTATAAGTCTGACGTGCCTGTACTTGCACCGGCACCCAACTTTAGCAAAGAACAATTACTTAGGCTGCGGACACGAAGTCAGCGGGAGCGGGGCGGCGGTGGCGGTGGCGCGGGGAGCGGCGCGGCTACGCAGAGGGGGTTCACAAAGCCAGCGGGCAGATCGCGGGGCGCTAGAGCGGCTGCTCGCGAACGAAATGTCCATGAAAAATCATTAAAATAATTTGCTCCAGCACGTCGGCGGCCATTTTGAAATAAAATGCACAATACTACGTCAATGCAGACGCGCGGGCACCGCTAGACTGGTGCGCACCACTCGTATGCCGCTGCTTTCAAGGCCAGTTCCATATAATTCTATGCATTGGAACGCCCCTCTCACTGCACCGCCGCCGCCGCCCCGCGCCCGCTGACTTCGTGTCCGCAGCCTTAAAACTCTACCTACCCACAGAAGTTTCCGTACAAAATGGCTGCGATAAAAACAATACAGGCTGGTGTTAATTGGTACACAAAGTTGGGTACGCAATAGATAGCGGGTGTGTGCGGACCGTTATCGTCAGCCTATTGTTTGTTATTGACGGAGAGCACAAGTTTTTCCGCTGCCCTAATTGGCTGTTGAACTTTTGTTTTTAGATAGATTTTTGATAGTCGTAATTTTTGGATAGTGTGAATTGTTATGAGGAGAGCAGTGGTGGCCTAGTGGTCACGGCCGCGACTTACGAGTTGTAGGTCGTAGGTTCGAAACCAGTCAGGCGCTTTACTTTGTGTAAATTATATCATCACCACTGCTCTCAAAACGGCGAAGGAAAACATCGTGAGGAAACCGGCATGTCCTAGAACCAAAAATTCGCAAACATGTGACATCTACGAACTCGCACTGCGCCCGCGTGGTGGATTACGGCCCACTCCCTCTCACAGAGAGGTGGCCTGTGTCCCAGCAGTGGGAACATTATAGGCTGAATATGTTTTTAGTTTGTGAATTGTTGGCAATTTTAACTTGAAAAGTATAAAAATCTATATCACAAAATAAGAGTGTCTATGTGTTCACGACAAGCTTTCAGGAAATGCCACGCCCATTTTGCTTTGAAGAAATTGCTCTATCAATTTTTACTGCAAAATAAAATGGAACCTATTCCTCACAATCATCATCAGCCTTCTCTATCTAGCCTTTTCCCAACTATGTTGGGGTCGGCTTCCAGTCTAACCGGATGCAGCTGAATACCAGTATTTTACATGGAGCGACTGTCTACCTGACCTCCACAACCCAGTTACTGGGTAATATGATACCCCCCTATTTCCTCACGGGTTTTATACAATGGGTAGATGTAGTATAATACATTGGTATAATATATTCTGCGTTCGCGAAACAAATGAAGACCGAGTCGCCAATTGCAGTCCTTTCTGAGATAAGTAAGTAAGCCCCTTTCAATTCGCCATATAAATCCATCTGACCCTTCAAAGCCTCCAAGTTACCGTTTGGTCGGGATCCGTCTTAGATTTCTTTTAACAAACAAAAAAAAGTAAGTATAACTTCCTAAAGAATTCTTAAAAGTGTGTAAGTAAAATGAAACAGCTGATGACTACAACTGTCACCAGCTGTTTCATCTTACTTTGGTTGTTTTTTGAGAGGAAGTGGACTATAATGGAATACTATACAATACTACTATATAATATATACATAAAGGAATTGAATTTTCTGAAAATAAACAAATTATTATTGTATAATCTACCACGCGGGCCTAGTGTTGGTTGGTCGATGTCATATGCCTTCGATTTTTTTTTTGTATTTAGAACATGCCGGTTTCCTCACGATGTTTCAAAAAAACGTGGAACGCTTCACGATTTTACGTGTCATCCTTGCGCGTGACCATGCGTTCTATATGTGATAACAATGTAAAATATAATAAACCCTGCAAGCAATAAAGATCCTTATCTAAATCTTCCAATTATTATCAGGGAACAGTAAGGCTTTAAGGTACAATTCCGCCACTGTGTAGACGCTGCGCTACAATTTAATGACATTACATCGACGCCATCTTTGGGACATAAAACGTCAAAATGACTTGCTTGAGGCTCTAGGAGTTACTGCGGGGAATATTCGCTTCATACAATATATTGTCTTATCTGTTCTTTGCTCATATCATGATTTCTTCGTAATGGCTGTGGCCCATCTGTGGCCTTTTTATTTGACAGTTGGCGTCCATACTTTATGATTTTTTTTGGACTTTTGACTTTTGTTCAATCGCAAGAGTTGGCAATTATACTGACTACAGTATAATGGCCAACTCTTGCGATGGTCGACTCTTGCAATCGCAAGAGTTGGCAATTATACTGACTACAGTATAATGGCCAACTCTTGCGATTGAACCTTGTTAAAAGTTTTTTAAGTACTTTTTTAACATTTAATTTATTTAAGTATACCAACTGAAATGCCACAACTCTCCTAAGCGAGGGGCGCTCCTAAAATTTTAATGTACGTACATACGCAGACGCCAGCACATCAAGCTACTACAATCTGTCAAATTTCTTTAATAGATTTTTACTTCATCACTAAAGCATTAGGTTCAAGGTTGATTGGGAAAATTTGACAGTTTCGGGTAGCTTAATGTGCTGACGTCTGTTCCTATACCTTGCTGCACTGGACAGGCAGATCCCCTATCTTACTTACTAGTTAATATTATAACAATGGCGTGGACTATTCTCATAAACATTAATTCCGATACGAGAGCATAAAATTAATACATTGGAGTTTATAGTAATTATATTTTAATGTGTCCCTCCCCTTTAATGTAACAAAAGTATGTTACACGAAAAACAAATGTTCTCATCTCAAGATAAATGTGGTCAAGTTATATCCCTTAATTGTCTAGTAGCAATTAGTCTTGTAACTTAGAAGGGTCGATTCCACATTCAGGGAAATAGTGAATACTATTTCCCTGAATGTGGAATCGACGCTTTAACAGTTCGCCTTAATTATTTTATCAGTATACCTTCCCTTTATTAGATAAAGCTGCTGGTAGTTTATGTACCCTCATGGGGTTATTAGATTTAGGGATTCGTTTACTCGTCCTTCCTTTTCTATATTTCGGGTTATTTTAGTAAGAAATCGTATCCATTTGAATATTTTCATAAAATATTTAGGTATGTATTTATAATAATGAATAATTCAACGCTTGGGCAATTTAAATGGCAAATCTGGTCGTGACCACAAAACTGATTTTCCGGTGAAATCTTATTATTTTCCAATCTGTTCTTGTGGCTGATAACATGAAAACTCATTTTATAAAAGTAGGAAATATAAAAAGGTACAGTCTCTTTTTCTTTTGTTATTGAAGCATTACCTCAAGTGCCAGCTAATTGCTAACACACTTCCAATAATAATCCGAAAGATTTTGGAGGAAATTGCTAATGCATTTATATGTCGGAGAATGTGTGTCTCTCGTTAACTTCAGGAATATTTTAATCACTGTGGGCGTACTATGGCTAGTGTTGGTTATAGCGCAATAGAAGGTTTGCTGTTCAAATCAGATTATAATTTATGAACAAGTTAGTCACACTAGCGAATCACACACTGTAGGTACACAACTCAACGATACGGAACGCGAGACAGTTTCTTAGCACATGTTGTTTGTATGATGTCCAATGTTTCAATGATCCCGAGAGTTCTGCTCACACCGCTCTTGTAGCTGTAGCTCCCCCCCCCCCCCCCCACGAACTTAGGCTAGACTCTGTCGAGCGCTGCGAGATGGCGCTGGCGTTCCGAATAAACGAATAACTCCGACATATACAGGATAATTTTTTATTCAGTGCGTAAATTTTTACAGGGTGTTCTACCCATGAATATGAACAACATTCACTATGGGACCATCTCTGAAATCACGAAAAAAAAATCAGCAGATTCATACATTTTGGTCGAGTAGGTATTGAACTTTTATAAGAAACAGCTGATTTTTTTTTTGTGATTTCAGAGATGGTCCCATAGTGAAAGTTGTTCATATTCATGGGTAGAACACCCTGTGAAAATTTACGCACTGAATAAAAAATTATCCTGTATATGTTAGAAAAATTCTTCTGCTCAACAACGTAAATCACGAAATTAATGTTGTTCAACTGTCAAAATGAATGGCATTACCCATTGTAAGTGTGTTACGCAATTACCCCGTTGATGGAGGAGGAGGAGTTGTCCGTGGAGTTCTTGCCCGTTCTTCTCTATAGGTACTTACTACGCTTTGGAATGGGCAACTAGCTTCATCTTTCTGATTGAACGACCCCTTGACAATTCAAAAGTGCCTGTAATTGATTTATTTGAAATAACTGCTTTGAGTTTGAGTTGTTGCTGTTAAAGTATTTTGCTAAAATTCAAACGACACATTTATTTTTATTCTCAAACAAATGCCTTCTAATCTGCACAAACCTTTTCATCCGCTCAACAAATATTTTCCACTCGGATGGATTAAAAAACAATTTCACACTCGTATAAATCCGTCAAAGAGTAGCGTTGAAGCGAAACCGGACGCTAGATAGCGGCCATGTTGTCTCTCACCGGATGTGACGCGCCAGTTGTAATGCGACCATGTGGATATTGCAACATACTTTGTTGGCTGGGAAACCGTTATCTACAGTGATTGGTGTCTGCATTTGCTCTTATTAAAATCTCTGTTACAGACGCCAGCGCATCAAGCTACTACAATCCGTCAAATTTCTTTAATAGATTTTCAACTTTATCGTTAAGCATTAAGGTTCAAGGTTGATTAGGAAAATTTGACAGTTTCGGGTAGCTTGACCTGCTGGCGTCTGTACAAAGTGTTTCAAATATGTGTTATAAGTATATTGATAGAATGCATTTAATTGGACAGCGTAGGAGAAACAAAACAAAATTAATTAGTGTAATCATTTAATGTAGAACACTAGGAAATACAACTATGCGGGACGAACTTTCTGTATAAAAGTTTGCAACAACAACAGTACCTACATCATGTTTTTCGCCAAGTAGTATTCCTGTATTGGAATGCATAGATGTCGATGTAATTACAGGCTAATGTGATATTTCAGTTTTGCTTCTTAATTCAACAACGTATTGGAATTGGAAAAACCTGTACTGCACTGAAAGGAAGAAAAAAATTGCTTTATTTTTCACAGAAACACGTGAATACAAAAAGATAAGTTAATTCGAACACTACACTGCAGGCAATCTCAACCTAAAAAAACCACTTCGATGTAAATTAATCAGTGATTGACTCGTTCCGATACCAAATCTAAACAAGTATTTATTAAACGACATTGTATAAGAACTTTTCCGATCACATCGAACGTTGCCGTAGACCGTAAATAATAGAAGCCAATTTTAAACTTTCCAATTCGTACCGTAACAGTATTTAGAAAAAAAAGGAAACTCGGTTAACTTGTGCACTATCGTCTCGGTTTCCAATTACGGTTTTAGTTTTTTTTTGTTGTTATTTGTCTTAAACTTAGAAAACAACTTTTTAATTAAACTCGTAAGAAGTTAGTTACGTAATTGTTTGGTTTTGTTTTGGTTATAAAACACAATTTGTATAAATACTGCGATAGATTTCTAGTAAAGTGTTTTTGTAACAGTAGCCTATTAAGATGTTAAAAGTTTTCCAAAATAATGTGTATTTTGGTAGTATTATGAGCTGTCTTGATAGCATTTGCTTATGCAGTAGACAACACTTAAACATTATTTTGGAATACACAACATCTACAAATGAGTTATGCTTCATACTGTATTGTTCACAATACTTTACTTTTATTAACTTCATGCTGTTACTTCTTAGGTTTGTTTTTCTTTAGAATTTGAATTTCTCTCTAATCTGTTTACTCTCTTGTGTTGAGTTTGTTTATAACTCTAGTCTTGTTGTTGCTTGGTCATGAACAAATCCCTGAATTCTGCAGCCATGTAAATCGAGATTGTTCTAGATTTCGTATTGTCAGCTGAAAACTAAAGTGCGGCCGACGAGAGAATGCTTTCTGCGAATTTGATCTTTATTAGCTACTAGAATTGTCGCACTGAAAGGTGGCCAGTCTGTAGATATTTGCTAGAATATCGAAGATCGCCCGCATGGGTAGCAGTAGCTTATCTTTGCCTAAAACCACGCAAACTCGGGTTAGCCCAACTGTTTCTAATAATAGAACCACCAGTAGATATAGTTCAAGTAACTCCGTTCCGGACTGCTGAAATTCGGAGAAAGATATTTTGAAATTAATTGGTTTGGTGACTCTGAAAGTGACACCGGTGATTGATAAAATATGTGAAATCGGTTGTACAGTCAGCGTCAATAATATCGGGACGAACAGACTGTTCAAAATGATCTAAACAACTATGAAAATAAAATATTAACTCAATGACACAAGGAATGTTTCAGAATGAAGACAGTACACGACAACTGTCATTCTGACAAGAACTTTATCCAGTTGACATGAAGTTTAATTTTTTTAGTTGTTGAGATCATTTTGAACAATCTGTTCGTCCCGATATTTTTGAAGGTGACGGTACATGTGATGAGGAGGAATGAAGAAAATGTAGTAAGGAACGTTTTGAGTATCACTGTGGCGGGCTATAAGCGTAGGGGAAGACCAAAGAAACGATGTATGGACTGTGTGAAAGGTGATATGGCTGGAAAGGGACTACCGAGATAAAGACTAACAGAGAAGTATGGAAGGAATGTTGCGGCGCGGCGACCCCAAATAAATTGGGGCATCTAAGAGCAGGAGAACGATGATAATTATTTGTTTCTGTGACTTGTAACCTCGAAGTGCAATGATCCGATCAACTGATTCAAATAAAATCCGCCATGTTGCCTCTTATCACCCTCTTAACAGTGGTCAGGTGGTGTTTAATTTTGACAGCTACTAATCAATTGCTTAGCGTTAGCATCCTTTTAGCGCTAAATAGCTATTATGAATAAGAATTTTGCTAATCAGTTGCTTAGCAATTGATTAAAGTTTTATGAATAAGACTGAATAACTGTCACTTCAACATTCTAGCGGTTACCAATTCTGTTATATACCGTTTGATGGAACTTTCATATTCATTGCTAGTAAAGGATTTAAACACAAAGTTTCACGTAACGAAATTGGTTCACCACTTCGTTATAAATTAAAAACACATTAACAGAAACAATGTAAGGAATGCTTGAAAGGTTCAATCAAATGTTTTGTATGTACCTACAGTCAACAAAGTAATTAAGTATTCAGGAAACAACCTTGACTTCTTCGTATTTAGTATTGAACATGTGCTGAAATTTTCAGACTGACGATGTCAACAACATGAATACAATTGGTATTCATGCATAGTTAGTCTAGAATTTTCTTTAGTTTGAAAAGATGACGGTTAGTAAGAAACAATATTTCTAAAAAAAATGGATTTTATTTTTGGGTACTCTTTAAATGTCGCAGCATTTTTACTGATGATTTAGTCACGAAGGGTAGTTGCGTAACACACTAACAGTAGCAAATGGCTTTAATTTTTACAGTTCAACAACACTCACTGAGTTATTAAAAAAAAAATGTATATAAAGTATGGCCATTTTAATAGGTAACATTTGACGTCTGTCAGTTTTATCTTCATAGTGAAAAAACATCGATTAAAGTGAATGAATCGACACGGGCTTGAATTGTAATTGAAAAAAGTTAAGCAATTGTGCAGTTCTAACAAAACGAAAAAATATATTATTTTATGCCCGCCGTTATAAGGTTACGTTGTTGAATTTTTATGAATTGTCAAATGTTACCTATTAAAATGGCCATACTGTAAGTAGTTTATCAGCCATCTTGTTACCATAACACAAGCATTAGGTTGCTTAGCTTGGGACTAGATGGCGCCATGTGAAATGTCCAGGGATATTATTATTATTATTATTTAAGTTGTTGAGCAGACAAAATTTTCGAACATATGAAGCAATGGATTAGCAACATCCTTCAAAATGATTCAGATTGAGATTGATAGTGTTACGCAATTAGGGTGCAATATGACGCCCATTTCTTTAATTAATTAAATTTTTGAATAGGTACTGTAGTGCGACTCTGTAACCATGTCACCGTGAAAACTTAGGTGAAGTGAGCGTGGAGTGAGCTGTCATTTCAACTAATGTTAGGGATTGACACTATTGACAGCTCACTCTAAGCTCACTTCACCTAACTTCTCACGGTGAGATTTTTACAGAATCGATCGGCTGTTGTTTTTATTGTATACTAGCTTCTGCCCGCGGCTTCGCCCGCGTGGATGTCGGAAATTATCCCACGGGAACGTGCTAACAGGATAAAATGTACCTATGTGCTTCCCCAGAATGCCATCTATCTCGCGGGCCCTTTGTGGCTAATTACAATAGAAAACCAATTGTGTCTCATTAGTGGTGATTAAGAGGGTACCTATATGATATCTTTACCTAAGTACCTACCTAATTAAAAAAAAAAACTCAATAACAGAAAATTAAATACCTACCTACCTAAATAAACTTATTTCTGATGATAACTAATCTAAACTCAATAAATAAGCAAAATCCCTAAAAACTAATATCTATACGAATGACTAATCCTACCTAACAGTATTATAAAATAACCTACGGTCACTACGTACACTATCAAATATACTGCCTATACTTTAAAATTAAAATCTATACCTACGACTTATATAAAAATAAACCTAAATAACTCTAAAATCTAAAAGGAATAAAATGAACTCCATTGCGGGTGACTTAACCTACGACAAACTTATTATTTGCGGTTGGTGCAGTAATCTGGTCTAGGGATCGAACCGCAAAATTAAGTTTGTTTTTTATTGTATATACTTTTTCGGGATAAAAAGTACCCAGTGTGGTGCCCAGGATGTTAAAGAATAATTATACCAAGTTTCATCGTAATCGAACCGGTAGTTTTTGCGTGATGCCTGAACAAACAGACAGACAGACAGACAGACAGACAGACAGACAAAAATTTTTTTAATCACATTTTTGGGTTCGGTGTCGGTCTAGTAACACCCCCTGCCATTTATTTTTTTGATATTTTCAATGTACAGAATTTTCACTTCTACAGATTTATTATAAGTATAGAATAGATGCCATTTCTTGTGCGAGTCTCAATAATTGCTTTTTCTTTCATTCTTTTTAAAAACTCTTTGTTAACTGTATAATTATAAAGTACTTTTACGTAAACATTCGCCTGAGAGCTACACAGTAAATATGTACGTGACTCGTTACCAAGAGTCAACTTTTCATTATTGTTCGGACCGTAATTAAATTTTCATAATTCAGAGTGCGAGCCGTGACGCCTATGAGCCTGAGGCGACGCGTAATGGAGGACTTAATACAATTTAATTTACGTTATATTTTATGAAAATAACATGAACAAATTTGTTCATACAGATGCCAGCACATCAAGCTACTACAATCTGTCAAATTTCTTTAATACATTTTGAACTTTATCGCTGAAGCATTAAGTTCAAAGTTGATTGGGAAAATTTGACAGTTTCGGGTAGCTTGATGTGCTGGCGTCTGTACGAACAAATTTGTTCACAGATAAACAAATTCAACTTTTGATTTTTTGTTTATTAATTTTCTGTTGTGAATTTAGAGGAAAAACTGGGATTCCCAAGTTCGATCCTCATGTCGGGCATAGTGTTATCAGGTATTTCTCTTAGAATTTATCGGTAGTAGCATTTTCATTAAAGGTCGCGAGGCACACATGATCCTATATTCTAATTTTATGTTTTTTTTTATTCAATTTTTTTTTCTTACTGACGGTACTGCGAAAAGTAAATATTTTTCTTTATTACTCTCTTATTGATGACCAGCTGCGCTCCGCGGTTTCACCCGCATAAGATTCAATCCCATGGGAATGTCAGGATAAAAAAACCTATCCTATGTATTAGTCTTGGTTATAAACTATCTGTGTGCCAAATTTCATCCAAATCCGTTCAGTAGTTTTGGCGTGAAAGAGTAACAAACATACATCCATCCATACAAACTTTCGCGTTTATAATATAAGTCGGACAATAGGTTCATCTTCTTTTACGTGAGATTTAAAAATAACTGACATAATCTATTCGTTTAACTATAACTTTGTCTGCCTCATTAGGGTATACAGGCGTGATATTATATGTTAATATGGTATTTACAAGAAAACTGAATTGATACTTAAATGGCTATTGTACCAGATAAATCTATCTACGAAACCATAATACGAGCGATTAGAATTGATGGACCGTGTGACAAAAGGTACCTGTCCCATCACAGTATCTGATATCGACAGATATAGCCCCAGATTGCTCAGCTAATTGCTTTTCTGTGTTCGGCGATTGTCGCTAGGGCGATTAATTACGTACAGACCGATGCCATTTAGGTTCTAGTTGTAGTATGTCAGAATCTCGATAAAGCCTTTATAATAAGGTAATAGCGCCAGGGCATCTCGCGAAACTCAAAGGAGAATGCCGTCAAATATAGGGAACCCTGTACGAAACGGAAAAGTCCGCTGTCACAATCAAACCTAGTGTATTTGGAGGAGAATTGAATGCCTTTCCTATATTGCTAACTATTTTTTACATGAACTTCCGCAATTTGTACTTATTTATCATTTACCTACTTAATATTTTGAGGTTACGTTCGAGATTATGACGAATGATCGATGACGATGAATGATGGAGGCATTGCTAAGGATTATCACATAAAGACAACGTTATAGAAAAGGAACGTTTTCGTTAACAAGGATTTAAATTATATTTAAAAAGTTCATACATTATGAAACCAATATTGAAAGTAGCGTCATCCGTGACGGCGCCACAGAACAAATGTGATACTATTATTCTAATAGTAATTTTATTAATTACATTTGGTTGTGACCCGCTCCCTCGTAACTTGGTCCCATGGCATTCTCCTTTTCTCAGGATTTTTTTGTAATTTACAGGTCAGAATTTGGTTGTATGTCGAACAAATTACGATTTGCGACCAATTATGTATTGAAATCTTCTATACTACTGGGGCTGGCTACCTTAGTGTATCCCCCTTTAACAACTAACTTTGGAAAAGAGTACTAGTCGTGCTACGAAACAAAGATTACGCATTTGCTGCGGCGTAGCTGACACCGAGATACTCGTATTGTTATTGCTACGAAACAAAGATTACGCATTTGCTACGGCGTAGCTGACACCGAGATACTCGTATTGTTATTGCTACGAAACAAAGATTACGCATTTGCTACGGCGTAGCTGACACCGAGGTACTCTTATTGTTATTGCTACGAAACAAAGATTACGCATTGGCTACGGCGTAGCTGACACCGAGATACTCGTATTGTTATTGCTACGAAACATAGATTACGCATTTGCTACGGCGTAGCTGACACCGAGGTACTCTTATTGTTATTGCTACGAAACAAAGATTACGCATTGGCTACGGCGTAGCTGACACCGAGATACTCGTATTGTTATTGCTACGAAACAAAGATTACGCATTTGCTACGGCGTAGCTGACACCGAGGTACTCTTATTGTTATTGCTACGAAACAAAGATTACGCATTGGCTACGGCGTAGCTGACACCGAGATACTCGTATTGTTATTGCTACGAAACAAAGATTACGCATTTGCTACGGCGTAGCTGACACCGAGATACTCGTATTGTTATTGCTACGAAACAAAGATTACGCATTTGCTATGGCGTAGCTGACACCGAGATACTCGTATTGTTATTGCTACGAAACAAAGATTACGCATTTGCTACGGCGTAGCTGACATCGAAAAACTCGTATTGTTATTGCTATGAAACAAAGATTACGCATTTGCTACGGGGTAACTGACACCGAAATACTCGTATTGTTATTGCTACGAAACAAAGATTACGCATTTGCTACGGCGTAGCTGACACCGAGATACTTGTATTGTTATTGCTACGAAACAAAGATTACGCATATGCTACGGCGTAGCTGACATCGAAAAACTCGTATTGTTATTGCTATGAAACAAAGATTACGCATTTGCTACGGCGTAGCTGACACCGAGATACTCGTATTGTTATTGCTACGAAACAAAGATTACGCATTTGCTACGGCGTAGCTGACACCGAGATACTCGTATTGTTATTGCTACGAAACAAAGATTACGCATTTGCTACGGCGTAGCTGACATCGAAAAACTCGTATTGTTATTGCTATGAAACAAAGATTACGCATTTGCTACGGGGTAACTGACACCGAAATACTCGTATTGTTATTGCTACGAAACAAAGATTACGCATTTGCTACGGCGTAGCTGACACCGAGATACTTGTATTGTTATTGCTACGAAACAAAGATTACGCATATGCTACGGCGTAGCTGACACCGAGATACTCGTATTGTTATTGCTACGAAACAAAGATTACGCATTTGCTACGGCGTAGCTGACACCGAGATACTCTTATTGTTATTGCTACGAAACAAAGATTACGCATTTGCTACGGCGTAGCTGACACCGAATACTCGTATTGTTATTGCTACGCCAACCGCTACGTAAGCTCTGCTACGTAATTTTGTTAGCATCGTATTATTTTGTATTTCAGTAAACGTATGGAGGAATTTCAAAAACCTTAATCATACTTTAGAACCTCAACCGGCACGGTTGGCGCAGTGGTTAAGCGATTGACTGCTGCGCTGCGTGTCGCGGGTTCGATTCCCGCACGGAACAAATATTTGTATGACCTACATGTATTTGTTCCGAGTCTGGGTGTTTTTCTATCTATAATATGTATGTATTTACATTAAAAAAAAAGTATATAAGTAGTTTATCAACCATCTTGTTACCATAACACAAGCATTAGGTTGCTTAGCTTGGGACTATATGGCGCTGTGTGAAATGTCCAGGGATATTATTATTATTGTCATTTTGGACGTTGAAAATGGCTTCACGACGCTTTATAAAATCCAAAACTCATTGTCTTTGGTTGTATAAAAAACTGTAAAATGTAACAGCGTGCATCGAGCACAATTAAACTAATTTCCAAATAAGAAAAAACTCTTTCTTTTGTATTGCACAGAAGAAAATTTCAAATTGGCGTTATAGCTGTTAGGTTGTTATTTACGAAATTTGGGAATAAATAAATAATAAATAAAACTGATCAATTTCGTGAGGTGATTGTACGTACAAGATTACCTGGGATAATTGTTAAATAATAATAATTGACTTGGCTTGGGCCCGTTAATGTAGCTTAAACTAGCCAAAGAACTATGAAACAAAATTTGTTTACCAAAAATAATAATAATATTTTTTAATTATTTATGAACAACATGTTAGGTAGAAGATTGTAAAACCATAATGATCTTATGTTTCTAATAACTTCGGACAAGGATTCCGATACGCCTTGGACGGGAGTCAACAGCCGACTCCCGGCCACCGTAGGCGCGGGCTTGCGGGCGGCGAGCACTAGGCAGCTCGCCGCCCGGTAAGGACCAGGCCCGGGTCGACGGCACGTTGTGTTCCACGCGCGGCTCAAAGAGATGTCAGCACGAAGTGACGGGTTCCGCTAGGGCCGATGCCGCCAGGGCCGCGGATTCTTCGAAAGAGATACCGTGGCCCCTGGCATAGGCAAGTGAAGGAAAACGGGTGGGTTTTAGTCAGTAAAAGTCTGACACGCCCTTCCGCTCAGCCCAGAGCGGGAGAGGTAATTTGATGATTTCCTACCCAAAAAAAAAAAAAGTAGAAGATTGTGAAATTTGACACGTTGGCTCCTTAATGAGTCCGAGGATGCCCAAGAGCGAGTAAATGGATAATGTTTGCTTGTATCGGTTTTCCACTATATAGCATAAACCAAAATTGCGAAATTAGTTTATATTGAAATATTATGGACGATGTTCGGAACAGGTTTATGTGGAACTAGACTGCTGGAATAAATAGGTTAAGTTTGTCGAAACAGTTTTTTTTTTATCAATTTATAGATTCGCAGTATCTTCGAACCTAAGCTGAACGCGAAGTGTTCGTAGTAAAAAACAAAACAAGAAAACAAAGCTTAATTAAATTTTGTGTGCTGTAAAAAGAAATAGTGGCATTAGGAGCTCTTTTAAACGTTAATACTTTTTTAGCGAAAAGTAATGAAAATACAGTCTCGTTTTAACACTTGACACGGTATCCGATTACCTAACTTTCTTCGGAACCTGTAACAACTATAAAAGAACTAGTCATAAATTGTATTAGAACTACCTAATATAATTTATGACTAGTTCTTTTAACCTAGTATCTATCTGTCAAAACCTAGACTTACCCACAAAACTTTCACATGATGGATTACCTGACCCCAATATACACAATGTATCGAGCTGGTTAATTACATAAGATACTTAAAAGAGAAATCGATCGTAATGCCTTTCACTTTGACAATTCAGTCACGCTCATTGCGTTATTTACGTTGTTGAGCAGACAAATTTTTGAAACCTAAGAGGCAATGGATGTCAAAATGAAAGGCATTGCGATGGTCCGCCATTTTATGTGAGTTACACAATTAACCCGCTGGTCGTAAACATTTGGTGTTTTTGTCTGATATTCGTTGTCATCGAGCTTGCTTAATGGATCAAAGGTTTTATTTTCACTCGCTTTGTTTTTGTGAAAGAGTTTTATTGTGTTTTTTTACGTAAATTGGAGTTGAAAGGCTCTATTGTTTTAGAGGCAATGGTTTGATGTGTTGTTTGTATTGCTTTTAAATTGGGAAAAATGAGTGAGGAATATGGGGATGTTTGTTTGTGCGTGTATTTTTTGTTAAAATTTTTCGTATTGTATTTCAATTATTTTAAAGTAACCATATAAATTATATTTTTAAATATTAGAATATAGAAAGTATAAAAAAAATTAAAAATATAAAAAATAGTAGCCCACCGGTATCGGGAACAGGGTCCAAGCTACCGGCGGTCAGGGCTCCAGAGAGTGGAACCTCCTGACAATGCGAGCCGTGTCCAGCAGTACCGCTTTCTGAATCAAGCCCTTGATCCAGCTGTCCAACGAGAGCCTACTCAGATGATCGCTGAGTCCACATTCCACATGTCGACAACCTCGGGAGTCAAGTCAAGATACATGATTTGTTTATCTTTTTCGGCTTTCACGAGGTTCTCATCATGCGGGACGGTTACGTCAACAATCATTGCGCGCCGCTCTGATCGATCCACCACCACTATATCAGGCTTATTGGCAACAATAGTCCTGTCAGTGATGATGGTTCGATCCCAGTACAATGTGATATTTCCATTTTCGAGAACTGGGTCGGGCACATACCTGTAGTACGGCACCTCAGATTCCACAAGACTGTATTTCAGAGCCAGTTGCTGATGGATTATCCTGGCTACAAGGTTATGTCTATGCAAGTACTCTCCGTTGGCTAGACGAGAACACCCAGAGATAATATGCCTGATTGATATTCTTATTATTATTATTTATTTCAAGATAATCGGATAACAGAGATCTGTAGTGTTAGTATTGTATGTTTGTTTTTTACAGGTTATCAAAGTACTCGTAAGTATAAATATTTTCATAAAATCAAAATCCAAAGGCATTTATTAAAATTAGGCTGAGAATCAGCACTTTTCGAACGTCAAAATTACAAAAGACAGTCCGCCAAAACGGTTCTCAGTTGCAGTCCCCTTCACAACTTTCTAGTGCTTTCGCTGGGAAGAAGAAGTGGCGCAACAAACTCCCCAGCAGCGCAGCTGTCACACAGTTCACAAATAGCAGTCAGTCAATTATTTATTTCATAAAAATATATACCGATGTTTTAATTTAGAAGCTGTTTGCAATAAAGCATAATTATTTACATTAACAAAGCTGGAACAGTAATTTTGTATGAATAATTATTTTCGCCGCACTTGTTATCCAAATTATTGCCGTATTATTTTCTCGGCAATTCGCAATATCCACTTAATTTATACCTATTCATCTCATGTGTTTAATTTTCCTCTCACCTCGGATATGTGGCAGCAAACATGATAATTTAATTACCGAGGTACTTACTTTACATCATTTACTCATAAATGGAAGCGTGTTTTTCGATTATTACTTTGAAACAACACAATTATTGGCTCACCGCGCCTGAAATTATCTGATGCAATGGGCGAACAGAATGAAATGATGCGTTGTGATGCAATATTTTGTCGGGTATTCGCGTTTCAATATGTCTGATGATTGGTTAGGTAGGTACTATGAAGCTCTCTAAGAGCTTCATAGTACCGGGATGAATAAAATCAAACTACGGTTTATCTTGTTCAATAATTATTCCTATAAAATATACTACGGTACGTATTTTACATCTTACCTAATTCTTTTGCTTGTCAGCTTAATCTAATATTTGACACCCCGTTCTAAACTTGCTTGAATGTTCGAATGGAACCCGCGCTAAATTGTAGCTAGCCTGCACTACGTAAGGTTGACTATTAGTGGACAACCTTTACAGTACCTACTTATGACAACGTTTTTTAATTTTTCATTTCAGTTTTTAGAACCATAGCATAAGTATAATTAGCCTATAATATACCCACTGTTGGGACACAGGCCTCTTCTCTGCGAAAAGGAGTAATCCACCATGCCGGCCTGGTGCGTGTTGATTGATGTCACATATCTTCGATTTTTTGGTTGTAGGACATGCCGGTTTTTTCACGATGTTTTTCTTCACGTCCGTTTTCAGGGCAGTGGTGGTGAAATAATATACAAAAAGGAAAGCGCCTGTGTGGTTTCGAACCTACAACTAGTAAGTCATGGCCGTTTCCACTGGGCCGTCACTAAAATAAATATTACAACCTAAGCCTAGATATATATATTACATACTGAAACCTATTCCTGTATACTAGTAAGTAGGTAGTCTTCGAATAAAAGGTAATTTCCCTAGTTCTTGCTAGTGACAGCTGAGAGAATTTTAGATGAAGGGCAATATATGATAGCGGGATTGTCCGAAAGGGTTACCGCTGCCCTGGAACATAAAGGGCTAAGGAAGGAACACGGGTGGGTTTTAGTCAGTAAGAGTCTGACACTCCCTCCTGCTCCACCCAGAGCGGGAGGAGTCATTTGATGATTTCCCATCCTCAAAAAAAAAAAAAAAAAAAGGGCAATATATGAAACGTTTCCTTTACCTGTCATAAAGCTTTACACCCTGGTGATCCTAAACGGTTTGGCAATTTTGTTCCGCTTTAGTTTTCTATAAGAAATACAATTCTTACAACGTAGGTATATGGTAACCTATATTCTAATTTCTGGGTGTTACATCATTAGAAGAATCTCCTAAATGTATATAATGGTAATGATGTATTACTTCTAGCGTGTTGTGCGAGTAGGTTATAGGAGAGCAAAAACTCAGTCCTAATTAAAAGAAAAATGTTAGCCACTAAGCTGGTTGGTTGCTCGACTCACTGTCATGGCATCAGGAAGAACCTTGTGGTTTTCGTCAGTAGGAATCAGTTGCGTGCATTGGGTTTCAGAACAGGTAGGCACTTTGAGTAAAAAGTAATTGATTTACTGGGTATAAAAAAGACGTGTGGTCGGGGGACCCCCGGCAGGAACGAAGTTTAAAATGAAAATCCAAGATGGCAACTGTAAAACCTTGAAACCCATAAAAACAATACCAATTATGAAAAAAAAAATACAGCCGCCATCTTGGATTTTTATTTTGACTTTATTATCGGCTCCAGCACCTTCGAAAACCCCATGACGAATAATTTGAATATTTTCGCAGCCGCCATCTTGAATTATCATTTTGACTTTATAATCGGCTCCAGCACCCTTCAAAACCATGAAATCATGATAAAATGTAGTTGACAGGCTTATGGTGATTTATCGAGGTAGGCATTGCTTATATGCCTTTATGCAATGCACGCCACTGGTAGGAATCCACCATAACCTCTGTTTTCCTGACTCATGTTATAGAATAGAATACTCTTTATTATGTACACCATATAAATTACAGACAAAAAATAAAATAAAATAGAGTTTTACAAAGTGTGGCACAATGGGCGGTCTTATCGCTGAGAGCGATCTTTTAAAGCCAACCTTTCCACGAGGATTACGGAATAAAAGAGTGCGGCGAACAGACTCTTAAAGCGGGTTGTTTCACGTGCATTTGACGCACGCGTTTATGTCAGAAATGCTGCTAACTATCGTCAAACCAAAAAAAAGCGTTGTTTCAAATTACAATTACAAAATAATGGGCTTAACGTACGTCAAATAATAATGATTACGTACTCGTTATTATGTATACGTATGTTACGTTAACCAACCGTCCTTAGTGCTTAGCTGTACTTACCAACTTCTATCTCATCAACACCCATATTCAAGTGACAAAGTCATACCCAAAAAGGGTCTTTACACAAGTGATGATCACTGACGCGTGAACTGGAGCTGCCGAGGTGAGAGGCAAGATAATTAAAGATTAACCAGATTACTCGGGTCAATGAATGTTTTGATATGTTTCCGATAGCTCTTTGAGAGCAAATGTAGGCAATCAAGTAATGGAACGTTATCATGCTGTGGTTTGTGAACGGTTTGTCTATTGTGGGTGGTGGGTACACAGGGACAGTGATTTAAATTATTTTGTATTAGTTTCTTGGTTTGGTATATATTGTAGTGTGTTCGAATCATTCTGTCAGATGATTCATCTGTTATAATTGACAGATAGGAAATGTCGACCTCATCTAGTTTTAAAAATATGAGTGTTTGACAAACTTACAACACATATACACATAAACTTATAAATAAAATTTATCATTGATCCAGTACAGTGAAATAGACTTTACACTTTATGTATGAGGCCATAAGGTCATTTATGTATTAGTGTAGACCCTCTCAGTGCACGATTCAACAAAAAAACGAGATTCCTTTATAAATGTAAGCGTTAATTAATGTATTGTACACATAAATCTCCCGGAGTAAATGCTTAGAGCATTTTTCCGGAAGGTTTATTATGAAGGTTTATGTTTGATTGTAAAAACCGCTGAAAATCCGTTGCTTTGTTTAAAAGAATAACGAGTTCACACGGATGGACACGAACAGCAACTTTAAATTATAATATCTATACAGATATAGATTTTTTACCATCTTGTAATCTGTGGTACAGTGAAATTGAGTTTCAATTTTGTCCATGACGTTGGTTATCGATAAACTATTGGGGTCTTACTACAAAAACTTAAACACTTATTGAACGAGTGTTTAATGTCAGTGTTATGTCAAAGTCCATATAATTATGTCGTGTTTAAAAGGTGTTTAGTCTAAACAACCGATAAACACTGTTTTGTGGTAGTCAGGTTGGTGTCTATTGGCAACGATGTGTTTTAACCACTTTCAAGGTTAACCGCAGAATAACACTGAAAATGAACTCATCCCGTGTCCTAAAAAAAAGTCGGTCGCGCGGATACGCGAACGTCGCGTTTATAATATATGGCACTCATTTGTTCGGAAAACCGGACAACCGCTTTGTCCGGGTCCGCCAAACAATATGAGCACGACAGTCGCCTGTTCGTGTGATGACCGCTTAGCCGGCTTGGTCGGTGGCAAACAACGAAAATGCGAACCCAACGACACCGACTTCCGAAATTAAAATTATTATTTTTTCTTGTCTGCTTATGTATGTGTGTACATAAATGGTTAAAAAAAATACGATACTTTGTAGGTTTATTTTCCCATAACTCTGCTTTATAATTAAGGCAGAGTTTAAGCTTGTAATATTAGTGGGTTTACATTAACAGCTCAACGTTTGTCGAACATCACATACACGGCTATCTACTTCGCTTTAAGCAATTAGCTAAAGTTACTCCTACAACGAACCAAGTGAAATATTAATAATTACAACAACAACTAACAAGAAGGCTGTCATCATCTGCATAGCCTTTTCCCAACTATGTTGGGGTCGGCTTCCAGTCTAACCGGATGCATCTGAATAAAATATTTTACATGAAGCGACTGCCTATCTGAGCTTCATAACCCAGTTACTGGGTAATACGATACCCCTTGGTAAGACTGGTTGTCAGACTTTCGGGCTTCTGACGACCCGTAACGACTGCCAAAGATCCACGAATGACAACCGGGACCAACGGCTTAACGTGCTTTCCGAGGCACGGAGGTGTCTTTATATGTAAAGATGGTCACCCATTTACGGGCAACTGCGGCTAGCGTAGCTTAACCTTATCGATCGACCCACTGTCGTGTAGCGACAAGGAAACTAAAGTATGGTTAAAATGAAAGAGAGGTTGAAAACAATTAGAGGTATATTTACAAGTAAAAGATGAAGATGGTCTGAAGAGTGGTGTGTAGTATGTGGAGGTGGGGTGTAGGATGACGATGCGTGATAGAGGCTGAGGTGAAGACACAGTTGGAGGTCCAGGAACAGGAGCAGAAACAGGAGAAACAGGAACAGGTGAGGACAGATGCTGGTGCGTAGCGACACGGAGGACACCCGTAGGAGGGTCCACGCAGCAGGCCAGGACGCAGCACAGCAGCAGGAGAGAGAGGCACGGCGGAGACGCTGTCAGCCCTTCAGGTGAGGACAGGAGGGCTCACGCAACAGGCCAGGTCGCAGCACAGCAGCAGGAGAGAGAGGCACGGCGGAGACGCTCGTCAGCCCGCCAGGTGAGGCGGCGTTCAGGTGAGGCGGCCCTCAGGTGAGGCGGCCTTCAGGTGAGGCGGCCCTCGGGTGAGGCGCGGCCTAGTAGATGTAGTAGCCCTTCACGGAGGGTGGAGGACGGAGGCAGGGTCCGTCAGGTACCGTACCGGAGAGGTACGCTGGGTATTCCGGGATAAGTGGCCCTGGAGTATCAGGATAGGTGGCCCTGGAGTATCAGGCTCCTTATACTGTTCGCCTTAGAAGCGAAACTCGAACTGATCCTTGCTTTGCGCGAATCTTTAAAGAAACCTCGTAGAACAGCATCTTGTAGAAAATATGAATTTGAGATAGGAATTCGGCCAGTGGCTTCTTTACATAGTACATACATAAGTTTGCATATAAAAAGATACAGGCCGGTAAGAATTAGAAAGGTACGTTGCCATGGCGACGTATTAAACGTCGTTGTCAAAGCTGTCATAATAAAATATATTATTACTAAAATACAATAAAATATATAGTTATTTTGTATTAGAAGTATAGTGTTTATAGGAAAAATGATATCCATCAATGTGGGTGAAATTGCCAACCCTCGGATGACACTAAATCGTCGTAGACTCATGTTAAAGTTGGAGCTGTGTCTGTGTACTGATTATGGATAAAACGTGTTGTGAAAAATTATCAGAACAGCGCCTAATGGTAACAGAATGCTTGTTCTGACCTGGAGAAATGAATGTAGATAACTGTGAGTATGTACATTATGTTACATTTTCCCCCCGACCCTAGAAAATTTTCGACTCAGAGAAAATTTTAATGAAGCTTTCCGAAAGAACTGTAAAACACAACTTCGCAGATTCATACCTCTCCATTCACCCAATCATGCTATCTCTTTTAAGCAATCTCCTGCATTCCGGTAAGGGTGGAGTTCACATTCAATGACTGCCACTCTAGAAGGGTGTTTTATAAACGACGTTAAGGCTTATTTAAGGAGTTGTCGGCCGCTCCAGACATGGAAAAAAAAGAAAAGGTATTATACAAATTAAGTACAGGAAATTAAGCTTGTATAAGAGCGATAGAGTTAAGTAATAAGTTAAGTAGTAGTAGATATATACATTTATACTTTTAGTTTAGGCTTATTTAGTGAGTAACCAACCGCTCCTGCAAGGGCTTATTTATAAGAGTTGCGACCGCTCTTTAGAATACATATACATATATGCATATATACAATAGTTAGATAAGTTTAGATTGGATAGCTTAGATTACCAATGGTTTAGAGCCGATTGGTAAAGCATATCCAGTGATCAATGCAGTAGAGCATCATGATCACTATAACTACGGCTGTAGGGCCTGTAGTTATAGAAGAGTAAAAGATGGATGGGGTAGGCCATCATCTTTTAAAACCGTTTGGATTTATTGTGCTTAAGAGCACGAGTTAAATAAGTATTTATAATAGAATAAAGATGATAATATAGACAGTGATGTTCTTAGACAATATATACATATTCATAAGTTGTAAAGTTAATAAATAAAGTTAAAAGTTAATAAAGTTACGTAAAAATATTTAAAAGTTACTAAATAAAGTTCCTTTTCCTGTTGAGAAAAAATAAAGTTATAATATGTAAAGAGTAAAGATGTTTAAAAATATTTATGTTAGTACAGTGTGCTCAAGTGATGTTTGGATGAAAAGAAATAAAATTAGCCAAAGAGTTTAAATGACACTAGATGAAGCGTTGTTTTAGAATTTAGGAAAGTATGAAAGGAATGGATGTATGAAAATTATGTAAGAAGACAAAGAGGGACGAAACTTTAAAAGAGAGAGGTAGAGAGAGAGGGAAAGAGAGAGGGAAAGAACTAATTTACGTTGGGCGCCAAAATGTCGTGTAGCGACAAGGAAACTAAAGTATGGTTAAAATGAAAGAGAGGTTGAAAACAATTAGAGGTATATTTACAAGTAAAAGATGAAGATGGTCTGAAGAGTGGTGTGTAGTATGTGGAGGTGGGGTGTAGGATGACGATGCGTGATAGAGGCTGAGGTGAAGACACAGTTGGAGGTCCAGGAACAGGAGCAGAAACAGGAGGAACAGGAACAGGTGAGGACAGATGCTGGTGCGTAGCGACACGGAGGACACCCGTAGGAGGGTCCACGCAGCAGGCCAGGACGCAGCACAGCAGCAGGAGAGAGAGGCACGGCGGAGACGCTGTCAGCCCTTCAGGTGAGGACAGGAGGGCTCACGCAACAGGCCAGGTCGCAGCACAGCAGCAGGAGAGAGAGGCACGGCGGAGACGCTCGTCAGCCCGCCAGGTGAGGCGGCGTTCAGGTGAGGCGGCCCTCAGGTGAGGCGGCTTTCAGGTGAGGCGGCCCTCGGGTGAGGCGCGGCCTAGTAGATGTAGTAGCCCTTCACGGAGGGTGGAGGACGGAGGCAGGGTCCGTCAGGTACCGTACCGGAGAGGTACGCTGGGTATTCCGGGATAAGTGGCCCTGGAGTATCAGGATAGGTGGCCCTGGAGTATCAGGCTCCTTATACTGTTCGCCTTAGAAGCGAAACTCGAACTGATCCTTGCTTTGCGCGAATCTTTAAAGAAACCTCGTAGAACAGCATCTTGTAGAAAATATGAATTTGAGATAGGAATTCGGCCAGTGGCTTCTTTACATAGTACATACATAAGTTTGCATATAAAAAGATACAGGCCGGTAAGAATTAGAAAGGTACGTTGCCATGGCGACGTATTAAACGTCGTTGTCAAAGCTGTCATAATAAAATATATTATTACTAAAATACAATAAAATATATAGTTATTTTGTATTAGAAGTATAGTGTTTATAGGAAAAATGATATCCATCAATGTGGGTGAAATTGCCAACCCTCGGATGACACTAAATCGTCGTAGACTCATGTTAAAGTTGGAGCTGTGTCTGTGTACTGATTATGGATAAAACGTGTTGTGAAAAATTATCAGAACAGCGCCTAATGGTAACAGAATGCTTGTTCTGACCTGGAGAAATGAATGTAGATAACTGTGAGTATGTACATTATGTTACACCACGCGGCTGTTATTACTTAGCCATTAGCCCCTCTACCACTAGCAACAAGGCTGTCTGCATAGTTAATGACTTTCCATCTGTATCAAACCTAACCGCGACCTTAATTAAAGTTTAAAGTTTGTAACTTCAAATCCTTGTTTCCAATTGATGTTATTTGAACATTAACAATTATCTACTTTGTGTTAATTTAAATTAAGTGGATTTTAGAATGACTGGTAGTATTGAAAAAGTCTTAAAATTTTTGAAGTTGTAGCGCCAATTAAACTGTTTGTGTTAGTAATAAATAAAAGTAGTTTAATTCCAAATTCAACTGTCTGTGTAAGTATTATAGTATTTTTTCCAAAGACTCACATTAATTTATTTGATTTTTTGGAAAGAATGATGGGCAAATTTGTATGAAACCTGGGCGTAAGACCAACAGAACTGCAACTAGTGCCAATCGTTCGGACGTAATGCCAGAATCGTAATTATATAAATAAACCTAGCCATATCCACCGGGTTTACCTGAAAATATTAAATAAAACACGAAACTTTTAATAATCACGTATCGTTTTATTGTTAATACAACGATACGTAACTGTTAACAGTTGGATATAACTTAATAATAAACATGTTATTTAAACGGTTTTTAAATGAAAAGCATGTGTATAAAATAAAAAAAACAATCAAATCAAAATAAAGTCCTCAACTAAACTAATGCAAATGACGTGCGGGGGCGATAAATGGCTCATGTCACCTCAAACCAAGGTACCATATTATCGAAACTATATGAGCACAAGTACCAATGGTCCTTTTTCCTGTCAGGCAGGTACAGTAACAATGAATTATTTAATTTCTGCTAACCTGGTCGCTGTCAATCAAAATATACGTTAAATATGTGCGTGCTCTGACGTGCCTTGACTGAATCCGTACTCGCAGCAACCACACATTGTTACCTAATATACGAGTATTGCATTCAGAGAGATCGTTCAGCACATCATCTCTGCTCATTTTAATAATGTATACACCATTTTTTAAGTGTTTTGCGACGTATGACTTGGCTAGTTTTTGCTGATAAGTGCCCAGAGCCTGTAAGATTATGTCGTCAGTGAGGCGCGGAAAATCTTCTAGGAACGGGAGATTGCCATTCAATCGAATGAAGTTTCTCCTTTGGCGGTTAAGGTTTTTCATTTCGACATATTCATACAGCAGATTAGGCGTGTTCATATACAGGTTAATTAGATTCAAAATATCCATTGCATGCCTATTATTTCAATAAACGGGATGAAAAGCATTCAGAAGAATTGTAGCGATTTCATAATCATCAAACATGTGAGTCAGGGCGCGATTTGTGTATGTTTGACGTAGAAGCTTGAAGCATTACTTTATTTTTCCGTTCATAGTCTTCACTACCCATCGACAAATAGTTATTAAACGAGAATTATTTGCCTGTTCAGTTGTCATTCCTGTCTTTAGTTGGGGGTATGCAATTCATATCCATGTTCTTCCAGACATCCAACGCTGTCTCTAAATCCTCTGTCTAGTATAATCACATCATTTTGGCGAAACAACCAATGCCAGGCGCTTTCCTCATCATTGAGAAGTCCTTGCATAATAGTTGCATCAGACATTGTCGCAGGATATGACCGACGACATCAATGATGTAAACGTCGCTACAGACAATCATGAATGGTTTCAGAAGGTTCTCGAATTTGTGTAAGTTTGTGTATTGAAACAAAAAGTTGCTGCTTTTTTCTATAAAAATGTATGTACTCGTACCATCGCAGATGAGTATTGTCTTGGTGTTATTTTCATCACCAAAAATACCCTTATTATCATAAGATTTCTTTCAAGTAATCATAAATCTGCCAAGTAAGCCAGCAATCCAATCAGTAGTCCAATAACGAGCAGGGATCAAGAAATCGTAGCCAGCAATCCAATCAGTAGTCCAATAACGAGCAGGGGTCAAGAAACCGTAGCCAGCAATTCAATCAGTAGTCGAATAACGAGCGGGTGTCAAGAAATCGTAGCCAGCAATCCAATCAGTATTCTAATAACAAACAGGGGTCAAGAAACCATAGCCAGCAATCCAATCAGTAGTCCAATAACGAGCAGGGGTCAAGAAACCGTAGCCAGCAATCCAATCAGTAGTCTAATAACGAGCAGGGGTCAAGAAACCGTAGCCAGCAATTCAATCAGTAGTCGAATAACAAGCGGGTGTCAAGAAATCGTAGCCAGCAATCCAATCAGTATTCTAATAACGAACCGGGGTCAAGAAACCATAGCCAGCAATCCAATCAGTAGTAGAATAACGAGTAGGGGTCAAGAAACCGTAGCCAGCAATCCAATCAGTAGTCCAATAACGAGCAGGGGTCAAGAAACCGTAGCTAGCAATCCAATCAGTAGTCCAATAATGAGCATGAATTCGGAATCAATTGATGATACCGAAAAAACACAACGCAGGCATGTATTAGTAATGAAATATAAGTCTGGATGACAAGTGCTTTAATGTCACTATCGAAAATAGACAATCCACAACAAGGGGATACTCTTAAATAAGATAAAATAATAATAAAGAACCAACTTAAAATCCATTAATTCCACCTATAAGATAAACTTAAAATAATAAACATACTTAAAATAAATAAATCAATTAAACTTAGTTATATGTACATTATAAAAATACGTACACAAATTGTTATTAAGTCTTACCGGGTAACAAGTAAACACCGACTGAACTCGGGGCTTACCACCAGCTCTTATAGCAGGGCAGAAGTTGATCTGCACTGGTTTTATGTACTTAGTCATAGAACAAAACAGCGGTGCAGTTCAACTTCTGCTCTGCTGATGGTATTAAGCCTCCTAAACCGCGCGTGAGGCGGCTTACGCGCGGAGTAGTGGGAGTGAATTCGAGCATACATTGTTACCTGCGTGTGCGCCATGTTTATAACACGACCTTTTGTTTCTAAACGTGACAGATGCAGTCAAATCCTCGGTATTATACAGAAAAATGCAATTTTTTCAATTGAGTCTATCTCTGTTCTCCGGCGACTTTGGTACTTTTTGCCATAGTATGAAATATATTACTAACTGAGAGCTTTAATTTGAGATATGTTTCAATTCTGTTGGACTTACGCCCATTTTGTCCCATCATCCTTTAAATTGCGAATGTAGATTACTGTATTATTCTCAGTTCACCTCATTTAAATCAACGAACTTCGAAGTGTTTGGACTTCAAATGCGAATGAATTCTGTTTGACCGCTGAACGAACTGATTTGATGGTGAATTATCGTTAGTAAACAATTGATAAGAGAAAAATAGTGCTGGTTTGTACTTGAGTTTAACATTTTTGATGAATTGTTGAAGAAGTGATTTAGTTTTTCTTGAATTATTTATGGCAGAGCTTCAAGAAACTTCTTTGTTAGAATATTTTTCTTTTAGCAATCGGCAGCTTTATGATTACCTCTTGTTCTATCGTTTATGGCAGTCTGCAGAAGTCTGAAAGCAATCCTACTTTCGTAAGTGCTGGAAGATTAAGGACCATCTGTGTGCTTTTCATCTAAATCCGTCCAGTAGTTTTTGCGTGAAAGAGTAACAAAAACCATCCATCCATACAAACTTTCACGTTTATAATATTAGTAGGAAGTATAGAAAAAATAATATTATTTAAAAGTGACGATTCGCCCGTTTCGGGTGACTAAATTCGAGCGAATCGACTTATAGCCCGTTAAAATATACACGCGAGGAATAGGAGAGCATCATTATCAGCATTGAATGTTCCCACTGCTGGGACACAGGCCTCCTCTTGGTGATACGATAGCATAATATAACAATATAACATAATTAACGGAACATAGATAATTACCGAAAGATTCATTAATATTAAAAGGAAGAGTGAAGCTAACATTTATTCCGCCTTGTAGGGATAAAAAAAGCAAGAGCTGACCCGGTCGGAACGAGGTTTTACGTAGGTGCTGTTCGAGAACTGAAAACAATATTGATAAACTGTTCCTCCGAACCGCACGTTACGAAATTTTGTTTTAGTGCGGTTAGTGGAAGTGCTCACGTGCGGTTTGCGGAAGTGCTGTTCAAATCAGTGTTCTATGTGAAATACTTCGTTTTCTTCCCTCCGCACACTTAGCGAATGAGAGCTGGACCGAATAGGAACTTCGTTCCGAAACTGTCAGCCAACCGGGTCAGCTCTCGACTTCTTTATACCGATTCCGTACCTAAAAATGAAATACTGTAAACTTAATTAACACAAATTAACCTTATTTATTACTTTAATGAGAAGCGTGTGTTTTAATTTTAATGTATCATCTTAAGCTACCTTTCTGAAAATCTGTTTTTTCTTAACGAGTTCACACAGCCTTCAAGTTTAGGGTTCCGTAGTCAACGACAAAAACGAAAACATAATGTTTATGAATGTTTCCAGTGTTTTTTCGGTACTAAAATATTTGTAAAAACAAGAAAAAACTAACTACATTTTAAAGATTTTTGCTGGTTTTTGAAAATTTATTCTTTTTTAAAGTGCAGTTTTTGTTACTTACTATTTCTCACATCTAATAATAATATAACACCTCCATTTCAGATGGGATGTCGTGAAGCTAAGCATTTATGGGGATACAAGATGGCGCATAACGAGACCCACACGGTGAGCAAGGATTCACCCTCATGGACGACAACACCGTAGCATGTGTGCCACGCTGAAGATGCCAGAAAAGGTGACGGTCGGCAGGTGGTTTTGCCAGACTCGTAGTGAGCTTGACCCGGTGCGGATATCGTTGATACCCGGATTTGCCAGAAGGTGGTGGCCCGGAATTCGGTGTTCGGATGACTCCGATATTTCCGGATTGAACTTCGGAATGGTAAGTAAGCTGGAACTATGGAGATGGTTCGTAAACCGGAAATTTGGAGAGGGTTAAGCCGGAACTTTGGAGACGGTTAAGCGGACGGATGTATTATAACTATCTGCAATTTTATAACCTTTTGTCTCGTTTTTTTTTTTTACAATTTGCGGTAAACCATAGAAGAATACGAATAAATTGCAATATTGCTCATCCCCCATAGCAAATAGCGTGTTAATTTATAGCCTACAGACTGACCAGACTTATAGGGAATATCTATGTAAAATTTAAACAAAATCTATCATGTAGTTTTTGCGTGATTCTGGAACATACATCCAGACAAACAGATAACTCATAAAACTTAAAAAAAAAAAACATAAAATCGGCATTAGAATCATTCCCAGACCTCGCAAGAAATACTTAAAATCAAAAACATTGTATAGTTATGACTTTGCTACAATATTGATTGAAACAATATTCAATACATTACATTTATACAAAAAACCAATACATTACAATACAATACAAAACCACTGCAGCTTCGCTATTTGTATAGATATGAAACTTGCACATAATAAAGTTATCGTATATAAATATAAAACCGTGCGCTTCAGGGGCTTGTCACTAGTACAATTACAAATTACATTCCAAACCACTGACCATTTTAGCTTATCTTCCAAAATGAATAGTCGGACTTCGAGGCAGCATTATCTTGGCCAGTCGTCCTTAAACTTGTGCCAGCGAGAACGTTCCGACTACTATCAGACTGCAACTTGTTTGTAAGACATGCTCCACATGTTATTCTACTCGAGAAACTTTGACTTGTATGTCAAGATAAGTAAGGCGGTTCGTGTATTTGCGTTTACTTCTCGAAGCTGTGGTTTAAAATGTAGGAATAAGTTTGTTTCGTGAAGTTTTGTTGTTCCTGATTTTAACATTGCTGTCGGATCTTGTATTTCAAGAAACTTTGCCTTTCAACAAAGGCTCCTAGGTTTCTAAGGCAGAAGATTTTGTACGCATTTATCGAGAAGGCTGTTGATATCTTAATACTGGTTGTCTTTTCCGGACAAACTCTGTGTGGTTCTTTCCTCAAAAGACCATTTCAGGCACTAATCTACATTGTCTTCACATGATCTGACCAAGATTATTTCTGGACTTTAAAAGGCTGTGACCCTTTTTTTTTTTTTTTTTTGAGGATGGGAAATCATCAAATGACCCCTCCCCCGCTCTGGGTGGAGCAGAAGGGAGTGTCAGACTCTTACTGACTAAAACCCACCCGTGTTCCTTCCTTAGCCCTTTATGTTCCAGGGCAGCGGTAACCCTTTCGGACAATCCCGCTACCCTGGCAGGCTTCGGCCCTATGGGGCCCCGTCACTCATGCTGACATCTCTTTGAGGCGCGCGTGGAACACATACACGCCGTCCGGCACGGGCCTGGTCCTGATCGGACGGTGAGTTACCCATTACTCACCGCCCGCAGGCCCGCGCCTACGGTGGCCGGGAGTCGTCACGCGGCTCCCGACGCCCGGAGCGTCTCCCGCGGCGGCTGAGGCGTGAGGTGCGCAAGGCGCGTTCTCTCGCCCACCCCGCCACCTCCTTCGCTAGCATGACTGCTTCGCAGAAGGAGGTGACTGCCTCCCACTCCCTCTCGCCCCGGACCATGGCTTGAACCAGGGCCGGACGCGAGAGGTCGCCGCCGCTGCCGATCGCCTCTACGAGGACACGGCGGTGCTCTGCCCAAGCAGGGCAGACCTCCACCGTATGCTCCACCGTGTCCTCTGGGCGATCCTGACAGTGGTGACACCCGGGCGTCTCCTCCCGCCTGATTATGTGCAGGAACCTCCCGAAACATCCGTGTCCGGAGAGGACCTGCGTCAGGCGGTAGGTGAGAACGCCGTGACGTCTCTCTAGACACTCCTCAAAGAGGGGTCTTACCGCCGCTATCGTGGCGTGCCCTGCGCTGGGTTGCGATAGTCGCTCCTTCCATGCCGCCATGAGATCGCGCCGGAGGTTCGTCCGCTCCGCCGCAGTCTGCCGCGGATGCGGAGTTTCCCCCCGGCGTAGTGCCTCCGCGCGCCAATCATACAGGCGCGCGAGCACTATCGCCTCCAGATCCCAAGGCGGCAGTCCGGCAAGGAGGCTTGCTGCCTCGCCCGAGATCGTGCGGTAGCCCCGGATTAGCCTTATGGCTACCACCTTTTGGGGCGCGTTCAGGTAGTGTGCGGCTCGTAGCCGCAGTGAACGCGCCCATACCGGGGCCCCATATAGGGCCATGGACCGCACGACCCCCGCGTAAAGCCTCCGGCAGGAGGCGTTTGGCCCCCTCAGGTTGGGCAAGAGCCGCTTTAGGGCGGCCCCGGCCCGTTCCAGTTTGGGGGCCAAACGTCGGAAGTGCTCGACGAAGTTCCATCGGCTGTCGAGGACGAGACCCAGTGAGTTTGTTTCGCCATTTCTTCTCAGGGAGAGTCAGATAGGAAATGTCGAATCTAAGTAGTTTATTTTTTAAAATAAAATGACGTGTAAAAGTGATTCCGATATCCTATACTCGTACAAAATAAACAATTTCATTTATTTTAATTTAATTTTCTCTAACAAACTCGATAACAACACAACAACGGTCTCTATACTATTCTGCTTAACGTTCGCTAAAGCGACTGTGCTCTTATCAGAAATCAAATTGTTCTCGACTTAAACATTCCGTAATTACAGACAGACTCATTCAGTACTAAAAACAATTTATTTCGTCGTTGATGCGGCCTACATATTAAGGCTTTTAATTAAACCGCGTCTACCAATGAATATTTAAATTTTGTTTCAATCACGATTTGTTTTCATAAGGGATTCCAACTTGTGGGTGTGATTGTGGGGTAGGGGAAGCTTTGTTCGATGAGTAGTTGGGATTGAATTCAGTGGATAGTCACTCGTCTATTAAGTTAAGTGATACTTTACTTAGCTGGTCGTTGGTTTGGTAAATCATCAGGAGGTGCCAAGGTCAAATAGAAAGTAAGAAAATACATTTATTTAGCACAGACTAAAAGACACACAATACACCAGATACATACATCAGATAAAAACAAAAAAAATAACGATCAAATAAAAAGTGTAAAGTCCGATGTAAGAAATTAGCAGGAAAGTGTGCCTCACGGCTGCGCCAAAAAGTGAAAATAGGTGCCGAGGAACGGTAGTTGCTGAAACTGTCGCGGTTGGAGACAACCAGGATAACCCCTACATCCTCCAGGTTCCCACGAAGCAAAAGGCTGTCCTCCTTAGCTCAGATTTTTGGTCGGCAAGAGTACAAGGAAGGACGACCGAAACCAAGCTCCCAAGTGTTGTGTTATTTTTATATGGTTTTTATGATAACATATGTTAGTTTATAAGGTATTTGTGGGTGATTGATTTTTAATTGGACTGATTTTTTAATTGACGGATTTTTTTTATTCGTGGAATAAAATTGACGTCTGGGTTTAGATTTAGTGTGGAAGAACTGTCAAAAATTCAAAATTATTCTTCTGGTAAAATTATCTGGCGTTGGAAAAATCAGCCCTTAGTTAAGCCAATTTTTTTATTATTATTGAATCCGTTATGTGTGCTTGGCAATGGTTGTTATTTAGTCACGATCCCTATATTTTGTTTCTTTTATACAATAAAATGATATTTTTTATACGTAAATATATTTCGCCCTGAGTTTTTCTTTCGATATTTCCATAGTACGAGTATAACGAATCTTTTTGATTAGCTACTGATCAGAATGACGATTACATACTCACCTCATCAAAAAGTTCTTACAGAACATTACAGAAAAATCATCCTACTATAGGGCCAATATTATAGAAATAATTAACATAACATCACGCCCTTATTTCCAGAAAGGTAAGGCAGTGATGTACCTATAGAAATACTTCATTATTTTTAAATACAAACTTATCAATACCAGGAATCAAAACAAAACAATACTTTACAACATGAAACAACAATGTATTTGACGTATTCCGCCCACTAACTTTTACTTGTACGCTTCTTGTTGCTTTTTGCATACAAAGTTATTATGTTCAGACTTTGTAGAAATTCTGTTTTAAAAGGAAAATTAAACAATTTTACGTAGAAGAAGCCATCACCTCTTCGTGTCGGAAAAGAGGAACAGACTAGGCTCCATAGTACGCTTTGTTCAATGATTAACTTCATTTCCTGATATAGTACCTTGCTTCTTTCAGCCTTACTCAAAACCAATTATTGGAAGGTATTTTCAGTTGTGAATTGTTCCAAAAATCGTTTGAAAAGTATTTGAACTTTCGTTAAAAGCCTTTTCCCAATTATTTTGAGGTCAGCTTCCAGTCTAACCTGATGCAGCTGAATACTAGTTTAAATACTTTTAGTGACTTTAAAAGGTATCTACAGAGATACAGAGGACCAACTCTTTTGAATCGTGAAACTTGTATCTTTTAGCTCCAGCATGCAGTAAGCAATACATTGCAGATTGTATACTAAATGTCAGTGCATAGTTTTACCACCAGATAATGTCACTATATCATTATTGGACTCGTTAACATCATTCATAACTAATTATGGGGAGTGTAACGATTTCTGCACCACATTATGTTGGCTCCAGAGACTCATACTTTATTTTTGAGTTTGAGTTTTCTTTGCCAAGAAAATTCGACTCATATGTTAACACATAGCACAATACAGAGTGTGAAGGACATCGACGCGTAAACTGTTACCATTAACTCAGTACAGACACACCAGAGTTGAAAATCTGCTGTTGTCTGTCCATACATTGTGACCGTGAAGATATTGCACTCTTGTAAGAAACGGCAGATTTTTTCTTCCATCAACGAAGAATTTCTACAATCATGTGCTGATTTCATGGTAATAGTTTGTGCGTCGATGTCCCGTACATCCTGTATAATCAGCAGATATCAGCGGATTATACAGGGTGTAAGGGTCATAGTGGTGTAGCGGGATTGTCCGAAAGGGTTACCGCTGCCCTGGAACATAAAGGGCTGAGGAAGGAACACGGGTGGGTTTTAGTCAGTAAGAGTCTGACACTCTCCGCTCCACCCAGAGCGGGAGGGGTCATTTGATGATTTCCCATCCTCAAAAAAAAAAAAAAAAAGGGTCATAGTGGTGACATGGGTGTAGGGGAACAATATTGATCCCATAGTTTGGAAGCCTTCTCTCTTTGAGAGAATCTGACCCAATGTGAAATAGTGATTGTCACTTGCATGATAGATTCGGTTTTTTGCTTTTAGAACATGCCAGTTTCACGATGTTTTTCTCCACCGTTTGACATCGCAGTAGTGATAAAAATAAATTACCCAAAGTGAAGTGCGCCTGTGTTTGATCCCTCATCTTATAGTGATAAGATAAGATGAGGGATCAAACACAGGCGCACGCTACGAGTGCGTAGGTAGGGTAACCCTGAGGCCCTAGACAAGTGGAAATCACTTTCAAAGCGTTTCGTATTTCTACAAAGACTTTCAACAGGATTGACATAGCCTTTTCAGTAGATTATTTCAATCCTATTTTTGACTTTTCCATCACCGCTATCGCGAATGTCACTTTATCTAGGCATTCTGGCTGCTGTAAGATGAGGAGAAGTCGTATAAAGAGCTTATTGGCACTTGCCCTTTACATAATTATGAAAATGGAGCCATTTTGGTGATTGATGAATGAAATGTATGTTATTGGATATTCTGATTTGATTAATTGAGACATATCGAGAGCATGGTTATTAATTGATGAAATGTTTGTTGGATATTATGTTTGTTAATTGATGAAAGTGGGCTTATCAAAATAATGAAACTTTTTGTATCAATATTAAAAATATTAATAGTTCAATAGGTTAGTAATTAAGCTTTAAAATTAAACTTGCTATTCACGCCTTACTATTTAAACTTTAGTTAATCAAGTTAACAACACTGTGAAGTGGAGATGCGTATACCACCTAAAGTGCAAATGTGCCTTAATGTGGTGACAGTTTCAGAATTATGGAAACCTCATGATTTCATGCCCGGATACCTGCACGTTACAGGAACTTATGGAAGCTATTGATAACGCCGTGCTCGTAGCTAAGTTTTCTCAAAGACGTCGCTACTGAATCCGCGATCTACGAGGGCACCTACTGGGTCAACGTAACCAGCACCCTAACTGCGTAACACACAATCAATTGAAATCGGTTTCATTTTGACAGTTGACAGACAACAACCGTCATTGCGTTGTTTACGTGTTGAGCAGACAAATTTTTCGAACTTATGAAGATGGATTAGCAATTTGCTTCAAAATGATTCAGATTACGATTGATTGTGTGTTACGCAATTAGGGTGCTGGTTCACTTGACGAATGTTGTATCATCGATTCGAATAGAAGAAGAAGACATACATACACACATACATAAACTCATGCCTTTTTCCAATGGGGGCAGGCAGAAACTACAGGGCGCCAACACGGCCCCAAGTCTGCTACTTTTATAAATTCGTCATTCCAACACGATCCCATTCCCATCCCATGGTCATTTTTCTTAAAGTTCGTAATCTGCTAAATTCTTAATGGCGATCATTGGTCGGTCAGTGGTCTCGTAATAGAATAGTGTCATAATGACATTGTCATTTTGCTATTATTATAAAACCCGTTAGTAGAAATTATTTTCGAAAAACTACCACTACTTTATTTATGCTAGATTTCATTTATATATATTTTACATATTATTTATTAGTGTTTTATACAAGTCAAGTGTTTTATTTAAGTCAGTCATTCATTTATTATTATGTACGAGATTACCAAACTTGTCAAAATCAACAATTATGAAATCAATGATAGACCATTCTGACACTATTGTAATAGCAGACTTGGGGCCCTGCTATGATCCTTACATACTCCTTTTGTTCCGTTTGAAAATCCAGTTGCGACTACTACACTTAATCTAACCTAACCTTTCTCGGGCGAAGAATAGGCGTTGCTTAAAAATATTCAATCATTAACTTTAATTGGATCAGTGTCAGTAAAATATATATCGATACTGGAAATATGAAATAACGTAAGGGACAAAACTAAGGTTTTCAGGAGAGCAAAAATAAGATATTTTTCTTACAAAACTGGCTATAATTTTTTAACTATATGTTTTATGTAAAAAGTGTCTCGGACAAAGTTTCTTAGATTTCTTCATTCTTTGATGTTAAAATAGTAAAAACTCAATAAAGCCTGCAGTTTCAAAGATAGCATGTCCCTTACGTTAAATAATAATGAATACGTGTGATATACGTTTACAAAATTTTAGATGTAAATAAACGGCGTTGATGTATGGTACACTTAAGGAAATAAACATTTAAAGTTTTTCAAAGTAAAGGTCTCTTAATGGTACACTCTATATTGTTAATGCTGTTAACAAATATAAAAAATAGAATTTTATACATTCGTGACCTACGCCATACAGTTTAAAACTACTTGCTGACTCATAGGGATAAAAAATAAACGAATAAAATAGATCAAAACTTTTATTTGTGCTCACTAATCCTCTTTTATAAACGCAATTTAGGTACTCTCATAAATTATATTAAGTATAACATTATTAAATTCTGTTTTAAATCACAATTAAAAAGCTATTAGCTATTTTGGCTTACTAAAATTAGACTCATTGTCCCAAAAGAAAAATAAAATTTACTTAAAAAATAAACAAATCAGTCTTCTTATGTAAATAGTAATCATTAAACATGAAAAAAAAATAACTTCTTCCTTCATAGAAAGCCTACAGATAAATTGAAAAAGTCTCAAACATTAGTCATCATCTTTGTCAGTCTCATCATCGTCGGTGCCATTGAGCCTATCTTTAATTATACTCTTATTAGGAAGATTCAAATATTCATTGTGAAACCTATTTGGAATTATAACATTGTCACATAATTTTTTGAGATCTTTAAACTTTGGAACTGAAATTGGCAGTCTTTCCTTATACAGAAATGGTAAGCTGTCTATGCTACTGTGCACAGCGATTTCTGGTACTTTCTAATTCGGATTGATCATTTTTTGCAAGGCCCTTGCCCTTCCCTTTACCTTTCACTGTCCTTCTTCCAGTTTGCATTTCTTTGCAGAGTTCTGTTTTGTGAGTTGTGCCATCCTCTAACATCGTATATTTTACTTCCACTATCTTTAAGTTCGATTTTTGAAATGTATACATTCGAATTTTCTTGAAATGCAGGTCTTTGTTTTTGAGAGTAGCAGAAGTAAAAACTGATTCTGCAAAATCATTGAAATCAAAGAAATCCTGATGTCCTAACACATTCACTCGATAAGCATGAGGTCTTTTTCTGGCTGATTCCATAAATGATGGCCACTGGGAAGGTCCCCAAACAATCAGTTTTTTGTGAAATGTACTTACTCGATTTTGATTTAATGTAAATACCAAATACTGTGAGTAAAGAGACTTACATTAGTTTTTATAAAAATATTAATTTATATGTCATATACAGCCAGTTTCTAGAAAAAAAATGGTCTAGGCCTACGGAACATTTTTTTTAAGATATCGTGATTTTAAATATACCAATCGATGGCGCAAAAAATTCCGAATCCAACGATATATATAACTCATTTTCACAAAATGTCCCTTACGTTATTTCATATTGACGGCACGGTTGGCGCAGTGGTTAAGCGATTGACTGCTGCGCTGCGTGTCGCGGGTTCGATTCCCGCACGGAACAAATATTTGTATGACCTACATGTATTTGTTCCGAGTCTGGGTGTTTTTCTATCTATAATATTTACAAAAAAAAAATGTATATAAGTAGTTTATCAGCCATCTTGTTACCATAACACAAGCATTAGGTTGCTTAGCTTGGGACTAGATGGCGCTGTGTGAAATGTCCAGGGATATTATTATTATTATTATTATATTTCCAGTATCGATATATTATGATAGATTGAGAATATTTTAATTTTAATGACATTGTACCATGTGAGTACCTTTTTGACATCTGCTACAACACATACCTTCTATAGTTCTTGCAAATCACTAGCGCGCGTCCTGTGACTTTAGAAGTCATAGAAATAAGGTTTAAATTGAAATGATTGACGAGCGTTTATAAAATGCAATAACTTACCTACCCAAGATTACTGCCGTAAATATTTGTGCAGCAGCTGCAATCGACAGTCACGAGCAAAAGTAAGTATACACTCGACTTTATCCAAAAGCGATTTACTCCTTTATTTTTTTTATGAAATTTTATGTTGTTACGAACATAGCATTTTCGAATCCATAGGTTTATGTAATGTGTCGTATTTCAACGTTGCATTCGTTATTTCTCGAAAAAATCGCAATTAAAAGTTGCCAAGTGTTGACATATTGGTGCTCGTGACTGTACTTGCTCCGTGGGGTTTGTGCGCCGCATTTAATTGTCATGTCTGAGTTTAAATGCTTTTTCCTTATTATCGATATTGGTTGTGCTACGTTTTTGAAATTCAGACGAAGCATGCACGTAGGTGCCTATTATTTTGTAGCAAAAATCCTTTGTGTTAAGCTGCTCCCACACAGCAGTTATATAACGTTAGTGAATGTTGCATAACATTTGTTGTCTAACTTTGTTTAACAAATTGAAACAAAAGTTATAAATTGTTAGTGATGTTATACAACTTCTTGTGACAAAATGTTCTCTGTTCTCTTGCTTTCAGACTTCAACCCATCCAGTAAGTGCGCCTTTTCTTTTATGTTTTCAAACAAAAAATAAAGGCCAAACAATAAGCACTTCCTCCAGTTAGAGCCACTACCAGCTTCCTCGAAAAGCAGACCCAAACTGATGGTTACAGAATGTTATACGATATTATACAACGAATTGAACCAGTGATGTTATAGCAAAATGTTACACACTGTTATAAAATGTTATCGTGCTACACAATGTTTTATAACGTTATATAACTGCTGTGAGGGAGCACCTTTACATGCAATGGTTATAACGGTAAATCGTAAAAACGTAAGAAAGTTGTAATAGCTTATCTATACACGTTATAACAGTGACGAATTCAAAACTATAGGTACAGACTCCAGCAGGTCAAGCTACCCGAATGTGTCAAATTTTTCAATCAACCTTGAACCTTAATGCTTCAGAAATAAAGTTGAAAATCTATTAAAGAAATTTGACAGATTGTAGTAGCTTGATGTGCTGGCGTCTGTACATAGAATATTAAAAAAAAAACAAAAATCTACCACGAGTTGTGGGAACGATTATACGAGAACGCCGAAAATAAAGTTTTTTAGAATTTTTGTTCGTTTATGTGTTTGTCTTATAGTAGGTATGTTACGGGTTAGCGCAAAAACGCCCGTAAATATTTGGATAAAATTTGGCAAACAGGTAGTTTACAACCTAGATTAACACATAGGGTACTTTTAATCCCAGTAGACATTTACACGCTCCTGTGAGATATTTTCCGAGAACCATGCGGGCGAAGTCGCTGGAAAAAAATAGTTTTTAGTAAAGAGTTAACGCAATTCTTAAACCATGAGATTATAAGTCTGAATCCTTTTGCGAAAGATTGCTTCCACATACAACACAACGATTATCCGTACTGCTCTCGTGCAGTAATATTCAAAGCGGACTATAGCAAATATTGCGGATAGTTAGCAAATCTTTCGCCGTAACGTGCATCGCAATTTTGTAGCATCGTATGAGCATTTATCGATATTTTGTGCGTCGACATTCCGTATTCTACTCCTTTGCTGCAGCGGAAGGTACATGCATGTCATTTCAACTCAACGATCCTCAGGGGACATGTAGAGAATTGTGCCATGCAGTTACGTATAGGTACCACTTTCCGACCATTTTTAACGTAACACGGGAATATTGTGTGTTTTTACATTACATTCTCATTTTGATAGTAGAAATAGGTGTCGAGAAAAAGGCAAAGTCTAAGGCATTTATCTCAAATAGGTACATAAAAGGCATTTTCGAACGTCAAAAATTATAATAAAACTAGCAGCGTCCCGCGGTTTCAACCGCATAAGTTTCGATCCCGCGGGAATATCGGAATAAAAAGTATCCTATGTGTTAATCCTAGTTATAAACTATCTGTGTGCCAAATTTTATTCAAATCTATTCAGTAGTTTTGGCGTGAAAGAGTAACAAACATCCATCCATCCATCCATACAAACTTTTGCGTTTATAATATTATTAGTAGGATTATAGTATTCTTATAGTAGGATAGAATTGACTCTAATCGCCCCTTCCAAAGGAAGTTTTCGTATGGAGAAGAATGGGCAAGAAACTCCACCGTTACTATTTTAAAATGTTTTACAATATTTTGCATACATTAATTATATAATATAATTGTGCTCAGTTTCAATCAAAACAGGGTATCCATCCTTATAAACATCCAAAACCTGACTTGGTTTCCCGTACGTCCTTTTCGGGTGACCACTAAAAATCAGCGCTGTGCTGTGGGTTCCGCATAGCACAGCATCATGCTGAGTAGAAGCATAAATAGTCGACAGCTGCACTGATACTGACACTTCTTGTCACAGTCATGACGTGCAGCTGTCGACTATTTCGGTTTTGTGCTCATGATTATAGATCTATTTGGTTTTTAATTTTCTTTATTATTCGAGTTAATTATCATTTTTTTTTGTATGCACGTGTTTCTGTGACAAATCCGTGTGTCCTTTCAAAAATGACCATCTTGAAATCATGAGAAACCCGTTTTGATCCAACAAACGCTTAAGTATTTCATAACAATTTTACAGAAACGTATATTGAACAAATCGTACAGTTGACTTGATACCACCCTCATACCCATATAAAAAGCACTTGTAACTTAATTGAAAACTGTCTGGATTCCTGAAACTCGTGTCGTCTTGATTGAGTTTGTTAAGAACAGCTTCCCTTTTAAATGTTTAATAGACAAGAGATCAATTAATGGCCTTGTGATCAATATTTCAAACCATTTCAGGCACTTTTGAATTGTCAAAAATTAATTTAATTTCACAAAATGTCGTGACTGTTAGTTTTTCTGAAGACAGGACAATATCTTTTATTTCTTTTAATTGCTGTTACCTGCTGTTTCATCTCCATTTAATTCATTCAATCATTTATTCATCCATTTGATCAATTAATTTCGTCGTTTTGTGATATAATTAAATATTGCAAACGAGGCGTGTTCAATATTTAATTATATCACAAAACGTCGTGTTTATCATTTGTGTCGTACTGTCGTGTGTGTGTGTGTGTCGTCGTGTTATTTTTTCTGAAGACAGGACAATGTATTTTATTTATCATAATTTATTGCTGTTATCCGATATTTCATCTCCATCTTTGAAATCATAATTTGTGTGATCTGAGGCATGGTCATCATCATTAATTGGATGTAGCTGAATACTAGTATTTTACGTGGAGTGACTGTCTATCTGACCTCCATAACCCAGGTACTGAGTAATACGATACTCCTACGTAAGACTGGTTGTCAGACTTTCGGGCTTCTGACGACCCGTAACGAGTGTCAAAGATCCACGAATGACAGCTGGAATCAAACGGCTTAATGTGCTTTTCGACGCACGGAGGAGTCTTGGTATGTAAAGATGGTCACCCATCCACGGAACTACCGCGGCTAGCGTAGCTTAACCTGATCGATTGACCCGTGTAGCTGTTATTACTTAGCTACAAACCAAGTTAGCCTGAGTCATAGCATGTTAAAAAAAATGCTGAAATATTTATTTCAACTTAAATTATTATTTATTTACATTTTGTTGGTAAAAAAAAGCTTAAAACTAAGTTAGTTCACACATAAACGCATACGATTTTTGAAGAACGGACAGTCATACAAACTCAAACTCAAATCATTTATTTCAATTAAACCATTTCAGGCACTTTTGAATTGTCAACATTTTAAATAGTCGGTCAGTTAGTCAGAAAGTTGAAGCTAGTTGCCCATTCCAAAACGTAGATCTCTTTGAAGAAGAATGGGCAAGAAACTCCAAGATCACTCTTTTAAATCAAGATTTTATTACAAAATCCTGGGTACATTATTCTTATTGCTTCTATATGTGAGAACAATAAAAAAGAACAATTTAAAATATAAAATTAAAAATAAGCCCTGGCAGTTAAGAGATACCTGTTCGCTATAACACTCAGGATCTGGATGCTGTTGCTACTCACTCTGCAGTGACGCCGCTTTCTTGCGTAAGATTGCCGCGAAATTATTTGTGCGTCCATGAACATGGCGGACGCGCTGCAAAACGGAGGGAGCCTCAGTAGCATCCTGAATGCAAACCTTTACCTTTATTTTTTTTTACTTTTCTTACTTACTTCTTTTTGTGCCTGATTTGATTCAAATTCGTTCAGCTATAAATATCCGTCATTTTCACAAAGTTTTAACTTATTTAGTGGTTTTCTCAAGTATTTGTGGGATGGGGTGGGATTCGGGATAGAATCTCACTCACTTGACTGACTCACGACTTTTTCTTCTGGAGGTAGGCAGAAACTTAATATCGCCAACGCCGCGCCGCGCCGCGCTGAATATAAATGACGTCTAAAGCATCTATATACTTATAATAAATCTGTAGAAGTGAAAATTCTGTACATTGAAAATATCAAAAAAATAAATGGCAGGGGGTGTTACTAGACCGACACCGAACCCAAAAATGTGATTAAAAAAATTTTTGTCTGTCTGTCTGTCTGTCGGTCTGTCTGTCTGTCTGTCTGTCTGTCTGTTTGTTCAGGCATCACGCAAAAACTACCGGTTCGATTACGATGAAACTTGGTATAATTATTCTTTAATATCCTGGGCACCACACTGGGTACTTTTTATCCCGGAAAAGTATATACAATAAAAAACAAACTTAATTTTGCGGTTCGATCCCTAGATCCGATTACTGTACCAACCGCAAATAATAAGTTTGTCGTAGGTTAGGTCACACGCAGTGGAGTTCATTTTTATTCCTTTTACTTTTTAGAGTTATTTAGGTTTATTTTTATATAAGTCGTAGGTATAGATTTTAATTTTAAAGTATAGGTAGTTTATTTGATAGTGTACGTAGTGACCGTAGGTTATTTTATAATACTGTTAGGTAGGATAGTCATTCGTATAGATATTAGTTTTTAGAGATTTTGCTTATTTATTGAGTTTAGATTGAGGGGCCCGTGGCTAAATAATAACAGCCGCACAGGTCGATCGGTCAGGTTAAGCTACGCTTGCCGCGGTCGGTCTGTGGATGGGTGACCATCTTTACATACCGAGACACCTCCGTGCCTCGGAAAGCACGTTAAGCCGTTGGTCCCGGCTGTCATTCGTGGATCTTTGACAGTCGTTACGGGTAGTCAGAAGCCCGAAAGTCTGACAACCAGTCGTACCAAGGGTATCGTATTACCCAATAACTGGGTTGTGGAGGTCAGATAGGCAGTCGCTCCATGTAAAATACTGGTATTCAGCTGCATCCGGTTAGACTGGAAGCCGGCCCTGAACATAGTTGGGAAAAGGCTAGGCAGATGATGATTGAGTTTAGATTAGTTATCGTCATAAATAGGTTTATTTAGGTAGGTAGGTATTTTATTTTCTGTTATTGAGTTTATTTATTTTTTTAATTAGGTAGGTACTTAGGTAAAGATATCATATAGGTACCCTCTTAATCACCATTAATGAGACACAATTGGTTTTCTATTGTAATTAGCCACAAAGGGCCCGCGAGATAGATGGCATCCTGGTGCACATACATTTTATCCTGTTAGCACGTTCCCGTGGGATAATTTCCGACATCCACGCGGGCGAAGCCGCGGGCAGAAGCTAGTAGTATACTATGTCTAAAGTAACTATTTGTCGTCAAGATGGTAACTAGACAAAGTTTTACTCTGATCATATCACTTTCGCGATAGCATAATGCGTCATGATATTCTACATACATAGCCCTAAAATATCATTTATCTTAGTTATACTGAAATATCACACATACCTCCACATTATGCTAAGGCTACAATATTAGTCTCACATTCCAGTAACCAAGATGAATCTTCATAAATATTGATAACATCATTACGCTACGCCTCACAAAGTTTCGCGTTGCTAACTCGAATGTTAAGAACTGTCAAATCACGCTTCCTAAAAACAGCTTGACGTCAGAAACACGACTGGGTGATTAAAATGTAACTTTATATCAGAATGTCACTAGAGCTAGCAAACAAGAGCATCTGACTAGGTAAGACTGCTGTTACGTTCATAAGCGGTAGCGTGAAGCGGGAAAAGTCTGATTCCCAGCTAAGCTTATCAGATTCCCATCTGTCTAGCCATTTCTCAACTATGTTAGGGTCTGCTTCCAGTCTAACCGGATGCAGCTGAATACCAGTATTTTATATGGAGCGACTACCTACCTGATATCTACAACCCAGTTACTGGGTAATACGATTCCCCTTGGTAAGATTAGTTGCCAGACTTTCTGGCGTCTGACAACCCGTAACGACTCTCAAAGATCCGGGACCACCAGCTTAACGTGCTTTTCGAGGCAAGCAGGGGTCTTGGTACATGAGGATGGTCACAATCGTGAAAAAAGAATCAGTTGATCCATACATTATGTCGAGTTATGCGAACATAAAGCTATGGATAAACTGATTTTTTTTTTTCACGATTTCAGGGTTGGTCCCGTAGTAAAAGTTGTTTATAATGATGAGTACAATGACCCCTTTTAAGGATTAAAACGATCATAATTTAACGGTGTATATGTACCTAGTACTAGCTTCTGCCTGCGACTTAGTCCTCGTGTTCTTTTCTTGTTCCCCACCGCGCAGCCGTGAGGCACACACTATTGCTTTCTGATTTTATTAATTTTGTATTATGTGTTTCACGAATAGTGTCCAAATAAACTTTATTTCTTTCTTTCTTTCACCGCGTCGCATCGCATCGCCTGACCGCGCTATTACTCCGTTTTCGCTTACTGATTTCTCTGTCTTTTTTCTTTTTGGTCGGCTCCCAAGGGTAACAGCGTAATGTTAAATAGCGTATAGCCTTCCTCAAGAATTTGGCTATCAAATGCAAAAAAAAAAAATCAAATTCGACTGGTAGTTCAGGAGATTACCCCAAAACACGTCATTAAAACGATCAAAATTTAACGGTGTATAGTGGTAAAATCAAATCATTATCCCAAGAGACGCAGAACCTACAGGGAGTATTTCGAAGATTCAACAATGAACTAACACTTTATGAACGTCCACATAGTTAAGGGTTGATTTTTCCAACGCCAGATATCTTTATCTGAGGAATAATCTTGAATTTTCGGCAGTTGTTCCATACAAAAACTCTCAGACGTAAATTTTATTCCACAAATAAAAACGTTAAAAAACGTTGCCCCACACTAGGAATTTCTCCTGTATCGTGGGTGCATTTATAAACATTTAAACTCACATACACAAACAGCCAGACCCGGAACAACTACTTGTAAGCCATACAAATATTTGTTCCGTGCGGGAATCGAACCCGTGACCCACTGCGCAAACCGTGCCGTCAAATTAAAACGGAACGGAACGGTGTGAATTATCGGTTAATTGAAAAATCAGCCCTAAAACAAGTAAGTTATAAATCGCTTCAGCCCAGCTCCAAATCAGGACCGCAAAAAGCAAGGAGTGGCGGCTATATTTGAGCAGCGCTAATTGAGGCTCGCAGCCGCTGAGCAAACAACACGACAGAGCGGGACAGTTCACCCGGCTAATTTTGGTAATAACTGTCCCGCACGTGCGAGATAAGAGCTTTCAAACTCATTTGGATAATGCTAAAAGTCCATTGGGCTTAAAATGTCGCTCAAAAGCTCATCTTGTTTTATTTTTCAAAGTTAATCGTAAGTGGAATTAATTAGCGAGTTTTAACTGAAAATTAACACTAATAGACGCTCATTAAAAGAATGGAGTGGACGTAATAAAAAAATACCTTTTTGTTGTTGGGCTAATTATTTTACTCAAATAAAAACGTTTTATTTTTGAGCAGTCCAAGTAGTTAGTATTCTGGATCAGCCAGAATAGATCAAAATAAATGTTTCTTGGTATTTTTTGCATAGATATGTATATTTGGAGAATCTGGAGTTATCAGAAGGTTGAAGAAAACACTCGTTGATGTATGAGTTGAAAGATATATTTTTGGAAAAATAACGCGACTTAAATACTATTTACAATATATGACCTAACCAATAAAAGCGTGTACATTAAATTAGTCCAGCATTAACAAAAAATATGACGAATAGAATTAGCGCAATTTTAACCAATCACACGACAGCGGCCTGTTGTCCGATTGTTTCCGCACGGTGTCGCCTGTGTGTTCGTGAGCGCGGCGCGGCGCGTGCGCGCCTAAGGCATAAATATAGGTGCCTAGTAATTCGCGCTTCCTTTCTGAGGCGGCCACCGTCGTGTGAAGATCTGTGCTAGCGAGCTTATCGGGCGCGGCGATAGAAGACCGGAAGACGCCGCGAGCCGAAGTTGGACAACCCTGGAGTTCCTGGAGAACACGATGTCGGCGTGTGGCATCTGCAGTCCTGATACTCCTGTTTCTTTAACGGATTGTCAAAGCGTGGTGTTAGCTCTTCTCAGGGCTGTTTGCTTCGGTGTTTCTTTATCAGATGTCTAAAACGTGGTGGTGCGCTATGATGAATCATGGCTACTCCTGTTTCTTTAATGACTTGTCAAAACGTGGTGTCAGTTCTTCTCAGGGCTGTTTGCCTCCGTGTTTCTTTAAGAGAGATGTCTAAAACGTGGTAATGTGCTATGATGATTGTTGTGGCTACAGTACTCCCCCTCAAGCGAAGCGTACCGGCAGCTTGACGACGCGGCCCGAGCGTGTTGTTTTGCTGATGGTGGGCTGTGACGTCACGATGGTCGTAGGTACTCGTGCTTGTTGCTTGGTTGGTGTGGTACTGGCCTTGGTTTGCTCGGTAATGGTAGTGTTTCTTGGAGGTAAGGTATTGGTAATGTTTCCCGGAGGTAAGGCATTGGTAATGTTTCTTGGAGGTACGGTATTGGTATACTCTGCTATGACGTATGCAGGCTTCAATCGATCGATCGAAATGTTAGCTTGACGATTCGGTAGCTGTACAGTATACGTCTTGTCTGTGCGGCTTATAACACGGTAGGGGCCTTCATACGGAGCTTGGAGTGGTTTCCTTACTGCATCGGTCCTAATAAACACGTGACTGCATTTGAGTAAATCTTGATGCACGAATACGCGTTTATTATTGCTGTGATGCTCGGTGACTGCTTGCGGTTTGTTTACTTGTATGATGTCACGCAGATTTTCGACGTAAGTATAATCCATTGTAGGTGTGTAGGTACTTGTAAAAAAATCCCCTGGTAGACGTAGGTTGTACCCGTAGGTAAGTTCGGCGGCGCTCACGCCGGTGTCGGTGCGCAGTGCGGCTCGTAAACCAAGTAATACTGTAGGTAGCTCGTTGACCCATGTACTTGCGTTGGATAGTTTTGCGCGTAATGATGTTTTGAGCGAGCGATGCCACCGTTCGACCATCCCGTTGCTTTGAGGGTGGTACGGTGTCGTGCGATTTTTCTTGATTCCCATTTGTTTCATTAGGTTTTGAAATAATTCACTCTCGAACTGGCGACCTTGGTCGCTTGTTAGTGTGTTCGGGCATCCAAATCTTGCTATCCAATGTTGGTAGACGATATCGGCTATTCGAACAGCTGATATTTCGTCGGTAGGGATTGCTTCGGGCCACTTTGTTAGTCGGTCGATCATTGTTACTAAGTAACGATAGCCTTGAGCTGTTGTAGGTAGTGGGCCGACAATGTCGACGTGTACGTGTTGGAAGCGATCGCTTGGCGGGAAAGATGAGATGTTCGAGGATGTGTGACGTTGTATTTTGCTTTTCTGACACTGTATACAGGTTCGAGTCCAACGGCTGATGTCTGCGTTCATTGATGGCCAGAAGTATTTTTGTGTTGCAAGTTTGCGAGTCGTGCGCGTACCAGGATGACTGATGTTGTGCACGCTGTTAAAAACTTCTTGTCTGTGATCCTCTGGTATATACGGGCGTATGTATGGTGTAGATGTTTCGCAGTATAACTCGACGTCTGTGTTTGGTATTATTATTTTCTTGAGGTTGATGTTGTTTTCTTGCAGTAGTTGTTCAATGTTGCTGTCCTTTTCTTGCGCGCTGGCTATGTCCTTGAAGTTTATCGCAGATGGGCATGAGATCGTTTCTATGCGGCTGAGTGTGTCGGCGACGATGTTTTGTTTACCGCTCACGTGACGTATGTCTGTGGTAAATTCGCTGATAAACAAAAGTTGCCTTGTTCGTCTCGGTGTTTCTGTATTCGATTGTGTTTTTGTCATTACGAATGTTAGCGGCTTGTGATCCGTAAATATGATGAGATGGCGTCCTTCGAACGTCTTGCGAAAATGTTTGACTGCCATGTAGATTGCGAGTAGCTCTCGGTCGTAGGTGGAATACTTCTTTTGCGCGTCATTGAATTTCTTGGAATAATACCCGAGCGGTTGCCATGTTTCATTTACGTATTGTTGTAGGACGGCGCCGGCTGAGTTGTCGGAAGCGTCGCAGAATAAGGCGAGAGTAGCTTGATGTGATGGGTGAGCGAGTAAAGCTGCTTGTATGATGCTAGCTTTACATTGCTGGAACGCTTGAGTTGCTTCGTCGGTCCATGTGATCTGAGTTTTGTCTCGCTTCTTTACATTGTGTAGGTATGAATTGAGTGGTGCCTGTAGTACTGCAGCGTTGGGGATATGATCGCGATAAAAGTTGATCATTCCGCGAAATCTTCTTAATTCTTCGATTGTAGTCGGCTGAGGGTAATCGGTGATTGCTTGGATTTTATGTTGCGGTGGTTTGATGCCTTCTTTTGCTACCGTGTAACCTAGGAACTGGACTTCTGATTTGCCTAAGTTGCATTTGGCGGGGTTGATGGTGATGCCATTGTCTTCTAATCGCTTCAGTACGATTTGGAGGTGTTCTCTGTGTTGGTCTTCGTTTTCTGATGCCAATAACACGTCGTCGATGAATGGGAAGACAAAATCTAATCCTCGTAGTACTTCATGGATATAACGTTGAAACGTTTGTCCCGCGTTCTTCAAACCAGGACACATACGTGGGAATTCAAATAAACCCATCGGGGTTATTATGGCTGTCTTCTGGATGTCTTCTTCTCTTACGCTCAGTTGTTGGTATGCACGGTTGAGATCTAATGTTGAGAAGATGGTTTTTCCGGATAATTGGTGAGTGAAGTCCTTGATGCGTGGGACGGGGTAACGATCTGGTATGGTGATGGAATTGAGTCGGCGATAGTCACCACAAACTCTAATATCGCCATTCTTCTTAGGGACGATGTGTAGAGGTGATGACCATGGGCTTTTGCTAGGTCTGCACAATCCTTGTTCAATCATATTTTCGAATTCTTTCTTCACTGTTTCGAAGAGATGTGGTGGTATCGGTCGGGCACGGCTGTGTACTGGCGGTCCTGTTGTTTCGATAAAATGTTGCACGTGGATATCGGAGTTTAATTTCATCGATGTCAATCTGGTTATGCCGGGATACTGGGCTAATATGTCGTGGTATGACTGTGACATATCTATGCTGCGTACGGTGGGCACGCTCGATACTCGTACCGGGGCGTTTACCTTTAAACTCGTCACACCATCGATTAATCTTCGGTTTTTCAAGTCGACGATGAGTTGGTGATGCTTGAGGAAATCGGCTCCAAGTATGGGTTTTGTGACGTCAGCTACGATGAATTTCCACAAGTACGGACGGCGTAAATTTAGATCGAGTGTTAAGGTTTTCTCGCCATACGTAGCTATAGTTGTGTTGTTCGCTGCGTATAGCTGGAATGGTGATGGTGTTGGTTTTTGTCCCTTTTTCCTCGGTAGCACGGATATGTTTGCTCCAGTATCGACTAAGAAAGAGAGTTTCGAGGTTTTGTCAGTGATGTATAGGCGGTGGGACTTTTCTTGAACGCCGGTGTCCGCCATTGCCAACGTTCCGTCTAGTTTTCCGGGTTTTGCTTCTTGAACGAGCAAGGCGATGTACAACGCCTAGCTTGTTCTTTGAAACGGCGGTGATAGTAGCAGAATGGAGATGGGGAAGCTTCTCGGCTGCGTGGTCGTGATGTGCTGCGGTTACGAGATGAGTAACGACTGCGGCGATAGTTGTTGTTGTTGTTGTGGTATTGTCTTGTTCTTAACTCGGCTATTTCTAGCGATAACTTCCTTATTTCGCTGATAAGGTACTGCGTATCTGCCTGCGATGCGGATGGTGCTGGTGGTGCTGGTGCATGCACGGCTGCGACTTCTGTTGCTGCCGTCTGCTCCATTATTTTGTCTGCGAGTAGTGCGAGTTCGTCGAGTGCTGTCTTTATGCTGAAAGTTTCGCTGACTGCGAGGACTGAGCGGACGTGTGATGGGAGGTGATTTGTCCACATAAGTCGCAGAGTGGATTCTGGAATTTTATCTGCGGCGAGGTTTCGCATGCGGCGGAGTAGTTGCGTTGGCTTCTGGTCTCCGAGTTCCATCTCGGACAGCAATTTTTGGAACTGGCGGCTGTCTGATTCCTCGTAGGTGGATATGAGTCTTTCTTTGATGGCCTTGTATTGATCCGTTTCTGGTGGGTTGTATAGTAGGTCCGTGATCTGCTCGACGTCTTGTCGCTCGAGCTGTGCAATGACCATCTGTGCGAGCTGGCCCTGGCCTTTCTTGAGGTCGTTGGTTGCTGCTTCGAAGCTGATGAACCAGAGTCGTGGTCGATCGCGCCAGAAAGGTGGAATGCGCATGTTGAGAGATATACCAACAGCTTCCGCTTTCGGGACTGGGTTCGATGGTGAGCTGGATTGTTCTTCCGTTTGGCAGGGATTCGACATCTTGAATTGTGATTCGGCGATATTGACTGAGCTTCGGTTCTCTTAAATTTCTTCACTGTGTTCTAGGCACGGGGTCACCACTTTGGAGAATCTGGAGTTATCAGAAGGTTGAAGAAAACACTCGTTGATGTATGAGTTGAAAGATATATTTTTGGAAAAATAACGCGACTTAAATACTATTTACAATATATGACCTAACCAATAAAAGCGTGTACATTAAATTAGTCCAGCATTAACAAAAAATATGACGAATAGAATTAGCGCAATTTTAACCAATCACACGACAGCGGCCTGTTGTCCGATTGTTTCCGCACGGTGTCGCCTGTGTGTTCGTGAGCGCGGCGCGGCGCGTGCGCGCCTAAGGCATAAATATAGGTGCCTAGTAATTCGCGCTTCCTTTCTGAGGCGGCCACCGTCGTGTGAAGATCTGTGCTAGCGAGCTTATCGGGCGCGGCGATAGAAGACCGGAAGACGCCGCGAGCCGAAGTTGGACAACCCTGGAGTTCCTGGAGAACACGATGTCGGCGTGTGGCATCTGCAGTCCTGATACTCCTGTTTCTTTAACGGATTGTCAAAGCGTGGTGTTAGCTCTTCTCAGGGCTGTTTGCTTCGGTGTTTCTTTATCAGATGTCTAAAACGTGGTGGTGCGCTATGATGAATCATGGCTACTCCTGTTTCTTTAATGACTTGTCAAAACGTGGTGTCAGTTCTTCTCAGGGCTGTTTGCCTCCGTGTTTCTTTAAGAGAGATGTCTAAAACGTGGTAATGTGCTATGATGATTGTTGTGGCTACATATACAATACAAAAGATAACACGAGAAGTCAACACGCAAATCTAAAATAATACAGATGCCGTCGCGCATGTGCTTTTTTCTTTGCACAGGCGTCACCCAGATTAGGTCAGAAACCCTCGGGACACCCAGATCTAACACAGATGTTCTCAACAGGCCAGGAAACTTAGTAAACTTCTGGAGGGAGGAGGGCTGGTTGGAATAACCACCGACGGCCGCCATGGCCCACGCACAATGGTCCACTTGAAGGACTAAGTGAGGAAACCAAACCCATAACATAGAACATAGAATACAGATGCCGTTCTCGTTACAGCACTTGGTGGATAATATGCTTATGTTGGGAGCAGCAAACACTGCGTTACCGTGCTTCGGGTGACAGATTTCGCCGATAAGGGATGTGAAATCATAAGCCAGCCGCTTATGGTTTCATTTCGATGGGTCTCTTGTACGCAAAGAATGTCACAGTGAGTTTTGCGGTAGACATCAGAAAGATCAGGTGGTGATTCATAGATGACTCCGCCTTGGGCTGTAAATGTGGCGCTGTTCCACAAACGATGGGACACTTAGTATCGCGTCCTGCGTGTCCTGTCAGCTGCACGTTACAGGAACCCATGGACGCTGAAGAAGAAGAATAATACAGATGGCTTTCTGGCATTGTACGTACCGCCTACAAAATCAAAATCAAAATCAAAAGTCATTTATTCAAATTAGGCTGAGAATCAGCACTTTTCGAACGTCAAAATTACAAAAGACAGTCCCCCAAAAACGCCCGCCCTTCACCACTTCCTAGTGCTATCGCTGTGAAGAAGAAGTGGCGGAACAAACTCCCCAGCAGCACAGCTGTCTGTTTAGTTAGAATATAGTTGCATGTATACAATACTAGGAACCTATGTTCAGTAATGAACATTACAAGAAGCTTAAATTATTTGCCATATTATGTCCGCTAGCCACGCCAATATACCAACAAATATAATAAAAACTATACCTACTCAAGCTAAAAAATAATTAATTAAAATAAAAATAAAAACTCACTACCTAAATAAAAGCCTCCAGGCATAAAGGGCGTGACAGCTTACATATTTATGCATTGCTGGGTTCGTCACATAGCTGTCACTTGCAGTCACAGATGATGAACTAGGACCATCGATGTGAAATAAATAAGTGAGTTAATACTAATAACAGTAACCTGTCAGGACCTAAGCTAATTCTGGAGAAAGAACATGAACATGATATTATTATTATTGTCTTGAGTTAATTAGGGCGACCAACTATTCTTATCGTGTAAGTAGTCGTTGATGGAATAGTAAGCCTTTGAACAAAGGTTGGATTTTACTTGAGCTTTAAACGCATTAAAAGGCAAGTCTAGCAAAGAAGAGGGTATCTTGTTATAAAAGGTTATACCAAGCCCAACAAATGAGTTATGAACCTTATGAAGCCGGTGAAAGGGGGCACGTAGTTTGTCCTTATTTCTAGTGTTAACACTGTGAATATCACTGTTTTTAGTGTACAAGTGCAAATTTTGCCTAATATATAGGATGTTGGCGAAGATGAATTACACTACATCGTCATTGTCAAAATAAATAAACTCAGAAATGTCTTACGAAATATTTAGCAACACTTCAACCACAATATTAATAAGAAAGAAAGAAAAAGTATTTATTCCAATGCGACTCGTACAGGATCATAAACTAAACTAAATACAGTTAAAATTAAAAATAAAACAAATTGTATAAAAAACTAACAAAAGGAAAAAAATGAAACAGAAAGTCCTATACGAGGCCAAAATGCTCCTATCTCAGCATGCTTCGACATTTAAAAAATAAATGTCGTAGCGCTGGTATTCTGATAGGGCCCGCTGTGATATCACGGGCAATCACAGTAATAAATAAATAATAAAATAGATAATAACAACTTTACAAAAGCAAAACTAATCCGTTTCGAAGCAATATTATTTAAACGAACGCAGAAAGACAAACAGCCAACTATTTCTCTTTCGATATAAACAAAGGGTATTTGCCTAAAGTATTATTATTTGCTAAGACGTAGCTATGTCACTGTTCGCTCCTGGGAGGCATGTTATTACAATATATTTTGTTATGGTAAAGATCTATATTATTATCATTATTATTATTACATATATAAAACAAATTCAGTTTTTTGAGTCTGTCTGTATGGCCGCTTAGTTAGCACTACGATGGATTTGAATGCCAGAAGTTTTAAGTGTACAGTCACCAAAAGAGATAAGTAACCAGGGTCATCGGATATAGTTGAAGTTTAGTAAGAAACCGATGGATGTTTTCGAATGAAATTTAATTTGATAAATAAATTGTTTATTTTCTATTAATTAAACTGAATTTCAGTCGAAAACCTCCATCGGTTTCTTACTAAACTTCAACTATATCTGACGGCCCTAGTTACTTATCTCCTTTGGTGACCATACCTATACTATATTAATATTTAACTAGCTTTACCTTAGAAATCTCATTGTTTTGACATGACACCGGGCGAAGCAGGGGCGGGTCGCTAGCAAATAAGGAAATCTTTGTCTTTGTAAATAGAGAATGAGTGTCGCGGATGTTGGATGAAGGATTTCAGTAGGATAGGCAAAGTTGGAACGTGTAATATCGAAGGTAGAAAACAAAATGTGTAAACATTGAAGGGAGTATCTTGGAAAAGTAAACAAATAATTCACGTGTGGACTATTGTTATAGTGAAGGTTAAAACAAAATTTGCGGAAAATCGAGGTATTCTACTCAAAGCACTGATCGATTCAAGAGCACTTGACCGAACCTCAACTTAGCACTTGCACTAAGCGCACTGAAACAAAATTTTGATAAGTGCGGTTCGATGGAACAGTTAATTAATATTATTTTCAGTTCCCGAACGGCGACAGTAGTGTGTCTGTATGATGTATTCTTTATTCAGGGCATTAAAAACTATAAAATATAGCTAAGCCAAGTGCGTATCGAACCACGCACAGTAAAGGGTTCCGTTGTCGCAATTTGCTTAACTTTGGATTCAAATCACTTAAAAATTGTCTAAGCAACCTCTGTAATAGATTCTTTTCGAAACTTTTTGTTTTTTTTTTTCCAAGCAAAGTTTACTAAGTTTAACATGGTTCAAGTGAGTTCACGTCAATAGTGCAGCAGTTGGAGTCTCACTCTCACGTTCACTAACCTTGTGTTATTCCACACGACTGCGGCGCAGCCCGAAGCGGTAATTTATTTGGCTTAGTTCTGAAACAAGAAACAATTCTAAGCAATAAATAACAAAACCGGCCAAGTGTGAGTCGGACTCGCGCACAAAGGGTTCCGTGCCATTATCTATACGTAAAAATAAATCATGAGTTGATTGAATGAAAGGCGGTTTTCGATTTTGACGTATTAAAAACAAACTACTAACTAGATCTCGTTCAAACCAATTTTCGATGGAAGTTTACATGGTAATGTACATCATATACTTTTTTTAGTTTTATCATTCTCTTATTTTAGAAGTTACAGGGGGGGGGGGGGGGGGGATTTTATCACTTTGGAAGGGTCTCTCGCGCAAACTATTCAGTTTAGAAAAAAATGACATTAGAAACTTCAATATCATTTTTGAAGACCTATCCATAGACATTCCACACGTATGGGTTTGACGAAAAAATTTTTTTGAGTTTCAGTATGGGGAACCCCCAAAATTTATTGTTTTTTTTTTTCTATTTTTCTGTGAAAATCTTAATGCGGTTCACAGAATACATCTACTTACCAAGTTTCAACAGTATAGCTCTTATAGTTTCGGAAAAAAGTGGCGGTGACATACGGACGGACAGAAAGACAGACAGACATGATGAATCTATAAGGGTTCCGCTTTTTGCCATTTGGCAACGGAACCCTAAAAAGTAAGATAAACAAGAGCAAGCTTTTTTGTGACCCTAAGTCAACACTTTATTTTTATGCTTAATATTCATAATATATTATTCGTATTCTCGATGTCTTTATTCTTATCTCGACTCATAAATAACAACAAGCACGGAAATAAGAACCAAATTCATCTTCATTACGGAGAAGCGTAACATTACATTTAGTTGAGATAAATAAATCTGTAAGAAACCGGAGGTTGGCGATGACGGAGACACAAGACGGAAATAGTCTTAAGATAACGGATTATGTTTAGCATTTGTATGGTTGTAATAGCCGGAAGATATTAATGTGTGGGTGTGTGTATATGTATGGGGGTGTGTGTGTATGTGTGTGTGTTTTAAGGATTATTTCGCTAAGAATTTGTGTTCTTTAAAGCTCAGGGTAATATGGGTCGTTTTTTTCTAACATGTTCCTCGGGGAATTTGTGCGTAAAGATGTAAATTACGTGGTAGTAAATGTCATGTGCTTTTAGTAGAGATGTTTTATGCGTGGTCCAGAAGGAAAATATTTTACCTACCAATATTGGAAGGTATAACTTTGAAATTTTGAGGTGATTAAGCAAGTAATTTTAAACTTTCTCCTTTTTGACAAGCTTTTCTTAGCTTTGACCTTTTTGGTTGCCCCGTTGGTTTCGTGGCCGCAAGCGCGACTGCTGCGTTTGGGGTCCTGGGTTCGATTCGAGGTCGGAAAAGAGGTGCTATTGGGTTTTCATTAGGAATTTCTTAGTAACAGCCCAGAGTTTGGAAGTTGGCGGTGCCCCGTGTCTTGGAAATTACCTACGCCACCGCTCTAACCGCCGGCACAGACTATTTGCGACTGCACAGTGCCGCACAGTGTCCCGTGCGCATTCTCCGCTAAGTCGCATGAGCAGCGCAATCAATGCCCTTATTTTTGACCTACCCGATTGTGACGTGTTGACCGATGGATTCAACCAAATCATATTATTATGCTCGAGATTTTGTGAAAGACATTGTATATGAATAATTGCATGTCCTAATAATTTGTAACCTAATGAAATGTATTATTTTTTCTCTTTTTTTAAAAATATTAACGCTGTACCTACCTATCCAGACGAAATTGTAATTTATGTAATTTATATAATACACAAAAATTAATTAATTACTGTTACTGGTGTATAACCGTTGTAATTAATAATAATAAATAAATATTAAAAAAAATATAAATATAAAAAGCATGTATGCCGTGGTGCTACGTCTGCTCTCTCCTCGGTTGAGTCGGATTGCCGTCACATCGGACTATGAGAGTAAAGGAACAGAGAGTGCACCTTTGTTTACACACTCACTTGTGTACGTGTCTTTTGCATGCCTGGCTAATCTCCGTTGAGATGACCGGACCAGAATCTGACGGGAGACTATTTTTTATTACTAGCTTCACTTAAAATACGAAGTAGGTGGCGGGCATTTGTCGTGTATTTTTTGTATGTTTGATTCCAAATAACTAGTTCCTAGTGATACGCGTTGCTACGCTGCTGTAGCCAGTGCTTTCACTGGTCATTGTCGTAGCGCGTAGCACAGTCTGCTACGACGTAGCTCGCATTGTGCTACGAAAATCCTTGTCTGCAAAATCGAAACTTTTTAAGAATTTTGTTTATGAATTTTTGGTCTTTCGGGCAAGTGGAAACCCCATTTGCCCGTGGAATTCCAAAGAATATTCATCCTGCACATCATCGCGATACTATACAGGCTGTATTAAAAAAAAACGTTTTGACATACCGCGGAGTGATATCAACACTCGATCAAACGCAATGCCGTGGCAAGGCGTTGGAATGCCGCAGTATCTAAGCGGCTAATGTGCGCTGACTGACGGCAAAATCCCTTGCCATGCCGTCCCGGTCTGCGTAGGCCTTAAGCCATTTTATTTTCATTTCAACACAACAATTACGTCAAAAAGTGAAATGATTGATGAAAACGATTTTCTCATGTAAGTACTTAGAGGTAACAGCTTTCGATGGTATCAATAAAATAAGTTGTGCTCTTAAAGTGACGTAAAGTAATAACTTATTGGATTTACGAGCAACTAATAAAGTAATAAAAAAGTATTTATTGGCTCGGATATTCTTTTTCTAAGTATGTAGGTTTATTTCAACATAATGCTACAGGTACAGGATCTTACTGTGGTTCGTTGGCATTATGATCAAGAAAAGAGACGTTCGGGCGAACTACCTGTGCTCCTCGTTCAGGAAACCTTTAGACCCTTTTTACACACACGTTTTCCTTGCCGTGAAAAACTACGGTTTATTCGCCGTGTGTAGGCATGATTGTCAGTGTTGTATGGGTCATTATAAAAGCTTGTTGACGGACACGTTTATTCTACGGAGCGGTTTATACGCCGTTCCGTAAAGAAGCCGTGCCGTGTGGCCCTTACGGTAGACCACAAAATCAAAGGAAACCATTTTTCGGAGGATCATTATAATAAGTCCAAGCTTATCAGATATCTTGTTCATGCCAGTATTATCATAAGCGTAAGAGGAATATTGCCGTATATATCAGCTTATAATGGGAACATAATAAGCGGATATGTAAGGCAATATGGTAATAATAAGTATAATAAGTTAAATATAATGCAAAAATAATAAAGTCAAATAAAATTCAAATAGCATTGGGACTTGATCTCTAAATAATTACAATTGTCATCAAACTAAGTTGATAAGTGCTGAACTGTTTAGGTAATAAGCTTGAATTAATTGTAATGAAGCTTTGTCTTGCTTGGACATCAGAAGGCCAATTTTCGTAATAAAAAACGTTCAAAATCTAGTCGCAATCTCATCTCAGCGACAATTATTGTCAAAAGCTTGTCAAAAATCTAGGCAAATTAAAGATATTTTTGACAGATTGAAACTAAAATCAGGGCCCATATTCCCGTAATTTAAAACGTTCAAAATCTAGTCGCAGTCTCATCTCAGCGGCAAACAAATGTTAAAACTTGTCAAAATATAGGGAAATTAGAAGTATTTTTTGACAGATCGAGACTGAGATCAGACCGTGAAAGGTCTTAAAATTACGAGCTCCTCTGGGCGCTTACCACCAGCTCTTATAGCAGGGCAGAAATTGCACTGCACTGCTTTTTTGTTCTATGACTAAGTACACAAAACAGTGTAGTCAACTTCAGCCCTGCTATATGATAGATAGATAAACCATTTATTTCGCGCACACAAAAAAGACAGCGCAACACACAAAAGTACATTATTAGATGATAACCAAACTACCCACATGATTAATAATATAAAACAAGGTGCCGACAAAAAAGACAAAATGAAAAACACACAAATATCGAAATCAAAGTGACACTATGACGAATTAAATTAATAACGAAACATACACAGTGCGGTGTGAAAGAAAGAAAGAAAGAAAAGACGTTTATTTGCGGTAAACATGACATGTGTGCGTCTCAAGGTTGCACCAAATGGGAGTCCAGCTCAGCATGTGTCAGGCAAGCTGGTGGTAAGCCCCCGGACTGTGAACGTTCTTAAAATTACTAGAATTGCCCCTCTGGTGTTTTAAATATGCGTAAACAATATGACATACGTCCGATTTACATCAATACTTAAGGGCTTGTAATACCTCAGTTGAAATTCATATTTTGCCCCCACTTCCCCGCGCCATGTATCACTCTAACCCGCTCGCACTGTCAAACTGATTTAGTTAGGGTGAACTAAACTGTTGATGGACGTAGGCTTGGTAATAATTGGTTAAATTATGATTATATTATTATGCGAAATCGATGTCTTCTGTATAGAATAAAACTTTTTTGCAAAAAAAACAACCGACTTCCAAAAACGACACTACAAAGTGAAAAATAACTTTAATTTCGGAAGTCGGTGGCAAGCAACGACAACAGAACCCAACGACACCGACTTCCGAAATTAAAGTTATTTTTCACTTTGCAGTGTCGTTTTTGGAAGTCGGTTATTTTTTTTTGCAAAAAAGTTTTTATTTTTCACTTTTTAGTTGTAATTTTTACCAGTAATGTTTGTTTAAAAACCAAACTACTGAACCGTTTTCGATGAAATTTCTATGGGACCATTTGGGAAGTATACCCTTTCCAACAAAAAAAGATTTTTTTTCAAATCGGTTGGCAAGCGACGGAGTTATGCGCGAACAAACATAAAAAAAAAATAAAAAAATACAAACATCCGAATTGAGAACCTCCTCCTTTTTTAGAAGTCGGTTAAAAAAGGAAATATATTGAAAGTTAAATTATTAGTACATTATAAATTAGCTAGCAAATTGTCAATTTATAATGTACCAATAAACAATTTAGCTAATTTACCGTGGTAACCTACGTAAGTACAGAGGGGCAATTCTCGTAATTTTAAGAACGCTCAGATCTCAGTCTCAGTCTGCCAAAAATACCTCAAATTTCCATACATTTTTGACAAGTATTTTACATTGATTGTCGCTGAGGTGAGATTACGAACTAGATTTTGAACATTTTTAATTATGTACGAGAATTGGCCTTCTGATGTCCAACTAAAAATAGGCGCTTCGGAAATCATCGTCTATCTTGTTAAATACGAACGCGCGATGATGAGATCTAATATAGAGTTGTAACAACTCTCAAATTGGTTGTCAAATAGACATGTACTTCTACAAGTAGAACTTTTGACTCTATCGAGACCTGGTCTGTTTTGGAGACGCTGCATTGAACTAAACATATCCATGTAAAGGGGTGAGAGAAGGGGACGTAATTTCCCTGACATTGTTCTCTAATATTATTGGAGGATGTATTTAAGACGCTGAACTGGAAAGGACGCGGCATTAACATCAACTGCGAGTACATCTCACACTTAATATTTGCAAATGACATTATCATAGCGGCTGAATCGCTGCATGACTTGCAGCAAATGCTGTACAGCATAGTGGATTCATACGCATTGGTCTCCGGATGAACTTGGACAAAACCCAGGTCCCTGTCAACTGTCAATGTTAATGCTTTCAAGGTTGTCCGAGAATACTTTTACCTACGGAAAATTCTGCAGTTTGGTAAGAACAACTTTGAGAGGTTAACAAAAGCATTTAGCTGGGCTGGGCAGCGTTTAAGAAGCTTCACCGAGTCTTTTCTTTGAGAATTTCACTTTCACAAGACTATAGATCTTCAATCAGTGTGTTCTGCCTTTTATGACCAACGGAGCCTGTTTGCGCAAACAGCAAAAGACGTTGCTCTGCGGCCATACATTGTTCGCCCTGGAACCAAGAGCATCGGAAAATTATGTGTTGAATTGTCGATCATTAGTAAACTCCTATAAGATCTTATTTCTATAGCGGACTAGCTGCAGAATAGATATATTTATAAAAAAAAGCATCAGATTTTGAGGTTATAATCGAACCATCATAACAACGAATATTAGATATAGTTTTTCATAGCTCACTGTGTGTGTTGATAGATGTTGCTGTTGTTGTTGGCTGTGCGTTGATAGATCACTATGTCAGTCAGTCAGTCAGTCACCTTTGAGTTTTATATATTTAGAAGATACTTTTCCGACATAAAAAGTACCCAATGTGGTGCCCAGGATATTAAAGATTAATTATACCAAGTTTCATCGTAATCGAACCAGTAGTTTTTGCGTGATGCCTGAACAAACAGACAGACAGACAGAAAAAATTTTTTTTTAATCACATTTTTGGGTTAGGTGTCGGTCTAGTAACACCCCCTGCCATTTTTTTGATATTTTCAATGTACAGAATTTTCACTTCTACAGATTTATTATAAGTATATAGATTTTCTAGTAGATATAGATTTTCTAAAATAGCATCTTAGAGCAACCTGACATAAAGAACTGTAGCGCAGGGGTCATTTGCCGGGGTCACGGATCATAACATCGCGTCAATGTAATAGAATAGAATAGAAAACCTTTTATTTCAGACAGGTAATTAAAACAAATAACGTACAAAGAGAAGGCGAATTGAAGGAAAGAGCGAGAGCCTTATGTCGGCGAGCGGTGCAGGTGGAAGATTTCAAGTTACGATTTTTTTAATGTTGTATAATTTTTATGATTACTGGCCACTAGCCCTACCCGTGTGTTAAATTAATGTCGCCATTGTAGCGCCACGTTGTATTCGAAATAAAATCAAAATGTGATTCAGATTCAAAAACATGCAACAATTCATTAAAAATTCGATCGATCGATTGTAATCGATTGGGCATCCCTAATCTTTGTCGATACGACATGACGTTTGGCGAAGACGGCGGCGATTAATGTTATTAGTCGCGTAAAATACTTTAAAATGTTCATTTTGGCATGCAGCTAGTTTAGTCCGTGATACAAAAGTATTTGCAACTAACATACTAAAATAGACAATTAATTATCGTGCATGTCCGATATTTCTTGTGCACAGGGCGACTCTGGACAATGTCCTTTTCACACCAAAAATAAAAGTCGATTTCCAGCAATTAGTTTTGTGCAATGTTACTTAGTTTGATGTGTCATACATCAAACTAAGTAACGGCTATGGGCCTTTTTACACCTTTTTTTTATGTGGGAAATCATCAAATGACGTCTCCTGCTCTGGGCGGAGCGGGAGGGCTTGTCAGACTTTTACTGACTAAAAACCACCCCTGTTTCTTTAGTTGCCTATGCTAGGGGCCACAGTATCTCTTTCGAACAACCCGCGGCCCTGGCAGGCATCGGCCCTAGCGGACCCCGTCAGTTAGTGCTGACATCTCTTTGAGGCGCGTTGTGTTCCACGCCTGCCTCAAAGAGATGTCAGCACTAACTGACGGGGTCACACGCGTGGAACACATCGCGCCGTCGATCCGGGCCTGGTCCTTACCGGGCGGCAAGCTGCCCATTGCTCGCCGCTCGCAAGCCCGCGCCTGCGGTGTCCGGGATTCGGTTGTTGACTCCCGACGTCCAGGGCATCTCCTGCGGCGACTAGGGGCGTGTGAGCGCAGAGATTGCCTCTCCCTCATGCGCTCCGCCTCCTCCTTTGCGAACATTATTGCTTCGCAGAAGGAGGTGACGGCTTCCTATGCACTCACGCTCCGTATCATGGCCTGGACCCGGGCCGGACGCGAGAGATCGCCGCCACGAGGACGCAGCGGTGACTCCGCCTAAGCTGGGCAGACCTCCACTGTATGCTCCCACCGTGTCCTCCAGGCGATCCACACAGTGGTGACACCCTGGCGTTTCCTCCCACCTTATTCTGAACAGGAACCACCCGAAACAAACGTGTCCGGTGAGGACCTGCGTCAGGCTGAAGGTGAGGGTATTGTGGCGCCTCTCCAGCCACTCCTCAAAGAGGGGACTTATCGCAGCAATTGTGGCGTGCCCAGCACTGGGTTGCGACAATCGCACTCTCTATGTCGCCATTAGATCCCGCCGGAGCTCTGTCCGCTGTATCGTGATTTCTCAAAAATCCTTTCAAAAATCCACCTGTATTTGACAGAGAGACATTTGTGGTAATTGAAATATATTTCCATTACCACAAACCTATGTAGATTGATCGAGAAAAACAGGTTTTGCTGAGACTTGGTTGTTTTGGTTGTGGTTTTTTTTTTTGTATTTGTAATGATATGTACGTGATTACTAGTTTATTTATTTATTTATAAGTATGTATTAGGTATGTATAAACTGTGCGTACTCCCGGTCACTTTTCCCTAAAGGTTCATTAGAAAAGCAGCGTCAGACAGCATCTGTCTGGCATTACCTAATGCTGAAATGAACCTTTTTGGCGCAGCCGTGAGGCACACACTATTGTTGTCTGAAACATTATTTTTTATTTTATTAATTTTGTATTTTGTGTTTCACGAACTATGTCCAAATAAACTTTTTTCTTTCTTTCTATCTCAAATAAAATTATTTATAAAAAAAGTTTTGCGGAATATATTGAAAACACCATAAAAATTTGGGAACTATCTAAAATAGGTACGCTTACCTGCCTAAATTTTTGACAATATTTTGACATTGACGTGAGATTACGATTTTGAACCATTTCAAAGATGATTTTATAAATTAAAACTACAAAATTTGGATAAAATAAAAATACGGGTGCCTTATTTTTACATCTAAATTTAATTTTACATTATCATATAATTTCTTAAGAACATAAAACGTTGTCAATCGGGTCTTTTGAGCGCAAGCGAAGTGACACGGGTTCCTCATCCGATAGCCGAAGCGGTACTGACAAGTACTGAATCGGGGTCCTGTCGGGGGCCGGGCGGCAGAGCGGTTCAAGGTGTGAGTGGTCAAAAAGCTTGATATTTCCAATCTCATCTTTTTACGTTAAATGTAACGATTAAAAAATAAAAACGAACAGATGACACCTGCTTTATGCATGGATCGATTAGCCTGCAAAGTTTCATGACCTAATTTGAACATTTTCATTGATAATTCTTCTTTTATTGTACGGTTTAGAGGTAACTTTGAGATTTATTTGTATCGAGAAAATTGTATGCAATCGTGTTTTCGAAACAGACGACACCTCGCAGCAGTCCTCGTCTTTATTGTATATTAATTTCAAAGAGAATACTGCAGTATTGTTGAAACTAGAGTCATTAATGCTAAGACAATTTTCGCAATCTGAGGTATTACAGGCCCTTAAGTAACTTTTTTTTAAAGGCACAATAATCATCTCAACATACATTGATGGCTCCTTAAGAACATACATTAATTCAAAGCCACCATCATTAATAAGCAAAGCCAAAACCATTTTTTGTCAGCCTTCTAAGGAATGTATGGTTGACAACCAATTTCAGACAACATTAATCTCGGTCGGCTTCGATAATCGATTTACATAAATTCGATATCCGATTTAATACTGCTAATCGTTTAAATGCTGTCAGATTAAAGTCGCTTGAAGATAAACGAAATATGGATTCGCAATTATAGTATGCTAATCATTTTGTCAGAACAGATTAGTTTGAGCTAGAGAGGAGATTGTTATGAGAAAATTGATTATAATAACAGTTTAGAAACCCCACTTGACAAATTGCGATCATTTCAGGTTAGAATTTATTGTTGTCAGACTTTCAGGATTCTATACACGTAACTACTGTCTTTAAAAAAAAAACTTGAGAGGTGTCAAGGGACACCCGGATGGAACGAAGTTCCTTTCGATTAATTAGTGAAAGAATTGTAATTTTTTTTTTTTTAAGTTGTAATAATATTTTTTTTATTATTAGCAAATAAAAAAACACAGACAAAAAAAACTGACTTGCTTTCTATAAGAGAGAGAGAGAGACAGATAGAGAAACACGCGCACGCCGCACGGCTTACAATTATAGCAAAAAGTGTCGTTACAACTATTGGTCTTAATTTTTTCCATCTAGCCTCCTTTCGCAACGCGCGATAAGGTACTTCGTTCCAAAAACTGTAGATATGCGTATAACAACCGTAAAATATGTCTCAACTCAGCCTTTCGCAGTCCACTGCTGGACATGGGCCTCTCCCAGGCTGCGCCTCAACACCCTGTCCTCCGCCTTCCGCATCCAGTCTATCCCAGCCACCTTCTTAAGGACGTCGGTCTATCTAGCTGGGGGGGGGGGGGGGGGTCCCACACTATGCTTGCCAATACGCGGACTCCACTCTAGGACTCGTCTGCTTTAACGGCAATCGGTTCTTCCGCAAACATAGCCAGCCCACTGCTACTTTAGCTTACTCTGCAAGCTATGTTGGTAACTCCAGTTAATAAAATTGAAGGAAAGATAAGTTTAAGTATTTCTAGAAAGAAGTAAATATAACCAACACATAGAATGTTCCATAAACAGTCGGTAATGGCGTGGACATGTTCCTAAGTTTATTGCTACAGTACGACCGAAGAGCCGGTCCTTTTAAGTGTAAATACGATTTTAATGCCACGTAGGTACTTTACTGAAGCCAGTATCTTTGGTACGTCTTTAGTATTTTACGAAGATTCTATCTAAGATCTGCGCATTATACGAGTATGTATTCTGAGGCCGAGATCTATGAACGTTACTTTGGCTTAGACATGTTTCCGTCTTTCTTGCATTTGTTTTTTGACACTTGAGTGGCAGTGACAGGAATAACGATTAGTCAAAGTTTGTGCTACCCAACTGAATGAAACGAAATTTAAAGCCAAGCATATTATAAGTTAGGGGCCCATGCATCATTCTACATCGTTCTCACATGTATAATTTCAACATGAATGATGTAACCAATATTTTGTAAAAAAATTATGATTTAAAAGAGTGTCCGTGAAGTTTCTTGTCCGTTCTTCTTTATTGGTATCTACTACACTTTGTAATGGGAAACTGGCTTCATCTTTCTGACAGACCCACCCCTTGACAATTCAAAAGTGCTTGTAATTAGAACTCAAAACCCAAACTCATCACATTTATTTCAAATTAATGAAATAAATGCGATGTGTTTGAGTTTTGAGTTTGCTAAGCAACGTTTATATATTTCGTCCTGAATGGCTAAAGCCTCGTTGGCACTGCGGTACAAGAAGCAAATTCATCTCTCGCAATTTGCCAAGTGTTTGACCAGCACATCCAGTTTTGTAATAAGACTGAGTGCCGATACAATGTGCTTTGTATGGACAAGATAATAATAATAACAATCTGTTTAATTTAGAATACAATTCCATAATTACATTACAAAGGGTACCAAGATGTTAGTAACATAAAGATTTAAAAACTATGTTAGTAGACATTACCAATATTTACAGGAGCATGCAGCTGACTTAAGTACCAGATTAAAGGACAATCCAGTTTGTTGGCAATGACACTCAGGAGACCGTTGTTACTGGCACGCACCCTGTGCAACAAGGACGCTGCTCGCTTGCGCCTGATTGCACCGAAGCTGTCAATCCGGGCGTCCACGAACATCCCTGAGGCACTACAGAAGCGTGGCAGCCCCAACAGCATCCTGAATGCATTATTGTACTGGACTCGAAGAGCATTAACAGCCTTTAGAGTGAAGCTAGACCAAAGGCTACACGTGTAAAATACTTGACAGTAAGTTTTGAATAAGGTTATTTTAACTGAACCTGTGCAGCGTGAGAACCTGCGGATTAACATATTACACCTCACCGCTTCGTTCCCGGTCCACATCTAGATTGTCCTTCGAATCCTCCGTAACAATATGCCCTAGATATTTAAACTGACGAACACGGTAAGATAAGTCTAGCAATGTTTATATACGGTGCCAGCACAGCACAATTGCAAGTGCCAGAGTAGTGATAAAATAAAATAAAAGTTTTAACATGCACACATATGTACTGTAAGTGCTTTATTTTCAGTACCGTAAATATATATCAAAACAATAGGGCTCGGGGTGAAGATAAAGCTTCGTAAATAGTATGACGAAGAATCCCTTTTCGGCGCACAGCACAGTTGATGGACGTCACACGGCTACCATAAAAAAAAGGGTGCGCATCGTTTTTTTCTCAAAGGGCTTCTGGAACATTCTAGAAGTTGCGCCTTAATTGGATGAGCGGTTGGAAATAGTTTCGCGTTATAAAATTTATTTCGTCATCCATTTCACTAGTGAAATATGAAACCATAAAGTAACATAATAGAGTAACAAACGTTTAAGTAGGAAATAGAGCCGTGAAAATTTAATTGAAAAATTAAATAGTACCTACCTACGAAGCGTTGCCAAGCCATAACGTCTAATCCGAAAAACAATACTAACGAATTTGTATTTTTCGATGACGATCCACAAATATTCCTATTTCGTACTTTTAAGTTAAGTTAAAACAAAATAAATAAAAGGTAAATACAAACGTGAATTCTGCAAACGGACAACAGTAAAAACACTTAAACGCTAACGTGTTTTGGGGTAATCTCCTGAACTACCAGTCGGATTAAAAAAAATATTTTTGCATTTGATAGCCCAATTCTTGAGGAAGGCTTGAGGAAGGAAAAATTAGTTGATCCATACATTATGTCGAGTTATGCGAACATAAATCTATGGATCAAATGATTTTTATTACGGGACCAACCCTGAAATCGCGAAAAATAAAATCTGTTGATCCATTTAGTTAATGTAATCCTATTTAGTTTATGAACAGATTTTTTTTTTCACGATTTCAGGTTTGGTCCCGTAGTAAAAGTTGTTCATAATGATGAGTACAATGACCCCTTTTAAGGATTAAAACGATCAAAATTTAACGGTGTTTTAGCTAGTTGGTTATAAATGTGAAAGTAACTTTTTAACCGACTTCTAAAAAAGGAGGAGGTTCTCAATTCGACGGTATGTTTTTTTTTTTTTCTTTGTTTGTTACGCGATTTCTCCGCCAATTGTGGACCGATTTTCAAAATTATTTTTTTGTTCGAAAGGAGATACTTTTGAAGTGGTCCCATAGAAATTTCATAAAAAACGATTCAGTAGTTTGGTTTTTAAACCTAAATTACTGGTAAAAATTACAACTTAAAAGTGAAAAATAAAAACTTTTTTGCAAAAAAAAAACAACCGACTTCCAAAAACGACACTACAAAGTGAAAAATAACTTTAATTTCGAAAGTCGGTGGCAAACAACGAAAATGCGAACCCGACGACACCGACTTCCGAAATTAAAGTTATTTTTCACTTTGTAGTGTCGTTTTTGGAAGTCGGTTGTTTTTTTTTTTTGCAAAAAAGTTTTTTAACTGAACCGATCGTTATGTGTAACAGAAAGGTAGCCTGAGACCTGGAGAAAGACATAGGATACTTTTCCTCCTGATTTTTTGTATTAAAAATGATGAAATGCAAAATAAATGCAGACAAAGACACAACAGTTAGTTAGTTATATTTTATCACTGCGCAGGTTCTCATTCTAAATCGGCCAAAGGTTCACTATTCGATAATAATTTGTCGAAAGTTTGGCGGCAAGATGCAAATTGGAAACTTAAGCTCTAACTATCCGTTGAACCCTATTAAGTATCTGTCTGCTTTAAAACGATCTATCGAAGGGTACAAGATAACGTTCGAAGATAATTATTCTGATTGCTTTATTTTGAACGTAAGCTTAAATTGTAACGTTACGCTAGTGTTTCCCAGAAGAGCGGTGGCCGCCACATAACGTCTGCAATTTACCGGCGAATGACGGCACTGAAACGCCATTTATGAAAGTAAGTTGACGTGTTTTCATAATGAAAGTCTTTGTTTTGTTTGTGATCAATCCATGGAACTAGTATGTACTGAATCAGCCCTAAACCTAAAGATTTGCTGCGGCTTTAAAAAAAGTAATTGGGACTCATTAGTCAGTTGAGTTCTTAACAAAATGAAAATCAAAATTCATTTAATTAAAATTAGGCAGAGAATCGTGGCTCTTTGACAGTCGTTACGGGTTGTCAGAAACCCGAAAATCTGTCAACCAGTCTTACCAAGGGGTGTCGTATTACCCAGTAATTGGGTTGTGGAGGTCAGATAGGCAGTCGCTTCATGTCTAAAATACTGGTATTCAGCTGCATCCGGTTAGACTGGAATCCGACCCGAACATAGTTGGGAAAAGGCTAGGAAGATGACGTGATGAGGTGGAGAATCAGCACTTTTTGAACGTCAATAAATAACACAAAACAACCCCCCTAAAACGCCCACCCTTTACCAGTTCCTCGTGTTTGTAAATACAAACACAAGCATAAACAAACAACTAAATAGAATCATCCTCTTTTCTTAAATAGGTTAAACCAGTCTAACGAAATAGCGGCTATTGCAGGAAATCCTGAGCAAATATTAAATACGGTTCGCTGTACATCCGGGATCGTTACATTCTGCTCCTATTAGATAAGGTGACGCCTGTCGATATCAACGGTACTCTTAATTAAAAGTAAACGAATCATTTTAGCGCTTTCTTTTTATTGAAAATTGATACACGCTTCGTTAACAGCTTTTTTTGCGAAGTATTTTTGATTTTTAATAGTCATGGTGGTATTGAAATGGGAATAAAACGTTATTGTACTGATTGCGTGTTAGTTTAATATCTGTATAAAGAAGAAAAAGGAAGTAAAAATGTGTACTGTGTGTGTGTGTGTAATTTTTATACGAGATAACTTAAAAAATCGGCCAAGTGCGAGTCGGACTCGCGCACGAAGGGTTCCGTACCATTATCTATAAAAATCAATCATGAGTTGATTGAATGAAAGGTAAATTGCGGTTTAAGATTTATGACGTATTAAAAAAAAAAACTACTTACTAGATCTCGTTCAAACCAATTTTCGGTGGAAGTTTACATGGTAATGTACATCATTTATATTTTTTTAGTTTTATCATTCTCTTATTTTAGAAGTTACAGGGGGGAGGGGGGACACATTTTACCACTTTGGAAGGGTCTCTCGCGCAAACTGTTCAGTTTAGAAAAAAATTATATTAGAAACCTCAATATCATTTTTGAATTTCAGTTCTAAGTATGGAGAACCCCCAAAATTTATTGTTTTTTTTTCTATTTTTGTGTGAAAATCTTAATGCGGTTCACGTAATACATCTACTTACCAAGTTTCAACAGTATAACTCTTATAGTTTCGGAAAAAAAGTGGCTGTGACATACGGACGGACAGACAGACAGACAGACATGACGAATCCATAAGGGTTTCGTTTTTTGCCATTTGGCTACGAAACCCTATAAACACGCGTGCTATTTGCGAAACATACGTGAAATGGCAATGGCGATCGCAATACATTTCATTTTGACATCCATTACTTTACAGTTTTGAAAAATTCGTCTACTGAACAATATAATTATCGTAATGAACGTGGCTGAACTGGGAAAATGAAAGGCATTGCGATCGATCGTCATTTTATGTGTGTTAAACAATTAACCGCTGGTATGCAATAGACAGAAAGGAAGAAACTACATTTATTTAGACATCAGATAAAAACAAATAAAAAATTAAATAAAAAGTGCAAAGTCCGATGTAAGAAATTAGCAGGAAAGTGTGCCTCACGGCTGCGCCAAAAAGGCCCAGTTCAGCAAAAATGCCAGGTTTTCAATTTTACCTGTATGAGTAAAACTATATATGAATGAACGGTCACCAATCCACGGGTTGACCGCGGCAAGCGTCGTTTTCTTTCAAGCTCTTATCTATCAAACCATTTGCCATTAAGCTACGTCATACTCAAGGTAAAAAAAATACCCCTAGGTATCCAGACTAATTAACTTAGGCAGTCTTACGCAATAATAATTTAGATAATATTCCGCAAATTGTATTACTAATAAACAAAATGAATTTAACTGTAGTTATAAGGCCGCGCGTCAAGGGACTGTAGAAATGAATAGTCTGCCGAACATGACCTAAATTATGATATTCGTAGGATTGTAAATGATGTGGGCATGATAAAGGGGATTTTGAAGTTGAGAAATAAATAAGATGTGCTTTTATACTTGTTCGGCTCCGCATGATTCGGCACATTCATACACGTAACATCTGCCTAGCCTTTTCCCAACTATGTTGGGGTCGGCTCCCAGTCTAACCGGATGCAGCTGAATACCAGTATTTTACATGGAGCGACTGCCTATCTGACCTCCACAACCCAGTTTCTGGGTAATACGATACCCCTTGGTGAGACTGGTTGTCAGACTTTCGGGCTTCAGACTACCCATAACGACTGTCAAAGATCCACGAATGACAGCCGGGACCAACGGCTTAACGTGCTTTCCGAGGCACGGAGGGGTCTCGGTATGTAAAGATGGTCACCCATCCACAGACCAACCGCGGCAAGCGTAGCTTAACCTGACCGATCGACCTGTGCGGCTGTTATTATTACAATATCGAATAATGTGAATGTAGGATTTTTGATAAAGTAGCATATAGCCTGCATTCAGCTTTATCTATTGATACTGGCTGTATTGTATGTAGCTATCGTCAAAATACATAAAACAGGAGTGAGTTCTAGATTTGAAATGATTTGATAGAGAGAAGGATTAAGCAAGATGAAGTAGCGAGCTAAGAAGTGTATTTTTTATTTATATTTTATCATCTGAGGGGTAATTTTCGTAATTTTAAGATCACTCACAGTATGATCTCAGTCTCAATCTGTCAAAAATACCTCTAATTTCCCTACATTTTGACAAGTTTTTGGCATTTGTTTGTCGCCGTGATGAGACTGCGACTAGATTTTGAACGTTTTAACTTACGAGCCTTCGGCCTTCTGATAACTTTATTCGAGGAAATTTCGACAGTTATTCCATACAAAAACTGTCAAACGTCATTTTTATTCCTTGAATAAAAGTTATCTGGCGATGGAAAAATCGCAGCCCATAAAGGAGTTAAACGTTTTTTCAAGTATCATTTCCATCTGCACCCCTACATAAATGTTCATTGGTGTTCAAGATAAGTCGCCTGGCTTAGCTAGAATAGGGATGATTATATTTATTTTTTTGTAAACAATATTGTTTGCAAATAGTGCAAACAGTATTTAAAAAAAATGTAAAAGCTTAAAAAAATGCTAACTTATAAACGTTTTTTTCTAATGCACTTAATTTACGAGTAAGTATATCATGTAGGGGGGGTATTCCATGGGACTAAACTTTAACAGAACTGATGAAATGTGTACTTAATATTATACCTCTGCCCAACCCTTCAAGAATTAGGAAGGTACAGGCATGATATATATGTAATTTACACTAGTTATGTCTTAAACAATGGCTTTTAATTATTACAGATAACAGACATCAAGGCGAGATACGCCATCGAATATATGAATACGTAATTGAGACCCCTGTCACTTGTCACTCTGACGAGAAAGGTAAATGCCTTGTCAATAACATGACGTGTAAGTGGACGAGTTCGAAGTTGGCGCTGTGACTTCGAAACTTTTGGAGAAAAATAAGTTAAGAAATACATATTTAGTATGTAGAAGTTTACAAATGTGTAGAGAATATTTGTTTGAGTCTATAATTTTTTGTGAAAGTTTTATGAATTTGTTTGAGAAGTCATGTTGTACGGTCATGTAGAAGATGTATATTCATACTACTAATGAAGTTTCAAATTTAATTTAAGAAGCATATTTGAATGTTGAAATAACCGTATTCTTATTAATTAATAATTAATTTACAAATATTTTAGTATCAATCTCTTGTATTCCATAAGAAATCCATAGTTATTGCTAAATTTTAAGCTAGATTGTGAGTTATATTCCGCATTCCCCTCATCATCATCAGCCTATTATAGCAGTCCACTGCTGGACATAGGCCTCTCTTATTGCACGCCATTTAACTCGATTTTCGGCAACTCTCATCCAGCTGCTACCACTTTGCCCTAAGTAGTATTAATTGAAAACCAGTAGTAATACATAATGTGTGTGTTTATCCACCAGGAATTTCTCAGTTCCAGCCCGAAGTCTACCCGGTTGATGGCAATAGGCTCGCCCCCTATTACATGGGACCTAAACATAACTGACAAAATGTAGGTGTGCTATAGAAAGAAGAAACAAAGAAATGAAAGAAAGAAAGAAAAGAAAGAAAAGAAAGAAAAGAAAGAAAAGAAAGAAAAGAAAGAAAAGAAAGAAAAGAAAGAAAAGAAAGAAAAGAAAGAAAAGAAAGAAAAGAAAGAAAAGAAAGAAAAGAAAGAAAAGAAAGAAAAGAAAGAAAAGAAAGAAAAGAAAGAAAAGAAAGAAAAGAAAGAAAAGAAAGAAAAGAAAGAAAAGAAAGAAAAGAAAGAAAAGAAAAATATGAAGCATAGTAAAATTGATAAAATACAATTTTCACCCTTACAATAATAAAAAAGGGCTTGTGGCTAAATAATAACAGCCGCACGGATCGATCGTTCAGATTAAGCTACGCTTGCCGCGGCTGGTTCGTGATGGGTGACCATCTTTACATACCAAGACCCCTCAGTGCTTCGGAAAGCACGTTAAGCCGTTGGTCCCGGCTGTCAATCGTGGATCTTTGGCAGTCGTTACGGGTCGTCAGGAGCCCGAAAGTTCATTCGCATTACCCAGTAACTGGGTTGTGGAGGTCAGAGAGGCAGTCTCTCCATGTAAAATACTGGTTCTCAGCTGCATCCGGTTAGACTGGAAGCTGACCCCAACATAGTTGGGAAAAGGCTAGGCAGATAATAACAATAATAATAAAAACATCGTTTGGCCTTTCATGACACCACTTTTAGTTTATAGATACAGCATAACAATAGTTCTTCCGCAGTTCGTGAAGAAAAAACTTTCCTTCTTACGGAGCACTTTTTCTCCAAAATCGCTGACCCTACAAAACTGTTCGCTGTAACTATTCTATTTTCCGGATCGCTATAGAGTTTTTTTTTTTTTTTTATAGAAATCGGCCATGACGCTAAATGATACGAGATAGTTGGTGGACTAAGACCCTTTCACCTTTACTTACCTGCGTTAAATGGAAGGTTTCGACTCAATAGTTTTTATGGCCCAATTTGCCGGGTCGGATTAGGCATCCGTTCGCATACATTTATAATGGTTTCCTGTCGCTTTTCACTACGCCTTTGAACCTTTTTCCGTGATAAGTAAAAATGTAATGCAAACCTATGCTTTTGTTTTTTTTAAGTAACAATTTTTTTAAGTGAACCTTCTTTGGTGGAGATTCGATAATCTCTCTTATTCTTAATTTTTTAAGAAGTTTCTTTTCTATCATGTGTACGGTGCTGTATGCGCATTTTTTATTTTTCAAATTTTGTTCAAATTTATTCAGACGTTTTAGCATGAAAGCGTACAAACATAATACAAAAAATCAAATCAGTTGTCTTCACTCTTCATAGTTTAGTTCAGAAGATAAAATAAATTATCGTCTGTTCTACCTCCCCTTTTTTTTTTTTTGGATGGGATGGGAAATCATCAAATGACCCCTCCCGCTCTGGGTGGAACAGAAGGGAGTGTCAGACTCTTACTGACTAAAACCCACTCGTGTTCCTTCCTTAGCCCTTAATGTTCCAGGGCAGCGGTAACCCTTTCGGACGATCCCGCTACCTCCCCTTGCTTTGTATTGACGATTACGTTACTTACACACCCACATTCGTTCATAAGTAACACTCCTGCAGTGCGATTCTGTAACCATCTCACCGTGAAAACATAGGTGAAGTAAGCGTAGAGTGATTCCAACATACAACATTTCAACTAATGTTAGGGATTGACACTATTGACAGCTCACTCTAAGCTCACTTCACCTAATTTTTCACGGTGAGATTTTTACAGAATCGATCGGCTGTTTGTTAGTGACACTGAACGGGTCCCGTTTATTGTCATCGTACTATACCGGGTGATATCTAGCAAAACAATAGGGAAGTCATACCACTCACAGCGTTACAAGTTTATGTAAACGTTGCTAATTTATGTATGTTCTCCGGTTCGGTAAAGGGGTTGAGAATGATTGCCATGTTGATTTGGGCATTGTTATGGGTCTGATAGAACTCGATTATCGATATGTTTTAGACAAATAGTTACAAACATAATAATTTGTGTTTTGGAAAGCATTTTTGCCATCTTTGTTGGTCATCCTGGGAATTGCAGTGGTTGGGAATAAAAGTGTGGTGGGCCAACTCCGAAACCCCCTCTGTGCAACGCCTGTTAGGGCACATACCTGGGGAGACAGTAAAGGGAAGACCCCTTTACAGTCTCCCCAAAACCTAACTGTGCCAGAGTGCAAGGCAGTACGTGACCACTGTGTCCTGTCTTCCCTGAGATTACTCGGTGGGCGAACAGCGTCCCCACTCTAAACGCCCATAACCATAAAAAAATATATTTTTGGGGTCACGGGCGTTTAGGGTGGGGTGGCTGGCCTCCACGCGATAAACTTCTTTACTAAATTAACTATCAGACGATAGCCATCGATTAACTATCAGAGTGAATAACCTGCCACGATGAAAAGATTATCTAGCCAACAAGTTTTGTAGCAAGACTTATGACCAAAGAGAATTGACCATCAAGAACATTACAAAAACATTAAGTCTCATTTAGGAACTTAGGTGCTACAAAATATGTACAAAGATAAATGTTTATTGTCTTTGGTCCCTGGCCCTGACATCAAGCAATGGACAAAATTGTCAACCTTTTATTGCTTGAGTACGAGGCTTTTGGCTACATTGTATGTCTATATAGTATATAAATGACATAAACTTTTTGTAATATGCACATGCACAATAACCAATTTTTCTTTCTTTCTTACCTAATTGTGAGAAAATACAATTATTTTACATGTCAATTTACGCCAGTAACATGAGCCGACTGACAGGAATGAGGGCAATGAGGCAACTTGTCACTGACACACTCTGTGTAAATGACAAATTGTTACCCCCCGCCAAGTTTTAATATAAAAGTTTTTGTTTTTATTGCCGTTCTGTCAGTATTAATCTGGATTTGGATGAAATTTTATGAAACAGACATGGGTTTAGGGATTAATTTGGGTTAAAACGTAACAGAAAAGCCACTGGGTTGATATTTAAAGGTAATTATTAAGACCAAGCAAAAATCGTTAAAAAAAGTCTCTTGTACTGGGACTCCCTTGAATTTTTTACTTTATTTTATTTATAACTAGCTGCGCCTCGCGGTTTCACCTGCATAAGTTAAGATCCCGCGGGAATATCAGGATAAAAAGTATCCTATGTGTAAATCCTGGTTATAAAGTATCTGTGTGCTAAATTTCATCCAAATCCGTTCAGTAGCTTTTGCGCGAAAGAGTAACAAACATCCATCCATTCATCCATACATCCATCCATACAAACCTTCGCATTTATAATATTAGTAGGATTATTATTCTTTGCTATAGCGGCCCACATTGTCAGCATTTCAATTGTCGACCAATTACGATTAAAAAAATACAGTCTTGTGACAGGCGGGTGGACAGACGAATAGCGGAGCCTTAGTGATGGGGTCCCGTTAGCAACCTTTAAAGCAAAGCGGTTACAACCTAAATAAAGATCGGGGTTACCAAATAGCACTAGGAAATCGACAAATTTTCGTTTTCAGATCCCTTTTACATAGGTAAGACTTCTGACGTTCTCTTACCAATTTTCCGATGATGTTTGTTCTACTTTTGCTCCCACAGAGATCTATTTACTAACATCGAATTCAAAGCGTTTTTTTTCCTTATCATACACCATATCGTATCTTCAAATATTGCCTCATAAATGTTTAAGAGACACGTGGCTAACCCGTGCCTAGCCGTTGACTTCATATAATTATCATACGATAGAACATTCGGGCACAAGTTAAAGGAAAAAAAAGTAAGTAAGTTTCTTTATTACAAATTGTGAGAATTTCCTTTTTGTGACATTTTCAGTTAAGTATTTACGGAATTGCTACGGCTAGCATTTATTGTGAAAAGAGAATGTACAAAAATGTATGAGAAACAACGTTTAATGTTAATGAAATTAACACATTTCTTTTCTTAGACTTTTAATTGAAACCAATTTTTTTTGCAGCTAAGTTCAGGTTGACTTCTATTTTAACCAAATGCTGTAGAATAATTAGTAGGTACTGTACCTACTATGAGGTTGGCTAAGAGCAGTAGTAATTAAATGAAAATTTATTTGTACAAGTCAATATGTTAAAATGAAATGGCGCCGGCATTTCTAAGCTGACTGATCCCTGAGAAGAAACGCCGAAACAAACTCAGAGGCCATGGTCTCTTTTAAAGTCCAAACATTTATTAGGATTTTATGTGACTCTAACAATGGAGGCCATGTCTGGGAGGGCCTTTTGAAGAAAGAGCCATCGCAGCTTTGAGTCGACCAGTCCAACAGACGGTATGCATGCATCATTCATCGTGTAGCTCAACTCTATTTTAGGGAGCTCAACGACCAGGTCAATCTAGCCTGCATGGTTCGTGAGTACCATGAATACATCCATCGTTCGTCTGTTTTCTCATAGAAAAAACTAACTGTGAATGTGAATTCACAGCTAGTTTTTTCTTTTTCTCGCGGCGGCGACTTACGAGTTGTAGGTCGTGGGTTCGAACCGAAGCAGGCACTTTACTTGTAAAATTTTTTTTTCATTACCAATTATCTCAAAACATCGTGAGGAAACGCATGTTCTAAAATAAAAAAATCGAAGACATGTGATATCCGCCTACCTGCACCGGGCCCGCGTGGTAGATTATGGTCCACACGTCTCACAGAGAGGAGGCCTGGGTGTCTACTCCGAAGTAGTATCGGCCGAATGTTCGGCCGTTTCCTGCTACGAAGTTACTATTTGGTTCGGTCGGTTCCGATCCTACACTCCTACTTTTTTCGCATTTTTCAATAATATTCGGTTCGGCCATGTGTCGGTCCGATCCGAACATTCGCACTTTGCACTTCGGAGTAGGCCCCCTGGCCTGTGTCCCAGTAGTGGTGACATTATAGGCTCGTTGTGCATTTGTTTGTGTCTTGTGCATTTACACTTTGACGAAAATCTATGTAGCTATTGTAGGATAGTGGCTTTCATATGGTTATCAAGTATCCGAGTACCTATTTGCGACTGGTAGGTATTTATTTTGTGTAATCACCGAGACTGCTATTAATCACAGTCTGTAAATGGTTGGACGGTATGAAAACGGTTAGAACGGGAGTGATTACCGAGATGACGACTAATATAGAGGTATGGAAGAAAAATACATTTAGCGTCGACCCCAAATAAATTGGGATCAGGGCAGGAGAATTATGAGGATATAAAGATTCGTACCGTGTTAAGACATAATCCACAGACACCACGGCAAGTGAAACCTTGTATAAAAATCGATCCTTGCAAACCCCTACCCCATCACGCCTGTTTTCCTGGAAGGGTGAGGTAAAGGGGTACTTACACACAGTAACTATCGCCAAAATCTATATCTGACCACCGTAAGGACTATTCCTGCTTGCAGCGCATATTATTATTCGACATATAAAGGATCCTCTTTTGTTTTACTTACGGACGCAGCTGTGGTCATCATGTGCACGGTATTTTGTTTTCAAAATGGTCAGATATAGGTTTTGGCGATACTACTTACAACTCTGCCTAACTGATCGCGACGATTGGTCGTGGTGGAGCAAAATGAAAGTTGAGTGGACTGTATAACATGTAAGTATAATGAGAAGAGAAATGAAATTACAACGCTAAAAGGTCGGTTTAAAAATGCAAACAAGAAAATATGGACGTTAACAAAACGTGCAAGCGCAGCCGTGCGTGGTGGCGTGCAGCAGTTGACCGTCGTAGCGTGGGGGCCCGAGCTCGGCCGTCGGCCGCCTGACTCCTCGCTGTCCCCGTACCCCTCGCGCGGCGATGTTGAGAGGAGCGGTGTCATCACTAAACCTTCTGGAAAAACAAGCATCCCTGTAAATTAAATAAACAAGAAACTGATACCTTATTGAAACATCTAACGATCAGGATTCAGATCCAATATCAATAAAAAACAAAAACAATTCGAACCGAAGGACCGTTTATTTTCAATTTCAGCTCAATACAATATCGTTCCAATATCCTAACTTTATAAGTTTTTTGTCGCCAAAGGATTGGAGCGGAACAAATGAACGAAACAATACGATTGGTGACAATGTTATTTTCGAGTTTTTGTTCGATACAACTGGGCTGTTAAACTGGCCCTTTTAGTTTAGGGTTAAGTCCACAGAATATATGAATGGAGAGATAAGTTATAAAAGTTACAGTCACTGACCTGTATTATACAAGTACGCTGGACTAAATATACTATATGAAACGACAGTCGTTTTTTGTGCCGATTCAAAGCGAGTGTCTCAGGAACTAAAATTGATACATTGACGCAAATGGCCGTCGTTTTGTTTTGTTACGTCTCTGATAATTTAGGTCTAAATCGTAGAATAAGACTTATTTATGTATTTTGTGTTTACTACGAGATATTTAGAACATTTTTATCATGAGTTCTTGTAAAACTCGCTATCAAAAACAGTAGTTCCACGGACGCTCGCGTTGCTGCCAGCTCGCCAAAATGGCGAAAATCAAACGTCTTCATTTTGTCATCTAAAGTATGAAGTCTGGCGTACTTGTTTATTACAGGCCAGTGGTTACAGTTATTTTGTTACTTATAAATCGATGATAATTGTTTCATGGCACTATTGGGAAGAAGGTGTTGCTGCACATTTAAGACACCCCAGGATATATTTTTTCTTCTGAACACCACCATGGACTATCTTTACAACAGTGGCTAGTAATGACTATTTCTCTCTGGAAACTTTATAATAAAATATGGCTTTGTAGTGAATGCCCATTTCTTTACCAACCCAATTCTTCGACTTTGTTGTTTTCGGATTATGAAATCTTACCAAACCGATACAGACACTCATTCTTATTGCATTTGTTTTGTAATTGTGTATGGTTTTGATTCCTCCATTATGAAGTATTCTGTGGTTAAAATACACAGAAGTCAATAAGTCGATTAACGTGTCACTTAGCAAGGGTTCATGATTTGTAAATTATGTTTAATGCCGAGCATTGGTGAAAGGTTTAACCACAAAACAGTTTGGATAATTTTCATTACGTTTAGCGAATTGATGTAAGTATGTTGGCGGATATTGGTAAAGTGCAATGGTATATTCAATAGTGTTAGTAGTATTTTTTTCTTTTGTAGAATGTTTCATTTTTCTAATCATTGATTAATGTATCAATTTAATTTTTAAACAAATAGTCCAGTCTTAAATGTATGTAATGGCAGCAATCACTGTCACTGTCAATGCATTTGTCATATGTCGTTTATGCTCTGCACAGAGCTATGAAGCTTTCAAGATTCATTTTTCTTAAATTAATCAAATCTATTTGAAAGTTGTGTAATTTTCACTTTTATAGATTTTTTTCACGATAAATTTTCCGAGATATTTTTATATTGTAGGTACTACCTACTTCTTCCTTTTGCTTCGTTACTAATTAATAAGAAAACAACAAGGTATCCTCTAGACAAAACACAAACAGTAATCTGAAACGCCTTGTTGAGTTAAATAACAGCTTACGTAGAAAGATAAATTGTATTTTCTTTTATGTTTTTTTCCCCTACAAGTCTTGAAGATATAAAGTTTAAAGGTTCAAAGTTTTCAGTTTCCCTTTTCTTCTTAAACGTAGACGAAAAGTGTTTCCCGTGTGAGCTTTATGCATAGTTTGGATAGATTTACATCTCTAGGATTCTAAAAAGTATTTTTAACCGACTTCTAAAAAAGGAGGAGGTTCTCAATTCGGATGTTTGTATTTTTTTTTTATGTTTGTTCGCGCATAACTCCGTCGTTTGCCAACCGATCTGAAAATTTCTTTTTTTGTTGGAAAGGGTATACTTCCCAAATGGTCCCATAGAAATTTCATCAAAAACGGTTTAGGAGTTTGGTTTTTAAACCAAAATTACTGGTAAAAATTACAACTAAAAAGTGAAAAATAAAAACTTTTTTGCAAAAAAAAAAACAACCGACTTCCAAAAACGACACTTCAAAGTGAAAAATAACTTTAATTTCGGAAGTCGGTGGCAAACAACGAAAATGCGAACCCAACGACGATGTATTCTAGGATCGTGCACTAAAAGCCAGTATTTTTTTTTTAATTCATAATATTTTCGAATTTATTTTCATGAATTTTTGAAGTATTTTAAAATTCACTTATTGGTTTATGATGACGGGAGTCATGTTACTTATTTCACACAAAATGTTGGCATTTGACGTTAACAAATTAAAATGTCAAACTGTTTCGTCCATTTTTAGGGTTCCGTAGCCAAATGGCAACGGAACCCTTATGGATTCGTCATGTCTGTCTGTCTGTCTGTCTGTCTGTCCGTCCGTATGTCACAGCCGCTTTTTTCCGAAACTATAAGAGCTATACTGTTGAAACTTGGTAAGTAGATGTATTCTGTGAACCGCATTAAGATTTTCATACAAAAATAGAAAAAAAACAATAAATTTTGGGGGTCCCCATACTTAGAACTGAAACTCAAATTTTTTTTTTTCATCAAACCCATACGTGTGGGGTATCTATGGATAGGTCTTCAAAAATGATATTGAGGTTTCTAATATCATTTTTTTCTAAACTGAATAGTTTGCGCGAGAGACACTTCCAAAGTGGTAAAATATGTGTCCCCCCCCCTGTAACTTCTAAAATAAGAGAATGATAAAACTAAAAAAAATATATGATGTACATTACCATATAAACTTCCACCGAAAATTGGTTTGAACGAGATCTAGTGAGTAGTTTTTTTTTAATACGTCATAAATCGTAACGTAACGGAACCCTTCATGGGCGAGTCCGACTCGCACTTGGCCGGTTTTTCAACATGGCAACAATGTGATAATTTCACAGGTTTCTCATAACAATACATTTTCAATCATTTATATTTATTTGGTATATTTTTAAGTATTCTGAGAAAGTTGGTCAGTTTGTATAGCAACAATTGGGCTCTGGTTGCCGATGTTGATGATGATGTTGTGCGGTGGTCTGTAGCCGCCACTTTGGATGGTTTCATTAAATTAATAGCAATCCTTTAGTAAAGGACTTACCTTTCGCAGCAGACGAAGGATTATGTAATTTGGTAGGTAGCTACAAATTTATGGATGTAATTTAAATGGGGTTTATTTTTTTCGCTAGCTTGTATTGTGTCCCAACGCTGGGCAGAGGCTTCCCCATTTTCCTTCCAAACCCCCTGTCTCCCTGTCTGTCACACCACCATGACGTGGTCATCGCAGTAATTTCTATTTCTTCTTCTTTTTAAAAAAAACGTTGCCCCACACTAGGAATTACTCCTGTATCGTGGGTGCGTTTACAAACATTTAAACTCACATACACAAACAGCCAGACCCGGAACAACTACCTGTAAGCAATACAAATATTTGTTCCGTGCGGGAATCGAACCCGCGACACGCAGCGCAGCAGTCGATCACTCAGCCACTGCGCCGACCGTGTCGCCAATTGTATGGGTATTACCATTTGAAAAATTGACGAGGTTTTATGTAGCAGTGAGCTGTTAAAGGCTGATTATGATGCCACGCTGAAAAAGGTGTTACAAAAACTGTTGACGTTGTTGTAACTATACCAATAACTTTAATGTTTACCTTGATGTTAGGTACTATAATAAATCTTATTTCTCCGTGTTCTAGGTAAACAACAATATACTCAAATAACAACAAGAAAATTACGACTACGCAACACACTATAAAACATGATTTTATATCTACTCATTTTATTAATATGAGTAGCATTGTTGTAACAATAGGAGTATTGTGCCAATTTATATAACAGACCAAGAACAGCCCCGTTTGTAGGTCAGGTTTCCAGAGACCTTTCATTTTTATTGTGGCGTGAAACAATAAAATACGGTGACCGCTTCGAACCGCTACGAACTGCTTGAAACTGGATCGAGCCAGTTCACGGCAGTTTCAAACGAACTTTTTTGAATTGATTTTCAATATGGCTGTGTAGGTGAATTTAATGCCGTAGGCTTTTAGTTATTGAATTTTTGGTCCGGTAAAGGTAATGGCTGGTTGGTCTTAAAAAGTGAACTTGATGATTTGCAAAGGAGTTTTCGATCTAAAATTTATTTCTTTGGACAATGCAAGTTATGGATTTGCATTATCCAAGCTTCAAAACTGGCAAATTGAATAAACTGACGAATGAGGGAACCAGACCAGATAAAATCAAAATCAAAAGTCATTTATTCAAACTCCCCAGCAGCACAGCTGTCTGTTCATTTACTGAGGGTTGTATGTAATAGCTAGAACATGGAAAATTCACGTATTATGTCAATTTGATAATCAATTAATTTCGGCTATTGGGCATAAAACTACTCCTAAAGTATATGTCTACACCGTTTTGAGATTTTCATTTTCATTCCTTTATGAGATTTTCTTTCTTTAATCTCAAATCCCTTTTGACAGACCACCGATAAAATCGGTTCAATGAATAAATTCTGTAACCCTAAAATACGTTATCTTTATCTTAATTTAAATGAGGTGATTAAAATCTTAATTAAGTTTCTTAAGTTCCTTTCGTGTTGAAATAATTTTATGCTGGTGTGAAATTATTGAAGCCAAAATTGTTGTTTTAGCAGACTAAACTTGTCTAATTTGTTACTAAAGGATTTTGTGATGTAGGTACCAAGTGGGAAATTGCATAACGTAATAACTGGATAACCAAACCAAGGAGTCCGCGAATGACGGTTATGATTTGAATATACGGGCAATTAAAGTTGGTAGTCCATTTGGTAGACAGTTAATGGTGCCGATTCCCTTGCTTACAACCTAAACTAAATTTAAGTTCAGTGCATGTTTTTCTTTCTATTTCATTAAGAAAAAGACAGAAGATAAATATTAGTTTAGTCCTGTCAAAGATAATTAAGATACTCCATAGACAGTTTGGACGCGATTCAAAAATTGGCAACTTATAATACGTCAATTTACGTCAGGCGCTGACTAATTTGACAGGACTAAACTAATATTTATCTTCTGTCCTTTTCTTAATGAGATAGAAAGAAAAAGATGCACTGAACTTAAATTTATTTTAGTTTGTGAGCAAGGGAATCCGCGCCAATAATGACCTTACTATGCTTGATTTGGGCAAAGATACTCCGCCACATCATAAACGCCCCGTAAGAAGTATGAAATATGCAGGTAAGCATCAAGATCAATGCTCTATCCTTTTCAGTATTAGTATAGTCCTTTGTCTTAAGGGAGGGCGCCTACAAGCATCTATTGTCTCCACAACTAATTTGTCTCTCAAATCGTTTACAATTTTTTATGAAAGTGCGCGCATGTAGCGACGCGTTAGATGAGAGAAATTTAGTCGCCCGTCTATTGGTCCAATGCAAGTGCGCGCACGGCGATAAAAAAGTTGTCACCTAGCCAGTTGTCACTCAACCGTAAATTAAAAAAAAAGTAGCGTTGTTGTCGCTCCCGTGCGCATCGTCCGAATCTCGGCGAGGAGACAGCGACGAGATAAAAAGCTTTTTTGCAAAAAAAAACAACCGACTTCCAAAAACGACACTACAAAGTGAAAAATAACTTTAATATCGGAAGTCGGTGTCGTCGGGTTCGCATTTTCGTTGTTTGCCACCGACTTCCGAAATTAAAGTTATTCACTTAATTGTTTTCACTTTGTAGTGTCGTTTTTGGAAGTCGGTTGTTTTTTTTTTGCAAAAAAGTTTTTATTTTTCACTTTTAGGTTGTAATTTTTACCAGTAATTTAGGTTTAAAAATCAAACTACTGAACCGTTTTTGATGAAATTTCTATGGGACCACTTCAGAAGTATCTCCTTTCGAACAAAAAAAGAATTTTGAAAATCGGTCCACAGTTGGCGGAGAAATCGCGTAACAAACACACAAAAAAAAAAAACATACCGTCGAATTGAGAACCTCCTCCTTTTTTAGAAGTCGGTTAAAAAGTTGCTGGGCTACTAAGTTGCTCGTGGGCGCCCTCTCTAAGATGGGATCATGGGACACAGGCCGATATATCATAATATTATTGTGAGATACCTACATTCAGGGACAATTTTCCAGGATGCAAATTAGTAGTTTGTTGTTGTACTCTCTTCCAGTAAATCGTGGATTTACGAGTACTGATGTCTGCTCTTTCAATCTATTTATCCCTAAAGTTAGCTGGTTCTAGAGCATTACTCTAGAACTCGCTGAGTCGACGGTAAATGTTGAAGTTACGTGATACAGTAACAAATGCTGACGCTATTGTTCACTGTAAGTTAGTCTCACGGAACGTCTGAGGAACCCAGGCGCCATTTTTCTTCCATTCACCTCCAAAACTTTCGTTGAATTAGAAACAGCTGCTGTTGTATTAGGTTTTCTTTTCCGGACTTTTTAACGCTATTTTTTGGGCCGTGTTGATGCTTAGTGCACATTTTTTTGAAGATTAGAGAAATTGCTTCATACTCACCAAAGTTGTACTTTTTCAAAATTTTTAGAGAAGAGAAGATCAGAATTAGTTAAGCTTATAATAAAAATCATATTGCAGAAGTGGTAAGCTATCGCCTAAATCAACATCTGCCTGCCTTTTACCCATCTAAGTTGGGGTCGGCTTCCAGTCTCACCAGATGCAGCTGAATATCAGTATTTTACATAGAGCGACTGCCTATCTGACCTCCACGACCCGGATACTGGGTACCTAATACGATACTCCTTGATAAAACTGGTTGTCAGACTTTCGGGCTTCTGACGACCCATAACGACTGCCAAAGATCTACGAATGACAGCCGGGACCAACGGCTTAACGTTCTTTCGGGGACATGGAGGGGTCTTGATATGTAAAGATGGTCACCCATCCACGGACCAAACGCGGCAAGCGTAGCTTAACCTGATCTATCGACCCGTGCGGTTGTTATTACTTAGCCACAAGACCCTCTTCGCTATAGCCCAAATTATATTAATAGTTTTATACAAACAAACACATATTATTATCCAAGTGGAATTATGTTATTCAGCATGCTGTGAATACATTTAATACGCTGCAAAATTAGTCGTGGCAAGAATTTCCATCACACAATTTATCTTTGTCATAAAAGGATTAAATATTTCTAATATTGGTAAATAGGTAGGAAGGCTGTGTGTTTACTAAAATTGAATGTCCTCTCTTATAAATATTGGTTTTAGCTTGTGTAAAACTAAACCAACGACAACAAAACTCGCTCATGGCTATTTCAAGAAGAAATCTTCTTCGCCCAGGATAGGTCACGTAGACAGTTAGGTCAACTGTTTGTACTGAGATTGTACTTCCAGGGAATAAATAGTACAGCCATGCTGTGGAGAGCTTATTTTGCAGTGCAGAGTAAATAAATGGCTACATTTTATTTGTTTCGTAGATCTTGTTTTGTGTTGTACATAATTATGCGAAAATTAATGTCATATTTTTTGGATTTATTCCTAGATCTACGAGTCGTCATCTGCCTAGCATTATCCCTACTATGTTAGGGTCGGCTTCTAGTCTAACCGGATGCAGCTGAATATCAGTATTTTACATGGAGCGACTGCTTATCTGACCTTCACAACCCAGTTACTGAGTAATACGATACCCCTTGGTAAGACTGGTTGTCAGAATTTCGGGCTTCTGACTACCCGTAACGACTGTCAATGATCCACGAATGACAGCCGGGACCAACGGCTTAACGTGCTTTCCGAGGCACGGAGGGGCCTTGGTATGTGAAGATGGTCACCCTTCCATGGACCAACCGCGGCAAGCGTAGCTTAACCTGATCGTTCGACCCGTACGGCTGTTATTACTAAGCCACGAGTCCCTCTATTCGTAGATCTAGGAGCAGTGATGCATAAAGTTATTTGAATTACAATGTTCTATGTCTGTGCGTTATATTGGGTCATTATAGGCACTCTTACCAATTTTCTAATCTGTTAATCACAACATAGGCAAATGGCTATTTTTCGTTTCCATTTTTACACATTGTTTTCGATTAGTTAAAACGTCTTAGTTACAGTCAAGGAAATTAATTGTTGAGAAAATTTAAAAACACACTATAGAGGTATGAGGAACAGGGTGTAAAATCCACTCATCCTCTATAGAAAAGGGAAAATAAACCGACCAGACGGCTCTTGTGTCTGGCGGGCAAATGCCAAATGATTAATTTTGGGAAACTGTATCTGTGCTAATTGCGCTGTAAACTCTGCTTGCGAGATGCAGGATTTGCGTGATGTCAGTATGACGCGTTGTCCGCTTGTGGCGTTGTAGATACCGCTACAACACTAAATCAATTTGCCGTGTCTCTATTATATCAAGAATGACAGTTGTGATTCGAATACCTATACGGACAATTTAAGCTGGTAGTCAATTTGATAAATAATTAATTTCCATGACTACCCTACTGACAATATCGATAAAATTGCCCAGAGCCAAGTTGGCGTATGAAGTAGGAACACAATACTTGCAATAATTTTAGCAACGATTGTGTGGAAAGATCTCTAATGATAAGTGCTTTCAGGAACATTATTAGCATCTGAAGAGGTTCTAATGAGTTCCCGACCTTTTATAACATCAAAGGAAATCTCCCAGCCTGTTAATATTTTATTTTGATAATCCTATTAACGTCCCCAATTTTTTTGAGTTTCCCAAAGCCTAGGAAAAGAAGTATCAAATTCTATTTTTGTACCCGAAAAGGTCCTCACAGAATATTCAAGAGCACGGCATCATACGCAGAGTAACTTCTAAGGGCACTTGCTGATTACCATAATTTGATGTGAAAAACTTGTAGAATTTATATTAAATATCAAAGTGGAGAACCTTTCCATTAATGTTAAAGAAGTTATTTTAATAGGATACATGATAACAGATGTCTTTCTGAAAACAAATCTAGTTTATTTTAAGACTTTGTTTTCTCTTCGGAAAACTAGTTTTCTATTTGATTGGTTTCAGTCGGTTATTTGTATTTAATTTTAGGCTGAGCTGGCTAGCTATCTAAAAACCTTTCTAAATCGGAATCATCATTATTTTAAACGACCGAAAATAGCGAAGCAATTTTTGGTAGCGGCGTTTAGCCATTTGGCGTTTCCAATAACTGCTAAAATGGATGGCCGAAATGTACCCACGGTCTATTTGGAATTGGAACCGTTCAAAATTAAAATCCTGTTTCAAACTTTAAAAAGTAGTAAGTATACCAACCCGCACTGGGCCCGCGTGGTAGATTACAGCCCACTCCCTGTCACAGAGGGGAGGCCTGTGTCTCAGCAGTGGGAACATTGAAGGCTGATTGATGATTTGATTTGATCTGATTGTGCATTTGTATTACACTTGACGAAAATCTACATTCGAAATTTCTAATCTACTTCAACACGGTTGGCGCAATGCCTGAGCGATCGATTGCTGCGTTGCGTGTCGCGGGTTCGATTCCCGCATGGAACAAACATTTGTATTGCCTACAGGTAGTCGTTCCGGGTATGGCTGTTTGTGTACGTGAGTTTAAATGTTTGTAAGCGCACCCACGATACAGGAGTAATTCCTAGTGTGGGGCAACACTCATGCTCACTTAAATCTCTCACTGGTGGTGGCGCGTGTGTTGGATCATTCGGTTCCCTACGAAATGGTTGAGCTGGGTGGTGCTGATCCACGCGTCATGTTCGTGAACGGGCGCCATCAGTTGAGACTGGTCATCTCTTAACTGCTAAGGCTTATTTTTAATTTTATATTTTAATTTGTTTTTTTACATTGTTCTCACATATAGAAGCAATAAGAATAATGTAACCAGGATTTTGTAAAAATGTCTTGATTTAAAAGAGTGTCCATGGAGTTTCTTGCCCGTTCTTCTCCATAGAGATCTACGCTTTGGAATGGGCAACTAGCTTCAACTTTCTGACTAACTGACCGACTATTTAATTTTGACAATTCAAAAGTGCCTGTAAATGGTTTAATTGAAATAAATGATTTGAGTTTGAGTTGAGTTTGAGTTTTGAGTTTGAGTTCAACGTTTTATGTAAAAAAGATAGTTTACAAATACAAGATACCCTCCAAACTGCAGATACTTGGCTCCAGATCCACAACTTGGAAATTAATAGTAATAAAACTAAAATAAAACAATTTAGATCATATAAAAAATCACCTCTTAATCTAAAAACAACATTCAAAAACACGCAAATAGAAGAAGTAAAGTCATTTAGCCTACTTGGCATAAATATTGACACACACATTAACTGGAAGTCACACATAGAACATATGAAAACAATGCTCTCCAGATTCTCTTACGCTCTTTTCAAAATTAAACAAAGCACTAACATACAAACAGCTATGGCCGCTTACTACGCATACGCATACTCATGGCTGCGATATGGAGTTATGCTATGGGGAAATAGTGTGAACGTAGATAAACTATTCACATTGCAAAAGAAATGTATAAGAATTCTAGCCCAAATAGATAATACGGAGAGCTGCAAACCGTTCTTTATAAAATATCAGATTCTAACTCTGTCTTCAATATACATACTTGATATTTGCGCATTTGTTTTTAAAAATATCGACAAATTCACTAAAGTAGAAGATACGCACAACGTCAACGCTCGCCATAAAAAGAGGTTATGCGCTCCATCCTCAAGAATTAAAATGTTAAGTGATAGCCCATACTATATGGCAATAAAAATATATATTAAGTTGCCCAACATATTTAAAACTGAAAAATCTACAACAATATTCCAAAAAAGGCTAAAACTATACCTAATCCAAAAATGTTTCTATTCAGTAAAATAATATTTAGAGTCCAAAAGTGGCGATCTGTCCTATACATAAAAAGTTAAGAAATATATCTATGGTCCTATACAAACAATAACATTTAGTCTATCCTATTTAACTTAATATAAAATTATAATTTGTACTACCTGAAAAGGAAGACATTAATATATTGCTTAATAATTGTATTAAATTCATTATTATTGATATTTAATTTTGACATAACTAATTTCTCAATTTAATTTGTACTAATATAAAAGATAATAATTAAATAATAATAATGTTAATGCATGCTAATTTATGATGATAAGGGCAGGCGAATGACAAAATTGCAATGCTTGTAAAAGGCTGCTAAGTCATAAGTATCTACTAACATAACATAACACCAACATTGTACACTTATTTTGCAATAAACGTTTTGACTTTGATAAAGATAAATGTACCACGTCACAAATGCTGAATTCATGTTTGCAGTTACCCCAGTGGTTAAAGTTTTTTCCTGTATATCAGTGCACAAGTACTCAAGTCTCGTACTAGATACATACGCAGCGTCTTCAGTCGCTGATGACTCGCTGGCTATTTTAAAATCTCACAACTATACACATAGATTTAACACCACTAGCGACAAATCCGCTTTCAACATTTATGTTTGATCAAAGTCGCTGCGTGATCATGCATAACATTTATATCTCCCTCGGGATCTTTTACCGGAAAGGAATTTTCACATTTATGTCAAATAATATGTACCTACCTACTACCAGGAGGGACTGAGTAAAATTATTACGGACGTTTGCGGTGAACTCATATTAATAAATCAATGATAGTTCGGGCTCCAGAAATCGTATTAGGTATTCTGATTCGAACAGCTTAAATGGTTGCTAATATGTAGATTTGGCTGACGTATGTTACGTTCGGTGGGCGATGCTGCCAACATTCTGGATCAAATGCCAACATTCTGGATCAAATTAGTGAGTTCGAATTATCGTTAAGTGATTATAAGCTAACACACATTGGAGATAGAAATCATACTCGCTTCGTAATCGAGAATCGATTAGAGATCGTAATAGAGGATGATTTCTATCTACAATTCTCGATTTAATGCTCGTCTGGTAATCTGGTTGGACTGCATCGTTTAATTGGCGTTGCTTTACCGATGACACTAACAGTGTTTGATTAAAGTGTTACCAAGAACCTGTGCGATACTTATTGGCAATTACAATCTGAATATTCGTCATATTCTGTCTCTTTTTCATTTTCAAAATCAAATAAATCAAGAATAATTCAGAACTTAAAATAAAGTTCTTCAACCAAACTGAAAGCATCACATTTACAATTACAGCTCCAATGTAGATGACCATTGGAACTGTAATTGCAACAACATGAAAGAGGATTAGCCTGATGTCGCTAAACCTTGCTTTTTTAAATTATATTATAGAACTTAAAGATTAGGCTGACAGAGACCACTTACTTTACCTCTGAAAACAGCAACACAATAGCGACCTTATGGTAACGAAAATAAGGATCACTGCGAATTTGATAGACTTGTCAATGGCAGCAACCCAACCGCAACCTTATTGCAACGACAATAACTATCAATGTGATTTTGACAGTGATGCAAAATCAGAGAGACAAAATAAATGTGAACATCGTCAAATGCTCTACAGTTCTACATATACAGCGTGGCGCTTTAATGGCGACATTAATTTAACACACGTATACGGTTTTGCGTTGTAGTTTTATGAATATATTTTAATTTAATTAAACATTAATATAAGAGCAACCTGACTTAAAGAACTGTAGCGCAGGGGTCATTTGCCGGGGTCACGGATCATAACATCGCATTAATGTAATTAAAACAATTAACTAGCAAAGAGAAGGCGAATTGAAGGAAAGAGAGAGAGCCCCATGTCGGCGCGCGGCGTAGGTGGAAGTTTTGAAGTTACGATTTTTTTTTATGTTGTTATAATTTTTATGATTACTGGCCACTAGCCCTACCCGTGTGTTAAATTAATGTTGCCATTGTTGCGCCACGTTGTATATGATGCGACAGTCATTTCATAGCTTTACACACAAAATAAATATGTACGTATGCATGCTCAGAGAAACGTCACGCTATGCGAAATTAGCATTTCGTAAACGACAGCTTTAGATTGCATAGTCAGCCTATAATGTTCCTACTGCTGGGACACAGACATCTTCTCCGTGAGTGGCAGCTGGCAGTAATCTACCACGCGGGCCCAGAGCGGGTTGGTAGTTGTGACATGTCTTTGAATTTTCTGTTCTAGGACATGACGGTTTCCCCAACTATGTTTTCCTTCACCGTTTTTTGAGCAGTGGTGATGTAATAATTTATACAAAGTGAAGCGCCTGTCTGGGTTCAAACCTACGGGCTACAACTCGTAAGTCGTGGCCGTTAGCACTAGGCCATCACATACCTGACATTTTATGCATGATAACAGCAGCTATAAACGTAACCTATTTCTCACTGTAAAACCAACCTAAAAATAGCCAAAATTATTATGAAATAAAATCGAATTTTCAGTTACATCACAAGACTAGGCCATGTCCTCTTTATCCAATCGATTTTAATTTCCGCGCGGAGGAAAGCCGGCGAGATAATACTGATATTTTTATCGGTAGCTGTACAAATTGGATTATAGTGCTTGGAAAAATATTTTGTCTGTATTGTGTCGATGTTTGAGGGAAAACGTATTATGCACAATAATAACGTATTATACGTAATAATATGTTATTATGCGTATTACGTGCTACAATGTCATCAAAAACAGCTTTCACTAGGCTAGGCCGCTAGGGTGTATATATATGCTAGTTGCGGGGTAAACTCTGCTTGCGAGATGCAGGATTTTGCGTGGCGTCCGTATGACGCGTCGTTCGCATGTGGCGTTGTAGTTACCGGGCTACAGACCCAAACGTATGGGACGGCTGATTATTTTTTCCCGATTACGATATTGATCGTATCGAAATAGTTGTTTAGTTTGATGATCTGTACCACACCCTTCCGATACATGCTGTATGTATCACGTTAGCCATCAATCTCGAAGAGAACACCGTTATCTTTTATAACAAAATGTTCCTTATTCCAAGGTCGCTTAAGCCCAACGTTAGTATCAGTGAAGCTAGTTCATGAAAGCAACCAGCGCCATGTTTTTATAAAACAAACGGCTGCAGAAATCGGAAGCTCGCCAGCCAGTTTGAGCTCAATAATTGATTTGGCAAAGCCGGATTTCTGCAGTCAATCTGTTAAGTTTCCGAGCCGTTAACATTGCATACGTAACTTCGAGTAGTACTAGGTTTTGGCGCTGTACTAAATACTGGTAAGTTCTGAGCTAAAATTTTGCTGGATAGCCTCGTTGTCCTAACGACTTGTAACCATGCCACTGGATGGTGAATGCCTTTTCTCCTCTCTCGTACAAAGGGGAAACGGTTATTGATCACGGTAACTCACTGCATGTCGGCGATTTCAGATTCAGAGTCTTAGATTACCTAACTGATAAGTGCCTTTCCTCGGTTTCATAATTTCATGCTCGTTTTCTTAATTTTCAGTTTTTCCTTATAGTAGGTACCTTAGAATATTTTATCGAAAAAAAGGGGTTATGATTTTAGTTATATCGCCTGACTTTTTTAACGTCTGGACAAGAACGGGGTATAAAATGTGATCGGAGTAGTCGCCTATGGCAAATTCAAATTCAAATTCAAAATCATTTATTTGCTAATATGGGTAGTTACATTATGTTGTTAAAATTAAAAATAAAGTACAGTTCAACCATATTACGCCTGAAGGCATGCAAATTCCAAGCTTATGATATACACACACACAATTTCACCGTGGCAAATAACAATTAAATAATAATTAAACATATGATAATAATAAGATTGATCCAATGATAATGCCATGCCAGTAAATTAATTAGAATTATAATGTCAAGAAATGTATTGTCCATTAAAATGTCATGTCAAAAGATGATGTCAAGATAAATTTTAAAATAAAGTATGTCAAAGTAATAATAATAATATTAATAATTAAATTAGTGCACCAGTCAAATGTGACATTAACAATATGTCTTTACGTCCTCCATTAAATAATCCTGAATACTATAATAACATTTGCTTAGCAAGAATTTTTTTAAGTTCTTTCTAAATTCGTCGATGGATGGAGTTTCTAATATAGATTTTGGCAAGTGATTATATACACGCGGTGCCATACTGAAAATGCTATTGGAATACAGGGCCGTCTTGTTAGGTTTGCAAGAAATTTTATCAGGCACAGAAATAAAAAAGAATAAATCGACAAATAATAAAAAAAAAGTCAATTTAAAAGCATCCTTCACTACGCGCGGAAATCTATACTTATAATAAATCTGTAGAAGTGAAAATTCTGTACATTGAAAATATCAAAAAAATAAATGGCAGGGGGTGTTACTAGACCGACACCGAACCCAAAAATGTGATTAAAAAAATTTTTGTCTGTCTGTCTGTCTGTCTGTTTGTTCAGGCATCACGCAAAAACTACCGGTTCGATTACGATGAAACTTGGTATAATTATTCTTTAATATCCTGGGCACCACACTGGGTACTTTTTATCCCGGAAAAGTATATAAAATAAAAAACAAACTTAATTTTGCGGTTCGATCCCTAGACCCGATTACTGTACCAACCGCAAATAATAAGTTTGTCGTAGGTTACGTTACCCGCAGTGCAGTTCACTAAAGTTATGCTCTAAATGTAGTGCTGAAGGTTGAATTTGGCTTGCACCGTTCGCAGCACACGCGTGGCGCGCGGCCGCCACGGATCGCTACCGTATTTAAGGATATTTTTTGAACTTTGATTTGAACGGACGTGTTGAGTGGCGAGCGTTCGTTCTTATTTTAACTGCTACTTGCAATTCTAAACCGTGTTTTTCAGTGCGACCTTTTTTATTTTATTTTAAAGTATAGGTAGTATATTTGATAGTGTACGTAGTGACCGTAGGTTATTTTATAATACTGTTAGGTAAGATTAGTCATTCGTATAGATATTAGTTTTTAGGGATTTTGCTTATTTATTGAGTTTAGTTATCATCAGAAATAGGTTTATTTAGGTAGGTAGGTATTTTATTTTCTGTTATTGAGTTTTTTTTTTTTATTATGTAGGTACTTAGGTAAGGATATCATATGGGTACCCTCTTAATCACCACTAATGAGACACAATTGGTTTTCTATTGTAATTAGCCACAAAGGGCCCGCGAGATAGATGGCATCCTGGGGAAGCACATACATTTTATCCTGTTAGCACGTTCCCGTGGGATAATTTCCGACATCCACGCGGGCGAAGCCGCGGGCAGAAGCTAGTTATCAATAAATTCGTGATTGAAGCCATCTGCCGGCTTTAATCAAAGGATTGAATGTATAAAAGAAGATTATTTATTTTATTTTTAATGAAAAAAGAAATCGGTTCCTGCAAAAAAGTCAGCCGGTATAAATAGGAAGAAACAAATAGGTTCTAATACCAACCTTCGTTATGTTTTCAAAATATGAGTAAGCCTACATTAATCTCATTACCTTGTTTGTGTCGGTCGTAGATAAGTGATTTTTAAACGATCATATTGTAGCCATCAGGTAAATTACTTGGCGTGACGACGGCGGCCATTTTTCGACGATTAACCAATTAACTTAAGATTGTTTACTTTCAAATTACTGTTGAGTATCCTCTGGGTTTAGAAGCTTTGTACATTTTGTTTATTTTTAGAATAGAGTGCTGTGTTTATTTTTACTTTAAAACAGTATGTTTCTTAAGTTTATTCATTTCTGTCCGTAATTTAAGATTGATCACTTGTTTGACTTATCACTTACTTCTTTTTGACATTCAAGTTTTTAAGAAATTCTGGCGAGATGATCAGGACGCGTACGTACCGCGAGGGCTGGTTCGAGGTGGCGTGGGAACAGAGTTCCTGAAAGGACTAGTTCTGTTTTTGTGGAAGACAGTATAGGGAAAACCAAAAAAGATATACTTGAATCTATGTAAAATACATGTACCGGTACATGTATTTTATTGTGAAACCTGACACAATCATTATTAATTGTAAGACACTGACACTGTACTGCTTTCGAGAAACACTAGGTATCTAGCTCGAAATGGAATAAGGTGCCTAAACACAATAGTTTGTTAGGTACTGTGAAGAGCTGATGAGCTTCAAGGTACCGGGAGAAAAAAAAACGATACGATTTGTTTGCGTTAATATTGACTGAACGTCTTTATATATTGTCGACTAAACTAGCACAGTCTTTTCTTAAACAAAGAAACCTAATAAAATTGTTTACACCCCGTTCTTAACTTGCTTGAATGTTCGAATGGAACCCGCGCTAAAATATAGCCAGCGCGCACTACACCAGGTTGACTTTAGTGACAACCTGTACAGTCACGAGCACCAATATGTCAACACTTGGCAACTTTCAATTGCGATTTTTTCGTGAAATAACGAATGCAACGTTGAAATACGACACATTACATAAACCTATGGGTTCGAAAATGCTATATACTTACGTAACAACATAAAATTTCATTAAAAAATAAAGGAGTAAATCGCTTTTCAATAAAGCCGAGTGTATACATAATTTTGTTCGTGACTGTACAGTACTATACCTTCTTTCAAACAAAGAAACAATCTTCAAAAAACCTCAGACACTTATAAAACTTGATAGCAAAGGAATGAGTTGGGAGTTTTAGGAATCTTCTTTAATTAACCACTGAAGAAAAAGGGTTAGTTTTTATTTCTCTGTCCATAATAATTTCTTGATGAAGTTTGCACCAGATGAGTTTAAACAGATCCAGAGCAGATTGGAAGCGGTTCCGGTCTCGCAAATATGCACAAAGAGAAATCTGATTGGAAAAATAAATTATGATGAAAATCTGCCTTGTCGGGTTTTTCGATTTTTCCGATGAATAGTAATTCTGGACTTGCATAGAAGCCTTCATAGTGAGTTATTGTTCCTAATTTTTTTAAAGAGTTTGGTTGAATATGTTTGAGATGCTTAGATAGTCGTTAATAATTCAGCTTCACATTTAATTATGATTATTTTTTATTGTGTATGACTTATTGTAATTGAATTGAGTTAAGTACATTAAATTGTTATGAATTGTATTGAATTAGTAGTGTTGTGTATGCAATGTGGCTTATTGTATGTGGCTTATTGTGTGGCGTGCATTATTTGTATTATGAGTGAGTGACAAATAAATGGAAATAAATAACATCATTTTAATTCGAGAAGAATTAAAATGATTTATTTATATATACACAGTTCTTTTCAAAATATTTTAATTTATCACAAAATAAAGTGGCGAAGTGGCGTTGGTGATATTCTTCAGAAAGGTCCGGTGTGTAGTACCTACTCGTAACCGGCGTGCGTGTTTGACCGGCACCCTAATTGCGTAACACACGATCAATCGGAATCGGTTTCATTTTGACAGTTCAACATTCATTACGTTATTTACGTGTTGAGCAGACAAATTTTTCGAACTTATGAAGCAATGGATTAGCAATTTGCTTCAAAATGATTCAGATTCCGATTGATCGTGTGTTACGCAATTAGGGTGCAGATGAACGTAACCGAGGCATAAGGAGTATGTAAGGATCGTAGCAGGAGACGCTCTGAAGTTTCTGCCCACCCCAATGGAAAGAAGGCGTCAGTTTATGTATGTAAAGTGGCGAACTTAATCCTGCGTTTTTTATTCTGCTATCCATATCTCGATAATCCAGTCCCAATTCCCGACATTTTTCCCTTTCAGTACCAATTAACAAAGCGTCAGACAATATCCTATTTAGGGATTCCTAAACGTTTGCAACTTCTGGTCTTATCAACATAATGACCCAGGCCAGGCGTTGGTCTGTTACTGAGAAACTTAGGTGATTAGTGACATGTGCTCTCTCGAAGTCACAAGTTCCTCTTAAGAAATAGTGATGGGACATGTCTTTGTGAATTGCGTATCGATGGAAATGTTCGCAGTAGGTACGTGATGAGGGGTGATGTAAAATTGATTGTAGAAACACGTTTACAACTTTTGTAGGTAAATCATCGAAGGACTATGACATACCTACCTACTCACAGGAAATCTTAGGTTCCCCTTTTGTTCTTCTTTTTTATTATAAGTACAGAAGTCAGCAGGTCAAGCTACCCGAAACTGTCAAATTTTCCCAATCAACCTAAAACCTAATGCTGTATCGATAAAGTTGAAAATCTATTAAAGAAATTTGACAGATTATAGTAACTTGATGTGCTGGCGTCTGAACTTTGAAAACCAAGAACTCGGATTAATCTCTCGTGTCATGAAATTGAATGTACTTAATTCCTAAACACACTACGCCAAATTACCTCATTTCTCGAATTTCCACAACTGATAGTCTGAAATAAATCTTCTCGAAATTCAGAGCAATAATTTTGATGATGGATTTATTTATGTTAGTACGGTATAGAGCTAAAATAGTTCCCAGTAGACATATTGCTACGATTTTTGTGAAATTTGAGAATAAAATAGTTGCTCAATTATAACAAGTGGAGGGGCCCGTGGTTAAATAGTCACAGCCGCACAGGTCGACCGATCAGGTTAAGCTACGCATGCCGCGGTTGGTGGTGGTGGTTGGTTGGTTGGCGGTTGGTTGGATGGGTGACTGTATTTACATCCCGAAACCCCTCCGTGCCTTGGAAAGCACGTTAAGTGGTTGGTCCCGGCTATCATTCGTGGATCTTTGACAGTCTTTACAGGTAGTCAGAAGCCTGAAAGTCTGACAACCAGTCTTAAGGGGTATCGTATTACCCAGAAACTGAGTTGTAGAGGTCGGGTAGGCAGTCGCTCCATGTAAATACTGGTATTCAGCTGCATCCGGTAAGACTGGAAGCCGACCCTAACTCATTTGGGGAAAGACTAGGCAGATGATGATGACCTAAGTATAACAAGAGAAAACTTCAGTGTAGGAACTGAGATTTCAAGCCATAGGTTAAAAGAATATAAAAAAAGAATATAGGGAGTTATTATAATTTGAGTTGAGCTGTACAATTACTGACAAAAGTGTCCTCTGAGTTTGTTTCGGCCTTTCTTCTCAGAGTAGTCAGATAGGAAACGCCGACCTCATCTACTCGTAGTTTAAAAAAAACCGGCCAAGTGCGAGTCGGACTCGCGCAGGAAGGGTTTCCTACCATTATCTATAAAAATCACGTCTGCTGTATGGGAGCCCCACTTAAATATTTATTTTATTTTGTTTTTAGTATTTGTTGTTATAGCGGCAACAGAAATACATAATTTGTGAAAATTTCAACTGTCTAGCTATCGCGGTTCTTGAGATACAGCCTGGTGACAGACAGACGGACGAACAGACAGCGAAGTCTTAGTAATAGGGTCCCGTTTTTACCCTTTGGGTACGTGTAAAAGTGTTTGTACAAAACTACTTACAGAAATAAAACGATTTATAATTCTTACTTGCTTAAATTGGAAAAATACCATCATAAATTGGTTTCGTTGTCTCCATTTTGTCTATCGCACTTGAACTGGAATAACATCTCATCGTACGACGTTCGAATAAAATATCGTAAATTAGACGAGAGAGTTAGATCCATTACGTGCCCGCGCCGCGTCATGAATTTGTATTCAGATGAGTAATTTAAACGATTTATGCTTTAACTCCAGACATACTTAGGTTTAATAGGTATCCAATATAATTTCTGAATTCATAAATGAGTACTGCTGATCGAAGTCCAATTTAAATCATTCGATGGAAAAAGTGGCAACGAAAAAGGTGACTTAATAAAGATGTTACCTATTTACTATTTACACACGTATACAGTGTGAACCCGTGCCTCGGAAAGCACGTTAAGCCGTTGGTCCCGGCTGTCATTCGTGGATCTTTGACAGTCGTTACGGGTCCTCAGAAGCCCGAAAGTCTGACAACCAGTCATACTAAGGGGTTTTGTATTACCTAGTAACTGGGTTGTGGAGGTCAGATAGGCAGTAGCTCCATGTGAAATACTGGTACTCAGCTGTATCCGGTTAGACTGGAAGCCACCCCAACATAGGAAAAGGCTAGGCAGATGATGATGACACGTTTACAGTGTGAGGATTCGGTTAATGTTATCGATTCCCCCATTTAATATTACACAAAAAAAAATTGGGTTTCTGAAAATAAAATAAATAAAAAACGATATGTCCAGAAAATATTATGTTATAAATCAATAAAAAATAGCAAAAATTGTAAATATTTTTTTTAACATAATATTACATCTTTTCAAGGGTCTTCCAACCGGATTTAAACGTCATCTTTTAGGTCTTCCAACTGGGTTAAAACGGTTGTAAAATTAACTATATATTTGTTGGGTAATCGACATTGTTGTCGAATACCCGTTAGTGGATATGCACAGCCACATCACTAGCTGGCCGCAACCAGCAGCGGCCGTACCATACGATGCATCGCATAAATAAAGTATCGTTTTGTGATTTTTACATTGCTTGTCTAGTCACTTAGTGACATACTTAGGCAGTGGTTAAGGAGCAATGTATTTACTGCGAAAATAGTACAGTCGTTGCGATATTTGAAAACAAAATTAACGTAGTAAAAGCAAGAAATATTTTACAATATGTTGTTTTTCATGATTTTAAAGACAAATATAGTAAAATACTTATATTTATACGTGGTAAGTGATCCCACGATTTACAAAGTTTTGGCTTTGGCTTCGGTTTTTACAAGAAACCACTGAACAACACGGCATTCTTATATTTTTTCACGATCACGGTCGAAAGCGCACTAGTTCGCGGAGACGGCCATTTGCCTAGTGCATGGTCATTTCGGGCATGCCGCGACGACACGGGCACGCCTCCTTGCCACTTCTCCTGTTTTTTATATTTCTATGCATGGGACCTTTTTTTCGTTTAATTTATGATTATTTCGTAACAATATACCATAAAGTTTATGTTGAATTGTTGATATCATCACCCCGTGCGTGTCTAGTGCCTTATTATCCAGAGTGGTTTATGGCATGCCAATTTTTAAGCTATTTATTTCGTTTGAAAAATTCAGTTATCTATTTTTAGTATAATATAGACCCATAAAAACTTGTAATAACTGTTATAGCAGTCATTACAAGTTTATATAAACATAAACAGTATACTGTTTCATGTAATAACCTAATCACCACTCTGTAAAACAATGTGAACATGAATCAAGCTACCAAACTCCAAAATTATGCCCATATTATCAAAAAATATAAAATGTCTCTCAAAAATGTGCAGAAACATATTTTACAAACTTCATCCAGTTCCGTTACATATTTTATTCAAAATCCAATATTCAACAAATATGTCACACTTGTCAAATATTCCAGAATTTCAAACTTCCACATTCAAATATGCGATACTGAATACCTTAATCGAATAACTTTAGCGTTGTCGCATCCCTAGTGAGAACTAGGTTGACTGGGCCACTGGATGCAATATTACCGCGACAGACGTTTCTCTAGTAAACAAACTTTACTGGGCAAGAGCTGACATAGAAATTTATGGCTTTCACGGTAGTGGTTGGAGAAGTGACTTCCGATGTGTTGTAGGATTTCTGGATACGTTTTTCTTTTACTTTAAATTTTGTATGTACTTTATTTCCTGAAGGCCTTCGTTGTTCGATGGTTGATCCTATCTTACCAAGGGGTTTCGTGTTACCCAGTTAGGGTTGTGGAGCTTCGATAGGCAGTCGCTCCATGTAAAATACTGGTACTCAGCTGCATCCGGTTATACTGGAAGCTGACCCCAACACAGTTGGGAAAAGGCTAGCCAGATGATGTTGTTCGATGATTGATAGTAGTGATGGCTATGCTGCACGGTAATATTCCCAATATGATATTATGTGCTCTTATAATTTTTAACGTGACGATATTATCGGGGACGTCCACGTCGATAGAATGTATGGAAATATTACGTTATAACGAGATCGTGGATGTAAATTTAAAAGCGTCTTCATAATTATATTTCGTCTTTATATGATGGACATTGATATTGGTATTCTCACCGTTGCATCACAATTTCATCTTCGCCAATATCTTATATATGTATTAGGCAAAATTTACAATTGTACACTAAAACAGTGATATTCAGTGTTAACACTAGAAATAAGGACAAACTACGTCCGTTTTAACGGCTTTATAAGGTTCATAACTCATTTGTTGGGCTTGGTATAACCTTTTATAACAAGAACATCTTCAAGAATACCCTCTTCTTTGCTAGACTTGCCTTTTAATGAGTTTAAAGCCCTAGTAAAATCCAGCCTTTGTTCAAAGGCTTACTATTCCATTAACGACTACTTACATGATAAGAATAGTTGGTCGCCCTGATTAACTCAAGACAATGTTTATGTTCTTTCTCCAGAATTAGCTTACTGACAGGTTATTGTTATTAGTATTAACTTATTTATTTATTTTACTTCGATGGTCCTAGTTTATCATTTGTGACTTCAAGTGACAGTTATGTGAAAAGAACCCAGCAATGTATAAATATTATTTGTAAGCTGTCACGCCATTTATGCCTGGGGGCTTTCATTTAGGTAGTAAGTTTTTATTTACATTTTAATTTTAATTAATTATTTTTTTAGCTTGAGTACGTATAGTTTTTATTATATTTGTTGGTATATTGGCGTGGCTAGCTAAAATATGGCAAATAATTTAATTTTATGTTCTGTGTCTTGTAATGTTAATTATTTAACATAGGTACCTAGTATTGTATACAATCAAGTATTTTCTAACTGAACAGACAGTTGTGCTGCTGAGGAATTTGTTGCGCCACTTCTTCTTCTCAGCGATAGCACTAGGAAGTGGTAAAGGGCGGGCGTTTTTGGGGGACTGTCTTTTGTAATTTGACGTTCTTAATAATAAAAAATAACGTAATTCTCAGCCTAATTTGAATAAATGACTCTGATTTTGATTTTGATGCCGTGAAAACATTGCATAGGTACATTTTATGGGCGTGGACGTCCACGGTAATTTCTAATAACAATGTAATAGGCTAATATGCCGACCGTTATTTAAGATACCTTACGCATTATTATAATAATTTCAATGAACATCGCTCAAAATCCTTTGATGTATTTTCGTTTGTCTGTACCTACCTAATATACTTACTTCGACATTATTGGCAAAAGTTTTCATATTCATTAGGAGTTTCTTTTGTGTTTTTGTATTTCAAAGGATTTGTCTCGAAACTCAAATGTAGGCAAGCTTTGTTTTAAAGTCATGTAAAACATTCTACATGCCTAATTAGTTTGATTTTCATCTGTTTGACGACTTTTATAATAATAATAATTTATTTCAGAACATAATATAAAATGATGTCCGTTTTATGCCCGTTTTCACTAACAATAGGTGATATCTAAATAGTAAGCAGACATTTAGCGCAAACATACATTATACCAGCCACTTAACGATGGGACCGTTAATATCATGTCCTGCGTGTCCTGTCAGCTGCACGTTAAAGGAACTGATGGACGTTGGTAATGGCGCCAAACAAATAGCCGAATTCTGGGCCGAGTCCATTTAGATTGCTATCGACGTCACGCTTAGAAGAAGACCACCCAGTAGGCGATCACTAAAATTACGAAACTGTTTCGCCGATGCGCAGAGCATGAATTAAAAAATAGTGTAGTTTTCAAAGCTTTAATTATTACCTACCGAACACTAAGACTCACCTTCTTTATACTTGTCTCTCCTTAATTTTTAATCCATCCAAAGGTTGTCTTTAAAAGATCGCTCTTAGCGATAAGACCGCCCATTGTGTCACCCTTTATAAAATTTTATATATTTATGTTCTGTAATTTGTATGGTGTACAATAAAGAGTATTCTATTCTATTCTATTCTATTCTTTAATTTTCGTATCTTCGCCATACTAAAGCGTGGTCTGCAATCTGCATAGCTTTGCATAATAATTATAAGAAATTTTCCTCCTTTCGAAGCAATTTTCAGGTTTCATTTTCTTCAGTCTTTTCAAAGAGCAGCTTAATGCTATTAAAAATATTTCAGGTAGATACCTACCCGTAGGTCCAGGAAATAGGGTTTAAAATGAATCTAAGAATGTCTTTGGTACACTTTATTAATATAACGACAGCGAATTGCACATATTTCATCCATTGACATTAATTACAAGGCATTTTGCATTTTATTTACATTTTTAATTTCCCAATTTTTACATTACAAAAATATTTTTAGCGTAACACAGCGCTACTTTAAACTTCCTATGACTAATGACTATACATTTATAGAAAAAAGTACCTTCGTCAATGGGCTCAAAGTTCATAATCGAACTACATAATTGACGTAAATACTTTTATTCTTAGTTATGACAAAATTTATTTACACTAGACATTATTTTTTGGCTATTCTGTACATTTTTCGTATACTTAGTTCACTATTTACATACAATCTTTAGTTACGTGAATTTAATATTTTCTTACATTGTTCATTCTAGTTGTTAAAATATTTCATATTTTATATGAATAAGAAGGGGTTTATCTAATAGTTTTTACAGCATTTTCTTATCTTTATCAGTAGACACAGTTTCCTGAATACAGTAACAGCTATTGATAGATATGTACATAATAAATTAGACACAATGAGAACACATAACAGCCGATTTATTATATAAAAATCTCACCGTGGACATGTTGATGAAGTGAACTGTCACCCTACCTGATTCTAGGGAATATAGGGATTGACAGCTCACTTTACATTACTTCACTTAAGTTTTCACGTTGACATTTTTACAGAATATCACTACAGTACATTACTTCTTAATCATCACAATAATTTTGTGAAAATAAAAAAGTACTTGTTTCTTAAAGTTCTTTTTAATGTCAAGATACGAATGATAACACTGTTTCATATTTTTTATTCAAAAGGAGGTCACTGCAATGTGTTACCTGTAACAAAAAAAAAAAAGGAAAAGTTATAAAACAGAAGAAGAACGTTATAAAAAAACCTTTAAAAGTTAGGTGTTTTTATAAAAAGAATTTCCGTGGAAGGATGGATGATGCAATATTATTCGCACCCTGTTTCGTTCCAAAGGGGTTGAGCTGACGAATTGCTGCCTTATTTATAATTTGCCAAGCAACCCGCGTCTGCTTCGTACGGTTTTACGACTTGACAAAACCATGACATGTCTTTATTATGTGTTAGTTTGATATTAATTTGTTATGCACATAAACCTTTGGGAATAAATTCTCTAATTGTAAGTGAAAACCGCATCAAAATCCATTATTTAGTTTAGAAGAACAACGCAGTCCCACAGACATACACAAAAAGCGGCTTTAATTTATAATAATGTATGTATAGATAAATACTATTGACGGGGACGCCTTTGGCGAGCAGCGGAACACAAAATAGGCAAACAAAAAAATAGATATTAGCTGTTACTTTTGAAACGTAATAATAATGCATGAGATTTAATATTTAATAGGTGCGAAAATAATAGTACACGAGCTTTAAAATTCAATAGGAGTGCGAAATATACTGTACACAATCAATTTCAATAGGATATATACCAACAATGTTGATAATCAACCTTTAGGTAATAGGAATAGTGCTAAAATAGTTTGTGAATAAAATATTGCTTTGCTACATAATTTTAGAACAGTGAGAACATTGTGCAAGAGTATATAGTACTTAATTGTGGATAATTAGATAAACCATTACGTGTTGATTGTGCCATAAGATTTTTAAGACATTAAAAAAGATGTGAATCATCATCACCATCTGCCTAGCCTTTTCCCAACTTTGTTGGGGTCGGCTTCCAGTCCAACCGGATGCAGCTGAATACCAGTATTTTACACGGAGTGACTGCCTATCTGACCTCCACAACCCACTTGTTGGGTAATACGATACCCCTTGGTAAAAAATAAGTGAATATTCAACAAAATATTTTCAAAAACCTTGCTGGATTTGTTATACCTATTGTAACATACTGAACAAGCAAACTGAATAACAAAATCTTTAAACAAAAAACATCAAAAAGGTCCTTGAATAAGATAAATCTATATTACAAACGTACAAAATTACAGTTTGTAGGAAAGATATAAAAGTTGCGATTCATTTTATAAAACCAGCATGTAAAAAACCCGACGCCATGCATACAATGTTTTATGGGCAATGAAGCGGAACGATCTAAATCTATACAAACGTGAGTTAGATAAACAAACCGTGCTTCTATAGTTAAATATAAAAATAAAAGTTATTACGCTAGCCCATCGGTGATGGGTATGGCCCATAAAAGAAGCGAGATCAAAACAAAAATCTCGATGATTCCCCTTTGAACATGATCATAATATTTCTCATTATATTTTTATCGTGTTCATCTATTATATGATTCGCCTTTTCACTTCTTGTTATTTTCCGTCGTTGAATTTTTAAAGGTTCCGGAAATGAGAAATGCTATTAGTTCTTCCTTTGTTCGCCATTTATCCCCGTAAATGTTTCTGACGAACTTTTTCTTTTATGTTTGGGGAGGATAGAGTGATAACTACATGTCGCTAATGCAACTTTCAGGTAATTTCAGTTAAAGATTGAAAATAGAACCCATGGCTGAACGCTGACCCCTAAAATACAGGTCCTGGTCTAGTTTGGGGGTTAGGATCAGACTTGTGGCAATACACTCGTGTGCTTTCATATTGTGATTGGCTTGTAAAATGTATTTTTATATGTCAAATAAATTTTAATTTAAAGTTAGAATAGAAATTCATGTTTTAATGTTGGTGTTTGTTTTCCTTATTTCCTGTAGTTTGTCCTAATGAAAGTCATTCATCAGGACTTCAGAAGTTACATTTCAAAAATTCGCTCTGTTGATTACAATAGCGGAATATATTAAGTCGAACTGTGCATACCCGATTGAAGTACGGATAAATGCACATACATAAATCTATACAATTTATTCCGCTGACTGTACGTTGAACAAATACACTACAATTCCGAACCGGATCCCGGAATGGCGGAAAAATAATAAGATTTATGTTAAAAATTGTGTGCAATTTACATTGTGCATTGATTCATTTGTCGCATTGCATTTCACGTAAGATGCATAGGTGTAGTACGCTTTGGTAAGATACAATGTATTTACATATTATGCGTTGGATATTGAATAAATAGGGTACTTAAGCAAAATATATAATTTGAGTAACTTTTATGTAGTAGGTACAGACGCCAGCAGGTCAAGCTACCCAAAACTGTCAAATTTTCCCAATCAACTTTGAACCTTAATGCTTTAGCTATACAGTTGAAAATCTATTAACGAAATTTGACAGATTGTAGTAGCTTGATGTGCTGGCGTCTGTACAACGACTTTACAATTTACCTTTCGTTACATAGTTTTTATGAGCACACTTCAATTATTGACATTGGCACCGAGATACCCTTGTTCCCAAACTAAACTAAATTTAAGTACAGTGCATCTTTTTCTTTCTATTTCATGAAGAAAAAGAACAAAAGATGAATACTAGTTTAGTCCTGTTGTATTAAGATACTTCATAGACAAATTGAAACGTAATAAGAAATTGGTTACTAAAAATACGTTAATTTACGTCAGGCGCTGACTAATTTTTGATAGCATATTTACAAAACAAACAATTTCATTTCATTTTACGCTCATGAATTGCAAGGACGCTGTGTAGTAGATATCAAACAGAACTACATGTGCTTTTAAAATGGAAAATAAGCAGTACTCACTTGTAAACCGATTACAGAAAACGGGTAAAACTCGATCACAAAGTTCAGCTGATGGTAAGCGAGATGAAACTGAGTAATATCGTATCAAAAGTAAAGTATCTAGTGATACAAGTGGGGTGTAAAGGGAACCCACATGTGGATCAACAAATTGACCCCTTGTTAGAATGTTTTTCCTTAGTTTATTATATTTTGTTGTGTGTATATTCTGTTGATTTTGTTATTGTTTGGGTTTGTTTTGTTGGTTTTGTTTGTGTGTGTTGTATGTTTCGTGGTTTTGTTTTTGCCTCGATACACTAACCGAAAAACGCCAAATATGTAAAGAGAGACTCAAGCCCTCCTAAGCCTATACCTTCAATTCTGCCGATCAACTGTATTGCATTAGTTATGATCGAGTATTTAAAACTAAATTCGGTCTGGCGAGTCATATTATCACACGCTAGGAAATAATAATAATTTTAAAGGGTCGCCGTTATCGAAATGGATAAAGGTCCACATATTTTGTCTAGTGTTCTATCATTTTTAGCCTATTGATAAGTTTCGCATACCATAAATAGTAAATATGAGGATCCTTTACTGTTAATGTAACATTCGCGTACCTCTTTGCCTACCTTTCTACCCATGTTATGTGAATATTTAATTATAAACTTTGTCATAAAAAAAACCTACGTCGTACAGAAACTTAGAACTTGTTAATGTTAATTAGGTTTATTCGGGGTGAGAGCCTGGTGATCCGTCACACAGGGTATCCTAGTATGGACGCCAGTCTGCCACAAAGGATCATATTTTTGCATTTTGTCAAAACGCTATATTTCTTGTCCCTGTTTATAGCTATGTGAACATTTTTATAGAGAGAAGAAATAAAGATTATTATTATTATAGAAACGGAACTCCCACTCTCAAAGCGTTCAAAACCGTGCCATTATCCTACAATTTCAAAGCTTATGATTCTATCAATAATTAGTCAGGATTTTACTGAATTCAATTCAGACTGCCTCTACTACCCTACAGCTTTTTGGGACGTACGACTCCCCCAGTTCTCCCTCTATGTAAAATAATATTCCTATTTCCGTGCCTACAAAACAGTGCAAACAAAATGTCTGCTTCAGCGAGTCTGTGACAGCGTGGCTGCCTATTGTGTTATCTATTTCACGGCATGCACACATGACTGACAATTTTAATCCGATACTCCACACCGTTGAGACTCGTTGCTTCGTTTTGCATCAAAATATACGAGTTTATACTCAGAACTACTTAAGTGCATGCATGTGTATCATTCCGTTCTATGACTTCACTTTGCACGTATTTCGAAGATGTAATTTCCTCTGCCCAAAAAGCAACGACTGTATTTTCTTAAACTTTTATGATTTTATTAACCTTTATTAGTTCGACAAGGTACTTTTAATTAGGTACTTATAGGTATTACGCTAGTCACCGGAGACACAAATATTTATGGTAGACACAAAATAAACGGTTAGATCGCAAAAAATAAATTGCACAGTATTGATTTTTGGGATGTTGTTACGATAGATAGCAATAGTGTAAAACTAAATTTGCAGTTTCGAAAGACCTTTTTTTTATCGTGGAGAAATGCTCATGCATTCTGCACTACCACGGGGAGATAGTGCAGTTATGTGGGACTCCAACTCACTGAAACTCCACGGTGTCCTCCTCTGCCGCTTACAGCGGGAACACGGGCACGCGTTAGCACTCATCCGTGAACCCACCGCGGCTGTCCGTCACCGGACCGTCCTCTGGGGAGTACTCCTCATCACCGGCGCACCAGAACATATAGCACGCCGTGACCATCCCAGGGACCAAACCAGCACATGGGCGCCAGACGACCCCGTGTCTGGGCACCCTTAGTCCCCCTGCGACGGGTCAGGTCAGTTCCGACAGACCTGTGCTAACTGCGTGATGCTCGAAACCTCGAATTTTTCGGACTTTTTTTAGCTTTTGACTTCTAAGAGGTGCATCCGACGGAAAAAGTTATTCCATACATATTTAAATTATACAAAATTTGCTACAATTTGAGTTATGAAGCTGTGTACCACCCAAGATAAAGTACTTGAAGTCCTCAATCTCGGGTTGGCAATTTTTTTCCAAAGAGGATATCGGTGAAAATACTAATCATAGGTACAAGGAAAGTCATGAAATTCAAATTTTCTATATCTACCCTAAAAATATATAGGATGACTTTTTCATCCTAACAACACCCCAAAAAACTCAGTAGGTATAGTGCATTTTTTTTGTAACCTATGATGTTTTTCTACCCTATTATTTAATTTGATAATTTATTGTAGGTAAATAAGCATGATAGTAATTTATTGTAGGTAGGTGTTATTGGTTTTTCGAGCTAAATAACCATCATCATCATAAATTTTCTAAAATAAATGAGATAACGCGTTTCTACGAACAATAAACTGATGATGACTCAATCGAAAAAGTTGCCAAACTATTCGGTAGTCTGGCAACTTTTTATCGAGATGTATTTTTCGGGAAGCAGTAACTTTATTTTTAAGCTCGTATTGTTCAAAGTATCTGAATAAAATCTAAAACTATTCTGATCGTAAAAAAAAAAATATACATTTTACTCACATTTTACTGCTCAATAAACGTTTTTACCTGTTCCTGACAGCTCCCTTTGGACTGTTTGATGCATTGTTATTGGATTTATCCTGGAGTCTATTCTTGAATCTATCGCATGAATCACACAGAATCTCACATTCAAATTCTAGCTGTAACTACCTATTGTAGGTATCCCAATAAACCCGCTAATTTCAAAACTAGTTGCCGGTATTCGAGACTGTTAAAAATATCTTTAAAGTTCTAGAAGTTTTTTTAATAAGGTTTGCTGGGTCAACAAGGCTAGATATCGTACAAGACAGGCGAGTTGGAAAGAAAAAGGGGAGGCTCTTGCCCAGCAGTGGGACACAATATACACTAACGAAACAAATAAGTTTTTTATATATATGTTTAAAATGTTGTTTCTACAACATTTTTCCATTTTTGGAACGCTTTTCCCTCTACTCCACGTAAGGCACCTAAATTGACAGCTGTCACATGTGTTCACGATTACTCTCAATTTGGGACACGTAGAGTGATTCTGTGTAAGTTACAAAAGTACGATCCTGCAGAAATCATGCTCCAATTTGTCGCATGCGAGTTTCGAGAAATTTATAACGAGCGTTTTCAAAATTGAGCGCTCAGCTAAATATTCTGTTAGCAAAAATATATAGCGTATATTTCTTAGCTTTATATTTCAATAGCGAAAGTCATAGCAAAAAGCAATAGCTGTTTGAGCTTAGATATTAAATTTTGTTCTAAAACTTTCATTCTTCACTAAATCATAAAACTTGAATGACTGAGAGCAAGAGACTGTAAAACTACAAAATATAAAATGAAAAAGCAGTTACATGGAAAACAATTTGCGCCAAACTGTTGGAATTCAACCCTCTACAACGTGTGTATATATTTTACTGTCCATTGTAATCGAACGTGCCTTTTTAGTTTATTTTTAGTTCATGTTTGTATACCAGCGAGCAGTTATTAAAATAAAAGTTAAAAACTCTCGCTTCGTTTTTGGCTTCAGTTTCAATTTCATTAACAAACTCTTTTTTGATAAATTATCTATGAAGTGATCTATTCATTACCAGATTTTTTTTATTATTTATTTCTGTAGTTGCCATTCTTTCTCACAACTAAGTAATTGCTTTCTCTTTTATAAATAATAACTATTGTTCAAAGTTCTCATCTAAATAATGGTAAAAGATTAAAACTATAATGAAACTATTCGTTTCAACAAAATTAGTTTTGTTCGTCTACATTTGTTTCTACTTGAATTTCTAATAGAGCTGCGATTATCAAAACTGTTCCGAATTTTAATTAAGTACTCGTATATACATATTTGGTGCTGGTATTTCATCGGACACTAACAAACGTTCCCAGCATACCTTCCTGATCAAATCATTATTGATCCTATCAAGTACCAGCAATATTGTGTTCTATTAATAACTCTTGTTGGCATGGAAGCACAGAGTGGTTATTTTTAAAACTCATATATGTTAACGCGTCAGTTAATGATAAAAAGCATTTTTTAAATATTTGTTTATCTTAATGACGTTTCAACTTACCGCTATATCTACAGCGCAGACACGATAGGGTCCTTATCCGAAGTATTTACAGTTTTATCTACAAACATATACATATTAACACAGTCTTCGTTAGGACTCGGATTGTCCTCTGGCTTCTCATCAGGACTTATATTCTCAACGCCATCATCTTCATACACCTTTAATTTATCATTGCATTCTATTTTATATCTAACTGAGGGTATTTTACTAACTGTGGAGGTCAAAAGGGACTCTTGCACGGTATCGTTACCGTTGCAAGTTTTTTCTGAACGAAACATACCTGTCCGCTCTGATTGGTTGAACTTCCTCTTAGACCTCTTTGTGACCAACGCTCCTAAACACGGCAGTATCTGCATGAACTCCTTTCTGAAGTTCTCGTTCAACCACGCGTAGAGGAACGGGTTGTAACAAGTGGAAGACATAGCGATGAAGTGCGCAACGAAAAATAACACCATGTAATATTTCCAGTCTTCGGCCAATGAATAAAAGTCACTACTTATATTTATCAGGTTCAAAGGCAGCCACGACAACCCAAATATGGCCACCATTGCTATCAACATTCTGTTTGTTCGCCTCTTCCTTTCTCTTTCGGCGTCTTCCTTCTTACTATTCTTACTTCCAGGCCTTGATTTTAATCTATCATTCAATTTAACACTAACACATGTATAGCAAAATGCCATTACAATGAAGGGAACCACAAACTGCATAATCGTGGTCACCGCGCCAAACGCCTTACGAATTTGATCTGAAGGCCATTTTTCCGCACAGTAGACATCTTGAAGGGCCATGTAGTACCCATAGGGGAAGGTTACAGATAGAGAGAACACCCAAATAAAAACAATCAGGCAGATACAGGTCTGGATCTTCATGCGAGGTTTGAAGGGATAGATGATAACGAAGAATCTATCTATAGCTATCGAAGTTAAAGTTAATGTGGAAATATAGACGCTGCATCCTTGTGCATAAGGCATAATATGGCACAAAGGTCCTCCGAACACCCATCTACCGAGGAAAGTGTAAAGTGGTGTAAATGGTACAGCAAACACGCAGAGCAGGATGTCGGATAATGCAAGGTTCGTGATGAAGAGATTTGTGACGGTTTGCATAGCTCGGTTCCTAATCACTGCGTAACATACTAGAGCATTCCCAAAAATTCCAACTACGAAAATAATGGTGTATGCTGTACAGAAAGCTGCTTGAATCGCTTTATCCTCAATTGGGTCAGTCGTTGTATTGTTTTGGAATTCATCTTTTATTGCGCTGTATGTGGCATTGTCAGTTGGAGTGTCGGCTGCCCATAGGTCGGTCGGCATAATTCTTTCTTGTTCTTAACTTGTCATCATAAACCATTTAGGTTTGGTTTCATCATATTTGGTTTGTTTTAACTTATTTATTTCTATGTAAAGCTCACTTTGTCTCATACTGTTATTGACTGCTTATATGCTTGTTATGTTTATTATATCCGAAAGCATACATAATATAATATTTGATCATTGTTTTCTATATCCGGCCGATCATTCTTGATTGATGATTGAAATCTGAAACAAGAGAGAGAACATTTATCGTATTTGTTTGAGTGAAACTTTGTAGACAGTTATCAACAGATTCAGTAATGGTATTGAAGATGTTATTTATTATAGGCAACTGGAAGCGGACTCCAACATAGTTGGGAAAAGGCTAGGCAGGTGATGATTATTTATTTTAGACGAATTTAGTAGAACTGAATCCGGGATTGAGTTGGTTACTATTATTACTATTACTACTATTGTTACTATTATTACTATTATTAAGACGAAGAACACTAAAGAACACTAACGAAGATGACTATTATTTGATAAGATTATTAAGTAATCGATTTTCAAGATATCTTACTTTTCAACACTTAAAAATATGATAGATATTGAAGAATGCTCCATATGTTCAGAGTTATTGTTCATAAAGTCGTTTCGTAGGGTATTTTATGTCTTAAATTTTCCGAGATATATTTCACAGTTGGTAAGTGTTTTGATTGGCTGTAAAAATACTTATGTCTATAAAATCGGAATGCTGAAGTGGAAACTATAAAACGTGGATTCTAAAATGGGTTCCGCCATAAATATGTCTGTAAAATCAATGAAGTGGATACCAACAAAAATACTGTTTCAAATAAAATATTTTATTTTATGTGTATTGTAAAATTGTATTTGTAAACATCGTATCAAGGCACTCGGGTCATTCTTACTGGTATTACCACCTTTATTGCTGCTGGTATAAAGCTGATTTTTTAACAAGATTTATAAGCGACTTAGTCAAAGTTAAACAGTTTATATTACCTAAGTAAAGGACACTAATTGGTTTTCTAATTGACGGGCTTTTTGTTTGGGAATATGATCAATTCAGTAGCTTCTGGGCAATGTATATATTTTTATTTGTATACTAGCTTCTGCCCGCGCCTTCGCCCGCGTGGATGTCGGAAATTATCCCACGGGAACGTGCTAACAGGATAAAATGTATGTGCTTCCCCGACTGAATTACCCCTTTTTGACCCGTCAGTGGTAAATTTTCGACAACTTTACATACTTATTAGTAATTATTTTCTATCAAAAGTATCAATACTGAGTTTCGAGTTACTCGGACCGCGCATTAAATTTCTTCCACACAAACTTAACACCCGTATATCCCCCTTTGAGGAGTAGTAGTTTTTAAAAACTTATATGATAAACTTTATTAATTACTTAGGCAAGTATTCTTGCCAAGTTTCAAGTTTATTAACCTAATGAAGAAGATTGTTCATATAAACTGTATTCCCGTTTTTCACCCCCACAGGGATGGAATTAAAAAAAAATCGTTTGGGATGTATTCATAACTTGACTCAAAGATTATTTATACTAATTTTCGAGTTAATCAAGCCATGCAGTAAAATCCTCCCCTGAAAAATTGACTACCCCATTTCAGCCCGTTAGGGGTAGATTTTCAAAAAACCCTGATACACATTATTCTTTACTTTCAATATTAGGTATAAATACTGAGTTTCGAGTAAATCGGACTGCACGCTAAAATTCTTCCATACAAACTTTGAAACCCCCCAATCCCTTATTAGAGGGTAGTTTAGAAGAAAAAAAAACTGACAATCTTCATAATATATTTAGATAAGTATTCGTGCCAAGTTTCAAGTTTATTAACTCAAGGAATAAGATTTTTCATACCAACGACTTCCCCCCTTTTCACCACTTCGAAAAATCCTTTCTTAGTGGATGCCTACTCTTCACGAAGAACACACCCTCCAAATTTCATGACTCTAAGACCAGCGGTTTAGGCTGTGCGTTGATCTATCAGTCAGTCAGTCAGTCAGTACTTTGAATTTTATATAATATAGATAAATTACAGCACTGGGACAGTATGAGTTAAGGAAACAAATCTAATTGACTAACTATCTCTCTCTGTCTCTAATTTGAGGGAGATGTGGTATTCTCATCTGTAGTAAAAACCATTTCCGAATTTCATTGCTGTTTATTAGATATGTAATCAAAACGATGGCATGACATGGCAGGCCATATACTCGTACGACAAGAATACCTCAGAGAAAAGTATACGTAGGGCCGGCAAAGGTCATAGGCAAAGTATTTTTATAAATTATATATTTTTTAAATATGCCTATAGTCCATTTATAATAGCATTAGAAAAAAGAGGCTCGTAGAAGCAGGAATGCAAAACATTTTATTTCAAAGTTATGATAAAACAATTTTAAGGGAGATGCTTAAATTCTAATTTTCTTGCATTTTTTGCAATTTGCAGGTCAGTGTAAGGTTGTATCTTAATAAAAATAATATGATGCGCAACAATAAGAAATATGTAGGCAATAATACAATTTTAACCTTAAAAATCATCAATACATCCCTTTAAATTAGAATTGCTCCGAATTCGTCTGATTTCGCGGGCTACTGCAGCGCATCCACCTTAATTAAAATAAAATTCGGTAGAATTATAGTGAAACGAATAACGTTCCAAGTATTGTTCATCCCTGCTTCTTTTAGGTTTTTAGCATTGACACTGTAATTTTAAACTGGAGTTATATAATATATATAAATTAAAGCCACATAATTTCATAAGATAAATAGTTAAAATGGTTACAATTAAGTGTGACAGCTGCTGTAAAAATAGATCATAATAAATTCGGCGTCTATCATAATGTAACAATGTTTATTGTATTTTTGTTACAAAGTGTGCATTAAAAATAACCTTTTTTAACTTCTTTCTAATGCTATTGTAAATGGACTATAGTTACTATAATAATGTAAGTGTAGTTTTGTAAGAAGATGAATATAAACGAAAAAAAAAACAGCCTGGCTGTCCCAAAGTTTTTTAAGGGCGTTCGGATAATTCATTATAATCTGTGAAACGATATTCCCATTATTTTCTTTATTCACGAACTCGTGACATCTATAAAAGCCTAATAAATCGTTTCTGCCATTCTCATTTTCTTTTCAGATGGAGCTGAAGATAATAGCTGTGCTAAGCATTATTGATGCATAAAGATGTCATTTTCGCTTTTTTACGGCAAGAAAATAATAACCAGGGTTTTATTTTGTCATAAATAATGTCCCATTTAAAACACTGTTACACACACACACACACGTTGATTTATACGGAAAAACATTTAATTTGAAGTGGTTAAGAATTTTATTTTATTATTACATCATTAAATCCAAAGGTAAGTATTTAAATAAGATAAATTAGATGTCGTAGTGAAAGATGCTATTGTAAATAAATAAGTATATGGCTACCGCTTGTTAAAATGTAGATCAAAAGTTCCCAAAGATGAAAGGCGATTATGAAATATGTTGACATTTAATAAAATAGATGAAGAAAAATTAATCAAATGAGTGACAGAGTAGGTGTATGACATAAATAGACTCGGAAAATGTAATAAATAAAACAGGTGAAAGAAAATTTACTAACGAGAAAAATATAATTTCCCGTATATTTTATTCATAAGGATTTTCTTCGTAAGCATTTCGAACTGATGTCATTTGTTTTAGACGTTTTTCGTTTTTCATTTGTTTTAGACGTTTTTCGTTTTTTTTTCTGTTTATTTTTTTTTCCTTTTGTTACTTTTTATACAATTTGTTTTATTTTTTATTTTTAACTCTGTTTAGTTTAGTTTTATGATCCTGTACGAGTCGCAATAAATACTTTTTCTTTCTTTTCTTCTTTCTTTCTTTAGATCAGAAGGCCAATCCCCGTAATTTAAAATGTTCAAAACCTAGTCGCTGTCTCATCTCAGCGACAAACAAATGTCAAAAACTTGAAATTAGACGTATTTATGATAGATTGAGACTGAAATCAGACTGTAAATGTTCTTAAAATTACGAGAATTGCCCCCCAGGGGTTTCGACCCGAATAACTCGTTTAAAAACCACGAGCTTTTGGAATAGTTTAATTTTATAAAGGACTAGCTGCGCCCCGCGGTTTCACCCGCATAAGTTTCGATCCCGTGAGGTTATAAACTATCCGTGTGCCTAATTTCATCCAAATCTGTTTAGTAGTTTTGGCTGGAAAGAGTAACAAACATCCATCCATCCATACAAACTTCCACGTTTTTAATATTACTAGCCGCGCCCCGTGGTTTCACCCGCATAAGTTTCGATACAGTAGGAATTTTGGGATATAAAGTATCCTATGTGTTAATCCTGGTTATAAACCATCTGTGTGCCAAATTTCATCCAAATTCGTTCAGTAGTTTTTGCGTGAAAGAGTAACAAACATCCATTCATTCATACAAACTTTCACGTTTTTAATATTACTAGATGCGCCCCGTGGTTTCACCCGCATAAGTTTCGATACAGTAGGAATTTTGGGATATAAAGTATCCTATGTGTTAATCCTGGTTGTAAACCATCTGTGTGCCAAATTTCATCCAAATTCGTTCAGTAGTTTTTGCGTAAAAGAGTAACAAACATCCATCCATCCATCCATCCATACAAACTTTCACGTTTATAATATTATTATAGTAGGAAAGTAGGATAGTGGGGTTGGTAAGATAGGATGGTTATTAAATTTTAATTTGTCAAGCTATACAGTTTAAGGTATACACATTTAACACAACTCTCTAAGATCAAGTAATCCTACTGAATGACTATTTCATGAAATCTTGACATTTTAGGATTATGGTAACTTAACAAGTTGTATGACTGATTCTAATGATTATAATTCTGTAAATACATATTCGTTACGGCCGCGAATCATATTTTAATCAATGTACAACTTAGTACTGACCAGCAATTTGTAAAAAACGTAAGAAAATTTGAATTTCGCGGGCTACCTTGGAGCTTCCACCTTAAGTTGTTCTAGACTTAGGATAAAAATCGACTCGACGAATTGATTAAAATCTACGAGTATTTTTGACTGGAACAAATTCGGGTGGAAATAAATAACTGAAACGAGATGATACTCGTAAAATACAGTGACAGCTAGGAATACCTTGGAATGTTTGAACAAATTTAGACGTTTTCTCCGATTGTAAATACCTGACGGTATTCCCATCGTTACATTCGTTGGTAAACGTCAATTTAACGAGACGTTTACTCGACTTAGTTAAACACACATCTACCTGTCTATTCGTCATCATTATTTATTTCGGTCGTAAAAACCGTCGGTATATTTTATGTAACGTGTGTCAGTCAGTCACCGTCTTTATTATTATGTTGGTATTGATCACAGATGTGGGTGCTTGGAAATTCGCCAACGTTTTATACTGAACTAGCTTCTGCCCGCGGCTTTGCCCGCGTGGATGTCGGAAAGGAAGAAAGGAAGAAGTATGTCCTTCCCCACGATGCCATCTATCTTTTTGGCATCTGCTGGCAGGCAATTTTATCGAAATCCATTCAGTGGTTTAGGCGTGAAAATAAAACGTACAGACAGAATTTATAATATTATTTAGAATAGCACATTGCCCGCGACTTCGTCCGCGTGTACTTTAACTCTAAAAATGTCGAAGATGTATGTTTACGATCTTTATCATTTATTTATTTAATTCGGGTTAATTTTAAAGTTTACAAATCAAATGAATAAGATTTTTGAAATAAACCTTGTCGTCCCGTTTTACCACAACAGGCTTTGTTTTTAAAAAGCGTTTGATACGTTCCCATTGTATGACTTAAAGATTATTTATACCCATTTTCGAGTTAATGGAAGTAAGCAGTAAAATATTCTAGGCAAGTATTCATGCCAAGCTTCAAGTTTATTAACTGAATGAATAAGATTTTTCAAGATTTTTTTTTTTTTATAAACTGTACCCCGCTTTTCATCCCTACAGGGGATGAAAAGGGTCAAGGGTCAAGTTCAAAACCTCCCCTAAAAATCGAATTGCCCCTTTTTGCAGCGTCAGGGGTAAATTTTCGACAACTTTACATACTTATTATTAATTATTTTCCGTCAAAAGTATTAATACTGAGTTTCGAGTTAATTGGACCGCGCATTCAATTACTTCCACAAAACTTCAACACCCCTATATCCCCTTTTGAGGGGTAGTTTTGAAAAAGTTATAATAATGAACTTTATTACTTACTTAGGCGAGTAAAATAAGATTTTCCATACAAACACAACCCCCCTTTTCACCCTCTTAGGGGTAGAATTTCGAAAAACCCTATCTTAGTGGACACTTACTCTTCACGAAGAACACGCCCTCTAAATTTCATGACTCTAGGACCAGCGGTTTAGGCTGTGCGTTGACGTATCAGTCAGTCAGTCAGGACTTTGAATTTTATATATATACTCGTAAATACTAAACGTAGATAGATATAGATAATCAAAATAAATAAAGTTATTTTCGTAACAATATAGATAAATTATAATTGGATCTCTCGTGTTCTTGAGTGAAGGCCGCCAATTGGAAAACGTAAGGTCACGTAAGGTAAGGACTTCTTCAGGTAAGGTGGAGCGACGATCTTCACAGGGTGGCTAATAGCAGCTGGATGGTGCGCAATTGGAGAGGCTTATGTCCAGCAGTGGATTGCTGGCTGATGATGATGATGAATCTGATATCGGTTGAGTTATTGTTTCTTAGTAATCACGGTAATTAAAGTATGTAAAGTCAGGGATATTAATTGTTTATCAAATTGACTACCAACATAAATAATCCGTATATTCAAATCATAACTGACATACTTGGACAGTTGTATGAAATGGCTATAACACGGCATATTAACGTAGTGTATCAACTTGATAAATAGCTAAGGTTTATCAAAGTGGACGTCAGAAAATGTCCATAATTATTATGTCATTTATGTAAAGTCAGGGAAATGTCACATTATCGTCATGTGACAGGGTGGCGGGGACGTCGATGCGCAAACTGTTACCATGAATTTAGTAGGTACAGACGCCAGCAGGTCAAGCTACTCAAAACGGTCCAATTTTCCCAATCAACCTTGAACCTAATACCTTAGCGATAAAGTTGAAAATCTATTAAAGAAATTTGACAGATTGTGGTAGCTTGATGTGATGGCTTCTGTACATGACTCTGGCCCCCGAATTTTACGCCAAGTAAAAAAAAAAAATCAGCACTTTCATACAATTTGACCGCGTAGGTTTTGTATGATAGAGCAGATTTTTTTTATCATCATCACCATCATTTCAGCCGAAAGGCGTCCACGGCTGGATATAGGCCTCCCCCAAACACATGATTTTTTTTATAACCAAAAAATATTTCTACGCAGGGAGGTCCAGAATCATGTATGTATAATCCACGGTAACAGTCTGCGATGTCCCTGCCACCCTGATAAATGACGATGATATGACATTTTCTTGCGTTTACTTTGATTAATTGTCAACATGACGTGATTTAAATTACACTTGAGGACTAATAAACCCACCACCTTGTAACATCTATCAAGCGCCTTTCTCATCTCTAACTAATTAGTATTTTAGGGCCGTCTTCTAGTTTAATCAAACTTCGTCGGCTCTAATTACAGTGGGTACCTACTGACTTTGTGCTGATCTAGTGCCCTTAGACGTACGCTACTAGGCACCATTTTGTTTAAACGGGTTACCAGGTTTTTGAGCCCCATTCATCACCTAAGTATCTAACTATTTCAAGACTATTAGTAGAATTCATAGACTAGAATACTCTCTATTATGAAAATCATATAAATTACAGATATTATATATTTTTTAGAAATTTTACAAAGATGACACAATGGGCAATTTTATTGCTAAAAGCGATCTTTTAAAGACAATCTTCGGTTAGATTAAAAGGAGAAAGCGAGACAATACTGTAAGTAGTCTGTGATGTACACACGGTGACATATCAAGCTATACATTTCCAGTTTTAGCTGACCTCGCATTTTATAGGTTTTTCGTACAATGAGAAGTCAGTTTATACTGGAAATGTATGGCTTGATTTATCGCTGTGCGTACCATTTATGCTAATCTATATAAATTTATACACCGTGTTCCGGACGATATACATAAACTTCGACCAGATGTTCAGACCATGGAAATAAGAATTTTTTTCATTATGGACACATTAATGCATTCTTATTTTTTCTTAATTTTCATACAAACTAAGTACCTTGACATAAATCACCCGATATGCATGCCTCTTTATCCGAAGCATTTGATAGATTTATCATTTTAATTGCACTAAGCGGCAACATAGGCCAAATTAAGACCCTTTCTTACTGCATAGCTCAATTAAATTTCATTAAATGAAATCATAAATATCTTTGTAACGAGGCCATTTTAAGAACTACTTCCTTTGTTAGATTTGATTTGTAAAAGCTATGGAAGCGTTTGCCAAAGTTTATGAATAACGTGAAGAACACGATGTATAATACAATAATAATCATGAAACAGAAGTAGACAAAACTTGAGCACGTCTTGTCGACTACATTATTCATCATACATAATTCATCAGTGTATATATTCTAAGGAGACAGTATGCCCATAGCATTTGTCTTCAAAAATAATAAAAGCAAAATCATTTCGTTTGACGTCTTTTGCTTTCGGAGTTAGAACAGTACGATATGAGATAGATTGGAGACAAAAGAATTTGAATTTGACAGGTACTTTCGTACCGTACCGTTCGCAATTTAGTTGCCAAACATGTAAAAAAATATGAGATTTTGGAAAAATAACCTTATTTCCTACACAATAATTACGCTATCCATTTACGCTACAACTTTCGAACATTTTTATAACTTTTTCAATAGTGCTACTCACTCTGAAATCAATTTAATAACCACAACAATAAAGTTGATATTTAATTAACTTTAAATAAAATCAATTGGAAACATAAAGACAAGTACTTAAAGAGAAAAAAAAAATATTGTATGACATCAGCTATTCTTTTTGAATAACTGAGGTCAGTCAATGGCAAATAAATTGCGGTCTATCGGAACGATATCACTATAAACCGACCTGCGGGGTACATTATTGCATATCACACTCACAATGACAGTGCCTTTTATTTTGGCAGTTCAACAACATTCATTCGTTATTTAAGTTCCTGAGTAGACGAATTATTCAAACAAATGAAGAATCCTCCGGCTTGTGTTGGGGTGCTACTTACTTTCATTTGTGTTAATAGGTTCTCACAGCAAAATGGGTAGCCTTGGTCCACGTAAAAAGACGTAAAAATATCGCGGCGGGATTTTATCGCGCACTGGATTTTCAATTCTCAGCACTAATAATAATAAAATACTACTACTATTTTTTATATTTTTAAATGTTTTTATACTTTTTATATTCTAATATTTAAAAATATAATTTATATGATTACATTGAAATAAAGGAGATAATAATAATCTTTATTTCAAGGACAACAATAGATCCAACAAACTTACATTTCTAGATGTTAGTAGACAATTTAATTAACTTATAAATTATGTTAGTAGGTACTTATATTATACTAAAGACAGGGCAGACTAAGCAGGGTAGGCTAAGTTATTATTATTATGTTAAGCAGCGCGTTGAAAATTCAGTGCGCGAAAAAACATCACCTGGGCATATAAAAGTCAGGGATATCAAAAAGAAAATATGGATATTTGACATTTTTTTTCCATAATAATAATATTAGCATAGTATAAATATTTACGAGACTTTTGCAACCTTTGGCAGTTAAAGGTTGCAAAAGTCTCGTAAATATTTATTTGACCATAAAATGACTTATCATAGAGTCTACATTTTGTGCATTCAAAATATCTACTAACCAAACATGATACTGAGTGAGCTTTTTGATCAAAATATGTATTCATCTGGAAACGTCAATGTATATGCTGAGGTCACGGTAATGAGATTCGTGGCTATGAATGATGTGAGCGACAGAGCAATAAAATGCATAGTCCGGTGAGTTGGCCGCGAGTGGTAATGAAGAGAGCTTTCATTATTACATTGTAATATAATTATCTATACATACGTACAAATTAATAAAATTGAAGTATCTGTTTGTAATTTCAAAAATAACAGCATGCGGCACTAATAAGAAAGAAAGAAAGAAAAAGTATTTATTGCGACTCGCACAGGAAGATCATAAAACTAAACTAAACACAATAAAAAATAAAAAACCCATATTATATAAAAAAGTAGGTAACAAAACAAAATTATATAAAAAAAAGTAGGTAACAAAATCAAAAATGAAACAGAAAGTCCTGTATGAGGCCAAAAGGCTCCTATCTCAGCATGATGCTACGACATTTAAAAAATAAATGTCGCAGCGCTGGTATTCTGATAGGGCCCGCTGTGATGTCACGGGCAAAAAAATAACTAATACCATTTTAAAGACAACTGTCTGTCTATCTCCAGTTCCAGCTAATCTCCGAAACGGCTGGACCGATTTTGACGGAAGATAGCTGATGTTATAAGGCGTAACTTAGATTACATATATTTTAGAAAAAGAATTAGGGTTCTGCGCAAAAACATTAAAACCCATTAAATCCAATTTGTTAGTAAATAGTAATCAGCTAGTACTTAATATAATAAATAATCTCTGGAACTATCAGTCGAATTTGCATTTGATATGTTTTTTTATTAATATTTGGCAAAAAGATAGCGGGGGCTGGCTATGTGATGCGACACGGTAAATCAGGGGTCGAGGGCCGCGCATTACCGAGAAGAGCCGAACTGTGCATGCCTATGTCAACGGGAAGCTACAGTATAACCGAGTGTCATAGGATATATTTTTATGCTAAAACAAAATAACCTTTTTTCCACAATAAATTGAGACTGACCGCCATAGTAATAAGTGACAGTTATTTTATTTTTTATTTATCCATTTCTTTCATTCATCAAGGCCCATATAAAGCACATACAATACAATAATAATATAACTTAAAAATACTATAAATACATACAATATTATAATCACACTAAAAACTAACCAACGCACACGAAGTGTCTGCGTCGTGTTTTGCTAACTGGTGTCATGTAGCCGGCCACGAAACCGGCGGTACACAACACCCTTCGGCCAGAACTCTTCCTTGAGGAACTTCTCGAGATGATGTGTTGGAACACGCACCACGACCGACTTGAAGTTCGTGATGTGACGCGACTCCAACTTCTCGACCCTCAAAGTCCAGTTGGTCTTCACACGCATGTACAGTCACGAGCACCAATATGTCAACATTTGGCAACTTTCAATTGTGATTTTTTCGTGAAATAACGAATGCAACGTTAAAATACGACACTTTACATAAACCTATGGGTTCGAAAATGCTATGTTCGTAACAACATAAAATTTCATTCAAAAATAAAGGAGTAAATTGCTTTTGAATAAAACCGAGTGTATACATACTTTTGCTCGTGACTGTACTCCACGATCTCCTCAACCTTCGTAGATTGGTGCAGTCTGGACACGTATAGCTGCGTTATGAAAAGAGCTGTTCAACAACATGTGTCTGGTTATTATTTGTCGCTGGGGACGCGTTCCTTACATTTTTGCCCATCCTTGGACGAAGCAGACGAACTCGCGGACAGAAGCAAGTTATAAATTCACGAATAAAAAATGTATCGGTGCAAACATAAAATGGTTAAACATAATAAAATAAAGTATTTACTGCAGAGATAGAACACGAACTTGGATTTACCAAAACACTTAAAATACAATGATTTATCTGAATGAAAGTCCTAAAAGCTTCAAGCAGACAGATTATAAACAAGCATTTGAATAAAAAAAGACTTCAAGAGTTTATCTCTACATAATGGGATCTGTTCACAGGCAGCTCAAACGCAGACTTGTTTAAATTGACTAAAGTATAATATGACAGCAGCTGTGATTAATTGTAATTTATGTGTGTTTAAGCCATTTATTTTTGTGGTCATACGATGAACACAATATTATATGGCTTAAACAATTACATCTTTTTAATTTTTTGAACATTATCATCATCAGCTTGTAGCAGTCCACTGTTGGACATAGGCCTCTCCTATTGCTTGCCATTCAACTCGATTTTCAGTAACTCTCATCCAGCTGCCATCCTGCGAAGATCGTCACTCCAACTAGCCGGAGGGCGTCCCACCTTACGTTTACCGATTCACGGTCTCCACTCGAGAACACGTCTACTCCAACGATCATCGGTTCCACGGCTAATATTGCCACTTCAGCTTGATTATTCTGTGAGCTATTTCGATAACTTTGGTTCTCTGCCAGATCACCTCGTTGCGGATTCGATCCCTCAAAGAGACGTCAAGCATAGCCCCTATAGCTCGCTGAGTGACCTTGAATTTATGGACCAACCGGACCGTGAGTGTCCACGTTTCGGCGCCGTAAGTCATAACTGGCAGGACGCACTAATTGAAGACCTTAGTCTTTAGGTTCTATAGGTATACGAAAACAATTACACAACCAGCCATATACATTTACACATGAATTCATATTTCCGAAAGCTTTTATTTCATTAAAGCAAAAGCTATTCCGTCAAATTATAACGACCGTCAGCAGGCGTTATTTCTGTCTACCCCCATGGGAATAATGCGTGTGTTTATTTGTGTGTGTCTATAACAGCCGCTATGAAAATCTGTTATTTCCATTAAGTATTTGACATTAAGGTGGTAAGAAAATTATTGTGTAGCTGTTCAATGCATTCTTAGGAAACCAACTTTAGCAATATTGACAAAATAATCAAAACAGCAAACAGCTATTCGCGACGTTGCCAGGTTTTTTGCTTCAAAATGCCTCCCCACCCTTCACTTCGCCACCCTCTTGAAAAATGTTTACATTATTAGACAGGCATCCGGATGCACTCTCTTAAAAAATGTTTACATTATTAGCTAAGAAAATACGGACGTGTTCGTTCGTAAGGGTGCTTTTCCACCAGATATGTGCTATGCTACGTAGCTATGGATGATATCCACCAATCATATTCATTGGTGCACATAGCTTAGCATTGTTGGAAAAGGATTTAACTAGGATAGGTTTTTTATATGCGTGCTATGGATGCGTGCTATGGATGTCTGCTATGGATGCGTGCTATGGATGTGTGCTATGGGTACGTGCTATGGATGGTAGTGAGTGGTGTAGCTGTGTGCCGCCCTCTTCGATTCCCTACTATCGATACATCGCATAGCTCGAGCTGCGCATCTTCCTTGCGCAGCTATTTTGCGGCGGCGCATCTTCATAGCACATCTTACTCACACCGCTACATAGCATAGTGTCATTGGAAACGGGCACCTAGTTTCACAGCTTAGCTATTACATCCTCGCAGCATAGGTGCATAGCACATCTCTGGTGGAAAAGCAGCCTTAGGCTGCTTGCTGCTGGTTAGCTATGCTGTGAGGATGTGAAAGCTAAGCTACGAAACTGTGCGACCGTTTCCACTAATGCTAAGCTGTGTAGCGGAGCGAGTAAGATGTGCTATAAAGAGGCACCGCCGGCGCCGCGAGGTAGCTGTGTGGGGAAGATACGCAGCTCGAGCTATGCGATGTATCGATAGTAGGGTAGGCACGGGGAGTACTCTGCCCTGCACACAGCTACACCACTCGCGCATTCATAGCTCCCATCCATAGCACGCATCCTTCCGTATAAAAACATAGTTTAACCCGTTTCTACCAGAGCTACGAGTATGCTATGTGGACCAATGAATATGATTGGTGGATAAAAAACGCAACCCATAGCAACGTAGCATAGCACATCTATGGTGGAATAGCAGCCTTAGTGTGTCAATGTGAATTATATTTGTTTGTTGGCGGTCCATTTACATCCACTTTGAGATGAAACACGGCTGTTGTATTAAATTAAGTGCTTTGATTTAGAAAATCGATTAATGTTCTTTATATTAATCGCTTTAGTGACTGGCTCGTTGATCTAGTGGTTGCAAGTGCTACTGCTGAGCATGAGGTCCTGGGTTCGATGCCAAAGTTGGGCAAAGTGTTATTGACTTTATCCATCTGGAATTTCTCAGTAGCAGCCCCGAGTCTGGATCAGTGCCTGGTTAGTGGCTTGCTTAAAGATAACTGGCGAACTGTTGTAGCCACATGTGAACAATGCGTCATACTGACGTCACGCAAATCCTGCATCTCGCAAGCAGAGTTTACCGCGCAATTAGCATACATAAAAACTGCCCGACATCAGTCGTTGGGCAATTGTCGGCCAGACACAACACCCGTCTGGTCGGAGGATCCTCCCTTTTCTATAGACGATGCCTGCACTTTACACCCTGTTCCTCATACCTCTATAATGTCAGTGTAGATACACTACCTAGCCTTCCGAGGAATACAGGCGTTAAGTTAACACAACAGTGTTATTTTTCGCTTTATTAATGATGGCTATGAATAAACAACATAATTATTATTATGTGGCTGTAAGCAATGGAGCATGAAGTTAATCCTTTTAATTAATTGAAGTGTTACAGCTGTGGTTAGGCATTAACAACGCGGTAAACCCAGTAGACCCAATTTGGATTCCGCAATGCATATATAAAATAGCAGTCCACTTTCTAAAATTATAAACGCAATTTTTTTTTCTAAGTTAGCTTGCACTGTCCAACTGCTGAGCTAAGGGCTTCTCCAAATCCTTCCAGGAATCCTTTTCTAGACCTACCTCGATCCAACCCTTGCGGTACGCGTCTAGGGCGTCTTGCCACCTCTTTCTGGGCCGGCCTCGGTGGCGCTGTCCATCCTCAGGCACCTGCAATATGGAGGCTGTTGCCCAAAGGTCACTGTGCGTGCGGTTGACGTGACCCGCCCAATTCCATTTCAGCTTGGCAGCCTTTTTGCCTACGTCTAGGATCCCCGTTTTGAAGCGCAGTATGGTGTGTCGTATTCTGTCAGCTTCACGCCCAAAACGATACGCTCCATTGCTCTTTGGCAAACCTCAAAGCGGAACTTTTGCGACTCGGTGAGTAACCAGAAGGACTCGTGCTTAAAAAACGTTCAAATTCAAGTCGCCATCCCATCTCAGCCACAATTAATGTCAAAAACTTGTGAAAAATGTACGGAAATCAGAGGTATTTTTGACAGAATGAGATAAGACGCTGGTCGTTCTTAAAATTGCGAGAATTGTGGTCTAAGTACCGTAGGTTAGGATAAAAACATTCGCTAAAGTATTATTTTTAAGTTTTTCCTACCTATCAACACGTCAGTAGCGTAGTGCCACAATAACCAATCATCACCATTATCATCATCTTCCTGCCCGTATCCCATGTTACTTGGAGTCGGCGCAACACGATTTCTTCTTCCATTCTCCCCTGTCAACCGTCACTTTTTATCTGAGGAATAATTTCTGCAGTTTCACAGATTTCGTATAGAAAATATGTCAAACTGTCATAATTATTCTTTATTATGACTTGATGCCGTAAACTACCACATTTTAATTCCACATTTTACGCTCGGAATACCCCAAAAATATGAGCACAATCGGAAAATTTCATTTGAAATGGTTAAATCGGGTTTCCCAGAAATAAGATCGGGCTAAACGTCGAAGAATGATTCGAGTCTTTAATTAAATAGGGCGAAATTAGTCAAATACTCGAGAATTATTTGTTTAGTTTGTTTCAAAAGAATCACTCGTAATTATTAATGTCTAGACCGCTAAGTATTTTAGATCACCCAACCTTTAAAATGTTTACACAATTACATATTTCTTATTTATTAGCATGCCGTCAATATTTTTCAAAATTAATTAAATTTACATTAAGTGGGTACTATAACAATAATTAGAGATGAAACTTGTATTGACAACGTAAGAAAATTGTCCGTTAAATCATTACAAAAGAAAAGTCACTGCTATTATAAAATATTTAACAAGTTTTTCACCTGCAACCATTCTCATTCTGATTTCAATTCTGAGAGATCTTTTGTTTCAAACAGCGCTAGAGCGCTGTCGAGGTAAATTCAAGCTCTATTTGTGTAAGAACATTGCTTGAACTTCCACACCACTCACAGTTCTCAGGTTAGACAAACATTACGTGGAAATAAGCTCATAAGTGAAGCAATACCAAGTAAATAACACTGGAAATGATATACAAAATGATAAACGCCTTTTGCTAAGATTTATCGTGAATATAAATTATGGTGAGACCCTTTTTGCTTGAGCTAGGAGCCGCAAGAATCTGTTGGTGCTGATAGAAAATGATGGATTTTAGACGATGCTACCCTGTCACTGGCTAAATATTTTGGTTACTTATCGCGCTGAAAACGTTGCATGCAGTTAAGATGAGAATGCTATGAGGGATGTGTGTTCATTAATTGATAGAGAGTCTGAAGGTGGCACCGGTAACTGAAAAGTTGTATGAAAATCGGTTGTCATGGTATGGACATGTGATATGGAGGAATGACGAAAATGTCGCGAGGAAAGTTTTGAGAATGAATGTCGATGGCTGAAAGTAGGGTAAGACCAAAGAAACGATGGATGTACTGTGTGAATGATGGTATGGTTAGAGAGAGGGTGACTACTGAGATGACGACTAATAGAGAAGTATGGAAAAGAAAGAAAAGACATGTTAAATAAATTGTGATACGGGCAGGAGAATGATGATTGTGCTATGCTAGATATGTAAACAATCAGATTTTTGAGAGCTCAACGTTGAGTTGGAGGAAATAAAGCGGATTGTAATTCTCGAGAGTGATGGCTGGGTGTATGATACTGTGAGCAAATGTGATTGATTGATCAACTCAGCTGGGCTGATGGAAATTATGTAGATAGATTGATTAATTACTACACCAGGTTTCATCCTCATATACCCTGGCAAGCGCTAGTTGGATTCGCGCATAAAGCGTTTCGTACATCATCTGCCTAGCCTTTTCCCAACTATGTTGGGGTCGGCTTCCAGTCTAACCGGATGCAGCTGAATACCAGTATTTTACACGGAGTGACTGCCTATCTGACCTCCACAACCCAGTTACTGGGTAATACGATACCCCTTGGTAAGACTGGTTGTCAGACTTTCGGGCTTCTGACTACCCGTAACGACTGTCAAAGATCCAAGAATGACAGCCGGGACCAACGGCTTAACGTGCTTTCCGAGGCACGGAGGGGTCTCAGTATGTAAAGATGGTCACCTATCTACAGACCAACCGCGGCAAGCGTAGCTTAACCTGACCGATCGACCTGTGCGGCTGTTATTATTTAGCCACGGGCCCCTTTCGTACATGCTATCAAAATTTTTATAGTTATACTTCTTTTTACATTTTCAAATGAGTGGCTTTTATACAGCATGTATCTGAACGATGTGCTCATACTTTTCTTGGGACCGAGATGTCCCAAGGAGGAATTTGTTCAGTTCTATGGTCTTTACCTCACCCTTAAACCATCATCATCATCTGCCAAGCCTTTTCCCAATTATGTTGGGGTAGGCTTCCATTCTAACCGGATGCAGCTGAATACCAGTATTTTACATGGAGCGACTGCCTATTTGACCTCCACAACTCAGTTTCTGAGTAATACAATATCCCTCGGTAAGACTGGTTGTCAGACCTCACCCTTAAATATGATCACACATCTCTGACCCTTAAATATGATCACACATCTCTGAGACATGCTGTAGTTTAAAAGATACAGCCTTATGACATTCAGACAAACTGACAGCGCTGAAAACCTACAAATGGTGTTTAGGACGTAATACAACGACATTTTTATCAAACTGTTTGTTCAATAACCACCTAACCATGACGACAATCAAATAACAGCTGGTGATGTAGGCGGCCACTCACATGTCAAATACTTCAAACACTAACACAAAAACCTTTTGGGCGATAAGATAAAAATAAAAGTTTACCACAAAGCCCTCGTTCACCTAAAACCGGCGGTGACTGATAAGAGGTTGATGGACGTAAATGTTACAATTGAGCTACTGAATATTGTATTACGTCAATGACCTGTTTGAGGGCAAATTGTTTCACCTCCTTCTGCGAAGCAGTCATGCTAGCGAAGGAGGTGGCGGGGTGGGCGAGAGAACGCATCTTGCGCACCTCACGCCTCAGCCGCCGCGGGAGACGCTCCGGGCGTCGGGAGCCGCGTGACGACTCCCGGCCACCGTAGGCGCGGGCCTGCGGGCGGTGAGTAATGGGTAACTCACCGTCCGATCAGGACCAGGCCCGTGCCGGACGGCGCGTATGTGTTCCACGTGCGCCTCAAAGAGATGTCAGCAGAAGTGACGGGGCCCGATAGGGCCGAAGCCTGCCAGGGTAGCGGGATCGTCCGAAAGCGTTACCGCTGCCCTGGAACATAAAGGGCTAAGGAAGGAACACGGGTGGGTTTTAGTCAGTAAGAGTCTGACACTCCCTTCTGCTCCACCCAGAGCGGAATTGATGATTTCCTATCCTCAAAAAAAAAAAAAAGGTCAAATTGTTCGTAAAACCCTCGTTTCATTTATCATTTTAAGAAAACTTGTTGGAGCATGTGCAATAATCAGAAGGTTAAACATGTTCAAAATTTAGTCGCAGTCTCATCTCGGCGACAAGTAAATGTCTAAAATTTGTCAAAATGTAGGGAAATTAGAGGTATTTTTGACAGAATGAGTCTGAGATCAGACTGTGAACGTTCTTAAATTACGAGGATAACCCCTCAGACTGAACGTTCTTAAAATTATGAGAATTCCCCTCAGACTGAGTGTTCTTAAAATTACGAGAATTACCCCTCAGACTGAACGTTCTTAAAATTACGAGAATTGCTGGTAGCTTTGGTAGTGGTAATGGTAGTCAAAAATAGTGTGGCGGGACAACGTGAAATGCGAACTATGGATCACACTGACGTCACGCAAAATCTTGCATCGCGCAAGCAGAGTTCGACGCCTGACTAGCATATTAACACCGTTTCGAAATCATTTGTTAGGCCATAGCTCACCAGACAACACCCGTCCGGTTAGAGAGTCTTCCCTTTTCTATGGGGGATGATGAAGTTTACACCCTGTTCCTCACATCTCTATAGTAGCTGGACGAGCACCTGAAGGTTTTATTTGGCAGGAGTCCGACACACTTATGATAAGTTCCTTTACGAGTAAGAACGAAAATTACTGAGTTATTTCTAGTCTAATTGACTTCATTCGATAACGTCACGGTTTATACCTACTTAAACCGAAGAAAAGCAATAAGTGCAATAGTGGGGGTCCACTATCATGGGCGACCCAATGGGTCCCTCCATCGCGGCAGGCCCAGACGGAAATGGCGGGATGAGCTGGACTCCTTCAACAAGAACTGGTCTTCGAAAGCTTTAAACAGAGAGAAGTGGAAAGAGAGTCCACTGCAGTGGGCTTTTAATAATATTTATAAGGAGCATTAATCTATATCTGTATCTCCTTTTTCTCGCATACATAAATCAACTGTGTAAGCGAGGTATTTCCCAACCAAGTTAGCCTTAAAATACCTTTTACCACTACTTTTCCTGGTCCCATAAGTTCTTCCTCCATTAAACTGAAGACATAAAGTTTATACCGACTACTATCTATAGGTAGTTCTGTCCCCACCCTGTAAAAATTTAATTGCCTTGCATTTTATGTGTTAAGAGTACAAGGGTGCACTTTATACAATTCACTAGGTTCCAATGGTGCGCGAATTTAGCACTTAAGTATTTGATAAAAGTGTTAAAAGCGCCACTCAAGAATAATACTATCTTCATTCCTTTTTTTTAAATACCCTGTGACCTAAATAAACACAATAATTTAATCATTTGTGGTGTTATATTTTTGGAATCGCAAGTTAATTACGGAGATACTGAAGGATGATTTCCACCAAACGGCTCTCATCGCATCGGATCGGAAATAATACGAACGGATGCGGCGACAGCCGATCGCGTCCGGCAGGATGTCGACGCATGCGATCGGTTCCGTACCGTCGCTTGCGAACATATCCGTTTCTGCACCTAGTCAAAGAATACGTTAAGAAAACAAAAAATACGTCAAAATAATGGCTAGGGAACCGTCATTATATCACATTTTAATTATCACTGTAACTCTACGCCGCTCATTATAAATTTAATTGTGCACCCTTCATTATAATTTCAAAAGCGTCCCATACTTTTATTTACATTGTATTTTTGTCATATTATAAGATATTAATGTAGTACCCACCTGTTTCTTGGTTTTAACGAGTTTTATAAGTAATATATAAGTAGTTTTTCACACCTTCCGGGGCAAAGGACGAGGAATATTTTTTATTAAATGATGCCATGTAGATGGATTATGTAAGGTGGTCCAGTTTCATATAGGAAAAAAAAAAAGAAAGAAAACTATTAGCTAAGAACAGAGATGATGGAGCCTGGCTTACATTGTTAATAGCTTAAAGCCGCTTTGTTAAGGGGATAAAGCCCAGCTGAGTGCTCGGCTAATTCCTGGTAATACGTTTAGAAAAGTATACCATCAATGCTTATAGTGAATTAATGAGAAATAAGAAAATGCTACCATTACCCTCATTAAAATTTTACTCGATAAAGGTAACGTGTTGTGTTGGTCTGATATTGTCGCAATGAGCAGTGACGGCTGAACAGATTTGAATGAAATGGTCATACATGACTTAATTAAATATTTACTCATAATAAGGAAAGAGTTCGTGGGGAGGTTGCGTGGTTCGTGGGGCTCATGGCTAAGTAGTAGTAGCCACACGGGTCGATCGATCAGGATAAGCTACGCTTGCCGCAGTCGGTCCGTAGATGGGTGACCAACTTCGCATACCGAGAACCCCATGCCTCGGAGGGCACGTTAAGCCGTTGGTCCTGGCTGTCATTCGTAGATCTTTGGCAAACGCTACGGGTCGTCAGAAGCCCGAAAATATGACTCAAAACTCAAACTCAAATCATTTATTTCAATTAAACCATTTCAGGCACTTTTGATTTGTCGACATTTTAAATAGTCGGTCAGTTAGTCAGAAAGTAAAGCTAGTTGCTTGGTAAGACAACCAGTCTTACCAAGTGGTATCGTATTACCCAGTATCTGGGTTGTGAAGGTCAGATAGGCAGTCACTCCATGTAAAATACTGGTATTCAGCTGCATCCGGTTAGACTGGGCACCGACCCTAACAGAAAAAGGTAGGCAGATGAGGTAGATGATGAGCAGTGACGGCTGAACAGGTTAGAATGTGTTGCAGACCAAAAAAGGATAATATTCTATGGTCATACATGACTATTTAAATATTTACTCATATTTAGGAAAGAGTTTGTCCTTTGAAAGATTTCCCAGAGGAGGACGTTGGCAGTAACATTTTTTATGCATTTGATATGGAATCATCAAAACAAAATCTCAACAATAGGTCCTTTTTTTGTAACCCATATTCCTACAAGTCAGTCCTAGATTTGACATTCGTTGTCGTACCACTTAAAAAATCCGGGAGTCCAGTCACGAAACAAAAGAATAAACCTCAAGGAAATAGGGAGCAAATATATGGTAATGTTCTTCTTGAATACTCATCTTAAATGGTTGTACGATAATGAAGAGTGACGTCAGAGCAAGGATGTATGAATGTACGGATGTTTCGATGCTGAATTAATTGTGTGTCGGTTATAAAACAGGATGACAGCAGCAAGGCTGTGTCAAAATGAGAGTAAAATGGAAATGTATTTTTAAGCTGTACCTCAGGTAAACATCATCATTTGTATTGTTTTTTTCCTTGCTGCGTTGCCGTCACCACATGACGCTGGCAGAGTAGTCGACACGGCTGTTGCCAAAGAAGAAAAAAAAAATCATCATTTGCCTAATTTTCTCCTAATTATGTATGTTGAGGTCGGCTTCCAGTCTAACCGGATGCTGCTGAATACCAGTATTTTACATGGAGGGACTGCCTATCCGAAAGGGTTACCGCTGCCCTGGAACATAAAGGGCTAAGGAAGGAACACGGGTGGGTTTTAGTCAGTAAGAGTCTGACACTCCCTCCTGCTCCACCCAGAGCGGGAGGAGTCATTCGATGATTTCCCATCCTCAAAAAAAAAAAAAAAAAAGGGACTGCCTATCCGACCTCCACAACTCAGTTACTGGGAAATACGATAACCCTTGGTAAGACTGCTTGTTAGACTTTCGGGCTTCTGACTACCCGTAACGACTGTCAATGATCCACGAATGACAGCCGGGACCAACCGCTTATCGTGCCTTCCGAGGAATGGAGGGTTTTCGGTATGTAAAGATGGTCACCCACCCACAGACCAACCGCGGCAAGCGCAGCATAACCTGATCAATCGACCTGTGCGGCTGTTATTATTTAGCTACGGGCCCCTCAGTAAACCTTGTTAAATAAATACAAATAAAAGAGATGTTTTCGTGGAACTCAACTTGTGTTGAAACAAGAATCTTTTGGTCCATTTCTGTTTCCATAATTTATTATATCAAAGGGGCTGTTCTGGAATAAAACTTGTGCGGGAGAATTAACTGAATTGGGCAGTTGTCATGAGTATCTCAGTGGGATTTTATTTCATTATAGCAACTAGCCTTTTGCAAATAGGTACTTAAGTATTTATTTTCGTGGAATTAATGATCGCTAATCACATGATCTTTGCTGAAATAGATATTTTTTAAATAACCTGTAAATAAAATGAAGGGCGGTGCTACATTTTGCATCCAAACAGGGATCTAGTTTTTTGCGGAATTAAAACTACAGTCCGGCCGTCAATAGAATGTGTTCCTGACAACAGCTGTCAGTGCGACAATGCTAGTAAACATCAAATTCGTAAATCACGTATTCGTTTGTATGAAACTGACAGGTATCAAGAACGCATTCTGTCGTCGGCGTACTGTAAATATTAAATACATAGCATTGTCATGGATTTCCGCAAAGTAACGGCTGATTCCATAACTTTACCATTTATTGTTTTCAATGACAGACAAGGTTCTCGTCCTAACTATAATATTATAAATGCGAAAGTAAGTTGGTTTGTCTGACAACCAGTCTTACCAAGGGGTATCGTATTACCCAGTAACTGGATTGTGGAGGTCGGATAGGCAGTCGCTCCATGTAAAATACTGGTATTCAGCTGCATCCGGTTAGAGTGGAAGCCGGCCCCAACATAGTTGGGAAAAGGCTAGGCAGATGATGAAGTTGGTTTGTTTGTTACCTATTCGCGCTTAATCCACTGAACCGATCATCATGAAATTTTACAAATACGTTGTCAGCGGAATAGAAAAAGAAAAAAATACTATTCCCGAGGAAAAGAACAATAACTTTCGACGGTCACAATTGCTTTAGGACGCTAGATGGCGCTACGTGACTTGTGTTCGAATCATGATTGAAATATGGCCCGACTTTCTGAGCAGTACCTATACTAACAAAAAGTACTAGGCTTCCATGAATTCACGATAGTATTTCAATCATTCGTATTATGCTTTTAATAGGATTTGGATGAAATTTGGCACACAGATAGTTTATTATAACCAAGGGCAGCAGTCTCGACATTCGTAGCGATCGCTTTATGACCGAATTCGGTCGCAAAGTCCTGTCACTCCATACATTACACCTGTCAATCCGGGACTTTGCGACCGAATTCAGTCGTAAAGCGATCGTTATGAATGTCGAGACTGCTGCCCCTGGATAGTTTTTATCCCGGTAATACGTTCCCGTGGGATAACTTCCGGCCTCCACGCGGGCGAGCCGCGGGAAAAGCAAGTGACAAATGAATCCTCGTGTCATTAGTTAAAAAAAGTACCGAAATCCCACATTAAAAAATGACATTTTCTGTAAGCCTATAGGCGGTGCTCCCTATCGCTGGCCATTCTCATCTGTCAGTGGCATCTGTCGATCATTAGTCAAGATCAATCTGACGTGCCGACCGAAATAATCCAGCCCGATGATAGATAGAAACATTACTGGTAAGGGGATCGGATTCACGATTGATGTTCGCTTGAAAGTTGTGGCATAACACATGAATGATATTATATATCTGTGGCAGATGGATTGTAGAATCAGCTGTTTTACAAAACCGGAAGTTGTTTTACAAAACAACACCGTTTTATAAAACAACAACGCTTGTCCGCTGAACAACGTTCAGCGGATTTCCATAATTACTGAACTTGGACACAATGCTGGGGGTCAACGATTAGCGGTTATGTAAAACAGCATGAAATGAAACTTTAAATTGTAAAGTATATAATATGTAATAGTTCTAAATTTTGTCTCGCTCGTGGTTGTGAGTGACGTAACAACAATAATGGCGTCCGAAACAGAAAAAAATAAAACGAGTAAAATGACATTAATTCAAGTGAAAACAGTGATTTTAAGGACAATATTAATCAAAGTTTTATGAAAGACGCTCATTGTGACTGCAAATAAGCCATTCTGCATTACGTCTAAACATCGGTAGCAGTTTTGTAAAACGTAGCGCAATGACAATCGAGCTGAACGTGGTTTAGTTGTTTTACAAAACGGAGCTGTTTTGTAAAACAGGGGATTCTACAATTCATTTGCGACATATCATTCACTATAAATTTCTTTTGGCGCGTGGCTGAAATCAGAACTATCGCTGCCATCTTGTTTTGTTGGTAAAGTTTTTGGGATAATTTCGCAAAAGTTTACGAACAACACCCCTTGTCATTGTCATTCAGATGCTAAAAGATCCTAGTATAGCTCTAACTGGGGAAATTACTTGTAGATTTGCCGGACCAAAAGCTTTATGTTGAATGAAAAAAGTCTACATAGATTTCTAAATTTGAATTGAAATATGGAAGAATGAAGTGGCCAGTAATGAAGATTGGCAGTGCTAAGTAATGAAAATGATTAAGGAGGATCTTAGTTATGAAGGAGGATATTAACTTAATCGATTTTTTTTACAATATTAAATCAAAAGTCATTTATTCAAATTACGCTGAGAATTAGCACTTTTCGAACATCAAAATTATATAAGACAGTCCCCGAAAACGCCCGTCTTTCACCTTAGTACTTTCGCTGGGAAGAAAAAGTAGTGCAACTAACTCCCCAGCAGCACAGCTGTCTGTTTAGTTAGAAAACTTGCTTCTATACTTATAGAAGCAAGTTTTTAAGAAAAAACGTTTATTTGCGGTAAACATGACGCAAAAAGAACATAAAAAAAAAATAAAGAAAAAAAATAAAAATAAGAAATGGTTGACATGCGTCACATCCACGCAAAACGGCTATCGCTCAGCATTATGCTGCGACCCTATGCAAGACAGAGTTTTGGTTTTCAGCGACAGCCGGCGCCGACGTAATGATGTCGTCCGGTGTAGCAAACAATTATTCATGAACAAGTATAAAACGACTATTTTTATTTTTAAAGTAAACAGTTATTAGGACCCCAATAAATACAATGAAAACTATACTCAAGCAAAAAAACTAATAACTAAAAATGTAAACATTTAATACCCAAATAAAAGCCTCCAGGCATAAAGGGCGTGACCGCTTACATATGTATGCAATTTTTTAGTTAAGAGTTAAATTACAAACAACAAAAAGCAATAATAAATAGCGTAGAGTCATCTCAACACCTCTCTCCCTTGATTTTGTATATATATTATAAAAGTATATATTATAGTGATATTATGTCTGTGTATATAACCTATTTATTTGTTTGTGTACATAGATTTAAGAGATTTTTTTAATCATTGTTCCTCTCAACCAAAGCACCTGCCATCTAATCTCTTCACCACCCTTAGTTGACTGATAGAGAATGCCTAAGGCATTAAGTCCGCCTTTGTACCTTTTTTTGCGAAGACTTTAAATCAATTAGAATAGTTCTAGAGCGCTGTTTATTGTCTGCGCAACCAACTTTGATTAATAAGCTTATTTCAATATGCAAAGTTTTAAGCGATTCTCAAACAAAACGGAATGTGTTCGTACGGTGCCGAAATAAGTTAGTACGTTACCGTATCGTGCGATTAAAACTAACCGTTCGAAGCTTTCCGCAACATATTCGGCACCGTAAAACAGAAAGGAACTGAACAGAACTGTTATACGTAGAACAGTTGCCTTCGTCTGTTTAAGTTGTGGTAACCCTTTTTTTTTTCTTTGGGTGGGAAATAATCATATGACTTCTCCTGGCTGGGCGGAGCGGGAGGGCGTATTAGATTTTTACTGACTAAAACTTACCCGTGTTCCTTCAATTGCCTGTGCCAGGGGCCACGGTATCTCTTTCGAACAACCCGCGGCCCTTGCAGGCATCGGCCCAAGCGGACCCCGTCAGTTCGTGCTGACATCTCTTTAAGGCGCGCGTGGAACACAACGCGCCGTCGAGTTGTGGCAACCCTTGTTTGTACTCATCTGATCCAGTTACTAGGACGTTTTAAATGACTGAATCATTAATGCTTTCTCTTTGCCTTAGTAATAATAATAATCTCTTTAATTCAGAATACTATTCCATAATTACAAAAGGTACCAAGATGTTAGTAACATAAATACTATTTTAGTAGACATTACCAATATTTACAGGAGCATGCAGCTGACATAAGTACCAGAAGAAAGGACAATCCAGTTCGTTGGCAATGATACTCAGGAGACCGTTGTTACTGGCACGCACCCTGTGCAACAAGGACGTTGCTCGCTGGCGCCTGATTGCAGCGAAGTTGTCAATCCGGGCGTCCACGAACATCCTTGAGGCACTACAGAAGCGTGGCAGCCCCAACAGCATCCTGAATGCATTATTGTACTGGACTCGAAGAGCATTAACGGCCTTTAGAGTGAAGCTAGACCAAAGGCTACACGTGTAAAATACTTGGCAGTAAGCTTTGTAATAAAGTTATTTTAACTGAACCTGTGCAGCGTGAGAACCTTCGGATCAACATATTACACCTCACCGCCAATGCTCTTCGTTCCCGGTCCACATCTAGATTGTCCTTCAAATCCTCCGTAACAATATGCCCTAGATATTTAAACTGACGAACACGGTTCAAGACACAACCACTCAAAAAGACAGCTGGGTAGCTCTCAGTGACCTTGTTAGCCGACTTAAAGATCATCAACTCACTCTTGGCCGAATTGTATCTCAAACATTTAAACAGCATAATACTCACAGACTCTAATTAACTTCCTAAGGCCAACCATTGACGGGCTCAGCAGCGCCATGTCATCGGCGTAGCTAATATTATTAAAATCAACCCCATCTATGTAGCAGCCAGCATGTAAACTGCTGAGCTCGTCAATGAGGTCATTTATGTATAAATTAAACAGGGTGGGGGAGGTTAACCCACCCTGCCTAACTCCACATTCCATAGCGTATTCCTCCGACAGTACATTAGACCACCTTACACAATTTAGTTGATGGGAGTACCAATATTTAAAAATATATATCACCTCACTAGGAACATTTGAACCACAGAGCTTAGGCCACAGCTTGTCATAAGACACCATGTCAAAAGCCTTTGACATGTCTAAGAAACAGGCAAAAACAGGAGTTTGGTTGCCTGTATAATAATTAACAGTCTTCTTCAAACATAGAACTGCCGTTTTAGTAGATAGGCCCTCTCTAAAACCATGTTGAGCATCATGTAACTTTAAGGTGCTTTAAGGTTTGTACTTTAAGGTGGATGCGCTACGTAGCCCGCGAAATTCAAATTTTCTTAGGTTTTTTGCAATTTGCAAGTCAGTGTCAGGTTGTATGTTACCGAGACCCTTCCGTGGCTCGAAAAGTACGTTAAGCCGTTGGTCCCGGCTGCCATTCGTGGCTCTTTGACAGTCGTTACCGGTAGTCAGAAGCCCGAAAGTCTGAAGTCTTACCAAGGGGTATCGTATTATCCAGTAACTGGGTTGTGGAGGTCAGATAGGCAGTCGCTCCATGTAAAACATTGGTATTCAGCTGCATCCAGTTAGACTGGAAGCCGACCCCAACGTAGTTGGGAAAAGGCAGATGATGATGAGTGTCAGGTTGTATGTTCATTAAAATATGATTCGCGAGCGTAACAAATATGACTTTACAGAATTAAAATCATTCATACAAGCCTCTAAGTTCATATAATCCTATTGAATGACTATTTCATGAAATATCAATCGATAGGATTATATGAACCCTACTCTGGCGCTTCCCCCTTCAGGACTTTAATGAAAAAACCTTGCGTTAAATATTAAGGGAACTTTTTGGTTAGCTCTGAGATGTAACAGGCTCTAAAATATAGATAGAAACTAGACTTTTGGACTTTAAATGAAAGATTGAAACTCCAAACTGCAGAGGAATGTCTTAAGAACGTATTGCTACCGAATTCTTCCATCGAATTCGTTGAAACTGCTTTTGAAAGTTACTACAAAATAGGGTACAAATCTTATCTAGGTGCTCGCTAGACTGCACCCTGCAACACCTGCAACACCTAGGTATCTACAAAAAATCCTTATGAAGTGGAAATTATTATGGTCGTAAGTAGTCATAAGCTTGAACGCTTTTTCATATTAAACAAGTAATGTATGGTCCTACCTCGCTCACACATTCTCAATTTCAGATAATCTCCTGTGATGAATGAAAATGGGTCCTCTCAAAGACTTTTATAAATTGTTCGACTGAGCGACGGATATTATAAGATTTAATGGCCACGGTTAAAAAGAATACAGGCAATAAAGAAAAAAACTGATCTTGAATATTTTTTTTAAAAGAAAAGTATCGTACCAAAAATTAAAACGATACTTTTCTTTAAAAAAAAATATTCATGATCAGTTTTTTTCCATTCCAATTTCCATTTATTATTTAAAGCCGTGTTGAATGTTGTAGAAATATTCAACACGGCTTTAAATAATAAATGGAAATTTTAAGAAACTATCATACTTATTAGTTCTAGAAACATAACTTAGAAAACGCTTTCCGTAAAATGACTTTTCATAGCTCCTAAAATAATAACCTGAATAAACTCCGTTTGCTTATAATTTTCTTTTAAAGTCTGGGCTCAAACTGACAGTTATAACACGTACCTTTAAGTGGATGTTTTTTTTCTAACTGAACAGACAGCTGTGCTGCTGGGGAGTTTGTTGCTCCACTTCCTCTTCCCAGCGAAGCGCTAGGAAGTGGTGAATTCTCAGCCTAATTTGAATAAACGACTTTTGGGGCCGAAAGGTTCACGTTTCAAGGGAAAAACTTATCGTTGGAAGCCCTCCCACAAGGTAGACTGACGACCTTGTGAAGGCCGCAGGAACCCGTTGCATGCGAGAAGCACAAAGCCGGTCGAAGTGGAGATGCTTGGGGGAAGCCTATGTCCAGCAGTGGACGGCTTTTAGCTGAAATGATGATGACTTTTGGTTTTGATTTTAATGATACAAAAAATCCGATTATAACCGGCCTAATAACAAAAACACAACTTCTTTGGCTAGCACTTTCACTTAAGTTCCAAAAAAACTGTTCACTGAGCTTGTGAGTTCACTGTTCCATAGTATATAAGTTACAGCTCAACACCTCACGTACAACTGAAGTAAGTTATCACGATTATCATTTATAATATCAACGTCTTATAACGAAGAAGTGACATTTCTATTCAGGGATTATCCCTAAGGCTTGGTTTACATAGAAGCATGATACGTGGAAAATGGACACGCACGTGACGGATTTTAGATGGCCTACACTTCGGATAAAATATGCGAAGTGTAGGTAGGATGTCTGTGGAAAAGGGGAGACAGCTGTATATTTCCTGACAAAGAATATACAACTATTCGTATCATATTTTATTCAGCACGTGACATGGCAGTTTATAAGTAGTGGGTCATGTTTTGTAAAAATAACCTGAGAATTATTGTTTGCCAAATGTGTATATTATAGTCATAATAGCAACATTTCTTTATACCTTGTGATTATAATGACAGCCGTCTGTGAACCACCTCAAGGGTTCATCCACAATGATTTTTGGAGCCCTTGGTCCTTGTCACAGTGGTAATTTTTGAGCTCCCTAAGTCATATTTCAAGTCATTTTGAGTGCACACAGTAGTAACGGCCGGGACTTTAAATTTGTAGATCGTACGTTCAAACCCAGACAGGCCCTTTACTTTGTGTAAATAATTTCATCACCACTGCTCTCAAAATGGCGAAGGAAAACGTCGCGAGGAAACCAGCATGTCCTAGAAACGAAAATTCCAAGACATGAGGCATTCACCAACCCGCACCAGGCCCGCATGGTGGATTACTCCCTTCCACAGAGAGGAGGCCTGTGTCCCTGCAGTGAGGGCATTATACTTAGGCCAAATTAAGGGCATAACTTTCGGTGGCTGTTATCAAAATAATTACAAAGCGATGACATGACGTGACGCCACATTTTATATGCCACGCCTAAATACGTCATTGTTCATAGTCTTGTAGATTGTTGCATTTCACGACTCAGTGGCAATAAAACGGTCGTAAAAGTCGCGATAATGGAATGATAATGACATATCTAATGTAAGTCATAATACATACGTCATTTTGTAATGTCATCTTGTTTCAACGTAAACTCTTTATGAGCGGTATCAACGCTCCTCGTAATCTAAGCCATTTGTGTCGGTAATGGCTTGAGGTTAAGCGGTCATAATCTTTCTAGGATTACTGACTATATGGTGATAATATAAGAATATAGGAATATTGAGGAAAATATGGATGGGTGTGTGAGATATGAAATGGCTAGAAAGAGGGTAGTTACTGAAATGTTATTTAAGAGAGATGTACGGAACAAAACATGCAGGGTCAACCATGTTTTCCAAATATGTAGGTACTAGCTGCGCCCCGCGGTTTTACCCACATAAGTTTCGATCCCGTGGGGATATCGAGATAAAAAGTATTCTATATGTTAATCCTGGTTATAAACCATCTGTGTGCCAAATTTCATCCAAATCCGTTCAGCAGTTTTTGCGTGAAAGAGTAACAAACATCCGTCCATCCATCCATAAAAACTTTCACATTTATAATATTAGTAGGATTCTAATAATAACAAGATTTATTTTTTCAAGATTGATTTTCATCGATCATCAGGTTTGATCGAGGTCAAGAGCAGGCCCATGCAGCAATAAAAATAAATACAATAATGGGATAAACGCAACGAGAAGATAATGATAAGATAAATATAAATAAATATATACAGGATAATTTTTTATTCAGTGCGTAAATTTTTACAGGGTGTTCTACCCATGAATATGAACAACATTCACTATGGGACCATCTCTGAAATCACGAAAAAAAAATCAGCAGATTCATACATTTTGGTCGAGTAGGTATTGAACTTTTATAAGAAACAGCTGATTTTTTTTTGTGATTTCAGAGATGGTCCCATAGTGAAAGTTGTTCATATTCATGGGTAGAACACCCTGTGAAAATTTACGCACTGAATAAAAATTTATCCTGTATACATAAATAATAAAAGTTTATGCACGATTTAAAGTATAATACTATGGCGCGGCTGTCAACGCCCAACACAAAATACATTTAAGACATTTGTTTCAGACTTTCATATCTTTATGGAAGTTTTATAATAAATAAAGAATTCCAAAAAAACAAACATGATTAGCAGCATTTGTAAAATAATATGTCCCGAGATAAAGATATTGAAGAGACCAAAAATTATATAAGAAGAAATTAAAGAGATTTTACTTCTCTGGACAGGACATTTGTTCCAGAAATACTATACGCTTTAGGACTATTCTAAAACTATTCGTTTTCAACAAATTTTTACCCCAGCCTTGTCATTCAACGAAAAATCACTAACACTCACAAAACTTTAAAAGCCTCAAACAAAACTAACATAAACTACGTGTATTAGATTCACGTAATAATGTACTGTTTTAAGCGAGTAAAAACAAACCCTGTGAGTAGTTCAGGGAGTTTATTTAACAAATTACTCATGCCCCACGCACTGGTGACGGGGCGGGATCGTCCCATGTCACATTAAGAGTGGTTTAACCGAAAAGTGGAAGTTAAATCGTACCGTAAGCAAGGTTAGTTTTCACGGGGATACAGGACCAGTTTCTCAATTGCTTTTGTAAAATAAATATGTTAGTGTGACTCTGAATAAATTGCAGAGATATATTTATGCCGTAGAGTGCGTCAAAATTTTACTTTGATCACCTAAAAGCATCTTGTCCCAGTAATAATCTTCATTACTTATAGAGAAGGATTCGAGTTACTAACATTGCTTGCAGAATATGCAAACTGAAGTGGCAGTGGGCTGACCATGTTTGCCGAAGAACCTATGGCTAGTTGAGCAGACTAGTACTGGAGTGGAGACCGCGTATCGGCAAGCGTAGCGTAGGATACCCTCCAGCTAGATGGACCGAGGACCTTAAGAAGGTAGCTGACTGACAGAATGTTGAGGCGAAGCCTGGGAGAGGCTTACATCCAGCAGTGGATTGCGATAAGCTGGGTTGATTAATTTATAGAGAGAATTTCTTGAAAAAATATGTCCAGGAAAATGTGCGTATACTATTTAGTTATTTTTCAACCTCAAATTTAACTAACAAAGTCTCGGAACCCCTTTGGTTCACAAAGAAAACATGCTTTTCTATGGAAACCTTGTCTATCAGTGGCTTAATAAATAATTTCAAAAATCATTTGTTTAACTAAAAATATAAAATAAAATAATAATGTAAATAGAAAGACGTACCTGCCCTATTTATAAACCAGTGCGCGTTTCGAAGCTGTATCCACAAATAAATCTCAAGAGAGCAAACGAAATGTGACAAACGACCGAAACGTGCGCTTTAAAACTTTTAACTGAAGGAATGACTGAAGATGTACAAAAGGAACAAATATATATTTGAAAGACTCAATGAAGGTATTTTTTTTTTCTAAATAAATCTGAGCAAGCATTGCAATTACGACAGAGTGCAGAGTTGGAGAGCAGTGGTGGCCCAGTGGTGACGGCCGCGACTTACAAGGTTGTAGGTTTGAACCCAGTCTGGCGCTTTACTTTGTGTCAATTATTTCGTCACCACTGCTCTTAAAACGGTGAAGGAAAATACCGTGATACAGAAAGATTCTGGGCAGTCTTTAATCAAAAATACACGATCAAAGCAGAGCAGAGATAATTTTACCAATTTGACGAATACCTTTCGCAGATTAGCTGAACGATAAATCGTGTAGGTTAGTGTTGACTCAATATTTACCACGATCATGATCATGATACAACCATTATATTTGAAGTTTCAATTACATCAATATTTAGTAGATTCGCTTCCCTATTAGCACAGATTACTTAATGGCTTCTCCGTCGTGTGGACCTACCACATTGTATGAATCATTCGTTTAATTTCGCGGTTACTGTCTAAATATACGTCGTAATGTTTGTTTACTTTTCTGAATCGAGTCTTGAATAATCTTAAGTGTATTCTCATATTATGATTTATTCACGTGCTTGTGCCGAATTTAGTGCACGAGTGTCGATATTTATGGCCGGGACAACCTGACTAATCATTCCCACTATAATCTAAAGTTTTTTTACCTCTGACAGCAGCAACCGAATAGCAACCTTATTGCAACGAGCATAAAGATAATTGTGATTTTGACAGACTTGCAATGACAGCAACTCAATAGCAACCTTATTGATACAATAATAAATATCACTGTGATATTGACAGGGTTGCAAATAAAGAGGTAAAATAACTGTAAACGGACGGTAGTTATCATTTGCTAACCGGCGTCCGGCTTTGACCGAGGCTTCGCCCGCGTGGAGGTCGGAAATTATCCCATGGACACATACTACCGGGATAAGAAGTATCCTTTCTCCTTGCCTACATAAAACACGGTCTACCTATGTGCTTCTGCCTTTGGTGTGGGATGCAACCTGTGTCGACACGCTCGCGCCATCCCATCTTCCTAGGCTGTGCTGGGGCGGCTGCTGCAAGAGCACAAAACCTCAAACGGCGCAAATATAACAACCTTGGGAGCTATATGTTTGAGCCGTTTGGAGTTGAAACACTAGGGCATTGGGGTCCGAGTGCTCATCGAATTTTTCGGGACATCGCCAAGCGGTTGGTTGACTCTTCATGTGACCAGAAGGCTGGCCTAGTTTTATCCCAAAGAATCAGCATTGCCATTCAACGTGGTAATGCTGCCAGCCTTTTGGGCACTTATCCCATTGATAGTGATGCGGACGAATTTTTTGATGCCCAATGAGCTCCTGCCTTTTTCGTTATTTTTAATTGTATATAGTATACTCGTACATCCTACTTGCTTTGATAAAATTGTGTTCAGCAGTTTAGACGTGAAACGGTAACAGACAGGCTTTCGCACTTATAACATTACTTAGTACAGACTAGTCGATCAACCTGCATAACCTTTACCCAACATAGTTGATGTCGGCTTCCAATCTAACCGTATGCAGCTGAATACTAGTATTTTATATGGAGCGACTGCCTATCTGACCTCCACAACCTAATTATTGAGTAACACGAAACCCCTTGGTATGCAGTTTGCTGCCTATATCTCGAACCGACAAGACAATTAAGAACAATAATTGTAAAGATCTGCGAAAATAAGATATTATTTACGAAGAAGCAATCAAAAAAAGGTATCTAGTAATTTGTTGTACGGTACCGACTGTACAACCAATTGCCAGATACCATTGTCAATGAAAAAAATGTAAAAAAAAACTTTTTTGCAAAAAAAAAAAACAACCGACTTCCAACAACGACACTACAAAGTGAAAAATAACTTTAATTTCGGAAGTCGGTGTCGTTGGGTTCGCATTTTCGTTGCTTGCCGCAGACTTCCGAAATTAAAGTTATTTTTCACTTTGTAGTGTCGTTTTTGGAAGTCGGTTGTTTTTTTTTTTCAAAAAAGTTTTTATTTTTCAATTTTAAGTTGTAATTTTTACCAGTAATTTTGGTTTCAAAACCAAACTACTGAACCGTTTTTGATGAAATTTCTTTGGGACCACTTCAGAAGTATCTCCTTTCGAACAAAAAAAAGAATTTTGTAAATCGGTCCACAATTGGCGGAGTAATCGCGTAACTAACACACAAAAAAAAAACATACCGTCGAATTGAGGACCTCCTCCTTTTTTGAAGTCGGTTAAAAATTAAAGATATGTTGTAAATGTATGTTCAAATAAACAACTACCAGATAGAAAAAAAAAGTATAGAATTTAAGTCCTGTTAAATTCAAATTAATTTATTCACATTATTAAATACTGTTTCCTTTTTTCAACTCACCTTTAAACTGCATGACTTATTTGTTTAGCTCATGTTTTAAGTGAACTGTTTGTGTTCTTTATGAGAATATTTTTTTTAAGCCGAGTTATTATTTCGCAGATCTTTATTCACACGATTTGCATAGGCTTAAAATGACTGAAAAACTTCGTTTGAGGTCGAAACAAGACCGCAAAAGAAATATTTAGGGAGAAAAATTAGACGCGCGTGACTAAAATAAACATTCTAAAGTTAATTTTATAATCAAAGGATCTAGTTTGGTTTGGTTTAGTCGCTTTGTAATTTGGAAGCATGATATTTTAGATTGTAAACACATATTTTTATACTGTTTATAAGGTAAAAATAGACAGTCCGGGGCAGTAATTGCGTTCATGCTTGGACGAGTCACGTGAAGGTATTGCGGAGTGGAGCTATTTTTGTATTTCGTTATAATTTTCTTTGTAATAATAAGCAGTACCAGAATGAATAGAAAAATGCGCAATGAGAACGTGAGTATTAAAGCAGTATTTTCCTGTAAGGACTGAGTTATTTTATGTAGGTATTCAAAATATAAGCATATAAAAAAAATACTGTATGAAGGCGGACTTAATGCCTGAGACATGTTCTACCAGTCAACCTTAGAATGCAGAGACAAAACATGGCAGATGAAAACTAAGGGATAGATAAGTTAAAAAAGAATAAACACTAGATAAAATAAACAAAATGAACTTAACAGGATAATTAATAACGATAGTTACAGGAAAAACACGAATCCAGCAAGAAAGCTTCTAGATTTTTTCCCCGTGTTAAATCCCAAACTGAATCTTGTTAGGTTATACAAATATGCAATTATTATTTACAAAAAATTATGTCGTGATGGCCCAGTAGTAAAGGCCTTGCCTCTCACGCACGAGGTTGTGGGTTCACATCCGGGCAAGTACCGATGTGTCTTTTTCAATTCATATGTACTTTATACTATCTTGGATATTACTGACATTGGCGAAGGAAAACATCATGAGGACACCTGGACTTATAGTTAATATAAGTCTGAAATCGCCAACCCGTCTTGAGCAAGCGTGGTGAGCAATACTCGTGTCTTCTCAGTATGGGAGTAAAGGCCTTTACTCTGCAGTAGGACAATAATAGCCTGGTTTTATTATTTTATTAACAAATTGCACTTACTAGTAGTCCGGCTAATTATGTATATAAAATGTCAACATCATCTCAATGATGGATAGAGCACCATTTTCATTACTTGGTTTTAATCATACGCGTTTGGCAGACGATCAATAACATTGTGGTTTTTAACGTAACTATAACTACGACGAAAAGGCTCCATCTACCAGTGTTAATAAATAGTCGTGAAATGGTATTTTTTGTACAATCGACCGTACGACGCGACGGCGGTAAAACTTACCCTTTTTTTTTATTTTGCTGATGGGAAATCATCAAATGACTCCTCCCGCTCTGGGTGGAGCAGGAGGGAGTGTCAGACTCTTACTGACTAGAACCCACCCGTGTTCCTTCCTTAGCCCTTTATGTTCCAGGGCAGCGGTAACCCTTTCGGACAATCCCGCTACCCTGGCAGGCTTCGGCCCTATCGGGCCCCGTCACTCATGCTGACTACATCTCTTTGAGGCGCGCGTGGAACACAAACACGCCGTCCGGTACGGGCCTGGTCCTGATCGGACGGTGAGTTACCCATTACTCACCGCCCGAGCCTATGGTGGCCGGGAGTCGTCACGCGGCTGCCGACGCCCGGAGCGTCTCCCGCGGCGGCTGAGGCGTGAGGTGCGCAAGGTGCGTTTTCTCGCCCACCCCGCCACCTCCTTCGCTAGCATGACTGCTTCGCAGAAGGAGGCGACTGCCTCCCACTCCCTCTCGCCCCGGACCATGGCTTGAACCAGGGCCGGACGCGAGAGGTCGCCGCCGCTGCCAATCGCCTCTACGAGGACACGGCGGTGCTCTGCCCAAACAGGGCAGACCTCCACCGTATGCTCCACCGTGTCCTCTGGGCGATCCTGACAGTGGTGACACCCGGTCGTCTCCTCCCGCCTGATGATGTGAAAACTTACCCTTGAAATAGAATAGCGACGGAATTTCAAAAGAATAAGGCGAATCACACACTACAACGCATCACGTGACGGGGCGCAGATAACGGAGTCGAAGTCCGTAGAAACGCGTTTATATTGAATTTGTACGTAAAAAATCAGTCGCGTGGCGCGTTGTTGTGTGTGATCCGCCTAAGCTTTTACTATTGTTTTACCATTGGCGTGCTGCCTACTGTACAAAGTGTAAGCTAGCTGCAAGGGGGCTGGTACATGTATTAAAAATAATAACTACTAATTGATTTGTAGTGATACCGAGAACTTTTAAATGATTTTGAAAAGATTTCAGATACAAAGCAAATGATGGATGCACTCGATCAAGAAACGGGACTCTTTCAATCCAACAATAAGCCTATAAAAAAATCTGTTGTCATTTGACCACATGATCCGAATCCATGTGGTTGATAGTATAACCACATGCTTTTACGAGGCCGTACAAAATTCATCGTACAGCATAACTGTCGCAATCATAATCAACTGAATAGGATAGTCGATAGATTTCCATAAAAAATGTTCGCCTATCCATAAAACGTGTCAGTATCAGACTCTGTACCGTTCAACTGTGCTGTGACGTCACTCGACAGACGCCATTTTGATTACGTGGCTTTTTAAATATCGAATACAATGTTGCTTGCCAGTAGCTATTTGGTTTTTTGAGAGTGAGCTGTAAAACTAGTATGAAATAGTTTAATTAATTACCATCTCTGAATCTATTTGCAGGTTGACATCCATATTAATCAACACGTATACCTGCTTGTACCCCAAATCACTAAATAAGTTTAGTGCCAAACATACATATTTAAAACATCATTCTGTCTCTGTCATCTTAGAACGACTAAACAAGACGATGTTTTAATAAGTTTTATCGTTATATGCATTTAGTGATTAGTGCTAAGCGGGTTTTGCTGGTAGCATGAAAACATTGACAGCGAGTTGTCAAGATTTAAGTCATAAACACAATGAAAATGATGTGTTAAATAGTGTTTTCGTGGTCTCAGACAGTATGTACAAGAAAATGATAAGACAAATTATGATGATAATTAAGTAGGAATGTTTTTAGTAGAAAAAATTCTAATTAAATGAGCAGCACCCCAAATAAACACAAACAAACTCCCTATCATAAACCGATGGATTTTGATGGCAAATTGCCAATCAAATGCTTCATGTGTTTGAAAAATTGTCTGTTCGATAACGTAAATATCGCAATGAATATTTTTTTTGAATTATCAAAATGCATTACCAATGGAAGCGTGTCACATAATTATTTCGTTGAATTGCTTTAGCGTGAAACGACAGAGGCACCTGCAGCCGCCAACGCGTATCACTCGTGTCTATGCACGCTTAGATAGAAAGGAAAGTCTTACTTTGGATTTATAGAGGTATGAGGAACAGGGTGTAAAGTTCACTCATACTCTATAGAAAAGGGAGGATCCTCCGACCAGACGGGTGTTGTGTCTGGCGGGCAACTGCCCAACGTTTGATGCTGAAATTGTATCTATGATAATTGCGCAGTAAACTCTGCTTGCGAGATGCAGGATTTGCGTGACGTCAGTATGACGCGTTGTTCGCATGTGGTATTGTAGATACCGCTACAGATTTATGCTTTTTGGAGCTTATAATTCAACTATGGCCTAAAGTCCTATGCCTATTTACAACGTATCCCCCCACCTACCTACTGCTGTAGCATGTAAAAAAAGATAACTTAAAAAAAGTAATTTCGCTTCTTTTATTGCACATCATGCCTACCCGCCATTACTGTACTTTAATCTTTGCTGAAATGCTCAACCAATTCGAAAGCCGTACCGTTATGAACGTAGACTTTATTCAACGAAATCAACGACCATGCATTTTTTATGAGCAAACACAAATATACTCGTACATAATGATTGAATTCATAAAAGTTTAAGACAAATATTTTTCATTATGATGAAAATGTAAGAGAAGCAGGCTTTACTTTTACACGCAATCAGCCTATAATGTGCCCACTGCTGGGACACAGGCCTTCACTCTTCGTAAGTAAGAGGGCTGTAATCCACGGCGAGGGCCCAGTGCGGGTTGATAGATGTCACATGTTTTCGAATTTTTGGTTCTAGGGCATGTCGGTTTCCTCACGATGTTTTCCTTCACCGTTTTCAGAGCAGTAGTGGTGATGAAACTAGCTTTATTTTGAAATTTCGAAACGACTGGTTGACACTTCCCATGACCCAAGGGCAGGCTTTTACCTTGGCCAGAGGCTAAGCATTGCCTTACAACGTGGCAATGCCGCCAGTGTCTTGGGTACATTACCAGTCGACAGCGTTGCGGGTGAATTTTTCGACGCTATATTTTAGTTTGTAAATAGTTTTAGTTAATTTAGGATATAATTTTGTTATTTTAGTGTTAGCTTGTAAATAGTTATTGGTACACTAATAAGTAAATCAATGTTTACAGTATAATGTTTCATTTTTAGCTAACATTTTATAATTGAAAAAGTTATTTTTAAGAATAGTGCATACATTTTGTACGTACCTAGCGGGGTAATTTTCGTAATTTTAAGAACGTTCACAGTCTGATCTTAGTCTCAATCTGTCAAAAATACGTCTAATTTCCCGACATTTTGACAAGTTTTTGACATTTGTTTGTCGCCGAGATGAGACTGCGACTAGATTTTGAACGTTTTAAATTACGGGAATACGGGTCCAGACGTGTTGTTTGCAATATAAATTATAAGTCTTTTTCTATCTCCAGGAGTTAGAAATGATTAGGTAAACAGTAATTAACACGAAACATTTCTAAATTATCATTTAGATTTAAGAAGATACCTTCATTGCCATTTTAGTTTTTTCTAGGTAAAAAACTACGAAATTTTCAAAAAAAAAAACGGGTTGCACTCCGGGAGTGCCGGCGGAAGTAAAAACTTGAATATTAACGTTGTGCATTTTTTATATTTTGGAATGCGGTCTTCTCTCCCTCCGTCTTACGAATTTTCGATCAGGTCACGTGTCCTGACGCGAGCTCCGTCTTACGAATTTTCAATTAAGTCACGTGTCCTGACGCGAGTTTAACATTTTTTACCCATCACAAAAAAAAGTGCACAATTCCGCTAAAGAAGTTTTCACTTCAATAAACTGTCCAATAAAATCTAAAACCAATTCATAAAATTATAAAAGGATGAGAGAAAGAAAAAAGTTTCAGAATAATATTTACATTCCTTCACATAAACTTTGATTTATTATATTTTTATTCGTCAAATAAATATTTGCTCTACCCAAGCACACTGTATTAACCAATGAGTCATCTGAAAGTTTACTAAAATCGTAATTTAAGACAATTCATGGCGTCGTTAATTAAACGGTTATAAAAAAAAAAAACTTTAAATATAACCAAACGAAAGTATTCAAGAGGAGTTAGGCCATTAAATAAAGCTGGAATTTCAGGGATTTTAGTCACCGCCTCTGAAATTCTCAATTCTCAATTCCTGCAGATTTTCAAGTAGTATTTCTCAAGCTAGAGTTGAAGAATTTCTCCAATAATATGCGTCAAGTATGGCGCAATTTGTTGAGCACTTATTAATACGAGTTGCTTGTATTTGTAGGCACATTGATAAATCCTACTATAAAATTATAAATGCGAAGGTTTGTATGGATGGATGGATATTTGTTACTCTTTTACGCAAAAACTACTGAACTGATTTGGATAAAATTTGGCACACAGATGGTTTATAACCAGGATTAACATATAGGATACTTTTTATCCCGATATCCCCACGGAATCGAAACTTATGCGGGTAAAACCGCGGGGCGCAGTTAGTGAATAAATACAAATAAAGGCATTTTGGCTTCGAAATTGGTACTTAAAGAGGTATTTATTACAACCTGTACAATATAAATCAGGTTTTGATTCGGGTTATTGCGTTTTGATTTTATTCTTCTTTTGGCATCTACAGTAGGTATAACTTATTTATATAAATTGTGAATCAGTCACCAGTTTAAAAAATTCATGGTTATTTTTTCTGAGTTTAAGGTTACGCTACGCTATTCAAGGTCAAATTAGATTGGCTGGCGAAACTCCACAGACGTGATGGGTATCAGTATTTAAACAAGATAAAACTAAGAAAAATGTATCATGATTGGTTTACGACCGCAAGTAGTTTAGTTACTTGTGTAAACTTCGCAGACATTATGGGTATTTATATCAAACATACAACAAAATAAAAAAAAACTGTTTTTCAAAACTCACACTTCAAGTAAAAACTAAACTACCTGCGGTACTACCCCAAAAAATCATCAATCATGTTTAGAAACCGATGCCCATCATTCCAGTGTAGTTTCGCTAGCTAATTTAATTTGACCAAGTATTTTGTTTATCATTTTGATGTTATCAAAACAGTCTATGCGTCTATCTATCTTTTACAATATTTTCACAAGCTCCCAATTCAGATTTATTATGCGCATAAACATTTCGACTCCCACGAAACATGAGTATTTTCCTTTATTCAGTTGTAGGTAACGCATATCACCCATCACTTCTCAAGGTCAACTTAACCTAGACATAACTATATTGTAGTCGAATAAATCTCAACTGAATTTAAACGAAATAAAATGTCGGACAAAATAATGTACACACGTTTTGCATGAAAACAAATCCGGTAAATGGAACTGTGGATTTTTGCGCGTTGTACTCGTATTCAATAGGATTTATGTTCTATGCACCAGTTTTTTGTCGTTAAAAGAGATTATAAGAAGACTGGTGAATATCGGTACTAAAGTCCTACCCTTCCTACTAATATTATAAACGCGAAAGTTTGTATGGATGGATGGATGGATGGATGTTTGTTACTCTTTCACGCCAAAACTATTAAGCGTATTTGGACGAAATTCGGCACACAGATAGTTTATAACCAGGATTAACACATAAGATACTTTTTATCCCGATATTTCTACGGGATAATAATACTTAAAGTTGCATGAAGACTTTTCTCATAGATAAAAAAATTTACTGCGTTAATTTATACTCGACTTTATATAATGTTAAACTTTGTACAATATAATAAAATCACTATGTACCAAATAGTTTAATTAAAACGATTGACAGACTTCGAAATGATTGAAAAAATATCTGGTGCTTTACAAGAGCCAATCAGGAACCAATCAACAATATCAACCAGATTTAAATGTTCTTCCACAGAAATAAAAATACTAATATTTATATTTTCGGTCGACGCCTCGACAGGCGAGCAGTGTTCGCGCTGCGGAAATTGAAAGCCAAAGTATCGTTTCTCCCAGCGATTACACAATTGTAACAAGAAGGAAAAGCAAAAATTAAAACCCCAGCTTATGATTAACTTTTTGATTTAAAAGTGGCCTACTTAAAAATTGCCGGTCGTAAATATTTTTTATTCGCTTACTTTTTTACGTAATACCGCCACTGTTTGGCCACACACATACCTACAAAAAGGGAAAATCTTAACGACAGCCCACACAGAATATTGTAAGCGAATGACAGCTCAGACATTACCGTAAACGCGTGTTTTATAACAAAAAATAAAATGGTTTATGTTCCGTTTCAGTGCACGGCAGTATAACAGGCTACCAGTGCTCGTGCTAATTTATTGAAAAGGATAAATCTACCGCCTGATTGACACATTGGTCGAATAAATACTGCGTTGTCGGTACATAGAATGCTTTTGTTTCTGACGTAGGTTTTATTGAACTACGCAGTTATTTTGCGTGCGTACGAAGTTATTGTTTGTTGTTGGACGTAAAAGTTTGGTACAAAAATAAAATTAATGTTATAAATCTTTATTTTCAACGGAAAACATGATTTTGACTAATTTGAATTCTACATAAGGCATAATGTTACGTTGTCATGTAATTTTCATACACTTCTCAATTAAGGAACATTGTATTACTCGATTTAGGATCTCTGAAGGAATTTATTATTGAATTGTATTAACAAATAACTTGAGTAAGAAATCAGAGGAGCTATCCTTGTAATTTTAAAAACGTTCAAAATCTCATTTTCAATCTGTCAAAAATGCCTCTAAAAGCGACAAGCAATGTTAGAAACTTTTCAAAAATGTACGGAACATTTTTGACAAGTTTCTGACACTAATTGTCGCTGAGATGAGATTGCGATGAGATCTTGGATGTTTTTAAATTATGGAAATTGGGATCCTGTAGTTTAGACCTACTTGTGGCTTATACAGGGTTATTTTTCAAAGACCAGGTAAATTTAAGGATGTAGTACACACGGCTACACATCAAGCTATGCAAAACCAGTATTGGCTGACCGTTCATTGTGAGAAAATATCATACAAAGTGAGGCAAAGACAAACTGGTTTTGTATAGCTTGACGTGTAGCCGTGTGTACAGACCATCAAACTGAACAACTTTCTCTATGGGACAAATAACGTAATCGTGAAAATTTTATCAATTTGTCCCATAGAATACTTCAATACCTACTCGACCTAAATGTATGGGACGGCTGAATTTTTATTCGCAATTACGATGTTGGTCCCATGGAGAAAGTTGTTCCGTTTGATGGTCTGTACCACATCCTTAAATTTGGCTGGTCTTTGAAAAATAACCCCGTATACCTACTTGTGAGTGCTTTATACCGGCCTGAAATTGGATAACGTACCAAAATAAGTAAAACTATTGGGTTGTACATGAAACTACACTACGACCGATGTATTAGACATAACATGGGTCTACTACATAACAAAGGGACTTTTAAAGGTACTTGTTAGGTCTTGTTATGTTATTTAAATTATTTGACGTAATTTGTCGTAATCTAGTTTTTTTTTATTAATTTATTTTTGTATTCGATTAATTGTAATCGACTTATTGTGCTGACAACAGAATCACTCAATCAATCAATCTCTTTGGAAAGGTTGTCAGTGAACATTAATGGCGGAAGATTGCTTTGGTAAGACTGTTTTTTCAGACGTATGGAGGGTAGAGGTAAGGAGAACCGTCTCATATGGGGAGAAAGTTGAAAACTGTCCAGCTATAAGTAGTAAATAACAGCAGGCCAATTCTCGTAATTTAAAACGATCAAAATCTAGTCGCAGTCTCATCTCGGCGGCAAACAAATGTCAAAAACTTGTCAAAATGTAGGGAAATTTGACTAATTTTTGCTTCGATCAATAATAGTTGATCGAAGTATTTTTGACAGATTGAGACTGAAATCGTTCTTAAATTTACCAGAATTGCCCCTCAGTTCAAAAACCCCCCAAAATGGCGCTAGCATAGGCAAAGGGTATGGTATGACTGTATATAGCAGTTCTTGACGGATTGAAGTACATATTTCAATCCGTCAACAACTGCTACATTGAAAATAAAATTTTTTATAATCTTCTTTGAAATTTACTCTGTTGCTACTGTGGCGTCACCCTAGCTTAACGCAGTTTGACGGATACTTTTTATCAACAGAGACAGCTTTCTCCTTACCTCTACCCTCCATATTCAAACGGTTGCTGCGTCGAGGTCGGACGCGCAATTGGTCTTTTACATTGCTGGTCTCCATCTGCATATACTAATATGCAGATGAAGACCAATAGGTTCTGCAATATGACAACTCAAAAAACCAAAACAATAAATACCTACACTGAAGTGAGGCAGTTTTATTACATACTCATTAATGTTTTTAATACACACTTTATTGTGTCATACAGCTGAGCATTTTTATGTTTTTCATGCTACCACCATAATGTCAAAGAGCTTGATGTCACCCCTGAACTCATTATTTCACTTTATGACGTCGAAACATGAACTTTACGAGCTACTGTATTACAAATCACCTGACACCGTGAAATGGCAATCGAAGACTTATACTAAAACAAATTTTGTGATTTTTGAACTTAAAGCATTTATTTCAAATGAACCAATACAGACACATTTTGAATTTTCAATGGATCGGTCAGTCAGAAAGATGAAGCTAGTTGCCCATTCCAAAGCGTAGTAGGCACCTTTGGAGAAGAACGGGCACAAAACTTCACGGACACTCTTTTAAATCATAAAACTGTTACAAAATATTGGTTAGGTATAATAACATCACTACTATCTTTCATCATACTAGCTTTTGCCCAAGGCTTCGCCCGCGTGGAGGCCGGAAATTATGCTGCGGGAACGTACTGCCGGGATACAAAGTATCCTATGTCCTAATCCAGGTCATGGTCTACTCATGTGCCAAATTTCATCCAAATCCGTTTAGCCGTTTTAGCGTGAAAGCATAACAAACAAACAAACTCACTTTCACACTTATAATATTAATAGTTAGGATTATCAGTTACATTTCACAAGTATTGAGATTGTAGCGGTATTATCTCGCAAGCAGAGTTTACCGCGCAATTGCGCGCGCTGCGTGTCGCGGGTTCGATTCCCGCACGGAACCAATATCTGTATGGCCTACAAGTAGTTGTTCCAGGTGTGGTTGTACGCACCCACGATACAGAAAAAAAAGGAGGCAGAGGTGTACCAGTACACCCACATTTCACCAGTTATGTTTAAGTTGCGTGTAATAAGGGCCCTATTGCCATCAGCTGGGCACAGATCCAGACTCCTTGTTGATACTAAAGAATTCCAGCTGGAAAAACCCAATAACGACCTCGACCCGGGAATCGGACCTAGGACCTCATGCTCAACAGTAGCGGTTGCGACCACTAGACCAACGATGTAGTGAGATTTGTCATCAATAGGTTATAACCTCTTTGCAAAAGCTAATAGTAAAATAAAAATAAAGCTCTTTGCGAAAGGCTTGACTATGTTTATAGAAGAAAGAAAATTAAACAAGACGCAAAAAAGAACATTAAAAAAAAAAACTATAACAAATGGTTGACATGCGTCACATCCACGCAAAACGACTATCGCTCAGCATCATGCTGCGACCATAGAGTAGCAGCATGATGCTGTGCGATAGCCGGTTTTGCATAGGCAAGACAGAGCCCCAGCGCTGGTTTGCAGCGACAGCCGGCGACGTAATGACGTCGTCCGGTGCAGCAAACAATTATTCATCAAAAATTATTAAAACAATTATTTTTATTTTAAAAGCAAACAGTTATTATGACGCTGTCCGCTGTGTGTGGTATAGCGTACTTAAAGCAAAATAATACAATTTAATTTAAATGTGATAGAAATAAACAGGAATATAAAAAAAACAACCGACTCCCAAAAACGACACTACAAAATGAAAAATAACTTTAATTTAAGGAAAATACTTCTGAAGTGGTCCCATAGAAATTTCATAAAAAACGGTTGAGTAGTTTGGTTTTTAAACCGAAATTACTGGTAAAAATTACAACTTAAAAGTGAAAACTAAAAACTTTTTTGCAAAAAAAAACAAACAAAAAAAAAAACAACCGACTTCCAAAAACGACACTACAAAATGAAACATTTTGTAGTGTCGTTTTTGGAAGTATTTCCTTTCGAACGAAAAAAGAATTTTGAAAATCGGTCCACAATTGGTGGAGTAATCGCGTAACAAACACAAAAAAAAAAAAACGGAAGGAATTGGAAGTTGGTTAAAAATAAGGAAATATGCATACTAAGAGAATATCATCCTCAATAAACGTGTTACGTTTATGAGATTGTTGCAGCAAACAGACGTAAAAGCTGTTACTTTGCCCACGAAGCTTGACCTGAGCACCTAGTTACAATAAAAACTCACAAAAATAGATACAAATGACCTTGAATCACTATACGCTTACGAACGAATGGCAATATTATTATCAGTTACAAGTAGATATTTTATACAATTTCAGCTACGTATTAAAATAAAACCATCAGTCTCCTTTTAAAACAAGACAAGAGCATACTCTTTGTGAAAAGACCATGGCTTATTATAAGCAATCCCAGTAAAAATAAGAACAAAATCTCCCGGCGTCCATCTTCCAGTCCTTAAACATTTATAACGCCATCATGTCAAAAATTGAGAAAAAAACTGCAAATAACATCTTACGGAGCGTTCGTGAGGAAATTATGAAACAATAAACTCCGACGTTGAATAACTCACGACTGATTTTTTATTGCAAGAGAAATATAACCTTATTCCTGTAAGTCAAGGTTCTTTCTCGAGCATTGAATAGCTGTATAATTTTTCAGACAAAAGTAGGAAAGGCGGACGACAAATTATTCTTCAGTGCCGTTTAATAAAGGTCCGAGCCCGCGTCTTGGACAAGGGTTAATTCGACTGGGCGATTAAAAATTAACTCGTTGTTCGCCGAGAGAATATTTAAAGCGAAATCTTTGTAATTAAACTAGTGGATATAACCAGGTTTGTGATGCTTTTAGAAGAGCTAAAAGCGTCGAAGGGAAATGTAGCAAAACCACAGCCCTTTCAGTTTCCCTAACTTCGGGTTGGGTTGTGACCAAAATGAAATATAGTGGAACCTTTCAAACGTTCTTGTTGTTAAGTGGAAGCTGACGGTATCTTTAAGGACACAGGTAAACCATTTGAATTTCGAAACGTATAGTAAAAGCTATTTTATTAGAGCTATGAATTTCAGGCACGAAATATTTATGATAAGCTAGCTAGCAGCTGGCTGCGCCCCGCGGTTTCACTCGCATAAGTTTCGATCCCGTTGGAGTATCGAGATAAAAAGTTCTATGTGTAATCCTATATGTTAATCCTGGTTATAAACCATTTGTGTGCCAAACTTAACGTTTATGTATTTGAAGAAAACAAAAACGCGGCAAATTCCTAAACTAATATTTTTTTGTCGGAAAAGCAAAGGCATCAAGCTCATACGGCCTCGTCGGTTTTCGTAATTTTATTTAATAACATAACTGCATAATAAATGCGTATTCCTTTTTCAAAAAGATGTATAATGCTTTATATAAAAACTTAATGGTGTAAACACAGATGTAGTTCAGTATAAATTTCGGTAAGTATTCCAAAGGACATGTCCAAAAATGGTTTTTTATTATTTAATAATTCTAACAAGGATAAATTAAATATATTTAGATAGACATCCCGAAAACTAGTGGTTCTAACTATATCATATATTTTTAAAGGCCCCCAATTTTGAGAAAAATGTATTTTTATTTTAGTGTGAATTTACCCCTAAAACGAACAAACCTTTCTAATTGTCTAGGATAATAAAGTGAACACACCCCAAAAAATAATAATCTTGTCAAAATTGACACATGGTACTGTCATTACTGTCAATCAATGTTTGATTTGCGAGTTTATCAATGTGAACAAAACGAATCTAATCAGATTATTTATTTACCTCTGTAATAATCTATACTAATAATAAAGCTGAAAAGTTTGTTTGTTTGTCAGATTATTTTTTTAGTGTGACGTATCAGACGGATGAGGCCTGCCTGACGGCCAACACTGTCATCTGTCATATTTAGACATTGTCAAAGTGTGTGGGAGGTTTAATTTGGGCTGCCATAACGAATCAATTATATGTATTAACATTAAATAGTTTTTAATTTTTCTCTGAAATGGGGGGGTCTAAAAATATAATTTCAGTGGTTCCAAGTTCCATATTTTTGTAGCTTTTATTTGGATGTAGTTTGATTCTTGTTAGATTTTTCTCGGAATAAAAAACCAACGTCCATACAAAAAGCGGACATCTCCTTTAAATCACATTCTCCCCCTGAATGAAATTCAGTACAATTTTATTTCCCTGTTTTTAACAGATTAAAAATATGTTCGCTTTTTGTGGCATAGAATGTCACTTTTTTAAGCAAGTGGTATGAAAAGTAATTTTATTTTATTTATTTATTTAATGTTTTCTTACAATGTCGATAATGTTGATATTGGAATATAATGAATATGAAATGATATCTTAAAACATATTGTCGAACAAAAAGCTTTCAGCCTGTTTGTTTAGTGTCCTAGGTATATTACTGACTAATTATACATAGGTATATTTACATACAACATAATAGTTACCGAGGGGTATCGTGTTACCAAGTAAATGGGTTGTGGAGGTCAGATAGGCAGTCGTTCCATGTAAAATACTGATATTCAGCTGCATTCGGTTAAACTGAAAGTCGACCCCAACATAGTTGGGAAAAGGATGGGCAGCTTGCAGATCGATAATGGTAGATTGGTATGGTATATCTGTCTCTCGTTAACATCAGGCATATTTTAATTACTGTGGGCGTACTATGGGTAGTGTTTGTTATAGCACAATAGAAAAAAAACGGTTTGCAATTCAAATCAGATTATAATTTACAAACAAGTTAGTTACACTAGCGAATCACATACTGTAGGTACACATTCAACGATACGGAACGCGACAGTTTCTAAGCACATGTTGTTCGTACGATGTCCAATCTTGATTGCAAGGCTGGGCAGATTGCAGATTGATACCTAATACTTTACTACTGGGCCAAGCTATCGCTATTATACCTTCTAAAAATAATCATCATCAACTGATGTTGATGATTATTATGTTCAGCAGTGGACTGCTATAGGCTGATGCCTATAGCAGTCCACTGCTGAACATAGGCCTCTCCTATTGCACGCCATTCAATTCGATTTTCGACAACTCTCATCCAACTGCTACCGGCCATCCATCCATCAAAAATACTCAAAAAATATAAAATTAATTATTTTTATTGCATTACCGGTTCGACAAATCTTTAGAAATACTTAAACACACCGAAAACTTAGAAAATATATTCTTTTTCTTGACTTTTGTCTTATACAATATTTTGGTCAAAAAATTAAAAAAATGGGCTCAATAGAATATAAAAGGAACTGTCGTGTTTTACGAAGTAAGTCTCTTAAAAGGAAAATAGATTAAACTCGAAGCCGTAAACTAAGAGATGGTTTTACCATTAACGGCTCTTTCTTTGTGAACTTTATTAAAGTTGAGAAAATATAAGCGACACAGGAAAAAAGAAAAAAAAACCGATCAAGCGTGAGTCAGACCCGCGCATCGAGGGTTCCTTACAAATTATTTGTCGGTATGTAACTACAAATTTAAGGTTTTCCGGTTTTTTCCTTTACTTGTGCTATATGACATTACGTCTTGCCAAATTTCATGAGTCTAGGTCAACGGGAAGTACCCTATAGGTTTTGATTCCCTTGCGAGTGTCAAAATATGCGGCATAAATGGAGTATAAATGACCGTATCTTTTGACTGCGTTGATTTAATAGTTTGATTTTTCGGGGCAGGGATTGTAGTTCTGAGTAGTTGTTATTAATTTCAACTTGATAACTCCACGCGTTCCTGAGAAAAAGGGTCTTAACAGACGAACAGACAGATGGAAAGCGAAGTGATCTTATAAGGGTTCCTTTTTTCCATTTGAGGTACGGAACCTTAAAAATTAGAGAGAGCTCCTGATGATAAAGCACTAGGAAGTGGTGAAGGGCGGGCATTCTGGAGGACTGACTAATGAAATTTTGACGTTTAAAAATGCAGATTTTCAGCCTAATTTAAATAAATAATTTTTGATTTTTATTTAGAGAAAAACTCTTTGCCTCCCAAGGCTTTTTCCCTCAATACCTCGTGTTAGTCGTCTTAGATCATCATGCGTCACCAGCGTTTTCTTCTAATCATTAAAAGACACCATCTTGATCTTCAAAGTTCGGAGGTAGGTACTTTTGAACTGCTTTTATTAAAATAGCTCTCCCATAGAGTCTGGATCTCCAAGGTTGGTTGTTGATTTATGGTTTTAAATGTATCCGTTTAGGTCCCTCTTGGCTTTTTATTTTCAGGCGCCACTTTAAGTTTACAAATGCAGGTTAATTTAAAAATTCACATCAATGTAGGCCGTACATCAGTGGTACCACTTTGTCCTTGAGCTGGCCTTACGTATGGTTTACGTATTACGTACGGTGTCCCAATATAATAAGATCGCTTTTAGCGAAAAGACCCCCCATTGTGTCACCCCTAATAAAATTTCTACATTTATATTTCTGTAATATTTATGGTATAAATAATAAAGAAAATTCTATTCTATTCTTATCTTGGTTTTTTTTACCACAGAGGGCGGCCTATCGTACCAGATTTTAAGCTACGGATTTCTAAGACTGCGATGGCCGCCGCATAGCGTTCGCAATTTACGCTTTTACGCTAAAACAGCTGAACGGATTTCGATGAAATTTGACACACGTGTAGACTGGACTGGAGAAGGATATAGGCTACTTTTGATCCTGGATCGCAGACGAAGCCGTGGGCAACAGCTAGTTTAAAATAAATTATTTGACTTTGACTGTTTTTGACACCGTAATGTCAAAACCTGCTGCTATCATTTTTATGACAGCCGTCACTACGATCGTTATGTGGCGGCCATCGCTGATGTTGGCAACCGTACCTTTACACACGTCACCTTGATTCCTAACACGCAGACCCGCTAACATTCAAGGAAAACTATCATCATCTGCCTAGCCTTTTCCCGACTCGGTTTCCAGTCTAACCGGATGCAGCTGAATACCAGTATTTTACATGGAGTGACTGCCTATCTGACCTCCACAACACAGTTACTGGGTACCCCTTGGTAAGATTGGTTGTGAGACTTTCGGGCTTCTGACGACCTTTAACGACTGTCAAAGATCCACGAATGACAGCTGGGACCAATGGCTTAATGTGCTTTCCGAGGTACGGAGGGATCTTAGTATGTAAAGATGGTCACCCATCCACGGACCAACCGCGGCAAGTGTAGTTTAACCTGATCGATCGACCTGTGTGGCGGTTATTACTTAGCCACAAGCCGCTCATTCAGGGAAAAATATATCTTTCAAAGAATATTATGAACGGCCTGTTATTTTCCCTGCCATTGAGCAAGATAATAGAATAAGATATTTTCATCGTAAAACGGGTCCAGTTTCAGGAAAATAATGTGAAATATTATTTCGTTCCCATTTTACGTAACTAACTGTTGAAACACGCTGTGAATGTGTGTGTCAGCACAGGAGCTCGCTGTACCGTCTAAGACAATGGCGAAGACGGTAGTGTGTGTGTTATGTGCTGACGCTACTCGTCTGCACACTTTCACAGCGTGTTTGCACACTTGGTAACCACAAGTAAAGCACGCGTCGCTTCGTGGGATAAAAATATTGTATACTACTACGTTTTCAGTTAATTCTTTCAAGCGTTTTATTCACTTTGTTATTTTGTAAAAGTGTACTTTGAGTGCATACTTAGCTGTAATTTGGAACTCATATATTTTTTTTAATCTCCGATTTTTTTGTAACAAAACCGTTTTATGCCAAAGTGATAATGTTCAAGTCAATCCCAAATAATACCACTTTTTGAAGACAACTAACATTACATAGCTCATTACCACGATTTTTCACTCAGAACCACGAACTAAAACGGTAACATTCTAAAATATTTCATTTCATAGACTGGTTATTTCAAAAAAATTAAAAAAAAATGAACAAAAATATCGACCCTCCCGAAAAATAGTCTCTTTGTAACGGGGAAGCCATAAAAGTACACTACTCTTTGTGGTTCACTTTCCAAACTATAGATTTATATATACGTATTTTATTACAGTGCGCTATAGAATTTATTATTCAAATTCTTCGTCCAGTACAAAGTCAAAGGATACGAAGCTCGCTCGTACGTAGCTCGTATACTTTTTGATGTCACCTCGATTTAAATAATGGTAAATATGTTAGGTAACGCTATTCACTGCGAAATAAATAACGTATTTATTGTGGTCTTTGTGACCTTGAATTCTACAAGATTTAGTCGTCAATCTCGTAAAGAATACCTGTATATACCTATTTAACTGCAAAACAAATCTGTAAAAAAATTATACCATGTATCATACCAAATTAAATATTTAATAAAATGTTAGCATTAGGGCTTATTCACACGTCTGAACGGGCCTTTATGCCAACATTCGCCACAGCGACAAATTGTGAGCAAGCAGTGGTTACGCGTGGGTAGTGTCGCTGCAACTTCTTGCAGTTGCGTTGTGTTTGCGTTGTCGCTATTAGTTGCTATGTGGTTACGTTGTGGCTAATGTTTGCAGAAATACATGTTTGTTTGCGATGTGGCCGGCCGCTAGTGCGCGATTTCGATGGTGATTGCGTTGTGGCTGCGATGTGGCCTAGATGTGGTTGGTATCGGCCACACGGTTGATTTTGACGGTCAAATGTGGTCCGTGTGAATAAACTTTTCATTTTGATACAAATTAGCGCCCGTCCACATTTTGTCGTTAAGTTGTGGTTGTGGTACGTGTTACCGGGCCCTTATACATCAGCTATTGTCATATTAAAAGGTACAACGATCAAATTACCCCTTTACTATTTTCAAAAGCAAGCCATCTGTTAAACGCGTTCTTTTTTTATTCAAAAGTATCCTTGAACTAATAACACTGGTATAATACATTACCTTTGTCAATAAATTCCTTGGTGGCACACGTGTCCATGTAAGGCATGGTACAAAGGGGAACACTATAAAAGCATAAAACCTACCAACCCATACATAATATCCATGATCCATTGACGTAACAGACTTGGTAGTTAAATCAATGTCCGAGTTTATTTAACTGTGTGCGTCTGTATACTCTTAAATAAATAACTGTTGTTTAAGAAAGGGGGAGCGAACTGGTTTTACTAATAACCTTCAAGGCATAATACAATGATTTGTTAGAATACAAAACTATTCAAATAATCTGATATTCTATTGAGCAGATTTTTATCAGAATATTTTTTTCTTAGAACAAGATTCGACTAAGACTGATTTAATTTATAGGCTTAGAGCGCTTCAATACCGATATTTTCAAAGTCCTTTTGAGGAGTATCTTATCAAAAGTGGCCTCTTTATGTATCACGAGGTAATAAATAGCTTTATTATTGATCAAAATGATAAGAAATGTAGGCATTGTGTTCCTAAATTTCTTATTACTGGGAGAGTAGGACCCTTAGTACGAGGCAATTGGAACATTTTATTATAAAGGGCGCAATGTAACCCGGTGGCAATGTGACACGCCTCTGGCGACTGCGATCGAAAAACAAATGAAAGAAGTTACTCAGAGCGTACCTCGAGCTACTGCGACGCGGCTTGCAGAGCGACGGACGGACATAGAAGACGAGCGCGCGTGTCGTTTAACACTAGTCGCGTCGCAAGTCACATCCCACGAGACCGTGGGCCCGAATACACGAAAATGACACTGAATTTACACTGGCCACATTTGACCGTCAAAATAAACCACGTGGGTGATACTAACCACATAAAGGCCACGTCGCAGCCACAACCTAACCACCAGCAAAACCGAGCTTAGCGGTAGGTGACATCACAAACACAACAATCTGTCCTTCTGCAAACACTAGCCACAGCATAACTACATCGCAACCACTTGCGACAACGCAACCACAACGCAACTGCAAAAAGTTGCAGCGACATTAATCACGCATAGCCACGCTTGTCCACATTTTATCGCTGCGATGCGGTCTGGTTGTGGTACGTAGGCCCTAAGGGACGAGTGGAAAGAAAGAAAATGCATTGAAAGCAGTCGGTGCGCGCCTCCGCGAACATGCCCGAGGCGCTGCAGTGTCAGACAGCCTCAAAACCGCCCTGAACGCGTAATTGAACTGGGCCCCAAGTCTGCTATTTTTATAAATTTGTCATTCTAACACGATCCCATTCCCATCCCATTGTCATTTTGTTTAAAGTTCGTAATCTGCTAAATTCTTAATGGCGATCATTGGTCGGTCAATGGTCTCGTAATAGAATTGTGTCCTAATGACATTGTCGTATTGTCATTATTATAAAACCCGTTAGTAGAAATGATTTTCGAAAAACTACCACTACTTTATTTATGCCAGATTTCATTTATATATATTTTTACATATTATTTATTAGTGTTTTATACAAGTCAAGTGTTTTATGTAAGTCAGTCATTCATTTATCATTATGTACGAGATTACCATTCTATGCCATTTCTTTCAATGGAGTGTCAGTGGTTGACCCCTGGAAAGTCATAATGACGCCATTATGTTAGTAGATTACCAAACTTGTCAAAATCAACAATTATGAAATCAATGATAGACCATTCTGACACTATTGTAATAGCAGACTTGGGGCCCTGGACGTGGAGGGTGCCGTAAGCCGCACGAGTATACTTTGCCCACAGGATGGACGTGTAGAGGGATGTACAGAAACCTCTAAAGAGCGTTCATTTACCTCTCTCGAACACCGCACAAACCTACGCGCTATCATATTACCTCTGACTGACAATGCCCTCCGCTCCCGTTCAATCTGTTTATCGTAGAGAACTGGCCATTTTAAACTCTTCATTAATAAAATTATTCTCGTACCGTTGATTTTAAATAAACATTGGAACGGCGTGAAATCTTTCCCGTATTAAATGCTAAGTACCAGTAGACACGATGTTTCAACCTGATTGCATAATTAATGCGATCAATAATACATGATGTTCTATGAATGAAAATATTTGAAGTAGAAACGTGTTGAATACAGTTTGCTACTGACGTCATTCTGTATGTTAAAATGATATGTGATAGGTTTCTTTACAAGAGCAATGTGGCCCAGTGGTAACGGCCTTGACTTACGATATCTAGGTCGTGGGTTCGAACCCAAGCAGGCACTTGACTTTGTGTAAATTATTTCATCACCACTGCTTTCAAAACAGTGAAGGAAAACATCGTGATGAAACCGGCATGTCTTAGGAAAATAAAAAAAAAAACGAAGACATGTGACATCCATCAACCCGAATTTGGTCCGAGACTCTGGCCCACTCTTACAGAGTGGAGGCTTGTGTCCCAGCAGTGGGAACATTATACGCTGATTATGACGTTATTTTATTGACTACGTTTAGGCAACAATCTCAAAAAAATTATCTCAAAACAAACACCAACATTCCTATCGTTTTAGTATTTTATTTTAAGTTTTAGTCATGTTTCTGTACTCAACGTCCACGGGCGTTATTTATTTTCACGAAAATAAATAACGCAAAATAAAAAGCAACAATTTTATGAGCACAAAATAATTTTGTAAGCCCTTCATCCAGTATCGTTGAACTCCTAAATGATCCTCTTTGCAATTTCATTCTCATTAAAAACGTGGAGCGAATATTATTTAACCTCCCAAATGAACAAAGCTGGGCTTATCGTTAAATAAAATCTTTGGTGGAAATTCTGATAGATAAAAGCCCCAAAACTGCTCACATTTCGTTCGCGGTCTCTCTACGGCCGGTCAATCAATTTTACTATTGTCAGTCAATAAAACGAGCTGTAACGAATTCGGGTGTTTTAAGTCACAAGAAACTGCAATAACATTCACTTTTGACCGTGAGCTGTGGTATCATGGATTTTGTGGGTGGTAATGTAAACCAATATCCAACCAACCAACCAATATGTCTCTGCAGGATCACCTCGTGGCTATGGGACGATGGGCCGGCCATATTAGCCGTAGAACCGATGACTGTTGGGGTAGACGTGTTCTTAAATGGAGACCGCGAATCGGCAAATGTGAGGTAGGATGCCTTCAGGCTATACACGGTTACATTTTGATCGTTTTAATCCTTAAAAAGGGTCATTGTACTCATCATTATGAACAACTTTTACTACGGGATCAACCCTGAAATCGTGAAAAAAAATCAGTTTATCCATAGATTTATGTTCATATAACTCGACGTAATGTATGGATCAACTGAATTTTTTTCACGATTTCAGGGTTGGTCATCAAAAAGTTGAAGATCTCTTAAAGAAATTTGACAGATTGTAGTAGCTTGATGTGCTGGCGTCTGTAACATAGACAAACGAAAACAAAAAAAATATGACGATAATATACTCGCGAGCAATGAAAAAGTTCCAGTGACACAGCACCAAATTACTCCTAAACGGGAAAGGCTAGCTTAATGACGCCGTCTGCAATATTGAAGTACATTTAACAGCGCATCAGAATATTACTAACTAAAAACGTAAATATTGTGTTCAAATTTTAAATTATATGTCTTAGGAGATATTAAGGTGTTTGTCGGCATTTTATGGGTGGAACTTTTTCATTGCTCGGCAGTGTATTTTTGTTCTCGTTGTGCAATTTCCTGTTCACGTTATTTTCTTTCCTTGTTTATTATTTTGTGGTTTTTTGCTTACCCATTTTCTGATTATTACAAAATGTGAGTTTAGGCTGCAATGTAGGTAATAGGTATTTTATACCAATTCGTACTTACCTGAAAAAAAAAGAAAAGAAAGGTTAGTTACATTATTAAGAATAACGAAAATGTTTGTGCCGGAAAGCAAACAATAAATGTGAATCATACGCAAGTACCATTTGGTGGCCGAGGAGCCTATTAAAATTAAAATATCAGCTTTATTGCAAAACAATAAGGTCCCATATTATTTGCCCAGAAAACTGAAGGCTACAATCCGCTACCTTTTATCCCTTAATCCAGTGCCCGAAACCGACCACGGCCACATAATGACTGTCCGCCAATTTATATTCCTTTGTCGACTTCTATATACTTTTATTATCAGCGTGGTCTACAATAGTACCAGTTCCAGTGTGAATGGTGCGCAGTTTGTATGAACGCTATGGCTTGGAAGGTATGTGGTGTTGTGTCATAGAAAATTCAGGAAGTAATGGGTCGTCTGTGTTTTGTTTTTTTACGGCAAGGATTTAAATTTCTGGAACTTCTCATAAGCAACCCGAAGTCTGTATTTGTGCTCGGTTGGTGGTGTGGGACTGCACTCTCCACGCAGTCGACAGAGAGGTCATATTCGGGGACTGGTGTAGAGAGGAAATTGGTCCGGTGTACCACCGGGAACTGGTAGCCAGCGCAGAGGGTTTCTGGAGGCTGCAGTCATTCGCCCACAAATGGCACAGTAAACGGAAGGAGTTGGAGTTGGGGGATGGGGATCGATCGAGAAGGACTGGTAGTTAGGCTAGTTGTAGAGTCAGTCAGAAAAAAGGGGTGCTCGGGCGTGGAGGCATGTGTGGCGTTGATGCCCCAGATTGGGGAGTACTGAAACTGACTGGAGGGGTAAGAGAGTAGAAGGTATGGAGTCTAGAACACAGACTCTGTCAGTAGCCAGTGTGTGTTGTGTCCTCAAGAGGTCCGTATGCCGCAAAGCGGGTAGGACCAGTACAGGGGGATCGGGATTATGGTGGCAATAGTGTCGCCCCCTAGTGCATGGTACTTGAAAATAATTGACAAAATGTGAATGTAAACCTCTGCCTAACCTTTAGGGAAATAGAGGCGACGTGTCTTTTTTAAAATTAGCCTACACTGTCTGACGGCTGAGCAAAAGCCTCTCCCAAATCCACCCTTTGTTGACTGGTAGAGAATGCCTAAGGCATTAACTATGCCTTTGTATCTTTTTGTGCGAAAAATTTAAATAAATAAATAATTCCGTCTAGACATCCTTTTCTGGATCCAACCCTTGCGGTACGCATGATGTTTTTATTTAATTTAGGGCTGATTTTTTAATAGTCAGATAACTTTTATCTGAAGAAAAATTATGACAAGTTGACATATTTTCTATACAAAAACCGTCAAACCGCAATATTTATTCCTCAGATAAAAGTTATCTGACTATTGAAAAAGCCCTTGATCTATAAACAGTGGGTATAATAGATACCTACTAGCTAAACATTATTTTAATTTTATTATATACTGTGGACTCACAATGATTTTTACTTTTACCTTGCCTAGAATCAAACGTCGTCTGGTTTTTCAATCAGAATCAAACGATTTCGTTCAAACTACAGAACTCTGTGTCGAATACTGGATCTAGCACGAATACGCGGAGTAAACGTATCATGATTTGATTTTAATTAAAAACAATTGAAAATACTTATTTCGCACCTACAGGGTGGCAGGGGCATTGACGCTCAAAGTATAGCCATGAGTTCAGCAAATATTTCGTCAGTTGCCAAAAAAAATCTACTATTTCATAGAAAAGTTTAATACTTACGCGATCAAAATGTGTGAAGTAGCTATATTTTTTTAATAATCTACGAAAAATGTCAACCCAGGGGGGTTTAGAATCATTTGGTAACAGTTGTTTGCGCGGAGTTGTCCCTGCCATCCTGTTTTATTATGGGTGGTACTAATAATGTTTGTCGCAAAACATTCAACCAAAATACTATAGGATAGTTGTTCGATTCAAAAATCGTTCGATTTTACGCAACGTTTACGTCGTACGTTCGTGCTGGGGCCTCTGAACATACAGATCCACTTTGTCTCCCGGAAAACGTTCCAGCAAAAAATACCAGGCTACCTCAACCTGAAATTTACTTTTCCTGTAACACCGCGCCGTAGTGTCAAAAAGAACCATTGAGTTCAATGTGTCCAGTAGAGCCTTTTAAACCAACAAGGGCGTGTCGGTACATTCTGATCTGTGCTAGAAACGTGGAAAGAAATTTTGCATTTTAATCTCGAAAAAAGCTTAGCCTAGATCTGCTCGGCAAGATTATTAAGTTCGGTAACAATAGAAAAAGTATTGAAATCGATCACTCGTTTGTAAGAAACAATAACTTTGAACCCTTTGCAAGTGGTTAAATCAACAAAAAGAAAATCAAAAGTTCATAAAGAACTCCCTTTTTTTTTTTTTTTGAGGATGGGAAATCATCAAATGACTCCTCCCGCTCTGGGTGGAGCAGGAGGGAGTGTCAGACTCTTACTGACTAAAACCCACCCGTGTTCCTTCCTTAGCCCTTTATGTTCCAGGGCAGCGGTAACCCTTCCGGACAATCCCGCTACCCTGGATAAAGAACTCCCTTATTTGTCATTTTGTATGTTTCATGGGTTTCTACAGTGGTAAAAAGTTCAGATTGGAAAAAAAATAACATTAAGTGGAAAAGCCTAACTAATTCAGCAACTCGTAAACTCTTTTTCTGTTCTGCGATTTATTCGTTGCAACGACTGTTGTCACTAAAAAACTGATCAGTAAAAATCTTTTTTTTAAAATACAATTATTTTGCTTATTCTGTCCCAAAGCTGGGCAAAGGATTCCTGAAGTCCTTCCAGGAATAATTTTCCCACGCCACTTCGAAACAGGCATCGTGCGCCAAAAAAAAAAATACATTACAATTTCAAAAAAAGAAATCTAAAAAAGAAATAAACATCACTCACCAAAGGTCTCAATTATTAGTCACAGGGTCTCGCCGCATGGCCAATTTCACCAAGCTCTTAGTTCAACGAACCGTGCCTCTACATTTTGATCTATTTGCACGACACGCTCTAACTACAACTCTGAGCCCTGATCATGAATATTGTTTGAATTAATGAGCCTAGGAAATGTTCAATGGTTCATCTTTAGGAAAAGCTTAAGCACAAGAAGCAATTTCTAAGGATGGACGAAATTGGGTGAGCTGACCTAACGATGTGTGTTGTGTGTTTCGTGAAGATAGGAGGTTCTCCATTATGTTATGTAAGATCCGGGGGTATTAACGTGAGATCAGTTGTTATGTTGAGATGATTTAGTTTTGTTGTAAAAAGTTGGATCGGGAAAAAGCTAACAAACTTCTAGGAGTGAGACCTTGATGTTCATTCGCTTGATTGTGTAATCTTCTTCTTCGTCATGTCAATGGCACGACAATGAATGAAGTTTAATAAATTTAACTTACAATAAATTGTACATCACAAAAATACATAGTGTTACGAGCTTCGGGTTCGTGCCAATTAAAAATGCCGATAAAAATTACCAAAAGTTACACTTTAATTAATCAACACTAACAACAATTCAAAACACACTAATTATAAAACACAATCACTCTTAAGTCGCACTTGAAGATCGCTTTCGATGTATTCGCTTGTGTCGCAAAACCAAGTCTGATTGCTCGCGGCTATTCCCGGCCTTATATAGTGCCGCAGATAGTTCCAGAACCTTCTATTGTAGAACCGTCTAGAATGTTCGAGTACATACCGGCCCCGACTGACTACATGTCGATAGTTCTAGTAAGTTCTAGCTTCGTCATATCTACTCGTCAATAGATGGCGCTGACGGATGGCGTGACTATTAGTTCTACTATTCCATAATAGATGGCGCCAGTTAGTTTTGCCAATCCAGAATAGATGTCGCCAGTGGTAACTAATGTCACCGTGTATCAGGCATTAATTGTGGCGCGTAACACTGCCCCCTCCTAAGACATGCTCGTCCCGAGCATTATCGGCTCCATAATAACGCGCCAGTCGATCCACATGGACGATCTTAGGAGTACCTCTTGCACCTCTACTACGAGTCTGAGGTCCCTTTACAGCTGCACAACTTGTACATTTGCGACACCAGTCCTTGACATCATCCCGACAGTGGATCCAGTAAAACCGTTCTCGTATCTTCAGTAGAGTCCGTTTTACTCCCAGATGACCTCCTGAACAACCATTATGGTACAGCTGTAGAACCTCCGGTACTTGAGCTTTAGGGACAACCATTTGCAAATGACAGCTGTCTCCCCGAGCATTTTCCCATTTTCGGCACAGGACTCCATCCTGAATCACCAAGCTGTCCCATTGGGCCCAATAGCTTTTTGTGATCGAACTCATCGCTGAGACGTCGCTCCACCTGGGCTTAGGAGCTCTGGCCTTCATCCACTTCAGAATCGGCTTGATGTCCGAATCTTCCTGCTGTGCACGTTGTACGCTTTCCTTCCACTCGTTGCTGAGGTCTGTCTTGAGCATCCTCACAGGTACAACTTCTTTATTTTCTTGCCTAGTCTTCAAGGCGGCCGTCTCATCCTTCCGCTGGTTGACATAAGTACGGTCCTGTTCGGACCGCGCATGCGCTTCGCGTCGCACTCGCTCCAACTTTTTCTGTTCCATGTCAACCGCACGCTTCAATTCTTCTAAACGTTCTAGAAGGGCTTGCTGTTCCTGGTGAGCCATAAGCAACGCCTTCTGCTGGTGCTGAAAGTCCTGGGTGGTGCTGTTAGCTGCACTGCCCTCTGGAGATCGGCCGTCTTCCCTATTTGCAGTTCGCTTGGGGCAACTGGATCGAAGGTGGCCCCTTTCCCCACAGCCGTAGCACCTAGGGCTGTACCCATTATTGCGGTCGCGAACTGTAGCCGCTGCAACCTCCCTGACGCGATGGGAACGATGATCCTGCCGCACGGCTTCCACCTCCAGTGCATGGGCCAAGGCGTCCTTAAGCGTCCCGTGGTGCCCGAGCCTCACAGCAGCTCTTACTTCAAGGTCGCGGATGCCGTCGATGAATGCCTGCACCAGGTTCCCATCAATAAGCGCAGGTACGGACTGGTAAGCTTTACGCACCAGCTTCTCCACTTCAAGGGCCCACTGCTGCAGGTTTTCATTACTGCGTTGCACGCGATCCTTGAGCTGCGCACGAAACACGTGTTCCAGGTGAGCGTCGCCATACCGAGCCTCCAATGCCTCAACGAGCTGCTCGTACGTCACTTCCTTACCGAGAGCTTCCAGAACAGTTAAGGCCTGGTCGCGCAGGCCTAGGGTGAGGGCAGTCATGGCCTGACTTTTATTCCAACCGTTCGCCTTCATGACAGCCTCAAACTGGATTTTGTAGGCTGACCAGGACGAAGTTCCGTCGAACGGTGGCACTTTGAATCCACGTAGCGAAGGTGTTGTAGCTACGGGAGCTGCGATTCCATCCCCAAGATTAAGGTGATCTAGCGCTTTCTTTACGTCAGCCATCACGGTTTTCTTCACGTCAGCCACCACGTTGTCAACCCGATCATTCACTTGGTCGATCCGGATTTCAGCTTCCGTCAGGCGGTTGTCACATTGAGCAACCTTATCCTTCATCTCCTTCATGTCTTTCCCGAAGGTAGCGTGAAGATCCTTTATAAGGAGCATCTGCTCTTCCTGGCGGCGCGCTTGCTCCTCCTGGCGGCGCGCTTGCTCCTCCTTATCGCGTTGGAGCTGTTCTTCCAACCGACGAGCCTGTTCCTCCTGTCGGCGAGCCTGTTCCTCCTGTCGGCGAGCCTGTTCTTCCTGTCGGCGGGCCTGTTCCTCCTGACGGCGGGCCTGTTCCTCCTTGTCCCGCTGGAGCTGTTCTTCCAACCGACGAGCCTGTTCCTCCTGTCGGCGGGACTGCTCCTGCAGCATCATCATCAGAGCAGCAAAGTCTGGTGCTGATGATGCTGGAGCTGCTGCGGACGGGTCGGCCTCCGTGGTTGGTAGCTGGCCCTCCGACCTCTGCGGCGCAGCTCCACCAAAACGCCTCTGGTCCGTCTCCTGTTGGCGTTGACTCCGGGCACGGATACCCTCCGTGTCGTCTTTAGGTAAAATCGGCATGATTTTAATCCTTGCTTCTGACACCAATTGTTACGAGCTTCGGGTTCGTGCCAATTAAAAATGCCGATAAAAATTACCAAAAGTTACACTTTAATTAATCAACACTAACAACAATTCAAAACACACTAATTATAAAACACAATCACTCTTAAGTCGCACTTGAAGATCGCTTTCGATGTATTCGCTTGTGTCGCAAAACCAAGTCTGATTGCTCGCGGCTATTCCCGGCCTTATATAGTGCCGCAGATAGTTCCAGAACCTTCTATTGTAGAACCGTCTAGAATGTTCGAGTACATACCGGCCCCGACTGACTACATGTCGATAGTTCTAGTAAGTTCTAGCTTCGTCATATCTACTCGTCAATAGATGGCGCTGACGGATGGCGTGACTATTAGTTCTACTATTCCATAATAGATGGCGCCAGTTAGTTTTGCCAATCCAGAATAGATGTCGCCAGTGGTAACTAATGTCACCGTGTATCAGGCATTAATTGTGGCGCGTAACAATAGCATAAAAAATACACGAAACACTACAAAATATACAATGGGCGGCCTTATCGCATTACTGCGATCTCTTCCAGGCAATCTTAGAATGGACAGCGATTTTCCATGACATAAAATGGAACTATCGTTGGTGCAAACATTATGTATACAATAAACTAAAATGGTTACACAAATATATACATATCCAAAATTATAGATACATAAATACATACATACTATATATACAAGCAACGAAAAATAAAAGAAGACTGTAGATGATTGCAGTTGACAACAAGACAAGACAAGTTTTGCCGGCCTCAAAATTTCGCAATTTCCACTGTGACTGAAAGACTATGTGGTAATTTTAATTAACTCATGACGTCATTACTTGCAGTTTTGTAATGCTACGGTTTTCTAAAAAAGCGGTGAACGCAAATAACGGATGCATTGATGGCTGTCATGAAAATGATGACAGCAGCAAAGATTTAAGCTGCGCTTCCACCAGAGATGTGCTATGCTACGTTGCTATGGATGCGTTTTATATCCACTAATCATATTCATTGGTCCACATAGCATAGCACTGGTGATAACGGCTTCAACTAAGCTATGTTTTTATATGGAAGGACGCGTACTATGGATGGGAGCTATAGATGCGCAAGTGGTGTATCTATGTGCAGAGAAGAGTGCTCCCCATGCCTTCCCTACTATCGATGCATTGCATAACTGGAGCTGCGCATCTTCCTCACACAGCTACGTCACGGCGGCTCATCTTCATAGCACATCTTACTCGCTCCGCTACACAGCTTAGCATTAGTGGAAACGGTCGCATAGTTTAGTAGCTTAGGTTCACATTTTCGCAGCATAGCTCCGTAGCACATCTCTTGTGGAAAAGTAGCCTTAAACCGCTAAATATTTATAACCGCGTTAAAAGATAGACGCGTTTAAACACACCAACTTACTTTCATAGTTTAGTTTAAAGTTTAGTTAGATTTTAGAGTTTCAGTGACGTCATTCACCAGTAAATGGCGGACGTTATGTGGCCAATCACCGCTCTTCTATGAAACCGTAGCGTAGCAGTTTTTGCACACATCGCTTGTTCCATCATAGGCATCAAACCCATTTGTCTCTGTTCAGTGCCTTAATCAACATATTTGTTTACTTTCTTTGAAAAAGCTACACCTAAGCAAAACTGAATAACATAAATATGAATCGTAGGCATTCAGTTTTCCTTATAACACATTGCTTGCATGAAGAGTCAATCAATCAACTCAGCCTATCACAGTCCACTGCTGGACATAGGCCTCTCTCAGGCTGCGCCACAACACCCTGTCCTCTGCTTTTCAACATCAGTCCATCCCAGCCACCTTTTGTAGATTGTCGGTAAGATTTAGGTTGCTTAGCTTGGGACTAGATGGCGCTGTGTGAAATGTCCAGGGATATTATTATTATTATTTTGAGTTTGTTTTTTTTTTCTCAGTTCTTAGGTTGGTTTTTGCTACATTTACGCGCCAAAGCCAAGTAAATGCAGCGTGTGGTGTGTATTTAAGGTGAGGGTGTGTGTGTTATTATTATTATTATTATTTAGCTGGCTATCCTACACTATGCTAGCCGATACGCGGTCTCCACTCCAGGACTCGTCTGCGCCACCGGCCATCGACCCTTCGACAAACATGGCCAGCCCAATGCCACTTTAGTTTGATTACTCTGCAAGCCTACGTCGAGTACCATGCTTAAATTTCCCAATTGTTAGTCTATAAAAATACCCCAACAATAATATCTAAACGTTAGGTTTACAAATTGGTACTCGATAAGGAAACTCATTAAAATACGTGCCCTGTTCGAGTACGTTCGTCTATTACATGCCCAATCTATTGTTTGCTTTCTAGATGGTAACTACAATTTCTTTTTACAATGTTCCTGGGAGGAGGTAGAACTACTTATCATAACCTTACATCATGAGGAGACCCAGCGGAGGAGACCCAGAGTGGAGGTGACCCAGGACACCCAGAGTGGTGGTGACCCAGGCAACGGCCCCGACTTACGAGATGCAGGTCGTGGGGGTGAACCCAGCCAGGCACTTTACTTTGCGTAAATAATTGCATCACCACTGTTTAAAATGGCGAAGGAAAACATTGTGAGGAAACCGGCATGTCCTAGTACCAAAAATTCGAAGGCATGTGACATTTACCAAGGCACACTAGGCCTGTGAGGTAGATTAGGGCCACTCCCTCTCGAAGAGAGGAGGCCTGTGTCCCAGCAGTGGGAACATTATAGACTGATTATGGTAACATTTATTTATTTATTTATAATTAACTTTACAACTATCATAACAGGATTAAGTTAATGCGATAGTGTGGTATTTACATACTTACAATATTAAATTAACCTAATAAAGAACTACTATTTATATTATGCTATACATAAATTGTGATAGGCAAAATAAATACTATGTATGAAATATTACTAGGTTATATAATACTTGTTCTGTGTTATCGTTATGTATGAGATTTATATAATTTAGGAAAAGCAGTATGTTATAGCATACTGCTTTTCCTAAATTATATAAATCTAATATATCTTGCTATCTATGTTGCTAACAATCTTTAATATAATCTTTAATTAAAAAGCTGTAAACCCATTAGAGTATTTTCTGGCAACGAAATATATTATTTCAACGTTAAAACCCATTTTGAAGTTTCGTCCCGATTCACCCCTGCATCCCTATTCACCCCGTTTTACGTTATATGATAAGTTGCTGTTCAATACATACATACAACGTGTACCATAGAATTTGAGAGCAAATTTACTCATCACATCATCAGGCTTATAAAAACCATTGCCGAAAAATCAGGGGAGACAAAAACGAAAGAATTCCTGATAATTTTCTATTTCACCTGGTACCATATAATATAATCAATTATTCACTTCATTTCCTCCTCATCCTAATTGTGCCATTTATTTCATCCCTCTGTGCAAATGAAATCGCGCGTTGAAAGAAAAAAAATAATAGTAGCAAGATTATGTTTTGTTTCACGCTTATGAAGTGTTCTGGGTCAACGACGCAAGGGGGCGAATGTTGTTTTATTACGAAGGGAAATTATAGTATTTACTGGCCATTAGCACCTTTGGAGTTTTTAATTTGAGACAACGGTGCGGGAAGGGTTTTTCAGTCTGTACCTAATTAATAAAAATATAGGAGAATGTTGAAGAGAAGTCTGACAACCAGTCTTACCAAGGGGTATCGTATTACCCAGTAACTGGGTTGTGGAGGTCAGATAGGCAGTTGCTCCATGTAAAATACTGGTATTCAGCTGCATCCGGTTAGACTGGAAGCCGACCCCAACATAGTTGGGAAAAGGCTAGGTAGATGATGATAGGAGAATGTTCAGAGAATGATGAATGTTCAAACTCAAAGCTTTAATTTCATATAAACGAAATTCCATCAAACGTAAAAGTTTGGCGAGTTTAGAATTAAGTAATACCTCTATATTAGAATACTATTAAAAAAAAATTACAACCACTTTTGAATTATCAAGGGGTTTTCAGTATGATGAAGCTAGTTGCCCATTCTATAGCGTAGTAGGTGCCTATGGAGAAGAACGGGCAAGAAACTCCACGGACACTCTTTTAAATCATGAAATTGTTACAAAATATTGGTTACATCATGGTTACATCATTCATGTTGAAATTAACATGTGAGAACGATGTAGAAAGACGTGCACGTTAAAAGCGTCCGTTATAAAAAAAATAAAAACAGTTCAGAAATTAAAATAAGCCGTGGCAAAATAATAAAAAGTGGCGTAATAATAAGTATTGTTATATCAAGAAAGAAAGATCTCCCATCTTTCTTTGTTAATGCCAGCGCTTGTGTAAGATCTATCTAGTCTACCAAAATCGTGCCTACCCTAATACAACTTTGTTAAATGCACAAAATATATAATCATTAAAAAATCGTGCCTTATAATTTCAATCAGTTATTACATAAATGTTCCATAAGCACACATGTAATACAGACAGATAGATGTGGTAAGCAACATCTTTAGTGTATTAATTGAGTTATACGAGAACTAAAGCTCATGCTAGGTGAAGCGACAATCTTGGCAGGGTGGCTGGTAGCAGCTAGATGAGGCCGAAAATCCAGCTGAATGGGGTACAATTGCCTATGTCCAGCAGTGGGCTGCTGTAGCCTAATGATGACGAAAACTGCCATACAATAAACAGGCGATTGGCTTAATATTTAACTTTGAACCCCAATCAGTGGGTACAATAGGGCACAACTAAGAGGTTACATCCACCACCACACCACATTTTGATCTAACGACCAAAAGCATTAAGTGTATCGGCAAACAGGCCACTAAGCGATCGCTAGATAGAGGTCAGTGACAGCCACTTTTCATTCATATTTTTCTGGCCACAGAATGTATGATGTGACTATTGCTTATTTTCAGTCGGCGTGCAAGTCATTAATCGTTCTTGGTAAAATATTATGCGAAAATATTTAGTTTTACTTCTGAAATTTTCAATCAGAATGCAAACTTATGCCTATTATATGTTTGGGTTGTATGTTGCACTATAATCATTGCACCTTTTGCATGTGCACATTTTCTGCACTCATTACTTTTTTGCCCCTGACAATCCGTGCCCTAATTTATTTAAACCAAAAGCAAGCGATCGCTAAGTTTTAGTTTGTGTATAGATTTAGTTAAGTTAGGATATAATTTTATGAATTAATTAGGTCATCGTCATCTACCTAGCCTTTTCCCAACTATGTTGGGTTGGCTTCCAGTCTAACCGGATGCAGCTGAATACCAGTATATTTACTGACATATTATTTTAATTCTTAACAAATAAAATAAATACACAGATACACAAAACATTTACTTACCTATATAAATAAATATATATAATAACAATCATAAAACAAGTGCAAAGAACATAATAAATGACGTTTAAAGAGGGAGTGATCTTGTTTAACGAATGTTGTCGATGAAACTTCTAAATTGTGTCGTACCGTCCTTCGTTGATGCCTGAAGTTTGGCTTGTTTACTTATTTATCCAATCGGTTTACTTCACTAACTCCCTTGAGTGATAATTTATTATTCATTAACAGCCGAAAGTTTAATTAAATACAAATATCGTTTGGTATTGGTTGGAGATATTATCTATTAGCGGATTTTGACAAGCAAGCACGTACCTATTTTATACGAATTACTTGGTTTCCGTACGTCCTTTCCCGGTAACCACTGAAAATCAGCGCTGTGGTGTGGGTCAATAGCACAGCATTATGCTGAGTGGAAGCCTTCTTGTCACAGGCATGACGTGCAGCCGTCGACTATGTCTGCTTTATGCTCGTGATTATAGATATAATATGTTTTAATTTTTTCTTATTATTCGAATTATCTTTTTGTATGCACATGTGTTCGTGACAAATAAACCTACTTTTATTTTCTTTTTATTTACTGGTCAGTAAATACACTGGTGAAGCGTGTACCTCATTATCTCTTTATAGCATCAGCCTACCTTATTTTAATGTCCTGACCAGCTCAATTATGATGGTGGTAACGGCCGCGAGTTAAGAGTAGCATGTCGTCGGTTCGAACCCAAGCTGGCGCGTTACTTTGTGTAAAAAATTTCATCACCCGCTCTCAAAACGGTGAAGAAAACCATGGTGAGGAAACCGGCATGTCCTAGAACCAAAAATTCGAAGACATGTGACATCTTTCAACCCGCACTGGGCCCGCGTGCTGGATTACGGTCCACTCCCTCTCTCCGACAGGAGGCATGTCTTCCAACAGAGACGACGACTTTGTTGGAACGGCGCGAAAACAATTAAAGGAGTCATAATAATTGCATAACATACCATAATTAGCCTGTAATGTTCCCGTTATTGACGAATTATGGTATGTTATGCGATTGCATAATAATTGCATAACATACCATAATTAGCCAATAATGTTTCCATTACAGGCAAATTATGGTATGTTATGCAATTATAACGGTTTAAAATTCTTTATTTCTCGAAGATTACAAATCACTTACGAGGAGAAACAAGATATAAAACAAAACATAAGCAATTTAAAGTACAGATGCGCATAGACGGTATTCTTAAAAAAAGAAAAAAATTATAGGCTAATTATGGTATTTTGTGCAATTATTATGACTTCTTTAATTGTTTTCGCGCCGTTCCCTCAAAGTAATACAGTCATGTAATCAGTCCGAAATTCTCGTCGTTTACTCTCTAGACTAATTCTCTAGCCTACTTAACTATAATTCAGATCACTAACCAGTCGGTTATTCATCAAATCAAACACCAAAATTTCCACTGAACTCATCTATAGAGCTACTCATGATATCGTTTCCACTGAAATCTAAAGCACTTGTAATCTTCGTCGTAGATAAAAATTTAATACCTTTTGATACCGCACTATGTTTGGTACAGACAAGCTACCCGAAACTGTCAAAGTTTCCCAATCAACCTTGAACCTTAATGCTTTAGCGATAAAGTTGAAAATCTATTAAAGAAATTTGACAGCTTTGATTTAGCTTGATGTGCTGGCGTCTGTACATCAGACCGCACGTTAAGTGGTAGCAAAACTAGTACAACCTGTGGGGTAATTGCGTAACACACTATCAGTAGCAATGGGTTTCATTTTGACAGTTCAACAATATTCATTGCGTTATTTACGTTGTTCAGCAGACACATTTTTCGAACATATGAAGCAATGTATTAGCAATATCCTTTAAAATGATTTAGATTGAGTTTGGTAGTGTGTTACGCAATCAGGGTGCTGGCTTCTTGTTCAATTGAAACGCCGTACTACGCTAGACCAGCTTAAGGTCAAAGTGTTACCACTTACATGTGGCCAACTGTACTAAAATTACTTATTTAGGTGTCTAGACCCACCTTGAGATTACCCCTTGGATTTTCGCATGTGACAACACTAAATTCCTATCCTACATATACCAAAAAAATAAAAAATAATAATAATAAATAGTTACTACGTAATAGATACTTCACTCAGTAGAAAATTTCCAATACCTACTGCTATAATAGCCTACTCCGTCGCGTCAGCAAATGTTCAATCGGTACTATGAAAAGCCCTTAGTTTATCGTACTTATTGCATTTTCCTTTCTTCAGCCGACAGTCGGCTGAGCACACGACGTCTGTTCGTCAGCAGACGACACGTCGCGTCGGCTGTGGGTTAGGAAGTGTCGTCCGCCGGGCAGCCGTCATTCGTTTTGTCGGGCGGATGACTTGTGTTGTGGTTACCTGTCAAATGTCAGCTGCGGCACAACAAAACCTTCTATTATAAAAACTTTTCACATTAGCGCAGATCATGAATAAAAATGTCAGACTGATGATCAATCGAGAAAATCAAGCCCATTTCCTGGGTTCAGCTCAGGGCCCATTGTCCCTAAGTCTGCACTTCAATTATAGCGAGGATGAAGAACCCTCAGCGCCAGAAGATAACTGGAATGTGCCACCCATTATCACCGACCCACCGGCAAGTGCTGATGCAGACGAACTGGACATTACTGAGGAACCGCTGCAGGATATCATCCCGGGAACAAAAGAAACCGAAGCCAAGATAAATGTTCGTGAATCAAGGAATTGACTGCCAAAGATTCAATTCAGAAAGTTGGCAAAACATACGTTATGCTGAAGTACAGAAGACATTTCAGGCATCTCCAGCTTTTACAGCACTGAAAGTCAACAGTAACCTTGCTACAGTGACTCCACCTTGGCAGCTGGTTTCAGTACTTGAAAAAATGGATCTATGTCTTGGTGCGATAACGCATGGCCTGTTACAACAACGTCGAGCATTCCAAGATGTTTACCAAGACGCTCCTACCTCAGTTAAGGCATTTAAGCAAAAAGCAAAAAGTTCATTAAAGTTAGTTTAGTTAATAGTTAAAATTTGTTAAAATTATTAGAATCGGACTCATCGTTTCGAAGACTAGCTCCTACAATATACCTGTGGCAAACGCTCGGAGATAATCCAACAAAGAAGAGCCATATACAAATCGAAAAATAAAATTTTAAGTGAATTACTTTATTCAATGCCTCCGTCAGAAAATCACTTATTTGTTGAAGGTTCACCTCAACTATCTGAAGTAGTAAAAGAGCAAAGAGGCATTTTTAGGTTTTTTCCCGGCAAGTTTCGGAAAATAACACCCGCTTTAACGTCCGCGAATCGAGCGAAGTTTAGGGAAAGATGAATACTACGATGAGATGAGGACGACAGAAATCAGAAGAACTATCATGGTAAAAACTCGACTAATCGAAAGCCAGAAAGGTCTCGATTTCAAACAAAACGCGTCCCCATTAAACAAAATAGGAACAAGAAGTTTTCGAATTTCGTGCAGGGCAGGTTAGTAAAAAACTTCACGTCCGGGAAAACTAGGGACATCGAAAAAATATTTTACCAATATTATCAAGCTACCAGATACCATTTGTGAGCATTCCACCATCATACAGATGTAGCAAAAAGAGCTGCCAACGTTATCAAATAAAAACTTCCAAAGAGATGTCACAAGAAATAGCAAAAATGTTGGAGTCAGGCGCCGCCCAAAAGTGTCGCCACAAATCAGGCTTTTTATCGCCTTTATTTCTGCGTCAGAAATCTGATGGATCCAACCGCCCTATATTTGATTGAAGAAATTTGAACTACATTTTGCAACCACCAACATTTCGTCTGGTCAACCATTTCAAAATACCATTTTGCTTGAATACATCAGATTTCATGACAAAATTAGATTTGTCACAAGTATATTTTCACATTCCTATTGCCAATACACACTGCAGATTCCTGACTTTTGCTTATGAGAACAACATTTATGAAATGACATGCTTGCGCTTTGGGCTGGCCACTGCCCCATACACGTTTGCGAATATTTCTAATTGGTTGGCTAATTGTTTCAGGAAAGGACAATGCACACGAATCAGCATGTTTTGTTACAACAGACCCAACAGGTGCTGCGATGTCTAGTAGATCTGGGATGGTGTATCAACGTAGAAAAGTCGATCACGACTCCAACAAGAGTAATAGAATATTTAGGAATTAAATGGAAGACAAAACAAAACCTCAAATGCCTCCCAAAGCCCAAAATACAAAAAATAATAACTCTATTAGAAGACACTGAAGAAAAACTGGTGGACGTGGCGCAAAGCAAAAATGATTCTAGGAAACCTCAGCTTCGGGTCATTTCATTGCAGGCCAATCCAAAGACAAGCAAATTTACTCCCAGAGGACGACAGAAACAAAAAGTTCATCCTTCCAAAATGTGTCGTGAAAGAGCTTTAGTGGTGGTTAGATCATATAGCTAGACATCGCCGATTCACCACAGAGATCCCACGGTATTTCAAGATCAAGGATGTGGTGCCATATTAAACGACATGAGCCTAAGCGGCATCTGGACCATCGATCAACAACCATGGCACAGCAACCGAAAGGAGCTATGGACGTTAAATATGGTTCTTCAAGAAGTGGCACATATTTACAGATGTCAAACAATCTTAGTTCAAACGGACAACAGATCTGTGGCAGCATACATCACCAAAGAAGGGGGAAAAAAGTCCTTAAAACTACTACAGTTGACGACAGACATACTGGAAATAGCACATCAACATCAAAATATACCTTGTAGCTCACTACTTGCCAGGAAGATACAACCTACTTGCCGGCTTGAGAGAGTACTGAAGAACAAGCGAAGCGATCGCCCGGCGCAACATGGCGGCGTGCGTGCTGCGGGGGGGAGGGCGCGCGCGGGAGGTAGGAATTTAATGTTGTCACATGCGAAAATCCAAGGGGTAATCTCAAAGTGGGTCTAGCGTAGCTCGGACACCTACATATCCGTTTTCTACCCTTGGGGGGGAAAACGGTGCTATTAAAAAGTACTTCGATTGGCATTCGCAGGTGTCATCGGTTTTTTTGCTATAAAAATAATGATTTATTGGGTATTAATTTTGTTATCACTGGGGATAAAGTGCATTAAAGGAACATTACCGGCGTACTCGTTATTAATCAGTTTTGAACAGTTTCTGGGAACAAGTTTATTGAAGGTGATTTTTTAATTAAGGAAACATTTCAGATTGCGACTTGCTGGACTGTTACATTGACTTAACCAACACAATACTTGTGAATCACCGGTAAACATTGTGTGGCTTTAAATTAATTTGTCAAGCTATCTTGAGGTACTGTAGGTACTTTAGAAAGTGCTACTGTCCCTGTCTAAGACGTAGTATCGAACCAGCGAATCAACTGTGACCAGTGTTTGTCCATTTTCAAGGAAGCTTCTGTCATATAAATTAGCGGATTAGTCGCATTTCGGATTGCTACAACTCTATCTGTATTTATTTCTTTTATTTATACATCAAAAAAGCATAAAATTAAATTACAATACTATATCATATTCGTCTTCAGTTATGAAAAAAAAGAAAAGAAAATAAACACATGTTTATTCACAGAAAAAATGTTTTAACAAAATATATTACATCTACCAAACTAAAAAGCAGTTTTTTAGCAAACGTAGCTGCTTTGCAATTGCATTACATAATTATTGTAAAAGCCCTTTGTAACTGCTCAAAGGGCTTGAAGCTAACAAAACTGGCGAAATGTGGGTGTACTGCGCTTCTATCTACCCTTTCAGGGAATACAGGTGGGCCCAGTGTGGGTTGGTTTATATAACACATATAAACCAACCCACACTGGGCCCACCTGGTGGATTACGGCCCATTCCCTCTCACCGAGAGGAGACCGTGTCCCAGCAGTGGGAACATTATAGGCTGATTATGTGATATTTTGTGTGATAAGTAAATGCCAAATCACTATGATATGACTAATACTTAGATCTTTTTAAACACTAAAGTAGATACTTTAGTTTTTACTAGAGCTACTGGAAAAAAATCGATAAGACATTAATAAGGAGAAATAAATCGATGAAGTTTTATTGCATTATAAAAAGATATACTTAATCATAATTAATACTTTAATATTATGACTAAGATACGTGAAACGTACGACGTACATTGAATGATTGATAAAGATACGTGTCTTGCTTTATCAATTTTTATTTATTTTACCATTTATGATAGCAATTAACTGACACCCCTAAAAATCAGTCGATTTTGCACCCTCTGCTCATAACATTAAAGGTTATTCAATATGTATGAGTTTATCAGACAAACACTACTCGACGAACAGAAATAATAAATCATTTTGATACGCAAACTTGAGCTTTAAGATGTTGGTGTTAGTTCATTTACTATGTATGGGTATTTGTTACAAAATTTTCATTTTTATGCACCAAGACGTAAAGGTTAGGTTAATCTTGTGATTAAGATCAAATTCGAATAACTATTTTATTAATCGAAGACGTTGAACCAGTTGTTCTAGTTCGATTAGCTTACTGCTAATAAGTAGAAGGCTCAAATTCGTTTAATATTTAAGGGGGTCAGTTAATTGCTATCACCGACTGTACATACATGTATAAACAAACAAGAAAATACAGAACAAAAAAAGAGGTACAGAGATGATGCATATTTAAAAAAAACTTTGGTTTAAAAACCAAACTACTGAACCGTTTTTGATGAAATTTCTATGGGACCATTTGGAAAGTATACCCTTTCCAAAAAAAAAAAAATTTTTTCAAATCGGTTGGCAAGCGACGGAGTTATGCGCGAACAAACATAAAAAAAAAAAAAAATACAAACATCCGAATTGAGAACCTCCTCCTTTTTTAGAAGTCGGTTAAAAAATCTCTTCCAGCATACATCTTATGTATCTTTTTGTAGCCAATTTTTTTTTTTTTGCTAATGGCGTCACTCAGTTCGACCTAGGAGGTTGTCGTCTGATTATTGTTGCTAATATACAACGTGTTTTTTTTTTTTATAGGCGCTGTCATCCTATGCGATACCAATCATCAGTTAGGTCCAAGTCGATTGAATTAATGAATGTTTTCACAAATAAATTACTCCGTACACTTGGACTGATGACCTAGAAAAGATAACGTAGAGAAAGTCCAAGTTGTGTAAAATGCAAAACCGGAAGGTATGGTGCAACTTAAGAGGGATCTTAGAGAGTAATACATAATCTGCAATATACTGAGTTGTTTAATTGAAATCCCAGCTGAACTCAATTACGAGTAAGTCTTTGGAGGTATGAGGAACAGGGTGTAAAGTTCTCTCATCCTCCATAGAAAAGAGAGGATCCTCCGACCAGACGGGTGTTGCGTCTGGCGGGTAATTGCCCCAACGACTGATGTCGGGAAGTTTGTATGTAGGTATGCTAATTGCGCAGTAAACTCTGCTTGCGAGATGCAGGATTTGCGTGACGTCAGTATGACGCGTTTTTCGCATGTGGCGTTGTAGATATCGCTATAAGTCCATACCTGGCTAAACATTAGAAACTTAAACACAGCGGTCACCTAAATTAAGCGCTGACTGTTCACACATTAACTGTGAATAAATAATAGCTTCAACCGTTTTCATACAAACTGCACTTGAAGTGGACTACTTATGAGAAATGAATTACTAATACTTCTGTTAGACTCTACTAGCTGAGTTTAATGAGATCAAACTGGGACTTCACTATAATAGAGTCCCATTTTAAATTTTAACTACTTCTAGTCGTTTGGGGTTACGATGGGCACTTTTGTTTTGGTAGAAAACTGCCCTAGATTCGTTTATGTTTGTCGTTTGCTCCCCTAAGTAAAGGTGGATGCTTAACTGCCTCGTTGGTCAAAAGCGCTACTACTGAGGGTGGGGTCCTAGGTTCGATTTCCAGGTCAGACAAAATGTTATTGAGTTTTTCTATAAGGAATTTCTCAGTAACAGCCCGGAGTTTGGAAGTTGGTGATATGATACCCCCGTGTTTCGGAAAGCACGTTAAGCCGTTGGTCCTGCGCCTGATCTCCGGGCATCGAATTTTAATTGGCAGTTCCTAGTCATGTAGTTGTCACAACTTCTGTCGACATTCTGTTCGATAAAAAAATCCCTATCATTGATCTATAATCCTTTATTATTCAGAAGCTTCCGATAAAAAAACGATAAAAACTGAATCGTTTTTTTTATAATATCTACACTATATTATGTGTTTTTATTGATGTGGATGTTCGTAAAGTGTTATTAAACTAAAACATCATTATTTTAACGATACTTAGAACACATTTTTTTTTTTGCTTCTCTTTGATCCGGCTTATCTCCGATCCAGTTTTGATGAAATTTGGTATGAGATACTTGGAGACCTCAGCACATTTTGGTTTTTTATCGACATACCACGCGGGCGAAACCGCGGGAGGAAGCTATTGAAACTATTAATCCCATTAAAATTATCTGTAGAAAAAGAAAATGGTTTATTTCAATTACTATTATAAGTTAGGGCTTACTTCTCGTTCTTCACACAAAGGTAGATTGCACAATGCCATTAAAAATAAGAGAAATTTCACAAAGAAAAATAAAAGAGGAAATGTAACACAGAATATAACAAGATCTAAGTTGACATGAGGACGTTTGCAATCTTAGCAAGATTACACAATCTTAGATCCAATCCTTTATTTTGTTACAAAGGTTCTAGGTTTTCGGCTATCCGCAGAGAAGTATGTGATTCCTTTTGATTACATGCGGCTTCTTACTTTTCTTACAAACTTTTGCTTATGGGATTATTCTCGCAAATTTTAACAAAAAAATGTAGAGAAATCAATTGTTTGTGTGCCACCACAAATGACAGTAAATACACTGTGATTTAATATTGATTTTTTATATATTGTCTGCCGGTCGATTCTGTAAAAATCTCACCGTGAAAACTCAAGTGAAGTGAGCTTAATTTGGAATGACAGCTCACTCCACGCTCACTTCACGTAAGTTTTCACGGTGAGATGGTTACAGAATCGCACTGCTGATCCTCCATTTTGTATTCAAAAGGTCATCGTTCAATTGATAAAAGACAGAATAAAATACATTTATCCACAACAGCCATTATGATTATTTATGATTTGTACGTATTCTATAAATTTTAATTGCCATTCATATTTTTGAATACAAAGCTACTGATCCCGAATTGTACGAGTATAAAAAGTTACATGCGGAGATTAACGTGTCCGGTACAGAGGCACAAAACAGATAGATACAGAAGATTGGCTCCGTATAACTTGTGGTAAAGTATTCACAGCTGCTCGGGTGAGGGGCCTGTGGCTAAGTTATAATAGCACGAGTCGATCGATCATTTCCCGCGATTGTTCCGCGAATGGGTGACCATCTTTACATACCAAGACAAGGAGTCTTGGTTGAGGTCATGCCTCGGAAAGCACGTTAAACAGTTGGTCCCGGCTGTCATTCGTGGATCTTTCTTTCGTTATGAGTAGTCAGAAGTACGAAAGTCTGACAACCAGGCTTACCAAGGGGTATCGCATTACCCAGTAACTAGGTTGAGGAGGTCAGATAGGCAGTCCGCCATTTAAAATACTGGTATTCAGCTGTATCCGATTAGACTGGAAGCCAACCCCAACTTAGTTGGGAAAAGGCTAGGCAGATTTATTGAGAGAGCGAAAACGCATGCACGCAGAGACACGCCGCTTCACGTGTAGTAAGTGCAAGCGCAATTGCGGGAAGGGCATTCTTTTGAGATCATCGTACGTGTACCTACGTGTTTACTCTCATTCTCGCTCGTGGGATGGAGCCGATCTTGTTATTCTGTCTCAGCTAGGTATCAATAGATATTTCCGCCTTCAAATATGAATCTATTATCGTCCTATACGGAATTAGGGCCACGTCTTGTCATGAGGGTTCTTTGAAAAGGATCCGCCTTTTATAAGCATGACGGGATGATATTCTTTCATTGCTCAACCCGTATATTATTATAATGTAGAGAATTTGTTCGTGGAAAAAATCTCGCTGTGGATAAGTAGCCGGTGTGGTCTTTGTGATTGATTTAGTGACTTTGTTAGCTTCTAATAATCTATACCGACCGACTGACCTGGGGGTATCCGAAGTAGTATCGGCCGAATGTTCGGCCGTTTCCTGCTACGAAGTTACTATTTGGTTCGGTCAGTTCCACTCCTACACTCATTCGAATATTGACTATGGTCCCGACCCAACTGAGCCGATCCGAACTTTTTTCGCATTTTTCAATAATATTCGGTTCGGCCATGTGTCGGTCCTATCCGAACATTCGTACTTTGCACTTCGGAGTAGGCCCTCTGGACCGATAACCAGTGGAGCAGACGAGTCCTATAGTGGTGACCGCTTATTGGTAAGCGTAGTGTGTGACCCCCAGGTAGATGAACCAACGACCTTAAGGAGGTGGCTGGGAAGGATTGGATGCGGAAGGCGGAGGACAGGGTGAAGTGGCGCAGCCTGGGAGAGGCCTATGCCCAGCAGTGGACTGCAAAGGCCAAGTTGATTGTTTTTTTTTTTATAAAAACTGATGATTATCTGATTGAATAATCTATACATAGTATAAAACAATGGGTGTCTGTCTGTTTGGCCGCTTACATAATCAGCTTTTAATGTTCCCACAGCTGGGACACAGGCCTCCTCTCTCCGAGAGGGAGTGGGCTGTTAACCACTACGCGGGCCCAGCACGGGTTGGTAGATGTCACATGCCTTTGAATCTTTAGGTCTAGGACATGCCGGTTTCCTCTCAATGTTTTCCTTCACCGTTTTGAGAGCAGTGGTGATGAAATTATTTGCACAAAGTAAAGCGCCTGCTTGGGTACGAACCCACGAATTACATACAACTCGTAAGCCGGGACCGTTAGACCGCTTAGTTCTTCTAAGCTACACAATCGATGGTGCGGTTTCCACCATCATTTAGAAAATTTATTCCGAAAGGTTTTATTTGTATATTTGAATTATGTAGCACAGAAATCTCGATGTTTATTCATGTCGCCACATAAGTAGATAGCACTCGCACGTCGCTCTTATAAAATATGCATAAAAATACGCGTAGATGGTAAATAAACGACACAATTGATAAAGGGTAATGATTGACTGTATTAACTTTTAAGTGGAAAACCTTTCAAATATCGCGGAAACCTTGATAACCAACGTAAGTGATGGAAGGATTTAAAATTCAGTTATCAACATCACTTTGTACATATTTTTGTGTGTTTGGCTTTATATACAGTGCTCATCACTTTATCTGGTGACAGTGACCCAGGCTACATAATTCCTTTCATAAGTTCTCTGATGACTTGCAAAACCAAATTTGATCTTGAAAACACTGTCACACCGAGTACAAATGAGCTGGCTTTATCCAGTGAGTAACATGATTGTACTGACTGATTAGCTACTATAGTAGTACACCGCATAGATACCAATACAGCTGATAATGTCAATAGCATGCTTGGCTAACCAATTTATCTAATATGTAGGCACTGCACAGTATTGCCTGTGAACATGAGTATGCTTGCTTGGGTTTGACTCAATAGTTACCTATATTATGTACGTACATATATGTATGTACGTACATAATATAGGTATAGGATTTGATTCCACAACTATGGTTGTGGAATCAAATCATTATCCCAAGAGAATAGGCGGCATCTAGAGGGTGTCAAATTCGAATATTCAACAATGAAAGCTGTTATTTTGACATTACAAACAAACACTTCAATTATATTTATTTGTATGTATGTTAAGGCGGTGAGTAAAACCGAATACCTCCGAAAGTCAACTGTTATAATGCTTTTCTTGAATAATTACAATATCACCAAAATTAACCTTCTAATATTAAAACAATAGTCTTCAAATCAATAGTCTTGTCTTTAAATCTTCACAAATCTTATTAAAAATCGCTTTGATTGAGGCAAAGCGATTCGTCGCAGTTTTAAAAGATGGCTGCCTCGCTACCATTGACACGACGCGCCGCTAGAGTGGCTTTGACAGCGACCATAAAGCCACTCTTGACGTTGACATTTTAATTTTGACGTCGACGCGCCGTCGTATATAATATGGTTTCAGGTATGTGCAAATATAGTTTTCTGCATTATATAATAATGAAAATAAAAAGACAAAACAAAAATGTAATAATAACTGGATTTCATAGAAAACAACTATCTCCTCGGACAGACAAAAGCACAAAAGCTCACCGGACACGAGTTTAATCCAGACTACCCACATGAGCACTATTCGTTTGATTGGCTGTGAGCGTGAACAAAAGACTGTTTTCCAATTCTGTTCCGAATTCGAATTTTGATTGAAGTCCTACTAATATTAAAAATGCGAAAGTTTGTAAGGATGGGATAGATGAATGAATGGATGGATGTTTGTTACTCTTTCACGCAAAAAGTACTGAACGGATTTGGATGAAATTTGGCACACAGATAGTTTATTACCAGGAATAATACTTTTCATTCCGATATTCCCACAGGATCGAAACTTATGCGGGTGAAACCGCGGGGCGCAGCTAGTTATAAATAAAAATGGAGCATCGCCATTTTGGTATTTGTTTTGTGGAATGTTACCGTCCAAATATTTTTTGACCTTTTTGTATATTAATCCAAATAAATTCTTGCAAGATTATTTTTCCTAGACATAGGCAATTAGGCTGCCGAGCTGTGATGGGATTGGGCGGGTCGCGTCAGCCGTATGTATAGTCGCCACTGGGCAAGAGTCTCCACACGGTGAGTGCCTGAAGATGGACGGCGCTGCCGAGGCTGGCCCAGGAAGAGGTGGTGAGACAATCAAGACGCGTACCGCAAGGATTGGATCGAGGTGGCGCTAGAAAAGGAGGCCTGGAAGGATTTGTAGGAGGCCTTTGCTCAGCAGTGGGACAGTGTGGGGTAAATAAAAAAACCCTGTTTTAGATTGCTTCCTCTGTGTTTTTCAAGTTGAACTGTTGTTATACTCGTTCCGTTCCGATGACAATATAATTTTATTTGATAGAGGTGACCTTAGCTGCTCCCTTTTTCGTCTCAGCAATAGGGATCTTTTAATTTTTTTTTTTTTGTTAACCCTTGATTGGGCGTGCCTAAAAAGTTACGTAAACGGTCGCGTGGGATGTGTGACGCCCCAATTTTTTTCTTATATACGAAATACATGCTCAATCATTTTTTTTAATGATTAGAATATTTTTACTGACATATTAATTAACTATTAGGTACACATATTTTTAACAAAAACAAACCAATAGTATCTTTGAAACACGAACATAGATTTTTTTCCGCTGTCTTGACTCAACTATAGACGACCGAGTGTTGCTTGCTACTATATCATAAAGGTTATGCGTTTTTACGAAGCTACCGGAAACACAGTAAATTCAAAATTTTAAGAGTTTTAAACCTTTAAAGATGCACTGGGGTATATCACACCCCACGTCACCAATTAATGGTTAAGTTCGTTAGTTTTCATTATTGTGTTGCTTATAAAACAAGGATTACCTATTTCAACAAGCCGTATAACTAACAAGTGTAGTATGATGTATGTATGTTCTTCATCCGAGAGATACTAGTGGCTAATTAGTTTAACACGCAGCGACTGCATCTGCCGGGTATGGAAACACGATTAAGTACTATTTATACTAGCGCGGTGAACCTCGTTTACTCATTTTATAATAATTTAGTTATTATGAGGTAAGGTTATTAGCTGCATTACTTAGTAAGGAAGCTAACACCTCATTAAAAATACTGAAGTGTTGATGCAAGTTTTTTTTTAAACTGAAAGTAGAATATTTTTCATGAGGGAAAGAAATATCTTACCTAGTTAGATGTTATACCCTGTTCATTGGGTAAACCGACAGATTTGACAGATAGAACTAGTGTTTATAGCAACACATAATACATTGATTGAAACACGTACGGTATTATAATGTTTGTAAAAAGCCATACATAAGATAATACAATATGATAAGGCAATTTATATATTTATTTTATTAAGTTAACTTTTACGTAATCTGGAATATGTACGTCCTAAAATAGCTGTCAAAAAATGGCTAACCTAATGTATAGGGTATAGTCGGGCGTTTGAAGTCATTTGTTCCATTTGGGAATCGAAACGAGATACTAACATAAAATCAATTATCTAGCCTTGACTAATCGTATCGACGTATATTGTATCCAAGAAATAAGTGACCAAGAATATTTCCAATCAGTGACCACAGGTGATTGAAAATATTATTTTTGATCCTAAAAGTTTCTGATCTGTTTTAAAAGTCCCGTTTTTATTTTAAACTAGATACGCTCCGCGGTTTCACGCACATAAGTCTTGATCCCCTGAAAATATCGGGATAAAAAGGATTCTATGTCTTAATACAGAGTATGGTCTACCCACGGGCTAAATTTCATCCAAATCTGTTTAACCGTTTTAGCGTGAAAGCGTAACAAACAAACATTCAAAAAATGTAATCTCTTTTTTTTTATAATATTATTACTAGCTGCGCCCCGCTGTTTCACCCGCATAAGTTTCGATCCCCTGTGAATATCGGGATAAAAAGTAACTTATATGTTAATCCTGGTTATAAACCATCTGTGTGCCAAATTTCATCCAAATCTGTTCTGCAGTTTTTGCGTGAAAGAGTAACAAACATCCATCCATCCATACAAACTTTCACGTTTATAATATTAGTAGGAAGTAGGGTAGGATTAGTTTAGATGTGTACAAGCATTTACAGGGGTCAAGGGAACCCCTACCTTTCATCAAAATCATTGAACAAGAAAACTCACATGATATTTTTATAACAAAACTTTTTCCTTGAAAAAGAAAACCTCACTATTCCACGCCAAAAGCCACATTCTTATAACATTCAAATATCACAATAGAATAAAAAAAAAAGAAACGTGTTGCCAGTTGCCATGCTCTTTTGAATTCAAAATCTAAACAATTCGGTATGTAGGTCGCATAGTGCTGGGATTACCATAATCTTGACATCAACTGACGGTCGGCTGGCACCGAAAGAGATTAAGTACTTACAATGTTGACTAAGGACTAAAATTACAATCTGTATGAGTAATTATACTTTAAGAAGTAGTGGAGCGGATATTCTTGTCGCCAGTCGAATTTGTTTGTTGATGTTTTGACGTTGGTTTGTAAGTACTCATACACACGAGCGACACGCGTCAACGGTAGAGACAATTGCAGCTGTCGCTGAAAGTCGACAGCTGCCGTCAACGCGTCGGTGCCTGCCGTCGACAACATGCCGCTCGTGTGTTTGACTCGGTGCTTAACTACACGAATGTGTTATCGGTTTTACACCAAGGTTTAGGACATGTATTTTAGGTGATGTATAAAATAAATTATCAGTTTTTGGCCCCTGTTTCATCATAGAATTTAAGCCATATTTTTATTTGTTATCTATTCTTGCACGATAGTAAAGTTAGCAACGTGCCAAAATTCAAACTAGTGAGCTAAAATTGCTGAATATTAATCTCCTCTATAAAATCAATGAGGTTTTCAGTTGAATGACTTTCAGACTGGAAAATATAGTCGAGAGAATGTTCCGGGCTAATGCTTCGTGTCAACCTAATGTCGGCGATTACATTAAATTTTCAACCCTACCCGAAACGTTTAATTACAGAAACTTTTTTTTGAATAACAGCCCTATATTTTAGGTATGCCTTTTTTGGATTGCTGTGCAAAAACGGAAATTAATTGGGGGTTAAATGGCAAATGTCACAGAAACAGCTGAATGTCGTCATTCAGCTGTTTTGGTACAATGGATAAATGTTCAGTTAAAAACATAACTTTTAAATTCTTTGTAGGTATAACATTCATTAAACCCAGATATTGCGACGGGCGTTTTAAAAGACCCAAAAACACATACGTACGACAAGCCTACGACCCCTATATTATTACGACGGGCTTTTTAAAAAGGCCACCCTAACCTAGCTTTCCTGAAAAAAATAGTTTCAGTTACAACTAGATTAAGTTGGCTAGTATGTCATTATTTGTGCTATACATATATGCCAATAATATAATATTATAATAAGCGTGAATGGGTGTATTGGGAGTTGTATTCCTGTGACCTGCAAGGTTGACTGTGTAACATGACATAACGATTATTATTTGTAATAGTAATTCAAAATTAATTGCCATTAATTCAAGGTTGCCCATTGTATGTTTTTTAGTTTTCGATTTATTTTTGGCTATGTATTTTTTGTGGTGTACAGATGCCAGCACATCAAGCTACCTGAAACTGTCAAATTTTCCCAATCACTCTTGAACCTTAATAGTTTAGCGATTAAGTTGAAAATCTATTAAAGAAATTCGACAGATTTTAGTAGTTTGATGTGCTGGCGTCTGTACAACAAAGTCTAGATAAATAAATCAATGGCGCCGATTCCCTTGTTTACAAACTAAACTAAGTTTAAGTTCTGTGCATCTTTTTCTTTCTATTTCATTAAGAACAGGATAGAAGATAAATATTATTTTACTCCTGTCAAATTAGGCAGCGCCGGACGTTAATTGACGTACTTTTAGTCGCCATGTTTTTAATCACGTCTAAACTATCTATGGAGTATCTTAATTTCACAGAACTAAACTAATATTTTATTTTCTGTCCTTTTCTTAATGAAATAGAAAGAAAAAGATGCACTAAACTTAAATTTAGTTTAGTTTGTGAACAAGGGAATCAGCGCCATTGTTCACCTACCTCAATTAAATTCAATTCATTTATTGCATCAAATATGGTAGGTTGTGGCATTTATATGTAGTACAGAAAAGGCAAACCAAATTGTTTTCTTTTAATTTATTCAGCCAAATGACCGTGTTATGAAAAAACATGTACAATTATTTAATTAAGCGTTGTAACACAGTTGAATAAATTATTTAAAACAAGTGGTTGACCAGGATTTGAGCCACGTCCAAAATAATTCATGTGAAACATAATATTGTACGTTGAACAGTAAAGTATGTTGAATTATTATGTAATACAAGTATAATCGCTGGCTTCATTAATGATTTCATGTATGTTATGTGAGTCCATGCTTATAATTATTATAAATACGAAATTAAGTGTACATACAGGGTGTCAGGGACATCGACGAGCAACCTGTAACCATGAATTAAGCACATAATTTTAGACCCCCTAGTGTAGAAATTTTCTGTCGGTTAACAAAAAAAAATCTGCTGTTTCATAGAAAAATGCAATACCTACGCGGTCAAAATCTATAGAACAGCTAACTTTTTTTGACGTGACAACGTCTTATAATTCGATGGAGCCGGCTGCACGCACGAAAAAACATGACGTATGCGGCGTTACCTCGCTCTGAGGCGTTCCATTAAAATTTTCTTTTGAAAAATGAAACCATTCCATCAGTATTTTCTTATGACGTTGTCACGTTCAACTATCGTCAGTAAACCGACTTTTTTTAATAACCGATGAAATCTATCGACGTGAAGGCGGTGAAGGTGCTTAGAATCGCGTGCTGAATCCATGGTAACAGGTTGCGCGTCCATGTCCCTGCCACCCTGTATACACGAATGGCACGTTGCTAAACGTAGAGGCAAATGCAGCCGTCGACATTCGTTGGTAGCTGTCGTTGACGTGTCGACGGCAGCCACCGACGCGTCGACTGCAACGTGCCGCTCATGTAAATGAGTACGAGCTCAAATACATGAGCGATACCCGTCAGCGGGTGCCATCAACGGCTGCAGTTGCATCTGCTGTTGGTAACGTGCCGCTCGTGTATATTTTCATTTTTTTTTTTTTTTAGTTTTCTTTATTTACCAACGGAACAATAAACAAAATGTACTTATCCTAAATTATATTAACTCATTAGAATTTAGGCACTATTTGAGGCTAGTGATTCATTCACTTTTCAAAGCTAATGACAGATATATATTTTTAACTGCTTGCAACATACACTTTACACACAATAATCCGATGCATTTTGAAAATTATGCAAATTATTTAGTTATAATTTTACTGATTGCAAGGTATAACAAAAATTATTTAAGCCTCTACGCCTTACGTACTTTACGCCTTTAGTACTTTAGTAGGCATCTTCAATATTTCTTTACTGACGTTTATTAAACTTTAAAATCACAAAGTAACTAAGTATGAGTCAATATTTTATTCCACGTGTAAGTTTCAGGTTAAAGATCATTAATGTCGGTAAACATTTTACTTAGTAATTATATAAGGGCAGGGACACATGCCATGCTAATGAGCGGAAGCGGACACGACCGCGCAATCAAAATGTTTGGCTAAAGAATTTCGCAAGAAAATTTTTCACTTAACAAAATCGTGTGACTAAGTAAAAAATAACAGAGACGCCTTCAGCTTTGGTTTCTTAAGTAAGCGGTAAACAGTTACATAATAACCGCTGTCCAAATATAAAGCGGCTTTGACAGTCGTTACGGGTCGTCCGAAGCCCGAAAGTCTGTCAACCAGTCTTATCAAGGGATATACGAGTAGTATTACCCAGTAACTGGTTTGTGGGGGTCAGATAGGCAGTCGCTCCAAGTAAAATACTGGTAATCAGCTGTACCCGGTTAGACTGGTAGCCGACCCCAACGAAGTTGGGAAAAGGCTTAGCAGATGATGAAATATAAAGCGTTTTTTGACTCCTTAATGTCAAATAGGTGCTGGCGAAAATGGCAGATTTTTATGACGTCCATTATAATTCTACGGAACCGCTTTCCTAGGAAAACCTTTAGTGAATATTTTACTTAGTTTAAGAGGTAATAGATACATAGATTTCTGTTAGTTAATTTATAGTGAGTTTGTCATAAAGCACTTAATATGGAAATCTTAGGATAGGGAGAGCAACTAATTCCACCTAGATAGGTACTTGGCTTTGTATCCTAACTTTACCTACGATCACCTATTACCGTAGTTTACCTACCTCACCTATTTACCTAACGTCCGTCAAGAAGCCAATGTTATAAAATAGCCATATCAAACATTTTACTTTTGCACACAAATAGATGCACGTTTTTCCTTAATAAATAACACAAACTGTTGTCTAGCATTTGCTAAATATTATTAGAGCAGTGTGCACACACGATGAGTTTATTTTTAACACGGCAACGGTAAGGCGAGGATTTTCCTCCACTTTATTTATGAGGGCGTTATTATTCGTCAGGGCTCCGCTCGTGCGACCTTACCTTTACATTTTAATGTCGTCGATAAAATTAGGGAAATTGCGTTTGCGTCATTTCGCTTATATTATTGCTAACTTAATAACATAATATTCGAGTTTATGTGTATGTAAATATGTTTCGTGATAGGTAGTTGGTTTTCTAAGGAAATTCAGAGGCATTTTATTATTGAAGGTGGAAGTTATCTTGGTTAGTATTTTATTTTAAATTTTTTTTCTCATTGGTAGGCTACAATTAAAGAAGAAAGGTCTGCTGGAAGAAATTTCTTAGGAAATAAGTAGTACCTTTGTACTCAATACTAATTTGTCGTATCTGTTTTAATTTAACTGTGTAGGTGTACAGAAGCCAGCACATCAAGCTACTACAATCTGTCAAATTTCTTTAATATATTTTCAACTTTACCGCTAAAGCATTAAGGTTCAAGGTTGATTGCGAAAATTTGACAGTTTCGGGTAACTTGACCTGCTGGTTTTTGTACATAAAAAATACAATAAATACTATTAAGTACCTACATTTGATAACGTGAAATCAATGCTGCATATTGAAAACTTAACAAAGGATTTTTTCTGGTTCATTTAATTATTCCGATTCAGAATAGAATACTCTTTATAATATACAGACGCCAGCAGGTCAAGCTACCCGAAACTGTCAAATTTTCCCAATCAACATTGAACCGTTGAGATCGGTTTTCCGATCTCTTAAAAACAAGATTTGGATGGATTAAAAAGGGAATGGAGAGACCATACTGTAGGTAGTCTGTGGTGTACCATTTACATAATACAATAAATACATACATACACATACACACAGCAGCTACAATAATAGTCGTCCAACTACGTTACTTTAGTCATTAAAATAAAACATTAATGCTCAAAGGACAATGCTCATGGATGTATGGAATCCCGTACCATGCTGCATCAAAGTCAAACTTTGTTTTTTATAGACTACATTTCTCGTAATTAACTCCTAAAAAAGTTATTTTTTTAAACAAAATCCGGGTCACGGAGATTTAAAAAAAAAAAACAAAATAACCTAAAAAACTAGTTACTTACTTTATTTAGTTTGACATGTCATACACGAACGGCCATTATTGCTTTAAAAAAAACAGCGTAATCACGAGACAGGACACTTACAAAATTCAAGGTTATATTAATTATATCATTTGAAACGGAACGGCATGTAAAGGGAATAAAACATTCCCCGTTCAAAAATCAAATCCCCGATGCGTAATGTCGTAAAAAATTATATAAATAATTAGGCACTACAATATTTTGATCTTGATGCATGAGACCTTTTGGTACGACTTTTGCTCATTCTCTTTTATTGTTAACATACAAAATCTTAATATTTAAAGCATCATTAAATATACAAGTTAATGTCTAGTAGGTAATTATTTGAAGCACCGCTAAGCACAATGCAGCTCAAAGTTAGTATAACAGTGAGTAATATTGTTTGAAACTTTTAGTGAAGTACATACTTAGGTACTTCAGTTTATAGAAGCTACAATAAAATTGAATCGTCATTCCCGTACTTCCTCTTCATCCTGGTTCTAAAAACTGTCCTTTAAAGCCTTGTTAATAACTTGAAGTTAAAAGTTGCTGTACTTCTTTTAACAATATCGTGTCTTTGGGGAAGTAGGTTAGTTATAATCGTATTGGTTTTTTTTTTTTTTTTCAAGATGGAAATCATCAAATGACTCCTGCTCTGGGTGGAGCAGAAGGGAGTGTCAGACTCTTACTCACTAAAACCCACCCGTGTTCCTTCCTTAGCCCTTTATGTTCCAGGGCAGCGGTAACCCTTTCGGACAATCCCGCTACCCTGGCAGCAATCCCGCTACCCTGGCAATCGTATTGGTCTTAGAACATAAAAAGGAACAAACGAATTTACGTAAATAAACAAAAGGGAGTATGTAAGGATCGTAGCGGCTGGCGTTCATATATATGAACCAGATTGCATTTGAAACACAACCCTGCTCTCCATAATATAGGTAGCAGATGTTGGAGAAAAAATAGCTAGCCTGAAGTGCACGTAGCACGTATGCACCCGGAGAGATGAGCAAAAATCGTCACTCACTGGGCAGCTGAGGGAGGACAAAGCCGCCGAGGTAAACAACGACAAAGGTGATGTGACGAACTACTCATGTTTGCGGGGCCAACATGGCCAGAGATGTACAAAACAGAGAGGCATGGAAGGAAAAAGGGGAAGCTTTCGCCCAGCAGTGGGACTCGATATAAGCTAGCAAAAAGAAACCTAAGCTTTAGGTAATTAGAGGCGTAATGTTGTGTAATTCATCTTATATAAAATGAAACAAAATACTTTTCTACAAACGTACCACAGACACATAAAGAATCGCACGAGTAGTTATCTAACTGAAGAAGAACAAAACATATTATTGCCGACAGTTATTGTTTGTCTTACAATTCGACTGACAAGCTTTATTTTTGTTAAGGATTTGTGGGTAACTAGCTGTAAATCCAACTCTGACAGGCATATAATCTATGGAACATCGATTTTTTTTATTGCTAACCTTCATATAAGGTTAGCAATAAAAAAAATCAAAAATTGGACAATTGCCAGTATCGGTTTTTATCCGCTTTACACCCGATGCTGACGAGCAGTGATTTTTCGGATAAAAAATGAATGAAGCTGACTTCAATTTTGATGAAGCATCAAAAGCGGGGCCTACCTACAGCTGAATATTTTCTTTGGAAACTAACTTATTTTAGGTATCTTGTTCGTTATATTTTTGGAACGAAGTTCTTTAACGGAGCGTGCGATAGGAGTAAACTTGGAGACATCGTCACGTACCGAAAAAACGTTGGGGCTCCATGCGACTTTTTATAACATACAATAGAGAGAATCAGAGAGTTCAAAAGGAAAATCCAGGATGGTGGCTGCGAAAATTTTAAAATATTCGCAGCCGCCATCTTGTATTTTAATTTTGTCTCCACTATCGTCTTCAGCACCCTTGAAACCATAAAAAATATCTCTCTCTCTTTCTCCCTCTCTGACTTTCTCTTTTTCTTCTTCTCGGTTCTTTTTTTCAACCTAGTTGTTACGATTCCTGCGACCGTATCATTGATAGCCTAGCTCATTTTGTGCAGTAAGTACCTACTACTATTTTGCATTGGAAACCACGTGGAACATAATACGTGGAGTACGATTCTGTTTTCAGTGGATCTCTGAACGGGCATAAACCTAACTTCTAATACCTAATTAAATATATTTTCAAACCTACCTACATTTTTACCTATCCGATAAATTCTAGCTTCGGCCCAAACCTCGGGCCTATTATTACTTAACCTTTAAAAGCTTTATATAAATTGCTTCAACAAAAAGGGGGCCTAGGGACTCGTACAGTCACGAGCACCAATATGTCAATACTTAGGAACTTTCAATTGCGATTTTTTCGTGAAATAACGAATGCAACGTTGAAATACGACACATTACATAAACCTATGAGTTCGAAAATACTATGTTCGTAACAACATAAAATTTCATTAAAAAATAAAGGAGTAAATCGCTTTTTAACCGACTTCTAAAAAAGGAGGAGGTTCTCAATTCGGATGTTTGTATTTTTTTTTTTTTTTTTTTTTTTATGTTTGTTCGGGCATAACTCCGTCGCTTGCCAACCGATTTGAAAAATTCTTTTTTTGTTGGAAAGGGTATACTTCCCAAATGGTCCCATAGAAATTTCATCAAAAACGGTTCAGTAGTTTGGTTTTTAAACCAAAATTACTGGTAAAAATTACAACTAAAAAGTGAAAAATAAAAACTTTTTTTGCAAAAAAATACAACCGACTTCCAAAAACGACACTAGAAAGTGAAAAATAACTTTAATTTCGGAAGTCGGTGGCAAACAACGAATATGCGAACTCAACGACACCGACTTCCGAAATTAAAGTTATTTTTCACTTTCTAGTGTCGTTTTTGGAAGTCGGTTGTATTTTTTTGCAAAAAAAGTTTTAAATAAAGCCGAGTGTATACATACTTTTGCTCGTGACTGTACTTAGCTAGGAAAAAAAGTAGTTCAAATAGGCATTAATCATGAAATATATTATTTTAAGAATACAAATCAGTGTATAATGTTCCCACTGCTGGGACACAGGCCTCCTCTCTTCGAGGGGGAGTTGGCTGTCATCCATCACGCGCGCCCTGTTCGGGCAGGTAGATGTCACATGTCTTCAAATTTTTAGTTCTAGGACATACCGGTTTCCTCACGATGTTTTAGCAGTAGATTTTACGAATGATCGGACTAAAATCCACCATCACAAAAGAAATTGGGGAAATTGGTACTTGAATGAACAAATTAACATAGAGTTTTTGTATGTTTTTGTACTGAAAAAATTATCTAAAGAGACTGATTCGATCTCGACTCTTCTGAGTTACATTAAAGAAATTGGACTTATTTTTTTTATTGCTGAATGTTCCTGCTCTTGACCTCGATCACACCTGATGGAAAGCGATGGATGATGTCTATGATGGCACGAGCGAGCTCAGATGATGCCTGTTCACTCTTACTTTGAAGGCAGACGGGTTAAATATGAAAGGGAACACAGACGCTGGCAGAAAGATCTGGACTTAGGTATTTGTCTCAAAGTTTCAATACACAGTGATTGCCCCTCACCTACTATTATGAAGTGTACATAATCAGCCTCTTCTCGATGAGAGGGAGCGGGCCATAATCCACCACGCGGGCCCAGTTCGGGTTAGTAAATGTCACATGTCTTCGAATTTTTGGTTCTAAGACATGCTGGTTTTCTCATGATGTTTTCCTTCACCATTTTGAGAGCAGTAGTGAGTGATAAAATAATTTACACAAAGTAAAACGCCTGACTGGGTTCGAAGCTACGACCTACAACTCGTAAATCACCAAGTTGCATACTCGTCCAAGTTACCATCACCACCACTGCTTTCATTATTATGAAGTGTGTTCACAATTTCTAGTTCTGCATAAAAAGATCATTATAATTATTGCTATGCATAGGGGCAGATACCGGTTAGTAACACGACTTTCGCATAATCACTACATTTTGTTGAAGTGTACGTATAATTCCTATTACACGATTTTTGCCGAGTACCGGAATTTCCCCACGACAACAGCCAGATGTTACATTCCCAGTTGCCTATAAATACGTTACATAAGTTCAAATATACGTTGATAATGACGTCGTATTGTGTGACGTCACTATAACCACGCTCGTTAAACTATGGCCAGGTAATGTTAAACGTGGTTTAAGTACAAAGTTATATTTAAATTCTTGGTGCAATATTGACGGGAATTTCATAGGATGTTACTAAACTTATATGACCGGGACATTTTACGGCAGACTTTTATTGCATTTCGTTATGCTCGTTTCAGACTTTTTGAGGGTGCATTCTGATAATGTGTTGAAAAGCATCGCGCTACTCAGTTTAAGTAGGTACGTATAATAAAAACTTTTCAAGAATGAGCTGACAACTTGGACTAGCATGGAACTTGGTCCAACGACCCGAAAATGCTGTTCAGGCATATTAGTGTATGCTGAAGTCGAAAACTAAGTGCTATGCCGTGGAGGGGCCTACATTTAGGTACAGACGCCAGCAGGTCAAGCTACCCGAAACTATCAAATTTTGCCCAATCAACCTTGAACCTTAATGCTTTAATGATAAAGTTGAAAATCTATTAAAGAAATTTGACAGATTGTAGTAGCTTGATGTGCTGGCGTCTGTACAAATACCGCACTACGAAAACCGACCTTACTGCTACGACATAAAGGCGTCCCTCGATGTCAAATTGTAATATTTATTTATATCATTGGTTTTTTACGTAGTTGTTTCATTTTATAAGTACTGTTTGTTTTATTTTATTTTTTTACCTATAGTACGAATCATTTGATCTGATTTGGTTTTCGTTCCTCTTTTTTGCGTAACAACTGAAACTCAGAGTTGTTTAGCACAGCATCATGCTGAGTGGAATCCTTCTTGTCACAGTCATGACGAGCAGCCGTCGACTATTTCTGCTTTGTGCTCGTGATTATAGATATACTTATTGTGTTTTTATTTTTCCTTATTATTACAATTAATTATCTTTTTGTATGTACAGACGCCTGCAGGTCAAGCTACCCGAAACTGTCAAATTTTCCCAATCAATCTTGAACCTTAATGTTTCAGCCATAAAGTTGAAGTTCTATTAAAGAAATTTGACAGATTGTAGTAGCTTGATGTGCTGGCGTCTGTACATACGTGTTTCTGTGACAAATAACCTTCGTTCTTTCTTATGGCCAAATCTTGTCTTTCAAAAACCAAAGTACTGCGGAGTGTGACGTTCCTTTAAAAAAATGTTCCCGTAGGTACACAGAAATCCATTTAAAATAAATGCATAACATTACCTAGTGTAACATTTGGTACAGCAGTGTTATCTTACCAAAAAATACACAACAAAATTGTAGAAATTCCAAAGTTTTTAAGGAAAAATATTCACGGTTGGCAGCGAGATTGTTGTAACAAAGTACCTACGTCTGGTACCTCCGATAAGAACTAACGACAGTTAAGTTCTTATGTACCTGCGACCTTACTCTATGCATATGTAATGTTTTTACAAGGTTAACTGGGGTTAAAGGTGACACTGCTAAAGTTAAATACGTCATTATGAGAGTTTTTGTTTGAATAAATAATGACTTGTTATAATGAATGAGTTGAGATGATGAACGGTCACCTACCTCCTGGGGCACTGCTCGAGAGAGCATTCTGTTAGGAATGAAATAAGGCTCCTCTAGCAACATAACTACTACTTCAATTTGGGGGGGGGGGGGATTTAATGTCATCAGAAGGCCCATTTAATGCCAAAAGCCCGTAGTTTAAAACTTTCAAAATCTACTCGCAGTCTCATCTCGGCGACAAACAAATGTCAAAAATGTTGGGAAAATAATCAGTTTTAAAATACAATCGTATTTTTGACACATTGAGACTGTGATCAGACTGTGAAGCTGCTTAAAATTACAAGAATTGCCCCTCTGATTAAAAGATTATCGGTAGGTGAGTGAAAGATGCCAAGTGCCAAAATGCAACATCTTTCGATTGGTTCACTAATGAATTAATTTTTCACTTTTGGTTCATATTCTGTTCAGATGTTTCACTACGAGTGACAGATGCCAAAAGAAAGACAAACATTGAAGTGTCTGATATTTGTTTTAGTGATAGACCTAGGGTTTTGGCAGCGGTGACTATCTTTCTCGAACCTTCTCGTAACCATAGCAGTGTGATGGAGCAGTTATTATAAGACAATAATAATTTTTTTTCACAACATTACCAACAATTTATTTTGCGTTACCATACAAAAAATACCACCACACAATGATATAATATGATGATTGCCAAAACACACAAAAAAAAACTAGTTTCTCGTTTTTTAACCGACTTCTAAAAAAGGAGGAGGTTCTCAATTCGGATTTTTGTATTTTTTTTTTTTATGTTTGTTCGCGCATAACTCCGTCACTTGCCAACCGATATGAAAAATTATTTTTTTGTTGGAAAGGGTTATACTTCCCAAATGGTCCCATAGAAATTTCATCAAAAACGGTTCAGTGGTTTGGTTTTTCAAAATTACTGGTAAAAATTACAACTTAAAAGTGAAAAATAAAAACTTTTTTGCAAAAAATAAAAACAACTGACTTCCAAAAACGACACTACAAAGTGAAAAATAACTTTAATTTCGGAAGTCGGTGGCAAACAACGAAAATGCGAACCCAACGACACCGAGTGTCGTTTTAGGAAGTCGGTTGTTTTTTTTTTTTTTGCAAAAAAGTTTTCGTCGTATTTATGAATATTTTAAATTACACCTTATGTGTTGCTAATTGATTACTTACCAACACATAAGGTGTAATTTCACACACATTTATAATTTGTGTAATTTGTCTTATTCATACCTGTAATCTTCTTTCTCCACACTTTTGGCTCTAGATACAAAAATCAACTTAAAAGTTTCCTGTCGAAGAAGTGTCTTTATGCTGCTTAAAATCTATAACGAAATTCCTATATATGTTGTATTTACGCATTGTTGTAATATTTAACGTGTTTTTTTTCCCTTGTGTGATTTAATTTTGTTTTTTATACCATGCAATTTCAGATACAATTTATTGTTCATGAATAAATGACTAATGACAAAATGTAATGATTGTATTACGAAGGGCATAATGTCAATAACCTAAGCCATAATCAACACAATCATGGCAATAAGGGTTCTCGATCGATGGTCATGTGGAACAAATTACTGTGTGCGCCAAATTGTCGCCTTGTAAGAGAGGCAGACACAGTGATAAACGACCGCGATTATCGAAATCGATGGTCATTCATAAATATTACGATACGTGTGGTTTCACAAGGCAATTCATGTTGAAATTCTGCTATTATTCACGTTCTTAGGATCATAAAAACTCTTGTAACTCCATTTTATATAATGCATATTCAGCCTATAATGTTCCCACTGCTGGGACACAGGCCTCCTCTCTGTGAGAGGGAGTAGGCCATAATCCACCACGCGGGATCTTGGTAGTAGTCACATGTCTTCGAATTTTTGGCTCTACGATATGTCGCGATGTTTTCCTTCACCGTTTTGAGAGCAGTGGTGATGAAATTAAATACAGAAAGTAAAGTGACTGCCCGGGTTCAAACTCACGACTTACGTAAGTCGGGGCCGATATCACCACTACCCTTTTAATTTAATTTTAATTACGTTAAAATAATTTGCCTATTGTTATCTGTTTAATTCCTCAATTTAGAGCTTTAAATGTCAGCATCATAAAAAGTTACATAAGAAGCTTAGCAGATTCTCGGTATCATTGTCCCTTGAAAATTATTTGGAAATGAATAGACTGTTCCCAACCGGTAAAAGGCTTTAGGACAATAACCCTATTGTACAGCAATTCTCGGTAAATGACAACACTGTTAACTTCCATTTTTCGACATTTAGCCCACGTCAGTCAATCTGCATAGCCCTCTTCCCAACTATGTTGGGGTCGGTTTCCAGTCTAACCAAATGCAGCTGAAAACCAGTTACTGGGTAATACGATACCCAGTAATATACATTTATCAATTTAGCCCACATACGGTCGTATAAATATCGCGGCGGGATTTTATCGAGCACTGGATTTTCAACTCACGGTGTTGATTCAAGCATTTAAAATCCTAGCGTGTCGTGCACTGCACTCTGTTGGATTATCAATGCTCCAAAAATTCAGTCAGAGTCCCTTAGATATATAGATGTTATGTTGCTACCCACACATCTAGAAGCACAATTGGGTCAATGAAAGTGCTCGATTGATTGGATAGTAATCGTAGAACTATTATAATTACTGTGCCAACTTGTTGTCGCCAGGTGTTACTTTACAGTTTCTGCCGTAGTTTCTACTAACAACCCAAACTCAATTTCAAACTGTTTAGGTACAAGTTTTTGTTGAATAATTTTACACTTATTTATGTAACATACATTGATTAATTACTATTTTTACAAGCTACAAGCATATAAAATGAAAAAATATAGAAAAAGGCAGGAGCTCATTGGGTCCGCATCACTGTCAATGGGATAAGTGCCCAAAAGGCTGGCAGCATTACTACGTTGGATGGGAATGCTGATTCTTTGGGCTAAAAATAGGCTAGCAATTTTACACTTAACCTTTATTATAGTGGCAATTATGTTTTTCTATGAAATTTTTCCAACTGCCCATATTATTAATGCACGAAGTAAAATACAAGCCCATTTATCCTGTAACAAATTCACCGTGACAACTAAGGTGAAGTGTGTAATCCATCAATAGTGACAATCCATCAGCCGATCGATTGTTTAAAAATCTCACCGTGAAAAGTTAGATGAAGCTTAGAATGAGCGTCAATAGTGTCAATCCCTAGCATTAGTTGGAATGACAGCTCACACCACACTCACTTCACCTAAGTTTTCACGGTGAGAAGGTTACAGAATCGCACTGCTGGTGGAAGAACAGCTCACTTCACTTCTGTTGTCACGGTGAGATTGTTACAGAATAGATAGACAGTCCAGGATAATATGCCGTATTGGTTGTTTTATGACGTAGTTATTAACTTACGAAAAACTTAACCATGAGGTTCTCAAACATTGCCAGTTATACTATGCCAATGGCTACGTCAAAAATCTGACGTATTACATAAATTATTTATTGACAAGTATCGAGTTCAAAGTGACAGAGTTCAATAGTGATCAACGTTTTAGTGAGGTGAGACTCAGACGGCACTGGCAATATGGACGTAGCCTAATGCTTAGCTATTATACAGGGTGGCAGGGATATCGACGCGCAAACTGGAATCACGGATTCAGCACACGAGTTTAGACCCCATAGCGTAGAAATTTGTCGTCGGTTATTAAAAAAAAAATCTTCTGTTTCATAGAACAGTGCAATAATACCTACACGGTCAAAACGTATGGAACAGCAATTTTTTTTTTTTTAATAACCGAAAAATTTCGACGCTATGGTGTCTAAGCTCATGTGCTGAATCCATGGTTACAGTTTGCGCGTCGATGTCCTTGCCACCCTGTATAATAGCTAAGCATTAGGCTACGTAAATATACGTAAATCTTATCTGTCTAAACGGATTTCGAAGAAAGGCACACAGTTAGACTTATATGACCTGAGTTTGAACAAAGGATATTTTTTATCCCGGTTGTATGTCCGGTCGAAGTGGAGGTGCTATGTCCAGCAGTGGACGTCTTTCAGTTGAAATGATGATGATGTCTCCGTGGGATAATTTCCAACCTCTACACGAGCAAAGCCTGGGCCAAAAGCTAGTGTTAATTATATTCAAATTCTCAAAACAAAACATTATTTCAGTAGTGGGAATGCTATTTTCATGAACTAAGCTGGCGCTTTATATTTTAATAAGGTTAGTGTAAATAAGTACACAGGATTTACAAATGTCGCCTAAAAAGCTTTCAGTTGGCTCGTTACAACTTGGAGGTACTTATTTTCATTAGAAAGTTAGGAACATAATCTCATAACAGAAGGCTGATTCCCGTAATAAAAAACGTTCAAAATTTAATCGCAATGAGCAGCATGACAATCATTATCAAAAAATTGACAAAAATGTAAGAAAATTAGAGGTATTTTTGACAGATTGAGACTGAGATCAGACTGTGAACGTTCTTAAAATTACGTGAATTGGCCATCTGGTGTTTGGTATTAGCAGTTCTGTTATCTGGCGGCGTTAGGCCCCAAGTACCTGTGATGAGTTGAATTTTGATTCTGGCAATACGAAAAAGTTTGTTTTTGGTTTTCTTCTACAGAATACTAATGGCTTTATAAATATCGATAGAAAGATAAAATGGGTAGAAATGGGGAATACCGAGATTATAACGGCTGCTAAATGCATGATTGCACCGTTCATAAAAGAATTTGGATAAGGCCAGAAGGTCATGTTGACTACCATCATGTACGTAAGAAAAAATTTAAATCTTTTCAATAAAAGAGGTGAAAGACACAACTATAGGACTAGAAATAGGGACCAATTAGTTCAAACAGGTTTCAGACTGGCTAAAGTAGACTCATCCTTCATGGGGTACTGTTTAAAATGTTACAATAAAATTCCTCCCCACATACTCCAACTGAATGAAACGAAATTTAAATCTTGTATTAAACGCACACTATGTAGCCAAGCATACTATAAGTTAGGAGATTACATCGCTGACAAAAATGCTTGGCTCAATGCTGGTCCTGCTCCACAGAGGCGCATAAACTAATTAGCATTCGGAAACAATGTTGGAGCTGCTGAACATTGGAAAAGAAAAACTATCATTGCATTGTATAAACTCAATTGCTTAGAATTGTATAATTGCATAGCACACGTGTGAGCACTATGTACTTTCTATAAAGCTACCATTTACTGGGTACGACTTTCATTGACTTGAATGTGCCCTGGCAGCTGTGAGTATGTCATGCTCACTCAAATGTCTCGCTGGTGGTGGCGTGTGTGTTGGATCATTAAGTTCCCTCCAAAATGGTTGAGCTGAATGGTGCTGATCCATACGTCATGTTCGTGAACGGGCGCCGCCAGTAGGGACTGGTCATCTCTTAGCTGCCTCGGCTTATTTTAATTTTTAATTTCTGAATTGTTTTTGTTTTTTTATAACGGACGCTTTTAACTTGCACGTATTTCTACATCGTTCTCACATGGTTAATTTCAACACGAATGATGTAATAAAATATTTTGTAACAATTTTATGATTTAAAAGAGTGTCCATGGAGTTTCTTGCCCGTTCTTCTCCATAGGTACCTACGCTTTGGAATGGGCAACTAGCTTCATCTTTCTGACTGACCGACCCTTTGACAATTCAAAAGTACCTGTAATTGGTTTAGTTGAATTAAATGATTTGAGTTTTTTTTTTTTTACCAATTAATACCGGATGCAGATGAATACCAGTATTTTACATGGACCGACTGCCTATCTGATCGCCAAAGGTAAGACTGGTATGGAACAGCAATTTTTTTTTAACACGCTCAGCGCCTTGCGATACACACTGTCTAAACACTTGTGTATCCTTTTTGATACACAAGCACTATTCCAGTCTAAGCGCCGAGGGTTAATGGAGGAACACCAAGGAAAGGCCTGTTATAAGGATTTATATAATACGTTTATTATCCTTTTATATTTATATATTGGAAAGTCTGATCCGTGTATCGCTAAGGCGCACACTTTCCATACATTTTGTATACAAAAAATGTTGCCCTGGCCTAGGGAATTTTCCTGGTGTAGTGGTATTGGCATATGGAGCTTGGCGCTGAGCGTGTTAATAATCGACGAAGAGTTTTATCCCTGCAGGGTTCAGAATCATGTACTGAATCCATGGTAACAGGATGCGCGTCGATGTGCCTATATACTGTCAAAACTACACAAAATAACAATACAAAATACTAGACCCAGTTGCTCAATAGGCAATTTTCACGACATGCACTTGGCCAGCTTTTTATGTGTAAATTGTAATAATCTCAGTAGATTATAGCTATTTTCGTAACGGGATCTGGGTGTAAATAATTTCGTTTGTTTATGATTGATGTCCGTTCTCTAAAGCGTCACCGTGAAGTTTTAAATTGGCTGGGAGCTCGTGTATGAAGGCCGGCCGGAAAAAAACAAAATGCGTTTTATGATTATGAAATGCGCACATTGCTCAGTGTTGTAGAATTATTACCGGTTTGTTTTTGTACATTTCTATTATATATTCTGGTAAAAATAATAACTTTAATAACGACCGTCATAGAAATAAAGTACTGTAATTCATCATCATCTGCCTAGCCTTTTCCCAACTATGTTGGGGTCAGCTTCCAGTCTAACCGGATGCAGCTGAATACGAGTATATTACATAAGGCGACTGCCTATTTGACCTTTTTTCTTATGACCTTCTTTTTTATGGGGTACTGTGTTAAATGTTATAACACAATACCTTGTGAAATATTGCAATTAAATGAAAGAAAATTATATAAAACTTATATTAAAATTACGCTTTGTAAACAAGGCTTACACATTACAAATTAGAGGATTACATCCAAGATAAGAATGCTTGGAAACATGCTGGTCCTGCTCTATAGGACAATTTCTTGAGTCTAGATAAAATCAAACTGGTTGCTAATGTAATTGTATAATTTATTCTTTTTCTTTGTCATTGATTTACATTCTGTAATTACTTAAAGTCACACCCGGACTTATTACTCTTTATTTATTCATGAAAATTGTCTACTTTTAGAATGTTTGTAAATATGTGAGCACCATGTATCTATCACATAGTTAATTTATATGTCATGGTTTCATTAACCCATTTTAATTCTTTTACCTATTGTGGTATAGTAATTTTATTTTAGGTGCATCGTCTCCACATATAATTATATAATAATTTAATGTACCTATGCAAAATATTGGAAAACATTTTGAAAGAGTAAAGGTATAGTTTCTTGTCCATTCTTCTCCATACGAAAACCTTTTTTGGAAGGGGCAACTAGAATCAATATTATTTTATTGTAATGTTTGAAGTTCAAAAGTGCCTTTTGTGTGCCTATTTGAAATAAATGATTTGATTTTGACTTCACAACCCAGTTATTGGGTAATACGATACCCTTTCGGCTGAAATTGTGATGATGACATACTCGTATTACGAGTATTATTATTTTTATTTTAAGACTGTTAGCTTTTAAATTATGTAAATATTATAAACTGAAGATTATTATTATTGAAGAATGTTGAAAATCTTTGAGCTTTATGATAATTGCCAAAGATCAAGATGTTGCTTAGGCTAATTGCAATTCACGTAGTTCCTAACAAAACTTTAAGATTAGGAGTCAAAATGCACATTATCTACATAAAATTAAGATTCAAAATATTAAGTTACCCGAACGCTTGCTTTTACTAACTGTTACTGCTATCCCATTTAATTATCATAACGAGCTTGAACATTAACATTGCTATTCACAAGTACTCGTATTAATTATCAAAGTGTAGTTGAGATTATGAAAATATAAGACACAGTTCCGGGACTACGTGCAAAAACGAAAACAACAATGAAATAAGCCGTTATTAAGGATCAGTAGCCAAATGTTAAAAATACACGTACATGCGTAAATATTCATCTCGACTACGGACCCCTTCACTTACTATGAACTTGGTTAGGCCAATTTTTTTTCCATTTCTTTTTATCTTTCAGTAAGATTTGTCTATAAACAAAATATTGTTCTGCAAGCTACGTCATATAATGTATGTGTAGTAGTGTAATTATGTATTTTGGAGGATAATTATAATAATTATGTGAACACGCGATGAGAAAATCTTGGTCTTATAGCCATCATTTTTCTGGTAGATGTAAGTACCAACATTAGTTTCTAAGTTGTATGTATACTAAACAAATGGAGTATTGTCGGTGTTATTAGTTAAGTACTAACATAGGTTAAGACTACTGTTACTAACCCAATGGATCTTTGTTATCTGAAAATAAATGAATTATTATAACTGTAACCTTCATAACTTATCTGACAAAAAACGCAGAAACTTCATACGGATAGGCACAACAAATGATAAAATGGTCACAATTCTTTAGCTTAATACCCGCTTCTGCACCCGCTTACTCCTCCACCACATCACAGCCTAACACCGCGGGTACAATCGGTAATGGCTCCACAAATAATGTGTTCGAACATGTCAATACCGCCAACGCGTGATTTGCTGTGATACAAAACATACAATATTAATGTGTTTGTTTGGTAGGAATTGATGTCAATTATATATCGATTATGGTTAAGTTAATAAACGGCTTTTTTAGGACATAACGAGGTTCGATGACCTTGCAAATAAATTGGCAACTCATGAAAACAAAAGGGAAGCAGTGGCTTACCACACACTCACTAGACTTGACTATACCGATGGGAAGGTCTCACACCAGCATGGATCCCGTTTTTAGGATATTATTATGCCCCACCTCCTTTCCTGATCATCATGAAAAACTAGCTATACCTTCCAGGATTTTAATGAAGCCATTGATAAAGCAAAGGAGAGCATTGGTGGCGTAGTGGTGACGATGATTTGTAGGTCGTTCGAACCCAGGCAGGTGCTTTATTTTGCTCTCAAAACGGTGAAAGAAAACATCGTGAGGAAACGGCATGTCCTAGAACCAAAAGTTCAAATAGAACGCTAAATAAGCGCATTGACGGGGATTTACGGACAGCAGCTCGTATTACCAATTACCTATAGGCTGATTAGTAGCAAACTGGTGAAAATAGCTACTGGTTCTAGCACATAGGTGTCTGATAATCGAGTTAGAGGTCACAAGTTTAAACCCCAGTCATTGCATTTTGACATGGCGACATTATTATCACGAACACATATAGCCAAGTTGAACGAGTTGTTTGTAATGCAACTCATGCATAAACAATTTTTAAAGATGAAAATGTAAACCACTGGTAGGTTCGAACCCAGACAGGTGCTTTAATTTGTGTAAATTATTTCATCACCACTGCTCTCAAACGGTGAAGGAAAACCTGTTCTAGAATCAAAGATTCAAGACATGTGACATCTACCAACACGCATTGGGTCCGCGTGGTAGATAACGGCCCACTCCCTCTCACAGACGAGGTCTGTGTTATGTATTTATGAAAATGTAAAATAGAATAATAATTTACACAGTTGTGTAACTTTTCTGCTTCAATTTTGTGAACATGACACACATGAAAGGCTGTAGCCAAGTCTATTAAGTTTTTGAATAGTTTCCAACACAAGTTTCTTGGTAATAACCGTTTTATGACATTGCAAACCTTGACAATGGCGTTCTGTAGTCAAATAATACAGAAGACATGAACATTTTGAATTCTGTACGTAGTATGTGGACAAAGTTCTTACTACTAGTTCAGACTATATAGTTATTCCACAGTGCGGCCGATGAGAGAATGCGTTCATGACACCTATTAGTTTCACACAAACGAATACGTGTTTTGCGAATTTGATCTTTATTAGCTAATAGAATTGTCGCACTGGAACGTGTCAGGAACGCATTTTCTCGACGGCTAGACTGTAGGGCATATCTGTTAAGTAAAACTCTTTTACATAGTTTAATAAGCCGTATGCTCGATAGGATTTCCCATCGGCAAAAATGAAATTCCATACAAACTTCCATGCCGTATTTAACCCCTTTATACATTTTCAAAAATCCTTCCTTAATGCTCACCTTCCAAGCTTCCGTAGAGATCCATACAACACTGACGACCGTGCCTAAACACGACGAAGAAACCGTAGTTTTTCACGGCAAGAAAAACGTGTGTGTGTAAAGGGCCTTACTCTACGCGTTCGTGCTAAGGCCACTGGAATATAGCTAGAAGCATCACTAGATGGCGCCAATAACGCAATCGGAACTACAGCACGTAGCAACCGCGAATAATGCCGGTCGACCGCACTGTTCACTCTTATGCCTTTAGTAATAAGGTTGAAAAGTGGTCTCGTCTCTTTGTATTTGCTTTTTTTTTATTACTGTGTATTTAAACCGTAGTGCAAAGAACAAACATACGTGACTGCACTGATTGCAGCCCGCTGACTTTGAAGACCCGCAGAATCCTAATATTAGGTCTCGCAAATGCACACAGATAAATAAAGGTGGGCACTGACGGGATTTTAAAATAATAAGCGCCAATTGGATTAACATAAGCGGAAAATTAATATTGAGGACTGAGTAACATAAAAATAGTTTATAATGTAGGTATGCTGGGGAGTTTGTTGCGCCACTTCTTCTTCCCAGCAAAAGCACTATAAGTAGTGACGGGCGGTCGTTTTCGGGGAATATTTTATGTAATTTTGCCGTTCAAAAAGTGCTGCTTCTCAGCCTAATTTGAATGACTTTTGATATTGATTTTGGTAGGACCGTCTGAAACTGGCGAACAGGTCGACAGTTTTTTGAAAGAAAAACTTTCGGGCGATTTGCTGATGCAGTTGCAATTTACAACCATAGACGATAAAGCCGTCGCGAGGGCCTGAAAAATTGCCAGTGGGCAGGGCACATTGCTCGCAGAACCGGTGGCCGATGGGGCTGAAAGGTTCTAGAGTATCGACCATGTACCGGAAGACGTAGCGTTGGAGGACCTCCCACAAGGTGGACCGAAGACCTTGTGAAGGCTGCAGGAACCCATTGGATGCGAAAAGCATAGAACCAATCGAACTGGAGGTGCTTGGGGGAGGTGTATGTTCAGCAGTGGACGTCTTTCAGCTATAGGTAATGATGATATGCCTGTATGTTAACCAGTTTCTATAATATAAATATGAAACTACAAATATAGGTATAATTTACCGGGTTGGTGCCATAAATATTATAATGGTTACAGAAAATCTTGATGGTTAGGCCGGATTATGTAGTGCTGCACTTCTTTTTAACGTATCGATGGCAATCTAAATGGACCCGGCACAGAATTTGGCTACGAGTTTGACGCCAACACTGGCGTCCATCAGTTCTTGTAACATGCAGCTGACAGGACACACAGGGCATGTGGTACACTTAATAGTGCGTAACTGTCAATTTCTTTTGTTATTTAAAACCTTATTTTACTGCAAACATTACTTATTAGCTAATAGGCTAGACTGTAATGTGAATTAAGTATCAACAATTAAGATACTTTATAAAAGACAAAAACCAACAACCAGTGGTTCACTTTAACCCTGGATCAGAAGAGCTAGAAATCATATGGAGACGCCCAGCAGTGAAATTATGCAGGCTAACAGTTACCGTAAGAGTGAAGAAAAACTTCAACAAACCAAGCATTTGATTGGTTCTTAATTCAATAACCAAAAGAGCTACTTTAGTCGCTTTCACCAATGATGGAACGAGGAAAAATGTGAGTTTCCTTGAAACCCGAAGGGAATGGTGTGGGCTTAGTAATGGCCTTTTAAATGAATCTGGTGCTGAATAAATAATTGCGATCTCATTTATACTAATCATGGAAAGGTTACGTAATCAGGAGGGAATTATGTTGCTTCGAATTTTAATTTTTGACGACATGGTTGGCGCAGTGGCGGAGCGATCGACTGCTGCGCTGCGTGTCGCGGGTTCGATTCCCGCACGGAACAAATATTTGTATTACCTACAGGCAGTTGTTCTGGGTCTGGCTATTTATGTATGTGAGTTTAAATGTTTGTAAACGCACTCACGATACAGGAGTAATTCCTAGTGTGGGGCAACGTCTAAAAATAAATTTAAATGGGGAGAATTTTATCTTTCTATGGTGTGCCTCAGTTTGCTTACTCTGCAAGCTATGTCGGTAACTCCGGTTCTTTTCCTGATAATTTCGTTCCTGATTTTATCCTTCAAAGAGACTCCGAGCTCGCTTCATAGCGCGCTGAACGACCTTGACGCCCTAAAGAAGGTGGCTGGGACAGACTTGATGCGGAAGGCGGAGAACAGGGTTTTGTATTTCAGCCACTGACCTATATCCAGCAGTAGACTACAATAGGCTGAGTTGGATGGTCCAATAAGTGGGCACTATTTATTATGGATGTATAATGTGGACCACAGAAAACTAAATGTTTTGCTATATTTTTGGGGGCAAAACCTGCTACAATCTGCCAATTTATTGCTAGCTTTACAATATTCCTATGGGTACACCATAGGAATATTGTAATACCGTAATAAAGAATCTTAATCTCCATTTAAGCCCGGAACCATTCACATTGGTTCAGACCTCCCCATTCTTCTGCCTACTTCACTCTTTAATAAAGTATTCTATTTTATTTCTCAAAATAGGGTCTCTTTTCTGAGGCAGCAGAACTTCATCAGTTCACATAGTAAAACTTAAAAATTTTGGTTAACAATAAGCAATATTTTAAATCAAATCTGTTAAGTTCAGCAAGTAATTGGTAGGTAACGTATTCAACTTACACAGGTATGCAAGAATCGTACCTGTTTGCAAAAAATGCGGGTAAGAAATGCGATGAGCAAAATAACTGGGAACATTATCATTAACAGGGTACACTTGCAATTATCCCTTGACCCTATTTGGTTAATGTTACCTGTGAGAAAATGCTGAAAGTTATTTTTTTCTTCATTTTATAATTTTATTCTAATTTGATCCTCGGCTCTATTTGAAAACTGTCATCTATGAGGGTTAGATAATAATTTGATATTAAAAAGTTTGCCTCGTTGGTACAGTGGCGGCAAGTGCGCCTGCCGAGCGTGGCAATTCTAGGATCGATTCTCGGGTTGGTAATTGCATTATATAACGGGCTGGTGTCCGCAACTCCACGTCGCGCGTATTTTGCGTACGATTGGGAAAATTGGTCATTCGATGCACCCCAGCTGTGTTAATGTTTTTTTTTCGTGCTATTTTCTGTAATAGTGAACGTCAGGATTTGTGCTGATTGGGGTTACTGGCATATGGTTTGCCCCCTATAGGTAACATGAATTCATAAGAAGTGGTGGTTTACAGGGTGGCAGGGACATCGACGCGTAACCTGTTACCATGAATTCAGTACAGGATTCTGAACGTTTTTGTGTTCAAATAAAATCTGCTGTTACCATCAGTGCAAAACCTACGCGTTCAAAATTTATGTAATAGCAAGAGTTTTGTGAGGTCAAACAAAGTGACCCGTGTAAAATGTCAAGTAGAACAAAGGTCAGCTTAATTTTAATGAAGCAAATGGCTACACGTATATGGAGGAATGCACAGTGTGGGATAAAAGCTATTGTGATCAAAGAGTAAGTGGTTATGCAGACGAGCGGCACGCGTCAACGGCTGAGGGAACTGCAGCCGTCCACGTCGACGCGTTGGAGGCTGCCAACGACACTCGTTGGAGGCTGCCGCCGACGCTTGTCGACGGACGCGTGCCGCTCGTATGACGCCATCAAGCTGCTACAATCTGTCAAATTTTTTTAATAGATTTTCAACATTATCTTTAAAGCATTAGGTTCAAGGTTGATTGGGAAAATTTGATAGTTTTGAGTAGCTTATGTGCTGGCGGCTGTACAATGAAAGGCCCAATATTGGCAACATAGGACCGTTTTTTCCGTGTAAAACGTTTTTGGTTCATTCTTATTTTTTCATTGGCTGGATGTAGAAAATTGAGCTCTTATTTCCTTTTAATTGAGCAGCCTTGAACCTAATGCTTTAGCGATAAAGTTGAAAATCTATTAAAGAAATTTGACAGATTGTAGTAGCTTGATGGCGTCTGTGCCATGCTCGAAAGCGAATTAATTCGTGATTTAAGTTTTGTACATACAGGTAGCTACTTTAGGTGTACCATTTACTCTGCAGTTAAACCATTCTCGAAAACAAAATAAAACCCTTTTCTTTCTTTCATTTGCTAATAAAGTCCGATTTGTTTACTATTAAAAGAGATGTGCAAACACTTAAATTTTTACGACAAACTTAAATGCTGGTTATAAATCTTATGAGTTTACGTACCACATAAATCTCTCGTAATTCGTTTAAGTACTTGTTGATTGATTGCGTAGGTTCCTACTGTACCTACTTTTTGTGCAAGTGACGCACGTGATTGACATGACCCATCTGGTGTTGGCGTCATTTGCTGCGTCAGGGATAATATTTCTAATCACGGTATCGGTATGCATCGGTAATTCTATGAGCGTACACCATCATTTCAGCCAAAGGCCTCCCCCAAGCCCCTCCACTTCAACCGGTTCTGTGCTTCTCGCATCCAAAGGGTTCCTGCGGCCTTCGCAAGGTCGTCGGTCCACCTTGTTGGAGGCCTTCTAACGCTAGATCTTTCGGTACGCAGTTGCCGCATGAGCCACATGAGCGCACATATTATAATGTAAGTTAGGACGCTCCTAGGCTAGGTGGAACGACGTGTCTTTGTAGGGTGATTAGTAGCAGCTGGATGAAAGTGGCCAGTTTAGCAGCCTTAATAATAGGTCATTGTGCTCATAGTGATGATGGTGATGACAACACATTTATACCCCACAAACCGGGACACAACAATGCTACTTAGTACCTCGTGCGGAGAAAGTACCACCTCAAATGAACATTTACTCAAGAAGTTGTCTACTAATTTTGTGCCTTTACCACATGTAACTAAGCAGGAGTTAGACCAAATAAAATCTCTCTCTTGAATACTTTTAACACAACGATTATATTTTTGTAACGAAGTCACGTTCTTAGCAAAGTATTTTCCAAGACTCACTGTCTCAATTATGTTTTTACAATTTTATTCAAAATACAATCAATTCAGTATTGGAAGCTGTATAATATCATAATAAATAACATATTTAAACGTAAATGTAAAATAATCGAAACAAATATAGAGAATTTATTAATAATAAGAATATAGAATTCTAATGTGAATTCACTGCACGGCATGTCATGCCCGAGGGAAGGTATCACTCGGGCATGGACTTTGTGTTAACATAGCTCATTACTGAGACTAGTTGAAAACCAGCGTCAGGCACTAGTCGTTTGGCTTTTTTGCTGAACTATTTGGCTCAGCCGTGAGGCATACTTTCCTGCTAATTTCTCACAACGCATTTTACTTCTTTTATTTTTTTTCAATTTTTATATATGTTTTTACTCGTACGAGTAGTATATGTTGTGTTGAGTGTCTTTTAGTCTGTGCTAAATAAATGTATTGTCTTACTGATAAACATAATGAAATCATGACAATAGGGAAATTAATGTGGGTGTACTTATGTATTGTATAGGGTTGGTATCCGCAACTGCCCGTCCAGGCGCGTATTTTGCGTCCCTATTAAGTATTATTTACACCAGTGTGATTTTCTCGAAGGAGTACACAGAGGCAGCCTTTTGTATCGAGAATTCTATTGTGATAATTATGGCTCTAAAACTTAGAACGTTTCCTACAAGTTTCATAAAACAGCGGTTAACAAGCCAAATTCGAACTAAACAATGATTCTGGAACTCAAAACGTTTCATAACAAAACTTATACCTGTATGTACCGAGCTATAGGCCAACCGCTTAACTGAGACGTTTCCTGAGGTAGCAGCGCGGTGCGGGAGAGGTGTGGTGACGTGATGCGAGAGCTCAGTGATTCGTCAACTTGTGACAACTATCACCCCTCCCGCACCGCGCAGCTACCTCAGGCAACGCGAGAGTTAAGCGGTCGGTTTATAATAATTAGTATACCAATTTATTGCAGTAAAGGCAATTACTTAGTTTTCATAATTATGTACCTACATAATCAAATGTTCAGCGTACTCATTTCAAGGAAGTTGTGTAGGATGTTATTAGGAACACTTTGAAACTCTTCTCTAAGTTAATATTAAATTCATAATTATACACCTTCATCAGTAAGAAGTTTCTAGAGTATGGGCTGTCTTACTAACAGACAGTAGGACACGCCCATCCTCTAGAAACTTCTTACTGATTAAAGTATATAATTATGAACGGGTACAGTTAGCAACAAAGGGGTAACTGCCGTAATTTTAAGAACGTTCACTGTCTGATCTCATTCTTAATCTGTCAAAAATACCTCTAATTTCCTTAAATTTTTGACATTAATTGTCACTGAAATGAGATTGCGACTACATTTTGAATGTTTTTAATTTATGGGAAATTTTCTTCAGATCTAGAGTTCATTTAATACTGAAGATTCAAAGATTTAATAAAGTAAACTTGCTCGTTTTGGCTGAAGAGAAAATAGGTAATCCATTTAAAATCTTGTATAATCAAATACTTATTTAAAACAATAATCATTTTGTTTAATGTTCAACATTCCTAAACGAAAACCAACTTTTGTGGGTGTTTCTAAAAAACTGAGCTGTGATATGGCAATTTTTAGGGTTCCGTACCACGAAAGGAAAAAACGAAACCCTTATAGGATCACTTTGTTGTCCGTCCGTCGTCTGTCTGTCAAGTCAAGACCCTTTTTCTCAGGAAAGCGTGAAGGTATCAAGCTGGAATTTATATCAAATACTCAGGTCTACCTGACCCTTGGAGCTGTGAAAAAATCAACCTTCTAAGTCAACGCAATCAAAAGATACAGCCGTTTATGCCGCAAACTTCCGCAAATTTTCGACACTCGCAAGGGAATCAAAACCTACAGGGTACTTCCTGTGAACTCAGAATCTTGAAATTTGGTACGAAACAACCTCTTATAGCACAGATGAAAGAAAAATTGCGAAAACCGTAAATTTTTATTTACATACCTACAAATTCGTGCGGAACCCTCGGTGCGCGAGTCCGACTCGCACTTGACCGGTTTTTTCTATGACCGTCCTACTTCTTACTATCCTAGTCTCTACTATCCTACTAATATTATAAACGCGAAAGTTTGTGAGGATGGATGGATGTTTGTTACTCTTTCACGCAAGAACTACTGAACGGATTTGGATGAAATTTACATACATATCATAACATAATCAGCCTATAATGTTCCCACTGCTGGGACACAGGCCTCCTCTCGGTAGAAGGGAATGAAATTTGGCACACGGATATTTTATAACCAGGATAAACACATAGGATACTTTTAATCCCGATATTCCCAGGGGATCAACACTTATGCGGCAAAAAAGGTGGAGCGCTGCTAGTTCATTCTAATTATCTTTGATTGGTTTTTGACAATCAAGTGCTTAAAGTCTTAGGTTGGAACAAAATTTTACCAATTAGTTACAAGTTTTTATATATGGATCTTTTAGCCCAGGTAAAGTCTGGTAAATTCATTGTTTATTAAATTGACAACCAACTTAAATTTTCCGTATATTGAAATCACAACTGTCATTCTATGACAGTTGTGATTTCATAACTGTTCATATAACTGTCATTCTATGAGTTATATGAAATGGTTATAGCACAGCAAATTAATGTAGTATGTGTAATTTTTTTTTTTTCGGGGTATTTTAATTGTCGGGGTACCCTAGCTTCGTAACTGGGACCAACTGTGAAAAAAGCCTGAAAGTTAAAAAGAAGTTTAGTAATTTTAAAACGTGTGCGTCATTAGATGCGCAAAAATAATTTTAGAGGTTCATTAATTTAAAAACGTGTGCATCATTTGAAGCGCAAACAATATTTTAGAGGGTCAGTTAATTATAGGCCAATACAATATTTCCCATAATTATGAAATTACTATAAAGAGTTCTTTTAAGAACAATAACGTCAGACGCACGACTTGCTTGGTAGTAACAGCAAAAAACTCCTATTCAACAGGCACAATTACCTCGTTAATCATGATAGCATGATTAACGAGGTAAAAAGAAAAAAAAGACAACAAAGGGTACAGTTCCCGTTTCGTTTCGACTCCCGGCCACCGTAGGCGCAGGCTGGCGGGCGGCGAGCAATGGGCAGCTCGCCGCCCGGTAAGGACCAGGCCCGGGTCGACGGCGCGTTGTGCTCCACGCGCGCCTCACAGAGATGTCAGCACGAACTGACGGGGTCCGCTAGGGCGGATGCCTGCCAGGGCTGCGGGTTGTTCGAAAGAGACACCGTGGCCCCTGGCACAGGCAACTGAAGGAACACGGGTGGGTTTTAGTCAGTAAAAGTCTGACACGCCCTTCCGCTCAGCCCAGAGCGGGAGAGATCATTTGATGATTTCCCATCCAAAAAAAAGGTACAGGTCTCGTTTTGTTTCTTTTTTCGTGGGGAATGACGGAGGGTTACCTATGTCAGAATTAAAGAAAACAACTGCCCCGTTGGTCTCGTGGTCGCAAGCACGACTGCTGTGCATGAGGTCGGGTTCGATTCCCAGGTCGGGCAACGTGTTATTAGATTTTTCCATTAGGAATTTCTCAGTAGCAGCCCGGAGTTTGGAAGTTGGTGATATGATACCCCCGTGTTTTGAAAAGCACGTAAAGCCGTTGGTCCTGTGCCTGATCTCTCCCCGGTCGTGTCGGATTGCCGTCCCATCAGACTATGAGAGTAAAGGAACAGACAGTGCACCTGTGTTTGCGCACACTATTATGCACTATAATATCTTCTGCGACTTGGCTAATCTCCGTTAAGATTGACCGTGACCGAAATCGGTCAGGGGGATTTATTATTATCAAATTCAAATGATTTATTTTCACTTCACAAACAATGAAATTATATAAATTTAGGCAAGCTTAGAAAATAGTTTGTGAGAGACTGGTGTCTGCACTAGGGATACCTGTATAGCAGATCACCAATTTATTAATATATCAAAATCCTACGGACTAAAACCCCACTGTTCCTTCCAGCACCATGAGTCAGGGAGATATTACCCGGGCGATATTTGCTAGGTCATTGTTCCCTAAAATAAAGCTTTACACAGCTTTTAAATGTCAGTTCTCAACGAGAGCTTTCATAAAAGTAAAATAATCCCCGCAAAGCTGTCGGTTGTCGAGTGGTACTCGTATATTATTGTTTTCAGTAGGTAAATGTTTTCGTGTTTACTTTAGTTTCCTTTTTGCTTTTCAACGGTAGGTATTATTTCAGCAGTTTTACGTATGTGTAAAAGAGTAGCTATTTTTTATTGTTACCCTTAATAATGATTGTGCGAGATTATTTTTTTTTATTTTGAGTTTTAACTTTTAAAAGTTCAAACTCAAAATATTAATATTGTAAAAAGATGTGTTTTTTTTTTTTGTGTCAGTGACTTTTAGAGGTATGAGGAACAGGGTGTAAAGTTCACTCAACCAGACGGGTGTTGAGTCTGGCGGGCCATTGCCCAACGACTGATGTCGGGAAGTTTGTATGTATGCTAATTGCGCGGTAAACTCTGCTTGAGAGATGCAGGATTTGCGTGACTTCAGTATGACGCGTTGTTCGCATGTGGTGTTGTAGATACCGCTACATCACTCCCCTCCGGAGACCGGAGGTCGATAGTGGGCTGAGTTTTGTATCTTGCGATGCTTGCCAGGCCAGCTGAGGTTCCAGTGAATCGGAACCAGTTGCCGCATAGTTTACGGTGAGTCGGAACTGTCTGCGGAGATGCCCCAGTGAGTCAGGGTGGCGCATAGTTCATCTGGGGGCCTAAAAAGGCCACATTGGCAGAATCATATTAGGATAACAATATGAATCATATTAAAAATCGGAAAATGGTCACAAACTGACAATTCATAAAAATGGTATGTGTGCAATTCATATCACAATGAAATAACATTTAAACGGTAGAAATAAAAAATAAAAAACCAATTTGATTAATAAAAACTGTAATGAACCGATAGAATTACGGTGTTTGTTCTTTTCATGCGGCAATGTTTACACCAATTATGAAATGAAATTTTACGAAAATTAGAGGAATTGCTAATGATCTGCTGGGAATTCAGGAAATGAATAGCTTTTATTAGGTCTCATGGTGTTATGTTATGTTACAAGGCTTTTTTTCGCCTGCCATAACATCGGATGTCATAACTGGTTAAGCGATCCACTGCTGCGCTGCGTGTCGCAGGTTCGATTCCCGCACGGAACAAATATTTTTATGGCCTACAAGTAGTTGTTCCGGGTCTGGCTGTTTGTGTATATGAGTTTAAATGTTTGTAAACGCACCCACGACACATGAGAAATTCCTAGTGTGGGGCAACGTTTTTTAAAAATAAAAAAAAAACTCATTGTGATAATACAGAGACTAGAGGAAACGTGACAGAAAAGATATAAGATTACCTCTGGATAAACTCAGACGCAACAGAACAGTCATGTATTATAAGATTTGTACATAAACGACAAAAAATAACGTCATTTATAAACGAGAGTCAAGTTCTTGATAACAAGAGTGCAGATGACAGAGATGTATCAAAGATTGTTCGAGATAATACTCCTTGATGTTGCATGAAATGGAATGATAACGTTTGATCAACACTACTGCCAATCGGAAGTAAGGCATATGATGGGGACCCGCTGGGGATGCTTGTCCCGTGAAACAAGCTATTTACGCATAATATCTCAAAAACATAGAAAGTAAGACAAGACTAAACTAATATTTCTAGGAATATTTAATCAGTAAAAAATAAATTTTTATTTATAAAATAACACTAAAATAACAAAATAATATCCTAAATTCATTAAAACTATTTAAAAACTAAAATATAGCGTCGAAAAATTCATCGCCATCGCTGTCGACTGGTAATGTACCCAAGACACTGGCGGCATTGCCACGTTGTATGGCAATGCTTAGCCTCTGGCCAAGGTAAAAGCCAGCCCTTGGGTCATGGCAAGTGTCAACCAGTCTTTATATAAGCATATTTCATACTGTACAAAAGCTGTACAAAACTGAGCCAATTTTCCTATGCACTATATATGCTCAGAAAAATTGTGAACCAATCTGCTGTAATTACTGCTTACCACGGATACGTGGAGTCATTGCTGAGGTATGGTGTTATATTCTGGGGGAACTCAGTTGACAAAGACAATGTGTTTAAGGCACAGAAGAGGTGCGTGAGGGTGATTTGTAAGCTTAAGTGTACAGATAGTTGCAAACCTTTTTTCATCGAGTTGAAATTGTTAACCCTGCCATGTATTTATATTTATGAGATAGCTGTGTTTGTTGCACTAAATAAGAATTTATTTGAATCGTTTGTAAGTCAACGTTATTGTAAAAAAGTGTGTTGTCCATCGAGGAGCAAAACTGCACAGTTCAGTAAAAGTGTTTTTTGTATGGCTCCTCGCATTTACAATCATCTGCCTAAAAAAGTATTAAACTGCACAAATACTGAAAAGTTTAAATTCATTTTAAAGCAGTTTCTCATTGATAAGGCATATTATAGTATAAGTGAGTATCTAAACGACAAATTATAGACATGGTAGTGCTTGACATCTCTCTTTTTAATTTTTAATAATAATTATTTAAATGAATAGTCGAATTATTTAAATGACATTTATTGTATGACATAATGATTTTTTTGGACTTTGACATTTTATCTATGCATGTATGTAATAATTAAATTATAATGTGACATTAAAATTAATTAACAAAAATATTGCATGCTGAAAGGCTGAATATAGCGGCTCGAAATTATTTGATAACATCTGTATTCTCTATACCTATATTCGCAATAAATGAATTTGAATTTGAATTTGAATTTCATATGTCCTTTTCTTAATAAAATAGAAATAAAAATTTAAAAAACCCCCGACTACGTGAAACCCAAAAAAAGAAAAAAATAACCTTGAAATTATGACCCTACGTAAGTACGTATGAAATTTTTTGATTAAATGTTATCCCGTCGGGGGACCGCTCTAATTATTAGCCTAACGTTCTGTTAAAGTTTAAAATAGTAGCGGTCCCCCGACAGGACAATATTTAATCAAAAAATTTCATACGTACTTACGTAGGGTCATAATTTCAAGGTTATTTTTTTCTTTTTTTGGGTTTCACGTAGTCGGGGGTTTTTTAAATTTTTAATTTAATTTTTTATTTCATGCTTTTTGTAGGGACTCCTTATTATTTCTTATCTTTTATTTTCTTGCATTTTAAGATTCAGGTAATTTGGTATTTAATCAGGTTTTTTGTAATTCGCCATTTTGTGGTGGTGGCCATCTTGGATTTGAAATTTGTCATAGTGTTATAGTATTCTACTTGTCAAGCCCTTTTATTTGATACCCATATTGAGGGAGTTGTGAAAAAAAAATGTAATTTGCCATTTTGTGGTGGCGGCCATCTTGGATTTGAAATTTATCATAGTATATAGTATTCTACTAGTCAAGCCCTTTCATTTGATACCCATATTGAGGGAGTTGTGAAAAAATATGTAATCCGCCATTTTGTAGCGGCGGCCATCTTAGACCGATTTTCATCAAACATAGCTAAGAACACTCTCGACAAATTCACCTTTCAAATAAAAAAAACAAAATTAAAATCGGTTCATCCGTTCGGGAGCTACGATGCCACAGACAGACATACACACACACACACACCCCCACACACACACACACACACCCCTGTTTGTACAGACACCCTTACGAGGACCTTGTTAGTCCTAGAACGTACCGAGGACCCTCCAAAAAACTGGTTTAAATACCTCGTTGGCTTTTTAGAATAAGATAGAAAGAGACAGGTGAATAAATCTATAGTGATGAGCTTATTGGGATAATGCTATCTCAACATTTTTCTGTATGAATTTCGGCTATCATACTGAGGACCTGAAATACACAGTAAAATGTGACCAGCGATGAACATACGAGGACTTTGTGTAAGCCAACCGAGGACCTCTTACGTAAGCCCTGCGACGTCCTTCCGAGGACGTATTTTTACACAAAATTTCTTATAGCTTGTACAAAGTGCGGACGTTGTGTTAGACTTTATATCACTAAACCGAGGACAGTTTTTCGCGTAGAATTTGTACAAACCGAGGACCTGGAAAATCTACCTACCTAAAATATTTTACGTGTAAGATAATAATTATATCAATGTAAGTAAAATGTACCGACTTCTTTCTTACACACTTTTTCTAAAATGAAGTACCAAGCGAGGACGAGTCGATGTTTTTACGTTTGCCGTTGATGTGGACCGCGAATAAGAAGGGTGTAATCACTGTGGAGGAAAGGTAATTTAATTTTATATAAACAACTTTAAAATGAGTTTATTATTATAGTATCAGATGTTGCAGCCAGGGTCGTCTCTTCATGACGGTACTCCTTAGCACTTGATAGCATCGTCTTCAAAATTGGCATACGCATTAGGTTTATCTAGTAACACTAAAATAATGACCAGTTTGTGCTGATGCTGCAGCCAGGATCGTCTCTTCATGACGGTACTCCTTAGCACTTGATAGCATCGTCTTCAAAATTGGCATAAGCATTAGGTTTATCTAGTAACACTAAAATGATTACCAGTTTGTGCTGATGCTGCAGCCAGGGTCGTCTCTTCATGACGGTACTCCTTAGCACTTGATAGCATCGTCTTCAAAATTGGCATACGCATTAGGTTTATCTAGTAACACTAAAATAATTACCAGTTTGTGCTGATGCTGCAGCCAGAGTCGTCTCTTCATGACGGTACTTGTTACCACTTGATAGCATCGTCTTCAAAACTGGCATACGCGACAGGTTTATGTAGTAAAACTAAAATAATTACCAGTTTGTGCTGATGCTGCAGCCAGGGTTGTTTCTTCATAAGGGAACTCCTCAATAATTGATAGCATCATCTTCAAATTTGGCATACGCGTTATGTTTATCTAGTAATATCAAAACAATTACCAGTTTGTGCTGATGCTGCAGCCAGGGTCATTTCTTCATGAGATAACTCCTCAACAGTTGATAGCATCGTCTTGAAATTTAGCATACGCGTTAGGTTTAAGTCGTAAAAGTAAAATAATTACCAGTTTGTGCTGATGCTGCAGCCAGGGTCGTTTCTTTATGGGGGAATTCCTCAATAGTTGGTAGCATCGTCTTCAAACTTAGCTTACGAAAATAAAATAAAACTAGAATTCAGGTTTAAAATGAGTAGATAAATCAGAATTCAGAAACTTCAGTTTCATGATATTCAATACAATATCAAGATATTATTTCGTTTCTTTCAGATAAGCCGGGATAAAGAAGAGAAAACTGAAGTCTGAATTCTAGATCACAAAGATGCTGGTATTGATTATAGGCTTCTTCTGCAGTATGTGCTAAGTACCTAGGCCTGCTTAGATTATACAACATTATGATTTGCACCATAAAATATTGTATTGGCATGAGCTGAATACGTGTGCTCTTCATAAAGTACCTAATAGAGTAAGATGCCACCACAGGGCCACCAGACGTCACGTATTTTCTGACAAACGAAATGTGGACGATTGAGTAGTGTTAGTATGTACATACTAAGAACGCATGCCTACCTGCTAGCTTGCTGAGACTGTCAATTCTCAGGTATCAGGTAATCAAGGTACATAAAAACATTACTTACCTCACGTAAATTCTCCAAGCTGATTTTCACGTATATTTTAGGCAATATCCTTAAAAATAAGTCGCCAATACTCCCAGACACTTTCCATCGGCCGTATTGCTTTGCAGACGCTTTAAAGCTCCCAAAATAATTAGGTACTTAACTTCACGTAAATTCTGATGCTCCATTTTTATATAATGTCCACCAGACAACTATTTTAAAACCCTTTACAAGAAGCCAGACCGATCCAAAGGGCCAATCATCCCACTCAATTTTAATGCCTCTGTGGGTAGGAGCGCGAGGGCATATCAATTTCAATGACAATGATAATGAAGATAAGAGGCACTACTCAGAAGTGTTGAGAGATTAATATTTTTCTACTTTGTTTTTTTATGATTAATTCCCAATAAATAATAATAATAAATAATAAAAAAAAAAATTGAAGTTTATTCGAATTTATCAAAACAGCTTGCAGGATAAAATTCTAGAATTATTGTGGTCAAATGAGCATTTTTTACAATTTAATCTTTAGTTATTTACCTGATTTTTTAATGTTTGGCTGATTTAAAAAAAATATTAATAATTAATTGATATGAGTAAACTGTAAGAGCGTGTGAGAGAGAGAGAAGTCAATATATCCTAATACATGTCTCACTCAGTCTCATGCGCGTGGATAATGCCAACGCGCTCCTACGCAAAGAGGCATTAAAATTGAGTTTAGGGCATGATTGGCCCTTGGATCGGTCTGTCTTCTTGTAAAAGGTTTTAAAATAGTTGTCTGGTGGACATATATAATAATGGAGCATCAGAATTTACGTGAAGTACCTACCTAATTATTTTGGGAGTTTTAAAGCGTCTGCAATGCAATACGGCCGACGGAAAGTGTCTGGCAGCAATATTGGCGACTTATTTTTAAGGATATTGCCTAAAATATACGTGATAATCAGCTTGGAGAATTTACGTGAGATAAATAATGTTTTTGTACCTTGATTACCTGATACCTGAGAATTGGTCGTCTCAGCAAGCTAGCAGGTAGGCATGCGCTCTTAGTACATACTAACACTACTCCATCATCCACATTTCGTTCGTCAGAAAATACGTGACGTCTGGTGGCCCTGGGATCTTACTCTATTAGATTCTTTATGAAGAGCACACGTATTCAGCTCATGCCAATACAATATTGTATGGTGCAAATCATAATGTTGCATAATCTAAGCAGGCCTAGGTACTTAGTACACACTGCAGAAGAAGCCTGATTATTCCTCGTGCACCTATTATCTACTAACGATTTGTTTAAGGATTCAGTCTACCTTCGCTTTTCTCCTTCATAATTTTATTTAAATGATAGCACATAACTCGTCTTCTACACACGAGGAAAACTGTCAAAACGAGGACTAGAATACACACTGTTCGGAAAATCTAGCAAACCAAGGTCTTAAATACACATTGTCTGGAAAAGCTACCTAACCGAGGTCTTTTGTGTTAAAGTTAACACATAGGTCCTCGGATAATACAACAAACGTGAAATGAGTGTAAAGAGCCTGTGTATGAGGCGAGAGTGGCACCATCTGGTGGATACACAATATTTGTGTAAGATTATGAATTTTCTTGATCAAACCGAGGTTCAGACAACTTTTTCGTAATAAGTATATAGAAAGGCTCAAAATCGCTTGCAGAATACGAATCTTTGGTCAAGTCAAACCGAGGACCCTCGAAAAGGTCCTCGCTTTGAAAAGGTCCTCGGTCGTGCCTTGTGTATTCATACGCACGTCCTCGGATGGTACTTAAAACAAACACACACACACACACACACACCCCTGTTTGTACAGACACCCTTACGAGGACCTTGTTAGTCCTAGAACGTACCGAGGACCCTCCAAAAAACTGGTTTAAACACCTTGTTGGCTTTTTAGAATAAGATAGAAAGAGACAGGTGAATAAATCTATAGTGATGAGCTTATTGGGATAATGCTATCTCAACATTTTTCTGTATGAATTTCGGCTATCATACTGAGGACCTGAAATACACAGCAAAATGTGACCAGCGATGCACATACGAGGACTTTGTGTAAGCCAACCGAGGACCTCTTCCGTAAGCCCTGCGACGTCCTTCCGAGGACGTATTTTTACACAAAATTTCTTATAGCTTGTACAAAGTGCGGACGTTGTGTTAGACTTTATATCACTAAACCGAGGACAGTTTTTCGCTTAAAATTTGTACAAACCGAGGACCTGGAAAATCTACCTACCTACAATATTTTACGTGTAAGATAATAATTATATCAATGTAAGTAAAATGTTCCGACTTCTTTCTTACACACTTTTTCTAAAATGAAGTACCAAGCGAGGACGAGTCGATGTTTTTACGTTTGCCGTTGATGTGGACCGCGAATAAGAAGGGTGTAATCACTGTGGAGGAAAGGTAATTTAATTTTATATAAACAACTTTAAAATGAGTGTATTATTATAGTATCAGATGTTGCAGCCAGGGTCGTCTCTTCATGACGGTACTCCTTAGCACTTGATAGCATCGTCTTCAAAATTGGCATACGCATTAGGTTTATCTAGTAACACTAAAATAATTACCAGTTTGTGCTGATGCTGCAGCCAGAGTCGTCTCTTCATGACGGTACTTGTTACCACTTGATAGCATCGTCTTCAAAACTGGCATACGCGCAAGGTTTATGTAGTAAAACTAAAATAATTACCAGTTTGTGCTGATGCTGCAGCCAGGGTTGTTTCTTCATAAGGGAACTCCTCAATAATTGATAGTATCATCTTCAAATTTGGCACACGCGTTATGTTTATCTAGTAATATCAAAACAATTACCAGTTTGTGCTGCTGCTGCAGCCAGGGTCATTTCTTCATGAGAGAACTCCTCAACAGTTGATAGTATCGTCTTGAAATTTAGCATACGCGTTAGGTTTAAGTCGTAAAAGTAAAATAATTCCCAGTTTGTGCTGATGCTGCAGCCAGGGTCGTTTCTTTATGGGGGAATTCCTCAATAGTTGGTAGCATCGTCTTCAAATTTAGCTTACGAAAATAAAGTAAAACTAGAATTCAGGTTTAAAATGAGTAGATAAATCAGAATTCAGAAACTTCAGTTTTATGATATTCAATACAATATCAAGTTATTATTTCGTTTCTTTCAGATAAGCCGGGATAAAGAAGAGAAAACTGAAATCTGAATTCTAGATCACAAACATGCTGGTATTGATTATAGGCTTCTTCTGCCGTATGTGCTAAGTACCTAGGCCTGCTTAGATTATACAACATTATGATTTGCACCATAAAATATTGTATTGGCATGAGCTGAATACGTGTGCTCTTCATAAAGAACCTAATAGAGTAGGATCCCAGGGCCACCAACGTCACGTATTTTCTGACGAACGAAATGTGGACGATTGAGTAGTGTTAGTATGTACATATTAAGAACGCATGCCTACCTGCTAGCTTGCTGAGACGGTCAATTCTCAGGTATCAGGTAATCAAGGTACATAAAAACATTACTTACCTCACGTAAATTCTCCAAGCTGATTTTCTCGTATATTTTAGGCAATATCCTTAAAAATAAGTCGCCAATACTCCCAGACACTTTCCATCGGCCGTATTGCTTTGCAGACGCTTTAAAGCTCCCAAAATAATTAGGTACTTAACTTCACGTAAATTCTGATGCTCCATTTTTATATATGTCCACCAGACAAGTATTTTAAAACCCTTTACAAGAAGACAGACCGATCCAAAGGGCCAATCATCCCCTAAACTCAATTTTAATGCCTCTGTGGGTAGGAGCGCGAGGGCATAATTATAAATTTCAATGACAATGATAATGAAGATAAGAGGCACTACTCAGAAATGTTGAGAGATTAATATTTTTCTACTTTGTTTTTTATGATTAATTCCCAATAAATAAATAATTAAAAAAAAAATTAAGTTAATTCGAATTTATCAAAACAGCTTGCAGGATAAAATTCTAGAATTATTGTGGTCAAATGAGCATTTTGAACAAGTTAATCTTTAATTATTTACCTGATTTTTTAATTTTTGGCTGATTTTTAAAAAATATTAATAATTAATTGATATGAGTAAACTGTAAGAGCGTGTAAGAGAGAGAGAGAGAAGTCAATATATCCTAATACACATGTCTCACTCAGTCTCATGCGCGTGGATAATGCCAACGCGCTCCTACCCACAGAGGTATTAAAATTGAGTTTAGGGGATGATTGGCCCTTGGATCGGTCTGTCTTCTTGTAAAAGGTTTTAAAATAGTTGTCTGGTGGACATATATAAAAAAGGAGCATCAGAATTTACGTGAAGTACCTACCTAATTATTTTGGGAGCTTTAAAGCGTCTGCAAAGCAATACTGCCGACGGAAAGTGTCTGGGAGTATTGGCGATTTATTTTTAAGGATATTGCCTAAAATAAACGTGATAATTAGCTTGGAGAATTTACGTGAGGTAAGTAATGTTTTTTGTACCTTGATTACCTGATACCTGAGAATTGGTCGTCTCAGCAAGCTAGCAGGTAGGCATGCGCTCTTAGTACAGACGCCAGCAGGTCAACCTACCCGAAACTCAAATTTTCCCAATGAACCTTGAACCATAATAGTCTAGCGATAAAGTTGAAAATCTATTAAAGAAATTTGACAGATTGTAGTAGCTTGATGTGCTGGCGTCTGTACATACTAACACTACTCAATCATCCACATTTCGTTCGACAGAAAATACGTGACGTCTGGTGGCCCTGGGATCTTACTCTATTAGGTTCTTTACGAAGAGCACACGTATTCAGCTCATGCCAATACAATATTGTATGGTGCAAATCATAATGTTGCATAATCTAAGCAGGCCTAGGTACTTAGTACACAATGCAGAAGAAGCCTGATTATTCCTCGTGCACCTATTAGCTACTAACGATTTGTTTAAGGATTCAGTCTACCTTCACCTTTCTCCTTCATAATTTTATTTAAATGATAGCACATAAATCGTCTTCTACACACGAGGAAAACTGTTAAAACGAGGACTAGAATACACAGTGTTCGGAAAATCTAGCAAACCGAGGTCTTAAATACACATTGTCTGGAAAAGCTACCTAACCGAGGTCTTTTGTGTTAAAGTTAACACATAGGTCCTCGGATAATACAACAAACGTGAAATGAGTGTAAAGAGCCTGTGTATGAGGCGAGAGTGGCACCATCTGGTGGATACACAATATTTGTGTAAGATTATGAATTTTCTTGATCAAACCGAGGTTCAGACAACTTTTTCGTAATAAGTATATAGAAAGACTCAAAATCGCTTGCAGAATACGAATCTTTGGTCAAGTCAAACCGAGGACCCTCGAAAAGGTCCTCGCTTTGAAAAGGTCCTCGGTCGTGCCTTGTGTATTCATACGCACGTCCTCGGATGGTACTTAAAACAAACACACCCCCACACACACACACACACACACAGAGACACGTCAAACTTATAACACCCCGTCGTTTTTGCGTCGGGGGTTAAAAAAAGATGCACTGAACTTAAATTTAGTTTAGTTTGTGGACAAGGGAATCGGCGCGAATAAGAAATACGTAAGTTTTGGTAATATTTTGAAGTTATTCAGTAATAAATTATAAGGTATTCCTGTTGTGAATACGTATAAAAGGAATATTTAGATCATTATTTTTAGAGACTACCTAAACAAAGGTGCACAAGTACGTTTTACGGGCTCCTGCTGGAGAATTTTTGCAAGAACCTCAATAATTCTGTTGCTTTATCTCAAGGTTATCTCAAAAGGCATGCTTGCATTCTATTTTATCCTCTTTAAGGTGAATTTCACCAAACTTTTATACCTAGAATAAGTCTTATCCAGAGAATAAATTATGAACTTTTGATAGTTTTTCCTTACTAGAGCTGTCAGACATCAATTTTATTCCGCGTATAGTGCAGGAGGGAGTGTCAGACTCTGTTCCGTGTTCCTTCCTTAGCCCTTTATGTTCCAGGGCAGCGGTGACCCTTTCGGACGATCCCGCTACCCTGGCAGGCTTCGGCCCTATCGGGCCCCGTCACTTATGCTGACATCTCTTTGAGGCGCGCGTGGAACACATACGCGCCGTCCGGCACGGACCTGGTCCTGATCGGACGGTGAATTTACTCACCGCCCGCAGCCCTTTTTTTTTTTTTGAGGATGGGAAATCATCAAATGACTCCTTCCGCTCTGGGTGGAGCAGGAGGGAGTGTCAGACTCTTACTGACTAAAACCCACCCGTGTTCCTTCCTTAGCCCTTTATGTTCCAGGGCAGCGGTAACCCTTTCGGACAATCCCGCTACCCTGGCAGGCTTCGGCCCTATCGGGCCCCGTCACTTCTGCTGACATCTCTTTGAGGCGCGCGTGGAACACAACACGCCGTCCGGCACGGGCCTGGTCCTGATCGGACGGTGAGTTACCCATTACTCACCGCCCGCAGGCACGCGCCTACGGTGGCCGGGAGTCGTCACGCGGCTCCCGACGCCCGGAGCGTCTCCCGCGGCGGCTGAGGCCGCCCGCAGCCCTTAGACAGTAATCCCTACTATGCAGGCTGTGTGGATAGAAATATATTAATAGTGTTACTGCCTCGTTAGTCTAGTGGTCGCGGGCGCTACCACTGAGCATGAGGTCCTCGGTTCGATGAAGGTCGAGCAAAAAGTTATTGGATTTTTTCAACAAGAATTTCTCAATAGCAGCTCAGAGTATAGATTTGTGGCCGATTGATAGCACTAGGCACGCCCCCTATCACATGGGACCTACTATGGGTACACTTCTGCCTTACCCTTCGGTGAAACAAGTCGTGAAGTTATGTTATTTTATTTTATTTGGGAAAAAAACGATATTTCATTACATATAACACTTATCAGTAAGGTATATAAAACAAAATCAATGTAATAACCACAACATTTTCCACATATTAACAAAGAGGTATGCTATGATAAGGGCTAATTGGTAAGCAAGTTATTATTATTCAAGGAAACATTTTATTGTTACAAACTAACAAACTAGTCAGTTACCACAAGATATATCCAAGGTGTTCAGTACATTAATATATTATGTGTTACGTTACCCAAACAACACTGGTCGTTTGTTAAACAAACACCACTTGAACTGGATCGAAAGAGCTGGAAGTCATGGGGAGACTAGACCTTTATCCAGCTGTCAGATGATGCAGGCTCACAGTAACAGTAACTCCATATACTTGCTATACTATATAAGTACTTACTCTATGACGGTAACCGATATCTTTTACAAAGGTTATCAATACTTGGGGCCGAGTAAACTGCCGTCATTGACACTCAGATTACAAAGAAAACAATTCGTATAATTTTACGTAGGTGTCAATTAAGCTACCATGTATAAAAGGCGCGTTTGGGTAAGGTAAAGTTAAATGGGTCGAGTTTAATATTAGCATTTTGAATGTCATTTTTGTCATAGGACGTGAAGATTCTTTTCACGATTCTGGAATGTTTTACTCTTTGATGATAATACTTTATGTTGTTTTAGATTTAAAAGTCGTGACCAAAAATATTATGAGTGTTGTCGCTACCTTTATTCGAGTTTTAGAATTTAGATTAAGAACGTGACCAGGGGCTGCAGTCTCGACATTCATAGCGATCGCTTTACGACCGAATTCGGTCGCAAAGTCCCGGATTGACAGGTGTAATGTATGGAGTGACAGGACTTTACGACCGAATTCGGTCGTAAAGCGATCGCTATGAATGTCGAGACTGCAGCCCCAGAGGGCTGGCTTTTCGTTGCCTTCTTTATGCACAGAACTAAAGCAACTTCTTCGAAGTAGGTATATGAAATTTTTGATACATTGCCAAGCGTTTGGTCGACTCTTCACGTCATCAGAGGCCTGGCCTTTGAATCAGCATTGTGATGCAACGTGGCTATGTTGCTAGCCTTTTGGGCACTTTTCGTGTTGACAGCGATGCGGACGAACTTTATGATGCCCTGTGATTCTTTTCCTTCTTTTTTTGATATACAGCTACTTATTATCAATATTATTTAAAGTCTGATAGCTTATATATTATGTAAACACAAAACAAATAAATAAAAACCTTGTACACATTTCGTGTATATACAATAAAAAAAAGAAAACTTAAATCGTGTGTGTGTTTTGTTTAATAGCATGTAAATGGAGAAATATCCAGTTCAAAGCATTAACTATTCTCGGTCCAGTCGTATGTAATCATAACTCACAAACGTCTCACTATCTTCGATCTAAATCACCCGTGAAATTGTCATTTGAACACAAGTGCGATAACCTTTCCATATTATGTACGTCTCTCCATTAAAACCGCGTGAGTGCATAATACCTACTTACATATAGATGGATATATGCAGAGGTTTAATGTTCGAAAGTGTTCTGAATCAAACATTTAAAGGCACGTGTAAGGTCTAAAGTTCAGCCTTTTTTTCGTGCCAATGTGTTTTTAAGGACAGATATTTCATGGCAAAAAGAAGAAAATATCGCGTTTTGAGCATTCCCTGCGGAAAATAGGCCATTTTGTTTCCCATTGGGGATATAGTTACTGACAAAGAGATTTAGTTCACGGGATACGCAGTAGATATACTTACTTGCTAGTAACAAATGAAACCAGTGTTAAAGACTAGTACGGGTATTGGTAAATTTTAGAGTCATCATCTGCCTAGCTTTTTCCCATATATTTTGGGGTCGGCATCCAGTCTAACCGGATGCAGCTGAATACAAGTATTTAACATCGTGTGACAGCCTGCCTGACCTCCACAGCCCATAGTTACTGGGTAAGACTGGTTTTCAGACTTTCGGGTTTCTGACGACCCATAATGACTGTCAAAGATCTACGAATGACAGCCGGGACCAACGACAACTTTCCGAGGCACGGAGGGGTCTTGGTATGTAAAGATGTGTCACTCATCCACGGACCAACCGCGGCAAGCTTAGCTTTACCTCATCGATCGACCCATGCGGCTGTGTTTTTAGTTTATTTAATTACTTAAGTGTATTGATACAATAAATGTAAATAAATAGTTTTTATGTTTGTAATATTACATAACGTAGCAGTTGTTTGTTCTTAAAAATACTCCGTCTGGAAGAACTTTGATCCTCAACAACCTCCCTTGAAGAATAAATATAAGTACCTAATTAGTAACATTTCCTTCGACAACAATAACTTCAAACGTCAGATGCTTTATAGCTTTGTCTAGAAAAAGTAAGGAAGCCAAAGCATTGTTCCACTGACTGTGCAAGCACTTTGAGTAGTTCAAGGACGAGTTTAGAACGTTTGCACATAATCCTTGTGAAGTACACTTGACATCTAGAGGCCCTTTACTTGATGCTACTTGAAAAAACAGTTTATAAAGAAGGTTAGAATGTAAAATAGCAGGATGTTATAGAAATAATGAAAAGAAAACAATAATCACTAAATAAGGCACACACGACATCTACTAACATGCACTGGGCCCGCGTGGTGGATTACAGCCCACTCCCTCTCGAAGAGAGGAGGCCTGTGTCCCAGCAGTGGGAACATTATAGGCTGATTATGCATCATGTTATGCAAAGCACACGCGTACACTCAATACAAAATAAATATACAATACACAATATACAATGTTATAATGTTTAGATAACGATATCCATCACGTTTCGCGTTTCGCTATCATTGGAATTTCGCTAGCTAATTTAATTTGACCCTGTTTAGAACTGACAGAACAATTAGAACAAAATAAGACCTGTGCGAGGCCAAAAAAGGTCCTAGAAGCTAAAGGTTTTCTAATGCGTTTATAGATTTTTAATACTTAAGTCAGGATGTAGGATAAGCTGGAGTGACAACCTCTAGGTTACAGGAACTGGATTGGATAAGGACCGGACCGGTCATTGTGACCGGCTTTTGGCTGAAATGATCATAGACTATTTGACGACACGGTTGGCTCAGAGGCTGAGCGATCGACTGCTGCGCTGCGTGTCACGGGTTCAATTCCCGCACGGAACAAATATTTGTATTGCCTACAGGTAGTTGTTCTGGGTCTGGCTGTTTGGGTATGTGAGTTTAAATGTTTGTAAACGCACCCACGATACAGGAGTAATTCCTAGTGTGGGGCAACGTTTTTAAAAAAACAAAACAAAAAACAAACTATGTACTGACAAAATTATTATTTCGTTTATTTGTCTATTTGCTTACCTAATTAGATTTTTTTTTAAAGTGTTGTAAAGTCGAGATATTTAATTTGTTTATATTTCTCAGCCTTCACGAGGTCACGGTAAGATAATATTACCGTGACAAGGTTCTCATCATGCAGGACGGTTATGGCGATTATTATTGTTATTATTTTTGGTATCCAAAACAAGATTTAGTATGTTTATGGCCTACTTTAAATCTCATAAAATTTCACTAAAAACAAATGTAAACGGTTTATCTAATCAGCATTAAAAAGATAATCGTACTACAATGAGATAAAAATGTGTGATAAACTAGGACTAACTGACATACTCACACCATAAACAAAATGATGTTACAGAAATGAATCGACAAAAGTTACGCGGGCGAAGAAAAATACGCAAAAAATTACTTAAGAAGGAAACTCAGGAATTTGCATGGAGTTATAATTATTGTAACTTTTACAATTTGTACAAAATATTGGAGTTTTGATGTTGTTTCTTTCTACATTAAGTTCCTATTTCCGGGGTGTCTGAGAAAGAAAGGTATGTACAGTCAGCGTCATAGTAAAGGTACCACTCCAATACTTAAAGATTATCGCCCGAGCGACGGCGGGCGCGCCACGTGACTCTGGCCCCGAGCAGCTCCCTCCCCCGCCGCCGCACCCATATCTGCCCGAGCATCCACCGATCCCATTCAAATATAATTTGCATGTTTTTAATAATATGGTATTTTTTCGGCTTCTGGCCGAACCGTATATCAAGAATAACTTACAAAAAGACACTTACTTACGGTTGAGGATACGAACCCGCATCATCAGACGCCAGCCGATCATTTAGACCGTGCCTTATACCACTAGGCTATTGGCTCAGTTAACAATTTCAACGAAAATTCGAATAGCATTACTCCTTTTATATCGAACAAGGTTGATAACGGTCTAATCTTCGAGATATTAAGGTTTAAATTTCAACTTGCACGTAACTCCTCAATTAACTAAAAGATAAGGTTGAAATTAGCATGGATATCTTGTTTGGTTGAATAGAATGTGCTTGATTCCGATTGTTGCACTACCGTCATTTTACTTCAGAAACTTAACTGCTGTATGAACTGCGATTTAAGGTTGAATTTAGAATACTTCTTCGCCTTATTAACTAAACTGTGATTGAGGGTATAAATACTTTACAAGTCGTTTCGTTTTCGTGCCGATCCGCTTGTGTGTAATATCTTCGTCGTAATATTATCCGATTTATTAAGTTTTAGAACAGTTGATTTTATTAACCGATAGTATGGATCGATTAACAACTTTTTTGATTGTTTTGAATTGTTGTTCTCTGGGAACAGGAACAAAGCATAAAGAAAATAGCACGAGATATGGGCATAACGGTATGATTTATTGCACTATTACTTACAAATTGATTTTTTTAATGTATTTCTAATATTATCATTTTCATTACAGAGAAAAACAGTTCGTAGATCGATATAAAGGTATCAAGCGATGGGTGATGTGAAATGTGATCGCCAAAGCCCTTGCCCAATTGCTTACACTAATGAATCGGAGTGACACCGTAACATTGTGGAAGTTGACTCTGTGGAATCCTTCAAAACTTCGCGTTCAAGTGCTGAAACTTTTGGAGTGTCGCTTAGCACTATTCGGCGACATCTACAATATGATTTCGGGCATGAAAAGTGGACTTCAAGAAGTGATAGACAGTGACGGTCATCCTCTCCGTTATTAATAGGAATTTTACTCAGCAGATTCATTGTGTAACTTATCTGATAAAATTTCATTGGAACATTAGCAAGTGTTAATAATTCCCAATATCAATTGTGGGATCATTAGTAGTTAATCAAACATAAACAACCTTTATTATTATCAATCCAGTTACTCCTGTTTACAAGTAGTCTTTATAATGTGTTAACGATGCACCATCTGACCTCACATATTTTTCTAATGTTGTGTTAAAAGTGTTATCAGAAAATGTGATAAAAGAGAAAGATATATATTGCTATACTGTATAGTTTAGCATGTTGGTTCTTCCTCTGTAATTAACCGACACGAATGACAACATTTCTTTTTGTTTAACAAGGGTTTTTGTCCTATAGCATCATACACTAAACACACACACACACACAAAAACACACATAAACTTATATTATTATATTATATATATTATACAGAGTATAAAAAATTTATGTTTTCACAACTTTAAATAAATAAATATTGTAGTTATGTTTCTAGAAATATCTATAAACGAACCGTTATCTAATGTTAAACGTTCTAAACCTCACCCAGGGTATCTATTTTGTGTTTAGTTAATATTCTAAGTAAATAACCCCAATTTAACACAGATAGAAAACTATATAGTCAACCAGGAAGTGGATTCCATGAAGTCCTAGAAATGTAATTAGAGAAATAAATGAATATTGTTTATGCAACATGCCTAGCTTTTCTTATAAACCTCATACCAAATTTAACATTTGATTTCTTAAATAATAATTAACGAAAATCACATAATCACCTAATAAAAAATAATAAAACAACCAAAAAAATAAAGAACTTAAAAAAAAGGAAAAAAATAATCCTCATTCGCGGATTTGAACTCGTGACCACCGCATTGCTAAGCCGCAGTCTTATCCACTAGACCAACGCGCCATTTGCGATCCATGACAAAAAACATAAGCGTTTTAATGTCATTAACAAAGGGGGTACCTTTACTCTGAAGCCGACTGTACTATATTGGTATACATAAAATTTATAAAAAAAACAACTTAAATTACTTAGGGCTAATTTTTCAATCGACAGATTTTGTATGGAAGAACTGCTAACTGAAAAGTACTTGGAGTTGGAAAAAAACAACCCTTACTAAAAAAAAAAAAATACAAAAACAACTCAAATAAATAAGCCTCTAAATTAGGTACTATTTATTAAATTCTATTAAGTTAAACTTATTTAAATTCTATTAAGTTAAGCTTATTTAAATTCTATTAAGTTAAACTTACTTAAATTTTATTAAGTTAAACTTATTTTAAACCTTTGCGCTAGTTAGATTGACCCCTCATTTAATTAAAAGCCTCCTCTAGAGTTCCATTCCTCCCTGTCATTCACTGTGTTCATCCACAGTTCGCTAGTATACCTACCTGAATAGGAGTGCATATCTATACACTCCTATTCAGGTACACACTACACGTAGGTATACACTATTGATCACTATTGATGTAGGTAAGACCTATCTAGGTCTTACTTACATCAATAGTGAACAACTGGAGATCGAACTCACAAACTAACGTTCACGAGCCTTTGGCCCATTACACAAACAGAAGTCTAGCAATGGATGTAATACATTGGTCCGTCTTTGATTGAGGTTCTCAGCCTAGTTTTGCTTGTGTGAGGATAGCACTTTGATAAATAGTATTCCTTTCAAATGTTATGAAAGGAAGTACTACTTAATGTTCAGCCGAAATGGTTCCATTGTCCAAGTTTCGGTCTTTGTGTGCCTTTTGAGTTTCAATGAGACAGATGGGCAGGATTTAGTCTAACAGTCAGTTCTATCAGAAGTCCGTCACCCTAATTGCGTAACAAATTATCAATTACAATCTAAATTTTGAAGGATACTGCTAATCCATTGCTTTATATGTTGAGAAAAATTGTCTGCTCAACAACGTTAATAACGCAATGAATATTGTTCAACTGTCAACATGAAAGCCAATTCTACTGTTAATTGTGTTACGCAATTATCCCGCGATCTATGTACCTACATACGTATTCCACTTAGAAGAAGAACAAAAAAAACTAAGAAAAATTGTTTATTTTGCACAAACAAAACGCACATAAAAAAACACAAAAAAAGACAAAATATACACTTAAACGTAGTGAAAAAAAGCTAACAATCTGTCCATTGCTTGATGTCAGGGCCAGGGACCAAAGACAATATACATTAACTGACTTACTGTATCATTTTAATAGTAGGCAATATAATTCTAAGGATTCTCTTTTGTAATCATCCGTCATGACGTAAATATCCCGTGGGTGTCATAAGAACTCACTGCAGCACAACTCCGCAAATAAATAACTTCTAATTCTAACCTAATTTATTATAATTAACTATACTTTGTTCATTTCAGAATGACTGATTTTACACAACACTGGTTACTGGGTAATACGATACCCCTTGGTAAGACTGGTTGTCAGACTTTCGGGCTACTGACGACCCGTAACGACTGTCAAAGATCCACGAATGACAGCCGCGACAACGGCTTAACGTGCGTTCCGAGACATGGAGGGATCTCGAAATGTAAAGATGGTCAGCCAGTCACAGACCAAACGCGACAAGCGTAGCTTAACCTGATCGATCGACCTGTGCAGCTGTTATTATTTAGCCACGGATCCAGGATTAAAACATGCATTTTGCAAAAAAATTGACAGTAGGCACGCTCTCTGTTCCATGGGGCTTGAACATAACTGGCAAAATATGGGTTTGCTATAGCTATACCTCTGCCTAAACCAGTGGCGATTACAGGCTTGATGCAATGTTTTACTGTAATAATAAAAGGTTGTTGCAAGAAATGTTTCACATGAATCGTCCTAAAATGAACAGAGCATATTAACTAACACGAAATGAACATAAGTTCGGGACCAGTTTTAATCTGTTTTTCGGAGTTACGACGTTGTTAGTATTTGCACAAATTAGACAGTTTGCATATAGAGAGTTATTTTACAGTTTACACCGTTAAAATATCGTTAGGTCGTTGCGTTAGTAGTTCAAAGTTAAACTTTTTATAAAATTTAGCTCTATTTGGTTGCTCGGAAAGTAAAGGTAATTATTATAAGGAACCATTCACAAAATGTTAAGAAAAAGCCGTACGTTCGATTTTCTTTCTAATTTTTACTTACCTATCTGCTATAAAGAAAGTTAAAAGTTATACCAATGTAGACCTTCATGATTTATTCAGAGGGTCAATTGGGTTTGCGGTGAGAATCAGAGCCTTCTTGAAAAATAAATTGAATTTCAAGCTTATCAAACATTTTTTGTTAACCTAACCTAACCTCGTTTATAAAATCTTCTAGGACTGACAGGTGATGAGTGGACTTAGGCAATTGTTGAAAGAGTTAAATCACTAAAACAATATTTTACGTAGGTGCTGTTCGGGAACTGAAACCAATAACGATAAACTGTTCCTCCGAACCGCACGTTACGAAATTTTGTTTCAGTGCGGTTAGTGGAAGTGCTCACGTGCCGTTCGCGGAAGTGCCGTTCAAATCCGTGCTATAAGTGGAATACCTCTAGAGGAAAGCTGCTGAGTTGAGCTTAAGTCCCATAGAATAAATAGGAGACAATCTATTGCCTCTGAGAGTATGGGAAGACCAAAGAAACGTTGGATGGACTGTGTGAAAGACGATATGGCTATGAAGAGGGATGGAAAAAAAGGCATGTTGCGCCGACCTCAAATAAATTGGGATAAGGCAGGAGAATGATGAATCTATTGCCACTGAAAAAAAAACCCTTAACTCAATAACAATGTCCGACCCGGATATCGAACTCAGGACCCTACACTCAGCAGTCGCGCTTGGAACGACTACGAGAAAACTCACCACAAAAGAAAAGACATTACAGTAGGTATTAAGTATTTTCTAACTGAACAGACAGCTGTGCTGCTGGGGAGTTTGTTGCGCCACTTCTTCTTCCCAGCGATAGCACTAGGAATTGGGAAGGGGGGGCGTTTTTGGGGGACTGTCTTTTGTAATTTTGACGTTCGAAAAGTGCTGATTCTCAGCCTAATTTGAATAAATGACTTTTGAAAACCAAAAAAAATGCGGCAAACATGACGCAGAGAAAGAACACAAACACAAAAAATCAACAAGTTGTGGGAAAATATGCTACGACAAATTTAAAAAAAGGGCTCAAGAGATTCAAAGATTTACTTAAATAATTCCAAGACAAAAACTTATGAATATAGGTAATATTCTGGTAAAACTATATTCTATTCCTAAGAAACATTTTGATCAGACCGCAGCCTCTTAGTATAATGATAGAAACTTGCTAAATGGTCTTGTAGATGAAGCTCAACTTAAACAGAACATTGCTCTTTGCAATATCAGTATTCCATGAATCGGATTGCAACAGGAACTTAATAGAGAGTAGTAGTAAACTGACTCTTAAGTGCATGTCTTAAGAGGTGAAAAGCAAACTCCTTCAAGGAATCTACTCTGAAACTGGATATCCAGTATGTTTGCCATCATCTAAGTATGCTCCGTGCATTTGTTTTGACACGGTGACCCTTTTATAGTTAAGTACTCACTTTGTTCGCAGATCAGTTGTGCTTCAGGCATCTATTTTATTTCAGCAGCACCTGGAGTACTAGGGGCGCAGTGGTAACGTGGGGGACTTACGTGTCTTAGAGGATTTGAACCCAGCCAGGCCCTTTACTTTGTATACATTATTTCATCACTACTACTCTCAAATCGGTGAGCGAATACATTGTAAGATTATCAGCATATTCTAGAATCAAAGATTTGTGACATCCACGAACTCGCACTAGGCTGGCGCGGTGGATTATGGCCCACTCCCTCTAACAGAAAGGAGGCCTTGTCCCAGCTGTAGAAAAGTTATAGTCAAATCATTATTTGAAATAGGCACATAAAAAGGCACTTTTAAACATACATTTTTCAAATAATTTAACTGATTCTAGTCACCCCTTCCAAAAGGTAGTTTCGTATGGAGAAGAATGGGCAAGAAACTCTACCGTTAGTTACCACCTCCGTAGTTTGTTTAACCAGTGTGTGAGTTACAGTAGTCACAGAATTGAAAAGCAACAAATTTAAAAAAATATGCAATTAAATTAGCAACCAGTATAATTTTGTCTAGATAAAAACGGCCACAACAACAATGGAGATATTTAGAGCATGGTTAATGCGCAAACATAGTAGATACCCAGCCTCGGTTTGGTAATATCTGGTTTCGCGCAGATAACTGCAGAATCACTTTACTGGGAAAATAAGAAACCACTGCCTATGATCGTCGCAATCCCTGATAAAGAGACTGAAGATATTAATATAGTGGGTGTTGCGTATTTGTTGAAAAATTCGGTAGTTTTTGACGATTTCGTTTAGCAATAAATATATTTTTCATACCACTTGCTCAAAAAAGTGACATTCTATGCCACAAAAAGCGAACATAACAATAGTCATTTTTAATCTGTTAAAAACAGGGAAAGAAAATTGTACTGAATTTCATTCATCCTCTAGGGGGAGAATGTGATTTAAATTTGGAATACTTACCGAAATTTATACCGAACTACATCTGTGTTTACACCACTGAGTTTGTATATAAAGCATTATACATCTTTCTGAAAAAGGAATATGCATTTATTATGCAGTTATGATTATTAAATAAAATTACGAAAACCGACGAGGCCGTATGAGCTCGATGCCTTTGCTTTTCCGACAAAAAAATATTAGTCTAGGAATTTGCCAAGTTCCTCAGACGCAAGAACAGAGAAATACTCAAATCAACTCATCAACAATAAATGTACCAAACAAAAATGTAACTCTCTCTATCAATAATTGGACCAATGTTTCGAATGCTAACTTTTACTTTTAATTGTCATTATTTTTAATAAATGCTTATCTCATATTATTATTGCGTTAATTTTTTCGCAAATGGTACGAAAAGTAGAGTATTTTCCTCGGTGATAAAGCTGTCTTAGTCTTGGGTGAACTTAAATCCCTCGCTACACTCAGGACTCGTCTTAAATCCCTCGCTTCGCTCGTGATTTAAGTTTTTAACACCCTCGCTACGCTCGGGAGTGAACCTCAAGTCCTTCGTTACGCGCGCGATTTAAATCGTCACCCGCGACAGAAGACATTGCTTTATCCCCTTGGTTAATAATCTACTAATGCATGCGATGACGTAAAGATGTCATATGTTAGGTAAATTTAAAGCTAGTGATTTTATTTATTTTTATCTTAATGGCAAAATAAAACGATTTGTTTATCGATAAAAGTCTTCAAGTAATTGGCAATTATAAACAATTTCTGTTAACCTGCATAATCCCACTTTTGGACAAAGACCCATGACTTCCAGCTCTTTCGATCCAGGGTTAAAGTGGACCGCTGGTGGTTCGTTTTCACTGGTAGTTCGATCTTTATAAAGTATCATAATTGTTGATACTTTATTCACATTACAGTCTAGCCTATTAGCTAATAATTATTTTTTGCAGCAAAAAAAAGTTTTAAATAACAAGAAAAATTCAGGGTTAGGCACTATTAAGTGTACCACATACCCTGCGTGTCCTGTCAGCTTCACGTTACAATTCAATTTAATTAATTTGTTTTCAGATCTTAAATTCCAATTTGTTAGTAGATACATACACAATGTAAACACTAGTGTTAGTACATCCATAATAAGTGTTAGTTATAAAGGTCTTAAAACTAGGTTAGTATACGTATTAGACTTTTTTTCCCGCTTTCAAAATTATGATACAAAAGCACTTCCTCTCTCCTTAAACATCATCATTATTATATTATTATTATTTTTTTTCTTTTCTCGTGTTTCATGTTTATTATTATATGTATATATTTATTTAGACGAGTAAAATATAATTTATGTATATATTAATTGTGTAACACCACAGACTACCTACTATATTTTGTCTCTCCTTAATTTTAATCCATCCAAAGGTTGTCTTTAAAAGATCGCTCTTAGCGATAAGACCGCCCATTGTGTCACCCTTTGTAAAATTGTATATATTTATGTTCTATAATTTGTATGGTGTACAATAAAGAGTATTCTATTCTATTCTATTTTTTTTTGGGCGGAAGGGCGTGTCAGACTTTTACTGACTAAAACCCACCCGTGTTCCTTCAGTTGCCTGTGCCAGGGGCCAAGGTATCTCTTTCGAACAACCCGCGGCCCTGGCAGATACATATTACACTACTAAATTAACAAAACAATGAGCATAGAGGATTTTCTTAAAATATATACATCATCTGCCTAGCCTTTTCCCAACTATGTTAGGGTCGGCTTCCAGTCTAACCAGATGCAGCTGCCTACCAGTATTTTACATAGAGCGACTGCCCATCTGACCTCCACTATCCAGTTACTGGGTAATTTTTATTTTATTTATTTATTTCAACTTCCAGCTCTTTCGATCCAGAGCTAAGATGGACCACTGTTTGTTGGTTTTCTCCATCTCGTCCCGCCATTTTTTACGAGGTAGCGTTTATATAATACACACTATGCACAGCCAGTAGGTATATTAATAACAGTTGGTGAAGACCCTAACAACTGTTATTTATAAATCGCTCCAATCACTCAACTACTGCGCAAATAGTCCCATCAAACATTCTACTCGAGATATTGCAGAAAATGTTAAAAGTCATCTAATTTATCAGAATGCTATTTCATTGATACGAACTGCTAAGATCGGCTATAAAAAAATCGTTTAGTGCATTTCCTCGACTAAATTGCTAGATCCTGATATTAACAGTTTGTAGTCCTTAAGTGGCATAACTTAGCATGCAGCAGTGAGTTAAAAGTTATTAAAGCTGGGGTGCCTCAAGGTAGTGTGCTGGGTCCAGTGCTCTACCTGTTGTACACGCATGATATACCAGAGCTGGAAAATAATACAATTGCAACCTTTGCGGTCGACACTGACACTGACAATGCTGTGCGGCTGCACTGGCTACAGGGTCATGCCATACGGAAGCAATCAAAAAGGTACAAGTCGCTGTATATAAAGTTAATTAAATGAATGGAAGTCACTTCACATTGTCTTCACCAACAGTAATTATTGTGATTACCACCCAATCTTCATTAAAGGCCAACAAGTGCCATATGCAAATACATCCAAATACCTTGGTATAACGCCTTAAGCGAAACTGCGCTGGAAAGCGCACGTCAAAAAGAAAAGGCAGGAACTAGACATGCGTTTTAAAAACATGTATTGGTTGATGGGACGGAATTCCTGCCTATCGATACATAACAAAATTTTATTATGTAAGCATATCCTTATGCCGATATGGACATATGGCATCAAACTATGGGGCTGTACTAAGCCGACCAACATCAAAATTATACAAACATTCCAGAATAAGGTACTCAGGAGTATTGTTAACGCGCCCTGGTATATAAGAAATGACGACCTCCATCGTGACCTAAAAATGGAACCCGTCGCCAACATAATCCAAAAATTTGCTGAGGTCCATGAACACCGACTCCACCGACATGTGAATATCGAGCTAATTCAGCTGTTAGACCAAACAAATATAGTGCGAAGACCAAAACAGACAAAACCTTTTGAGTTAGTGTAGTGTAAAAAGTGTAGAAATAATAGTGCCAATGGTACACATAATAACACATGAGCAAAGTGCTTATATAATCATATTAGACTCTAAGAAAGTGGAATGGACTTTTGTAAAGTACAATAAACACTTTTTAGTTTTAAAAATAATTTTTCCTCATCATCTGCCTAGCCTTTTCCCAACTATGTTGGGGTCGGCTTCCAATCTAACCGGATGCAGCTGAATACCAGTATTTTACATGGAGCGACTGCCTATCTGATCTCCACAACCCAGTTACTGGGTAATACGATACCAATATAGTTTTAAAAATAATTATCACGTAATAAATTAAATTAGATTAAAATTACTTGTTACTCTTATAGGCTAGATTAATTATTAAGAACCTGGTTCTTTTTAATAAAGGATAAAAAAAAAATAACTTAGCATGGAACTAGTTCAAGCGAGTAACAGCAACCATACCAAATTCAGTTTTAGGGTCGAGTTAAGGTCTTATCAGCAACTAGCTGCGCCCTGCGTTTTCACTCGCATAAGTCTCGATCCCGTAGAAATATCGGGATAAAAAGTATACAATGTCCTAATGCAGATCATGGTTCACCCATGTGCTAAATTACATCCAAATCCGTTCAACTGTTTTAACGTGAAAGCTTAACATACAAATAATCTTATCTTTTCGCTTTATAATATTAGTTTAGATGAGCGGTGTTACCCAGCATTAATCCAACTTAGGTTCATGTTATTATTTTACCTACGAGTTATTTTAGATACATCAGATCCAGACAAATTCGTGGCAAACGCTAAATTATCTTCCTTATCTGATCTCTACATAGATAACTTTTGTTAAAATATCTAGTTAGGTTGTTTATCTGGTAACGCTATAGAAAGGCCAAACGATCATTAAAATGACGGACCTCCAAACTGTATACTACTTCTATTAGGTACTGTAAAAGTTGTTTGCAAAAGTCGACCTTATGATACGCAGGCTGGCAGAACAATTAGTCTATTTGCATTCGAACAGTCAAGCGAATTTAGAATGAGCTTTCAAATAATTTGTATTAAACTGTTTTATACTAAATTAAATGACTAACTAATTTATTGTACAAATAAATATAAAAACAAAAGATATTTAGGGGGAGTTTCACTAAAATTTTATACCTAGAATAAATCTTATCCTGAGAATGAGTTTTGAATTTTTGACAGTTTTTCCATCCTAGAACTGTCAGACGTCAATTTTATTCCACGGATAAAATATATCTGATTTTGGTAAAATTATTTAAGTACACATCAACACGGTCTAGGGATATTTCATACTCAATTAAATAACTCAAAAAGTACTGGCCGCATTAAAAACTTTTATATGCCAATTTGTTCGTCATTTATCTCGGAGTTGTTCTAAATTCAAATTTTTGAAAAATATTTTGTTTTTGTGGCAAAAAATGTCTTTATGTGTCGGAGAGCGAATTTTCATATAAGCGAGATTTAGAAAAAAATACAATTTACGTTGAGTATCAGTTTTTGTTTTATTTGAATACTTAAAGATAAAGCGCAAATTGAGCCGTTCTAGCCATGCAACGCCGGCATTTAACTAGGGAGGAAATGTTACGGGCTGTAGGAATGCTGGAAGCTGGATCGGTTCAACGTGATGTTGCTGAAGCAATAGGGACGCACCAAAACGTGATTTCAAGATTGTGGACACGCTATCGTGTCACAGGTGAAGTAGCGGAGAGGCATCGGGGGCCAAGTCGCATCACTACTCCCAGACAAGACCGATTTCTGCAAATTTCTGCAAGAGCACAACCAAATGTAACGGCGACTCAAAAACTCCAAAGGCTGCAGGTGGAACACCAAGTGCTTGTGAGTGACCAAACTGTAAGGAGACGACTGCATGAAGCCAATCTACGCTCTCGTAGACCACTCCGGGTCCCATCCTTACGGAGAGGCAATCGTGGACGACGGTTGGAATGGGTTTGGAACCACGTGGACTGGGGCCGTGAGCAATGGTCCAATGTGCTGTTCTCGGATGAATCCAGGTACGGTTTCCATCCAGATTCACGCAGGACGCGTGTTTGGAGAGTTCCTGGGCGATGGAGCTGACTCCAGCACCCCCAGGAAGTCCACCCATACCAAGGAGGAACAATTATGGTTTGGGCAGGAATTCACCTTGGAGGACGGACGGACCTCGTTTGAGTGCGGGGCACTATGACGGCAGAAAAATATCGCCAACAGGTGCTGGGGCCCATAATCTTGCCCCACAGAATACAAATGGGGCAAGATTTCTTGCTCATGCACGACAATGCCCGGGCACATACGGCGGGAACGGTAGCAGCTTGGTTGCAGGAACACAATGTTAGGGCCTTAGAATGGCCTGCTCAATCGGCAGACCTAAATCCCATTGAGCACGCATGGGATATGCTTCAAAGAAGAGCTCTGAGGGAAGCCCCCGAAAATCTGGCAACAGAAGACCAACTTTTTTCGCACCTCAGAAGGACCTGGGACGATATTCCGCAGCAAGACATTGACAACCTTGTTCTGAGCATGCCAAATCGTTGCCGATGTGTTATGAACCTCATGGGCGCTTTCTCAGATTATTAACTCCAAGTTCATTAACACCAATTAAATGATTTTTCTTTTTTTTTTGATTTTTCTTAAAAAATAAAAGTTAATTCAAATACGGTTTCGGTCTATTATTCTTTTTCTTTTCATAAAATCCTGAAATTGTAAACTAAGTAAACGTTTATTTAAAAAAATGGTAGAGTATTAAATAACATTTCTTTTAATATATATATGTCATATAAAATTATTAACACATTAATAGTAATTCGCATTTTTTTTAAATATCCCTAGACCGTGTTGATGTGTTTATTAGATTTGGTTTCGAAAACCAGTGATAGTATACTAACGGAAGCGGACGTGTTTACATGAACGCGCCTGTTCATGTAAACACGTTCGCTTGGAATAAACGCAGTAATTACAACGTTGTATCATTTTGACACCCACACACAATTTTCCACTCTATTCTCATCACAGTACAGACTGTGCAAGTAACTTCCATTGTTCTAGAGGAACACCAAAACAAAAAGGAAAAATGTGCATACTACGCCCACATTTTTCCACGTTAAGGGGCCCATGTAATAGGACAACCGCGAAATTGCAGAGTTATTTCTGCAACTACAAACATTTGTAACTTAATAAAGCTGTGCTTGCCGTGGTCAGTACTAGGACAGCGGAAATTCACTTCGCGGCTTTTCCGTGCCTTGGGGAGAAGGTTTAACCGTTGTTGGTCCCGGTTGTTGTACGAATATCTATGGCAGTTGTTTCAGGAAGTCATAGACAGAAATTCTAAGAACTGGCACAATGGCAAATTGGTATCGGCTCAGTATCTAACTAGGTTATGTACATACAAAAGCTGTCGCTTTTAACAACAGGCCAGAGAGCCTAGGCAAGTGGCAATTGCTTTCAAAACGTTTCATACTTCTACAACGATTTTGAAAACGGCGACTTTGACAGGATTGACATAAGGTTTTCGGTAGTATATGTCAATCCAATAACTTTTTGAGTCTTCCATCATCGTTATCTTTGATACAATGCCTCTTTGTCTAGACCCTCTGGTGATTTTATATCCGTATTCCTCAGTAATTTAGTTGTTAGTCTGATGGCAGACGCTATATTTAGAAAACTAATCATAAATAAACGAATTTTCTTTTTTTTTCTTCGTGATTTCTAGACCGAAGGCCAACCCTAAAATATAATAATAATAGTAAAATGAAAGTAGTAGTAGGAAAAAGGTACACATACAAAGTATGATAATATTTCAGCTTCATGTAAGGCAAATTTAGTTACGACAACACTCCAAAGAATATTAATACGAGCAGGAAGTCAAAATGAGTGTGAGACATCTTCAGTTCAAAGACGAAGTCATAAGTTTGTGGTGGGAAATGTTAGTGAAGTTATACTCAGTTATGTCAGACTGTAGGGCCAGAGTTAGATGATTGACTTAAAATCTAGTATGAGGAAGTCATTACCTTAGTTTTAGAATGAAGAGTTAGTCTCTCTTGCCTTTAATTTAAAATTTTCACGTGAGGACCTAATGTCTGCGTCAGTAATTGTAGGTACACGTGAGGACGTAATGGCTGCGTCCGACATCCGTATTCGCAATGCTGATTTTTTGGCCAAACAAATTTAAAATAGGTACCTAGGTATATATTTACTGTGAGGTATACATTTTTGCCATAGACACGTCGAGAAGAATTCAAAGTAATGTCGGGAAAATCTTAAAATACTGCATTTTGTACAGATTTTTTTTTTCGGTAATAACGGTGACCGTAGGTAACAACCTACGGTAACTGTTATTACCGAAAAAAAACTAAAATTACTTAAAAAAAAACCTATCATTCGCATTAGCCTGTCATTTTCCCACTGGGTCGAAAGTATTTTCTTATACATAGAAGAAAATATAATCACGAAGACATAATTTTTAAAATAAACTACGTAGCTTTGTTCAAAATGTATAAGTATGTATGTATTCTATGTTAGATAACATTCACAGCCTAACTTCAGTCGTATTTCGGTCAGCAAGTTAGCACAATTCCAGTTGGTTACGTTTGATGGCAGTGCTACTTAGAAAATGGGACCTCGAGGTTGAAAGCTAATGTTCCGTGCAGGACAAACTGAATAGAGCTGGATGATAAGAAGTGTCTATGCTACGGAAGAAGATAATTTTATGTTCGAGTAAAATGTTAGTTTTTTTTTTTGGTAAAATCGCTATGTTTTATATCTATTTCTATTTAGACCTCTAGTCTTCCTCTAGTTTACTCATAAAATAATACTTTATGAAAACCATAGACAATAATTATAAAGTTTTTACAACTAGATGCTTGGGAATGAGAAGTTTCGTTACAAATAATTGCTAAGATTTTAGAATTTACGGTTCGATATTATTTTGTGTAGTTAGTTAGTTTATTATATAATAGTTAGTTGAACCTATGTAGTTTATTATTATGTAATTATTTTTATTTTCGTTTGAACTCCAATTTAATTAAAAATGGTTTTATGCGAATTAAGATTTATTTAAATGATTAAATAGGTCAATATTACTACTACGAAAAGTCCAAACCACAATAGAAAAAAAAAAGTTGGTCATGCCAAGTGTTCTTAGATTTTCTTGAATACCTATGAAATTATCAGTCGGATGTTTTTGGGAAATCTTTTGAAAACTGTTTTTTAAGTAGAAATGATAAACAAAATCTCCTCTTAGATAAGTCTGCATATCTTTCTTATCTAGATAACTATAATATTTTGATGTCTGCCGATAAAGCATCACGATATTTCTATAGTTCTTTGAGGAGATTACTAGGTACCTATCCGTCCATTATTTTCATTTCGTTAGAATACCTATCATTGATGAAATGTTTATGTATTCAAATAGTTTTGATTTCTTTAAATAATTTAGTGGAAGTTTCCCGAAAAAATGTTGAAATTACGTAATATGATCGAGCTGAACGTTAAACTGTCAGTTGTTACTGTAAGATTTATTAACCGTTCCAATAGCAATGATCATTGGCTGAAGATAATTTATGACTGCTGAAAAACTGTGTATATAAATAAACATACGATGCAATCCTTCATAAATTTCACGCTAATTTATTTTTAGTACTCAACGAAAAAAAGTTGCGTCACTTGGAAGTAAAATAAAAACAAAATTATCAAAATAATATACCTGATTTGCGGGTTTAATTAATTCCAGATATTGTTCATGTTGTGATGCGTCACGTGAATCGCAAAACATTATACCAGAAAATGCGCCCTTAATTATTTTTAACCTATAACTCTGAACTTAAAAATTGCTATTAAGTTTTAATTCGTTCCAGATATTATTCATGTTGTGATTCACATAAATAGACAAATGAAAAGTTAAACTTTTTAAAACTTACCGATAAGGAGATCCGATGAAACAAAACCCAAATATTTATTCACGAAACTTTTTTAACAGAACAGAAAGTCGCACGTAATTAAAAAGTTATTCGAACCACAGACCAGAAAAGTTTTTATAACAAATTACTGTAGATTTTTTTTGTAAATTCCCTGTTTCACTAAGTTTTCGCGCGTACGAAACGTGCGCTAGACGAAGCGTCAAGTCGTCTTCACGCACCAATGTTCAATGTGAGACTGGTGGTTCTGTAGTTAGCAGTTGCCGTCCGCTGATACGATGATACGTCGCGGCACTACACTAAAAGCCCTATGAGTTACTAACTGGCAAAGGAATTAAAATTATAGGCTCACTAAACAATAAACAGCAACATATTTTTTAATTACTTTTCTTTTCTCGCTGGCGATAAATTCACTTGCCGATTTTTGTAATTATTTGAAATTGGAATATTTAATAGGGTTCATGTTTTGTTTTTATTAACCAGAGAGTTGACAGAATGTAAAAACTGACAGTACCTATTCCTTTAATCAAAAAGTATGCTATCAAAGAGACAATGTCGTAATACCTACTTTTATCGGTGACAGTTTAGACGAATTTTATCAGTGGCTTAAGATGTATTACTCAACTCAATAAGAAATTACACACGAAAAATTGGAGTAACACTGAGATATTGTGAGTAATTAATGAGCACGTTGTTTATGTTTAATTAGGTTTTTTTTTGTATATACTTTTTGCGTCAGTTGCTAATTTTTGAGGTATTGTGTGAAATGTAAATTGTTAATTTTTGTGTAAGTATGTCGTGCGACTAGGTACTGTTTTGATTGTCCTTTGAAACAATATTCTAGTTGTTTTCTTTCTATATAAATACCTATTGTTATTTCTGTGATGGGGTAGGTAGAGGATAAGGCTGTATACAAATTTTGCTAAAAACCACAATTGTTTAGGCAATGTTTATTTTCGCCGCTATAGCAGGTGTTTATATGATGAAAACCTTTTAAAAGGTCAGTGAATTCTACGTACAAGAATTTGATGGGTTGTTGAAAATTTTGATGAGCAGACATAACCACAATTTTAAATGTCATAAACTGCGAAAATATTTGTGACTTGCTGAGCCCGTGGCTTCGTTCACTTGCCTTTGTATTTTTTGGCATTATTAGCTAATGGAACCGTTACGTCATAGTGTTTTTGGGAGAAATTAATCCTGTTCAAACCCTCTATAAACTAATAAACCACAAAAAGCTGCATTTTTTAGTATTATAAACTGATGAAGAAACTACATTTTTCACAAATACCATTTCTTTTTTTGTTTCCACAGCGAAATAAACCTTTTCAATCCATTTTCACATATGGAAAATTCACAAAAACACTACCAGCCAGCAACAGCTGCTTTTAAAAAAAGATTAAAAATGATTTTACTCTAAATCTTTCAATCTCAACTCGGATTAATTCTCGATTGACTTCGCTCAGAGGGATTATATCGAATCAACAGCATTATATCGAGATAATGTTTGAATCCATTCTCGCTTTTTTGTCACCAAGTCAGCGGCATTGAGGATAAGCTTGGCTTTGTTATCGCTTGGTTAGTCGTGGGATCCTGGTCATTGTGGTTTGTTGTGCAACTGTGACCTATGTAAAAAGCGGACACAGGTGCGATCTGCCGAGTTTTCTTATTAAGAGTAAAAAGTTTTCCTATTTCCTAATGTAAATCGAAGAAATATCCATCATAAATCTTGGCAAAACAAACAAGTTTTTGGAACGAAGTTTTTAACGCGGCTTTCGGTAGGAGTAAACTGGTAGAAATCTTCACGTAACGAAAAAGCGTTATGCGTTATATTCCATGGAATATAGGGTATAACGTTTTAAATAAAAATTAACGCACGCTTCACGCTTTCTCTCTCTCGGTCTCCTTCTATTAAAGTGTGTGTATGTGCAATTTTCGCGTAAGGACCTTCATTCCTGACGGGGGGTTCCCCGACCTCTCAGGGCGGTTACATAATGAAACCAACATATTATTTTAATGATAAGGTATAGATGGTTATAACTGGTTTCAAAAAAGGGAAAAGCTTTTTGTTTTTTTTTTTTTCACTAATCAGGCGCTTTTCTTTTAAGGAGGTTCGTTATGAGTTTCGAGTTTACTCCCATTGTCATTCTTTTGTTTTGGTCTTTGTAAATGAGACCACGTCGTGCTTTGCCGTTTACATTAGACAGAAAACAACTTCATGCCTGTGTTACCCGAAAAGGTAGACAGGGCTCTATAGAACAGCAGTGCGATTCTGTAACCATCTCACCGTGAAAACTCAGATGAAGTGAGCGTGGAGTGAGCTGTCATTCGAACGAATGTTAGGGATTGACACTATTGACAGCTCACTCTAAGCTCACTTCACTTAACTTTTCACGGTGAGATTTTTACAGAATTGATCGGCAGTTCACATTTCATCAATTAAGTTTACGTCTGAAGTAAAATAGGGAAAATAGTAGTAAAACACAAACTAGGTTTTTGTACATATTAGCTGTTATTTACTATCTACTTCACAATGTTTTATAAAACTATGTGTTACGAGAACAATGATTATTACGTTAGTAATAAGATTTCTTAAAAGTTTGTCTTGAGCAGAGGTGACCTAGTTTTAACGGCCGCGACTTACAAGTTGTAGGTCGTAGGTTCGAACCCCGACAGGCGCTTTACTTTGTGTAAATTATTTCATCACCACTGCTCTCAAATCGGTGAAAGAAAACATCGTGAGGAAACCGGCATTTCATAGAACCGAAAATTCGAAGATATGACATTTACCAACCTGCACTGGGCCCGCGTGGTAGATTATAGCTCACTCCCTTTTCGAAGAGAGGAGGCTTGTGTCCCAGCAGTGGGAACATTACAGGCTGATTATGTAAAAGTGTGTCAACATCCGGACAGACCTATTGAGGTTTTTGTGATGTTTCTGTTTATATTTTTTTTTTTGTTCCATAACAAATAAACAATAAAAAAGTACCACAATAGATTGTGGCTTTAGTTCAGCAGTTTTTCGTCAAGCTAAAGAACTTCTTTAGCGCAGTTTAAGCACAAAAAACAAATGAAAAAGCAATAGTGTTGTTCTTTGTTTCTCTTTTTAAAATTCTAGAATAACTCATTGTCTTGGAGATTATTGCAACAGTTTCTCTGTTCAGCCAGCTCTGTCAGTGAAAGATGACCATTTCCTTACTGAGCAGTATTTTGACCTATTTTCCTGGATGACTTATATAGTTTCATCGGAAAGCAAACAGCTGGTACATTTTATGTATTGTTTTAGTGAGTGCAAGAACATTGTTGAGCTGCAATAACGTGTAAATTGGAAGGATAAAGGAAAATGGGTGTACTTTGTACGGGTGAACATTTTTGTCCGTCGTAAATCGTAAAAGGTGCTGGCAAGCATCATGGAAGGTTAGACGCCCGATAAAATTTATTTAGAAGCTTTTATAATGCTAATATCTGATGCTCTACTTTTCTTCAATTTTTTTTTCTATTCGGCCATCTTACACTCAAAGTGTTGACGTCTGAGGTTCTGAATACAAAATTAATGAAAAGTGAAAAATGAACACATTAGTGAACCGATCCAACGATGTACCTATGTGTACCTATATTTTATGTCTTTTTTTTAATTATAATGTGCGTTTTGTTTGTTTACGGATTAAACAATTTTTCTTTCTTCTATGTTGGATTTCGGCACTCGGCATCTTCCCGCCTACCGAAAATCGGAAAATGAAATGTCATGAGCAGAATATCAACGTTCCTTCCAATGTAATTTTGCCAGTGTCGTGTGAACGTTGAATGTATGTAACATTCACTCGAGTGCAGTGCCTAGTATCAGCTTAACAAATTGATCGAAAAGGCCCAACGTAGAAATGTTTGGAACAAATGGAGGAACATTTATACTAAGTACTCTTGTAGCGTCACTAGTCGTTATGTCAACGTCAATAGGTAATGTGTCCGTGTGTGGACTTTGGACAGTATACCAAGCTAGTGAACCTATTATTCATTCATGGCCCGTACGTACCCACTTCACACTTTAGTTTAAAAAGCCGTCATCATGAAAGTCATCATCATTTCAGCCGAAAGACGTCCACTGCTGGACATAGGCTTTCCCCAAGCACCTCCACTTCGACCGGTTTTGTGCTTCTCGCATCCAACAATTATAATAGTAAACATACTTTATTATCAAAGTACTACCGACATGCACGATTAATACTTATACCAGACAACCCACACAAAGTTCGCGCTCTTCTACGAAATGGGTTCACCAGAAAAGTTCAACAGCCGGGTCTTCAACCCACAACCTTATACCAATCAACACCCTGACCGCTGAACCATTGTCTTTTAAACACAGGCTCCCGAGCCATTGACATTTTTATATTGTTTTGCAACTTTTATTGTTTGGTTCTTATGAAAATATTGCTTTTGTCACTTTATTGGTTTCTTTATTCAAAGGACTTTGGACTTTGTGGTGCATGGTTTTTCTTTGATAGAATAAAAAATCCATTATTAGGTTGTATAAACTTGATACTTATTGCAGTGTAATTAAATAAAAATATACAGCCTATTATTTTGGGTGCAAAGTCCTCTTCTCATACAGAGAAGACACGAACATTCATCACCACTCTTGCTCAAGACGGCTTGGCGATTTCAGACTTATCTATCCATACATAAGAGCAGTGGTGGCTCAGTGGTAACGGCCCCGACTTACGAGTTGTAGGTCGTGGGTTCGAACCCAGCCAGGCGCTTTACTTCGTGTACATAATTTCATCACCACTGCTCTCAAAACGGTGAAGGAAAATATCGTGAGGAAACCGGCATGTCCTAGAACCAAAAATTCGAAGACATGTGACATCTACCAACCCGCACTGGGCCGCATGGTAGATTATGGCCCACACCCTCTCACAGAGAGGAGGCCTGTGTCCCAGCAGTGGGAACATTATAGGCTGTTTATGGTATCCATAAACATAAATAAAATTGAAGTGCTTATTTGTAATGTCAAAATAACAGCTTTTTACTGAATGCATAATTATATACAGGATGGCAGGGACATCGACGCGCAAACTGTAACCATGGATTCAGCACATGAGTTTAGACCCCATAGCGTCGAAATTTTACGTCGGTTATTAAAAAAAAAATATTGCTGTTCCATATATTTTGACCGCGTAGGTTTTGCACTTTTCTTTGAAACCGATTTTTTTTTTAATAACCGACGAAAAATTTCGACGCTATGGGGTCTAAACTCATGTGCTGAATCCATGGTTACAGTTTGCGCGTCGATGTCCCTGCCACCCTGTATAGGTACGGTACTTATAACAAAAAAAACTAAGAAGGTTATCTAGATGTCACTTGAGAAGCTATGAGTACAGACGCAAGCATATCAAGCTACTACAATCTGTCACATTTCTTTAATAGATTTTCAACTTTATGGCTAAAGCTTTAGGTTCCAGGTTGATTCGGAAAATTTTAGTTTCGGGTAGCTCGACTTGCTTGCGTCTGTACAATAAATTACAGTGATAAAAATAACTGTATCGCTTTTAATGTTTTTTTGTTTATAAATTATAATACCTAATTAAGATAGTGCGCAAATAGAAATGATGCAATATTTTTTTTTCTACTGTTCATGAAGTCCGATTATAATTGTCATAATCCAAACAAAACAAAATCACCACCTCTTTTGTTGTACCTGTTGGCACGAACTATGTCGGTAAGTACATTATTATAATTACTCCCTTCCACTACCGGATTAACAGAAGTACTGTAGCACGCGCACTTGGTTGATAGCCAGGCTATTATTATAGGCCAACCAACTGAGACGTTGCCTGAGGCAGCAGCGCGGTGCGAAAGGGGTGTGTGGTGACGTGATGCAAGAGCTCAGTGATTAGTTAGCTGGTGACAACTATCATGCCTCCCCTCCCGCACTGCGCAGCTACCTCAGGCAAGTCGGCCTATAGTCGCACTCAGCGCTTCTCGTCCACATTTATTATACAAGGTGGCAGGGACATCAACGCGCAAAATATAACCATATGGATTCAGCACATGAGTTTAGACCCCATAGCGTCGAAATTTTTCGTCGGTTATCAATAAAAAATATTGCTGTTCCATACAATTTGACCGCATAAGTATTGCATTTTTCTATGAAACAGATGATTTTTTTGTTTTGATAACCGACGAAAAATTTCGACGCTACGGGGTACCTATAGTATCCTCGGGGCTAGCTGGGTTAAACCAACGCAAATGTATACGTACATCTGCGGTGGTGTGACTCAGACTGCCGGGCACTTCTTCTCTTGCAACCGAGCGGGTGGGCAGGTTGCGGATAGCCCAACTCCGGCTGCGGGACCGGCTGCCATCAGCTGATCCCGCAGCCGGAGCATCTCGAAAGAGATCCCGGACAAGAGAAGTGCCCGAACACCAAGTCCCAGGTTTAGGGTAACCTTTACACCCCCATCCCATGCTCCTTAATGTCCCAACCAAACCCAACCCTTCCGTATCCTTAAATCCTGTCAATCCGCGAAACCCCTAGGCCAAATCCCAGACCTAGGGTGACCCCCCACCCAACCCACCCCTACTACCAAACACCCTCCCTCCTATCCCTGCATCCTGTCGGTCCCTGAGGACGGGTAACCTCGATTCCAAAAAAGCCCACCCCCCCACCAAATGAAAAAATGCAGGAAGTAAAAGAACGTACCCAGGTGGGTCCCGGCCTAGCCGGGGAATCCCACACCGCCAAGGCGGTCAGCCCCCAACGTACTCTGGGGGGGGCAACTAACTGCGATTCTTCGTTGCCGCGCTCTCCAGCGCGGCCGGCTGCTGATTTAGCGCCCACAACACAGGCAGCGACAAACGCGCCCATGCACCTAACTCCGGCAGCGACTGACGCGCCAAAACCAACCACGACGTGCATGCCTCCCATGAGCCTCTGGCAACAGAGCATCGTGCGGAACAGCATCACAAACCCGGACACCAAAAGACACGGACAGACCGAGACGGGGAAGGTTGACGACCCCAGTGGCCCCACCACTCTCCCGGTAGATAGAGTACGACAGCTGAAGAAGCGCGGAAAAATCACAGGCCGGGGGAGGAAAGTAGGGGACCGAAAGCGCAGCACTTGCGAAGGCAACAGCCAGCGCGAGGCGCGATCGGACGCCGAAGAGGTGGCACGCGACCAGTCCCGATTACGCGATGGGGAAACCGAGCGCGAAAAAGGGCCGGACGCGGAAGATAGAGAACGGCCGCAATTACGCGAGGGGGAAACCCAGCGCGAAAAGCGGCCTAACGTGGGACTACGCGACCAGCAGCCAGTACGCGAAGGGGCAACCCAGAGCGGAAAGAGGCCGGTCGCGGAACCACGCGTGCAGGGGCAAGTACGCGAGGGGGCAACCCAACGCGAAAACCCCCCGCACACGACAGAGCCTACCGGGGGCGCCAACCAACCCCCTCACACGGACACAGACGAACCCCGCGACAGACCCAAACCCAGACACCGCAGAGGGAAGCGGGGTGGAGTCATGCACGCTAAGGCGTCCACCCTGCCGGGCACCTCCAAGCCGCAGCCTGGACCGAGCGGTACAGGGCCGGCGAAGAGGGACCGTCCGGACGACTCGGCCTCACCGAGCACGCTTCAGGGGGACGCCAAGCGTGTAAGGGTTCACTCCGCTCAAGGGGAGCCGAGGACCTACGCGCGGGCCACTAAGGATATCCCTGCGCGGCTCGCCGTGGCAATCTGCTTCCCTCCCCCCACCAGAGACTTGACGAAGGAAGAGGCTGAACTGGTCAAGATAGGCCTGGAAGACCTACTCATGGGCGCAGACCCATCGTCGCCACTCCCTGCCTTCCGTGGATACCCACGGGTAGCGGAGGGTACCGTGCAGATGTGGTGCGAGGACGACAGCGCCCTGACATGGCTGACCCAAAATGTTCCCCTACTGAAACTCCCTAACACCGACCTTAGACTGACGGTACTAAGGCAGTCAGATGTGCCCACCCGTGTCAGAGCCTCGCTTTTCGTTCCCCGGTATACGGGGGACGTACAGAGGCTCCATAGCATTCTGATTCGTCAGAATGCTTGGTATGACATAGCTAGGTGGTCACTATACAGGGCAACTACCGTCGGTGGCCACAACCCCGGGACTTTTTTGACCCTGGGTGTGCCACCGGAGGAAGTGCAAACGGTCCTGGACCGGGAGCGACGGATATCGTACCTACTGGGTTCGATATACGTGCGCTTCTGGCCCACGACCCAGCCCTCTGACTGCAAGACAAACCCGACGACGACACCGATGGAGACACGGACAGACGACACGGACGACATCGCCCAGCTAGAGGAAGTCATGGCCCGTGCGGCGATGGCCGACGATGAGGCCTCAATTCCGCCCACATCTCCCGGCTGGAGCGAACAACTTTTAGCATCGTCGCCAAGAGAGCAACACGACGACGGCCCGTACAGGGAGGTGGCGGCGGAGGGACTATTATCCGATGGATCCACCACCGACTAACCGCCCCTCCCCATCGCCGTCACCTGCACTCAACGTCATACAGGCAAACCTCCAGCATAGAATATATTTAGAATATTTATTGGAACAAAAATAATAGTTACAATATTTGTGTACGTTAACGACCGCATTAGTAAGGAATACTGTGTCGCGGCCATTAGCGCCCACCTCCAGGAGGGAGACGACAGCGTTCCAGGCTTTTATATAGACACAGTTAATTTTTTTTTTTTTTTTTTTTTTCTTTGTTTACGATTTCGAAATAAAAAATAAAAAGAAAAAAGTTGTACAAAAAAAAAAAAAAAAAAGAAAAAAGTTGAATAAAACCTTAAGCACTCATTACAATATTAATACACGTGAATGTGTTCATATTAGAGTGAATGTGAGTGTAGTGTAAGTGTATGTGAGTGAGAGAATGTGAGTGTAGTGTAAGTATGTGTTTGCGAGTGAGTAAATGTGTGAGTATGTGTATGCGAGTGAGTAAGTGTGTAAGTACGTGTAGGTATATGTATGTGTGTCTGTTAGGTGATTTGGAAGGCAATGGAATGGAAGGGATTTATTTTTTCATTTTTGTTATTAAATTTTTGCAAGATGTTCAAGCTCTTCATAATTCAGAGAGCTAAGCCACTCATGAGTTACTGATTTACACTCACGTGAAGTCAGGGGGTAAATGTTTAAAATTCTATTTATTTTGTTATACAAAATTGGGCTTAGAAAATAGTATTGTCGTCTAACTATTACAATGCTAGCTGGTACTACAGGGCAAACATCAGTAGGTCTACGTTTCCGCCTACTCTGGCTGTTAAAACTCTGGTCGAAACTAAGTTCTGAATGTTTACGTAGGATTGTGTTAAGAAAAAAGCTGTGTCTTACCCTAGGGATTTGCAACAGAGCATACAGTTCATCAGTCGGAAAACGGATTGGTTTGTATGACATGACTTTCAGTACCGCTCGCTGTGCTCTTTCTAGACGAAGCATTAAACACTTTCCAGAACTACCCCATACGGTTATGCAATAGTTAATGATGGAGTTTGCCAGAGCATAGTAGACCATTTTAAGCATAGGAAGATCCGCTGACGATCTTAATTTTTTTAAAAACGAATATAAGTTTTCTAACTCGTCCAACCAATGACCCAATGTGATCGTTCCAGGACAAAGTGCTATCAATTGTTACCCCTAAATATTTTATGCTATTCGTTCGTGAGATAGATTTGCAGCCACAATTGTTATTGGTAGCAGATGGGCAGTTGTGGATAGTCAAAGCAAATGGTGAAGCTGGTTGAGAAGCTATACGTGGAGCAAACGTGATAAATTTAGTTTTTTCCATGTTAAGGGTAAGTAGATTATTTGACAACCAGTCAGAAACCATTCGCAATGCGGATTCTGCGTGATAGCGGGTTTCAACCCAATCTCTTCCCTGAACAATTATTGCCGTATCGTCTGCATACACTATAAGATTCGAATTAGGTATGCTGAGTCTGCAGAGCTCGTTAATATAAATTAAAAATAAGGTGGGACCAAGAACACTACCTTGTGGGACGCCATAGCTCATGTTTTCTTCGTTGCTCACATATTTACCTATTTTTACAACCTGAGAACGATCACTAAGGTAACTTCTAAAGATATCATGTGATAAACCTCTAATGCCGATTTTTTGGAGTTTATTCAGCAAGAGAGGAACAGAAACAGTGTCAAATGCTTTTGAAAGGTCTAGGAAAATAGCAATTGTTTTTAATTTACTGTTTAAGTTTTTAGCCACAGCACTTGTCAATTTGAGAACAGCATCCTCTGTGTTTTTACCAGATCGAAACCCGAATTGATTGTCCACCAGAATATTTTTAGAGTTAAGATAGTTGAGAAGTCTAAGATTAATTATTTTTTCCAAAATTTTAGATAACGTTGTTAACACAGAGATTGGTCTATAATTATTGACACTGTTTCTGTCCCCACTCTTGTGAACAGGGTGCACAACAGCTCTTTTAAAAACCGTGGGAAAAACTCCTGTCATCAGAGATAGATTAAAAACATGGCAGATAATTGGTACAAGGACTTGTCTGGCTGCCTTGATCAGGGCGGTAGATATACTGTCCCAGCCCACGGCACTATTTAATTTAAGACCGAGTATTGTTCTCTCTATTTCGGCAATGTCCGTGCTAAAAATAGCCATTGAGCTAGGGTCAGAACTAGTTGAGTCGGGGTCATCAGAACCGTGGGTCTGATCGTTTTGTGGTGTAGCATAGCCAGACTGCCACGGCTAGCCTACGCAGGGCGCTGGAGATTAACCCCCGAACCATCGCACTGATCCAGGAGCCATGGATCAGGAATAACAGAGTATGCGGCCTCAGTAACATCGGAGGTAAGCTAATCCTCAACACACAGAGTTCAGAAAAACCTCGATCCTGCGTGTACATACCCAAAGACATCCCTACCACACTGCTCACTCAATTCTGTTCCAGAGACTTGACAGCTGTCAAGCTCCAGACCGACGACGACCTTCCAGATGTCGTGCTAACGTCGGTGTACATGCCGGGCGAGGACACAAACTGCCCGCCGCAAGAAATGGCCGACCTAGTGCAGCACTGCGAGGTCACGGGTCTGGATCTCATTATATGCACCGACTCCAATGCCCATCACCCGCTCTGGGGCAGCGACGCATCGAACCCCAGAGGAGAGGTATTATCCACCTATTTATTCTCTACTAACCTTAACATCATTAACCGAGGCTCTGAACCCACTTGGGTCACAGTCCGAGGACAAACAATCATAGACCTAACACTTGCTACAGAAAACGCGAAAAATCTCATCACAAACTGGCATGTATCGGGCGAACCTTCCTGCTCGGACCACAGAAGGATTCGCTTCACGCTAACCACCCACACCAAGAAACCCGCACCGAGAAGAAATCCGCGGCGCACCGATGTGCCCGGGTACAAGCGCCTCCTGGCCGCCCTGCTAGATAGGCATCTATCACAAATAAATATAAGAGAACCAGCACAGTTAGAATACACTGTGACAAAGTTATCAGATTATCTCACTGAAGCCTACCATGCATGTTGTAAACTAAGGACGCCACGAGCCAACAGGGAGAGAAATCCCTGGTGGAACGCCGAACTTGGTAAACTCAGACATGCACTACGGAAGCAATTCAACAGAGCTAAAAACACCAGACTCCCGGAAGACTGGGAAATATACACTGAAACCCGACACACATATAAAAAGGAAATCAGAACCGCCAGGAGGGCAGCATGGCGGAAATTCTGTGAATCCATAGAAACCAACAATGAAGCCGCAAGGGTGAGGAAGATCCTATCAACCGACCAGGACCGAACCCTCGGCGCGCTGAGAAAACCAGACAATACATACACACAAACGGACCATGAGACCAGCAAGGTCCTTCTTGAAACCCACTTCCCAGGCTGCAAACTCCTAGAGGACAGGACCTGGGAGGAAGCACCAGATCGGACCCCAACGGAACGGGACTGGACCTGTGCCCGCGGGCTGGTAACGGAGGACCGGTTAAGGTGGGCCATCAACACCTTCCAGCCGTACAAGTCCGCGGGACTGGATGGCATCTTCCCAGCCTTACTACAATGGGGGCTCGAATATATCACACCATGCCTGATGGAGATCTACCGGGCCTGCATAGCACTCAGACACATACCCCTAGCCTGGCGCGAAGTGAAAGTCATCTTTATACCTAAACCTGGTAAAACCGACTACACGCAACCTAAGGCGTACAGACCAATAAGCCTCACATCTTTTCTACTAAAGACCCTGGAGAGACTATGCGATCGACACATTCGAGACGGTCCCCTCAGGGCAAAACCACTCCACAAACAACAGCATGCGTACTCCACAGGCAAATAAACAGAATCCGCGCTGCACAGCGTCGTATCCAAGATTGAATGCGCAGTGGACCACAAATGCTCAGCACTAGCCGCCTTCATCGATATCGAGGGCGCCTTTGACAAAACCACATTCAAAAGTATCAGCACGGCTCTAGACAGACACGGCATAGATCCGTCTCTGAGCGGCTGGATTACCAATATGTTGAAACAGAGAGCCGTACAGGTGACCGTAAATGATACCACAAGGGCCGTCGTGGCAAAGGGCTGCCCACAAGGGGGCGTCCTTTCGCCGCTCCTATGGAATCTGGTCGTAGACAGCCTGATAAAGACACTAAATAATAAAGGCTACTTTACAGTAGGCTACGCCGATGATTTAACCATAATCATAAATGGCACCCATGAAAACACCCTATGCAACCTAATGCACCAGGCACTGAAAATAGTAGAGAACTGGTGTAGTATACACCAACTATCAGTGAACCCAACAAAAACAGAACTGATCCTCTTCACAAAAAAGAGGAAACTAGCCACACTACAACTTCCACGATTCTTTGGCACTACCCTAAGCCTTTCAACTGAAACCAAATACCTGGGCATCTTTTTGGATAAACAGCTGAACTGGGCTAAACACATCAATCACATCACCACGAAGGCCAGCATATCCCTGTGGCAATGCAAGAGAATGCTTGGGAAAAACTGGGGGATTAGCCCCAGGGTCACCTACTGGCTTTATACCACAGTTATCCGACCAATCATCACATATGGCTCACTAGTCTGGTGGCCCAGAACAGACCTGAGCACAGCCCAAAGAGATCTCGAAAAACTGCAACGATTTGCTTGTGTGGCAATCACAAGCTGCATGAGAACTGCACCCACCGCTGCCCTACAGGCCATGCTTGGACTGCCTCCCCTACACCTCGTTGTGAGAGAGGAGGCGGCCCTGTCTGCCTTTAGGCTCCAGCTATCAGGAACCCTAAGCAAAGACTCGAGGATCAAGCACATACGCCTAAAGGACGAGGCAATTAAACGACAGCCAATGATGGCATCACCCTGCGACAAAGCCCCTAAGCAATACTGCTTTCAAAAGCATTACAACGTAGTGCTTAAAGAAGAGCAGTGCGACTACTCAGGTCCAGGAGAGCTGAGAGTTTACACTGATGGATCAAAAACCGACTGCGGAACTGGAGTCGGAGTCTTCTCACACGACCTCAACATAAAGATATCCAGCCCGCTAGGAATGCTCAACACGGTTTACCAAGCCGAGTGTGTGGGTATAATACAAGCGGCCCATGCCATAGCAGCCAGGAGAGTTACGGACACCCATGTTCGTATACTCTCTGACAGCGCTTCAGTCCTCCAATCCCTAGAAAAGGGATGCATCACATCAAATTTAATACTAGAATGTCATATGGCGCTTGAACAGGTAACTGTATCGAACCGCAACACAGTGACACTACAATGGATAAAAGGACACAGTGGATCACTAGGTAACGACGCGGCTGACGAGCTGGCTAGAAGGGCATCAAGCACGCCAGTTTACGGACCGGAACCAGTCGTGCCCATCCCCTTCAATCAACTACGCAGGTGGCTACAGAAGCACACCCACACATAGGCAGAGAACTGGTGGTCCTCGTCACCGGGCTGTAGGCAGTCCAAGGAAGCCATGCCATCATTAGATGGCAAGCTAACCAAAAGACTGCTACGCCTGGACAGGAAAGGCCTGCGCCTGGTGACGGGGACCATCACGGGACACTGCTCACTGAACAAACACTTCCATACGATAGGCATAACGGACAGCCCCCTGTGCAGAGCCTGCATGGAGGCTGATGAAACCGTTGCGCATGTGCTCTTTGAGTGCACAGGCGTCACCCAGATTAGATTAAGGACCCTCGGGACACCCGGATCCTACACGGACGTTCTCGACAGACCAGGGGACCTAATAAGCTTCTGGAGGGAGGTGGGCTGGTTGGAATAACCACCGACGGCCACCATGGCTCACGCACAATGGTCCACCTGAAGGACTAAGTGCGGAAACCAAACCCATAACATAGAACATAGAACCTATAGTATCATGTGCTGAATCCATGGTTACAGTTTGCGCGTAAGTCATCATCATCTGCCTATCCTTTTTCCAACTATGTTGGGGTCGGCGTCCAGTCTAACCGGATGCAGCTGAATACCAGTATTTTACACGGAGCGACTGCCTATCTGACCTCCACAACCCAGTTACTGGGTAATACGATACCCCTTGGTAAGACTGGTTGTCAGAGTTGTCAGTTTGCGCGTAAGTATAGTATAGTAAAAGTTTTTCGTAATGATAATACAATGAACCCTTTAGATATTTCGTGTATGAATAGATATCTTACGGCCAATAGCCGAAGTCCGGCTTCACCTAGTTTTAGCCGGCTACAACTGGGAGCAGCCGGCCACATGCGGTTAAATTTAGATATATCCTACTTAGCTTCGGATAGAAATAAACCTTCCTTCCGGCCTTCATCATAGCGGCTAGAACTAAGTGCAGCCGTACACCGGTGGTTAAATTTACGTGTATCCTATTTATCATCGGCTAGAACTACAAAGGTTTTCAGTTTATTTATTTATTTATTTATTATAAATATATACAAAGGCGAGGAAAAGGGAGGGGGGGTTCAGTTCAGTTAAGCATTTTGGTTTTGTTTTGTGATTTTAATGTTGCGTTTCCCGATTGATTCGATTATATTGAAAAAATAAAAGACAGGGATGTTGAATTGACATTTATAATTATATAATATAAGTAATTAATAAAACTCAACTAATTTGACGAACTCTTTATTATGCCTATTTACTGTAGCATGCATTTAGTTTTTACCACAGAACACAATTTCATTAAGTACGCAATTTCATTTCAGTGCATATTATGATTAATCAACATAATTATAAATCTTGTTTCGGACTGACATGGCTTGTCTGGGGTAAGATGTCTAGTCTATGGGGGTAATACGAAATCGAATCAATTGGGAACTGCTAGATAGGAATCTCAAAACAAAACCAAAATGCTTAACTGGACTGAAAACCTAGTTCTAGCCGATGATAAATAGGATGCACGTAAGATTAACCACCGGTGTGCGGCTGCACCTAGTTCTAGCCACTATGATCAAGGCTAAACCTAGTTCTAACGGAAGATAAGTCAAGTATATCTAAGTTTAACCATGTGGCCAGCTGCACCTAGTTGTAGCCGGCTAAAACTAGGTGCAGCCGTACTTCGGCTATTAGCCGTAACAGATACACCTTATATGTATATCTATGCACAAGGCCAAAGTGTGGAAATCTCAGCCAGCGGTTGTTTCCTTCCACAAATAACCCGTCAGTCTTCAAAACAAGAGTGAAAATACATGTTCTGAGATCGTAGACTTCATAAATCCCTTTTCAAAACGTAAGATCGAGGTCAAATGTAGGCCTATTTCGCAAAAAAATATATAATAATAATGAAAATAGATAGATACATAAACCATTTATTTGGCGCCCACAAAAGATAGCACAACACATAAAAGTACATGAATATAATATAAAAAAAATAAGGTTCCGATGTAAAAACAAAAACACACATATCGAAGTAAAAGTGACAGTGCGTGTGCGTCTCAAGGTTGCACCAAATGAGAGTCCAGCTCAGCATGTGTCAGGCAAATATACCTGACGCTGATATTCTGTTGGATCCCTGCAGTGACACAAGGACGTTGAGGAGACGAGATAATTTGGTGTTGTGACAGTGTTATGTGCAGAGTGAAGTTTTGTAAGTATACCCTACACTTTAATTGTGTATTCTACCGTAAAAAAGATCATGTCATCAACCACGGTGCTAGCGGGGCAGACCCAGAAAGCGCTGAATACTATACCTATTCAAGTTATGCCATTGATAGAGGTTATCACTAAGCAAACTAAACTAAGTATGTTAACCTCAAACATTTAGTAAATTAGGCAAACCATACATTTGAAGTGAGACAATTCAATTCGAAGTGTTTTGTTATGATCCCTTACTGAAACGAATATCTTTGCTAATGAATTATTTTAATTAATTAAAATAATAAAACGTTATATACCTAGATAGCGGCCCTCGAATACCGTGGGTAATTATTTTAATTGTCTTCCATAATACCTAACAAGACCATAAAGGTTCACAGCTAATCGGCCCACCGGCCAATTATGTAACAAAATTTTAATGACAATCCGGAGGATTTTGAAGGAATCCATTGCTTTGAGAAATTCGTAAATAACGCAATGAATGTTGTTGGATTGTCAAAATGATTGGCATTGTAAGTGTGTTACGCAATTACCCCGCTGATTAACGATGTTTATTAGGGTTCCGTATGTCTAAATGAAAAAAAGAAACCCTTATGATGACTCAGGCGTCTGTTCACCAAATTCCCTACGCACCCTACGCACTAATTTTTTTTTCTTATACTTAAATTTTTGGTTCGATCGGCTGAATTCGGCCGATGATGGATAGGTATATCTGAACCGTTATAGTATATTCACTCGTGCGTATATCTGTCTGCCAGTCTATTACAGTCAATTTTCTCCGAATTTACTGGATCGATTAATTTGTTGGTACACGTACGAATTTCTATCACGCAAATACGGTATGTGACATTGACCTACCGTTTGAAACAACGAGCCCTAGATAGATGAAAATTGAACGGTTTTTTTCACTCTGACACGCATTTTTATCTGCAACAGTTAGTGATTTAAATCACGTATCCGCTGCTCAAGTATGACGTTACTGTCGCTTTAATTATTAACAATATGGGATGCCATAGGAGGGGTTTGTGGCTAAGTAATAACACCTGTGCGGGTCGATTGATCAGGTTAACCTTCCCTTGCTGCGGTTGGTCCATCGATGGGTGCATGGGTTTTATATTTACATATTAAGACCTCTCCGTACCTCAGAAAGCAGGTAAAGCCGTTGGTACTCTTTGACAGTCGTTACGGGTCGTCAGAAGCCCAAGGTTCTGAAAACCAGTCTTACCAAGGGGTATCGTATTACCCAGTAACTGGGTCGTGGATGTCAGACAGGAAGTCGGTCTATGTTAACTATTGGTATTCAGCTGCATCCTGTTAGACTGGAAGCTGACCCCAAAAAACTTGGGAAAAGGCTAGGCAGAACATGAGGGTATGCCTTAGGAGGTGTTCTCATAATCACCACGCTTGGGAGTCTGATCTTGGTGATTGCATTTTTTTGTTCTAGCAGGCATTCGTTGCTGTTGATTCTTATTTTTATTTTAAGTTTTGACGACACGGTTGGCGCAGTGGCTGAGCGATCCACTGCTGCGCTGCGGGTCGCGGGTTCGATTCCCGCACGGAACAAATATTCGTATTGCCTACAGGTAGTTGTTCCGGGTCTGCCTGTTTGTGTATGTGAGTTTAAATGTTTGTAAACGCACCCACGATACAGGAGTAATTCCTAGAACGGGGCAACGTTTTTATATTAAAAACAAAAGTACCCGGCACCTACGTAGACTTCGGGGACTGAAAATAATATTGTTAAACTGTTCCACCGAACCGCACTTATCAAAATTATTTTTCAGTGCGGTTAGAGGAAGTGCTCTGGTGCGATTCAGTCAAGTGCCGTGTTTTTGACGTTCGAAAAGTGCTGATTCTCAGCCTAATTTGAATAAATGACTTTTGAGTATGATTTTGCCGTTGGAATCGGTGCTCTGAGTGGCATATCTCGTTTAATTCCTTATTTGTCTGAAATTAAAATGGTTTTTCTGACAGGAATTTCTCAGTAGCATCCCAGATTTGTTGCCGATTGATAGTCAGCTCGATTGACGGGTGAAAGGTGGGCGTATTATATGTGATGAAAATAGGCGCGATATTCTGTTATGTTCTATGTTAGAGGGTTTGGTTTCCGCACTTAGTCCTTCAGGTGGATTATTGTGCGTGAGCCATGGCTGCCGTCGGTGGTTATTCCAACCAGGCCTTCCTCCAGAAGTTGATAACATGTCCTGGTCTGTGAAGAACATCTGTGTAAGATCTGGGTGCCCCGAGATTTTCTGTCTTAATCTGGGTCACACCTGTGTATTCAAAGAGCACATGCGCCACGGTTTCCTCAGCCTCCATGCAAGCCCTGCGTAGAAGACTGTTCGTTATACCTATTGTGTGAAAGTGTTTGCTTAGCGAGCGGAGTCCCGTGATGGCTCCCGTCACCAGGCTTAGGCACCAGGGTTATTTTATGTCAATAAGAGTTGATTTTGCAGAGATTTTTCGTGCTTGAAATACACCTCCCTTAAACCAGTTTGCTTACCAACAAGCTTTAGGCAACATCATTCTTAAAGTGGATTAGAACATCTATCTTTTCAATAGATTTATAGGTTGTTCCATGAACAAGGTATTAAATATGGACTACAGGCACGCATAGTGTTAGTCCTATTGATTTTGTAGTGGGTACCATACCTATTTTATATCTTTTAACCTTCACCGTGCCGTGGGAACTATATAAAATTGTCTGAGTCATCATAAGCAGTCTGCTAACTATTGATATATCCAGCTTACATCATCGAAAAATATATGTATATAATTTTTTATATTTCTTTGGCCCAAAATTCAGCAACGCGTACCATTCTTGTACCGTTCGCTGACACAGCCAGTAAGTCCACACGTGTGTAGGAGACAGAGCATGCGGCGCAAGATTGTCTGAGGAGAGACGTCGCATGCACACCAGCCGATCGATTCAGTAAAAATCTCACCGTGAAAAGTTAGGTGAAGTGAGCTTAGAGAGGGCTATCAATAGTGTCAATCCCATAGCATTAGTTGGAATTACAGCTCACTACACCTAAGTTTTCACGGTTAGATTGTTACAGAATCGCACTGCAGAGGTCTAAGCCCCTACCAGTGGAGGTTGTCCTTGCTGGCAGGCCTTGTTGCGGGCTAATGATTGAAAACATTTTAAAAATTACATTATCTAACTTCTGCATTATTCCTGAAATATTTAAAAATCTTGGCAACAATACTACAATTTGCTTCTACAATTCCTGATCACATTGCTATTTAACTTGAATCATACAGTATTAAAAAAAATTGTCTCTGTCCTCATTAAACCAGCAAACTACCAGTTCATTGCGATTATATCGATTAAGCTCCTACTGTGTTGTTTACGTTGCCATGTTAAGCACCGCTCGATACCCACTAATGAAACAGCTCGTTAATTTACAAGCTCGAAACAAACCCCAGTGTTTGGGACGAGGCTATGATAGCTTTTGGATTAGTTGCATCCGAATACGTTTTCATAGTTTCTATTAGTTTGTGTGGTGTACCTATCTACAGTCACGAACATAAATACCTTACACTTACGCAATATTCAAAAGCGATTTTCTCCTAAAATATTAATAGATATTTTATGGTGTTGCGGACATAGTATTATTGAACCCACACAATTATAAATATAACACGAGAAAAACGCTTTTGTATTTTGCGTAACGGTCACTAGTTTAAAAGTAAGAGAAACAGAAATCCATCGAAAAGGGAGGATCCTCCGACCAGCTGGGTATTTTATCTGGTGGGCTACTACCCAACGATTGATGTCGTTGGACTTTGTATGTATGCTAGTCGTGTGGTAAACTCTGCTTGCGCGATGCAAGATTTTGCGTGACGTCAGTATGATGTGTAGCTCGCATGTGGCGATGTAGATGCCGCCACAGGTATTTATGCTCGTGATTGAACTTGGGTATACATACAAACAAATAGTAGATAACTGAAGGTATAACACTAAGAGCGGGTTGTTTCACATCCATTTGACACACGCGTATACGTGAAAATGGCGCTAATTACCATCAAACTAAAAAAAGCGTTGTTTCAAATTACAATTAAAAAATGATGGCCTTGCCGTACATCAAATAATAACGAGTACATTATCATCATGTTACGTTACGTAACCGTTTGAAACAACTGGCCCTTAGTTTATCCACAGTGTGGAGTAATTGATTGTCAGGTTGTAAGCTGCGCTAGTTGCATTCGATCCCGTCGGGGGACCGCTCTAATTATTAGCCTAACGTTCTGTTAAAGTTTAAAATAGTAGCGGTCCCCCGACGGGACAACATTTAATCAAAAAATTTCATACGTAGTTACGTAGGGTCATAATTTCAAGGTTATTTTTTTCTTTTTATAGGGTTTCACGTTTATTATAGCTTTTTTGTATTTGTGGCTTTTTTCAATAGTTAAAAAAAAAAAATTGTTTTAGGCTTTTTACATTCACACTATTTTTTTTTTATTATTATTTTTGTGTTGGGGGCTTTTTTTACATTTTGAATTTAATATTTTATTTCATGCTTTTATATAGGGGCTCCTTATTATTTCTTTTCTTTTATTTTCTTGTGTTTTAAGATTCAGGTAATTTGGTGTTTAATCAGGTTTTTTGTAATTCACCATTTTGTGGTGGCGGCCATCTTGGATTTGAAATTTATCATAGTATATAGTATTCTACTAGTCAAGCCCTTTCATTTGATACCCATATTGAGGGATTTGTGAAAAAATATATGGAATCCACCATTTTGTGGCGGCGGTTTTCCTCAAACATAGATAAGAACACTCCCGACAAATTCACCTTTCAAACACTTTTGTTTTTTACAAAGCCAAAATCGGTTCATCCGTTCGAGAGCTACGATGCCACAGACAGACATACACACACACACACAGACACGTCAAACTTATAACGCCCCGCCGTTTTTGCGTCGTGGGTTAAAAATAATTGGTTTTACAACGTTTTCAAATTACAGTAGTTATCGGAGGATAGCGTAGGTCTGTCAACAAGTACCAGGTACTTGATAAAATAAAAAATGGCCTACAGATCTAAAGTCTACATGCCTACAAAGTTCTCACATTTACAAAATATAAAAGAATCTATCAAAAGGATAGTTAAAATAATCACCAATTTCGTTAGGGGTGATTGCATACGTTGTTACAAGTATGTCAGTATCTATGACAAGCTAAGTCGCCTTTGAATCGTGTTTGATGGAATAGCAGTTCCAATCACATCGTCGAATCGACTCACTAATAACGCTAGGTAGAATTACATACAATTTGAGTCCAATGCTAAACGGTAAATTGGATGGTTAGACTGCCATCTGCCGGTCATTGTCGCGTTGCCGGTCAATTGCGTAGCACGTAGAAGTGAGGTTTGAAGGCACAATAATAATTAATAATTTATCTTTATTTTAGACATACGTCCATACATTTTTACAAAGAAAGCGTTAGTAGGGTTGTCAATAAATCACACAAAAAAAAAATAAAACATAAAATAACAATAATAATAATAATAATATCCTTGGACATTTCACACAGCGCCATCTAGTCCCAAGCTAAGCAACCTAATGCTTGTGTTATGGTAACAAGATGGCTGATAAACTACTTATATACATTTTTTTTTTTTGTAAATACATACATATTATAGATAGAAAAACACCCAGACTCGGAACAAATACATGTAGGTCATACAAATATTTGTTCCGTGCGGGAATCGAACCCGCGACACGCACAATAAAAATCAAATAAATAAAAATAAACAGTAGATACGCAATATTATTAGTATCGAAATGAATAAGTATTAATGGATGGTGAAATGTTTGGGGGAGGCGTATGTCCAACAGTGCCTTATAATGTTAATTACTTAACACCTAGTATTGTTTACAATCAGTACAAGTATTTTCTAACTTAACAGACAGCTGTGCTGCTGGGGAGTTTGTTGCGCCACTTTTTCATCCCAAAGATAACGCTAGCCAGTGGTGAAGGGCGGGCGTTTTTGGCGGACTGTCTTTTGTAATTTTGACGTTCGAAAAGTGCTGATTCTCAGCCTAATTTGAATAAATGACTTTTGATTTTGTTTTTTTTTTTGAGTGGACGTCTTTCGGCTAACCTGAAGGGGAATGGGAAGTTTACTACTGTTGGCTAAATATACACTTTTTGTAAACGTTTTTATTCAATAAAATTATTCTTATTCACATGACGGAGAAGAAGAGTGTCTGAAAAGTTTCAGTGAAAATGAACAGCAAACATAAAACTTTCCTTTGCCCTGGCGGCCGAACGTTCAAGTTTACGTATGTTTTTGCTCTTTGCTAAAATACTAAAATAATTTAAATCTGGACTTATTTCGCAAACAAAAGTGTACAAAGTGATTGACTAATCTACTTACAAGTGAAATTTTGTTGAAAAGTTGTAATAAGTGCTAATTTGCAACGATTTTTTGGTGTGAACCGTTTGAAATTTTAAATCTGGACCAGTCAAACGGTGAGTGAGTGACAAGACATTTTACGCACAGTGCATGCGACCGTCGCGGTTACGCGGACCGCATAAGTGTCATATCTGCGCGCGGCTACGCCTAGTGACGTATGCGAGCGCTCGCACCAAAGACTAAGTTACGAAGACGGCGCATTACTTCCTACCTAATTCAGTCTGCCTCTGAGAGGACGATTCACGCGTGATTTGGATAATGCCTAAGTTGAATCGTACACCCCCTACATCCCCGAAAATGGGGGGACCAGGACAATCACAATCTGTTCCTGACATAGCATCGGCTTCTAGTTGCAAGGAGCCTGATGATAATGTTACATTCAGGGGCAAGCGGCCACGCATCGACGACTCACCCAACAACCCCGCTATCCACAACTCATGTGCATGTCGTGAATTGAAGAGTGAAATACTGGAAATGTTGGCTTCCTGGAAGGCCGACTTCGATCTTAAGTTGTCGGCATGGAAAACTGAGCAGGACAAAATGCTATCCGCCCTGGTTAAAGATGTCTCTGAAATTAAAAACCAATGTGTGATAATCCGAAAAACCACAACGGAGCTCGGGGCTAAAACTAGCATAGCTACTCCCCAAGTGAAAACGAGTGGGAAAGATACGGGTAAGCAGGTGCAACAAAAATATCCCCGCTCGTACACTGAAGTTGCTCAACGTCGTGCGGCTACACCAAAAGTAGGCGGAAAGGTACCCTTGGAGATCGCGTCTAAAGAGGTGGAGGATATTGATCGGGAAAATCCCGAGGCAAGTCTGCGGGATTGTTCGAAACCCCGTCTCGTCGTGCCGGTGACAGCCGCTGTTGTTGACATCTCGATGGGCGACACAGAAAAAGATGGTTGGACGGAAGTTCGACACAGACGCTCCCAACGTTCACTCAGTAATGTGCTGCGTGGAACAGCGGCGCCCGGTACCACCAATCTAGAAGCCTCTGAAAGATGGAGATACCTGCACCTCTTCTACGTTAAGCAGGGTACATCTGATAGTCAGGTACGTGATCACCTAACTACTATTTGTGGAACAGATGCCTGCACGGTAGAAGTCCTCAAATCCCGTGGTAAATACGCATCCTTCAAGCTGGGTGTGCCCTCAAAATTGGCTGATCAAGTTGTGGCTCCTGAAAATTGGGCAGAGGATATTTGCGTGAAACCATGGCACCGTAATTTTCGTGCCCGAAGCGATGAGACCCAATAAGCCCTATTGCGTACTTGCCGCTCCCGCCTCTCGTGGTTGTACGGATCGCAACGTCTATCTGCGCTTACTGTACCAAAATGTGCGTGGGCTCAAAACCAAGCTACCCGTATGGAGGTCAAGCTTATTACTGTCTGAGCATGATTTGATAGCCGTTACCGAGACAAACCTGGATAATTCAGTGGAGGACTCAGAAATATCGCCTGGAGATTGGCGTACTCTTCGACGAGACAGAGTAACCACGGGTGGTGGTGTGCTGCTGGCTGCGCGGCCTGGGGTCACCGTGAATAGGCTACATGAACTTGAGACGGCCCGCGGCGAAGATTTGTGGGCTAAGTTCACAATTTATGGCCTAAATATATATGTGTGTGTTGTTTACGTCAAACCAAGTGCAACTGACGAGGATTACCTGGCGTGGTTTTGCAAGGTCGAGGACATTATTCACAGTTTGAAGGGAACTATTATTATTTTAGGCGACCTTAATCTAAAAAGTGCGTCAGTAAATGTTAATAATTACTACTGTTATTTTCTAAGCTTTTGTAGACTAGTAGAGATGAATGAGGTGATGAATATGCGTGGCAGTAAGTTAGACGTGGTGTTGGCTCGGGAGGGCGCTGCTGTAAGCTATGAGTATTTCGAGGGTACGGAACTGGTTCCGATTGATCTGTATCACCCTCCGTTGGATATTGCTGTTACCATCCCAAGGCGTAAGGTACATGAAAAACTTGACCCTAGCAATATTGACCGTAGTAAGGATTGGAACTTTTGTAAAGGTGACTACACTTTATTGTTCGATCTTGTTCGCTCCGCTCCGTGGCAAGACGTTTTTCGCTGCAATGGCGCGTCCGCCGCTGCTTGTAAGTTTTATAATTTAATGTACGATATATTTGATTCCTCTGTTCCAAAGAAGACGAGAAGGACCTCTGGCAATAAGCGGTACCCAGTCTGGTTTACTAGAGATATCGTAAGCGACACTCGACGTAAATCTAAACTCCATAATAAATGGAAACAATCCCGATGTGATGCTGCATATGCTCGGTTTAGCGCACTGCGGTCGGAATTAAAAGTGAGAACTGCGGAGGCATATAGATTGCATTGTACTAATGTGGAAAACAGCCTAGGCAAAAATCCAAAACTGTTCTGGCAGCACATTTCAAGCCTGCGATCTAAGGGTGGGTTTGAGCCGGACGTTGTGCTTGATGGCAGGGTCTATTCAGGTGTCGAAGCTGCTGAGGCATTTGCTAAATATTTTTCCAGCGTATTTCTGCCGGACACACCAGAATTGGACCCGAAATCAAACACGGTGAATAGTGAGGGAGGTAATTTTCCCCTACCCGTTTTAGTCCCTCCGGACGTGGTTAAGGGTATTTCCAAACTCAAACCCTGCAGCTCGGTCGGCCCGGATAACATCCCTGCATATATCGTTAAAGGATGTAGCAGTATATTAGCAGCCCCTTTATGTCATGTTTTTAATCTAGCTCTTCAGTCGGGCGTGTATCCGGAGATGTGGAAGACTTCACGTGTTACGCCCATCCCTAAAACCAGTGACAAGACATCTGTCGAGGAGCACAGACCCATCGCTATTTTATCAACCATTGCAAAGGTCTTTGAACATATACTTCACACTGTTATCTGTAAACAAACCAATATGTATCTTTCTGATGCTCAACATGGTTTTCGACCTGGTCGCTCCGTGAACTCAAATCTGCTGGTTCATGTTGACTTCATATCCAGTAGCCTGGAATCCGTTAGGCAGGTCGACACTCTGTATTTTGATTTCCGGAAGGCGTTCGACAAAGTGGACAATGATGTGCTTTTGGCAAAGTTAGGGGCTACGGGCTTCTCATCCGGCCTTCTTAACTTCTTTGCCGACTACCTACGGGATCGCAAACAGTTCGTCCGGCATGGCTGCTTTGAGTCGAAGGCTTACTACACTCGCTCGGGTGTGAGTCAGGGATCCGTATTAGGGCCGCCTTTGTTTCTGATCATGATCAATGACCTTATTAGTAAGATTCGATTCGCAAAATGTCTACTATATGCCGACGATCTAAAGCTAGCTGCGCAAATCAGAACAGAGGTGGATTGCGAACTCCTACAAAAAGATATCGATACCGTCTATGAGTGGAGCATTGCGAACAAGTTGTTGTTTAATATTAGTAAATGCAGCGTTATGACTTATGGTCGAGGGTTGAGACCGATAAAATACGTTTATAATTTGGGGGGTATAGTGATCACTCGTGTCACCAGCGTTAAGGACTTAGGAGTGACTTTCGACCGCAGTCTGACATTTAGAGACCACGTGTCTGCCCTTGCAAAGGAATCCTTCCGGCGTCTGGGATTTGTCTTGAGGAACGCTCGTGACTTTCGCAATCCCAGTGTTATTAAACTGCTATACACCACTTTGGTTCGGAGTAAACTCGAGTCCAGCGCCTGTGTCTGGCATCCACATACTGCGTCACTGACACTGATGCTTGAGAAAGTTCAGAAAACCTTCCTGAGATTCTTGTATCAAAGGCTGTACCATTACTTTCCATTCATGTACCCAACGAACTATCTTCTAGGGGTGTTGGGCTTCAATTCGTTGGAGGTAAGAAGGGGCTTTGATCAGCTCACGATTGCCTGTAAAACCCTAAGCGGTCGTATTGACTGCCCTGAGCTCCACGGACTTTTCTGCTGCCTATTTGTGCCCGAAAAATACCTTGGGCACCGTCAATGCCGCCGTCATAACCTGTTCGCACTACCGCTATCTAGATCGGTTGCTAGAGCTGAATCCCCGGTATGTCGAACCCTAAGGATGCTAAACGCCCTCCTGACTGCCGACCCTGAATGTGATGTGTTTGCTGATGAATGGAAGAAAATAATGCGTGCCTGTCTGGTGTTTTGTGAGAGACAGTATGCGAGGGTGTCCACTGTTACATGGTAGTTTATGTTATTTTATGTTGTTTCTAATTTATTTAACCATTTTCGCAAATAATTATTAATAATTTTATCCACGAATTGTACATCTTTGAATTTGAATTTAATTTTTGTATTGTATGTTATTTGAATGCTTATTTTATTTTAATCTTTATAATTCTATGTTAATTAATGTAATTGGACCTGTGCCGTTTTAATTAACTATAAATAAATAAATAAATTAGCTGGCTGTTGCAGAAAATCACTTAAACCACTGTGGCGCAGTCAGCTTTGAACAGAATAAAAGTTAAGCTAGCTGACCATAAAACAAGACAAGACCTAAGCTAGATAGGTGGATTCAAAAACGGTAATAATGGTAAGCAACTAAGTTGGGGTTGGCTTCCAGTCTCACCGGATGCAGCTGAATATCAGTATTTACAAATACAAAAATGTTTATTTCTGTATTTTGTATTTATAAATACTGGTATTCAGCTGCAGACTGGAAGCCAACCCCAACTTAGTTGAAAAAAGGCTAGGCAGATGATGAACATTATGTCGTGGTTCCATGGCTTTAGGTAGATACCTCATCATCATCAAAATAGCCTTTTCCCTTCTATGTTGGGGTAGGCTTCCAGTCTGACCGGATGCAGCTGAATAGCAGTATATTACATGAAGCGACTGCTTATCTGACCTCCACAACCAAGTTACAGGGTAATATGATACCCCTTGGTAAGACTGGTTGTCAGACTTTCGGGCTTCTGAACACCCGTAACGTCGGTCAAAGTTCTACGAATGACAGCCGGGACCAACGGCTTAACGTGCTTTTCGAGGCAAGGAGGGGTCTTGATAAGTAAAGGTGGTCACCGATCCATGGACTAACCGCGGCAAGTGTTGCTTAACCTGATTGATCGACCCGTGCAGCTATTACTGCTTAGCCACAAGCCCCTCATGAAAACCACTACCGATCTTAAATAAATTAGATAAGTGAGAAAGATGACGATAATAATGTTATTGGATGAGTCTTATCTAAAGAATTCTTTCAATCCATGTTCAACAATAGCAAGTCTTTCGGAAGTAAAAATGCGAATAAATTCATAAAGAAATAATATAAAAACCATGGTACATCGGATCCATTAGTCATTTCATCACAGGAACACATGTGAAACAGTTCACTAAACTGGCGCTAATGGAATTTGCGGTTCAGATCCGCATCGTAAATACAAACTAATTAGTAGCGAACATAGTTATGAAACATATGCGTTGGAATTTGGGAGAATTGTTTTGATTCATTGTTTGGTATGAAGATATTACCACACAGTTGTATACCTAATTACCAAAATATTGACTAGATGCTAAAGTTTGCTCTATCCAAATATCCTTTCTTTGTTATTGTTCACGGTTCATTCGTTTAATCGCTGAACCTAACTGTAGTTCTAGCCTAAACCTTTGAGCCAGTAATTGTATTTCGAAATTTATTTCGATTTAGGCTTTCTTAATACCAAAATTATAACTTAGCACCGAACTGAACTGTTATTTTTATATAAATAAATAACTGCATTTCTATAACACTTAGGTTCTTAATTCAATACTGACTCTGTTGTATAAACCTGATCAAAGAAACACCTTGTTTTGTAATAAGGGGACGTAAGTTCTGAGTTGAGCTGCACGATAACTGACAAATGCGTGCACTACCGCGCAAGGTTCACTCAAATCTGTGTGGTTCATTCCTCGAAATACCATTTTCAACACCAATCTATGTACATGGTCCTCACATGATCTGACCAAGAGTATGTCTGGACTTTAAAAGAGAACGTGACCTCTGGGTTTGCTTCGACCTTTCTTCTCAGTAGTTCGATAGGAAACGCCGACCTCATCTAGTTTTTATAATATGATTGACGTGTAAAAGTGTTTTCATCCCACCATCTCGGAAAGAGTATTTTTAATCATCAATATCTGAGTGGAAAAGCCGTTTTTATTCTCTAGAGGATAAAGTAAATTGAATTTAGAACATCGTGTGCACTAAGTTTGTGAATTAAAAAAAACATTAAACCTATTTACTGCTACCTCTATGGTGCCGAATATATCATACAACTTTTTTTTAATTTGTTAAAAACTCAGACTCGGAACCTTCTTGGTGTTCTTTTTTCAATTTGCTTTGTACGCGGTTCTTTACGCGGCATTTTTTCACGTCATTGTTAAACCTTATATTAAAAACAAGAAACTTGAAAACAAGTGAAAAAACTAAAATGAGTGATTCTAGCGACGAGGAAGTTTGCTTGACGCCAACAGAATTGACTGAAACTGTTAATAATGCGCAAATGAGCTTTCTCCCTCAACAATCACGCGAGAAGTATTTAAAACAGTACGATATGTTCAACACGTGGCGACTAGCAAAAGGAGCCAAAACTTTCTCAGAAAACGTTTTGCTGGCGTTTTTTATAGAATTATCCGAGAACAAGAAAGCAAGCACTCTATGGAGTACGTATTCGATGCTAAAAGCAACAATAAAGATGAAAAAAGACAAACATATCGATACCTATCCTAAATTAGTGGCATTTTTAAAAAGAGCCTCATCTGGTCATCAACCAAAAAAATCGAAGGTTTTCACAGTATCTAATATTGAAAAGTTTCTTAACGAAGCACCCGATTCCGTATATTTGGCGGCAAAAGTAAGTCAGTTGCACATTCAGTATCGACTTAAGTATATTAATCACAATTAAATAGTATACTTAGTAGATGTTGATAGGCATAATTATGCGTTCATATCAATTTTATTCATTTATCTACTACAATACTCTTTACGTTACAGGTTGTTCTTATTATTGGAATAAACGGAGCATGTCGAACTAATGAACTAACACAACTTATTGTCAAAAACATTGAGAAACATTCAGATGACTTACTATTAATTAATTTACCTAATACAAAGACAAAAAGAGACCGCAACTTCGTCATTCGCAAGGAATACGTAACGATTGTTGAGAAATATCAAGCCTTACGCCCGCCTAACACTCCAATCAATCGATTTTTTCTACAGTATCGCAATGGAAAGTGTGTTAGACAGCCTATGGGTACTAATAAAATTGGCAGTATCCCACGAGAAATAGCAACATTTCTTGAACTTCCAGAACCCCTGTTGTACACGGGTCATTGTTTCCGACGAACTTCAGCCACACTTTTGGCTGATTCCGGAGCTGATCTCCTGTCCCTTAAGCGCCACGGAGGCTGGAAGTCCAATGCAGTTGTAGAGGGATACATAGAAGATGCCATCCAAAATAAGTCTAAAATATGTGAAGGCATCGTAGGAGCCATTACACTGAAAGAGCCTCAATCGGATCCTTGGACTGGCCCTTCTACATCAAAAATAAGCCGTTATGAAACACCTAACCATCTCCCTCTCTCTCCAACATTCACGCCAAGGGAATCCGATGAATCGGTACAACTATTAAGTATGACAGATAGTTTACCGAAAAACAGTACACAAGTGACTAACACCAATATTACAGTACCAAACAAAAATATTACACTCAATTTAAATAACTGTAGCAACGTTACTTTAAAATTTTCTTAATTATACCTTAGTATTATTTTGTTATAATTTAAAGATTATTCTGTAATACTTACCTGTCATAATGTAGTAATTAATACCTAAACTGAAATAAAAGTGTACCTATCTTATGATTGTAAACGTTTTTTTTTTGCATTTAGTCATTTCCTCGCTGAGGTGGAATGAAAAGTTACGTGTTGCACTCGAGTGCAAAGATTTTTCACCTCGTGCTCTTTTGATTCCCTCGCTAACGCTCAGGATTCTAATTTTGAATCACTCGCTGCGCTCGTGATTCAACTTTAGAATCCTTCGCTTGCTCGGTCATCAAAATTGAACACGCGGTTAAAAAGCAACTTTGCACTATTGTATAACAAATAACTATTGTACAAAGTCATTTACAGTAATAAAATCATTTACTATTTACCAAGATTTCATTAATGAGACACAATCATTATCCGAATCAACTCAGCCTATCGCTGTCCACTGATTGATATAGGCCTCTCGCAAGCTGTGTCACCACACCACAACTGTCCTTACCTTTTTAAGGCTGTCGTCATCATCTAGCCTTTTTCCAACTATGTTTGGGTCGGCTTCCAGTCTAACCGGATGCAGCTGAACCAGTATTTTACATGAAGCGACTGCCTATCGGACCTCCACAACCCAGTTACTGGGTAGGTAATACTTGTACCCCGATACCCGTTGTTAAGACTGGTTATCAGATTTACAGGCTTCTGACTACCCGTAACGACTGTCAAAGATCTACTAATGACAGCCGGGACCAACGGCCTAACGGCTTTTCCGAGGCGCGGGTCTTGGTATGTAAAGCGGTTACCCATCGACGAACCAATCGCGGCAAGTGTAGTTTGACGTGATCGATCGACCCATGCGGCTGTTAATTTTTAGCCACAAGCCCCTCTTCTCTTTTTGAGGTTGTCTGTATTAATAAATTAATGTCTATTTTTACATTAGGTACTCCCGGGAGGCCCACTTTTGGATTTGGAGGATAATTTGATACAATCTGTTCTTGTTTGTGGTCTTGAGCAGGTTTGATTGCGTCTTAATGCCTCATGCAGTCACTCAGGAACTCCTTGATTAAATAATGTTTCAGCCAAAATTCATGCTCTTCTACATGGGTTCTCTCTCTAGGTGATGGTCTCACTAAGCAAGACCTAAATGAATACCTAATAAAAGCCTTCTATTGGATTTTCAACTTTTGGCGCTGAGCTTAGCTTTCAAAATCCAACAGTGCTATTTAATTTAAGCATTCATTTAGATAGTGTTAATAAAAAAGGGGATAAGAATTTCAATTAAAAATCTCTCTGTCCTGACTCTGAATTCCGACACCACAAATCACGAATTCGTCCGATAAATAGGCTATAAACGTTCCACTGTAGCTAGTACCTGAATATAAATACTCGGTAGGTATTGGGTAATAGGTAAATTTATAACTTAAGTGTTCTGTTTACCTATCCGATAGTTTCAAAAGAATGTTTAAATTGTTTTTGCTGTTACAAAAATGTTAGTTTCGACTACATAATTTCATTATGTTCCACAGCTACGAAACTGTTCAGTTTAATTAGAATTTTGCCCAAACTACGTTTTTACACTGTAGAGCTTTGACAATAGAACCCTGGACTCGGGTTACTACGTACGGTCACCAAAGGATATAAGTAGCCAGGGTTCTCGGATATAGTTGAAGTTTAGTAAGAAACCGATGGATATATTCGGATAAAATTTAATTTAATTAATAGAAAATAAACAGTTCATTTATCAAACTAAATTTCATTCGAAAACAAACATCGGTTTCTTACTAAACTTCAACTATATCCGACGACCCTGGTTACTTATCTCATTTGGTGACTGTACACGTTTTCATTTAGAACGAGGCAGCTAGTGCAGACAGCTATAGTCTCTTAATTTTCGAGCTCTTGACATTTTCTAGCAGAAACTCTATTAGCGGGGAAATGCAAGAAAATGCTTGTAGGTTTTAGTTTATTTTTTAAGAAATATAATATTATGTATTATGTCCACCACCATGGTGGTTTTGTAAAGGCCCCGAATTAGGAGTTGTAGGTCGAGGGTTTGAACCCCGACAGGCGCTTTACTTTGTGCAATTTGTTTTTATCACCACTGCTCTCAAAACGGTGAAAGAAAACATCGTGAGAAAACCGGCATGTCCTAGAACCAAAATTCGAAGACATGTGACAACTACCAACCCGCACTGGGCCCGCGTGCTGGATTACAGCCCACTTCCTCTCGAAGAGATGAGGCCTGTGTCCCAGCAGTGGGAACATTATAGGCTAATCATGACGTCATGGTGACCAGTAACTGATATAGCACAACAGTACTTTCCATTATTTAGTATTATTTATTTTTAGCCACTTATAAAAGTTACGCTTGGGTCCTGAGATTGATCTCATAACCGACTGCATACGATGCAATGTTAAATCTCACCCGACAAAGGGCCAGAAGATCAAGTTTGTAAATGTGATTATCTAATTAATCCAATTGTAATGTTGTTCATAAAGTATCTTCGAACGGTTCCCTATCCATTAGCATAAAATTTTAAGACCTAATATAGCTTGGCATACTTTTTTTTTCCTAATTATGTTTTCGCATAACATTTATTTACGCATAACAGCTTACGCATAATGTTTTAAGCATAATTTCTCTAACCATAACAATGATTAAGCACAACATTCTAAAGCATAAATTCATTTCCGCATAATGATATTAAAAAATATTTTTTATAGGCATAACAAATAAGCATAATAATTAGCTCCTAAAATGTGCGACGCTAATACACATTTTTATAAAATATTGCTGTAATGTTTTTAGGCACTTTCATTGTAGGTAGAACAAATTATTTTTTATTTTTTCTAAATGGACGGTATAATAAACCTATTGTGTCATTAAGTGTATTATTGCAAAGTTGTAATTTAATCCTTTCAAAAAAAAAAAAAAAACTGTAATGAATAAGTAAATATCAGGAAACACCATACTGTTATAACCCAAACCACAACCCACAACACCAACAATAGAGGGGATCTGGCGCTCGGGGGCCGCTGCCACGGTACGCTCGCTTCGCTCGCTCGCCTTCGCGTGTTAATGGTCACTGTTGTAACCTAACCTAACCCATATGATTCAATAACAGTATAAATATCAGGAAACAACATACCTAATAATTGTATGCCTAAATACTACTATGCTAATAGTCATTAGGCCTAGTAACATTATGCGAATTAAATTTATGCCAAAACAAATTAGCCTTCAAGATAATTTTATTATGCCAACATAAACTGTATGCCAAATAAAAATATGGCAAAGTATTATTATGGCAAAAAAAATAAACCTAGATCGTTATGCCAAAGTATATTAGGAAAAAGAATATTATGCGAAAAGAAGGGATCCCTCTTCGAACTAATCGAAATCATACCCAGAAAATTGCTTTTAAATTTCGCACGTGACTGTACAAATGAGACATGTATTTTGATAGAACTCGTATGTTTTTAAAAACGACCAGGCCTATGTTTTGGTAAGTGAGGTGCTACATAAATCAGTGGTTTCCAAATAAAGTGGCTAGCCCCTTTGAAGTCGGTAAAAATGTGTGAAACGCACAACCAGAGGGCTAAAAGCTTATCTATATTCATGTTGAATAGTGTTGCCTTGGTTTCGATAGAGTGTTTTGGCTGACAAGCACCCTTATCAATCGTTGGTACCTCTTTTGTATGCTGGATTGGGTGGTCGGAGAAAAAAACTAGCGTGGTACAGGCGTCAGACCACTTTGTAACTATCTTCGAATAGTTATAATTATAACAGAAAATGTAACTTAAGAAGCTAAAAATAAAAAGAATTTTGTAAGTAGTACAAACAGCCAAAGCTATGGAAGTGCGGAGTCTCCTAACACAGGCGTCATCATGCTTAAAAGGAGACTCCAATAAACTAATTTAAACTAGTTGGTATTGAAATAAACATTTTTGTATTTTTTTTTTGTATTTTGCAAATTAGAATTACCGTATTATACTGAAAATTGTAGAGGTTGGTAAAGGATCCTGCTTGATTTAAAACACACCGCAATATTCTTGAATTTGTTGCTGTCTTTGTAAATTCATGCGTACGATTTAGGGATCAAATAAACAGTCCACTTAATAATAATGTATCTTCTTTTTTCATTTAATAATAATGTATATACCTATCAGAAAGAAAACGGATTAGCCATTCTGCAAAGTGGTAACAGGACTGACTGCTGATGGTGACAGGAAGGCGAAATATACGCCTGCTATAAGTAGCACGAATACACAACGTAATCGCAACGTAACGTAAACGTGAAATTTTAGTTTAAGTTCAAAATTGTAATCTCATTGACTTGAGATTACGTTTTTGTTTATGAAAACCTCTTCGAAATGGCAAAGATATTTTAAAAATAAAAATACGGGTGCTTTATTTTTATATCTGAATTTCATTATACAAGCTGTTGGTTTGCATCCTCGTCAAATTTAAGGAGGCTGTTATGAAAGACATAAATAATCAAATAAAATTACCATCCCTGGTAAATAGTGATACATACTTGTTTTTTTAGTTATATAAGTTTGACAGTATTTCAGAATACACCACTTTCTAAGAACAGAATTGCGTTATAGTATCGTATAAGCGGCCGCGTTTTTATGTGTGTGTAAAAGGGCAGCTACAGTTCGGTCGTACACAGACCGCGTTTTAAAATGCGTGTCTCACACAGACCACGTTTTAAAATGCGTGTCAAAAAATTCAAAAATTTGAAATAAAAACCTACTTATTTTATTATTGATTCGTGTCGAGAATCAGTAGCTTAGTTACCTCCTTGAATTTGACGAGGATGTAAAACGACACCTTGTATAATTTCTTCAGAATATAAAACGTTGTCAATCGGGCCTTTTGAGTGCAAACGAAGTGACACGTGCTTCCCGTTTGGTGGCCGAAGCGGTACTGACAAGTACAGAATCGGGGTCCTGTCGGGGGCCCCCGTCAATCGTATCAAGCCTCAAAGAAATAGTCAAAGCATTCATTTCAAATAGGCACATAAAAGGTATTTTTGAACTTCAACATTTACATTAAAATAGAATTAATTCTAGTCCCCCCTCCAAAAGGTAGTTTTGTATGGAGAAGAATGGGCAAGAAACTCCAACGTTACTCTTTTAAAATGTTTAAGAATATTTTGTATCCATTAATTATATATTTATGTGTGATGACGATGCACCTATGTAGAATAAAATTACTATACCACATTAAGCAAAAAGAATTAAAGATGAAGCAATGACAGATAAATTAATTATGTGATAGATACATGGTGTAATACATACTTACAAACATTGTAAAAGTATACGATTTTCATAAATGGGGATTGAGGATTTTTAAACATACTGTCCGCAATTTTGTTTTTTTTTCAAAATGGCGGCCTCAAATTAATCCTATGTAAATCAATAGCTGACATTAATGCGATCAGAAAACATTATGGAACCAAACCCCGTAAAGCGTCACGTTTCCGAGAAATTAGCATTCAAAGTTGATCACGTGACATCCATATTTTTAAGAGAGTGATAATTTCAAACATCTATGCAACAAGATGTTGCATAGATGTTTGAAATTATCACTCTGAATGTTTATTATTAATAATCATTTTAATAATGATAAAGCTAAAATATTAATTACTGTAGTAGAAATTCTTTTTAACTTTAAATGCTCCCAAGACCCCTATACTGTTACATGGACCCATAAGTCCAATGTTTTGCATACGTTACATTGCGCACTACCATAACCAGCAAATATTCGCACAAAAAATAAAAGTTCTTTGCCAGAAATTATTTTTGCATAAATTTACTTAGTTTGATGTACAGGTAACCGTAGCTGACGGCTTCGTGATAGATCCTTTGAAACATCAAATAAATTAATTTTCCTTTTAAACACTGTATAATCGTAACAATCATATAATTTCAAATTATTTTAATTTTATACGGAAGTTCGCTATATTCTCCGAAAATATAAATGACTTCATTACGAGACTAAATGACTTATTCCCGTAGGAGTAGTATTTGTATAATTTATTACACAAGGCTAATTAATAAGTTTTCCTCTCATTACTATTCGACGCATGCATCGGTTCTTGATAAATTGTTACGGGAAAACCTACATAAAGATCTAATAAGGTTTAGTATGTTGTTTTCCTCCTTCTATTGTACCAAAAATATATATAAATATACCTTCCAAAATTGTCACCAAAAACCACTTCAAAGTACTTCGTCATGATTACCAGGAGTTATGAATTTTTTTTAGTTAATTTTTTTTTTAAAAACGTTGCCCCACACTAGGAATTAATCCTGTATCGTGGGTGCGTTTACAAACATTTAAACTCACATACACACACAGCCAGACCCGAAACAACTATCTATAGGTAATACAAATATTTGTTCCGTGCGGGAATCGAACACACGACACGCAGCGCAGCAGTCGATCGCTCAGCCACTGCGCCGACCGTGTCGTCATATTTTTAAATAATTATTTTATTTTTAAATAATTATAATTTCTCAATAGCAGCCCGGAGTGTGGATTTGTGCCTGATTCATAGAAAAGATAACCTCGCCTTTATGTTTTCATTGTCCATTAACATGTGACTTAAATATACCTGGTGAAATATGGGTGCACTAAAAGTACATCTCTGCCTAACCCTTCGAGGAACACAGGCGCGATGTTTATTTATTTATTTATTAAAACTTTATGAACAAGAAAAAAAAACTGTGCAAAGGCGGACTTAATGCCTTAGGTATTTTCTACCAGTCGACCTTAGGGTATGCAGAGACAAAACATGGCAGGTGCAACATACGGGAGAAATAGCTAGGAAATGACTTTAAAATACAAGCATAAATACTGATACACAGATAATACATACATTTAAACAAAACGAACCATAAAAGATACCAAAGATATTTAGAGAACTGCCTATGAATATATTTAAAAAAAGACTCAGAACATGGCTTATTGAAAATTCCTTCTATACTGTTAATGAATTTTTGAATTATAATATGAATAGGAATACTGCACAGACATGAATAGTGTAATTTAATTAATTTCAACATTCCTGTAATTTAATTAATGTTGACATTTCTGTAATTCAATTAATTTTGACATTTCTGTAATTTAATTAATTTTGACATTTCTGTAATTTAATCAATTTTGACATTTGTAATTTCTTTTTTTTATTAACATTTTCTAACATAATTTTTAATGAAAACATTCTATGATTGAATATGAATGATGGCACATCCAAAATTATATGAAGTACTATGAATTGTATTATGACATCTGTAAGCACCACAATTCGGCAAATAAACGATTATTATTATTATTGAACGTCAGGAGAAAAAATTATCGGTAGAGGAGAAAACGAATCCAGCGAATCAGCCTCTGTGATCTTCTTAGCGTGTCGATCGCAAAATATGTTTTTTTTTTCTTAAATTTGTTAGTTATTTTGAGCCTGTGATGATGATGATGTTATGTTATATAGAAGGATAATCTACGTTAGATTAGACTTTTTTATGTGTCTTACTGATTCATGGTTCAATGAGTTACTCATAGTCACTCATTATTACTGATGGAAAAATTGTGAGGAACTGGAAGATAACGATAAACTGGAAAAGTTGATAAAAATTCTAAATTACATGTTTTGATACCCTTGTGTTGTGTAGGACAAAGATGGCCCGCTGGCAAGTCTACTACCACCATAGCCAACTTATTACTACCCACCATATTACTATGATCCATGGTAGTTAGGTACTGAAGTCATGAATCTATTATCTTTTAGGGTCCGATCACACGTACCACAACCACAACCACAACTACACCAAAACCACCCCACAACCACACTACAACCGTACCACAACCACACTACAACCGCCCCAGAAACACACTACAACCACAACCACACCACAACGACTACACCTAGGCGGGCGCTAATTTGTATGAAAATTATTAGTCCACACGTACTACATTTGGCCGTCAAAATTAACAATGTTGGCAATACCGATCACACCAAGGCGACGTCGCAGCCACAATGCAACGACAACGATCTGTCTGCCCGCAAATACTAGCCATAACGTAACCACATCGCAACTACGAACGACAATGCAACCACAACGGAACTGCAAAAAGTTGCAGCACCACTTTTTACACGAAACCACTGCTTGCCCAAATTTTGTCGCTGCGTGATGTGGTTATGGTACATGTGTACGGGCCCTTATATCAACCAACATCATTTCGCTAAACACAAGTGCTAAAACCCAGGCATATTTCTAGTCTTATCTAATAACTAGAGCAAAGCTCCTCACACTATGTTTACGAGTACTGATAGCCAAAAATTTGCTAATCAGAGCTAATATAGCTGTTATTCGTGGAAAACTGGGGAATTAGCGTTATTTATTACGCTTGAAATGGCGTCTGGTTGAAAACCTGTATGTAGGAGACACGTAATGTAAAGATATGGTCTTGGTGTTAGCGAGATAAGTAAGGAAAATGCAAAGAGCAAAAAAGCTGAGCTGAGATGAGTAAATAAGTAGTTTTTTTTTTTTTGCTGAGTTTTATTGTTATAATATTTAGTTTTACGAGTTCACAATAGCACGTTCCATTTTATTTAAGTTTTTTATTCAGTACATAGTTTGAATGGCGCTGGTGTCTGTGATACAATGACTTTTTCATTTGGGTTAAATATAATGACTACTATAAACTGCTTTGATACCCTTAGTTCTTGCACTTCAAATTGTATTCGAACACCAAATGTAGTAAATGATCACTAAATCTTAGCGAGCAAATGAATGCGCTATTTTTGAAAAATAAACCACTATGATTGCCATATGATGTAGGTTTATTACCAAATAAAGTATTAGGATGCTATATTAAGTTATGTCTCCGGCATGCTGCAAACTAAATAGACGAGGTTAATTTAAAAAAAAAATGGTTAGGTTAGGTTAAAACTGTGACCTCATACGCCTACTGCCAGAAACGACTAGATTGTATAGAAAAAAAATATGGAATAAAAGAGATTATTGTTTGCCGAGAATCGAACATGATTTATTTGGAGTCATTTTGCCTAAATAGGATAGCGAGATGTTAAAACTTTGGTTATAAGTTAACATTAAAAATGCGGGTTTAATTTTCTTATCTTCTTTTCTTATCTGGTGGTATGTTAAACATAAGCCTTTTTCATTAGTACTTACCTACAGGCACCAATGGTAATTTTTTGTCTGTAATGCTCATTTTTTAAATTGTTTTTGTGAACCTTAAATGGGTTGATCTGAAAAAAAAATTTTTTTATTTGTATTTGTTTTATATTTTATTTTGTTTTCTCTATTTTTTTTTCTCCTACTAACACTAGTTTTTTTATAAGTTTTTTCATAAGTTTATTATACTAACATTCTATGGATTTCAAAAAGTCTGAATTAAAATTTTTTTATTTTATTTTTATTTTTTTATTTTTTAACTCGCTTTTAGCGGGTTTGCTCCTGCTACTTATATTATACTTATGCTAGCTATTGTTATTTTTTCCCCCGAGATTAGCTAAAGGAGGGTGTCCATAATTCATAGTGAGCATAAAACTCAACCGTTTAATGAATTCCACAATGTGTCTTAAATAGGAAACTTAAAATGAAATGAGATCATCATGGACTCTGTCGCGCATAATCTGGGGAAGGCGAAGCTTTGCATCGGAATTTTGCAGCCTAAAATCCCCACGGTTTTCTCAACATTCTTCTGGCCGAACTTACAAAAGATACTCGTACATCCTTTTCGTTCGACAGGCATTTGTTTGTTAGATTTTCAGAGGGGCAATTCTCGAGAACGTTCACAGTCTAATCTCAGTCTCAATCTGTCAAAAATATCTCTAATTTCCCTACATTTTTGACAAGTTTTTGACATTTGTTTGTCACCGAGATGAGACTGCGACTAGATTTTGAATGTTTTAAATTACGAGAGTTAGCTTTCAAGTATTTATGTCCCTAAACCGGACTGCCCCACCCCGCCAGGTGGCATTTTTTTTTAACACTACACTTTTTTACCTCTTATCTTTATACGCCGGCACTTCGCCCCACAACTCACAGTCTGCCTCGCTCCAAGGCTTAGCCCTCCTCATAAAACTCTCAACTCCCGGCTGTTATCTTTGTAGTGTGGCACAAAGAGCCGCAATTTCCTTCAAAACAAACTCCTTTTCAACCTTTTTCCTCTCAATTTTCGTCTGAATAACTGCGAGGTTTCACTCAACAAATCGATACCTCCTAAGTATACTGAGTCAACTAACAAATTTAGGTATTTTTATATTTTTATATAAACGTACATGATAAATCGTGATCTTAAAGTTTGTGTTAAAAAAAAATAAAAAAGAACAATAATTACCGAGATAATTTCACGTATACTAAATCAATTTCAACATCAGTTAAAATCGTACATTGTAAACTGATCTAAATAACTTTGAACCAGTGTACGCGGGGCGTGAGGGGGGACGCATCGATACAAGTATGATACAAGTTTATTGCGGCTCAGTAACGACAGCGATTCTGACTGATCTCTAATTTGTTAAACCTTATATTTTTGAGCATTAGAAATGCCTAGATTGTTGTGTTATTAATTTCTATTAATATTGTTTAACGTAAGTTACCATTTTGAAGAATCAAAATGTATTTTTCGCCATAATTAAGTAGGAATATCTTTTTAACATAATAGCTTTACTAAAAGCTACAACGTAAACAAATCACTATTAAAAAAAATATCAATGTTCCATCATTAAAGTTTCATAAAAAACAACAAACAATCAATCATAATAAAAACAAAAACAGGTACTTCTTTAGTAAGTCAATAAAAATAATAAGAACTAAAAATGGTAACAAATCAACATTTAACAAATTATCAATGTTCCATACATTGATAATTTGTTAAATGTTGATTTGTTTTTACTTGTAGCTTTTAGTAAGGCTACTATGTTAAAAGAAATTCGTACTTAATTATAGTGAAAAATAGGAATTTCATTTATTTTTTAATAGTCGCAGCCGCAAAGTCCACATGCTTCGTGTACCTCGACGAAATAATAAACTATTTTCGAATAATATATTTTGTATGGCGACCAAAGTTTATAATAAACTACCAGACTGTTTTAAAACTCTTAACTTTAGGACATTTAAATCTAAACTATTCGATTATTTATTATGTAAATGCTATTACTCGACTAATGATTTTATGAATGAAATGAAAAGTTGACTTAAATATTAGAATCATTATATTCTGTTCTTATTATCTCTTTGACTTAATTTAATCTTTTTGACATTTCCATTCCTAATATTTGACTAATTTTCAATTTGTATGTTATTCTAATTTACCTAATATTTAATTCTATGTTATATATAACCAAAACCCTGAAAATGTATTTGTACGCCGGAAACGGCAGAATACTATGAACTTTTAAAATTATGTAACAACTCTGTAACAATATTCTGACAAATAAATGGACTTTGACTTTGACTTTGAATAAATTAATTGATTTCAACTAATTCTAACGGATCTAACGACAGCGATTCTGACTGATTTCTAATTTATTAAACCTTATAACTATTTTTTGAGCATTAGAAATGCCTGTTGACTGTTACGTTATTAATTTCTATAATTTTTATTATTGTTTAACGTAAGTTACCATTTTTAGTTCTTATTATTTTTATTGAACTACTAAAGAAGTACCAGTTTTAGTTTTTATTATGATTGATTGTTTGTTGTTTTTTATGAAACATTAATGATGGAACATTGATATTTTTTTTAATAGTGATTTGTTTACGTTGTAGCGTAAAGCTATTATGTTAAAAAGATATTCCTACTTAATTATGGCGAAAAATACATTTTGATTCTTCAAAATGAGTTGTTATTGGTTCATGATTCTTGTTCTTCTTCCTAGCTTTTATTAATCCCACATATCGTAAGGTATTACAAAAAAAATACTAATAAAAAACTTCGGTAAATTACATTGGTCCAGTATACGTTGAGGTTTCAAATGTTAACATTGCTAAGTACTTTCCTAGTATAATGAGTCAAGTGATATAATTTCAACATTTTTTATTATTAAGTGAGACAGAAAACCCCGGAAACAAACAAAAGGAAAATTATATTAATAAAATGACAATCTATTTCATGTGATTTTGGTGTAAACGATGGATTTTGATGGACAACGTACATGAATATAACTGGTAGTTAAACCATTTCACTATTGAGTCCCGCCGGCGTATACCAAGTCATGTACATAAAATGTCATTTAAAAACAAAAATCAGCAAAATCATTTTATACCAAAGGAAGAGCTTACAATTTTTATTAAAAAAACATTTACTTTATTTCGAATTAATTTGATTTCATTAAAATATAAACAATTTGCCTTCAAATCACTCTCCTATAAAATAACTATAATGTCAGTTGACTCATTATACTTAGGAGGTATCGAAATTATATCGTTTTAATAATTTGTCAGGTACTTCAGTTAAGATTGCACGTTATCTTTTCGGCTTAGTTTTGTTGCGAAGTATGATTGTTATTGCTTTTATTTACTGGCAAGTTTTCCCCTTTGACGGTTTTAACAAGTATTTTTGGAAACGCCTTTGAACTGTGTTGTGATAATTTTCAAAGTAATATTAGTAAGCTTTGGCGTCATGTGTAAATAAATATGAATGTAGCAAATGAGTACCTAGGTTTGAGGTGGAGGAGCTCTAAATAAACACACTGCAGCTGTCTGTGGCAAACAATTTCGTCGGTGTACAAACTTGTGCACTCTATCTATTATATTATACATGGTTGGACATAGCGCTCTCCGAAATTCTGCACTTCAGTCTCTTCAATCCAGTTCTTAATTGCCTTGTTCAAGTAGAAATTTGGGGCTAGTGCCACTTGGGACACCCGCCGTGACTTACGAGTTGTAGGTCCTGAATTCGGTTCGGGGACTCCGGATTGGTCTTTTGAGAGGTAACGGTGCCCCTTCCATGTGTAGATGGTGACCACCGGGGTGGTTTTAGTGAGGTAAAAATCCCACACTCCCTGGTTTTACCCAAAGACCAGGCGCCTTTTGAAGGTTTCCCACCGAAAACAAAAAAAAAAAAAAAGGTCCTGAATTCGAACCAAAACAGGCACTTTACTTTGTGTATTTAATTTCATCACCACTGCTCTCAAAACAGTGATGGAAAACCTTGTGAGGAAACCGGCATATCCTAGAACCACAAAATAATCATTCGAAGACATGCATACCCACCAAACCGCACTGGGCCCTTGTGGTGGATTATAGTTCAATCCCTCTCGCAGAGAGTTAAGATAAGATAATGTTTATTTGCCAAAAACAGTGTTTACGTTTCCTTATAGTCTACATTGATAGCTAGGTTTACAAAAAAAAAAAAAAACAAAATAAGACGCAAAAGAAAATTTTGCTTATGAACTCTACACTAAGTCGAGTCTGTCCCGTGGGGTCCATGGGTGGTATTACCATATACGAGTACGGAAGAGGACGAGGCCTGGTGGAGGTTCCAGTGAGAACATTATGGGCTAATTATGCCTCTTCTGATGCTGATGCTATAAGCCACATTGGCTACTGTCTTGAGGGTGTGGCTAAGAAATAACAGCCGCACGGGTTGATCGATCAGGTTATGCTACGCTTGCCGCGTCTGGTCTGTGGATGGGTGAACATCTTCACATACCAAGAAACCTCCGTGCCTCTGAAAGTACGTTAAGCCGTTGGTCCCGGCTGTCATTCACGTTAAGGGTTGTCAGAAGACTAAAAATCTGACCACCAGTCTTACCAAGGGGTATCGTATTAATTACCCTGTAACTGGGTTGTGTAGGTCAAATTCAACTGCATCCGGTTAGACTTGAAGCCGACATTCGAACCCAGTCAGGCGCTGTGTGTAAATTATTTCATCACCACTGCTCTCAAAACGGAGAAGGAAAACATCGTGAGGAAACCGGCATGTCCTAGAACCAAATATTCGAAGACATGTGACATCTACCAACCCGCATTGGGCCCACTCCCTCTCACCAAGAGAAAGCCTGTGTCCCAGCAGTGGGAACATTATAGGCTGATTATGTATGTGCTTGTATTTTTTTGGTAGTGTCTTCTCTCTATATTAAAATTTTATTTGTTTCAATTTGACGTTATTTGAAGTTAAACAAACATCAACTTTATTTTAATGTTAATTAAGTTGATTTCAGAGTGACTATTGAAAAAGTTATAAAAATGTTTAAAGTTGTAGCGTAAACTGAACTTTATTGTATAGATGTTAAACTTATTTTTCCATAAACTCATATTTGTTTACATTTTTGGTGAACATGTCGCGAATGAAGATTAGTTTTTTTTTTTGTTTTGTTTGTGTTGTGTTTTATAAATCCCTCGTAGACAGCCCCGTTGGTTTCGTAGTTGCAGGCGCGACTGCTGAGCGTGGTGTCCTGGTTTCAATTCCCTGGTCGGACAAAGTGTTATTGGGTTTTCGGCAAAGTGTTATTGGATGGGTTTTAGTAACAACTCGGAGTTTGAAAGTTGGCGGTGTGATACCCCCTGCCTCGAAAAGCACGATAAGCCGTTGATCCTGCGCCTGATCTCTCTCCGGTCGTATTGGATTGCCGTCCCATTGGACTATGAGAGTGAGGGAAGAGGGAGTGCACCCGTGTCTGCGCACACACTTATGCACTATAATATCTCCCGCGTCGAAGGTTAGTCTCCGTTGAGATTGGCCACCGTAACCGAAATACGGTCTGGAGGACTTTCATGTGTATATTTTATGTAATTTTAATGCACAGTCTCCCTTAAAGTCCAGGCATAATAGTCCATCTTTAACCACGTTATCTATTGTTTCATATTTCAATCTTGTTTAAAGGTAAAGCTTTTTGTTTCAATAAATAAAACAAAGTCTGTGTTATTACATTCAAAAATAAACCTTATTTGAAACAGTGGCTTCATTAATCATGATTTCAGTTTGACTTTGAAAGCTGTCTTCATTTATTCAATTTCTGTAGGGAGGTACAGCATTCTGTAATATTGATAGATTGATGTTTATTTTCTACAGAGTTGGTACAACTTAGGCCTGATTTTTCAATCAACAGATAATTTTTATTCTTGGATTAAAATTGACATCTGACAGATTTTGTATGGAAGCACTGTCAAAAATTCAAAATTATTCCTCCGATAAAATTACATGGCGTTGGAAAAATCAGCCCTTAATTGAAAATATTTGAAACTTATTACCCGTCAAACGGTCGCCTAATAAACGCCGTTTTCATGTAAGCTCTCTATGGTTATATTTAATTTCAGTTCGAGTATGTACATCTATGTGTGTTGCCTATACTATTTCGGCCCTGTAGGTGGCCGTGTTTATTGCGGCGTCAGGCGTGTTGTTCAGCGGGGTAGCTGCGTAACACACTAACAGTAGGAATGGCTTTCATTTTGACAGTTCAACAACATTTATTGCGTTATTTACGTTGATTCAATAAGCAATCAAATTTTTAACCGACTTGTATTTTTTTTTATGTTTGTTCGCGCTTACCTCCGTCGCTTGCCAACCGATTTGAAAAATTATTTTTTTGTTAGAAAGGGTATACGTTCCAAATGGTCCCATATAAATTTCATCCAAAACGATTCAGTAGTCTGGTTTTTAAACCAAAATTACTGGTAAAAATTACAACTTAAAGTTAAAAATAAAAACTTTTTTCAAAAAAAAAAATAACAACCGACTTCCAAAAACGACACTACAAAGTGAAAAATAACTTTAATTTCGGAAGTCGGTGGCAGACAACGAAAATGCGAACCCAACGACACCGACTTCCGAAATTAAAGTTATTTTTCACTTTGTGGTGTCGTTTTTGGAAGTTGGTTGTTTTTGCAAAAAAGTTTTTATTTGGACATATGAAGCCAATGGATTAGTGCAGCAACATGATAGTGTATTACGCAATTACGGTCCAGATCGTCGAGGGTACAGGTGAACGGAAAATTAAGATACTAGCAGATATAGCCAGTTCAGGAGCACCGCAATCGCACTGGATGTTAGGTGAATCGATAATTGCCCATTTTGCAGATTATGTTTACTGATACGACATTTGTCGGGTTCATACGACATTTGTCGGGCTAAGTTAATATTGCGAGTTTTTTGTCTACCTATTAGAATCCAGAATTTGACAGACTAGTCCGACGAAGCAGTTCTAAATAATAATAAGTTTAATTTACTTTCCCAATATAATCTTCTTACGTGGTCACAATATTATCTTCGAGTACGATTGTCTCCACTTTCCGCTATCAGCTAACAAGGACATGCAGCGGTATCTTGGATGCTGTTCCGATTGCTATGAATATGGTTGTTAGTGCCCTCTTTATGGGCATCCCCTACGCCTATGCGGTCTGTGCCGATCGCGAATCATATTTTAATCAACATAAAACTTGACATTGACCTGCAAATTGCAAAAAAAACGTAGGTATACCTTTTCGCGGGCTAGGTTAGTGTATCCCTCTTAACACCAGTGACGAGACATGGTTGTCAGTACAAAATATTTATATTAGTAGCTAATTGTGTTTACAAATAACCGAGTGTTTTAGGTTAAACCCAACATTATTATAAAAATAAAAACAAGATTTCTTAGAAAAAACATCGTGTAGCGAATTTCGTAATGTGTCATGTCTCATGCATGATCCAATTTACAAAAAGAACATACAAGTACCTACTTACTCCAAATGATAACAATAACGGGTGTTTCCAATTTCAAGTAAATATATTGTTAACCCCTTGACGTAGGCTTCATCTACTTATTACCTACCTATAAACGTACAATTTAAAGTATCTTAGATATCATGTTATACCTAGGGTCTTTCCAACTATATTGGGGTCGGCTTACAGTGTAACTGGATGCAGCTTAAAACCGGTATTTCACATGAAGCTACTGCCTATCTGACCCCTAAACCCAATGATTGGATAACACATGATACCACTTGGTAAGACGGGTGGTCAGACATTTGGGCTTCTGACTACCCGTAACGAGTGTCAAAGATCTACGAATGACAGCCAACGGCATAACGTGCTATCTGAGGCACGGAGGGGTCTCCCCGGAGGCAACCCCTTGACCTCGTCACTGATATTACAAATACCAAATGTTATCGTTTTAATGGGTTCAAGTTTTAGTGTCGGTTAATTATCTTTAAACAACAAATTTTAATGAAGTAAAAAATATAGAAGTAGAAAAAATGTGTTTATTGTTAAAGGATTTTAAAAACGCAAAATATTATGATTGTCAAAAATAAAAAATCGAAACTTTTTAATTAATTAACTACATTTTGTAAACAGCATCAGTGGCAGAAATAACGACCGTCCCACAGTTGACACTCATCTCCGGAATCTCACTGGTCACACTTAAAAAAAAATACAATATCTTTAACACGCTTAAAGATTTTTTGGAGTCATATGATACGTTTTGATGAGTTCATTATATTGAACTTTGTGACGAGGGTCTGATGATGGAGCCAGGCGGACAGTGGAACTCTTCAGTGGCTACTAATAAACCAGTCAAGTCCTAACTTCGTTCACTACATTTCGTAGTCGACTTTTTTATCTAAAATAATCAAAATATTTACTTTTTCAATAAATACAATATACAAGCTAAAACCGAACCGTCTTAAAATAATAATACTCGTATGTACAAGTAGGTATAAAAAGGAAAGAATCATAGGGTATTAAAAAATTCGTCCACATCGTTGTCAACAGGAAAAGTGCTCAGCAATTTGGGCACTTTTCCTGTTGACGGCTGCCCCACGTGGAGAGTCGACCAACCGCTTGGCAATTTCTCGAAAAATTTCGTAATATACTTCAAACAAATTGGTTTAGTGCTGTGCAAAAAGAACGTCGTGAAAATGGGAGTCGTCGTATCTAGCGCCTAAGGGTGGCGCAGATTGGTGGGGTGGACGAGGGAACGGACCTCACTCCTCAGCCGCCGTGGGAGACGCTCCGGGCGTCGGGAGCCGCGTGACGACTCCTGGCCACCGTAGGCGCGGGCCTGCGGGCGGAGAGTAATGGGTAACTCACCGTCCGATCAGGACCAGGCCCGTGCCGGACGGCGCGTATGTGTTCCACGCGCGCCTCAAAGAGATGTCAGCACGAGTGACGGGGCCCGATAGGGCCGAAGCCTGCCAGGGTAGCGGGATCGTCCGAAAGGGTTACCGCTGCCCTGGAACATAAAGGGCTAAGGAAGGAACACGGGTGGGTTTTAGTCAGTAAGAGTCAGACACTCCCTTCTGCTCCACCCAGAGAGCGGGAGGGGTCATTTGATGATTTCCCATCCACAAAATAAAAAAAAGGTTAGCGCAGATAGAACAGCAAAATGATCGTGCAAGTTCTTTGGTGCTAAGTTTGTGCAAACCCTAAACGCGTTCACAACACGTAAAGTCTGCAAACAAGTCGTAAGTGGTCCACCATGTTTGTTTACTAGAAGCAAAGTTTACACCGTAACGTTTACAGCCCAACAGATATATTCTCGTATATTTTATGGGCTTTTAAATTACTGGAACATATGGCATGCAGAAGAAAGTTTTAGTTTAACCTTGGGCTTGACTAAATAGTCTTTTTAGCTCTTTTAGTGTAGTAGTAGATTCAAGACTAGAGTAACCATCATCATCTGCCTAGTCTTTTCCCAACTGGGGCCTTATTCTCTATGAGACAATGAACGCAACCGCGATTAGCTAAGGAATTGACGTGGTTTCGAGTAAGGAATTGTGAAGTGGTCATAGTGAATTAGGGCCCTCCGGACACAAGCGGGAAGATGTAAGTCCAACCTGGTAAAGTGACCTTGACGGAACGGCAGTAGGGTGTGATTGTGGAGCTATGTCGCAAACCATGCTCGACTTTTTATCCTGCCCTCTGTGTCCCAAAACATGTAGTCAAAGTGACCTCTGCGTTACCACCGACAACGCCGTGGAAGTGGTAAAGTTTTGGGAAAACATTATTTATAATACAGTCGTGCCAGCGACACGAAGAAGAAGATGGGCCCTGCCGGTCGATTCTGTAAAAATCTCACTGTGAAAACTCAAGTGAAGTGAGCTTGATGTGAGTTATCAGCTGTAAAAATCTCACCGTGATAAGTTAGGTAAAGTGAGCTGTCAATAGTGTCAATCCCTAGCATTAGTTGGAATGACAGCTCACTCCACGTTCACTTCACCTAAGTTTTCACGGTGGGATGATTACAGAATCGCATTGCTGCAGTGTCAATATTTGGAATGACAGCTCACTCCACGCTCACTTCACCTAAGTTTTCACGGTGAGATGGTTACAGAATCGCACTGCTGCTCGAAAGGAATGAACAAGAAAATTAAAAGAATTCTCTCAATTCGTAACAATGCATTTTATTGGGCAAATGATCTCTGGATAGTAAATAGAATGACGTCACATTATAATAAAATATATTGTCATGAACAGCTTCAATATAATAAATATTATCCTTCATAATAATAATCCTATATTACTTTAATAAATTGTAATCAGTAGTCATATTAATTAACGTGATAATGATTCTTGAGGCTTTATCTTTAAATTTTATGACTGTAAATAAAGTTATAAGTAAAATTATTATATTAGTAGTTTTTCCTCTACTTATGTTGGCATTAGTATCGGCAAGAGTTATACGGAATGTACGCTTTTTAGGATTTCGTAGTCAACTAGGAACCCTTATAGTTTCGCCATGCCCGTCCGTCTGTCCGTCCGCAGCTTACCTCAGAGATTCTTACGACCAGTTTCTTCATCAACAACTAAAGTAAACAGTAAACGTATTGACTTTTACTTGACCTTTACTAATACTATGACAAATGTGTTTCTTCATTCAAGTAACAGTTAGAGTAAAAGTTAAAAGAGTTGCCATTACACAAACGTCGTAATTTTCCCAAAGAATCATGGGGAGCTCTTTTTACACATGGCAGCACCACAATTTCACTGTCAAGTTGTCGTCTGAACTTTTTTATTGAAATTAGATTGAATTTGATTGATATTCTATCACATTGAATATGGAGTTTATAAAGAAAATGTGGACATAAACTACTGATGAAACGTTAAAATAATTGATTTATATTTTTATTTGTGTTTGTTTTATGATCTGATGATTTTTTAATGAATTTAAAGATTTTAATGAATGTAAAGATAATTGCGATTTACTTATGAATTTATTTTACAATTTGATTTTATGTAGGTATGTACAGACGTCAGCACATCAAGCTACTACAATCTGTCAAATTTCTTTAATAGATTTTCAACTTTATCGCTATAGAATTAAGGTTCAAATTTGATTAGGAAAATTTGACAGTTTCGGGTAGCTTGACTTGCTGGCGTCTGTACTTCAATTACCCATTTATTTAGTTATAATATCATTTATTGTGGAATGTATTTTATTCTGTGGTTACTAACATAATTTTTAAGTATAGTAACATATATATGGATCACAGTGATCCAACTTAAATAAAAAAATAAAATAAACTCGATGTCTAGGTATGTGTCATTATTATAATATTTTTAGTTTACTTTTTAAATGCTACATGTAAGATGTTTGGTTTAAGGTTAAATGATAAATGATTTCATTTTGTAAGTAGGTTTGTACAAACACTTTTACACGTCAATCATATTTTAAAACTAGATGAGGTCGGCGTTTCCTATCTGACTAGTCTGAGAAGAAAGGCCGAAACAAACTCAGAGGTCACAGTCTCTTTTAAAGTTTATGTGCATACTTAATGCTTTTTCATTTTATTATAATTATATTTGTTACAAAAGATCCCTACACTTCTTTTAGGTGACCGATGTTTTAAATTACCACATGTTAACCTACAACAATACAACTTTGACAAAATGACCATTACTTTAGCTTTCACATCTGCTTAATGAGCAGTAAAAGTTAGGAGCAAAGTAATAGTAAAAGCAACAGCTAAAATAGGGAAGAAACAAATGTAACCGTTACTTTGATTTTATGACGTTACTTTGGCTGTTACTATTGATGAAGAAACTGGCCGTTAGTACTAGAAAGCTATAATTTGGCATCGATATACATAATTATTAATCACGCCGACAAAGTGGAACTTATGTTTCATAATTTTTTATACATACTTATATTCAGGATGAAAATTGCCCTATTTCCTTCTCGTTTTTACGTTTCTATATCATAACGATCGGGTCAGTGGTTTAGGCGTGAAAAGATAACAGACAGACAGTTAGACTGAGTTACTGTAATATTTAGTACAGTCACGAGCACTAATATGTCAACACTCGGAAACTTTCAATAGCGATTTTTGCGCGAAATAACGAAAACAGCAACGTAAAACGACACATTGCTAAAACCTATGGGTCCGAAAATACTATGTTCGTAGCAACATACAATTTCATTCAAAAATAAAGGAGTAAATCGCTTTTGAATAAAGCCAAGTGTAAATAATACTTATGCTCGTGACTGTACTTATCGATATTGAATCAGAAATGAAAAGATCCACAGGAGAACCAAGGCAATCAACATAGTCCAAAGAGTTGACCTATCGATATTGCTTTTTCTGGTTTTCATATAAGTGTAAACCTTTAATTATTCACTTAGAAACCACCACATTTAATCCTCTAGTTCAAATAAAAAAGCAAGTTAAAAACTTAAACGTAACTACGAAAAAACGGCAACTAAAAAGGTGTAAACAAGACATCGGTATCGATTTTTTTCGGCTTACGCATAGCTGGGGTCACGCGGCATGTATCGTACAGATTATACGTGTGACTTCCTTCCTCCCCGTCCCTTCCTTCTGGTTTCGCCGTATTCATGAAATAATAAGAATATATAAACCTACTGCTTGTTAGTCTGCGAAATTGTCAACGAAGTGGAAAATTTTGTAATGGCGATGGTGCTCGCAACCAAGGGCAAGTATCTTGTCAGTGTATTTGAGCCAACAGTTTCGGGTTTTATTATGGTCTATTATTAACCCGGGGGTTTTGCCAGGGGTCATACGTTACATCGAATAGAATAGAATACTCTTTAAATCAAATTAACATATTTATTTTGCAAAAGAGAACTGTCGGAGCCATTTATAATCTATGTCGCCGCGAATCTCTCAGGGGACTATTTAAAAAGATTAATGTTATGACAGTACCTTGCCAATTCATTTATGAAAATTTATTATGAATGTAAGACAGAATTTACAATTTTTTAATAAAATAAGTGATAGACATAATTTTTATACTAGAAATAAAATACATAGATCAAACATTTTTTTTTTTCAGATTAGCTAAAGTACAGACGCCAGCAGGTCAAGCTACCCGAAACTGTCAAATTTTCTCAATCAACCTTGAACCTTAATTCTTTAGTAATAAGTTTGAAAATCTATTAAAGAAATTTGACAAATTGTAGTAGCTTGATGTGCTGGCGTCTGTACATACATCTTATTATGGGGTACTGTGCTAAATGTTAAAATAAAAAAACCTTGTAATACTCATATTAAGATTACACTTCGTTAACAAGCATATTACAAATTAGAGGATTATATTCTAGATAAGAACGCTTGGAAACTTGGAAACATGCTGGTCCTGCTCCATAGGACAATATAGAGTCTAGACAAAATCCAACTGGTTGCTGATTAAGGTCTGATTTTTTAATCGACCGATAATTTTTATTCGTGGATTAAAATTTACATTACACAGTTTTTGTATGGAAAAACTGTCAAAAATTCAAAATTATTCCTCCGATAAATTTATCTGGCGTTGGAAAAATCAGCAAATCAATTAGCAATAAAAAAAACAGCAATCAGGAAATATCAATCGACAAATAATTTTTATTAGTAGTCGTCGAATAAACTCGACGTCTGACAGATTTTGTATGGAAGAACTGTCAAAAATTCAAACCTATTCTCGGATAAAATTATCTGGCGTTGGAAAAATCAGCCCTTAATTATGTACTTAATTTATTATTCTTATGACATTGATTTACGTCCTGTGATTTGTGAGTTAACGACTCACAAACTGACATTATTACGTTCTTGTTATTTTTTTTAGGAACATCGTATACTTTTACAATGTTCGTAAATATTATGTGAGCACCATGTATATCGTAAAACATTTTAAAAGAGTAACGTTGGAGTTTTTTGCCCATTCTTCTCTGCAACTAGAATCAATTCTATTTGAATGTAAATGTTGACGTTCAAAAGTGCCTTTTATGTGCCTATTTGAAATAAATGATTTGAAATTAAGGAATTGATTGAATTGAAATTCGAAAGGAATTGCTACCTAATACTTTCGGTTATGCTACCTAGGTACCATTGAAGTTTTTTGGCAGCCCCTTGTTGTTTCTTTGTACTGTGAAACCATTTTTGTGGAATACAGGCAAATTCCAATCAGAATTTTATTGTTATGTTAATATAGAAATTAATGAGTAGTTAATTTGGATTTCTTCTGCCAAAAAGTAGGTGCAAAAGAATTTCAGAAAGGATCTGAAATTCTTTTGCACCTACTTTTTGTCACCTCTGGTATGATATACCGGCTGACTTTTTAACCCGTCTGGACAAAAACAAGGTATAAAATAAAAATCTCTCACTACAAATTATATATTTTATATATTTTTAATAATATATTTTTTATAATTATATATATATTTTTTAAAGAAATTTACAAATGTCAGCCGGTATAGACATACATTGTAAAAACTACTGCATTTACTGCTAGTTCTGTAGGTATTGTCTACTAGGAAAATTCATGCACAATAACCACAGATAATGCCTTTAATCTAAATCCTTCGTTTTCTACACGGTTATCAGTGCCTATAATCTCTCTTATAAAACGTTAACTACACGGATTTTCCTGCCATAAAATAATAAAATGGTGTAACATGGCGACCTCCCTATATAATCTGCGCAATATTTGCACACTCGACAAACCACTTGTTGATACCGCTCACGATACAGCGGAGCCCATCAGTCATGTCGACCCTGCGTAGTACAGAGGTTTAGTGATAGATGGCGTTGTTTTCAATTTTATTTTCAGGACTTACTTTTTCTTGGGTTCTGCAGCAATATTCGGGTATTTGGGGTTATTAGAGGTATCGTGTTACCCAGTAACTGAGTTGTGGCAGTCAGTCGCTCCACGTAAAATACTGGTATTCAGCTGCATCCGGTTAGACTGGAATCGACCCCAAAAATAGTTGGGAAAAAGCTTGGCAGACGATGATTATGCAAAACATTGAAAGTTTGAAATCGCCAACCCGTCTTGAGCAAGCGTGGTAATCAATGCTCGTGGCGTTTCTGAATGAGAAAAGGCCCTTGGCCTTCAGTAGGACAATAATAGGCTGGTATTATTATGTAAGTAAGTAAGTTTGTTTAAGCATGGTGTACATGGTGAGCATGCAGGATAATAGTGGGATACAGAAAAGTTCTAACATGTTCAGCCGCATCGTGGCATACAAATTGGTAGGAAGAGATGATGCATAAACCGTGATAATATTCATCAAAATTACAATTCATCATTATACATTAAAGATTAGGTAATTACAATTCATTATGCATATTCTTTAGATACAATTCAAATGTCAAAGTAATCATTAAATAAATTGGTCAATAAAAATAAAATTTGAGTCGGGGCCGTTTAAATTTAAGGCAATTTAGTGATCTTTGTTTATTGATTGTTTGGCGCCGACTCAAAATTACTTATAAGTCCATTTATAATAGCATTAGAAAAAAGAGGCTCCTAGAAGCAGGAATGCAAAACATTTTATTTCAAAGTTATGATAAAACAATTTTAAGGGAGATGCTTAAATTCTAATTTTCTTGCGTTTTTTGCAATTTGCAGGTCAGTGTAAGGTTGTATCTTAATAAAAATAATATGATGCGCAACAATAAGAAATATGTAGGCAATAATACAATTTTAACCTTAAAAATCATCAATACATCCCTTTAAATTAGAATTGCTCCGAATTCGTCTGATTTCGCGGGCTACTGCAGCGTATCCACCTTAATTAAAATAAAATTCGGTAGAATTATAGTGAAACGAATAACGTTCCAAGTATTGTTCATCCCTGCTTCTTTTAGGTTTTTAGCATTGACACTGTAATTTTAAATTGGAGTTATATAATATAAATAAATTAAAGCCACATAATTTCATAAGATAAATAGTTAAAATGGTTACAATTAAGTGTGACAGCTGCTGTAAAAATAGATCATAATAAATTCGGAGTCTATCATAATGTAACAATGTTTATTGTATTTTTGTTACAAAGTGTGCATTAAAAATAACCTTTTTTAACTTCTTTCTAATGCTATTGTAAATGGACTATAGGTATACTTACATTAGTTTAAGAACTTACCTTATTAAGGTTAAATAAAAAAGGTTTATTATTTTTTGTTTTTCAGTTTTTTTGGCGGTTAAATTTTTTGTTAAAAAGTTTTTCATAACAACTATTAGCTTTTCTCTCTTTTGTTTCTTCTTTTGGGCGCGTGGCCTGAGTCGGAGCTAACACCGCTATTTTGTTTTGTGAATATGCACAATTGCCGCAACAATTTCACAAAAGTTTATTGTAGCACTCGAAGCATCTATTTACCTACCTACATAATCTATCTGAACTAATATTATAAAGAGAAAAGATTTGAGTTTTTGTATGTTTCTTTGTTCACGCTACATTAAGACGACTAAACGGATTTGGATGAAATTTTGCGCATGGGTAGACCATGACCTGGATTAGGATATAAGATACTAATTATCCCAATATTCCTACGGGATCGAAACCGTGAGGGGGAAAATTGTACACCTATAAATCTCTCTTAAACATGAAGGCGTGAAGTCTAAGGCTAAGTTCCCAAGTTCTAGAACTTGAAATCATTTGAAGTGCAGACGACGAGTTTGTGTTGATTGCTTTGCGAGAATACTTATTGTTTAGAACTTGTAATAACTTTAATACTTTGATGTGGTTATAAAACTAGCTACGAAGATCTAGAACTTTATTGTATTAGAGTATATTTCTAGGCTATGCTATTTCGAGCTTTAATTTGCTAGAAGTAAGGTTCAAATTCCCAATTTGGATTGAGTTGCAAGGACTGCAAGAAGTCATTCTGAATGCATCATGACATGTTTCATGCGTGAGATATCATACTTGATGAAATTCATGACGTAGTAGTTTATTGTGGCACGATAGTACTTACACAAGAAGGATTATTAAAAAAAGTTGTACTTAACGGCGCAGGATAGCTTTTACCAGAAGTGGTCATCGTAATAGTGGTTCTGCTGGTTCATTTTTGTTCATTTCGTTGTGCTGGAATATAGTAGTTCACAAGCAAACTGAAGTTGCAGTGAGCTGGCCATAATTATCTGTCGAAGGACCGATGGCCGAACGCCCCCCAGCTAGATGGACGGACGACCTAAGGAAGGTGTCTGGGGTAGACTGGATGCAGAAGGCGGAGGACAGGGTGTTGTGGCTCAGTCTGGGAGAGGCCTATGTCCAGAAGTGGACTACGGTAGGCTGAGTTGATTGATTGATCAATCGTGGACGTGGTTCGACAGCAGTTCCCCTGGCATTATCTCTGTTATCACAAGACAGCCGCCACGCAACGGACGACGACGACGCTCTGCTAGAGTGATTGTAACCAGCCAGTGTCACTCTTATCCGACCTTTTTGGTGATTCAAATGCCTTCATAACAAAACTAGAGGGACGGCGCCACTTGAAGGGCCGTCATCTATCTATCGAGGGCTATCGCATGTAAGAGAAGAATGTATGAATGTATCCATCTAAGCCGAAGAGTTTGGTTTGTTTGAACGCGCTTATCTCTGGTAACCCTAGTCGGATTTGAAAAATTCTTCTTGCATTTGATAGCCCAATTTTTGAGATAGGTGTAGGTAATTTGACATCACGCTACGATCAATAAGCCAGTCAAAAAAAGTCAGTGAAGTTGATCAAAAAGAAAAAAAAGACTCGCTATTATTTTGTTTTCGCTTGGCGTTCTTTCTAAGCGAAAACTGATAATTATTTTTTTATTTTTATTTTATTTTACCCTTTATGTACACACATATATAAACAGACATTGAAAAACAGAACAGAAAAAATAGGTACAGAGGTGATGCTTATTTCATAAGAAATCTCTTCCAGCATACCTGAGATAGGACAATAGATACAGAGATGTAGACAGCATGTGATAGAGCAAAGGAGACAAAACATAATACATAGAATCAAAAAAAACCAATTCACTTAAAAACTAAACAAAAATTATGAGAATATACTAACATACATACAAATAAACATAATATATAAATACTTCTAAAATAAATATTACTAGAATTGTAATTATGATAATTTGACGTAGACAAAGCTACGCGCAGAACCCAGAACTTAATATTTCATTTGCATACAGACGGACCCCCATTTTCAAAACAGTCTAACAACCGTATTCACTATAAGGTCTCTCTCACTATAAGGTCTATAAGGTCTCACAGTGCGCGCTGACGCACAGGGTCCCAAAAACCTATTCATAGATACTTGAGTGGCGATCGGCACTACGAGTATGCATCCCTTAATATTTATGAATTCAAAGTCTTGTCATACGGAGCGCATTGAGAAATGCCTTATTTCGCATAGTATTGCTACTTTACAAGTATTGTTTGTGAACACGGGTGTAAGTATCTACGCTCTATGAACATAATATCTTTAAAAAAATCCCTGTATGTTTTAGTGATTTGCTCAATAAGATTTCTTTCAGTTTATTCCGAATAGATAGGTTATTTAAGATTATTTATTTGAGGGGCTTGTGGCTAAGTAATAATAGCTGCACGGGTCGATCGATCAGGTTAAGCTACGCTTGCCGCGGTTGGTCCGTGGATACGTGGCCATCTTTCGACTCAAGACCCCTCCGTGCCTAGAAAAGCATGTTCAGCCGTTGTTCCCGGCTGTCATTCGTAGAACTTTGACAGTCGATACAGGTAGTCAGAAGCCCGAAAGTCTGACAAACCAGTCTTACCAAGGGGTATCATATTACCCAGTAAATGGATTGTGGAGGTCAGATAGGCAGTCGCTTTATTTAAAATACTGGTATTCAGCTGCATCTGGTGAGACTGGAAGCTGACCCCAACTCAGTAGTGAAAAAGGCTAGGTAGATGATGAGATAGATTATTTAAGAAAGTTCCCAGGATGACTAGACTGACTCAAGAGCGTCTCCGCAAAATTGGAACCGAACGTTGTTTTTATTGGTCAAAGTCACGAAACATTTGGTCGCATCTCTATAATTGTCCAATTTACGAAATGTAACATGTCCACAGTCGGGTTTTATAGGTAGAAAACTAGATGAAATTGGGTTTAAGTACTGCGAGACTTGAGCTACAGAAAAAAACTTCTTTTATGTTTTAGTATAAGACGTTTTTTCTGATGGTACTCAGGTACTTGGAGAAGTTTTTCACTTTGACACACAGCTGTAGATATATCTATTTCTTAGGATTTCTTTCTTAATTTTATTTGAGTTATAGCTAGTCCTGGACGTATACTAACTAAGTCCAGACTTAGCCTGAAAAACCTATAACTTAAATAAAATAGGTATGTACGAACGAAGTAGGTATGTAGGTACCTATGTAACGTAGGTTCCCTGGTGACCTGTAATACCGGTTTTTAAATAAACCTTTCTCAGGCTCCAGTCCTTAACAAAGTTAGCTCCTTGTTTGTGCACTAAGAAAGAAAGAAAGAAAGAAAGAAAAATGCATTTATTGGCATTACACAAAATGACACCTTAAAACTACAAAAACATAAACAAAGATTATAATGCCAAAAGGGCCTCAGCTCAGCATAATGTCAGATGACAACACAAGTGTACCACCTGACGCTGATTTTCAGCTGCAACCCACGAGTGCCATACGCTGGAATACCAAACACAGGGAAGTGTGTGTTCGTAATAAAAAATTAAGAGAATTCATATAAATGCTAAAAATTATAGAAAAGCTCATGCAAAATCAAATAAAATGTCGTGACATACATGTATGTGTGTGTGTGTTGTATTGTAATGAATGAAAAACTAAAATAAATAAATACCCAACATGTTCATACTACCTACACAAAAAAGAAAAAAAAAAAAAAATGAAATAAATAAATCTAGAAACAGAAAGTACCCACCCACCTATAAGACAAAATCGTGTGACTGCATTGTTCTTCTTAACTACGATTTTACGGAATTTACGGATGAACAACTACTGTCAAAGTCTAGCATTAAGTTCATAACGTATGTAGAGAAAATAAACGTTTTATATTATTGTTATTTTTATAGATACCTACTTACCTATTTTGTTCCCAATGCTGCTTTTTTTACCCTCTATATTTTTTATACCACTTTTTTTGCATCCCAATCACTTTTAAAGGAAATTAAAATAAATAGATTCGGCCCTGTAATCGGGTAGTGACGTAAAGCTAACCTAACGAATCCTTCGCGAGCACCCGTGCATAATGAACGGGGATGACAACGTGTTAAAACGAACGCAGAAGTACTGTGACCATTCGTTTTTATGTAAACCGAACCAACCCGATCCTGGCAGTATTTTATGGACTATTGTTGAATAAACCTACGAAGAGTTCTGTGAATGATGATTATGAAACACGCCATAACTTGACGAGGAAAAATCAATAGAAAAAAAAAAAAACAATAAAAATCAAATCATCGAATCGAATCATCTTATATTACTAATGCGTGGGGCATTAGTAATATAAGATGATTCGATTCGATGATTCCACTCTTGCTTTCCATTCCATTCTTGCTTTCCACGAGTGTAAGTAAAATACTGAGATTTCTGTGCTATATATGTAAGTTGAGCCTACTTTAAAAGCAAGAATAAATAAATAAATTACACACTATCCGATGCAGGTAATCAGTGACGCGTCAGCAACGTTCCAAGGTCCAGTCCGACGCAGGTGGCAGCACTGGACCGACGGTGCGTCGCTTGACTCGTGATACCGGCGCTGTGCTTGGTCGCCAGAAACAGTGGCGCCAACATATATATAATCAACCTATAATGTTCCCACTGCTGGGACACAGGCCTCGTCTCTTCGAGAGGGAGTGCTAGTTTAGTCGCTATAATCCACCACGCGGGCCCAGTGCGGGTTGTTAGATGTCACGTGTCTCCGAATTTTTGGTTCTAGGACATGCCGGTTTCCTCACATGGTTTTCCCTACACCGTTTTGAGAGCATTGGTGATTAAATAATTTACACAAAGTAAAGAACCTATCTGGTTTCGAACCTACGATCTACAACTCATAATTCGCGGCCGTAACCACTGGGCTACCACAAATCACAGCTATCCATAACTCTTTCAACTCTTACAAATATCTATACTTATAATAAATCTGTAGAAGTGAAAATTCTGTACATTGAAAATATCAAAAAAATAAATGGCAGCGGGTGTTACTAGACCGACACCGAACCCAAAAATGTGATTAAAAAAATTTTTGTCTGTCTGTCTGTCTGTCGGTCTGTCTGTCTGTCTGTCTGTCTGTCTGTCTGTTTGTTCAGGCATCACGCAAAAACTACCGGTTCGATTACGATGAAACTTGGTATAATTATTCTTTAATATCCTGGGCACCACACTGGGTACTTTTTATCCCGGAAAAGTATATACAATAAAAAACAAACTTAATTTTGCGGTTCGATCCCTAGATCCGATTACTGTACCAACCGCAAATAATAAGTTTGTCGTAGGTTAGGTCACACGCAGTGGAGTTCATTTTTATTCCTTTTACTTTTTAGAGTTATTTAGGTTTATTTTTATATAAGTCGTAGGTATAGATTTTAATTTTAAAGTATAGGTTTTATATTTGATAGTGTACGTAGTGACCGTAGGTTATTTTATAATACTATTAGGTAGGATAGTCATTCGTATAGATATTAGTTTTTAGAGATTTTGCTTATTTATTGAGTTTAGATTGAGGGGCCCGTGGCTAAATAATAACAGCCGCACAGGTCGATCGGTCAGGTTAAGCTACGCTTGCCGCGGTCGGTCTGTGGATGGGTGACCATCTTTACATACCAAGACACCTCCGTGCCTCGGAAAGCACGTTAAGCCGTTGGTCCCGGCTGTCATTCGTGGATCTTTGACAGTCGTTACGGGTAGTCAGAAGCCCGAAAGTCTGACAACCAGTCGTACCAAGGGTATCGTATTACCCAATAACTGGGTTGTGGAGGTCAGATAGGCAGTCGCTCCATGTAAAATACTGGTATTCAGCTGCATCCGGTTAGACTGGAAGCCGGCCCTGAACATAGTTGGGAAAAGGCTAGGCAGATGATGATTGAGTTTAGATTAGTTATCGTCATAAATAGGTTTATTTAGGTAGGTAGGTATTTTATTTTCTGTTATTGAGTTTATTTATTTTTTTAATTAGGTAGGTAATTAGGTAAAGATATCATATAGGTACCCTCTTAATCACCATTAATGAGACACAATTGGTTTTCTATTGTAATTAGCCACAAAGGGCTCGCGAGATAGATGGCATCCTGGTGCACATATATTTTATCCTGTTAGCACGTTCCCGTGGGATAATTTCCGACATCCACGCGGGCGAAGCCGCGGGCAGAAGCTAGTAGACAATAAAAAAAAAATCTTAGGAATATAGACAATTTTACACACGGTTACACAATGGGTGGTCTTATCGCTAAAAACGACCTTTAAAAACCACCTTTGGGTAGATTTAAAGGAAGAAGGATAATTTCCGCGAAACGTCACAAACATGGCCGCCCTACCGTACAAAAGTAAAATGAAATAATATTGAACACACGCAGAATGTGTCATTAATGTGTTTGACATCACGAGTGACAACGACATTTTATTTGAAGTTTTATCCTCTTATTGTAATGCGTAAGCAGTACGGAAACCGTCATTTTCAGTGTTCTGTACTGTAATGGTTTAAAAAATCGCTCTTCTTGAACATAAGGCAGCTTGCAGTATACGAGGATATAAAACAATCTTTAAAAATAAACTTTTTCCAATAATATAAAAAAACAACCGACTTTGTTTTTTGCCACAAACTCCCGTAGTTAAAGTTATTTTTCACTTTGTAGTGTTTTTTTTTTTTGGGAGTTTTATTTTTGACTTTTTAGTTTTACCTACCCCACACAAACTATGTATACACTTGCTATGTGAATATCATTGACAGGAAGTAATTATAACATCATCAATATACATTAAGTGGAAAAAATATGTATTATTGAAGCTTACTCAAAAACTACCCAAGCAAAGTTAATAAAATTTATATGGGACCACTTCTTCTTTTGAAGTCGATTAATAATAAATACTATTCGTAGAGCACGGATGATGATTAAACATAAACACATAGATACGCTTTTCTTTTACAGTAATCAATTTTCTCGTTAAGTTAAAATAATACGAGAGCAATATGACATAAGTTGAAGGTACTTCTTAAGGGGATGTATAACGTTCTTTTATTTTCCTCCACGTGGACAAACGTAGGGTTAATCAACATTAAGAAGGATGAACGTTGCTGGCTTAGTGTAGCTATTTCTCCAATTAAGGGGGTTATACTATTGCAGCGAACACCACTCCGATGTGTGGTGCTGCGGTTTGTAATGTTTACTGTAGAATCTTGATTTGTTTATAAAAACGGCAGGGTATGACGCACTGACACCGCATCTCTGTGCGGTCTAAAGTCAAAGATAAACACCGCAGCACCGCACACCGGAGTAGTTTCCGGTGCAGTGTAAACGCCTAAAACGAACTTTACTGGATGAAATAATCTTCATAGTATCTCGTTTTTTTTTTTTCTACAAAACGTAGTTTCCGAGTCTGTTATTACAATGTTGGATTTTGTGACATCGGTTGGTACTCATATTTGTAGGTACGGTGTGGTAGTTAGTTTACGTTTGCATATATATCAGTCTGCCGTTGACCCACCTATTTTGTTGGCGTTACAGATGTTATGTAGCGTCATACAACTATAACATTCGGAAAAAAAAAAAAAAACATGACGTGTCAAACGACGTGTGTTTGTCAAAATACGACGAGGAGTTGAGGAGTTCCGAGGGAACAAATGAACATACAGACATACATACACACGTAAAAACTACCCTTAATCACAGTATAAATTTTATATTATGCCTTAATTGCTCCTGCTTAAAGGCGTTGCTAATGTCGAATTGTAACTACATGCTGAGAAGGGACGAAACGCACGTGAGTAAAAGAGTGATGAATATACATGTTGATGGATGGAGAGGGAGAGGAAGGCCGAAGAAAAGATGGATGGATTGTGTGAGAAATGATATGAAAGAGAAGGGAGTGAATGATAGCGTGACGGTTGACAGGGGAGAATGGAAGAAGAAAACGGGTTGCGCTGACCACAAGTAACATGGGATATGGACAGGAAGATGATGAACACTGGTTAACTGTACAATAGATTTGCAAGTCACGATATATACTCATGACTTGCAAATCTATTGTACAGTCACGAGCAAAAGTATGTATACACTCGGCTTTGTTCAAAAGCGATTTACTCCTTTATTTTTGAATTAAATTTTTTGTTGTACGATCATAGCATTTTCGAACCCATAGGTTTATGTAATTTTTGCATTCATTATTTCACGACAAAATCGCAATTGAAAGTTGCCAAGTGTTGACATATTGGTGCTCGTGACTGTACAGGTACGTGATTGCGAATAATTTGTTCGGACGATACCCTTCCAATGTAGGTTGTATTTTTTTAAGGATTATGACGGTGATCGAATTTGCATACTTGGCTTAGCTAAACGTTATAAGGTTTAATTTTGTTTGCATGCTTCGAAGTTAGTTTGGCGATTAGCGTTCTTTCTGACTATTTTTTTTTTGCTCAGCTCTTAAAATTCCTACCGTAATTTAAACAAGAATTGGACCATCAAATGAAAATAATTTTTCGTGTGGTTCCAGATATCAGAGCGTCCAAACAAAAAAAAAACAAACAATCTTTTCATCTTTATTATTAGCATATACAAAACTCCTAAATTATGCATACAAATGTACATAATATACTAATTTATCTGTCTACAAAAGTTAAGTTCATAAAATATTTTCAGAAAACGCAATATTAAAATCTGCTTCTACCTTCAATCGCTGTTTAATGGATTTAAAACTACGATATGAACTTTTCCGCACATTTATGGTGTTTATGCTCTTTTTATAAGGACTTAGTTCTATAACTTGATACTTAACCATTTCCTACAACTGTGCTTTTAAGTACTCCAGAACTCTATTTTCAGAATCTCGAGTGAAATGCTGCACTCGATATTAGTACTTGAGGGAAAGTTTAACTTTCAAAGTTCGGCAAATAATATTTTATGCTATCATAACAATATAATAGTTTCGGTCGGAAAGTTGGTTTCTTCGCTTTCATTTTTATGACTTGCGAAAAGGTACCAAAGAGAGAGAGAGAGATACATGTATATAAAACGAAGAAAGGAATCATAGAGCATCAAAAAAGTCGTCCGCATCGCTGTCAACAGGAAAAGTGCCCAAAAGGCTGGCAGCATTAACACGTTGTATACCGATGCTGATTCTTTGGCCAAAAAACGAGCCCAGCCCTTCCGAATCACGTGAAGACCAACCGCTTGGCGATACCTCGATAAACTAACTGGGCACTGGTACCCTAGGGCCCTTGTGTTTCAACCCCAAACGGCTCTAACATATAACTCCCTAAAAGGTTCCAATATTTTCGCCGTTTAAGGTTTTCCTCACCTGCAGCGGCCCCCCAGCACAGCCCGCCGTGCGATGGGATGACACAAGGGTGTCAACACATGTTGTATCCCACACCAAAGGCCTGCCTAACTTCAAAGGCATTATTGTCATTCCGTCAGGTCTCTTCCCATCGTCGCGTGCCAAGCCACAGCTGGCACCCCAGCGGTGACAAGAGCACGACGGATGATGTCATTAATGCTAGCGTGCCGTACTATCCGGCCTGCGCTCCTACTGCAGGATAGGGCATGGTATCCGAGGCAGTCGACAGCTTCACCGCACTGACAGCGATGTGGAGCCCCGCAAGGAGCGCAGACAACTAGCGAGCCGAAGGTGGTGTCACCCAGCATAGTTCCTCTGTTAGTTTTTTTAAGTTTAAGAAAACAAAAGCCTGCCAAGTCTTAAAAGCATTGCTCGATCAAATCATATATCTTCGTGATTAAGTATCACTGTTTATCCTTTGAATTTAAATCTCATACTTTATCAATGTCTTAAGAAAACAAAGGTTTTGTATATGCTTAGTCATCTTCTTGAAAGATATAAGCTACACTTAATGGATGGTCTTATTGCATTTGTTAGGAATATTTGCCAAGTTTTGATCTTTGACAAGTATGTACTTAAAGATAAGTAAATCCGATGAAAAACACGTAAGAGAATGAAGTCTCGTGACTTTTTGTTAAAAATGAACTGAAGTGGTATCATACCCTGGCAAAAGATTAGTGAATCACCAAGTTTTCAAGAGTAGCTGGTATGTAGTCTCGTGCACCCTCAGGGGCTATTAAAACATGGCGACTCGCTATTCTGTTACCCGTAGTACAACAAATAAAAACTAGGTACTTTATTTTGTTTGACATGTCATACACGAACGGCCATTATTGTTCTAAAAAAATGATAATCGTTTAAATAAAAATTCAATTCTATTTTATTCTAGTTATTTTTAATTAATGTAGAATCAGCAAAGTATAATTTTTTGAAAGACCATGATCATGATTATGACACTTTCAAAATTCGAGGTTATATTTATTATAATTATCATTTGAAACGGAACGTCATGTAAAGGGAATAAAACAATATCAAAACTTTTTTTTACTTTAAATTAAATTCCCTGTTCAAAAATTCATTCCACGACGCGTAATGTCGTAAAAAATTATGAAAATAATTACTATAATATTTTGATCTTGATGCATGAGACTTTTTGGTACGACTTTTGGTCATGGCCTTTTTACAGTATACCTGTTAATATGGTCGCTACCATGGCAAACAATTAAAAGAAATCTAGAGTAATTTTCGTGGGCCGGAATCCTTATTTCGAGAGTACGACTCACACCAGATATTTTTTTGGTACTATTACTAATGCATACCGAAAACAAGCCATGACTGGTTCCAAACTTTTTTTTCATTAGTCCTTTTTCAAACGCCTACCATTTCAGCGCCCTCTGTCAACACGGGAGAGTGCTGCCGTGCGTAACGAGGGCGCATCGGAAACGCATCAGATGGGTCAATTTCAGCATAAATCTACATACATTGAAGATGAAAACACAATGACCGGGGCTACTGAGCCTTAATGTATGTTTGAATAAGAAGATTTTCATAGTTTCGGGACCATTCAATACACAATTTTTTATTAGCTTATGCTGTGTCCTAATGCTGGGACACAGGCCTCCTCTCTGTTAGAGGGACTTGTCCAGCAGTGGAACAATATAGGCTGATTATACTGGGCAAAGGCCTTCCCTTTTTCCTTCCAACACTCCCTGACTTTTACGATCTCTGGCCATGTTGGTTCGATTCCCGCACGGAACAAATATTTGTATGGCCTACAAGTAGTTGTTCCGGGTCTGGCTGCTTGTGTATGTGAGTTTTAATGTTTGTAAACGCAACCACGATACAGGAGAAACTCCTAGTGTGGGGCAACGTTTTTAAGAAAGATGTCCTCCCTCAGGCAGTCAGTGAGTAACGATCTTTGCCCATCTCTCCGGGTGCATTCGTGAGACTTAGCCCACTTCCACTTCAACCTGGCTGATTTTTCTCCAACATCCACTATTTCCAATGGATGGCTCCATAATTATGTAATGAAAATACAGCAGCTGGATAAGAGTGGCCAAAGATCGAGTAAAATGGCGGACGATTGGAGAGGTCTATGTTAATAATGGATTGCTAAAAGCTGGTGGTGGTGTTTTTGCCGGTCTATTCTGTAAAAATCTCACCGTGAAAATTCAGATGAAGGGGGCTGTGATTCTACCAGATGTTGGGGGAATCGGCTGGACAAGCCGACGGACGTTACAAAAGGTGCTGTTTTACTAAGTAAAGCTCTGTTATGAAAGTTCTGTTGTGTTCTAAAATTTGAAATCAATTTCATTTCTCACTACGCAAAATATGTCTGAACTTCTGCTTAAACTCTTAGGCAGTACTTGCATGCTTGCTTGTCTTTGTACAATATTGCGTAGTTCAGTCACGTTTTTGTAGTGGCAGCAGAGATTTTTTGGAACTAGTCGAATTGGGCAAGCATGACGCTTGAAGCCTAACAAATGAACTGTAAAAACTTCGTGGGTTAAGAATGTTTTCTTTCGCAAACAGTCTGGCACCCTAATTACGTAACACACGATTAAACACAATCTGAATAATTTGAACGATATTACTATTATATGCATAAAACATATATATATAAGTTTTTTTTTTATTTATTTATTTATTATTTTTTTATATTTTTTTTTTTCGTTATTATTTTATTTTTATTTTTTTTATTACTTATCCATGGCTTCATATGTTCGAAAAATTTGTCTGCTCAACAACGTAAATAACGCAATGAATGTTGTTAAACTGTCAAAATGAAAGCCAATCCTACTGTAATTGAACGAGGATTTCACCGGAATATAACAGTTCGTCGTGGTCGTGTGTACCACAGCCTGCAGCTTCCCTGACATTCTTTCTGTCATCGGACGAGAGCTGCCACGCAACCATCGATGCGACGCTCTGCTATAGCATAATCATTCTATAATGTTCCCACTCTTGGGCCACAGACTTCCTCTTGGTGAGACGGAGTGGGCTTTAAACCACCACGCGGGCCCAGTGCGCGTTCGTAGATGTCTGTCTTCGATTTTTTGGTTCCAGGACATGCCGGTTTTCTCACGATGTTTTCCTTTACCATTTTGAGAGCAGTGGTGATGAAATAATTTACACAAAGTAAAGTGCCTATCTAGGTTCGAACCTACGACGTACAACTTGTAAGTCACGGCTGTTACCACTGGACCGCCACTTGACTGCTCTGCAATATGAACATTTAAATACAAGCGTTTTATTGATGATTTTCATAAGACTTCTCTACTAGAAACGCACATGAAGCCTTCGGCGAAACTAATTTATTGGTGGTTGGTATTTTTTTTTATCCGTTTGTTCGTGTACTACATAGTCATGTAATGTTATGGTATATATAAAGCCTATAGTATGGTACACATAAACATTTGTTTTAGTGTTAGTAGTAACATATTTATAGTTTAGTGTCAACTATTCACAAGACAATGTAAGCTCAAAACCTGTGTCAGTTGGTTATCTTTCAAAATGCCCAAATGATCCTAGATATGCGTGGTGCGCGTGTCGGTTGAAAATGAAAAAAACCTTCCCCTCTTCACCCGCGCGGGGAATGTTTTCCATGCAGCTCGGAAAACCAAAAACATCATGTTTTCATACACAAATGTGTATGGCCACGCCTCTTTGACTTTTTTGTGTAATGTTTCGAAAAAACACGCGCGGGAGATACGGCTTTACATATACCATAACAAATAAATAATAAGTCTGTCGTTGGAGGTCACAAAGAAGTCCTAGCAAACAAAGCCCTTGGCATTCAAAGTTTGAAAGAAAAGGTAAAGAATGAAAAGAAAAAAGGTGTAACAATGATTCAGTGGCAACCTTTACCTGAAAATGAATAAAAACTGGCTTCTTTAGGAATTCTATACTAATATTATAAAGTTAGAGAACGAATTTTATGAGTTTGTGTTTACGTGGAGGCTTCTCTGGAACCATTCCAACAATGATGTACATTTCCATTGATGGAAATGTACATCACTCCAGATGGACAAAGATAGGGTGTATATTATGTAGGTGAATATAATAAATATGAACTTCGTTACGGGTATTCAGAAGCCCGAAAGCCAGTCCTAGCAAGGATTATCGTATTATCCAGTCGTAGTCCATCGTAGTCGCTCCATGTAAAATACTGGTATTCAGCTGCATCCGGTTAGACTGGAAGCCGACCCCAACATAGTTGGAAAACGGCAGGCAGATGATGATGATGATAATTATTATATAAAAAATAGTAGTTAATAATAATAATGAAAAACTATCTTGATTTCATACAAGCCTAGTAGTTTTGTTAGGTTAGAAGAAAGAAAGAAAGAAAATGCATTTATTTGTGGCAAACATCATCATCATCTGCCTAGCCTTTTCCCAACTATGTTGGGGTCGGCTTCCAGTCTAACCGGATGCAGCTGAATACCAGTATTTTACATGGAGCGACTGCCTATCTGAATATTTGTGGCAAACATGACGCATAAAAAAGAAGAAAGAAAGAAAAAAAAAATTATTGCGACTCGCACAGGAAGATCATAAAACTAAACTACACACAATCAAAAATAAAAAACCCAAATTATATAAAAAAAGTAGGTAACAAAACCAAATTATATAAAAAACAAGTAACAAAAAGAAAAATGAAACAGAAAGTCCTGTACGAGGCCAAAAGGCTCCTATCTCAGCATGATGCTACGACATTTAAAAAATTAAATGTCGCGCGCAAGAACATAAACACACAAAAAAAAATAACAAGTTGGGGGTAAACATGCGTCACGTCACATTCACGCAAAAATGCCATCGTTCAGCATAATGCTAAGACCCTATACGAGACAGAGCCCCAGCGCTGGTTTTCAGCGGCAGCCGGCGTTGACGTGATGACGTTAACTAGTGCTGCTGCAGAAACAGAAACAGAAATATTTTATTTGTGATACTAGGTAGGTACAGTGGTTGGACATGTTTTAGGTTAATGTGCGCTATGACCAGCCTATTATAGGCATACAAAAAGAATTGATTACAACACTGGTTAACGTCATCACGTCAACGCAACAACTAAAACAAGAAATAAAATAAACCATTGCAACATGTGATCCGACAACAAACAAAAAAAAAAAACAACAATAAAAACATGAAATAAAATAAAATAAATATAGGTACATAAAAAAAAAGATGGTGAAACATGAAATATAATTATTAGGTGGTAACATTCCGGGCAACGAATCTCGCGCCGCGCCGCCGGGTATAAGGGCCGAGTTACTGCTCCAAACTTATGCACAGCGTGTTGTGGATAGAATACCGTCTTCACATGTAAATTGTACCCGTGCGAAACCGGGTTGGGTCGATTGTGTTAGTATAAATTAGTGTCATGTGGATGAGTGGAGGGGCTCGTGGCTAAATGATAATAGCCGCAAAGTTCGATCGAACGTTAAGCTAAACTTGCCGCGGTCGGCTCGTGTATCGGTGACCATTCATTACATATTGAGACCCCTCCGTACCTCGGAAAGCACGTTAAGCCGTTGGTCCCGGCTGTCATTCGTAGATCTTTGACAGTCGTTACAGGTAGTTAGAAGCCCAAAAGTCTGATAACCAGTCCTCCAAGAGGAATCGTGTTAACCAGTAACTGGGTGGTTGACGTCAGATAGGCAGTCGCCATGTAAAATACTGGTACTCAGCTGCACCTGGTTAGACAGGAAGCCGACTCTAACATAGTTGGGAATAGGTTCGATAGATTGATTGAAAGCCATCGAAAAAACAATTCACTTAAAATATCTTGGTTCTACCACCAAGATATTTTAAGTGAATTGTTTTTTCGATTATATGTATTATTTTTTGTCTCCTTTGCTCTATCACACGCTGTCTACATCTCTGTATCTATTGTTATATCTCAGGTATGCTGGAAGAGATTTCTTATGAAATAAGCATCACCTCTGTACCTATTTTTTCTGTTCTGTTTTCAATGTCTGTTTATATATGTGTGTACATTAATGGTAAAATAAATAAATAAGATATTGCCTAAGTTATTGGGCTATTGCCAGTTTCTGCCAATCTTCGTCTTGCTCTATTTGTATTAAAGTACAACTCAAGTTTTTCCAGTCATCGTATATGTAGCGGCAGGGTTTAGGTAGGCGATAGGGGTTTCTCATTTCCCCTATTAAATTCTCAAGAGACGGAAGAGTTGTATTGTTGATTTTTATGATTATAATCCAACTAATATTATAAATGTGAAAGATTGTATGGATGGATGGACGGAAGGATGTTTGTTACTCTTTCACGCAAAAAGTTCTGAATGGATTTGGATGAAATACATAGGATACTTTTTATCCCGATATTCCTACGGGATCGAAACTTGTGCGGGTTTGTAGAAACAGTCTATTTCCCTTACCCATGGACAACACGGTCCAAAAGCCTTGTCTGTTAGGCAATCCATTAACAAACAATTTATTTGGTGCCCAATAAATAATTTAGCATCTACCTAGAAATTCAATTTAGTTTGGTCGACTAAACTCATCACAAGGAGTGATGGACATAACGATAGGTAAATTACTATTACCATTTGAATGCTGAAACAATTTATCCTGAATCCCTTATTGGTTTTGGCCTTCCCTGTGAGTAAACCATAAATGTTGGTTTTCATTTTCTTTTATTTCAGACTAAGTCATCCATATAGTGTTAATAAATAAATTAATTTAAAACTTGTGGACTATGTTAATAATTCATGAAGAATCAACAAGGTATATAACATGGATGTGTATCCATTGCCTCCATAGAGGACTTTCTATTTTTCTAGTAATAACCCACAGGTAGCTGTTGGAACTGTCCCTCACCCTGCGCATCAGCGTTGCTGTTCGCTTACGGATTATGGCATGGAAGCCACTCACTTGTGTGTCAGCAAACATCACTGAGACGCTGCAATAGTGAGGTACTCCCATCAGCCACCTGAAGGCATTGTTGTATTGGACCCGCACAGCACTGACGACTCTCTGTGTGTAGTTGACCCACAGGCTACAGTTATAGTACAGCTGGCAGTAGGCCTAAATAATGTCTTTTTAACCTCCTTGGTACACCTTAAAAACCTGCCTCACTAGCCTCTTCACTAGCCTTATCACTGGAAACTGAAAATTAAGTGTAGAGATGTACATGGAAGTCGGGATGAAATCACATTTTAAATCTGCAAAGTTAATTATTATCATATACACATGAACTACGTTTCCGAATTAAGCTCCAAATCAAAACACAAACATTGCTCAAATTAAAACATGATTGATGGGAGTGGGATTGTGGGACGCGCATTATTATGTGACGTCATCCTACTTCCTAAACGTGAAAGTTTGCATGAATAGATGGATGGATGGATGTTTGTTACTCTTTCACGCAAAAACTACTGAACGGATTTGAATGAAATTTGGCACACAGGTTGTTTATAACCAGGATAAATAGATAAGATAATTTTTATCCCGATATTCTCACGGGATCGAAACTCATGCGGGTGAAACCGCGGGGCGGTGATAATCAACTATGTTTCCGAACTAAGCTCCGAAGCAAAACACAAACATAGCTAAATATAAAACATGATTCATTGGAGTGGGAATAAGGGACGCGTATTAATATGTTACGTTATCTAACATAAAGAATATAGCTATATTTATATATACTTTATTGTACAGCAGAAAATACATAAGAAAAAATACATTTATCACTACAAAACATACAATGGGCGGCCTTATCGCTTTCTGCGCTCTCTTCCAGAAAACCTTGGAATGGACAGTGATTGCGTGGATATAAAAAATGGGGTTATCATTGGTGCATAATAATATATTGTATTAAATGCATATATATATATAATTATATATGCTGTATAATCCACTAATATTATAAACGCGAAAGTTTGTGAGATGGATGGATGGATGTTTGTTAATCTTTCGCGCAAAACTACTGCACGGATTTGGATGAAATTTGGCATACATAGAGTTTAAAACCATGATTAACACATAAGATACTTTTAACCCGATTTTCTATCCGAAACTTATGCGGGTGAAACCGCGGGGCACTGCTTATAGATACATAAACTAACTAACTTTCGGAATCCCTGCAGGCCCCTTGAAACCATCATCATTTATGTACTTAACACCGAGTAAAAAAATATACGGTATAGTCACGAAAACTGCCGTTAAATATTTCCGGACGCCGTCCGGCGCTGGCTCCACTTATCTTCGCAACACTTTGTACATCCTTCCATAAGATTAGTGAAGTAACCTGCAAAAAATATTACGTGCAAAATGAACCCTTATCATCGCTGCACGGGTGCCAAATAACGCCACAAATGTGGCGGTTTTATCGCCTTAATTGGGTGTGTCGTGGCTTTAGTGCTACTCTCTAATAAGGCCCACTTTACGGCAAAGGATCACTGCCATAATGCCTAAGGTATAGCCCACCCGTGGCCCTTATATGACCCACTTGATTGCGTATAAACTTTACCCGCTAATTTAGACCGTATCATGGTTAACGGTCCTCGTTTATGAATTATTATATTAATAGTGGTTGTTAATATTGTGGTTTTAGGCGTGTTTAATTTTATGTTGGTGTTAAAATAATATTTCACAGCTACCTAATCTGTTAGAGTGGACTAAGGGTTTCATTATAGGTGTATAGTTCTTTTTTGAGTGTCGTACTATTAAAAGTACGATAATTTTTACGTGATACTTACACCCCATATTTACATAAAGCCATCAAATCAAGCATTTATCATAAGGCCATCAACTGCCCAGCCTTTCCCCAACTAGGTTGGGGTCGGCTTCCAGTAAAACTTTACTGGATGCAGCCGAATATCAGTATTTTACATGGAGCGACTGTCTATCTGACCTCCACAATCTGGGTGGGTGACACGATACCTTTTAGTACGACTGATTTTCATAATTTTAGGCCGCTGACTACCCGTAACAACGATCAAAGATCTACGAATGATCTTAACGTGTTTTCCGACTCAACGAGTGGTCTCGACATGTTATGTCACCCGTCCACGAACCGACCGCGGCAAGCATAGCTTAACCATCGTTCTACTCATGCGGCTGTTATCATTTAGCCACGAGCCCATCATTATCACAAAGGCATGTAACTTAGAATTGCGTAAATATTTACGTCATCCTCTCACATTTGCTTACAAATATCTTATTGCTGCCTCTCAGTATACAAATGTTACTACAATAATTACTGACTGTACTTACCATTTGTTTTTTTCTTTTCTTATGTTATTCATTTGTTTTTTTAATTACTGCTATGGAGTTTGTAAAGCCTTGTGTACATTGTATGGTGTTATACAGGGTGTAAAAAGCCCATCACGAGGGAATTATATACGCATTCTGTACTATCAAACTAAGTAATATTGTGCAAAAATAACTGCTGGGAAACGACTTTTTTTGGTGTCATAATTCGCTGTTTACGATAGTATTTATGGGTGCATGCGTTACAGGGATCGTGGGAGTATTTAAAGGTTAGTTATAACTTTTAAAACTTGCTGTCGTGAAAAAGCGCCAAAAAATTTGGAAGCAATGGTGCGCTAGACTTATAATTAATATAAGTCTGAAATCGCCAGTCGCCGTCTTGGGCAAGCATGGCGATCAATGCTCGGGCCTTCTCTGTATGAGAAGAGGACTTTTCTCTGCAGTGGGACAATAATAGGCTGGTGATATTAATAATTTAATATAATAACGAGAAGAAATTCATATGATTCACCTACACATTCATATTTAATAATAGTCCTTCGGACCGAATTTCAGCCATGGCCGCCAATCTCAGTGGAGACTAGCCATCGACGCGGGAGATATTATAGTGCACAAGTATGTGCGTAGACACAGGTGCACTCACTCTTCTCTCACTCTCATAGTCCGATGGGACGGCAATCCGACACGACCGGAGAGAGATCAGGTGCATAACCAACAGCTTAACGTGCTTTCCGAGGAGGTATCACACCACCAACTTTCAAGCTCCGAGCTGTTACTGAGAAATTGCTAATGGGAAACCCTCTATCACTTTGCCCGATCTGGGAACCTACGCTTAGCAGTTGCAACGGGCAACGGTGCAGTTAATATTGATGGGTGAATTCACAACAAAAATATTTTGAAGTACCTCTCCTGTTTTTATAATCCGATACTTGTGCTATACGGCTTTACTCATAAAAACTATACAACACACTGACAGTATAATAAAAAATATCATGAAACAAACAAAATACGTGAAATAGAATTCAACTACTTAAATGGCAACATCAACTTAACTGAAATTTATGTTTATTTCCCTTTTAGAGAGTTTTTCAGTTCTTTTTTTTTTATTTAGGTGAATATTTGGTATAACCACCTACGCGCTATTAACTTAAAATCGGTACAGATTTTGTGAAATTGAAAGGAAAAAGATCGACTCGGTAAAAAAAAAAAATTGTACGCTTTTTTTTCCGCCTAAATGGTTGCACTGAAATTCAATATGCAAACTCCAATACATTCGCGTCTATTTCGATGAAAAATCCGAACAAAAAACGGCACGAAATTAATTGTTAGAGCAAGGTGAGCGTTAGGTGTTTTTCCGAAATTGTTGTGGCATTGGAACTTGGCCTATTCACTATGTCCAACCAATATTGTGTACGAAAAAGGCCATAATACAGGCCACCCTGTAAGGCCTTTTTCTAACAACGGTGGCAGGGACATCGACGTGCAACCTGTTAACATGAATTCAGTACATGATTCTGAGCTCCCCAGCGTTGAAATTTAGTGTCGGTAATTAAAAAACAATGTTGATCTATCACTTTTCTATGAAAGAGCTCATTTTTTTTTTTGATAACCGGCGAAAAATTACTCCGCTAGGGGGACTAAAATTATGTGCTGAATTAATTGCTATTTGGACATGCAATCCTTTTCACTGTTAGGTCTATGTTCAGCCATTTCCGATGAAATGGAAAAAAATGAAAATAATTGCTTTTGATTGTATGTATGTCAAAGCTCTGACATCAGTCATGCAGGATGACGCCACGAAAAATTCCGTTTTCATGTATTTAATTTGCAAAAATTCATTGAGTCTCAAAATTTGCAAAGAACGTGCGTTATTACGCACATTCTTTGCGAATTTTAAGACTTCTCCATAGAATTCTCCAGAGTTCCATAACTCTTTCCAAATATGGAAAGAGAATTGTCTTGACGATGCGTAGCGTGCGTGATCTATCGCCGCTCGTTCGATGTCCACCGCGCACAGGATGGATTAAAAGTAGCACGTGAAGCTTTTTTTTGGTCCATTGGTGTAATTGCTGTATAGCGTTACAGTAGGAAGATAAATAAATAGTAATCAAAATAAATAAGCATACCTAGGTAAGTAGGTATCTGCCTGTTCAATAAATTTTGACTGCACCTCAATCTAAAGTTATGCGTTTATCTTCCATACAAGTCATAGCTGCTCGATGGTGTGTACTTCCAACTTAATCAGCCTTGCACACTATGAGACATAAGACTATGACTGCGGCAGCTTGTCGATTAGACGTAACGACAGGCTGCGGCTGACAACTTTCACATATTTTTATTCAAAGCTCAGCTCACTTGGCGCCGAGTTGCAGAGTCGCAACGACCAGATTAGGGAAGTCGCAGCGAGTAGTCAGGCTACTCAGATCAACGAGATCAGTTTCAGCCTTGCTGTGAGCGCTGAGGAAGGTGGACGTGTGTTTGTGTTGCAAATCTCAACATGGCTACGTTTGATGTCGATGTTTTCAAATAGAAAGTTGAACCACATCGAATAGTCAAAGAAAATGATCGCTTTCTGCACGACGAATTACGTAACGACTAGACGCAGATGCAAACGTCTTGTCGCAGCAACAAGACACAGATGCAAAGGACAGCTCTACGTCTAGTCACAGCAACAAGACACAGATGCAAAGGACAGCTCTACGTCTAGTCACAGCAACAAGACACAGATGCAAAGGACAGCTCTACGTCTAGTCACAGCAACAAGACACAGATGCAAAGGACAGCTCTACGTCTAGTCACAGCAACAAGACACAGATGCAAAGGACAGCTCTACGTCTAGTCACAGCAACAATACACAGATGCAAAGGACAGCTCTACGTCTAGTCACAGCAACAATACACAGATGCAAAGGACAGCTCTACGTCTAGTCACAGCAACAATACACAGATGCAAAGGACAGCTCTACGTCTAGTCACAGCAACAAGACACAGATGCAAAGGACAGCTCTACGTCTAGTCACAGCAACAAGACACAGATGCAAAGGACAGCTCTACGTCTAGTCACAGCAACAAGACACAGATGCAAAGGACAGCTCTACGTCTAGTCACAGCAACAAGACACAGATGCAAAGGACAGCTCTACGTCTAGTCACAGCAACAAGACACAGATGCAAAGGACAGCTCTACGTCTAGTCACAGCAACAAGACACAGATGCAAAGGACAGCTCTACGTCTAGTCACAGCAACAAGACACAGATGCAAAGGACAGCTCTACGTCTAGTCACAGCAACAAGACACAGATGCAAAGGACAGCTCTACGTCTAGTCACAGCAACAAGACACAGATGCAAAGGACAGCTCTACGTCTAGTCACAGCAACAAGACACAGATGCAAAGGACAGCTCTACGTCTAGTCACAGCAACAAGACACAGATGCAAAGGACAGCTCTACGTCTAGTCACAGCAACAAGACACAGATGCAAAGGACAGCTCTACGTCTAGTCACAGCAACAAGACACAGATGCAAAGGACAGCTCTACGTCTAGTCACAGCAACAATACACAGATGCAAAGGACAGCTCTACGTCTAGTCACAGCAACAATACACAGATGCAAAGGACAGCTCTACGTCTAGTCACAGCAACAAGACACAGATGCAAAGGACAGCTCTACGTCTAGTCACAGCAACAAGACACAGATGCAAAGGACAGCTCTACGTCTAGTCACAGCAACAAGACACAGATGCAAAGGACAGCTCTACGTCTAGTCACAGCAACAAGACACAGATGCAAAGGACAGCTCTACGTCTAGTCACAGCAACAAGACACAGATGCAAAGGACAGCTCTACGTCTAGTCACAGCAACAAGACACAGATGCAAAGGACAGCTCTACGTCTAGTCACAGCAACAAGACACAGATGCAAAGGACAGCTCTACGTCTAGTCACAGCAACAAGACACAGATGCAAAGGACAGCTCTACGTCTAGTCACAGCAACAAGACACAGATGCAAAGGACAGCTCTACGTCTAGTCACAGCAACAAGACACAGATGCAAAGGACAGCTCTACGTCTAGTCACAGCAACAATACACAGATGCAAAGGACAGCTCTACGTCTAGTCACAGCAACAATACACAGATGCAAAGGACAGCTCTACGTCTAGTCACAGCAACAAGACACAGATGCAAAGGACAGCTCTACGTCTAGTCACAGCAACAAGACACAGATGCAAAGGACAGCTCTACGTCTAGTCACAGCAACAAGACACAGATGCAAAGGACAGCTCTACGTCTAGTCACAGCAACAAGACACAGATGCAAAGGGCAGCTCTACGTCTAGTCACAGCAACAAGACACAGATGCAAAGGGCAGCTCTACGTCTAGTCACAGCAACAAGACACAGATGCAAAGGGCAGCTCTACGTCTAGTCACAGCAACAAGACACAGATGCAAAGGGCAGCTCTACGTCTAGTCACAGCAACAAGACACAGATGCAAAGGGCAGCTCTACGTCTAGTCACAGCAACAAGACACAGATGCAAAGGACAGCTCTACGTCTAGTCACAGCAACAAGACACAGATGCAAAGGACAGCTCTACGTCTAGTCACAGCAACAAGACACAGATGCAAAGGGCAGCTCTACGTCTAGTCACAGCAACAAGACACAGATGCAAAGGGCAGCTCTACGTCTAGTCACAGCAACAAGACACAGATGCAAAGGACAGCTCTACGTCTAGTCACAGCAACAAGACACAGATGCAAAGGACAGCTCTACGTCTAGTCACAGCAACAAGACACAGATGCAAAGGACAGCTCTACATCTAGTCACAGCAACAAGACACAGATGCAAAGGACAGCTCTACGTCTAGTCACAGCAACAAGACACAGATGCAAAGGGCAGCTCTACGTCTAGTCACAGCAACAAGACACAGATGCAAAGGGCAGCTCTACGTCTAGTCACAGCAACAAGACACAGATGCAAAGGGCAGCTCTACGTCTAGTCACAGCAACAAGACACAGATGCAAAGGACAGCTCTACGTCTAGTCACAGCAACAAGACACAGATGCAAAGGGCAGCTCTACGTCTAGTCACAGCAACAAGACACAGATGCAAAGGACAGCTCTACGTCTGGTCGCAGCAACAAGACGCACAGTTTGTGCGGACTCTACTGTCATCAATTTTCCTAACAAAACTTCCCCTAGGGGAATGTAGACGTCGGCGTTGCGAGATATATTGTGTTACTTACGTATACCATACGTGCTTAAAAGATAAGTGTATCTGTCATCTACATGCCCTCTTGACTTGTGATGTCAAAGTGTTATGTCAAGTGGACGTCGTCGTATATTCTAGAGTGGTTGTAATTTGGCCAATAATATTTGGAGAGGATCAGATAATATAGTCTAATGTTAGTTTTGCGAAGGTACCGTGAAGGAGTCGAGCTTGCTGGAGTCTACGTTTCCGGGAATCTAAGAATCATGAATGAATTGGTTGGTTCTCGGCTAGCCTGCGCCATTTTCGCCTTTACAGGATCAAATTAAATTAACTAGTGAAACCCTGCAGATATCTAAGCATGGTAAAATAAAAATGATTTAATGATTCTTTTTTCAAAGACCGCTGTCAGTTTTGTTACTTAATAATAATAACTGTCAAGAGGTTCCTCTCTCTGGAGCCCTGACCACCGGTAGCTTGGACCCTGTTCCTGATACCGATGGGCTTCTATTTATTAATGTTTTTTATACTTTTTATATTCTAATATTTAAAAATATAATTTATATGTGTTTACTTCGAAATAAAGAAGATAATAATAATAAATAATTTATATTGAACCAAATACTTGTACACATTTCATAAACCTGCCGAACAGCGTGACAGTTTGTCGGCAGGACTTGAAGTATGAATTGAGGGAATATGTTTTATCGTGTTTTGTTAATGATATTAATCACGTCTGTGAAGTTTACATAAATAAACAGATTTTTCAAACTCGCATGTCAAGTGAATTCACACAAAACACAAACAATCATCATATTATTCATTTATTTATATTTTGTCATACCCAGATATTGATAGCCATTACATTTCCGGAGTTTCGCTAGCTAATTTAATTTGACCTTATATAATAATTTAGTGTTAAAAAAATCTTAAAGAATTGCAGAACATTGAAATTGATTTACATAACTATTTACAAAATAGGGCCTTACCTTAGGTGTAGGTAAAAATATTTGGATTCTACCTGAACTAGGAATAAACCTGTATCTCAGGTATCTCACTCAAGTGCTTATACATAAGTATTATTTAAACGACAGCATAACAACTAGTAAATAATTTATCTACTATAAATTATGGTTATATTCTAATTGACAAAAATGTGTTACTCTTGCATCATTGTAAGACATTTTTGCAACAATGTTCTACTTATTATCATTTTTGCAATGTTACATGCTTTTTGCAATGTTACTTGCAGAGTTACATTGGTCGTCGAAACCACTTTTTAGTCACCTATAAAATAAATATTCAAAAAATTTCACAACAAAATAATTATCCACCTACTTTTATCCTTATTTCCAAAACCAGTGGAAGTTACTTTTCCTGATAACGATCACCAACTCCCTAACTTTCCCAGCATATTGTTTAAGGGATTATGCAACTTTCGTCGCACGAGTGAGCCAGATTCTGCCCACGCTTGTTTAACTTAAAACTGTATTTCCATTTTCTATCCAATGGAAATCTATGCCCAATTCTGTCATAATTAATATTATACCTACGTATGATTGTTGATACGAAAATGTCAAGTTCAACCCACGTCAGAATGGAATGCACTTTATTGCAATAAAAAAACGCAGTTATTATAATTTTTATGTAGGTCTGTAGCATATTAATCCGATAGATGTAGTTATTTTTGCTGACAAGTAGATCAATATATACAATGTGTAACAATATGACAATAAATGGAAAAAAACATTTGTACAAAAAAAAAACGACTTCCAAAAAAGAAACACTACAAAATGAAAAGTCTTTATTTTTCACTTTTTAGTTGTACCTACCCCACACAAATTTATATAACACTACTTGCTATGTAAATATCAGTGGCAGGTAGTTACTAAAACGTCATCAACATACACTAAGTGGGAAAAAATCGTATTATTGTAGCTATCTCAAAAACTACGCAAGCAAAGTTAATAAAATTTATATGGGACCGCCCCAGCCCTGCCCTTTTTTACTTACCTGCGCTGTCCCACCATCTTCCGCGAGCCCGCGCGTCCTCGTTCCAGTTTTGAAGGAACCTCTCATACCAAAAAAACAAATTAAAAAAAAAAAAAATTAGAAAAAGGAATTTTGCAAATCAGCTTATAATAACGGAGTTCTGGGGTAACAAACATTTAAAAAAAAAATAAGATAAATCAAAACACTTGAAAAGTGCAACAGGACATGTACTCTCGCCCTAAGCTCCTTATATTTTTTGCTTACTTACATAAAACCTAGTTACCGTGTAGGCTGTTTGCACAGCCCATTTCCTCACGTTCTGATGCTAAATACGTTACATTACTGAAATGGGAGTACTCGTAGGCAAGTAGTAAGTAATTGTTAAAAGAAATCTATGAGTTTTTTGAAGATAGTCCTTTATTTAAACGTCACATCTGTTGCAACATAGACTTTTTTTTTGAGGAAATTTAGGTTTGAATTAAAACTTTTTGGTTCTTGCACTGGCAACTTTGATTCTTTGTTTTTTTTTTTGTCAACGTTGGAATTTCCGAATTTAAAAAATAATTCGGCTGTTACTCATTTGTTTTTGTTTTCAGTTTACACTTTTGCGAGGTCAACGCTAACGCTCACGAAGTGGTCGAATTCTGGTCGACCCTTATTTAAAAGGTGTAAATAGAATAATGGAGTGGCTTAGCATAATCAGCGTATAACATTCCTAATGCTGCTACTGCTGCTACCAAAACAAGCCTCCTCTCTGTGAGGAGGGATTTACAAAATCCCTCCTTTTCACAGAGAGTAGAGCTATGGCATTCCTGAATTACAAAACATATTGTTTTCTTTTTTTGTACCCTTCAATCTACCTCTAACATCCTACTTGCTACTCCTACTATCCTATCCTATATCATATAATATTATAAACGTGAAAGTTTGTATGGATGGATGGATGGATATTTGTTACTCACTGTCTCACTTACTGTCACGCAAAAACTACTGAACTGATTTGGATGAAATTTGGCACAAAGATAGTTTATAATCAGGATATTCCCACGGATCGAAACTTATGCGGGTAAAATCGCGGGGCGCAGTTAGTAGCCTATATAGCAGAAAAAAACTATGCAGATTTCAGCAACCAAGAAAAGCTTTATTTATTTCGAAATAAGTAAATTAAGAGCACTACTCAGCCTTCCTTTTTTATGGGGAAAGAAAATGAAATGTTATTGTAAACTTTTTACTTCGCGAATAAATATTTCGTTCGAGTTCTTTGTGAAACGGGTTTTCGTCTGTCCAGAGTAAAATATTATAACAAAGCGAGTTTATCGTGCGATAAAACTTTGCTTATTGGGTTGTGAAAATTGCTGTGCACTCAATATTTTAATGGACAGCCACGTAGGAACGTACCTACCTCCTATCATAGGTAGGTAAAGTCTGGGATTTCCGAAATCGATTCTAAAATTGTCTGGCAACTTTTATAAATTGCCCGTATAGTCAAACTACAATACAAATAGCTGTTAGCCCACGTTCGCATGGTTCAAAACGGTGAAGGAAAACATCGTGAGGAAACCGGCATGTCCTAGAACCAAAATTTCGAAGACATGTGACATCCACCAGCCCGCACTGGATTCGCGTGGCCTCTCCCTCTCTTACAGCCCACTCCCTCTCACCGGGAGGAGGCCTGTGTCCCAGCAGTAATATTATAGGCTGATTATGCGACGTTCGTGTACGCTTTTATAATGGGACGTTATTTTACCGCGCACTGGATTACCAACACATGGCTCAGCGCCGAAAGTTGAAATTCGACAGTCCTTTCCTCACGCTCAAGGGATGCTCTATTGGAATTGCGGGCTAACACGGCAAATCGACATGTATCGATTTCATAAACAATTAATTTCTCTGAAAATATAGTATAAGTACACGGAATGTAAGAGGGTTTAGAGACTAACCACACTTATTCACGATTACGAACGATTTTGTATGGAATGCGTACGCATTCGTAAAACTGAACGGATGCGTACGCATTCCGCATAAAATCGTTGTTTTCTATGGACAAAATCTGAACAGAGCTGAATAAGTGTGGCAAGTCCAATAATCTGCAAAATCTCGACTAATGAGAAACAATTAATTTTATGTATTGTCCGTTACTTCTGGGGGTCACACGTGGAGATGGCCGTTTTGCGTGGATGTGACGCATATTTTCCCCCAATTTGTCCTTTTTTGTGTTTGTGTTCTTTCTCTGCGCCATGTTTACCGTAAATAAACGCATTTTCTTTCTTTCTTTTATAGATTAATACAAAAGTTAAATGTTGTTAGTTACTCTGTTTATGTATAATATATGACTGTTCCTAAATTACCCTAGACTGATAAAATTTTCGTTTTTCCTAATTATATGGAATATTACAGTTAAGATCGGCTCTCTGTATAATGTCCTTCAACGGTTTTGATATATCTACCCACATCTAACGTTTTTATCTTTGTTAATCTCATTCTTTTATCTTTGTTATCTTTTTGAAATAAAGTAAATTGCTAAAACGGCTACAATTAATTTAACTGCTCACCAAAACAACTTAAAGAACCTAGTACCTACAAATTGCCTCATAAAAAATGGTAAACAGTACATAGTAGCTTCAAAGATTAGTACGCATCAGCGGGTCCTCTGATGTTGCAGCCATACTTGGTGGTCCTCTACTTCTAATAGTTTCAGAATGGTCCATACTGACCCATCTCAAAATATCTCCTTATACAGGGTGGCAGGGACTTCGGCGCGCAACCTGTTACCGTGGATTCAGTAGGTACTGATTTTTTCCAGAATCATGTGGGAACATGATTCTGGAAAAATCTGCTGTTCCATACATTTTGAACGCGTAGGTATTGCACTTTTTTATGAAACAGCAGATTTTTTAAATAGAGCTGATCATTAATATTAATGGAACCTTGCAAAGCAAATTGTAAAACAATTTTAAAAGAGTAAGGGAGGCACCCACGCGCAACTTTTGTCTCCACAACTAATTTCTCTCACATCAAGTCTACGGGTTTGTTTGTAAGTGCGCGCATTTAGAGACGCGACAAAGACAGCATTTTCATACTTTTGATGTGAGAGACAAATTAGTTGTGGAGATAAAAGTTGCTCGTGGGCGCCCTCTCTAGTGGTGGAGTTTCTTACCCATTCTTCTCCATACGAAACTATATTTTGGAAGGGGCGACTTGAATCAAACCTATTTTTTATGTAAATTTTGTCGTTCAAAGGTGCGTTTTATTTTAAATAAATAATTTGACTTTGACTTTGAACAAAAACCCTAATAGTAAATGAAATAAAAATGCAGCGCCAAGGTATCATTATGTCGAAGGTCTAAACGATCGAGATATTACCTAGTATTGACGTAATAAGCATTCGAGATAACAAGCGACAAGGCACCGTCTTTCGAGATACAGAATATTTTGAGGTCATGAAGCTGTGATGTAACGATATAACGTCGGATCGTCAAGAAGTAACGAGCCGAGAGGAGTGGTACTGAAAATTATATGGGTAGATATTTCTGTATGTAGGAAAGTAGGTTAGGATACTGAAAATAGCCAGTTACTTACCGTATTCCTGACACCTGACAGCGCGATAATTCTAGTAGCTAATAAAGACCAAATTCGCAAAACTCCTATTCGTTTGTATGTAACTGACAGATGCCAAGAACGCATTCTCTTCTCTCGTTGGTCGCACTGTAGTTACCAACTACACTTACCTAACTCTCGTAATAATGACTACTTACCAACTTATTGACGGGTGATGCTTGTATACAATAGTAAAATAATATACTTACAAGTAACTATTTACACTAGGTATTAAATTAAAACACTAATACAAATATATTTATGATGGCACAGCAAGCTTGCCGTCTAGTTTTGTTACAAAGTTACTGGAATCATCGAAAAGGTTGGATAAGAGTGACACTGGCTGGTGACAGTTACTCTAGCAGAGCGTCGCATCGATTGTTGTGTGGCGGCTGAGTGATGACCAGTGATCGGAGTAGGTAGATTGATTTTTGGTACTTGTATCATAGATGTTCACAGAAAGAATAACATGGATAAGTCATTTTCCCGGAAAGTAATTCCGGTGTTTCCAGATCCAGTTAAATATTATTAATGTTGGTAGTGATATTATTACTATTCAATTCATTTAAAGGAACGAGTGAGCTACCTGGTATCGTCGCCGGGCGTACGCATTGTTTTGATAACCGGTTAGTGCACCACCCATGATCCTTTGCTCTGATTGGTCGTTGGGTTGTGTCAAATCGTGACTGGATAACGTTTAAAAAAATTATGAACAATATAATATTGCTCATTTTAATACAATTCCTACCTAAGTTCCGTTTTTTTTTTAATAATCAAACAATTCCGAAAATCCGGAGGAATGTCCATATTAATATATACGTTTCGGATCAATGACCCCAATTCAATCTACCTACTCCGATCTCTGGTGATGACAGAGATGATGTCAGGGGAGCCGCTGTCATAACACGTCCACGACGCACTGCTATATTTCGGCACAATCCTTATGATATTAAAGGTGCTGGCTCACTAATACGATGACCACATCTGGTAAGGGTTATCCTGTGCCGTTTTACACTAATACAAAAGAACAGATAGGCGTCGAAGTGATCCTCCACATCGCCGCCTCCAAGACAACCCACTGACCCATCGCTGTCATCCAGAAACGTACCCAGAAGTATGACAGTGCAAATTCTTTGACCAAAGAACGAGCCAGCCCTCTGGTCAAGCGAAGTGTCGACTCGAATTTTCCTTAAAATGGAGACGCGCACACGGGCCCTAGCGTTTCGACCCCAAATGTCGCAAACCTGTTACCCATAAGGTTACAACTTTTGATTGTTCGTATATTCAAATCACAACTATCATTATGTGATAAGTATATGAAATGGGTATAATACGGCAAATGAATTTCATAAACAATTACAACCCGCAAGAGTCAACTTGAGACTTCGCTCGGATGACGTAAGCGCGCGGTACTGAGACGTCGATGGCGAGAGCGGTTTCAGAGCGGGGGTCGGGAGGAGCCACTCGGGTCTCAAGTTAAGAAAGAAAGAAAATACATTTATTTGCGGCAAACACGCAAACCACCGCGGCGCGGCGTGGCGCGGCAGTTAACTCTTGCGGATTGTAATTTCCATAAGTGTACATAACATTACATTAGCCTACATTCCCCAAAGGATCAGTCTGAGGTGTTTAATACACACATATTTAACACGTTAGGTATCAATTGCCGCGTATAAATGTGTTATTGTATTTTAATTAACAAGGCAAATATCATGGGAACACTCGATAATACTATGGCCAACCTTGGAATTAAACCCAAAACTACAAGCTTTCCAGTCGTGTTCGCGACCACTAGGCCAACGAAGCAGTCAACCTACCTATTAGATATTACTAGCGAGAATAGGAAAAGTTCCCACTATTCAAAATAACAAAAGAGAGAAAGAAATAAAATGCGTTTATTTGCGGTAAACGTAACGCATAAAAAGAACACAAACATAAAAAAAAAACAAGTTGGGGAAACATGCGTCACATCCACGCAAAACGGCCATCGCTCAACATAATGCTAAGACCCTATACGAGATAACCCCAGTGCTGGTTTTAAGCGACGGCTGGCGAATAAGCATTGAATTTAAATAAACTTTCAAACTCCAGTCTACTCCCGCCAACAATTTATTGAACCGCATTAAAGTATTTCAATCAACTTTCGCAAGCAACCGCTTCGAATCCATTCCATGATTGATTAACTTGATAACTCTCAGTTTTGTGTAAGAGAAATTATTTCTTTTTACTACTTACAACGTTAATGTTGAGTTTGGCAAGGAGCCAAGATCTCGAAACTCCGTGTCTGGCATTTCTGAAACGATAGGCGAGTTTGAATAACATTATCATATCGCAAACTAAAGATTACTAGACTACGTTAGCATGAGAATTTGCGAGTTAAGTTTCCCGAAAACAAACAGTACGGAGCCTGTAAAGCAGATAATATTTTATCAAAGACTTACACGTTGGTACATAAAAACACATATCTAACTTTTTTTCGCATGGGTTCATCTAAAGAGGTTTTATTCAAGATGGCAATTCTAAATATTAATAAAATCTGGCAACTAATAAAGAAGTGTACACTAGTCTTTACGGCTTATATTTTCAAAATAAGAACGTAGGCTGCGACGGACAGCGTAGGCGCGCGCCACGTTACGTTCAGTCTGTATACAGCCAGCGTCCGATGCGAACCTCTGTACCGGTATCAGCCGTCAACAACACGATAAACAGCAAAACTTGGCTGTAAGCAGTTTTCCTCAACCAAACCAAAGAACTAAAAAAAAAAAAAAAAACCTTTACCACATGAATATTGAGACTGTTCTTCTTCGTTCGAATTGCAAATAATTTTAACAGATTTAAAAAGTGCGTTTTTTTTTGTTTTGATTTTATTAGACGTTGCGTAGTTTTTTCTTCGTGATTGTTTTGAAAAATACTGTGGGATTTATTTGACATAGAGAACAGAACTTTTGTTGTTTGTGGCAGTTTACGAGTGTTTCAGTGGACCCTCAGAACGATCAAGTCGCCTCGTAAAAGGTTTGTGAACTAATCTTTTTTATATTTGAATATTCATTATACGTTTTGGGTATTTATTTCAACGAAAATATTTTTGATGTTGTGTGTGTGTTTTAGATTTTAAAATGAGCAAGTGTTCTTTAAGCTATTGTGCTTAACTACAAGCCAAGTTACAGGAACTTTTTGTATCGTGACTTCTTAGTTATTACTTATTACTATTAACTGTGTATGAAAACAAAAGAGAAAATCAATAAAAATAAAAAATAAACTTACGTAAACCCGCATCATATAGGTACGTGTCTTATATATTTTTTAAATCTTATATTGTCTTCTATGGAGCAAGGACGAGGACTAAATAAGCCCATTTTTTCCTATAGGTATTTTTATCGTTTACTAAACCCTAACGCCAAGACTCCGCTTTAGAACTACACTGACATGAAATACCAAATATTTGTATTTTATTATAACTCTTCGTAACGTTACAAAAGCAAAGTTATCGCTATTGGGTAAAAAAAATTATAAGAAAACGAAACTTTTTACAAACAAGCTTTTATAAAAAAAAAGAACTAAAGAGAGCTAAGAGAGCTTTTTAATAAAAAGAACTAAAAAGTTAAAAATTATTTAAACCTGATAAGAAATCCCCATTTTTTTATAAACAAAAGCGTGTTTGCTTTTGTGATTGCAAAAGAAAAATAATGAAGGTGTAATATGCTTAATGTTCCATCAAAATGTAACACGCTTTTATTACACGGTAACCGGGAAGTGGATCAAATTTAACTTGCAAGATTTGATTCCAGAAAAACATCGGGACAGGTAAAACTAAATAAAAGCTTGTAAAAAGGTATCGCGTTTCATCATTTAACTTTATTTCCCAATTTGGCTCAAACTGTCACCTAACCTCTAACAATTAGTAATACTAAACCCGTCATTTTAATTCCGCGTAGCAGGAGAATAATACAGTTTGAAAGTTTTAACGACTAAAATCTGGTTCATACCGGTAAGTTCCATAATGTCATTATGGCAGTCAAAGCTCGTTCTACCGTCAAAAGACTTCTTTTTTTAAAAGCGTCATCGCTTTTATTTGAATTTTTCGCATACAAAGAGAATCGTGGTGTTATCCGGAAAAACGGACGATTTTTTTTTACACTTTTTTATTACTTCATGTTCTTTTTATGTGGTTAGTCTCATTTACTCCTTGAGATTCCTAGAGTAAATCAAAAATTTCCACGTTTATTTTTAACTAGCTACGCCCCGCGGTTTCACCCGCATAAGTTTCAATCCCGTGGGAATATCGGGATAAAAAGTATTCTATGTGTTATTCCTGGTGCCAAATTTCATCCAAATCCGTTCAGTACTTTTTGCGTGAAAGTGTAACAAACAATCATCCATCCATCCATCCTTACAAACTTTCGCATTTATAATATTAGTAGGATAGGATAATATTATGTATTTAACAATATTATATTTTATTGATTGACGCTATAATAGATTATATTGCTATGCTCGGGGGGCTCGTGGCTAAATAATAACAACTGCACGAGTGCACGGGTTGATCAGAGGTTGAGCTATGCTCGCCGAGGTCAGTCCGTGGATGGGTGAACATCCATTACATATCAAGACCCCATTTGTTAGGGCAGGCAGAAGTCCGAAAGTCTGACAACCAGTCTCACCAAGCGGTATTACTATTATACTCAGTAACTGGGTTGTGGAGGTCAGATAGGCATTTGCTCCATGTGAAATACTGGTGTTCAGCTGCATCCGGTTAGACTGGAAGCTGACGCCAACAAAGTTGAGAAAAGGCTAGGTAGATGATGATATTGTAATCTAAGTTTAAATGCCTCTCTGGCAATCAACTAAGAAATACTTAAAAGCAGGAACTTTAGGGACCATTTAATTATACCCATACGTAAGTAATAACTGTAATAAGTAATTGGTCCTGAACATGACGCTAAGGTAACCTACTGAACTCGAATTTAATTAACGTATAACATAGAATTAACGATACATCGTCTAGAGGAATCCTTCTATAATCCCACTAATATTATAAACGCAAAATTTTGTGAGGATGGATGGATGAATGTTTGCTACTCTTTCACGCAAAAAATACTGAACGGATTTGTATTTTGGCACACATATAGTTTATAACCAGGATTAACACATAGGATACTTTTTATCTCGATATTCCTACGGGATCAACACTTATGCGGTTGAAACCGCAGGGCGCTGCTAGTAACGTCCATAAATAAGGCTTAAAAAAATGGCTGAAATTGTACACCCTATAACAAGTTTTTAAGCCTGAAAGCTTACTGGCTTAAACTGACTGAAAATAAAAGTTTCTAGCCTGTTCTTGTTCACACACATTCTTTCTGCAGTTATTAAAGCTACATAAAATATTTCATAGGATCGGTTTATCAGTAAAAATGGTTAGAAAAGTATTTATAATGGATAGTTCATTTCTTTATTTTTTGCCATTAATGTCGCACTGCTGGGCACAGGCCTTACTACCATCTCTTCACCTTTCTTTGTCCAGAGCTGCCAAGGACCAATCTTTCTTAAGGAGTTCAGTTCATCCTGCATAGTATTTAGCAATTAATTAGAGAAAAATTACATGATTTATTGTATACACCGTTAAATTTTGATCGTTTTAATCCTTAAAAGGGGTCATTGTACTCATCATTATGAACAAATTTTACTACGGGACCAACTCTGAAATCGTGAAAAAAAATCAGTTGATCCATACATTATGTCGAGTTATGCGAACATAAATTCCTAAAAAAAGGAGGAGAAATTTCTAGTGTGGGGCAACGTTTTTTTTTTTTTAAATCAATTTCAAAACAAAATCTGTCAGATATTTATGCTGCGTCTTGACGACAGACAAATATTAATGGATTAATCTTGAAATCAGATATTATTGCCGAGCTGTCCATAGTAATATATTTATGCTCATGATAGTATGAAAAGTAAATCTCGTTGATATAAAACTATGCAGCTGGTAACCATGCTGTTTTCCGTAAAAATAAAATGTTTATTGATATAGCTAATACAATTATTGTTATCGATAGTCCTGATATGAATATCTGGGTCACTGATTTCCGTTGTAAAATATTTTTATTGATAGGATTAAATCTAACACCATGAAAGCTCATTTTTCATGGTGTTAGACATAATAGGAAAGTGGCGATCGTTTACAAAATTTTATAGTGCGATACTTACCATAGTTGAAATCGTTTCGAGAATGTAAAATTCTTGATTCACATAATTTTATTTTAATTATTTCAATGTCCCGTTTGGTTACGCTTTCACTTTGCCTGAAAATGTAAGTAGGTAGGCAGGAGGTAGAAACTACCTATCTGCAATATAACAAGCTTCAGGAATTTCAACAAGTATGGAGAAATTATACGGAATGTTGTTTGTTTTTCTCTTAAATTATTAATTTTGATAGTCGCATACAAAAATATCGGGATGATTTCGGCTTCCTAAGTCGGCTTCATTTTGAAACGTTGACACTGCCATTAATTTTTTTTCATATATTAGTAGGTATTATAAGCTATTATTATATTACCGGTTATTGTAACTCCATCTTTGTATAACTTCTCCGTAAATATTTTTTTTTTCCTGTGAAAAACTGTTTTTTTAAACTCTTCTGTAAGAGTTTCAAAGGAAATCAGGATAACAAGGCGGCTCATTACTTAGTCATTTTGTAAATAGGTACGATTTGTTTTGCAACTGCGCAATGAAAAGGTTCTATTAAAACATAAAATATAGCATACTAGCTGTGGCCCACAGTTTCACTCGAATAAGTTTCGATCCGTGCGAATATCGGGATGAAAAGTATCCCATATGTTAATTTTGGTTATAAACCATTTTATGTGACAAATTTCATCCAAATCCGTTCAATACCTAGTTTTTGCGTGAAAGAGTAACAAACATCCATCCATCCATACAAACTTTCACGTTTATAATATTAGTAGGATAATAAATTTAAAATGTACAGTTTATTTCTGTAACTACCCATAATCCCAAATGAGCATACAAATGTTTGTATGCTCATTTGGAATTATTTATTTAAGTTCACATTAAATAACAACCAGTAAACAAGGGTCGTCATAGAATTCGCGTTCTTTATTCAGGGGTTTATTAAAAAACGTTGCTTACAGCGTTAACGTTGCGTTAGGATTCGCGAGTATTTAACCATACTCTTTTGACGATTAAACATCTCTTAACTTAAAGCAGCATTTATAAAATAAAGGGTTCAATGTTATTTGTTTTTTATTTTAGTAATAAAAAGACAGTAATTTTATCTTGTAAGTACCTAAAGCCATATGAGGATCTCCTCATATGGCTCGCTCTCTCATATCGACCCGCGCGGCTGTTATTACTTAGCCACAAGCCCCTCATATCTATGAGGGGCTTGTGGCTAAGTAATAACAGCCGCGCGGGTCGATTGATCAGGTTATCACGCTTGCCTCGATTGGTCCGTGGATGGGTGACCATCTTTACATATCCAGGCCCCTCCGTGCCTCGGAAAACACGTTAAGCCGTTGGTCCCGGCTGTTAATCGTGGATCTTTGGCAGTCGTTACGGGTCGCGAGAAGCCCGAAAGTCTGACAACCAGTCTTACCAAAGCGTATCGTATTACCCAGTAACTGTGTTGTGAAGGTCAGATAGGCAGTCGCTTCATGTAATATACTGCTATTCAGCTGCATCCGGTCAGACTGGAAGCCTACCCCAACATAGTTGGGAAAAGGCTATTTAGACGATGATGAGGTACCTAAAGCCATGGAACCACGACATACACGCATGTACAATTTAAAAAATGGACGTCAGATTTTTATCAATATTTGAATATCAGTTCCAAAAAGTGAAGTACCAACACTCTAACATGACAACGTTCCATTTTTAGATAGCGCATCATATCACATCAAACATGGCGTAATTGGATAAAGAAAAAGGATATTGATAAAGAATAAAAAGATAACGGATAATATTCTGCAAATAAAATAAGCTGCTGCTCGAAAATAAAAGATACGGCGGTTAGGACGACCTTTGTTATCTTTTCTGAGATTTTCTACAGTTAGTGCTGATCCACTTGGCAATAGTTTTAATTGTATTTGTTGGTATATTGGCGTGGCTAGCTGACATATGGCAAATAATTCAATTGAATGTTCTGTGTCTCGTAATGTTAATTACTTTGCAGACCTACTATTGTATAGAATCAAGTTTTTCTAACCAAACAGACAGACAGCTGTGCTGTTAGGAAGTTTTTGCGCCACTTCTTCTTCCCAGCTAAAGCACTAGGAATTTGTGAAGAGCGGGCGTTTTGGGGGACTGTCTTATGTAATTTTGACGTTCCAAAAGTGCTGATTCTTAAATTTTCTGAGCCTAATTTAAATAAATAACTTTTGATTTTGAATTTGTGAAATAACGTACTAAATAAAAAGTGTGTTAAGTTTTCAATGCTGTGCAGTGGGGTTACCTTTCTCGGCGTCTACAACACAGTAGAGGCAAAGCGCCCATTTTATAAATTAAAGTCGCTTGTCGTGTCCGTCTTTGACCACGTTGTTCTTCCAAACTACGCAACGGATTTTAATGCGCTTTTCAACAATTTTGAGTAAAAATATTCGGGACGGTTTAATTTAAAAAATTAAAAAGAACTCGTTGTTTTATCACATCGCCAAAATCGTGCGAAGCAGGGGCGAGTCGCTAGTTAGATATACATATTAGCAATTCATATTCTTTGGCGAAATATACAGTTCACTGATTATAGATTTGGATTTCATCGTAGTATTGAGCGATACTGTAATCATTTTTTATGAAGCAGTTCCTGTTCTGAACCGTTATTAAAAACATGTTACTGACAGCTTCCTGAACGTTGTAAAAGATGTTTACAAAATAAACGTTCAGACATTTTGAGTATTTTATGTTAATAATTTAATAGTAGCTATACTTATTTTCAAAGAAAAAAATCTAAAAAATAGCGTATTTTTTTTTTAAATATATTTTCCAAAATTTATAAATCAATACTTACAATGATTCAGAATAAAAAATAAGATGCTAACTGAAATGTTTCCCATGCCCAATAACCATTATTGTAAATAAAAACGGTTTTCCTATCTGTTTGCGTAACAACATAGTTTTTCTAAACATTGTAACGGATTTACGGTAATAGAAGCAGTTTTCACCATAATTTACAGAATTTATTCCGAAAGGTTTATGTGTATAATATATTCACATTAAACTAACATTATAATAAAGAAGTCTCAATGTTTTGGCAAGTCATCAAAATCGTACGAAGCAGAGAGAGTAGAGAGAGAAAGGGTTGCTAGTTTCAAATAAATCACAGACCAATATCGGGCTAACAATAAAAGGGGCAATACGCAATAACTCAATGAGCAATACAGCCCAACTAAAGGCCCAACTTATTTCACACAACAATGCCAAATGAACTCGCACTTTAACTGACTTACTGTATGGTTGTGTAACTAGGACGTGGTAGGTACTGTTGAGATTATGACATGCGTAGTTTGTGGCTTGCAACTATTTCTAGTAGTTATAGAACAATCTCATAAAATTATGAGAAAAACGCTATAACGAATTTAGGAGACAGAAAAAAGAAGTACGTCATGAGTCAAGGTAGAAGAGTCATGAGATATAGAAAATATATTATAATGTATTCAGTGCGGCGATTAAGTTATCACATTGATTGAAATCACGTCTTCTACATTACGTATTTGAAACGTACACAATAAAATAATTAATAACAATTAACATAAAAGATAGATCCTTGGGGCCTTTTATTTGGTAACAATAGCATAAAGTTTGTGTTGTTGATACCATCGCCCCGCGCGTGTCTAGTGCCTTATTATCCAGGGTGGGGTGGTTTGTTTGGTGCCAATGTTTACGCACTATAGTTTTAGTAAAATTATTTATTTTATTATTTTAACATACTGATGATGATCACTGACTACTAATAAACGCTGTACTATTTAATGTGTAAAATAAATCTAAGCGCCACTCTGTATAATGTATAAAAAGTTAAAAAGATCCTAATAATTACCGTATAAGGAAACAGACTGGATTTTGGTGGAGGCGCTGTTTTTTTGTGTTTTATACAGTATAACAAGGTGTTTATATTAGTTTTTATATATTGTATTTATATTAATCTAATTTCACTGCTTGTTATTTTATATTTGATTCAATGCACTTTTGTCTACCGCGTTAGCCGGGTGTATTCAAATATTTCATCAACATTTACCACTAAGAACAGTTTATGAGTGATTTAATGAATAGTGTTTAACATAAAAATTTGTTTCTCGTTACAAACGCTACGATCCCCGAAATATTTTGATCCGGCTCGAAGACCCAAATATTTCGGAGTACGTAGCGAAGTGTAGCACTGAATCTAATATAAAATAATAAGTAATAAAATTAGGTCAACGCGTCACACCGATATTGCTCACTAAGACGGTCGGTGAAAATACCGAACACTAGCCGATTACGTAACTATTCAGAAGTGTAAATTGAATTTTGTTACCTTATCATTTTTAGACCTCGAAACAAATTCAGAAGCTCCTCCAATAAGGCTTGCTCCTAAGTATGAGGTAGTCAGAAAAAATAATTCTCAAACAAATTGACAACTTACGTTAATTTGCCGTGCTAAAACCTTTCCTACTTTCAAAGAATGACAGTTAAAATTTGAATATACGGACGGTTTAAGTTGGTGGTCTATTTAAAGAATAGTTAATTTGCCATAACTTTACATGAGATCAATAGGGTGCAAGGTAGGAAGAGGAGCAGTGTTGGCCCAGTGGAATCAGCTCCGACTTACGAGCTCTAGGTCGTGAGTTCGAATTCGAACCCAGGCAGGAACTTTACTTTTTGTATTTAATTCAACACCGCTGCTCTCAAAACGGTGAAGGAAAACATCGTGAGGTAGCCGGCATGTCTAAGAATAAAAAAAAATCGAAGCCATATGACATCCACCAACCCGCACTGGGTCCGCGTGTTGGATTATGTCCCACTCCCTCTCACAGACAGGAGGCCTGTGTCCCAGCAGTGGGAACATTATAGGCTGATTATGATTTTTTTTTCAATATGTGGGTGAACTACACACCTCTGCCTGCACCTTCAGTCAAAATAGGCGTGATGTTTTGTCATGCAAAAAATTGTGTTTCAATATCATGTCTTTCCACGAAACGCTACATCGTATTTCTCCGTCCTAGCATAATCTACAAAGGATAATCTGACATTGATATTCAGTCTATTTAAAGTTCAATTTATTGGAAGGTACTCCGCGTGCAATTGACTTACTCTGACAATCTCTCGTAGTAATCTGGAGCTGAAAGGACGATATAAATCTTATCTTCGTAGGTACTCTTTTTATCTTTACACGGCGAGATTGTACGGTAAAAAAATAGAATCTCACGTCCACATCTCACTGTTCATACAAAAAAAAACCGGTCAAGTGCGCGTCGAAATCGCGCACCGACGGTAAATCGCGGCTTTTCGTACAATGAGAAATCAGCTTATATTGGAAATAATATCATAATATTAATATTATGTATTCGGAACGTACGGTGTAGATAACACCATACGCCTAAGTTAAAATAAAGACACTAGTGCGTATAAGATTTAGCTACAAATTGTGAATTTTGATGTGCCGATTAGTATCTCTATCCATATAATAAAAAAGTTACGAAGTCCAAAACTATGCATTGAATATTTTTGATAAAAACACTACAAAGTGAAAAATAACTTTAATTTCCGGCTTTGGTTTTTGTATTTTGTTTTTCACCACCGATTTCCGAAATTTAAGTTATTTTTCACTTTGTAGTGTTTTTATTTGGTCGGTTGTTTTTTTTTTATAGAAAAGTTTTTATTTTTTACGTTTTAGTTGTGAAAAACAAACGACGCAATTTTATTTACTTGAATCTTTATCCGTAATTTTGGTTTAAACACATAAAAAATAATTTTGCAAATCGGTTACAAATAACAGAGTTCTGAGGTAACAAACATAAAAAAATAAAAAATACAGTCCAATTGAGAACCTCCTCCTTTTTTGAAGTCGGTTAAAAAGAAATCGCTAGAAATCGCTACGAGGTTTGGGAACAAGTCTGATGCCGAAAATATAGTTTTTAGAGTTTTTGTCCGTTTGTCTGGATGTTTGATCCAGATTGGCGCAAAAACGGCTTTAAGGATTTAGATAAAATTTGGCATACAGATAGTTTATTACCCACATTTACTCAGAGGGTACTTTTAATCCCAGTAGTACGTGCAAAAGCTAGTCAAAAATAGAACAAAACTAAGTCTACTTTGTACAACAAGAACCTGTAATTGCTTACGGTAACTATTAGTGCTCCAAACATGTTCATTGGAAAACGAAATGCTACGTACGTCTGAACGCGTTTACACCTGTCACAAATTCGAGGTGCCTACTAATACTCGAACATCTGTGCTTATGTGCAAAAACATGTATCGCACCTTAATGCGAACGGCTTTGCTTTTAATCTCAAAAACACTTGACAAAAATGTTAAAAAAGAAGCCAAAAGCTGTCACATACAATTAGCAAGCTATTTCCAAAAATAACACATGTGCATTCAAGCAAAGCGTACTTTTCTCTGTTTCTGCGTGTTGAGATATTAGTCTTTGACTATTCATTAATAGATCTCATTCACAGATCATTGACAGTTGTTACGTATAGTCAGAAGCCCAAAAATAATAATAATATAATAATAATAGCCCTGGACATTTCACACAGCGCCATCTAGTCCCAAGCTAAGCAACCTAATGCTTGTGTTATGGTAACAAGATGGCTGATAAACTACTTATATACATTTTTTTTTTTGTAAATACATACATATTATAGATAGAAAAACACCCAGACTCGGAACATATACATGTAGGTCATACAAATATTTGTTCCGTGCGGGAATCGAACCCGCGACACGCAGCGCAGCAGTCAATCGCTTAACCACTGCGCCAACCGTGCCGTCAGAAAAATCTGACAACCAGTCTTACCAAGGGGTATCGTCTTGCCCAGAAACTGGATTATGGAGGTCAATTTATTATGGAGCGACTGCCTAGTCGCTCCATGTAAAATACTGATATTCAGCTGTATCCACTTAGACTGGAAGCCGATCCCAACATAGTTGGGAAAAGGCTTGGCAGTTTGACTCACTACTACTACAGCAGAAAATAAACGTTATTCTATTCTATTTATATTACAGCACGGTTCTCCACAATTTCCGTGTACATTATATATGTATATTAACCGAGTGAAACTTCAAAGAAAACATTGTTACACGGTGTTAGTCCTCAGGCTTAATTTCTACGAAAATAAGATGAGAACCGTCCTGAGTTGTTTACTGAAAGTAGGCAAACGTTTTATTGCGCTGTAAAACCGTTAAGAGTGAGTTAAGAGTTTCAAGAGAGGGATTTAGAAACGGATGTCAAAATATTTACTGGATTCGTGCCCGTTTTATTAGTCTAGTCGATTTTATGAATTTGAGAGCCGTATTTTAGATGCTCGTTAATATGGAAAAGCATACTTAGTAATTGATATTGGAAAAAAAAATCAGTGTCCGTTTTACGAAAGAAGTCTCGCAGATGCGGCGGTACAGACTTGCGACGGAGACAATTAATCTTTATTTATTTATTTATCTCAACATCAGCATACTTAGGATACTCTTCCCCATACCTATATCCAGGAAACAATAGGATAGCCTTCCCCCTCCTACTTACTACCTAGCACCAAAGGAGCATCTCCCAGCAGGGTGTCACCTTCCGTGGTCCACTTGGAAGTATCTGGACCGTTTCCGGACACAAGAGGGAAGATGTAAGCCCAACCTGGTAAAGTGGGGCTACCTTGACGGAACGGCAGTAGGGTGTGATTGTGGAGCTATGTCACAAACCATGCTCCACCTCCTATCCTGCCCTCTGTGTCCCAAAACATGCAGTCAATGTGACCTCTGCGCTGCCACCGACAACGCCGTGGAGGTGGCAAAGTTTTGGGAAAACAATATTTAAAATATAATCGTGCCAGCGACACGATGAAGAAGAACAATCATACTACAAGCACTGGTTAATAAAATATACATTCTTAAATTAAGCCTGAGGACTAACACCGTGTAACTATTCTTTATTATATAAAAAATAGTTCAACTTATTGCCGCGGGACGTCTTTCCTGAGAGGGCCTCTAAGACATCTGAAATGTTTTTTTTTAATTTTCCGGAACACGAAACCTGTCCTTTTTCCACATTGCCTTTTTGCGGTATCCGTCAATATAGGTTCGGTAGTTTGGCCGTAGAAACATCATAGATAGGTAGATAGAGGAATTTATTTCCGTTATAATATGAATATCATCTCTTCCTATAATACTCTCGGCGAAATAAATATAAAATGAAAGGCTATGTTCACTATACCGTAGATAACTTTCTTTTGGAATAATAGTTCTGTCAAGAAACGGACAGAAAATACACTACGAATAAAGAAACTGTTTTATTTATACCTAGTCCCAAAACGTATAAATAATAACAACTATGCCAACTTATTTGCATTTCAAAAGATTTCTTTGTTTTAAGATAGGAGTAGGTATTGACCTACGTCAGGGCTGTCTAAACTAGATGCGGGCCAACATAAATTTCAAAATTGATTTCAGCACCGCAAAAACAAATGGTGACAGAAAACTTGTTGTCATCCGAATAAATATTTCATTCGTTTATTTGGAATACCATACAATCATCATCATAATAAAAATAAAATAAAAATTCATATCTAAAAAAAAAAAAAAATTATGATCGGCCTATAACGGTCCCACTGCTGGGATACAGGCCTCCTCTCTGTGAGAGGGAGTGGGCCATAATTCACCACGCGGGCCCAGTGCGGGTTGGTTACATAAAATAATTACACATATTTGCAGTAGATGAAAAATATTAGGTACTTTTTTTTGAAGTCGTCAGTTTGTATTGAAAGTTCGAACAACTTTTTTAAATGAAATTTTTTGGCTAATATGGTCGATGTACCTTTACCATTTTAATGAAGTGCATGCGCAAGCGGCCCGCGGGCCTTGCTTTGGACAGCCCTGACCTACGTTATCGTTTCTTTTTCTGTTTGAATGCCATGTCTTTAGTTAGCCTTTGTTGTCCCACTGCTGAGCAAAGGCCTACCCCAAGCTTTTCCACTTTTCTTTATGCTGTTCCTTTTTCGTTCAATTGGTTAGGAACGTCCATTATAATGAATAACATTAAGACCTCGTTTTTATTAACCTGTAAACGTTCACGTGGATGCATTTTATATTGGCTATCAATTCCAGCTAAAAGATCTTTTCAACATTCGCTATGGACTATTATACTTACTACGTATGCTAAATCCCAGCCAGAATACATATCTGCAAGTAAAAAATAGAACTAAAGAATTCCTTGCACTTTTGCCGAATATATCACACTAGCAGCGCCTCGTGGTTTCACCCACAGAAGTGTCGATCCCGTGGGAATATCGGGGTAAAGGTATCATAAACGGATTTGGCGTAAAAGAGTAACAAACATCTATCCATCCATACAAACTTTCGCGTTTATAATATTAGTAGGAAGAAGGACATTCGACTTACTTATGTGTTTTTCTCGAGCTCACAATGTTGCAAATTACAAAATTAAATGTGCAAGGAATTCTTTAGTTCTATTTGATGAAACTAAAACACGCAACTCTAAGTGAAACGTAACTTCAGCAGTTTCAGCGCAAGTCCACACCTTAGAGACACGACGCCCCAGAGAATGATAGCATGCCATGCTTCGTATATTTCAGCTGCTTTAGCGCTGCAAGACCGTACGTTTGAGTCAGTTTTGTCGCACAAATAGAGACCTCACGTCGTTCATAAACAAACATCTGCCTTCAAACATTTACATACTAGAAGACTGGAATAACAATTACTAACACGGGATCTAGTGTCTTCAATTTAAATACATTTTCTTGAATTTGTATCTAGTCTATCTAGATCTTCTACTCGTAGAAGTGCATTTGAATAATTTTTTACCCGGAAATATTGGCGGCACGGTTGGCACAGTGGTTAAGCGATTGACTGCTGCGCTGCGTGTCGCGGGTTCGATTCCCGCACGGAACAAATATTTGTATGACTTACATGTATTTGTTCCGAGTCTGGGTGTTTTTCTATCTATAATATGTATGTATTTTCAAAAAAAAAATGTATATAAGTAGTTTATCAGCCATCTTGTTACCATAACACAAGCATTAGGTTGCTTAGCTTGGGACTAGATGGCGCTGTGTGAAATGTCCAGGGATATTATTATTATTTGTAATTAATTGAGAGTAGAGACGGTGATGATTAATTTTCAACGAAGAAGGAGTTTTCTAGCAGGATCAATAAATTGGCCGCGTTATCTTAAGCTGATATTTCACTTCACATTTTGTTCATTGTTATCTTGCAAAAATGAACAAAATGTACAAAAAAAGAACAACGGACTTCCAAAAAAAAACACGAAAATTCGGAACCAAATGCGGAAAAAAAACGACACAAATTCGTATAACACTACTTGCTATGTAAATAAAGTTGCCGGGATGTTATTAAGTATAACATCTTCAATATAAACTAACTGGAACAGTACGTATTATTGAAGCTAACTCAAAAACTACCCAAGGAAAGTTAATAAAAATTATACGGGAACACACAACCCTGAGATATACCCCATCCATTAAAAAAAGATTCTTTGAAATCGAATGACAATTGCCGGAGATATCGCGTAACATACATAAAAAACAGTCGAATTGAGAACCTTCTTTTTGAAGTCAGTTAAATTAATCAAAAATTAAAAATAAATTCATTAGTGACCCGAGATCCATCGATTTTAGATTTCGGCACTCGGCATCTTTCACTAGTGCTCCGAATGATCAAAAATTTAAATGAAATGAGCAGAAGGCATATTCCCGTAATTTAAAATGTTCAAAATCTAGTCGCAGTCATCTCTGCGACAAACAAATGTCAAAACCGTGTCAAAATATAGGGAAATTAGACGTATTTTTGACAGATTGAGACTGATGTCACACTGTGAACGTTCTTAAAATTACGAGAATAGTCTCTGGTACAAGAACGTTCATATCTATGTAATTTCTTCGGTGTCGTGTGAACATGGATTAACATGAAGCGTCTAATATCAGCTTTACAATGTTTTGGTCGAAGACATGTGATATCCAACCCGCACTAGGCCCGCGTGGTGAACTATGGATAGCCCACTCCCTCTCATAGGCGGCCTGTGTCCAACAGTGGGAACATTAAAGGCTGGTTATGCTATTGTTTTGATCCATTTTTGCCACAGCCGTGTCAGTCAGAAATATTATTATTGTTTATTTATACACAGTCTTTATACATCTTGGTACATGTTTGTTTTGTACCATTAAACCAGACATGGTTTGTTAAGACTTTATTAGAGACTATCTCTTTGATCTGTAAAAAGCCTTATCATGTCACTCATCTCGATAAAAAAACCTAAGTACGACGCACAGATTCACATCTACTACACATCACTCTACCCGCGGTAAACAACAAAGTCTTAAAATGTAACCTTTAATTTCACATTACACACATGATACCAGAAAATCCTATAATACTATGATCCGAGATATCGTTATCTTCCTGGGTCTTAACTGCAGGTACTAGGTAACTACGGTTTCTATCCTTTTATGCCACACCGAATATTTGATAAGAATTTGTGAATTTTTGATAAATTCAGCGTCGTTTTGAGTATTGAATGATTTATTGCTATACTTTTTGCAATCATTTAGTTTTTTTATTTATTAGCGCCAAGCAAAAACTGGTTTATTATTATTTTTTGTAATATGAATATGATTTTCTTAATTATTTCCAGAATGTTCGTTTTATTATGATGTGTAGAGTTTATTTAAACCGTTTACCATTTTCTAGTAATCCACTCGTGATGTTTTTTTTTTTTTTTATTTATTTAACCATTTATGTACACACATATATAAACAGACATTGAAAGACAGAACAGAAAAAATAGGTACAGAGGTGATGCTTATTTCATAAAAAATCTCTTCCAGCATACCTGAGATAGGACAATAAATACAGAGATGTAGACAGCGTGTGATAGAGCAAAGGAGACAAACAATAATACATAGAATCAAAAACAAACAATTCACTTAAAAACTAAACAAATATTACGAGAATATATACATACAAATAAACATACTTAAATACTTCTAAAATAAAATAAATACATACACAACTATGATGAAGTGGACAGATAGTGTTCTTTCACTCTTCTTTTGAAAACTGCAATAGTTTGGCAGTCCCTAATGTCAGGCGGTAGTGAATTCCACAATCGCACCGCGTGCACTGTGAAGGAGTAGGAGTAGAAGTCGGTGGAATGGGGAGGGGACTTAAGAAGGTTTTTAAGATGCGACCTACAAGGTGCATCTGAAGGACGGGCGTAGGAAAAACGCTCCCGCAGATAGGATGGTGTTTTGGGATTGTGAAGGAGATTGAATAGCAGACATAATATCCGAGAGTTCCTGCGAAGTCGAATGGGGAGCCACTTGAGTATCTTGCGAAAGTTGGAGACATGATCAAACTTTTTAAGGTTAAAAATAAAACGAATACAAATATTTTGCAAACGCTCAAGTTTATTTAAAAGCTCCTCCGTGGCATCCAAGTAACAGGCATCGGCGTAATCAATAATGGGTTGAATGAGGGTTTGAGCAAGAGAAATTTTGGTGTGTTTGTTTCAAATGCCTACGTTACTAAAATCTTTCCTTTGATATTTAGCTAATAATTAATTCAAAACATTTAGGTTCCGAAAATTCTATAATCTAGCATCACAGGCAGCCCAGAGGGGCGGTAAACATTCCGAGTAGATTACTCGGAATGTTAACTTCAGGCACGCATAGTACAGTAGGCCACAAGTCAGTGGTAACAAAACCAGTATACGGGGGCCTCTTATTCTATTAAAACCCGGTACTATGCTACGAACAAATGACCGATGTGATCGAAAGGGTCTGGAGTGGCGACCGCGTACCGAAAGACGTAGCGTTAGAAGGCCTCTCACAAGGTGGACCGATGACCTTGTAGCGGTATAAACAACGCCACATGCGAACTACGCGTCATACTGACTTCACGCAAAATCCTGCATCTCGCAAGCAGAGTTTACCGTGCAACTAGCATATATACAACGGCCCGACATGAATCATTGGGCAGTTGTCCACTAGACACGACACCCGGTTGGAGAATCTACCCTTGTCTATGGAGGATGAGTGAACTTTACACCCTGTTCCCCATACCTCTTTAACCTTGTGAAGGCCGCAGGAATCCGGTGGATCCGGGAACCATAGAACCGGTCGAAGTGGAGCCTATGTCCAGCAGTGGACATCTTTCGGCTGAAATTATGACTGTGCCGTAGCATAGTCATCACATGTTATCACTGACGTGTTTGTACTGTACTTAGTACGCAACGTTGACTCAAACAGAGGATAATTCTATTACAATGTCATAAAAGCCTTATGTACTATAGAACTATATATTAGAACGCAGTAAACCATGTAATAATCTGGATAAACAGACACATAATAATCTGATAGACAATGAGAACATTTTATTATTTGCAATGTGAATACATGGATTTATATTTAATGATTGCTGAAGCATTTATGATAGTTACTAGCTTCGCCCGCGTTTAGATCGGAAATTATCCCACCTAATATCGGGGTAAAAAGTATCCCATGTCCAAAACCCTGTATCCTGCGTTCCCAGAAAATCTTAGCAAAAGCAAACGCCAATTCTTAGTTTTTTTTTGCAATTTGCAAGTGTTTCGGGTTGTATGTTGAACAAAATATGATTCGCAACCGTAACACCCTATTGTTAGGGTTTTATGAACTTGAAGGGTTGATGATTTTAGAAGAAAAGACGTTTATTTGCGGTAAACATGACGCAGGAAAAGGAAGGTGGAAAGAACACAAAAGAAATAACAAGTTAAGGGAAAATTTGCGTCACATCCACGCAAAACGGCTTTTAATTATTATTTATTTATAATTCTGTTGCCCACGAGCAACTTAGTTGCCCAGCAACTTTTTGCCTCTGTCGCTGTCTCGCTGTCTGATGCGCGCACGGGAGCGACAGTAACGCTACTTTTTTGTTAAATTTTCTAACTGGCTAGCAGGAATTTTTTTTGTTGTCGTGCGCTCTCTGGCATTGCAACTAATAGACGGGCGACAGTTGTGTCCAAATGCCCGAACAAAACTGTCTCCCAGCTGTCGCGTCGCTACATGCGCACTTTTATACAAACGACTTGATGTGAGTGAAATTAGTTGCGGAGACAAAAGTTGCTCGTGGGCACCTCCGTATCTAGGGAGGCGCCCACGAGCAACTTTTATATACTTGCGTCCGTAACAAAAATTTCGCGGACTACCCTGGCGCTTTCCCCTTAAGGCATGAAAAACTAACATACAAACAGATATGTATATATATATGATGTATATTATAAAGGCAAAGGTAACCTTTGCCTTTATAATATACATAGGTAGGTAGTAACGATTTTGAAAATACCTTTAGAAAATAACATACAAAGGAAATCTGTGGCAGATGTTACCTCGGAAAATACACACTGTATACATATTTATAAAGTATTTCTTCACACATCTGTGAAAATACAGAGAAATAGATCAATAGGTATCAGTGTCGCAATGACACATTTGTAACAGAAAATCTGTCGGATGGGGACTTAATGTAGGATTATCTGACCTACAAAGATTCTGAAAACTACTAATAACCTGCCTATCATAATCAGCCAATAATGTTCCCACTGCTGGGACACAGCGAGGAGTCTCTGTGAGAGGAAGTGCGCCGAAATCAACTACGCGGGCCAAGTTCGGGTTGGTAAATGTCACATGTCTTCCACTTTTTGGTTCTAGGCCATGCCGGTTTCCTCACGATGTTTTTCTTCACCGTTTTTGAGCCTATCATCATCATCATCATCAGTCTATAGTAGTCCACTGCTGGACACAGGCCTCTCCTATTGCACGCCAATCAACTCGATTTTCGGCAACTCTCGTCCATTTGAGCCTAGATAATTCACAGATAGACCTACATAATTCACTGCTCATTTTCTGATATACGAGTATGTAGGTACTCGTTTGGATAATGAAACCTGTACGGGTTCAGTCTACGCTTGGATTATTATTAATATCGTTCACGGCTAAGGCTTTATTATAATATGAATATTAGTTCTGTGTGCGTTCAATATTGGACAGTGCGTACAGTCACGAGCACCAATATGTCAACACTTGACAACTTTAACCTATGGGTTCGAAAATGCTATGATCGTAACAACATAAAATTTCATTTAAAAATAAAGGAGTAAATCGCTTTTGAATAATGCTGAATGTATACATACTTTTGCTCGTGACTGTACACTACAGTACCTAACAATTTCGTATATCATAGACAGAACAGTTTTGTCTTGTTTCAAAACAGATTTTGCTGAGCTTATAACTTTGACTAAGTATGAGTCGTAGGTGGGTCGTGCGTTCGAACCCAGACAGGCGCTTTACTTTGTGTAAATTATTTCATCACCACTGCTCTCAAAACGGTGAAGGAAAACATCGCGAGGAAACCGGCATGTTCTAGAACCAAAAATTCGAAGACATGGGACATCTACCAATCAGCACTAGGCCCGCGTGGTGAATACGGCCCACTCCCTCTCACGAAGAGAAGGCCTGTGTCCCAGCAGTGGGAACATTATAGACTGATTATGCTAGGTAGGTTATTAGTAGGTTCCAGACGATTAAGGACGGGTTGTTTCATGTCCACGTCAAACCAAAAAAAGTGTTGTTTGAAATTACAATTACAGAATTACGGCCTTGACTTACTTCAAAAAAATATGATTACGTACTCGTTAATATTTGACGTACATATGTTAACTAACCGTTTGAAACAACCGGCCCTAAAGGTTTGGTCCCTTATAAAAATCAAAATGATGAGCACAACAACCCCTTATGAGAAGTTCAGTTATTTCAATTAGCCTATGTATTCTTGAGAGTTTAGTTTGCGATCGAACCTACTTTGTACCTATGCCTAATATATTACTTTAGTTTCCTTTCATTCCCTGCACGCAAGCACGAATTACTAAACAATTTAATATATTGCGCGCCAAAATTCCGCTATAACAAATTAAGTGACGAAGTAGATATACATGCAGGGTGGCAGGGAGATCGTCACGCATCCAGCAGTGTGATTCTGTAGCCATCTCACGGTGAAAACTTAGGTAAAATGAGCGTGGAGTGAACTGTCATTCCAACTAATGCTAGGAATAGGAATGCTAGGAATGACACTATTGACAGCTCACTCTAAGCTCACTTCACCTAACTTTTCACGGTGAGATTTTTACAGAATCGATCGGCTGATGCTAGGGATTCGATACATGATTCTGAACCCCTGTGTTAAAAATGTTCATCGGCTATCTAAAACAGAAGCCGTTCAATACATGGTGATCCAGGTATCGCACTTTTCTATGAAATAGCACATTTTTTTTTATAACTGACCATATATTTCTACGCATATTCATGGTTACAGTTTGCACGTCGATAAGTAAAGCCCAAGCAAGCCCTCTGTAAGCCCCTCAGACCCTCTGGTCTGAGGGGCTTACAGAGGGCTTGTGGTAATAACAGCCGCACGGGTCGATCGATCAGGTGAAGCTACGCTTGCCGCAATTGGTCCGTAGATGGGAGACCATCTTTACATACCAAGACCCCTCCATGCCTCGGAAAGCACGTTAAGCTGTTGGTCCCGGCTGTCATTCGTGGATCTTGGACAGTCATTACGGGTCCTCAGAAGCCCGAAAGTCTGACAACCAGTCTTACCATGAGGTATCGTATTACCCAGTCACTGGGTTGTGGAGGTCAGATAGGCAGTCGCTCCATGTAAAATACTGGCATTCAGCTGTATCCAGTTAGACTGGAAGCCGACCCCAACATAGTTGGGAGAAGGTTAAGCAGATGATGAGTCTGCACGTCGATGTCCCTGTATTATGTCAGAAGATTCCTTTACTTCTATTCCCTACACGCAAGCACGATTTCCTAGACAATCTAATAACGTTCATGATTTAATCAACGCGCGCCAAAATTCCGCTGTAACAAATCTAGTGACGAAGTAGATACACAGAGGGTGGCAGGGAAATATACATATATTAAATCTATGATGTATACTTAACTTGTGAAATCATATTAAAGTGTCAGCTAGCATCGTGTTTGTCAATTAAGTGTCTGACAAATTATTTGGAAATCCACGAAATATACTTTGAATGTTTCTGTATGGATTTTCCACTGTGAATTTCTTGAATTCAGCCGTGAGTCCGGCATTTGTATCTGGATGATATCAAAACGCTTGTTCTCTTTTCTGTCTGCTCCTTCGCGGAATACAAGCGATATGTTATGATATGCTTAGTATGTTTCTCAAACAATTATCAACATGTTTGACTTGATTACTTATGTTAAACAGATATTTTTCATTTATATCTCAAATCAATCTACACTAATATTATAAAAACCGGCCAATTGCGAATCGGACTCGCGCACGAAGGGTTCCGTACCATAATATATAAAAATCACGTCTGTTGTATGGGAGCCCCCCTTAAATATTTATTTTATTTTAATTTTATTATTAAAGTAAAAATACAACTGAGTATTTTATAAATATTTCAAGTGCCTACCGGTTGCCATTATTGATATCGAGCAAAAAAGGGCAAAAAAATCACGTTTGTTGTATGGGAAAACCCCTTAAATATTTATTTTATTTTGTTTTTAGTATTTGTTGTTATAGCGGCAACAGAAATACATAATTTGTGAAAATTTCAACTGTCTAGCTATCGCGGTTCTTGAGATACAGCCGGGTGGACAGACAGACGGATTGACAGCAGTCTTAGTAATAGGGTCCCGTTTTTACCCTTTGGGTACGGAACCCTAAAAAGGTAAAATTAGCGGAGTGGTAAGGTTCTGGAGTGGCAACCGCGTACCGGTAGGCGTAGCGTTGGAAGGCCTCCCACAAGGTGGACCGACGACCTTGTGAAGGCCGCAGAAACCCGTTGGATGCGAGAAGCACCGAACCGGTTGAAGTGGAGGAGCTTAGGGGAGGCCTATGGCCAGCAGTGGACGTCTTTCAGCTGAAATTATGATGATGCTAAATATTAGTGAGTTTATATGTAAGGGATAATCTTCGAAACTAGTGATGCGATTCCAAAAAAGTCTTTCAAAAGCTTATATGAGATACATAAGCTTACCTTATGTTACGTTGTAAGTGTTATTGAGTTTTTCCATTACGAATTTCTTAGTAACAGCCAGGAGATATCTATAAGTAGACGAAATACGAAACCATTCACTACCCTCACCCAGTGTTTTTGAATGGGGCAGTCAAATCGAGCAGCTTGACTTTCAGAATGCTATTTTTAGCACCCCGCAGACGCTGCAGCAAAGAAGCCGATTTTTTGCGAATTATGGCCTTGAAGCCGTCCGTGTGGGCTTCTGCAAACATTCCGGAGGTACTGCAGCGCCACGGTAGCCTTAACAACATTCTGAAAGCATTGTTATATTGAACCCGCAGGGTGTCATGGGATCGTCGCGTGAGTCACTATGAGAGTGAGGGAAGAGGGAGTGCATCTGTGTCTACGCACACACTTGTGCACTGTAATATCTCCCGCGTCGAAGGTTAGTCTCCGTTGAGATTGACCACCGTGACCGAAATACGATCTGGAGGACTTTTATTTATTTAATACTAGCTGCGCCCCGAGGTTTCACCCGCATAGGTTCCGATCCCATGGGAATATCGGGATAAAAAGTATCCTATGTGTTAATCCTGATTATAAACCATATGTGTGCCAAAATTCATCTAAATTCGTTCAGTAGTTTTTTTGTGAAAGAGTAACAAACATCCATCCATCCATCCATCCATCCATCCATCCAACCACCCATCCATCCATACAAAGTTTCACGTTTATAATATTAGTAGGATTAACGTTCGTCTGAAAATGGAATAAAAACATATTTCTAAGCGTGTTTGTTCCATATAAGCCTTTAAGACTGAATAGAGCTTGAACTACGAAATAGAAATAAAACTTATTTTTAGAGAACACAACAGCCTTGAGCTGTAAACATAAAGTATAGTGCTGAGAGCATTGTTGTTAAGATGAGAAAATATTTCTTTTTATATTTAAGGCTTTTATATCCTGGTGTTTTTATATCTTGGTAATCTGTTATTATTAGCAAACAAATTGGATCAAAATACTTAGTACAAATCATGCTGAGAATGAACAAGAAGATTATTTTAGTATTCACAGGCTGTTTCTTTTAATGTTTAAAGAAAGAAAGAAAAAAAGAAAAATTTATTTATATTTACTCGGGCTATTATCATAGTATATCCTATCCATTAGGTTAACCGTTTTTTGATAGCTGTCTTAGAACGTACAGTCACCAAAAGAGATAAGTAACCAGGGTCGTCGGATATAGTTGAAGTTTATTAAAAACCTAAGGGTGTTTACGAATAAAATTTAATTTGATAAATTAACTCTTTGTTTTCTATTACTTAAAATAAAATTTATTTGAAAACATCCATCGGTTTCTTAATAAACTTCAACTATATCCGACGACCCTGGTCACTTATCTCCTTTGGTGACTGTACGTAGTAACCCGAGTCCAAGATTCTTTTGTCAAAGCTCTACAGTGTAAGAAACTTGTTTGGACATATTTCAGATTGCGTAAAAGTTAACTTTAAAATGCATAATAAAATAAATATATAAACTGCCTAATTTTATTGAATTATCTTATTTATGACTTCTTACAGACATTATAATACCGTACATGTACCAGTTTTAACAAAAAACCTATAATTGCTCACTAGTTCGATCTGTCAAAAAACGCTTAACCTAGTGGACAAAGTCTATGTAAATTGCTTCCCTAGTTTCTGTATAGCAGCTTGGGTTGTAAGGCCATGCCAACTTTCTTGAGTTTAGCATTATAGGAGTGCATACAACTGAGGGCTGTGGCAATGGTCGCGACTTACAAGTTGCAGATTGTGCGTTTGGACCCCGACAGGCGCTTAAATTTGTGTCAGCTATTTCATCGTCGCTGCTCTTAAAACGGTATAGGAAAGTATTGTGAGGAAACCGGCATGTCTACCAAAAATTCGAAGACATGAGACATCTACCAACTCGCCAGGCCCGTGTGGTGAATTATGGCCCACTCCCTCTCCATAATGTGCCCACTGCTGGGACACAGGCCTCCTCTCAGTGAGAGGGAGTGGGTCGTAAGCCGTAATTAGATTAGCATAGATAGAATAATAAAATTAACTGAAGAATTTATGCTAAAAGAACATTAAATTGAGAAAAGAACATTTACTGGATTTTTTTGGTCTAGAAGAACGCCCAAAGTAACTAAGAGTTACGTCTAGAATGCCTCTGAACCTGTATCTTCTTAAGTCAGCAGACCCGCTTCATAAAATGTCCGTCGTCGAGACTTCAGCTCATTTGTAAGAGCTTATCTCTTATCCTTCGAGCCCTGGAGCTACTGCGGTTTACCGACCGTTATTAGTTACAGTCACGACTCGTAAAGATGCTCCTGATGTATAGCTGATAATTTATTAGTAGACCGATGTTACTAAGATACTGAAGACATCGTGAAGATAACGTCGTGAGGAAACTATAACTGAAGATGTACGTGCACCTGTGTTGAGGCATTTCGTTCGTCTGGTGATCTTTTAGGGAGGTATACTCCCTGTTGGTTATCTTGACGCGGCGGGGTGTCTCAGCACAGGGGCATTTGTGTATAGAATTGTGATGTGTATTGATGAGTGTTGTCCTTTGTAATTGTATTTAAGTACTAACATTAGTTTCTAAGTTTCGGTATACTAAGCTTTGGATCTAGTTGTCCTAAAATAAATAATTTTGAATTTAAATGTACGAACTTGGATGATTATAAAAGTAAAGAAAGTCCAAAGAAACGATGGATGGATTGTATAAAAGATGATAATTTGGCTAGAAAGAGCCTACCGAGTGACTACCGAGATGATGACTAATATAAAAGTATGGTAGAAAACGAGAAAGGAGACTATATGCGCTGACCCCAAATAAATTGAGATAAGGCATGAGAATGATGATGGTAATGATGATGAAGGTAAACAAGCATCCATTTATATCCTACAAAGCACATATAGAAGCAACAGAATAGAATACTCTTTATTGTACACCATAAAAATTACAGAAACATAAATATATAAGATTTTACAGAGGGTGACACAATGGGCGGTCTTATCGCTAAGAGCGATCTTTTAAAGAAAACCTTTGGATGGATTAAAATTAAGGAGAGAAAAATATAGTACACATGTACAACACCTCGTCATGAGCCCGTTAGTAGTTAGTGCTTATAATTCAAGAACCACTTCTTTTCTAGTAAATTTTGAAATCGAAAAGTGTATTTTATGTGCTTAATTGAAAACAAAAAGATTTGGCTCAACAGCCAAATCTTTTTGTTTATTAAAAATATCCGTCGATTGAAAAATTAGCGCTAAAGCAGATAAATTTAAAAAGTCAAAACTTTTTAAATTTATCTGCTTTAGCGCTAATTCTTCAATCGACAGATAATTTTTATTCGTAGAATAAAACTGTCGTCTGACAGATTTTAAAGAATGTCAAATGTCAAACATAAAATTATTCCTCGGATAAAATTATCTGGCGTTGGAAAAATCAGCCCTTAGATGAATACATTTGTACTGAGTTAAACAACGCTAGTTAAGCCGTGGGAACAACCAGTTAAGTATAAAATAAGACAAAGTTTATGAAATCCTTGTCCACTTGAAGCAACCTTGAGGAAGCTTACAAGAATAACAACAACAATCTATTTACTTCTAATTAATCTAAAATACCAACAGACAGCGCCCATATTACACGAAACTACCACCAATTTGCTTCGAGAAAATTCTTCCCCTTGATTTTCCTCTACGTCTATTTTGTTCTTGATGATAATTGATTTGTTCCATGTTCCGGCCCTGTCCTGTGATGTGTCGAATGACATGTTAACGTCTGTAACTTGATTAGGAATGTTATGGGGGCTCAGGGTGTCGTCCTATAGCCCAAGCATGTCGCCCTGTAGTATCGTTATGGAGCCCAATATGTCATCTCATTGTCATGCTAGGAAACCTTTCCCTTCGATTAAGTTTTACGATGAGAAACAACAAAAACCGATGCATTTTATATTTTATTTATTTATATATGTTACCGGCAATGTGTATAATTCAGGTATTCTATACAATACCTAGGCAATGTATAGAATACCTGAGGCGTCCAGGCAATTTATGAAATATTATGAATATTATTGTCCGTTACATACTTTACCTAGGTAATAATTTATACATTTCCTAGGGATTGTATAGAATACCTGCTGGCTCACCGGCAATGTGTAAAGTAAATAGATTTAGCCTATATTTATCAATGTTATGTAAGTACCATGGGAGAAACGACCATCTATACACCGTAAGGACTGTCTTGCTTGAAATACACGGCCGCTATATATAGTAGTTTATAAGTAATTTTAATGTATGAGTGTAAAGTATGGACTACAGGTTGTCTGAGATAAATAAATTATTATTATCATTAATCAGATGTGTTCATCGTGTGCATGTGATTTTTAACCGATGAAAATAAAGTGGGAGGTTCTCAATTCGACACGTATATTTTGTTTTCAAATTGGTCAGATGTAAGTTTCCTCTATAGTACTGGCTGCTCGCACGTCTTCCCTTTCCTCGCTTTCGTCTTTTTCACACATTGCCGGCTGCGCATTCGGTACTGTATAGAATGCCTAGGCAAAGTATAAAATAAATAATATTTCATACATTGCCTGGACGCCTCAGGCATTCTATACATTGCCTAGGTATTGTATAGTATACCGGATTAATCAGATTGCCGGTAACATATATACTTTATTATACACCACAAAAATACAAAGCACAAAAAACATATGAAACACTACAAAATATACAATGGGCGGCCTTATCGCATTATCGCGCTTATTTTATTTTTCCTTGGAGTAATCTTTTGTCCATTGTCACAATCAGCACCCTAATTGCGTAACACACAATCAATCGGAATCAGAATCATTTTGAAGCAAATTGCTAATTCATTGCTTCATAAATTCGAAAAATTTGTCTGCTCAACACGTAAATAACGCAATGAATGTTGTTGAACTGTCAAAATGAAACCGATTCCGATTGATGGTGTGTTACGCAATTAGGGTGCAGGATTGTTCTTGACATGTGTAAAATGTAACGGATAGGGCGTTTCATAAGGCATATTTTCTAGTGATACCTATTATAATTTCTGTTTTCTCTTGGGTTCTATATTAACCACAAGCAAATGAATGCACGTTTGACAACTATGTTTGTCCTTGATATAATGATGTTTCTAGAAAATGCCACACAATTTTATTATGAAAGTTAATAAGACTAATTTAAATAACGAAGGTAGGAGACCCAACGTAACCCTTGCGAACCGTACCCACATATATACCAATTACTTTGATTAAAATCCCAAATTAAAGCGAGCAAAGGTTTGAGCCAAGTCATATAAATTCTCATCAAATCAAAATTAGTCTTTCTTATCTCGAGTTGCAATCAAATAGTGATCAATAGTCTCTCAGGTCAGTTTCAAAACGTGATGAGATTTGGACGACAGCCAAGAGCGGGGTGTAAAGCAAGACTTTACTAGCTAGAGCAACACTGTGGTTTGCTACATAATATGGCGTACGCTGTCTAGTTGCTTTCTTCAAAAATCAACATTTTGTGACCTCTGCTACAAAAAGAAACCACCGGCACTTAGTTACCTAACTTGGCAAGGTGCACTTATGTAGTGTAACAAAAAAAATGGTCACTGTTGTTATTGCTAATGACAAGTAATAAAAGTGACCATTTATCCTAGGTTATTGTCGTAATATATTTTTTAACATGTCTGTTTAGAAGAAAGGAGACGAACGACTAACGACTCTTGCCAAGTTACGTGCCAGCGAATGTGCACACGGTTCTTATTTTTTTTTACTAACCTACGCTGTCCCACTCCTGGTCAAATGCTTCTTTTCACTCCTTCCATGTTTCGCGAGCCACGGTTTTTACTTTTTAAAATTATTTACTTATGACTTTGACTTTGGTAGATAATTTAATTACTTGCAGACCTAACGGAATCCTTCAGACTCTTGATTTATAACGTAAATATAAACATACCCACAATTTATAGGTACCTTTCGGATCTATGAGATACGGATACAAGCTTCAGCTGCAGTCATCGGTATGTCGCCACAATCATGCACGGTCGAAAAATGAAAGAAAGAAAGAAAGAAAGAAAAAGTATTTATTGCGACTCGTACAGGATCATAAAACTAAACTAAACAGAGTTAAAAATAAAAAATAAAACAAATTGTATAAAAAGTAACAAAAGGAAAAAAAAAAAAACAGAAAGTCCTATACGAGGCCAAAAGGCTCCTATCTCAGCATGATGCTTCGACATTTAAAAAATAAATGGTCAAGGTAAAGCCGTGTTCGCATGCCATTATAATTTTGTAGGTGATCCTGGCACCCACATGTCTAAAGGCATGCGACCACGACTTTCCGTGACCATTTTTGTACCTATGACTTGTTTCGTCTCAAATATTTCCTTGTTTCGTACTTTTTAGATCACTTTTATTTTTCCGTAGTCGGGTTAAAGTTTTTTAAACTTAATTTTTAATTTAATCTGTATGAGTTTTTTGTGAAAAAAATATTTATTACGTTAGTACCTATGCAATAATTTGCAATTTCTTTTAATAATATTTCATATCAGGGGTAGACTGTTGAGGGTAGAAATGTTATGTCTAAAATAAGAACAAATGTACGAGTACAACTTATCTACGCAATAAATATATATCTTTATCTTTGTGAAGCTGGCTTTACTACATATTTGATTTATTATGACACACATTGTTTAAGAGTGATTTATGCTGATCGAATGAATAGTGTCCATATTCTTGGGGCTCTGGCGAAAAATAGCTATTCTTAAGTAGTGCTATAAATATTTAGTCTTGTGAATGTATGTCTTTTAACGTAATCCTTTTGTCGCCCTTGAAGATACCTCTGGGTATAAAAGGGGTGGTTTATTTAAGATGGCCAGCAGTCTACTTTCATCTGTTATTAATAACTAAACCTAAGTGAATATTAAAATTATCATTCGATACGGCAATTTTCGGGGGAGTCGCGTTACGTCCGTTTATGGCCCTTTGTCCTGTCTGAGAGTTCTTTGTTAAAATCAAATCATTTATTTCAAATCCTACTAATATTATAAATTCAGTTCAATTCATCCAAATCCTTATGGAAAACTGAATGGATTTGGATGAAATTTAGTACACAGATGGGTTTTAACCAGGATTAACATATAGGATACTTTTTATCCCGATATTCCCACGGAATCGAAACTTATGGCGGTGAAACCGCGGGGCGCAGCTAGTAGGCACATAAAAAGCACTTTTGAACGTCAAAGTTTACAAAAAACAGAATTGATTCTAGTCGCCCCTTCCAAAAGGCAGTTTCGTATGGAGAAGAATGGGCAAGAGACTTCTGTTTGCATTGATGTCAGCTATCGATTTATATAGGTCTCATGCGTGGCCGCCATTTTAAAAATGGCGTGACAGTAGGTATGCCACAGTTCTTCAAAGCCCTTTACAAAAACTCCTGACTGAGAATAAAAGGGGAAAAAAGAAACAAGAAAACATAACATTTTCTCGCGCAGTGCCGGAACAATGCTCGATTGTTTAAGGACGGCAGGGTATAAAGTTTGTCACAGGCATTCACAAGCTCCTATGGCTTTTACACAATTAAGGTTTCATTAGGTCCTTGACGTTATGTAGCAAAAAAATAAAAGCCTGTGGCAACTGCCATTTAAAAACTTTATTATTTTCTGTTAATAACTGTGTCGTGATGGCCCAGTGGTTAAGGCCGAGGTTGTGGTTGTAAATCCCGGCAAGTATCCATGTAACTTTTTGAATGCATATTATACTAGCTGCGCCCCGCGGTTTGGCATGTCCGGCATGTCCTAGAAACAAAAATTCGAAGACATGTGACATATCTACAAACCCGCACTGGGCCCGCGAAAAAAAAAGGTGTATTACGGCCCACTCCCTATCAGCGAGAGGAGGCCTGTGTCCCAGCAGTGGGAACAATAAAGGCTGATTATGCATTATGTTATGCAAGGCACACGCGTACACACAATACAAAATAAATACACAATGGCGCCGATTCCCTTGTTCACAAACTGAACTAAATTTAAGTTCAGTGCATCTTTTTCTTTCTATTTCATTAAAAAAGGACAGAAGATAAAATATTAGTTTAGTCCTGTCAAATTAGTCAGCGACAGACGTATATTGACGTATTTTTAGTAGCCATGTTTTTAATCACGTCTAAACTGTCTATGGAGCGTCTTAATTTGACAGGACTAAACTAAAATTTATCTTTTGTCCTTTTCTTAATGAAATAGAAAGAAAAAGATGCACTGAACTTAAATTTAGTTTAGTTTGTGAACAAGGGAATCGGCGCCATTATACAATGTTATAAAATAGAAGTGTCTGTTTGTAATGTTAAAATAATAGTTTTTTCATAGTCATATTATGAAAAAAACTATTATTTTGACATTACAAACAGACACTTCTATTTTATTTATTTGTAGTATAGATTAGTTGTGTCGTTATACCCAAGCTCTTATAAAGAACTTGACTAAGGGCTGATTTTTCAATCATCTGATAACTTTATTTGAGAAATAATTTTGTAATTTTGACAGTTATTTCATACAAAAATTGTCAAACGTCAATTTCATTCCTCGAATAAAAGTTACCTGGCGTTGGTAAAATCAGCCCTAAAACAAATATGTATCAATGTCGAGCTATTCAAAGTTCTGTCAGACAAAATCTTACTATATTGCTGTCATCTAAAGACTTTTTGAAGACGTAACAGGCATTGTGTTACTACTGAAAGGAAGGGAGTAATGACATCTTGTCTTTGTCGTAACTTGGTATTAATATGATTCAGACTAGCGTTGTGTAAATATTACATAAGTTTTTTGTTATGTAAATAATGTGAGCTTTTGGACTGTTGCCAATTTTTGGTCTTTATGATTCGCTGTTACGTTATTATGATAGTGATTCGACATCATGTTGTATTTATACTAATGTTTATAATTTCTTTATATCTTGTACTCAATTTTTCTATTTTCCAGTATGGATCAAACGATAAGTGTGCATAAACAGGAGCGACGCGCGTCGACAGACAGACAGAGGCAACTGCAGATGTCGAAGGGTGTCGCGGACGTCGACGGCTGCCGTCGATGAGTGTCGACGGATGCAGTTGCCTTTGTCGTCGACGTGTGTCGCTCGTAAAGTTTCTGACTTGTTGATCTTTCGCGATTTAATCATCCTCATTTAAATTATGTACAGACGCCAGCCCATCAAGCTACTACAATCTGTCAAATTTATTTAAAAGATTTTCAACTTTATCGCTATAGAATTAAGGTTCAAGGTTGATTGGGAAAATTTGACAGTTTCGGGTAGCTTGACCTGCTGGCGTCTGTACATCTATGACTACTATAAAGTCCTCCAAACCAAATTTCGGTCATGGCGGCCAATATCAGCGGAGACCAGCCTTCGGCGCGGGTTATATTATAGTGCACGTATGTGTGCACTGTAATATAACGTAGACACAGGTGCACTTTCTATTCCCTCACTCTCAATGTCCGATTGGACAGCAATTCGACGCCACCGGTGAGAGATCAGGCGCAGGACCAATGGCTTATTAACGTGCTTCCCGAGGCACGGGGTATCATACCGCCAACTTCCAAACTTCGGGTTGTTAATAAGAAATAATACTACACTACTACCTAACTACTATGACCCACCTGAAACGCAAGATCTTAAGCCACATTAACAGTTGAACTGTTTGCTTCAATGATAAAATTGTATAGTTATTAGTTTTTATAAAAATGGAAACCTTTTTCTATCTCAAACTCTTTATGGTCAACTTCTTCACTCGATGTTTAGTATGAAAACTAGGGACTGAATAAAAACCAGTTTCATTCATTCCGTGACGATGGTTTTCACGCATCACTGGATGTATTCAAGTGGTATAAATGCCTAATACTCCGGAAAAGAGTATGTATTGAAAGTACTTTTTTTTCCAGACTAAGGATTCTATTGAAGAAACTAGTTTCTATTTTTATTTAGGTAGACTGACCCTTCATATGATTTTCTTCTCAATTTCTTTTGTTTGATATAAAGTGGTAGTGTGGTAATCTTTTAACAGACTCTGGACCCAGGTTGGCCGAAGCAAGGTAAACCTGTTCAGGCAGAGATTCATAGACGACTTCGCCTTGGTGTGTAAATGTAGTGCTGTTCCACAAACGATGGGACACTTAATATCGTGTCCTGCGTGTCCTGTCAGCTGCACGTTACAGGAACTAATGGACGCTGGTGATGGCGCCAAACAAGTAGCCGAATCCATTTAGATTGTTATCGACACGCTCAGAAGATGAAATGGTCTTTATTATGTAGTAATTTTTATGAAGACCAGGAACATTAGGAATTGCCGACCTCATCTAGCAATATGATTGACATGTAAAAGTGTTAGTACAAAACTACTTACAGTGACAGAATCATTCATCATTACTTTATCTACATTTTTTGTTAAAAAAATCTTCATTTTAAGTTTCTAACAGAGTACTGTGTGACAATAATGTTAAATTTTCACACGTGTCACTAGAAGACAAAGTACTCACCTACAAAAAGTATCAAATCCTGTCTGGATATACGAAGTTGACCTGTGCAAAGCAAAGCTCTGCAAAGAACTCAAATAGCATAATAATATATAATAATGGTAGGTTTATCAAGACCTCAGAATTACATGAGATCTACAAATCAGAAATGTAAAGGAGGAAATAGAACACAGGTACAGTCATACAATACCTTAGCCACGGTGCAAAGTGCACCAATAACCACAAAAAGGCTCAGACGCCACCACATATGCAGGGATTTTACTGAATTTAGCCTAAACTATTTTGAAAGTTACCAGAGAGCTATGGAACGGAGTATTCTGGGTGGACCGCGTTAAAAATACAACATTCCGTTCCATCACTAAAATAACTGATGTCAGTCGGAAAGCTGCCATGCTTAAATGTAATTGGGCTGGACACATCTGCCGCATGTCGGGCAATCAATGGGCCAAACATACGATACGCTATACCCAGTGGGTCCCGCTCCCGCTTAATGGCAAACGACATCGCGGCAGGCCCAGACGGAGATGGCAGAATGAGCTGGGCTCCTTTCATAAAGATTGGTCCTTGGCAGCTCTGGATAGAGAGAAGTTGAAAAAGAGTAGGGAGGCCTTTGCTCAGCTGTGGGACATTAACGGCTAATATAAAAAAATAAGATTCTACACTGGAGGAATGGACATTAACAGTTAATATCCGCACAAAAATTCTGCTAAAGATGTACAAGATAAAGGAAGGGGAAAAAACTAATGTTTTCACAAAGAGCAACATTGCCTAACCTTGACATTGTAATAGTTCGCGGGAAATGACCAGGCTTACCATGCTGCTATTTTCGTCTATAATCTGTCACGTTATCTTGTCGATTTAATATCAGCGATAACACCTCCTGATTAGTTTTCATACAACTTCAGACCAATTTCACTGCTTGAATGAAAATATTTCATCAGCAACGATTGGATGCAACAGGACACTTGTGCCCTGACACATGCGGGATCACTGCGTAACACGCTTACAGTAGCAAAGGCGTTAATTTTGACAGTTCAACAACATTCATTGCGTTATTTACGCTGTTGAGCAGACAAATTGTTCAAACATATGAAGCAATGAATTAGCAATATCTAGACTGTGATTGATAGTCTGCTATGCAATTATGGTGTTGCACGTTACAGAAACTACGAAACTTTACTGATATTGGTAAACTCGTAACCACACTATGTTCTGCGCTGACAGAATTTAGATTGCCATTTACACGCTTAGAAATAGCATTGATTCCGTTTTGCGTTCTCGTAACCTGTGATTATGACGAATGAAAATGTTTGCTTCGAAATCGATGCTCAGTTTGTTATGAATTTGTTACACACATTGCTTGCTATTTTTATTCTCTTTTAAAAAGTCCAACATATTTCCTACTCGAACGTACGCCAAGCAAATATTTGAACTATGTTCTACCCCGGAGCGCTGAAGCAAATCGCTCGCGTCGACTGCGCCTTTCAAGCCACCGCACCGTCTTACTTGTAAACCTGTAAACAAATAGACACATTACTACAACTATCTACAGCTCAATCTTATTTTCAAAACGATATAAAAATCATACAAAAGATAATATCGCAGTTTATAGTAGACATTAACTTCTCGTTTATCTAATCCGATGGATCGTTCGTGTTTGATGTCGGTGCAATTTGCCGACGATTACCCCCGATTATTTCCGATTAGCCGGTACGGCCGCGTTAATATGACGGGACATTATCGGAGATATTACGTTATGAGATGTAGTCTTCTTACTTCCTACCTAAATCCTGATATACACGGTGCGATTTAATTGGGTATGGGGGTGAAAGTTACAATAATGCTTTCAGAGTGTTGATGGAGCTGCCTCGCTTCTGTAGCGCGTCAGGGATGTTTGCGGAATTGCGTGTTGATTGCTTTTATGCATTAATATACATCCTTAGTGCGCAGGGTACGAGCCAGTTCCTACAGCATCCTGGAAGTTATTGCGGATAGGCTGGACTGCTGTATTGTAAGTCGTTGCCCCAGTATCTCAGGTGGAATGCGGAAGCAGTGATTGTTTATATTTTTTCACACCTCCCTCAATATGGGTATCAAATGATAGGGCTTGGCTAGTAGAATACTATACACTATGATAAATTTCAAATCCAAGATGGGTGCCACCACAAAACGGCTAATTACATTTTTTTTTTACAACTCCCTCAATGTGGGTATCAAATGAAAGGGCTTGACTAATACCTAGAATACAAAATGCCACCACCACAAAATGGCGAATTACAAAAAACCTGATTAAATACCAAATTACCTGAATCTTAAAACGCAATAAAATAAAAGAAATGAAATAATAAGGAGTCCCTACACAAAGCATGAAATAAAAAATAAACCGCTACTATTTTAAACTTTAACATAACGTTAGGCTAATAATTAGAACGGTCCCCCGACGGGACAACATTTAATCCAAAAATTTCATACGTACCTACTTACGTAGGGTCATAATTTCAAGGGTATTTTTTTTCTTTTTATAGGGTTTCACGTTTATACCTTTTTTGTTCTATTTGTGGCTATTTTTTCAATAGGTTTTTTTAAATTGTTTTAGGCTTTTTACATTCATACTATTTTTATTATTATTTTGTGTCGGGGGTTTTTTAATTTTTTTTTTTTTTGTGTAATTGTTGTGGTAATTGTATCACTAACATAGTTGTAAGTTTATTTTATTATTACTAACACTGTATGAGCCTCATGGTTACTCTCAATAAAGAATTTATTATTATTATAAGTTGAAACAACAATAAAGTAGCACCGTCTTAAATGTCAGACGACTTGAATCGTCTAAACAGTGATTAGACTATTCAAGTCATCTGTTGCTTCAGTTTCATTGTATGCCACAGGTAAGAAACTTGTGTCCTGTAAATATGGCTAACATGAGGTTGTTATTCAAATCTCCTATTGGATGGTCAGGCATTCCTTTTCCTTCTGGCTAAATTTTTTTGAGAGCTGTGGTACCCCTATAGTAATGGCCCCGACTTTCAAGTTTGTTGGTCGTGGGTTCGGTTCATCACTACTGCTCTCAAAACGGTGAAGGAAAACATCGTGAGGAAAACGATGTCTTAGAACCAAAATTTCAAAGACATCCCGCACTGGGCCCGCTTTGTAGATTATTAGCCCACTCCCTCTCAAAGAGAGGAGGCCTGTGGCCCAGCATTGGGAACATTATAGGCTGATTATGTAATTGAATCTGGTGTCTTTTACACCCACAAAAGTATATTTTTCAAGACGCGCAAACAGGATATTTATTTATTTCAATGGTACATACAATCACTGATTGATTGATTATACTTACGACATCAATTTTCTCGACCGACGCGAAGAATCACAACTGATTGAAGAATCACTACTGATTTTCGCTTAATTTCAATCAATCGATCATTCTGGCAAAAAAAAAATTCTATCCGACTTTCTCATACAACAATTTCCGCGTAAACTCTTATAAGTGCTCTGAATTACCCGAAAACGTGTTAACCCCGAGCGTAAAAAGGAACCGTCGATAAATTGAGTTCGCGCACAATTTTACAGCAAATCAACCTGTCGGATGCTACCCCAAAATGCCTACCGCCAATAAGTTTAGCGAGAAAATTGAACTTTTTTGCGTATTCTGTACAAACGACGACGTTCTTTGTTTAAAATGATTAACAATTGTTTTTTTATGCTATGTATTTTTGTGGTGTACAATAAAGTATATATAAATAAATAAATAACAATAGCACAAACTTGACTAGCTGGAATTGTATATTTTTTTCTTTTTAAGGAAAATGAACGCACTATAGCTGTACGAGAATCTTGTGGTTCGTTCAAAATTGGAACCAACGCCGCCAACTTGTTGCTGATTATTGAACAAATAATCATCCTATAATTTTCCCACTGCTGGGACACAGGGCTCCTCTCAGTGGGAGGGAGTGAGCTGTAATCCACCACGCGGGCCCAGTGCGGGTTGGTAGATGTTACATGTCTTCGAATTTTTCGGTTCTAGGACATGCCGGTTTCCTCACGATGTTTTTCTTCACCGTTTTGAGAGATGTGGTGATGAAATAAATTACGCAATGTAAAACTTGTGTCAGAATTTGAATCTAGAACTGAAGAATCTGGTAAACTGCTTATGAGCCTTACCAACACCGCCCTACGTCAAGGTCATTCGAGCGCAAGGACCTTGAAGTAGTGTACGAAACCACCCTTTAAATAAATGCGTTCAGGGTGTTTTTGCGACTGCCGCGCTTCTGCAGTGCGTCAGCGATGTTTGCCGACGCGCGCGCTGACAGTTTTGACGCAGTATGGCGAAAGAAATCTGCCTCGTTACTTCGCAGGTTGCGTGGCAGTCCCAACATCATGCTGCACGCGATCGCTGCCCGGGAAGATAGTCCGCTTGTGTGGGCGTTAGCGGACCGAACCAGATCTATTTTAGTTATTAAGTACTAACATAGACTAAGTAAGATTGTTAGTAACACAATGGACCGCATTTGTAGTCTGAATAAATAAATGATTATTATTATAAAAACCGGTCAAGTGCGAGTCGGACTCGCGCACCACGGGTTCCGTACAAAGTAGGTATGTATCTAAAAATTTACGGTTGTCGGATTATTTCCTTTACTTGTGCGACATGATATTGCTTCTTGCCAAATTTCATAATTCTAGGTCAACGGGAAGTGCCCTATAGGTTTTGATTCCCTTGCGATTATCAAAATATGCGGCATAAACAGAGCATAAACGCCCGAATCTTTTGATTGCGTTGTCTTAGAAGTTTGATTTTCACTGCTTCAGGGGATTGCAGTCCTGAGTATTTGATATTAATTTCAACTTGATAACTCCACGCGTTCCTGAGAAAAAGGGGCTTGACAGACGGACGACGAAGTGATCTTATAAGGGTTCCATTTCCTTTTGAGGTACGGAACCCTAAAAAAAATACGCATTATGTGTGTGTGAAACAAATTGGACAAATTATGAATATAAACATTTTTTTTTCAATGTCGCGGCCGCGCATATAACCTGAATTTAAATCGATAGCTGACATCAATACATACAGAATACATACAAGGACCAAACCCCGTAAAGCGTCACGTTTCCTAGATATTAAAGTCAAAAGTCAAAGTCAAATAATTTATTTCAAATAGGCACATAAAAGACACTTTTGAACGTCAAAAATTAAAATAATATTGATTCTAGTCGTAATAACGTTCAAACTTGTTCATGTGACATCTATATTTTGATCCATATAAAATTGAATCCATTCAATCATTTCGAAGAAGATCAAAGGTGAGCTTACCTGCCACCTACCCTGCCACACAGTTGCCCAATTTAATGAGATTAAACATGTATTTTTTGCTTTTAAATGTATTTTTATAGGGAAGGGCGCTGTTATCTGAAATACAGATATTCATTATTTTATCTAGTTCAGACACAGATGTCTTGTCGTATTTCTGTTAGTATAAGCTTATTTATTTGTGGGAGTATTCGGTAGAATTTCCGTTCTAAATGTAGATAATATTTTGATAGTCAATTTTTGGCCTGTTTTCATAACGATTGTGGGAGTATCGTTGGTTTACCCACGTTTATACACTTAATTATATCTGTTTATTCAGACAGGTAGGTACATTTGTATCAGTTGGTCTGTTTTGATCAAACATTTATGACGTGAAAAGAAGTGATTCATGTAATACAACTACCTATAACTGTACCAAGTAAAAAGCAACGCCATCCATTTATTTATTACTAGCTGCGCCCCGCGGTTTCACCAGCATAAGTTTTGATTCCGTGGGAATAACGGGATAAAAAGTATCCTATGTGTTAATCCTGATTATAAACTCTCTGTGTACCAAATTTCATCCAAATTCGTTCAGTAGTTTTTGCGTGAAAGAGTAACAAACATCCATCCATCCATACAAATTTTCGCATTTATAATATTACATAGTAGGATTTTTATTATATCAGTGTTGTCCTACTACAGGGTAAAGGTCTCCCTTTCCACTTTTCACTTTCCCAGTCTACTGCGATTGTAAGCCAATCCTTTAAGGAGTCCAGCTCATCCCGCCATCTCTTTCTGGGCCTGCCGCGCAGTCATTCCCTGCCATTGGGGATCCACTGAGTCGTGGCTATTGCATATTTGCTGCTCCGACATGCGAAAGATATGGCCAGTCCAGTTCCACTTTAGCCCAGCAGCTGTGCGGCCAGCGTCCGCTATTTGTGTTTCGGAACAAAGTATAGAGTTCTTAATGCGGTCTGTGAGTTGAGGCCATCAATACAAATAAAATAAAATTGAAGTAATGTCAAAAGAACAGCTTTTTATTAAATGCTTATGAAAGTGTTACGAGCAATGGGCAGCTCACCGCCCGGTAAGGACCAGGCCCGGGTCGACGGCGCGTTGTGTTCCACGCACGCCTCAAAGAGAGGTCAGCACGACCTGACAGGGTCCGCTAGGGCCGATGCCGCCAGGGCCGCGGGTTGTTCGAAAGAGATACCGTGGCCCCTGGCATAGGCAACTGAAGAAACACGGGTGGGTTTTAGTCAGTAAAAGTCTGACACGCCCTTTCGCTCAGCCCAGAGCGGGAGGGGTCATTTGATGATTTCCCACCCAAAAAAAAAAGATGACCAGGGGGCCTACTCCGAAGTGCAATATAACTGATAATGCGACATGCTTGTCTAAAATTTGCATAAGCATAATCAACCTACTATAATGTGCCTACTACTGGGACGCAAGCCAGTTCTATGTGACTGGGAGTGCCGTAATCCACGACGCGGGCCCCAGTTTGCATAATTCTCAGATTTTCATGACAGGTGCTGTTTAATAGAATAGAAAGTAAAACTCAAATTAAAACTCCTAAGTATTTGTTTCATTGCATCCGTGTGAAGTAGGGGCGCGTCGCTAGTTCTAAAATAACGAAAGATGATGAACAATGTTATTTAGAAAAAACTATTGATGTATTGTAGCAATTTTACCTGCATAATTAGCCTATATTGTTCCCACTGCTGGGACACAAGCCTTCTCTCGGCGAGAGGGAGTGGGCCTTAATCCACCTCGTGGGCCCAGTGCGGGTTGGTAGATATCACATGTCTTCGAATTTTTGGTTCTAGGACATGCCGGTTTCCTCACGATGTTTTCTTTCACCGTTTTGAACTAGTGGTGATGAAATAAATTACACAAAGCTTGTGTCAGGATTTGAATCTAAGTCTCCACTGGGTAACCACTGCTCTATTGTATGTATTAAAAATAAGCGATTGTGCAACAAAACCATAAATAAAAAGACAGCCATATGACTGCCTGATATTGACTGAAAATCGAATGCCAGTTCTCGTAATTTGAAACGCTGAAAATCTGGTCGCAGTCTCATCTCAGGGACAAACACATCTCAAAAACTTGTGCAGGGAAATTAGAGGAATTTTTGACTGATCGAGACTGAGATCAGACTGTGAAAGTTCTTAAAATTACGAGAATTGCCCCTCTGATATCTCATACTCGTACATCAGTTAGTATGAGTTTCAATAATTCACAATACCAATGATTTTCAAGAACTGCTTCAAAATCGAATACGCAGTATCAATGGTTTTTAGGAACTGCTTTCAAATTGAACATGACATAACATCACGACTGTTTTCCCCGAAGGGTAAGGCAGAAGTGTACCTAAATTACACCCCCATTTAGTCCCATGTAAAACGGAGCGAGCCTATTGCCATCAACCAAGCACACATCCAGACTAAGGGCTGTTGCGGAGAAATTCCTGATGGAAAAACACAATAACACTTTACCTGACCCGGGATTCGCACCCAGGACCTCATGCTCAGCAGTAGCGCCTGCGATCACTAGACCATCGCCATATGCTAGTGTCATATTAAATTGTGAAAAACACTAGTGAAGTCTAAATATGACATGACCAATAAATTACTTACTACTGGCTGACTATAATATGAAAACCTAGAACGTGACGTCACAAATTTCAGCCAGTCTTGATTGCTGCAAACTTCATTATTGACTGCAGTTAGGAAAAGGATTTAAATTCGTAACTTTACGCTCTGGACGCGTTTGAGTTTACCGAACGTTTCAAATAGTTAAGAAAAAACCGAAACTCTTTGTGAATGGAAATGTTTTATAAATTCCCAATCCTGCAGAAATGTTACATTTTTCCGAAATAACCTTTTCAGACACCTTTACGTTTGTGTTTTATTTTTTAAGGGTGCTAATTTGGATTTTTCTTGTGAAAAAATGCTACCTGTGAATGTGAAACAAAGGAATTCGGAATAAGAGATATAGTGTCTATATAGTAGGAATTATGTGTTTCTTTTATGTGGCTATTTCGTGGTTTATGTTGATTTAAATGCCCAAAGAAACGATGGATAGACTGTGTGAATGATGATATTGTTAGAAAGGGATAGATAAGTATGAACGAAAAAGATATGTTGCGCCGACCCTAAATAAATTAGGATAAGGGAGAATGACAATGTTTGTTAAAATGTGAAATAAGCCGTACCTTTTTTTTTAAAAAACGTTGCCCAATACTTGGAATTTCTCCTGTGTCGTGGGTGCGTTACAAACATTTAAACTCACATACACAAACAGCCAGACCCGGAATAACTACTTGTAGGCCGTATAATTTTTTGTTCCGTGCGGGAGGGAATCGAACCCGCGACACGCAACGCAGCAGTCAATCGCTTAGCCACTGCGCCAACCGTGCCGTCTTTGGACAATGCCTAATATATAAATGTATAATTTCCTCCCTAAATAATGAAGATTTCTGTCAATCTATTGTGTTCGAAATCCAAATGATCTGATGAATAAATAAAAGATGAATTTAAATCAAAATGGCGTCTAATCTCTGTCGATCAAAATTCTTTTCTTTTCGATCAAACATAATTATGTAGGTATTTCACCCACATGTTTTATGCATTTGTGAATTTTCGTTGCCTAGCAACGCGCACGAAAGCTGTACTGGCGCATAATTTACCCATGAACTGTCCTGTATCTGACAGATTAGAAAATTGTTCTACAAAGCAATTTGAACGAAATTATTCTTATAATATAAAATATACTCAATGCTACTGTCACTTTATTTAGTCATGCGCTATGGATAAGGCCCTTTGTACACAGCACGGTTTCTTTACGGTACGGCGTAAAAACCGCGCACTAGAAATAAACGTGTCTGTAAACAAGCTTCCATAGTGATCCATGCAACACTGACGACCGTGCCTACACATAAATAAACCGTAGTTTTTCACGGCAAGAAAAAACGTGTGTTAAAAGAGCCTAACGGTTTTGTTAAATTTTTCCATTGTGTGAAACCCGATCGTTTACATTCATTCCAAACGCTGTCCCCTTGTTTCGTAGACATACATTTCATAGAATTTCGTTTTCCAGAAAATGTTTCATATAACATTTGGTCCCTGTATTTTTTTTCCAATATTATTGTTTCAAAGACTATTTACGTGAATGAAACATATTTCACAGAAACACAATTCAATGAATTTTTAATTACATTTTTTTGTTTAACAAACTTATCAAACAGTAGAATTATTTTTTAACGAATATTTTTCGTTCGGTGTATTTTTCCATGGTACAACAATGGTTTTCTTCAACGAAAATGTATAAAAATAGACGTTTTGCTACCCACAATTTTAATTAAAATATTGTCTTAAAAGTCAATATGCTGTGCTACAAAAGTTAGTGACAGAAACGAATGAGCTCAGAACTAATCGCTACAAAACCGACTCAATGTAGTCTTGTCTGCCCCACCCCTAGAGTGTAATTGAAATCCGCGTAGGCGCGGAGGGGCGAGGCGGCCAGCGTGCGGAGGAGCAGGTGGTTTTAACGCTCGCCGCCGCGGCTGAGTCGAAGCTGCGCTGGTGAGTGTGAATACCATCTGCGACGATAAGCTCGCTCGAAGCCGTGACAGAAACCATGCCTGCTGCGTGTTGCATGCTCGCTTGCACGCTGAATGCTACATGCTCGCTTGCAGCGTGCAAGCAGTAGGTTTGGTTAGAACTGAGCCCCCCAACTGAAATTACCTCCGCCAGAGTATATAATATAATTAATAATTTTATCATCGGTATGAATTGAAACGCTTAGAAACTGTCACTTGATAAAATGTTATTCTTGTTAATAAGTTTTATATTAAATAAACAATATAAGGATAAAGAATATTTGATTTGTTATTCTATGATATGATTATTCTAACATTAAACTTTATGTGAAACAAAAATCAATGATTTAAAAATCTTCAAAGTAAGTATTCCGCGTATTGATTATTCTATGAAACGAAAGTATGAGAAAATTTTTATGTGAAACGAAATTCTATAAAACAACGTACAACCATACCAAACATTATCAACCTATAATATTCCCACTGCTGGGACACAGGCCTCCTCTCTGTGAGAGGGAGTAGGCCATAACCCACCACGCGGACCCAGTGCGGGTAGCTAGATGTCACATGTCTTCGAATTTTTGGTTCTAGGACATGCCGGTTTCCTCACGATGTTTTCCTTCACCGGTTTGAGGGTTGCGCTACCACTATTCTCAAACGTTTCGGTTTAAAGACATTTTATTTCTCAAAAAAAAAAAAGACATTACGGTTCACTTACATACTGAGAAATGTATAGAAAATATAAGTATAATAAAAGTAGATACAGTCTCTGTGATCACATACAGTTGTACAAAACAACAAAATTAAAATATTCAATAGGTGACATTCGGTGTTAGTACTTCGTTCTAACGTATTCTTCTAGAGCTTTTTTTATGTGTACACCATCTGTTATTGTTAAACACATTATCAGGTATTTCATTATAAAGTTTTGTTCCCTCATATAGTATATTTTTCCTCTTTTAGTAGTATATTTTTTTCATAAAATCTCAATATTCAATTAGATTTTCATAATGTATTTCGGTAACAGATGGCTTATAAATTAAAATATGCGAGCTTAGAGCAAAGGATAGGAAAATGTGGGTACCCTACCTATGTATATCAAGTTATGTTAATAAGACGGAATATGTAAGGCATTCAAGGTCTGTGCGATTCAGTGAATGTGGACCCACATTGAAATATAAATTAGAACCAAAGTACCATTCGGTCCTAGAAATTTAAATTGGTTTTCCTAACTGTTGTTATCCCTGAAGTTTGTTAGTCATTTAGTTATTTTAGAAATGTTTAATTTTATGGCAAGTTTGTTAAAAGTTGACCTTTTATTGAAAGGTCGTATTATTTTAAAATAACTTATGAATAACCCACTGAATCTAGATGAGTGTTTTTTGTAACTATTCTCAATCTAAATATTCACCATAAGCCCAGGTTCGCAACGGCGCGTTTTTCCCGCGACGATTTTTTTTCGCGCACTAAATTTTCATTTGGGCATGTAATTAAAGTCATGAATTCACCATCCTACTAAAAATATTCCACGATAGTGAAACTCGAAATCAATTTCGCGACAGCAGATCAGAAAAACATTCTAAGTAGGTAAAAAACGATCACTTGAGCAGGAAACAATTTTTCTTTCTAACCTTTTCTTTATTATTAGCCGGTACTGCCCCACTGCTACGCAAAGGCCTCGCTACTCTCCTTCCACATCTGCCAAGGACCAATCTTTATTAAAGGAGTCCAGCTCATCCCGCCATCTCCGTCTGGGCCTGCCGCGATGTCGTTTGCCATTAAGCGGGACCCACTGGGTCGTAAGTTTGGCCCATTGATCATCTGACATGCGGCAGGTGTATTCTATTTAAGCTTGGCAGCCAACAACATTTAAACAGCAACCTTTAATCAGCTCAAATAAATCGAACAACTGAATTACATAAAATATATTAATATGATAGCGAAAGCGACGATCCCCGAAGCGTGAAAATCAAACAAAATTAATCTCCCCTGCCGAACGAACTAATAAACGAAATACGGGCGGCGCCAGGGCGATAATTATAGGCTGTCGAATCCAAGACAGTGTGCGAATTCAATAGATCGCTGACCTGATGACCTCGCAATCAATTTTGTTGGATTCGGCTTTAGAAATTGGAAGCTTCTCGATCGGTGTTCGGGGTCAATTCAGTTTTCGATTTAGCCATCTATGAAAATGGTTTCCTGAAAATGCCTACCAATACTCCACATTTTACCTTTACTCCTATTTTAGATACAGTCGCTGGCACATAACTTGGCAAGGTTTTGGCGTGGTGGGAGTAAGTCAGCGCGTGTACACTTAGTGCAACAAAAAAATGGTCATTTTAATTTTGTCATTAGTCTTACTACTACTGCTTTAATAGCTTGTCATCACTCCATGGTTACTGCCATAATTTATTTTTAAACATGTCTGTTTAGAAGAAAGTTAAAAAAAGGAGAGGACTCTTGCCAATTTACGTGCCGGCGATCCTCCCCTGCTTCGTACGGTTTTTATGACTTGACTAAACATTTCTGTATTATTTGTAATTATAATATTAATAACCCGTCCCTGAAAGGTTAATGTATTAAATACATGTACGGAATTAAATTTTAAAAAAATAATGAAAACCGCATTAAGTTACCTATTTACTAAAAATGGTACACCACAGACTACTGCACTACAGTATTCTCTCTCCTTCCCCTTTTTAATCCACCAAAGGTTGTCTTTAAACGATCGCTCGTAGTGACAAGACCTTCCAAGAGCGACATTTTGTGATTTTGTTTCCATTTTTTTTGGTTTTTTTTTTCCCCATTTTGCGTGGATGTGACACATGTTTTCCACCAATTTATATTTTTCTTTTGCGTTTGTGTTCTTTTTATGCGTCATGTTTGCCGCGAATAAACGTATTTTATTTCTTTCATTGTGTCACTCTTTGTAAAATTTCTACATTTTTATCTGTAATTTATATTATGGTGTACATAATAAAGAGTATTCTATTCTATTTTACGTCGCTACGCAGAACACCCGAAAACTGACGTTATACAATACTATTCAATAACAAAGAAACGATTAGGAAGATGACTGTTTGTTTAAACTTGATGTGTCAGCAGTTTTAGATCGTTAGTAATTACTTAACATCAACATAGCTTGACATCAACGACGCATTAGTATTTTGTTAATGTTCATAATTTCAAACACGCTAACTACTCCAAGATTACCCTATTTAGCACATCAGTGCTTTTGCACATATCTGACATAAAATAAAACGGACACTCGTAACATTGTCATACAAAAAGTAATTTTAACAGCAGTTTTAGTAAATTGCCCATTCATTTGAATTGAGGGGCTGATTTCAGTTTTCAGCATGAAGAGAGTTTATTTACCACTCGTGGGTATAAACCTACTCGTTTAACCGCACATGACAAAGTTATACAATGTTTCCAACTCGTATATCTAAGGTATGTGTGCTTACGTACAGTTAGCAATAAAATTCGGTTAGCGTTCTTTAAATTAAGACTAAACACCGTCATCAATCCTATCATCATCAGCCTACAGTTACTGTTACAGTTACTGCTGGACAAGCTTCTCCAACTGCAAGCCAATCAGCACAACTCTCGGTAATTTTCATTCAGCTGCTATCAGCTACACTGCGAAGATCGTCGCTCCACCTAGCCTGCCTACCTACCTTACGTCTCCACTCAAGAATACATCTACCCCAACGGTCATCGGTTCTACGGCTAATATGGCCAGCCCATTGCCACTTCAGCTTGATTATTCTGTGAATGTCATGGAATTCATGTCGACATCAAAGTTTCTCTGCCGGCTCTCATCATTCCAGATTCTATCCCTTTTTTTATGGTGGGAAATCATCAAATGACCTCTCCCGCTCTGGGCTGAGCGGAAGGGCGTGTCAAACTTTTACTGACTAAAACCCACCCGTGTTCCTTCAGTTGCCTATGCGAGGGGCCACGTTATCTCTTTCGAACAACCCGCGGCCCTGGTGGCATCGGCCCTAGCGGACCCCGTCAGTTCGTGCTGACATCTCTTTGTGGCGCGCGTGGAACACAACGTGCCGTCGACCCGGGCCTGGTCCGTTACCGGGTGGCGAGCTGCCCATTGCTCGCCGCCCGCAAGCCCGCGCCTACGGTGGCCGGAAGTCGGCTGTTGACTCCCGTTCAGGGCGTCTCCTGCAGCCATTCTATCCCTCAAAGAGACTCCAAGCATATGTAGCTCGTTCCATAGCTCTGAATAAAAATATTTTGTTTGCCTGTTTATCATGCACAAACTGTCTTTCAAACATACCACCAGGCCTGTTTTCCCGAAGGGGAAAGGTGGTGTACTTATACGCCCACATTTCACTAGTTATTTTTATGTTCCATGTAACGGGGGGCAATCCTATATTTTGAGTTGTTTGAGTTAACAAGAACAACATGTGCGAGCAGGAAAATTGTAACCTTTCTATCAATACCGTATGTAGAGTTTCCCAAATGAGGCCATGTTTAAAAGATTTGAACCAGGCCAGTACAAAGTCCCATAATGCTAGTTCATCAACCTGTGTTCCATTACAAATAACAAATTGACGATCGGACTTGTTTTCAAAAATCGAATCAAGTAATTCAATCAGGCAAATTGACAAATTCGTTAAGTAACCTAGATCTTGGGTTTCAAATTAGTGGCTGAACAGAACGGAGCGAAGATATTGCATAATGTAAGAGATGAAATTGATGATCGTAGCGCTCCGGTGTGACATCTCACTAGTCATCGCGCAGCTCATCTTCACTCTGTGACGTCACACCGTGTTCTTCATTTATTTATTTAATACTTTAAGTACACAAATAATTATTTTTCTAAGAAAAAGTAGCCTAAGTTACAACTTATAACATCACCTATCTGCCAGTGAAAGTCGGTCCCGTCAAAATCGGTCCAGCCCCAGCAGTCTCGACATTCATAGCGATCGCTTTACGACCGAATTCGGTCGCAAAGTCCTATCACTCCATATATTTCACCTGTCAATTCGGGACTGCGACCGAATTCCGTCGTAAAGCGATCGCTATGAATGTCGAGACTGCTGGGGCATCTTTTTCGAAGATTAGCCGGAACAAACAGATAGACAAACAGACAAAAATTTAACAAAATGTTTTTTTTATAAGTACCGTATATACTTTCATATGCATTCAGTAAAAAGCTGTTATTTTGACATTACAGGTAGACACTTCAATTTTATTTATTTGTATAGATTTAGCCGTTGGTCCCAGCTGTCATTTGTGGATCTTTGACAGTCGTTAAGGGTAGTCACTAGCCCGAAAGTCTGACAACCAGTCTTACCAAGGGGTATCGTATTACCCAGTAACTGGGATGTGGAGGTCAGATAGGCAATGGCTTCATATAAAATATTGGTATTCAGCTGCATCCAGTTAGACTGGAAGCTGACCCCAGCATAGTTGGGAAAAGGCTAGGCAGATGATGAAATTTATAGATAAAGATATGTATATCTTTATCAATAAATTTTATCATCTGCCTACATTATGATTACATTTGGCGTAGTTATACTCGTAATAAAGACTCGTGTAAGACCTGCTTGAGACTCACACAGACCAGGGAAGCATGTCACAAACAGTTCTACTCGTAAAATCAGCAGTAGATGGAACAAGTTATTATTTGAAACGGTATCACCTTCGGTGTATTGTGGACCTTTATTATGTATTCAAATTGGAATAAATTTCTATCCTTATTTTTATTTGTTTTTAAAGTAATTTGCGAGTTAGTATTGAAGACATGCCTAGCTTTATTCTGCCTCCATAATGTTTTAATTTTCTTACGTTCCTCCGTTCAATAAATTTTCTACCGTCTTGGTAGAAAATTGGAATGCAAATAAACTTAACGTGCTGTCTGAGTCAAGGGGGGGTCTCGATATGTAATGGATGGTCACCCACCCACGAACCGAACTCCGCAAGCGAAGCTTATCCTTCGATCGAACTGTGCGGCTGTTATCATTAAGCTACGAGCCCCTCTGCTCATTACTACGACACTAATGTATACTACTATTTTCCAAATAAGTAAGTTTTCTATTTATTTTCATGTAAAGGTTACCACGGAATCATTAGTAAAACATTCTTCTTTTCTTTCGAACTTTGAATGCACAGTTTTTTTTCTTCTTAAATACTCATTGACGATCGGTTTCGGCCGGTCGACATTCGCCGAATCTCATTATATCTAAGTTATTGGTCCTTAAGTACTACATAGTTCATTTCAAGGGTGCCTGGAAGAGAGCGCAGAAAGCGATAAGGCCGCCCATTGTATGTTTTGTAGTGATAATCGTATTTTTTTGTTATATATTTTCTGGTGTACAATAAAGGATATACAGGCTGACAGGGAAACTCGACGTATTGCTTGAAAAGCGTTATACTAGAGGTCATTAGCCACAAATTTAGTCCAGTTAACTAGAGTTCAAAACTGGATGGTTACCGAGCTGCGTCGGTTCTTCGATTTTTTTTAAATGTTCTGACTTGTTACCAGAAAATAATTAACGAGAAAAAACTACTCTACTCCAAACATTTAATTGATACTTTTTTAAAAGTAGTAAAAAGAGTGACCAATAAAAAAAAAAACTTGCAAAACTTACATAATCTCAGAAATAAAAGCTCTTTAATAGCAAAATTTTTATTTTTTAACCATTCAGTTTTGACACCTAGTTCACTTGTCTTTATTTGTTACTAATGACCTCTAGTATAACCCCTTTCATGGAATACGTCGAGTTTCCCTGTCACCCTGTATTAAAAAATAGTAATTGGTCCTTGAGACCTATTCATAGGCCATTGGGTTCATCTATTCTTTACCAAAGACCAAAAATAGAACCGTAAGTGGGGTACACTTATCAGTCCCTACACAGATTGTAATTGTAATCAAATTAATTGGGGACCAAGTTGCTATTAGTCTTAATAATTTGAGACTACTAGGCTAGTTGGTTACTTGAGTAACCTAACAATATTATATCTACTCAATCACCTGTTAGGACAATCAGGGGTTGAATTTATAGAGCTTAGAATGAATTTTCCTAGCAGCACTGGTAGCACGTTGAGCCATTGGTTCCGGCTGTCATTCGCGGATCTTTGATAGTTGTTACGGGTAGTCAGAAGCCCGAAAGTCTGACAACCAGTCTTACCAAGGGGTATCGTATTACCCAGTAACTGGGTTGTGGAGGTCAGGTAGGCAGTCGCTACATGTGAAATACTGGTATTCAGCTGCATCCGGTTAGACTGGAAGCCGACCCCAACAAAGTTGGGAAAAGGCTAGGTAGATGATGAGAATGGATTTTCCTACTTTCCTAGAATAATGCAAGATATTAAAAAAAAAAAAATATATATATATAATTACTTATATAAAAAAATATTTCAGTTTTTTTTTTGTATTTCTTTTCAATATTCATTTTTTTTTTCATGCAAACACTAATGCTGAGCTTTATGTCTTGGGTTCGATTTTCGGGTCGGGTGAAGTGTTATTGGGTTTATCCATCACTAATCTCTTAGTAGCAGCCCGAAGTCTGCAATAGACTCGCCCTCTTTTACATGGAACTTAAACATAATTGGCGAAATGTGGATATACATATGTACCTCTGCCTTACCCGTCGGGGATTACAGGGGAGTTGTTAAGCTATGTTATATGTATGAATACTTAACGACATGCTCTAAGAAGCATTATCCTACTAATATTATAAACGTGCAAGTTTGTATGGATGGATGGATGGGTGTTTGTTAGTCTTTCACGCAAAAATTACTGAACGGATTTGGATGAAATTTAGCACACATATAGTTTATAACCGGGATAATATATAGCATGCTTTTTGTCCCGATGTTTCCACGGCATCATAACTTATGCGGGTGAAACCGCGGGGCGCAGCTAGTATTAAATAAACTTAAAAGTTGTTCTTGTTCTTTTATTGTTTTCATGATTTTATTAGACTTAGGGCTGATTTTTCAATCTAAAGATATTCTTTATTCGTGGAATAAAATTGAGGTCTGACAGATTTTGTATTGAAGATCTGTCAAAAATCCAAAATTATTCCTCGGATACAAACATCCATCCATCCATCCATACAAATTTTCACGTTTATAATATTAGTAGGATATAATATCGAATAAAGAACAAAAAAAAAGATACCAGAAAAGCTTCTATCTCGGCATGATGCGCCATATTTGAAAAAAAAAACCGCAGCGCTACAGTCACTAAAGAGTATTTTATATAAACATAAAACATTTACTAGACTTACAGCAATGTCACCTTTAACAGTATACATGTTACACATCGGAAGTATACGGCGACAGGCAAGTTCATTAGCGAACCATTAGCATGTTAGTACACCTACGACCAATAAGGGACGCCTCCCTATTCTTAGAAATAATTGATAAATGGGACATAGGCGCGTATCAAATCAAATTAGGTAGCACCCCCACGTTATTGGGTGCGGATATTTTCAACTTGATTTTTTAGTATTGAAAATAATGCGGTGATAAAATAAATTTAAGATGGCGGGTAGTTTTATTGACATTATATGTATAATTTCAGTTGACGTTTGGATTTACGTTTGATATTTTAAGATGTATTTAAAAACGTTCAAAATCTACGTTGCAATCTCATCTCGGCGACAATCTATGTTAAAAAATTTACAAAAATGTTGGTAAAGCACAATTGATTTACGATTTACGTTAACAACTTAAACAAAACTATGAAAATATGAATAATTTTTCTCTGACTATATTTTCCAGAGATAACCTTTAGTTTTTGTAGAATGTCGTTATTGTTTTATTTAGTATGTAACAATAATATATGTATGTATAAGCTGATGTATTCTCTGCTAAGCCGAGCTGATTGACCTTCTAGTGTTTTTTTTTTTGGGTGGGAAATCATCAAATGACCTCTCCGCTCTGGGCTGAGCGGAAGGGCGTGTCAGACTTTTACTGACTAAAACCCACCCGTGTTCCTTCAGTTGCCTGTGCCAGGGGCCACGGTATCTCTTTCGAACAACCCGTGGCCGTGGCGGACACTATTGCTAGCTCACTTCACGTTCTCACGATGTCATTTTTACAGAATAGGTCGACTGTGTTAAATAATGTCAGATATGGTTCGTAATGGGATTTACATATGCATATTTCAGTATAGCAAATAGTTAATTTGCATTTAGGCTGTAGACAGTAAACGATCAGTATTGTTGTTAGCATATTAACATAACAGGAAAATGCTTATGAAAATATGGTGAGTGTTTGTGATTATGGTAATATTTGTTGTTTTTTAATTATTATTTATTGTTTTTTTTTTATTATTTATTGGTTTTTTAAATGGGAACCCTGAGTGGTTTGTGAAAAGGGTCATTCGTTTCAACCTCATCATTTTAGATGACATGCATTTTTAGGGCTCCGTACCCAAAATGTGCCAACGGAACCCTTTTATACTAAGCCTCTGCTGCCCGTTCGTCTGATTGACTGACAGCGGGCTGTATCTCATGAAACGTAATACGTTGATAGTTGAAATTTTTATAAAGTGCTTAAGTGTTTGTGTATTGCCGCTATTACATTAATATTTATAAAAATAAAATAAAATTAATCAAATTGAAAAAAAACGTGTTTTTTTGGCGATTTTTGCCTTATGGTTCGGAACCCTTCATGTGCGAATAATTGGTTTTTGTTACCGGCTGGGTAATTCCGTAACACACTAACACAGTAACAATGGCTCTAATTTTGACAATTCAACACTATTCATTACGTTATTCACGTTTTTGAGGAGTCAAATTTTTCGAACATATGAAGCTATTGATAAGCAATCTCCTACAAATGATTCAGATTGTGTTTGACAGTGTGTTACAATTAGGATGCCGGATGCACAACAAATAGCCTTTTGTTCAGAGCCACAAAAACAAATATAATTAGCCAAACCTCGCTTTCTTGCTCGCTTGCTAAAAGCAATTTCATTGGACGTCCAGATGACGTCACTGAAGTTCAAGCATTGAATGAAACGTTATCTTGAAACAAAGAAACTGGGTCTCCGTAGAATTATGAACGACTAAGTTTCGAGTCGAGCTAACATTGTGAGCTATTAATTAGTTATGTTGCGAACTATGTAGACATACATATATAGCAATTTAGCTTGAGTTTAGAATAGTCATAACATGTGAATTGTTGCGTGAAGGTGAGGTCGTATTTATTGAGGGGAACATAGTTTATGAACGGACGGATAAACTCAGAAATTCAACATGAAGTTTGCTATTGCGATACGGCCAAAATAATATAATTATGCGATCAGAATATTAGAGGGGCAATTTCTGTAATTTTAAGAACGTACACAGTCTGATCTCAGTCTCAATCTGTCAAAAATATCTCTATTTTCCCTACATTTTTGTCAAGTTTTGACATTTGTTTGTCGCCGAGATTTGACAGCGACTAGATTTTGAACGTTTTAAATTACGAGAATTGGCCTTCTGAAGTTAGTCAGGTGGTTATTTGTAGTGTGGTGAAAGGTCTAAACCGTCAGACGAGTTTTGGGTAAAAAAATCATCAAGAAAAATAAAGTCAGTTGAATAAAAAAGAAAGAAAGAAAAATAGGTTCATTTGTTACAGAAACACGTGCATACAAAAAGATAATTAAATCTTATAAGAAGGAAAAATAAAAACACAATATATCTATAATCACGAGCACAAAGCAGAAATAGTCGACGGCTGCTCGTCATGACTGGGACAAGAAGGATTCCACTCAGCATGATGCTGTGTGAGAGGACCCACAGCACAGCGCTGATTTTCAGTGGTTACCCGAAGAGGTCGTACGGAAACAAAGTCAGATCAAATGTAATATACAATTCGTACTAGTAAAAAAATAAAATAAAACAAACAGTACTTATAAAGCAACTACTTAAACAACCAATGACACGTTGCGATATTATAAGATGATGTGATCCAATTTTGCCACAAAACACTTCAAACTGTCACCACGCATGCAACTCAACAATTACTTAGAGTACGTCCACTAAAACTACCAGCAATAAACTACCATTCTCTCTTAAACATAAAGTCAAAACAACGGATACGTGCTACCGACATGCATACAAAAAATTTGTTCTCATTTTAAACTCGTCCCTTGTCCGTCACACCCATGTGTGGAGCCATCTTAACGCCGACCGTCTACTGCTACGTAAGATGTGCACGGAGTGGTTTGCCACGTTAATCTGTTATCCGACGTTTTATGCATTGTTATACCTACTCACATAAAATCCTAATAATAGAAAAAAAAAAGAAAAGAAAAAGTATTTATTGCGGCTCGTACAGGACCATAAACTAAACTAAACACAGTTAAAAATAAAACAAATTGTATAAAAAGTAACAAAAGGAAAAAAAAAATGAAACAGAAAGTCCTATGCGAGGCCAAAAGGCTCTTATCTCAGTATGATGCTTCGACATTTAAAAAATAAATGTCGTAGCGCTGGTATTCTGATAGGACCCGCTGTGATGTCACGGGCAATCACAGTAATAAATAAATAATAAAATAGATATAATATTATGTAAAATATTAGCAATAAAATAAATATTATTTATTTTTAATCCGCGCTATATGTAACCTCATTACTTGTCTATGCCCTGAGTGTCAGAAGCACTCTGTGGCATTGTTGTGACAAGTGAACGGTCGCATGCGCCGAAAATAAAAAAAACCGGTGAAAATAAATAAATAATACGTTATACATTACGGCTGTGTAGTGGTATAATGCTTGGACTTTAAAAGAGACCATGATCTCCGAGTTTGTTTCGGCATTTCTTCTCAAGGATCAATCAGCTAGGAAATGTTGGCGCCACCTGGTTCCAAAATATTGATCAACAAAATATGAATGACCTTGAAATAAATAACAACTAATACTTAATTAATTAATAAAAATAACAAAATGATATCCTAACTTGAATAAAACTATACACAAACTAAAATATAGCGTCGAAAAATTTATCCGTATCGCTGTCGACTGGTAATGTACCCAAGAGACTGGCGGCATTACTACGTTGTATAGAAAAAATATTGAGATAAATTATTGTGAAAATTGTCTTATAGGATCTACTTACAATGTTTATTACATTTCATTTTATTTATGTTTCATTCCACGTTCAGACGACACCGACCAAATTAAGACTGGGTACAGGAATGAACATTCATCTGCTCCTTTGATTTCATTTTAACGATCGTTCGGCGGGCGAGTGAAAGATGCTGAGTGCCAAAATCCAACATCGGCGGATCCGTTTACTAATGAATTTATTTTTCAGTTTTGATTCATTGTTGGCAAACAAATGAACTGCGTATCTTAAGCAGATATCAGACGATTCACTTCGACTGAAATGAACAAAAAGTGAAACGTCATATTTATCTGCCTAAGATGCGCAGTTCATTTGTTTACCAGCCATGGATTCGTGTGTAGCGTAGTCGTGGGTCGCAGTATGGTCACAGTGAACGATCATATCTAAATTTTCACACAGAGCGAAGCTAAGGAAACATGCGTAGCTTAGCCGTGGGCTGCTGTGGAGCTGCGCCTTTACAGTCAAGATGGCCGAATCGGGTGTGCTAGATTTACAGCTTAATTTAGTCGGTGACCCGAGAGAGAGGTCAAGTGGTGACGTCACTCATGTCTTGGTTGATGGAAAGATTTATGTTGTGCTGTAGTAGTTTGACTTAGAAACAATTCCATTTGTCTTGGTTCTTGGATTGATTGCTTAGGTTGTCATTTCTTCAGTTGTACGTCTACTGTTGGCATATTTTACAGACCCTTTTTTTGTGATAGTAAGGGCTGCTGGTGATACCATTGCCTTTAGTCAGTTAGATTGATACTTTAGTACTATTAGTTATTCTGTGTCGATACTTAGTAGAGTTGAGGGGCCCGTGGCTAAATAATAACAGTCGCATAGGTCGATCGATCAGTTTAAGCTACGCTTGCCGCGGTCGGTCTGTGGATGGGTGACCAGATTTGAATACCGAGACCCTTCCGTGCCTCAGAAAGCACGTTAAGCCGTTGGTCCCGGCTGTCATTCGTGGATCTTTGACAGTCTTTACGGATAGCCAGAAGCCCGAAAGTCTGACATCCAGTCTCACCAAGAAGTATCGTATTACCCAGTAACTGGGTTATGGAGGTCTAAAAGACAGTCGCTTCATGTAAAATACGGGTATTCAGCTGTTTCATCAGATATTTCTGTTCTATTAAGACCACTTTTATGCAGCGCAATAATAGTCGCCCTCGCCTCAATATTAATACGTCACTAACCAACAACTACAACCAAACGACAACGTTCATTCCGATCAAGTTAACTATTCATAAAACTCATGTCTACCTCACAGAAATCTGAATTCTTTATTTAGTTTTCTGTGATCTACCTTTCTAACTTTACGAAATGTGTGAACAAAGCGAACAAGATAAAGAATATTATATTTCTGTCTCATTACTTCTAATCGAGTAAAAACTTACAAAAAATCGAAGTAGGTACTGCGTGAGATTTGAACACACGGCTCACTAATTCACGCATCTATCTGCACGCGCTTAACCGCTAGATCATCTTGACTCATATTATAACGTTAAAATTATGAGCTAAAATCACTTGTTGACGACAATGTGTTTATTTTCTTGTAACTAGGACGTAAGTCAAATTAAACGTCAAGCTATTGCTTTGTGAGATTGCCTATGGATTTTTGATTGAGCAATGTACAGACGCCAGCAGGTCAAGCTACCCGAAAATGTCAAATTTTTCCAATCAACTTTGAACCTTAACGCTTTAGCGATAAAGTTGAAAATCTATTAAAGAAATTTGACAGATTGTAGTAGCTTGATGTGCTGGCGTCTGTAGGTACAGACGACAGCAGGTCAAGCTACCCGAAACTGTCAAATTTTCCCAATCAACCTTGAACCTTAATGCTTTAGAGTTAAAGTTGAAAATCTATTAAAGAAATTTGACAGATTGTAGTAGCTTGATGTGCTGGCGTCTGTACATATGCAATCAAATCAAATATGTTTTTAAATAAAAATACATAAATGCTTCAAAACCTACTAAAACTAACCACACATAAATAAAACACAGCGTATATTATAAACAGGTTGATACCATGAGGGCTGTACCGGAAATCAGTGGCACGGCGGCCGTCCCGCAAACATCCGGCCACTCCTTTGTACCGGCAGCGGTATACCCAGAGCGAGCGGTATGACGGTATGAACCGGTCTGAACCGGCTAGCGGTATTCCGTATGAAATATGAATTAAATTGAGGGAATATGAAGTATTTGGGAGGTAAAGTTATGGTTACTTTGATAAAGCTGTGTCTATGAATACCAAGGAATTTTTGGTTTGCTTTAGTCAGTGCGCTGAATCTGACTGGCAGATACAAATTAATTACATCATGACGATATAGGTCGAAAGGGTATGACTCCCGAGATGATGACTAATAGAGAAGTCTGGAAGAAAAAGACATGTTGCGCCGACCCCAAATAAATTGAGATAAGGACAGGAAATGGCAAGGAATGTTCAATAATTATTCCTATAAAATATACTGCGTATTTTACATCTAGATTCTTTTGCTTTTCAGCCAAATCTGACGCTTAATCTCTTCTAATTTTAAACTATAATAATGTTTGTCTCGTATTTCATGCCAATAACTTTTGACTAACTCGCGGAGGTTGCATGTAAGCATCAGAATGGCTACAGTATCTACATACAGTAAATACCGGTCTTATTAATGTTATACCTAGCTATGCAGCTCTTAAAGGACAATTTGCTAAATATTCCTCTGTGACTTGGTTAGCTAACAAAGTTCAAACCCCGGTAGGGGGTAGGGGCAGTCAGGGGTAAAGTTAAGAAACTCCTTTCTTCGTGCACCAAAGAGATGCATTAAGAAAGTAGTTTCTTCGTTCTCGGATCTAATCTAATCTAATGTTCCACAGCTGGGAAAAGGCCTCTCACTTCCATTTCCAATCAATTCTGTCTTTTACAAGTGCCGTCAGTCCTTTCGGTAGGAGTCAAGCTCGTTACTTCTTGAATTTTATAGTTGGTTAGGTAATCTTAATTTATACCTTATCAGCATAATATTTATCAATGTTTATCTTATTTCCAGATATCAAAAAAGCGACATCAGCGGCTGCCTCCCAAACGTAAGTTCCAAAAGAATTTTCTTCAATAGAATAAAATTTATCGGTTACTGACCATCGCCCGATATCATGAAGAACCATAAAGAAATAGTTTATCCAATAAATAATACTTCTACGTGAGAGATTTGCACGATAAACTACATCTACGTTTCTGCTATTACGATTCGATTTCGGACATAATAAATTACCGAACTTTGATCTTGATGTTTTCGATTATCTTCTAACTTACTTTGTTACTAGCCATGATGTCTAAATGGCAAAAATCAATGGTGCTTCGATAGGTGGCCTATTCTGATATAAGATTAACTTTGGAGATTTATTGCGCGAATATACCAATATTCGCGCAATAAATCTCCGAAGTTAATCTTATTAAAATTATTCCTCGAATAAAGTTATCTGATGATTGAAAAATCAGCCCTTATACCAATAAAGGCTGATTTTTCAATCATCAAATAACTTTATTCGAGGAATAATTTTGAAATGTTGACAGTTATTTCATACAAAAACCGGCCAAATGCGAGTCGGACTCGCGCACGAAGGGTTCCGTACCATTATCTATAAAAATCAATCATGAGTTGATTGATTGAAAAGTAAATTGCGGTTTACGATTTATGACGTATTAAAAAAAAACTACTTACTAGATCTCATTCAAACCAATTTTCGGTGGAAGTTTACATGGTAATGTACATCATATATTTTTTTTTAGTTTTATCATTCTCTTATTTTAGAAGTTATAGGGAAGTTATATATATATACACACATTTTACCACTTGAAGACCTATCCATAGATACTGGGGTATCTATGGATAGGTCTTCAAGTGGTAACGTATGGGTTTGATGAAAAAGTTTCAGTTCTAAGTATGGGGAACACCCAATTTTTTTTTTCTATTTTTGTGTGAAAATCGTAATGCGGGTTACAGAATACATCTACTTACCAAGTTTCAACAGCTCTTATAGTTTCGGAAAAAAGTGGCTGTGACATACGGACGGACAGACAGACAGACAGACATGACGAATCCATAAGGGCTCCGTTTTTTGCTATTTGGCTACGGAACCCTAAAAACGGTCAAACGTCAATTTTATTCCTCGAATAAAAGTTATCTGGCGATGGAAAAATCAGCCCTAAGTGCAATAAATGAGTGCTTATTGACATTATTTGTCAAGTCTTAAACAAAGCGCATATTTCAATATCATAAGTACCATTTTTATCCACAATCGTTGTACCAAAAGACACCTTATAGGCTGCAATATCTGCCTAAATTAAGAGAAAAATACATAAATGTATGTCAAAAATACATGTAACATGACTTGTTTCAAACCAAAACAAATTCGAATTCCAATTTGCATCCAAATAGTTACAAATGTCAATAACGATATGCATACACGTGGCACTGGTGAAATGGAGTTTGACATAAAATTTTAGACGCTATTTCGGTCACCTTCTGTTTTTCTTATTTATCAAAGTGTGCACGAGCAGCCTATAAACTCAAACTGAAAGCATTTATTTCTATTAAACCATTGACAGGCACTTTTGAATTGTCAAGGAGTCAGTCAGAAATTTGAATCTAGTTGCCCATTCCAAAACGTAGATCTCTATGGATAAAAACGGGCATGCAACTCTAAAGACACTCTTTTAAAGCAAGGTACAAAATACGCCCTGGACGGGGTTAACAGCCGACTCCCGGGAGTTGTTCGAAAGAGATACCGTGGCCCCTGGCACAGGCAACTGAAGGAACACGGGTGGGTTTTAGTCAGTAAAAGTCTGACACGCCCTTCCGCTCAGCCCAGAGCGGGAGAGGTCATTTGATGATTTAAAAATTCTGGGTACATTATTCTTGTTGTTTCTATATGTGAGAACAAAGGATAAAAAAAATATAGCCACTTAGCTTGATAATAAAGGAGGCATTTACTTAATAAGTACCCTACTACTTACAGCTGGATAACGCATTTCATCTTCATTATTCAGTCAAAAGATATCGACATATGTACCGTGACGAGCATTGTGCATCGTTCGTCGTGTATGTGTGTGTTTATGTACGTTATGTTTACGGGAGGTACAATAGACCTCCCCAAAGATTCTCGCGATCTAACATACCGTAGCATAATCAGCCTTTAATGTTCCCACGGCTGGGACAGGTCTACTCTGTACGAGAGGGAGTGGGCTATAATCCACCACCCCAGTGCGTGTTGGTAGATGTCACACGTCTTCGAATTTTTAGTTCTAGGACATGCCGGTTTTCTCACGATGTTTTCCTTCGCCGTTTTGAGAGCAGTGCTGAAATGATTTACACGCCTGCCTGGGTACGAACCCACGACCTTACAATTCGTAAGTTGCGGCCGTTACCGCTGGGCCACCACTGCTCTCCACATACCGTAATATTTCACTATTAGATATTTCTTTTTTTGGTTCCCAACAACAACGCGAAACAAGAGACTCTCCCTAAAGACAAAAAACAAACACATATATCAGACTTCAGGCTCTTCAAACACAGAATATCATACCTGTAATCCTCGAAGGGTTGTGCAGAGATGAGAGACAAGCAAACACGACTAATATCCCATCTATTCCCAAAGCATAACAGGGCCAGTCCAATCATGGGCCAATTCGGGTTCAAAGCATGTACCGCAACGAAATAACGCGGGGCACTGCGAGGCCAAACCTAATTGATATGGTCCACTTCGCTTTTAGAGTATGAATATAAGTATATAGAGCGGACCTTTAGGGAATTGGTCTTTAATGTCACCTATTATCTTATAATTCTGTTGTTTTGTATAACTCTATGTGACCACAGTGACTGTATACAAGGTGTCGTTTTGTATCCTCCTCAAATTCAAGGAGGTAACTATGCTACTGATTCTCGACACGAATCAATAGTAAAATAAGTAGATTTTTTTTTTCGGAAATCGGTATGTTTGAGACACGCATTTTTAGGTGGGCGGGGCCTGCCGGTCGACACGCACGCACACAGCGACATAGTCGTGCGACACTGCCTACCGCATACGCAACGGGGCGATTCTGTTCTTTGAAAGTGGTGTATTCTGAAATACTGTCAACCTTAAATAACTAAAAAAACAAGTATGTTTTCATTATTTACCGGGGATCGTAATTTTATTTGATTATTTATGTCTTTCATAACAGCCTCCTGAAATTTGACGAGGATGCAAAACAACAGCTTGTATAATAAAATAATAAAAAAGTTAAATTGACATAAAAAAAGTTTTCATTTTAATTTGAAGCCCTGACTCCTGTACTAGGTGGTACCTGTGTTACAGAGAGTCAGTGTCTTCAACCGTTTTTGGAACATTAACAATTTGTGCTATAATATTAAAATAACGTAAAATTAAATGAATTTAGAATTAGAATTTTATTTTGATGTATTTATTTAGTATCTACTTTTATTATATATTCACTACACATTTATTAATATGTAAGTGAAGTGAAGTGAGTGTTATGTTCTTTTATTGAGAAATAAATGTCTTTAAGCCGAAGTGAAATACTCTGTTCTTTAGTTACACGTGTTGCGGTTAGCCCTCATGCCCGTGGGTATTTTTTTATGCACTAGATTTTAGCACTGAAAATTAAAAATCTGACAATGTGTTTTGTAATATCCTGGGATGCGCACTGTTGGATTTACAATGCTCGGCTCATTACTGAGAATTGAAAATGCAGTGCGCCATCAAAGATCGTCGTACTAAAAGGAGCGATCTGGGCTTATTTATAGTACTTGCTGTGATACGGCAGCCATGTAGATTGGGAAATCTGCCTGAGTGCTATAAAAATCGCTCGCATAAAAGAAATCTAAGGGACTTCTTGAGAACCTTCTTCTTTTTTGGCCGGTTAAAAAGCTCGTGAATACGGTTCAAGCTGGTATGAGTCACTGAACAATGCTTGCCTGTATGGATGTAAACAGCAGAGTTATAGGAAATGGAATGTAAACTATAATTTTACAATTTTCGGATGTTTTGCAGATCCGCAAAAGGATACCGCTGTGGTATTTAACTGTGCCAAACGTTTAATACTGTGCCGAATGTTTAGATATTAAAACTTGTAATAGACGTTTGTAAGCAACCGATAAAAAAAAATATTACAATACTCTCTTCTTTACATGGGAGAATATAATATCAAACAAAATGCGATAGTAAATGGCAGTAGCAACAACCTATTGCCATCCACCGGGCTCATCTACAGATCCAGACTTCGGTCTGAAACTGCGAAATACCTGATGAAAAAACCCAATTGCACTTTAATCGACTTTTGTTGGGAACCGAAATAAGAAATATCCAATAGCAGAATGTTACAGTATGTTACCAGAGTTACCAATTTAGCTTGCAGAATAAGCAAACTGAAGTGATAGTGGGCTGGCCATGTTTGTCGACGGACTGATGGCTGGTGGAGCAGACGAGTCCGGAAGGTCAATTCTCGTAATTTAAAACGTTCAAAATCTAGTCGCAGTCTCATCTCCACTGAGATGAGACTGCGACTAGATTTTGACAAGTTTTTGACATTTGTTTGTCACTACAAACAAATGTCAAAAACTTGTCAAAATGTAGGGAAAATTGAGATATGATTGAGACTGACATCAGACTGTGAACGTTCTTAAAATTACGAGAATTGCCCCTCTGGAATCAATCGAACCCAGGAACTTATGCTGAGCAGTGGCGCTTGCGACCACTAGACATTGTTTAATTCATACCCCAAAGGTCCATTTCTCCCGTAACAGTCCAATGCCTCTTGGCGCGTTTGCCTTCGTAATACCAAGTCTTGTCACGTTGTTTATGAGCCTATGTTAACGAATCGCACTGGCTTTTGTGGCTAAACGAATTTTATTAGTAGTTATAAGAAATACTGTTACAACTTCAGGGATACAAGGTAGAATATTACATTATTTTGATTATTGTGAGGGGCTTGTGGCTAAGCCGCACGGGTCGATTGATCAGGTTAAGCTACGCTTGCCGCGGTTGGTCCGTGGATGGGTAACCAATTTTACATACCACCCCTCCGTGCCTCGGAAAGCACGTTAAGCTGTGGGTCCCGGCTGTCAGCGTGGATTTTTGACAGTCGTTACGGGTCATCAGAAGCCCGAAAGTCTGTCAACCAGTCTTACCAAGGGGTTTCGTGTTACCCAGTAACTGGGTTGTGGAGGTTACATAGGCAGTCGTTCCATGTAAAGTACTGGTATTCAGCTGCATCCGGTTAGACTGGAAGCCGACCCCAACATAGTTGGGAAAAGGCTAGGCAGATGATGATTTAATTATTGTAAATGTAAAGACTATGTGGGTTGTTTTTAGTTGTTCTTTTTTTCTGTTAGTTTTAATCATGGCCTGGCAGTTTGAGTAATTCATGCGGCGTACCCAAATACCCTTTCTTTAGTATTCTGCCGTCATACGGTGAATAGTCGTAATTACTTCAAAGTGTAAAAAAAAGGCTTAACGTGAAAATTATGGCTTTTCATTTTAGAGAGCAAGTCTTCGGGGCTAAGTTTTTTAAGTACGAGAATTGGCCTTATTTATTTATTTATATATACTTTATTGTACACCACAAAAATACATAGCATAAAAAATACATGAAACACTACAAAATATACAATGGGCGGCCTTATCGCATTACTGCGATCTCTTCCAGGCAACCTCAGGCCTTCAGAGGTATGAACGTAAACGAGGTAATAGGAGTATGTAGGGATCGTAGCAGGTGACGTTCTGTAGTTTCTGTTTGCCTGTATGTGAAGAAGGCGTGAGCTTATATTATATTTATCTTATTGTAATCTGAAATCTTATTGTAATATAGTAGGTAGGTACAACAATATACTATAACTTTGGTGTATAATTACTTTGGTAGACATTGCTGGGGAGTTTGTTCCGCCACTTCTTCTTCCCAGCGATAGCACTAGTGTGAAGATACTAGTGTGACATAGTGGTGAAGAGCGGGCGTTTTTAGAATAGAATAGAATAGAATAGAATAGAATAATTTATTTTGCCAGAAACATGGTTACAGGGTGTTACGTTACATTATACATTGTAGAAGTTCAGCATGTCTCACCGTATAATCGGTATGCAGAATTGATTCATTTACAATTGATACAATTTAAAATGTCATTATTATTATTCACATGTCATTAATTAATTTAGCAATATTATAAAAACAATAAGTCATTTCTTAAATACAAAAATAGATCCATAACCTCCAAAAAAAAAAAACAGATAAAAAATAAAAGTATTATTATTTACATGTCATGAATTCGTTAATATCATAAAAACATTTTTTGCCACTTCCACGGCGTCATCAGTGGCAGCGCAGAGGTCACTCTGACTGCATGTTTTGGGACACATATCCCTGCAGGGTGCAACCTTCTGTGGTCCACTTAGAAGTCCCTGAACTGTCTCCGGACACAAGTGGGAAGATGTAAGTCCAACCTGGTAAAGTGGGGCTACCTTGATGGAACGGCAGTAGGGTTGGGCTGGGGAGTTTGTTGCGCCACTTCTTCTTCCCAGCGATAGCACTAGGAAGTGGTGAAGGTCGGGCGTTTTTGGGGGACTGTCTTTTGTAATTTTGACGTTCGAAAACTGCTGATTCTCAGCCTAATTTGAATAAATGACTTTTGATTTTGATTTTGGTGTGATGAAACCATGCTCCACCTCCTATCCTGCCCTCTGTTTTCATACTAATAACTGCATTTTCATTAGCCTATTAACATTACTACTGAACTTACCCCGTGCCCTAGCGAAAGCGATCGGTTGAAGGCATACGCGATCGTCGCGTACATAATATGTTACTCATTTGTTCGGAAAACTGGATGGCGGACGTCAGAACGACGGCGCGTTCCGGTTTGCCGAACAAAATAACGGACACGTTCGCGTGTTCGTGCGAACATGCTTTTGCAACCTTAAAAGGCTAATGAAAATGCTGTTATTACTATGAAAACCATCATCAAAAGTTTTGTGATTTTTTTTTTTTTGTAGATTTAATAAATATAAGTAGATATTAAGTCAATCTACTTATATTTATAATATATATGAAAGACCCGTAAATACCTTAGTCAACATGTAATAACTTCTTAAATAAAAACAATTATTCGTTCGACTAAACAAGAAGAATAGATCTTTTGAAAAACAGTCTCACGAGTTTCCTGCTCAATTACATTGGGTCAACAAGGACGGCGCGCGGCCGCCATCTTTTCTTGTATCCATGGCGACTAGATGAGGCCCATTAGGCTTGTTATTCCAGATTTATTAGCATCGAAATGTATGCCATTAGTCATTGTTGGTATTGATTACTGAACTGAACGAATAAATGTTTGTGAAGGGTCTGATTAGGAACGAAATCATAAGAATTGTATTGGATAAAGAAATAATTTTTCTGGAAGTGGTTCGTATTGGTTGATAGCTGAAAATGTATTGTGCTATAAAGTGCCTAATGTGTACTTAGCATTTGAAAAGTTTTGATTTTATATTAATCTGTAGGTAGGTACTCAGATCTGCAGGGTAGTTCCGTAACATACTATCGGTAGCAATGGGTTTAATTTTGACAGTTCAGCAATGGATTAACAATATCCTTCAAAATGATTCAGATTGAGATTAATACTGTGTTACGCAATTAGGGTGCTGGCTATGAGCAATTGAGCATTGTTCTAAAAAATACGTACCTTATTTTTTAAATAAACCAACAAACGAATGAACGCATTTCTTTTCTTTATTGTATTGTACCTGGAACTAAAAGGCTTTGAAGCTCCATGGCATACCTACAGAGTGTCCACCAATTTGTTTTTTTTCCAAAATGGCGGCCACGCGTGCACCCTATATAAATCGATAGCTCACATCAATGTAAACAGAAAACATAAGACCAAACTTCGTAAAACGTCACATTTCCGCGATATTAACGTTCAAAGTTGAATCATGTGACATCCATATTTGTTTAACTTACCTATATCTTGTTGTACATAAATGTTTGATTGTTTTAAACATTCAGCGTGATTATTTCAAAAGGGGTTGGTCTTATTATGTTTTCTGTTTGCATTGCTGCCAGCTATCGATTTACACAGGCTGCATGCGTGGCCGCCATTTTGGAAAATAAAAATAGCGGACAGGTAGGTATGCCAGGCTTCGTATAAAAATCTTCAATCCTTTCATAAAGCGAATAATAGAAACTCCAAATAGTATTAGACAATGCCTTTAAAATAATGGTCCAACTATTACTACCGAACGTGACCAATTTCAAAAGCCAGGTATTGCACGTACCTCTACTATAAAATAGAATGAACCTGCAATAAAATACTAGAGTTGACAGTTCTTTGTACACCAGTGTCTATTCTTTATTTATTACCTTACTGCATATGCAGCAGAATATAATGCAGTGTGGTTTCGAAGAATAGAGTAGGGTAGGAAAATTGTGGACAGCAAATGTACGATGCCAATATGAACATATTAAACGGATGACTAGTCCGTATGCCTAATGCGGAGGGAAGTCATCGTTTTTATTGTACAAGTAGACAAGAGTGCTTCTATTGAGTGGAAGAGGTGAGCAGTTGTGTCCCTGTGGTAACGGCTGCGACTTACGGTCGTAGGTTTGAACCCAGACAGGCGCTTTACTTCGTATACATTTTTTCGTCACTTCTGCTCTCAAAACGATGATGGAAATCATCGTCAGGCAACCAGCATGTCCTAGAACCAAAAATTCGAAGACATTTGGCATCTACCAACCCACACTAACCCACGTGGTGGATTGCCTACTCCCTCGCACAGAGAGAAGGCCTGTGTCCCAGCAGTGGGAACATTTTAGGCTGATTATGCTATTGTGTAAGTATAGGGGCTACAGCGAATAGAATAAAAAAAAAAATAGAATTTTATAAAAACGCCAATTTTTATTCGGTAGCAAATTGAAATAACAAAATTAGCTCAAACGATTTCCAATTCAGATAGTTTCAATTAAAATCAATACGAATCCAGACTATAAAATGCACACGATTCGATCAGAAAATTAAAGTTAGCACCGTACACGTCTGACTCCCACGCAACGGCGCAGCCGACTGAGTGAACTTACCAAAGTACTTACTTTAAATGAACTTTCAACTAGGTACCTTTCTTTTCGCATCGTTGGATTTTCTGAATTCGCCGTGCATTTCTTTTTAGTTCGCTGCTATAAATCGGAGTATTTCGTTTCATTTTCGGTACGTTTAATTTATTTTTAGTCATAATTCTCTTGTCCTTAACCCAATTTATTTATTTATCACAAACAACTAACATTACAGGGAATTCCTAATGCGTTAGCGTGGTCCTTAATTAAACTATATTATTCATAACTGTTTTAAATAACATAACACATACTCGTACAATATTGTTTTTGTGATTTATTTGGGGTTTTATACATTTATTGGGGAAATATATTATAATTTTCTTTTGTACTTCTCTATCGTGGAGGGGCCCGTGGCTAAATAATAACAGCCGCACAGGTCGATCGGTCAGGTTAAGCTACGCTTGCCGCGGTTGGTCTGTGGATGGGTGACCATCTTTACATACCGAAACGCCGTTGGTCCTGGCTGTCATTCGTGGATCTTTGACAGTCGTTATGGGTAGTCAGAAGCCCGAAAGTCTGACAACCAGTCTTACCAAGGGGTATCGTATTACCCAGTAACTGGGTTGTGGAGGTCAGATAGGCAGTCGCTCCATGTAAAATACTGGTATTCAGCTGCATCCGCTTAGACTGGAAGCCGACCCCAACATAGTTGGGAAAAGGCAGGCAGACTTCTCTATCGTCATCTCAGCAGTCACCCTCTTTCTAGCCATGTCATCTGTCACACAGTCCATCCATTCTTTATTTGGTCTTCTCCTCCTACTCTTCAACCCATCCAAATTCATTCTTAATAAAAGTTTGCTCACGAAACTTTCCTCTCGCATCACATAACCGTGACAAACGATAGGAACTAACACGTTACATCAATAGTTAAGCATAATAATTATACCTACTTAATCAGCGGGAACCGAACCTATAATCTCACCAGCCCGAGACTACGCTTTTGGGTTTGTGCCACTAAAAACAAAATATTGTTTTTAAGACGTATCACACGAATTTTGCACAAGGTGTGTGTTTTGTATAAGGTCACTACCAGGTCAGTAGGTCAGTGTTAACAAAACCATTATAAGCTGGCTTCGTGTTCTATTGAAAATGCGTACCTACTACACTTGGCCAGCTCAAGTTCAAGTGCTACAATACAACGATCAATATTGTACCTAAGAACATCAATCTCAATATTCCATAATATTATTCTCCAAAACAACATCAAAACCAACCTATCAAATAAGCTGTCAAAGAACCGCTAAGCCTCGTTCACATCGCGACAGTAGAAAGGCAAGTAGCGTGGTTTAAACAAATGAAAGCTAAAACCTCGCGACAGGTAGCTGTTGACTTTCAGGTAACGTCGGCTACAGATGTTTGTACAACATATAAGTTGTGAACACGTGGAACGGTTTCGCGTTTCAGTATTTCAGTGATATTTTTGATGTTTAGTCAGGATTTTGTACAGTAGTTTTACGAAGGCGAGTTTCTATGAGCGTGTGGTCCGATTCCCAGATCGGGTAAAAGTATTATCAGACTATGAGAGTGAGGGAAAAGAGAGTGCATCTATGTCTGCGCACACACTTGTACTATAATTTCTCCCGCGTTGATGGCCTTCGCTGAGATTGGCCACCACAATTCGATCAGGACGATTATTAGTACGTGTGTAAGCTCGTGAGCACTTGTGCCTGTTTTCACTAACACTAGACGAAACTTCAATGAATGCTATTGGATTTTCAACACTCGGCTTAGCGCCGAAAGCTGAAAATGGAACAACGCACTTTTTAGGCATTGATAGTACCTAGGTACCTATGTTTTGTTTCAAGATTCGTTTTTGAATAGCAAAATATTCAATCGAATAGTTTCATTATGTAAGGTTACGCAATCAGCTCAGTTAACAATGCACACGTTCGAAACACTAATTAAAACCTATGAAAAATATTTAAAAAGAATTTAAATCCAGTAAGTAAATGCTCCATGACAATTTTTTATTAAAATATGTAAAATTATTTAATTTCGATTGACAACTATTTCAGAACTTTATGATAATGAACCGAATATGAATAATAAAGTAAAAAAAGCAATTTTGCCTCAAAAGGGAATCTCCAGGGTAGCCTGCGAATTTTTTTATTTAAAAAAAAAAACGTTGCCCCATACTAGGAATTATTCCTGAATCGTGGGTGCATTAACAAACATATAAACTCACGTACGCAAACACAGCCAGACCCGGAACAACTACCTGTAGGCAATACAAATATTTGTTCCGTGCGGGAATCGAACCCGCGACACGTAGCGCAACAGTCGATCGCTCAGCCACTGCGCTAACCGTGTCGCAAAATCGTGTTCAAATATTCTTACGTTTTTTGCACTTAGCAGGTCAATTTTAGGTTATATGCTGAACAAGTACCTATATATTTACGCAACTATAATCATTAAATTCATCAATACAACCCTCTAAGTGCATGTACAACATGACACTGATCTGCAAAACGTAAGAAAATTTGAATTTAATTTAGAGTAATGGGTAGCTCACCGTCCGATTAGGACCAGGCCCGTGCCGAACGGCGCGTATGTGTTCCACGCGCGCCTCAAAGAGATGTCAGCACGAATGACGGGGCCCGATAGGGCCGAAGCCTGCCAGGGTAGCGGGATCGTCCGAAAGGGTTACCGCTGCCCTGGAACTTATAGGACTAAGGAAGGAACACGGGTGGGTTTTAGTCAGTAAGAGTCTGACGCTCCCTTCCGCTCCACCCAGAGCGGGAGGGGTCATTTGATGATTTCCCATCCGCAAAAAAAACCCCCGTAAATTCAAATTTTCTTAAGGTTTTTTAGTGCATCCCTTAATGACTTTGTTGTTCCCACTTCGTAATTATTATGATGATATCAATATACAGCATGTATCAGAAAAGTGTAGTCATATTTACGGGTGTGGTACACACCATCAAACTGAACAACTTTTTCCATTAGACCAACATCGTAATCGCGAAAAAATAATCTGACAGTTGGGTCGATTAGGTTTGGGTTGAGTAGCAGTAGGATTGAAGCTATAAAACGCGAATTATCTCTTAAAATAATAACACCACACCTTTCTGATACTACATTATACAAAGCCACTGAGTATTAACTTTACTACTCGTAGATACTTTTTTTAGATAATTTTATCCGAGGAATCATTTTGAATTTTTGACAGCTCTTCCATACTATAACTGACAGACGTCAATTATATTCAACGAATAAAAATTATCGGTCTAGTAAAAAATCAGCCCTTAATTAGCTAACAAACTATTAAAATACAAATGACCTAACCTAAAGTTCGTTTTTTAAACCCAGATACTAACTTGAAAGGTGTAATGTCAAATTTCTATACTAAAAAACGCAAACACAAAGTACTTAAATGTCAGATTACTATCTGGGAATAAAAAACAAAGTGTAACTAAACTATGGCGTCGAAAAATTCCTCCGCATCGCTGTCAACTGGTAATGTACCCAAGAGACTGGCGGCATTGGCACGTTGTATGGCAGTGCTTAGCCAAAGCTATTACACTCCTACTGGATAGATACAATCAGTTACTGTGCGGTTCAATCAGTGCGTCCTGCCAGTTATGACTTACGGAGCCGAAACGTGGACACACACGGTACGCCTGGTCCATAAATTCAAGGTCGCTCACCGAGCTATGGAACGGGCTATGCTTGGAATCTCTCTAAGGGATCAAATCCGAAACGAAGTGATCCGGCAGAGAACCAAAGTTGTCGACATAGCTCACAGAATAAGCAAGCTGAAGTGGCATTGGGCCGGCCAGCCGTAGAACCGATGACCGTTGGGGTAGAGGTGTTCTTGAGTGGAGACCGTGAATCTGTAAACGTAAGGTGGGACGCCCTCAGGCTAGATGGAGCGACGACCTTCGCAGGATGGCTGCTAGCAGCTGGATGAGAGAGAGTTTCCGAAAATCGAGTTGAATGGCGTGCTATAGGAGAGGCCTATGTCCAGCAGTGGACTGCTATAGGCTGATGATGAGAATGACTGCGGTTCTAAATCGGATATTAGAATAATTTGTTACTGCCACGTTATTTTTACCACTTATTGAAAATAAACGTTTAAAAAATGTAGGAAAAAAACTATTTCTGTATTAAAAGAGACACACTTTTTCATTATTGAATAGTTTTCGAAAAAATTTCCTCATCTCCAAGAATAAAGGAAGATTAAAAATAAACGTTTACGGATGGTTTTCATCAAAACATAGGAATTCTTTCAGTAGGTGGGCGAAATTTAAGAAACAATAACTATGATGATATATATACTGTTAACAGATATACTATGACGTTAAACTTGCAATATTTTATAAGAACTAGGATACTATTTGAAAAACTTATTTATTTCCATTACCAAAATATTGTTATTTATATTTATTACATGTACGGATAGCAGATATATTTCGGAAGTTTCTGAACGTGCTAGATTATAAAATTTTATCGATGTCGTCTCCTATAATTGGAAGCGCACATATTTATCACGATTCTTGTAGCATTATGTTATCGTGTCAAAAATAAATGCTTCGTAAAAAAATATTTATAACTAGCTTCTGCCCGCGGCTTCGCCCGCGTGGATGTCGGAAATTATCCCACGGGAACGTGCTAACAGGATAAAATGTATGTGCTTCCCCAGGATGCCATCTATCTCGCGGGCCCTTTGTGGCTAATTACAATAGTAAACCAATTGTGTCTCATTAGTGGTGATTAAGAGGGTACCTATATGATATCCTTACCTAAGTACCTACATAATAAAAAATAAAAAAACTCAATAACAGAAAATAAAATACCTACCTACCTAAATAAACCTATTTCTGATGATAACTAAACTCAATAAATAAGCAAAATCCCTAAAAACTAATATCTATACGAATGACTAATCTTACCTAACAGTATTATAAAATAACCTACGGTCACTACGTACACTATCAAATATACTACCTATACTTTAAAATTAAAATCTATACCTACGACTTATAAAAATAAACCTAAATAACTCTAAAAACTAATAGAAATAAAAAAGGTCGCACTGAAAAACACGGTTTAGAATTGCAAGTAGCAGTTAAAATAAGAACGAACGCTCGCCACTCAACACGTCCGTTCAAATCAAAGTTCAAAAAATATCCTTATATACGGTAGCGATCCGTGGCGGCCGCGCGCCACGCGTGTGCTGCGAACGGTGCAAGCCAAATTCAACCTTCAGCACTACATTTAGAGCATAACTTAGGGACACTGCACACGGCTAAGACACTGTGACGTAACCTACGACAAACTTATTATTTGCGGTTGGTACAGTAATCGGGTCTAGGGATCGAACCGCAAAATTAAGTTTGTTTTTTATTGTATATACTTTTCCGGGATAAAAAGTACCCAGTGTTGTGCCCAGATATTAAAGAATAATTATACCAAGTTTCATCGTAATCGAACCGGTAGTTTTTGCGTGATGCCTGAACAAACAGACAGACAGACAGACAGACAGACAGACAGACAGACAAAAAATTTTTTAATCACATTTTTGGGTTCGGTGTCGGTCTAGTAACACCCCCTGCTATTTATTTTTTTTATATTTTCAATGTACAGAATTTTCACTTCTACAGATTTATTATAAGTATAGATTTAAACAAAATATTTTTTTACGAAGCAACTACCTACTGTTAACTGTTTCAATTTTTATTATTCCACAGACATGCCGAAATAATCATGAAATTTATAAATAACCATTTTGTGAGTTCCAAGATACACAAATTATCTGATACACAACTAGCTACTAACTAATTATACGAGTTGACGCGCAATGAGCAGCGAGTGCGCGATGGCCACGAGCGATTACAGCCCGATTCAAACTTTATGGAGGCTCGATATGAGGCGAGTTGCTTCGCAGTAACAAATTCACGTGTCAGCGGGGGTGAGGGGTGGGGTACTGCGCAGCGAGTAGCACGTAAAGTTTGAATCTGGCTGTAATCGCTGGTATGCATATGAATCAAGCATGAGTCCCTCTGTTCTGCCCGCCAAGCGAGCATCGCTGAGCGAGTACTCTCTTTGATTCATCGGCGATAGGGCAGGTGCCTCATTTACATAAAATCTTACGTTACTGCTCACCATACTAACATATTTCACAGCAATTATAAATACAAAAACATAACTAGTGTAGTGCTACTATTAATAATTCTTTCCACAAACAATGTTTCCTTTTTTTTCGCATGTTCGCTGAACGCTACGACGAACAAACAAATGGACGATCCAGATTCTAGAGTCTAGACTAATCTAGCGAACAGATAGCCTGATTGATCTAGCCGTATCAATCGGCTTCGAACCATTGAAAGCGGTCTGAAATATTGGGTACTTCGTTCCTGATGTTGTGTTGTATCGTCTAGTTTCGTTGTTTGTTTGTGTCTTATAAATGTTTTCTATGTATAGTTGGGTACTTTGTTTTATTCAAATTCATTTATTTCGTGAACACAAGGTACATACAGAAGGTGTTAGAATACATAAGATCCGAGCTGTGCCCCGCCTAAAGGCATACAAAATATCAAAGGTAAATAATCAAAATTAACAAAATTATTTAGTATCTCATAACTTGAGAACAGATTGAATTTAGTCATTATAATTAAAATTTGTCATTTAAATCTTCTTTTATAATAATATAACAATAATCAAAATTAACAAAATTATTTAGTATGTCATAACTTGATGTATAATATTTTTTATGCACCATACTGTAATGGGGCTTGTGCCTAAGTGCCACACGGGTCGATCGATCAGGTTAAGCTACGCTTGCCGCGGTTGGTCCGTGGATGGGTGATCTTTACATACCAAGACCCCTCCGTGCACTTTAAACCGTTGGTCTCGGCTGTCATCAGCCTGACTGGTTGACTGGCAGACTGGTTGTCAGACTTTCGGGCTTCTGACAACCCGTAACGAATGTCAAAAGTCCACGAATGACAGCCGGGACCAACAGCTTATCGTGCTTTTAGAAGCACAGAGGGTTCTCGGTATATAAAAATGGTCACCCCCCCACAGACCAATCACGGCGAGCGTAGCTTAACTCGATCGATTCACCCGTGCGACTGTTATTAAAATGTTTGACTGTTACTAACAAAAATATTGATCACTGAAGTGTTTGAAGTAAGTAAATAACTGCACCTTCTTATTATGCAATTCACAAGAACTAAAATAATCTTAATAAACCGACTAAGCAATTAAAATCCCACCTGTTAATTATTAAAAGTTAACGATACAATCTCTTTGCCTCACTCAAGACTAAAAAATGTCCTCCATAAATTCCGAACAACGAACACCAATTCACATGAAAAATTCAACCAATTCTTAAAAAGAGTTTTCTCCATTCTCACCCTAACTTTACATAGCTATTCAAAATTCCAGGCGGGTGCCGACCCGAGTGAATGTATAAATAAATACTGAAAACATATACCAATAACATGTTGCTATACAAAAGTGTTCCCATAAATCTTGTGCAGGAAACATTAGTGTCTGCAAACACTAAAGAATGTTTTACACGATTCGATACATCCTGCGAGTTCTAAACTGGCAAAGTTTGAATTTCCTTTTAAATTATAGTTTTCTCACGTAGATGTTTTAAATGGTAGGCACGTTTAGTTGTTGAAATGGTTTTTTCTTCTTAGAATGCAAGACCAGAATGAGTACAACATGAATACATATTGGGCTAGGGCGGGTCGCGTCAGCCGCATGTATAACCACTGGGCAACATACTCCACGCGGTGGGTGAGTGAGTGGCGAGTGATATAGACAAGCACCGCAAGGTTTGAATCGAGTTGGCTCTGGAAAAGGATGTCTGGAAGGATTTGGGGGAGGTCTTTGCTCAGCAGTGAGACAGTGAAGGCTAACTAAACGAAAGTGTGCGATCGGGAATGAAGTTCCTTAAGATTAGAGAATTAGAGATTGTTTTTATTTACCCTATTTTCATTATCAGTGACCTAGAAAACTATGAAAATGACAGCCATGTAAAAAAATTTGGCATTTTCGCAGCCGCCATCTTAGATTATCTTATTGACCTAACTATCGGCATTAACACCCTCGAAAACCACAAGACACCCATGATGACAAATTAGAACATTTCTTGGATTTTAATTTTTACTTCACTATTGACTCTCTTTCTTTGTTTCTGTCCCTTCTAAAAAAGTTTGCATAGAGTGGTGTGTTGCATAACACTTTTTACCAGTTAACTCCTACCACAAGCCCCGTTAAAGAAATTATACCAAAAGAAATGCTCCCATTCTCAGCCTGTTGATTAATATTCGTTCCGTTTCTGTATATATGAAGAGGTTTTTGCCTTGCAGACCGCTGTATATTAGTTTCAGTCACAGCCTGTATAAAACCACTACTGTCACAAACAGGGACTCATTTCTATTGTGACAATCTTGTTTTACTTCTTTTGTGCTTTTGGTCAAGAAAAGATCCACATTCTATTCTAATTAAAAATACTACCCGCCTACAGTAGGCGGGTAGTATTTTTAATTATAATGTGGATAGTGAGTTACAAAGTCAAAGTCATTTATTTCAAAAGCAGTTTTAGACCTTATTTACAAGAAAATAGAACTGATTCTGGATTACGTTCGATAAGACAAGTTATTGTTGTTTCCATAAGTGTCGGTATCTTAAAAGAAACAATAATCTAAAATAGCCAACAACCTAACATTATTATTAATTATTGTCAAGACTGTTTTTTTGGATTTCGATGACTTATTCCCCTTTGCTATTAAACTAAAACTCAAAGCATTTATTTCAATTAAACCATTTACAGGCACTTTTGAATTTTCAAATAGTCGGTCAGTTAGTCAGAAAGTTGAAGCCCATTCCAAAACGTAGATCTCTATGGAGAAGACCAGGCAAGAAACTCCAAGAACACTCTTTTAAATCAAGATATTACAAAGTTTTGGGTACTACATTATTCTTGTTGCTTCTATATGTGAGAACAATGTAAAAAAAAACAAATCAAGAAAGAATTCAAAATATAAGATTAAAAATAAGCCCTGGCAGTTAAAAGATGACCAGGCTCAACCGACGGCGGCCATTATTATGCGCATTAATGTTATCAATGTGGATATATCTGTATGATTTGCCATACCAGCAGCAGATCCGTATACTTCTTATTAAAAAACGAGTTAGAACGTGTTTTGTAGGTTCAAGGTTCAGGCTAGGTCTAAAGTTAGAACTTTAGACCTAGCTTCAACCGTCGACCCCCTGTATTTTGAGCTGTATTCCGACAAACGTGAAGTACTTAATGCTAAATGGACAACTTAGACTCGTGTTTATCGTCAGCTTTTGTAATAAGAACTTTAACTGTGTCAAAAATAGCTTGATGGTTTAAACCTGGGCTTAAAGATAATCTTTGTTTCGTACTAAGGCAGTATGTTTTACTATATTCATATTATAATTATTATCAATACGTCTAAACTTACGAAGAAACGATGGATGGAACGTGTGAATGATGGTATGGTAACAAAGGGGGTGACTACGCCGAGATGACGACTAATAGAGAAGTATATTAGAAAAAGAAAGTTATTCCGGTCGGATCTCATCATATATCAGATTCAGATAGATAGATTCAGATCAGATATCAGATTTTTGGGAGAGTCAGCAACAAAGTATACGTACAGAACGTGTATGGTAGTATTATTGCGCTGACCCCAAATAAATTGGGATAAAGGCAGGAGAGTGACGATATTATCAATACGTCTATCAACATCGGTAACTAACAGTAACTTTTATGATAGTAAGCCAAAACATAAAGCTTAGGTATTACAAAAATAAACTTTCGTCCAGTGTATACCCGGAACTCTAATATTTAAGTACATAAAAGATAGTTAGCAAACTAAAAAGCTGGTATGGCTGTCGAAATTTTGAAAACTCGTAATTGACGCGGTTTATTCTATAATTTAATAAAACACTGCGGGGTTAGAATTATTAAACCAAAAAAAGAAAAAAAATGAATTGTTAAACCAGCGCTGGGGCTCTGTCTCGTATAGGGTCTTAGCATTATGCTGAGCGATGGCCGTTTTGCGTGAATGTGACGCATGTTTACCCCCAACTTGTTATTTTTTGTGTGTTTATGTCCTTTTTTTATGCGTCATGTTTGCCGCAAATAAATGCTTTTTCTTTCTTTTTCTTATTATTTACAAGAAAATAGAACTGATTCTAAGTGCACTTGTAGCTGCCTGCATTCAAGAAGACAAAAACAAAAATGGCTTTCAGATCGAATAGAATAGAATAGAATATTCATTTGTCTGCTCAGAATGTAGGTATTTACAATAAGGTCAATAATATGAAAGAATCCTTGTGCAGACGCCAGCACATCAAGCTACTACAATCTGTCAAATTTATTGAATAGATTTTCAACTTTATCTCTGAAGCATTAAGGTTCAAGGTTGATTGGGAAAATTTGACAGTTTCGGGTAACTTGACCTGCTGGCGTCTGTACATTCTACCATTTTGGCATGCAAACATTGATGCAGTTCATCATCAAACATACAGACATTGATAGAACTAAAATTTTTCAGCTAGAAAATCTGATACGGAGTAGTAACAGTTATTCAATAGCAGTGTAGTTAGTTAGGTACTTGAATACCTACTCGTTATTGTATAATTTTTATTTATTAATCTTTAATTCAGGTAGAACCCAATACAATTTACACACAACTAATAATACTTAATTTCGCCACCTCACGGCTACACCTGGCAACAGTACATGCATTGCGCACAGGTGCCCCATAATCAAAATGTCAGCAAGACCCACTGCTGTGACACAGGCCTCCTCACTGTGAGACAGAACATCTTTTTATTAAAAGTGGCTTTCCTTCTTAGTTATTTGCCAAATCCAAATGTTGTCATTATTCTCGGACATCAAACTTACAACTCATTGAATATAGCGACCTGAAGCACGTAATCGAACGATTCAATACGAATAAAATTCTGTGCACAAAATTTATTTGTGACTTGCTGTGCCCGCAATTGTGTGATGTTGAAAAACAATCATATGCCTCTTTACTAATTATTTTTCTACAATAATAATTAGCCTCAGTTACTTTTTATAACAGCAGCTATCTACCAGTGAAAGTCCCGTCAAAATCGGTCCAGCCGTTTCTGAGATGAGCCGGAACAAACGCACAGACAGACAAAAAATAAAATTTTTTGGTTATAAGTACCGTATATACTTTCACATGGATTTAGTAAAAAGCTGTTATTTTGACATTACAAACAGATACTTCAATTTTATTTAATTGTGTGTAGTATGTAAAATAAAATTGCGACATATTCGCCAATAATGTACCTAAACAAATATTTTACGAGTTTATGGAAAAATAACTTTAATTCCAACACATTAAAGATCAGTTTACGCTACAACTTCAAACATTTTTATAAGTTTTTCAATAGTGCTAGTCACTCTGAAATCAACTTAATTACCATTAAAATAAAGTTGATGTTTGTTTAATTTGAAATAACGTCAATTTGAAACATAAATAAAATTTGAATATAGGTAAGTATGTTAGGTCGAAGTGGAGGTGCTTGAGGGAGGCCTACATATATGTCCAGCAGTAGACATGTTTCGGCGGATGATGTATGTATGTATAGATGAGTTGTGAACTGGGAAATGCAGCCAAACCTGAGATGTATATATAGGCACACATCAGCTACCAAATTTTGAAGCCAAACATGATAAAAATAAATAAACTGTTGAAAATTGTATTAGTTCGCAACAAATTACCTTTGAGACCTCGTTTGAAAACCTGTGGCGCGTTCTCAAATGAGTTGCCAAACAAACTTAGCTCCCGTAGAATCCCGTAACATTTCACTAAGTTTTCAGCTTAGGATATTGGAATCCATTTATAGGTTGGAGCTGAATAAACTTTTCTTTAATAAATAAGTTAATTTTCGTAAAAGTTTCGATTCTCAGAAATGTGGTGCTATCGTTTATGTTAATTTTCGTGAAAGCTTCCATTCTTAGAAATCTGAGTCTATTGATAATGTACACCTGTTTTTCCAATTTATTTATATAAATATGGGCCTACCAACTAAATACGTACTCGTACATAGATCACGCATGTATCTAAATTATAAGAATTTTAGCAGCTTTATTTATAACAAAAAATATATACATATAAAAAAAACTCAGAATTAAAACAGACAAACGAACAAAAATTTTATAAAATATATTTTCGGTATTAGAATCGTTCCGAGATCTCGCAAAAAATATATTAAAAAAAATTATTCAATGTACTTACAGTTTTTATTTCGCTAGGCTTTTATTAATGTATAGATAGATTAAATACATACGAACACAAATAGACATTTACTTTATTCAGGATCAGGAACCCAATCAAAAAATCTCCCTTCGAAGCTATAAAAGAAAATAATCCCGTACCACGGTTTCCAAGAAGGATGAATAATTTAGAATGACAGAGGGACCGAAATGGGAACATGTGAATAAGAAAATACACAAATACATGAACATAATGATACGAAAATAAGGTCGTACGGATTTCTTATGACGTCATAATTGTACAGTAGCCTCCAAAAGTTAGCTGACCATTTTCCTCTTCAGCTTTGCACACCACATATTAATTTAAAATTCTAGCGATCCAAATGTGCTTAAACATTGGGATAACTAGAATTTTAATTAATTATGTGGTGTGCCAAGCTGTCTGTTTGTCCGCTCAGGTCTTCTAAACGATGGTACGTAGTCGAACACAAATTCCCGTAATTAAAAACGTTCATAATCTAATCGCAATCTCATCTCAGCGGCGATCAATGTCAAAACTTGTAAAAAATTAAGGAAAATTAGGGGTATTTTTGAAAGATTGAGACTAATCAGACTGAACGTTCTTAAAATTACGAGAATCCTCAAACGGGGACGAAGAATATAAAGGGAAGAAAAAAAAGACATTTTTGACCAGTATCCTGTGTGACTGATAAGGTTTTGACGATCTTCGAACTGACAGAAGATCAATCTCTGCCAAGATAAACACATGATTAACAAGTACTTGTTTGATAACAATTTTTCCTTTTTTTTCCGGCACGTAGCAGCGAAGCACTGTACCATGAAACCTCCTTTCTTATATAGGTACCTACTCAGTAGAAGTTTGACATAACTTACCTTCCCTCTATTATCTTATTAAGACACCGTCCTTTTGAAATCTTTGTCGGTCCTACAGTCGCTCAATTTTTTTTTTTTGCGTGTGCTTTGATTCATTAATAACTGTATCCTTTAGAGAATTTCATAAAAAAAACTGTGTTGTTTCAAAGTATCGATAAGCCGATTTCTGCAATTAAAAACGTTTAAAATCTAGTCGCAATCTCATCTCGGCAACAATCACTGCCAAAAACTTGTCAAAAATGTAGGGAAAATTGAGGTATTTTTTCCGGATTGAGACTGAGATCAGACTGTTAATGGGTCGGCAGTAATGCTCGCGAAGGAGGAGGCGGAGCACGTGAGGGAGAGGCAATCTCTGCGCCCTCACGCCCCTAGTCGCCGCAGGAGACGCCCTGGACGGGAGTCAGCAGCCGACTCCCGGCCACCGTAAGCGCGGGCTTGCGGGTGGCGAGCAATGGGCAGCTCGCCGCCCGGTAAGGACCAGGCCCGGGTCGACGGCGCGTTGTGTTCCACGCGCGTCTCAAACAGAAGTCAGCACGAATTGACGGGGTTCGCTAGGGCCGATGCCTGCCAGGGCCGCGGGTTGTTCGAAAGAGATACCGTGGTCCCTGGTACAGGCAACTGAAGGAACACGGGTGGGTTTTAGTCAGTAAAAGTCTGACACGCCCTTCAACCCAGAGCGGGAGAGGTCATTTAATGATTTCCCACCCAAAAAAAAAAAAGATCAGTCTGTTAATGTTCTTAAAATGACGAGAATTGCCTCTAAATTCAAAGACGAATCAGTCACTATACGTACACCATGTTCCGGACGTTATACATAAACTTCGACCAGATGGTTGAAATAAGCATTTTTCATTATGGACGTCATTATTTAATTCTTATTTTTTATTAATTTTCATACAAACTAAATACCTTGACGTAAATCACTCGATATGATATTTTCATTCATAAGATTTGGTGGGCTGAAACCTGTCAAAACTAAATTAAATTTCAAATTAAGACCCTTTCTTACTACATAGCTCAATTAAATTTCTATAAATGAAATTACAATTTTTTTTATAACAAAGGCTTTTTAAAGGCTACTTCCTTTGTTATATTTGATTTGTGAAAGCTATAGAAGCGTTTGCCAAAGTTTATGGATAACGTGAAGAACACGGTATATATTAGAAAACAAAACGTCATTGTTTTGTAATATGGGGGATCTTTGAAGCTAAAGATCCCGTACGTGGGTGGCAGTATTGGGGATGTCAGTGAAAACGGGCATTAGTCTAATAGCGGTTCTGCACTGCATCCGGTCCGAAGTAGCGATAGTACTATTTGTATGAGAGGTTGCGCACTACATCCGAACTCAATCCGTCCGAATTTAGAACATTCCCAATTAGGCCCCTCGCCCACGGCGACTTTTTGTAGCGATGCTGTCACGCGTTTCATAAACGCGCGTTAGTCGCATTTGCAAAGCGCTATAGAAGCGATGCCAACGCGCTACAACATCGCGACTGTATCGATGCAAACGCGGGACCGTTTCGGACGACATCGGGGAGAGAACGGAGGGAGGGTGGCGCGTGAGTGAAGAACCGAGCATCCGTCACAGAGTACATTTTTATGGGGCATCAGTGCAACTCGCATCGCGACAGAAGCGCGACAATATCGCGTTTGCATCACGACTGAGAATCGTGGTGTGGACGAGGGTAAACAGCTAGCGACCGCATCACGACTGTATCGATGTGAACGCGCGACAGCATCGCTACTGCATCGCTACAAAAAGTCGCCGTGGGCGAGGGACCTAAGATTTTCTTTTTTATGCTCTGGTTTAGCCGACGTTAATACAGGCGGGATTCACAGACAGTTTGTAGGTATAATGAAACGTGACCTGAAACATGAAATATACACCACAAACTCGTGATAAATGACGTCAAACGTCAAATAATAGATGGCTAACGAATATACCCTGTATTTATTCCGGTCCAATCCCACTAATTAATAAATACTCGGTACTTGAGCGGGTAATTATTTACTCGTTACAATGTTTGACACGTCATGCTTGCGGGCGCGTAGCGGTGTCATTCTAAATACTCGTATGTGGGTAATATTATGACGTTCAAAGTTATTTTAAATTCTAAATAATTTTAACGGACATGTTGGAATATTTAAAACTAAAATTGTGCTTGTTAGTTATATTTTAGTTGAGTTTGATTGATTAGTTAATTAGAGTGGGTATCTGCACATATACGTATTATCAATATTGTTAGCTTATTTCGATTAACTATTCAAATAACTGATTTTACAGCCAAAACAGAAGAAGCAGGAATGGAATGATAAACCCTAAAAGTATGATTCATTCCATTCCTGCTTTCCAAAAGCCACAATATCCAATGACGTATTATTAGTAATTCTACCCTCGCTACGTGCGACTCCATGTTTGGTGCATGTCTCCACAATCCGGATCTTAGGACTAAATGGGAACTATCGGAAAATTCGATGTATATTCCTGACAAAAGAAACCACGTCTTATTCAGGTGTCGTGTGGGATTTTCCAGATATTCGTAAGATGAAAGGACTGTTTTCACTGGGTGCAGCGCAAATATAGTTTTCCTTTCATTCCAGATCAAACTGGCTTATCGTAGAATGGGTATTCGAGAATTCGGTTTTGTGCGGTACAATGAAAAGGGGATTCTAAAAATAAATGACAATGAACCATTGGTTCTAGAATTTTACAAATAAATAAATGACGAACGGGCTGAGCAGCTGCAGTATTCTGTTTTCAACTTGTATTTTAACACTAGCTCCTGCCGTCCACGTAAAATGTCTTGTTTTAACATCCAATATAATCACATACTTAGTTGACGGCACGGTTGGCGCAGTGGATAAACGATTGACTGCTGTGCTGCGTGTCGCGGGTTTGATTCCCGCACGGAACAAATATTTGTATGGCCTACAAGTAGTTGTTCCGGGTCTGGCTGTTTGTGTATGTGGGTTTAAATGTTAGTAAACGCACCCACGATACAGGCGAAATTCAGTTTTTTTTTAAAAACGTTGCCCCGCACGTTTTTTAAAAAAAAAATAAAAGAGAAAGGTATATTCATTAAGGTGGATGCTCCAAGGTAGCCCGCGAAATTAAAATTTTCTTACGTTTTTTGCAATTTGCTGGTCAGTACTAAGTTGTACGTTGATTAAAATATGATTCGCGGCCGTAACAAATATGTATTTTGATAATTCTTTTTTTACTGGAAAGGGTAAACCCCCCAAGGTGGTTCCATATAAATTTGGAAAAAAATCCAACCCTAAGGGTGGGAAAATAGTGATGATTTATTGTTCACTCACAGATTTGAATGTTGAGTTGTGTATTATTAGTCTACTCAGTGCCACTTATGCCTGCCCTTTGGCAAACAAAAAAGTAGTAGATTATAGCCACAAAAAATTATAAAATTAAAAAAAATTAACAAAAAAAATTAAACCGCCGAGAAAACTGAAAAGCAAAACATCATAAACCTTTTTTATTTAACCTTAATAACTAAGTTCTTAAACTAATGTAAGTATACCTAAATAATTTTGAATCGTGTTAGTACGTAACACCTACGTCATACGTTTGCCTGTTCAAATCGCAGTAAATACTTTTTCTTTCTGGTCCATAATGGAACAAAACACATACGTACGATTATATCCACAAAAACAAAACACAATCAGCGCTACCAATATTGAGCTATCCGTCGGCTTTGATAAATGACGTCACGAAAAAATAAATGCCATCACATTTATCGTCACGGCTACGATATGGCTGTGTCAATAACGTGAATCAGTGTAGCCGAACTTGTTTACATTGTCCCACGGCAAATTGTGTAAACTTTCACTGCCACCAACATACATTGCCACCCGACAATGGAAAAAATTGACGTTTCACTGACAGCTTTCTTCACAAGCGGTGCCGCTGTGATGGGTCAGGGTAAATTGGTCACTCTTAACTTTAATGGAGACCCTCTTGTGACCCATGACATTAATATATCTCTGTTTTTCTTTGGACTGACTGTGGATAAGGTTTTCGGGTTAAACTTGACGCTTTTGACAGGATATAGATTTATGGGTCATGTTTCTGTGATAGGAATAAAGCGCTGTTTACGCGTGTGGTGTGTGTATTGTATCTGTTGTGTGGGTGTGTGTGTATGTGGCATAAACCTTCCCGTATAAATGTTCTAAATCAAGGCTTTCCAAAGCACGGCTCTCGACTTGAGTTTGTGCGGCCCGTGACGTAATAGGTCCTATGTAAACTTTAAAATGACCTCGGAAAACTTGAAAAGTTTTGTTAATCGATCTTTTTTGGCTATTATGATTGATGCACATTTGCCATTTTAATTGAAGTGCATTGATTTAGACGTTCTATAGATATTCAGGGAACGGGAATCGGTGAGGTGAGGTGAGGAGGTGAGGCTCTTGAAAGGTGTTTGTCATCGACACAACGCTTCGGAGTCCATGACATTAACATTTTTTTTCAACTAAACTAAACTTAAGAAATGGTTGCTGGGCCGGACTTATGACAAAACAGAAAGTTTACTTTGTTGCTTAAGTTAATACCCCATACTTTCTGATAACATACACAACTACACACACACTAAACCCCACATTTTCTCACCTCAACTGTTTTTGTATGTTTATTCTATGTAGATCTTGTTCTGAGAGCTATTGTTTACTAACATTTTTGCTAATAGCTAATTATGAATTATTAAAATTATAAATTATTATATTATATATTGTAAATTATTTATAGTTAATTATTATGAATTATATTATGAAATTATTCATAAAAATCTTGCGCTAGTAGAACTCATTCAATTAGTAACTTTGTGTAGTATTTGGGTCACCAAGATACAGGCTGTGCCTAGTTTGGGACCCGCTGTTAAATCAGTCTAAATTTTGGTTAGAACTGCATGCTAATACTTGTATGTTTGTGAACTCTGTGTAAGTTTTAATAAATGAACTAACTATGGAAAAGGTCTTCGGATACGTAATTTGACGCTTTTGACAATGTGGGTCACGTGACTGTGATAGAAATAAAGTGGTGCTTACATTATTTTTACTCTTGTCGGCAAACAACTGGAAAAGTTTTATACGATAGCAAAGGGAGAGTTTGCGTTTTGTGAGGTTTTTTTTTTGACGTTCGAAACGTGCCGACTCTCAACTGAATTTGAATAAATGACTGTTGATTTTGCTTACAGTACGTTTTACAATATCTACGTGACAATTTATGAGATTTGGGTTTGGGGTTCAGTTTTGTATACTCTGTAATTCTGAAAACAAACTGCTTCTTTACAACTATGTTCGTTGATTTTAAGGTGGGAATAAATTATACCTACTTTCTAATGGCTGATTTTACCATCGCCAGATAACAAAGAATAAAATTGACGTTTGACAGTTTTTGTATGAAAAAACTGTATCCTCAAATAAAGTTATCAGATGATTGAAAAATCAGCCCTTACTCGTTTTGTTCTTATTTATTAGTTGTATTCATTAAACGTCCATGTCTGCGATTCTAGAAGGCCAATTCTCGTAATTCAAAACGTTCAAAATCTAGTCGCAGTCTCATGTCGGCGACAAACAAATGTCAAAAACTTGTCAAAATGTAGGGAAATTAGAGGTATTTTTGACAGATTGAGACTGAGATCAGACTGTGAACGTTCTTAAAATTACGAGAATTGCCCCTCTGTTATAATAATAACGATAGTATTATAACTGTTGCAGTTTTTAAAAGGAGAGTAAAAGAACACTATCTGTCCACTTCATCATAGTTGTGTATGTATTTAATATTTTGAGTATGATATACCTAATTACTATCATTCTAGTGATATTTATTTTAAAAGTATTTATTTATTTATTTGTGTAAGTGTGCATGTATGTTAATTTATTTGTACGAGTATGTATGTTAGTATATTCTCGTTTTTTTTTTTTCTTATTGTTTTTGATTTCATATATTATTTTTTGTCCCCTTTACAATTTCACACGCTGTCTACATCTCTGTATATGTCCTGTCTCGGGAAGAGATTTCTTATGAAATGGGCATCACCTCTGTACCTATTTTTTCAGTTCTATTTTTTTCTTGTCTGTTTATATATTATGTGTGTACATAAATGGTAAAATAAATAAATAAAATAGTATTACATATTCTACCAGTTATTTATCTCTGCCTCTTGTTTGGTTGTCTAACGGTAGCAAGCGCTACTGCTGAGTATTAAGTCCTGGATTCGATTCCCAAGTTGGGCAAAATTTTACCGTGTTTTTCCATCAGGAATTACTCAATATCATTATATGCCCAGAGCCTGGATTTGTGTCTGATTGGTGGCAATCGGCTCGCCCTCTATAACATGGGACTTAAACATAAGTGGGGAAAAGTGGGTGTACTACCTATAGGTACACCTCTGCCTTATCCTTCGGAGGTTTCAGGCGTGATGTTGGTTCCCTATCCATTTGCATAAAATTTTAAGACCTAATATAACTTGGCATACTTTTGTTTGTCCTAATTATATTTTCGCATAAATTATTTACGCATAACAGCTTACGCATAATTTTTTTACGCATAATTTCTCTAATCATAATAATGTTTAAGCATAAAATTCTAAAGCATACATTTTTTAAGCATAACATTCTAAAGCATAACTTTATTAAGCATAACAATAATAATAAGGCGTAGTCGACGGAGCCCCGCTTCGGCCCCTAATTCTGTCTGCAGGGTTTAAAGGAACCTAACACGAAGGGGATGACGGGGGCTCGTTCGCTCGCTCCGCTCGCTCACTTGAGCCCCCGTCATCCCCTTCGAACCTAACCTGTCCGAGTCGGGGTGCCCCAATTACCGAGCTCGCTTCGCTCGCTCTTGCATCCTAAGTTCTCATTGCCTTTTTACTAAATCGAAATGTGATAGACCTTGGAGCACCCCGACTCTTGGAAAAAGTGATTCAGAATCGAGTGAAAATAAATACGTAAAAATAACTCAAATTTGTTTCCGTTATTTCTATTAATTGCATGCCTAAATATTATTATGCTAATAATCATTAGGCCTAGTAACGTTATGCGAATTAAATTTATGCCAAAAAAAATTAGCCTTCAAGATCATTATGCCAACATAAACTGTATGCCAAAAAAAAATATGGCAAAGTATTATTATGGCAAAACAAATTATGCCAAAGTCGTTATGCCAAAGTATATTAGGAAAAAGAATATTATGCGAAAAGAAGGGATCCCTGTCATGTTATGTTTATTTATCCTCGTAAACGTAAGACTCTTCGACACGTTTCCAAAATAATCGCCTGTCGTACCAGAAAACATGTTTGTTTATGTCGATAGCATTCCATACTCAAGGGTGGCTAAAAATATACTGTTTATTCAGATTAATTTACTCTTCAAAGACTGAAATACACGACCCTTACAAATTAAAATATACACGTGTTGTTGTTCCATTAGGGCACGATAAATAATTATATTTCTGCATAAGTAGGTTTGTACAAACACTTTTACACGTCAATCATATTTTAAAAACTAGGTGAGTTCGGCGTTTCCTATCTGCTATTCTGGGAAGAAAGACCGAAGCACACTCAGAGGTTTTAGTCTGTTTTAAAGTCCAGACATAATCTTTTGACGACACGGTTAACGCAGTGGCTGAGCGATTGACTGCTGCGCTGCGTGTAGCGGGTTCTATTCCCGCACGGAACAAATATTTGTATTGCCTACAGGTAGTTGTTCCGGGTCTGGCTGTTTGTGTATGTGAGTTTAAATGTTTGTAAACGCACCCACGATACAGGAGTAATTCCTAGTGTGAGGAAACGTCTTTAAAAAAAAAAAAAAACTTTGTCAGATCACGTGGAAAGACCAGGTGGATTGGCGTCTAAAATGGTCTTTTAAAGAAAGTGTTGGGATCTTATAGAATGGACTGTATATTTTTTCTGGTTTTTGTTGGCGTCGATGGTGTGGTGTGTGGTGACTGCAAAGAAAACTCTCAATTCCTCAAAATACTCGTAATATAATTTCGGATTGTAGGACAAACAACTCGCGTGCGTTACTTTTACAAATCTTGATTGACAACTAGAAAAACAATGTTGCGAGTATATAAAAAAATAATAACCTTTGTTGGTGTTGCCAACAGAAAGAACCACACAGATTGAGTCGGCCTGTCCAGTCTGTGCACGCATTTGTTAGTAAGCATGCAGCTCAACTCAGAACATAAGGAGTTCAAAACTCAAAGGTCTCTATTCATACAGAGGGACACGAGCATTGATCACTAGGTTTGCCCTATACAATCACTATCTGGTTAACAAGCAAGCGGGAGGGTTGCTAGTTAATTGACTGAGTACGTTGACGAAGGCCACCAGACAGACATACGAATGGGGATCTATATATATCTACCTTTACTAATAAAAATGCTGAAGCGTTTATTTCAACGCGCTAATCTCTAGAATTACCAGTTGGATATGTTTTTTTTTTGGCATTTCATTACTCTATTCTTGAGGAAGGCTATCATGCTATGGCCCCTAGGAGCTCAGAAAGAACGCTTAGCTAAAACGAAGTAAGGCGGATCACACACTACAACGCGGCACGCGACGGGACGCAGATAACACGCCCCCGCGCGTGATTTTTTACATACAATTTCAACTAAAACGCGCTTTCGCGAGGGGAATTGGCCTCCGTTTCCCGCGCCCCGTTGCGTGTCGCGTTGTAGTGTGTGATTTATTTATTTTATTTTATTTTCTTTATTTTCGGAAGGCTTACAGACTAATAACATTATAATAACAGTAATATATTACTAAATTGCTAATTACAAGCCTCCACAGATAAATACAAAAAAGTAATATTACTCCTTCATCGTCCAAGAGCAGATTCCTCCAACCCCAGATAATTCTATCGGAGGAATAATTTTGAATTTTTGACAGTTCTTCCATACATAAACCGCCATTCGGCAATTTCAATCCTCGAACGAAAGTTATCCGGCTTTGAAAAATCAGCCCCAAGTCACAAATTTGGTTTTTCTCGTTTGTTCTGGACAACAAACAGTTCATGCGCAATCAGGTGCGTCCTATACAAAAAATGGCTTTGCTAAGAGCTTTCTCACTGTATTTGCTTTAGTGCAGAAAAGGTCAATGCCTTCTTCACAACAAATCTCATTAAAACTGTAACTGGCTCTCAGAAAATATGCATTACGCCTATAATTAGTGTTTGCATAAGGTATATGTCGAAGTGGTCGCTGCCGCAGTCCCATCTGATTAGTACGTAACTTTACTTTTGATACAAGTTCAGGACAGTCAATTGAACCATTTGCGATATTAAGCAAGTAGCATATATCATTAATATGACGTCTTCGGTCAAGCGGCAGAAAATGGTACCTTCTGCATCGGTGAGTGTAATCAACAGATATTTGCTTCGCCCTGTAATCTAGGTATTTAAGAAATTTTCTTTGAATGCCTTCAATACGGGACTTATAGATCCCGTACCGAGGGTTCCAGACTTGAGATGCGTACTCAAGGTGGCTGCGTACGAAGGAACAATACAAGACTTTGATCGGTTTCAGAGAACGGAAACATGCTGAGGTTCTCATTATGAAACCTAGTGCTCTCGACGCCTTATTCACTATGCTATCAATATGCTGATCGAAAAGTAGCTTGCTGTCTTGTATAACTCCAAGATCCCTAATACTATTGACTTTTCCTATATTGATGTTGTACAGTTTGTATGTGGAATCAATTATAGACTTCTGGCGTGTGAATGTCATGTGAAAGCATTTAGAGACATTCAATTCAAGCCTATTACGTCTACAGTATTCTTCAAATCTATTCAAATCATCTTGCAACAGGTGTGTATCAAATAGGTTTCGGATAGTTTTATGAACCTTCATATCGTCAGCATAGAGTAAAATATAACAAGTCTTAAAACAATGCTTCACGTCAGCAATAAAAATAGTAAATAAAAGAGACCCTAGAATAGAACCCTGAGGAACTCCAGAGGGGACAGAATACCATCCAGATGTGTACCCCTGAAGCACCACAGCCTGCGTTCTGTTATCAATATAAGAGGAGAACCAACGATACAAATCTCCATGTATTCCAGCCAGCCAGTTGATCCGCCTTATAAAGATTTCCTAAAATTTAGTAAGTAGTTTATACCGTCTAGTTTTCGATAGTGATTAAAATTCAGTCGGTGTCGACCAATCAGAGATCCGGATTACACAGACGGATCCAGTTGAACACGGTTCCCGGTTTTACATACCACACCGTTTGGCGGTTGGATGATCACGAATATGATTCTCGAATGAAAGCCTAACTTTGGAATTTATTTGAATTCCGATTTCGATCATAATTCTGATATTTGAATTCCGATTTCGATCATAGTTCTGATATTTGAATTCCGATTTGGGTGTAATACCTACTATGTTGTGTTTAGTTGTATCCTTTTCTTGTTTACATTCGATTAGAAAATATATTGTGACCTACATAATTTTATCATATTTGTATATTATTGCGGCTGAAAATAAAATGAAAAATCATGTAGATAGTCAACACCTTAAGCATTGTTATTAAGTTTCAAGACGGTTTTTTGGCATTTCGATGACTTATTCCACTTTGCTGTTAATGTTATCAATGTGGGTGTTACTGTATTTTTTGCGATACCAGCAGATTGGTTTAAGCTTTACTATATTATATTATTTTACGTTTATGAACATAAAAATATGTTACCTTTATGATAGACTAGCTTCTGCTCGCGACTGCGTCCGCGTGAAATTTCTGGTTTTAACATATAATATCATATGACAGTCGGCTTCCCTGTTAGAGAAATAATTTTTGGATACGGATCTTACCTCTTTAAAAAACCGTATAGAGACAACAAACATGTCCTCATTACAATTTAATTTAACTTTCATCTAGTGGATGCCCGAAACTCTAATATTTAAGTACATAAAAACTAGTTTCCAAACTAAAATGCATTAGCTAACGGTTATAGCGGTCAACATTTGACAAATTCGTGAAGCGAAGTGAGTTAGGTAATTGACGCGGTTTAATCTCTAATTTAATGAAACACTGCGGAGTCAGAATTACGGCCTGGAGTTTCCGTACAGGATGTACGTACCTTTGCAGGGATGATTTATCGCGACGATATTTGGGTTTTAGTAGTTACTAATACCCAAATCAGTCACTTTAGTCAGTTGACGCGTACTAAGATTACCCTGTATCACGAATGCCATTGGTCTTTACCAATGGCATTGGTGATACAGGTTAATCCTACTACGAATGCCAAAACACTCCTTTGACATCTAAGCGCACATTACATAAAACCAAATTCGTTTGTTTTTAAGGATATTTACTGTACCCATTCTTCTAGTCATAAGGATTTTTTATTATATATGTCAATAATTATTCAATCGTCAGATAACTTTCATCTGAAAAATAAATAATAAAAAAGCGATTTGACATATTTTCTAAATAAAACAAAAGCTGTTAAGCCGCTCTTATTCCACAAATAAAAGTTATTTGAAGACTGGTAAATTGGCACTAAAACAAATGGTATGCTTGAATATACGACACAGAAAAGGCTTTAAATATTCTGCATAGAAACCTCTCCAACGTTCGTAGCAGTGAGCTACGTGGGTGCTACGCCGTATCAGCGCACTGCTTTACGAGTGACAGTTTAAAATTTTTGCAGCTGTTATTTTCCATCGGGATTTTTTTTCAAGATGTGTTTATTATTAGCAAACTTATGGATTCATAATCAGCCTATAATGTTTCCACTGCTGGGACACAGGTCTCCTCTCGGTGAGAGGCCATGGGCCGTAATCCACCACGCGGGCCCAGTGCGGGTTGGTTGGTAACTTAAGGAGTAGTATTTATGTAACGGAAAAAATCGCTAAACAAATGGTATCTTCGAAGATGCCTATTTTATTTTTCTTTCTTAAAGTATAAAGAGTGGCAGGGTCATCGACCTGGGTAGTTGTTCCGGGTCTGGCTGTTTGTGTATGTGAGTTTAATGTTTTTAAACGCACCCACGATACAGGAGTAATTCCGAGTGTGGGGCAAAGTTTAAAAAAAAAAAGTATCAAGTATTTTCTAACTGAACAGACAGCTGTGCTGCTGGGGACTTTGTTGCGCCACTTCTTCTTCCCAGCGATAGCACTAAGAAGTGGTGAAGGGCGGGCGTTTTTGGGGGATCGTCTTTTGTAATTTTGACGTTCGAAAAGTGCTGATTCTCAGCCTAATTTGAATAAATAACTTTTGATTTTGAATCATCTACGCGTGTAAATTTTTCGGAGGTTATCAAAGAAAAAATCTGTTGTCTAGAATCATGTGCTAAATTCAAGGTAACAGTTTGCGCGTCGATGTCCCTGCCACCCTGTATTAAATCAAATTAGAATAATTTTAAAAAGAAACGTAAAAAAAAAAATTCTCAATGCAGAAAATGTCAAACGCGCCAGCCGTTAGAAACCACAGTCGGCTCCTAATTTCTTTACTGTTTTATTACGTTTCATCCATCAAAGTGGACTTTAATTTAATTAAAATACTTTCAGCCACTTTCGAAGTTACAATGATAAATTTAATCCGTCGTCACGCACAATTTTCTTCAACTTCGGAGACCGTCACGTGTAAACGAACCTTTAATTCGACTAAGTATGTTTAATATAATTCTGAAATTTTTTGAAGTATAAATATAAAACTTATACATCAAAAAATTTTAATTGAGTTCGTTTACACTTGACGTTCTCCGAAGTTGAAGGAAATTGTGCCAAATTTAATCATGTTATGAGACTTTGAAGGCAATTTCGTCAAGAACCGAATCCGACGTATTTTTTCATTAAATTAATATAATTTTTGAGCCATATTGGATTGTTACGTAATAACGGTTGGAGGTTTGTGCCTCTCATCGGGCAATCAAGTGAATATATCCTTACTTATCCTGTTTCCGAGAGAGTTAACCACTCTGTTATCTGTGAATGGCCCCGTCTTTTCTCTTGAATGAACAATGTCTATCTTGGAATGGAAACAATTAACTGTCGGTACCTACTCCTCGAGTTTCATTTATTATTTTGTCTTTATTACGGCCTGGAAAGCTTAGGCTCTGTTTATTTGTTGAATAATAAAAGAGTAATAAATTCTTCGCTTTTATTAAAATTAAATTAAATTAACATCAAAATCAAAATCCATTAAAATAAAAAATATAGTGAGACAAAATTAAAATACATTTAAATATTATATAATTATATTATAGTCATCCTTCTTTTAATATACTTCAAGATTGTGTCAGAAAGAAAATGCATTTATTTAGCACAGACTATAAGATACACAATACACCATACAAATATCACATAAAAAGAAAAAGTAAAAATCAAATCAAAAGTGTAAAGTCCGAAGTAAGAGATATTAGCAGGAAAGTGTTCGTCACGACTGCGCTGAAAAGGTCCAGCAGTAAACATGCCAGACAACTATGTAGTGCCTGACGCTGGTTTAGTGAAAATTGACATCTGGATTCGATAGTGGATATCGTTTTTTATAATTCTAATCATTTAGCTTATTAAATTTTGTAAATCATCATCATCATCTGCCTAGCCTTTTCCCGACTATGTTGGGGTCGGCTTCCAGTCTAACCGGATGCAGCTGAATACCAGTATTTTACATGGAGTGACTGCCTATCTGACCTCCACAACCCAGTTACTGGGTAATACGATACCCCTTGGTAAGACTGGTTGGCAGACTTTCGGGCTTCTGAAGACCCGTAACGACTGTCAAAGATCCACGAATGACAGCCGGGACCAACGGCTTAACGTGCTTTCCGAGGCACGGAGGGGTCTCGGTATGTAAAGATGGTCACCCATCCACAGACCAACCGCGGCAAGCGTAGCTTAACCTGACCGATCGACCTGTGCGGCTGTTGTTATTTGTCCACGGGCCCCTCCTTAAATCTATTCTATACTTATAATAAATCTGTAGAAGTGAAAATTCTGTACATTGAAAATATCAAAAAAATAAATGGCAGGGGGTGTTACTAGACCGACACCGAACCCAAAAATGTGATTAAAAAAATTTTTGTCTGTCTGTCTGTCTGTCTGTCTGTCTGTCTGTCTGTTTGTTCAGGCATCACGCAAAAACTACCGGTTCGATTACGATGAAACTTGGTATAATTATTCTTTAATATCCTGGGCACCACACTGGGTACTTTTTATCCCGGAAAAGTATATACAATAAAAAACAAACTTAATTTTGCGGTTTGATCCCTAGACCCGATTACTGTACCAACCGCAAATAATAAGTTTGTCGTAGGTTACGTTACTCGCAGTGGAGTTCAACTAAAGTTATGCTCTAAATGTAGTGCTGAAGGTTGAATTTGGCTTGCACCGTTCGCAGCACACGCGTGGCGCGCGGCCGCCACGGATCGCTACCGTATATAAGGATATTTTTTGAACTTTGATTTGAACGGACGTGTTGAGTGGCGAGCGTTCGTTCTTATTTTAACTGCTACTTACAATTCTAAACCGTGTTTTTCAGTGCGACCTTTTTTATTTCTATTAGTTTTTAGAGTTATTTAGGTTTATTTTTATAAGTCGTAGGTATAGATTTTAATTTTAAAGTATAGGTAGTATATTTGATAGTGTACGTAGTGACCGTAGGTTATTTTATAATACTGTTAGGTAAAATTAGTCATTCGTATTAGTTTTTAGGGATTTTGCTTATTTATTGAGTTTAGTTATCATCAGAAATAGGTTTATTTAGGTAGGTAGGTATTTTATTTTCTGTTATTGAGTTTTTTTTTTTTATTATGTAGGTACCTACTTAGGTAAGGATATCATATAGGTACCCTCTTAATCACCACTAATGAGACACAATTGGTTTTCTATTGTAATTAGCCACAAAGGGCCCGCGAGATAGATGGCATCCTGGGGAAGCACATACATTTTATCCTGTTAGCACGTTCCCGTGGGATAATTTCCGACATCCACGCGGGCGAAGCCGCGGGCAGAAGCTAGTTTTGTAAATATAATCTTAGAAATGAATGTTTGAACAACATTTTAAAATTATTAAATATATTTATTGCCTTGAACATTATGGGCAATACTTTAGGTGATACATAATTAAAACAAAAGTTCTTCAAACCTTACCCTGCCTGAACAGATGTGGAAATATCTATTATACTTAATTTATCAAAATATTTCTTATATTAATAATCAAAATAATTAATAAGAATTATTTTGATTATTAATATAAGAAATATTAATATTTTTTTCTTATTTTTTTATTTATTTATTTTTCTTTTTTTCTTTTAAATAAATATAAATATGTCGGTACATCGGAAATGTGATTTGAAGTCCAATTCCTTGCTAAATATATCCCAGTTTGCACAGTTCAGTTCATAATGACGCGAAGGTCAACAAACAAAGATATCCCGTTTCGACCAAGTCAACAACACCATTAATTTGATTGTGTTCTGTGATTGATTGAAATGTAAACAAAATTAATACGATGAATATTATTAGTCTTTTCTCTGGGTTCTTATTTACAGCATAACGTCGTACTTAAAAGTCTCATACATCAATATCAAAATATTATAGTAATTATTTTCATAATTTTTTACGACATTACGAGTCGGGGTTTAGATTTTTGAACAGGGAATTTAATTTAAAGTAAAAAAGTGTTGATTTTGTTGTATTCCCTTTACATGACGTTCCGTTTCAAATGATATAATTAATATAACCTTGAATTTTGAAAGTGTCATGATCACGTCTTTCAAAAAACATGTTAAAAATTTATACTTTGCCGATTCTACATTAATTAAAAATAACTAGAATAAAATAGAATAGAATTTTTCCTACCGAAATAAATTAAGGTAAACATTTTTTTAGAGCAAAAATCACCGATCGTTTATGACAAATGTCAAAGAAAATAAAGTACCTAGCATTTCAGGTTATTTCAATTTTTTTGAAAATATCCGACATTCGGGTTTTTTTTACAAAAAAAAAACTTTTAAAGGGGTTAATATGATAAGAATAGTCTATAAAAAACAAAGTTTGACTTTGATACACAGTGGTACGGGATTCCATACATCCCTGAGCATTACCCTTTCACCTTAAAAACACACACACACTCAGACATTAGGCAGGACTAAACTAATGTTTATCTTCTGTCCTTGTTTTAATGAAATAGAAAGAAAAAGATACACTGAACTTAAATTTAGTTTAGTTTGTGAATAAGGGAATCGGCGCCAATGTGTACTTATAAAAAATGACACACATGCATATTAAAAACGTCAAAGATTTCTATGCGATAGCCATAAGTGTATTAATTAAGTACCATCAATCAATCAGTAATAACACTTGATTATTATCAGTCAGTGATTGATTGAAGCGTAAGACCACACATTTATGTTTACATTTCTATTTTCATAATATTAGGTCCTTACATATGAAAATGGCACGAGACGAGAGGGGATTGTGGCTAAGTAATAACAGCCGCACGGGTCGATCGAGCAGGTTAAGCTGCGCTTGCTGCGGTTGGTTTGTGGATGGGTGACCATCTGTTATATAAAAAGAGTCAAGACCTCCATGCCTCGGAAAGCACGTAAAGCTATTGAACCTGGCTGTCATTCGTGATCTTTGACAATCGTTACAAATCATCAGAAGCCCGAAAGTGACAAGTCCTACCAAGGGTATTGTATTACCCAGTAACTGGGTTGTGGAGGTCAGATAGGCAGTCGCTCCATGTAAAATACTGGTATTCAGCTGTTCGGTTAGACTGTAAGCTGACCCCAACATAGTTGGGAAAAGGCTAGGAAGAATCATCTGCCTAGCCTTATCGATGACATATGAAATTAGCGTTTTGTCGAACTGGCCACTTGATCTCTAATACCAACATTTGGTTAGGAATTCCAAATTCAAATTTATTTCAAATTTTGGCTTGTCTATTTGTGTTTCAAATTTACTGATTCATTTGTTTTCGCGCCATTTGATTTTTCTTTGAAATCGTTTTGTGCACAATATGGTAAATTTAAAATATCGGGTTATTTACGATTACGAGTTCCACCCTGGCACCAGCGCTGCAAAAACAGCTCAAAGGAATGTTAATGTAAAAAATGATGTGTATGGGAAAGCTACTGTAAAATAAAACGCGGTACGTTTTTTGGTTCTAACTTTTTCGCTCTGGTAAACATATCTAGCTATATTTCACAAGATACCAATCAACTGAGGTTTTCATATAATAAACAGGAGTCAATAGACCCGAGATTATGCTACTCCTTAGAAACCACATCTTGGCTCACAAATCAATTAGATAATCAAGCTTGATTACGCCCATTGAAATCAAGAAATCACCCGAAGCGTAAACGATATTATTCCAAACTAACAATTTATGTCTATAACTCTATAGGTACGCCAGTCTCATAGGTACATTACCAGTCGACAGCGATACGGATGAATTTTTCGACGCTATATTTTAGTTTGTGTATAGTTTTAGTTAAGTTAAGATTTATTTTGTTATTTTTATTAATTAATTAGGTATTAGTTGTTATTTATTATTTTAATTCACATAAACTTAAATGTGTCTATAGGTACTACATCCTTCCTACTACTCGTAACAATATTATAAACGCGACAGTTTGTGAGGATGGATGGATGGATGTTTGTTACTCTTTCACGCAAAAACGACTGAACGGATATTAATGAAACTTTACAGTAATATAGCTTACACATCAGAATAATATGTAGGATACTTTTCATCCTGATATTTCTACGGAATCCATACTTATGCGGGTGAAATCGCGGGGCGCTGCTAGTATTATTATACATAAATCAAAGTCGCTTTTCGTGCCTTTCTGTAAGACCGCGTTATTTTTTTTAAGCTACGCTACAGATGAGAGTTTCCCCTTAACTTAGATCATTTATTTCGGAAAGTAAAATATGTTTAATACATTTATATTTTAAACTTATAATTACAATAAAGAAATCTCAATGCTTTATCAAGTCGTGAAAACCGTGGGACGCAGAGGCGGGTCGCTAATACCGTATCAAACTTCATGTTCAAACATCCATTAATTTTTTATTTAACTGTCTTTGAGAGGCTTACAGCTATCAAATACAGAAGTAGTAGTGAGGTAATTGACGACAAGCTATTTACAAGCCTCCACATTTAGCAATAGAGTATTGTTGTACAAATTTTCAAATTGAGTAACTATTCGTTAACTATAACACTAAGTATAACATTAAATTACTTAACTAATAAATTAAATACCTGTAACAGCACACACTCCAATAGCAGCTGCACATGCATCTGCCATGCATGCGCAGCCGCTGTCAGAGTGTATCAGAAACAATATTATACTGCTTAGATAAAACAGTAGTAATGGACGCTAAAATGAATACGCAAACTAGGCACTAATGAGACGACCTAAAGGTCAATTCCAGTAAGTAACAAAACGTTCAAAATCTAATCGCAATCTCATCTAATCGACAATCACTCTCAGACAAAAATTTACAACTTGGACCACTTGTCAAAAATGTAGGTAAGTTAGAGGCGGTTTTGACAGTTTGAGATTAGAAAGCGAGCGTTCTTAAAATACGAGAATTACCTTTCAGAAATTCGATTTCTCAACCAACCAATTTTTCACAAACCAGACTACATTAACTGATTGATTCAAACGTAAACGATATGCTATTGTTTCGAATGGCATTTATAAATTAAATTCCCGTTCATGTGTCTGTCCGGTGGCTTTCGTCAACGTCGTATTGTTTGTGTGAATAGTCTTAAAATATATTCAGCAGGTACGGTCAGCAACAAAAGTCGGTTAACACTTTAGTTGTTTTAATCTTAATTATTGAGCAAAATACAGTCAATCAGTTTCGATTACCTACCTAACAGTATTTCTACTTTAAAACTAGGTAACCTATAATAGGTTAACCTATAATACAGGGTTACTTTTTTTTAACCGACTTCTAAATAAAAAAGGAGGAGGTTCTCAATTCGGATGTTTGTATTTTTTTTTTATGTTTGTTCGCGCATAACTCTGTCGCTTGCTAACCGATTTGAAAAATTCTTTTTTTGTTGGAAAGGGTATACTTCCCAAATGGTCCCATAGAAATTTCATCAAAAAAGGTTCAGTAGTTTGGTTTTTAAACCAAAATTACTAGTAAAAATTACAACTTAAAAGTGAAAAATAAAACCTTTTTTGCAAAAAAAAAAAAAAAAAACAACCGACTTCCAAAAACGACACTACAAAGTGAAAAATAACTTTGATTTCGGAAGTCGGTGGCAAACAACGAAAATGCGAACCCAATGACACCGACTTCCGAAATTAAAGTTATTTTTCACTTTGTAGTGTCGTTTTTGGAAGTCGGTTGTTTTTTTTTACATAATATGCTAATGACCCGTAACCTTAGCAAAATAAAACTATTTTCAAAGTTCCAACACAGTTACAACATTAAAAACTTTACAAAAACCCACGAGCAACCGGTTTGTTTATGTTCCGTGGCGAACAATGGCGGTGGAGAGGAAGGAGAAGGAACACGCGATTTATTCAACCAATCAGAGCGCACACGGCGTTTGGTTATTGCTTACTCAATTTGCGAAAATGTTGGCGTAAAATAATACAATTTATCTCTCGTTTAGAATCCTACGAAAGTTTATAAATTTCCTAGAAAATTTATTTTGCGGTTCTTGTTATTTTCCGGTGATATATATGTACATGACAAATTACAGCTTTATAGTACTAAGAGTATCTGAGCTAAACCGCGGACAGACAGTTAGACAGACAGATGGACGGACATGGCGAAACTATAAGGGTTTCTCGTTGATTACGGAACCTTAAAAAAAGACTTTCCCAATCAAACTATCGATAAGTTTATTTTGTTCTAACTTTGATGGTTTTCTAGGAAAGAAAAGTTAATGAGCTGAATAATTTACTTGACATTGATAGTAGTCAATCAACTTACAACAACTAAAAAAATATATTATTATTATTATTTCTTTATTAATGGTAAGTTTACAAAAAATCTTGCTTATAAACTATGCCCCACAAAACCGTTGGAGTAGGTAAGCGGCCGTTGATAGGACACGTGGAGTTTTTAGCATGGCGTGACGTCACGACCCCCCACTTCAAAATTTTGACGCGCTTTTTCTTTGTCATTTTTTGTTTGATTGACAAAAGAAAAAATACGTGTCCATTATTTTTCGATAATCTAACTGACGGACTAAATATAATAATGTTTTTTTTACCCAGGAAACTACCCTATTATATTTTCAGTTCAGTAGCAAAGTGTCATTAGGTATTTCTATCTGGAATTTCTCAGCAGTAGCCTGGGTCTGGATGTGATCCCGGTTGATGGCAATAGCCTCGCCCTAGGACTTGAACATAACTGGTGAAATGTGGATGTACAGACGCCAGCAGGTCAAGCTACCCGAAACTGTCAAATTTTCCCAATCAATCTTGAACCTTAATGCTTTAGCGATAAAGTTGAAAATCTATTAAAGAAATTTGACAGATTGTAGTAGCTTGATATGCTGGCGTCTGTGATACTCCTCTGCATAACCTGGGGATTACGCGCGATGTTATGTTATACTAGCTGCGCTCTGCAGTTTCACCCGCATAAGTTTCGATCCCGTGGGAATATCGGGATAAAAAGTATCCTATATGTTTATCCTGGTTATAAAATATCTGTGTACCAAATTTCATCCAAATCCATTTTGTAGTTTTGACGTGAAAGAGTAATATCCATACAAACTTTCGCGTTTATAATATTATAAGTAGGATTTTTACACAAATGTAGGTATGACTGACAGAGACGGTGCTCTACAAATCCGATTTTTTTCTAACACTCCGTGTTCTATCAATAGCTGGATATACGAGATATGGCAATATGAGAATAATAGAGAATATTTTAGTATGCATGTGCTGACCTAATGTTTCAGTTGTGTATGTAAGTACTTACTTAGGTACAAATATTAATTTATGTATAAACTTCTAATTTTAACTAAACTACAAATTATTAAAATAAAAATATAATATCCTACTCTAATGGGCTGATTTTTCCAACGCCAGATACTTTTAACCGAGGAATAATTTTGAATTCTTGACAGTTCTATACGAAATCTGTGAGACGCCAATTTTATTCCACGAATAAAAATTATCTGTCGTTTGAAAAACCAGTCCTAAAACTATTAAAAAACTAAAATATTACGTCGAAATAAATAGAAATTTGATTTTATGATCTGAAACAAATAAATGATGACGATGATATCTATATCGTCCTTGGAACGTGGTGACAGAATTAAGTACCTAAAGCTCAATTTTACCCTTTCCTCAAAGCACCATAATATTGCTTCACAGCATGTGGTTTTAATAACACCACCACCAATGGGGCACCCCAATAAACTTGTTGATGGCGTCATTCATATTCCTGAAAGGCTCACAATAAGGGATCCTTGGTTTATTGCTCGCTTATTCAGTACTAATTAAGTACAGACGAAGTAGAAATTCGGGCCAATTACATTGTTTATGTTTTTAGAACGAAGTTTGTTTCAGTGAAGTAGCATTTTCTATCTAAATATTTTTCCTGAGTTGCTAGGGTAGTCCTGGTTTATTCTTGGGTTGTTTTTATAAAGTTAGGGAACAACATACCTCTACAGGGTTATTTTAATTTGGTTTACTAAACTCCGCTGAAGCGATGGGTATCGATAAATAACAATGATAAAACAAAAAATAAATATTATGATCGTAATACCAGACATTCAGCTTTGTCCCTGGTACGGTAACTGTGAAGCCTCTTTGCTACTTATTAAAAAAAGTGGTAGTTCACCTAACAATTAACCTTTATGAGGTGCAAAGGACATCATTAAAGTGTCGAACATTTTAAACCCAAAGCCTAAAGAGCCGGCCAGAAAGAAAAAGTTCCATTTCCTTTTTTTCTTTCTCAGATTAATAATACCCGGAATGTAACCACATCATAATATAATATTTCATGTTATTACCATCTTTTTGCCAGTTTTTTATTTATATCTAATCGCATGCTGCACTGGTTGACGTCGACGCCGCCGGTCAACTTGCCCGACTTGTTATTTTTTTTTTGTGTTTGTGTTGTTTTTATACGTCATGTTTGTCGCAAATAAATGTATTTTCTTTACGGGAAATAACATCTTGAACATTTTTTACATTACAACGTAAATCTACAATTAATTAGCTGCTATTTGAGATTAAAAATGCCAGAAATAATTTTTTATAACAAGTGTTTTAAGCATAACATTTTAATTGAATATAACATCCCGAACATGTTTTAACTATTACAATATAGATCTATAATTAACCTCCCGGCTACTGTTTGAGTTGAAAGTACCAAGAATCTTATTTTTGCCAACAATATTTTGGACATAACAATATTGTAAATTGTGCGTTGTAAATATTAAAAGCGAAATTAAACAAAACAAAAAGCTATATTGGCAAACAGATAAGGCACTGACGGAGAGTTAGTTTACATTTAACACAATTAAGTTTGTACATCACAAAATTTTGGTTTGAACCGTTGACCCCCAATCCCCCAAACTAAGCAGGACATGTCTCTTGGGCTCGGAAGATGATTGAGCAGAAAGAAACATGTCTGTTTACAAGACTAGTTTAGTGAAGAAGTGTGTGTGTGTCGTATGTGTTGTCTATGAGGGTAAAAGTGTGACAGAGGGATGTTGTTTGCTGGCACTTTGGCTTGTTGACAAAACTTAGAGAACAGATTCGGTTTCGGTGTATGTCAGTTCCAGAAGACATTTCTTTTGATGTATATACACTCATATCAGGGCCATGCCCGGGCCGTGACAGGGCCGTGGCAAATAACGCAGACACTGAAGATACGTCGCCGGCCCGGACACGGACGTGTATGAACTATATCATATACAATGTACACACAGATATTTTTATTAAACCTCTGACGGAGCACGGTCCGTACACGTCACAGCCTTGATATGAATGGATAAACCTTAACAAGCCTTTGATGTCCTGTGATTTGCAGACCTTGTTAGATGTGACCGACGTCCCAGGCAGAGTTAGTGGCTATCTCGTTGATTTAGTGGTCGCGAGCGTTACTGCTGGGCATAACGTCCTGGGTATGATTCTCGGGTTGGGCAAAGTGTTTATGGGTTTTTCCGTCTGAAATTTCTCAGTAGCTGCCTAGAGTCTGGATCTGTGCCCAGCGGACGGCAATAGGCCCGCCCCATTTTTTTCTTAAACCTGGGCAAGGTTTAAAAAAAAAATGGGGCGGGCCTTCTGAGTGCGTTTACAAACATTTAAACTCACATACACAAACAGCCAAACCCGGAACAACTACCTGTAGGCAATACAAATATTTGTTCCGTGCGGGAATCGAACCCGCGACACGCAGCGCAGCAGTCGATCGCTCAGCCACTGTGCCAACCGTGTCGTCATATTACATGGGACTTAAATATAACTGGCGAAATGTGTGGAACATTTAAAACTAGGAAACAAACTAAATGAAACTAGAAAACAAAGTTACATTTTCGTTGCATTTTGCGACAATTCCTTTCAATATTTCAAATGCTCGGACTATGCCCGGCATTTCATTTTCGAATACAGTTATGTGCTTACGTTGAAACTGTTGTCGAATTGTTACAAAAGAAATGTGCAACAATGAACTATGGAAGGAACAAAAGGAAAATCATAGTTGTTGGAACTGTTCTTTATAATTATCTCTTCGAGGGACTCATGCTTAAGAGCGTCCATCCCATGCGGGCTGACAACGTTGCATTTCTAGTGGTTTTGCGTGATTATTTTATTAAAGTTAAACCAAAATACTATTTTGGCAGCCAAGCACTAGATCCTTGGTATTTATTAGTTTGTATGCCTATTTTCCTACAGTTATTTCGGTATTTACTCATAAAAATTTACATATTGTTCTTTTTTTTTCTATTTGCAGTACTTATTACGATTAAATATTTGTGTTTTAAGATAATTATAAATACCAACGATCTAGTGATAGGCTGGTCTAGCTACTTAAAATTGCAAACCGTATTAAAATCACCCTGAGTTTTATAAGATGCAATTTGTCACTTTTCGTAGCAGACGACATTTTTCATAAAGTTTAAAGTAGAAATCTTGACGCCTCGCACTTTATCAAAATCATAAAAGAGTATGAAATATTGCTCTAGCCATATCGCTTCATAATGTGTCAAGTTTTCAGGAGAATCTTTTGGAACCTTTTTTAAAAAAAATACTATGAGAAATTCAAAATTTGGTTAACGGTTAAAGGAAGTGTCACCCAAAGGGCAATGGAAAGGGCTATACTTAGAGTTTCCACATGTGATCGAAGCAGAAATGAAGAGATCCGTAGAACCTAGCCCGAAGAATTGCTAAACTTAAGGTGGATGCTCCAAGGTAGCCCGCGAAATTCAAATTTTCTTACGTTTTTTGCAATTTGCTGGTCAGTACTAAGTTGTAATCAACGTAGATTAAAATATGATTCGCGGCCGTAACAAATATGTAGTTACAGAATTATAATCATTAGAATCAGTAATACAACTTGTTAAGTTAGCATAATCCTAAAATGTTAAGATTTCATGTAATAGTCATTCAGTAGGATTACATGATCTTAGAGAGTTCTGTTGCTGACTTCAATGGTTATAATTCTGTAAATACATATTTGTTACGGCTGCGAATCATATTTTAATCAACGTACAGATGCCAGCACATCAAGCTACTACAATCTGTCAAATTTCTTTAATAGATTTTCAACTTTATCGCTAAAGCATTAAGGTTCAAGGTTGATTGGGAAAATTTGTCAGTTTCGGGTAGCTTGACCTGCTGGCGTCTGTACAACTTAGTACTGACCAGCTAATTGCAAAAAACGTAAGAAAATTTGAATTTCGCGGGCTATCTTGGAGCATCCACCTTAAGCGGCAGTGGCCAGGGTTTATTACTCGTAGAACAGTTGGCTGATGGGGCCGAAAGGTTCTGAAGTGGCGACCGTGACGGGGAGGCATTGGAGAGACAAGGTGGACAATCTGCAGAAAGGATGGTCGATAAACTTAACCTGATGGATCGGCCCGTGCGGCTGTTAATACTTGTAAGCCCAAAAACAATGTAACATATTCATATAAATCTTTCTTCATGCGGTAAAGTCAGTGTGTTTTCTAAAACCTTGCATTTGGCGTTCTGCCAACGTCCAGTCACAAAAGTGTTTGCTCCTCGCGTTATGCAATAGTAAGGAGCACTGACCTGCTTATTTTGTTCAGTATTTTCATGCATTTCTGTTAGACGATTGACTGGGAATGTTTTCTATATATCTTCAGTTTGACTTAGCAGTCTTCGAGAGTAAATTGTTTGATATATCGGAATAAATTAAAGCTTAGCACTAAAGTTTCGCTTTAGTTTCTGATGGTATAATGAGTCAGCAATTTATTGTGGCCAAGCGTTTTATTCTTTTTAATCCCCGATGCAAAAACGACGGAGTGTTATAAGTTTGACGTGTCTGTGTGTGTGGGGATGTGTGTATGTGTGTGTGTCTGTCTGTGGCATCGTAGCTCCCGAACGGATGAACCGATTTTGATTTTGTTTTTTTTTGTTTGAAAGGTGAATTTGTCGGGAGAGCTCTTAGCTATGTTTGAAGAAAATCGGTCCAAGATGGCCGCCACCACAAAATGGCGAATTAAAAAACCTGAATAAATTGAAAATTTGAAATTCGCGGGATACCTACCTAACGCATGCCCCTTTTTTTTGTGTGTGAAATCTTCAAATAACTTCTCTTGCTCTGGGCGGAGCGGGATGTTAGACTTTTACTGACTAAAACCCACCCGTGTTCCTTTAGTTGCCAGTGCCAGGAGTCACGATGACTCTTTCGAGCAACCCGCGACCCTGTCAGGTAGCGCATCCCCCTGAAATACCTTTAATTGTAAGGTAGAAAGTTTCAACAAATAATATCAAGGGTTTATTCTGTGATCACAAAAATGGCGGTTTTATGTCAATTTCATTACCTTTGCACCATGCAGTAGAATTTACATAATTATAATATAGCGGACTCTAATATGCAGTATTTTTAATTAATTAGTTATTTACATGCTGGAAAATATAGGCCACCGTCAAACCGATAGCCCCCCAAAGGAATTGACGGATATAATGTATTGTATTAATATAGTCTGTTGACAGAATAAGGCCCCAAAGTGGAGTGAGTGGTCACTTTATATCCATTAATCATGCAAAGTTCTAGCTAGTAAATAACTATAAACTTTTCTTATTAAACCCGAAACTCTGAAATGTATTGTTTGAGAATTAAGTTAATTGTTAAGTACTTATTATAGAGGCTAAGCGTTGCCATACAACGTGGCAATGCCGTCAATGTCTTGGGTACATTAACAGTCGACAGCGATGCGGATGAATTTTTCGACGCTAAATATCAGTTTGTAAATAATTTTTGTTAGGTTATAATTTTGTTATTTTAGTGTTAGCTTGTAAGTTGTAATTGTTGTGTCTTAGAGAAAATATATTAATTTACATAGTAAAAGTACTTATTTGAATTTGGCCATTGAAGTTATTTTGAGTTTCTTAGATGATTTTGGTTAATCTTTTTCTTTATATATTTTGTTCTTTTGAAGTTTCGTTTAAATAATAACGTTTATTCATCAAAAATGGAAGGAGTGGAAGTCTTTGCCAGGAGTGGGGTAGCATTGGCTACTAAGAAAATAACACCAAAAAGTAAGAATACAATATGTGACATGTTCGGTGAGCCACAAACTAAAGCGTCGCTTGTATCTTGTGACTCAGGAGAAAAAAATCATGACAGCTAGTATTTTTGAGCGGCTGCCAACCCTCGCACCCAGATGTAGTTTTTATCCGGTCTGTTGCTAAGTGGATATAGCTATATAAATCGTCCTTGTATATTTAATCAGACTGTTCGTTTGCTCATAACTCTAGTAAGCAAAACCACAATTCAATTACCTACGTGGTTTTAACTTTAAATACTCGTACATAATATTAATATTCTCTCTTTTTATTCTAATAATAATTATATTATCCTCGCGTGGATTAACCAGTCAGTTAAAATAATACTATAATAGATTATCGCCCGATTTCTGGAACGAAAATTATCGACGTGTCTAAATTTAACTCAATTCAAGTTATGCGATTGGCTGTTGCTAATTCGTTCCACCAATCACAGGAGGTTACAGTGAGCTTAACAAATTGTTTGCTGATTCTTGTATACAAGATATAAGGCAACTAACTATTTATACTAAGTACTAAATTAAATGAGTTAACTAAATATGCAAATAAATACAAAAAACAAATGAACACTTGGGCTTCGCAGAACTCGTACTGTATATAATGATTTTAATGTATCAAGAAAATATATTATAAAATATCAAAAATGTTATGTTGATTTTCGTTCCAGAAACCGGGCGTAGTAGTAACTGTCAAGAGCTAATACCGCTGTGTACTAATCCCACTAATATTATAAACGTGAAAGTATGTATGGATGGATGGATGGATGGATGTTTGTTACTCTTTCACGCAAAACTACTGAACGGATTTGGATGAAATTTGGCACACAGATAGTTTATAACCAGGATTAACACAGAATATTTTTTATCTCGATATTCCCACGGAATCGAAACTTAAGCAGGTGAAACCGCGGGACGCAGCTAATGTAATTGATATTCGTATGTTAATTAATACTTCGTCAAGCTATTCAACAACAAGCTAACTCCAGGCTGTTATGTAGCTTATCTGTCAAGATTATACTAATTATTGTTAAGGTCCAGTTGAAAACCAGCATCAGTCATTAGTTGTTTGATTTATGCATAACTGGGCCTTTTAGGTAGGGTGGGAAGCGCCCCAGTTAGGTGGACGGACGACGTTAAGAAGGTGGCTGGGACAGACTGGATGCGGAAGGCGGAGGACAGGGTATTTCGGCGCAGCCTGGGAGAGACCTATGTCCAGCAGTGGACTGCGATAGGCTACGTTTGATTGATTTTTGATTGAGCCTATTGGGCGCAGCCGTGAGGCACACAATACAATTTTAAATATTTTTCATATTTTTTTTTGGTTTTTCTGTGAATATTGGGTGCCTTTCTTAACTTGGGTCATTACTTCTTTTCTTTCTTTATGTATGACACCAGTATAGACAGACTAAATACCTATACAATTAAGTTAACAAAGTTAGTTAGTTGTTTTTTTTTTGTGTCTAAATAAACTATATTCTTTTTAAACTCTATCCTATCATCTAGGTACCATCTTCCAAAAATCTCATAAGATCACTTCCGATCACAGCATATCTAAGTAGACAGACCCATTACTAAAAGACATTTTCTGTCGGATATTTCCGTATATTTTCGTATCTTTCCGCCCGACTCTTTCGGGGTAAACGGAGCGCGCTTGTAAACGACTGCCATCTGTATGCTGCGAGTCTGCGATATACTTCAGAAAGCGGTCGCTTTTGGAAGGACGAGTGCACATGTGCGCTTCATTATTGTTGGGTTGCAATAGATTCAAATTGTGTACTGAAACTACATTGGAATGTTTGTGTTTTTGGATCGTGGTAACTTATAACAGGTTATTAAAACAAACACAGATAACCTCATGTCACACCCACATTTCAGCAGTTATGTTTGAGCACCACGTAATAGGGGGCGAGCCTATTGCCATCAATTTAAAATAAATAAATTAAATTATAAGAAAATTTTAATTAATTTAATTATTATTTTATTTTAAATTATATATAAAATAAAATCAATCGGGCACAAATCCAGACACCGGGGCTCTACTGAGAAATTCCAGACGAAAAACTTAACAACACTTTACCTGACCCGGGAATCGTACACAGAACCTCGTGATCAGCAGTAGTGCAACCACTAGACTGACTAGGCAGTTATTAAAACAGTCTGTTTATGTCTGTTTAAATACAACGTTGCATGTGTAGTGTTACGTAACATTGGTCTAACGAATGACGGCTTTTGTGTAAGCTTCCAAAATAAAACACCTAATCTTTTACACGAGCAACAGGCATTATGTGATTACCTTTTACAGAATCCAAAGCGATATTTTGATGATAGTCGAGAACAATGAATGTTTTTAAATGTCAGTCAACTATTAGTTTAGACCAACCGATCGATTCTGTAAAAATCTCACCGTGAAAAGTTAGATGAAGTGTGCTGTCAGCAGTGTCAATCCCTAGCATTAGTTGGAATGACAGCTCACTCCACGCTCACTTCACCTAAGTTTTCACGGTCAGATGGTTACAGAATCGCAGTGCAGAAGGCCAATTCTCGTAATTTAAAATGTTCAAAATCTAGTCGCAGTCTCATCTCGGCGACGATTAGAGGTATTTTTGACAGATTGAGACAGATCAGACTGTCAACGTTCTTAAAATTGCGAGAATTGCCCCTCTGGTAGACAGCAGATTTGTAGACCATTTTCTATTTTGTCAAGCACCTGGCACTTGTTGACAGGCCTGCACTGTCCTCCCATACCTGGTAAGACTGTAATTTGAAAACATTGTAAAAGCCAATTATTTATTAAAGAATAAACATGGAGTTTCTCGCCGGCTCTTCTCCATAGGAATTGACTAATTGGAACAATGTGAAATCAAATATTTTGATTTATTACAGACCACCACCCTAATTGCGTAACACTTAATCAGAATTGGTTTTGAAGGAAGTTCGTAATGCCTCAAAGTTTCGAAAAAATCGTCAACAACGCTAAATAACAATGAATGAACAATGCAATGAACTTCGCTGAACTGTCAAATTGAAATTATATATATTTATTGGCATTGCGATTGATTGCAATTTTATGTGTGTTAAGCAGTTACCCCACTGTGCACTTTTGTAAACTTTTTCTACCCTTATCATATGTACTAGAAATATACCGGCTCTCGCTTAAAACCAGCGCTGGAGCACTGTCTTGCATAGGGTCGTAGTATTATGCTGAGCGATGGCCGTTTTGCGTGAATGTGACGCATATTTTCCCCCAACTTTTTCTTTTTTGTGTTCTTTCTTTGCGTCATGTTTACCGCAAAGAAACGTGTATTTTCTTTCTAAATAAACTTTGCTGTTGAATAAATTAGGTAATCTCTCTTTTGTTGTGTTCCTATTGATCAATGGAATCTTTCGCCTTTCCTTACCAAAACTTTCAAAATAGACGTTTATTTTACCAAAAACGTCCACAAATAAGTAAAGATTCCATGTACTGAAATGTAAAGAAGGTATAGGCTAGGCAGATGATGACGGGCTTGTGGCTAAATAATAACAGCCGCAAGGTCGATGGGAGGTTAAGCTACGCCTGCTGCGGTCGGTTCGTAGATGGGTGACCATCAGTTACACATCGAAACCTTTCCGTGCCTTGGAAAGCACGTTAAGTAGTTGGTCCCGGCTGTCATTCATGGATATTTGATAGAAATTACGGGTAGTCAGCAGCCCAAGTCAGAAAATCAGGCTACCGAAGGGGTGGTATCGTGATACACAGGAACTGGGTTGTGGAAGTCAGATAGGCAGTCACTCCATTTAAAAATTGATATTCAGCTGCGTCCGGTTAGACTAGAACCTGACCCTAAAAATTTTAACTTAATCGGTCCAGTAGATTTGGAGCAAATTAACTGTGATAGTCAGACAGATAGATAGACACACGAGCTATCCTATAAGGGTTCCGTTTTTACTTCGTACATACGGAACCCAAAAAAACAACAAAATGCTGATCAAATATAACGTTTATCGTATTTACCCCACACTCTTTCAGCGTCATTGAATCTTAAATAATACGCGAACAAATAGCGGCTTACAGAGGCCCTATAGGGCCCTCATAGGCTTATATTGTGTTGTGTGTGGATGTTTATGGCGTACTGTTTGTAATCAGACCCTATTTATCAGAAACCAAGAGCTGGTCTTCTGATAAGACAAATAATAGAGCGTTTCGTGACGTCATTTTTGTGATTTCATTGCCAATTTTATGTTAGTATGCACGACGACATACCAAGCTATACATTTCCAGTATAAGCTAATAAATAATAATAAAAATCTTTACTGATACAAAATCATTTGACATTGCTTATAACTAGTATAATACATAACTTGGTTAACTTAAGGTCATACGGATAAGGTAAACCCTGACTCCTAAACTAGGTGATTTGCTATGTATGACAGTGTTTTGCTATCACTGTTAAAATCAAAATATTTTATTTCACATAAACCATTATGGGCACGTATGAAACGTCAAACGCTTGGTGCACGGTTCCAATTGGTCGTTTCTTATGGAGAAGAGCTGGCAAGAAACTCCACGTTCACTCTTTTAAAAATAATTGGCTTTTACAATGTTTTAAATTACAGTAGGTATGAGAGGGAGGGAGGGGGTGGGAGGTATGGGTCAACAGATATCATATTTTTCTGCTTCACAGATTACGCTCTGGTCACTACTCATCCCGCAAGTTTGGCTATTTAATTAATAAAGTGAGTTCTCCCAATTGTGAAACATGCGGAACGGTTGAAGATGTTCACCATCTATATAAGGAGTGTACTAAGACAAAGAAGGAAATAGAGACGCTGTTGAGTAGTTCAGAATAAAAGTAAACGAATATGACATTGGTCCTTATGTTAAAACTTTAGCGCAACCTTCACCTGAGATAGCGAACCTATTTGTTGATTTGTTCCGACATTAATAATGTGTATTATATTTGTAGAGGTAGTTTAGAATAGTTTAAGTTATGATGAGGCTGACCATATCACTGTGGATAAAAGCCTCTAAAAAAAAACTAAATTAAAAAAAGTACTAGGTAAAATAAAAAATGGTCTACAGATCTAAAGTCTATAAGGCCTACAAAGTCCTCATATTTACAAAATATAGAAGAATCTATCAAAAAGGATAAATAAAATATAAAAACCTATTATGTAAAATCAAGTGACATTATTGCCATTATAATCACTAGTAAAGAGTTGAAATTAGAATTATTGTCTGTAATACCAAAAACCATTTATGTTGTGTTCTAACATTACAAAAATAGTTATTGACATTGCAGGTTACAAAGTATGTATATTAAAATCAAGAACGAAGGAATATTAATGGATATTGGAAACGACTGCTGACTTCTCATTGCACGAAAAGCTACTACTATACTTATGGTGTGAGGCCAGCTATAATTGGGCATGTATAGCTTGATATTATTATGTTGAGTTTGGAGTGTTGTAAATGGGAAAATAATGTGTGAATCGCTTAGGGTATGTGGGAATAAAAACAGTCTGTATTCGAATGAAAAGTAGGTGCTTATTACCTGTAGATGTTAAATTGTAATGTACGCACATTACGGTATTATGAGCTTACTTTGGGTTATCAAAAATATACTTTTTCTTTCGTTGAAAAACCAACCCTGTTCTCTGCACAGAATTCATTTATCAGGCAAATATTATCTACCTATAGTCCATTTATAATAGCATTAGAAAAAAGAGGCTCGTAGAAGCAGGAATGCAAAACATTTTATTTCAAAGTTATGATAAAACAATTTTAAGGGAGATGCTTAAATTCTAATTTTCTTGCGTTTTTTGCAATTTGCAGGTCAGTGTAAGGTTGTATCTTAATAAAAATAATATAATGCGCAACAATAAGAAATATGTAGGCAATAATACAATTTTAACCTTAAAAATCATCAATACATCCCTTTAAATTAGAATTGCTCCGAATTCGTCTGATTTCGCGGGCTACTGCAGCGCATCCACCTTAATTAAAATAAAATTCGGTAGAATTATAGTGAAACGAATAACGTTCCAAGTATTGTTCATCCCTGCTTCTTTTAGGTTTTTAGCATTGACACTGTAATTTTAAATTGGAGTTATATAATATAAATAAATTAAAGCCACATAATTTCATAAGATAAATAGTTAAAATGGTTACAATTAAGTGTGACAGCTGCTGTAAAAATAGATCATAATAAATTCGGCGTCTATCATAATGTAACAATGTTTATTGTATTTTTGTTACAAAGTGTGCATTAAAAATAACCTTTTTTAACTTCTTTCTAATGCTATTGTAAATGGACTATAGTGCTTAATGAATTCTTGCAAAAACAAAGAAGATCGGTTCGCGCGGAATGAAATCTATTCAAATCAATTTCGCGTTTTCTGCTACAAGGGTAAGATTTTATTCAGTAGCCCAATACGAAACTTGAAATGTAAGTAAAATAGGTAGCGTAAAGTTAATTTACAAAGGTATATTACAATTTCTTTTTTTTTTCTTGTCAAATTTCATGATTCTAGGTCAACGGGAAGTATCCTATAGGTTTTGATTCCCTTGCGAGTGTCAAAATATGCGGCATAAATGGAGTATAAACGCCCGTATTTTATGATTGCGTTGACTTAGAAGTTTGATTTTTTCACTGCTTCAAGGGATTGTAGCTTTGAATATTTTACATTAATTTCAACTTGATAACCACACGCGTTTTTGAGAAAAAGGGTCTTGACAGACAGACAGACGGACAACGAAGTGATCTTATAGGGGTTCCATTTTTCATTGTAAAACGATGTAAACATACGGTCACCGTATTACATGGGAGTTAAAAATAAGGCGAAATATGGATGTACTGTAGGTAAGGTACACCTATGTCTCATCCTTCGTGGAAAACAGGAGTCATGTTATGTTAGAATAATAATATATAAACATCACAAAACACTTTCAGTTTAGAGAGCCTTAATGCCTGAATATAAAGATTTCACATGAACAAAGCTCAACGCGTGTGGGCGAGACATCACTTCAAACGAAAAAAAGGTGTCATTTTCTGAAAAAAGATATACAGACAGTTCAACGAATGTATACTGTATATGTTTCTGAGTTATTAAAACAATATACAGTAGGTGGGCGTTAATATGGCACATCGAATTTTTCGTAAAAATTTCACTTTGAGCGTTATGGGGGATTTATACTTAATCGATTTTCGCCGTGTAACTGGTCACTTACCAAATCGACACCCCATACACACAGGTCGTAAAACAATCAAAATTTGCTAAATAAAATTTTGCATCAAAATGTCGGCCTTGCGGCGGGCGATCGCCTGCGACTTAGCATTGTTACGGTCGATTTTAGTCACCCGCTGCATACAACCTGTCGCCTCACGATAAAAGTCGAAACCTACAGTAGGTACTCTACTTTGAACTTGGCGATTTTAGTCACCTGTGGCCTAGCCGAATTGCTATTTAGACATTCGATTTTCGCTCTGCGGTGAAATTCGTGCGGCTATCGTCACCTGTGTCATTCATACCAGTGTGACAGTGTCTTTCATAAATTCGATTAGTCATTATACATCATATATACTAAATGGGGGTAATGAATATCGCGTGTATAGGCCATTGCCAACGGAAGCTGAGCGGAAAAATCAAAAGCTATGCGAGGAATGACAATTTATTTTAAAATCTTTTGCACCCATGAACCCGCACTTGGCGCAGTGGATGGCTGACTCAATCTTACAGAAAGAAGGCTTGTGTCTCAGTCTCAGCAGACTGAACGTTATAAGCTGCACCCTAATTGCGTAACGCACGATCAATCGGAATCTGAATCATTTTGAAGCAATAGCAATTTGCTTCAAAATGATTCAGATTCCGATTGATCCATTGCTTCATAAGTTCGAAAAATTTATCTGCTCAACACGTAAATAACGCAATGAATGTTGTTGAACTGTCAAAATGAAACCTATTCCGATTGATCGCGTGTTACGCAATTAGGGTGCTGATTATGCTATAATGATACTGACTACCGCGTTGAAAGAAAGAAAGAAAAAGTATTTATTGCGACTCGCACAGGAAGATCATAAAACTAAACTAAACACAATAAAAAAAAAATTGAAAAACCCCTAATTATAGTAAAAAAAAAGTAAGTAACAAAACCAAATTATATAAAAAAAGTAGGTAACAAAACCAAATTACATATAAAAAAAAAGTATAAAAAAGAAAAATGAAACAGAAAGTCCTGTACGAGGCCAAAAGGCTCCTATCTCAGCATGATCATCTCTGATGCATGCATGCGTTGGTCACGTGGTCGCAAACGCGACTTCTGTGCATGGGGTCCTGGGTTTGATTCCCAGGTCGGGCAGTGTTATTGGGTTTTTCCATCAGGAATTTCTCAGTAGCAGCCCGGAATTTGGAAGTTGGTGGTGTGATACCCCCGTGCCTCGGAAAGCATAAAGCCATTAGTCCTGCGCCTGATCTCTCCCCGGTCGTGTCGGATTGCCATACCATCGGACTATGACAGTAAAGGAAAAGAGAGTGTACCTGTGTTTGCGCACACACTTGTGAACTATAATATCTCATGCGAAACTGGCTAATCTCTGTTGAGATTGGCCACTGTGGATATTAATGATACGTATGTCGCAATATCTGCCAGTAGAATGGTGGTACCAACATGACTTTAAGGTATATAATAAAAGTTCTATTTCAGGAATATTAAAGTTCGTGACACGTTCTCCTTAGAGGATTCGACAAAACTTTAAAAAGGCCAGCACCGGTGTATTTCGTGACAATATAGTACTATACCTTTTTTGGTGATTGATATAACATTAATGGAATGAACCTTGTTTTTGGAGTACTTTATAGAACTGTGTAATTATTTTCAATCTCACTTTACCGTTTGTGGTTAAGCTATCTAAATAATTGTTTCGAGTTACGGAAGACCGTATAAGTAATAAGCAGCACCCTAATTGTGTAACACACGTTTAATCGGAATCTGAATAATTTTGAAGCAAATTGCTTATCCATAGCTTCATAAGTTCGAAAAATTTCCGAGTTTTTGTTTGAGCTCCTTCAACACAATTTATTCTTCTTTCTTTTTCCATATATCTCTATTAGCTGTCTCTGAAGTCACCCCCTTTGTAGCCATATCATCATTCTCTCAAAAAAAAAAAAAAAAATTGTTTATTTCTCACCAGCATCATACTCGTAGCAACAAGGATTACATATTAAAAGTACTTATTACTATAATAATATTCAAATTTTATTTATGTTTCAAATTTGTCAATTTGAAACATAAATAAAATTTGAATATATATTTCAAGTTAAACAAATATCAACTTTATTTTAATGGTAATTAAATAGAATTCAGAGTGACTAGCACTATTGAAAAAGTTATAAAAATGTTTGAAGTTTTAGTGTAAACTGAACTTTATTGTGTAAGAGTTAAAGTTATTTTTCCATACACTCATATTTGTTTACCTTTTTGGCAAATATGTCGCGAATTAGGCAAGTATACGACTGTCATATTTCATTACACAATAATAATCCTACAGCATTTGTGGTGGTTTACTGAGGGTATTGACTCTATCTTCTAAACTAGGTGAGCCCTGTATCTCAGAAGATAGCAATTTCGTTATTACAACACCCATCATTGCTTTGAGGAGGAAGACCCTCTTATAAAGGCATACTTAATACAACCACATTTGGCTAATAATTCATTATCGAGAGCTAAGATATTCAACTGGAATTTGGCTCAAACACACTAAAACCCAAGGTATTTGTACTGTCACTCCGCACTCTCTCGAATAAATCTCTGCCTGGCTTTCGGGCTAAGGATTCGTAGCGAGAAGTTCCGCTTAATCTTAATTAGCGCGCTGGGATTCTTGACTTCTATTTCTACTATTAACTCGGTTCTCTGAGAGAGAGTGTATTTTCTCTTTAGTAAAAATATTGAAATGATCTTATGACTGCGTTATTCTTCTGACCTCCACGACCCAGTAACTGGGTTGTGGAGGTCAGATAGGCAGTCGCTCCATGTAAAATACTGGTATTCAGCTGCATCCGGTAAGACTGGAAGCCAACTCCAATATAGTTAGGAAAAGGCGCTAGCGAGCGGAGTTCGTGCAGCTGAATTTTGGCCCAAAGATTTTTGAACTTTTGCCATCTATACGCTAAAAAGAAGTAAAAAAATAAGTAAGTAAGTCTGCAAGGCAGGTACTGACACTGACTGCCTAGGTATCCGTATGTATCATGGAGGTATATCTACTATTGTATAGAAGTAAGTTTTTTTTTTTAACTTAACAGACAGCTATGCTGTTGGGGAGTTTGTTGCGCCACTTCTTGTTCTCAGCACTAGGAAGTGGTGAAGGGCGGGCGTTTTGGGGTGTCTTATATAATTTGGACGTTCGAGAAGTGCTGATTCTCAGCCTAATTTGAATTAATGCCTTGATTTTCCTATTTATTTTTTCCAATCCTCAATGCTACTTCACCAATGAATATTAATAAAAACAAATCCATAAACATTACTTGCAGAGACCGATACGTGTGGGTGGTGATATAGCGGTCCAATTCGCGTGGGCGCTTTGACCGAGTCTGGATGATATACATAATTATATATCGACAAATATTGTCATTTCCATCCAAGACTTTACGTAACAAACCAAATGTTTGTTACAATTCTTAACGACCAACAATAAAACCATTTACGAAACTAGTAAAACAATTTTCAACTCTCAATCCTACAAGTTTCAAGATAATCGTTTTCCTAATGGCTCGTACATTTGTCTCGGTAGAATCTAAACGTCGTAATAGAACTCCAAAACATTTACTGCTAAGCCAAAAGGACTTACCAAGCGTATTGGAGGTGTAGTCCGTGATAGTACTTACGAGATGAATGTCAGTAAATGGAATACCTACTATCTGTTATCAGGTAGCACGGGCGTATTTTTATTGCGTCGATATTTTTTCGCACATTGTGCGCACAGCTTGTTTTCTTGACTCGCTGAGATGAGCTCTGTTGGATTATCAACGCTTGGCTCAACACGGAGGGTTGAAAACCCAGTGCGCAAAAAAACACGCCAGTCGCGCCAATCGCGAAAAAAACACCTAGGCTTATTGGAATGCTGTTGCGATTTGCGACTAAGTTTTTTTATTTGGTCTTCAGATAAGTCAGCTAAGCAGTGGTCGTGTCGCTTCTACAGTGAAAAAACTATTGTTAATTATTAGACGTTTCGTGTCTGGGGCAGCAAATAGACCATTTTCTTAATCGTTTTGCTTCAATTTGGTGTCGTAATTAAAAAGAAACTCAGGTCGAACTTTACCATTGAAACTAAACGTGGTTTAGCTGTGCCGATCACGTCCAGTTTCATTGGTGAAATTCGCCTTAAGTCATTATATGAGGACAGATATTTCCCTTTACACTTTTAGCTGGACAGGGCACATTGCTCGCAGAACAGATGGCTGATGAGGCCAAAAGGTTCTAGAGTGGCGACCGCGTACCGGAAGACGTAGCGTTGGAACGCCTCCCACAAGGAGGACCGATGATCTTGTGAAGGCCGCAAGAATCCGCTGGATGCGGGAAGCACAGAACCGGTCGATGTGGCAGTGCTCCAACAGTGAACGTCTTTCGGCTGAAATGATGATAATGATGACATTTTTAGCGTTTAATTCTAATTACCAAAACAATGTTTCATAATGAACCTATAACGCTCCCACCGCTGGGACACAGGCCTCCTCTCTGTGAGAGGGAGTGGGCCGTAATCCACCACGCGGACCCAGTGCGGGTTGGTTACAATGTATGGTATCGCCCTATTCCCTTGAATTGAAACTGTTCAATGCAACCGTCATGACAGCGGCTCATATTCAAGAATGGACGTTTAATTAAATGGGTTTTATGATGCTATTTGCATCGGCTTACAGTGAAAGACTTGCATTCAAGAATGATACTCAAACGTAAATCTTATGGCAGAATAGAATAGAACACAAGTTAGGTTTCAAATAAAGGAGGTCGTTTACTACCGTATCGTAGCTAGCCAAGCGTGCGGAAAACTGATCTCGCTCGCGCTAAGAAAACTGTTAGGGAATAGAAAATACTTAAGCCTGACTTTATCCCGCGATAAGGCATAACTGCCGTTCATTTTAACACTTTCGAGTACTTTACAATAGCATTTTGTTTAAATGTTCAATATTTCGATGGGATAAAGAGATATTTTAACATTGATTTTCAGAATAAATTCAAAGAATTCTTGAATATGTTAGGGCGACCTTACAAACATTCATTATTAACATTATTAAATAACAGCGTAATTACCCACTGCTGAGACAAACTCAAAGTCAAACTCAAATCATTTAATTCAACTAAACCAATTACAGGCACTTTAGAATTGTCAAAGGGTCGTTCAGTCACAAAGATGAAGCTAGTTGCCCATTCCAAAGCGTAGGTACCTATGGAGAAGAACGGACAAGCAAGAAACTCCACGGACACTCTTTTAAATCATAAAATTGCAAAATATTTGATTAGATCATGACACAGACCAGCCCCCTAATTGCGTAACACACAATCAATAGTAATCTGAATCATTTTGAAGCAAATTTCTAATCCATTGCTTCATAAATTCGAAAAATGTGTCTGCTCAACACGTACAAAATAACGCAATGAATGTTGTTGAACTGTCAAAATGAAACCGATTCCGATTAATTGTGTGTTACGCAATTAGGGTGCAGGGCCGTAATCCACCATGCGGGCCCAGTGCGGATTAGTAGATGTCACATTTCTTCGAATCTTTGGCTCTAGGACATGCCGGTTTCCTCACGATGTTTCCCTTCTACATTATTAAGTGTCATTTATTTCAAGCAGACAGCCATAAAACTATGTGTTACTGGGTTTTGTGGCTAAGTAATAACAGCCGTACGGGTCGACCGATCAGGTTAAGCTACGCTTGCCGCGGTTGGTCCGTGTGTGGGTGACCATCTTTACATACCAAGACCTCTGCGTGTCGTGAAGTTGTTGGTCCTGTTGGTCTGTTGGTTCCGAATGACAATTCGTGGATCTTTGACAATTGTTACGGGCCACCAGATTAAGCCCGAAAGTCTGACAACCAATCTTACCAAGGGGTATCATATTACCCAGTAACTGGATTGTGGAGGCCAGAAAGGCAGTCGCTCCATGTAAAATACCACACACACCCGGTTAGACTGGAAGCCAACACCAACATAGTTGGGAAAACGCTAGGCAGATGATGACGGGGTTTTTCCATCAGGAAATTCTCAGTAGCAGCCTGGAGTCTAGTCTTGTGCACGGTTGATGGCAATAAGGTGGGACTTGAACATAACTGGCGAAAAGTGGGTGCACTATACTACCGTCATAACTAAGAATGCAGTAATCGCAAAATGGCGGTTACGAGTAAACGCAAAAAACATATTTCATATCATCATTCTGAGCAAGATGCATTATGCAAGTACGGCGAAAATCATTACATAAAAAACATACTTCGAGTGAATTTTTTTATGAAAATATATTTTTTTCATGTACAGACGCCAGCAGGTCAAGCTACCCGAAACTGTCAAATTTTCCCAATCAACCTGGAACCTTAATACTTTAGCTATAAAGTTGAAAATCTATTAAAGAAATTGGACAGATTGTAGTAGCTTGATGTGCTGGCGTCTGTACATGAACCTCTTGGGATGCCATTTCTGGAAAAAAGTGAAAATCTCAAAAATGTCGATTACTGCATTCTTTGTTATCAGGGCAGTATAGGTACCCTGCTGCCTTAACCTTCGGGGAATACGGGCAGTATGTTAACACCATAAAAATGAAAAATACTTACTGAAGTAACTCACAACCTTCACTATAATTTATTAAAACCCAAACACGTACACATAAATACGTACGTACTCGTAAAACATAACACATCCAACATATTATTATAAAGTAGTTACTGAACAATTGGTAGTATAACTTCATTCTTTATTCATTCCACATTCCAATAATTTTTATGAATATCGTTTCATAATAAAAATAATATTATTCACCTTTTTTTTGAGTTGGAAATCATCAAATGACCTCTCCCGCTCTGGGCTAAGCGGAAGGGTGTGTCAAACTTTTACTGACTAAAACCCACCCGTGTTCTTTCAGTTGCCTGTGCCAGGGGCCACGGTATCTTTTTCGAACAACCCGCGGCCCTGGCAGGCATCGGGCCAGCGGACCCCGCCAGTTCGTGTTGACGTCTCTTAGAGGCGCGCGTGGAACACAACGCGCTGTCGCGTCGACCCGGGCCTACAACCACCTTTATTCACCTTCAGCTCGCAACTGCAACTCCACCTTAGCCTTCTCAACCCACCTATCGCATCATATCGCATCGTCATCCATACCCCACCTCCACATTATACACACCACTGCCATTCCATCTTCACCCTTATCTTGTATGTAAATAAAACTTTAATTGACTTCAACTTCCCTTTCTTTACTTCCTTAATTTAAAGCTAAATTTAGATTTTCTTGTCGCAATATAATATAATATACAATTTATCTATCTATCTATATATATAAAAATCAATTGCTGTTCGTTTGAGTCGCTAAAACTCGAAAACGGCTGGGCCGATTTAGCTGATTTTGGTTTTGAAATGTTTGTCGTAGTCCAGGGAAGGTTTCAACGGTGAGAAAATATGAAAAAATGGCGAGGAAGATAGTAAAAACAACAATTTAATTTTCCTATATAAACTGTTCTACCTACTTTCCTGTCAAACATCTGACGATCGTCCCTTCGTCGGTACGGTAGACTCGGGTCCACTCGCATTGAAGCACGTATTAATTTAAGGGTTTTGAATAATGTAGGAGTAGGTTACTAGTAGTGTAATAGTAGGGTAGGAGTACGGTAGGAGTAGGGTAGGAGTAGGTTAGGAGTAGGGTAGAAGTAGAATAGGAGTAGGGTAGAAGTAGGGTAGGAGTAGTGTAGGAGTAGGGTAAGAGTAGGGTAGGAGTAGTGTAGGAGTAGGGTAGGAGTAGGGAAGGGGGTAGGACACCACGCGAACAAAGTAGCGCCGGGCAGCTAGAAATAATTTATAAGGCAAAACAACTTTTGCCGGTACAGCTAGTCTATAATAAAAAGGCTAGGCAGATAATGATGAATTAAAATAATATCATTTTCCTGCCTTTCAAAGTAATTACTTATTTCACAATCAACAGTAGCTAAGTGCGTGTTTTCATTCCATCAACCAATTGCTAACGTAAAAAACACATAAAAGTAGGGTAGTTGTTAGTTTGTTTAGTACCCATCAATTTGTGTAATAAGGAATGATAAATAACACTAAGCTTGAAGTGTCGTAAAGTATTCGAATTTATTAACCTGTGAAAGTGACAGTCTTTATTTTACGGATACCTTGACGGAACGGTAGTATGGTGTGATTGTGGAGCTATGTCACAAACCATGCTCTATCACCTATCCTGCCCTCTGTGTCCCAAAACATGCAGTCAAAGCGACCTCTGCGGTGCCACCGACAACGCCGTGGAAGTGACAAAGTTTTGGGAAAACAAGATTTAAAATACAGTCGTGTCAGCGACACGAAGATAAAGTTGTCTTTATTTTGTAATCAAAAGCCTGTTCTTAATGAAATAAATATCTTGTTAAGGTAAGCATAGTTTCCTAGAAGATCGGTGGCCGCTTTCTGCGTCTGCATTTTTAATATTGGTTACGTGACGTGAATTAATTTTATATATTTATTTATTTATTTAAACTTTTCGCACAAAAAGGTACAAAGGCGGACTTAATGCCTTACCTCCCCTTCCCTCCCTTCTCTCTCCTCTTCTTCTCTTCTTCTTCTTCTTTCTTCTTTTCTTACCTTTCCTTCCCTTGCCTTTTTGCCTTATTTTACCTCTTATTAGAGTTGTCACGCCAGTCCCGTTCAACAATTGTCAAACCAAGTTACATTTTTTTAGACTTAGGATAATAGTCTTTCGTGCCAGTCATTAATTGAAAGTATTTTTTTTTTAAACTACAATATTTTTTCCCCATGCAATGAACACTTCTAATAAGAAATAAACATTATTGTTAATTCATTTACTCCTTTTTGTTACAATAATAAACTAAAACTGATTATAATACAATAATGCTGTACTGTAATGGCAACACTAAACGTCAATGAAAAAATCAAATAACTTTTCATTTAAAATATTCTCTTCATCCGGACACTTTGAATAAACGTAGAAAAATAATAGAACTTCCTTCGTATATAAGTCACTTTTAGACGCTTTGACGCAAATTAATGTCAGCTAAGATTTCGCCATTGTTCTTTGTATTTTTCCAAATCCTGCAATAGTCCTACACTAACCGGGCGTTATCCTTGGGTGCACTTGCATAGTGCATACAGGGGTAAGCGTCGGGTGGTGCCACATTTCAATAAAATTTCCGAAGAGGCCTCTGCGAGTTGGTTTCGGCCCCTCGTACGCCTTCCAAAGGACCGGGACCCCATGGTCCCGAGATATGTTAAAATATAAATAATAATAATAAATTTATTAGACATAAAAAAGGTACACAGATACAGGGTGACACTTAATTTAAGCTGAACCAATGTAAGTACACGACACACACACTGTAGGTACACGACAACGATACGATACGGAACGCGAGACAGTTTCTGAGCACATGTTGAATAACCAATCAACCTGTATCCAAAATGAATACTTTCTTTATTGTAGGTAGTTAGCTACTTGGAAAATTAAATTGTAAAAATGTAAACCCAAATTACGTGCGTATGTAGGCAAAGGTGCCTACCCAAAAGTAGCCTTAAGACCCGTCTTATGTAGCGGGATCGTCCGAAAGGGTTACCGCTGCCCTGGAACATAAAGGGCTAAGGAAGGAACACGGGTGGGTTTTAGTCAGTAAGAGTCTGACACTCCCTTCTGCTCCACCCAGAGTTGATGACTTCCCATCCTGAAAAAAAAAAAAAAAAAAAACAAAAATAAAAAGACCCGTCTTATGAATTGAGAATTTGAAGTTAAGAATTTGCCAAACTGTGCATTACTAAAGGTGATTCGTTCAACGCTATCATCTGTCTAGCCTTCTCCCAACTATGTTGGGGTCAGCTTCCAGTCTCACCAGATGCAACTGAATACCTACCTGTATTTTACATGGAGTGACGGCCTATCTGACCTCCACAACCCAATTACTGGGTTACCCAATTATCTCAATACGTGTAGAACCTCCTCCTTAGTGGTCATGAGACAGAACTGAAAACTTGAAATTATGAAATAACAGTGGATTTTTTTTAATGTGTAAATTATAAATAGCTTATCCGACAGACCTTCTGTCCAAGTTTCAATAATTCATACAAAAATTACATTGAAAAAAGTTCTTACAGTTTTTCCCGAATTTGAATTTATTACGGGAAAATTTTCCAATTTATCTTTACACAAAAACTTAATTTGGACTAATACAAACATTTTAAAATATACAATAGCGAAATCCCTCTAGCCGTTCGCAATTGTTGCGCTTGACAACGAACAGCATTTCTTTTTAATTATGTGTCGGAAATACGTTGGACTGTCGTTTGACTAATCAGCGTCTCTATCGAGCGCCACCAGCTAGCACTCGACATGTCAAACCTGATGTTCGTGCGAGTCAAAGAGACAGCTGTAGTAGCGAGGGTGCTGCTTCTCTTGATCTTCAGACATCGTACGGGAGACATGTGCTCAGAAACTGTCTCGCGTTCCGTATCGTATCGTTGTCGTGTACCTACAGTGTATGTGTCATATACTTACACTCACTAGTGTGATTAATTTGTTCGTAAAATTATAATACTATCGGAATAAAAGTATCAAAATCAAAATCCATTTATTCAAATTAGGCTCAGTACTTTTCGAACGTCAAAATTACAAAAACAGTCCCTCAAAAACGCCCGCCCTTCACCACTGGGAAGAAGAAGTGGCGCAACGAACTCCCCAGCAGCACAACTGTCTGTTCAGTTATAAAATACTTGATTGTATACAATAACAGGTATGTTAAGTAATTAACATTATAAGACACAGAACATTAAATTAAATTATTTGCCATATAGCTAGCCACGCCAATATACCAACAAATATAATAAAAACTATACGTACCCAAAGTAAAAATAATTAATTTAAATTTAACTGTAAATAAAAACTTATCCTATGTCCTCACCTAAATTATGGCCTGTTCGTATGCCTTTCATTCAAATCCGTACAGCCGTTAAGGAGTGAAATGTTGTTACATTTTCACTCCTTAACGGCTGAACGACGTATCTGTTGATAGACAGATAATAAATTGTGTTGTAATTGTAATGCGTGTTACATTGACCCAGTGGACCGAATTTAATGAAATAAACACTAAAAGTTGTCTCAAGATACGGACTATAACTATGTTTCGAATAGCTTTTAAAATCTCTTAAAAAGAAGTACTACATCAAACTATAGATAAAACATTTGAATTTTAAAATCATCCCCTATTGTACCTTCTTGGGCATGATTTTACAAAAAACGTAATTCTTTATTTCTTACCAAAAGCATTGAATGTCCATATCCCTAACAAAAGAATTGCTGGGTTTTCTAAACAAACTTTCACCCCTTTAGACAAAAATTTGTCTATTATTCCCTGGGATACCATCTATCTCCTTGTCAATTTTTTTGCGAAATCTATACAGTAGTTTGGGCGTAAAAAGGATTCTAAAATTTAAATTATGCTGGTCACGATCTATTGTCGTACACTGTACCTACAAGTTAGACATTTTTTTTTTTATGAATTTAGATTGTAATAAGTTTTGACCAGAGGGGCAATTCTCGTAATTTTAAGAACGTACACAGTCTGATCTCAATCTCAATCTGTCAAATATACCTCTACTTTTCGTACATTTTGACATTGATTTTCGCTGAGATGAGATTGCGACTAGATTTTATACGTTTTTAATTACGGGAATTGGCTTTCTGATTTTTATTAAATAAAGACAAAATGCTAGCTAAATTTCTATGACCAAATTTTCAATACAATCTCTATTAAAGAACCACACAAAAATATCAATATTACATGTGAATTCTACAGTTATTTTACCCTCTTGGGGATACAAAAAAAAACACTTTAAAACGTGATTCCTTACCAAAAGCATAATATGAATTCTCATATGCCTAACTTAAGAAATGCTGGGTTTCCTATACAAACTTTCATTCCATATATTCTTACACCCCCTATGGGATTATTTTTTAAACAAAAAGTAGCCAATGTCTTTCCTCAGGAAAATCTATATCCTTGCCTAATTTTGTCGAAATCCGTTCAGTGGTTTAGGCGTGAAATGAAATGAAATAATTTATTTGCTATGAGTGTAGGTACAAAAGTATGGTGTGTTAAGTAAGAGAAGGATCCAGTACATTCTACCGTGAGGCATGCAAATTTTTTTTATAGTAGAATTAATTATGAAATTATCTTAAAAAATCAAATATTTAACGAGTATCAAATTATTGAAATAGTCAATAAAAATATAAATCATTCAATTTGTAAGTTCATTCAGTGGTAAACAATGACATTAATAAGTTAATAATTAGTCAATATTACTATGTCAATAATAAGTGAAAATGTAACATGCAGACAGACAAAGTTACTTTCGAATTTATAATATTAAGTATGGAGTGTGGGTTGTCTGTTGTAGTATCAAAAATTAAAATTTCGTAGTTTGTAAATTAAAATTGTATATGTATAATCAGCCTATATTGTTCCCACTGCTGGGACACAGGCCTCCTCTCTTCGAGAGGGGAATGGGCTGTAATCTACCACGCGGGCCCAATGCGAGTTGGTAGAAGTCACATGACTTCGCGTTGTTGGTTCTGGACAGGCCGGTTTCCTCACGATGTTTTACTTCACCATTTTGAAAGCAGTGGTGATGAAATTATATACACAAAGTAAAGCGCCTGTCTGGGTTCGAACCCACGACCTACAGCTCGTAAGTCGGGGCTGTTACCACTGGGCCACCACTGCTCTTAATTAAAATTGATTAATTATAAATTAAAATATTTATGCTATCATTACTGGCCCAGCGCTACACGGCATACACGTAGCTACAGACGCGAACCCATAAGGCCCCTCGCCCACGGCGAGTTTTTTTAGCGATGCTGTCGCGCGTTCGCATCGATACAGTTGCGATGCGGTCGCTAGCTGTTTGCCCTCGCCCACACCACGATTCTCAGTCGCGATGCAAACGCGATACTGTCGCGCTTCTGTCGCAATGCAAACGCGATTAAGTAACGGCACGAAAATGCCACAGTTGCAAAATGGACTCCGTTGAGGCAACATTAGTCACGTTGTCTTTGGTGCTGCTTTTAAGTAAGCAGCCGAAGCATGGACAGCCGAAGCATGGGCAACGAAAGCGGTCGCGCGTTTGCATCGATACAGTCGCGATGCAGTAGCGCGTTTGCATTGCTTCTGTAGCGCGTTGCAAATGCGACTAATGCGCGTTAGTAGCGATGCTATCGCTACAAAAAGTTGCCATGGGCGAGGAGCCTAAGATTTTCCCCTACCAAAATCGCTCAACGCACCTATGAAGTTTTCACTTTAAAAATTGAAGGCTCAATTCCAATCAAATGAAGCTTGTCACAATGTAGGCCATGTCCTTCAAAAGGGTCGAACTCAATTGAATTGTGCGAAGGATTGAGACTCTTCGTTAATTTGTGAGGCTATTAATTCAGTTTAAACGACCCTGGATGTTTTCGTGCCGCGATTACGATTTTAGGTACATACTGGAAGTTTGTGGTGGTCTAAGTTATAATTTTTAGCGGTATTACTTTGTTTTTTTTTTTGAAGTTTTGTAGTCAAACCAACCAACCAGCCAGCCAACCAACCAATCAAACCAACCAACTAACTAACTCACGAACTAAATAGCTCTAATAACTAACCAACCTCTAACCAACTTTAAAAGTCGGGTATAACCGTATAACCGCGCGGTAGCGGTGTAGAATGATGACCGAATGAATGATTTTTCTATAAACAAAACTAACGTTTTGCGTCCGGTTCTGAGGACCTCAAATAAACTGTCAATAATTATCGACCCAACATAATTAATTTAAGTGAGCTTTTCTTTTTGATTGGAATATCAAATACCGTATTAGTTTAAGTGTGGATTCACTTTACTACTGAATGTGGGCGGTAACGTGACATTTAATTTAATTACACTCGTAGTAACGTAGTAGGTATTTTTCACTGGAAATTTACTCTACGAATATTCAAACTTGTGCGTACTTTCCAATATAAACAAAACGGGTGTTTCATTGTTTAGTAAATTAATAATAAGTATAATAATAATAATTGTAAAACGTGCCCGGAGGAAGGAAGTATTTCAGTAAGATGCTGGTAGGGATCTTGACCGTACTTCCAAGATTGTGCTGATAGCCGTGGAATACCTCTCCACTCCTCATAAGCACCTCAGGACGTGTTGCCCCCTTGTCGCTACGACACAATGTGTTAGCGACCGTTTTCGGGGGCCCATTATTGAGTGTGCAAGTCACCCCCTTTTTTTTGAGTGGGAAATTGTCAAATGACTTCTCCCGATCTGGGCTGAGCGGAAGGGCGTGTCAGACTTTTACTGACTAAAACCCGTGTTCCTTCAGTTGCCTGTGCCAGGGGCCACGGTATCTCTTTCGAACAACCCGCGGCCCTGGCAGGCATCGGCCCTAGCGGACCCCGTCAATTCGTGCTGACATCTCTTTGAGGCGCGCGTGGAACACAATCGCGCCGTCGACCCGGGCCTGGTCCTTACCGGGCGGCGAGCTGCCCGTTGCTCCGCTGCCGTTACTGTAAATAATTTAGTATTAAATGAGAAAAAAACTAAATGCATTAGATTCGCTTTACCGAATGTTAGAAGTAGTGAATGTCACGTTGTATTGAATAGGGAGATACTTGAATTCGTCGAAAATACGGTTTTCTTGGGGATCACGCTTGACTCAAAGCTGCAGTGGGGTCCTCACCTAACATCACTTGCAGGGCGGCTAAGTTCAGCCGCTTACGCTGTTTGGAAAATCCGTCAATTAACAGACGTGGATACCGCGAGACTGGTCTATTTTAGTTACTTCCATAGCATCATGTCTTACGGTATTTTGCTGTGGGGACGGGCTGCAGATATTGAGTCTATTTTCATCCTGCAAAAGAGGGCTATCAGAGCCATCTACAATCTCAGCAAACGCGAATCTCTAAGGGAACTGTTTAAAAAAATTAACATCATGACGGTTCCTTGTCAATATATATACGAAAACATTATGTACGTTCGGAAAAATCTACATCTTTTTAGTAAGATAAGTGACAGGCATAATTTTAACACTAGGAATAGGAACAAGCTAGATCAACCGCGTTTCAGATTGTCTAAAGTAAAAACTTCTTTTATGGGGTACTGTGTAAAATGTTATAATAAAATACCACTCGATATTCTTCAACTAAATGAGAAGAAATTTAAAACATGCATTAAACGCACACTATGTAGACAAGCATATTATAAATTGGATGAGTATATCGTTGATAAAAATGCTTGGCTTAATGCTGGTCCTGCTCCACAGGCACTTGGGTACGCTAGTTGATTGCAATTTCAATATTTGGAAGAGATGCTTCCCCTTTTTGTTTTATTTTTTTTAAATATTTTTGACATTACGAACTTAATGTATACTTTATTCATTCAAGTTTTAATTCTTAATATACTTCAATATTATATACCTCTTCCCGATTGGTAGTATTTTTTTCTTTTTTCTCATATTTAAATAAATTGCAAACTATAGTTTTGTATAATTTAGAAGCATTTTTTTAAATTTTGTAAATGTAAGAACCATGGATTCGTTTCTTTTTTTTTACGATATTTTGATGTTGACTTGACAGAGCTCGGCAGTTAAGAATATGTCATGCTCACTTAAATGTCTCACTGGTGGTGGCGCGTGTGTTGGATCATTCGGTTCCCTACGAAATGGTTGAGCTGGATGGTGCTGATCCACGCGTCATGTTCGTGAACGGGCGTCGTCGGTTGAGACTGGTCATCTCTTAACTGCCAGGGCTTATTTTTGAATTTTATATTTTAAATTGTTTAGTTTTTTTTACATTGTTCTCACATATAGAAGCAATAAAAATAATGTACCCAGGATTTTGTAATAATATCTTGATTTAAAAGAGTGTCCGTGGAGTTTCTTGCCCGTTCTTCTCCACAGAGATCTACGTTTTGGAATGGGCAACTAGCTTCAATTTTCTGACTAACTGACCGACAATTTAATTTTGACAATTCAAAAGTGCCTGAAAGGGTTTAATTGAAATAAATGATTTGAGTTTGAGTTTGAGTTTGAGCTCGCCGCCCGCTAGTCACCCTCTGCATGTCATTGCATCTGTGAATATTATAATTATCATTGGTCAGGCAGGGGACATAGACCTTCCATAGTTCAAGGTAACCGATCCACTATAGCCACCCAAACCCATAGCCCAGTATATTTTGTTTCCATGTTCTGCAATAGTCCTGCACCAACCGGGGGTGGTCCTTGGGTGCACTTGCATGGTGCATACAGGGATAATCGTCGGTTGGTGCTCATCAGTTAAAATTGTGTAAAGGGCCTTTGCGAGTTGGCTTCGGCCCCTAGTACGCCTTTCAAAGATCCGAGACCCCAGGGTCCCAAGATATGTCAAAGACAACTAAATAATAATATATTCAACGTTGTGTAGAGTTTTACCACGGTAGCAGTCCACCCCAACATAGTCGCTTGCCAGATGATGTTAATGATGTAAATAAAAAGCTTAGCCAGATAATGTAAATTTTTACTACCTACTCCTTTTTTTTTTGTTTTGCCTATGTTGTGTCCCACTGCTGGGAAAAGGCCTCCCCTACCTACTCCCAGTAGGTAGTAAAAATTAAAGGAATTCAGCTGCATCTGGTTAGACTAGAAGCCGACCCCAACCTAGTCGGAAAAAAGCTTAGGCAAATGATGACTTTATTTTTACTGCCTACTAGGCTAGTAGGCAGACATGGCGGACATGGCTCCATGTAACACCATGACTCAAAAATGTCGTCAGGAAAGTTTTAAGTATGAATGGCGATGGCTATAAGAGTATGGGAAGACCAAAGAAACGGTGGGTGGACTGTGTGAATGATGACATGGTTAGAAAAGGGGTGACTGTCGAGATGACGACTAAGTATGGAAAGAACACATGTTGCGCCGACCACGAATAAATTAGTAGAATGGTGATGATGACATGGAGCGACTGCCTCTCTGAACTCAACCCAGTTACTGGGTAACCCTTTGCTAAGACTGTTTTTTTAAAGCTTGGTAAAAGAAAGAGCAAAGGTTAATAATAAAAATAACTTGCATATTATGCCAATATTGCGCCCACAAAAAAAATGCTACCGCGTATTTTTGAACAAATAATAAAATGGCGATTTTAATAAAATGTAAAAACAATGGATTTTTACAGCAGTGTTATGGCAGTTTTATACCTTGCCAAAAAATTCGGAATGCCAATACCTGACATTGCAATGCAGGTGTTGAAAAATAAAACTTCAATAGTATTTTTTTTAGACGTGTTTAATATTTTGTATCAAACTTTATTTCATCTATATTCTAACATAAAGCATTTTAAAAATACACTGCTTTTGACTGGTAAAGGAAACGGTAAAAAAAAAAAAATAGAAAACACGTTTACTTGCGCTAAACATGATACAGAGAAAGAACACAAACTCAAAAAAGAACAAGTTGGGACAAAATATTCGTCACATCCACGCAAAACGGTCATCGCTCAGCATAATGCTACGCCCTTAGCAGTCAATAAACATTTGAACAGAATTTAAAATCAACTGAAATTAACTATTTACAATATATACTAAATTAAATTCAAACTCAAACTCAAATCATTTAATTCAACTAAACCAATTACAGGAACTTTTGAATTGCCAAAGGGTCGGTCAGGAGAAGAACGGGCAAGAAATTCCATGGACACTCTTTTAAATCATAAAATTGTTACAAAATATTTGATTACATCATTCGCGTTGAAATTAACCATGTGAGAACGATGTAGACGTGCACGTTTAAAGCGTCCGTTAATTAACTTAGTATGCAAATAAATACAAAAACTAAGGACACTTGACGTCAAAGTACTCGTCCGCATCCCTGTCATCTGGAAACATGCCCAGAAGACTGGCAGTATTGCTACGTTCAATGGCAATACTGGAATTATGAAATGTTTTACTTAAACCAACTTAAATATGCTTAAAACAGAAGACATTTTCTAACTTTGATTTAATTCTCCAGAACGTCTTAATTTGGAACGAACGATAAACAAACCATTAGGACAAGAATCTTTGGAATGGGGCTCAGAAATATCTCCGTTAATTTTGTAATTGTTCCTTACTCAATTCCAATGTTACTACAAATAACTTGGCTTTATGTCTCAAGGAGTTTTGAAGTACGGTACCTTAATTTTGTAACGTACTCCAAATGACAACCGCTGTCGTTTTGACAGTTCGACAACATCCATTATCTGCCTAGCCAATTTGTTTCCTCCGCACGTTTTCTCATATCGCGTCTGACATTGGCAGAATTGTTGACATCGGCACCATTGCCATAGAGAAAAATAGAATAGAATAGGCTTTCATAACTCTGTTAGGGTCGGCTTCCAGTCTAACCGGATGCAGCTAAGTACCAGTATTTTACGTGGAGTGACTGCCTATCTGTCCTTCACAACCCAGTTACTGGGTAATACTAGACCCTTTAGCTAGACTTTGAATTGGCTTCTGATTAACGTAACGACTGTCAAAGATCCACAAATGATAGCCGGGATTGCTTAACATACTTTCCGAGTTACGGAGGTGTCTTGGTAAGTAAAGTAAAAAAGTAAGTTGGTCACGGACCAACCGCCGCAAGTGTGGCTTAACCTGGGGGCCTAAAAAGACCAATTTAAGCAATACCTCTAAAAGCTATTCATTTCCTGAATTCCCAGCAGATCATTAGCAATTCCTCTAATTTTCGTAAAATTTCATTTCATATTGGGGTAAACTTTGCCGCATGAAAAAAATAAAAACCGTAATTTTATCACAAAATTTTTCATCACAGTTTTTATTAATCAAATTGGTTTTGTATTTTTTATTTCTACAATTTAAATGTTATTTCATTGTGATATGAATTGCACACAGATCATAATTATGAATTGTCAGTTTGTGACCATTTTACGATTTTTAATATGATTCATATTGTTATCCTATTATGATTCTGTCAAAGTGGCCTTTTTAGGCCCCCAGGTCGATCAACCCGTGCGGCTGTTATTACTTAGCCACAGGCCCCTCGATCCATTGCGATGAATTGGTTGTCGCGAACGTAGGTTTTAAAACATACGGCGCAATAGACATTGTGAAACTGTCAAAATGATTAATTTTGTTACGCAATTAATCCGTTGGAAACCTGTCAACGGGACAGAGATTTCCGACTTAATAATTGAAAAGTTTGTTTTCCGGTAAACGGGAAATTCGGTAAGTCTGCAGTATTAAAATACTTTAGAGTGCTGTTCTCGTTACTGCCAACATAAAACTGACTGCTTTAGATGTACACCTATGCCAAAAGTGGTCCAAACTTCTTCGTCCGTTGATCAAGTTACTGAACTAATTTCGAATTCAATACGTGTTCCCGTTTCGTGTTTCGTGCCGTTGTACGAGATTAATGTCCGTTGTCGACGTTTTCTGCGATAATTTTCATTGGGATTAGATAATTATAGGTACAAAGTGTTAAGGTCTCTGCACACAGCCGGCGTGACGCTGCGCTGGCGCGGCGGCAGCGGTCACGTCCCGTCCCGCCGCGCCCCTTCACGCCGATCGTAACACAACGTGATTCCTTCATCAAAAAGATGTTGAGCGATTCAGACGTGGAAACGCTGTTGCTCTTATTTGCGCTAGCTAAGAAAAAACAACGTAAACGGAAATGGGCGCATGAAATAAATCAAAAACTTCGCAATTATGGGGAGTATGCCGCGAAATTTTATCCCATGAAGATAAGTTTTATATTGCCTATGGCCACAATCGTACAAACATACGTGAGCACGAACACATTCGATTAGTTTTTCGACATCCATTTTTGTAAAACAATATAAAATCACATTCACGCTCCGTCCCGTCCGACGCGACGTGTTCACGCCCCGCCGGCAATGTGACTACTATACAACATGTCCCGGAATTAACGCACACCACCATACACCCCAATTAGAATATTATGTTACAATCACAATACATACACTGAATTTTTAATATTATGTATAAAACATTGTTTATTTATTAAATTAGTTACACTGATTGTGGGAAAAAATTGTAGTCTCATTACAAATTTACGCAGGTACACAGTCGCAAACGTACAAGGTTCTAGCGTAGTATGTACTTCATTCATTTTCGTTTGTTTTGGCTGCACGGCAGAAGTGTGACTATAATTTTCGTAGTTTAAATTATTTTTGGGATAAAAAAAATCCTTTTTAAAAATATCAGAAATCGATTCAGTAAACGATTCTGAACAAACTACTTTCATAATGTGCATTAATTCAGTTACACATTGTATACGTAAACCAAACAACAAAAAGTGTCGGCGTCCTACCGGCAGCGCTCGCGTCCCACCACGCACCGCCCCGCCGGCGACGCGCCGCTTCTGACTTGTATTCCCACTCGGCGCGGCAGCGGCGTGGCGCAACGGTTACCGTCGCGTCGAGCGGGACGGCTCTGTGTGGCGTCATCCGTAATATCAAGTACATTACAATTGCTCAGCGTCGCGTCGCCGTCCCGTCCCGCCGCGCCGCGCCCGCTGTGTGCAGAGACCTTTAAATGTTATTTACACATATAACCTCTCGCCTTATTTCCATGGGGGTAGGCAAAAACTATAGAACGCCACTTGCTACGAACTCACATACTTACTTCATCATCATCATCTGCCTAGCCTTTTCCCAACTATGTTGGGGTCGGCTTCCAGTCTAACCGGATGCAGCTGAATACCAGTATTTTACATGGAGCGACTGCCTATCTGACCTCCACAACCCAGTTACTGGGTAATACGATACCCCTTGGTAAGACTGGTTGTCTGACCTTCGGGCATCTGGCTACCCGTAACGACTGTCAAAGATCCACAAATGACAGCCGGGACCAACGGCTTAACGTGCTTTCCGAGGCACGAAGGGGTCTCGGTATGTAAAGATGGTCACCCATCCACAGACCAACCGCGGCAAGCGTAGCTTAACCTGACCGATCGACCTGTGCGGCTGTTATTATTTAGCCACGGGCCCCTCAGTAATAACTAGTAACTCACATACTTACTTACTTACATATTTTGCCTCGTTAACGTTCATGCGTCCTACACGCACGCCGGTTGCGAGTTAAGTACTACGCGCCTGACCTTTCTGAAGAACGTCACCAATAAGGTCACTGTGTAAATAACACTTGTTATTTAATCATTTGATAGTCCGATTGATTTCGATGGCTACCAGCCAGCAAATTTGACTGTTGCCTTGCGTGTCCTTTAATTATGGCTCGCTAGATTGCACTTGATATCTAATATTGCCTTATAAATTCTTTGACATTCTTGACATTCTACTATGGCCGCTCTAACAACAAGTCATAATAATAAAATATTAAAGTCAAAATTTAAAGGATCCATCCATATATAAGAATGCGTTTTTTAAAAAAAAAAAACGCATTCTTCGCGTTAGTATTAAAATAAAAATGTATGTAGTGTTAAATATTATACGGTAGTACGAAACCCTTTGTTCGCACACGAAGGGTTTCGTACTACCGTATAATATTTCTCTCGCTCCACTCAAACTTGGCCACTTTTTACATTTCCTCAACTTAAAACAAACGGTTTGAATTCATAACCCATTTCAGTTTGACTTCCATTCCTAATCCTGCCAACACATCCTTACTTAAGCTTATTACCATATTCGATCATATTTACCAGTTTAATTCCGCGCTAAATATAGGTTATATATGCTTTATTCAATAGCATAATAAGCTTATAAGGGTATTAAGCTAAGAGTATTTTGCGTGGGTCCTAATCCTGCCTTGTCGAATTAATATGCTTAATCCGTTTACAAATATAAACAGTTATACAAGTGGATTAGATGGCAATTACAGGGTTCTGCTAAGTTTGGTGATTATGGGAAAACTCTCTAACGAGCTATTAATAGGTCTATTTGGGGATAATGGTCAGTAGCCGTTAACAAGTTAGATAATCCCGATGATAGTAATTGATGTGTAATTTTAGTAGCAATTTCAAGAAGTTTCATAATATTCATCGAAGCAAAAGAGTTCGTTCGTGACCAACGAAAGTAGTTAAAAAAACTTCGAGTGGCTCCATCAACATAATTGGAGACTATCGAAGCATAAAAGCTTATTCCGCTAGAAAAATTCAAGATGACACTTTACTTTTCTCTCTAAAATAAAATACTAGATAGTTACAGTCATCCATAATAATCTTCATGACACTCAAGATTGATGACGGGTACGTTTTCGACCGAAACTTACAAATTGAATTGAATTCTGACGGTATTTTTGTAGCTCCGGCACATGGTACCGGAATATGACGTCGTATATAGCCCATCCGCAATAATGTTTTGGGTTTATTAGCGATAATTTCTGTTGCCATAGCAACCACTCGAGTACAGCGCCATTATCTCGGATATTTTATTAATCAGTTAAGCAATATTAGTCTCTATGGAAGTGTTAGAAGGTTCAGATGAGAAAATACACATGCTGCAAGGTTAAATTGAGCGTGGGCTTTGTACAGATTTTCTTGGAAATATGTTGAGCCCATGTAATATTTTAAATCCCGTTGAAGCAAATTCCAATTTAAAACTTTTTATATGAATGCATAATTTACTTAAATTGTTTTTCTTTGTTCACAGATGGACTGGCGGGCAACAGAAATTTGTAAAAGGAGGATAATTTGGAGTTAACATGCTGTCCATTTACAATACTAGCAGCCATGATGACTTGGCAACTTTAGCTAGTCGATATGTGCCCGCTGCGATGTCTCTCAACGGTACCAACTACATAGGCGGAGGAGTCCTAATCCTCACCAAGACACTCACTGGAGAATCAGTGGAAGTGATAGACGACCCGAAATCCAACAAAACAACAGATATAATCGATGTTAAAATAGTTCAAGTTGCCTTTTGTATTTTGTACACAGTTATCTTCGTTCTCGGCGTTTTCGGCAATGTTCTTGTCTGCTATGTCGTCTTCCGAAATAGAGCGATGCAAACCGTCACAAACCTCTTCATTACTAACTTAGCCCTCTCTGACATACTGCTATGTATATTCGCTGTGCCTTTGACGCCTATGTACACGTTCCTAGGAAGATGGGTTTTCGGAAGATTGCTCTGTCATCTAATGCCATACGCTCAAGGTACAAGTGTTTACATATCTACGCTCACCCTAACATCAATAGCTATAGACCGATTTTTCGTCATTATATACCCCTTTCATCCTCGGATGAAATTGAACACCTGTATACTTATTATAATATTCATATGGGTATTTTCCCTGGTCGTAACTTGCCCATACGGCCTCTTCATGGGAATACAAACGACGAACAATAAGACGTACTATTGCGAAGAAAGTTGGCCTTCCGATAAATCTAGAAAAATATTCGGAGTTTTCACAACTGTATTACAATTTCTAATACCATTTTTAATAATAGCTATATGTTACACATGCGTTAGTATAAGATTGAACGACCGAGCGAGGTCGAAACCAGGTGCTAAGAATACCAGGAGAGAAGAGGCGGACAGAGATAGGAAAAGACGTACAAATAGAATGCTCATATCCATGGTGGCTATATTTGGAATATCTTGGCTGCCTATAAACTTGATCAATATTTTCAATGACTTCTACGCCCAGATGACGGAATGGAACTATTACTTTGTATCATTCTTTCTCGCTCATTCTATGGCGATGGCATCAACATGCTACAATCCTTTCCTATACGCATGGTTGAACGAAAACTTTAGGAAGGAGTTCAAGCAGGTGCTTCCTTTTTTTGAGTCAACCGGCGGAGTGAGAAACAGTTACCATTCTGGTCGCATGCCAACTCACAAAACGGATAAAATATGTAACGGTAATGATACCATTCAAGAAACTTTGTTGGCTTCTTCATTCAATAGAGGGCCTTCGATAAAGCAGCGGATATTGGAAGGTAATGGGAAAAAAGATAACGGTGTTGAGGTAGAGAATATAATTTTAGAAGATAAGACAATATCAGCAACTTTTCACACGAAAAGCGAAAACGTAAACTTGCAGTTGATAGATGAAGAATCACAACTCAGTGAGCCGAGGGAGACGAAATCTCCTACGTAAATGTAAGTATAAAATTAACATCATATAAAATAACTCTGATATTAGCGTAACATCTGTGAACTGATTTTGGACAGAAACAAGCTTGAACATAACAATATTCATCCAATATCATAACGTATTCAGAACCCTGCTATTTTTGTTAGAAATCACTGATGTATGAAACTCAAACATAAATTCAGACACTCGCACAAGAAGTTTCATATCTTTTGTGCCAGTTATAACACCTCATAAATAGAATAGTCTTCGCATACAACACAAGAGTTCCGTGACAATATTCAACAAGTTAAACACAAGCTCTAACTTCAATGTTTACCTCTTTCCCTTTTATTTGCGTAATTTGGGAAGTTTCGTGCAGGGGTCTTAGAAACTTTCTATAAAACCAATTACAATGGTGACTGCTTTAAGCTCTCAATTTAGAACAGACTTTAGGATATAAAAATGAGGTGCTGAAGACAAATTACAGGAAGTTCAGGGATCTGGGTGGAATGTTTGTGGGTTTTTTGGTGCGTCACCTTTATACTAAGTGAGTTCGTTGGAAAACAACTGAATTCTTAAACGGCTACGCAAAAACAAGCTCGTAGAACTAAAAGTGAGGTCTATGAGCTTGTTTTTGCGTAGACGTGTAGGGGTTTCGAAAGTATTTGTCGATCGTCCAAAACCAATTCCCTTCAGTATAATTACACAGGAAATTGGAGATGTTTGTCAACGCTGCGGTCGAAGGAAATTAGTCTATCAACGACATTAACATGGGTCCTATGCACGATGTGACAAGTTTCGCTAATATTAATAGTTTCAAGTTTGTTATCTTTTGATATCCATTTGGTTTATGCTACGTCCGAAATTTCATCATCCCTATCCCTAAACGGGACTAGAACTAAACCTCAAAATTACATAATTAACCACACTCACTGCGTTTTCCTTCATCGATTTAAGAGCAGTGGTGATGAAATAAATTACACAAAGAAAAACGCCTGTCTCTCTCGTAAATCGGGGCCGTTTCTGCAGCTCCACGGTGAAGGAAAACATCGTGAGGAAACTGGCATATCCTAAAACTAAAAATTCGAAGACATATTATGACATCTACATCATGTCTTCAAATTTTTGGTTCTAGGATATGCCGCACTGGGCCCGCGTAATGGATTACGGACAACTCCCGTTTACAGAGAGGAGGCCTGTGTCCCAGCAGTGGGAACGTTATGGGATGATTATGTATGTGTATTATGTAAGCACACATATTGGCATCTAATTCAATTCAAATAAGTGCTATAATTCACTCCATTACTAAACCAAACCACAACCATCAAGGTATCACCAAAATTAGGGGCTTTATTAGCTATTATAATTTAATTTACGCAAAGCATAACATGATACCAATTAACATCATAATTAATTGAGAATTTGACTAGCATACGATCCTGTATAAATTAAATGTCAACTATCAGTTGGAAAGATAGCTGAAATTATAATTATTAAACAGAAATTGACGTCTACACTGGTAGACTTACATGAAATGCCTGTCAAAGCGAATTGTGTTTCACGGAATTTATCGCGTTTCATTTCAAGTACACACGACAACATAATCAAGCTATATATCCAATTTTAGCTAACCTTGTATTGTATAGGCTTTTCGTGCAATGAGAAGTCAGCTTATACTGGAAATGTATATCTTGATATGTCGTCGTGCATACCTAGTATTATTTCATGAATGTATTTGACTAAACACCCAGTGCTCTTCCTCTTCTCTCCTACTCGATCTATGCTGTGCCCAACAGCGTCCATAATTATGACTAATATAATTATTTCCCTACCAACTGTATCGACGTGCATACCTAGTATTATTTCATGTATGTATTTGACTAAACACCCAGTGCTCTTTCTCCTCTCTCCTACTTGATCTATGCTGTGTCCAACAGGGTCCATAATTGTGACTAATATAATTATTTCCCTAACAACTGTATACAATTAAGAATTGAGAATTGACGTTTTGGTCCCCAGAGGCTTAGTATATTGTGCATTGTTTTTCTTCTTTATTTCTCAACCGATTTTAACTTTTGCATTTGTTTCCTATCTTGTTACAACATGTTCACTTCTTGTCATGTATTTCTTTCTTTCGTCTTGCGGTTCAATAAGTTCACAGTGGATTTCATCCGCTCAGTCTGTTCGAAGTTTCATTCAAGCTTTGTTTGACACACAAAAAGTACGTCACACGGGATTTTTATTTTATCTTTGATATTGTTCGCAACTGATTCTTTGCCGAACATCTTTTGTCAGTTTTGGGAGTCTTTATTCGTTTACAACTTCTACAAGAACATTAACAGCAACATTTGCTTCTTTCGTAGTTTCATCGAGAATAGATCAGTCCTTCCTTCTCAGAAACATATAATTACTGTCGAAAGTCAGAAATTTAAACGGCAGTTTATGCGTTTAATTAAATTTATATCTGCCGCGCAAAATGAAGACAAGAGGAGGCTTTAATTAAACTAACGATCTATGATAATAATTTATGAGAAGCGCGACACGTATTTGCATATGAACCGAGTCGGGGCAAATTATGGCATTGTTTGGCGGGATTCAGTTAGCACAAAGTTGAAATTGATTTCTAACTTTTTGATCAACTTTAATCCGATTCGAGTGTGGTATTCTTTCCTCATTTGTATTCCCACCACAGTTCTGATTCTTATTTTGATTAGTATTTAAATTTTCAAGCTTCTTATTGACGGTATCGTTAATAACATAACATCGCGCTTGTATTTTCTGAAGGGTTAGGTAGAGAGCGCATATAGTACACTCAGATTTCACGCGGTGTTTTTCTCATGTAATAGGGGCGAGCATATACCCACCAACCGGGTATTGATCCAGACTCCGGGCTGCTACTACGAAATTCAAAATGGAAAAGCCCAATTGGCCCAAACCAAACCACACACACACCACACCATACACACACATGCTTTCTAAGATATAAGTTGAATTTCTTTTGTATGTACACTCCTACATTATTATTGTTTCTAGTTTTAGAAGAGCGGGGTCTCCTAGTACAAAAGTTAAAAGGAGACCTTAATGTAAGCATTATACTGTAGAAGTTTGTAAAGTTAACCGAAATAAATATTATTAAAAATAAATATTATTATTATTAAAAAATAACACTTTGCCCGACCCGGGAACCGAACCTAAAACCTCATGCTCAGCTGTAGCACATGCGACCACTACACCAACGAGGCAGTCAAGTCAGTCAACTATCATTAATGTCTTCAAGGATCTCGCATGATGGAGTCTTGATGTGTCAATAACATTCACCCTTTAATATTAATTACTTGACCATGCAGATGTATCAAACGTCACGGTAACCATTTTGCGATGAGCCCCATTAACTTGACCTTAATTATTATTTTCCATAAGCTTACATAAGCTTTTAATAGCCATGTGGAAGTGATGGAAATATTTGAAGGCTAAAATATAAGTAAGCAGATAAGCGGCTAAGTACATACGATGCGAGAAGGACTTGCGTGTAAAGGGTTCCGTGCCACCCGCCAGGGCCGCGGGTTGTTCGAAAGAGATACCGAGGCCCCTGGCATAGGCAACTGAAGGAATACGGGTGGGTTTTAGTCAGTAAAAGTCTGATACGCCCTTCCGCTCAGCCCAGAGCGGGAGAGGTCATTTGATGACTTATCACTCAAAAAAAAAAAAAAGGGTTCCGTGCCACCGTAAAATATTTAACACTACATAGCATAATCAGCCTATAATGTTCCCACTGCTGGGACACCGGCGTCCTGTCTGTGAGAGGTAGTGGGCTGTAATCTACCACGCGAGCCCAGTGCGGATTGGTAGATGTCACATGTCTTCAATTTTTTATTCTAGGACTTGCCAGTTTCCTCACATCATGCTTTCCTTCACCGTTTTGAGGACAGTGGTGATAAAATAAATTACACAAAGTAAAGCGCCTAGCTGGGTTCCAACTTACGGCCTCGAACTCATAAGTCACGGCCGTTACCACTGAGTGTGTTTGTGTGTGTAGTGGCACCCACAAATACACACACACAGAACACTACATGTTTGAAACCTTAAGTTTTTAACTTTATTAAATTTCTATTATTTGTTTTTATAGCGTGCATATTAACACATACTCTGAGAAAATTTCACCCGACTACCTATTACGGTTCAAAAGATACAGCCCTGTGACAGACAGACGGACGGACGGACAGTGAAGCCTTAGTATAGGGTCCCGTTGGCACTCGTTTGGTACGGAACCCTAAACATCAGTGCATTATAGTAATCTGTAACTAACATGTTTTCTTTTCCTTGTTACAGACCACAAATTCGTTACAACGATATGAAACGAAGAATTCGGATAGTGTAAAATATGTTGAAAGTAATGTTTGGGTTTTTTTTACATTTTTAAGAAATTAAATTGTATAGATAATCAATTTGCTTTGCTTACTGTGATCTGTGTTAATTAACGCCATTGTATTAGAGTCTAATTTTGTGTAAATAATATTGTACAAGTACATCAGAGAAAGTGTATGTACCCATAAATTAAGCTAGTCCGTAATATAAAGCGAGTATCCAAATGGCCTATGATTATTTTCTATCTCAATGGCAGTTAAACTGTCTGATGTATTATTAAGTAAGTGATCTCTGATTAGTGTTTTCTGGTCAGACTGTTGAGCCCAGTTTCAAACATCACAATTTTTAGCTTTGGTATTGTCGATTCCGTTGCTTACATTTCAACTATCTTAATATCTTCCACGTGTTATATGGCAAGTGTGTTAACTTTGATAGCTTTAATTATAGTAGCTACACGAGCGTAATTGTTTTTGTAATCATTATAGTCTAGAATAGGGACACGTGTATATTAGCTTCGCAACCTTGTTCTTTTAGAATAAAAATGTAAGCATCAGAATTATTAAGTGCAGATTCTATTGTGTAAAGTTTATCATTTTCAAAAATGTTGATGTTTGAAATTATGAGTTTACCGGGAAACAAAAATCGAGAATCTTTAGAAATATTTCTCGTAAAAATGAAATTGTACAAACTTCAACTCTTAGTAATTGTAAGTAGAGTTGAGATTTTGTAAATAAGGTTAAAAATATTGTGAGATCTAATTTAGCGAAGGTTTTCGTTCTAATCGCTTGGTAGTGTTATCTATTAAACTAAATAAATCAATGTTTTAGTACTTAGTATACATGTTTACTGTTACATTTGTGGAGAATAAACGAGGGTTGGTTGTTTTGTAATTTTTCGTTTTATTCATCTCTTTACCGAGCCAGCTGAAGTGGCAATGGGCCGGCCATATTAGCCGTAAAACCGATGACCGTTGGGGTAGACGTGTTCTTGAGTGGAGACCGCGAACCGGTAAACGTAAGGTGGGACGCCCTCAGGCTAGGTGGAGTGACGATCTTCGCAGGATGGCTGGTAGACCCTGGATGAGAGTTGCCGAAAATCGAGTTGAATGACGTGCAATAGGAGAGGCCTATGTCTGGACATAGTTCACTGCTGGCCGTCGACTGCTATAGGCTGATGATGATGATGATTCATCTCTTTAGAATTATAATAAACCATAATGATCTTATGTTTTTAATACCTTCGGACAAGGATTCCGATACGCCCTGGACGGGAGTCAACAGCCGACTCCTGGCCACCGTAGGCGCGGGCTTGCGGGTGGCGGGCAATGGGCAGCTCGCCGCCCGGTAAGGACTAGGCCCGGATCGACGGCGTGTTGTGTTCCACGCGCGCCTCAAAGAGATGTTAGCCCAAATTGACGGGGTCCGCTAGGGCCGATGCCTGCCAGGGCCGCGGGTTATTCGAAAGAGATACCGTGGCCCCTGGCACAGGCAACTGAAGGAACACGGGTGGGTTTTAGTCAGTAAAGGTCCGACATGCCCTTCCGCTCAGCCCAGAGCGGGAGAGGTCATTTGATGATTTCCCAAACAAAAAAAAAAAGGATTCCGATACATAAGCATGTATGTTAGGATCAAATACATTATATGTCTGTGGCTCTGCTTCTTTTTTTTAGCGTGTCGAAGGCAATTTAAATGGACTCGGTCCAGAATTTCCCTAAGTGTTTGGCGCCATCATTAGCGTCCATTAGTTCCTATAATATGCAGACGGTAGGACACGATATTAAGTGTATTACGATACGATATTTATCTTTGTTGAACAGCACCGCATTTGCACTCCAAGGCGAAGTCGTCTATAAATCTAAATAGGTTTTCCTTGCTTCGGCCTACCAGGGTCCAGAGTTTAGGTTAGCCAAGGCAACTCGTTTCCAGGTGTCCAGGTCTTCAGCAGGTGGAACCAATGGTATGGGTAAAGAAGCACTGTTTCGCCACAGCTTCAGTCTTTCTTTTCGTGAATGAGTGGGACAATGATGTTGTCGTACAAAAAGCTGTCGTGTATCGGAGACCATGTTGGTACTTTCGCTGGAGCTTGCCACCGCTCTGGAAACTACTGGTGGCGCTGTTCCTGCTAGTGTATACAGCATTTATACCGGGGTCGGTTTTAGGCAACCAGTGGCTCTGCTATTGAACTGTAATATACTCCTAAAGTAAGTATACCGAACTGCCTGAATTTATTTTAGCTATTGAAAATATTTTGTTAATTTGGCTAAAAACGAATGATCTCATTAACTGACCTCTTTTCCTGATTAATTCCGCCTTTGGTAGCAAAAAGTAGCGTTAGTATCTCAGCGTATTTGAAACCGTATGTACTTTTTAGGGTTCCGTAGTCAAATGGCAACGGAACCCTTATGGATTCGTCATGTCTGTCTGTCTGTCTGTCTGTCCGTCCGTATGTCACAGCCGCTTTTTTCCGAAACTATAAGAGCTATACTGTTGAAACTTGGTAAGTAGATGTATTCTGTGAACCGCATTAAGATTTTCACACAAAAATAGAAAAAAAACAATAAATTTTGGGGGTCCCCATACTTAGAACTGAAACTCAAAATTTTTTTTTTTCTTCAAACCCTTACGTGTGGGGTATCTATGGATAGGTCTTCAAAAATGATATTGAGGTTTCTAATATCATTTTTTTCTAAACTGAATAGTTTGCGCGAGAGACACTTCCAAAGTGGTAAAATGTGTGTCCCCCCCTGTAACTTCTAAAATAAGAGAATGATAAAACTAAAAAAAATATATGATGTACATTACCATATAAACTTCTACCGAAAATTGGTTTGAACGAGATCTAGTGAGTAGTTTTTTTTTTAATACGTCATAAATCGTAACGTAACGGAACCCTTCATGGGCGAGTCCGACTCGCACTTGGCCGGTTTTTTTTATTTTACTTTCAACTGAAAGGCCAACGACATTATTATAATTATTAAAATTTTCACTTTTTTATCAAACTCAATATCTCCAGGAATTTCATCTTGTACTTATATTATTATTTTTTTATTAAAACTTTATGCTCAAGTAAAAAATACTGTACAAAGGCGAACTTAATGCCTGAGGCATTTTCTACCAGGCAACCTTTGAGTAATGCAGATACAAAACATGGCAGGTGCAACATGCGGGATAAATAGCTAGGAAAATACTATTAAATACAAAAATAAATGCAACAGAGGCTGCATTCGCGATTTATTTGCCAAAAATGTAAACAAATATGAGTGCATGAAAAAATAACTTTAATATCTAAACAATAAAATTCAGTTTACGCTACAACTTCAAGCCATTTTTATAACTTTTCAATACTAGACACTCTGAAATCAACTTAATTACCATTGAAATAAAGTCGATATTTGTATAACTTAAAATTACATCAATTTGAAACATTAGTTTGAATAGACGTTAGATAGATACATACATATAAACAAAAGTAACTATAGTAAATCCCTCTCGGTCGCTGAGGTTTGCTCAATAAGTATACATTTCATATAAAATCCAATTGGACGCTTAATACTTTTATTTGTGTCAGCCACAAACCCTTAAGGATTGAAAGTCAGTACTGTAAAATGGAATTTCAATTACAATATCTGCATATTCACTTTACTGAACACAATTTAATCTTATTGTATGGCCTCTGGTATTGGTTTCTGAAGCTGCGGTGATGGGAATGGAATACAATTTGTTTTAATGAAAAAGTTAATACTATTCAATACCTGGCTATAAGGTGGAAGTATTCAGGTGGAGTACTTAACAGTTATTGGGATTCGAGAGCCCTTGAACGAGGAATTTACAATCACTAGAATCCGAGGCCAGCTAAGCACTTATTAAAATAATTTAACTTGGACAAAGTTGGAAGGAGGATCAAAGTAAATATGATTGTCTTCTACCTTTAAATCCATAAATCCTAAATTACCTAAATACATAATAATTATATAAAAATAAATATATACAAAGTTGATACGACAGAGGGGTTTTCCTTTAAACTGTCTATTCTAGGTATCATTTTCAAGCTCTGTACCAAAAATCAATTAAATAGGAGCAGTAGTTTAGTCGCAAATGATTTTTTAAGTTTCTGCACCGTTTGAACACGATGTATGTTTCCTAACAGCTGATTATGTCTAAGCATAGGTCATGCACCTTACAACGATAAAGACGTTGCCACTTCGTTACCTAAGTATCTAAGGTCAGCCAAATTTATTTACAAAGGGTGGGTGCGTTTTATTCTGATTTGTAAGCCATTTAGTTTGTTTGAAAAAAATATTTTCTCATTTATGGCGTTTATGGATTCGTCATGTCTGTCTGTCTGTCTGTCTGTCTGTCTGTCCGTCCGTATGTCACAGCCGCTTTTTCCGAAACTATAAGAGCTATACTGTTGAAACTTGGTAAGTAGATGTATTCTGTGAACCGCATTAAGATTTTCACACAAAAATAGAAAAAAAACAATAAATTTTGGGGGTCCCCATACTTAGAACTGAAACTCAAAATTTTTTTTTCATCAAACCCATACGTGTGGAGTATCTATGGATAGGTCTTCAAAAATGATATTGAGGTTTCTAATATCATTTTTTTCTAAACTGAATAGTTTGCGCGAGAGACATTTCCAAAGTGGTAAAATGTGTGTCCCCCCCCTGTAACTTCTAAAATCAAATTCAAAATGGTTTTTGCATAAAGTGCATAGTAAGGTATTTCGGTAATCAACTTGTTTTTTGCATCTGTAACAAGTGACTTGTAGAGGGTCCTTACGGCCGCTATTGTTAGTGCTTTTAATTCTCGACCCCATTGTGGCTTCCCTGGGTGGTCCGAGTTTTAAATTAATTTCCCCGAACTGGGGTAATTTTAGTGAGAGGACAACACTAAATGTACAATTTTAATTTTTTTTTTTAGCGTAGGCACTAGGCTCTTTTAACTATCGTTAAAATTTATCCGTTACTAATTCACCTTGCTTGGAATGTTCTATTATACAAATGAATAAATTAATGAAGAAAAAGAATATCTCGTTGCTGGATTCGAACTCACTACTCCGAGTTGTCGCACGCATGCGAGGTACACACAGAAGCCACTAGACCAGACGTTCGTTAGATCTCCGTTTCAAATTGGTCTTTGGTTTTCGAAAGTTTTTGAGACACAATTCAGTTACGATTTTGATAAATTAGAATTGAAGGTTAGTTCACAAGATTATTATAACTTTTGGAATAACACTGTTTTTGATTGTTATTAAATTTCAGTTATGGTACAGTACTGTTATTTAATGAGTATTGAGTACTTTTATTTGTAAAAATCACTGTAATAGCACTGATTTGTCCTTTTTCGAGATGATGACACTTGTTTTTTTTTTAATGTTTATAACTTTTTAGTTTGTAGAAATAATCATTGAATAACAATGTCACTTGCTCATTGTGGGCCACTTTCACTAATTAACATATTTAAAACTGTGAATTGCGAGATAAATTATTTTAAAATATAAAATAACACGGAGCTGTCGGATTTGTCGGCTGTCACTTTTTTTATTAAGAGAATGATAAAACTAAAAAAATATATGATGTACATTACCATATAAACTTCCACCGAAAATTGGTTTGAACGAGATCTAGTGAGTAGTTTTTTTTTAATACGTCATAAATCGTAACGTAACGGAACCCTTCATGGGCGAGTCCGAATCGCACTTGGCCGGTTTTTATTTTTATGCCGTATCGAATTAATACTAAACACGTATAGTATACGTAGTGTAATTTAATGCCCCTCTGTCATACCAACTCTGTATATATTTCCTAAATTACCTTTAAAATGAAACGAAATGGTTGAATCTATAAATAGAATGTCAGAATCACTTTTTAACGTCATATTATAAAAAAATGGCTAGATGAGAAGAAAGGCCGAAACAAATTCAGAGGTCAGTCTCTTTTAAAGTCCATAAGACATAATCTAAAAGATAGCTTTCAGCGATAAGGCCGCCCATTGTGTCACCCTGTGTAAAATTTCTACATTCATATCTATAATATGTTTGGTGTACATAATAAAGAATATTCTATTCTCTAAGCCGGACAGTCGAAAGTCCACTGCTGAGAATAATCCTCATAATTAACCACAGAACACGGGAATAAAGCTCTTATGTACAATGTCACTTCAGATCTTGCTAATCCGTACGCTGTGAAAAAGGGTTGATCGTAGGTGCTTCTAAACGGACTACACTTTCACGGATTTTTTTTCAAAATAGCGGCCACACTTTGGGCCTGCCTAAATCGATAGCTGACATCAATGCAAACAGAAAACATAATTAGACCAAACTCCATAAAGTGTCACGTTTCCGGTATCACGCATGGCCACCATTTTGAAAAAAAAAAAACAAAATGGCGCGATAGTAAGTAACCTTTAGTAAGAATTTACATATCTCATTATCAACACTCCATCCCCAAAATATTTAAGTAAGATCTCATGTTCTGTTAAGGAAAAAGATCAACGCACTAAGCACTTATAAAATGCTAAGCAACGAGTTTCTTAGAAAGGAGGATAACCATTAATCGCAGCAGCCTTTACAACATCTCAACGAGCTAGAGAGAATGACCTCTGTGCTTACCCGAGCGAGGCATATTAGCGTAATGGCAAATTACGTAGACCAGGTCAACGATAGCATAGCTCCTCCCTTATTATACGTAAGTATTCTAAGAATACGGGTAAGCTCCACAAAGTCATGCAGTCCTGGTACCTTCAAGTAATATTGTTAATACAAATAATGGTAGACTCGTGTTCTTTATTTTGTTAAAATTGCTATTCTTGTTAGAATGTATTAAGAGCGCGCCTAAAGCCAGTAAAATTTTAAAATAGAAAAAAAACAAACGTAGTATGCGCCAAAACTGAAATCGTAATAAATCCAAAACTAAAAGGAATTACATAAAATGCCTAAGCACAGCCTTTACTCTTGTATTTAACAAATATAATTAATTATTAAATTTTTACAATAGGCATTACCGTATTGAGTACAAAACGGAAAAATATGAGAATTAGAGGTTACTTCGTGATTTTTTTCTATCGAGGAAATGTTATTATTTCATGTTTTTGATCAAAGTGAACCCTCGGAAATATGTAGATAATCATATATTTTTATTTTAAGATTTGGTCCGGAATTTTTCATGTAAAATCAAATATACGATAGGTAATTTTGCTTTATACGCGCTCTTAAAGAAATATTAGAACGTGACCTCAATACCGCTTTTTCTTTGAAAAGGCAACTTTATTGTTGCTACTCGTTGGTGACTTGACCAAGTCACCTGTGGTAGAGTATTTTTATCTCACGAAGCGACCCGCGATTCATTTGTGTTTAGCAATTGTACAAACACGCTGTGAATGTGTGAGTAAGCGCAGAAGCCCTCCCAAGGCCCAAGAAGCCAATAACGAAGTCGGGAGTGTTTGTGTTATGTGCTGACGCAAATGTTCTTCACGCACACATCGTGTTTATACACTTGGTTACCACAAGTAAAGCGGGTGTCGCTTCGGGGAATAAAAATGTTGTGGTAGGCTGTAGCTGGTCTGAACAGCTGTCGTAATAGGGGATTTTTCCCGCGGCGATATTTTATTACGCACTGGATTTTCAACGCAATGCTTAGCTCCAAGAATTGAAAATCCAACAGTATATTTTCTTGATGTGCTGGGATGGATTCTCCGTTGGGTTCTTAATGCTTGGCTGAACACTGAGAGTTGAAAAATCAGCGCGATCAATAATCGCCCGTGGTTACTAGGGCTGATAAGGGCAGTCTATTGCCAGAGTCCGGGCTAATGCTGAGAACAGTATACCGTTTGAAAAAAACCCCGAAATATTTGTAGATAAGTAGGTAGTAACCGAAAATCTAAGAAGAAGGATACGTGATTAATTAATGCCAGCGTCCATGTCATGATAAATAGGACATTATAATATAATATCCCTGGACAAATTTTGATTTCAACAATTATTTTGATCAAAATCAAAATACAGGATGGCAGTAACAGTAACAGTAACCATGGATTCAGCACATGAGTTTAGACCGAGAATAGCGCCGAAATTTTACGTCGGTTATTAAAAAAAAATATTGCTGTTCCATACATTTTGACCGCGTAGGTATTGAACTTTTCTATGAAACAGAAGATTTTTTTTTTTGATAATCGAAGAACAATTTTGTAAACGATTGTTGGTTGGCCAATAAAGGAAAAATAAAATAAAGACATAAACAAGAACGATTACATTTCGCACGGTATTATTTAGAATTTGACTGAAATACTACCATATTTTCAGATGAAAAGACATTTAAATCTATTCAAAAGTATGAAGAGGATATCACTCGCTGCTGGTGAGATAAAAACGTAATCCCTAATACAGATTCAGGTCGAATTACAATTAATATGTGGGGATGGATGAGTGCAGCAGGACCAGGAGAACTGGTTTTCATTCCTCCACGTGCCAACAGTTCTACTTATGTAGAAGTACTAGACGATATCATGCTACCTGTATCTGTGCGCAACATTACCCAGCCGATGCGTTGACACAAATAACATTTGTCCAGGACAATTGTTCTATTCACCAAATATCCTATAACCTATATATTCAAATATCCTATACCCAAATAACCTATTTACATGTTTTGGTTTTAATAATTAGACAGTGTAACTAAATATTTAGTAATAAGTATTTATTGATATATCCGTAATTATTTAATGATCTTAAATTGAGGTTTAGTTTCAATCTTCTTTTCGTCAAGAAAATGAAAACTTAAGCTATAACTTCAATACATTAATTGTGACGTCAAATTAAAAAAATCATGTTCATAAAGTCTAAATCATCTATTAATTTTCAATAAACTCTGCTGAATACCGATACCTACCTATAATAAGTGGGTATCAACATTTATGTGTGTATTATTAGAATATCCTTTCCATGTTACGTTATTGTGAGTATACAACAAAAATTCTTATGAACGGAAAACAAGAGAACTTCTTTTATATAGGCAGAAATGTAACGTCACAATTCTCATAAAAGTTTGTTAATTTTATAAATAAATAAAACGAATAAACATTTTTGTTATCATTCAGCACGACTTTTTTATTTTCAAATTCCAATACCGAAAAGATAAATTAAATACATAATCCCATAAATACTCGTAGTTAAGTAATAATACAGTAACTAATATTTATCTTCTTATAAATAAACAATAAGCATGAATACATCATAAATAAACATAAATGTTACCTAACAAGTTTTTGCCTAAAATACAAATATTATTATGGTTTCAAAGAAACAGAAAACCACACATTGTACAGACGCCAGCACATCAAGCTACTACAATCTGTCAAATTTCTTTAATAGATTTTCAACTTTATCGCTGAAGTATTAAGGTTCAAGGTTGATTGGGAAAATTTGACAGTTTCGGGTAGCTTGACCTGCTGGCGTCTGTACCTAATTAAGATTCGAACTGAGACTTCGTTGATCGTGAATCCATTGCTTAGCCCAAACAGCTACCAGCACATGTTACATTTATGCGAATTTTAGCAATGCAATGGTAAGAACAGGTTGCCACTATGATGCGTATTCTAAATGCAACAGAAATATAATGTTATTTTGCATAATGCGACGTCAGTTCATTTGTGTAAGTTATCTGTGGAATGTTGAGACATCACTCATACACGCACACGCACACGCACACGCACTGGCGGTATCGTGTTCGCACAGTTCATAGCAATGTAGTCCTTAGTATGCCACTGGAGTTTTGACCGATACTGTAACTACCAAGTCAGACCCTCTATCTACCAGCATAAAAACATTCACTTTTATTAATCGGCACAGAAATATAGATAAAATATTATTTAAATCCAGCCAGTCTGCATTCGCAAAGTCGAGATAAAACTTTCATTGTCGCCTTTGTGTTTAAAGGGTTGAAGCTCTGGGGAAATCAGCGGCCGCTTATACACTGAGAATACTTTAATTTTGATAATGAATACTATGATTCAATGGAAAACTGAAACATTGATATTTTGCTGAGTGAATTGGAAGTCAATATTGACGTAGATCAAAGTCAGGGATGCGGCATTAGGGTGCAATTTGGATACATGCGAGACCTGTTATCTTGTCAAAGACTAAAGGAAGTGGGCTGTAATCTACCACGCGGGCCCAGTGCGGGTTGTTAGATGTCACATGTCTTCGATTATTTAGTTCTAGGACATGACGATGTTTTCCTTCACCGTTTTGAGAGCATCGGTGATGAAATTATTTACACAAAAAGCGCTTGCCTGAATTCGAATACTCAACTTATATATCGTAAGTCGCGGCCGTCACGCGTCACCTCTGGGCCACCACTGCTGTCCGTGGTGTGTAGGCACGTATTTAGTTGTAGTAAAGCCTTTAAAAAAAACCAGACTTTACCAAACCGCGATCGATCGGGGGACATATTTAGAAAGTATGATTATGCGGGGACATATTTTGAGACGATAATCGATATTAATCTGTTGTTTGGTATAAACCTTAGGTTTCTTACTATAACGAAACTGAAAAGATTGTGTTGATACCCACTTCTTTGATCCCACCTACTGAATCAATTTTAACGATATGAGCGCAAGTCACAAAAAGCTTTAAAAAAAATCATAATAATATCTTCGACAATCCTATGTGACGATGGTAAAAAATAATGAGATTATTTTTTACCATCGTCACATAAGATACTCTACAGTAATCTTACTCACTTGATTGAGTTCGTCAAATCAACTGTAATAGGTAGATACTTGCTTATATGCGCGAATCCTTGCGAGAATCAAGTGCCGTATAAATTGATATAATCAATTGGAATGTGTCAAGGGGGACTGCTAAGGATGATATTTGATTCTACAGGCCAACAATACTTTAGGAGGAGAGAAATGACAGTCTGTAAGGTTAAACGAAGGACATATTATTGAAGGATATTCGATTTTCGTCCCAAATATCTAAAAATGTTAACCTTAATTTTGACGTTACCTAAACCAATATTTATAATTATAAATATTTTTTTTTTTTGTGTATTTGTTTGTCACGCTTTGACGCTAAAACAACTGAACGGATTTGGATGAAAGTTGGCTCATGGGTAGACATGACCCAGATTAGGACATAGGATACTTTTTATCTCGATATTCCCACGGGATCGAGACCTATGCGGGTGAAAACGTGGGGCGCAGCTAGTTATTAAAAAAATAAATAGATATCATTTAAAAAATTACTGATCATTACTATCATCAGCCTGCAGCAGTGCACTGCTGGACACAAGCCTCACCTATTGCATGCCATTCAATTTCGGCAACTCAATCCAACTGCTACCAGCCACCCTGCGAAGATCTGCCACCTAGCCTGAGGGCGTACATACGTTTGCCGATTCACGGTCTCCACTCAAGAAAACACGTCTACCGTTGATTGTTTTCCACTTCAACTTATTCTGTTAGTAATGTACCTGTTCTCTGCCGAATCACCTCGTTACGGATTCGATCCCTCAAAGAGATATTATGCGTAGCCCGTTCCTTAGCTTGCTGAGTGAACTTTTTATTTGTAGACAAGCCGTAGCGTGAGTGTGCACGTTTCGGCTTCGTAAGTACAGGCAGGACAAGATTGAAGATCTGATCTGATTGATTGAGTCTTTAGATTGTATGTATTCGTGTGGTCAGTTTTAAACCATCACGTCCAAGTTACCTCACAATATTTTTCTTCACCGTAACTGCAATGTAACACTTAAATCATAATAAAACGGCAGTGCGAATATTTGCATCGCTCTCAGTATCATGACGTCATAACGTTGACGTATGCAAGTCTGTAGCAGACGTCATAAAACTTTATGATCCAACACGTTTTACAGTTCAGACTATGTTTATTCCTACAAGTACATCGTGTGTAATGGCACAGTGCCTGTATGCATGTAATGCATACACATACCAGCGAGTAACCACTCGGCGCCGTTGTGCGCTCGCTGGTTGTTGCTCGCCAACTCCTTTTTAGTTGCTAACTCTCCACTGGTTGTCAGATTATCGAGCTCCTGACGAACCGTAACGACTGTCAAAGATCCAAGACAGCCGGAACCAGTGGCTTAACGTGCTTTCTTAGGTACGGAGGGGTCCCAGTATGTAAAGATGGTCACCTATCCACAGACGAACTGCGGTAAGCGTAGCTTAACCTGATCGATCGGACCGTGCGGTTGTTAGTAGGTACTTAGCCACGAGCCCTCGCAGATAAAATCGCACTAATGTATTTTAAATGCTGATTAGACAGTGTTTTCAAGTGTGAAATTGGCCAAAATTCAAATCGAAGCCGGAAAAGAAGATCCCTGCGAACAAAATCGTATCTGTAGGTAGGTCTTAGGGATATATTCTTTCTTGATTTTCATTTTTCAGTTCGTTATCTAGGGTTGATTCAACACTTCTCTCTTTGTGAACGTTACTCACTAATCATAGGCAGAATTTTTGTTTGATTTTTGTACTGTGTTGGTATCCAGACATGAAATATAAGATACCACATCATTTTTCAGTTTTTGTTTGTGCGAATTATATATTCTTTTTATTACTAATAGCATTATAATATTTAATGATATTTATTTAGTCAAACAGAGGATTGTAGTACATTTAAAAAATACAATGTTTTTTTTAAATACAGTTTTACAAAATACGAGTAACTAACTATATCTACAATCGTGTGGGTGAGCACTGCCCTCGTAGCTACTCGTAGGTTATGAAAACCTGTGTTAAGGAGAAATAGTCCGATACCGAGTATCGAGATGGGGAACCTCACATGCCATTGGGGAACATCTACGTGCCATTTTTTCCAAATAATTTAAATAATTTCATGCGCCACGATGTGCCAAAAAACAACCATAGCATAGTGATTACTGGAAATAAACGATATATTATATTATTAAAGTTTTGAATCTCTCTTGACATCTTTCGGGACCGGACCTTTGGAGCCTTACGAGGAACCGAAACCAACTCGTAGAGGCCCGTTATACATTTTTAATTAAACTCTAACACTCTTTTAAATTAAGTATATTGATACAAAAAAATATTAGTAACATCATTAATGTTGTATTATAATTATTTGTGAGAACGGCGTAAAAAGACGTGCATGGTAAAAGCGTCAGAAAAGCAAAAGAAAACAGGCGGGGCAGCTACCGGATGACCAGGCCTAAGTAACTGACGGCGCCCGTTCACGAACATTACGTATGGATCAGTTGTGTCAATGAAATGAAATGAAATGAAATAATTCATTTGCTATGAATGTAGGTACAAAAGTATGGTGTTAAGTAAGAGAAGGATCCAGTACCTTCTTCTACCAATCCATCAATCAACTCAGCCTATCGCAATCCACTGCTGGACATAAGCCTCTCCCAGGCTGTGCCACAACACCCTGTCCTCCACCTTCCGCATCTAGTCTGTCCCAGCAACCTTCTTTAGGTCGTCCGTCCATCTAGCTGGGGGGCGTCCCACACTACGTTTGCCGATACGCAGTCTCCACACCAGGAGCCCTCTCCCGCTCTGGGTGGAGCAGAAAGGAGTGTCAGACTCTTACTGACTAAAACCCACCCGTGTTCCTTCTTTAGCTCTTTATGTTCCAGGGCAGCCGTAACCCTTTCGGACGATCCCGCTACCCTGGCAGGAGATCCCACTACTTAATGCAAGATCGGTAAACCATACACGCTCGTTTCGTACGTATTTTCTTTATTATATTCTCGTCTCTCTACCCACAACTTCCCCTAATTCACTAGTCACCGGCTCAAATATTAGCTCTTCTCTCACGTAACGCGCTCATAAATCACACAGTTACACACATGATTGATTGTAACTCACAAATATTGCTCCTTAATTCACTTCTTGTTCACTCGCAGACAGCCCGTTTTTATTTCGTTTTTTGACATATTAGGGGAAGGAAGTTCTTGTAATGATGTAGGAGATTTTCGTGTGTAAACTGGTTTATTATTTGTTAAAATGTTAGGAAAAATCGTCTGCGGTTGCAATATTTGTAAATATGTGAGCATCATGCACCTCTCCATCAACAAAATAATTAAATTTTCCTTCGTTTTTTTTTGCCTTATTGTATCTTTATTTATTAAATGGACAAACTTTTAATATTAAATAAACTATTAAAATTGTATAATGTCGCAATGCTTAATTTGTAAGTTGTACCACTTTATAATTTTAATTAGATTTTTGACTTCACTTTGAAAAACAGGGAGTCTCTGGCCCGCAATTTCAAGGTAATTGATATTATAAGCAACATTATTACACGATTACTTACTATGCCACTTGCTACGCAATTGGTACCAGATTGTTACGAGAATGCTAAGGGATTACTACGAGAATGCTACGAAATTGCTACGAGATTGCTACGAAATTGCTACGTAATTTCTACGAAATTGCCACCAAATGCTACGATACTTTTGCCCACTGCTGTCGCTGGGTTTGAAGTCGTAAGTGTTATGTTAATTCATTCATGTACTATATTTTTGTATTAACACAAATATCTCGTGCTAAACAGAGGACTCTTAATGCATAATTATTTTTAACACGTTGTATGCTTTACGACCCACCGGTGGGCCAAGCGTAGTATACCATTCGGGCCAAGTCAAAATCAGGAAATCGTTAATTTTCATCAACTTGAGATTTTCATTCCAAAGTTTATAAAATGCGGTAATTTGTACGGAAAATAAAAATTAGCGACTTTTACCGTCTAGTTTTTAAGATATTGTAAAAGGCTCACGGGTGGGTCCCGTGGCCTTGTATAAAGGATTATGTTTTTTCCGTTAGCGGGGGCCGCGGGGTCACGATACGGCTCACGACGCGCGAGCGCGGGGCGGGGGCCTAGTGATTTATTCCGGCCGATCAATACCGCGCGCTGCGTGGACAAGTGAGGATCGGTTACGCTTTTTCCGCCAAAAATGAATTATTTTGAAGATTTTGAGATAACGCAAGAGGAGTTAAACCAGTTAGATAACATCGAGATAAATCTTCTGAACCATAGTTTCCAAATAGATTCTGATGAAGACGTCGTTCAACCTACGAAAAGAAGATGCCGCCGAATTATATTTTCAGAGAGTGAAGATAGTGACAATGAAATCTCAAGGGTTATTGCCGATACTATTGGTAAGTAATCTTTTAATTTAAACTAGCTTTTGCCCACGGCTTTGCCTACTTTATATTCGTGTGACATGTACAATCGCGTTTCTTCTGCTCTCATGGGAATTTAGTCCTGAATGATTTTAATGGTTCATAGATGCCACACAGGTTACAGATTTAGGAAACCCCCCACCCCTTAGTAATAAAAAGTCACATGCGCGTTAATCACCAGTTTTATTAGAAAGGGGTCTGAACGTCGTCGGTCTGTTACGGGCACTTACGGGCCTCTATAGTTTAGTGAAGGGGAGCTAAGTGTATCCAACTCACACTTGACCGATTATTATTTAATGATTGATTATATGATTGATAGGAGTATAAATTAGTTGTATTTTTATTGTTCAGGTAATACTTCGCCGCCGGGCACCTGGTCAAAGCCTAAAGGTAATCAACGTAAAGTAATACCTTTTACTGAACATCCTGGCCTTCCCACTAACCTATGCTCAAGCATGCGCAGCAAATCGCCAGCTGATTTCTTCCAACTAATGGTTCCTGATAGTCTTTTTCAAGTTATTGCTGATCAAACTAACCAATTTGCTATTAACACAATTGCTAGTTCAGAAGCAAATTCACGCTTTGCAAGGCTACGCAAATGGGTTCCAACAGATCTTGGAGAAATAAAAAAGTTTTTTGGCTTAATCCTGTTTATGGGCATCACAAAGCTTCCTAGGTTGGCGGAATATTGGTCAACGAATGATATCGTAGGTCATCCGTTTCCACGCACAATAATGCCACGGAATCGGTTCGAGTTGATATTGCGAATGCTTCATTTTTCACAAAACGATGAGACAAACAAAGAAGACCGTCTTCATCGTATTCGTTACCTTTTGCAAGTATTGAATGAACAATTCCAGATGCATTATACACCCGGCGAAGAGCTATGTATAGACGAAAGTGTTGTCCCGTTTCGTGGCAGGATTGTATTTCGACAGTACAACAAACAAAAACGCCACAAATATGGAATCAAAGAATTTAAGTTGTGCTGTGTGCCTGGATATACTTATAAATTAAGTATTTACGCAGGAAAAAACAATGAAACTACAAATACCACTCCATTTAATGTTGTCATGGATTTGCTAAGCGGCCTTTTAAATAAAGGCCACACTCTTTATACCGATAACTGGTATACAAGCATTGAATTAGCAAGGGCCTTGCTAGATAACGAAACCCATTTGGTGGGGACAATCCGAAAGAATAGGAGGCACCTGCCCAAGAAAGTCGTGAGTACTAAACTGAAGAAGGGAGAATTTATTGCCAGAGAAAGTCGAGATGGTATTACTGCCATGAAATGGAAGGACAAACGAGACGTGTTGGTTTTGTCAACCAAACACTCAGAACGATTTGGAAAGATAAAAAAGCGTCAGGGCAATGTGGTCATGAAACCGCAGATCATAATTGACTACAACAGAGCCAAAGGAGCAGTCGACTTATCAGATCAGATGGCAGCATACTCGTCCCCGTTGCGAAAATCTGTAAAGTGGTACAAGAAGCTGGCTGTTGATTTATTACTAAATACTGCGATGGTAAATGCTTTGACTCTGTACAAGTCAGTGACTAAAAAAAACATACAAATGGTAGATTTTCGAAGGTTTATAATGATGAATCTTTGCGAAGTCCAACAAAATGATGTGCCTGTACAGAGACCGAAGAGAATGAAACACTCCTTGGAAAAAAAAGAGGGTTTGGCTAGAAAAGTCCGAAGAACATGTCGCCAATGTTATGCAGATAACGTACCAATCATGGGTAGCAAACAGGCTAAAACAACGTCGAAAAAAGTATCCACTTATTGCCAAAGCTGTCCAACTAAACCATTCCTTTGTTTACCTTGTTTTAACAAGATTCACCAATAATTTTGATTATTTTTTTTTTTTTCATAAGAGGACTGATTATTTAAAAATCAACCGACTTCCAAAAACGGCACTGCAAAGTGAAAAATAACTTCGGAACTAATTTCGGAAGTCGGTGTCGTTGGGTTCATATTCGTTGTTAGCCACCGACTTCCGAAATTAAAGTTATTTTTCACTTTGTAGTGTCGTTTTTGGAAGTCGGTTGATTTTTTTTTGCAAAAAAATTTTTATTTTTCACTTTTAAGTTGTAATGTTTGTTTAAAAACCAAACTACTGTTTGGTGCTACCGTTTTTTATGAACTCTATGGGACCATTTGGAAAGTATACCCTTTCCAACAAAAAAGAATTTTTCAAATCGGTTGGCAAGCGACGGAGTTATGCGCGAACAAACATCCGAATTGAGAACCTCCTCCTTATTTAGAAGTCGGTTAATAATGTGATATTAAAAAGAAGTGCCATAGTTGTGATTATTCAAATTCATAAATTATTTTGATTATAATATAGAAGTTTGTCAAGTAGGTATTAAATAAATAATGTCACCGATTTTTACTTGGTAATGTAGAATTGTATTGATAGATAGATTGATATTGTATTGATAGATTTGTATTTTAATAAATATTTTATAAGTATTTTATAGTTTTATTACAGCTATTAAATCGAAATAATATTTTCTACCGTATCTTTAGGAATAACCATAGCATCATTGCAATAACCTTGATAAAACTACAAGATTTTGTTGGATTTGAAAACCACGCCGTCCGGTTCGGACACAGGGCCACGCGGCTCACTTCCATACGCGTTTTGTTTGATAGCTGCAGTCTGTGGCTCGTAGGAAGCGTTTATGTTGGACCTCTCACGCGGCTCACGGGTGACCCCCATGGCTCGAATGGTTCAGTAAGCTAAGGCTCACCGGTGAGCCCTGTGGCCTGAATGGAAATACTCGATTTTTCATTTGGCGTTCAACGTGTTAAAAAAAATTTTCACGATGGGAAATCATTAAATGACCCCTCCCACTCTGGGTGGAGCGGAAGGGAGTGTCAGACTCTTACTGACTAAAACTCACCCGTGTTCCTTCCTTAGCCCTTTATGTTCCAGGGCAGCGGTAACCCTTTCGGACGATCCCGCTACCCTGGCAGGCTTCGGCCCTATCGGGCCCCGTCACTTTGCTGACGTCTCTTTGAGGCGCGCGTAGAACACATACGCGCCGTCCGGCACTTTTAATCCATACTAATAATATAAATTCGAAAATAACTGTGTCTGTCGATTTGTCTGTCTGTTTGTTATCTTTTCACACCTAATCTGCTGAATGGAAATAGATGGGCACACGGATAAACCAGGACCTGGGTGAGGATACTTCTTTTCCTGGTAGTACGTACTCGTGGGATAATTTCCGACCTCCAAAAAAAAAAACTAATAAATAATTTTATGTGAAAATAGTGCGATTATTAACGCTGTCACAAACGGTCCCTAATAACATCATCCTAGAGTTAATAAAAATGTTAGAAACAGTCTTGGCTTATGGCATGTGACCTACATAACAATATTAAAAAACTTTACCTGCAACCTAGTTCCCATTAAATACATTTCTAGAGTAAAATGCCCTTTTCATCAAAAGTAGGCAAGTGTTTTTAACGTAAGAGAGACTTCTGGTACACAACAGTTCAAGGTGCCTACAGATTTGCTTGATTATTGACATTCGACACGTGTGATCAACAAATAGCAAATGATTATTGACATCATATTCCTCGTCGATCGATAAATCAATAAGTTACATTGAACGTAAGTGGCAGTGAGCAGAGCACATTGCTTGCAGAACAGATGGCCGCGGTGTGGCCGAAAGGTTCTGGAGTGGAGACCGCGTACCGGAAGACCTAGCGTTAGAAGGCCTCCCTCAAGGTGGACCGACAACCTTGTGAATCGCTGGAATCTGCTGGATGCGGGAAGCACAGAATCTGTCGAAGTAACGGTGCTTAGGGGAGGCCTGTGTTCAGTAATTCATATGGCTAAAATTTTAATAATGATGATAATAACATTGATCAATCGTTATCAGCGACAGTAATGATCAATAAAATCGAGCCAAACTATAAGCTGACAGCTTTTTTTTTATTTTAATCGTCAAAACACAGCATATCGATCTACAATAGATAATATTATTTAAAACCGAGGAAATCTGTAGCCATCTGAGAGGTTTCTTCATTCGTCAATAACAAAAAGTTTCTATCCAACATACAGAATTCCTAGAAATGGCTTTTAAAAAAGTTGCAAAAGTTTGGATGTTGGCAGACCTCAGTCAACAATGTCTTTAGCCAGACTAGCTTTAAAAGTATTCCCATCATCCCATCCCATCTACTGACAAAAACTTGATTAATTAATGTTGAAAAGTTTTTAACAAAAAAAAATTGCTTTTTTTTAAACTAACTTTTAACTATCTAAAAGTAGTTAATTAAAATAAAACTTACGAAACGTAGAACTTTAATATTTTCTTATAAGCTTGAGGCTTATCACAAAATGTAAGAAGGGCGTTCACGCCTCATAAGCTTTAAAGAAAATATTAAAGTGATTGACTTGATTAGAGACACCTGGAGAGGTGAAGGTAAATAAATGCTTGTAAAGTAAAATAAAGTATCTTGACTTGGCTCGCAAGGCTCAACATGTGGGTTGTGGACACAGCGATCATTGTACCAATAGTTGTGACAGCCAATGGCTTAATAGCCAAGAGCGTCGACCAACACCTGAGAAGGCTCTCGTTGGGCAGCTGGTTCAATGGCTTGATTCAGAAAGCGATACTTTTGGACACGGCCCGCATTGTTAGGAGGTTCCTCTCTCTGGACCCTGTTCCAGATACAGGTATTTTTGTTTATAAAACTATTTAAAAATCTAATTTGTTAGTATTTAAATGAAATAAAAGAAAACTTGTAAAAATTTCAAGTATCTAACATATATATTTTTTTACTCTAGTGTACGCTCTGTCTTAGGCGAGTTGTGAAAGTGAAAAACTTGTCTTAACTCATTAAATACAAGATGTTTTACTTAGAAAAGTAAGTTCCAACAATAGGACCCAACTTAGACTCATGTTCTCTTCGTACTTACTTAAATTCATGAGAAACTGGATTTCCAACTAGGCTTCAATTGAGATTAGTATGAAATCTGTCAATTTAAAAATAAGATAGAAAAGTATACACAGAGATAAAGATGAGACCCAACAATAGGACCCAACTTAGATTTATATTCTAGAATAGAATGTCGTGGGTGCGTTTACAAACATTTAAACTGACATACACAAACAGCCAGACCCGGAACAACTACTTGTAGGCCATATAAATATTTGTTCCGTGCTGGAATCGAACCCGCGAAGCAGTCAATCGCTTAACCACTGCGTCAACCGTGCCGTCAAATGATACTGATGTCTCTCTAAAATCACACACATTTTCTTCTCATATTTCATCTTAGCCTTCGTCGCTGCTTGAGCTGGCTGGGACTTGTGCTTTTATATAGGCGCCGAGGGACTCGGCGGCATGTGCGGCGGGGCCGGGAGGACGCGCACGGTCGCTCAACCCGCACCGGAGTTTTATCGATGCGACGCTGTTATTGTGATGTTACACAAGCGTATTAATATGGCGTCGAAATATTCCTCCACATCGCTCTCGACTAGTATCGAAGAGACTGGCGGCATTGCCACGTTCTATGTCCTTGGGTCACGGGAAGAGTCAACCAGCCGTTTGGAGATTTTATTGAACAAGCCATGCGTACTCGGGCCCCACGGCTCGAGGATTTCAACCCCAAACGGCTCGAAAATATAATCACCGATTTATACTTTTTAATATATTCCATTTTGCCGCTCGGCTGTGCCGATTAATGCCGGGGATGTATTTAATTAAACCCCAAATACGTCCCATTTCAATTATCATCCAAAAAATATTAATTAATACTCTAATATGATAAATACTTGTGTGTATCTTTTTGTGAGCCTAATAATTTCCATTTTGGCGTACTAAAATATTAGGGGTTAAAGTATGAAATTGCCGATTTGTACTGAAAAATTGAAATTCGTTTTTTTTTTAATTTAACATATTTATTTATTCAAAATAATATCCATTATTATCTATACATTGCTGCCATTTAATAGGAAGGTCATTTATGCCTTTGCGATAGAACTCTCGTAATCTAGATTCGACAAACTGTGTGAAAGCATTTTGTACTGCCTCCTGAGAAGAAAACTTTTTATCACGTAGAAATTTGTCAAAATCACGAAAAAAATGGTAGTCCGTTGGAGCAAGATCTGGCGAATACAGAGGGTGACGAATGGTTTCTAATTGCAGTTCCTGTAGAGTTAAAACGGTTTCTCGTGCTGTATGAGGTCTCGCGTTATCATGGAGCAATAAGGTGCAGATCGATTCATGAGTCGGGGCTGTTTCTCTGCTAGTTTTGCTATCATTGTTCGGCGTTCGGCACAGTAAATATCACCAATCCGCACTGGGCCCGCGTGGTGGATTACAGCCCACTCCCTCTCACCAGGAGGAGGCCTATGTCCCAGCAGGGGGAACATTATAGGCCGATAATGCTATGCTTATACAGGTGCTAAATTAAAAGAGGTTGGTACCTTACCTATACATCCTCCATACATGACAACCTCATTTGTATAAAATAGGTACAAACTAAAGCAATCAATGAACGGGTAGCGGGATCGTTCGAAAGGGTTACCGCTGCCCTGGAACATAAAGGGCTAAGGAAGGAACACGGGTGGGTTTTAGTCAGTAAGAGTCTGACACTCCCTTCCGCTCCACCCAGAGCGGGAGGAGTCATTTGATGATTTCCCATCGTGAAAAAAAAACAATTATGCATTAAGAGTCCTCTGTTTAGCACGAGATATTTGTGTTAGTACAAAAATATAGTCCATGAATGAATAAACATAACACTTACGACTTCAAACCCAGCGACAGCAGTGCACTGTGGTCCCGCTTTCAAGGAAGGGCGGACATTGGGTTTTACGGCTATTGAGCTGCGTGTAGTAGCATGGTATTGCATGTAATTATATGTTTTTATGATCGATTAAGGTAGATACTGTTACGCGCCACAATTAATGCCTGATATATGGTGACATTAGTTACCACTGTCGCCATCTATTGGGGAATAGCGGAACTGATAGAGTCGCCATCTATTGTGGAATGGTAGAACTAATACTAGCGCCATCTATTGACGAGTAGATATGACGAAGCTAGAACTTGCTAGAACTATCGACATCTAGTCAGTCGGGGCCGGTATGTAATCGAACATTCTAGACGGTTCTACAATAGAAGGTTCTGGAACTATCTGCGGCACTATATAAGGCCGGGAATAGCCGCGAGCAATCAGACTTGGTTTTGCGACACGAGTGAATACATCCAAAGCGATCTTCAAGTGCGGCTTAAGAGCGATTGTGTTTTATAATTAGTGTGTTTTGAATTGTTGTTAGTGTTGATTAATTAAAGTGTAACTTTTGGGTGATTTTTATCGGCATTTTTATTGTCACGAACCCGAAGCTCGTAACAATTGGTGTCAGAAGCAAGGATTAATCATGCCGATTTTACCTAAAGACGACACGGAGGGTATCCGTACCCGGAGTCAACGCCAACAGGAGACGGACCAGAGACGTTTTGGTGGAGCTATGCCGCAGAGGTCGGAGGGCCAGCTACCAACCACGGAGGCCGACCCGCCCGCAGCAGCTCCAGCATCAGCAGCACCAGACCTTGCTGCCCTGATGATGATGCTGCAGGAACAGGCCCGCCGACAGGAGGAACAGGCTCGTCGGTTGGAAGAACAGCTCCAGCGGGACAAGGAGGAACAGGCTCGCCGACAAGAGGAACAGGCTCGCCGACAAGAGGAACAGGCTCGCCGACAGGAGGAACAGGCTCGTCGGTTGGAAGAACAGCTCCAGCGGCACAAGGAGGAACAGGCCCGTCGGTTTGAAGAACAGCTGCTGCGTGACAGGGAGGAACAGGCTCGCCGACAGGAGGAACAGGCTCGCCGGTTGGAAGAACAGCTCCAACGTGATAAGGCAGCAAGCGCGCCGCCAGGAAGAGCAGATGCTCCTTATGAAGGACCTTCACGCTACCTTAGGGAAGGACATGAAGGAGGTGAAGGATAAGGTTGCTCAACATGACGACCGCCTGTCGGAAGCTGAAATCCGGATCGACCAAGTGAGTAATCGGGTTGACAACGTGGTGGCTGACGTGAAGAAAACCGTGATGGCTGACGTAACGAAAACGCTGGATTATCTTAATCTTGGGGATGGAATCGCAGCTCCCGTAGCTACAACACCTTCGCTACGTGGATTCAAAGTGCCACCGTTCGACGGAACTTCTTCCTGGTCGGTCTACAAAATTCAGTTTGAGGCTGTCATGAAGGCGAACGCTTGGAATAAAAGTCAGGCCATGACTGCCCTCACCCTAGGCCTGCGCGACCAGGCCCTAACCGTTCTGGAAGCTCTCGGAAAGGAAGTGACTTACGAGCAGCTCCTGGAGGCATTGGAGGCTCGGTATGGCGATGCTCACCTGGAACACGTGTTTCGTGCGCAGCTCAAGGATCGCGTGCAACGCAGTAATGAAAACCTGCAGCAGTGGGCCCTTGAAGTGGAGAAGCTGGTGCGTAAAGCTTACCAGTCTGTACCTGCGCTTATTGATGGAAACCTGGTGCAGGCATTCATTGACGGCATCCGTGATCTTGAAGTTAGAGCTGCTGTGAGGCTCGGGCACCACGGGACGCTTAAGGACGCCTTAGCTCATGCACTGGAGGTGGAAGCCGTGCGACAGGATCATCGTTCCCATCGCGTCAGGGAGGTTGCAGCGGCTACAGTTCGCGACCGCACTAAAGGATACAGCCCTAGGTGCTACGGCTGTGGGGAAAGGGGCCACCTTCGATCCAGTTGCCCTAAGCGAACTGCAGAAAGGGAAGACGGCCGATCTCCAGAGGGCAGTGCAGCTAACAGCACCACCCAGGACTTTCAGCACCAGCAGAAGGCGTTGCTTATGGCTCACCAGGAACAGCAAGCCCTTCTAGAACGTTTAGAAGAATTGAAGCGCGCGGTTGACATGGAACAGAAAAAGTTGGAGCGAGTGCGACGCGAAGCGCATGCGCGGTCCGAACAGGACCGTACTTATGTCAACCAGCGGAAGGATGAGACGGCCGCCTTGAAGACTAGGCAAGAGAGTAAAGAAGTTGTACCTGTGAGGATGCTCAAGACAGACCTCAGCAACGAGTGGAAGGAAAGCGTACAACGTGCACAGCAGGAAGATTCGGACATCAAGCCGATTCTGAAGTGGATGAAGGCCAGAGCTCCTAAGCCCAGGTGGAGCGACGTCTCAGCGATGAGTTCGATCACAAAAAGCTATTGGGCCCAATGGGACAGCTTGGTGATTCAGGATGGAGTCCTGTGCCGTAAATGGGAAAATGCTCGGGGAGACAGCTGTCATTTGCAAATGGTTGTCCCTAAAGCTCAAGTACCGGAGGTGCTACAGCTGTACCATAATGGTTGTTCAGGAGGTCATCTGGGAGTAAAACGGACTCTACTGAAGATACGAGAACGGTTTTACTGGATCCACTGTCGGGACGATGTCAAGGACTGGTGTCGCAAATGTACAAGTTGTGCAGCTGTAAAGGGACCTCAGACTCGTAGTAGAGGTGCAAGAGGTACTCCTAAGATCGTCCATGTGGATCGACTGGCGCGTTATTATGGAGCCGATAATGCTCGGGACGAGCATGTCTTAGGAGGGGGCAGTGTTACGCGCCACAATTAATGCCTGATATATGGTGACATTAGTTACCACTGTCGCCATCTATTGGGGAATAGCGGAACTGATAGAGTCGCCATCTATTGTGGAATGGTAGAACTAATACTAGCGCCATCTATTGACGAGTAGATATGACGAAGCTAGAACTTGCTAGAACTATCGACATCTAGTCAGTCGGGGCCGGTATGTAATCGAACATTCTAGACGGTTCTACAATAGAAGGTTCTGGAACTATCTGCGGCACTATATAAGGCCGGGAATAGCCGCGAGCAATCAGACTTGGTTTTGCGACACGAGTGAATACATCCAAAGCGATCTTCAAGTGCGGCTTAAGAGCGATTGTGTTTTATAATTAGTGTGTTTTGAATTGTTGCTAGTGTTGATTAATTAAAGTGTAACTTTTGGGTGATTTTTATCGGCATTTTTATTGTCACGAACCCGAAGCTCGTAACAATACAATAAAATTACTCTATTACAATAAAAATAAAAGTAGTTAATTCAACAAAAAAAAAAAAAAAAAATAGTACTAGGTGATTTGGTAAATACAGAACGAATTAGCTAAACAAAATCCATTACATTAAGTATTTATTTTATAGTCAAGTATTGATGTTTGGTTAATTTAGCCTCAGTTATGAAAGATAAAACTTCATCAGTGTTGAAAGCCATAGAAGAGATGTTAGATTGATCGGATTCACTTAAAAGATAATTTACAGCGGAATCATCTACCTCAGCTAACCTCGCTAATCTTCGTCGTCGAGACCTCTTGCAGCAGTCTGTGAAATCCTTTCTGTATGACAGGCCGCTTGTTGAAGGAAGATCACTAGCCGCCGGCTGCTGAGTGTTACAAGCCGCACTTGACAAACAGCAAACTTCACTTTCGTTCAGCCACTCGCTGTATTTCTCGACGATTCGAAGACGTGATCGGTGGGCTGCTATCCAATATTGCGCTAATCTTGTACAAATATAAGAAATCCTATTTTCCAAGTCATCTGTATTCAAATTTTCAACATTCGGCAGTAGCTGCGTCAGCGTTTGAAAAACTCGACGACCTCTGTCGGCATTATTTTCGCTCTCCTTAACAGATAACCAACTATCGAAGACAAGCATTCTTGAAAAATAACACTTAAATGTAGCACCTTAAACAAGAAAAAATGCTTAGTTCTTAATGTGAGAATAATTTGTATCTCGTAGCAAGCTCGTAGCTTTTGCTACGAGCTCTCCACCACTCACAGCTGCAGTTCGATGCAACCAAATTATCATTAATTTGAAAATAGAGGTATTAACACACATTTTAATACAAAAACCATACGTAAAACTTTAAGAGAACATAGTTAAAAGCTTCCATACAGAAACAGTAAAACAATATAAAGTCTTTTTATGTGCCTTGTCGTAGCACGGTAATTTATACATAAATACAAATGTAAATTGACAAACAATACTTAAAATAAATCATACATACCTTCAACTTCAATATCCATCTCAAACAAATAAGTCACAAATAATAAATTCTTTGAAAACACGAGCTAATTAATAACTAATTAGCAGTTCGTAATAATGCTATCAGGAGGTACGTACGATGCGTTCACTTCCGATGCAAAAAAAGAAATGTAGCCAATAAATAATTAAAATTTCTTTTATACCCTTAGGTAGTATGACTAATAGTGAGTAGTTAGGCGAGGTATCATGACATTATTCAAACATCAGTCATCGAAGCTAATGTCCTACTACGGGACCACAGTGCAGTGGGCAAAAGTATCGTAGCATTTCGTGGCAATTTCGTAGCCATCTCGTAGCAATCTCGTAGAAATTTCGTAGCAATTTCGTACAATCTCGTAGCAATTTCGTAGCATTCTCGTAGTAATCCCTTAGCATTCTCGTAGCAATCTGGTACCAATTGCGTAGCAAGTGGCACAGTAAGTAATCTTGTAACAATGATGCTTATACTATCAATTACCTTGAAATTGCGGGCCCTTTAGCCTTTTATGCTAAGGAAGGAACACGGGTGGGTTTTAGTCAGTAAGAGTCTGACACTCCCTTCCGCTCCACCCAGAGTGGGAGGGGTCATTTGATGATTTCCCATCCACAAAAAAAAAGCAATCAATTAATTTCTTTAACTAAACAGCGTTGCCAAAGTAAAATTAAACGTCCATATTTTAATGAATACTAGGCCTTCCCCGAAAGGCATTCCTTCATTAAATGAGGCTCACCCTCATAAAGTATCGTATTTATTAATCTAAATAAAGCACCGTTAGTTGCAAAACATAATGAACATGCTATCAAATCTGAATCAATGGTTTGATAAATTCCTAGAAACGTTCAACCAAATGTTGTTAAAATGCTAAAATATGAACTCAGTTTTTGATTAAAATCAGCCTTTAACAAAATTAATGCATTCAGAATAAATCATATTTAGATAATGTGTGAGTACAGTATACCCATTTATACCAATGATGAAATAAACCCTCATTAATTTTTAACCGACTTCTAAAAAAGGAGGAGGTTTTCAATTCGGATGTTTGAATTTTTTTTTGTTTGTTCGCGCATAACTCCGTCGCTTGCCAACCGATTTCAAAAATTCTTTTTTTGTTGGAAATAGTCCCATAGAAATTTCATCAAAACGGTTCAGTAGTTTGGTTTTTAAACCAAAATTACTGGTAAAAATGACAACTTAAAAGTGAAAAATAAAAACTTTTTTGTAAAAAAAAAGCAACCGACTTCCAAAAACACAGTAAAAAATAACTTTAATTTCGGAAGTCGGTGGCAAACAACGAAAATGTGAACCCAACGACATGACTTCCGAAATTAAAGTTATTTTTCAATTTGTAGTGTCGGTTTTGGAAGTCGGTTGTTTTTTTTTCAAAAAAGTTTTTATTTTTCACTTTTAAGTTGTAATTTTTACCAGTAATTTTGTTTTAAAAACCAAACTACTGAACCGTACCTAACCTTAGTAAAATTCAAAATTCTTGAGGGTTGCTTTCGTTAGGGTAGAGTAGGGTTTTGTTTTCTCAGGCTGTCAATCCCGGTTAAACCTAATTACGTAATAAAAACCCATCCATAAATCCTATTCCAAGAAAATCTAATATCACTTATACGTATTATCTTGGTCCCACTTTTGGCAGTAAGGACGCTCCGTGACGAGCATATTGTGTGCGAGTGGTTAAGCCATTTGGCGGTTTAACCCCTGACTGATTACACTCTTATTCACAATTTGGCAAGCCTGACTGGCACCTAACTGGCGGCATACTTATTCTGGTTTTTTTTTTTACATTAAACAAGGGACAGAAACAAATCATACGAAGCAGAGAGTGAGATGCTTTTCACGGTTTTTACGACTTGACAAACCTTGGGATTACTTTAATTATGTCATCATCATCATCATCAGCTTATAGCAGTCCACAGCTAGACATAGGCCTCTCCTATTGCATGCCATTCAACTCGATTTTCAGCAACTCTCATCCAGCTGATACCAGCCATCCTGTGAAGGTCGCCGCTCCACCTAGCCTGAGGGCGTCCCACCTTACGTTTACCAATTCGCAGTCTCCACTCAAGAACACGTCTACCCCAACGGTCATCGGTTCTACGGCTAATATGGCCGGCCCATTGCCACTTCAGCTTGCTTATTCTGTGAGCTATGTCTTTAATTATGTTCCTAAGTTTAATTATGAATGTAGATGAATTATACACGTAACCCTACCGGAATAAATTATCTAAATCAAAATTATGTTCTCAACATGGGCAGTCCCCCATCGTGGACGTTTGATACTTTATATATCCTATCTGACGACTATATAATATTAGAAAGAAAGAAAAGACGTTTATTTGCGGTAAACATGACGCAAAAAGAACATAAAAATAAAATAAAGAAAAAAAAACAATAAGTAATGGTTGATATGCGTCACATCCACGCAAAACGGCTATCGCTCAGCATTATGCTGCGACCCTATGCAAGACAGAGCCCCAGCGCTGGTTTTCAGCGACAGCCGGCGCCGACGTAATGACGTCGTCCGGTGCATTACACGTTTATATATAATTATGACAATAGCTGTTTAAGATTCGCGACAGACGGAGAGAGAAAAAAATTGGGGGGCTCTAGAAAAAAAAAATGTGACGACCATAATTAATTCATACTATGTAAGGCCATTTAAATTTTTAATAGCAGAAGAAAAAACAACGCATAACGCATTGCGTTGCGGTACGACCCGCCCTAATCTGCTTTAACCTGAAGGCCAATTCCGGTAAATAAAAACGTTCAAAATTTAGTCGCAATCTCATCTTAGCGACAACCAATGTCAAAGATTTGTCAAAAATGTAGGGAAATTAGAAGTATTTTTGACAGATTGAGACTGATATCAGACTGTGAATGTTCTTAAAATTACGAGAAATGCCCCTCTGTTCTCGCCAAGTCTTCATCCTATCATAGATTAAGTTTTATTAATGTTTTTTTTTTTTTTTGAAAATACGTTGCCCCACTCTATGAGTTTCTCATGTGTCGTGGGTGCATTTACAAACATTTAAACTCATATACACAAATAGCCAAACCTGGAACAACTATTTGTAGGCCATACAAATACTTGTTAGGTGCGGGAATCGAACCCGCGACACGCAGCGCAGCAGTCAATCGCTTAACCACTGCACTAACCGTGCCGTTGTTATTGGACCTACATTTATATGGTTTGACTCACAAAAAACAGCGAGATAGAGAGCTTGTCAAAAAAGGTGATTCAAGATGGCCAAAAAATTTTCGTCATGGGTGTCGTTCTCATGATTTTCGAGGGTGTCAAAGCCAATAGTGACGTTAAAATTGAATATCCAAGATTTCGCAAGCACCCTCAAAAACCATGAAAACGGTCCCGTTTTCATGGTTTTTGGGGGTGCTTGCGAAATCTAATATATAAAATTCTCGTGTCACAGTTTTCGTTGCCATACTCCTCCGAAACGGCTTGACCGATTTTGATGAATTTTTTTGTGCTTATCCGGTATCTATGAGAATCGGCCAACATCTATTTTTCATCCCCCTAAATAAGAAAAAAAAAAAATATTAGGAAATTATTTGTTAGGTTTTAATTATTTAATAATTAATTGTTAGTTTTTACTAGCAACATTAAATAGTTTGAGGTATTTATAATATTTTGACATAGGTCGGGAAAAACAGTTTCTCTGTACCGGCAACACCGAAGATTTAAAAAAAAATGTAGAATAACGGCTCGAGCCGCGGGAACGGTATTTGGAGGGACTTTTTGATTCCGGCGTTCATGAGAGCAGGTCGTTCCAAGTGACTGGGTGAGTGGAAAGTTTAAGTTGGTGATAATTACTGTTGGAGGTCTTCTAGAAAATAAGGTAACTTATTAGTTTATATTGTAAATCTTTATATAGAATTAAAAGTGATAAGGAATGGAAAACATAATATGTGATAATATAATTTGTGGATTATTGAATCTAGTGATTATTCTTGAAATATAAACCTTTGATAAAATATGATAGTGTTTATCTTTATTCTCATCCCTGAAGTGTTGCAAATGGTTAGCTTCTACTCTAGATATAATCAATAATCACCTATTACTTTTGAGAATGGAAGTAGTTTACAACATTTCAGAAGTGGGATAATGGCTCACATATTCATTTATATTAACGACGGATGCCCGTTTAAAGTAACAATGATTATGAGTGAACTGTAGTTATAATACATCACATACTGTGTTTCTTCCGTGTATGCTGTCGCAATTTAAGCTCATGTAAATTATTTATTTTTGTTCTCTGAAATATAGAGTTATATAGACACCATTAATCAAGTCAAAGTCATGTGGAGGTCAACTTTTACTTTTCCTCGGTTGATCTCTTGGATTTTCCTCGATTAAATAGGCCGTGGTCATGAGGGAGTTGACCTTACTTTCCTTGACACGTTATTGTAGATATGTTTAGTGGTACGAGGAAGATAATTTAATTTTAGAGCTACAAAATAAGACTTTGAGGTTATTAGGATTTTAACTTTTCAGGGATTGTTTGGAAAGGAGTCAAGCCTTTTGTTACAAGTTTCAGATAATGCCTCGTGACAGTGAAACGTCCTCACGGCGTCGGCTGACTACCCCGCCTCGAGGTGATACTCAATCAAGGATTCAGCCGGGGTCTAGTCGTAGTCAAAGCCGACGCCATAGAAGTCGAAGCCTCATACGCAACACCCACTGCGAGCAAGAGCCAAATCGGAGTAGTCACAACCGTGGACCAAGCAGCAACCGCAGTGGACGTTTGCAGAGCCGCAGCCGCAGCAAACGGAGCAGAGACCGAGATCTACGCGAGCGAGAGCAGGAGCTGGAAAAACAACGAGAGCGACTGCGTGCCCTTGAAGAAGGAGTCATCAGGGAGCGCAGCCGTCTTCGTTGTAGAGACGACCGAGATCCGGAGAGCAGAGTCACCGCACGGAATACAAGGTCGGAATGGCAGGAAAAACTCTTAAGTGCTTTTCCCTGCGAACAGAACTATGGCCAATCCTTGGAGGACATGTTACGTAGAAAAACTAGATACAACGAACCATTAGAGGTTTATTATTATGAGAAGCTGGCTCTACTGAACCAATGCGACATCGCAGGCAAGCATGCTGTTGATTGTTTGATACATGGGTTAAGCGACAGAAACTTGAGGTCTAGTGCTAATGCGTTACGCTGTACTCAGCCCGACCAATTATTACAATTCCTAATGAGTAATCAAGATTCGTCCCAAACAGTCGGTCAATCGTATAGGAATAGGGTGAAGTCTGAACAGAACGGTAATAATAGCACAGATAATTCATCAAGAAAATTGCTAAACCGAACGAATACGGGTACAATATTTTGTTTCAATTGTAAGGAGAAGGGCCATCCCTATTTAAAGTGTCCTAAGCCTTTAATTCAGTGTACAAGGTGTAATCGTTATGGTCATAAATCAGATAGCTGTAAATTTAGGAATGATGTCCAAACAGACCAGACGCACAAGGTTGACCCTATTTCAAAAACAATGACAATATTAACCTCTCGCCTCAATTCAAAGTACATGAAGGAGTGTACAATCAATAGAGTTCCCATGAACTGTTTCGTTGATTTCGGAAGCGACGTTTCTCTAATCACGCTATCCACGATTCAAAAATTAAAATTAGATCCGGAGAAAATATCACTACCGATAAAAGGTTTTGGCAATGAGGTTGTGTATTCAGTAGGTAGAGTTGAGATCGATTTATGTATTGACGGTGTGGCAGCAAAAGTTATGTGTCAGGTTATTCAGGATGAATTATTAGACGTACCATTTTTAGTGGGTCAGTCTTTTACCGAACAGGAACACGTATTAGTTTATAAAAATGCGAACAAATTAAAGTTTTATAATAATAAGTTAAACTCCTGGTTAAATGAAAGTTGTAATTTAGATGAGACTAAAGCTCTTGTTACAATACAGGCTGACGTAGAAGCTTTTGGTCCACTTTCTGTCAAAGCTAGGGTAAATTCATGTTATACCGGAAATATCTTATTGAATAGTAAAGTTGTCGGGCGGCCCAATCAACATTTTTTGGTAATTGGAGGAGTTTATTACGTAAAAGACGGCTTAATATACCCCAATATTACTCCTGTAATGGACATTGTTCTTTTGCGCGAAGGTATGGTAGTAGCACGCGGCGCTAGGGTGCAGGTAATTAATAGGATTGTAGCAACCTCTCCAGGAGCATCGATATCGTACCAAGACAAAATTGACGAGAATAATGTTAATATAGGTGATGGAATTAATAAGTGTCAAAGACAAAATTTATTAAATTTATTGCAAAAATATAACCATTGTTTCGCTGCATCGCTGAAAGGGTTAGGTTGTACTAATGTTGCTGAGATGGACATAGAATTAAACAGTCGCAAGCCCGTCGTCTATCGTCCCTATAGATTGTCCCATAAAGAACGCGAACAGGTTAGAGAAATGGTAGGAGAAATGTTAGAGGCAGGCATTGTCCAAGACTCTGTGTCGGAATACGCTAGCCCAATAATACTAGTTCGTAAAAAGGATGGCGGGGTAAGGATGTGTGTAGACTATCGCATGCTTAACTCTATCACAGTTAAGGAGCGATACCCTATGCCTATCATCGAAGATGAAATCGCGCGGTTGTCAGGGCAGGCATACTTCATCACATTAGATCTAAAATCGGGTTATTATCAAGTACCGATCTCTGAGCGTTCTAAACCACTTACGTCGTTTGTTACCCCAGACGGACAGTACGAGTTCAATCGCATGCCGTTTGGGTTGGCAAACGCACCCGCTGTATTTCAACGGATGATAAATAAGGTTTTAGGTTCATCTCGGTTTACTGAGGCCACGGCATACATTGATGATGTTTTAATTTATGGGAATAGTGTAGGTCAATGCTTAGAGAGACTTGAGAAAATTTTAAAGTTGATAGAGCAGGCTAACTTAACACTCAATTTATCCAAATGTCAATTTTTGCTAGATACAATTAATTACTTAGGGTATGAGATAAGCGCGTCCGGAGTGCGTCCTGGTGATAAGAAAACTCGATGTGTTCTGGATTTCCCTCGTCCTGTTAGTCAACATTCAGTTCGACAATTTTTAGGCCTCGTCGGCTACTTTAGGAAATTTATAAAGGGTTTTGCAACTTTATCGCATCCCTTAAACAAACTTTTAAAAAAGGATGCTGCCTGGGATTGGGGAAATGAGCAGGAGCAAGCATTCATTGATCTAAAGGATAAATTAGTTGGTAGACCAATACTAGCAATATATAATCCGGTAGCTCAAACAGAATTGCACACCGATGCCAGCAAGCTGGGCATCGGTGGAATACTACTTCAAAGGCTTCATGATGGGGATACTTTCCGCCCAGTAGCCTTTTATAGTCGCCAGACATCACCTGAAGAGAAAAACTTTCACGCTTACGAATTAGAGACGTTAGCGGTAGTGTGTTCGTTAAAAAAATTTAGAGTATATTTATTGGGCCAAGATTTCAAAATTGTGACTGACTGTAGTGCTTTGCGTTCAACGTTCATCAAACGAGACCTTATACCACGAATAGCGAGATGGTGGTTACTCTTACAAGAGTTTAATTGTACGGTGGAATACCGCGCGGGGTCAAAAATGGCACACGTTGATGCACTATCTCGAAACCCGGTTAACGTTAGAGATTCCGAATCGGAACAATTACCATCAGTAATGTCGATAAGTAGTGAGGATTGGTTAGCCACTCTACAGCTAGGTGACTCTGAACTGCGTAGGATCCATGAAACGTTAACTAGTAATCTCGATGCTGACGGATTAAAATATATAAGAGACAACTATTGCCTTAAAGATAACAAATTATATCGTTTTTTAGATGGAGATAAAAATCAGTTACGTTGGGTAGTTCCTAAAGGAGCAAGGTGGCAGATATTACGTAAAAATCATGACGAGATAGGACATTTTGGAGTCGAAAAGACCCTTGAGCGGATAAAAAGTACTTACTGGTTCCCCAAAATGTCCCGTTTCGTCAAGAAATATGTTCAGGCATGTATAGAGTGTGCATATTCTAAAAATAATAGTAGGAGTGCGGGCCACCTACACCCGATTACAAAGGTGGAAGTGCCTATTCACACTCTCCATATTGACCACTTGGGCCCGTTTGTAAGGTCTAAGCGGGGAAATTGCTATTTATTAGTTGTTGTGGACGCTTTCACAAAGTTTGTCTGGATCAAGCCGGTCCGAAATACGAAGTCGCTAGTTTCGATACGAGCCTTGGAAGAAATATTTCACACTTTTCGGAATCCGGATCGTATTGTGAGTGATCGCGGGACGTCATTTACGTCACACGCGTTTAAAAGGTTTTGCATAGACAAGGGCATTAAGCATATCCTTAATGCAGTAGCTAGCCCGAGGTCTAACGGTCAGGTTGAGCGGTACAACCGCACCATTCTTAACTCGTTGACTGCACAAAATCTGAATGACTGTGAGAAGGAGTGGGACAACAAAGTAGGAACTATTCAATGGGGTATGAATAATACACGCCAAAAGACAACCGGTAAAACCCCTTCAGAAGTAATGTTTGGGTTTTGCATGAAGTCTGAAATAGACCCTAGGCTAAATGAAGTAGTGACGGAAACTAGAGAAGATACTGATATAACTATCATTAGAGAATCGGCTAAAGATAACATTGACCATGAGCAAAGTATACAAAAATGTAACAACAAAAATAAACGTCCTCATCATGTTTATAGTGAAGGGGACTTAATAAAAATTACTAAAACAAACTTCAATAATGATGGCAAAAGTAAAAAGCTTTTGCCATCATATATAGGTCCATACAGGGTTGTAGAGGTGTTAGATAATGATCGTTATACAGTCGCGGCTATACCGGGCTTAACCAGTAGTAAAAATAAACGTAAAACAACTGTCGCTGCAGATCGCATGTCGCCTTGGGTTCATGTAGCTTCTTTAGAAATAGATGATGATAGTGATGATGATGACGACGAGGAACCCATTAATGATGAAATTGTGAATAATGAAATCCAAACTGATCAGAATTCGTAATTATGAATATTATTTATTATATTGTCATAAATTATACAATGAAAGATTGATACTGGACATTCATTTATTAAATGTTAATTATTCAAAGATTTATGTTAATTGTTAATCAAATTGCTTTGGAACATTTTATTTAATTTTCCATGATTTTTGTGAGTTAGCCCTGAAATGAATTGAGGGTGTAATTGATTCTATTTAATTGGTTGTAAGAATTGAGGGTTTACACCAATTGGATAGGCATACAATAAATATGATTAAGCTTTGTAAGAATTGAGGGTTTACAATAGCTTATTTATATACCTAAAATGAAAATGAATTGTGGATATAATTTGATTCTATTTAATTGGTTGTAAGAATTGAGGGTTTACACCAATTGGACAGGCAAACAATAAATATGATTAAGCTTTGTAAGAATGGAGGGTTTACAATAGCTTGCTTATATAACTATAAAACGGAAATGTGATGATTGCTTTGAATCTATGCTATCAGTTGTGAGAATTGAGGGTTCACCGCTGCTAGAATAGAAACATATAAGTGTTATTATGCTTTTGTGAGAATTGAGGGTTCGCAAGGGCATAGTAATATTAATATAACTGATATGGAATTATGATTTTACTGTGAGAATTGAAATGATGAAATAGTTATAAAATGAGTTGAAAACTTAATGATGTATAACTTCAACTGTTCAGTTTAGTTTTGTAAGTACTCGATTTAAAGTGACTGATATTGTGAACCAATCTCATGAAAGTCGAATCAAGAAGGCCAAGTGTTAGGTTTCTGTTTTCTTATGTGCATGGGGACATGCACAAGGTCAGGATGGTCGAGTGTTAGGTTTTAATTATTTAATAATTAATTGTTAGTTTTTACTAGCAACATTAAATAGTTTGAGGTATTTATAATATTTTGACATAGGTCGGGAAAAACAGTTTCTCTGTACCGGCAACACCGAAGATTTAAAAAAAAATGTAGAATAACGGCTCGAGCCGCGGGAACGGTATTTGGAGGGACTTTTTGATTCCGGCGTTCATGAGAGCAGGTCGTTCCAAGTGACTGGGTGAGTGGAAAGTTTAAGTTGGTGATAATTACTGTTGGAGGTCTTCTAGAAAATAAGGTAACTTATTAGTTTATATTGTAAATCTTTATATAGAATTAAAAGTGATAAGGAATGGAAAACATAATATGTGATAATATAATTTGTGGATTATTGAATCTAGTGATTATTCTTGAAATATAAACCTTTGATAAAATATGATAGTGTTTATCTTTATTCTCATCCCTGAAGTGTTGCAAATGGTTAGCTTCTACTCTAGATATAATCAATAATCACCTATTACTTTTGAGAATGGAAGTAGTTTACAACATATTTATATGGCAAAACAACGTTTGCCGGGTCAGCTAGTTTAAATCTAAATCTTTCGTAAAGCCGATGGTGAGGTCAAAATGAAAATCCAAGATGGTGACAACTTCATGAGAGTTTCTCAAAACTTATACTAGATGGCTATGTATTGAAAACGCGTATTAAATTCACACTTTCTCTCTCTGTGTCTTTCAATCATATACGAGTGTGTGTGCGTGCTAGTATCGCGTAAGGAACTTCGTTCCTGACTAGGGATTCGCCGACCGTACACGTTTTTATTTTATTATCTAAGGGTCGTAGCGTTATTTCAAATAGCTTCCTCAAGAATTGGGCTATCAAAAGCAATAATATTTTTTCAAATCCAACTGGAAGTTCCGGAGATTAGTCCGCGTTTAAACATAAAAACAAAATCGCCAGCATTATTATATTTTTAGCATAAATTTGGAACAGTAAAGATATCTCGGCAAAAATAAAAGTAGAACATTATTAGTAAGAAGTAAACAGGAAAATAAACAAAAAAAAAAACAAATAAAATAAACACGCGAAAATACTAGAAAAACCTTCTTAAAAGACGTCTATAAGGAGCAAATTAATAAAGCGATTTTTTTCTTAGTATTGTGTCTAAGCCAATTATTCCAGTCGTCTACTAGGAGCTCTAAATGAGATCAGAGGAAAATGTTTCTAATAAAGCTTTCTCGCGAATCGTGACTTCTTTGTTTTTTATTCAAACTCAATCAATCAATCTGACAACTTGTAAACTACATGAATGCAATAAATGATAAATCTGAATCTCTTCTACCTGGCCATATCCCAACTATTCAGTACTATTTCATGGAGCGACTGCCTATCAGCCCTCCACAACCCCTTAGTAAGACTGGTTGTCAGATTTCTGGGCCTCCGACTACCCGTAACGACTGCCTAACATCCACGAATGACAACTGGGACCAACGGCTTAACGTGCTTTCTAGGACACGGAGATGTTCGAGATGAAATGGATGGTCACCCATCCACAAACGGACCGCGGCAAGCGTAGCTTAACCTTCGATCGACCCGTGCAGCTGTTCCCCCCTCCCCCCGCCCGCCCCGCCCCTCTTTATTCAAACTAGCACAAGTAAACGTAATATAATATTATAATATAATATTAAAATATAATATTATAACCATGCAAAGGCGGACTAAATACCATTGGCATTTTCCACCAATCTACCTTAGGGTGACGCAGAGAGAAATGCTGTTCGTTGGTGCATCAGAACGGCTGGACTGAATCGGCAAATATTTTTTAAAAATGTTCGTAATATGTAGTTCGAATCAGGTTCTTAGGGCAAGAAAAAAATTAAAAAATTGAAAAAGTTAGTAAAAAACTGAAAGTGCATTTTCTACGGGAAATTTGTATGAAAAGACAAAAGAGTTGAACCTAATGGAGAACAAACCATTCAATAAATCAACTGTGAGTTGATTCTGCGAATGCCTACGCTTTAAATTGGTTTAAAGTAGGTAAGCTTGGTATTGAAAGTGCAGTTGGAAAGAGGGCGCACGTTTTTTAGGGTAATTTTTATTTCTTTGTAACAATATGTGGATGTTTCATGAAACTATGCTATTATTCATCTGCATAGCTCTTTCCCAATTATATTGGAGTTAGCTTCCAGTCTAGCCGGATGCAGCTGAATACCAGTATTTTACTAGTTTTGGACCCCCCTATATCTTGGGTTGCGACCGCACCTGTAAGGTACCGGTATCGTATTACCCATCCGGTTAGACTGGAAGCCAACCCCAACATAGTTGGGATAAGGCAGGCAGATGATGATTCTGAGATAGGAGCCCTTTTGGCCTGGCACAGGTCCTATTTTTCTTTTGGTTTCACTATTTTGTCAGTTTTAAGGTTCTTGTTAGAGTTCCGTACTCAAAGGGTGTCAATGGGACCCGTACTAAGCCTCCGCTGTCTGTCAATCTTCTATCTGTCAGATGACTGTATCTCATGAATCGTAGGTATAAGTAGACAGTTGCAATTTTCACAGAGTGTGTATTTCTATTGCTATTGCATTAAAAAAAACCGGCCAAGTGCGAGTCAGACTCGCGCACCGAGAGTTCCGTACAAACCTGTAGGTAGTAAGTTTAAAAATATTTTTATTATAAATGATGTAACTAAAAATTTATAGTATTCGCAATTTTTCCTTTACCTGTGCTATAAGATGTTGCTTTGCCAAATTTCAAGATTCTGAGTTCAGAAGTACCTTGTAGGTTTTGATTCCCTTGCAAGTGTCGAAAATTTGCGGAAATTTGCGGCCTAAACGGCTGTATCTTTTGATTGCTTTGGCTTAGAAGTTTGACTTTTCACAGCTAGGGTCAGTAAGGGTCAGTAGATCCGAGTATTTGATATAAATTCCAGCTGGATACCTCCACGCGTTCCTGAGAAAAAGGGTCTTGACAGACAGACGGACGGACAACAAAGTGATCCTATAAGGGTTCCGTTTTACCTTTCGAGGTACGGAACCCTAAAAATGTTTTTGCTAGCTTTAATGTTCTTTTTTTACTGTTGTATTTCCTGTGCGTGTCCCAAATAATTGTTTTTTCTTTCCTTCTTTACTTAATTTAAAGCAACGTTTATGGAGGCTTACGTCTATATAAACGTAAGTTCAGTGTGTCCAGTATCGATATATGTATGCAACCGTTATTAGCATTGTGTATATGTGTTTATTTGCGGCCATTCCTCTGTGCAGGGCTTGCATGGAGGCTGAGGAAACCGTTACGAATGTGCACTTTGAATGCACAGTCGTCACCCTGATTCAAACAGAAACCCTTGGGGCACCTAGATCTTTCAAAGATGTTCACAGACCAGGAGACATTATTAACTTCTGGAGGGAGGTAGGCTGGTTGGAATAACCATAAACGGCCCACGCATAATCGGCACCCTAATTGCGTAACACACGATTAATCGTAATCTGAATCATTTTGAAGCAAATTGCTAATCCATTGCTTCATAAGTTCGAAAAAGTTGTCTGCTCAACACGTAAATAACGCAATGAAGCTTGTTGAACTGTCAAAATGAAACCGATTCAGATTGATTGTATGTTACGCAATTAGGGTGCAGGTCGACCTAAAGGACTTAGTGCGGAAATCAAGCCCTCTAATATAGAACTCGTGTACATTTTAAAAAGCATCCGGGAACGCGCACATTGCGAGTTTACGGCACGCCTGGGTTGTGAAAAATAAGGAAATAACATTTTCCAAAGCAATTTGCTCCCTGGTGAAAATCTCGCGTAGTTAGATTCACGAATGGTACCTACTTCCTTTAATGGAACACATAGCTTCAAGGCGATCCACGATTGAAAAAATATAAGGAAATAATGAGCAACATATACCTATATGAAATTTTGCAGCAGCAGCCCGGAGTCTGAATTTGTACAGACGCCAGCAGGTCAAACTATCCGAAACTGTCAAATTTTCCCAATCAACCTTGAACTTTAATGCTTTAGCGATAAAGTTGAAAATCTATTAAAGAAATTTGACAGATTGTAGTAGCTTGATGTGCTGGCGTCTGTACGTTGATGGCACTCGACTTTTATACATACTACTACAATTTTATTGGCTTATAGAAAAATCATTCTATTCTGTGAAGGAGTATTTAGACTAAGGATTCGATCAGGCTCAGAATGTCCCTTTCGGATTCACACTGACATGTTACTATGTATAATAATTTGACAAATAGGTACTTGACATTTCAATTGAATAACTATGACTTACATTTGATTGTTATATTTTCTTTAATTTTGATTCATAGATTTTATTTAGTTTTTTTTTTTTTTGTAATTTGAAGCAAACATAATTTTATTTTTATTATTTTAAAATAAATGTTTAAATGGTAAACCCTCCAAATGAGTGCCTAGTTTGGGGCTAATGTAAAATCTCTATAATCTTTTGAGCAATAAAGGTATGTACGGTATATATGTAAGGTATATATGTGTGTACCAATTTTATTAGCTTCATTTATTTAATTTATGTAATCAATAAATTTTCATGCCAGTTTTAGAAAATTATTTAAAAAACTGTTAAAAACCCAACCATCTGTAAAGTACAACAATTTTTGTAAATAATTTTCATTTCATTTACACATTACTGGCAAAATGTTGATGTACTATATATATAGGTGCACCTCTGCCAAACCCTTCGGGAATCAAAGGCGTGATAAAGGCGGGAAACAAGGACGCATTTGATGGATGGATCTTTGGTAGGTATTTAATATGTTATGTCATATTAAATACCTACCAAAGATCCACCCATCAATTGCGCGAGATTTGTTTTGTGCAAGATGATCCATTGCCAAACCAAACGCAGTCAAAATATTAGTTTCGATCAAAGAATCCTTTGTCAATACAGCTTAATGTCCCACAAGCATTGTATTACCACTGATGAGTAATGATAATGGAGTGCTGACACTATCTTTTGCCAATGTATTTCGCGAAATCCGCATGTTGTGAGACCTTTTTCATTACCCTGGGGCCCTAGACAAAGTGACATTCTATCAGCGGTAATGATAATGGAAAAGGCAAAAATGTATTGGATTGCCCTACTTACTCAGTACCGGCCGAGCATAAAGCATAAAGCTTATCAATACTGTTGAAAGTCTTTGTAGAAACTTGAAACACTTTTAAAGCGATTGCCAGTTGTCTAGCTCCCTTATGTTTACCTGCTGGGAAACGCAGATCACCTAAATACTATTATTAACGTTGTTTTAAAAGATTACCATGCACACGTTGTTGAACCGGCAGATTGGTGTTCAACTATTATTAGTCATTATCAAAACATACACTGCAAGTGCAGAGTACAAAGTTCTAGCACCGCTCTTCACAGATCCGCGCGGTGATTTATACTGCCTGTATGTCAATGTCAGTAGGCACAATTCACCGTGCATTAGCACTCCTTTTATAACGCCTCTGTGTCGCGAGATCGATCAAAGCACTCATTAGTCATGGCCCCCTGTTGACTTGGATGTATTTACTTATCCGGCAGTTTTCCTTTTCCTTCTACCATTCCTGTTAGAGCCCTGATTGCGTAATATTCATCTAAGTAGAAGCTGTTGTTATTCCATTATCAGGAGGGGTCACAAACTGGAATGTAGGTCAGTTCAGTATAGAGTTGTTTTGCTATACAGAAAGTTAATAAGCCAATCTTAAGGCGGTAACGACGCGGTACGGATTTCAGCCAGATCCCACGGATTTCATCTATCTGGCAAAGCATTAGTGGCTCAGTGGAAGCGGCTGCCACTTACGACTTTGTAAGCCGTTGATTCGAATTATTTAATCACCACGGCTCTTCAAACGGTGAAGGAAAACATTATGAAGAAACCGACATGTCCTAGACTGAAAAATTCATAGACATGTGATATCTACCAACCAAGTGGCACTGTACAGAGGTGATGCTTATTTCATAAGAAATCTCTTCCAGCATACCTGAGAATATAGGACAATAGATACAGAGATGTAGACAGCGTGTGATAGAGCAAAGGAGACAAAACATAATACATAGAATCAAAAACAATTCACTTAAAAGCTAAACAAATATTACGAGAATATACTAACATACATACAAATAAATATAGATAAATACTTCTAAAATAAATATTACTAGAATGATAATAATTATATCATACTCAAAATAATAAATACATACACAACTATGATGAAGTGGACAGATAGTGTTCTTTCACTCTTCTTTTAAAAACTGCAACAGTTTGGCAGTCCCTAATGTCAGGCGGTAGTGAATTCCACAATCGCACCGCGTGCACTGTGAAGGAGTAGGAGTAGAAGTCGGTGGAGTGGAGAGGGGACTTGAGAAGGTTTTTAAGATGCGACCTGCAAGGTGCATCTGAAGGACGGGCATAGGAAAAACGCTCCCGCAGATAGGATGGAGTTTAAGGATTATGAAGGATATTCGTAAGGGTTCGTGGGAGTTTCTGATTGACTGGTGCTTTGGCTTCGGGAGATGCAGCTGAAGTGCATGTAGGAAGTAGGATGGCTTAAATCGATAGCACAGATCTGAATTTTTTATTTTCTTCATGATGAAATATTGGGTTTTTCCATGTGTGTCTAGCTGTGAGGATTGACCTTAGTCAAACTAGATTTACATAATTTAAAAAGCTAACAGTCCTAAAATAATAATAATATGTACAAGTATGTAAAAAAGGAGGAAGATTTGAGCAGTGGTGGCCAAGTGGTAACGGCCCCGACTTACGAGTGGTCGTGGGTTCGAACCCAGGCGCCCGCCAGGGTTTCCTTTGTGTGGAACAGCCTTTAAAGGGTCCTTTGTCAGCCAGCATGTATCATTTACTTATAAAAGAACAAAATCCTTTTTTTATGGCTACAAATCCGTTCCCGTTGTTAACCATCAAAAGAGGATTTTCTAAAGACATACTGTCAATCCGCGATTATACCCGAGCGTCCACGATTGGGCCCGAACGGATTTAGACACTTAAACATATCCCACCCGACTGTATTTATGTTGGACGTCTGTATCGTAAATATACATTACGAGTAATTGCCTCAAGCGTGTCAATGTCAATTTTTGTTGTTTTTGGTGATAAAAAGGGCTGAATACCAGCTCCTTTTTGTCATGCTACCGATATTTTTTAATATAAAATTCTTCCTTTCTACCAATTTCCTCAGCATTGCGGAAGCGACGACACGTAAGTCTGACATAAACAAACAATTATACCCAGAACTAATATTATGTGCCTAAACCAATATGTAGGTATTAAACGAATATTGACAGTTCACTCACGATCAGCCCTAGATTATTAATTCAAACGGATGTCGAAACGCGCTTAAATACATTAACAAACATCTAGAAATCACACAGGTTTCATATTACGTAGGTACGAATATTATCAAGCTTGTTAAATTAACGGATCGTGTTCGAAACGCAATTTTGCGCTGCAAAAAAAAGATAGCTGTCGTGGCTCAAAGGCTGCTCAAGTTTAATGAGACCTAGCAGAACAGGTCTACCGCATGCCGAAGAAACTGTGGGCAGAAAGAACACAGAACTTGTACCATGAGAGAGACGCGGGGTCGCGTCGGGTCATAAAGGAAATGACGGGCCAAGGTGAATTTGTTCCGTCAAAACTATGCGATTAAGCCTCAACTCCTTGAAGGAGTTAAGGCGAGGCTTTGCCCAGGAGTTAGACTGCAATATCTATTAAAAAAAAACCTTATATGTATTATCAGGTTGGCCTGCAGTCGATATGCATTTTCAAAATAAATAGAGTAGAGTAATCTAAAATTACCTTTACCTTGAAAAAAAATCAGTTGCTCCATACATTATGTCGAGATAAGCGAACATAAATCTATGGATCAACTGATTTTTTTTTCACGATTTCAGGGTTGGTCCCGTAGTAAAAGTTGTTCATAATGTACTCATCATTATGAACAACTTTTACTACGGGACCAACCCTGAACCCCCCCCCCCTGAAACCTACCCCTTTTAAGGATTAAAACGATCAAAATTTAACGGTGTATATATTTATGTATGTAATGTAGGTATATATTTTATTAATTAAGTTCGTATGTGTATTACAGCAGCAGTTGAACAGTGGTGGCTCAGTTGTACCGGCCGCTACTTACGAGATGTAGGTCGTAGCTTCAAACCCCGGTAGGAGATTTACTTTGTGTAAATTAAATTGATAAAACGGTGAACATCGTGAGGAAACCGACCTGTCCTAGAACCACAAATTCGAAGACATGTGACATCTACCAACCCGCACTGGGCGCGCGTGGTGGATTACGGCCCACTCCCTCACAGCGAGAGGAGGCTTGTGTCCCAGCAGTGGGATCATTATAGGCCGCATATGTATTATAAGTTTATAACAACCTATTCATGGACGTGTTTATTTCTATGTTATGTATATATTTTTTTTTTTAACTTTTCCCCAGTCTAAGAATTTCTCCTGTATCGTGGGTGCGTTTACAAACATTTAAACTCACATACACAAACAGCCAGACCCGGAACAACTACTTGTAGGTCATAAAAATATTTGTTCCGTGCGGGAATCGAACCCGCGACACGCAGCGCAGCAGTCAATCGCTTAACCACAGTGCCAACCATGTCGTCGAATTATTATTAAAATTAATTATTTTATAATTTTATATTTCTTAAATATTATTATCTCCTCTCAAACAGAGCACCACCATCTTATCTCGTCACCACCCTTGACTGTTAGAGAATGCCTAGGGCATTAAAACCAGTTTTGTGCCCCAACGTGTGCGAGAAGTTTTTTTTTTGTTTGGGTGGGAAATCATCAATTGACCTCTCCCGCTCTGGGCTGAGCGGAAGGGCGTGTCAGACTTTTACTGACTAAAACTCACCCGTGTTCCTTCAGTTGCCTGTGCCAGGGGGCACGGTATCTCTTTCGAACAACCCGCGGCCCTGGCAGGCATCGGCCCTAGCGGACCCCGTCAGTTCGTGCTGACATCTCTTTGAGGCGCGCGTGGAACACAACGCGCCGTCGACCCGGGCCTGGTCCTTACCGGGCGGCGAGCTGCCCATTGCTCGCCGCCCGCAGGCCCGCGCCTACGCTGGCCGGGAGTCGGCTGTTGACTCCCGTCCAGGGCGTCTCCTGCGGCGACTAGGGGAGTGAGGGCGCAGTGATCGCCTCTCCCTCACGCGCTCCGCCTCCTCCTTCGCGAGCATTACTGCTTCGCAGAGGAGGTTACGGCCTCCCATGCACGCTATGACCGCCTTAATTATTATAAAATACAACATCAATATATTTTAGCGCAGCAGCAATACTTAAACACAGTCCACTAGCTCAAGTGTCAAGTGCATGAAAGCATACTATTAGTTTATTAATAATAATACGGGTCGATTCTCAATTCTGTTTGAAGCTTAAGACGTAAATCTGAATGCATTGTATAATACCTAGGTGCTAATGAATGGAGTAGGTATCTAAGTAACTAGTTAGTTATGGTCTGAACTTGGACATGACTCAGTCTATATAGGAAACTTGTAATATATTATGGTATGTACGAAAAATATCTGGTGAAAATGTAAACAAATGGATCAGAAAACGTATAGACGCCTGCAGGTCAAGCTACCCGAAACTGTCAAATTTTTCCAATCAACCTTGAACCTTATTGCTTTAGCGATAAAGTTGTAAATCTATTAAAGAAATTTGACAGATTGTAGTAGCTTGATGTGATGTCTTTATCTGTGGAACTAGATGCCAATTTGTAAATGCCACTACAAATTTAGTGCTTTGATTTATTTGAATACTTTAACCCGAAATTCTAATTTCAAATCGCCTTAAAGATGGTTTTCATTTCAATTCAGGTCGACAAAAATTTAGGTTATTTATAATCAAAATTTTTGTCGATATTTTTGTCAATTACAATTTAATAGAAGAAAGAAAAAATATTTACACAAAGTACAAGCACGTTACAAAAAAAAAAAAAAAAAACATAAAATACACACATACAAAGTAGTCCAAAAGAATCATATTCAAACAATTAAAGTATGTCGCTGTGTTGTTGTTATTCAAAGTCAAAGTTTTTTATTTGTTAAACATAGGTGTAAAAACTACTTTTTCAAACAATAATTATTGGAAAACGTAGTGAGACATCACAAGGCAAATTCTCATAATTTAAAACGATCAAAATCTAGTCGCAGTCTCATCTCGGCGACAAACAAATCTCAAAAACCTGGCAAAATGTAGGGAAATTAGACGTATTTTTGACAGATTGAGACTGAGATCAGTCTGTGTGTGTGTGTTCTTAAAATTACCAGAATTGCCCCTGTGTTGAAACCTTCTTAACACAGATGAAATATGTAACAAATTCCCGGTGAATAGAATATAACAGAATACTCTTTATTATGTACACACGCCAGCACATCAAGCTACTACAATCTGTCAAATTTCTTTAATAGATTTTCATCTTTATCGCTAAAGCATTAAAGTTCACGGTTGATTGGAAAAATTTGACAATTTCGGGTAGCTTGACCTGCTAGCGTCTGTACACCATACTCCACCATGCCCCTTTAGTAAGTGTTTGCGTAAGGGTTTAACTTGAACAGGGTTTGTTTACACTTTTATCAGATCCTTTTGAAACACAATATATATATAAGTCCGTTGAATAAGTGCGTGATAATATATAACGTGTTATGCGCTTCCTCAATGAGCGTAATCAATGCTCTGTATCGTACGATACGATGATACATTAATATGTAGGCAGGATCGTCAACCAATTAATCTTACAAAAGTAATGACAATTCGATGGAAATACGAGTAACTACGAAAACTCATGTTTATTTAACTACTTCAGTTCGGCCGTCGCGTCGGCTTGTTTGCCATCTATCTATATAATCTATATTTACACTGTACAGTCACTAGCAAAAGCATGTATACACTCGGCTTTATTCAAAAGCGATTAACTCCTTTATTGTGTAATGAAATTTTATGTTGTTACGAGCATAGCCTTTTCGAAATTATAGGTTTATGTAATGTGTCGTTGCATTCGTTATTTCATGAAAAAATCGCAATTGGAAGTTGCCAAGTGTTGACATATTGGTGCTCGTGACTGTATATATATTGTCCCACTACAGAACAAAGGTTACTTTCCCTTTTCCACAAAATTCTGTTACGCTCGCGAATCTTATTTTGTTCAGTATATTATACTTCCTGACATCATTTGCCCAGCCTTTTCCCAACTATGTCGGGATCGGCTTCCAGTCTAACCGGACCCAGCAAGGTACCAGTATTTTACATGAAGCGACTGCCTATCTGACCTCCACAACCCAGTTACTGGGTAATACGAAACCCCTTGGTAAGTCTAGTTGTCAGACTTTCGGGCTTCTGACGATCCGTAACGACTTTGAAAATCCACGAATGTCAGCCGGGACCAACGGCTTAACGTAATTTCCGAGGCACGGAGGGGTCATGGTATGTAAAGATGGTCACCCATCCACGTACCAACCGCGGCAAGCGTAGCTTAACCGGGGGCTGCAGTCTCGACATTCATAGCGATCGTTTTACGACCAAGTTCGATCGCAAAGTCCCGGATTGACAGGTGTAATGTGTGGAGTGACAGGACTTTGCGACCGAATTCGGTCGTAAAGCGATCGCTATGAATGTCGAGACTGCTGGGGCTAATCGACCGACCCGTGCGGCTGTTATTACTTAGCCACATGCCCCCAATATACAACCTGACACTGACCTGAAAATTGCAAAAAACGTAAGAAAATTAGAATTTCCTGGCGCTTCCCCTTTAAGGGTGTTTTTTACACCCGTTATATTCGATTTTGCCGCCTTATTGTGCGGAATCATGCCGACTCGAACAAATGTGCAGCACCACTAACAATTTGTTGATTATTTTCTCAGGTCTTGGCATATATTTTGTTTTTAACCAACGAAAAAAAACAGAGGTCGTTTTTTAATGATCTTTGTTTATTGATTGTTTGGCGTCGACTCAAAATTACTTAGTTATACTTTCATTACTTTAAGAACTTAGTTATAAAGGTTAAATAAAAAAGGTTTATTATTTTTTGCTTTTCAGTTTTTTCGGCGGTTTAATTTTTTTGTTAAAAAGTTTTTGTGATAAACATTGGTCATAAAAAGTAATTTATACACAAATCAAAGACGTACAAACACACATTCGAACTAGGCTGAGAATCAGCACTTTTTGTACGTCAAAATTACATAAGACAGTCCCCCAAAATGTCCGCCCTTCATCACTTTCTTGTGCTTTAGCTGAGAAGATGAAGTGGCGCAACAAACTCCCCAGCAGCACAGCCGTCTGTTCAGTTAGAAGAACTTGATTCTATACAACAACATGCCTAGAGCTCATGAAGCCGCACCGTTATCGTATCGTGACCTATAAAAACCTTCAAAGTTACCAGGAACATCAAACTTTAAAAACTTAACACATTTCCTTCCACACTTGTCAAGATCCGTCCATATTATATGGTTAACGATGAAAAATGGACTTTCTGTGCACGTCCATTAGTTTGTTTGTTATTACATCAAATCATAACTTTCGGCTTCAACTTTCTAAAACTTGTAATATTGTTGGAAGGCTTTGGAGAAGAATGTGTTATAACTAAATAAATAACACTTTTAGTTCTGAATTTTTTATACAAAATTGATTGAGTGACGTTAATAAGTAAAAAAATGGGTCAAGTGCGTGTCGGGCCACGCGCAGTGTAGGGTTCCGTAGTTTTTATAACAGCCAAGTGACTGATACTTTCGTACCATGCTCTAACTAAAAGCCAAACATGTCTACCTACCTAATTTGACTTCCTATACAAATCCTCACCTGATCCGACAATTTTGCACGGAAAGAATTTTTTTTTTTTTGCTATTTGGGTAAGACTTATCATAGCCGGTGTAGCAACTGTTTTTTTTTTTATAATTTAACTTATTTAGGAATGAAACAATAGCGCGATTCAACTGACGCTTAGCTCCATCTATCGACATTTCTATGGAGTTGTTCGAAAGGACATGGCCGGAATTTGTATAGAGCTGTGCCCTTACAAAAAATATTCATGTAAATTGACATACAGTACGTCAAATTAAAGCTTACAGGTGTGTAATCATAATAGTTTAAGTTTTATGATCAGAGAAGAAGCGAGAGATACTATAAATAGGATACTAAAAATGTGCCTAAACATTTTGAATAGCAATGATCATGCGAGAGATACTTTAAATAGGATACAAAAAAAGTGCCTCAACATTTTGAATAGTAATGATCATAAATTCCGAAACGAAACAATACGAGAAATGCTATTACCAATGGATTTAAAGGCCGTTTCTTCACTATCCGACACGACATTTCAAATCGATCAATCGAGGCCACGATAGCGAAGAAGAGCGAGTACTAGTCGTCTACAGATATTTCTGAATATTATGACTTCCAAGCGACCCAAGCGACTAGTAAAAAATATACAATTGGATAGGCAATAAAACACTAAAATGGTATTTGAATTTTTATTTAAGAATATCTAATTAGGTAGGTAGTATATATACTTACATATGCATAAGTATAAAATATAATTATCTACTTCTACTTCTTTTACAGACGTTTTAAGAAAAACATCATTGCAATTACTCAGACAAGACACATTCATTGTTTTCATCCACTTTTCAAGCCCAAGCGAATCACATACACACACACAACTCAACGATACGGAACGCGCGACAGTTTCTATCCACATGTTGTTCGTACGATGTCCAATTTTTCTATCATCTCGAGAGCTCTGCTTACACCGCTTTTTGTAGATCTTACTCCCGTCCCCGCACGAACTCCGGTTAGACTCTGTCTAGCGCCACGAGATGGCGCTAACGTTCCGAATAGTCAAACGAATGACTCCGACATATTCATCAAGACGCGCGGCAGGTCGAAAAGTGGTGTCTGCGATAGTCGTGAAACCGTTAACTTTTTAAGCCGTTAACCCTAGCAATACAATTCTGGCAGTCACAGGTGTTTTACATACATTTTAGTCTGACCTTCAGGCGTAATTCAGATAGATACAGTGTTTGTCTCATGCGTGTATCCAAACGTAGATGCATTTTGTATTGCATTCAATGAAACCGTAGACAGAGGATTTTGTCTACGAATGAAACAAAACCACAAAAAATCTATTAACACACATATTATTTTGAGATTTTTTGTCGCCTGTTCTAGAGAAATGTAATTATTGCGATTAATTTTTATTTATTTTAGAAGTAATTTTAATATAATAATAATTAGTGTACATTACGAATTATGAATTGATTCTGAGGGCAGGATTCGGCCATGTCCTTTTCGAGTCTAATACAATACTCGTAAACTTGTAAAGCCCACTTAAGTGTGATAGTTTTCCTTTAAACTTCGTTATATATAGGTACTACTGCCGTGATATTTGAATTTCTAACTACAACCGTTTAGTTGGTAGAGGGGGGGGGGGGACACTTGGCTCTAACGAAAATTGGTACTCTAAAGCTTGATAAGTCACGAATGGTTTACTTAATCAAAAAACGATCTTGCTAAACCCCTAATATTTTTGAAAGACCTATCCAACGATATCCCACACTATGGGAAGGACGAAAAAAAAATTATCATCCCACTTTAGATGTAGGGGAGGTAGGTACCCTAAATAATTATTTTTTTCAAAATTTTATTTTACCTCTTTTTCGGCGTCATTATCGTGTATACTCGTGCCAAATTACAAATTTCTAGTACCAATAGTTTTTGAGCTAAACTGCGGACAGACAGACAGACAGACAGACGACATGGCGAAACTATAAGGGTTTCTTGTTGACTACGGAACCCTAACAAGCATTGAATAGGTTCTGGACAGGTGGCAAAATAACAAACCAGTCACAACAAAGCGGTACCTAAGGGTTTAACCAGTCTTAGGTATTAACTACACAAAATTGGTACATCGTTTTGTAGAAAAATGTTAATGTAGGCTTTTACGTTGTAATATTCGAAATAATACAAAATCTGGTACTTATGAATGTTACTCGTTGTTAAAATATGTGAACACATAACAATTGCTGGCTGTTTGCGTATATGAGTTTAAGTGTTTGTAAACGCACCCCACGATACAGGAGAAATTCCTAATGGGGGGCAACAATTTAAAAAAAAAAAAATGCTGTGACTAGTTCATTTTGCATCAAAATGTCCACCTTCATGCGGTGGGCGATCGCCTCTGACTGAGCATTTTCACGGTCGATTTTAGTCACCCACCGTATGCGACGTTTAGCCGCACGACAAAAGTCGAAACCTACTTTATTTTGGAACTTGTGATTTTACTCACCAACGGCCTAGCCGATTGCTGTTTTGACAGTCGACAGTGAGGCTATTAGTTACCTGTGTAAAGCCCGCATTATCCCGTATGTAGCTAACTACATTGTCTGGTTACTGATTTAAGACCACTCAGATTACGTCTCACACAATATTTGTCTCAACCGTAACGCCATTGAAAGACACAAAATATTTATATTGAGATAAAACCAACTGAACTAAGCGATGGTATCAAATAACCTCAAGTTTGCGTAAGCATTACTTTCTTTTGCAACCCATTTTCCCTATTGACTCACACTTCGTAACCCTTGTCACCGTAAGAGTGTAGTTTCATCCCAGTTTAAGCTGATCTCCCATTTTATAGGCTTTCCGCATGATAACAGGTCAGGTTATACTGGAAACTTATTCCGTGATACGTCTTCACGTATACAAACTTACTAGTTTTATCAACACGAAGTATTGCCTAAAGCCATGCTTTGATAGCAAGTAATATAATATCGAGGTCTCTTTTCGAATATTTTCGCTGATATGTGAGCCGCTTGATTTGATAAAATGCTTTGTGTTCATATTCGGAAGTTCCTTGAATAAATGGCCAATTTTCTAGATAAAGGAAACTAGTTTACTGTACGATTTGTGAATCGTAACATGAAATATAATATACGTCAAAACAAATTCGCTTTTAAATGATAAATGATTTTATTTCGAAGTTATTTTTATACAAACACTTTTACACATCCGTCATACTTATTTTAAAAACTAGATGAGGTCAGCGTTTCCTGTCTGACTACTCTGTGAACAAAGATAGAAATAAAATCAGAGGTCACAGTCTCTTTTAAAGTCCACTATTACATCTTTCCTCAAAAGACCATCTCTATAATTATGGTATTTTATGGAAAGAAACACACAGATTGAGTGGACCTGTCATGCATTTGTCAGTAACCATGCAGCTCAACTCAGAACTTAAGGAGCTTAACGATTCGACAAACAGTACCAAAGAAAGGACATTTGGGTAGGCCGCTTAGATTACTCAAACTGCCAGAACATGATTAAAACTACCTGAGAAGTTCGTTGTTGCATTACTTATATGGATTAGGCCGGCTTTTTTGTGTAACTCATTTTACCGATGTGTACAGTCACGAGCATAAGTATGTATACACTCGGCTTCATTCAAAAGCAACTTTACTCCTTTATGTTTGAATGAAATTTTATGTTGTTACGAACATAGCATTTTCGAACCCGTAGGTTTATGCAATAAATAATATCATAATAAATAAATAATATCTCTGGACATTTCACACAGCGCCATCTAGTCCCAAGCTAAGCAACCTAATGCTTGTGTTATGGTAACAAGATGGCTGATAAACTACTTATATACATTTTTTTTTTTTGTTTTGTAAATACTTACATATTATAGATAGAAAAATACCCAGACTCGGAACAAATACATGTAGGTCATACAAATATTTGTTCCGTGCGGGAATCGAACCCGCGACACGCAGCGCAGCAGTCAATCGCTTAACCACTGCGCCAACCGTGCCTATGTGTCGTATTTCAACGTTGCATTCGTTATTTCACGAAAAAATCGCAATTGAAAGTTGCCAAGTGTTGACATATTAGTGCTCGTGACTGTACCGGGCATATGATTTTAGATACCTACTTACCTTATTTATATCTTCTATAAACTAATAATAAAGCTGAGGTCTTTTTGTTAGTTTTGTAGCCCAATTTTAGAAGCTAAGTAGCTGGTCTCAAAAATACCCCAAGCCTCAAGCTTCAAGTACATACATACATACTTGAACATCTCTCGCGTCCGGCCCTGGTTCAAGCCATGGTCCGGGGCGAGAGGGAGTGGGAGGCAGTCACCTCCTTCTGCGAAGCAGTCATGCTAGCGAAGGAGGTGGCGGGGTGGACGAGGGACAGGACCTCACGCCTCAGCCGCCGCGGGAGACGCTCCGTGCGTCGGGAGCCGCGTGACGACCCCCGGCCACCGTAGGCGCGGGCCTGCGGGCGGAGAGTAATGGGTAACAGAGTAATGGGGATCAGGACCAGGCCCGTGCCGGACGGCGCGTGTGTTCCACGCGCGCTTCAAAGAGATGTCAGCAAGATTGACGGGACCCGATGGGGCCGAAGCCTGCCAGGGTAGCGGGATCGTCCGAAAGGGTTACTGCTGCCCTGGAACATAAAGGGCTAAGGAAGGAACACGGGTGGGTTTTTAGTCAGTAAGAGTCTGACACTCCCTTCCGCTCCACCCAGAGCGGGTCATTTGATGATTTCCCATCGTGAAAAAAAAAAATATGCATTAAGAGTCCTCTGTTTAGCACGAGATATTTGTGTTAATACAAAAATATAGTACCTACATGAATGAATAAACATAACACTTACGACTTCAAACCCAGCGACAGCAGTGGGCAAAAGTATCGTAGCATTTCGTGGCAATTTCGTAGCCATCTTGTAGCAATTTGAAATGATTTCCCATCCTGAGAAAAAAAAAAAAGTAGCCGGCCTCAAAAATACCCCAAGCCTCAAGCTTCAAGTATCGGCTCCATGGGAGGACACCCATGTTCTCCCATGGAGCATACTTGAACATAATTGTTTTTACTAGTTAGTAGTGTAATTACTAGGCAGTACTACATCTCTAGCTAGTCCCAGTCCCAGTTATAAGAACCATGACCTCTGAGATGGTTTCGGCTTCGCTCCGAATTTCCTCTCAGGGATCAGCCAGCTAGGAAATGCCGGCGCCATCTAGTTTTAAAAATACTGACCAACAAAATATTGACGTGTAAAAGTATCTTAAAAGATCAACTTACATAAAAAATAAACATTTCATTTCATAGACCATCAGAAATTACGGGCGTGATGTGATAATGAATTTTGTTAATTATCCTTATACTGTTGAAATTGCTGCACATAATAAAGAGTAATTGTAACTGCAACATCCAATTTAAGCCAAAATAAACTCCCAATATCGATGAAAATTCGTGTACAGCCGCCGCCAAACATGGCGACTGTAGACTGAACCCGGGCTTTTTTGGCGTCAAGTAAAAGCTTTTTTATTGCACATAAAATTATTTTCGTAAGGAGCGCGCCGCTTCTGTGGCCCGGGTAATGTAATTGTTTTATGGGATAAGAGGTAACGGTTTTAAATAAAATAAATAAATAAAATAAATAAATAATAATATCCTTGGACATTTCACACAGCACAAACAAGCAAAAGCACAAAGAAAAAAAAAGAGAAAAAGAGAAAGAGAGAAATATAAGCACAATAAGACTATAACGTTCCCACAGGTTGGACTCAGGCCTTTTCTCACTGAGAGGGACTGGGCCATAATCCACTACGCGGATTCTGTGCGGGGAGGACGTTTTAAACATAAATTATCTTAGTTCAGAAATGTTTAAAATATTTTAGTTCACAGTACGCACTTTAATGTCAGCAACGACATGGAATTTTAGACCTATCATCTCCGCTGGACCGTAAGGACTGCCATTGAAATACTAGTGCTGTAACATTCCATCTACTCATGAGTGATTTGAGTTTGTAACACTACTTTTGCGTAGCGTCGTGGACGATAGGCCTTCAATCTTATTATAGCAGTAGGTATTGGAAATTTTCTACTGAGTGAAGTATCTGTTACGTAGTAACTATTTAGTAATCTGTGCTTGAGATATATGACTAGGTGACATAAAAATAGTGACTAAAAATGATTTTTGAAACCTGTCTTCTTGGTCGTTTCCTCAGTGCTAAGGACCACGACCACGTACGACGCGTCTCCAAGTGTTGCGGTCTTTTTAGTGTGAACTGCTCGGTACCACGCTGCCTCTTGTATTGAGCAAACATGGTGTTTAATGCTCGTGCCTTCTCTGTATGTAAAGAGGCCCTTGCCCTACAGTTGGACAGTAAAAGGCTGGTATTATTATCTAAATAAAATTAAACGTTTAATATTAATAAAATTAAACGTTTGCTAGAAATACTTAACTATACACACATATATATTATCACTTTAATTCCTTTGACTTGCACCACAGCACCATATGTCACGATATTGAATTCTTTTCGTAAAATGAGTGAGAACAGACAACTGTATGTACATGTCTACTGTTGACGCTGAGCAGAACTGAATTAATAACAATAGTTGAAATATAGGGATTATGAGAATTTGTTTCAAGGAATATTAGAAAGTCAGAGAATAAATAATTTTGTCTTCTTTTTCTACTTCGTGTCGCTGGCACGACAAAGACTTACTTGACCACACAACTGGGAAGATATATGCCCAACCTGGTAAAGTGGGGTTACCTTGACGGCAGTAGGGTGTGATTGTGGAGCTATGTCACAAGCCATGCTTCACCTCCTATCCTGCCCTCTGTGTCCCAAAACATGCAGTCAAAGTGACCTCTACGCTGCCACCGACAACGCCGTGGAAGTGGAAAAGTTTTGGGAAAACAAGATTTAAAATACAGTCGTGCCAGCGACACGAAAAGGAAGAAAATTTTTAACTTACCTAAGTGATTATTAGAACCCAATGGATTGGCAAGAGACCGGACGGCGTGTCTTTATTTCCATGGAAGGTGGGTAGGCCTTTAGTGTGGGATGCAACTTGTGTCGATACTCTTGCGCCATCTCAACTTCCAGGATCAGCGTGCTGCGCCGGTGCTGCTGCTGCGGCTGCAGAAAACCTCAAGCAGCGTAAATATAATAACCTTATTAATAATTTATGTTCGAGCCGTTTGGGGTTGAAACCCTTGGGCCGTGAGGTCCAAGTGCGCATGGTCTTTTTAAGGAAATTTCGAAAAGACTGGTTGACACTTGCCATGACCCAAGGGCTGGCTTTTACTTTGGCCAGAGGCTAAGCATTGCCATATAACGTGGCAATGCCGCCAGTGTCTTGGGTACATTACCAGTCGACAGCGATGTGGATGAATTTTTCGACGCTATATTTTAGTTTGTAAACAGTTTTAAATAATTTAGGATATTATTTTGTTACTGAGTGATTTGTTTGAAACATAGGTTCTCAACGTGAGCCATAACGCCCCCTCGTGGGCGTTTGATACTTTCAGGGGGCCAATAAAAGACCCAAAGAAAATGATATATCCTAAAATATTACAACAACTACGTCTACCTATACAAATATTTATCCCTCAATTTTCATGATTGCATCTACCACTGTTTGTCTCTGCATCACCAACAGGTTGACTGGTACAGAATGCCTGTGGCATGAAGTCCGCCTCTGTATATTTATGTGCATAAAGTATTAAATAAATATTTAATATTACACGTTTAAATTATAATCATGGCAATAACTGTTTCAGATTCGCGACATATGGTTAATAAAAAAAATTGGGAGGCTCTTGAAAAAAATATATTCTCAAAGCGGGTGAGCAAAATAAGTTTGAGAACCTACGGTTTAAAATGAATTGGTTTCATGCTGTTAAGTATGCTCTATTCTTACTGATTTCTATCAAAACTTTAGGCATTTTTTTTCTATATAATTAGGCATTAGCGCTCTCTTCAATTGTATTTACAGATTTATTTATTCTATTCTATTCTTCAACTCCGATCATTTGGCCATCCTCTTATAGATTTGTTGTCAAAGTTAAAATTAAGGCATTTATTTCAAATATGCACATAACAGGCACTTTTAAATGTCCCAAAATGTGAAAATGTTCCATAAGGTAGTTTCGTATGGAGAATGGGCAAGAAAATCCACGTATGCGACCTTCACTTAAGCATCATTACCATATATCTTCTTATGTATGAAATGTTTAAAACATCGCTCAAAGCCTCATTTATATTTCAAGGATTTCAAGGATACATCTGATTTCAAATTCAAATACGTCTCGGTACTAATAAGACTATACGATACTCAATAATGCTAGAAAACAGAAGATTCAATTTAAGTATGTACTTAAATTGAACCTCCTCTACTTAAACCTTAGTTTTGAGATAAATTATTATTTGAATGAATAGTTGCGTATGTCTCTATTCTTACAGTACCTACATTCGTTTAAGAATTTACCTATATTTTAAAAAATAAATGAAAATGAAAAAATGAAAATGTGTTTATTCACATAACTAATTTTAACCTAGACATATTACCTCCGCCAAACTGCAAAGCAGTTTGTTGGCAGATGTAGGTCCTTTTTTTCTTTGCACATATCATATTACCTATATAACTCACTATCAAAAGATAATAAAAAAAAAAATACAAAGACAAATAAAAAACAAAATTGTAAAAGGTAATAAAATACAGTAAAATAACTAATTTAAAACAAAACTTAACTAATTTCACTAACATAATTAATTTGCTTATTATAGTTGTAGTTGTATTCATTTAAAGGGGCTCGTGGCTAAGTAATAACAGCCGCACGGGTCGATCGATCAGTTTGAGATACGCTTGCCGCGATTGGTCCGTGGATGAGTGACCTTTACATATCATGACCCCTCCGTGCCTCGGAAAGCAGGTTAAGCTTTTGGTCCCGGCTGTCATTCGTGGATCTTTGACAGTCGTTACGGGTCGCCAAAAGCCCAAAAGTCTGACAACCAGTCTTACCAAGGGGTATCGTATTAGCCAGTAACTGGGTTGTGGCCAGATATGCATTCGCTCCATGTAAAATACTAGTATTCGGCTGCATCCGGTTAGACAGTAAGCCGACCCCAACATAGTTGGGAAAATGCTAAGCAGATGATAATTCTATTCATTTGAATAGGGAACGAAAACGCACGCTAGATTTCAAACAGGTTTTTGCATTCATTGTTTTGAGAGGAATTCAATGAAATAAAACGCTTTCAATTGTTTATGAATGCAATATATTTACTACTACACACAAATGAATGGTAATTTTAAACTATCTTCGTTTGTTTTTATTAACCGACTTTTAAAAAAGGAGGAGGTTCTCAATTCGGATGTTTGTATTTTTTTTTATGTGTATTTTTTTGTTATGTTTGTTCACGCATAACTCTGTCGCTTGCCAACCGATTTGAAAAATTCTTTTTTTTTGTTGGAAAGGGTACACTTCCCAAATGGTCCCATAGAAATTTCATCAAAAACAGTTCAGTTTTTAGTTTGGTTTTTAAACCAAAATTACTGGTAAAAAGTACAACTTAAAAGTGAAAAATAAACTTTTTTGCAAAAAAATAACAACTGACTTCCAAAAACGACACTACAAAGTGAAAAATAACTTTAATTTCGGAAGTTGGTGGCAAACAACGAAAATGCGAACCCAACGACACCGACTTCCGAAATTAAAGTTATTTTTCACTTTGTAGTATCGTTTTTGGAAGTCGGTTGCTTTTTTTTGCAAAAAAGTTTTATTGATAACAGACGGCCAATTTTTGTAATTTAAAACGTTCAAAATCTAAGTCGCAGTCTCAGCGACAAACAAATGTCAAAAACTTGTCAATAATTTCAAATCAGAAAATCAGAGGTATTTTTGACAGATTGAGAGTGAGATCAGGGGGGCAATTCTCGTAATTTTAAGAACATTCACAGTCTGATCTCAGTTTTGATCTGTCATAAAATACTTCTAATTTCCCTACATTTTGAAAAGATTTTGACATTTGTTTGTCGCCGAGATGAGACTGCGACTAGATTTTGAACGTTTTAAATTACAAGAATTGGCCTTCAGACTGTGAACGTTCTTAAAATTGCGAGAATTTTCCTCTCAGACTTCTTAATACCTGCCTAACATCCTAATGACATTTTCTAGTTTATGTTGTTGTGTACTTTATACTAGTAGTTATGTCTATACATACAGTTTGTTTGACTGCCTAGTGGTCGCAAGCGCTACTGCTATGAATAGAATAGAAAACTTTTATTTCAGACAGGAGTCCACAGGGTTAGTAACAATTTACTTAACTTCTAGTGTTAGTAGGTTACAGACACAGATGTACATAAAATTAAAACTCAGCGTGGAGCTGCATCCACCTCAGCAACATCGGGGAATCCCACCGATCTGCGAACACACTGGGAATACTGTTGGTGCCGTCGCGAACACGCGTCATCAGGGATATGCATCTACTCTTAATAATGGCGGCAAAACATTCCTGACGGACTACAATGCCACGGCAGCCGCAACATTAAAAAAAAAATGTATATAAGTAGTTTATCAGCCATCTTGTTACCATAACACAAGCATTAGGTTGCTTAGCTTGGGACTAGATGGCGCTGTGTGAAATGTCCAGGGATATTATTATTTATTTATTTAGTACTCTCAGTGCAATATTATATTGAACGCGTAGGTCGCTGTATGCCCGCTGAGTGAAGTTGACCCACAGGCTGCACGTGCAGCTAAGCATAGAATTCCTGCGTAGAATTCCTAGGTCGGGAAAGTGTTATCTATCTGGAATTTTTCAGTAGCATTCCGGAGGGTCAATTTGATCCCCGACGATGGAATAGACTCGCCTTCTATAACATAGAACTTAAACATAACTGAGGGCAATTCTCGTAATTTTTAGAACGTTCACAGTCTGATCTCAGTGTCAATCTTTCAAAAAATATCTCTAATTTCCCTACATTTTGACAAGTTTTTGACATTTGTTTGCCGCTGAGATGAGACTGCGATTAGATTTTGAACGTTTTAAATCACGAGAATTGGCCTTCTGGCGAAATGTGGGAAACCTTTGTCTTACTCTTTGAGGAATACAGATGTGTGTATTGATGTTAAATTATGTTACATATGGTGGTAGATAAAACGAGCCAAGGTAACCTTGTGACAAAGAGCAGCGGTCTTAGCATGGCAGATACCTGTGTCGGCACACTGAAGTCTTACGAATTATATATTCTGCATACAAGGACCTGACCTAATTGACAATTCTGTAAATGACGACCAGAAGTATATGAACAGACTAGAGGAGTTAAAACGTGAATATCTTCTCCAACAATAGACACCCTAAAATTTAATGATGTTGATTTCAAAATAAATCATCACGAAAAAAATGTCAAAAAAAGGCAACAATAAAACAATGCCAAATAGCATCTGAGAGCCAAATAGCGGAATGAACAATCAAGAGATCAACAGTAAAGCTCATCTTCTTCTGCTTAGCGTGTCGATGGGAATCTAAAAGAGTCGGTCCAGCATTTGGCAACGAGTTTATACACCTTCTGTAGCGTCCATCAAGTTCTGTAACATACTATTCATCTAAATTATTATTATAATCAGCCTATATTAATCCCACTGCTGGGATAGTCTGGGTGTTTTTCTATCTATAATATGTATGTATTTACAAAAAAAAAAAATGTATATAAGTAGTTAATCAGCCATCTTGTTACCATAACACAAGCATTAGGTTGCTTAGCTTGGGACTAGATGGCGCTGTGTGAAATGTCCAGGGATATTATATTATTATATTATATTATACAGGCCTCCTCTCTTCGAGAGAGAGTGGGCTATAATCTACCACGCGGGCCCAGTTCTGGTTGGTGGATGTCACTTTTCTTCGAATTTTTGGTTCTACGACATGCCGATTTCCTCACGATGTTTTCATCAGTATGCATTAAAAGACCGCTCGGCTCTAACGCAGCTCCGTTTAATAAATGACTGGCTAATTAATCTCTTTACCACGACATAAGCTAACGAAGTAGCGAGTGACACTAGAGAATATGAACCCGAATGACATAGGTATATTTGAACCACAAATGTCAGTTATGTTGCCATTGAAGCCGTGTAGCGATCTAGAAACGCCTTCTGGCCATAGAATCGCATCTGTTCGTGTCATAATGAGCGTGAATAATGTGCGTGTGAAGTGAGCTGAGTTTTATAGCCATCAGATAGGTAAGAAATAATTACATCACATTAATAATATTTTTTCTAGAATATCAATGGTTTGTTAAACTAATCAAACTATAACCATATTATACTGACGTATTATCTATATAAATAAAACAGGTATATTTGAACCACAAATGTCAGTTATGTTGCCATTGAAGCCGTGTAGCGATCAAGAAACGCTTTCTGGCCGTAGAATCGCATCCGTTCGTGTCATAATGAGCGTGAATAATGAGCATATGAAATGAGCTTAGAATACGCTAATGATACCGAGCCAACTAGAAATCAAAGCTGCCGTCCTATAGTTTGACCAAAACCGCTGTACCGCGCCTTCGGTATGTGCGTGGCGAGACGGGGGGGCAGTGCAGGCCGCCCATTCGTCATCGCTCACGGCGTCCCGCCCCCCGCCTCGCCGCGCATTCCTCCCGCCTCGCCGCGCATTCCTAAGGCGCGGTACAGCAGTTTCGGTCAAACTATACCTCGTGTGCGGACATCCGTAGGTACCTATTTGTCAATTAAATTTAAACGGCTGTCAAGGCCTGTTAGTATTAATACAAGGGTCGTAATTTGTTGGACCAAGGGTAATTACATGCCGAAGATGCCTCACTGCAATACCTTGCGGTCGCAGTTTCGCTCGCTGCCTCGATGAAACAAACGTATTACAAATGCATGTTAATAGACACGCATGCATTTACTTTGGTATTTATCTTGTTTGTAAAATAATAAGAGAGACAACCCTTTTGGACCTGGGTCTCGTTAAAAGAATAGCAAGTTGAGTCGTTGTCATAAGGTAAAAATAGTATGCTGTAAGCATAAAACATTACCCTCTTAAAATGCTAAAACTTCTCCGCAAACTTTAATTACCTACCAATGAAATAAATTACCATCGAATATTTAAATTCATAAACTTTTACATCGTCATCCCTGGTTAAAAACAGGTTTCATATTAATTTTCAGTACAGCGAGCGCACTTAAATAACTTAAAATGTTAAAATTCACTACGTAGCTTGTTTTTCAGTGAAAAAAGCCAATCTGAAAGTAATCGAATTCATGAGCGTCATCGTGAGATAATTAAAAAAGGTATGAACTGACTTGCGTAGTAACGAAGCAGAATTTTTGGTGTAGCTTTTGTATTTATTTATCAGAAGTTAAAATAATAGATACTTATTGATTTAAAATCTAGGACTAAAATAACAATTATATATATACTTATTTTTTTTTTGACGTGTTATAGCCATTTAAAAAAATAAATATATGTACTGACCACTTAAGTTAATTTTTCATTATATTTATTACGTTGCTCAGAAAGCCGCTAAGCTGAAGTGGAACTGGGCTGGCCTCGTCTGCCGTATGTCCAATGAGCTGTGGGCCAAAACAAACACCACCCTGACACAGCTATATAGAAGTCGTCGCGGAAGACCCCATAGAAGATGACGGGACGAGCTAGACAAAACAAACGACCAGTGGTCCATTTTAGCCCTGGATCGAAAGAGCTGGAAGTCATGGGGAGAGCCATGACTTCCAGCTCTTTCGGCCGGCCTTTGCCCAGCAGTGGGATGATGCAGACACAGTAACAGTAACTTTCGCCGCAGACCTTTGCGTAGGACAATACAGGCTAGTTAGACAGAATGTTCCATGCATAGATATGTGATTCCAATGTGATTCCATGTGTATAACTGTGGGCGTGTCAGCAGACTTGCTCACAACCTTAACTTTATTTTACGTTTTTTTCTTAAAACAAAGTGAAAAACACTAATTAATTATCGTTATTTTCTGGATTATAAAGTTGCTTGTCTGGGCTTAAATACGCGCTATTCATAAAATGCCCTTCTAATTTTCGTCATGATTAATTACAAAATGTTGCGAAACTAACTTGCAAAAGCAAGCCACTTGTTTCATTCGCTTTTTGAGAAAATAAAACATAAAAGAGCATAATTATTATGCTTCTAATAATTAATGAACCTAATAATTAAAAGTTAAAACTTGTTTCAAAATTTTTGGTGAAGTATGTTATTTTAGATGTCACTCACGTCTTTGAGTTTTTGGTTCTAAGACATGCCGGTTTCCTCACGATGTTTTCCTTCACCGTTTTGAGACCCGCACTGAGTCGGCCTATTCCGTCGCGAAGAGAGGAGGCTTGTGTCCCAGCAATGGGAACATTATAGGCTGATTATGTATATTATTTTAAAACATATTCACAGTCAATTTCAGTAGTACTGTATTTAATTTAATCCAATGATTATTTAACAAAATTTCATTCTTACTAACACTATTTTTGAAAGACTTTTTTATTTTATTTTATTCAGTTTTTTTATAAATATAATAAAGTGCTACAATATGTGTCGGAATAGAGAAAAGATAATACAAAATATTAACAATATTGTAGCCCACTACATTATCCACATATTAACGAAAGTTTTATGACAATGAGTGCCACCAGATAGGTAATAAATAATTACATCACATTAATAATATTTTTTCTAGAATATCAAAGGTTTGTTAAACTAATCAAACTGTAACCATATTATACTGACGTGTTTCCTATATAAATAAAAATGAATCATCGAAATGTATGTACGCGCTTAAATTCCGGTCGACTGCACCAAATCGGATATTTTTTTTTTGTGTTTGTTATTGTCAAGATAAGGTTTGTATAGATAATTGGACCCGGTAGGTGGAGCTACTTTTTCGGGCAGGATGACGTCTGCCGGGTCCGCTAGTTATAAATATTTAGAACAAAGAGTATGAAACGATAGAAGGGTAAGTAGTGAACGCAAGCGGCCGCTAAAACAACATTTTTATCAAAGGCGTTCTAATTAAAACCGTGGTTTGAGTGAGTTCTCGGAAAAATATTAAATGTATTTTTTTAATGATCATGAAATAACATCACTCATGGTATTCACACTCATGGTATTATACAACACTCGTGGTATTATAAGGAAAGCGCCCTCCGTGCCTCGGAAAGCATGCCAAGCCGTTGGTCCCGGCTGCCATTCGTGGATACTTGACAGTCGTTACAGATCGTCAGTAGCCCAAAAGTCTAACAACTAGTCTTACCAGGGGGTATCAGCACAACCCAGGTTGTGGAGGTCAGATAGGCAGTCGCTCCATGTAAAATACTGCTATTCACCTGCATCCGGTTAGACTGGAAGGCAACCCAAAAATAGTTGGTAAATAAGCTACGCAGATGATGTCAGCTAGAAAGACAAAATAACTATCAATTACTCATGTAGGTACCTACATTTCATAAAATGCCCAAACCTGTATTTCAATATACCTATTGAAGTGACAGTTAATTAACGATATTTTTTTATTTTTTTGTTTACGTTGCCCCACACTAGGAATTTCTCCTGTATCGTGGGTGCGTTTACAAACATTTAAACTCACATACACAAACAGCCAGACCCGGAACAACTACTTGTAGGTCTTACAAATATTTGTTCCGTGCGGGAATCGAACCCGCGACACGCAGCGCAGCAGTCAATCGCTTAACCACTGCGCCAACCGTGCCGTCTAATAATAAGATATAATTTGTGTCAAGTGTTTCAAGCTAAAGTAATTACATCTTATGAAATATTGTTACTCCAATTCTTGTGAAATTAATTTGTCTAATTAGAATATTAATATTAATCTATTCTGTTAAACAATTCTGTTTCCATTTCGATTTGGAACACAAAAGATAATTAATGGGTTTTTCATTTTTTGTCGTTTATAATTTACAACTTTAATTGAAATGGATTACAGTAAGTATGTAATTTTTTAACCAACAAAGTTTTTTATTAATTTTTTGAATTTATAAAAAACTTTGTTAAAAAGTATAAAATATTAAAAAAATAAAAAAAAATAATAGCCCACCGGTATCGGGAACCAAGCTACAGGTGGTCAGGGCTCCAAAGAGAGGAACCTCCTGACAATGCGAGCCGTGTCCAGTCGTACCGCTTTCTGAAACAAGCCCTTGATCCAGCTGCCCAACGAGAGCCTCCTCAGGTGTAGGTCGAAGCTCTTGGCTATTAAGCCATAACATTAACTTGGTAATAAGCAGTAAGCTAGATAGCCCAATGGTGTGGAGCCTCACCCAAAAGACTAAGTCTCTTTTAGTTATTAGATACTAACATAGTTTTTTAAGTTCATACTAACAATTTAAATGTATTATTAATGTAATGGATCAATGGTTGTCTGAGTAAATAAATTATTATTATTATTATAGGCTGTCACGACTATCGTCACAATGATCGCTAAGTCCACATCCTGGCGACAACCTCGCGAGCCAAGTCAAGATACTTGATTTGTTTATCTTTTTCAGCTTTCACGAGGTTCTCATCATGCGGGACGGTTATGTCAACAATCATTATTTTAATTATTGTTATTGTTGTTGTTTATGTTGTTGTGTGTTAAAATGTGGGTGTACTATAGGTACATCTCTACCTACCCTTTTGGGCAGACAAGGCGTGATATTATGTTTATGTGTTAATATATTGTACAGAATCTCGATAAAACACGCATCATGGAAATAACCTACGATCCTAGGAGAGTTAAGTTTAAACGTTTCAAATTCAAACTTTGATTTGTACACGGACATCAATAGTTATTAAAGTATAAAGTTTCTCATAGGTTCGTAACAGTTTAAGTGTTCAAGATCCCCAGAGTAACTACGAATTATAGCAACAGGTTACGCTGAAGATAAACACCTAGTTTATCTTTCCTATTCGATACTTAGAATCGTAATAACACAGGCGAAATAGATTCCAGAAATTCTGAGAAGTTTCAATGTACTGAAATTTAGAGAAATAAACTAGCTGCGCCCCGCGGTTTCACCCGCATAAGTTTCGATCCCGTGGGAATATCGGGATTAAAAGTCTCCTATATGTTAATCCTGGTTATAAACCATCTGTGTGCCAAATTTCATTAAAATCCGTTCAGTAGTTTTTGCAAGTAACAAACATCCACCCATCCATCCATTCATACAAACTTTCACGTTTATAATATTAGTAGGATGTAATTTTTATTTATCACTTCAGTGATGGCGGATTGTGACAGTGATTGTGTGGATTGCGGAAATTATCTCACAGGAACGTGCTATCGGGCCAAAAAGCCTATTAGCATAAGTTACTGCTTATAATATCAGCTATCTGCCAGTAGAAATAGGTTCAGCCGTTTCGGAGATAAACCGGGACAAACAGACAGGCAGACAGACCAAAAAAAAATGTTTTTTTATAAGTACCTACCGTAAATACTTTTCTATACATTTAGTACCTATAAATCTGTAGTTTTGATATTTTGTAATATCAAAACAACAGATTTATACTTCAATTTTATTTATTTATAGATTACAATCAATTATAATTATTTTCTCAGTACCTACCTACTACATCGAAATATTATGTATTAATAGTAATTTGCACTTATGAACACGTCATGCGTACTGTCAAGAGAACACTTCCTCCAAGCAGCATATGTAGATACTGCACATTTCTCTCCTAACAAATATTAATCTACCTAAGTACCCAACACCAAGTCCCTAATAAGACCGTTCCAAGATCTACCTCAACTCGGCAATATCACAGCATAACACCTGAACACGCACATGTAAATCTGCTTTACCAACTTCGAGCGCTTTGAATACACCGTGCATGAAGCGCTTTGACTAAGATCCTTATCACACTGGTGATTTGCAAGCGTGTTTCCAGGGAGGCGATTGGTTGACGCACTCGAGCCAGCCACGAATGCTACGCATTATACAATCGTCACGCCAATCGTTCTCGTTACTCAAACGCGGCCAATACGTTACGCATACGTGGCGTGCTCGCTACACGCACTCGCAAATCGCCAGTGTGATAAAAGCCCTCAGAGTAAACGCGCAGTGACTACAGCAACGCGAGTTGTAGGTTGTAGGTTCGAACCTAGACAGATTCTTTACTTTGTGTAAATTATATCATCACCATTGCTCTCAAAACGGTGAAGGAAAACATTGTGAGGAAACCGGCATGTCCTAGAACCGAAAAGTTCGAAGATATGTGACTTCTACCAACCCGCACTGGGCCCGCGTGGTCGATTATGACAACTCTCTTTCACTAAAAAAGGAGCCCCGTGTCCCAGCAGTGGAAACATTATAGGCTGACTAGCAGTGTCGCGCGGTTTCACCCGCATGAGTGTCGATCCCGTGGGAATATTGTAACAAAAAATATTTTATGTATTATTCTGATGTATAAGCTATATTACTGTAAAGTTTCATCGAAATCCGTTTAATAGTTTTTACGTGAAAGAGTAACAAACATCTATCCATCCTCACAAACTTTTACGTTTACAATATTAATAGCTGCGCGCCGCGGTTTCACCCGCATAAGTCTCGATCCCGTAGGAATATCGGTAGATTAAGTAGGATAGAATTATAAGACCCTTCACGCCCAACATCACTCGCGCTATAAGCTCGTCACCCTAAACGAGGCCTTAGTTGCTTCGACTTCGTCTCATACAATTTAGTACTTCGGTTGCAAGTGATGCTAAGTAAAATTACTTACTTGTTGAAAGCAGGGATTCTAAAGTGAGTTGTGATAACTTGAAGTTGTGTGGAGAAAGGTTGGAAGCTTCTTGCTTAGAAGTAACAAATGAGTTACCTTTTCTAAACTTGGTATATTTGTTACGTTTCGATGTCAATACCCTGAGAGCGTCCCACCTTACGTTTATCGATACGCGGTCTCCAGTCAAGAGCACGTCTACCTCAACGGTCATCGGTTCTACGGCTAATATGGCCGGTCCGTTGCCACTTCAGCTTGCAGGCTTCGTGGAGCGACGATCTTCTCAGGATGGTACCAGCCATCCTTAGATGCAGCTGGATGAGACTTGCCGAAAATCGAGTGGAATGGCGTGCAATAGGAGAGGCGTACTCATATGTCCAGCAGTGGACTGCTATACAAGCTGTTGTTTTCCATCCTCGTCAAATTTCAGGAGGCTGTTATGGAAGACATAAATAATCAAATAAAATTACGATCCCTGGTAAATAATGATACATACTTGTTTTTTTAGTTATTTAAGTTTGTCAGAACCACTTTCAAAGAAAAGAATCGCGTTATGGTATCGTATGGCCGCGTTTTTATGTGTGTGTTTTAAAAGGGCAGTTACAGTACGATCTCATACAGGCCGCGTTTTAAAATGCGTGTCCCACACATGTCGATTTCCGAAAATTAGGAAAAAAGAAATCCTACTTATTTTATTATTGATTCGTGTCGACAATCAGGTAGCATAGTTACCTCCTTGAATATGACGAGGATATAAAACAACACCTTAAAGGCTGATGATGCATACGTTTTGTAGAAATGACCTGATGCTGCAGCCAGGAGCAACGAGCGTCACGTTTGATTATAATTATTTTATAGCATTATTATTTTATTGTCCGTGATCTCTCAATATGAGGCATTCATATTGAGAGTAAACTTCAAAGCAAGGCATCGCACATTATATTAAGTAACTATTTAAAAACTTGTAATTAAAAACGTATTTACGTGATTAGATATAGATATTGACTGTCGCCGACAGTCAATGTTAAAAATAAAGGGAAATTTGAGGTATTTTTGACAGATTGAGACAGATCAGACGGTGAAGTCCTTAAAATTACGAGAATTGCCCCTCTGCTTGTAACGTTTCAAATTGCTGCCTCTACTACTGAATTAAAAATAGTTCGCCTGTCAATTTCTAAAATAGCCCTCTCCGTGGTTAATTTATTAGCCAGTTTATTGGGTTAGTTAGTCAGAAAGTTGGATCGCCCAGAGAGTGCACTGAATGTATATGATCCAACTTGCACAACAACTCAGCAGTGGGGTTGTAGCGGGATTGTCCGAAAGGGTTACCGCTGCCCTGGAACATAAAGGGCTAAGGAAGGAACACGGGTGGGTTTTAGTCAGTAAGAGTCTGACACTCCCTCCTGCTCCACCCAGAGCGGGAGGAGTCATTTGATGATTTCCCATCCTCAAAAAAAAAAAAAAAGCAGTGGGGTTATCCCCACCAACTGTAGAAACTGTCAGCCCAGCATCCTAAAAGCGTAACACACTATCAATATTAATATGAATCATTTTGAAGGATATTGCTAATCCATTGCTTCATATATTCTAAAAATGTGTCTGCTCAACAACGTAAATAACGCAATGAATGTTGTTGAACTGTCAAAATTAAAGCCATTGCTACTGTTAGTGTGTTACGCAATTACCCCACAGGTTCGCACGGACGTGTTTTTCCCGCGGCGATTTTTTCGCGCACTGCATATTCACCGCACTGCTTAGTGCCGAGAGTTCAAAATCCAACAGTGTGTTTTTAAAACTCTTTGGGATGCGCTCTGTTCGATTCTCAATGCTCGGCTCAACACCAAAAGTTGAAAATCCAATGCGCGATAAAATCCCGCCGCGATATTTTTCGTACATGCAAACGTGGGCTTATACAGTTAGTAGGTTTAGTGTCCGTTCACATAGAACCGGCGATTCCAGCTTGGAGAGGAGAGTACATTTTTATCTCCGTTTAAAAATGTGTTTTGACTGCGCGTTAGGTCGGCTCTTAAGGATTCTCACTTGAAAAAGAAGTGACATGATAAAATCAACCTTATTTCAATGACTCAAAACTCTTTTTTAAACACTATAAAATGATACTCTCCTCTCCGAACCGGTCTGTGTGAACGGACACTTATACGTCCAGTGAAACACAAAAATATTTACGGTTACGAACATTATTCCGCATAAAAAATAATAATTTTCCCCGTCCCAGCCAAATGAGCTTCTAAGGCAAATAATCAAATAAGAATACCAAGTTCAAAGCAAAATTGTCGATTGCTAAAAAATGCCAGTCAAACACCTCATTATTCCGTCAGGAACCCAGTTTTCTTTAAAAAGTCCTTCGCAGTCAAATCTTGTTTGTAGACCGTTTTACCAGGAAAGCAAATCGATCATTTACGTCAAATGTAATTCAGTGAAATTTCCATTTCTTTTGACTTAAATTCCTTTAAAGTCAATAAAAAACACGAACACAATGAAAAAACAATGAAAATTAACAAGAAATTTGATACTATTTTTATGCTCTAGAGGAGATATAGGTATTATTTGTTACGTATAAAGCAAATAAATAGATAGGTATAATGTAGTGGCTTCATTATACTTGGAGTCATTAAGACCATCATCTACCTGGTCCTGAAGTTGGACTGAACACAAAAAACGCATATTATACAGGATACATTTTTAAACAGTGTGCAAACTGAAACCACTAACAACTAATGATGTTACATTACAGCATCAAACATGTGACAAATATCTTGGTCTAAGAATCAACAGCTCACTTACGTGGAATGCTCACATTGAACACATAAGAAGTAAGCTCTCAGTACTTACAGGATCACTGCGTAATATAGTTCGTTGCTTCCCACCTGAATTGCGATACACCATCTACAATTTTGACGACACGGTTGGCGCAGTGGTTAAGCGATTGACTGCTGCGCTGCGTGTCGCGGGTTCGATTCCCGCACGGAACAAATATTTGTATGACCTACATGTATTTGTTCCGAGTCTGGGTGTTTTTCTATCTATAATATGTATGTATTTACAAAAAAAAAATGTATATAAGTAGTTTATCAGCCATCTTGTTACCATAACACAAGCATTAGGTTGCTTAGCTTGGGACTAGATGGCGCTGTGTGAAATGTCCAGGGATATTATTTATTATTATTATTATTAATTCCCTAGTGAAGCCGCATCTACTTCATTTGATTGAAATTTGGGGGTAGTGCTACCAAAAGCTAAATTGTCAGAACTTCAAATTACTCAAAATAAACTCATAAAAATACTATTCAACTATCCATACTTAACATCAACTAGTCAAATTTATATAGATACAAAAATAATGAATATCAAAGAACTATATATTTACCACACATGTATTGTCATTAAAAAAACGGGAACTAATTTTAAGAGCTGTTATTTAAATATTGGAGATGTTATTATGATCAGTTAAAAACATATTGAGCAGTTATTTAATTTAATGGCGGTTGATTAATTATTGCGACAGTAAAACATGGACAGTAATAAAAAATCAATTAGTCGGTTATTTTATCATACAATGTCAAGTTTTACATCGAAACAGCTAGGTTAGGTTAGGTTAGAACTGTGACCACACAACGCACGAGCCGAGCGAGCGAAGCGAGCAGTGCTGCGGTAGCGGCCGGCGAGTGCCAGAAACATATTTTTGAATACAAAACCAAACATTTTAAATATATGCCCACACGTAACCGCTCGCTCAATAATTTTTACCGCCCATTTAATTATTTTCCTGCTCAATTATACCTACTCGTATATTCACTGATCCATTTCATTATTTTTTATTACTCATTTTTGTTTACTTTACTGCTTAATTTTAACTGCTGAACTAGTTATTAAACGTGCTATTTATAATTTTTATCTTACCAAAACAGCTATTTACAACTGCCTCTTTAAATCAGTGCCTAAAAAATTTCTTACCAAAACTATTCTCACGAACATAACACTCATCCAATATAAGCAAATCAGTCAACGTAGCACACGGCGAGCTAGCTTGGTAGTTTTACCCAAAACTAGAACTAACTACGGCAAAAAAATGCTAGCCTTTGAAGGAGCACAGCTTTTTAATAGAATACCCGCTAGTATAAGAAATCTGCACTCTTTCAATGTATTCAAAACTCAACTTAGTCAATATACATAATGGCGGATCGAGCACTTCTGGAGAAATGAAGGCATTGAATAAGTGTAGTCTAGTTTGTAACTGCTGACGGCGAACTTTGTGTAATTTATATGTATGTTTTAGTATTGTTCTCAAGTGAGTGACATTTGTCTTTATTGAGAATAAAGTTTCTTTAAACCTAACCATGAAAATTCAGTAAATGATACAGTACGTTGAAATTTTTCGACAGTTATAAAAAAAAATGCCCTGCTATACATTTTGACGGCGGCGTCGGCATTGCACTTTTCTATGAAACAGTTAGAGCGAGCAGTAGCGGCCCAGTGGTAACAGCCAGGACTTACAAGTTGTAGGTCGTAGGTTCGACTGACAGACAGGCGCTTTACTTTGTGTAAATTATTTCATCACCACTGCTCTCTAAACGGTGAAGGAAAACATCGTGAGGAAACCGGCATGTCCTAGAACCAAAAAATTCGAAGACATGTGACATCTACCAACCCGCACACAGGCCTTCTCTCTGTGGGCACCGCGTGGTGCCCACAGAGAGGAGGCCTGTGTCCCAGCAGTGGGAACATTATAGGCTAATTATGTATGAAACAGTTGATTTTTTTTCTTTGATAACCGTCGAAATATTTATACGCTAGTCTAGAATCATGTGCTAAATTCATAGTGTGACTGTCTGTCACTTACTCCTAATTTATTAACAAAATACGTTATTCTAAATTCTTATCTTAACACGGTCCCACGATATCGGCCGTCTTAGAAACGCGTTAAATCTCAATTTTATGGTCTGACCTGACAGCTCGACATGTTACCCTAATCAATATCAAAATATTCTATTTATTTTAAACTGTAAAACAATATTGAACCTTTTTAGAAACCCCGCCCATTCATACTTAATGGCAAACAGTATAGAGCCAGTTGTCGGCGGACGGTTCGAATGTAATAATTCTACGAATTCCAAAGAATCTTGTGAAATATCCGATTTCTAATTTTAAGAGACAATGCTAGCATTCGCATATGGAAACCATTAGTTGGGTTCGTAGGCTGAAGGAATGGACCCTCAAACAATTAAGAAATAAACAAAGGGCGTTTTGGGTCTTTGTTTCCAAAAACTGTAGATACTTGAGCGCCTGCACGTGGCGACCTTAGGGATTGCAAGGAGACTGATGTAATAACTTAGGGCAGTGAGTTTTGAGACGCGAGAGAAGGCAGTTGGGGTCGAACCGCTTTAGGATACGGGCTTCCGAGCCCACGCTAGTTATATTAGGAGATTTGGCAAATGCCAAGCCAAGAGGCCATGTCCACGTGCGTTAGCTGTCGTAAGAAAGCGATTAGTATTGAATAAGTTAAATACGGAAAGGTCGAAGCTCAGATTAGACTAATGTAATATTAGCGTATATGTGTGTGTGTGTGTGTGTGTGTTGGGGCGACCGGGTGAGTCCTTATTTATAATAATTATCCTAGGCTGATAGAGTTATTAAAGTTCTTATAACTAATCAGACAGAAAGGTGTTGCTGGGGAGTTTGTTGCGCCACTTCTTCTCCCCAGCTTAAAACACTAGGAAGTGGTGAAGGGTGGGCGCTTTGGGGCTGTCTATAGACCTTCAAGAGAGTTGATCCATGACTCTATTAATCAATAATTCTTAATTTTTGACTCTGCTCTATTATCTAGTAAATCCTAGTACTACAATTCCTGAACGCTGTGTTATTGCCTCCGGCCAATAATAGTGCCTTAAGAGAGGTTATTCAAAACTCTATTAAATGATGGTTCTCGAGTTTCGAATCTTAATTAATTAACTCTTGAATGTTGTATTCTTTATCTCAGACCAATAATTCGGTCAGACTGACATGAACACGTGTCTTGCAGGTATGCTTGTTGTGCAAAGGGTAAACTTCCAGGGGTTTGGGTGACCACATCTACTATCTAATATTCAGTCCAAGGACTGATAGGGACCATGTCTCCTTATGAGCATGATGCCGACGCAATGCCGCTGGAACTAGCCGCTCCATAGTCAGACAAGGACAGTCGCTTGGTTGCCGCAGGAAAAGCCGCTTCGTCACGTTTATCAGTTCGAAAGAACTGCTAGGGACCATGTCTCCTTATGAGCATGATGTCGACACAATGCCGCTGAAAAGCCGCTTGCGTCACTATATGGAAGTGTTTGCTCTGAGTGCTCCGAGTATAGATGTGAGGTATCGTGTGAGTAATGACTGATCAAATACCTATTACGCTAGCGTATGGGTTACTCACAATTTAACAATAATAATATACTTTGTATCCCTCTATGCTTACTAGCTTTCTAAAACCACATTCAATCTATGTTCATAACTATGAATTCCTAAGTTTTATTTAACATTTCTTTCAATCCTTTCCTTGGTCTATTGATGAGACAAGGCATCGGACTTCTTCATATTTGGAATTCATTTAATCTATGTCGGTGGAAGGGTGACCAGTCTGGAGCCGAACCCTACAGAGCAGCACGGCGGAGGGGTGCTGCTCTCCTCGCAAGGGGACCTGACCTATTTTACTGAAATTTCCACATAATTAGGAAAAACGAAAATTTTATCATCCTAGGGTAATTTAGGAACAGTCACATGTGGTGCCGTGACCAGGATTCTCGTCATTAAATGTACTGATTCACTTCAGTGCAACGAGAAAGAACAAAATAGGGGTTACTACGAAAATAACGCAACGTACCTATGTACACAGAAATAACACAAAACGTAAGCAATAACACAACGTAATTTTATGGGTCTATTAATTGTTAGCGACGGCAAGCGTTACAACGGTTACAATACTTGTGTGTAAGTTACGGTTGATGATATTATAGTAGTGGTATTCTTCAACTATTGGTAGCGGGTTCAATCCCCGCATGATTTAATTGCTGATATGCTTAAATTCCACTGTCATGGGTCTCGGGTTCGAATCCCGTCTAATGTTATTGGTTGATACAATAACTTATGTTTCATTACATAAGTCTAGGTTTAATAATGATGATTGAATTCTGTAAGTACTCGTAGTGGGCCCGATTGCCACCTGATATTCTTTGTTTATAAGCGTTTGATTATTATATATTGGGTTCGATTCCCGCAAGATGTATTGTTTTATGATTTTTGGAATTCCTGTGTCACGGCTTGTGGGTTCAATTCCCGCATCAATAGGGTTTTGGTTAAGACGCTACTATAGGTAATGGTGCGATTGTTGCTTGGGTGCGTGTGCTACTGAAATAATAGGTTCAACTCCCTGCAAACGTGAGTTTAGTAATTAACAATATGTGAATACCTGTAGTAATAGGTTCGACCCTCTGCAAATGTGAGTTGAGTGTCTGACAGTATGTGAATATGAAAATGTGTTTGTGAGTTTGCAAATATGGTTGTATTTTGTGTGTGTATGTGGAATGAGTTTAGGTATAAGACACACCCTTATTACGGGTAAATCTAATATTATTAACGAGTAAGACCTACAAAGCGCGAAGCTTATATAATGACAATTAATTTACCAAGAAGGCACATTGACTAACGTCATGAAAAGTAAACATGAATCTTTCCATCTCTGCAGTCAGGGACGTATGTCGTATAATTGAATAGATACTCGTTTGGCCTTATTTTAAATTCCAGGATATTTAAGACTTCACTCGGCTGCGACTACGCTACGTCTAAACCTTTGGTTTGTGAGTTGCGCTTGGTTAGAAGTTCCTTCTAAATAGGCTGACATCGGCTGACTTCAACAGCAGTAGCCATGGGTGGCTTGGCTCCTGTTACAAAGCTAAGTTTCACTTTTATTACACACTTCAGTTACCCGTAGTTACGTGGTATGATTTTTGTTATCTCGTGAGATATTGTAGATTTATGTTTTAGGGCAATGGTCGGTACTATGGTTATCGGTTCAAATACCATAGAATGTACTTGTCAACACCTTCATAATCTGAAGGAATAGTTAACGACATTGTGTGCTAGTAAGCCAAAAATTGGTTCTACAGTCTAGGATGCTTATATCTTCTAATCAGTATAACTTCCCAACTCTTATTAGAATTCAAAACTGCTCTAACCTCTTAGAATCAGAGGGGGGCGTCTAATTGGAATCAAATCTAATATGTTTATGTGCGGACTATTTCAGCTACTCCTGGGTATGATTGCGGGGAGCTGATTAAGCTGACTCTGCATTGGGGTGCATAAGGAGAGACCTCTGTCCAGCGGCAACTGCGACAGGCTGAGTTTAGAACGAGGGAGCGCCGTAGGTAGTGTTGCTGAATAGCATAAATACTCTTAAAAGAGTCCCTGGTATGTAAAACTAAATAATAAGCATGCACGGGATTACAGAGCTTAACTGAGGCGCGGTAATGTTATTTAAATTATCTTGGAAAGTGTATTTTCAAGAACAGTAATGGTTCAAATATTATAGAGCAATTATAACAGTCTTAGTCGAAGATGCTTCTGCGAAACCGAATTACATTATAGCAGACATTGCATCTTATTGGGATCTTGTAGGATTGATACTAGAATACTTATAATATTCTGGTAGGTATTTGATTAGATAAAATCATCAAATAAGTATAGGTATATGATCTGTGACACTTTCAAGGAAAGGCATAGTTCATCCTATTGTGAAAGCTCATACGCTGTACTGCGTCACGCGTCTGATTTTCAGAGGGGGGAATGTGACTGTCTGTCACTTACTCCTAATTTATTAACAAAATACGTTATTCTAAATTCTTATCTTAACACGGTCCCACGATATCGGCCGTCTTAGAAACGCGTTAAATCTCAATTTTATGGTCTGACCTGACAGCTCGACATGTTACCCTAATCAATATCAAAATATTCTATTTATTTTAAACTGTAAAACAATATTGAACCTTTTTAGAAACCCCGCCCATTCATACTTAATGGCAAACAGTATAGAGCCAGTTGTCGGCGGACGGTTCGAATGTAATAATTCTACGAATTCCAAAGAATCTTGTGAAATATCCGATTTCTAATTTTAAGAGACAATGCTAGCATTCGCATATGGAAACCATTAGTTGGGTTCGTAGGCTGAAGGAATGGACCCTCAAACAATTAAGAAATAAACAAAGGGCGTTTTGGGTCTTTGTTTCCAAAAACTGTAGATACTTGAGCGCCTGCACGTGGCGACCTTAGGGATTGCAAGGAGACTGATGTAATAACTTAGGGCAGTGAGTTTTGAGACGCGAGAGAAGGCAGTTGGGGTCGAACCGCTTTAGGATACGGGCTTCCGAGCCCACGCTAGTTATATTAGGAGATTTGGCAAATGCCAAGCCAAGAGGCCATGTCCACGTGCGTTAGCTGTCGTAAGAAAGCGATTAGTATTGAATAAGTTAAATACGGAAAGGTCGAAGCTCAGATTAGACTAATGTAATATTAGCGTATATGTGTGTGTGTGTGTGTGTGTGTTGGGGCGACCGGGTGAGTCCTTATTTATAATAATTATCCTAGGCTGATAGAGTTATTAAAGTTCTTATAACTAATCAGACAGAAAGGTGTTGCTGGGGAGTTTGTTGCGCCACTTCTTCTCCCCAGCTTAAAACACTAGGAAGTGGTGAAGGGTGGGCGCTTTGGGGCTGTCTATAGACCTTCAAGAGAGTTGATCCATGACTCTATTAATCAATAATTCTTAATTTTTGACTCTGCTCTATTATCTAGTAAATCCTAGTACTACAATTCCTGAACGCTGTGTTATTGCCTCCGGCCAATAATAGTGCCTTAAGAGAGGTTATTCAAAACTCTATTAAATGATGGTTCTCGAGTTTCGAATCTTAATTAATTAACTCTTGAATGTTGTATTCTTTATCTCAGACCAATAATTCGGTCAGACTGACATGAACACGTGTCTTGCAGGTATGCTTGTTGTGCAAAGGGTAAACTTCCAGGGGTTTGGGTGACCACATCTACTATCTAATATTCAGTCCAAGGACTGATAGGGACCATGTCTCCTTATGAGCATGATGCCGACGCAATGCCGCTGGAACTAGCCGCTCCATAGTCAGACAAGGACAGTCGCTTGGTTGCCGCAGGAAAAGCCGCTTCGTCACGTTTATCAGTTCGAAAGAACTGCTAGGGACCATGTCTCCTTATGAGCATGATGTCGACACAATGCCGCTGAAAAGCCGCTTGCGTCACTATATGGAAGTGTTTGCTCTGAGTGCTCCGAGTATAGATGTGAGGTATCGTGTGAGTAATGACTGATCAAATACCTATTACGCTAGCGTATGGGTTACTCACAATTTAACAATAATAATATACTTTGTATCCCTCTATGCTTACTAGCTTTCTAAAACCACATTCAATCTATGTTCATAACTATGAATTCCTAAGTTTTATTTAACATTTCTTTCAATCCTTTCCTTGGTCTATTGATGAGACAAGGCATCGGACTTCTTCATATTTGGAATTCATTTAATCTATGTCGGTGGAAGGGTGACCAGTCTGGAGCCGAACCCTACAGAGCAGCACGGCGGAGGGGTGCTGCTCTCCTCGCAAGGGGACCTGACCTATTTTACTGAAATTTCCACATAATTAGGAAAAACGAAAATTTTATCATCCTAGGGTAATTTAGGAACAGTCACAATAGTTATAGTTAAAAAAATATCTTGTATAATAAACGAAACGTTATAGAAAATTACAGTCTGCTTCTAAATTACTTTTACCATCGACACGGACTGTATAAATATGCAATTCAACAAATAATGATATTACAACGGTTGTCTTACTTCAACTCCTCCTGAAAACATATCCGATGTGAAAGAAATCCGTAACATTTGGTGCTGTTTTACGATATAGATCCGCCACTTTGTCTTCTATTTGTGGGCTTACTGCTAGCGATCACATTTATTAAGTACATAGGTCACTTACAGAAATCAAAGGTATAAAATCTAGGTATTGCTAACTCTGACACTGTTTTAAATCTATGTGAATTAATATAACAAAACAACACACCTGTTTTCTACTATACAAATAGATAAAGTTAAGCTACGGTTGCCGCGGTCGGTCCATAAATGGGTGACCATCTTTACATACCGAGATTCTTGGATCTTTGGCAGTCTTTACGGGTTGCCAGAAACCCGAAAGTCTGACACCCAATCTTACCAAGGGGTATCGTATTACTCAGTACCTGGGTTGTGGAGGTCAGATAGGCAGTCGCTTCGAGTCGGTTAGACTGGAAGCCGACCATCACTGATCATCATTCTCCTGCCTCGATCCCAATTTATTTGGGGTCATTTAACTCGTAAAAAAATCTAGAAACGAAGGAATTGCCAACCGGACATAAATAAAGGCAGGTACTAAGAAATTCCTAATGAAAAACCCCAATATCACTTTTACCGACCCGGGGATCGAACTCCAAGCAAAACAGTCTCAATTACAACCACAAGACCAACAAAACAGGATAATGATAATAAGCATTAATTACATAACCAAAGCCCGTGTGGGCAGACACAGCCCATAGGCTACCCGGGACTTTAAAAGGGATACTCGAATTACGCAATCTTTCTGAACAAGCGGAATTGCTACTAAAATAATAGGGGTTAAAGTATGAAATTGCCGTTTTATTGTTATAGGTACTTCGAATTGACATAGAACCTTCATGGTTTGAGATTTTTGAGTGAAACTTTTGTCACTTTTGTTTTTGAACTTCACAGGAATCCATACCAATGAAGTTCTTCTTTTAAAAAATGTGCAACATTCGACTATCAACTTTCAATTGTTTTTTTTATTCAGCTTAGACAAGAAAGATGGATACTTCGAAAATTCGAGTTATTTTTTTAAATACGAGTTCCGACGCGGAACAACGCGGCAGAAAGAGCTCGCAATATCAATGTTGTGTTTGGAGAGCGGACTGTGCGATTTTGGTTTAAACGCTTTCGTGATGGAAACTTTGATTTGAAGAACGAACCACCTGGAAGACCGCCCACACAGGTGAATAACAATGAATTGAAAGAGATGGTGGAAGCCGATCCGAGCCAAACTACCCAGGAATTAGCGGCATGGTTTAACGTTACCTAATCAATAATATTGACTCATTTGCGTCGAATCAATCAAATAAAAAAATATCAGAAGAGGGGGCTTCATGATTTGACTAATCTGAAACTTGTGTTGCCTTGTTGAATCGATACAGAAATGAAGGAATATTGGATCGAATTGTGACATGTGATCAAAAGTGGATTCTTTACGATAGCCGTAAGCGAAAAAGGCAATGGCTGACCCCAGGTCAAACGCCGCAACAGTGTCCTAAAGCAAAGCTTACCAATTAAAAGGTAATGGTAATTGTTTGGTGGTCTCAGCATGGTGTTATTCACTATAGCTTTCTCCGATCTGGTCAAGCAATAACGGCAGATGTCTACTGTGCCGAACTCCGAACAATGATAGCAAAACTAGCAGTGAACAGCTCCGACTCATGAATCGATTTTCACCATTATTGCTCCGTGATAACGCGAGACCTCATACAGCACGAGAAACCGTTTTAACTCTACAGGAACTGCAATTAGAAACTATTCGTCACCCTCCGTATTCGCCCGACCTTGCTCCAACGGACTACCATTTTTTTCGTGATTTGGACAATTTTCTACGTGATACAAAGTTTCTTCTCAGGTGGCAGTACAAAATGCTTTCACACAGTTTGTCGAATCTAGATCATGAGAGTTCTATCACAAAGGCATAAATGACCTTCCTATTAGATGGCAGCAATGTATAGATAATAATGAATTATTTTGATGAAATAAATATGTTAAATTAAAAAAAAAAACGAATTTCTATTTTTCAGTACAAATCGGCAATTTCATACTTATTAACCCCTAATATTATATTAGTTTTTACATATTTTAGGTGATGATCTACTTGCAAATTTGGCAATATTTGTAGTGTGTATATTTTGTTCCACACTACTTTTATACCAGACAAGCTCGAGACGTGAAGATAATTGACTGTCAGATTATCATACTGTTATTGATCACTGTTGTATTTAGCTGTAAGTCTTCCAAAGTCCTTAAATAAATTAAATAAATAACAGTATTTATTTTAATTCCATCTTTTCGTACAACTCCACACATCAACATTAACATAAAAAATCGCCACCTGTAATCCCCGAAGGGTGGGACAGAGATGTTTAGTCACGAGTACTAATATGTCAACACTTGGAAACTTTCAATAGCGATTGTTACGTAAAATTACGAAAACAGCAATGAAATATGACACATTGCAAAAGCCTATGGGTTCGGAGAACAAAGGAGCTTAGAGGTACGAGGAACAGGGTGTAAAGTTCACTCATACTCTATAGAAAGGGAAGGATCCTCCGACCAGACGGATGTTGTGTCTGGCGGGCAACTGCCCAACGATTGATATCGGGAAGTTTGTATGTATGCTAATTGCACAGTAAACTCTGCTTGCGAGATGCAGGATTTGCGTGACGTCAGTATGACGTGTTGTTCGCATGTGGCGTTGTAAATATCGCTACATCACTCCCCTCCGGAGATCAGAGGTCGATAGTGGGCTGAGTTTTGTATCTTTCGATGCTTGCCAGGCCAGCTGAGGTTCCAGTGAGTTGGAACCGGTTGCCGCATAGTTCACGGTGAGTCGGAACTGTCTGCGGAGATGCCCCAGTGAGTCGGGGTGGCGCACAGTTCGCGGTGAGTCGGAACTGTCTGCGAAGATGTCCCCAGTGAGTCGGGGTGGCGCTGCGTTATACTCCAGTGCGTCGGATGTCGTACAGCGCCGGGTTGAGCCTGGCTGCTGCGTCGACCAGGAGAGGAAGCTCTTTTTGTTGACTGGCCGAAAGTGCAGTGTGCTGTGCCGAGGTTGCTGATGAGGCTCAGGGTGATAACCAGGTATGCGCGGACGCTGCATGCTGGTGATCAGGATACCCGTTGAAGCCGTGAATGCTGGCTGACTGGGTTACTCACCGCTAAAGCTTGCGGGAGTGATGATGATGACGTCATGCTGTAGTATTTGCATGAAGGCTGCGCTGACGTTCATACTGGGGGTCACCAGTATAGAGGTATGAGCAACAGGGTGTAAATCGCTTTTGAATAAAGCCAAGTGTATTCATACATTAAGCAGTCACGAGACTGTACCTTATAGTACACTCACATTTTGCTAGTTAACAACATGCATAAAAATATAATCATTAAATCATTTACATCGAATTCCAGGTAACTCCTACTCATTTCTACAAATAAACAAGAACCTCTTCAGCTTTATTAGTTGAAGAGTTTGTTTCTCTGAACGCACTAATCTCTGGAACTACCAGTAAAAAATTGCAAAATTTATTAAATTATTTGAAAACGGTTTTGTGGGGCATAGTTTATAAGCAAGATTTTTGTAAACTTACCTTTATTAAAGTAACAAAGAATAGAATATTTAATATAATTATTTTTTTTTTAAATATAATAAATTATATATTTTAAGATCAAGCTATGACCCTACGGAGCCGAGCAATGCGAAAAAAAAGTCAGAAAGAACGCTAAGCGAAATTATCCCGATTTCCCACGTGATCCAAACTTATGCGGGCGAAACCGCGGGGCGCAGCTAGTCAGCCTATAAATTTTCCACTGCTATGACTCAGGTTTCTCTGTGAGAGACGTGGGCCGTAATCCAGCACTCGATCCCAGTACACTCATTTCATTCACTCCTTTGCACCGAATACCGGGTAACTCCTACACATTTCGCATTTCATTATACGAGTATGTAATTCATATACTGGTTTCCTGGAACGCGCGTACACTTGAACCCCACATCAAATGCGAGCAGCCATTAATGTGTCAGCTGACGGGCGCACGAGCAAATACAGCATGTCAGTTGTTTGTACAGTCTGTGTAACAATGTAAGCGTTGTGATTTCAAACGGAGGTGGTCAAGGCTTTGACCGTGACGGTGGGCCGGGGTACTTAGAACTGATGTTGGAATACTGCGTTTGTGGGATTGTGAGGATTTTGGCTAGCTGATTTTGGAAATGATAGACAAAAGACTCACTGAGATTAGTGGAGGCATTCAACATTAATAGCCTTCCGACCGATTTAGAAAGAAAGAAAAGAAAGAAAGAAAAGAAAGAAGGAAAAATGCGTTTATTGGCATTACACAAAATGAATACACCTTAAAACTATAAAAACAGAAAACAAAGATAAATAGATAAACAAAGATAGATAGATAGTTATTTCGGTCACGGTGACCAATCTCAACGGAGATTAGTCAGGTACGCAGGAGATCTTATGGTGCACAAGTGTGTGCGTAAACACAGGTGCACTCTCTGTTCCTTTACTCTCATAGTCCGATGTGACGGCAATCCGACACGACCGGGGAGAGATCAGGCGCAGGACCAACGGCTTTTCGTGTTTTACGAGGCACGGGGGTATTAAACCACCAACTTCCAAGATGCTTGAATCTCAGGGGCCAAAGTTCCTTATAAATATTGATTATTACAACTTAAATGCAATCAAGACATGTATCAGTAATGAGAAAGGTATTTATGAGAGTGTATGACAGTTGCTCAGGTAGGTAGTGTAGCGAAATAAAATCCTGATGTTCACATAAACACGTTTAATTTAGTGGTAAAAAAATATTGTAAACAAAATCTTAGGTAGAACACAGCACGATTAAAAAAATTAAGTAAAACTCTGAGGCGACGTCCCTGGTGTTAGAGCCCTATAAATTCCACTGTTAGGTACGCGTCGGTCACGATCCGTTTGCAAACGTTCCTATAACTTCCGCAATTAAAAAAATATATTTGCTAATCCTAAAATGGGTAACACGCACCAGGTCAATCTGTTATCCGGTAGCGAGACAACAATTTAGAAGAAAGTTTTAAATTAAATATAAGACAAAATAACGAGAAATTTAAAAAAACTACTAAAAAAATACGTGAATCCGGTCCTAGACTCCAGAATGGCAGTTGGAAGGCTCACTGGCTGGCTGGTACTGGAAACCACCAGCGTGGGGTTCGAATTCCAATAAAAGCTTGCAGCCGTCTGGTCCCAGGCTAGCGGTGGGGGCGAATTCAAGATTCGCCTATAGTCTTCGGATAAATCTACAGAAAATAACGAAAAAATGATAATCCCAAGACGCAGGCAGAATCTTTTATAACAAATGAGATGAAGTAAAGTTAAATTACATACCAAGTCCTGAAAGATGAAACCTGACTCGCAAGTTTTAGATGCTGTAATTTCGGGAACAGTTCCCTTTGATCCGGTCGCACAACGGACGAACTCGGTCGTTCAAATCTTTATAGTGGCAAATAATTATATGGTCAAACGGGAAAAATAGTAATATAGACGACCGTCCTGTGCCCAAATAAAAGCTCCCAATAAAAAATCTCGGCAAAAGAAAAGACAATGACAGTTTCCGATTCAAAATTCAAAAAAAACCAATAAGAAGAAAAAACCTTTCTGACTGTAAATAAGGTAGAATTTGTTATAAAAGGAGGTTGTTCGCGATAAAATTAATATGTAGCATTTGCCAATGCTGCAGTACCCCCTTTCCAAGAAAAAACAATTAAGTTATAGAAGAAAAAAAAGGTAATAATAATCAAAGGTAAGAACAAAAGGTGAAGTAACGACTTCAAAAGAAAAGGAAATAACAATAAGCAAACAACCTAATAATAGGGAAATTATTAATTAAATCGATGAGTTTAAAAAAACCCACACTAGTGTTAAATAATCGATAAAAGTTTATCGACAGTGTCCCAGCACTAGACCCGTCATTAACTCTATGAAGGAATCTACGTCATCTGAGCGCATATGACAGAACTGACAAATAACAAAAGTTTGTCGACAAATTGTTTCCACTTGGAACTACTAGATGTCGTTGTTAACTTTTTAGCTGTCGAAAAATTTACTAATTTATGTTAATATTATGCGAATTTATATTACAGTGGAACAAATGATACGTAAAAGTAAAAATAAGAAAGGATATAATAAATAAAGTAAACATAGAATGATTAAATTATAAGGGAACTATTTAAGAATATCTTTAATGTGATATTGTCCAGAATGGACAGATTCGCAGTCTTGTAGAACATATGTGGTCCTAGAGATAACCCTAGTTACACGACATTTAATAAAGCGCGGAGCAAGCTTTCCTGAAAAATAATCTGCCCCAGAGGACCTAGAAAAGTTTCGTCTCCATACAGTGTCACCAACGTTGAGAGTGACAGGCGAACGATTCCTATTATACGCTCGAGAATTACGGAGGAAGGCCATAGAAAGATTATCAGCGACTTTTGCGTAAACCTCGGCAAGGGAAGAAAGATTCGAGGCGTGTTGAAGGAATCGTTCGCCTGTCACTCTCAACGTTTTCGTCAGGATTTTATTTCGCTACAATATGGCGTCCCTGTTCGGGCGCCATATTGTAGCGAAATAAAATCCTGATGTTCACATAAACACGTTTAATTTAGTGGTAAAAAAATATTGTAAACAAAATCTTAGGTAGAACACAGCACGATTAAAAAAATTAAGTAAAACTCTGAGGCGACGTCCCTGGTGTTAGAGCCCTATAAATTCCACTGTTAGGTACGCGTCGGTCACGATCCGTTTGCAAACGTTCCTATAACTTCCGCAATTAAAAAAATATATTTGCTAATCCTAAAATGGGTAACACGCACCAGGTCAATCTGTTATCCGGTAGCGAGACAACAATTTAGAAGAAAGTTTTAAATTAAATATAAGACAAAATAACGAGAAATTTAAAAAAACTACTAAAAAAATACGTGAATCCGGTCCTAGACTCCAGAATGGCAGTTGGAAGGCTCACTGGCTGGCTGGTACTGGAAACCACCAGCGTGGGGTTCGAATTCCAATAAAAGCTTGCAGCCGTCTGGTCCCAGGCTAGCGGTGGGGGCGAATTCAAGATTCGCCTATAGTCTTCGGATAAATCTACAGAAAATAACGAAAAAATGATAATCCCAAGACGCAGGCAGAATCTTTTATAACAAATGAGATGAAGTAAAGTTAAATTACATACCAAGTCCTGAAAGATGAAACCTGACTCGCAAGTTTTAGATGCTGTAATTTCGGGAACAGTTCCCTTTGATCCGGTCGCACAACGGACGAACTCGGTCGTTCAAATCTTTATAGTGGCAAATAATTATATGGTCAAACGGGAAAAATAGTAATATAGACGACCGTCCTGTGCCCAAATAAAAGCTCCCAATAAAAAATCTCGGCAAAAGAAAAGACAATGACAGTTTCCGATTCAAAATTCAAAAAAAACCAATAAGAAGAAAAAACCTTTCTGACTGTAAATAAGGTAGAATTTGTTATAAAAGGAGGTTGTTCGCGATAAAATTAATATGTAGCATTTGCCAATGCTGCAGTAGGTATACCAATATGCCACAGTAACACGATAACACTGGTATTGCTTACAAACTGTTCACAAACAAACCTTGTTTACTTAAATGCAATCCAACTACTGCGATTAAAGTTCGATTGCGAACAACACGATGCTGCAAACTAGCGATACATCGAAAAGTTTCTAGCGCACACAGAAAGTTGGTATTACAGTTGCGAGCCAGCAACCGATTACGAAGTTGATTAGATTTGTTTATGATAGTTTCATGTTGTTTGTTGATGTTTATAAGAATGTTTACGAAAGTCTTGCCTTTGAAATCTGAAACCTTACTGCGCTCTTTGATATTTACGTACTTAGAGCGGTAAAATTGCTAAAGTAACGTTTTCAGTTTGAGAAAATTAAGAATAATATTTAGAAACAAGGAAAATGTGTGCTTCGTTTTGTAATTTTAGGTCGCAAAAGTCGTAAAAAATAACAGTCGCCTTTATCTAGAATTCCAGAACTACCTAATTTTCCTTATAATTTAATTCATGTACAATTTAAACGAATAAGATAACTATGTGAATTCATTCTTATAACTGAAAGAATAAGGACGATTCCGGATAAAGAAGCTTTCGGTTTTGAAACAATAACAGACAAACTTTCTCGGAAATTCTTCTTAATTTTTCGTGAAAATGTAATGATATTTTTTTTTTACTATCAATAGGTATAAAAAAAAACTTTTCTGGGAAGTCAAAGATTGGTATAGAATTATGAATTACTTTTATAATAAAAAATTGTGGCAGTCACTGATATTAACAGTAGGTATTCCTTCATAATAATAAAATTTCATAATAATATTGTTGTTTGTAGCAAATTCTTTGTATTGGTGCTGATGGTATAAAGAATTAAAGTAACTAATCTGTTTTGTGTACAGATTGGCGGCAATCTGGGGTGAACCTATTTCTGCTGTTACTGAGTACTCCCAGACAAGAATGGCCTTATAGAAATAAATCTATATTCTCCGAATTTTACTTCGTGTAAATGATCTCACGCACGAACGACGTTAACGTAAGTGTTGGGTCCTTTGGTAGCGTGGTTGGACAACGTTGTAAATAAAATTCCAGTATAAAGAATATGTATGTAATACCCACTCTCATGAAGATCAGAGACGCTACACTCGAAGTCGTGGACGAGTATGTTTACCTAGGATAAACTATCCAGTTAGGTAGGTCTAACTTTGAGAAAGAGGTCAATTGTCGAATCCGACGTTCGGCTGGGCAGCGTTCGGGAAGCTACGCAATATCTTCTCGTCCCACATACCGTAGTGTCTCAAGACAAAAGTCTTTGACCAGTGCGTGTTGCCAGTGATGACCTATGGCACTGAAACGTGGTCGCTCACAATGGGCCTTATTAGAAGGCTTAAAGTCACCCAAAGGGCAATGGAGAGGGCTATGCTTCGAGTTTCCCTGCGTGATCGAATTAGAAATGAAGAGATCCGCAGGAGAACCAAGGTAACCGACACAGCAGGGCACATTGCTCGCAGAACAGATGGCGGATGGGGCCGAAAGGTTCTGGAGTGGCGACCGCGTACCGGAAGACGTAGCGTTTGTAGGCCTCCCACAAAGTGCACCGACGTCTTTGTTAAAGCCGCAAGAACCCGGTGGATGCAAGAAGCACAGAACCGGTCGAAGTGGAGGTGCTTGGGGTAGGCCTATGTCCAGCAGTGGACGTCTTTCGGCTGAAATGATGATGATAATAAAGTATATTGACTGATAATCATGAATAGTAAGCACAGTGACGCTTCTTACATAATCTATACAGAACACAAATTATTGTTACGGCATGGGGAAGACGACTCATAGTGTGGAACCCTTAAAATTCTTTGATAGGTCCCGAGTCGACGGGGAGTTGTCTTCCACGCGTTCACACACTATCACTTTATTTGAGTGAGCCTGGAGATCTGTCATACAGGTCGCGAACTAGGTCAGACTCCAACTCTCACAAAGGTTCTAGCATAAGGCAAAATTGTATATACTGTACACACTTCTATAACAATGTACCTTTATGAGAGAAATAAACTGTATTATTATTATTTATTTATAAAAACTTTATGTACACACGGCTACACATCAAGCTATACAAAACCAGTATTGGCTGACCGTTCATTTTGAGAAAATATCATACAAAGTGAGGCCAAGACAAAATGGTTTTATAGCTTGACGTGTAGCCGTGTGTACAAGTAAAAAAATACTTTACAAAGGCGGATTTAATGCCTGAGCCATTTTCTACCAGTCAATTAAGTGGCAGGTGCAACATACGGGATAAATAGCTAGAAAATGACAATAAAATATAAGAATAAATACTAATACATAGATATAGTGGCGTAGAGTGAGTTTTTTCCACCTGGGGCTGACTGACAAACGCCGCCCTCTCTATTTTAATTACTAGTCAAGAAAATTAGAAAAATTAAAGCAGCTATATTTTTTTTTTTATTTATTAAAAATATGTACTTTTCGTGTTTATTGTAAAGTACTTTACTACTTACCGTTCGTTTAGTTCGTAAGGTAAATTCATGTAAGGTAAATACGCATTCGTGCCAGGCCTATGGGCCCTTGTTTGTTTCGTGTTTTATCCACGAACTTAAAAACAACTAAATTCACTCTCGAATTCTGTGGGGCCACTTAAGACTGGTACACAATGATCTTCTCAAAATCAGTACGAATATTAGAAACTTTACTTACACAACATTAACAATGAATCAACAATTGATTTACACTATAAGCTATCTGTGATCTCGCTCTAATGTTATTACGTAACTAAACAGCAGTTTAGTCTGCTTAGAGTAAATAATGAAAGTTTCACAAATCAGTAGCAATAGCCTCCAGCGATAATTAAGATGAGTCAGCTGCAAATAGCCGCCAAACTGTGCCAGTTAACTGTAAATATTTAGAATTTCAGCTAACTCTGCAAATCAACAACAGTTTAACCACAAATTGCTGAAAGGCTATTTCAATTTAATCATTGTTGTTAAGTCACCTGACTTAACAACAATGATTAAATTGAAATAGCCTTTACCATACATAAATACCACATACCAGCAATATTGTAGTGCACGTGACAGATTGGAAATTGCTATTTTGGGGATTTAGGGCCACGTGCACTACAATATTGCTATAAACATCTTTAACGTTAAAAAAATTTACCTCTACGCCACCACTGTTCCGTTATAAATTCGTTTCAGTCAGTTCAGTCATCTCGTAAGTCGGGATCGTGGGTTCGAATCCAGACAGGCGCTTTACTTTGTATAAATAATTTCATCACCGCTGCTCTCAAAACGGTGAACGAACGAAAAATTCGAAGATATGTGACATCTATTTAAAACATCGTTTTATTTCTGTCATCATCATCTGCCTAGCCTTTTCCCAACTATGTTGGGGTCGGCTTCCAGTCTAACCGGATGCAGCTGAATACCAGTATTTTACATGGAGCGACTTCCTATCTGACCTCCACAACCCAGTTACTGGGTAATACTGGTTGGTAAGACTGGTTGTCAGACTTTCGGGCTTCTGACTACCCGTAACGACTGTCAAAGATCCACGAATGCCAGCCGGGACCAACGGCTTAATGTGCTTTCCGAGGCACGGAGGGGTCTCGGTATGCAAAGATGGTCACCCATCCACAGACCAACCGCGGCAAGCGTAGCTTAACCTGACCGATCGACCTGTGCGGCTGTTATTATTTAGCCACGGGCCCCTCCGTTTTATTTCTGTCAATCGTGTGAAAATGACATACACAGAATGATGTTTTAAATACCTACGTTTAGAGTTAAATTCGTGTGCAATTCAAATATTTTCTTTCGTCCCCTTAAACTAAAGATGTACTACTTAACAAGTTTTGGTTTAAATTAACAAAATTAACTGATGTTGTAGAGCAGGAAGGAAAGGGTGGACCGCAGTCCAGATTCGGACTGCCGACCTCTTGTACAGACCTTATGTAAACAGTAAAATTTATACCTAACTAAAATTTAATCTAAAAAATCAACAAAATCTTGAGTACATAACCAGTCGCAAAGCGGAGGAATTTTTCGACGCCATATTTTAGTTTGTTAATAGTTTTGATTAGGTTAGGATATTATATTTTAATTACCTATAATAGTTTGTTAGTTTATTTTAATATTACAAGTTTATCCAGTGTCTGTATTTGTACTCTCCTAGATAAATCACCATAATTTACATTAAAAAAAAAAACTAAAAATATTTCAAATTCTTCTCAAAATGTAATTTTTCACTTACTTGATTTGTTATTTTTGTTAATTAAATAATATTTGTTCATTACTTAATTAGAAATATTATTTAGGTTTCTTTTCTTTTTCTTAATTTATATTTTTATTTATCTTATACTTAGGTTAACCGTTTTTTGACAGATGGAACTAGTGAGCAATTATATACTTATTCTTTTTGTCAAAACTGATACAAGTACGGTATTATAATGTCTCTAAGAAGTCATAAATAAGATAATTCAATTTACCACTCCCACCAACGCACCACCCCCACCAAACAAACACCCACCCGCCCACTCCCTCTCCCAGTCTGTGTCCCAGCAGTGGGAAAATTATTGACTAATTATTAAGACGTCTCATGGGATGATTTCGGACCTATACGCAGGTGAAGCCGCTAGCAAAAGGTGTTTTTTTTATTTTTTATTGACAATGGGCTCACTCTTGGCCTCAATCCAGCCCAGAGGCAGGGATGAGATCTACGGTGGAACGAGCTTGCCCAGAAGAAGCCTATTCACTCTCGCCTTTAAGAGATTGGGGTTGTATGAACTCGGGAATGTAGACGCAGGCAGACGATTCCACTCCTTAGCTGTGCGCATCAGAAAAGATGATGAGAAGCGCTTAGTGCGTATATATGGTATATTAACCAAATAGGGGTGGTATCCCGCAGTGCGTCTGGACTCCCGATGGTAAAAAGGTGAAGGTGGGATGAGCTCATGTAGCTCTTGAGCACACTCCCCGAAGTACAGTCAGACGGAAGGACGGTATGAGATCATTTGCAGTCAATTTAACTACTTATACGAGGACTAGGAAATCATGGCACAAAAGGGAGGATGCCTATTGTACTAAGCAGGGGGTGGAACATGGCTGCTAATGATGACGATGATGATAACACAACTTATAATTGGAAATACCGAACACCGATCTCCGGTACCGAATTTTGTAAACAAAATCTCGTGCACATGATGACCTGCACAGCGTCCGTAAGTTTGTATATCTGTGTCAATTGGATAATTGCGGTTAGTACTTAGTAAGTCAGCTAATTTTCCGAATTTACTGTTTTGGTGGTGTTGTGGTATTTGCCTGTAATTGTAATTGTTGCGCTGTAATTTAATTTTAAGAATGAATTATGTTGCTGTATCCAGTGTGAACAATTGTTGGTTGACCTAATAAAATAAATAAAATAAAATAAAACCGAAGAGAATCCTTTTTAGGTCGACTAATAATATGCTCTGAAAGCAGGAATAGACCTTACGCCGGTCAGGCATAAATTTTGGCGATAGTACTCTGCTGGGAGCAAAACGTTTAACCAAAACACGATAGTCGATAGACTGCCTTTGTGGCTGATTGTAGATCGTAGAGCTCATTCCTGCTTCGGAAAACAAAACAAACCGTTGAATAAAAATATAATTTCCCACTCTTTACCTATTTACAATTAAGTAGCCAAACTCGATGTGAAACAATTTTATTTGTTTGCAAAAAGTATTAAAATGGTTTATAATTTATTAATTGAGCCTTTATTTACAAAGAAATGGCAACAAAACAATGCCAAATTAAATTCCGCTCAAAAATCAACTTTCAATGAAAAACATGGAAATAATTATGATTGGTTTGTTTACGTAAATACATCGGGTTTATACAGTGTGTATCAGAAAGGTGTGATCAAATTTAAGGGTGTGGTGCAGACCACTAAACTGAATAACTTTCTTCATGGGACTAACATCGTAATCGCGAAAAAATTGTCAATTGTCCTGCATCTGCCATCCCACTGCATATGCATATGCGTCTGGACCACACCCTAACGGAGGGCGCCCACGAGTAACGTAGTTGCCCAGCAAGTTTTTGTCTCCTTCACTGTCTTCTCGCCGAGATTTGGACGATGCGCACTCGGGAGCGACAGCAACACTACTTTTTAACCGACTTCAAAAAAGGAGGAGGTTCTCAATTCGACGGTATGTGTTTTTTTTTGTGTGTTTGTTACGCGATTACTTCGCCAATTGTGGACCGATTTTCAAAATTATTTTTTTATTCGAAAGGAGATACTCCTGAAGTGGTCCCATAGAAATTTCATCAAAAACGGTTCAGTAGTTTGGTTTGTAAACCAAAATTACTGATAAAAATTACAACTTAAAAGTAAAAAATAAAAACTTTTTTGCAAAAAAAAAAACAACCGACTTCCAAAAACGACACTACAAAGTGAAAAATAACTTTAATTTCGGAAGTCGGTGGCGAACAACGAAAATGCGAACCCAACGACACCGACTTCCGAAATTAAAGTTATTTTTCACTTTGTAGTGTCGTTTTTGGAAGTCGGTTGTTTTTTTTTGTAAAATTTTTGGTTGAGCGCTACTGGCTAACCGGCAACAGTTTTTTCACCGTGCGCGCACTTACATTGCAATGATAGAGGGGCGACAGTTACGTCCAAACCCGCCGACAAAAATGTCTCCCAGCTGTCGCGTCGCTACATGCGCGCACTTTCATACAAACCCGTAACTTGATGTGAGAGACAAATTAGTTGCGGAGACAAAAGAAGGGCGGGCGTTTTTGGGGGACTGTCTTTTGTAATTTTGACGTTCGAAAAGTGCTGATTCTCAGCCTAATTTGAATAAATGACTTTTGATTTTGATTTTGAAAAGTTGCTTGTAGGGCCCTCCCATAAATATGACCACACCTTTCTGATACATGATGTATAAGTAAATGTGCTGTATGTTAAATACAACAACAACAATTCTCATGCGCACATTAAAATTATTCAATTTATTCGGAATACTTAATTCTGAATAAATTGAATAATGCCAATTGGCTTGTTTTATTAAAATATAAAGTTACAAACCAAGGTGCAGTGTTTCATTTGGTTACAACCGACTGTTTGCCGTCAACCTGTCTGTGTCATGTAATCTGTGAAAGTAGTAATATTATTCAGTCAACAGTGAGGTTCCTTTGTCTCTCATAGTTTCATTCTCTAAGTTGAAAAATAATTCTACTTAATTAAAATGAGTTTGAATAATAATAAGCGTGTATAATCAAACCACAATGAATCTATACAGTAGTGTTAGTAAAAAAATCTTAAAACTATTATAATGTTGGTATCCAAAAAGGGGCTTGTGGCTAAGTTATAACAGCCGCACCGGTCGATTGATCAGGTTAAAAGCTTCGCTTGCCTCGGTTGGTCCGTGGATTTGTGACCATCTTTACATATCCAGACCCCTATGTGCCACGGAAATTAAAAAATTCGTGGATCCTTGGCAGTCGTTACCAAGGGGTATCGTATTACCCAGTAACTGGGTTGTGGAGGTCAGATAGGCAGTCGCTTCATGTAAAATACTGGTATTCAGCTGCATCATCAAGACTGGATGCTGACCCCAATATAGTTGGGAAAAGGCTAGGCGGATGATGATGGTAATGTTAGTATCCAAATAATAATCTTATACTAGGTAAAGTCTGGAGCCGAAGTTCACACTATCCTCGTACCGACCCAGTGACGCAACATTGGACAATACCACCTTTCGTACAACGTGCTCAGGTGTCTCGGGAAACTGGCACGCATTCTACGAAGGATCAAGGCTCACCAGTTTCAAATGCCATCATTCGAAACCGGTAGGCATGAAAGCTATCAATCCACGCCTCAGCAACCATCCACGAAATGCTACAAAAACGCGGCAGCCCCACCAGCATCCTTAAAGAAAGAAACAAAGAAAAAGTATTTATTGCGACCCGTACAGGAAGATCATAAAACCAAACATAATCAAAAATAAACAAATTATATAAAAAAGAAAAGAAAAATGAAACAGAAACTCCTGTACGGGGCCAAAAGGCTCCTATTTCAGCGTGATGATTTAAAAAAATTAATGTCGCAGTGCTGGTATTCTGATAGACCCGCTGTAATGTCACGGGCAATTACAGTAATAAATAAATAAATAATCTATTTTATTATTTAAATATATATAATTATGTAAAATATTATCAGATAAAATAAATAATTCATTCTTAATCGGCACCAAACGTAACCTCAATACCTACTTGTCTATGCCCTAAATGTCAGAAGCACTCTGTGGCATTGCTGTCACAAGTCTAAGGACGCCCGCGCCGAAAAGAAATAAAATTAATACAGTATACATTACGGCTGTGTAGTAGAATAATATTACAGTGTATATATACTATAAAAGTGGAATGTGGTAGTAAATTAACGGCATGGATGAAATGGAGAAATAAAAATGAACTACTTACGAATGTGTTATCGGGTTATAAATTCTAGAGACAATTAATGACAGACAACGAACCAAAAAAACTTAATGCGTATTCGTACTGCATACGCACCTCCGTGTTTACCTAATCCACAGACTGCACACTTAGACGTGTCCTCCTTGCCATGACTTTTATGACTTAGAAAAAAAAAGTCACCAATTTTTAATTTACAAAATTAAAGTTGGTTTCGAAACTTAAGAAAACCCCCTTTCCCAACTATGTTGGGGTCAGCTTCCAGTCTCACTGGATGCAGTTGAATACCAGTATTTTCCTTAGAGCGACTGCCTCTCTAACCTCCACAACCCAGTTACTGGGTAATACGGTACCCCTTGATAAGACTCGTTGTCAGAATTTCGGGCTTCTGACGACGCGTAACGACTGCCAAAGAACTACGAATGACAGCCGGAACCAATGGCTTAACGTGCTTTTTGAGGCACGGAGGGGTATTGATATGTAAAGATGGTCACCTATCCACGGACCAACCGCGGCAAGCGTAGCTTAACCTAATCAATCGACCTGGGCAGCTGTTGTTACTTAGCCACAAACTTAAGAAAATTGTATTATGGCTTTCATAATCATTTATTCATTGTAAAACATAGGTACATTATAAGTTGTTGTCAGTTGTTGTTGTTGTGTTGTTGTTGTTGTTGTTGTGTTGTTGTTGTTTTCAGTTGTTATGACATTATTATTCTTATTCTGTTGTACAGTCAACAGCAAAAGTAGATGATCAAAATCAGAAATTCTATACTAATGAACGGAGTTCGTAGCTATATGGCAGCTGTACTAGTAGTAAATGTTTGGTGTAATTTACAATCACATACTTTTGAATCACTTCGACGCCACACAGTTCTGACGCGAACTCCGTTCATTAGTATTGAATTTCTGATTTTGATCATCTACTTTTGCTGTTGACTGTACTATGAGTGAATTCACAAGGAATGCATTATTTATAATAGGTAAGTTATAGTTGTTAATATAGTTTAAGTTAGGATAAGCGCATTTACCGCATTGGGTTATATCCTGTAATGGTAACTGTAAGTAGATAAATAAATAATTAAATAAAAAATAAATAAATAAACATCAAAGGGTTACTAAACTAAACTCGGTGCTTCACTCGAGTGAACGTTTATTTTTGTTTCATTCCACGTTACATAGAAATCAACGTCCATCTGCTCATTTTATTTATTTTTCATTCATTCGGAGCGCGAGTGAAAGCTGTCGAATGCCTAAATCCAACATCATCGAATTGATTGATGACGGTAGAATTCATTTGTCATTTGATTTATTTTGAGTTGAGATGCGAAGATTGAAAGATGTGAATGAACTGAAAGTGGAGTGTTTCAATCGGCTTTATAGATTATTGGCGTAAGTAAAGAAGCGTGCCCCAAAAAGTACCCGGCCGTCGCTGAAAACCAACGCTGGGGCGTGGTCTCGTATAGGGTCTTAGCATTATGCTGAGCGATGGCCTTTTTGTGTGGATGTGACGCATGTTTTCCCTAACTTGTTATGTTTTTGTGTTTGTGTTCTCTTTATGCGTCATGTTTACCGCAAATAAAAGTATTTTCTTTCATTTTTCTTTACGCTATGTCGTTTTTCCCGGCAGTCATTCGTGGATCTTTGACAGTCGTAACGAGTGGTCGGAGGCCTAAAAAGTCTGACAACCAGTCTTACCAAGGGGTATCGTGTTACCCAGTAACTGGGTTGTAGAAGTCAGATAGGAAGTCTCTCAATGGAAAAAACTAGTATTCAGCTGCACTCGGTTAGACCGGGAGCTGACCCCAAAGAAGTTGGGAAAAGGCAGCAGACAGATGCAACCAATGAGGTGCTGGTTTTTAACCAACTCAATGAGATCGTAGTTGTATGACCTGATGATGTCCAGCTCTGTTCTGGTGGTGAGGGTCTGCTTAGGCTTCGGATGCACCATCCGAAGATTTTGAATAAAACGCAGCAACCTTGTTCCAGCGGTATATTTGGCAATACTAAATTATTCTGAGTCCAAAGAGACCTTATTTTCGACTTTTAGTGTCGACGAAAAATCTAACACCGCGAGTTAAATACTCGTTCAACGCCATCTATCGAGGCATGGAGTAAACTGTGCAACTTAGTTGATACGTACAGTCGCGAGCACCAATATGTCAACACTTGGCAACTTTCAATTGGGATTTTTTCGTGAAATAACGAATGCATCGTTGAAATACGACACATTACATAAACCTATAGGTTCGAAAATGCTATGTTCGTAACAACATAAAATTTCATAAAAAAATAAAGGAGTAAATCGCTTTTGAATAAAGTCGAGTGTATACATACTTTTATCCGTGACTGTACAAGGTTATACACTAGTGTTCTTTTTACTTCCATGCAGTTAGAAAAGGACCACCACTTTTTGAGAGCCAATTATTATCACCAAGTAGAAAATTACTAGGAGAATTGGTAGCCCAATGGTAACGGCCGCGCCTTACGTATTGTTGGTCGTGGGTTCGAACGGAACGCACTTTATTTTGTGTAAATTATTTTGTCACTACTGCTCTTCGGAAAAAATCGTGACGAAATCGGCATTTCCTAGAACCAAAAATTCGAAGACCTCTACCAACCCGCACTGGGCCCGCGTTGTGGATTATGGCTATAGAAATGTATCTTATGATTATGGCCGACGCCCTCTCACAGAGAGGAGGCCTGTGTCCCAGCAGTGGGAACATTATAGGCTGACTATGCAACGCTACGCTTATGAGATAATTACAAATTACATTGTCCCTTAATTTGCACATAACTAGGTTAATACCAGGTTGCACGGGCGTGTTAATTCCTCCCTTAGTTTATGAAAATTGTTTGTTAGGGACGTTTTAAATTATTAAAGTCATTGTTGATGGTACTACGTTTTGTTTAGTTTTCACCCGCTTTAGAGGTTTCAATGCGGGTTTGGGTTTAAATTGGTTGAAACATATGGTTTGTTTGATGTTAAGCGGGTATCGGAGGCTTTAATTTGAGATTCGGTAAATTAGATAGTTGTATACATCTATTTTATAATTGATGTTGTAAGACTCTTAGCTCACTCCAATCTAGAAAAAGGCTGTGGATGGTACTACCTTATTATATAGTCGCCTAGTCGTTCAGGCTGTGAACTTAATTTTGATTTTTAAACAAACTACTTTCATACGTCACTTAATTTGACGATACGAGGGGCTTTTGGCTGAGTAATAACAGCAGCACGGGTCGATCGATCAGGTTAAGCTTCGTTTGCCGCGTTTGGTCCGAAGATGGTCACATCTTCATATACCAAGACCCTTCCGTGCCTCAGAAAGCACGCTAAGCCGCTGTCAATCGTGGATCTTTGACAGTCATTATGGATCTTTAGTAGCCCGAAAGTTCGACAACCAGTCTTACCAAAGGTATCGTATTACCCAGTAACTGGGTTGTGGAGGTCAGGTAGGCAGTCGCTCCATGTAAAATGCTGGTATTCAGCTGCATCCATCATTCCAAACTATGTTAGGGTCGGCTTCCAGTCGGGTAGACTGGAAGCCTAACCTAACATAGTTTGAAAAAGCCTAGAGCAGATGATGACGTCACTTAATGTCGTTAGCTCGTTATATTGTTAGAAGGTATAAGGTATAGTATAGTAAAGCTCACAAGTGCAAAGAAATAAGATAATTTCTATGATTCACATTTGAATTTCTATTACAATCCATATATTATGCAAGTGTGATTTCAACATTTACTTTTTTAACCCCCGACGCAAAAACGACGGGTGTTATAAGTCATCGTCGTGGGACCGCTACAATTTTAAACTTTAACAGAACGTTAGGCTAGTAATTAAAGCGGTCCGCCGACGGGACAACATTTAATCAAAAAATTTCATACGGACTTACGTAGAGTCATACTTAATTTCAAGATTATTTTTTTCTTTTTTATAGGGTTTCACGTTTATACCTTTTTTGTTCTATTTGTGATTATTTTTAAAAAAATTTAGGCTTTTTACATTCCTAATATTTTTATTATTTTGTGTCGGGGGTTTTTTAAATTTTTTATTTAATTTTTTACCCATGCCTCAGTTAGGAACTAAGAAACACCGTCATCTGCCCAGTCTTTTCCCAGCTTTATTGGGTCGGTTTCCAGTCTAACTGGGGGCAGCTGAATACCAGTATTATAAATAAAGCGACTGCCTATCTGAGCTCCACAAGCCAGTTACAGGGAAATACGATATCCGTGGTAAGACTGGTTGTCAGAATTTCGGGCTTCTGAGGACTGGTAACGACTGCCAAGTGCCTAACAAATCCAAGAATGGCAGCCCGGATCAACTGCTTAATGTGCTTTCCGAGGCATGGAGGAGTTTTATATGTAAAGATGGTCACACATTCACGGACCAATTGCGGCAAGCGTAGCTTAACCTGATCGATAGATCCGTGCGGCTGTTAGCCACAAGCCTTTCCTTAAGAAATTTAAGAATACCACCTGCTACAATCCACTCTCTCTCTCACTCTCTCTCCCTCTCTATCTCTCTCTTCTCTCATCTCTTCTACCCTTTTTGTTTCCTTTTCGTTCATACATCTGTCATACACACACCCGAATAATTAAACCCCCCTAACAAAGCCATCTATCACGTCATCATAACTACTGACACAGGGTCACGAAATGCTATTTGCGTCCCTCATCGAATTATCCGTGAAATTGCAGTCATATTTGCAGTTGGCTCTTGTGCCAGCTATGCTGTGGCATTCCGCTGGGCCGTCGGTAATCCTGATATTAACATGCGATATTGTAACATTGCCCTTACATTGGTAGCTTCTATGTACACAAGTGCGACGAGTACAGTCACGAACAAAAGTATGTATACACTCGGCTTTATTCAAAAGCGATTTACTCCTTTATTTTTTAATGAAATTTTATGTTGTTACGAACATAGCATTTTCGAACCCATAGGTTTATGTAACGTGTCGTATTTCAACGTCGCATTCGTTATTTCAAGAAAAAATCGTAATTGAAAGTTGCCAAGTGTTGACATATTGGTGCTCGTGACTGTACGTAATTTGGAAATAATCTTAAATAAAACCAAAATAATGACGTTCTAACCCCGTCAAAAAACACCGTTAGACATAAATTTTAGTTTTAAAGACTCGAAACTAGAAGCTGTTAGTAAGTTCATTTTTTAAGGCATAGACATAGACTCACACGTTGATTGGAAATCCCATATCCAACAATAAAGGTCAAAGTTGTCTAAATTCTCATATGGACTCCGCGAGTTCAAAAAGACTACAGACCTTAAAACTGCACTGGTCATGTACTACGCGTACGCTTATGCATGGCTCAAATATTATGGCGTCATCTTATGGGGTAATAGTACTGACGCGCCCACATTATTTACCATACAAAAAAAGCTTATGAGAACTCTGGTTAACATAGATGAAACTGATAGTTGTAAGCCTCACTTTGGGGAACTGAAGATTTTGACCTTGCCTTGCCTTTATGTGTATGAAATTTGTAAAGTACGCAAATATCCCGAATTATACACTAAAAGAGAAAACATACAGAATAGATTTACTCTAAGACACAAAAGCAGACTAAACATTCCAACATCACGACTCAAAATGCATTCATCAAGTACATATGTAATGTCAATAAAAATATATAATAAACTACCGGAACATCTTAAGAATATAAATAAATATATAAGTAATAAATTAAAGCTATTTCTAATAAACAAAAGCTACTATAATATAAATGAATACATGAAAAATAAACTGTGACTGGAATAGCAATAAAATTTATATATTTAACTGGGATTACTTCTACATGCCAATTACATTCACGCATATAAAATAAATAAATAGCTAATTCAATTTTAATTCGACTCTAATCTAAACTCTAGTATTGTATAATTATAAATATTATAATCTAAATACATTTAATTTGATTAAGAATTATTAATGTTCTAAATGCTATTACTTATTTTATTTTATTTAAATATTTTTATTTTAATTATTTATTATTACCTATTTTAACAACTTCATTCACATTATGGTATGCAAATAAATGAAATGAGGAATAGGTACTTAATCCATCAAAGGCTTTGGAGATAATATGGTATACTATAGCTGCACCCCGCGGTTTCACCTGCATAAGTGTCGATCCTGTGGAAATATATCCTATATGTTAATCCTGGTTATAAACCATGTGTGTGCCAAATTTCATCCAAATCCGTTCAGTAGTTTTTGCGTGAAAGAGTAACAAACATCCATCCATCCATCCATACAAAGTAGTAGAATTATAATAACTTAGAGAGAATGGTTAGAGGTATATGTTCTGGAGTGACGTAGAGTTGGAAGGCCTCTTACAAGGTGGACCGATGACCTGACGAAGGCCGTAGGAATCTGTTGGATGCGAGAAGCTCAGAACCGGTCGAAGCGGTGATGCTTAGGGGAGGCCTGTCCAGCAACGATGAACTAATGACTTCGAAAATAGTGCAGTGCTATAAATTGTTCATTGGTTTTCCGGTCATATCATCCATGATGAAGAAAACCCCCTAAATCAAAATCAAATCAAATCATTTATTCATTTGCAAACATGGGTAATTAGTATACATATATATGTTTTATTTTTATAATAGTGCTCCATGTTCTACCGACACATGGGCATGCAAATCGTATTATAATTTTAAGTAGCAATTAAGAAATGATGATAATACAAAATACAAATTAATGTCAAATCGTCTGAACTACAGTAAAAATGTCATATTAATTCAGAAATGTGAAATTGTTTAATTGTCAATAAATGTTAAATCGTTTGAAATACACAAAAATATATACCTATTTATATATTAATACAAAAAATGACAAATCACTTAAATTACAGTAACAGTGTGTAATATTCATACAAAAATGTCAAAGCAAGAATGCAACCTTGATAACATTTGACATTTTTGTATAATTAGAAATCCCTGTACATTCTGCCTTAAATTGTGCAAACATTTAGTACAAGTGCGTAACGGAAATTCAGTCCTAATAAATTCAGTTAATGAATTCCTCTAGTAGTCTAGTAAATCCACCCAGAATGGTCGAGAAAAGTAACGTGACGTGTTGTACGAAAGGACTAGAGACTTTGGACCTCCATTTTTAATCCAGAGGTATTTTGTTTCACTACTGATTTCTTTTTTACCTCTCTAACGTTTGATTATAACACCACTGACATTGCACTATAAATAACCCTAGTTAAATTATAAAACATAACATTATTTATTTAACAACTGCTCGTAATAACGACACCATGGAAATAATACTAAATAAGAACAAATTTAAACTCGTGAGAGAAGCTAAATTTTTGGGAATACACATAGATGACTCATTAAATTGGAAAAAGGAATTAGCAGCCATTAATGCATCTATATCATCTGCGTGTTATGCGTTAAGAATCCTTCGAGACGAAACTGACAATAAACATTTAAAAATCGTAGACTTCGCGCTAATTGAGTCTAAATTAAGATATAGCATACAATTATGGGGGAACAGTTATAATTATAACTGCCAAAGAGCTTTTGTCCTTCAAAACAGAGCTATACCATTGTCCGTATTTCACAAAGAGAAAGTTGTCGGCCACATTTCTTAGATTGTTCTTACAGTACCCAGTCTCTACGTTCTAATCCTTCTGACTAATCTTAAAAGCGTGCATGAATATGAGACAGATGAGGAAAGACTGGTTAGAGAGAGCACACGTAGGAAGGAATTGAGAAATAAGATAAATCCTCACTTCAATATTGTGAAGCACAGTTCACAATATCAAGCAGTGCAACTAAGCTTGTTAAGTGTAGTGATAACTTGTTGAATACTAATTATTCAACAAGTTAGCCTTACCAGGTCAGCATTCCTACTAGATAATGTCTCTACTCTGTTCACGACATGTAATATTATGACCATGCGTTTTCTCCTGTCAACTTAAGTTATGTAACTAGAGCGGAATGAAATTATTTTTTATGAACGATATGGACATTATTTTTAAATGACAAATGTATTATTATTTCGATTTTTTATTTAAGTTGACGGTAATTTTTAGTTAAATGATAAATAAATGATAAATGATTTTATTTTGTAAGTAGGTTTGTACAAACACTTTTACACGTCAATCATATTTTAAAACTAGATGAGGTCGGCGTTTCCTATCTGACTAGTCTGAGAAGAAAGGCCGAAACAAACTCAGACGTCACAGTCTCTTTTAAAGTCCAGACATAATCTTGGTCAGGTCATATGAAGACCATGTAGGTCGATGTCTGAGATGGTCTTTTGAGGAAAGAACCACACAGATTGAGAGGACCTGTCCAGTCAGTGCACGCATATGTCAGAAATCGTGCAGCTCAACTCAAAACTTAAGGAGCTCAACGGTTCGACGAACAATACCAAAGAAAGGACATTTGGGTAGGCCACATTAATTACTCAAACTGCCAGACCATGACAAAAACTAACAGAACAGAGAGAACAATAAAAAAATAAAATGACCCACATAGTCTTCACATTCACAAAATTTAAAATAATAGAATACTTTACAAAGTAAGCAAATGTCATAGTATATATCAAATTCATTAATGTCAAAATGTATATAAAAAAAAAAACAACAACAAAACAAAATAAAAACATTCAATATGTAAAAATTGGAAGCAGCTTAATCCCAAGCCTTTTTGTCCTCGATATAAGCCTTAACGGTATAAAAGGCTTTCTGGCACAACTTACGTTTAATGAATGATTTGAATTTATTAAGGCTTAGATCTTGAACGGGGCTTGGAACTTTGTTGTAGAAGCGTATACATTGGCATCTGAACGAGCCACCTATTTTCTTGAGCCTTGTTGTAGGTACAACAAATTTGTGTTTGTTTCTAGTATTTATATCATGTATATCACTGTACTTTTTAAACAATTTTATATTTTTATGGGCATATAAAAGATTTTCATAAATATACTGAGAAGGCACAGTCATAACATTAATTTCTTTAAATTTTTCTCTGAGCGAGTGTCTCGGACTCAATTTATAGATTGATCGAACAGCTCGCTTCTGTAAAACAAAGATAGTCTGAATATCAGCGGCATTTCCCCACAATAGAATACCGTACGACATTACACTATGAAAATAGCTAAAGTACACTAAACGGGCTGTTTCTATATCAGTTAAATTACGAATTTTTCTAACCGCGTATGCTGCGGAGCTTAGCTTTTTTGATAATTTATCTATATGTGGACCCCACTGAAGCTTAGCATCCAAAGTTATGCCCAAGAATACTGTGCTGTCTTCAGGATTCAATTCTTCGCCCTTTATCAACACATTGGTTTTCACCTGCCTAACGTGAGGTAGCGTAAACTTAATGCATTTGGTTTTTTTCTCGTTTAAAAGTAAATTATTAACATTGAACCAGTGGACTACTTTAGAGATCGCGGTATTTACATCGTCAGTAACCTGCTGCTGACGTTTAAGTTTAAACAAAAGTGAAGTGTCATCCGCAAACAGCACTATATCATGATTATCCTCATTTATATAAATAAGAAACAAGAAAGGGCCAAGAATTGAGCCCTGTGGGACTCCCATTGTTACTATAGATCCGGGAGATCTTTTTCCATTAACATCAACGCTCTGAATCCTCTTACTCAAGTATGAGGTAAGAAGATCCAGAGCAGTGTTCCTGATTCCGTAGTGGCGGAGTTTCCTGATTAAGGTTTCGTGAAGAACGCAATCGAATGCCTTGGACAAATCACAAAAGATGCCCAAGGCATCGCATTTATCTTCCCAAGCATTATAAATATGTCTTAAAAGTTCAACACCGGCGTCAGTAGTTGAACGACCCCTTGTAAAACCAAACTGTTTCCTATGTAATAATTTATGTTTATTAAAAAATCTTTGCATTTGATCTAAAATTAATTTCTCAAAAATTTTACTAAAGGTAGGTAGTACAGAAATAGGTCTATAATTTGTAGGGTCTGATGTACTACCTGATTTAAACAAAGGTATTATTTTACTATTTTTCATGAGGTCAGGAAACTCCCCACTGTCAATACAACTATTAAAGATAAGAGCTAGAGTAGGTGCTACAATGTCAATAATAGACTTAGCAACTTCTACAGAATTACCCCACAGATCTGCAGTCTTTTTAACATTTAATGTGTGAAAGGTTTTAATTATATCTCTACAGGTAACATGTTCAAAATGAAATTCCGAATCGCAACCATTAACATTTTCCATAAGCAAAGACTCAGCAACAGAAGGTGATGAGTTTAGGGATTTAGTAGTAGAAACGGGAATATCTGAAAAGAAATTTTCAAACGCCTCTGCGACTTGTGAGTCTGATTTTATTATGTTGTCATTGATCGACAAGCTGTAGTCAGTATTTCGATTACTAGACCTTCCCGTTTCACTATTAATAATATTCCAAGTCGTTTTAATTACATTATTGCTGGTTTTAATCTTTGAACCCAAATAACGTGACTTGGCCATATAACAAACTTTTTTAAATAATTTTGAATAATTTCTAACATACAAATTAAATTCATCAGTGTTTACATAAGTCCTTTCATTGTACAGTTCATAAAGCCGCTTTCTACTTTTATGAATACCAATGGTAGCCCAATCACTGAAACATGTGTTACTATTAACCGAGATAGTCTTGGGAATAAAGGTTGAATTAAATTGATTACAGTATATATTAAAAAAATTATCATACAGATGATTAGGATCCGCATGAATTGAAAAAACTGGTAATTTATCAGTGAGTTTAATTTTGAAGGCCTCCAAGCGACTTACAGTTTTGGGGTTGACAGTGATATCTTTTTTAACCACTATTTTGTTTTGATTTGGAATAGTAATCCTTTGCCCGCAATGATCAGAATCTAGTAAATTTATAATTTCTTTGTGGCTTGGTATAATATCTGTATAAATATTATCTAGGCATGTGGCACTAGTAGGGGTTATTCTTGTAGGCTCCAAAAATAGGTTTACAAGATTGTAGGACTGAAACAGACTTATAATTTTACTACAAGAACCTGAGTTTTCTAATAAATTGACATTAAAATCACCGCAAACGATAACAGACTTGTTTGAGTTACAAATCCTGTCTAACACTTCATCCATTACCTTTTCAAAGCAGTCATACAATCCTGATGGGGGTCTGTACACACTTAATACAACAAAATGCTCCAATTCTATACAGGCAATTTCAACTGTACGCTCAACAGATAGGCTCACAATATCGTTACGATCTTTGAGCTATTATATATAGATAATTTGAGCTGGTTACTTACTAAAATTAATGAGCCACCATGTATAGCATTTATTCTGCTGAACGAACTACCAACCTGGTGATTATTAAAATTGAACAAGAACTGGTGGCTTTTCAGCCAATGTTCTGTTATACAAAGAATATCAATACTATTAAAATTCATAAATAATTCTACTTCTAAATCTTTGTTCATAAATCCTTGAATATTCTGATGCACCAGGTTGATACTATTTACTGATTTTAAAGCCTTTTTTGAGTTGCTTTTGCAATTCTGAACAATATAGCTAGAGGTTGCCTCTATTGTCTTACTTTCTAATTTAAATTATTAGCAATGTCATTAATTGTGACCAAATTAGTGGCAGAATTATTTATAATGTCATTGCATTGCTCAAAAGAAGCAAGTTGTTTAGCCAAATTTTTGGCTGTAATTGAAAAAAAATATGATAGCGACACAGCTATCTGTCTTTTATAATATTTAGACAAATAGTACATAACAATGTTATGTCTATCTTTTGTCTATAGTTGAGTTATTGTTGTAATTTTTAAATGTGTTACTTGTATTATGAATGTTATTTTTTTTTATTATTTTTGTCCTATGGAACGATTTCAAACACAATATAAATGGTTTGTGAATAAATAAATGAAATTACATGAAATTTATTTCATACTTTTAGCACACAAATATACAAAGGTGGACTTAATGCCATAGGCATTTTCTACCAGTCAACCACACACATGTCACACAAATATTATGACTTCCTCCTTTCTAACAAAATATTTCTATAGGTCTCCAAGTGTTGATGTTTGTTAAAATTTTTAAAAAGAGCTTAGTTAGTTTCGTTTTTATGTAACGTCGCGGAAAAATATTCCCTAATTTTGGAAAATCTTGGAGAGAACTGTTCTATATTTTGAGGCAAAAACTTGAAACAATTCGACGGCCGTTTGTATCACAAATTCTTGAGTTGATTATTGTTGACAGCGACGTGCTCTGTTTATAGACAGATCGCTTCTTCAGAAAATATTTGAAGGAAAATTATAATTCTAAAATTAACTACTGTCTGAAATTTTAAATTTACTGTGTAAAATTATAGAGAAGTAGAACTCTTTGTGAAGGCCGACAGTCCTGTGAAGTAAATTACCATTATTTGATTTTCTGTCGCCAAGCAACGTCGCTGTGTTCTGGATGAAATGGTATGAGTCACTAACCTCTAATAAACAAGTACGCTGGACTAAATTTACTATACAAAATGACAGTTGTATTTGTGCCGATTCAAAGCGCCCCCACTCGAGCGTCTCAGGAATTAAAATTTATACATTATTGCAAATGGCCGTCGTGTTGTTTTGGTACGTCTGTGATGATTTAGGTCTAAATTGTGGAATAAGACTTTTTTTGCATATTTTCTGTTTACTACGAGATATTTAGACTATTTTTATCATTAAAGTAGGTATGCGCATTTTGTAAAACTCACTATCAAAAATATTAGTTCCACAGACTCACGTTGCTATCAGCGCCAAAATGGCGAAATATGAAAATAAAATGTCTTCATTTTTTCATCGATAGTATTATGTCCAGCGTACTTGTATAATATAGATCAGTGCTATGAGTACAATACTAATTTGTAATAAGGCGCACGCCTCCGTCATAAATGATTTTATTTCTGTTAGTAGGTTTGTACAAATACACAATATTATTTTAAAAAGTAGATGAATCGGAACGCTGATGGATGGAACGAAGTATACTAGGTGTCAAACTAACAAACCGCATTATGAACTCTATGCTTCGTTGCAAAACGCAAATAGTAGACGCTGACCGCACAGCTCCTGGACTAAACTGGAACTGGGCTGGCCACATCTGTCGCATATCAGAGCAGTAATACGCAAAAACCACTACTCTATGGATCCCATATAGCAGGAAACGACTACGTGGCAGGCCCGGAAAGATATAGCGGGAGGAACTGGAGTCCTTCTTAAGGATTGGCTCACAATCGCAGTAGACCGGGAAAAGTGGAAAGAGGGAAGTCTTTGCCCTTCAGTGAGACAACACAGGCTTATCCAACTAATATTATAAACGTGAAAGTTTGTATGAATGAATGGATGGATGTTTGTTACTCTTTTACGCAAAACTACTTAACGGATTAGGATGAAATTTGGCACACAGATAGTTTATAACCAGGATTAACACATAGGATCTAGGACTTTTTATCCCGATATTCCCACGGGGTCGAAACTTATGCGAAACCGCGGGGCGCAGCTAGTAATAAATAAAGATGAAGTTATTGATGAAGAGGTTTGCAACCCAACAACAAATAAAAAGAAAGGTAAGCCAAACAAACAAATGCTGACATATCCTACCTCAATCAGGTCCCAATTCAATCATTTGTATTTTACTTGAAACACAATGCGACAGGATACGATTTTTTATTGGTTTTGCTTATATACGAGTACAAAGAAAAATGTGACAAATATCTTGCTGGCAACAAACTTTCCGGACCAAATAGAATATTTTATTAAAATGCCCTTTGATGTTAAAAGAATATGCAAATGAAAGAACTCTTGGAGATTGATAACGATCAATTGAATAACAAAAAGTTCGTATTTAAATAAAATATCGAATTTTGGAAGGTACTCGTAGGTTTTGAGAGTCACTTTAAAAACAAACGAATTCGCATTCGAATTACAGTCCGTTCACAGTAATTCTACCTCTGATTTTGCGTCACTGTCCAAATCATAGTGGTCTTTATTTTCATTTTTATTTGCTTGATGTGGGGTTACTGCAACTGTCAAGTCTGTCTAAACCACAGTGATTTTTACTTTTGTTGTAATAAGGTTACTATTGGGTTGCAGCTGTCAGAGGTAAATTAAGCGTAGATGGGCCTTAGTAGCACTTAGGCCGTTTATTCACGGCACGTTTTCTTTACGGCACGGCGTATAAACCACGCCGTAGAAGAAACGTGTCGGTCAACAAGCTTCCATAGTAATTCATACAACTGTAACACTGACGAACCGTGCCTACACACGGCGCATAAACCACGCCGTAGAAAAAACGTGTGCGTCAACATGTTTTCATAGATCCATACAACACTGACGACCGTCCCTACACACGGCGAATAAACCATAGGTTTGCACGGCAGGAAAAACAAGTATGTACAGTTGTACCTACTTGTATATACTCGTACATATACTCGACTTCATTCAAAAGCGATGTACTCCTTTATTTTTGAATGAAATTTTATGTTTTTACGAACATAGCATTTTCGAACCCATATGTTTATGTAATGTGTCATATTTTAACGTTGCGTTCGTTATTTCACGAAAAAATCAATTAAAAGTTGTTGAAATATTGATGCTCGTGACTGTAAAAAGGGCCTAAAGCAACGACGCTACTCGGAAGTAATGCATTAAAAACTCCAATCACCAATAAGCAGTCAGAATGTCTAACGCGTAACTAAATAGTGATTGGTGGCGTCGCGTCGTGTAGGCCGGTGCGTACACGACGCCACCAATAAAATTAAAATACTAGTGCTGTAACTATTTTTATGTACTGTGTAAGATTTATTGATGTGAGTTTGTAACTGGTAACTTTTGAGTAGTGTCGTGGACCTAACAGCATCAACCTTGTCTTGGTAATAGTTGCTTATTTACTAAAGGAAATAACTTTTTTAAGCGCGGCTCTTGGTCATAGATCAGTAACTACCTACGAGCTAAGACGAACAAGATAAACTAGCTCTTTCTTCGAGAAACAACGAGAAATTACTGCAATCTATCAGCACCCAGTGAGGTAGTACCTACGTTTAATACCTACTATTTTATAATAACACTCAAAAACAACGTAATATTTCCAGTAAAACACTTCCTTGTTACCATTAAAAATACTTTCAAACCTCGTAAGTAAAATTAATTATACTTATAAAAATAATTTTACAACATAAATTATTTTGTAATAAGCTTTTATTTTGATATACAAACCGATACTTCAATTTTATTTATTTGTATGTTTATATGTATATTACTAGTACTGTGACATTTTATTTACTCACTAGCTTCTGCCCGCGGCTTCGCCCGCGTGGTTGTCGGAAATTATCCCACGGGAACGTGCTTACAGGATAAAATGTATGTGCTTCCCCAGGATGCCATCTATCTCTATGCCAAATCAGAAGTTCAGTGGTTTAGGCGTGAAAATGTAACATACAGTTTCAAGTTCAAATCCTCCCCTTAAAAACTGAATTACCCCTTTTTGTCCCGTCAGTGGTAAATCTTCGACGACTTTACATACTTATTATTAATTATTTTCTGTTCAATACTGAGTTTCGAGTTACTCGGACTGCGCATTCAAATTATTCCACACAAACTTAACACCCCTATATCCCCTTTGAGGGGTAGTTTTGAAAAACTTATAATGATAAACTTTATTACTTACTTAGGCAAGTATTCTTGCCAAGTTTCAAGTTTATTAACAAAATGAATAAGATTTTTCATATAAACTGTATCCCCCGCTTTTCACCCCCACAGGGGTGGAATTTTGAAAAATCGTTTGGGATTATTCATAACTTGATTCAAAGATTATTTATACCAATTTTTGAGTTAATCAAGCCACGCATTATAATCCTCCCTTGTAAAATTAACTACCCCTTTTCAACCCGTTAGGGGTAGATTTTCGAAAAACCCTGATACACATTATTCTTTACTTTCAATATTAGGTATACATACTGAGTTTCGAGTAAATCGGACTGCGCGCTAAAATTCTTCCATACAAACTTTGAAACCCCCCAATCCCTTATTAGGGGGTAGTTTAGAAGAAAAAAAACTGACAATCTTCATCACGGCGTTCTCACCTACCGCCTGACACAGGTCCTCTCCGGACACGGATGTTTCGGGAGGTTCCTGCACATCATCAGGCGGGAGGAGACGCCCGGGTGTCACCACTGTCAGGATCGCCCAGAGGACACGGTGGAGCATACGGTGGAGGTCTGCACTGCTTCGGCAGAGCACCGCCGTGTCCTCGTAGAGGCGATCGGCAGCGGCGGCGACCTCTCGCGTCCGGCTCTGGTTCAAGCCATGGTCGGGGGCGAGAGGGAGTGGGAGGCAGTCACCTCCTTCTGCGAAGCAGTCATGCTAGCGAAGGAGGTGGCGGGGTGGGCGAGAGAACGCACCTTGCGCACCTCACGCCTCAGCCGCCGCGGGAGACGCTCCGGGCGTCGGGAGCCGCGTGACGACTCCCGGCCACCGTAGGCGCGGGCCTGCGGGCGGTGAGTAATGGGTAACTCACCGTCCGATCAGGACCAGGCCTGTGCCGGACGGCGTGTTTGTGTTCCACGCGCGCCTCAAAGAGATGTCAGCATGAGTGACGGGGCCCCATAGGGCCGAAGCCTGCCAGGGTAGCGGGATTGTCCGAAAGGGTTACCGCTGCCCTGGAACATAAAGGGCTAAGGAAGGAACACGGGTGGGTTTTAGTCAGTAAGAGTTTGACACTCCCTCCTGCTCCACCCAGAGCGGGAGGAGTCATTTGATGATTTCCCATCCTCAAAAAAAAAAAAAAAAGGGGGTGGAATTTCGAAAAATCCTTTCTTAGTGGATGCCTACTCTTCACGAAGGACACACCCTCCAAATTTCATGTCTCTAAGACCAGCGGTTTAGGCTGTGCGTTGATCTATCAGTCAGTCAGTCAGTCAGTCAGGACTTTGAATTTTATATACGAGTATATAGATAGATTATTGATGTGAGTTTGTAACTAGTACCTTTTGAGTAGAGTCATGGACCTAACAGCATCAACTTTTTTTTCTCGCGTCTCTTTTTAATTGCTTATTTATTAAAAGAATAAGGCACTTTTTTTTTAACCCTTTCGGACAATCCCGCTACCCTGGCAGGCTTCGGCCCTATGGGGCCCCGTCACTCATGCTGACATCTCTTTGAGGCGCGCGTGGAACACAACACGCCGTCCGGCACGGGCCTGGTCCTGATCGGACGGTGAGTTACCCATTACTCACCGCCCGCAGGCCCGCGCCTACGGTGGCCGGGAGTCATCACGCGGCTCCCGACGCCCGGAGCGTCTCCCGCGGCGGCTGAGGCGTGAGGTGCGCAAGGCGCGTTCTCTCGCCCACCCCGAAGGAATCAGGCACTTAGTCATAGTTCAGTACCTGCGAGGTAAGACGAGGAAGATTTACTAGCTCTTTCTTCAAGAAACAACAAGAAATTACTACAATCTATCAGGCACTAAGTGTAGGTACTATTTTACAACGAAACTTAAAAGCAACCTAATATTTCTACTAAAACCACTTCTTTGTTACGACTAAAAATACTTTCAAAGCTTGTTAACAAAAGTAACTTACTTACACACTTACTTATAAAAATAATTTTGTAGCATAAATTATTTTGTAAAAATATGTTATTTTGACACTGCAAAACCGACGATTTTGTCGGCATTTTGTGGGTGGAACTTTTTCATTGCTCGGCAGTGTACATATAGAGGTATTGATTTCTAAATGTGAGTTTGTAACTGGTAACTTTTGAGTAGAGACGTGCACCTAACAGCATCAACTTTTTTTTCTTGTGTCTTGGTAATAGTTGTTTATTAACTAAAGGTAACAACATCTTTAAGTAAGGCTCTTGGTCATAGTTCAGTACCTACGAGCTTAGACGAACAAGATAAACTAGCTCTTTCTTCGAGAAACAACGAGAAATTACTGCAATCTATCAGGCACTAAGTCTAAGTACTATTTCACAACGAAACTTAAAAGCAACCTAATATTTCTACTAAAACCACTTCTTTGTTACGATTAAAAATACTCTCATAGCTTGTAAGTAAAATTAGGTAATTGTAATTACAAAAATAATTTTATTCGTACATAAATTATTTTTTAAATTAACGTATTTTGTAAATTAACGTCTCGGTAAGAGCGGTTACAGATGGAGCCATTTTTGCAGCGATTGAATCGCGACGCAGAAACGTTAGATGTAGTTGCTAATCGCAATATGGCCCATCAAATTGAAGAGAGTCCTCTATTGCAGATGTTCATGGGTGGTGGTGACCCCCCACCATTAGGTGGGGCGCTAGATTGTTTGCCACTCCATGCCATAAAAAAAAACAACTTTTAGAAAGAGACTTCGACTTTCAGAGCCTTTGTCACTCATATCTGTGTGACTGTTTTGTTCTTAAAGTTAAGCCTTTTCAACACAAAACGAGTTCCAACTTTAGTCAGGCCTAAAAAGGCCACTTTAAACAATACCTCTAAAAGCTATTCATTTTCTGAATTCCTCGCAGATCATTAGCAATTCCTCTAATTTTCATAAAATTTCATTTTCATTGGTGTAAACATTGCCGCATGAAAAAAATAAAAACCGTAATTTTATCGGTAACTTTTTCATTACAGTTTCTATTAATCAAATAGGTGTTTTATTTTTTATTTTTACAGTTTAAATTTTATTTCATTGTGATACGAATTGCACACAGATCATAATATTATGAATTGTCAGTTTGTGATCATTTTACGATTTTTAATATGATTCATATTGTTATCCTATTATGATTCTGCCAAAGTGGCCTTTTTAGGCCATTTTTACATTATTTCAACTGATGTAAACACAAAATTGACATCTAAGATTCGGATTTACTGTCCTTTTGTATTCTTCTGCTTCGTGTCGCTGACACGACTGTATTTTAAATATTGTTTTACCAAAACTTTACCACTTCCAAGGCGTTGTCGGTGGCCGTGCAGAGGTCACTTTGACTGCATGTTTTGGGACACAGATGGCAGCATGGTTTGCGATATAGCTCCACAATCACACCCTACCGCCGTTCCGTCAAGGTAGCCCCACTTTACCAGGTTGGACTTACATCTTCCCACTTGTGTCCGGAGACGGTACAGGGACTTCCAAGTGCACCACGGAAGGTTACATCCTGCAGAGAGATGCTTTTTTGTATTATATCATCATAATTTCAGCCCGGAATCATCCACTGCTGGGTCTGGGTCCGCCTGTTCGTCTGCCATACTTTCCGGTTCTGTGTGTGTTCCGTTGTTTGTATTATGTACAGACGCCAGCAGGTCAAGCTACCCGAAACTGTCAAATTTTCCCAATCAACCTTGAACCTTAATGCTTTAGCGATAAAGTTGAAAATCTATTAAAGAAATTTGACAGATTGTAGTAGCTTGATGTGCTGGCGTCTGTACCTACTTTAACTTTATTGGCAAATATCTCAAACATTTCCATAAATGAAACCTGGTTCGAAAGATAATTAATATTGAATAAGGTCGAATATGCCTTGCTTGCTTTACACTAGTAACGCCAGAAAGTCTCGCGTTAAAATCGCTGAAAAAAGTAAACTGTGTGTAACAGTTCTAAGTCTTAACAATAGAATGATATAACCTGTTAGGTAGGGGAAGGCTATAAAGTGCAGGAAAGGCCACGGTCACGAGGCAAGCCTGGCTTGCTTTGTTCTTAAGTGGGCTTTGCATTTACTTATTGAGCTTTCGCGGGCTATATTTCTAATTGCTTTAATCACTTGCGTGTTGGGTGGGTTTGTGTGTGTTTTTTATAAGAATGTAAGATTTTATCAGAAATGAAGATATCCGCAGGACAACCAAGGTAACCGACAAAGCCCGAAGAATTGCCAAACATAGGTCATTTGACAACACGGTTAGCGCACTGGCTGAGCGATCGGACTGCTGCGCTGCGTGTCGCGGGTTCGATTCCCGCACAGAACAAATATTTGTAAATCCTAAATGTATTTGTTCCGAGTCTGGTTGTTTTTCTATCTATAATATGTATGAATTTACAAAAAAAAAAGAAAATGTATATAAGTAGTTTATCAGCCATCTTGTTACCATAACACAAGCATTAGGTTGCTTAGCTTGGGACTAGATGGCGCTGTGTGAAATGTCCAGCGATATTATTATTATTATCATTATAGGTGGCAGTGGGCAGGGCACATTGCTCGCAGAGCAGATGGCTGATGGGGCCGGAAAGTTCTGCGGTGGCGACCGCGTACCGGCAGACGTAGCGTTGGAAGGACTCCCATAAGGTGGACCGACGACCTTCCGAAAACCGCAGGATCTTCATCATCATCATCATTTCAGCTGAAAGACGTCCACTGCTGTACATAGGCCTCCCCCAAGCACCTCCACTTCTACCGGTTTTGTGCTTCTCGTATCCAACGCGTTCCTTTGGCCTTCACAAGGTCGGTCCACCTTGTGGGAGGCCTTCCAACACTACGTCTTCCGGTACGCGGTCGCCACTCCAGAACCTCCAGAAATTCATAAGTGTACCTGACTTAATCAAAACAAACAAAGTCAACGAAAATTGAGGTTATAAAATAACCTTATTATCAAATGAAAAAAATATTTATGTTTACCTATTTAATATTAGAATTCCGGGCCCAAATAATGAAATCAAAGCACTAAATTTGAAAGTGACATCACAAATTAGCATCCACGGGTAAGTACGTTTTCTAAACCATTTGTTTACATTTTTATCAGATAATTTTGGAACAGACTTTATTGTAGGCATATCTTTTTTGTTTTGCAAAAAGCTTAACACGATTAAAACATAACAGCCTACTAATTAGTTTTAACACAAACAAGGGATCTCCATTTTCTTAATGTTAAAGTTATGTTACTAGCAAGCAACTCAATTTGGAGTACCGACGTAATAATTATGTTCGGTAAGGGACTAACCACACTTATTCAGCTCTGCTCAGTTTTTGTCCATACAAGAGCGAGCGAACTCAGACCCTGCCATCCCCTTCGTGGTTATTTTTTTTTAACCATTTTAGACCCAATACTCGTACGCGTTTTAAGCAACTTTAAAGTGTTTTGAGGTTAGGTTACAATTATTTGTTTTTCTCAAGAACGGTGCGTTATGGGAGTGGTACCAGGCAAGAGGGGGCACACCCCCTCACCCCCCCCTCTCCTCCTGCCAAACGATACTAAATTTTAACCGTAACACCTTCACGCTATATGGATTTAGATGAAAACTGGTACATAAGTAAAATTTGTACCTGAATTAGGACAGAATACGTTTTATCCGGTTTTTACAAAGGAATCGAGACTTGCGCGGGCGACAAACAAGGGCGCAGCTAGTGAAAGATACAAAAATAATAATCCTTCGTTAGTATAGTTTATTTTCGTTCCTACATTAAGAACAACGGAAGTACTTTACAAAATTGATGTCTGTTTTCCTTTCTGGGGAGAAATTTAAGTACACATTACAGATGACTAAGAGTTCCATTAAAGTTCCAAAATTGTCGGAGAAAGTAAACTAGAAGCGTTAATAATTAACATTATCCTACTATCTTATCTTATCTTACTACTTTTATCTTATCTTACTAGTTATCTTACTATCTTATATTCTTATCTTATCTTACTAATATTATAAACGTGAAAGTTTGTATAGATGGATGGATGGATGGATGTTTGTTACTCTTTTACGCAAAAACCACTGAATGAATAAGGATGAAATTCGGCACACATATAGTTTATAACCAGGATTAACACATAGAATACTTTTTATCCCGATATTCATACGGGATTTAAACTTATGGGGGTGAAACCGCGGGGCGCAGCTAGTATGTTTTATAATTTCTTTTTTACACTTATTTATAAAGAACAAGCTGTGCCCCTGTGTTTGCGCCTGCTGTGATATTCAGCTGCATCCAGTTTGACTGGAAACCGACCCCAACATAGTTGGCAAAAGGCTAGGGAGATGATGTTAGATAGATAACAGTACAAATGGCCTAATGTCAAAAATCTAAAATCATGTCTTTATGTGCCAGTACCTATGTAGCGGTATCTACAACGCCACATGCGAACAACGCGTCATACTGACGTTACGCAAATCCTGCATCTCGCAAGCAGAGTTTACCGCGTTTCCCAACACCAATCGTTGGGCAATTGCCCGGCAGACACAACACCCGTCTGGTCGGAGGATCCTCCCTTTTATATGGAGGATGAGTGAACTTTACACTCTGTTCCTCATGCCTCTAAACCTACATGTACCAAACCTAATATTTTTATGATCTGCTCTCTTTACTACAGATTAAAATATTAACTATCTATTTTACTGCATTCGATTTTAAACCACATTTTTATGAAGCGTTAAACTGTTTGATCGCTGATCCACATCTTTAATAATTTATATGGAACTGAGCGTAATTATTTAATGTCGTGTTAGTTCGAAAACCAGACATCGTAATAATTATTTAAGACCAAATGAACATAAAACTTCAAGGTCGCTCAGCGCGCTATGGAGAATAAAATCAGGAATTAAATTATTTGGAATAGAATAAGAGTCACTACATACTATAATAGCTTGGAGAGTAAGCAAACTGAAGTGGCAGTGGGCAGGCAAAAATAATTTGATCTAGTCCAGATAGAATGTACATATGTTACCGGCAATCTGTATAATCCGGTATTCTATACAATACCTAGGCAATGTATAGAATGCCTGAGGCGTCCAGGAAATGTATGAAATATTATTTATTTTATACTTTGCCTAGGCATTCTATAAAGTACCGAATGCGCAGCCGGCAATGTGTGAAAAAGACGAAAGCGGGGAAAGGGAAGACGTGCGAGCAGCCAGTACTATAGAGGAAATTTACATCTGACCAATTTGAAAACAAAATATACGTGTCGAATTGAGAACCTCCCCCTTTATTTTCATCGGTTAAAAATCACATGCACACGATGAACACATCTGATTGATTAATATAGCGGCCGTGTATTTCAAGCAAGACAGTCCTTACGGTGTATGGTCGTTTCTCCCATGGTACTTACATAATATTGATAAATATAGACCAAATCTATTTACTTTACACATTGCCGGTGAACCAGCAGGTATTCTATACAATCCCTAGGAAATGTATACATTTACTAGGCAAAGTATGTAACGGACAATAATATTCATAATATTTCATAAATTGCCTGGACGCCTCAGGTATTCTATACATTGCCTAGGTATTGTATAGAATACCTGAATTATACACATTGCCGGTAACACATACACACGAGTGACGCGCGTCTGAGCACTTAATACAAAATAGCAATCCAAATATTTATTGTTCTTATGTAGTAAAAACTCATTCTTGTTTTAAGAATCCAGCACCTGACAAACATGAACACTGTAAGGATACAGAAATTTTTAAAAATATTAAAATATGAAAATGACGTGGGATTGGGAGAGTAGTGTATGTCAGATACATTAAGACAGATGAGTTAGAGTCGTTACGCAGTGGGCGCCAAAAGACGCGTCTTTGCCAAGGGAGGCCTCGTAAACGTTGGCATGAGGCATTAGGTATAATATTTTATGGAATATTTGCCAGAGAAGGAAACGCACAGGGAAGACTGGAAAGCTATGGGGAGACCCTTGCCCAGCAGTTGAACAATAATTATGCTTAAAGGAAAAAAAAAATTAATATATATTTCACATAAATCATTTTAAAAGAGTATATAATGGAGTAGTATTTTTTTTTACTAGCCTATGCTGTCCCACACGTGGGCAAAGGTCTCCTTCCATCTTTCGCGAGCCCGCGCTTCCCCCTTTCACGTTTGACTGAACCTATCCAGCTCGTAGCCACGCTCGCTCGTCTCACTACACGGCGAGTGCTGTTGCACGAGTTTGCAAGTGACATCCATATTGTTGGCATATAGTAAGCATTGTTTAGCATTCACCCATTAATTGCTGAGCGGAACCAGTGTTAATAGACTACCGAATTATTATGGTGTAGGCTTTGCATGTTTTTGAAATATATTCTCTGTTCAAAAACAGAAGTGTAAACAAACCCTGTTCAGGATAAATTCTTACGCAATCAGTCAACTAAGGGCAAAAACACATTCATCTGTTTTTAGAAGGTTTCTGCTTTTTGACTTTTCCATTATCCTTATCGCTGATACGATACGAAGATCACTTTGTCTAGGTTATATGAGTTCCATAACCGGTTCAGGCCATGTTATTAGGTTTTTCCAGTAGAAAGTAAGGTTTAGCACTTCGGAGTCTGATTTTAATTATGGATTTCCCGATGAACAGGTTTACAAGGTCCGAAGGCGAGAACACTCAATGAAACACTCAAAACTGTTTCAATTAGGACAAATTTATTCACGAGAAATTGCGCTTACAAAAAAATCCAAAACAATATAATTATGGTTTGCTCGGTAACGAAACCATAGCGCGATCTATTTCGATCCCAACGCCATCTAGGGAAGCGTCAGGTAAACTTTTGCACATATGAGATATTAGACACCCGGTTAATAACAAAATGCTATTAAATTCAGATATGATATGAAATGTAAATACCAATGAGACTTTTTTACTTTTAGCTAAACGAACTCTTCGTAGGAAGATAGCAAAGCGTATCACCCACATTACACACCTTCATACGTACATAAACAACAATTGTTCGTCCTATACCTACATCGAATATAATTCGGCAATCGTGGTTGACAATGGGCCAGCATGTTAATTGAGCCCTCAATGCATGGTCCATTGTTGTCTGCGTCTCATTGTGTAGTTTTCAACCGTCGTAATATAATAGTCAATTGTAACTGACAGCCAACTAGTGGTATATAATGTAGTCGATATTTATAGATACTGTGTAGATTGTTATATGATACAGAGTGGTAAGGATGTCAACTTAAATATAGCAGTGTTATTACGGATGTGAAAACAATAACAAGAGCCTGAACAAAATGAAATATTTAGGAAATAAAGTTGTTAAGAAAATATTGGATCCTTTTACTAGACCGTACATACTACAAGTATTTTAATGCTACGGAGGCTATTTCTTGATCATCCCATTAAAATGTGTAATTATTGTTGCGCGCCACAATTAATGCCTGGTACAGTCACGAGCACCAATATGTCAACACTTGGTAACTTTCAATTGCAGTTTTTTCGTGAAATAACGAGTGCAATGTTGAAATACGACACATTACATAAATCTCTGGGTTCAAAAATGCTATGTTCGTAACGACACAGTTTCATTAAAAAATAAAGGAGTAAATCGCTTTTGAATAAAGCCGAGTGTATACATACTTTTGCTCGTGACTGTACACGGTGACATTCGTGGATCTTTGACAGTCGTTACAGGTCGTCAGAAGCCCGAAAATCTGACAACCAGTCTTACCGTGAAGGGTGGGCGTTTGTGGGGGACTGTCTTTTGTAATTTTGACGTTCGAAAAGTGCTGATTCTCAGCCTAATTTGAATAAATGACTTTTGATTTTACCAAGGGGTATCGTATTACCCAGTAATTGGGTTGTGGAGGTCAGATAGGCAGTCGCTCCATGCAAAATACTGGTATTCAGCTGCATCTGGTTAGACTGAAAGCCGACCCCAACATAGTTGGGAAAAGGCTAGGCAGATGATGACACGGTGACATTAGTTACCACTAGCGCCATCTAGGATCAAGTAGCAGAACGAATTTACCACTAGCGCCATCTAGTATCGGGTAGCAACTATCGACTTCTGGTCAGTCGGGGCCGGTACTTGAACCCTCTAGATGTTACTATAATTGAAGGTTCTACAACTATCTGCGGCACTATATAAGGCCGGGGTTGGCCACGACCGGGATAGTGTTCGAAAATCGATACATGCGATTATATCGAAAGCGATCTTCAAGTGCGACTTAAGTGGAATTGTGTTTTATAATAATAGTGTGTTTGAGTTGTTATTAGTGTTGTTTAATTAAAGTGTCATTTTTGTTAATTTATATCGGCAGTTTTTATTGTCACGAACCCGAAGCTCGTAAAATTATTAGTACCAACCACGAATAAGCAAATAACTTTTTAGGATTTAAATTCATCAATGTTTTCAGTCTACCTACTGGCGAATATTGGCCTCTCACCATGTGCCTAGCCTTATCGCAACTATATTGTGGTCAGCTTCCAGTCCAATATTAAGCAGCTGAATACCAGAATTAATGTGGCAACTGTATACCTGTCCTCTACAACTCAGTTTCTGGGAAACACAGTATCCCTTGGTAAGACTGATTGTTAGACTTTCTTCTGACTACCCGTAACGGGTAACTGCCTCTACATCACCAGGAATAAAACGGTCAGAGGCGATTTATAAACACATAGTTTCTATCTTCGATTGTTTAGTGATTTGAGTTGAGTTGAGATGAAAAACTCATAAATGAAGGTTTCGGTTTACATTGAGTAGGTAGTTTAGCATAATCATAATCAGTCCATAATGTTGCCACTACTGAAACACAGGCCTCTATGAGAGGCCACGTAATCCACCACGCGGGCCCAGTGCGGGTTGGTAGGTGTGATATGTCTTCGAATTTCTGGTTCTAGGACATGCCGGTTTCCTCACGATGTTTACTTCACCGGTTTGAGAGCAGAATTTACACAAAGTAAATCACATATCCGGGTTCGAATCTACGACCAACAACTCGTAAGTCGGGGTCATTACTACTGAGCCACCACTGCTCTCCAATTAGTTTAGGACTAATCTAAACTACTCAATCTAAACACTGGTGCCGATTCGCTTGTTCACAAAGTAAACTAAATTTAAGTTCAGTACATCTTTTTCTTTCTATTTCATTAAAAAGGACAAAAGATAAATATTAGTTTAGTCCTGTCAAATTAGTCAGTGCCCGTAAATTGACGTATTTTTAGTAGACATGTTTTTAATCACGTCTAAACTGTCCATGGAGTATATTAATTTGACAGGACTAAACTAATATTTTTTTATCTTCTGTCCTTTTCTTAATGAAATAGAAAGAAAAAGATGCGCTGAACTTAAATTTAGTTTAGTTTGTGAACAAGGGAATCGGCGCCATTACCTATTTTATTTTAGTCAAACCATCCCGTCCTGGCCCTTTGCCTTTATCACCCCACTCCAGCGCTCAAACCACAGCCTTCATAATTACGTAAAACAGCTTATACTTGTTAGTTCCTACGTAATTTTATGAAGCAATCTAATTTACCTACGCTAAAGTACCTTGACCACCAGCTCGGAAATCCTTATGCCATTTCACCCGAACTATTAAGTCCGCTTCATAAATTTTTATCACGTTGGGTTGCAAAACCTCAGGGTTGCTTCAAACCTGAGGTACAGTCAACAGCAAAAGTAGATGATCAAAATCAGAAATTCAATGCTAATGAACGGAGTTCGCGTCAGAACTGTGTGGCGTCGAAGTGATTCAAAAGTATGTGATTGTAAATTATACCAAACATTTACTACTAGTACAGCTGCCATATAGCTGCGAACTCCGTTCATTAGTATTGAATTTCTGATTTTGATCATCTACTTTTGCTGTTGACTGTACATAAATGATAATTCATTGAATTATGACGGTAAGGTTTGACACCGTCTATTTAGTTTTGCACAGCGAATTACAACCGCGCGGATGGTCGTTAAAATTCAGCTTTATTTTAACAAGAAATGGATCAAATCCATTCAAGACTTGGGTAAAGGAACATTTAGCAGGATGGCCGATGCTTTATAAGCAACCTATGATGTTCCCACTGCTGGGATTCACGCCTCCTCCTTGTGAGAGGGAGTGGGCCGTACTACACCACACCACGCTAGCCCACTGCGGGTTAAAAGATGCCACACTTCTTCACCGTCACCGTTTTTGAGAGCAGTGGTGATGAAATAATTTACACAAAGTAAATTTCCTGTCTGGTTTCGAACCCACGACCTACAACTCGTAAGTCAGGGTCGTTACCACTGGGCCACCCCTGCTCTGTTCTAAATATAATCACAAAAAATGCATCGTCTTTAAAACTTAAACAACATGTAAAATTTCAACTTCCTAGGATAAGATGAAGTGGTTTTAATACAGTTTACTACAGTTTGACGACACGGTTGGCGCAGTGGCTGAGCGATCGACTGCTGCGCTGCGTGTCGCGGGTTCGATTCCCGCACGGAACAAATATTTGTACTGCCTATAGATAGTTGTTCCGGGTCTGGCTGTTTGTGTATGTGAGTTTAAATGTTTGTAAACGCATCCTCGATACAGGAGTAATTCCTAGTGGCAACGTTTTATTAAAAAAGAAGAAAAAAAGAAAAGAATAATCTTTGCAAAATTTGACCCATACATACTGACTAACTTACAATGCAAGTTAGATAAAAGCATGTGTTCTTCTTCGTGTCGCTGAAACGACTGTATTTTAAAATCTTGTTTTCCCACAAAACTTTGCCACTTCCACGGCGTTGTCGGTGGCAGCGCAGAGGTCACTATGACTTCATGTTTTGGGACACAGAGGGCAGAATAGGAGGTGGAGCATAATTTGTGACATAGCTCCACATAAAAGCATGTAAAAAAATCATGCGCAAACCTTTTTATCAATCATCCTGTAATCCATTTCAATACTCGTTCAGAGAGTAAGAAGTTCGGTCAAAATGATTTTACCTGACAGCAAGAACCTAACAGCAACCTTATTGTAACAAGAATAAAGATCACAATGAACATTTATTTTACCTCTGACAGCAGGAACTTACAGCAACCTTATTTTAACAAGATTATAGATCACAATGAACATTTATTTTACCTCTGACAGCAGGAACCTAACAGCAACCTTATTTTAACGAGAATATAGATCACAATGATTTTGACAGACTGGTCAATGGCAGCAACCCAACAGCAACTTTATTAGAATGTGAATAAAGATCGCTGTGATTTGGACAGTGATGCAAAAACAGAGGTAAAAAAAAACTCGACTGCCCTGCCAAAAAATGAACTAAAAAGTAAAAAAAAAATAACAAGTTGTATTCTCTGACTAAACAGATAAATAAAATTGTTATTGCAGTCGAGGGACCTCTTAGATTAAACAGTGTTCCACAGAATGGTCCCCCGGCTGCAATGACAATTTTATTTATCTGTTAAAAAATATATAGCCAGTGTCACTCGGGATGATGTAAGGATTCTAAAGATACCCCATACATCCAAATCTGATCAGGCATTTAAAGTTTATGGTGGAATAAAGAAACTCACATACATACAAACATACATCAAGCTTGAGTACAAAAGGAGTGTCCTTTTTGGGCAGTCGTGGAATAATAACTGTGAACTGACTATACCGGACACTTTGAACGGAAATCTGTCTTTTTATGCCTAATAGACCATATAATGGATATCGATAAAAACCAACCTTTCTACGATCAGGATAAAACCTCTGATTTGTGAAATATTGGAAGAAGTGACAGTACGACACAGCAAAAAGGTTCCATCGGAATAAAACACGATTCAACTAGTGCAATTCAAGTTTAAATGACCTTATACCGGAATTATTGATTGAATCAATAATTTTATCATGCCTAGCAAAGGCTAGGAATGATAACATTATACTAATAGATATACTGATAGACAGGAAACTTACTTCAAGTAAGTTTCCAGTATAACCGGATGCAGCTGAATACCAGTACCATGAAGCGACTACCTCACCCACTATCTCACCTCCAAAACCCAGTTACTGAAAAAAAACAACCGACTTCCAAAAACGACACTACAAAGTGAAAAATAACTTTAATTTCGGAAGTGTCATTGGGTTCGCATTTTCATTGTTTGCCACCGACTTCCGAAATTAAAGTTATTTTTCACTTTGTAGTGTCGTTTTTGGAAGTCGGTTGTTTTTTTTTTTGCTAAAAAGAGTTTATTTTTCACTTGTAAGTTGTAATTTTTACCAGTAATTTTGGTTTAAAAACCAAACTACTGAACCGTTTTTGATAAAATTTCTATGGGACCCTTTGGGAAGTATACCCTTTCCAACTAAAAAAGAATTTTTATCGATTGGCAAGCGACGGAGTAGGTAATGCGCGAACAAACATAAAAAAAAAAAATATACAAACATCCGAATTGAGAACCTCCTCCTTTTTTAGAAGTCGGTTAATAACACAATGCCTCTTGATAAATCTAGTTGTCAAGCTTTCGGGATTGTGCACCTTCTCTAGTGGACAAAAAAATAAGCGATTGTTAGTACTAGTTTTAGTCTACTTGTTTTGGTCGCTTCATTTTTCTTGTTATTTTTTATTTTTATTTAACGTGCTTTATGTTTGTATGTTATGTTATGGATGAATGTTATGGTCTGAAAATTAAGATTTATTATTATTATGAAGTGTATAATCGACCTCGTATTTGTTTTACCACCTTTGACAACCATGACCAGTAAATTGAAAGTTTCCTATGTTAAAAACTATATACATATAACAATCACTTATACAAGTAGACTAATAGAAGATGCCACAAGGGCAGATGTCTGTGGAAATGCCGGGAGGGGACGCCCATGGAGGACATAATAGTGACCTTATTGGTGATATTCTTCAGAAAGGTCAGGAACGTAAAACTCGCAAACTGCGTGCGTATATTATGACCAGACACATAAAAGTAAACGAGGAGTATGTAAGAATCGTATCAGGTGTCAGGCATGAGTTTTGTTAGACAAACAGCCCTTTTCGTTTTCTGAAGTGCAAGTGACATTCATTTCATCCTTACAGCGCTAACACACTGGGACGCCACATTGCGACATCGCCGGCTACGTATCAAAACAATTCGTATTGAAATGTATGATAGTTATTTCACTTCGCTACGGTCTGGTGACGTCGCCAATTATTTTGATGCATAGCCACTACTGACCGGCCCTTACGTGGAGACTAGATACTCTGGCGACCTGGCGAAGCATAGCCAAGTCGCCAATATTTTGTATACAAGTAAGTTACGCCTCCCTCACTCAGTGGCCAACTGATCGCCAGGACTGAGTGCAGGTAGCTACTGGTTACTTATTTGGCAACCTCATTTGGCTACGGTAGGTAGCCAGAGGTAGCCATGGCTACGTAGCCAGCGACGTCGCCATTTAAAAAGTAGATAGGCGACAATTGTTCCTCTACCTTTGAGGGTTTTCTATAGGAAAAGTGTCCATTTTCGAAGGTAAAAAAAAGCTTCATTGCTAGCACAAATTAATGTATGTGATTCGCGTCAGTTCAATGTTTTGTTAATTCTTTACACGTGTCTCTGAAATTAGACGGCAGGATTTTAGACAGCCAAATATGTTCAGGGACATCTGCCCACTTACTTTGTAGGTATTTATTTTATTTATCCTCAACGGGGCCGGCTTACAAGATAATTATGGAAGTAACAGGAAATTTCTGCAGATAAATAAGGATAATTTATTAAAAAACGTTTACAAAAATTGTTCATTAAGCCAACAGTAGTAAGTTCCATTAAATCAAAAGTCATTTATTCAAATTAGGCTGAGAATCAGCACTTTAAGAACTTAAAAATTACATAAGACAGTCCCCCAAAACGCCCGCCCTTCTAGTGCTTTAACCAGGAAGAAGAAGTGGCGCAACCAACTCCCTATAAATAAGTATTTCACCCCTTTGGATAAAGATTTGAGTTTAGACTGTCTTTACATATCTACCATCAGACTATGAAAACAATTATTGCGGGATCACTAGCAATAAAATAGTATTATTGTAAAAAAATCTAAAAATCTACTGAAAAACTTGTTTTTACTAAAGATATCATACAGGATGGCAGTGACATCAGCTCAGCCTGTTAGCATGGATTAAAATGCCCTGCGTTAAAATTTTTCGTTGGATATAAAAAAAAAAATCTGTTCCACACATTTTGATTGCGGAAACAGCAAACAGCAGCAGCAGAAGCTTTTGTAGGAAACAGCAAATTTTGTGTGTATTTTTGTTCTTGATCGAAGTTTCAAACAGCATTCATATCGGTTCTGCCTTGAATAAAGAGTGTTCTAGTTGAATGCTGCCTCGATTCCGAGAATCGTGACCAACGCAACGAGTGCTCGGATTTTCCTGCACTGGGCTTAGCGATAAATTTAAAAGGAAAAACGTTTTCACCGTGGGCAAAGATGTGAGAGAACAGCTTGTAGAGGTATCATTGTAAAGTAGGTTAAATGAAGAATTTGTGAATAAGTTTTCTCTCAAAAACAAACTGAAAGACAATAGCAACGACATAGAGTCAACTGATTTGTAACTAAAGACTAATTGTATGTTATTAAAATCGGAACAGAAGTCAAATTAGGTAAACAAATATTAGGTACTTAGGAGTGTTAATTGCCTTTTCTTGCTAACCGCACCTATGTACAGACGCCAGCAGGTCAAGCTACCCGAAACTGTCAAATTTTCCCAATCAGTTTTGAACCTTAATGCTTTAGCAATAAAGTTGAAAATCTATTAAAGAAATTTGACAGATTATAGTAGCTTGATGTGCTAGCGTCTGTACCTGTGTTTATTAAATAAATGTTTTCCTTCATTCATTAAATAAAGAGAATAGCTCACGTGGTTTCAAAACTATCACATAAGACGGGTGCCCAAACTGCCCGGGGTGCGCCTAACGTACATCTACATACAAGTGAGTCGGGGTGGCGCTGCGTTATACTCCAGTGCGTCGGATGTCGTACAGCGCCGGGTTGAGGCTGGCTGCTGCGTCGACCAGGAGAGGGTGCTCTGCTTGTTGACCGGCCGAAGGTGCAGTGTGCTGTGCCAAGGTTGCTGATGAGGCTGAGGGTGATGACCAGGTATGCGCGGGTGCTGCATGCTGGTGGTCAGGATACCCGTTGAAGCCGTGGATGCTGGCTGGCTGGGTGACTCGCTGCTGAAGCTTGCGGGAGTGATGATGATGACGTCACGCTGAAGTGTTTGCACGAAGGCTGCACTGACGTTCATACTCGGGGTCACCAGTTTGGAGGCATGAGGAACAGGGTGTAAAGTTCACTCAACCTCCATAGAAAAGGGAGGATCCTCCGACCAGACGGGTGTTGTGTCTCGCGGGCAATTGCCCAACGATTGATGTTGGGAAATTGTATCTATGCTAAGTGCGCGGTAAACTCTGCTTGCGTGATGCAGGATTTGCGTGACGTCAGTATGACGCGTTGTTCGCATGTGGTGTTGTAGATACCGCTACACATTATACTAATAATAAAGCTGAAGAGTTTGTTTTTTTTTTTGGACGGGCTCATCTCTTTTTTTTTATAAAAAACGTTGCCCAACACTGGGAATTTCACCTGTATCGTGGGTACGTTTACAAACATTTAAATAGCCAGACCCGGAACAACTACTTGTAGGCCATACAAATATTTGTTCCGTGCGGGAATCCATATCTCCTTTATTTTTAAACTCCAAGTTCAGTCGTGACGTTAATTTAAATGACCCATTAAAACGTCAAGGTACGATGAGTCATTTCAAATAATTGACCTGTTTTCGCGAAGAACGTTGTAATTAAGTATGTATTGTCGAATATGGCAGTTAAATATAATTAAGTCTGTCTGTGTATGATTTGGGATTTATTAAATTTATTTAATGAATATTAATATTCATCTGATACATTATGTATTACAATCAGTAATTTAAATTCGAATTCGCGCGGGAATCGGCCGCGCGGACCAAATATTTGTATGACCTACAAGTAGTTGTTCCGGGTCTGGCTGTTTGTGTATGTGAGTTTAAATGTTTGTAAACGCACCTACGTTATAGGAGAAATTCCTAGTGTGGGGCAATGTTTTTTTAAAAAAGAAAGAAAGATAGAAAAAACTGGAGAGGTGTCAAGGGACACCCGGATGGAACGGAGTTCCTTTCGATTAATTAGTGAAAGAATTGTAATTTTTTTTTTTTTTTTTAAGTTATAATAGAGATAGTTAGCGCCAATTTTGACGCATGCGCGTGCGTCATTGGACGTGAAATAAACCGCCCTAAGTCATAATAATTGTAACGCACTAACATAGCTTTTAGGTAAGGTAGTTTTTAGGTTTAATTTCTATTTTATTTATTTGTATAGATTTATTATAAATAAAAGCCCAGTCTGTGCACACAATTTTCATCGATATTGAAAAATTAATTGGGCGCAACCATGACGATCTGCCCGTTAACCCCATTGTTTCCTTGCTAATTAAATATTTTTAATACGAGGCTCGCGTGGTGGATTACGGCCCACTCCCTCTTACAGAGAGAAGGCCTGTATCCCAGTAGTGGGAACATACTGGTGGCGGCTGTTTTTTTATGCCTCCGACTACAACTTTCACAGTTTGAGTTTCTTCATTACGTCATATTATTTTTCTTTTAATCACCTTCGTTATTTGCTGGTGGCATTTCTTGGCTCACAGTCGGATCACACACTAAAACGCGCCACGTGACGGGGCGCGGGAAGCGGAGCCAAATTCTCTGATTTTTGACATACAAATTCAATTATTTGTATGTCAAAAATCACGCACCGCGCGTTATTTGCGCCTCATCACGTGGCGCATTGTAGTGTGTAATCTGCCTAATAGCCAAAATTCTATGGTGGAAAACTCAAAAGCATTTAATAAAGTTAATGGTACAGAGGGCGCCACCGGTAGCTTATAGAATAGAACAAGAATACGTGTTTTCTTTGCAGAAAGCAAAGAAAACACGTATTCTAGTTCTATGTTGTGGGTTTGGTTTCCGTACTTAGTCTTTCCGGTGGACCATTGTGCGTGGGCATGGCGGCCGTCGCTGGTTATCTACCAGCCCACCTCCCTCCAGAAGTTGTTAAGTCCCCTGGCCTGTTGAGAACATCTGTGTAAGATCTAGGTGTTCCAAAGGTTTCTGACCTAATCTAGATGACGCCTGTGCACTCAAAGAGCACATCCGCAACGGTTTCCTCAGCCTCCATGCAAGCCATGCACATAGGGCTGTCCGTTATTTCTATAAATTGTATGTGAAAACACATACCTATTTATGATAAGGAGTACAAAAATACCAATACCTAACTCTAAAAATATCCGAATTACTATCACCGCAAACAGCGTGTTATTTACCTTGTTACTCTAACACAGCACTCCCGTAAATTCAATTTACCGAAAATAAATCTAAGTATTGTCAAATTCGCCCTTTCAGAAACCCGAAACTGTAGGCTGAAACACACAGAAACATGGGATTATCTGGGACTTATCAACTCTTCAAAAGGCTTAAAAGGGTTTCATTGAATTGCCGTACAATATTGGATATTCGTTTTATTTTGCCTGCGGCTACGACTTACGGATTCATTCGGGAGGGATGGACTGACATTCTGTGTACTTACTTTACTTGTTTGAAATGTAGCTTGCTTGGTTGAAATGCCAAGTTTTATTTTTAAAGAGACTGGTGATGTGGGTTTCTCTTTATAAGTTGTATGTAACGTTCCTATTTACGTGGCTCTCTTCTTGTTATCTTGAAAGAATCCTCAATGTTGTTTTTAGGGTTCCGTAGCCAAATGGCAACGGAACCCTTATGGATTCGTCATGTCTGTCTGTCTGTCTGTCTGTCTGTCTGTCCGTCCGTATGTCACAGCCGCTTTTTTCCGAAACTATAAGAGCTATACTGTTGAAACTTGGTAAGTAGATGTATTCTGTGAACCGCATTAAGATTTTCACACAAAAATAGAAAAAAAACAATAAATTTTGGGGGTCCCCATACTTAGAACTGAAACTCAAAAATTTTTTTTTCATCAAACCCGTACGTGTGGGGTATCTATGGATAGGTCTTCAAAAATGATATTGAGGTTTCCAATGTCATTTTTTTCTAAACTGAATAGTTTGCGCGAGAGACACTTCCAAAGTGGTAAAATGTGTGTCCCCCCCCCTGTAACTTCTAAAATAAGAGAATGATAAAACTAAAAAAAATATATGATGTACATTACCATATAAACTTCCACCGAAAATTGGTTTGAACGAGATCTAGTGAGTAGTTTTTTTTTAATACGTCATAAATCGTAACGTAACGGAACCCTTCATGGGCGAGTCCGACTCGCACTTGGCCGGTTTTTTTTTTTTTTAATTGGTGATCACACTGTATACTACCGAATGTCTTAGGTATGGTTTAAATAAGATATTTATTTCTCAAAAACAGACGCGAGCACATCAAGCTACTACAATCTGTCAACTTTCTTTAATAGATTTTCAACTTAATCTTTAAGCAAATACCTACTGGGAATTTTGCGGACGCCGAGGCCACCAAATCGAATGGATAGTGTGCCACGCACGGTCGTCCAAAAAAAAAAAGGTTGTTAATGTGCTGCGAATAATATGGTCAATTTTGTCCAAGAGATGCGGTTGTGATTATTGTGGTTGTTCTTCCATCGTAGACGTAGAAAATATATCTATAAAATTTGGGCCAAAGCAACTGTATCTAATCAGGGTGAATGCCGAATGTAAATTAATTTTGGAGTGTCCGAAATGTCGTTGAAATTTTTTATTTTTTCATCAATTAAAGGAGAAAAACTCTACTCTAAACTTGGGAAACATAGGAGTTAAATTTATCTGGATTCAATTTTATTTTCTGTCGGTAATGTCAGAAAGATAAAGTTCACATTTTGAAGGGTTAAGGTCCAAGTCAATAGATTGAAATTCCTGTTTGAGGAGTTGTAGATCTTTCGAAACAGTGTCTACCCTCCTAGCGTTCCATCGTCTAAATACCACACATTAAATTTTAAATTTAGTTTCTGTAAAATTGGATGAATAGCTAAACCTAAAATGACTGGCCCGAGAGGGTCACCTTGTTGGTATCCAACTGCAGATTCTAAAACATTCTCCTTGTATAATAATTTGGAGGGATGCCTGTAACACTGCCACATAAAACCATAAATTTCTGGTAGTTCCTTTTTGACTTCAGCCAACTAATGAAAGCACAAATACTTTTTAATGTTAATCCACATTACATAAAAGAATCTTGTATCTGTTGAAATGATTTAGTTTATTTCTGGTTTCTAAGATACAGGTACATAAACCTAGTTTAGAAGTCAGGGATTTCACTGTGGAACCCTAATTTAAGCCATTTTTAGACCGACGTAATGTAAATGCATTTATTGAGAAATAAAGTTTTTTTTATTATTATTATTTCATAAATACTTGTGCAATTTCCTGAACATCATGATGAGCTCGTCTTAATTTTGTAATAATGATTAATTACCTACTTTTGATTTTCATGGCTGTCCTTAAAATCAAACGTAATTAATCATGCAATTAATTAATTATGGAAATTCGAACCTCATTTCAAATTCTCTAAGATTTCCATGACTATAATCAAGTAAATCTTAGAGACCTCCTCCTTCCCTACAGTGATTGATGTGATGGCGCTAAATTTACTTATTATTTTCCTATTATGAAATAATTTTTTTTTATTTTGTAAATAGCTTCATATTGGAAGCCCTTTTACATGTCATATTATAAAACAAAAAACCGGCCAAGTGCGAGTTGGACTCGCCCATGAAGGGTTCCGTTACGTTACGATTTATGACGTATTAAAAAAAAACTACTCACTAGATCTCGTTCAAACCAATTTTCGGTTTAAGTTTATATGGTAATGTACATCATATATTTTTTTTAGTTTTATCATTCTCTTATTTTAGAAGTTACAGGGGGGGGGGGACACATTTTACCACTTTGGAAGTGTCTCTCGCGCAAACTATTCAGTTTAGAAAAAAATGATATTAGAAACCTCAATATCATTTTTGAAGACCTATCCATAGATACCCCACACGTATGGGTTTGATGAAAAAAAAAATTTTGAGTTTCAGTTCTAAGTATGGGGGACCCCCAAAATTTATTGTTTTTTTTTTCTATTTTTGTGTGAAAATCTTAATGCGGTTCACAGAATACATCTACTTACCAAGTTTCAACAGTATAGCTCTTATAGTTTCGGAAAAAAGCGGCTGTGACATACGGACGGACAGACAGACAGACATGACGAATCCATAAGGGTTCCGTTGCCATTTGGCTACGGAACCCTAAAAACATGCTAGATGAGGTTAATTAGTAGGCTCGAAGTACGAAATTGATAAAATTATAATTTAAATACTCTTTGTCGAAGGACCGATGGCCGGTGGAGCAATCGAATCCTGTGTTCCAATACTGTAACTTTGAGTTAAGCAACACGCCATTGACACACTATCGATACACTACAGACATTATTTGGCCAGTGTTGCAAATTTGGCATTCTGTAAAAACTTCAATGGCGTTTCAGTGGTGTCTCAGTAGTGTGTCGATAGTGTGGCAGTACAATAGTTTTCAGTGTTGCTAACAAAAATCTACCAGGCGACCATAGAGGAGACCGGAGTGGAGATCGCGTATCGGCAAGGGTAGTGTGGGACGCCCCCAGCTAGATGGACTGACGACCTAAAGAAGGTGGATGGGACAGACTGGATGCGGAAGGCAGAGGACACGGCGCAGCCTGGGAGCGGCCTATGTCCAGCAGTGGCCTGAGTTGATTGATAGATTGACTATTCTCTTGCAAGTCCCAGCAATGGGCAAATAAGATTTAAAGAAAAATGTTTAACCACCTTGCTTATCATACACAAACCCGGCCATTAAATAACCTACATAATCAGACTATAATGTTCCCACTGCTGGGACACAGGCCTCCTCTCAGTGAGAGAGAGTGGGCCGTAATCCAAGACGCGGACCCAATGCGGGTTGGTAGATATGTAGATATATAAACCATTTATTTGGCACACACAAAGATAGCACGACACACAAAAGAACATGAATATAATATAAAAAAAAACCAGATGCCGATGTAAAAAGAAAAATACACATATCGAAGTAAAAGTGACACAGTGCGTGTGAGGCTCAAGGTTGCACCAAATGGGAGTCCAGCTCAGCATGTGTCAGGCAAATATACCTGACACTGATATTCTGTTGGATCCCTGCAGTGACACAAGGACGTTGAGCAGACGAGATAATTTGGTGTTGTGACAGTGTTATGTGTAGAGTGAAGTTTTGTAAGTACACCCTACACTTTAATTATATATCCTACAGTAAAGTTTTGCATTGGGAAACATTCTTGTTAATAGGTGTGTTCATTTTGGTAGATGTCACATGTCTTCGAGTTTTTGGTTCTAGGACATGCCGGTTTCCTCACGCTAGGATAATATAATCGATTCTTAGGTATATCACTATATCAGCGTATTCTCCTAAGTGGCAGGCAAAGTTTTAAAGGACACCCATATTTCGTCAGTTATTAATGCGAAGAGCGTCGTCCGCCATTTTGTAGGTAACCGGTGAAGTATGCCGGTTTCCTCACGATATTTTCCTTCGCCGCTTTAAGCCGGGCTATTAACTGACCCCTTTTAATAAACCTGAAAATCTCCTGATGATTCAATTTTAATTAAAACATGCAAATATTTCCTTCCAATAATTTATTCTGATATTCCACGTTTATCGGCCGATAGATCACAGTGACACTACTTGCATCATAATGAGAATCAATTTACGCCTTAGCCTGGCGATCTACGATGAATTTTAATGCCCCTAAGCCAATTATTAGCTTATAGTTTATTCTGAACAGGAAAACTGTGAGATTCCTGAGAAGTACACAGGATGTTTTGGAAAACATGGCCGTTATTTCGATATAGAAAAATAAGATAGACAAAGACTGATCTTTGTGGGGGACGTATTCCGTCCGTATATTGACTGGAAAGAAGTCTTGTGTCCACCATTTTGAATTTTCTGTGACATGTTATGACGCAGGTCTAGGAATTACTCTAATTTACTGTTGGATAAATGATACATTATTTTATGTTTGTAAGTAGGTTTATAACACTTTCACACGTCAATAGTTTTTGAAAACTAGATCAGCACCCTAATTGCGTAACACACAATCAATCGAAATCAGAATCATTTTGAAGCAAATTGCTAATCCAATGCTTCATAAGTTCGAAAAATTTGTCTGCTCAACACGCAATGAATGTTGTTGAACTGTCAAAATGAAACTGATTCCGATTCATCGTGTGTTACGCAATTAGGGTGGAAGTCGACGTTTCCTATCTGACCATATACCCTGAGAAGAAAGGCCGAAACAAACTTAGAGGTCACCGTGTCTTTTAAAGTCTAGTAAAGTCCAGTGAACAGTGATAGCCCAGTGGTAACGGCTGCGACATACGGGTTGTAGGTCGTAGGTACGAACCCAGACAGGCGCTTTACTTTGTGTAAATCATTTCATCATCACTACTCTCAAAACGGTGATAGGAAACATCGTGAAGAAACTAGCATATCCTAAAACCAATTTGAAGACATGTGACATCTACCACCAATACCAATTAAATTAGCAACCAGTTGGGTTTTGTGTAGACTTGTTCAAGAGGGTTAGCACAGTCTGTGATAAAAAAAGCAAGTCAGCAACAAGCCATTAGATAATAAAGCCTGCTTATCACCCAATATGCGTCAAATAAATGCTTGGCACCATTACTCATGGAGGCTAATGAAACTTCCTACGCATAAGCAGGATATATAGGTCTAAAAAATGAATTGAGAACATTTTCGAAAAATAGTGTCACAGCTAAATTCGACCGATTTTAAATTTTCCATAGAAACAGAGATTTCCAATTATCTTTTTTTAAATAAGACATTTCAAAAATGTTCTTAACTAACTTTTTAGACCTATGTATCCTGATATGCGTATGAAGTTTCATTAAAATAGGTTCATGCATTTCGAAAAACAAGGACTTGAAAGTTTGTATGAAAGGCCGTACGTTGTAAACGCTCTTAATTTTTTTGTGCTCCTGTTTCATGATTATTATTATACATATACAAGGCGTCGTTTTCCATCCTCGTCAAATTCAAGGAGATAACTATGCGACTCATTCTCGACACGAATCAATAATAAAATAAGTAGGTATTAATTTTCGGAAGACGCATTTTAAAAGCGGCCTGTGTGAGACCGCACTGTAACTGCCTTTTTCGACACACATAAAACCGCGGCCGCTTATACGATACCATAACGCGATTCTGTTCTTTGAAAGTGGTGTATTCTGAAATACTGTCAAACTTAAATAACTAAAAAAACAAATATGTTTTCATTATTTATCGGGGATCGTAATTTTATTTGATTATGTATGTCTTTCATAACAACCTCCTGAAATTTGAAAACAACAGCTTGTATTTATACAACGTGGCGCAACAATGGCGACATTACTTCAACACACGGGTAGGGCTACTGGCCAGTAATCATAAAAATTATAACAATATAAAAAAAATCGTAACTTAAAAACTTCCACCTGCGCCGCTCGCCGACATAGGGCTCTCTCTCTTTCCTTCAATTCGCCTTCTCTTTGCACGATAATTGTTTTAATTACATTGATGCGATGTTATTATCCGTGACCCCGGCAAATGACCCCTGCGCTACAGTTCTTTAAGTCAGGTTGCTCTAAGATGCTGTTTTAGAAAATTGTTAATATTAATGTTTAATTAAATTAAAATATATTCATAAAACTAAAACGCGAAACCGTATACGTGTGTTAAATTAATGTCGCCAGTAAAGCGCCACGCTGTATATATTATTTATATTTATTTAGTATGTGCTTTACTGTATTACTTACGTAAATGGTACACTACAGACTACCTACAGTATTGTTTCAAAAGTAGTCTTTAAAAGATCGCTTTTAGCGATAAGACCGAACATTGTGTCACCCTTTGTATTTTTTTTTATATTTGTCTGTAATTTATATGGTGTTACTATACCTTTTTTTGGATGGGAAATCATCAAATGACTCCTCCTGCTCTGGGTGGAGCAGGAGGGAGTGTCAGACTCTTACTGACTAAAGCCCACCCGTGTTCCTTCCTTAGCCCTTTATGTTCCAGGGCAGCGGTAACCCTTTCGGACGATCCCGCTACCCTTTATTACTATACTTAAATCTCGAAACGGCTGGTTGCCACTACCCGTGACACAAGAGCTGGCTTGGCTTGGCCACCTGATTACCTTGGCCAGAGGCTCAGCGTTGCCAAGTTAGAATATAATTTTGTTATTTTTATTAATAACTTAAGTTTTTATTTATGTACATATTATTTGGAGGAAGGCCTATGTCCAGCAGTGGACGTCTTTCGGCTGAAATGATGATGATGATGACATATTATTTTAATTATAACTCTATTCTATTACTTTACTGAAGTAAATAGAATATAATAACCCCTTTGCTTCTACTAAAGCCTTCCCGGTAAAACTATTCATGAATTAATCTTCCGCATAAAACAAGGAGTTTGCTCGATCACTCGACCGGTTCTCAAGAGTCCTACACATTGTTACCCTCTATGAAAGGCTGGAGGCGCCATTGTTCTAGGAGCTATTATACCTTCTAGCTCAAGTGCCCTTAACATTTAAAAGGGCACTAGAATGGTATTATTCGTAATGAATACTTTATTTATAGGTTACTGTGGCAGGTTTATTAGTTTATCTATACATACATACCTTAGCCCACCTGCAGTGCGATTCTGTAACCATCTCACCGTGAAAACTTAGGTGAAGTGAGCGTGGAGTGAGCTGTCATTCCAACTAATGCTAAGGGATTAACACTATTGACAGCTCGCTTTAAGCTCACTTCACCTAACTTTTCACGGTGAGATTTTTACAGAATTGATCGGCTGATTACCATATAAAAATGGCCCTATATATATTATAAAAAAAAATACAAGAGAGAACAACATTACCATTTTGACTACCATTACCATTTTCATTACTATTTTGATCAACATAACCAAAACCAAAAACTCGAAGACATTGGTGACAAATCTACAAACCCACACTGGGCCTGCGTGATGGATGACGGCTCACTCCCTCTCACCGAGAGGAGGCCTGTGTCCCAGCAGAGGGAACTTATAGGCTGATTATGCAATATGCATCCGCTACTCGATTGATAAGCAAGAAAGTCACCCACTTTAATTAAACATACGACGATTTATGAAACTAAAAGTGATGTAGATACTTTGACAGCTCGTAGACCTTTTTGCTTTGGTAGTGGCGCCACTGTGAAATATCAAGTTATATCTATAATATAAAAATGAATCGCTGAATGTGTTGCTAAGCGCAAATCTCGAACACCTGAGCCGATTTCGCTAACTCTTTTTTTAGAATATTTCTTGAAGTACGAGGATCTTACGCAGAGAAAAAATTAAAAAAATTGCCTGAAAAAGTCTGAAAACAAAACCCTTTTCTATACTCCCATACAAACGATTCGTAATAATACCTTAAATTGAATTTGAACTTTAATACCATACCATAAAGTTTTCAAGTGCTAGTGGAGAGTTTCCGGGAAGACAAAACAATTGAGTGATGTTGTCCGCTATAAAAATAAGATCTTATAGGAGTTTACTGATAATCGATAATACAAAACATAATTTTCCGATGCTCATGGTTCCAGGGCGAACAATGTATGGGCGTAGAGCAATGTCCCTTATGCGGGTGAAACCGCGGGGCGCAGCTAATACATACATACAAATCTCCAAGGATAAGCAAATATGCACTTCGGGAATCATCGTCTATCGTTGGAAATACGAACGCGCGATCATGAGGTCTAATATAGAGCTGTAACAACTATGATAGTACCTACTTGTCTGATATGATATGTATTACAAGATTAAAGATTAACAGCTCTATGTAATTCCGAAAATCTTTTCAAGCCTGTCTACATAATAACGTTCTCAATGCTGGGACATGGGGGGGGGGGGCGTAGACGTAAATAATAACAGCTGCACAGGTCGATCGATCAGGTTAAGCTACGCTTGCCGCGGTTGGTCTGTGGATGGGTGGCCATCTTTACGTACCGAGACCCCTCCGTGCCTCAGAAAGCACGTTAAACCACTGCTCCCGGCTGTCATTCGTGGATCTTTGACAGTCGTTACGGGTAGTCAGAAGCCCGAAAGTCTGTCAACCAGTCTTACCAAGGGTATCGTATTACCCAGTAACTGGGTTGTGGAGGTCAGATAGGCAGTCGCTGCATGTAAAATACTGGTATTCAGCTGCATCCGGTTAGACTGGAAGCCGACCCCCACATAGTTGGGAAAAGGCGAGGCAGATGATGATATACTGGGTATAACTGGGTTGTGAAGGTCAGATAGGCAGTCGCTCCATGTAAAATACTGGTATTCAGCTGCATCCGGTTAGACTGGAAGCCAACCCCCACATAGTTGGGAAAAGGCGAGGCAGATGATGATATACTGGGTATAACTGGGTTGTGGAGATCAGATAGGCAGTCACTCCATGTAAAATGCTGGTATTCAGCTGCATCCGGTTAGACTGGAAACCGACCCCAACATAATTGGATAAAGGCAGATGATGACTGCTGGGACATAGGCCTCTTCTTAGTGAGAGGGCTATATTCCACCACGCGGGCCCAGGGTGGCCAGTACGGGTTGGTCTAGTTATACCTACTGGTCATCATAATCAGCCTATAATGTTCCCACTGCTGGGACACAGGCCTCCTCTCGGTGAGAGAGAGTAGGCGGTAATCCACCACGCGGGCCCAGTGCGGGATGGTAGATATCACATGTCTTCAAATTTTTGGTTCTAGGGCATGCCGGTTTCCTCACGATGTTTTCCTTCGCCGTTTTGAGAGCAGTGGTGATAAAATAATTTACACAAAGTAAAGTGCCTGCCTGGGTTCGAACCTACGACCTTACAACTCGTAAGTCGTCGTTATACTGGTCTAACCTTGACTATTGCATTCATGGGGGCTTGCGTGTCATTAACCATTAGGTCGTTGTTTATTTACATTCAGAATAGATTGTGATGGTTGGAAAATTAAGTGATGTTTTCAAATGACAGGCTTGATCGGAAAATAACAGGGTTAGCTTATTGTTCTTGGAAAATGAAAGGTCAGTCCAATTTCTGCTTTAAGGGGTGTACAAAAAGAAAAGGTCAGACCGTGCTCTTTGTAAAGCAACAAAGTAATTGAGGGACTCGTAACAGCCGTCCGAGTCGATTGAAGTATAAGCTACGCTTGCGGTGGTTGGTCCGTGGCTGGGTGACCATTCAATACACATCGAGTCCGCGATCTTCTGCAGGTCATCCACCCTGGCCGCCCACCTGACCATAGATCTGCCAATGCTCCTTCTACCGTTTGTCGGCAACCAATCCGTTAGGGGTCTATTCGACCTGCCATCACCACGTCTAGCCAAGTGTCCTGCTCACCTTCATTTCAGAGCTGCTACTTACTGCTGCTGCTGATGTGCTGCTGCATATTTAAAAAACCTTTTTTTAATATCTAGGCACACACTCAATCAGCCGTCAGTCTACGTGCTCTTCCTTATAACAGTCAGTCGTGAGAGTCTGTTTCGTAGGTACTTTCGGTACAGGAGAATGTCCGCTGGAACGTGAGGAAACTCGCAGATTCCAGATAGTGGACCATACTCTAAATCAGTCAAAGTTGCTGTGTAAGGCGGATTACACACTACAACTCGCCACGCGACGGGTTGCAAATGACGCGCCTCCGCACGTGAGTTTTTACCAACAATCGAAATCGAAATCGAAATAAAAACGCGTTTCTGTGCAGGGAATTTGGCTCCCTTTCCCGCGCCCCGTAATATGTCATCCGCCTTATTTGTAAAGAATATTTTAATAGAAAGTGACATTCAAACGAGGATGTGAAGATGAAATGTGAATGCTGGTATTATAATTTTAACAATGTAGAAAAAGAAAAATCTGATATGTCACACGGTACAGTTTGCAAAACTTTGGTTTTTAATTTACTAGCTTGCCCTCAAAAGTGACCCCCATATTCAAAATGCATTTATTTATGTTACACGACCGTGTTGGGGTCACAAAAATACATAATGTGTAAGAAATTTCGACTTAATCAGTCCAGTAGGTTCGGAGTAAATTGACTGTGACAGACGGACAGACACACGAGTGAAGGATCACTCGTGTGTCTGTCTGTCTGTCACAGCCCCAAAAAATCGGAACCCTTATAGGAATAAGGGTTCCGATTTTTTCATTGGAAAGAAAGAAAATACGTTTATTTGCACACATGACGCATAAAAAAAAACACACACAAATACACACAAAAAAAAATAACAAGTTGGGGGAAAACATGCGTCACATCCTCGCAAAACGGTCATCTTTCAGCATAATGCTTATTAGGACGTATGGAACCCTAAAAATCATGGTAAGTAGCTAGAACTACTGTAAAAAAAGAAAACAGTGCATCATCTGTTAAGCATCCCACAGTAATTTACGAAACTGACGAACGAATAAATTCCATTCCTTGTGCTCACGGTCATAACAATGGATTTATAAGTAAGTAGACAGCGGCAGTGTTTTGTTTGCTAACAGTTTTTTTGTGATACTTTTGTAAAATACGCCACACCTTACCCTATGAGTGACGTAAACGTAACGTAAATTCGAACGATTTTTTGATCGAAAATATAACTGTCCATTTATGTATCATCTATGCATTTTGATTAAAGTCACGGCAGCACAATTTGTATTACCTATGGATACGAATAAAATTTTGAGAAGAGCAGTTGTGACCCAGTGGTAACGGCTGCGACTTACGAGTAGGTCGTAGGTTCGAATCCAGACAGGCACTTTACTTTGTGTAATTTATTTCATCAACACTGCTCTGGTGAAGGAAAACATCGTGAGGAAACAAAAGCAAACAAAAAGCATGTTCTAAAACCAAATTAGAAATAATTTGAAGACATGTGACATCCAACCTGCCCTGGGTCCGTATGGTAGATTACAGCCCACTCCCTCTCACTGAGAGGAGGCCTGTGTCCCATCAGTGGAAACATTATAGGCTTATGTTATGAATAAAATCTTAGAAATACGTGAATATTATGTGCGAAAAGTACTTTCAGTTGAATCCCACTGGTATCCCCGACCCATCTAAACGGCTTACATTTTTAAGTGCTGATTTTTCAATCATCTGATAACTTTATTCGAGGAATAATTTTGAAATTTTAACAGTTATTTCATACAAAAAATGTCAAACGTCAATTTTATTCCTCAAATAAAAGTAATCTGGCGATGGAAAAATCAGTCCTAAGTGCCGTATTTTATTTATTTTCCATCAACTACTAAGCTATATTGAGAGTACTGCATAGCTAAGGGTTTGCCAAAGAGACTTTTCTGCATCATCATCAACCTAGTCTTTTCCCAACTGTGTTGGGGTCGGCTTCCAGTCTAACCCTAAGTCGGGCCCTATCAGAATACCAGCGCTACGACATTTATTTTTAAAATGTCGAAGCATCATGCTGAGATAGGAGCCTTTTGGCCTCGTATAGGACTTTGTTTCATTTTTTATTTTTTTCCTTTTGTTACTTTTTTATACAATTTGTTTTATTTTTATTTTTAACTTGTTTAGTTTAGTTTATGATCCTGTACGAGTCGCAATAAATACTTTTTCTTTCTTTCTTTCTTTCTAACCGGATGCAGCTAAATACCAGTATTCATAGAGACTCTGCATATTTACTGGTAAAGGCTCCTTTAATGCACCCTAAACATATATTTTGTGGCCTAACAAAGAAAGTATCAGCGTAATATGGCAAATCGCCAATTCAAATGAACAAAGCCAATATTTTATCACATTTAAAATATGCTCGTTTTGGCACACAACAACACAGAAAAATACATTTACCGCCATGTATTCTCATTCATGCGATATGGTCACCCTTCACGGAAAAACCGCGGCAAGTGTAGCTTAACCTGATCGATCGACCTGTACGGCTGTTATTACTTAGTCACAAGCCCCTCCGACAAAATTTTACAATGCTCTGTATAATTTTCTCGCGTACCGTCAACAAGTGTTTCCAGCTATTTCCAACGATTCTCGGTAACTCCCCCTCTCAGCAACGTGACTCGCTTTCAGGTGTTCCGGTTGAGCCACCACTGTTAACAATAACGTTTAGCTGAAGTCCGACGTACACAACTTACACAATTAGCTCTGCTTTAATGCGCAAGACCCGGTTCAAGAGTGTAAAAGAAAGAGGATATGGTGTAAATTCACTTTTGAGGGACGAATCTACACTCTACAGGGTGGCAGGGATATCGGCGCGCAAACTGTAACCATGAATTCAGCATATGGTTTTAGACCCCACTGCGTAGAAGTTTTTCGTTGATTATCAAAAAATAAAGTCTGCCATTACATAGAAAACTGCAATACCTACGCGGTCAAAATGTATAGAAGAACAAATTAATAATAATAATAATTCATTTATTTATCAAGTAGCAAGGACTCATTAATACACAGAAATTAAATATAGCACAAATCTTACACTAGAACACACTGAATACATTACATTACAATAGGTAAAACACAAAACAATAGCCACACAAAACATTTTCATATTGACAGCCGACGACTGTAGGTGACGTGCAAGTCACTGCAGCGTCTGATATATGGACGGTCGAGCCTGCTATCATCACCAGCACGCTGTTGGAGCTGCCACGAACTCTGCGTACCAGGGAATTTAAAAAAAAGGAAAAATTTTAACGCTACCTGCGTTAAAAATTTTCTGCCATTACATAGAAAACTACGCGGTCAAAATGTATAGAAGAACAATTTAAAAAAAAAAGGAAAAATTTTAACGCAGGTAGGTTCAGGGTGTTCATGTAGGTACTGAATCCATGGTAACAAATTACGCGACGATGTCCCTGCCACCCTGTATACGGAATGCCTATTATAAATGCGAAAATTACCGACCTCCTAGTAGCTAGTAAAAATAAAGGAGATTGGGAACCGAACTATGGGTCTGCCCTGAAGGCAAATAATAATAATAATATTTATTTACTCAAAAACAGTTGGTAGGTACCTACAGTACATTCTTATAAATATTAGGCTTGCAGTTACATTATAAATAAGAGAATGAGCATCCGCAGCTGAACTAGGCGTGAGCCTGTATCTCAGCTAACAGACCATTACAAATCAAAGAGAAATAAGAAATTAAGGTAAACTAAACATAAATTATTAACAATTTTTTGTGTGTGTGTGTGAGGATTTGTGTGTGAGGATGAGGGGGTGAGTGTGTGTGTGTGTGGGGGGGGGTGTCTGTGTGTGTAAGTGTAAGTGTATGCATATGTCTACATGATAAATGCAAAGGAGTAGAGTGAATATAGGTACATATATATAGATATATAGAAATAGCCATAAGATGACTTTTACACTAACAATTGGCAAAAATCGCGTTAATAGCAAAAGTTCTCCTTGAAACGCTCTTTCCATTGGCATATGTCTTAACGCTGTTGGGGGATACAGCAGGCTTAACGTCCTGTCAAGTTAGGCCTCTATAACTCCTGAACTAACAAAGTAATCTAAGCGGTTATAGTTTGCCTTCAAAATTTATTACATGGACTACCATCATGTTTTTTTTTCAGATTTTTCGAGCCCGTAGTTTAGCTTTTAGAGAAGGGTACGCCCTATTTTAACAAAAAAATGCGCTTTAAAGCTAAATATCTCGCAAACGGACACCTAAATCAAAAAATCGTCTTAGCAACCTCTCAATACTTTCAAAAGACCTATCGAATGATACCACGCACTATGAGGTAGACGCGAGAAAAAAAAACATCCCCACTTACGTGTAAGTACCCCAAAAAAAATTTTTTTTCGTAATTTTATTTTAGCACTTTATCGACGTGGTAAGTACACATATCCATGCAAAGTTTCATCATTCTAGCACTAACCGTTTGGAAGGTAAGCCGAGGACGGACGGACGGATGGACGGACGGACGGACATGACGAGACTATAAAGGTTCCGAAACGTGAACTACGGAACCCTAAAAAATGAGAAGTAACTTCATCAGCAATGCACTCACTTAGATTTTTTTAAGTTAGTTTCCTATTTTATGGTTACACAGTAACTGGGTTGTGGAGGTCGGATAGGCAGACGCTCGATGTTTAATACTGGTATTCAACTGCATCCGGTTAGACTGGAAACCAACCCCAACATAGTTGGGAAAAGCTAGGCAGATAATGACTATTTTGTGGCAAAGGGAATAACTATTCCTACTCTTTCCTAACATAGGTATATCTTTTACTTAAGAAAAGAGGTCTCTACGTAAGATTTACTGTAAAAGTTATACAAGTTTCTGCAATAAACCTTTTTTTTTAATCACTTAAATTACCTGCTTGAAAGAATAATATTATTTACGGTTTCTCACAATAGTGTGATAAAGCATATCTCACTTGCTTCTTAATCTAAGTATTTAACAGAACCTTGTCTAGAATCCGAACTTCGGTAACCAATGAAAAGCCTTATTATTTGCGTCCAATATCCACTAATTGAATTAATCCATTATTTCCATCTTACGTAGACGTAGAAGTTCTCAAGCTTGTAAGTACTTTGATGTACAGATGCCAGTACATCAAACTACCCGAAACTGTCAAATTTTTCCAATCAAACTTGAACCTAATGCTTTAGCGATAAAGTTGAAAATCTATTAAAGAAATTTGACAGATTGTAGTAGCTTGGTGTGCTGGCGTCTGTACTTAAAGATATTAGAATATATGGGTATCCCTTGGTAATAAACCAGGGCCCCAAGTCTGCTATTACAATAGTGTCAGAATGGTCTATCATTGATTTCATAATTGTTGATTTTGACAAGTTTGGTAATCTACTAACATAATGGCGTCATTATGACTTTCCAGTGGTCAACCACTGACACTCCATTAAAAGAAACGGCATAGAATGGTAATCTCGTACATAATGATAAATGAATGACTGACTTACATAAAACACTTGACTTGTATAAAATACTAATAAATAATATGTAAAAATATATATAAATGAAATCTGGCATAAATAAAGTAGTGGAAGTTTTTCGAAAATCATTTCTACTAACGGGTTTTATAATAATGACAATACGACAATGTCATTATGACACAATTCTGTTACGAGACCATTGACCGACCAATGATCGCCATTAAGAATTTAGCAGATTACGAACTTTAAGCAAAATGACAATGGGATGGCAATGGGATCGTGTTGGAATGACGAATTTATAAAAATAGCAGACTTGGGGCCCTGAATGTCGGGCACTTTAAGGCTAGATAAGATAATGTTTATTTACCAAAAACAGTGTTTACGTTTCCTTATAGTTTATATTATACTCTGTCCTTTAGGTAAACCGCTTTTTGACAGATGGAACTAGTGATTGCAGCAACACACAATACATTGATTGGTACACGTACGGAATTAAAATGTCGGTATCAGCCATAAATAAGTTAAGTCATTAAGATAAAGCAGTTTATATATTTATTTTATTAAGCATTTTAAAGTTAACTTCACATAATCTGGAATATGTACGATCTAAGATAGCTGTCAACTGTAACCTAATGGACAGGGTTATATTAGCTAGGTTTATATATAAAAAAAAATAAGACGCAACGGAAGCATTTTGCTTATGAACTCCACAATAGGTAAAGTCTGTCTCGTGGAGTCCATGGGTGGTATTACCATATAGTGAAAATGGGCATTACATTAATACAGGATTTTTACAATCGAGAGGCATATGAAGGATGGTATTACCATAATTATAGTGAAAATGCGCATTACATTAATACAGTCGAGAAGCATATGAAAAAGCATTAATGTTTTAGGAAAAACATATTTAGACGTTTGCATATTTAAAATTTTGTGTGTAAATGTGGATTATCTTGTCTTTATGCCAATTGGTGGGAGTCGGCGCAACATGTCTGTTTCTTCCATACTTCTCTATTAGTTGTCATCTCGACAGTCATCCCCTTTCTAGCCTAATCACCTTTCACATAGCCTATCTATCGTTTCTTTGATCTTCCCCTACTCTTATCCACATTTACTTGTAAACCTGTTTATTTCTGGCACACAAAAAAGATCAGCATAACACCGTTAGTCCGTCGTGAATCTAGTTATCGCCATTTCTTTATCTTTCTCACTCGCACACATACGTCTCTTTCTTTCATCCGCTGAGTTCATACTTTAACACAATACAATATTTTTATCCCACATCAGCAGTGATAGGAATAGGTAGTGCTTATTTGCCTAAACTTCGAAGAACAGAGACAAGAAACGGAGACTTCCATAGGACTAAATTTTTTCCAGGACATCTGTCCAGAAATTCGAGACAACACTTTTAATAATAATAATAATTCATTTATTTCAGATAATAATAATCCGTACAATAAATTAAATTACATTAAAATCAATTGGTACGTAGACCACAGACACTGAAATAGAATTAAAATCAATTTAAACAATACTAACATTACATTAAATTAAATAATTTACAGTAAAATCAAAATCAAAAATTGTGTTAGTATATATATTTATGACGTACACAATGTGTTAGTGAGTGAGTGAAAAATTTAGTCCTAAGGAAGTCTCCGTTTCTTGTCTCTGTTCTTCGAAGTTTAGGCAAATAGGCACTACCTATTCCTATCACTGCACATCAGTATACAACGTGTAACAAAATAAACGCAAGTCCTGAAATTAATTTGTTCATAATTGACTACTGAATCGATTTCAGTAACTCTTAACACAGGTACGAGTATTTTTTCAAAAATTATGTATTTTGCCGTATAGCACCGCCGATTCAGCCAAAGAAAATTAAATCTTATTTCAAAGCAGTAAGACTAAATTTTAAATGCATGAAGCAATGCTAGGGTCAAGAAGACTATCTTAATAATACTCGTAATAGTTAGTTTAAAAAAATATAAGTTTTAGTCATTAATGCTTTTAACTTATTACTCCAATTGAGGTTTTGCGCTAATTATGTTACATGTTGTTTAAAAGGACCAGAGAGTCAACCAAATAATCGGATTTTGAACATACCATAATGAACGATAAACAAACAATAAAATTCGACTAACATCCGACATAAACCCGGACCTACACGACCATCTAAAATTATCGGCGACCGATTTAAACGGCTTTACGGACGATTTATATCATTATTTCCGGATCAAAACTGATTTAATTAAAATACACTGTTTCCGAATGCTATGTGTGACTTTTGACTGTGTGCAGTATGATAGTAGGGACGAATAGTTTTAGTAAATCTATTGTCTGTAGACTAGAAATCATAATATTGACTTTTTCAAAGCCTGCAGGTTAATTGCGTAACACACTATAGGAATGGCATTTTGACACTTCAACAACATTCATTGCAATAATTACGTTGTTGAGCAGACGAATTTTTCGAACATTTATGAAGCAATGGATTAGCAATATCCTTCAAAATTATTCAGATTGTGATGGGATAGCGGGTTACGCAATTAGGGTGCTTATACACTGCAGAACACTGTGTCAAAATATGATTTTGTGTTGTAGGAAACATGTTGCAGGCGACTTTGAATGTACTTTGAGGTTTCCAGAAATACATAAAACATGTTGCTGCAACAAATTTGGGCAAGTTTTGTTTTCCATGCTTTTGGTCCCATTCACGGCCTCGAGGAACGTGACTTGCGTCAAGGGACACGTGCGAACTAGCTAGAAGGGCAGCACGTCAGTCTGTGGACCCTAACCTATCATGCCTATCCCCTTCAATCAGCTACGAAGGTGGCAACACATGTCGGTTTCCTCACAACGTTTTCCTTCATATTTTTGAGCAGTGGTGATGAAACAATTTACACAAAGTAAAGCGCCTGTCAGGGTTCGAACCTAGGACCTACAACTCGTAAGTCACGGTCATCACTGCTTTTATAATTTCGATACAAAGAGATATTACCAGCTTGACATTATTATCGAAATGTAAACAAACGGTATTTTAAAGAAATATGAAAATAAATAATTTTAATGAATTGTTACTATTTGAAGTTACTTAGGTAACTATTTGAAGATGCCTTGTGATAAGTTCTTATAACAGCGTGTTATCTTATTGTTTGATATCTGTTGAAGCTACAGATAAAGATGATTGGTACTTTAAAATTGTGCTAGACGTAACAAGTATTCTGACCAAAGAATTACCATCGCCATACAACGTGGCAATGCTGCCAGCCTTTTGGGCACTGTTCCTGTTGACAGCGATGCGGACGGATTTTTGAAGCCCTATGATTCTTTTTTTTTTTTTTTCACTTGTACATATGTATTATTATTTTAGACAATTTGATTCTTATGAGAATAAAGTTATTTACAAGTATTTTAGTTATAATTAGTAGTTTACGAAGTTATTTTTAGTATAATAGAACTTTTCTGGGAACAGAGACCTTTACAAAGAACTTTTATACAGTACCTATAGGGACAAATCGAGCCGCGGTCGGTTCATAGATGGGTCCATCCATTACCTATTGAGACCGCATGCCTTACAAAGCACGTTAAGGTCCCGGCTGCCACTCGTAGATCTTTGACAGTCATTACGGGTAGTCAGAAGCCTGACTACCAGTCTTACCAACAAGGGGTATCGTGATAATCAGTCCAGTAACTGGGTTGTGGGGGCAGATACGTAGGTGGTCTCCTCATGTAAAATACTGGTAATGTAAATTAGAGGTGTTTTAGGCAGCCTGAGACTAAGATTTGATGAAGTTTGTACTCCTAACATTTTTGACACTATTTTGACATTATACCTGCAATTAATTTGACATTATATTTATAGGTTGACATATTTTATACGAATTGACTCTTGAACTAGACATTTCACATCAACTCTAATTAGGCTTTTATATGTATTGTTCGTTTTATATGTAAGTACTTATCGTTTCTACGTGTGATAATTTTATTTAACATTTAATTTGATATTGTTTCTGTATATTTGATCATTTTATTCAATATTTAATATGTAATGTTCAACACAATGTAAATTGTTTATGAATAAATAAATAAAATGAAATTAAATGATTAGGATGCATAGGTAGGTATAGCAAGCGTTCTTAAAAATAAGGGGATTTCCCCTCTGGTAACTAATCCAACTTTTATCCAGCTTTTCAAACGTGTAATTTGTACCAAACCCTAAAAAAATAAGCATGCATTATTCCGTTATAACAACCTTGATCCCAATCTACGATGGCTTCTCTTCAAATTAAGCACCGTACATGCATAGCATCATCTCGAAAAGTTCCTCAAGAAAGAGTTCTGGCCGAAGGGTGTTGTGTACGGTTTCGTGGCCGGCTACATGACACCAGTCAGCGAAACACGACGCCAGACACTTCGTGTGCGTTAGTTAGTTTTTAGTGTAATTATAATATTTTATGTATTTATAGTATTTTTAAGTTATATTATTATTGTAAGTATAGTATGTGTTTATATGGGCCTTGATGCCTGAAATAAATGGATAAATAAATAAATAAATACAAAATAACAAACCACTTTATTTGTTAGACAGTAATCAAAGTTAAGACCCAAATGAACTAAAGGGTAGTTAAAATAAGGAAATTCTTCAAAGACATGGCGGATAAGCAAGGGAGACGTAATCTTGTAGCCTACGACAGACTTTAGGCAAATATTAATTGAGTTTGAAACTTTTTATTAAGGTAAAATTTTGAGAAGATATTTTCGAGCTTCTTGACTTAAGATGTGTTAGGCTGTACGCAGACTTACGTACATGAAGACAGCCTTTAGACTGACTATGGTCGCGTACTAACCAAAGTGATCATCGCGTTCATTTTGTTCCTTTCTGAGGAAACGGTTCTGGAGGGTCTGCATTCTATGGAGATAGTGTGGCTTAACATGTGCGAAGACGACGTAAGCATATATTTTCCGAATAATTTAATTTCTGATTTTATCTGTCAACGAAACTCCGGGCAAAGCCCGCTCCATAGCGCGTCTTCAATTTTAATAATTACAAAATTTTAATGGCTAATTATACAAAATTAGCAACTGCTTTGCACAAGTGTAATGGCGACATGTCAAAACATCGAGGTTTCATAGATCAATGGAAATTTCAGTGCTTCATCTATATTAAATATTAATGCATTGTACACATAAACTTTCCGGAATAAATTCACCGCATAGTTTAAAAGAACAACGCGTTCACACGAAAATGACTTTATTTTATAATAGCCTAACGACCGGCCCCCACTCCACACGGTTTTTACAACCTGACAAAATATCGAGCATAAATACAACATGATAAACAAGCGGACCGTCCGTTGGTGCTCTCATACGATGTGTTTGGTATGAAATATTAGTTTTGCAAGACATGAAATTCACATAATGATTTTTAGTACTATCAAACTCAAATAGCAGCCAGGGGGTTAATTGTAGATCTATGTTGTAATAGTTAAAACATGTTCGGGTTGTTATACTCATTCAATTAAAAGTTGGTATTTTTTAATGTTGTTTTTTAACACTTGTTATAAAAATGGTTTTTGATATTTTCTACAGGGGGTTAATTATAGGGGTTTTTTATAGGGGGTTAGTTGTAGACTTTTGCTGTAGTAGTAAAAAATGCTCAAAATGTTATTTCCCATAAGAATATATTACTTTTTTTTCTGGTGGGCACTTAATTTTTGGATTTCAGCAAGTTCAAATAAACGGTGTGAATTCATTGGGTTTAAAAGTCAAAATGGGTGTGCCGCAGGGCTATTGGGGCCGTTCCTATTTTTAGTATATATAAATGATTTACCTCATTTACTAAAAACCCGACCACAAATGGTGTTATTTGCTGATGACACATCACTGATTTTTAAAGTAGACAGACGTGCACAGTAGCTTGACGACGTAAATAATGCTATGCTTATGGTCCATAATTGGTTTACTGTAAATAATTTAGTATTAAATGAGAAAAAAACTAAATGCATTAGATTCGCTTTACCGAATGTTAGAAGTAGTGAATGTCACGTTGTATTGAATAGGGAAATACTTGAATTCGTCGAAAGTACGGTTTTCTTGGGTATCACGCTTGACTCGAAGCTGCAGTGGGGTCCTCACCTAACATCACTTGCAGGGCGGCTAAGTTCAGCCGCTTACGCTGTCTGGAAAATCCGTCAATTAACAGACGTGGAAACCGCAAGACTGGTCTATTTTAGTTACTTCCATAGCATCATGTCTTACGGTATTTTGCTGCTTTTGCTGTGGGGACGGGCTGCAGATATTGATTCTATCTTCATTCTGCAAAAGAGGGCTGTCAGAGCCATCTACAATCTCAGCAGACGCGAATCTCTAAGGCAACTGTTTAAAAAAATTAACATCATGACGGTTCCTTGTCAATATATATACGAGAACATTATGTACGTTCGAAAACATCTACATCTTTTTAGTAAGATAAGTGACAGGCATAACTTTAACACTAGGAATAGGAACAAACTAGATCAACCGCGCTTCAGATTGTCTAAAGTAAAAACTTCTTTTATGGGGTACTGTGTAAAATGTTATAATAAAATACCACTCGATATTCTTCAACTAAATGAGAAGAAATTTAAAACATGCATTAAACGCACACTATGTAGACAAGCATATTATAAGTTGGACGAGTATATAGTAGATAAAAATGCTTGGCTTAATGCTGGTCCTGCTCCACAGGCAGTTGGGCTTACAAGTTGATCACAATTTCAATATTTGGAAGAGATGCTTCCCCTTTTTGTTTTTTTTTTTGTGTTTATTTTATTTAATCAGGATTAACTTTTAATACTTCAGTATTAAATACCTCTTCATGATTGGTAGTTATTTTTTTTTCACTCATCTTAATTATATTGCAAACTATAGTTTTGTATAATTTAGAAGCATTTTTGAAAATTTTTGTAAATGTAAGAATGGATCCGTTTTTTATGATATTTTGATGTTGACTTGAAAGAGCATGGCAGTTGAGAATATGTCATGCTAACTTAAATGTCTCACTGGTGGTGGCGCGTGTGTTGGATCATTCGGTTCCCTACGAAATGGTTGAGCTGGGTGGTGCTGATCTACGCGTCATGTTCGTGAACGGGCGCCATCAGTTGAGACTGGTCATCTCTTAACTGCCAAGGCTTATTTTTAATTTTATATTTTAAATTTTATATTTTATTTGTTTTTTTACATTGTTCTCACATATAGAAGCAATAAGAATAATGTAACCAGGATTTTGTAAAAATGTCTTAATTTAAAAGAGTGTCCATGGAGTTTCTTGCCCGTTCTTCTCCATAGAGATCTACGCTTTGGAATGGGCAACTAGCTTCAACTTTCTGACTAACTGACCGACTATTTAATTTTGACAATTCAAAAGTGCCTGTAAATGGTTTAATTGAAATAAATGATTTGAGTTTGAGTTTGAGTTTGAATATAAAATGTTCGACACTTGAACGATGTCCTTTTTTTCCAATGAATGCAGTTGCTATTCGAAGAAGTATGCTTATTGAAATATTGAAGCCCAATCAGAGCATATAAATGGTTTGTCAGAAAACTCAATGGTATGAATTCCAAGGAAAGCTATATTCAATGGCCATGTAGGCGGGATTCATGATTTTTCTTTTATTCAATTCACGTGAAATACACCCAAATAGTTTTCAGGTGAAATGGAATGAGTTGGTTTTGAACAGTAACATAACATCATGCGTGTAAGCCCGGAGGGTTAGGTAGAGATGAACATAATTATAATACACCCACATTTTGCCAGTCATGTTTAAATCCCATGTAATAGTGAATAGTAACTTTGAACAGAGAGCAGTGGTGACCCAGTGGAAACAGCTGTGACTTACGAGTTGTAGGTCGCAGGTTCAAACCCAGGCAGGCGCTTTACTTTGTGTAAATTACTTCATCACCACTGCTCTCAAAACGGTGAAGAAAACATCGTGAGGAAACCGGCATGTCCTAGAACCAAAAATTCAAAGACATATGTGACATATACCAATCCGCACGGGCCCGCGTGGTGGATTACAGACCACTCACTTTTGAAAAGAGGAGGCCTGTGTCCCAGCAGTGGGAACATTATAGGCTGATCATGTTATGTAACTTTGAACGGTAGTTTGAGCATTTTTTTTTTTTTTATTTACATAAAATCACTTTTAAAGTTGCTATTTTAATAAATATTGGTGCACTTATGCAAGGGATTACAATTATTTGTTGTTAGCTCTTGTAGAATGCTTTTACGAATTTACATTTACGAAACACCCTGTTGCAACAGCAGAGCATATTCCTAGAATTGTGAATAAATGAAGACACATAAATTCGTCCTTGCAGCGTTCACTTCAAACCTGAGCTCTGTAAACATAACAGCCATACTTAAATGATAAATGATTTTATTTTGTAAGTAGGTTTGTACAAACACTTTTACACGTCAATCATATTTTAAAACTAGATGAGGTCGGCGTTTCCTATTTGACTAGTCTGAGAAGGAAGGCCGAAACAAACTCAGACGTCACAGTCTCTTTTAAAGTCCAGACATAATCTTGGTCAGATACTTAGCATAGCATTACAGAGGTTTGAGGAACAGAAAGGCATCTCCGACCAGAAGGATGTAGTGTCTGTTGGGTTACTGCCCGAAGATTGATGTTGGGACGTTGTATAGTATAGTCATGCTAGTTACGCGATAAACTCTGCTTGCGCGATGCAGGATTTTGCGTGACGTCAGGGTAATGCGTAGTTCGCATGGGTGGTGATGTTGACACACACAGCATAGTCGCCCTCGTGTATCGTTTACGTGCTGCTGTTCTCCTGTAGTTTCCGAAGACGTGAGTATATATTGTGTAAATCCTACTAATATTATAAACGTGAAAGTTTGTATGGATGGATGTTTGTTACTCTTTCACGCAAAAACTACTGAACGGATGTGGATGAAATTTGGCACACAGATGGTTTATAACCAGAATTAACATATACAATACTTTTTATCCCGATATTCCCACGGGATCGAAACTTATGCGGGCGAAACCGCGGGGCGCAGCGTAAGTAATATTCAGAATATTGTCCAGTATCGTTATTCTCTCTGAACATCACGACGAAATGCAAGGGTGTCGAGATGTAACTTCCAAAAAACAAGTGCTCTATATTTGGGCGGTGCCCCACGTCCTAATTAAAGCAATTGTTTGCGCGAATACTCGATCGGCGCGTTCATGTCACTCGTTTGTTCGGAAAACCAGATGACACCCTCTGTCGACGTGATGACGTTTCGGGTTCGCGATCAAAATGAACGCGATGCGTATTAGGACGTGGCCTAGAGTAAGATTCCTAATCCTAATCCTAGATACTAATCTAACATTTAAGTGTTTTGTGTTTGCGTTTTATAGTATAGAAATTTGATATTATACCTGTCAAATCAGTAGGTATCGGGGTTTAAAAAACAAACTTTAGTCAATTTGAAAATATAATTAATTTTGCACTTTGCCATATTGTCTTGTTATAAGTCTCCAGTTTAACGTTGTTTAAAGACTTCGAGGGCATGTCGGGCTCTGGCTTAAGATAATGATACAGCTCACACAGACTTGGTATGTTGAAGACATAATTTCAAACTTGAACCGTACTTAGGAGCAGAATATTCTAACATAACCATTCCAAAACCAACCCCAACATTGTACCTCCTAATTAATTCTGCACATTGATGTAGCAGCAAAACTCAAATTTTCCTTTATTTCACTCTGAAGTAAAGATTAATAACACTAATAACGCGCCGCGACGCGGGTTGCGGGAAATTGTTGCGATTGCCGAGTTTAAGCCTGGTTACAAACGACCTCCATATACCTACTCTATACTGTGTTAGGCCGGCTGCACAGTATTCAGATTGATTGATTAATTACTTATGAGTTTCTGAGTAAGTGAGTGAGTGAGTCTATTTTAATGAACCAAAAGTAGGGAATGAGTTTTCTGCTATTTTAAAGTTCAAAAGCATTTCACGGATTCTTATAAATTAATGTTTGTGTCACACATTTGACACACAAAACCACACAACTAGTTAGTACTAGCTGTGCCCCACGGCTTCACCCATATAAGTTTCGATCCCGTGGGAGTATCGGGATAAAAATTATCCTATGTGTTATTTTACTGTAAAGTTTCATCAAAATCCGTTCAGTAGTTTTTGCGTGAAAGAGGAACAAACATCCATCCATCCATCCTCCCAAACTTTCGCGTTCATAAGACGAGTATTAGTAGGAAGTGTATCACTGTGACCTGTTGAATGTAAGGTAAGCACTTTAAGTTAGTCTCTCGAACACCACTTGCGGTTGAACAATTTGTTTGTTACACCACTTCCCTACCCTCACCTTCCGCCTGACGCAGGTCCTCACCGGACATGGTTGTTTCGGAAGGTTCCTGTTCAGGATAAGGCGGGAGGAAACGCCAAGGTGTCACCACTGTGCGGATCGCCCGGAGGACACGGTGGAGCATACGGTGGAGGTTTGCCCGGCTTGGGCGGAGCACCGCCGTGTCCTCGTGGCGGTGATCGGCGGCGGCGATCTCTCGCGTCCGGCCCTGGTCCAGGCCATGGTACGGAGCGAGAGTGAATGGGGCTGTTAGCTCCTTCTGCGAAGCAGTAATGCTCGCGAAGGAGGAGGCAGAACGCGTGAGGGAGAGGCAATCTTTGCGCCCTCACGCCCCTAGCCGCCGCAGGAGACGCCCTGGACGGGAGTCAACAGCCGAATCCCGGCCACCGTAGGAGCGGGCTTGCGGGCGGCGAGCAATGGGCAGCTCGCCGCCCGGTAAGGACCAGGCCGGGGTCGACGGCGCGTTGTGTTCCACGTGCGCCTCAAAGAGATGTCAGCACGAACTGACGGGGTCCGCTAGGGCCGATGCCGCCGGGGCTGCGGGTTGTTCGAAAGAGATACCGTGGCCCCTGAAGGTAAGAAGCACTTTAAGGTGGATACTCCAAGGTAGCCCGCGAAATTCAAATTTTCTTACGTTTTTTGCAATTTGCTGGTCAGTACTAAGTTGTACATTGATTAAAATATGCTTCGCAGCCATAACAAATATGTATTTACAGAATTATAATCATAAGAATCAGTAATACAACATGTTAAGTTAGCATAAAACTAAAATGTCAAGATTTCATGAAATAGTCATTCAGTAGAATTACTTGATCTAAAGAGTTGTGTTGATGACTTTAATGATTAAATTTTTATAATGATTTAATTATTTTTACAAATGAGAAATGTTGGCAAGTTTCCACGTAAAAATTACCAAATATTTTACGCAGGATGACATTTTATACACAGCCTAACTGCCTATAGGTAAATAAAAAAAATGTTAACATCCATGAAAGGATTTCCTGGCCTCCGGTAAACATCCCGACCTTCCCCATTAACGTTTGATTTAGGCAGAAGATTTGATTTTTTGCCGCCAATTACATGTGCCACCCGGATTTCAGAAAATGCCTGAGTAAATGAACGTCGTCTGCTTTTTTTTTAAATTGAGAAATCTCGCATTTAAGTTTTTGCACAAAATAGCGCGACTTTACTTTATGTATCTACGTAGATTGCGGCACCATTTTGTACCTATACTGCGTTCGCAATAAGTTTCCAAAAAAGTAAATAAATAACTTTAATGCTCACACATAAATTTCATTTTGCGCTACATCTTCTTTGTGTTTTTTCAATAGTAGGTATTAGTCATTTTGAAATCAACATGATTTACTCTGGTACGAAGTTAAAATACGTTTCAATGGACAAGCATCAAATTGGAGTCAAGGATTTGAATATCGACTTCGAGGATTTGAATTTGACGACACGGTTGGCGCAGTGGCTGAGCGATCGACTGCTGCGCTGCGTGTCGCGGGTTCGATTCCCGCACAGAACAAATATTTGTATTGCCTACAGGTAGTAGTTCCGGGTCTGGCTGTTTGTGTATGTGAGTTGAAACGCTTGTTAACGCTTCGTTTTTTGTTAAAAAAAAAAAAATGAAATACTTTTCCTCCTTAGATATAAACGCTGCGTAATATTTTGAAACATTATAAATACACTCCAGTTTCTACATAAAATATAAACATTTACCTTAGTAAGTAAACGCCACGTATATTATAAAGGCGAAATATGATCACGAGGATACCTTCATAATAAATATGAAATATGAGTACAGCTTGCATACATCCAGGAAAACATTTATCAAGACTAGCTGTGCACATTTTAAAAGTATTTTATTTAACGTATGTACATCCATAATATTTTACAAAGGGTACAGGATAAAGTCAGTGAAAATAATCGTTAAGTCTCGAAAACAATGTAAACGACGCTATTTTGGATTTTCATCTTGACCTCACTATCGGCTTCAGCACCCATGATGAAAAAAGACAATGACAAAAAGTCTTACCAAAAAGTCTCATGCATCAAGATCAAAATATTATAGTAATTATTTTCATAATTTTTTACGACATTATGCGTCGGTGATTTGATTTTTTAACAGGGAATTTAATTTAAAGTAAAAAAGTTTTGATATTTTTGTATTCCCTTTACATGACGTTCCGTTTCAAACGATATGATTAATATAACTGACTTTTGAAAGTGTCATGATCACGTCTTTCAAAAAACATGTAAACAAAATTATACTTTGCCGATTCTACATTAATTAAAAATAACTAGAATAAAATAGAATAGAATTTTTATTTAAACGATTATCATTTGTTTATACATAGCAATAATAGCCGTTCGTGTACGACGTGTCAAACAAAATAAAGTTCCTAGTTTTCAGGTTGTTTCGATTTTGTTTTTAAATCTCCGAAACCCGGGTTTTGTTTACAAAAAGAACTTTTGTAGGAGTTAATATGATAAGTGTGGTCAAAAACCAAAGTTTGACTTTTATGTAGCATGGTACGGGATTCCATACTGAGCATTGTCCTTTGAAAATGTTCGCAGCAAATTTACTAAGGCATAAAGTATTCTTATGAAATTGGTTTCGTAAAGATTCCATATAATTTCTTTCATTCAGAATTTGATTTTCGTTTTCACTGGTTTTAGCACAACGAGATTTTACCTGAATACTTTAATAAAAATGCTCTATTATATTTGTATTGTTAACCCAAATATAGGCATAATAGATTGCCGAGAATATGGGTGCCAAAACTATTTTTGACGCTATTGTAGTCGAATCCAAGGTAGTCAAATATCGGTCGAGGCCAGATTCAGTCGACATTGAGTGGCATTGTAGGTTATTCTTTTAATCTATCTATATATATAAAATTCAAAGTCCCGACTGACTGACTGACTGACTGATAGATCAACGCACAGCCTAAACCGCTGGTCCTAGAGACATGAAATTTGGAGGGTGTGTTCTTCGTGAAGAGTAGGCATCCACTAAGAAAGGATTTTTCGAAATTCCACCCCTAAGAGGGTGAAAAGGGGGGAATTCGTTTATGTGAAAATCTTATTCCTTGGGTTAATAAACTTGAAACTTGGCACGAATACTTACCAAAATAAATTATGGAGATTGTCAGTTTTTTTTCTTCTAAACTACCCCCTAATAAGGGATTGGGGGGTTTCAAAGTTTGTATGGAAGAATTTTAGCGCGCAGTCCGATTTACTCGAAACTCAGTATTTATACCTAATATTGAAAGTAAAGAATAATGTGTATCAAGGTTTTTTGAAAATCTACCCCTGACGGGCTGAAATGGGGTACTCAATTTTTCAGGGGAGGATTTTACTGCATGGCTTGATTAACTCGAAAATTAGTATAAATAATCTTTGAGTCAAGTTATGAATACGTCCCAAACGATTTTTTTTAAATTCTTCCCCTGTGGGGGTGAAAAGCGGGGATACAGTTTATATGAAAAATCTTCTTCATTTAGTTAATAAACTTGAAACTTGGCAAGAATACTTGCCTAAGTAAGTAATAAAGTTTATCATTATAAGTTTTTCAAAACTACCCCTCAAAGAGGGATATAGATAGGGGTGTTAAGTTTGTGTGGAAGAAATTGAATACGCGGTCCGAGTAAGTCAAAACTCAGTATTGATACTTTTGACAGAAAATAATTAATAATAAGCAGGAGTATGTAAAGTTGTCGAAAATTTACCACTGACAGGACAAAAAGGGGTAATTCAGTTTATAAGGGGAGGATTTGAAGTTGAAACTGTATGTTACATTTTTACGCCTAAACCACTGAACTTCTGATCTGGCATAGAGATAGATGGCATCCTGGGGAAGCACATAGGTACATTTTATCCTGTTAGCACGTTCCCGTGGGATAATTTCCGACATCCACGCGGGCGAAGCCGCGGGCAGAAGCTAGTATATTATATATTTTTAGTATCAACGTATTAAGAGACGAGAGATATTTTTATATAAAATCTAATCATAATCCACTCGCCTTGTGTCGGAGCAAAGATAAGTCTGATCGGATCGGATTATCCAATAGATGCAATCTCCGATGCGTGAAAGTGGCACAAGATGCATTCTACCCTCATTTTAGAAATATTTAATAAGTAATTTTTTTTTAAGTTAAAAAATCAAAATCAAAATCTTTCACATAAATCTACATGCGCACTTGTGAAGTAATTGGGTACACACTATGGTTTGTTCCAATAGTCAATCAATCTGCCTAGCCTTGTCCCAACTATGTTGGGGTCAGCTTCCAGTCTAACTGGATACAGCTGAATACCAGTATTTTACATGGAGCGACTGCCATCATGCGTAGAACCAATAACCGTTGGGGTAGACGTTGGGTTGTTCTTGAGTGGAGACCGCGAATCGGAAAACGTAAGGTGGAACGCCCTCAGGCTAGGTGGAGCGACGATCTTCGCAGGATGGCTGGTAGCAGCTGGATGAGAGTTGCCGAAAATCGAGTTGAATGACGTGCAATAGGAGAGGCCTATGTCCAGCGGTGAACTGCTATAGGCTGATGATGACGATGACTGCCATCTGCCCTCTTCAATACAACCAATCTGTTTCAAAAGTATGTGAAGAAAATGTAAACAAATGGATCAGAAAACATAACGTGTGTATGCCAAATGTTTTGCAAACAATAATATGTTAGATATAAGGACGAACCAAAGAGATTTCTTTTAAGTAAAAAAAAATGAGAGTTACGACCGTTGCGGTCGGCTGGTTTTGCATATGGTATCAAGTGGTATTTTTTTAACCTTGTGAAAGTTTAAGTGTTTATGGTTAGTTACAATAATAAACAAGCAACATACCGCTCAACAAAAACAACTTTGACATGTTTAGAAAAATTACAGAACGCCGAGTGAGTCGGCACCTTCAATCGGAATCAGAATCATTTTGAAGCAAATTGCTAATCCATTGCTTCATAAGTTCGAAAAATTTGTCTGCTCAACACATAAATTACGCAATGAATATTGTTGAACTGTAAAAATGAAACCGATTACGATTGATCGTGTGTTACGCAATTACCGTAGGTCTGTGCCGCGAAATTCTATGGCGTGTTTAAAGTCGTTAGTTGGATATATTTTTAAACTAGCTTATGCTCGCGACTTCGTGTGCGTGAAATTTCATGTTCTCCCCACCCACCTTGTTGCATCGTATCGCCTTCCTACTACTTCCTTTTCGCTTAGCACCCTTTCTTACTTTTTCATTTTGCTCGGCTCCTAAATGTTAGCGTATGTAATTTTTTCAAATCCGATAGGTATAGAAGGTTTTAAGGATTATTAGTGTTTTATCTTATTGTTAAGTTAATAAACATCGTAGAAAAATAATTTTATAATCTAAAAATAATGCAGAATTTAGATTTCTATGGTCTTGAATGACAAAAGTGGGTGAAATTAATAAAACTTGGTTTTAGTTTGAAACATGCTCGTTTTACTGTAAATCAAATCACATAAAAGTCATAATAAGGAATTGTAAATATTGTACAGATTACGAAACAGTCACAGTTGTATATATGATTCTTAGTAAAACTAGCTCAGCCCCGCAGTTTTACCCGCATAAGTCTCGATCCCGTAGGACTAGCGTAGCGATCACGTAGGACCGCAACTAGCTTCATCTTTCTGACTGACCGACCCTTTAACAATTCAAAAGTGCCTGTAATTGGTGTAGTTGAATTAAATGATTTGAGTTTTGAAAGGAATATCGGGATAAAAAGTACCCTATGTTCTAATCCAGGTGCCAAATTTCATCCAAATTCGTTCAACAGTTTTAGCGTTAAAGCGTAACAAACAACTGAACTCACTTTAGTATTTATAATATAAGTAAGGATTAGTACCTACCTACTAGTTAGGATGAGGAAAGCGTGAAATCGCGGCTTAAACGTAAGTGATCCGTAATAGGGCGGGGCATCATCAAGAACGTTACCAGACATACCCTTCTGTCATTTAGGTGCTAGCCAGGTGAGGGGCATATGGATGTTTCAGAAAAGACGTACCCTATACTTGTGTGTTGTATGTTTTATACACCGTTAAATTTTGATCGTTTTAATCCTTAAAAGGGGTCATTGTACTCATCACTGTGAACAACTTTTACTACCCGGTTGATCTCAGATTTTAAATGTTCGCATAACTCGACATAATATATGGATTAACTGATTTTTTTTTTTCACGATTTCAGGGTTGCTCCCGTAGTAAAAGATGTTCATAGTGATGATTACAATGACCCCTTTTAAGGATTAAAACGATCAAAATTTAACGGTGTATATAGGTACCTGCCTATCTATAAAATACAGATAAACGAGGTTAGTAGTCCAACACCCTACTTAACAAACCTTCTTTCACAAACCTATGGATTTTGAAAGAAAACAGTATGAAACAAAGTCGCCTCTAGTCTGTCTGTATGTCCGCTTTGTTCTTCTAAACTACACAATTTATTGTGATGCTGTTTTTTTGGTTAGAGATTGGATTGGATTGGATATATACCGGAAGGTTTATGTGTATATACATTAATATTGAATTTTGAAAAAACACAGAAATCTCGAAGTTTAAACATGTCGCCACATAAGTTAGATTACACCCGTGCGAAGCAGGACTTTTCTTTTTTTACCCGTTGTCGTGCAAGTGTTCCACGTTTATGTGGAAAACTCCATTTCTTATGTGAACACGCAAAAAAAGACGCAACTTCACGTAATTCCATAAACAAGATTACCTACCAACTATTTCTTAGTTATCTCAAGGATTAGTTGTTATAGTGGGTTTCCCAAAGGAACTGGCAGGCAGGGCGGACGTGACTGCCACAATTTCGACCCTAAAAGAAATATTCTATTCGATTACAAGTATGCGGAACTTTGAATCTCTACAAGCCTTAGTTTGTATTAGTTTTACTTTGTTCCTTTCAAGATTGTTGAAGAATATGATTACTGTAGTGCCTAACTAAGGTCCTAGTATCATCATCTACGTAGCCTTTTCCCAACTATTTTCGGGTCGGCTACTAGTCTAACCGGATGCAGCTGAATACCAGTATTTTACATGGAGCGACTGCCTATCTGACCTCCACAACCCAATTACTAGGTAATACGATACCCCTTGGACTCTGGTTGTCAGATTTTTGGGCTTCTGACGACCCGTAACGACTGCCAAAGATCTAGGAATGACAGCCGGGACCAACGGCTTAACGTGCTTTCCGACGGACGTTAAGCCGTTGATCCCGACACTTACGCAGGTAAAACCACGGGGCGCAGCTAGTATAGACGCGAAAGTTTGCGAGGATGGATGGGTGGATGTTTGTTACTCTTTCACGCAAAAACTACTGAATGGATTTTGGCACACATATAGTTTACAACCAGCACCCTAATTGTGTAACACACGATCGATCGGAATCTGAACCATTTTGAAGCAAATTGCTAATCCATTGCTTCATAAGTTCGAAAAATTTGTCTGCTCAACACGTAAATAACGCAATGAATGTTGTGGAACTGCCAAAATGAAACCGATTCCGATTGACCGTGTGTTACGCAATTAGGGTGCTGGATAAACGCACAGAATACTTTTTATCCCGATATTCCTAGGGGATCGAAACCTATGCGGGTGAAACCGCTGGGCGATGCTAATTGTAAATAAGGAAAGAAACATGTACTTAGGTAAATTCTGTTCGAAAAGTATCTAATGAAAGTGTATACAAACCTTGTTCGGGTTATTTTCTTACACAATCGCTTACTAAACGGGTTTAGTAACACATCTGTATTTATGTAGAAGGTTTCAACTTTATATTTCACCATTTTATCTAAAAGAAATCTCTTTGGTTCATCCTTATTTATTGGTTTTAATAAAAACTAGATTAAATTACCTGCATATTATAAACTGTTCTATTTTCATGATTAATTTCAGCAATAAAATATAAAAACATAAAATCGCAACATCTGGGATTTACTGCCATTTTTTTGCAACATCTGGAAATTTCGTCTGCCATGCGTTCGTATTTTCGTTTGTGTTATGTGTAAATGTTAGAAGAACAGAAGAATGAAGAGAGGCTTTGTTTCATAGATAATCGCAATCATGTGAAACCATAGTAGGGATGTGGTTGTACAAAGTTTACCAGTAGACTAAGTTTTGACTGGTCGGTTTACCATTGGAAGGGAACTTTTATAATTCAAACATCATTGTAATTAATAAAAGGTCTAAGTAGGTACCTAATTACAAATATTTAGTTCTCATTTTCTCACTGATTATTTTGATGAAGTAACTGATTATTGACGATTAATTTAATATTGACATTGACAGCGCCTTTATTTCGTAGCAATGTAAAAAGTTTTCCTAGTTTATAGTCCACTTGCACCACAAATCATGTGGCGTAAAGTAGGTGCACGTAGTGCTAACTAGCACTAACCGAATTTAAAACATCGTTCTACGTCTGTCAAATGTCAAGGTCCTTCTTGAAACCCACTTCCCAGACTGCAAACTCCTAGAGGACAGGACCTGGGAGGAAGCACCAGATCGGACCCCAACGGAACGGGACTGGACCTGTGCCCGCGGGCTGGTAACGGAGGACCGGTTAAGGTGGGCCATCAACACCTTCCAGCCGTACAAGTCCGCGGGACTGGATGGCATCTTCCCAGCCTTACTACAATGGGGGCTCGAATATATCACACCATGCCTGATGGAGATCTACCGGGCCTGCATAGCACTCAGACATATACCCCTAGCCTGGCGCGAAGTGAAAGTCATCTTTATACCTAAACCTGGTAAAACCGACTACACACAACCTAAGGCGTACAGACCAATAAGCCTCACATCTTTTCTACTAAAGACCCTGGAGAGACTATGCGATCGACACATCCGAGACGGTCCCCTCAGGGCAAAACCACTCCACAAACAACAGCATGCGTACTCCACAGGCAAATCAACAGAATCCGCGCTGCACAGCGTCGTATCCAAGATTGAATGCGCAGTGGACCACAAATGCTCAGCACTAGCCGCCTTCATTGATATCGAGGGCGCCTTTGACAAAACCACATTCAAAAGTATCAGCACGGCTCTAGACAGACACGGCATAGATCCGTCTCTGAGCGGCTGGATTACCAATATGTTGAAACAGAGAGCCGTACAGGTGACCGTAAATGATACCACAAGGGCCGTCGTGGCAAAGGGCTGCCCACAAGGGGGCGTCCTTTCGCCGCTCCTATGGAATCTGGTCGTAGACAGCCTGATAAAGACACTAAACAATAAAGGCTACTTTACAGTAGGCTACGCCGATGATTTAACCATAATCATAAATGGCACCCACGAAAACACCCTATGCAACCTAATGCACCAGGCACTGAAAATAGTAGAGAACTGGTGTAGTATACACCAACTATCAGTGAACCCAACAAAAACAGAACTGATCCTCTTCACAAAAAAGAGGAAACTAGCCACACTACAACTTCCACGATTCTTTGGCACTACCCTAAGCCTTTCAACTGAAACCAAATACCTGGGCATCTTTTTGGATAAACAGCTGAACTGGGCTAAACACATCAATCACATCACCACGAAGGCCAGCATATCCCTGTGGCAATGCAAGAGAATGCTGGGGAAAAACTGGGGGATTAGCCCCAGGGTCACCTACTGGCTTTATACCACAGTTATCCGACCAATCATCACATATGGCTCACTAGTCTGGTGGCCCAGAACAGACCTGAGCACAGCCCAAAGAGATCTCGAAAAACTGCAACGATTTGCTTGTGTGGCAATCACAAGCTGCATGAGAACTGCACCCACCGCTGCCCTACAGGCCATGCTTGGACTGCCTCCCCTACACCTCGTTGTGAGAGAGGAGGCGGCCCTGTCTGCCTTTAGGCTCCAGCTATCAGGAACCCTAAGCAAAGACTCGAGGATCAAGCACATACGCCTAAAGGACGAGGCAATTAAACGACAGCCAATGATGGCATCACCCTGCGACAAAGCCCCTAAGCAATACTGCTTTCAAAAGCATTACAACGTAGTGCTTAAAGAAGAGCAGTGCGACTACTCAGGTCCAGGAGAGCTGAGAGTTTACACTGATGGATCAAAAACCGACTGCGGAACTGGAGTCGGAGTCTTCTCACACGACCTCAACATAAAGATATCCAGCCCGCTAGGAATGCTCAACACGGTTTACCAAGCCGAGTGTGTGGGTATAATACAAGCGGCCCATGCCATAGCAGCCAGGAGAGTTACGGACACCCATGTTCGTATACTCTCTGACAGCGCTTCAGTCCTCCAATCCCTAAAGAAGGGATGCATCACATCAAATTTAATACTAGAATGTCATATGGCGCTTGAACAGGTAACTGTATCGAACCGCAACACAGTGACACTACAATGGATAAAAGGACACAGTGGATCACTAGGTAACGACGCGGCTGACGAGCTGGCCAGAAGGGCATCAAGCACGCCAGTCTACGGACCGGAACCAGTCGTGCCCATCCCCTTCAATCAACTACGCAGGTGGCTACAGAAGCACACCCACACACAGGCAGAGAACTGGTGGTCCTCGTCACCGGGCTGTAGGCAGTCCAAGGAAGCCATGCCATCATTAGATGGCAAGCTAACCAAAAGACTGCTACGTCTGGACAGGAAAGGCCTGCGCCTGGTGACGGGGACCATCACGGGACACTGCTCACTGAACAAACACTTCCATACGATAGGCATAACGGACAGCCCCCTGTGCAGAGCCTGCATGGAGGCTGATGAAACCGTTGCGCATGTGCTCTTTGAGTGCACAGGCGTCACCCAGATTAGATTAAGGACCCTCGGGACACCCGGATCCTACACGGACGTTCTCGACAGACCAGGGGACCTAATAAGCTTCTGGAGGGAGGTGGGCTGGTTGGAATAACCACCGACGGCCACCATGGCTCACGCACAATGGTCCACCTGAAGGACTAAGTGCGGAAACCAAACCCATAACATAGAACATAGAACATAGAACTACGTCTGTCAATCGTTTGAAGATGACATAAGCAGAATTACGTTTTAAATACGAGCGTTAAATGCATTTAGTGATATATGATAAATAACTTTTTTTGTCGACGAAGTAGGTACCTAACTGCAAAATCAGCTTATAATGTCCCCACTGCATGGACACAGGCCTCCTCTCGGTGAGAGGGTTGGTAGATGTCACATGTCCTAACTGACTACCTAACTGATAAATATGTATAAAACTACTGTGTCACTGACAGTCGTTACGGGTAGTCAGAAGCCCGAAAGTCAAACAACCAGTCTTACCAAGGGGTATCGTATAACAGGGTTGTGGAGGTCAGATAGGCAGTCGCTCCATGTAAAATACTGGTATTCGGCTGCATCCGGTTAGATTAGAAGCCGACCCCAACATAGTTGGGAAAAGGCTAGGCAGATGCTGATGTGTCATTGACAGCACTTTATTACGTAGCAATGTGAAAGGTTTTCGCAGTATAAGGCCTACTTGCACCAAAACATAACTTTTGCTTTTAGAACTGAACGAATTTAAAACTTCGTTATACGTTCTTGTTTGATCTTCGTTCTACGTTCCTTACATTAACGCGTACTATCTTCCTACAGCTTTATACTTGAGTGTCGTGTAAAATGTAACTTGATTGCCTGACGTCACACCGTCCCCAGTGCCAAGGAAAATGTTTTGGTGGTGAGATCAAAAGGCGGTTTCCCGCTAATCGCATTTGTTTAGACTTGGCATCGACTCGTGTTATCGGGTGTGCTGACGCCGCTAATATGACGCTTTCATACGAAGATTAATTTGGTACTTCATCGAATTTCAGATGTAGGATTATCAAAAAACATTTTTTTTGGGAAAATTTAATAAATCCATGACAGTGCATTACACAGTTTTATTTGGATTGGAGCAGTGGTGGCCAAATGGTAACGGCCGCGAATTACGAGTTGTAGAACCTAGAACCGAAAATTCGAAGACATGTGGCATCTGCCAACCCGCACTGGGCCCGCGTGGTAGATTGCGGCTCATTCCCTCTCTCCGAGAGGAGGCCTGTGTCCCAGCAGTGGGAACATTATAGGCTGATTATGTATGTCTGTGTTTCTGGATTGCGATTTTGATGATCCGTTTTTATTTTGTTTCGACAACTTCTAGGACACACGCATACAAAGCATGAAACATTACGAATACGTCAAAACAATATTTTAAACCTTCAAAAATATTCACGAATCTTAAGTACTAAAATGTAGATGACTTTTTGTTCCTTACCAATAAAGTAATAATAAGTTTAATAAGTTTATTTATTTTCTCTCACAATGGTTTGTAGTACTTAACAGTTTGAACTATATAAATTCACTTTGTGAGAGCTGGTACCTGAAGTAGATTTTAGAAAAAAAAAACTGTATTACAGATCACCAGGCCCCATTTAGTACCAGTATAATAACTTGCTATGAACTCTAACACAATTAATATTTCAATTGAAACAGAAAATGAGAAACTGACTGTTGAACTGAGGATTATTATTTTCATGAAGAAACGCAGCTATCCCAATAATTAAATTATTAGAGACCCAATATTCAAAATCAAACAAGCGTAAGATTTTTAGAGTAAATGAAAATTATTTACTAAAATAGCAAAGTTTTTTCCCTCTTTATTATTATAACCTACCTATATGATTGGTAAATTGATGTAGGTAAATTATTTCATCACCACTGCTCTCAAAACGGTGAAGAAAACCATCGTGAGGAAACCGGCATGTCCTAGAACCAAAAATTCGAAGACATGTGATATATATAAAAACCCGCACTGGGCCCCCGTGGTAGATTATAGCCCACTCCCTCTCAAAGAGAGGAGGCCTGTGTCCCAACAGTGGGAACAATATTGGCTGATTTTGATATGATGACTACATGCACACTGCTCTTTAGCATAAACTCCTTATTTCTTTTATTTAATTATTATTGTAACACCGTTTTATGGCCCCGTGATTATTGGCAAAAACCCTTGACCTTTTACATTCCTATTCAAAATCAACATCAAAAGTCATTGATTCAAACTAGGCTGAGAATCAGCACTTTTTGAACGTCAAAATTACATAAGACCCCAAATCGCTCGCCCTTCACCACTTCCTGGTACATAGAAGTAAATAAAGTACAAACACAAGAAAAGCGTCATTTTACGGGCATAACCTTAATGCAGTTAGACCGACGGCCGTGTCGAGTTAACTCGATAATCCTGGCAATCAATTGACGTAATATCTTATGGACAAACCGGCATTAATATTCATTGGCGGATATCTCTTTCAATGATCCCCTTCGACGACACTGTTTTATGAGTATAATTTCTTTACTCTTCAACAGCTTTATTATAGATAGATAGAGTAATATTTCTTGTACAGCAACAGGACAAAACGAAATAGAAAAAGTAAACATTTTTTTTTCTTAGGTCACGAATTCATCATCGTTTTGGATATCCAGTAAAAGATTGTCGAAATCTATATTTACGCACTACAAACTAACCTCGAATTGCAATGATCCGATCAGCTGATTCAAAGAAAATCCGCCATGTTGCCTCTTAGCATCCTTTTAACAGTGGTCCGGTGGTGTTTAATTTTTGTTTTCTTTTTTCTAATCAATTGCTTAGCGTTAGCATCCTCTTAGCGCTAAATAGCTATTATGAATAAGAATTTTGGTAATCAGTTGCTTAGCAATTGATTAAGGTTTTATGAATAAGACTGAATAAGGATAGGTACATGAATGATAAATTATTTTTTTTTCGTTAAGAAGGAAAAAAATATGACGTTTCGTCAATCATAATTTTTTTTAACTAGATGAGATCAGCGTTTCCTATCTGACTACTCTGAGAAGAAAGGCCGAAACAAACCCAGAGGTCACAGTCTCTTTTAAAGTCCAGACATAATCTGTCAGATCATATTAAGACCATGTAGATAGAAGATCGAGTTTCGTTCAAAGTTATTCTGCGAATCAAAGTAACCCCAGTTTACTGTAACTATTCAAAGTTCAACGACATGGTGTTCACCCTTGACGAACGCCAACGAATGCACGCTCGGTTTTGCTGTAAAATCTAGACTCCTAAAACGACCTAGATCGCTTTAAATTAACTCTATTAATTTCTTGTAATATCCGTTCTGTTCGTATAAATTGTTGTCCTTCGTCCTTATTGTTATTCTGTAAGTACGTTATTTAATTAAAAAAGTGCCCAGGTAAGCAAATAGTTTTGGCAAAAATTCACATTAATTTGATTTACCCCATAACTATTCATATTAGTAACTGCTGCTAATCTGAAATGTTGAAATACAATTCTCTGAAATAAAAAGTATCGAACAATTGTGTATCAATTTAGATTATCTACGTAAAAGTAAAAGTAGCAGTGTAAATAGACTGTTGTCGACGACTGTACCTACACTTTTATTTGTTATTGAAAAAAGTGCAATTTTATTAATCGAAACTTTTGAAGAGTGGTTTTCAAATTGATTAGGTAAATGTGTTTCTAATTTTATGTTTTTCTTTGATTTCTGTTTAACAAAAACGATGCTCGTTTAAAAGTGACGTATGACTAAAATTATCATTTCTAAATTATATAAAAAAGTATTTAATTACGGTCATAAATGAGTTTGAAACATAATACCGCATCCGTCCGCGGGCCGACCTCATCTAGTTTTTAAAATATAACTGACGTGTAAAAGTATTTGTACACACCTTTTTTTTTTAATTTACCCCACACTGTCCCACTGCTGAGCAAAGGCCCCCCCAAATCCTTCCATGCATCCTTTTCTAGCGCCACCTCGATCCAACCCTACTTACAGAAAAAATCATAAAAGAAAAAAACATTCTTTCTATCTATAATATGTATGTATTTACAAAAAAAAAAATGTATATAAGTAGTTTATCAGCCATCTTGTTACCATAACACAAGCATTCGGTTGCTTAGCTTGGGACTAGATGGCGCTGTGTGAAATGTCCAGGGATATTATTATTTATCATTTAATATAAACTCCTCCTACACTCTTTCGAATATTGACTATGGTCCCGACCCAACTGAGCCGATCCGAACTTTTTTCGCATTTTTCAATAATATTCGGTTCGGTCATGTGTCGGTCCGATCCGAACATTTGCACTTTGCACTTCGGAGTAGGCCCCCACACTTAAATTAAATTATTTGTTATAACTACAAGTATCTACAGTTCGGTAAAAAATCGTTCTAAAATTTAATTGTACCATAACCTTTGATCGCGATATTAAACCGACTATATACTATATAACAATATATAATTATTGCTTGTCAGTTTTGAAATATTTTACGGTAGGTAGATTACCAAACCAGGTGAAATATTTAGTCAAATGTTTGAGAATCTTGGGCCTAATTATTTGTAGACGTGAAATGGCATGCTATGAATTATTTAGGTAATATGAAGAGGTCCATTGTTAGAATACCATAGTTTAGCTAGGTATCTAAAATCCGTAGAATTATCTGAAATCTATCAACATGGTGACTAAGGGATTAACCACACTTATTCAGCTTCCATACAAAATTGTTGTTTTCTATGGACAAAAGCTGAACAGAGCTGAATGAGTGTGTTTGGTCCCTAAGACCAGGATCTTAAGGTGGACGCTTCAAGGTAGCCCGCGAAATTCAATTTTGTTACGTTTTTTTGCAATTTACTGGTCAGTACTAAATTGTACGTTGATTAAAATATGATTCGCGGCCGTAACTAATATGTATTTATAGAATTATAATCATTCAAGTCATCAACACAACTCTCTAAGATCAAGTAATCCTACTGAATGACTATTTCATGAAATCTTGACATTTTAGGATTATGCAAACTTAACAAGTTGTATTATTACTGATTCTAATGATTATAATTCTGAAAATACAAAAAAAAACCTAGAAATAAACCACCTATGCCTAAGAACATGATAATACTAAAACCTGTATCACGTGCTCACCCCTGTGTTCAAGAGATAAAGCGAAAATAAATTGAATTTTGTACCCTTCACGTTTTCAACAAAAGATCTCTAGTACGAGAAGCACTTTTATACAATTTGACGGCTTCTTACTTTTGCTAACTCACTTAACATGGAGAAAATTTTCTATGAGAAATTAACTTCAATAAAAAAAAATTGTAAGGTCAGCAACCAGTCTTACCAAGGAATTTCGTATTAACTCTTAACAATCAATATAACATAAGAAATACTAGTTATAGGTGCAGAAACGGTCAGAAGTGGAGTGACATTCTCACGAAGCAATAAATTGACACTTTTGTTTAACTTACGACCTTCTTCTAATGAGTAATTTCTATACTATAGACACACTCTCACATTCGTTTGCAACTGATTGTATTTCACAAATTCAACCATTATATATGGCATGATAGCTTAGCGGCAGCACACAGACGTAGTTACGGTCTTTACCGCGTGTTCACAGCAATACAGTCCTTAAGCTGTTAATGCATTAATGACCGTTTACTGTACCTATTAAGCCATCTTCTGCAGACACCCAGCAACTATACACGCACTGTGCATAGGTGCCACGTCAGGTGGCCTTCAGTCTTACTCGCAACAATGCTCAGGAGACTGCTGTCGCTGTCTCGCATCCGACGCAGTAATGATGCGGATTAATGATGCAGTAATCATGATGTGGATATATGAAGTCGCTTTTAAATTTCCGTCCACTATAACGATATATCGTGCACGTGAAGATCAGTGGTTGCCTAGAGCTAACGGACCCGACTTAATAGTCGTAGGGTGAAACCCAAACGCGCATTACTTAGTGCAAATTATTTCATCACCATTGCTTCACCAGTGAAGGAACATCTTGAGGAAACCGGCCTGTCCTAGAACCAAAAAATCGAAGATATGGGACATCTACCAACCCGCACTACTAGGCCCGCGTGGAGGATTATGACTCACTCTCTCTGACAGAGAGGCTTTTTTTTTTTGTTTTAGGGGGAGACTGTAAAGGGGTCTCCCTGACGCCTGACTGTGCAAGTATGCAAGGCAGCATATGAACACTGTGCGCTGCCTTCCCCGAGGTCACTCAGTGGGCCGACAGAGTCCCCACTCTAATTGCCCGCGACCCCAAATTCCCGCCTTTTTAGATGATGCAGGCGAAGTTTCGGCGTGTTAGGCGTCGAGGTGGTTGCCTGCTCGACGCCTTCTCCTCCGAGTGGGATCGGCTCTCTCACGATCCCGCTCAGCAGCCTCCTTCTGGACCATCACGGTCTCACTGAAGAAGGCAACTTCCCTCCAGTTTTCTGTCTCCGACAGCATAGCCCTCACTACTGCTGGCAGAGACACGTCTCGCCCGATCCTGGCGACCAAAACTTACCGACTCTGCACACCACACATTCCAAGAGTGCCCACGCAGGGCGCTCCTGGAACGTGTGGTGTGCAGAGTCTAGGTCGCAGAGAGGACGCCTCTGTCCCAGCTGTAGGAACATTATGTATAGGACAATTATGATGGACGTCTTATTCTTTTTTGACCTTGATTCACATTCTGTAATTATTTTACCTCACACCCTGACTTATTACTTTTTTTTTTAATGAAATTCGTCCAATTTTACTATGTTTGTAAATATTATGTGAGCACCGTGTATCTATCGGATAATTAATTTATATGTCATGGTTTCATTTTTAATTCTTTTACCTTTACATCCGAAGGTATATTATAGGTAATATTATTAAAAGGGGGGGGGATAGATATGTAGGTAATATTATTATATAGTTAATGTACAAGAACACCACGTCCGCCTAGTCAAATAACCCGCCCCTAACTGTTCCCGGCGCAAAGGTGCCCAAAACGCTTGCTGCATTGCCACGTTGGATGGCAATGGCTAACCTTTGCACCAAGAACGAGCCGGAGCGGGAGCCCCCCTTTTTTCACGGAGCTTGTGCCCTATCTCACTAACGAGCTTCCTGGCCTGGGTTAATGTATGTAAAATATTGTAAAATCTTTTAAAAGAGTAACGGTGGAGTTTCTTGCCCATTCTTGTCCATATGAAAAGTACGTTTTGGAAGGGGCGACTACAAACTTAACGGCGACTAGAATCAATTCTATTTTATTGTAATTGTTGACGTTCAAAAGTGCCTTTTATGTGCCTCTTTGCAATAAATGCTGTGACTTTGACGTCCACAATAACATCGTTAAAACCAGCATTGGAAATATGTATGTATTTATTTAAATATACACATACAAATTCCTGGTAGAGATACTAAAAGTAAGTATTTATGTATATTTATTTGTATGTACGAGTATGTTAGTATATTCTCGTAAGTTATAGTTTAAGCCAATATTCATGCCGACACTTCTGTTTATATTATATTGTACTTGAATTGTTGTCCTTAGTAAAATAGAGTAATTGCATGTTGTGTTTACCTGTAATTGGGTGTGCAGTAAAACTAAGATCTATTGTTATGTATTTTCTATATATGTATCGCTGTAACATCTGTTGGTAAACCATTACAAATAAATAAAATAATAATAATAATATTTGTTTAGCTTTTAAGTGAATTGTTTTTGATTCTATGTATTATGTTTTGTCTGCTTTGCTCTATCACACGCTGTCTACATCTCTGTATCTATTGTCCTATCTCAGGTATGCTGGAAGAGATTTCTTATGAAATAAGCATCACCTCTGTACCTATTATTTCTGTTCTGTTTTTCAATGTCTGTTTATATATGTGTGTACATAAATGGTAAAATAAAATAAATGGAGGTATATTTTTGGTATCAGACTTTAATTAGGCACTGCGAAATTCCGCGCTGCAGTTGAAATCGTATTTTCGTATTTAGCTCAGGTTCCTCGTATTTATTTTTTGTTTTAGAGGCAAAAACTTCAGAATATATTCCAAGTTCTCGTACAATTTTCCACATTCGGAAGTCTATCCACTGGGGACTTCAAATGTCAAAAATATTTACGCGACGCAAGGTTGACGTGTAAATAAACTTTCGTAAAATCTGAACTAGCTGTGATTTATGTCAAATTTCAAATTATATAGGTGAACTAAAAACTCTGAATTTTCATCTAACTTTTATGAAAATTCACGGTTTGTTTTGACCAGCATACCTTTCTTTGTTTCATAATTGTAGAATCGTCTTTCACACAGTACTCAGCTAAATAATAACAGGCCCAAGGGTCGATCGAAGGTTACGCTACGCTTGCCACGGTCGATTCTTGAAAGGGTGACCATTACATATCACGACCCATCCATGTCTTGGAAAGCACGTTAAGCCTTAAGTCGCGGCTGTCATTCGTAGATCTTTGGCAGTCGTTACGAGTAGTTAGAATTCCAAAAGTCTGACAACCAGTCTTATCAAGGGGTATCGTGTTACCCATGCAGTAACTGGGTTGCGTAGGTCAGATAGGCAATCACTTGCTTTAGACTGCAAGCCGACCCCACCATTGTTGGGAAAAGGCTTGGCAGATTGACTTATTGACTTGTTGTTGTTATCAAAATCTCGAACGCCTGTAACAACCCTTAACGTGATTCATTATGCTACAGTGTAGATGTTAATTATCACACCTTCGTAGCTTCATTAGTTGAGCACTCTAACTCCAAAATCTCTTAACTAGTTTTATTTGAAGCCTTAACTCCTCTCTCAAAGTCTAAGTAGGTTCTTACTGGTGATAATTTGTAAATGAAAGCAATAATGATATTAATCTAGGTGAAAGCTTTAACAAACTTGCTCCAACATTCCCACATAATCTAATTGTGACCAAATAAATTCAGCCGTATTCAGACTTTTCAATATGGCATCTTTTTTCATCATTCTTCATGTTACTTTTGATTACCAGGAACCTAGTAAAATCATGGCAAAATACGATGGAATCTGCTTCATTTACAAATTTATAAAGACAAAAAAAATAGTGGCATAAGTAAAGAAGGTTTTATATTTTCAATTGAAACCCTGGCTCCTGAGCTAAGTGGTACCTGTGTCACAGGACAGGGTGTCATGGCACACAGGGACAGGGTGGCACAGTGTCTTCATCCGTTTGAAATAAATAGGTGCAGTACCCCACACATCAGTGGTAACAAAATCAGTATAAGCTGGCTTGGTATACTATTGAAACTCCGTACTACGCTAGGCCAGCTCAAGGTCAAAGTGTTACCACTGACGTCCGGTACCGGACTGTATAGAAGGAACAATAAAGGAGTTTGCCTAAAATTCTGTAAAGGGAGATTTCAAAATGCTTACATGTCTCATTATCTTGCGAAGACGCATAATCAGACACAGGCCTCCTAAAAGTGAAAGAAAGTGCTTTACTTTGTGTAAAATTATTCATCACTAGTGCTCTCAATCCTCCGATTTCTCAATCGATCCGGTATTCTCGCGGTATGTCCTAGAATCGAAAATTCAACGACATTTGACATCTACCAACCCGCTCTGGGCCCTCGCGGTGTATTGTGGCCCACTCCCTCTCCCCGAGAGGAAGCCTGTGTCTTATAGGCTTCAGATACACGAGCGGCATGTTGTCGACGGCTACAGTTGCCACTGCCGTTGACGCGTGTCGCGGGTGTGCACACTTAATCGCCGGCGGTGGGACATGTGCCTTAGGATGGCTGGTAACTTTAATTGTTGCTCACATCGAACAAACATGTTTATCTGTACCCGAATTCAATTGTCTATCTAGTCTACAATGTTATCAGAGTCAATCACAAGGTAAGGTTAAAAGGTCTATATACATAGCTACGTAGGGTTTAAAGATACATATTATATTATTGGAACGAAGTTCCTTATCGCGCGTTGCGAAAGGGGGCTAGACAGTATAATACGTCCATGAGCTAGACGGAAAAAATTAAGACCAAAAGTTGGAACGACACTTTTTGCTATAGTTGTAAGCCGTGCGGCGTGCGCGTGTTTCTCTGTCTCTCTCTCTCTCTCTCTCTCATAGAAAGCAAGCCAGTTTTTTTTTTGTCTGTGTTTTTTATTTGTTAATAACAAAAAAAAATATTATTATAACTTAAAAAAAATAAAATTTTATTACAATTCCTTCACTAATTAATCGAAAGGAACTTCGTTCCATCCGGGTGTCCCTTGACACCTCTCAAGTTTTTATTATTATTTTTGGTAAACTTTTGTTTCTTAGCTCTTTAGCTAGTTTAAGTTACATTAACGGGCCCAAGCCAAGTCAATGTAGCGTGTGTGGAGTTTTTTTTTTCGATGAATTAATGTTATGAGGAGTGATTTCATTTTCCTCAATTTGCATGAACTTTCTAACGATTGTGCAGATATTTAAAATTGCGGCTTTTTGAAGTGTTATATTTATATTGAGTCTTTTAGGTCTATTTGTTTAAGGCTGTGGTGGGGGTGATTGGGTATAACACTATTATTATTTATTATTAGTCGCCTTTCGTGTCAGCCTTTGTGAACACGTTCTTTGGAAGCGCTTCCTGAATGAAGACTTATTCATTTCGGTTCTATTACGAGTTCTTCATCAAGTAACCCCTTCACATCGAGACTTCAGGACATAGCTGCCAGCTGTATTCATGAAGATACCCGAAACCTATCGGTGCAGGACGTCAGCGCCGTCTGGACTGGGAGAAACCTACCCTCACACTGGAATTAACCCGGGTAAGCATACACCCTCATTGAACACTTCGCGTGCAACGATTAAGTCGTCTGGCACGGTTTCACCGTCATTTAAAGAAAAAACCTTAAACATTGTGATTGGTGGTAACTAGTTGTCTATCAAATAACCAATATATGAATTTATTTTACAATTTGATTTTACGTATTCCGCGGTTGTTTAATTTTAGTTTTAATTATAATAGTTTTAATTATAACTAACATAATTTTTAAGTACCTATACTAACATGAATATGGATCGCTGTGTCTGAATTAAATAAATATAAAATGGGTAGTGCGCCTGGCCTGGTATTGCCGAAGTGAAACTTCTGTAATATTCTTCTCCACTACAAAACTAAGACTAAACTAGACTAACTATTATTAGAAACTTAGCCACGGCTTACGGCGATTCAGGCTATTCATTTAGATTACAAGTTAGATCGGGGTTTAGGGGATTGAGTCTGAGGCCTCAAATGAATAACACCTGGTTTAGTATTAGGTGCTATTGTTGCTATTGAGGTGCAACGTTGTGGAATTAACTTTGTTAATGCTTTACAAATTGGTAACAAGTTTTAGGCAAGGCTTGGAGAGCATTAATTAATGAATTTCTCTAAGACTTGATACAATAAAATGAGTGATGTCAAATCTAATTATACTTTCTTGCCAAACCCTTCGAAGCAAACGGGCATGAGCTATTAATAATAATATCATTTTTTTTTTTTTTTTTGTAAATGTTATTTATTGTCGTATGTATGTATAATAGTATGTATTTAGATTCCTGGATATTCAACATTTACAAAAAACGTTATACAAGATGTCGTTTTGCATCCACGTCAAATTCAAAAAGGTAACTATGCTACTGACTCTCGACACAAATCAATAATAAAATAAGTAGATTTTTTTTCTAATTTTCGGAAATCGGCATGTATGGGACACGCATTTTAAAACGCGGCCTGTGTGAGACCGCACTGTAACTGCCCTTTTACACACACATAAAAACGCGGCCGCTTATACGATACCATAACGCGATTCTGTTCTTTGAAAGTGGTGTATGTATGTATGGTATGGTATGTATTCATTATTTACCAGGGATCGTAATTTTATTTGATTATTTATGTCTTTCATAACAGCCTCCTGAAGTTTGACGAGGATGCAAAACAATAGCTTATATATTCAATGTGGTGATTCTATTTATTTTCCCTACAGTAAGTATGTTTATTTGTATGTATGTAAGTAGATTCTCATAATATAGTTTGTGAATTGTTTTCGATTTTCTGCATTTTTTTTCTCCTTAACTACACACGCTGTCTACATCTATCTATCTACTGTCCTATTGCCGGTATGCTGGAAGAGATTCCTTATGAAATAAGCATCACCTTTGTACCTATTTTTCTGTTCTATTTTTTTCCTGTCTGTTTATATGCTGCCAGTCTTCTGGGCACGTGTCCGGATGACAGCGATGCGGACAAGTACTTCGACGCCTAAATGTCCTTTTGTTTTTGTATTTATTTATATACTACATAGTTAGTCTATGTATAGTTAGTTTGTGTACATAAATGGTAAAATAAATATTATCCTCCAAACCGAATCTCCGTCATAGCTGCTAATCTCAACGGAGATTAACAATTTACGCAGAACACAGGCACTCTCTGTTCTTTTACTCTCATAGTCAGATGGGACGACAATCCTACAACCTGTCAATATCGACCGGAGAGAAATCAAGAACAGGACCCTTTGGTCCTCAGGATCTCCCCCGGGCGGAGGTATACCTATGACACCACCAACTTGTAAACTCCGGGTTGCTACTGAGAAATTCCACTATAGACAAATTAACAAGGCATTCATTAGGAACCCCCCCACCTTGAAAGTAATTCACACTTCTTACCACTGCGGCGGGGGGAACCTTTAAGTTTCAAATTCGATCTTCTTTCCCTTTTTTAAGTGTTACATTACTAACTGCGCCCCGCGGTTTCACCCGCATAAGTTTTGATCCCGTGCGAATATCGGGATAATAAGTATAAGTATTCTATGTGTTAATTCTGGTTATAAACTACATAATGTGCCAAATTTTATCTAAATCCGTTCAGTATTTTTTGCGTGAAAGAGTAACAAACATCCATCCATTAATCCTCACAAACTTTCACGTTTATAATATTATTAGTAGGATTATCATTAGTTACTGTTGGGAGGAGCTTGTGGCTAAGCAATAACAGCCGCACGAGTCGATCTGGTTAAGCTACTCTTGCCGCGGTTGGTCCGTGGATGCGTGACCATGTTTACATACCAAGACCCCTCCGTGTCTCGGAAAGCTCATTAAGCCGTTGGTCCCAGCTGTCATTCGTGGATCTTTGCCAGTCGTTACGGGTCGCCAGAAGCCCGAAAGTATGACAACCAGCCTTACCAAGGGTTTTCGTATTACCCAGTAACTGAGCTGCGGAGGTCAGATAGGCAGTCGCTCCATCTAAAATACTGGTACAGCTGCATCCGGTTAGACTGGAAGCCGACCCCAACATAGTTGGGAAAAGGCTAGGCAGATGATGATGACCATTAGTTACTGTTATGTTTTTTATTATTTACTTCTATATACGGTAATGAAGTCCCTTGAGAAACGGAGAGATATCCTGGATCTAAGGTTTATCTACAAGCTCCTCAGGAATAAGACTGACTGCCCTAAACTCCTAAGTAAAGTCTCTTTTCGAGTCCCATGTAGACTACCACGAAAGCCCATCACTCCTCTAGTCCCACCACCACAGTCTGGTACTAGTTCCCCTATTCCACGGATGTATAAATTAGTAAATGAAAACAGTGATCTTAATATACACACAGACACACTAGTAAAATTCATCCGCAATACTAATATACATAATATGTTAAGTTTAAGTTATAGTTTAAGCCAATATTCATCATCGCTTTCGTTTATATTATATTGTACGAAATTGTTATCCTTAGTAAAATAGAGTAATTGCATGTTGTGTTTACCTGTAATTGGGTGTGCAGTAGAACTAAGATTTATTGTTATGTATTTTCTATGTATGTATCGCTGTAACATCTGTTGGTAAACCATAATAAACAAATAAATAAAAAAAGTAACAACACATATGTATTCATGTGTATCATTGTTTCCATCTCTACTTCCTTATTAATCTCAGGATCGCTGAACTAGTAAATCTTCCAAGCGTTTATGGGAAACGGGCTTGGTCAACCGCATGATGCTTAAACGTAGAAACCCCAAGATAAATGTATACGTATATTATTTATGTGCCGGAGATAATCCACCTTAAGCTCTATGCTGTAAATTCTGTTGCTTGGTCAGTTCTTATTTAAATAATTTATGTTCTGCAGTAGAAATATATACGAGTATGTTCTCGGCATGAGCGTCTCGTAAATAAAAGTAAAAGTAATTATGTCAAAATAAAGGAAAATTGGTGAGAAAAAGAGAGCAGGGGTGGCCCAGTGGTAACCGCCGCGAGTTATGAGTTGTAGGTCGTAGGTTCGAACCCAGACAGGCGCTTTACTTTGTGTACGCCACTGCTCTCAAACGGTGAAGGAAAACATCGTGAGGAAACCGGCATGTCCTAGAACCAAAAATTCGAAGACATGTGACATCTACCAAACCGCACTGGGCCCGCGTGTTAGATCATAGCCCACTCTGTCTCGAAGAGAGGAGGCCTGTGTCCCAGCAGTGGAAACAATATAGGCTGATCATGATGAAAGAAAAATTTCAGTCAGATCATTTACTTACTGACTTATCTCTAAGTTCATTTCAGTTAAGTTATTGTTGTAAGGCAATCCCTCATATTATTTTGATGCACTTATACTCACATAATTATTGTTGCTCGTGTTTGCAAACGGTACTACTGAGCATGAGGTTCTGGGTTCGGTTCCCGGATCGAGCAAAATGTTATTGAATTTTTCCATCTGGAACTTCTGGTTGACGGCAATAGGCTCGCCCTCTGTTACATGGGACATAAACATTAACGACACGGTTGGTGCAGTGGCTGAGCGATCGACTGCTGCGCTGCGTGTCGCGGGTTCAATTCCCGCACGGGACAAATATTTGTATTGCCTACAGGTAGTTGTTCCGGGTCTGGCTGTTTGTGTATGTGAGTTTAAATGTTTGTAAACGCAACCACGATACAGGAGCAATTCCTAGTGTGGGGCAACGTTTTATATTATAAAAAAAACATACATGGCTAAATTTTTTAGTTGAGTGTACTGCGACTGCACAAGATCTACGAATGACAACAGGGACCAACTGGTTAACCCATCCACGGACTGATCTCGGCATGCGATGCTTCACCTTAAAGATTAGCCCGTGCGGCTGTTAGTGCGATCACGAGCCTTTTCACGAGATTTTCCCGTGCGATTTTCACGTGCCTTTTCACGAGGTTAAGAAATTTATAACTTTGTCGAATGAATAACTATTTAGAGTTTGTCGAGGAGTTCAGACCGCATTCATTAGTAATTAGTCTTGTCTCACTGTTTCATCGCTTATGTTTCACGTCTCCATCGCTGGAGGCAATTACGAGGTGTAGTGTGCTGTTAATGATAGCTCTTTTGTTATTCTTTTGTGGGCTAATTATTCTTTATATACATTCTTCTTGATATTTTAATTATACCTTCACACCGTTTTTAGGGTTCCGTAGTTCACGTCTCAGAACCCTTATAGTTTCGTCATGTCCGTCCGTCCGTCCTTGGCTTACCTTACAAACGGTTAGTGCTAGGATGAAACTTTTCATGGATATGTGTATTTACCACGTCGACAACGTGCTTAAATAAAATTACGCATAATATTTTTTTTTTTTGAGTACACGTAATGTGAGGATGATTTTTTTTTCTCACGTCTCCCCATACTGTGGAGTATCATTAGATAGGTCTTTTAAAAACATTGATAGGTCGGTAAGACGATTTTTTGATTTAGGTATCCGTTTGCAAGATATTTAACTTTAAAGGGCTTTTTATTTTTGTATGACCTACAGGTAGTTGTTCCGGGTCTGGCTGTTTGTGTATGTGAGTTTAAATGTTTGTAGACGCACCCACGATACAGGAGCAATTCCTAGTGTAGGGCAAAGTTGTTTTATAGAAAAGAAAAAAAAGAAAGAAAGATTTTTTTTTGTTAAAATAGCCCCCCCCCCCCCCCCCCTAGAAGCTAAACGGCTGGCTCGAAAAATCTGAAAAAAATCATGATGGTAGTCTATGTGATGTGATGAACTTTGAAGGAAAACTATAACGGCTTAGATAACTTTATTAGTTCAGGAGTTATAGAAGCCTAACTTGTAAAATACGCTTACTTGGAAAACTTCATACAAAAATAACGAAATAATACGTAAACATGTAAAATATTAAAAATAAAATCATGACATTTATCTATTGTACACGATTTTATTTCAATTTGAATCCTCTAAAGAGGATAAATAAAATTAGGGGCTTAAAAACGTTTACAATGACACTCAATAGATGGCGTTGTGTATTTATTCCAAATTTCTGAATCACGGTATAGTTTTGTCACAATACAGGCTATATAAGTAAAGTAGAAATGGGTGACTACGGAAATCTATTCTATGGTGGCCGATTTTTCATAATATCGATGCCAGTGTCAACATTTGTGATTTTTCGCGAAATTCACTTTTTATGTTTTCGAATTTACATTCATAATTATTTTATATTTTAACTACAATGTTTTTGATTTTTCTTTATTTTTTTATTAGGGACTTTTATGACGGCAATGCATATGACAGTCCCATTGAATCTATTAAAAGGATAAATAAATAAAAATACAATAAAAAAAAAACCTATTTAACGAGTATCAAATTATTAAAATAGTCAATTAAATATAAATCATTCATGGTAAGTTCATTGAGTGGTAAACAATGTCAATAATAAGTTAATAATCAGTCAATATTACAATGTCAATAATAAGTTAATAATCAGTCAAAAATGCAATGAATTTGAAAATTAAAATCGCAAAGAAAATCATTGTTTAAAATTAATCATAATGTTTTGTCATTCAAAAATTCATCAATTGTTAATGTAAATCATATTTTTACTTTACTTTATACTTGAATAAAAATGATATTATTTTTTTTTTTTTTAAAGTTTCGTCCCGATTCACCCCTGCATCCCTATTTACCCCGTTTTACCGGTACTGATATTTACTTGCGCAACTAGTCTTGCGTATAATCAATTCTTATTCTTACTCGAAGAAACCGACAAATATTTTCATTCCATTTAATATTCAGGAGCTTTCGTCGATCGTAACCGTATCAACGTGACACCTCGGTCTGTCACGCTAAACAAGAAACAATACAAGTTAAATGAACTCACCGCCTTGCTAACCACTGAATATAAACGAAGAGACTACCATGAGTTTTAGAACTACTTGCACTCAATCAAGTTATATGATAGATAAAAAAAAATCACTCTCCCTCCGTCTTACGAATTTTCGATCAGGTCACGTGTCCTGACGCGAGTTTAAAATTTTTTACCCATCACAACAAAAGTGCACAACGCCGCTAAAGAAGTTTTCACTTCAAAAAAAATTATCAGACACTAAAAATGTACAATAGGCGACCTTATCGCTTTCTGCGATCTCTTCCAGGCATTTTCTTGTCCATATGCCAATTTCTTTGGGGTCGGCTCAATACGTCTTTTGATAACGTCATAGAAAAAGATTTTTTTTTCTAAAAAAATAAGACAAGGGAATTTAAATTGATTGATTATTTTGTTTGTAAAGTTAAAGAACTTATTGATAAGAAAATGGATTACCAACTTTAATAGCCCGTGTATTCAAATCACAAACTGTCACTCTTTGACGATTGCCAAAAAAGCTTTGCAAATTGACGTGCGTCTCAATTTGTTAAACAATTACCCCTTTATTCACGACTGTTTAACCATACTTTTTGGTGATTAAACATCACTTAATTTTTAACATCGGTTATGAAAAAACCCCCTTATTTCTCAAACTTTATGTTACATGAGCCCGCGACTTTGTCCGCGTGAAATTTCGACCCCGAGTATCGCGTCGTATCCCATCGCTTCGTTCTATCTGATTTGTATTCCTTTTGCTCGGTTCCTAAGGGTCGTAGCATGATGTTAAATAGCCTATAACCTTCCTCGAGAATTGGGCTGTCAAATGCAAAAAGAATCTTTGAAAACCGACTGGTAGTTCCGAAGATAAAAAAAAAACAAATAAATTTTACCTCTTTATAATATTAAGTATAGATGGTTACAACAATGTGATAATAATACCACCACTATTATTATTCCACTGCACTGCAAAAGCCTCTTTTCAAACAGAAAAGGCACGAGCATCGATATTAAATGAAAATCGCTATAGCTAAAACTAAACATTCCCCCAATCACAAACCATTATTTAGGTCCGACATATTTCAAAAACGTTCCCCCGCAAAAATCGTCGCCGTCGCTCGAAGCATAAGTTTATGAAATGCCTGCAATTTTTGTGTTTGTTGTGTGTTGTGAGTTCAGCCTTTAGTTACATAATATCCACATTGTATAAGAGATAAGTATACAGGGTCGTCGGATATAGTTGATGTTTACTAAGAAACCGATTGATGTTTTCGAATGAAATTTAGTTTGATAAATGAACTGTTTGTTTTCTATTAATTAAATAAAATTTTATCCGAAACCATCAATTCGTTTCTTACTAAACTTTAATTATATCCGACGACCCTGCATACTTATCTCTTATACAATCTCTCTCTCTTATATAAGCTCTTTTGTCGACTTTTAGCGTTGTGACATCAGCTCTAAACCTACGATTTCCTAGAAGAACGGTGATCATATAAATAGCGTCCGCAGTAAACCGGTGAATGACGTCACTGAAACATTGTTTATGAGAGTAAATTGGTGTGTTTTCCTAGAGAGCGGTTTTGACACCGTAAGGTCAAACCCCGCTGCCCAAAGACTTATATCGCTAGCTTGGCCCTCACCGTACTTAGTGACACGAAAAAGTGTCGTGAGAAGAATGAGCTTACACATTATTATAAATCGTTTCGATGATAATCAAGTCAAAGCAATGCGTCATTATCAGAGATCGGAGTAGGTAGATTGAATTGGGGTCATTGATCCGAAACGTATATATTAATATGGACATTCCTCCGGATTTTCGGAATTGTTTGATTATTAAAAAAAAAAACGGAACTTAGGTAGGAATTGTATTAAAATGAGGAATATTATATTGTTCATAATTTTTTTAAACGTTATCCAGTCACGATTTGACACAACCCAACGACCAATCAGAGCAAAGGATCATGGGTGGTGCACTAACCGGTTATCAAAACAATGCGTACGCCCGGCGACGATACCAGGTAGCTCACTCGTTCCTTTAAATGAATTGAGTAGTAATAGTATCACTACCAACATTAACAATATTTAACTGGATCCGGAAACACCGGAATTACTTTCCGGGAAAATAATAATAATAATAATATCCCTGGACATTTCACACAGCGCCATCTATTCCCAAGCTAAGCAACCTAATGACCTAACGACCTAATGACCTAATGACTTATCCATGTTATTCTTTCTGTGAACATCTATGATACAAGTACCAAAAATCAATCTACCTACTCCGATCACTGGTCATTATGTAGCTGCTAGGGAGATTGTTGCGTCACTTTTTCTTCCCAGCGAAAGCACTAGTGAGCGGTGAAGAGCGGGCGTTTTTGGGGGACTGTATTTTGTAATTTTGACGTTCGAAAAGTGCTGATTCTCAGCCTAATTTGAATAACTGACTTTTGATTTTGATTTTAACCGTAGTTTTTCACGGCAAGAAAAACGTGTGTGTACAAAAGGCCTTTCCCGAACAATAAGCTACAATTCCAAGCTAATCTCACTGCTTACTACTTCTATTCTGAAGAACGTAATAGCTTACTTAAGTTCCACAGTTAGCACAAGAAACGGTTAATTACTTTCCTAATGAGTATTGTAACATTTCCAACCAATCTACATTTCCTTAACTCGTTCGAGTTTCAGCAGTAAGATCGGAGTGAACGGCTAAGAAAATTGGATTCGGGTTACGATCGACCACAGTTTACTGTTGGGAACCCATAGCATATCGGGTCGGAGGTACGACGGTTTAAAATTGATTTAGTGAATTAACTTTCGTAGTCATCTGACGTAAGTTTCGTAACAAGGACGAGTTTGTTGTCATTTATTTTTTATTTATTTATCTTTTTACATCTACCGTTACAGGTTACCTCAATGCGACAAATGCGCCTATACTAACTTAAAATTACCTTGTGAATTCACCCAGAGAACAACAGAATAAGGCCGTCTCACTCGCTATGAGGTTGAGCATGCGGAGTGCGCGCGTCAGCGGCGCCTTCCAGAGCGTTTATAACGTACGGCATTTCATACAAACTTTCAAGCCCTTGTTTCTCGAAATGCATGAACCGATTTTAATGAAACTTCCTACGCATAAGCAGGATATATAGTCTAAAAGTAAATTGAGAACATTTTCGAAAAATAGTGTTACAGCTAAATTCGACCAATTTTAAATTTTCCTTGGAAACAGAGTTTTCCAATTATCTTTTTTTAAATAAGACATTTCGAAAATGTTCTTTACTAACTTTTTGCCGTACGTTGTAAACGCTCTTAAAAGATTGGTTCGAGCGCGCGGTTCCACTAACAGTAGCCAATTATAATGTTATTTATGTATGTAACTATGTACAGATGGCAGTACAGTCACGACCAAAAGTATGTATATACACTCGGCTTTATTTAAAAGCGATTTACTCCTTTATTTTTTAATGAAATTTTATGTTGTTACGAACATAGCATTTTCGAACCCATAGGTTTATGAAATGTGTCGTATTTCAACGTTGCATTCATTATTTCACGAAAAAATCCCAATTGAAAGTTAAATTCCAAATTAAATAGATATTATGGAGGACAGAGTCCTGCACCCTAATTGCGTAACACACGATCAATCGGCATCAGAATCATTTTGAAGCAAATTGCTAATTCATTGCTTCATAAGTTCGAAAAATTTGTCTGCTCAACACGTAAATTACGCAATGAATGTTGTTGAACTATCAAAATGAAACCGATTCCGATTGATCGTGTGTTACGCAATTAGGGTGCTGCTTATAACAAAAATCATAATAATTTTAAATTATTCACTATAAAAAAACTATGTGGCTATCTTTAATTGGACATGTACGGTCATCAAAGGAGATAAGTAACCAGGGTCGTCGGATATAGTTGAAATTTAGTAATAAACTGATGGATGTTTTCGATTGAATTTTAATTTAATGAATAGAAAACAAACAATTCATTTATCAAATTAAATTTCATTCGACAACATCCATTGGTTTCTTACTAAACTTCAACTAAGTATATCCGACGACCCTGGTTACTTATCTCTTTTGATGACTGTATATACTATCCTCACAAGGGGCGCTCAAACCTGCGTCACCGAAATAGCAGCCAAGTTGGCCGCATGTCGAACGAGTCTTAGGTCAAATCTACCACCATGTGGGTGCCAGAAAAGGTCCGGCGACATCGAAGCAGACCCAGGAAAAGATGGCGGGACGAGATTGATGCCTACAGACAGGATTTATCACCATCATCATCAACAGCCGATAGCAGTCCACTGCTGGACATAGGCCTCTCCTATAGCACGCCATTCAAATCGATTTTCGGCAACTCTCATCCCGCTGCTACCAGCCAGGATTAATCCACACTAACTCAATACAGATTGGAGTAAAAAGGAAAAAGGCACGCCTCTGCCCTACAGTAAGACTACATAGGGTAAAAATAAAATAAAATTTGATTTACATTTTGGGGGTAATTTTTTTAATTTGGTAACGGTCATTTTTCTTCTCTTATATCGCCATAAATTGCTCAGAATAGTAGCTTATCTCAATCGTGAAGGTTTTCATATGAATCATTCCGCCGATCTTTGTTTATGAGCTGTTCGTACATAGGTCATCATCATCAGCATCATTCTCCTTATCCCAATTTATTTTGGGGTCGGGGCTACATGTCTTATCTTCATATTTCTCTATTAGTCGTTATTTCGGTAGTCTAGTTTGTAGCCATATCACCATTCACACAGTCCATCCATCGTTTCTTTTGTCACCCACCTGTTCGTACATAGGTATTTGCATCAAATAATAACCTACCGAAAACTAAACTCCACCATTATGACAGTGTAAATAAAATTAAAAATTATCAAAGGATTACAATTCAAAATACAATACTTTCAGTAAATAGTATTTATTTAAAAATACTCTTTTGATCTACGCAGAGTATTTGCAATTCATTTAATTGTTTGTTACCAAACCATTATACAGTTCACTGATCAAATGAAATACGAGTAATTAGCATAAATTAATCTAATTAATTAGTTATTATGACGACACGGACACGGACATCGACTGCTGCACTGCGTATCGCGGGTTCGATTCCCGCACGGAACAAATATTTGTATTGCCTACAGGTAGTTGTGCCGGGTCTGGATGTTTGTGTATGCGAGTTTAAATGTTTGTAAACGCACCCACGGAGTAATTCCTAGCGTGGAGCAAAGTTTTTTTAAAAAAAAAGCTCTGTTGGAATATCATTAATTTGTTTGTATATTGGCGTGGGCTAGCTGACATATGTCATTTTTTTTTTTTTTGTTTACCTTGTAGTGTCCCACTGCTGAGCAAAGGCCTTCCCCAATTCCTTCCAGGAGCTCCAAACATGGCAAATAGTTTCATTTCATGTTTTGTGTTTCGTAATGTTAATTACTTACTATTGTATAGCATAAAGTTCTTCTAACGGAACAGACAGCTGCCCCAGCAGTCTCGACATTCATAGCGATCGCTTTACGACCGGATTCGGTCGCAAAGTCCCGAATCGACAGGTGAAATGTATGGAGTGACAGGACTTTGCGACCGAATTCGGTCGTAAAGCGATCGCTATGAATGTCTAGACTGCTGGGGCTGTACCGCTGGGAAGTTTGTTGCGCCAGTTCTTCCCAGCTAAAACACTAGAAAGTGGTGCAGAAGGGCACGTTTTGGGATCTGTCTTATGTAATTTTGACGTTCAAAAGTATGTAACATAATGTACATACTCACAGTTATCTACATTCATTTCTCCAGGTCAGAACAAGCATTCTGTTACCATTAGGCGCTGTTCTGATTATTTGAGTCTACGACGATTTAGTGTCATCCAAGGGTTGGTAATTTCGCCCACATTGATGGATATCATTTTTTCCTATAAACACTATACTTCTAACACAAAATAACTATATATTTTATTGTATTTTAGTAATAATATATTTTATTATGACAGCTTTGACAACGACGTTTAATACGTCGCCATGGCAACGTACCTTTCTAATTCTTACCGGCCTGTATCTTTTTATATGCAAACTTATGTATTTACTATGTAAAGAAGCCACTGGCCGAATTCCTATCTCAAATTCATATTTTCTACAAGATGCTGTTCTACGAGGTTTCTTTAAAGATTCACGCAAAGCAAGGATGAGTTCGAGTTTCGCTTCTAAGGCGAACAGTATAAGGAGCCTGATACTCCAGGGCCACCTATCCTGATACTCCAGGGCCACTTATTCCAGAAATACCCAGCGTACCTCTCCGGTACGGTACCTGACGGACCCTGCCTCCGTCCTCCGCCCTCCGTGAAGGGCTACTACATCTATTGGGCCGCGCCTCACCCGAGGGCCGCCTCACCTGAAGGCCGCCTCACCTGAGGGCCGCCTCACCTGAACGCCGCCTCACCTGACGGGCTGACAGCGTCTCCGCCGTGCCTCTCTCTCCTGCTGCTGTGCTGCGACCTGGCCGGTTGCGTGAGCCCTCCTGTCCTCACCTGACGGGCTGACAGCGTCTCCGCCGTGCCTCTCTCCTGCTGCTGTGCTGCGTCCTGGCCTGCTGCGTGGACCCTCCTACGGGTGCCCTCCGTGTCGCTACGCACCAGCACCAGTCCTCACCTGTTCCTGCTCCTCCTGTTTCTGCTCCTGTTCCTGGACCTCTAACTGTATCTTCACCTCAGCCTCTATCACGCATCGTCACTTATACACCCCACCTCCACATACTACACACCACTCTTCAGACCATCTTCATCTTTACTTGTAAATATATCTCTAATTGTTTTCAACCTCCCTTTCATTTTACCCCTAGCTTAGCTTTCCTTGTCGCTACACGACATTTTTTAGCTTTTTTGAGCTAGAGTTGGGTTTAGATGAGCAATTAGGACAAACTGAGGTTTTAAAACCTTTAAGACCACATTTGAAACAAATAACAAAGTGAGGTTGATTACAAGTACTTAAAGTATGCCCATGCTTACGACAGCGGACGCAAAAAGTATTTATTTGCGAGTTATTAGCATGATGTAGGCTATTAACTTGTCTAGGAGGGTTTTTGTAAGGAGTATTAAATTTATTTGTATACGGAGGAGGTCTTGGATTAGAAATTGAGGTAGAGGGCTCAGAAGAAGTTGAGTGTACTTCTTTGTAGTTAAATTCCGCAGTAAGGGAGTTTTGTTGAGAATTTGGTTCTTTAAATTGTTTATCTCGGTCCAAGAATCTTTCATAATTTTGGCAAGTAGCCAAAAGTGAATCGATAGAGTCGATATCCTTTAAAGCAACGAATACTGAGTAGCATGGCCTTATATTTCTCAAAATAATTTCCAATTGTTCTGTTTCAGAAAGTTTTTTGGAAAGACGAGAGAACATACCTGACATAATTGAAATATAAATTATAATTGGTTCGTCACGGCCTTGGGTACGACTTTTAATGGCTTCTAATAGTTTATAATCATAGTCAAAACCACCAAAGTCTTTAATTAGTAATAAAGAAATCTCTTCCCATGTTAAGTTTGGATTTTGGTTTAATTTGAATCTAAACCAATGGAGGGCATTTTCAGTAAAAATTTCGTAAGCTTGAGTGATTAATAAATTTTTAGGTACACTCCGAGCTAGGCAGTATTCGTCAAGTTTTTGTAGAAAAGATCTAGGACAAGATTTTCCATTATAGGTATATCGTTTCAGATCCTTGCATAAATTAAGATTTGGAGCAGTCGGAATAAGAGGAGGGAGAGTAATGAGAGGAGGAGGAGGAAAGGATTCAGGAGGATTTAAGACGAGGAGAGAGGAAGGAGGAGGTATTTGAAGAGTATCCTTTGAGGTCGGATCTGAAAGTGAAAAAAGCGAGCAAAACGTCTCAAATTTTCTTTTAAAGAGTCGAGTATAGGCTTATAGTCAGGGTACAAGTCTATGTCTATGCGTTCCAACCTGTGAAATAAATGGTTAAGATATGAATTAATTAAGCGAGAGTATTTTAAATCACCCTGTGACAGTTTCTCTATTTTACTATCCAAGTAATTCAAAGTATAGTCTATTTGCGATAAGTCATCCTCAATAGGTAGAGGAGATATTAGAATATCCTCCGATGGAGTAGCTGAAGCTAAGTAAAGAATTTGTTTTTTTAACAATAAGACTGTACTTGCTGGTTCCTCAAGTCTGATTTTCACTTCATACTCAAGTTCAGACTTGTTTAAAAATTCAAACCTTATTGGACGAGACATATTTGTAAATTGAAAAGTTAATAAATGAAGTTACGTGAAAAATATTCCTTAATTTTCCTGTTGAAAAAAATAAAGTTATATGTGAAGAGTAAAGATGTTTAGAAATATTCAAGTTAGTACAGTGTGCTCAAGTGATGTTTGGATGAAAAGAAAAAATAAAATTAGCCAAAGAGTTTCAAATGACACTAGATGAAGCGTTGTTTTAGAATTTAGGAAAGTGTGAAGGGAATGGATGTATGAAAATTATGTAAGAAGACAGAGAAGGACAAAACTTTAAAGAGAGGGAGAGTGAGAGGGAAAGAACTAATTTACGTTGGGCGCCAAAATGTCGTGTAGCGACAAGGAAAGCTAAGCTAGGGGTAAAATGAAAGGGAGGTTGAAAACAATTAGAGATATATTTACAAGTAAAGATGAAGATGGTCTGAAGAGTGGTGTGTAGTATGTGGAGGTGGGGTGTATAAGTGACGATGCGTGATAGAGGCTGAGGTGAAGATACAGTTAGAGGTCCAGGAACAGGAGCAGAAACAGGAGGAGCAGGAACAGGTGAGGACTGGTGCTGGTGCGTAGCGACACGGAGGGCACCCGTAGGAGGGTCCACGCAGCAGGCCAGGACGCAGCACAGCAGCAGGAGAGAGGCACGGCGGAGACGCTGTCAGCCCGTCAGGTGAGGACAGGAGGGCTCACGCAACCGGCCAGGTCGCAGCACAGCAGCAGGAGAGAGAGGCACGGCGGAGACGCTGTCAGCCCGTCAGGTGAGGCGGCGTTCAGGTGAGGCGGCCCTCAGGTGAGGCGGCCTTCAGGTGAGGCGGCCCTCGGGTGAGGCGCGGCCCAATAGATGTAGTAGCCCTTCACGGAGGGCGGAGGACGGAGGCAGGGTCCGTCAGGTACCGTACCGGAGAGGTACGCTGGGTATTTCTGGAATAAGTGGCCCTGGAGTATCAGGATAGGTGGCCCTGGAGTATCAGGCTCCTTATACTGTTCGCCTTAGAAGCGAAACTCGAACTCATCCTTGCTTTGCGTGAATCTTTAAAGAAACCTCGTAGAACAGCATCTTGTAGAAAATATGAATTTGAGATAGGAATTCGGCCAGTGGCTTCTTTACATAGTAAATACATAAGTTTGCATATAAAAAGATACAGGCCGGTAAGAATTAGAAAGGTACGTTGCCATGGCGACGTATTAAACGTCGTTGTCAAAGCTGTCATAATAAAATATATTATTACTAAAATACAATAAAATATATAGTTATTTTGTGTTAGAAGTATAGTGTTTATAGGAAAAAATGATATCCATCAATGTGGGCGAAATTACCAACCCTTGGATGACACTAAATCGTCGTAGACTCAAATAATCAGAACAGCGCCTAATGGTAACAGAATGCTTGTTCTGACCTGGAGAAATGAATGTAGATAACTGTGAGTATGTACATTATGTTACAAGTATTGATGATTTTTATCATTTTTAGACGATGACGTCGACGGCTGCCGTCAACCCGTGTCGGCGGGCGTCGACGGGTATTGACGGCTGCCGTCGAGACGTGTGGACGGCTGCAAGCGTCAATACGCTTGCTGCTCATGTGTATGCACACTTATCGTTATAATTTCATTGAAACTAAACAAGGAAGACACAATGTTTTCACCGACTGTGAAAAAAAGCGACCGAGATAAAATATTCGTTTACAGAGCAGACCTCAGGCATCACTCTTCATTAAGTAAATCTAAGTTTTAACATAACATCGCCCCCCTGCTAGTTGGACGGATGACCTAAAGAAGGTGGCAGGGACAGACTGGATGCGGAAGGCGGAGGACAGGGTGTTGTGGCGCAGCCTGGGAGAGCCCTATGTCCAACAGTGGACTAGAATATGCTGAGTTGATTGATAACATCGCACCTGTATTCCCCGAAGGGTTAAGCAGGGGTGTAGGGTTAAGCACCTATGGTAGCGGGATCGGCCGAAAGGGTTACCGCTGCCCTGGAACATAAAGGGCTACGGAAGGAACACGGGTGGGTTTTGGTCAGTAAGAGTCTAACACTCCCTTCCACTCCACCCAGAGCGGGAGGGGCCATTCGATGATTTCCCATCCACAAAAAAAAAAAAAGTAGTGTACCTACAGTACTCTCTCATCTCGCCAGTTATGTTTACGAGCTCTGTTGGGGGTGAGCCTATTACTATCAACCGGACACATTCCAGACTTAGGCTACTGCTTCTGCTACTGAGACCTTCAAGATGGAAAAAACCAATAACATTTTGCCCGACCCGGGAATCGAACCCAGAATCTCGTACACAGTAGTAGTGCTTGCAACCACTACACCAACGATGCAGTTCAAGTTTTAATCTTAGTAAGAAACTATGGACAACAAGTTAATACCTGTGCATAAAATTAAACAGTTTTCTCGTAAAATATAAACTATGCACGTGAACGTAAACTATTGTAAGTTTTGAACTAACGAACATTATTTAACTAGTTATTACAACTACACTTTATATAAGATGCGATGCAGAACTTAAAATAAACCTTATAGCCACTATCATTAGTGTACTAATTGGTACATTATAAAGTGAAATTGTAAAGTCTTAACTACAAAATGACAAAATCAAAAGTCATTTATTCAAATTAGCCTGGGAATTAGCACTTTTCGAACATCAAAATTACAAAAGACAGTCCCCCAAAAACGTCCGCCCTTCACCACTTCCTAGTGCTATCGCTGGGAAGAAGAAGTGACACAACAATCTCCCCAGCAGCACAGCTTACTAAAATACTTGATAGTATACAATACGTATGTATACAGAAGTAGAGGTCAGCCAAGGAAAAAGTGAGAAGACATAATAACAGTCTCACGGGTCGATCGATCAGGTTAAGCCACGCTTGCCGCTAACCGCGTTTGATCCGTGAGTGGGTGACCATCTTTACATACCAAGACCCCTCCGTGCCTCGGAAAGCACGTTAAGCCGTTGGTCCCGGCTGTCATTCGTGGATCTTTGACAGTCGTTACGGGTCGTCAGAGACCCGAAAGTCTGACAACCAATCTTACCAAGGGATACCAACAGGGTTGTGGAGGTCAGATATGAAGGCGCTCCACCTAAAATATTGGTATTCAGCTGTTATTTCTTAGCCACAAGCCCCTATAATAATAGGCTGGTTTTAATAAATTGAATTAATAAAAAACGTCATAGCAAGCAATACACCAAATCAGCATGACATTTTAAAGTTCGCACACTTAGTAGAGGACCCATATCACCCATATTTGTAAATGTCACGTCATGACTCTCGTGTTTGAGGTGAATGAGTGAGGGAAGAAGACGCTCCCAGCACTGAAAATATAAGTACAGATGACCGCTCGTACCGGTGGTAACACTTGACCTTGAGCTGGTCTAGCGTAGTTTCAATAGAATGCGAGGCCACCATATACTGGTTTTGTTACCACTGACGCGCGGACTCCTGTACCTAACTAAGGCGTCTGTGGCTCCTGCGCTAATCGAATTGTGTAGCGGTTAGAGAGTGACTAGCTGCTGCTAACTCACTGAGTCGTGACGTCATAATTCGATGTGTCTCTGTCGCAGATGGATTGTAGAATCCGCTGTTTTACAAAACCGCTAGTTGTTTTACAAAACAGCTCCGTTATGTAAAACAACTGAACAACGTCCAGCTGGATTGTCATTGCGCTACGTTTTACAAAACTGCTACCGACGTTTAGATGTAACGCAGAATAGTTTATTCGCAATCACAATGAGCAAACCTTGTAACAAAACTAGATGGTGCCACTGGCTGCGGCGTCATACACATACATTAGCATAATCAGCCCATCTTTTTGCTCCGATAAAGTCAAATCATTGTTTCAAATAGCACATAAAAGGCAGTTATGGTCGTCAAGTAGCATAATAAGCCTGTAATGTTCCCACTGCTGGGACACAGGCCTCCTCTCTTTGAGAGGGAGTAGGCTGTAATCTTCCACGCGGACCCAGTGCGGGTTGGTAGGTGTGACATGCCTTCATTTTTTTTGTGTCTAGGGCATGCTGATTACCTTACGATGTTTTCCTTCACCATTTTGAGATCAGTGGTGATGAAATTGTTTAAACAAAGCAAAGTGCCTGTCTGGGTTCAAACCTGACCTACAACTCGTAAGTCGCAGCCGTGACCACTGGGCCACCACTGTTCTTATTACCTAGGGTAAAATGTGTATATTTAAATCGGAAATCGTCTTCGTATGATTGTGCGAATTGGATTTCATAATCCCCCCTGCATCTGCCTATAGTCAAGGATTAACACTGTCATATCTAAATCGTGAAAATACCTGAAAGGCGTTGCGAGCTAATTATGAGTACGGTGAAAAGATTGGGTAAATTGGATATCAATATAATGGCACAGGTGTGCGGGTTCGAGGTGAGAAATAAATTATGGTATTACATCTTTGTGATTGCTCTTACGGACTTCTCATATGGTCGGATAATTATCGACATATTTGGCGATATTTTGTGGTGGCATATATTTAGGAGGCTTTAGGCTCATGTGGGTGTATGTTTGTAGTTAAATTTTATCTTCCCACCAATTGTTTGATATGGCCCTAGATGCATGTTATGTGAGCAAGTCCAGTGGGCCTAGCAGGAACACGAAACGCGCACGTTACCAGTTTAAAAACTCAAGCGACTTATACACAGCATGTGTATTATAAAAACACAAAGAAAACTTACAAGACGGTGCAGTATTTTTATGGTTTTATGTTACCTACGGTTACTTTGCACACGAACGTGCTAGCAGGCCCACAGATACCAGCATGCTACCGTGTTAAAAAGTCTGGTGACTTACGCACAGCATGTGTCTTTTAAAAACGAAAAGAAAACTCAAAACATGGTACATCTCACGAAGCAACGCGCGCTTTACTTGTGGTTACCAAGTGTACAAACGCACTGTGAATGTATGTGTAAGAGCAGGAGCTCCCTGTACAGTCCAAGACACAAGCGAAGTCGGAAGCGTTAATGTGTGTGTGTGTGTTACGTGCTGACGCTACTCGTCTTCACGCACTCATTCACAACGTGTTTGTACACTTGGTTAACACAAGTAAAGCGCGTGGTGCTTCGTGGGATAAACAATATTGTATAATACAGAAGTCTAAAATTAAATATTTACTATGAAAATCCCCTTATCCTAAGGCAGACCTAGAACACCATGTTGTGGCAGATGGCTAAGTAGCACTCAGTTCTTGGAAGCTGGAGAAGGGTGTGTTAGGTTTTGATCGGATATTCAGTTTAGCATTTCTCAGAATGTCTTTACCATTCTGAGAAATGCTAAGTTCGTGCACCTTTGAGTCTAGAAATACGTTAAATATTATATGCCGAACCTAATCTATGCTAACAGCGAACCTTTTTGTTTTTGTGGTCGGGGTGGAAATCCTCATGGATGTTCTCCGCCCTGGGGTGGGCAGAGAGGTCTGTCGGACTGCCACCTTGGGATATTAATACGGAACCTAACATAATCTAATGCCGAACCTAACCTCACTTAATCACAAATCTAACCACAGACACATAAATATTACATACTGGATTTTATCAAAACATACATTATTATTATAATACAACATAAAATCACGCTTGGAATCCCCGAAGGGTTAGGCAGAGATGAACCCATATTTCACCTGGGCACAAATCCATACTCCAGGCGGTTACTGAGAAATTCCAGATGAAAAACTCAACAAACCCTTTTTTATTATTATACTAGCAGTGCCACGCGATTTCACCCACATAAGTTTCGATCCCGTGGGAATATCGGGATAAATAGTATTCTATATGTTAATCCTGGTTATAAACTATCAGTGTGCCAAATTTCATCTAAATCCGTTCAGTACTTTTTGCGTGAAAGAGTAACAAACATCCATCCATCCATACAACCTTTCACGTTTATAATATGTATTAATAGAATTAGAAACCATAGAAATGTTCTTTCTTATACATATGCTAGAAACTTAATCTCTTACTAACAATTTATATTTACATAACAGCCTATAATGTTCCCACTGCTGGGACACAGGCCTCCTCTCGGTGAGAGGGAGTGGGTCGCAATCTACCACGCGGCGGGTTGGTGGATGTCATATGTCTTCGAATTTTTGCTTCTAGGACATGTAGCCCAGTGGTGTGGTAGCCCAGTGGTAAAAAGAAAAATAAAATAAAAAAAGTTTATTTGGACACAGATCGTGAAACACAAAATACAAAATTAATAAAATGATGTTTCAGACAACAATAGTGTGTGCCTCACGGCTGCGCCAAAAAGGTTCATTTCAGCATTAATGCCAAACAGATGCTGTCTGACGCTGGTTTTCTAATGAACCTTTAGGGAAAAGCAACTTAAAAGTTGTAGGTTGTAGGTTCGAACCCCGTCAGGCGCTTTACTTTGTGTAAATTATTACATCACCACTGCTCTCAAAACGGTGAAGGAAAACATCGTGAGGAATTTATATTTAATTTATAATATTTATTGGCGTTTGACTTTATGGCGCTTGCGGTCTAGTGGCCTCAAGCGGTACTGCTAAACATGACGTCCAGGGTTCGAGTCCCGAGCCGGGCAAAGTATGGGGTGGTACCCTTCGGGAAATACAGGCGTGTTGTTGTGTTATGTTATTTAAATATATATCAATACATATTAGATAAACTTAGTAAAACTGAAAAGCCATTTTCCCCTAAAGTTTGTTTTATGGAGTTACGATTATAATTGTATTTTCGAATCTATACAGAGTGGCAGGGCCAGCTGTCAGAAATTTTTCGTCAGTTATAAAAAAAAACTAGATGTTCCATACAATTTGACCGCGTATGTTTTGCAATTTTCTATGAGACAACTGTTTTTTATGAATCAAGTCTAACCTTAAAGGGGGTGGTTTTTCTTCAAGCAAAACAATGGCAACCACTAATAGCCACGCTAGCTGACAACCGACAATACTGGCCACTAAGACAATTAAGCTTTTATTTACACAAAAGGATTTTTGTTTGAGCAGCCCATTTACAAACCTAACATAAACAAAGATACGAATCGGACATCCATTTAGCAGAGTGATAGGAAATTGGCGTTTCCGAATCGCACCGCCTGAGATCAAATGGAACATTTTATCCTCGACACGTGATACCTTAGGCCAGTGGAGCGGAGAAGAGCAATCGACCGGTTGATTCGTGATAGCAGTTCTATTTGGTAAAGTTTCCCTATTATGGCTTTTATTGGAGAATGTTTTGGTGGTGGATACAATATTAAATACGAGGAAAGGAACGGGAAGGAAAAAACTTATTTACTGGACTGAAATCAGTTGTGTAGTGAGGGTGATGATCAATGCTATTTGCTTTGAAGAGGCCTTTACTTTGAGGAAGAATCTTTATTTCCGTATATTTTTTTTCGTGCGCCTCCCATAGCACAGCATTGTGCTGAATGGAAGCCATCTTGTCACAGTCGCGATGTGCAGATGCCGACGAATTAATTTTTGTTGTGTGATTGTAGATCTGTTTTGTATTTTTAACCGACGAAAAAAAACCGGAGGAGGTTCTCAAGTCGACGCGTATATTTCTTTTTTTATGTATGACCACGCATAACTTTTAAAAGAAATATCTAAATCGGACTACTGTGTAAAAAGTTATGCGTGGTCATACATAAAAAAAAGAAATATACGCGTATTTCTTTTTTTTATGTATGACCACGCATAACTTTTTACAGAGTAGTCCGATTTTGATATTTCTTTTTTTATTGGAAAGGGTGTATACCCCAAAGTTCGTCCCATATAAATTTGGAAGAAAAATTCCAACCCTAAGGGTGGGAAAATGGAGGTGATTTATTGTTTACTCACAGATTTGAATGCTGAGTTGTGTATTATTACTCTACTCAGTGCCACATATGCCTGCTCTTTGGCGAACAATTAGTAGATTATAGCCACAAAAAATTATAAAATAAAAACTTTTTAGCAAAAAACTTAAACCGCCGAAAACACTGAAAAGCAAAAAATAATAAACCTTTTTTATTTAACCTTAATAACTAAGTTCTTAAACTACTGAGTGATCTTTGTTTATTGATTGTTTGGCGCCGACTCAAAATTATTTAGGTATACTTACATTAGTTTAAGAACTTAGTTATTAAGGTTAAATAAAAAAGGTTGGTTTATTATTTTTTGCTTTTCAGTTTTTTCGGCACTTTAATTTTTTTGCTAAAAAGTTTTTATTTCAATTAACGTACAATCTTATCTTGAGAGCAGTGGTGGCCCAGTGGAAAAGGCCGTGACTTACGAGTTCTAGGTCGTAGGTTCGAGGGACCAAGGGTGCCCAGACACAGAGTCGTCTGGCGCCCATGTGCTGATTTGGTCCCTGAGGCGGTCACGGCGTGCTATGTGTTCTGGTGCGCCAGTAATGGGGATTACTCCCCAGAGGGTCCGGTGACGGACAGCCGCGGTGGATTCACGGATGAGTGCTAACGCGTGCCCGTGTTCCCGCCGTAAGCGGCAGAGGAGTTTTAGTGCGTTAGAGTCCCACATAACTGCACTATCTTCCCGTGATAGTGCAGAATGGACATGACTAGGACATGCCGATTTCCTCATGATGTTTTCCTTCACCGGTTTGAGACCAGCGGCAATAAAATAAATTACACAAAGTAACCCACCTGATCCCAGCTAGATGGACGGACGACCTAAAGAAGGTGGCTGGGGTAGACTGGATGCGGAAGGCGGAGGACAGGGCATTGTAGCGCAGTCTGGGAGAGGCCTAAGTCCAACAGTGGACTGCGATAAGCTAAGTTGATTGATTGAACCCACCTGAATGGGTTTGAACCCATGACATACAACTCGTAAGTCCGGGCCGTTATTACTGGACTACCACATCTGGGCAAACGCCCCCCAAATCCTTCCAGGAACTCTTTTTCCGCACCACATCGAACGTCAATTGGATTATAAAGCTTTATTCCAGTGACTATTTAAATAGTAAACAACACCTACTTCACCCAAAAATAGTCGACGAAAACATCTAACGAAGTCCAAACAAGCCGTGATCAAAATTAGAATCCACTTTAGCGGCCATCGCGCCTCCAGCAAATTATCTTTTGTGAATTATTCCGAGGATAATTAAGTAACGACCTTATTGCGTTTACCTTTGATGGAGCTGCATGAAAATGATCCTAAATAAGGTTAAAATTCGGAATTTAAGTTGTTAATGGGAAAGGCTATTTTAAGGGTGCTGTTTGGGTGATGTTAGAGGCGGTGGATGTGTGTAAATAAAAAAAGAAAATATGTACGTTCACTGGCGGTAAAAATGACGCAGAGAAAGAACACAAACAAAGAACAAGTGTGGGAAAATATGCGTCACATCCACGCAAAACGGTCATCGCTCAGCATAATGCTAAGGCCCTATGCGAGACAGAGCCCCAGCTGGTTTTCAGCGACAGCCGGCGTTGACGTAATCATGTCAACCGGTTCAGCATACGATAAGAGCGTAGAGTCATCTCAACACTTCTCTCCCTTGATTTTGTATATATATATATATATATATTATAAAATTATATATTAAAATTATAATTCAATTGAAATCTCTAATTTAACATTCCAAATGTATTGTTTAACATTCCCATATCATATCAAGACGATGATAAGAAGTACCTATCCACAAAGCATTTTCCGGGTTTCCTTTCATAGTAACAGATATTTCAGACTTCCACAACTCGGATAAAAACTTTACATTAATTTAATTAAAGTGAAGCAGAGAGCAACTTCTAGCTAATCTTCAGGAGCACTACAATAACTTTCAACTTTCTAGTAAACTCTTAAGCCACGGAAGAGTAGGCGGTAAACTGTTTTTAGGGTTCCGTACCCAAAGGGTTCCAACGCAACCCTATTACTAACTGACTGTTAGCGGGCTGTATCTCGTGAACCGTAAGTATAGGTAAACAGTTGAACTTTTACTATAACAACAAATAATAAAAATAAAATAAAGTTAAAATTAAAGGGTACAACCATACTTGCTTATTACTTACTTTTACATTTTTTTAATTTTTTTTTTTTTTTGTTAAAAAACGTCGAAAAAATCGTCTCTTGAAACGTATTTTTTCGACATTTTTTGCCTTTTGGTACGTAACCCTTTGTGTGCTAGACCGACTCCACTTGGCCGGTTTTTATATAAAACTAGTGATCAACGTTTTTTTATGGTGATTGTACAGTCACGAGCAAAAGTGTGTATACACTCGGCTTTATTCAAAAGCGATTTACTCCTTTATTTTTAAAGGAAATTTTATGTTGTTACGAACATAGCATTTTCGAACCCATAGGTTTATGTAATGTGTCGTATTACAACGTTGCATTCGTTATTTCTCGAAAAAATGGCAATTGAAAGTTGCCAAGTGTTGACATATTGGTGTTCGTGACTGTACGTATCGCGATTTATTTCCAATTAACTTTGAAGCCACAAGATTGTAATCGGTTAACTGTTTTTTTTATCTAAAACCCTGGTTGTTCTTTATAAATATAATACCAAATACAATATTAAAACAATAATACAATATTTATTTATATACAAATACATATTTGTATATGAAAATAATGTTTGAAAGTTTTCATCAAATTAAATGAACATTAACCTATGATATTAATTACAAGCACTGGTTAGTAATACTCATTCGGTTAATAATTTAATGCGTAAATTGTACCTACTATGAGATGGAAATGTGAATGTTATCAATGTGATTAATTTATATTGATATAATTCATTGGGTCATGTTCAATTGAGCTTTTCATAAGTAATTAGATTTTGCGGCCTACAACTGTATTATAAATTAGTATAGGCTTCTGTGTATAATAGCAGGCTTTTTATATTGTTATAATTTTGTAATTAATAATAGTATTCATTGCGAATTTATAACATAACTAGCTGTTGCCCGCGACTTCGTCTGCGGTCTAGGAAAAAAAGTAGCCTATGTCCTTCGCCAAGTCATGGTCTATCCATGTGCCAAATTTCATCTAAATCCGTTCAGCCGTTTTAGCATGAAAGCGTAACAAACAAGCTAACTTCCACATTTATAATATTATAAGTAAGGAATAGAACTATAATTAATATGTATTGTTCAATGTGTATGTGTAATTACTGTTAATAAAATACATAAAACGACTTTTGTTTTCCTCAGATTTACAAGAATAAATTACTTTAATTCAAATAACCAATCTCTTTCTTTGGTTTTGTAAACAACATCCCACAAAAACAATGTTGCCAAGACGAGACCATGTAGCTTGCACTGTCAAAATGTAATCAGATCTCATGTAGAGCCAAGCTTCTAACTCTACACGCCCTAACTCTACAAGGCCTAACTTCGCAAACTCTACACCTTAGTCAAAATATGTGGCTTGGCCATTTCGCTACATTCATATGAGCGTAAGGTGAAAAACTCTCATACTGTTATACAATGGTCCTTGTAGTAACGAGACGGCCAAGCCATATATTTTAATTGAATTGTTTCTTACATACCAAATTTCAGATTTCTAGGACTTCAGGAAGAAGCTTAAGAATATGGATGATCATCAGTGAGTCAATGAGTCAGTGAATCGGTGACGAAATCGGGGTATTTTAGATATCAATAAAATCTAAAGTATAAGAGCTATGCAATTGAAACTTTATAGGTTTAATAAGTCAACCACTGACCTCATATCCCGAAAATTTTGTTTTTCTGGTATAATCCAAACCCAAGTTAAGAAGGTTCAAAAATACGACGAAGTGCTTCGAGAAAAGGTAGGTAGTGCCCTTGCGCTTCGCTTGGCTCGTCTTGGCGGGGGCACTCCCGTGCCCCCAGATTCAGTTAGGTCTACGCAGTAGCTACGGCGTAGCTTTTTGCTACGAAGACGTAGCAGTTTGTCTGGTCGCTACGCGCCTGCTTGCACTTTTTGTTGAAGATTTTTCAAGTCTCAGAAAAAGTTGTTTCTATAATTATGTATTTCAAGATATATAATTCACTGCGTAACCAAAGCAACCCAGTAACGAATTCCCGTGTGATCTTTTTCAGGTTTTAAATCGGGCATTAAAAACGGTACAACCGCATTTTAACAAAACCTTTTTTTTAATATAATACTTCGGATTATACTGGGTTATTTCAACAGTGTGCAGCCATCTACTTTGAAACGATTAATATTTTTATAAATAATATATTTTCGCAAAATAATAATACATCTCACATTCAATATTGTTCTTCGAACCGAGTAATTCAAGTTAATGGTTTGTCTATTTTCTTTTATCATTCGTTCATTGTCAGTCACTCACTCGTTCTATTCATTAATTCGGTCTATATGTAATTTTAGGGTCGACTTGCACATGGATGGATCTTGACAGTGGCTAATTGAATATTTAGGTAGCTGATATAATCGTTTTTCTGCAATAGTCGCCATTTTGAATTATAGAGTTTATTCACTAACATTGTACTTAAATTTCTAAGTCCTTTTATTTGTCAATTTTCCGCTAACTTCTCTAGTTAAAAACTTTGAAATTTCATTTTAATAGAATGTTCTATACTTCAAACCAGCTTTTGCACACAGCTGCCCCCTCGTAGATGTCGGAAAATATCCCACGAGAGCGTACCACTGGGATTAAAAATACCCTATGTACTAACGCAGGTTATACATTATCTATGTGCCAAATTTCATCCAAATCCGTTCAGCCATTTTTGCGCCAATGTGGAACATACATACATCTAGAGAAACAGACAAACGAACAAAAATTCTAAAAACTATTTCGACTCGTTCCCCACACACCTTGTAGCAATTACTTTTTTTCAAAAATATTTTTGTGTTTTGACATCGTTACTGTTATGTGTATGTTACGAGAATTACAGGTACGGTCACCAAAGTAACCAGGGCCGTCGGATATAGTTGAAATTTTGTAAGAAACCGATGGATGTTTTCAAATAAAACTTAATTTAATTAATAAAAACCAAACAGTTGATGTACCAAATTAAATTTTATTTGAAAACATCCAACGGTTTATCTCCTTTGGTGTCCATACCTATAGATATCTAAAGTTTTATAAAACATGAACGGTGACACGTAGACGGACGGGGAATTTTCTGCGTAAGTTTAACTTTTACCAGTTTCAATTTTCAGCACTAAAAACCAGGCTAAACAAACTTTTAATTTAATAACCTAGAAACTCGCAAGGAACTAAAATAAATAGTAGGTAAAACAAACAGCTAAACTTCGATTCAGAACAAACTATAATACGCTGTCAATAGCAGAAGGACCTAAGTACCTTCACTTTTCATAGTTATTTTACCTCTGATTTGGCATCACTGTCCAAATCATAGTTATCTTTATTTTCATTCCAATAAGATTGCTGTTTGGCTGCGGCCACTGACAAGTCTGTCAAAATCATTGTGATCTTTACTGTCGCAAAGTTGCTGTTAGGTTGCTGTGTCAGAGGTACAAAGACCTGTGAACGGACTGACTCGGAATGAGGTTAACAGTTATACTAGCTATTGAAAAGTTTTCTACGGTCCGGGGAAAAGTTGCGAACGTAAGTATGCACCGGTTAATTCCGCTCTAAGGGATAGCGGAGAACGATGCAGTGTCGGCGAACCGACTAATTATACAAGGCGGATTGGGGGTCTTATCAGCCGCATGCAGGATGACCGCTAGGCAAGTCTCCACACAATGGGTGCCTGAAGATGGATGGCGTCGCCGAGGCCGGCCCAGAAAGAGATGGCGAGATGACCCGGACGCGTACCGCGAGGATTGGTTCGAGGTCGCTCGGGAAAAGAGTTCCTGGAAGGACTTGGGGGAGGCCTTTTTCAAGCAGTGGAACAGTAAAATAATAGCGTAAACAAACAAAAAAGTATATTTAATGACGTTCCCATTCGGCATATGAAACTTCAGTCAAATATGACCAATGGTTTAGTCACTATAACTAGTCGACTGATTGGCAAAACCCTTAGTCGGCCCATCTCAACTTTTCAGGTTTTTTGAAAAAATCACTTTTTTTGACGTGACAACGTCTTATAATTCGATGGAGCCGGCTGCCCGCACGAAAAAACATGACGTATGCGGCGTTACCACGCTCTGAGGCGTTCCATTAAAATTTTCTTTTGAAAAATGAAACCATTCCATCAGTATTTTCTTATGACGTTGTCATGTTCAACTATCGTCAGTAAACCGACTTTACAGACAACCGATTTTTTATTTCGATTTTAGGATCTATTTGTTAATTTCTATTCAAACTCAAACTCAATTCATTTATTTCAATTAAACCACTTTTGAATTGTCAAAATTAAATAGTCGGTCAGTTAGTCAGAAAGTTGAAGCTAGTTGTCCATTCCAAAGCGTAGATCTCTATGGAGAAGAACGGGCAAGAAACTCCAAGGACACTCAATCAATCAAGGTATTATTACAAAATCCTGGGTACATTATTCTTATTGCATTATTCTATATGTGAGAATAATGTAAAAAAGAAACAATTTAAAATATAACATTCAAAATAAGCCCTGGCAGTTAAGAGATGACCAGTCTCAACCGACGGCGCCCGTTCACGAACATGACGCGTGGATCAGCACCACCTCAACCATTTATTTTGTTAATTTCTATTTTAGGATCCATTTGTTAATCTCAAAATACTCTAATGCATTAGTATTGCCCGTGCTTGCATTTATTGTCGTATTGTCGTCTCCACATTGTATACAGGATGACAGGGATATCGACGACGTGCAAACTGACACCGTGAATTCAGCACATTCTAGACTCTCTTGCATAAAAATTTCCGTTGGTTATCAAAAAAAAAATCTACTGTTTCATACTCACACGATCAAAATGTATGGAACAGCAAGTTTTTTTTATAATAGCCGTCGAATAAATACAACGCAAAAGGGTTCAGAATCATGTACTGAATCCACGGTAACAGGTTGACATTTGTTTGTCGCCGAGACTGCAACTAGATTTTGAACATTTTTAATTACTTCTGATCGATCCACGGGTGCTTCTTTTTTACCTATTTTAGTGCGCAACAAAACCAGGCCAAACAAACTTTCAATTTAATAACGTAGAAAGTCGCACCGAACTAAAATAAAAAGCTAAAACTTCAATTCAGAACAAACTATAATACGCTGACAATAGCAGAAGGACCAAGTACATAGCTAGTTATAAACACTGACTCCGGACGAGGTTAACAGTTAACTAGCCGTTGAAAAGTTTTTTATGGTCCAGGGAAAAGTTCCAAACATAGGTATACACCGGTTAGTTCCGCCCTAAGGCCCCGGACACGGCGTCAAGCGGAGCGACAAGCGCGCATGTCTTGTTTTCGTTCGTCGGTCCGTATATCGCGTCGCGGTGACTCGTGTAAACAACTTTTTTCATATTTGGTTTTCTCCGCAGTCGGTGTCGCAAGACGCATGCTGTTAGAGTGTGTCACTTGAGCGTGTCGTTTGAGCGTGTATGTATGTTCGTCCTTTTGATAAAATTAGACAGTTTCGTGCCTTTATTTATAGAGGCCCAATCATAATTCTCCCAGGTTAATAATAGTAACATTATACAGGGATCACTAATCTGCTTATTTTTGGACTCGTTACATAAGAATCGTAATAACTTTCCTGTTGTTTTGTTACGCTCAGAGGGGCAATCCTCGTAATTTTAAGAACGTTCACAATCTGATCTCAGTCTCAATCTGTCAAAAAATACTTCTAATTTCCCTACATTTTGACAAGGTTTTGAAAATTTGTTTATCGCCGAGACTGCGACTATATTTTGAACGTTTTAAATTAGGAGAATTGGCCTTCTGGTCAAAAAGTTTAAATTTTTAAGGAGATTTACTCATACATGGGGAAGATTGGCTTGATGCGCGCGCGTCATTTGTTTTCGTCTGTGGGTCCGCTAGTCGCGTCGCGGTAACTCGTGGCATGTTCTAAACAACTTCTTTCATTTGTTTTTGCGCAGTCGCTGTCGCAAGACGCATGTCGTTTGAGCGTGTCGCTTGGGCGTGTCGTTTGAGCGTGTTAATTGAGCGTGTCGCTTAAGCATGTCGCTTGAGCGTGTCGCTGTAGCGTGTCACTTGTGCGTAACGTTTAAGCGTGTCGTTTGAACGTGTCACTTGAGCGTGTCGTTTGAGCGTGTCGTTTGAGCGTATCGTTTGAGCATATCGTTTGAGCGTGTCACTTGAGCGTGTCGTTTAAGCGTCTCGCTTGAGCGTGTCGCTTGAGGGTGTCAAATCAAATCAAACCAAATCAAATCATTTATTTCATTGTTTTGCAAACATGGATATTTAGTACATAGATGTTTTAATATAAGAGTCCTCCATGCTACCATCACATGGGCATGCAAAACTTATTATTATTTAGTTACACAAAATATATTTATTAAATAGATTATAATATTAAATAACAATTATTAGAATAAAATAATACAAATTAATGTCAAATCGTTTGAATTACAGTAAATATGTCACAGTAATACAGTAAAAATGTCATCTAGATAACAATAAAAATAAAAAGTCAAGTGGTATAATATCATGTCAATCAGTCAATGATTCATTATTAAGGAAGTCGTCAATTGTGTAATAACTTTTTCATTTTGGATTGCTTCTGACTGCCGACAATTTTTGAAACAGATGTGGATTATTTTTCACAGATAAAGCAGTTTCCAGTATGTACAAAGACGGAAATGTTAATATTTTCAGAGATTTAAAATAAGGAAGACAGCTATCTGGGGTCTTCAGACCACAGATTGACCTTATGCATCGCAAATACAAGCTGCTTATCCGTAGACTGCCCTAAAAAAATAACACCATACCGCAAAACGGTGCCTCCGTTTTGCGGTATAGTGTTATTTTTTTACTAGTCCATGGTATGCCGTTAAAAGAGCCTGACTGTCGACTTTCTTTGAAAATTGAAAAAGGGCATAAGCGGATTTACTCAGTTTTTTACATACTTCTTCAACATGAGGTTTTCATGTTAGTTTGTTGTCGATCACTATACCTAAGAATTTAGCTTTATATGCTTCCTCAATGTCAGAGCCTTGGTAGGTAATACTAACGTTTAAGTTTTCACGGTGTCGCTTGAGGGTAGCTCGTGGCCACGGAGTTAGGGTGACACTACACAGAGACGAAGAGGAGCGGTGTGAAATTTAAGTACTGTTCAACAAAGAAGACCTGTTGAAATGAAAATACAACTATACATTTCAAGATTTTGCTCCGATGACCCCGCCGCCGCTGCAAGGTTCAGTACCAAGTGAGCAACTGTTTAGGGTTCAATTTATCAACCACTAAGAAATCTCCGCCGGCGAAAAGGCCACAAAACTCTGTTTTGAAAATACGTCAGTTTACCCCTTCTAACTTTTAATTACAAATAGGTCGAGGTTTTTCTTTAAAAAATCTTTTTTTAATTTTTTTTACACCTTCACGTCCGCGGAATTGTTACATCCCCTTTAGGTACTTAGTTACATTCCAACGATAAATGTTTTCCTATCTCTGCAAATTTCTTCTCGCTCCGCTCTAGTGGACAAGCAGCCTTAAAGTTGCAAACGAACCAGTTGTTTCTTTTCCAATATTTTCAACTTCATACAGTCGCAGCTGTTCAGGTACAAAAAATTGTATAAAAGTATTTTTTTTTCTGTTTAAATGAAATAAAAATATGTTTCTGATTGAAAATAAATTATAAAGATTTTAGTCTTTTACTGTTTCCTCTTAATTTTATTTACTTTAACAATAATTTAATAATCAAATTACAAATCAAATAACAAAATTATATCCTAGGTCCGAGTGCGCATAATCTTTTTAAGGAAATTTCGAAAAGACTGGTTGACACTTCCCATGACCCAAGGGCTGGCTTTTACCTTGGCCAGAGGCTAAGCATTGCCATACAACGTGGCAATGCCGCCAGTGTCTTGGGTACATTACCAGTCCACAGCGCTGTTGATGAATTTTTCGACGCTATATTTTAGTTTGTAAATAGTTTTAGTTAATTTAGGATATAATCTTGTTATTTGTCTTTTACTTCAATTAAAATGTGTATGTGTAGTATCAAACCTTATAATAAGACTACTCTATATATATACAAGGTGTCGGGAATCGGATAATAGGCCAAGTCATAATGATTATCAGGAAAATATAACGACGACTTCCGTCGAAAAACAAAATCAGTTGATCCATAGATTTATGTTCGCATAACTCGAGATAATGTATGGATCAACTAATTTGTTTTCACGATTTCAGTTTTGGTCCCGTAGTAAAAGTTGTTCATAATGACGAGTACTATGCGCCCTTTTAAGGATTACAACGATCAAAATTTAACGGTGTATAGGCTTAAATCAGACTATGCAATGGGTGTTACGAGTATGTTCGTCCTTTTGATAAAATTAGACTTAGTTTTGTGCCTTTATTTATAGAGGCCCGGTTATAATCCTCCACAGTTATCCTTAACAGTAACATTATGCAGGGATCACTGATCTGCTTATATTTGGGATAGTTATATAAGAATAGTTGTAACGTAGGTTGTATTGCTACGACGTCATCTAGTTTTAGGGTTCCGTAACAAAATGGTAAAATGGAACCATTATGGTGCGACTCGGTCTGTCTGTCTGTCACAGCTAGATATCTCAAGAACTACCAATGCTGTTAGCATTGGTAGTTCTACTACTTGAAATTGTACTTGAAATTTGGAATAGTTTTAGATAACGTTTGCCCAATTTTTTTGTCTACTGTCACTCCCGTCACTGTCATACATTTGTCATATGTCACTTATGCTTTACAAAGAGTTAAAACTAACATAGAGGGGGCATTATTTTATTTTAATTTTTTTCTATACGAAATATCCTGTAAGTTAATAAGTTAGTGCTTATAATAATATGTCATTAGTTATTTTTGACTTAATAATATTACTTTTGACCGTAAGTGATTGTTGCACTGTCTATGCACACTTTTGTATGTTACCTTTAGCATAAACCAGTGTAAACAATTGTTGGTGAACCAATAAAAATTAATAAATGACCGTGGTGACCCCAAGGTCTTAAGTCATTTTTTTGGAATCACTTCCTCGAGCCCTTTATTTTGACGTAAATACTAAAAACTTTTTTCACAACTTTTGAAGGGAAGGGAAGGGTCTTAGAGCTCTTCAGCAAATTTTACGACGAACAAAAATACACGGGGTTTTGATACACTATTATTGCTTTTAAATATATTTTGTTCTGTTTGTGTCCAGTTCTGGGTCAAGCTTGTATGGGACAAAAAACCATCCCCTTTAATTTGATAAATGAACTGTTTGTTTTCTATTAATTAAATTATTTTTTATTCAAAAACATCCATCGGTTTCTTACCCTGGTTACTTATCTCCTTTGGTGACTGTACAATATACATCCATACATTGTAGGAACGTAGACATGAGCGTCCACTACAATATCGTCACGTTAGAAATTTTAAAAGCACTCAATGAAAACAAGCGAAACACATATTGAATGGAATTTTTTGTAAACTGTTCATAAAAATTATGAAAATCCTTTCAGAGACAAAACAAAAACACCATTTTCTTTGAAGTAAACAGCGTGATAAAAACTGAATGCACTATTTTTATCACGAACTTCTTTTCTCACTCTTGGGGGCGGCGACAAACGCTACAGTTTAATCAGATAACTAGTGGCCCACCCGCCTTCGCTCGTATCAGATAATTATATTTTGCTTCTACCTTCGTTTGCTTTGTCATAAAAACTACCTATTTGCAGTAACTGACGCAAACTTTCATTTTGCATACAATCATATTATAGCATGAGGTCAGATAGGCAGTTGCTTCATGTAAAATACTGGTATTCGCTACATCCGGTTAGACTGGAAGTCGATGACATCATCATCATCACTCCCGCAAGCTTTAGCGGTGAGTCACCCAGCCAGCCAGCATCCACGGCTTCAACGGGTATCCTTACCACCAGCACGCAGTGTCCGCACATTCCTGGTCATCACCCTCAGCCTCATCAGCAACCAGCACACTGCACTTTCAGCCAGTCAACAAGCAGAGCACCCTCTCCTGGTCGACGCAGCAGGCAGCCTCAACTCGGCGCTGTACGACATCCGACGCACGGAAGTATAACGCAGCGCCACCCCGACTCACTGGGGACATCTTCGCAGACATTTCTGACTCACCGTGAACTATGCGGCAACCGGTTCCGACTCACTAGCACCTCAGCTGGCCTGGCAAGCATCGCAAGATACGAGGCTCAGCCTACTTCCGACCTCCGGTCTCCGGAGGGGAGTAATGTAGCGATATCTACAACGTCACATGCGAACAACGCGTCATACTGACGTCGCGTAAATCCTGCATCTCGCAAGCAGAGTTTCGTATCAATCGTTGGGCAGTTGCCCGCCAGACACAACACCCGTCTGGTCGGAGGATCCTCCCTTTTCTATAGGGTATGAGTGAACTTTACACCCTGTACCTCATACCTCTAAACTAGTGATCCCGACGTGATACATAGATACATAGTTATACCTCTATAGATACCTAGTTTCTAAATACTCCTACGCATTAGTATTGTCAGTGTTTTAAGTGTTTTTGCAACTTACAATTTAATAACAACAGATTCAATAATTCTTCAATCGACTTTGTTCCACAATAATTTACCTTAACCAATAAATAAGTATACCAACAAAACACTCCATTCTATTTCGGTAATGTTAACCGTGTTCTCAAAATAAACTTAATTACATGGTTCATTTTAAGAATCACCGTCGGCATCCGTAAAGCTATTGTATCTGGAGTAGGCACCGGTATTTATAAATTTTAATTGAATTTTGTTTTAGCAATTAAAGTCAAAAATTGAGATAGCACGTGTGTCGACCAGTCAAAGCAGGCCCAGTGTTGATGGCCCTGACTTACGAGTTGAAGGTTAACTGGTTCGAATCCAGACAGGTGCTTTACACTGTGTAAATAATTTTACTACCACTGCTCTTAAAACAGTGAAGGAAAACATCGTGAGGAAACATGCAAGTCCTAGAACCAAAAATTCGAAGACATGTGACATCTGCCATCGCGCACTGGGCCCGCGTGGTAGATTATTAGATCACGCCCTCTTGAAGAGAGGAGGCCTGTGGCCTGTGTCACCGGCAGTGGGAACATTATAGACTGATTATGTGTGACATTCTGAATTTGTGTAAACCTAAAGTAGAATTCCTTCTCTAATCTTATAAACTAATGTTATAAAGAATCAAAATTGTTTGTTTGTTTGTATGAGGAAATCCTTGAAAATAAAAATGCTATAGCAAAAGTTTTTTCACTTATAGAATGCTACACTATTAGTCAGTGTCATAGGATGCGTTTCTTCCTCGCCGACAAAAGCTAGCGATTTATAATCTGTAATGATAACTTTTCAAGCCGCTTCAAAACGGGAGGTTATATTATTGCTTTTTTAACCGACTTCTAAAAAAGGAGGAGGATCTCAATTCGGATGTTTGTATTTTTTTTTTTATGTTTGTTCGCGCATAACTCTGTCGCTTGCCAACCGATTAGAAAAATTCTTTTTTGGTTGGAAAGGGTATACTTTCCAAATGGTCCCTTATTTTTCACTTTGTAGTGTCGTTTTTGGAAGTCGGTTGTTTTTTATTAGCACTTATTACTTATTAGACTACTTAGAACGCAAATGGACATTGAACTGCCAGACACCGAACAACTATTAATCTCGTGTAATGTTTCAAAGAACCACGCGCAATCATCTGTTTGTATAAAGTAGTGACTCTCACTGTGAGAGTCACGGCTTTATACAAACAGATAATTATTTGTTTTTCGCAAACCTGAGGGCTTAGTAAGACAAGTGACAATCGCTTCCAAAGCGTTTCGTTTTCATTTTCTACTTTTTCTATTATATTTCTACAACAACTTTTAACAGACTTTTAACTACAAACTTTTTGGTAACTTATGTCAGGCTGAAGGAACATATACATTACTGACTTTTCCATCATCGACGGTCGACGCAGCAGCCAGTCACTCAACTACTGCGCCAACACTGTACTACACTTTGCACTTTAAATATTTCGTCTTTAAGTATTATTTTGCATGTCACGTTACCATGGACGGCAAATAGATAAATAGATATCGCCGTCTACGATTTTACCGTCGGTGTCAAAACATCGGTGCACCTTATAACGTTATCGTGGACGGAAACTTAAAAGCATATTCATATATTTCCATACATTTTACTTCCCTATGTTATCATGATGCCGTGGCGTGACGTCCAGGATAATATTGCCATCTTAAAAATTATAAACACTCACTTATAACTATGTACTATCAGAAAGATATATCACCAGACATACCCTAAGGTCATTGATATATCCAAGATGGTAAAGTAACTTATTTCTTCTTCAATCTTCAGACGGTTAATGCACTCTATCCACGACTCGTAAAGTCTTCCTCCCTCGAGGCTAGTGGCAGGATCGTAAAGACCAAGACTTTGTTGAAAGACCTGGGCTGTGATGTCGTTGAACTGACTTACTGTATAAATGTAGATGTGTGCTTCTTGAAATCTATTTCAATTTCAATGTCAAATTTTTAAATTATATATTCAATTCATCGTATAAAAATCCTTTGCCGTGCCATGCCCTCAGTGCCCTTAACGTGGTTTCCGAGGTACGGAAGGAGTTTCAATATGTAACGATGATCACCCATCCACCGACCACGGCAAGCGATATATACCTGATCGATCGACCCATGTGGCAATTATTACTTAGGCACGAGCCCCTCCTTAGCATACTCAGAATCATTGTAACAAATTAATTGACAGATTATAATTTTATCTGAATTAAAACGTCTTATAGGTAACCTAGGGAGATTTAAAGCTTAAATAACGAAAAATAACAAATGATAAATGATTTTGTCTGTAAATAGGTTTGCACAAATATTTTTACACGTCAATCATATTTTAACTAGATGAGGTCGGCGTTTCTAATTGACTAGCCTGAGAAGAAAGGCCGATACAAACTCAGCGGTCACAGTCTCTTTAAAGTCCAGACATAATCTTGGTTAGATCATGTGAAGACCATGTAGAACGATGTCTGAGATGGTCTTTTGAGGAAAGTAGAGAGAAGAGAGTTGAGCTGCATGATTTCTGACAAATGCGTGCTGTGGACGCATTTGTCAGAAATCGTGCAGCTCAATTCAAAACTTAAGGAGCTCAACGATTCGACGAACAATACCAAAGAAAGGATATTTGGGTAGGCTACATAAATTACTCAAACTGCCAGACCATGACAGAACAGAAACACTATACAAATTGTTATTTCCTTCACGAAGCACGACTAATTTAAAGATTCACACAAAGCAAAAACCATGTGTAATCCCAACACGATCACATTTTTTTTTCTCTACACCCAGGGGGGGCCACAAACCGACGTTGAAATCTGACAAAAACGCAATTTGCTAAGTTAGAAAACAGTTGAAAAAACGGGTTGTCACGTTGGCCGGTGGAATTAGTTTCCGATGTCACGTGCTGAGCCGACACAAGAATGGATAAGTTTCAATGTTATTTGAAAAAAAGGCTTTACTTCGGACTTAGGAAAAATCGAATGATGTCTGTATAAACTTAGGGAGGTCGTAGATAAATTTTGCTACTATCACCTTCTTACCAAGGAAATGGAAGATTTGATTGTGATGATTGTTGGTACACAAACAGTTCTGTGACTAACAGACTATTAACCAGCCTAAATTGCAGAAGCATGAAGGTTTTGAGGATAATATTATATTTCTTAGAGGGTATGTTAGAGCATTGGTGGCCAAGTGGTAACGGCCCCGACTTACGAGTTGTAGATCGTGGGTTCGAACCCAGGCGCTTTACTTTGTGTATAAATAATTTCATCACCACTGCTCTCAAAACCGTTAGTGAAAACATCGTGAGGAAACCGGCATGTCCTAGAACCAAAAATTCAAACACAAGTGATATCTACACACCCGCACTGGGCCCAAAAAATTTACACAAAGTGAAGAGCCTGTCAAGTCGCGGCCGTTACCACTGGCTCATCACTACTCTTCACTAAGAAATATTCTTCCGATAATCTCTTTTCCAAATCAAATCAAGGTTACGAGCAAAGCTGAAGCAAACGCCAGGACTTAAATAATCCTTCGATGCACCATAATTTATTCTCCAGCTCGTATAATTACAATAGCTGTCGAAATTCCATAAACACTCAGCCGTGAGTTTGAGTGTGTGTACCTGAACGGTCGCCGAGCAAATTCGTATTAAAGTAAATTGTAATTTGATTAGAAAGTGCGGTAGTCTTGTGCTTGCTAGTCGAGGACGAACGAATATGTTGCTAGAAGTTTTAGTTTTTTTTTTTTTCTTATCGTATGCTGCACCGATTGAAGTCATCACGTCAACGTCAGCTGTCGCTAAAAACCAGCACTCTGTCTGGCATAGGATCTTAGCATTTTGCTGAGCAATAACCTTTCGTGTATGTGACGAATATTTTCCCCAAACTTATTATTTTTTAGTGTTTGTGTTCTTTCTCTGCGTCATGTTTACCGCAAATATAGGTATTTTCTTCTTCTTTAGATATTTTTTTGGATCTAACTATAGTCCATTTATAATAGCATTAGAAAAAAGAGGATCGTAGAAGCAGGAATGCAAAACATTTTATTTCAAAGTTATGATAAAACAATTTTAAGGGAGATGCTTAAATTCTAATTTTCTTGCGTTTTTTGCAATTTGCAGGTCAGTGTAAGGTTGTATCTTAATAAAAATAATATGATGCGCAACAATAAGAAATATGTAGGCAATAATACAATTTTAACCTTAAAAATCATCAATACATCCCTTTAAATTAGAATTGCTCCGAATTCGTCTGATTTCGCGGGCTACTACAGCGCATCCACCTTAATTAAAATAAAATCCGGTAGAATTATAGTGAAACGAATAACGTTCCAAGTATTGTTCATCCCTGCTTCTTTTAGGTTTTTAGCATTGACACTGTAATTTAAAATTGGAGTTATATAATATAAATAAATGAAAGCCACATAATTTCATAAGATAAATAGTTAAAATGGTTACAATTAAGTGTGACAGCTGTTGTAAAAATAGATCATAATAAATTCGGCGTCTATCATAATGTAACAATGTTTATTGTATTTTTGTTACAAAGTGTGCATTAAAAATAACCTTTTTTAACTTCTTTCTAATGCTATTGTAAATGGACTATAGAGTAGTTGCAAATATGGATGGAAGAATATAAGCTGGTTTTAAGTTTAATATGTAGTTGATGATGTATTTACATCCTTAGAATCCGAACGGTTGAATGGTCGCCGAGCAAATTGTATCAATATATATACACACGAGCAACACGCGTCAACGGCAGAGGCTACTTCGGCCTTCGACGAGTGTCGTCCGTCGGCAACTGTCAACACTCGCCAAAGGCTGCAGGTACATGATATCAACAATCAAAGAAAAATCATTCCTTTAAACCATGCAACGGATTTTGATGCAGTGTTCGCCATCATTTAAAGAATTTATTGCGGAAGATTTATTTATATAACACTAACTGCGCCCCGCGCTTTCACCTGCATAAATTTCGATCCCGTGGGAATATCGGGATAAAAAGTATCCTATGTTGATCCTGGTTATAAAATATCTGTGTACCAAATTTCATCCAAATCCGTTCAGTAGTTTTTGCATGAAAGAGTGACAAACATTCATGCATCCATCCATCCATCCATCCATACAAACTTTCGCATCTATAATATTAGTAGGATAAATTAATATCAAACTTACTTATAATAAAGACATCTCGATTTTATGACAAATCGTAAAACCGTGCGAAGCACAGACTACGCTTTAAGCACGAAATTCGTTTAGTTACGGGTGTTCCCTACTCCGTATCACCTACGGACGGAACATTAGTTCGGTGCCCGAACTAAGAACGAATGACAACACGATTTGACAGTTGTCCTTACTTCCGATGTATTTTTACCACTAAACTATATTATGCTAGTACGCTGGACATCATACCATCGATGACAAAACGAAGACATTTGATTTTCGCCGTTTTGGCGCTGATAACAACGTGAGTGTCCGTGGAACTAATATTTTTGATAATGAGTTTTACAAAATGCGGATACTCAAAATGTTCCAAATATCTCGTAATAAATACAAAATACACAAAAAAAGTCTTATTCCACGATTTAGACCTAAATCACCACAGACGTACCAAAACCACACGACGTCCATTTGCGTGTGTAAATTTTGTTCCTGAAACGCTCGAGCCCGCATTGAATCGGCACAAAAAACAACTCTCATTTCGTATAGTATATTTAGTCTAGCGTACTTGTTTATTAGAGGTCAGTGGTTTTTACCCTTCCGAAAAGTTAACTACTTTCGGACGGGCCCGTATTTCTGGTGACGCACTAAGAGAGTAGGCCCTTAGGGGCGAGTCGCTAGTATAACCATAAAGTGGCTAGCTATATTTCTCTAAACCCACCAAATCCGCCCTAAAATACTTCAAATAGAACTTAAACAATGTTGACACTTTTACTTATCATAATGCCTCCCCAGAATAAAGACTGCATTGCAGGCGAGAACTTTTCAAGTTAACTATGCAAACAGAGGAACATCGCTGACTTTTATAAGTGTCAGTTTTATAAATTCTTGAACAACTATGCATTTTGTTTTGCAATTTTTATTTCAAGTTCTCGCTCGAAAAAGGTTGACTCATCAGGATGAGTCAACCTTTTTCTTTCTTTTAACTTTTACACCAGCTCCCAGGGGAGCTGGTGTAAAAGTAGGGTAATAAGAGATCAGGTATAATATTACCAGGTTGATAATCCGCTGGGAGCAAGAAGCACAGGACTGGTTGAGGTGACGACACGCGACGCTTAGGAGGCCTATGGTGGATAACACACTACAACACGCCACGCGACGGGGCGCGGGAAACGGAGTCAAAATCTCCGCGTGGAAGCGCGTTTTTATTGATTTTTCATGCGAAAAGTCAATAATGTGATTTTTGTAGTGGACGTCTTTCGGCAGTAATGATGAATGATGATCAAATTTTTACAGGCATCACCATTTTTTTTTCTCTCACATTGATTTCTACGCACTTTACAGTTGAGAGCTGGTAGGTTTTAAAATAAAACATTCATTAAGCATTTGTATAGCTTATTTTCCAGCGGCTTCGCCCGCATGAACGCGAAAACTATCCTACGAGAACGTACTACCAGGATAAAGTTAGTTAGCTTATCTGAATCTATTAAACCATTTTGCGTGATTGAGTAACAAACATCCAAACATCTAAACATACGAACTGTCACATTTATAACATTTATTAGTAGGATTGAAAAAACATAATATGAACAGATTTTATATATAATAGCTAGATATTCTTCATTTCATGTCAATGATAAAAACAAGACATATTTTTTCCAAAAATACGGAATTAAACTTGTATCCAACAGAAGCTTGCCGTCCTAAATGTAAGTACGCTCGGTCTCATAAGCCAGCCAATAATCCAACCAATTCTACAAAAAGCTTGTGAGAAACATTTCTAAGACATGTCATTCCTCCTACCAAAACGGGGACACTAAATGCCAGGTGACCTAATTTAGGAGCAACATTACATAAATGTATGTATGTTTGTACAAAGTGCCGTCTAAACGTATGTCTCTGTGCCACGAACGGCACTTGTTCTCATCCGTTGTTCTAGACTCGTGACATTTTGTCCCCGAACAAGGACAAAGCTTTATTTTTATTATTATTCTCAAAAATACATTATTTTGTTGTCTTTACAATTTACTCGCCAAACTTTTGAGTTTGATGGCGAGAAGCGCCTGTTACATACACATAATATAGTAAAAAACTAACTTTAAGGTGAATGCTCCAACGTAGCCCGCGAAATTCAAATTTTCTTAGGTTTTTTGCAATTTGCTAGTCAGTACTAAGTTGTACGTTGATTAAAATATGATTCGCGGCCGTAACAAATATGTATTTACAGAATTATAATACAATAAAGTTGATATTTGTTTAACTTGAAATAACGTCAATTTGAAACATAAATAAAATTTGAATACGGTGTGAATTTATTTCTCGATAAAGGCAGATTCATCATTACCGAGCAACATACTCCTTAATTTAGATTTTAACATACCTTTGCTCAATTTAAGGGTTTTTCTTAACAGATCTATTCTATTTAACACTTTTGGCACTAAATATTTAGAAGTTCTTTCCCCATAATAATTTGTTATTTACGGTTGAACTCTTTTCTCTCTTACACTTCTTGTATTATATTTAACAGCTACACACACCACACACACTTTTACAAACACACATCACACTTTTGTATTAATTGACACATTTAACTGGTAGCTTGTCACAGTGATGTAACTATCTTTATCGCTTTGTCATGTCGTTTTTGACGTCACTATTTGAATCGTATATAATATGACAACCACATGACAACATGAATATCATATAAGAATAGTCAAGGATGCCATAAGCCGACAATACCAACTCTCATCTAAGTCATTATAATCAAACGCTCTATACCACTTATAAAATGAACAGTAATGTAAAGTTCATTAATTATGTGTGTAAGTGTATTATAAGTTTATAATCCATTTATATTCTTGTGTACCTACCCCTATTTTATTTATATTACACTATGTTATCTTTTAAATATTATTATCTCCTCTCAAACAGAGTACTAGAGTACTAGCCTTGGTTGACTGGTAGAATATGCCCAAGGCATGAAGTCCGCCTTTGTACCTTATTGCTTGAGAGAAGTTTATGTCGTTGTTTATGTAGTTGCTATCTGATGTATGTATCTGGTGTATTGTGTGTCTTTTGGTCTGTGCTAAATAAATGTTTTTTCTTTCTTTCTTTCTTTATGTATTTATTTAATTTTTAGCCTTTGTTGTCTCTCTGCAGGGCAAATGCCTTCTCCTTTCCAATCCTCTCTATGCTGACCTAGTGTGAAGTCTGTAGGTTGTGTGTGTATCTGCAGGCGTCAAGCTCGTCTCGCCATCATCTCCTGAGTCAGCCTCGATGTCGCCGGACGTTTTCTGGGACCCACACGGTGGTAGATTTAGGCCATGACTTGTTTGACATGCAGCAAACGTTTAGAGAAGTTTTAATAAATAAACAAACAAGGACGTGATATTACCGACTTAAAAACAACCTCTAATCCTTAATGTACAGACGCCAGCAGGTCAAGCTACCCGAAACTGTCAAATTTTCCCAATCAACCTTGAACTTTTATTCTTAAGCGATAAAGTTGAAAATCTATTAAAGAAATTTGACAGATTGTAGTAGCTTGATGTGCGGGCGTCTGTACATTAAGCATATCCGTTCCGTCGTAGGTAAAAAAGGAGAACGTTATACAACTAACCCAGTAATGCAAGTAAAGCTGCAAACAAAACAAACGTTCAAAATAACTCACCAATCCAAGCCAGACAAAACGTCATTTGTACCGTCGACACAACAACATTGTATGCATTGCAAATAGAACATTGTATGCGTCAAAACGGGCGCTAAACTCGCTCTGCTTTGAATGGGACCATTATAGACTCCCATTTACATGAATAGGACTCTCTATAATGGTACGTAATAGGACTTAGATAATGTTTAAGCCTGTGTGGGCTCTAGTTTACGCAGAAACGTTGTTTACGTTGAAAAGGCTCTGTTATTTCATTGGTTCAACAACATTTCCGATAATTTATACAGAAATAGATTATTGTTGGAAATTATTCCATGAGAAAATGTCCCCATGGAATGGTTTCCACGCTCCTTAGTAGTTACTGGTCCTTAGTAGCTACTAGCATAAAAAAATATTCTATGTCCTAACTCATGTTATGGTGTACCCGTGCGCCAAATTTAATCGACCGTTCAATCGTTAAAAAAAATTTACTTTCGCATTTATAATATTAACAGTATGGAAGAATGAGGGGCCCGTGGCTAAGTAATAACAGCAGGACGGGTCAATTGGTCAGGTTAAGCTACGATTGCCGCAGTTAGTCCGTGGATAGGTGGCCATCTTTACATACCGAGACCCCTCCGTGTCTCGGAAAGCACGTTAAGCCGGTCCCGGCTGTCATTCATGGATCTTTCACAGTTTTACTGGAAGTCAAGCCCGTCAAGTCAAGGGGTATCGTATTACCGAGTAACAGGGTTATGGAGGTCACTCCATGTAAAATACTGGTATTCAGCTGCATCTGGTTAGACTAGAAGCCGACCCCAATAAAGTTGGGAAAAGGCTAGGTTGATGACGTGTTGAAAACGACTAAAAGGAAAAGGCTGATGCGGCAGATGATGAAGCGTATGGGAGAATCCATTCTTCCATTCCATATGTTTGTTATCTACAACAAATAAACATGCCAGTTTTTGTTTTTTACGATACCCCTTGATAAGACTAGTTTTCAGACTTTTGGAATGGCTTTCTGGCTACACCTATTGTCAAAGGTCTACAAATGACAGCCAGGACCAACGGCTCGTTAAGCCATTGGTCCTGGCTGGAGCTTTCCGAGGCACGGAGGGGTCTCAATTTGTAATGGATGTGACCCATCCACAGATCGATCCCGGCAAGCGTTGCGTAACCTTGAAGATTGAAAGAAACCGTGAAAGAAAGAAAGAAAGAAAAAGTATTTATTGCGCCTCGTACAGGATCATAAACTAAACTAAACACAGTTAAAAATAAAACAAATTGTATAAAAAAGTAACAAAAGGAAAAAAATGAAACAAAGTCCTATACGAGGCCAAAAGGCTCCTATCTCAACATGATGCTCCGACATTTAAAAAATAAATGTCGCAGCGCTGGTATTCTGATAGGGCCCGCTATGATGTCACGGGCAATCACAGTAATAAATAAATAATAAAACGACTTATTTAGTCACGAGCCCCTCCGCATGAGGCTATTTACATACTACGTCAATACCTAGCATGAAGTGCATAACACGCGAAGCCTTAAAAACTAATCAAAGTTAATGTTCCACTGTAACAAATAAGTTGCAATGAACCTTAATTAATTAAATCCGGAGCTAACCCTGCGGCTATGCAAATCGATTAGCTAATTAATGGAAATCCAATAAATGCGGCAGTTAAGTTCGAAGGAGAATAGGCAGCTAATGTACCGATATATTGCCTGATGTGGCTTTAGTAGAAAATGTTGAAAAGAAGGTTCAATCATTACGAAAATGATAGCATATTGGCAAAACTCAATCAAAACAAATTAGAACGCAAGAAAATACTTTGGGGAAAACCAGTTGGGAAAAAACATGCGTCACATCCACGCAAAACGGCGTTCGCTCTGCATAATGCTAAGACCATATACGAGACAGAGCCCCAGCCACAATTATCAAACAACTCAGCCTATCGCAGTCAACTGCTGGACATAGGACTCTCCCAGAGTGCGCACACATCCTGTGCTCCGCTTTCCGCATCCAATCTGTCCCAGCGACCATTTTAAGTTGGTAAAATCATAATTTGTATGTAAATACTATAACAGTATTTTATGAACACGACCGCACTCTGCTGCGCACTTAAGTGGCAGTGGGCAGAGCACATTGCTCGCAGAACAGATGGCCGATGGGACCGAAAGGTTCTGCAGGGGTGACCGCGTACCGGAAGAGGTAGCGTTGAATGGCGTGCATTAGGAGAGGCCTATGTCCAGCAGTGGGCTGCTATAGGCTGATGATGATCTTTGTAACATACCCCTTTTTATGCATTGATTGGATTTGACCTTCTTCCTTATCTTCTCTGTAGTTTAATTACCGGCTTTACAACCGTCTGCTTCTGTGTTCTACTTCATTTGATGACGTCGTAATGTCTCGGTCAAGTGATTTTAATGTTCTGATTATTCGCCGCTATCCATGCCAACTGGATCAAGATTTGCTTTTGCACGAAAGGGATATTCTTCATTAGGTCTTAGCATTATGCTCAGTGATGACTGTTTTAAGTGGATGTGACGCATATTTTCCCTCAGATTGTTATTTTTTTTTTGTGTTTGTGTTCTTTTTCTGCGTCATGTTTACCGCAAATAAACTTATTTTCTTTCATCATTTTGTCTTACATTCTTAGATAAAGTTTCGGACCATAGATTTGATAATATTCCGTCGGTTTTTGGTTTTGTGGATCGTCTAAATAATGAGAAGCAGCGTCAATCATTCGTCCAATACCCACCAATTTTTCGAACCAATAGCACCAGTCCAATATGTCAAATGAGATGATCTTGCAAATATAACTTTGTCAATTTCTATTAACTTGTAGTTTCAATTGGGTTTATATTCAACGGGCTCAATTGAAACAATGATCATCATCAGCCTACAGCAGTCCACTGCTGGACATAGGCCTCTCCAATTGCTGGTCATTCAGCTCGATACTTGGCAAATCTCATGCAGCTACTACTAGCCACTTTGCGAAGATCACCGCTCCACCCAGCCTGAGGGCGTCCTACCGTACGTTTGCCGACTCGCGATCTCCATTCAAGAACATACCTACCACCGGTCATCGGTTCTACGGTTAATATGGCCGGCCCATTGCCACTTTAAACTACAATCACCAATTCAATAGGCCAAATAGATCATGCAAATATATTTATGACAATTTCTTTAAGTTTAATTTGTGATTCCTATTAAACCACAGATATGGTACAGATATGATATGTATACATATATATCAGAGTGATACATGACCATCGCATCGAAATCCCTAAAACCACTCAACTTTTATGTAAATCTGAAGGCCAATTCTCGTAATTTAAAACGTTCAAAATCTAGTCGCAGTTTCATCTCGGCGACAAACAAATGTCAAAAATTTTTCAAACTGTAGGGAAATTAGATATATTTTTGACAAATTGAGACTGAGATCAGACTATGAACGTTATTAAAATTACGAGAATTACCCCTCTGTATGGTTTGAAAGGACCAGTGGTGGTCCGGTGGTAACGGCCTTGGCTTACAAGTTGTAGGTCGTAGGTTCGAACCCAGATAAGCGCTTTACTCTGTATAAATTATTTCATCACTAATGCTCTAAAAACGGTGATGGAAAACATCGTGAGGAAACTGACATAACTGATACCTAGAACCAAAAATTCGAAGAAATGTGACAACTACCAACCCGCACTGCGCCTGCGTAGTGGATAGCCTACCCTCTCACAGAGAGGAGGCCTGTGTCCCAGCAGTGGAAACATTTTAGACTTAAAGGTTTACATGTAGCCCATTAAACAAGGGGAAATGTCCTAAAGTCTGGCCCAAAATTCCCTTCCCCTCTCAAGGGGGGTAAGGTACTTTTATGGCCTAAATAGCGCCCTGAGCAATTAGCACGTGTGAAACTTTGCTCTTATGTTACGTTGTCATGCTTTATAGGTCCCTTAATTATATTCAAGGGTTTGTGCGAAGAGCTAAGAATGAATGATGATTTAACTTGCAAGGAAGGTGGAGTGGTATTAATTTTCTTAAAAAAAAATATATGTGGTCGTGGTCGTCAGGAATAAAGCTCCTTACGTTATACTCGCTCGCACGCACACTCGTATATAATAAAAAAATTAAAAGAAAAAGAAACTTTTTACAAGCAAGCTTTTATTAGTTGTTAATAAAAAGAATTAAAAAGTTAAAAATAATTTAAACCTGATAAGAAAAATACCTAAGTAATAAGTACCTACTAAATAAAAGCGTGTTACATTGTGATTGCAAAAGAAAAGTAATGAAGGTGTAATATGCTAAATGTTCTTTAATGTTTCATCAAAATGTAACACGCTCCAAGCACGCGCCAACTTCCTATGGCCACCTTCCGGTTCCATCATCAGATCAGCTCCATGTCATAATAATTTTGCACTGTCGTCCAATTTACATATACGTGCAAAATTTCAGCTCAATCGGTAACCGGGAAGTGGATCAACTTGCAAGATTTGATTACAGACAAACATCGGGACAGGTGAAACTAAATAACTATAAAAACTAAATAATCGTTTAAAAAGTACAGTGATATCCATGATATAAATACTAGAAACAAACACAAATTTGTTGTACCTACAACAAGACTCAAGAAAATAGGTGGCTCGTTCAGATGCCAGTGTATACGCTTCTACAATAAAGTTCCAAGCCCCGTTCAAGATCTAAGCCTTAATAAATTCAAATCATTAATTAAACGTAAGTTGTGCCAGAAAGCTTTTTATACCGTTAAGGCCTATATCGAGGACAAAAAGGCTTGGGATTAAGCTGCTTCCAATTTTTACATATTGAATGTTTTTTTTTTTTTTTTTTTTTGCTTTGTTGTTGTTTTTTTTTTATATACACTTTGACATTAATGAATTTGATATATACTATGACATTTGCTTACTTTGTAAAGTATTCTATTATTTTAATTATTGTGAATGTGAAGACTATGTGGGTAATTTAATTTTTTATTTTTCTTTCTGTTCTGTTCGTTTTTGTCATGGTCTGGCAGTTTGAGTAATTAATGTGGCCTACCCAAATGTCCTTTCTTTGGTATTGTTCGTCGAATCGTTGAGCTCCTTAAGTTTCGAGTTGAGCTGCACGATTTCTGACATATGCGTGCACTGACTGGACAGATCCTCTGAATCTGTGTGGTTCTTTCCTCAAAAAACCATCTCAGACATCGACCTACATGGTCTTCATTTATGATCTGACCAAGATTATGTCTGGACTTTAAAAGAGACAGTGACGTCTGAGTTTGTTTCGGTCTTTCTTCTCAGACTAGTCAGATAGGAAATGCCGACCTCATCTAGTTTTAAAATATGATTGATGTGTAAAAGTGTTTGTACAAACCTACTTACAAAATAAAAATCATTTACCATTTATAAAAAAAGAGACAAAGAGAGAGAGAGAAAGTGAATTTAATACGCATCTATACATATAATAAAATCGTAGGAAAGTCAAAACTGTACATTGAATATTTTTTTAAAAGAATACTTGGGGCGTGATCTACAATCGATATCGAAGCTAAAAATATAGTTTTTAGAATTTTTGTCTGTTTGTCTGTATGTATGTCCGGGGTAAACTCAAAAAGTTCTGCATGGATTTACTTCAAATTTTGCATGAATATTACTAAGAGGTCGGGTCAACATATAGGCTACATATTATCACGCTATCACCTACGGGGGAGGAGCTGTGAATCTTTATTTTTCTTACGCATTCTGTGACAGCGTGTAATCTAACGACGCATATTTAAATTTTGTTTTTGAGTAAGCCATGCTATTATCTAGCTTTACACTATAAAAACTACGCCATTTAAGTAACTTGGGCAGAAAAACATAGTTTAATGAATGTTAGTAGTATAAATACAACTTTAAAGCAGCGCCATCTATGAGATTTAATAAAAATCAAATCAAGTTACATGTTAACACTTTTTGGAAATTAATTATTTAGATTTGATCATGTTGGCGAGGTTAGTAGTTAGTTATTCTTAAAATTCATAGATGGCAATGTGCATTTTCCTCATAAAAGTTGTATCGTATAGTTCATTTTGACATTCAAGTTCCAACAAAACCCTCAAAATCTTGAGCAGAGTTGAGGAAGACAATTTAAAAAAATGCGGTGAAGTAGTTCATTGATGATGATCATTTCTTCATCAATTTCATACTGTTAGTACAAAATAAACATTGACTATTAATACTTTTGTTCGCGTTGGGCAAAACCAGGGTTTTTCTTGGATGCTCCTGGTGGAACAGGAAAAACATTTATTACCACTGGCATACTTGCAGAGGTCAGGATGCAAGGCAAAATTGCTATTGCTGTAGCGTCGTCGGGAATCGCTGCCACACTGCTTCCGGGTGGCCAGACAGCACATGCCATGTTTAAAATTCCCATTGATTTAGAGAGCGCCGAAACGCCTGTTTGTGGTGTGTCACGTAACAGCGATAAGGGACACGTGCTCAAGGATTGCTCTCTGATCGAATGGGATGAGTGTACGATGGCCAATTATAGGAAGGCAGTTGAGGCCGTGGACAGAACCCTGCAGGACATTCGCAGGAACGAACATTTGATGGGTGGTGTCAAAGTTCTGTTCAGTGGCGATTTCCGGCAAACGCTTACCGTGGTGACGCGGGGATCGAGAGCTGACGAGGTGAATACTTCGTTAAAACGATCTTCGTTGTGGTCACGAGTTCGTACGCTGCGCTTGACCATTAATATGAGAGCTCGGCTCGGCGGCAATGCACGTGCTCAAGAATTCTCCGATGTCCTTCTAAGTCTTGGCGAAGGCACTCTACCAGAAGAGAGAGATGGACAGGTGGTGCTTCCAGAGTCTCTCGGTAGAGAGGTATCCAGCTTAGAAGAACTCATTCGCTGTGTGTACGGGGACATCAGTCGTATACCGCACCAGCAGAATTCTTGGGTGTGTGAGCCATTCTCAGCCATTTTGACGCCCAAATATGATCACGCTGCAGCAATTAACGAATGCATTCTCTCGGAAATTGAGGGGAATGAAGTGGTCTACACACACTACACTACACTCGATAAACACTGTTGTCGAGCAAGATGACGCCACACATTATCCCGTGGAATTTCTGAACTCCCTGTCAGCAAGTAGACTTCCAGCGCATACCATCAAGCTGAAGGTCGGTGTCCCGATTATGCTTCTTCGGAACCTATCTCCTCCGAAGTTGTGTAACGGAACCCGCCTTAAAGTCATCTCGCTCCACAGACACACCATTGAGGCGGAAATTCTTACGGGTTGTGGCATCGGCGAGGCAGTATTTATACTACGCATTCCCCTCATACCTCATAACTTCCCGTACCAGTTCAAGCGCGTACAGTTCCCCGTGAGTGTTTGCTTCGCGATGACCATCAATAAGTCGCAGGGGCAGACATTGAGGGCAGCGGGTGTCGACCTCAGGACAAGTTGCTTCTCACACGAGCAACTGTACGTCGCTTGCTCCCGCGTCACCAGTCCTGACACTCTTTACATTTTGGGTCCTGGCGGCATAACTACCAACGTAGTTTATAGGGAAGTATTGTAAGGTATGATACCTTTGTACGTATATGTACTCTTTTGTGCCCTGGAATGTATTCCTGCATTATATTCTCTATTTCCTTCAGTCACATCTTATGACTGAACGCAGCAGGATTCCCATATAACTCTCTTCACTTGCTTTGCTTGCAAAAATAACTTATATTTTAATGCTATTTTAAAAGTTGTTTACATAAAATGCTATAGCGATACTCGCATCTTAGGTATTTTTGGTGCTGTAGAGCCTTCACGCAGACGACGTCGCGGGCAGCAGCTAGTTTTTAATAAAAAGGCAACTAGTATAAAATTTTAAAAGTCGTCACCATCTTGGATTTTCAATTTGACCTAACTATTGGCTTCAGTCCCTTCAAAAACCATGAAAACAACACCCATGATAAAAAAAATGAAAATTTTCGCAGCCGCTATTTCGGATTTGGATTTTGACCCCACTATCGGCTTAAGCGCCCTCAAAAACCACAAACATGCCACCCATGATGAAAATTTTCATAATTTTCGCAGCTGCCATCTTGGATTTTCATTTTGACCTAACGATCGCCCCTAGCACCGTTGAAAACCATGAAGTCTCCCTCTTTATATAATAGAAAGAGACAGAGATAGAGAGAAATTCGCATGGATCATTATACCTAACGCTTTTCTTTACGCGACGATTTCTCTCAGATTACTCCTACCGTAACATGTGTTAAATAACTTCGTTCCAAAAAGAAAATACGTGGATATTGTGAAACTAATTTACCACCTCCTCTCGTGCATAAACAGCACCAGCGACGATGCGACTCCTAGCGGGATAAATTGGTAGTGTCTCTCTCCATTCGGATTCATATATTTTGTGACAATATTAATGTTATAAAGGCTCATAGAAATAAAGGCAGGAAGCATGTTTTCGTACAGCCTGAATGCTGAACTCGTTAATGTAACTTCCGATGTTATAAAAACACTAAACCACATAGTTTTAATCGAGCCACATAATGACTGCGCCCGTTTCCCGCAGTCGTTAAAACTTCGAGTGTACCTCAGTTTCGAAACATTAAAGTGACAGTAACACAGTATTTTGTAAAGTTACACTGCTTGACCTTGTTTCGCTTTTGTTTTGTTTGACTTTTTGTGTAAAAAGGAGTTTTGTTACAGAACTTCGCTCTAAGCTAAGCCAGGAAAGAAAAGCACATCCTTTACTTAGAACTAGGTATTAGTGAAAGCAGTGGTGGCCCAGTGATAACGGCCGCGGCTTACGAGTTGTAGGTTGTAGGTTCAAACACAGACAGGCGCTTTACTTTGTGAAAATTATTTCATCACCATTGCTCTGAAAACGGTATCGTATTACCCAGTAACTGGGTTGTGGAGGTCAGATAGGCAGTCGCTCCATGTAAAATACTGGTATTCAGCTGCATCCGGTTAGACTGGAAGCCGACCCCAACATAGTTGGGAAAAGGCTAGGCAGATGATGATGCTCTGAAAACGGTGAAGGAAAACATCGTGAGGAAACCGGCATGTCCCAGAACCAAAACTTCGAAGACATGTGACATCAACCAACCCGCACTGGGCCCGCGTGGTGGATTACAGCCCACTTCCTCACTTAGAGAGGAGGCCTGTGTCCCAGCAGTGGGAACATTATAGACTGATTATACTAAGTATTAGTTAGTGTGAGTAGACTGCCTCGTTCGTTTAGTGGTCGCAAGCGCTACACTGCTGAGCATAAGGTCCTGGGTTCGATTCCTGGGTCGGGCAAAGTTTTATTGGGTTCTTGCATCTGAATTTTCTCAGTAGCACCCCGGAAGCTAGATTTGTGCACTGTTTTTTTTTTACCCTTGCGCCACACTAGGAATTACTCCTGTATCGTGGGTGCGCCAACCGTGCACTGCGCCAACCGTACCGTCAAATGATGGCAATATGCTTGCTATATTATACATGGGACTTATTTTAAAACATGGCTTGGAAAATGTTCGACTTGTATTTAGTTTCAGTAGACATGCTGAGCATGAGGTCTTCGGTACGATTCCCAGGCAGTGTTACTGAGTTTTTCCGTCTGGAATTTCTCAGTTTTCCGTCTGGAATTTCTCAGTTTTCCGTCTGGAATTTCTCAGTGTTCCGTCTGGAATTTCTCAGTTTTCCATCTGGAATTTCTTAGTTTTCCGTCTGGAATTTCTCAGTTTTCCGTCTGGAATTTCTCAGTTTTCCGTCTGGAATTTCTCAGTTTTCCGTTTGGAATTTCTCAGTTTTTCCGTCTGGAATTTCTCAGTTTTCCGTCTGGAATTTCTCAGTTTTCCGTCTGGAATTTCTCAGTTTTCCGTCTGGAATTTCTCAAGTTTCCGTCTGGAATTTCTCAGTCGCAGCCCGTAGTCTGGATTTGTGTCCGGTTGATGGCAATAGGCTCGTCCCCTATTACATGGTACTTAAACATAACTGGAGAAATGTGGGTGTACTATACAGGGCGGCAGGGACATCGACGCGCAAACTGTAACCATGGATTCAGCACATGATACTAGACTCCATATCTCCGAAATTTTTCGTCGGTTATCAAAAAAAAAAACTTCTGTTTTATAGAAAAGTGCAATACCTGCGCGGTCAAAATATATGGAACAGCAATATTTTTAATAACCGACGAAAAAATTTCGACGCTATGGGGTCTAAACTCATGTGCTGAATCCATGGTTACAGTTTGATAAATAAATGATAAATGATTTTATTTTGTACTAACACTTTTACACGTCAATCATATTTTAAAACTAGGTGAGGTCGGCGTTTCCTATCTGACTAGTCTGAGAAGAAAGGTCGAAACAAACTCAGAGGTCACGGTCTCTTTTAAAGACCAGACATAATCTTGGTCAGATCATATGAAGACCATGTAGATCGATGTCTGAGATGCTCTTTTGAGGAAAGAACCACACAGATTGAGAGGACCTGTCTAGTCAGTGCACGCATTTGTCAGAAAACGTGCAGCTCAACTTAAAACTTAAGGAGCTCAACGATTCGACGAACAATACCATTTTGCGCATCGATGCCCTGCCACCTTATAGGTTCACCTCTGTCTATCCCTTCGGGTAATGAAGGCATGATGTTATGTATAAGTTTGTGGTTAAAAACGTTGATGTATTAATGAGAAAATGGTGGTGTCGTCTTTCTGTCGACTTATAACTATGAAATACGAACACCAATCCGTGTAGTCAAATAATAAATATTCAGAAACAATTGATTTGTTAGTAAAGGGTTATAAAATACAATATTTAGAAGAAAAAAAAAATGCCAACACTGGTAGTTGATAAACATTTGTGAAATTATATTGTGTAATTGTATTTAAAAAAACAAGATGGCGACGTCACTTCCGATTATGGCCACGCGCCCACATATCTCTCTACAACTATACATTATTGTTGTTGTTGTAACCGGCGAGCACCCGATAACAACTACACAGTAGTATTTTCACAGAATAACAACGACAACAGTAACGCGGCAAATGTACCCCATCAAGTTCCAGGTGTTCATCCCCGTAACTTAACGTGAAAAATATATTGTGTTCCTTTTTTAAGAGATTATTTTTTTTAAACTCAGATTTACATTTTTGTTGTGCTGTGAATGTGTTGGTTTGTTTTCTTTTATAATAATGTATTTTTGGCGGGTTTTTTTTAAATAGAGAAACAAATATAATTTATCATCATCATCTGCCTAGCCTTTTCCCAACTATGTTGGGGTCGGCTTCCAGTCTAACCGGATGCAGCTAAATACCAGTATTTTACATGGAGCGACTGCCTATCTGACCTCCACAACCCAGTTACTGGGTAATACGATACCCCTTGGTAAGACTGGTTGTCAGACTTTCGGGCATCTGACTACCCGTAACGACTGTCAAAGATCCACAAATGACAGCCGTTAAGCGTAGCTTAACCTGACCGATCGACCTGTGCGGCTGTTATTGTTTAGCCACGGGCCCCTCAAACAAATATAATTTATCATTAAGTTTAAAAAAGGACTTTACTTATCAAGACCGCCGCAAGCCGTTGGTCCCGGCTGTCATTCGTGAATCTTTGACAGTCGTTACGGGTCTTCAGAAGCCCGAAAATCTGACAACCACTCCTACCAAGGGGTATCGTATTACCCAATAATTAGGTTGTGGAGGTCAGATAGGCAGTCGCTCCTCCAAAATACTGGTATTCAGCTGCATCCGGTTAGACTGGAAGCTGACCCCAACATAGCAGATGATGATGAGTTTAAAAAAAGAGCGTGTAGGATGGATAGATACTAAACTGTAGATTGTATTATCGGTAATAATTATGACATGGACAGGCAATAATTTATTTATCAATAAATAAATAAAATAACAAGCAATCATATTAATTCAGTCGCCCGAGCAATTGAAACGGAAGCAATAAACTCGCAAAAGTACGTCATTGACGCTGTCAATGACATGTGTTTCAATATACGTTCCGAAGCAGGAGACAGACAGGGTTTTGAATGGAAACAATTTTACTTAATATAACGTACCTCAATATAACGAATTCCTCGATTTAACGAATTCTTCGTAATCCCCTTGAATTGTCCATAAGAGTCAATGTAAAATATACCTTTACATTGCGAAGATGTTTTGCGAACAATTTCTTTATAACGAATTTTCAATTATCAAAAAAAAAGTGTAAACCTCTAATTAACGAATTTTGTCAACACAAAACCTTTATATAACTTTCCCAATAGTATGTAATTCAGTCGCGACAGGTTTCGACACGTTTTTACCTCTTTATAAAAAAATTTTAGAGCAACCTAACCTCAATATAACAAACTGAGGTTCAGTTTAACGAATTACTTAATATAACGAATATTTACTTGTTCCCTTCCGATTTGTTATATCAAGGTTGCACTGTATTTAAAAAATATTTTTTTTTTTCAACATTAAAACTACAGTTCATAATGTTTGTATGTTAATACAGTTATAATTATTGGGACTATTTCTATACCAAAACTATCAAAACACTAGCTTCAACCCGCGACTTCGTCCGCGTGAAATTTCCTGTTCCCTTCGCTCCGCACCACCAGCCCGCGCTATCATTTCGCTTTCTCTTAGTGTTCTTACCAACTTTTTTCTTTTTACTCGACTCCTAAGGACCATAGCCTGTTAAATAGCCTATAGCGTTCCTCAAAAATTGGGCTATCAAATGCAAACATTTTTTCATATCTGACCCGTAGTTCCAGAGATTAGCATATTCAGACAAACAAACTCTTTAGCGTTATTATTAGGATTAGTACAGACTAGCTGCGCCCCGCGGTTTTGTGTGGGAATATCGGGATAAAAAGTATCCTATATGTTAATTCTGGTTATAAACCGGTGTGCCAAATTTCATCCAAATCCGTTTAGTAGTTTTTGCGTGAAAGAGTAACAAACATCCATCCATCCATCCATACAAATTTTCACGTTTATTATTATTATAGTAGGATTTTCCAAGAGGTTGATGTAAAACCTGTGTTTAACATATTATTACTACACCACTATAAGACAGAACTCACCCAGAGCAGACTTCTATACTATTTTTTTTTTTAAATCAATCAGCAATTAAGAAAGACGGATGTACTATCGCCAAAATCTATATCTGACCCACCGTAAGGACTATTCCTGCTTGCAGCGCATATTTTTAGTCAACCTAAAAAGGATCCTCTTTTGTTTTACTTACGGACAAAGCTATCGTTTAGTCCACTCCCGGCCCCCTTGACCCCAAATCAATAATGTTTCCACTGGACCCCTAACTATAGTTTATGCTCGACCGAGAGTCGACAATGGATTTTCATACAAAGGACAGGCATACCTCGTCTATTTTCAACCCCTAGTTCGGTAAATACCTACCTAAAATTAATATTTTGGTACAGCAAGGTACAGACGCGTATAAAGCTAAAGTAAAATCCAACCCATGTGCACGGGATTTTTTTTTCAAAATGTTCAGATATAGGTTTTGGCGATAGTACATTACCGGGACACAAATCTAGCTGCTAACTCATACCTATAACATCACGAAAAACATTAAAATCATGATGCGCAATCCAACACTGTCATCTCCGGACCTAGTCACCGTTCATTTCAGCCCACTCTACCCTTCCAGGTCACAATATGAACGAATGACGAATGAATGTAAACATGCCAAGTGCTGACTCACTGATCCTACTGCATGATTGATGAGGGTAGGAAGGGGAGCAGTGGCATTGGATTGTATCAGTAAGAATAAGTACAGCTGTTCTGAATCGATTTGTGGGATTTTATTAAGATGACAGTTGTACATGTACTGTTAAGGCTTGTCTGCCCAAGGCAACCTCATATGTTGCAGGCCGGATAAAAATTAAGCGCGGATGATTTTCGAACGTTTAAGCTAGTGTCAAATATATTAGTTAGGATTTGGGGTTTAGAATAGAAAGTGGTAATTTAGGCAGAAATATGTAGAGACGTTCTTCCAATATAATCTTAAGGTGTCGTACCGTTTTTGATTCCTCCCGTTAACTCAGAGGGCTCGTCTAGCCTTCAACAGTACTATTAACGGAAAAATGTGTTAATTATATCTATCGTGTTACCCAGTAACTGGGTTGCGGAGGCAATCACTTCATGTAAAATACTGGTATTGAGCTGCATCCGGTTAGACTGGAAGCTGACCCCAACATAGTTGGGAAAAGGCAAAGCAGATAATTCATCTACCAAGATTGAACTAGCTATTCTTTTTAAATACAACAAACCTTTTATCTTCATATTTTAGTCAAGTCACTAATTAGTAGGTAAATATTTATGTAGAGATCAAAGCAAATAAACTAAGTAAATAGTTATATAATTTGTTATTTAATCATTTTATCTACAAAGACAACGATTCGTCTCGTACCGTTATCTATGTGACACTACAAAATGGCAGAGTTCAAATATTTGTTTATTAAAATCAAAACATCTAATTGATAAGCAACAGTTCTAGCTGCAGTGAATCTGTAAACGTGAACCATGAAGGTCGTCGTTACTGGTGCTGCAGGGTTCCTTGGCTCCCGAGTGGCTGATGCCTTGCTGAGGAAACAGCCTCCTTGTCCTCTCGATGTGACAGAACTGATACTTACCGACGTCATCACACCGTCGGCGAGGCTTGAGACCTTCGTCAAAGTTGTAGCTCTCGACTTGACGAAACCATCAGCTGCCGAAGAACTCATCGACGAAAATTGTGATGTCGTCTTTCACCTTGCTGCCGTCGTCAGTGGTCAAGCAGAAGCTGAATTTGACTTCGGATTAAAAGCAAACTTGGATGCGACACGACTACTTCTGGATGCAGTAAGAAGAAAAGCACCTAACGCAAAATTCGTCTTCGCTAGTACCGTCGGTGTTTATGGAGGAGATCTGCCGCCGATCGTGGATGATTTAACTGCTGTGATGCCTCAGACTTCATACGGTACTGCCAAAGCCATGTCCGAATTACTCGTCAACGATTACTCTCGTCGTGGCTACATAGATGGTCGTATTGTGAGACTGCCAACAGTGAGCGTCCGTGCGGGGGTCGCGAACGCTGCAGTGACGTCATTCGCCAGTGGAATTATTCGGGAGCCTTTGAACGGAAAGGTGGCCATATGTCCTGTAGGTCAGGAGCAGGAGTTGTGGTTGACGAGCCCTGCGACTGTAGTGCGTAATATCGTGCATGCGGCTACGTTGGATGCCAGTATGTTGGGCAAATGGCGAGCTATCAACTTACCAGGATTGTGTGTATCTGTAAGAGATATGTTAGCAGCTCTACGTTCGGTGGCTGGCGAGCAGGTTGCCTCTCTAGTTCGCTTCGAGTATAATGAAACCATTGGCCGCATGGTGGCATCATTTCCAATCAATTTTGATAACAGCCGCGCTCTGAAACTCGGGTTTACCGTGGATTTCAACTTTGTTGATGTGATTCGTTCTTATGTGAAGGATGATTTGGATAATGTTATAACAGCGCCTATCACATACAGATAGATAAAAAAAAATCAATAGGATTGAAATTTAATTAAAAAGTTTTCATGCATGTTTATTTGGGATTTTATTTAGTAAACTTTATCTCGCTTTGACAAATCTTAAATAGGTACAATATACAAGGTAACTCTAAAATTAATATCTATCAAGCTTAATAAGTTCGGTGGCAATAGAAAATATAGGTAATTTTGTCTCATTAGTCACAGTTGAGTTCATAAATGAATAAAAAGTTGACAGTACATCTCAGATATTTTAAAAGTAAGAGCTTTTATAATGTTCCTCTTCTTTTAGCTTATATTAAACTTATTTAAGTATGTATTTAAATATAACTTCACCCACACGTCATATCACATTCGTACTCAAACCTTTACTCGCCACATTTTCCCCAGTAACACTATTTTAGCTACACTAAATAAAGCAATAAAAAGGCTTCAATAAATAAAGTGGCGAACCTGTTTGGTGGACAAAAAAGAATGAGACGGAACGCCCATCTATATCGACACGTTCCCATTTGTTACAAATAAACTTTTTCTCGCTTTACGGTGAAATAGATCGCGGTCGCTTTTTCTCCCTTTTCCCCTAACTTTACTGTTGACAATAATTGACAAATGACAATGACATTTTTGTGTTCTGTTTAGTTTGCAAAAGGGCCCGCACCCTAATTGCGTAACACACGATCAATCGTAATCTGTGCATTGCTGTGCCCTAGCAGGGTTCATTGTTTGGAACTATCATAATGTAACAACCTGTAAACAACATGAAATGCAATAAATGAATATGAATCTGAATCATTTTGAAAAATCCATTCCAAAAATTTGTCTGCTCAACACGTAAATAATGTAATGAATGTTGTTGAACTGTCAAAATGATACCGATTCCGATTGATCGTGTGTTACGCAATTAGGGTGCTGATCACACATAGTAACAAGCGACGGAGTTATGCGCAAACAAACATAAAAAAAATACAAACATCCGAATTAAGAACCTCCTCCTTTTTGAGAAATCGGTTAAAAATAGCCTCTTTCTTTCTTTTTTAAAAAACGTTGCCCCACTCTAGGATTTTCTCCTGTATCGTGGGTGCGTTTACAAACATTTAATCTCACATACACAAACAGCCAGACCGGGAACAACTACTTATAACCGGAATCGAACCCGCGACACGCAGCGCAACAGTCAATCGCTTAACCACTGCGGCAACCGTGCCGTCCAAGCCTCCCGACCGATTTCGGTCACGGTGGCCAATCTCAACGTAGATTAGCTAGGTACGCAGGAGATATTATAGTGCACAAGTGTGTGCGTAAACACAGGTGCACTCTCTGTTCCTTTACTCTCATAGTCCGATGGGACGGGAATCCGACACGACCGGGGAGAGATCAGGCGCAGGACCAACGGCTCTACGTGCTTTCCGAGTCACGGGGGTCTGAAACCGCTTACTTCCAAACTCCGGACTGTTGCTTATGAAAAACCCAATAACACTTTGTCCGACCTGGGAATTGAACCCAGGTCGCGGTTGCAACCACGAGACCAACGAAGCAGTTCACACATACTCGTACCAAAGTCACACCACAACGACAACACGTGGACAGGCGCTAAATTGTATGAACATGAATAGTTTTTTCACAAAATCAACCGTGGGTGAAACTGACCATATCAAGGCTACTAGTAATTTATTAAAAAAACAATGTTTTTTACATAATAATAAAAATTCAGTGTATGTATTATGATTATAACATAATATTCTAATTGGGGTGTCTGGTGGTGTGCGTTAATTCCGGGACATGTTGTATATGACATAGACATAGTATCCAGGGGATATACAAGTACATCACTCATACTTTTTATATTCAGTGCATCATCGCACATTTATCTTGTTTGCACGTGTCTTGGAGGAAAGAAAACAATTCCTCATGTTGACACGGACACAGTTACATAAATTCAGGGGCGGTTGTCTATTTTTCTTGCAAGAATATATTACGTAAATGCATTTTGCATTTTATACACAAGATACTATATACAATATAGTTTGGTGTGCTGCGTGTCAATTTAAATTAATTCGGTCTTTCTTCTCAGAGTAGTCAGAAAGGAAATTCGAACTCATCTAGTTTTTAAAAATATGATGTAAAAGTGTTTGTACAAAACCTACTGACAGAAATTAAACCATTTATCATTTAAAGCCAGTTTCAATCAGAATATCATTCTATTGTAGACTTGATTACTTTTATAAACAAACACAAAATACGTTTCGAATTTTGAAGGATATTGAAAAAAGAAATAAAAAAAACATTTATTTGCGTTTATTGCTTAATATGTTCGAGAAATATGCCTGCTCAACAATGTAAATAACGTAATGAATGTTGTTGAGCTGTCAAAATTAAACCAGTAGTTACTGACAGTGTGTTACGCAATAAACCCGCAGATAGAGCGCAAAGTGCATCTTATGAAGTCTTCACTTCATAAAGATTCTGCAGCAAAACTTTACACAATTATTATTTGCATTGCACAGAAAAGGGTAATTTTCAAAACAGGTCAGGAAAATTAAACAATTTTTCATAAGACGTTAATTTATTTTGTTCTTTATACAAAGGATGGGTGGGCTACTTTATTATCTATTAAGGTTAGCGCGCACTACAGCAGCCAAGGAGTTCGCTCGTTAGTTCATACATAAATTATTAAAATGGAGGAAATTTTCTACCGCTTGTGTATAATTGCTTTAAAGTTGGCCGCAAGCCATTCGAGAAACAGGAAAAATAATCCATTATAAAAAACTAAGCCAACAGTTTGCATAGTAATTATCGGTAAATTAATTACGCCCTGCCTCCTGCCACTCGTGCATACGAAAGCTAAAAGAATTCAATTAACTTTTTATTTATTCTTCTTGAGAACACTCTTCTCAAGAAACTCTTTTTACATTTTTTGTTAGGAAAATCTTGGGTTTAGGAACGAATTAATTGATTCACGACAGTGAACAAGAGGCTTTAAAAAATCAAGAATACATTATTTTTAGAAGAGAAATCAGTGTTCTCAAAAAACATTATACAAAAGCAATAAACCATGCAGTTACCTATAGCTTAAAAAGATTTCAGAATCGAATGAAATATTAAATACATGTGATGTCATCATGTCTTAAATATTTTATTCAATTCTGGAATATTTTGCTTATATTCCCCGAAGTATAGTACACACGACTACAAATCAAGCTATACATTTCTGGTTTTAGCTGACCTCGCATTGTATAGGTTTTTCGTACAATCAGAAGTCAGCTTATACTGGTTATGTATAGCTCGATGTGTAGCCGTGTGTACACCCATATTTCTCCAGTTATGTATAAGTCCCATGTAATGGGGGGCGAGCCTATTGGTGTCAACCAGACTACTACAATCAGATCAAGCTACTACAATCTGTCAAATTTCTTTAATAGATTTTCAACTTTATCTCTAGAGCATTAAGGTTCAAGATTGATTGGGAAAATTTGACAGTTTCGGGTAGCTTGACCTGCTGGTCTGTACCCGACAGTTCCTTTATTGCCATAAAAGTGATATTTATATTTCGCCGAATCGACGTCAAGTGCAGTGGTGGCCCAGTGGTAACGGCCGCGACTTACGAGTTGTAGGTCGTGGGTTCGAACCCAAGCAGGCACTTTACTTTGTGTAAATTATTTCATCACCACTGCTCTCAAAACGGAGAAGGAAAACATCGTGAGGAAACCGGCATGTCCTAGGACCAAATATTCGAAGACATGTGACATCCGCCAACCCGCACCGGGCCCGCGTGGTGGATTATGGCCCATTCCCTCTCACAGAGAGAAGGCCTGTGTCCCAGCAGTGGGAAGATTATGGCCTGATTATGACGTCAAACTTGTGTGCCGTGGTGCGCACTAACCTTTTAAATATTGACAAAAAGTAAATATATCACTATTGACTCCTCTATTTATTGACAAATGTAAAAATATCAAACTATTATTAATAAGCGTGTATTTCTCTCTGTTGTCAAATTTTTGTAGTGACATGAAACGTTGTTTGGTCAACAGTTTTATACAAATATATAAATATTATAATATGTTTTCAGATATCTAGTGGAAGCGTATTATTGACTGGTACAGTCACGAGCACCAATATGTCAACACTTGGCAACATTCAATTGCGATTTTTTCGTGAAATAACGAATGCAATGTTGAAATACGACACATTATACAAACCTATGGGTTCGAAAGTGCTGTGTTCGTAACAACTTAAAATTTCATTAAAAAATAAAGGAGTAAATCGCTTTTGAATAAAGCCGAGTGTATACATACTTTTGCTCGTGACTGTACATAATGTTATATACTACCTGGTTCTTAAATCGAGCCAGCCTGCATTTTTGTTTTTTGTATAGGTCTATGGCTTTTTAAATGGTCGTGAATTCAAATTAGGAACAATGATGATACCAAAATGATGGCCAGTATGATAAAAACTTTTTCTTTGACTCATCATTGTTTTATACCTTTATGCCTTACATGGAAATGCGCGGTGGCTCGATTTAGAAGTCCAGGAGTCTAATAATAGTATAAAAAATAATAAAAGTATTGGTAATACCAAACAGATAATGAAAACTGAGTATCATCTGGACATATTTTGATTATCAAGAATATCAAATCAGCGAAAGATACATAATAATATAGAAAGAGTTCAGTATCAATTAGGGCATGATATTATTATCTATTTATGTGCTCGGCATCTCTTATTAAGTGCAAAGGATGACTCTAATGTTTCTCATACCAAAATCACCTTCTCAATATTGCATCTCATATACACAGAGTGAAAAACTTCCTGAATTAGGTACTCGACTTATAAGACATTATGACAGAAAAATAACATAAAATCTAAACAAAGATAGGTCCTTGACAAATCAGCGATGTAATTACTGATTAGGAAATTGCATAAAACACATTAAATGACAATAGGCTAGTTTCCTAAAAAAATCTAATTAGTCCGTGAGTTAGATTATCAAAAAATATTGACCCCGTATTTTTTCTTTTGTCAATTATATAATGATGATGATATCGCCTGTTAAAGTTATGCGTGACGTCACGCCTTGCTACACTTTTTAGCATGGCGTGACGTCACGAGCCCCCCTTTGTAATTTTTTGTTTGATTGACAAAAGAAAAAATATGTGTCCATTATTTTTCAATAATCTAACTGACGGACTAAATATAATAATAATTTTTTTTACCCAGGAAACATACATGTTCATTGCGTTATTGACGTTGTTGAGCATACGAAACTGTGTTATGCAATTAGGATATCGCCACAGTTTTTTTCATAATCCGACCGATCTTGAACGAAATTCCTAAACCATTGCTTCATATATTTGAAAAATTCATCTGCTCGACAACGTAAATAACGCAACGTAATAAGTAACGCAGTCTCATCTCAGCGACAAACAAATGTCAAAAACTTGTGAAAATGTAGGGAAATTAGAAGTATTTTTTGACAAATTGAAACTGAGATCATACTGTGAACGGTCTTAAAATTACGAGAATTACCCCTCTGATCTCAGTCTCAATCTATCAAAAATACCTAGCTAATTTATTTTGACAAGATTTTACATTGATTATCGCTGAGATGAGATTGCGACTAGATTATGAACGTTTTTAATTACCGGATTTGGCTTTCAGATTGAGTCGTTCTAATTTCACAATTATGTGTCAGCATTTCATTAAAACTCTCGGAAAGACATCTTGACAGCTTACGTCAAAAATTGAGAAAAGATCAATTATTTCTTTGATCGCACAAATTGGATGAAATCTTAAGATATGAGCACTTTAGTACTTTAATTGTCGACAGAGATCTTTTTCATTTAGACCCGAGCACTGGCGGCCCAGTGGAGCAGTAGTGGTATTTCATCACCCCAGTGGTGATGAAATAATTTCCTCAATACGGTATAATAATTTTCTCAAAACGGTGAAGGAAAACATCTTGAGGAAACCGGCATGTCCTAGAACCAAAAATTTCAATATATGTGACACCTACCAACACGGGTAATGGAAGAAATCCCGAAAAATTTAACGCCGAATGATTGTTTGGTCGAAAGTTTTAAATACCGAAAGTCCATTTGCCCGAAAGTTTAAAATCCCGAAGATACATATCCCGAGTTTTAAAATCCCGAAGATCCCTATCCCGAAATTACATACCAAAGCCTAAAATCTCTAAGACAATGCCAAAAAAGGAGCTTAACATAATAGATAACATAACATTAAATATCGATTGTATCGAAATATCAAAAATGATTATACCTAAGCTTAAAATGTCTAAGATTGAAATGCCGAGTGATTAAAAATTAAATGGAATGTTTAAAATATTTGGTTTTACATTAAAAAATATGTTTCTGGCACTCGCCGGCCGGCGCTGCCGCGGCACTGCATTTTAATCACTCTGCATTTCAATCTTAGACATTTTAAGCTTAGGTAGGTATAACCATTTCAATATTTCGATACAATCGATATTTAAGTTTTCGATGTTTTGAGCATTGGCATTTTACCCGTAGGTATTTTCATTTTCGACGTTCAAATATGTACCCACTAAATAGCTAACAGTAACTACGGATGAATAAAACATTACGTAATAAAATAATTTTTCGAGATCTACCCCCGCTATAAAAAATATTAAAACGTGTTTAGCAGAATGCCCATCGTCATAAATGTGTTGTAGTGCCATCTATGAGTAATCGCGGGAACTACGTCGCCGCTCTTTGGGATTTCATCCATCGGTATTTCGTCCATTCGGGATTTCGTCCATTTGGGGTTTCATCCTTTCGGGCATTTGGACATCAGTATTTTATGTTTCGATACAACGGCTATCGGCATTTAAAACTTTCGGTATTTTGAATTTCGTTGTTTTGGACGTCGATATTTCAGTCACATTTATTATGAAATTTCGGGATTTTAATACGTACCTACCAACCCGCATTGGGCCCGCGTGGTGGGTTACGGCCCACTCCCTTTCACAGAGAGGAGGCCTGTGTCCCAGCAGTGGGAACAATACAGGCTGATTATGCTAATGCATTTTGACCCAGTTTCCAATATCGAAATTATAAGTGAAATTCTTTCCTACACACCTACCAAGGTACAGACGCCAGCAGGTCAAGCTACCCAAAACTGTCAAATTTTCCCAATCAACCCTGAACCCTAATGCTATAGCGATAAAGTAGCAAATCTATTAAAGAAATTTGACAGATTGTGGTAGCTTGATGTGCTGGCGTCTGTACATCAAAAGGTACACTAATTCAACGAACAATCACGTATTTAACGTAAGATTATTGCTCAAACACAAACAGGGCAAAATATTAATCATAAGTAATCAACGTTTAAAAAAGGAAAAATGCTTTTGTTGAACTTAGCATGTATGAAATTATTGCGTATTTGGCTACTAAAAATATTATATTTATTTAGAGGATTCTAACTTATAATATTGTTATTTTTAATGTTTGAATCAATTGTCATTGAATTTATTTCAGGTTATCGTACAATTTTTTCATTTTGTGGTAGTGAAAAATTACTACGCAATATGCTGACGTAGGTACAACTGAAATCGCCAACCCGCCTTGAACAAGCGTGGTGATTAATGCTCGTACCTTTTGAGCACGAGAAAAGGACTTTGCTCTGAGGGGTAATTCTCGTAATTTTAAGAACGTTCACAGTCTGATCTCAGTCTCAATCTGTCAAAAATACGTCTAATTTCCCTATATTTTGACAAGTTTTTGACATTTGTTTGTCGCCGAGATGACACTGCGACTAGATTTTGAATGTTTTAAATTACGGGAATACGGGCCCTGAAATGGGACAATAATAGACTTGTATTCTTGTGCTGACGTTATAGTTAACAGAAGACAATCAGTGATATATTAAAATACATTTTTCCTTGCTCATAGGACTTTTCGCAAATTGGTGTCATATTTATGTAAGGAATTTATAAATCTTTCTCTGATATTCAGCATGTGTCAGAAAGATGTGGTCAAATTTAAGGGTCCATTAAACTGATCAATTTTCTCCATGGGACCAACATCCGTATTCGCAAAAAAATCAGCAGCCGACCCATAGATTTCGGTTGAGTAAGTAAGTATAAAAGTTTTGTATGAGACAGTTGATAATTTTTCATATTGTTAAAATTTGACCTCATCTTTCTGATACTTGCTATGTTTAGATACATTTTTTATCCATGCTTTTTGTAAATTGGCGTCATTTGTATGTGAGGAATATAAAAGTATTTTTCTGACATAGAAAGTTTAAATTGTAAATATATAGCTTTTTTAAACATAACTAAAATACTGTATACTATGTTACAAAATGGATTGGTGTCATACTAAAGGCAAGACATAGCAAGACGGGATACATTTATGTTAAGACTAGTGCATGAAAGAAAGAAAAACATATTTATTTGTCACAGAAACACGTGCATACAAAAAGATAATTAACTCGAATAAGGGCTTTTTTTTTCCAACGCCAAATAACTTTATCCGAGGAATCATTTTGAATTTTTGACAGTTCATCCATAAAGTTGTCAAAAAATAAAATCCCCGTTTTGACATTGACAAATCTAGTACTTGATCCATATATTTACAAGATAACACCAAAATAACAAAATAAAATAAAATTTTCAAATTTTCATAAAATTATTGGTTTACTTGGCATGTGCCGCAATCTTACGTTTTTTGCAGCCTGACACGGACCTGCAAATTGCGAAACACGTAAGAAAACTTTAATTTCGCGGAGTACTCTAAAGAAAAATATATCTATACTTATGTGATTCTTTAGTAACAAACAATAAAAACCTTTCTATGATTTCTACTCTCTCTAGTCATAATATTATTTTTTTTATTAGATATTCTGAGTTAAGTTTCTCATATGTAATTTAGGAACTTTATAATTACAGCAGATTTGTAAAGCTGAATGATATCATTTAATCGTTGCAAAAGTTTTGTAAGGATATTACTTTTCATATACCTATATTATAATAAATAAATAGGTACGTTCAGGGAAATTAATTAATAAGCAAATTGACACATAACGTACATGCTGACGTGTTATACCCATATTCTAGACTAGACAGATGATGATACTCTGTCAAAGAGCGAGAGTGTGATTTGGATATTCGCACTATTTATGTTATTCGTCAATTTGCTAATCAATCATTTTCCCTTACCTTACATTAGGAATGCCCTTTTTATTTTAAAAATAACGATTGGGGCAGAATGTATCATTAGAGGTTTCTTAACCATCTGTAATCTAAATTAATGAAATGAAAATCGACTACTTTACCGACTTCGATGGCGAAGTCAAAATGAGAGTTATGTTTCACGCAAGCGTGTTCCAATACTAAAAGTATACTTATTTTTTTAAATTAAAGGTAGGCTAAGTACTTAAATTAATTATTATATGAGCAACTACGGCTGATTTGAAATATCTTTTGCGAAATAAAAACTTAGTAAATGCAAATCCTTATTTAAATTCAGTCTAAGGATTTTGAAGTCAATTTTGGAGTCCATATTATTCAATTTTAATAATTAACAGGTAGAGAATGTGTTGCTTACAGTAATTTTAATACCTAATATTTTTTATTATGAAAACTCTTAACGAAAAATAATTTTAAATTCTAAATAGAACCTATTTCATGTGATTCCTTTTGACAAGTTGTCAGGGGATGAAAACGACAAGATATATTTACTTAAAAATAATGATTCGTGTTTTGTAATATTTTTTAAATTAGACTTCTTGTTCAGTTTCATTCACCTGGCATCTTTTGAAAAGGAATTATACGAAGGATACACCCTCAATAGGTCATACGACATTTTTTCCCGCTAAACTATAAATATATTGAGAACAATTTATTCATTGGTAACTAATCGAAATTACAATCATTAGTAGGTAAGTAATCTTAATAAAATGTGCTTAGATGGACATAAAATATATTAAAAATTCTAAAACAGCTAACTACCTTACGTCTAGACATATTGCTTAACATTGACTCACATTAACATTTGACACTGTATTCTCTAGAATCGCACACATACTTATTAACTAGTCAAAATATAAAACAATTTACTCCATACAAAATTTTGATAATTTTAGACTTTTTTTTATATTGAATGACAGCAAGTGTCATTTTTGACAGCAAATGTCATTTTTGACAGCTGTCAATTTTGACATAAGATGTATGTATAGATCGTCTAATTTAAAATGGTACGCCCCTCCACTAAAATTTCTATACAAACATTTTAAATGTGTATGCAACAAGCTGTGGAGGGGCGTGCCATTTTAAATTAGACGATCTCTATATCGTACTTTGTTAAGTATTCACTCTCATCATTGGGACTGTGTGCAATACCATAGGAATACGCAAACTAAAAATTAAATATATACGTCAATATCTTAGAAATCCCTGTTATCATCATTGACATAAATTATGTTCCTACTTAGACATGGTGTTCATTCATACTATACAAACTATCACGATAAGTAATTAGAAAATAAAAATATCATAGGTAGGTATATCTAGTTACAAACAACTAAAATATTGACTTAATAAAATACAATACAATAGGTACCTACATACTTACTTAAAAGATAATTAAATTAAGAGAAGTTTAAATGTTGCTTTAAAAGAAAAACATATCATGTCATAATATTCATTTATAGCTCAGTTTAAAACTATATCAAATTACGTCAATGTAATTATTTATCTCTATAATACATAGACACTAAGAAAATTCATAAGATTTAACACGTAAGTAACTTGCTCTTAACGTTATGCTAAATTAATACAAACTTAGACTTAAGTGAAGGGACTTAGGCAAAGATTTAAATCGTTAGATTTGCACCAAAAGATAGTCGCGTTACTGTTTCATTTTGACATCGCTGACAGACAATGACGCAGTGTCTTAAATCGATTGCTATGATAAAAACGCTATTATTATGTGTGAGCTTACTCTGCTCAGGGCCCTAGTTCACTATGACCACTTAACGATTTTTTGCTTCGAATCCACGTCAATTTCTTAGCTAATCACACCAATTCTGCGTTCATTTCGCGCGATTTCGGCCATTCTGTCACAGAGAATAAGGCCTCAGTATGGACACATTTTCGCGTGACAAAATATGGTGAGGGCAAATGTAGCGATTCAAATCTTTGGACTTTGGCGTTTGTGCGATAAATATTTGAGGGTCAAAACCTTACTCCAATCCCTAAAATCTAAATTACTACTCTAAATTATTAATTTAGCAAAACATAAAGAGCTTCAGAGTTCACACCATTTACAATGTTTTATTTAATACAATTTAGACAGGGAATATCGTCTTAATTACAAACTTGTGCCTTTAGGAACAACAAATGAAAACTTTGTATGCTCATTTTCTCTAACACTAAACAACACCTAAATAACTGCGTAAACAATTTAGTACGCTATTGGATTTTCAACACTCAGATCAGCGCCGAAAGTCGATATTCATTAATGACTCCGCTCTGGATTATAAATGTTGTGCTGTTCCACAAACAATGGGGCATTTAATATCGTGTCCAGCGGGTCCTGTTGCCTGCACGTGACAGGAACTGATGGAACCCACTGAAGGTGCCAAACTTGTAGGTAAATTCTGGGACGACTCTATTTAAATTGCCATCGAAGGGGCAGCGGTGACCCAGTGGTAACGGCCGCGATTTACGAGCTGTAGGTTATAGGTTCGAACCCAGACACGTGCTTTACTTTGTACAAATTATGTCATCACCAATGCTCTCAAAACGGTGAAGGAAAACATCGTGACTAAACTGGCTTGTTCTAGAGCCAAAAATTCGCAGACATGTGATGTCATCTACTAAGGCGCACTGGGCCCGCGTGGTGGATTTCGGCGCACTCCCTCTCACCGAGAGGAGGCCTGTGTCCCAGCAGTGGGAACATTATAGGCTGAATATGCTACGCTAAGAAGAAGAAACGCCGAGTTGTAAATCCAACAGCGCACTTTTCATTCATTTAGTTGTCGCTAAGTATTATTGACAACCAGCATTAGTTGAACTAACCTATTCTATAGGACTGGAGCCCTTCCTTAAGACTACTACAGTAAGGCTACGGGTATTAAAGGTATTATCTATAGTACCTACAAATCTAACGTCTGATCTCAACAAAAATCACATATCGCTAAAGGATTCCTTAGGTTGCTAAGATCACTGTGTACCTAAGAAACCAGCGTCAGGCACTAGTTGTCTGGCATTTTTTCTGAACTGGGCCTTTTTGGTGCAGCCGTGAGGCACACTTTCCAGCAAATTTCTTACATCGGACTTTCCATTTTCTATTTGATTTTTATTTGTTGCTATCTGGTGTATGTATCAGAGGGTAATTCTTGTAATTTTCAGAACGTACACAGTCTGATCTCAGTCACAATCTTTTCTGCAGTTTGACAAGTTTTTGACATTTCTTTTTCAGTTTTTGAAAATGTCGCAGCGCTGGTAATCTGATAGGGCCCGCTGTGATGTCACGGGCAATCACAGTAATAAATAAATAAATAATCTATTTTATTATTTCCACGCACGGAACTAATATTTGTATGACCTACATGTATTTGTTCCGAGTCTGGGTGTTTTTCTATCTATAATTTGTATGTATTTACAAAAAAAAAAAATGTATATAAGTAGTTTATCAGCCATCTTGTTACCATAACACAAGCATTAGGTTGCTTAGCTTGGGACTAGATGGCGCTGTGTGAAATGTCCAGGGATATTATTATTATTATTTACATATATTAACAAATAAAATAAATAATTCATTCTTAATCCGCGCCAGACGTAACCTCATTACTTGTCTATGCCCTAAATGTCAGAAGCTCTCTATAGCATTGCTGTGACAAGTAAAGGGACGCCCGCGCCGAAAATAAATAACATAAATACAATATAAGTACATTACAGCTGTGTAGTGGAACAGTATTACAGTAAATATAATATAAAAGAGGAATGTGAAAAACTTACTATCGGATTCTTTCTATGTATGCCCACAGGTTAAACACAGTTTGGACAAGTGACATTGCAAAAACAATAGCGTGTTCGATGGTAGGTCTAGTCGTACAAGGAGCTTTTGCCGTGTGGCCACAATCAGAACTAACGCCACCTTGATTGTCACTAGACTTTTTCCAACTATGTTGGGGTCGGTTTCCGGTCTTAACGGATACAGCTGAATACCAATATTTTACATGGAGCGACTGCCTATCTGGCCTCCACAACCCAATTACTGGGTAGCATGATACCCCTTGGTAAGAGTGGTTGTCAGACTTATTTTATTTATTTTTTGTCACTCATCCACGTACGAACCGCGGCAAGCGTCGCTTACCTAATCAATCGACACGTGCGGCTGTTATAACTTACATAGCCACAATCCTTGATTGCCACTCATTCATTATTACATATGAATCCTTTAGCGATAGGCTGTTGTTTTTGAGATCGACCATTATTATCTCTAAGCAAAATCTAGGGACACCATTGTGGCAGTATTACAAGGCATTGGGGACTATTTACGAAAATATGAAAATTTTCACACATTCGTAAAAAACTTTCGTGGTCAACACAATATTATGTTGATCAAGAATAAGTTAATTGATTTAAAATTAAAATAATTATTATTTGTTATTAATTATCTAAAGGTTAGTAAATTGATAAGCGTAATTCAGTAGTCGTTTGTGCAATAGTAAAGATATTTTCAGTAAAAAATAAATTCACTCCAAAAATATCGGGTACTCTTATGTTTATCTAATATTCTCGTTTCTTTTTCAAAGTTGGGAACGCTTCCATCGTCGCACCTGAGAAAAAAAGAGCAATATTAATTAAAGAAAGAAAGAAAATACGTTTATTTGCGGTAAACATGACGCAGAGAAAGAACACAACACAAAAAAAAAACAAGTTGGGGAAAACATGCGTCACATCCACGCAAAACGGTCATGGCTCAGCATAATAATAAAACAGTATAGTATTGTAGTCGTTGACTAAGACCCTATGTCAGACAGAGCCCCTGGGCCCCAACTAATAATAATAGAAATAGGGTCACTAATAATAATAGGGTCAGAATGGGATATCATTGATTTCATAATTGTTGATTTTGACAAGTTTGGTAATCTACTAACATAATGGCGTCATTATGACTTTCCAGTGATCAACCACTGAAACTCCATTGAATGAAACGGCATAGAATGGTAATCTCGTACATAACGATAAATGAATGACTGACTTACATAAAACACTTGACTAGTATAAAACACTAATAAATAATATGTAAAAATATATATAATGAAATCTGGCATAAATAAAGTAGTGGTAGTTTTTCGAAAATCATTTCTACTAACGGGTTTTATAATAATGGCAATACGACAATGTCATTATGACACAATTCTATTACGAGACCATTGACCGACCAATGATCGCCGTTAAGAATTTAGCAGATTACGAACTTTAAGCAAAATGACAATGGAATGGGAATGGGATCGTGTTGGAATGACGAATTTATAAAAATAGCAGACTTGGGGCCCAGCTCTAAGTTTGAATGATACAGAGTTTTGAGCGACAGCTGGCGTTGACGTGATGACGTCAACCGGTGCAGCATAATTATGATAAGATAAAAAAACAACAATCAAAATAAGAAATAAAATAAATATTTTGAATAAAAATAAACTATCTATCATTTGCGTAATACAATGTAGAGACGACTAAGAAAGGAAAATAAATGCAAACAATGGCAATACTAGTGCTTAAGAGTATTTTGTTTAAAACTATCAAATAAACCCATCAGATAACATCGAAATTAAAAAGTGATTTTTCAAAGAAACTAAATAGTACAGACGCCAGCAGGTCAAGCTACCCGAAACTGTCAAATTTTCCCAATCAACCTGGAACCTTAATACTTTAGCTATAAAGTTGAAAATCTATTAAAGAAATTTGACAGATTGTAGTAGCTTGATGTGCTGGCGTCTGTACCTAGTAGTGCGCCTACGTGCGCGCTTTTACCAATCTTTGACTAGCTATAGTGACTAAATTATTAGATAATGGCGCCGATTCCGTTGTTCACAAACTAAACTAAACTCAAGTTCAGTGCATCTTTTTCTTTCTATTTAATTAAGAGAAGGACGAGAAGATAAATATTAGTTTAGTCCTATCAAATTAGTCAGCGCCTGACGTAAATTGATGTAAGTATTTTTAGTAGCCAATTTTTTAGTCACGTCTGATTTATCTATGGAGTATCTTAATTTGACAGGACTACTAATATTTATCTGAGTTTGTTTCGGCCTTTCTTCTTAGACTAGTCAGATAGGAAACGCCGACCTCATCTAGTTTTAAAATATGATTGACGTGTAAAAGTGTTTGTACAAACCTACTTACAAAATAAAATCATTTATCATTTATCTTCTATCCTTTTGTTAATGAAATAGAAAGAAAAAGATGCACTGAACTTAAATTTAGTTTAGTTTGTGAACAAGGGAATCGGCGCCAGTGTTGGTTTAATTTGCGTGTGCAGACTGGAAACGTCACTAAATATATTTACTGTCATATTGTCATTTCCACCGTGTATATTTCCTATGGGACTAAAGGATCATATTATCCAGGAAATAGACACTATTATCCTGTCAATCTATACCTATCATGTTATTTTACGTGATACAGCAGAACGTCAATTCCCTTGAGGTTTGTGAATCGAGGAGCTGTTATTGCGAATAAAACAAAACTCGCTAAAACACAGGAACATATTATAATTTTCATTGTTGCAAATCTGGCAACAAAACTTCAAGGTAAAGAAAAGGTTAGCCTGCGTCATCCCACTGCTGGGCAAAGGTCTCTCACATGAATTCCAGCTCTTTCAATCCAGAGCTAAAGTGGACCACTGGTCGTTTGTTTTGTTCAGCTCGTCCCGCCATCTCTATACGGGATCTGCCGCGACGCGTTTTAACTGTGTCAGGGCTCCACGTGATGGTTATTTTGGCCCACAGCTTAAAGTAGTAGCAAAAATATTTATGCCAATGTAATAAAAGGTTGTCATGAAAAAAGGTCGCACCAGATTTGCATAATGTCAAAACATTTTGACATTTAACCTTGTTATTATTTACTCGAGACGTAAACAGATGGAGGTCTTAATAACTTAACAAAGCTTCTAGTACAAGAAAATGGCCGATAAGAATTACGAGTACGCGATAAAGGGTGTAGCAAGGCAATTTACAAGGGATTCAAGCACCTTTTTTGTTGACGCCCGAACAAAATTAACAACAAGAAATGCTCACCCGGGACATCAACTGTTAGAATTGACTCTGCGTCGGCGTCCCGTCGAATGACTCCTCGTTAATAAGCCTCAGCTTCACTGACTCCCTTCGAAGATTATAGCTTGTTGAAATATGACAATGTTTCACATCTACATTCAGTAAATCTTCATTCAATTCCACGCCGCTTCTTTCTACGTCCGCGGCTGCACTAGGCTTCCTTTTATGTCTGAAAGACGTCGCCCTCTGGGAACTTGAGCCTAAGTAACTATCAGTCGTCGTATTGCCATTGAAAGTTTTCTCAGAAGGACCGACTCCCAACTGATCTAATGGAATGTTACCCCTCATGTTTGCAGAGGAATCGATACAAGGAATCAGTTGCTTGAACTCCTTACGGAAATTTTCATTCATCCATGCATAAATAAAAGGATTATAGCAGGTCGAGGACATCGCTATAACGTGTCCCATAAAGAATATCAAATAGTAATACTTCAAGTGTATAGCATACATGTAGTAGTCATTGCATAAGTTTATAACATTCAGAGGTAACCACGACAATCCGAATATCGTGACCATAGCTATCAACATCTGGTTCGTTCGCCGCTTTCTATTTTTGTCTAGCTCCTCTTTGCGAGAATTTTTGCTGCTGGCAGCCTTCGCTTTGGCTCTGTCATTCAATTTAAAACTGACGCACGTGTAACAGAAAGCAATCACAATAAAAGGCAGCACGAATTGCAATACAGACGTCACTGAGCCGAACACTCGCCGCAACCGTTCAGATGGCCACGTCTCTTCACAAAACCTGCCAATATCTAGATCGTAGTACGTCATGAAAATAGCGTATGGCATCGTTACGGTCACAGAGAAAGTCCAAATCATGACGATGACGACCAAACAAGTCTCAATCTTCATCCGTGGTCTGAATGGGTAAATGATTACAAAGAACCTATCGATAGCTATAGACATAAGCGTTAACGTGGATATGTATACGCTGCATCCTTGTGCGAAAGGCATTATGTGGCATAAGAGGGAGCCCCAACTCCAGGCACCGCGGAATGTATACAGCGGTGTGAAAGGGACGGCGAACACGCAAAGTAAGATGTCAGAGAGAGCCAAGTTGCTAATGAAGAGGTTGGTGACAGTCTGCATGGCTTTGTTTCTGATGACCACGAAGCATACTAACAAGTTGCCGAGCAGTCCAAGAACGAAAATAATGGTGTAAATAACGCAGAAAGTAGACTGGATCCATTTGTTGTCAATGATGTTCTCATATCCGCTGTGCATAGGAGGCAGACCGTCTGGCGTCAAGTTGTGAGATTTCTCCGTTATATACAGTTCCGTATAATTTACGGGAGTTCCGTCCATCGTACCGTGTTTCCCTCCGTTGTAAACTGCGGATACCAATTTATTTTGGCTTTAAAACGTCAACTTTATGGCATCGATGCTCCAAATTGTATCTGTGTCGAAACCTGTAACAAAGTAAAACCTTTGTTTAACATCTTTGTCTCAATGAACGCTGAGAAGACTGTAAACAATTATAGTTTCTCCGATAATGGCCTGAAAAACATTTGTTCATTTCTTTTTAATGTTCCAGTAAATGTCTGGGGATTTATGAACCTTTTAAGATGCCTCTTATAACAAGCCCATTTGGCCTTTCTGCACGCGACTTCGTCCGCGTGAAATTTCGGCCACCGACCTTCCGTGTCGCATCGCATCGCCCGCCCAAGCTATTACTACGTTTTCGCTCGGCGTTCTTTCTAACTTTTATTCGTTTCGCTCGGTTCCTTGGGATCGTAGCATTATGTTAAATAGCTTACAACCTTCCTCAAGAACTCTTTAATGCAAAAATAATTTTGGAAGTAACTTCTTTTGGAAGAATGATTTTTTGAAAATAATTAAAAGAGATTAGCGCGTGCAAAACCACAAACAAACTCTTTTGATTTTTGGTCCTAGCGTGACGGTAAATAGCCTTCCTCAAGAATTACGCTATCAAATACAAAAGGTTTTTTTTCATATCCGACTGGTAGTTTCAGAGATGAAGAGTTTCAAACTCTTCAGCTTTATTATTAGTAAGTATACATTCAACAGTCGTAATTTTTTTTAGTATTATTCATGCCCTTTTTATTTCGAACAGAATCCATATGTGTTAGTAACAATTTTCTTAAGATCTATGTTAGTAGGTACCTAATACAACAAAAGTAACATTTTTTACAATTACTATAAATGTTATAAAAAAATCTATAAACTCTAAACCTGCTTGGATCAAACAAAATTATGCTATATTTGATTCCCACATCATGAGGCTGACATAAATTTACGTCGTTCATGAAATGAAAATAACAAGCCCGAAAGAAAATCATAACAAAGCCTTCCGAAATTAGATTTGAAAACCAAAAGTTCCGTGCTTCACAATGGAAACGACTCACGAATATTATATACACTCGAGAGCAATGAATCCGGGTCACTTGAGGAATCCTAAAAATCTCGGAAACTAAAAATGCTAGGTTAATGCAATAAATTGTATTTAATAGACAATGTAATACTCCTTAAATGAAGGTATTAAAACTTCTTAGTTATTGTAAAGTTATATCATAAAAAAATCAAATTTGAAAAAGGGCCACTTTCGAAGATGGAACTACGAAATTACAGCATTTGGTTTTGCTTTTGTTTGTAATCTTTCATTTATGTGGGTACATAAACCATGTTGATAGTGCTCTATATTCATTATTCAAGCTGAAATTATGTCGCTTACGCCTGAAGAATGCACCAGAATACTTACAATGCTGGAAACCGGCCGGAGTCAGCGCGATACAGCCAGGACTGTCGGTGTGTCGCTGTCAACAGTACAAAGAGTTCTCCGACGTTACGAAGAAACTGGTTCTAACCTACGCAGACCAGGAACGGGCAGAACCAGGTGTACCACAGCACGAGAAGACCGATACTTGGTGAACACCATGCTTCGAAATCGCTTTCTCACAGGAACTGAACTCACAAATCAGTTTCGACGCCTCGGAGGAAGTAACCCAAGTGCATGGACAGTAAGACGTCGGCTTGCTGAATCTAACTTAAAACCCCTTAGACCTGCAAACGGCCCTAAACTGGAGCGTGGGCATCGTATTTCAAGACTAAGATATGCCCAGAGCCACGTAAATTGGAGTATTGAAGATTGGTCAAAAGTTATGTTCTCCGACGAATCAAAATTTATGCTCTACAAGCACGATGGAAGACACAGAGTGTATCGAAGACCAGGGGAAAGAGTCAAGCAAGCATGCATCGAAGAAAAAGTAGCCTACGGTGGTGGGTCTGTACTTGTGTGGGCCGGAATTTCTTCTGAAAGTCGCACAGAGCTGGTGATCATAGAAAACGGCTCTTTAACTAGCGTAAGATATGTGGAAGAAATCCTCAATGATCACGTTGGTCCATTTATGGTCAATTTAGGTGAGGATGCTATATTTATGCATGACAATGCCCGACCTCATACAGGTAGGATTGTGAATGACTACCTTCAAGAGATGAACATTACTCGTATGGAGTGGCCAGCGCGCAGCCCGGATATCAACCCGATCGAGCATGTTTGGGACAAGCTAGGCAGATGCGTAAAACAACGAAACCCTCCCCCAATCACGCTTCGTGAGCTCAAAATTGCTCTCACAGAGGAATGGGAGAATATTCCCCAAAATCGTATAAGGAACTTGGTGTACAGCATGCCAAACCGCGTAAACGCAGTAATGGAAGCACGAGGAGGCAATACGAAGTATTAAAATTCAAGAAAATCGTAATAAAGTTCAAAAATGTCATGTTTCCTATTTTTGTTTTAAGGAGAGATCAGCAGTTTTTTTCTTTATGTAATTTTGTGTTAATAAAATGTATGGTGACTCATATTTTTTTTACTTTCATTTAAGGAGTATTACATTGTCTAATAAATACAATTTATTGCATTAACCTATTCCGAGATTCTATTTCCGAGATTTTTAACATTCTTTAAGTGACCCGGATTCATTGCTCTCGAGTGTAGTTGAAATTTTCCAGCAAGCAAGTACACCGGCAAAAGGCTTCTCCTTACTTGGTTGGTATGTATATTCACAAAATACTCAGGTATTTAGTACAGACGCTAGCAGGTCCAGCTACCCGAATCTGTCAAATTTTCCCAATCCACCTTGAACCTTAATGCTTTAACGATAAAGTTGAAAATCTATTCAAGAAATTTGACAGATTGTAGTAGCTTGATGTGCTGGCGTCTGTACAGTACATATCAAAGTACGTTGTGAAGGTACCAGAGGGGCAATTCTCGTAATTTTAAGAACGTTCACAGTCTGATCTCAATCTGTCAAAAATACCTCTAATTTCCCTACATTTTGACAAGTTTTTGACATTGGGCTGTCACCGAGATGAGACAGCGACTAGATTTTGAACGTTTTAAATTACGAGAATAGGCCTTCAGTTCTTTGTACAAATTCTGGGACGACCCACTCGAGTTTAGCGAGTTAAAATGGAGCTTAGCAGTTAGCTCCAATTGCGTCAAAAATGTGTGATGTTTTAAGCAGGTAACACTGCCTACTGTCACTATTTCCCTTTGAGCAAATATCCCACATTTCCAGTATAACAAAGATCAACGAGCTGCTCTTTTAAAAAAAACCTATTGAAATTGTGAAAGATGAACACGTTTACACGTATACATGTTTTTAAAGAAAACGTCCGACTCGCTGTTTTTATCAAATCAACGGTACCTCAGTACCACACACACACATCACACACACATATCACACACACTCACATCACACACACACCCCTGTTTGTACAGACACCCTTACGAGGACCTTGTTAGTCCTAGAACGAACCGAGGACCCTCCAAAAAACTGGTTTAAATACCTCGTTGGCCTTTTAGAGTAAGATAGAAAGAGACAGATGAGTAAATCTATAGTGATGAGCTTATTGGGATAATGCTATCTCAACATTTTTCTGTATGAATTTCGGCTATCATACTGAGGACCTGAAATACACTGCTAAATGTGACCAGCGATGCACATACGAGGACTTTGTGTAAGCCAACCGAGGTCCTCTGACGTATGCCCTGCGACGCCCTTCCGAGGACGTATTTTTACACAATATTTCTTATAGCTTGTACAAAGTGCGGACGTTGTGTTAGACTTTATATCACTAAACCGAGGACAGTTTTTCGCGTAGAACTTGTACAAACCGAGGACCTGGAAAATCTACCTACCTAAAACATTTTACGTATAAGATAATAATTATATCAATGTTACTATAATGTTCCGATTTATTTCTTACACACTTTTTCTAAAACGAAGTAAGTACCAAGCGAGGACGAGTCGATGTCTTTACGTTTGTCGTTGATGCGGGCCGCGATTAAGATGGGTATAATCACTGAAAGGTAAGTTTTTAATTTTATATAAACAACTTTAAAATGAGTATATTATTATAGTATCAGATGCTGCAGCCAGGGTCGTCTCTACATGATGGTACTCCTCAGCACTTGATAGCATCGTCTTCAAAATTGGCATACGCATTAGGTTTATCTAATAACGCTAAAATAATAACCAGTTTGTGCTGATGCTGCAGCTAGGGTCGTTTCTTCATGAGGGAACTCCTTAACTGTTAATAGCATTGTATTCAAATCTGGAATACGCGTTAGGTTTATGTAGTAAAACTAAAATAATTACCAGTTTGTGCTGATGCTGCAGCCAAGGTTGTTTCTTCATAAGGGAACTCCTCAAGTTTATCTAGTAATACCAAAATAATTACCAGTTTGTGCTGATACTGCAGCCATGGTCATTTCTTCATGGGAGAACTCCTCAACAATTGATAGCAGCGTCTTCAAATTTAGCATACGCGTTAGGTTTAAGGTGTAAAACTAAAATAATTACCAGTTTGTGCTGATGCTGCAGCCAGGGCCGTTTCTTTATGGGAGAACTCCTCAATAGTTGGTAGCATAGTCTTCAAATTTAGCTTACGAAAATAAAGTAAAACTCGAATTCAGGTTTAAAATGAGTAGATAAATCAGTATTCAGAAACTTCAGTTTCATGATAGGTATTCAATACAATATCAAGTTATTAGGTATTTCGTTTCTTTCAGATAAGCCGGATTAAAGAAGTCTAAATTTTAGATCTCAAAGATGCTGGTATTGATTATTCCAAAGAATGTTTGCTATTTTGTTTTAGTAAACGTGATGTAACTAATAGTGTTGATACCAAAGATCTTTATTTCTTTAAGGTACATGTCACATGTCAGCTCACCTGCCTTTTTTTCTTTTCTTGCGTTTTTCGCTACTTACAACTAATAAATACGTTGATCAAAACTGATGATACAACAATGAATCCTTTTTATTATCAGTTTCCATGATCCCGCATTGTGTTATTTAACGAAAAAAACAATAACTTTTGAATTTCACAGGCCGTTGACATGAATGATTTATCTTTAATCATTTTATAGCTACTTATTAAGTTTTCATGCTTCCCAAATTATTTTGGACTCACTTGATAATATTTCTTTGTTGTTTTCTAACTAAGCATTGTATTAAGTAAGTAATGTTATGTTAAGTTTTTAGCCCAAATTATGTTGATCTTTTATAATTATGGTTTCTATAAGTCGTTCTTTCGACTCGTTTTAAAAAAAAAAACTTTTTTCTAATAACTGTTATGTAAGTTTTGTAATCATAGGTACTTCTCAAAGGTATTGTTGCAACTTGATGATTATTTCTATAAGTAGATCGTTGGTAAAAGTTTGTTAAATAATTTGTTTCATATAAAGTTCAAAATAGTACAATTACTAATCCGACAGACGTTGCAAACGCTTTTAATAACTATTTTATTGACTAGACACAAAATAACATGACGAAACCACCGGATACTACGAATTTGACAAGTAACCCTAACTCAATGTTAATACATCCAGTAATACCGCAAGATATTATGAGCGCGATACAATCATTAAAAAATAAAAGTAGCACTGGATTTTATGGTATATCAACAAAGGCTGTAAAATTCGTACCAGGCGACATCGCCTTGCATCTGTGTCTTAACTTATGTATCAGTACTGGAGTATTTCCGGATGGTTTAAAAACAATTATAATGAAGCCACTTTAGACTTTTTTAAAGAAGATCTAGCAAATTATAGACCAATTACTTTAATACCCATTTTTTTCTAAGGTTATAGAAAAAGTAATTTCTCTGTTAATAATTTCCTATCCAAATATAATGTTTAAAGTGCGGAACAAAAGGGTTTCAGCAAAAATAAGGGTATAAATACAGCGGTTTACGATTTAATAAATGTCATATTGCAAAATGTGGATAAAAAAAGTACCAGTTTGCGCAATTTTCACGGTCATGACGAGGGCATTTGATTGTGTTGATCATGAAATTATTACAAAAAAGCTAGACATCATAGACATCAGAGGAAATGTACTTAATCTCTTAAAATCATACCTTAACAATCGTAAGCAGCACACAGAACTATCTAGAATATGTCTAAAAAGTAAGCACGAAGAAAAATATTTATCTAAGGCAAGAATTATTAGGTATGGCGCACCACAGGGCAGTATCCTGGGCCCTTTATTATTTTTGCTATATATTAATGATTTACCTCGCCACATTGAACATCCTATGGTCTTATTCGCTGACGATAGTAGTGCCTTAATTATACTAAGTATGTATTTACAAAAAAACATAAAAACATAACATAAATGAAACGTTAATAAACATTATACGCTGGCTTGACCAAAATAATTTAATGATTAATATACCAAAGACTAATGTAATGCATTTTTATCAATGGATTCCACCAGAAGTCTTGCATTTACACTATAATGGACAAAAAGTTGACCAAGTACTAATTGCCAAATTCCTTGGCATTATGATAGATAGCCAATTAACTTAGAAACCACAAGCAGAAGAAGTATGCAAAAAACTTAGTGTAGATGCGTATGTACTTTTTAACCTAACGCTGTATGTGTGCAATTTAATAATAACAGATAGCTGCGTACGTATTTAAGTCCCTAAAATTATTAACATTCCCATCACTTTACTTTTAAATAGAAACCGGTCAATCAGGAGACAATATAAAAAATTTGCTAATAATTGTTAGTGGTTTCGATACCGCCCTATTAAAGAAAAGTATTTAATGTATGTGTCCGATTATTTTTAGCTAAAACTGTTTGTTAGTATAAGGATCATTTTAAACTTAATATCTGTAACTTGTACCTACTTTCTGTGCAAATAGTCAAATACAGATCTATTCTATTAATTTTAAAATAAACTTACTTCTATTTCAGTAAAGTTTATGTTGTTTTCTTTAGTACGTTCATATTCTTTAATTCTTTGTACTTTTTGTTTGCTTCAAATCTTACTGCGGACATTTGGCCTCGGAAGACATTTACTTTAGGTTCTTTATGAAGAGCACACGTATTCAGCTCCTGCCAATATAATATTTTGTGGTGCAAATCATAATGTTGTATAATCTAAGCAGGCCTAGGTACTTAGCACATACTGCAGAATAAGCCTGATTATTGCACCAACGATTTGTTTAAGGATTCAGTCTACCTTCGCTTTTCTCCTTCATAATTTTATTTAAATGATAGCACCTAACTCGTCTTCTACACACGAAGAAAACTGTCGAAACGAGGACTAGAATACACACTGTTCGGAAAATCTAGTAAACCGAGGTCTTAAATACACATTGTGTAGAAAAGCTACCTAACCGAGGTCTTTTGTGTTAAAGTTAACACATAGGTCCTCGGATAATACAACAAACGTGAAATGAGTGTAAAGAGCCTGTGTATGCGGTGAGAGTGGCACCATCTGGTGGATACACAATGTTTGTGTATGCTTATGAATATTTTTGATCAAACCGAGGTTCAGACAACTTTTTCGTAATAAGTATATAGAAAGACTCAAAATCGCTTGCAGAATACGAATCTTTGGTCAAGTCAAACCGAGGACCCTCGAAAAGGTCCTCGCTTTGAAAAGGTCCTCGGTCGTGCCTTGTGTATTCATACGCACGTCCTCGGATGGTACTTAAAACAAACACACTCACATCACATCTTTTTTATCGCTCTGTGTACGGGCTTAGTTACCTACTCATCCTTTGACACGGTATCCATTTCTTCAGGTAGATAGCTTTGGATGTATATGTTTGTGTGTGTGTGAGGGGGGTGTGTGTTATGTCCTCGACCGGCATGGGTGTATGACTAGTTGTATGGACGAAAACGAAGCAAAAGAAGTCTGTAAGGATCGTAACAGGTGGCGTTTTTAGTTTCTGCCTGCGTAATAATATATGTAAATAGATGCAATGCATAAACCACACCTCACAATAGAAATCTTATAATAGATAGTACGGCACACTCAGTACCCTTATACAGTGCAACCTCGATATAACAAATCGGAAGGGAACAAGTAAATATTCGTTATATCAAGTAATTCGTTAAACTGAGGCTGGGTTGGTCTAAAATTTGTTATAAAGAGGTAAAAGCTGTCGCGACTGAATCACATACTATTGGGAACGTTACCTATATAAAGGTTTTATGTTGACATTAGAGGCTTACACTTTTTTTGATAGTTGTAAATTCGTTATAAAGAGGTTGTTTGCAAAAAATCTTCGCAATGTAAAGGTATATTTTACATTGACTCTTATGGACAATTCAATGGGATTACGAAGAATTCATTAAATCGAGGAATTCGTTATATTGAGGTACGTTATATTAAGGTTGCACTGTATTACGTAGAATATTATACCGTGCTCGGTGACCGTACGCGTCAGGTCAGCCTAAATGGCTAGCAATTGTGTGAACAATGCAGACCGGTAAACTAAACACCACGCACGATCTATAAATGCATATTCAATTTCGGTAATGCGCTCCAATTTAGTATCCAAGCCAAGGTTGAACTCGAAATAAACCCTCATCTTCGGTCGTGTCCGCACGAGTAATCTATATCCACACAGTATATACTAATTACTAATATATTAATACTTATAATGTAAGAGCCTCGTGAAAGTCAAGAAAGATAAACAAATCAAGTATCTTGACTTGGGCCACGAGGTTGTTGACATGTGGGATGAGGACTCAGCGATCATTATGCCGATAGTCGTGACAGCCACTGGATTAATAGCCAAGAGTCACGACCAACATCTGAAGAGGCTCTCGTTAGGCAGCTGGATCTAGAAAGCTTGCCTTGGGCTTGATTCAGAAAATGGTACTTCTGCAGTGCGATTCTGTAACCATCTCACCGTAAAAACTTAGGTGAAGTAAGCGTGGAGTGAGCTGTCATTCCAAATAATGCTAGGGATTGACACTACTGACAACTCACATCAAACTCACTTCACTTGAGATTTCACGGTGAGATTTTTATAGAATCGACCGGCTGGACACGGCCCGCACTGTTAGGAGGTTCCTCTCTTTAGAGCCCTGACCCGAGGTAACTTGGACCCTGTTCCCGATACTAGTGGGCTACTATTTTTTATAATTTTGAATGTTTTTATACTTTTATTATATTCTAATATTTAAATATAATCTATATGTATTTAATGAAATGAAGGTTATAAATGCGAAAGTAATTCATCAATATTTTGAATAGATTCAGTTTTCGTTATAAAAATAGCCATCAAAGTTCGTCTCAGTAGAGTAAAAGTAGGTAATCATCAAAAAAAATAGCTGTTTTATAGAAAGTGCAATACCTACGCGGTCAAACAGCTTATATTTCAGAATCATGTACTGTATCATGTGCTCTCAAAACGGTGAAGGAAAACAACGGCATGTCTTAGAACCAAAAATTCGAAGACATGTGACATCTACCAACCCGCACTGGGCCCGCGTGGTAGATTATAGCCCACTCCCTCTCGAAGATAGGAGGCCTGTGTCCCAGCAGTGGAAACAATATAGGCTAATTATGATGTACTGAATGATCAGCACTTTTTGAACGTCAAAATTACAAAAGACAGTCCCCTAAAAACGCCCGCCCTTCACCACTTCCTAGTGCTATCGCTGGGAAGAAGAAGTGGCGCAACAAACTCCCCAGCACTACCTACTTGACTGCTAACTACAAAAACTTAAATATTCCACAAGAATAGAACGATACAATACCATAAAGTTCTGAATAAATAACGTTCTTCTCTTTCCACAATAAAGAGGAATACAGGATAATCCCGCTAGTGTAGTTTACAACTGTAACCGCTAATCCAACCCCGACAAATTGGCGGGGTGCCAACAACCCCGGGCTTTGTCGGTGATAGGGTTACTTAGTATCCCAAGAGGAATTATGTTGGTGGTTTTTGTTTGAGACTCGATTTCGAAATCGTTTAGGGATAAGAAGCTTGATGAATGTGTTGCTGGTTAGTATTAGGGGACTTGATACTGCAAAAACTTGATTTACACGGTGCGATTTTATTGATAACCGTCTAAACAGTGTTTAGACAATGCAAGCCATTTATAGTTTTAAGCATAAATTATGTAATACTAGCATCGCCCCACGGTTTCACAGGTGTGGGGATATCGGGATGAGAAGTATTCTTTAAACCTGGTTATAAACTAGCTGTGTGCCAAATTTTATTCAAATCAGTTCAGTAGTTTTTGCCTAAAAGAGTAACAAATATCCATCCATCCGATGTGTTGTTGTTCCTAATCCTTAATCTAGTGCCGTTGTTGATCGGAGGTTCGTCCCCTATGACATACATAAGATTTAAATATTATGTAACTGGGGAAATGTGGGTTTACTAAAGGTACACCTAACACTTCATCACAGGCGTGATATTATTTTGTGTTGTGTTAGTAAAACACACATGGAATAGAATAATAAAAAAATGTTAACATTATCTTGCCTCACCAGTATTCGCATAAAGTGTTGTAGAAAAGATGAGTCAAGTTTATTTGTTAACATCCTCAGAATGCCATTTGAGCCCGACTACGCCCTTTGCAAAAGTGAGGTTGTCTTTTAGTCTCATCATGGATAAAAGTAGTGTGTGTGAGCCTGTGCAAACATGCCCGAGGCACAACAGAAACGCGGAAAGCCCAAAAGCATTCTGAAGCTGTTATTGTACTGGATTCGCACCTTATCCAATACTCCACGCGTATAATTGACCCACAGGCCATTGCCCAGTAATTCAGTGGAGGGCGGTCAGATCCTAGCCATGACCGTCACAATGCGTTCATTTTAGACACACAAAGGTAAATTGCCTTATTCACCGCGCTAGGTCATTCACGCGTTTGTTCTTTTGTGTTTATATTTGGTTGGACTACAAAATAGCATTGAGAATTTTCTTCCCCAGTGAACAAAGCAGGTTTTATCTTATTTAAATTACCGCGCAGCTGAATAAAGTAACTATTTTAAAGACAACAATTATTCAGACTTCAATTTAGAAACAAGACTACAAAAGCAACAAATAAAAAGACTTTTAAGGCTGTAAGGGCTAATTTTTCAATCATCTGATAAATTTATTCGAAGAATAATTTTGAAATTTTGACGGTTATTTCATACAAAAACTGTCAAACGTCAATTTTATTCCTCGAATAAATGTTATCTGGCGATGGAACAGTCAGCCCTAAAACACCTGAACAACTTCTAACATAAACTAACTAGTAGAGCAGTGGTGGCCCAGTGGTAACGGCCGTGACTTACGAGTTGTAGGTCGTGGGTTCGAACCCAAGCAGGCACTTTACTTTTGTGTAAAATTATTCCATCACCACTAACCTCAAAACGGTGAAGGAATCGTGAGGAAATCAACATGTCCTAAAACCAAAAAATGAAAGACATTTGTGACATCTACCAAAACGCACTGGGCCCGCGTGGTAGATTATAGCGGACGCCATCTTCAACATTTCCAAAAACTATCACTTAACTTCGGCACCAAATCGTTGAATCTAATGTCCGTTTTCAGTAAACACTAGGACGAACGTGCAAATAAAAGCGCGCTGTTGGATTTTTGACTTTCACCGCTGAGCAAAGCGTTAAAAATCCAACAGCGTTAGTGTAATCGTAAACTTTAGTGTAAACGCTAATGTATACGTTAGTGTAAACATTTGTATAAACGTTTGTGTAAACTTTAATGTATATGGGTGACACCACAAGAACCACAGTATAAGACAAATAAATCAGTGCCACTGTTCTTGCTAAAATGTCCATAAGGATCCTAATAAAACCATATAATTTTACACTTAAAATTCACTAAGGTTTCGTAAAATTTCAATTCCTATCCTACAAGCTACTTTAAATCCCTAGAGAGCAAGATCCATCCGACTAACATCTTTGTATGCAAACTGAGATGCAGTTCGTACCAATCGACTCAGATTATTCCTCTAGAGGTTTCATTGTTACATGAAAACATTTTATGCTTTGCATGTTCCTTCCATTGGAATGAGTGTAATTTTATTGGGTTCGATTCCCAGGCCGAGCAAAGTGTTATTAGAATTTCCGTCAGGAATTTTTCAGTAGCAGCCGGGAGTCTGGATTTATACACATTATGGGCCTGTCCTGGACCTCGATGTCACCTGATGGGCGATGGATGCGATAAATGGACGCATGTTTTCCTCCAACTTGTTTTTTTTTGTGTTTGTGTTCTTTTTATGCGTCATGTTTACCGCAAATAAACGTATTTTCTTTCCAGATTTCCACACTTTGGCCATGTAAGATAAATGTGGAGGAGGAGCGCTCGGTACTAACAAGTGTAGTCGGGATATCTACCAATTGCCGATGGTACGGGGCTGATAGCAATGGACCAAGGACTATTATTATCGACATCGGACTTAAACATAACTTGTGGAGGGGCTTGTGGCTAAGTAATAAAAGCCGCACGGGTCGATCGATCAGGTTAAGCTACGCCTGCTGCGGATGGTCCGTGGATGGGTACACTTAACATACCAAGACCGCCACGTGCCTCGGTAAGTATGTTAAGCCATTGGTCCCAGCTATCATTCGTAGATGACAGTCGTACAGGTCGTCAGTAGCCCGAAAGTCTGACAACCAGTCTTACCAAGGGGCATGGTATTACCCAGTAACTGGGTTGTGAAGATCAGATAGGCAGTCGCGCCATGTAAAATACTAGTATTCAGCCCCATCCAGTTAGAATGGAAGCCGACCCCAACATAGTTGGGAAAAGGCTAGGCAGATGATGATAGGACTTAAACATAACTGACACGAAATGTGGGTGTAGGCACTGACTGCCTTGTGAGACCGTGATGGTCCAGAAGGAGGCTGCCGAGCGGGATCGTGAGAGAGCCGATCCCGCTCGGAGGAGAAGGCGTCGAGCAGGCAACCGCCTCGACGCCTAACACGCCGAAACCCCGCCTGCATCATCTAACAAAGGCGGGAATTTGGGGTCGCGGGCGATTAGAGTGGGGACTCTCTGTCAGCCCACTGAGTGACCTCAGGGAAGGCGGCACACAGTGGTCATGTGCTGCCTTGCACCCGTGCACAGTCAGGCTTCGGGGAGACAGTCTCCTCAGAGATGTGCCCTAACAGGCGTTGCACAAAAGGGGCTCCAGATTGGTCTTTTGAGAGGTAACGGTGCCCCTTCCATGTGCAGATGGTGACCACCGGGGTGGTTTTAGTGAGGTAAAAGAGGTAAAAATCCCACACTCCCTGGTTTTAGCCCCAAAGATCAGGCGCCTTTTGAAGGTTACCCGAAAAAAAAAATAGGCACTGACTCCTACACCTTCGCGGAATACAGGGATAAAGTTATGTTTATATGGAATTAATTTTAGTATCTACTTAACCTTTAACGTAACCTTAGCTTAACCGTAATAATTAGAAAAAGAAATCATTTGTTTTCCTGCTAAAGTTATGAACCCTATTTTAGCAAGAATACTCAGTATTTCTGGAGTCCTGGCATTTAATAGACTAGAAAATAAACCAGATATTTTTAGGCTTGAGATGAGGGTTAAGGCTCGTTTGTTATTTTCATCTTTCTAATATTATAATCCATTCACCGACCGCCACACACCGTCATTCTTTATACCAACCTTATTGAAGTCTGAATACATTATTTATTTTTGACATGTATAAGTGTTTTTTGAACCAATTCACAGAAACAAATATCACATATCATTGAATTATAACTAGGTACAGACGCCAGCAGGTCAAGCTACCCGAAACTGTCAAATTTTCCCAATCAACCACGGCACGGTTGGCGCAGTGGTTAAGCGATTGACTGCTGCGCTGCGTGTCGCGGGTTCGATTCCCGCACGGAACTAATATTTGTATGACCTACAAGTAGTTGTTCCGGGTCTGGCTGTTTGTGTATGTGAGTTTAAATGTTTGTAACCGCACCCACGATACAGGAGAAATTCCTAGTGTGTGGCAACGTTTTTTAAAAAAATAAACATATAATAAACATAAACCTTGAACCTAATGCTCAGCGATTCAGCGATAAAGTTGAAAATCTATTAAAGAAAGATTGTAGTAGCTTGATATGCTGGCGTCTGTACCTTTTTATGAAACAGCTAAGGGCTGTTTTACGAAAAGGGATAGTTATAATTATGTTCTTTGTTTTAAGTTGATTTTATTCTAGTGGATTTTGAGAATGCGACTAGTGTCCTTTTTTTAATTTAGTTGAAGTAAAAATACCTATCTAATCTAGTACCACCGATGGTCGATGGGGCTTGAAGTTTCTATAGTGGCGACCGCGTACCGTAGGACGCAGCGTTGGAAGTCCTCCCACAGGGTGGTCGGTGGAACAATGACCTTGTCCCCAGGAACCGTCTGAACCGGTTGAAGTGGCGATGCTTAAGGGAGGCCTGAGTCCGTCAACAAAGATACGAGCCCATCTGTAAGTAGTTCGAAACGTCGCAGTGAACCCTACACATGATTAATTAACTTTTTTGGACGGGCAAAAACATCGGCAGTAAGGAAAATTGACAAATCATGGTGACATTAATTATTAGGTCGGGCCCCAAACTAAACGTATGTCCGTACCATTGTGGGAATGGTCGCCCGGGGAGGGGGGAGATGGGAACAGTGGGTCAAGGCCTGTCGGGGGAGTGGTGAATGCTTATGCGAATCCCGCACCCCCCGCCCATAGGCAGAGATGGGACACCGCAGCCGTTTTAGCCGGTAAGAATCCGGGATACCCCTCTGTCATCCCCACGATGGAGAAAGTCCATGAGGAAAGAAAAAGGTGATACGGAGTAAGAATCTCCCGTAACTTCGACCAAAAATACGACGACGATTTCGAGCATAGGGAGAAGACCTTCCGCAGTGTCTTCAACGTCATCGTCTTTCGGTTTAATGTTTAATTTGTTTAATCTTCAACACAACACTACAACTGGAACTCAGTATTCTAACATGACGTAGACAAGAAGCGCCAATTACATACGTAAAAGTCAGCCAAAGCCTTTATAAATACTAGCAGCGCCCCGTCGATCCCGTGAGAATATCGGAACACAAAGTATCCTATGTGTTATTTTGATGTATATATATGACTGTAAAGTTTCATCAACATCCGTTCAGTAATTTTTGCTTGAAAGAGTAACAAACATCTATCCACTCATCCATCCATACAAACTTTCGCGTTTATAATATTAGTAGGATCTTAGGATCAGCTCTTCTGTAAACGATGTGACCGAGTTTTCAAGACCAAATTTGATTTTGCAAGTCGAAAGGAATAAAAAAAGTAGTCTGGGTCACCGTAATATTATTTATACAGTATTGTAACTCGGCCGCATCTTGGAAATAAATGCCTACAGCCGCGCGGTACGTAAACATGCGATAGGGCAGCCCGCTTCCAGCATTTTAATTAAATTTGCCTACTTTGTGTTTCTATTTAGTTTTTTGATTGTAAATATACTTTTTTTATATAAACAAATAAAATACTTTGTGAATTGAATAGGAAGTGTTCAATAAAAAAAATGCGTGTTGTTTTTTGATTGGTAGATTTAATTAAGAAACCATGTTTATGTTTGAATAAAAAATCGGTCTTATAAATTTGCGACCGAAAAATTTCACTCGTGTGAATCACTTTCCTTTACTCTATTCACTTTACATATTTATTAATCCAGACATCTATAGAGATAAAAGGAAATACTTATCCATTAAAAAGACACACATTATGTAAGTACCTACCTACTAGTAAGTAAAATTATTTTATAGTCTAACCTTTCAGAGTTTCCAGGTAATTTTAAAAAAGTTATCTCTGGATGCGTTATTGACGAATTCATGCAACCAAAAACAGCACAATATATCCTACTCGTCATATTAAATATGTACTTGAACTTATTTTTAGTGAAATAATCGCGCGGTTATTGTTAAAAAAACAACACACCGTCCGTTCGTCACTGCGGCACAGTCGCGACTACCTGCATGTCGAGCGCATACTGAGATCGAGGCGCGTAGGTATAGCTCGCACTTCGTCCGTTTTAATGAAGTTGGAATACTGTATAGATAATATTACCGTGTCTGGGTCGCTGTCGTGTCTACATGGTGAAGAGGACTATATACAACAGAAACTCAGTATTCTATTCACATTCACAACTACGAATTCATTCACCTGCTCTTCTTCCATACAATATTGCGTCCCGTGTCAACTTTCTGTGTCTAACTATACCTACACATCAGCACTTTCTACATGTCAAATTATCTCTTAACGTGATACAAAAGTACTATCAAACCCATGTCGCCAGGTGCTAACGTGTTTTTTTAAAAAGTTCTAACTTGTTACGTAGTGAGAACGTACGTGTCCTTATATGAAGGACTAGCTTCTGCCCGCAGCTTCGCCCGCGTGGATGTCGGAAATTGTCGCACGGGAACATGCTACCAGGATAAAAAGTATGTCCTTCCCCAGAATGCCATCTATCTCTTTGCCAAATCAGAAGTTCAGTGGTTTAGGTGTGAAAATATAACATACAGTTTCAAGTTCAAATTCCTCCCCTTAAAAACAAAATTACCCCTTTTTACCCCGTCTGGGATCAATTTTCAACAACTTTACATACTTATGTATTATTAATTACTTTCTGTCAAAAGTATTAATACTGAGTTTCGAGTTGATTGGACCGCGCATTCAATTACTTCCACACAAACTTCAACACTCCTATATCCCCCTTTGAGGGGTAGTTTTGCCAAACTTATACTTAATAATAAACTTTATTTGTACTTAGGCGAGTATTCTTGAAAAATTTCAAGTTTATTAACCTAATGAAGAAGATTTTTCATACAAACTGTATCCTCACTTTTCACCCCCACAGGGATGGAATATAAAAAAATTCGTTTGGGATATATTCATAACTTGACTTCAAGATTATTTATTTATACTAATTTTCGAGTTAATCAAGCCATGCAGTAAAATCCTCCCCTGTAAAATTGACTACCCCTTTTCAGCCCGTCACTGGTAATTTTCGAAAAACACTGATAAACGTTATTCTTTACTTTCGATCGTAGGTATAAATAGTGAGTTTCGAGATAATCAGACCGCGCGCTAAAATTCTTCCATACAAACTTTGAAACCCCCCAATCCCTTATTAGAGGGTAGTTTAGGAGAAAAAAAAAACTGACAATCTTCATAATTTATTTAGATAAGTATTCGTGTTAAGTTTCTAGTTTATTAACTCAAGGAATAAGATTGTTCATACAAACGAATTCCCTCTTTTCACCCTCTTAGGGGTGGAATTTCGAAAAATCCTTTCTTAGTGGATGCCTACTCTTCACGAAGAACACACCCTCCAAATTTCATGTCTCTAGGACCAGCGGTATAGGCTGTGCGTTGATCTATCAGTCAGTCAGTCAATCAGTCAGTCAGTCAGGACTTTGAATTTTATATGTATAGATTGAATGGATGGGATAAGCAAATTAGATGACTGAAGTAGTAATGTGAAGAAAAATTTCCGACAGCATATAGGAAAATATGTACAGATCGAGGCGAGAGAAGGCTATATCGCGATAAAAAAAAATCTATAGTATAAAGCTGAATAGTTTGTTTGGTTAAACGCGCTAAACTCTGAAATCGTGATAAAAAAATGAGTTGATCCATACATTATGTCGAGTATGCGAATATAAATCTATGGATCAACAGATTTTTTTTTCACGATTTCAGAGGTGATCCCGTAGTAAAAGTTGTTCATAATGATGAGTACAATGGCCCCTTTTAAGGATTGAAACGATCAAAATTTAACGGTATAATTATTTGCTTTCGCTTGTCGCTTAAATGACCGCACACAGTTATAAAGAGCACAATAAGAAGAGAGAGTTTTAAGAGTTTTTTTTATCATTGTCCCTCTCAATCAAGCACCTGCCATCTAATCTCTTCACCACCCTTGGTTGACTGGTAGAGAATACCTAAGGCATTAAGTCCGCCTTTATACCTTTTTGTGCGAAAAATTTAAATAAATAAATAATACCTTGTGTATTTTTACTTAACATACGAGTACAATAATTATAATCTATTGTACCTATCTCATAATCATAAGTAACGTATTACACTAAGGGCTGAATTTAAGTCAGATATGATAAGATCTGAAGAATAAAAAGGTCAGTTTGACATATTTTCTATACAAAGCTGTCAAATTGTAAGTAAATCTCTCCTACTCTATTTTATGCCATAGCTCTTAAACAAGCGTTTAGTCCATGCCATGTCAATCATTATAAAATAAACAGCGTGACAAATTGTAACAGTAAAACTGAACAAGAATCGGAAGTGGAAGTGTTTGTTAAAACCTACTTGAATCAATCGATCACCCAAAATAAAAACTTTCAAATAGACATTTCTTCTTTTAACGTCATTCGAAGTTACAGGCAAACAGTTTTATTACCCCTAGATAATGACCTCGGAACCTATCAAATGCTCAAACGGTCTCAAACTCAAGTTTATTGGCTCATAAATTCAAAATGGTCGGCGTGGATGACATAACTAATAGAAGTGCATCACGTAGGTAATGGGCCAGTGTGGAATGGGGAATGGGCCATATACACGTAAGATGCAGTTTTATGTTAGTTTATTTGATGCAGATGATGCATAGTGCCAGCCTGTATTATCTATATCCTCAACAGCCCAGTTACTGGGTAAGACTGGCTTTCAGACTTTTGGACTTCTGACTACCTGTAACGACTGTCAAAGATCGACGAATGACAAATAATAGTAGATTATTAACCAAGGGGATAAAGCAGTGTCTTCTGTCGCGGGTGACGATTTAAATCGCGAGCGTAACGAAAGACTCGAGGTTTGAGTGTAGCGAGGAATTTAAGTTCACGCAAGACTAAGACAGCTTTATCACCGAGGAAAATACTTTACTTTTCGTACCATTTACGAAAAAATTAACACAATAATAATATGAGATAAGCATTTATTAAAAATAATGACAATTAAAAGTAAAAGTTAACATTCGAAACATTGGTCCAATTATTGATAGAGAGAGTTACATTTTTGTTTGGTACATTTATTGTTGATGAGTTGATTTGAGTATTTCTCTGTTCTTGCGTCTGAGGAACTTGTCAAATTCCTAGACTAATATTTTTTTGTCGGAAAAGCAAAGGCATCAAGCTCATACGGCCTCGTCAGTTTTCGTAATTTTATTTAATAATCATAACTGCATAATAAATGCGTATTCCATTTTCAAAAAGATGTCTAATGCTTTATATACAAACTCAATGGTGCAAAAACAGATGTAATTCAGTATAAATTTCGATAAGTATTCCAAATTTAAATCACATTCTCCCCCTAGAGGATGAATGAAATTCAGTACAATTTTCTTTCCCTGTTTTTAACAGATTAAAAATGACTATTGTTATGTTCGCTTTTTGTGGCATAGAATGTCACTTTTTTGAGCAAGTGGTATGAAATAGTAGATTATTAACCAAGGGGATAAAGCAGTGTCTTCTGTCGCGGGTGACGATTTAAATCGCGAGCGTAACGAAGGACTCGAGGTTTACTCCCGAGCGTAGCGAGGGTGTTAAAAGCTTAAATCACGAGCGAAGCGAGGGATTTAAGACGAGTCCTGAGTGTAGCAAGGGATTTAAGGTCACCCAAGACTAAGACAGCTTTATCACCGAGGAAAATACTCTACTTTTCGTACCATTTGCGAAAAAATAAACTTAACGTTTATGTATTTGATGAAAACAAAAACGCGGTAAATTCCTAGACTAATATTTTTTTGTCGGAAAAGCAAAGGCATCAAGCTCATACGGCCTCGTCGGTTTTCGTAACTTTATTTAATAATCATAACTGCATAATAAATGCGTATTCCTTTTTCAAAAAGATGTATAATGCTTTATATACAAACTCAATGGTGTAAACATAGATGTAGTTCAGTATAAATTTCGATAAGTATTCCAAATTTAAATCACATTCTCCCCCTAGAGGATGAATGAAATTCAGTACAATTTTCTTTCCCTGTTTTTAACAGATTAAAAATGACTATTGTTATGTTCGCTTTTTGTGGCATAGAATGTCACTTTTTTGAGCAAGTGGTATGAAAATTATTTTTTCATACCACTTGCTCAAAAAAGTGACATTCTGCATAATAAATGCGTATTCCTTTTTCAAAAAGATGTATAATGCTTTATATACAAACTCAATGGTGTAAAAATAGATGTAGTTCAGTATAAATTTCAGTAAGTATTCCAAATTTAAATCACATTCTCCCCCTAGAGGATGAATGAAATTCAGTACAATTTTCTTTCCCTGTTTTTAACAGATTAAAAATGACTATTGTTAAAAAATAATTTTCATACCACTTGCTCAAAAAAGTGACATTCTATGCCACAAAAAGCGAACATAACAATAGTCATTTTTAATCTGTTAAAAACAGGGAAAGAAAATTGTACTGAATTTCATTCATCCTCTAGGGGGAGAATGTGATTTAAATTTGGAATACTTACTGAAATTTATACTGAACTACATCTATGTTTACACCATTGAGTTTGTATATAAAGCATTATACATCTTTTTGAAAAAGGAATACGCATTTATTATGCAGTTATGATTATTAAATAAAGTTACGAAAACCGACGAGGCCGTATGAGCTTGATGCCTTTGCTTTTCCGACAAAAAAATATTAGTCTAGGAATTTACCGCGTTTTTGTTTTCATCAAATACATAAACGTTAAGTTTATTTTTTCGCAAATGGTACGAAAAGTAGAGTATTTTCCTCGGTTAATAATCTACTATTATGATTGAGCTATATTTTTTTTATATACTGGCTTTTTTATGAAAGGAGTTAATATTCGTTGTTTCATAATGATTTTATTCCCGTGAATTTCGAGATTGCGTGGCTTGAGCGTGACATAAATTCAAACTGGCGACGTGGATGACATACTCGTAACAATTACATGTGCATAATGGACCAGCCATACCCCTTGGTAAGACTGGTTGTCAGTCTTTAATTAAATAAATAATTTCAACTATAGTGGCATTTATATTGAAAGCTTATTATTATACGACTACAACGGACATCTTTTTACACTGTTTATGATCGGGATTTCCATGTAGAAACAATGTACAGTACCCTAATTTGTCCTTCAAATGAGTTATAGAGGCTTGCGTAACAGGGTGGAAAGTTCCTCATCCTCCATAGAAAATGGTGGATCCTCCGATCAAACAGGTGTTGTATATATGTTTGCTTTTTCTGCTTAGCGATGGTAGATTTGTGTGACGTCAAGACTTTAATTTTACTTATTTTGTCTAAAATGATCAAAATGTTGTAATTGTGCCCAAGATACAGGCTGTGCCTAGTTTGGGACCAGCGATACCTCAATATTGTAATTTTGAATTATGAAATAAACGATTTTTACTTTTCGTCGTATGTGATCATCATCACAAAACTTTCTAACTAGCCAACCACTTTATAAGCAGGGTCGTTGCGTAAGACACTATCAGTAGCAATGGGTTTGATTTTGACAGTTCAACAACATTCATTGCGTTATTTACGTTGTTGAGTAGACATATTTTTCGAACATATACAGCAGTGGATTAGCAATATGCTTCAAAATTATTAAAATTTAGAGTAATGGTGTGTTACGCAATTAGTGTACTGTTTTAACATGAAATTCATTACATTTATCTACTTCTTCTAAATATCCAATTTTGTCGTGTAGCGACAAGGAAAGCTAAGCTAGGGGTAAAATGAAATTAAAGAAAGAGAGATAGAAAACAATTAGATGTATTTACAGTAAAAGGATGGAGATGGACTGAAGAGTGGTGTGTAGAATGTGGAGGTGGGGTGTATGGATGATGATGCGTGATAGATGGTATCTGTACCAAAGTAATAAAATACGTGTCGCATTCAATTGCTGCTCATTTAAGCTACATCATAAACTTATGCATTTCAGCTGGAATTTACCCCGAAAAACTCAAAACATCTGTTGTTATTCCTCTCCACAAAAAAGATAACAAACAAGATATGGGAAACTATAGACCTATAGCTTTGATCCCCATCTTCTCTAAACTATTTGAAAAAGTCATGCATAGTCGTCTATACAGCTTTTTAGAAAAATATAATATCTTGGTTAGCGAACAAAAAGGATTTCGCAGGGGTAAATCTATAAACGCTGCAATATGTGAACTTGTAAACAGGGTATTGACTAGTATGGACAGTAGAAATCCAATATGTGCTATATTCATGGACATGAGTAAAGCTTTTGATTGTGTTGACCATAGCATACTGCTCCAAAAATTAAATATGTGCGGCATAAGAGGTACAGCACTCGACCTCGTTCAATCATATCTGCATGAGCGAAAACAAATTACAGTAATTACTAGAATATGCCACAAAACGCGGTATGAGATATCATTTAGATCCCACACTAGAACCATAAAACTGGGAGTTCCACAAGGTAGTGTTTTAGGCCCCCTACTCTTTCTAGTGTATATCAATGACCTCCCCAGACATATCAAGGAACCAATGGTACTGTTCGCAGATGACAGCACGGTAATAATACAATGTGACGAACAAAACGACTACGAAAATAAAATCAATGAAACATTAAGTATAATAATTAAGTGGTTAATAAACAATAGTCTGAAAATAAATATGGGCAAAACAAATATAATGCACTTTCACCAAAGAACTCAACAAAAAAGTATTAATGTACATTACAATGGGCAAAGAGTAGAACCGGTAACAAGCACAAGATTCCTGGGAATTGATATTGACCACAGACTGTCATGGACAACCCATTTAGACAACCTCTGTAAAAGAATTAACAAATCCTCATTCGCTTTATACAAACTCTCTAAGTTAGTTAGTAAAGAAGCCGTCTTAACAGCCTATCACGAACTTGTTGCACCATTACTCAGATATGGCTTAATATTCTGGGGAAATTCCGTAGACAAGGAAACTATATTTAAAGCACAAAAGAAATGCATCAGAGCAATGTGTCAAATAGATAGTACAACAAGCTGTCAACCTCACTTCAAAAATCTCAAAATTCTTACATTACCCTCCCTGTACATCTATGAAGCTAATATTTTTGTAAAATCGAATCCAGAGTACTATAAGACTGCATTCAAAAGCTCTTATCGAAAGTTAAGAGACAAAAAAAGATTAGAGGTAGAAATACCCTATGGTAAAACAGCACTATTAAATAAAAGTCTTTTATGCATGACATCGTTGATTTATAATAAATTGCCTGATGACATAAAACAATTACCTATTCTCCAATTTAAAAAGAAATTACAAACATTCTTAATAAATAAATGTTATTATGATGTCAAAGATTACTTGGGGGACAAAAATATGTTATTTTAATGACAGCAAAGGTCTGGATAGTAAAATAATGTAATACATATATAGATATTGGACATAATTTCAAATTTAATTCATTGTTAATATAATATTGGACATACATAATTTTGATGATGAATAAGATATAATTTTTGGACTGTATTTTATTAGCATGACATTAGTTATTATTATTTTTAATTCCTTATTCTGTGACTGATCTGTAATAACGATAGTTTTTATTTTCAATGGCATTGTACTTTAATTTTTAAATTAACTGTAAAATTCTTGTATATATTTGCACACCTCACATGGTTATTAACAGTGTACCGCTCGACCTTCTGAAACATCCTCTGAACCTGTTTTATGCAAATAAATGATTTGATTTGATTTGATTTGATGGATTGAGGAGACTGAGGCGGAGATCCAGATGGAGCTGATGAGGTAGTCGCGAGGCAGGTGCTGGCGACAGGGACAGGTACAGTTGCCGGTCCAGAAGCAAGAGTAGGAGCAAGATCAGACGCAGGCGAGGGCAGCTGCTGGTGCGTGGCGACACGAAGGACACCCGTAGGAGGGCCCAAGCAGCAGGTCAGGGCGTAGCACGGCAGCAGGAGGCACGGCGGGGACGCTGTCAGCCCGCCAAGTGAGGCGACCCTCGGGTGAGGCGGTGAGGCGGCAGGGCCCGTCAGGTACCGGAGCGGAAAGGTACGCTGGGTATTCCCGGGATAGGTGGCCCTGGAGTATCAGGCTCCTTGTAGTGTTCGCGTTAGAGGCGAAACTCGAACTGATCCTTGCATTGCATGGATCTATTAAGTAAACTCCTAGAATAACATCATGTAGAAAATATGAATTTGAGATAAGAATATGGCCAGTGATTATTCTGCATAAGGTTGCATATCTATTACGCTAAAAAGATACAGGCCGGTAAGAATTTGAAAGGTACGTTGCCATGGCGACGTATTAAACGTCGTTGTCAAAGCTATCATAATAAAATATATTATTACTAAAATACAATAAAATCTATAGTTATTTTGTATTAAAGTATAGTGTTTATAGGAAAAATGATATCCATCAATGTGGGCGAAATTACCAACCCTTAGTTTCATGGCCAAAGAATTAGCATCGCCATACAACGTGGCAATGCTGCCAGCCTTTTGGGCACTGTTCCTGTTGATAGCGATGCGTACGAATTTTTTGATGCCCTGTGATTATTTTGCTTATTTTTTGACATGTACAAATTATTAAAACAAGTTGAATTAGATATTTTATTTTGACGCAATAAATAAATATGACAAAATAGGACGATCACTTCAAGAATACCTACTGCTCTTCGCTAGAACCGACAACAAGTCTTCATCAATTAGTAATCACAAACGATGAGGCCCTCAGTTTAAATAATTGCTGCTTAAGGACGTCCTTACCTAGGGAAGGTATTTCTGAGAGCCCATCGAGGGATACTTGGATGAAGATGAACGGAAGTTCGGATTGATTTGAAGGAATTTTTCAATTGTCTCCAGGATTTCCGTAAGTATAAATTAAGTTATTTTAGTCAAGATTTATATTGTTAAGGAAATTGATTACCAACTTGCATTGTCCGTATCATATCACAACTGTCATGTTTTGATATTTTTATAAAATGGCTATAACAATTTGACGTAGGTGTCAATTTCACTTTGACTGATTTTCACTATTCAGATAAATTTTATTCGAGGAATAAAATTGACGTTTGACAGTTTTTGTATGAACTAACTGTCAAAATTTCAAAATTATTTCTCGAATAAATTTATCAGATGGTTGAAAAATCAGCCCTTAGGACGATTTTTCAATGATCAGATTTATTTGAGGAATAAATATTGCGGTTTGACAGCTTTTGTATGGAAATTATGTCGAACTGTCATAATTATTCCTCAGATGAAAGTTATCTGACTATTGAAAAGTCAGCCCCTAGGCTTAACAATTACTTCCCCGTCTGTAGATTTTCAAGGCCGTCATTCTATGTTAATTTGATTCGTGCCATTTATTTGTAACAGGAAAACAAAGTATGGAAACCGGGACCTAACAGCCTAAACCAACATGCCGAGAGCAATCGCGGCAACTTTCGCAAATTAACGAAATTCTAAATGATCTGGGGGTTACCTATCTATTATCTACTATACAATAATAAAGCTGAAAACTTTGTGTGTTTGTTTTTATCTCTGGAACTATCAGTCGGATTTGAAAAAACCTTTTGCATTTGATAGCCCAATTGTTGAGGAAGGCTATAAACTATAAAACATCACACTAGAAGCCGAGCAAAAAGAATAAAATACAGAAAGCGCTAAGCGAAAACGCAGTAATAGCGCGGGCAGACGATGCGATGCGTCGGGGTCGGCTTCCAGTCTACAGATTTTTTTGGGTTTGCTGCCTATCTGACCTCCACAATCAAGTCAAGTCATCATCTGCCTAGCCATTTCCCAACCATGTTGGGGTCGGCTTCCGGTTGAATCGGATGCAGCTGATTATTAGCATTGATATATTACATGAAGCTACTTGTGGTTGTGGAGGTCAGATGCCTATCTGTACCAGTTACTAGGTAACACGATACCCCTTCGTAAGACTGGTTGTCAAATTTTTGGGCTTCTGACTACTCATAACGACTGTCAAAGATTTACGAATGACAGCCGGGACCGACGGCTTAACGTGCTTTCGAGAAGTAAATTCTCTTTAAAAGCAAAATAATTTTCCCTTCAGTAGGTCAATTGCAAGCTAATATAACCCTTATATACCTGACGTATTTCTTCCACAAAACTACAACCCAGCCTCTGTGTAATAAAGTAATTTCTCGCCTACCGTTTTACGAGAAAAGTACGGACGTCATCAACAGCTCCCCGGGACTTATTCCCGGGATCCTTAGCTGCTGTATTGTGGGTACTTATATCAACTTGACGTCAAAGACACTGATTGGATGCCTGTTGGGGAAAGTGATGTGTAGGTATTAGTGGTTGAAATGTAGGGAGGAAATTAGTAGGAACATTGATATGTGAAAGGAGGAAAAAATACCTTCCCAAGTTTGTTGGAGTCAGCTACCAATCCACAGGATCAAAGTCTGAATGTCTTCTTATCTTTGTCTAATTACCTAGATACAGACGCCAGCACATCAAGCTGCTACAATCTGTCAAATTTCTTTAATAGATTTTCAACTTTATCGCTAAAGCATTAAGGTTCAAGGTTGATTGGGAAAATTTGACAGTTTCGGGTAGCTCGATATGCTGGCTGGCATCTGTACCAATCAAATTGACGTAGGTATACAGTATGCTAGGTTCAATGATGGGCATAGTTAGTTTAAGAAAGATTAGTATGTGCCTACTCATGAAAAATTAAAAATAAATATTATGGTCACAACTCTGAAATATGAAAAAATTGCCTATACGATCAAAATGTAGGGAGTCTATTTTTATTACCAGCCTGTATAGTGTCAGTTTGGTTGTCAAAATGTTTCATTACCTAAAATCAACCGGCCATAACTGGCCGACTATAAAACTTACTTTCATTGAGGGATTTCAAAGAATGGTCACGCATCTACGGGCTGGCCGAAGCAAGCGTGCTTTGACCCCACAATACGATTGTCCGCGTAGTATAAGAGGGGTCTAGGTATGTAAGATGGTCACCCATCCACAGACCCATTCCTCCTCCACTTATTATTATTAAATAATTCAATCTATTCTATTATATTGTAATGTAACCTTCGTGGTACCTACATCTATACGAATTACACGGTACACCTCATCTTGTCGTCGCGCGTCGCTTATAAATGTCAAGACACTTAATAAATTAATACGTACTTTGATGTACAAGTTAACATGACCTTGTCGATGTACCTATGCGTTTACGTAAACATCACCAAAACGTGACCCTGTACACAATGGACGTTATTGGACACGCTTCGATGCCCACTGATGGTTTAGCTTATAGCTGTTATAGTAAAGGAGCGATGGACGCTAGTGTGACCCACGTGGCCCAATTTATGTGACAACAACAAACAATTTTGATTTTTTTTGTAGGTTTAAATGTTGTGTTAATGTTAAATGTTAACACTTTTAGTATATTCAAAACGTAGCTTATTCTGTACTATACGCTATTTAATATGTTATTTCGTATAGCCTTTATAAATCGATGCTAAAAATAATAAATAAGGCATGCGTTGTATTTACATGTTGTCAGAGCATTTCATTGGAAAAATTGGGGTGTATAATTGAAATGAATGGACAAAGAAAGCCATTAAGTTGAACTCTTTCTATTTTCATAGACAAAACCACCACAATGAGCTCTTCGCTCGCTTCATTAAACGTTTGATGGCACGTGCAAGACCTTATTCATTATGGCTTTAAAACACAGGTTTGCACACAAAAAAGGACTCTAACATAATAAAACACATTTCTAAAAAAGCTTTTGTCGACTAAAGAATCAAATTAGTATAACGAAATCAATTACGAATTGACAGTAACCAAAAATTTTTAGGTTATTTCATGCTACGGAAAGGTCATACGGGTGTATTACTTACGAACATCGTACGCGAACGCCCACACAAGCACAGATAAGCTAGATGTTAACAAAAAAGAAAAGAACAACGTTTGAATTTGTAATTTCGAAAAAAGGAACACTCGAAATGCATTTGTTTTTGGCAGGATTGAGAGGTTCACTCGACATGATGACATGCGCGGGTTTCAAAGAGTACTATAAGATACCGGGTAAAGAGTGCCCTCTTGCGCCATTTTTATGCAATCCAGCGCAGTGGCGCCATCTACAAATTGTATCCAAACTAACCAGTCTATAGCTAGCTATATAAAGTGATATATTGTACTGCTGTTTTAATTAAAAAGGTCACAACTAACATTTTCCACGGAATTTGAGTTATATATATATCCGGATAGGCTTTTTTTCCTAATTCCAGATATATATATATAACTCAATTCCATGAAAAATGTTAGTTGTGACCTTTTTAATTAAAACGGCAGTGTAGGTACTGGCTGGAATATTCGTTGGTGCAAGCGCATATCAAAAGTAATAAAACCATTGTCTAATGTTTTAGTCATTTTTATTTTTTATTTTTATAATGTTTATGCTTATCATAATACAACTGTGCTGTTAATTTTGTTTCATCTTCTCCATTATAGGTAATCTTTCCCGTTAAAATACGATTAATGGATCTACACCAACTATGTAGTATGACACTTACTGTTAAATTAAAGAAATACTCTTTTAATTTTTCTTTGTGAATAGTACAATTAAAAGGGGTATCCACTAAAACATCTGCAAACGAATTAATTGTTCCACGTACATTTTGTTTAGGAACACGTTTTTTTAAAAAAGATTCTGTCATATTTTGCAGGTCATGGAAATAATTTTGCAATAGCTCATTTGGATAACATAACCATTTTTTATTATTATATTCTTTAGCTTTTATAAAACTATTATTATTAATATTTTCATTATTCTTATCTAAAAGGTCTTGTCTGCAATGTTTACACGATTTCACAACATTTTTTAAACACTTAGTCAGGACCCAACCACATACATAATTTCTTTGACCAGCATCGGGCTCTTTGGAGTAATCAATTAATACATCCTCAGTAAAATTAATTTTGTCTTCCTCGGGAACATCAGTTGCATCAGGTTTATCAGTGACGTAAAAACTAAGAGTTTGTAGGCACTTGTTGGTGTCCTCTTCGCAATTTGCCCTTTTGGAATGAGGTGTATTATAATTGTTTAATAGAAGTGCTTTAAATGCCCCTTCAAATGATATTGTATTTGGGGCATTATTTCTTGCTCCATAGCTTCTGATGTTCCCAAAAAAGTTTTCTACAGGGTCCTGATTAAAATTACGTGTTAATATTGCATCGTAACCATACTTATCAAACAACACGTTGCAAATTGCTTCCATGCCTTCAATAGTTTTAATTAAATTCTTTACAGATGGTATAGTAGTTTCCACAAATCGTACTTTATTACCAGTAACCTTTTTTTGAATAAATTTCACAGTTTTTAATATTTCCTTTGATTTTAGCCATAGTTGGTGGTGAGGTGAGTGCCTTCTAATTGGCCCTTTATAAATTTTACCATTGGGTATTGCAAAACTACTAACATTTAATGTGTCAAACAAATTGTCTAGTAATAATGTAATGTCTATTAATTGTTGGCATTCTTCGGGCAAATCTCCTCTAGCTATTAAGTGGTCTGTTACCACAGCGAAACTGTGGCTAAAAATTTGGGTTGCGGACTTCACCCTCATTTTATTAATTTTTTCAGGGACAATGTGCTCTTCTGTTATTTTATTTAGCAGTCGTAGCTCCCCTTTGGATTTATCTGCAGCATACACCTGCTGATAATAGTCCCACTTAACAATATTATTTTTATTATTAGAGGTGTACGCCATATCCTTAGTGAGTAAATTATTTCTTATTCCTTTAATTAAATGAGGAGCATCGAACAACGGTATGATCTTCTGACCATTTACCCTGAAAAAATCATGGCGCCACTCTTTGCCTAGCCGCAAATACCTCGCTCTCGTGTCATTAATTAAATCTGTTATTGCCCCTACATTTACGGAGCTCTGATCACAAACAGTGTTAATAATAATTAATCCCGATTTTTGCACCTCTAATGCTACACATTTTATGAGTGTTTTAAGCTCTACTTTTTGTAGGGCATTGGTAAAATAATATGCTACTGGCTGTTTAAAATTATGTTTTAAACCTTTCACCATGAAAACGAGAGCGTGGTCGGCAAATTTGGTGTCTTTGGTGGTGGCAAAACCCTCAAATGCATCTTTCTGCTTGTTATAAAATATTTGAGGTGTCAGAGACATTTCGTCAAACATTAGACTGCACAAACGATCAGCAGTATCTTTTTCGAGTACAGTTTTCTTAATTTTATTGAATACAATGGGATTTATGCCAGGACACAGTTTGATTTGACTTAGCAAACGTTTCATTGCCTTTGTCGAAGGTAATGTAAAGTACTTATAAAGTAAAGAATAGGCCTTTGGACTTTTCTTATACATAGACAGTGCAAGGATTTTTTCATCCATAGTAAACCGTCTACCTTTGGATTTTTTTGCGGATTGCAATTGCATATGGAGAAATAGCTGGGCAGGTGTTTTCAAATTTTTCACAACTTGTTGGAATGCAGCGACTTGGGATAATTTAGCAGCATTTGCCAGTCTTGACTTGAAAGACAGGCCTCTCTTCCGCAAACGACTTATCTCGGACCGCAGTTGTTTAACTTTTGTAGAAAGGGCTTTCACTCCGACATAATTATATGTCGGTGAACTATTAGTAGAACCTAGAAAAAAAATCTTAGATAATTATATTATTTCATAAGTAGGTAAGTACCTAATATAAGTAATATTATTTTGAAACTTGCTATAAGAAAATAACATTTACCCATTCTAATTGTTTTTCTTAAAGATCCACTAGCCTTGCTGTAGTTGTGATCCATCATTACTGCAGATGCATTGGCAGTGCCATGAATTGTGGCTGAAACATAGTAATGGATAATTCATAGAAATTTCATAAGCAAGTTCCCTAATAAATTTGGTTTACCTACTGTACTGTACTAAATACGTGTATATTATCAATATGTGTAAGAACTGACTTCAGCAGGCCTACAATGATGCAAAATTATTATATAGGTACCTACTGATCAGTAGCAAAGGGTAAATTTTTGTAAGAGGTAAGCCGGAGTACATATCTTTAATATGTCTATAGAATACTGACTGTGCCATTTTTCAAAGGGAAGCACTGCTACTGTTTTTATTTGGAAAGAAATCGCTTTAGCAAAAGTGACTAATCTTTACCTGTATTTGTAGAATGTAAATTGGAAGGTTGACTGACATGAATAATATCAGGTTCCCTGGCTGATGTGCCTGAAATCACAATAAAAAATAATTTCACGTATAAAACAGATTTTAGTGGTTTTTACCATAATTTAGAGAATTTATTCTAGAAGGTTTTGGTGTATAATACATTCATATTTAACTTAGATATAGCACAAAAACACCGATGTTTTGAGATGTCATCATCACTAGATCGAATCCGAGCGAAGCAGGGCCAGGCCGCTAGTTAAATATAGCATTAACTATGTATACGAAACGAGCAGGGCTTCTACAATGTTGTGGTTATAACATTATTTTATTTTTATTTTAGCCCATCTCTTGCAAAATTATTATACAGCTACATACAGTTCATATTAGGACAGAAGTCGCTTTATCAAAAACTGACTTAAGATCTTTACCTGCATTTGTAGCATGTAAATCAGAAGGTTGACTGACAAGTCTATTAGCAGGTTCCCTGGCCGATGTTCCTGTAAACACAACAAAAAAAAAAATTAAGAATAATAAAATATTGTTTTTCATATTTGTTTGGCCTACCTGATTCCTGAAAAGTTATTATTTATAAAAATAACTATAAAAAACGTGTTTTAACAGAATTACAATGTGATAAACAGTTTCTGGTAAAAAAAGAGTCATTTTCTAAATCGCCTTTGTGATTTAAGTCTTATTAAGAAGTCTATAAATTGATGAAATCTATGCACATAAATAAAATTGAAGTGTCTGTTTGTAATGTCAAAATAACAGCTTTTTACTAAATGCATAATTATGTAAGTACATATATACAACACTTATAACGAAAAAGCAATTATTTAATTTTTTTTTGTCTGTTCATTCCGGCTAATCTCAATAATAATTTTTGTTTTGTTTATAACGTTGCCCCACCTAGGGAATTTCTCCTGTATCATGGGTGCGTTTACAAACATTTAAACTCACATACACAAACAGACAGCAAAATGTGGTAACTTCCATACAAATGATGTTGCGGGGCAGAGCTAGTCTACACTATAATAATATTATAAAGAGAAAAGATTTTGTTTGTTTGAATTGAATAGGCTCAGAAACTAGTGGACCGATTGGAAAAATCCTTTCACCATTAGAATACTACATTATCCCTGATGAACATAGGCAATAGAATATTTAAAAAAAGTTAGGGATCCGAATGAAAACTTCGATAATGTAACCCAAGGTGTGAAAAAAATTACTAAGGTTGTATATACAATACATATATAATATACAACAATACAATACATATAATATATAGGTTGGTATGGTTACAATTATTATTATTAAGTACTTTCAAAGAGCCTTTATTTCATAGTAAGGGTGATTTATGTACGTTTACAACTGACTACTTGACCATGCATATTTCATTTCTGTATGTCAGAGACCATAATATTATAATATTATTAGGTACATAAGTTCAATATAATAGTAGCAATAGCTAAAAGTTTCAGTATACAGATTCTAAGTATAAAAGAATTGTCATACTAACCATGTAAATGAAGTGATGGAACTGCCAATGCATTTAACCGGTTATTACGGTTTCTATCTCTCGCAGTAAAATGAATGTCGCAAACCAACTTTGTTTGGTAATACGCATAATCAACTGCTGTTTCTAGTTTTCCACCAACAAGATTTACCCAAGCCTTAAGACGCTCAGGGAACTTCTCAGCATTTGGAAAACGATGCATTGGGACATCTGAAATTGGAAAGATAAAAGAGCTGTAGGCTATTTAAATAGTTGTTGTCTTAGCTTTCAACAATTATTGTTGTGCCTTCCATGAAAATCCATAGATGTGCGATATATTACGCAAACCTTGAATACTTAAGATGTACCATTGTTAACCGCTACCACAGTATTTAAAAGGTATACTCAAAGCATTAAATCTTTTACAGCTGTTAGATTCTTCTTCTTCTGTTCAGAATCTAAAATATTCATGTTCCTTATCTAATATTTGACCACTGCAACCCATTATTTGCAGTGGTCAAACCAATGCTCCATGTTTTTTTTTTACTTAAATTCAATTAATCAACCTGCATCTTTAACCTGGAAGCTAATCCGATTAGGAAAAGACCATGTACAGTGCAAGTCAAGAACTAGTATTATCTCTATTATTTACTGCCACTAATGGTTGCCTTTTATTTATTTCTTTTCAATACGGATTTAAAAAAAAAATCCGATGATGTTAAACATGATGATGATGACGTTGTGATATATATTAAACTTACCACTGGGAGCACAGCCAAATGAACATAACTTAGGCATTTTCAAAAGAAATGTTGATAAAACTTAACAACACAAAGCGTCCTTTCGCGAATTTGTTGAACACAATTCAACACGTATTACGGGCCGAAGTCACCAAAGAAAGCGGAGGAACTTAAAGCTCAACTCGACGCAATTTCTGGAAGATTTCACAACCGAAATACAAACGAAAAATGAAAAAGATCTACAAACATGCGCATAGGCAGAGAGTAGCTACCATTTTGCGGGTATCTTAGAGTACTATTTGGGAATTGACAATTCTTCTTTTGATAGTTGCCAGTTAAAAAAATAACAGTACATAAATAATGTCTTATTTTCATGTGTAAAAATATTAAAATATGCTCAATTAAATAATAAAATGTAAAATAAATATTTTTACGGTAAATATGTCATAAAATTTAAAATAATGATTTTTTATTATAGTGACATCTTTTGAGATGTTGTATTAACTAAACCTAAAGTTTTAGAAACAAAATGTAGATGGAGCCACCATCTTTTGATCCAAGCCAAATATAGGGAACTGTCCCCCCCCTGGCGGGTTTGCTTCGCGCCTGCGTAGTAGACTTTGCGTGAGACTACAGACAAGGCAATTATTTCTGTGAAATTTCCGTTTCTCCCTGTATCGGAAATTTTTAGGGCTTGCCGTGTCAGTCTCGTCAAAGCGAAGTTTTGACAGGTAATCGTGACTGTCATTTTTTCGATAAAATGACATGGTTTGATTAATCGATGTTTAGTTAATATACTGTGGTGCGTCAGGGGAAAATTAGATTGTAAACGTTTGGCGTAAAAAGATTTAATTCAGTGTATAATACTTGTTCAGTTTTATCAGGCATGCGATTATAACGGTATGGAAGAGTACAATTGACAGTATCTACCAAACTTTTTGGTTCCTAAGCTGTAATATAACTTTTTCCAAATGAAAATTTCATCTTCAAACAATCCAAAAATCCTACTTCCCCAACTATCAAATACAGACGAACCTCAGGCTACATAAACTTACAGAAACGATAATTAAATTCGCCTTTCGACTATTTACAAAGTTTTCGCTATCGAAGTTCGCTCCGAGCCCGCTAGGCACATGCCGCGGCATCCTATTGTACAAGTTGTCGGTACTTCCGCTGTCGTCGGATATAGCGACAAACTACTTCCCCAGTTCCCCTGTAGATATTGCAAAATGAATTCCGCTTGCAAAATGTAGGAGAATTTGATTTATGGTTAGTTTCTTTTTTTTTTTTCATTTTTATGCTGATGGTTGTAATTTGTAAAGCCAAAGAGGACCAAAGAAACGATGGATGGACTTTGTGAAAGATGATATAGGTAAAATGAAAAGTCATTTATTCAAATTAGGCTGAGAATCAGCACTTTTCGAACGTCAAAATTACAAAAGACAGTCCCCCAAAAACGCCCTCCCTTCACCACTTCCTAATGCTATCGCTGGGAAGAAGAAGTGGCGCAACAAACTCCCCAGCAGCACAGCTGTCTGTTCTCGGTAGAAAAGGCCCACTTCTTAGATGACGACTAATAGAGAAATATCTATGGAAGAAAAAGACATTTTGCGCCGTCCCCAAATAAATTGGGATAAAGGCTAGAGAATGACAGTAAATGTGTAATGGGGCTCAACATACGTTGGAACGTGCCTCCGCACCCAGTTCCTTAAACCTTCCGCGCAACCTACCTCTACAATCGCAGCAGTCCATTGCTGACTTAGACCTCTGCAATCCTCGACCACCTCCTCTCGATACCTCCTCTCGACCCACCGAGAGGAGGCCTGTGTCCCAACACTGGGAACATTATAGACTGACTATGCTTTTAATAAAACATGTTATTCTAATACAATCCCCGAAGTTTTACCATCAGCCTCAATCAATACGAGAACGTTACCGAAGCCCTGCTAAGGTACAGACGCCAGCAAGTCAAGCTACCCGAAACTGTCAAAATTTTCCAATCAACCTTGCACCTTAACGCTTCAGCGATAAAGTTGAAAATCTATTAAAGAAATTTGACAGATTGTAGTAACTTGATGTGCTGGCGTCTGTACCTCGCATATTCGCGTAGCGAAGTTTTCGGCGTGGGAAGAAGCAGATGGTAATGAATGAAAAACTTACAAATATTTTTCTCGTTCGCACGTTTAGGGGAGCTGAAAAAATAAGCATCGGAATTTAAATGATGTCTCATGATGTTTTGAAACTCTTTATAGACAAAGGTATTTTTTCAATGTTGCCAATGTGAAGTCAGGGGAAGGGTTCAACGTGCTTTCTGAAGCACGAAGGGGTCTCGGTATGTAAAGATGGTCCCATCCACAGACCAGCCGCGGCAAGCGTAGCTTAACCTGATCGAACGACCTGTGCGGCTGTTATTGTTTAGCCACCGACCCCTCTTGATAGGTATGTGTTGAAAAAAAAACAAATTTTTAGTTGGTAGTCGATGTTGGCAGTTTAGTCGATATCGGTTCAGTTGCCAAAGGAGAAAAAAAAGGTTGGTATTCAATTTGTTTAACAATTCATTTTCCTGAGTACCTAGTACTTTACCTTCCTAGTACTTAAGCAAAGTTTGATATTGTTTAGGCAACACTTTTCACTGTCCATCAATCTTGGTTAGCCAATTTGACAGTTGTTTTGTCATTTAGGGCTGATTTTTCCATCGCCAGATAACTTTTATTCGAGGAATAAAATTGACGTTTGACAGTTTTTGTATGAAATAACTGTCAAAATTTCAAAACATTCCTCGAATAAAGTTATCAGATGATTGAAAAATCAGCCCCTAATATAATAATATACCTATTAAGGTACATAAAAAAGTTTTGTAGTACATGAGGGACTTACAATGTAGGTATGCATGATTTTTGATTTATCTAAATATATTTTTTATAATTACATGGTGTAGGTGTAACGAATTGTTGGGTGAATCGCTCCTAGCTAGATTACTGAGTAATCCATATTGACGTGTTCTTGAGTGCAGATTGCGAATCGGTAAACGAAAGGTAGGACGCCCTCAGGCTAGGTGGAGCGACGATCTTCGCAGGATGGCTGGTAGCACGTGGATGAGAGTTGCTGAAAATCGAGTTAATGGCGTGCAATAGAAGAGGCCTTTGTCCAGCAGTGGACTGCTATAGGCTGATGATGATGATGATCATAATGATGAAAAAATAGATACTAAAAATTATTGTTGTTTGTTGTGTTTGTGTGTGTCCTCGTTGTGTTTATTGCTGTTGTTTGTGATTTGATAGTAAAAAATCTAGAGCTAGATTACTATAACATCAATAGTAAACGTTACAAGGTTTTCGTCACGAGCATACATTGACAAAGCGATTTACGATTGTTTTTTTAGCGATTTGTGTATTATGTTACGAACATAATATTTTCGAAACCACTAATATCAAATAGGTCTGCCTTTTCTTAAAGTTACATATATATATATATATATTTCTTTATTTATATATTTTTCCTTACATTGGAAAGCCATATAGCAATTACACCAATGGAGCAAAACATTTATTTCATGTGCTGCTTTCCGTCCGTCCAGGCGATGGATCACGCACGCTCACGCAGCGTCAAGACATTACGATTGTTATTTCACGAGGAAAACGCTTCTGAATTTTGCATAACTACATACTACTTACGACTGATTTTTCAACGCCAGATAATTTTATCGGAGGAATAATTTTGAATTTTTGACAGTTCTTCCATACAAAATCAGTCAGACGTCTATTTGATTCTACGAATTTTATTCGTCGAACGAACGAGACGACGCCCTTTTTACGAATAAAAATTATCTGCCGATTGTAAAATTAGCCCTAAGTTATTTATGCTTACAATACAAAACAACATTGAGTTCATTAACCCACACAATTCACCATACAATTCTATTACATACAACTCAACTACAAAAAACACTAAAACCCTGAACAAAAGCTAGTGTTGGGATAAACCTGTCAACTAGTGGTGTACCACCTACCTATACAGTTCTGAGGGGCAATTCTCGTAATTTTAAGACCGTTCACAGTCTGATCTCAGTCTCAATCTGTCAAAAAATACTTCTAATTTTGACAAGTTTTTGACATTTTGTTTGTCGCTGAGATGAGACTGCGACTAAATTTTGATCATTTTAAATTACAAGAATTGGCCTTCAGAAGTTTCCCTATTTTATTTTTCAAGCGAGTTTCCAGTCCGCCGCGCTTGGCTTTTACGTGTTTCTTGAACCGGATAAAATAAAGGTTAGCTCTGGTAAGTAAGCTTTACAGTAGGGGAAGTAGATCTACATTAAAGTACTGTAAAGTCAGTAATAAATTTTCGTGAGTTCAAACTTCCCTTTGTATTTTTGTAGTAAATAAAACTGTTCTTAGTTTGGGTATTCAACCTCCACAGCGGGGTAATTGCGTTTAACAATAACAATGGCAATGCCTCATTTTAACAATTCAACAACTTTCATTGAGCACTGGTGGCCCAGTGGTAACGGCCGCGACTTACGAGTTGTAAGGTCGTAGATTCGAAACCAAGCAGGCACTTTACTTTGTGTAAATTATTTCATCACCACTGCTCTCAAAACGGTGAAGGAAAACATCGTGAGGAAACCGGCATGGCTAGAGCCAAAAATTCGAAGACATGTGACATCAACCGAGCCGCACTGGGCTCGCGTGATAGATTATAGCCCACTCCCTCCCGAAGAGAGGAGGCCTGTGTCCCAGCAGTGGGAACAATTATAGTCTGATTATGATGAACAACATTCATTGCGTTATCCAGCGCAATGCATAATCCGAATGGTTTTCAAGGATATTGTTAGTCCATTGCTTCACATGTTCAAAAATTTCGACTACTCAACAACGCAAATAACGCAATGAATGTTGTTGAACTATCAAAATGAAAGTCATTACTGTTAGGATGTTACGCAATTACCCCGCAGCTTAAGTTCAAACTGTTATCACTGTGGTGAGGTCCAATGTACCTCTTCCTCAATCGGTCCCTCATTACTGGACCAGCAGTGCGATTCTGTAACCATCTCACCGTGAAAACTCAGGTGAAGTGAGCGTGGAGTGAGCTGTCATTCCAACTAATGCCAGGGATTGACACTATTCACAGCTCACTCTAAGCTCACTTCACCTAACTTTTCACTGTGAGTTTTTTACAGAATCGATCAGCTGGACCTGGACTCCTTTAAGCGGACAATCTGTCTCCATCGACTCCGGTCCAAAGTTACCATCACCATCTGCTAAAATTTTCTTGAGGACGTAGCTTTTACTTGGTCAAGCCATCATGTTGGCGACCGGCCTCGTGCTCCTTCGGTATTGACAACGATGACCAGCTTTTCAAGGCTGCTAACTCCCCTTCGCATATATATATATCGCGATATTAGAATTACAATTCTTGAGATCAAACGGTGTGTATTGATATCACAAACGACATTAAGGAAATTGAAAGTCGATGTGAAAATTGAGGCGGAAGCTTCATCGTTTGTTGTTATAATGGAAATACTTAACAACATTTTAATTATTACGTATATAGAGGCATAAAGAACAGGGTGTGAAATTCACTCATCCTTCATATAAAAGGGAGCATCCTCCGACCAGACGGGTGTCGTGTCTGGGAGGAAACTGCCCGACGATTGACGTCGGGACGTTGTATATCTGCTAGTTATCTGGATTTTGCATGACTTCAGGGTGACGCGTAGTTCGTATGTGGCGATGTACGAGTAGATTGTGTACCTATGTCGTTGAGAGGTCATTTTATTATTTGCGTGAAATGTATATACATCGTGTTACTTACTTTAAGCCATATTTCTATCATCATCATATGGAAAGCTCTCAATCGATTGCGTACCCAAGTGGGCCGCTGCAGACAGAGTTTGTCAAAGTGGGGGATTACTGACCCATCGAACACCCATTGCTAGTGCGGTGCTTCCAATCAGACCACTTGCTGGGATGTCCAGTGCCCGTCTCAAGTGCCCGTTCTCCTGCACCTTGGATGTCCTATAAAATGTCACTGATGCCGCAATCAATGTGGCCACCTACTGGACTCCAACTACGAGTATATAAAAAAACAACGAGAAAAAGTACCATCGACACAAAAAGAAGAAGAAGGTCATCATCATCATCATTTCAGCCGAAAAACGTCCACTGCTGGACATAGGCCTCCCCGAAGCACCGCCACTTCGACCGGTTCTGTGCTTCTCGCATCCAACGGATTCCTGCGGCCATCACCAGGGGGTCTACTCCGAAGGACTATCGGCCGAATGTTCGGCCGTTTCCTGTTACGAAGTTACTATTTGGTTCGGTCGGTTCTGATCCTACACTCCTACACTCTTTCGAATATTGACTATGGTCGGGACCAAAAATGTGAAAAAATTTCGAATTGAATTCGAATTTTTTTCACATTTTTCAATAATATTCGGTTCGGCCATGTGTGGGTCCAACCCGAACATTCGCACTTTGCAATTCGGAGTAGGCCCCCTGGTCATCTTTTTTTTTGGGTAGGATCATCATATGACATCTCCCGGTCTGGGCGGAGCAGGAGAGCGTGTCAGACTTTTACTGACTAAAACCCACCCGTGTTCCTTCAGTTGCCTGTACCAGGGGCCACGGAATCTCTTTCGAACAACCCGCGGCTCTGGCAGGCATCGGCCCTAGCGGACCCCGTCAGTTCGTGCTGACATCTCTTTGAGGCGCGCGTGGAACACAACGCGCCGTCGACCCTGGCTTGGTCCTTGCCGGGTGGTGAGCTGCCCAACCTTGTGGAAGCCCTTCCAACGCTAAGTCTTCCCGTATGCGATTGCCACTCTTGAACCTTTCAGCCCCTTCGGCCATCTGTTTTGCGAGCAATGTGCCCTGCCCACTGCCACTTAAGTTTGGCAACTCTTCGCGCTGTGTTTGTTACCTTGGTTCTTCTACAGATCTCTTCATTTCCATACTACATAGTAATATGATGAATTCGAAAGTAACTCTGTCTGATAATTTATCACTTCTTAATGGCTGAACAAGCATAATCATAACATAATCAGCCTAAAATGTTCCCACTGCTGGGACACAGGCCTCGGGAGGGAGCCGTAATCCACCACGGGGGCCCAGTGCGGGTGGTGAATGTCTGAACAAATTAAGTCTAAATTTGAGACAGGGATAAAAGTATCTTATCCTAACGAAGATTATGGTCTCATAACCTGCGTTAGGATAAGAGACTTTTATCTCAGTACTATACGTTCCCGTGGGATAGTTCCCGACCTCCACGCGGGCGAAGCCCAGGGCAAATGTTTGTGATAATATAATTTACCTAATATACATTCACTGGTTATCTCTGAATACTAAAACAAAGAGTTTTATTTTTAAACTTTGATTTAAGTTAAGAAACGTTCAAACATGTATGGTTAAACAGTCGCTAATCGTTACTTAACTTTAAGCATCATCATCTGCCTAGCCTTTTCTCAAGTTTTTTTTAGTTAGGTTTTAGTTTAGTTTCCAGTCTAACCAGATGCAGCTGAATACCAGTATTTTACATGGAGCGACTGCCTATCTGATCTCCACAACCCAGTTACTGGGTAATAAGATACCCCTTGGTTAGACTGGTTGTCAGACTATCGGGCTACTGCCGTAACGACTGTCAAAGATCCACGAATGACAGCCAGAATCAACGGCTTAACGTGCTTTCCGAGGCCCGGAGGGGTCTTGTTATGTGAAGATGGTCAGCCATCCACGGACCAACCGCGGCAAACGTAGCTTAACCTGATCGATCGACCCGTGTGGCTGTTAAGCAACGTTTATAAATAAAGGGGTGAATGTTTATTTACTTACCGAAAAGCAAAGCATGTACGAGGTTTCTTACGTCCTAAAAATACACTAACTACTTCAAAAACAAACCTCATTTCATCTAAATAATAGCATTGCAGAAGCTTCCAGGTGTTCACTATGAAACAATACCCACCTTACGTTTCACGGCGCCTTTTAGACCATCTGGATGTCGTAGTAGCGTAAAATAGTTCCCTCGAGCACAGTACATATATAGTGAACAGTAGAACAACTATGAGCAAGCGCCCGAATCAACGCAGTTACACAGGTACAGTGCAAGACCTTTAATCGAGTTTTAGAGTGTACCTAATTAGTCGGTAACTGCCTCATCGACTCGTAGAGTAAGTAGTAAGTTACGTTTTGTGTTGTACGCCACTACATATGCGATCATTTTGTAATCTTTGACTGACAGCCCTAAGGGCACACTGATCACTCCTAACTACTGGTTAGCGATACCCACTTTCATACTTCCATCCATGTATGTCTATTTGCGAAAACACTTAGGGTTAGATATAAAGACGAAACTTCGCTTAATTTATACGACAAGTTTCGTTTTTACATCTTACCCTCACCCCTTGGCCACGACCTACACGCGTAAGCTACACGCGTCTTACGACAGCGAAAACACAAATGAAAAAAGTTATTAAGAGCATGCTACAAGAAACCGCGGCGCAACTTGTGGAGCGACGAACAGGAACAGGAGAAGCGCGTGCACGTCTTTTGACGCAAGTGGCGTCGCTCGAGGCGAACGGGGACTTAGCGCTCCGGTGGCACTTAGATACTTAATTATAAAAAAGTAGTCCAGTAAAACTACTGTTTTATATTTTGACTGTGCCCCGAGGTTCCATTAGAGCCCATTGTTTCTACTTCTATAGCTGTCCTGAAAAATTCACAAATGGAAATTGGTGTTACCCGGTTTGTTCAACTGCAGAATTTTGGAATGGCTGCAGGAAGTGGAAAATTGTTCAGAGGAGAGTTTCATTTTGTTGTTTTTTTAATATCACTTTACATACATAGTATAAAACCAAGTCGCTTTTCGTGTCTATCTATGTAACCGATTAGATCTTCTAAAGTAAATGCATATTGATGCTGTTTTCACCATAATTTAGAGCATTTATTCTGGTCAGTTTAAGTGTATAATCCTACTATCCTACAAATATTACAAACGCGAAAGTTTGTGAGGATGGATGGATGGATGTTTGTTACTCTTTGCAGCAAAAACTACTGAACGGATTAAGAAGAGATTTGGCACACAAATAGTTAATAACCTGGAGTAGGTACGTTCCCGTGGGATAATTTCCGATTCCCACGCGAGCGAAGCCGCTGACAATAGCTAGTACATCAATATTTAACTTAGATATAGCACAGCAATCTAGATGTTTTGACCTGTGCCGTGCGAAGCAGGGGCTGATGGCTAGTTAAAAATAAAGGCAACCTTTAGTCAATTAGCATAGAAGTTTCTTTGACTTGAGCACGGCTAAAAGAAATTGCCAGTTTATTTAAATTGACGGGGGTGGGTTGATCATTTGTGGGTATTAGCGCGAACAAAACCTATTGTCCTTTATCCTTTGCTAAGCTCCCAATTCCCAACACAATTTGAAATAAACAAAAACATAGTCCTCGAAAATACCTAGATAAACAAAACTAAGAGAACAAGGAAAAATAATACCTTCCCCAGGGAAGTATGCTGTCACGATTAATAATACGAATAATATGTTAATAAAAATAATATTTTCATACTAATTCGAAAACATAAAGAAAACCCGGTTATATTTTTACAAAAATTGGAAGCTAATCCGGATTAAATGTGTCTGTGACTTCTATAATGAAAATAAATATTATAAAAGTTTTCATGCTCATAATATAAGCAAATAAACGTGACTACTCGTTCGGATTGAACCACGGAAAAGCTGAGTCCCGTTATTAAAAGAGCCATCTCTCGTCTGGCGTACCCAAAATTACTATTACCTAGTCTTATCCGAGTCCCATTTTATGTGTAAGTCAAAACTTAATGGGCCAAAACTCGTCAAATAAAACGCAAAAGATAACACCAAAAGCTTTAAAAACGTCCAAGAAACTTGAAATGGAGCCCAAAAAATCGTTTTAGAAAAAACCAGATTCTGCCGCGTCCCCATTTAAAAGTTAATGAGAAAAATCTGCATACCAAGATCGGAATTTACACAGCTTATGTGGAATTTCCTTTATTGTAGTCGAGATTCTAGTTATGGAACGTGCTGGTTGAATCAGTCGCTCTGTAAAAATACGTTCCATTTTTAAATCTTGGCGGCTTTCTAGTTGGCACCAACCAGCTTCGTTTGTTATATTTTTATGTCTATAGCTAGGTCTCGAAAAATCTGTGTCTATGTCAAGATTTGGCCAATGTTGGTCATTAGGATGATAATTTTCCGTAGCTTTTATTTATTCAGCCAATCCATTCCAAAGTTTGTCTTTAAAAGATCGCTTTTAGATATAACACCGCCCATTGTGTCACCCCTTGTAAAATTTCTACATTTATATCTGTAAAATTTATGGTGTACATAGTAAAGCGTACGATATTCTATTCCATTGGAAACTATATAATTTCGAATTGTTCAAATTGGGAAAATAAACTAATAAAGCCAAAATATAAAGTTTAAAGGGCGTTAATTGAAATAATAAATCATATGTCTTGTAACAAATCCTCCGTCTGGCCCTCAACCCTCGTCTCACATGACATCAGATAAGCCCGACAGCCTGACAGAATAATTACGCTGCACGCCGTACGGAAGCCATCTTGAATACGCAAATTGTTATTAGATGTACTTACTTACTTACAAATTAATGTCTAAATTATTTATGGTTTCCTCTTGTCTTCTAATAATAATAAAGTTTTCCCTTGACGTTTATTCTAGCGATTATTGAGGTGCCTATTTAACTTGTTTGGTTACGTATAAGGCCTTGTAAAGAAGTAGAATTAAACCAATTGATAGGTAAATTACTACAAAAACTTCCTATAAGATAGTTACAAGTCCTTTTCATATTTAAGTCCACTGCCATCCAACTGAGTGAAGAGTTTTTACCTTGCTGGTATAGCAAGAACTCGTACCTTACAGCCAAGATAGGTTAAACAGGGTGACAAGGATATCAACGCTCAAACCGTAACCATAAATACAGCATATGATTCTAGACCCTTAGCGTAGACATTTTTGGTATGTTATAAAAAAAACAACTGTTCCATAGAAAAGTGCAATACGCGGTCCAAATGTATAGCACAGCAATTTTTTTTAATTTTTTATAAACCGATTAAAACCTTCAACGCAGGGTTCAGAATCATGTACTGAATCCATGGTAACAGGTTGCACGTCGATGTCCCTGCCACCATAAGCCAAAGCACACGCTCGTAACCTATAGTCGTCAGAAACAAAAACAGGCACCGTAGCCGAAATCGCCATAGCATGTCAGACTCTATCATCTCCCTAGCCTTTTCCTTTTTTTGTTGGGGTCGGCTTCCAGTCTAACCAGATGCAGCTGAATTCCAGTATTTTACACGGAGCTACTGCCTATCTGACTTCCACAACCTAGTTACTGGTTAATACGATACCCCTTGGTAAGACTGGTTGTTAGACTTTCGGGCTCCTGCTGGGTAACGACTCGACCGCGACCCGGCTCGAACCGTGGCAACGAAATCGCCATGGCATGTATTATTATCATAGCAGCAAAAAAAAACTCAAAGGAAATGATAATCAGAAAAGCCCCAGTTAATCCTAACGCCCTACATTTGCGTCACATCAATATTAAGTCCCGACTATCAATCATCAAATTTGCCAGTGTCATCGTAATAAATCCATGTCATTGTGGACGACGCGAATTGTTTCCAGTTTCCTTCCCTACTTCAATTTTATATGACTGTTTGTTATTCAAGATTTGTTTTATTAGATGGAAGTAATTAATTTTTATTAAGTGAAGTTGGACGGTTAAAAATGCTTGTCTAAATCTAAATTAGAAAGCTTTTGGGTATGTTTGTTTGTTACCCTTTCACGCCACTAGCGACTAGTGGCGTATTTCTGAACTAAGTATGTGGTAGGAGTAAAACCTACAAATAGGTTAAAAACGAATTCGGTCGTTTATTTTTTTTATGTTTGTTTCCTCAGAACTCCGTCATTTAGAAACCGATTTGAAAAATTCTTTCTTTTTTTTTGAAAGGTTATAATTATAGAGTGGTCCTATATAAACTTGGTTAAATTCTGGTGAGTGGTTGTTAAGTTAGTTTAAATAGTACGTTTTTTTTTTCACTTAGTATCTTGATGATGTTATAATGACTTCCTGTCACTGTTATTTACTTCGTAAGTGAAGGTAAAATAATTTGTGTGGGGTAAGTACCACAAGTAAAGAGTTTAATTACTTTAATTTCGGAAGTCGGTACCAAAAACCGAAAATACAAAACCAAAGACAGGTCTCCAAATTTTTTTTTTTTGATGTCCTTTGTTTTTTTTTTTTGTAATAAAGTTTTAATTTTCACTTCCCTACTCATCTCTCTTTTCCTTTTCATCTTTGTCTATTTCTACACATTTCACCATTTTCTGGCCGTTTTCCAGCTAAGCTGGGGTCAGCTTCCAGTCTAACCGAATGCAGCTCCAGCAACTTCTGGAGGGAGGTGGGCTGGTTAGAATAACCACCAACGGCCGCCATGGCCACGCACAATGGTCCACTTGAAGGACTAAGTGCGGAAACCAAACCCATAACATAGAACATAGAACCGAATGCAGCTGAATACCAGGATCCTCTTTTTTTTTTTTTTGTCGCTGAGAAATGCTTTATGCATCCCCGCCTCCCGGGGGACGAGACGGGGTATGTGGGACTCCCTGTCGGAATGACAGTATACCCACTAAAACTCAGCGGTGTTCCCGCGTCGCCGTGATGGGAGGGCCATGGGAATCCGGCATAGCCTTTACATCCACAGCCCTCCCGACGCATGCCCGCCAAGATGGTATGGCGGGCCCCACATGCCCCCCAGGTTGGGGGGCTACGGGAATGGCCGGAAACACCTGGCCATTCCCGTCCCACAAGGTGGAGGCCTGTGCAAAACAGGCAACGGAGCCCCCGCACCCGTTGCCTGCTGGCCTCCACGCCCGCCTAACAGGCGGGCCCCGCATGCCCCCCGCGTTGCGGGAGCTACGGCCGCAGAGGATAGGGAGAGCGGCAACGAAACACCGACACTCCTCGTCCCCTGCGGCCCCGCCGCATCCGCCATCTCACGGTGGCGGCCCCGTCAAGGCCGCGGAAGGAAGGGAGAACCCCTCCCGCCGCGGCCTCTATCCTCAGCCGCAATGTCTCCCTCACGGGGGACATCGCGGCCCGCCTCAGGTAGGTCGCGATGTCGCGGCACCGCAACCTACCCGTGGGCCGCTACGTCGGGCTAAACCGCACAGCCCGGACGAGCGGCCCCCGCTGGGGTTCCTCTTAGCTTCACTACTACTACTGCTACTGCGGCTACTGAGCCCTCCCGCCTCGACAATGCGGGAACCCACCGGGGGAGATACCAGGATCCTCTGACCTGACCTCCACAACCCAGTTACTAGGTAACACAATACCGATATCCGTGCACAATACTATTTGTAACACGTGAACCACGTTGTCTATGCGTGAACCAATCTGTAACAAATAAAGTACTATCGCCAAAACCAAGATCTGAACATTTTGAAAAAAAAAAAATCCCGTGCTCATGATGACCACAGCTGCGTCCGTAAGTAAAACAAAAGAGGATCCTTTTTAAGTCGACTAATAATATGCGCTGCAAGCAGGAATAGTCCTTACGGTGGTCAGATATACGAGTAGATTTTAGCGATAGTACCTACGAGTAAGTAAGAATTCTTGTCTACACAATGGAAAAACTTGGCTCGCGTTCAAAAAACATCTATTCAACGTCGATAACCATCTTTTTAAGCAATGGATGTTTGAATTACATCCATTGTATGAAAGTACTTTGTGCTATCGTCATACGTCGTATCGTTAATCTCTAGCTATTGATGAGCACAAGATAAAATTAATGATGATTTTACCTTATACAGGATGATAAATTAGTCTACGGTTGTCCATTCTTGGACACTATTGTCGTTTCCAAAAGATCATAAATCCCTAATTCCCGAGATACACGAGGCTAGTTTTTCAAAGCTAAGCTAGAGGTTATTAGAGGTAAAAACATAAATCATGAATAGCTCTAAGTCATGTTAAGCTCCTCAAGTTCTGAGTTGAGCTACACAATTACTGACAAATGCGTGCACTGACCGGACAGGTCCACTCAATATGTGTTGTTCTTTCCTCAAAAGACCATTTCCGACCTCAATCTTTATGGTCTGACCAAGATTATGTCTGGACTTTAAAAGAGATTGTAACCTCTGAGTATGTTTCGGCCTTTCTTCTCAGAGTAGTCAGATAGGAAACGCCGACCTCATCTAGTTTACTTTTCTTTTTTAATAATATAACGTGTGAATATGATTCTGATATCCTGTTTACATAATAAAATTTTTCTTTTTATTTCAATAAGCTGCAAAACGAAGGCACCATTTCCATTAAACTATTTTCATGAAAAATATATACGCTTTACTTATCATTCAGTACAGACCTATTCTTGTGTTTCATTATTTCAAGTTAAACAAATATCAATTTTATGTTAATAGTAATTAAGTTGATTTCAGAGTAACCAGCACTATTGAAAAAGTTATAAAAATGTTTGCAGTTATAGCGTAAACCGAACTTTATTGTGCAGTAATTATTTTCCATAAACTTATATGTTTACATGTTTGGCGAATATATCGCGATATGGTTGTAGTACAAGTTATCACTAACAACCCTGCAACAGCTTTATTTATTTTGTATTCAGAAAATATTTTATTTACGAAACTCCGAAATGCATGTTTTAAAATAGCAATGGCGCTGCAGAGTATATTTTCGAACAAGTTCAATTTTCTGCAGTATTGGAGCACAATTGTTATCATCTGTGCGGCAACCTCATGGAAATATTAATAAGTGAATTCCCTCTATTGCGTGCCTCGCCCACAAAGTGGATACTACAAAGGGTAATAATAACGAAGGTAATAATAATAAGGAATAACGTTTTTTTTTTAATCCAAAAAAACGCGTCTTTTTTTGCCTTCTAAAAATATTCCTTTTCCCGCCGATATTCTCTTTACAGCACTGAATGCTAGCTGACGAAATCGAACGTAAAAAAAATAAATAAAAGCTTGTACGTTTCAATTCACTCACTACGATTTTCCGTATGCCTTTTGACACGCGTGTTGAAAACAAAACCATTTGGCTTGTAGGCCGGTCGAAGGAAAAACATTTGGTCACGATTTATCGTGAAACGTGACGCGGTCACGAATCACGTATCACTCGGATAATATCATCATTTGGAAAAAAGTAGGTACATTTTTGTTGACAGCTACGACCACGGATTTCGGTCCATAGTTCCGTGAAATACAAATGTTTATTATGTATCTTATGTGCTTTTCATGTACCTGGGTTTGTATTTCAACTGACCCGGTCAATTTATACTTAGAAAGCTTAATTCAATTTACATAAATCCTACTAATATTATAAACGTGAAAGTTTGTATGGATGAATGTTTGTTACTCTATCACGCAAAAACTACTGAACGGATGTGGGTGTTTGGCACACAGATGGTATATAACCAGGATTAACATATAGAATACTTTTATCCCGATGTTCCCACGGGATCGAAACTTATGCTGCGGGTGAAACCGCGAGGTGCAGCTAGTACATACATAAACTCATGCCTTCTTCCCAAAGGGGTAGGCAGCAACTTCAGAATACCATCTGCCACGATCCTTACATACTCCTTTCGCCTCGTTTACGTTCATAGATCCGGTCATACCCGGAGGGTGCGAGTACTACGCACCTGACTCAAGAACATCACCAATAAGGTCTACACTATACAGAATGAATTTTTCAAGTGAGCGTAGATGGCTAAATTTTTGAAACAATGAGGAATAAATAGCCAATAGTACTCAAAGGAGTCTCGGGCTCGGTTTTGATGAAAACTAAAACTGCATCATTGGATTTTTGGAAAATCAATATTTCTACCCAGGGATCGAATCGGACCCGTTGATTTTAATTAAAAAAAAATACACACTATTATTACACCATTCGATAGTGTCCCTAATAAGGATCAAATTCTGGGAAATAATGATATACGGCATTTTTTCAAAATATACGGGTTCAATTCCTGGTTAGAAATATAGATTTTTCAAAAATCCAATGATACAGTTTTAGTTTTCATCAAAATCGAGCCCGAGATTCCATCGAGTACTCTGCGCTATTCCTTATAGTTTCGGATTTGGTCATCCACGCCCACTTGAAAAGTTCACCCTGTATATCCCTAATTTAGTATGTAGAGGAACCTCATGTCCTCATTTTAAATTATCCTTTTTTGTCGTTTTAACAATCCCATGTCCTATATTTTTTTTATAGTATATGTTAGGATAAATTCGGCGCTGGGATAAGACCGTACGCACCAAATTCTGCGCCAGCTTACTCTGCGCCGACGGTCGGGGCAGAATAAAACGCCGCAGAAAACATGTTGTCAGCATTAAAAATACAGCCAAATTAACTGGTAATTAGATTCGTAGTCTTATCCTTGCGCCGAACTTACCCCAACATATATACCATAAAGTTCCATATTGCTATATACCTCATAGTTCCATATTACCTTAATAATTTCTTTAGCTTTACCTGCAATAAATACTTCCCCAACTCTTCCAATAACTCTTCTAGTAACATTACCTTTCACACAAACATGAAGCGCTTAAGTTTTAAAGATTTAACTTTTCGTGCTAGCTTGCTGCACGTCGCGTCTCAATTTGTTGCGAACAAACTTACTTTATCCTGCCCCGTTTACCTAAAAAGTTTAATACACGAAGTAGTTGTGTATAAGATGGCGATGTCTTGGGATAGGTACTCTAAAATCAGAAACATTGTTAGGGAACAGGTTACCGTATGTATTTACATCTTGATGAGTGTGAAATAATTTGGCACTCAAAGAAATAGAGATGTCCCCAGATTATGCCAATGATCTAATACCTACGTTATTTCACCATCTGCCTAGCTTTTTCCGAACTATGTTGGGGTCGGTTTCCAGTCTAACCGGATGCAACTGAATACCAGTATTTTACATGGAGCGACTGCCTATCTGACCTCCACAACCCAGTTACTGGATAATACCCCCCTTGGTCAGACTGTTTGACAGTCTTTCGGGCTACTAACGACCCGTAGCGACTGTCAAAGATCCACGAATGACAGCCGGGGCCAACGGCTTAACGTGATACCTGATACCTAAGTAATGTGAAAATTTAAAACAAGACTCGGTTTTCTAGAAATTAGAAATCTTTAGCGATTTCTAATTTCTCTTTCTATTTATTATTTATTTATTTAACCATTTATCTACACAACAGAGAAGAAGAAAGTAACAGAAAAATACGTACAAAAGTGATGCTTATTTCTAAAGAAATCTCTTCCAGCATACCTGCGATAGGAGAGTAGATAAAAAGAGATGTAGACAACGAGTGTAAGAAAAGAAAGGAAAACAAATCAAAAACAGTTTTTTGTCTCCCTAGTTTAGGCCAAAGGTCTAATAGCTATCTAAGTTACGTGAAATTAAAAAAAAAACTAGATATTAGAAACCATTTGTAACCTAATGCTGTCAAATATTAAAACGTTTGATATCCATTCATCATCATCATTTCAGCCGAAAGACGTCCACTGCTGGACATAGGCCTCCCACAAGCACCTCCACTTCGACCAGTCCTGTGCTCCTCGCATCTAACGAGTTCCAGCGGCCTTCACAAGGTCGTCAGTCCACCTTGTGAGAGGCCTTCCTACGCTACGTCTTCCGGTACGCGGTCCCCACTAGAACCTCTCGGCCCCACCGGCCATCTGTTCTGCGAGCAATGTGCTCTGCCCACTGCCACTTAAGTTTAGCAATTCTTCGGGCTATGACGGTTACCTTGGTTATCCTGCGGATCTCTTCATTTCTGATTCAATTACGCAGGGAAACTTCAAGCCCCTCCATTGCCCCTCTCCATTGCCCTTTAGGTGATTTTAAGCCTTCTAATAAAGCCCATTGTGAGCGACCACGTTTCAATGCCATAGGTCATCACTGGCTACACCCACTGGTCAAAGATCTTCGTCTTGAGACACTGCGGTGGCGGTGCGATGCGGGACGAGAAGATATTTTGTAGCTTCCCAAACGCTGCCCAGCCGAGTCGGATTCGACGATTGACCTCTTTCTCAACGTTGAACCTACTCAACTGGACAGTTATCGTTTGGTCTGTAATAACTTGATTGTCATAGTACTCAAATTCACATTACAGAACCTCCCTACCTATTACTTCAGACATTAAAACTTCATTTGTAAATGAACACAAACAAACCCTCTAACTTTCCTTGAAGTAAAGCTTGACGTAGAAAATTACTTATTCTGAACGCCTACATACAAATAACATAACAATAACAATAACATTATGTTTCTTCCTCTCAGCATTATGCATAATTGTTCATCCCAACGTGCTTCGGGCCTATTAACATAATTTACTGTTCTTAGAAGCGCTCGAGTGCAAATAGTTAGATTATGAGCTGCTTCTTCATCCATGATTGTATGGCTCGTAAGTAGAGCGACTAATGACATGCAGCTTAGATAATAGGAGCATCCTCCTACAGAGTGTAAACTTTCGTAGTCCACTTAGAAGTCCCTAAATCGTCTCCGAACTCAAATGGGGATGTGTAAGTCGAACTAGAACTCGGCGGAATGGCAGCAGAGTATGGTTGTAGAACTGAGTCTCAGACTACGCTCCACCTCCTAAAATGACCTCTGTGCCCAAAATCATGCAGCCAAAGTGACCTCTGCACCACTGCCACCAATAACGTCGTGGAAGTGAAGTTTTGGGCCAGTAAAATTTGAATAAGTGCGACCACCAGCGACACGAAGAAGAAAAAGCTTAGATAATACACACACACACTGTACACTTAGAAATGCTTAGTTGGTGCTACCATTTCACATAGCTCTGTATGTTTGTTTCTGCTGCATGTATTTGTATAGTTAATAAATTGTAAATCTGTAATTGGCTGTAAGACTAGCTTAGATATTTTAAGCAAAATTTCAGAGAGCTGTGGATTTTGTGAATAATAAATAAATAATATAGCTGTACGACTAACGCCGCCATCTTGGTTTTTCACACAAAAGTGACAAGTATAATGTTTATCATCAGCACCTATCAACGTCAATCAAGTGCCAAAAATCTTTGCGGCAGTGTATGTCTATAGCGAGACGTCACGCACCATAGGCCAACTTCATAGGTATTAAATTTTAATTTCTGAATTGTTTTTTTTTTTTTTTTGTTTTATCTTTTTTTATAACTGACGCTTTTAACGTGCACGTTTTTCTACATCGTTCTCACATGTATCATTTCAACAAGAACGATGTAACCAAATTTAAATTTCGTGTTTCTGTCTTCCTTCGTAGTTGACAATCACGGTCGTTAGGTAATACTTTAACAATCACAACAAACAAACACCAATTACAGAAGTCGATAACTTAATGGTCAGTTTTATTACCCTCCGAATGCTTTCTACAAACATTATCCGGTGTTTGCAGCACATAATTTAACGAAATGTTGATACATAGCCGCCATTTCCGATAATAACCAATTATTTGTGGGCAAACAAGGTTATTGTGTCAAATGCACCGGTTATTTACTTCGTCTTATGCTCTTTTTATCATGAGTAAGCATTGTGTACCTATATACAAAGTTGATACGACAGAGGGGCTTTCCTTTAAGCTGCCTATTCTAGGTACCATTTTCAAGCTCTGAACCAAAAATCAATTAAATAGGAACAGTAGTTTAGTCGCAAATGATTTTTTAAGTTTTTGCACCGTTTGAACACGATGTATGTTTCCTAACAGCTGATTATGTCTAAGCGTAGGTCATGCACCTTACAACGATAAAGACGTTGCCACTTCGTTACCTAGGTATCTAAGGTCAGCCAAATTTATTTACAAAGGGTGGGTGCGTTTTATTCTGATTTGTAAGCCATTTAGTTTGTTGGAAAAAAATATTTTCTCATTTTTGGCGCTTTTTATTTTTATGCCGTATCGAATTAATACTAAACACGTATAGTATACGTAGTGTAATTTAATGCCCCTCTGTCATATCAACTCTGTATATATATTCAAACTCAAATTCAAAATTATTTATTTCTCCAACATAAATTATTCTAAACAGATTAGTGATTGGAGTCTCCCTTTAAGCAAGTAATGCCTGTATTGGGAGACTCCGCTCTTCCATACCGTAATCTAATATTTATGCTTAATATATTTATTTGGTTATTAAGAAATCTAAAACTAAAATATACATTTTATGTACCTACAAGTATAATAACAAATATTTTACGAAAAAAAACAACCGACTTCACAAAAAACACTACAAATCGAAAAATAACTATAATTTCGGAAGTCGGTGTCGTTGTTTCCGTATTTTACTAAAAAGTGGAAAATAAAAAAAAAAATATTTTTCACTTTTTACTTGTACCTACCTACCTACCCCACACAAAATTATTATACTTACTGGATTAGAGGTACCCCAAAAATGTAAACCGTTGAGGAGTTCCCTTAACTGTCCTTCGTCTTCATCATCAGACCCCTAATGACAGTCACAACCCATCTAGGTGTAAAGTTCTCATTAATACAAATTAATCAAGCCCAAACACCAGGTAACTGCTGTAAATCGTTGAGGAGTCCTCTCGACTGTCTTTTGACTCCATCATCAGATCGACTCCATTAAATTGTAGTGGTTTAAAATATTTAATGAAAAAATTAACAAACGCACTAGTCGCCACTACGATTTTCGAATGTTCCCCTCGATTTTCTCTGGGATGCTATCATCAGATCCCGGTTTCCTTATTATGGGACTACCCTTGGGATTTCTCCTTTCCAACAAACAAGAATCCTCAAAATCGGTTGATAAACGACGAAGTTATCCGCGAACACACAAAAAAAATAAATAATATACAGTCGAATTGAGAAAGAAGTCAAAGAAGGTTAAAAGGGGGAAAAACCGGAACAGCTCATTGGGCATCATAAAATTCGTCCGCATCGCTGTCAGTGGGAAAAGCGACCAAAAGGCTGGCAGCATTGCCTTTTGGGCGCTTTTCCCACTGTAACAAAAAATGTACACTTACATAACACAACACTATTTACAAAAAATGTACACTTACATGTCATTATTATCATCATCATCATTTCAGCCGAAAGACATCCACTCCATCCACTGCTGGACATAGGCCTCCCCAATCACCGCATGTATTATTTACAATTATTTACTTATTCAATTTACCTTATGAAAATGTGTTGATTCTTAACGAAATAAGAGTACGACTAGGGAGTGTGTTTTTTGACACCTGTCAGTTTTATACAAACGAATACGTGTTTTGTGAATTCGATCTTTATTAGCTAGTAGAATTGTTGCACTGACAAGTGTCAGAAACTCAACAAAACAAAACAACAAGTCAACTAAAACAAAATTCATGTACCCACAGTTGACCTATGGGCAGACATCAAGTGTGGGGTTCAATATGAGAACAACAAAAAGTCATTCCACATGTTAGGGAACAGAGGCAATAAAACTTCTAAACTAAATATCTCGTAAAGAGATACAGCCATCGATAAATTTAACAATAAAGTAGATATAATATTTCCCGTGTTCTTGTATAGTGAAACATCGGATAAGTTTACTTTAATTTACGAGTTCAAAACCTAACTGCAGCACACAACTTTAGAAGTTCGAAGCTCTAGAAGGATTTAAGTCTCTTCCTCCGTTTGAAGCAGTTTTTCTTTATTCACGATTCAAGCTCACTGCATTAGTTTTCGTGTTCAACCCAACCTATTTATTTTTATATTTTAACATATATTTTAAGTTTATGAATAGGACTATTGATGTTGTTAAAAATATGAAGTGTTAGGTTTTGTTATTTTATTTAAACTATTTCATGCAATTTGATGTATCTAGTTGTTTTTTAATTTAATTTCCTTTTGTATTCGATTATTTGTAATCGACTTATTGTAATGACAACACCAAGTTAGGGATTTGGTGTGATTCTTTTAAAAAAAAAAGAGGTTGTCAAAAAAAAAAAGAATGGCGGGAGATTTGTTTTTTTGGGAAGTTTTTGTTTTTGTTGATGGTTAATGCGTCGAGGTTGGACGCACATTAATTGGTCTTTTCTAACATTGCTGGTCTCAATTTGCATATGAGTTATAAAAGTTGTCACATTGTAGAACCGAGATAATAAATACTTATACTGAAAAAGTGAGGCAGTTTTATTACAATTCAGAAGTGGTAAGTACACGCCTATTTACACAATACAAGTACTTCAAAATAGTTTGCTGCATATGTTTTAACCCGGTGATTAGAGATCATGACTCTATAAGACTAGTACCTATTCAGCAATAGCGTTAAAGCCACGTTTTTGTGTAGTTTTGTTTAGTTTACCAATTCTAATTCATTTTTTTATTTCTGTTTTATGGATTTCGAACCATGCCACGCGATCAAGGGACTAGCTCGCGGCGCCTTTCAACGCCAATGCGGTGTCAATCGCGCCACACAGCTGAAGCCAGATCGACAGCGCATCATAGCGGCGGTGCGAGGCATAGCAGTCACAGGCGACAGCGAAGTCGCAGTAGCCACACACCAGAAGCCCGATCGAGAGCGCGTAGCGGCGGCAGTGCGAGGCGCCTTCGAAATCAAAGTCACATTCTTCGCCGGAGCCCTACTTCTGTGAGTCTACGCGAGAAGGAGAAAGAGCTGGAACGACAGCGAGAGCGTCTCAGCGCTCTGGAAAACGAGGTGAGCAGAGCACGTAGTCGTTTGTCGTCAAAGCGCCGGTATAGTCCGTGTTCTCGTGAATCTTCCGTACACCGCGAAAACTATGTGAAGCCAAGTCGTCGTCGTACGCATAGTCGTGACAGTGATAATATTGCTAATAAGGTGGAACAACCTGAAAAATCAAATAATGTTTCTTTTAGTACCAAAGATCTAGCTCATTTGTTAAGTTCTATTAAGCAACTTGCGTCCCAGCCATCAACAACTGCACCGATGAACCGAAGTAACGATTCTAAAAACATTTTGGCAGAGTTTAACCCTTCGTTGAAAAATCAACGCATTGACGTATGGATAAAAAAGGTAAACGAGTGCGCTTCTGTTTATGGATGGGACGAAAGAACCACTATACATCACGCGATGCAAAAACTGCAGGGGTTGGCCAAAACCTGGTACGAAAGTTTAAATTCTATTTTATTCTCTTGGCCTGAGTGGCAAGAAAAGTTATTGAGTGCATTTCCATTCGAACAAAATTATGGCCAAGCCCTGGAGGAAATGCTAAAGCGGAAAAGTAGATACAATGAACCTATTGAAAACTATTTCTATGATAAACTAGCTCTTTTAAATCAGTGTGATATTTATGACAAACGCGCCGTTGACTGTATTATTTACGGAATTAGTGATAAGTCGATGAAATCAGCGGCCTTTGCGCTTAGGTGCAGTCATCCTGATCAGTTGCTGCAGTATCTAATGAGCAGTAAGGAGAATACTATTGTAGGCGAACGCGTAGCTAACTCTCGGTTTAAAACAGGGAACGATTCAGACGTAGCAAATGTTAAGCCAACAACCAAAACCAATGGTTCCTCAAGTTTTCACTGTTTTAATTGCAAGGTAAAGGGACATATTTTCTCTAGGTGCCCAAAGCCCCTCATAACATGTAATAAGTGTAGTAAAGTTGGTCATACTGCTGAAAAATGTTATTCAAATTCTGAGAAAAACGATCCGATCAAAACTATGCTTATTTCAGCCTCTAAACCAAATTCAAAGTTTATTAAAACAATAACAATTAATGGTCGGCATGTAAAGTCCTTCATTGATTTTGGTAGCGAAGTCTCCCTGATTACCGAGTCGTTCCGAGTGGAACTAGGTCTTCAGCATGACGGTGTACAAACCATTTTGAAGGGTTTTGGTAACGAATTAGTACAATCGGTAGGAAAAGTTAACGTTGAACTTTCTGTAGACAATGTACGCGCTAACATTACTTGTCGTGTGGTGAATGACAAATACTTAGATGTCCCCGTTTTAGTTGGTCAAACTTTCACAGAACAGCCTCACGTTATTGTGCATAAAACAGCCACAGATTTGCTATTTATGAGCATTGATAACGAAATGCCATTTTCACAAATGCATAGAGATAATGACAATGTGGTTAAAGTTAGTGTGCCCAGCAGCGTGATGTTATTTGGAAGAGCCTCAGTAAGAGCTTCAGTAGAGCCTTGCTGTGAGGGATATATTATGTTAGATGGCAAGTTGTTCGGAAAGCCGCTTCAGCAATGTGTTATGACGGGTGGATTATATTTAGTTAAACATGGTAGGACATTTGTCGATTTAACGCCACTTATTTCACCATTCTCGTTACCCTTAGGTTCAAACCTAGGTCGAGCAGTAGTCGTCAAAGTTGTAAATCGAATCCTTGCACCAGAAGTCTCTGTTCCCTCGAACCTCCCCAATAACCTTGACACTAGCCAGATCCGTGTCGGAGAGACGGTAAATGAATCGGATAAGTCTAAGCTATTCGATCTATTGCAAAAATACAAGCATTGCTTTGCTTCTTCGTTGGAGGAACTAGGTTGCACCGATGTTGTAGAGATGAGCATCGAATTGAACAGCAAAACACCCATAGTTTACCGTCCATATCGATTGTCCCACAGTGAGCGTCAAAAGGTTCGCGAAATGGTGAATGACATGCTCGGCGCCGGTATCATCAGAGAGTCAGCGTCCGAGTATGCAAGTCCTATCGTATTGATTCGCAAAAAGGATGGTAAGCTCCGGTTATGCATCGATTATAGGATGCTCAACTCTATAACGGTGAAAGAGCGTTACCCCATGCCAATAATAGATGATGAAATTGCTAGGTTGTCCGGACAAGCTTGTTTTATCTCCCTGGATTTAGCATCCGGTTATTATCAGGTACCTATCTCCGAAAAGTCAAAAGCGCTAACTTCTTTCGTGACGCCGGACGGTCAGTACGAATTTAACCGCATGCCGTTCGGCTTAGCGAATGCGCCAGCAGTCTTTCAGCGCATGATGAACAAGGTTTTAGGTTCTGCGCGGTTCAATGAAGCTACAGCTTACCTAGATGACCTGCTTATTTATGGAACGAGCATAGACAACTGTTTAGTTAAATTAGAGCACATATTAAGGTTGCTTGACGAGGCTAACTTAACGCTTAACTTGACCAAGTGCGAATTTCTAAAAGATAAGTTAGATTATTTAGGCTACGAAATTAGTTCTGCGGGCGTAAGACCTGGCCTTAAGAAGATACAGTCGGTAACAGATTTTCCTCGCCCTTTAAATCAGCATGGTGTGCGTCAGTTTTTGGGGCTAGCAAGCTACTTCCGCAAATTTATTCAGGATTTTGCTCAGATCGCACACCCCCTCAGCAAATTGTTAAAGAAAGACGTTCCCTGGGCGTGGTCATGCGAGCAAGAGCAAGCTTTCAATACTCTTAAGGAAAAACTCGTTGCACGACCAGTGCTAGCGATCTATGATCCGTCTGCAGAAACTGAGCTGCATACTGACGCCAGCCGAGTTGGAATCGGTGGAATATTATTGCAGCGCCCGTCTGGTTCTAAATATTTTAATCCCGTGTCTTTTTACAGCCGCCAAACTTCTCCGGAAGAGAAAAACTTTCACTCATATGAGTTAGAAACTCTAGCGGTCATCTGCTCTCTAAAGAAATTTAGGGTATATTTATTAGGGCAGAAATTTAAAATCGTGTCAGATTGCGGGGCATTACGAACTACCTTTACCAAGCGCGATTTAATTCCTCGAATTGCAAGGTGGTGGCTCATGATGCAGGAGTTCGAATGCGTGATAGAGTATCGTCCTGGTGTCAAGATGTCGCATGTTGACGCTCTGTCTAGGAATCCCCAAACTGAGAATCTGTCTAGTGAAGTTGATACGTATCCTATGGTCATGTTATTAAATAGTGATGATTGGTTACTTACTCTTCAGTTGGGTGACTCCGAGTTGAATAGGATTCGCGATATTTTGCAAACGAAATTGGACCCGGAAGGTCTAAAATATATTAAGGATAATTACGTTATTAACGATAATGGGCTTTATAAATGTGTCGATGGCGACACTACTAAACTTCGTTGGGTAGTTCCAAAAGGAGCTAGGTGGCAGTTATGTCGTCTGAACCACGATGACATAGGGCACCTTGGCGTTGAAAAAACTTTGGAGCGGATTAAAGGGGCTTATTGGTTTCCACGTATGGCAAAATTCGTAAAAAAATACGTTAATGCGTGTCTTGAATGCGCATATTCGAAAAGAGGGCCAAACAGGTCCGAGGGGCTATTACATCCTATACCTAAGATAGAAATCCCGTTTCACACGCTGCACATTGACCACCTTGGTCCCTTCATTAAGTCTAAGAAAGGTCATTCTTACTTGTTAGTTGTAGTCGATGCCTTCACTAAATTTGTTTTCGTAAAACCGGTGAAAAATACGAAAACTGTAACCGCTATAAATGTATTATTAGACATTTTTGACGTTTTTAGAACACCCGATCGCATAATTAGTGACCGTGGTACTAGTTTCACCTCTCATGCGTTTAAGAGATTCTGTTCCGAAAAGGGTATCAAGCATGTGTTGAATGCAGTCGCTAGCCCACAGTCGAATGGACAGGTAGAACGGTACAACCGTACTATTCTGAATTCCCTAACTGCGCAGAATCTCGGAGACGACGAAAGGGTTTGGGACACCAAGGTTGGTAAAATTCAATGGGGTCTAAATAATACCGTACAGAAGACAACGGGGAGAACCCCAGCAGAAGTAATGTTCGGTACTCATATGAGTAGTGAAATAGATCCACGTTTGAATGAAATACGCCAAACTACTAGGGACGCAACTGATCTTGTAACTATTCGCGAACAGGTAAAAGATAAGATTGACGAAGAGCAGACTAAACAAAAACATCGCTATGATAGGGACAGACGTCCAGCTCGTGCGTACGCAATAGGAGATTTAGTAAAGGTTACGAAAACTTCATTTAGTAATGACGGTAAAAGTAAAAAACTTCTTCCGGCTTACGTAGGTCCATATCGCGTAGTTGCGTCTCTCGGAAATGATCGATATGAGTTAGCCGCGATTCCCGGATTAAGTACTACGAAAAACAAACGCAAAACGGTAGTAGCTGCTAATAGAATGTTGCCATGGGTTCATGTAGCTGCTTTAGAGCTTAATGGAAGTAGTACTGAATGTTCTGGTGATGATGAAATTGATAATTGTAAAGAAAATTAGTTAGGTACATATTATATTGTAGAATAGATATAAAAATGGCTAATACTTTATAAATTAACATGTTTTTGATTAGATGATGTAGCAAGTTATTTGACATGAAATATGAGTTGTTTGCGAGATAAAAAAAAAACCAGTGCCATTTAGTTTTTGTTACTTATTTTAAATTAGTAAATTAGTTATTGTATGATTTTTAATGTGTGATTTCTGAGACTGTTTAAAAATTAAGAGAATTCCAAAAGTTGGAGAAGCATTGGGAGAACTCCGATAGTTGGAGAAGCTTAGGGAACTCCAAAAGTTGGAGAACTCCAAAAGTTGGAGAACTCCAAAAGTTGGAGACGCATGGGGAAACTCTAAAAGTTAGAAAAGCTTAGGAAACTCCAAAAGTTGGAGAAGCTTAGGGAACTCCAAAAGTTGGAGAACTCCAAAAGTTGGAGACGCATGGGGGAACTCTAAAAGTTGGAGAAGCTTAGGGAACTCCAAAAGTTGGAGAAGCTTAGGGAACTCCAAAAGTTGGAGAACTCCAAAAGTTGGAGACGCATGGGGGAACTCTAAAAGTTGGAGAAGCTTAGGGAACTCCAAAAGTTGGAGAAGCTTAGGGAACTCCAAAAGTTGGAGAACTCCAAAAGTTGGAGACGCATGGGGGAACTCTAAAAGTTGGAGAAGCTTAGGGAACTCCAAAAGTTGGAGAAGCTTAGGGAACTCCAAAAGTTGGAGAACTCCAAAAGTTGGAGACGCATGGGGAAACTCCAAAAGTTGGAGTAGCTTAGGGAACTCCAAACGTTGGAGAACTCCAAAAGTTGGAAAAGTTTGAGGAACTCCAAAACTTGGGGATGTTTAGTTTAAAAACATTGGGTATGTAATAGACTAGAATTGAATACTCTTTACATTGTTAACCAAACGAATGACAGATATATTATTATTATTGCCATTTATTTCGGACAGATTCCAAATAAATGTATAAATTTCATACAGGGCCGTTAGTATCTTACCCTCTTGATCTATAAAGTGCAATTAAATAAGCCTAGTCTTAGGTTTTAGTATTAACCTGATAGCGTGTATGAGGACATACACGTTGTCAGGATGGACGAGTGTTAGGTTTTGTTATTTTATTTAAACTATTTCATGCAATTTGATGTATCTAGTTGTTTTTTAATTTAATTTCCTTTTGTATTCGATTATTTGTAATCGACTTATTGTAATGACAACACCAAGTTAGGGATTTGGTGTGATTCTTTTAAAAAAAAAAGAGGTTGTCAAAAAAAAAAAGAATGGCGGGAGATTTGTTTTTTTGGGAAGTTTTTGTTTTTGTTGATGGTTAATGCGTCGAGGTTGGACGCACATTAATTGGTCTTTTCTAACATTGCTGGTCTCAATTTGCATATGAGTTATAAAAGTTGTCACATTGTAGAACCGAGATAATAAATACTTATACTGAAAAAGTGAGGCAGTTTTATTACAGAAGAAACTTTAAATTCGTTCATTTTTCGTAATCATAACTTATACTATAATAATATGTCCTGAATTACTATTTAATAAATCAATTTATCAAAAATCTTTACTTGAACGTTCTTCGCAAAATTAGCATGTATAATAAACCACGGTTGTCTTAGTAAGTCCTAAATTACATTATGAATATTGACATCGCATGGGTCCCACGTTGGGCGCCATCATGTTTTAGAAAATAATTTATCATAAAACGACACGTGAACGTTCATTTCAATATAATCTCGTATAGCAAACCATGGCATTTTGCAAAAAATACATTTTCTTTCTTTCTTTGCATTTCTAATAAATCCTGAATAGCGACAGAATTTTCACATCGCATGTGTCTCACGCTGGGCGCCACTATAAGTAAGATTGATTTATTTATTATTTCCTAGTCTTGTCTCCAACGCCTGCATACATTTGTCGCTATTTAGCAGTGAATGTTGGCTGCCCCAAGCCGGTTACATACAAACACAGAGAAAATCATTTATAAAAAAAAAACTTGTTGAGTTTATTTTAAATAGAGCCTATCTAGTAGGTAGATATCATATTTGATACTATAGTGTGTTTCTTTTCAAAACAACGCTTTTCTTACCTACATTTTGATCCTGACCCAATAACGAAGCATTTATTTCGATTAGACTATTTCATTTGAATTGAAAAAAAATGGTCGTTTATGTTCCAAACCGTTTTTTTCCTATGAAGCGAGAGAATTAGTTCCCAAACACTAGCGTACAATAAAAAAATTCGCCTTACATCGAAGAGAAGTGGAAAGAGAGTAGACAGTTAGAGAGGTCATTACCCTACCGTAGGACAATACGGGTTTTTTTATAAAAACTAGGTTTTCTGCACAATAGTGACTTGTATATTACATTGCACTATATCTGTACCGACCTTTAGGTGCAACGTCAAACGATATCTTTACTATAAATATGTCCTAGATAACGTCAGTGTATTTACACGTAGCTCGTATTCCACCATCATTTATTCCCGTATCTACGTTTCATACAGGTTCCATTGACAAATTGTTTCCTACAACTCTATATTTGAATTTACAGTGTCTATTTAATTACGGAAACCGTTCGTTATTTGTCTCGGTTCGAGTTACGTAATGTATAGTCTATGTTTAACTCACGAAGCGACGCGCGCTTTACTTTTAGTAACCAAGTGTACAAACACGCTGTGAATGTGTGCGTGAAGACGCGTAACATATACAGGCACACACACACACTTCTGACTGCGCCATTTTCTCGGACGGTACCGAGAGTTCCTTCCTGCGCTTACACACACAAACTTGTACAGACGCCAGCACAATAAGCTACTACAATCTGTCACTTTAATAGATTTCAACTTTATCGCAAAAGCATTAGGTTCAAAGTTGATTGGGAAAATTTGACAGTTTCGGGTAGCTTGACCTGCTGGCGTCTATACAAGTGTGTGTGTGTAAGCGCAACAAACAAACAAAAAGCTGTAACTCTTAGAATACCAGCGATATTAACATCAAGCATGTTTTGTTCTGGGGTTCGATACGTATGACAATCGTTGGTGATTCGTTCGGTTAACATAATATGTAAATTTCGATTTAAAATCTTAGAATTTCAATTAAAACCTACATCGAGACAGGTCGACTCAAATCTCTGTGGCTTTCTCTTAGTAAGGAGATTCCAGACATTACCGTGCATTGTCCTCAAATAATTCGGTCTTGAAAGAAATATCTGGACCTAACAAAAAACCCTGACCTTTGAACTTTTCTCAGAGGTCTCATCTATTCTATATCCTATAAAACTCGTAATAATAAAGCTGAAGAGTTTTTTTTTTATTTGTTTAAACGCGCTAATCTCTGGACCTAAGTAACAGTTGTATTTGAAAGATTATTTTTTTTTATAGACTAATTCTTGAAGGAGGCTATAGATTATTTAAGTAGCCAAGCAAAGAGACAAAAAGTCAGAACGAACGCTAAGCAAAAACGGAGTAATAGAGACGAGGTGACGGGGAGTTTTATATAGTGTGACTGTTACTTTCGTATAGGCATTGTTCAGCTTCCACGCGAACGAAGTCGCTGGCTGAAGCTAGTTAATGCATAAAAGAAAATATACGGGTAGGCTAAGAACTTTTAAACTTAATGAAGAAAGATATTCCCTGAATCGTGGCAATAGCGGTCATTGAACACAATATCTTTCGTGATCTTCAACATCCAATCATCTTCAATGACGAAAAACAATACATAGTTTATTATTTGGGTTCCTACTGATAGATATTAGGGAAAGGGCAATGACCGCTATTGCCACGCTAAAGCGATTCGGGGACAGAAGAGAAAGTTTAAAAAATCTCCATAAGATTGGATATTAGGTAAAAACGTCTGTCGTACCCTGGCTAGCAGCTAGCCAAACCTAAGCGCGCCGTAAGATTTTCAACCTTTGACTCAGCGCTGAAAGTTGAAAATCATTTGTATATCAATTACTAGCGTTAATGAAAACGACTATAAGTACCTTTCAAATAATTTCACCCGAGAATTGATATTCGTAAGTACTACCTAGGCCTGAAACTAGAGAAAGACGGTACCACACAAATACAAAATTCCACGTATACTTTTATTATGCATATTCCCATTCCAAATTAACATAAACCCGTAAAGTAATGACTTGCATTTCTGCATCTAAAGAACACAACGTGTGACAGTCCCGCCTCGCGTGCAACACCGCAGGCGTGCGATAGCGAATAATTTATTATTTTATATTACTGTCTCCCTGTAGCACATACAAGTATAAGTAGATGCCAGGTGTGTGAACTAGTTATTATTATGAGTTTACGCTAGCGGTGTGTGAAGTGTTCCGCTCTCTGATTAATATTATGTAAAACAGTATGATACCAAATAAGGTTTTATTTATTTTATTGTTTGTTTGTTTAGGATCTCCAACCAAAGAGGTACAATACATTACACAAAAATATAGGGTTAATAAAGGATTCCACTAGCACTTTGAAAAATACTGGCGTAATACTGGCGTAAATAATGGCGTCTTATAAAAATATTTAAAAAAATATATATATAATACTTACAAAATCGAATCAAATTCATAAAAATTTGACAAAAATCAACTACCATTTTTCGAATCTCTAACAAAAGTACATCCCTTGTTATTCACAGCTTCCTAGAGTTGTTTAGGATTTTGTTTTAATAAAACATCTTAGAAACAGAAAAATATAGGTATCTACAACCTTATTGGCGTCTGCCAGCAACTTCACCCGCGCGCAAGTCAACTTATTACTGTAAAACAAATCCTTTGGGACTCTGCAATAGTACTGCTTTCTGTCAGCGAAAGAATTGTTGTAACCGGATCAGTAGGTACCTACTGATCCCATTACAAAAATTATACAGTAACTACCTCTAACAAACGAACAAACAATTTTATCTAATCATAATATTGGCGTTGTTCCTCAGAAAGTACTCGCGACTGGCGTAAGTGTATGACCAGGGGCAATTCTCGTAATTTTAAGAAAGTACAGTCTGATCTCAGTCTCAAACTGTCAAAAAACAACCGACTTCCAAAAACGACACTACAAAGTGAAAAATAACTTTAATTTCGGAAGTCGGTGCCGTTGGGTTCGCATTTTCGTTGTTTGCCACCGACTTCCGAAATTAAAGTTATTTTTCACTTTGTAGTGTCGTTTTTGGAAGTCGGTTGTTTTTTTTATGCAAAAAAGTTTTTATTTTTCAATTTTAAGTTGTAATTTTTACCAGTAATTTTGGTTTAAAAACCAAACTACTGAACCGTTTTTGATGAAATTTCTATGGGACCACTTCAGAAGTATAGAAAGAATTTTGAAAATCGGTCCACATTTGGCGGAGTAATCGCGTAACAAACACTCAAAAAAAACATACCGTCGAATTGAGAACCTCCTCCTTTTTTGAAGTCGGTTAAAAATACCTCTAATTTCCCTAAATTTTTTAATATTGATTGTCGCTGAGATGAGATTGCGACTAGATTTTGAACATTTGTTTTACGAGAATTGGCTTTCTGATGCATGAACGTAAACGAGGCAAAAGGTGTATACTCCCCAATATACTTGTGACTATAGACTAGTAAACTGAGTCCAAAAGACGTGGAAAACTGTATAAAGAAAAGACCGTACCAGCTGGCATTTGTTGGTATATTGGCGTGGCTAGCTGACATATGGCAAATAATTTAAGTGTCTTGTAATGTTAATTACTGAACAGGTTCCTAGTATTGTATACATGCAACTATATTCTAACTGAACAGACAGCTGTGCTGCTGGGGGATTTGTTGCGCCACTTCTTCTTCCCAGCGATAGCACTGGGAAGTGGTGAAGGGAGGGCGTTTTTGGGGGACTGTCTTTTGTAGTTTTGACGTTCGAAAAGTGCTGATTCTCTTTTTTTTTTTTTTCAGGATGGGAAATCATCAAATGACTCCTCCCGCTCTGGTTGGAGCAGAAGGGAGTGTCAGACTCTTACTGACTAAAACCCACCCGTGTTCCTTCCTTAGCCCTTTATGTTCCAGGGCAGCGGAAAGTGCTGATTCTCAGCCTAATTTGAAAAAATGACTTTTGATTTAGATTCTATTGTTTCTGCCTACCCTCATGGGAAGAAAGCGTGAATTTTCTGTCTGTATATCTAATGTTGGTTTAGATCAAATAAATAACGAACAATAAAAACTTGGTCCACCACAGTTTCCAAGTGAAATAATCAAGGGACCTCAGTCCAAGATTACTTTGATTTCTGAGAAACAATACCGAGCTTTCATTTGCAGTTTTTATTTTAATATTTTCAACACAATGGAGAGTCGAAGATTGTACTGATTATATTTTAGCCAGACGAATCTCGTGTTTATTTTTGTAAATTAAGAAATAACAAGTTTCTGTTTTATTATTCGGTGCTAGTGAAAGATGGAAAAGTATTTACGTCAGACACATAACTTATTTTTCCATAGAAGCTAGATTTAATTAAATATTATTATTAGAATATAATTAAACAGCAATCATTAGAAAGGTCTGATACAACAAGATAGGTGTGACCAACATCGTAATCGCGAAAAAATATCCACGGTCCCATACAAAACGTCAATACTCGACCCAATGTATATCAAACTGAACAACTTTCCCTTAGGGACCAACATTGTAATCGCGATAAAGTAATCAGCGTTCTGATTATTTTATCGCGATTACAATGTTGGTCCCTAAAAATCGCGAAAAAATAATCAGCGTTCTAATTATTTTATCGCGTTTACAATGTTGGTCCCTAAGGGAAAGTTGTTCAGTTTGATGGTCTGTAATACACCCATAAATGTGACCACACCTTTCTGATACACGTGCGTATGAAATGAAGCCATGTTTATTTCTATAAGTAGATCTTTGAAGACACTTCAACACGTAAATTCTTTTTTAAATATTTTTAAGGGTCGACATTTCCTCTGAGAAGAAATGCCGAAACAAACTCAAAAATCATGGTTTTTTTTAAAATCTAACAATAAAGGGCAACATTACTTCTCCGATTGAAGCAAGATGCCTTGAATAGATGATATGAGTTACAAACTCAATTCCCACATGAAACGTAACATACATAATCAGCCTATAATGTTCCCACTGCTGGGACAAAGACCTCCTCACGGTAAGAGGGAGTGGGCCGTAATCTGCCACGCGGGCCCAGTGCGGTTTGGTAGATGTCACATGTCTTCGAATTTTTGGTTCTAGGACATGCCGGTTTCCTCACGATGTTTTCCTTCGCCGTTTTGAGAGCAGTGGTGATGACATAATTTACACAAAGCAAAGCGCCTGTCGGGGTTCGAACCTACGACCTACAACTAGTAAGTCGCGGCCGTTACCACTGGGCCACCACTATGAAACGCATATTTGTGTATTACTACAGATATCCTTTGTGACCACGAGACCATCGGGGTATAACGTATTATAAACCCACTCGATACATTCAACCCCAAGGCACTAATATTCCGGATTAGTCTATCAATTTAATCTTATTCCCAACTTGCGAACTATCGGACATTGGGCTAACTAACAAGTACGAAGTCACACCGCCGGTCATAAATACTTATTGACTTGCAGTTCACTAACAATTTCCAATATCCTGTCTGAGAACTTGCTGGGATGCATTACGTGTAGTGATGGAGTTTGTTAAGGAAATTGCTGATTTGTATGCCGTTTATGTATTTTCTTTCTCCGATTTCCAGGTCGAGCAAACTATTATTGGGTTTTTTCATTAGGAATTTCATAGTAAAGATACAAGTGCATCTTACTTCAAGTGCAATAAATAAATACTAAATAAGTGCAGGCATACATGGCAGCAGGCATTTCTATGAAATAAGTGGCAGACGACGTCTCGCTAGCTACGGAAAGCATTTCATAGAAATACATAGAAACTAGCAGTACCGCGGCGACACGTCGCCTGCGGCTGTCTTCTGCAGTCGGCTACCAAATTGTATCTTAACAGCCGGAGTTTGGAAGTTGGTGGTGTTTTAGAGGTATGAGGAACAGGGTGTAAAGTTCACTCATCCTCCATAGAAAAGGGAGGACCCTCCGACCAGCAATGTGATACCCCCGTGCTTCAGAAAGCACGTTAAGCCATTGGCCTTGCGCCTGATCTCTTTCCGGTCGTGTTGGATTGCCGTCCCATCGGACTATGACTGTAAGGGAAGAGAGAGTGCACCTGTTCCTTGTGCACTATAATATCTCCCGCGCCGAAAGCTAGTCTCTATTGAGATTGGCTGCCACGGCCACAATACAGAACTATACTTTTTCATAATGACATATCAATAGGTAGATTATTAATAAACTTAAAAATGTGGGTGTCACTACGGGTTAGGTACAGTCGAGCCCTTTAATATCTGAGCATGTTCATGAATCAAAAATATATAGGCAATGGTAAGTTTCATAAAACTCTAAACAGCTTTGCCTTACAATAAATTATAAACAATCTGTGCCATCATAAGTATGTGACTACACATAAATCAATAATATTGCTACAGACAAAGACTCTAAAAATTTTGCGCAATCCCTTGTTCATATTATTTAGCGCAAAGTTAGGTTCACAAATATCTATGCAATTTTTCCCTAAGAATTCCCTATACGTTGACCCTAAGATTTCCTAAAACTTAATTAATTGAATAATGCAGCTCTATCAACGTTGTCAGATTGATACAGTCCTATTACGAACGGCAACATTACATTATTACTCGTACTTCTGCTCCGGCAAGCAAAAATAAATTTAATGGTAAAGGCCATTTAGCTGAATATTCAAAGCTGTATAGATATTTCCGAATCCTAGGTTGCACCAAATATATTGAAATCTAGAGTATTTAGATATTTATGTTCCGAAGAGTAGTCAGATATTTTTGACTGCACTAGCGTAACGTACTTATGAACAGTTTATGTGATAACATTTTATTGATGACTAAGTTTGTATAGAACTATATGGTCGTTTTAATGCTTACAATATTTTGAAACATTGTCACTGCCAATATATTAGTGAACTCGACTGTACCTACATCTCTCCCTAAGCCCTTGGAAATTACAGGCGTGATGTTATGTGATTAGACTGTCGAGGATACAGATAAGCCCGGACAATGATTCATAGAATCCAAGGTAGACAAATGCATACTTTCATACACTTTTTTCTCATTCTTTCTCTCGATCAGTAACTTAAGCAAAAGTCTATTTTATCAGGCAACCAAACTATTTTGAATGTAACTGTATTATGACACGTAATAAAGTAATAACTATTCCACACAGATTGCAATAAATGTCTTTGACTCAGCGACACTTGCAGACAACTTTCTGTATCAACAAGCTGACTCTTGAGTGACTGAGAACTACTACTATTTGACATGTTATTCATGATGTTACAGTGCTTGTTACAGACGTAAGTTCAGGCACCTGATCTGGTTATACATTGGCAATATAAACTGCCGTGTCCCTTCAATATATGCAGTCAAAGTGACCTCTGCGCGGCCACCGACACCGCCGTGGAAGTGGCACAGTTTTGGGCTAACAAGATCTAAAATACAGTCGTCGTCGACACGGTGAAGAAGACTTTTAATATGTAACCGAGTCCAGAGACTTCTGGCAGTAACTGCGGCGTCGCATGTGGTTCCCGGGCTGCACAAAACAACACCTCACTTTTGGTAACAGCTAACAGCACCTCAATCAAGACATGGAGTGAACCCTCAAATAACTGGTGATAGACAAGTGGGGGAGAAGAAATCCTGCTCCGCGCTGATCCCATTATGATAAGGGCCGGAAGATGATGATGGAGGCCTTAACATTTTTGGTATTACAACTCCGAGATAATAAATAAATCAGTTCCAGTTTGTAACATAATGTACATACTCACAGTTATCTACATTCATTCTTCCGGGTCAGAACAAGCGTTCTGTTACCGTTAGGCGCTGATCTGATTATTCCTCACGACACGTTTTATCCATAATCAGTACACAGACACAGCTCCAACTTTAACATCAGTCTACGACGATTTAGTGTCATCCAAGAGTTGGTAATTTCGCCCACATTGATGGATATCATTTTTCCTATAAACACTATACTTCTAATACAAAATAACTATATATTTTATTGTATTTTAGTAATAATATATTTTATTATGACAGCTTTGACAACGACATTTAATACGTCGCCAGGGCAACGTACCTTTCTAATTCTTACCGGCCTGTATATTTTTATATGCAAACTTATGTATGTACTATGTAAAGAAAACACTGGCCGAATTCTTATCTCAAATTCATATTTTCTACATGATGCTGTTCTACGAGTTTACTTTATAGATCTACGAAACGCAAGGATCAGTTCGAGTTTCGCCTCTAAAGCGAACATTACAAGGAGCCTGATACTCCAGGGCCACCTAGTCTGATACTCCAGGGCCTCTTATCCCGGAAATACCCAGCGTACCTCTCCGCTCCGGTACCTGACGGACCCTGCCTACGCCTCCGTCCTCCGCCCTCCGTGAAGGGCTCCTCCATCTACTAGGCCGCGCCTCACCCGAGGGCCGCCTCACCTAAGGGCCGCCTCACCTGAACGCCGCCTCCCCTGAACGCCACCTCACCCGCGGGCCGCCTCTCCTGGCGGGCTGACAGCGGCTCCGCCGTGCCTCTCTCTCCTGCTGTTGTGCTGCGTCCTGGCCTGCTGCGTGGGCCCTCCTACGGGTGTCCTCCGTGTCGCTACGCACCAGCACCTGTCCTCACCTGTTCCTGCTCCTCCTGTTTCTGCTCCTGTTCCTGGACCTCCAACTGTATCTTCACCTCAGCCTCTATCACGCATCGTCACTTATACACCCCACCTCCACATACTACACACCACTCTTCCGGCCATCTCCATCTTTAACTGTAAATACATCTTACTTGTTTTCTACCACCCTTTCTTTAATTTAATCTTACCTATAACTTTTAAACTTAGCTTTCCTTGTCGCTACACGACAAGTTAAAATAAAATCATCATCTGCCTAGCCTTTTCCCAACTATGTTGTGGTCGGCTTCCAGTCTAACCGGATGCAGCTGAGTACCAGTATTTTACATAGAGCGACTGCCTATCTGACCTCCAAAACCAACCAAAAATAGATAGGTAATGCTTTATAAAATACCTTAGGAGAATTAAAGAGAGTTTAAACAAAAGAGTCACTTGAATCTGCAATTCAAGTATTTCAAGCAAAGCCTTCATCGAAAAAAAAACTGGTTGAAACTTGAATTTTAAAATGAACCAAATTCTCACACATATTTTCTAGAAGACATTGCGAAATTGTTCCCAAATAAATGGAATAAGAAAGTATTCCCACACTCCATTCTATTCAAACAAAACTTTCAAGTAAATTCGACTGCAATCAGAACTTCGATAGCTTTGATTCCAACCTTATTTCTTTCGAAATCAGAGAATCGACAGCACTTTGGATCGGTTCCAAAGAGGGTGCTTTGGAGTAACAAATGTAATGCTGGCTGCAAAGAATTAAAGATGGCGTCATAAAGTTCAAGCTCTTGCGAGCGCAGGAAAAGATTTTGTCTCTGTATTCATGATTGATGATATGTTCTGTTTTTAAAAATGGATAGTTTTGATAGACACCAGCCGGTCTATTTTGTAAAAGCCTCACAGTGAAAACTTAAGTGAAGTGAACTGTATGCTACGGAAGACACTATTGACATTTCAAGCTCACTCACTTCACCTAAGTTTTCACGGTGAGACTTTTTCGTAATAGACGGCTGCTTTATGTACGGGCGGAATAGTTTATTTGGATTTTCCACAGAGCATGGAATCGCCCGCGCCACGCTGGCAGCTTTCCTTTTTTTATAGCAACTTGCAGGTTGACCTAGGAGACTGCTTAACCAGGCTATCCCGAGGATACGGCTCCTGCCCCAGCAGTCTCGACATTCATAGCGATCGCTTTACGACCGAATTCGGCCGCAAAGTCCCGGATTGACAGGTGTAATGTATGGAGTGACAGGACTTTACGACCGAATTTGGTCGTAAAGCGATCGCTATGAATGTCGAGACTGCTGGGGCTGGGCAGCCGTATGCATCTAGAGACAATAGTATTAATACCTACAACTCGTTGCGTTGAAAGTGTGTTGAGCCTACAACTTCTGTCGCGGACTGCCTTCAAAGCAGTCAGTTTCTTTACGACATTTTTGTCGTAGCGCGAGTAAGCGTTCTGCAGGGCTGCAGGTGCCTCTGCCGTTGACGCGTGTCGCTCGTGTATATGAGCACTCAACGGTGACACGTTATTTGAATGGCAAATGTTGACAATACCGTCTTATATACGTTCTTTCACTTCAGTAAAAACGTCTTTCCAGTTCCTAAATGCTTTTAGTCTGGGTATTTAGAAAAGATATCCATGCCAAGAATAATAGAACGTTTTTGGCAAGTGAAGTGACAGATTTAAGACGTTATTCGAGCTTTAGCTATAGTTTGACCGAAACTGCTGTACCGCGCCTTAGGAATGCGCGGCGAGGCGGGAGGAATGCGCGGCGAGACGGGAGGAATGCGCGGCGAGGCGGGGGACGGGGACGCCGTGAGCGATGACGAATGAGCGGCCTGCACTGCCCCCCCCCCCCCTCCCGTCTCGCCGCGCACATACCGAAGGCGCGGTACAGAAGTTTTGGTCAAACTATAGTTATAGTTACCGCAAATAAACGTATTTCCTTTCTTTCTTTTAAGTTTTCTTTTTGTAATTTTAACGCAGATAAAGAATAGCAAAAACTGCTTTATACATATTTTAGAAGAAAACTTTTTCTAGGAGAAAATTTCTTGCTCAAAAATAGGTGTAATATCCCTTTGATACTTAACTAACTTCTGCCCGAGACTTCGCGGAATTTCTTGTTCCACCGTCCCATTCATTCACATCCCGTCGCATCATTTGCTCGCGTTATCGCTTCATTTTCGCTTAGCGTTCTTTTTTACTTTTTTTCTTTTTGCTCGGCACCTAAGAGTTAAAACGTGATATTAAGTACCCCATAGCCTTCCTCAAGAATTGGGCTATCAAATGCAAAAATATTTTTTTTATTACTTTATTACCGCGTTCAAACAAACGAACAAAAAAATAAATAAACTCTTCAGCTTTATTATAAATAAATAATAAATAGATATTAGTATAGATTAAATCGTCATTCTAATTACCAAGTTTAAACAAAGACTACCTATTCAAAAAGTCAAAGATAAAACCATTTCTCTTTATTGGATGAAAAATTACAAAAGTATTCCAAGCTTAAAAAAATCTAACCTCTAAGATACCTTTTTAATCAGTTACCTACAGAAGCAAGGGTACTAAATCATAAAGCCAAGTTGAAATTAATGATACTTTTTTTTTCAAAACTTTTATTTCCAGCCAGTTAATCTCTTTATCCATTCTTATTAATCATTCATTCGCCTTCCTACTTCATTAAAATGATAGATCCTTTTTGTTATAAATAGGTTACCTTTTTTTTACATGAATGGAGTTTATTTACTTTCATAATTAGTGGTTCTTTATGAAACCCTTCAAGTTTTGTTTAATTTATTGAAGTAAAACTTCTTAGGTGATAATTGGACGAGAATTTTGAGTGGAATTTCAAGGACGCGTCACGTTTAAGCACACTTCGTTACGCTAGAGAGAAAATATAACTCTCGCTCTCTCTGTGCTTTATCTTCTATTAAGTTTCAATTCTATCATGCAACGCACACTTTCAACTGCTGAGTGTAAGGATTCGTAAGCTTACCTACATTTTTAATCATTGAAACACGTAGCCGTATATTATGCGCTTTGTCAGTCACTAAATTACATATCGTCTTGGGGCGGTGCATCGAAAACTACTATGAATAGAGCAACTTGAGCTTTCACAAAGAACCATACTGAAATTCTTTACTGTTAAGCTTTTCCGTTACCCCACCACACTTCTTTATGAATAATGGGAGGTGCTGATTGCACGCCAACTGTTTGTCTTATGTATCGTTTCAAAACAGCATGTTATCTTGAAGGACAATTCAAACCTGTTAGCAAGGCGGTGTATACTAAAAAACGGCGTTTATTCGTAAATTTTACCCATTTTTGGGCCCTTATTTATGTAATCCGCTGTTTTACAAAACCGCTAGTTGTTTTACAAAATAGCTCCGTTATTTAAAACAACTGAATATCGTTCAGCGGATTCGACAATCCATCTGCGACATTTAGATGACAAAATTAAAATAAATAATATTCTTGTAATGTAATCTATAAATTAACGATAAATAATTCGGTATCTCTGTGGATTTGGAGGATAAGATACGATCAAACTTGCGACTTGAAAAATAGTTGCACAGTTTAGATTTTTAGATCTTAAAATAGTGATACAACTAATTGTTGACATTGTAAGTATAGGCACCATACAAGAATCTGCTAGCTAACACTATTTAATTATCGACACATCCTCTCACACACATACACTCAACTTCTTCATCTTCCATACTTAGAGGACAGCAACCCTTCATTCTTTTAAAGTAATTAAGTTCAAATTTTAATCTCCTTAAGTGCTGAGTTGAGCTGCACGGTTACTGACAAATGCTTGCACTGACTGGACGGGTTCACTCAATCTGTGCTGTTCTTTCATCAAAAGACCATTTCAGACACCAATCTAGAAGATCTTCACATGATCTGACCAAGATTATGTCTGGATTTAAAAGAGACTGTGACCTCTAAGTTTGTTTCGTCCTTTCTTCTTAGAGTAGTCAGATAGGAAACGCCGACCTCATCTAGTTTTTGAAAATATGACTGAAGTGTAAAAGTGTTTGTATTTTATAGTGATTAAATAATTATTATTTATTATTAAAAGCTTGTCGTGGCTAAATAATAACAGCCGCACAGGTCGATCGGTCAGGTAAAGCTACGCTTGCCGCGGTTGGTCTGTGGATGGGTGACCATCTTCACATACCGAGACCCCTCCGTGCCTCGGAAAGCACGTTAAGCCGTTGGTCCTGGCTGTCATTCGTGGATCTTTGACAGTCGTTACGGGTAGTCAGAAGCCCGAAAGTCTGACAACCAGTCTTACCAAGGGGTATCGTATTACCCAGTAACTGGGTTGTGGAGGTCAGATAGGCAGTCGCTCCATGTAAAATACTGGTATTCAGCTGCATCCGGTTAGACTGGAAGCCGACCCCAACATAATTGGGAAAAGGCAGGCAGATGATGATTAAAAGCTGGTGCGGTCCCACTGCTGGGCAAAAGTCTCCCTACCCTCTTTCCACTTCTCTCTGTTCAAAGCTGCTAAGGACCAGTTCTTGTTGTAGGAATCCAGCTCATCCCGCCATCTCCGTCTGGGCCAAACCTACTTACAAAAATGAAATTGTTTATCATTTAATATAACAAACTATTTCCTTTTGTTCGTAAGCTCATACTTGCATACCCAGTCCGACGGCTTGAGGCGCTGCGTGCTGAAACAGGCTATAATTGTACACGTGTCAACCATTGTACACGTGCACTCTGTGGGTTCGATATACGCAATGGGCATCCAACGCCCTCAGAGTTCAGTATAATAATACTTTCAGGATGTTGTTGGGGCTTCCACGGTACTGTAGCGCGTCAGGAATATTTGCGGAAGCACGTACTGGCGGTTTCAGTACCATTCTACGTAAAAAGACTGCTTCTATGATGCGCAGAGTGCGTGGTACCAGCAATGACATTCTGAAGGTCATTAGTGATAAGCCGTGCTGCACCATTATGGCGCATTGGGTACGTGTACATGTACATATACCCGGTGCGTCTGGTGAGTGCAGCAGATATATGAATTAAATCTTGTTTTTCGTTTGTTACTAACATAGCTTATAAGTAGTGTGTATTACTAACGTCATATGGATCAAGGTCTGAAATAAAGTTACTTTATTTATTTTTTATTTACAAACCTAGTTCGGCAGCAGATGCTAATAATTGAACACAATAGTTACGAACCTCAAGTCAGAAATGAAACGATTGTATAGATATTCTTTTATATAATTTTCACAACAAAAATATTAACGCTCTGTTTAACGATTCAAAAATCTCTATCTATCTATCTATTTTTCTCTATGGCAATGGTGCCGATGTCGACAATTCTGCCAATGTCAGATGTGATATGAGAAAACGTGTCGAGAAAACAAAAAACAAAATGAGAAAAAAAAAAACCCTAAAGTTCTAAATCCATTAATACAAAATTGAATTTAATGTGAAACTTGTTGACGGGTGTGAGAAGGTACATTGAAAATAAAAAAATATGGTTAGTTATATTATTACATAAATGAATATAGATGATCAGGATCACACAAAAATCATCATAATTTGATGTCATTGACACGAATAAAAAACATCAAAGCCTGAAAGAGCTTTGGGGAAGAATGTGTTAGTAGGGATGGAAAGTTAGTTGGGACAGGGATCTTTAATTTAGGGAGATGACTATATAAGTCATGGGCTGGGTTATTATTGGAGCAGTTAAAGAAGATGTGCTCCAAAGTACCTTCATCCAGCCCACATTCGCAGAGCGATGTATCTCTGACCCGGATTTTGTGAAGGAATACCGGGGAACAACAATGGCCTATGCGGAGGCGGGAGATGGTAGAGATTACCTTCTTTGACGTTTTTTTATAAGGGTAAAACCAAGGCTTGGGAGTAACGTTAGGCTGTATTGCGTGATAAAAAGCACCTTTCTGCTTACTCGAATTTTGCCACTGTACTTGCCATGAGGTTAGCAAGCTCTTTTTTGGAAGGCTCAGCAAATCGTAGCCGGGACATTTAAAGTGTTTAAGATCAGCAGCTTGAGACGTAACAGCATCCTTAGCAAGAGCATCCACATATTCGTTTCCTCTTATGCCACAATGACTTGGAATCCAAACCAGGTGAACGGTTTTGTGATTCTTGGCACAAGAGAAAAGAGACTTTTTAATTTGGAGAACAATTGGACTGTGCAGTTTACTCTTGAAAGGATTCTGCTCCAAAGCTTGCAAGCAACTAAGTGAGTCCGTAAAGATGACACCAAAATCTATGCTATGGGCTTCTATAAATAGGCAAGCTTCTAATATGGCCACGCACTCACCCGTAAACACAGATGATTGCATAGGGCATTTGAACTTTAACACAATTTTGGAGTTTTGGTAGTATACCGCAGCACCAGTGCAACTTAAGTCTGATAATTTAGAGGCGTCCGTGAAAAATCTTTGAAAGTTGTACCATCGCTCACCAACCGCCGCATTGAAAATAGAGTCAGCCGAAGGAGAGTTTTTAGATATGCCAATATTGTAGAAAATATCAGGTTTAAAACATAAAATTTCATAATCAAAACTGTAAATGGGGAGTTTCGGAAACTGAATAACAGGGGAATCTAAATTTTGATAAAAACGGAAGGATTTTAAAAACAAAGGGACTTCTTTATGGTTCCAGTAATTGGAACTTTGACATGCAACATCCAAGTCATCCACTCTTTGAGCAAGAGGGTGGGAGGATTTGGTAATGACTCTGGCCCAAAATCTCGATGCGAGATACTGCCTTCTCAGTGCCAACGGTGGTTCTGCACACTCTACTTGCAATGCGTTAATTGGTGAGGACTTCATACAACCCGATATGATCCGTAGGCACTTAGCCTGAATTCTGTCTAACCTTGCCAAAGCACCTTTATTGCAGGGAATTAAAAGAAAAGATCCGTAGTCCAGAACACTCCGGATTAGGGCATCGTATACCAGTTTCATGGAATAGGGATGAGCGCCCCACCAGACACCGGCAAGTACTTTTAGTACGGGTATGGTTCTCTCACATCTATTAACTAAATAATTTAGATGGTGTAACCCACTCAATTTGGGATCTAAAAAAACGCCTAAAAATTTTACTTTTGAAGAGACTGGTACACAATGCCCTTGAATGCTTATTGAAATTTGTGGTATTAGCCTCCTGCGAGAAAACACAACTACAGTACTTTTTGGGGTAGACAAACTCAGACCGTGGGAATTTAACCATTGGTTCAGAGAGACCAGGGATACGCAGAGAGATGTAGCAGCGTCGCTAATTGAGCTATTGGTGGTATATAAAGCCAAGTCGTCAGCATACTGAAGAATTTGACAGTCGTTATTGAGGCATGAACCTATGTCTGCTGTATATAAATTGTACAGTAAAGGGCTAAGCACAGAACCTTGTGGTAGGCCCTTCCATGACATCCTGGCGTCAAATTCTTCCCCTGGGACTCTCAAAACCAAAGACCTAGACATGAGTAAACTACAGATGCACTGTAGCATTCTTTCCGGTAAACTCAGCTGTTGCAATTTTTGCCTGAGAATGGGAAGAAGGACGTTATCATAAGCAGAGGAAATGTCCAAGAAGGCAGCGACTACAGATTCATTTTTAGAAAACGATGAGCGTATATCTGATACCAAAACTCCAACACTATCCATAGTACTGAGTCCCTTTCTAAAGCCAAATTGAGACTTAGGAAGTAAGTCTCTGGATTCTACTATAAATTCTAGTCGGTTCTTTATTAAGTGTTCAAAAATTTTGGCAAGGACTGATGACAAAGCGATTGGTCTGAAGCTGTTTGGGTCATCAGTGTGTTTACCAGGTTTCAAAATGGGTATGATAATTTGGGTTTTCCACTGATCGGGGACCCAGCCATTAGTGTAACAGAAATTTAAAATATCTAAAAAAAAATTTTTTGCTCTATGACCCGCGTGTGACATAAATGAATAGACAATACCGTCTATACCAGGGGCAGAGTCATGAACATGCTTTAAAACAGAGTTAAGCTCCTGCATAGAAAATGGCGCATCAAAAGGATCCTCAGAAAAAATGAGAGCCGGCTGATTATGTTCAGTTTCCGATGGTACATACGGAGGGGCCAATTTATCAAAGAACTGCTCAGCAGTCTCTCGAGGGATGGGAGAAGAAATTGAAGGGGAACATCCAGATCTAAACCGGTTGATCTTCTTCCAAACAACCGATAAAGGAGTGGATGGGGACAGAGAACCACAAAAGTTAGCCCAACCAGCGCGTTTCTTCCTTCGCAGCAATCTTCTAGATTTAGCAAGGGTCCTGTTAAACGTTATTAGATTATCGCTAATCATCTCGTCATTGTACATCCTTTCAGCATCATCCCTTTCCCTTATAGCTGATGTGCATTCCTGATCCCACCATGGTGGAGGAGGAATCTTCCCACGTGCTGAGTTTTTAACGGGAAAGCACGATTCTGCACTAGCTGTTATAGCCGAAATTAGATTATTATAACAGTTTGACACATGGAGGGGACCAAGCAAATCAAAATCACGTGAAACTAAATTTGGAAGTGAATCAATTTTGTCCTCCAATAATGAGGAATACTCTGCCCAACCAGGGTTAGACAAATTATACCTCAAGAGTGGAGGGCTCGACTTTTCTAGGTATGTTTTATCAACCAAGGTTATTACAATTGGATAGTGGTCGCTCCCATGTGACAAACTGGTACACTCCCAATGACACGACGCTGCGATATCCAGTGTACAAAATGTAAGGTCAACACAACTCTTATGCTGTCCAGGAAGAGACCTACGGGTTGGACAACCATTGTTTAAAATGCACAGGTTAAGGTCATCTAAGACTTCGACTAAGCCTTCCCCAAAAGAGTCGCAGCGTTCAGAACCCCACCTAAAGTGATGGCAGTTGAAGTCTCCCATAACAAGTATAGGACCGTCTATGTTTTCCAGGGTATGCTTTAAGATTGGAAGGAAACTTTGGTGAGGGTGAGCAATATAGACGGATAAGAGGGTTACACCCTCTACCCTACTAGCCACTATGCTAATATCATCGCCAATAGAAGGCAAGGATACCGCCGCAAGTTGAACACGATTGTTCACGCAGAGAGCCGACCCGCCATAGCCATCAGATCGGTCGCATCTGAGAATATTAAAGGAAGGTAAACGGAAGCTAAGACTCGGAACTAGCCAAGTCTCAGCGAGGGAACAAGCTAAAGGTTTGTATTTGTTCAGAAGGAATGTGAGCTCGTGTTTCTTATGCCACACGCTCCTCACATTCCATTGAAGAAACACAAATCGAGGCATTGTTAAGGGATGAAAGAGAGTTAATGAGTGACGTGGCAACGTTGGACGGTAATTGAGTTTTGCTGGATGAAGACATTAAAGTTAATAAGAGTTTACTAAGAAGTTCAATTATTGAAGACAAGTTTTCAGGAGGTTCTGTTAATTGACTGTTGAGAGCACAGCCATTAGGCTGAGAAGATTGAGGAGTGCTAGTGAGCTGCTGGTGAGCTGTTTTATTATAGGAGGGAGAAAGGGGAGCATGGGTCCTTGGCTTAAGAGACACAGTTTTGCGGTATGACTGGCTCTGTGATTTTGCAATGTCTGCATAGCTACGAGTAGAAATAGGAACGGTTTTACTTGCCTCGGAATATGAAATCACCTTCTCAGCCATAATAGTCTTAATAGTCTTCTGCCTGCTGTACTCCGGACAGGACCTGCTATTTGCAAAGTGACTTCCAGAGCACATCACGCAGAAAGCTTCGCTCTCAGCAATGCTGCAACCATCACCGGGGTGATCATTGCCGCACTTGCTACAACGGGGTTTGGAACGACAAAGGGATTCTACATGACCAAATCGGCAACACTTGCGGCATTGAATGGTGGGGTAGACATACTGTTCTACAGTAAGGGATGTATAAAAACAAAAAATTCTGTGTGGTAACACTTGGCCATCAAATGTGATGACACAAGTTTCTGTGGGCCTGTATTCAATTAAACCATCTTTGTTAGCTTTTCTGTTTATTCGCCTTACTTTAATAACTGGTCCGCAGCCTACTGGTACTTTTAAATAGGTTAGAATTTCCTCTTCTGAGAAGTCAGTAGGGATTCCACTTACAACACCCATACGGGTTATATTAAAGGATGGAATGACGGCTTCGTATAAATTTGTGCCTAGAATACAGTTTGAGATGAAAGCATTGGCATCCTGAGGGGATGAAAACTCCACAGATACGCGGTTTCTACCAATACGCTTCACTGTAACAATATTTGAGATGTTCTGGTTTGCCAAAAAACGGCCAAATGTAACTGGGTGTAAGGTAGTTCCAGAATTGGCTTGAGATTCCTGACGGGAAACATGGACGATGAAAGGACCTTTATCTAATGCTGAGTACCGAACACGGCCAATATGAGATCTCGGTTGTTTGGTAGGGCGATTGGGAACATCCTCTTCATTACCAGGGCGTTTACGTATGTTAGTCTGGGAATTCTGGGATGGGAGGATTTGGGACTCCAGGTTACAGACAACATCTGCAGACTGGATTAATGGGTTGGGCGTGGGACTCGGGTTAGATGTAGAAAAGCCGGATAAGGGGGTTAGAGGGATATCATCAGGAGGGTCTGGGGGTTTGTTTTTATCCATGTTCATATTGGATAATCGTGGCCAATGTCGTTAAAAAAACAAACACAAAAAAACCTGATAGCAGGTAACAACGAGACAAACACAAACAATCACAATAACAAGTCACAATAAACACAATATCACAAAAAAAAACCGCAAAGATTCGAACACACGTTTACCCAAAAGCACACTGTGGCGAGAATCTAAAATGTTTTTAACTAATCGTCCGCAACCATTCGTTCACTGTCCGCAACAATGTCTAAGATAAATCGTAAACGTCACTCAATAATTGTCACTATAGATAGCACAACATAAGTTATATTAAAGCACAAAAAGTTAATTTTTTTCACAGAGAAATTAAATTTCGCGCCACGACGCCACCATCGACAATCCGTCCGAATCAATATTCGATCAATTCTGTCATTACGACGCCTTATTGCGAGCGAGGCAACTTCCTCAAAAATCTCTATTCCCTCCAAGTGCAAAAGTCAAAAACTGTCACACTTTCAAATAATAGTGGCAAAGGTCTCAACTTTTAACAGCCTAACAATATTCGTTACATTAGTCGATCACTACTTTTGTGACAATGGGACTTTTGGGTATCTGTCAATGTTCCAAGATGAAAAATACAAGACTGTTTACGTGCCTATGACAGCTGACAGATACTTGTCACTGGTATAAATAATAACAATTGGATAACCTAAATCGTGAATATAATACTGTTAGTTAGTCTTACACAAAGATTAAAATAACTATATTTAAAAGGAAGTCTTACACTAAGGGCTGATTTTTCAATCGATAGTTAATTTTTATTCGCGGAATAAAATAAACGTCACGTTTTTGTATAGAAGAGCTGTCAAAAATTCAAAATGATGAAATTATCTGGCGTTAGAAAAATCAGCCCAAAGACAAATTGTGTAACATATTTATTCTTTTTGGTCTTAACTTTGAAATTTGCCACTAGACACCATGTATTATTATCATGTACGGTACACATAATAATAACTAGCTACACGCGCAATTTCTGTATTAATTAATTTGATCAACTCTGTCACGGTATGAGATTTACACATCATTGTTTTGCATTCCAACAGATCCTGTTACCCTTTTGTCCTCGTTTATTTTCCAGTTGACGCCTTTTCCGTGTCCCGCCATAATTACTTTTTACCCTTCAGAGTGAGTTGGACCGAATTAACATGCAGCAATGAGACTTTTTATTGCTTCACGATTTAATTCCTATTCAAATATTTTGATGTCCGTTTTAAATTAATTAACTATTAATTTACTACATGCATAAACTCACGCTTTCTTCCGCTGGGGGTATGCAGAAACGACAGAACGCCACCTCCAACGATCCTTACATATTCCTTTTGCCTCGTTTACTTTCATACATCATCATCATTCTTTTCCCAAATATGTTGGGGACGGCTTCCAGTCTAACCGGATGCAGCTGAATACCAATATTTTAAATGGAGTGACTGCCTATCTGACCTCCACAACCCAGTTACTGCGTGAGACTGGTAAGACTGGTTGTCAGACTTTTCGACTTCTACCCGTAACGACTGTCAAAGATTCACGAAGGACAGCCGGGACCAACAGTTTACCGTGCTTTCCGAAGCACGGAGGGGTCTTGGTGTGTAAAGATGGTCGCCCATCCACAGACCAACCGCGGCAAGCATTGCTTAACCTGATCGGTCGACCTGTGCGGATGTTATTATTGTTGCGCGCCACAATTGATGCCTGGTACATGGTGACATTAGTTACCACTAGCGCCATCTAGTATCACGTAGTAGAACTAATAGTCACTAGCGCCATCTATTGACGAGTAGATATGTCGAAGCTAGAACTTACTAGAACTATTGACATCTGGTCAGTCGGGCCCGGTATGTACTCGAACATTCTAGATGTTTCTACAATAGAAGGTTCTGGAACTATCTGCGGCACTATAAAGGCCGGGACTAGCCGCGACCAATCAGACTTGGTTCTACGATCGAAGCGAATACATCGAAAGCGATCTTCAAGTGCGACTTAATAGCGATTGTGTTTTATAATTAGTGTGTTTGAGTTGTGATTTGTGTTGTTTAATTAAAGTGTAACCTTTGATAATTTTTATTGGCAGTTTTTATTGTCACGAACCCGAAGCTCGTAACATTATTTTCCCTTTACGTTCATACATCTGTGGGGTAACTGCGTAACGATTAGCAATGTTGTTACGCAATTAGGCTGCTGGTCATACACGCACCCCGGTTGCGTGTAGGTACTACTACGCACCTGACCTTTCTGAGGAACATCACCCAACTTTTTTTATTTTTTATGTTTTTCTCTGTGTCATGTTTGCCGCAAATAAACGTATTTTATTTCTTTCTTTTCTTAACCGACTTCAAAAAAAGGAGGAGGTTCTCAATTCAGTTGTTTTTTTTTTGTAAAGGATAATACTCCCAGATTGGTCCAATTTCATCATAAACGGTTCAGTAGTTTGGTTTTTAAAAGTGAAAAATAAAAACTTTTTTACAAAAAAAAACAAACGATTTCAAAAAAGACACAACACAATGAAAAATAACTTTAATTTCGGAAGACGGTGGCAAACAACGAAAATGCGAATCGAACGACACCAATTTCCGAAAATAAAGGTCTTTTTCACTTTGTAGTGTCTTTTTTGCAAGTCGGTTGTTTTGTTTTTGTAAAAAAGTTTTTATTATCACTAATAAGAAAGAATAGAAGAAAAAGAAGAGAAGAAGAAGAAGAGATTTCTTATGAAATAAGCATCACCTCTGTACCTATTTTTTCTGTTCTGTTTTTCAATGTCTGTTTATATATGTGTGTACATAAATGGTAAATAAAATAAACAAATAAATAAACAATAATTACGGTTCGTTTCTTATTTCTTACAACAAAAACAGCTCGTAATAAAACGTATAAAGATTTTCCCACTTCAATTTCAATAAACTAAGAAAAAACTACAAAATAATAATCACAAGATTGAAGTTTCTCACTCAGTTTAAATATTGCAGACACTAAGTGATAACCAGATACCGTTGTTTTAAAATAAAATGACTCATTTACACGAGGAGAGTTTGTTGTCCGTAGGGAGGCAAGAGTGTCCATCGAGCGAGACCGTGTTCACTCTCAAGTATATCATAATCGGCCTATAATGTTCCCACTGCTGGGACACAGGCCTCCTGTCTTTGAGAGGGAATGGGCTGTAATCTGTCACATGTCATCGAATTTTTGGTTCTAGGACATGTTGGTTGGATTTTTTCCTTCACCATTTTAAGAGCAGTGGTGTTGAAATTATTTACACAATGGGTTCGAAGCCACGACCTCACACAAGCGATACTCCAAAACTCGTCTACGGTTATCAGGCGTCAAGCGTTTTCCTGGAACTGTCATCGAAGTAAGAATTTTTTTTTTTTATTAAGACGGAATTAAATTGAAGCTACTCTCGCCTATCGAACTGCAAGTACCGAATGTACTTTTAGCACGACTCATGTATTTATACATAAATAACAACATGTCTGTATTTCGCGAAGGGTTATGCACAGGTGTACCTACTTGTCTCCAGTTATGTTTAAATCCCATGTAACAGTGGGGAAGCCTATTGCCATCAACGGGCCACAAAACCAGACCCCAGGCTGCTCCTGAGAAATTGCAGATGGAAAAACCCAATAACACCGCCTGACTCGGAATCGAACCCAGGACCTCATGATCAGCAGTAGCGCTTGCGAGCACTAGACCACTAGAGGCAGTTAAAGTACAATAGTTACTAGCACACAATCAGTTTTTATTACCTTTTAATAATCTCCCATTCGAGGCGAGAAACTGTCCTCGTGTAAATGAGCCTTAAATTCATAGTAGAAGTAGTGTCAGGGTCCATTAGCAATTCTAAACGCGAGCAACACGATTATACAGATTTCTCGTTAAATATGAATGACATGAATTATTCATGGCGGAAAAATGCAATGTCAACTTTAAATAAATCTGGTTTTTTTCTGTAGGCGTGAATTATGTTTGCCCAGAAATGATATAAAATGGAAATTAAATGTAATTCAAAAAACGACATATTTTTGGAACGAAGTTCTTTTACGGGATCTTGCGGGTAGAAGTAAAATGGGAGATATCACGTAACGAAAAAGCGTTATGCCCCCTTTATGTGTTCATTTATGTAATAGAAAGAGTCAGAGAGAGTTTACATGGTTTTCGAGGGTGCTAAAGCCGATATTGAGGTCAAAAGAAAATCCAAGATGATTGAATTTTGCTTCCCGAATCCATTTACAGACGTAAATGGATTCGGGAAGCATGATTAACATTTGTACAGTTCTGCAGCCAATCATCTTGGATTTTCATTTTGACCACAATATCGGGGTTTTTAAGTTATATTAATATTGTATTGTATGTTTTTATATGGGTCTTGATGCCTGAAATAAATGGATAAATAAATAAATAAATAACGCTTTTTCGTTACGTGATATCATATCTCCCATTTTACTTCTACCGCAAGCTCCCGTAAAAGAACTTCGTTCCAAAACTATGTCGTTTTTTGGACTTTGTAAGGGGTAAAATCTGATGTCTTCGCTACACGAGACGTTTGTTTTCCCACCTTGTATATATTTTGATAATAAAGCTTTACAGAACATAATATTATTCAATATCTTAGAAGCTCGATCTTCGAAACTAAGTGTTTGGTTATCCCAAGAGTTAATTTAATCGTAACATACGAGAGTGTATACCTTACATATTCCCCGGCTTTAGACTTACTTTCAGAGAATTATCGGGTATTGTTATTCTGATTAGCTCATCAGACAGCATCTGTCTGGCACGCATGCTGAAATGAACCTTTTTGGCACAGCCGTGAGGTCGCTTTTGTACTTTACTTAAATTATAATTATGACAAACTATTTACACGAGGTACTAAATTAAAATACTAACTAACTATATCAATAACTACAAAAACAAATGAATATTTAGGCGTTGAAGTAGTCGTCCGCATCGCTGTCATCCGGAAACGTGCCCAGAAGACTGGCAGCATTGCCACGTTGAATGGCAGTGCTAATTTTTTGGCCAAAGAACGACCCAGCCTGGTCACGTGAAGTATCGATGCTTTTGTACAGACGACAGCACATCAACCTACTACAATCTGTCAAATTTCTGTAAAACATTTTCAACTTTATCGCTATAGCATTAAATTCAAGGTTGATTGGGAAAATTTGACAGTTTCGGGTAGCTTAATGTGCTGGCGTCTGTACTTAGTTAAAACAATACTTTCACTTTTTTATTTTTATTTTTTTACGAACTGTGTCCATCTAATCGTTATTATTTCTTTCTTTCTCGCTCATGTGATTATAAATACAACTCCCGGGTAAAATAGCGGTAATATTACATTCTAACGTCGTTCATAAACATTATACCTAATACGAGATGCGGTGTGACATTGTGATTAGTAATGAGGACGTGTTAGTAAGATAAAGAGGGAGATCTAAACTCTAAAGTGGCAAGGAGTGGGTACGGAGGCACGTGCCAACGTGGCCCCGTCATTTTTAGCTGTAAAAGTGTACTAACAAAGTTTTTAAGTCATTGTTACTAATACTATATGTATTGTGAGTACTTGTAGTTCGAAATAAATAATCCTACTTAATTATAAATACGAAAATTTGTATGGAAGGATAGATGTTTGTTACTCTTTCACGCAAAAACTACTGAAGGGATTTGGATGGCTCACAGATACTTTTTAACCAGGATTAACATATATGTAGGATATTTTTTATCCCGATATTCCCACGGGATCGAAACTTATGCGGGTGTAACCGCAGTGCGATGCGCTGCTAGAGAAGCATATTAGAGGAAGTAAGTTCAATTTAAACCCAAAATTGAAAATTCTCCAGTTTAAAACAAAATATCGATTATAAAAATACTTATAAAAGACTACCTCGTTGATCCAGCACTTGCACACGCAACTACTGAACTCGGGGTTTTTCCTCAGCTACTTACATAACTCTGTGATCATTTCTTCCAATTCTTTAGGTGTTTTGGAGAAAAGCACGATAACGTCCGCAAATCTTAAACTCAAAACTGTCCGCTCATATAGATTCCTTTCTGTTTCCAGTCTAGGCCTTTCATTATAAACTCCAAGACAGAGATGAAGAGTTTGGGAGATAAAGGGTCTCCCTGTTTTACCCCTCTACATATTTTAATTTCTGCTCCTAGTCGGTCCAGCTTCACTCGGCTTACAGTATTGTTGTAAATGTCTTTTAAAATATTTATGTAGGCGTTGGGGATTTTTTGAAACTTTATCGCTTGCCATATGCTTTCATGTGATATAGAGTCAAAAGCCTTTGCAAAATCGATGTAGGCTAGGTAGAGTGGTGCTTTCCGTCCTTGGTGTTTCTCTATGACCTAGTCTAGGGTGTGAAGGTGGTCGATAGTACAATACCCTTTTCTGAATCCTGCCTGCTCTACCGGCTGGTGCTCTTTTGTGTATGGCTCTATCGTTTTGTCTATGCATGCTGCGAACAGTTTATATATAGTCGGTAACAAGCTTCTGGGTCGGTAATTGTTGACATCCGCTGGATCACCTTTCTTGTACAGAAGTATAATTCTCGATTCTGCCCAGCTTTTTGGTGTCCTTTGTTCTTGTAGTATTTGGTTAAATAGTCGTGTTAGGGGGCTACAGAGAAGAAACTTTCCCACTTTTAGAGCCTCGCTTGGAATATTATCCGGCCCAGGGCTTTTCTCCAGTTTATTTTTTTTTTTATTTATTTGTTTATTTTTAGATTGTCAAAGGGTAAAAGAGTCATTTTATCTAGGGTTTCCTCTGTGCTTATATCCGATGTTTTATGCACTGAATAGTGGCATTTTTTATTGCTCTAGAAGTCTTTATAAAATTCAGTGCCTACTTTTACTATCTCTGTTCGTGATTTTACCATTTCTACTGGAACCTGGGACTTCAACTTAGGTATCCAGTTTTGGTTTTGTCAGTGTTTAGTTGTTTATAGGCTCTTTCTTGGCTTCCTTTGGTCTTTAAATGTCTTTCAATAACTTCCATCTTATGGTCTTGGTAGTCCATTTTCAACAGTTTGTTTGCGATTTTGAAGAGGTTGGAACGCTCTTTTTTCTCTCCTTTATTTCTGGACTGTTTATGCTGTAGTTCTGGTCGTCTTTTTATATGTATATTTTTTTGTTTCATCTGAAAGTATGTTTTTTGTTTTTTTTTCCATATTGTTCGCAGGTTTTTGTACTTCGTGTTATTACTGTCTCAATTTTTTTGTAGTAAGACTCTATGTTATCGGATTCGTCCCAGGTTAATGACTTCGCCATTTCTTTGAGTGAGTTTAGAATTTTTTTTCCTATTTCTTCATTTCTTAGAAGGTGTCGTGCGTTGCTATAATTAGCTCGACTTTCCTTTATTTTTCTCAAGTTATAAGAACCTCTTTTTAGTCTGTGGTCGCTTGAAAATGTCTTGATATTTATTGTTTCTATGTTTGTAAACCCTCTTGGGTTGTTGCCTAAAATGAAATCTATTTGGTTCCTCTTTTTTCCAGCAGGGGTTGTCCAGATCCAGAGGTTTTAGGTTTTTTCTTGAATCATCATCATCTGCCTAGCCTTTTCCCAAATATGTTGGGGTCGGCTTCCAGAATTAATTATTAGGTTTTTTCTTGAATATTGTGTTAATAATGGTGAGTTTGCTTTCCAGTGCATATTGCAGGAGCAGATCGCCTCTCTAGTTTCTTGTTCCATGGCAATACTGTCCCATTAATATGCTTTCACCTCTTTTCTTTTGGCCAATTTCAGCGTTTAGGTCGCCCTCAAAGTCAGCCCTTACAGAAATAAAATAATTTATCATTAGTAAAAACAATCCACTTTTCTTCTAATCTTCGCAACAAAAAAATGTACTTCAGCAACTAATTGAAGTGAAACTAATCCCAAAAGCCGAGAGTCTCAAATCCGCTTGTAACAAAATTGAACAATACCTCTCAAAGACCGTCAATATTTAGTACTAGCCACTAATCTTCTTAAATAAAATTAAGTATATTGCGGATCCCGTAGCTTAAGAGCGTACTTTAATCTTAAAGCAGCTATAAGCAGCTTTTGATAAAACTTCAAAAAGATATGAAAAATTAGTAGCGGTGATGCGGCGAGCATAAAGCGAATGCGGAGAATATTAGCGGTCCGCGACGGTTATTACTTGGAGTAAAGTCTGTATGGTGTTTACAGTGAATAGACGGTTTTTGATGAAACGTGGATATGTTTGGGAAGGTTCTGAATGGAGTTATAGAGGTATGAGGAACAGGGTGTAAAGTTCACTCATACTCTATAGAAAAGGGAGGATCCTCCGACCGGACAGGTGTTGTGTCTGGCGGGCAATTGCCCAACGACTGATGTCGGGAAGTTTGTATGTAAGCTAATTGCGCGGTAAACTCTGCTTGCGAGATGCAGGATTTGCGCGACGTCAGTATGACGCATTGTTCACATATGGCATTGCAGACACCGCTACAGAGTTTTTGGGGAGACATTATAATTATACTAGATTCTGCCCGCGTGAAGTTTCTTGTTCCTCCGACCCACTGCGTCGCATCGCATCTCCCGCCCGCGCTGTTACTTCGTTTTCGCTAAGCGTAATTTCTGACTTTTCTTCTTTTTGCTCGGCTCCGAAGGGTCGTAACGTGACTTTAAACCTATTCGTTAGCTGAGCCTATACCTTTCTCAAGAATTGGGCTAACTAATGCAAAAATATTTTTTCAAATCGTGCGGGTAGTTCCAGAGATTAGCGCAACAAACTCTTGAGCTTAATTAAATTAGTACAAGTTGTCATTTTGAATCCTCGTCAAATTCAAGGAGGTAACTATGCTGCTGATTCTCGACACGAATCAATAATAAAATAAGTAGGTATTTTGTTTTTCTAATTTTTGGAAATCGGCATGCGTGGGACACGCATTTTAAAACGCGGCCGCTTATACGATATCATAACGCAATTCTGTTCTTTGACAGAAGTGTATTCTGAAATACTGTCAAACTTAAATAACTAAAAAACCGGCCAAGTGCGAGTCGGACTCGCCCATGAAGGGTTCCGTTACGTTACGATTTATGACGTATTAAAAAAAAACTACTCACTAGATCTCGTTCAAACCAATTTTCGGTGGAAGTTTATATGGTAATGTACATCATATATTTTTTTTAGTTTTATCATTCTCTTATTTTAGAAGTTACAGGGGGGGGGACACACATTTTACCACTTTGGAAGTGTCTCTCGCGCAAACTATTCAGTTTAGAAAAAAATGATATTAGAAACCTCAATATCATTTTTGAAGACCTATCCATAGATAACCCACACGTATGGGTTTGATGAAAAAAAAAATTTTGAGTTTCAGTTCTAAGTATGGGGACCCCCAAAATTTATTGTTTTTTTTCTATTTTTGTGTGAAAATCTTAATGCGGTTCACAGAATACATCTACTTACCAAGTTTCAACAGTATAGCTCTTATAGTTTCGGAAAAAAGCGGCTGTGACATACGGACGGACAGACAGACAGACAGACAGACATGACGAATCCATAAGGGTTCCGTTGCCATTTGGCTACGGAACCCTAAAAAGCAAGTATGTATTCATTATTTACCAGGGATCGTAATTTCATTCGATTATTTATGTCTTCATAACAGCCTCCTGAAATTCGACGAGGATGCAAAACAACAGCTTGTATAGATTGGTCCTTGGATAAGAACAAAACATCAAGTCCCTTAAAGAGGTAGGAAGGGTGGTCTAGTAGGTATACCGACATTCCGCCTGTTATGATATGGTATTGCCACCAAACCAGATACAAAACTTGACTTAGCTGCTACTGAGAATTACCTGGTGCAAAAACGACTTTTATCCCGAAATATGTGTGAAATTCCTAAGTCTTAGAAGTAACATTTAGGAATTGGACTTGGAACTGGATTGTATATTTATTTTATTTCTTATTTAAATATCATTGTTTCCTGCACCTGTCCACGTCATCGCGTCAACGCCTGTCGCTGAAAACCAGCACTGGTGCTCTGTCTCACATAGAGTCGCAGCATTATGCTGAGCAAGGACCGTTTTGAGTAGATGTGGCGTATATTTTCCTGCAACTTGTTCTTTCTTTGCGTTATATTTGCCATAAATAAACGTGTTTTTTTTTTTGGTTTTTCTTCGAAGACCGTTTTGTCTATAAACACTTTCTAAACTATAAACACTACTCTTTGATACATTATTATGGTGAAGATAAATGAGTACCTATCACTTTAAGTAAGAATGATAGGTAAGCGAAAGGCAGGTAATCTCCTAAAGAAAGACGAGTTAAAATAAATGTCCACGTCACAGCTGAATCCAAAGAAATCTATTAGAGAAAATCTTTTTCCCTCTTGTGTAATCATTTCACGTCTTTAGTAAACGAATCTCAACTTTATCTAGTAGAAAATTAATTCTATTTTTATGTTACACCTTAGGACGACAATTGTAATGGATCGTACGTGCGTGCGATTTTTATCGCGTTTTGAGACTTTTATGTAACTTTTGAATTTAAGGGGAATTTCTTACTTGAATGCTGATTATTGTTTAGCTACATTGAAATTCTAATTAAACATTATTGCGACTAAGCTGCCTGCAATATTATAATGGTTTTAATTCGTATTAAAACTCATTTGTTTTAGTTACATTGAAAGGAAAGCAGTAGCAATGACCTTAAGGGATAAGGCAACGCGAAATTTTTAAGTAATAACTATATAAAAGGTCTGGAGAGCTCTCTTTGGGAGTTTTATCAATTAGACTGCAGATTTTGGCATGCCATATGGACAACAACTGAGGAGGCACAACTGAAAAAGCGCTGCAACCATCCCACAAAAAGAAAGGTAGATGTTCCTATATGTTAGGTAAGATGTTCTTATACATAGTTTAGGAATGTCTTACCTCCAAAAACCCGTCGATCGTGTACACCATTTCCTAAGAAGTTGTCGTTGACAAATAACTGTCTTCCGCTCATAGCTGAGCCGAAATACAGTCGATATTTCACACGTCACCCTCTCTCGTACTCACAACAAATTGCTCGGATGAAAGGAGATATAATTTCAGCATCGTTCCAATTCGTGACTTGAATATTTTTCACGTTAACGCGGAGTGTAAAGCAATATTTTAGCGAAAACACTCATTATTTAGAAACAATGGCTGCGAGCTCGATGTCGGCTGGAGTTAGTCGAAATAATAAGTAATTTTTTGGAAGATGAATGCTGATAAATTACTCCTATCAAAAAGCCTGCGGGATAATTGCGTAACACACTATCAGTAGCAATGGATTACATTTTGACAGTTCAACAAAATTCATGGCGTTATTTACGTTGTTAAGTAGACACGCTTTTCGAACATATGAAGCAATGGATTAGCAATATCCTTCAAAATTATTCAGATTGAGATTTATTGTATGCCACGCAATTAGGTCGCTGGTTGTAGCAGCATCTTCACTATACGAACTACGCATCACACTGACGTCATTCAAAATCCTGCATCGCGCAAGCCAAGTTTACTGCGCAACTAGCCTATATATAACGTCCCGACATCAATCGTCGGGCAGTTGCCCGCCAGATACAACACCCGTCTGGCCGGAGGATCCAACCTTTTCTATAGAGGATGGGTGAACTTTACACTCTGTTCTTATGGTGTACAATGCCAGTGGACCGACGTGTGTGGAAAAGGGAAAGGACAGTCTTTACCCACACCTTACAGTGGAACATTACGGGCTAAATAGATAGACATTCGGAAATTCTGGGTATAAAGTTGCATCAACACGCAGTTGTTAGATTTTGTATGCAATATTTTTAACTTTGATAGAGGATATTGGGTGTAATTTAACCCTGTTAGCTTGTCATTTAATTTTTATCAAAAATTCTATTACTACATGGAAATAAATTGTAATTTCGCATGCCTACCTATTTGATATGTGTATGTACGCAATTAACGGCAAAAAATAGAGATTATCCGTGCCTTTTCTATTTCAAACACCTATTTTTACACATATGTTTAACAAATAAAAAACCTTGACTTTGCGATTTGTTTCTAAATGGCCACAAGTAATTATACAAGGTAAAAAAGCTAATTAAATAGATAGCACCAGAGGATACGGAAACAGAGCCTTAATTAAAACATTGTAAAGGTCAAGAGAAAAGCGGTTTTAAAGTAACCAGTGCTTTATTTTTAGTAATTTTATTTATTCGCAATTAAGTCGTGACAGCCAAAGGGTTAATAGCCAAGAGCCCCGACCTACACCTGAGGAGGCTCTCGTTGGGCAGCTGGATCAAGGGCTTGATTCAGAAAGCGGTACTTCTGGATACGGGTCGCCTTGTCAGAAGGTTGCTCACCCTGTTCCCGATACCGCGGTGGGCTACTATTTTTTTATATTTTTAATCGTTTTTATATTTTATTATTTCAAAATATAATTTATATGTATTTATTGAAATAAAGGAAATAATATTAATATCCTACTATAATAATCCTACTAATACATATTATAAATGCGAAAGTTCGTGAGGATGGATGGAAGTTTGTTACTCTTTCACGCAAAAACTACTTGACGGATTTTGATGAAACTTTACAGTAAATATAGCTTATACATCAGCATAACACATACGATACTTTTTATCTCGATATTCCCACGGGATCGAGACTTATGTGGGCCAAACCGCGGGACTTAGCTAGTTTAAAATAAATTACAATTGAAATTATACTTTATATCAAATACTTCAGAAGAAAATCACTTTCGTTCGAAATCAATCAGACAACTGATCTATCGGACTGTGAAATCCCAAGAAAATTGATAAATAATGTAAAAATAATGCCCCAGAGAAGTTATTTAAACTTTTAATTGTCTTTCGATTCAGTCTGGAGTGAACGATAATTTAAGATAATAAAGCATTTTCTTTCTTTCTTTCTGTTATTATTTAGCCACGGGCCCTTGATTCTTCTAAAGTATACAATGGTGATTGATTTTGATGCGATTTACATCATTTAATTTTTTTTTAAAGGTTTATGTGTAGTATAATCCGGTAGTATACGTTAATATTGAGCTTGCATACAGGGTAAATAAAATTAAGAATAAATTAAATTAGCTAGCGAAACTCTGCAGAAGTAATATTATCGATATCTAAATGCGATAAAATAAAAATATAAAAGATTTGATGTTTTTAGGGGTCAACGACCGGTACGGTACTGTTGTTACTTGAAGCATGAGTTGAGAAAATATGTGTCTTCGTGTTTAGACATGATACCAATATCGTTTATGAAGTCTACTTTACACAAAAAAAAACAGATTTTTTAAACTGATAATTCAAGTGAATCGCACTAACTGCGGTTGATGATCTCACAAAAAAAACCATTAAATTATTTTCTTTTTCGTGTTATCTTGTTTAGATATCCATAACCATCGCGTTGTGGAGTTTCGCTAGCTAATGTATTTTGACCCTGTATAATAAAGAAATTTCAATATTTGTCAAGTCGTAAAAACCGCGCGATGTAGAGGCTGGTCGCTAATACTTTATATTTTTAGAAAAAGCTTGTTTGCCTCATTGCCGCTACGGAATCGTAGATGTCTACTACGCTTGCTACGATATACTCGTAGCTACGCTCTCGTAGCATAGCGTAGCCGGCATCAGTTTTGTATTTTCGCATGTACAGACGCCAGCACATCAAGCTACTACAATCTGTCAAATTTCTTTAATAGATTTTCAACTTTCTCGCTAAAGCTTTAAGGTTCAAGGTTGATAGGAAAAATTTGACAGTTTCGGGTAGCTTGACCTGCTGGCGTCTGTACTTTACAATGTGAAAGTCATAATCAGCCTATGATGTTCCCACTGCTGGAACACAGGCCTCCTCTCTGTGCGAGGGATTGGGCCGTAATCCACCACGCGGGCCCATAGTAGAGGTCACATGTCTCCAAACTTTTGGTTCTAGAACATACCGGTTTCCTCACGATGTTTTACTTCACCGTTTCGAGAGCAGTGATGCTGAAATAAATTATTCAAAGTAACGCGCCTGACTGGGTTCGAACCCAAGACCTACAATTCGTTAGTCATGCTGTTACTACTGAGCCACCACTGCGCAGTTACTATAGTACCGATCTATTATTTTCCCAATGCAGGCCAAAGGCTTCTCATACAGACGGGGCCCGATAGGGCCGAAGCCTGCCAGGGTAGCGGGATCGTCCGAAAGGGTTACCGCTGCCCTGGAACATAAAGGGCTAAGGAAGGAACACGGGTGGGTTTTAGTCAGTAAGAGTCTGACACTCCCTTCCGCTCCACCCAGAGTGGGAGGGGTCATTTGATGATTCCCCATCCTGAAAGAAAAAAAGCTTCTCATACAGAGAACATGTTTTTCAAAAACAATGTTAAGTTTGTTCTGGAGATAAATTCATCCCAACCACGAAACCCTTCATTGTACGTATTCCGACACTCACTTGGTCGATTTTCATTTTTATTCCGAAAACCAGGAAAATTCTTTTTACGCAAAAACGACCGGGTGATAGAAGTTTGACGTGTCTGTATGTGTGTGTGAGGGTGTGTGTGTGTGTGTATGTCTGTCTGTGGCATCGTAGCTCCCGAACGGACGAACCGATTTTAATTTTGTTTTTTTTTTTTGTTTCAAACGTGAATTTGCCGGGAGTGTTCTTAGCTCTTCATTTTTTGATTAAATGTTGTCCCATCGGGGGACCGCTACTATTTTAAACTTTAACAGAACGTTAGGCTAATAATTAGAGCGGTCCCGGAACCACATTTAATCAAAAAATTTCATACGTACTTACGTAGGGTCATAATTTCAAGGTTATTTTTTTCTTTTTATAGGGTTTCACATTTATACCTTTTTTGTTTTATTTGTGGCTATTTTTTCAATAGGTTTTTTTTAAATTGTTTTAGTCTTTTTACATTCATACTATTTAAATTATTACTTTGTGTCGGGAGTTATTTAAAATTTTAATTTAATTTTTTACATTCAAGTCAAAATGTCCGCTACCCAGGATTTCAAACCAGTCTGGAAGAAATGTGATGAGAAGTTTCTTAAGGAATGGATCAAATGTGGGTTTCCGTGGAGAGAATCTTCCATTTAATATCCATAACCGCACGCGTGTGACACTCTTCTGGTTCGTCAGCACCGGCATTGCGGCGTCCTTCGTCGTGCTGTGGCACCAGATGAACAAGAACTAAACTTTGTATTTACAGCGAATGAAAGTTAAACTTATATATGAAATCATTTTGTTACCATGTAGAAAAATCTGAAATATAACTCATATCTGATCTGATCATAATAAAGAGTATTCTAGAATCAGAATCAGAATCAGAATTTTATTTGTCAAACATAGGTACATTGGGTTCTTGCATTACATATTTATATAAGTAGGTCGCCATGTTTTCCTATTACAGCATACAAGTATTTTAACATAACGATTGTTTAAAATAACAATCATACTCAATTTAATTACAACACAATTAGTAATATAGAATTAAATTAGGTTTGAAAGATTATAAAAAAATACGAAATGTCATAAAAAGTAAAATAAGTGGGTACATAAAAAATCACAATAAATTTAAAAAGTCACATCAAATTGTTAAGTCATTTAGAAATTCGTCAACAGTATAATAACATTTTTCTATCAGTAAATTAGTCAGGTTTTTTTTAAATTTTACATAAGTCATTTCCTAAAAACTATCTGGAATCTTATTAAAGATACGAGGTGCCATACCAAGAATACTTTTTTCATTAATGCTGTTTTGCATCTATTTATCTATCTATATGTGTAATGTTAAATAAATACCTACTTAAAACCTTCCTACTCTAAAAACAAAACGTCACTGACTAATTTCCATTCGATCCACGTTCTCGTATACATATTCATTACACGAGTCTTATCAGATTCAGGGTATTGAGATTAATGATAGATCTATGTACCGGCCATGTCATCAATCACCGAATTTGAGTGTGTAATGAACAAAGTACAAGCCAAATATTTAAACCGTTAGATTCGCCTTACCGCGTCGAAAGCGCATATCTGTTTCGTTTTAAAAGTAAAGAAAAAAGAAAGAAAAATGGTTTATGCTGCACAAAAAGGCACATTATAAATAATAAAAGACATCACACATAAAAAGTACCTAGCTAAAAGCCTCGTATCAAAAAAATCTAACTTTGTCCATAACTTGATGACAAGGACCAAAGACAATATATGTACAGACGACAGCAGGTCAACCTACCCGAAACTGTCAAATTTTCCCAATCAACCTTGAACCTTAATACTCTAGCGATAAAGTTGAAAATCTATTAAAGAAATTTGACAGATTGTAGTAGCTTGATGTGCTGGCGTCTGTACATTGCGTAAATGTTACGACACTGGCAAATGTCAACAAACAAAGATTATAAACAAAAACTAGATGCCGACGGTATGTAGATGTGTTTTGACACCACAGTCGCCATGGAAACGCCATATACGGAATATGTGAGGTCACTCTTCTCAGTGAGGACAGTTAGTTGTAGGTATAATAAAAATGTCAGTTATTATTGTTTATTTATTTTATATTGTTTATTAGAGTATAAGTAGTCTATAAGTTAGGTTTTATACCCACGTGTACCTAATATTGTAAATATTCATATTCTATAAGCGGCGGATGTGTCCTGAACTTATTCCATTATGCCAACCAACTTTGTACAGACGCCAGCAGGTCAAGGTACCCGAAACTGGCAAATTTTCCCAATCAACCTTGAACCTTAATGCTTTAGATATAATGTTGAAAATCTATTAAAGAAATTTGACAGATTGTAGTAGCTAGATGTGCTGGCGTCTGTACCTACCATATCCACGAATAAAATAATGTCTTTGTCTTTGTCACTTTTTTCGCGACTTAAGTACAGTGGGGGCCAATCTAACGATTTCATTCTTTATAAAAAAACGAGTTCGCATGGAAAGGCTGTAATTAAGGTCCGTAATAGGATTTTAGTCGATTAGGGCTCCAGAGGATTTTGTTAAAAAATTAGATTTTTTTTCGGGAAAGCGCTCTCGAATAAATAAATTAACAAATCCTTTTTAATACCCACTCAATTTTTTTATTTGATAGTAGGTACTACACAGGTTCACGCTCAAATTATTTTTAGAAAAAAGAAATTCCAATTGCATGAAATAAATAGTTTGAAATGTAATTTTTTTTTTCAGTCTTCGGTCTGATGTTTATCTGATGAATAATAAACAATAAAGTCCATTCAAAGTTATTTTACGTCTGAATCTGATAGTAGCAACCCAATAACAACTTCATTGTAACGAGAATAAACATCACTGTGATTTCAACAGCGATGTAAAGTCAATTTATGTAACTATGAAAGGACTGTAGGTCACAATCTGAATCATTTTGAAGGATATTGCTAATTCATTACTTTTTATGTTCGAAAAATGTGTCTACCTAACAACGTAAATAACGCAATAAATGTTGTTGAACTGTCACGTGTCCTGACGCGAGTTTAACATTTTTTTCCATCACAAAAAAAAGTGACAACGCCGCTAAAGAAGTTTTCACCTCAAAAACGGGTTGCACTCTGGGAGTCCGGTAGAAGTGAAAACTTTAATAATATTAAAGTTGTGTATTTTTGATATTTTGGAATGCGGTCTACTCTCCTCCGTCTTACGAATTTTCGATCAGGTCACGTGTCCTGACGCGAGCTCCGTCTTACGAATTTTGGATCAAGTCACGTGTCCTGACGCGAGTTTAACATTTTTCACCCATAACAAAAAAGTGCACAACGCCGCTAAAGAAGTTTTCACTTCAAAAAGTATCTAACTTAGACGTACACATGATAACAAAAATTTCTTCAGGCATTAAATGGACGCCCACAAGTCCAGCACAATTAATCGGGATCGGTTTCATTTTGACAGTTCAACAACATTCATTGCGTTATTTACGTGTTGAGCAGACAAATTTTTCGAACTTATGAAGCAATGGATTAGCAATTTGCTTCAAAATGATTCAGATTACTATTGATTGTGTGTTACGCAATTAGGGTGCTGGGCACTAGCCAAACTTATAAACTTTCAAGAAACGCGCAATCTATCAAATAGAAACGCAAAAACGACCTCAATGCAACTACCCACTTAAAATTCAATTTCCCCACTGACGCATCACCCAGAACCTAGCCAAGTCTAAATAATATAACCAAACTACACAACAAGTACTAAATATACATTTTTAACGCTTCACCCGCTTCTCAAAATTTTATTGTTACGAAATTCACTGAGAAACGGGAGCGAATCACAAATTATTGTTTTAAATTTTGAAGACTTTTCTCAAAAACAAATGAATATCAACCTTATATTTATGAAGACAGAGATGAAAAGTAATTTCAGTGCTGACATACCTACGTCATGTGAACGTTTTCGGGAGCAGTGAGCCGGTCTCATGTCATAAAGAGACTGGACACAATGCAATCAGTAGACTGATCGTGGACAACGTTTGTCATCCCCATTGTTCGAGGATACAGTAAGCTAGAACATAGAAGGTGCTACTACATTAAATTTTTAAATATTTTCAACTGAGTCCGATTTGTATACCTACCACCCTTTTTTTTTTTGGTGGGAAATCATCAAATAACTGCTCCCGCTCTGGGCGGAGACAGACTTTTACTGACTAAAACCCACCCGTATTCCTTCAGTTGCCTATGCCAGGGGCCACGGTAACTCTTTCGAACAACCTGCGACCCTGGCAGGTATCGGCCCTAGCGGACCCCATCAGTATACCTACCACCCAATAAAAAGTTTTTTTATATACCTACTACCCAATAACAAAACTCTTATTCGCCAAACTTCATCGTATGCCTCAAGGATGTGCCAGTTAGGCGCAATCATCAAATAAAATAACATCTTTTATAATGGAGCGAACAGAACGCGGAAGGATAGTGAACACAAGGAACAGCCCTACTACATTATCCTGTTTCATGGTTAGGTTAGTAACATGAAAAGTGCAGGGCCAATTACTGTTACCCGCAGTGATCGCTACTAAAAACCATCTGTCACTGAAAATCCTTGCTAGTCATAACAAATGCAGCAGATAATAAATATGTGTTGCACTTTACACTTTTTATTTGTATATTTTTTCGGTGGTAAACTTGCGCTCAGTTTAGTAAAATCTTATTTACATGATAGTCAGCAAAAAGTTCAAATAAATGGTGTCAATTCACTTGGTTTACAAGTAAAAATGGGTGTTCCACAAGGCTCTATATTAGGTCCTTTCCTCTTTTTAGTATATATAAATGACCTACCCTACTGTTGAACTGTTTAAAGATATTAATGTCATGGCGGTACCTTGTCAATATATCTATGAAAACATCATGTACGTAAGGAAAAATTTAAATCTTTTCAGTAAAAGAGGTGACAGACACCTATAGAACTAGAAATAGGGACCAATTAGTTCAACCAGGTTTCAGACTGGCTGAAGTAGACTCTTCCTTCATGGGGTACTGTTTAAAATGTTACAATAAAATACCTCCCCACATACTCCAACTCAATGAAACAAAATTCTAATCTTGCATAAAACGCACAATATGCAGCCAAGCATATTATAAGTTGGGGGATTATTACATCGCTGACAAAAATGCTTGGCTAAACGCTGGTCCTGCATACTAGACACTACACTACATACTACTTTGGAGCTGCTGAAAATGATAAAATACTATTTTTGCATTATATAAATACAATCTCTTAGTATTGTATAATTGCATAGCACATATGTGAGTACTATGTACATACTAACTATAAAGCTACCATTTACTAGATAAGTCTTTCATTGACTTGAATGTGACTTGGTGGCAGAGAGTACATATGTCATGCTCACTCTAATGTCTCGCTGATGGTGGCGCATGTGTTGGATCATTTAGCTCCCTTTAATGGTTGAAATGAATGGTGCTAATATATGCGTCATGTTCCTGAACGGGAGCCGTCAGTAGGGACTTGTCAACTGTTTGCTGCCATGGCTGATTTTAATTTAATTTAATATTTGAATTGTTTTTTTTTTATCTTTTCATTACGGACGCTTTTAACGTTCTGCATCGTTCTCACATGTATGCATATTTTTTACATAATTCTCACATGTATGCATGAATGATGTAACCAATACTTTGTAACCATATTATTGTGATTTAAAAGAGTGTCCATGGAGTTTCTCGACCGTTCTTCTCCATAGGTACCTACTACGCTTTGGAATGGGCAACTAGCTTCATCTGTTTGACTGACCGACCCTTGACAATTCAAAAGTGCCTGTAATTGGTTTATTTGAAAGTTTCAACTAAAATCACAGTCACACTCAAACTATTTGTTTCAACTTGAAACAAATAGTTTGAGTGTGACTGTAATTTTGGCAGTGACGCAAAATCAGAGATTTATTATCTTGTGACAGATTCACAGTTGTTGTAAAAGGACTGTAAGTACCACAAAAACAAAATTTTACTTATTTTACCTTTGACAGGAGCAACCCAACAGCAACCTTATTTCAACTAAAACAAAGATCATTGTGATTTTGATAGACTTGTCAGTGGCAGCAACATAACAACAACCTTATTGTGACGGGAATAGAGATCATTCGGATTTTGAAAGTGAAGGAACATCAGAGATAAAATATCTACTACTTATACAAAATTTTACAGCCGACATCTGACCAACACAGATAATAAACCACGAACAAAAAGTGCTGCACCAAATAATAAAAAAAAAATTAAGTCTATTAAAATTTCAATATACAAAGGATTCGACCGTATCTATGATTAAAAATTGAAACTGCGCTGCAGCAGTAACAACAAAGGAACTTTACAAAACCAATCGTGCTTTTGTATTTTATATTACGTTTAACAGTGGTCTTAACTTAGGTTGTGTTCTAGGCAATTCCCCTTTGTGCAATTATATTTTATAATAAAATGTCTTCTGCAGTAAGACTTGCGAGAATGGTTTCCACTACATAGGTACTGCAAATACAAATAGTTTCGTAGGCACGCTCACAAGTTTTGGTTTCTTAGTTTGTATGCTTAGGGTTTGAATTCTCGTAATATTTGCCGCTCTATTCTGTAAAAATCTCACCGTGATACTCGTAACTTAGGTGAAGTGAGCTTAGAGTGAGCTGTCAATAGTGTCAATCCCTAGCATTAGTTGGAATGACAACTCACTCCACGCTCACTTCACCTAAGTTTTCACGGTGAGATGGTTACAGAATCGCACTGCAGTGCCCTAATTGCATAACACACTATCAATCTCAATCTGAATAATTTTATAGGATATTACTAATCCATTGCTTCATATGTGCAGAACATGTGTCTGCTCAAGAACGTAAATAACGCAATGAATGTTGTTGAACTGTCAAAATGACACGCTTAGCTACTGATAGTGTATTACGCAATTACCCCACTGGAATATTTAATACACATTAAAATTCATAATCCTTTTCAGCAAGTAGCTCTTTGTTACAAACTGCTAAAAAAAACAACTGATGAAGTCTGTGGCGTGGCGTTAGGTACCTACACAGTGCGATTTAAATGCCAGTATCATGCAATAAGTTGCAGGCACAGTTGCCAGTGTTGTATGGATCACTATGGAAGTTTGTTCACGACACGGCGCGGCGGTACCACGGCATGGCGCCGCCGTAGGTATATCATAGAACCGTTTCATATACCAGGGGGCCTAAAAAGGCCATATTAAAATTCGAAAAATAATAATAATAATATCCCTGGACATTTCACACAGCGCCATCTAGTCCCAAGCTAAGCAACCTAATGCTTGTGTTATGGTAACAAGATGGCTGATAAACTACTTATTTACATTTTTTTTGTAAATACATACATATTATAGATAGAAAAACACCCAGACTCGGAACAAATACATGTAGGTCATACAAAGATTTGTTCCGTGCGGGAATCGAACCCGCGACACGCAGCACAGCAGTCAATCGCTTAACCACTGCGCCAACCGTGCCGTCAAAAATGGTTACAAACTGACAATTCATAATAATGATCAGTGTGCAATTCATATCACAATGAAATATCATTTAAACTAATTTGATTAATAAAAACTGTAATGAAAAATTTACCGATAAAATTACGGTTTTTATTTTTTTCATGCGGCAACGTTTACACCAAATATAAAATATTTACGAAAATTAGAGGAATTGCTAATGAACTGCGAACTGGGAATTCAGGAAATGGATACCTTTTAGAGATATTGCTTAAAATGGCCTTTTTAGGCCCCAAGTCACACGACTTCTCTACCGTCTTACAGCACCCCATATTGCATAACACACTTTCAATCACAATTTGAATCATTAACCCCCGACGTAAAAACGACGGGGTGTTACAAGTTTGACGTATCTGTGTGTTTGTATGTCCGTCTGACGCATCGTAGCTCCCGAACGGACGAACCGATTTTGATTTTTTTTTTGTTTGAAAGGTGAATTTGTCGGGAGTGTTCTCAGCTATGTTTGATGAAAATCGGTCCAAGATGGCCGCCACCACAAAATGGCGAATTACATTTTTTTTTTCACAACTCCCTCAATATTGGTATTAAATGAAAGGGCTTGACTAGTAGAATACTAAACACTATGACAAATTTCAAACCCAAGAAGGCCGCCACAGCAATAAATGGCGAATTACATTTTTTTTTTCACTACTCCCTCAATATGGGTGTCAAATGAAAGGGCTGGCTTAGTAGAATAATGTACACTACTTTATATTTAGACATAAATATCACAGCACTAACGAAATAAATGCGATTGAGGACTTAGAAAAAAACTTTAATGTTACGTAAGTATGTACAGACGCCAGCAGGTCAAGCTACCCGAAACTGTCAAATTTTCCCAATCAACCTTGAACCTTAATGCTTTAGTGATAAAGTTGAAAATCTATTAAAGATATTTGACAGATTGTAGTAGCTTGATGTGCTGGCGTCTGTACTTTAACAGAACGTTAGGCTAATAATTAGAGCGGTCCCCCGCCGCGGCAACATTTAATCAAAAAATTTCATACATAGGTACAGTAGGGTCATAATTTCAAGGTTATTTTTTTCTTTTTATAGGGTTTCACGTTTATATATTTTTTGTTCTATTTGTGGCTATTTTTTTCATAGTTTATTTTTTTAACTGGTTTTGGGCTTTTTCCGTTCATACAATTTTTTTTAAAGGATATATTACTAATCCATTGCTAATTAACGCGATGAATGTTGTTGAACTGTCAAAATAAAAGCCATTGCTACTTTCGTGTATTGCGCAATTACCCTGCAGTAAAGAAACCGTGCCGTGTATAAAGCCTCAGGCGTTTGAATACGTCACATTCAAGCCCCCAACCAATAGATATTGCAGTGTAACCTACCCGTTACATGACATAATAACACAAAATGCACACAACGCATATTACTACGCCTGCTCAGTCGGCCGTCCTACTTGTAACGAAATTGCATTCTCAAATGTACTCTTAAAAGAACAGAGGGACTTAGAGAGACAGCGAGCGGAACGGTAAATGGATTTGAACGACAGTCGGAGTTGTAGGTAACTATAATAGTAGGATTTTAACTACATTGCTTTTAGATATTATTTTCAATGACAAAAAAACATCTTTTTCGCTGTAATAAATGGATGGGTGCTCTCTCGTGTCCGGTCGCTGCTGCACTTATGCAAAATGGCTGTTTATTATTGAATATGGAACGTCATCACTTCATGTAAGTTGTATATTTGGGTGGCTCCGCAGCGGCGTAGCTAGGCGTGGGCGAAGTGGGCCCTCGCCCACGGCCTCGCACTTAAAGGGGCCTCGCGGCGCGAGGCCTAATATTCCCATTTATTTAAAAAAAAAAAAAAAACCTTTTGGCCACTTTTCTGAACATGAAATAACAACAAAACATAACTCCTAGTTTTATGCTTATTTAAATTGGGGATTCCCCGATCTTTGTTTGAGTTTCGCTCTCTCGCTCACACCCATCATAACGTCTTCGTCATTTTATTTTAAGTGCTATTGAGATAACATCGTAAAACATTACATATCTTCAGTTATTTACTTTTACATTTGCGGATTGTTTAACAGTTATTGAAAGTGTTGGTTACTTTCTTTGACTGAATCTTTCTGTATTTCTTTATCCTGACTGAACCAACGAACGAATAAATAAATCAAAAGGTAAATAATAAAATTTTACTATTTTTTTAACTAAATGAATACCATTATTTATCATGTAAGAAATCACAGATAATCAGTATATCGGGACGTCGTCGGCAATGAGTGAAAAGTTGAAAACCTCGTACTTAAATATATTTTTTTCCCAATATATATTTTTCATAATATTTAGTTACAAAACCTCTCAACGCGCAGCATATTATAAACGGTTATACTATTAACAAAAAAAAAAAACGGATAAGTGCGAGTCTACAAAGTAGGTACAGACGCCAGCACATCAACCTACTAAAATCTGTCAAATTTTTTCAATAGATTTTCAACTTTGTCGCTAAAGCATTAAGGTTCAAGGTTGATTGGGAAAATTTGACAGTTTCGGGTAGCTTGACCTGCTTTCGTCTGTACGTATTTTATAAGTAGTTCAAGAATCGAGTCTCGCAGTTTTATCCGAGCTTTTCCCGACTATATTTTTTTTCTGATTTATAGATAATACGCACAATTCGATCGGTCAGGTTAAGCTACGCTTGCCGCGGTTGGTCTGTGGATGGGTGACCATCTTTACGTACCCCTCCGTGCCTCGGAAAGCACGTTAAGCCGTTGGTCCCGACTGTCATTCGTGGATCTTTGACAGTTGTTACGGGTAGTCAGAAGGCCGAAAGTCTGACAACCAGTCTTACCAAGGGGTATCGTATTACCCAGTAACTGGATTGTGGAGGTCAGATAGGCAGTCGCTCCATGTAAAATACTGATATTCAGCTGCATCCGGTTAGACTGGAAGCCGACCCCAACATAGTTGGGAAAAGGCTAGGCAGATGATGATGATGATGATGATTTTTTTCTGATTTAATTACAAATGTACAGTTTTTAGATTTTCCCCTATACTTGTTAGCTAGTATAAGACGGTATTACTTGCCAATTTTCACAGGTCTAGGTCAACGGGAAATACTCTAAAAATTTTAATTCCTTTGAGAGTGTCAAAATATACATTTTTTGCGGTATAAACGGCTGTTTCTTTCTTTTTACATTGCTATTAGAATTATGTTGACTATGCCTGTAAGTACAGCTTCCGCAGAGAGAAGTTTTCCTAAGTTAAAAATTATTAAAAACTACTTAAGAAACAGTATGAAGCAGGACCGACTGTCTGCTTTAGCAAAACTTTCAATCGAATCAGATTTAGCCGCAAAAATAAATTACAAATCCTTACTAGCAGACTTCAGTAAAGCAAAAAGTCGAAGAAGATTACTTTTGTAAAAAATTAAATCACTCAAGTTACAAAACAATATTCTCCCACCACGCATTTATATTCTTTCACTATCATAAGTAGATAATTAAGTATGTCGTGTCGAAGCATGTTTGCTAAGATAGGTTTATTGGGTAGATCTTGGGAACAAAAGCAAAGGGGCCTCGCTGACGCGACTTTGCCCACGTCTATATTAGTCCACGCTACGCCACTGTGGCTCCGTCGTGCCCCGTGCCGCCGTTACGTCCCATTTTCCCCTAACAAGGTATCTAAGCTGCGTTCGTGATTTAGTTGCCAAAATTGTAAATAAATATGAGTTTATGGAAAAATAACTTTAATTCCTACACAATTAAATTCAGTTTACGCTACAACTTCAAACGTTTTTATAACTTTTTCAACTGAAATCAACTTAATTACCATAATGATAAACTTTGTTAACTTGAAACTACATCAATTGGAAACATAAATTTGAATAGACTATTAGGTAGGTACCGTTAGATACACTAAACTTTACAGACGTAAATACGGGGTCATCGACCGCTCGTATTGTATGTACTTACCTACATTCGTTACTTGAAGTAACGGTTACCTACCCTACATAAAAACATTATTTTAACATCATTAGACATCGATCGACTCATCACGTCTGTGAAGTGACACGCGTGTGCTGTGTCACGTGTATGTGTGTGTATAATATTGGAACGAAGTTCCTTATCGCGCGTTGCGAAAGGGGGCTAGACGAAAAAAAAATAAGACCAAAAGTTGGAACGACACTTTACTATAGTTGTAAGCCGTGCGGCGTGCGCGTGTTTCTCTGTCTGTCTCTCTCTCTCTCTCTTATAGAAAGCAAGCCAGTTATTTTCGTTTCGTCTTTCTATTTCAAATTGAACAGTGTGGTGTCGCGAAGATTATTTTTGTTGAGTGTACATACAGGTTTTTTGTACAGACGCCAGCAGGTCAAGCTACCCGAAACTGTCAAAATTTTCCAATCAACCTTGCACCTTAACACTTCAGCGATAAAGTTGAATATCTATTAAAGAAATTTGTGCTGGCGTCTGTACATAATAAGGTGACTGGGGGTAAGATGAAAAACGGGGAAAGATAAAAAATATATAATAACGCCGAATACCAGTGAATTCTTTTACTGCTGACAATATCGTTGTGGACACCATTTTGTCGTGCTCCGCCCCGCAGTTTGCGTCAGTCGCTAAGTGAGGGTGCTCGTGTGTTATTTGACATTTTTCCGTACATTACATTTCCCGCGTAAAATTGAGTTTTTCAATCTTACCCCGCTCGCTGTATCTCCTTACACAGGTAAGTAACAAACATTTTGTTTTGATATTCGTAATTAGATTTGAAATGTAATATGCTCTATAGTGTGGTGATTAGTATATTTCACGTATTTTAAGATTTATGGTGCCTTTCAAACTTTCCCCTGCAAAATTTAACGGGGTAAGATGATAATATAAAACTTTCCATCTTACCCCGTTTACGAAACTCCTACAAAAGGTCAGGGGCTCTCAATCTGAAATACACGGTGGTGGAAGGCAAAATATTAGCGTACTATACACCTCTGGTTTGTGTGGTGAAGTCAGTACTTTCCCTCACAAATCAGAAGAAAAAAAAAAAAGACCAGTAATAAAGACCAGTGTCTAGAAAAAATATAATGCCATTGATCAACACGATAAGAAGATACACCTCTGCCTTACCCTCAGGGGAATACAGGCATGTTATACTGATTACTGTGTTAATGTATCTGTACTTAGGTAGGTATGCTTCTTTCATATTTCTGTTTTTTATACATAAATATCAAAGAGACCTTGATTTGCGATCTGTAAATCATCCACGGTATGGAACACTAAATATGCAATTTCAACTTGTATAATAATATAGATAACTTTTTATTTTTGTTTTAGGATCAACATGCCTCGTAACTATATAAGGAAATCGTTACGGGCAACTTGTTATACTCCTGAGGACTTAGCGATTGCAATACAGAGAGTAGAGAATAAAGAATTATCTAATAGAGCCAAAATTTATAAGATGTTATTTTTAGTTTTAAAAGTAGTACTTATAACCGACTGATTTTATTTAACTGTGATGTTTAGATATTACCTCCTTTGAAATAATATTTTTAATAATGTTTAATTGTATTCTGCTGTCGTGGTTTATTTTATAAAAATAATTATAATGGTGGTAAACGTGGTACTAAATGAAAACGTGTGTTTTATTTATCGACCCGAGTTAGACTTGACAGTCATGCATGAGCATGATTATTTAATTCTTTTAATATCCATAACATGTTGAGAACCCCTGACTGCCAGCCGTTTCAACGGGGTAAGATCGATATATTTAATTTGATAAATTATTTTTTCTTACATTTAGAATGCGATTTTTTAATGTAACTGATTTTCAAATTATTTAGGTTATTGAAACAGAAGGTTTATTGATCACCACACAAGCATAATGACCATGAATACGATTTTAGTCACTATATCAATCTTACCCCTTCAGCGTTTCATCTTTCCCCTACATATTTTTTTTCTTAAGACCAATTTTACTAACGTTTTTTTCATAAAATATTGTTTCAAAAAGATTGCTGTCAACATTATAGAAACAAGTTGACTATACTTTTTTAACCAAAACATCATTTTATGCATTTGACTTAAATCCGTTTGTTTCACAACAGTTTCAAATCAACACTGTTTATCTCATCAAAAATCCATTCCGACTTACCCCCACTCACCTTAAATAATAAAAAATATTAACAACTTCGTTCCATCCGGGTGTCCCTTGACACCTCTCAAGTTTTTTATCTGTCAGCGTTAACCCAAAACCAAAGTATTCTATTTTAAACCTTCAGTCAATCGATTGAAAGTCGAAAACAATAAATTCCTATTTTTTCAAGAATTCACTCAGCTAAAGTTGTCAGAAAATAAAAGGCCCGTTTTGACATTTGAGAAAACGTTCTTGACAAATGTCAGTTTCATACAAACGAATACGTGTTTTGTGAATTTGATCTTTATTAACTACTACAACTGCTAATGTCAAAACGAGCCTTTTATTTTTTTGACAACGCTAAAAGTACCCAAATAGGTTCTGCGACTAAAGCCTTTATTTATACCATCTATTATTCAGAAAAAGTGAAAGTCTATAGGTTTTCCGCAGTGAGATAAGCCCCGAGATTTGAACTAAGCCACCTTCATCCTAGATCTATTTTATTACATATCCCAGATCACGGTATTTTTCATAGGCAGCTCGCGTGTAAAGCCGGGGACGGGTAAAATAGATTCCGAATTTTATTCATACCTTTTTGATAAGTACTCACTTTAGGCCATAAGTATCGAACAAGGTACTCCACACGGAGGACAGGGCAAAGCCAAAGCCCGAGTCACACAGACGCGAGTTTTGTTTAAGTAGTCTAATTTTGAAGTGCTGTCAATTGGGACTAGGGTTACCAGATGGAAAATTGAAAAGTCCTGACAAAAAGCCTGATTTCCATAGAAAAGTCCTGAGATTTTGTCGCATACGAATTCAAAACTCTGTGGAAAAATTAGTAATTGGTTTTGTGCACGTATGTTGATTCTAACTCTAAAGATATGTTGATGTTAATTACGTTGATTTGTGAATATATCCAAAGAAGAAACAATTATATGTTTTACTATAAGTTGTTTCTTTCTAATTAAAAATCTACTGTATTTTATTGAAAATCGATAAATCCTGAGATTTCCAAAATCCGCCCGCAATCCTGTTAGCAGCCTAAAAATCCTGAAATCTCAGGACAAATCCTGAGATATGGTAACCCTAATTGGGACTATCTAAACAAATTCATCTTATCTGATTAAGTCTAAAATAATAATACATATGTACAAGTGAAAAAAAAGAACCATAGCGCATCAAAAATTTCGTCCGCATTGCTGCCAATTGTATTGCACTTTGCAATAATTAAAAAGTACTAACATATTACTATAGTATTAGATCTGTTTAGAAATAATGGAACGTATTAACACGTTCCGTTCCAATCCACGGAACTGTTTACCTTGTATTCTTTATTCATCCTCATCAATCATTAAACATTTTTTTTTACACTCATTAAACAAAACAAAGAAAAAATTCAAGAATAAACATTTATGTGGAAAAATAATTTACTATCAAAATAATAAACAATAAGTACAGCACTTATTAAATATTATTTTTTACTGTTACATTGATTGGTATGAAAATACAAGTGTTGGTGTAACGTTAGTATTTTATCTAGGGTGTAACGGAACGCAACATTTTTAAAAAGTTCAGTCGGAGAAACGGGAAAACGGTTTTGTTTGTTTGATGGAAGTTTATTTTGTTTTCTTGTCATTAATTGAAAATAATGACGAATATTGATTCAATTCTGTGTATCGTGTAGTGTAGTTATTACTGTTTGTGTGCTACTTTTCTTTAAAAGGTGATCTATTTATTTTTGTAATGTCCGTAAATGTAGTTTGCTGCTGTCACTTTTAATAAAAGATTTCTATTGCAATTTTAGTCGTTTACACCCATTATGAAAGTTATAAATCTTCATTTACTCATACATATTTACGATTCATCAAGTTTTGAGGAATTGCAACTTAAAAATAGTGTGACATACCGTATTTACGATAGCTACATCGCTTGTGTTCGAACTCCGGAGCATGTTTCCAAGTCTAACTTGTCTTTTAACAGCTATATTCTACATATTATTATATGAAACTCCAAATTTATGCTTCAATTACTGTTTCAGGTGATAGAAAACAATAAAAATGCCAAAAACGAAGACTACGTCCCCTGTGCGTTCTCAGAGCCGTGCTACCACGCCGAAACGCAAGACAACTCGTGGCAGCCGTAGTCTATGCTCCCCAGCCCTGTCCACAGGGTCAGGCAGACTCACATCTCTCATAGACCAGTTCAAAGACAAGAACATGGAGTCATTTGCACTGTCCCCGTTGAACGGCAGATCTGTGTTGAATGACAATACTGAAATTGAGGAACCAAGACGTAAGTTCAATTTTATCTCGAGTCTTTTACTATATTTGCTAAGTAGCTTGAGAGTACTTAAAAATTGTTGTTTCTAATTGGTCATTTTTATGACAAAATCTTAGTAAATGCCAGCTGTGAGGAACTTTGCTAGTTGGTACCATTTACGTTATAACTCATAACCCTGTTAATGTTACTTTTAAATGGCTCATAAAAATGACTTACAAAAAATTAATAATTCAATAGTAAACAATTTTACCTGGCATATTATATTTACTCCTTTTTAATATTTCTGCTCAAACAATTAGGAATGCACTGATTTTGTTTTTCAAAAGTACTAAAAGTACTTGAGAAAATATATTATTCTTATTTTGAAAAGGGAAATGTCAGTGCACTATATACAGTATACACGGCGTGGTGTTATGTTAATATTTCTATATTATGTTCCATTCCCATGACCAAACTGATGTAATTTTATTTTTTGATGTTATTAAATATGCCACTTTAAAACTGTGGTGTTGTAATAATAGTTGCTTATAATTGAGAAGATTATTATTATTAAAAGCCAATCAGTGTTTCTCTCTTGAAGTCTTAGAAGATAAATAAATAAAAGTTCATAAAATAAGGTTAAAAGCATTTGATGTGACTTGGTTATAATGCAAAATAATGAGTTTTCAGGTAAAAGTTGGTGGAAGAAACTGGACGAGAACTCCCAAGATGTGATGGAAGTGTTGGAAGATAATAGATTGACAGTCAACAACGCCATTGAGGAGTTCATTGATATTGACGTTTTGAGGTAACTTGCTGATAATACTTACTATTAATATCAGCATTGGATAGAGTATGTCATAGAATATACATTTATTTTGCAAATATGGGTAATTCTTAATAGTTGTTAAAATACATTAAAGCTCAGCCATATTTCACCATGTGGCATGCAACATTTATGTTACTAATATTCAATTAAATTTAACTAAAAGCCAGGAGGCCAGATCCATCTATCCAGAGCAATTCAGGAAATTGTATTCTCTGATAAAAAAACTGTCATTCTGAAATAAAAGCATCATCCATGAATGGATGCCCAGAACGGAATATGGTTAGTTGCAGAAAACTAACCATATTCCATTCTGGGTTCGTCATCCAAAGGCTACTAAAACTTGTACCAAATTGTCTGTGGATAGTTGAGGCTGTTCATTAACATGCATGCAGGAAACACCAACCTCATCTAGTTTTAAAATATGATTATTTTAAAACTTTCTTTTTTTTACAACCAATTTCCATTAATAAATAAATAAATAATATCCCTGGACATTTCACACAGCACCATCTAGTCCCAAGCTAAGCAACCTAATGCTTGTGTTATGGTAACAAAATGGCTGATAAACTACTTATATACATTTTAATAAAATATGATTAATCATGCCTGAAGCTGTCCATTGTTTCCAGTTTATTTTCACTATTAATCAGAATCGTTTCAGCCTGTCAATTTAGTATACAACATCCTGACATTTGCAGCTTCAGTTTGCATAACAATAAGAGCAATTCTGTCTTGTTATGAAATTTAACCATATCTCTTAAAATAACTCATGCTTATGAAAGTCACTCATGCTTACTGCTTAGACTAATAGTAAAGGGCTATATTATTAACCGTGCAAGGTTCACTGCAGAATATGGGCGTCGCAATGACGATTTGGTCAACCTTTATAGCTTAACAAAACTGTTTGTTCTACAATATTGCTATGATAATAACTTTGAGGTTTTTGAAGTCTATTTATTATTTTTCTAGCCAAGAAAAAAAGAACATCACCCTTGACCTACCAGAGAGCAGTGACAATGAATCAATCAACAGCATAGTTCTCCCACAAAGAAGGCTCTTCACACAAAAAGAGAACCAACCACAAAAGAAGTATGGCCACCTCATAGACAACAGAGAATCATTGGCCAAACTCCATAAGACCAACACTGCAAACATTGATAAAACAGTAAATGTTGGAACAAGAGAACTCTTTCAAAACGCAAAGAGGTCTAAGCCAATTTTTCCATCTGCCTTACTTAACATATCCCCTAATAAAACAGCTGCTGATAAAACTAAGGAAAATGTCCTTGCAGATCCTAAACCTCAAGTTAGAAACATCTTCGGTAACCGACCAGCAAACAAAAGAAAGAATATGTTTGCCGACTTCATAGTATCTGAAAGTGAGGATGAAATACCTGAAATTCAACCAAAAGTGTTCGGTTTTCAAAAGAAACTTGAACAGAGAAGAATTAGTTCCATATCTAAAGGCAGGGATGCGTCCCCTACATCAAGTATTACTACTGACATAGAAATGGACTTTAGGATGCTCCTACCATCCTCGACGATGGTTGAGAATCAACTGGAAGATAATATGTTGGCAGATAATACACCTATAAAACGAGCTAGACTCAGTAAACTATCAGAAGCAAAGGAATCTGAAGCAGGAACTCTACAAACAAATACAAGTTCTGATAAAACAAAGCAATCCAATAAATCGGTTGCGTCTAAGAATAAGTCTAAAGCTTCACCAGATGTCAAAGACAAGTCATTAAACAGTTCTAGGACTACAAGAAGTATGTTAAAGAATGCCTCGAAACGTGACGATAACGTTAATACTCCTGTAAAACAGGATACCAAAGGCGAATCTCGATGTAAAATTTCTTCTAAAGGTAATGAATTAGATGTAAGTCCATCTAAGTCAGTCACAGATAAACAAAACACAACAGTTAATAAATCTCTGAAACAAAATAAAAGCAGGACAAGAAATAGTTCTAAAGCAATCGAAACTGAAATAGAATCTGAAGAAATCGTCGTAAATGCTATTAACAACGTAACACGGGTTATAAACAAATCGACAAACAAGAGTCTTCCAAATACAAGTGTAAATGAAAAAGAATGTACTGTTACTCTCAAAGTACATGATAAAGTAAACAAGACTGGTTCAAATGAAGTTGAACATAATGAACAGGAAGATGATGAAAATAATTTCACATTACAATTTGAAAATGATGAAGTCGTAGAAGAAGCCGTGGTCCACAATGACCTCAACGAACACCAGAAAGATAACATCAAAAAACATAATACTGTTGTCTTAGAAAAAGATAGCCAAGAAACTGAAATCAATCAATCAAAGAGTAACAAATCCAGTTTGACTAACATATCATTGCAACAAAAACCAGCAAAAATAGTTGAAGAATCAGTAGAATCCCAAACTGAACAATATTCTGCGGATGATAACGTTGACGGTAATCAAGAACAGGAAACAAAGACTGTACAAAATAAAGATGAAGAAATCGTCAATCAAGACATTGACCAAAACGTTAATAATAGTCGCAAAGATATTAATGATGAAATAGAACAAGAAAATGAAGTGAACGTAAGTAAAGAACCAATAAATGAAAGTGAAGAAAATGAAGAAGAAGTAAATGAAAGCGAAGAAAATGAAGAAGAAGCAAATGAAAGCGAAGAAAACGAAGATGAAGTAATTGTTAGCCAAGAAAATGAAGATGAACAAAATGAAAGTCAAGAAAAAGTAGGAAATGAGAGCGAAGAAGTTGAAAATGTGGAAAATGAAAGCGAAGAAGAGGAGGAAGAACATAATGAAAACGAAGAAGAGGAGGAAGAAGGTAATGAAAGCGAGGAAGAGGAGGATGAAGCTAATGAAAGTCAAGAAGTCGAGGCTGAAGTAAATGAGAGTCGAGAAATTGAAGAACAAGCGAATGGCAGCCATGAAGTTGAGGCGGAGGTAAATAAGAGCCAAAAGGTCGAAGAAGAAATAAACGAAAGCCAAGAAATTGAAAAAGAGGCGAATGAAAGCAAAGAAATTGAAGCGGAAGCAAACGAAAACCAAGAAGATGAAGAAGAAGTAAATGAAAGCCAAGAAGCAGAAGAAGAAGTAAATGAAAGCCAAGAAGCAGAAGATGAGGCTAATGAAAGCCAAGAAATTGACGAGGAGGTCCATGAAAGCGAAGAAGTTGTAGATTTCGATGTTTCCGACGAAGAGAACGACGAAGAAATGAATGAAGAGGAGGAAGAAGCAGCCAATGAGAGTCAAGTCAATGAAACTTCTGCAAACGAAAGCCAAGAAGTTGAAAATGACGGAGAAGAAAGTCATGAAGTTGCAAGTGAAGCCGAAAGTGAGGAAGTTGAAGATGATCAACAAATGGACGACAGTGATGAGGGTGACAAAGCAATCGCCAGTGATCCAGAAATTTCTGATGACAATCAAGCCGATGAAATGGAAGTTGATGATGACCAAGGTGAACAAGAATCGGACAATGAATGTGAACAAAACGAACATGAAAGCCATGAAGAAAGACAGATTGAAGAACAGAACGAAATAGAAGCAAGTGAAGATATCGAAGAATCGCCAAATGTAACACATGACACTACAGGCAGACACAGAAAGAAACACCTAATCAAATCCCCAGAAGTGATCCTACACGATAAGACCAACCAAAATGACTCTTTCTCAGCCAAAGGCCGAAATACCAGTGTCAGAAAAACTACAAGTATGATCAAGAATCTAAATATTAAACCAAGTTTAGCGCCATCGAGAGATAGTGCAGGCTTTTCTGATGGAACTCAGAACTCAAGTGCAGAAGGATCCGGCTGGGATTCACATAGAACTACCCGCAAAACGTTACGCCAAACTTTTGGCAAAGATTTCACTCCTAGAAAGTCCTTACGTGCCTTAGTTATGGAGAAATCTGCTAAAAGGCAAACGGAACATTTGGAAAAGCATTCGGAAACTGTGAAGTTACCTCTAGCAAATTCTACGGAGATGCCGGAAGATTCTAATCATTATGTCGAAGATATTGTGGAGTCGGATCATGAAGTGTCGAGGCGAACGCGGCAGACAACGTTGGAAATGTATTTGCAGAAAATAAAGGAACAGAATATTGAGAAGAAACTTAAAATGGTAAGTTAAAACATTACCTTCCCTGTCTTAGATACATTATTTGACGACGCGGTTCGCGCAGTGGTTAAGCGATTGACTGCTGCTCTGAACAAATATTTGTATCGCCTACAAGTAGTTGTTCCGGGTCTGGCTGTTTGTGTATGTGAGTTTAAATGTTAGTAAACGCTCCCACGATACAGGAGAAATTCCTAGTGTGGGGCAATGTTTAAAAAAAAATATATTAACTGCGGGCAAACAAACTTTCTAAAGGACACTGTTCTCGATTTCTGATAGTAGGTAGAATATTTTTATCGTCATTGATTTCTTTTTCTTCTGTTTAACATTTCGATTTAACTCAAATTTTGTCCGACCAGAATGTAGCCTGACATATAAGAAGTACATAACTATTTCCGCATTTCACATTACAGGAACAAGCAGTAAGAAACTCCTTGAAGAGCTCCGTTACAAACTCACTAAGTATTTTCAAAGTACCAAATAAGCCGGCTCCACGCCGTGCCAAGCCTACGCAGAGCAAGGCTAAGAAACAGTTGAAGTCTATCATTCCCTTCGACGAGTTACCTTCAGAGGTGATTGAAGATATGAAGTATAAGCCTCCGAAGAGGTTCCAACCGACCAACGCGTCATGGATCACTAAGAGACTGTATAAGTTCTTGGAGAATAAATTGGAGGGCAAGTTAGTAAATTAAAAATATTTTATTTCACATAAACTTACATGGGCACATACGAAATGGTCGAGGTTAGATGCGCGATTCCAATTGGTGATTTCCTATGGAAAAAAGCCAGCAAAAAAACAACATGGTGACCTTTTTAAAAATAATTTGATTTTATAATGCTTTCAAATTACACTCAATGGTATGCAAGGACAATGTAAGCCTATCAACAAGTACCATACCTGAACATACATGTCACTAAGTAATTTTTTTTTTTTATAGTATGTGCAGCCCATGTGCACAAAATGAGATGTTTATCCACCAAAATGGTATTCTGAAGGACGTCGTTAATTAAACATCACAATGTCATCGATCCGAATGTCATCAACTTATTTGCCTCCTTTCAACCCTACCTATGAAATATCTGCTAGCGGAATCTATTCTGATCTAGTCTGTAACATCCTACTTGCCTGCCAACAAACACACACTATTGAAATCAAAGAAGTCTTCTCTTTGATTCCAAAAGTGTATGTTTTTACTTCAAAGATGCAGTCTTTATAATCTGTGAAGCTCGTCCCCCATCGCTTTCGCCTACAGTCAGTTCTTGTAGTTTCAAATTTTGCCTTATTTACAGTAGTAAATAATAAGACGCAAAATACAAAAGCACAGTAGTGCTTTTGTATTTTGCGTCTTATGTTGAACTCGATATAGGTTTATCCATCTGTCAATGTCATAATATTTGTTTTCAAAACTTGCAGATACGACTACAAAGCGCGCGTTCGAGCTGAGAAGCTAGTGGAAACGATATACTTCTTCGCTAAAGATCTGCGTCGTCACGACGTAGCGCCGACAGACGCCGTCGATGTTCTGAAGCATGAACTCGCCCGGCTAGAAGTTGTGCGCACGCACTTTGAGTTCTACGAATTCTTTCACGAGTTTATGCCCAGAGAAGTTCGTGTTAAGGTGAGAGGGTTTTTATAAATGGAATTTAATGTTTATTTCTGTAAATAGATCTTTTACAAGCCAGTTTTTATCAATATTTTAAAACTAGCTGGTGCCGGCTTTTCCTAGCTAAATGATCCCTGAGAAGAAATCACGAAACAAACTCGGAGGTCATGGTCTTCTCCAAACATTGTATTAACGAAACTTCTTGATATGTGTTGAAAATCAAAATCACAAGTCATTTATTCAAATCAGGCTGAGAATCAGCACTTTTCGAACGTCAAAATTACAAAAGACAGTCAAAAACGCCCGCCTTTCACCACTTCCTAGTGCTATCATTTGACGTGAACCAATCTGTAACTATTAAGAGTTGTTTGTCACTATTTACGACGTACTTGTCTATTCCTGTCTACTTTAAAAATAAGAGAGGTATCATCTGCAAACAGTACAACGTCACAGATGCCCTTCAAATGGAATGGTAAATTCCATTTGAAGGGCATCTGTGACGTTGTTGCAGATACCATTGATATATACTAAGAACAAGAATGGACCCAGTATTGAGCCTTGCGGAACACCTAACTGAACTGGTAGCCCGGAAGATTTCACACCATTAACATCTACACATTGGACCCTATTATGTAAATAAGAAACTATTACGTTGAGAGCTTCGTTTTGGTCACCGTAATGACGTAACTTACGCAAAAGCTTGTCATGGTGCACGCAATCAAAGGCTTTGGAGAGATCACAGAAAACTCCAATAGCATTTTGCGATTTCTCCCATGCGTCAAATATGTGTCTCAGCATAGCAACACCCGCATCTGTAGTTGAACGACCTTTTGTAAAGCCATATTGCTCATTATGGAGGAGGCTATTTAAATTAAAATGTCTTTATTAACTTTTCAAATATTTTGCTAAATTCAAATTGCCAACTATTACCTGATTTAAATAATGGTATGACTTTACTACTCTTCATGAGGTCAGGAAAAGTTCCTAAATCAACACATTTATTAAAAGTAACAGCTAGTTATGGGGCTACGATGTCTATTATATTACTTAAAAGTTTAATGGAGATACCCCAATAATCACCGGTGTTTTTAGACTTAAGTATATTAAAAACATTAACTACATCAATACAGTCGGGAATTGTATTGTGGGATAGACGATCTCATCTTTCATGCTGATACAGATGTTAATCTCAGGAACGCTACTAAGTTGTAGTTGTAGGCTCACAACTGAGGCCAGACAAAAAGTTTGCATACACGAAGGAGATAGATGATAATAATATATTTGTGTCTCTAGCGGTGGATCTTATAAGTGTATTCTTAACAATAAAAATAAAATAAAATAAAAAGATATGCAAAACTAAATAAAATCATAAATAGATGCAATAAATTTAGGAAACAACAAAAATACAATTCCAATAATATTAAACTAAGGAAGGAACGTGTTTTTCTAATAAATAAATTAAAAAACTATGAAATTAAATTAGAAGATAGTAAAAACATTTATCACATTGACACTCAGCGATTACAGTCTGAAGTTGAGGTACTTGAAGAGTCACTACATTTACATTATATTAAGTATGTGAGCTCTCAAAAACAAATTAAGGAACACATCCTTGCTGCAAATGAGTTGGTGGAAATGCGTAATGATGAGGCAGGTAGAGTGGACCCGATGACTCTGAGCACCACTCAATGTTCTTGTCAAAGGGAATCCAACCTTGAGGCTATCCAACCTGAGGCAACGGAGGACCCGTCCCAGTCTGGAGGAGCTCGGGACTGTGTCCCCGATCAAGATACACCACATGTTGCACAAGGTTCATGTCAAGTAGCACACACAGAGCCTTATGCTGTCACTTCTTCTAGTAAGGTTTGTTGTTGTTCTGTTATGTTTTCAGATAGTTTAGGGAGAGGGTTAGGTAAATTAATGAGTAATAACCTGAGTCAATCTGCTGTTAATTATTGTATGCCTGGGAAATCCTACAAAGAGATAATGTCATCAATAACTAGCTATAAATATGATCCTAATGCCATTATATCTGTACTTGTAGGTAATAGTGCTAAGGTAAAAATAAATGACATCACTGACAGTGTCACTGAAATCTTGAAGATTAATTGTCAGAAAATAATATTGTGTGCTTTCCCATACTTTGAGCACTTATCAAGTAGGCAAAATTATTATATTCATATGCTAAATAACCATATACATTTATTAGTTAATCACTATAGTGACAAACTCATATTTTTTGACACCAACACTTTTGTTGAGCCATTCAAATCGACTAGGGATACAGCGTATCTGCCTATTAGTTTTAGACGTCAAATAGCAGGGCTATTAGCTTTTATTATTAACTCAGACATAAGTAGTATGTCGAAGTCTAATGTAATTAGCACCATAAAAATTAGTAATAATACTAATATTAAGGTGGTTAGCAACAATAGTTTAAACTAGTCAGTAAGACAACAGAAGGTACCAATAACAATATCGTTAATCTCACCTCCAACAAGGTATCTTCTAGCACTCAATTAGTTAAGAGTAAAAATGGGGCTAAGCAGAATTCCTTGAAATTGTTTCATCAAAATATTCAAGGTATTTCTTCCAAATTATTAGAAATTGAATTGTTTTTAGAAAAAACAATGTTTGATATTATTTGTATAACTGAACACTGGTTGAAAGATTATGAAATGCTAATTAATTACGAGAACTACAGTGTGGGCAGTTGCTTTAACCGAAAATCCATGCTGCGTGGAGGTTCATTAATTTTAATTAAAAATTCTATAAAATATAAGACTCGTAAAGACATAGTGGAACTATCGGTGGAACATAGCATCGAGTTGTCCTGTGTTGAGCTAGATAAGCATTTTATAGTGTGCGTATACAGACCTCCAAACTATCAAAACTACTCTATTTTTGAGTCAGTAATGGAAGATGTCATGGCAAAACTTGCAACTGGTAATAAATCAGTAATTATTTGTGGTGACTTTAATATTAATATTTTGGAAATCAATTCACATAGCAACAGATTATTAAACCTCTTTAAATCATTCAATCTGTCAAATGTGTTTTTGGAACCTACACGAATAACTACGGCTACTACTACATGTATTGATAATGTTTTCTGTTGCTGCGAATATCTAGAGAAGGCCATTGTAAATTATCTCCCTTCTGATCACAGCGGTCAAACCGTTTATTTTAAGTCCAACACACCGATTCAAAAAGTGCAGATTCAAACTAGACCAATAACATCAAGTAATTTGAATAAGTTTAATATAACTTTAAATAGCAAGTTAAATGCTCAGGGCCTAAGTATGACTAGTGGTAATATTTTGTATAAAGAATTATTTTCATTAGTACAAACAGAGTTCAATCATTATTTTAAGAAGAACTCTAAAACTATTTGCCCTAAGTTTTTATTCAGTGACTGGGCAACTAAAGGAATCAGAAAAAGTAGGGACAGGTTATTTGAACTGTATGGCCTTAAGCCGTATATTAACACGGATACTTTTAATAAGTATGTTGCTACGTATTCTAAAACTTTTAAAAATATCTGCAAAGCAGCTAAAGCTTCATTCATTAGTAACAAGATTAAATCAGCAGACAATAAAATAAAGACCGTTTGGAAGATTATTAACAATGAAACGAACAGGAACAAAACACGTAATACTGATTTCTCACTTAACACTTCCCGCGGTCTCATTAACGATAACATCGATGTTGCTCAGGAATTTACAACTTTCTTTACCAATATCCCAATTAAAACTACAGAAACTTTAAATTCCTCGCCCGCACTAGCTATAGAATTATTAAGAGCGAATGTCTCAGCCTGTACTGTGGAATTTAAATTTAACCATATTAACCCTGTGTCAGTCCAGGCATAAAGGGTCCAGTAGTGGGGTATTGAGTTAAGACTGGATTCGGTATCTAGAATAGTCAATTGATAGTATGGATTGAAAAAATAATCAAAAAGTAGCACACGTTTTTTTTTATCAGACATTTGAAGTTGAAATTCTGAAAAAGCTTGATTTGAGAAAAAACATTTTGAAAGTTTGAGTGAAAAAAAAACACACTTTTACTTGCTTGTTACGTAGATTTTTATTCATTATTGTAGATTGATATGTTTTCCATAGAATCAACTTATAATTATACTTTTGACATCAAAACTAAAACAATTATTATCAAAATAAAAGAAGGATACACAGTCTAGTAAAAAAGGTCCACTTGCCGATATTTAATAAAAAGTTAGTTATTGCGATAGTAATTAACAATAAAAAACTAAAATTAAGTATTCTTACTCTATTTAGGAACTAACAAAATAACAAGACAGGCTTTTTTCAAACATTACTGCAACAGAATAATGATTATTTTAGCCACTGGTACCTTTTATGTAATGTCATAAAAGGTACCAGTGGCTAAAATAATCATTATTCTGTTGCAATAATATTTGAAAAAAGCCAATACAAACATAAAAATAAAACTTATTCTATTTGGGACTCCAACTTACGTTTTGGACAAAAATAAATTCCTCCTCGCACCTGATTCCTATGACCAACCTGTTTGCAGTACGAACATGTTGGTTTTTGTCGAATACTCTTTTCAATTGATGGTTTCTGAAAAGAGTACTCGACAGATGTTGTTGGGACAGAGTTGTGGTCAACATCAACATTTGGAATGGGTTTCGGGCATAAAATGTCTTTAGATTCTTCACGTACAAATTCACGAATCTTATTATAAAGATACGATTTTCTTTCGTACGTCATGCCTGCAGGGGATTTTTCTAAAGGAAAACCGTATACTTTATTCGGGTTCAAAACCTTTGATACAGTTGGTTGACTGTCAGTATATTTTTTGTAACATAACATGTGCCCTCTATTATCTTCATTTGTTTCAAAATGACTAAAATGCAGAAGTTGGTTAATAGTTACACAATCAGGTTGAAAAAAATTGGCCCAGTCGTAAGTTTTCACAAAAGTTTCTCCTTTCTCATCACCAGTTAGAACAGCTACTATAGATTTTGTTTTCGGACAAGCTTGAACAGCAGCTGCAAGAATATCCTTTAAGTTATTGCATTCCCATTTTCTAAAACTTTTTTTGAATAGACCGAAATACATGTCGGGTGCAAACTTCGTATGACCCACGGGAAGGAAAGATATACGGAAACTTCGGTGTCTGCCTGTTAAAACTCGCCATGTTGCATATTGCATGACATAGTTATTTTTATTTTGTCCAGCACAATTATCTGCATGACAAACAACATCTTTTTCGCCTATACCAAAATTTTCGAAAAAATGATGTAGCATTGAAATTATTACATTAGCTCCTTTCCCAGTAGCACAGGGTTCAGGAATTACGTACAAAACGAACTTTCTCAAAGGCTCTGCAGCAACACCAAATAAACTGACTTTAAATCCTGTCAAGAAATACAGTGGCCCAATTTGTTGTGAACTGTGCGGCAAATGCACCTGTTGGGCAAAATCAAAAGAGTAATGCATGACGCCATCATAAGAACATGGTTCATGAGGTCCAAGAATAAGAGTAGAGTCCGTTATTGAATCAGTCGCAACTTTGATTACATTGTTATAATATTTTCGTTCATTTTGCACTAAATCAAGGTGCTGCCTCGACTTTTCTACAAGCTGTATTTTTTCCTTTTCATCTAAACCACCCATTCGTCCCAACGTGGTCACGTTTTTCTGACAAGTTGCACATAGATCTGTTTTCGGTTTCTGTATAACGACATATGGACAAAAATCTTCCCAAAGATCATACCAACTACTTCTACTAATAGGAGTTTTATCGAGTAAAGCTATAGTTTCCAAATATTTGTTGTACACATACGCTTTAGACATACTACAAGGTAAAATTATTAAATCAGATTTAAATTGGTGGCCTGGTAATCGGCCCGGCAATACTAAACCGTTTTCATTAGCAAACTGTCTTATAAAAGTGATTGCGTCTGATCTAGTTTGCAAATTAATACAATTGTAAGGTCGTTTACGTGACCCGTGGACCTTTGGAGCAACACCGCTGTCCAGAAAGTTCTTTTTTACATTTTTTAACCTTTTCAAACCAGTGGCATATACATATTGGAAAAAAATCTTGCATACTGAAACACCTCGAAAGAAATACTTTACCGTGTATTCTTTTCGTTGCAAGTTTCTGTTTTTTGAATGTAATGTATTTTCACTTGTACGTAAGAGAGCATTTAAAGCTCCTTTCAAGACCAAGTGATGATGATTGACTCCTTCATTACAACGTGAATTTAATTCGATACAATCTAACCTACTACTTAATATTACATCTTTTTGAAATTTGGACACACAATTATTATTACATCCACAGCCAGTATCTAAGAATGAGGCCTGAGTTACATCGTCTAGAATTAAAGGATCATCATCTAGTAAAATATTACCAATTTGCCGCTCTTCGAGCGGCTCACAAGCACTAAATTCGATGTCACACGATAATTCTGTACCCCGTTGACTTTTGAACTCTAAATTAAAATTTTCATAGTCTTCATGTTCTACAGACGCTGAATAGCTAAACTCTGAAAACAAATAGTTGAAATATACATACTACACAGGTCATTTTTTCATACTATGTCTATGACATAGGTACCTAACACAACTTCTTAATTGGTATTAGAGTCCTTGCTGTAGTCATAAAGAATATGTACTATTGCATGCATACAATGATCACGTCGATCTTTTTTGATTTTACACAAGGCTCGGCTAACTATTTTAGCAAAATCATAACACTCATGTATTTCATCTTCACTGATTGCTTCTGTATTAGTGCTTTTTTCATAATACTGATCCGTTTCATCCATCTCAGATGTCGACTCTGTGAAATTATTTTCTAAGTTGTAAGTACCTGAATAAGGTGCAACGGTTTCTTCTTCTGTTGGTAAATCCGGCGTTGTTGCGGTCGAGGCCAAAACAGGTAGTGTGTTTACTTCCACCTCCATAGAAAGTGGTACAGGTCCATCAGAATGCTTAGATTCATCACTAGAGCTGGAACCTTCGGTTGAATCTTCAATAATTATGTTACCTAAAAACAAATTTGAATTTAGTATAAATGGGATGAAATTATGACTAATTGAGATTCATTAGCCTATCAACTTTGTCGCGGTCAGTTTTCAGTCTATGTGGATGCAGCCGAATTATTATGATTAAAGCTGCTCTCTTTTAAAATGTAATAAATAAGTAGGAACGTAACGTAATCTACGCTTAATCCATAAATCTCTAAATCTCTAAAATCCATAAAAAATCGAATTTAAAGACGACTGCTGTCTGTAGGAGGCTTCGCCCCTGTCGAGGTCTAAATATGAAAAGTAGGTAACAGCTGTAGATACACACAAGAACTCCGTAACATTCCGATACCCCGGTTTATAGAACTAGCTTTTCGACCTCGGCCCCGCTAAGCGTAATAACGTTAATAATATTATAGCCTATGACTGAATAATGCAGCTTTGTATTGGAGAAAGAATTTTCAAAATCGGTTCAGTACTTTTGGAGCTTATTCGATACATAACACAACACGTAACAACAAACATAGTATTAGTAGATATAATAGACAACGTAAAGACTTACCTTTATTCATTTTTATGCGCACTTTTCACTCACTCAATTTAAAACAGCTAAGATAATAAAAACTGCTATATTTACACAAAGACTGTCGGATATTGTTTCCTTTCCGGTGTCAAATGACAAATAAATTATTGCATCACAGGCAGATCTATTTATAGGACACGTAGGTAGCAAAAAACGATCAGGGAAATCCCCGCTATGTCGAAGTGAAGCAAAGTAAATCCCCTTAGTAGTTGCATAGTAGCAGGGAGTTCCCCGCTTTAAGGGACCTTTTACACGTAGTTTCAACATTTTAATCTTAAAATATAATTAAATTATTAGAAGTGATCAGTACGGGGTATTGAAACGTATTTTATTCCCAGAATATCGACATGCCACCCACTGGTACCTTTTTAGTAAACTTTTTTCATAAAGTTTCTGGTACTTAGAAACATCGTATATAGTCATTTACTATATGAAATTGTAGATAATTGAGCATTTATTTATAACCAATTAAAATCGCGAAATGCAATTTTTATACCCAACTTTACAAAACCTCTTATATCTCGGAAACTAAATGCCGCGCACTGGACCCTTTTCGCTTGGACTGACACCTATAGTCATTATAAAGGCATTTAAGCAACTTAAGATTAAACTTACCGAAGATCTGTGGGGCATGTCTACTAAAGTTTGTCAATCCATTATTGAGACAATTGCACCCTACTTAGCTCTAATATTTAATTTGTGTGTAGATCAAGGGGTATTCCCGGATTTAATGAAGTTCAGTAAAGTTATTCCACTTTTCAAATCTGGGGACAGTAAAGACACAAATAATTATAGACCCGTATCGGTTTTGCCGGTTTTCAGCAAGGTGTTTGAAAAAGTAATGTTAAATCAAATGCTCAATCATTTCAATCGTAACAACATCCTACACGATCAACAGTATGGTTTCACCAAGGGACGTTGTACAACTGACGCCGGTGTCACCTTATTAAAACACATCTTTAACGCATGGGAAGAGGCACAAGATGCAATAGGCATCTTTTGCGACCTATCCAAGGCATTTGACTGCGTGAATTACGAAACACTGCTGTTGAAACTTGAGCATTACGGACTGGGTAAACTAGCTCTTAGCTTATTAAAATCATATTTAAATGATAGATTTCAGCAAGTTCAAATAAACGGTGTGAACTCATTGGGCTTAAAAGTCAAAATGGGTGTACCGCAGGGCTCAATATTGGGGCCGTTCCTATTTTTAGTATATATAAATGATTTACCTCATTTACTAAAAACCCGGCCACAAATGGTGTTATTTGCTGATGACACATCACTGATTTTTAAAGTAAGCAGACGTGCACAGGAGCTTGACGACGTAAATAACGCTATGCTTATGGTCCATAATTGGTTTACTGTAAATAATTTAGTATTAAATGAGAAAAAAACTAAATGCATTAGATTCGCTTTACCGAATGTTAGAAGTAGTGAATGTCACGTTGTATTGAATAGGGAGATACTTGAATTCGTCGAAAATACGGTTTTCTTGGGGATCACGCTTGACTCAAAGCTGCAGTGGGGTCCTCACCTAACATCACTTGCAGGGCGGCTAAGTTCAGCCGCTTACGCTGTTTGGAAAATCCGTCAATTAACAGACGTGGATACCGCGAGACTGGTCTATTTTAGTTACTTCCATAGCATCATGTCTTACGGTATTTTGCTGTGGGGACGGGCTGCAGATATTGAGTCTATTTTCATCCTGCAAAAGAGGGCTATCAGAGCCATCTACAATCTCAGCAGACGCGAATCTCTAAGGGAACTGTTTAAAAAAATTAACATCATGACGGTTCCTTGTCAATATATATACGAAAACATTATGTACGTTCGGAAAAATCTACATCTTTTTAGTAAGATAAGTGACAGGCATAATTTTAACACTAGGAATAGGAACAAGCTAGATCAACCGCGTTTCAGATTGTCTAAAGTAAAAACTTCTTTTATGGGGTACTGTGTAAAATGTTATAATAAAATACCACTCGATATTCTTCAACTAAATGAGAAGAAATTTAAAACATGCATTAAACGCACACTATGTAGACAAGCATATTATAAATTGGATGAGTATATCGTTGATAAAAATGCTTGGCTTAATGCTGGTCCTGCTCCACAGGCACTTGGGTACGCTAGTTGATTGCAATTTCAATATTTGGAAGAGATGCTTCCCCTTTTTGTTTTATTTTTTTTAAATATTTTTGACATTACGAACTTAATGTATACTTTATTCATTCAAGTTTTAATTCTTAATATACTTCAATATTATATACCTCTTCCCGATTGGTAGTATTTTTTTTCTTTTTTCTCATATTTAAATAAATTGCAAACTATAGTTTTGTATAATTTAGAAGCATTTTTTTAAATTTTGTAAATGTAAGAACCATGGATTCGTTTCTTTTTTTTTACGATATTTTGATGTTGACTTGACAGAGCTCGGCAGTTAAGAATATGTCATGCTCACTTAAATGTCTCACTGGTGGTGGCGCGTGTGTTGGATCATTCGGTTCCCTACGAAATGGTTGAGCTGGATGGTGCTGATCCACGCGTCATGTTCGTGAACGGGCGCCGTCGGTTGAGACTGGTCATCTCTTAACTGCCAGGGCTTATTTTTGAATTTTATATTTTAAATTGTTTAGTTTTTTTTTACATTGTTCTCACATATAGAAGCAATAAAAATAATGTACCCAGGATTTTGTAATAATATCTTGATTTAAAAGAGTGTCCGTGGAGTTTCTTGCCCGTTCTTCTCCACAGAGATCTACGTTTTGGAATGGGCAACTAGCTTCAATTTTCTGACTAACTGACCGACAATTTAATTTTGACAATTCAAAAGTGCCTGAAAGGGTTTAATTGAAATAAATGATTTGAGTTTGAGTTTGAGTTTAACCCATTCTTATTATTATTTATTGACTTGTAAATTGTTATACTCTGTCAATAATTATTACATTTTGTTGCAGGTTGTTCCCGATATCGTAAACAAAATAGCTCTTCCCCGGCACGGAGTGTTCTCTGACATTCTGAGAGGAAACACAGTACATGGATAACAGTATTTTGTTGTAAAATAATGAGTGTTGTTAATTAATTGTGAATTAGATTATTATTATTAAATATTACACGATTGAAGATAACACTTGTTTCTTTTGTACCTTCATCCAAGAATCCGCTTGTTGCCAGTAGGCGTGTATACCTTTTCATATTCAACTCGAGATAATGGTTGTGAGAAATTACTTTGTCCCTTTGTCTAATTATTGTTAGATTTATTAGTGTGTTGTAAATTCAGGCGGCAACTGATTATAAAGTACGTGAGCAGGGACCTTAGCGATTCCTTCAGAAACTTGTTCGGGGTGCTTAGGAAGTGAATATACTAAAAGTCCTGGCGTCTAGGTGAGGCGAGTGGGGAGGGGACACAAAATTCCCACTTTTTGGTCTCATATAATGATGAGTGCCCCCTTCAAGGAGTGTTTCCATAACACCTTGTAGATATTCTCATATGATGCTTATGTCTGATTTTAGTACTCAATCACTCCAAATGATTCATTAAGATTTTGTGAGTATTTTAGTCTTCGTCTTTCGGCTGAAATGACGATGACGATGAGTGCAGACAACACTGGTAATCAATAAAAAACAAAAACTCCGGAATCTAGGACTTGTTTATTTTGAAAATATTAGGATACAAATGTAAACCTATGTTACAAATTACAATACAATGGAGCACCATACACATAAAATTATATTGCAATAATATAGGCACAGACGCCAGCACATCAAGCTACTACAATCTGTCAAATTTCTTTAATAGATTTTCAACTTTATCGCTAAAGCATTAAGGTTCAAGATAGATTGGGAAAATTTGACAGTTTCGGGTAGCTTGACCTGCTGGCGTATCTGTACATACAGAGAACATGTTTCAACGTAATACAAAAAAATACACATCTCACTTACATGACTTACGACTATTATGTATAGAAGGAGGAAGGCGAAGCTTAGTCTTAGTTAATCTCCTAATTGGGGCACATTGACTCTAACACTCCTTAGGTAATACGGGCTGGGCCCTATATATACTACAAAACTTTACTTTTAAGTCTACAATCCTACAAAATTGTTGAAAAAATTACGTAACAGAAATTACAAATGTATGAGTATATTGTAGACTTGTCACTGGATACAATTCACATATTTGTAAGGGTTTTCCGTAGCAATTGTGTGAATTGTAATTGTAAAGTTTTGAGGTATATGGCCCTTAAGGCCAAATCTCGTACTTAAATTAAGTCGCAATCTCATCTGAGCGACAATCAATGTCATAAATTTGACAAAAATGTATGAAAATTATATTAGCATTTTTGACAGAATGAAGCTGAGATTAGAATGCGAACAGTACGGGAACTGCCCCTCTGCTGTCCGCAACTGCACGTCAAAGCGCGAATTTTGTGTAGTCTAACATTCCTTAAAAATACATAGGTAGGTATGTGCAAGGCTGGATATTCATAAAAAAAAATTAATGTAAACGAGTATATAAGTATGGGTTATGTATACAGAGTATATAGAATCAAAACACAATTCATACATGAATAAAATTATTTTCGGATTATAATTTAAAACTTTGTGGAAGTCAAGTTAGTTTTTGTAATGGAAGTTAACGTCTTTTTGTGAAATCTAGAAGGGCTGATTTCAAATAGTCAGATAACATATATCTGAAAAATAAACATGACAGTTAGACATATTTTCTAAACAAAAGCTGTCTGCTGTGTAGATATCTGACTATTGAAAAATCAGCCCTAAGTTAAATAAAGCATAGGTTAGGAAGTAATGGGGTTAAGGCCGATTCACACCGGAACGGCAGATGCCGGCAGCGACACCAGAATGGTGTCACTGATTGCGACTAATTAGCGACAAAATATGGGAGAAAACAGATCTTCGCTAAGTGCCCTAGTTTTTGAGATATAAATGTGGCCCTGCTGGGGAGACTCCAGATCGGCCACCTATAAACCCTTATATCTTTTCAACTAGTGACCGACAAATTCTGATATTTGGCGACAAATTTCGACTAATTAGCGACAATTTTTTTGTGTTATCAAAATTAAAATCCCTGATGGTGGCCCTGCCAGAGTCAGTGACACACCAGAATGCACGATAATGATGTTCGTGTCGCCACGAGCGGCCGCGGGCGACCTTTTCAAGCGATACTGGATAATTACGTAAAGTTCAAAATTATTTCACACTGAAAGTGCTCGCCGTGCCGCTGCCGGCCGCCGTTTCGGTGAGTCGGCCCTAAAGGATAAAAATACTTTTTGCACACATTTTCAAATCAACTTCTCTAATGAATTCATTCTCTTCGCCAGTCGGTAGGTAAGTAAAGTCAAAAACAGTGCACTTTGTGATCCTAATACATTAACATTGCTAAGTTTTCTGTACAATAAAAGTGATTGTTCGTGTCTAAAAATAAGCATCTGTACATTTGGATAGTATTGTGATTTTACGAAGCATTTTTGTGAAAGTTAATAAGACACTTACAGACGAGCACACCTTTGAGTTTTTATAACCGTCAGTGCTAATCACAGGACTCGAATAACTGTATAACAAGCATCGTCTGTAAGAGCCCTAAGTTCTACATAATTAAATACTTTAGCTAAACATAGAACATTGCAAATTGTGACACAATTAAAATTTAATAGCTAAGAAAAGAAACATCTGCAACTATAAATGCTTAATTCATTAATAAAAAATGCAGTGTTCAAAGTACATTATGTAGTGAGCATCTAGTTGTGACAGAGTAACTTTGTGTTCAAAATAGTTTTTTAGTTAAAACTGTTTGGCACTACTTCGACAATTTGTACCAAAAGGATTCCAAAATACATCATTTCATTTCTTTACAGTCAATCAATAAATGTCATATAAATTAAAAATACATAATTGATTAATTCACTAACACTCCGATTCAAACTTTACGGCGGCTCGGAACATGAGGCGAGTCGCTGCGCAGTAATAAATCCAAGTGCCAGCGGGGGTGAGGTGTGTGAGGTACTGCGCAGCGAGTAGCACACTTCAAGCGACCATAAAGTTTGAATCGGGCTATACCGAGGCTCTTCTCTCAAAACATATAACATTTTCTAAGTACAGCTAAAAAGCTTTAGTAAAAAATGCAGTCAAAGGTATAATTAAAGCAGTCAAATTAAATTGAAGACTACATTAAACACTAGTACGTAAAAAGGAGTACATCAAAATATTCACTTATTCCTCACTTTGGCCGAAATGTTGGCGACTCCGATTTTTGTGTTGCCAATTAATAAAATACGCTTTAAAAATACAAATGCAGAAATAGTCTTTCATCAAATAATATTAATGCCTAAAATATAAATTTTCATAAATAAATGGCAGTCTAATGACTCGTAATAAGTCTAATTAATGAACTAAGAAACTAAGCTAGAAAATTACTAACGCAGTTCATAATAAGCTCTTTAAAAATTAATAACTTAACTACATAAATTCAAATTATTGCTTCATATTCAAACAAACGATTAATAAAGCGATAATAACAATATTTCCAAATAAATCAGTTTCCACTGAATCTAATAAAAAAGCGAACCTACACACAATTTCTTACTAGAAAGTTTCATTTCGTCATTAAAATACTTTATGAAATTCTTGAACCAATGAAATTCTTTGATCTTGAACTCGCACTTTTGGGGCAAGAAAGTTATCATTATAAAAGCAATAGATATCATTTTAGTGCCCTTTAGCCGTCGTTAGTTTTTACAACGAAATTCTCTCTGAATTTTAATTATTATCCTTATCTTAGCATGAAGGAAAATGCATTCTTAATTTTATTGAAAGGCAACAACTATTTAATTTTTATAATAAAGAAAAGTATATTTTTTTCGTTAGTCGACTACTGTATTTTTTTTCATAATTTCATGAGTCTGCACTATACGTGCTAAATCTAAAAGTTAGTTTTTTATAAAAAAATCTAAATCTATAAAATTCATCTGATCAAAAATTTTGAAAAATCGAAGTCGACTAAAAATTCTTTCTCATCACAGTCTAAATTGCTTCCAAACCTACTGTTTAGTGTTGCCATTTTAAAAACTTTTGAATCCGAAGTTAGAAAATGGACTATTTCAAATGACTAACCATTATTATTCTTTTAATTAATTTTAAACGCTATTGAAAATGTTAAAAATTGTTTTGAATTCGAATCGAAATAAATGGTAATGGAATCTATCATAGTCTATTGAATGCTAGACTTGACTATTCTTTTAAAACGCCATTAATACGGGCGGTTAATACGGCCCAAAGACAATACACTAGACTTTTATGCATTTTCCTCGGTCCCAGACAAATGCAAAAACCACAAATTAGAGTGAGTTCGCACACAAAGACCTTTCATATGGATCTTTAGCAAGTTGAATAGTTAGAATAAAAGCCTGACCGAATCGAAACATGACTATATTTACGCATATATGCGTCTCGTTCCGGCGCACGATATTGCGACAGGAAATTCTTAGCAACGACAGAAGTCTACATTGACGATTAGTCAAAGCTAGGTCTGCTTTATAAAAGTATTCTTTTATATATTAACGAGTATAAGGGCGGTACACGTACCACAACCACACCATATCGCAGCGACAAAATGTGGGCAAGCAGTGGTTACGTGTAAATAGTGTTGCTGCAACTTCTTGCGGTTGCGTTATCACTATAGAATAGAATAGAATAGAATTTTTCTTTATTCAAGCTACAAAGACTCAATTGTTAGTAAAACTGTGGGCGATACCGACCACGTCTGTCTGCAAACACTAGCCGCAAAGTAACCACATCGCATTAGGTAAACCGTTTTTTGCCCAACCATGTGTTGTCGTTGTGGCGTGGTTGTGGTACTTTTCATTCTATATCCGGGACCACTCTTACGCATTTTTTATCGATTATACTTCATAAAGTGCGTATAGCATCAGTCCTCGTTTATGTTTAGTTAATAAAACTCTCACATTTAACTCGCATTTTATAGCATAAACTTATTATTAGAATTATCGTATTGTGCACATGTGTGGGTAGTTCGGATTTCCAATCGGGTATAATGGTTGTTAACGAAGACAACGACAACAACGGACGCAAGAGCGTCGGCTTTACAAATATTTGTCTTCCAACAAGAACTGAACTAAGTTATTTAGAAAAAAAAAACAGGCATGGTAACTTTTTGTCAGATTCATGAAAACTAAAAACAAATGGGTAGTAGTAACAGCCAAATTACCCAAACACGTGGTACATTCCACATATACATACATATACAGAATTTTTACCATCAACTTTTAATATCATACAATCCCATGTTTACACTTTGTAAAATGACGTCATACTGCAGAACATTAGCAGTATTAAATTGGGATCATACTGGATGGTAGTAGAAGTTCATGGTAATCTACATATTATATAGTACTTAGAGGAAATTTCTGTAAACCTGATTATCTATAGCTCCTCACATATTTTGATAATGGAGTCTAGAGATTAAGGGAGGCGCCCACGAACAACTTTTGTCGCAGCAACTAATTTGTCTCTCACGTGAAGTTTACGGGTTTGTATAAAGTGTTGTCTTTGTCGCGTCGCTACATGCGGGCACTTACATACAAACCCGTAGACTTAGGGCCGATTTTTTTATCCGTAGTTAAACTCAACCAATTGTGTAGGAATATATATACATTTATGATAGAATTTCAATTATATACAAGATAACACTAAAATAACAAAATAATAAATACAATAATAATATAATATTTTACCAATTGTTAATTATTGTAAATAAAAATTGTAAATAATTTTTTGCAAAATGTGTTTTTCTTTTTTTAATTTGTCTAATGATATATCATTGCTAATGGTCAAATAATTAACTATTTGTTAAAAAAAATAACCATTAGATAAACTAAAAATTGATCAAAAGTATAAGTAGTAAATAAGAATTGATTTAGTTTAACTACGGATCAAAAAATTAATGAGGCAAATTAGTTGCTTAAACAAAAGTTACTCGTGGGCGCCCTCCCTAAAAGAATCGAGTCTCGCATTAAGTAAGCCTAAGGACCATCGACCACAATGCTACTCAAAAGTAACCATTAACAAACTCAAATGAGTAGTCAGAATGCCACAGCATTGATATTTCAATGGCGGTCCGAACACGACACTATGATTGGTTGAATGATTTATCAACAGCCAATCGCAGCAGTTTACGGACGCTTGACAATTTGTCACGTTAATTTTCGTTCGAGAAACAGACGATGTTTTTTTTTTCATCCATCAGTGGTCTACAGATATCCCCACCAAGTAAGACAAACCTCACGCTAGCACCCTAGCGTGGTTGGCACGGCAGTAGCTCCACATAGTTGGCCGGGAACAGACCGAACACGCCGTGAGGCCCGAGCCCCTGCCACCAGCCGGCGTCGATCTGTTCTATGTGGGTGATAATGTCGCCGGGGTCGAAAGTTATCTCTGATTCGTCGGCTGGAAGAGATTGAAAATCATTGTTCATTAAATGATGCAGTAGATGCATTTTGATTAAATTGTGATTATTCTGGTTATTAATAATGGTCAAAAGTATGTGGTCTCCTCATCAGGTAAGTAAGTTCAAATGTCTGAAGAATGGTTAAAAAAATACAGATGTAGACTAGGTATGTTGGGAATCCATAGGTGGGGCTCATCATCAGCCTAGCCTTTTCCCAACTATGTTGGGGTTGGCTTCCAGTCTAACCGGATGCAGCTGAGTACCACTATTTTACAAGAAGCGACTGCCTATCTGACCTCCACAACCCAGTTACTGAGAAATACGAAACCCCTTGGTAAGACTCCAGAGGTGGGATATTGTCTTAAAACACAAACTATACTTGGCAATCAGTGATCGCAAAAAGATAATAATATTATTAGTGCACAAAGGACAAGCATGTGCTGCCTCTATTTTTATAATTTTACGCTGGGAAAGAGGCAATCTTCAATATCAGGAATCAACAAGAAATATTAGTACAAGGCAAAAAGAAAATCGTAAAAAATGTGCATTCCATTCAGTAAGCATACGGTAGATATATTTTGTATAGTCGTTTGTTTACGTAAATATTTACATATTTTATTCAGTCAGAGTACGTATTTGTTGTTGCAAGATAATTATACAATAATCTATTATGAAAGTGCCATGATATAAGCAATATAAACTCACCGGCTTGGTAATCATATAATGCTCGCGCGGTGAGACCGGGGTCGTCATCGAGATCTTCATATATCGCGCCTTCATCTTCCAAGCCTTCTGGTGATACATCTGAAATGTAGAAAATATTGTTTTGAGGATCATGAGAGATGAATTTCTTGAAGACCTGATCTCTTATCTGTCATTCACTGCACTTATTTTGCAGTACAAAAGCTGGATTGATACGGCATTACACTGCATGTTTTTACAGTATTACAGTATATTAACCATATCGTAGAATATTGCAATGGTGAACCAGCTCTTGTACGGCAAAAAACGTGCATTACATGGTCATGTAAATTTAATCTAAATCCACATACAAATAAAAACTTTTCCGCTTGTTACTGGATGCAAAAAGTCTTCCAATGTATTGGAATGAATAGATTAGTATCTCGGCTACACGCAAGTCTGTTACGAGTTTATAGAGTTAGAGATTATATACATCAGGGATGTTCGCAATGGCGCGCACTGATTGTTTCCACGCTTCTCTGCGTAAGCGGTGCGCGTCCCTGGTGCCTCCTGGCAAAGTCCTGTCACTCCAAACATTACACCTGTCAATCCGGGACTTTGCGGGCAGCCCCAATCCTGGCAATGATCGCGGACAGGCTGGGCTGGCCCAGCCTGTCCGCGATCATTGTGTCACATCGTGTGAACATTATGTCTGGCATTGCTGTGGCAGGCATGTTCCTGTTCCAGTGCCGGTTAGGAAATTTTATTTTTTTTTGCCTTTTTTTATTTTTTATGACCAATAATTTATTTATTTATTTATTTTATTATTTATGTACACACAGAAAAATACATATTGATATGACATAAACATAATATGAGTACAAAGGTACTGCTTATTTCTTAAGAAATTTCTTCCAGCAGACCTGCGAAAGGAGAAGTAAAAAAAGAAATGTAGACAATAGTGTGTGAGAACAAGAAGAGAAAAATATGAATGTGTGAAGTCTAAAACAAAAATATTAAATATACCTACACATATAACGCAAAAAAATAATAATAATAATAAATACTTGAGTATACTTAAATAAATACATAATAAAAAAAATATATAAACATATATATATATATATACAAATACTCACGGTATAGAGGAAAGGTAATGCTCTTTTAATCGACGTTTAAATAGAGAAATGGTTTTTAAATCACGAATGCTAGGCGGAAGTGAGTTCCACAATCTTACAGCATGGACAGAGAAGGAATAAGAATAGTAGCTCGTTTTATGAGGATGAGATTTAAGGATGGATCTTAGGTGTGATCTACACGGTGCGGCGCTAGAGCGAGCGTAAGAAAAACGCTCACGCAGGTAGGAAGGATAAGACGGGTTGTGTAGTATGTTGAAGAGTAGACATAAAATCCGAGTGTTCCTGCGAAGGCGGATTGGGAGCCACTTGAGTTCTTAGTATAATGTATGAAGAATAATATGAATTTTGAATAAGTTTAATTTAATTGTATAATCTTGTATGTTTGTGTTGTTTTTGAAACTGTGTGCCAAATAATGAGTCTTTTTTGTTACTTGATCATAAATAATAATAATAAATAGTGAAAGACTAGACACATAACATAGAGCCTGAAGATAGAAGATACTGGAAGTATTGTGGCTCTATAGATTATGAAAAAAATATGTCCCAAGTAACCGCTATGCAACCATCTGCCTGCCTTTTCCCAACTATGTAGGGGTTGGCTTCCAGTCTAACCGGATGCAGCTGAATACCTACCAGTATTTTACATGGAGCGACTGCCTATCTGACCTCCACAACCTAGTTACTGGGTAATACGATGCCCCTTGGTAAGACTGGTTGTCAGACTTTCGGGCTACTGTCGACCCGTAACGACTGTCATAGACCCACGAATGACAGCCGGGACCAACGGCTTAACGTGCTTTTCGAGGCATGGAGGGGTCTTGGTATGTGAAGATGGATCCACGGACCAACCGCGACAAACGTAGCTTAACCGGATCGATCGACGGCTACGCTATGCAATGATCTGAGAAAAATGTCACCCATTGAAGGGCATTCAATGAGACAAGATAGATGTTTCGTTGTTATTACGTCGAGTCGAGGGGCGTTCGGTGTCCCGCAGTGTTAATAAAAAAACCGGTCAAGTGCGTGTCGGGCCACGCGCAGTGTAGGGTTCCTTAGTTTTTATAACAGCCAAGTGCGGGTCGAAAAACTTATTTAGGAATGAAACAATAGCGCGATACAACTGACGCTTAGCGCCATCTATCAACATTTCTATGGAGTTGTTCGAAATTTTCGAGTCAAATAAAAGTCAAAACTTGTAAAGCCCACTGAAGTGTGATGGTTTTCCTTTAAACTTCGTTATATATAGGTGCTACTGCCGTGACATTTGAATTTCTAACTACAACCGTTTAGTTGGTAGAGGAGGGGACACTTGACTCTAACAAAAATTGGTACTTTAAAGCTTCATACGTCACGAACGGTTTACTTAATCAAAACACGGTCTTCCCAAACCCCTAATATTTATGAAATACCTATCCAACGATATCCCACACTATGGGAAGGACGAAAAAAAAAATATCATCCACACTTTAAATGTAGGGGAGGTACCCTAAATAATTGTGTTTTTCTAAATTTTATTTTACCACTTTTTCGGCGTCATTAGGGTGTATACTCATGCAAAATTACAACTTTCTAGTACCAATAGTTTTTGAGCTAAACCGCGGACAGACAGACGGACATGGCGAAACTATAAGGGTTCCTTGTTGACTTCGGAACACTAAAAACTCACCATCAAGTGTAGTCCCATTGGTCTCCTTCTTAAAATTAACATTCTCTATGACCGTATTCTGTCTAGTCAACTCATTCGTCGTCCGCTCGTTCTCATCGGCGATATTATTCTTACTATACGGCGATCGTTTAATAGTACTGAACTTATTATCGCTGTCATCGTCATCATTCTCATTCGAACTGGAGTATGATGCGTCAAACATGTCATTTTCTAGAATATTCTGTTTGATCATTGGCTCACTTTGCTTCAAAGGCTCAATATCTCTATACGAATTTTCCTGTTTCGTCTCAGCGTAATTAATGGCACTGAATGAACTAGCCTCATTCTCCGTCGACGGACTCAAATCTGCTGGATCTATGATTGGTTCATATTGTATCTGTGACGGAGTTTCTAGACTCATTTTTATCTTGTCTATGTTCTTCAGAGGGCTGGTCTTGGGTTCTTCGGGCTCTGGTATCAGTATCGGTTTCGTTTCTAGTTTGGTTGGCGACTTGATTGGTGAGGCTTGTGGGGACTGCGCTTGAGTGAATGTGTTGATTCGTTGCGCTATTACTGAACTGCGGATTGGTTTTTCTGGTGTGTTTGAGTTTGATCTGGGGAGAGAAAAATTTTATATGAATGTGGAAATGTTATCTTGATACTTTTCACTGGCAGCTTAAAACTATTAGAAGCACCCTTCTTGGTTTATGGTCGGTTTATTACATTGACCACGTAAGAAGAAGATTATCTCTTCGGTTATTATTATTAGGCATATAATTCATGGAAATTTTGGTCCTTTTTTGGGTTTATTTGGCAACTTTGAACTCTTGACCTGTCCCTTAACCGTCAAAATCACATTTTCATAGGTCTACACAGACAGACTTGCCTCACATATCATTATATTTTTTATGACGACATTCTAGTTTTCTCATGCAGCAATTAGCTCTAACCTGGTAATATCCAGCTGTCCTTGTGCCAAATTTTGGAACCACCAGGAGGTTCCAAGAGATTTCTAAAGTTAGTATTTGCAATATTGCTGCAATATATTCTAACCTGGTAACACCCAGCTGTCCTTGCGCCAAGTTCTGCTGGAACAGTGCCCTGGCGGCCGCAGTGGAGGCTCCTATGAGTTGCCTCGCCTCGGCTGAACGTTGTCGTCTCAGCGCCTCGCTTGCACTCAAACCTCCACCCGAGGTAGGAGCCTCTGGGCTAAGTGGCCTGGGGAGATAGACAGGAGATATTATGGTAGCGTTAATACAGGATGAAATTGAAAACTTGCGACAAATGGAAATGGGAGGTGTAGTAACTGTTACATAATCATAATAAATTGTCATTTCCCAAATCTAAATTCTTGAAAAAAAAATCGTGTAATTATCGTCATAGATATTGCCTTCAAGTAGACACAAATTATCGTAGTTTCAGTAAAAAAAAATATCAATACAAATACGAAAATTAAAGTATAAATTTTAGCGCGCGCCCGATGAGCAATCCATTCATCGCTGAGTTCAAACGATGAAGCAATTAAGCAACGTGTTAAACTGACAGTATTTACCAAATTTTGATCGTTCCTACGAAAAAAACAGCGCGCGACGACGTTGCAAATCGCTCGCCTACGCGAACGTACGTGCATCCGTTTCCTTAATAACATGCTCTAAATTTACTTTATAGCACGCTGAATTAGATATTTTCATTTGTTGCACCTATTCAATTTCACCTGTATATTGGTACACAATAAGGAATGGGCTTCATAGGCACGAATTTTAAAACATAGATTTCATACTTATCTCAACTTTAATCGAACTTCAAGATTATTCTTTAGTGTTTGTGGCAGCCTACAATACCATAGCCTTTAGGGAGGGCGGCCACGAGCAACTTTTGTCTCTGCAACTAATTTGTCTATCACATCAAGTCTACTGGTTCGTATGAACGTGTGCGCGCATGTGGCGACGCGACAGCTGGGAGACATTTTTTTCCGCGGGTTTGGACGTAAGTGTCGCCCGTCTATTGGTTGGAATGCAAGTCCGCGCAAGGCGACAAAAAAGTTGCCGGTTAGCCAGTTGCCGCTTAATCGAAAATTTAACAAAAAAATAACGTTGCTGTCGCTCCCGTGTGCGCATCGTCGAATTCTCGGCGAGTAGGCAGCGTCAGTCAAAAAGTTGCTGAGCAACTAAGTTGCTTGTGCCCTCCCCAGTTGGAAACGTTAGTTATCTCCGAAACTAGCCAGAGTTAGCTACAAACTTAAAAAGCCGCCGACCAAAGATTTACACAAGACGAAATGAGAACACTTCACTCACTTCTCCTTTTCAGCTTTAGCTCTCCTTTCTGCTTCAAGTTCATCTCTTCTCCTGGCGAGTTCTTCTGCTTTCCTCTTCTCCTGTAATCAAAGGAATATAAATGACATTACTGATACACAAATAGACAACTATACCCTGGCCATGACATTAGCCGTTTTTTGACAGCTGTCTTAGAACGTAACTATTCCAGATTACGTAAAAGTTAACTTTAAAATGCGTCATAAAATAAATATATAAACTGCCTTATCTTATTGAATTATCTTATTTGTGGCTTCTTACAGACATTGTAATACCGTACGTGTATCAATAAATGTATTGTGTGTTGCTGAAATCACTAGTGCCATCTGTCAAAACACGGTTTACCTAATGGACAGGTTATAAGCTGTCATAATTATGAAACAATGACGTAACAAGCGGCCACATGCTTTCTATCAATGCTGCCAAATTTATTGTTTAATAGTCATACGGTAATGTGTGTACGAATTATAGGTACATATTAATGTACACAACTAATGCAATCGTTTAGCAAGAACTATGACGGGTATATGTCAGTGGCGTGCATTGCATATAGGCATATAAGCAGTGCGTACCTCGATAAATCGATATACTATAAGCCTGTCAATTACGTTTTGGTGTGTGTGCCCCACATTAAGAAATTCACTAAATTATCATACCTAACAAAAAACAAAATCTTCACACAAACGCGCGCGGCAGTAGGCAGTCGCCAGACGGCCTACTCGGCTCCCGTACTATTCGCACATTGTCATTGGTCTTTACTCGTTCAAGTTAATACGACGAAATTAATTTTCTGCCTACCTATTCTGAAAACCAATGCACGACACTGGTATTTATGTAGATAGTATAACATCTCACCTCATCTCTTCGTTTCCTCTCGGCTTCCACTCGCTTCTTCTCTTCCTGTTCCTCTTTCAACCAAAACTGATCCCTTTCCTTAGAATTTATTTCTTGCACTGAAACCACGCAACATAATAATATATCAAAACTTAACAGTGAAAACCTCCTTGACAAATATACTGAAGCGTGTAGGTGGTAATAAGTGGCCAGTATTTTTTTTTTTCAGTGGTCATAGGCGGACGAAATTGATGCCATAGCGGGTAGGAACTGCACCCTAATTGCGTAACACACAATCAATCGGAATCGGTTTCATTTTGACAGTTCAACAACATTCATTGCGTTATTTACGTTGTGGAGCAGACATATTTTTCGAACATAATGAAGCAATGGATTAGCAATTTGCTTCAAAATGATTCTGATTACGATTGATTGTTACGTTCCGTTACGCAATTCAGGTGCTGCACCCTAATTGCGTAACACACAATCAATCTCAATCTGTATCATTTTGAAGGATATTGCTAATCCATTGCTTCATATGTTCGAAAAATGTGTCTGCTCCACAACGTAAATAACGCAATGAATGTTGTTGAACTGTCAAAGTTAAACCCATTGCTACTGATAGTGTGTTACGCGATTACCCCTCTGGATGAGGCTGGCTGGCTGGAGCGTGGGCATTATCATGACAAATGAGAAGCCCAGCAGTGGGCTAAGTCTGGCTATGGATGATGTATTTTTTACGTTATAACATTTCGAGCATAATTGAGTTCTAATCTAACTAGCCTTCCTATCCCTTTTCCACACAATTCTGTCTTTTGCCAATCCATTCGGTAGGAGTCAAGCTCATCCCGCCATATTCGTCTCCGCCAGCTGCAAGTTCAGTTCAGTGATATTTGTTACGAGACTATACAGGTCAGTTAATAATAATAATAATATCCCTGGACATTTTGACACAGCGCCATCTAGTCCCAAGCTAAGCAACCTAATGCTTGTGTTATGGTAACAAGATGGCTGATAAACTACTTATATACATTTTTTTTTTTTGTAAATACATACATATTATAGATAGAAAAACACCCAGACTCGGTTGCCAGTTGCCACCTTTATGTAAACTTAGGTAGTAGGAATACTTCTTTATGGTGCGTAGACCACATTGCTGTTACACAGACACGCTAACTAGATTGCGTGATTCCTTATAATAGAGGGCTAGATAAATAATTAATCCACGGCTTGATACTCGTAACTAACACTGGCACAGCCTAGTACGCTAAATACAAACTAGTTTTCTAAGTTAATGTAGCAAGTCTTCTTTTCCAGAACTTAACAGGATCCGTTTATTCGTTAGATGAAGCGAGATGAACCGAACGCAACGGATTTTGATGCGGTGTTCACACTTTTCACCATCATTTAGAATTTATTCCGGAAAGTTTCTTTTTTTTAATTTTTGCTCACTAATGTCCCACTGCTGGGCAAAGGTCTCCCTACTCTCTTTCTACTTATCTCTGTCCAGAGCTGCGCAGGACCAGTCTTTATCAAAGGAGTCCAGCTCATCCCGCCATCTCCGTCTGGGCCTGCCGCGATGTCGTTTGCCACTGGGTCGTAAGTTTGGCCCATTGATCGTCTGACATGCGGCAGATGTGTCCAGCGCAATTCCACTTAAGCGTGGCAGCTTTCCGAGTGACATCAGTTGTTTTAGTGATGGAACGGATTGTTGTATTCTTAACCCGCACCCTAATCGCGTAATACACAATCAATCGGAATCAGAATCATTTTGAAGCAAATTGCTAATCCATTGCTTCATAAGTTCGGAAAATTTGTCTGCTCAACGCGTAAATTACGCAATGAATGTTGTTGAACTGTCAAAATGAAACCGATTCCGATTGATCGTGTGTTACGCAATTAGGGTGCCGGTCAACAAGGAAGGTTTCTATACATATAAGTATACGTCGAAATTAAACTAATATCAGACAAACAAAATATATCGATGTTTTTGGAGAAACAGGGACGGGTCGCTAGAATTAAAAACGACCTCCATAACACAATACCTCTTCGCAAACTATTCTTCCGTATTATAATTTCCTCCGCGCCCTTCCTAGTCATTTTCACAAAACACTTAACAAACCACTATAGTATTAAATAACCACGCATCTTGCGTACGCGCACATCGCACTGTTACAAATGCAAAGCGGTTCTTGTTTATATTTACAATTTAAAACTGATGCAGAATGGTAAATAACTCCTTTGTGGTGTGATATTGTTATTGAAGTTATTGTAAACATAAGTTCCAATCCAATATGATGTTATGTCAAGACAATTTTATTAACTGGAATCGATGTTTTCTGATTCATTATCGTTTTCTTGAGGTTGTGTAAAGTAGCACAACATATATTAGTATAATCAGCATATAATGTTCCCACTGCTGGGACACAGGGCTCCTCTCGGTGGAAAGGAATAGGCCGTAATCCACCAGGCAAGCCCAGTGCGGGTTGGTAGCTGTCACATGTTTTCGAATTTTTGGTTCTAGGACATGCCGGTTTCCTCACGATGTTTACATTCACCGTTTTGAGAGCGTTGGTGATGTCGTTACCCGTGACCTCACAGGCTAAGCGAAACGACGATCTTTGCAAGATGGCTGGTAGCTGCTGGATAAGAGTTGCCGAGGAACGAATTGAATGGCTTGTAATAAGAAAGACTGCAGCCAGCAGAGCCAGTAGGAGGAAGACTCCAGAAGTAGACTGCTTTAAGCTAACGATGCACATAACATCTGAAAGAAAAACCTCAAAACCCTGAGAGAGGAGCCTTTTTGACCTCACACGGGTCTTGTTCTCATTTATTTTGGTAGTCTTTCGTGTTCCTATTTCATTGTTTGTGGTCACAATTTTTTCTTTCTTTCTATTCTTTAAAAACCTATCTATAATTTTTCCACAATCCTCACCTTTTTTTTTTTTGAGGATGGGAAATCATCAAATGACTCCTCCCGCTCTGGGTGGAGCAGGAGGGAGTGTCAGACTCTTACTGACTAAAACCCCCGTGTTCCTTCCTTAGCCCTTTATGTTCCAGGGCAGCGGTAACCCTTTCGGACGATCCCGCTACCCACAATCCTCACCTGGATTAACCTTATGGTAGACCGTTCCAATAGGTCCACTTGGCGGCAGTTCCTCTGGCCGACTGGTCTTAAAGTTGAACGCCGACCCGGCCTTCGCCAACTTGTCCTGGATGACCTTCTCGTCCAAGTCATCTTCAGTCCTCGCGTGCATGGTCAGGTGGAATCCAGTGAAGAAGTTTGCTACATGTTTTATGTGATTCGCGCACGTGCCTTTACGCACTGTCGGGGCACCTTCTCCCTGGAAAGTAAGAGGATTTGGTTGAGATGTGGTCTGTATTAAGCCACTAAAAGCTTACAAAAACGCCTTAGGGCCGGTTGTTTCAAACGGTTGGTTAACATACGTACGTCAAATATTAAAGAGTTCGTAATCATAATTATTTGACGAAATTCAAGTCATCATTCTGTTATTGTAATTTGAAACAACGCTTTTTTTTTTGTTTGACTATAGTTTTTGACGTATACGCATGCGTCAAGCGGACGTGAAACAACCCGCCCTAAAGGTCTATCCACACATAACAAGGCCGTGTCTTGGATGTGACAGGACCATGGCACACACAAGGCAGACACTAAAGTTCCGTCGCCGTCGCCGAACACGGACGTATGTGAACGAGTCCATATAAAATATGTGTGGATAGACCTTTAGTCAATAATATTCAGTTGCAGAAAGTCTGTCTTCCTGGTAGATTTTTGGTGTCTACACGTTTTAATGAATAAATTACGCAACGTTCATGATTGATTTGGCAGAGGGCATATACATATAACAGCTTGTTACCATCGAAACGCGGTGGGGCTATGGTTGTTGACCTTAATATTTTTAACATACATAATCCTGTATTACCCAGTAGTCAGAGGCGTAGTGTCCTCCCATATTTCGCCAGTTACATTTAAATTCCTGTCAAAATAATGGCGAGATGTATCTAAGACGGTGTAGTCTACTTATTAGTACGCACCCTGATTGCGTAACACACGACCAATCACAATCTGAATGATTTTGAAGGATATTGCTAATCTATTGCTTCATATGTTCGAAAAATGTGTCTGCTCAACAACGTAAATAACGCAATGAATGTTGTTGAAATGTCAAAATGAAAAACATTGCTACTTCTGTAGGTGGTTTACGCAATTACCTCGCTGGGCAGTCGTTCCTGCTAACAACCTTTTTGACTGGCTAATATTCACCAAGACGACAGAAATCATATTGTACAAGAATAGATTGGACGGTGACCTCCAATCTAGGAAAAGTACCTATCCACCCGACATGATTCTCTTACACAATTGACGTAGGTAAGTAATAATATCGGGTGTACTAAGCCATTAAGCATACGGCTAATGTAAATGAAAACGATCTCATAATTGCGTCTTATCTCGCTTTCGTCATAATGTCAACTACCTTATTTATCGGTGCGTTCATCCCCAATGATGGACGGAATTGTTTGCGATATCGACTGTGGGGGCAATGGGACCTCTGTAGGTACACAGAAATAAACGAGTTATGTATGAACTCAACCTTCCTCTTTACCCTATTAAATGGGATTTGTACCTAACAGGAGAAATGTGTGCATGTAATTTTTGATTCGATAAGTTGCTAGTACGGATGTGGATGAAAATACAAATAGCTAAAGACCAATGAAACGATAGATGGACTTTGTGAAAGATTAAATGCCCCCCTAGTACCACCGGTGGTCCAGTTCGGTGGTACTAGTGGGAACAAAAGGCTAGAAAGGGGGTGAATACTGAGATCACGACTAAAAGATATAAGCCCTTAAAGACTAACGAAATGGGAGACAAATAGATACTTTGATGAAAATAAATTGATGGTAAAAAGTGGTTTTGCCCGACGATGCGCAAAACTGGTGGCTGTAGGGAGACATGTCAAGTAATGGACGGAAGATGATCTTCATCATCACCTTAGTAATCAAGAATTTAATTCTTGTTTATCAACAACTACGACATACGTACGCTATGTTTAGTTATACGGTGACTCCGACCTCATCTAGTTTTAAAAATATGATTGACGTGTAAAAGTGTTTGTACAAACCTACTTACAAAAATAAATCATTTATCATTTGACTGTAGCTGGCAGTCGCTCCATGAAAAATACTGGTATTCAGCTCCATCCAGTTAGACTGGAAGCTGGCCCCACATAGTTGGGAAACGGCTAGGCAAATCATGATGTAACTAACGCTAGTCTCACTGTCACTTCAGCGCTAACATGGTTCTTGCCTCGTGTTTTGCACTTTTTCGTACACACGGCGACACATCAAGCTATACATTTCCAGTTTTAGCTAACCTCGCATTGTAGAAGTGTTTCGTACAATCAGAAGTCAGCTTATACTGGTTATGTATAGCTTGATGTGTAGCCGTGCGTACCACTCAAACGACACGGCTCAGCGAAACCTGTCACCCGCGCCAGCTAATAAAGGTGGCGCCAGTATAGTCGCCGTATAAGCTTTGATAGGAATCATTGGTAAATTGTAGATTTCCACTACGCTTTGTATCACAAATCACCTGGCATCGTAATTACCGGTCAAGATTGCAAAGCACACCCGCGAACTATTGTAAAAATAACTATATTTCATGACTATTTCCTGTACCTACCTATCGTAATTAACTCTGTTTTCCTTTTTGTGGCTACAATATTTAGTAACACTTAATGTATTTGTAGGTAAGGTTATTTACTTATGTTAATGTTCGAATACATAAAAGCAGAAATGATATTATCCGGAAAAGAATCGGAGTTACCGACCTAGCTTGCAGAGTAAGCAAGCTGGGTGGCAGTGGGATGTTTGTCGAAGGACCGATGGCCGGTGAAGCAGACGACTCCTGGAGTGGAGACCGCGTATCGGCAAGCGTAGTTCGGGTCGCCCCCCAGCTAGACGGTCCGGTGGCCTTAAAAAGGTGGAAAAGACTGGATGCTGAAGGCGGAGGGCAGGGTGTTGTGGCGCAGCCTGGGAGTGGATTAAGTCCAGCAATGGACTGCGAAAGGCTGCGTTGATTGAATAAGCGATCTCCATGATGACTCCACAGCATAATCCCCTCTGATCACAACCACTGACTACAGTCATTGGAGGGCCTATGTTAAATGCTAGTATTTCAAGCTTCAAAATTTTTGGTCAAAATCAAAAGTCATTTATTCAAACTAGGCTGAGAATCAGCACTTTTAGAACATCAAAGTACATAAGACAGCCCCCCAAAAACACCCGCCCGTAACCTCTACCTAGTGCTTTAGCTGGAAAGAAGCATGTCTTCCGATCGGTAACGATGCAGCCGATGAACTTGCCAGAAGGGGGTCGAGCATGGCACCAGTGGGACCTGAGCCCATCGCGCCACTTCCTTTCGGATACATACGTACTCTGGTAAGGAAACGCACCAGAGACCAGCACGACAAACTTTGGACGGAGCTAGGCGAATGTAGACAGGCCAAGGAAGCACTTCCCACAATTAATGGCCGCCTCACGAAACAGGTTTTCCGTCTAAACAAACTAAAGCTGCGCACAGTGACTGTAGCTTTAACTGGCCACGGGTCATTTAACAAACACCTCTATGTCATAGGAGTAACAGACAGTCCGCTGTGCAGGGCCTGCATGGTGGATGACGAGACAGCGGCGCATGTGCTGCTAAACTGCCCGGTGGTCGCCACGTACAGGGCAAAGTACTTCGGTAACCCAGGTACCCTACGTGAAACGGTCAGTAACATCAAGGCGATGCTGGTCTTCCTTGAGGAGCTGGGGTGGATCGAATGATCGATTTTCCCACCCGTACGCAAAATACGCGCATTGTCGTGGAGTTGCGGATACCAGACCACTGTACCTATTACCTATGTCTTCTGATCAGCCACGAAGACTGTTAATGATATTGACAGCCAAGCCTAACAGCATAGTTTATGTATGTAAGTGTTATTTACAATAGTTAATAATAATTATTATTATTATCCTATATAATTTATATCCTTAGTTACAACATTATTTTGATTTATTTATAAATTTTCCTTAACAATACTGTTGTGATTTTATGTTGTAGGTAATATTTAAAATGAATTTATTAGTAAACAAAATACCTCAAAATTAAGTTAACCATGCTATACATAACAGATTATAAAGTGTTACATGAAATGGTAAATGCTATAAAAGCGTTCACTTTTGTAAATGTAAAAGTAAATGCATGCCTTGTCTAGTCTAGATTTTCAGATCTAAAACATTAGATTTAATTCTAATGTTTTAGATCTGAAAATCTAGACTATGTATAATAATGGTATAATAAATGTTGGCAGTATTGCACTGAAATTCTAAGAATTAATGGCTATTTAAGAACTAGCCTTTACAACATAACTAGACTGAGGGGCTCGTGGCTAAGTAATCACCGCCGCACGGGTCGATCGATCAGGTAAAGCTGGGCTTACCGCGATTGGTCCGTGGATGGGTGACCAACTTTACATACCGAGACCACTCCTTGCTCGAAAACCACATTTAGCCGTTGGTCCCGGCTGTCATTCGTGGATATTTGATAGTCCGAAAGTTTGACAACGAGTCTTACCAAGGGGTATCGTATTACCCAATAAGGATTGTGGAGGTCAGACCTATATGACCTCCGATGATGTCCGTTGATGGATAGACAACCTACTGTCTATCCAAGTAAAATAATGGTATACAGCTGCATGCGGTTGGACTAAAAGCCAACCTCAACACAGTTGGGAGAAGGCAGGGCAGGTGATGATGATGATTGTCCAAGGATAGATTGGACGGTGACTCCCAAACTACGTAAAGTACCTATCCACCCGCCATGATTCTCTTACACAATTGACGTAGGTAAGTGATAATATCTGGTGTACTAAGCCATTACGCATAACCAGACACATACAGATTTAATTTATCAGTAGTCAATTCCAATCCACGTTAGTCATGAAACCCTATTAATTTATCAGTAGTCAATTCCAATCCACGTTAGTCATGAAACCCTTGATAGATAACAAAAAGCACTTCATTAGAAAGCAGCCACACCTATCTAAGATATTCAAATAAAACATGTTACTCAGACAAGACAGAACACAAAGCTTACACTATAATCAGTTGTTATCTCATCTACTCACTTGCCAGTTGATAAGCACATATTTAGATATGCTTCCATTTGTTTGGTCCACTTTGAGGAATGCATACTGTATTTTGCCGCTGTTAAACTCGTTTAGAAGTTCGTCAATGCCACCGTCACCTTTGTCGATAAATTTTAAGTCATTTGTTTGGCCATCATAGCCAAATAAGGCCCTGGAAAGAGGAATAAAAGTTATTGTTTTGACTAAGCATAATCAGCCTATATCATTCCCACTGCTGGGACACAGGCCTCTTCTCGGTGAAAGGGAGTGCGCTGTAATCCGCCATGCAGGGCCCAGGTTTGACTATTTTTTGTAAACTTATTTTAGTAGTTTTAGTGTAGATGGCTACATAGTTAAGTATGCCATAGAAACGATGAATGCACTGTCTAAAAGATACAAATGAAATAGCGAAAACAAAAAAGCGCTAGAAATGGCAAAAGTATGGAAGAAAATACATTGAGACAAGGGCAGGAGAATAATGACTTAAGTATGTCCCATAGATTCTAGTTAGACCTGTTACCAACCCAGTTGCTTAGCTGATCATGTTATCCCAACATAAACTATTATTGCGAAGCTTATCCCAGAATAGCCCAATAGGAAAAGGCAAATTCCTTCTTATTTCATGTTTATAAAAAACAGCCTTACATACAAGGGCTATATAAGATATTATATATCCTATGTTTTGTAAGTATCGCAGTTTTCATTCATCATAATATTTTAATGTTTTGAATGTGAGTCAACTCAAGACATGAATGATTTATACTATAGGCATTATGTCATGATAAGATAATCTTAGTTAAAATAGGCTGTTTTCTCATTCTGCATACTATAAGGATTTGGATAAGCATAATATCTCAGTTTATCCATTCAAAACTTTGGAGTTCATTGAGGAAGGAAATGATATTTAAGTATTTTATCTCATACTACACTGCCAGTACAAATTACTAATTTTTTATGCTACTACCTACTGTATGTCAATGGTACCGCAATTTGGTTGATTATTTTTAGTGGACACGATCTGGTCATATTAGCAGAGTTAAGCCCTAACTGGAATAAAATGTCTATAAATGAATTTGATTGCATATAATTCACACCCAACACTTGATTGCAAATAAAGGAGTGGTACTTGCTTGTGGTAGGGTTACATGCTAATTGAAAAAATCAGGGCAACAACCAAACTAACAACTTTTTCGACTTGAACGTTTTCACAGCAGTAGTTTCATGACGACCGCTTTTGGTAAATGGAATGCAAGCGCAAGTGAATGCACTGCTTATTACTCCAATCTATTGTCATCACTTATAAGGACCACTGTAAACGCCACGCTAATGAATTCAATTCATCATTTTAATCAACGGCGGCTGTTTATTTAATTTCCCTAACAAGTAGGTCGACGATACGATGATTTGGACTCACCAGTTGGTATCAGTTTTCTCGTCTAACACGTCCTTCCACCCAGCGACTAACGCCTGCTTGTGTTTATCTAAATTTATGGCCATTTTACATTATTTGTACTAACTCCTACGCGAAATAAAGAAGCCGAATTGTAGGAAAAAAGCAAAATAAAACGCCGATAAATCGCCTGACTCACAACAATTTTTGCCACAGATTAAAAATCTAAAAAGGTTTTTGAACTTTGTGACAGTAAGAACGAAGGTTGCCATGTCAAATAAACAAAATTATCGAACCTTTTTGCAATACCTATTCCAAAAATAAACGATTTTCATGTAGGTACATACAGCACACTTTAATTTATATTGTTTGTAAATGATTCCATCTCAGCATTAAATATCGTCTAAAATGGACGTAGCAAAGGACTCATATTCAAAAGCAAAACATAACAATGAAACGCCTAACAAAAATGTGATCCACTTTACTGTCATACGGAAACAATCCATCTTGCTCATATATTATTCACAGGCATCCTCAAGATGCCCCTCTCATATATTAAAGTATAAGATTTATTAGCCATTACTGTCTGCCGTTCTCACGTACTTCAACAATCTTGGATTTCCCCTTGCGCGCGCATTCTATTTTATAAGCAAGCCCTTAACACCGTGGGTATCGCAGAAACTTTCATTCATAACAAAGCGGCACTCGGTAGTCACGACAGCGATCGCTTGGTGGACAAACGCCGCGATAAATTCGCCATGGCTTGTTTTCGACAAACCTAAATAAATTGAATTAAAAATGTGGGTAGACGTGAGTGCGCGCGAAAAACAAAATTACACCACACAAACAAACGGATCTTTTATTCCTGGGTAAGTGAATGTTTGTAGCTTAAGTTTTGCTTGATAAGGAAAATATTGGAGGGAAAGTGCGTTCTATGTCAAAGCACGGCACATAAAAATGCTATCGTGTGTAGTAAAAATTAATTCTGACGTCAACGTTTTGGAACCTTTGAGGTAGTAATTGTGATGTTAACATCAGTTATGTATTCACGGTTTGCATAATGTTTTCCATACTGTATCAAGGTTACACAGCTAAACCAGAACGAAACATGAAAGAGTTTTGGCGCTGATCTTAAAAGTAGGATAAGAAAACTACACAAGCGTGAAAGACTACAGATGTATCCAATGATGATCAATTTTTTTTTTTTTTTTTAAGATAGGTACTATTCTGTCCTTTTCAATATTATTTCTATAAAAAAAAAAAACATTTTAAAATACCAATGTTGCCCACTAAAGAGACGAATTCAAGAAAACATTCAAGCTGCATTTCAGTGTGCAGGCGCGTGACTATTCCTTTCTGCATAAGCCCTTTCGACGAGGAGCCCTATAAAAGCCTCTTCGGGTACCTATTGTTCAATGCTTTCGGCTAATAGACCATTATACCTGACTATTAGTAGTTATATCGGCACAATATCTGTGAAGTCAACAATCCTTTAAATGGAAACAGCATTGTGTGCCAAAAACTTATGGCGTGAAGTTTACGATTATTTTCTTTAATTACTTCAACAATGTAGCGTAGAAGACGTATGGTAATAGGGTAAGTAATGTTTATTTATATTTATATTATACCTACTGCTACATACTTACCATAAATAAATTAAATTATATAAGTAATACCAACACACCACCACATACACACACACCACCACACACCATTACACACACACCACCACCACAACACACCACCACCATACCATTACACCACCACATACCACTATTACATAACATTACATTTTCAAAAGTTTTATATTCGAAACTGATCTATTCCTGCTAGTTCCGAGAAAGGAAAATGAAAATAGAAAAATAGTTCGCAATTTTCTTAGAAATCACAAACGAGGAGAAGTTTCCGGAGGGTACTATTTACTTCCCCTTAAATTGTATCAGGAGTTCTGGAAAGTTCTTCACTTTAGCGGGTTGGTAGGATAGCCTACTGAAATGACCTTAACTGATTTCTAAGGTAGATATACCTATTTAACCAACTCTCTGCTGGAGACATAATGACACGACTAGTCTGCTGCTGCATCGCTGCCGTTGTCGACAAATAACAATCAGTTGATTTGTCTCGGTTAACGCAACCGTTAACGGTTGAGGTTCACAGAAGATTCCCCACAAACCCCATCTTTGTAAGCAAACTGTTATTTGACTTGCGTGTGTACTAGATCAGCTCTAAGACCTATTTAAGACCTATTAACAGTAATACTCTGTCTACTAGGTTAAGCGTTTTTTGACAGATCGGACTAGTGAGCTATTATTTTTTTTTTTTTTGTCAAAACTGATACACGTATGATATTATTATGTCTGTAAGAAGCCATAAATATAATTCAATCAGATAAGGCAGTTTATATTATATTTATTTTATTACGCATTTTAAAGTCTACTTTTACGTAATCTAGAATAGTTATGTTCTAAAGCAGCTGTCAAAAAACGGTTTACATTAGGTAAACCGTTTTTTGACAGCTGCTTTAGACAGGGTATAGTAGTTGCGATGTGGTTACTTTGTGGCTAGGGTTTGCAGACAGACGTGGTCGGTTCTATATCCGGGACCACTCTTACGCATTTTTTATCGATTATACTTCATAAAGTGCGTATAGCATCACTCATCAGTCCTCGTTTGTGTTAAGTTAATAACACTCTCACATTTAACTCGCAGTTTATAGCATACACATAAGTATATGCTACACGTGTGTGGGTAGTTCGGCTTTCCAATCGAGTATAAACTTTTACGTGTGTCGAATATGTACGTTCTTAGACAGCTGTCAAAAAACGATTAACATAACGGACAGAGTATAGTAGGTCACATGTGGGATTTCAGATTAGTCCTCAGCGGTAGCTTTATTAGGATGCTCATATTCAGCTGAAGGCTAGATAGGTAGATACTGGCTATAAGGACAATAAAGTCAATAAGTACCTACCACGCCAGTCACAAGCCTCAAACAAACAAACTGCCTAGCCTTTTCCCAACTATGTTGCGGTCGGCTTTCAGACTAACGGGATGCAGCTGAATACCAGCAGTGCGATTCTAGAACCATCTCACCGTGAAAACTTAGGTGAAGTGAGCGTGGAGTGAGCTGTCATTCCAACTAATGCTAGAGATTGACACTACTGACCACTCACATCAAGCTCACTTCACTTGAGTTTTCACGGTGAGATTTTTACAGAATCGACCGGCTGTATTTTACATGGAGCGACTGCCTATCTGACCTCCACAACCCAGTTACTGGGTACGGGTGCATGCATAACGACTCGGGTTCCCGGTAAAGACAAGCCAGTACCGATCGGTGCAGGTAAAATATCCCCATATTAACTTATGCGCTCCAACATAAAGAAACAGGTAAAACATTGTGACCGTTTCTCTCTGTAGACCTGCAGCGATCTGTACCGGAAAACTCGCTGCTTTTAAGCATCCTAACACGGTACCCCTTGGTAAGACTGGTTGTCAGACTTTGACTGGTTGTCGGGCTTCTGACTACCAGTAACGACTGTCATTCGCCTGACTGTCTTTAATTTATAGGCTTACATAAAATATAATTTTCATAAAAACAAAATGAAACAGTAATTTTTCTCCAACATTATGTAAAGTCTGTCGCGTGCCTAGCAAGCCTATTAATAAAAAAAATCTATGAAATTCTTTACAAATGCCGTATAAGTTTTGTCGCTAAAATATGAAAGAGAATTACCTAACTAACAAATTGTTCGCAAAACGTAAATGTAGGTTAAATTAGGAAAAATGTGATATGATAAAAATAATCAGTTTGTGTAGGTCCGAATACTAGGTTTGTTGTTAGTTTATACGTAGTTACTGTTGGAAACGCGCTTTACTTGTGGTAACCAAGTGTTCAAACACTGTTAATGTGTGCGTGAGGACGAGTAGATACATAACATACACACGCACACACACTCACACTTCAAACTTTGCCACTGTCTCGGACGCGGAAGGTACTGAGCTCCTGCGCTTACACACACATTCACAGCGTGTTTGTACACCTGGTAACCACAAGTAAAGAGTGTGTCGCTTCGTGAGATAAAAATATTGCGAGTATCCTAAAGAACAACGTCTGGAAGCCAACTCCAATATTTTAAAAAGTTCAAAACCTATTCGCATTCCCATGTCAGCGACAATCAATGTCAAAAATTTGTCAAAAATGTAGGTAAATATTGTGAGACTGAGATTAGAATGCAACTGTTCCTAAAAATAGGGGCAATGGTGACAAAGGCAACAGCCAGATAGACATTTTAATATTAGTATGGATATCATCAAGGTTCCTAGCTGCCGTGCTGCACGCAATTAGTCACAATCTGAATAATTTTGAAGGATATTACTAATCCATTGCTTCATATGCTCGAAAACTTTGTCTGCTCAACAACGTAAATAACGCAATGAATGTTGTTGAACTGTCAAAATGAAATCCTGCTATGTTACGCAGTTAGCCCTCTGTTTCACTTATGTCCGTGATCCTTGACCTTATTAAAATGATTATGTAAGTATATAATTTTTTTAAAGGGTCTTGTTTCCATTAACAACTGGCCATTTATTTTTAGTCTCTAATATTTTATTTTTATACTCAAAATATGTGTGTAAATAAGTAGGTATCGTTGTACGGAAATGAACGAAAATAGAGAGTGCCTGTAAATTACCCGATACAGTCGGAATTCAAAGGTCATGCTTATCGTTAGGAGGATTCGCGTTTTGACATGAAATATAATAGCTATCATGGCAGTTCGATGAGGGTGACTTTCGGAACTTCAAGGTCTATCACATGATCGGGAAGCCAGATAGCATGACATTCGAGGTAGTAATAGATGAAAAATGAATAACGGTTTCTGCCTTGTGGCTGTGGAGGGTTTGTCACATGCTAATGCTTGTTTTTGTGACATCAATCACCCTTCTAGACATGAAAAGAAAAGATTATGGCCCCATGGACAGTGACACCGAGGTAGATGCACAGCCAGTCGATTCTGTAAAAATCTCACCGTGAAAACTCAAGTGAAGTGAGCTTGATGTGAGTTGACAGTAGTGTTAATCCCTAGCATTATTTGGAATGACAGCTCACTCCACGCTCACTTCACCTAAGTTGTCACGGTGAGATTGTTACAGAATCGCACTGCTGGTAGGTAACGCATACGCACGTAACTCTGTAACTTGAGGGTAGGGTAGTTTACAAGTTTACTTTACCCTAGTTCTGTAAAAGCTTTAAGAGCTCCATAAACGAAGTGCTACGCACAAGCAGGTCATCATTTGCCTAGCCAGTTTCCCAACTATGTTGGGGTCGGCTTCCAGTTTAACCGGATGCAGCTGAATACCAGTATTCTACATGGAGCGACTGTCTATCTGACCTCCACAACCCAGGTACTGCGTAATACGATACCCCTTGGTAAGACTGGTTAATTGTCAGACTTTCGAGCTCCTGACTACCCGTAACGACTGTCAAAGATCCACGAATGACAGCCGCGACCAACGGCAAGCGTAGCTTAACCTGATCGATAGAACTGTGCGGCTGTTATTATTTAGACACGGGCCCCTCAGGCTAGGGACAACTAGATGATAACTAGAATACCTTATTAAAAATGCTGTTATAGAAAAAAAAAAGAATTCTTATCCGTCTTTCATATCAAAACATAAAGAAGACTTACAACATAATTTCCACATAACAGAGCCAACAGAGCCAATAAAAACATAATATTTTACTATTCTGTGACTAAACAATGGCTGGCAGGTGTGTATTTTCTTGAATAAAGGAGACACCTATTTCTAGTCACGCTATATCTGCATAACAAGAGCTAATGAATACGAATAACTGTGAAGAACGATGTGGGAGTTAATTGCAAGATAAATAGCAGTTTTGTGACAACACGTTAAGTACATAAAAGGTACTGAGCTAGACCAACTGGCCAAGGGCTTCTTTTATACTAAGTATATTAAATCTTGAATGAGAAAAATATTAACCTCAGGAAAACTTCAAAATAGACTACGTGGTGTCTACTATGGTGATAGTGCATGAGGATGGCATTCCAGCTGGACGGTGGATTATGCCGAGTGACAGTTCTGCATTCCGGTAATGATGGCTTCGTCAGAGCGAAAAATCGACCAGCATAGCTATTCACAACCACTCGATAAGCTTCTGTACCATATCGAACATCAATCAATGTTATCGTAGGAGTCCTCTAAACGCTGTACACAAGTCCAAAAACCCGAAAATGTTGTTGGTACGTTTAAGGGCTGATTTTTCCTACGCCAGATAAATTTATCCGAGGAATAATTTTGAATTTTTGACAGTTCTTCCATGCTAAATCTGTCAGACGACAATTTTATTCCACGAATAAAAATTATCTGTCGATTGAAAAATCAGCCGTAAATCAAATAGATGACCTCTAAGTATTCAGACAGCTGTTTGCTGTCAGGGGCATGGCATATCAGGTTATCGAAATGTGTCATTTTCGATATGATAGCCTGTTGGATGGTTGTAAATAACTATGCAGGTTATCCTAATGTGTCATTTTCGATACGATAGCCTGTCTGATGGTTATGGATAGCTAGATTAGCTAGTCAATAGTCAAAATTTCTTTATTGCTGGTAGAAACTGAAACAAATAATAAACAAAACAGTACAACTGAAAATACAGGTCAGGTGAACAGGACTCTGGGTCTCGGAATGACAGGAAACAAGAAACATCGACGTCCTTACTAAGTCATCTGCCTAGCCTTTTCCCAACTATGTTGGGGTCGGCTTCCAGTCTAACCGGATGCAGCTGAATACCAGTATTTTACATGGAGCGACTGCCTATCTGACCTCCACAACCCAGTTACTCGGTAATACGATACCCCTTGGTAAGACTGGTTGTCAGACTTTCGGGCTTCTGACGACCCGTAACGACTGTCAAAGATCCACGAATGACAGCCGGGACCAATGGCTTAACGTGCTTTCCGAGGCACGGAGGGGTCTCGGTATGTAAAGATGGTCACTTATCCACAGACCAACCGCGGCAAGCGTAGCTTAACCTGACCGATCGACCTGTGCGGCTGTTATTATTTAGCCACGGGCCCCTCCCCGCCGACGTCTTACTAAGTACCCCGACATAATTTAAATCACTAGATAGCGTACCCACAAGGCGAAAAGCAATGGCTTCTGTCCTTTTCGAAACTAGGGCATTCCAATTATCTTTGCATCACAACCACGCCTCATCACAAATGACACAAGAGCAATAATTTTCTATTTGTACCTGCTGTGTGGCGATCAGTGTTAATAAAAGCAAATTGGCAAGAGCATACTAGCGCGTAGGAGGAGGATACAGCTGTCCATCCTCTCGACCTTAACCCTAAACTCGTCCAGAGTATCTATTTCTACGTGAGTAGGTATACTTATGCTCTATCCACAGTACCACATAGTTTCGGATCAGGGCCTTTTCATCGCAAGGAATCCCGGACCAGTGTTTTTTATATGAAAACATGCTTTGGATTTGGAACACTGATAGCCCAGCACCATAATTGCGTACCACACTACCAATCTCAAATTCTCAATCTGAATAATCTTGATAGATATTGCTAATCCATTGCTTCATACTTATGTTCAAAAAATTTGTCTGCTCTACAACGTAAATAACGCAATGAATGTTGTTGAACTGTCAAAATGAAAGCCACTCCCTGTGTGTTACCCCGCAGATACGACCCAGAATGCGAAAACTGTCCTTAGGTACAAGTGTAGGTATGGAAAACGTTTGGAAACAAGTCTGGATGGCGTCTATTCCGCAAGTTCTTAGGGCCTGAGAGTCTATCCACCCATAGATCCCCATATTGACGGCACGGTTGACGCAGTGGTTAAGCGATTGACTGCTGCGCTGCGTGTCGCGGGTTCGATTCCCGCACGGAACAAATATTTGTATGACCTACATGTATTTGTTCCGAGTCTGGGTGTTTTTCTATCTATAATATGTATGTATTTACAAAAAAAAAATGTATATAAGTAGTTTATCAGCCATCTTGTTACCATAACACAAGCATTAGGTTGCTTAGCTTGGGACTAGATGGCGCTGTGTGAAATGTCCAAGGATATTATTATTATTATCGGGGGTGTTCTTTTTCTCAGCACTAAGGCTGGTTTTAGCCACATTTACGGGCCAAAGCCAAGTAAATGCAGCGTGTGGTGAATTTATGGTCATAGTGTACTTTCGTCTAACTGCATGAATTTCCTAATTATTATTATTATTATATTATTATTATATACTTGAACACTAATTCTTCCATAAGATATCCGTATCCAAAATGCAATCGTGTAATTATCATCACGAATGTTGCTTAGCCTATCAGAGAATTGCGTTAAACTCATTGTATTGATCAGGAAATGTTTTCTCAACGGAGAAAGTAGATACATACTCGTATATATTGCCGTCACGGTGTTTACCAATGCGACATACTGATGAGCCGAGCTGGCTAAACATGGTAATTCGAATTCTTTCACTGTAATCTGATGTGTTTTATTTGACAGGGAAAACTGCTATACTGATTAAAGCTGTGATTGTGTTGCATATAGGTCAATTTTAGGGATGATACCTAGCCAATTATATAATATATAGCCGGTTAAGTAGTTAAAGCTTTGATTACTTGAAAATGCTTAGAGGTCCTAGGTTTTGGTAGCTTTGCCCCTTGTCCTTCCTTCCTAGAGTTGGCCAGGCTTTCAAATATATTGTGGCGTAGTCTATATCGCCACATGCGAACTACACTCATAGGTACTGACGTCATGTAAAAACCTGCATCGCGCAAACAGAGTTTACCGCATCATCAATCGTCGGGCAGTAGCCCACCAGACACAACACCACCGGTCGTCGGAGGATCTTCCCGAGCTTTTCGTCATGGTTTTGCCTATCATGCTCGGTCATGGACTCTTGGCGTCATTAGGACACCTGCGTTGTTATTCACTGGTCCAAAAGAATCACTACTCATCTTATCTACAGAAGTTTTAAACAATCTACTAAGGGTGGTTGCACTTTGAATTAACACCTCACAGCAGAACACGCTAAACGCTATTTCTGAACTTAATTTAAATACTTCTGCAGTATTTAACCTGTGAATATTCATGGCGATCTCGCTGATATATATATCGTTGGCACTCCTTTCTTAACTGAGCAGAGAACACGAAAAGTTTAGATGGTTATCTAAACGATTTCATCCACGAGTTCACGAAGTTGAAAATTACAGACGCCAGCACATCAAGCTACTACAATCTGTCAAATTTCTTTAATAGATTTTCAACTTTATTCCTAAAGTATTAAGTTCAAGGTTGATTGGGAAAATATGATAGTTTCGGGTAGCTTGACCTGCTGGCGTCTGTACCTAAGGAATATACAAACGTAGTGGGATCCTTAAAAGAAAGAAATATTGTGGAATGACAGGACTCAAGGGTATTTGAAAGTTTTTTGCGTTTTAGCATAGGCAGTTTAATAATAATTCATCGGTTGTAGATACTTAACGGCGGGATTCGAACCCAAGCAGACATTTTACCTTTTTGTTTAATTATTTCATTACCACTGCGCTCAAAACAGCGAAGGAAAACATCGTGTGGAAACCAGTATGTCCTAGAACCAAAAATTCGAAGACATGTGACATCTACCAACTCGCGCTGAGCCCGCGTGGTGGATTACGGCCCACTTCCTCTCACAGAGAGGAGGCCTGCATCCCAGCAGTGGGAACATTATATGCTGATTATGAATGCATGCTACGCAAGAGATACATAACGCTATGCTGTGCAGTATGAGATACGTTTTCTCAACAATAGCGTTATCCAAAAAAGAGCATTCACGATTCAGTCATTCATGTATGCTTTGGTCCAATTTTTAGGTTGGTGGCCGGTGGGTAGATGGGTACTTCTATTGAAATTGAATTGTGGTTTTCCAATTCAGGTCCATACAATTAGGGCTTGCAATACCGGGATCCCGGTAACTTTTTGTCATTTTTCAATACCGGTATTGAAAAATGGCAAAAAATGTCCGGTAGTGATTTTATTTTATTTTCAGTAGAAAGTACTGTGTCACAATTTCGTTCAATTGCATATTATATTTCTAACCATTTTTGACGTGACAACGTCTTATAATTCGATGGAGCCGGCTGAACACACGAAAAAACAGGACGTATGCGGCGTTACCTCGCTCTGAGGCGTTCCATTAAAATTTTCTTTTGAAAAATGAAACCATTCCATCAGTATTTTCTTATGACGTTGTCACGTTCAACTATCATCAGTAAACCGACTTTACAGACAACCGATTTTTTTTTTTTATCTGGGTAAGCTTTAAAAACTGCGTATTTTAATTTTATTAATCTCGTGATTTATTTAGAGTTTTAGACAGTTACTTATATTTTACTACTACTTTCGTAGGTAAAGAATGGTATTACAAAAATGGCAGTCTTTGTATTTGCCTCTCGGTCAAGGCAAAAGGTACATAGAACAATAGAAGTACTACCCAGAGATTCCTGAGGTACAAAGGAAGGTGAAGGAAGCGAGGGGGATTCTCCCATGCGCTAAAAGATGCATCCTACGGAAAAGTCACTCAATACATTTTTAAAGTACCTAAACAAAATTTGAGCGCAGCCATAACTCTGTAGGTCCCATAAAACTCGAGATATACGTTTTGTATAATTTAAAAATGTTATGGGTGGTTTTTCGAGCAACACGCAGTTAGCACACAAAGTCAAAAAGATAAAAACTTGTATGCAGAGCGCTAGTTTTGTGAGCCCATGGAAAGAAAAGAATAACTTTGTTTATTAAGCACTAACAAAATATAAAATTACAAAGTACGCAAAAACCTCGCAATATCTATTTTTTTTTTTTAATACCTCCCCGAAAACCCAGAAATTGGTTAATATTTGTTTATAGCTACAAAGCCGATTTTCCTAGTTCACTTAGTGGAAAGCACGTTGTCTACAATCTCTACACCACGTTCTGGTGGAATAGCTGGCTAATCTCCAAAACTACTTACCGGATTTTAGTAAACCACTATCTAATCTAGTTAAACCTATTTTTTGGGAAGGTTACCGTGCTAATACTGCTAATTAATACGTATCACTAGGGATTCATTCGTTAAGTATAAAAAAGTACCTATGTATTTAGGCGTAAGTACGGTCAGCCTCAAAAAGATGTAAGTACTTAGGTGTATACTCGTACGCCTAAGCACTATCGACCAGAATTCATATGTTCAATATAGCCACATACGTATATAAGAGCCCAATCTATACAAATAAATAAAATTGAAAAAAAAAAACACAAAATAGCAGCTTTTTAATGTAGGTATAAATACTTACTCAAATTTATTACCCGAAAAAACACATGAGGAAAACTGTTAACATAAATAAATATATGCCACGAACGAAACCATCATAGATCTATGCAAGTATCTTAGTTATAGCATAAAAACATACTATTCTTTGGGGTAATTGCATAACACACTATCAGTAGCAATGGGTTTCATTTTGACAGTTCAACAACATCCATTGCTTCATATGATCGAAAAATGTGTCTGCTGAACAATGTAAATAACGCAATGAATGTTGTTGAACTGTCAAAATGAAACCCATTGCTACTGATAGTGTGTTACGCAACTACCCCGCTGATTGTGATTGATAGTATGTTACGCAATTACCCCGCTGATTGTGATTGATAGTATGTTACGCAATTACCCCGCTGATTGTGATTGATTGTGTGTTACGCAATTACCCCGCTGATTTTGATTGATAGTATGTTACGCAATTACCCCGCTGATTGTGATTGATAGTATGTTACGCAATTACCCCGCTGATTGTGATTAATTGTGTGTTACTCAATTACCCCGCTGATTGTGATTGATAGTATGTTACGCAATTACCCCGCTGATTGTGATTGATTGTGTGTTACGCAAGTACCCCGCTGATTGTGATTGATAGTATGTTATGCAATTACCCCGCTGATTGTGATTAATTGTTTGTTACTCAATTACCCCGCTGATTGTGATTGATAGTATGTTAAGCAATTACCCCGCTGATTGTGATTGATTGTGTGTTACGCAAGTACCCCGCTGATTGTGATTGATTGTGTGTTACGCAATTACCCCGCTGATTGCGATTGATAGTGTGTTACGCAATTACCCCTTTTTTTTTGAGGTTGGGAAATCACCAAATGACCCCTCCCGCTCTGGGTAGAGCGGAGGGAATGTCAGACTCTTACTGACTAAAACCCACCCGTGTTCCTTCCTTAGCCCTTTATGTTCCAGGGCAGCGGTAACCCTTTCGGACGATCCCGCTACCCTGGCAGGCTTCGGGGCCCTATCGGGCCCCGTCTCTCGTGCTGACATCTCTTTGAGGCGCGCGTGGAACACATACGCGCCGTCCGGTACGGGCCTGGTCCTGATCGGACGGTGAGTTACCCATTTCCGCCCGCAGGCCCGCGCCTACGGTGGCCGGGAGTCGTCACGCGGCTCCTGACGCCCGGAGCGTCTCCCGCGGCGGCTGAGGCGTGAGGTACATTCCCTCGCCCACCCCGCCACCTCCTTCGCTAGCATGACTGCTTCGCAGAAGGAGATGACTGCCTCCCACTCCCTCTCGCCTCTCGCCCCGGACCATGGCTTGAACCAGGGCTGGACGCGAGAGGTCGCCGCCGCTGCCAATCGCCTCTACGAGGACACCGCGGTGCTCTGCCCAAACAGGGCAGACCTCCACCGTATGCTCCACCGTGTCCTCTGGGCGATCCTGGCAGTGATGACACCCGGGCGTCTCCTCCCGCCTGATGATGTGCAGGAACCTCCCGAAACATCCGTGTCCGGAGAGGACCTGCGTCAGGCGGTAGGTGAGAACGCCGTGACGCCTCTCTAGCCACTCCTCAAAGAGGGACGCAATTACCCCTCTGATTGTGATTGATAGTGTGTTACGCAATTACCCCTCTGATTGTGATTGATAGTGTGTTACGCAATTACCCCTCTGATTGTGATTGATTGTGTGTTACGCAATTAGGGTGCTGTTCACGAGGCTTATTATGCTTTGATCAAAGTTTCAGAAAGCCTATCATTAATATAGCAAGAAATTAGAAAATTAACTAGTTTTAAACTTGTCCTGGAGTCTAGAACTATTAACATTTCCTTGAACAATTTATAGGCAATGAATGAAGTAGAGGCACTTTCAACATTCTTAAACTATCAAATATTAATTTCTTGCCTATGATTGACGACCGAATTTACTTTCTTAAGTTATTACAGACAACAAAAACAGGACATTTAACTTAATAGGCTCGCTCAGCTCCGCTCAGCTCAGCTCATTTCCGGCATCACTGCTTAGTAAGCGGAAAATGGAAATGTCCGATGGGAAAATATGATAGTGCTATCGGCTTCTGCCTCGTTTGTTTCCACTTAATTTTCGTATGTGGTAATATGTTATCTGCTCGATTTTTGTGCTGGCAATATTGTGTTACTAACAAATATAGCCGTTGCTAGCAAGAAAAAAGTTTTGTTCTTCAAACGCAATCTCGAATTTGGGAATTTCTTGGAATAGGACCTGGGGCCTTACCACGAGCTCTTAACGCGATCCAGTTTAGGCTGTTGGAAAGAGACAGAGCTATACAAGTCGTCTAGCGCCATCTCGATCCCTGAGCGTAAATTGAATCGCGTTAAGAGCTCGTGGTAAGGCCCCTGGGATTTGCTTCAGAGAATAACATTTTATTAAGGTAAGCAACTTTTCGTTCAAAAGAAAGCCAAAATATATTTTTAAGATGTACATACCTAAAATTGCAAACGTCGTTTATTTAATTCTGTAGGTAATTTGAAGAAAATCGGTTCTGGAAATTCAGTACATGTTTAGACACCTCCCTAGCAGCTACTTACATAAAGGTAGATTATCTACCCACATACTATTATTGTTTCACGTGATTGTACCTACCGCATAGCCACGTGACGACTACGCGGCGGGCAGCCGTTTGCGTCGGTTGCAAGCGGCGGAACCTATATCGTTGTGGAAATCTAGTGGAAGGCTTTTTATCCGATCATGGATGTTATCCAACTTATAATTAGGTAGCTCCACCTACTTGTAAGTTGGAAAGCAAGAGGTAGTTACATATATGAGTTCCGAAAACAGTAGGTATTTGCTGTTTCATACAAAACTCCAATACTGTTATGAAAATGCATGAAAGAATGGAATTGGGATGGGATATTTTTGCTATTCCAGAGTAGGTCCCATAAAAAAGTTGGTAATATTTAAGAGGGGTGAAAGTATCACCCCCTGAAGTATTTTCTAATATATTACATCAAAATAATCCCATATACTCGTAATATTAATAAATAGTCTTACACCAACCGTGGGTTGTCTTCAGGTGCACTTGCATAGTGCATGTCTACGGGGATCGCCAGTTTGTGCCTCATTTCATTAGGTACTCGTGAGAGCAGTGGTCGCGAAGTGGTATCGGCCCCGACTTACGAGTTGTAGATCGTGAGTTCGAACCCAGGCAGGCACTTTATTTTGTGTAAAGGTAAACATCGTGAGGAAACCGGCATGTCTTTGAACATCTACGATCGACATCTACCAACCCGCACTGGGCCCGCGTGGTGGATTCTAACCCACTCCCTCTCGAAGAAAAAGGCTCGTGTCTTAGTAGTGGGAATATTATAGGCTGACTAGCTGCGCCCCGCGGTTTCACCCGCATAAGTTTCGATCCCGTGGGAATGTCGGGATAAAAGTATCCTATGTATTAATCCTGGTTTTAAACTAGCTATACAGGATAATTTTTTATTCAGTGCGTAAATTTACACAGGGTGTTCTACCCATGAATATGAACAACTTTCACTATGGGACCATCTCTGAAATCACAAAAAAAAAATCAGCTGTTTCTTATAAAAGTTCAATACCTACTCGACCAAAATGTATGAATCTGCTGATTTTTTTTTCGTGATTTCAGAGATGGTCCCATAGTGAATGTTGTTCATATTCATGGGTAGAACACCCTGTAAAAATTTACGCACTGAATAAAAAATTATCCTGTATGTATGTGCCAAATTTCATCCAAATCCGTTCAGTAGTTTTGGCGTGAAAGAGTAACAAATATCCATCCACCCATCCATCCATCCATACAAACTTTCGCGTTTATAATATTAGTAGGATTATGCTATGCCTTGCTACGCCTTTCAAAGGTCCACGACCTCAGTCAGGGTGTCGAAAAATGTCAAAGACGAAGTTCATAATATTTCTATTGATATCGATAGTTTTATAGCTAGAGAAAGTGATGTCCAAGAAGCGAAAACGGTATCAACAAAAGACAAAATCTCAAACAATGTAGACTGTTCGAAACTTTTCGATGATAGTGAAAACTCTTCGCGAGACTTGATTCGCACGGATTGTTTTAACAAAACTCTTTTGTGAATGTGGCACAAATCGATGCAAACCATAATCAATCTTATGAAGATGGGAATAGGGTTTAATTGAGCTTGTATAGTGTTTGATTAGTGGCTGGTGGTTAGAAGTACCTACGGTGGTAGTTAATGGATCGCATAATTTAACGATAACCAATTAACTGTTGATATGTACTTACAGTGATTGAAGCCTAATTAAGTACCTACTAATAACCCATTAAGTACTAATATACTAAAACAATTGATTCTGATTACCTACCTACCTAGATTATGAAAATGAAGAATTCCCATAGCAGCTTTTCCAATTAACTGTTTTACTTAGTCGCAGATGCTGACCGTAACCAGCGGGATAATTGCGGGACACACTATCGATCACAAGCTGAATCATTTTGAAGAATAATTGTTAATCCATTACTTTACATTATGTTGGAAAAATTTCTAGTAGTTAGGTAATATACATACTTTATAGACTGGTGATAGATTTTAGACTGACGGTAGATTTTATAGACTGATGATGATGATTTAGGGTTTAGATGACGCGCTTCTTTTGGGCTTGCTCGTTCCATCATAGACCTCATCCATCGGTTTCCACCAGGCGAGATCGAGATCAAGAGCTGGCCTTATTTGCAATAAAAAAGATCCTGATTAAAATCAGGATAATATTTATTTATTTTATACAAGGTATACGCCGACGAGGGAATGCGTTCTGGACACCTGCCAGTTTCATACAAACGAATACGTGTTTCGCGAATTTGATCTATGTATATATGGATCCTGCGAAGATCGTCGCTCCACCTAGCTTGAGGGCGTCCTACCTTACATTTACCGATTCGCGGTCATACGCGGACATAGCTCATAGTAGAATAAGCAAGCTGAAGTGGCAATGGGCCGGCCATATTAGCCCTAGAACCGACAACGTTGGGGTAGAGGTGTTCTTGAGTGGATAGGTACCCTAAATAGGACTGAAAATTAACCTTTATAAAGTTTTGTTTTTCTACCAATCAGTTCACCCCGTGTCTACATCTAGGCTAAAGTTTCCAAACGACAGATTTCAAGAACTCTCGTATCCCCGCGGTGTGCCCTACGTGCCTAGACTAGATTTAGCCAATCCAATATGATTGATATGAAAACTAAATCTATTGTCCACAAAGAACATTTTGGAGAAGTAAATCCTTTTCCCACGAAAACATTTTTATTTAAATACCTAGAGACTTTTACCTAGATAGATTTGTATCTAGACATGACGTACACCGTTAGATTTTTATCGTTTTAATCCTTTATAGGGATCATTGTACTCATCACTACGAACAACTTTTACTACGGGACTAACCCTGAAATCGTGAAAAAAAAACAGTTGATCCATACATTAAGTCAAGTTATGCGAACATAAATCTATGGATAAACTAATTTTTTTTGCACGATTTCAGGTTTGGTCCCGTAGTAAAAGTTGTTCATAATGATGAGTACAATGACCCCTTTTAAGGATCAAAATTTAACGGTGTAGGTATACATACAAACAGACATAGGTATACAGTATTTTCTGCCTACCTCCACGGGAAAAAGGTGTTGGTTTATGTTATTTGCATAAGTATACTAGTATACTCGACGACTGTCCCTATGTAACCAAAAAATTATTACAAAGTGGGTAGTTGTAATAAACAACTACAAACTGACATTTAACTTCCCCGAATAAGGTATACCTATGGGTTTTTAATCACATAGATAATGAGTAAACTGCAGGTGCAACGGTGCATTAGATTCGATTCCCGCAGTCTTCAAGTTCTGAATCGAAACGAAATGCTTGTAATGATTTTTAAATTGACATGAATTCAATACAAATAAGAATCAATTTAACAGTTAGGTATCCGATTCCAAATCGATTTTATTTCAACTTGAAAATTTCGACTGCTGTAACTGCAGTAAGCCAGCATTTATTGGTTATTTTATTATAAAGAATCAAAATGAAACCGATAAAAGTTTTCAATTAAACCTTCCAGTTGAAAGGATAAGCAGAGGTCATCTAACCCGCAGGGCTTGTAAACGTTACCAAATAACAAAATAATAACCGTTACGTAACGTTAATTTCCATGTGGTACCTTAAAAACGTTACAAAAAATGTAACGTTACTTGATAACATTACCAGTAACATAACGTACGTCCCGTCATCCTCATTAAAGTTCGTATCATCAATAATCAAATGCCCTCTAAACAACCACACGTCCTAAACTCCTAATTGACCATCTCATCACGTGGCTAACGTGGCTCTGGGAACCTATTTAAATGGAGACTAGATCGAATAAACTTGCTCCTTGCTTGATTTCTTGCAATTTAATTGCCCATAGGGGCATAAGGCTAAGTAATAACAGCCGCACGGAACAATCGATCAGGGCCCCAAGTCTGCTATTTTTATAAATTCGTCATTCAAACACGATCCCATTCCCATCCCATCGTCATTTTGCTTAAAGTTCGTAATCTGCTAAATTCTTGATGGCGATCATTGGCCGGTCAATGGTCTCGTATAGAATCGTGTCATAATGACATTGTCATATTGCCATTATTATAAAACCCGTTAGTAGAAATGATTTTCGAAAACTACCACTACTATTATTATTATTACTTTATTTATGCCAGATTTCATTTGTATATATTTTTACATATTATTTGTTAGTGTTTTATACAAGTCAAGTGTTTTATGTAAGTCAGTCATTCATTTATCATTATGTACGAGATCACCATTCTATGCCGTTTCTTTTAATGGAGTGTCAGTGGTTGACCACTGGAAAGTCATAATGACGCCATTATGTTAGTAGATTACCAAACTTGTCAAAATCAACAATTATGAAATCAATGATAGACCATTCTAACACTATTGTAATAGCAGACTTCGGGCCCAGGGCCTCAAGTCTGCTATTACAATAATTTCAGAATGGTCGTATTGCGTAAATAATTTATGCGAAAATATAATTAGGACAAACAAAAGTATGCCAAGTTATATTAGGTCTTAAAATGTTATGCAAATGGATAGGGAACCGTTTTATAATAATGGCAATACGACAATGTCATTATGACACTTAGACAAAGAAAAGTTATGACACAATTTCTTTACGAGACCATTGACCGACCAATGATCGCCATTAAGAATTTAGCAGATTACGAACTTTAAGCAAAATGACAATGGGATGAAAATGGGATCGTGTTGGAATGGCGAATTTATAAAAATAGCAGACTTGGGGCCCAGGTTAAGCTACGCTTGCTGCGGTAGGTCCGTAAATGGGTGACCATCTTTATCTTTGTAATTTTTTTGTTTGATTGACAAAAGAAAAAATACGTGTCCATTATTTTTCGATAATCTACGAGTAACTGACGGACTAAATATGTATAATTATTATTTTTTGACCCGGGCAACTACCCTATCTATCTATAGGTATATATAAAAATCAATTGCTGTTCGTTTGTCTCGCTAAAACTCCAGAACGGCTGAGCCGATTTACCTGATTTTCGTTTTGAAATGTTTGTCGTAGTCCAGGGATGGTTTAAACGGTGAGAAAATATGGAAAAATTGCGAGGAAGGTAGTAAAAACAACAATTTCATTTTTCCATATAAACTGTTCTACCTACTTTCCTGTCAAACATTTGATGATCGTCCCTTCGGTACGGTAGATTCGGGTCCACTCAAATTGAAGCACGACGTATTAAATTAAGGGTTTTGAATAATGTAGGAGTAGGTTAGGAGTAGGGTAGGAGTAGGTTAGGAGTAGAGTAGAAGTAGGGTAGGAGTAGGGTAGGAGTAGAGTTGGAGTAGGTTAGGAGTAGGGTAGAAGTAGGGTAGGAGTAGGGTAGAAGTAGCGCCGCGCCGGGCAGCTAGAAATAATTTATACTTAAGGCAAAACAACGTTTGCCGGGTCAGCTAGTTACACATATTTTTGCTTTCTTTTCAAAATTGTCGTCCTTAATTAGTCATTGATGATATTGTCATGTCACGGTCTCACAGAATGTGTAGGTTTGTAGTTTGTGTACTTTTGCAACTCATCGATTCACTGCACTGCTATTATTTCCAACGTCCCTGAAGTCATTAATTAAATATGAGCTTCCATTCATCGATTGATCATGGACGCCCAGCCCTTTCTTTATTAATCTTTAGAGTGGCAAATCAAGGTAAAGCGTGAACACATGTAATAATACGGTCGGACCACAAACCCCAATGCTTTCATATCTACCATAGGGTGGCATTTGGGTCATGGTCACTAACCTGACCTACATAGGTCTGACCTGACCAACCCTGCCTAACCACAGACCAGCTGACAGCTACTCATGCATGCCAGAACTCATTTATAACAAAACTTTTTTAATCCACTCTAAAAGAGAAATTATGAAATATTTCGATTTAATCAAATATATAATAATATAGTTAATCGATTTAGCCTTGAAAACAATAAATCAAATCGGGAAATCGATTCCCACGATTATAACCTTCGATTGTACACCCTATACCATGTTGTTATGTATGTGAATTATGAAGATTATTTACCGAACAAGTTCATTTGGAACTTCCATTTTAAAGCACGCGATACTGGAAAAGTCATAACTAAAATTCTTTGATTTTGTTTGTGGCGAACGGGCGCGCTCTGTGGAATTAAATACCTAAATATTCCACATTTTCAAACTCACAGTGCTGTATTTTCTAACATAGGCTTGTGAAACTGAATATTAGTTGACCTAGATAACATCGTGTAGGTACTATAACTAAACCCCATCTATTTCTTCAGCAGGATTAATAGTTGATAGGTACTACTTGATATACGTATATCAAGTATCGAGCTCCGTATGGTATTCCGAAATACCGCTCACCGAAAGGACGGTTTTCCGATAACACTCTACTCCGACGGTTAGTTGAACGAAAAAATAATTGGCCGATGAAACGTTTCGCCGATAATATTATTCATCGACGGTTGGTAGTCCGAATGAATCCTTCGCCGATGTAACGGTTCACCGAAAACACTCTTCAACGACGATTGGTTAAACGAACGAATCTTTCGCCGATAGCACTCGTTGTAGGGGAATTCTTTTGCCAAATGGATAGTTTTTCTTTCAGCTTGACAACACCCTTAGGTCTTGTAGAAGTCATGTTAAAAATACAGGTAATAATAAAATAATACATGGAAGAGTGGCAATAGAAAAAAACAAAGTTTTTATTTACTTAACAATAAGAAAATTAATCAAAAAGGCAAATTTATATTGTTCATTACAATAAACAATATGATTATGATTATTATGATTTCTCTATTAGAACTGCGACAATAGAAAAAAATTAAATAAACTGTGCGAACAAAGCAAAAAACAAATAAAAGTAACACAACGTGATAAATTTTTGAAGTTATAGTAAATTGTGAGTTATTATTATTATTTGTACTTATAATTGTTATAATTCTTTAATGATATAAAAAAACATATTTATTTCTTGTTTTTCAGGTATAGAATATGGGCGTTTAACCAATCGTCGTTGAAGAGTGTTTTCGGTGAACCGTTACATCGGCGAAGGATTCATTCGGACTACCAACCGTCGATGAATAATATTATCGGCGAAACGTTTCATCGGCCAATTATTTTTTCGTTCAACTAACCGTCGGAGTAGAGTGTTATCGGAAAACCGTCCTTTCGGTGAGCGGTATTTCGGAATACCATACGGAGCTCTCTTTTTGCTGGGTCCTAGCGTGATAATGTCACTGTCAATGCCTTCCTTATAAATTGGGCTACAAAATACAAAAATAATTTTTCAAATCCGGCTACTTAGTAGTTCCAGAGATTAGCGTGTTCAAGCAAACAAACTCTTCAGCTTTGAAAGATTAGTAGGTATATATAGATTAAGGCTGTGTTTCCGCAAAACAACAACAACTTAACTAATTTATCTGAGGACACTATTGGACAAAGCTTCCGGGAAAATAATCTAGTAGAATCTCCTAAACATTAATCTAAATAAGTACCCCGGAAGCCACAAAAGTAGGTACCCATCGAATAATTAATTTCTATGGCACAGTGCCATGCAACATTCAACAAAGAATCTAACTCCACTGCCACTACTAACTGAAAATCAATGTCCTTAATTCATGATACAAACAAATAGTAATTAAAAGCGAAATTATCACGATATCTGCTTACAGAAACCTTTAATGTACCAGTTACGGTAATATCAGAATCTGTTCGTTGTAGGAAGGCCGCATGCCGCACGCCTCCGTACCAGGCACATTTTGATATCTTGACTACTCGAAGGTATATACGTATACGGTATATACCACCTACTCACCTATATTTTATAGCCCTAAACGGGTCATAGTTTCGTGCTCAAAGCTCGTTTGTTTGGATTCGCTAACAGCTGTTTTTGTTTGATACCACTTAGGTACAGGGGAAGTTTTAATAAACACTTTCAAAGTTTCTGCTCAGACACTGGTTTATATGTGCAATCAATTTGATTGGTAGGTGCTGCCTTTATTAGTAGTTAGACTAGAATGATACATAGGTACCGGTTAGAAAATCTAGACAAATGTAAGAGTAACCAACTGGATTGCTAGGTAAGTGAACAATGCATTGTGCATTCGGAGAAATTGACCCAGTTCGCTCTAACTGCGTCTATCGTCTTGATTTCTGTAATACTCAGGAAATACATCGTGAGGATAAAAATATTTAATAATTTTTTTAATATTAGATTCATAACGAAGAGTTTCGACTTCTACCAACCTGAACGGAGCCCGCGAGGTTTATTTCGGCCCATTCGCTCTCACAGAGAGGAGGCTTGAGTCCCAGCAGTGACTGCTATGCTAAACAGCAGTTTCAGCAGGCTGGTAATGTATTGTAATGATGGCAACGGACCTTATTTTAACTTTTCTCTGATTTATTGGAACGAAGTTCCTTATTGCGCGTTGCGAAGGGGGGATAGACGGAAAAAATTAAGACCAAAAGTTGGAACGACACTTTTTGCTATAGTTGTAAGCCGTGCGGCGTGCGCGTGTTTCTCTGTCTGTCTGTCTCTCTCTCTCTCTCTCTCTTTGAACTTCGTTCCATCCGGGTGTCCCTTGACACCTCTCAAGTTTTTTTTTCTTCAAAGAGTAACCTAATAATAGACTGAATGAAAGTTGACTTCTAACGATACACCAACCACAATGACACGAAAACTGCAAAGTAGAACAAGTGAAGAACATAACCGCGGTATTATCTGAATGCGGAAAACAGAAATAAACAAACCTGACCGTGAGATAATATAAAGTTGCACGACTCCGTTGCGTCACAATCAGTGGTCGAAACACCTAACACCTAGGCAATATTTCCAAAACACGGAGTTAATGTAAACGTCGATGAAGATAAAAGTGCACGCAGTATACCGTGAGAAAGCCCAACAGCTTGTGGTTTTTCCGTCCATCGTATTATGTTCGCCAAACAATGGACGTCTCCGTAGTTATTCTACTTTCGATGGTATGTTTTGTGGGTTTAGTGGATGCATTCGCCACGCACCGGTGTCTTTTTTACGGAAAGAGATGTAAGTACCTAGTCATGTTAATCAAAGGGCTTTGAAGGTCCGTGGCATACCTACCAGAGTCCTGTCCGCCATTTAATTTTTTTCCAAATGGCGGTCACGCATGTAACCGTGGCTGTAATTTTGAAAAAAAAAACAAGTTGTCAGACAGGTAGGTATGCCAGGCTTCATATAAAAATCTTCAATCCCCTTTATAAAAGGTGTTAAGGGTAATCATGTTAACCTTTCACCTTTTTTAGAGTCAGTTCAGACTATAGATCGACAAAGCGGCAAAATTGAAATGAAAATATCCGCGAGCATTGAAAACATCGAATAATGATTATATTAGCTTATTAATATTACAGCACGCTTACACACGTATAGGAAATGAACAAAGTCATCTACGAATATGGCGTCTCACAGTGCAATATCTTTGGCCCCGCCAACATTGTGATCTAATCCATATACCTACATATGTTGCATAAAGGATTGAATCATTTAATAATGATCGGTATTACGAAGTGCTACTCTTTACTTTACGAAGACCATGATTGCGGCAGGCAACACAACACCCCCATCCGACCGATCAGAGAGTTTCAGACTTAGTTCGGTGATACTGTCAATATGAAGGGGCATGGTACAGACGCCAGCAGGTCAAGCTACCCGAAACTGTCAAAATTTTCCAATCAACCTTGAACCTTAATGCTTCAGCAATAAAGTTGGAAATCTATTAAAGAATTTTGACAGATTGTAGTAGCTTGATGTGCTGGCGTCTGTACCACAACTAGCAAGGTTTGGATTGGACTTACAACTAAAATATTCTTCTGTCATTTCAGGCGTAATCAACTGTCCGCGTAACATGCATGCCTACCACACGCGGTGTGATGGCAATACGATATCTCAACGAACTTGTAGCAGCCCTGAAACATTCGTTTTAGGTACTTATAATTACTGGGTTGTTTTCTTTATATCGTAATAACTCTAATAGGATTGACTTCAAGTCTAACCAGCACCCTAATTGCGTAACACGCGATCAATCGGAATCGGTTTCATTTAGACAGTTCAACAACAGTCATTGCGTTATTTACGTGTTGGGCAGACAAATTTTTCGCACTTATGAAGCAATGGATTAGCAATTTGCTTCAAAATGATTCTGATTCCGATTGATTGTGTGTTACGCAATTAGGGTGCAGTCTATAATGTTCCCACTGCTGGGACACAGGCTTCCTCTCTATGAGAGGATGTGGGCCATAATCCACCACGCGGGCCCAGTGCGGGTTGTTTGATGTCAAATGTCTTTGAATTTTTGGTTCCAAGACATGCCGTTTACCTCACGATGTTTCCTTCAACGTCTTGAGAGCAGTGGTGATGAAATACTTAATTTACACAAACTAAAGCGCCTGTTTGGGTTCGAACCCACGACCTACAACTCGTAAATCGGGGCCAATACCACTGGGCCATCACTGCTCTTAACCAATAAATGCTTTAGTAGTAGTAACCAATGAATCCTTCAATAACAATTAAGGTCACAACGTGGGGAAACCTAAAAATTTTGTTATGTAATCTTCCAACCCTCTCTCACGCAAGAAGAACGAAGAAGAGCGGGTTGGGAGAGTGAGCCGTAGCTCACTCTCTCTTAAAAAATAGAGAAGAAGACCCGAGGCTAGGCTGATTATGTAATAAATACAGGCGTCTCTACCTACGTTACATCTTTACAGGCTACACATGCGGTTGGTCTCGCTGCGACTGCAACGGCAACATGGCACTGGACGAAGACCTTGGTCATTGTGTCGATATCTTCGATTGCCCCGCAGTATTGCCAAAGAAGGTCAAAAGACAAAAACGGAGAAGGAAGGGATTCCGTGTGAACAAAGTTAGACCTTCAGATTTGAGGCCAGATCCGGAGCTTGAGCACATAAGAACAGAAACACGAGGCTGATTTTTTCTTAATTTTAAATCTGTTACATGGTCTTTATGATTATATCATAGACGTAGGTACATGAGTTGTTATTAAAAATATGGATGCCCAAAATTACCATACTTTTGATTGTTACCAAACCCGAACTTACAGGACATTCAAATTGCTTCGCTCGGCTGGAGACCTCAATTCTTGGTGATAGATATCACCAACAGCTGTAGCTCAATGTTTTCTATTCTATCACCCCCACTCATCATCCGTTCCTATTATAGCGAGAATGAAGTAACCATATACTTATGAGGTGGTAAGGGTAACGTAGGTAATATTTCACGACGCTGGGAATATTTAAACTCAACCCCCAATAATAATCATCCAAATTCCACGCTCAGTACAAACGACTCGTTATTTCACGATCCAGTTTGGTGGCACTTAACATTTTTTGAAATTTAAATATCAAAGCTTCAAAGAAACAAGCATTCAAACCAATTCTGAAGGCTAAATTAAAATAAGCATTTCTTTGCAGGGCCCCAAGTCTGCTATTTTTATAAATTCGTCATTCCAACACGATCCCATTCCCATCCCATTGTCATTTTGCTTAAAGTTCGTAATCTGCTAAATTCTTAATGGCGATCATTGGTTGGTCAATGGTCTCGTAATAGAATTGTGTCTTAATGACATTGTCGTATTGTCATTATTATAAATCCCGTTAGTAGAAATGGTTTTCGAAAAACTACCACTACTTTATTTATGCCAGATTTCATTTATATATATTTTTACATATTATTTATTAGTGTTTTATACAAGTCAAGTGTTTTATGTAAGTCAGTCAGTCATTCATCTAACATTATGTAAGTACGAGATTACCATTCTATGCCATTTCTTTCAATGGAGTGTCAGTGGTTGACAGTTTACCAGCTAGGTGCCAGAGTTTCTCTAAGAGATTTTTTTAAAGATATTGGTATTCTCACGGTTGCATCACAATTCATCTTCACCAACATCCTATATATTAGGCAAAATTTATACTTGTACACTAAAAACAGTGATATTCACAGTGTTAACACTAGAAATAAGGACAAACTACGTGCCCCCTTTCACCGGCTTCATAAGGTTCATAACTCATTTGTTGGGCTTGGTATAACCTTTTATAACAAGATACCCTCTTCTTTGCTAGACTTGCCTTTTAATGCGTTTAAAGCTCAAGTAAAATCCAACCGTTGTTCAAAGGCTTACTATTCCATCAACGACTACTTACACGATAAGAATAGTTGGTCGCCCTAATTAACTCAAGACAATGTTCATGTTCTTTCTCCAGAATTAGCTTAGGTACTGACAGGTTACTGTTATTAGTATTAACTCACTTATTTATTTCACATCGATGGTCCTAGTTCATCATCTGTGACTGCAAGTGACAGCTATGTGACGAACCCAGCAATGCATAAATATGTAAGCTATCACGCTCTTTATGCCTGGAGGCTTTTATTTAGGTAGTGAGTTTTTATTTTTATTTTAATTAATTATTTTTTAGCTTGAGTACGTATAGTTTTTATTATATTTGTTGGTATATTGGCGTGGCTAGATGACATATGGGAAATAATTTAAGCTTCTTGTAATGTTCATTACTGAACATAGGTTCCTAGTATTGTATACATGCAACTATATTCTAACTAAACAGACAGCTGTGCTGCTGGGGAGTTTGTTCCGCCACTTCTTCTTCCCAGCGATAGCACTAGGAAGTGGCGAAGGGCGGGCGTTTTTGGGGGACTGTCTTTTGTAATTTTGACGTTCGAAAAGTGCTGATTCTCAGCCTAATTTGAATAAATGACTTTTGATGTGATTTTGACCACCAGAAAGTCATAATGACGCCATTATGTTAGTAGATTACCAAACTTGTCAAAATCAACAATTATGAAATCAATGATAGACCATTCTGACACTATTGTAATAGCAGACTTGTACTTCGAAGGGCTGCACGAGTGACATTTAGAAAAGCTAATGGCGCGGACACAGACACCAAAGAAAGAGCTTATCACCTTCTCCTTAAGTCATGGGTACCTATTCTTTGATGCTGGTCTCGGCGAAAAAATGGTCCCTCATGGGTTACCGTTTTGAACACCATCATCCTGAAATGTGATGAAAAGATCAGCAGTGCGATTCTGTAACCATCTCACAGTGAAAAAACTTAGGTGAAGTAAGCGTGGAAGTGATCTGTCACTCCAACTAATGCTAGGGCACTATTGACAGCTCACTCTAAGCTCACTTCACCCAACTTTTCACGGTGAAATTTTTACAGAATCGATCGGCTGTTGGACTTCAGCCCTGTTATCTTTTCATCCACTTTGCCAGTAACAATGAGTTTTTCAAGATACACCTGAGTTTACAAAAGTAATTTCTGTATTGTACACAAACCAATCAACAACCATTCAACTTGCGGAAGATGGGAAAACAAACAATTGAAAGTCTGTGTTCATTTTCTTCGAAGACTGTCAGTAGTGTAGACGCAATGCAACATATTCTGGTCATTTTGTGCTTCTTGCGTGTCATAGAGACTGTTTACTATGGCAAAGTTGGGTCAGCTGGCTGCTTATCGTACAATGACACTTGTAAGTAGAACCATTTTGTTTTTGGAACGAAGTTCCGTATCGCGTGATGCCAAAAGGGGGCTAAAAGTTGGAACGACACTTTTTGCTATAGTTGTAAGCCGTCCGGCGTGCGCGTGTTTCTCTGTCTGTCTCTCTCTCTCTCTCTCTTATAGAAAGCAAGCCAGTTATTTTCGTTTCGTCTTTCTATTTCGCATTGAACAGTGTGGTGTCGCGACGATTATTTTTGTTGAGTGTACACAGGTTTTTTGTACATAATAAAAAATAATAACAACTTCGTTCCATCCGGGTGTTCCTTGACACCTCTCAAGTTTTTGTTTTACTTTTTTCTCAACTAACTTTAACTTAGCCTGTGGACCAGCTGGGTAATAGCATAACACACTAACAGTAGCAATAGTCATTTTGACAGTTCAACAACATTCATTGCGCTATTTCCGTTGTTGAGGTGACTTATTTTTCGAACATATATAGCAATGGATTAGCAATATCCTTCAAAATTATTCAGATTGTGATTGAAGTGTGTTACGCAATTAGGGTGCAGGACTGAAGCCTAGAGCTTAGCGTAGACATAAACTGGGGGCTTATCACCAGCTCTTATAGCAGGGCAGAAGTTGAACTGCACTGCTTTTTTGTTCTATGGCTAGGTACAGGAAAATGTCTTAAGGAAAGTTTTGAGAATGAATGTGGATAGCTACAAGAGTAGGGGAAGACCACATAATCGATGGATGGACTGTGTGAAAGATGATATGGCTAAAAACGGGGTGACTGGTAGTAAGATGACGACTAATAGAGAAGTCTGGAAGAAAATGGCATACGCCAACCCTCAAATAAATTGCGATTCCTCCTGTCCTTATACAGGAGGAATGATGATGATAATCTAATTAGTTGAGCAGTTCTCTAAATGTTTCTTTCAACTATGTTCAGATGATCGTCAATTTTGCAAAAACATACCATGATTGTCAGTGGCCATGATTACCTCGTTCACAAACTAAACTAAATTTAAGTTCTGTGCATCTTTTTCTTTCTATTTCATTAAGAAAAGGACAGAAGATAAAATATTTGTATACTCCTGTCAAATTAAGATACTCCATAGACAGATTAGACGTGATTAAAAACATGGCAGACGCTGACTAGTTTGACAGGACTAAACTAATATTTATCTCCTGTCCTTTTCTAAATTAAATAGAAATAAAAAGATGCATTGAACTTAAATTTAATTTAGTTTGTGAACAAGGGAATCGGCGCCAGTGAATAGCAACGCTGGACCATTTAAAAATAACTGTCCCTAGTTAAAAAGTTACATAGACCATGTCCATAAGGGGCCGTTACTATGACAAATCGAGTCTAAAACTATGGTTTCCTAGAAGAGCGGGCGCCGCCATATAGCGTCTACAATTTATCGGCGAATGACGTCACTGAAACGTTAATTTACGAAAGTAAGTTGGTGTTTTCCGAGAGAGCGTTTCTTGACACTGTTAAGTCAAACCGTGCTGCCTTCATTTTCATGAAAGTCGTCACTGCGGCCACCGCTCTTCTAGACCAGCTTTAGCAAATCTTATGCTTGTGACAGTCTCTTTCTAATGCTCGGTCTGTCTTATTTACGGTCGGGTTTCATCAAAGCAGCACCCTAATTACGTAACACTCTGACTAATCCATTACTTCATATGTTCGAAAAATTTGTCTGCTCATCAACGTAAATAACGCAATGAATGTTGTTGAACTGTCAAAATGAAACCCATTGCTACAGTAATTGTATTACGCAACTACCTCGCTGTAGTCTATTCACTAATACCTTTCATAAACAATGCAGGTGTCGACAAATGCCCAGACTCCATGCACCGTGTTAACAGTGAATGTCGACCGACTCCGTCGCAGCGCACTTGCGACGAACCAGTCGCTGTATCCATGGGCATCATCTGCGACTGGTCGCGGTGCGATTGCGACTTCCCTCTCGTCCTACACCTTTCGTCGGGGTATTGCTTCTTGTACGAAGATTGTCCGTGATCGAATCAAGGAATTTCATTCGTTATTGGAATGGAAAATTAGAAGTTAGGAATTGATGCGTTATGAGAAATAAATTGTGATATTTACCAGATTGATTTTTTATTTACCTACCGTTATATATATGGAAAAGTATTCCCTTTTGGATATTGGTGACGAATAAAAATCTTGTCTGACATGTTAAATTGAAAACCCTGAGTGGTCTAGAATTACCTAATCACCTGATTGGCCTGGTCAATCACAGGTTTGATCAGAGAGAAGGGATGACTCTGCAGCTTTTTATGGATATACTCAACATCTGCCTCGCCCTTTTGCCAAGTAAAATGGGGTCGCCTTCCAGTCTCGCCGGATGCAAGTGAATACCAGTATTTTTACATGAAGTGACTGCCTATCTGACCTCCACAACCCAGTTACTGGGTAATACGAAAGATACCCCTTGGTAAGACTGGTTGTCAGACTTTCTGACTTCTGACTGCCCATAACGACTGTCAAAGTTCTATGTATGACAGCCGCGACCAGCGGCTTAACGTGCTTTAGTGAAAACATAATCAGCCTTTAACCGACGACACGGTTGGCGCAGTGGTTAAGCGATTGACTGCTACGCTGCGTGTCGTGGGGTCGATTCCCGCACGGAACAAATATTTGTATGACCTACAAGTAGTTGTTCCGGGTCTGGCTGTTTGTGTATGTGAGTTTAAATGTTTGTAAACGCACCCACGATACAGGAGAAATTCCTAGAGTGGGGCAACGTTTTTTTTTTTATGTGTTATGTTGAGTATAAATAAAAGGACCGACGATTGATTTATGAAAAGGATTGCGAAGACAATATTATTAATGATGCTAACGATTCACCTAATTCTAATTATTGAGAAACGAGGGCCTAATAAGTATGTAACCCAGATCACTCATTAAATAGGGCCAATTCTCACGTATGTATTAAGAACTCGAATACACTCACTCTGGTGATCAGTCACACAGGGATCCTATCCTAGTATGGACGCCAGCCTCTCAAAAAACTTTTTTGCAAAAGAATACAACCGACTTCCAAAAACGACACTACAAAGTGAAAAATAACTTTAATTTCGGAAGTCGGTGTCGTTGAGTTCGCATATTCGTTGTTTGCCACCGACTTCCGAAATTAAAGTTATTTTTCACTTTGTAGTGTCGTTTTTGGAAGTCGGTTGTATTTTTTTGCAAAAAAGTTTTTATTTTTCACTTTTTAGTTGTAATTTTTACCAGTAATTTTGGTTTAAAAAACCAAACTACTGAACCGTTTTTGATGAAATTTCTATGGGACCATTTGGGAAGTATACCCTTTCCAACAAAAAAAGAATTTTTCAAATCGGTTGGCAAGCGACGGAGTTATGCGCGAACAAACATAAAAAAAAAAAAAAAAAAAATACAAACATTCGAATTGAGAACCTCCTCCTTTTTTAGAAGTCGGTTAAAAAGGATCATATTTTGTGCATTTTTGTCAAAACGCTATAATTCTTGTCTCTGTTTGTAACTTGTGAACCTTTGTGAAGAGAAAAATAAAGATGATTTATTATTACTCATATTTATTGGAGTGCACCATGTATAATCTATAGTTACATATGTCCTCGATCTTACGTTGAAGATGAAATATTTTTCAATCCTATACAAATCCAAATCAAATCAAATCTAAAACAAAAAAAACCAAATCAAAAAAAAAATCCAAATCTTATTTTTTAATCCTATCCTATTTTTTTATATTATTAGGCTAAAGGACTCCCTAACGGAATTATCTCTCTGGCGATTTGCGAGCGTGATTCCAGCGACTCAATTGTTTAACGCGCTCGTTGCATCTGTATGTTTGCCGTGCGTAACGAGAGCGATTGTTGTGAGTGTACAAGAAAGAGCGAGTGTATTAATATTGCGAAAATGCGGAGAACACGTCGCGAAGTCGGAGCTAGCTCGCTTCGCATTGACCTACGTACACAAATCGCCTCGTTGGAAAAACGCTAGCAAATCCTCAGTGGGATAACGCTATAACGAACTATTTATTAAAAAAAGCTTACTCACATGACTGCGTTTCATTTCAGGTACACTGGCCACTGTCCCATGCTAAAGTTCCGCTTCGGAAAATGCTACGGGGACAACACAAGGCAAATACTTAAAGAAATACGCTCTAAAGGACTATTCAAGTAAGTAAGATTTGTATACGCTTGCTAGGAGATTATATTGAATAGAAAAGTATCGAAAGAAAGGTTTGGTTAGTAACAGCATAGATATTTATTCTGACAAGCCAGTTACTTCTTGGTAAAAAAAATGCTGCGATCTAAAATTTTGACTTTGAGATTTACATGAGAGGCAGAATTTTATATTTCACGATTTGGAGGGAAGTTTGTGGAAAAACCACACTACAGCCACTTCGTGTGCCAACAGAACAACTGGTAATATCTCTGATCAGTAAACAAGCTGTCAAACCTCATGATAACATTGATTGTGAACGTTTTACCAAAAATAATAACAACAACCATTCATAAATCTGTCGGAATCATTCGTTTGACTATTCGGAACGTTAGCGCCATCTCGTGGCGCTAGACAGAGTCTAGCCTGAGTTCGTGGAGGTGGACGAGAGTGACAGCTACAAGAACCGTGTGAGCAGAGCTCTCCGGATCATCGAAACATTGGACATCGTACGAACAACATGTGCTCAGAAACTGTCAGCGTTCCGTATCGTTGAATGTGTACCTATAGTGCGTGATTCGCTAGTGTGACTAACTTGTTCGTAAATTATAATCTGATTTGAAGTGCAATCCGTTTTTCTATTGTGTTAACCAACACTACCCATAGTACGCCCACAGTAATTAAAATATGCCTGATGCTAACAAGAGACAGACATACCATCTCCGACAAATCAATCAAATCAGTTGACAATCTTGACATCTATGGAACCCACATAAATATAACACTGCTAGAAGGATCTTTTGGAGCTCGAATGACGTTGACAGAGGGGTGCTGTTGGTAAACTTTTGTGCAATTGTTTTGAGAAATAAATTGAAAAACACTGTTTATCTCTGCATCACCCAAAGGTTGACTAGTAGAAAATGCCTATGCATTTAGTCATCAAGTCCGCCTTTGTACATTTATGTGCTTGAAGTATTAAATCAAGTGGTAATTTAAATTGTTAAACTAAAAATAAAGATTTTTTTTATTATTAAATAAATAAATAAAAACAAAATGTCGATGTTAGTTCCAATTTCGGCCACGCGTCAAACAGAATCTTGTAGCGCTATAGGTACTTGCAAATATGTCCAAAAGGGCTACTAGGTAGGCTAGAGAAGAGATGACGACTAATAGAGATGTACCTATAGAAGAGGAAGACAAACTGTGTCGTACGCCCCAATAAAATTGGCATAAGGGCAGGAACGAAATCTGCAAGGACTACCAGCGTCTTCCACATTTAACCCATCTGTCTTCAAAGCAAGATGCAAGATGAACATGCATCTTCTGGACACGGTAGTTCCATCATATACCTCATCCACCGCTTTTCGTCAAGCATGATCGAGGTCAAGAAGATAAAAGAGAACGTTTTAACTCTCTTAAATTTTACTCTGACTCTTCATTAATTTCGCATTGATCCACTTTTATATTTACCCTGCAAATGAGATCATAATTTTACAAGAAAAACCTTCCAAGGACCCCAATTCAGATTACATTTCTAGAAAGGAAAACACGAATCCTTTGAAGATGAACGAGATTGTTCAAACACAAGCTTTAGAAGTTCCTATCTTAATAAGTAAGTACCTACATATCTCATCCTATAATTACGCCCACGTACTTAATTAGTAACAAAAACAGGAATTTAAATAAAATCTTCGTTGTATTTGAAGAAATTGAGATTTTGTGGCAAGACTAGCTTCAATTAAAACAAAAATACTGTAGGATAGTTGTATGTATTTTCGACTAGCTTCCACCTGCGCCTTCGCCCACGTGACATATCAATAAAAAGTGTCTGCCATGCGTAAGTCCTTCTCCGGGGTTCAAAGTGTCCCCATACCAAATTCCATTAAAATCGGCCCAGCCATTTCGGGGTACCGCATATGCATTTAGTAAAAAGCTGTTATTTTAACATTAACAAACACTTAACTTTATTTATTTGTATGTGTGTTATGTATGTGTCTTTATAGGTAAAAAAAACGTTCAAATTTACGTTAAGCTAGGGCTTCAGCTCATAATTATAAACTCGGTTCAAAGTATCGACGTAGGTATAATATATCAAAATAATAAAAGCGTATTTCTTCATGGAAGCAAATATTCCGCCAATTGTATTCCGATAACTTAATTCAAAGAGCTTTACGTAAAACGCTTCACTTCCCACGTTCCCACTCTCGTCGGAATACCCTGGAACAACGAGTAAATATAAACCCGAGCTTTGAACCAGTGATTCGACCTTTGAACCAGTGATTCGACCTTTCCAACGAGAATTTCATCAATCTTTATATTGGCTCTTGTTAGCGTGTCAACACAGCTCGGAGACGCCACTGCGGCCGCTGCTGTTAAAGGCGGTACTTTTGTTAGCGTGTCAACACAGCTCGGAGACGCCACTGCGGCCGCTGCTGTTAAAGGCGGTACTTTCCATACACACCAAGCGTATCACCGTTGTAGTCTCGACACATACAAATGACAAAAAACGACGTTCACAAATGACGTATTTTACTGAAACTGACGGCTTTGAATAGCGTCTGCGACAGAAGTTATGCGCTCTACGCACTATTGGCGCCACGAATTTTGTTTGTCACGTCTCTAGATAGCGCGGTGAATCTCCGCGCCGTCCGAGTTCTAGGCCGGCGAGCCTGTCATGTCAATGACAGTCACGCCAGCAGAACTTTAGACTAGCTTAGCTTTCAGTAGTTTACAAGTTTAGCATTCAGTAGTGCTCATTAGTTGCTGCAACGCGCAGGTACAGGGCACGCATGTTCACTACTATATGAGGGTTTTTGAAGTGAAAACTTCTTTAGCGGCGTTGTGCACCTGATTGAAAATTCGTAAGACGGAGCTCGCGTCAGGACACGTGACCTGATCGAAAATTCGTAAGACGGAGGGAGAGTAGACCGCATTCCAAAATACCAAAAATGCACAACGTTAATATTTAAGTTTTCACTTTTGCCGGCACTCCCGGAGTGCAATCCGTTTTTTTAACAACGCTGTTACAAGCAACATGGTCGCTGGGTGGCTGGATAATGCGGGTAGTTTTGTAAACAATATTAGGTGCAGACAACTACCCTCTTTCCAAGGCAGAGATCTACGTAAAATTAGCACGTACTTTGACTAAAGTTGCGGTTTCCTAGAAGAGTGTTTTCGTCATATTTATAACGGACGTCATGAAAGTCAGTCACTATCACCAGTCATCATCTGCCTAGCCTTTTCCCAACTATATTGGGGTCGGCTTCCAGCCGAACAGGACGCAGCTGAATACACAACCCAGTTACTGGGTAATACGATACCCCTTGGTAAGGCTGGATGTCAGACTTTGGGGCTTCTGACGACCCACAACGACTGTCAAAGATCCACGAATGACAGCCGGGACCAACGGCTTCACGTGCTTTCCGAGGCACGGAGGGGCGTTGATATAAGAAGATGGTCACCCATCCACGGACCAACCGCGGCAAGCGTAGCTTAACCTGTTCGATCGACCCGTGCGGCTGTTATTACTTAGCCACAAGCTCCTTCAAGCCGTCATTATCACCAGTATTAGACAGTAAGGTGTGAAGCGCTCTGTATTTGAACATTACGGCAGCATATGGCGATCACCGCTCTTCTAGGAAATCGTAGCATAAGCGTTATTCCCATCACTGATACTGACCTGCACAACTTTCAAACTACAAGTGCAAGACAGCGACGGGAACATGTCTAAGTCAAAGCTTGTGCTAAGTAACGGTAATAGATCTTGTTATAAGTAGTAAGGTAGCAATGCAATCCATGTTATTTTATAAGTCCGTTAAAAATAAGCAGAACCAGGATTTTCCCGCCAGTAGAATATAATATATACTAGGTATGCATTTCCTATTTTTCAGCAAGCCACTGGAGTACCGCCCCCGAGACAATTACGAGCTGAACAACCTCCCGCGCTTCGAGAAGCCCCAGCGAGACGTATACGATGGCATCACGAACAAGCCCACCGCGCACATGACTGGATACACCGGATACGTTCCCGGGATGAACTTTAGGTACGTTGTATGAGGTACTCATCATCATCATTTCAGCTGAAAGACGTCCACTGCTGGGCATAAGCTAAACACCTCCACTTCGACTGGTTCTGTGCTTCTCCCATCCAACGTGTTCCTGCAGCCTTCACAAGGTCGTCTATCCACCTTGTGGGAGGCCTTCCAACGCTACGTCTTCTGGTACGCGATCGCCACTCCAGAAACTTTCGGCCCAATCTGCCATCTGTTCTGCTAGCAATGTGCCCTGCCCACTGCCACTTTAGTTTGACAATCCGACTCCAGGATCAGACCCCGAAACCTATCCTTCTGCAGCGAGGAACTCATAATCAGTCTAAAATGCTCCCTCTGCCGGGATACAGGTCCCTCACTTTAAGAGAGAGAGTTGGCCAAAATCCACCACGCGTGCCCTGTGCGGGTAGCTGGATGTCACATGTCTTCGAAATTTCGGTTGTTTCCCTTCACCGTTTTGAAAGCAGTGGTGATGAAATAAATTACACGAAGTAAAGCGCCAGCTTGGGATCGATCGATAACTCGAAAGTCGTGGAGGATACCACTCGGCCACCACTGCTCTCATATACGAGAATTTCGCATTTCATCATCATCATTTTCTACCCATCAGTCCTACAACAGGCAGAAGTAATAAGAAGCAATTCTCCCTTTCACCACATTATTTTCTATTTTGCGCCAGTTTTGTCCACGTAGTATGGGTTTTCTATGGTAGATATTAGGCCCAAAACCAAATGAACAATATATAATCACTGTAAGAAAGTTACACACAACTCACAATTTTGATTAGCCAAAAAGCTTTCAAACCTGCCTTAAACCTTAGCTACTTTTTATGCTACAACTATGGTTATTGCAGACCAAAAAAGACTCACCGACCCCGATTCCAATAAAACAGCTGTAACATGGTACAAAACTGACACAAAATCAATCGTTACGCAAATGCCAAGGATTATTTTGCATTTAGGATTTACGAGCGACATAAAGGGTTTAATTCGGTATCAAGTTCAAAGAAACAAAGCGTGCTGGGTAAACGTTAACATGATAATTGGTCGTTCTTTACAGTACTGTATTTGCGTCATACCCAAGCAAGAAAAATATTATACATATAATAATGTCATGTCTACGTAGTATCACACGATATTCAGAAGTATAATGGTAAATGCCACGAAAGACGCACGAACTTGTATAAGACTTCAAGTAATAGAAATTGTCTATAGATAGGCGAGAAAACTTGCGATGAAGATATTTCAGAGAATAGAAAAGGGAACGGAATCAAAGACAAAATATTTTATTGATATCAATCAAAAACTGTAGGTACTAGTAAATTCCACTCCACCAGACATTCTAATCACGGCTTATCAGATCTGATAAGTAAAATAATAATTAAATTACCACTCATAGAAGATAGTTAGATTAAAATCTAAGATCAAAACGAGATAAAATAACCAATGTTTATTGTTTACGATATTTCAGTTACGGAAAATCGTATGGACGAACCGCGGACGACTGCATGGAGAGTTTCACCGACAGACAAAGAGAACTAAGACGTAAAGCGGACCTGAATAAAAGCTATGTTCGATCAAGAAGTGCACCCAAGATGGAAACAGTACACTCCAGAGATGAAATCCGACGGGACTTGAACAGATTCAGAGAGATCAACAAGTATAAAGGTAAGCTAATAGAATATACAAAAGCCTTCGATACTGTTAGGTAAGTTAAAGAAAAGAATGTAACAGCTGAAAATCAATCAATCATATATGCATAAAGCTTTATTGTTACTAGACAGGCAATATTTTCCAAAAATACTACAAATCAAATACGAAGCCTCTTTACTTTTACTTTCATCATCAGGAGTTCCGCAAAGCTCTAACTTAGCTCCACTTTTTAATTTATTGTTTTATTTTACAGAAAACACAATATCGCCCGAGTTTCCACCGATAGCGGGCTACACCGGCCACATTCCACGAATCAAAGGATCTGAAGCATCGCTCAGTCAACGATACCATTGCGCAGCAAAACGTGGACTAGAACTCATTAAAATGGAAAGAGAAAATCGCAAAGAGCTACAAAACGCCGACAGTAACATCAAAGCAATATTGAAAGAAAACGGGAAAAAGTATTCGTACTGGAATTGGGGATAGCATACAGGTAGAAGGATGTTCTTCACCAAGCGACGGTGAACATTCTTCTATAAAAACGGAACGAACAGTATTTTCTTAGAAGAACTAAAAGGAATTTGAGTCAGTATACTTGATTTGTACGGTCATGTCATAGTCATTGTCCATAAGCCTATTTTTAATGAATGCGTGATTTGAGAAGATATATTTTTATTAGTAATTCTAAATGTTAGTGAGTTTCGCTACGTTCTGTGTTGTGTGAAAATTCCGGAGAAAATGTGATATGTTTTAGAATGAACATTTTGATGTCATGGTCGATGGAATAATCCTTTTTCAACTGCATAGCATTTGGTGCACAAATAGAGAAAATGCATTCAAAGAGTATTTTGAACATACTTCGAATTTGGCAATGCATAAAGTACAAACACTAATAATAGTTTTGTTAAGTCAACTATATATTTTAAAAATAAACAACATAGTAATTGAGAAGTAATTTGTTTTTTATTAATATCGTAGTTTTAATATAATAAATATATAATTTGATAAAGTATCTCAAGTAACAATTTACAAAAATATGTAATAAAATACTAATATTATGTCAGATATAAAAATAGTTACTTTCGTTCTTTTTGGCTTTAGTACAACTGGCAGAATATATTCAACCTTGATAATACACAGTTTGTTTTAATTAAGTGTTATGTCATGTTCTACATGAATAATTAAATAACTTAAAAAATACTTTATAACTAATTTATGTTTAAGCTGTATTTTAGTTCCTCCAGACCTAGTTAAAAACTCACTTCGTACAAATGAGAAATTTTTCAAGCAATTTTGATATTGAGCTACAGAAAGTCGCTACGTAAATTGCAAAAACCTTAACAGTATCCTATAATTCGATTTATCATCATTCCTTCAATCAACTCAGCCTATTGCAGTCCACTACTGGACATAGGCCTCTCCCAGGCTGCGCCACAACACCCTGAACCCCGCCTTCCGCATAATTCTTCTTTCTTTAGATCGTCCGTCCATCTAGCTGGCCTCATCATTGCTTAAGCACCAAAATACAGCCCAAACACATACAAGGTACATAAACATAAGGCACATACAATCTTAATTCAGAAAATAGTTTCATACTTAGTTGCCAACATTGAAAATTCGTTGCATAGCTAGTAGAAAAACTAAAAATATTTGTTATTCACTGACGAATTATAATAAGTTAGTATAAATTATAACTATATTTTTATAACTAAAAAGTTATTATGACAAGAAAACTTATGTTTTAAAGACAGCAATATAGTCTATGAGGCTGTTATTATTTTTAAATGCACCAGTTTTGAATACTATACACGATTTTTTGTCATAGCCAAAAATGTAAACATTTGATTCCCAATCAATAAATTTCAATGTTTGTTTTCTATTATTATAAAGGCGAAACAATAACAATTGACACGTAATATAACTCACACACCCACGATGGCTTAATTCACACCCGCACTTTTCAAAGAGGCTGATGTTTTGTTTGCCAGGCTACCAAAGTTATAGAAGGAACCTTGTCTATGCCTTGTTTACATTCTCGGCTACACAAAAAAATATCTGCTATAGAAAACTAACTTTCAGGTGTCATCTCAACAATCTTACCAGTTCTTTCATCAACACCGTCTACTATCTCTGATTTGCCGTCTTCAACTGTTTTCACATCATTCACTTTCACTTGTACTTCTAATATCTCTTGTTTCTTATCAGTAGCAAGTTCTAACATCAAAGTTTCTAATTTCTGAGCTTTTCTAGTCTCGTTGTGAGTGATGAGAGCACATAAATGTTCTGTTAACAACTCCTTTTTCTCTTTCTCCTTCTGTAAGTGGATTTTCGCTTGTAGGAATTCCTTTTCGACTTTTAGGTAGTGTTTTCTGTAATTAGAAATTGTGTTTATATTAGTATTTGGATATTTGTCGCTGTTTCTTAATTGAGGGGTCAGTACAGACCGACGGAGTGGCGTTGAAGCGAGTAATTCTATTACTGCAAATCGATTTTATTTTCTACTAGCTAATACCCAGCATGCGTTGCAATGCTAGGAACCTTCTCCGGCGCGCACACAACAAATTACTAAAGTTTCATCACTATCGGTTGAACCATTTGCGAGATTTTTTGCGTGCCAAACGCACGGCAATTATTTTTATATTTACTATAGCATACGGCTGAAATTTGTAAATAATAAAAACAAAACGTGAAGCGTCGTCGATAGGAGGTAGGGCGTGCAAAGCCGGAAGGTCTCCAAAACCGGTTTTGAATTCCGGTTTTGAGGGCCCAAAGCCGGAAACCGGTGTTAGCTCCGGTTTCGGCAACAATTTCATATTGTTTATATACTTAGTAGAATTTTAACAAGAAAACAATATTCTTAGATACCCACAAAATCTACAAATAAAAGAAATTGTATTATATACCTCTTTTTAATCAACCATTTATGCCTACCCCAATACCAAGTAGAACACATTCAGTTTGGATAACATGAACTTAAAATAATAATAAAAAATAACTAATTGAGATCAAATCAACAACAAGTAAGATTGTGGTAGCTTTAGTGGATACCTAACAATTCTGGTAACAAGAATAATATATTTTAAACATACAAAACACATTCATCATCTAAAGACACTAAACACACAAACACACTAAAACAACACAATTACTATACGTCACAATTTCTACTAACAAAATTATTAAAGGATTCTACTATTGACTTTAAAACGAGATCAAATCAACTGTGTAAGTGTGTACCATAAACTCATTTAAATAAACAATAATCATTTTTTTCCAAGAGACTGCTGTTCTTGATAATGTGTCCTTAAGAATAGAAGTGCATCTAACATTTTGACTTGACTGCGTTCGAAAAAACTTGATTTAAATCAAAATGTAAATACGTAATCCAATAACTGGAAAACCGGAGCTAACTCCGGTTTTGTCTCTCAACCCCGGTTTTCAAAAATAGGGAAATTTTGTCCGGTTTCCGGTTTTTAGCAAAACCGGAAAACCGGGTTTGCACGCCCTAATTAGGAGGCGCTTTGAGGCGCTCAGAGTCGCACGGAGACGTGGGGCTTAGTGAGGTCCGCGCATCGCTCAGTGTGCCTTGCAACCGATAAACCTTTTGGAAAGTATTAAAAGCGATGAAAAGGTAAGGTATGGCGAATCCTGACTTCCCTGAGTCCAATGGTAACGCTGAAAGGTTAGGTTTATTGTTTCGCCTGGATATAAGCTATTCTCGTGTAAATGTGCCCACACGAGAGAAAGGTCTTTCTATGGGTTCAACAACTTTTAAAGGAAATGATTTTCTGGTATAAATGCAGGCTAAAGTCGTGAGCGGCTTATATATTTAACGCTATAACGCAGATAACGCTAAAAGTGTTAATTTAAGAATAAATAGTGCACACAATATGTACATATACCGTACAGTTTTCACACGCAAGTAAATTTCCTTTAAATAAAATAATTTGAAGAGTTATATTTGTCCTTTTAGTTTAAGAGAATTTTGCAATGAAGCGAAAAAGGGACCAGCATAGCTATTCACAACCATCCGAGAGGCTATCGTATCGAAAATGACACATTTTGATAACCGATTTCCCATGGCCCTGACAGCAAACAGCTGTCGGAAGAATAGTGCTCGTCTATTTGATTTAGGGCTGATTTTTCCATCACCATATAACTTTTATTCGTAGCAGTTTCTGTATAAAATAACTGCCAAAATTTCAAAATTATTCCTCGAATGAAGTTATCAGATGATTGAAAAATCAGCCCTTAAACTGACAACATTTTCAGGTTTTGAACTTGTGAACAGCGTTTAGAGGACTACGTACGGAAGCGTATCGAGTGGTTGTGAATAGTTGTTTTTTTGTTTCGTTTTTTGTTTTAAAAAAACGTTGCCCCACACTAGGCATTTCTCCTGTATCGTGGGTGCGTTAATTATGCAGGTTGCGAAGATAAGTGCCACAGAATTTAATGAAATCGAGTTTACCATGCTGCTGAAGATCTATAGTTAAGTTGCACGACTACTACACTATTTACAAGTCTTAACGTCGCATAAGACAGGCAGAGAAGCGACTACAAATATGCGGTATTTCCTGTTCGAAAAACCCAGTCTCAATATATCTGACCTTGGGGCCTTGCACAACGATAAACCGATGCTATTTAATAAAACATCTAAATTTCATTCAATGACAGACAATGCACAACTATACCGCTGCAATGAAATTGTGCACAAGAGTTCTTATCGTAACGAAGGTGAGCACTATGGAAGGAGTATTGAAAATTCATGTCCAAGGCGTGGGCCACACAGAAGGGACGTGAGACAAGGACGATATGCAGACGCGGCGTCCCTTTCACGTATATCTTCTTTATTCTTCGTACTGGCATAAAACATACAGGAAGGACAAAACGCAGGCACGTCCCATTTCCATATGCACTTTTGCCGCGTCTGCGTTCCATCCTCGCGGCCTCGTCTCACGTTCTTTCTGTGTGGCTCGCGCCTAAAGGGGTTAAGTTGGGGATGAAAGAGCTTTGAAGATCCGTGGCATACCTACCTGTACGTCATTTTGTTTTTTTTTTTTCGTAATGGCGGCCACGCGTGAAACCTATATAAATCGATAGCTGACATAGACATAGATGTTTGAAATAATTACAGGTAGGTATGCCATGCTCCATATAAAAATCTTCAATCCCCTTTGTATGGAAGTTCGACATTTTGCCGATGGGCTTGTACTATCGCCAAAACCTATATCTAACCATTTTGAAAACAAAATCCCGTGCACATGATGACCACAGCTGCGTCCGTGAGTAAAACAAAAGAGGATCCTTTTTAGGTCGACTAATAATATGCGCTGCAAGCAGGAATCGTCCAGACGATGGTCAGATATAGATTTTGGCGATAGTATAGTACCTATAACAAAAAATAATGTATTCATAACTTACTCAGCATCAGCATAACTCAAGCACGCCTGGTCGATCTTCTGTCTCAACACAGACACATCTTGTGAGAACTGACTGTCTAATACTTGTAGCTCCTTCTTGATTTTCTCGAGCCTCAACACTTCTTCTGTCGTTTGTTTGGTCCTGAAGCATTAAACAATTAACATTTCTTTATTTGCAAAGGGGTATAATGTTGGGGTTTTGCTTCATAGATTGATGCGAAGACTAGGACCAATGGCGTGAAAGGGTAGGTTTATGTCCTGCATGCTGGAGTGGGTTGAAAAAGGCCTTGAAATATAACGATTTGAAAAAAGACCCTTATTAACTTTTCACTGAGCAACTAAGAAATGAACTTTTATTAGGGAATCATTCATTTTTGCATACAAAGAATCATAAATTAAGTCCGGATCCTTCTAGGCCAGCAACAGCAGTGGAGATGCTGTAACAAACTTGTTGATATTTAAATCTACATGTTATCTATTTATATAACATTTCTTAACAGACACATCACTTAGTATCAAACACAAACCACTAACCAAATAGCCTTAGCGACGAGATTATAAAACTTATTCATATTAACCATTTTTATAAATAAATTTGTTTATAAACCACAAATAAATATCACTACAGGACATTTGAACTGAATACAGAATACTGAATCATAGGGAGATAAAATAGTGGCATATAAAATTCAAAGCCACTTGAATAGATAGCGGGTTTTGATAACGAGAGATAAAGATGGCTGAAATCGTCAGTTTATTCCATGGAATAACGAATTGGCATGGAGTTATCACACCTTTGTTACATTCGGCGAGAGTACTCGTACCTACATGAAAATATAGAGGTCAAGGCGAAATTATTAAATTGCCTATCTCTCGATCTGCGGAATTTCGACTCGCTTGCATACGTGGAAGGAACATCGACGTGCAAACCGTTATCATGTGCTGATTTTGCACATCAAAAATCAGCGGTTCCATACCTTTTGACCGTGTAGGTATTACACTTTTGGATAGGATTTTTTTGTCAATAATAATTGACGAAAGAAACGATGGATGGAATGTGTGAATAATGATATGGTTAGAAAGGGGGTGACTACCGAGATGACAACTAATAGAGAAGTATGGAAGAAAAAGACATGTTGCGCCGACCCCAAATAAATTGGGATAAGGGCAGGAGAATGATGATGATGATGAATAATTGACGAAATATTTCTACAGTGGGGGGCTAGAATCATGGTAACAGTTTGCCCCTTAGGCCCCTTGGCACGGTTTGTTTATGGTACGGCGCGCTAGTCACACCGTAGAATAATCGTGTGAACTTGTATGTATCGGCAAACCACCCACCGGACGATGCATGCATACGGCGAAGACGGCGCGTCGGCACCGTACGCCGCAGCCGTTGTCTGTCGACAAGCTTCATAAACATAGTGATCCATAAAACACTGTCGACCGTGCGAATCAACCGTAGTTTTTCACGGCAAAAAAAATGTGTGCACAACATTGATATATTTAAATGGTGCACAACATTGATATATTTAAATGGTGCACAACAGGCATTTTTTTTTTTTTTGGTGGGAAATCATCAAATGACCCCTCCCGCTCTGGGCGGAGCGGAAGGGAGTGTCAGACTTTTACTGACTAAAACCCACCGCCCGCAAGCCCGCGCCTACGGTGGCCGGGAGTCGGCTGTTGACTCCCGTCCAGGGCGTCTCCTGCGGCGGCTAGGGGCGTGAGGGCGCAGCGATTGCCTCTCCCTCACGCGCTCCGCCTCCTCCTTTGCGAGCATTACTGCTTCGCAGAAGGAGGTGACGGCCTCCCATTCACTCTCGCTCCGTACCATGGATTGGACCAGGGCCGGACGCGAGAGATAGCTGCCGCCGATCACCGCCACGAAACGGGCCTTAGTCCTGAAGTCCCTAACACCCTGTAGGTATATCAGAAGAAGTTGAATTTGCATAAGTAATAGGTAATAGGTACAGCGGGCTGGTATCCGCAACTCCACGACTATGCGCGTATTTTGCATAAGTAAAATAAATACCAGTCCGGCCTGGGAGAGGACATAAGTTTCTTAAAATAAGACATTAGACATTGTGGGATTTTATAAGATCGTCCGGCAGTATAAGAAGGCACAGATATCTGGTTACTACCTAGTACCTATTAGTTTAGGAGTGTATGGATTTTGTAGCCGTTCTGCTACAAAATCCAGCGGCATAATAATTGATGCAAAATAAGATATGAGACAAATGTAGGTTTATGATAAATTAGCTTCCGCAGTTAACGCAACAATTAAAGTTATGATTTTATGTAACCGGTTGAATACCGCAATTATAGAAACAATTAAAAAGCCATTGTATCTCGCGTGAATCCACGTGGATACGAAGGGTTAAATTAAAAACGAGACTAATGATGTCATTCTTCATATCAAAATATAAACAGCTGACACGACAAAAAAAAATGCTGCTGATACAAAGGAATTTATATCCGACCTTGGCAATTAAATTTTAATAAGTATTGACGCCAGCACATCAAGCTACTACAATCTCTCGAATTTCTTTAATAGATTTTCAACTTTATCAATAAAGCATTAAGGTTCAAGGTTGATTGGAAAAATTTGACAGTTTCGGAATGCGCGTATTTTACGTACGGTATATAAAAGGATAATAAAAGGCTTCCTCAAAATTGTTTATCAGTACTGCTCAAATGTCAAAAAGCGAGTTATTAGCATTCGGAAAAAGAAAAAATACTCCATGTAGCAGCGAAACTGCGCGTATCCTATGCTTCGAAGCTAAAGGCTACCATATTCAGCCTATAACGTTCCCACTGCTAGGACCTCTCTTCGAGAGATAGTGTGCTGTAATTTACCAAGCGGGCCCAGTGCAGGTTGGTATATGTCACATATCTTTTTTTTTTTTTTGTTCTAGGACATACCAGGTTTCCTTACAATCTCTTCCTCCACCGTTTTAAAAACAATAGCAATGAAATTATTTACACAGAGTAAAGTGCCTGCCTGGGTTCGAACCCACGATCTACAACTCTCGGGGCTACTGCTGACTTGGATCAGATGCGTCACTTCTATAAAAAATATTATTTTGTTTCCTATAGTACTCACAAAATAATAATTTAAAACGACAAAAAATATCATACCTATCCGCTAGTGCCTTCGCAAGCATCTCCTTCCTCCTCTTATTCTGTTCTTCCATCATTTTCTGTCGCAGCTGCAGTTCTTGTAACTTCACCCTATGATTCTCCAGTTCATCCTCGGAATAGTTATCAACACCCCTTACAATGTCCGGCGCATCATTTATACTGTTCTTTCTATCAAGAACTGGTGTATCTGTGTCTTTAAAACTTTTATATGTATTTTCTGTATCCATATTATTGTTATTCATATTTTCCGTTTCTATACTGTTTTCTTTACAATCTTCTGTGTTAACAATATCGTTATTATCAAGATTTTCTTTATTATTTTCTTTAGTCAGGTCTCGTATTGGTGTTGTTGGTGATCTTAAGCTAAGTTTACATTTATCGAATGCTATGTTGTCTATAGCATCATCGGAGTACTGTTTCTCTAATATTGGCAGTTTGTATTGGTTGGTGGCTCTCTTCGGCTTGAAGCCAATTTTGTCCAGTTTCTTCACATTCACTGAGTTTATTTGTGAAGCTGTAACAGAAGAAAATATGTTTTTTGTGGTATTTTGCTAGTGGCATAGAATAATAGTACATTACGATATGTGTAACTTAAGTAGTCCATTATTGCATGGGCATACCCAAGTGCAGGGCGGGTGTTAATGCCGCGGACTACTTAAGCCACAGAAAAGTGTGACTTAAGTAGTCCTGGTTATGTTTGGGGTTACTGATTCGTTCAAGTAATACTTACACCACATCATCTCAGTAAGACATGAAATATAACAAACAGTGTTAAAGATTTATAAAAAGATGTAAGACAAGGGGTCTTATGCCTATGCTATGCTGGAACATAGATATAAATAAAATGTTTATGCAGGATACAAAGAAAATTATTTAGTGCCTTTGATTGCAGAATTCAAGAGGTAAAATAGAGCACAACAATCTAGTAGTTCAGAATAGAATAATATACTCATTAATCATATTCTGTTTTGAAAAACCCGATTTACTAAAATAATGCAATTTGTTGTAATAATCACTAATAATTATACAATACATAGATGCTATAACCTTGATGATTAGATCATGCATTAGATGATTGACTCACATTCACATTTGATTTTAATATAATAAATGCTGGTTGAAAAGACAATTTTTTTTTTTGAATCTTTGAATAAAACCTTATCTTCAACAACTGGTTCTGCAGATTGATACGATTTTTTGCTTTAGTTTGGTTCCAAACTTATGAGATATTTTAATTGCATCATTATGTGAGATCATCATAGTTAGGAATATGGTACAATACAATAGTAACAATACACTATTATCTGGTTTTGTGCTATCAAAACTTTGCCTAGCAGTTTCTTAACTTGAGTCTAAATATGGAGTAGTTATTCCACGCTTCCCGGTGCCTTTCCTTTGTGACTCTGTTTGTTTAAAAGTATACTCATTTTAGAGTAAACAATTGAAGAAAAACCAACAAGACCTAGGTAGTTCAACCTATTTCTGTTGTAGTCCTGAATAATTAACTGTGCATTCGTAGTCATGGTTTATAGCCGTGGTATAAACTATTCGCTAAAATTAGTTACGGATAGGATGTATGTATTTACCGCTGTTTGTGCCAGTTTCACCGGATTTTATTCGTTTCAATTCCTCTTCACTAAAACCCGAGAAAGTCGACATAGTACTGGTGTCTGGATCACCTCATTAATTATAATTGTCAGTGTATGAAGTAAAAACTGCAATTAACCGAATTATAGTGTATAGTTATCTATGAACAGAATAACCGAACTGCGAAAGTGCGAACACGACACAGCACAAGTTTTGATTTAACCACATTTGACGTTTCATACGTTTGTACGTTTGACGTTGTGATGTTTTGACGTTCGTGGTTGCCATAAGTGGTTGCTTACCATTTGCTGACCCTGTGCAAAGGTCACCCTCTTTGGACAGTGTTGCCATTGCGTTTTTGCGCTAAAAGTTGATAAATACTGTAAAGATGATTTATGGAAAAAAAACCATTTCGAGCATTTCGCAATCCCAATATCCTAAATACAAAAATCTTAATACAACGATGATGGTCAAGAATAAAAATCTATTTATAGAGTTCATCTACGCGACGCGACATCAGCGACATGTCATAAATTATCTATAAACTCTAACTAAACTTCAGTGTTACCAACTTAGTGAATTTTCCACTAAAACTGGTGGTTTTGACCCCCCTTTTAGTGGCGAAATATTGCTTTTAGTGGCTGGTGGTTTTTTCTAGTGGTTTAGTAGAACTCACTTTCAATTACTGAAAATGCTATCTCTCAACCACTAAGCCACTAAAACGTTACGAAACATGTTATTTTTAATTCATTTAATTATCAAGAGTAGGTATTTACTTTTACTGTGTAATCTGTCAGAATGACGTGACATGAACATGAAGACGTCAAGCGATCCATCCCGCACAATACAGTAACCGGAAAATTTGACATTGATAAAAAAGATTTCCTGAATAAGTGTTGAACAAGCACATAATCACAACAAAGAAAATCTAATTGACATAATGGCTCAGTTCAATAAAAGTGCAGAATTTATAGCAAGAGTTGATGATCAATGGCGACAAATTCATTTGCTGAAATGGAATGAGACCAAAGATACCAAAAAATTTTGGAGTGAAATATTGCATTTCAAAAATGCTCAAGGGAAATCTAGATTTGAGGAATTAGCGACTTTTGCGATTACTCTCCTAATACTGCCTCATTCTAATGCCGATGTTGAGAGACTATTTAGCTGTATGAATGTTATAAAAAACAAGCAGAGGAACAGAATGAAGTTGAATCTTTTAACTGCTATAATTATGAAGACGCTGTGGTTTAAGATTGGAAGGAAAATGCTGCAAAGATTATGAAATTCCAATGAAAGTTATAGAACATGTTATGTATTTTTCTGTGTGTACATAAATAAATAAACAAATCGGGACCAAAGAATCATATAAATGTGAAACAGACGATGGGGCAGACAAAAATTCATCTGAAGAAGGCGAATTTTAGAATATCACTTTATTTTTATAGCTAATGTAGTTATTGAATAATTTTTATGTTCCTCATCTTGACTTGTTGATTATTTACGACTTTTGCGATTACTCTCCTAATACTGCCTCATTCTAATGCCGATGTTGAGAGACTATTTAGCTGTATGAATGTTATAAAAAACAAGCAGAGGAACAGAATGAAGTTGAATCTTTTAACTGCTATAATTATGAAGACGCTGTGGTTTAAGATTGGAAGGAAAATGCTGCAAAGATTATGAAATTCCAATGAAAGTTATAGAACATGTTATGTATTTTTCTGTGTGCACATAAATAAATAAACAAATCGGGACCAAAGAATCATATAAATGTGAAACAGACGATGGGGCAGACAAAAATTCATCTGAAGAAGACGAATTTTAGAATATCACTTTATTTTTATAGCTAATGTAGTTATTGAATAATTTTTATGTTCCTCATCTTGACTTGTTGATTATTTACTAATAATATTGTATGTTGATTTACTGATTTTAAATATTTTATTACGTAATAACAAAGAACATTTTTTAGTAATATAATTACTTACTTTTTTCTTTCGTAAAATCCAAAAATTTGTTTAGTGGAAATTTTAGCGATTTTTACAAATTTTTGGAGTAAAGCCGAATTTTATTTTGTTAGTGGTTTTCTGGTGGTTTTAGAAGTAGAATCTGGCGGAGAGCTTGTTTATCTGTTGGCAACACTGCTAAACTTTATTGTGGCGGCTAGCGTTAGCGGCATTGTATTTAGGTTATAATTTTCACTTTTCAGCGTAAAAAGGTATAAATTCTATGAAATTAAGTTGTCTTTGAGTTTATACGTATACGTGTTTAGTGCAAAACTACATATATATTTCGTTTTGCAGAAAATCCTGCTAAAATGGCGGCGGCTATGCCAATAAACCCTAAACCTTTCCTCAACAGTCTAACGGGTAAATCCGTGCTAGTTAAACTAAAGTGGGGCCATGAATACAAAGGTTTACTTGTGTCTGCGGACGGATACATGAACTTACAACTAGCTAATACAGAAGAAATCGTCGATGGCTCATGTACAGGTTAGTTTGTTTGTGATGGTAACAAAACAATGCTATAGTCTCAGAGGTTGTATTGAGGATGAGAATCATAAATATGGCAGTAGTAGGTGCTACTATGTGGTACCTACCTTCTAAGAACTTACAACAGTAAATCACTGAAGAGAGACTTTGTTCTCCAAGCTCTAGCTACCGTGTTGATATTATGCTGCTGGAGGCTACTCTCTGGAATTATAGACTTAACTGACACACAAGCCAGTTGAGCTGATTGGTGGCTGATTGATTAATTTTCACTATTAATAATTTATTATTATTTTGGTTTGCCAAGAAGAAATCAATAACATTGTGTTGCACAAGGGTCACCCCTTGTAAATTGCATGTAGTAATTCCTTTACACATTTTACATTACATTTATAAATAAATGAATCCCAGGGAATACTTACTGCTATAGTAGAGGTTGGAGTTTACTTTGTGTAAAGTACCCCGACTATACCTGGCGCCTAACGTTGGGTTGTGTTTTTGTGAAAAATGGCTAAACAAACATTGTTTTCATTTTATACCAATATACACAGCTTACACGCACAATAACTTCGAGTTTCCTTCGTCTAAAGTACCCTGACTATACTGCTTTTTTATGTGTATTGAACACAAATTACATTATGGCCATCTTGGTGCAAAGCCCAAAGAATTGATTGTAACTTGGAATCTTTTTTTCAGGTAACCTTGGTGAAGTCCTCATCAGGTGTAATAATGTATTGTATGTAAGAGGAGCCGAGGAAGAAGATGAAGAGGGAGAAATGAAAGAATAATTAAGTTATCTCTAATTTAGATATAAGGGTTAGGCTAATTTTTCCATAATTTAAGTTCTGCCACAGCCAAATAAGTTGTATCACATTTTCAGAGATAAAACAAGTTTCTATTGATTTTAATCTGAGAACATCCCCATGTCCACAAATTCTGAGCAAGTATTTTTTAAATGGGTACTAAATAGTATATACTACAAAGAGTAAGATTGATATTAAAAACATTGTAATATACTTATTATTACATTTCCACATCTCTGATTATCAAACCTAATAAAGGTTTTGAAATATTTTTGTGTTATCTATCATTCATACAAAACATCCCAGTAGTTATCCCCTTGTATATGTTCTATGTTCCGTCATCCACTTCTACTAAGCAATTGGGTTGTGAAACAATTGCAGGCCACCACAACAATTCCAAAATGTAGAGGATGTGCGCTTATGACCACAGAATAGAAGTCACCGACCCACTGTTGCCGAGTATACCCGATTCAGCGTCATCGACCCGAGCATGACGGTTCAATTTTGTTCACTGTTCAGAAAGAACAAAGAAGTTTTCACGTAAAAAAAAACACAAATTTATCATATTCCCTTTTTCTTTTCGTCATTTATTATACCATCATACATTAAAGGTTATTAGTGTTGTGCCAAAATGCTGTACTTACTTATAGTTCAAGAACTATTATTTTGAAAGAGACTTAATAACATAATGACCTCTAGAATGTGTTCGATACTTTCTATGTAATATGTTATATTACCTACTCCATACAGTAAACTTTTCGACTTTTGATTGTATAAAAGATTTAATAGCCTCCCGACCGATTTCGGTCACGGTGGCCAATCTCAACGTAGATTAGCTAGGTACGCAGGAGATATTATAGTGCACAAGTGTGTGTGTAAACACAGGTGCACTCTGTTCCTTTACTCTCATAGTCCGATGGGACGGCAATCCGACACGACCGGGGAGAGATCAGGCGCAGGACCAACGGCTTTACGTGCTTTCCGAAGCACGGGGGTATCACACCACCAACTGGCGTTCCACAGGGATCCATTCTGGGTCCTCTGCTCTTTCTCATATACATTAATAACATCACCGAAATAAACCTACATGGCCACCTTACCTTGTATGCCGATGATACATGTTTTATTTTACTTTGGTTCTTCCATCCACGACATTATTACACTAGCCCAAGATGATCTAAATTCTCTTTACACATGGTTTCAGTTTAATCTTTTAACAATAAACATATCTAAAACTTGCTATGTAATATTTAAGGCAAAAAATAAAATCATTCCACCATTTGATCCACTTAAAATTAATGACGTACCTACCACTGCAGCTAAAAACAAGCGAAAAATACCTCGGTCTGAGAATAGACAGTACTCTTTCGTGGAATGCCCAGATTGAATATATAAAAAACAAGCTCTCGACACTAGTAGGGACATTGCGCAACATAGTTAGATGTATTCCGCGAATTCTAAGATACACCATCTATAACTCACTAGTAAAGCCGCACCTACTATATTTGATTGAACTCTGGGGCAGTGCTACGAAAACCAAACTGTCAGAACTTCAACGATCGCAAAATAAATTAATAAAAATGCTTTTTAACTATCCCTATTTAACATCAACTTCAAAAATCTATAATGACACAAAATTAATGAACATCAAGCAACTCTATGTCTATAATACATGTATATTCATTAATAAAGTGCTAAATAAAAAAATACACACAAACATTATATTAAATCAATATCGACAAGTCAGCCAACGAAGCTCACGACGAGCGAGCCTAATAGTGCTACCTAAAACTAGAACCAATTATGGCAAAAAAATGGTTACATTTGAAGGAGTGCAACTATATAATAAATTACCATCAAGTATTAGAAATGTACACTCACTCAACGCATTCAAAATTCAGCTCGGCCAATATTTAACAGCAAGAAAAACACCCTCGCAGAAATGAATGCGTTGGGTGGGTCGTGTTTGTGAAACTGTACATAGAGGTGAAGTCGGACCTATTTATATTGTTAACATTAATTTATTGTTCTCAAGTAAGTGACATTTGTTATGTTTTTATTGAGAATAAAGTTTCTTTTTAAACCTAACTTCCCAACGCGCAGCAGTCGCGCTTGCGACCATGAGACCAACGGGGCAGTCAAATGTATCAACGATATACTTCGTAGAAATGTGCAGTTATAGCTACGAATCTTCTATCCACAAAGCTTTGTTCGATCTCCACTGAGCCGCCGACTTGTTTAGATAGGGATAGTATCTGAAACAATATCAAAAGAATGTCTTGTACTGTACTGAAGTTATTAGATTAATTTGTGCCACATGCAAACTACGAATATGTCTCAATAACCTGACGTCACACAAATCCTCCACCTCCATGGCGCAAGCAGATTTGTAGATACAACATCCCGACATCAACAACGGTCGTCGGCCCACCCGTCTGGTCGGAGGATCTTCCCTTTTCTATGGAGGATGAGGAAATTTCCACCCTGTGCCTCATACCCACACTAATAAAGAAGGTATAGAGACTAACTATAAAAGATGAACATGCAGATTTTTACAAGGGAAATTATACCGGATAAAGATCATAATAACAGGACTTGACTCTTAAATTCGTTAGGCGAACATAACTACCTACGTAGGTACTGCGTTATCGCGAGAAGTGTAGGTACAGACGCCAGCAGGTCAAGCTACCCGAAACTGTCAAATTTTCCCAATGAACCTTCAACCTTAATGCTTTAGAGATAAAGTTGAATATCTATTAAAGAAATTTGACAGATTGTAGTAGCTTGATGTGCTGGCGTCTGTACAAACACGCTGTGAATGCGTGAGTTATGTGAAGACGAGTAGCGTCAGCACATAACAAACACACATACACTTCCGACTTCGCCATTGTCTCGGACGGGACAGTAGGTACCGAGAGCTCCTGCGCTTACATACATTCACATCGTGTTTGTACTCTATGGCTCGTAGCCAGCGACAAGCAGTTCACGCGCTTTTTACCCGACTGCGCGACGCAAAGGAGTGGTAATTTGTTTATCAGCCTATGTATGTATGTATGTTCCTTTGAAGCGCTATACAGACCAAACGCCTGGGCCGATTTTTATGATCCACACGTCAATCGATTCCTCTTAGTCATGAATAGATGATGATGTTAGTCATGAGTGTCACTAAAGACATGACGTTAGTGAAAATTCAATATGGCCGGACTACTGGACGCCAATTGGGCAAGGTTCTAGACTAAATCGGATGTAAATCAGCGGCAAAATAATAGAAAAAGAAACTTAACATGGACTAGTCTGTTCCAAGTGTTTACACTACATTTACATCTTGTAAAAACTTTTTACAAAAAAAAAACCGCCTTCAAAAAAAGACAAACAAAAACGTTCCTGCACTAAAAAGTAAAAAATAAAAAATTGAATTCCTGTAAAGAAACTTAATTTAAAGGTAAACTTATTTGACATTAATATTTTGCAAATATTCAAAATTGTTTACTTCTTTTTGGAGTCGGTGCCAGCCAAGGCAAGGAAATACGTATGGACAACAATACCTCGAAAAACGACCTCTGACACCGACTCCAAAAAGAAGTAAACAATTTTGAATATTTGCAAAATATTAATGTCAAATAAGTTTACCTTTAAATTAAGTTTCTTTACAGGAATTCAATTTTTTATTTTTTACTTTTTAGTGCAGGAACGTTTTTGTTTGTCTTTTTTTGAAGGCGGTTTTTTTTTTTGTAAAAAGTTTTTTTATTTCTAGCCGTTTAGTGTATTTTTTATTATAATATAATGGCAACGTAGTCAATATCTTTTCTACATAGAATATTATTTTGAAGAAGTACCAATATCATACAAGTAGGTACATATTACTGTCGACTTTCTGATCTTTAATTTGATCCCGTAGAGAGATGATAATATGACGCATGAAATACCTACTGTCGATTCTTATGCGTCGTATGCTGCCTCTAATATTGAGCTGGGCGGTAACAGTCCATAAACTACAAGGGACCACCCTCGAGAGAGCTGTGATCGACCTTGGTAAAAAAAACTTTGCAAAAGGACAAATATATGTCGCGCTAAGTCGTGTCAGAAGTTTGGAAGGCATAGTGTTATCAGATTTAGACGCCAATAAATTATTGAATCGACCACACGATGATCGAGCGATGACAGAGATAACAAGGTTGCGGAATCTGCCATCTGATAATCAAGACAACACATAACGTGCCATGGAATAGGCCTACGGGGAAACCACATTAAAAAAACGCGCCCAGCACACTACCTCATAGGTGGCGTGGAAACGTGTGCATACTACCAAGAATACAATTTTATTTTAGTAAATAATAGAAGCGTTTTTTTTTTAAACATTGTAGGCAAAATGCCTTTAATATTTCAGAAGTTGTTTTGTGGACACATTGATGATAACATCAAAACTAGATTTTCAATGGCACCTTGTATTCAGAGTGCATCTCATGACAGTTCTAAGCCCAAATACTGCTAGGATACATTGTTTTATTTTGAAGTTCTCATGCCAACCTTCCACCTTCCAGCTCCATCATCAGATCAGTTCGATAGTAACTTATAGCCAAAGTGCATTTCATGACAATTCTAATAAGCCCAAACACGGCTAGAATACGTTGATTAATTACGGAGTTCCGGTACCTGTCTTCCGGCTCCATCATGATCATCAGATCAGTTCAATGATAACATTTTCAATATAACTATTCAGGATTGTATGTTTATTTGTATTGTCATAGTTGCTTAACTATCTTGATTGTGATATCTATGCGAGTGACAAGTTCCGTTAGCCATATCTGATCTTCTTCACCAGTTCCACTTCATCAAATGTTACTTTTTGACTGTAAACGCTTGATTTCTCGATGAAAATATTAAAATTACTATATAGTTGCCTATAATATTTGAGGAGTTCCCTCGATTCCTCATGGATCCCATCATCAGAACTGGATTTTGAAAAAAATGGGACCAATCTGGAAGCATATCCTTTAAAGTTAAAAAAAAATTTTGCAAATCGATCCATAAACGACGGAGTTCTGAGGTAACAAACATAAAAAAAAAAAAAAAAAAATACAACCGAATTGAGAACCTCCTCCTTTTTTGAAGTCGGTTAAAAATGGGTGGTATTGAATATTGGGGGTGCATTTTACGCAAAAGGATTAATTTCATTAGGACGGTAATTAACGTAATCGAAAAATAGATGAATACGATAATTAGGTAATTGAACCGTGATTAACATATCACAGTTCAATTACCTAATTGCACAGGATTGTGACTCGGGCCTGTTCTTGAAATAAAAAAAAAAAGGAGGTGGAAGGTGTTTACATATTGCGCGGCTGTAGGTACAGACGCCAGCAGGTCAACCTACCCGAAACTGTCAAATTATCCCAATCAACCTTGAACTTTAATACTCTAGCGATAAAGTTGAAAATCTATTAAAGAAATTTGACAGATTGTAGTAGCTTGATGTGCTGGCGTCTGTACCTAATTATTTCAAGAACAGTAATACTGTATAGATAACATTGCCATACAATTAGGTAATTGCACCGTGATTAACATGGACGCAATTAATATAGCAAATTTAAGTAGAGCTTTATTCTGATAATTATTCTGTCTAATGGTAATGATAATGGTTAGCTAATTGATGGTCTGCTAATGTAACATTATCAATTTGAAACTTTTTAACACTTAGATATTTCAACTGAAAAAAAAAATGTTTTTTGCTAACACAACTATACCTGCAGTATCACCCAAGTCCTCAACTTTCACCACCTTATTCTTACTGCCATCGTCCTCCTAAGTCATGTCTTGGGACATAACGTTATGTGTTCGTGGAGTGCCCGAGGGCGTATACCGGGCCCGATCCGTGTCTGACTTCAATTCCGTGCAATCATCGCCTGTCTGCATTTCTCTTTCGTCTTGAGAATCTTTAGACTGGGTTGGGTAAAATATTAGATGGATTAAGTGTATATTTGTTGCAACAAAGTATACAAAACTTAAAATGAAATTATAAAGCGAAGCTATTTCTAACCGCTCAGTAGATACCAAAACACTTCTAACGGCTTACTACGGCGTATACGAATGTCACTTACGTTACGGGCATCATTTTCTGGGGGAACTCACTCAACTGAAAGAGACACGACATTTAAGGCCCAAAAGTGATGTCTCCGATCATTGTTTAAACTTAAAACTACAGACAGTTGCAAGCCCTACTTTAAGCAATACTTACAATATCTTAACACTTCCTTGTATTTATATTTTCGAAGTAACTATATTTGTTAAACAAAATCCAAGTCGTTTTGTTTGATCCTTTATTCGCATAATATCATTATAATATTAGATTCGCTAAATATTATGTATTTAAAACAGCCGATCGCCTAGCTGATGTATTCCCAAGGAATAGGAGTGACAATAGCAAACTATGCCAAGTATCATGCCAAACCGCTTTGATGCGCAACCGTGTTTATTTCATGGCCCCAATTATCTATATCTATATCTTCTATACTTATAATAAATCTGTAGAAGTGAAAATTCTGTACATTGAAAATATCAAAAAAATAAATGGCAAGGGGTGTTACTAGACCGACACCGAACCAAAAATGTGATTAAAAAAATTTTTGTCTGTCTGTCTGTCGGTCTGTCTGTCTGTCTGTCTGTCTGTTTGTTCAGGCATCACGCAAAAACTACCGGTTCGATTACGCTGAAACTTGGTATAATTATTCTTTAATATCCTGGGCACCATACTGGGTACTTTTTATCCCGGAAAAGTATATACAATAAAAAACAAACTTAATTTTGCGGTTCGATCCCTATACCCGATTACTGCACCAACCGCAAATAATAAGTTTGTCGTAGGTTAAGTCACCCGCAATGGAGTTCATTTTTATTCCTTTTAGTTTTTAGAGTTATTTAGGTTTATTTTTATATAAGTCGTAGGTATAGATTTTAATTTTAAAGTATAGGTAGTATATTTGATAGTGTACGTAGTGACCGTAGGTTATTTCATAATACTGTTAGGTAGGATTAGTCATTCGTATGGATATTAGTTTTTAGGGATTTTGCTTATTTATTGAGTTTAGATTAGTTATCATCAGAAATAGGTTTATTTAGGTAGGTAGGTATTTAATTTTCTGTTATTGAGGTAAAGATATCATATAGGTACCCTCTTAATCACCACTAATGAGACACAATTGGTTTTCTATTGTAATTAGCCACAAAGGGCCCGCGAGATAGATGGCATTCTGGGGAAGCACATAGGTACATTTTATCCTGTTAGCACGTTCCCGTGGGATAATTTCCGACATCCACGCGGGCGAAGCCGCGGGCAGAAGCTAGTTTATAATAAATTACCAAGTGGTTGGAAAGGTTTAAATACAGTGATGTTTAAGAGTAGACTAGATAGATAAAACGTACTAAGTATCAGTGTAGGTAACTGAGTTTCTAACAGAGAAAAATATATTGGTTGATTAATTGGTCTATTGAATGATAATTGTAATTTGTTAATTGATGTATTGAATTATAATTGTAATGATAATTTGTTATTTGAACTATTGAATACTGTACCGAGTGTAAACCAAACTCGAGGTGCGTAGGTATGACTCGCGTTGCGACCGTTTTACAGTGCGGTTTCTAAGAAGCGGTCATAGGGGTTGCAGGTCGGATTAAAGATGAAAGAATAACATTTTTACCTAAGAAATGATTGTTTGAAGGTTCTAAGGGTAATACTCATGTCTAATAGTTTCTCATGTCTAATAAATTTATTAAGTATTATTATTACTATAACAAGTAAAAAAATATATATTTAAAAGCAATGTAGATATATTCTCAAAAAAAAAAAGCATTCATACATACTAAAAAATAGGTAAGTACCTACCTAGGTAAGTAGGTAACAATAAAATTGGTTTTAAACATTCATTGTTTTACAATAAAAATACAATTAATCTCTCAAGTAATCGGTCTGGATATTTCCAGTGTCCGGAAAAAGCCTGCTAGCATTCCAAATACTTCACGAGATCTATCCTATCTGCCTCATTTTCTTCATTCGTCACAGATAACCAGGTATTTAAAATAACCATTCGAGGAAAAGAACACTTAGCAATCCTCAGCGCACCTTGGCGTTTAGGTACGCCAAGGTGCGCTGAAACTAGACAAACAAGAAATTATTTTGATATATATTTCATCTTTGGCAATAAACAAACAAATCGGAAGTCTCTCTTTGACGGTGCTGGTTACTGATAATGACAGGGTTAAATTAAACTTTATGATTAAAAATAAAAATGTCGTATCCATGGCACAGCAATATCAAAAACAATCAATTTTCGAGAAAAAAAACAACACTTTTAAAACAATAGAATTTTCGGCGAAAAGATAACGCTAATGAGCACTAATGAAGTGTTACGATTTCGGGTGCACAAAATTAAATGTTCCATGTATGCGTTTGCAATTTCTTTTATACCTGGGAGTAGAAGGGTTATTTTTGTATACTGTCACCATCGACATTTCCGCCCTATGAGCTACTATGGACGGGACCACTGTGCGTTTGTATGAAGATAGAATACCTACTGTATAGATAACATTACCATGATAAAGCTCTACTTAAATTAGCTAATTAATATTGCTTCCATGTAACTCACAGTTCAATTACCTAATTATCTTATTCATCTATTTTTCGATTATGAAATTAGCCCTTTGGTATAAAATGAAACCCCAATATTCAATAACGCTCATTTTACAAAAAGTAAAAGCAGTGTAAACACTTAAATAGACTAGTCCATGTAAAGTTTCTTTTTCTATTATTTTGCCGTTGATTTACATCCAATTTAGTCTATTAGGAACCTTGCCCAATTAGTTTCAAAATGGGTACATACAACAACTTTTACCCCAATTTTGGGGCTGCAGCAGTGACTCAACAAGTGGAATCGACGAAGCTTAGAACGATACCCAAAAGGTATTCTAAGTTCGAAGACGACTTCGATATGCCGATTGAGCTCAGAGATGACCCCACGATGTATAAGTACTGGAAGAAGAGGTACTCGCTGTTTCACAGGTCTATTATATTTTAATTTATCATCGTATGTATCACTAAACAGTTGCCAAACATGTTATTGTCTGAGATATCTGGTTCCGCGACAATAGTCGGTTGAGCAACGACCTGTTGAATGCGCGTATTAGCAGCAACGCAACATGGTTAATAGGCGGCAGTCATGCAAGCGAATAATTTGGTAACCACACTGTGAGACGTGTGAAAAAATACTTGATTACTGATGCTAAGATACTGTGGCTTTGGTTTTTTTAATATATTTAACTGCTATAAGAGATGGTGGTTTTTGGAAGGAAAATTACCTTTAGCATTTCTTTGGGACCTATCAACCTAATTCTTTTGTCTATCTCTTGGCTTGCAAAATGTGTTCCTTATTTATTTTTTTGCTAAATGGGCCTGCTCATAACCTCGACTACGCCACCGCGCTGTGATGGAACGAGTGTGCCCAGAAGATGTCTGTTTACTTTTGCTTTGAAGGCAGACGGGTTCCTCTGCCTTTCACATTCACTCACTCCACATTGCATCCATGTTTAATTTTTTTTGTGTTCGTAGCATTTTAATGGCTTTTTAATACAGACAGGTCCAAAAAAACCAGTTTCCACGACTACCTATCTATTGTTAGGATCTTGGAGAAGAGGATTATAAGAACATAATTCCCAACTATAGGCGATTTATCAAATTTATTTATTTGTTAACTAAGTATGTACAGACGCCTGCACATCAAGCTACTACAATCTGTCAAATTTCTTTAGTAGATTTTCAACTTTATCGCTAAAGCATTAAGGTTCAAGGTTGATTGGGAAAATTTGACAGTTTCGGGTAGCTTGAGCTGCTGGCGTCTGTACCTACATGAACATTATCAGAATATATTGAAAATACGTGATGCCACTTTCCCGCCAAAAAGTATTCTCTCTCAGCCACAGAGTAACCTCTCTCAACGTCTCCATTGACGTTCTAATATTCAAATTTAAATAAGCACAGGTCTTGAAACCACTATTCTGATACTTCCTTTGTAAAGCTCAGTTTACACCAGATTTGCATATTTTACATAAGTTGTTAACAGGCTAACTACTATATGATGCCTTCTATAACCAACAGATTCGACGAGGGCATAAAGCTGGACCGCGAAAGCTGGTTCAGCGTGACGCCAGAAAAACTGGCGTGGCGCATCGCTAACAAGTACGAGAATGACGTGGTGTTGGACGCTTTCTGCGGCGCCGGCGGGAACACTATACAGTTCGCACATACCAGCAAGAAAGGTAAGGACCACTGTTGGACATAAAGTAGGTCTGTGAAACATCGTATAGAATAATTTCTTCTATTCATGCGTCCTAAAACTAAAGCGATAAGCAACGGTCTAGCTAATCTATTGTTTTATTTTGTCCAACAGTAATAGCAATAGACATTGACCCTCAAAAGATATCAATGGCGAAACACAACGCGACAGTGTACGGCGTCGCCGATCGCATCGAGTTCATTGTGGGAGACTTCTTCGAGTTAGCACCCACGTTGAAGGCTGATATGGTGTTCCTTAGCCCACCGTGGGGCGGACCTAGTTATATTGATGTGAGTGGAATCCATTGTAAAAAATAAGATAATATTGGTCTCTATTATTTAGCTGACCCGACAGACGTCCAGCCCCAGCAGTCTCGACATTCATAGCGATCGCTTTACGACAGAATTCGGTCGCAAAGTCCCGGATTAACAGGTGAAATGTATGGAGTGACAGGACTTTGCGACCGAATTCGGTCGTAAAGCGATCGCTATGAATGTCGAGACTGCTGGGGCTGACCAAAAACTGTTCATACAGAAATTACTTCTTTGTCCGAAATCTCGGCTTTTTTTAAAATTTTCTATTGACACTAATTCATGCCTACAACCACAGAATCCACAATCTAAGGCGGGCCTACAACCTTTCATCCCCTAAGGGACGAATTTTCAGGATTTTTTGTCAAAATGTCTTGCTTCCCGACTACACCCAGTGGTTTTGGCAGCGCGTTGTCTGTCAGTGAACGTATGAATTTAAGATTTTTATTCTTACATGTTTGTTCTACAGAATCACGAGTACGACTTAGAAACGATGTTGGAGCCTAAGCCAGCCTCTGAACTGATGGCGGTGGCGAGAACAATATCGCCGACCATAGCGTTCTACCTTCCGAGGAACTCAAGGCTAGAACAGGTGAGAATCTCCTTTACGTCTGCAAAAGATGATTTTTCAAAACTCTGATGAAGAATTTTTATCTCACGAAGCGACGCGTTCACACGTGCGTTACATAGTGTACAAACACGATGTGAATGTATGGAAGCGCAGGAGCTCTCGGTACCTACCGTCCCGTCCGAGACAATGGCGAAGTCGGAAGTGTATGTGTGTTTGTTATGTGCTGACGCTACTCGTCTTCACATAACTCACGCATTCACAGCGTGTTTGTACCTACACTTCTCGCGATAACGCAGTAGTTATGTTCAAAATCAATGTTCGTGTTCGCCTGACGAATTTAAGACTCAAGTTCTGCTGTTTTGATCTTTATGATATTCGCAATTCGGTATAATTTCCCTTGTAAAAATCTGCATGTTCATCTTTTATAGTTAGTCTCTATACCTTCTTTATTAGTGTGGGTATGAGGGACAGGGTGGAAATTTCCTCATCCTCCATAGAAAAGGGAAGATCCTCCGACCAGACGGGTGGGCCGACGACCGTTGTTGATGTCGGGATGTTGTATCTACAACTCTGCTTGCGCCATGGAGGTGGAGGATTTGTGTGACGTCAGGTTATTGAGACATACCTATTCGTAGTTTGCATGTGGCACAAATTAATCTAATAACTTCAGTACAGTACAAGACATTCTTTTGATATTGTTTCAGATACTATCCCTATCTAAACAAGTCGGCGGCTCAGTGGAGATCGAACAAAGCTTTGTGGATAGAAGATTCGTAGCTATAACTGCACATTTCTACGAAGTATATCGTTGATACATTTGACTGCCCCGTTGGTCTCATGGTCGCAAGCGCGACTGCTGCGCGTGGGGAAGTTGGTGGTGTGATACCCCCGTGCTTCGGAAAGCACGTAAAGCCGTTGGTCCTGCGCCTGATCTCTCCCCGGTCGTGTCGGATTGCCGTCCCATCGGACTATGAGAGTAAAGGAACAGAGAGTGCACCTGTGTTTACGCACACACTTGTGCACTATAATATCTTCTGCGTACCTGGCTAATCTCCGTTAAGATTGGCCACCGTGACCGAAATCGGTCGGGAGGCTATTATCGTTGATTCAATCAAAAATATCATTGTAATTTGACATTAAATATAAATTAAATTAAAAGTCGATAAGTTATTTTATTTTTTCACTTCCGGTGTTACCCAGGAACTTGGAGGTCAGATAGGCAGTCATTCCATGTAAAATATTGCTATTCAGCTGCATCTGGTTAGTCTGGAACCCGACCCCAACAAAGTTGGGAATAGGCTAGGCAGGTTGATTATTTCAAAGGCAAGGCAGGAGTAACTATGAACTACTGTACTGTATGGAGTAGCTAATATAACATATTACATAGAAAGTATCGAACACATTATAATAAACGTGTTATGTACTCTGTAACTCAGACCAACAAAAAAAGATGTAATCACAGTAACTGATACCTATCCTCTTGCACGTTGTGCTATACGTAAGCAATCGGTCTTCTGTACAATTTGCCGAACAGTAGGTATGGATGTGGTCTACGGTGCTGAAGCCTTTTCAAAAACCGGCTTGTTCTGGCGGCTGGAACTCGTCAAGTCTCCTGGCTTGTATACGTGGCTCAGAAGTGAGACGGGTCTATAGTTCTTTAGTAAGGATTTGTCACCTTTTTTGAAGAACAGACCCACCGCACCTCGGCTCCACGCCTTGGGCGTTGTACCCTCTTGGATGACGGAGTTTAAGAGACTCGCTAGCTCTCTCAGGACTGGAGCCCCACCCGCTTTATGGAGCTCTGTCGTTATTCCGTCATCCCCAGGTGCCCAGGTTGTTCTTTAGCTGCTCTAGTGCCGCCCTAATCTCGCACTGGTCAATATCCGGGATATCCCCCGTGTAGTGGGGCGTTGGTTCGGATCGATGGTCATCTATAGTGCAGATTCGGCTGGTTTCACCGTCTGCGGTGAGTATAAAAAAAATCCTCGACTTTCCCGAGTATCCCGGCCTTCGAAGTCACGATTCTGCCGCAGTGCGGATCTGCGGCAGAATCGTGACTTCTTCTTTTTCGTTCTTAGTTTCGTCATATGGGACACGACCGAAGGTCGAAGGTGATTGCCCAGCAATTAGGGAGGCTAATTGCTGGGCGAACACCTTCGACCCTCAGTTCTGCTCAATCGCGACCTTAATGCCGCGGGTGTTGGAGGTGGAGTACCGAAGGTCGCATCGCGTCAACTTTCTAATTTTTAGGTTTAAGGCCCTCTTATCTGACGAAGACGCTGCATAGATGGCAACTCTCGTCTTTCCCTCACAAGTCCGAGAGTCTCCGAGGAAAGTTTGGACACCTTACTTTTTCGCTGCGACGGGAAAAATCTGCGGGACACGTCACGTAGGTAGGTAGTGCTTTGACCACCTCGTCAGCTTTCTCGTCGATAGTGCCCGTGGTTTCGGACAGGTCGAATCATGTTCCAATCGGAACTTTTCGGATCCTAGAGCGGCTTGGAGCTACGTTAGGTAGGAGTGTAGGTCTCATCATGCGGAGTCTCTCAGCTCGAAAATTAATATTTACAGTGCCTCGGACAAGCCTGTGATCGCTTACGGTATTAAACCTACTAATCACGGTAGTTTACCGGGTAGTGATTACAAATGTCGAGTATGAGCAGTTTAGCAGTTCAGATAAATCCACTTTTCGTATTTTTACAGGAAATACAAAAGAATGATTTACGTAGGAATGATTATGTTGTTTGTTAAACTAATATAATGTCAATTTGACTTGTAGCAAGGGCTTTCAAATAGGTAAGATCAAAGAGATTTAAGATAGGTACAGACGCCAGCACATCAAGCTACTACAATCTGTCAAATTTATTTAATAGATTTTCAACTTTATTGCTGAAGCGTTAAGGTTCAAGGTTGATTGGGAAAATTTGACAGTTTCGGGTAGGTTGACCTGCTGGCGTCTGTACAAGTAAAGTCAAGTAAATAATTTAATGTCTTTGGGTAAGATTAAAAAAAAAATCTAGTGTTGATAGTTTCCCCACAATTTTAGTTTCAAATATGGATGCGACCTGAGTGATTTATGTTACCTATGTATGAGTACTGTGACTAACATAAAAAAAAATAAAAAATCCGGCATAGTGGATTTATCGGCTTTTGTTCCGGAGCTCCTCAGTTGTTCCTCGGTGAGATCTCCACATAATAGTACAGACATCAAGCTACTACAATCTGTCAAATTTCTTTAATAGATTTTCAACTTTATCGCTAAAGCATTAAGGTTCAGGTTTGATTGGGAAAATTTGACAGTTTCGGGTAGCTTGACCTGCTGGCGTCTGTACATACAGTATACTTATTATTACATTTCCACATGTCTCTGATTATAAAACCTAATAAAGGTTTTGAAATGTTTGTGTTTTTTTTGTTTTTATCAGTCACACAAAACATCCCAGTGGTTATTTATCCCCTTGTATATGTTCTAAGTTCCGTCTCATCCACTTCTACTAAGCAATTAGGTTGTGAAACACTTGCAGGCTAGGTACTATACCATTTGCAACAAAAAATAGGGTGCAATAAGTGTGCTTATGACCAAACAATAGAAGTGGAAACATGACTGGAGCTGAGAAAACGCAATTCAGCGTAGATTATACACGATTCACTGCTCACCGACCCGTGCATGATGGTTCAGTTTCGTTCACTGTTCACAGGGCCCGTCTGCTATTTTTATAAATTCGTCAAATACGATCCCATTCCCATCCCATTGTCATTTTGCTTAAAGTTCGTAATCTGCTAAATTCTTAATGGCGATCATTGGTCTCGATTACGAGACTCTCGTAATAGAATTGTGTGACATTGTCGTATTGCCATTATTATAAAACTCGTTAGCAGAACTGATTTTTGAAAAACTACCACTACTTTATTTATGCCAGATTTCATTTACTTATATAGATTTTTACATATTATTTATTAGTGTTTTATACAAGTCAAGTGTTTTATGTAAACCAGTCATTCATTTATCATTAGGTATGTACGAGATTACCATTCTATGCCATTTCTTTTCATGGAGTGTCAGTGGTTGACCACTGGAAAGTCATAATGACGCCATTATGTTAGTAGAATACCAAACTTGTCAAAATCAACAATAATCATGAAATTAATGATAGACCATTCTGACACTATTGTAATAGCAGACTTGGGGCCCAGAAGAGCGCACACAAAACAAACTTGAAATAAAACCACAACATTATCATATTCTCTTTATTACTTAACAAATTATATTTACAGATCACAACATTTATACCATCATACATTAAAAGGTTATTATTGTTGTGCCAAAATGCAATACAGTACATGAAGAACCATAATTTTGAAATGGACCTACATCATCTAAATCTCAAATTTCTTTTTTGATAAGCTTGTGAACACTCTAAGGAAGTAATCTCAATACAAAATGATTTAACTAAAAGAGTTTGTTATTTATAGTTTCTTGTTACGAGTAAAACTCGGTAGACCAAAGAAAGGAACTTATCTAAACAGGATAATCCCGTCGAGTTTGGTCTTGTTGGTCTTCACAAGCACTATAGCCTAGGGTGGTGTACCTAATAAAGACCAGGATGTGATGATGGAACCGGAACGTGGCCATAGAAATTCCTGTTGTTTTTATTAGTATTATTACTTTAGACATAGACATGTGACGTCACGAAGCTTATGACACGCCGTCGGATAAGACTAGTCATCTTACAACTGCCAAGAAGCAACAAGAATTATGTAGGTACCCAAGATTTTATAATATCTTGATTTAAAGAGTGTCGTTGGAGTTTCTCGCCCGTTCTTCTCCGTAGAGATCTACGTTTTAGAATGGGTAACTTCAACTTTCTGATTAACTAACGGACTCTGACAATTCAAAAGTGCCAGTAAATGGTTTGATTGTAATAAATGTTTTGAGTTTGATTCAAAATGCTGGGCTTAATAAAAACTTTATCTTAAAATTATATCTTTGAGCGGATTTCTTATATATACTTAATTTATTGCTGTAGAATAGTAAACAAGAATGTTTACAGGATCACATAGTAATATTATCATAAAATATGATAAAAATACTCGATTCCGAATAAAAAGAGACTAACAGGTTTATCTACTCTTACACTAAAGGTTGAAATTGCTTACGTACAGCACAACGTGCTAGAGGATATCAGTTACTGTGATTGATTACAGACAACACGTTTATTATAATGTGTTCGATATTTTCTATTTAATACAGGGTGGCAGGGACATCGACGCGCAAACTGTAACCATGGATTCAGCACATGAGTTTAGACCCCATAGCGTCGAAATTTTTCGTCGGTTATTAAAAAAATATATTGCTGTTCCATACGTTTTGACCGCGTAGGTATTGCACTTTTCTATGAAACAGATTTTTTAACCGACGAAAAATTTCGGCGCTATGGGTTCTAAACTCATGTGCTGAATCCATGGTTACAGTTTGCGCGTCGATGTCCCTGCCACCCTGTATTTTATATTACCTACTCCATACAGTAGTTCATAGTTACTCCGGCCTTGCCTTTGAAAAAATCAACCTGCCTAGCCTTTTCCCAACTTTATTGGGGTCGGATTCCAGTCTAACCAGATGCAGCCGAATAGCTATATTTTACATGGAGTGACTGCCTATCTCACCTCCAAGTTCCTGGGTAAAACGATACTCTTTGGTAAGAGTGATTGTCTGAATTTTTCGGGCTTCTGACGACTGTCAAAGATCTACGAATGACAGCCGGGACCAACAGCTTAACGTGCTTTCCGAGGCACGGAGGGGTCAAGATATGTAATGGATGCTCACCCATCCACTGACAGACCTTGGCAAGCGTAGCTTAACGTTCGATCGACCCGTGCGGATGTATTGTTATCATTTAGCCAGGAGCCCACTCTTTGAAATTACACAATGTTATCACGTTTCGTTGTAACTGTAGTAAATATCATACCCCTGACTGCGTTTTATTTTTTACTAGCTTCTGCCCGCGGCTTCGCCCGCGTGGATGTCGGAAATTATCCCACGGGAACGTGCTAACAGGATAAAATGTATGTGCACCAGGATGCCATCTATCTCGCGGGCCCTTTGTGGCTAATTACAATAGAAAACCAATTGTGTCTCATTAATGGTGATTAAGAGGGTACCTATATGATATCTTTACCTAAGTACTATCATGGACACTTCCGCCTGATCACCACTAAGTTCATTTTTGCTTGCACTCAAAAATAGAAGCGCTCTCTAGCCCCGCCCCGTTGACCTTGAATAGACGAATGAAAGATAAGACGGGCCGACTGCACTGTCGCTCGACGCGGTGACGCACGCGCCGTTCGAGATTTATTTTTATTTTCAAACTACTGCTATTACCTATTTATTATATTATGGACTAACTTCTGCCCGCGACTTCGTCCGTGTAGATTTCGGATTTGTGACAGGATTGCGTATCTCAAAAGGAAATCAAAATAACCCATAAAGATACAAAATATTTTTTTTTTTAAAATAAATTGAAGTAAAAAGATGAATTTTTTAAACTTTGCGAAAAAGGAAATCAAAATAACCCATAAAGATACATAATATATATATTTTTTTTAATAAATAGAAGTAAGAAGATGATTTTTTTAAACTTTGCGAAAATTATGAAAACTTTATAACACTACAGATCATGGATGTAATGTAAATAGTTATAGACTTGATTTTTGATTTTGTAAACTTATTCCTGCACGTGCACGGCCTTGGTGACGCCCACTTCGCAACGGGCCGTGCAGCAGAAATCGTAATATTTTAATTTCGCCATAACTTCAAAACCAAACGTCCAATTTTAATCATTCAAAGACCAAATATTATCTACATAAACAGTACTTACTGATGAAATAATTTATTTTGATAAGGATTAATAGCATGAGTAAAATAAATGCGTTTAAATGTAGTCCAAAAAAAATTCAAGATTTTTAAATTAAAAAATGGTTGTTGTGCCTCACTCGACATAGATAGGTATAGTGTGTCGCGGACTTTTTTGTAGATATTTATAAGATCTACAATTAATTCGAACATTTTATGGTTCTATCTTTTATAGTTTAGGCAGCGTACGCAAAATAAGTAACTTTTCTGGTTGATTTTTTACACCTTGTGTCCGAAAAACCCAAATATCTTACGGAACCCTATTTTTTTCCAAAATAAAATTTTGCCTATGTTACTCGTGGATAATGTAGCTTTCGAATGGTGAAAGAATTTTTTAAATCGGTTTAGTAGCTTTTGAGCCTATTCATTACAAACAAACAAACAAACAAACAAAGTTTTCCTCTTTATAATATTAGTATAGAAGTATAGATTTAAGAATGAGACATGTAAAAATGTTATGTCCCGACTTCCCGAGTTGTAGTATGGTGACTCGGGATGCGAGTACCTCTTATTTATTAAAAGGCTTTTGTTGACTCACTGTATGGAGTTAGATAACCATGCCAAGTGTATTATCTAAGTAATGTGAAATGTATCACATAATGTACTTACAATTTAAGAACCATACAATTACATCAAAACATTTAACGAAATTTTAAGGCCATTTTCACCAACAAGTCCTTTATCGTCCTTCATGAAAGTAACTATTTGTTTATTAGGTACAGACGCCAGCACATTAAGCTACCCGAAACTGTCAAATTTTCCCAATCAAGTTTGATTTTGAACCTAATGCTTTAGCAATAAAGTTGAAAATCTATTAAAGAAATTTGACAGATTGTAGTAGCTTGATGTGCTGGCACCTGTACTTCGCGAGGTTTGATAAAAACATTAGGTATCGATATTGTTAGGGATTTGTTGGTGAATTAGAACATTAGATTCTTCATAATATAGTAATGATAAGTGAAGTTCTCTGGTTACACTTAAACTAAGACATATTTTGGCATATACGTAACTATTATCCGGTACCAATTTTATTTTATATTAATATAACTAGATAGATGAGATGATGAACGTACTATAGTTATTGTATGAGTAGAACTAGCTTGTATATGAAGTATGCGCAACTAATAATAATACATAATGTATACACAGAGAAGATAATAAATGGAGTATTAAAGTGGGAACAGAAGCGCGATGAATTATGACCGGTCGAACATAGGCTCTCCGAACTTTCGCGTATCTCGCGTGTCTCACTCACACTTTTTAGCAGCATTGAGCTTTATTGAGCAGCTTCTGCGCAAAGTTCGGACCGGCCATGATTGATCAGTCGTATTGTACCTGACGATTACCAATTTCTTAGTAACAGAATTGGCCAACCCCAACCAATAATGCTTCAACTTCAATCCGTAGCCTAAATCCTAACCACAGTTAAAAAGTCAACACTTATTTGTCACATTCAGATGTAATAACGATATACTTAGTAGAAATATGCAGTTATAGCGACGAATCTTCTATCAAGAAAACTTTGTTCGATCTCCACTGTGCAGCCGACTTGTTTAGCTAGTAATATTATCTGAAACAATATCAAAAGAATGTCTTGTACTGAAGTTATTAGATTTATTTGTGCCACATGCTAACTATGTCTCAATAACCTGACGTCACACAAATCCTCCACCTCCATGGCGCAAGTAGAGTTATAGATACAACATCCCGACATCAACAACCGTCGGCCCAGCCGTCTGGTCGGAGGATCCTCCATTTTCTATGGAGAATGAGGAACTTTCCACCCTTTTTTTTATCGCATGGAAATCCTCATGTAACGCTTCGTCTGGGAAGAACGTAGGGTTATGTCGGACTCCTACCGACTAAAACCCCACTGTTCCTTCTAGTACAGTCAACAGCAAAAGTAGATGAGCAAAATCAGAAATTCAATACTAATGAACGGAGTTCACGTCAGAACTGTGTGGCGTCGAAGTGATTCAAAAGTATGTGATTGTAAATTATACCAAACATTTACTACTGGTACAGCTACCATATAGCTGCGAACTCCGTTCATTAGTACTGAATTTCTGATTTTGATCATCTACTTTTGCTGTTGACTGTACCATGAGTCGGGGGCCCGACAGATACTTGTACATAGGCCGCAGCCCCGCGTGGTACCGCCCGCGCGCCCGAGTGCGGCCGCTCGCCCGCGCGTGCTCCCATTGGGGCGCGCACACTGCGTGCCACCTCTTTGGGGAACTTCCCACCCTGTCCCTCATACCCACACTAACAAAGGAGGTATGCAGATTTTTACAAGGGAAATTATACCGAAATGCGAATATCATAAAGATCAAAATAGCAGAACTTGAGTCTTACATTCGTCAGGCGAACGCGAACATTTGATTTTGAACATAACTACTGCGTTATCGCGAGAAGTGTACAGTGTTTGTACACTGTTGCTGTCACGTCAGCACATAACACACACACACTTCCGACTTCTCCATTGTCTCGGGTACCGAGAGCTCCTGCGCTTACATACGCCAGCAGGTCAACCTAACCGAAACTGTCAAATTTTTCCAATCAATGTTGAACCTTAATACTTCAACAATAAAGTTGAAAATCTATTAAAGAAATTTGACAGATTGTAGTAGCTTGATGTGCTGGCGTCTGTACACTAAGAAACGCACGTGTGAACACGTCGCTTCGTGAGATAAAAATTCTTCATCAGAGTTTTGAAAAGTCATCTTTCACAAACGTAAAGGAGAACTGTTTCTCACCTGTTCTGGCCTTGAGTTCCTCGGAAGGTAGAACGCTATGGTCGGCGATATTGTTCTCGCCACCGCCATCAGTTCAGAGGCTGGCTTAGGTTCCAACATCGTTTCTAAGTCGTACTCGTGATTCTGTAGAACAAACATGTAAGAATAAAAATCTTAAATTCATACGTTCACTGACAGACAACGCGCTGCCAAAACCACTGGGTGTAGTCTGGAAGCAAGACATTTTGACAAAAATTTTCTGAAAATTCGTCCCTTAGGGGATGAAAGGTTGTAGGTATGAAAAATCGTAATTTGTATCAATAAGAAATTTAAAAAAAACAGATTTCGATAGTAATTTCTGTATGAACATTTTTTGGTCAGGACGTCTGTCGGGTCAGCTAGTAATAATAGAGACCAATATTATCTTATAAATTCTTACAATGGATTCTACTCACATCAGTATAACTAGGTCCGCCCCACGGCGGGCTAAGGAACACCATATCAGCCTTCAACGTGGGTGCCAACTCGAAGAAGTCTCCCACAATGAACTCGATGCGATCGGCGACGCCGTACACTGTCGCGTTGTGTTTCGCCATTGATATCTTTTGAGGGTCGATGTCTATTGCTATTACTGTTGGACAAAATAAAACAATAGGTTAGCTAGACCGTTGCTTATCGCTTTAGTTTTAGGACGCATGAACAGAAGAAATTATTCTATATGATGCTTCACCTACTTTATGTCCAACAGTGGTCTTTACCTTTCTTGCTGGTATGTGCGAACTGTATAGTGTTCCCGCCGGCGCCACAGAAAGCATCCAACACCACGTCATACACGTACTTGTTAGCGATGTGCCACGCCACGTTCTCTGGCGTCACGCTGAACCAGCTTTCGCGGTCCAGCTTTATGCCCTCGTCGAATCTGTTGGGCAAAGAAGGTATCATAAATAAATCATGTAAGTAGTGTTAGCCTGTTAGCAACCTAAGTAAAATATGCAAATCTTGTGTAAACTGAGCTTTACAAAGGAGTCAACATAAGCTAAAATTAGCAAAAATAAAAATAAATAAAGAACACGTTTTTGCAAGCCAAGAGACAGGCAAAAGAATTAGGTTGATATTCAAAGAACTGCTAAAGGTAATTTTCATTCCAAAAAATAAGAAAACAAAACTACAATAACTGACCTGTGAAACAGCGAGTGCCTCTTCTTCCAGTACTTATACATCTTCGGGTCATCTCTGAGCTCAATCGGCATGCCCGACGTATCGAAGTCGTCTTCGAACTTAGAATACCTTTTGGGTCTCTTTCTACGTTTCGTCGATTCCACTTGTTGAGTCACTGCAGCCCCAAAATTGGGGTAAAAGTTGTTGTATGTAGCCATTTTGAAACTAATTGGGCAAGGTTCCTAATAGACTAAATTGGATGATTAACGGCAAAATAATAGAAAAAAAAAACTTTACATTGACCAGTCTGTTAAGTGGTTACATTACATTTACTTTTTGTAAAATTAGTGGTATTTAATATTGGAGGTTAATTTTATACAAAAGGATTCATTTTTATACAAAAGGGTTCTTTTCATTAGGGCGGTAATTAACGTTATCGAAAAATAGATGAATAAGATAATTAGGTAATTGGACTGTGAGTTACATGGAAGCAATATTAATTAGCTAATTTAAGTAGAGCTTTATCACGGTAATGTTATCTAGACAGTATTCTATCTTCATATCATATCATCGTTTTAGAATAGAATATAATTTTATTTTTTGCAAATATGGGTATACAATAGTTGTTATGATATAATTATCAAGGCTCAGCCATTTTTTTTTTTTTTGTTTTTACTATATTTTATTTTCATAGAGTTATGTCCTATGGTAGTCTGCTGTGGGGCAAAGCCGCTGATATACAAAATATACTTGTCCTTCAAAACCGACCTATTCGAGCAATTTACGAGCTAGGTGCCAGTTTCTCAATGGTATTTATTATCACAAAACTAGAAACTCATGTAGGTTGATGAAATTAAAATACTGTAGGTAAGCAGCCCTATCGCGTGTTTACATACCGCGCGGCTATAGGTAGGTATATTTCAAGAACAGAGGCCTTACCACGAGCTCTTAACGCGATCCAGTTTAGGCTGTTGGAAAGAGACAGAGCTATACAAGTCGTCTAGCGCCATCTCGATCCCTGAGCGTAAATTGAATCGCGTTAAGAGCTCGTGGTAAGGCCCCAGGCTCGAATCACAATACTGTATAAATAACATTACCATACAATTAGGTAATTGAACCGTGATTAACATGGACGCAATTAATAGCAAATTTTAGTAGAGCTTTATTCTGTCTAATGATAATGATAAAGTTAAGCCAATTGATGGTCTGCTAATGTAACATTATCAATTTGAAACTTTTTAACACTTAGATATTTCAACTGAAAAAAAAAATGCTTTTTGCTAACAGAACTATACCTGCAGTATCACCCAAGTCCTCAACTTTCACCTCCTTATTCTCATCATCATTGGAGTCCTCCGCATCGCAAGGCAAAGGAACCGACGCCGCTTCAGCCAACTTACTGCCATCGTCTTCCAAACTCGTGTCTTGGGACTTAACGTGATGTGTTCGTGGAGTGCCCGAGGGCGTATACTGGGCCCGGTCCGTGTCTGACTTCACTTCCGTGCAATCATCGTCTGTCTGCATTTCTCTTTCGTCTTGAGAATCTTTAGACTGGGTTGGGTAAAATCAAAGACATTAAATTATTTACTTGACAATAGACAGGACATCACGAACAAAATCGTAATCCAATACTTGTGTCCTAGTGGTCAAAAGTCACTCAGTCTAGTGTGGTACGCCTGCGTGTCAAGTCGTATTTGTGTCCACCAAAAACAAATATTTTCTAAGGAAATATGCCAAGTTGCGCATTGAGATATTGTAAATCTCGTTACGGTAAAAGGGCTGGACCTAACTTCAGTTTATTTTCGTATGAATTATTTATATTTACTGAGTAATTAAAATTAAATCATTTTCTTAGATAGATCTAGAAAATTTGCTAATTTTGTAATAAACGCCCTCTATTGCTGAGTAGCTTTACTACTGCGTTGTAGAGCTGCAATTTTGTTTATCGATTTGGTTATCGATAATATTTATTAAGTTAAAAAATAAATAACACAAAATATAATACTGTTTGAAGATAATCATGTTATTTTATTTAAATATCAATAAATGAACAAGTACTATTCATTCATGTAGGTTTCTGTTATTTTAGGTTTCCGAATAATGTAGAACGTGAAAAGTGGATACGGTTTGTTCAGATAGACCGTAGAGAAGAAAATTGGCTTCCATCTGGTCTCACACTTGGATTACTAGATCATAATAACGATAATTATTAGTCATTTGTATGTAAAAATAATTTTATAAATAAATAACTTTTAACTGCTAATAATTTTATTATTTTCATAATCTTTTGGCACTTGGTTCAATCTATTCAAACGCGAAAAAAAATAGCCTTAGTCACTTTTTTCAATATTATCGATACATTTATATCGAAATGGTAAAATCTCTACCACAGGTTTTATACTGTCTACTTAGTGTCACCCCATTTATTGCCAGAGCTACGGATTTTTTTATAGATCTACGGATTTTGGACCTCACCTCGGATATACGTATACATACGGATACAATATTTACAAATATTTGCAAACAAAGTAAAAAAAAAAAATTATTTTGCTAAAACCGAAACGCAACCGACAATTGCAAAGAAAATATGCGCTTTGTGACATAATAGGTCTACTTTACACAAAAAGTGTAATAAACTGAGTGCTATAATAATCCAACGGCAAAGCAGGCACATTTAAAATCTTTTTATTTTAAAATATACATAAACACACTGAAACTGATACCTAGTCATACACGGTGACACGGACAATGGATAGTAGCGAATAAAATTCTAAATTAGTTTTTACTGTTTAAAACAAGTTTTGCTTAATTTGTTTAGTTTTTTATATCTATTTACCATTTGAATATTAGGTTTTTCAGGCTTAACCCACGGATTGAAAATCGGATCTGGCAACACTGACCACACTGGCCACCTACCGAGCAATAGCTGAACATATTTTACTAAATTTAATTCATGTTTGCAATTTTTGTGCTAAGATGTTCCCAATTGCCGCTCTAATTTTGCTATATTATACTAGATGGCGTCACTGAGACATGGGATCACAGTTTTTCTATGACATTTCTTTGCATAGCCTCTCTATTGTACCTATCTTAAATCTCTTTGGGTAAAATATTAGATGGATTATTATTATTATTTGTTGCAACAACGTGCACAAAGCTTAAAATGAAATGAAATTGTTTATTCTATAAATAGGATAACGGAATCACTTATGTGTTAAATTATTAAAAAAAAATAGCTAGTAGAGATCAGCGTTTTCTATCTGACTGCTCTACGAAGAAAGGCCAAAACAAACTCAGAGGTCACAGTCTCTTTTTTAAAAGAGACTGACCTCTTAGTTTGTTTGATTATGTTTGGACTTTAGTCCAGACATAATCAAAAAAAAAAAAACAAACAACTTGGTCGGCTGTTAAATGACCATAGCTCACCTGATCCAAAGTATAAGGGTTGCCATCATCATCGAAGTAAGTCTTCCTGCTATTCAAGTTTTTCCTGAACCTTGGCGGACGTAGCCTGGCTGGACGTTTCCGGTAAATCAGCTCTCCTTTCGGCAGCTTCTCAGGGTGGACGCAGAAGCCCATCATTTGGAAAGTACTCTTGATCTTGTTATGTGCTATATCTTCGTCTGCTTCTTCGATTTCGTGGCTGTAAGGGATTATTTGGGATTGGTGACTAGGGTGTTACAAATTGTTTGAGTTTTGATAAGTTTGGCCCTGGATCTGTTTAGGTTGCGGCTCAGATTAGTCCTTTTAACCCTTCGTATCGTGGGAACGAGACACAATGGCTTTTTTATTTTTTATTCAATTGTTTCAGTAATTTTCAATTTCATTTACTTAATAAAAAACGTTTACAAAAGGTGTACATTTAGCCAAGAGTAGCAAATTTCCCATACAATTATAGGGCCTAAAAATAAACTAAAAATAAAATATTTTTTTATTACAGATGCAAGTAAATGATGGTTCGGAATTCGAGTGCAGGTAGCGACCTGCCCGAACTAGGTTTAATTCAAACCTGTGTTTCAGGCCATAGAACCAGGCCTTAGGCCAGGAACTATTCGCCGAACGTCGAATAATACTAGCCATTATTCGGTATTCGACGAATAACAGAAAAAAACCGAATAACGAATAATAGCGAGTATTCAAGCAGTACAACGCTCTCCGCGTTCAGGGTGTTGTTGGTGCCCCGGCACTGCAGCGCGTCGGGCAGGTTCGCCGACGCCCGTGTCGACTGTTTCTACACGACGATGCGAAAGTGGTGCACATCTCTGGGGCGCAGGCTCCGAATCACCTCCAACACCATCCTGAGCGTATTTGCGAATTTGATTGTCAGTACATTAACCATTGTTATATGTATGATTAATGTAATGACAAACAAACAAATGACTATGGCAGGCGTATTATTAATCATGTTTATTTTATTTTATGATGCTAATTTAATTTTATAATTTTAATATTATTTAATTAATTCAAAATCAAAAGTCATTTATTCAAATTAGGCTGAGAATCAGCACTTTTCGAACGTCAAAATTACAAAAGACAGTCCCCCAAAAACACCCGCCCTTCACCACTTCCTAGTGCTATCGCTGGGAAGAAGTGGCAGAACAAACTCCCCAGCAGCACAGCCGTCTGTTTAGTTAGAATATATGTAGTTGCATGTATACAATACTAGGGAATTATTTTTATACACTATATTATTTTTTATATTTATTGTGATTATAATTTTAGTTTGATTTATTCTTTCCGTCTAATTTGATTTGTGTTGATTTTAATACGTGTTCTATTAATGGGTGTTATTTACCTGAAATAAATGAATTTATTTATTATTATTATTCGCGGCATCTCTAGTAATTACTGCATTCAGCCGGTTAAGACTAGTCTAAGATTAATGTTATTAAAATGTCATTCAGAGAAGATGTCATTTTGTAAGTTGTTCTACTGAACGACTTACAAAATGGTTGTATCTAAATAAAAATGTAGGTTCCACAACAAGAAGCTACATAATGCATTTAATAACTAATAAAACTTGCGATCACTTTCTTCTTGACTTGGCCTTTATATCGGGGCTAAGTGCATATTGATGTCACCACCAACTATCTAAAAATAGATCAACAGACAAAGTTATCAAACAATTGGCTATTTCTTTCTAAAGATTTCAGTTTCTAATAGATTATAATCATAATAGAAGAACAATGATCCTAAACTTGACCCGATCGTCCTATTGAGTACAACATACCGCATATTTGAAGATAGCGAAGTAATCTATCTGTTGTTTATTTCATTTTTGATCTAATAGGCCAATTTATGCATAAATACATACTATAATTTACGCTTCGGCTGCCGTAAATTCTTTCGAGGTTTTCTTGGAACGTTTCTCCGTTGTGGCTTTCGATCTACATTTCCTGACGATGTAGATGTAGATGCATGTGAATCGCGAATTGGTACCTGTGGTACTACAAGACTCCTGTTCAATTCAGGATGAGATTTATTGAAATGTAACCACATAGCCGTGGAATTTGGGCCGACAACAACTGCACTACATATTTTACACTTTTTATACCAAGATGCTATGTTTAATTTATTTTTAATAAAATTGCGCGGGCGTCTGGTCCTGGGTTTTCTAGTTCTAGTTTTAGGCATTTTGAAAGAATAAAATCGAAAGATCGAGAAACAAATACACAGACACAGTACTGACGAAAATCTTTTTAAAGTGAACAAGCACTAAGCTAGCTGTGTACGCTACCACAATGCACCTTTATATGCATATCGCTCGTTGGACGTTGCGCAATGCCTCTAAAGTCCTACTAAATTGAATGATACCAATAGAACAGGTAAACTAAATAACAAAGGTCTTTTCAATTTTGTCTTATTATAAACGTCGGGAAAGTCCTTGCATAGACAATATAGTCGTCTCTATGGTGAATGCTCTATGGTAGCCCGCGAAATTCAAATATTCTTACGATTTTTGCAATCTGCAGCATTCTGACACACATACTCCTTGGCATAGACAATATAGTCATCTCTATGGTAGCCCGCGAAATTCAAATGTTCTCATGATTTTTGCAAGTTGCAACATTCTGACACATACACTTTAACAATCAAGTTATTTGTTCTAGAAATACTTTTCATCTAAAGCCTTGCCTGAGTGACTATCAAATGTCAATCAACCCATTCAAACTTGCACTCCACATCCACTGCTGGCCCTTCCCAAGATGACCCAGCTAGATGGAATGAGAACCTAAATGCAGAAGGCGGAGAGCTGGGAAATTAAATAGCTCATCAATACAATGCAGCCCTGTCAAAAACTAGGCTGGGAATCAGCACTTTCTGACGTCAAAATTACATAAGACTGTCCTCCATAACACCCACCCTTCACTGTATTGTATTTATAAGGTATTTCATTTCCCTGAGTACCGCAATAATCATAACAGCAATTTATAATGGCTACTATACTTTGAATTTTTGATACTCAAACCATAGACATTTATTTTCGTCAAGAATAAAATAGTATTACCTTCTTTTCAACATCACAGGTGTTTCTTCAGGTGGTTCATCATCACCATCACAGCTATTTGAGTTTAAATTGTTATTATTAACAGGCTGTGTACTGCTTGAATCGGTTGTACTATCAACCACATCCATATCAGGTTTTTGCGGACTGTCCGTCTTATTAGTACTGTCTTTATCTCCTGCACCAACAGGCTCATGCTCTTTTTTTGCCTGTTCTTCTTTCAATAAATTCTGCAACAGTACTCCAACAGAAGACATATACTTCGAAGTATTTTTCTTATTTTTCTTCTTGGCTTTACCGTGGTCTTCTAATGTGATCTGATCAACCTGATTCTGGATTTCAATAACTGTTGGTGTTTCTTGAGAATTTCCTTCGCTGTTTTCGTATTCAATGTCCAAAGGTTTTTCATCAATTTTGATTGGCTCCGGGACTACAGCTGGCACTGGGACCACTTCAATTTGTATTTCAGGAACTTCTTTCTCTGGTATGTTATGGTGGTCAGTAAAGTTTGCGAAGTGTAACGCATACTGTTCTCCAAAGTGTTTCTTCCATAGAAACTGCCAGTATTGTTCTGAATCCACCTCTTCTGATGGTATTTCTGTGTTTTCGAGCTTATCGTCTATATTGACAATTCTTGTCCGATCATTTGATGGGTCATCTGATGACGATGATGATACACTGTAATCAGTATCTGTTGGCGTTGATTCTGATGTAACATGACTAGAACTGATGTCATAGCTAGATAGTGTGAGTTTGGTCACATTAGTCATAGAGTCCGTCCCAGCTACAGTTCTCGGACTTAATATTCTATCATGTTCTGAACAAGACCGTCTCCTAGCTATTGGTAACCAAGCCTCTTCTCTATTTATCTCATTATTCCTATCAACTTTCTCTACTTGATTCTGAATATTGTTGCGTTTCTTATACGGATTTACTTTAGAATCGTAAGAGAATTTCCTTTCCCTGATTTCCTCTTCTGCCTTAGGACTAGCATCAATCTGTTTCTTATAAATCTGATCTACGGAATGCTGTTTCGGTATGTTGTTTTCATCCATAGTTAGGCCATTACTGTCGTCTAGGTACGCTGGATTGATGTAGTCACTGTACTTTTTGATCCAGGAAGCCCAAATGAGCCTTTCTCCATGAATAGCCCAAAACTTGTCCCAGGTTTCTTCGGTCATGTAGTTTTCGATTGCATCTGGGAAGTCTTGGTCCATGCGTTCAAGTTTATCATGTGTGTCTGAGTGGTAGTCTTGATATGTGAGGTCAGCCCCACTGTCACTGGGTTGTAAGGCATGGGAGGCTGTCCCATGGGTGTGGACCGCATCATGTTCATCAGTGGAGCAACAGTTGTCAGTGTGGGATGCACTGCAATAGCAGCTTGCACCTTCATCTCTCTGGGGAATTAAATCAAATAACTGTAGGTATCGATTTAACATAGACAAACCCAATGTATTTATTTAGGCTTAACAACATTATTTTATCAGAAGATGGAATCATAGTAAGTTAGTAGTATAGTAAAAGTTGATATATGTACTGGATAATCCCATATTGCTTGTTTGTGAGCACCATTTTAAAATAATTTTGCTCATTCCTCGAGAATATCATAACAATACATAAAGAAAATTCTACTAACCTCACATTTGTTTTTATAAGAAGTATCTAAAGAGAAGTGAACATGAGAGTGGTCTTCCAAATCCTGAGATTGAGAGTCACGGAGGACTTCCACATCACTCTCACTGGCATACTCCTTGTCCGCATAGTAAGTTTTGGCCCCATCCCTATAGTAAACCAAGAATAAACATAAGTAAGTACAACTATACATAATCAGCCTATAATGTTCCCACTGCTGGGACACAGGCCTCCTTTCTGTGAGAGGGAGTGGGCCGTAATCTTCCACGCAGGCCACATATCGGTTGTAGTTGTCACATCTTCGAATTTTGGGTTGGTATGCCACGGGCAATTAAATAAGACCATGTCATAAATTTCAAAGAAATAATGACTTGTTAGTGTTTGTAATCAAGAAAATATGGAAAAAAGCATGCATGCATGGTACGGTTATTTGTAATTAAAATGTTTGTTCTATCTCAGTAGATGATGAAGGTGGTGCCTTTGCTTAACAATAGGACAGTTACAAGATGACCCTTTACGGTAACTTGGTCAGAGTGTCATCTTCTTGACAAAAAGGCAAAGCATTGCTGTGTTACTAAAGATGTTATTGCATGATGCATGAAAGGTTCATGCATTAAATTGATAAGCAGGCCAGGCCAAAGCCTCGGCGATCCAGCTATGGCCTAGTATAAGTATAGGAAGATTCAATTCGGAGGACTACCTTTTTTACATGCAGTATCCCTCCATTTTCATAACAAATAATAAAAGCCTATAAAAATTCAATTTTTCAATTAAACTTTATACGAAAACTTACTTTATGAAGACTCTGCTGCAGTAACAGTAAATGTAATTGTCGTCATCATCAATTTCCTCTACAGTATCATCACCAAAGTAAAAATTAAATTCAGCAAGTGTCTCACATCTGTGATAATGCTCAAAATAATCAGACATCATTTTTATTAGCACACACTTATCTACTTTACTTATTCAATTAATGTATGTGTCAATTTCGATGGATATCTACATTATTTAACTCGATTTTCCAATAAAACAAATTATTATTTGTAACCTTCCCAGAAAATCGAAGTATCGCTCGCTTTTACTTACGTTCCGTTACACTATTTATAAATACTAGTAGTGTTTCAACAAAAACTCATGAAAGAACCAATACTTATCATAAAGAGCCAGTTCCTGAACTCTATAACAACATTTTGGTAAAGCGGAACGTTAAAATAATTCGTTCGTAATTTTATAATATCGACTATTTACGTTTCCATATTATTTTATGAAGTATTTTCCAAAATAAATTGCGTTAGTGTATCATACTCATCCGTTGTCAAGCTTGCTAAGTATTACGAACCAATAAGCCCGTCTTGTCAAACTTGGCCTATACTTCTTACATGAACACCCGTAACTTATAAAATCAGTGACTTTTATTTATTTACTTCTTCTAGGGAGCGCTGCTTTCTATCCTCTTGGCATTGTTTGATAGTATTTCGGTTGCCAACCAGGTAATGTTATCAACACTGATCCCGATGGCGGCGCCATAGAAGTGGCCATCACAATTTCCTATTCTTTTTTGTTAAAAGTTTTTTTTTCAAACGAATATCATAGAAATTAATAAAATTGCATGATTTTGTAATGTTATTGCTAGCCGATTTTTCAAAATGATTTATAATTTCATTTGAAATTGATAAAAATAAATATTTTTACCTTATCGCTTCAAAAACACACGCCATCACTACGGAACACATGTGTTTGTGATTGCAAAATTGTCTTTTATCTGTCACTTTGACATTTCAAATTCAATCGTAGTGCGGCACGTTTGCTCTCCCGAATTCTAATGCCGATTATTTGTATAAATTCAACGTAATACTGCATACAATTCAATAAAATGGGAAAGAAAAATAAAGAATCTTTAGGGCGTGCCCTCATCAAGGACAGATTTGCGAAGAATCGTCACCGAAAACATGTGGAAGACAACACCATGGTTAGTATTTGTTTTTGTAATGTTTTTGTTTCAAATAAACGTCTAGGCATAGTAATTTGTTTCATACAAAAGTTACATACTTTCTATAACTAAATGCACGTAGCTCCAAGTCTAATTTTACTTGCCAATCATACAAAAAAATCTATAATTTAGCTAACCTTGATTAGCAACAATAAAAACATATCAAATCTAGATAACTTTGCTTAAGAAGTTGTACAACGTGTTGCAGTAATCAACATGGGTACTAAGAACTTTCTCCTATCTAAAATAATAGTTTTAAACCAATATAATGGTAATCTACTCACCCTTAAAATCACTGTTTACACAAAAAACTAATAATAAGAACTCCATAAGTAATTTTGCCTTGTTTTCCAATTCATCAATTAAAACAGTCAATTCAACCCCCTTCAAGGGGGTAATATTATTATACAACCCTGGTGTATGTTTTCCAAAATACAATAATGTTAAGTCAATTTGTACAATATCTGTACAGTCTTTTAAGCATTTGATAGTAAGTCAGATCGCCAATCCTTTAATCATAACGGACACTACTGCTAATTTAAACTAGAACAGTTACTTCTACATTGTCATCACCTTCCTGCCCTCACCCCATGTTACTTGGGATGTTGGAGTTGTCGCAACACATATTCTTTTACCATTCACTGTTGTCAACAGTCACACTATCATTCACTCCCTTTCTCTTTAAATAAATAAATATAAATATATCATTCCTCACACAATCCATCAACATATTCAACACTCTTTTATTCACATGCGTTTCTTCTTACCACTTCTACATTGTTCTCGGCCTTCATTAAAATCCTTCCTTCTAGTTACACACAACAGAAGTCAATGATGGCTATGACTGGGGTCGCCTCAACCTGCAGTCAGTCACTGCTGAGTCGTCCCTGCAAGAGTTTCTCTCTACTGCAGAGTTGGCGCAGAGAGAGTTTACTGCAGAGAAAATGAACTATCAGTATGTGAAGTCTGTGCCTTATGAGGTGGAAATGGTTACTTCACAACCCAACTTTGATGAACCATTGACAGTACCAAGGAGGTGAGCTATTGTTTATTTTTTACTAGGTTTAAGGGTAGTTGTAAAACCTCAGTTTTAACCCCAGGCACAGAAAGATTGTGTTCCTTTTAGTACCTGGGGTTAAAAAAGAAGTTTAGTTAGTTTTGAAACTTTAGGACTCATTTCATGTTTTCAGTTTTTATGTTTGAAGGAAGGTGTGAAAAAATTTAAAGGAAGTTGAAGCAGTTGACAGGGCAGAGCGTTCAAAACTATTTTGCCCTGCACAAGTGAGGACCTAATGGCTGCACCAGTGAATTGTATCCGCGTTGCTGAATTTTGGGCCAAACAAATTTAAAAAAGATATTTGTTTTTTCGTGCTATTTTTCCCATCAACATGCTAAGAAGAAGGAATTTAGAATAACAAATCCAATTACTATTTATTCCAGACCAGCATGGCAGCCTGGTATATCAGCCGAAGACCAGATAACTCGCGAACGTGAAGCTTTCTTAGAATGGCGGCGTCACTTGAACGATCTACAAGCCAAGCTTGGGGCTGCTGTGACTCCGTATGAAAGGAACCTGGAACTATGGAAACAGTTGTGGAGAACCCTGGAGAAGTCTGATATTGTACTGATCCTGTTGGATGCCAGGAATCCTTTACTGTTCAGGTATTGTATTTGGTTCATTCTATACTCCATTCGGAATAAGATTAGGCATTTAAACAAACCTTTTTTACAGTCCGTTCAACCAATTTTAACTTCTATTCCTTAGGCATAAGGATGGCATTAAAAGCAAAAAAGTGGTTACAATACCAACTATTTACTGCAGCTGCCATTTGTCATGCCACCAACACAATAGAAGTCAAAATCGGTTGAATGGACTGTAAAAAAGGTTTGTTTAATGTCTAATCTTATTCCGAATGGAGTATAAGTTTGTAGCATTACCATTTAGGTCTTATTTAGGAAGCAAGATAGTATTTTTACAAATTGTAAATGTTTTGTGTAGTTTTTTGTCTCTGTCTGACAGAAAAATATTTGAAATTAGGTAGGGTAGGCTTCTCATAATAAGGGTTGAAAGTCCCTCAACCGTCTCTGGACACAAGTGGGAAGATATAACTTCTACCTGGTAAAGTGCGACTACCCCGACGTAACATCAGTAGGGTGTGGATGTGGAGTTATGTCGCAAACCATGCTCGACCTCCTATCCTGCCCTCTGTGTCCCAAAACATGCAGTCAAAGTGACCTCCGTTGCCACCGACGACGCCGTGGAATTGGCGAACTTTTGGGCCAATAAGATCTGGGGGCCTAAAAAGGCCATTTTAAGCAATACCTCTAAAAGCTATTCATTTCCTGAGTTCCCAGCAGATTATTAGCAATTCCTCTTATTTTTGTAAAATTTAATTTCATATTTGGTGTAAACATTGCCGCATGAAAAGAATAAAAACCGTAATTTTATCGGTAAATTTTTCATTACAGTTTTTATAAATCAAATTGGATTTTTATTTTTTATTTCTACACTCTAAATGTTATTTAATTCTGATATGAATTGCACACAGATCATATTATGAATTGTCAGTTTATGACCATGTTACGATTTTTTATATGATTCATATTGTTTTCCTATTATGATTCTGCCAAAGTGGCCTTTTTAGGCTCCCTGAAATACAGTTGTGCACGTAACACGAAGAAGAAGAATAAGGACGATGCCACACGGGCGGCGTTGCCAATGCGTTGCGTCAGCGGCGCTGCAACGAATGTCTGGTGACGTCATCGCAGCGCTCGTGTAACACTCACTGCGTCGAAATCACTGCGCTGCGACGACACAACGCATTGACAACCGTGTGTCATCGCTTTAAGGGTTGACTATTATATTTACTGACAGAACACTTTTTTATATCCCACCAAAACTTTTCATATGTTTAGCAACACTATAATGTCTCATTCCAGGTGTGCTGACTTAGAGAAATATGCTCAGGAACAGAACTGCAAATGTATACTATTGTTGAACAAGGCAGATTTAACGAATGAATATGAAAGGAAATGTTGGGCTGAGTATTTTACTAAAGAGGTAAGTTTGAATTAGTGAACTCAAACTCAAATCATTTATTTCAATTAAACCATTTCAGGCACTTTTGAATTGTCAAAATTAAATGGTCGGTCAGTTAGTCAGAAAGTTGAAGCTAGTTGCCCATTCCAAAACGTAGATCTCTGTGAGAAGAACAGGCAAGAAACGGCACGGACACTCTTTTAAATCAAGATATTATTACAAAATCCTGGGTTCATTATTCTTATTGCTTCTATATGTGAGAACAATGTAAAAAAAAATAAACAATTTAAAATATAAAATTCAAAATAAGCTCTGGCAGTTAAGAGATGACCAGGCTCAACCGACGGCGCCCGTTCTCGAACATGACGTGAGTAGTTGTCTTTATCACAAAGCAGCCTGTCAGAAGCGGCACGCTATTGTCAATTACCTAAAAATTTGCTTCTTACCGCGCCATAATATAAATAAAGACCATTGAATAATACCATGACACAATGGTTTGGTAGCTCAAAGTATTCCGTTACTTTCAGGAGGACGCACCTTGTAGGTACATTCAATCATAATCCGATAGAGTTTGAAGGAAACTGATAACCAGTGATAGGAATAGGTAGTGCCTATTTGCCTAAACTTCGAAGAACAGAGACAAGAAACGGAGACTTCCTTAGGAAAAAATTTTTTCCGGCACATCTGTCCCGAAATTCGGGACAACACTTTTAAATACATTAAAAAAAATATATTATTTGGAATAAGTAATTCGTCTATATTTACCTTTACCTCTATGGGCTCTAAAGGAAAAATAAAACACATAAAATATTGTTGTAAGTTACAACAATATTCTGTGTTTTTTTCGGGACGGATGTCCCGGAAAAAAATTAGTCCTAAGGAAGTCTCCGTTTCTTGTCTCTTTTCTTCGAAGTTTAGGCAAATAGGCACTATCTATTCCTATCACTGCTGATAACTCATTTTTTCACTAGGTACTAAATTAAATGACTAATCATATAAAATCACTAGCTTTTGGCCGCGACTTCATCCGTGTGAAAATTCATGTTCCCCGACCCACCCTGTCACATCACCAGCCCGCGCTTTTATTTCGTTTTCTCGTATTTTACTTTCTGCCTTTTTTTCTTTTTGCTCGGCTCCTTAGGGTCCTAGCGCGATGTTAAATAGCCTATAGCCTTCCTCATGAATTGGCTATCAAATAAAAAAATATGTTTTCAAATCCGACTGGTAGTTTCATAGATTTGCGAGTTTAAGCAAACTGTGCCATCCCTAAACATGCAATACAGGCTGTACAAATGTGAAGTCTGTGGTCTAGTATAAAAAAAATATCACAATGACAGGGTGTATGAGTCTCAGTTTCATTAAGCTTCTTTTGACCCCCATTACATATATGTATTCATTGCCGGATTGTAGTCGCGACGCACTTTTTCATGAACTACGTCCAAAAGCGCTGGTGTAAACAAAAAATCTTTCATTGTTCCAGAATGTTTCCATAATATTCTTCTCAGCAGCTAAGGAAACAAATGAAAGTAAAATACCGGAAGAAAACGAAAATGAACCTATCAATGACGACATAGACTCAGAAACAGACTCGGCAATATCTGACAATGACAATGAACACGAAGAATCAGACTATGATGAAGATGAAAAAGATGCCTTAATATGTGCGGAAGAAGACATAGAATTGTTTAAAAAGCAATTAGGGGATCTTGATAACGCTGTCTGCAATACTGCTGATAAAATAGATAGGATTCAAGAAGTACTTGACAAGGTTCTTGAAAGTTTAAGAATAGGTAAGCCTATTGAAGCCTATCCTGCTACAGAAAGTATTAAAAATAAGGAACCTACAACAGAAAATAATGAGAATCAAGAACAGAATTCACAAAATACAGTAGAAAATGGGGCTAAAGTACAGAATTCACATGAAATCTTTAACAGAGACAAACTACTGGACGTTTTGAAGAAACAACATGTAGATAGGCTCAAGAATCCTCCTAGGCTTACTGTCGGTATGATTGGTTATCCTAATGTCGGGAAATCTAGTACTGTCAATGTTTTGATGCAGGTCAAAAAGGTAAGTGTATACTTTTTACGGTGTAATTTAGATCAGAAGACAAACTCTAGGTTATAATAGACTAGCATCTGCCCGCGATTTCGTCTGCGTGATATTTCGGCAACCGACCCACTGCGTCCTTATATACCCTCAAGAATTGGGTTATCAAATGCAAAAAGACTTATTTAAATCCGACAGTGTTCAGAGATTAGCGAGACACTGCGTGGGACTTTATTTTATAATATGTAGTGATATAAAATGCTTTAAAACTCCTTTTAAATTTTGTTTTTGCCCACTAAAACCCGGCGCGGATTATACGCCGTACCGAAACGAAACCGTGACGTGTACAAAAGGCCTGACACTTGCAAATGTTGCTCCACAAACTTAACTTCGAAACTTCGGTGCGGTACGGCAAATCTTTGTATATTGCAGGCGTTTATGGGCAGCAGTAAAACTTCATCAATTAATGGCTTGACACATAATTCTTGTCCCTATGCATTTTCAAAGTACAAGATATGATTATTGAATACTTCAATAAATTTCTTCATCAGGTCAGTGTAAGCTCAATGCCGGGCCACACGCGACACATACAGTCCCTGATCATAAACGAACATATCGAGGTGCTGGACTGTCCCGGCTTAGTGTTGCCAGCTTACGCCGTCACACCGGACCTGCTGTTGACGGCTGTGTTGCCAATTGATCAGGTACGTGGATTTTTTATTACATAAAATGCAATATAGTCTATTCACGAAAACACGATAAACTTCTTTATGTTCTTTATTCAATGTGTTACTGTTAAATTATAATTTCTGATGCAACAATATTATAATGACATACAAACAAACATAAATTCTTGCCTTTTCCCATGGGGGTAGGCAGAAATTTTGTATATTTTTATTAATATTTGTTAAAAAAATGTTTCATGAATAACAATTTAAACTTTTAGTTTACTATTTCACAGTGATCTTACTTAGAATGGAGTGACGTTATTCCAAATTCCAATTCAATCGTTATAGGTAATAGGTACACCGGGCTGATGTCCGCAACTCCACGACAATGCGCGTATTTTGCGTACGGGTGGGAAAATCGATCATTCGATCCACCCCAGCTCCTCAAGGACGGCCAGCAACGCCTTATTTATTTATTTATTTATTCTCACACTGGAACGCCATACGGCAATTACACCAATGGACTGGTTGTCAGACTTTCGGGCTTCTGACTACCCGTAACGACTGTCAAAGATCGACGAATGACAGCCGGGACCAACGGCTTAACTTGCTTTGCCTTGATGTTACTGACCGTTTCACGTAGGGTACCTGGGTTACCGAATACATTTATACAGTTTCTGCCGCCGCTGGGCTCGCGTGATAGATTTCCTTTCGAAGAGAGGAGGCCTGTGTCCCAGCAGTGGGAACATTATAGACTAAATATAGAAACAAGCATAAATATACAGGGTGTCCCGACACTCAACGATAACCTGATACTGGGCGACAGTCCAAGTTATACCAGTTATGAAGAAAATAAGAAAAAAAAAATTTTTTTTTCAACATGGAGTCTCAAAGTTAACTGTCAATAATTTTGTAAACCATAACTCGTCAAAACTTAATTTATTTTACTTAGTTAACAATGTTTATTACTTTGATTTGTGGTTGTGATTAATAGCACTATTATTTGAGATTTCATTATTAAAAAATCACTGTATAATTATAAAAAATTGTGATCACAGTACTCAAAATGTCTATTATTGCTTGACTAAGTGACATGGATTTTTTTCCTTATTTTTTTTATAACTGGTATACCTTGGCCTCTCGCCCGGTACCAGGTTATCGTTGAGTTTCGGGACAGCCTGTAGAAACTTTATGCACAAGAAATAAAAAAAATACTGTGCAAAGGCGGACTTAATGCCTGAGACATGGCATGCGCACTATAAGGGATGAATAACTCGAAAAAGAATAAATACATACATACATACATACAGGGTGGCAGGGACATCGACGCGCAAACTGTAACCATGGATTCAGCACAAGAGTTTAGACCCCAAAGCGTCGAAATATTTCGTCGGCTATTAAAAAAAAAATATTGCTGTTCCATAAATTTTGACCGCGTAGGTATTGCACTTTTCTATGAAACGGGAGATTTTTTTTTTGATAACCGGCGAAAAATTTCGACGCTATGGGGTCTAAACTCATGTGCTGAATTCATGGTTACAGTTTGCGCGTCGATGTCCCTGCCACCCTGTATAAACAGAAAAAACTTAACAAATTTATTCTTATTTTAGTTTTGTAGTTTTACATTCAATATAGTTGGGTAAATAAAACACACTTTATACTTAATAATTTATTCACTATAACTTTTCCATAGATGCGTGCTCATGATGCTGCGATGGCCCGCCTTTGTCAAATGGTCAGCAAACACACGTTCGCTACCAGATACGGTCTGCTGCTACCTGACGATGGTTCTAAGGAACCTGACTATAAGCAGATACTTACTGCGCATGCTTGTGAGTTATATAATATCACTTCTGGGATGAATACATACAAGGTGGCAGGGACATGGACGCGGAAACTGTAACCGTGGATTCAGTACATGATTCTGAATACCCTTGAGTTGAAATTTAGACGGTTATTTAAAAAAAATTTGCTGTTCAGTATATTTTGACCACATACGTCACTTTTCTATGAAACAGCAGATATTTTTTTTTGGTAACCTGTGAAATATGTCTACGCCATCGTGTCTAGAATCATGTGCTGAATTCATGATAAAAATTTGCGCGTCGATGCCATCATGTATACAGGGTTATTGGAAAAACACCAACAACCTCTTAAGAGGTCATTGTACTCGTCATTATGAACAACTTTTACTATGGAACCAAACCTGAAATCGCGAAAAAAAATCAGCTGTTCCCTACATTTATGTTCGGTTAACTCTTCAAAATGTAGGGAACAGCTGATTTTTTTTCCCGATTTTAGGTTTGGTCCCATAGTAAAAGTTGTTCATAATGACGAGTACAATGACCTCTTAAGAGGTTGTTGGTGTTTTTCGAATAACCCTGTATAATAAATTCAATTAACCTTGAAGAAACATTTTTTTTGTAAAGAAAGTCATGGTTTTACTGACACTATTACGTGATTGGTATCGTTTGAGGATTCTGGGGTATAAATAAAAACCTTTTCAATATATGAAAGCACGTTTTATTAATTTCTCTTTCCAGTCAACCGCGGCTTCATGACGGCGGCGGGGCAGCCGGACCAGTCCCGCTCGGCGCGCATCATGCTGAAGCAGGCGGCCAGCGGCGCGCTGCGCTGGGCCCAGCTGCCGCCCGGCTGTGCGCCGCAGCCGCTCGACGATATGTTGAGCGAGAGGAAGAAGAATGAGAACAGGAAGCCCACGCCTAGAGAAACGAGGGCGGTTGAGGTCAGTAGAAGAAAATTACTATGCGCCTGCCTAGCCTTTTCCCCAACTATGTTGGGGTCAGCTTCCAGTCTGACCGGATGCAGCTGAGTACCAGTATGTTACACAAAGCGACTGCCTGTCTGATCTGACCTCCACAACCTAGTTTATACTGGGTAATACGATACCCCTTGGTAAAACTGGTTGTCAGACTCGGGCTTCTGACGACCCGTAACGGCTGTCAAAGTTCCACGATTGACAGCCGGGACCAACGGCGAAGGGGTCTTGGTATGCGACCAGCGAAGGGGTCTTGGTATGTATAGATGGTTACCCATCCACGGACCAACCGCGGCAAGCGTAGCTTAACCTGATTGATCGTGTGGCTGTTATTATTTAGCCACAAGCTCCTCAGTAGGAGAAGCAGAAGAAAATTACCATTTACTTTAATTTTACTTAGCGACGCCTGATTTGTACGACTTGAGGGTCATCCATTAATCACGTGATGTTTTTTAGCAACTTTTTAACCCCTCCCCCGCCCCACTGGTGATACGTAGCGAAGTTTTAGAAATACTTATCTTAAAAAAAAAAATCTGGAAAATTAAGCACGTTGATGTGAAATAGCATATAGCCTTCCTCAAGAATTTGGTGCAAATGCAAAAATCAAATGCAAAAATAATTTTTGAAACCCGACTGATAGTTCCAGATATAAGCACGTACAAACAAACAAAAAAATAAATTGCAGCCGCCATCTTGGTTTGACCTCACTATTGACTTCAGTACCCTCGAAAACCATGTAAACTATCTCTCTCTAAACTCTCTGTCTCTTTAGAGAGATATAGTTTACATGGTTTTCATGGTTTTGGAAGTCGCATGGAGGGGGCATAACAGTTTCGTTAGGTCACGATTGCTCTCATTTTACTTCTACCGGAAGCTCCTTAAAAGAACTTTGACCCTAAAACAAACAAACTCTTCACCAAACACACCAATCTGCATTCAAGATTTATTTGCCAAAAATGTAAACAAATATGAGTTTATGGAAAAATAATTTTAATTACTATACAATAAAGTTCAGTTTACGCTACAACTTCAAACATTTTTATAACTTTTACAATACTGCTAGTCACTCTGAAATCAACTTAAGTACCTTTGAAATAAAGTTGATATTTGTTTAACTTGAAATAACATCAATTTGAAACATTAGACTTTGGACAGTTTGCGCGAAACCCCCACTAACCCATGCCCCTATTCATCACCCGACATTTACGAGCCGCCACCAATGATTAACACAAGCACAGATATAGTTCAAACTGCCCATTCACTTAAACAACTCTTCACTTATGAAACAAATGTTCTGGTTAACGGCGGTTTATGTACTGCTCCACATTATCGATCTCCCGTAGTAACAGTTAACCTCAATAATGGTTATTATAAGTCATAGTGGAGTCATAAACGGAACATTTGCATGTCGATAGCTAATAGAAAGTGTTTGGGGATGTTGATAGAAACTATAAACTCATGAAGTCATTTTGGATCTGAATTTAATGCTTGAATCTCTCTAGGGGTAAGAGGTATTGTATTATAAATACGTGTTGTATTTACTTCAGCAATCAGAAGGGCAATACCCGTAATTAAAAACGTTCAAAATCTAGTCGCGATCTCATCTCAGCAACAATCAATGTCAAAAACTTATCAAGAATATAGAGCAATTACATATATTTTTGACAGTTTGAGACATAACAGACAGTGAACGTTCTTAAAATTACGAGAATAAATTGACCCTCTGATTTGTCGAATATACCTACATATCGCCGGATTAAACACACAAAGAATTATAAAATAGTTAAATTGAATTAAAAAAAGCGTCATCATCATCATCAGCCTACAGCAGTCCACTGCTGGACATAGGCCTCTCCTATTGCACGCCATTCAACTTAACTTTCGGCAACTCTCATTCAGCTGCTACCAGCCATCCTGCGAAGATCGTGTCTCCGCCTAGCCTGAGGGCGTCCTACCTTACGTTTACCGATTCACACAACTCAAGAACACGTCTACCCCAACGGTCATCGGTTCTACGGCTAATATGGCCGGCATATTGCCACTTTAGCTTGGTTATTTAAAAAAAAAGCAAAAAGCGCGTAGCGCACATACATATAATTAATTCCAAAAGCGCTCCACGCTTTTTTAATTCAATTTAATTATTTTATAATTTTTAGTGCGTGATATTCAATCTTGGACACCCCAGCTGCTTCTAAAAAACTCCTGTTGGAAACAATAGTTTTTATTTTAATACATGGTTTTTAACCTGTGATTTGCGCAGTTGTCTCTTAGCCGCTTTCAGTTTTATTCCACCTTACTCATACTTACATCAGCAGCATCATCAGCAGCATCTTGGGAGTGGTGGTGGCCCAGTGGTAACGGCTCCAGACTTACTAGTTGTAGATCGTGGGTTCGAATCCAGCCAGGCGCTTTACATTGCGTAAATAATTTCATCACCACAGCTCTCAAAACGGTGAAAGAAAATATAGTGAGGAAACCGGCATGATCAAGAACCAAAAATTCGAAGATATGTGACATCTACCAACCCGCATTGGGCCCGCGTGGTGGATTACGGCCCACTGTCTCTCACGTAGAGTAGGCCTGTGTCCCAGCGGTGGGAACATTATAGGCTGATTGATTATGCTTATGCATACTTACATCATACTCACATAGGCACAAGCTCTATAATGATAAAAACAATTCCTTTCCAGGGATGGCTGAACAAATCCAGCGAGATCGACAAGGCGTTCTTCGCGATGAAGAAAAGCGCGGCTCACGTGAAGGGAAAACCTGTCTTTGGGTAAGAAAGTGCATGAAATACGAGTTCATTTGTTTTCTTTTGACCTTTTATCTTGATATGACTTCACTGTCCCTATAGTAACTTACTGATAAGTGTCGCGTTGATGTCAGAGTAGTTAGAATATTATACAGGGTGGAAGGGACATCGATGCACAAACTGTAACCATGAATTGAGCACATGATTCTAGAGTAGAAATTTTCCGTCCGTTATCACGAAAAAAATTTACGGTTTCACAGAAAAGTGCAATACCTACGGGGTCAAAATGTATGGGTTCAGAATCATGTACTGAATCCATGATAACAGGTTGCGCTTCGATGTCCCTGCCACCCTTTATTTATACTTAAATGAATGTAAGTAATGTATTCTTGAATGTAATGAGATGAACCAACTGCTTTTGCAGAAAGAAACTTCTTTAAAGATTTTGTCCAGTGCCTAAATGTGTCTAGGCGATTTGTAAGGGGCCTGTTGAAATTTGTTGGCAATTCGGAATTCCTGTGACGACATAAAGGAACGTTTTTGATTGCGAAAGGTGTGAGGTGCAAAAATCGATTGAAGTTAGCAGAAATTTTTGTTCGGATTTTATAATTGCTCCAATCTTCTTCTTAGCGTATCGATAGCAATCTATATAGAGTCAGCCCAGAATTTGGCACCTTATTACATTTCTCCAAAAGTACCTAAGTATTCTAAATATACATTGATATATTTGTATTGATCGTGTCTACCATTTTGATAAATGTGCAGGTTTAGTCAGTGTTACCAGTTCAAAAATATTACCAATAACACATTTTATACTTACTTTTATCTTATGCCTCACTTTTTCTTTTGCGTATAAAGTACAGAGTGGTAGGGACATCGACGCGCATACTGTAACCATAAATTCAGCAACGCGTTCGAGGCAGTTTCGTGTACTACATAGTTTCCCTTGGCGTAGAAATGTTTACCGTCGGTTATTTCCAAAAATCAGCTGTTTCATTGAAAAGTGCAATACCTACGCGGTCAAAATGCACAGAACAGCATTTTTTTAAAATAACCGACTAAAAATTTCAACGCAGGGGTCAGGCGATCGATTCTGTAAAAATCTCACCGTGAAAAGTTAGGTGACACTTCACCTAACTTTTCACGGTCAGATGGTTACAGAATTATACTTCTGGTCAGAATCGTGTGCTGAATGTATGGTAACAAGTTGCGGGTCGGTGCCCCTGCCACCCTGTACAGTACAGTAAATGATCTATTTACCAGAAAATTCTTGTTTATGAACGGCAATAAGAATAATGGTGTGCTTCCATTCTCGTCTTCCTCTAAATGAGCTAAAATCAATATTGTGTTACTGTGTGCCAAATCAAAATGAGACATCGCACAAGAATTCCGATGTAACGTTGCCATAACAACCATATTTTTAAACCGCTCTTGCATGAACGCTATGACCTACAAAGCAAAAAGGTGCAATATAAAAATATCCCAGTTATAGTTGGCCAAGATGAAAGATATCTCTACGTTATTATCAATTAGAGCTAAGGGAAACGTAAATAAACTTTGCGAAGACGAAATGGCCACCCTGGATGCAAGCCAAGTGTTAATTCATAAAGTTTGAGCATCTTTATGAGCAGCGTTAACGGTCGCGAAAATTGGTCTCCAACCTAGTAAGACCCGGGGCGTTTTCGAAACGAAATAAACCATGTACTGTCGCAAACAGAACCAAAAAGGCAAACCAAACAAGCGATACTTTGAACTAGCCAGACGGCTTAATTAACTGGACATTATTTATGGAAGTGCTCAACCGTGTGCATTTATACATTCAATTGAGCACACTTTCTGTTTGCTTTTTCACTTGTGTGGTTGGCTGTACTTAGAGGAAAGTTTATAATAAGTCCTACCGAGGAATCCGCGGGGGCCTAAAAAATGTAGCTGTTTTGAAAGCCTAATGATGATTTATTTTTCAACTGAAATTTATTTTGAAAAACATTAAAAATGTAGTGCTACTTGTCAAAATATAACATGTGAATCATTTTTGGGAAAGTGAATATTACGTTCTAAGAAACAAGGTGTATTTTATTACAGCATTGTTGGAGCGCAGTCCGCTGAGAATCAACTGAGCAAGCCTTGGAAGCAAGAGAAGAAACACGCGAATAAAAATAAGAGAGAAAAGCTTAGGCGGAAGTATTCGCACTTGGATGAGCACTGATGTTAGAATGAGACGAAAATATGCGACGTTCCTATGAGTGAGAGGGATGGCGGTATATTTGTTAGCATATGTCTTACAATGTCAGCGTTTGAGATGCTCAGTTGTTTTAAGCTATTTTGATGGAATACACACCAGCCAGGTATTCCATCAAACCCAGGCGATAATACATCTTGCATAGTGTTGTTATTTTATCATTTGCAGCATAACTTCAAATTTACGTACGAAAATAAAATGCATTTAATGTGAACACAGTTGTTTATTTTATTTTTTTCAATCTTCTGTTTTGACAGCTGTAAGAGAAATTCCTGTGGATTTGCCAAAAAGGGTATAAACATACTTTTCTCGTAAACCAATATTTTAAAAAGAATAAATCTTATTTCTTTGCAACTTGGTTTATATCATTAAAAATACTTACACGTTTCAAGCATAAGGTGCTGGTCGTGACTCAGTTTATCGAAGCTTGCTGCTGGACATTGTCTCTGACAAGTTGAGTCATCAAATTCGGATCTGCGCCATTACAACGAGCAGTCTTCTTAGCGTGTCGATGGCAATCTAAATGGACTCGGCCCAGAATTCGGCTACGTGTTGGGCGCCATCACTAGCGCCCATCAGTTCCTGTAAGGTGCAGCTGACTGGACACGCAGGACGTGATATTTAAGGATCCTACCGATTGTAGAACAGCACCACATTTACACTCCAAGGCGGAGTCGTCCATGAATATCCATTTGAACAGGGTTTGCGTGTTTTTGCCAGCCTGGGTATACTGAGTCTGGTTGGACAACAACCAGTTAAACGCTATAATTACCTAGTTCCGTGCCATGGTATCTAGTTCTTCACCATATAACCAAGTTCAGGTCATCTGTCACCAAGTCACTGAAATTGATGCATTAGTCATTTCCTCCCTAAGCTAAAAGTAGCAATGGCTACCGAGTTTATTTTATCGTTCGATTTCAAATTCTTCGTGTGATAGCTAACAGCCGACTTTTAAATTCTAGAACACCTTTGTGTAGACTAAACAAAATTGACAGTTCTATACCAGTAGTGATCCATTGCAGCGAGCGCTAGAGGTATTTCTAGAAATAATAATAAACAGGATAGTTTTTTTTGGGGCACTGAATTGGGCCCCTCTTTGTTTTTCTAAAAATACATAAAATCGCGCCTTCTTCACATGGGGGTGGGCAGAAACTTCAGACCGCCACGTGCTACGGTCCTCACTAACTCCTTTTGCTTCGTTTACATTCATACATCTGAAGGCCAATTTTGACGGCACGGTTCGCGCAGTGGTTAAGCGATTGACTGCTGCGCTGTGTGTCGCGGGTTCGATTCCCGCACGGAACAAATATTTGTGTGGCCTACAAGTAGTGGTTCCGGGTCTGGCTGTTTGTGTATGTGAGTTTAAATGTTTGTAAACGCACCCACGATACAGGAGAAATTCCTAGTGTGGGGCAACGTTTTAAAAAAAAAATCCAATTTAAAACGTTCAGAATCTAGTCGCAGTCTCATCTCAGCGACAAACAAATGTAAAAAAACTTGTCAAAATGTAGGGAAATTAGACGTATTTTTTGACAGATTAAGACTGAGATCAGCAGGGCAATTCTCGTAATAAAATTTTAAGAACGTTCACAGTCTGATCTCAGTCTCCATCTGTCAAAAATACGTCTAATTCCCCTACATTGTGACAAGTTTTTGACATTTGTTTGTCGCCGAGATGAGACTGCGACTAGATTTTTAACGTTTTAAATTACGAGAATTGGCCTTCTGACTGAACGGTCTTAAAATTACGAGAATCGCTCTTCTTGTCATACACGGACGCCGGTTTTCATTTGTTTCCGCTGTTCCTAGGTGGGCGTCCACCAATGCGATGCGATGCCAACTGTAAATCAGTGATCATATTTGATCTTTGTCATGAAAGTGCGTAAGTACTACGAATATCACTTGTTAGCGATACCGTGAGCAGTGGTGGCCGGTGGTAATGGCCGCGATTTTCGAGTTGTAGGTCGTAAGTTCGAATCCAGGCAGGCTCTTAACTTTGTGTTTTTAATGTCATTACCACTGCTCTCGAAACGGTGAACGAAAACATCGTGAGGAAACCGGCATGTCCTAGAACCAGAAATTCGAAGACATGTGACATCTACCAATATGTGTAGGTACTAGACCAGCATAGTAACCCACTCCCTTTCACGGAGAGGAGGCCTGTGTCCCAGCAGTGGGAACATTATAGGCTGATTATGTATGAGTCAGATTATTTTGTGAAGTCTGTTGCTTAGGACTTTGAAGGTGCCTAAAAACTCTAGGTACATATTCCAATGCGTGTGTTCACGTCAATATTTAACTTCACGAAATTATTAATAGTTTTATTGCTCCTTGACGCCTGCATGTGGCGCTCGCGTCACAACACAAATGCAGCTTTTTGGGTAATTCCAAGTAACAGTCGCAGTAATTACACGTCGTGCCAACGTAACTCATAATGAGTACACCATGTATACGTACAGTAAGTACTAGTTATAATAAACACGTAGTTTCAGAAATATGTGAGGCATTCTTATGGCGTAACTCTGGCCCAAATCCCTTGATTTACTGCGCTCGAGCTAATTTAAGACAAGTGCTCGATTTTGTACTGGGCTATAACATGACGACATTAATCAGAGCACACCACGTGGGCTTCCTTCCTGACAAATTGTAGGAAACGCGATAAATCGTTTTATGAACGGCCGGACGTGTAGTTATTAGTCATATATTTTAGTTTCGGAATTGGATGGAACTTGACGGTTCGTCTTGAAATATGTGGGTTTAGTGTGTTTTAGTGGGAATTACTTGCGCATCGTGATGCGTGACTTGAGTGTTCTTGGCTGATGACGTTTACCGTTCGATGTTTGCATGTCCTGCACCCTAATTGCGTGACACACTCAATTTCAATCTGAATAATTTTGAAAGATATTGCTAATACATTGCTTCATATCTTCGAAATTGTTGTCTGCTCAACAACGTAAATAACGCAATGAATGTTGTTGAACTGTCAAAATGAGAGCCATTGCTACTGTTAGTGTGTTACGCAATTGTCCCGCTGCTCTCTCTACTCGTCCACTATCGACCGATAGTGAACGATTAAAGAAAGCGGAAGGCTATCAAATAAAGAAGCTGAAAATAACATTAAAGAAATAATAAGTATTATTGCTAAGCTAGTGGAAAAATTCAATTACAGTTTTTGAGGAAAAGAGGTAAAGACTCTTTTATTTACCTCAAGTTTCCCATGTTCCTCTCTGATAAAGATGGTGGTAGGATGTGGTGGACATGGTGTAGCTGTATCTATATTTGTATTTAACTTCTCGAGATAAGTGAGCACCTAGATCAGTCATCTCACGACGCTGAAGGTAGAAATTAATTCTTCTTTGATCATGTTTTGATCGGTGCTTCGTCCAACTAAATCTTCCAACTGCTTCGCTAAACTCTAATAACATGCCTACTGTAACACATGTCTCATAATGTGTTCGTAATCCAAAATGAAATAAATCTATCAATTCTGAATTTTACACTTAAAATGAATCACTCGATAAGCGCTCTGTCTAAAGTTGTGTAGCTATAAATCAAGATTGTGAAATGTGCTAAATTCCAACGGTAGAAAAATAAAAAATAATGTGTTGAGCATCGAACAAATTATGGGAATCAACTAAATTAGTTATGAGAGAATAATAAATAGTGCGAAAATAATATCTTCGGTTAAAAAAATATCCCTCGAGCTTCGAACAACCAAGACGAGCCAAGCGAAGCGCAAGGGCACTACCTACCTTTTCTCGAAGCACTTCGTCATATTTTTGAACCTTCTTAACTTGGGTTTGGATTATACCAGATAAACAAAATTTTCGGGATATGATGTCAGTGTTGACTTATTAAACCTATAAAGTTTCAATTGCATAGCTCTTATACTTTAGATTTTATTGATATCGAAAATATCCCGATTTCGTCACTGATTCACTGACTCACTGATGATCATCCATATTCGTAAGGTTCCTCCTGAAGTCCTAGAAAGCTGAAATTTGGTACCTATGTAAGCTAATAGACAAACAACAAAAAAATCTTAAAACCTGAAACTTTTATCCCCCCCCCCCCAACTCTTAAACTAGGGGGTGAAAGTTTGTATGAGACTTCCGTAAATTTTGATGCTAGAGGTCTGAAAATTTGTTACTACAAGAACCATTGTATAACAGTATGAGAGTTTTTCACCTTACGCTCATGTGAATGTAGCGAAATGGCCAAGCCACATATTTTGAGTAAGGTGTAGAGTTTGCGAAGTTAGGCCTTGTAGAGTTAGGGCGTGTAGAGTTAGAAGCTTGGCTCTACATGAGATCTGATTACTTTTAGACAGTGCGAGCTACATGGTCTCGTCTTGGCAACATTTAACATGAAATGTTTTTGTGGGATTGAATTATTGGGAAAATATTGATACGCGGCAACACCAGCACCCTTATTGCGTAACACGCTTTCAATCACATGAATAATTTCGAGGATATTGCTAATGCATTGCTTCATATGTTCGAAAGATGTGTCTGCTCAACAACGTAAATAACGCAATGAATGTTGTTGATCTGTCAAAATGAAAGTCATTGCTACTCTCAGTATGATACGCAGTTACCCTGCTGGGCTTTACCAGGATTTTACCCAGCGGTTGGATACCACATCTAAGGGTTGATTTTTGCAACGCCATATAATTTTGTCCGAGGAATAATTTTGAATTTTTGACAGTTCTCCCATATAAAATCTGTCAAACGTCAATTTTATTCCACGAACAAAAATTATCTGTCAATTGAAAAATCAGCCAATTATTAGATTCATTTATCAGTTTTCTTCCCTTTATTCATTAACATTGCTTCTTAAAGTTAATTAATGATTAAACGTCCAAAAATGTATGGTTACATTTTTGACGTTTAAACGTTGCTCTTAACTTTAATCATCGTTTATAAATAAACCCCATAAAGTCTAGTATAAATAACTTAATGAATCACGATTCCCAAAGACGATTTGACCTATATATAAGCGACATGTTTTGTCTAGTGGTTTAATGACGACCACTGGTGTGGGAGTTGCCCGATATGATTCTGCGGCCACCAACCTGTTTGACGCTTGAATGACCTCTTATTTTGGCGGAAACCTGTATCCAGTGCTGGCATTATGGTGGGCAGGATTTCTTCAAGGAAACCTCGTGCTGGAAATGTAAAACAATGTATGTAAACGAAAGAAATGTTTCCCAAATTGCTGTAAGAACTTTATGAAGGTTTAGAAAAAATAAACAATTCAATACAGAATTAAATACAATTAGAACCTGGCTAAAATATCAGAGGGACAAATTCGCATAATTTTAAAAACGTTCACAGTCTGATCTCAGTCTCAATCTGTCCAAAATACCTATAATTTACCTACATTTTTGTAAATTTTCATTGATTGTCGCTGAGAATGAGATTGCGACTAAAATTTGAACGGGAATATACGGGAATAACGGGAATACGGGAATTGGCCTCTGTTGGTAGACTTATCTTAAGCACTAATTAGTGGGGGTAAAAGACAGGCCGCAAGGTGCCAGCCCAGAATGCACGGATCATTTTTCAACGCGACGAATTTTTTATCGCGCACTGGGTTTTCAACTCTCGGTGTTGGGCCGATCATTGAAAATCCAACAGAGTGCATCCCAGCACGTCAAAAAACTACAGTTGGATTTTCAACTCTCGGCGCTAAGCAGTGAGTTGCAAATTCAGTGCGTGATATAAAATCGCTCGTGGGAAATAAAGCCACAGATATTTTCGCCAGAAAAAAAAGAAAAGAAAAGTGCATTAAAAAAAACAATTCATTTCCAGAATAGAGGTTGCTATTTCTTCGGAACTGCTTTGCTTACGAAGAGACCAATATGTGATGCCTCGGAGAAAGTTCTCATAAAGGAGACCTTTTCGCTTTGCTGTTGACGTACAAACAATAATCAGCAGCAAAGCGGAAAAAGACAAATTTATGGAGAACTGTTGCTTCTTTCTTCTGCTTCTTCTTGCTTGATGCTTCTGTATTTGGGCTTCTTGAAAGTCCTTGCGTCAATATACTATCGCCAAAACCTCACTATATCTATATGGTCTTTAACTGATCATTTTGAAAACAAAATCCCGTGCATATGATGACCACACCTGCGTCCGTAAGTAAAACAAAAGAGGATCCTTTTTAGGTCGACTAATAACATGCGCTGCAAGTAGGAATAGTCCTTACGGTGGGTCAGATAAGTATAGATTTTGGCGATAGTACTATTACAGTTTATTAGAATCATAATGGTACCCTATGCTTTTATGTAGCTTTAGCTTATTTACATTGTATGGCTAATGATCCTTTGTAATATGTATATCAACAGTGTTCGTAATGAATGAGACATGAATCTTGCGTTTGTGTGAGTTCACGGCTCTGTTGAAATTAGCCAATTAGATCAAAGTTGTCTGTGGCACCAATTCGCACAGATGCAAAGTTCACGTCTCGTAGTATAGAATAAGTCCCGATTCGTGGTAGTTAGAAGTTTAATAGTGCGCGTGACCACAGGGCGTGAAAGATAACAACGACCAACTTGTGCCGACGTTCATGGGAATTCTCATTTAGGTATGTTCCTAAGGTAAGCTGTTTTTTTCTTTATTTTTTCAAATAGGCATCTAGTGGAGCACTTGTGGCCCAATGGTAACTACCGACGACTTGTAGGTCGTAGGTTCGAACCCAGACAGGCGCTCAGTGGCGTAACTATAGGGTGGCAGGAGTGGCAAAATGTCACGGGCCCATAACCGGAGGGGGCCCCCGGCCCGAGAGGGCCATGAGCACAGGAAGATCCTAACATACCTAAGTATAGAAATGCAAACCTTTTTCGACCACTAGAACAAAGAAGGAGTCAGGTATTCCATTTTGTAGGGGAAATTACGAAATCTACGTGACGAAATCGCGGGCGAAGTGCCAGTAAAAAAAAATTATAACGTTGGTTGAGCTTCTTTACATTGAGGGAGGGCCCTACCAATCTCGTGGACGGGCCCCAAACACGCCTGCAGTTGTATAGTTACGCCACTGCAGGCGCTTTACTTTGTGTAATTACAAGCTTTTAATAGGTACAAGCTTTTAGTTAGTTTCACCTGTCCCGATATTTGTCTGTAATCAAATTTTCATCCACTTTCCGGTTACCGATTGAGCTGAAATTTTGCATGCATGTGTAAATCGGATAAAAATGCAAAATTATTATGACATGGAGCTGATCTGATGATGGCACCGGAAGGTGGCCATAGGATCTCGATAGTTACTTTGGTGCTAGATGGTAACCAGGGTCTGATGATGTACAGGTAGCTTAAGTGCAGTAAACGCATATAACGGAAAAATACTGCTACGCGCTACGAACTACGCCGTAGTCAAACTCGCACCAAAAATACTAAAAAGTTACAAATAAAATTAAAAGAAAAAAAAACTTTTTAAAAACAAGCTTTTATTACTTGTTAATAAAAAGTTTTTATTAATAAAAGCGTGTTAAATTTTGATGGAACATTAAAGAACATTTTTAGCATATTATTTTTCTTTTGCAATCACAATGTAACACGCTTTTATTTATTTCTTATCAGGTTTAAATTATTTTTAACTTTTTAGTTCTTTTTATTAACAAGTACCTAATAAAAGCTTGTTTTTAAAGTTTTTTTTTCTTTTTTTATTTCATCACCACTGCTCTCAAAACGGTGAAAGAAAACATCGTGAGGAAACCGGCATGTCCTAGAACCAAAAATTCGAAAACATGTAACATCTAAGTATACCAACCCGCACTGAGCCCGCGTGGTAGGCTACGGCCCACTCCGTCTCACCGAGAGGAGGCCGGTGTCCCAGCAGTGGGAACATTATGGGCTAATTATGATGATGATTATCTAGTATGAGATGCTACCTATAATATGGTTGCAGGCAAGGTAGGTTCCCTTACCTTTAAAAAATTTGCTTTACCCAAAATTTTGCCGGCCGCAATTTTACCTCCAGAGTTCACTCCCAAGAATTTCCACCGATCATACCGACAGACCCAACTAAAATCGTGTGTTTTATTATTACTGAGAAAATAGCTCTTGGCGAACGCACGTATGAAGCCTATTTATAGTGTGTTGTATATCATTGCACGGAAAATGTAAACAAAATTACTGTTTGTGTAAATATATACGAGTATAGAACGAGAAGGCCGGATGGTATGTGAACTGGAGTGAGATTCGAGAGTTAGAATTCGAGTAGAGAACAAAGAGTACCAGCCGATCGATTCTGTAAAAATCTCACCGTGAAAAGTTAGGTGAAGTGAGCTTAGAGTGAGTTGTAAATAGTGTCAATCCTAAGCATTAGTTGGAATGATAGCTCACTCCACGCTCACTTCACCTAAGTTTTCACGGTGAGATGGTTACAGAATCGCACTCTTTGTGTTAGACTTTTTGGGATCACCACTGAAAGAGTTCAAGTTGAATTTTGACTACAGTATAGTTAAAATTCAACTAAAAATTAAATGAAAATTGTTGAAGCTGACTTGTTGTTTGTGTGTGAATAATTACTGTGTCTTTAACGTTCGATTAAATTCAATTAATATCTTTCAGAAACCGGAAGTACTTACGAAAGCCTGAAGTCAAAGTTATTATTTAAAAAAAAAAAAAAAAATTTTTTTTTTTTACTATTTACTAGTAATTTATCATTTTGAGTTAATTTAATTTATGCAATGGATAATTACTTTCTACGAGAACATTGAACAAAAAACACAGAATTCATAACATGATTATTGAAAATATTTTTTTCAATTTTTTTTTCAAAATCTTTTTTTCATTTTTTCCAATATTTGATTTCTCTCCGTGTTCTAATTTAAAATTCAACCAAAACTTTATATTGCAAAAATTCAATAAATTGAACATTTAGATACCCACTGAGTTCAGATTTAGAAGAATCAAACAATGCCTCGCCTGCCCAAATCAGTGCATTATTTTAGGTGTCTGTAGGCGGTAAACTACATACGCGGTGACTGACACACATTAAAGTGAAAATTATTATCCTAATTTTAGCTTATCTTATAGGCTGGTTACGGCAAGTTGTCATAAGTTATCACCTATTTAAAAGCCTATTTTCGGATTTGTTTATATTCAAACTCCTTCTTTAAGTTATCATAAAACATGCCAGTGTATTTCGAATTTCGCACGGCCGATTAAAAAAAAAACTTTTTACAAAAAAAAATAACCGCCTTCAAAAAAAGACAAACAAAAACGTTCCTGCACTAAAAAGTAAAAAATAAAAAATTGAATTCCTGTAAAGAAACTTAATTTAAAGGCAAACTTATTTGACATTAATATTTTGCAAATATTCAAAATTGTTTACTTCTTTTTGGAGTCGGTGCCAGCAGTTGTATCCTGTGCCATTTATTTTTTCAATTCACGATTATAAAATTTTAAAACAGATGCTTACAAACTTAATGCTTCAAAAATTTCAAAGTACTTAAAAAGTGGCAGGGGATTTTTATACGTATGTATAATTATTATTATTTAAAAGAAATTATTGTGAAAATTGTGTCAATTTGTTTTAGAGTACAGTCTAGTCTGTATTTGTGTTTTAATTATTCTAGGTATGCAATAGGTATCTTGGTAGTTTTATAGTAAATGTTAGAGGTCGTTTTTCGAGGTATTGTTGCCCATACGTATTTCCTTGCCTTGGCTGGCACCGACTCCAAAAAGAAGTAAACAATTTTGAATATTTGCAAAATATTAATGTCAAATAAGTTTGCCTTTAAATTAAGTTTCTTTACAGGAATTCAATTTTTTATTTTTTACTTTTTACCCAGCACACTACCTCATAGGTGGCGTGGAAACGTGTGCATACTACCAAGAATACAATTTTATTTTAGTAAATAATAGAAGCGATTTTTTTTAAACATAGTAAGCAAAATGCCTTTAATATTTCAGAAGTTGTTTTGTGGACACATTGATGATAACATCAAAACTAGATTTTCAATGGCACCTTGTATTCAGAGTGCATCTCATGACAGTTCTAAGCCCAAATACTGCTAGGATACATTGTTTTATTTTGAAGTTCTCATGCCAACCTTCCACCTTCCAGCTCCATTATCAGATCAGTTCGATAGTAACTTATAGCCAAAGTGCATTTCATGACAATTCTAATAAGCCCAAACACGGCTAGAATACGTTGATTAATTACGGAGTTCCGGTACCTACCTGTCTTCCGGCTCCATCATGATCATCAGATCAGTTCAATGATAACATTTTCAATATAACTATTCAGGATTGTATGTTTATTTGTATTGTCATAGTTGCTTAACTATCTTGATTGTGATATCTATGCGAGTGACAAGTTCCGTTAGCCATATCTGATCTTCTTCACCAGTTCCACTTCATCAAATGTTACTTTTTGACTGTAAACGCTTGATTTCTCGATGAAAATATTAAAATTACTATATAGTTGCCTATAATATTTGAGGAGTTCCCTCGATTCCTCATGGATCCCATCATCAGAACTGGATTTTGAAAAAAATGGGACCAATCTGGAAGCATATCCTTTAAAGTTAAAAAAAAACTTTGCAAATCGATCCATAAACAACGGAGTTCTGAGGTAACAAACATAAAAAAAAAAAAAAAAAAAAAAAAATAAAAAAAAAAAAAATAAAAAAAAAATACAACCGAATTGAGAACCTCCTCCTTTTTTTGAAGTCGGTTAAAAAGAAAAAAAAACGCTTAAAGGCGGAATGGTGATGAAGAATTAAACTGTTTATTTGATGAAAAGACGAAAACGTATGCAATTAGTCTTCCAGAAGACATTTTAAAGATCGGATAAAACAAAAGCGATATTTTGATACTTTAGGGACGCCCTAAGCCTACAGTTATAAAGAAAACCGTTAAATTGTCACAAAATCCCGAAACCTATTACTTATTCGAATAGTTAATGTTGTGACGAGGAATCCAAAATAATAGGCCTTTTGTTGTAAAAAAATTACAAAAGATTTTTTTTTATTGTCTTGATATTTTTCGGTGAATATTCTCCTCCTCATCATCGCGAGTTTACAATAACAATCATTGAAGGAATTGCCGCAGCGGTGTTTTTGGTATTACCCCCAGGATCGATAGTTTTGGACGTCCACGCGTGTGGTCCATCTTCGGTATACAGACGCCAGCACATCAAGTTACTATAATCTGTCAAATTTCTTTAATGGTTTTTCAACTTTATCGCTACAGCATTAAGGTTCAAGATTGATTGGGAAAATTTTACAGTTTCGGGTAGCTTGTCTTGCTGGCGTCTGTACCTATGTGGAATACCGACTGTGTGAGGATTAGCGTTACCTCATGCTTTCTCGAAGCAGTGTTGCCAACTCCCAAGTTTTCAATACACACATAATTAGCCTATAATGTTCCCACTGGTAGGTACTCAGGCCGCTTCTCTTTTTGAGGGGAAGTTTTGAACACCTCCCTAAAATAGCCATTAGGGCCATGTCATTTATCACTTTTCCATAAAATTGATAAAAAATCCGTCATGTCTGAGTGAAATTTTCGACTTTTTACCAAAAAGGTAAAATGGTGGTAAAATATCTTGTCTTAGAACATATACCTATTATGATATACTAGCTTGTGTCCGCGACTTCGTCCGCGTGAAATTTAATGCACATTTTAAAAAATTATGAACTTAAACAGTTATACAGGATGGCAGGGACATCGACGCGCAAACTGTAACCATGAATTCAGCACATGAGTTTACACCCCATAGCGCCGAAATTTCGACTTTTTGACTGCGTAGCTATTGCACTTTTTTATGAAACAGTAGATATTTTTTTTATAAACGACGAAAAGTTTTCGCTCAGCGTGCTTTCTAACTTTATTTCTTTTTGCTCCGGCTCCTAAGGGTCATAGCGTGATGGTACCTAAATAGCCTATAGCCTTCCTCAATAATTGGGCTATTAAATGTAAAAAAAAATCTCAAATCCGAACAGTAGCTCCAGAGATTGGCGCGTTCAAACAAACAAACAAGAGCTTGTCGAGTTGGTTTGTCCAGTCCCCAAAACGTATCCAGCGACAGGAGCAATGAGCAATTTTAGTAACTGATGTTAGTAAAATAATAAATCCACTGAAACTTCGTTATCATATTGGCGAGTATCCAACACTGCAACATCCAGGTGTTCTGAATTTGACCGTTTTATTCAACATTTTATATTTCGAATGTATTTTTATACAGTCTGGCTTGATCGAAGATTGAAATAGTACAAGGTTGATCTCTAAATAATCAAAAGTTTCGTAGGAAAGCGTAGGATTAGAGTACAGACGAATTTATAATCTGTCCAGACCAGATTATAACAAATCTATGTGTAGCATAAACATAATTAGCCTATAATGTTTCCACTGCTGGGACACGGACCTCCTCTTTGTGAGAGGTGGGCCGTAATCCTCCTAGCAGCCCAGTGCGGGTTCGTAGATGTAACATGTCTTCGAATTTACCGTTTTGAGAGCGGTAATGATGAAATTAAAAACACAAACTAAAGTGCCTGCCTGGATTCCGGAATTGTCTTGGTATAGTCAACAGCAAAAGTAGATGATCAAAGTCAGAACTGTGTGTCGTACTAGTAAGTAGTAAATGTTTGGTATAATTTACAATCACATACTTTTGAATCAATTCGACGCCACACAGTTTCGACGCAAACTCCGTTCACTAGTATTGAATTTCTGATTTTGATCATCTACTTTTGCTGTTGACTATACACGATGGAAATTTTCTATTGATGAGATGATCACATAAGAACCACCGTTTAGTGATCTCTAATCTACCGGTACCTAGTTGCTGCCAGCGTCAGGTACTAGTTGTCTGGCATTTTTGCTGAACTGGGCCTTTTTGGTGCAGCCGTGAGGCACACTTTCCTGCTAATTTCTTACATTGGACTTTACACTTTCTATTTGATGTATATGTATATGTTGCTGTCTGATATGTATGTATCGTGTATTTTCTTTCTGCGGTTTCACTCGCGTCCTAGAGTACCCACCTAATTTCAAATAGAAAAATAATCCGACAAAGATCTAAATGTAATCCACGACATGGTTTTTCTGTGTGCCAAGTTTCATTAAAATCCCTTTACCTACTTTTTTAATTTGTTAGGTTTAACAAAAAGTGACATATTACATTGTGTAGGACGAAATACAAAAAAAGATTCGGCAAACTGTTGATGTCCACGGAATACACATTATTTAAACTAAAACTTAATTACATATTTCTTTTCCTTATAATAATAACAATAGTCATTTATTTCGAGCAACAAGACGAGACTGTTAGTAGCAATAGTACAAACTATGCTAGTAATACACTTACAAAAACAAAACCATAAACAGAAAACAGATTGTGACATCATTGCTGCAAGATGACAGGCCCAGCCGAAACCTTGCAGCAGTGGCGGTTGCAGTGGTGGTTGCTTGCAGTGGTGGTTGGTGGTGGGTATAAATCTTATACCTAATGTTTTAGTTTGCTCTTGATTGAGTAACAAAAATCTAACCAAAAAATCTTTGCAAATTTTTACATTGATGATTTTCACAATAGTTGTCAGTCTTTTCAAGTCAGTTTATGAATTAACAAAAACTTCTGATAAGTATGCAAAGAAATTGAAAAACCATAAAATGGTGCGGCAAACTCTGTGTTTTTCTGCAATAGTTGCCAATGTCAGGAAATGCAATAAAATAAAACTAATACTTTAAAACCAAATTCTTGAAACATAAAACATTTCTTTGAACCCTTTTTTAAAGTATTTGCAACAGTAATTATTATGTATACAGTATTAAGTATTATGTATACAGTAATTATCGGAGAAAAGGCGCTGTCTAAGCAAAAAGAATCCCTAAAACCAAACCTAATGCTTATATTTTTAAACATAACGACGACAGTCCATGCCTACGTGCATACTACCAACACACTTTGAATCACCGAATCTGAGACACACCCCGTATTTCAACGTCACAGCTGGAATCCGGTGATAATATCACGTCGTTGACGCCAGGGACAATTAATGTAAAACTGAATGAGTCCATACAATACCTCCCACATATTCACACTGATCACCGAATTGCTTCGACCACGACTTGTTTGAAAGATCGCAATCGAAGAAAATTAAAAGTAGAACATTAATTGCAATTTGACGCACCGAACGCAAGCATTAAATCCAGGAGCGCACTTAACATGTCAGTATTTTACACAAACTCTTCGCGGTAAAATTCCGAACGCTTCCGATGTGGGTTATTCGGGCTATTACTCTATTACTTCGGCAAGCGTCAAAATGAGCGCCCGTGCCGCCCGCCTCCAACAGATCTACTAATACATTTTTCTTTTGGAATTCATGGAGTCAATGAACGTTGAGAATTTTTGTTTGACGGGAAAACATCTTCCTACACGTGTATGAGAACAATAGGTAAACTTGCATGCGGGCTTTTAAACAAATTTAGATTTTACTGGCTTTTAACATTACAGTTTCTAATCTCTGGGCTTATTAAAAAATACCTCACGCAAAAGTTTATGTAAATAATCAATGAAAGAAGAGGAATTTTCACGAAGTAAAAGCGTTCTCAAGAAATTTATCCCGCACCAGAAATTTATTGTGCAAATACTTTCAAAGTAAACGTGCTACATTCCGTTGCGTTTTTTCTAGGTGTTAGGTGGTTTATAGCTTTCATTATTCTGCAGGGAAGGGTGCTGGCACATAGTGGGCGAAATCCCAGAACCATGAACACGTTTCATCTCGTTAATCTAGTCTAGAATTTATATTTTGTTTGTACAGACGCCGCCCGAAACTGTAAAATTTTCCTAATCAACATTGAACCTTAATGCTTAAGCAATAAAGTTGAAAATCTATTAAAGAAATTTGACAGATTGTAGTAGCTTGATGTGCTGGCGTCTATACGATAAACTTCTCGATTGAAATTTGACCGAGAGTCGATCGGCACCCTAATTGCGTAACACGATCAATCGGAATCGGTTTTATTTTGACAGTTCAACAACATTCTTTGCGTTATTTACGTGATGAGCAGACAAATTTTTCGAACTTATGACGCAATGGATTAGCAATTTGCTTCAAAATGAGTCAGATTCTGGTTGATCGTGTGTTACGCAATTAGGGTGCCGATCTACGCATGTAGATATTGTAATTATTAAACTAAGTGCTAAACTTGGTTATGGGACGACTTCTTGCACTTCGGACCAACACCCTAATCTGTAACTGCTACCTGTACCCTAATTGCGTAACACACTATCTTCTCTCTCTATCTCAATTTGAATAATTTTGAAGGGTAAGTATTTCTAATATGGATTAGAAATACTTACCCTTCAAAATTATCATAATTATCAAAATTATCCAAAAGAAAAAGATGTGAAGACAAATTTTTCGAACATAATATGAAGCAATGGTGCTTCATATTATGTTCGAAAAATTTGTCTGCTCAGCAACGTAAATAACGCAATGAATGTTGTTGAACTGTCAAAAGGAAAGCCATTGCTACTGTTAGTGTGTTACGCAGTTACCCCGCAGGCCATTGCACAACTATCCAAACGACGATAAATATGACTATACATAATTATATCAGGAAAAAAATTGCTGGAACTACATTTTCCAGATTTCCAGTAAAAGGTACGGTCACCAAAGGAGGTAAGTAACGGATTTATGTTTTCGGATAAAATTTTATTTGATTAATAGAAAAAAAACAGCACTCTAATTGCATAACACAATCATTTTGAAGCAAATTGCTAATCCATTGCTTCATAAGTTCGAAAAATTTGTCTGCTCAACACGTTATTAACGCAATGAATGTTGTTGAACTGTCAAAATGAAACCGATTCCGATTGATTGTGTATTACGCAATTAGGGTGCTGTTCATTTATCAAACTAAATTTCATTCGTAAGCATCTATCGATTTCTTACTAAACTTCAACTATATCTGACGACCCCTGGTTACTTATCTCCTTTGGTAACTGTACCTCCCTACTAAACCGTAGGAGAAGATTTAAAGAGAAGGATACGTATAAAAACCAACAAGAAAATAAAAAAAAAAACAAAATCATTAAGCTGTTGAGATTGCATCACAATAGTTTTGACGCGAGTGACTAAAAATAATACTAAATCATCAGGCATGGCGCCGATTCCCTTGTTCACAAACTAAACTAAATTTAAGTTCAGTGCATCTTTTTCTTTCTATTTCATTAAGAAAAGGACAGAAGATAAATATTAGCTTTGTCCTGTCAAATTAAGACATAAGAGGTATTTCTCGAGTAGGAGTAAAAAAATGAGTAATTTTACTCAGACAGAAATAGCAATGTCTTAAATTAAAATTGCACGTACATGTGTCACTGTAGGTGTGTTGTGTAAAATAATTCCCTTGACGTCATCGGTGAACTCCTAGCTCTAAATAAATATCTAGATGAATAGACTGTTTCTTATCCAGATCCTAGATGTTGTAGGTATGTATTGTAGGAATGTAGCTATACGCCAATTTTAAATTTGTACCTATGCCTCTTGTTTTCTATGCGTCTTGGAGCGTTAATCTGAAACGGGGGTGGATGCATAGATGAAATTAAGAGTCGTATGGCGATAACTAAAGCATCGATGGACAAACTGAAACAAGTCTGGAGGAACAGAGATCATACAAAAGCCACCAAGATCCGGTTTGTTCAATCACTGGTTTTTCCTATGTTCCTATGTATACCCTGTTGAGACGAACACGACATCGAGAAGAAGAAGATAGACTTTCTGGAAATGTGTTGCTGAAGAAGAATGCTTGGAGTATAGTGGACTGAGGTTCGCACCTATACGACAAAAAGTCAACATCAAAGAGCGTCTATCTGTTCTCGTCCAAACGCGTATCTTCAAGAACGCCTTTTCGTGCAAGGTAGAGTGGAGGGTGCTCACCCATAAGATAAAATGACCAAATTAAATCCGCAGTGGGCGATCCCTTGTATGAGTGCCTAAAAAATACCAGAATTCGGAGTAAGTGACGAGAAATTGTGAGGCGAATCACATCAGCCCCTAGACAAGAAACTACGTGAGGACCACGACCGCACTGACAAAAGTGCTACGAAGAAGGAGAAGGCCTATGCCCCAGCTAGTCTATCCAGTTTATCAAACGAATAGGTCCAGTTGTTAAATGACATTCGTTATGGGTCATCCGAAACCGGTTAATCTGACAAATAACTAGACCAATTCAGTTGATGAGTTCTGTGGTGTTGCATAACTCACTAACAGTAGAAACGACTTTAATTTTGACAGTTCAACAACATACATTGCGTTATTTACGTTGTTAAGCAGACAAATTTTTCGAACATATGTTTTCGAGCAATAGTCTAGCAATATCCTTCAGAATGATTCAGCACCCTAATTGCGTAACACACGATCAATCGGAATCGGTTTCATTTTGACAGTTCAACAACATTCATTGCGTTATTTACGTGTTGACCAGACAAATTTTTCGAACTTATGAAGCGATGGATTAGCAATTTGCTTCAAAATGATTCAGATTCCGATTGATCGTGTGTTACGCAATTAGGGTGCAGATTGTGATTGATAATGTGTTAGGCAATTAGGGTACAGGTGGCAGCTGCGCTGTCTAAAATACACTTTATACAGTTGATTGAAGAGAGTTAGTAAGAATGAGCGAGAAAAGGTTAGTTCAAATTGGAAGAAAAAGTATTTCACCCGAATTCTCAAATGGGTACAGACGCCAGCACATACAGCTACCCGAAACTGTCAAATTTTCCCAATCAAGTTTGAACCTAATGCTTTAGATATAAAGTTGAAAATCTATTAAAGAAATTTGACAGATTGTAGTAGCTTGATGTGCTGGCGTCTGTATTGTACTTACAGACGCCAGCAGGTCAAGCTACCCGAAACTGTAAAATTTTCCCAATCATCTTTGAACCTAATGCTTTAGCGATAAAGTTAAAAATCTATTAAAGAAATTTGACAGATTGTAGTAGCTTGATGTGCTGGCGTCTGTATTGTACTTACATACGCCAGCACATCAAGCTACCCGAAACTGTCAAATTTTCCCAATCAACTTTGAACCTAATGCTTTAGCTATAAAGTTGAAAATCTATTAAAGAAATTTGACAGATTGTAGTAGCTTGATGTGCTGGCGTCTGTATTGTACTTACATACGCCAGCAGGTCAAGCTACCCGAAACTGTCAAATTTTCCCAATCAACTTTGAACCTAATGCTTTAGCGATAAAGTTGAAAATCTATTAAAGAAATTTGACAGATTGTAGTAGCTTGATGTGCAGGCGTCTGTACAAAGGCGGAGGCGAAGTAGATGTGAACTATCATCACTACATCTGACACAAATGTACGAATTAAACGTAGTAATTAATTAATCGAAACAAATCGGTGAATCGGTTTAGCTTCCGCCGTTTCCCTTAAAGATTTGGCATCTTCGCAACGGAAGCACACATGACGCAAACTGTAGTTTAGTCCCGATATTATTAGAACAAGATATTTTAGTGATTTTCTGTAGATTCCGGAGTGGGTCGTGCATATCGGAGTATCGGAAACGTCATACATCGATTTTTGTATCGAGGATGTTTATTTTTAATCGGTACTAAGGAAATCCGTGATCGATAAACTATTTTAGACGGAGTTAGGTTTGTTGACAAATTCTATAACTCCCGCGCCGCCCGTTCACAGTTAGGAAACGGTTCGTAATAGCTGAACGACGAGTTACAGGCTTGACGTGTTTCGGAAGAAACCGTTTCATAGTAATCGTCGGTTGCCATTTTGTGAATTATAATTTTCCGTATTTACCTTAAGGTACTTGCTATTGATGAATAGGTATCTACTGTAAAGATTGTCCACTAAAGTCAACCTTATGTAGCGTGTTTTGTGTTAATGCATTATGCTTAAAAGGAGACGCCACCAACTGTATAATTTACAACGTGTAATAATGAAATAAAACCTATTTGATTTGATTTGATTTGTGAGGCTGACTATAATTTAGCGCGGGTTCCATTCGAACATTCAAGCAAGTTTAGAACGGGGTGTCAAATATTTTATTAGGTTTTTTTGTTTAAGAAAAGTCAGTGATAGTTTAGTTGGGAATATTTAAAACGTTCAGTCAATATAAACGTAAAGGAATCGTATCGTTTGAGTCCCCCCGGTACCTTGAAGGGCTCATCACTCCTTCACAGTACCTAGATATTGTGGGAAACAATTCATATCGTAGAAACAAAGAAGTTTTAAATACTTGTAAGTTTGTAACACTTTCAAAAATTCGTTTGAAGCTTTTCCCCTAATAGAAATCATTCATTGGGCCACCCGTTTACATTAACGCAGTTCGCCCAAAAATACGCGTCCAGTTCAAAGATCATTTAGCAGAGCAGTCAAATTAGAATGGCTTAGGTACGATACCTTGGTTCTGATTGGTCCCAACGTTCCCTTCGACTGTGATATAAGTCGACAGCTGTCAGGCCAAGGGAGAGCCAATACGACGCTAGCCCATTCATATAACCCGCAACTATTTCGAATCCAAAAAAAATGTTTAGATATCCATGTCACCTATTTTGATCGCGACATTTTGATTTGATAGCTGCCACAAAACGCTTGTAAAACAGAGATTATAACATATTTTATTATTCTTTATGTTGCGGTTTCCAACAGTTTTACGCTTCCGTCAGCTACTGAAGATGAAGAAAATGGTTTCTTAGGTGACTTTTATACGGGTTTAGAGAAAGACATATAAAAGTCAGGTTTTATTTATGAAGTGGGACAAAACGTCAAAAAGCTGTAAATTCTTGCGTTTATCAAAAGCTTGGATGACTAATGCAACTAAATTAAGACGTTCACTCGTAAAAACTGTTGCAGTAATCCTTAGGATTGTGAAGAAAATAATGAAGTTTGGTATCAATTTATTCGTGTTGAGAATCGGGAAAACAAAAGAAGCATTTCAGAATACATTAATCTACATACGAGTAAACGATGTTATGATAAACTGCTTTTGTTCGAAAGCGAGTTTTTGTGTGCATCAAAACAAGCCGTTATTAATCGCCTGTGCAGACGCCCGAAATCACCCCTGTGAAAGTATAAAAATATTTTGTTTGCGTCACAGAAATCATCCGTTTTATCTCAGCCAAGTTTCTTATTTTTTACGAGAATACCTTTTATATATAATTGTCAGCTGTTTTTAATGTTGTAATGAGAGCAATAGCTGTCTTTTCCAAGCGCAACTTCAAGTCGAATGCTAGTTGGCAATCGCCACTGATCTTTTTGTCTGGCGGATGTCTACCTACTGCCTTCAATATTGTTTTTATTACGTTTTCAACATTATTTTGTCGTTGAATGACGATTGGCCATCACTGTTTCAATTGTATTTCTTAAAACTTAAGACAGACGTCTTAATTTTCGAATGACAAAAGACGAACAGTTTGTCTTTTTTTGTTTTTGTTCGTAGTGATTTAAAAAAGCATTATTTTCTTGTTTTAAATAATTCCACTTGGTACTTACAGCTGATGAAATTAGATCATTGTTGTAAATCTCAATCATATTAGCGACGTTGGTGTTCTCGCAAAACCTAACAGCAGCTATGATTCCGAATTTAGTTGGTTAGACAACAGCTAACTAGCTGATGCGTGTGTATCAAATAGCCTTGGAGATATATCATCTGTTCAGTCGATTCTTGAAGCAGTTCAGTGTGGGAGCCGCCACAACATTTTCCGTGATTCATTTATTCTAACTCTTCACATTTTGATATTTTTAAGTAAAGACACATGAACTTTGTAAAGCTCTTACACTTAAGAGTCATAATAAAACTTAAGTTACAACCGATGCAGCAGCCAAGATAGATAAAACGCAAATTGTATTTCTGCGAAATGATTTAGAAACCACAGAATCTTAAAATGATATTTCGTGTCCTCATTAATTAACGTTAGTGTTCAAATTCCAGATTCCAAACCGAATAATCACGGCATACAAAGCTAATTTAAATATTCTCGTAGTTTAATAATCAATAGCAAAGCAAATTACAATAATATTAGTTATAATATCATTGATATCATCCGACATAGTGAGGACGACTTACCATTAGAACATGTGAACGATATTATGAATGAACGCATGTGCACTCTCAAAATACACGTCTAATGAGTCGACAACAATTTATGTTTTAATGTCCACGACATGATGTTCATTCACCAACTGCGTTGCTGAGATTCTGATATCTCGTTCGTTCGCCAGTTAGAGTTCGTTGAAATGGCAGAGTATCTAATGATTCTGCTCTTGTTTTGATTCTAGTTTTAGGCCTTTTGACAAGCTTTTATTTACATTGTTTATTGGAATTTTCAAGGTCCAGTGTCATCATCCTCCTACACTTTATTTGGGTGTCAGCGCAGCATATCTTCTTCCATACATCTCTATTAGCCATCACCTCAGTACAGTCCCCTTTCTAGCTATATCATCTTTCACACAATCCATCGTTCCTTTGGACTGGCTTCTTCTACTGTTGTGCCCGATGTTAGTGCACTATCAATGATAATTTGATTATTTTGAGCCTTCAAAATGCCGTCTTTATGCATTAACAGTTAACACTAGCAGTTTCAGCGCTTCCATTGTCTCTTTACCAGAATACTCCAGAAATTCAAATTAATTGACATACTGATGAAATCAAAATCGAAGTTCTTTTCGCTTTTGCACACTTGGCATCTCATTCACCAAGTGTACAGAATATAACATGCGATATGGAACTTTGTTCCAATAAAGACCTTCGGGGTAATTGCATAAACACACTTGAGTTTTCATTTCGACAGTTCAACAAAATTCATTGCATTAGTTACGTTGTTGAGCAGACAGTTTTTTGGAACATATGAAACAATGGATTAGCAATATGTTTCAAAATCATTCATATAGTTTGTTACGCTATTATGGGTGCTGAATCGTGGTTTAAAATGCTATATCTAAAGCATTTTTTCTTTCATTCCGAGAGTCAAAGGAGTGAAATATCATATTTCACAACTTCGTGTTTTCATCTCATTAGTTCCAACACTTTTCAGCACGTCTTCTATTAAAATAAGATCATCTACAAATCTCACGGAGCTGGTGTCTCGTATCGCCTTACAAATCAGTAGGGTGCTCTTTAAAAATAAAACTTCAACGTGGTCATTCTAAAATTAGTGTCGAGGAAATACTATGAATTTCGTTTGATTTTCCCCTCTTCCAATTTTAGTTTTGATTGGGAAATCTTGATTGAAGATTATTTCTTGCTTAATGCGGAGAAGGGATCGGTGACGTCTTGGATATAAAGCTCCAGTTAAGCTAAGTTTGTAAATATCTCTTGCCTTCTCAATACATGCTTTCTGGCTTTAGTTAGACTATAACTATCTACACACGGTAGTAAGAACACAATATAATTATAATAGAGTCTAAATCGATTTCACAAAGGTTGCAATATTAATAAGGAGTAAGCAACTTCTCTTACTTACTGATTATGAAAAGCGCAGTAACAGTTTCGTCAAAGATAGTGTTAAAAAGAAGACTAATGCCTACCTTAGTTAAACGAACAACTAAAAACGCACTTGTACCAGATTACCTTCATCCCACAAGCATCTACGATGTTAAAGATGTTCAGCCTACGAGCGATTCTATTTGCGCCAAAAAATATGTGGATCATACCGAGCTAGCAGCAACTGTTTATCTTGCTATCGGAGCGGCGAAAGAAACCCGAGAACCGAAGAACCATATCAAAGTATTTCATCGTGTTCTAATAGACGTTCGACACAATAAACAAATGTTGAAGAAACATCTATTTTTGTTCACGCCTAACCGAAGATTGTTTTGGCGGCCCTTAATTTTAAAACTATTTAAGCTTCTTAGGATACAGGGTTATTTTTGGATGGAGTTTAGAAGGCCCAACAATTGTCTTTGTCGGTAGAAATGGAAGGGTTAATTCAAAGGGATAGGCAGTTGCTGTAGGTGTTTATTTGTGTGATGTGAGTGATGTCATAACCACCTGCTGAATATGATATTTTTGGTCAAGCGACAATATTTCTTGTAGAAAACTGGGGGAGGCACGTGTACACACGGCTTCACATCAAGATATACATAACCAGTATAAGCTGATTTCTAATTGTACGAAAAACCTATAAAATGCGAGGTTAGCTAAAACTGGAAATGTATAGCTAGATGTGTCGCCGTGTGTACCAATCATACCTGCTAATCTTACCATTGTAGAACCTGTACTAAGGGCTGATTTTTCCATCGCCAGGTAACTTTTATTCTAGGAATAAAATTGACGTTTGACAATTTTTGTATGAGATAACTGTAAAAATTTCAAAATTATTCCTCAAATAAGAAAACTCAGCCCTAAATCTACAATATAGCCACAGTTGTTACAAATGAAGTACAATCTATTGCAAAACTGTGATATAGCCGTACCCCACAAAACTGTGATATATACATATTTGAAAATGTCTGGGGGAACCGGGATTGGGGCTTTTCTTTGAAACAGAAGAAAGAATTCGCTGGATGCCTGTGCTTATATCGCGACTTTCAGGCAATCCATCGGCCTGCCGTAGCGTAGGTAACTGCTAGGTAATTAGTATAAGTAGGTGATTAAGTATTTAGTAAAAGTTCTCCCGAGAGGTACGTTCTGTCTTGAAAACCGCGACTTCATCCTTGAAAAGCTCCTAGATATTGAAGCATCAGTAACGACCCTAAAATTTTCCTTGCGATAGTAAAATGTATGTATTTCAGGGTATTATATCTCCATCGCTGGTATTTGGTTGGTCGACGGAATATTTCGGAAATTCGACGCGGTTGTAAAGTGTGTTTCTGTTTAATAATGTGAGGATAATATAGAACAGACATTTCGATGATTTACAGAGTATTTCGAGAGTTTTCGAGGAGAAAGATTTTCAGCGTTTGGGTTTGGGTCTTGACTCTCGATCCTTCTCATAGGTGACTAGATAAATTCACGATAAAACTAGAAAAGATTTAAAAAATCCACAAAAAAAATCCCCAAAGAATCGTAACATCGATAGCTTCAAAACTTAAAATTCATACTACTGCATCACTAAACCATAGACAATTTCGAGCAGCTATTATTTGCCGGACTTCACTGCATTCTAACCTTGGCATAAAGTTTTCACTGAAAAGTTTATATTGCGAGCAAATTACCTCTTTGCCATTCCTTCTGAAAGCACATACAAAGTGTGTAAAGCCCATAATTGTATAATTTCGGAAACATTGTACATTTTGGACTAACCACGAATAGGACGAACCGGGAATTGGACCAACCGCGAATTGGATTAACTGCGAATTAGACCAACTGCGAATTGGATATTTTTTTGAACATTGGACCAATCGCGCCTAAAGGGTCCTATATTGAAGGTAGACAACTAAAAGCTGTACTTTTAGTATCTGGTATCTGGTTATTAAAGAAATGAAGTATTTCCATATTAACGCCCACAATCCAGTACTTTTGACCATCTGCCAAGCATCATCTATTCCTAATTTAGACAGTTTCGTAGATCGATGATTGAGGAATAGAATTCGCAGACCAACAGATTTCTAACCGATTTATAAACTGCGGTGGTAGAATAAACATGTGGGTTAACAGCATGTTAAACACAGGCAATTAAATAAGGTGCATGTTTACATTTGTTCAGGAATTAGATGTATTGTTATTTGATTTAGCGGCTGCAGAAATAAAAGTAAGTTTACGGCTAGGAACACGTGTAAGGAGGACGGTAGAGAGTTTGTAATAAAACTGAACAGTGCTTCGAGTTCGTTAGTTGTGGCTTTAAATTCAGAATTCGAAAACTCACAAATCACTTTCAAACGCAAAACTTACCACTACTACGCTAGGAATAGGAATAGTATAGAACTGCCTTCGGTTAGAACTTTGGACGGAAGGAGAACCATACAGTTTGAGGGAGCGCAGCTTTATAATAAGTTACTTAAAGAAATAAGAGACTCCTCATTAATGACCATTTTTAAAAATAGAGTAAAGTTGTATTTGGCCAACCAACAATAATAAACGATTAAGTACAACTGTATGTACGATCGAACGACAACTATGCTTAATGCAATAAAATTTTATTTTCGTTAAGTTTCTCATATAAATTTAAGTGAACTATGTAGGTATGTTCTTTTTTGAGAAATAAAATTCTTTAAACCGAAAACAGAATACTTTGCTGAGGACCAATTACCGTAATTAAAAACATTCAAAACCAGTCGCAATCTCATTTCACTGACAATCACTGTCAAAAATGTAGCGTAATTAAAGGTATTTTTGACAGATGAGACTGAGATCAGAAGGCCAATTCACGTAATTTTAAACGTTCAAAATCTAGTCGCAGTCTCATCCCGGTGACAAACAAATGTCAAAAACTTGTCAAAATGTAGGGAAATTAGAGGAATTTTTGACAGATCAGACTGTGAACGTTCCTAAAATTACGAGAGTTGACCCTTAGACTGTGAATGTTTTTAAAATGCACGGAAATTACCCCTCCGATCTTTCTTTGACGCATAAAATTAAGCTTTCGTAGTAGTTTTCTCTTCTTTCATTCACAGCTTGACGCATTGAGTGTGAGTGGCCATGTATTGAATTAGTCAAGTCCGTCACCGAGGTCTTTATCGAGCCACGTTTTAATCTAATTAAATCCCATAAATTCAGCATATAAAAGTCGCTAACTATCATCGAGTACCATATCTATGAATCACTTTAGTCAAATTAAAATTTTATTCACCAATTTCCATGTGGCCGTCTTTTGATCGTTCAACGACATTTCTGTTAGTTTGGTCGTTCAATGTATATATTTTTACTATTATTTCGTTCTCGTCGTGACATTAATGGACTATCAACTGGTTGATGTCGCGTCATATATGTTTTCTGTGGACAGGAGATTGTGGAAATATGCAACAACGTTCTTTTTAGCGTCAAATAAATCGTCATCTTCAACCGTAATGCTACCAGCAATGCGTGTGTCGTGAAAAGTTACTGTTGTTGACTCATGGAAATGCTTGTGTTGTCTTCAGTTCTGAGAATATATTTCAACAAACTCGTAAACTGAATGTTCTACTCTGTTTTGCATTCATAAGTTTGCGATGTTAAAACTGGTAGAAGCCGTTGAATCAAAAGATATATTCCCTGCTGTTAAAGTGTTGACACATAAACTTTTCGACTCATTGGTTCTAGAGTTTGATATGTAGGTACCTATCATGTCATCCTGTGGTCCAAGAAACAGTTGTAACAGTTGTTGTTGTTGCAATTGTGTGTGTTTTGAGAAGTATCTTAAAACGGTGAAGGAAAACATCGTAAGGAAACCGGCCTGTCTTGGGACCAAAAAATTCAAAGACATGTGACATCTACCAACCCGCACTTGGCCCGCGTGGTAGATTATAGCCCACTCGCTCTAGAAGAGAGGAGGCCTGTGTGCTAGCAGTGGGAATATTATGTTACTTGTCATCGGCCATGGCCTTGCCTATGCTGAACTAAGGTCCAGCCGATTGATTCTGTTAAAATCTCACCGTGAAAAGTTAGGTGAAGTGAGCTGTCAATAGTGTCAATCCCTAGCATTAGTTGGAATGACAGCTCACTCCACGCTCACTTCACCTGAGTTTTCACGGTGAGATGGTTACAGAATCGCACAGCTGGTCAGCATTTGATGTAGCTGTGAGTTGGCCTTTTTCATAGGTTTTTTTTTACATATTCACATATTCGTTGCTGTTTTTTTTATCTAACACAAATTTATTTTATTTATATATTTAAGTATGCATACACACGTCACGTTGCAGTATAAAACTGCCGATCGATTCTGTAAAAATCTCACCGTGAAAAGTTAGGTGAAGTGAGCTTAGACTGAGCTGTCAATAGTGTCAATCCCTAGCATTAGTTGGAATGGCAGCTCACTCCACGCTCACTTCACCTAAGTTTTTACGGTGATATGGTTACAGAATCGCACTGCTGATTTATATCCGTCACGTCACACATCTGAGCCAGTTGAAATCCAGCGTCAGGCACTAGTTGTCTGACATTTTTGCTGAACTGGGCCTTTTTGGCGCAGCCGTGAGGCACACTTTCCTGCTAATTTCTTACATCGGACTTCACACTTTTTCTTTTATCTTTTTTTTTTATTGTTTGTTTTGTCTGATGTATTTTATCTGGTGTGTTGTGTGTCTTTTAGTTTGTGCCAAATAAATGTATGTATGTATTTTCTTTCTTTCTTTTTTTATCTCTAGTGAAACTAGACAGCCAAAATCAAAGAATAAATTTTAGGTTGTTCCGGATTACAGCTTTAATGTTCTAGAGGTATACCATTGGGTAGTAAAGTTTCAGACACGCGTCTATTCCAATTGTTCGTTCAGGAATTTCAAGATGTTTCTTTACTACAATAGACCCAAAGAAAAACAATATTTCAAAAAAAACAACACTTTTTATGATTATAAAAATTATAATGGAAGTTCGCCCGCCATTATAAATCGTGCAAGGAAGCGTTATTTTAAATTAGAAAGTTAAAATAACTAACGTAACAGATTCTAGCAGTTAGGTAATTTCGTAAGATTTATGTTAGACATCTCTAGAGGAAAGCTATTTATAATGTGTATTGTGACGTCATAGTTCATATTATAGCGCTTCGTTTATGAGAGACTAATTTCATGTAGCTAGGTGCTGAAAGCGATCTATAGTCTGCTCCAAAAGAATCAGATTAAAATGTAAACAAATGAATCAGAAACGATGGGTACGTTTCTGATTCATTTGTTTATATTTTAATCTTGATGCCAATTTCTAGTGCCACTTATAAATTGATTGGTTTGATTTGATTATTTTTTTATTATACCTCAATTTTCGTCCATGACTTTTCGATTACAATTTAATAATGTTATTCAAATAAGAATTGCTGGAAAATGTGCTGAAATACTAAGTTGAAACCTTCTAAATGTGTTACAAATTCCCTTTAGTGATTGAGTGCGTAACAATTTAACTTGAATAGCACTGTTTACACTTTCATCAGATGCTTCTGGAACAGCCTATAGGTTACTTGGCTCTTTGTTTTTGGATCACATCAAATCTCTAATACTACATACTGCACGAGAGCACAAAGTCCGATTGTCATTTGACTCTACAATAAAAATGTTTGAACTTTGGAGGGCAGTAGTAGCCCAGCCGACTTCGAGTTGTGTTCGGTCGTGGGTTCGCACCCAGGTTTACTTTGTGTAAATTATTTCGTCACCACTTCTCTCAAAAAACGGTGAAGGAAAACATCGTGAGGAAACCAAAAATTCGAAGACATGTGACATCTACCAACCCCTACTGGGACCGCGTGGTAGATTATAGCCCGCTCTCTCTAGAAGAGAAGACCCACTGCTGGGACACAGGCCGTGTCCCAGCAGTGGGAATATTAAAGGTTGATTATGCTTATTGAAATTTGGAGACCCGAGAGAGGCTTAAGAGGGTGCAGACAGGTCCACTAGCGCCACTCCTTTAAAAAAATATTATCTCGTGACTGAGAAGGAATTATGAAAATCTGTTCAATCAGCGACCTCGGTAAATGTGTCTAGAATTTTCTAATACCTTTTATAAAATTTCATAATGAGACACGAAGCAACAAAATTCGATCTAAAGAAAAGCGGCCACATTCCTATATGTCGTATTTAGTTGCTTCGTGTCTCAATATGAAACTTATTAAAAGGTATTAGAAAATTCTAGACACACTTACCGAGGTCGCTGATTGAGTAGATTTTCATAATTCCTTCTCAGTCACGAGATAATATTTTTTTAAAGGAGTGGCGCTAGTGGACCGTTGTACACGCTCTTAAACAGAGGCTTAAATTCTGCTTACAGGGTGCCTAGTAATGTAGTAATCCTTTCATACCTAAGGCTTGCCATCAAAATAAAGTAAATACCTAACGTTGATTCATCAGTTTTTTCTTTTTATCACTATAGGCTATCAGTTCATTATGGCCAGTAACATTCTGGCGACAGATGTCAACGATATATTATACCTATCAAAATCTTTTTAATTTCGGAAGTTTAATCAGCTGCCAAGATAAATATTGGGCACATCTTCCACGTGGAACTAACGGCTATAGTAAGGTGAATGAGACCTACATTGTGGCGCGTAAAGTTATGACTTGTATCGTCTGGTAAACCAACAGCACCATGCGGTTACCAGAAAATAATAACCACTAGTGATCCGCCGCCGCTTCGCAAAGTTTTTACGGCTTGACAAAACATCGAACTTACTTTATTAAATCTCTCTCTTTTCTCTTTTAAATAAAACGTAGCCCCACACTAGGAATTTCTCCTGTTTCGTGGGTGCGTTTACAAACATTTAAACTCACATACACAAACAGCCAGACTCGGAACAACTACTTGTAGGTCATACAAATATTTGTTCCGTGTGGGAATCGAACCCGCGACACGCAGCGCAGCAGTCAATCGCTTAACCACTGCGCCAACCGTGTCGTCGCCGTCGTCGTATGTAAGTTTAATAATTTACTTATACACATAAACCTTTATAGGGCTTGTGGCTAAGTAATAATAGCCGCACGAGTCGATGGATCAGGTTAAGCTACGCTTGCCGCGGTTGGTCCGTGGATGGGTTGACCATCTTCACATAGGTACCAAGACCCCTCCGTGCGTCGAAAAGCACGTTAAGCTGTTGGTCCCGGCTGTCATTCGTGGATCTTTGACAGTCGTTACGGGTCGTCAGTAGCCCGAAAGTCTGACAACCAGTCTTACCAAGGGATATCGTATTACCCAGTAACTGGATTGTGGAGGTCAGATAGGCAATCGTACATAATCAGCCTATAATGTTCCCACTGCTGGGACACAGGCCTCCTCTCGGTGAGAGGGAGCTAGGCGTGATCACCACGCGGGCCCAGTGCGGGTTGGTAGATGTCACATGTCATCGAATTTTTGGTTCCAGGACATGCCGGTTTCGTCACGATGTTTTAGAGGCAGTCGCTCCATGTAAAATACTGGTATTCAGCTGCATCCGGTTACACTGGAAGCTGACCACAACAACTCGGTCACAGATAATTACGAAAAGCGATTTTAATTTATAATACGTACAGATTTGATAATGTCAATACACCGTCTTTGACCTTTACCTCATCAGGGACGGTTGTTCCAATAGTTTCAGTGTTACCACTGATGTGCGTTGGTAACACTGGTAACCGTACGTGCCACTGCCAACTGTATCAGCACTAAGTATAAGTGCAATTCAAGTGCGTATAAAAGTGTTGGCCTCGCAATCTGCTAGAGATTTCAAAGCCCCTCCAGAAATGCTAGCTTCGGTGGCTGTCCACAGCATTATCGGTAGAGATGTCTACCTTTTTTTTTTTCGTCGTGACTTCCTCTTTTATACCCGGCCGTTCCGTCTGGGAAGAACTGAGGGTTATGTCGGACTCCTTCCGACCAAAACCCCACTGTTCCTTCTACTACACAGACACTGTAGTACATTCTAGTTCTGTACTTCTAGTAGTAGTCGGGGGCCCAGAAGATACTTATACATTCCCATCAACAACTGGTATCAGCCCGCCATGCCTAGCGGGCCCCATCACCAAATGCGGCCGATCCCACGAGCTTTGAGCATGACTGCTTGAGCGACGACATGGGGGATGTCTACCTACCCACCGTGTAATTTTAGCGGGAAATCCTAAGTCCGAATCAGCATGAGCTTTCTAAGGCTATTGGAACTCTCGTACCATGATTTGCTCCCGATAGAAATAACGTGTAACATCATTTTGTCACAGACATTAGATCATTAGTAGTTTTTATAAATAAATCCATTGTTACTGAGTATATTTTTGCGTCTACCACCCACGGATTGGTCATTTGTATTTTGAAATGTGTCTGAAGTACCTACCTATATTTTTTTTAATGATTGCCTATTAGTATTTTGCTGGATCTTTAGAAAGAGAAACTATGATTTAACGTTGAAGAGTGACAACCTAATTTGGCGCGTCTTCTTGTCTATGTTTTATTACGTTTTATTGGTCCATTTGGACTGCAATTTCTTTCTTTCAACATAACATAAAATATGTCGCGGACAGTAGCAAGTTCAAAATAAACTCGTTTCTGACCAATAAGCATTTCTTCGCGTCTTTATAAATGAATACAGTCGCTTTTCGTGTCTTCTTGTGTGACCGCGTTATTCTTCTAAACCACGCAACGTATTTTGATGCAGTTTTCACCATCATTTAATGAATTTATTCATTGTCCGCTGTACTGTGGCGCCATCTAACAATTTGATTGGTAAAAGAATAATCATGTGATTGGAAACGCAAGCGAGCCCTACCGCCTTTTGGAACGAAGTTCCTTATCGCGCGTTGCGAAAGGGGGCTCAAAAGTTGGAACGACACTTTTTGCTATAGTTGTAACTTGTAAGCCGTGCGGCGTGCGCGTGTTTCTCTGTCCGTTTCTCTCTCTCTCTCTCTCTCTCTTTGAACTTCGTTCCATCCGGGTGTCCCTTGACACCTCTCAAGTTTTTTTTATTCCGCGGTGGAAATCCTTATGGATTTCCTCCATCGTGGGGGTGACGGAGCGGTATACGTATATTCTTACCGGACTCTTACCGGCTAAAACCACCGCGGTGTTCCACCTCTGCCTTCCGCACCTAGTGATGCGATATGTATAATACATTAATATTGATATTAAACTTACATCATAATAAGCAAAAGCAAAACCCAATGTTTTGGTTAGTCTTACAAACGGTCCGAAATCGGGGCGGGTCGCCCAATACCGTCACAGTTTCTAATAATTGACTGTTATTTTTTGAAAACTCCTCAAAATGTCGCAATCAACGCCACAACACAATTATTTACGCGTAGACTGGCAGCTTGTTATCCCTGACTGGCCCTGACACTTGTAAATGGTCACAAACAGTGAGTCAGTAAAGACTTATGAAGATTAATCGATGTCAACAAATGGGAAACTTTAGTACCAAAGAGATTTAAGATAGGTACAATAGAGAGGCTATGCAAAGAAATGTCATAGAAAAACTGTGATCCCATGTCTCAGTGACGCCATCTAGTATAATATAGCAAAATTAGAGCGGCAATTGGGAACATCTTGGCACAAAAATTGCAAACATGAATTAAATTTAGTAAAATATGTTCAGCTATTGCTCGGTAGGTGGCCAGTGTGGTCAGTGTTGCCAGATCCGATTTTCAATCCGTGGGTTAAGCCTGAAAAACCTAATATTCAAATGGTAAATAGATATAAAAAACTAAACAAATTAAGCAAAACTTGTTTTAAACAGTAAAAACTAATTTAGAATTTTATTCGCTACTATCCATTGTCCGTGTCACCGTGTATGACTAGGTATCAGTTTCAGTGTGTTTATGTACATTTTAAAATAAAATCATTTTAAATGTGCCTGCTTTGCCGTTGGATTATTATAGCACTCAGTTTATTACACTTTTTGTGTAAAGTAGACCTATTATGTCACAAAGCGCATATTTTCTTTGCAATTGTCGGTTGCGTTTCGGTTTTAGCAAAATATTTTTTTTTTTTACTTTGTTTGCAAATATTTGTAAATATTGTATCCGTATGTATACGTATATCCGAGGTGAGGTCCAAAATCCGTAGATCTATAAAAAAATCCGTAGCTCTGGCAATAAATGGGGTGACACTAAGTAGACAGTATAAAACCTGTGGTAGAGATTTTACCATTTCGATATAAATGTATCGATAATATTGAAAAAAGTGACTAAGACTATTTTTTTTCGCGTTTGAATAGATTGAACCAAGTGCCAAAAGATTATGAAAATAATAAAATGATTAGCAGTTTAAAAGTTATTTATTTATAAAATTATTTTTACATACAAATGACTAATAATTATCATTATTATGATCTAGTAATCCAAGTGTGAGACCAGATGGAAGCCAATTTTCTTCTCTACGGTCTATCTGAACAAACCGTATCCACTTTTCACGTCCTACATTATTCGGAAACCTAAAATAACAGAAACCTACATGAATGAATAGTACTTGTTCATTTATTGATATTTAAATAAAATTACATGATTATCTTCAAACAGTATTATATTTTGTGTTATTTATTTTTTAACTTAATAAATATTATCGATAACCAAATCGATAAACAAAATTGCAGCTCTACAACGCAGTAGTAAAGCTACTCAGCAATAGAGGGCGTTTATTACAAAATTAGCTAATTTTCTAGATCTATCTAAGAAAATGATTTAATTTTAATTACTCAGTAAATATAAATAATTCATACGAAAATAAACTGAAGTTAGGTCCAGCCCTTTTACCGTAACGAGATTTACAATATCTCAATGCGCAACTTGGCATATTTCCTTAGAAAATATTTGTTTTTGGTGGACACAAATACGACTTGACACGCAGGCGTACCACACTAGACTGAGTGACTTTTGACCACTAGGACAAAAGTATTGGATTACGATTTTGTTCGTGATGTCCTGTCTATTGTCAAGTAAATAATTTAATGTCTTTGTTTAGTACCTATTTAACCCGGAATTCACATTAAAATAAAAAAGTCCGGAATACACCTGAGAGAAAGAAAATAAGTACGTTTATTTGCGGTAAACACAAACACAATAAAAACAAAAACAATTTGGGAGAAAACATGCGTCACATCTACGCAAAACGGCCATCGCTCAGCATAATGCTAAGACCATATGCGAGACAGAGCCCAAGCACTGGTTTGCAGCGACAGCCGGCCTACCTGTAACTTGTACAAAAGTATGCAAGTTGCTTGCATGCCGTGTGCCATAAAAACTTCTGTGCAATAGCATCACATGCAAGCTGCATAATTTTGTGCAAGTTTTAGGCGAGGAGAGAGGGATGCGGTTGCGAGTCGCCTATATAAGAAATAGTAATACCTATTATTTAAAAGTGACGATTCGCACGTTTCAGGCGAGTAAATTCGTGCTAATCCACTAATAAGCCATAGGAACATGTCATGTTACTAACATTATGGTTGAGGTAGGTGAATGCAGAAATTATTCTGGAAATTATCTGCAATAGATGCAAATCTTGGCACGTAACTATTGTTAGCGGTCAAAGTAAGTAGGTATCTGCCTAATTTATCGAACTGAGTTGGTGAAAATCTTCGTAACTATGACTAAATTAAAAGCTTGAGAGGTTAATCCCTTAGGTAGACTTGGCAGGTCGACTGGTAAATGCAGCCCATTCCCTACAATGTATTTCAAATTTCAATCGCCTCTCACAGCCGCGAGAACTGATAGAGTGCGCTATTTCTAGTCAAATCCCACTCGTCGCAACGTAAACCAAACTGAAATTGTTCTACATCTCCAATTTATGCACAAAACCAGCATAGTATTGCGATGTTTACCGCCTGTGGCGCCCCACATACTAAAATATACGCTGAGAAAACCGCCTGAAAAATGGGCTGCTGAAATCTAGTCTGCAGCGCGGCATTGACGGATGTTTGTATGTATTAAGAGAAATATGTATCAGTAGTTTTTTTCTCCTATATGCCCTAGTTTTAATACTCTTTCTAGCTTACACCAGCACTTTTAATACGCGATGTAACGCGTATTCTGTGTTTATTTAGTTTTTTCGCGTCTGGTCGGCTCTTGGTTTGCTCTCGTTGGTTTATGGGGCTGAGCAGAACCATTTTGTATGGATGGAATGTGGGTAAAATAAATAATGGAAACGTTGGATTAATATAGCATCATGTGGAGTGTTAGCCATGTGTGTCTTATATATATATTGATCGGCATATCGGTGTATCGAATTATAATTCCCGATATCCGTGGGAGGACGCTGACAGGAGCATTACGGGTAGCGTCATCCCACATTGCTCTCCCTGAATAGATGAATTTGATCAATGTTAAGTACCTAGGTATCATTCATCTGTCAATAGCAGATCTTTCGTATGAGTTCTTAAGGATTTGGCATACCATCTACTCTAGCTAGGCAGAAGTTGTATATAAATTATTATTAGAGGTTCGATTATATAAATATATGTTTTCTTAGTGCACCTAAAAACATTAAAGAAAGTTAAAAAGAGGCTCAATTATTAAAAAAAAGTGCATCATTAGGAGCGCAAAAAGTTTTTAGATATTCATTAATTCCAAAAAGTGTCCATCATTAGCTAGCAGGTCAATCGTTTTGAGAGGATAACTTAAATAAACCCTTTATTAAATCAATTTAATTTCCTCATTTAACTTTTTTCTCCAAGTGAATTCAGACATGCTTTCCTAGGAATAATTAAACTACTACCTGAGGAGATGACACACAGGCATAGTTCATAATGCTACAGTTTTTTTTTTGGGCACGGGGCCCCTACGACGTTACCCATATTCGTTTGACTACAAAAGAGGGCCGTCTTCGCAATACTTGCGCAAGGGTTATTTATTTTGTGTCTATGTTTTATCATCTTATCCCAGATTCCCAGTTCCCAGAACCCAGCTACCTGCAAACTCCAAGAAACCGGTGAGTCAATTGTTGCAAATGTCTTAATTTCGCGGTCCATTTGCCGGCCTATATCTCTTTAACTATTTCTAAACACTAGTGCAGTTGTCAGAATATCGATATGCTTCATAAGCTTCTCTTGTTCTTTGATGTCCTGGTATGTTAACAGACCTTTGACGAACGTAATCCAGGTTTATTGTCAGCTGTTAAATTTGGAAATGAATATTTTAATTTTATTATTACTGATCTTAGGTGTTGTTTTGTTATGTAGTACTAGCTTCTGCCCGCGGCTTCGCCCGCGTAGATGTCGGAAATTATCCCACGGGAACGTGCTAACAGGATAAAATGTATGTGCTTCGGCTTCCCCAGGATGGCATCTATCTCTATGTCAAATCAGAAATTCAGTGGTTTAGGCGTGAAAATGTAACATACAGTTTCAAGTTCAAATCCTCCCCTTAAAAACTGAATTACCCCTTTTTGTCCCGTCAGTGGTAAATTTTCGACAACTTTACATACTTATTATTAATTATTTTCTGTCAAAAGTATCAATACTGAGTTTCGAGTTACTCGGACCGCGCATTCAATTTCTTCCACACAAACTTCACACCCCTATTTTGTGGGGTAGTTTTGAAAAACTTATAATGATAAACTTTATTACTTACTTACTTAGGCGAGTATTCTTGAAAAGTTTCAAGTTTATTAACCTAATGAAGAAGATTTTTCATATAAACTGTATCCCTGCTTTTCACCCCCACAGGGATGGAATTTAAAAAAAAAATCGTTTGGGATGTATTCATAACTTGACTCAAAGATTATTTATACTAATTTTCGAGTTAATCAAGCCATGCAGTAAAATCCTCCCCTGAAAAATTGACTACCCCTTTTCAGCCCGTCAGGGGTAGATTTTCAAAAAACCCTGATACCATAATTCTTTACTTTCAATATTAGGTATAAATACTGAGTTTCGAGTAAATCGGACTGCGCGCTAAAATTCTTCCATACAAACTTTGAAACCCCCCAATCCCTTATTAGGGGGTAGTTTAGAAGAAAAAAAAACTGACAATCTTCATAATTTATTTAGATAAGTATTCATGCCAAGTTTCAAGTTTATTAACTCAAGGAATAAGATTTTTCATACAAACGAATTCCCCCCTTTTCACCCTCTTAGGGGTAGAATTTCGAAAAATCCTTTCTTGGTGGATGCCTACTCTTCACGAAGAACACACCCTTCAAATTTCATGTCTCTAGGACCAGCGGCTTAGGCTGTGCGTTGATATATCAGTCAGTCAGTCAGTCAATCAGTCAGCCAGTCAGTCAGGACTTTGAATTTTATATATATAGAATATAATTACTGTCTCATGGATAAGTTCAATTCATCAGGCACACCTTTGGGCTCAGTTCGTCTTTTTTTAATTTCTTTAGATATACCTGCTTGGGTAGAACTAGGGACCAAGTATTGTCTTAGTATCGGATACGGAGGGTGACGAATGGTTTCTAATTGCAGTTCCTGCAGAGTTAAAACGGTTTCTCGTGCTGTATGAGGTCTCGCGTTATCATGGAGCAATAATGGTGAAGATCGATTCATGAGTCAGGGCTGTTTCACTGCTAGTTTTGCTATCATTGTTCGGAGTTCGGCACAGTAGACATCTGCTGTTATTGCTTGACCAGATCGAAGAAAGCTATAGTGAATAACACCATGCTGAGACCACCAAACATTTACCATTGCCTTATTATTGATAAGCTTTGCTTTAGGACACTGTTGCGGCGTTTGACCAGCCCCAGCAGTCTCGACATTCATAGCGATCGCTTTACGACAGAATTCGGTCGCAAAGTCCTGTCACTTTGCGACCGAATTCGGTCGTAAAGCGATCGCTATGAATGTCGAGACTGCTGGGCCTGGGGTCAGCCATTGCATTTTTCGCTTAGGGTTATCGTAAAGAATCCACTTTTCATCACATGTCACAATTCGATCCAATAAGGAATATTGGATCGAATTGTGTCATTTCTGTATTGATTCAACAAAGCAACACAAGTTTCGACACGCGTTTCTTTCTGCAGATTAGTGAAATCATGAGGCACCCATTTCTCATATTTTTTTATTTTATTGATTTGACGCAAATGAGTCAATATTGTTGGTAAGGTAACGTTAAATCATGCCGCTGATTCCTGGGTAGTTTGGCTCGAATCGGCTTCCGCCATCTCTTTCAATTCATTGTTATTTACCTGTGTGGGCGGCCATCCACGTGGTTCGTTCTTCAAATCAAAGTTACCATCACGAAAGCGTTTAACCCAAAATCACACGGTGCGTTCATTAGCAGTCCCCTCTCCAAACGCAACATTGATATTGCGAGCTGTTTCTGCCGCGTTAGTTCCGCGTCGGAACTCGTATTCGAAAATAACTCGAATTTTCGAAGTATCCATCTTTCTTGTATAAGCTGAATAAAAAAAAAACAACTGAAAGTCGATAATCGAATGTTGCACATTTTTTAAAGAAGAACTTCGTAGATACCATGTGAAAAAAGTTTCACTCAAAAATCTCAAACCATGAAGGTTCTATGTCAATTCGAAGTACCTATTACAATATCAAACTTATAACACCCCGTCGTTTTTGCGTCGGGGGTTAAAAACGGCAATTTCCTACTTTAACCCCTTATATTAAGCAAACGTGATCATGCTCCCTTTTATCAATGGGGAAATACGTTGTAGGGAATTTCCCGAAAGTGCGTGTAAAGCTGCGGTTTAAGAGCTTACTAAACTCTCAATACCAATGGCCTTTTTTTTGAGTGGCATATCGCATTTCAACATATGAGGTTGTCATCTGCTTAACCGGGCTTGCCTGTGGATGCCTTAATAAATTAAGGCCTTCAGCCAGGGCTTAAAAACTAAGCGACTACACGCTAAGGGCACGTCCTGTGGGGTACGGACCTCGGCTTAGGGCATCACTGGGAGAGGACAGCAAGGGACAGGCTGGATCGGAATTTTAGCCAATGGCTATGTTGAATGTCTTTTATAGTTAGGCAAATAACTACTGCGGTTACAGTTTGGGTTATACCTGTCAGGAACGAGCTGGTACAAATTTGTACCGCTTGTGTGTACCAGCTCGTCCTAATAAAGTTAAAAGAAAAGCTATTCAGTAGGTAGGTGCCTAATGTTTTATACTTTGTGGCGTGATGATATTATCGTGAACGTCCACTTCTATTATAGGTACCGTGGACGGATATTTAAAAGAACCTTCATATACTTCCAAACATTATACTTCACTTAACCTGTGCC